>JAPDNY010000005.1:205006685-214299003 GCA_029375565.1 Gekko gecko | reverse complement strand
GATCACTGCCGGCTCGCCCACTAGGCGACCTAGGCGCTCGCCTAGGGCGCCGGGCCTGCAGGGGCGCCAAACGGCCTCCCACCTCCCTCTGCCACCCCTCCCCGCCACCAGCGAAGTGCCCTGGAGAGGCTCAGGAGTCGTGGAAGCAGCAGCAGAGCTTGCCTGCCCTCCCCCTCCCCCCTGGCACTGGGAGGGAAGGGTCCAGACAGGCCGGCGGGGTGGGCACAGTGCCCCCTGGGTGAGCAGGCCTTGGCCGGAAGTGGCGGCAGGGAGGGGGAGCCCAAGGAGGAGGCGGCGGCGAGGTCATCCAGCAGGGCTGAAAGAGGAGGAGGAGGAGGAGGCCTTGTGCCCCCCCGGCCCTGGGGCAGTCCATCCGCCCCTCTCCCCACCGCTGCTGGTGGGCCCCAGAGTGAGGAGGCTCCCGCTGCCTGTGGCTCTGCTGCTGCCTGTCTGCCTGCCTGTGTGCCAGGCGCCTCTTCCTGGCAGGAAGGCGGCGGCGCCGCCGTCAGAGGAGGAGCGGTGGGCAGAGCCGCAGCCGGGCAGCCTCCCCCGGCGGCGGAAGAGTGGAGCGGGCACAACAGGAGGGCGTTGTTGTCGTCACTGTTACTGTCGTCCAGTGGGCAGAGGCGAGCATGGTTGCTGCTGCTGCTGCTGCTTCTGGTGCTGCTGTTGAGGAGTTGGGCCCGCGCGGCAGCAGCGGCTGGAAGGGGGGGTTGCCACGCTTCTCGGGGGCGAGCCGGATGCCCTTCCTCCCTGGCGCTGACCTGCAGCCCCGCAGCTCTCCCGGCTCCCAGGACACGCCCCCGACGCCTCTGGCTGGCGACCTCCCTCTGCGCCTCTGCCTCTGGGAGTAAGACAAGGGCTGGCCAGAGAGATCTCTTGCGATAGGCCCAGCGGCAGCAGCAGCAGAAGAGGGGGGTGTCCCAGAAAGGATAAATGGTGTGTGTGGGGGGAAGGAGCAGACATGAAGTGTACAACCAGACAGGCCCAGTAAGGGCATCACAAAAGGAGGAGGAGGAGGACCAAACGAGCGAGGAGGAGGGGCGGGGGGGATGTGGCAGTATGTCGCCGCCCCCCTTCCTCCCAGGAGCAGCCTGGAGGTTGGCAACTGTGTAATTGGTTGGCACAGGGGGGGGGGGCGCCAGGAGGTAGCCTCGTCTAGGGTACAGAAAACCCTTGGGCCGGCCTTGGTGGTGATCTCCTGCCAAAGGGTGGTCCAGCGACAAGTCAAAGACCCTGTTTGGAGTTTTTAAAAGCCTTTCCTCGGGGGGGGGGATCTGATGTCCCCAGGAATACTTGGGTTTGTCTGGATAAGGCTATCTGTGTCCTGCTAGAGACTGGCGAAGTTTCCAGGAACATTCCAGTGATGACCATGGAAAAGGCCTCTTGGATCTGTAGCATGACCAGGAGTGAGGTCTGTATGTCTTTGCGGTCAAGGAGACTCCCAGGGACCTGGAGGCTTTTATGCTCTTGTCCATGTCCTGGAGCACGGTATCAGTGGGTGAATGAAAGAGACCTTGGCCATCAAACAGTAGATCCTCTATGCAGGATCTGGTGTCTGGCTGCAAAGAGGTGGCCCTGAGCCATGAATGTCTGCGCAGGGCAATAGCGGAAGTCATCGTTTTGGATGCTGTATCTAGAGCATGTTTAGAGGAGTTTATGAGCTGTTTAGCTAACACAAGCCCTTCTTTTTGTACCTTTCTGATAGCTTGGCATTTCTCTTCAGGCACTGATGGAAGGACTTCACTCAGCTGCTCCCACAGTGCATACTGGTAACAGCTTATACAAGCTAAACAGTTGGCCGTTTTGATCCCTAAAGCACCTGCAGAGTAAAACCATCATCCAAACGAGTCCAGCTTCCTGCTCTCCTTGTCTGCTGGGGTAGTATGCATGCACTTAGACTTACAAGAAGAGGTGACCACCAGCAAGTTAGGTTTAGGGTGAATATAGAGAAACTCTGCACCTGCCTCCTGCACCTTATACATATGATCCAAATGCCTAGAAGACATCAGAGTGGAAGATAGTTTTTCCCAAGCCGCTTGAAGGAGCACTGTCGACATCGGGAGAGCAATAGCTGTAGACGTGTCCAGTTGAACGACATCAAAGACTACGTCAGACACAGAGGGCTGAGGTTGGACTATAGACAGGCCCAGAGTATGTGCCATACGCTTCACCAAATCTCCATAAGAGGTCAGGTCCTCCGATGGGGAGATTGGTAGGTCGTCTGATACCGTTGGTTTCGGGGAAGGGCCCTCAGGTGAACTCTCTGCCTCTGACTGGTCACGTCTGAAATCCCCTTCTGAAGATTCCAAATTCAATTTAGGGATCGGTATCGATGGTTCCACTCTTGGGACCTCCTCCATCGGTATCGGAGGTTGCAATGGGCACTGCTGTATCAGACCCTTTGGTGTCAGGGAGGCAGGCGGATGGTGTCTAGGTGAAGCCTGATGTGGTGGTGAATGAGCTGGTGGTTTCGCTGCCAATGCCGACGGTATGGCGAAGCATGACCTGGAGGACTGAGAATTTCTGGACAAATGAGGGTCCCAGTCCGAGTGCCTAGCCGGCATAAGCCACGGCATCGATGCCGAGAGTGGGTAAGTTCCAAACCAGTATTGCATGTGCCGGTTGTCCCAAGGGACAAAAGGTGGAACTGGTTGAGGATGGTATTGGGAAAGCGATCTAGAAGATGAAACCAGCAAGTTCTGTGCCGAGAGCATCTCTGGTCGCAACCGACCTCTTCACCAAGTCAGTCATTGGTATCCCTAACTTCTTCTTCTTCTTCTTTTAGAAAAACTATAAAAAGAAATAAAGGGGGAAAAGGCGGAAGAAATTTTTTTATGAGGATTCCTGAAGTGAGGTAATCCAAAAAAGCAACAACCAGCAGATGAGCTGTTAAAAGCGCGGCAGTCAGAATGCTCGTACCCCACCTCTCTAGGCGTACACGGTGGGGTAGAGGCGCGAAAATCCCATTGTGAGCTTTATACAACACTGATCAGATCAGCATAGGCACACCAGATCCCATTGGTGTGATGCACAGAGACCACAACAAAGATGTGAGGGTATCCAGAGAAGAAAACAAGATACAGGTTCCTATATGTCAATGTTAGAAGCCTCAAAGCCAAGATAAGGGAAGCTGGATTGCTTGGTGCTAAATGGTAATTTAGTCCTTTCCACACTTGAATCTCATCCCTGGTTTTATCAAAGTTCAACTCGCAACACAATACCTTGGATTTATCCCTGGTTATAACAGCATCCGTTTATCCCGGGACAAG
Organism: Gekko gecko; assembly: GCA_029375565.1. Lineage (NCBI taxonomy): Eukaryota > Metazoa > Chordata > Lepidosauria > Squamata > Gekkonidae > Gekko > Gekko gecko. Next base: position 214,295,731 of record JAPDNY010000005.1, on the reverse strand, counting down.
TGTGGGGTGAAACCGAGGTGACCTCAATGTAATGTGGAATCAAAAAATACCCCGAGATAATTACAGGGGTGAACTCGAGTGTACTAGAATGTAAAAATAACCTGAGATAATTATAGGGGTGAACTCACGTGTAGTGTAGAATGTGAGTTCGGAAATAGGGTTGAACCAGGATTTAAGGTCTCGTGCATAAAGGACCATAGTGGGGCATCTCAGAAACTTGCTGGAATGGGGAAAAATCATCCTTGGATATAAACTCTATAGTGAGAAGAGGGAGAGACATGTTGGGGATGGTGCTGCTCTGTTTAAAGAGGTCACAGAGACAAATAAGATAGAAAACATATGGAAAATAAACTCCCCCACAGAATCATTCTGGGTGGAAATGCCAGACCCTAACAGTTACTTAAAGGTGTGGGTGTACTACCATCCACCAGATCAAAATCACTGGGATGGAGAAGGAAATAAGGGAGGTGACTAAAGCAGACAATCCTGTAATACTAGGCAACTTCAATTACCCTCCCACTCACTAAGCAAACGTATATTAGACTCAAGCCATTAAAAATAAGATTCCTAGATATCATAAACAATTGGACATTGGAACCGTTAGGCACAGAGCTAGCCAGAGGCATAGTGACCTTGGACTTGGTTCTGAGCAGGGCACAAGAAGTAGCGAGAGATGTAAATATTGTTGCACTAATTGGAAACACTGGCACATTGGTATTAAGTTCAGCATTCATGTCAATGGAAAGTTGCTTCCAAAGTTCTGAACTATCACCCACAACTTCAAAAGAAGAAACTTTACAAAAATTAGAGGATTATTCAGAAAAATTAAAAGGGAGAATTAAGAGAGTTAAATCTCTTCAGAATGTCTGGAAACTATTCAAAACCTGTGTGGTTAAGTGAACGCAGCCCTAAAAGGCAAAAAGGTCTCGGCTTAAATTAAAATTGTTGCTCTACTAACCTGTACCTGTTCACTAAATTGGCCTCTGTACCAGAGGACTGGAAAGTAGTAAATGTCATACCAGGTTTTAAAAAGGGGTCCACAGGTGATTCAGGGCATTACAGATCATTTAGACTAGCATGTGTTCCAGATAAATTAGTAGAAATGGTTACTAAGAATGTTAGGAAAATAAAACGGCCAATATTGTAAAGCTACAGTACAGACTTATGGTGATTTTGAATATTTCATGCAGTTTATCTCAGAGTTAATCCTGCTTGATTTATCCACAGTTTTCATTACTGTAGACTATGCCATTCTTCAGAGATGCCTAGAATATTACATTAGAGGAGCATAAAAACAGATTCAATCTTTTTATCTGACCATATGCTTTTATTAACTGTTGTTTTTAATATGGTATTTATGACCACTAAGATTGTCCAAAGACTTTGAATGGGCTGTTATCACTATGTCAATGATATCCAGCTATACATAACACTGAATAAGCCTCCGAAGCAGCCATCTCCATGTTAAGATCGGGCCAGGAAGCTGTGGTCAGATGGCTGAAGAAGAACGTGCTGCAGCTTAATCCTGGTAAAACAGGTGTGATACTGACTGGAAAAGCTGAAATTATCCATATTAGATGTGCTTTATCATTAACTAGCAGTAAAGCCCATTGTGAAAGCAATACAATGAGCTCTAGAACGATGTGATGTGTAACGAATGCAAAGGCTGGAAGCAGGTTAAGTACAAATTAGGAGTATGTAATAGAAAGGCACAAATGTAGAAGTCTCACATACCTTATGTTACACAATATCTGGTGTCCAAGGTCACATAATGTGGGCCAGAAAATGCAACACACAGGTCTTCATGGGGTCATTTCTACAGTTGGGCACCCTCTATTGCTCCTTCTGAGCTGTGGAGTCTTGTGAGCAAAAACCCTGCTTCCTGTAATCTTTTATTAAAATCTGCCTCCATTCCTGAGGACTGGAAGGTAGCTAATGTCACTCCCATCTTGAAAAAGGGTTCCAAAGGAGATCCAGGAAATTACAGGCCAGTCACTCTGACGTCAATACTGGCTAAGTTGGTGGAAACTGTTATTAAGGAGATCAGTTGTAATTCTGAGTGATTTCCACCCCTCACCTGGAGATTGGCAACAGTGGTTCCCCAGGAGGGAATGGCTGGTTTGGAGGGTGGAGTCTATGGCATTGTACCTGTCTGAGGTCCCACCCCTCCTCAAACCTCACCCTCTCCAGGCTCCACCCATCAAATCTCCAGGAATTTCCCAACCTGGAGTTGGCAAACCTATCTCCTTCCTAGCCAAGCATCAACCTGCCATTATCTGCCCCTCTGATTTCAGTTTTCCATCTCCTCCCCCTCCCTCCTGGAGATCTGTTGTAATTCTGAGTGATCTCCACCCTCACCTGGAGATTGGCAACAGTGGTTCCCTGGGAGGGAATGGCTGGTTGGGAGGGTGGAGTCTATGGCATTGTACCTGTCTGAAGTCCCACTCCTCCTCAAACCTCACCCTCTCCAAGTTCCATCCCTCAAATCTCCAGGGATTTCCTACCTGGAGTTTGCAACCCTATCTCCTTCCCAGCCAATTATTAACCTACCTTTATTTCCCCCTCACTCTTCAGCTTTCCATCTCCCTTCCACCTGCAGCCTCCACTGTACTCTGAAGCCCTGACTGCCACGTCACGTTGGCTGTCATGGGGGGGCCATCTCAGCAGGGTATAAGGACACAGAGTTCACCATTTTCTCCAGGGGAACTGATCTCTGCCATCTGGAGAGCAGTTGTAATTCTGAGTGATCTACAGCCCTCACCTGGAGATTGGCAACAATGGTTTCCTAGGAGGAAAAGTAGTCTTTCACTGCAATGGAGACCAAAGCAGGTTGCATCATTCTCCTCTTCCCCTTTTGACTTGCACAACAACCCTGTGAGGTTGGTTAGGCTGAAAGTCTATGACTAGTCCAAAATCACCCACTCAGCTTCTACAGCAAGAACCTGGGTCTCAGAGACCCTGCTCTGGAGCACTGATGGCTATGCCTAGGGTAGCCAACCTCCAGGTGGAGCCTGAAGATCAACAGGTGTCACAACTGAACTCCAGACAACAGATCTCCCCCCCTCGGAGAAAATAACTGCTTTAGAAGGTGGGCTGTATGGCATTCAGCTGAGGCCTCTCCCTTCCCCAAACCCTGGTTTCCATAGATTCTACCAGAAAATCTCCTGGAATCTCCCTACCTGGAGCTGGCAACCCTAGTCAGGACTGGCCTCAATGAGTTCCTCACAAAGGCCTGAGAAGGGTTTCCTTCCTTTGTCTGAACCAAGCTTCATTGCCCACTGTGGTGAAACGGGCTCCAGTTTACAACTCAGCTGTTCATCTCCTACCCTTGTCCCATGAGCGTATCTCCTTAAGTTCGCTGCTGCCTCTCCCCGGGTTGTCACTGCCTTTTTAGAGGGACACTGAGACCATCTCTGGCCAAATCTTCCTATTTGGAGATGGAGTCCCCTATCTTTGGGGGATCCCTGGAAAGTTGGCAACCCAAGGGTCTGGCCTTTCCTTGCCTCCTTCAGCTACCCCTCCCTTTGTTATTGTGCAGAGTGGGGGAGACTATGTGGTCAGAGCACAGCACAGATTATTAGCCCAAATAAAAAAAATTATCTAACTATTTACACAGTTATGGAGCACACGCACACACTAAATGAATAAGGCACAGCTGTAGAAGTAAGCACACACTATGAACCAACAGGGCATAAATCAACAGGGGTTAAACACCATCCTCTTTCCCTACACACCAGCCTCTGGCTCTCTGCTCTAGCCTCTCTCTCTCTCTGGCCCAAGAGAGCAGGGAAATTTCCATTCATTCCCCAGTCCAACCAACTGTGGAGTGGCTGAATTTATGCTGCCTCCCAGGGTTCCCCCACGTCTGTGGCTTGTGGCCTGGTCAAAGCTGAAAAAAGGGGGGGAAAGGGAAGGGGAAACTCAACCCAAAATCACACTGCGAACCAAGGGGGCCAAGCTGACTAATATAATATAAACATAGAAATTTATTAGGTGTACACTTGTTTAAATAGCTTCTGATTACAATTTTTCAGTTTCAGATGTATAAAAACATACAAATCCTCATACAAAAGATGGGTCAACACTATACAACTGAAGACCAAACGCGTTTCGGCCCCAAAGGGCCTTCCTCAGTGGTCACTAATACAGATATATCATTGACACACATTCATAGACATATATACATATATCCACAACAGGTGTTGTAACCTGAAATTATAAGGAGGGAAAAAAGCCAAATTATTTTATATTCTCCAATTATATGCCAAAGTTTAATTAAAAATTGCTTCTTACAATTTCAGGTTACAACACCTGTTGTGGATATATGTATATATGTCTATGAATGTGTGTCAATGATATATCTGTATTAGTGACCACTGAGGAAGGCCCTTTGGGGCCGAAACGCATTTGGTCTTCAGTTGTATAGTGTTGACCCATCTCTTGTGGCCTGGTCATCCTGGTCAGCACAGGCAGCAGGAGCCTTTCCTAACCTCCTGTAGGACAAAGACTGCCTCCTCCCTGTATGGGCTGCAGTCTATACTGATGCTGCCCTGCCCCTTGGGACAGTCCCTCTTTTCCTGCACTTTTTGGCCTTGGGGTAGCTGGGAAATGTAGTCCAGCAGATGAGGAAGCCCCATTCAACCCAGTGAGTGATACCCCTACAGGCCCCTCTCTGGAACTACAGCTCAATTAAACCTTATGGCGGAACATTTTAAACAAACAACCACAGACAGCAGCCATCTTACAAACACAAGTAACTGCCATTTTGTTACACCTACCAACAGCCACTAAGGGGAAAGTTAGTCCCACACAGGAGGCAAGCAGGAGAAGAGAGAGAGAGAGAGAGAGAGAGAGAGAGACAGAGAGAGAGAGAGAGAGAGAGAGAGAGAGAGAGAGAGAGAGAGAGAGAGAGAGAGAGAGAGAGTAATTCTGACAGGGCAGTGTGGCTGAAGGGGAGTGGGTGGGGAAGAGCAGACCTAGCACCCAGCCAATGGCACGTGGAGTACTCTTGAGTGGTGGCTGATGGGCCAATGGCTGAGGGAGGATTGCACAGCCAATGGGAGTGTATGGAATGTTGCCACTTTAAAGCAGAATTATTATATAGAGAGACTAGGAAGGGAAGCCCGTTGGGAACCGAGACAACGGGCGCTAGACAGGCCCCTTCCCGCGAAGAAGGTGCTGGAGGCAGGCGTATCTGGCGGCCATTGGGAAGGAGCTCACCCGCCGTCCCCAGCCTCCGCTGTCCTCTCGCTGAGACTCCGTCCTCCGGGGCTGCAACGTCCCCTGGCACTGGCCCTGCCTCGCTCCCCGGCCAGCATCGTTGGCTGGCATCGCAGCCTCCCTTCCTGGCTCCTGGTGGCGGTGTTCGCCGCAGCGTTCGCCTCCCGCCTCCCAGCCAATGGCACACCAGCAGTCTTGAGCGGCAGCTGGCGGGCCAATGGCAGCAACGCAGGCAAGCAAGGTAGCCAGTGGCAAGGGACCCTGTCTCTGACTGACAGGTCCCTCAGCCAACTGATTCCGGCGCGCATTTTCACCATATAAGGTATGACGAAAATCCTTTTATATATAAGGAAGGATAGACTCAGCTTGGGAGTTCAGTTGGATTCAGCCCTCCTGCTGGAAAAGCCAGCAAATCAGAGAGCACCAAGTGCCTTTTTCCAACTTCATATGGCTTGGAAATGTAGTTGTTCCCTTTTTTTAAACTCAGCTGACTTAGCCACACTAATCCATGCTATGGCTACCTTGAGACAGGGCTACCACAATGTGCTCTAAATGGAGCTGCCTTTGAAGACAACATTGAAATTACAATTGGTGCAGAATGTGGCAGCTATATTGACAGGAATTAGGCATTTTGACTGTGTCTGAGGAACTGCTTCAGGCCTTACATGCTCACAAGGCAGATCCAATAGTCAGACCAAGGATTATTAATTCCCCAACTAACGGTATTCAGAACTGTTTCTTAGACTTTCTCATTGGCCAGTCCTGTTTTATGTAATGGGCTTCTTGAGGACACAAGAAAGGTCCCAACTTGCAAGAAATAATGCAGATTCTAGAAGCTTTGTAAGGCAAGATTTTTCAGCATGTTTTTGGTGGCTTGTGAGATCATTTGCTCTATAGTTATTTGTGCTGTATTTCTGTGAAATAAAATTTTTGCTAGTTTCAATGAAGTAATCTATTGAGAGCCCCACTGATTAGGAGAAAAGAGGAATATAACTAAATAGTGGAGCTGATCTGATGTTTCTGTCCTAGGCTTTGATTTTGGTCTTTTAATACAATTCCATTTTATAGTGGTTTTATGTGGCTCTATGAATCAAAATAATTTGCAGGGCTCCAGGGATCTCAAAAGTATAAATTTAAAACTAACCACTTCAAGCAGCAACATTCTGATGATGAGCTGATCCTTTTTTTCAAAACTGCAAGCATTTTAAAGAAGAATCAGAGATAGCAAAGCACCTTGTAGATAGTAGACTAGTGAATTTATTGCAGCATAAAGCTTTTGTGAGCCAAGAACCTATTTTAGCAAATGCCTTTATGTACCTCATGCTCTTAAAAGAGTGTTATGAAAAAAGATACATAAAAACATTTAACACAGCACTTAGATGTGTGTTGCTGAATACTTCAGTTAAGGCCATGCTAAAATTTATTTGAATAATTACAGAGGAGCGAAACAAAATCCCAAGCAGCCTGTGTATCCAATCAGAATGGTTGGCTGGCCACCAGAGGTGAATATTGTGAAACTGTAAAAATGACTAGGTGAAATTTCTTCCCTATTTCACATCCAAAATGATTCAGACAAAAGCAAATAACCCACCAGGATCAGCATCTGATACACAACAAACAGAGCCAATAACTATCTGAGGAAAGATGCAGTCAGATTCGAAAACTACCTAAAAAAAAATCACTCGTTCATTGAAAGAGTCATAGTTTTTATATTTACAGTACCCCTTCCCAGCCAACTGTGACACACAAGGAAACGGTACTCTACACTGCATCATGAAATTACAAAATTGTATTTCTTACAGCAAACATCACGAGCTGCAGGACATTTCAAAACTTCCTTTTACTGCATAATCGCTACTCAGAAGGAATAGCTTATATGCAACCAAGGGTCATAGCGGAGTTTATTTACTTGATTTATACCATCCTTTTCTCCCCAGTGGTGATCCAAAACAGCTTACATCCTCCTCCTCCCTTCCATTTTATCTTCACAACTACCCTGGGATGTAGAGTAGGGGAGATTATGTGGCTGGCCCAAGGTCACACAACAAGCCTCCATGGCAGACTGGGGATTTGAACCCAAGAGCCCAGATCCAAATTTAGAACTCTAAAAGTTTTGGGGAGGAAACTGGGGACAAGAAGTGACAAAGTTAGATTACCAGGAACATCACTTATTTCCTTTTTTCCAAGTCAGTCACTGAAAAGTTCCCCAGCCATCAAGAAGAATTAATTACCACCACCTTTAGACTTTATCTTGCCAGCAGTGCTGACTTCTAAATTTTCAGTACAATTAAAATTCTGGTTTACCTGACTGAAAGAACAAACACAAATATTCTGCTTCCCTTTGGACCAATATGATTCATTGCAACCTCCAAATACTGTAATAAAAAATGACTGGAGAATTCACTGAGTTCATCATAATCAAGGTAAGTATGCAGCCATTCCTGCACCACAGCTTTACTTCTTCAGTCTTGTTTTTGCCCACTACCCACACTTCCAGTTATCCCATATGATCCCTTTTTCCATAACTGTATTTAACTCACTGAATGCCATTTTTCTCTTCCAAGTTCCCCAAAGTACAAAACTTCATCTGGTTACAGGCTGCAGTCATACAGCAAAGTACAAAACTTTATCTGCTTACATCTTCCAGACCTCTTGGAGGACAGAAGACATGCCACAAGACTGGAGGAGGGCAGATGTTATCCCAATGTTCAAAAAAGGGAGGAGAGATGACTCAGCAAACTACAGGCCAGTCAGTCTGACCTCTGTTCCAGGGAAGATACTGGAGATTTTAAAGGGATTGATCTGCGAGCATCTAAATCCCAACTTGGTGATCTGGGGAAGTCAGCATGGATTTGTTCTTAACAGGTCCTGCCAGACCAACCTCATTTCCTTCTTTGATTGAGTGACAAGCTTACTGGATCGAGGGAATGCTGCTGATGTTGCTCACCTCGAGTTCAGTAAAACTTTTGACAGGGTTCCCCATGATGTTGTGATGTGTAAACTAGAGGACTGTCACCTGGACTCTAGGATAGTTAGACAGATAGTAAACTGGTTGGAGAACCACACTTAAAGAGTAGTTGTCAATGGCATTTCATTTGAATGGAGGGAGGCGTCCAGTGGAGCGCCACAGGGCTTGGTCCTGGGCCTAGTACTTTTCACTATTTTCATAAATGACCTGGATGAATCTGTGGAGGGGCTACTCATTAAATTTGCAGATGACACTAAATTGGGAGAAGCAGCAAACACACCAGAAGTTAGAGGTAGAATTCAATGAAATCTGAACACACTGGAAAAGTGGGTGGATGTGAACAAGATACAATTTAACAAGGATAAGTGCCAGGTTCTATGTATGGGTAACAAAAATGAAGAACACACAAACTGGACGGGGGATACACTTCTGGATAACAGTGTGTGAACAAGATCTTGGGGTATGGGTGAACCGTAAGTTAAATATGAGCAGCTAGTGTGATGCAGGGACAAAGGCTAATGCAACCTTGGGGTGTACCAACAGAAACATAACATCCAAATCGCAAAATGGGATAGTCCCGCTGTACACTGCACTGTTCAGGCCGCATCTGGAGTATTGTGTGCAGTTCTGGAGGCCTCACTTCATAAAGGATGTGGACAGAATGGAGCGGGTACAGAAGAGAGCAACAAGGATGATCAGGGGCCTGGAGACGAAGCCCTATATGGAAAGGCTGAGGGACTTGGGAATATTTAGTCTGGAGAAGAGGAGGTTGAGGAGAGACATAATTGCTCTACTGAAGTATTTGAAAGGCTGTCACTTAGAGGAGGGCAGGGAGCTGTTCCTGCTGGCGGTAAAGGATAGGATTCGCAATAATGGGTTTAAATTAAGGGCGGGAAGGTACTGGTTGGATATTAGGAAAAACTTTTTTTATACTAGTGCAACAGTGGAATCAGCTGCCTAGAGATGTCAGAGATGCTCTAGGGCTGATCCTGCACTTAGCAGGGGATTGGATTGGATGGCCTGAATGGCTCCTTCCAACTCTGTGATTCTATGATAGGGTTGCCAGCCTCCAGGTGGGGCCTGGAAATCTCCCACTTTTGTAACTGATCTCCACCTGACAGAATTTAGCTTCCCTGGAGAAAATGGCTGCTTTGAAGGGTGGACTCTAGGGCATTGTACCATGCTGTGGTCCCTCCCCTCCCCAAACCCCACCCTCTCCTGGATCCACCCCCAGGTCTCCAGGTATTTTCCAACCCAGACCTGGCAACCCTATTCTATGAGTATATGCTACCACTGCTTTCTGATGAGGACAAGAAGAAACAGCATGCCCCATCTTTCGAGGTGAAATTCTACAAAAACAAAAACAGCTTTTTAAAAGAAACAATAAGCAGCAATGACATCCGTTTTATACCAAATACCAGCTTCAGAGGCACCACAAAAGGGACTGTTCCAGAGATTAACAATCCAGCCATCAAGCAGCAAAATTCCTCCACACAATGCAAGAAAGGAATAAGAATTGTTCCAGAAACACTGGCAACTTGAGGTGTTCATGGATGATTCAGTGTTTGCTTTTTTTTTGGAGATATGGGGTAGAAAATATTTCTGAAGATCACCTATTTTGTAAACAAATTCAGTACTTTGGATGCTCTGTTTCTAAAAATTCATTGTTTCATAGAATTAACAGCAACAAATGGGAGCCACTGCCAATGCATCAGGCAAACTCGGCACTTTCAAATTACATGTAATAATCCAAATATTAAAAAAATCACATTATGTAACCATCTGACTGGTTCTGATTTGACCTGCACAGCCAAAGCTAAAATGTTTATGCCCTGACCTAGATAGACCAGGCAAGCCCAATCTCATCAGGTCTCGGAAACTAAGCAGAGCCGACCCTGGTAAGTATCTGGATGGGAAACTTCCAAAGAATACCAGGTCGGGAGGAAGAGGCAGGCTATCAAACCACTTCTCTGAATGTCCTCCGTGTCCCAGTAGGAGTCACCAGAGGTTGCCATGACTTCCAGGCATGGGTACACACACACACAAAGATGCAACTCCCCACCAAAACCACAAAGCTAAAATGTTTATTTCTGTGCCTTCTCTAACAAGGTAGAAGAGATATTATAATAACCAATCTGGTATGGAACTATAACAAGTAATGCAAGTGATGTGGTGACCTATGAAGATGAGGGTTACCTTTTTTGATTAAATAAGCAAACAGAGAAACACATCTATGTGGTATCATTCAACATTTTTTAGGTGTGCTTATTTCCCCTCCATTTTATCCTCACAACAATCCCGTGAGACAGAGGTAAGGCTAAGAGTGACTGGCCCCCCAGGTCCCCCAGCAAGCTTGAATAGTAGAAAAGGGATTTGAACTTGTATCCCCCAGATCCTGCTCCCACAATCTAACAACTACACCACACTGGCTCTCTTAACTAGGGAGCTAAATACAGCAGGAAGTGATCCTTCAACGCCCCAGGCCCCATGATGTATAAGAACCAGCACGTAAAATTTTGTCCAGAAACAGATCAACAGTCAGTGCTGATACTTTAGTACCTGTATTTAGCCCACAACAATAACCTGGCTACCATCTATTGACCAGCTGAAGTTACCATAAACAGCTACACACAGCACATTTCAGTACACTAACACCCATACCCAGGCATTTTGCCCAGCTGAGAAGACAAGACAGTCCTGCATGTTCAGAAGACATGGTCCTCTTGATCAGGAACTGGAAGCGGGGAGGGGGGGAGGCATGACATTCTGTGCTACGAATCACTGGGCTGGTGGCCACAACTTAGGAATGCAAAGGGATGACCATAAGGCTACCTTCCTTCCCAAAGAATATTTTCCTACTCATCAGATGCAGGGGAGGTGATTCAACAGTCACGGCTAATCACTCTGCAACTGATCCAGCGCAGCTATGACGCCGGGCACTGTCAGCAACTCCAGAATCGGCGTAAGTCTTAAAGGAGAACCAGACTCTTTCGGCCGCCCAAGTCTAGCCGACAGGGCTGCTGGGAGGTGGAACGGCTCCCCTCTCCACGAGGCAGCGTCAAGAGGGTGGGTCTCTCTCTCCCTCGGTGGCTTTCAGGCTACGACAGGGTGACTCTCCCTCGACCCATCTCCGAACGCAAGGGAACAAACGGCCGCCGCCGCCGCCGCTCCGGCACCCCCCTCCCCTCAGTGGCCTCCCCCCCACGCCTGCGCGTGTCCGCACACTGCCCCCCACTCACCACACGAAGCACCGCGCTGACGAGTCTGACCAGCAGAGCCACTCCCAGGGCCGGCCGGTCCCGCCCCGTCCTGTCCTACCCCGCCCAGCTTTGCCCGTCCGCGACACGTTCCGTCGGCCTCAAGCCGCGCTACCCAAGTCACTCTCCAGTCTGTAGCCGAAGTCACTCCTGTCCCGCCCCTCTGCAACTCTGATTGCGCCCGCCGCGATTTCGGGAGCTGTGATTGGACGACACCTGTACCGCCGCTCCGATTGATCGAGACCAAATCGGCTGCCAAGCCCGCCTCCGTCCCCCACCCCGACGCACGCCCTCGAAGCCGACTTCCTCCCCGAAGGGGCTGCGTGCTGCCCTCGTCAGAGCGGCCGAAAGCAACCGGTGAGGGGCGCTAAAGGGGCTCTTGAGCTTCCCGTGTGGGGAGCGGAGAAGTAAGTTGGCCCTATTATTTCTTTCCACTAAGGAGGGATTTTCTTGGCGGCTTTGTCCCTTTTGACGTCCGATTTCTGGTGGCTTTTAAACATCCACGATTTGGCGCCGGGCTGTCCCACGTGGACAGCCACTCTGCTGCTGAGGCTTCCGGTGCCTGCTGCCCCGGAGATTTTCAGCGTGACTTAAGTTTTCTCCGCTGTGCTGCTCTTTTTTAAACACCAAATCGTTATTTTGTAGTTATATTACAAAAGAAAAGGAAATTATAATTTACCTGGCTACAAAGTGGAAAAAAAACTACTCAGGAGTGAAATCCGACCGCCGTCCTGCAACTTTGCTGGGATGGTGCCTAAACTCCCATGCTAGTGAAATGTAGACATAGGCTGTCTATGTAGAGTGGAATCACTGCAGCATTATGCTGCTGTTACCTCTGTAATATTGGTACTAGGAATGAGAAATAGGCAGTATTGTAGGAGAAGCCAGGCTGGGTTGGCATCCTAAACCCAGGCTTTAAGGTAAAGGTTTCCCTTGTTCGAAAGCCAGTCAAATCCGACTCTAGGGTTGCGGCGCTCATCTCCGTTTCCAAGCAATCTCTTCTCCTTTCAGCAGTAGGGATGCCAGTCCCGAGTTGCGGGTGGGGGTACCCTCGACTTTAGGGCTCAGACCCAAGCCCCGTCCACGACACTCGTCTGCAGCCCCGCTTGAAAAGAGTGGGTGCCACACGCACCTGCCCTACAAGCGGCAAATTCTCTGCTTGTAGGGCAGGCCCACCCACTCTTTCCAAGCGGATGCTTTCGGCTCCTGCCTTACAAGAGGCAAGTTTCCCTTTTGGAAGGCCAGGAGCGCCCGGCGCCCGCTCTTTTCAGACGGGGACTGCCGGCTCCTGCCGTGCAAGACGAGAGTTCTCCTCTTGCAGGGTTGGCACTCGCTTTCCCCCTTTAAAGGTTCCCTTTAAATGATTGGGAAAAGGCGGGGCGAACAGCGTCCAGGATGTGGTAGCTTCACTCTACGTGACATCATCACGTTGGGGAGGGCCACGCCCCCTCCTGGAACGCCCCCTAAACCCTCCGCCGGGAGGAGATTGAAGATTGCAACCCTAGTGCGAAAACCGCCAAAAAGCGAACCAAAGAGGGAGGTCCCTGGAGCGCCTGAAGGGAGAGGAGAAGGTCGAGCTTCGGTAGAAAAGGCTTCTTCACCTGACAGCTGGTTTCTGGGCCACAGACCGCGAGAGTGAGTGAGGTCCTGCTGTCGCAGCGCCCGCCTTCCAGGCTAGGGCAATAACTGCAGTGTGGCTAATGGCTGGGGAGGGCGTGAGGAAGCCTCCAAACTAAGAGGCAATTGACCCCTTCTTTTGCCGGGTGTGCGCGCGTATGACTGGTGAAACCTTTATTCAAGCGGGCTTCTTTTTGGAACCGTGGCCTATCCTTTTCCCGGGCCATCGTTGTTCGGCGGCTCTTGAGGCGCGTTCTCTTAGCTGCCTATTCTTCTCGCTTACCCGGGAGGAAGACTTACTGAACGTAACCGTACCGGTGTTTTAGTAGGCGTCCCCCGTCATCGTCCTTCCTCTGCTTCGTCTTCTGGCTGCAAACAAGGTGGGTGGGTGGGTGCCGGTGGTCGGTCGTTTGCCCCGAGGAAAGGACTCGCCGCCTGGTGTCTGCACCGGGAAGTACCTAAGAATGGTGTCTGAGAAGCCCTCGGAGCACTCAAAAGCCCCTTAGAGATATTGGGTATCCGCAGGGCATCCCCCCCCAACAATCCCTCCTCAGTGAATGAGGGCAAAAGATTGATTTTGTTTTTTGTGGGGTGTGTGTGTGTGAAAACCCCTGATATACCCCAAGCCCCAGACATGGATTTCCCTTGGTATGTCCCTGGCATAAATGGAATCCAATTATCCCCCTGCCCCGCATTACATCAGGTCCTTAAACAGGGTATTTGTTTCACACATGCAGTACAGCTGAATTTCTTGAAAACAGGGTGTGTTGCTGTTATGTCTGCTGGATGGCCACTAGACGCCAGCAAGTAATACTGATCACTACAACCGTGTCTGTGGTTTCTACATGCCCACTACACAACAATGGCAATGAGGATGGGATCCCGCTGAGCATTCCCGCCAGACCAATGGGGCACCGTGACAGAAGACAGTGCACCGCTACCCACGCTCCTCCAACCGATGAGCACCGAGGGTGAGCAAGCAGCTTCCAGTATGCAACCACAACCGATCGGCACAATGGCCGTCTATCTGGGATTGGGGCTGGTACCGCCATTCGATACCACCCGTCCACAGCAATGGGGAGCCTGGGTCACCGGCCTGGAGTCCACCCTGATATTCTACCAGGTGACAGACAAGGCCAGGAAGAAAGGCCTCCTGCTAGGATCCTGCAGTCCCGCCATAGTGGACCTGGCCCAGTACCTGCTCTCCCCCAAGAAGCTGGATGACTGCACATTCGAGGAAATCGTCAAGGCAGTCCAGGACCACTTCACACCCAAGCCATCAGAGATGATGTGCCATGTGGTGTTCCACCAGCAGAACCAACAGGGCTGCAAAACTGCAGCAGAGTTCCTCGCGGAGCTCCGCCGCCTCGCATCCAAGTGCAAGTTTGGGGTGCACTTGGACACGGTTCTCTGGGACCGGTTCCTCACGGCTCTCTGGGAAGAGAAGCTAAGGAGGCGCATCATGGAGGATGAGACGGTTACCCTCACATCGGCCATTGCCACCGTGGCCGCATGGGAAAGGTCGTACCCAGCAGCCACCTCCACACACAAGGCCACCACCCTTCCAGGCGACCTGGAGGACAAAGAGGTCCACCGCACCCAAACGCCAAACCAGGCACCCTGGGCCTGGAAATCACACAAGCAATGCTGCCACCCAGGAGTGTGCTAGTTGCAGGGAGCGGCATGAATGGAAGACCTGCAGGTTCCAGGACACCACATGTTGTGCCTGCGGATGCACAAGCCACATCGTCAAGGTGGGCTGCTCCAAAGGTGCCTGCTCACAACCGCAACCTTGCTGCAAAGCCAACGCCCAATATGAGGAGGACGCGAACAATGAGGACCTCTACCTCCTCACCAGCGCATCGACCAAACAGGTACTGCAACTCCCTGGCCAATCCCCCGTCCCTAAGATCTAAGTCTGGATTAAGATTGAGGGGTCCCCCTGTGTCATGGAGCTCGACTCCAGCTCCGCAGCCTCTATCATATCCGAGGCCACCCTCAAAAGACTGTGTCCCAAGGGGGGGGGCGCTTATGCCCATCGCCTGTCACACTCGCAGACTTTCAGTGCAATAGCATGACCATCAAGGGGGTCGGGAGTTTCAGAGTCTGATACAAAGGCTTCAACAACTTGTTGGACTTAATCGTGGTTGAGGGAGACCTCGTCATCCTGTTGGGCCGCTCATGGTTCGAGCCCCTGGGGATATCCATCGCAGGAGTTCAGCACTCGACCGCCTGCACCCCGACAGGGCCCCCGAATTGCGCAGCCTAATGGAGCAACGAAAGGCGTCATGCAGGTTCCTCTCGGGTGACACAGTGTGCGTCCAGAATTACAGGAGGGGCCCCGAGTGGCTCACCGGCCGCATCATCCGCCCCACTGGCCCGGTGTCCTACAAAGTGTCGACGGAGTGCGGGCAAGTCCTCCGCGAACATGTTGATCAGCTGAGACGGCACATGCTGCCTACACAAGGAGACGAACCGACACCAAGGCACCCAGAAGCCAACCTGTCCAAGGTCCGGGATCTAGAGGCACAGCCTGCCAAGCCGCAGAATCATCCCCCCCATCACAGCAGCCAACCCCAAGGTAGAGGCTCCAGTGACAACAGAGATGCCAGCAGACGCTGTGCCGCTGCCACCACCAAGCAGCCTGGTGGAAGCCCCCAAAGTTCCAGTGCCTTCCCCCAGACGGTCTACATGGGAGCGAAGGAAACTGTTGTACCTCCAGGACTATGTGATGTGGGGGGGTCCAAACTATGGGGGAAGTGGTGTTATGTCCACTGGCTACCATTAGGCGCCAGCAAGTAATGCCAAGCTTAACTCCCTGGAAACAATAGGGACTAGGCTCCTGGACTTTCTCTTGGGGAACCAATAGAGACTGTGGTGGGAGGTTCAAACCCACCAATAGGATCTAGGAGTGTTCCCAGGTGCTGTATATAGTTGGCCACATGGCTGGGGTTCGTGGTTCTAGTTGTGTTCCAGTAAACCATGCTGATCACTACAACCATGTCTGTGGTTTCTACATGCGTCTAACCCACTACACAACATTTGCTGAGAAGTACACAGGCAAAAGCTCTCCTGGAACCACCAGCATCCCTTTTAGAAATGTGGGGTGTTTCCTGTCCCTCTTAGTTTTCTAAGTGTGTGTATGACTGGAGAAACCTTTACTCAAGTGGGTTTCTTCTTGGAACTGTAGGACAATGTGATGTTTTTGAATTATCACTGAAGAGATACATAAAGCATATGTATTGTGTTTTAAAAAGAAATAATTTATCATTAGAAAGTTAGAGAAACAAATTTAACATAATAAATTTCCATAAATATGCATAGATAAGTTAATAAGTGGGCAGCCCCATCTTAAGTGCTTCTTGGCAGCCCTCTGCCATAGCTATTCAGCATCCTCTGGCTATTCCCCAGAGGTCAAAGGAACAAAATCCATCCCTCTGCAAGGTCCAAACCAAACAGTGACCACGGCCAAATTCCCAGCAACAGGCATGGCCAACCACTGTCTGCCAGTGCTGCCATGTGTCCCAGATGTCATGCCTCTTCTGCCCACAGACAGAATGCCAGAAGACAGGGAAGAAAGACCTGCTGACCCCACAACTCCCAAGGAGGCCAATAGTAGGAGAGGTGCCTTGGAGTCAACTAATCGCAATGAACAGTGCCACAGGTGTAGGTTCAAATGTTCTCCTGCAGCCAAGTTAAGATTTGCCAGAAAAAAGTAAAAGTTGGATCTACATGGATCCTCATGAATTCATATAATTTTGTTATTAAAATCACCATCATACTGTAGACCATGTCTTAGCGCCCCCAAAATCATACATCCATGGATTCGTGGCACCACAACAGCGCAAAAGCACGGATCCTCATGAATTAATATGATTTTTACGCTGAAACAAAATAAAAACACCATCATACTGTAAACCAGGGGTAGTCAAACTTGCTTCACGTAAGAGCCACATAGACTAAATGTCAGATGATAGAGAGCCACAAGGCGATTTTGGAGGAAGAGGCAGGTTTGGGCCGGTGGCTTGCATGAACATCACAGGAAGTGGTGGGGGTTGGTTGCGATGTGACATCATCGGAAGAGGTGGAGCTTAGGATGTGACATCACCTGACCTTTGACCTGGAAGTAACATCACAGTACATGACATCACAAAGCTCCCCGGCAGGCCTGGCCTTATATGTTTGCAAGATCTGAACATAAGAAGACTAATAGTCCATCTAGTCCAGCATCCTGTCTCACACTGTGGCCAACCAGTTCTTCTGGATGGCCAGCAACAGACCATAGAGGCCAAGACCTTCCCCTGATGTTGCCTCCTGACTCTGGGGTTCAGAGGATTAGTGCCTCTAAATGTGGATGTTCACCTCAGCCACCATGGCTAGTAGCCATTGATAGACTTAACCTCCGTTCTTCTATCTAATCCCCTTTTAAAACTGTTTATTCCTGTGGCCATCACTACATCCTCTGGCAGCAACCAAGGATCTGATTCTGTATAAGGAAGCTTCACATATGTGTTTCTATATGTGTTTTCCGGGCCCGGCTCAGGAACAGTCAGTACAAGGATTTTGTTGTACTTCTGGGGGTCACTCTCCGGTGTTCATGTGAGTGCAGGATTACCACAATCATTCTGCCCCATGGGTGAGACTGCGTTATATTATGTGTTCCCATTCAGATTTTGCTGGCCATGCAGATGGCACAAGCAGTTATGAATAGTCAAGGCCTTATCTGCAGTGACCTGTGGGCAAGATCTAGGAATTCCTTTCAGGGGAAAAAATTGGTAATGCATGTGGCAGCCATCAAAACATCCTCTGGCAGCAAATACCACATTTTAATCTGAATTGGAATGTGTGCATCTGCACAGTTCTTGCAGCATTCACCATACTGGGCAGCTGGACAGTAGCAGTTATTGGCAAGTGTCAGAATCATTTTTATTTATTTGATTTTTTTAAAATCAAATTTGCCTCCCACCTTTCTGCTCTTCTGAGGGCCATTATCATTCCAAGGGCTACCAAGGCAACTAACAATTTAAAACATATATTATAAATATGTTTAAAAACCTCAAAAAGCAACTGCCTTCCACACACACATAATTAAAACAGTTAACAGAATTCAACAGAGTTATGGAGCAAGGCGCCCAGAAGCATGCCATAGTCAAAGCACTGCACAATTGCTGAGGCAATATGAAGGCTTATGGCTTACCCAACAGCTCTCAAGCATCCACATTCACACAGTATTCGTGACCAAGTTACAGCACTCCCTACTCCCCTCTCCCGAAGAGTTGGATTCAGAGGAGCAAAAGCATTAGTGTTCCAAGTAAAGTACTTTCCCTTCAGCAGGGCTGAGACTCAGGCAGGCAAAATAAGCAGCCAAGCATCTCTTTTTCAGGTCCTTTTTTTTTTGGCTTTGCTTGGTGAGATGAGCTGGGAGGGAACGGGGAAACTGTATGCTAGCTCTTGGACCCCACCCCACCATCCACAAGGATTCTCTGCCCCCACCCCAAGCAAGCCCTGATGTCCTCAGCACTGGAGCACCCAGGCTGCTCATGGCCTGGACACTCTCGGCTGCCACCCACCCCCGAAGAAAGCCCTGCCGCTTATGGCACTGGAGCACCCAGGCTGCCCACCTCCACCGACCTACCATTCTGTCGGCTTCAGGAAGAGAAAATGCATGCAGCCTCCAGCACTTCATCCTGGCCTGACTGAGGGCTCCTGGGAGCTGGGAGTGGGGCTGCCCATTGTCCACTGAATTGGTGGAAAAATGTTCAAAATGAAGGTAGAGTGGGGAGGGACACAAGGGGGTTGGGAAGCATTGCAAACCTCAGTTTGGCCACCCCTGCTGTAGACCATGTTTTAGACTATAAGCAACACTACAAAAATCATGCCTCCATGGATTTGTGGTGCCACAACAGTGCAAAAACATGGTTCCAAAGCACGAATCTTCATGGATCCTCAGGGTTTTTTGATTGGGTCACCCCAACATCATCCTCAAATCGCATATGATGTCTATGGCCACAGCATGCACCACAGAAATCATGCATCCACAGCTTGGTGGCAACAGTATGCTGCAAAAACATGGTCTGAACCATGGATCCACATGGATTTTGCATTGGGTCTCCCCAGAGTCACCATCCAATCATATGTCTTGTCCGTGGCCATAGCCATCACCACAAAAATCACAGATCCACATGCGACATCATGCTGCAAAAACATGATTCCAAAGCACAGATCCTCATAGATACTTATGATTTTTGCTTTGAATCACCACAACATGGCCATCAAATCACATATCATGCACCATAGAAGTCACAGATCCACGGCTTCATGGCAACACCACACAGCAAAAACTTGTTTCTGAAAGCATGGATCCTCATGGAACCCTAGGATTTTTGCTTCCAATTACTCCAGGCTCACCATCAAAGTACATCTCATATCCATAGGCAAAGCTTGTCCATGGCCACAGCTTGCACCACAGAATTCATGGATCCACGGCTTTGTGGTGACACCATGCTGCAAAAACACGGTTTTGAAGCATGGATCCTCATGGATCTTCAGTGTTTTTCACCATGAACTCACCATCAAATCACATATCATGTCCATGGGTGTTTTCATTGATTCACCCCAGACACCATCGTTTCACTTATGTCCACGGCCACAGCTAGCACCATGAAGTCATGGATCAATTTCTTCATGGTGACACCATGCAATGGAAACATGATTCTGAAGCACAGATCTTCATACATCCTCATAATTATCCCTTTGGGTTACCCCCAGCATCAATATCAGTCAGTCAAATCTTTATTAGCATAGACTGAAAAAGAAAACAATAACAACAATGTAGGATGTGCAGGCAATCTGGCTGTGACATCTCTTACCCCATTAATCACCAGGACTGATTCAGCTGATCTGGCTGGCTAGACAGGTGTCCCCTACCTCCCTCACTGCTCCGTGTGCATCCCTCCCGAAGCTGTGCGCTTGGTCAGAGAGGATGACCATCCGAGATAGGAGTGTAGCGTTCTTCAGTCAAGGGTATACGATAGCTGCACTGCCCTGCTAGAACCTCCAAACAAGCATCAATATCAAATCCCATATCATGTCCATAGCCACTACTTGCACTACAAAAATTGCAGATCCACAGCTTCGTGGTGCAATTTTTTTTTTTCTGAAGCGTGGATCCTCATGGATCCTCAGGATTTTTGCGTTGGGTCACCCAAAGCTCACTATCAGATTACATATCATATCCATGGCCACAGTTTATACCACAGAAATTGCACACCCACAGTTTTCCTGTTCATCTCATATTCATTGTCCATCCACATAAAGGGATGGACTGAAGCTTGAACTGTTATGGGGGTCCCTTTGCAACCAGCAACAATAGGGCAACATCCAACAAACGTCCAAAGGACCTTGCTGCCCTTGCAAGGATCTCAAGCCTCAAATGGCAGCAAACAGGGTGTTGGGGTGGAGCCCTTAAAAATGGGTCTGTGACAGAATTAAAGGTTTGTGGACAGCAGTAAGGTAAACAAAGGAGCTGCTGAGTCATGTGACTGAGAGAGGTGGGGGCCAAAAGGCTTGGAATTCTCAGTGAGTGACAGATAACTGTGAACAGCTGACAGTTGAGAGCTGACAGTTGGGAGAGTCAGTTGGAAGTAAGTTAACAGAGTTAACTGGAGAGCTCTGAAGAGGACAGAAGCCTCTGGGCTCAGTGGAATCAGCCACTTAGCAGTTTAAGTGGAAACCTGTGGCTGAATAGCACTCTGCACTGGTACCCTCTAATATAAAGAGGAGAGTGATGAGAGAGTGGAAAGTATAAGACCTCAGTGGTCACAAACACCAGATACACTGCTCCAAATGAATTTATATGGTGGCAAAGGGTCTGGAGGAGTCTGGAGAGTTGGGGTTGTTGCACCAGTAGACTCAAGAGACCAGGCAAATAAAGCCCAAAGGTTAACCACAAAACAGTTACCAGAAAGTGGGATCATAAATTGGTTTTGTGTACCGAAGAAAATCTGTGTCCTACTGAGAGTGATAAGCCTACAGCTTATGTCAAGGCAAAGTAAAGTGTCTATTCATCAAAGAAACAAAATATCCTGTGTAAATATATCCCATCCCCCTGTTGAGTTTTCTGTGTATTAAAGAACTGTGCTATTTGACTTTTACAAGCACTGGTGCCTGACTTTCTGGTAAAGAATTATACTGGGCAGTTGTTCTCAATACATCCACAAGTTATATCAATCCCCAAAGAGACTACTGATTAGTGGGAACTGGTCAGCCATCAGAGAAAGCAGAACTGATCAGTCCCTTCATAGAAGAATAAACTGAATCCAGTACAAATATAAGTATATACAGGCAGTGGCTCCACACCTCGGTCACAGCAACAGCCGGGGAGAGGTTGTTGTGTTATAAGGTCATAGAGTGAGCCCCTTACCACCAGCAAGGAGGTCTGGGTAGCTGCTGTTATCTTCTTCAATGAGGTTATTCCATGGCAGATCACCACAGGTTTTTTTTTTTTAAATAACCACTGCATCTCAGATTTTGATTAAAATTGGTGTACTGGTTTATTTTACATGTCAAAGTCACTTGCGTGAATAAAAATTTCCTAGGCTATGCCTTATAGTTTTCAAATTATGGGGGATGAAAATTAGGGAAACATATACTTGCATGGATGCATCATAGAATGATGAAATAAAACATAGCAAAGACCACAGTTAATATATATTATTTTAGACACCTATGAGAATACACACTACACAGGGCCAGCTCGCTCACTAGGTGAACTAGGTGTTTGCCTAGAGTGTGCCGGCCCTTAGGGGCGCCAAACTGCACCCTCCCTCACGCCAAAAGCTCCCTCCCTGACCGGGTGACTGCCACCTCTTTGGCCGGCTAACTTCTCCTTCTGCTTCCCAGCGGAGTGCTTCTCCTCCTCCTCCTCCTTGTAAAATGGTGCTCTTCTGCCAGGCTTTTGGAGCCGCCACCACCACTAACCACCACCATTAACAACTATCAATTGATAGCCGAAGGTGAGAGACCCCTTTGTTTCCTGGAACTCTTAATGACAATTCATTTCAGTCGCCAGAAGGATAACTACAAGAAGATCGAGGAACCAACTGTGAGAAGAGTGGATTGTGTAACTACAGCCATCAGGAATTGTTACTAGCACTTTATTGAGTTGTACAGTTTAAATGGTTTTAGTATTGTTTTAATTTAAATTATTCATGTTTTATTGTAAATTAGGTATTGGTTTTATGTAAGCCACGCTTGGCTGGGAGGGTTGGGTAAAAATCAAATAAATCATAATAAAAATAATAAATACATCAAAACCAGGAGTTTGGAGTTTCTTGCTTGTTTTGTTGATACACTCAAGAACTTATTCCCAAACAACTGTTAAATAGCATATTCCAACTTTACCAGCTTGTGGTATAAATTCTTTGCATCTTGTTTACATTCAGGCTTCTCTTCTGAGTCTTCAAAAATATGTTTGAGAGTTTGTAAAATACTTGTATATCCATTTTTAATTGCTTCATATTGTGCAGACCATCTAGTTACACTTAAGCGCTTTAGGGAAAAATCTAGATTGCCATGTGTGCTTAAAATTACACATCTTTGTGGAGATCCAGAAAAGAAAACATACAGCTCCTGCAAAATGCCAAAATAGTCAACAACTTCAGGCACAGTGGACACTGCCTTTACTCCAACAAGGTTGAGTGAATTGGCTGTACATGGTACATAGTCTGCATACATGTTAATGTTTTTAAAGAGTGCTTGCAGCCCTTTCTCTGAGTCCTTCATGTTAGATGCATTATCGTAGGACTGACCACAGATATTTTCAACTGAAAGCTTATGTTTGCCCAGAACTTCTTGTATTTTGTTGAACAAGGTCATGGATGAATGGTTTTCTATTGGTATAAATGTTAACAATCTCTCAGGGTTTTCCATTATAGCAGTATCGAACCACAGTTACCAGGTGGTCAAAATGTGTCAGATCAGGCATAGTGTCAACAATAATAGAGTAGTATTTGGTGTCTAGGTCGTTGATTTGAGTCACAATTCCATTTTGAACATGTTTCCCCATGATTTCTATCATTTATTCATACACAGCTTTGGGTAGGTAAGTAATATTTACTTTTTCATTTTTACATTTCTCAAGATATTCATGTAAAAATGGGTCAAACTCTGCAATACGTTCAGTGGCCCCCATGAAATTTCCATTATTTGATGAGCCCCACTTTTCCTCATGACCTGTAAATGCTAAACCTCTTTCACTTAAAAACTTTATAACAACTACAACTCTTTTCAGTACTTCAAAATAGTACTGTGTGGTTTTTCTCATCTGTTCCTCAAGTTGCTGATTCACAGTGTTTTTATTTGACTTTCTTGTTATCCAACACAACATTGTCCTCTTATGTTCCACGCTGTCTTCATGATTCTCCAGAGTTCTGAGTACATTCATCCAGTCAAAAAACCCACCTGTTGTAAGCAGTGTTCCCTCTAAGCTGAGTTAGTGTGAGCTAGCTCACAGTTTTTTACCCTCTGGCTCACAGATTTTTTGTCTGAGCTCAGGAAGGATGGCTCCAGAGCAGACTAATCTATGCAGTAGCCAGATCACTCACTTACAACTTTAATGCTGGTAGCTCACAAGGTAGAATTTTTGCTCACCAGACTCCACAGCTTAGAGGGAGCATTGGTTGTAAGTAACGTTTGGCATTTAGAAAAGAGTTTGCAAGCAAAACAGTATATACAGCCTTTGATCTTTGAGTAAACTAACCAGGATCTCATCACAGTCTGACCATTTTTAAATCTTTTTTCAAAGTATTTTGAGAAACTTCTGTTTTGCTCCTTGTAAACCTTGCTGGAGTCAGTATATACATCATCTGTTTTTTATTTTGAAAAAAACTGATGTCTTGCATTGAACAATTCTGTATAAAATCATTATCAACTGTTATGGGCCAGTTTGCGAGGTCACTGTATTCTTTGAAATCACTGAATTTGCTTCCTGTTTCTGCTCTGCTCTTCTTGTTCCATGGTACTTTCATGATGACCACTGTGATTGCCATCTGTATCAAAAGTGTCAACAGTGGGTTGATGATTGCTAGAAAGAGCTCCTACGGTTTGTGCAGCATCATTGGCTTCACTGGTGCTTGCTTGGCTTGTTTCAGCTGTAGGTGTTGACAAAGTTTGACTTGACATTGTAAAATAGTTTGATAGTTTTTGACATTTAGAAATCTCATCAGATTGTTTCTCCTTGAGTTTGCATTTTTGGTATCCACTTAAGTACTTTCTTGAACTCATTTCTATTCCTCTTGGGGTCTTGATATCTACAATTACAGCCATAGTTATTGTTATTAGTTCTAATGCAACTACATGTATTTATGAATGACACACTTAAACACAAACATAAAAGAGGCAATGCAACAGTTGCAATCTAACATTACAATAAACTATATAAACAAAAGCATGGAGGTTTTCATAGAAGTCCTCGTTCATCCCAATCCAGTTGCTATTACTTCATAGCAAGGCTTTTTAGGATATTATTGGCTACAAATATCTTCAGCATTCACAAATATGCACAGTACAAATAAATACATAAGTAATACATACATTGTAAGTCCAAGTTAATCTCACAATATTGGAACATCAGATAAGATTTCCAAGCTGTATCTGGGAGGCTGCAGTTCTTCTCACTTGGATCCTGAATCCCACTTTACCTTTGTTTTAAAAGATCTCTAATACTTGCACAGATTACCAACATTTATTTGCAGTAATCTAAAGCAGGCCTTGGAACAACAAGATCTATGCAGGCCTTTCCCCACCCTTATGGTGCTGTTGCTTCTTCCTGGGTCAGGCTGAACTTCTAGGCTGCTGGGAACAACCAACCAGCCCACTTTAGGGGAAGCTACAACCCTGAGCATGCTCCATTCTAAGGTTAGTATTAAGTACTTCAACCCACTGGCTTATGATTCTGCCACTAAAATAGCCTTATTTTAATAACAGACTCTTTAAAAACTCCGTTAATTTTGTTGAAAAATTCACTCATTTAAGAAAAAAAAAGTTGCTTCGGGCCCCCCTGGGATTGGGGGCCCTGAAGCTTAAGCTTTATTAGTTTCACAGTAGATCCACCTCTGTCCACATATTGTGTCCATGGCCATAGCTTGGACTGTAAAGAATTGCATTTGGAACTTTCTGATGCCACCAAGCCATCAAAGTTTCCAAGGCAGAGATTGTCATAGTCTTATCTATGAATATAGAATATCAAACCCACTAGATCAGGGGTCCTCAAACTTTTAAAACGGGGCCAGTTCACTGTCCCTCAGACCGTTGGAGGGCCGGACTATAGTAAAAACAAAAACTATGAACACATTCCTATGCACACTGCATATATCTTATTTTGAAGTGAAGAAACAAAATGGGAACAAATACAATATTTAAAATGAAGTAAAGTTAAATCAACAAACTTACCAGTATTTCAATGGGACTTCCTTAGCCCCCGCCCCCAGGATGACATCCCCCCTCCGGCTGAAAGGGATCAGTCCCCCGGTGGGCCCTTGTGACATTGGGGGGGGGGGCTCGCGGGCATTGCTCCCACGGGGGGGTTCTCTCCCCCCCCCAAACAGACCTTTCCAATGGGGCTACTCGGGAGGAGCAGGGCCGGCTCCAGGTTTTTTTGTGCCCTAGGACTGGCTCCGG
The DNA here is from genome assembly GCA_029375565.1 of Gekko gecko. Classification (NCBI taxonomy): domain Eukaryota; kingdom Metazoa; phylum Chordata; class Lepidosauria; order Squamata; family Gekkonidae; genus Gekko; species Gekko gecko. The sequence goes on along the minus strand of JAPDNY010000005.1, from coordinate 214,269,991 downwards.
GGAGAGGGACACAGCGCGGTGTGCAGGGGCAGGCGAGAGGGCACCTGTGAAGGGCCGGGGGGGGTGAGGAGCAGGCCCGGGGGGAGTCCGGCTGGCCGAGGAGGTGCGGCAGAGGCTGAGGCGGGGCGGTTGGAGTTACTTTCCAAGCCCTCCTGCCCGAGGAGGCGGAGGAACCCGGAAGGATGCCGGACGAGGCTTGGCCTGGTGCGGGCTGGGGACAGCAAGAGCGCGGCGCGGGCGGACCCTGCAGACGCGCGCCAGGCTGGCTGTGCGCAGACCCTGCGAGCTGGGCTGGAGCTTCTCGGCCACCACTTGTTGCTGGCTCGGCTGGACACGCACAAGGGTGGGTCGCTGCCCATCCGGGGAACCCCAGCGGCGCCAGGTGGGAGGAGCAGCCAGGCAGGCAGGCGGCCAGAGGGGCGGCCAGAGGGGGAGGGCGGGCAAGTTCCCGCTGGGGCACTCTTCACAGCCTGGCGGCAGCAGCGGAGCTTTCCACGGGGGGTGCAGTTTGGCGGAGGAGGAGCCCGCAGGCGGGCAGGGGCACTGCTCCTGCGCTTCCCGAGGAGGAGGAGGCGGGGATAAACACCCGGCGGGCCGTATAAATGTCCTCGGCGGGCCGCATGTGGCCCGCGGGCCGTAGTTTGAGGACCCCTGCACTAGATGGAGACCATCAAATTAATCATTAAAAAAACAACTGTCTTGTGTTAACACAGCTACAAATGGTTTTGGGGGAAAGTTGGTGGTTTGGGGTGAGTCTTTTTGTAATTATGAATGGAGATATAACTGCAAGGTTTTTTGGACAACAGATTTTGTCACTGCCTATGGGTGCCATGGTATCTGCTGACACCTTTCCTGGTGCTTGCCAAGGGTATTTTTTTGGAAAGTGGTCAGGATCAGGTGGCGAATTGTGCCCAGCATGGCTTCTGATTGGTCATTGTACATTTGATTGGCTGTGCAGATTTTGGTAGACATAGCTTTGGCAGCAGCTGCTACTAACAGTACAAGAATATTCACTGTGTGACTGAAGATAAGATGTGGCACCTATTTTCCTGCTGGCTTCACCTCCTGCAGCAGACGTTTTGTGGCAGTCATTTTGTGGTTGCAACCACCACGCTGCGTCAGAATTCCAAAGATGACCAAAGGCTCAAAAAGGTTGGAGACCTCTGTTCTAGATACTGTACTCATGGCTCACCAAGTCATGGAAAGCCAGTGTGGTGTAGTGTTTGGAGTGTTGGATACTCAGGCTGAAATCCCCACTCTGTCATGGAAGCTTGCTGAGTGACCTTGAGCCAGTCACGCAATCTCTGAGCAACCGACCCTTCAGGGTTGTTGTGAGCATAAAATAGAGGACAGGAGAATGATGTAAGCCCCTTTGCTTACATTGGGGAGAAAGGTGGTATATAAATGAAGGAAATAAACTAAGTTAGTTGTGGGGACTGATGAAATCTGATTCAAAAGGAGAATCCATTCACACATTTTCCCATTTATGTGTAAAATGTGGGTAGTGGCTGGGCCCTTTTTTTCATCACAATGGACAGTGTATGATTGAGGATCACAGTGTTGCTTTGCATATGTAATGTGTGGCTTGATGGGATGCCTTGAGAGGAAAAAAAGGCCAGCAGCAAAGGGTTGACTGCTTCCTACACATCACTTCTCAGAATTTACAACCTTGAATCTTCTTTTATTACAATTGCAGTTTCCCAGTGACAGAGCTATCTGTGCAACCTGCCTTCCATGCCTGAGGGCAAACAAGCTTCATAGATAGGTTTATTAAATGAGACCTGGAATTGTACAGCCAGCTCTGTCATCCCAATGAATCCATCTCTCTCCCAGTGTCTCAGCAAGATTGGATGGTATCAGTGAATGACCAAACTTTTCCTTACAAATATTCAGACTAGACTATAGTGAGCTGCTCTTTGATTTGCTGCTTTTGGAAAGTGTCCAGAAATGACAACTGATCCAGAGTGAGGTTCTCTGGCTGTTAGCAGGGGCAGGATGGCAGGATCATGCTATGGTTACCCTACAACATTTTAGTTGACTGCTGGCCTGTCTCTAGTTCCAACTTAAAGTTCTGTATTTTATTTTTAAAGTCTTATATGACTGTCTGATTCCCTTCTGAACCTAATTGCATATCCATCTGTTTAGAAGAGGGCAGAGGGAGTTGGTGTGCCTTTCCTGTGAGGTGAGGCTGAAGAAAGTTTCTGTGACTTTTCAGTCTACAAAAAGGATGGAGAAAGGGGGACATGACAGTGGTTTATAAAATGATGCATGAGGTGTATAGATACAGAACATTCCCCCCCAGGATGGATTCTGCTAGTGATTGAACTGTGGAATTAATTGCCAAAGCACCATTTTTACTAATCTGCACAGCTAATCAAATTTTCAATAGCCTTTCAGAAGCCTTGCTGGGCAAAAGCCATACCTGGCCCTGCCCACTCTCTAAGAACTCCTGACAGGCACTAGGAGAAGTGTTGGTAGGCACTATGGCATCCTTGGGCACCACAGTTGGGGATTCTTGGCTTATTAGATGCCTCATCCTATTGATTGCATGAACTTACACTGTGTTATATGCCTTGAGTCTCCGTGAGAAAGGTGGACTAAAAAGAAAACTAGCAAATGTATACATAATCCATGCTTGTTGGCCCTTCAGCGCAAATTGTTGCCCACTGTTTGAAGAGGATGATGGAGCAGATGGACTTTACCCAGCTAGGCTCTTATGTTCCTCCCATGTTCTTTTTCATTGCCCTTTCCACTGGAGTGTTGAGTTTTGGAGGGACCCATCATAAATATCATGAGGCTCTATGAGAGATCTGTACTTTTGATTCCTGATTTTGTACCATGGTGGTGCTGAGGTGTTTGCGGCATAGCTTCTATGGTGCAAACTGTGGCAACTAATGGGATGAGTTAGTTGATGGTGAGTTTGGGGTGACCCCACATTAAATCTTGAAAATTCATATTTTGGGACAACATCCTGAGGATCTCTGAGGATCTGTACTTCAGAACCATGTTTTTGCTGCATGGAGTCACCATGAAGCCATAGATCCATAACTTCTGCAGTGCAGGCTCTGCCCGTGGATATGATATGTGATCTGATGCTGATGTTGGGATGACCCAAAGCAAAAACTCTGAGGATCCATGAGGATCCATGGTTTTGAAACATGTTTTTGCAGCTGGGGGCTCTACAAAGCTGTGGATCCATTATTTCCGTGATGGAAGCTCTGCCCATGGACATGATATATAATCTGATGCTGAAGTTAGGATGACCCAGAGCAAAAACCCTGGGAATCCTTGAGGATTGATGGTTCTGAACCATGTTTTTGCTCCATGGCGTCTCCACGAAGTTGCGGATCCTCACAGGGTGTCTGTTGTGGGGAGGGGAAGGGAAAGGAGTTTGTAAGCCGCTCAGAGACACCTTTGGGTAGTGAAGGGCGGGATATAAATCCAATCTCCTCCTCTTCTTCTTCTTCTTCTTCTTCTTCTTCTTCTTCTTCTTCTTCTTCTTCTTCTTCTTCTTCTTCTTCTTCTTCTTCTTCTTCTTCTTCTTCTTCTTCTTCTTCTTCTTCTTCTTCTTCTTCTTCTTCTTCTTCTTCTTCTTCTTCTTCTTCTTCTTCTGCCCCAGACTGAGAGTTCCCATCTATATCCTGTGGCTAATAGCCACTGGTGGACTTCTGCTCCATATGTTTATCTAATTTCCTCTTGAAACTGTCCATGCTTGCAGCTGCCACGACCTCCTGTGGCAGTGAATTCCATATGTTAATCACTCTTTGGGTGAAGAAGTATTTCCTTTTATCTGTTCTAACCCGACTGCTCAGCAATTTCATAGAGTGCCCACGAGTTCTTGTATTGTGAGAAAGGGAGAAAAGTACTTCTTTCTCAACCTGCTCAATCCCATTCATAATCTTATAAACCTCGATCATGTCACCTCTCATCCGTCATTTCTCCAAGCTAAAGAGCCCCAAGCATTTTAACCTTTCTTCATAAGGAAGGTGTTCCAACCCTTTTATCATTCTAGTTGCCCTTCTCTGCACTTTTTCCAATGCTATAATATCCTTTTTGAGATGTGGTGACCAGAACTGTACACAGTATTCCAAATGAGGTCGCACCAATGATTTATACAGAGGCATGATGATACTGGCTGATTTGTTATCAGTTCCCTTCCTAATAATCCCCAGCATAGCGTTGGCCTTCTTTATTGCAGCTACACATTGTGTAGACATTTTCAGCGAGTTATCCACTACGACTCCAAGATCTCTCTCTTGGTCCGTCTCTGCCAGATCAGACCCCATCAACGTGTATTTATATTTAGGATTTTTGGCTCCAATGTGCATCACTTTGCACTTGGCCACATTGAACCCCATTTGCCACGTTGACGCCCACTCACCCATCCTCAACAGATCCCTTTGGAGTGCCTCACAATCCTCCCTGTTTTTCACCACCCTGAACAACTTTGTGTCATCTGCAAATTTAGCCACATCACTGCTTACTCCCAATTCCAAATCGTTAATAAACAAGTTAAAAAGCATCGGACCGAGTACTGATCCCTGTGGTACCCCACTGCTTACCACCCTCCACTGAGAAAGTTTCCCATTTATACTCACTCTCTGTTTCCTATTTATAAGCCAGGTTTTTTTTTTACATATTATTGTTTATTTAGTTTTTCATTCCACCAACAACAAACAGTCACACGTAACCCATAACAATACATCACGACAATGAACACTACAAACACTAAACAACAGCAGTCATCCCATCACCCCATTACATATAAAACAAAATGTACATCGAGTCTTCTTACTAATCTATTTAAATTGTTTTTGAGGTCGAAGAGGAATATTAACAATTTTGTCTCATCCATCTGTATACTTTTTCCCATCTATCTTGACATATTGTTTCATCCTTTCCTGAGAGTAACACGTTTAATTTATCTGTCTCAGCTATTTCCATCAGTTTCTCTATTATTTCTTCTTTACTAGGGATAATATTTGTCTTCCAATGTCTGGCTATCCCAATCCTTGCCATCGTAACGATATACAATATCAATCTTACATCCTCTTTCTTGAGTCCTACCGGTACCATATTGAGCAGAAAGATTTCGGGCTTAAATTCTAGGTTTACATTAGTGATTTCCTTAACAATTTTGTTAATCATTCGCCAGAATTCTTTAATTTGTCTACATTCCCACCAAATATGAATATAGGTCCCTACTTTTCCCTGACTGGCCTGTAATTTCCTGGATCTCCCCTGGAGCCCTTTTTAAAGATGGGAGTGACATTAGCTACCTTCCAGTCCTCAGGAATGGAGGCAGATTTTAAAGAAAGATTACATATTTTTGTCAGGAGATCCACAAGTTCACATTTGAGTTCTTTCAGAACTCTCGGATGAATGCCATCCGGGCCTGGTGATCTATTAGTTTTTAAATTGTCCATCAGTCGGAGGACTTCCTCTCTTGTTACCGCAATCTGATTCAGGTCTTTCAAACCCCCTCCCGAAATCGGTGCTTCTGGAGTGGGCAAACACTTCTCCTCTTCCACAGTGAAGACAGAGGCAAAAAATGCATTCAGCTTCTCAGCCATTTCCCTATCATCCTTCACTACTCCTTTTACCCCTTGGTCATCCAAGGGCCCCACTGCCTCCCTGGCTGGCTTCCTACTTCCTCAATCCATCTATAACTGAAGAGTTAATTTGTCCATTTCTGCAGCTTCAAACAATTTACCTATTATTTCTTCTTTTATGGGTACTTCTTCTTTCTTCCAATATTTTGTTTAGAGCATTCTTGCAGCTTTTATGACATTCACAATTATGTATACAAATTGTTTTGTAAAATTTTTTGGAACAATATTCAATAAAAATAATTCAGGATTAAATGGTACACTTATTTTCAACATTTCATGTATCTATATTCAATATGTTTTAGCTAGCTTACATGTCCAGTATCTTACATGTACAATCAGTTTTATTTTTGCATTTCCAATATAAATTTGACATATTGGGATATCTTTCAGCTAAGTTTTCAGGAGTCATATACCATTTATAAAACATTTAATATGTATTTGCTTTGTAAGAAATTGCTTTTGTAAATTTAATATTTAGTTTCCACACCCTAGGCCATTCCTCCATTTGCATGTTATGTCCTTTTGTATATTTTGAGCCCACTTAATCATTGATTCTTTCACCACTTCATCTTGCATTTTCATATCTAATAACACAGTATAGATTCGTTTTATATATTTACCATCAGTCTCAAATATAATTTTATCAAGCTCTAAAGATGAATAATAACAACCAGTTACTTGATCTTTAGCAAATCTAGAATTTATTTGTGCTTTTTCCCACCAGTTCAAACATGTACCTCTTTCCCTAAGTTCATCTTGATTATGTAGTTGATTTTGGCTATTTAACAAGTCTTCATACATCCAAAATAAGTCTTTTATGAATGTTATCGGGTGTGTAAATGCTTCTAATGGTGAGACCCACTTGGGTATTTTAGTATAGTATAATTTCTGTATCTCTTCCCATTGTTTCAATAATGCTGCTCTTACAGTGTGTTGGTTAAAGTATTTGTGAACACTACTTTTTCTATACCAGACAAACACATGCAACCCTAATTGTAGGTCATGTCCTTCCAGCTTCAATAATCTTAAATTTTCTAGTGTAATCCATTCTTCCATCCAGGATATGCTGGCTGCTTTGTAATATAATTGCCAATCTGGAAACGCAAATCCTCCTCTTTCTTTTATGTTTTGCAGGACTTTCATCTTAATTCTAGGCCTTTTTTCTTGCCAGATAAACTGTCTCACCAATTTATCTATTTCTTTAAAATATTGTTTTTTATTATTATTGGTATTGTTTGGAATAAAAAGATAAGTCTTGGTAATATAATAATCTTCACTGCCGCTATTCTTCCCATAAATGATAAGTGCAGATGTTTCCAAATTTGTAAATCTTTCTTAATTGCATCCATGAGTTTTATATAATTTTCTTTAAATAAAGAGCTGCATATATTTGTTATGTTTCTTCCAAAATATTTTATTTTCTTCTTTACTGCCATCCCTGAAGCCTCCTGAATCATTTGAATTTGATTCTTGGTATAGTTCTTTGTTAAAATTTTAGTTTACTTGAAATTGATTTTTAATCCAGCATGTTGACCATAGTCTTTTATAGTATACAAAAGAGGATCAATTGTTATTTGCAGATCTTCCAAAATAAAGACCAGATCATCTGTGAATACTTGAAGTTTATACTCTTCTCCTTTGTGTTTGAGTCCTCTAATGGTATGATGTCTTCTTACCATCTCACAAAGTGTTTCCAAAGCAAAAATGAATAAAAGGGGAGATAGTGGACAACCTTGTCTGGTTCCTTTCTGAATTTCTATATTTTGTGAAAGGTCTTCATTTACCATTATTTTGGCCGATTGGTGAGTATGTATTACTTTCACCTTTGTATAAAAATAGTCTCCACATTTCCATGATAGCAGTTGTTCCAACATGAAATATCATGTAAGATTTTCAAAGGCCTTCTCTGCGTCCAGAAAAATCAAAGCCATTTGTTTTTCAGGATGTGCTTCAAAGTATTAGAGTACATTCAGAATTGTTCTTACATTATTTCTCATTTGTCTCTTTGGTAAACATCCTGATTGGTCTTGATGTATTACCTGGATCAGCACTCTTTTTAGTCTATTGATGTGTATAGATAATATAGATGTGTACATCTTATAGTCCACATTAAGCAATGAAATTGGCCCATAGTTTCAAATTTCATTCTCATCTGTGTCTGGCTTATGTATCAAAGTAATCAGTGCCTGATTCCAAGTGTCTGGCAACTTTCTTTCTTCAACTATATTTTGTATTGTCAATTTCAGTGGTAAGGCAATTTGATCTTCAAATGTCTGATAGAATTCTGCAGGAAATCCATCCACCCCTGGTGTCTTCTTTTTCTTCTGAGTTTTGATTGCTTCAATCACTTCCCTTAAAGAAATTGGGTCATTTAATATTTTCCTCTGCTCTTTTGTAAATTCTTTATTACTGTGTTTTTTTAAGAATTCTTTGATCTGGTCATGGTCAGCCTTTCCTTGCTGGTATAAGTTTTGATAAAAGTTTTCAATAATATTTTTCAAATCCCTATGAGCATTCTTTTCTTCTCCTTTTTCATTTTTCAAAATCTTTATATGTTTCTTTTCTGAGTCTCTCCTTAATTTGTATGCTAGCCACCTTGTGGGCTTGTTTGCATTTTAAAAAAAGTAAGTAGACAATTAAATTGTTGTTGTAGATTTTTAATCTTGATGTTTAAGTATTCAGCCGCAGGCTTCATTTTCAGTTTTTGTTCTTCTTGCTTAATTTGTTCCTCAATCTGTGTAAATATTTGCTTCCTTTTTCTTCGAATCCACGCATCTTGTTTCATACACCACCCTCTTGCAAAAGCCTTAAAGGCATCCCATACAATAGCCATAGTCATATCAGGTTGAACAGGGTTCTTTTCATAGAAAAAGAGCTGCAGAAGCTCATTAGCATATGCCATGCCCCCTGACATCACTAGAAGTGATGTCAGAAGGGGAAACAAAAGGGGTGGGAGGCATCTTCAAAAGCCTCCCCTTCCCTTCCCCAGCTGGCCTGATGGGGGGAGCGAAGAGAGAAGGGGTTTAAAGTTTAAACCCCTTCTCACTAGGGTTGGGCCACAGAAGGAGGAAAGAGGGAAGGAAAGAGAGAGAGTAGAGAGAAGGAAAGAGGGAAAGAAAGAGAAGGAAAGAAGGAGAAGGAAAGAAGGGGAGAGAACAGGGAAGAAAGAGAGAAACAGGGAAAGGAGGAAAAAAGAGAAGAGAAGAAGGCGGGAAAGAGGCAAAGGAGAGAAGGAAAGGAGGGAATGAAAGAAATTTGGCGGCAATTCAACCCCATTATATCCTATAGGACATTGAAGTCAATGGTGAAAACATAGGGTATATTCTGGGGACTGGAGGGGAGGGGATTTGAGGAAGAGGCTCCAAACTCACAGGGTAGCTGTTGAAGCCTCTCCCCAAGATACCCACCAAGTTTCAAGAACATTGGACCAGGGGGTCCAATTCTATGGGCCTCCAAACAGGTTGCCCCCATCCCCTCCATTGTTCTCTAAGGTGGGGGGAAAGTTACTTTTTTCCCACGGTGCTGTTAGTAGCTCTGGGGGGAGGGGTTTGAGGGAGAGGCTCCAAATTTTCAGGGTAGCTTTGGGAGCCTCTCCCCACATAAACCCCCACATCTCAAAGCAATTGGAGTGTGCCACTTGTTCTCATGGCAAACAAGCACCTCCCAAGACAGTTCACTTTACCTGAGATTCTCTGGGAGAGTCTGACTGCTGGGTGGCTACCTGCTTGCCTGCCTTAAGTGCTGCTGGCTGGGTTTCCCCATTGGAAACAATGGAGGTAGTGGGGGGTAACCTTTTTGGGTGCCCATAGAATTAGGCCCATTGGTCCAATTGCTTTGAGACGTGGGGGTGTATGTGGAGAGAGGCTCCCGAAGCTACCCTGAAAATTTGGAGCCTCTCCCTCAAACCCCCTCCCCCCCAGAGCTACTAACAGCACCGTGGGGAAAAAGTAACTTTTTACCCCACCATAGAGAACAATGGAGGGAATGGGGGCAACCTTTTTGGGGCCCATAGAATTGGACCCCCTTGGTGGGTTTCTTGGGGAGAGGCTTCAACAGCTATCCTGTGAGTTTGGAGCCTCTCCCTCAAACCCCCTCCCCTCCAGCCCCCAGAATATACCCTAAGTTTTTGCCATTGACTTCAATGGCCCATAGGATATAATGGGGCTGAAATTGACATTCGGCTGGCCAAAAGACTCCCGAATCGGCTTGTATGGCCAAAACTGACATGCGGGAGCCTTTCTGCCTTCCAAAGCTGCCAGAGATGCGCTCCGGTGGGCTCCCCCCCCCCCAAAGACCCCTGAGATTGAATATTCAGTTTAAAAACTCCTGGAATTCATTTTTGGATTTTTTTAACAAAGTCTTTTAGAAGCCATGTATTTGTTGATCATCTATTTCTTTTCGGAGTATCTTGTAGGGTCAGAAGTAAAGGGTTATGATCCATAAAGGTTTATGATCCACAAATGTTGAGGGCAGAATTTCTACCTCTACAATGTCATTGATCATAGCTGTTGAAATCCATGCCATATCTAATCTTGACCAAGATTTATTCCTTGTAAAGAAGAAGGTATAATCTTGTTTCTTTATATTCCTGATTCTCCATGCATCTGCTAAAGTAAATTCTTTCACCATATTTAGGAACATGTTAGGCAGCTCGTTACCTTTTCTCTGTCTTCCTTTGTGACTTTTCCTATTGATGGTTGTATCAAATACTGCATTGTAATCTCCAACTATACAAATTTCTTCATATGCTAAGCTAGCCAAGGTCTCATGTAGACTTTTATAAAAGTTTTTCTAATGCTGGTTTGATGCATAAATTTTCACTATAAGTGTAGTTTTAGCTTGTCTTTGAATTTTAATTATTAGTAGTCTTCTGTATTCTGAGTCATAGATCAATTCAGGATGTAGATGTTCTTTCACGTAAATTACTGCGCCTTTTTCTTTTTCTGTTTATATACAGATGCAAAAAAATCTCCAATCTTTTTAGCTTCTAGGAATCTTATCAGATTCTTTGATATGCATTTCTTGTAGACAGACTACATCTGTCTGTAATTTTTTTATTTGTTGAAAAAAATTCTTCTCTTTTGTGGGGCATTCAAACCATTAATGTTGATAGAAGTTATTTTCAACTTCCTTTTATCCATCTTTGGTATCTTTTTTGGTGCCATTTCTTTTCTTGTGGTATTTTGTAACTATGTGGTGTGGCAGGATTTTAGGTGTTTTCTTGCTGTTAGCTGTTTTGCAGCCGATTGCTCCTTGATCCTACAATTTCTCTTCTTCCTCATTCTTTTCCTCTTCCTCATCTTGGTCTTCTTCTTCTTCCTCTTGGTATCCAAGTTCTTCTCCATATTGTTTTAGGAAATCTTCTATTTTGAATATTGAGTTAATTCTGAAACTTTTCCCTCCATGAGTAAATAATATTCCTTCTGGAAGTAGCCATCTATAGTAGATTAGTAAATTGAACATATTCTCTTCTTTTTTCTCTTACTCTCCTTGGGATTTCCTTTAAAATCTTGATTTCCGTCTCTTGCAACTTCAAAGTCTTTTGGTTTGCTATTCTTAATATATAGTCTCTTGTAACTCCCTTATGAGTTCATTCTATAAGCAACATCTATGTCTTCAATTGCAAACTGGGTATTTTCCCCTTCCAAGTAGTCTGTTAAGATTTTTGCCATGCTTTCTGTAATGTCTTCTCCTGTGTTTTCTGGTATATTTTGAAATGTCAGTACAAAGGCTGCTCTCTTCAGCTCCAGCTACATCACAGAATCTTCCAGAGAGTCTTGTCTGGTCTTCAATTCCAGGATTCTTTAATCTAGCTCTTCTGATTTGTCCTGCAATTGAGTAGTAGTCTGCTTCAAAGCAAGGGCGTAGACTTTGCAATTTCCCAGGGGGGGCTGGGGCTGGGCCAGAGGCATTGCTAAGTCATTAAAAGAACTGGGACCCAATGACATCATAGGGAGGAGCCAGTGGCATCATTGTCACTATCTATGGAGTTGGAACTATGTGGCATTTAGGGAGGGGCTCCCAAGAAAATTAGGGCGGCCTGGGAACCCCCTGGTAATGCCCCTGGGTTGGGCTAACCTCAGGAACAGGTGCCTTCTTAGCACACTGCTTAGAAACTCCACCTTAAAATGCAGCACAGATTCTATTGCTAGGGACTTTTTTTCCACTCTGGGAACTGTCATTACAGTCGTAGAGTAGCCTATCTGGGCCCAAAAACCTTATTGGAAAAACCATTCTGCATTTTCTTTGCAACTTTTTTGGGCTGCAGTGTATTTCAGCAGAGCCCATGCAAGTCAACTGGCATTCCTGGCTCCCATTAACTCCAATGGGCTTTCAAGCCTCTCCCATTATTTCCAATGGGCAATCCTGTCATTCCTTTTAGTACATCCCAGTTGGTTGCTCCTTTGAAACTACCACACCATCTTAAGTAACAGCAAAATGAAGAGCATGAACATAGAGTGCACATCCCTTACCAATGTTCTTTCTGGGCTGCACACAGATCAAAAGGAAATTTTAAAAGGCCTCTGATCTGCATGCCCCCCCATCTTGTTCACGCAGATGGGCTTACAATTTAAAAATGAAACGGTGATTGAAAGAAGAGCTTAGGAGTGGCTGAAGCAGCCCACCCCTCACTACCATGAAAAAAACAAGAACTGTTCTCAATCAAGGATATATAGACCTAAGTAAAATACACCCCTCCCCTCCTCCACCTGGCTGTTGTGCATCCTACATGAAGCAGGGTGATTCAGCAGATGCAAGCCAATGTCAGTGGTCTGCATCCACCATCTTACACAGAAGAACCAGAGCTTCCACTTACAGCACTGGAACTAGGGGTGCCAGCCTCCAGGTGGTACCTGGGGATCCCCTGGAATTACAGCTCATTTTCAGACTACAAAAATTAGTTTCCCTGAAGAAAATGGATGTTCTGGAGGGTGGATTCTATGGCATTGTACCCCACTGAGGTCCCAGTCCTCCCCAGGCTCCATCCCCAAATCTCCAGGAGTTACCCAACCTGTATTGGGCAACCCCTCCCCCCCATCCCCCAGAGGTGGACAGGGGGAACTTGGCAATGTTTTAACAAGGGAGGGAGGAATGGGAGGCGAGTAGATGGGAGGGAGGGAGGGGAGAAATGAAAAGAAAGAAAATAGAAATCCCTCTCCATAATTTATCCAGGAGTTCAGGGGAGAGTTGTTCTTGAATGTATGCACTTAAACTCTTCGAGGTTTCACCTGCCCTCCTCCCCCCTCCCCCTGCACTGGCTGTGTATGCAATTTCAGAGATTGTAAACTGCTGATTCCTGGCTTTCCTAATATCCTCTCTCTGTCAAGAGAAGGGGTGGAGATCAACAAAGAACTCAGAAGAGTCTCCTCTCAGAGGAAATAAAGGGCTCTGGTTAAGTAGCGAACTCGGGAGTGGGAAAACAACAGCAGCAGCACAAGGGCGCAGGAAAGGTGCCCGGGCACCCAGCCACCCAGAGATCCTCCATGGATGCTGGCCTCCCCCGCCGACCTCTCTGCATAGCTCTGCAAGGCAAGCCTTGTGTGTGTCAGGGAAACAGAAAAACAAGGGCGCAGGGCCGTCCCAAGACCGGCAATCCTCCATAGATGCCGGCCTCCCCTCCAACCTCCTTGCATGGCTCTCTGCAAGGCAAGCCATGCAGGGAGTGGGAAAACAACAGCAGTGGCACGAGGCTGCAGGAAAGATGCCCAAGAGTCCAGCCGCCCCAAGGAGGGCAATCCTCCATGGATGCCGGCCTCTCCCCCACTTCCGCCACCTCCTGACCTCCCTGCATGGCTCTGCAAGGCAAGCCCTGCAGGGAGAGAGGGAAAAAAACCTAGAAGAACAAGGGTGCAGGGTGCCCAGCCTCCCCGAGGCCTGCAATCCTCCAAGGATATCGCCTCCCCACCTCCTCTCATGGCTCTCTGCAAGGCAAGCCTTGCAGGGAGCGGGAAAACAATACAAGCGGCACATGGCCACAGGAAAGGTGCTTGGACACCCAGCCACCCAGAGGCTGGCCTTAGCCAGCCAGCCTGGGCACTCTCTGCCTAGTGCCCACCACCCCACCCCTGAAAACATCCCCCCCACCCTTGCTGGAGCCCCAGGACAGCTCCATACCTTTCTGTGCGGGAAAGCTGAAAGCACTGAAAACATGTGCAGCCCCCAGTTCCACCAGGTTCAATTGAGGGTTTCTGGGAGCTGGGGGTGGGGCTTAGCTTTGAGGAAGCAAGCCCTGAGTTTCCTGCCATCCCACCTGAAGTCATTGTTTGAAACCCTCAGCTTTCAAAATGGGTTGGGGATGGCGTGGGGTGGTGTTGGCAAGGCTTGTGAGCCTGGTTGCCCAGGGGGGGCTCAGTCACCACTGGAAAATTTCGGGGGTAGCCTCAGCCCTCAAGCCCCCCTGAAGTTGACACCTATGCTTCAAAGTAACAATGTTCTGAGTATTTTCCAGGATTTGTTGCTTGAATTCTTCGGTTTGGGAGGTAACCTGTATTGTTAAAGCATCAAGTTTGGTCTGTATCAACTCTACTGCTGCAGGAATTGCACTGGTTACAACATTACCCACTGCTTGAGGGATAATATTACTAGCAACAGTAGAAAGGGCCGTGTTAATAACTTGTGGGATTGCAGATTCTATTGCCTTGGCCACCACAACTTGGATCAGATTATGTATCTTTTGCCCTGTCATTTTGGCTAAATTTGTGGCCACCGATTTAGCTGTATTTGGGGAGGGCCCACCTTTACCTGAAGACATGATTCAAGTAGAGTCAATATACACCTCCACGGCCCCCCTCCCACACTGTAAAACAAGGCAATGTGTTTTAATACTAGCTATTACACAATGTTCTGAATGTTCCCAAACAACAGTCCTTCAATATTAACAGGAAGTAGTTAAAATCAATATACACCTCAACTGCCCCCCTCCCACTCTATAAAGCAAAGCAGTGTAATTCAGTATTGGTTATTACACAGTATCCTCAATGTTTCCAAACAATCTGATCCTTTAGTGTCAACAAAAGCACAGTTCCCTCTTATCTCATCAACTAGAATTATAGTTCACAGAACTTAGGGATAGTCTCCAAAATCTCCTAACTAGTACTTAAAAAAAAACTTTTAAGGTGAAGAGAGGAGCAGGTCCATAAGAGGGAAAAGGTCTTATATTTCCACCAGTTTAAAGTAAGCAAAAACAAAGGGAGCAAAGCATCCAAGTTTTCTTATGCTGTAAAGCTATAAGCCTGGTCTTCCATTCCGAGCCACGAGGGAGGGGGGGGATAGTTGTAATCCAGGACTTTAAACTTTAAAGAGGCACTTTCCCCTCACAAGTAGAAAAAAAATAGCAGAGTCCAATTTTGTTATCTGGGTTTGTAGTACTCACTGTGTAAAGTTGTTAGAGAGAAAGTTGTAGATTCTTCGATGTTAGTAGAGTCCCTGGTTGCCTCCACACTCAAATGGCTGCCATCAGTGCTGACTTTCCAGACCTTGCTTCGGGATGATGAGGGGTCTACTCAGGCACTGCCATGCCTGAGAGTCCTCAAATCAAGCCCCCTGCGCAAGCCACCATCCAGGAAGGCTTATAAGAGACCAGAATGGTCTGGTTCTCCTGCTAGGTCCGGGAGACCACACGTTATGTATAAATAGCAAATGATAAAACACAAGGGCTTATAAATCTGACCTGACGCATTTCGGCCTACATAGGTCTTCCTCAGAGGTCAATAGTGAGGAACATATTGGCTATTATAGAAATATTATAAAAATATAGTACAATCATGTAAATACAAAGCATAAACTCAATAAGGACCAGAAGCAAGTTGCTGTAAAAGATAAAAAATGGAAAATTAAACACATGTATTAAAACAAATAAATAGGCTGTAAATATATATTGCCAATAAATAAATATATACCATTTACTTACTTTCAAGATAAACCACCAGGCACAGAGTAAAAAATAAATGAGGCCTCTAATAGTGCAATCACATGCCAAGTGGTTCTCAGATATAAACCTAAAGACAAAACATGTATAAACCAATGTATCCCATAATTTAGAGCCTAAATGCAAAAAATAAATAATAAAAAAACATAATTACTTCTGGTCCAGGAATTTTTTACAACAGCGACCTCCTCGTCGAGGCCGGAAGAGGAAATAAAATCTGATCTTGTTGTTAACCTTTCCTCCAGAATATTAACTGCACAGGAAATCTGTCTTTTAAATCTTGGCCTAGCCTTTGTCTCTACTCCCAAATATGACCCTTTCAAAACACGTATAGATGTCATTAGACTTATCAGGATGCTTAAACTAAAATCACTGTTTCAAGATTCTAGTAGTGGACCACCTGTTCCCTTTAAAAAGAAATCTCAATTTATTCTAAATTTGACTACTCCAGAAATACAGGTATTTGAACATGTAGTGCTTCGAGATATTGAGACTCTTGAAAAATCCAGACCACGCTATAAATGAGGAATCAGATCTTCTGCAGGCTCTGGCTAATGATAAGAGCATTATTATTAAGGAAGCTGATAAGGGAGATGCTACAGTAATTCTGAATACTGATGATTATTTATCTATGGTACATAACCTGATGTCAGACTCAGAGTTTTATCAACCTATTTCTAAGGATCCTACTGAACAAGTAAAGATTATTATTAGAACTATGGTATATGAAGCTGCATCCTTAAAGTATATTGATCAACATATAGCAGGGTTTCTTATCAATGACTGCCCCCATGTGCCAGTGTTTTATGCGCTTCCTAAGATTCATAAGCCAGGATTTCCTCCTCCTGGCCGGCCTATTGTTTCAGGTTTCAACTCCACCTTTGAGCCCCTATCTCAATACAGCCCTTTGTACAGAAAACATCCACTTATATTAAAGATACTAAAGATTTTATATCTAAGATTGAAGGTTTGCCAGCACCTAGGGGCACATTATTGGTTACTATGGATGTTTCTTCATTGTATTCCAATATACCTCATGAAGAGGCATGCCTAATTTTGGCTGAACATCTGAATAGCCAAGAGGTCCTTTCTCCTCCTACACATTTTTTACTTGACCTTATAAATATTATTTTTGATAGAAGTTTCTTTAGATTTCAAAATGATTTCTTTCTTCAGGTTAGGGGTGTGACTATGGGATTTGCACCTTTGCACCTAGCATAGCCAACCTGTTTATGTCTTTCTTTGAAACCAGATGGATACTGAATTCAGAGAATGATATTTTCTTTAATCATATCTTATTTTTTAAAAGGTATATAGATGATCTCTTCTTTTTGTGTAAAGATATTCGCATTCTTGTGTTTGTTCATTGGCTTAACTCTATACATCCAACTATTAAATTTTCCTTTCAGAGTAGTCCTGATAGCATTGACTTTCTTGACACCACTGTTTTCATTTCAACAACAGGTACTTTGGTTGTTAAACCTTTTTCTAAGAGTACTGATAAAAACTCATACCTTCATTATCTGTCCCATCACATCAGACATATATGTGATAATTTACCTTATGGACAGTATCTGAGGGCCAAAAGGAATTCTACATTTAAACAGCATTATGAGATAGAATCCTTTAAACTTTTTCAACAATTTAAGGAGAGAGGCTATCCAACAAGGATTATTCAACAGGCAAATGTTGATGGTTCAGATTTGTTTAAAGAGATAGGACGTAGTCAGCAACAACATACTTTATCCTGTGCTTTTGACTTTACACCATTGGCATCTCATATTAAAAACATAGTTCTAAAGCACTGGCATATTGTGGAAGGTATTTTAGGCTGTCAAAATCGTCCTTTTATAGAATTTAGAAGAACTAAGAACATTCGTGATTCACTAGTACATTCTGATTTTCAAATTTGCAATTCTGATACCACAGTGACACCCAGTGGCCATCATCCATGTGGCAGATGCTCAGTCTGCCCACTTGTCTGGAGAACAAGTAGAATTGAGATTCCAAGCAGAAATGTTGTATATGAGTTAAAAAAAAATTCTTCACGTTATACTAAACGGGTTGTATATCTTTTAAAGTGTCCCTGTTTATATTTGTATGTAGGAATGTCAACTAGAACCTTTAGAACTCGAATGATTGAACATAGGTCCTGCATTAGAAACTCACGTCTGGATTCTCCTTTAGTGCAACATTACATGAATATGAAGCACTCTCCTAATGATTTTCAGTTTATGGTTCTGGAAATACTTAAAACTCACCAATATATTAGTTTAGATGTTCAAAACAGGTTGAGACAACGTGAAGCATTTTGGATTTTTAAACTCAAAACATATGATCTTTATGGTCATAACCAATCTTTAGAATTTGGCTGCTACTTGTGAGTTGTTGTAACTTACCTCTATAATTTAGCTGTAGAAATAGTTACTGGTTTTTTTATTTACCCTTATGGTTTTAATCAATGATTGGAACTTGGCTACTGCTTATGAGCTGCTGCTACATAGTTGTTACTCACAAGTAGAAATAGTAATGTTTTTTCAACTCTTTGTCACCTTAAACTTTTGACTGCTATGCTGCCTAATAGAGATTAGCTATAGTATATTAAGCCTTGGGTGTTGACTACTCTTTGAGGCTTACCGACTATTGCAGAGTATGTGCTATTGTTGATCGGATGCCCAACTTTGAATGATTATAATAGGGATGGTGAGCATAGTGACCCTTTTAATATTTCTTTGTATATTGTAACTGCAAATAATATTATAAGAGCATTTTCCTTATTTATCCTTGTTTCAGAACTTTTCCTGTAATATTGAGTTGAAGGCTTTTATACACTGTGAGTGCTATACTAAGGATTTTTCCTTCTAAGAGTCTTCTGTACACTATGAGTACTGTATGAAGGTAAAAAAAAATTCTGTTAGTATTCAGAACATGGGTTTGGCTGCAATATATGATAATAATTATTTGGTTTTATTTGCAATTGTAGTAGTGTGAACTTATTGAAGAAGAATTATCGAAACGAAGATCAAAATCCGAAGTCTTCGGCCATTTTGTCTGTGTACCATTTATGGACTTGTACTATTCATTTTGTTTGTATACCATTTATGGACTTGTACTATTTATAGACCTGCACACTATATGATGTAATTTTAGTTTCACTGATATATGTGATCCTCTTATATAAATTGATTTTTGTGCATAACTTTTTGAGCACTTGTGGTCTGTGTTATTTGTGCAGTGCTTGTTTATTTGCGGGAAACTAATGTTGTCACACCTGCTGCTATGGTAGCCTAAAAACACACCCAAATGCAATAATGTATGTACAATAATATATATATGTATTACCTGGAATGAAAGGATAACCAAATTGTTTTTATCACATATAAAATAACATATAAATGCTTGAAGTGGAAATGAAGAAATTCATGGGAGTTTAGTAATTGAATCTCATTGTTAGGTATTTGCAGAAATTGAGGGGTGTATGATGAGCTGATCCATTTTTTTCCCCATTTAGTTAACGTATTTATATTATACTTTCCTCCCAGTTGACAAGACTCAGAGTAGTTCACATTGTTTAAATCAGTTAAAATCTCAGTCTACAGAAGAAATAAAAAAGAGAGCTAACCATTACTTATCAAACTAACTGACCTTTACTTCCAAAATTTTTGTAAGGTTGAGGCCTCCTTTAAGTTAAACCTGTGCTGTCTTCATATTTCACTCCGCTCTTTTTATCATATTGTAGTTAACAGTAATCCTGTGAAGAAGTTCATTTTTCTCCCAAAGGCAACATATACCAGAATTTATAGATGTGTATTTAGGCTATTCTATCAGTCTCTGTCTGTCTGAGAAAGAGAGAGAGAGATGTCACATCTTGTCTGAGTGTTGCTTCGGTTCACTTGCTTTTTGTGAAGGGAACAGGTGAGATTAACCTGTGCTCCAGTTGAACTACTTTCTGTGCAAAGTGGCACCATCTAGTTTTTCTGATTTTGAGCATGCCTTATCCTTTAAAAGAAAATAACTTGGTAAAACTCATCTGCTTGCAAGAGGATAAAGTAATAAACTGTGCTTTAGACCTAGATTTTTAATTCCTAGCATATTTCATGTTATGGCCTAAAGTTACATTTTTTGTTCCTCTTTGAGACAATAGTACCACTCTTTATAGTACAGATTTCATCAATCTGTAATATTCTATACAAGTTCCTACAAAGTAAGAATCTCTGCTTAGAAAAAAGTTTATCTGAGTCAATCTAAAATTATCCTAGGGAATACAGATGAAGGATTTTGTGGTCTGAGTTCTAACTAGTTTGTTTCTTTTAGGACAATGGCAGGAAAAGTAAAATGGGTGACTGATATAGAGAAATCAGTGTTAATAAACAACTTTGAAAAGAGAGGCTGGATCCAAGTGTCAGAAAATGAAGACTGGAACTTCTACTGGTGAGCAGCAGCTATCTTTCTTCTCAGAAGTCCCCACTAGCAGCATTATTACAGCAAGTAGGGACTGTTCCTAGCTGCTCCTGCTTCTGAGAGAGAGAGAGAGAGAGAGAGAGAGAGAGAGAGACCATAGTCCATAAAGGACTTTATTAATATTTTCTGGAGAGGAGAGCTTGCAAAGTGCAGTTGCAGCAATTTCCTCTCTTTGTGAGAATTAAGAAATTGCTCAAAAGTTGCTCTGTGCTTTATGTTTTTCTATGAGTAGTGCTGTAGCCTAGTTGAATTCTGAGCCCTGAGCCTGTGCGCAGTAATACTGTGCATCTGTATAACGTGTGTTTTGGGGAATCTGGAATTATACTGGATAACGTATTGCAAATCTTGTTTTCTTGTTTCATTGGTCCACTGCTTATTTTAGCTAATATTTGGAAAATAGCTGATCTTTCCCTCTCTTTCTAACCCTTGGAGATATCCAGCACTGCCTGGATTACGATTTTAGCACTTTTGCTAATAGACCTTTCACTTTCATTGTTAATAGTTGTTGCAGGTTAAAATATATGCTGATCTGATCATGTGCATTAACTTTGTGGAGAATGGTGGGATCAAAGATTCACTAAAAAATCTTGAACAATTAAACAACAAATTTTAGGCTGAGCATGAATCTGTGTCATATCAGCACTCCTTTGAGAGGCCAGCTCAAGCCATAGGCTATAATACAACACAGAACAAAGGCACATTGCTAACTGTACAGGTATAGGTACTTCATCTCTATATTCGTATAATATATTTCTAGGTAGATTGTATATCCAATACAAGATGCAATTTCAATAGGCTAATTTTAAATGAATCAGTACAAAATCTGTGCCTCAAAATATGCCCATTTTAAAGTTGCTGGAAGCACAAGATTATTAGCACAATTATTAGTGAAGGCACAACACACAACAACTTTCTCAGTCAAGACAATCTTTTTGATAGGTTGGTTGTTTTCATCAGGGTTAGCTAAAAGGAATGTAAGACAGTCTGTGCCATATATTTCAAGGGTGGGCCTGCTGGACATTTGCTTGTTAAATCCCCAAGACAACCTTTTACATTCAGTCCATAAACTTGCACATCATTAAGAAAGTGGGGGGGAGTTCTCTGAACAGAGTTAAAACAAGAGAACAGAAGTATATAAATTCAACTGCAACAAGACGTAAAGGAAGATATACAACAGATAAGGACTGAGATCTCATCTGGACTGCAAGAAATAAGTCTAACAATTCAAGAAAATAAACAGGATCATCAAGAAATTAAGATAACGCAAAAGAATTTGAAGGAAAACAAGAAAAAATATAGCAGTACAATAACAGGTTGCAAATTCTTTGACAGAAGCAAATCAAAGAATTGAAGTCTTGGAAATGAAACCTAGAAGTAATAATCTGTGATTCTGCAGAATTCCAGAAACTCTTTGTGACTCAGACTTAGAGAATGGTTTTTGAAAATGAATACAAGACTATCTGAAGAAGCAAGGTGACGTCCCAAAAACTGAACACATATTTAGAATAAATAAATTATTGTGAGACATACTAGTCAGTTTCACTCATAAGAAAGCAAAAGATACAATTCTACTACAACATAAAAACAACTGCTTAAAATTAAAGGACAAGAAAATACAAATATTTCAAGATCTACCACCAAATATAATAAAGAAAATAATATGGAAACTTGAAGCAAGTGTTGCAACATAAACAAATAAGATATTGTTGGAAAATTCCTGTCACTTTAGAAATATTTTTGACAAAAGGTAAGAAAACAATAACAACATTCAAACAGGTGGAAGCACTATTACAAGAATTGACAGTGAGCAATACCGATCAAAGCTCAAGATCAGAGGACACTGGACCCTCATCTAGAGAAGAAGAAGGGGTAAAAAAGAAAAGAGACAAGAAAAAAAGAAGGGGGGGAATGAATAAACTTAAATAATATATGTGAATTTGAATGGATTAAACTTGCCCTCTAAATGATAAAAATCTTTAATCAATTGAAGAAATTTAAAGCAGATATATTACCCATCCAAGAAAGTTATATCCAAAAAGACTGAGAACGTATATTGAATTGCAGAAGATTGGGTACAATATGTCTTGAGTCTGCACGAACCAAGAAAAAGGGTGTAGCAATATATATTAACAATCAAAGTTTGGAAATCCTTCAAGAACTAAAGGATCAAAATGAAAGATTTTTGATTTTGAAGATGAGGCTATCAGAAGGACAAATATGGACACTGGCGTCAATATATGCCCCAAACAATAATACAAATGTATTATTTGAAAAATTCTGTCACATAATATTAGATTTTCAAGAGGGTGAGATTCTAATCTTTGGAGACATGGATGGGGGTTTTAGATCCTAAAAAAGACAGATATAAAAATATTGGAGGAAAACTCCCAAAAATGTATTTAAATATATGGGAATTTTAGAAATGGAAGATATTTGGCAAACATTTCATTCAGATGAAAGAGATATTACATATTTTTCTGATAGACATC
This sequence comes from Gekko gecko, assembly GCA_029375565.1. NCBI lineage: Eukaryota > Metazoa > Chordata > Lepidosauria > Squamata > Gekkonidae > Gekko > Gekko gecko. The sequence continues at coordinate 214,247,501 of JAPDNY010000005.1, read as the reverse complement.
AATCATACTCAAGAATAGATATGTGTTGGGATATCAAAAACCTTTAATTATAAAAATCAGGAGAGCAGAGATTCTGCCCAAGATCTTAATGGACCACAATCCAATACAGATAACCTGGAAGAATGGAAGTATGAGAGAAAGAAGATGGAGATTAAACAACACACTTCTACTACAAGACGAAGTAAAACAAAAATGTAAGAAAGGTTTGACGGAATATTTCAACATGAACAACACAAGTGAAATCACTGAGACAACAAAATGGGAAGCCAGTAATGCCTGCATCAGAAGAACTCTCTTGGGAATAGCTGCAAGGAAGAAAAAAGAAAAACAAGACTCTGTAAAGAAAATAACAGATAAAATAAAGATATTGGAACAAGAACATAAAACCACTGGCAGTAAGAAGAAATAGAAGGAAATGAAACAACTAAAGAACCAATTTGATTTATTAGAAGTAGAAGAAATGGAGAAGAAATTGAAATATTTAAAACCAAAAGACATTTGAATTTGGAAAATATCTAGCACATAGTGTAAGAAAAGAAAGCAAAAAAAATAAGGATACCTGGGATGAGGAAAGGAAACCAAGTATTCTACACAGAACAAGAAATGCTTGAACAAATAAACACCCCCCCCCAATCTCTACAAAGAAGAATCTATATATGAGGAAGGAATGAAGAAATATTTATCTGAGATGCCAATTAAAAGATTCACACCCAAGCACAGAAAAATGTTAAATCAAGTTATACCAATACAAGGAATCAATCATGCTATAAAAAACTTCAAAATGATAAAGTGCCCAGACCAGATGTTTTGACAGCAACATATAAATGTTTTGAAGACATATTAGCAATACCTCTGCAAACAGTAATGAATGAAATACAAGAGTTGGTATACCACCAACTTGGCAAGAAGATAATATAGCCTTAATACATAAAGAAGGGAATGACCCATTATTGCCACAGTCATATAGACCAATCTCATTGTTAAATATGGATTACAAAATTTTCACAACAATAATGGCTGAGAGGGTAAGAAAATGCATTCCAGAATTAATTCATGAAAAACAAATGGGATTTGTTCCAAAAAGATATATGAAAGATAATATCAATTATCTGTTGAATGCAATTGAACATTCAAGGAGAAAAGGAGGAAAAACAAGGTATATGAAAGATAATATCAATTATCTGTTGAATGCAATTGAACATTCAAGGAGAAAAGGAGGAAAAACAAGGTTTATGTTTCTGGATGCAGAGAAGGCTATTTTATAATATGTCTTGGTTATTTTTAATGAAAGTACTACAAAATATTAACTGTGGAATTAAATTCTTAAATTGGATGCAAAGTATTTATACTGATCAGCAAGCTAAAATTCTAGTAAATAGTTCCATATTGGAGAAAATCAAGATAACAACAGGAACCAAACAAGGCTGTCCAATATCACCATTATTATTCATCCTGGCAATGGAAACATTGGCCATAAAAATCAGCCAAGGTATTAGGATCATTGGAATAAAAGAAGAACATAAGATGAAAAGTTATGTGGACAATGTTGTTATAACAGTCATGAAACCAAGTATTTCTTTGAAATATACAATGGAACAACAAATAATCAGATTTGGAGCCTATTTTGGATATAACCTAAATAAAAAGAAGAAGAAGAAGAAGAGGAGATTGGATTTATACCCCACCCTTCACTACCCAAGGGAGTCTCAGAGCGGCTTACAAACTCCTTTCCCTTCCCCTCCCCACAACAGACACTCTATTTTTACTTGCTCTGAGAGCCGGTTTGGTGTAGTGGCTAAGTGCACAGACTCTAATCTGGGAGAACCCGGTTTGATTCCCCACTCCTCCACTTGCACCTGCTGATGTGACCTTGGCTCAGTCACAAGCTCTAGCACAGCTGTTCTTGAAAAAGAGCAGTTTCTGTCAGAGTTCTCTCAGCCCCTCCTACCTCACGGGGTGTCTGTTGTGGAGAGGGGAAGGGAAAGGAGATTGTAAGCCACTCTGTGACTCCCTTGGGTAGTGAAGGGTGGGGTATAAATCCAATCTCTTCTTCTCTTCTATCAGGTAGGTGGGGCTGAGAGAGCTCTGACAGAAACTGCTCTTTTTCAAGAGCAGCTGTGCCAGAACTATGGCTTGCTCAAGGTCACCCAGCAGGTGCAAGTGGAGGAGTTCCAAGATTAGTGTCCATGCACTTAACCACTACACCAAACCACTACACCAAAGAAGACCAATATAATGTTATTAGGGGCAATCAATGGAGAACAAGAAGAGAGAGAGAAAATAACAATGTACTGTTATTAAAAAAAACCAATACAATACTTGGACATTTATATAAAAGGACAAAATGATAATTTATATAAAGATAACTTCTAGAAAGTCTGGGCAAGCAATATTAAAGATTTACAAGGATGAGGAATGGTGAGATTTCATGGCTGAGAATAATTTCTGCTGTTAAAATGAACATATTACCAAAGTTGACTTTTTTGTTTCAAATGTTACCAATATATATATGATGAAAAGACTTTAAAAATGACAGAATGGATAATTTCATATGGAATGGGAAGAAGCCAAGAATAAGATTCAAAATGTTAAAGGATGAAAAAGAGAGAGAGAGGAGGTTTGGCAGTATCAAATATTTCATGAGACAAGGAAAAATTAAACCATGGCAAGAAGTCTATAATGAAAGAAAAATATTTTGTGGTTGTTATATTATCAAATGGTATCTAAATATAAAGAACAAATGGCAAAAGAAGTGGCCAGTTAAGAGAGAAAACAGCCTTTGAACAATTAATCAATGGAGATTGAAAACACTTATTAGTAAAAATTTATAAAATGCTACTTCAATATGATACAGATACAGAGCAAGTAAAAATTGTATGATAAAATGGATGCAAAATTTTGGAGAGAATATATGTATGAACCTGTGGGAAAACTTATGGACTAAATTAATCAAATCTATTTGATCCCAAATATTAAGGCAGAATTGGTAGAAAATGTTTTAGATGGTATACCATGTCCAAAGACATTGCAAAAACTAATAAAAGATATAATGGGAAGTGCTGGAAATGTCAGAGCTCTGATGTAACATTCTCTCATATGTGGTGGACATGCAAGAAAGCAAGCAAATATTGCATAGAGATACCTGATAAATGCAAAATATACTAAAGCTTAAGTTTGTGACGGACCCTAAAAGTATGTTATTAAATATTCTACCAAATAATATTACAAAAATACACAGTGAATTATTTAACTACGTGGTGACAGTGGCAAGGGAAATGTTTGCAGCAAAATGGAAGGCAGAAAAAAGCCCAGAACTGAAGGAATGGAATATACAACAATTTTAGTGGAAAGTATTTTTTAATTATATAGTTGAAAATCAGGATTAAATTGTTAAAACAGAATATGATAAAAAGAGTCAGGCAACATGTTTGTAAAATAAATTGTCAGATATGAAGTAATTAGGAAAAGAGAGAACAAAGTTAAACAGAATTGAAAATTTAAGAGTGTATATAAGTAAGTTTTCTGCAAGTTTTGATTGACAAATTATTGTAGTTTATGTTTTGTGTATGTAGTTTGTCTCGTATATGTATGATTTAGATATCATAGATGATGTAGTTGTAGAAGATTATAAATGACTGTTCTCCGGTAGTTTCTGGAGTGGGGCAGTCCTTCAAGTCCATACTCTTGGGACTAGCCCCTCCCACTTCCTTTTGCAGGGCCATCAGACTTTCAATCCTGGATGGAAGGGGCTTGTCCCATGGATCACCAGTCTTACTGGTCCTGCCTTGCTTGCAGGATGTTCAACTGTGCTTGCAAAAGCACAAAGATCCTGGCACTGGAAGAAGAGCATTTAGAAGACAGGAACAGTGAGTGTTGGGAAGGTGGGAACAGGGATTCCTTCCCTGTGTACCTCTTCAGAGTCCTCTGACAGCAGAATCGGAGAGTGGCTGCCGGCAGCTCTGGGAGTCCCCCAGATGGTCGCGGCAGCCTAGATTCACCCCCGCCGAGCGCAGTCGGCGTGGAGAGAGCCGCAGAAGAGTTTTCCTGCCCCAGTTCTCTGGGAAAACACAGGAGAAGGCGGCGGGGGTGGAGAGGACGGTCGAGTGAGCGCGGCTGTGGCTTGTGCGATCCCGGGATGTCAGGGAGCCACTTGCTATTACCCGCAGGCTTGGAGAAGTGGGAAACACGGAGGCTCCAACTGACCCGGCTACAGAATCACGGTAGGAGAGTTCTGCCTTGGGAGGGGGAAGCAGATGACCTTGGTGGGTCTGGAAGGAAAGGGCCCTTAATTTGGACTCTGAATCTGCTTGAGGCTTGGGGGGGGGAACCCTCCCATCCTCTTCCATTCCCAGCCTGGTGGATTGGATCAAGAGGAATTTATGTTTTTTCTGGCATTAAGTGGCTGGGCAGAGATCAGGAGCCCCCCCCTTTTCTCCTTCTGTCCTTTGAAGTTCTATGGGGATTTTTTGGTGGAAAGGGCAGCCATTTTGAGGACTGTTTAGTGAAGGTATTTACTTTCACTTTCTAGAACTGAGGCAAAATGGCGGATAAATCTGGAGCTTCTAGTTCATCTTCCCAAGAAAATTTAGAAGCCTCCCAAATTGCCAAGCAGGACTCTCCAGCAGGGAGATTTACGTACCCCCTGCTGTCCTGGTTAAAGGAAGAAATGCGCAAGGAGTTTAGAGATCTTTAGAGACAAGCACCTAGAGAGAAGGGGGCTTCTTTTTCCCAAAGAGGCAAAAGGCATAAAGAACAGGATGTTCAGGACTCCCCCCCCCCTAGAAAAAGGGATAGGAGGTCTCCTGGGAGAGAAGAAGGGGAGGACTCCTTATTCAGTGAACCAAATGAGGACTCTCTTTCTGATGTCTCTGGTTCAGAAAAGGAGGAAGGCGAATTGTCAGCAGAAGAAGCTGAAGAAACAATTCCTCTTCCCCAATCGCGACTATTTCCTATTGATCTCTACAGTAAACTTCTGCCAAAAGTTTTGCTTGGAGCTTTCCTATACACCTAAAGCCAATGACAAATCAGAGGAGACAGCCCTTCCAGAAGGGTCTAAGAAAGCTATACCTAAGACTGGTTCTAGGAACACAGGCGTTCCCCTTCCAGCTTCCTTTTTCAACATTATGATGAGTGAATGGGAACATCCTGCCAACCCAAAATCTACCAGTCCATTGATTTCAAAACTGTACTCTCTCATTCCAGAGGTTTCCAGCAGGATGAAGCTTCCTGTGGTGGATGATCCCATCAATTCTTTGTCTTCCACGTCGGTCCTGCCAATGGATGAGGATGGCCTACCCAGGGATAACTGCGATAAAAGAGTGGAAAAAGCATTGAGAAGGGACTTTGAAGCCTCGGCTAATTCCCTGCGTGTGTCAGCCACAGGTTTGCTGTTCGCCAGAGCGGCCTATACTTGGGCTTCAGGCTTGTCAACGGCGGAAAGCGGCATTCCTAAGAGCTTGAAAGATGAGCTTAAAAAGATTGCGTTGGCTTCGGCTTTTGCAGCAGATGCATCTTTGGATGCTTTTCAGTTGTCTGTGCGTGCAATGGCTAATAGTGTGGCAGCTAGACGTATGACGTGGCTTCACAATTGGGATGCCGACCTTTCGGCCAGAGCAAAGGTGGCAGACGTGCCTTTTAAAGGTGAGAGCCTTTTTGGTGCAGGTTTGGACAGATACTTAATTGAAGGGAAAGATAAGAAGAGGGTCTTACCTTCTAAGAAGAAAGAGGAAATCGAGAAAGCGTTTTCAACCTTTTCGTGACTTCAAGCGTAGTGACAAACAATCCTTCCATAGGTCCTTTAAAGGCAGATGGCAGGCCAAAAAGACTCAACCATTCTCGGGAAAAGCTGGACAGGGGTCCAGAGGACCCAAGAAGACTTCTTCAGCATGACTATGCCGGGACACCGGAACGGATACGTATAGGGGGACATCTCCAACACTTTGCTCTTCAGTGGCAGAAGTCGATCACGGACAGCTGGGTTTTGGAGATGGTTTCTGTCAGATACTCCCTAGAGTTCGTGAGGTCTCCCCCAAGTTGGTTTCTGGAACGTCCTCGGAGATCCTCGGCGGATCAGCACAATTTGCTTCAACAAGCTCTGCAGCATCTTCTAGATATTGGGGCAATAGAGTCAGTTCCAGAAATGGAGAGATCGAAAGGGGTCTATTCCATCTTCTTTATGGTCCCAAAGAAAAACGGGGATGTCAGAGTAATTTTAGATTTGAAATGGTTGAACACATTCATCAGAATGTGGAAGTTCAAGATGGAAACCCTGAGATCGATTCTACTGTCCATTCAGAAGGGAGACTTCATGGCCTCGATCGATCTCTCCGAGGCGTACCTACATATTCCAATCCAGAGCATGCACCGTCAGTTTCTCCATTCTGCCTATCACGGGAAACATTTCCAGTACAGAGCTCTCCCGTTCGGTCTGAAGTCATCGCCAAGAGTGTTCACCAAGGGTCTGGTGACATTGATTGCAATTCTGCGTCTGAGAGGAGTTGCTCTTTTTCCTTATCTTGAAGACATTTTGATTTGTGCAGAGTCGGTTCACAAAGCGAGAAAGCACTTGGAGTTGACAATGCAGGTTCTACAAGAACACAGATTTGTCATCAATCAGGAGAAGAGTGTTCTAGTCCCAGCCCAGGTATTAACACACCTGGGGGTGCTGATTCATTCAACAGTGGACAGAGTTTTCCTGACCCAGGAGAGAAGGGACAAACTTGTGAATTTGCTAACTTAGATATTGATGGACATGGTGTCGGAAATCAAGGTCTTGGCATGTCTTCTAGGTATTCTGGTCTCCTGTCAGGACTTGGTCTCATGGGCCAGGTTCCACATGCGCCCGCTTCAAAAGTTTCTTCATCCCTTCCAAAAGGATATAGTGCACAAGAGATCCAAGAAGGTGAGAGTACCCCCAGCATTGAAACAGGAACTGTGTTGGTGGCTGGAGCCCTCCCGTTTGGAAGTGGGGGTTTCTTTGCGGGACTCCAAGAGGATTGTTGTGACGACGGATGCCAGCCTTTTCAATTGGGGGGCTCACACATTTGGTCATACGGCTCAGGGAACATGGGCTGGGGAAGAGCTGAACAGCAGCAGCAATTTTCTTGAACTGAGAGCAATCAAGCTTGCCCTTGTCAGGTTCCAAAGTAATTTGGCAAACAGTCATGTGCTGGTGCAGATGGACAATGTAACAGCAAAAGCCTTCATAAACAGACAGGGTGGAACAAAGTTTCGGAAGCTGAACGAGGAAGCGGCTCAGGTGATGTAGTGGGCGGAATCCCACATCCAGTCGCTCAAGGCAATTCACCCGGACAGGAAAACATTCTCGCAGACTGGCTGAGTTGGCAGACGGTAGACCAGGCTGAGTGGATGTTACACAGGGACGTTTTTCAACAAATAAGCAACAGATTTGGAGAGCCAAGTGTGGACTTGTTTGCAACAGTGATGAACAGACAAGTGGAACAGTTTCTGTCCAGGTCACAGGAACCGAAAGCGTGGGGGACAGATGCGCTAAACTGCCCATGGCCGGAGGGTCTGGCATAAGCTTTCCCTCCCTTTCCTCTCATTCCTCAAGTAATTCAAGCCATGGTGGATCAGAGAGCAGACCTGATTCTAGTAGCCCCCTTTTGGCCACGAAGAGCATGGTTCCATGATCTGAGGAGGTTTGCTGTGGAAGAGCCGTGGCGGCTTCCCTTGAGAGACGACCTGTTACTGCAGGGAGAAGCAAAGCATCCCAGACCGGAAATGTTAAACCTAGCAGCCTGGAAATTGAGGGGCAGCTGTTAAGTGCTCTGGGCTATGAAAAGGGTGTAGTTGACACATTGTTAGCTTCTAGAAAAAAGTCTACTTACTCTGTATATAACCGGACGTGGCAGGTTTTCCAGATTTGGTGTGGGGAAAGAGGTTTGGACCCTTTCCGGGCGCCAGTTGGGGACATCTTGGCTTTTCTCCAACATGGGCTGGAGAAAGGTTTGAGTTCTAGCACCCTGAGAAGACAGGTGGCAGCACTGTCGGCAGTAAGGGGTGCAAAAAGGGGTAGGTCTCTGGGACAGCACCCATATGTTAAAAGATTTCTGAAGGGAACAGTTTCTCTTAATCCTCCTCCGGTGCACAGGTTTCCCTCCTGGGACCTGAATTTGGTGCTGAATGACCTTTGCAGAGCACCGTTTGAGCCTATGGCGACATGTCCGTTAAAGGAATTGACTTTTAAAACAGTCTTCCTAGTAGGGGTTACTTCAGCTCGCAGGGTATCTGAACTGCGGGCATTGTCTGTAAATAAAGAAGTGTGTATCTTTCATTTGGATAGGATGGTGCTTCGACCAGATCCGGCGTTCTTACCTAAAGTTAATTCACTTTTTCATAGGTCCGAAGACATCATCCTTCCTTCCTTCTGTCTGAATCCAGTACATGAGAAGGAAAAACATTGGCATCGGTTGGATGTTTGTAGAGCATTGAGCTATTACCTAGATAGATCCAGGGAGTATAGGAAATCTGAAATTGTTTTTCTCTTTTAAGAAATCGAGTCTGGGAGCACCTATTTCAGTGTCTACTATTAGTAGGTGGATCAGAGGGTGCATTGCTGAGGCGTATAAGGCTCAGGGATTAGTGACACCAGAGGGGGTAACTGCACATTCCCTGAGGGGGGCAGCAACTTCCGCAGCATATCGGGCCTTTCCGTCCCTTGAGGTTATTTGTAAAGCGGCCACATGGAAGTCAGTCCACTCTTTTACTAAGCATTATAGAGTTGATAGGTTGGCTTCGGCCGATGCTGCTTTTGGTAGGAGAGTCCTACAGCAGGTCTTGTGAATTCCGAAATTCGTTAAGGCCCACCCTGGAGTGGCACTGCTGTTGTATGTCCCAGGAGTATGGACTTGAAGGACTGCCCCACTCCAGAAACCACCGGAGAATGGAAGATTTTATTCACTTACCGTGAAGCTTCTTTCTCGGTGGTTCTGGAGTGGGGCAGTCCTACCCACCCGTTTGGAAGAACGAGTTCTGGCAGTTCATAAGACCTGCTGATGACTAACTAGGTCCTGAGGGTTGGTTTTTTCCATCCAGGGGTGCGTTTTGCAGACGGATACTGTAAGTTGTGTTATACATTTGCAATGATCGAATAAAATTCTTCTTGGTTTGGCTACCCGTGGTGATCCCGTGGTTTGTTAACTGTTGAGGGGAGTGCGGGTTGTCGTTTTTTCCTGTTATTCTGTCTGCAATTTAGGAGGTGGTAACGTGTTGGGGAGGAGTTTGGCTTAGATTGCAAATGGTGATCCATGGGACAAGCCCCTCCCATCCAGGATTGAAAGTCTGATGGCCCTGCAAAAGGAAGTGGGAGGGGCAAGTCCCGGGAGTATGGACTTGAAGGACTGCCCCACTCCAGAACCACCGAGAAGGAAGCTTCACGGTAAGTGAATAAAATCTTCCATTTATGTTTATGCAAGATGACTGTCTGTATGTATGATTGTAGTTGATTATTGTGTTAATATCTATTTTTGTGTTTGTAAATTAATAAACATTTTAAATAAAGAAAGGGGGGAGATCCCTTCTTGGTGACAAATAAGGAGACCTTATCTGAGCATTATGCAAGTTTGAAAACAACTAACAGCTGATTTCTGGCACAATGGTGAAAGGCTAAGCAGTTACTGCTCAGCAGCCTCTGGTATCTCCCTGCAGCATTTGGTATGTTAACCACCTCAGCTGATTATTATTTTAATTATAGAGTGTTGCTGGATGTTTGAAATGAAAATTCAGATTATTTTCTGAAGCCTTGTCTGGGTCTCTGATTCCTAACTTCTTCGGGAAACTCTTGAACAAATACAGAGTTTGGTGGTTATCACCTGATTTCAAAATCTTTACCAAAAGCTCTCTCCAGTAGGTCATCTTTCTTAGTCATGGTGGGTGGGGTAGGCCTGTGGCCCAGTGCATAGTGAGCTCTTTCTATCTGCTCATAGGCCACTAGCATCTCTGAAAGCTCCCCTAGGAGTAGGTCCAAAAAGCCTGCCACATCCCTGCCCTCTGCGCTTTCATGCAGCCTGAGGTCACAGTAGTGATCTCTCATCTCTGTATCAATTAATTTGGCTTTTACGCTGTCTATCTATGTGGTCCAGGGTATTTTCTGGTTTCAGCAGCCCTATCTTCCATAATTGAGATCTGGGGCTCAACTGAGTGTTGAGGGCGAGTCTGAAATGAAAATCTTCTAAATCTGTGATATAATTTATTTTTCATCAATATAATAAAGATCTATTTGAGCTTGATTTATATTTGAGCTCTTTTGGGGGTCGCCCCTTTCCAGCCCCTTTGCCCAGCCACTTAATTAGGAACCTCTGCCAGACTGCTGTTTAATTCAAGCATATGAGAAGAGAAGCTTCGCACAGTCCATGCCAATTATTTAGAGAGCATTTTAAGAAATCCCATACTCCTCTGAATACCACTATTTTGAAATGAGGAGGGATGAGCTAATGTGGTGCTTTCTGAGGAAGCAGTGCTTGTAGTACAGTTGAGTTGCACTGTACAACTGTTCTGATTTCCCCTCTGTACAGCCATTCTGAGAATTCTGCCTCTTTTCCTGCTTCCTGTCAAAGGTATAGGGGTTCAGTAAAGGTGTTCCAGACTTTAGGGTGTTGCATCATCTATCTAGAATGATTTTTCTCAAAGTTGATTGAGATGGGGGAGACAAGTGGTAGGAAAAGTGATAGGAGTTTCTTTACAAAGCAATAGGAGGACATATCTGTTCTTTTTTTCTTTTCTTTTTTTACAATCACATTTATCCAAATGGCCCAATATACTTTTGATTATATTTTGTTTACATTGTAAGCAATATCATTTGATCTAGCAACAGTTTTATCTTCACAGGATGAGTGTGCAAACTATTCGGAATGTTTTCAGTGTTGAAACTGGTTACCGCCTCTCTGATGACCAGATTGTCAACCATTTCCCAAACCACTATGAACTCACTAGAAAGGACTTAATGGTTAAGAATATCAAGAGGTATAGAAAAGAGCTGGAAAAAGAGGGTAGTCCTCTTGCTGAGAAAGATGAAAGTGGAAAATACCTTTATTTAGGTAAGTTGGCTTTGTTGATTAGAATGACTGTAATTTGAAAAATGAGATATGTTAAATATTTGGATTTTAAAAATCAGTGCCATGTGCAACATGCTGGATTCTTGCTGCTTTTGTTCTTCCTGTCTTTGCATTCCCATTGAATTGTGTATCTTACTCATATCTCCAGGCACAAGACAAATGATAACAGCATAGTTATTAAGACAAAAGAGAAGTACTTTAAGGTCTGAATTATCTAAGTGCTTCCTTGCCTTCAGCTTTTTGGTATAAACCAAGGAGCTTCTGGAGCTTTTTTAAAACCCATGACAACTCTCCTAGATACTTTTGATACAATATTTTAAATGGTGAATAATCTGCATCATCTGCTAGGATACTCAGGAACTACACCTGTACAAGAATGTATATTTGTCTTGGCTCATCACTACTTCATACCTTACAGTGGACAGGATGTTGAGTGTTATAGAACCCCTATAGTTGTATTTGCCCTATATAGTTCTATAGGGGGGTATGATGTGTGATAAAGCACCCATGCAGATGAGAGTGGGAAGATACTGGGGTGGATGTTTTGAAAGCTAGATAGTGACATCAACCCTGGCTCCTCTATGATTTGCTTTGGATTGCTTTATGGCTTCTTTGAGGTGCCGAGGGTAGGGAGTGCTGTAGCCTTCTAATTGTATTGCTGTGTCCTGAGGTAGGATGTATGACAAAGGTAGTATTCCTGTGCAGCTGGAAGATATTGCACTGGGGATTTTGAAAATTGGACTGTGAGACATAACCGTGCATGCTGCTTTTCCAGTCTTTATGCCATCCCCAGAGAGGCTGGCACTAGGGCACCAAATGCCTCTGCTTCTTCACTAATGCTATGCAGCCAGATCAGTGGGGAGTAAAACTGCACTCCTGTCTGGTCTACTGAAGGAAAAAAAAATTTCTGGCCTGTGTTATTAAGACCTGGCAGGAAGAAAATAATGGGGTGTATTTGTATCTCTGAGTAAACTCATCCTGGTTATACGGTCTTTCATCAACCCCACACCAAAGAATGGGGCGGAAGGGGTAGCTATCAGTGTTCCCTCCAAGGTGTGCAGTCCTGTGAGGAAAAATTTTACCCTGTGATCCAAAAATGGAGCTAGCTTTAAAATTGTGAGTGGGTCAACATTTTCTTTTTAAATAAATAAATAAATTACAGAAACTATTCAAATATAATTTCTCTTCCCTTAATTACCAGAAGAAAGGAAGACAGAGAGAAACAAAGAGAAGGAGAGAGAAAGAGAGAAAGACAAAGAAAAAAAGAGAAAGACACAGAGAGAAAGACAAAGAGACAGAGAGAAAGAAAGACAGAAAGAGAGAGAAAGAGAAAGAAAGAGAAAGAAAGACAGAAAAAGATAAAGACAAAGAAAGAAAGACAAAGGTGGAAAGAAAGCAAATAGATGGGGAGAGTGGAAGGAAAAAAGAAGAGGTGGAAGCAAAGCAAATAGATGGGAGGTAGGAGAGAAAGAAAGAAAAAAGGAAGGAAGGAGAGACTTAGAAAGAGAGCAAATAGATGGGGAGAAAGCTGTGAAAGACAGAAATTAGGATGGAAGAAAGGGGCCCCTCACAGCCCTGCCCCTGGAGCTGACTGCAGGAGAAAGTGAGCCCAGGATCTTCTGTGCCGCAAGAGCAACGTACTCGGTGCAGCGCAGGAGCTCCTGGGGCCCACATTCTCCTGCAGCCCAGTTTAAACCAACTGCAGGAGAAAGCAAGCCACTAGCCAATGGCACTGGCAGTAGGAGGCCATGGAAGAGCGCTGACCCACATTGCCAGCCCAAAGCTCCCCTCCCCCTGACCTCCCCCACCTCCATTCTCGCCTGGCTCCCCTTCCCGATGTCCATCCTCCCTAATAACTGATGGCCAGGCGCATTCTGACCCCAGCTCTGCTACTTCCCCCGCCCGGACCTGCAGGATGGCTGGGCACAACAACTTCAGCAGAAAGATAGCTCAGGCTTTGACAGCGATGGCAGCAGCTCCCAGGTCACTGTACTCTGCTGGAAGGAAAGCTGCTGGGAGCAACCACTCTCTATAGTTAGTGCAGGTGGGAAGGCAGGGCTGTCCACTACCCCTGCGCTGAGAGGAGAATTGGTGTGTGAGAGGGTGGAAATTGGTGCACCCAGTGCATGTAGCTCAACATAGAGGGAACACTAGTAGCTATTATCTTCCATGACTCTTTTCTCTTTTTGCAGATTCCCTGTACAAATTATAACTGGTATTGCTTTTTTGTTCATTAGTTTAGGTTTCAGGGATAGATTGGGCATCCTACTTATATACCGGCTGCCTAGTTCCCCTCTGGGCATCCAGTCTGACCTGGGAAAGGTAATCTTGGGTTTGATGCTAGAGACACTCAGATTGATTGGTCTAGGTAATTTCAACATTCATGCTGTTAATGGTTTGTCTGGGCCAGCTCAGGATTTGTTAGCATCTTTGATCATTATATGTATCTCAGGTCTTGATGGGTCTACACATACCAAAAGTCATACCTTAAGTTCAAGTTTTTGCCCTGAATTCTTGGGGAAGGGACTGGTTTGGGGGCTGAAAGTTCAACCTGTGCTGTGCTCTGACTGCTGTATCTTCAAAGGTATGGGTAAATATGGCACCAACTTTTTACAGGCTAGGGGCTCAGTTAAAATCATTCACCTGCAGAGATGCATGGATCCAACTGCATTGTGGAACATCCTTGGGGATGTTAAGATCCCACTTGACAGCTCTATTGAGGCAGTGGTGGGAGCTTGGAATGAGATACTCCTGGAAGCTATCAACACAATGCCCTCCTTTAACCTCTCCAGCCTTTGAGGCTCAGTACTGTGCCTTGGTTCGCTATGAAGCTGGTTGATCTGAAGAGGATATGGAGATGTTTAGAGCAGCATTGGTGGAAAATTCAAACTGGATTAGATAGAACATGCTCTGTTTCATTGGAAATCCTGTGATGTGGCTGGCAGTGGCAAAGAAATCCTATTTCTTCGCTACAATCGCATTGGCAAGTTTATGCCCAACTCATTTGTTTAAAGTATTTTGGCACTTTTTCATTCCAAAGTCTAAGCCTTTAAATTCTCAGAATTTGACAATTAGTTGTGACTCTTGCAAAGTTTTTTCCTGAGAGAATCTCACAAGTACATTTCAATTTGGATGCTGGTTGCAATATAGTTAGAAGGGTCCAGTACGCTGCCTGTCAAGGCTAATATGCCTTGATCTGAGAGATTTGTTTCCTTGTATCTGACCTGAGACCATGAACACCCCCCACATAGCTAAGTCTTAGCAGTGTAGATCTTAACTTCTCAGAGTTTTGGCAGGTTCAGTTAAGAGCTTCACATAGATGTTGCATAAAGGAAAGCAGGCAACATAGATCGAAAATGGGAATTCAGATAGGGTAAGGATGTAGCCTAATAGCGTAGACTATACTTTATTGAAAAGCCAGTTGTATACCTCCTGACTCTCTCTCCACCCAATCATTGGGCTGACTCTGAAGAAGATTCTGGAAGAAGCACAGGATTCTCCCCCCTATCCTCTTCACCTAACTGAAACTGAATCTAAATAGGCCTGAAAAATGACCTTGACGATCTAACCATCTGGGTGGGGGAGGGGCAGTTGACACCTGCTGCTTAATGGATCAGAACAAAAATAATCTGTTAAATTGTCCTCAGAAGATGTAAGAACATAAGAGAATATAAGAACATAAGAGAAGCCAATGTTGAATCAGGCCAATGGCCCATCCAGTCCAACACTCTGTCACACAGTGGTCAAAAATACCAGATGCCATCAGGAGGTCCAGCAGTGGGGCCAGGACACCAGAAGCCCTCTCACTGCTGCCCCCCCCCAGCACCAAGAATAGAGTGTATCACCTGCCCCAGACGGAGAGTTCCTATCTATAACTTGTGGCTAATAGCCACTAATGGACTTCTGCTCCATATGTTTATCTAATTCCCACTTGAAACTGTCCATGCTTGTAGCTGCCACCACCTCCTGTGGCAGTGAATTCCATATGTGAACCACTCTTTGGGTGAAGAAGTATTTCCTTTTATTTGTTCTAACCCGACTGCTCAGCAATTTCATTGAGTGCCCACAATTTCTTGTATTGTGAGAAAGGGAGAAAAGTACTTCTTTCTCAACCTGCTGTATCCCATGCATAATCTTATAAACCTTGATCATGTCACCCCTCAGCCGTCGTTTCTCCAAGCTAAAGAGCCCCAAGCGTTTTAACCTTTCTTCATAGGGAAAGTGTTCCAACCCTTTTATCATTCTAGTTGCCCTTCTCTGCACTTTTTCCAATGCTATAATATCCTTTTTGAGGTGTGGCGACCAGAACTGTACACAGTATTCCAAATGAGGTCGCACCAATGATTTATACAGGGGCATTATGATACTGGCTGTTTTGTTTTCAATTCCATTCTTAATAATCCCCAGCATAGCTTCTCTTTTAACACTGCCTGTTCCATTTATGGATCATTTTAATTTGGTTTCTGCAATACACGTCAACAAAATCTTGGGAACTATGAGGCTACCACTTGTACCCTGAATCCCTGTTCATCCTGGTTATGTAAATCATGTAAGGATCACATCAATGAGGCCCTGATGTCCATCATAATCAATCACTGAACCAGGGCACTTTTCCCATTTGGTAAAATGGGTGATCATCCATCAACTACTTGAAAAAACCTTCAGTAGAGAAAATGATGTGGCCAGAAATCATCTGGTTGTGTTAATTTGCCCTTCCCCAGCAAGACAATAGAGAGAGCAGTGGCAACAATTCCAGATATTCCTAGATATTTCATTCCTGACCTCCTCAGGCAAACCATTCCACAAGGTGGGAGCCCCAATGGAAAAAGCTTTTATTTTGCCCATTTATAGGTTGGCACTCGTAGAAACCTGCTGACATGTGCAGATTTGTTGTTGCGGAGCATAGAGAAAGAGTCAATATGTCGTCAAAGGCTATATGTTGTCGAAGGAATAGCCAATAACTTAAACTGAGGGTGGAAATTGTGCAACCAATGGAGCAACCAGTGAAGTAATGAGCAACCAATGGAGGTTTTGCAGAATGGGAGTAATATGCATGCTTCATCTAGCTCACAGTAATAGTTGAGCCATGACATTCTGGACCAGTTGGAGTTTCCAAATTGATTTTGCGGGGAGATCAACATATAGTGCATTACAGTAGTCTAGTTTCAGAGTTACTGTGGCATGGATCCAGGTGGCCAGGTCAGATGCAATGTTCCCTCTAAGCTCCAGTGTTGTGAGCAAAAATTCTACCTCTTGAGCAAAAAAAGCTAGTAGCATTAAAGTTGTGAGCAAGCCTACATTTGACTATTGTGTAAATTATTTTAGAATTCTAGAATGAATTCTTTTAAACTATATTTAAACTATATTTTAAGAATAATTTAAACATTATAAGAGAAAACAAAAAAGTCAAATTTCATTACACAAAATGTTTTCCTCTACAGGGGTAGACCAGGCTTCCGAAGGTCAGGTATACCCACCCCTTTCCACTATATTGGTAGACTGGACCTCCGGAGAACAGGTCTGCCTATCCCTTTCCACTACATTGGTAAACCTGGCCTCTGGAGAACACCTGGCCTTGGACCATCACCCTTTGCTGAGCCTTAGAAAACATACCAGCCTTTTTTTGAAGGGGACTCTTGCAGTCTACATGTGTGTGTGTGTGAGAGAGAGAGAGAGAGAGAAATGTGACAACCAGCATTATAGGTCAAGTATAACAGAGGTAGAACAATCACTGTCAGAACACTGCCTAGCCTAACAGGAAGTTGCTTAACTGTTGTCAACCTGCCCAAAGTACATATTTATTCAGATATTTATATCCCACTTTTCCTTATATCTCAAGGCAGCTTACAAATCATACTGAAAAGCATAATAGGGGCGTGCAAAAAAGACTGTTTTTTTCTGGCTCCATTGTAGCCAATGCAGACCATTTTAGTCAATGGCCCCCTTGGCTACAATGGAGAATCAATCTGGGGGTATATGGGGCTCAGGGGGACTGTTTTTTTGAGGGAGAGGCATCAAATTTGCAGTGTAGCTGCTGGCCCCTCTCCTCAAAAAAACCCTCCAAGTTTCAAAAAGATTGGACCAGGGGCTTCAGTTCTGTGGGCCCCAGAAGGAGGTGCAGCTGCATTAACTTGCTTCTCCAGTTATCAAGCTTGATTCAGTATGACCCCAAGGTTTTTAACTCAGTCAGCAAGGGTCATCTGAGCTCGATTGAAAGTGGGGAGAACAATGTCCTTCAAGGCCTCTGCCTTCCCAACTGGGATTACCTCTGTCTTTTCAGGGTTTATTTTCAGTTTGTTCACTTTTAGCCAGTTAACCATTGCAGCCAGGCAGTGCAGCCATTCAGAACCTCTACCAGATCACCAGGAGATTTCGATAAGGATCTATAGACCTGAGTATCATTAGCATATTGATGATAACTAACTCCAAAACTATGAATTATTTGTCCTAAGGGCTTTATATAGAGATTAAAAAGCATGGGGGAGAGAATTGCACAATGTGGAACCCCACAAGATCGGTCCCACACTGATGATGAGTAGTTTTCAATTGCAAGCCTTTGAGTCCAGTCTATGAGGAATGATTTAAACCAGTTCAACGCATATCCCCTGATACCTTCTTCTGTCTCCAGTTGCCTCAATGAGATGGCATGATCTACAGTATAAAAGACTGCAGATAAATCCAGTAAGAGCAACAGAAAGGTTTGGCCTTTGTCTACAGACAGACAGTAGTCATCAGCAAAAGAAGAGCTGTCTCTGTACCATAGCCTGGCCTGATACCAGCCTGAAAAGGGTCTAGAGCTGATGAGGAACATGCAATTTTATTAAAGCTTCTGAAAGAAGAAGTTGGGATTAAGGGTTCTGCCCTGGATTGGTTTAGTCATGGGTCTACATGGTGCCCGTGGGTGCCATTATGCCTGCCAGCACCTTTCCTAGTGCCTGCCAATTGTTTTTAGAAGGTTAGCATGGCCTAGTGGGGCTTTTGCTCACCGTGGATTCTGATTGGCCATTGGAAAGTTGATTGGCTGGGAAGATTTTTTAAAGATGTTGCTTTGGCATCAGCCACTGCCTCAGCACAAGGATCTTCACTGTATGACTGAAGGTAAGCTCCAGCAGCCATTTTCTTACTAGTTCTGCCTCTTGTGGCAGCCATTTATGGCTGCACTAGGGTTGCCAGGTCCAGGGCCGGCTCGAGGAGTTTCTGCCAACCTCCCGGTGTGGCCTGGAGACACTGCCATGCCGCCCCCGCCACCCCCCTGAGGGGGGAGGGGGAGGGCAGGCCAACTGTGCCGCCGCCGCCTCCTGCACCCTGGCCAGCAGATCATTACCCTGTGGGGAGGAGGGGACCCAGGCCCCGCCCTGCCCTCGTGGGTGGCTCTCCTTCTGCACTTCCTCGCTGGCCGCCGTGGCGAGAAAGCAGGGTGGCTCCCTCAGATGCCTCCCAGTCCCACCCCCTTGCACTGCCACTGCTGGTCCGGGGCCAACGCCATGGGGTCTCGACCGGCTTCTGAACAGCCCCGTCCTAGTGATGGACTGGAGGGGGGCTGTGGACTCCTCCACAGAAGCCTGCCGGGAGAGGAGCGGGGAGGGGAGCGAGAGGCTTCATGCTCCTCTGCCGTCTTCTGCCTACGGGGAGGGGGAGGGGGGAGACCCAAGAAGACAGAGGCCCGGAGGTCAGCACCGCCGCCCAGGCCCCTTCTCCTGCTGCTGCTGCTGGAAACAGCCCCACCCCCACCTCTTTCCCCACCCCCACCCCCCACAAGGGCGCCAGCCCTGAGCCTCCCAGAGCCTGAGTCCCTCCAGCCCAAAGCTGGCTGCCCCCACCCCAGCCCAGAGGCCCTCCAGGGAGGCACAAGGAAGGGGGTCCTCCTCCTCCTTGGCTGTCCCTGGGAGACCAGCCCACCCTCCCAGCGCCCCTGCTCAGATGCCTGCCTGCTGGCTGGGCCCTGCCTTGACCTCACCGCACGCCCGCTAGCCGGCTGGTCCCCCGCCCCGCTGTACCTCACTGCAACTGGCCGCCTTCCCGGAAGCAGAGCCCAGTGGGGGGGAGGAGGCTGCAGCAGGCATCGTCGTTCAGGGCGCTTCTCCTGCACCGTCTGGGGTGCTCTTCATTGGCAGCCGCCGCCGCCGCCCCGCCTCTTCTCCCCCCCCAAGGGGGAGGGCAGGCAAGCTCCACCACTGCCTCCTGAGCCCCACCGGGGCGCTCTTCCCTGGCGGCAGCGGCGGGGAGGCGGTGGCGGCGAGGGGCTTTTCGCGGGGGGGGCGCAGTTTGGCACCTCTGTGGGCCGACATGATCTAGGCGAGCTGGCCCTGGCCAGGTCTCCTTGTTGCTCCAGCAGGGGGATTTGGGGGGCATTACAAGAGTGGGTGGAGATGTCCCCAAGTCCCTTCCCCAAGAGCAATCACCCAGGGCCACCCTTCTACCTCCCCTCCTGCAAGATTTAAAGGGCTTCAACTGATTGGCGGGGAGCAAGTGGCCTGCCGATCAGCTGGAGGGCCCTTTAAATCTTTCAGGAGGGAGAGAGGCTGTCGCTGGCTGCATGCTCTGCTTGCAAAAAGACCCTTTAAAGGGTGTTTTTGTGAGCGGGGGGGGCCTGCGGTGTGCAGGGCTGATTTCCCAGCAGTGATTCACTGCTTGGGATTCAGGCATATGCATCACCACCCCACTCATTGCGAATGTGGCAGTGGCATGTGGGGCTGGCTGCAAGTGGGGCATTTACGTGTTAATTTGCTGTCATCCATTGATCTTACAGGCCACCTGATCCAATTTCAGCTCTGTGTATCCCCTCCTAATGGCTGCCCCATCCTCTTTTTTCCCATAAGTAGCTCTTGAGGAGATTTTATTCCAATTTGTCTGAAGAAGTGTGCTTTGCACATGAAAGCTTACACTTTGAATAAAACTTTGTTGATCTTAAAGTTGCCACTGGACTCAAACTTTGTTCTGCTGCTTCAGACCAACACGGCTACCCACCGGATTTTTTTATTCAAGGGGAAATCATTCATGGATTTGGAGTAGGCTGTCATCAATATGCTGCTGACACCTAGCTCTCTGTTTTTCCCCAGATCACTTGACAGTACTGTAGAGGTCCGGAACCAGAGCCTAACTGGTATGGTTAAATGGCTGATGAACAAATAGAAAATAAATCCTGACAAAATGGAGGTTATCCTGGTTGGAAAGGCTGAGGTCTTGAGGGACATTGTACTCCCCACCTTTTGTGGGGTACAGCTGACACTTACTGATTCAGTTAGGTGCCTTGGAGTTATACTGGACCCAGCACTGCTGTAAATGCAGTACAGCTGTAAATAAAGCATTTTGCTGGCTTCATTTAACCCAGGTGATGGCCTCCTGTGTTGACTCAGCTGACTGGCCATGTGCATCCATGGTGTGGTTACCTCAAAACTAGACTATTGTTACGTATTCTGCTTGGGTCTGACCTTAAAGACAGCTCAGGAACTCCAGGTGGTGCAGAACACTGCAGCCTGGTTACTATCAGGAACTGAGGGGAGCATGCACATCACACCCATTCTGCAGACACTCAGTTGGTTACCGAGTTCAATTCAAGATTCTGGTTATCACCTACAAAGCTCTTAGTGGCCTTGGACATGCATACAGGTAGGATTGCCTCTCCAGCTCTGGTCCACCTTCTAAAGATGCCTCCCTCCAAATGGGTAAGATCAGCAGCTGCCTATTCATGTGCCTTATCAGTGGAATGGGGCCTGCCTGAGAAGCTTCCCACACTTCTCTCATTCTGCAGAATATGCAAAATGGTATGGTTCAAGAGGGCATTTTTAAGAACAGATTAGAACTGTTGTAGAATGGAATAGTCCAGGAAAGTCCCTTTATACTGGAACAAGATTGTAGTATACCACAATTATTATAATAATAGGTATCACCTTGCCTTCAATGCATCATCTTACACCTTGTGATGGACTGCACTTTCTGTATTGTTTTTAGTACAGCTTGCCTCAGGTATTTATTTACTTCAATTATATCCCACCTTTCTCCCCAATGGGGACCCAAAGCAGCTTACATTGTTCTCCTCTCCTCTATTTATTATTTGCATTGTTCTTTAATTCCTAGTTCCTGTTGCATTGTTAGTTGGTTGTCTTATGTTGACTTGTTGCACTGCTTTATCTTGTAGTCTGCCTTGAGTCTTCGCAAGAAAGGCTATTATATGTAAATAAATACTTTATTTAACTAGAAAATATTTCATTGCAAAGCAAACTATATACAAGACCCAAACAATTTATAATGTGTATTGAAAACAAACCACAAAGTTCTGTTTGCTCCCATGTTGAATTGGAGCACTGACAATGGGGAGCAAATTTACTGTCTTTGTGGTAACTAGGTAGAAATGGATAGTCATGGAAGAGAATTCTTGAACATGCTGATATATTTGACAATTTTATGCTGTTCTTGTAGACTTTGTGCCTGTCACCTTTATGCTCCCAGCGGATTACAATCTATTTGTTGAAGAATTCCGTAAAAACCCGTCTAGTACTTGGATTATGAAACCCTGTGGAAAAGCTCAAGGGAAAGGGATATTCCTTATCAATAAACTTTCACAAATTAAAAAGTGGTCTCGAGACAGCAAAACTTCTTCGTAAGTTTCTATGAAAAGGAATAATTCCTGCCTCTTTGACATCATATTACAGTCTGCATGTTTGTGTGAATTAGTCACATTCCATTAAAGGAGTGAGAGCTGTTTATAACCACTGCATGCTACAGTTATATAGGCATCTTTTCTTGTGTGATATTTAAAATAATTTAGTAGTAACTGTGTAAAGGAATAAGGCCTATGATTTATTATATGTTTTGACACTAGTTGCTTTATCTTAATTGCACAAGTTTCTAGAAGTAGTTTTTTGCAAGGAATGTTTTCTTCCTTATGGGAAGCATCACATGCCAATTAACAGGGAGAAAGGATTAGAATAGATTTCTTTAACAGAAGCAGGGAAAAGCAATCATTGTTGAAGTGCAGGTGAGTAGCCATGTTGGTCTGAAGCAGCACAAAAAAGTTTGAGTCCAGTGGCACCTTTAAGACAAAGTCTTATTCAAGGTATAAACTTATGTGTGCAAACACACTTCTTCAGATACAATGAAACAATTTCCTCAACCATTACGTATAGAAAGAGAGAGGGTGGGGGGGTTAGTTGCCAGGAAGGGCCAGTTAGAATTAAGACAGACAGTAGCAAAAATGGAAATTAGCAGTCCATACATATAGAGGGTGAGCAGTAAATTATCTTACAACATAATGAAGATGTTTACCAGATTCAAGAATCAAACAGGAATAATGGTTAAAATGAATCTCTGTATTAATGAAAAACCTTTACATTCTCATAAACCTACAA
The DNA here is from genome assembly GCA_029375565.1 of Gekko gecko. Taxonomy (NCBI): domain Eukaryota; kingdom Metazoa; phylum Chordata; class Lepidosauria; order Squamata; family Gekkonidae; genus Gekko; species Gekko gecko. Next base: position 214,225,078 of record JAPDNY010000005.1, on the reverse strand, counting down.
GAACATACAGTTCTTTTAATGATGATGAAGCATCTTGGGCGAGCTGTGTATTGATCATCCTTGCTTTTAATGCTTGTGATACAGGAAAGTACTTTCTTGTAAAGTCTTAATAAGTGGTCCTGTTCATTTTTGTCTGCATATTAGCACTAAAATGTAATTTGAGTTTGTCTTCATTTCTACAGATGATTTTAAAAAGAGAGATAGTTTAAAACATCTAACACATGCAAAAAAATAAAATATAATTTCTCTAGGTTCGTATCTCAGTCCTCCAAAGAAGCATATGTGATTTCCCTGTATATAAATAATCCGCTACTGATTGGTGGAAAGAAATTTGATCTGCGTTTGTATGTATTAGTATCTACTTATCGTCCTCTGAGGTGTTACATGTAAGTTGGATTTCTCTTCTGGTTTCTGATTAGCCCTCTCTATATTATTCTGGGAATATAAGTGGGGGAAGAGTAAACTTCATCTGTGTGTATACATTTGAATTTGCCTATAGTCTCCTTGGCATATTGATAAGAGGGAGGCACAATTTTATTAACATATGACATTTGTGCTGGTGACACTCAAAAATAATAATATTTAGAGAATTCTGTTGCTTGTATTCTAAGGGCAGATCAGACCTTTAACAAAACAAAAAAAGGATAAGTATTTATGTATTTACCAAGTTTATTTTCCTCCATTGTAGCTCAATGGTTAAAGATGTGCTCACTTTGCAGTATTCTTCTTTCTGGATAGCTTTGCAAGTCTTTGCTTTTGAAGAATTTGGTGTCACCTGAAATATTGATTACTCTGCTATATGGCTGATGATTCTGGAGTACTTACAAAAAAGTTATAGTTATTTGTTCAGATATGGGGAGAATGTGGAGTCTGCTTCCCTTCAGTGAAAACTGATTGTGGTAGCTATGGCCTTTTTAAAGGAACCATTGTTCGAATCTAAGTATAATGTCATTGTTCAAATCTAATGGCAGTTGGATCACCTCTCTTTATGTGCTTGCTGACATAAGAGATCTGTGGCATATGGAGGGAAAAGATTTCCCTGGCCAATAGCCCTGCTGATTCATCAAAGCTTATCTGTAATGCTTTCTGTCATTTTACTTGTGGCAGAAGTTAGTCTGCAATCTGTAGGGATTCTTTAAAAAACAAAAATTGATGTTGACTGACAGCCTTTCCACTTCCCTGGTAAGAACACTGATTATGAGCTACATGTTCAGCCATCACACTTCAGGAGAATGCCACCTGGCACTGACATCTTGCTGACTTATCCCTTATTAACACTAGTATTTTATGATCTCTCCTTGACACTGATTTTCTGATGTACTACCAGAAAAAAGAGAGGTATTACAGAGAATATTGTAGGGAAGTTAATCACCAGCGAGATACTGATGTTCCCTATTACAAACCTGTAAGTAAAGATACTAATCAGGATCACTGTCCAGGATCAACTGTAGGCTGCACCTACTGTGTCAAGGACATGACTAGAATATTAAGATGAATTTGAATTCCTCTTTCTTGTTGGCTCCGTTATTAACTTACCCAAGGCACAAATTGTTTATTGTATATAAAAAGGATCTCTTTTTCATAACTGTTTAAAATTATAGGTATATAGTTATCTCCCTTTTCTTGTGTTTAAGGTATAAACTTGGGTTTTGTCGATTTTGCACAGTCAAATATACACCAAGCACAAGTGAACTGGACAACATGTTTGTGCATCTTACAAATGTTGCCATTCAGAAGCATGGGGTAAGTTAAAGTTTTTCATATAACTTCAACCTAGTTTATTTAGAATGAATCTATGAGTTGAATTTATTGAATGAAATGTCGTTCATTCTCTGGATTATGACCTCTTTCCTAGTGTTAGTCAGACTTGCAGTCCAGGACTAAAACCTGCAACTCTGCACAGTGCTATTAGTCTACCCTGAACTTTCTCAGCAGAGAAGAAAAAGGTAAATAAAACCCCTCATGCTAAAGTGCCAAAAGTGTAGCAATTGTATGGGGGTCCATACCAGTCTCACTGCAGTCCACCAATTGTGATGTGGCATGCTGAAAATGTTCCTGTGATGGACAGATGGAAATGGCCAACTGGCACACACCAATGTGACCCCAACCACCTGTTGCCAGCCAATTGATGCCCTCATACAGAACATACCAAAAGAGGGAACAAAGCGAACACAGCACCTTTCACAATGTGTAGGACTACAGTATGAGTGGGATAAGCCCTGGAATGAATTGACACCAGGGAGTTCCACAGATGCTGGTTTGAGTCTCTTCTTGCAACCATGTTCTCTTTTGTCAGGTGAACATGCAGAGAAGGGAGCATACTCATTCCAGCCACAGCAGTCTCATGCATCTGTAGCTCACTTAGCAGAGGGAGCCCAGATAGAATGCCCAAGAAGGGTTTGGTTCTGGGGGTGGGGTTTAGGGGCAGCAAACACAGTAAATGCATATTTTCTTTCAAAAGAAGCCTTGTTGGTGCAGGAAGACAAGTCCTGAGGGGTGGGAGGTGATTACCTTCGCCTCTACAGACTCTACTGAAATTACAGAAACTCCTGCTAATGAGGACAATATAAAAGAGCAAATAGTATCTGAAAAAGTACTAAAGACAGCCCTGGAGCATTTAACAGATAAAATGGCTATGATGTTTACTCCGATTTCTAATCAACTGCAAGAGATTACAGCAAAGCTTGACCTTGCAGCTAATAATGCTCAGGAAGCTAAAGAAATGGCACTTCAGAATGCTGATGAAATTAATTCCTTGCAAGTTACATTACAACAGCACTAAGATAAATTGATTCACTTGGAAACATCTCAGAGGAGTGGAAATTTAAAATTCTGCAGGATACCTGATACTATTTGTTTACCAGAAGAATTACCTGGTTTTCTAATGGAGTGGCTTACCTCATTGTTGCATTTAAAGGAGAAGCCACCTTCTTTTATTTCTCCAGCCTTTAGAATTGGAAGAAATGAATCTGCTAAACCCATAAGGAAAATGGCAAGGGAAATTATTGCCACATTTGGAGACAGAGATATTAGGAGGAATATTTTGAGATTAGCAAGAGAAAAGGGCTCTTTGCCTCTTCAAAGAGACTTAGTTATGGCTTTTCCTGATATATCTGCAGAGGCACTCCAAAGACGTAAAGATCTTTAAAAAACAGCTAACGCCGTGAGAGAGGCTAATATCAGATACACCTGGCTTTCTTCAGGAAGACTAGCAGTTTACTATCAAGAAAAATCTTTTTTAGCCTTTGATGATGCAGTGGGGGAAAGGCTTCTGCAAGCAGTCCAAATGAATGAAAGACTGGAACCAGAGTCAGCTGGAAATTTAAAGAAGAGGAAGCGTTTGGTAGTCACTCCTATAGATAAAGAGAATTAGACTGGAGGCGTGTTTGTTTATTATTTCTTTCAACAGATTGTTAAAGAAGTTTTTCCACTTAGGTGGATTATGGTAAACAAATGATTTGGATATATTATTGGAGGGAGGGGCTGATGTCCCTTGATAGTCTTTTTATTGATTCTACTTGGGAAAACAATTTACTGTGTCTCTCCTTTTGGTTTATTTCAACAAGGGGAGAGTTCTATTTTGAGTCACCCACCGTTAGTAAGTAATAAAGGTTCTGGATATACAAATTTTGTAATTGACATTGATTCTAACAGTGGTAGTGGTAAGAGGATTTTTCTATAAGAGTTTTTTGGTTTCTTTTCCCCCTTCTTTTTCCTTCATAGGTTTTTAGAGTTTATAATTTCATTTCTAGTTCACTAGTGAAGTTAAGTTGTGTTTCCTGCTCCATTGTTTTTATTTAATTGCTAGTGTAGTGTTGTTCCCCATTAGTTCTTTGACTACAATTGGACTACAAAATTACAATTTGTCAAACAGATTCACGAGATACTAGCTTTAATGTTACTTTATTTCAGTTTCATAATCTTTTTTATTAAGTGTGTTTAATTTATAAGCAATTATTGGATACCATTTATTTTTATAAGATTTTTTTATGGCTGACAAAATTAAAATAATCTTGGTGAATGTCAAAAAAAATATATCGATCAGCGGAGCTCTGAAAAGGAAAGGAAAGCAGTTTGCTTTTATGCAGTTTATGTGTGTTTTAATTTATTATCCACCTTGTTGGTCCTTCTGAAGGCAGAAAAGATATAAATTTTATAAAATAAAGTCCTGAGAAACTTGCTTCACAGTTGATGAACCTTAAGTTGGCTGACCTGCTTTAATATGTTAAAAATACCCTGTTGTCTGTAGACTTTGACTTGATGTCTTAACTATGTAGGATGATTATAATCATATCCATGGTGGCAAATGGACAGTGAGCAATCTGCGCTTGTATCTAGAAAGCATTCGTGGGAAAGAAGTCACCAATAAGCTCTTTGATGAAATACACTGGATAATTGTGCAGTCATTGAAGGCAGTTGCAGTGAGTAGAAAGTAGCTTTTTAAAGCTGTCTTCCCCCATACCCTAAATATCAATGTTTTGGTGATGAGTTTTCTTTATTTTTTAGGGCCCGGATTAAAAAGTCAGAGCTCATTAAACTGAAAAGGAGCTGACTGTAAGATACAAAAAAATATGAGTTCGTATATGATAGATTTTTATTCTTAATTATATTTTTTCCCACCTTCTGAGTCTACATATAACCAAGGGTCCATCAATACAGTTACTGGTCTCCAGTGGTAACCAAACGCACACCCCCAAAAAACCCTTTTGACTGCAGGGACCTTTGGAATTTTGAGATGCGGTGGTGAGTTCCTAACCCAAATGGCTTTTATAGGAGGTGAAACCAAATCCAAAATGGCTCCTACAAGGGATGAAGCTAAAGACAGTACCTCCCTCTTTGGTTTACAGAAATATCACGGAAATAAAGAAAAGATTGTGAGAGAGGAAGGGAGAGAGAGAAGGGGGGATTTTAAAAAGGAAAGCCTGAAGGGGAAATGGAACCACAAGCTTGGTTGCTTATCAGTCCTCCTGGTAGCTGCTATTGCAACCATGGAAAAACCTTTCATTTGAATAAAGGCTGCCAATAGAAAGCCCTACCTTTCTTGCCCACTTCCTGAAAAGCTCAGCAGGCCCCATGGTATATACTAGTGGGAACACTATTCTAGAGCAGGGGTATCAAACATAAGGCCACTAATTTCATCTAGGAAAGGGAGGAGCATGACTGCTGCTGAAACTGAACATCAGCTGGTGGTCCATTGAAGTTGAAATACCTAGCAAATTGTGTAAGTGGTGTAGTCAATACTCAATAGGCTGTAAATATATCCCAGTCTTATTTTTTCTACTCTGACTTTGTGCATGATGACTGATACACTTTTAACTCTTTCAGCCCGTAATGAACAATGATAAGCACTGTTTTGAATGCTATGGATATGACATCATAATTGATGACAAGCTTAAACCTTGGCTTATTGAGGTAAATAGTTACATGTTTCTTGAACACTAAATATTCCCTTTTTCAGAACTACAGCTGGATAACAAAACAGTTGTGAAAGGGAACTTCTAATGTTTTGCATTTGAGGAATAGTCATATGACATTGATATGTTAATGATTATTTTACAGGCACACGTATACAATTACATACCTTTATTGGAATAACACACATGTATACTATTTGTTTATTTTGGCAATAACTTGCATGTTGTCATTCCAAGAAGCAGCATGTGCTCTACTGGACCAAACTGTAAAACCATGCAAGTTGGTCAACTTCACAAAGCAGCTTTTCAGAGTTATTTCAACAATTATCTTTTTTATTAGTTGCTGTAGATTTTCCGGGTTGTGTGGCCATGGTCTTGGCGTTATAGGACCTGATGTTTCGCCAGTAGCTGTGTTATCTTTTTATTTGTAGGATAAATGTGAACAACTTCTCTTTCTCTTCTGTACCTCCCAAAGGTCAATGCTTCTCCATCTCTTACTTCCAGTACTGCCAATGACCGTATTCTCAAATATAACCTTATTAATGATACCCTTAATATTGCTGTGCCCAATGGGGAAATTCCAGATTATAAATGGAATAAATCACCTCCTAAAGAAGCCTTTGGAAATTATGAGATTTTGTAAGTATCAGACTGTACATAAACAATTGTTCACACTACTGCAACTTACGTTCTGGGGTTATATTGTGACAAAGATCATATCTTGGTGATGTTCTGACTCAATACTAGTTTATATTGTAAACCAAGAAATAGAGAGTGGTGTTAGTCCCTTAAACTATGTTGGCTTGTTAAGAGGTTACATTTGGACCAGTCATAAAACCCGAATGTACGTAGAACTCTGCAACAGAGTGGTGCCATTAGTCAACCTGAAGTGGGAAAGAACAGTTGTGTGAAATATGTTCTTGAGATTTTTTTTTTTTTACTGTCATAGGTGTATATTATATCATATATAACATAGCTTCAGAAAATCATGTCCGGAGTTCCTTTAAAGAAACCATTTTATACTATTTTTAAAAAAAGATTCAGGTGGGTAGCTATGTTGGTCTGAAGCAGCAGAACAAAGTTTGAGTTCAGAGTCACCTTTAAGACCAAATTTTTATTCTGGGTATAAGCTTTCGTGTGCACACGAAAGCTTATACCCGGAATAAAACTTTGTTGGTCTTAAAAGGTGCCACTGGACTCAAACTTTGTTTTTAAAAAAGTGCATGTACCTAGTGATGGACAATAATTTTGCTGGTCTTAGTCCATGCAAGTTGCCAGAAACAGTTTACGATCAAACAGATCCACCATGAATGAACCATTGTGCCCATTTAATGATACTGACTCCAAAAAGTATTGGATGAGTTTCTAAACATTTTGCCGTATGTTTGTGGAGTGAGGTACCAGCACATTATAGTCTTACATGTTTGGACACAAATTTCATTGCTCCAGTGACAAAGGAGGCCTCCGAGTCTTTCTCATCTATCTGTAAGAGAGCCAGATTGGTGTTGTGGTCAAGAGCACGAACTCTAATCTGGGAGAACAAGGTTTGATTCCCATTCTTCCACATGCAGCTGCTGGTGTGATCTTGGGTCAGTCATAAGTTCTTTCAGAGCTGTTCTCTCAAGGGCAGTTCTCAAGAGAGCTCTCTGAGCCCCACCTACCTCATAGGGTGTCTGTTGTGGGGAGGGGAAGGGAAAGGGATTGTAAGCTGCTCTGAGACTCCTTTGGGTAGTGAAGGACAGGGTATAAATCCAGTCTCTTCTTCTAATTGCCATCAAGTTGCTTCTGACTTTTGGTGACCCTATGAAGTAATGACCTCCAGAACATCCTATCGTTAACAGTGTTGCTCAGGTCTTGCAAAATGAAGGAGGTGGCTTTCTTTATTGAGTCAATTCATTTCATGTTGGGTCTTCGACGTCCTCTTTTCCTACAGTCTTCATCTTTTTCTAGCATATTGTCTTTTCCAGTGAGTCTCGTTTTCAGATCTTTTCCCCACATTGTAGAAACAATTTTTGAGATACTGCATTTGAGAGTTAATGGTAAACGATATAATGAGGACCCTAACCCCCCCAGCTAAGATCAATTTTAATTCAGAGGAACTTATGATATAGAAATAGAATTCTGAATAAAATGATGGATTTGTTGATATTGATACCAGTGTATATTTTGACCACCTTGTTTAGGTGCAAGTGTGTTTTTGGATAATACAGTAGCCAGTTAAGGATATTTACAAAGGTGCAGGCCTGGATGGGTTAGGAGTTAATATTTTAGCCCATTTACAACAGTTTGAATACTGCAGGTATAAAGGATTACCAATATAAGTATTAAATGAGGTATCTAGAGAAGAAAGAGGTAGTCTTTCTTCTCTAGATTTGGTATTGTGTAAACATATAACAGTGCACATTTGCTACAGAATAAATACACACTAAAAGAGCAGTCCTGAGCCATGCCCACACAGCAGCAGCCAGCTGTGGTGCAGGGGCAGTCCAGCTAGACGGCTCGCCAAGGGGCAAGTAATGCTGCAGCAGAGTGGGAAAAACAGGTAGCTGGCTGCTCACAAGGCTGCATCCGTGGCGGTTCCACAGCAGCATGGCATTGTAGCATAATGTTGAGGTGGGGCAGCATGAGGAGCAGGACACTTAGGGTTGATGGCAGCAGCCAGTTCTGGGGACAGATGCCATTGCATGTCATAGCTAGGGGGTGGGGAAGGGCAGCTTGGGAGAGCCCCGTTCTCCAGTGGTTCGTCAGTGGGACAGTCCGTACTACTGGGATAGGCTCCTCCATCAGGGCCGGCTCCAAGCTTTGATCCAGGCGAGGAGGGGCTTATCCCCTGGAGGCTTCCCAGTTCTTGCCGGCCCTGCTTACCAGCAGGACATGCTCTGGCAATGCTCTTTGAGCAGCGTTTCTTTTATTAGAAGAAGGAAGAAAGAAGAGTTGTTTGTGAGTCACAGCACCAGAGGTGCTAAATAGTTGGAGGAAGAGGGGGTGTTTGACTGTGCCAGAGGGCTCCCGGCTACAGCGACGCTTTCAGAGACGCTTTCAGCAACCCTCAGCAGATTCCCACCGGTCTTACCCACTTGAACAAGTGGAGGACCTGCCCCTGCAATGTTTTCTGGGATGCGGTTGAACTCTGCAGCTCAGCAGGCAAAGCGGCACGATCGAGGTGTTCGTTTGTTCCTGCTGCAGTGGACGAGGAGCGGCTCGGCTTCGGCAGTGAGTTTCCTTGGCCCCTTACAGTCTTCCTCGGTGAGGTGGGTCTAGGGTGAAGAGGGAAGGGTATTTAGAGCCTGGCAACACGGGCGAGGGAAAAGGGGGAGAGTTTCTTCCAAGCCTCGAGGGTTTGTCCCTGAGTGGCTAGCCTCTTACATAGACGTCACCTTGGTTTCGTTTCTAAGGAAATGCAGTTCTAACTTTCCTTATGGGAGCAACTTGGTAAACCTCCCCCCCTCCCCCCACTTTAGTTGGGAAGGCAGCTAGCAACCATCTCAAGTTTCTTACAGAAGTTCTACTTTCGTTTTCCCTTGCAGAGTCTAGTGAGATGGCTGACCTTGATAAAAGGGAAGGATCACAGGACAGAGACAGCTCCATTGGTGATCTGAGCTTTCCCAGGTTACCTGTCTCCCTTGCTACTCAAGATATCATGGAGCAGGAGGCGGATAATAGAGAAAAGGAAAAGGCTGAACTGGTGAACTGGTTCAGGAGTGAGATGCGAAAGGAATTTAAGGAGATAATTCAGGACACCTTTCAGAAATTTGATCAGGCCGAGTCTCCTTTGAAAAGGGGCAGATCCCTCAAGAGGGACAGGCGCAGCAGGGAGGATGTTTCCTCAAGTACTTCTAGATCCCTTCTAGACCCAGACAAAGAAAGAGAGTGCATTCCACCCCCAGATTGCATAGCCCTCTCCTTGGAGACAGGCAGGCTGAGTCAGAATCTTCAGATTCTTCCTCTGGGAAAGAAGTAGGTGAGCTGTCTGTGGAGGAAGAGGAAGTAATGCCTTCTGTACAGTCCAGGCTCTTTCCTCAAGAGTTGTATTCAAAAATCTTACCTGAGGTCCTGAGAACTCTGGACCTCACAACCAAACCTAAAGATATTACAGAACAGGACTCAGAGTTCCAGTCAGGGACAGGTAAACTTATGCCAAAGCTTTCTGAATCTCAGCCAGGTCTCCCTCTCCCAGCTTCCTTTTATAATATAATGAAAGCGGAATGGGAGCAACCAGCAAAACCAAAAGCTAATCATCACTTGTTTTCTAAGTTTTATTCCTTAATTCCAGAGGCAACCAAATGACTTAAGCTGCCAATAGTGGATGATCCAATTACTAGTTTATCTTCCAGTTCCGTCTTACCCATGGATGCAGAAGGGATGCCAAAGGATCACTGTGATCGACACATTGAACAGGCACTTCGCAGAAATTTTAAGGCCTCATCCCAGTCATTAAGAGCTTCCACTGCAGGTTCTCTATTCACCAGAGCTGCCTACAACTGGGCAGAAAGTCTGGCCTCAGCAGGAAGCAGTGTTCCAAAGGAATTCAAAGATGAATTAAAGAAAATTGCACTGCAATCGCTTTCGCTGCAGATGCTACCCTGGATGCCCTTCAACTTTCAGCCAGAGCTATGGCATGTAGCATGACGGCACGTAGAAGTAACTGGCTCCGTCACTGGGATGTGGATTCATCATCTCAAGCCAAAGTGGCTGCAGTTCCTTTTAAAGGGGTTAATCTCTTTGGAGAAGGGCTAGACAGGTACCTAATTGAGGACAGAGATAAGAAAAAGGTTCTTCCGTCCAAAAAGAGGGACAATAAGTCTAGGAAAAGATTTCAGCCCTTTTGAGACATTAAAAGAGGACAGAAATGGTCATTCTCTAGGGCATTCAAAGCTAAGTGGCAACCTAGACCAAACATTAACAAGTCCTTTGGTCACTCTAAAGGAGACCAGTCAGCCAACAAGCCCCCAAGAAGAGCAATTCGGCATGACTATCTTTGCTCACAGAGTCATTTGGGGATTGGGAGAAGACTACAGTTCTTTGCAGAGCAGTGGCACCAAACCATCACAGACCACTGGGTATTGTTCACGGTTACCCACAGTTACAAACTGGAGTTTTCTTCCAACCATCAAGAACGACTCATTCAGATAGCAAAGTACAGAGATTGGATGAAACATCAGCCGATGATAGCTGCCATTCAACATCTATTGGATATCGAGGCATTAGAGAGAGTACCCTCTGCTCAAAAGGGGAGGTGAGTCTATTCAATATTATTTTTGGTCCCAAAGAAAAATGGGGACACCAGAGCTATTTTGGACCTAAAATGGTTAAACAGACACATAAGAGACAGGAAGTTCAGGATGGAGAACCTACAGTCCATCCTTCCAGCTATTCAGAAGGGGGACTTCCTGTCCTCCATAGACCTTTCAGAGGCCTACCTACATATTCCAATTCACCAAGATCATCGGAAATTTCTTCGATTTGTGTATGCAGGTCTTCACTTTCAGTACAAGGCCCTCCCATTTGGATTAAAATCTTCCCCGAGGGTCTTTACCAAAGTCCTTGTTTCTCTTGTAGCAGTGCTAAGGTTGAAGGGAGTGGAGCTCTTTCCGTATCTGGACGACATTCTCCTCAAAGCAATGTCGTTTCAAGAAAGTATCAATGCACCGCAGCTTACAGTGAGTACTCTGAAAGACCACAGATTTAATAATAATAATAATACTTTTGATTTATTGATTGCTTTTTCCCACACACCTGTGGGCTCAGAGCAATTTCAATTACTCATTTGACAGTTGGACTAACAATATTCATGGGGAAGGGGAGACAACGCATACAATTATTTAATCACACAGTTTTAGCTGCTTGGGAGAATTCATCTGCAGGCTGAATCAGACGTGATCCCACAGTGTTCTTTTGTCAGCTGGCTGATGACGTCAGGACTCACGATGTTGCATTGTCACACTGCCACCGCCTGGCCGATTTGCTCCACTGCAGGAAATGCCAACACAGATTTTTCCACCTTTTTGATCTCACACAGCATACGTCTTCCAACGACAGCTAACACCTCCCCGAAGGGATTGGTGTGCCCACCCCTAGTGGGTGGTCCCCAATTTTATCTACTTGCCGAAACTTTCGAATCGCTGGGTGGACGATGAGCTAGGGACAAGGCTTGGTTGCTCACACCAGCGCGGGGCTAGAACTGACAAAGCTTGGCAGTTCAGATGTTATAGTTATGCAGGGGATTTCCCCTCTGCGCCACCACTTCCCAATTTGTGGTCAACTTGGAGAAAAGTCATTTACAATCTACCCAAAGTCTGACCCACCTGGGAGTGAAGATAGATCTGGTCCTGGACCGAGCCTTTATTTCCCAGGAGAGAGAACAGAAGATCCGAATGCTTCTCACAGAGGTCCTAGGGAGGGAAAGAGTAGAACTAACAACGCTTGCCAAACTTTTGGGCATGTTGGTGTCATGCCAGGAGATTCCACACATGGCCCCTTCAGAGGTTCCTGCTCCCATATCAAATAGCGATAGCAGGCAAGAGATTCAAAATGATACAACTATCAGAGAAGGTACGTGTGGAGCTGACATGGTGGCTGAATCCACAGTCATTCTCACAGGGATGTCCTCTTTGGGACCCCCAGAGAGTATGGATTTACCACAGATGCCAGTCTCCCAGGGTGGGGGGTGCACGCAGGCGGTCAGATGGTACAGGGAGAGTGGTCTCAGGAAGAGGCAATGAAAAGTATCAACCTACTAGAGCTAAGGGCAATAATGCTGGGCCTTCAGAGGCTCAGCAAACTGTTGTCAGAGCAAATGTGCTGGTCCAGACGGACAACACGACGGCCAAAGCTTATGTGATCCATCAAGGGGGAACCAGAGTACGAGCATTACACAACGAAGTGACAGAATTGTTGGTTTGGGCAGAGAAACCTCTTCTGTCCTTGAAAGCGACACATGTGGCCAGAAAGGACAACGTGCTGGCAGACTGACTGAGTTGGAGACGACTGGACCAGTCCGAGTGGAAACTGAACGAGCAAGTCTTTCTTCAGATATGCGACAGATTCGGGACAGTGACAATGGATCTGTTTGCGACAGAGGGAAATCAACAAGTTCAAGTGTTTTTCTCCAGAGCAAAAAGCGAGCAGGCCAGAGGGACAGATGCTCTAAATTGCAATTGGCCATGAGGGTTACTCTATGCATTCCCTCCAACACAGATCCTACACAAGGTGCTCCAGAAAATACATCAACAGCAAGCAGAAGTGCTACTGGTAGCTCTGTTTTGGCCATGTCGAGCGTAGTTTCAGGAACTAAGAAAGATGTCAATCCAGGAACCATGGCAACTCCCCATTTGGGAGGATTTGCTAACACAAGGCTTAGTGAAACATCCACAACCAGACCTGTTCAGACTCACAGTTTGGAGGTTGAGCAGGACATGCTAGCAGCCATAGGGCATTCGGACAAGGTTGTCTCCACCATGCTAGCATCCAGGAAGAACTCCACTAATCGAGTGTACAATGCCACCTGGAAGGTGTTCCATTCCTGGTGCCTAGAGAATAGACTAGATCCCTTTAAAGTGTCGGTTAGGGGTATCCTACGCTTCCTGCAGGATGGTCTAGACAAGGGTCTCAGCACTAGCACGCTGAGGAGACAGGTGTCGGCTACTTCTGCTGTTCAGGGGGTTAAGGTTGGGAAGTCCCTGTTGTGTCATCCTCACATTAAGAGATTTCTACGAGGGGCATCCATGATTAATCCCCCCCAGGTTCATAGATTTCCTACTTGGAATTTGAATACCGTATTGACGGCACCGTGTAGAACTCCATTTGAGCCTATGGCCTCATGTCCCCTTAAGGAGTTAACCTTTAAAACATTATTTCTGGTGGGCATCACTTCAGCTCGTACAGTGTCCGAGATTAGGGCATTGTTGGTCAATAGGGATCTCTGTGTTTTTCACAGGGATAAGGTGGTTCTTCGTTTAGATCCCGCCTTTGTTCCAAAGGTAAACTCTGTGTTTCACATGTCAGAGGAGATGATACTACCCAATTTTTGTCCTAACCTCACTCATGACAAGGAGAGGGAATTACATTGCCTGGATGTGAGAAGAGCACTCAGCTTCTATATTGAGAGGCCCAACCAGTGTGGAAAATCAGAATCTCTTTTCGTGTCTTTCAGGAAGTCATCGATGGGGGAGCGAGTGTCCGCGTCCACCCTTAGCAGATGGATCAAGGGCTGCATCATTTTGGCTTATAGAGTCAAGGGCTTGGAGCCACCAGAGGGGATAATGGCTCACTCTTTAAGGGGGGCGGCCACTTCGGTGGCATACCGGTCATTTCCTTCCTTGGAGACGATCTGTAGAGCAGCTACTTGGCGTTCTGTCCATTCTTTCACTAGACACTATAGGGTGGACAAATTGGCACCAGCAGATGCGGCATTCAGTCGCAGGGTCTTGCAACATGCCCTGTAAACGGGGAGACATGGTTCCCTCCCTTGGGGCTTGCTCTTGTACGTCCCAGTAGTACGGACTGTCCCACTGACGAACCACTGGAGAATGGAAGATTTGTTCACTTACCGCAAAGCTTCCTTTCTCGGTGGTTCGGAGTGGGACAGTCCGGCCCGCCCAGTTGTGGTGGGTAGTCTCTTGACGCGTTTGCAGTGGGTGTTGCAAGGTTGGTCTCTTAGCCAAAAAAGGTTGGCAGACAGGGTTAGTCAAATAGGTTCTAGGGGGTCCTTTTGGATGGTTTCCCAGTTTGTTTAACAATGGTTATGTTCTTCCTGTTGATTAAGTTAACCTTTAGGTTAGTCTCTCAGGTTTGGAGAGGTATTTTTCTTCTAGTGGTATCCAGATGGGGTACAGAGGGCTCATGCATGACCTGGAAAGTCTCCAGGGGATAAGCCCCTCCCCACCTGGATCAAAGCTTGGAGCCGGCCCTGATGGAGGAGGGAGGAGCCTATCCCAGTAGTACAGACTGTCCTACTCCGAACCACTGAGAAAGGAAGCTTCACGATAAGTGAACAAATCTTCCATTCTCTTCCACCCTGCCCCCCTTACAAAGACCTGTGGCAATGACAGGCATGCAGTCACTGTCATTTGTTGTTGTTGCATGCCAAGCCCCTCCAAATACTTTGAGTCTACCTGCTGAAGAGGCTCCTCCCTGCCACTGACTCAGGGAACCCCCATGATCCCCTGCCAGTGCTACTTGCACAGATGCCTTCCCCCCTTGGTGCGAGAGGACCCCCTTCTTGGAGCAGACACATAGTTAGGAGCCTCATCCATGCACTCATTTTATTAGTGACCTTTCTCCCCCTGGGTTGCTTGCATCATTCCTGTCTTCTCCATTTCATGCTCACAGCAACCCCATGAGGTTGGTCAGGCTGAGGGCGTGCATCTGGACTGAGGCCACCCACCTAGCTTCCGTGGTACAAGTGGGTAAGAGAATCTCACACAAGCAGAGCTCGTTCTGGAATAAAACTTAGTCTTAAAGGTGCCACTCGAATGTTGTCTTTTACTGGCTATGGGGGTGGGGAATGAGCAGATCTGCCCTCAGTGAAAAGCCAGAGCTCATTCCTGAATAAAACTTGCTCTTAAAGATTCCACTGGAGTGTTTTGGTTCTCTGGCTATGGGGGTGGGGGGAATGTGTATAGCTGCCCTCACTGAAAAGCAAGAGCTGTTTCTTGAATAAAACTTCATCTAAAAGGGGGGATTAGCAGATCTGCCCCCTCAGAGAAGCCAGAGCTGGTTCCAGAATAAAACTTAGTCTTAAAGGTGCCACTGGACTGTTGTCTTTTACTGGCTATGGGGGAGGGGAATGAAAAGATCTGCCCTCTCACACAAGCCACAGCTGGTTCATAAATAAAACTTGGTGTTAAAGGGGCCACTCGATTGTTTTGGTTTACTGACTATGGGGGAGGGGAATGGCCAGATCTGCCCTCTAAGAGAAGCCAGAGCTTTTTCTTTAAGAAAACTCCCAGGTCCAGCCTCATTCTCTAGCCACCGCAACAAGCTGACTTGTTCACCGAGACCACCCTCTGGCCCCTCCCTCCTTCTCACAGAACCCTGCAAGGTGAGCGAGTGAACCTGTGTGGTTATGTATGGCAGATGACTGCAACCAGTGGGACCCATGCAATCCCCCCACCACCCGCAGTACCCAAGAGCCCTCCCTCTTAGACATTTCCTTGGGAAGCCCCCAAGGGGAGTGGCAGATGGGGTGGGGAGGGAGTGGGGCAGGGAGGAGTGTGGAGCTCCCGTCATCTAGCAGAAACCAAGCAGCAGAGACATAGGGTGATTTCCCACTAAAGCTGCCTCGGGGTTGCGCCGCCGTTTGCCCCGAGATTATTAGTCAATTTCACACCCGAAGCCGCGGGGCTGCATTTTGACCCGCAGCTCGCCCGATTTCCCCGCAGTTTCGTAATCCTGTTTTTTGAGGATTACGAAACTGCGTGGGAAATCGAGCGAAGCCGCGGGTCAAAATGCAGCCCCGCGGCTTCGGGTGTGAAATTGACTAATAATCTCGGGGCAAACGGCGGCGCAACCCCGAGGCAGCTTTAGTGGGAAATCACCCATAGTTGTAGTACAACATAGACTTTATTACACTGGAATCCATGGCAAGGGGTAAGGACTCAATCCACTCTGGGGACTGAGCATCCTTAGCATGGTATGTGCCTAAGTGGGATGGCATCGCAGGTGGAACTTAGAAGGGCTTGCTGGGTGTGATGCTCTGCTTCAAGCAGATGGTTAGAACAGTGGAGTGAGCAGAGTGCATGGGGGGGACTTGCCACACCCATAAGTCACTCTGTTGAATCTCCACCTGCAAGACAGTAAAACAGCCACAGCAACCAGGCACGAGTGCCATTCCAGCATCAGCCATGGAAATCTTATCCTGACAGGGTCTGCAAATGCAGTCGGGGGGGCGGTGGCTTGCCATGAACCCCTTTTCAGGCATATGTTGGAACCAGCCAACTCACACTCATCTGTCTGGTGGTGAAGTGCTCCCAGATTGCTTGCAGTCTATCTGCCGCATCAACTGCAGCTCAAGCCTCTGATTTTGCAAGGGAATGAGTTAAAGGGACACGTGCCGAGCTGGTTCACCATGTGCAGGTGAGTAGCTGCCAGACCCACCACCACCACAGATACACCCTTTGCTCTGCTGAGGGTAGGAACCAGGCAAATGACAGAGCATTCTCCCCCTCTTCCCAGGTAACTTTCCCATGGCATATCAGGGGGCATGGCACTGTGTGGCCACAGCTTGTGCCGCCCCACATCTGAACTCAATGCTGGGCTTGAGTGCAGGAGATGCTGTCATGGCACCCAGCCTCAGGCGAGGGGAGTGGGCACTGCCAGCTTGCCTAGGGCGCTCGGCCCGCAGGAGCACCAAACGGCAGGGCTCAGGAGGTGGCGGCAGCAGAGCTTGCCCGCCCTCCTCCACCAGTGCTCCCCCTCCCCCTGCCACCCTCCCCTCTGCTCCAAGCCGACACTGGGAGGGAAGGGGCAGGGGTTTGAACCCCTGCCTCTTCCCTGGCCTGCCTCGGTGCCCCTGCAGCTGTAGAGCGCCGAGGCAAGCCGGTGCTGGGAGGGAGGGGGTGGGGGTTGAACCCCCGCCCCTTCCTGGGCTTGCCTCAGTGCCCCTGCGGCTGCGGAGCGCCAAGGCAAGCCGACACTGGGAGGGAAGGGGTTTGAACTCCCGCCTCTTCCCTGGCTTGCCTCAGTGCCCCCGCAGCTGCAGAGCGCCGAGGCAAGCCGGCGCTGGGAGGGAAGGGGCGGGGGGTTGAACCCCCACCCCTTCCCGGGCTTGCCTTGGCGCCCCCGCAGCTGCGGAGCGCTGAGGCAAACTGACACTGGGAGGAAAGGGGCAGGGGTTTGAACCCCTGCCTCTTCCCTGGGTTGCCTCGGTGCCCCTGCAGCTGCAGAGTGCCGAGGCAAGCTGGCCCTGGGAGGGAAGAGCCGGGGGGGTTCAACCTCCTGCCCCTTCCCGGGCTTTCCTGGGGGCCCCGCAGCTGCGGAGCCCCCAGGAAAGCCGGCGCTGGGAGGGAGGTTTTGTGGGTCTCTGGTTCAGGTTAGAAAGTGGGGTACCCCTGCTGTTGGGGTTACCTGAGAGTAAAGACAGCTCCTCTAGCAACAATGATATCAAAACATCTGCGAAAATAAAAAAAAAAATCATCTTTTTTCTGACATCCAGCTATATTCAAGGTTAGTATCTTAAGGGCTGGGGCTTGATTGTATTTAGATAGTCGATCTTAATTAACTTTTCCAAGGATCTGTCATAATTTTAAAAAACACTGCAATTTGTGATATTTTTAGGAGTATCCAACAAAGATGATTCTTTTGGATACAGAGCAAGTTGGTCTACAGGTTTGGTATAGACTGGAGCTACAGAATTATGTGTGTTATTTGAGCTTTCTTCCCACAATCAGTTTGACATGGGATTTAAAGCCATTAGCAGAAAACCCATAAGTAGGAAACTTGGTGGCAAGGTCAGATGTACTGTTCAGGCTGGCTTTAGCTGAGTGGTTGCTATGTTTCAGGCATTCCTCCAGCAGAGTCTGATGAACATACCCTTGATAGCTTCAGTTGCAAGCCCTATTGTATGATCTTTTATTAATGGGTCAGTGTGTTCTGTACTGAGCTAAATCAGGTGTTCATTAGGGTTACATCTTTTGGACTTCCCCTGACCAATGGGGCAAAAAGCTTTCTGGTGCTTTGTTAAGCCATTCTCTAGATTGAAAAAAGGATTGTCATTAGCATTACTCAGGGGTTCCTGTTTTGCTGTAGCTAGACCTTTGTCACCTTTGGAGGAAAACATTTGAAGGAGTCTGTAGTTGAGCACAATTTATGTAAAGAGGACTTGAGCTCATTTAAGGTGGAGAAAGAATTCCTCTGCTAATTCTGAGAGGTACCACCAGGTGGATTTGCAAGGGCTGGCATCATTTCAACAGACTGATTGTCCTCTTTGCTAGAAATGGACTGTAGAACCACCGAAGTATTGGCAGCCAAAAGGGGAACTGGGTCAACATGTATTAAATAATTTGCATCCTGTGAGATCAGAGGATTGGAAGCAAGGGGACTCTTAGCACAGAGGTCTGGGAGTAAAAGTTTAGGAGATCCTTCACAAAAAAAACTCTGGAGGGAAAAAGGTCTCATTTTAAGTAGCATCAAAGGGATTGTTGCGTTTCCAAAAGTTAACATTATTCTCAGTTCTGATTTAAAATATGGAAGTATTCAGCACTGATAAGATCAATAAAATGAAATTCAATTCTGAATGACTCAGTGAGAGGCAAATTTTGCTCTTATTAGACCAATGGCCTCTATTCCAATGATTAGATGCAACATGAAGCACTATTTGAATGCTGAGTAAATGGTAAGCCAGTTCAGCTGCTCTGTGTTTCCCATCCCCATTCCTATAAGACTCAAAGCAATTCTTTCTTCCCTGAATTAAGAGAGCAAACATCTCGGACAAAGATATTCAGGGTGGGCACTCAATGTAATTGTTGAGCAGTTGGGTTAGAACAAATAAAAGGAAGTACTTCTTCACCCAAAGAGTGATTAACACATGCAGTTCACTGCCACAGGAGGTGGTGGCGGTTACAAGCATGGACAGCTTCAAGAGGGAATTAGATAAACATATGGAGCAGAGGTCCATCAGTGGCTATTAGCCACAAGGTATAGATAGGAACTCTCCGTCTGGGGGAAGTGGTGCACTGTATTCTTGGTGCTTGGGGTGGGCCACAGTGGGAGGGCTTCTAGTGTCCTAGCCCCACTGCTGGACCTCCTGATGGCACCTGTTATTTTTGGCCACTGTGTGACAGAATGTTGGACTGGATGGGCCATTGGCCTGATTCAATATTGGCTTCTCTTATGTTCTTAAGGATTCTTTCAATTTAGAGCAAAGTGCACACTCTGATGAGGGGGAGGAGCAAAAAGAAGGCTTCTGGAGAAAGTTTTAAAGTCTAATTTTAAGGAGTCCAATTTGTTGGAGATACTATTTAGTTGTTGAAAAATAGCTACCACAATTTCTCCTATAAGCAAGCAATGGTCCCCAATAAGCTCCAGATAAGAGTTCTTTTGTAAGTCAGTGTTTGACCTCCAGCTCACAGAGAAACACCCTTCTAAGGTTTCAGTTGGGGTTAAATGAACTTGCTGGCAATTTGAGGAATCAGTGCACTTAAAGGAGTTAGGATTACCCGATAAGCAGTCAGTAATACAGCTTAGCGTTTCAGGCTCAGCTATCAAAACTTCAGAAATATAGTTCATGGTTGGAAGAATGGTTGGAAGAGCAGAAACATTTACTGGGTCTTTCAACAGAAGGGGGTCATCTATGTGAGTCTGTTTTGCAAAATTTGAAGGGGACCAATGTTTGGAAATAACTCTTGCACACTTCTTTCTCGTCTCCATTGTTAACAATTCCACTTAGATTTCACTTAAATAATTTATGTGCTAGAACATCTTTGGTGTTCTTGGACAGGCAGTACGTAAAATGAAGATATATTTTCCACTGCCACTCACTTGTGTTGTTACCAGAAGCAAATAGTCAGATAAATTGCTTTGAGATGTGGAGGTGTATTTGGGGAGAGGCTCCCGAAGCTACCCTGAAAATTTGGAGCCTCTCCCTCAAACCCCCTCACCCCCAGAGCTACTAACAGCACTGTGGGGGGAAAGTAACTTTTTTCCCACCATAGAGAACAATGGAGGGAATGGGGGCAACCTGTTTTGGGGCCCATAGAATTGGACCCCCTGGTCCAATGTTCTTGAAACTTGGTGGTTATCTTGGGGAGAGACTCTAAAAGCTACACTGTGAGTTTAGAGCCTCTTCTTCAAACCCCTTCCTCTCCAGTCCCCAGAATATACCCTATGTTTTCGCCATTGACTTCAATGGCCCATAGGATATAATGGGGCTGAAATTGACATTCGGCTGGCTGAAAGACTCCCTAATGGGCTTGTAAGGCCAAAACTGACATGCAGGAGCCTTTCTGCCCTCCGAAGCTGCTGGAGCTGTGCTCTGGTGCACTCCCCTCCCCAAAAGACCCCTGCCTGCAGCCATCCATGTTTTCAGTGCTAAATCAATATCTCTCTCTCTTTTTTTTTTTTAAAGCCCCCCGAAGGGTTTTTTTTTATTGCATTTTCTAATATCTACAGAGAGGGGGAAGGGTACTAACAATACTACAAGAAGGGGTGATAGAACAGAAAAATCCAAGTTGTGGTGATTGTATACAATGCTTACAAGTGTGGCGTTAACAAATATAGACTTTCAGTTGTTAACCCTGAAGGTGACAGTTGGATTCAATGTTTAAAGAAGCTCTTGCTCATATTAACTGTTTGGAGTATACTTAAATTTCTTTTCTACAAACATCAAGGACCCTCATCATCTAATTACTGCAATTTCTGCTTCTCTGTCTATTCCTTTCTGCCCGTCTAACTATTTCAAATTTTTAAGTCAGCCATTAGCTACCATCCAAAATTATTTAAGTACAATTATTAAGTACATCCAAGTTAGGCTTAAATATGCTTCTCCTAAAGACTCTCTATTTATCCTCCTATTACAGAAATAGGAAGGACAAAACAAACAAACAAACAAAAAAGAGCCTAAACGAACCATCAAATAGCATCCCCTTCCCCTCTTCCTTTTATAATACTAGTCTGAGTTAATAAGCTGTTCTTAAAATTCATTTGATCCTTCCTTACAAACATCCATCTTTCCTGTATAAACCCTTGCCTCTTATATTTTCCAAACCTCTCCCCCTCAACCAAAAGTCTTATCTCTGGGAAAGATCTTTACTGTAGAATCTTCTCCCTCTGATCTTCTTCAGCTCACAACCCATTATCACATCACTGGTCTCTTCTGGGGCTCCATTATCTTCTAAAGCTTTAATCCACATAGCCACCTTTCACCCGACATTTCATTAACTCTGTCTCCCCATCAAAATCTATGGTATATTATTTCCTAGAAGGAGAGTCTCCCCTCCCTCCCGCTTATTGTAGGAGAACAGAGTTGCTTTGCAGTCCCAGCGATCTTTCACAGTACGATCAAAAGCTTCCAACTTCCTGGAGAAAAGTTCAGTTCCACTTTAATTATTCCGACACCACAAAAACACCATTACTGGAGCAGGAGGGTCAGATTGTCTTCTTTTTATCAGACTACCAGGGTTTGTCGCCAACGTCCCATAAATCCATCAAATTCCATCTTATTTCCAGTTTTTATTTTTAAAGGGGGGAGTTCCCCCCCCCATTCAGTATTTCACAGCCATCGTTCTCAAAGATGTTTGAAGTTTCTTTAAGAGGGAAAAGAACGCTTTCCAGTGCCTGGAGAAGTTATTTCCAAATTGTTTGCACAGTCACTCTGTCTTTTGAGATGGGGGAGTTTCCCACCCTGTCTGCTAAAAGGAGGTTCTGCCTCGTTTCCAGCCAATACTCAGGAAGCACATTAACTATCGTAAGTTTTTTCTTTCAATATTTTCTCTCTTTTCTAGTGTCCTCTTCGCTCCCCCTTTCCCCCCTAAAGAGCTTTAGTTTTATATTGTCATATTGTTATACGGGGGGAGGAAATTCCCTTTCCCCCCCCGCTTCCTCTTTTTTTTGGGGGGGGGGGAGACTTGCTGATCTCTTACTGTGATGTTAACAGCCTTTTAAGGAGAAAATTCTGATTCTTCCTTCAAGCCATTTCTAACAGGCCATATAAAACATTTTCATTTACTGTTTTTAAGGTCCCAGATGTTTGTTTATCTATTACTCAGTTCTCAGATCACAAACGTTCCTCCAACACAGTCCCTTCACGTTCCATTTATCCAAAAGTGATTTCTTTTATCTGGTCATTTGGTGGGGGGGTCTACAATTGTCTCCCCCACCCATGCTTACAGGGATAGACTTTTCTCTAGTGCTTCATTCACTTGTACTCACACTTCTTTCAGTTAAGTCATCAGTTCAGCCAGTTGCTTAATTAAAACTTGATCACTGCCCGCTTGGTTTTCCGGTATGCAAAGCCTCAGCCATTACAGGAACACAGCAGAGAGACCATCGGGGCAAAGGACGCCCCCACCCCCAGAATAAAGCTGGGGGGGGGTGACGAACCTCAGCGCCCCCTGACTCAGGGCTCATCCTGAACCCCGGGGAGAGGCGTACGCTCGCCCCCCCTCTCTTACCCGCTGGTTTGCAGTCTGTTTCTCCAGGAGCCGGGAGAAACAGCTGCCATCAGCCTGCCAAACTGGAAGTAGTCTGCTAAATCAGTATCTCAATTACCTCCTTTGGATTAGCACTTTCAACCAATGTCTTGAGCAAATTCAGGTAACGTTTCTACACTGTATTTTGGGGGTCCCAGACTGTGGAAGCTTTTTGGCCATGTGTTTGGAGAGAGGGCATAACCTTTTCGAGAACAGAGCTTGGCTCCTAACCCTGAAATTTTGGGTATGCCTCCATTATAGGACAGAATCCCCTAGCTATGTGATATACATGCTGTCTGATTCCTCCCTAATTGGTCACATTTAATTTTGTGGAAAATACAGCTTATTGTATCCTTCTTGATCCTCTCTTTATGTTAGAAGAATCTCACGCTTTTAGATAATCAAAACAGACTTTTGGATACTGAAAAAACAAACTCCCTGCTCTTTAGCAAACAGGAAATGCTTTCTGCTAGAGTTTGGTATCACACCTGATCATGGGGTTCTAGCATCCTATTTTTCATACTTATATCTCTTCAGTTATGTCGAGTTTTTATTCTCACTAGATTTAATGCTCTCCCCATAGCAGTTCCATTTGGAAGATTTACAAACTTTCCTTATCATGAAAGAATTTGTCCATGTAGGGTCAGAAATCTTAAATCTGTATCAGGGAGGGAGCGGTGGCGCAGGCAGTAAAAGCAAGCCGGCTGTAACATCAGGGAACAGCCACTATGGCTGTTTGAGACCCACCATGGCCAGGGTGAGCTCCGGGCCCTAGTCCCAGCTCCCGCCCACCCAGCGGTTCGGAAGCATTAAATATATATATGGCAAGTAGATAAATGGGTACCTGCTTGTAGGTGGCGGGGGGCACCCCTCCCTCCTTGGGGTGTGCAGCGGAGACATTGGTGATGTGGTGGTGATGGCAGCGGCAGCAGAAGCAACACAGAAGCAATGCTGAGTGGCTGAATCTGGCAGTGGGCGGAGTCATGGAGGGACAGGCGGTGCGTCGGTGGGGCACAGCGGAGCCGAAAGGGACAGAGCTAGAGCTGCAGCCGACACGAGGCCATGCACCAGAGACAGGACCTGCCAGGAAGAAGCTGCTGAGCCAGAGAAAGACCTGCCCCAGGACATCAAGGAGGAATGCTAACGCCTGAAGCCCGCCGGAATGGAGACAACAACAACAAAAAAAGCCCTGCTGCCTGGGTGCTGGTAGGATGTCACCCCCCTATAAAATTGTGGCCCTAGATAGATGGAATTAAAATTGTGTAAACCGCTCAGAGACCCTTCGGGGTTAAGAGTGGTATATAACATAAGGAAACATAAGGTAAAATCCTCTGATGGTGAACCTCTCCCTTCGTAATGCTAAAATTGTACTTGTTTTCTTTTCTTTGTTATGTTTATAATTTATGGCAATAAAGGTACTGAACTGAACTGTATAACATGGCTATATACTAATGCATATTTTTCTCTTCATAGATATGATGAAGAGATGGCCCAAAATGAAGGGCTAGATCGTGATTTCAGAAGTCGCTCTGGACAATCTATTGGACTTAAAGGAACCCGTGCCAGAGACTCTGGAAAATCAGGTCCCATTACATGGAAGTAACTACATAATGAACTAGAGGCTAATACTTCCTGAAATTAAGGGCTGTGGCTTTGGTAGGAAGCTCTTTTGAAATGATTTTGGATGACACTCTTGTCTTTTGCTGAATGCCCTGAAAGGGGAAGGTAATATTATCGAAACAAACAAAAATATTTTCTGTACTCTGGTGACAAGTAAGGTGGAAGTCTGAACAAAATTGACTTAGTGGCATATACTTTTACTGTTAAATTTGTTTCAGGTTTACTGCCAGATTGTTATGCTGCATGTAGTATTAAATGATGTCATTAATTCATACTGTGAGTGTCAGAGTAAACATTTAAAAAACAACTCTTTTTCAAGAGATGTTGATTTCTTAAGTAACTCTTATTTTTCACACTGTACTCACAACAATACACATTCTGAAATTATTTAAAAGATAGAAAAGCACTTGACTATTTTACTAGAATTTTCAAGTTGTAAAAGGCCCCCAAAGCATCAAAATCATAAGCCTTCAAATAGGAAAATCCTAATGACATCTTGTCATTTTTCTACACTGATTAATAATCTGCAAGGAAATAACTTATGTTGGAGGATGGGAGAAGGAGTGATTATAAGTCTTTAACGAACAGAACTTATAGATCCCAAGGCTTTTATTAATTGTGACCAGGCTGTAAGTTTCTGCAGGTTAGTTGCAGCCTGTTTGTGCTGAGCATTAATTAAAAGCACCGGGCGACCTTAACCAACTGACATAAGATGCTTTTATCTGGTTGCCAGCTAGCAACAGGGATTAACCAACTATGCTCTGATTGGCTAATGGGGTTGTTGAGGCTGATGGAAACTGGGACAGTCCCAGGGGGCCTACTTAATGGGGCAGCAGCTATACCAGAGAAGACAGAGGCTGCAGGCCAGTAGCTGTCAAAGGGCCCATGGGGCCTGGCCCCCCTGTGGTTTTTGCAGGCCCCTCCCCCAATCCTCAGCTCCCCCTCCCTCCCCCTGGCCCCCTCACTCCCTGATCGATTGTCTTGTCGGCACTCTGCTGGCTGACTCGGGAGAGGAGCAGCAGGGCTTGTTGGGGGAAACTGAAAGAGGAGCGTTGGCTGCCTTATTTGGAATAATGGGCGGCCTCTAAACAAAGAGCCCATCAAATACAAGTTTAAGCCAGCCACCCTGCCACTTCCTCCAACTCCAGGCAAACTGAAGCAGCAGCAGAGCATGAGGATCTGAGCCTTCTGTTTGTCCTCCTGCTTATCCAGGAGCTATGTCCTCCTGGGCCATAGCTCCTGCTTCTCCTTCTCTTCCTCCATTGGGACATTGGGACCCTGGCAGCTCCGCCTTCAGCAGCTCAGCAGTCTTCGAGGAAGTCTCCTCTGCTGAGCCTTGTCATTTTCTGTGGGGCCAGGCTGGCTGGCTGGGGTTTGTTGTTTTACTCCCTCATTTTTGTGCTGTTGCATTTCCAGCATCCATTCCTCCCTCCACCATTGTGCAGCCTACAGGACTCCAAGTTCAGGTAAAGACCAGAGAGGCTCATGTGGGGGATGTACTAAAAGGAAGGACAGGGTTGCCCACTGGAAACAATGGGAGAGACTTGAAGGCCCATTGGAAATAATGGGAGCCAGGAATGCCAATGGGTTCCATTGAAATACATTACAGCTCAAAAAGAGTTGCAAAGAAAATGCGGAATGGATTTTCCATTAAGGTCGCTGATCCCAAATGCACTGCTCTAGGACTGGAATGATTCTGGGGCCTGTCATTCCAGTCTCAGGACACATCTACTACCCTACTGGGCTGTCATTCCACTGTCAAGTCCCAGAGCAAATTGTAATTGCTGTGTATTGTTGTTTTCCAATTAATTGTAGGTCTAAATTTGGTTGTACTAACTGCCCTGATTGAATTGATTAATTAATTGATTTGCTATTTAAGTAACAAATTAATTGATGAGAGGTCATCTGGTTGCCTGTAGCAAATCTGCCATAATTGTATTAATCATATTTAAATTAAACTATTAAGTGGGGGGGAGGCAACCATAGGTTACCAGATTAAATTTAAGGGTGGGTAATTAGAACTGATCATAATAGTGGGTTGTATTAGATTTAGGCGCTGCTGAAGCTAACATTGGTCTGAAGTCCTAGTGGATCTGAGGTCCACAGCTGGTACAGTCAGCAAAGATCAGTAGGCAGGATGGCAACTGGGCAAGGGATTTCAATGCTCCTGGGGAGGGGGAAGTATAGCAGTGGGACGAGGCATGGTGTGAAGTGAAGGGGATGGAGAAATAGATCTGCTCGGCCCCCTTACAGCCTGCATCCCATCACATGGGTAGTAGGCAGTGGGGCTAGGACAACTGACCCCCCCTCTGACATTGGCGTTGTGCAACACCAGGTCTATTAATAATAAGACCACAGTCCTTTGGGACGTTCTGCTGGAGCAGAATGTAGACCTGGCGTGCATTACTGAGACTTGGGTGCAAGATGGGGATACAGTAGCTTTTTCCCAGTTAGCTCTGCCCGGGTTCTCGGTCCTTCACCAATCACGGACTGGGGGTGGTGGGGAGTGGCTTTATTCATTCGGGAGGCTTACTCCTTCAGAGCGCTCCCGCCTCCGAGGATCACGGGCATTGAGTATGTTGGCCTAGTTTGGGAAGCCAGGGAGAGTGTGGCAATCTGGCTATGTACCATCTGCCCAATGCACTGGCCAGTAGCCTATCATCCCTGGTGGAGGCCATGTCGGGCTGGGCATTGGAACACCCTAGACAGATAGTCCTGGGTGATTTCAATGTCCACACAGATAATGCGACCTCCACTCAGGCAGCAGACCTGGTGTTGTCCATGGTGGCACTAGGACTCTCCCAGTTTGTAACAACTCCCACTCATCGGGCTGGGAACATGCTCGATTTGGTCTTTGTGGTGGGGGTTACAGTGGACTGGATTACTGCTTCAGGAGTACCATAGTTGGACCACCTTGCTCTGAAGGCTCATCTGAACATGTCACTCTGACCCTGTTTGGGCAGCAAGCCTATTTTGGCTCACCTGCGGAGCCAAATGGACCCAAATGCAGTTCCAGATGGCTCTCCGGGATTCGATGATCTCTGGCGGCTCGTTAGATGAGCTTGTAGAGGATTGGCACAACCAACTCTCGACAGCCATCAATGAGATCACTCACCGAAGCCCTCTGCGCCCTCACTCTAGACTTGCTCCATGGTTTACCAAGGAGTTGTGGCTGATGAAACGAGCGCTAAGATGATTATAGAGACAGTGGCGGCGTACTTGCTAAGAAACCACTAGAACATCTTATAGGATGTTTATGAGATCCTATGAGATGGTAATCAAAGCTGTAAAAAGAGAGTACTATATGGCTACGATTGCGTCTGCAAGCCCATATCTGGGCCAATTGTTTAAAACAATTTGGTCTATTACTACTTTGCCAAAAGGCAAACCAAACGCTAGGGAATTGGCCATTGGCTACAAGGCTTTTGCGAGCTATTTTGCACATAAAGTCTTGTCGCTCTGCCGCTACAGTTGATACAGTGAGTGAACTCAAGGCTCCATGCACATCTTCTGATCAAGTTCTGGATCATTTTGGTCTGCTCAGCCTAGAGGAAGTCGACAAATTGCTCCTAACTGTCTGCCCTTCCACTTGCTCCCTTGATCCATGCCCTTCGTGGCTAATTAAAGTTGGCCATGAGGGGTTTCGAGGTGCCCTTTGGGAGATTATCAAGAAATCCCTGTGAGAGGGACTGTTCCCCAAGGCACTTGAGGAAGCAGTGGTCAACTCAGGCTCTTTGAAAAAAAGATGGCGGCAGTGTGAGTATCTCTTTCCAGTACTCCCCCGGAAAAAAAAATCTTTTTGGCTTAAAAATAGTTTAAAATAGCATGCAAAAGGTTAATTTCAAGAAGGAGCAACTTCTAATGCAAAAGGAAAAAACACCCGTCCTGTGAGCTTCTTTTTTCAGCAATTAGGTGATAAATCGCAGACTGAAAAGGAGAGACGCGGAGGAGTGTTAATGGTGTCGGACTCTGCTTCAAAGAAATCTGATGATATCTTGTTGTTTGAAACATTAATAACAGATGCTTTGGAACGCTTGATGGACAAAGTAGCAACAATGATAGACCAAATTAGTGTGCAGCTACAAGAAATAAACCACAAGCTGGAGACAATCGTAGAAGAGACAAGGAAAGCCAAAGAAATGGCACAGCTTAACACGAAGGCAATAGCCAGTTTGGAACAAAATACCTCACAACAACAAGAAGAAATTTCTAAACACCAAGATAAGATTATACAAATAGAGACATCTGTGAGAAAATAGGTTGAAACTACGGGGGGTGGCAGAGGACTTATGCCCCCCTGACGACCTTCCTCAGACTCTGTCAGAACGGTTTACAACTCTGCTGCAAATAGAAACAAACTCTACTAAACTCATTGAAAATGCTTACTGGGTGGGCAGACAGCAGCAGAAGGAACCACCTGATATAATAGTCCAACTAAATAATACAACTATGCGGGGGGGAAATCTTATCTTTGGCAAAAAAGAGAAGAACTTTAAATCTGCATAACAGTAAAATTCTGGTGTCTCCTGATATCCCAGCAGAAGCCATGCAGAAAAGGAGAAGCCTTAAAGAGAGACAACAGCTACATTACGTTCTATGGATCAAAGGTATAAGTGGGCTGCTTCAGGTAGACTGATAGTAAACCTTCAAGGGACGACTTACTCAACACATGATAAAGAATCAGGCTCAAGACTGATACAGGATATAAAAGTGGTTAAGAGGACTGGGATGTGGGAGAATTGGGAAAAAAGACAACGCCGGCATACCTCATCACCAGAAACAGGAGTGGTTTATAGCTGTTGTGGGTAAATAGTAATACAACACTGAATGAATAATATGATCCGTGAAATATGAATGCAAAACTGAATATTTTTAAGCAGTAATTGGTTAATAAGGGGGAGGTGGAAAACTGGCCTCTCCTATTTGTGAAGTCAAGTGACTTTGTCATGAGCAGGGATATTCTATATACTTTATATTGTATAATTTGAGGGAGCTGGTTTTTTGGCTTTTTGTCAGGTAGCCCTGCCATGATGGATGGAGGGGAGGGGAGGATGGCAATGGGCGCCATAGTGGCGTGACAGGCGGGAGGTTGGAATCCAAGGGGTGTTGATTTATGTCTAGGGTGTGAGAGTGGAATGTGCATCTGGTAACCCCTATCTCTCGCAGACTGAACATTCTGACCTTGAGGAGTCAAGCTGCGAGCTTTACTATCGCTTTCAAAGCTCCGGCTTTCCTGAGAATAATGGGGGCGTTGGGAACTTCATTAGCGTAGTGACTTTCGATTCCCAGTCGCATGTTATTCCCTGATTGGTAGAAGGGGGGGTCCCCATTCACCCCTTCTCGGTATAACCACTTGCTTTCTGTAACCAAGTCATTCTGAACAATGTACCTGCTACAGTGACCTTTCTATTGCAGCTCTATAATAAATGCTATTCTTGCTTGAACCGCAAGGCATGGTGTTTTGCTGACTAGGTTAGGGCTTCTGACAGTTTGTTCAGAATCCTCATCAACTTCGGGACTGGTCAGAAACTCGCAACTCCAAAATGAGTAGCGGTGAAGAAGACACTCTCCCGATTGAAGAAGAAAAGAAAAAGGAGAAGAAACCTCCCGGGAAGGACGTACCCAGAGAGACCCCTGACACATACGTGCCGGGACAATGGGGTCCGGAGTACGACTTTGGAGGGCCCTACGGGGATCCATATGGGGCGGCCTATGGAGGGGTGACCCACCGAGTCGGACGTAGACGAGACTGGGTGAAACCCCTGGCTGAAACCCACGAGACATGGTTTGGAACCCCGCGAGCATCGGTGGGGGGAGGCCACCCCGAAAGATCGGTCCACAGACTGATTACGGCGGGAGCCCTGGAGGAAACCGGCCGAGACTCCGAGAGCCTGGAAGGTGCCGTGGTGAGACGGAGGTGGAGTGGGGAACCGGGCCAAGACCGCCTAATGCGCTACCTAGATGAATCCCTCGCCCGCATCCCACAGATGATCGTGGAGGGCATCCGAGAGGAGCGTGAGCGACAAAGGCGAGAGGAGCCACCAGACCAAGCTCCCCAGGATCAACGCCCGGCGCCGGATCAAGGCCAGCAGAACGTACCGGCCGGCCCTCCGGATCAACCCGCGGGGCCAGGGCCGCAGGGGCCGCCGGGGCAGCCACCCCCTCGACCTTGGGGGTTTTTGCCACCGAAACCTGCGGAACTACTGGATGCAGATTTTGACGGAGATCCCGAGAAATTTCCGTTCTTCCTTGTGAGAGCCGAGAGGTTTATCGAGACTTGGGGCCACCTATTCCAGCGCGAAGAGCGTATGGTCGATGTCATAGCAGCCCACCTGAAGGGAGCGGCCGCTGACTGGTATGTGGGACTTCACCAGGCTGATGGGCGTGAGTTGAGAGAAATCGATTCCTTTATGTGGGCCATGAAAGAGCAATTCGAGGACGCGAACTCTAACAAAGCGGCAAAGGCAGCGATCCGAGCCCTCAAGCAACGCATGAGATCGGTGAGAGATTACACGGCGGAGTTCCGTAGGTGTGCGGCTAAAATCCGAGGGGTGCAAGACGGGACCCTCGTAGACTACTACAAGTTGGGACTCAATGCAGAGATCCGACGAGAAGTCACCAAAACCCAAGACCCAGACACCCTCTCGGGATGGATACAAGCCGCCATCACGATGGAGAACCGGCTGAAAACCATCAAACTAGATGATGCCGCAGCGATGGCCAACAGCGGCCCTGCGCCGGCAGCGAGAGGGAAAACCCCTACCTCGAATCCAAAACCGAGGGAGGGTACGAGGGAACTTCGAATGAAGCAAGGTCTTTGCCTCAAATGCGGAGAAGGGGGCCACTTCGCCGCGAACTGCCCAACCGCATCTGCAGCGTCAGGAGCGCCCAAGGGAGCCAAGAAGAAGTTCGACACCTCCACGCCGAAACCGGTGGCAAAGCCGAGGGGGCGAAAGCCCTGCAAGCCAAACCGCTCAGCGAGGCATCCGACTCATCCGATGGCGAAGCTGCGCCGCAGGGAAACGAGACGGACCTGCTGTGAACAGCGCTGAACAGCAGGTCCCGGACTCCCAGGCGCAAACCCCGGTGAGCAAACCCCCCTCTCTTTTCTTTCTTACAGTGACTTTAATGGACCCGGGTCTATTGACCCATGTGAGAGTACGGGCTCTCATTGACTCTGGGTGTGGGAGAGACCTCATCAATCCCACACTGGTGACGGGACTGGGGGCGAAAGTTGTTAAACTAAACGACCCCTTGATATTTACCCAGATGGATGGCTCCACCATGAAAGAACCCTGTAAATACGAGACTGTGCCCTTGAGGGTGGGAATTGGGCAGCATTGGGAAGAAAGGCCTTTCGTTGTTACCCCGTCTGCCCGCTTTCCCCTAGTACTCGGAAGCCCGTGGTTCTTTGATCACGATCCACACGTCCTATGGGGGAGGGGAAAGTGAATTTCATCTCCGACAAATGCCGGTCCCACTTATGGAAGAATGAGTGGGGACCCATGACGGGGGGCAACTCCTAGTGTCGGTGGGGGTAGCGGAAGCCGAACTGGAAGGCATTCCCCCTGAGTATCACGACCTGGCCCCTGTTTTGGGGGAGGAGGAAGCCGACGAATTGCCCCCCCATAGGAACTCAGACTGTGCGATTGAAATTTTGCCTAACCAGAAACTACCGAAAGGGAAGTTGTATTCTATGAGCCCCTCAGAAAAAGTGGAACTGAGGAAATTCATTGACAAAAATCTGAGTAGGGGTTTTATACGGCCAGCATCCTCCCCGTTTGCGGCTCCTGTGCTTTTCCGGAAGAAAAAGGATGGGGGTTGCGGCTGTGCACCGACTATCGTGGCTTGAATGCAGTCTCCAACACAAACGCCTACCCCATGCCCCTGATAAAAGACTTGTTGGCTGCGGTGGCTGGGGGAAGGTTTTCTCGAAGCTAGATCTCCGTGATGCCTACTTCAGGGTCCGAATTCGGGAGGGGGACGAATTTAAAACGGCGTTCAACACCCCTCTGGGCCAATTTGAATACCTGGTCATGCCGTTCGGGCTTCAGGGAGCCCCGGGAGTCTTCATGAACTTAATTAATGAGGTGCTCCACAAGTATTTGTTTAAGGGGGTCCTTGTTTACCTTGATGACATTCTTTTATATTCCCCCGACATGAAATCCCATGTGAAACTGGTGAGGGAAGTGTTACAAACGTTGCACAAGCATAAACTGTTTGCTAAACTGTCCAAGTGTGAATTTCACAAAACAGAGATCCCGTTTCTGGGCTACCGCATATCCCAAAGGGGGATTGAGATGGACCCTGATAAAATCAAAGATGTGATAGGGTGGGAGGCCCCCAAAACACGGAGGCAACTCCAAGGGTTCCTCGGATTCGCGAACTTTTATAGATCGTTCCTATCGAACTTTGCCCAGGTGGCCCTTCCCCTGACTGACTTATTGAAAACCAAAGGGAAGCCACCTGAATGCACTCGACCCGGAGCTAAACTAGAGTGGTCGCCACAGTGCCAGAGGGCATTTGACAAATTGAAAGCCCTTTTACGTCGGAACCTGTCTTAGCCCACCCGAATGAACTTAAAAAATTCATTGTCCAAGTAGACGCTTCCGATGTTGCTATGGGGGGTGATCCTCCAAGAGGGGGAGGATGGTAAATTACACCCCCTTGCCTATGTTTCCAGAAAATTTAACGATACTGAACGGAATTGGTCAGTGTGGGAAAAAGAAGCGGGATCGATCCGCTTAGCGTTGGCTACCTGGCGGCATTGGCTAGAGGGGGCGCGAGTTCCGTTTGAGGTTTGGACTGATCACAAAAACCTCGAGCTTCTCCGCTCCCCCGTTCCTTGAACGCCAAACAGCTGCGTTGGGCTGATTTCTTCTCCAAGTTCAATTTCACACTGCACCACTTCCCGGGAACGTCTAACTCGCTGGCCGATGCACTGTCACGCCTCCCTCAACACGACAGCAAGAGGGAGGAGATTCATGACTCGGTCTTCACGCCTTCCCAGTTGGGAGGGGCAGTAACCACTCGGAGGCAGGCCAAACATTCCCCCCCGTACCCAGACCCTCCTACCAATGACTGGATGACGAAATTCTCTACAGCTATGTCGGACGCTGATAGAGAGGAGGTGGGGGGGGAAGAAGGAGTCTCCCAAAATGTGCATGGCTGCTGGACTAAAAATGACAAGCTATTTGTCCCACGTTCCCTTAGGGGGGAGGTGATGAGCTGGGCGCACGGATCGAAACTGGCTGGGCACACGGGGTTTGTGAAATCTCTCCAGCTCCTGCAAAGACAATTTTGGTGGCCAGGGCTTAGAAAAGACATTTCACTTTTCACGTCAGCTTGCCAAACGTGCTTGATGAGTAAACCTCGACCCGGTAAACCCCCGGGGGCTCTGCAACCCCTCCCCACGCCGGCTCGCCCGTGGGAAGTAATCTCTATGGACTTTATTACTGACTTACCCCCTAGCGGGGGAAAGACTGTCATATGGGTGATAGTGGACCTGTTTACGAAACAGGCTCATTTCGTTCCGTTTGCCTCTATCCCCTCTGCCAAGAAACTAGCCTCTGCGTTCCTGCAACACGTAGTGAGGCTCCACACTTTGCCTGCTAAAGTGATCTCGGACAGGGGGTGCAATTCGTTTCATGGTTCTGGAGCGAGTTGATGTCACTGCTTGGGGTGGAGCGGGGGGTCAGCAGTGCGTACCATCCAGAATCCGATGGGCAGACTGAACGTGTGAATCAGACTCTGGAACAATATTTGCGGTGTTTTTCCAACTTTCAACAGGACAATTGGCATTCTCTTTTGCCTTTGGCTGAGTTCTGTTACAACAATACTCAGCACTCGTCGACGGGGATGTCCCCGTTTAAGGCAGTACATGGATATGACGCCCCGCCTCTGCCATTTCTGACTTCTCCCGACCTCCCGGCGGGAGATGCTGGAGACTGGTGCAAACAATTGCAGATGGCGTGGTCATCGTTGGCCAAGACTCTAGAGGAAGCTAAGACTGCGTATAAACTCCAGGCTGACAAGAAACGCAACCTTGCCTGGATTCTGAAGTGTGGGGAGTTTGCTTATTTGTCCACACAAAACTTGCGTCACATTCAACCAAGTCGCAAACTTGGTTGGAAATTTGTTGGACCATTTGAGATTGTGAGAGTGATTAACAATGTGACTGTCGAATTGGCGTTGCCCAAATCTCTAAAGTCTGTTCATCCTGTTTTTCATGTAAGGCTTCTTCGCCGGGCGCCTGAGGAGAACAAATGGAGACCGCGACGGCCAACCCCGCCTCCGCTGTTGGTGGGGGGGAACCTCACTACGAAGTATCGCAAATCTTGGACTCTAAGATCTCTCGCAATCGCTTGTTTTATCTTGTTGAATGGATTGACTTTGGGCCGGAGCAGAGGGAGTGGGTGCGGGCGGAACATGTTCTGGCCCCCCGGCTTATCCGGGCGTTTCACAAGTTGTACCCCCATAAGCCAAAGGGGTAGAATTATTTTCGAGGGGGCTGCATGTCAGGTAGCCCTGCCATGATGGATGGAGGGGAGGGGAGGATGGCAATGGGCGCCATAGTGGCGTGACAGGCGGGAGGTTGGAATCCAAGGGGTGTTGATTTATGTCTAGGGTGTGAGAGTGGAATGTGCATCTGGTAACCCCTATCTCTCGCAGACTGAACATTCTGACCTTGAGGAGTCAAGCTGCGAGCTTTACTATCGCTTTCAAAGCTCCGGCTTTCCTGAGAATAATGGGGGCGTTGGGAACTTCATTAGCGTAGTGACTTTCGATTCCCAGTCGCATGTTATTCCCTGATTGGTAGAAGGGGGGGTCCCCATTCACCCCTTCTCGGTATAACCACTTGCTTTCTGTAACCAAGTCATTCTGAACAATGTACCTGCTACAGTGACCTTTCTATTGCAGCTCTATAATAAATGCTATTCTTGCTTGAACCGCAAGGCATGGTGTTTTGCTGACTAGGTTAGGGCTTCTGACACTTTTTGGGGGGATTTTTGTCTGTTTTTAATACTAGATTTATTAAAGAAAATACATAAACTCTCTTAAAGATAATTGAGTGTTGTCTAATATAACAGAGTTACCACAGGTTTGATATAGTTTGTAAAGGTTGAAAGTAAAGTTGTGATTGTTTTGCATACTGATTGTTTTGATTTGTTGTGTTTGTGGCATTATGAGTAATTAATTTAAGTGCTTGTTATAACGTTAGAGGATTGAATAATCCTGTTATCTATGCGCAGTTTAACAAGGAACATCCTAATGTAGTTGTCAGGGCAGGACCCCAAGGTGCGACACGAATGAGCACAAGTCCAGGAACAGTCCAAGGTTAAAGCCGAGTAAATCAGGTAGCACGGTTCAAACAGGTTTTAAATCACAGTCCATAAGTAGGGTCAGACATACCAGAGAGTCAAGTCCATAAATCACAACGATGCCAGAGGAGTCAGAGAGAAACGCAGGGTCCACGAAGCCAAGGGTCAAAAGCCGGTAAGAGTTTCACAAGGGTTGAGGCCGAGATACAAAGATTCAGGTCCTGACAACGACGTTGCTAGCACAAGTGTGCTCATGGCCAGAGGCTTTCCTAAATAGTGCTCTGGTTCCGTAGCCCATGAGCACCTGTGAGCAAGGTCCTGACTGCTGCTAATACTCAGGGCTCAAGGTTCTTTGCCCTCTGGAGCGTGACTCTTTTCTTCGGCTGGCCAGGTCTTGACGCCGACGATCCCTTAGCCGGTGCACAGGTGGGGGAGAGGCAGGTGGTGAAGTGCTTGCTTCAGGCACCGCTCCAGGTGCAAAGCGTCCCACAGTTGGCTCAGGCTGCTGCGTATCCTCCACAGCACTTACATCGGTTGCAGGTCCTGGTGCCTCTTCAGCCCTTAAAGGTACCGAAGCCTCCCTGTTTTGGCTGTCAGGGGCTGGTTCAGGGGCTGAGTCAAGGACAGGCATGACAGTAGTGTTCTTACAGGAGACTCACACCTCAGCCAAGTTTCCTACTATTTTCAACTCAAGCAAGTATAGTCATCAGTATCAAGCACATGGTTCGTCAAAAGCTCGAGGTGTGGCAATTTTAATTTCAAGTAATACTAAATTTACCTATATGAAATCTCTTAAAGGTCCAATGGGTAGGTTTTTATTTGTTATTGGATATATTAATGATGTTGTGCTGACCTTGGTTGTACTATAAGTGCCAAACACAAATCAAATTTCATTTCTTAGGTCTGTTCTACATGAGTTGGACTCCTTCCATGAAGGAGAACTTATTATTGGTGGGGATCTAAATTTTATGGTAAATTCTGCTCTGGACAGATCTTATGATAGTGGGGGGGGGGGAAGGCAAATTCTAAACCATCCCTATTAGCAGATTTATTGGAACAGTATAACCTTATAGGCTGTTGTATAAGCTGTTGTGGGTAAATAGTAATACAACACTAGGCTCCAACAGTACATGGATAGAGAACTGCCAGAAGTACAAGCTGGGTTTCGAAGAGGTAGAGGAACTAGAGATCAAATTGCCAACATTTGCTGGATTATGGAGAAAGCAAGAGAGTACCAGAAAAACATCTACTTCTGCTTCATTGACTATGCTAAAGCCTTTGATTGTGTGGATCACAATAAATTATGGCAGGTTCTTAAAGAGATGGGAATACCGGACCACCTCACATGTCTCCTGAGAAACCTGTATAAGGGTCAAGAAGCAACAGTTAGAACCGGATATGGAACAACTGATTGGTTTAGCATAGGAAAAGGAATACGACAAGGATGTATATTGTCACCTTGCTTATTTAATTTATATGCAGAGTACATCATGCGAAATGCTGGCCTGGATGAACCACAAGCTGGAGTTAAGATTGCTGGGGAAAAGATCAATAACCTCAGATATGCAGACGATACCACTCTGATGGCAGAAAGTGAAGAGGACCTAAAGAGCCTCTTGCTCAAGGTGAAAGAGGAGAGCGCAAAAGTGGGCTTGAAGCTCAACATCAAAAAAACTAAGTTCATGGCATCTGGCCCCATCACTCCTTGGCAAATAGAAGGGGAAGTCGTAGAAGTAGTGACAGACTTCACGTTCCTAGGATCCCAGATCACTGCAGATGGTGACTGCAGCCATGAAATTAAAAGACGCCTGCTCCTTGGGAGGAAAGCGATGGCAAACCTAAACAGCATGATAAAAAGCAGAGACATCACCTTGCCAACAAAAGTCCGCATGGTCAAAGCAATGGTATTCCCCATAGTAATGTATGGCTGCGAGAGTTGGACTATAAGGAAGGCCGAGCGCCAAAGAATAGATTCTTTTGAACTATGGTGCTGGAGAAGACTCTTGAGAGTCCCTTGGACTGCAAGGAGATCAAATCAGTCAATCCTAAAAGAAATCAACCCTGACTGTTCCCTGGAAGGCCAGATCCTGAAGTTGAAGCTCAAATACTTTGGCCACCAAATGAGAAGGGAGCATTCACTGGAGAAGACCCTGATGCTGGGAAAGACTGAAGGTCAAAGAAGAAGGGGACGGCAAAGGATGAGATGGTTAGACAGTGTCATCGATGCGATGAACATGAAATTGAGCAAACTTCAGCGGACAGCGGAAGACAGGAGGGCCTGGCGTAATCTGGTCCATGGGGTCGCGAATAGTCGGACTCGACTGTGCGACTGAACAACAAATAACCTTATAGATCTATGGAGGCAGCTTCATAGAGGGGAGAGGGATTATACATATTTTTCGCAAGTTCATAAGATTTACACACGTATAGACCATATTTTGATATCCCCAGCTTTGTTAGCTAAAGTGCAATCTTCAACCATTGGTACTCTACAGTGGTCAGACCATAACTGGGTAGAATGCACATTTGTGTTAAATACAGATAAAAAACAGATAACGTGGGTCTTGCAGAAATGTTTATTAGAAAATCAAGAATGTGCTACTGAGATTGAAACAGCTATTAAAATGTATTTTGAGGAAAACATAACAGATGATGTTAGTCCATCTATCATATGGGATGCTTTTAAGATGGTTCTTCGAGGGCAATTGACAGCCAAAGCTGTATATCTAAAAAAGGAAAGGGAGAAAAAATGAATGTAATTAGTAACAGAAATCACTAATTTAGAAACACTTCATAAACATACAGGAAATAAAAAAATTATAAGAAGTTAATATCCTTGAGGAGAGAACTAGAAATTGTGGATATTACACAAATACAGAGGAATTTATTATTTCTAAAGCAAAAAACTTGGCAAAATACGTCAAGAGCATTAAAATATCTAACAAGAAGAGTTAAACAAAAGAAAAAGACAAATAGAATTATGGCTATAAAAGATAAAAAGGGAAATTTAAATCTTACTACTGAAAGTATAACAACAATTTTTGGAATATTACAAACATCTTTATGATGATAAAAACATAGACGCAGATTTAATAAAAAAAAATTTGGAACAAAATTATAATACAACTAAACTCTCCCTGGAACTAAAGCAATAATGGAGGTCCTAATTACAGAAAAGGAAGTGGTACAGGCCATCAAAAAATTAAAAATGAATATAGCACCAGGTCCGGATGTATTTACTTCTGGTTTTTATAAAAAGTATGTAAATCTTTTGGTAAATCCCTTTACTATAGCCAGTAAATATGTTTTAGAACATGGCAGTCTCCCACCGACTTGGAAACAAGCAACAATAGTCATCCTACCAAAACCTGAAAAAGACCCCACAATAGTTACATCCTACAGGCCCATCTCTCTAGTCAATGTGGATTTTAAACTATTTTCATCTATAATAGCAACTAGGTTAAATTCTTTTATTACTCAATATATTCCTCAAGAACAGGTTGGATTTATGCCCACTAGAGATTTAACAGATGGTACATATAAAGATTTGAGTTTATTGAATTTTTGTAAGGTCAAGCAACTGAAATCAGTTCTAATTGCGCTTGATATAGAAAAAGCATTTGACTTGGTTAATTTTAACTATTTAAAGCAAACTTTGTATTATTTAGGTTTTTTGGGGGAAATTATGCGAATAATCAACACAATTTATAATCAACCTTTGGCACAATTTAGGATTAATGGTAAAATATCAGAACAATTTAATTTAAAATGTGGAACACGGCAGGGATGCCCACTGTCGCCAGTTTTATTTGCTTTGTTGCTAGAACCCCAGCGGCAAAAGTAAAAGCACATCCTGAAGTATTTGGAATAAAAATTCTTGGCAAAGAATGCAAAATATCATTGTTTGCCAATGATATTTTGTTATTTCTCTTGCATCCAGCAACATCTATAGGCAATGTTCAACCATATTAAATGAGTTTAGTTTAGTCTCATGATTAAACATTAATGTAACAAAGTCCTACATCTTTCCTATAAATCTAGATACATTACAAATAGAACATCTTAAGCTTACAACTCCATATAAATGGGTTGCATCCTCAATGACTTACTTAGGAATTAAAATACCATTAGATTTTTAAAAATATCAAAAATATAATTATGACACCCTTCTAGTAATAATACAAAAACAGCTGGAAAGCTGGCATGGATTAAAAATTTCATGGCATGATCGATTACTTATTATTAAAACATATATATTACCCAAAATATTATTTTTATTTCGAGCTCTACCAATTAAATTAGAAATCGCCCAAATAAATAAATGGCAGAAGGCTTTCTTAAACTTTATTTGGGCCTATAAACGACATAGGATTAATATGCGAACTCTGTGTCAACCAACAAAACAAGGTGGACTTGGATTTCCGGACTTATCTTAAATATTATCAATTGTGCCACCTAACTAATATAATAAAAATAATGCAGGACAAACAAGAGATTGACTGGATTGTAATACAAAAATATTATACTTACCCTTATAATGTGCAGGATTCTGTTTGGCAAACCCGCAAGGAAAGATCTAAAACAATAGAAAAACGGTTTATCTTTAAAGCTTTTTTAAGTACATGGGATACTAAAAGAAAACAGTTGGTACCTAAAATATCAAGATATCAGACTCTGTTTAATCAAGAAAGGATATTACCTCCAAGTGTTATGATACCTCAATTGGGAGTAAGCAGTGAAGTTGCTAAATTTGCAGATGACACGAAGTTGTTCAGGGTGGTGAAAACCAGGGAGGATTGTGAGGCACTCCAAAGGGATCTGTTGAGGATGGGTTAGTGGGCGTCAGCGTGGCAAATGGGGTTCAATGTGGCCCAGTGCAAAGTGATGCACATTGGAGCCAAAAATCCTAAATATAAATACACGTTGATGGGGTCTGAACTGGCAGAGACTGACCAAGAGAGAGATCTTGGAGTCGTAGTAGATAACTCAGTGAAAATGTCTAGACAGTGTGTAACTGCAATAAAGAAGGCCAACGCTATGCTGGGAATTATTAGGAAGGGAATTGAAAACAAATCAGCCAGTATCATAATGCCCCTGTATAAATCATTGGTGCGACCTCATTTGGAATACTGTGTACAGTTCTGGTCACCACATCTCAAAAAGGATATTATAGCATTGGAAAAAGTGCAGCGAAGGGCAACTAGAATGATAAAAGGGTTGGAACACCTTCCCTATGAAGAAAGGTTAAAATGCTTGGGGCTCTTTAGCTTGGAGAAACGACGGCTGAGGGGTGATATGATCGAGGTTTATAAGATTATGAATGGGATTGAGCAGGTTGAGAAAGAAGTACTTTTCTCCCTTTCTCACAATACAAGAACTCGTGGGCATTCTATGAAATTGCTGAGCAGTCGGGTTAGAACAGATAAAAGGAAATACTTCTTCACCCAAAGAGTAATTAACGTATGGAATTCACTGCCACAGGAGGTCGTGGCAGCTGCAAGCATGGACAGTTTCAAGAGGGAATTAGATAAACATATGGAGCAGAAGTCCACCAGTGGCTATTAGCCACAGGGTATAGATGGGAACTCTCAGTCTGGGGCAGGTGATGCACTCTATTCTTGGTGCTGGAGGGGGCAGCAGTGGGAGGGCTTCTGGTGTCCTGGCCCCACTGCTGGACCTCCTGATGGCACCTGGTATATTTTGGCCGCTGTGTGACAGAGTGTTGGACTAGATAGGCCATTGGCCTGATTCAACATTGGCTTCTCTTATGTTCTTATGTTCTTATGACTTAAGGTTAAGAAGAAATATTACTTCTGAGGAAGTTCAGAATCGAAACGGAGGCACATTCTGGAGGCTTCATTAAATGACACTGAAACTGACATAAATGACAAGTATATCTATGAAAATGAAATTGACATTGATTTGTATTTGTATTTGTATGGATTTATATCATTTTGTACCCTTATTGCATTTATTACATTGTTATATAGCTACGTCTCCCCGGATGTTTTCTCCTTTAATGATCACTTCCAGCTGGGAGGTCTCTTTAAATCTTGATTGTCATATATTATATATCAACAAACAGGGAGGTGTGGTGTCCCTTTCTTTCTGTTTGGAGGCCTCAGCTATCTGGGATTGGGCAGTCACCAACAACGTGCAACTTCCGGCCATCCATATTGCAGACTCCTCGAACAGAACAGCAGATACCCTCAGCAGGATAGGTTGCCTGCACCACAAATGGTCGCTCACGGACTCATACCCTTCACCTTTTTCAAGCAGTGGGGTGGCCACAGATAGATCTTATTTACACAATAAATGGCAGAAGTTTGCAACATGGTGCTCAGAGGAAGACATTTACCATTTGTTTGCCTTGCACCTTTAATCCTTAATTATCTATCGTCCTCAGTAAGAGTTCACTTAGCAACAACCTCAGTCTCTCATAAATATACCCAGGGTTGCCTGGGTTTTTCTCACCATTTGTCTTAGCAGTTTCTCAAGGGTCAGGCAAACCTTTTTCCACAACACCCCATGATAGTTCCCCAGTGGAGCTTGTCACTAGCTCTGGCCCAGCTTATGCTGCCTCCCTTCAAACCCTTACTCTCCTGCCCAGTTGCACTTTTATCTATGAAGATGTTTCCTGGTGGCAATTACATCTGCCAGGAGTGTTGGTGAGCTGGCTACTCTCTGAGCTGACAAGCCCTTCATCCGTTTTTTGGGGGATGGAGTTGTCCTTAGGCCCAGTATTGATTTTTTTGTCCAAGGTGGTCTCAGAGT
The DNA here is from genome assembly GCA_029375565.1 of Gekko gecko. Taxonomy (NCBI): domain Eukaryota; kingdom Metazoa; phylum Chordata; class Lepidosauria; order Squamata; family Gekkonidae; genus Gekko; species Gekko gecko. The sequence continues at coordinate 214,182,823 of JAPDNY010000005.1, read as the reverse complement.
TCCATTTAGCCCAGTCTCAACCTCCCAGTGTTCTTCCTGAACCCATCCACAGAAGCTGAAAGTGTGCTACACACATTAGATGTATGTAGGGTTTTATTGTATTATTTACATAGACCTTGCCATTTTCACAAAGATGTAAATCTCTTTGTCTGCCATGCAGGCCCCTGAAGAGGCAGATTGGCTTTATCACAAACTATCTTGCTGGATTGTTAAGACAAACTTGGTTATCTACATGCTCATGTTTTATGTCCATTATCAATTCAAGCACACTTGAATCGCTCTCAGGCCTCTTCAGTGGCTTTTCTTGTTGGAGTCTCCCTTCAGGACATCTGTAAAATGTAGAAAGTGCTGACAGCTTAGCAAAGCACACGCACTTCGAGCGTGTGGCGATCTTCTGATCTTTAAAGGGGCCCTTTGACCATCAAAAGGGCTCCCTGCCGTCCCGGGAAGGGACTGGCAGCTGCAAGGGGCTTTGATCTGAAACCCTGTGTGATTTGCAACCCACGGGGTGGGCTGGATCGCCCCCAACGCGGGATCAAAGTTCGGGCTCAGTATGTCTGAGTGAAGCTAAGACTTTTGCATTGGATGAGGGGGGGAATGAGGCACCTTACCGACAACACTTCTGTGAGTATTCATGATAAAAGCTGAATGGTTTGAAAGGGCAATTTTAAATAATTAGCCCTAAGAAGTAGCATAGTGGGGAGGGCTCTCCCCCCTGAAGAACAAACGGCTAGAAACTGAAAGGGAGTGTGGCGTTGACGAGGTTTGAAAGGGCGAGAGGGAAAGAGAACTCCATCAGAAAAGCCATGGAGCTGAAGAGGGAAATGATGGGGCTTTAAAACGGTTTCCTGGCTTTCAGTGGGTGTTGAGAGGAAACCTGGGTCTTCTTCTAAGCCTCCTCTAAAAACTGAAAATCGAGACGCAAAGCAGTTTGTGTGCAGGGAGAGCTGGAGGGGGAATCCGTCCGGTGAGAGAGAGAGGCTGAGTGAAAATAAGAAGCTCTAAGGTGAAGACGGCTGGCTGGAGACCCCTCTGCAGCGTTCTCAAATTTTAACCCTAATAGGGGTAGGGTAGAAGAATCAGAGAAATAGAGAAGAGGCCTGTTTTCATCGTACGCCAATTTTTAACCCTTGAGGGCCAGGGTGGAAGAGTAAGAGAGTGAGGGAAGAGAGAGTGTTTGCTACGTCCTCAATTTTTGCTGCGATTGTTATCGGTAAAAGAGGTGGGAGAGAAGGATTGACTCTGTTTAAAGACTGCTGGACGAAAGAGCTTGGTTTGACAATAAGGAATTTAATTATTGATTGATAGTGTGTCGGCTGGTCACTTCATTTGGTTCTAGTGGGCTATAGGGGGAGAATAGGAGGGGGAAGGTGGGCAAGACAGTCTTCCTGGGAAAATTGCCAACAGGGAGGTTGTTTTGGTAAATAGATGGGAGGATAGTGAAAATAATTTCTGGGGATTTTGCCAACAAATAAGATAGCCTAAACATTGGTATTTGCTTTAATTTTCTCAGAGATAGAAATTCTGGGAATGGGGCCAGAAGACCTGCGCTGTTCCCAAACATTGGATAAGGGTAAAGAGCAATAATAATAATAATAATAAAAACTGTGAATATTCTCTGTGCACGTTAAGAGTGGGATTTGGAAGTGGTGAAAAATAGATAAATATGGCCAGTGGAGGATTAAGGAAACATTCTCTGGTTTCTCCAGGGGCTGCTAGCTCTGCTACAGGAAAGTTGGGGGGTGCAGGCCAGAAAGAGCCCCCGAAAGAAATACCCCAGAAAGAAATACAAGCGATAGTGCAAGCCACTATCCTGAGCACGATTAATGATGTTGTAGAACTGCTCAAGGCTGGCATGGAAGAAATCCGGAGTAGTGTCCCACAAGCTATCCAGGAAGTAAGAGATATGATCCCCCAAGCGACGGTCCCAATCCAGAATGCAATGAAGGATATTACGGAGCAGTTCACCAAGAGTTTACAGCTGTTGCAGAAACAAATTGCCGATAATACTACAAAAATTGTGACACTAAGTAATACAGTGGAAGAAGTGGAGACAAAAACAAGACAAGTGGAAAGGAAGGTTCAAGAAAATGAAGAAAAACAATCACTATTGGAGCAAGACGTAATGAGATTACAGGTGGAGAGAGCGGCTTTTGTTCTGAGATTTCAGAATATCCCAGAGGAAAAAGAAGATCTGAATTCAAAGATGTCTGAACTTCTGGCAAATCATTTACATATTGAGGATGTAAGCAAAGTGGGAAAAGAAATTGATGTGGCCTTCAGAATGAATTCGGCCTATGCAAGAAGATTTAAGGTGCCCAGGAAGGTCCAGGTGCAGTTCCATAAGCGGGCAGTTAGAGATAAGATACTGAAAGAAGTAAACGCTGTACCATTGAAGATGGGACAAGAAGAAATTAAAGTTCTAACAGAGATACCCTGGAGAGTGAGGGAGAAGAGGAGGGTGTACTCAGACTTAACGGCACTGTTGAGAGCCAATAATATCACCTATAGGTGGATTTTGCCAGAGGGGGTCTTCTTTAACTTTGAGGGAAAGAGATTCAGAATCACCTCTGTTTTCAAGGCTAAAGATTTTCTAGAGACGTATGGAGTGGAGATGTCGGATGATCAAGAAGAAAAAGAGGAGAGAGAAGAGGGAGAGGTGGAAAGGGAAGAGGAATCCCAATCCCAGGGAGCAATGGCATCAGCTCTCTCTGCCAAACCTCAAAGATCAAGAAAATTTAGACTGAGATCACCAATCGTGACAAGGCAAAAAACAAAAGGTGAAAAGGAATACAGACAGACACAGAACCTAGATGGATAAAAAGAAGATAAAAATAACTTCGGTGAACATTAATGGCTTAAATGGACCTCAGAAAAGAAGAAGGATATTTCATCAATTGAAGAAATGTAAAGCAGACATAACATGTATTCAAGAAACCCACATTAGGAGAAAGGATGAAAAATATCTGAATTATAAGGGATTAGGCAAGATGTTTGTGGCAACAGATAAAGAGAAGAAAAAATGTGGAGTGGCCACTTATATTAAGGAACATATGCAGCCAGAACTCATATTTGCTTCGGAAGATGGGAGAATATTGATGGTGACAATACAAAGACAAAATAAAAAAGTTTTAATAGTGAATATCTATGCCCCAAATCAAAACCAGGAGAAGGTTTATCGAAAGCTCTCAATCTTGATGGCTAAACAGGATTTCCAGGAGCTTTGTGTGATTGGTGACTTTAATGCGGTTTTTGATAATAACATGGATCGGAAAGCAAATACCCAGAGGAAGAAGCCAAAAGGTAATGAATTTCCTAATTCACTTCTGCAGATTGTAGAGGAATGGCGGTTAGTTGATACTTGAAGAATAAGAAACCCTAAAATGCAACAATATATGTTCTATTCGGCGAGACATGACTCTTGGTCTAGACAGGATATGTGTTGGATGTCATCTTCAATGGTAAGAGATTTACAGGAGGCTGAAATAGATGCAGGCACATTTGCTGATCATAATCCGATAACGGTGGAGTTACAGGGAATAAACCGTAGGGACAGATGGACATTGAACTCCCTATTACTTAAGGATAGCAAGGTGGTGAAAAGCTTGCAAATGGAATTTACTTTCTTTTTTAAGGAAAACATCACCCCAGGTATTCCAAGACGAACGGTGTGGGATGTGTTTAAGGCTTTCGCGAGAGGACTTTTAATGAAGGAAGCGGCAAAGAAGAATAGAAAAAGAAATGAGGAATACCTCAATCTGAAAAAAGAAATATTGGAACAGGAGAAGCAAGAAATGGAGATGGGAGGAGACCCCGGTAGGAAAGCTAAAATTAAGCTTCTTATGCACAAAATGAATTGCTTATTGACAGTAGAAATGGCAAAAAAAGTAAATTATGCCAAACAAAATTACTTTGAGAATGCCAACAAACCAACTAGATGGCTGGCTTACCAAGTAAGAAAGCAATCGGAAAGAACATTGATAAAATTGTTGAGAAATAGAAATGGGGTAGAACAAAATGGAGCTCAAGACCTGAAAAGGATTGTGGAAGATTTCTATAAGAAACTCTATGCAAGAGAGAATATAACCAGAGAAGAAATATCCCAGTATTGGCAAGACCGCGTGTGGCAGAAGTTCTCGGAGGAAGAACAGAAGATTTTAAATCAACCAATTACTATGATGGAGATGGTGGAGGCATTGAAAAGACAGAATAAAGGTAAGGTACCAGGGACGGATGGTCTACCAGTGGAATTCTATATAACCTTTGAAGAAATATTGCTTCCACAACTACATGAAGTTTATAAGAAAACGTGGGAAGGAGAGGAAGTGCCTGATACGTGGAGGGAAGCCTTAATCTCTTTGATACATAAACAGGATATGGAAGGAAACGATGTTAGGAGCTATAGACCGATCTCCCTATTAAATGTGGATTATAAAATATTTGCTTCCATTATGGCTGACAGATTGAAGCGTGTTTTAGCAAAAACAATCCATAAAGACCAGTCAGGAATTCTCCCAAAACGACAGATAAAGCACAATATGAGGCGATTATTGAATGTGTTGGAGTACTATGAAGCTCATCCAGAAAAAGAAATGGCGGTGATTTTTGTAGACGCAGAGAAGGCCTTTGACAACTTGGATTGGATGTTTATAATAGAGACACTTAAGAGGGCCAGAGTGGGAGAACGATTTATTCAAACAATTCAAGCAATTTACTCAAAACAGAGAGCAGCAGTTATGGTAAATGGGGAACGGACTGAACAATTCCAGATACAGAAGAGTACGAGGCAAGGCTGTCCCCTCTCACCATTACTATATATTTTTGCTCTGGAAGTGTTAACAGAAGAGATAAGACAGAATTCAGAAGTGAAGGGATTAAAGGTTCATGGAGAACACTATAAGCTATTAGCATACGCAGATAACTTGGCATTCATATTGGAGGAACCGAGATCTTCAATCATGGAGTTAAATAAGATCCTAAAAGAGTACGGGCAAGTGGCAGGCTTGAAGGTTAATATGGTTAAAACAAAAATTCTAACTAAAAATATGACTTTGGAGCAAAGAGAGCATTTGCAAGAAGAGTTGGGATATAAACTCTGCGTGAAGATGAAATATTTAGGAATTCAATTAAAGAATAGGTTTAGTTCATTACAAGAAGATAATTATAGAGAATTGTTAAGAGCAATGAAACAAGATTTAGAAAAATGGAAGAATTTGAAGTTGTCCTTAATTGGAAGAATTGCGTTGATAAAGATGAATATTCTACCAAGATGGATCTTCCTGTTCCAAACGATTCCCGTCCTGAAAAACTTGGCAATACTGAAAGAGCTGGAGCAAACCACGTCTAAGTTTGTGTGGCAAGGGAAAAGAGCACGAATTAGGCTTAAAGCGCTACAAGACTCAAAAGAAAGAGGAGGCCTGGCTTTTCCAAATTGGATACTATACTATAGAATGGGAGCATTGGCATGGCTTAAGGAATGGGTGATGTTGGAAGATAGAAGGCTTTTAAAACTGGAAGGCCATGATCTCTTAGAAGGTTGGCATGCGTTTTTGTGGGACGAGAAGGTGGCAGCACGTAAATATTTTAGACAACACTGGATACGGGATGCACTTGCTAGAGTATGGGAGACCATCTGGAGGAGGTGGTTTGTTAAAACCTCTAGGCTGGTAGCCCCGGTAGAAGCAGTGATTTTACCTAGGTTATATTCTGAAGACCCACCGCAAAGATATCTGGATATTATAAATGCGAAGGGGGAGCTTGAATTGGGCGAGGATATTGGTTGGTGGCACAGAGTTCAGATTCAGTCAAGATATAAAAAAGACAAACAGAAAGGGTTTGAGAAGTCACTATCAGATATGGAGAAAATATTGTATGAGCCGGAAGAGAAGTTTATTAAAAAAAATGTACGCATTGTTGTTGGCTGATTATACAATAGATGAAACAGTGAAAAACAATATGGTTCAATGGGCAGCAAATTTTGGCTATAGCATAGAGATGGAACAGTGGGATCAAATATGGAAAATAAATGTGAAAATAACCAGAGCGGTTGCATATAGAGAAAACATGTATAAAATGTTTTATAGATGATATATTACCCCGGATAGGTTATCAAAATTTGATGAAAAATGCTCTAATAAGTGTTGGAAATGTAATGTCAAAGTGGGTTCGTTTTATCATATGTGGTGGACTTGTGAGAGGGTTAAAAATACTGGATATGGGTGCATAGACTGATGCAGAATATTATAAAAGGTACTATTTTGTTTAAGCCAGAGGTATTATTGCTGGGAATACTTCCAAAAGAGTTGCGGAGAGAAGAGAGATATTTGATAACATATATAGCAACAGCGGCTAGAATTTTATATGCAAAGTACTGGTGAATTATGGTGGTACCAACTGAACAGGAGTTGATTGAGAAGATAATGGAAGCAGCAGAAATGGACAAACTGACTTTGATGTTGAAAGGATACGATGAATCAGCCTTTACAAACACTTGGCAACGCTTTTATGACTGGTACGATCAGAGAGAGAAGGATGGAAAGAAATAAGGAGGAATGGATATTATTAACTTTATGCTAATTAGAATTGAATAAGTTAGAAAGTTAGAATTTAGTGGATACAGAAGCAATGGTATAATACTTAGATCGGTAAGGTGGGAGGGGTAAAACTGGATGCGATGGGATGAGAATTGTACCCCCCGTGAATGTTTAATGTTGTGGTTGTCTTTGGTGTGTAGTGTGTATTGTTATGTAGTTGGTGTGTTGTCTACTATGTTGTGTAATGTGGTAGTTATGTCTTTGGTGGAAAAATAATAAAAATGCCTCTTTTGGGGGCGCTTAAAAAAAAAAAAAGGACATCTGTAAAACAGCCACCTAGTCCTTCTCTGAGACATTTGTCTGCCATTATGCTGCAGATGTAAATGCAAGGCGAGATGCTGCTATGGGAAGTTCAATCTTGCACTCTCTTTTCAGTTAGTGGGCTCACTCTACCTCCAGGTAAGTGTTTGCGATCCCCCCAATGTGGGACTGCATAGAAGATTGGAAATGAAAACAGGGTTGCACTTCCCTGTAACTGTTGTTCATTGAGTATCTTCCATGCAGGCACACATTTCCTCCCTCCTACCCCGCTGAGAGCCTAGTCTTTCTGCTCTTAGGTGGTGTCTCTAGCAGCTCAGAAGGAACTGAGGGAAATCCAGAACCTAAAAAAGTAAGTCCAAGAGAATAGAGGGCCAACAATAAAAACTTAATTATATATTATGAAAAGATACATGCATTTATTAACAAAGAATTAAAAAGCATATAAGGGCCCAATCACACCTGTAAGGAAGAGACCGACTTGTGTGTAAAACAGCAACACCATAGAACTGAAGGACTGCAGGAGGGGGAAGATTGACCTTGCAAGTCATTGCAGGAACTGCCCGGCTCTCAGCTTTGCAAGAGCTGCACAGCTGAGATATCTTAATTAAAAGCTGGACTGGATGGGGGGGGAGCATCTTAACAGGTCCTTCCGAAGATAAAAGCCAAAAGTGTGTAGGGGAGGAAGCGTGCGTCTTTTGGGTAGGATTTTTCCTACCTTTTGGAGTTTGTGTAAGTTGCAACTGATTTTAATCATTATTTGTATTTTGGCAATCATTGAAGGACATTGACTTTGCTCCTCTATTTATTGTTAACCAAGGTTGCCCTTTCTGTTTTTTGATAATAAAAGTACTTTTGCCTGATTTGTCAAGCTGGAGTGTAGAGCCTGAAGCTGGGTGTTCTGGCAGAGAACCCAAAGCCTGCATCCTACACCACCTCATGTAAAAATGCTAAAATTTAGCACACAAGGGCCAATAGACTTGACCTGATGCTTTTCAGCCTGTATAGGCCTTCATCAGTGGCCAAACATAATGAGGAGCATGTTGGCTTATATCATAGTACAATATAATCATACAATTATGTAACATAAATACAAGATGGATCAGAAAAGAATTGCTATAAAAATAAAAAATGTGAAATTAAATACATATAATAAAATGAATAAATGATACCTGTATTTTACTAAAAAACATATTGACTTACTTCCAAAGTGAAACCACTAGGCACAGAATAAAAGTATAAATGAGGCCTCCAAAGGTGCAATTACATGCCAAATGATGTTTCACTGATAATAATCTAAGAATAAATATATATATATAAACCAATGCATTCTACAATATTGAAACTTAATTTAAAAAGTAATCAATAAATAAAATTATTTTGTTACTTCTGGCCCTGAAAGTGCCTTCCAAGATTGTTTCACCAAAGTGTCCTCAGTAAAATTTTTCTTAAACAAAGAGCTGATCAAGTGCTGGAGCTTTATACCAGGTGAAGGATGATGCAATCCTTCTGGAGTGCCTTGAAAAAGTCATGTGATTGCACATCCCACATACAGCATAAAGTTTAAAACTAAAATACAATATAAATTCCAAACTAGATGTTAAACTGTCAAAAAAATCATACCACACACCAATTCACCTGTTCATTTAGACCATATGGGGTTAAAGTTTTGAAGGCATGAATCCAAAATAATTCTCTGGTTTTCAAGTGCTGAGTCATCTGCAGGTGGTTGCAAGGTCCAATATATTCCAGACCGAAGAAAGAGAAGTCTCTATCACTGTGTCCAGCTACAGCAAAGTGTTCGGTGAGGGGAGCATTTTTTCTTGTTAGTCTGATGCAACTTCTGTGTCCTGTGATTCTGATCTTTATCAACCTTGAAGTACAACCTATGTACATTTTTTCACATTTACAGATGATGCCATAGATAAGACCCTTTGAGTTAATTGAAAAATGTACATTTTCTGCTTAGCTGAATCATAGCAAAAGTTTGTACATAACATCAAATCACAGACCTCACCTCTTCCACAGAGAAAATTGCCAGTAAATTTTGACCATCTATTCCCCTTTGTATTTCTGGAAAAGATTTTAAGCTGCTTCTCACTAACAAATCTTTCAGATTTTTAGATCTTCGGTAGGCAAAGAGAGGAGCAGTCTCACATGAAGGAATATTAGTTAATAAATGCCAATATTTTCTAATGATTAGTTGCTGTAAATTTTCCAGGTTGTGTGGCCATGGTCTTGGCATTGTAGGACCTGATGTTTTGCCAGTAGCTGTGTACTCCATCTTTCTGTGTTACACCTCTGAGGATGACAGTCACAGCTACTGGTGAAACATCAGGTCCTACAATGCCAAGACCATGGCCACACAACCTGGAAAACCTACAGCAACTAAAGAACTCCAGCTGTGAAAACCTTCAACAACATATTTTCTAATGATGTTACTGACCTGAGTTGATATTACATCATAAGTCAGTGGAATAATAATCCTATCAGGCTGGCCTTGTCTTTTCTTAGATATCAAGAGGGAGGACCTACTGGTATTTTTTGCCTTATAAAAAGCCTGCTTAACAGTTCTAAAAGAGTAGCCCCTGTCACTAAATTGGCCCATTAATATTTTAGCATGTTCAACAAAATCAGAATACTGGCTACAGTTTCTCCTAAGCCTCAACAGTTGGGAGTAGGGAAGGTTCTTTTTTAGATGTGGTGGGTGAAAACTGTCACTAGATAAAAAGGACTTGGCATCTGTAGGTTTTCTATAGTTGCTGGTCTGTATTATGTTTCCCACCCTTTTATTACTGACATCCAGGAAGTTAATTTCCTTATAAACATATTTCATTTCAAATTTGATAGTTTCATGCAGGCCATTAATGAACTCTTTAAATGCCAATAAAAGTTGAACCGGACCCTTCCAGAGTAAAAAAAATGTCATCCAAAAATCTCCTTAAAATAATGATGTTCTCAGCATAGATGTTGTTTACATTAAGGATGAATTGAATTTCAAATCTAGGCATAAAAAGATTTGCCAATTCCGGTGCAAATTTGCACCCCAGTGCCGTCCTAGACACTTGCCAAAAAATAATTATTCTGAAATTGAAAATAATTCCTTTTCAAACAAATTTCAGCTATATGGCATTAAAAGAAAGTGGGAGGATTAGGATCACCTTCCCTTACATCTAGTGTAGTTTGAAGTACCTCTAGGGCCTCATTGTGAGGTATGTTGGTATATAGCGATACCACATCCAAAGTGACAAAGAGCATATCCTCATGTTCCATCCTGATCTTATTAATATGTCCCAAAAAATCCATAGTGTCCCTTAGATATGTATTAATTTTTTGAATGAAGAGTTTTAAAAACTCATCCAAATAACTGGCTAATGGTTCCAAAATGGGCCCACATCCCAAGACTGAGAGTCTGCCAGGAACAGGCAGTACACCTTTGTGGATTTTGGGCAAAAGATAGAATTGTGGGGTTCTATTATCAGATTGTAATAGGAAGTCATAGGTGGACCTGGATATATAGCCTGCCAACAGGGCCTCATCCAATACTATAATAATCTCCTTCCTAATTTTCTGAATTGGATCCTCTTTGCTTACACTATAAAGTAGAGTATTATTAAGCTTCTATTAGCCTCCATAATTTAGTCTGTTCTATCCTATATAACCAAAGCACCCCCCTTGTCTGCCAGCTTAAAAATAACATGCTCTAGTTTTTCAAACTGTTCAAAGAGATTTTTTCTGCTCTTGTCAGATTGTGCCAGATTAATATCATACATTTTATTTATATGCTCCATAACCAACTCCTGAAAGGTTAAGACTCTAGGGTTTTGGGAGGGTGGATTAAAGATGGATTTTGGTTTAAACTTTACTACCTACCCAATAGGTTGGTCAGTATTGTTCTTAAAAAAATCAGCCAGTCTTATCTTCCGAAAAAGATGTTGCATCTCCACCATAAGTTTGAAATCATCATGCTGGGGGTGGGGACAAATGAGAGTCCTTTTTTCAAAGCAGAAATTTCAGATTCTGTAAATGGTCTTTTGGATAAACTACCTGTTTGTTTTCTGTATCTTCTTTCTGTGGAATATTCTTGGCTCCTGTTTGTCCTGTGTCCTGTCCTCTCTGTCTAAAAAACGTTTGTGCCTAGAGGTAGTAAGTAGTGAGGTACTAGATTTATTGGAATTCTATCTACTGTAGCTAGTAAAAGGAGTTTCATCACCAGAATCCCTCCTTTCCTGCTCTGAACTAGTATTGATAGTAGTATTAAAAGAAACTGACTTTCTTCTTGTTTTCTTCCTATAGTTATTTCAATCATAAACCCTGCCCTCCTCATAGTCTCTAAGGTCTCTCTGGAATTTTTAAAATTTAACCTCCTTGATGGTAGCAAATTCCTTTTCTATATTTCTATCTAAAATGGACAATTTTTCAGAAAAAGGCTTCTCACCCATAGTTTTGTCAACATCCAATCTCAAAATTTCTATTTCTTGCTGCAATCTAGAGCTCTCAGTCTTAGCTGTCTCTATTAAAAGAGCCATCAAATCAAAAGAACATTTGTTCATGATGGGGGATCAAACCTCATACTGGATATGGATACATGAGATATTGCAAAAAATGCTAGAAATAACCATACCATTTGTACCAAAACTGTTTTTATTGAATATTATTCCAGAGTGTTTTAAAAAACCAGATGCTTATATGATTATACACGTTACAACTATGGCTAGGATTTTATATGCAAAGTATTGGAAGAAAGAAGAAGTTCCATCAAAAGAAGAAATTATCTAGAATCTATTTGAAATGACAGAAATGGACAAATTAACCTTGCAACTTCAAGATAAAAAAGAGGAAACTTTTTACTATACAAATGGATTGAGAAATATCTTCAGGGAAGTATAACTTAATTGTTAAATCATCCTCTTTAGACTTTAAATTCTGAAATTAGTATAGGTACAGAAATGAATTATTCTTTTTATGTAAAACTTAAGCTGATATAATGAGTACATGCTTCGTGTTTGTTGTGTTTCTTGTGAGTATCTGTTGTCTTTCTTTTTTTCTTGGAAAACTAATAAAATTCTTTACAAAAAACAAAACCTCATTCTCCAGATTAGCGTCTGCTGCTCTTAACCACTACACCAAACTGGCTCTCAACAGGTCCGTAGTCTGGGGGTGCTCCTGGACCCAAACCTACTACTGGATAAGCAGGTGGCAGCTGTAGCCAGTATTGCCTTTTACCAGCTTCAGCTAGTTAGTCAGCTGCAGCCTTTCCTGGGCAAGAAAGATCTGGCCACTGTGATACATGCCTTGGTTACATCTAGATTAGAATACTGCAATATGCTCTACATGGAACGCTCTCCCTAAGGAGATTTGCCCGTCCCCTTCAGTTGCCATCTTCTTCCAACGGGTGAAGAATCTTTTTTTTCCTGTTTGGCATTCCTGCTTTTAAGATGATAGGTTAAGTTGTATGTTTTTATGTTAATTATTAAGTTAATTTATATGTTAGCTGTATTGGTAGCCCTATAAGGACAGAAAGGTGGGTTAAAAACTTAATAAATAGTAAGGCAACTTGACAGCCTGAGCAACTTTATGGTGCTACCTGGGGGAGGGATTCACCCTGCCAGGAAATCACACCACAAAGTGGGCTTGAGTCCTGCTATGTCCCTTAAGTTTACATCTGTGCCGGGGGCCCAATAACCCCTGTGTCCATGGTCACCTGTTTACTGGCCACAGCTGCGTTTCTGAAGGCAGGGAAGTGCACAGATGGGGTGATGGTAGGCTGTCTGTATTCTCCTGGATCAGTGATGGGGGCTCTCACAAGGCACAAGGGCCTCAGTGTTGTCCACTTCCCAGCCACAGCAATTCCAGCATGACTGAGTTTTCTCTGCTGGGGTGCTCTTTTTAAAAAACCAAATCATGGGGGTGGCAGAGCGACACTCAGCAATGGCGGAGGTGAAATTGTAGAGCTACCAACCCCAGTCCTCTTAATGTGGTAAAACAGACATTGCAACACTCTTAAAAGCTTCCCAGAGTAGGTTGAAGAACACCGGACCTAAGGTGAAGCCTCTGCAAAAAGAAGCAGTGACGGTAAAATCTTTTTTTCCAAGGGGAGAGACTAAGAAGCTACAGGGAGAAGACGAGGCCTCTGCTCACAAAATGGTGACTGACACAGAACCCACAGAAAATGCAGCGAGGTATGTGACTAAAGAAGATCTTTTTGAACTTAAATTTGATATAACAAAATCAATTCAAGAGACTATGGAGGAAACGTTAGATCCTATTCACAACAAACTGAGTTAACGAATGAAATTAAGGAAACTTCAAAAACAGCAGAAATGGCTATGTCTATAGGAGAAACCCTCCAGGAAGACGTTAAGCTACTGCACGATAAAGAGCAAATATTAACCACTAAAATAGCAAATAGATTTTAAGGTTCGTGCTATTCATCAAGTTAAGAGTATAGAAATGGGGGTTTTTGCATTGAAAATATCTAAGTTTCAGTTGTTTTTAGAGTCAATTTAAATATGAGCCAGAAATATAAATTTATCATATGGAATTGCAGAGGCCTGAATAATCCAGTTAAACTTAGAAGAGTAACTAATCTTATGAATAAGGAACATCCCAATTTCCTTTGCTTGCAAGAAACACACTAAAAGAAAACTGGAGCTCATCTTCTAAAAACTAATTGGTTTGAACAGACGTACCCAGGCCCTGGGATCTTCCAATTCAAGGGGAGTTGTGGTACTTAATCCAAAAAAAGTCCCCTTTCAAGTACAACATTCTGAGTCAAACAAAGAGGCAGATATATCTTTATTAAAGGAGAACTAGAGGGAGCACCCATCACAATTGCATTCATATATGCACCAAACATAAATCAACACACATTAAACAGACATTAGAAAAACTACAATCCTTTAAAATAGGAGAAGTATTGATAAGATGTGATTTTAATGTGATAATTGATCCAAATCTTGACAAAACCCATAAGCTTCATAAGAAACAAAAACAAAAAATCACTTAAGGCTACAGAATTGAAACAGACGTTAGACTATCACAATCTTTCTGATGTCTGGTGCAATCTCAATCAAGGTGTAAAAGAATACACATTTTTCTGCAGTCCGTAACATTTATACAATAACTTTATAATTGCAACTAAATTTTTATTAAATCAAATTGGCGAAGCAGACAGAGGTACTAGAACTCTGTCAAATCATGCCTGGGTATCATGTCACTTTTCAAAAAAAGAAAATGATGGATAACACCCTTCATGGTCCCTAAATAGATTGCTTTTACAACAAAGTCTATGTTACTGTATTGCGAAAGACATTCAAGAATATTTTAACTTTAACTCTCAGTGTGAAGAATCAAAAGAAAATATTTGGGATGCTTTCAAAGTTATCCTGTGAAGCAAGTTGTTATTGCTTGCATCATCCTGTCTCTAGAGAAGCAGAGACAGTCAGGTACATGGAGAAGACTCTTGGGGACTTGTTAGATATGTCCCACTCTGGATCTGGCAGCCTTGCTGCTGCCAGGGAGCATGAGGGTCAAGGGGACACGGGGCACCATGCTGAGGATAAGAGGAATGTGCCCTCAGAAGGGACCTCTTCTTCAGCTGGTGAACGGGTATCCTTTCGTACCAAGGAACTGTCCCTGGGAAGGGTGGGAGGGGGGCTCTTGGTAGTTGGTGATTCAGTCCTTAGGCAGGTAGACAGATGGGTGGCGAACCCGCATACTGACCGTATGGTGACTTGCCTGCCTGGTGCAAAGGTAGCGGACATTACGTGTGTTTTTGATAGGCTGGTAGATAGTGCTGGGGAGGAGCCAGTGCTCGTGGTGCATGTTGGCACCAACAATATGGGGAAATGCAGTCATGAGGTCCTGGAGGAGAAATTTAGGCTGCTGGGCAGGAAACTCAAGGCCAGGACCTCCAAGGTAGCCTTCTCAGAAGTGCTACCTGTTCCACATGCAGGGCTGGAGAGACAGGCACAGATCAGGAGTCTCAGTGTGTGGATGAGACGATGGTGTACAGGGGAAGGGTTCAAGTTTGTTAGGCACTGGGATGCTTTTTGGGACAAGAGGGAGCTGTACAAAAGGGACAGTCGCCACTTATCCCAAGAAGGAACCAGGCTGCTGGCGCTCAAAATCAAAAAGGTGGCAGAACAGTTTTTAAACTGAATAATGGGGGAAAGCCGACAGGAGATGAAATGTCTCTGGTTCGGGATGGCTCATCTCGAAGAGATGAAGGGGTAGCTGTTACTTTTATACAAGGAAATGGATTTCAATTGTCCACTGAGACTGTGGCTAAAGGTCTCGAGGCAGCAAGAGGAAGGTTGTGGGCTTAACAAGGATGAGGAACTATAAGTGTTTATACAAAAATGCTAGAAGTCTCCGAGGTAAAATCAGGGAGTTGGAATGCTTGGCGTTGGGGGGGGGAGGAAAGAGACATTGTGGGTACTTTTTTTTATTTAAATTTTTTGTTTTATTAAATGAAATTTACACAAGTACAGACAAGTAGCATAACTTTGTAGAAATATACATCAAAGATATATCAATGGGGTTGTAAACAGTTTTACAACAAGGAAATAAATAAATACACATCCTATGTTAAAACATACATAGGTGGCGAAACACATTGTACTGCTATCTTAACTATGTGATACAGCATTTGGTAAAAGAGGATAACAAACAACATGAGCATATGTGATTAACTTGAGGGAGTAAAAGCTAAAGAGAGAAGGTTAGTAAAGTTGAGATCAAATCAAAATTTCAAATCCATTTATGGTATTGAGTCCATTCCAAGGAGAGAAATTGATGTTGTGTTAAGTAGTCTATTATTGGGAGCCATTTTCCCGTAAAGACGTCGCGCTTGGGGTATTGAGATCTAAGATTCAGTCTATTTGTAACAGCATCCATGAGGTAGTGATTCCAAAGTTTGCAAAACCACACGTCAAGACTCGGTGCCCTAGAATCTTTCCAATAAGATGCGATCACTGTCTTAGCAGCATCCAACATGACTTCTATTGTGGCTCTGTATGGATGGGATTTCAAGTCATCAGGCCAAACATTTAAAAATAGGGTTTCAGGAGTAAATGGGATCTGCACAGAGGTAACAGATTGAATTATGCTAAGCACTTCTGACCAAAAAACTCTGATCTTCGTGCAATGCCACCAACAATGGGCATAATCTCCCACTTGTTGGCATCCTTTCCAACAATGTGGAGAGCTCTCAGTTGATATGAAAGAAAGTTTACGTGGCGTTGTATACCACCTGGACAGTATCTTTAGCTTTTGGAAACATACTGAGATAGAGTTATTATTGAAACGAGCCTTCTAAGATTTACACCATATCTCATCTGTAAGATTAATTGAACAATCTTTCTGCCAGGCAGATTGATAGGGTAAAGGGCCAGTACTTGATTTTTTAAGGAGAATTGAGTAAATCCGTGAGATGAGGCCCCTATTTTGATTGTCGAAGTCCCGAATCACTGGTTCCATGTCAGTCAGGGGTTGAGATAACAGAGTAACAGCATCCAACTTTTGCAATAAATGGCTCAATTGTAAATAAAAAAACCAGGGTAAAGAGTGACCTAACCTCTGGTCTAAGTCTGTTTTATCGTGGATGCCCATACTGGTGGTAATATCAAGGATACGAGACATATTTCGGGATCTGCAGTCACTAGCCAGTGCTGGGTCCATCCCTGGTAAAAACCATTTTTGATTCAGAAACAGAGAATATCGTGAAATCTTAGGTAGCAGAGGTTTAGTATATCATTTCTAGCATTGTATCGCCGAGTATATTAAATCTAGAGAATCTATAGTTTTGACGGGTGGGGTGACACTCGTCCAAATCGTGTCCTCCAGATGTCGGGTACAGTAAATCATTACAAATATTAACCCATAATGGTTTCACTGAAGTTCGGAGTGCCCTGAGAGTGATGGAAAGCATTATTGCTCTATAATAGATCAACAAGTCAGGCAGAGCAAAGCCCCCATTCTATCTGGATCTCCGTAGGACAGAGAAACCTATCCTTTTTTTAAAAGAAAAACGAACAGATTTTATTAGGATATACAATACTTCACAGCTTGGACCAAATAATATACACCATATCCTTTTTGCAGAACTCCTCTCCCCCCCCCCCCGTTGGCTCCCAGCACTGTTTCCACCATTTAAACAAAACCAAATAAATGTTAATTTCTTGTTATCATGCGAATTCTACAGGTAACCCAATTTACTTATTTATAACTACTATAAACACTTGTTAACTGCATACAATTGTTACATCTTTAGTAGTTTCCCAAACTAAAAATACTATCCATTTCCCAGTACTTCTGTATATATTCTTTAAAGTCATTCCACTCTGCCAAAAAGGTTTCTGCTTCTAGGTTGTTAAGCTTTCTTGTCCATTTGTCCATTTCTGCCATAAAGAGCAGTTTTCTCAACCAGTCCCAGAGATCAGGAATCTTTTCATTTTTCCAATTTTGAGCATAAATCATTCTAGCAGTTGTTACCATGTACCATATCAATGTTCTTTTACTCACATTTATTTCTTCTAATTTAAGACCTAAAAGGAACATTTCAGGTTCTTTCTTAAAGGTACATTTCAAAAAATTTTCCATCTCTGTATGTATTGCAGTCCAGAATGTTTTTGCTTTGTCACAAGTCCACCACATATGGTAAAAGGAACCTTCAGCATGTTTACATTTCCAACATTTGTTAGATAAGTTTTTACCTATATTAGCTATCTTTTTTGGTGTCATATACCATCTATACATCATTTTAAAACAGTTTTCTTTAAGGTTGGTACATGTAGATATTTTCAAAGCATTTTTCCATAAAAATTCCCAAGATGACATAGGTATTTCCTTATTCATATTAATTGCCCATTGAATCATTTGCTCTTTAACCACTTCATCTTCTGTATACCATTTTAACAACATTTTATACATTTTCGATATCAAATATACAAATATTAACCCATAATGGTTTCACTGAAGTTCGGAGTGCCCTGAGAGTGATGGAAAGCATTATTGCTCTATAATAGATCAACAAGTCAGGCAGAGCAAAGCCCCTATTCGATCTGGGTCTCCGTAGGACAGAGAAACCTATTCTGGGCTTCTTCGCATCCCAAAGGAAATTAGTCAATGAAGATTGCCACTTTTTCACAACTGAAGTTGGTATGGACAGGGGGATTGTTTTAAATAAGAAAATAAACTTGGGCAGTATAAAAGATTTGATCAAGTTAAATTTTTCAATCCAACTAAAATTTAGTTTACTCCATGTAAGTAGCGTTTTGGACAGCTCACTGTGCATTTCCTTATGATTTAGGTCTAGGAGCACAGACTGATCTAGTGGGACATTGATGCCAAGGTAGGTTAATGATTTAGAGACCCAATGATATTTAAAAGAAGTTCTTATAAAAGTTGCGTCATTCTGGGAAAGATTCAGTGGTAGTAATTGAGATTTGTTATCATTGATTCTCAGTCCAGAAAATGCCCCAAATGTGTCTAACAAGTTGTGTAATTCAGGAAGGGATCTAGTAGGATTTGTAATATATAACAACATGTCGTCTGCAAATAGGGATAGTTTATATTCCTGTACATATAGTTTAATACCAGAAATGGCAGAGTTTGAGCGGATGGCATTGGCCAATGGTTCCACCGCTAGTGCAAACAATAAGGGAGATAAAGGACATCCCTGGCGAGTTTCTCTTAACAGTGAAATGGGGTTAGTACATCTTCCATTAATTTTAATTTTAGTTGTGGGGGATGCATATAAGGTTTTAATTGCATTAGAGAATCTATGACTAAATCCCATGTTTTCTAATAGTGCAAAGAGATGCGAAAACTCCACAGAGTCAAACGCTTTTTTCACGTCAAGGGATAAAAAGGCAGCAGATTTGTTAATTTTTTGGTAGTGGCAGAGAAGTGTCAGAGTTTTAATGGTATTGTCAGCCAGATCTCTATGAAGCCCACTTGATCTAAGTTAATGTAGTCAGCTATGAAAGAATTCATTCATCTTGCCAGAGCAGCGGTTAAAATTTTGAAATCTTGGTTCAGAAGAGATATGGGTCTATAAGACCCCAGGCATAGGGGATCTCTCCCTTTCTTAAGAATTACCACAGTGTGTGCTTCTTTCCAAGATGGGGGTAGATTTCCAGATGACAATACTGCGTTACAAGTTTCAGTGAGAGGGCCAACTAACGCATTTGCGAAACATTTATAAAAGTCTGACGGGAAACCATCTGGACCAGGAGCCTTTGAGAGTTTGAGGGACTTTATGTTGTCTGAAATCTCTGACTCTGAAAAGGGTGCATCTAACAGTGTCCTATGGCATTCTTTCAGTTTGGGCATCTTACCCTGTGTTTGTAAGAAGTGGTGCATCAGTTTTTGATCCGGTAAGGATGAAGAGTAAAGATTTTTATAATAATTTTCAAAAACCTTGTTAATCTGTGCTGTTTGATTAAGAATTTCTCCCTTCGAGGATCTAATGGCTGAGATTGTGTTAGAGGTCCTTTGTGTTGTAAGTTTGTGTGAGAGAAGGCGTACAAATCTTGGGGATCTAGACCAATACTTTTGCTTGGTGTATACAAGCTGTTTTCTTATTTTAGCTGTTTCAAGATGTGTTGAACTTCTGCGTGTTGCCAACAATTCTTTGTAAACTATTTTGCTGGTAGTTTCTTTATGTTTCTGTTCTAAATCTTTGATTTTCTCTAATAAGTCTAATTCCAATTTCTGTCTTTGTCTTTTCAGATAGGAAGATTGAGAGATTAGAGACACTCTAAGAGTTGGTTTAAATGCGTCCCAGCAGATAGCTGGCGTGGTGTCGCCTTGTTGGTTTTCCCTGAAATATTGTTTTATGTTCTGTTCTATTGTGTCTCTCATCAATGGGTCTGTTAATAAAGAGGTGTTTGATGTCCAGTGCCTGTTTTTTTGTGTGGGATCGTATGGAGTGATATTACAATGTAGCCATGCATGATCCGACCAGATCAACGGCTCAATAGATGATGAGAGGACTCTGCTTTGCAAATTTGAAGACACCAGAATAGATAAAATCTATGGGTTTGATGTCTACTGGAAAAGTAAGTGTAGTCCCTTACAGTTGGGTTCATTTTACGCCAGATGTCTACTAGATCGTTTTCCCAAAAAAGTTCTTCCAAACCCGTAAATCTATTTTTATTTTTCTTTAAGTGGGGGTTGTAGTTCGATTTATCCATTTGTTTATCTACTATGAAATTAAAATCACCCCCTAGTATGACATCGCCTGTAGAAAAAGAGCTCAGTTGATTCAGAACGTTCTTTAGAAATGACAGTTGGCCTCCATTTGGGGCGTAGAGAGTGGCAAAGGTGATTGGTTTGTCATCCAAATTGCCATGCACAAATAGAAACCCTCCTTGCTCATCTCCTAACTGGGAAATAAAAGATAAATGTATATGTTTTGAAACTAATATCGCCACCCCCCTTGATTTGGATGTTCCAAGCGCCATATATTGGAATAAAAAAAATTGTGACTTAAAAACTTGGTTAACTTTTTTAAAATGTGTCTCCTGGAGAAAGACTACATCGGCATGACTCTTAGTCAAATGGGACAGAATGCGTTTCCGTTTCATTGGGTTCTTGAGACCCCGTACATTTGAGGAGACCACCTTCAGTGTGTTAAAAGTCATGTTGGAGTGCTACTTTGATCTGGCCTGTACAGAAATTTCAAGCCCTTGGTAGTGTTAGCGGATGATTAAAAGGAGTACAACCTATGTGTGCACTTCTCCTGTAGGATTTAGGGGGTCAGAACTAAAAGTTCTCTTGTAAACTGTACCTATAGACTGAAAACTAGATTGTCCCTGTTTTCGTCTCCTTAAGTGGAGTGTAGGTAGTACAAAGAAAAACAATATAGCAAGCAGTAAGGATAGAATATGAATGGAAAAGCAATATGGTAATTTTGCGACACTTAAGGATAGGATCTACTAGAAGAAGCAGCTTACGATGTTGTAATCCTTGAACTTAATGTGTGGTTTCTCCCTCTGGTATGCCCCTTATTATCTTGATCACTATACCAATGAATTAACTAATTGGTTAGACAATTACTTCTATATATGAATGTAAAATAGTTGAAGACAAGAAAACCAGTAAATTATGCACTACAATTAATTTGGGATAAAATACAACACAGGTTAATCACACAGTGCAAATTAATTATGGCAAGAATATCACAGTTAATGAATTATCAGAAAATTGATACCTTTATATAGTAAAGATGTAAAAATAGTTAAAAACAAGAAAGAAAATCTGCTGAACTTCCTCCCTCTTAATAAAAGGTTTCTTTGTTTGTTTTTGTTTTTCCTTACAATGCAGACAATTAGTTAAGCTTGACGACACTCAATTAATAGCAGTTAATTAACCAGTTATAACCACCAAACGATGACATTCAGATAATTGATTAATATCAAATTCAAACACTGAAGTACAAACAAGCAATCAAATATAACCCCAATTTATAAAATGTAGATAATCAAAGAAATGTGATATTAGTTACAAGCTTATTTAATAGCTCTAAAAACTCCCACACTACGGAAACTATGTGTGGAAGGCTGGGTTTGTGCCTAACGAAAAGGGCGTCCCAGCTTTAAGACTAAAGAGCTCAAGGTGAACCCTGTAGCATTCCACCCACCCCTCCCCCCCATGTGATTTAAAACATGCTAACCCTTTTAGAAGGCAAATATTAAACTAGATTAAAATATCTCTTGGAAAGTAGTGTTTTACACTTGAGGTATGCCTCTTGACTTTTCTCTTTATATTAAGACAAAACAGTTCAACAGTAATGTTGAACAACATAGCCTTACTGCAGCTGGCCACATTATATATCAGAGCAAGTTAAACTAAATTACCTTACCAGTGCAAGCGGACCTCATACTGTTGGTTTAAACAATTTCTAGAAGCAAAGCATGCATCCTAAGTAGGCAACTAATAAAAGAACAAAACACGGAACCTGTATCTAGCAAATAGTGCTATTACTTCAACATGGAGCTGTTAAAACTTTCATCTTTGTAAACAAAAGGGTGAGGCAATTAGCAAACACACAAAGCCATTCCTGTCGTTGCACCAATCAGCTTGAAAAGTGGTGTGTTATGCCAGAGGTATACTGCTTGACTTAACAGCAATATTAAAAAATATAACTTCACTGCAGCTGACTGCTTTGTATACCATAACAAGTTAGCCTAAATCACAGTGTCAGTGCAAGTGGAACTCTTACTGGTGGCTTAAACAGTTTATAAAATCAAAACATGCATCCGAAGTAAGCATCTAAGAAAAGAACAAAACATGGAATATATATCTGATAAGTAGGGCTATGCTCCAACGTAGAGCTGCTAGAACTTTCATTTTTGTGCACAAGAGGATGGGAAAATCAGCAGTCTCACAGAGCTGTTCCTGCCGCCGTTGCTCCAGTTGGTCTTCTCAGATCCAGTGAGGTTGAAGGAGAAGAGGAAGAGGAATGCCGCCGTTTCTGCGTTCCTTTTTGGAAGTCCATCGGGACGTCTAGTTCTATTTTCTGCAGAAGTCTGTGGCCATCTTCAGAGTTGGAAATATGATGTGATTTACCCTTATATGAGAATTGTAGCACTAGAGGTATCACCCAAATATACTTAATTCCAGCTTCCATCAGGCAATTTGTGATGGTCTTAAACTCACGTTGTTTCTGTAGTGCCTCCTTAGGGAGGTCAGGGTAAACTTCAACTATTGTGTTTTTGTATGTGAGTCCTCCTTTCTTCCTGGCCACTTGTAATATTTTCTTTCTGAAACAAAAGTCCATGACAGTGATAAGCACATCCCTGGAAGGTTTGGTTTTGAATATAGCTGGGGAACCAAGCCGGAATGTTTTTGTAAGAGCTGTGGAAACATCCCGCTTGGCTTCAACTTGCTGCAACAGCCATTCCGAGAGATGTGCAAGTAAGTCTTCTTTATCTGCCACTTTCTCCCCCAGGCCATGTAATTTGAGGTTGTTCTGGCTTTGAGACATATCTAGGTGCAGGGTTCGTTCTGCAAGCAAGTCTTCTGTCTCATGTATTAGTTGTATTTCAGCCTGGTTTTCTTTGGTGTTTTGCAACGCCCCTTCTCGCCTCAGTTAATTTTTTTTTTAATAACATCCAGTTGCTCATGTAATGGTTGAATCAGAGAGGAAATTTTGTCAAAGAAAGTAGCTTCTAATGATTGTAGGGCAGTGTTCAATTCTAACGCTAGGTCTGTTCTCATGATCGGGAGTGCTGCGTTTTCGGTGCCAAGATTTTCGGTCACCATTTACCTAAAACTGAGGCCTCAGAGACCAATAATTGTAAATACTGTTGGTGCCTCTCCAGGATGTCTTCTGTTTGTGATTTTTTAAGGTTTGGATGCTTGTTTTTTCCGTCTTTTCCCCCCATGTATTTTATTCCTTCTGAGACTGTAGGATCATTTAGGTAGGGGGATATACAGGAGAGAATGGAGGAGCGCAAGGTTCAGGCGGCCATCTTCTCCAAGCGCCACCGGAAGCCCCGACATCGTGGGTATTTCAGAAACTTGGTGGGATGAGGAAAATCAGTGGGATACGGTGATTCCTAGTTATAAATTATATCGGAAGGATGGGGGGAAGGGTTGGAGATGGGGTGGCTCTGTATGTCAGAGAGGGTACACAGTCCAGTAAGACTGAGAGGATGAGAATTGGATTTGCTTCTGAAAATGCTATGGTTTGAAATAGTGGGTCCAAAAGGAGGCTTAATAGTGGGAGTTTATCGCCCACCACAGCAAAAGGTAGAGGAGGATTATAAAATGATGAATGAATTAAAGATAGTGGCTAGACGAAATAACTGTGTCATAATAGGTGACTTTAATTACCCACACATTGATTGGGTCAATATGAGTTCTAGTCGGGAAAAAGAGATTGAGTTTTTAGACACTCTCAATGACTGTGCTATGGAACAGATGGTCACAGATCCTACCAGGGGAGAGGTGATCCTGGATTTGGTCCTAAGTAACACCCAAGACCTGGTGAGAGATGTAAAAGTGATTGCACCACTTGAGAACAGTGACCATAATGTCATTGAGTTTAACATTTATACAGATAGGGAGTTGCCCAAAAAGACTGACACAACCACTTTTAACTTTAAAAGGGGTAACTTCTCTGGTATGAGGGGACATGTGAGGAAGAAATTGAAAGGAAGAGTGGAGAAGGTCAAAACCATTGGGGAAGCTTGGAGACTATTTAAAAATACAATCCTAGAAGCTCAGAAAAAATATATACCGCAGTTTAGGAAAGGTACAAATAGGTATAGAAAAAAGCCTGCGTGGTTAACAAAGTAATGGAAGCTGTAAAAGGTAAGAAGGATTCCTTTAAGTGGAAAGAATATGAGGAGCATATCGCAAAAAACATAAAGGCCAACAATAAAACTTTCTTCAAATACGTTAGAAGTAGGAAGCCAGCCGGGGAGGCAGTGGGGCCCTTGGATGACCAAGGGGTAAAAGGAGTAGTGAAGGACGATAGGGAAATGGCTGAGAAGCTGAATGCATTTTTTGCCTCTGTCTTCACTGTGGAAGAGGAGAAGTTCTTGCCCACTCCAGAACCACCAATTTTGGGAGGGGGTTTGAAAGACCTGAATCAGATTGAGGTGACAAGAGAGGAAGTCCTCCGACTGATGGACAATTTAAAAACTAATAAATTACCAGGCCCAGATGGCATTCATCTGAGAGTTCTGAAAGATGTGAACTTGTGGATCTCCTGACAAAAATATGTAATCTTTCTTTAAAATCTGCCTCTATTCCTGAGGACTGGGAGGTAGCTAATGTCACTCCCATCTTTAAAAAGGGCTCCAGGGGAGATCCGGGAAATTACAGGCCAGTCAGTCTGATGTCGATACCGGGTAAGTTGGTGGAAACTGTTATTAAGGAAAGAATTAGCAGGCACATTGATGAACAAAAACTATTGAGGAAGACTCAGCATGGGTTCTGTAAGGGAAGATCTTGTCTCACTAACCTGTTAGTGTTTTTAGGGGGAGTGAAGAAACATGTGGATAAGGGGGACCCAATAGATGTTGTTTACCTTGACTTCCAGAAAGCTTTTGATACAGTTCCTCATCAAAGGCTCCTAAGTAAGCTCAATAGTCATGGGATAAAAGGACAAGTCCTCTTGTGGATCAAAAATTGGCTTATAAATAGGAAACAGAGAGTGAGTATAAATGGGAAACTTTCTCAGTGGAGGATGGCAAGCAGTGGGGTACCACAGGGATCAGTACTCAGTCCGATGCTTTTTAACTTTAACACCTTCCCTATGAAGAAAGGTTAAAACGCTTGGGGCTCTTTAGCTTGGAGAAACGACGGCTGAGGGGTGACATGATCAAGGTTTATAAGATTATGCATGGGATAGAACAGGTTGAAAAAGAAGTACTTTTCTCCCTTTCTCACAATACAAGAACTCGTGGGCACTCCATGAAATTGCTGAGCAGTCTGGTTAGAACAGATAAAAGGAAGTACTTCTTCATCCAAAGAGTGATTAGCATATGGAATTCACTGCCACAGGAGGTGGTGGCAGCTACAAGCATGGACAATTTCAAGAGGGAATTAGATAAACATATGGAGCAAAAGTCCATCAGTGGCTATTATTCACAGGGTATAGATGGGAACTCTCAGTCTGGGGCAGGTGATACACTCTATTCTTGGTGCTGGGGGGGCACCAGTGGGAGGGCTTCTAGTGTCTAGGCCCCACTGCTCGACCTCCTGATGGCACCTGGTATTTTTGGCCACTGTGTGACAGAGTGTTGGACTAGATGGGCCATTGGCCTGATTCAACATTGGCTTCTCTTATGTTCTTATGTTCTCTTATCCTACAAAAATACAGACAAAAAATCATAACTGAATTACAAACTAAAATAGCATTGTTAGAAAAGAGACATATGGCATTTGGAGGCAAAAAAACTCTTTATAAACTAAACTCAGAACGGAAAAAATCAGATGTCTTAGAAACTTCATCAGTTCAAAAAAACCTGCTTTACTTAAAAATATGTTACAGAAACCTCCAGATCTGTAAGATGGTTAAAATATAGGGTAAATCAAAAATTTGCTTCCACACAAATTCACGTAATACACACTCAATTAGGACAAACAGCAACATCATCGAAAGACATTTCAGAGGCCTTTTACAACTACTTTAGATCTTTATATACAACAGGAAACCCACAAATTAATACAATACATGACTAACCTCAACTCATTTTGATACCAGACTAAGGAACACCATGACTTTATGAAACGACTTACTGAGAAATCAGAACTAACTGAGGCTTTAAGAAGACTAAAGAAAAATAAAGATATTAGTAGAGATGGTCTACCAATAGAATTTTATAGAAAATTTCAGCCTCTTCTCTTAGATCCACTTTTGGAAACCTGTAATTTTGTCATGACAAATGGAAAAATGCCTAAAACCTGGTCAGAGGCAAGGGTAAGTGTGCTATTAAAACCGGGAAAAGATAAATACAAATTGGAGTGTTACCGCCTAATCTCAATTTTAAATCATGATTTAAAAAAAAATTCTTCAATTTTAGTAGCTAGAATTTACAAAATAATTTCAATTTATGTTCACCCTGACCAGGCAGGATTTATTCCTGATAGGTCAATTTCAGACAATATCAGAAAATCACTTAATTTTATTAACCATTGTAAAGCCCGTAAGATCACCTCAGCTATCTTAGCATTAGATGCTGAGAAAGCTTTTGACAAGGTAGAAATCCCAGTTGAAAGAAATGTTGAAATTTATTAATTTTAGTCCAAATTTTTTGAGGTCAATAGAAACCATATATAATGCTCCAACAGCTCAAATCATGATAAATAATTATAGAACTAGAGATTTAGTATTAACAAGAGGGACAAGACAAGGCTGTCCACTTTCCCCAATTTTATTTGCGTTATCACTAGAACCTTTAGCTTGGGCCATCAGAAATGACTCAGATATAAAAGGAATCCTGACAAAAAATGACATTTATAAATTAGGACTCTTTGTAGATGACACTGTTATTTTTCTTACTAATCCAAAAAAACCTTATAGCCATTACTGGACAAGTTAAACTTTTTTCATTCCATTTCTGGTTTTACTATTAATTTTAATAAAATGGAGTTGTACCCTGTATTTATTTCAGAAGATGATAAAACATTTATTTCACAGCATTATCCCTTTAAATGGGCATCTAAGGGTTGGAAACATTTAGGAATAATAATTCCATTCAATTTAAATGATATTTTAAAAAGTAACTTTGAAGTATTGATCAAAGCAATGAAAGCAACTATTAATAACTGGTCTAAATTTAAGTTATCACTATTGGAGGAAGATTATTAAAAACAGTACTTTACCCTAAATTTTTATTTCTTTTTCAAAATCTACTGATACCAATACCAGCAAAGGGATTTCAAAACTGGCAATCTATTTGGAAAACTTTTATATGGGGCAATAAATCTCATATAGGGCACAATTTATTAACATGCCCAACAAGGTGTGAAATTTTATTATATAGTGGCCCAGCTTAAAAACATATTATACTATGCAGCTCCTAATGTTCAGAAAGCTTGGGTTATGATAGAAAAGGAATATATTCAGCCATCTTTGTTACATGAAGCCTTATGGAATAAACCAACCGACAGAGGTCAAAGTCTTTTTCTTAACCCTTTTTTAAAATTTACATTTGACTATTGGGATAAATGCAGAAATATCTTAGTGCCTGATATCTCACCTGTTTCAGCCTTTTTGGGACAAAGCTGGTTTGAGCCAGGTAGAAAGCCAAACATATTTATCAAATGGAGGGAAAATGAGATATTTAGACTAAATCAGATAAGTCATCAAGGAAAGCTTTGATCTAAAGAACAATTATAATTAAAATATCAACTTACTATACCGTGGTTACAATACCACGAATTCCATCATATAGCTAACATGAATGATCTTAAAGTCAACCTCAACAGACCAGTGACCTGTTTTGAGAAACTGGTCAAAGAGGGTATCTATGGAAAAAAAGAAATTATAAAAATCTTATATTTTCAGTTGAACAAAAAACAATGGTCCTCAGCTATTGCACAGCAAACCGCTTGGCATAGAGACTGCCAACTTCAATTGACGGAGGACGAGTAGTTAAGGATTTGGTCCTCTCTTTTATATATTACACCATCACTAAACCTTAAGCTCCAGAATTATAAATTGTTTTCAAGGTGGTATCTAACCACACAAAGACTATTTTACTGTCAGTCTATTAAATCACCATGTCGGAAGGGTTGTGAGTAAGCTGGTTCTTTCATACACTGTTGGTGGTCATGTCCAAGAGTAAGCATATTTTGGGAATCTATTTTGTCCATTGTTGTGAAAATAATGTCAGGATATTCCAAATACTCCAGAATTTCTTCTATTAAACTACTGGGAAAATACATCTATGACTAAACTGCAGAAGGAACTGGCAGCTCTTTTATTAATAGCAGCTAAGATATTATTAGCCCAATACTGGAAGTCACATAAAATCTCAACATTAAGACAATAGTTTCAGAAAAATGGGATGTAATAGTACAAGATAAATTCGCAACTCAATTATTAATAGCAGATAATCAAGCAAAAGAATCAAACTTGGTAGAAAAATGGTTTTCCTTTTTTCATTATATTGAAACAGAAGCAAATAATCTCACTGCTCCCCCAGCTAAATATGTGTATTTTATCAGTTTTATTGATAATACTTTTATTCAAAAGAAGTAATTCATATTTTGTTTTCTTTTATTGTTAAAAGTTATGTTAAGTGTTATGGTTGAAATGTTTTTGTTGTAAAAAAAGTGTTATATAAAAATTAATAAAGTTACAAAAACAAACAAACCCAAATCGTCATTTTGTAGTTGTATTGCAAAAATAAAATTATAATTTATCTAACTACAAAATGAAAACAAACTACTCAGGATCGCAATCCAACCGCCATCCTGCAACTTGGCTGGGATGATGCATAAACCGCCATGCTAATGAAATGCAGCCATAGGCTGACTATGGAATCACTGCAGCATTTATTTTTTAAATTTGATTTATTTATTAGATTTATATCCCGCCCTACCTGCAAACAGGCTCAGGGCGGCTAACAGTCAGCAGCACAACATGCCAAGATAAAACATTTAAAAACAAGATAAAACAAATGTACAATTAATTTAGATACAATTGATACCAGAAAGTGCTCGTAGTGATCTTCTTTCTTCATTCAGTTAGAGATGATGTGCAGACAGACATAATACTAGGGCCCTGATTTAACGATATTTTGGCCTCCCGCAGTGCTGTATCTCAGTCTCCTGAAGGGCCAACCTACCACCACGCAGATGATGACATCAGTAGTGGGCGGTGTTGGTATTGGTAATGGGAGATGGGCGGCTCCTAATTGAAGGCCTGGTGAAAGAGCTCTGTCTTACAGGCCCTGTGGAACTGTACTAGGTCCCGCAGGGCCCTGATCTCCTCCGGGAGCTCATTCCACCAGGTAGGAGCCGCCACCAAAAATAACCTGGCCCTGGTAGCAGTGAGCCTGGCATCTCTAGGGCCTGGGATAGTTAGGTGGGTTTTGACCCTGACCGAAGTGCTCTCTGGGGTCTGTATGGGGAAAGGCGGTCCCTCAGGTATGTCAGACCCTGGCCATAGAGGGCATTAAAGGTAAGTACCAGCACCTTGAAGCGAATTCAGTGTGCTATTGGCAGCCAGTGCAGTGCCTGCAGCACCGGCCCGATGTGCTCCCCTCTAGGGATACCCATCAAAACCCTAGCTGCAGCATTCTGCACTCGCTGCAGCCTCCAAACTTGCGACAAGGGGAGCCCCATGCAGAGAGCATTACAGTAGTCTAGTCTTGAGGTGACCCGTCGCATGGATCACTGTGGCCAAGTCGTCGCAGTCGAGGAAGGGAACCAACTATCAAACCAGCCAAAGATTGTAAAAGGCTGACTTAGCAGTGGCTACCACCTGGACCTCCATAGTTAAGGAGAGATCTAGGAGCACTCCCAGACTCCTAACCTCCGGCACTGGCACCAATGGTGCCCCACTGAAGGTTGGGAGTGGGAGCCCCAACCCCAAACCACCCCGACTCAGGCACAGGACCTCCGTCTTCATCAGGTTTAGTTTCAGCTTGCTCAGTCTGAGCCAGCCAGCCATGGCGTGCAATGCCTGGTCCAGTTCTTCTGGACTAGAGTCAGACCAGCCACCCAACATCAGATAGAGCTGGGTGTTATCAGTGTACTGATGACACCCCAGCCAATACTTCTGGGCAATCTGGGCGAGGGAGCGCATATAGATGTTAAACAACATCGGGAAGAGCACTGCCCCCTGAGGCACACCGCACTCCAGTGGGTGTCTCCTGGACTGCTGTTCCCCTAGCACCACCCTCTCTCCCCGATCTTGGAGAAAAGAAGCGAGCCACTACAAGGCAAGCCCCTGTATCCCCACATTGATGAGGCAGTGGATCAGCAACTGATGATCAACTGTGTTGAACGCAGCTGATAAGTTGAGCAACAACAGTACTGCTGACCCGCCCCGATCCAGATGTCTCCGGAGGTCATCAGTAAGGGCCACCAGCGCAGTCTCCATCCCATATCCTGGGCAGAAGCCAGACTGGAAGGGGTCTAGGATGGAAGCATTATCCAGAAAGCTCTATAACCAGGGGCGGATTAAGGCTCACTGGTGCCCTAAGCACTGACCAATCTTGGTCCCCCCCTCTTTTCCACACTGACCCAGTCCATTTTAGTTGTTGACCTGTCTGACCAGATATACAATGCAGGTTGCGGCAATACAAAATTTTATTCATATGATAACACAATACACTGTACAAACTAAGCCAAGCTTTGGCTACATAAAGTTTGGCTACATAAATGCATGACTTCATTCGTTGTTGTTTTTTCACCCTTTTCCCAACTTTGTGGAGCTCCCTTTGGCCGTAGTGTCATAAGCACGTGCTTAGTCTGCTTAATGGTTAATCTGCCACTGCCTCTAACTGTATCGCCACTGCCCTCTAGATAAATTTGCCCAAATAGGGCAAATTGGAAACCGGCTGTTAGCCAATTCGGCCAGGTCCAAAGCTGATTTTTTCAAGAGAGGGTGCACCATCGCTTCCTTGAGTGCCCCTGGGAACCGCCCCTCGGAGAGGGACTTGTTGACAATCTCCCTTAGGGCACCTCGAAACCCCTCATGGCCCGCTTTAATAAGCCAGGAAGGGCATGGATCAAGGCTGCATGTGGTTGGGCGTACAGCCAAGAGCAATCTGACAACTTCCTCCAGGCTGAGCAGGCTGAAGCAATCCAAACCCAAAGTCGAGGATGTGCAAGGGGCCTTGAGTTCAACTGTGGCGGGGAGGTCGTGGCAGAGCACCAAGACTTTGTCTGCGAAATAGCTTCCAAATGCCTCACAGCCAATATCCAATTCCCTACCATTTGGCCTGCCCTGTGGCAGAGCTGTTAGACCGAATCATTCTAAATAACTGGGCTGCACGTGAGCTCACAGACACAATCATAGCCACATAGAACTCTCTCTTTGCAGCTTTGACTGCCATCTCATAGGATCTCATAAACATCCTATAAAATGTTCTTGTAGCTTTGTCTCGAGCGCAGCGCCACCGTCTCTCAGTTCCCACTTCATAAGCTGCAGCTCCTTGGTAAACCAGGGAGCAAGCCTAGAGCGAGGGCGCAGAGGGTGCCAGGGAGCAGTCTCATCAATGGCTGCAGACAGCCGACTATGCCAGTCCTCTAGAAGCTCATCTAATGATCCGCTGGGGGCATCAGATCCCGCAGGGCCGTCTGAAGCTGCATTGGGTCCATATGGCTCCACAGGCAAGCAAAAATCTGCTTGCCGCCTAAACAGGGTTGGGGTGGAACATTCAGACGAGCCCTCAGGGCATGATGGTCTGACCATGGTACTGACAAAGCAGAAATCTGATCCACCATCACTCCAGCCACGAAAATCAGATCAAGCGTGT
The DNA here is from genome assembly GCA_029375565.1 of Gekko gecko. Taxonomy (NCBI): domain Eukaryota; kingdom Metazoa; phylum Chordata; class Lepidosauria; order Squamata; family Gekkonidae; genus Gekko; species Gekko gecko. Next base: position 214,151,013 of record JAPDNY010000005.1, on the reverse strand, counting down.
GCCCTGCCCAATGTGGGGGGGTTGTTACAAATTGGGAGAGTCCCAGCACCGCCATGGACGACACTAGGTCCGTTGCCTGACTGGAAGCCACATCATCGGCAAGGACGTTGAATCACCCAAGACTAATAGGCTAGGGTGTTCCAGTGCCCAGCCTGATACAGCTTCCATCAGGGACGGCAGGCTATTGGCCAGTGCGTTAGGCGGTTGGTACACCAGCCAAATTGCCAAACTCTCTTTGGCCTCCCACACCAGACTGACACATTCAATGCCCGTGATCTCCAGTGGTGGGAGCACCCTGAGGGAGTAAGCCTCCTGGATGAACATAGCCAGTCCTCCCCCCTGCCCCCTAGTCCGTGATTGGTGTAGGACCAAGAACCCAGGAGGGGCAAGCTGGGAGAGAGCTACCATCTCCCTGTCCCTCACCCAGGTCTCGGTCACGCACGCCAGGTCTACCTTCTGTTCCAACAGGAAGTCCCGAAGGACTGTGGTCTCTTCTAGCCCCACTGCAGACAACCTTCGGGATGAGTTGCAGGTTGGAAGGGTAACATTGGTAATAGGAATCAGAAATGGGAAGTATTGGAGAAGAAGCCAGGCTGGGTTGGAATCCTAAACCCAGGCTTTACCCCACATCATTGTGAGGATGTACTAAAAGGAATGACAGGATTGCCCATTGGAAACAAAGGGACGGGCTTGAAGGCCTCTATCAACTTTCGGCAAGGCAGCATATAAATGGAAAATAATAAATAAATAAATAAATAAAATAAACTGTCAGGAATGCCAATTGTCTTCTATGGGCTCCATTGAAATACAGTACAGCGCAAAAAGGTTGCAATGAAAATGCAGAACGGAATTTTAATTAATGTCTCTGGGCCTAGATAGACTCCTCTGGGACTGGGATGACAACCTGCAGAGCGGAATGACAGTCCCTAGGAACAGAATCACTGCTCTGAGACTGGAATGACAACCCCTCTTCCAATAGAATGATGGACTTTGGGATTACAGAAATGCTGTGGGACTGGAATGACAGGTCGCAGAGTGGAATGAGGGCCTCTGGGAGTAGCAGAAGTGTTCTGGAACTGGAATGACAGTCCTTAGGAGTAGCGGAATTATTCTGCAGTTGGATTGGTAGCCCCCTCCCAGTGGAATGAGAAGCCTTAGGAGTTACAGAAGTATGCTGGGATTGAAATGACAAGACTGCAGTATAGAATAAGGGACCCTGGGATTCAGAGAAGTGTTTTGGGACTGGAATGACAGCCCTAAGAGTGGAATGACAATCCCTTTAAGTATTATGTGTGCTCTGGGACTTGAATGACAATTCCCAGAGTGGAATGATGGCTTCTGGGATTAGAATCAGTGCTCTGCAACTGGAATTGCAAACTGCAGAGTGGAATGGTTTAGCCCAGAAGGAACTGAATGAATGTATGGAGCTTAGCAGCAGAGGAAGGGAATGGTTGCTGGGGAGTTTTTTAAAAAGTTTCAGGGTTCTTACCACCTTTTGTAAGGACTATGTTTTTCAAGCTGGAGATTGAGTCTGTTTTAAGCCTTTTGAAACAGGAGTGGATGAGAAGAAGCCTGTGCCTTGGAGATCTTGAGAAGTCAGACTTAACTTACCACGAAGTGTTGCAATCAAAACCCATTTGTTTAATTGAACTCAGAGAGACTATCTGTTGCATTTAATGTTCACTGCTATATTTATGTATTTGCTCGATCACTTTTGTTGCATTGTTCTGTATGGTGGAAAGGATGAGTTAAAATAATTTTTATTTTAAATCATTTTGTCTTACAAGGTCTGTTCTTGAATTAGCCCCATAGAACCCATGCAGAAACAGGTTAAATGTGCACAGCCCACACTGTGGTGTCCATGGGTGCCATGGCACCTCCAAACACCTTTCTGGGTGCCCACCAAGTGTTTATTGATATTGGTGGCCTTAGAGGTGACTTTTCAGAAGGTTTCTGATTGTCCATTTGAGATCTGATTTGCTGTGCAGATTTTTATGAAGGTTTGTTTTGGCAGCAGTGTGTGCACTGGAGGTACTATTAAGCCAGTTCTGTTCAGCAGTTAATACTGTATGGGTAAATCTTCATTTATGAATCCTTCTTGTAATTGCCATAGTGAACAGTGGGTAGGAGTGAGTGTCGAGAGATGGAAGTAAGAGTTTCAAAGGGAGGGCAGGAAGCAGAGAAATGTTTCCCTGTGCCTGAGATACTAGTGATCTAGAGGCAGTCAGAGCACTTGCCAAGATGGGCAAATGGCATGATGTGCTATAAAGAGATTAGATATTAAAATCTTCATATATGAAAGAACACATCACCTACAGTAAGGGTCCCCAGTGTGGTGCCCATGAACACCACGATGCCCACCAACACTTTTCCTGGTGACCACCAAGTTTTTTAGAAAATAAGTGCAGCCAGGTGGGATTTTTGCCCAGCACGGCTTCTGATCAGTTGTGCAGATTATAAAAAAATCCTTGGGCAGCAGCTACAAGCACATCACAAGGATCTTCACTGTGTGACTGAAGGTATGCTGTGATTATCCCTTTTTGGCTGGCTCCACCTCCTGCAGCAGTCATTTTTGGCTGCACCAACCACATTATGTCAGAATTCCAAAGGTGCCTGCAGGCTCAAAAAGGTTGGGGACCTCTGACCAAGAGTATGGGATGGGATCTTTCACAGAGAGACTATGGAGGGAGTGCTGTGGGTCAGTGGTCAACAGAGTGGACAAAGTTTGCAAGGACCTTAGGCATGGTATGACATGTAATGGGAACATGGAAGTCAGGAAGGAAGCAAAACTGAACAATGGAACTGGAAGGGGGATAGGGACAAGATTTATACTTGTCAACAGAGGAGATGGCTGACATCAACATCATGACTCTAAGGAAACAGAGCATCTGACATGCAGGATAAGTACTGAGGTGGAGATGATTCAGGGGTAACTACACACCATCAAGAAACACAAAATGGCTATTATTCTTCCATCCTCTGAGTTGTAAAATAGCTCAGGTGTAAATATTCTTTTACATAGGTCACTACCCCTTTTTTCTTTTTAACATTTACAGATATAAATGATTCACTTTTTTATAATTTAAGTATTTAATATCATCTTTCTTAATGTGAGTTTCTTGTAAGCATGTTATATCTGGTTTTAATTTGAAAATTTGGTGGAAAGTTCTTCTTCGTTTCTAGGGATTATTAAGTCCATTTACATTAATCGACAAAACTTTCAGGTTCTTATTTCCCATCATTTTTATGTTCTCCCTGGCTTTCTTCTTTTGTTGTAAACTAGTTAATACTTGTGATGAGTTATTCCCTTATCTCTTTTTCCTTTTTCCAAGTTGGATTTTTATCTTTTTCCTTTTCCACCAAACCTTCGCTATCTAGATCTCCTTCTTCTCCTTCTTCCTCTTTTTCTTCTTTTTGCCAGCCCAAATCTTCTCCAAATCTTTCTAAGAAGTTTTCTGCTTTGAAAATAGAGTCTATTCTATATCTTTTAGATCTGTAATTAAATAATAGACCTTATGATATTAACCATCTATAAATTATTCTGTTTGTTCTCAGAAGATTTATCAAAATTACATAATTCTGTCTTCTTTCTCTTACTCTCCAGGGCACTTCCTTTAACAATCTAATCTCCGCTTCCTTTATTATTACTTTGTTCTCATTGGATGCCTTAAGAATTCTATCTCTTATTTCATTTTTATAAAATTTTATGTATACTTCTCTAGGTGTTCTGTTTCTTTTTGCATATGCCAAATTTCTTCTATATATGCTTTCTGTCTCTGCTGAGAGTTCTTCTTTTGTTCCTATATTAAGCTGTTCTGCAAGGTTTTGGGCTATTTCTTCTTTCAAGTATTTATCTATATCTTCTGATACGTTTTGACACCTTAAAATTAATCCAGCTTTGTCCATTTCTAGATTAATTAAAGTCTCTTCCATTTTATCACTCTTTATTTTTATATCTTGCATTTCTTGATCCAGATCCTGAACTTTTTCTTCTAATTTATTAGTTTGTTGTAATTTTTGTTATTTCTAATTTATTTTCAGCTGTCTTTTAATTTCCTCTGTCTCCGTCTTTATTTGGCTTGATATTTTATCTGTTTTTTCTTGTATTGGTTTTATTTTTTTAATATATTTTTAATGTACATTACATTCAAACCCATCCCTATTCCCATACATGTTGTATACTCTGCCCTCCCTCCTCTCTCTACGAAGTTTATATGCTATTTCTGTATCTTCGGAGAACATCCCTTATGTAAGTCCTCCTTCTGTCCATCTTGCTTCATCTATTTTCTCGTATCCAATTGAGCAGAGTTAGTCTTTAAGTCTTCTTTCTTTTTTAATCCTTCTTAATTTCCTTTTCTTCTTCCTTATGCTCTTTAAAATCATAGCCGAAGATTGTTCATATCCTGAAATCGGAGGGTTTTAATATGACTTGGATGGTTTTAATATGACTTGGGTGGTTATTTTTCACGCATATATTCATCTTCACTTTCTTGCTTTCGGTCCCTCCCCCCCTACCTTAACTACTTGTCCTTTCTAGCCAGGGGCACAAAACTAGGAGCTTCCACCGAACGTCTTGCCTTTGACCTTCCATGACCCATTTTAAGTACAAATGCCATTTTCCCCTGATCTTTCCTACCCTTAATTCCCATAGTTCATCTTGGTTAGAGATGGCTATTATGTTTGATTGGATATATTCAAATAAATAATTCTGCCAGTTTACCTCTGTCCATTTAGTTTTATCTTTCCAACCGAATGCTATTACTGCTTTGCCTGCTAGCACCATTGCTTTAAATAGATCCTGTCCTCCTTTCCCAATAACTTGGTTTCCTAAGGTGCTACTTAACATCATTTCCAGGTTTATCTTTGGTCTTATTGCAAAAAACTTATGAAGCTGCTCTGTCACTTTCTCCCAAAAACCTTTAAATTCTATGCACTCCCACCACATATGGGAGTACCATCCTTTCGTATTCCTGCAGTGCCAACAATTTGAACTTAGTTGTGGGAACATATTAGCTAATATAGCTGGGGTTCTGTACCATTTGGTCTAAAATTTAATTTTAATTAATTTATGTACTTTTATCTCCTGTATACCATCTATAATTCTATTAGCTGTTTGATCCGCTAAACATGTTTCTGCACTCCATTTTCCCTGAAACAGAGTTCTTATTTGATCCTTGTTAGTCACCATCTTCCAATATATTCTGCCAGCTAATCCTCTCTTTGCATTTGTCATTGATCATAATAACTCTTCTATTGGCTCCCCCATAGCCAAAGTTTTATTTTCAATCATCTTTTTGAGTCTGTTATGCAGACCTGTAATCTTCAACCAATGTTTCCCTATTTCCTCGTATAATGTTGGTAATGATTTAAGTGTCTGCCCACATATTATATTTTGTAACCTAGTAAACCCTTTCTGTTTGAGTAATAACCCCCATTTCTCATCCTCTTCCTCTTCATCCAAAGCCTCCAACAGAGCGTACTTAGATATTCCCTTTAACCATTTCAGTTGCCATTTCTTCCAAATCATTAATGCTGTTCTTCTTGGTCCCCTTTCTAATGTTTCATATTTAGATTTATCTCCTGTGAATATTCCAAATCTTCCCACCCCTTTGTTTGCTTCATTCTCAACTCTAATCCATTTTTGTTCACCTTTCTCTCCAATTTCCATTAGTGCTTTTATCTGAAATGCCTCATAATAATTCTCCATTTCTGGGATGCCCCATCCCATATCTGAAGCGTGAGCGTATATAAAGTGCCTGGAGATCCTACTTTTTTTACTACCAAAAACCCACTCCTTTATTTTCGCATTCCAGCTGTTAATTTTTTGTCTATGAATTTCTAAAGGGATCATTTGGAACAAGTATAATAGTTTTGAAGCCCAAAACATTTTCACCATATTGATCCTAGCTGTTATATTTAACATCTTCTTTCCCCATCTCTTCATTTCTTTCAGTATTACATTCCATATCCTATTATAATTCTTCTCTACCATCTTATTAATATTTTTAACTATGTCTATTCCCAGATACCTGAATTTCTTAACACCTAGGCCTATTCCTGTCCACTTATGTATGTCTCTCCTTTCTTCCATTCTTACATTAATATACATTCTTTCCGATTTTGCCATGTTAATTTTTAATCCTGAATTTAATTCAAAGTCTTCCAATATAATTTTTGTTCCTTTAACTCCTTCTTTCGGGTTATATGTAACTATAATCAAATCATCTGCAAACAGGTTTAATTTAATTTCTTTCTTACCTAGTTGGCATCCCTCTATTCTCCCAGAGTTCCTAATACGCTGGGCAAGTTGTTCTATAGCCATTATAAAGAGAGACGGGGAGAGCGGACATCCTTGCCTAACTCCTCTCTGAATTAAAAGTTGTGGAGTGTGCTCCGCATTAATTCTGACTACCGCTGTACCTTCTCTATATATCTCTTGTAGTACTTTTATGGTTGATTGACTAAACCCATATTTGTCCATAAAAATTGATGTGACAATGTATCGAAGGCTTTATACACATCCAATTTCAACAATGCTAGTTTCCTAGATTGGTTATGGCACAGAACATTAATTATATTTCTTACAGGTCTGTGCAATATTTCTACCTTCCACAAAGCCATATTGATCTTTTATTACTTTCGGAATAATTTTCTTAAATCTGTTTGCCATTATTTTAGCAAAAATTTTGTAATCTTGATTCAATAGACTAATCGGTCTGTATGAACCCACTTCTTGGGGATCTTTCCTGGATTTCAGAATCACCATTATCTCTGCCTTCCTCCATGTGTCTGGGGCCTTTCCTCCCCTCAATATATTGTTAAAGACTTCCTGTAATTCAGGGGCCAAAACATCTTTCATTTCCCTGTAAAATTCAGCTGAAAAACCGTCCAATCCCAGGGACCTCCCTGTCTTTAAGCTATCTATCACCTGCTCAATCTCCCTTCTCGTTATATCTTCTTCCAGACTTCCCCTTTCAGTTTCTGTTAACATTATCTCTGTCTCCTCCTGAACTCTCTTACTTCTTTTCTCTCATATAGTTTCTTATAGAAGCTTTCAAATGCCCCCTTTATCTCCTCTGGGTTCTGTGTCACTGTTTTATCTGTCCTAATACTCCTCACCCTTTGCCTCTCTTTTTTCTTTTTCAAATAGTTTGCTAATCTTTTAGCTGAACTGAGTGTGTTTCTCTGGTAGTCATTTTTCACCATAACCTGCTTTTTCCATAATGCCATGGAATCAAGAGCGTCTAGCTTTTTCCTTAGTTCCCGAATTAACCTATGTCTGTTGGAGCAAAATTTCTGCACTTGATTCCTTTGCCGCCTACTCAATTCCTGTACATTCTCTTTCATATCAGCATACCATTTTTTCTTTATCTCCTTTTCTTTCATGATACATTGTCCTCTAATTACTGCTTTGGCCGCATCCCATTGTATATTTGTTCCCACTGTCCCCTTATTCTCTTGAAAATACAGCTTTATTTGGTCTTTACTATGTTGTTTGTTCTCCTCCCTAGCCATGGTCACGTTGTTATATCTCCATGGTTTTCTAGTTTGTTTATATGCAAGTATAATTTCCACACTTATTGGGGCATGGTCCGAGATCCATATTGGATGGGTAATTACTCTCTTTACCTCCCAGGTACATGCCCTGTTGATACATACATAATCTAAGCATGAGGATGTTTTATGTCTACTTGAGAAATATGTAGGTCTAGGCACTAGACTAAGGGCTTTATGCACTTCTATCAAGTCCCATTGTCTCCAATTAATTATATTGTCCTTATTAAGATCCTTGTTTAAGTTTCCTGCTAATATTGCCTCTCCTTCAGAGAAGTTACATGCTTTCTTTAATACCTTTAACGAAAAGGTTTTCTGTCCTGTATTTGGAGCATGTATATTTATCAGTGTTGTTAATCTATTTTCAATCAGACACTTAATCATTAAATATCTCCCTTCAACATCCCTTATCACTTCTGTTATTTTTATATTGTTTCTTTTATGGGCCAAAATTGCTACACCTCTTGCCTTTGCTGATCCCCTTGCTTCTGCCAAAATCAGCCAGTTAGGGTCTTTAATCAGAGGTTTTTTGTCTTTCTTTGCCTTATGTGTTTCCTGAAGTCATACTATATCTGTATTCTGTTGTTTAAGAAATCTAGAAAGTTTGTACCTTTTTAAATCCGAACCCAAACAATTGACGTTCAGTGTTAGCATCTGTAGTGTTTTAACCATATTCAAACCTAGATTTGCTTTCCCCTCGTTCCCCTGGCTAGCTATTTAACTTTATATTCCTCTTTGTATTACCTACCCTCCCCTTCCTCTCCTTCCCGCCCTCCTCCCTCCCCTTGTGTAGAGCCGACAATTAGGGATGAGTACTCATCCCTTCTCTACACATCTGGAGCAAGCGCACTCTCCACTCCCCGAGTTATGCTAATAACCACTTAAAATATTGTTTTAGTTCCATTTGTATACTTTCCTTAATATGTCTTAGTCTTTGGACATTCTTGGCCTCTTTTCCTGACGGGAGGATGGACCTTCTCCTGATTCCAGCTGTGGTAGCTGAGGTTGATAAGATTCCTCCATTGGTGCCGTCTCAGCATTCCTCGTATCCACTCTCAAGGTCTCTAGCAGTTTCCGTGCCTCTTCAGGGTTCCTCGCACAGAGCCTCTTCCCTGCTTGGTAGATAACCAGTGACGCTGGGTACCCCCAGCTAAATTTAATGTTGCTTTGATATAGCTTCTGTGCATAGGGCTTCATCTGGTTCCTTTGGTAAAGAGTCTCTTTGCAAAAGTCTTCCTTCACAAAGACCCTTCTGCCTTTAAATGTCAAGTCTTTGTTTTTCTTGAGTGTTTTAAATATTCTCTGCTGCAACTTCTGTCTCGTAAGCTTCATTATTACTGGGCATGATTCCCCCCCGTTCTTTTTGTCTGTAGTCTGGGTCTATTTCCAACCCCTGTATCGATAGCCACTCTACTAAGGTTTGCTCTAAATCACCTATCACCACTTCCTCTGAGATACCAAAGAGAATGATATTTCCTCTCCTGTTCTGGTCTGATAAGTCTATATATTGCTTTTTCAGTAAATCAATCTCCTTTCTATTCTCCTGTGCTAAAGACTTAGTCTCCAACACAACTCCGGCTACCACCTTAATCTCTGAGTCCAGGTTTTTCATCTCTGTTGTTAATTCAGTCAGTGAAGTTTGTATTTTAGCTTGAGAGTCAAGCACTAAAGCTTGAAATTGCGCCAGTTGTTCTGATAAGCTTTTCACTGTAACCGCCATGTTATCTCCACCTCAGCTCAGCCTCCCTTTTCTTTAATGCTAAAAAAAGTTTAATTGTCTTCTCACCAAGTCCTTCACCGAACTGCCTCTTGTTATTCCAGACGTCTCATAAATTAGTTTCTGCAGCTCCGAACAGCAATTCACATTCTTTTAAAGCTTTTTAACTTTGTTTTCCTCAGGGAGTGGGGATGAGGCGTCTAATCACTAGCACATGCGCATTGCCACCCCTTGTATTGGTTTTATTTCTATTTAGATTAATTCAGGTAATGTAGATTCATTTAATTGCAGTATTGCTTGAGCTACACAGTCTTGGATAAGTGATTTAAGATCTTTTATGATCATTTGAGCGACATTCATTTTTAATTGGCTTGGTGTTCCTGGTTGCCCTGGGGGTGTTATAGAGCCTTTCCTACTACCAGACCCTGAAGCCATATATTCTATTTTTATACCCAATTTCTGTTGCGGTACAGATCTTTAAATTTCAGTTATACTTAGAATCTTCAGTTATTAATTCTACCTTTTCTGTATGATCTTCTAAAAGTTCCATTAAATGTATTTCTCTTTCTATACCACTGCTCTTATTTATTCTTTAATTTTTTTATCTCCTTAAATTCTGCCTAGTAATCTTATTCTAATTAAGCATTGCAGTCTTTGTTCGATAATATACTTCTTCAATTGCTTGAGTCTCTTACACTTCTTATCCCTTTAAATTCTTCCATCTTAATTCACTAAGCTTCCTTCAGCTCGTGTCTCTTTAAGTGTCTCTTCCTCCTGTCTTCCCCTGTCGTACTAGGAGCTATTCGTGACTAGGTGTATCGAATTACAAAGTACAAGCCTCTCTATTTCAACTCACTCTGGTTTTTCCTCCTTGTTGCCTCCGCTTTACGTCATGCTATTTTCTCAGTTTTCTTCTCCACACCACCTCTTGCCAGCCTTCTCTATGTTGCCTCCGCAGCACATCACTGCAAAGCAGCCCCCTCCTAAAATCTCCATTGCTGCCTCTTCTCCACCTCTTCGTACTCTCTCCGAAAACCGCTCCATCATCAATCAAGCTGGGTCTCAATTAAAGGGACTGTGAAGACACTGGGAAGAAAGGAAACAAAAACAAAGTATGTGGTATCTGTTATTTATAAATTCCTTGTGGCTACAACTTGCTTCTTGTCACCTGTCTCTATTCAAGTTAATTACAACTTCTGAGCTTTATTTTCTTCCTAGCCGCTTGCTAACCCGCCTTCTCTTTTTACTATGGTGCCTTCTCTTTTGTTCTAAACCTTCCATCTCCCTCCCTTTCCTGAGAGATGCTCTTTTTAATTATAAATACTTAGCTTCATATGTTGTTTTCTTCAGTTCCCTAGTTGCGGACTCTGTAGGCTCTGTTGGGCTTCTCTGCTGCCCACGCGGACGCAACCTTGTCTCACCGAGCATCCTTGGGGCTTTCTGCTACTGAAACAGACCTAAAACAAACTGGAGATGGGTCACCACCCTACCCTCCAGCTTCAGTATGGGTTCTCTGCTAGACTCTCTCTCCGGGAGAGTACCTTAGACTGTTGACTTAGTCTGGAAAGCTTTGGGAAAAGCTAGGACTAACAGAGCAAATCCATGCCCATCTGCTCTCGACAAGCCCGGACAGAAATGGGAAAGAAATGCTCATCCTAAATATTTATGTGCCAAACCAAGGTCAGGAAAAATTTTTTAAGGAAGTGCGTAAAGTACTGGCATTGAAGACATATGTACATTGGGAGATTATAATGTGGTATTTGATGCAAAAATGGGTAAAAGATCTTAAAGGAAGAACATAAAAACAAGTAAGACATTACCTAAAAGTTTCCTCCAGATGGTAGAAGAATATAGTTTGATAGATGCTTGGAGAACCAGAAACTTAGACAAACACGATTATACATTCTATTCTTCAAGACATAAATCTTGGTCAAGGATAGACATGGTGTGGATAACAACAACAATGATAAAAGACTTGATGGAGACGGAAATTTTACAATGTACCTTTGCAGATCACAACCCTATATTAATGATCCTTTCCCAAACTCAAAAGATGGCAAGATGGAAGTTGAATACTGGCCTCTTGAGAGATCAAGAATTTATAAGAAAAACTAAAAAAGAAATACTAGAATTTTTTAAATTTACAGCCACAAATGTCAATCAATATTGTGTGGGATACCTTTAAAGCCTTTTTAAGAGGATGGTTTATTAACCAGAATGCCTGGAAGATGAAACAAAAAAGGGAAAAATGAATATCTTAAAGAAAAAGATCAAAACAGAAGAAGACAAAATGAAGAAATCTATGGAAGTAGGAAAAAAAATTAAACTTAAAATGCTACAACACCAAATGAACATTGAAGGGAGCGGTGGCACAGGCAGTAAAAGCACGCCTGCTGTTATGTAATCAGAAAACCTTATAATAAACTTTTAAAAAAAAGAAACACAAAGTGGAAGAGATTTCATTCTTCTCTACAGTTTGTGATTCCAGCTGCAGAACACTGATGCTAATCCTAGGAGCCATAATTCAACTCTGGGAACTGTCATTCCAGTCGCAGAACACTTGTGATACTTCAAGGGGCTGACATTCCCATCCCAGAACACTTCTGCTACTCTCTTACTCTCAGTGGCCATCATTCCACTCTGTCATGCCACTCCCAGAATACTAATTCAATTCCTAAGGACCGTCATTCCACTATTGGGGTTGTTATCCCAGTCCTAGAATACTTCTGATATTCCCAGGAACTGTCAGTTCATGGGGGGGAGGGTGTCATGTCAGTCCCAGGGGCCATCATTCTACTCTGAGCCCTGTCATTCCAGGCCCAAAGCACTTGTGCTACTTCCAGGGGCTGTCATTCCACTCAGGGGAATGTCATTCCAGCCTCAGAATACTTCTACTCCCAGTGGCCATCATTCCACTCTATGACCTGTTATTCCAGTCTGAGAACACTTCTGCTACTTCAATGGGCTGTCATGCCATTTGAGGGGCTCTGTCATTTCAGTCACAGAGCATGTATCCTATTCCCAGGGGCTGTCATTCCAGTCCCAGAATACTTCTGCTACTCCTGGGCCATCATTCCACTCTGCAATCTGTAATTCCATCCCAGAACACTCCTGCTACCACCAGGGGTTGTCATTTCACTCTGGGGACTGTCAGTCCAATCTCCAAATACATCTACTACTCCCAGGGGCTGTCACTCCTCTCTAGGGGCTGTCATTCCAGTCCCAGAATACTGATTCTGTTACTAGACACCATCACTCCATGCTGGGGGCTGTAATTCCAAGTCCCAGCACACTTCTGCTACTTCTAGGGGATGTCATTCCAGTTCCAGAATCTTTCTGCTACTCCCAGGGGCTATTATTCCAGTCCCAAAAGACTTCTACTACTCACAGGGGCCGTCATTCCATTCTGGGGGCACTACCTTCTTTTGTGTGATCTTCCAAGACTCTCAGACCCTTGACACTGAGTAACAAACCATGTCTGCAGGACTATAACCCATCCTCTCAGAATGTCCCTTACAATACAGGCTTTGCTGGAAACCTAATTGGATGCATGGGGAGAAGCAGCTACCCATCTCTTGACCCACTGTGTACACAGGCATTCGTCATGCTACCTACCGGGGTAACTCCACTAACTGGTTGGAGGGAATTAGATAAACATATGGAGCAGAAGTCCATCAGTGGCTATTAGCCACAGGGTATAGATGGGAATTCTCAGTCTGGGGCAGGTGATGCACTCTATTCTTGGTGCTGGAGGGGGCAGCAGTGGGAGGGCTTCTAGTGTCTTGGCCCCACTGATGGACCTCCTCATGGCACCTGGTATATTTTGGCCGCTGTGTGATGGAGTGCAGGACTAGATGGGCCATTGGCCTGACTCAACATTAGCTTCTCTTATGTTCTTATGGTTTTTGTTGTTTTTTGAGCCCCCCCTAGGGGATTTTTTATTGCTTTTCCTATAAACTACAAAGAATAAAGGGCAGGGTAACTATATATTACAGGAGAAAGTAAAGAAAACCACTAAAAACCCAAGAGATGGTAGTCATACATAATGCTTTTAAAATTAGCTCATAATTAAGTCCTGTTAAAATTTGCTATGTCAAGTGAGTATACAGTTGTTACTATTTAAACTGAGATCGCCAACAAGTGTCACTATGTAAAAAGCCTTAGAGAAAATAAATTGAATTCATTTTAAACAGGATCTAGAAAGAATCACAACTCATTTTTTGCTTTTTTAACTTCTCAGTCTATCTCTTATTTTGGAAGTAGCTGCCCCTTGTTCTGAATCTGAGTCCACATTGGAAGATGCCATTACTCCTTCTTCACTTTCCTTGTTGCTGTCATTTCCTTATCCTCTGTCTGCTGGAATGGCGTGTTGATGAAGAAATTCACATGCCTTCATAACAGAGTCAATTTGTTCTTTCTCGTCTTTAAATTTGAAAATTAATCCTTCTGGGGTAATCCATTTGTAGGAGATGTTATTCTTCTGTAAGAATAGTGCCAAATCTCTAAATTTCTTTCTCTTCTTCCTTATTTCAAATGGAATGTTCTTCAAAACTCTTTATTTCTTTGCCCTTGATTTTCAGGGTGATTCCACTTGTTGCTTTCAATACTTGGTCTCTTACATGACTTCTGGAGAATCTCATCACAACATCGCCGGGCAGATTATTCTTTCTTATATAGTCAGAATACGACCTATAGATCACATCTGTTTCATTTTGTAGAAAACCCGCTTTTAAATCTGTCACCAGCCCCAATGCATCACACATAATGCGTCTCAGGTCTTCTCCTTTTGCTTCAGGAATTCCCTGAAATCTTAAGACGTAGCTTGCCTTTTCCATCTGCAGCTGTAAGAGTTGGGCCTCATTAACTGCTCCCTTTTTTCCCATGTCCTGCATTTGTTTTTTAAGCTTCTGTATATCAACGTCTACGACTTGAAGTTCTTGCTCCATTTCATCAGTCTTTTTGGTAGTTTCAGTCAACTGGCTTTGCTGAGCGTTGAATTTCATGTGCAGTGATGTCATTTGCTCCAGCAGAGGGTGCAAAGCCTCAGTCAACATATTTTGGAAGTCTCTGGTAGTGTCCTGCCTGGGAACAGAACTCGATGGGCTGGCATTTCCAGAAGGAAACTTCAGTTTCAGCTACTTTTCTTTCTCCTCCCTCTTCGGAGGTGCCATTTTTTGAGGAATTGTTTACTTTTTTTTGAAACTTATAAAAGTCTCAAGATCCTTTGACAATGCTTGGTAAGTTCTCAAAAGTTCTTTACTATAGTTTAAATCCGCTTGTCTTCCACCCCCCCCCCTTGCAATTCACTCATAAAATCAGTTCAGCTTTTTCTTCCTTACGAGGGGGAGTTCCCCCCCTCAAGTTGTTGGGGGGAGCTTTTTATTCACTTTCTAGTGTCTTTGCTTAACAATCACTCACATTTGGGCGTAGACTCACCTAGGATTCGTTTTCATCGCCCAGCCACCAAGCGCTTCTTTCGGCATGCATCCCTGCGTCCATTGCTGGAAATCAGCAGTGGGACCATTGGGGCAGGGAGTAGCCCCCCTTCACCAGCTGATTGCAGGAGGAAGGGCTCTCTAAGCATCCCATGACACCCCAACGGGGAGGGTGCATATGTGTCAGAGTCCTTAGTTAGTCAACCAAACACCAGGCCTTGTTCATTGAAACAAGAATAGTATTTATTAAGCTGCAAGACTAGGTCACTAGAACAGAAGCATTGTTAAGAATACTTTGGATACATGAAGCATTGAGATATACCCTAAAGGGGGGAAAGGGCCCCCACCATTCTACCAATGAATGAACCTCGTGCGCACGGGAACCCCAGAAGCCGTAAATAACAGTTCACCCTCCATCCCACCTTTCCCAGCCTAGCTGTTGTCTTTAGAAAGCGATAGGAGACATTCAGCCTGGCATTCAAGGCCACTCTTGGCCTAGGATCTGAGATATGACCCGGTTGCCCGGGCAATATTGGCAGCTACCCACATTCCATCCCACCAGCCTCAAAGCATCAATCAACACCCTACAGTCCCATCCGCCCTCCCTTCTCCAAACAGTCCCATCCTCCCTCCCTTCTCCATCCTTTATGGCAGGAATACCTGACATTCTGCCCTTCTGATAACAAATCTATCCCTTCGGTTTCAAAGGGTACAATTTATGGAATGCCCGGACCAACTTCGGCGCATGAACATGTTCCGCCCGCACCCACTCCCTCTGTTCAGGCCCAAAGTCCGCCCAATCAATCAGATAATACAGCCGATTCCAAGAAATCTTTGAATCCAAGATCTGCGTAACTTCAAAATGCGGTTCCCCCCCACACCATGAGCGGAGGCGGGGCGGGGCGACGAGGTCTCCATGCATTCTCCGCAGGCACACGTCGCAGGAGCCTTACATGAAAAACAGGATGAATAGACTTTAGCGACTTAGGCAAATCAAGTTCGACAGTGACATCATTAATCACACGTATAATTTCAAAAGGTCCAACATATTTCCAGCCAAGTTTGCGGTTTGGTTGCACACCTCGAAGGTTCTGTGTGGAAAGGTAGGCAAAGTCTCCACACTTCGGGACCCAGGAAAGGTTGCGTTTTTTGTCAGCCTGCAATTTATACGCTTTTTTGGCTCCCTCAAGAGTCTGTGTCAATAGAGGCCAGGCCATTTGCAGCCGTTTGCACCAATCACCTGCATCTCCCACCGGGAGGTCGGGAGAGTTCAAAAATGGCAGTGGCGGGGCTTCATAGCCGTGAACCGCCATGAACGGAGACATTCCCGTTGAGGAGTGCTGAGTGTTATTGTAGCAGAACTCAGCCAAAGGCAAGAGGGAATGCCAATCATCCTGTTGAAAGTTAGTAAAACATCTGAGATATTGTTCAAGGGTTTGGTTGACCCTTTCGGTTTGCCCATCAGTCTCTGGGTGGTACGCACTGCCGACCCCCCGCTCCACCCCTAGCAGTGACATTAACTCTCCCCAGAATTGGGACACGAACTGCACCCCCCTGTCTGAGATCACTTTAGACGGCAAAGTGTGAAGTCTCACGACATGTTGTAAGAATGCTGAGGCTAGCTTCTTAGCAGAGGGGATGGAAGCAAACGGAACAAAGTGAGCCTGTTTAGTAAACAAATCAACAACAACCCAGATAACCGTTTTCCCCCACTTGGAGGCAGATCGGTAATAAAATCCATTGAAATCACCTCCCAAGGCCGATTTGGGGTGGGCAGTGGTTGTAAAGCTCCAGGGGGCTTCCCCGGCCGAGGCTTGCTCATCAAGCAAGTTTGACAGGCATTAGCAAACAGAGACAGATCTTTACGTAGTCCAGGCCACCAAAACTGACGTTGTAAAAGTTGGAGCGATTTCACAAAACCTGTGTGTCCTGCAAGTTTTGAGCCGTGTGCCCACCCCATCACCTTCCCCCGTAGAGATAGTGGAACAAAAAGCTTTCCATTTTTGCGCCAACAGTTCTGTGCATCTTGTGAAACCCCCTCCTCCCCCCTAAGTTCTTCTTTGTCAGCCAGAGACATGGCAGAAGTGAATTTTGACTCCCAGTCGGAGGGAGGCGGGGTGGTGGGAGGTTTCAGCGCCTGTCTGCGTGTAGTAACCGCCCCTCCCAGTTGGGAGGGAGTAAAAACAGAGTCCCGGACCTCCTCCCTTTTGCTGTCGTGTTGTGGGAGGCGGGACAAAGCGTCAGCTAGAGAGTTAGACTTCCCCGGGAAATGGTGCAAAGTGAAGTTAAACTTCGAGAAAAAGTCAGCCCAGCGCAATTGTTTGGCGTTTAGGGAGCGGGGCGAGCGAAGGAGTTCCAGATTCTTATGATCAGTCCACACTTCAAATGGAACTCGCGCCCCCTCCAACCAGTGACGCCGTGTAGTCAGCGCCAAGCGGATCGATCCCGCTTCTTTTTCCCACACGGACCAGTTCCGTTCTGTCTCATTGAATTTTTTAGACACATATGCAAGGGGGTGAAGCTTGCCATCCTCCCCCTCTTGGAGGATCGCCCCCCCCATGGCGACATCGGATGCGTCGACTTGGACAATGAATTTCTTTAGCTCATTGGGGTGGGCCAGCACAGGTTCCGAAGTAAAGAGAGCTTTCAATTGTTCAAACGCGAGCTGGCATTCCAGAGACCAGTTTAAACGTGTGCCCGGCCTTGTGCAATCAGGCGCTTTCCCCTTCGTTTTAAGCAAGTCAGTAAGGGGAAGGGCCACCTGTGCAAAGTTCGATAAGAATGATCTGTAAAAATTGGCGAATCCGAGAAATGCTTGGAGTTGCCTCCTCGTCTTGGGGGGTTCCCACCCCACCACATCTTTTACTTTATCAGGGTCCATCTCAATCCCCCTTTGTGAGATGCGGTAGCCCAAAAAGGGGATCTCAGATTTGTGAAACTCGCATTTTGGCAGTTTTGCAAAGCGCTTGTGCTTGTGCAACGTTTGGAGGACTTCTCTCACCAATTTCACATGTGATTTGAGGTCGGGGGAGTACAAAAGTATATCATCAAGGTAAACAAGGACCCCCTTGAACAAATACTTGTGCAACACCTCATTAATCAAGTTCATGAATACTCCTGGTGCCCCCTGAAGCCCGAAAGGCATAACCAAGTATTCAAATTGTCCCAGGGGGGTATTAAACGCAGTTTTAAATTAAGCTCGTACTCTCACATGGGTCTGTAGACCCGGATCCATTAGGGTCACGGTAAGGAAGAAAAGAGAAGGGGGTCTGCTCACCGGGATTTGCGCTTGTGATTCCGGGACCTGCTGTTCAGCGCTATTTACAGCAGGTCCTTCTCGTTTCCCACCTTCGTTGTTTCTTCATCCGACGAGTCCGAAGTCTCGCTCAGAGGGGTGATTTGCAGAGCTCTGGCTCCCCTCGGTTTTGCTACTGGCTTGGGCGTGGAGGTCTCAAACTTCTTCTTGGCTCCCTTCGCCCCCCCGGGCGGCGTAGAAGCTCCGGGGCAGCTCGCGGCGAAGTGGCCCGCCTCTCCACACTTCAGACAGAGCCCTTGCTTCATCCTGGATTCTCTCGTGCCGTCTTTGGGTCTCGGGTTCGCTGGCTGGTTCTTCCCCCTTTGGGTTGGAGGTGGGCCCAATTGGCCTCCTTTCCCCAGCGCTGCCGCCATCATCCAGACAGATGGTTCTCAGGCGGGTCTCCATAGTGACCGCTGACTTCATCCAACCCGCCAGTGTGTCGGGGTCATTTCCGCGCGTCACAGTGCGGTGGATTTTGGAGTTGAGCCCTAGCCTGAACTGCTCCGCTAAGACCCCATCAGGCCATCCCCGTATCTTTGCAGCGAGCTGGTGGAATTCCGCTATATATTCGCGAACTGACCGGGAGCCTTGCTTGAGGGCGCGTAGGGCCGCTCTGGCTTTCTTGTTTGCGTTGACATCTTCGAACTGCTCCTTCATGGCCCACAAAAACGCGTCGCTCTCTCGTAACTCTCGCCCATCCGCTTGGTGCAAGGCTACATACCAATCAGCCGCTGCTTCCTTCAGGTGCAAAGCGATGGCGTCTACCATACGATCCTCACTCTGGAACAGGTGGCCCCAGTTCTCGATGAATTTTTCCGTTCTCACCAGGAAGAACGAGAACTTCTCCGGGGTCCCATCGAAGTCTGCATCAAGGAGTTCGGCTGGCTTCGGCGGGAGGAAACCCCAGGGTCGCTGTGGTCGCGGCGCCGGCGGCTCTTGTACCGGGGGTCCCGCTGGTTGGTCCGGTGGCCCCGCTGGTTGCACGGGTGGGCCCACGGGTACGATTCACTGGTCGGGAGGTGGTTGCCCCGGGGGCGCTTCTCGTTGCCTCCAGTCCATCTCCTCCCGGATGCCATCCGAAATCATCTTAGGGATGCGGGAGAGGGACTCATCTAGCATTCGGATTAGGCAGTCGTGACTCGGGTCGCCGCTCCATCTCCGACTCCCTCTGAGCCCCTCCTCACCTCTTGACTCTCTGGTCATGTCTTCCATCCCTTCTGCCGCGCTCAGTCGGTGTATCGATCGCTCGTAGCGACTCTCCCTCACCGAAGCACGCAGGGTGTAGAACCACGTCTCATGCGTTTCGGCTAAGGGCTTCACCCAGTCCCTCCGCTGCTTGGGCTGGGTTGTCACGCCACCATAAGCCGCTCCATAAGGGTCCCCGTAGAGCCCCCCCAGGTCATAGTCCGAGCCCCAGGTTACCGGTACGTAGGTACTGGGCACTTCCGTGGGGACGACCACGGTGGTGCTTGGCACCGTCGTCACAGGAGGTTTCTTCTCCTCCCGCTGGTCGTCTTGCTGATCCTGGTCCTTGTCGGTCGGGAGAGTGTCGTCTTCACCGTCGCTCGTTTTGGAGCCATGGGTTTCAGACCAGTCCCGGCTAAAAGAGGATTCTTAACAAACTGTCAGAGTCCTTAGTTAGTCAACCAAACACCAGGCCTTGTTCATTGAAACAAGAATAGTATTTATTAAGCTGCAAGACTAGGTCACTAGAACAGAAGCATTGTTAAGAATACTTTGGATACATGAAGCATTGAGATATACCCTAAAGGGGGGAAAGGGCCCCCACCATTCTACCAATGAATGAACCTCTCGTGCGCGGGAACCCCAGAAGCCGTAAATAACAGTTCACCCTCCATCCCACCTTTCCCAGCCTAGCTGTTGTCTTTAGAAAGCGATAGGAGACATTCAGCCTGGCATTCAAGGCCACTCTTGGCCTGGGATCTGAGATATGACCCGGTTGCCCGGGCAACATCGGCAGCTCCCCACATTCCATCCCACCAGTCTCAAAGCATCAATCAACACCCTACAGTCCCATCCGCCCTCCCTTCTCCATACAGTCCCATCCTCCCTCCCTTCTCCATCCTTTATGGCAGGAATGCAACCCTAGAGTCGGATTCGACTGGCTTTCGAGCAAGGGAACCTTTACCTTTACTTACCTGACAATATGATTCCTCCCGTCCACCGATTCACAGCATGATCCTCCCGGAGCTCTGGGAGATCGCGACCGCCATTAAGGGAGCCAAAACTGGAAGTCCCCATTAACCGGTTGACTAACACTACCTCACCTTTGTCTGGATTGAGACTCAGTTTACTGACTGTCATTTGTCCCATTTACAGTCTGTAAGCATTTGGCTCAAGACTTCCACAAACTCATTCAGAAATGGAGCTGGGGGTTATCTGCATATTGGTGGCTCTGCACCCCAAATCCCACGATGATCTCTTCCAGCAGTTTCATATAGACGTTAAGCAGGATGAAGCACAAGATGGATCCTTGCCCGGGCCAATGACCTACTCAACCAATCTAACCCCACACTATCGATTGCAAGAGGCAAGGCATCACCCATACACCCAGGCATTTTGCCCTGCTGAGAAGACAAGACAGCCCTGCATGTTCAGAACACATGGTCCTCTTGATCAGGAACTGGAAGGGGTGGGGAGGGTGTGGCCACCACCATTCTGTGCTATGAATGAAAAAAGGTAAAAGTCGGATCTAAAAGTCAGATCTACATGGATCCTCATGAATTCATATGATTTTTACATTGAAATGAAATAAAACCACCATCATATGGTAGACCATGTGTTAGTCTATAGGGGGACCACAAAAATCATGCATCCACAGATTCATGGCAATACAACAGTGCAAAAACATGATTCCAAACCACGGATCCTCATGAATACATAT
The DNA here is from genome assembly GCA_029375565.1 of Gekko gecko. Lineage (NCBI taxonomy): Eukaryota > Metazoa > Chordata > Lepidosauria > Squamata > Gekkonidae > Gekko > Gekko gecko. Next base: position 214,130,104 of record JAPDNY010000005.1, on the reverse strand, counting down.
GATTTCTACACTGAAATGAAATAAAACCAACATCATACTGTACACCATGTCTTAGACTATAGGCAGCACTCTAAAAATCATGCCACCACAAATTTGTGGCACCACAAAACTGAAAAAACATTGTTCCAAAGCATGGACCCTCATGGTGTTCCACCTGGGTCACCCCAAACGCACCATCAAATAACATAGCACATCCATGGCCACAGCTTGCACCACAAAAATCATGAATCCATGGCTTCGTGGTGGCACCATTCAGCAAAAACATGATTCTGAAGCTCAAGGATGCTTGGTTTTTTTGTATTGGGACACCCCAAACATACCATTAAATCCCATATCATGTCCATGGCCACAGCCTGCACCACAAAAATCACGGTGCCATGGCTCTGTGGCAACACTTTGCTGCAAAAACATGGTTCCGAAGCACAGATTCTCATGATTTTTACATTGGGTCACCCCAGCATCACCATCAAATTACATACCTTGTTCATGGCCATAGAATGCACCACAGAAATCACATCTCCACAGGTTCATGGTGACACCATGCTGCAAAAACATGGTTCTGGAGCATGGATCCTAATAGGTGCTTGTGGTTTTTGTGTTGGGACACCCCAAACATACCATTAAATCCCATACTGTGTTAATGGCCACTACTCCCTGGCTTCGTGGCAACACCATGCTGCAAAAACATGGTTCTGAAGCACAGATCCTCATGGATCCTTAAGGTTTTTGCGTTGGGTCACCATGAACTCAACATCAAATCAATATCATGCCCATGACAGCAGCTTGCACCACAACAGTCATGGATCCATGGCTTGTGGCAACACCATCAACAAAAACTTGCTTCTGAAGCATGGATCCTCACGGATCCTAGGGGTTTTTGCATTAGGATACCCAAAACAAACCATAAAATCACAAAACATGTCCATGGCAACAGCCTGTACTTCAAAAATCATAGATCCACGGCTTCGTGGCAACACCATTCTGCAAAAACACGGTTCTAGAGCACAGATCCTCATAGATCCTCAGGGTTTCTGCAACACCATCAACAAAAACTTGGTTCTGAAGCATGGATTCTCACAGATCCTAGGGTTTTTGCATTAGGACACCCCAAAAACACCATCAAATCACAAAACATGTCCATGGCAACAGCCTGCACCACAAAAGTCATGGATCCACAGCTTCGTGGCAACACCATCAACAAAAACTTGGTTCTGAAGCACAGATCCTCATAGATCCTAGGGGTTTTTGCATTAGGGCACCCCAAGAACACCATCAAATCACAAAACATGACCATGGCAACAGCCTGTACTACAAAAATTATGAATCCACGGCTTTGTGGCAACACCATTCTGCAAAAACACAGTTCTAGAGCACGGATCCTCATGGATCCTCAGGGTTTCTGCATCAGGACACCCCAAATACACCATCAAATCACATCACATGTCCATGACAACAGCCTGTATCACAAAAGTCATGGATCCACAGCTTCGTGGCAACACCATCAACAAAAACTTGGTTCTGAAGCACGGATCCTCATGGATCCTAGCGGTTTTTGCATTAGGACACCCCAAACACACCATCAAATCACAAAACATGTCCATGGCAACAGCCTCTACTACAAAAATCATGGATCCACGGCTTCGTGGCAACACCATTCTGCAAAAACATGGTTCTAGAGTATGGATCCTCAGGATTTCTGCATTAGGACACCCCAAACATACCATGAAATCACATAACATGTCCGTGGCAACAGCTTGCACCACAAAAGTCATGGATCCATGGCTCGCGGCAACACCATTAACAAAAACTTGCTTCTGAAGCATGGATCCTCATGGATCCTAGGGGTTTTTGCATTAGGACACCCGAAACAAACCATCAAATCACAAAACATGTCCATGGCAACAGCCTGTACTTCAAAAATCATAGATCCATGGCTTCATGGCAACACCATTCTGCAAAAACATGGTTCATCGTCGTGGTTTCTGTGCAGTCCCACATGGGACTGCACAGTCGCAGGCCAGCCACATAAAAGATTTCCAAGCTTTCTAATAGACTAGGAGTGCCCCTCCTCCCTCTGGTGCTTTCCCGCCAAAATGCTCACATGACTAGGAGGAGGGGCGCTACTCCCTTAGTTCTTGCCATGCCGCCGTAGGAGACCCCTAGAAAACTAAAGTTCCAGAGAGTTCACAGCGGGGCAGGAGGGAGGGATGTGCACCTGCACAGAAGACCACTCAATGAACAACAGTTACAGGTAAGTGCAACTTTGTTTTCATCGTCATGGCTTCTGTGCAGTCCCACATGGGAAGATTAGCAAGATCACTGAGTGAAGGAGGTGGGTGTGAAGCTCTCAGAAGGAGACCACCAAGGACCACTTTATCAACAGTTGTTTAGCGGCATGAATTGACCTTCACCCAGAACTCTCCTACACTAGAGGAGTAAGCTCTGTGCAAGTGTCCCCACCAAAATACGTGTGGGAATGTGATAAAGGAAAAAAGAGCACTCTTTTGAAAAGAGCCATCATACACAGAGTGTAATGAAAGGCTGTGTACTTAAACACAGTGTGATAGTGTCACCTGACCCACAAGGATGGATTGTTTGAGGATGCTAACCATGCATTACATGAGGAGTGAGAGACCACACTTGGTAGGAGATTCCAGCAGGACATCACCTTTTGAAATTTCATGCATGGAGAGGGTATAAGTTAGTACCCTATGATAAACGAAGCATCATGTAAGTGCCAAAAATAAAACAAGGGGTTATACCCGTCTTTTGTAGCCTGCTTAGTAATCCAGCAAGGAAAAGATCCGAGAGGGTCTTGCTTGCTTTCTTTTAAATCAGTTGCCAAAAACATTCAACAGCACAAGAAGCAGGGTCCAAACCTTGCTGCAGTTTCTATAGGGACTTTCCTCTTCACTTAGAGGTCCAAGGTACAAGAGTGATGTTTGCCACTCAGAAAAGTGGGAGGCTACTGCTACAATGCAGGAAAGGAGATGATCAACGCAATAATTCATCAGCAGGAGTGAGAATAAGCAGATCTGCACGATGGTTACGAAGGCAGTGAAAAGAGGTGTGATGTGGCTAAAGAAAGGATGGACAGAATGCGCCACATGGAAGAAAACTGTGTAGTCTGCAGAGCAATTTGTGCAGCAATATAGGCAGAGAAAAAGGCATAACAACAGGTTGTCTTTGTCAGGGATTAGAAGTGCATTCCTTAAGGACAAGGTTATTGTCAGGAATGAAGCATAAGGGCTGGTCTGGACTGTCATATTGTGGGGCTATACCAAGTAGCTCAGACCTCCAATCAGAATACCAGGGAATTGGTGTCTGCTAGTTAGTTAAAACATGATTACAGTGTTTGCTTTAACTCTGTGGAGCGTTTGCACTAAAACCAGAGACAAAGTAAATATGCCCATCATGTCACATATAGATATGTAAAAATGCTAGGAAACTCAGCAGTGAAAGCTAAAAGAGCTGACGATCTTAGTAAAACAAGGGGGGTAAATTCAGGCAAGTTGGTTTGAAAAGGATCAATAAGATCTGTTAAAGTGGCAAGGAAAATTTAATATAAAAGCTGCACATAGGCCTTACTAATCTCTGTGCACATTGAGAGGCAGCTAAGTACAAATCCCGTGAAAGGGAACATTGGAATTCTACCATTGGAAACTTCCCTCCTCAACAAGAAGGGTACTGACTGCAGGAACAGTAGAGCGGTCAAGACACAGAACCGCCAAGCAAAAAACATGTATTATGAGTCACTAAACTTGGGCCTATCATAGGCGTCTCTTCAGGCACTGCACTGGAGACATAAGAATCATTTGAAATCACATCATTCTCCCTGTCCCAGCGTGTGTGTAACAGAGCACCTCAAATCTGCCTTATAGTGGATCAGACCACTGGTTCATCAAGGTCAGTACTGTCCACTCAGACTGGCAGCAGCTCTCTAATGTGTCAGGCAAAGAAAGGCCCTTCACATCGCCTACCGCCAGACCATTAACCGGTGGGCCTAGGACCCTCAGCATGCCAAGCAGACACTCTTCCACTGAGCAATAGATCCTCCCCATTTATCACTAAATGGAATGATATAATCAATTGGAGACCAGTAGCCCACATATAGAGGAGAGGAGGGCAAATTGTTGGATTTAAGTCCACCAGTTGACCAGGTGCACACAGAATTGCAGGAAGTCATGCAGATCACCAGCATAGGCCGTGAACCACAGTGCGTTAGGATACGTTCAAACAAAATACTATAAAGGTCATAATGACCTGTTGATTTATAAACTGCATCCCAATTGGGTTTATTTCAGATCATTAATACTCTGTACTGGTTAAATAAAGAGTAAGTGGTATTTGACCCATAGGCCAACAGGAACAATATGGATGACCCATGGAATCAAGAATACAATCATTGATTGCAGCAGAGGATGCAACGAGAGCCATTAATTATAATTTGCCCATTGGACCCTTGTCTATTAGAGCAGCTGTCTTGAGCAGAAAACAACAACAACATATGTTCTCTTTTAAAAAGTGTAGTAAGGAGTTGTACAGCATCTGTAACCTAGAATCAAAGAGTCTTATAACAGTAGCTGTTGCAGATTTTCTGGGCTGTATGGCCGTGGTCTTGGCATTGTAGGACCCAACGTTTCACCAGCAGCTGTGACTGGCATCCTCAGAGGTATAACACAGAAAGATGGAGTACTCTCTGTGTCAAGATGAGAAGAAAACTGGTAGTCAAGTGGAGTAGGGCTGGGTGTGAATAATGTCATATAAGAGTGACTTGTGCGGGCTAAGGAAACTCCCAATTCATTGATGGTTCTGAGGGATACCATGGAACCAAGAGGAGTGGCAAACTACCTAGGCTCGCCTCCCAACGCATACTTGCTGATTAATTCTGAGTTCCCCATGAAGATGGAAACAGTAAGCCTTGCCTGCACTTGAAATAATGCCTGCATTAAAAAGCCCTGTAGAGTTATGTCTCAGTGCTGAGAGACTACAGCAGGGCTGCTGTGTCAGCCTTTAAAACTAGATCTTAGAAACAGGGCTTGGAGCGGAGCTCAGCAGAGAACTGGTTCTGACCTTGGAATCCAGGCAGCCCCAATAGAGTCAGTGGTCAAAAACCACTGCAGAACTTAAGCATAAGTAGTTTGTTGTGTCTAGGTCATGGCTAACAACATGTAGGGAAAACTCCACCCACCTCAGCCACTCTTCAAAACTACAGAAGCTGAAGAGGTCCAAACAACCCCAACTAAAGGGCACAATAGCGTTGACACATAATACCTTCCACAAAGGGGCATAGAAAATTACAAGGCTCTATGAACCCATGTCTCCACTGATTCTACCGTGGACCTGAGGACAGCCAGAGAAAGGTTCCTTCAGTCAGGCACAGCAAAGGTTTAAAATGGGCCTTATGAGGCCATATTTCCAGGCTTCTGGTCAGAACTGACAGAAAGGCAGAGAGGGGGGAAATCTATTTAAGACAGACAGCCTCTACGAGGCCACGCTTCCAAGCTGCTTCACTGGAAATGATGGGAGGGGCCAGAGAATCTTTCCAAGGTCGGAGGCACAGAGGCCAAAGACCCTTTAGGGAATGACTAGGCAGAAATGCTTTGATGTCGAGGGGATTGTGACTTCAAGGCACACATCCCAAGCCCCTGAAAAGAGCCAGTTATTCTGAGACTCTATGTATAACACCCCAGCACAGAGGGGAGAATACGCCTCCATTCAGACTCCCCCCTACACACACCTCAGCAAAGGGGGAATAGGCCATCAAGGGGAAAATAGGCCTTCATAAGGCTGCCGGGCACACAGGCAACCTCCTAAGAGGGCCATTTCAGCCCGGCTCTTTGTGCACACACCTCAACAGAGGGGGGATAGGCCATCATCAGGCTGATGGACACACAGGCCAACCTCCTAAGAGGGCCATTTCAGCCCAGCTCTTTGTGCACATACCTCAGCAGAGGGGGGATAGGCCATCATCAGGCTGCTGGGCACATAGGTAACCTCCTAAGAGGGCCATTGCAGCCTGGCTTTTTGTGCGCACACCTTATCAGAGGGGATAGGCCATCATCAGGCTGCTGGATACACAGGCAACCTCCTAAGAGAGCCATTTCAGCCTGGTTCTTTGTGCGCACACCTCAGCAAAGGGGGATAGGCCACCATCAGGCTGCTGGGTACACAGGCAACCTCCTAAGAGGGCCATTTCAGCCTGGCTCTTTGTCCACACACCTCAACAGAGGGGAAAATAGGCCATCAGGCTAGGCGAGCTCCTAAGAGGGCCATTGCAGCCTCGCTCTTTGTCTGCACACCTCAACAGAGGGGAAAAATAGGCCTCATCAAGCTAGGTGACCTCCTAAGAGGGCCATTGCTGCCTGGCTCTTTGTCCACAAACCTCAACAGAGGGGAAAATAGGCCTTCATCAGGCTAGGTGAGCTCCTAAGAGGGCCATTGCTGCCTGGCTCTTTGTCCACAAACCTCAACAGAGGGGAAAAATAGGCCTCATCAGGCTAGGTGACCTCCTAAGAGGGCCATTGCAGCCTGGCTCTTTGTCCACACACCTCAGCAGAGGGGGAAAATAGGCCTCATCAGGCTAGGTGACCTCCTAAGAGGGCCATTGCAGCCTGGCTCTTTGTCCACACACCTCAGTAGAGGGAAAAAATAGGCCTCATTGGGCTAGGCGACCTCCTAAGAGGGCCATCGCAGCTTGGCTCTTTGAAGGGAGCTCTTCTGAGTCCAGCTCTTTCCACACACAGTGAAAAATACACAAAAAATTCTTCTTTAGACATATTTCATTGTTCACAAGAATAAAAACTGTTGAGAGAAAAAAAATAGCCTCAAAACTGAGGTGAGGAAAAACACAGAGAACAGCAGTGGAGATGATCTCTCTGTGACAGCAAAAATAGAACTGAGGGAGTAGTGCCCCTCCTCCTGGTCATGTGAGCGTTTTGGCGGGAAAGCGCCAGAGAGAGGAGGCGCGCTCCTAGAAGACCACTCGATGAACAACAGTTACAGGTAAGTGCAACTTTGTTTTCTAGAGCATGGATCCTCATGGATCCTAAGGGTTTCTGCATTAGGACACCCCAAACACACCATCAAATCATATAACTTATCCATGGCAACAGCTTGCACCACAAAAATCATGGATCCACGGCTTCATGGTAACATCATCAATAAAAACATGGTTCATCTACGTGGCCTCTGTGCAGTCCCACATGGGAACTGCGCATGCGCAGGCCAGCCACATCGAAGGAATTAGTGAGTTTTTCAAGAATCATCTCGAAATCCCGAGAGTGCTACCCCTCCCATCTCAGCTCAAGCCTCCCGCCCAACTGTCACTTGATGTGGGCGGGGTCAGCACTCTCCCCTCAGTTCTCTTTTTGCCGCCAAAAAGAGAGGATGTGTTAGTGAGTACTGTGTTGTATCTTTCTGAGGAGAAAATTCAAAGATTCATCCATGTGAGAAGGATGGCATTATTTAAAAAGTGTAATGACTGTGGAGCCAAGATGGCTCAGGCAGACGACCATAGTTCTTGTCTCCTGTGTTTGGGAGAGGGGCATAACATGATTACTTGCCCTGCATGTATCAAGATGATGCCTAAGGCTAGAGATAACAGGGCTGCGCGTTTGAAGGCAGTACTGTGGGAGAGGGCGCTGAGTGCGTCAGAGCCATGACCCCAAGAGTCTGGGGAGAATCACTTGACGGAAGCTGCCCCCTCGTTCCGGGCAGACTCAGAGCCCCCAGCCAAAAAGGCTAAAAAGAGCCACAAGAAGAAAAAACACCTGGAGCGTACCCCGCGCTCACCGCGGCAACACCCCCCCTCCAGGAGCCGTACGCCAGTTTCCTCTGAGGTTCGGGGACCCAGCTCGCTTCGGCGACGCTCATCTTCCCCCGCTGTCCCACGCAAGTGCCCTTCGCAGGGTCGATCGCCGGAGGGACGTCGCTCGGAACCGAGATCTCCTCGAGACCAAGCGGGGTCCGTGCAGCCTGACAGGGAGCAGGGCACGGAGCTGTTGCGGCTGGACTCTCCAGAGTCGTCCTATTGTGACGTCACTGACTCACCGGCTTCGAGATCAGAGCACAGAGGGCATTCCTCTCGTTGTCAACCCTGCTGTGCATATCGGTGTTTGCCTCCATACTGGAGTGAGTGGAACCGAGGTGATCTGACCCCGAGGCACACGGAATCAACATTATCGAGGGGATCAGACAGGGGATTGTCTGTGTCGAAGCAGGAACAAGCACAAGAGTTTCAGCCCATCAGCTCCGAGAGGGAGTTAGAGCTGAAGTCTCAATCCACTGTGGGGCTGAGGGAGGAAACCATTGGAACCACATCATCAATGACTCCCGCTGATGATTTTACTTCATATTCTGCCCAGGTAGTGAGAATGGCCAAAGCCCTAGATCTGCAGTGTGGGGTCTCAGGACCAAAATCCAAGGACCCTTTAATGCAGGTATTGTTTTCATCTGGTTCAGGTCCCATTGCCTTGCCGCTTATACAGGGACTGCAAGAAGTGATATTTGAGGCGTGGGCTAAACCAGCCTCAACCCCAGCTTCAGCAAAAAAATTGGAGAACATCTATAGAGTCAATGAGACTGGCTGTACTTTCCTGTTCCAGCACCCCAAAGCAAATTCATTTGTTTCAGAGGTCCTGCCTGCAAAAGGTCGTTTTGGGTCCAAGAGTTTTCCCAGTGACAAGGAAGGGAACAAATTGGACTCGACAGGTCGCCGTATTTACTCCTCTGGGGCCATGGGCATCAGAGTGGTTAATTTTACAGCTGTTATGGCTCTTTATAACCGACTGCTTTGGGAGAAGATGTCTCCGTTTATGGAGGCCTTACCTCAGGATAGAAGGCCTTTAGCAAAAGCCCTCCAAGAAGAGGGGATGAGATTGGGCAAGCAACAACTGAGTGCAGCACGACATGATGCAGACTGCTATAGCCGTGCTATGGGATCTGCATTGGTGCTAAGGCGCTATGCCTGGCTACGATCATCTGCCCTTCCGCCCGATACCTGTGCACAGATAGAGGACTTACCATTTGAGGGTAAAGATTTATTCAGTGACCAAACAGACAACATGCTTGAACGCATTAGAAAGTATAAATTGACGGCCAAATCCTTTGGCATCACGACTTCTGCCACTATGCAGACAAAGCCCAGGTATTGGCCAAGATCATACGTTATTCTTACAACAGGCCCTTCAGATATTCTGAGCCTAGGTACCAATCAGGTCCATATCAGGGGTCTTCAAGGGCCTCTTTTCACCAGACAGTTCCACATAGGCGGCAGCCAAGGAATAAGGGGGCACAGGGAGCTAAGACACGGGAGCCCTCAAACAGAGGGCATGAGGTGGCATGACTAAGTTTAGTTCCACTGTTTAAGGATCGATTATTACAATATGTTGAAGGTTGGTTATCTATCACTGACAATGCCTGGGTGCTGTCAATAATAAAAAGGGTTATTTTTTGGAGTTTCAAAGTTACCCTAAGTGTCACGCCCCTTCTCTGATAGATCAGGATGACAGCTCATCCATTTCTCAAGAAACTATGGTCCTCTTACAGAAAGGGGCCATTGTCAAGGTTGACTCACACACTGATCTAACTGGTTTTTATTCCCCATACTTCTTAATTGATAAGAAAGATGGGGGCAAACATCCTATATTAGATCTCAGGAATCTCAACAAGTTTTTACATAAACCAAAATTTCGTATGCTCTCTTTACAAGAGATCATACTGTTATTGAAAAAAGGCTTATGGTTTGGAAGTACTGACTTGAAGGATGCATATTTTCACATCCCTATACATAGAGATTGCAGGAGGTACCTGAGATTTGTTCATAAAGGGAGTCTTTTTGAATACACGGTTCTCCCTTTTGGTCTGGCTACAGCCCCAAGGATTTTTTCTAAATGTATGGCAGTAGTAATCGAACACCTTCGGTTAAAGGGCTGTATGGTATTTCTGTATTTAGATGACTGGCTGTTTGTGGCGAGCATGCCAGAGGCCCTACGGGCTTCTATTGAACAAGCCCTGAACATAATAGAGGAGTTGGGACTTATTGTGAATAGGGAAAAATCTGCACTAGTGCCCGTCCAATCGATTCAATACATAGGAGCAATTTTGGACTCTGTGGTAGGCAAGGCCTATTTACCAGTTCCCAGAGCACACAAGATTCAAACCATGGTGCACGGTCTGTCCAGGTGTAGACAAAGGACAGCACGATTTATCCAACAACTGTTAGGGTATATGTCATCAACCACAGCAGTGACACCATATGCAAGGTTCTACATGCGGCCACTGCAATTGTGGTTTCTCAAGAGTTTTCATACTCAACAGGACTCACCATGGATTAAGTTATCAATTCTCAGAGCAATAATTAGGGCCTTAAACTGGTGGACTGATATCTCCAACCTTAGAAAGGGGATGGAGTTTGGAGAGAGAACACAGGATCTTCACCTCTTCACTGATGCATCTAGCATGGGTTGGGGTGCACATTGTGGAGAGTACACAGCTCAGGGCACCTGGTCTCAATATGAAAGGAACTTTCATATTAATTGGTTAGAACTTCGGGCTGTAAGACATGCTCTTTCTTCTTTTTCAGGCATTCTACAGGGTCGCAATATCCTAGTAGCTACCGACAATACCACAGTAAAGTACTACATCAACAAGCAAGGGGGCACAGGATCACTAAGACTTTGTGCCGAGACACGGAGAATATGAGAGTGGGCTATTTCACAAAGTGTACACATAACTGCCATTCACATTGCAGGGAAATTGAATGTCCAGGCAGATGCCTTAAGCAGAGAGTTCAGGTCCGCCCAGGAGTGGTCTCTGTCAGTCCGAGTCCTGAAACCGATATTCGCAGAGTGGGGTACGCCACACATAGACCTGTTTGCTATGCAACAAAACAAGAAATGCTCCCTATATTGCTCCCGTGCTGCCATAGGTCGAGGTTCATTAGGAGATGCATTCCAGATTCCATGGCAACATTACCTATTCTATGCCTTTCCACCGATGGCATTACTCAGCAGGGTGGTCACAAGAATACACTCAAGAGGGCACAGCATGTATTCTCGTGGCACCATTTTGGCCACGAAGACCGTGGTTCCCACTACTGTGGCACCTGGCGAGAGGGGTTTATCACAAGCTACCACCTGTACAAGACCTGCTGCAGTATCACCAGGTGTCACACCCCAGTGTCCAGTCATTGAAATTAACCGCATGGCTTCTCAACCATGTTCCTCACCCTTGATGAGGGTACAGGAAGTGATGGAGGCTGCCAGGAAACCGTCTACCAGAGTTTCCTACTCAATAAAATGGAAAAGGTTTGCAACATGGCCTGCCAATAGAGGGCTAGACCCCAAGAATTGTAATTTGGGTTCTGTTTTTGAATTTTTATTATCTCTAAAAGACAAGGGTTTATCAAATTCTTCACTGAGAGTGTATTTGGCTGCCATATCGGCTTTCCATGAGTTAATTGACGGTATGTCTGTTTTTGTTTCTAAAGATTCTAAACAATTTTTAAAGGGGTTGAACAATTTGTACCCTCCAGTAAGGCATCTTGTTCCGCAGTGGAGCTTAGCTTTAGTATAGTCTCAGCTAACACATAAACCTTTTAAACCATTAGACAAGTGTGACCTGTCTTTTCTATCATATAAGGTTGCTTTTCTGGTAGCCATTACATCAGCAAGGAGACTGGGAGAACTTTCAGCTCTGTCTTGTGAGCCCCCATTTATCAAATTTCACCTGGATAAAGTGGTGTTATGCCCAAAGATAGAGTTTTTGCCCAAAGTAGTGTCAAGATTCCATTTAAATCAGGATGTTATACTGCCTTTTTCCCTTCACCTTCTACCACAGAGGAAATGACACTGCACACTTTGGATGTTAGAAGAGCACTCCTTATTTATCTAGATAGAACAAGTGTGTGTAGAAAGGAAAATTCCTTATTCATTTGTTTCAAGGGTCCTAAGAAAGGAAAAGGTGCTTCATCGCAAACACTATCTAGATGGATTTGCAATGCCATTAGGTTAGCCTATACGGCCTCTGGGACAGATTGCCCGTTGCCAATTTCGGCTCATTCCACACCAGCTCAAGCTTCGTCTGCGGCCTTTACATCAGGACTCCCCCTGGAGGACATCTGCAGGGCAGCGACCTGGTCCACGCCTACCACGTTCATCCTCCACTATTCGATGGACGTGGATTCCAGAAGTGAGGCAGTGGTGGGAAATGCAGTCCTACAGTCCATAATTCATTGAGATGTCCCACATCCTCCACCAAAGTAAGTGTACTTGCCATGTTCCCATGTGGGACTGCACAGAGGCCACGTAGATGAAAACAGGGGTTGCACTTACCTGTAACCTTTGTTCATCCAGTGGCCTTCTGTGCAGGCACACATCCCTCCCTTCTTCCCCGCTGTGGTTTGTCTCATATGACTCTTTGCTGGCGGCAGATGGAGAACTGAGGGGAGAGTGCTGACCCCGCCCACATCAAGTGACAGTTGGGCGGGAGGCTCGAGCTGAGATGGGAGGGGTAGCACTCTCGGGATTTCGAGATGATTCTTGAAAAACTCACTAATTCCTTCGATGTGGCTGGCCTGCACATGCGCAGTTCCCATGTGTGCCTGCACAGACGGCCACTGGATGAACAAAGGTTACAGGTAAATGCAACCCCTGTTTTCTGAAGCATGGATCCTCATAGATCCTTGGGGTTTTTGCAATGGGTCACCCAAAAACAACATCAAGTCACACAACATGTGAACCATGTTTTTATTGATGATGTTACCACGAAGCCGTGGATCCATGACTTTTGTGGTGCAAGCTGTTGCCATGGATAAGTTATATGATTTGATGGTGTGTTTGGGGTGTCCTAATGCAGAAATCCTGAGGATCCGTTCTCTAGAACCATGTTTTTGCAGAATGGTGTTGCCATGAAGCCATGGATCCATGATTTTTGAAGTACAGGCTGTTGCCATGGACATGTTTTGTGATTTGATGGTTTGTTTCGGGTGTCCTAATGCAAAACCCCCTAGGATCCGTGAGGATCCATGCTTCAGAAGCAAGTTTTTGTTGATGGTGTTGCCACAAGCCATGGGTCCATGACTTTTGTGGTGCAAGCTGTTGCCATGGACATGTTTTGGCTGCATGGTGTTGCCACTAAGCCATGGATCCATGACTTTTGTGGTGACCCAACACAGAAACACTGAGGATCCACTCTTCGGAACCATGTGTTTGCAGCATGGTGGTGCCACAAAGGCCGAGACCCATTAATACTGTGGTGTAAGTAGTGACCATGGCCATGGTATGGGATTTCATGATATCTTTGAAGTGTCCCAACACAAAACCCCAAAGAATCCATAAGGATCCATGCTCCAGAACCATGTTTTGGCTTCATGGTGCCACCACGAAGCCGTGGACACATGATTTATATGGTGCATTCTGTGGCTATGGACAAGGTCTGTGATTTAATGGTGATGTTGGGATGACCCAACCCAAAAACACTGAGCATCCATGAGGATCTGTGCTTAGGAACCTAGTTTTTCCAGCATGGTGTTGCCACAAAGCCGTGGCAACATGAATTCTGTGGTGCAGGCTGTGGACATGGACATGATATGGGATTTAACAGTATGTTTGGGATTTCTCAACACAAAAACCCCAAGGATCCATAAGGATCCGTGCTTCAGAATCATGTTTTTGCAGAATCGTGTCACCACGAAACCGTGGATCCGTGATTTTTGTGGTGCAAGCTGTGCCCGTGGAGGTGTTATGTGATTTGATGGTGTGTTTGGGGTGACCCAACTGAAAAACCCTGAGGATCCATGAGGATCTGTGCTTTGGAACCATGTTTTTGCAGTTTTGTGGTGCCACGAATTCGTGGGGGCAAGGTTTTTGGAGCACAGCCTATGAATCACTGGGCTGGTGGCCACAACTTAGGAATGCAAAGGGATGACCATAAGGCTACCTTCCTTCCCAAAGAATATTTTCCTACTCATCAGATGCAGGGGAGGTGATTCAACAGTCAGGGCTAATCACTCTGCAACTGATCCAGCGCAGCTATGACTCCGGGCACTGTCAGCAACTCCAGAATCGGGGTAAGTCTTAAAGGAGAACCAGACTCTTTCGGCCGCCCAAGTCTAGCTGACAGGAATGCTGGGAGGTGGTACGGCTCCCCCTTCCACGAGGCAGCGTCAAGAGGGTGGGTCTCTCTCTCCCTCGGTGGCTTTCAGACTACGACAGGGTGACTCTCCCTCGACCCATCTCCGAACGCAAGGGAACAAACGGCCGCCGCCGCCCCTTCGGCACCCCCCCTCCCCTCGGTGGCCTCGCCCCCACGCCTGCGCGTGTCCGCACACTGCCCCCCACTCACCACAGAAGCACCGCGCTGACGAGTCTGACCAGCAGAGCCACTCCCAGAGCCGGCCGGTCCCGCCCCGTCCTGTCCTACCCTACCCAGCTTTGCCTGTCCGCGACACGTTCCGTCGGCCTCAAGCCGCACTACCCAAGTCACTCTCCAGCCTGTAGCCGAAGTCACTCTTGTCCGGCCCCTCTGCAACTCTGATTGCGCCCGCCGCGATTTCGGGAGCTGTGATTGGACGACACCTGCACCGCCGCTCCGATTGATCGAGACCAAATCGGTTGCCAAGCCCGCCTCCATCCCCCACCCCGACGCACGCCCTCGAAGCCGACTTCTTCCCCGAAGGGGCTGCGTGCTGCTCTCGTCAGAGCTGCCGTGAGGGGCGCTAAAGGGGCTCTTGAGCTTCCTGTGCGTGGAGCGGAGAAGTAAGTTGGCCCGTATTATTTCTTTCCACTAAGGAGGGATTTCCTTGGCGGCTTTGTCCCTTTTGACGCCCGATTTCTGGTGGCTTTTAAACATCCACGATTTGGTGCCGGGCTGTCCCACGTGGACAGCCACTCTGCTGCTGAGGCTTCCGGTGCCTGCTGCTCCGGAGATTTTCAGTGACAGTCTCTTCTCCTTTCAGCAGTAGGGATGCCAATCCCGAGGTGCGGGTGGGGGTATCTTCGACTTTTAGGGCTCAGACCCAAGGGGAGGGACGCCCCGTCCACGACACTTGTCTGCAGCCCTGCTTGAAAAGAGCGGGTGCCACACGCACCTGCCCTGCAAGCGGCAAATTCTCTGTTTGCAGAGCAGGAGCACGCAGCACCGCTCTTTCCAGGCTCTTGCGTTGCAAGAGGCGACTTCTTCTCTTGTAGGGCAGGTGCACGGCACCCGCTCTTTCCAAGCGGGTGGTGCTGGCCAATGCTCCCTCTAAGCTGTGGAGTCTTGTGAGCAAAAATTCTACTTTGTGAGCTGCTGATGTTAAAGTTGTGAGCAAGCAATTTGGCTGCTGCATAAATCAGTTGGCTCTGGAGCCATCCTTCCTGAGCTGAGACAAAAATGTGTGAGCTGGAGGGTAAAAAACTGTGAGCTGGCTCACACTAACTCAGCTTAGAGGGAACACTGGTGCTGGCTCCTGCGTTGCAAGAGGAAAGTTTCTCTCTTGCAGGGCAGGCCCGCTTGGCACCCCCCCTTTTAAAGGCAAGGTTCCCTTTAAAGGTTTGGGAAAAGTCAACTGCGTCCAGGACGTGATGGCGTCACACGTTGGGGATGGTCACGCTCCATTATTCCCCCTCCCGCCGGGGAGAAGATTAGACCTGGCGACCGTAGTTGAGGTTGTGGCTTGGGTAGCGCTTGGGTAGCGCTCTAGCAGTGTCCGTCCGGCTTTCGGCTTCCAGGAGGTGGGGCGCCACAGTGGGAGGAGGAGGAAGAGGAGGCAGTGTCCTGCAGCCCATAGTGGCACCCGGGGGACCTGCGGCGTTGCGGTAAATAAGGCACCCCGCCGGGAGCAGGTCCGTCACTCTTCTTCCGTCTCTCTTTATCTGCAGGGCAGCTATCGCTCCGCCTTCCCCAAAACAAACAGGCAGAGCCCGGTGGAAGCCCAGGTAAGTCAGAGACGGGATGGCGCTTGGGTCTTTGGTTTTCTGCTCTACCAGCGCTCAGGTGGGCGAGGGGTCTGGCTACCGAACCGCCTGAATTTTGTTATTTCAGAATTAATTGAATAATGGAGCCATTAAAAACCCGTACAGTTAACTCGGATTTCCGTAATCGGGCAGCTGTCCAATTAGCGTAAAGTGTTTCAAAGAAAATCTGTTTCTATTAATGCGGAGTCCGACCACTTTCTTCATACCAGGGACTGTTTGTCCTAGAGGGCAGCAAGAAACTGGCGATCTGGCTCTAGAGTTAGAAACCCAAGGGTGGCTTCCAGTCTTATTTCCGGGATCGCACCTGTGTGTGTTGGAGGGAAAACAGGAAGAAGCACACTTGCTATGGTGAGGCCAGTGTATGTTTGTTCTCTAACACTGCAAACTCCGTCAGTACCTGTTCGGTTAAAATTTAATTTTCCTGGTGGTTTCAGCTGCATGCTGTCTCACCATGCTTTGTTTTTTGCCTTGGGATCTGAAAGGCTCTTTGCATTATTTTAGATAGCAAAGTATTTGTTTTTACTTCTGTTAAAATAGAACTGGAGTATTTCGTTTGCCAGAATGCTGAAAGAGGATTTGGAACTCATAAACCAATCATAAGAACATCAAGTTTACATTTGTACATTTGGGAAGAGAGAGGAGGTTTTTGTTTTTAAATCGGCATAAAACACAGCAAAGCAACCTCCTGTTAGGCAAAATCAGGCCCAACGCTTCAGGTCACATCTTGTGGAAAGCTACTAAAACAAAGTTGTTAACATAGTCCAGTGGCACCTTTAAGACCAACTAACTTTTGTTCTGGGTATAAACTTCCGTGTGCATGCACATTTCTTCAGATAAATTGTTAACAGTTAGTTTAGTGTCATATTTTTGCTGCTATTTGGGAATCTTCCTGGATTTTCTTCTTCATGCAACAGTCTATGTTGGGTCTTATCTCTTCACCCATGAAATAATAGTTTTAAGTGCCTCATCTAACCAGCTGTCCAGTCTTGCATTTCTACCCATTTTCTGTTGAGGGGCTTTGAAACTGTCAGGCCTTCTCAGCCTGAAAACAGCCTGATTAAAATTTGATGAAAACATGTGGGCTGCCATGATGCCTCCTCACTTGCTTTTCAGAATACATTTGTAGAGCACCACTTCTCATAGATTCTCACTGGGAACCCAATAACCACACCTTTCTTATTCTGTGCTTGGACCAAACTGGGGGCTGTCAAATAAGTTTGCAAACCTATTGCTTTGCTGTCTTCTGGTCCCCCTCAATGCATATAGAATCTAACAAGAGGCGGGACCCGCGATATTCGTGGGGGCGGCCCGCCCAGTCTCCCCCTCCCACCCATCCACCCACCCAAACAGCAGGGCGGCGGTGGCGGCGGGAGGCCGGCCGGCCGGCCCGCCCGCCCAGCCTCCCCCTCCCTCCCACCCACCCACCCACCCACCCAAGCAGCAGAGTGGCGGCGGCAGGAGGCCGGCCGGCCGGCCCGCCCAGCCTCCCCCTCCCTCCCTCCCACCCACCCACCCACCCAAGCAGCAGGGCGGCGGCGGGAGGCCGGCCGGCCGACCCGCCCAGCCTCCCCCTCCCTCCCACCCACCCACCCACCCAAACAGCAGAGCGGCGGGGCGGCGGCGGAGGCCGGCCGGCCGGCTCGCCCAGCCTCCCCCTCCCTCCCACCCACCCACCCACCCAAGCAGCAGGGCGGCGGCGGCGGGGGGGAGGCCGGCCGAGCCTCCCCTCCCTCCCTCCCTTTCAAGCAGCGTGGCGGCGGGGGGGAAGCCGGCCGGCTGGCCCGCCAAGCTTCACCCTCCCTCCCCAGCGGCGAGGCCGGCTGCTCGCCAAGCCTCCCTCTTCCTCCCTCCCCAGCAGCAGAGGCGAGGCCGGCTGGCCCGCCAAGCCTTCTCCCGCCCTCCCATCCCTTGGCGGCAACGGCCAGTTTTAGAGCGTTCCCTGCGCATGTGCAGGGAGGGCTCTTTTACTTTTTGGGGGATTTAGATATCCCCTTATAATTTTTTTTACTTTTTAGATTTTTCTGCACACGTGGGGACTGCCCCACGTGTGCAGGAAAATCTCCCTGCCCCCCAGGTGCCCCCGATGTGCGGATTTAGATATCCGCACAGGGGGGGCAACTTGGGAATTAGATATATAGATGGTGGAATTGTATGGAATGTGATGGAGGCAAGTGCTGTATGCTTGCAGTAGCACAAAAATAAGTAAACTGCTGTTTGCTTGGAACTCTTATTTTGAATGCTAGTGAAAGAAAGAATACTTGTGTTTCATCTTAATGGGTACAAAGAAAAATGTCACTAGAATACCCTGTTGACGCTCGATATGAGTCCAGTAGCACCTTAGAGTCCAATAAGATTTTCTGGCTGTGAGGTTTCAAGAATCAAAGCTTCCATTGTTGGA
Source organism: Gekko gecko (assembly GCA_029375565.1). Classification (NCBI taxonomy): domain Eukaryota; kingdom Metazoa; phylum Chordata; class Lepidosauria; order Squamata; family Gekkonidae; genus Gekko; species Gekko gecko. The sequence goes on along the minus strand of JAPDNY010000005.1, from coordinate 214,111,747 downwards.
AAGCTCAGGCCCTGAAAATCTTGTTGGTCTCTAAAGTGCTATTGGTCCAAGTTCTACTGCAGACCATCATGGCTACCCTCTGAAACTATGCAAAAAGGAAGGTCACAGTTGTACATTAAAGCTAAACAACAAATAGATAGACAACAGTGAATAAGGCTGAAAGAACTTTATACCGATGTTGTAACTTATTAATAAAACCCTATTACATTGTTGGAATGTAAATAAAAATACAATAATATTCCGTTGTTTCACTGAAGTGTAATGTCTTCCTATGGTGTTGCTATGATGTTGATGTTGACGGTGGTCTTCAAAATGATCTACTGTTTCGATGGTGTTTCTTTTTCCAAACTGAAAAAAAGTGTAACGCTTAGCCAAAAAACCTTATACAAGAATATCAGGTCAATTTCTTAATAATGAAGCATTCTGGATAAATCCTATTCACTGGGTTGTCTCACCCATGATAACAAGACATCTCAAACAGGCAATATGTTGCTCAATCACTTCAGTGAAACAACGGAATATTATTGTATTTTTATTTACATTCCAACAATGTAATAGGGTTTTATTAATAAGTTACAATATCGGTATAAAGTTCTTTCAGCCTTATTCACTGTTACCCTCTGAAACTACCAATTGACACTGTGACATTTCTGTATGTGTCTCCACTTTTTGTTATCTTTTAGTGTACTAATAGAAACAATAAGACTAGGGATGATCTGCAAAATATATTATCTGACCTCCCCGTACGTTCATCAAATTTTAATCAGGCTGTCATGAAAAATGGAAAAAAGACTTTTGGAGAACTGTGTGTATGAGAGGCTGCAATATTAGCTCTCTCTCGATCATGATGTAACACAGTATGGTAAATCCAGTAGATCAACCGTGTTGGTCTGAAGCAGTAGAACAGATTTAAGAGCCAGTGTGGTATAGTGGTGTAGATTATTGGACTAGGATCTGGGAGACTCAGGTTTGAATCCCCACTCTGTGACAAGCTACACATTCAGGTTTTTAATTAGTTCAGTCCAGGTTCCCTGCCACCACACAGCAGATTCCAGGACACAGAGCTGTTTTCCTGCAGGGGAACAGAGCTGGGAAAGTATTATTTCCCTGTTTTTTGCAGCTCCATGTGTGATATTCTATACAAGAGAAGCATCAAAAACAGGGAAATAACTCCCTCCCAGCACTTTTTCTGTGTGAGAAAATGGCTGGGGAGGGCAGAAGCCCTTCCCTCCATTGCCCAGAGGTGATTCAAACCCATTTGGGCTTTCCTTTATTTTTAAAAAGCTGTTCCCAGCAGCTGCTGTGTGGCTCCAGGGAACTCAAGCCCAACTCATTAAAAACTCAGATGCATAGTTTGGCCCTCTGCCATGGGTGACCTTGGACCAGTCACATGCTTTCAACCTAACCTACGTCACAGGGTGGTGGTGAGGAGAAAGTGGTGGTGAGGAGAAAGGCGGGATATAAATGAAGTAAAGTAAAGAAGTGGAAAGTCCTTACTACTAGGTGTAGTTTGAAATTACTCTAGGGTCTGACTAACTACTAAAGCTACATATATATACATAAGTGCTGTTGAGTCACAACCAACTTATAGCAACCCCTGCAAGGGGCTTTCAAGGTAAGTGAGAAGTAGAGGTGATTTGCCTTCCTTGGCAGCTTCCCATCCAAGTAATGATCCTGCTTAGCTTCCAAGATTTGACAAGACTGTGCTATACCATGTCATCTTCCCTCCCCAAACCGACATATACCTAGATATAAAAGAACAGTTGCCTTATTTTGAACCAGGCCTTTGAGCTATCTAGCTTCCTCTCTGGCTTGAATTCTTCCTTTTATTCTTAGCTGGGATTAATTGATGCTACCTAAGACTTGTAGGTCAGAGGAGCAGAGAAAGAAAGGTGGCCCATCTAGGCCAGAACTCTGGGAAAGCAGCAGTTCTCCAGGGTCTTGGGCAGGTGCCCATACTTACTGAACCAGCAATGCCGAGTTGAATCTAGGACCTTTTACAGGAAAACCATCTCTTATTTTACTTCTGTGTGCCTCTGCATCTGGTCCCTAGAGTGACCTGCAAGAACACAGAAGATGACTGGTAGGTTTTGAACATGTTTTTTACTGCACAAATGTGTTTTCTTGTTTCCACTATTAGCCAACCAGGAAATAAAAATTAAAAGGTAAGCCTGACATCAGAGTGAAAAAACAGACAAAAAACATCCTTCCGGTACTCTCATGCTAGAATGAGTAAACAACAAAAGATCTTTGACTGTCCTTGTCTAGGTGCATTTCAAATACAAATACATACGATGGGTAAACAATTTCAGATGCGTTTCGGCCCCTTTGGGCCTTCCTCAGTGGTCACTATTCTCTATATTGCATTGCCACACATCCAAATACATGTATAAAGGATTTTTAGTATACATATATATCTAACCAGATGTTGTTTCCTGAAATTATAAAAAGGAAAAAGTGAAAGGGGGGAAAAACCCTCATTATAATATACCAAATATATATTAAATCATTATTGATAAAAAAATAAACTGAAATTACCTTGTATGTTTAAAATTATGCTACTGGTGTATATGTTGGGCCATAGATACAGCTATGCCGATTCTTCGAATTATTCTGAATAAATAAAAAAGTACAATGATAGAAATTTTATAAATAGTCTAATTTTAGAATAATTTTAGCCTAAAATAAAATTAAATTGGTCAACAAACCTGGTATCAGATTTCATTGGTCAGGATGTGTGTCATCTCTATCAAAGTAAAAGATCAAATTACAAGCTACTGCAGTGGCCTCATTATATAGTGAACCTGGGATAATGCAATCAGCCACATACATTGCACAATGCTTGCCAAGAAGGAGATACAAGGTGGGGGGGGGGTAATAAGGAGAGGGAGGGGGAAAAAGAAAAAAGGAGCAGCTTGGGGTGGGGAATAACACAGTTAGCATAAAAAACTTCTAGAAAACAAGTATAGATGTTTTTAAAGACAGCAAGTCCAATCCACTTCATTCAATCCTAAAGGAGCCAACGTCTTTAGATGGTGCATCCAAAATAACTCTCTTCTCTGGAGCACTCTGCACATGCTTGGATTAGTAGTCTGAAGTGTCTCAATGATCCAAAATTTCAGCTGTTTTTCAGTATGACCCAAGTCCAGAAAATGGTTCACCAGGTGTGCTGTACGTTTCTTTAATCTTATGCAGCTCCTATGTTCTCCAATTCTTACTTTTACAGGTATTGATGTTTGCACCAGATACATTTTCCCATAAGGACATTGGATACAGTAAATTACTCCTTTGCTGTTACAATTACAGAACGTATTTACAAAGAAAGTTTTTGTTCTGGTAATATTTTGAAAGGACTTCTTAGCCTCAGCACAATTACACATGCTACAGTTACCACAAGCAAAAAACCTTTAGGTATCTGACTCCCTGTCATACAGCTGGTGTCCTTCACTTCAGGGAGTCAGCTTCTAACCAGTACTTCCCTGAGATTTTTAGCTCTCCTGGCTGTGAACAAAGGAGGATCCTGGCATCTAGGTATGTTTGATAACAGGTGCCAATATTTGTTTATAATAGTCTGTACCGGTTTAAATGTGCTATTATAAGTCAGAGGTATAATCATCCTATCTACTCTCTGATTGTGAGCTCTAGGAGTAAGTAGAGACCTTCTAGATGTATTATAGGCTCTGTTGTAAGCTCTTTTCAAATTTCTAGATGAATAGCCTCTTCTAGCAAGTTGATTCATTAAAATGCCTGCCTGCCTCCTAAAGTCATTGTCCTCATTACAGTTTCGTCTCAATCTTAATAATTGGGAGTAAGGTAGATTCCTTTTAATATGTCCAGGATGGAAACTATCCATTGCTAAGTAGGAATTGGCATCAGTGGGTTTTCTATAGACTTCTGTTTGTATCCTATTGCCTATCCTTATTTCTGCATCTTAAAAATGTTCCTTATAATTGTCAGAAGTTAATTCAGATTTAATTGTGTTATATATCTGATTGATATATTTGCCAAATTCAAAGATCCCATTGTACCCTTCCAGAGCATGAAGATATCATCCAGAAGTCTTGTTTCATCTCTCCATCTCCTCCTGCCCTGCCCATGGGGTGGCAGCGCAGTCCAGTATGGGAATAAGATTTAGTAGGGCACCATCTTGAATTTTAGGTTTTTAATTGCGTGCTTAACTGTATGATTGTTGTATGATTTTATTTTTTGTTTTATTATTAATTGTATTGCTCAGAGCCCTTTTTTACAGGGATGGGATGATTCATAAATTGAATAAATAATAACTTAGACCAGTCCAAAATATTAATAATTATTATTCTCCCATAGTTAGCATAGCAGGATTGCCATGTGGGGAGGAAGGTTAACTCTCTAATGCACCTATCCTTAAAACATTAAGTTAGGAGCATATCAAATTCTGTGCCATAGATCCCAGACTCTAAACACACATCTATACAAAATTGTGTAAGAAAGGTGCTTAATATTATATTCTATATTTGTACACTGATAATTAGAAATAGATACTAGGAATAATTCTCTGAGTGACAAGTTACCTGGAAGGACGTGCTGGAAGAGAGCTCCAGCATCAATTAAGACTTATCTAAGTTTTATAAAGTTTATCTGCCTCTTCCAAGTCATAACATCCATGGCATAACTTTAGTGCCACCGGCCCACAGTAAATCGACTTTCTTACTGCTGCCAGGAAGATAAGAAGACTCCAAACTATCTCTCAGCAATGGCTATAATTCCTCACTGGAGAAAAGAACATGACGGTGAAGCTTCAGGACGAAAGCTTTCAGTAAACTGTGAGAAAATATTTCTTTTGAATTCCATTCGTCCATACTTCTAGGATACAGCCTGTGTATTATCTGAATTGCTTTCTTTGCATATGGCTGCGTTAATGGTAACAATTTAACGAGTTTACTCACAGATTGGAAAGGGTAAACACTCCACCAACTCCACCAACCCCTTCTCTTATCTGCCTTGTAAAACTTGGCCTCTCCAGGCAGTGTAACTTAACCTGGTAATTGCAAAATCTAGAGGCTTCTCTGCCAGATGGATTGATAGCCTAGCCAGAATGGCCTCATTTAAAAGACCAAGGAGTGGTGAGGAAGAAGATTTAAATATACCAGCCTGTAAACAAACGAAAATCTTGGAATACTTTCCTGAGAGAGATAAAACAATTTACAACCTCCCAGTAACCAATCGGTTTGCACCATTAGAAGAGGAGGAGGTGGAAACAAAAAAATTCAAAAAATGTGAAGGATTAAAAGAAGCAGCTAGAAATAATAGAGAAGGGAGAGAGGAAGAAATCATCAAACAAATGGAGATGAAACCAATGACGACAATACAATTGAGTTGATAAATCTGGTAGCTTGAACTGTGCAACACATATTTAACAAACTGCTGAAAATAGAAATCCATCTTGAGACCCTGAGCAGAGTAAATTTAGGACCTGGGCAGAGAAGCCAATTAGACCTCAAGCCAAATAAATGTAATGAGCTTATATCTGGACAGAATAATATGATGAGGTTGAACAGAGAAGAGCTCCCCCAACAGCTATGACCCAATGACAGAAAAGCAGAAACAACAACTGATTCTACAACCTAACAAAATTGCCTTGACAGCATGCAAGTACCGTGGAAGAGTGCACCGTTGGAATTCTGAGTATGAAGCAGTAGGTCACTTAAGTTACTTACTGAGAACCAGGATAATAGATATAGATTTGAAGGAGGTTGAGGACATCTCTAATGACAATCAAATGCAAAGAATTATCCTGACATTTAAAAGCCCAAGAATCTCCTCCAAGATACTTACCTATACCAATGAACTGAGGTATAAGGGCATTTTTCCTACGTGTGTGTTTGTCAATACCAACAAGAGGTCTTTAACTGATAGACATTTAAAGAAAAGAAAGCAGGAAGAAACTCAGGATACACTGATGGACATTGATGAGTCTAAAGAGCATGAACAAGAAACCTTATTTAAAGGAGATGCTGATTTAATCGCATGGACTGAACCCAAGACACCAAATCCTGAAGGGAAAAATGACTGGCTCGAGAATTCAGAAGAAGAAGAGTTACTACAAAGCTTTGCTTTATTCCCAGGAGGAGACCAATTTGCTATAATTACCAGGCTGGGAGTGGTACAGAAGAGACTGATTGAAGTTACCCAAATATGCCCATTGGAAGGGAGCAAAGGGACAATGGATATCAGAAAGAAAACCAGGTTGCTTACCTGTAACTGATGATCTTTGATTGGTCATCTGTGCATTCACACCCACGGGAAACAGTGAGCCTGCGCTGACCTGGTCGGTGTTGTACAAAGCTCACAACAGGATTTTCGTGCCCTCGCTCTGGGCCTGCGCAAGGACCCCTCAGCACGCATGCCCAGAGAGGCAGAGCACGAATATCCCGCCAGTTCCTTCTGATCGCTATCAACCAAAGCCATGTATGAGAACAGCCGAGGATGACAGCAGAGGGGAAGGATGGGCGGGCGGTGTGAATGCACAGATGACCACTCGAAGATCATCAGTTACAGGTAAGCAACCTGTTTATCTTCTTCGTGGTCTCTGTGCATCACACCCATGGGAGATTAAAAAGCAGTGGCTCACCTGGAGGCGGGTGCCATCAGACTCGGCGAGCCACAGCGGAAAGGACCAGATGACCCAGATCACCCTTCTGTTGCGCACGAACGTCCAGAGCGTAGTGTTTGATGAACGTGGTTGGCGTGTACCACGTTGCAGCTCTGCAGATGGACGATAAGGATGCACCCTTTAGAAAGGCCGTAGAGGTTGCCATGGGCCTTGTGGAGTGAGCCCGTAGAGTAGTAGGATGCGACTGCTTCGCTAGGGCATAACACAGTCTAATTGTCTCAACAATCCATTTGGACAGGCGCTGGGATGAGATGCGTAATCCCAAGGAAGCCAGGCTATAAGAGACGAATAGGTTACTGTCCCACCTGGTAGGTTGAGACCTATTAAGATAAAACAGAAGCGCTCTCTTGACATCTAGAGTGTGCAGTAGGCGCTGCTCATCCCCATCAGGATGCGGGAAAAAATCTGGTAGAAAAATCTCTGTATTAACGTGGAATTCGGAAACAACTTTCGGAACAAAGGCAATGTCTGGCACTAAATGAACTCCATCAGGGAAAAATACCAGATACAGAGGGTCATGTCTTAACGCTGAGAGTTCACTGACCCAAAGTGATGGCCACCAGGAAGGCTGTCTTCCAGGCGGCATATTGAAGCTTGCACGTTGCCATCGGTTTAAACGGGCGTCTGGCGAGATGGCAGAGTACGAGAGGTAGGTCCCAAAGTTCTGTGGGTGGAGCCACAGGGGGATGCAGCCGGAGGAGACTTTTTAGAAACTGTTTAGAGGTTGGATGGGAAAAGATGGTATGGCCATCTACACCCTCGTGGTATGCAGATATAGCTGCCAGGTAGACTCAGATGGATGAGTGAGAAAGGCCTTGATCTTTAAGGGAGACGAGGAAATCCAGAACCCTGTCAAGACCAACAGAAGTAGGTGATGCAATAGGGGGTGGAGGTAAGAAAGGAACCTGCACCATTTTCTCCTATATGAGGAACGCGTGGATTCTTTCCTGGCATTGGAGAGCACTTCTGCGACTCTTGCAGAGAATACTAAGGTTGAATCCTCCAGGCCGTCAATTTTAGCTTGTTTACTTCTGGGTGGAACAGCGTGCCCCTTTCTGCTGTGAGAAGATCTGGAACTTTGGGAAAGTGGTGGTACTTTCCCTGCGCTAGTCAAAGTAGAACAGGGAACCAGGGTTGCCTGGGCCACCATGGATCTATTAGGATGCAATCCGGATGAAAACTGGCCAACTTGTGTACCACTCTCAGGAGTAGAGGCAAGGGAGGGAACATATAAAGAAATGCTCCGTCCCATGGCAATAGAAGGCCGTCTCCTAGTGAGAGGGGATCCCTTCCTTCCCGACTGCAGAAGTGCGTGCATTTTCTGTTTTCTCTGGAGGCGAACACATCGACCCCCGGAGTGTCCCATTGATTGACGATGGGTTGGAGGTAGGATAGGTTCAGTTCCCACTCGTGGTGATGAGTGGCACCTCTGCTGAGCAGGTCCGCCTCTATGTTCAGGACTCCCAGGATGTGAGTGGCTATCAGAGTGATGTGGGAGGCAACGCACCAATCTCACATTTCTATTGCAAGGCGACAAAGGCTCTGTGACACTGTTCCCCCCTGACGGTTCACATAGCTCATGGCTGTCGTATTGTCTGTGAGGATAGCCACACAGTTGCCCCGGAGGAGAGGATGGAAGGCTCGAAGGGCCAATCTGACTGACAGTAGCTCCAGGAAATTGATGTGGCAAGTTGTGGTGGAAGCATCCCAACAGGACCCAATACTGATGCCATTGAGGTGGGCCCCCCAACCTCATAGAGAGGCATCCGTGGTCAGCGTGTAGTGAGGAACAGGAAGGGTGAAAGGTGCACCTTCTGTGATATTCGGGATGACAGTCCACCAAAGAAGGCAGTCGCGCACGGCCTGAGGTGGAGTGAGGGACTTGGATTGCGGCATGAGTGTTGGACGAAAGTTCTTCAAGAACCAGAGTTGGAAGGGGCTCATCTGCAGTTTGGCTAGTGGGAGGACAGAAGTTGTCGCGGACATGTGTCCCAAGAGGCGCTGTATCTGGTACGCCATTGAGGATGGAGAAGAGCGAATTGCCATCGCTAGAGAGGCCAGGGTTTGAGCCCTGTCTGCTGGAAGGTAGGCTCTGCAGGTGATAGTGTCCAGTAGAGCTCCAATAAAGTGCACCTTCTGGGATGGTTCCAGGTGAGATTTTGAGTGGTTTACCTGAAGTCCCAGAGACGACAGGAGGTGCAGCGTCAGAGCAATATCCCTTCTCAGGAGTGTTGGGTTGTTCGCCACCAGAAGCCAATTGTCTATATAAGGGAAGATGGTGACTCCCTGGAGACGAAGGTGGGCCGCCACCACCACCATGGTTTTGGTGAAGATCCTCAGTGCGGTAGAGAGACCAAAGGGGAGGCATTTGTATTGGTAACGACACTCCCCTATGGCAAAACGGAGGTATCTCCTGTGAGAAGGGTGGATGTTGATGTGGAAGTAGGCGTCCTGGAGGTTGATAGTAGCCATCCAGGCACCTTGAGAAAGAAGGGGAAGTATAATCTGCAGAGTTGTCATTTTGAATTTTCGGTATCAAATGTAAACATTGAGATCCCGAAGATCCAAGATTGGCTGCAACCCGCCGTCGCGCTTCGGTACCACAAAATACCGGGAGTAGAAACCTCTCTGCCTCGAAGACATCGGTACGGGCTCTATCACCTCCTTCCTCAGGAGGGAGTTGACTTCCTGAAGAAGAATGGCAGAAGGAGAGGTGGGATGGAAGACAGGGCGGTCGATGAACTCAATGTAGTAGCCCCCGGTCACGATGGAAAGGACCCAGGCATCGGAGGTGATGATTTTCCATGCGGAGAGGAATGGATGGAGACGAGTTTTTTCTGATGGTATCGACAGTGGAGAGTCAAAGATTCTGCTTTGGGCCTCGGATGGACTTCGACCTCTGTTGCTGTTGCTGCATTCCTGACCTCGACTTGGACTGATATGAGGGGCAATGAGGAATCGGAGACTGGCGTGGTTTCCAGGTGTTATCCGGAGAAGGCTTGGTGGGATATGGACGCTGTGCAGCATACCTGGACCACGAACGTTGTCGGTAGGATCATTGTGGAGCGGATACTCCTAACGACTTTGAAGCCTTGATATTTTTGTCTAGCTCCTGCAAGGCAGCGTCGGTGGATGAGTGGAAGAGGCCGTCTCCATCGTAGGGGAGGTCCTCGATATAGGATCTAGTATCCAACAGTAAGGAAGTGGTACGAAGCCATGCATGGCGTTGAAGAGATACCGATGAAGCCATTGATGTCGAAAAAGCATTCAAGGAGTGCTTAGCGGTATTTAATATTTGTTTAGAAACCAGAAGGCCTTCCTTCTGGATGGATCGGGCTTCGGCTAACTTGTCTTCCGGTATGGAAGGGAATAAGGCATACATCCTTTGCCAAAGGGAGTATTCATATCTCCTGAAACAAGCCAGGTAATTTGAGGATTTTACGCCCAGGGCGGCAGAAGAGTAGATCCTGCGACCATAAGCATTAATTTTCTTGCTCTCCCTATCCGAAGGGATGGCACTAGATCTTTTATTTTTGGACGAGGTAGAGACGACTAGTGAATTAGGATGAGGGTGAAGGTAAAGGAAGGAAGCCCCTTCTTCTTGTACTCAGTACATGTGATCAAGACGTTTACTGGAGACCGGAGCCAAGGAAGGCTTGGCCCAAGGGGTTTTGACTGCCTTAAGTAGATGTTTCGACATTGGGAGTGCAATAGGTGTTGATGCATCTATCTCAATGATGTCGTACACCTCATCTGCAGCAGATGGTTGTGGCTGCACAATGGTGAGTCCAAGGGAATGGGCCATCCGCTTAACCAGTTCCCTGTATGAGGACATATCCTCCGACGGCGATATTGGACTGTCTCCTGAGATGGGTTGTTTCGGAGGCGGGTCTACAGGAGAGAAATCATCCTTCATGCGTTCTTCATCAGAACCGTCTTGAGAGGGCTCAGAATTGGATTCAATTTCCTGAGTTGGTAACGACATTGGGGGTTGTTGTAGGGGCATCGATACCGATGGCTGATGCACAGGAGATTGAGCAGGAAGCCGTGGAGGAGACTGTGGTGCTTTCGACAGCGACGCTGAGGATGGAGGGCGGCGCGGGGAGCGCGATCTATGTTGGTGGGATTCCCAAGGGCCTGGTCCCCGTGGATATTGCCATGGGCCAGAAGAAAACCAATACCACATATCTTGGCTATGGTCGTACGGGTATCTAGATGGGCCGTAAGGATATCTCCCTTGGGGCTCATGTGGGTAGTTTGGACGATACCTTGGGTCGTAATCTTCCCATCCATATTGATCTGGTTGATAAGGAGACCGAGAGCGTCCTCTGGGACGGTGTCGGGGATGTTCTGAATGGTCACTAGCCCAGGAGGCCACAGAAGGCGAGCAGGAACCCACAGCTTGAGTGTCAGAGATGAGGTCGACATCGGTGGGTGACGACAATGGAAGTGGTTTGCCTTGACGTCGGACATCCAACACCGGGGGGTCCAGCTGTCAAGGTGGGGAGTCCAAGATTTCTAGTGGAGGCTCCACAAGAACCTTCGGCAGCTCTGGAGTTGAGCGGAGTGTCTGAAGGGGTTGCTGTGATGCATCAGCATGTAAAGCAGAGCCCCTAGGAGATAAAGCACTGCTCACACCGTGAGACTTACATGTGTCTCCTGACATCTTGGCAGCGTGCCCTTTAGATTTGTCCTTTTTGGGATTTTTCGCTGGAGTTGACACCAAGGATGCCGTCTTCGAGCTCACCTTCTTTTTAGGAGCCAGTCCCGTATCAGAGGAGGACTTCCCTACTCAGGGAGGCTTTGGTGTCGGAAGGTCCTTCAATATCGAAGTCGAGGCCATGATAGACTTCGATCCTGACTGCTCGGTCTCCATGCTGGTAGTAGGGGGCGCAAGGGCTGACACCCAGAGCGCCACTTTCAGCCTAGTGGCTCTGTTTTTTCTCGTTTGGTTTGAAAAACGAGCACAGAAAGCACAGGCTTCAGGACGATGGCTCTTGCCCAAACAAAAAACACACAATGAATGCTCATCTTTGAGGGCTAACTTGCTGCCACAGGAAGAGCACCGTTTAAAGCACCCCCACTTTCAGCTTTCCATAAACTGACATGGGAGAGACAGTTTTAGGGGAAAAGAGGGGGGGGAATCGAAGGGACAAGGTCCAAAGGCCACGAGAAATCTCACAAGAGAACTTCTCGAGTGTCCCGAAAAACGAAATAAAGACAAAAAAATACAAAATAAAGAAAAAATGCTGAAGAGAAAAAGATCCCTGCTGTGAGGAAAAAAGCGCTCTCAGAGCAACCGACACAGGCTGTTAACAGCGAGGCGGTCAGAAGAGAACTGGCGGGATATTCGTGCCCCGCCTCTCTGGGCATGTGTGCTGAGGGGTCCTCGCGCAGGCCCAGAGCGAGGGCACAAAAATCCTGTTGTGAGCTTTGTACAACACCAACCAGGTCAGCGCAGGCGCACTGTTTCCCATGAGTGTGATGCACAGAGACCACGAAGAAGATTAAGGATTCTGTTTCCATCAGAGGCTATAACGAGGCAATCTTCACTGCTATAGAAGGACCACCGACAAGAAAAGAATTAGTCATGGGAATCAACAGCACCATGGAAAATAACCTCTATATTAGTAACCTTGATATCAAACAGGATACTTGTGAGAATGTTAGCCATGATGATTTTATCACCCAGAAACATAATGGTTGCATTTTTCACGACTCTGCTAAAATATTGGATGTAATAGATAAAGACTGACTAAAAGATGGCCAGTCTTTATTTCAGCCAGTTAGGATAATATCATGGAATGTCATGGGCTGGGTGGCCAGATCAAAAGAACTGGATGTTAAAAAATTCCTGAGGAAGTCTGGTATTATACTAATACAGGAGTCATGGTGTAAGAACCCCCCAGTATTAGAGGGATATGATGTATATGACCTACAGGCCGAACCATCCCGGCGGGGCAGAACCAAGGGGGGACAAAAGCCTTGAAGGTTAAAATTACCCAACTCCCCTCACATGAACAAATAGCTATGACCTTGATCTTAAAATTTAAAGCATTAGACTGTTTATTAATGAATGTATATATTCCCCCTCTTAAAACCAAAGGCCAAATAGAACAAGTTACCTATGCATTGCCAAGGGATGTCTGGAGTCATGGTGGTAGGCAGGATATAAACTAATAATATTGGGAATGATCAGTTTTGTGAGAACTCTCTGGCAAAGGCTCGATTGACAAAAGATCAGAGAAGGGGCCAAAATATCAGCTTAAGTAGCAGCAGGCACAAGCGGTAATACAAGTAATGCAGGATTTCCAACCTCTGCTTTTGGAATCTCAACCTCTGCCAAACCCACAACCTCACTTTAGTTAGAGCCAGAACTTGTTTGTTGGAATCAGAATTGTAATGATTCTCAGGAAGCCAAATGGCAAATAGGTGTGGAAACCATGATTGAGATATGTAAGTTATTTGAGTTCTGCTATATCATTGTTTTTAGCTGTAAGCCATTGCAACTTTATTAAGTTTTCAAATATACACCAGATATCTTGTACATAGGCAATAAGCAACAAAAGGCAAATATGTCTAAATGCTAAAGAAGCAAAAAATACCTCTAATATCTCGGTACAAAATTGATTTAGAAAATGTGGGTATATATGGTTATGCAAAATCCAAACATATAACAGCAGGATGTCCCATGGAATATTCTAAATTGGTCCATAGCATTAGATGAAAGTAAATCTAATTTCAGTCTAAATTTAGTACCAATAATGACACATGGCTAAACATGTTATGAAAGTGCAGACGTAATAGAACTGCTATGCATCTTTGGTGAAACTGTGCCTTGATTTTAGCTACTGCATGTCTATATACGATGCATCTTCTATAGTCATTCTCTCTAACATGAATCACTTGAAACTTAGAAAAAGATTCCGCTCCAGAAGTCGTAGATTGGTTTAACACAGAGGTGGTCAAACTTGCTTAACATAAGAGCCACATAGAATAAATGTCAGATGTTTGAGAGCTGCAAGACATGAACAAATATTACACACATGTTTTATTGGAAAATATGCACATTTGCTTTTTATTAAGAGAAAAAGAAAGGTGGAAAGAAAGCAAATAGATGGGGGAAGGAAGAGAGAAAGAAAAACAGAAAGCAAATAGATGGGAAGGAAAGATGGAAAGAAGGAAGAAAGAGAAAAAGTGGAAAGAATGAAAGATGGGAAGAAAGATGGAGAGAGTGAGAGAAACAGAAACAAAGAGAGCAAATAGATGGGGAGGAAGGGGAGGAAGGAAGAGAGAGAGAAAGAAAGAAAGTAAATGAGGGAGGAGGTGGAAGGAAGGAAGGAAGGGGGAGAGAGAGCGATGAAAAGAAAGCACCTTTAATTTTACATGTGTGCTCCAACCCCTCCACCCCAATGCCAGCCAGCTTGGCTTGGAGAAGGGATTTAAAGAGGCAAATGCCTTCTCCGAGCTGGCTGGTGGTGGTGGGGCTTTGAGAATGCATTTAAAGTAGTTGGGGGAAAACATACGTATGGTGGTGATGACAGCTTTGACAGAATATCTGGGAGAAGATCAAGGAGAATTGGATTCGGATTTTGATCTAATTTACAGAGTGAACTCAGCTTATGCACAAAGAAAAAATTTACCAAGAGATGTTATTGTTCAATTTGTAACAAGGAAAATGAAAGAGGATATATTCAAGAAGCAGTTCATACAACCATTGGAAATTGACGGCAAAAAGATAATAATAATGAAAGAACTCCCAAGGACCATCTTGCAGAATAGAAAGATATACAAGAATTTGGTGGACAAGTTGAAGCAGTTAAATATTAGATTCAGATGGGAGATACCACAAGGTCTGTCATTCACCTACAACTCGAAAAGATATATGATTAAAACACCTGGAGATATGTATATGTTTAAAGCCGAAAACACTGAAGATTTCGCAGATATTTAAAAACACTTCATGATGGATTACAAATTATTATCGTGGAATTATGTAAATGGACTTAATTTACCTTCCAAAAGAAGGGTAGTGAATTATTGGCTACAAAAGCAGAAATCTAATATCATCTGTCTACAAGAAACCCATATAAAAAAATGGGACAATAAATATTTGATTAATAAAAAACTGGGAGAAGAATTTTATTCGTTGGCAGAAAAAAATAAAGGAGTTGTGATTTATGTAAATTGAAATTTGGAGCCAAAACAAATTTTTACTGATAAAGATGGGAGATATGTTGCTGTAGAAATTACAGTGCTTCAAAAAAAGACTCTGGTAGTCAATTTATATGCTCCTAACGGAGCTAAAGAGAATTTTTTTAAAGATTTGATGAAGGAATTAGACCAAGTGCATTATGATCAAATAATTTTAGCTGGAGACTTTAATGGTACTGTTAACAATAAACTGGACAGGAAATCACAAAAGGGTGATAAGAAGATTGGGAAGTTACCTAAATGTTTTTTTGAATTGATCGATCAAGAGAAACTGGAAGACGTATGGAGGAAATGGAACCCAAAGGGTTAAAGACTTTACTTTTTATTCTAACCAACACAAATCCTTCTCAAGAATAGATATGATTTGGATGTCGAGTGAAATTGCATTAAAAACCCAGAAGGTAGAAATTTTGCCAAAGATCAATTCAGACCATAACCCGGTAATTTGGACATTAAAAGAAAAAATGAAACAGTTCCATTGGAGAATTAATGAAGATTTATTAGATAAGACAAAGTTAGTGGAGACATTACGTACAGAAACTCAACTTTTTTTTCAAATGAACTTAAACCAAAATATAAAAATACAGACAGTCTGGGATGCCTATAAGTCTGTGATGAGAGGAGTATTGATATCAATGAATGTGGCTGATAAGAAGCAAAATATGAAACAACAAACGGAATTGCAGGAAAAAATTAAGCAAAAAGAAAACGAGCTGAAACGGAGACCAGGCAAAAAGAAACTTCTTAAAGAAATTCAGATCTTACAAGACCAATTAAAGGTGACACTTAACAGAGAACTCTACTGGAACTTAAAGAAATTGCAGCAAAAATCTTTTGAAGGAGCAAATAAGCCAGGAAAATATTTGGCTTGGCAATTGAAAAATCGAAGGGAGAGAAGGACAATAAGTAAAATAATTGAAGATGGTAAAGAAATAGTAGACATGAACGGTTTAAAAAGGGTCTTCTTTAAATATTATGTGAAATTATTTCAAAAAAAGAATATCGATCCAGTGAAAATTAAAAATTATTTGGATAAGGTAGATTTACTTGATATTGACCCTAAAACCAAGGAAATGCTGAATGGTCCAATCCAAAAAGAAGAAATATACAAAGCAATAGAAGATGCCAAGTTAGGGAACGCTCCAGGACCAGATGGATTTACAGTAAAATTTTACAAAAAATTAAAAGAGGAGCTGACCCCGATTATGGAACTTCTAGTAAATGAAATTCAGTTGACCAAGGTAATACCAGAATCTTGGAAAGAAGCCAACATATCACTTATACCTAAGGAAGGACAAGATCTGACAGATTTTAAAAATTATAGACCAATTTCACTACTCAATAATGACTATAAATTGTTTGCCAAAGTAATTTTGGAGAGATTGAAGAATTATCTAAAAGATGTCATAAAAGAGGAACGAGCCAGTTTTCTACCAAGTAGACAAATTAGAGACAATTTAAGAATTGTGATCGACGCAATTGAATACTATGATAAACATCCAGAAAAAGAGGTTGCCTTTCTATTTTTAGATGCTGAAAAAGCCTTTGACAATTTAAATTGGGAATTTATGTTTCAAGTGTTTGAAAGAATGGACATTGGTCAGCCCTTTTCAAATATGATTAGGGCGATATACTGCGAACAAAAAGCGTCGCTGAATGTAAATAAAGAGATGACGGATTATTTTAAAGTTCAAAAAGGGACCAGACAAGGGTGCCCGTTATCGCCTTTATTATTTATTTGGATTTTGGAAGTGATGCTGAACAAAATAAGAGAGGATAAAGACATAAAAGGACTTACAATCGGAGGTTTTGAGTATAAATATAGGGCTTTTGCAGATGATGTAATATTTATAATTGAAGATCCAGTAATCAATGTTTCGCTACTGATGGAAAGGATTAAAGAATTTGGAGACTTGGCTGGATTTTATGTGAACAAGAACAAAACAAAGATACTTTGTAAAAACATGAGAAAAGAAAATCAACTGGACTTACAAGAAAAAGTTCAATGTGAAGTGGTGAAGAAAACTAGATATCTGGGAATTGAGATTACAATGAAAAATATAGACTTGTTTAATAATAATTACGAAAAGACCTGGACTACAGTTCAACAGGCTATAAAGAAGTGGCATACTTTGAATTTATCACTTTTGGGAAGAATTTCAGTAGTTAAAATGAACATTTTACCTCGTTTGTTATTTTTATTTCAGACAATTCCAATAGTAAAAGACTGTAAAGTGTTGAATTTATGGCAAAAAGAAATTTCAAAGTTTGTTTGGTCTGGAAGGAAACCAAGGATTAAAATGAAGATTCTTTGTGATGCAAAAGAAAGGGGAGGTTTGCAACTCCCCAACTTTAGACTATACCATGACGCTGTGTGTTTGGCTTGGCTTGAACAATAGATTAATCTGGACAATAGAAAAATGTTGGCGTTAGAAGGGCATGACCGTAAGTTTGGATGGCACGCCTATTTATGATACGAAAAATCTAAAGCGGATAACCTTTTTAAACACCACTTTATAAGGAGATCACTATTTATGGCGTGGATGAGATATAAGAGGGTTTTTTTTAAACAAGACCTTTGTGGATTGTCTTGGCAGAATTAATTAAACCACTTTCAAGGCACAAAGGGAAAGATTGGTTATCCTATAGAGACATTTTGAAGATTGAGGGGAGTAGTTTCGCAATGAGAGCTAGAGAAGAACTGGAATTTGAATATGATTGGTTAAATTAGAGACAGATTTATGATCTATTTAAGACTGATAAAATGAGGTATGGTTTCAGGAAAGAAAATAATGAAATTGAAATGGTGTGGGTAGAAAAAGGTAAAAAAATGATTTCTAGAATTTATAAGGTTTTGTTAAAATGGTATACAGAAGATGAGACTGTAAAAGAACAAATGGTGAAATGGGCTATAAACATAGAGATATAGAAATGTCATCATGGGAATGTTTGTGGAAAAAATCGATCAAAATTTCAACATGTGTTAATGTGAAAGAAAATTGTTATAAAATGATGTATAGATGGTATATGACGCCTAAAAAATTGCTAACATGAATGAGAACATGTCTAACAAATGTTGGAAGTGTAAGAAAAAAGAGGGCTTGTTTTACCACATGTGGTGGACATGCGAAAAAGTGGCTGCTTTTTGGACTGAGATCCATAATGAAATTCAGAAAATCCTGAAATGTACTTTGAAAAAAGAGCCAGAAATGTTACTTTTAGGGCTCAAACTGGAAGAAGTTAAAGTGACAAAGAGAACATTGTTATGGTATTTAATTACAACTGCAAGAATGACTTATGCTCAATTTTGGAAGCAGGAGCAGATACCTGACATATGGGAATGGATAAGGAAAATGATTTTCATGATAGAAATGGACAAATTGTTGCTTTGCTTTGACAACTATTAAGAATAGAAGTGTAATAAGAAAATTGATTGTATTAGAAATGTTACCTAATAGTGAGAAATAGAAATGGAAAATATTGAAAATGAAGATTTTAATATTGAATAAGAATTGAATTTAAGAGAATATTGACAGAAATATTAATGGGGGTGGAGCATCTCTGAAAGACGGGGAGGGGGGATAGAAAATTGTAGAAAAGGATATGTTAAGAATTGGTTACCAAATATGGAACATATTACTATATCCTGTTAATAAAATTTCTTAAAAAAAAAAAAGAGAATACATTTAAATTTACAGTTAAATTTACAGTTGCTTTCTTTCTCTGTTGCCCCCACCTCAGTGTCTCCTTCTTTTTCCCAGCTGCCCTATTGGGAGCCACACAATATGTGTGAAAGAGTTTAACAGAATGCAGACAATTGCACTTGTGACAAAATTGATATACTTTGTTCTAATGTAAGATAGTAAACAGAGAAATAGTTTTATTGGAAGAGGTATTATGTTTGTCTTGTATTGCTGTAACAGGTATTGGCCTAATTAAAATGATATGTAGGTCTTGCTCTAACACTGTTTGGAACTCAGTGGGTCTCTTGTATGGCAGAAAATAGATGTAAACAAATGTACAGAAGTTCTTGTGTTAACCAAGAAACAGGTCAATTAAAAATTACTACTAGGGATGCTCAAACACCTGCCAATTCAGCTCACTTCCTGTTCTTCAGTGGTGATCAGACAGCCAATTTCTTGATTTCGTTTGTGTGTATTGGCACGAACTGGCTATTGGCTAATTGAGCCATCAGAATCCAAGTCAAGGCAAAGTTTTTTAGGGATGAAGGAATCAGGAACAATTCCCAGCTAATCAGTTGGAAGGCAGGTTCTTCCATTCTCCTTTCCTGGAAACTTTGCCACCTCTCATTCTTTCTGAGATACAGCAAATTTTGGGGGGGAGGGGTGATAAGTGGCCCAGCTGATTTCCTGTCTCCTCCCTCCAAAGCTTGGGTTGCAGATAAAGGAGCTCTTTCTTATCTTTTGCAATGAAGAGATCAAAAGCATTGTTCCTCTCACCACCCACCTTGAAGGGGAAGGGAGAGCTCACTTTTGTAACTTCACTGTATAACGGTTTTGCTGAGGGGATGGGGTGAATCCCCTTCCCAACTGATCACCAATCAGCTGTGAGTCAGGTTCTGATCAACAGGTAGTTGCAAACTCTGTCCTACAGTTGCATGATAAATTCCAAACATATCACTGGTTAGACTGTGAGTTCTGAACAAGGTAGATTGGTCTGCCAAGCAGGTGCACTGATAAATTCACAGCATCCCTAGTGCAGAGTCTAAGGAAGTTGCTGTACCTAGTGGCTGGCTAGGTTTTCATGGTCTTGATGAGGCAGACCACATTTCAGCTTCCTGTCTTCATCAGTGAACTCTGCAGACATGGGTTTTAAGCCTCTGCCTACAACCAAATTACCCTTTGCTAAGCAGGCAGAATGCAGACACCAGGGTAGAATCAAAGGAACAGACAACTGCAGCTTCATCACAAGCTGTTCCATCTCCACAGTGGCTCACTGGGGAAGGGTACCCATATTAGAAAGGGAGGCATGAGTTTGATTCCCAGTAAGGGGATGGTAGCCAGAAAACAAAGTTTTCTTTTTGCCAAGCAGCAGCAAAGTATGAGGCAGGAGCCACAGCTGAACTCATGCCTCCCATACTTGTGAGCGGCTCCCTGATCATCCAGTCAGGTGCACCATGAATGAAACACTTCTCCTCTCCTGTTGTCCAAAGTGCCAGCAAAGCTCTTCTTGTGAAGTCCTGCTTTCTGTGCCTCTGAATGCACAGATGAGGCAGGTGCTGGCCAGAGATGGGGTTTTTGGGTGGTGGCACCTCACCATTGGAATGCTTTTCCTTTTGAAACTCTCTTGGTGCCTGCCTACCCCCCTCCCCTTTATGTAAGCAGCATGGCTCATGGTTGGAGGATTGTGCAACCTGGAATCCCTTCCTCCACACCTTCCGTGAGCCACCTTCTCATCATCCATCCAGTACGAACCACATGCTGAAGACAACTAGGGTCAGCAGTGTGTGTGTGGGGTATGTATCCCAGTGTATCAAACCCAGTAAAATGTATCTGAAGAAGTGTGCGTGCACACAAAAGCTTATACCTAGAATAAAACTTTGTTGATCATAAAGGTACCACTGGACTCAAACTTTGTTCTCCAGTAAAACCAAGACATGGTTCTGAACTATTCATTGAACTGGCTGTGGATAATGTAACTGAAATAGGTGTCATTGGCACAAGTACAAAAGCAGACACCGCTGTTCAGCGGCAGCTATTTCCTATGAAATGCACCACATTCATTGTGTTTGAACAGTTTTGTGATGTTATCAGTGATGCAGCAGTACATTTATCCATCAAGCACAAGGTCAAAAAGTGGAATGGATGAAGATAAATGATGTTCACATGATCATAAAATTCACTGAATGATATGAAAACCAATTTTGATACACACATGGGAGGAGGAAGCCTTGACAGCATTGTCATATCCGTTCCGATGTCTCACAAAGTTACAAACACAACTCATTCTGGACACAACACATGAAGGAATCCCTCTTCAGTCAAACAGATCTGAAAGCATTCAAGGGCCTGGTAGGTGGGTTCAGATATTCAGGTATTATATCCTAGTCCTACTTCTTACAGGATGCACAGCAGAGAATATAATACAATGAAGTTTTCCAACTCCTGCATCATTTGATCAAGAAATCTATCAAATCACAGCCATTGAACACATGAGATGAATGCTATGATTCTGTTACCCAATCCCAAAACTGCATAGTTGAGGGTATGGCTGCCATTTACAGAATGAGATTTAATGACTGTAGAACATTGGGTGATATTAAGAACAGGAAGCAATTTCAGTAGAAGCCACCACAAACCTTATGGATCTTCCCCCACCCCACCCCTTGGAAGATGAGATTGCTATAGGTATGTCCATTCACATTCAGCATGCAGTTCAGGTTCATAATATGTAAAAAGTCATTTTTTGACTCCTGACACTAATATTGGGGTTGCAGTTTCCCCCTGGAATTTCAGCAAATGGACTTGTTTTAAGTAATATCAGGAAAATACCAACATTTATCCCTTCATAAAATGTACAGCAAAATAGGAAATGCTGCAGTGATAACCAGAGTTACTCCTTTCTGAGTCAGTTGAATTCAGTGGGCTTTGAAGGGGGCAACTCTGCTTAGGATTGGTCTCCAAGTGTGTCATGTCCTATCAGCTTTACTCATATTAACAAACTTGAAATAAATAAAGAACTTCTTAAATTGTTCATTAAACGGCATGATGAAGTGCAATTCCTCAGACACCTCATTGATGGCAGTGTTTTAGCACAATTGGAGACATCTGAAGTCAACATTCTGAGTACCTGTTCAGCTCTGTAGCATGCTCCCAGTATGCCTATGCTCAGCTCAAACTGTATTGTTGGAAGGCCAGTGAAGTCAGTATCAGTATTCTTTATTAGTGTTCTTTATTACAGTCATAGACTGGCACAACACAAAACAAGATATCATACTTCCATTAATTTCAGTTAAAAATGTGGTACCAATATACATTAAAATTAAAAGAAATTATATACAACTACGATAATTTTGAGTGAGTAAATACAACAGTTGCAACAATATTATCTTATAAAATTAATATACTATTTTTTTAACTGCCCCTGAGGGCAAACTTTTATTTAATTTTCTACACAACACTACAACCATACATTACATACATTACATACAATACAACATAATACACTACAGACAAACTACAGTACTACAGAACATATAGCATATATGGGGGGGTATATTCACCAAAGTTGCTTTAAAATCCTGCTTGCACCATATCTATTAATTACTCTATTCACTTTTATGTGAGTATCTTTTTCCATCACTTCATCTATTTACCTTTAAGTTTTCCCAACCAGTATACTAATACTTTCAGTTCTAAAACCTCCTATTCGCTTAACTTGTACCATTCATAGAATCGAGCCCAAGTGTTCTGGAAGGTGGCATCTGTTTGTCCTTTCAGAGTCAAAGTCAGCTTATCCATCTCAGCTGCCTCCAAAATCTTAGCAATATATTCATCTTTTACTGGTACTTGGGAAGTCCTCCAATACTTTGCATATAAAATCCTAGCTGCAGTAGTTAAATATATTATTAGGTAGCCGTCTTCTCTATTCGTCTCCTTCGGCACTATACCTAACAGCAATAACTCTGGTTTAAATGGAATTCTTTACCCGAAATTTTCTGGATCATCCTATGCACCCATATCCAGTATTTTTTACTAATTTCACAGCTCCACCACATATGATAAAATGAGTCCACCTTGTTTTCAAATTGTTTTCAAATTTCCAACACTTAATAGAACTTTTATCATCATATTTCGCAATTCTTTCTGGCGTTACATGCCATGTATAAAACATACATATTTTCTCTATAAGGTACAGATTTAGTTATTTTAACATTTTTATTCCGTATCTGTTCCCATTGCTCAAGTTCAATATTATAGCCCAAATTCTGGGCCCATTGAATCATGTGATTTTTAACAATTTCATCTGCCATCGTTTCTTTTAACAATAATATGTACACTTTCTTTATAAATTTCTCCTCTGATGCCATCAAAACCTTTTCCATCTCCATCAGATTCTCATTAAATCCAACCTTTTTGTCCTTTTTATGTGTGGGGGCCTTTCCATACCAAAGAAACGCATGCCAACCCATCATTAAATTGTGGCCTTCCAACTTCAATATCCTCATATCCTCTAACATAATCCATTCTCTAATCCAGGCTGCTCTGTAACACAATGTCCAGTTCAGTAAACCAAATCCACCTCTTTCTTTTGAGTCTTGTAATGCCGTCAGCCTGATTCTTGGCCGTTTTTCTTGGCAAATAAACTTTGTAACAGTCCTGTTTAACTCTTTAAATATCCCAAAGTTCAACAAAACTGGGATTGTCCGAAATAAAAAGATCCACCTTGGCAAAATGTTCATTTTAACAAGTGCTATTCGCCCCATCAGTGATATTTGTAGATTCTTCCACCTTTCTAAATCTTGTGTTGTTGCTTTCAGCAACTCTTTGTAGTTATTTTCTTGCAATGTGCTGCATTTATTTGTTAAATTAATTCCCAAATATTTCACTTTATCACACATTTGATAACCCAAAATCTCTTGTAGTCTTTCTTTCTGTTCCATCTTCATATTCTTAGTCATAATTTTTGTCTTGTATATATTAATCTTCAGCCCTGCCACCTGACCACCTGACCATATTCCCCCAACATCTTGTTCAAAGCGGGGATTGAGGGCAGTGGGTCCTCAACTATGAATGCCAAATCATCAGCTAAGAGTTTAAACTCTCCACCACCCACTCTAACTCCCCTAATTTTTTCACTGCGTCTTACCGCTTCATTTAATATCTCCAATGCAAAAGTGTATAATAGTGATAAGGGGCACCCTTGCCTTGTGCCCTTTTGTATTTCAATTCTTTCTGTATACTCGCCGTTAACCATGCCCGAGGCAGTTTGTCTCGTATAAATAGCTTGAATCATCTGAATAAACTCTGGTCCTGCCTTGGCTTTCCTCAAAGTTTCCAGTACGAAGAGCCAACTCAACTTATCAAAGGCCTTCTCCGCATCTAGAAAGACTAAGGCCAGTGCCTTTTCAGGGTGTGTCTCATAGTATTCTGGCACATCCAATATGCATCTTAAATTATTTTTTATTTGTCTTTTGGGTAAAAATCCTGCTTGATCTCTATGTATTGTTTTTGCCAGTATTCTCTTTAATCTTTCCACTATAATCGAAGCATAGATCTTGTAATCTGCATTTAATAAGGAAATTGGCCTGTAATTCTTAATTTCCTGTTCATCCATATTCGGTTTATGTATTAAAGATATTGTTGCCTTCTCCATGAGTCAAGAATCTCTTCTCTTTCCATTGTTCTCTTACAAATCTCTTTCAACTGTGGGAGTAATTGTTCTTCAAACACCAAATAAAATCCTATCAGAAAACCATCCGGACCCGGTGCTTTACCCTTATTCTGCCTTTTCGCTGCTTCCACCATCTCCATCATCGTAATAGGCTGATTAAGTACTTTTCTTTGTTCCTCAGTAAA
This sequence comes from Gekko gecko, assembly GCA_029375565.1. Lineage (NCBI taxonomy): Eukaryota > Metazoa > Chordata > Lepidosauria > Squamata > Gekkonidae > Gekko > Gekko gecko. The sequence goes on along the minus strand of JAPDNY010000005.1, from coordinate 214,087,342 downwards.
TTTTTTGTTTCTCCAAATATTGATTTATTTGCTCTATACTTATATAGATCTTTATAAAAATCTTCCACTATCTTCTTTAAATCTTGTATTCTGTTTACTTGTTCTCCATTTTTTTTCCTTAAAATTTTTATATGTGCTTTTTCTCTCTGCTGCCTTACTTGGTAGACTAACCATCTTGTCAGTTTGTTGGCATTTTCAAAGAAATTCTGTTTGGCAAAAGTACGTTTCTTTGCTAATTCATGTGAGAGCAAACAATTCACTTTATGTAATAGCAATTTAATCTTATCCTGTCTTCTTATCCCCACTGAGTCTTTCATGTTTTTCTCCTCCTGTTCACGAATTTCCTTTTGCAGGTTTAAATATTCTTTATTTCTCTTCCCATTTATTCGAGCAGCTTCCTTTATTAGTTGACCTCTTGTGTAAACCTTAAACGCATCCCAGATAATTTTCAGAGGCATCCCTGGCTGTATGTTTTCTTTAAAGAAAAATTGAAACTCCTCCATCAGTCGTTTTACTAGTTTTCTATCCTTCAATATGGAAAGGTTTAAAGTCCATCTACTTTTAGGTCTTGTTTCCTGCAGCTCCAAAGTAATTTGTCTATGATCTGCATAAGTTCCCGCTTCAATTTCTGCTTCCAATAAGTCTTTAGTCATTGTGCTTGAAATCCAGCACATATCAAGTCTTGACCAAGAGTCATGTCGAGCGGAGAAGAAAGTATACTGTGTTTTTTGGGGGGGTTTCACTCTCCAAGCATCTATTAATTGCCATTCCTCTATCATCTTGCATAGCGATTCCGGGAACTCATTCCCTCCCATTTTCTTTCTGTATACATTTGCTTTTCTATCTTCCTTGTCAAATACTGCATTGTAATCCCTAGTTATACAAATTTCTTGGAGTTCCTGTTTTGAGATAAGTTTGTGAAGTCTTCTATAGAATTTTTCCTGGTGTTGATTCGGGGCATATATATTAACTATGATTGCCTTTTTGGTTTGTCTTTGAATAGCCACCATTACAATTCTTCCATCCTGAGATGCGTAGAGTAATTCTGTTTGAAGGTATTCATTAACACAGGTAACGACTCCTCTTTTCTTTTTTTTCTCATCCGCAGCTACAAATGGTTTCCCTAACCCCTTAATATTTAAGTATTTTTCATCTCCTTTTCTTATATGTGTTTCTTGAATATATGCTATACCTGCATTTTGTTTTTTAAGTTGGTGAAGTATTCTTCTCCTTTTTTGTGGTCCATTCAAGCCATTAACATTCACTGAAATAAACTTTATTTTCCTTCAATCCATCTTGATTTCTTTTCTGTTGTTCCTGTTTGTCTCTTGCCCGTTATCTTGTACCAGTTGGGGATCTCTTGAATCTGTACTTTTTCTGTCTTGGAGATTTTGCCGGAAGTGCCCCCCCCCAAGACTCCTTTTTTCCTCCTCCTCCATTTTCTTCTTCTCCTTCTTCTTTCTTCTTGTTCTTCTGACAATTCCTCCACATAAGTCTTCAGGAAGTCCATCACCTTAAAAACTCAGGTTATTCTAAATCTTTTCTCCCCATAAGAACATAAGAGAAGCCAATGTTGAATCAGGCCAATGGCCCATCTAGTCCAACACTCTGTCACACAGCGGACAAAAATACCATGTGCTATCAGGAGGTCCAGCAGTGGGGCCAGGACACTAGCAGCCCTCCCACTGCTGCCCCCTCCAGCACCAAGAATAGAGTGCATCATCTGCCCCAGACTGAGAATTCCCATCTATACCCTGTGGCTAATAGCCATTGATGGACTTCTGCTCCATATGTTTATCTAATTCCCTCTTGAAACTGTCCATGCTTGTAGCTGCCACCACCTCCTGTGGCAGTGAATTCCATACGTTAATCACTCTTTGGGTGAAGAAGTACTTCCTTTTATCTGTTCTAACCCGACTGCTCAGCAATTTCATGGAATGCCCACGAGTTCTTGTATTGTGAGAAAGGGAGAAAAGTACTTCTTTCTCAAAGTGCTCAACCCCATTCATAATCTTATAAACCTCGATCATGTTACCCCTCAGCTGTCGTTTCTCCAAGCTACAGAACCCCAAGCGTTTTAACCTTTCTTCATAGGGAAGGTGTTCCAACCCTTTTATCATTCTAGTTGCCCTTCTCTGCACTTTTTCCAATGCTATAATATCCTTTTTGAGATGTGGTGACCAGAACTGTACACAGTATTCCAAATGAGGTCGCACCAATGATTTATACAGGGGCATTATGATACTGGCTGATTTGTTTTCAGTTCCCTTCGTAATAATCCCCAGCATAGCATTGGCCGTCTTTATTGCAGCTACACACTGTCTAGACATTTTCATTGAGTTATCCACTCTGACTCCAAGATCTCTCTCTTGGTCCATCTCTGCCAGTTCAGACCCCATCAACGTGTATTTATATTTAGGATTTTTGGCTCCAGTGTGCATCACTTTGCACTTGGCCACATTGAACCCCATTTGCCACGTTGACGCCCACTCACCCATCCTCGACAGATCCCTTTAGAGTGCCTCACAATCCTCCCTGGTTTTCACCACCTTGAACAACTTCGTGTCATCTGCAAATTTAGCCACTGCACTGCTTACTCCCAATTCCAAATCATTAATAAACAAGTTAAAAAGCATCGGACCGAGTACTGATCCCTGTGGTACCCCACTGCTTACCACCCTCCACTGAGAAAGTTTCCCATTTATACTCACTCTCTGTTTCCTACTTATAAGCCAGTTTTTGATCCACAAGAGGACTTGTCCTTTGATCCCATGACTATTGAGCTTACTTAGGAGCCTTTGATGAGGAACTGCATCAAAAACTTTCTGGAAGTCAAGGTAAATAATAGCTATTGGGTCCCCCTTGTCCACATGTTTGTTCACTCCCTCAAAAAACACTAACAGGTTAGTGAGACAAGATCTTCCCTTACAGAACCCATGCTGAGTCTGCCTCAATAGTTTTTGTTCATCAATGTACCTATCAATTCTTTCCTTAATAACAGTTTCCACCAACTTACCCGGTATTCATGTCAGACTGACTGGCCTGTAATTTCCTGGATCTCCCCTGGAGCCCTTTTTAAAGATGGGAGTGACATTAGCTACCTTCCAGTCCTCAGCTTTTAAAGAAAGATTACATATTTTTGTCAGGAGATCCACAAGTTCACATTTGAGTTCTTTCAGAACTCTCAGATGAATGCCATACACAAAGAAGAGGCCCTCCAGTAAAATCCATCTGTAGCTAACGTCATTATTCCTCAGCAATGCCGTCAATTCCACATATTCCTTTCTCTTCTCTCAGACCCTCCATGGAATGTCCTTCAGTACGTTTATCTCAGCTTCATTCAGCTTCAAAGGTGAGGCATTTACATCTCTTAATATCTTGTCTCTTACCGCTCTCTTATGGAATCGGATTTGTCCTTCCCTTGAGACTTGAAATCGTCTTGCATACATTGAATTCATCTGAAGGCTGTATCTATCTCTTGTTCCATCAGACTCACCTCCTCCATATTCAGGTGCTCCGCCAGCAACTTGGCGATTTTGGTCATCAACTCTTCATTTTCCTCTTCCAGAATATTCTGGAACCTTAATATAAAAGCCACTCTCTCAACCTGGAGTCTTGTAACATCCTGTTTTAAAGTAGTTTGTTTCCCATCAGATTCATTAATTTTCTTTTCCTTTTCTTTTGTCTTGACCTCTATTTTTTCTGTCGCAATATTCAGTTCCTTAATTTTTGTGGTGTTTTCTGTAATTTGTTTCTGTAATGTCTGTAAACTTTGTGAAAGTTGCTCAGTGATGCCCTTCATTGAGTCCCTAATTTCTTGCATTGCAACTTTAATTGGATCGACCACCTGTGGGATGGAATTTCTAACTTCTTCCATGGCGAGTTTAATTGGCTCGACCACTTCCGTAATCGTATTTAAGATAGTTGCTTGGACTAACATCTGCATTTTTTTTTTTGCATTTCTTTCTGTGCTGGGCCTCCCAGTTTTACTGTAGCAGAGCTAGACAACCCTGGTGATGTTCCAGGAGCTTTCCTCCCTTAGCCTGGTTGATTTGACATCTTTGCCCCTACTGACTTTCCTTTTTAATTCCGCTCCTCTATTTCAAAAATGTATATTCCACCTTTATTCCAAAAAAGAAAAGGATTTATAATCTGCTTTCCAATTACAGCCCAACAGCCTTGAAGAGGAGGCAAGAATATTTTTTATATATATATCTATTACCCAACCAATATTTAGGAACTATCCCTATAATCTGGCTACATGCCAGAAATATACTATTTATGCCAAACCAGTTTGTGAAAAAAAGTTACTATATATTGCTACTATTCATTGTTATCCAAAATATTCTGTTTGGTTTTGCAGATTGCGGCACAAAATTTTGCAGTATATACTGTGACCTGTGCATTCTCTCTCTGAGGTAGAGGACATCTTGGGTGATTCCCGCCATCCTATCAAGGAGAGACAGGAACAATTTTTTCTTCCTCTTCCTGTTAGGCTTGGGAACACCCACTTCTTCAGTTTCTTTCCTTCCTCTACAGGGAGAGGTTGTTGAAGGCTTAGCCTCCAACATTTTAGGCATTAGGCTATTTCTTAATCCTATTTTTTCATATTGATTCTTTCCTACATTCAGTTTCTTTCCTTCCTCTACAGGGAGAGGTTGTTGAAGGCTTAGCCTCCAACATTTTAGGCATTAGGCTATTTCTTAATCCTATTTTTTCATATTGATTCTTTCCTACTTCTATTCTAAAAAACTTCCTCTTCCATTTCTTTCTATTTTTCTTTGTTTAATCTTGTAGTCTTACTTCTGTCCTCTAGAGGGAGTTCGGAGGCAACCTTTGGCCTTCGATGCTAGTTTACAGCTCCCTCTTTTCTTGCTTTCTCTCTGAAATGAAGAGACTGCTACCTCTCTGAGTCAGAGAGCGATGCTGCCATCAGAAGCTTGAACAGGGATGCCTCCAGAGCCAGTATGACCTGTAGGCTTGCCTCCAGCAACAACCCTGAATTGAGTGGGGAGAAGACTGGGAATAAGCAGCACTGCAGAGAAAACATTGCCAAAGGGACCAGCGGTGTCCATCTTGGTGCTGTGATTTTGGCAGGAACTTCTCCCATGCATTCCTCGAGTGCAGCAGCAGAGCACCAGCCCCGGTTTGCCAATCTCCTGGTGGGAGACATGGGCGTAAACCCAGCTTTCCTCAACACACCTGCAAAAGACGTCAGAAGACTACAACTGGGTAACATACTGTCCTTTGCTGGGAGCTCCAATTCTCAGGATTTGTATCAATCTGTGAGAAAGGCATTGCGGGAAGAGTTTTTTAATTTCTGCTGCATGGGAGATCTGGCTTCCCTATCGTCCCACCCCAGCTTTCCAGTCCAAGCCCCAATGGATTTCCCAAGGGATAGATCAGGGGGCAGCTGGCCTACCAAGGCAGCCAGAAAACAAGTCCTCAGAGATAGACACTCTGACTCTGAGAGGGAACAGTCTCCAGATCCTGACCTGACCCAAAGGGAGGAAGGAGAGTTCCTTTCTGATGAGAAAACTGAGGACATCAGTGTTCCACAGCCATCAGCTAGACTCTTTAAGGCTGAAGATTTCCAGTACCTTCTTTTTAAATCTCTCTCAGCCTTAATTGGCATGACCCTCCCTCTGAGGAGGATATGGTCTGTCCAGGTATCAATCCCAGAAATAAATCCAAGGGCACGGAGGAACTTTTTCCAAAATACTTTACATCTGAAAAAGTTCTTCCATTTCCAGAGTTCTTTGAAAGGTAGTTAAAAGCAGACTGGGCTAAACCCACTTCTAACAGGCAGGCCCCTGGCTTTGTTAAGAAATTGTATGACTTACCAGCATTTGCCATTGAGATGTTACAGGTCCCTCTGGTGGATGCACTGGTAACAGCACCGCAATCCTTTGGTCTTCTGTCTGAAGATGGCTATGGGTCTTTGTGTGAGAACCTGGACAAGAAAATAGACTTTGCGCTAAAGAGGGCACAGGAGCCATAGCTATGGCCATCAAAGCCTCATCCATGGCTTCTATGGTCACCAGGGCCATACTAGTCTGGTTCAGAAAGCTTATTCAGCTCCTCCCAGAAGACAGCAAAAGATTACTAGAGGGAGCAACAAGAATGATGAAAGCATCAGCATTCGCCACTGATGCCTCCTTGGATGCCCTTATCTTTTGTTCTAGAGCCATGTCTTCAGTGATTGTCGCCAGGAGAGGAATTTGGCTGCATGCCTGGCCAGTCGACCTGCAGTCTAAATCGTTTATGATGGCATACCCCTTCCAAGGGGAAAAATTATTCGGCGATCACCTAGAGAAGATCCTGGTCAAGACAAAGGACAAGAAAAAGGAAATGCCTAGACATGTGCGTCATCTAAACAAAAGAAGTTCCTCCAACCACTCCTTTTGTTCTTCAGGAACAACACGCAAGCCAAGACACAACCAGAAAAGGAGTTCCTGGGGACCATCAACCGTAAGTAGTGATAGGGTATACACTTCTTTTTATTGTCAAAACAGGAAACCATTTGACAGCTGCCCCATCCCCCCCCCAGAAGTCTCGGTTCCACTAAGGGGGGGCCATGCTTCAAAAACAGGGATGGGCAAGATGGCCACCAGTGTCAGCCAGAAGGGAATGGAGGAGGCTGTGCTAGGAGGCTGTTAGCATTCTGAGTCTCCAGAGTGAGAGAGCCGTTACATTTGAAACCTCCATGTGCTTGAACTTACACCAAATACACTTTTCAACACACTTCTTTAAAAAAACAAACTGCACACATGCTTTCCCTTGGATATTCTCTCTGCTTTACTATCCCCCACAGCCTGAAGTTTTTGCACCAAGCACAACTACACAAATGGCTGCCATTGTACCAGTCTCCTTCTCCCCCAGGAAACCCCACTTCATTGGATCTTACAGAAGCGTACCTTCATATTCTGATCCTTCCACAACACAAAAGGTTTCTGAGGTTCTGTGTAGGGAAGCTTCATATGCAATTCAGGGCTCTTCCCTTCGGCCTTGCAACAGCCCCACGGGTATTTACCAAAATATTGGTCAATCCAATTGCACATATAAGGAGGAAAGGTGTCCACGTTCATCCTTAGCTGGACGACCTGCTTATTCAGTCCCCCTCCAAAGGCAAGGCAATCCAGGACATCCAAGAGATGATCTTTTGTCTATAATCCCATGGGTTCCTCATCAACAGAGACAAGAGCTCCCTGGAGCCATCTCAAATGCTGGAACATCTAGGGATGCTGACAGAGACCAGGATGTCCACACTCTTCCTACCAGAAAACAAAATCCTGAAGACCAAGGAAGCAGTGAGACTCATCACAGAGAATCCCTCTTCATCTCTACTGAACCTGGCCAAGGTGATGTGTCTCCTCATCTCCAATTTGGATGTGATGCAATGGGGATGACTGCACACGAGATCCCTACAACTCTTCCTTCAGCCTTACAAACTACAGATCATGGAGAAGCGAGATGTTCATCTTCAAGTACCTACATCTGTGAAGGAATCCCTTCATTGGTGGACAAAGGCCTCCAACCTCTGACAGGGGAAGAAATACGTTCACGACAATAAATTATAGTTGTTTACAGATGCAAGTCTACAAGGATGGGGAGTGACTTTGGACGAGACCCCACGTCAGGGCTGTTGGTCTCGCAGAGAAGTCCTCTTGCTAATCAATGTTTTGGAGCTCAGAGCTGTTCGTCTAGCTCTTCTGCATTTCAGTGTTGCAGTGAAGAACCACCACATTTTGGTATGAACAGACAACGTGTCAGCCAAGACCTATATAAATCACCAGGGGGGCTCCAGGTCATCTTCCCTCCACAAGGAGCCATTGATCTTACTCTCCTGGGCGGAGAAGAATCTGGCCTCAATCAGGGCTGAGCCCATCAGAGGCCTGGACAATACCAAAGCAGTGTCAGGTTCAAAAGCAAGTAGATCCAAGCATTCTTAATTAAAAGAAGGGCTTTATTGGAATACAGTGCTAAAACCCACAGTGGAGGATCATTGTCAGGAATGGGGGGGAAGCGGCACAAGCGGAGTTATAGTGTGATGCAAAGTGCAACTAGCAAATGAACTGTAAGCGCGCGGGCGGGAAACTCCTGGCGGGAGAATTACTTAATAGGCGGGAGACGACTCCCTCCTCCCCTCGTCTTCACAGGACTGGAAAATTCTCATAAACTCAAGAATAGCCCAAAGCCCACATTCAAGGCCACCGTGATAAGACCAAGCGGCAGGGAAGAAGCTCCCACGTTACTGCCAGCATACCTATGCAAGCGCAAAGCAAAGACAAGATAGGGAACACAGAACAATGGACTCAGTGAAAATTAGCAAACAGACATTTCTGACACTCTGCCCTTCCCAAAATACCTCCCACCCACCACTCAGGAAGGGGAAAATAAGGGGCCTCCCGGTTTGGCAGGGAAGCGGGTGTGAAAGTCCTTGAGGAGACCAGGTGCGTTAATATCCGAGACTTTCACCCATTCTCGATGTTGGGGTCCAAAGTGAACCCACTCGACTAGATAAAACAATTGTCCTCTGATAAGTTTAGAGTCCACGATGTCAGCCAGTTCATAATGTTCCACGCCATCAACCATCAGCGGGGGGGGTGCTGGATGTTCTGGATGTCACTTAGTCGGGGGAAACGCCGGTTTGAGGAGGCTGTAATGGAAGATGGGATGAATTGCTTTAAGTGATTTAGGCAAATCCAACTGGACAGTCACTTTATTAATACAACGGACAACCTTGAATGGACCAATATATTTCCAGGCCAGCTTCCGCGAAGTCTGAGATAGCTGTAAGTTCTTAGTAGAAGGGTACACAGAGTCCCCCGGCTGAAGGTTCCATCCCACCGCCCTTTTTTTGTCAGCATGTTTTTTATACTGAGCCTTGGCCTCATTTAAAGTCTCTACAATCACTGGCCAAGAATCACGAAAAGTCTTATACCATTCTGTGGCTTTCCCTCCCATCCCCCCGGGTTTCAGAAAACGGAGAGGGGGGCTATCATAGCCCATAGCAGCTGGCCATCGGTTTCTGGGTGATATGCACTACTCAAAGCACGTTCAATGCCCATGAGGGCCATTAATTCAGTCCACAGTTTGGAAATGAACTGAACCCCACGGTCGGATATTATTTTGATAGGCAGAGTGTGGAGCTGAGCAATATGTTGCAAAAAGGCCTTCGCCAGGACTTTGGCCGTTGGTAGGCTCGAGAACGGTATAAAGTGTGCTTGCTTAGAAAACAGGTCAACTACCACCCAAATGACAGTCATATGCTTGCTGGGAGGAAGGTCAGTGATAAAATCCATAGAAATGACTTCCCAGGGACGACTCAGGGTGGGCAACGGCTGTAAAAGACTGGGGGGCTTCCCTACTCTGGGTTTGCAACGGCTACACATAGAGCAGGATTGAATATAGAGTGACAAATCCCGTTTCATCCGGGGCCACCAGAAGTTGTGTTGTAAGAGGTGTAGTGATTTCATGTACCCGAAGTGCCCTGCAGATTTTAAATCATGGGCAGACTGCAGTACTTGCCTTCGTGACAAATAGTTTATTTCCCTTGTACCAGCAGCCATTGGGTTTGCACACTAAATCACCCCGGGCTCGTAGCTCTTCCCTCTCCTGATCTGTGACTTCTGCGGCAAAACGGCTGGTTTTGGGGAGCCGGCTTTAGGTGACTTTGCTTGCGGGTTATTACTGATCCAACCAATTGGTCTGGGGTGAAAAAAGACTCCCTCACCTCAGTTTTCTTGCTATTATGCTGAGGAAGACGTGAAAGAGCATCTGCCAAGTGATTGGATTTGCCAGGGAAGTGGTGCAGGGTGAATTGAAATTTGGAGAAAAACTCAGCCCATCGGAACTGTTTGGCATTTAAATTCTGAGGCTTCCGAAGTACCTCAAGGTTCTTATGGTCAGTCCAAATTTCAAAGGGGATGTGGGCTCCCTCCAGCCAGTGTCGCCAGGTAAGTAGGGCTAAGCGAATGGAAGCCGCTTCCTTGTCCCAAATGGGCCAGAACCGTTCAGTCTCGTTAAATTTCCGGGAGACATAGGCAAGCGGGTGAAGGTGCCCTTGGGTGTCCGCCTGCAAGATCACCCCCCCCATCGCGGTGACTGAAGCGTCTACTTGGACAATGAATTTTCTGGTCTCAGCTGGGTGCGCCAATACAGGTTCGGAGGTGAATAATTGTTTTAGTTGATCAAACGCTTGTTGGCACTGAGGTGTCCACTCCAAGCGAGCCCCTGGCTGGGACGCTTTCACCCCCCTCCCCTTTGTTTTAAGGAGATCTGTGAGAGGGAGGGCTACCTGAGCGAAGTGGGGCAAAAATTGGTGGTAAAAATTGGCGAAGCCGAGAAAACTCTGGAGCTGTCGCCTGGTTTTAGGGGGTTCCCAAGCTAAAACGTCCTGGACCTTTTTTGGGTCCATTTCCAAACCATCCGGGGATATGCGGTACCCTAAAAGTCAATGCGACTCTGGTGAAATTCACACTTAGACAGCTTGACAAACAGTTTGTGTTCTAACAACCTCGCCAGTATCTCCCGGAGCTTTTTGGTGTGAGTTTCTAGATCTGGGGTGTACACCAAGATATCATCCAAGTAAACAACAACCCCCTTAAACAAATAAGGGTGCAACAACTCATTTATTAAGTTCATGAAGACCCCAGGAGCCCCTTGCAATCCGAAGGGCATAACTCGGTATTCAAACTGTCCTAAAGGAGTATTAAAGGCAGTCTTGTGTTCATCCCCTTGCCTGATGCGAACTCTGAAGTAGGCGTTGCGCAAATCCAATTTGGAAAACACCTTCCCCTTCGCCACCTCTGCTAACAGATCTTTGATGAGGGGCATGGGATAGGCATTGGTGGCAGAAACTGCGTTAAGGCCACTGTAATCAGTGCAAAGTCTTAGCCCCCCATCTTTCTTTTTACAAAACAGCACGGGGGCCGCAAAGGGGGATGAAGCCGGCCGGATAAATCCACGGGTCAGGTTCTTGTCAATGAACCTGCATAGCTCTTCTTTTTCCATGGGACTCATAGCTTAAATTTTCCCTTTAGGCAATTTTTGTCCTGGGAGGATCTCTATAGCACAGTCTGAGTTACAGTGGGGGGCAGTTCGTCAGCCTCTTCCTCCTCAAAAACGCAAGCCAAGTGCCTGTATTCTTTGGGAATGCGGTTAAGGTCCTCTGTCACTAAGCAGGCTCGTGGGGGTTCGTTGTCTGGAGGGTTTCCCCACCCAGGGTCCCACTTATGCTCCGTACATTTCGGGGAAATAAATCGCACTATCCCTTCTTCCCAAAGTATATAGGGATCATGACCATGCAGCCACGGGCTGCCCAGAACCAGTGGAAACTGAGCTTGTGAGGCTATCACGAAAGAACGCAGCTCCCAGTGTTCCCCAGCGCCCACCTGTAAGGGAATAGTCTCGAACCGACAGGGCTCCTTCATTGGTGACCCATCCATTTGGGTAAAGGTAATAGAGTCCTTCAGATTGGTAACTGCTGCCTCCAGTCCCATTACCAGTGATGGGTTTATCAAATCCTTCCCGCACCCAGAGTCAATGAGGGCTCGGACCCTGATGTGGGTCATCATCACTGGATTCATTATAATTACAGTCACAAAGAAGAGGGAGGGATAATTGCTCACCGTTTTGGGCGCTTCAGGGGTTGGGTCCTGCTGTGCTGCACCACTTACAAACAGGACCAGTTCGTTTCCCTGCGGCTCGCCCTCTTCTTCTTCCAGAATCATTGAATCCACAGGGTCCGGATTGGCAAAAAGGGCCCGTGGATTGCGTGGCTTGGCTGTTGCCTTCCTCGGGGTTGACATCGGCCACCTCCGTTGCTCGTCTTGGGTTAGGACTCTGCCAGGGTCCTCCTTGGGGCAAGAGGCTGCAAAATGCCCTTTCTCCCCACATCTGAGGCACAGGCCCTGTCTCATGCGTTGATCTCTCACCCCACTCTGGATGGAAGTTGGCCTGCTTCTGACCTGGGTGGCAGAGGTACTTGGACGGTTATTTCCAAGAGATAAATCCAGTTTCATGAGGCACAGTCGGCTTTCGGCTTTCTCAGCTTCCTCCATCCAACCTTGGAGCGTGCATGGCTCCTTGGAGCTAAGGACTTTATGGCAGACATCCACCGCTAGTTCCATTCGATATTGTTGAGCCAGCACTGGATCAGTCCAGTCTCGAATCTTGGCTGCATGCCTTTGGAATTCTCTCGAGTACTCCCTCACAGTCAGTTTGCCTTGTTTGAAGGTGCGGAGAAAAGCTTCCGCCTTTTGGGCTGCCGCCGGGTCTTCAAAGCGATTTCTCAAGGCCCACATGAAGTCATCCACATTTCCCAGCTCCACTGCCTCCAGATCGTGTAGGGCCACATACCAGCTGGTAGCAATTCCCCGGAATCGTGAAGCGATAAACTCCACCTGTTGCTCCTCGTCCGGGAACACATGGCCCCACCGCTGCACAAATTTTCCGACCTGTAATATGAAGAATGATACAGTCTCAGGGTCCCCGTCAAAAGTAATCTCTAACATGTCTTTGGGACGTATTATTGGTGGGACGGGAACCATGCCTGGTACTGGTGCGGGGAGTGGGAGGGGCGCCGGTGCAGGAGCTGGCGGTGGGAGGACCGGTGGAGGCTGGACCGGACCTGGTTGTCCTGGTACTGGCCCTCCCGGCCCAGGTCCCGCCGGGGGTGGCTGGCCAGGAGCCGGTTGGCCTGGTACTGGTGCTCCTGGTACTGGCTGCCCCAGGACTGGTTGGCCAGGAAGGGGTTGTCCCGTCAATACTGGTGGTGCTGGGGCCGGGGCTGGTTGTGGTTGAGTCAACAGGTGGGCTCGGATAGCCTGATCCATCATCTGCGGTAGGGACTGCATCAACTTGCCCATGTCCCACATTAACCGCCGGGTATCATCTTGGATCGTGTCCATGCGGGCATCAGCATCCGGGCTGGATCCAGGTCTCGTTGACCCACGGGGCGTCCGTCCCTGAGGGAGCCCAAAGCTTCCTCGGGGATCCAGTAAACTGTCCCGGCTCTGGCTCCCCGGTAAGGACCAGGTCGTCTGAGTAGTGTCCAAAAGATTCTTAGTCCAGTCTCGCGGCTTCCACTGGGTAACCCACTTGTCCCATGGAATCGGGGCACTGTGATAGTAGGTTCGGGGTATCGCCTCTCCATGGCTCTGGGTCAGCCCTGCCAGGCTGTAGATTGGGAGAGTGTACGATGCTCCCACGGTACTGACCAACAGAGGGGTGACTGGCCCAGCCGGACAGTACGGGATCAAAGCTGTCGTTACCGGAGTCGTAGTCACAGGAGCGACGGTAGCCGGCACGGTCGTAACTGGAACTGTGGTCACTGGGATTGCCACAGTGGTGACTGGAACTGTGGTGACCGGTGTGGTAGTCGCTGGGACCGTCACCGGTGTTCCCCCAGCTCCGCTCATCATGGTGGAAGGCAGGGGCTGGAGGTGGTAGATTGATGAAGATTCCTGACAATTTCTGTCAGGTTCAAAAGCAAGTAGATCCAAGCATTCTTAATTAAAAGAAGGGCTTTATTGGAATACAGTGCTAAAACCCACAGTGGAGGATCATTGTCAGGAATGGGGGGGGAAGCGGCGCAAGCGGAGTTATAGTGTGATGCAAAGTGCAACTAGCAAATGAACTGTAAGTGCGCGGGCGGGAAACTCCTGGCGGGAGAATTACTTAATAGGCAGGAGACGACTCCCTCCTCCCCTCGTTTTCACAGGACTGGAAAATTCTTATAAACTCAAGAATAGCCAAAAGCCCACATTCAAGGCCACCGTGATAAGACCAAGCGGCAGGGAAGAAGCGGCAGGGAAGAAGCTCCTACGTTACTGCCAGCATACCTACGCAAGCGCAAAGCAAAGACGAAATAGGGAACACAGAACAATGGACTCAGTGAAAATTAGCAAACAGACATTTCTGACAAGCAGATTGGCTCAGCAGGCAGATGATTCACCCGGGAGAATGGATGGTGAACAAAAAAACCTTCAACTGGATGTTACAGCATTTCAAGACACAAATAGTGGATCTGTTTGCCTCTCATCAGAACCATCAACTTCTCCAGCTTTCACCACATCAGTGCTGAAGCCCCGGATGCTCTGACGACCATATGGCCCAAAAGTCTCCTTTATGCTTTCCCTCCAATTCCCATACTACCAAAGGTCCTGAGAAAGATAAAACAGCAGAGGGCTACAGTTCTCCTGGTGGCTCCATGGTGGCCTCAGCGTCCTTGGTTTTCACCCTTACAGCAGATGTCAGAGGCACCTCCGCTTCGCCTACCAGTCTCCCAGGAAATGCTCACCCAGGGTTCGGTATGGCACCCGAATCCAGAGCATCTACTTCTGACCATGTGGAGCTTGAACAGTCATCTTATCTAGAACTGGGCAACTCTCCAAGTGTAACTGAGATGGTTCTCGCTTCCAGAAAGGATTCTACAACTAGGATATACAATACCACTTGGAAAGCCTTCCATAGATGGTATAGGAGAAAAGCAGTGGATTCCACTAAACCTCCTCTGCGTTCCGTCCTGGAATTTCTGAATAATGGCCTTAAGTCTGGCTTAAAACCGGCAACCCTTAGGAAGCTGATCGCAGCCCTGTACTCTGTACTTTCTCGGACTAAGAGTTGTTCATTGTCCATACACCCTCATGTCCGTAGGTTTCTGAGAGGTGCTACATTGCGCTGTCCTCCACCAATACACCACTTCCCTACCTGGAGATTACACATGGTTCTGCTCGCTCTCACCAAAGCACCGTTTGAATCCATCCAAGACATCCCCCTGAAGTGGCTGTGCATGAAAGCTCTCTTCCTGGTGGCTGTCACCTCTGCCAGACGCATTTCAAAACTGGGAGCCCTTTCCATAAACCCAGGCTTATGTGTTTTTCATAGAGACAAAATGGTTCTCTGCACAGACCCAATATTCATTCCAAAGGTTGCTTCCCGTTTTCACAGGTCGCTAGAAATATACTTACTGTCATTCTGCCCTAAACCTAAGCATCCATGGGAAAAGGTCTGGCACACTCTGGACATCCACAGGTCCCTCAAAGCCTATCTGGTACGTACCACCACTATCAGAAAGACCAAAGCCATGTTCATCAACATCTCACCTCGTAATATAAGGAAGAAGATGTCCAAATCTTCCATCAGCTCTAACATCAAGTCATGTATCGTAGAAGCGTACAAGTCTCTTCACCTGGAAGTTCCCACTGGAATTACTGCCCATTCAGTCAGAAGCACATCCACCAATGCCGCATTGGCCAAGAATGTGTCAGTTGAAGAAGTTTGCCAAGCTGCAACCTGGTCTTCTGTATCTACTTTCATCAGGCACTACAAACTGAATGTTTATGACTCAGCCAATGCCTTCTTTGGAAGAAGAGTGCTGCAACTCATCGTTCAAGAGGAGAGCGATTTCCCACCCAGGGCGTAGGGTACTGCTTTGGAAGTACCCAAGATGTCCTCCGTCTCAGAGGGAGAACGACCCTTGTCACTTACTGTGAGGTGTCCTTCTACTCTGAGGAAAGGAGGACATCTTGCCCCACCCAGAGTCTGATATCTCTTCTTACTCATGCTGTCTTCTTCCTTACATTCTTTCCTTCTGACCTACATGTATATATTTATTTACTTCTATATTTGCAGTTGTTTCCACTTGTTTAAGATTAGGAAGTTTCTACTATCTGATACTGCTGCTGGGAGTCACCCAAACTGAAGAAGTGGGTGTTCCCAAGCCTCACAGGAAGAGGAAGAAAAAATTGTTCCTGCCTCTCCCTGATAGGACAGTGGAAATCACCCAAGATGTTCTCCTTTCCTCAGAGTAGAAGGACTCCTCACGGTAAGTGCCAAGGGTCATTTTCTCCCATGAGCAGCATTCTAACGTATGCTTATTTTGAATAGTCTGGATTTCTGTCAAGCAAAGGGGATATATACTTTGAGTTGATCTTTTGATGGAAAGGGCAATGAAGTAGGACGTGTTCTGTTGTTTCTACCTTACCTCTTTCGCATGAACAGAATCTCTCATCCAAGGGGATCTTTTTATATCACCCTTCTACTTCCACGGTAGGGAGGGCTTGCCATCTGGTTGGAGAGAGAGCCCTCTACTGTCTTGGAATTTCTAGCTGAAATAAATAATCAGCCGTGGAAAAGACATATCTGACTCTGGGAGAGGCCAGAAAAGTTGGTGAGCTCCCTACACTGTGCTGCCGCTCAATGTAAAAAAAACCCCTTTGCTTTACCAATGCCTTTGCTTGTTCAGACCCCACTTTTTAAATTGGGAAGAATCCCAAGGCAGGCAGCTTACCATTTATAGCCTTCTCCCATGATGATTTAAAACTGTCCTTAAGAATAAGTGGAATTAATCCCTTAGGATTGTAAGTTAATTTTAGCCAGTGAATCATAAAGGCTAGGGCCACACTAGTTGATATTTTAGTCATGCCAGTTTCCAGTTTCAGGTTAGCATTCAGTACCCACTCAGGCATTTGAAGGACTTTTCTTATAAATTTAGACTGTACTCGCTCTAGTGGGGTGAAATAAGAAAGTGGGGGCCCAAGTATTGTTCCATATAAAAGTTGGGCTAATGTTTTAGCCTGAAAGAGTTTGAGGGTGGCAGGTATATAATGTCCTCCCTTAGTATGTAAAAATTTAACAATAGCTTGGACAGATTTTTGCCCTAATCGGCTCTGTGCTCACAATGGGCCTTCATCACTCCAGTTGCTTGCATTACCATGCCCAAGCTAGCCACTTGTTAGTCTTTTGCCCATTACTCCATCTCCTTATTTTAGTTTTTTTTCCTGAAAGCCTTTATTTTAGTGTTTTAATTATTTATTTTAAAATGTTCATTGCTACAAAAACAGCTAAAAGCTTTTCTTAAACCCACTGGGGTTCTGGAGAGAACTACTGTCTCATTGATGAACATCAGTATCAAGATCTTATGATCTGATAGTTTAGGAGGATGTTTGTCAAGGCTGTTTATCTGTTTTACTATACTGTTGATATAAAAGATGAATACTAATGGGGTTAATAGGCAGCCTTGTTTCACTTCCTTTGATATTTTAACAGGGTTCAACAAATACCCATTCCTATCACACCGGACCTTGAGAGAAGTATTGGTATATAGGGCAAGGATTAAATAAAGTTGCTTTTGGTCAAGCTTTTCCCACAATTTAACCCTGGAGATTATCTGTATTTTCAGATCTGTAAAGGTGGCATATAATGATACTGGCCTCTTTGAGATGTATTTTTCAATTAAATGCCGCACAAGTAAGCAGTGGCCTAATGTTGCTCTTCCCACCCTGCAACCTTCCTGCTCTTCTGCAATAATGTTTTCCTGTTCTTCCTGTTCTTAAATTTCTCCAATAGGTGGTTAGCATAAAGTTTGCTGATGGAAATGAGCAGGCTGATTGGTCTATAGTTTGCTGGGTCGTCCCTCTTCCCTTAATTGAAGAAAGGTACTACGATTACCTGTCTCCAGTCATCCGGAATGTGGCTGGTAGTATCAATATAGGAAAATAGTGCTGCCAGAAGCAGCACCCACCAGTCTGAGTTATTTTTCAAAAGTTCTGGTGGTATATGACCTAACCCAAGGGCTTTCCTACTTTTAAGTTGACTAATAAGTAATTTAACTTCTTGTTAAAAGACTGGTGGCAAACAGGCAGGTCTTCTAACTCCTGAAGTGGAATCTCTTAGGGTGGCTCCTCATAAATCTTTTGGAAGTAAGTTTCCCATGACCATGCCATTATTTGTGAATTCAGAGGTGAGGAGCTATTAGATAGATAGTTTGATGTCATTTTCCAGAATAAGGTGGAATTTTTTCTTTAGCTGCCTGGATAAGCCTGTCCCAGTATACTCTCATATATGTTTTCTTTTTATTAGCAATTAGTTGTTTAAAGTAGTTCTTACATTTAGCGAGATGTTGTCAGGTTTCTGCACTATACTTTCCAGGTGCTTTCTTATATTTGTGAAAAGCTGAAATAAGAGCCCATTTGGCCTCTACACAATCCTTATCAAACCATGGCTTAGATTTCCTTGGGTTTTTCTGTTCATGTGATCTTATTTTGTAAGTCAGTAAAGGTTTCAAATTCTGAACTAAGCTGTCATATGCAATCAATGGATCACTTGTTGAAGTAGGTTCCAAGAGAGTTTTACAAAGTACTAGAAAGTTTTCTTCAATCAAGGATGACTTAATTTTCAAGCCCAGTTGTTCTGTCCAGATGACATGGCAACTGTAACTTCACCTTGGGGGCAACAAAGGTGGCCACTCAAGATTTCAAATGTGTTTGGCCACCCAGTAAAATCAGTTGTAAGTCAAGAGGTAAGTGGTCACTGTGCAAAACCTTAAGTTTTTTAATATACAATGTTAAATTCTTATTAACTACCATATAATCTGTAGTGCTTGCTTTTGGTCCTGCCGTATACATATATTCTCCTGGGTGATTCCCAGGTGTGGAGCCATTCAAGATGGAAAGGTTTAGCCTATTAGCCATTCTTGCCAAACAAAAGCCAGTGAAATTTGCTCTATCATCTTTAAAGGATCGTGGGCAGTGCGTGCTCATCCTTTACTCCTCCAAAGCAAGCATGTTGTACTTAGGACCAAGAAAATGGTCATCAGGGCCCAATCTTGCATTGAGACCTTCTAATAAAATCATTTCGGATGGATGTTTTAGTAGAAATTCTTCAAGGTAACTTTCTAATTCTTTCCATACTTCCTCAGTACTTAAGCACTTACTTGGGGGGGAGGGTAGGTAAATATTAAATCACTAATATTGTTTCCTTGGTAAATTGAAGGTGGACTGCCATTGCCTCATTGCAGGTAATGGAGTGCAATTTACTGCCAGAGAGGTGGAAATCAAGATACCTAGCCAGCCTTTTAGTCTCCCAGGACACAGGCCAGGGGTTGTGTCTGCTTTATATGATTGATATCCATCAATCTCAAGGTCTTTGGTCATCCAGATTTCCTGAATCATAATAATACATAATTTCTTTGGAGAAGTTCTTTCTTAAGGTCCATGCCTTGAGACCAGCTGGCAATATTCCATGTTATAATCTTTAGTGGTTTTATCATGTCTGGCTTACACTGGTCTGGACACCATCATGTCATCAGGTTTACATTCTGTAATTTCTTTTGATTAGAATTGTCTCTGTTCAAAGTGTCATCTTCTGTAATCATACAACAAGCAGGATCATCAGAGGGAACAACCTAATTAGTTTTAACTATTCCTCTTAATTACTATGGTTGGCTCAAAAGCGAGTTGATTTTGTCCTGAAGGGCTGTAAATATCAGCCTCTGGGCTCTCTTTGGATGGATTCATAGTAATGGGGCAGCTGCTTGCAGTTCCTCCATTTAGGATGGAATCTTGCTTAATTTTTCCCAAGAAGAAGAGAAGAGATTGTATACCCCGCCCTTCACTTGGAGTCTCAGAGTGGCTTACAAACTCCTTTCCCTTCCCCTCCCCACAACAGACACCCTGTGAGGTAGAGGTGGGGCTGAGAAAGGTCATCCAGCAGCTGCAAGTGGAGGAGTGGGGAATCAGACCTTGTTCTCCCAGATTAGAGTCCGCACACCTAACCACTACACCAAACTGGCTCAAGGAGGACACTAGTGTCAACAAGTGGTTTATCAAAATGTCTTGATCTGCTGATAAAGAGTTGAAGAAGGATAGAAGACTTGCTTCAACCTCTTCCTCTGATTGTCCAGGCTCAAGGCTTTCCTTCTGTGATTCAGAATGAGAAGGGCTATGATGCTTCGTATCCAGTAGGGGTTTTGGTCTTTTCACCTTGGCTTGCAGAGATGGTACAGTGAAGTCTAAAACTGAAAGAGGAGAGTGCCTCCTAATGGTAAAGACAAGAAGCTGACATGGGCCCCTGCTCCACTGTGGTGACTGAACTGTGTTGCACCTCCTCACAGGAATCTGTGTAAAAATGACCATTTGGAAGGTAACTGTGTAATCTGTGCTCTGCAAATACTAAAAACAGCATTCACAGGAAGGCAACAGGCTGTAGATCAATTTTTCTACAGCCAGCATTTAGTCTGCTTGGCCAGGAGGATGCGAAGTCATACATGAAAGGTGGGTAGGCAACAAACAAAAGGAGTTTCTTTCTGTGACCTCAGGAGTCATAATGAGTAGTGAATCTCCTAGAGCCAAGAGGCTGGTAATTTTCTGCAGTTAGAAGAATGGGAGTGCAGTCTGATGATGCTTAAAGGTGATGTCTGTCTGTGGAGAAGAGGTGCAGACCTGATTGGAAATTCCTGAGAATAGATTGAAAAGGCCAGGATATGGCCTAATTAAAGAGGAGAAAAACAAATCGGGATCACAGTGTAATGACTTACAACCTCTACTGGATAATGACAGTTCTCTTTCACAAGTACTGGGGGGCAAACCTTTTCTTGTGCATAGATAACCCTTGTCTCAAACAGCTCCTCACCCACAATAATGCAACATCTCATTTGAACATGGACACTGGGCCCAGAGCTTGCAATAAACCCAGATGCCAACTTTGCTACCACATATACCCAGACAACATAATCACTGGACCTAACAACATCAACTACATGATTGGGTCATTCACTTGCTCATCTTCTAACATTGTATACACCATTAAATGTCAACAATGCCCTTCAGTTCTCTACATAGGACAAACAGGACAAACCCTCCACCAGAGGATAAATGGTCGCAAATCTGACATTAGGAATCACAAGACTGAGAAACCTGTAGGAGAACACTTCAGCCTTCCAGGACATTCAGTGGGTGACCTCAAAATAGCTGTTTTATTACAAAGGAACTTCAGGAACAGAATGGAAAGGGAAATTGCTGAATTACAGGTTATTACAACATGTGGACCAAAAACCTCCCCAGGACTCAACAGGGATATTGGATTTTTATCCCATTACATATGCTAACTCATTCAGTCCTCACATACGTATTGTCAACAATATTTTAGTATATTTCTTTTTCAGAATAATATATTAGAATACTGAATGGATGTCTGCTGACAACATTACATCTAGCTCAAAATATACTGTTAAGTGCCCTCCACGCCTGAGAGGAGATAATTAAGATTCTGTTACTTCCCACAATTAGAAAACCACCTTTAGACATCCATCTGCTATTTTGTCATATTTGTTGCTTTACAACTGTTGACCATATAAACTTGTTATTTAGTTTTTCACTTTGCATAACTTAAACATCATGTTACATGTTAATTTGCTGTTAAATCCCTGTCTATAAGTTTAGAACCTCATCTACCATTCCAATGTATTTGAAAAAGTGTGCCTTGCACGTGAAAGATAATACCATGAATAAATCTTTGTTGGTCTTAAAGGTGCCACTGGACTATAAATTTGTTTTAGCACTTCATAGTGAGAGTAGATAACTTGAAAGTGACTAGAATTTTGATCGAGCTATTTTTGAAAGAAAATGGCAATTGCATATTGAAATCTTACCTCAAGTTGTTTTTCAGCATTTTTATATTTTGGTAATCTTTTGTTGTAGAAAGCATAGGTGAAGAATTTCAGTGAGCAATGCTGTGTAATTCTGGTTTTTATTTAAAAGATTTTTGTATTTTATACAAACAAAAAAAGAGAGCTTTTTCTTGGATTGCCACCCATCAAGCCTCAGATGGCATGGGCATCCAAAGAAGGCCACCTGAAGATCACCATAGTGGTGGTTGGGTAGGTTCATATGGGAGTAGGTGATTCCAAACCATATAGTGCTTGGTCAATAGCACCACCTTGAATTAGGCCCAGAAATTGGGAGCTAGTGTAGGTGGAACAGGACTGGAGTCCCTGTGGCCCACTATTTACAGCGTTCTAGCTACAGCACTCTGTACCAACTGTAGCTTCTTAATATTCTTCAGAAGCAGTCCTACTTATAACATGTTGCAGTAGTCTAAGCTGGGTGTTGCCAGAACATGCCTTACAGTGGTGAAATTTTTTTTGCTGAAGAAATCTGTAGCTGGATCACCAGCCAAAACTGGTAAAGGGTACCTCTGACTACCACTGCTGTCTACTTATCCAACAGGAGGCTTTGTTCCAACAGCACCACCAAGCTACAAACATGCTCCTTGGGGGGGGGGGTTTAATCCAGAACAGGAGAAATATCAGTTCCTGGGTCAGTACTTCTGCTTACTAGTAGGATTAAGTAGTCAGGATTAAATTTCCATTTAGCCCTCATCCATCCTAAAACTGCCTCCAGGCACCAGTTCAGTTTCTGTAGCCTACCAGGAATATGCTGGAAGTGTATGCAGAGTATCATTTGCATACTGCTGACAACACTGCCCAAATCTCTAGATGACCTCTCCCAGTGGTTTCATGTAGATGTTAAAAATCATGGGAACAAAAAATGGAACCTTGTGGGACCCCATAAGCCAAGAAGCAAGGGGCTGAGCAACAGTTCCCCAGCACCACTATCTGAAACCTGCCTTCCAGGTAGTACTGAAACCACTGCAGAATGGTGCCTCCTAGTCCTGGTCCTGAAAGGTAGTCCAGAAGAATACCATGATCAATACCATATCAAAAGCTACTGAAATGTCCAGGAAGATCAACTGGGTTGTATTCCTGCATCCCATCTCCCAGCACAGGTCATTCCAGGCTATTTCAGTCCCATAATCAAGCCTGAAACCAGATTGGAACAGATCTAAGCAATATTCTTCATTCAGGAGCCCTTGGAGCTATTCTGCTATGACATGTTCAGTCACCTTCCTCAAAAATGGTATATTTGAATAGGTATTCAGATCTCTTGGGTCCCAGCCAGTAGGCCTATAGTAAGGTATCATGGAATACTCTGGGGGTATAGTTGTATGTGTTGAGTGCTATTGTCTCAGGTGCTGAACTCACAGCCACCTGGGGTCCTTGGGGGTCTCACCGAGTCCAGATCTTTTGTTGAGGCTTTTTAGCTTCTGGGTTCCCTTTGATGATGTAAGTTCAGCAAGTACTCCTGACACAACAGGTTAAAACCTGTTTCTGCATTTATTCAAGCATACAAATAACAAGAGTATTTTCTAAGCAGGAATCACTCTCCAGACAGCAAAAAAAAACAGCAAAGAAAAAAAATCCCAACCACTTGTGCTGGGCAGAGGGTAAGTCTCTAGATCACCAAATACTTGCAGGCTTCCCTGTGGGAGGGGGGGCAAAATTACAACTTGACTGTCTCCCCGAAGGCTTAAGAAAGAGAGTCCATTCTGTCGGGGACAGTCCTTAGTATTTTGCTTGAGGTCCCCCAGGCCTTGACCCGGGTCTTCTCTGATATTTGCCGCCATCCTAATAGTTAGCTTCCGTGAGACTGTCCAGCATCTCCCTTTCGTCAGCCCCCATGGGCCCGTCAGCCAATCCAGGCATAGTTGGTTAATCCGTTGCTAGCTGGCAACCAGATAAAGGCATCTTCTGCCAGCTGGTCAAGGCCACCAGGTGCTTTTAATTAATGCTTGGCCCAAACAGGCTGCAACTAACCTGTAAAAACTTACAGCTTGATGGCACTTAATGGAAGCCTCCAAATCTATATGTCCTGACCCTTACACCTATCAAGTCGCTTCTGACTTATGGTGATCCTATAAATTAATGACCTCCAAAATAGCCTATAATTAATAGCCTTGCTCAGGACCTGCAAACTGATGGCCATGGCTTCCAGGGCTGGCCCCAGGTTTTTTTGCGCCCTACGCGGGGCTACCTTCTGGTGCGCGTGCCCCCATTATGGGCTTGCCAACCTCCAGATGGGGCCTGGAGAGAAGGAAGTTGCCCGGGCTCCATCCCCTCATGCCAGCCCACCCCGGCCACAAATCACTCGCTCCTAACTTTAATACCAGTACCTCACAAAGTAGATTTTTTCTCAAAAGACTCCGCAGCTTAGAGGGAGTATTGGAGCCACCTCCTCCTAACGGGTGAGGGGGTAGCGAGGCAAGCCCCTCGGCAGGCAGCAGAAAAGCAGGGCAGCAGCGGCCCGGGTGACCGAAGTGCCCACAAGAGGGGAAGGAGGACCGAAGAGCATGTGGAGAGAGGAGGGGGGCTCCAGAGCACAGCGGCCGCCTCAGAGGCCTCGCTGGGCTTGGAATTTCCAGGCGTGCGCAGTCTCTGCTGCGCAGACACGATCACCAACACAGGAGGCCGTGCTTCCTGCCTCCTTCCCGTTCTTCCCATCGCCAATCGATGCGCTGGGCTGGTTGGATCAGGAATGGGGACGGGCACCAAGCACAGGGAGGGGGAGGGAGAGTTAGGGACGGGTTCCCTGCCCGCCCCGGCTAGCATTCGTCCCTGTCCCCCCATGATCAAGTGGAACAGGATCAGACCAGGGAGGCTCTACGAGTCCAGCTTCCTCTGCCACCCCGCCACCCCCCGGCAGCCAGCCAGATGTCTCCGAGATGCCCCTGCCTTCCTTCCTTTGCCTGCTCCAGTCTGGCTCCAGCAGCAGCAGGGTCTTGGGCACAGTTTGGCGCATGCGGTGGCCCCGTCACTCCCCCCAAAGCAGCCCCAGACGCTCCGCACCCGCCAGCTCCTGCCTGGCAGGGAGAGGCCGGCGGAGCCCAGACATGCGCAGCCAGCCAGTGAGGCGGAGCTCCGCACGCGTCTCTTGGTTGTCGCCCGCCTCCCTCGCAGTCGCAGAAACCACACAGGTGGCGCAAGCGAGCAGCAGCACCCTGCCGGCTCTGCTCCGAACGTCCCCGCTACCAAATGGAAGCAGCAGCTGCGCCCCTGAGCCTTCCGCCCGGGTGTTCTTTGGCAGCTGCAGCCCCCGCCTCCTTTCCCCCCCCAGGGAGGGGGAGGGTGGGCAAGCTCCGCTGCCGCCTCCTGCGCCCTGCTGGGGCACTTTTCACAGGCAGGGGCGGGCGCTGGGGCGCTTTTCACAGGCAGCGGGGGGGGGGTTCGCAGGGGACGCACTTTGGCACCCCTGCGGCCAGCACGCTCTAGGCGAGCGCCTAGCTTGCCTAGTGGGTGAGCTGGCCCTGGTGGCTTCTTTTGTTGAGTAAATCCATCTCATGTTGGGTCTTCCTGTTTTCCTCCTGCCTTCAACTTTTCCTAGCATTGTCTTTTCCAGTGATTCTTGTCTTCTTATAATGTGACTAAAGAACAATAGCTTCGGTTTAGTCATTTTAGCTTCTACAGAGAGTTCAAACTTGCTTTGATCTAGAACCCACTTATTTTTGTTAACACTCTTCACAACCAAGTCTCAGTGGCATACGCCAGGTCAGCCCTGTAATCATTAATGGCTTCATGAGAAGACCTAGCAGGAACCAGCACAAAAGATGGAAACAAATTTGATAAATACTAACTTTATTCTAATATTAAATTCATAGGAAGAAATGTTTAGTTCTCAGGAAGTGCTTTTATCACTCATTTTACTTTCCCTTTGCTCTGTAGCTGTTACATAGTTTTTTGCTCAATGGCATGCTCTTTCTGATTTAACCAATTTTTTCAATTAAAGGGCTTTTTTCCTTTTTATTAATTTGGAATTCAGGTAGTTCATCTGCACCCATATCGAGTCTACCTAACTTGGCATATGTACCAAGGTGTAACAGAGAAGGTGGAAGACTCCTGCACAGATTTGAATTTGTATAACAGGTGAGAAACCCCCATGATCAAGATAATTTGGAGTTGGTGGATAGGAAAAGCCTAGGTTTCTTAAACTGAGGAAGAAAGAGTTTAAAAAATGATGGTTTGTTTCAAGATAATTGCCCTGGCATATCTCTGAAAGCCTCTGGTGGTAGAACCAGAAAAAGGAAAATTCTTTCTTGTTGGGGTATGCTAGACTAAGGCTGGAAATGTGAATTCCTCATGCAAAAGCTAGAGACTTCAATCCTGGGCCAGCTAGGGAAATTCCACATCCTGCCCCATAGCAGAACAAAGGTGGGAGCTGTTTTGTCATGTGATGGGAGGAATGTAAATTTAGCTCACAGTCCATCTGTATCCCAACATCTTGTTCACACACACTGATACTGAGAAGTGTGCCTCCCATCCAGTATGCATGCTTCTTATTTTTGTTACCCAGATGTAGAACTCTGCACAACTTCGTTGAATTGCATCTTATTCACATCTGCCAGTGTGTTCATGTGTTATTGAATTCTCTATCTTCTGCTGTGTTCGCTACTCCTTTCAATTTGGTGTCATTTGCAAATTTAATTTCTCCACCCCCTCATCCTGATAATTTATAAAAATATTGAAAAGTACTGGGCCCAGAACCGAGCCCTGTGGCACCTCACTGGATACTTCCCTTCAGTCAGATTAAATGCCCTCACTGGATACATCCCTCCAATCAGATGAAATGCCATTGACAGCTATTCTTTGGGTGTGGTTCTCTTCCTAACTATCGTAGAGTCCAGTTTGCAGTCCTCCAGTTTGCACATCAGAACGTCATGGAGAACCCTATCAAAAGCTTTACTGAAACCCTACTAAATAATGTTGATGGCATTCCTGTGATAGTAAGCTTGTCACTCGATCAAAGAAGGAAACGAGGTTGGTCTGGGAGGAAATGTTGTGGACAAACCTGTGCTGACTTCCCCAGATCACTAAGTTATCTTTCAGATGCTCACAGACTGACCCCTTTAAAATCTACTCAGTATCTTCCCTGATAAAGAGGCCAGTCTGACTAGCCTGAACAACTGTTATTAACAAAATATTACCCTAGCACAGAGAAGGCTAACTTGAAATCATTGCATACCTATATCTGTGTGTACCAACTTGTCATGGCTGAAATGGAAGAAATTAATTTAATTTTATAGTTCCTTCAGTCAGAAGAAATGACTCATGCAGGACAAATCTCCAGATACTTTCTCCTCTTCAGCTACCAGAATGTCGCTACAGTGCCAGAAGATGACATTCACGTGAGATCTGTAGCAATTCCAGATGCTGCAGAGCAAATGGAGATTAATGTCAGGTATCACATGCTACTCATTCTCTTTAAAATACCTTTCTTTTCCTTAAAGCTTATATGTATGTAAACTTGTTGTATGTTAGATGAGTAACTTGAATAAATATCCTGTGTTACAATTCCAGGTGAATTATGGTTGCCAGATCTGACCACCATTCATTTTGAACTAAACTGATAACCACTTTCTGGTCTTCATGAGGTCACACACATGGCTGTTCATTAGAAGCCCACCCATTACAAAATGCAGCAGACAAAACCATGTTTACTGAATTTTCTAGATAACAGTGACTTTATAATCACCTGTAAACTGTGCCTGATCTGTTGGTCCGTAAAACCCTCATGTTTCCTTGTTGGAGCGGCTTTAAAAAAAAAAAAAACATCCCAAATCTGGATGTTTAGAATTAGGCAATAAATAAATGATTTTGTTCCAAAGTAAGCTTTCCTCACATGCTTCCACTTGGCCTACAAATGGGTCAGAGGCCAAGATCTTCCCTTGATGTTGTCTTCTAGCATCAGTATTCAGAGGTTACTACTTCTAAATATGGAAGTTCACCTTGCCTAGTAGCCGCTGATGGACCTCTCCTCTATGAATCTGTCCTATTTTAGCCACCTATGCTTGTGGAAGAAACAACGGAAACCTTCCTTGTCCAGTTTACACAGAAATTCCATGTGTTGCTCACTCAACAGTAGTTTTTAACTCCCAATACAGGTGGCTATTTACAAGCCTGCCTTAAAACAGATCAGTCTGTTGTGGCATATATTTTGTCAGAGTAGTGGCCACTTCCTCAAGTCACATTCTTACCAGAGTGGTTGTAGTGGTTAAGAGGGGCAGACTCTAATCCGGAGAACTGGGTTTGCTTCCCCACTTCTCCACATGAAGCCTGCTGGGTGACCATGGACCAACCACAGTTCTCTCAGAACTCTCTCAGTTCCACCTGCCTCAGAAAGTACCTGTTCTGGAGAGGGAATGTGATTATATGCTGCTTTGAGATTCCTTGAGGTAGAGAAAAGTGGGGTATAAAAACCTTCTTTCTTCATTTTTGCCTGTAGTGAAGTGTGCTCAGGCCCACCAAGGCATAGCCCTTAGTACATTTATTAAACTTTAAAAATGGGAGGAACCATGGTGGACTGGGGAAGGTCCCATAGTCACTTGCCTGTGTGTCCAGTTAATTTTGGAAATAATCTGAGGGGACATTCCATCCCTATTTGTTACCAGAGGCACTACCTTTTATTCTTGGGTAGCCCCAAAACAGGGGTGCCCTACTTTCTAACCTGAAGTCCAAAAAAAGCCAGGCACTCTCAGCTTGACCACAGAGTCGGGCTGCAAGTGGTCTGCAAAAAGATTTCATATTCAGGTTTCATAAGGTGACCTCAGAGCAAGCCTCCAGTTTTCCCCCTCCACCCAGCAGAGATTATGCTTATGGAATAACAATGAGTTCCAGAAGTAAGTCTTTAGAAGCCACCTGGCACTCTCCAGCACCTCACCCAGCCTTTTGTGTCCTAAGTGTAAATTCTTTGTCTTTCTTGCCTGTGTCCCTCAAGATACCAGGATAAACCAATCAATCATTCAAATGTTTAGCAATCCTTCCTGACGCTAATCAGGGACGTCTCCCATCTTTTGTCCACCCCAGGCCAAGACCATTAGTGAGTCAGATAATCCATTTAACTAGCTACCCAACAACTGGCTTCTGTTGTTAAATCCAGACCCTGCCTCTCTGGAAGCTCATTGGTCATACCTAAGGTCTGCCCCTACTGGCATCACACACCCCTGGGACTCATCATTGGTCCAGATAATCTATTGTTCTCACCTGAGACCAGCCCCCAGGGCCACCCATTGGCCTGCATTCTTTGCCAGTGCCTATATCCCAGCACACAGTTGGCCTTAGACCGTGTGTTTTCTGCCATGATCCAAAATGGCAGGCCACCCCTGAACTCTCTGAGTTTAGGCCAGAATCCATGGACCTCTGCACATCTGAACAGGTTGTATCACCCCTCTATAACCCATCAATCACCTCTGCTTCCTTAGTGCTATATTGTGTGAATATTGTGTGTATGTTTGAGAATATTTAGTAAAGAAATTTAGTAAAGAAATCATTATTTTAGCCACCCAATTTCTGTGTCTGTTCCTGGGTGCTTGGGAATTCTAACTCTGATATACAAAGGTCAGATCCTATAGATAAGCCAATTGCATATTAATAATTATAATTCCCCATCTTTATTAAATAATAGAGCAATTTGACTAACACATTGTACTTTTTTGTTAGATAAGTGAGTCAGGAACTTTATCTTTTAGGACACTGTCACCTCCACGTTACTAAACTATGGCCTCAAAAGTACGACCGCTTTAAGTTTTCTTTCTATAAAAGAAAAAGCAATTGGGACATAAATCATCCCCTCAGAAATCAAATGAATTTGCCACTGAATTACTCCCCCCAACAACACGACTTACTGGAATGAAAAGAGTTCCACTTGTTTTTACAAAGGAAAACTGATCCAGGGAAGCACTGAAGTGAAATGTCATAGTTGTGTGTAGTTTGCTGTAAACAGTGGGCTTCTCTGTAGAACATTCATCTCACCACAGATGACATATGCTAACAACAGGGGGGAAATTAAAAAAAAAAAATCTTCCAAATACTGGTATGTTAAATAATAGATGTTTTTCTTTACAGTTTATGCCGGTTCAAAGTACAAAGTTGGGTCATTATGGAAACACTAATTTCTGTTGCCATGAATATAGATTTGCTTGATGACATTTGAAATTGTCTTGGGGTAATGAATTCAAATACAGGTTTTTTTATGTGTGTGTGTTTTTAGCTTCCAAAATGTTGACCTTAGAGTGCAGGGCTTGCAGATATCTTACTTAAGGCCCCGGAGAGCTGCTGACTGACAGTACATCTTTATCCAGTGATTCCATAATCATATAACCTTCTTCCATGTCTTCTTAATGTTAGTTGCCTGTTTTCTAAAACCCCAAAGTTTTTAACCTTTTCTTATAAGGCAGATGGTCCAAGCCCTTTTCTAAGAGGCCCTTTTTTAGATGATGGAACCACAGCCCTATACTTATGCTCACTAATGACTAATGACATTTTTATCTTGACATTGGGAAAAAACAGTAGTAAATTATAATCTGTTTACATTCAATGCTTGCAGTGCTATGACCCGTGTTGGCCGTCAGCTTGCTATGATTGGGGATGAGTGTAACAGGATATACAGTAGGAAGCTGGAGGATTCACTGTTTTGCCTTGCAAAAGGGTAAGAACTGCCTAAGGCATTTCCTCATATTCTACTATCTGTAGTAATCCTCTTCAGCCTGCAGGTGAGGAATGCCATTTTTGAAAGTTCCTCTATAGTAAGAAACCAAGAAACACCTATCCGTATGTCAAGAAAAAATAGCAGAGTGGGGACTGGGCTGGGCTAAAACTTTTTTCCCTGCAGGGATGTGCGGTGGAAATTTTTCTATTTCTAAAGATCCCTTGTTTCATAAAATAAATAATGAATGAACACTTTTGCCAACACCATGCTAGGCAAGTTTGTTAGTTTCAAAGTAGGGATTAAAGTTTTTCAGGTGATTATTCTTAGGAATTAAGTTTTTTACTGAATTGTAAAGGGGGGATTCATCTGATTGGCTGTGCAGGAAAGGTCAAGGCCAAAGCTATAATTCTTATTTATTCATCTCTTGTCACTTGGTGGAAGGAATATTGTAAGTACCAATCTGATATCGAACTAACAAGTAATAATACCTCATAGTGTATTTTTGTGTTAAGTGCTGTCAAATCACTTCTGACATGGCAACCCATGAATCCGTGACCTCTAAAACATCCTGTCAGCCTCACCCAGGTCTTGCAAACTGGGGGCCATGGCTTTCTTTATAGAGTCAATCCATCTTGGTTCTTCCTCTTTTCCTGCTGCCTTCAACTTTTTCTAAGATTATTGTCTTTTCCAATGACTCTTGTCTTTTCATAATGTGATCAAAGTACAACAACCTTGATTTAGTAATTGTAGTTTCTAGGGAGAGTTCAGGCTTCATTTGATGTATAACCCACTTATTTTTCTTGTTGGTGGTCCACAGTATTCCTAAAACTCTCCTCCAACACCACACTTCAAATGAATCAACTTTCTTCCTGTCCACTTTCTTCATTGTCCAACTTTCATACCCATACATGGTAATGGGGGGATACTATGGCACGAATTATCTTGATCTTGGTTGCCAGCGACACATCCTTACACTTAAGAATCTTTTCTAGTTCCTTCATGGCTACTCTTCCCAGTCTTAATCTCCTTGACTTCTTGGTTATAGTCTCCATTTTGGTTGATCATGGAGCCAAGAAATCTTTAACAATTTCCATTTCTTCATTGTCAGCCTTAAAGTTAGATCATTCCCCAGTAGTCATTAATTAGTTTTTGGTTTTTTGATCTTCAGATGTAATCCTGCTTTGTCACTTTTTGTTTTAACTTTCATTGGAGAAATTTCAAGTCACTATTTTCTGCCAGTAATGTGATTATATTTGCATATCTCAAACTGTTAATGTTCCTTCCACCAATTTTCTTTCCACCTTTCCGTTAAATCTAATCCAGTTTTTCTTATGATATGTTCTGCATACAGATTGCACAGACAGGGAGAAAAAATACATCCTTGTGTGACACCTTTGCCTATTGGAAACCATTCTGTTACTCCGTATTCTGTCCTAACAGTAACCTCTCGTCCAGAGTACAGGTTGTGCATCAAAACAGTGAGATGCTGCAGCACTCCCTTTTATTTTAAAACCAACCATATAACTTTTCATGATCCGCACAACCAAAAGTATTGCTGTAATCTCTGAAACACAAGCTGATTTCCTTCTGAAATTCTCTTGTATGCTCCAGTAACCAACATAAATATGATCTCCAGTGCCTCTTCCCTTTCTGAATCCAGCTAGAACATCTGGCATTTCTTGTTCCATATGTGGTAAGTCTTTGTTGTAAGATTTTTAGCATTACTTTACTCACACAAGAAATTAATGCAATAGTCCAACAGTTGCTGCAGTCTTCAATGTTTTCTTTTTTTTCAAATTGGAATGTAAATTGAGCATTTCCAGTCTGGGCCATTGTTTTGTTTTCCACATTTGTTGGCATATTTTGATGGGCTCCATTTCTGTGGCTTGGAATAGCTCTATTTATATCCCATTTACTCCTGGTGATTTGTTTCTCCCAATTGCTCTCAGTGCAGTTGTCACTTCACTTTCTAAACCTGTAGGTTCTTCTTCAAAAGTTTATTCTTGGAAGCAATCTGCCATTATCTGTTCTGTATAGTTCTTCAGCATATTGTTCCCATCTTTTCTTTATTTTGTCCTTCTCCATGTTGATCTTTCAGCATGCTTTAAATTTCCCTTTGATTTCTTGGATCTCATGGAACAGAGCTCTTGTTGTTGTTTTGTTGTTGTTTTGTTGTTGTTCTCTTCCTTTACATTGGTTTACTCTATTCCTTTACACTGGTTATTATAACAGTTCTCCTTGTCTTTATGTGCAAGTCGCTGGAATGCTGGATTTAGACTTCTGATTCTATTTGTCACCTTTTACTTTTGCTTCTTGTCTATCTTTAGTAGTTTTAGGCTACATGAATAGTCTTTGCTCATTCTTCCTTGATGATATCTCTGATTTCAGCCTATAGTTCTTGTTCACATTCATTTGAATGGTTCTTTACATGATCTTTAAACTCTTCAGGGCTGTTGTTTAGATTGTATTTTGGCATCTGTGTTTTTCTTCAGCTTTATTCTAATTTTCAATATTAACCATTCATGGTCTGTACAGCAATCAGCTCTTGGTCTTGTTTTAGTAGACAAAACAGAGCTTCTTCATCCAATTACATATCTGTTTGATTTCTCTATGAACCATCTGGTGATGTCCACATATACAATTGTCTGTTTGGTTGTCTAAAACATATTTGCAAGAAACAAATTGTTGCTCTCTTGCTTCATTTCATGCTCCTAGCCCAAATCTCCCAACAATATTTGGTTCTACTTTGTTTCTTCTTTTTGTGTTCCATTTACTTATGATTTTTTAGGTGTGTGATCAAATTCTTCCTAGGCACTTGCTTGCATAAAAGCTTTCCATTTTTTCCTCATCAACATCTGTAGTTGGGGCATGACAGTGTGGTTTGTGAATCATCAGCAGGTTGGTTCAGAATGGTAGTCACCTACCAAATACAAAGTCTTCACTCAGATGTAGAACAAGCCTCTGCAATTCTTTGGCTGGTGTATTCCCTTCTACTCTCCTCACATGCAGTTATTGAAGTTTTCTGAGTTCCTGAGAAACTGCTATTAGTCATGATATCTGAATAAAATAAAACAACTGTACTGCATTCTGTTTCCTCTAAACCACTTAAGAGAATAAACCACAACCTGTTGTTCCACCCAATTTGGATATAGTCACAAACTACGATTTCTCTGGAACCAGAAAATGTTCAGTATACAGACTGTGCATGTTGGGAGGAGGGAGAGGCAAGTGCAAGCCAGAAGCCTTCAGAGGCTCATTCTTGTGATGAATGAAGCATGGTTGGTTTGCTATGTCTGAACTGAACCCAAGGGGCAGTTCAAAAACAACACCAAAGCTTTTGCAAAGCCAAATCCTATTTTCAGTTCAGCTGTATCTGAGCTGACAAACTATGGTCTGTAAGTAGCTGCCAAACCAAAATTGGAAAGCAAAGTTTGGAGCTGGTTTACAAATCAGTTTGGCACTCAAATCAACAAAATCTGATTTTGGTACTTGTATTCCCTAGTGACATAGGCTCCTAGTATAATATAAGTCTTACTTCAGCATAGACCTACTTAGAATAACTCTCAAAGCCAGCTATTTAGCTATTCCCACTGACACAAGGTAAGAAATTGCTGTATTTGACACTCACACCACTGTTTGACACCAGTGTGCAGACCACTAAAGATGAGCCAGTGTTTGTGTTTTATCTGCAATAGTGATTTTTTGCTGCATTCCAATATTAAGGTTACAGACACAAGAGTGATTTGTTGGAAAATTTCAATGTCATTTGTATGTATTGCTACATATAATTTCTTCTGTGTTACATGTGTGTCAGCATCATGCAGCAGTAGGGGCTACTATCCTTCATGAAAATTTCAAATGTTCCCTGGCATACAGGCCCACTGTAGCCTGTTAGGGTCCTTTCAGTATGCAGGTTCCTTTCAATATGCAGGCTTTGTCAGTAGCAACTCGCACCAAAGTAGGAAATACTCGTTTCCAAAGTCAGTTTGATAAGGGAAGTGGTCAGCAGACTAAAAGAATTTTTTCCCCACATTTAATTACCAATTTCTTTTACTTATTTTTAATGCAATTTGGGAAGGTGAAGGAATATTGGTCATTCTTTTTTAATATTTCACTTTATGATATTTGATAAAAGTTGAAATTTGAAGTCTTAAAAAAATTAAATTGATTTTAGAGCTGACTTTTAAACTGAATTCTAATAGAGTAATTTCTCATGTTCTTTTGTTACTTGATAGGCTAGTGGCCAGTGTTTTCCAGACTTGTATTTGGAGTAATTTTAAAAGTGTTGCGATGAAGACTTTTGGAAGTCTCTTCAATAATGGCTGGAGAAAGATTATTGACCTTGGATGTCAGGTAAGTTTATTTTATTGGCATCTACATTTTTTTTCTTGAGGAGTGAAAGATTTTCACAGGCAGAGAAAGCTTTTCATGTTGGAAAGCATCAAAAAATGCAGTTACTTCAGGGCTAGGTAGATTTTCTGACTGTCTTATTGAGTTTTTGCTCTGAATTTCTCCTGGTCTTTAATCAAAATCCCTGTTCTGTCCACGAACAGATTCTTTGGGTTCCTCTTAAGTATGTGTACTGGAGATGGATGCCAGCCACCATATTTGCTCTTTTGATGTGGTGCCTAGTCATTTATGACCTGCGGGACTAGCATCGAGAATTGTCATTGCAGGTCACTGCTGGACTTTGACCAATCTACATCACACCCAGGAGGTGCCATTTGCTTTTTAAAAAATCTTCTCTGGAGAGCTTTTTTCTATTTAAAATGTAGGCTAGTGCTGGGCCACTGCTGTTTTCATACTTTTAAAAAACTAATACAGGGTTGTTGCTGGATGACTACCTGGATCTCTTTTTGAAATATGTATGTTCAAGTGATTAAAGTCTGTATTTTATACATTTCCTGTTTCACAAGGAAAAGGGTTTTTTAAAGGAATTTGGGAAGGTAACAGAAGGAATGCTGGTCATCCTTTTTAATATTTCGCTTTAAGATGTTTGATAAAAGTTGAAATCTGAAAAGTCTTAAAAAATAAAATTGATTTTTCAAATCATCTGATTTTGTTACTTGCTTTGTTTCATGAGTGTTGGGCACAATCCCTCCTGCCCACAGCACCTGTTGAATTCATCTCTTTGTGTGTGAATTGCTTATGTTTAAGGAACTGGTTCCAATCCAAAGCACTGGAGAGATTTCAGATTCCATTCTAATTCACTGAAAAAAGCTTTGCTGAATTGGAATTTGGACTTCGTTTGATAATCAAAGCCATCT
The DNA here is from genome assembly GCA_029375565.1 of Gekko gecko. Lineage (NCBI taxonomy): Eukaryota > Metazoa > Chordata > Lepidosauria > Squamata > Gekkonidae > Gekko > Gekko gecko. The sequence goes on along the minus strand of JAPDNY010000005.1, from coordinate 214,051,974 downwards.
CTTTGATCAGTAGATACCTGGTATCTGAAGATGTGGGCAGCAATTCATGAAAACTCATACCCTACCACAAATTTTGTTAATCTTTAAGGTGCTGCTGGACTCTTACTCTTTTCTACTGCTACAAACAGACTAACAGGGCTACCCATCTTGATCTATCTCTTTGATCAGTTAGCACCTCTCACGGACACATAGTATGTCCCATCACTTGCTTTAGAGAAAGGAACATGCAGACACAGGAGGCGTAGTCAGAGAGATTAAGCTCCCATTTATTGTGGGCCCAGATGCCAGGTTGCCATGGCACCAGAAATTTAACTGTGGCACCCAGTATTTTCAACAGTGATTTTATTATAGTGACTGTCTGAGATCATCAGCAGAGATACAAAGCTTACTTACTATTTTACATCAAAATGTTCCCTTGTGTGACACAAAATGTGTCCATGAAGTGCTTGTCTTTATGATCTGAAAAAGGATCCAATCTATATTGAAACTCTGCTTATATTTTTAACAATACACCAACTATCTATAGCCTGTTACATTTAAAAACTTAAGCATACGTGCCTAGAAGTCTGTGCCATTGAACTCAAGACACTTATTTCCAGGTAGACATCCCTGAGGTGAGAATTAGATAGTTACTTACATAAAAACAGCCTTTCAGAATAACAGTGTGATTGAAGGTGAACATCCAGGTTGTTTGTGGAAGAAGATCTGATGAAATAGAGGTACAAGGTGATCTCTATATGAAATATATGCTTGGAATTGATTTTTTTAAAAACATTGTATAAATTAGCTGTTTCCTGATGCCTAATTCATATGACTAAATGCTACAGAGAACCCAAGACAAGGAGGAAGTTGGACTTCCCAATGAATGGGAATAATGAAAGTAAGAAGTATTCCAGGGTTTTACCTTTTGTCAGTTATCACAAATGTGATATATCTAAACATGAATCATATTAACATAAAACTCATCGCCTGTATTCTCCTTGTAAATGTCATCTTTCACTTTTATAAGCAACACTAGTTTCTTCCACACAGTCCACCAACCACTGTCTGACTGATAACTTACAGTCAAACTAAATATTATGGAGAAGCCTTACGTGCCATGAGTTTGCCATCATCATTTAAAAGTAAATTTAAAATGCTGCAAAGGCCTGATTATGGTTGAGATCTTTGTGCAGAGTTCCCCCCTCTTGTGCCTTTTTAAGTGCCAAAAGAGCTCTGTGTTTGTGTGTGTGTTTGAGAGAGAGAGAGAGAGAGAGAGAGAGAGAGAGTGCAACTGTTCTGCACTTGAAAAGGCATGAGATGGGGGAGAAAGAGCTCCACACTGCAGGATTAGGCCATTATGGCATTTTCAAATCACTTTAAAATGGTAGCAACAAACTAGTGGCAGCCACAAATTCTCCATCACATTTAGTTGGCCCTTATTCTGCTCTGCCAAATGTTTGGTGGGTGGTAGGGTTCAAATTCCTAAGCAGTCACAGAGCTCACCTGAATATTCTCTTGGCCTAATGTACTTATGCAGCAAGGGGGAGACGTCTTGGTTTTTGATAGGGGGTGCCTGGGGCAGTCCTAGGAAGGGGCAGGGGCCAAGCCTTGGATCAAAGACCAAGATCCCCAAAAGAGCTTTAAAAAATCAAGAAAAAACAGATCCTTGTTATATAAAAGAAACCTAGAATTCCTGATAATGAGCATATCCCTTTGATAGAAGAAACACAGTCTATATTCCAGTGCAAAGGTTCTGAATTAGAACTCATCAGATTATATACCATCTTAAACAGATTTGGGGTTCCTATACCAACTATAGTTGCTAATAGTTAAGCAGGTGAAACACCCTCCCTTTGAGCATGCCAGTTGGTAATCATATGTTGTAGTCATAGCATCATGCTGATTTCCCTGTCATCGTCATGCTTCACACTAAATTAGACAATGTTTACCTCTGAATCCTGCAGGAAGCAAGAAACCTTGATCTCTTTCATCATTAAGAGCAACTATCCCTTGCACAACTAATCACACTTGAGTGATGTACAACAGGTCTCTCTCTGTCACAACTCCTCCTACCCCCTTTCTCTCTGATTTTGGTTACAAAAGTATGTGTAAAATACCCATTTCAGATATATATGAAGAAGTGAGATTTGACTCATAAAAGCTTCTGCTGGAATAAACTTGGTAAGTCTTAAAACTCCCAGAGAGGTAGAGGCATCAGTCTTGTAGCAAAACAAAACAGAAGTCCAATGGATCCTTACAGATGAACATTTATTCCAGTGTGAGCTTTTGTGAGTCAGAGCTCACTTCCTCAGATGTAACAGAATCATCTTAAAGGGGCCTTCTGATTTCTATTTTACTTTGCTATAGAAGATTAAATGTAATGGGGACTGAAATAGCTGCCCTGCTGAAATATGTGCATTGCTTGAGTTCCTCTACACAGTGTATTTCTGCCTTGAGTTCTAAATAATCTAAGGCCTAAAGTATCCGGTCTCAGACATCCTCCACACTTCCTTTGCTGTGTTCATTAGGCCTTGAAAACCCATTAAAGTGCATTTACATACATACATAATCACTGCCTTGTTGTGGCGAGGGGGCATGCATGGTTCGATGAGGCTGTGGGCTATGCCGTGGAGGGCCACCCAGGATGGACAAACCACAGCAGAGAACTCAGACCCAGCGTGATCCCCTGGAGAAGGAAATGGCAACCCACTCCAGTATCTTTGCCAAGAAAACCCCATGGACAGTAACAAAAGGCTAAAAGATATGACGCCGGAAGATGAGCCCCTCAGGTCGGAAGGTGTCCAATATGCTACTGGGAAAGAGCATAGGGCAAGTACGAGTAACCCCAGAAAGAGTGAAGCGGCTGGGCCAAAGCCAAAAGGACGCTCAGTTGTGGATGTGTCTGACGGTGAAAGGAAAGTTCGATGCTGCAAAAAACAATACTGCATAGGAACCTGGAATGTAAGATCTATGAATCAAGGTAAGCTTGACGTGGTCAAAAATGAAATGGCAAGAATGAACATCGACATCTTGGGAATCAGTGAACTAAAGTGGACAGGAATGGGCGAATTTAACTCAGAAGACCACTATACTGTGGCCAGGAATCCCGTAGAAAAAATGGTGTGGCCTTTATAGTCAACAAGAGAGTGAGAAAGGCAGTAGTGGGATACAATCTCAAAAATGACAGAATGATCTCAGTCCGAATCCAAGACAAACCATTCAATATCACAGTAATCCAAGTCTATGCCCCAACCACTGCTGCAGAAGAGGCTGAAGTGGACCAGTTCTATGAAGACCTACAACAGCTCATAGAACTAACACCAAAAAATGATGTCCTCATCATCATAGGGGACTGGAATGCTAAAGTAGGAAGTCAAAAGGTAACTGGAATAAAAGACAAGTTTGGCCTTGGAGAACAAAATGAAGCAGGGCAAAGGCTAACAGAGTTTTGTCAAGAGAACACGCTGGTCATAGCAAACACCCTTTTCCAACAACCTAAGAGGCGTCTCTACACATGGACATCTCCAGATGGGCAACACCGAAATCAGATTGACTATATAATTTGCAGTCAAAGATGGAGAAGCTCTATCCAGTCAGTAAAAACAAGACCTGGAGCTGACTATGGCTCAGATTATGAGCTACTCATTGCAAAGTTCAGACTTAAATTGAAGAAAGTTGGGAAAACCACAAGACCTAGATCGCATCCCCGATGAATATACAATAGAGGTGAAGAATAGGTTTAAGGGACTAGATTTGATAGACAAAGTGCCTGAAGAACTATGGACAGAGGTCGGTGACATTGTAAAGGAGGCAGCAATCACCGCCATCCCAAAGCAAAAGAAATGCAAAAAAGCAAAGTGGCTGTCTGATGAGGCTTTACACATAGCAGAGGAAAGAAGGAAAGCTAAAGGCAACGGTGAAAAGGAAAGATTTGCCCAACTGAATGCAGATTTCCAGAGAACAGCAAGGAGAGATAAGGAGGCTTTCCTGAATGAACAATGCAAAGTAATAGAGGAAAACAATAGATTGGGAAGGACTAGAGATCTCTTCAAGAAAACTGGAGAAATCTAGGGAACGTTCCATGCAAAGCTGGCCATGATAAAGGACAAAAATGGTAGGGACCTAACAGAAGCAGAAGAGATTAGGAAAAGATGGCAAGAATACACAGAAGAACTATACAAGAAGGACCTCAATGTCCTTGACAACCACGATGGTATAATCACTGGCCTCGAGCCAGACATCCTGGAAAGCGAAGTTAAATGGGCCTTAGAAAGCATTACTAACTGATTGTCCAGTTTATATCCAAAAAACTGAAGGAGGATCTATTCAAGCAAAAATTTCAGGAAGATTTCACAATTGACAACAAGAAAATCATGATTTTAAAGGAACTACCCAGAGCAATGCTTCAGGATAGACGACTCTTTAAAGATTTGATTGATGAACTGAAAACAGAGGGTATAAGATATAGATGGGAAATTCCAAAAGGTGTCAGTTTTACATTCAAACAGAAGAGAGTCACCATCAAGTCAGTAGAGCAAATGACTAGATTCATCAATGATAACTTTAAAGACTCTGATAAATAAGTACAAAAACAACATGGAGAGTCAAATTATATCATGGAATGTTAATGGACTTAATTCACCTCAAAAAAGAAAAAATGTTAGACTTTGGTTGGAAAAACAAAAATGTGATATTGTCTGTTTGCAAGAAACACATATTAAAAAAACTGATGCTACATTTTTGATTCAAAAAAGATTAGGAGAGGAGTTTTATTCCCTCTCCTCCCAAAAGAAAAAAGGAGTTGTGATATATATATTAAAAAGGAATTGGAACCAAAGGAAATTTTTAAAGATAATGGAGGGAAGCTTTTGGCGGTAGAAGCCGTGCTGCAAAGTAAAAAGACTTTAATTGTTAACCTCTATGCTCCAAATGGTGCGAAGGAAAAATTTTTCCAGGATTTGTGGGAACAGCTACGACAGCTAACCTATGAGCAAATGATATTAATGGGTGACTTTAATGGTACTGTTGATAATGTTATTGACAGAAAATCCCAAAAAGGAAACGAAGGCATGGGCAAACTTCCGAAAGTCTTTTTTCAATTGGCTAAACACGAACATCTGGAAGATGCTTGGAGAGTTAAAAATCCCAGGGATAGAGAGTATTCCTTTTACTCATCAAGACATGAATCTTTTTCAAGGATAGACATGATGTGGATGACTGAGAATTTGATCTTGCAGACACGCAAAATTGAGATGTTACCTAGAACTCTTTCTGACCATAGTCCAGTAAAATGGTCAACGTATGTTAAGAGAAAGAAATTCCGATGGAGACTCAATGAGGACTTGCTGGACAAACAAAATATTGTGGATAGAATAAGGACAGAAACCCAAACATATTTTCAACTGAACTTAAATAAGGATGTACAGACGCAAACGGTATGGGAGGCCTATAAAGCTGTGATGAGAGGACATCTGATTGCAATCAATAATAATGAAAAGAAACAACAATTGAAAATAGACAAAGATTATGGAAAATATTCGGAAAAAAGAAATGGAGCTTAAGAAAAGGCCTGGTAAAAAGAAAATTTTGAGAGAATTGAGGATTTTAAGGGAGCAATATGAGGCGAGGTTAAACAAAGAAGTATATTGGAACCTGAAAAAATTGCAACAGAAGTCCTTTGAAGGTGCAAATAAACCTGGTAAATACTTGGCATGGCAATTGAAGAAAAGAAGAGAGAACAAAACAATCACTAAATTGAAAGATGGAAATAAAGAAATTTCAGACCCAGGAGGGATCCGGAGGGAATTTTATAAATACTATGCGACTCTTTTTCAAGCAAAACAAGTGGATCTGCAAAAGATGCAAGACTATTTATCCAAGGTTAATTTGATACAACCAAGTCCAGAAATGAAAGCAAAATTAAATGCTGTAATAACTAAAGAAGAAATTAGTAAAGCAATAAGAGAGGCAAAGATTTCCAAAGTTCCAGGCCCAGATGGTTTTTCAGCTAAATTTTATAAAAAAAATTCATGAAGACCTGGTTCCGGTGTTAGAGATTCTTTTAAATGAAATTAGAAGAACTTTGAAGATTCCAGATTCTTGGAATGAAGCTGCGATCACCTTAATTCCGAAAGATACGCAAGATTTAACAAATGTAAAGAATTATCGACCTATTTCATTGTTAAACAATGATTATAAGATATTTGCAAAAATATTAGCAGAGCGCCTTAAAGGGTTCTTGAAAGATACTATTGTTGAAGATCAAGCCGGATTTTTACCAAACAGACAAATAAAAGACAATATGAGGGTTGTTTTAGACGCAATTGAGTATTATGATAAACACCCGGAAAAAGAAGTTGTTTTTTTATTTTTGGATGCAGAAAAGGCATTTGATAATTTGAATTGGGAATTTATGTTTAAAGTGTTTGAGAAATCCCGGATGGGCGCAAAATTTACAAGAATGATTCAATCAATATATAAAGAACAAAAAGCTACGGTGATTGTGAACGCAGAATCAACAGAAGTGCTCCGGGTCAGAAAAGGTACTAGACAGGGTTGTCCCCTGTCACCATTGCTATTTATCTGGATTTTGGAGATTTTGCTACAAATGGTTAGAGATGATGATAATATAAAAGGTTTGAATATTAGAGGCTTTTCATTTAAACTAAGAGCATTTGCGGATGATATTATGTTTATTGTTGAAGATCCTGTTAATAATATGCCTAAGGTATTTGAAAAAGTAAAAGAGTTTGGAGATCTCGCAGGGTTTTATGTGAATAAGAATAAGTCCAAGATATTGTGTAAAAATATGATAGGTACAAAGCAACAAATGTTACAAAATGTGACAGAATGTGAAGTGGTTAAAAAGGTTAAGTATTTGGGGGTTGAAATTACAATGAAAAATATAGACTTGTTTAAGAATAATTATGAAAAACTGTGGGTTTCGATAAAGAGTGATTTAGAAAAATGGGAAAAACTTAGATTATCTCTTCTTGGAAGAATTGCTGTTGTCAAAATGAATGTACTGCCCAGGTTAATGTTTTTGTTCCAAACAATACCAATCGTGAAAGATGGGAAAGTGTTGGTGAAATGGCAAAGAGAGATCTTTAAATTTATCTGGGCAGGAAAGAAGCCAAGAATTAAAATGAAGATAATGTATGATACTAAAGACAGAGGTGGCTTCCAAGTCCCGAATTTGCATTTGTATCATGAAGCTGTATGTATGTCTTGGTTATCTGAGTGGGTTAATTTGGAAAATAGAAAACTTTTAGCTCTTGAGGGGCACGATTGCAGATTTGGCTGGCATGCCTATCTTTGGTATGGGAAAAATAAAGTTGATTCAATGTTTAAGCATCATTATGTAAGGAGAACATTGTTTGATGCATGGACCAGGTACAAGGATACAATTTCTGACGAGAGGCCTTTGTGGATTGTTCCAGCAGCAGTTATATATCTTTTTTCAGAACATAAAGGTAATGATTGGTTGAAATACCAAGAATTGTTGCAAAAAGAGGGGAAAAAATATGTTTTAAAACCAAATAATGAACTAGAATTTGAGTATGGATGGTTACAATATTGTCAAATAAGGGATATTTACAAAAAAGATTGTAAAGAGTTTGGTTTTAGAGCTAAGAATGATGAGTTTGAAGATATATGGTTGAAAAGAGAGCGAAAAATGATTTCAAAGATGTATAAAACTTTGTTTACTGTATACACTTTGGATGAAACTGTTAAAGAGCAAATGATAAAATGGGCCATAAACATGAACAAAGAAATTTCTATGGAAACATGGGAGTTTTTGTGGAAAAGATCTTTTAAAATGTCTACCTGTGTTAATGTAAAAGAAAATTGCTACAAGATGATGTACAGATGGTACATGACACCAAAAAAGATTGCTAATATTAGTATGAATAAGAACTTGAGTAATAAGTGTTGGAAATGTAAAAAGATAGAGGGTTCTTTTTACCATATGTGGTGGTCATGTGATAAAGTAAAGGTGTACTGGTCTAATATACATTGTGTGATGCAGAAAATATTAAAAATCCCAATTGAGAGAAAGCCAGAACTTCTTCTCTTAGGTTTGACAATGGAAAGAATTCCACAGGAAAAAAGGACATTATTATGATACATGATTACATCGGCGAGAATGGCCTTCGCTCAGCAATGGAAAACGGAGAAGGTGCCGGATATACATGACTGGCTTAGAAAATTGTTATTTTTAGCGGAAATGGACAAAATGACAAAAAAACTAAATAGACAAATGGCAGAACAGTATATAAAGATTGGGAAAGTTTGAAACTGTATTTGGAAACCGAATACAGAATGAAGGGGAAAATGTATAACTTAGATCTGTATGGATATTGAATGAGAAGTGAAATGAATTCTGAACTGTATTATACTGTTATTTGAAAATATGTTGAAATTGTGAGATGTTTCATATATCTGAAATGTGTTACCTGGCTTGTCGATTCATATAAGTCTAAACTTGATTACCGTTTAATATATACTTGTTTGTTATTAGCAGTGTTGGAAGCCTATTGGGGGGTGGGGGGATGGGATGGAAAGTTTTTTAAATTGTATTGGTAATGTTGTTGAGAATGTTGAGCACATCCCAATAAAAATTTTGTTTAAAAAAAAAAAAAAAAGCATTACTAACAACTAAGCTAGTGGAGGTGATGGTATCCCAGCTGAGTTATTCAAAGTCTTAAAAGAAGATGCAGTTAAAGTGCTGCACTCAATTTGCCAACAAATTTGGAAAACACAACAGTGGCCACAGGATTGGAAAAGGTCAGTGTACATTCCAATCCCAAAGAAGGGCAATGTCAAGGAATGTTCAAACTGTCGCACAATTGCACTCATTTCACACGCTAGCAAGGTCATGCTCAAAATCCTACAAGCTAGGCTCCAACAGTACGTGGATAGAGAACTGCCAGAAGTACAAGCTGGGTTTCGAAGAGGTAGAGGAACTAGAGATCAAATTGCCAACATTCACTGGATTATGGAGAAAGCAAGAGAGTACCAGAAAAAGATCTACTTCTGCTTCATTGACTATACTAAAGCCTTTGATTGTGTGGATCACAATAAACTATGGCAGGTTCTTAAAGAGATGGGAGTACCGGACCACCTCACATGTCTCCTGAGAAACCTGTATAAGGGTCAAGAAGCAACAGTTAGAACCGGATATGGAACAACTGATTGGTTTAGCATAGGAAAAGGAGTACAACAAGGATGTATATTGTCACCTTGCTTATTTAATTTATATGCAGAGTACATCATGCGAAATGCTGGCCTGGATGAATCACAAGCTGGAGTTAAGATTGCTGAGGAAAAGATCAATAACCTCAGATATGCAGACGATACCACTCTGATGGCAGAAAGTGAAGAGGATCTCAAGAGCCTCTTGCTCAGGGTGAAAGAGGAGAGCGCAAAAGTGGGCTTGAAGCTCAACATCAGAGAAACTAAGATCATGGCATCTGGCCCCATCACTCCTTGGCAAATAGAAGGGGAAGTCGTAGAAGTAGTGACAGACTTCACGTTCCTAGGATCCCAGATCACTGCAGATGGTGACTGCAGCCATGAAATTAAAAGACGCCTGCTCCTTGGGAGGAAAGCGATGGCAAACCTAAACAGCATGATAAAAAGCAGAGACATCACCTTGCCAACAAAAGTCCGCATGGTCAAAGCAATGGTATTCCCCGTAGTAATGTATGGCTGCGAGAGTTGGACTATAAGGAAGGCCGAGCGCCGAAGAATAGATTCTTTTGAACTACGGTGCTGGAGAAGACTCTTGAGAGTCCCTTGGACTGCAAGGAGATCAAAGCAGTCAGTCTTAAAAGAAATTAACCCTGTTCCCTGGAAGGGCAGATACTGAAGCTGAAGCTCAAATACTTTGGCCACCAAATGAGAAGGGAGCGCTCACTGGAGAAGACCCTGATGCTGGGAAAGATTGAAGGTCAAAGAAGAAGGGGATGGCAAAGGATGAGATGGTTTGACAGTGTCATAGATGCAACGAACATGAAATTGAGCAAACTTCAACAGACAGCGGAAGACAGGAGGGCCTGGCTTAATCTGGTCCATGGGGTCGCGAAGAGTCGGACTCGACTGTGCGACTGAACAACAAAAAAACATACATAACACTTTAAAATTCCTTATGGAGCCCACCTTGCATTTTAAAAAACAAATAAACATATTCCTCCAAGGGACTCCAAGGCAGCATAAATATATTTCACTCTCCTCACTAACAAGCCTTACAGCAACCTAGTGAGGTAGGTAGGCTGAGACTGGCTGACCCATGGCCAGTCAATGAGCTTCATAGCAAAGCTGTGAAATGGGGAACTTCAGACTATAGCCTTATTAAGTTAATGGTTGGAGGCTTCATTTCTACTCACTATACTGTTGGCCTGACCTTCAAAAGAGATGCATTTAACTGTATGAAAATTGTTGAGCATTTCACGGTTTATAGAAGTATGCAACATGCAAAAAATGAAACTCTGCAGCTCTAAAAGATATACATGGTCCCATTTGGATGAAGACTACGAAACGACTTTGTAATCTGGAAAACTTTGTTAACTTCAGGTTTTGGACCTCTTGAACTTGTATATGATTTTGGATGTTTTCAATAATCTCTCTATATAATAATTGTGTTTTTGGGTGGCACTTTGTAGCTCTCCCGTTGGCTGTGCAATGCTCTCCCTCAGCCATTGGCCTGTCAGCCGCCACTCAAGAGTACTCGTGTGCCATTGGCCAGGTGCTGGGTCTGCTCCTCTTCCCTGCCCACCCCCCCTTCAGCCACTGTGCCCTGTCAGAATTATTGGCAATTGGCTTTCTCTCTCGATGAAGACGCTTCTCCTGCTTGCATCCTGTGTGGGACTAACTTTTCTCTCAGTGGCTGTTGGTAGGTGTAACAAAAGGGCAGTTACCTGTGTTTATAAGATGGCTGCCATGTGGTTGTTTGTTTAAAATGTTCCCCCATAAGGTTTAATTGTGGTTCCAGAGAGGAGCCTGCAGGGGTATCACTCACTGGGTTGAATGAGGCTTCCTCATCTGCTGGCCTACTGTTCCCAGCTGCCTCAAGGCCAAAAAGTGCGGGAAAAGAGGGACTGTCCCAAGGGGCAGGGCAGCATCAATATAGACTCCAGTCCATCCAGGAAGGAGATAGTCTTCATCCTACAAGAGGTTAGGAAACGCTCCTGCTGCTTGTGCTGACCAGGCTATCCAGACCACAAGCCACAGATGTGGGGGAACCCTAGGAGGCAGCAGAAATCCAGCCACTCTATAGTTGGCTGGACTGGGGAATTAGTAGAAGTTTCCTGCTCTCTTGGGCAAGAGAGAGAGGCTGAAACAGAGCCAGAGGCCAGATACATTAGCAATGATTTGTCAGTGGTGCCAAGGGCTCCTTGACACCCCCAATTATGCTAGGTTCAAAATGCCCCCCCAACCTACCCTCCAATGACTACTAAGCGCACGCGCAGCAAAAGCAGTTACAGTCGTTAATTACTGTCGGCCAGAATATCCCAGGTGGGAAAAGAAAGTGCATGGGACCCAAGGCCATCGGCCGAGGTAACAGTCTCCCTAGCCATAGTAAATCTGAGTCTCCCAGATACCTGTTTTACTCCCCACATTCCAGAAAGTGAGAAACGCCAGTCCATCCCTCCCTCCTTCCCTTTCATCCATCTTATGGCAGGGCTACCTGACAGCCCACAACCTCCAGAAGTAGAGAGTATTGTGTGTAGGGAAAGAAAATTGCATTTAACCCGTGTTGATTTATGCTCTGTTGGTTCATAGTGTGTGCTTACTCCTACAGTTCTGCTTTATTCATTTAGTGTGTGTGCACTCCATAATTGTGTAAATAGTTAAATTCCTTTATTTGGGCTACTAATCTGTGTTGTGCTCTGATCACATAGTCTCCCCCACTCTGCACAATAACAAAGGAAGGGGGTAGCCTAAGGAAGCAAGGAAAGGCCAGACTCTTGAGTTGCCAATCGTTGGGGGATCCCATCTTCAAATAGGGAGATTCGGCCAGAGGGGTCTCACTGTCCCTCTAAAAAGGCAGTGACAATTCAATGAGTGGTGGCAGCAAACTTAAGGAGTGAGATCTGCCCATGGGACGAGGGTGGGAGGCAAACAGCTGAGTTGTAATCTGGAACCCGTTTTGCCACAGTAGGCAACCAAGCTTGGTTCAGACAAAGGAAGGAAACCCTTCAGAGGCCTTTGTGAGGAACTGTGAGTTCCTGACTAGGGTTGCCAGCTCCAGGTAGGGAGATTTTCTGGTAGAATCTATGGAAGTCAGGGTTTGGGGAGGGGAGAGGCCTCAGATGAACAGAATGCCATAAAGCCCACCTTCCAAAGCAGTTATTTTCTTGGGGGGGGAGATCTGTTGTCTGGAGTTCAGTTGTGATACCTGGTGATCTTCAGGCTCCACCTGGAGGTTGGATACTCTAGGCATAGCAGTCAGTGCTTCAGAGCAGGTCTGCAAGATCCAGGTTCTTGCTGTGGGTGGTGGGTGATTTTGAACCAGTCACAGACCTTCAGCCTAACCTACCTCACAGGGTTGTTGTGCAAGTCACAAGGGGGAGAGGAGAATAATGTAAGCCGCTTTGGTCCCCATTGCAGAGAAAGATGACTTTTCCTCCTGGGAAATCATTGTTGACAATCTCTAGGTGAGGGCTGGAGATCACTCAAAATTACAACTGCTCTCCAGATGGCAGAGATCAGTTCCCCTGGAGAAAATGGTGGACTCTGTGTCCTTATACCCTGCTGAGATGCCCCCCCCCAAGACAGCCAATGAGACATGGCAGTCAGGGCTTCAGAGTACGGAAGACACTGCAGGTGTGGGGGGAAGATGGAAAGTTGAAGAGGGAGAAATAAAGATAGCTTGATGATTGGCTGGGAAGGAGATAGGGTTGCCAACTCCAAGTTGAGAAATTCCAGGAGATTTGAGGGGTGGAGCCTGGGGTTTGAGGAGGGATTGGAACTCAGACAGGTACAATGCCATAGACTCCACCCTTCCAACTAGCCATTCCCTCCTGGGGAACCATTGTTGCCAATCTCCAGGTGAGGGGTAGAGGTCACTCAGTGTTACAACTGATCTCCAGGAGGGAGGGCAGAAGTCAGCTGCAGGTAATGGTAGGTTGATGGTTAGCTAGGAAGGGGATGGGGTTGCCAACTCCAGGTTGGGATATTCCTGGGGATTTCAGGTATGGAGCCTGGAGAGAGTGGGGTTTGAGAAAGTCACAACAGCAAATTGACAATGAGTGCCCAAAGCCTTGGCAGTCACCCAGAGTCTCTTTCTAGAGGTCATTGTATTTATTTCCACAACTGGCCTTATTCTTAGTATAATATGTTTTGCCAGGAGTCATTTTGTAGAAAAAAAGTGCACGAGCTCATTAGCATAACTCATTTGCATAAGCCACACACCCTGACATCACCGGAAGTGTGTTAGAAGGCAACACCCACCGCTCAGGTTCCACTGGACTCCTTTGGGTTGCTATCTATGGGGGGGGGCTGGGAAAGATGAAGATCTGCCCTCGCAGAGGAGGGAGAGCTTTTTCCTGAATAAGCCTTGGTCTTAAAGGTGCCACTGGACTCCTTTGGGTTGCACTCTGGGGTGGGGGGGACTGGGAAACATGCAGATCTGCCCTCACAGAGGACGGAGAGCTTTTTCCTGAATAAGCCTTGGTCTTAAAGGTGCCACTGGACTCTTTCGGGTTGCAACTGGGAAATACGCAGATCTGCCCTCACAGAGAAGGAGAGCTTTTTCCTGAATAAGCCTTGGTTTTAAAGGTGCCACTGGACTCCTTTGGGTTGCTATCTGTGGGTGAGACTGGGAAAGACGCAGATCTTCCCTCACAGAGGAGGGAGAGCTTGTTCCTGAATAATCCTTGGTCTTAAGGGTGCCACTGGACTCCTTTGGGTTGCACTCTGGGGTGGGGGGAGACTGGGAAACATGCAGATCTGCCCTCACAGAGGAGGGAGAGATTTTTCCTGAATAAACCTTGGTCTCAAAGGTGCCACTGGGCTCCTTTGGGTTGCTATCTGGGAGGGGGGGACTGGGAAAGATGCAGATCTGTTCTCACAGAGTAGGGAGAGCTCTTTCCTGAATAAACTTTGGTCTTAAAGGTGCCAGTGGACTCCTTTGGGGGTTTTTTTATAAGCATTTTATTGATTTTGCATTACTATAGTATATGGGGAAAGGTTACTAAATCCCTACTTCTAAAACCTATGGGAAATAGGAAAGAATAACTAATACAACCTACTCTGCAAGGATGGGGAAAGGAAATTAAACCCTAATTCTAAACGAACTACTGGATATAGGGAGGGGAAGACTAACACAGTGACACGATCTGGTTACATATAGCAAAAACTGCATTATGAATGATTATCTTAGTCTGAGGTTCTTTTCTTCTTGCGTTTCTGTTTTCCTCGGGGTCTGGGAGCGGCTCCTTTCTCTGACTCCGATGTTTTGAAGAAAGAGTTTTGGACTACTGCTTGCTGAATCCTGTGAGTAGGGTTCTTCTTCCTCTTCTTCCTCCTCATCCTTTTTAGGTTTCTTATCTTTGTTGTGTTGTTTTAAATTACATTATTGATCCACAATCTTTTTGGCCTTAGGAACAGTGTCAATATTATACTTTCTGTCTTCATATTCGAAAGTCAATCCTTCGGGAAATAACCACCTGTAATGGACCCCTTTCTTCTGTAGAGAGAGAGTAAGCTCCCTGTAGAGTCTCCTCTGCTTCAAAGGGGATATCCTTCAAGATTTTTATCTCTTCATTGTTGATTTTTAAGGGGTTCCCCTGTGTAGATTTCAGCACCAGATCTCTGGTAGACCTTCTCGTGAATTTCAAACCTATTTCTCCCAGGAGTTTGTTTTTTAAATAAAATTTGGATAAGTCCTGTAAGCCCAGTCCATCTCCTTCAGTAAATCTTCCTGTTTGTAATCCATTATTGGAGCCAAAGTCTCTGCTAAGAGAGCCTTTAAGTCTTCGTTCTTTTCTTCTGGGATCCCTTGGAAACGTAGGATGTACATGGATCTTTCCAGCTGGAGCTGTATTAGTTGAGTTTTATTGGAGGATCTCTCTTTTTCTGCTTCATCCGCTCTTTTATTGATACTCTCAGTCTGTTTTTCCATTATTTTTAACATTTTTTCGGTTACTGAAGTCCTTCTGTCCATTTGAGTCATCTGCTTTTGCATATTATCCATTTTAACGTTGAGGTTAGTCATCTGCTCCATTAGGGGGCACAGTGCATTCACCAACAGTGTAGACATATCTACAACTACTTCCTGGTTGTGGGAGGGAGTCGTTGGTAGGCTATTTCCAGTTGACATTTTTTTCTCCAGACCCGGCTTCCACTCTCTCTCAGCCATAATATCAACAAGAAGTAAGTTTCCCCAAACAAAGTAAAAGTTAGCAGAACTTA
Organism: Gekko gecko; assembly: GCA_029375565.1. Classification (NCBI taxonomy): domain Eukaryota; kingdom Metazoa; phylum Chordata; class Lepidosauria; order Squamata; family Gekkonidae; genus Gekko; species Gekko gecko. The sequence continues at coordinate 214,036,575 of JAPDNY010000005.1, read as the reverse complement.
ATCTGCTTTTCATTATTATGCAGCGTTTGTTTTCGCTAATCCTCTAATGTGTTTAGCTTAATTCAGAGTTTTTTAGTTCCATTTTAAAACCACCTTGCTTTAGATGGGAGGGTGAATTCTTGAGCTTCTCCCTCCCCCCTGCCGCTTTGCCCTTAGGCACTTCTAATTGCTGCCAAGGCTCTTTTGTTTGCTTAAATCATCTGAGCATTGCTTAACTCACACTTTGAAGCCTTGGAAGTCTTTTAGAAGCCTTTCAAAACTTTTGATCATATCTGCTGGTCCGGCAGTCATCTCTTGGTGCCATGCTGGCGATGGGACCTTTCGGAGATAAAGGTGAGCCTTAATTACTTAACCGTCGCTTTGGAAGAGGCTCTCCTCAGCTCTCCAGGCTGAGGGCCTCCTACAGAGACCCTGGGAGGATCCGGGACTCTCTCCGACTCTTCCCGTCAGCCGAGTCTTGGCACAACCCCATCGGAGCAAGACAGGGATGCGACCAAGCAGCGAAACGCTTAAACCAGAAAACCCTGGAAAAACTTTTATTTCAAACATCACTCAGCTCTGGACAGCTCTGCTAAGGGCGGCACTCAAACTTATATGATTTCAGCAGTGAACTATATCCAATGTAACTATATAGACAAGGTCTGATTGGACCTAAGGATAGCTCTATGATTGGTTACTTTGGGTGGCTTCAGGACCAATGGATGGTCTTTATTGTATAGCCAATCAGAACGAGGGGATTAGGATTCCAGCATCAAGAAACATGACACAGAATAAACCCAGACCATAACACTCCTACCCACTTGCTTTAAAAAAAATAATCTTTTAAGTAAGTGGGGACACGCCTTGCTCGGCCGGACTGTTGTGGCAGTGGCATGCTTTTCGGCAAATGCCCAACCTGGGAATTATCCTGGGGCCCGCCATAGTCCAGGTGCCCCGGGGGCTCATCAGTTCTGACACGGTCCCAAACTAGTTCAAAATCCAAGTGGCAAGGTGCCGGCTCAACCAATGAGCCCGATTTCATAGTTCCACGGGTAGGAGACAGTCTTTCATGAGGAGGTGGGGCCAGAAGTGGGGGATGATGAATTGGCTCAGTGGAACGAGGTTCTCTCTGTCATCTGTCAGCCTCCCGGGCCAGAGGTGGCATGTGTAGGTTATCTGCGGGGCACATCTCCCAAGCGCCGCCAACACGCTGGGATGAGAGATCTCCTGGACAAGGAGCAGAAACTGGGGGGCATTGCAAACACTTATCAGGAGCAGAAACTGGGGTGTGTTGCAATTGCTTGCTCTAGGCCGGCCAGTGACATCGCAGTTGGGCCAGGTGACGGCGGCAGACCTGCGCTGCATCATCCTGTACTTTGTAGGAGATGGGCCCCATAGTGCAAAGGACGGTAGCTGGAACCCAGTACAGACCTTCTCCATAGTTCCGGGCATAAACGCCGTCTCCCTGAGCGAAGGAACTTGTGCTCCTGGAGGTGATGGGGGTCACAGCTGGTGTCCGATGCCAGGTCTGGGTGGATGCGGCTCAAGTGGGTGGACAGCTGACATCCCATAAGGAGCTCTGCTGGGGACCTACCCATGGCTGCATGTGGCGTAGAGTGCTGTTGTAGCAGGAAACTTGTGAGGTTGGCAAGGAAGTTTCCTCTGCTGAGCCTGTGGAGTGAGTCCTTCAGAGTCCTCGCCATGCACTCTGCCTGGCCATTCGTCTTGGGGTGAAAAGGGACTGATGTAATGTGCCGGATGCCTCGCTCGTCCATGAATCTCTGGAACTCTGTGGATGTAAATTGAGCCCCATTGTCTAAGATGACGAGGTCTGGCAGACCAAAGGTGGCGAACAGAGGGTCCAGGCAGTGGGCAACGACAGCTGAAGTCATGGAGGTGATGGGGAAAACCTCCAGCCACTTGGAATATGAGTCAATGACCAGAAGGAGCATTCTGCCCTGAAACGGGCCAGCAAAATCAATGTGTAAGCGTGACCAAGGCCCCTGCAGCTTCTCCCACAGGTGGACAGGGACTGCGGGAGCTTCTGGCCATGACTCCTGGCAGGTCTCGCACGTTCGGACCCATTGCTCAATCTGCTGGTCCAGTCCCGGCCACCACACATAGCTCCTTGCAGTAGCTTTCATCTTAACAATGCCAGGGTGCCCCACATGTATGGCGTCTAGCAACCATTGAGCAGGGAAGGGACTACAACCCAGTTCCTCCCAGGAGGCAGCCTTTGCTCACCAACAGTTCCATGGATCAAGACTGGAATGGCTGGAACTCAGCCTCAAGCTTCCCAGGTGGCCAACCCTTCCACACATAGCAGAAAACGTGGCTGAGCATTCAATCCCAGGTGGTGTAGAACGTGATGTCCACAATTGTGAGCGGTGGCTGAGGAAGTTCCTTGATGAGGAGCATCTCATGGACCGGGGCCTCATGTTTTTCTTGTAGCGGCAGGTGGCTGAGGGCATCAGCATGCCCGATGGCCTTTCTGGGCCAATGGATGAGATAGAAGGTGTAGGCAGAGAGGAGGACGGCCCAACACATCATCTGCGGGGATAAAATTTGGGGCCTTTGGCAATCCTTGGTGAAGATGCTGAGCAGCGGTTTGTGGTCAGTGATAATCTCGAATTCACGACCATAAATAAAATCATGAAATTTTTTAACAACGGCAATGATCGCCAGCGCTTCCCGGTCTATCTGGGCATAGTTCCTTTCTGCAGTGGATAGAATCCTGGAATAAAATGCTATGGGTGCCTCACGGCTTGATGGCAGCCTGTGGCTGAGGACTGCCCCTATCCCATAGGGCGATGCGTTGCAGGCCAATATGAGGGGTTTCTTCTCATCATAGTGGACGAGGACTCTGTTGGAGACTAGGAGAGCTTTTTTTGGTAAATATTTTTATTGGATTTTAGTACATTATGTTCAAATACTCTACATCTTTTAGTTTTCAGTATATGAGTCCTCTACACATTACATTCTACCCATTTCCTTACTCTTGTCCATCTTTTATTAAATATCTTATCATCCGTCCCATGCAATTGTGCATGTATCTTATTTATTTCCGCAGCTTCCTTCATTTTTAAGGCAATTTCTTCTCAAGTTGGTATTTTATCCGTCTTCCAATATTTTGCTAACAAAATCCTAGAAATTGTTAAGATATACAGCAGAATATACATTTCTCTATGTATTTGTCAATCCCCTGTTACTATGTTTAACAAATAAATCTCAGGCTTTAATTCCACCATTACATTCAAAATTTCCCCTATTATTTTTTGCACCATTCTCCAAAATTTTTGTGTTTTTGGGCATCTCCACCACATATGATAGAAAGTACCATCATTTGACTTACATTTCCAACGTAAGTTTGAAGTATTCTTATGACACCTGGCAACTCTGTCAGGAGACCAATACCACCTATGGTGCATTTTATAGACATTTTCTTTTAATGACACTGCCCTTAAAAATTTCAGTTTTTTCCAAACACTAAACCACTCATCAAGGTTTAGCGTATAGCCTAAATCTTGCATCCAAACAATCATGGAATTTTTCACTATTTCATCATGCATGTAGTCCTCCATTAAGCAGTTATTTTCTGAATAAATTTGTCAATTGATGACAACCAAATCTTGTCTAATTCATTTTCACTTTCCTCAAACCCTTCTTTTGTATCTTTCTTATATCTAGATCTTAATTGGGTATTATCCCACCAAGATAATTTAATATTATGTTGCTTTTCTAAATCTTCTATTGATTTTAACTACTTTTTGTCCAGTAAAATTTCATATTTTTCCGTGTGTATCTTTGTTATAAGTGTAGTCTTAACAAAAGCCTCTAAGGGTGATACCCAAAGGGGAGTTTTCATATAATATTGTTCTTTAATAGTATTCCATATTTTAAGCAAGGCAGCCCTAAGTATGTGTCATTGAAAAATAGTATGTATTCTATCTTTCCCATACCATATGTAAGCGTGCCAACCCATACAGAGATCAAAACCTTCTAAAGCTAAACATCTTGTGTTTTCCAATAGTATCCACTCTCTTGTCCAACTTAGTGCTGCTGCTTGGTAATACAACCTCCAGTTCAGTACCAAATCCCCCTTTTTCTTTCTTATCCTGTAATACCTTCCGTTTTATCCTAGACCTTTTAGGTGTCCAAATAAATTGTCTAGTTATTTTATCTATCTTGTCAAAATATTGTACTCTTTTAGCTATTAGTATGTTTTGTGCAAGAAACAAAAACCTTGGTAATATATTCATTTTTAAAGTTGCAATCCTTCCCATCATTGAAATATGTAGGTCCTTCCATTTGGCCAAATCTTTTCTAACTTCCTCCAACAATTTATTATAATTATCCTCCATTAGTGTGCTACATTTGTTTGAAAAGGTTATACCCAGATATCTAACTTTCTTCACCCCCTCCATCTTACTTATATTTTATATCTCTGACAAAGTTGCAGGTGAACAATTTTTTGCCAACAATTTAGTTTTCTTAGTATTAATTTTGAGGCCAGCCACTTGTCCAGATCCTCTGATCTCATATAATAATTTTAGTAAAGATTCGAACGGATTTTCTAATATAAACAAAAGATTGTCCGCAAATGCCTGCAATTTGTATTCTTCACCTTGTATTTTCAATCCTTGTATTGATCTGTTACCTCTCACTAAGTCATTCAACGTTTCCAACACATATATAAATAACAGAGGTGACAAGGGACACCCTTGTCTTACACCTTTTTGTATTTCAATGACCTTTGTCATTTCTGCATTTACTATCACCTGGGCATATTGTTTCCTACAAATTGCTTTAATCATTTCCAAAAACCTCTCTCCAGGATCCCATATTTGAAGTTTTTGTATCAAGAATTCCCATGATAAATTATCAAATGCCTTCTCTGCATCCAAACACATTAAGACCATTTGTTTTTCCGGATGTTGCTCATAATATTCCAAAACATTAAATACCGTACGTAAATTGGCCTTCATTTGTCTCTTAGGTAAAACCCCCACCTGGTCTGAATCTTTTGTACTAATACCTTCTTAAATCTTGCCCCTAGAATACTTGCATAGATTTTATAATCTGCGTTCAATAAAGAAATTGGCCTATAATTTTTTATATCATCTCCTTTTGTATCTGGTTTATGTATTAAGGAGATAACTGCATATTTCCAAGTTTCTGGTATTTTCCCCTATAACTCCAATCTGTTGTAGCATCTCCTTGAAAGGAAGACTGATTTGCTCCTCAAATATCTGATAAATTCCTGCCGGAAGTACATCAGGGCCTGGTGCTTTTGTCTTCTTCTGCTTCTTTATTCCTTCCATTATTTCACACATGGATATTGATTGATTTAATGTACATTTCTGGTCCTCATTAAATCTGTCTTTGTTATTTTGTTCCAAATATTTTGCTATCCTAATTGGAGTTTGTGCTTCTTGGTGATATAGGGATTTGTAGAAATTTTCTCCTATCTTTTTTATTTCTTGGAGTTCATATTTTTCCTCATCATTTGCATTTCTTAATTTTACTATTAACCTTTTCTCTCTCTCCTTCCTTAACTTATATGACAACCATCTTGATGGTTTATTTGCATTCTCCACATAGTAGTGCTTTGCATACTCTTATTTTCCTTGTTATTTCCTGCGTTAATATCAAGTTCATTTCATGTTGTAATATTTTTAATTTAGCAATTCGTTTTGTCATCTCATCATTATTTTTAAGTTTTTCTTCTTCCAATTTTATCTGATTACAAAGCTTTTCATATTTCTTTTTCCTTTGTTTCTCCAAGCTTCTTGATTAATACGCCACCCTCTCATATATGCCTTAAAGGTGTCCCATACAATTTCAATTGGAGTATCAGGTTGCATATTTGTCTTGAAAAAATCTATTATCTCCTCTTTTGTTTCAATTTCCGTCTGGTTCTTTTTTTCCTTTCTTCAAACGATACTACTATCGGGTTATGGTCTGCAAAGGTATTTGGTAAAATTTCAATGTCTAGTAGTTCTCTGAACATTTCCACTGTTGCCCAAACCATATCAATCCTTGACCATGATTCATGTCGGTTTGAATAAAATGTATAATCTTTTTTCCTCATATTTCTTGTTCTCCAGACATCTAATAGGTTATGTTCCTCTGCCATTAGCAAAAAAGTTTTTGGTAGAATTGTTCCTGAGTTTTGAATTTTTTTTTATTTTTCCTATCCAGTTCTGGATCTAGAACTCCATTGTAGTCTCCTACTGTACTAATATTTTCAAATTCTTTTCTTTTTAGCACCTCTGCTAGTTCTTTATAAAACCTCTCCTGATTTTGGTTTGGTGCATATATATTGACCAGTAACATTTCTTTCCCATTTCTATTTATTACCGTCGCTACAATCCTTCCCTCTTCTGATGTATAAAATAATTCAGCATGGATATATTCTTTAATATATATTACTACACCTCTTTTCCTGTTGTTGTCAGCTGCTATAAAAGCGTTTCCTAGTTTTCTGTTATTTAGGTATTTCACATCCTTTTGCTGTATATGAGTCTCCTGTAAACATACTATGTCTACTTTCAATTTATTTATTTGATGGAATATTTTCCTTCTTTTTTGAGGGCTGTTTAATCCATTCACATTTACTGAAAGAATTTCCATCCCTTTACTCATGTTTGTTCCTGGTATCTTTTCCCCTGGCCCTATACTGGAATCTCGTTAGCATTTGTGATGCTGTAAACCCCCGTCCTTTTTTCTCTTTCTTTCCTGCCTTTCTCCCCGCTTTTTCCTTTTCGTATTCTGTAGTTCCTTCTTCAGGATCTTCTTCTTCTTCCTCCTCTCCTTCTTTATCTTCCTCTTCTTGCCATCCCAGATCTTCTCCGTGCTTCTCTAGAAAGTTCTCAGCTTTGAATATTGAATCAATTTTATGTCTTTTACCTTCCAGATGAAACAACATTCCTTCAGGGATCAACCATCTGTACATAATTCCATTTTTTAAAATAGATTTGTTGATAGCCCTGCCTGTTCTCCCTTACTCTCCAAGGGATCTCTTTTAATAGTCTAATTTCCTCTCCTTGTATTGTCAGTTTACATTCATTTGTTGCTTTGAGGATTTTTTCCCTTCATTTCCCTTTTGTAGAACTTTATGTGCACCTCATGGGGCAATTTATGTCTTTTCACATACGTGGAGTTCCATCTATATATAGATTCTATTTCTGCCATTACTTCTTCTTTGGAGCCTATTTGTAGTTGTTCCCCTAAGTTCTAGGCAACTACCTCCTTCAAATTTTTCTCCACGGTTTCTGGAATGTTTTGGCACCTAATTATTAAGGCAGCCCTATCCATCTCTAAATTAATCAGTGTTTCTTCTATTTGCTCATTTTTGCTTTTCAATTCTTGTACTTCAGAATCTAAATCATTTACTTTCCTTTTTATCTTCTCATTGTTTGCTTTCATTTGTGATATTTCTTGTTCGTTCTTTATCAATTTTTGTTTAATTTCTACAGTTTCCAATTTAATTTGTTCAGTTATATTTTGTATTGGTTCTATTTCCTTCTTGAGAAGCTCAGGTAGAATTTCCTCCACTGTTGCTCTCACTGTCTGAGCAACTGTCTGTGCCATGTTTTCCTGAATTAATAATTTTAAATCTTTCATATTCATCTGAGAGATATTTATATTGCCTGTTTTCAATTGACTCACACCTCCTACTTGCCCTGGCGATGTCACTGACCCTTTCCTACTCCCAGAAGCCATTATTTCTATAGTTTCCCAAAGCTTTACAACCTTAAATTTTATATCTTTCAATGTATGTTTCTATTCCTAAATCAATCTTCCTGAGCCCGGAACCAGATAGCTTCCTTACATTTCCTCCCTCTTACGATTGCACACAATATTGTTATTATTATTAATTGGCCTTTCCTAAATATTCTTAACTCAATAATCAGTATTCACAGTAGACACAAGATCCTTATCCACCCATTTACAAAAGAGAAAGTAATTAAATACTGTCACTTGACTGTTTTACTTCTACCTCTTCGATTACTTCCACTTTAGTGTTTATTTATATTAAGATCTTTCTTTCTCCCTATTGTTCTTTCAAGCTGCAGTCTTCTGATACAGTTTTTTCAAGTGTCTTCCTTTTGTCCTTCTTCTCTGCTCTTCCTGGTTCCTTCACCACCCTTCTACATCACTACGTCGTCTGTCGTCTGTGTCACCTCCTAATCTCACCTCCCACTCTTGCCTCCATATCTTTCAATCAGCTCCATTAATGACGTCGTCTCAGCATTTCTCCATATCACCCAATTAAGCTGACCATGAGACAACAAAAAAGAGAAAAAAGCTAAGTGTAGATTTTACTAATTGTTGTTTACCTCTCCCACTTGCCTTTTTAAATGTATGTCCTCTTCCCCAATCTTTCACTATCTTTCTTTTTTTGCAGCCGCTTAGGGGAAGTCCTGACCTTTTTATCTCCTTTCCTTAGGACGTTACCACCTTTCACTCTCTCTCTCGCTCTCACTTCTCTTGCATGCCCTCAAGAAAGCAACTGCGGGTTTTTTTCATTACACTTAACTTCAATAAGCTCTTCTTGTTGAGTCTTCTTTCTTTTCTCAGATGCCTTTCAATTCTTGGGCCCCTCTTGTGGTCGGCGTGACTTGTGTCTCGTCGAGACTCTGAAAACTTTCTGCTTCAGGACACCACTGAAATGCAACTTGAGGGGATGCCACCCCCTCACCACCTGTCAGCTAAAGTCCCTTGCCAGAGCCCTCTCTCTGGGAGGGTGCTGGGTGTTTATGTAGCCTTTTAGAAAGTAAACGGACTGGCTGGAGCAGGGAGCAAGCTCACCACACGTCAGCCATCGTTGAGCCCAGAACTGGATCTCAGCCGTTGTTAGCTTTGATGGCTAGGAACGCTGCCTGCTCCTTGCGGCCCCAAGCCCACGGCGCTGTCTTATCCAAAAGCCGATGGAAAGGCTCAGCGATAGCTGCTTTGTTTGGCAAAAATGAGTGGTAAAAATCAAGTAGTCCTAAAAAGGACTGCAGTTCTTTCTTTGATTTTGGCAGGGGCACCTTGCAGATCACAGAAACCTTGTCTGGTGCAGGATGGATGCCATCTTTGTCAAGGAGAAACCCCAAGAATTGGACAGTGGGGACAAAGAACTCACACTTCTCTTGTTTAACCCTCAAGCCAACCTCTTGTAAACGGCGGAGCACTTCCTGCACACAAGCAGCCAGTTCAAGTTGTGAGGCCCCTGCAATCAACACATCGTCAGAATAGGGGACCACACCAGGCAAGTCTTTCAATAGGTGCTCCATCAGCTCCTGGAAAAATCTGGGGGCGCTTACCCTGAACTGCAAATGATTCACTTTGAAGACGCCTCAATGCATCATGATTATCTGTGCCTTGGCCGTGGCAGCGTCAACAGGCAACTGCTGATATGCCTGGGCTAAGTCAATTTTGGCGAACACCTTGTCCCCAGAGATGGACATTAGGAGATGGCTCACCACAGGAACCGGGTATGCATGCAGCTGCAGGGCCTTGTTGAGGGTGCACTTGTAATCTGCGCACAACCAGATTGAACCAGCTGGTTTGATGGGAGTGACGATCGGAGTCTCTCCTTTGGCACTGGGGACAGGCTCCAGGATACCCTGAGCTAGCAGCTTGTTGATTTGTTCATTAATATGCAGCTTGAGAGCGATGTGGCGTCATCGCAGCTTGATGCGAATAGGTTGGACGACAGGATTCAAGGTGAAGGAGACAGGTGGACCTTTGTAACAGCCAAGCTCTGAGCTGAAGACATCAGGGAATTCTGCAACAAAATCGGCAACACTCAACTGACTGGTGTGATTGACACCAACAATGTCAATGCCATGGGCGGGGAACCAGTCCAGACCGATAAGACTCGTGTGGCAACCTTCAACAATGAGTAGATTAAGACAACTACTGAACTTCTTGTATTTGACTTGGACAGAGGCAATACTGACAACAGGAACTCAGTGCCGTTGGAAATCAGAGTTGCAGACTGCATTGCTGAAGATGACGAGCAGGGAACCTGGGACAGACTTGCTGGAAAGTGTTCCACGAGATGAGCGACAGCACAGAACCTGAATCGACCTCCATTTGACAAGCGCGGCCCTTAAGGAAGACGGTAACCTTGATCTTGGGACACGTTTGCAGACCTTGTGGATGTACAGGCGATTGGTGTAGTCTTCTGATATGCTTGCTTCATTGTTGTACTTTGGCTTTTGAGTGAACAATCTAGATGACCGAAAACGAGACAAGTAGCAAGGTTTACTGGAAGGTCTTTGTGTACAACGGGAATCTTCTGGTGCAGATTGATCTTGTGACAAATGGCAAACTTTGGCAAGGTGGCCCGTCTTTCCTCAAGAATGACAGCATCGTGGAATTGACAGTCTCTATGAGCCACCACAACCAGCACACACTTTTCTTTGCAGGCTTTTTTGAAAGCGGAGTGGCCTCTGGTTGGCTCCTGTTCTGTGGACTCTGTCATCGGATGATTCTGATTTGTCATCTCAGAACTCAGAGGAGTCAGTGGCATCACCATAGTGAACAGCGTCGGTGCGGCATGACGTATGGCTCAGGGGACCCAATCACAGTTTGCGAAGAGACAAATTGGCGGCCTCTACTTGCAGCGCTTCTTCAAGGGCTGATTCATAGGTAAGAGTTTTTTGTAAAAGAAGCGCCCACCGAATGCCATCGTCTCTAAGGCCTCAGAGTAACTGATCTAAAAGGACTGAATTTAGATTGGGGAACTGACAGTCTCGAGCAGCCCTTCTCAGGGCGGTGAGGTACTCAGTAACAGACTCACCCTCTTTCTGGTTTCATTAATGAAAAGCACATTGACGTGTAGCAGCAGATGTCTTTGGCACGAAATAATCGTTGAACCATGCCTTGATGATGCCGAGAGGTGTCTCCAGCAATTTGGACAGATTTACTAAATCCCAAGCAATGTCAAATACGGCCTGGCTGCAAGTACTCAAAAAGGTGGTGCGGCGGACATAGTCTCCTTCAATACTATTTGCTATGAGGAAGCATTCAAAACGATTGAGGTATGATTCCCAGTTCCCAACCTTGGGGTTGAACGGTTCGATATAGACCTTGGATGCCATGCTTCTAGTGATTTAGCTCTAGGCACCCTTAGTGATTTCAGTCTGGGCAGGCGAGGAGTGATTTCACCCATTCTGATAGGACTGGGAGACCATCCTTATCTCCAGTTTTAAGTATTGAGAGTCAGGAGACGAACCATAACAAGGCTTTTATTTCAAACATAATATAAACATACAAATTTATTAAGGTGTACACTTGTTAAAATAACTTCTGATTAAAATGTTTCAGTGTCAGACGTATAAAAACATACAAATGCTCATACAAAAGTTGGGTCAACACTAAACAACTGAAGACCAAACGTGTTTCGGCCCCAAAGGGCCTTCCTCAGTGGTCACTAACACAGATATATCATTGACACATATTCATAGACATATATACATATATTAACCCAGGTGTTGGGTCTGACACCCACGTCTGACACTGAAAAATTTTAATCAGAAGTTATTTTAACAAATGTACACCTTAATAAATCTGTATGTTTATATTATATTAGTCAGCTTGGCCCCCTTGGTTCGCAGTGTTATTTTGGGTTGAGTTTCCCCTTCCCCCCCCTTTTTTTTCAGTTTTATTTCAAACATCACACAGCTCTGGACAGCTCTGCTAAGAGCGGCACTCAAACTTAAATGATTTCACCAGTGAACTATATACAATGTAACGATATAGACAAGGTCTGATTGGACCTAAGAACAGATCTATGATTGGTCTAATTGGACCTAAGAATAGCTCTATGATTGACTTCAGGACCAATAGATGGTCTTTATTGTACAGCCAATCAGAACAAGGGGATTAGAATACCATTAACTAACATGACAGAGAATAAACCCAGAACATAACAGTATCTGTTGGGGGGGGGGGACTGGGAAAAACGCAGATCTGCCCTCACAGAGGAAGGAGAGCTTTTTCCTAAATAATTCCTGAATAAGCCTTGGTCTTAAATGTGCTATTGGACTCCTTTGGGTTGCACTCGGCGGGGGGGGGGGGGCTGGGAAACATGCATATCTGCCCTCACATAAGAGGGAGAGCATTTAAGGTGCCAATAGACTCCTTTGGTTTGCCATCTGCGGGGGGACCGAGAAAGACGCAGATCAGTCCTCACGGAGGAGGGAGAGCTTTTTCCTGAATAAACCTTAGACTTAAAAGTGCCACTGGACTCCTTTCGGTTGCTATCTGTTGGGAGGGACTGGGAAACATGCAGATCTGCCCTTGCAAAGGAGGAAGAGCTTTTTCCTAAATAGGCCTTGGTCTTAAAGGTGCCACTGGACTCCTTTGGGTTGCTATCTGTAGGAGGTGGGGACTGGGAAAGATGCATATCTGCCCTAACAGAAGAGGGAGAAAGTTTTCCTAAATAGGCCTTGGTCTTAAAGGTGCCACTGGACTCCTTTGGGTTTGCTATTTCTGGGGGTTTGGGACTGGGAAAGATGCAGATCTGCCCTCGCAGAGGAGGAAGAGCTTTTTCCTGAATAGGCCTTGGTCTTAAAGGTGCCACTGGACTCCTTTGTGTAGCTCTCTTTGAGGGGGGGGACTAAGAAAGTCCCAGATCTGCCCTCACAGAGAGAGGTTTTTCCTGAATAAGCCTTGGTCTTAAAGGTGCCACTGGACACCTCTGGATTGCTATCTGGGAGAGGGGGATTGGGAAGATGCAGATCTGCCTCACAGAGGGAGAGCTGTTTTTTCAATAAGCCTTGGTCTTAAAGATGCCACTGGACTCCTTTGGCTTGTTATTTGTGGGGGGGGGACTGGGAAACATGCAGATGTATCCTCAAAGAGGAGGGAGAGCTTTTTCCTGAATAAGCCCTGGTCTTAAAGGTGCCACTGGACTCTTTTGGGTTGGTATCTCTGGTGGTGGGGGCAACTGGGAAAGACGAAGATGTGGCCTCACAGAGGAGGGAGAGCGTTTTCCTCAATAAGCCTTGGTCTTATAGGTGCCACTGGATTCCTTTACGTTGCAGTCTGTGGGGGAGGGGAGCAGAGTTCTCTCTAAGCTGAGTTAGTGTGACCTACCTCACAATTTTTTAACCTCCAGCTCACACATTTTTGTCTTAGCTCAGGAAGGAAGGCTCCAGAGCAAACTAGTTTATGCAGTAGCCAAGTCACTTGCTCACATCTTTAATGCCAGTAGCTCACAAAATAGAATTTTTGCTCACAAGACTCCACAGCTTAGAGGGAACATTGGAGGGGAGATTGGGAAACACCCGATCTGCCCTCATAGAGGAGGGAGAGCTTTTTACTGAATTAAGCTTGGTATTAAATGTGCCACTGGAATCCTTTGGGTTGCTATCTGTAGTGGGGGGGGACTGGGAAAGATGCAGATCTGCCCTCACATAAGAGGGAGAGCTTCTTCCTGAATAAGCCTTGGTCCTAAAGGTGCCACTGGACTCCTTTGGGTTGCTATCTGTTGGAGGGGTCTGGGAAAGACGCAGCTCTGCCCTCACAGAGGAGGGAGAGCTTTTTCCTGAATAGGCCTTGGTCTTAAAGATGCCACTGAACTCCTTTGGTTTGCTATCTGGGCGGGGGGGACTGAGAATGACAGAGATCTACCCTCACAGAGGAGGGAGATATTTTTCCTGAATAAGCCTTAGTCTTAAATGTGCTAGTGGAATCCTTTGCATTTCTATCGGGAGGGCCTGGGAAACATGCAGATCTGCCCTCACAGAGAAGGGAGAGCTTTTTCCTGAATAGGCCTTAGTCTTAAATGTGCTACTGGAATCCTTTGCGTTTCTATCTCTGGGGGGTTGGGACTGGGAAAGATGCAGATCTGCCCACACAGAGGACGGAGAGCCTTTTCCTGAATAACCCTTGGTCTTAAAGGTGCCACTGGACTCCTTTTGGTTGCTATCTGGGCCGGGGGGGACTGAGAAAGACGCAGATCTGCCCTCACAGAGGTGGGAGAGCTTTTTCTTGAATATGCCTTGGACTTACAGGTGCCACTGGACTACTTTGCATTGCTATTTGTTGGGTGGGGACAGGGAAACATGCAGATCTGCCCTCACATAAGAGGGAGAGCCTTTTCCTGAATAATCGTTTGTCTTAAAGCTGCCACTAGACTTCTTTTGGTTGCTATCTGGGGGGACCGAAAAAGACACAGATCTGCCCTCTCAGAGGAGGGAGAGCTTTTTCCTGAATATGCGCTGGACTTACAGGTGCCACTGGACACCTCTGGGTTGCTATCTGGGGGAGGGGGATTGGGAAGATGCAGATCTGCCCTCACGGAGGGAGAGCTGTTTTTTCAATAAGCCTTGGTCTTAAAGATGCCACTGGACTCCTTTGGCTTGTTATTTGTGTGTGGGGGGGGACGACTGGGAAACATGCAGATGTATCCTCAAAGAGAAGGGAGAGCTTTTTCTTGAATAAGCCCTGGTCTTAAAGGTGCCACTGGACCCCTTTGCTTTGCTATCTGTGGGGGGAGGGGCCTGGGAAACTTACAGATCTCATCTCACAGATCTTCCCTAACAGAGGAGGGAAAGTGTTTTCCTGAATAAGCGTTGGTCTTAAAGTTGTCACTGGACTCTTTTGGGTTGCTATCTGTTGGGAGGGACTGGGAAACATGCAGATCTGCCCTTGCAGAGGAGGAAGAGCTTTTTCCTGAATAGGCCTTGGTCTTAAAGATGCCACTGGACTCCTTTGGGTTGCTATCTGTAGGAGGTGGGGACTGGGAAAGATGCATATCTTCCCTAACAGAGGAGGGAGAAAGTTTTCCTAAATAGGCCTTGGTCTTAAAGGTGCCACTGGACTCCTTTGGGTTTGCTATTTCTGGGGGGTTAGGACTGGGAAAGGCGCAGATCTGCCCTTGCAGAGGAGGAAGAGCTTTTTCCTGAATAGGCCTTGGTCTTAAAGGTGCCACTGGACTCCTTTGTGTAGCTCTCTTTGAGGGGGGGAACTAAGAAAGACCCAGATCTGCCCTCACAGAGAGAGGTGTTTCCTGAATAAGCCTCGGTCTTAAAGGTGCCACTGGACACCTCTGAATTGCTATCTGGGGGAGGGGGATTGGGAAGATGCAGATCTGCCCTCACAGAGGGAGAGCTGTTTTTTCAATAAGCCTTGGTCTTAAAGATGCCACTGGACTCCTTTGGCTTGTTATTTGTGGGGGGGGACTGGGAAACATGCAGATGTATCCTCAAAGAGGAGGGAGAGCTTTTTCCTGAATAAGCCCTGGTCTTAAAGGTGCCACTGGACTCTTTTGGGTTGGTATCTCTGGCGGTGGGGGCAACTGGGAAAGACGAAGATGTGGCCTCACAGAGGAGGGAGAGCGTTTTCCTCAATAAGCCTTGGTTCTTAAAGTTGCCACTTGACTCCTTTAGGTTGCAATCTGTGGGCGGGGAGATTGGGAAACACGCAGATCTGCCCTCATAGTGGAGGGAGAGCTTTTTACTGAATTAACCTTGGTAGTAAATGTGCCACTGGAATCCTTTGGGTTGCTATTTGGGGGGGGGGGGACTGGGAAAGACATAAAGGTGCCACTGGACTCCTTTAGGTTGCAATCTGTTGGGGAGGGTGACTGGGAAAGATGCAGATCTGCCCTCACATAAGAGGGAGAGCTTTTTCCTGAATAGGCCTTGGTCTTAAAAGTGCCACTGGGCTCCTTTGAGTTGCTATCGGGGGCGGGGGGGATGAGAATGACGCAGATATGCCCACACAGAGGAGGGAGAGCTTTTTCCTGAATAAGCCTTGGTCTTAAATGTGTCACTGGACTCCTTTTGGTTGCTGGCAGAGGGGGCCTGGGAAACATGGAAATCTGCCCTCACAGAGGTGGGAGAGCATTTTCTTGAATAATTCTTCGTCTTAAAGGTGCAATTGGACTCCTTTGGATTTATATCTTGGGGGGGGGGGAACTGAGAAAGACGTAGATCTGCCCTCACAGAGGAGGGAGAGCTTGTTCGTGAATAAGCCTCGATTGGGCAAGGCACAAGGACAGAGGATGCCAAGAGGGAAGTCAGCCAAGAGAGAGGCTCCTCCTGCCGCCTATTTTTGTTTCGCTGGGGGGGTAACTTAGGCTTAAGTGCGGGGAGAGGGAAGTGGATGAAGGAGTGCATAGTGGAGGAAGGCGAGGAATGAGGCACAAAAGCAAGAGGAAAGGCACCTTCGTCTCCGGCCGCCCCCATACCTCTTTTGAAGAAGGGGCCACGCGCCCCGATTGACTCACAGAGGAAGCACCTCCTCGGCCATAAACGGGGTCTCTCTCTCCAGCATAGCAGCAGCTCTCTCCTGCTTCCCTCTGGTTGCAGGTAGGCGGGCGGGACCCCAGCCACTAGAGCCAGCCGCCTGCAACAGCACCCCGATGACGAGGATGGCTTCTTGGTCACCAACCCTGCTGGGAGCCCTGCCAGGGCTGCTGGGAGCAGGGGGTGGGGCTTCGTCATGTGCCCACTCCTTGGACTCCTAATTCCTGGAACGTCACTCCTGTGCACTCTGGCTCGAACCAACCCCTGTATTTTGCAATTACTGTATTTGTTAGTATTGCTTAGTGGACACACACACAGCTTTCATTGTTCTTCTCTATACTGCCATATTGCCTGTAGCAGTCTTGGAAAACCTTTTCATGGCAGAATAAGACCAGCTCCAGCCACCTAGACCAAGAGAAGTCATTTGTTGGATCAGCCTCTTTCGACTAGACAATTCACTGGAGAATCCTGCTTACTGAGCAGCAGCTACCACTCCAGGTAACTCTCCGGGTGGAATTTTTTTATATATATAACAATTTTTTATTTTCATAACAAACAAAATTGGGGTCCAACATTTCAATCTTTCTTTTCCTCTATTAAACTAGCTCATGCATTAATTCTGTATCATTTTTCCACCTACTGTTTTCATATAATGTTTGCAAATATTTATTTATTTAGAGATTTATACCCCGCCCTATCCGGTAGCTCAGTATATATAAGTATACAGTTTCTTTTATTCTACTATTATAGGTTTTGTCTACACATATTGTTAAATTCTTTCTTTGGATATATAAAGGCATAATTCTTTATTTTCTTCTGGATATTAATGTGACTCACACTCTGGATATTAATGTGAAAATGGTCTTAGACCATTAGCAATTTCAGAAATTCCCTCAGAAATTTCCCATCCCTTTTGTAGCTTTCCTCTTCTTGAT
The DNA here is from genome assembly GCA_029375565.1 of Gekko gecko. Lineage (NCBI taxonomy): Eukaryota > Metazoa > Chordata > Lepidosauria > Squamata > Gekkonidae > Gekko > Gekko gecko. The sequence goes on along the minus strand of JAPDNY010000005.1, from coordinate 214,019,405 downwards.
TTTCTGATTTCTCCTCTTTTAAAGTCTTAATTTTGTGTCTTTTTCCCTTATAAGTGTAGAGTATAAACATCTGTACTCAATCTTTAGAGTAGTTTGTGGATCCAAGTGTTGGTTTCTTTTGTCTCTCTGAGGTGACATGTGACTCCTTATTTTGGCAATTTCATCACTGATGGTTCTTTTATAAAGTCTCTGGTACACATTTGTGGAAGTTTTGTTTCTCTTTATAGGCACAAACTCCATTATGTGGATCATGTCATCTTGATTGTAGGTTTCCTAAATATCCTCTACACAGTCATGTCTTTTTTCCTCCTCTTTCCAGGCTATCTGAACTGTTTCCTTCTTAGTTTGTTGCATCAGCATTTCTGTTTCCTCTTATGTAGGGTAAAAAATTTCTTTGACAGCCCTCTTTACAACTACCATAGCTATATTTTGAATTAAACTATGCAAATCCTTTAAGGAGACCTGTAATAATTCAATGCTTGTAAGTTCCATTGCATCTGAAAATGAAGCCTCTGGCACTGTTTGAAGTCTATCTGTTGCAACGTGTTAAAACTAAAGAATCTCTAGAAATATTTTCCAAGAAAGTTTTACAGTGGCACCACTTCTAATAAGCATATATCAACAATTGCTATAGTCATAACTTAAGTTGGGAATGTTATCTATTATTTACATTTCAAGACATTGAGATCAGAACAAAATGGAGATCCGTAGTTTCAGCAAAGGAAAACATAAATTTGTTATGGGAATATAATAAGTGAAAAAATCAGGGTAAGGTCATATCCCATTTATTTAAAGTATAAACAACTTTAGTCTTTCTTTAAGCGTCTTCATGTTGTCCCAGCTGCTTTCCTTTTCTTTCCAGACCGGGGGGGGACTCCATTTCTATTCACCAAGATTCATAGTCAAAATCAACTAGTTTTTCTCCAATTTTATATTCCACAAAATATAGTCTTAAAGAAGATCTTTCTCTTTATTTTCTTTGCCCAAGAAGCTATTTGAGAAGTTGCTTTGAGTTCTCTTCATAGCCACTAGAAAGAAAGGAGGGGGGCAGGAAGTGAATTCTTCACCCTTCCATTCCATTGTCTTTTTCAACTTTAAAGGGGCTTAATGATAGATAGTAGATTTTCTGATATTGTAGCTTTAAGATATACTCACGGTGTTATGCTTCATCAATGTTATGGATGAGGTCCCAGATTCTCCCCCTCCATCGGGGCAGTCACAACTGTGCGCAGCCATGTCTGCATGGGCGCACTCTCAGCCGGCTCCTGCGTCGGGGTACATTCAGATCTCTGCCCACTCACTACCACTTGCCGAGGGGTCCAAATCAAGCCCCTTGCAATGCGCTCCTCTATGGGGAACTCATTGAAGTTCAGGAGCCCCTGAACCCCTCTAAGGAAGCCGGCCATCCTGTCAACATTAAGGAGAGCTTCCCAGTGCAACTGTTCTCGTCGCGCCAAAATCCTGCCTCCCCTGGGTGGAATTTTTAAGTCCCAGCAGCAGCACTGGTTTGGCCATTTGCTGAGTGCTGGCTACTGGGGGCTTGATAGCCAAGCAGCAAGGGGTATCTTTCCACTTCCCTGGATTTTTAGATGCATAATTATATACACCTATCATTTTTATCCCACCCTATCTCCAAATGTCCTCAGGTCAGCATACAATTATTGGATTTTATCTTTTGCACTGAACCACCACCTGACTGCTGTAGTTAAATCTAGGTTTAAAGCTAATAGGCTGTTCAATCAAAAAAAGACAACAGTATAACAAAAAAGTTATTGCTGTTCAATATTCACTAAAAATGGTGTTTAATTTCAGCAACTATATATTTACACACCCAAATCCAGATCTGCTCACAGTCATTAAATGATAGAAGAGCAAAGAGGCTTCTTATTCAGATGAGGATCCAGAAATTTTCTTCTCAGATCCGAACAGATTACACAGAAAAAGAAATGCTCAATAGTTTCTACCACAGACCTATCAGAGATATAGACTCTAGATCCCCTTTCATACCCTGTAAATTGTCCATGTAAAAAAAACAAGTGGAAGTGAATTCATTCTTGGAAGAAAAAGATCTGATAGCATGGTACCATAATACTATAGAAATAATATGGTAACTGGTATTGATTAAAATATGAATATCCCAAATACATGGGTGAACATATGCACCACTTCCCTTCTTGAAGATGATGCCATTCTTCCACCAATAGGTGGCTACTAGCCAAACTATAAGCACCATCTTCCCTAAGGCCAGCAGAGAGTCATAATCCAAACCAACTGAGTTCAGCTTATCTGTGAGGAGGCAAACCCCTGCAGGTTCAAAAGAATTGAATACTGACAGTGAAATTAGTGACTCCTTACTCTCTAGATTAATTGAAAACCAATATTTAATGACCATTAACCAGACTATAAGAGAAATTGTCTTCTGCCTAGCTTCCATTAACAGGTAAAATGAAGTGATACATCTAGAACATGCTAAAATAGATTAAAGGAAAGTTGGATTGTATCTGGGCATGTACCCAGGCTACCAATCCACACCAGAATAGCATACAGAAACAGTGAGTTTATTTTTGCCAGAAAAACATCCAAAGCTGCAGGAACAACCTGAGCACCTATGGTGGGGGGAAAAATTCCTCAAAATTGCTGCTGTTCCTTGGTTTTCATATAGATCTTTTTAGCACGCAAAGTCCAAGAGAGTGAATGCTTGAATGTAACTTCCAGGTATTTATAAAATTGGATTTCTTCCATAATGTGATCTGAGATATTCCTCTGTGATAATTTCAGCCTACAAGATTTAGCAAAAAGTAAAACCTTGGGTTTTTCAAAATTACCAGATGTCCATCAGTACAATATTGAATAAATACCTCAATTGATCAACACAGTCCCACTCTGGTTACTGATACCAAAGCCATGTTGTCTGCATACAGCATGACCAGGATCAAATGAGTCCCTAGCTGGGTGTGTGTGTTTGTGTGCAAAAACAGCATATTCAGTCTAGGGAATTATGACACACGCCCCCTTTTCTATATTGACAGTACTGTGAGGGTCTGCATGTGGTGCCTGGTCAGAGCTGCTGCTGATTTTTTCTGACCAGTCCTCTGTGCAAATCTACAATAGTCTTCTTGGTCAGGGATATTTTTTTACTTCTAGGTCAGGGATATTTGTAAGGACCACTGCTAAGTGTATTTACCATGTAATAGATAGGCACCACAGCTTGCTAACTTTAAAATTGAACAGGCTTTATTTACAAACAACACAATAGGGGAATGGAAATTTTTACACAGAGGTTAATTGGTTTCTTTTTAGGTTGAACTGTTGAACTTGGTTTCTCTTTGTTAGAATGCTTGTTTCTTTTCCTCAGTTACACAGATGTTAAATAGTTCACTACACCCTCTGATGATAACACACTCCTGCACTGTTTCGTGGTTAACTTTTGGCTTTGGTTCTCTGGCCCCTTTTTAGTCCAACTGGCGACCACCAGTTTTCCTGACTCGGCTCAGACCTTTTTCTTAGCCCTCACTAAACCACTTCTCTCAGATCCCTTAAGGAGTGATGTCTCATTGGTGTATGACACTATTGTGTTTAGGGTTGTTTTTTTTTAACCATCTGGTCACTGTCCACTTCCTTCTGAAGAACTCAGTAAACCAGGTTATTTCACACAGAGCTACAGGGCTCCTTCAGTTTGCTGACAAACTCCCTGTTAACTCTGTCCAATGATGAACTAACTGCTGCTTCTCAGCTGCCCATTCCAAACAGACCATTTGGTCTGTTAAACGCCAATCACTGAGGGTTCCGAGCTAAATGGCCCCCTCCTCACTTAGTCATGTGACTCAGCAGTGTTCCGTGTTTCCACTCTGCTGGTCCCAGATCTTTAAGTCCGTCACAGAGATAAATCAATATAAAGATTAGAAAAGGTAGGAGCAAGGACACAACCTTGGCTTACACCACTCCTGACCTCTATGGGAACAGATTAACGGCCTAAAAATGGCTTAAAGTGAACAGACTGAAACTAAAGCCTGACAAGCTGGTTGGGAAGGCTCTTTGTAAAACTTGGTCCACTGGAGTATTTGCCAATAGTAAAATAACTAGTTCCCATTCTCCTGATGTTGGCAATTACACACTCTATTACCCTAATCAATGGATCATATAAAGTGCTCAAGCGAAATGAAACAAAAAAAGATTTGAAACTCTGAAAATGTCAAGTTTGTACCAATCTCAGCTCAAATATTGTCATCCTCATTGTTGCCATCCCTTGGCAAAAAATTACTTGAGCTAGCTCTGTATTTTCTAAAACTAATCCAGTGCTCCCAAATATCTAACATTTAATCTAGTAGATATTCTGATTGGAGCTTTTTCTTTTTGTCTATGCTGCTCTTATCTTGGAGGAAATTTTTCATTTACTATTGGTAATAACTTATCAACATCAGATTAGCCAGTAGCTTTCTCAAAGTTTCTCTTTGCAGTTTTTCCTGCTTCATGCAACTTGAAGTCTGTTTGCACTCACTGCCAATTAAGTCTGTAATACCACCTTGTATTCCATTTTAAAATGGCATATATAAGATGCAGACCAAGACCGTTCCATCACAGTTTAAACACTATTTTCTCCCCCACCTGTGTTTTTTGTTTTGAACTGAACATCCAAACTCAAAACTTCACACACCTTTTTGTGATAGTTGGCCCTAATAAAAAGGTGTTTGCCTCTGGTACTAACCAAGTTGGATTGCCCTTCTAACAGTGCAATCCTAAAAACACTTCCCTGGGAGTAAGCCCCATTGAGGAGACCTGAATATGATTTCAAGGACAACTGTTTAAGATTGCACTGTAAGTCATTTTTCTTCCAAAGAGCTCAACACTTCAACCTTCCACAACATTCAATGGGAGACCTCAAAGTAGCTGTTTTATTGCAAAGGAACTTCAGAAACAGACTAGAATGGGAGATTGCTGAGTTACAGTTATTTTAATTCTCTAGACAATGGAATCCCCAAGGCTTAACAGAGATGTTGGTTTCTTATCCCAATGCTAAAGTCATTCAGCTTTCACATCTGTAAACTCTTTTATTATGCTGTATGCTAACTTGGAGCTGCGGTGGCTCAAGTGGTTAAGACGCTGAACTGCAGGCTGTGAAAGGTCAGTAGTTCAGCAGTTCGAGACCCGGGTGCCGCATGACGGGGTGAGCTCCTGTCTCTAGTTCCAGCTCCTGCCAACCTAGCAGTTCGAAAGCAAGAAATTGCAAGTAGATAAATAGGTACCACTTCGGTGGGAAGGTAACAGCGTTCCGTGCACCTTGGTGTTTAGTCATGCCGGCCACATGACCACGGAAATGTCTTCGGACAGCGCTGGCTCTTCGGCTTTGAAACGGAGATGAGCACCACAACCCTAGAGTCGGATTCGACTGGCTTTCGAGCAAGGGAACCTTTACCTTTACCTATGCTAACTTGCTGCTATTCACAGGTCCTACCAATCACCTTCATCCAATCTTAGGTATATTAACTGCTTGGCTTAGCTATACATACTTATGCATCTTGACTCTAATTGGCCCTTCCTGGAAACACTCTCCTCACAATCTATCTGTATATAACGGTTGATGACTTCTGTTGCCTGCACACAAAAGCTTATACCCAGAATAAAACTGTTGGTCTTAAAGATGTCACTGGACTCAAATTTTCTTTGCAAATAAGTCAGTCAAGTTTGAGTCCCAACTGGCAAGAAAAGTGGGATATAAATAAATAACTGCCAAAAAATGCAACTTCTGTGGATTTATTTGGAAAAGAAACTGGAAACTGATAATGTGTTAAGGCCAAATGTTGTTTTCTATCAACAGAACACATTTCCACCAGTGTAATGGGAATCTCTGCTCACTCCACTCTGGGGCCAAGGCTGTGGCTCAATGGTAGAGTATCTGTTTTTCATACAGAAGGTCACAAGTTGAATCTTCAGTTAAAAGAATCAAAAAGTATGTGATGTAAAAGATCAGTTCCTGAGAGCGTAGGAAGCCACTGCCAGTCAAGAATACTCAATACTAACCTTGATAGATCAAAAGTCTTACTTGGTATAAATACTAAGCAATGTTCCCACCAATGCTGCTCCTGGAGGGTTGAAGCAGGATCTCCAAAGGAAGGGGGAAATTCTTAAAAACCTCTCACACAAACCCCTTTCCACTGGCAGAAAACCATCTTTGGATTCACCCCAAAACTAGTTAGACAGGGATTATATGATAAAGATCTTACTCTGCTGCCTCAAGACAGGAAGACAGTAGCCACTTCTTTAGAAAATGTTGTCCCTGTATAGATGGAAAATTGACTTTGTTAGATGCGAATTTTCAAAGGTTAAATTGAACTATGAATATCTGAAGATCCAAAAAGGCTGAAAAAGTTACTATCCATAGAGACTGTGCCATGATTTACTGCAATTGCATAAACTGCAACTGCATAACCTGAAATTTTATTCTAGGAGGAATAGCTGCATCCAAAGTTACTACCAAACAACAAAACCAACCATAGCAATACTGCGTTGGAGCCAGCCAGTTTTGCCATGGTGAAGAAGTGAGGAATTCCCTTTGACTACCCCAAAAACGCTATGCTAGTGATCATGGAACCTGCATGTGGGACGGGGGCTGGAATAAAGATGGGATTTGAGCATGACTGAGTGAAAAATGTGGCTGGATGCAAACCCCGTTTTTCTGTAGTCCTTCAGATGCATCCAATGGACTGTAAAACCAATTAAATTATGCTTTTAAGCACATGAATTCTTAAAAGGCAAAATGAGATATTGAACAGAAGTCATCAGAAGTCCTCACAAATCTTGTTTTATTTAAAATGATCAACAAGGATAGCTAAATTTACACATATAACATTTCTAAAGCCTTGTCACTAGAACCATTATATTAGAAGGCTTCCTGGGGGCAAGTCTTTCAGCTTGAAGGACCAGGACCTATAATGTCATTTGATGGTCCTTTTCTTCATGGGTAGCATGCAACTTAACCACATGGCTTCTGTGTGCAGGTCTATCTGGAGATGGAATGCCATCACATCAGTTCACAGACTATGACAGGGCCCACTGAAGTCCCCTTGCAGTCAAGACTCCCATTCAGGGCTGTAGCCAGCAGTGGGGCTTTAGGAGCTGAGGTCCCCCCCAATTAGGGTGGAGCCCCACCGCAGCAGAAGCTTTCCTCCCCTACCCTCCAATCTTTACCAGCCAGCAAGCCAGTTTGTCAGCTCTCTGAAGCTTGCTGGCTGGCACAGACACAGTGAGGCACCAGGGTGGCCCATTAGAGAATGGCCCACCCAGGCACCTCACCTTGTCTTTGCCAGCCACAAAGTCAGGCTGTTGACTCTCCATGGCCTGTCTCGCTGGCTGGCAAAAATGGAGAGGGAGAATGAGAGTCACTCGTGGTGATGTCACTACTTTCATCACCACGTGTGGGGGCAGAATGCCCCCCCCAAGTCCAAAGCCCCACGGTGAATTTCCTGGCTATGGGGCTGCTTCCATTCAACAGAATCCATTGTGAAAACTTTTTTTTTTTTTTACAGACACCTCTATATTTCTTCTTTTTCATCTTCTCCTAAAGCATCAATATTTTTATAGAATTTCCAGGCTCTCATATTGCAGTTTTTGAGTATTGTTCCAAGCTGTCTTCCAGGCCCCATTTCATAAGTGTAAGGAAACCCTACTCCTTTTTTCCTTTCATAGATGGCATGCATTGTCTGTTCCCATTTCACTGGCGAAATAAGCTGCTTTGCTAATAAGTGCTTGATCTGCTTCGGTTGCGTGTATCTCTGGCTGTTCACATTTGAATAGACAGGGATGAGAGGTTTCTGAATGCTGATTAATTCAAGGGCTTCAGATAAAGGTTCAACTGCTGGCTCCATAAGTCGAGTATGAAAAGCTCCACTGACTGGCAACATTTTCACGCGTACAAATGAGTATTTTTTGGCATTTTGTTGTAGAAACTCCAAAGCCTATAAGATGGAAAAATATTACTTCACTTAATCTAAATCTGTTATTACTGTATCATTAACAACATTGTAAATTCAAGCTGTCTATGTATGGGTGTTAAAAGAGGCATAAAAAACATAAATCAATAACAGTGGTGACTGAAGTAATAGTACATTTGGCTGCTCATGATTATGTTTGACAGGGCCAAAGTGGCTGGCTTATTCTCAGTTTTATTCAGAAAACTGAACCTAAGGTCAAGGATAAAAGCAAGAATAAGGAGCAAACAAGTGGGCCATATTTGGTCCACTTGGCTTTCAAGATACTTTACATTCACAGGTCATTAAATATTGTCAACAGGACAGCAGCAAAATGAGCACATCATCAGAGCACATAACACTAACATGAACTAGTTCCTGAGCTCAATCCAAGGTGCTGATTCTTCACTTTAGAAGCACTGAACAGCCTGGACCCATGTTACAAAGGGAGTTTTTAAATTGCTAAGCATTTTAAACACTTCATGAAGGTTTACATCAGGGGTCCTCAAACTTTTTAAACAGGGGGCCAGTTCACTGTCCCTCAGACCGTTGAAGGGCCGGACTATGGAACAGAGCAGTCCCCAGAGAATCCTGTCACAATCAGGGCCGGCTCGAGGTGCATCTGCGCCCTAGGCAGGCGCAGATGCCAACCTCCCGGCGGGGCCTGGAGTCCCGCACTGGCCGCCTCCTCCTCCACCCGAGGGAGGAGGGTGAGCTGCACTGCCCCTGGTCTAAGGTTTAAGGAAAGGACCTTAGTTGGTCTTAAAGGTTACCCTGGACTCAAACGTCATTCTATAGCTTCAGACTGACATGGCTGCCCCCACCTGAACTGAATGAAGAAGAAACACACTTTGACTCAGCCACAGTGAGTTGTGCTGGTTTGAGCATCCGACTGTGATCTGGAAAGACTGGAGTTCAAATCCCAGGACTGTCACTGTCATGTAGCTTGCTGGGTGACCCTTCTCTCTCAGCCTCACCTACCTGGCAGGGATAATGTGAGGCTGAAAAGAGCAGAGAAGACTCACCTCTGCCACCATAAGTTCCCAGGCTGGAGGGCAGGTGGGTTAAAAATCACCCTGTGACCTTTGGGACAATGTTGGTCTGCTATGAAGAAAACAAAGCGAGGCCCAAAGGAGCCCCAGGGAGAGTGGATGCTCAGGGGTCCAAATCCTTCTTCGGCCTTGCAATTCGGGGGGTGAGGCCGAACTGTCTCTGGCCAACTTGCCTACTTCACGGGGCTGTTGTGAAGAAGGCAACCCAGGCAAGGGGAAGTGCAGGCGCTCCAAGCCGATTCTGGGAGAAGCAACATGGGATGTGTAAAAACGGCCCCGATTCACACAGAGGCTGAAGCCGGGGGGGGGGGGGCAGGTGACACGCACCGCCGCCCCTCGTCCGCTGGAGGGGGGCAATGGACGCGGCTGGGGGGGTGCAGGGCCAGGGGCAGCCCCCCAACCAGCCAGCCAGGCCTCCGCGGGAAGAGGGCAGGCCGCGCTTCGGCGCGTCTGCACCTGGCGCGCTGAGCGGGCCGCCCCCCGCCGCCCGAGACCCCGGCCCTGCCTGCCCCTTAGCCGCCCCCTCTGCTGGGCATGCCAGACTCCCTGGCCCTGGGGGGGGGGGTGGCGTCAGCGCACTTCCGTGGCGCGCTAGCCCGGAGCCGGCTAGCCGGCCGCAGCAGGAGGGAGAGGCGGAGGAGGAGGAGGAAGATGCGTGGCGGCAGCTTCGCAGCGCTGCGGCTCCTGCTGCTGGTGCAAATCCAGCTCCGGGTAGGTCCTGCCGGTGCTGCTGGCCGGGCTGCTGCAGAGCTGGTTGCGTATAGGGGGTGTGCGCGCGCTCGGGGACGGGTGTGTGTGTGTGATATTGTTGGGCTTTGGGGGCCTTCAGTGCGGGGGGCATTCAGACCTGGGCAATTAGGGGTGGCTTCGAACTCCGGACCGCAGCCTTGACGACCTCTGTTGGCCACTGTCTGTGGGGACACAGACCTGCATCTCTCTCTCCCATTCCCGCCAGAAGCCCATCCCGCTGCGGGACGAGTGGGGTCCAACACCTGGGCTCGGGGCTGGCCCCTTTCCCCACTGACCTCTTTGCGTCTCCGCCCTCCCTTGCAGTGCTCACCCGAGGGGGGGAGGGGGGCGAGCTGCGCTGCCGCCGCCACCTCCTGCGCCCCGGCTGGCCAGCTGGGTATTCTGCGCTGCCGCCATGCCGCTGAGGGGGAGGGCGGGCTATCTGCGGGGCACAGGAGGGGGGGCTCCTGGAGATGTGGGGCCGTGGCAGCGGCCGCCCCCGCCAGGCCCCGCTCTCTGGGTCTTTGCGCCCGCCCCGCACCCCTCCCCCAGGGCGTGTCCCCCGCGCACATCCGGCGGGCCGTATGTCCTCGGCGGGCTGCATGTTTACATGATAGCATGTCTATTAGTCACCTGGGGGTTGTCTGCATGCAAACAAACAGGATAAAAATACATGAAAACAAGCATGCAAACCTTTAACCTAAAAAACAGAACTGTAAATAAAACAGACTGTGGTATTAGGTTAATATGCTCTGGTTTCTCTTCAGATCACATAAAATAGATAGCAAAAACAAACCACTGTTTTGCTTTGGTCTCTTTATATTCATTGTTGTCACTGATACCAATTAAAATTCCATTTCTAAAATAATGAGAAACATGATTCTGAAATTATACCTGCAAGTGTCCTGCAATGACTCTGCCATCAGGAAACAGGTAGTTTGAAACTTCACATATAGGATCTTCTATGCCCAGTGATTTACAATGTTTGCCAGCTTCTATGCAGGCAGCAACATAATCTGAATTATGCTGACCAATAACAGACAGCATTCCACTAGGAACAACTTCTGATGCCTCTTGCATGGCTTCAGCACGTACCTTTACTGCATATAAAGCTAAAAAAAGAAGAAAAAAATCTAAGTTTAAGAAACCTCAAAGAAAACTTGTTCATGTCATGTAAGATAATTGGTATTGCAAAGAAAAACTGCTGCAACTTTCAAATCCTAATAGTTGCCAGTATATAGAGGAAAAAGTCAAAAACTCAGTAACATTGTATCCAGTGTTCCCTCTAAGCTGAGTTAGTGTGAGCTAGTGCACAGTTTTTTAGCCTCCAACTCACACATTTTTGTCTGAGCTCAGGAAGGATGGCTCCAGAGCAAACTAATTTATGCAGTAGCCAAATCGCTCACTCTCAACTTTAATGCCAGTCACTCACAAAGTGGAATTTTTGCTCACAAGACTTCACAGCTTAGAGGGAGCAGGGAAATTTGTATCACAGTATGGTATTCTATGATGATTTTCAATTCAAAGTTTCTACATTGGCATGTAAATAAATTGAGCCACAGTCTGCCTGGAAGCAGCATTTACTTATCTTTTAAGACGTTTTCTTATATGGTGCACTATCTGAATTAATTTTCAGAAAGCAGCTAAAGGAAATACAAATAAGCAACTTTACATCTTTATTTTGTGATTACAGAAGAACAGCTTTATTCTCACAGTACTAACAACTAAATCCATGCCAACAAACAAACACACTGACTAAAAGGCCAGAGCAAAACAATGTGATACTCATACTAACATTGCAATGTTACCTAAGGGGAAGCATTTACCATGCTAGTGCATGCATGCTTTCTTAATACCTTCTGCATACTCAATAGCTCCTGCAAAAACAAGAGCTGCGTATTCTCCAATGCTGAATCCAGCAGCTGCAACGCAGTTCTCAATTACCTGAAGAAATCAGATTAAGACATTTCAGAATAGGGAAAAACATCTTCCTAAATCTTAAATCTGACATTCCTAGGGACAGATGGTCAATTAGAAAACTTCATCCTTTGTACTCACTGAATCTGATACTCTTCAGCCCAGTTTCAAGAGATAAGGAGTAAGCTTTCTCACACTGAGCCTTCAGTACTGTTCCCAGGCCAGGTATTTAATTTCTAACATTTGAAGAGTCAGGGCTCAAAACTTGCTCAGAAGCTACACGTTTTTGTTTGGAAGCTAGCTTTCCTAAATCCAGATTTGGGACCGAGTGCTCTCATTACTCAACTGCATAGGTTGCCAACTGGCTTGAAGAAAAATAACCTGCCCCTTTAAGAGAGGGAGAATGTGTTGAAATGCAACGTTTTGCAATATGAAGTGCAACCTGCTCTAATGTGTTGAAGTTGGCAGTTGAAACTTTTTATGACATGAAAGAAAATAACATTCCTTTAAGCCTCTATTAAAAACGAAGGATAACTATCTGAAACTGCTCCAGGAAATTAAGAGCAATCTAGAAAGATGGAAAGGCCTTCATTTATCCCTGATGGGAAGGATTGCAGCTGTTAAAATGAACATATTGCCATGCATTATTTTTTTATACCAGACTATTCCTGTTTGTACTAATTGTTCTTTTTTAAAGATATGAATAACATAATATCTAATTTTATTTGGCAAGGAAAAAAGCCAAGAATTAAATTGAAAGCGTTACAAGACTCTGAAGAAAATGCAGGCTTTACCTTATCGGACTGGAAGACATACTATAAAGCATCTTGTTTGGTTTGGATGAGAGAGTGGATTCTGCTTGAAAATCAAAGACTTAGCCCTAGAAGGACATGATTTAAAGATAGGATGGCATGGAAAGCAGCTGTACATAAATACTTTAAAAATCATCTGATAAGAAAGTCTTCATTGACAACTTGGGGGGGAAATCCTACCTTTGGTATACTCTAAAATTCCAAGATGGGTTCTCACCTCTTGAAGCTTTTTCACAACCAGACTTAATTTCATTAGATAAAATTCTTAGATATGAAGATCTTTTAGCTGATAAAGGATCTCTAAAAATAAAAGACAAACTAATAAGGCAAGGGGCTAATCTGGATCGGTGGGCAAGGGCCCAAACCGAATTTAGATATCTTAAAAACAGAAAACCTGTTTTTTATTCTGAACAATGTGCATTTGAAAAATGGTTAGGTACACCCAATGATAAGTTGGTTAAGAAAATGTATGTATTTTTGATGCAAATAAAAATGGAAAATGAAGTGGTTAAAGACTGGGTGGTGAAATGGATGCAAAATCTAGGTTATAATATTGATCTTGCACAGTGGAGTAAACTATGGAAAATGATCCCCTTGCCAATGTTATTTAACATCTATATGCGCCTCCTGCCCCAGTTAGCCAGGAGTTATGGGCTGGGTTGCCATCAGCATTTTTCTCCAACTGCTAACAAAATAAGACTTACTGTATACCTGTTCTGGGGGGGGGGGGGATCTGTTTTTTCATGGTAAAGATCAAAGTACCATTGTCTGTCAAATTAAGCCCTGCTTAAAACATACAGTCTGGAGAATGGGACAGTGAGAAAACAGTGGACTTTGGGAAAGGGCAAGGCAGACACAAAGGTTCCTTGCCATTTCAGCCTTACCTCCATAAAGAAAAAGGGACACCCCACCGCACGCACACACTCTCTCTTCCCACGACCTGTCCTCTATGCTACTAACATAGAGGTGAAGCGTATCCCTGACCCAGAGAGACCACGAAGCCCGACCGTTCCTTTCATCCTACCAGGAGCCCAAGTAGAGACACTTTCTGTTGGGGGAACAAGAAGCGCCTCTGCCTGTCCGGCTAATAATGAGTCCATGGCTGCCTCTTTCCCGGCAGCCCTGGGGTCGCGGTGGATTTGGTCGTCCTGTGGCCACCGCAAGAGACCCCCGCCTTCCCAACCACGAGCCACATGCCCCCCGCTCAGTCTCACCACTCGTTGTTGGTGGTGCAGCTTTTCTACGGCGGCCAGCGAGCAGACGAACACGGCGGGCTGGCTGCGCACCGTGCGGTCCAGCTCGGCGCGTGGTCCGCTCAAGCACAAGCCCAGCAGGTCGTAGCCTAGCACGCGCTCAGCTACCCGGAACAGCTCGCGCGCGGCAGAATAACGCAGCAGCTCCCGGCCCATGCCCACATATTGGCTGCCTTGCCCGGGAAAAAGCAGTACCGAGCCTCCTTCAGGGGCCCGCTTCGCCGTCGTCGCTTCTTCCTCCACCACCACCGTCGCGCTCCGGAGCAGCTGCTCCGGCGGTATGTCGCCCAGCCAGGGAGGCATGCCGTCTTTGCAAAGCCATCGCCTGGCTATCGCGGCCCTCAGTTTCTGGCCTGCCATGGTAGCCATTGTACGTGAGGATTAGCAGTGGTTGCTAGACGACGGAACCGGAAGGCCAAGCGGAGGGTCAGAGGCTTCCCCTGTAAGAAAACCTATTGCTCCTCCTCCGAGTAGTAGGGCGGGGTCGGTTTTGTGCAGTTGTGGGCTGTTATGCTTTACAGGGGCGTGTGGCATACAGGGTAAACCCTATTCAGACTTAAAAGGCCTCGTTTTTAAATCTTTATTTGAACTCCACAGAGCATTTACTTGGGAGTCATATCGAGCAAATGGAGTAGAAAATATCCGGGGAAGGGGTGCTGTCCTTCCGCCCGTTCGTTTGTTTTTGTAGGCTTAACTGCATTGTTATGGCTTGGTACGCGATGAAGGCAGCAAGTTGCCAGTAGGATTACAAGATCCAAAGACAGGGAAACAGCCTCCGAGTTCAGCATTTTTTATTTATTTGTTTATTGGCATTTTTTAGATTTGTATTACATCACTTTTAGTATGAAGCTAGAAATTGGTTTGATTTTATAAATGGGTTTCTTCCATTTTACATTAGCAAAATTCACATGTAGGGCAAATAGCAGATAAGAGGCTATCAAAGATGTTTAAGTACCAATTAAGTCAGTGGCATTTACTTCCACATAAGTGTGCTTTCTGCTAAATTTCTACATCAGCTCAGCTAATAAAGAGGGGGCAGCAACAGAAACTGGGAGTGGACATACAGTTTCCCCACTAGTCAGTAATATTACCCAACTGGCACAAGATAGAGACAAGATGCCTAAATATCATGGCCTGAAACATCTGTTTTTCTTCTCCCCATTTTTTAAAAAGCCAGCTTGACAATGAGTTCTAGAAAACATAAAATGCTTGCACAGTGTTTGATTTGGTTTTAATAAATTATTGTAACATCATTTGTTTTTGGATTTTGCACGGTTATGTAATGGGGAATTTTTCCACAGAGACCTGATGATACTTGGTGACATTCAGATTCATGAACACTCAGTGAAAGGTCAGTTTAGATGTCTGTCCCAGGTGGCTTATCAGACATCTTTTGGAGATTTTCTGATCAGCAAGGCTGGTGCATCTGTTGCCGCATTGGTTGCTATGTGGAATGCGAAGATGACTCAGGCAGTGAACACTATGAGTCTGGAGTGCCCTCTCCCCTCCCTTGGAACCTGGAATTCCCCAGGCTTTGCAAAGGAGTTTAGAATGATGAAATGGTTGCGCAGATGGTTAGAATGCTGGTGGAAAAAAGCTCTAAGGGAATGTTACTGAAGATGATTGACAGCACATTTTTGTGCATATGGTATTTTATCATTTTATTCAATTTATATCCTGCCCTTCCCAAGAGCTCAGGGCCGGTAACATCAGTAGAAGATCCAGACAATTTAAAATAATAATAATATAAACAATAACAGGTAAAACAGTTAAAAGAAAATTAATCTAATTGGCAATAATTTCTACATCCCGTGGCATCAGAACAACAGAAGAGAAGAAGAGGAGGAGATTGAATTTATACCCTGCCTTTCACTTGGAGTCTCAGAGTGGCTTACAATCTCCTTTCCCTTACTTTCCATGCAACAGACACCCTATGAGGTAGGTTGGGCTCAGAGAGCTCTTTTAAAAATTGCTCTTGCAGGAGCTTGTGACTGACTCAAGGTCATGCCAGCAGCAGCATGTAAAGAGAGGGCCCACCGGCCAAAAATACAGTAACAAATCAGTAATGTGGCCAGGTTTCAAGTGGCAATTTTCAGCAGCGGAGGCCAAAATAATTGGGCATCAGCTGCCTCAGCCAAAGGCCTGACAGAATAGCTCCGTTTTACAGGCCCTGCAAAACTGCAATAGGTCTTGCAAAGTCCTGATTTCAAGCAGGAGCATATTCCACCAGGCCGGGGCCAGGGCAGAAAAAGCCCTTGTCAAGGTTAAGTAGATGTCCCTTGGGCCAGGGACAACCAGCAACTGTTGGTCCATAGAGCGTAAGGCTCTCTGGGACACATAACAATAGAGATGGTCCCTTAGATATGTCAGTCCTAGGCCACATACGGTTTTAAAAGTTAATACCAAAACCTTGAAATGGCTCCAGTACCCAATTGGTAGCCAGTGAAATTGGTGTACCACCAGCTGAATGTGTACCCGCACAGGCGATGTCATCAGCAGGTGTGCCACCACATTTTGCACTAGCTGAAGTTTCTGAGTCGGATTCAAGGGGAAGCCTATGTAAAACGAGTTACAGTAATCTAGCCTGGAAGTGACTGTTGCAGGCTGAATTTAAATCCAGAGCAAAGAGTGCAGCCTCTCATCTCATGCAAGCCTAGCAAAAGACCTGCTATTTGCTCTTAACAAGGTGTGAAGTCTGAAGAGACCAAAATTTGCTTCACCCTTCAAGGGCAAGTCTCAGAGCAGCCAAGCTTGCTGAGAGACAGCCCTCAGCTGCTGCTCTTGGGTGTGGAGGTATCTGATTCACACCCAACTTGTTTGTCACTGATTCACTTTTCTTTCTTTCCACTTGAGAGCACTTGAAGCAGCAGCAGGTAATTCTGTCTGACTTCTTCACAATTATTTGCATAGTTTCATCTCCACTCAACAGATGTCAGATTATTCTGAAAAGTCTCCATGTTAGGGGGGAGGAGGAGATGACTCAATTTTCACAGGAATTGGGCCCTGGCAGCTAAATTCTGGTGCAAGAGGAGAGCAGCTCCCCCCCTGCAGCTGGTAATGGGGCAGAAGAGAAGTAATTTTCACTCCATTACTTCCCTGCTGCCAGTGGGATTGTTTCCTGGGTGCAATGGTCCAGTGCCTGGTTCATATGTGTTTGCATGTTAAGTGCCGTTAGATCGCTTCCAATTTATGGAGATCCCATAAATTAAAGGTCTACAAAACGTCCTATTGTTTTGCCTTACTCAGGTCTTGCAAACTAAGGGCTGTGGATTCCTTGATTGAGTCCAAGTATCTTATGTTGGGTTTTCCTCTTTTCCTGCTGACTTCAAGTTTTCCTAGCATTATTGTCTTTTCCAATGACTCTTGTCTTCTCATAATGTGACCAAAGTATGATGGCCTCAGTTTGGTCATTTTAGCTTCCATGGAGAGTTCAGACTTCATTTGATCTACAACCCACTTATTTTTCTTGTTGGTGGTCCATGGTATGCATAAACTCTCCTCCAATACTACACTTCAAATGAATCATCTTTCTTCCTTAGAGCATTCTTCATTGTCCAATATCCATGCATAGTAATGAGGTATACTATTGCATGAATTACCTTGATTTCAGTCCATCCTTACACTTAAGGTTCTCTTCTAGCTCCTTGATGCCTGCCCATCCCAATCTCAATCTCCTCCTGATTTCCTGGTTGCACTCTCCCTTTTGGTTTATGACTGAGCCAAGGAATAGAAAATCTTGAACAATTTCAGTTTCTTCATTGTCATACTTAAAGTTGTGTGATCCCTCAGTAGTCATTACTTTTGTCTTCTTAATGTTCAGCTTTAATCCTGCTTTGGCACTTTCTGCTCAATCCAGCAGGACTCATTTCAAGACTTTTAATTTTTTTTAATTATTTCAACATATAAAACAATACACATGCTACATTAATACAGGATTGATTACCTCCCCAGATAATGACAGTTTTAATTTTTATGTATCAAACAAGCTATAACTAAAAAAACACAAAATCTAAGTATTTCTTAGGTATTGAGGAGTTCTGGCAGGTGATTTGATTCATATACTCAAAAAATGTATACCATGTCCCTGTGAACATATTTTTCCTATTAGGATTCTCAACTTGTATTAATTGTGAAACTATCTTATTCTGAACCATCAGGTCCCATATTTTATCATACTACTGTGCCAAAGTTGGTATATTCTTAGTATTCCATTGTTGTGCCAATATTATTTTACCAACAACAAAAGGGAATTACACAGTATGGAATAACCAACACCAAACACACTATGTAATGGATGAATTTGTATCAAAAATAATAACACACTGAAAACAACTTCAACAAAATGTATTAATCCTGCAAAGGAGCACCAATCACTAATAATCCACGAATATAAATAAATCAAAGTAAGTCCAATATAATGTCCAAAGAATTCAATCAATGCTGGCATCAAGAATGTAGCAGAAATGGAAGTCTTCATTGGCCAGTTTCCAGGCTGCTTGTCTGGTTTCCCAGCTGCTTTGCTTGTTTAGCAAATTTAATCATGGGGAACAACTATCATTCATCAAATCCTAAGAAGCAACTGTTATCAACATTTAAATTTAGGCCATGGGGGGCTATACATTGGCAGTACAATTAAACCAATTAAGGTTAGAATATTGGAACACAGATCTTGAATTCATGGCCATTGCATGGATGCCCCACTGACTGACCATTTTTTGAAGTTTAAACATGAGCCTGAGTCATTGAGATTTTTTGTTTTGTATGTATTTAAAAGTAGAAGATTGAATTAAATTGATACTGGAAAAGCATTGTTGCAGAAAGAGGCTAGAATGATACATAGATTTAATACACTTGCCCCCCATGGCCTAAATTTAAATGTTGATTACAGTTGCTTCTTATGATTTGATGAGTGATAGTATTTTTATATAAAACATATGTAAATGTGTATTGGATAGTTGTGAGTTGTCATTCCCCATGGTTAAATTCATTGAGTGATTATTCCACATTTCAGTGTATGTACACATACATGCAACACCCTCTTTCAGTTTTTGACTGCAATTAGTGCATGTCTCTTTAAGGTTATGCCCTTGGTGTAATATTTGCTCTTATGGGGTTCTGTGGCCTGTGGCCTTGACTAGTTGGCATGGAGGATTGGGCTTAACCAGTCAGAGGAGAGAGCTGGCAGCTGAAAGAAAAACATAAACAAATTAGAACAGAGCATTATCATTTCGAAGTACAGGTCCTACCTGAAAAAGTAGAAGCATCAGGCAAAGAGAGACCAAAGTACTGCCTGGTAAAAGGCAGCAACCCGTCGAGTTTGAATATTGAGTGCATAATGGGACACAAAGGTCGAAGTGGAGGACCAGGTGGCAGCAACACAGACGTCCTCCAGCTGAATACCAGCAAGGAAGGCAGTTGAAGTTGATACTGCTCATGTGGAGTGGGCAGTAATAGAGGCAGGCACGGGTTGATGCACTAACTCATAGCAAAGGGCTATGGTTGAGGTCACCCATTTAGCCAGTCTTTGAGAGGAGATAGCATCACCCTTAGACGTGGAGGCATACGCAACAAAAAGCCTTGGAGACTTTCGAAAGGGTTGCGTTCGATGTAGATAAAATGAGAGAGCCCTGACATTGAGGGAATGTAAGGCTCTTTGAGGAGCATCAGCTAGGTTTGGAAAGGAAGTCGGGAGAACAGAAGATTGAGACAGATGAAAGGCAGAGACTACTTTAGTCAGAAAGGTAGGGTCTGGTCAAATGACAACTTTATCCTTGTGGAAAATTGTATACGGGGGATCTGCATGAAAGGCAGCAAGTTCTCCTACATGGTGAGCCATCATGATGGCAATCAAAATGCCATTTTCCATGAGTGGAGTCAAAGATCTGTCGAAACCATTGGTTCGAACGGTTCAGTCATTGGTTGGGTTAAGACCAAAGACAGACTCCAGGATGGTACTGTAGGCTTACGAGGTGGGCAAAGGTGCAAAAGATCCTTGAGAAAGGACTTTGTGAGGCGGTGGGAGAACACTGTAGATCCCTGTATCAAGGGATGATTTGCCGAGATCGCAGCTAAGTGCACCTTCAGGGAGGAGTATGCCAGACCAGAGTCCTTCAGGGAGACAATATAAGAAAAAATGTCGGATAATGAGGCACGGTCAGGGTGGAAGGAGTGCTGCAAAGCATAGGACTGAAACCTCTTCCACTTTAAATGGTAGGCCTTGTGGGTTGATGGTTTTTGAGCATGGAGCAAGACTTCTGACACTGTAGGTGGAAAGGTCATTGCCAGATCTTCCAAGTGGTGAGCTTGAAAAAGGTCAGATTGCAATGTAGAATCCGCCCCCGACTGCGAGAGAGGAGATCCAGGACCTGAGGGAAATGCCAGAATTGACCCTTGGAAAGACGAAGGAGGTGAGGGAACCACACCTGATGTAGCCATCACGGAGTGACGAGGATGCAGAAGTTGGCATCCACCACTATCTTCTGGAGCACCCTGGTGATGAGAGGGAATGGAGGAAACAGGTAGAAAAAGGTCTTCTGCCATCTGTGAAGAAAAGCATTCTCGAGCTACCGGGCAGAGGGGGGATCTCGTGTGAAAAAGGGATGGCTCTGAGCATTCTCCAAAGTAGCAAAGCTGTCGATGGTCTGGTGACTGAACTCAGTGAAGACAGGTCGAAGATACCAGGAGTGCAGAGACCACTCGTTGTCATGAGGAGCAGAGCAGCTCAGGAGATCAGCATTGACATTTTGAACACCTGGAATATGTATGGCCGATATGGAGATGGAATGTCGAAGGCACCAATCCCATAGGCGGATTGCTGCTAGACAGAGTTGGACAGACACTGTGCCTCCCTGTTTGTTGATGTAAAATATTGTGGCAATATTGTCTGAGGCGACCTGGACCATCTTGCCCGACAGTAGAGACCAGAATGAGATCAGAGCCAGATGAACGGCTCGAAGCTCAAAGGCATTGATGTGGAGAGTCCTCTCTTGAGGAGTCCAAGTTTCTCTTGCAGACAGAGAACCACTCTGGGCTCCCCAACCCCAAAGGGAAGCATCTGTCAACAGGCAGATCTCCGGAAGTGGATGTCGAAAGGGCACGCCGGAGAGGAGATTCTGCGGAAGAGACCACCAGGTCAAGGTGCTGAGAACAGGCAGCAGAATCGAAAGAATCTTGCGCCAGAGATGCTTCTGGAGATCAAAAGCTTGAAGGAACCGAAGCTGAAGAGGGTGCATTCGAAGCCTGGCATGCTGGACTATGAAGACTGTTGAGGCATAGCGCCCAAGAAGCCTCATGATCGAATGCGCCGATTGCTGAGGGCATCGTTTGAAGGTAGAAACCAGCAACAGTATATCGTCGGCCCTGGATTCTGGGAGGAAGGCCATCTTGGTGGTGGTGTCAAGGCAGGCTCCGAGGAATTGCAAGAGCTGAACCGTTATGTTGACACAGAGCCCTAAGGTGCGAAGGAGAGTGAGGGTGGCGTGAACATCCTGAACAAGTTGAGCCCATGTTGTGACCACAAGAAACCAGTCATCAATATATGGATAAAGGACCACTCCTTGACAATGTCATTCCACTGCTACCACCGCCATCATTTTTGTAAAGACTCAGGGAGCTGTGCAGAGGCCAAAGGAAAGGACCCTTTGTTGGTAATGATCTGGCCCGATCGCAAATTGCAGGAACCATCGATGTTGAGGTTGGATGGTGACATGAAAATAAGTGTCTTGGCGGTCTATTGACGCTAACCATCCTGACTGTGGAAGAGGGAGGATGGTCTGTAAAGTGACCATTCAGAACTTTTGGCAATGGATAAAATGATTGTGATCTCGAAGATCCATAATAGCCCAGACACCACCATCCCGTTTGGGAATCATGAAATATTTGGAGTAGAAGCCTGGAGTTCTTTATGCCTCCGGGACTAGTTTGATGACCCCCTTGCTGAGGAATGTATTGACTTCAAGACAGAGCAATGGGTCTGGGGGCGTGACAACAAAATGGTGGAGATTCGGGGGCAAAATGAACTCTATGGTGTACCTGACCTGAACGATGGTTAGCACCCAGATATCCGTGATTTCTTACCAAGCTGGGAGGAAGGGAAAAAGCCAGGTACCAATGGGAGGGGTAAAGATAGGAGGCGGCGACAGGCGATTGAGATGGTCAGACTGCTTAGGGGTGTGCGGCTTCTTAGGCGCTTGCTGCTTTGGCTTCTGAGAAGACAGATGATAATCGAAGGGCCTATGTTCCCATTGTGAAGTGGCTGCAGGAGAAGGGTGTTGTTTGTTATAGTAAACTTTCCATTGCTGATATCAGGGGAATTGAGGAGCTGAAGTCAAAACTCCAAGATTTCTAGCCTTCTTTCTACTGTCATCAACTGCTTTCAGAGTATCATCGGTGGTGGAATGAAAAAGACTGTCACTGTCAAAGGGCAGGATCTCAGTTTTAAATTTAACATCAGACTGGAGAGATGTACTTCGAAGCCACGCATGGCGGCGAAGAGCAATAGAAGAATAGAATACCTTAGAGGAACAGGTGACTGCATGTCAGACTGAATTTATCTGTTGCTTAGAAATGGTACAGATCTCAGAGCAGCTGATAGTGTCATCTGACATTCGTCTGGTACGGTGTCTAAGACTGGGTGAACAGCCGTAGCTACATTGAAAGCATATGCTGACAAATAGGACATGTATCAATTCTAATATTCATAACCACCACCGAATACGTTGCCTTCTCAATAGCATCGATTTTGTGACCCTCACAATCCAGAGGGATAACATAAGAACATAAGAGAAGCCAATGTTGAATCAGGCCAATGGCCCATCTAGTCCAACACTCTGTCACACAGTGGCCAAAAATACCAGGTGCCATCAGGAGGTCCAGCAGTGGGGCCAGGACACTAGAAGCCCTCCCACTGCTGGCCCCTCCAGCACCAAGAATAGAGTGCATCACCTGCCCCAGACTGAGAATTCCCATCTATACCCTGTGGCTAATAGCCACTGATGTACTTCTGCTCCATATGTTTTATCTAATTCCCTCTTCAAACTGTCCATGCTTGTAGCTGGCACCACCTCCTGTGGCAGTGAATTCCATATGTTAATCACTCTTTGGGTGAAGAAGTATTTCCTTTTATCTGTTCTAACCCGACTGCTCAGCAATTTCATGGAGTGCCCACAAAGTTCTTGTATTGTGAGAAAGGGAGAAAAGAACTTCTTTTTCAACCTGCTCAATCCCATTCATAATCTTATAAACCTCGATCATGTCGCCCCTCAGCCGTCGTTTCTCCAAGCTAAAGAGCCCCAAACGTTTTAACCTTTCTTCATAGGGAAGGTGTTCCAACCCTTTTATCATTTTCATTGAGTTATCCACTACGACTCCAAGATCTCTCTCTTGCTCCATCTCTGCCAGTTCAGACCCCATCGACGTGTATTTATATTTAGGATTTTTGGCTCCAGTGTGCATCACTTTGCACTTGGCCACATTGAACCCCATTTGCCACATTGCCGCCCACTCACCCATCCTCGACAGATCCCTTTGGAGTGCCTCACAATCCTCCCTGGTTTTCACCACCCTGAACAACTTCGTGTCATCTGCAAATTTAGCCACTTCACTGCTTACTCCCAATTCCAAATTGTTAATAAACAAGTTAAAAGGCATCGGACCGAGTACTGATCCCTGTGGTACCCCACTGTTTACCACCCTCCACTGAGAAAGTTTCCCATTTATACTCTGTTTCCTATTTACAAGCCAGTTTTTGATCCACAAGAGGACTTGTCCTTTTATCCCGTGACTATTGAGCTTACTTAGGAGCCTTTGATGAGGAACTGTATCAAAAGCTTTCCGGAAGTCAAGGTAAATAATATCGATTGGGTCCCCCTTGTCCACATGTTTGTTCACTCCCTCAAAAACACTAACAGGTTAGTGAGACAAGATCTTCCCTTACAGAACCCATGCTGAGTCTGCCTCAATAGTTTTTGTTCATCAATGTGCCTACTAATTCTTTCCTTAATAACAATTTCCACCAACTTACCCAGTATCGATGTCAGATTGACTGGCCTGTAATCTCCTGGATCTCCCCTGGAGCCCTTTTTAAAGATGGGAGTGACATTAGCTACCTTCCAGTCCTCAGGAATGGAGGCAGATTTTAAAGAAAGATTACATATTTTTATCAGGAGATCCACAAGTTCACATTTGAGTTCATTCAGAACTCTCGGATGAATGTCATCCGGGCCTGGTGATTTATTAGTTTTTAAATTGTCCATCAGTCATAGGACTTCCTCTCTTGTCACTGCAATCTGATTCAGGTCTTTCTAACCCCCTCCCGAAATCGGTGCTTCTGGAGTGGGCAAGCACTTCTCCTCTTCCACAGTGAAGACAGAGGCAAAAAATGCATTCAGCTTCTCAGCCATTTCCCTATCATCCTTCACTACTACTACTTTTACGCCTTGGTCATCCAAGGGCCCCACTGCCTCCCTGGCTGGCTTCCTACTTCTAATGTATTTGAAGCAAGTTTTATTGTTGGCCTTTATGTTTTTTGCGATATGCTCCCCGTATTCCCTTTTTGCTTGCCTGATCACAGACTTGCATTTTATTTGCCATAGTCTGTGTTCCCTTTTATCAACCTCACTAAGACTAGCTTTCCACCGCTTAAAGAAATCCTTCTTACCTTTTACAGCTTCCATTACTTTATTTGTTAACCATGCAGGCTTTTTTCGATAACTATTTGTGCCTTTCCTAACCTGCGGTATATATTTTTTTCCGAGCTCTAGGATTGGATTTTTAAATGGTCTCCAAGCTCCCCCAATGGTTTTGACCTTCTCCACTCTTCCTTTCAATTTCTTCCTCACATCTCCCCTCATTCCAGAGAAGTTACCTCTTTAAAGTTAAAAGTGGTTGCGTCAGTCTTTTTGTGCAACTACCTATCTGTACAAATGTTAAACTCAATGACATTATGGTCACTGTTCCCAAGCAGTGCAATCACTTTTACATCTCTCATCAGGTCTTGGGTGTTACTTAGGAACAAATCCAGAATCGCCTCTCCCCTGGTAGGATCTGTGACTATCTGTTCCATAGCACAGTCATTGAGAGTGTCTAAAAACTCAATCTCTTTTTCCTGACTAAAACTCATATTGACCCAATCAATGTGTGGGTAGTTAAAGTCGCCTATTACGACACAATTATTCCATCTAGCCGCTCTCTTTAATTCATTCATCATTTTATAATCCTCCTCTATCTTTTGATCTGGTGGGCGATAACAAACTCCCACTGTTAAGCCTCCTTTTGGACCCACTATTTCAACCCATAGCATTTCCAGAAGCGAATCCAATTCTCTTACCCTCTCAATCTTACTGGACTGTATACCCTCTCTGACATACAGAGCCAACCCACCTCCAACCCTTTCCCCCCATCCTTCCGATAGAATTTATAACCAGGAATCACCGTATCCCACTGATTTTCCTCATCCCACCAAGTTTCTGAAATACCCACAATGTCTATTTTCCCCCCCAACACCAAGCATTCCAACTCCCTGATTTCACCTCGGAAACTTCTAGCATTTGTGTATAAACACTTATAGTTTCCCACGTTTGTTAAGCCCACAGTCTTCCTCTTGCTGCCTCGAGACCTTGCCAGGCAGTTCCTATCATTAGCCACAGTCTCAGTGGACAATTGTAATCCATTTCCTTGTACAAAAGTAATAGCTACCCCTTCATCTCTTTGAGATGAGCCATCCCGAACCAGAGACTTTTCATCTTCTGTCGGCTTTCCCCCATTATTCAGTTTAAAAACTGCTCTGCCACCTTTTTGATTTTGAGCGCCAGCAGCCTGGTTCCTTCTTGGGACAAGTGAAGACCGTCCCTTTTGTACAGCTCCCTCTTGTCCCAAAAAGCATCCCAGTGTCTAACAAACTTGAACCCTTCCCCCCTACACCATCGTCTCATCCACGCATTGAGACTCCTGATCTGTGCCTGTCTCTTCAGCCCTGTGCGTGGAACAAGTAGCACTTCCGAGAAGGCTACCTTGGAGGTCCTGGCCTTGAGTTTCCTGCCCAGCAGCCTAAATTTCTCCTCCAGGACCTCACGACTGCATTTCCCCACGTCGTTGGTGCTGACGTGCACCACGACCACTGGCTCCTCCCCTGCACTATCTACCAGCCTATCTAAAACACGTGTAATGTCCGCTACCTTCACACCAGGCAGGCAAGTCACCATACGGTCAGTACGTGGGTTCGCCACCCAGCTGTCTACCTGCCTAATGATCAAATCACCAACTACCAAGAGCCCCCATCCCACCCTTCCCAGGGACGGTTCCTTGGTACGAAAGGATACCCGTTCACCAGCTGCAGAAGAGGTCCCTTCTGAGGGCACATTCCCCTTATCTTCAGCATGGTGCCCCGTTTCCCCTTGACTCTCATGCTCCCTGGCAGCAGCTGGGCTGCCAGATCCAGAGTGGGACATATCTAACTCCCCGAGATTCTTCTCCGTGCACTGAACTGACTGTCTCTGCTTCTCCAGGTCAGCCACCTTGGCCTCAAGGGAGCAAACTCGCTCCCTGAGAACCAGGAGCTCCTTGCACCGAGCACACACCCAAGACTTCTGTCCAGTGGGCAGATAGTCATACATGTGACACTCCATGCAAAACACTGGATAGCCCCCAACCCCCTGCTGGCATTCTGGCTTCAAAATTGTTTTTAAACCAATACTTTTATATAACCCCACTTTTAAAACCCTTTGTATTTATATGGTTACTATTGTAGAAGTCTACTTACCTTACTGGGACCCCAAGGAGCCAAGGTCCCTGGCTTTTTGGCTCTTCCTGGGCTTCTTACAGAGCCCCTAGGCTGAGCGTCCCTAGGCTAAGAGCCACAGGCCAAGAGCCTCACTCTTTGGCTCTCACCCTTCGGCTCATGCCTCTTGCAAGCTTCCTGCCTTGGTTGCTTTGATTTCGAGGAAGAATAAATGATCATCAAATCTGGTAAAGGATAATTAACAAAATACTTTCCGGAGGACTCCTGAACTTTGTACATCATACCTCCTTGGTATCAATGATATTGAAGCAGGGCGATCCCAGGACTCTTTTATGACAGAAAGGTGTACCTGGAGTAAAGGCAGGATCGTTGATGGTGGCAAGTCTGCTTGGACCACCTTATGTTGGCCATTCTAGTGACAAGCTCTAAGTAAGCTTTAGGTCCTTCAGTTGGAGAGATAGAACCCACATGAGGGCCATCATCCTCAATCAAAATAACATCAGAGACCAGATCACCAGAGATGGAACAGTCCAATACCGAGTCCGGAGATGGTGATCGAATGTGCTGAGACGCATCTAGAGGTGTCTGTGTATGAGCAGAAGGATGATACCAAGGTTCTGAAGGAGAATGTTTCGGGGCATCCGCCGAGGTTGAGGCATCTGGTGGGGGGTCAAGCACCAAGGAGTGCATTGAGGTTGCAGATAATGAATGACGAGTATGGGACCCATTCCAATGATGGTGGGGGTTCGCACCCCAAGAAATCCCATAGTAATCCCCACGATGGGTCAGAGACCTCGAGTAAGAAGTTGGACAATAAGATCTGCGATGCCTCAGGTCAGGATACCACGACCTATAATCAGACGGCGACTGAGACCTAGAGGTTGATCTTCAGTAATCGAAGGACCTGCAATCATAGTGTGCTGGAGGTGGTCAAGACCGACTCCTCATGAAATGCTCCGTGTCATCCAAATAGTGGATAGGCAAATGGGAGTCAGTAAACAGAGAGCACTGTGGAATAGGCCAGGGAGAGCCCAGGCACGAACTGGAGGACCTCTGTGGTGGTGACTTTACATGTTGACGTGGAATAAGTCAATTCACTGGGGATGACAGATTCAGTGTCAAAGTTGGTGGGTAGGCTTTAGACTTGTGCGATGGAGTTGACGCCCTGGCCACCTTTGGTGTCAAGGTCGAGAGGCCTGATATCACCACAGGATCAAGTTTCGGAGCCGAAGTCGATGCTGATTGTTTTGACTTTGAGGTCTTGTCATCATGCTTCTTAGATTTATGTTTCAGTTTTGAAGGGTGGTCATCATCCTCACAAGAGGAAGGCTTCGCTGGAGCCGAAGAAGACATTGTAGGGCGTAACGCAGCCTCCAAGAGTACAGTTTGAAGACGGGCCGCTCTATTCCTACGGGCCTGCTTAGTGAACTTGGCACAGTGAGGGCATGAATTCACCCGATGAATCTCCCCCAAACAAGTCAAACAGAGGATGGAAGTTTAGCCAGGCAACGGTGACACAACTTAAAAAATAAGGTGCAGCCCATGCAAAGATCTTCCTGACCAAGATAGGAGGGGAAGGAGAAGGGACAGGTGGGAAAATGAGAGAAAAATAGTAAAGATTTTTTTTCCTTTCTTTTTAGGATACGAGAAGAAGAAGCAGAAAGGTGAAAACAGACAATGTTGAGAAAAATCAAAGAGAAAAATCTCAGCTGAGGCAACTTGAAGAGCGATTGCTGGAGAGGTGTGAATGCTAAGGTGGTCAAAGAAGAACTGAGGGGTTCTCTCCACCACAACCAAGGCAGCCAAATACTTGGCAGATCAAAACCAAGTCAGGAGAGAGAACTTGTCAGAGGGATAATTGTCAGAGGGAATGATAAATATCAGAGGGAAATTGAGTCTCTGGAAAAACAATTGGAAATACAGAAGACAGTTATTTCTACTGTCCACCTGCTGCCTTGGTGGATTTTCCCAATGATGACCAAGATGAAGATAACCAGGACTGGGAGCACACAAAACCAGTAAATCCGATCACCACATGAGAAGTGGGAACAAAGTTTGGTGGCAAAGCTTCCACACAGATAGTAACTGAGACCAGGATTTGGAAACCAGATGAGGTTAAGGCTATAGCAGAGCAAGTCAACCCTTTTACTAAAGAGAATGCCATCCAATGCTTACAACAACATCAGTGGAGAAGACCAGGCACCAAGCCAAAGCGAGTGCTTCCCTTATGGACCTTGAGGAGTTCCAAAAAGGAGACCCATACATCAGCAAATTACTCCAGGCAGGCAGAGATCCAACCGGGAGATACCACATAGAAGAAAGGGAAGGTGTAGTTTGGGCAATAGACATTGGGGGCATAAGGCACTGGGTTGTGCCATTGGAGGTTCGGAATGATTTAATCAAATTTGTCCATGATCAGGGTCACTGAGGCAAAGACCTGACTCTGAAACAGGTGCAGGAGGTCAGATGGTGGCCAAGCATACATCAGGAGGTAGAACAATGGGTTGATAACTGCCTGTCATGCGCCATAGTAAATGCAGACCCCTCCAAACCAAAAGCTCCAATCCGGCATCAAAAGGTAGAGGGGGACTGGGCAAGGATTCATTTTATCGTCCCCCCAACTGCTATTGTCTCTTTGTCATCGACCCCTTCTCCAAGTGGATAGAAGCCTTCCCCTGCAAGTGAAACAGAACCAACCCCACTGCTAAAACTCTTTTCAACAACATATGGTCTAGATGGGGCATTAATCAGATCACTGATTCGGACTTCGGCTCTCCTTGGCGAGGTCACTTAGAAGCTTTGCAAGGCTTTGGGCATAAAACAATGTTTTCATATAGCCAGCTGCCCGGAGGCATCAGGAGCAATTGAGCGTACTAACTGGACTTTAAAATAAGCCATGCACAAGTTAGTTAAAACCTCAAGTTGAGATTGGGATGAAAAACTCCCTATAATTCTCATGGCCTTATGTGGGACCACAGCTATGCACGGCTACTCTCCCCGCATGGTCATGATCAGCCACAAGATGCTCCTCCCTGAAGCTTTCTGGCTAAACACCAGCCTCCTATCTGATCTGGAACCTCTAATAGTCAATGAGGAATGGGTGCGCAATTTAGTAACAGAGATTCAGCAGATACATATGCAAGTTGCTTGTCATCTAGGCATTGCACAACATTCAGTGGATAAAAAGTTGGGATGGGTGAAGAATCCCAAAGTATGGGATCCAGCTGGTCCTCTATAGACATGCTTTGGCAGCAAAATGGCAAGGACCTGTGAAGATTGTTGAGATAATCACCCCTGCAGTCTATAAGGTGGCCATCTCAAGAATGGGGAGACGTGATGTAAGTTTTTTCACTGCTCCCAGTTAAAACAGTGGAAAGGACAGCCTCCTCCACCAGCAACAGCAATCCCTTTTGAGCCAGGGGACACTTCCCAGCCTTCCCCCATTCAGCTGGTAGCCATCAGACAAATCTTACATGGCTCATGTATTGAAGCTCCCTGCATCTCCCTAGCAGAGACCTTAATGGCTCTCTGAAATTCTTAATTCTGTGTTTATAGTGTTTGTTTCCCTCCCCATAGGCCAGAAAAGAAACAAGGGGGGTGAGAGTGATGTCATTGGGTCTTCCATGGGTGCACATCTGGTTAGGCATGTTGCTACAGGACAAGGTTTCCCTTGTCTGTGCACATGCCAGCATTCCAGTAGGGTGGCACAGTCTCATGGCTACCACTCAGTCCACTGTCCTGGCATACTATTTGCATAATCCAGCTTTACAGTCATAGTCCATAACCTTTATAGATGCTGTATAAGGCAGCAGCATGGCAACACAATAACCTTCTCCCCATCACAGAACACTTGCCCCACGACCCTTCATCTACCTCATACTCATTTGTTGGGTATGTTTTGTGTTACGTCCAAGCCATTGGGGGGGGATTCCAATTATTCTAGTCAAGGGAAGCTTCTGGCATAGGTCAACCCCCCAGTGGAAGGAGGCTCTTTCCTGGGAATGGGATGCTGGAAGTTGTTTGTTGTCCGTGCACAAGAAGGTGCTCTTGTGTGCTTCTTGTTTGAGAGCCAGTTTGGCATGGTGGTTAAGCGTGTGGGCTCTAATCTGGGAGCAGCGAGTTTGATACCCCACTCCTCCACTTGCAGCTGCTGGATGACCTTGGGAAAGCCATAGTTCTGTCAGAGCTGTTCTTGAAAGAGCAATACTCGAAAGAGTTCTCTCAGCCCCACCTACCTCACAGGGTGTCTGTTGTGCAGAGGGGAAGGGGAAGGAGATTGTAAGCCACTCTGAGACTCCTTCAGGTAGTAAAGGACAGGGTATAAATCCAATCTCGTCTTCTTTCTGTGGGGGGCACCATGGACAACTGGACACAGGACATTCACATACTGTACCTGCCCAAAAGATGTGGCTATCGTCATATCCTCTTTCTTCCACGGCGCTGGCTGTTGAGTCTGAAATACTATTTCTGTCTCTCAAGGACAGTTTTTGTCTCCACAAGAACATCCCTGTCCCCCCAAGAGCGCATCTGTCTTTCTGTCAGAATGTCTATCTGTACAAGACTATCTCTGTTCCCCCAGGAGCACTTTAGTTCCCTGAAGAGTATTTCTGTCATCTCAGAGTGCAGCTCTGTCCCCCAATGAAAATCAGTTCCCTCCAAGAGCATTTATGTCCCCCAAAAAACCTTTGTTTTCCTTCTGTAACATTTTCTTCCCACTGAAGACCATTTCTGTCTCTTCAAGAACAGTACTGTCTCTCCAAGAACATTGTTGTCCCCCCAAGAGTAGTCCCTGGAAGGTTAGATTACTTCCCTCTCTTCAGAAAGATTTCTGTCTCTCCAAGAACATCTCTGTTCTTCCAAGACTATTTTTGTTTCTCCAAGACTATTTTTGTTTATCCAAGAACATTTCTGTCCCCTCAACAAACATTTCCATCTCCCAAAGAGTGTTTGTTTCTCCCCCAAGAACATTTCTGTCTGACCAAGAACAGTTCTTCACCTCTCTCTGGTTGGGAGTGATTTTTCTGCACCTGTCTCCTGCAGTGGCCATGTCCATTGGGGTTGGAACTCTGAGACACCCGTCTGTCTGCCACAGTCAGGCAGGTAGAACCAGTTACTGGGCTACACCACTGAGGGACCATCTTCACACTTGGCCTCCCCCTGCGTGGCAGTGAGTTTCCTGTGCCTGTCCCCTGCTGGGGCACTGTACCTTGTGGTTGGGACCATGCCCCCTTGTCTGTCTGCCAGAGCCAGGCAGGCAGACCCAGCTACTGGGCTCATCCACCGAGGGTCTGTCCTCATGTCATGGATTTCTTCTCTCCCACCCCAGTTCAGGGATGAGAGTTAGAAACCCCAAGACTTCAGTAAGAATTAAACAGGCCCCCAAGTGTATGTCTGCACATGCTCTAGGGTATCAGTAGTCACTGCCACCAGGACCTCTCAACACAAAAGGTTCCCCACCAGTGCTCAGGAGCAGAGGTTCCAACTCCTGTCTAGTCTCTGGGAATTAACAACTTATCAGTTCTGTACCAGGGCTGCAAACAATTAATTAACACACAGTGGTAGCCTTCTTAGGCGAACGGCTTAGGCACAAGATTTAGTATTAGAGTTCAAGTTGCAACAGAGAAAAACAAGTCCAGATAATATTGGTTATATATTATCTTTTATTCAGTGCAAAAGCATGCGTATATAACAAGACAAGCAAAAGCTAAACAAAAACAAATAATGCATATAGCATAATCAGCTCTAACTACACAATAGAGGTATTCATAGTTACCAAGCTTTCCGATGTATCAGATGGTCCAGTGTGCAAATAGTCCAAAAGTCCCACCACAGAATCTTGTAAAGAAGCCACATGTTGCTGTTGACAGCTGAGACCAGCTTGGCTGCCTATTAGCCAAAGTCCATGGCAAGCCAGTAACCAGTTCCAAAAAGGACTCTTTGTTTCCAGAGAGGAAACAAGAACAAAAAGGAAGAAACAAGAACAAAAAAGAACTTAACAGGGAGAGGGTACCTTTTCCCCTAGGGTTCTTTCTCTTAAACCCCCTCCTCCGTCACTCCTCCGTCACAACCAGACATAGCCATTATCCAATCGTGAGGGAGTGGAGGGGCGTGTCCAAATCTCCAGTTACTAGCCATTGCCTACGTGCTCTGTATCACATTAGAGAATGTTTTGATGTGTTGATGTCTTGGGCCTAGCTCTTCCCATGTGTGAGAAGGCGCCTGAATGTCTCCTTGCTCTACCAAAGGTGTCAAAGTGTCTTGCATATGGATATGAAGCATGGCCATCTGTGCAGGTGACAAAGTCACACGGAAGTGTCAGCAGCTAAGGCCATTTGGCCCTGGCAGGGATAGCCTCAAACCTGGCCTCCCCCTGCATGGCAGTGAGTTTTTAGTGCCCATCCCCTGCTGGGACACTGTACCTTGGGGTTGGGACTATGCCCCTTGTCTGTCTGCCATAGCCAGGCAGGCAGACCCAGCCACTGGGTTCCTCCACTGAGGGCCCATCTTCACATTTTACATTCCTCTGCATGGGGGTGCTCTTTTCACACCAGACCGTTGCCTGGGCAGTGTTGAGTGCGGTCAGAGCTCCAAAACAATGGGGGAACATTCCCCCCTTCAGTATATTTTAACACTCCCCCACAGCCCCTAGGATTCATTGGTCCCCAGCACAACACCCCATGTTGGAAAGATGTGTGACAGTTCTCACACAGAGCTTGCCTTGAAAGGAATTCCCCTCACATACACCATTGGGGATATGGATTCTGGGCATTGCAGACTGCTCAATCCAGGGTGACCCCACATCCCTCCGTGAAAGCCTAGCAAAGGGTCTCTGTATGGCTGCCCCATTCCTCATCTGAGGATCCATTTCCCCCTCACCAAGATTTTTTAGACCTCAGCCTCCCCCCGTGGCCCCTATGTTGTGATCCAGCATGTCCTGTCAGTCCAGCATCTGGTCATGTGAGTGCGAGGCAGGTGCAGTTTCTCCTGTAGGCTCAGATCCTCCCATTGATTCCTCTTTGTGGATGTAGTCATCCTCACCAAGTTGGGGTCCACAATTACATCCTTCCACTCTGCCTGCTGGTTATGTGATTGCCAGGGATGGCCAAGTCTTTCCCCGCCTTATTTATTTATTAAAAATTATTTTGTTAGATATGTATCCCACCCTTCCCACATAGCCGGCTCAGGGAGGGTTCCATCATAGATAATATATAAACAGTTAAAAACAATTATAATACATCAATTAAAATACAACTACTACTAATTCCTGTATTTCAAACCAGCACCTCAATAGGCGAGGTCTATTACCTTCAACACCAGCACAAATGGGTCCCGTCAAAGGTTGGGAGTCTGATTCCCAATCCAAGTCCCCTGCAACCCAGGTGCAGGACCTTTGTCTTCAATGAATTCAGTTTCAGTCTGCTCTGTTGTAACCATCCAGCCATGGCTTGTAACGGCCTGTCCAGATTTCTGGAGCAGAGCCCGGGTGGCCATCCATCAGTAGACAGAGCTGGGTGTCACTGGCATATTGGTGACAACCCAGCCCATACCTCCAGATAATTTGGGTGAGGGGGCACATATAGATATTAAACAGCACATTCCAGTGGGTGTTGCTGAGACATTTCCCATTCCCAGAGCCACCCTCTGTTCTCAACCTTGGAGAAAGGAGGCCAGCCATTGCAAGGCACACCCCCATATCCCCATGTTGGCAAGGCAGTGGGTCAACAGGTCATGATCAACCATATTGAATGCCGCTGACAGATCAAGAAGTATCAACAGCTCTGATCCACCTCAGTTCGAATGTCTCCGAAGATCATCCACCAGGGCGACCAACCCTGTCTCTGTTCCATGGGCAGGTTGAAAACTGGATTGGAAGGGATCCAGAATATCAACATCCTCCAAGAAAGCCTCTTCCACTACCTTACCCAGGAATGGTAGATTGGACAGTGGGTGGTAGTTAGTAAGGACTACAGAGTCCAAAGATTATTTTTTTATAAAAGAGACAGCAGACCACTGCCACCTTCAATCCCCAGGGGGTCCATACCTCATTGCTGCAGGCTTTAACCAACCATGACAGGCAGGGATCCAGGGGCACATGGTGGGCTTTACAGCTGCCAGGATCCTGTCAACTTCATCCTAGGCAAGCATACTGAAGTCAATCAATCAAATTGTTACAGTCAACAACCAGTGCACTCAAATCATTTTGTATAAAAACATTTGAATAATAAATGTAAGATAAAACCAACAGTGGCACTTAAATTTTAAAAACTGTGACTATAACATAGACTATAACATAGAGCAGTAAAATTTGTGTATAATTTAGATAAAAGATTAAAGAATCTAATTGCCATGCATTTTACGCTCCTTGTAAACCTGGGCACAAAATCTACCCACCTGTCTTGTTGTCTGGTGGTTCCTGTCAGTCAGGAGGTAATCAAGTTTAATCTTATTTGATCTGCCAGGAAACCTTTCTAACAGCAGACTAATAGTTTCCATACGGATCACCCTATGGTATATGTAGTTGAAAAATATCACCTTATGGTATATACAGTTAAAAAATACGTGTTCTAGAGTCTATTTCATGGAGGGCGCAGGAGCAGAACCTCAGTAAGGGGTCCCTTTAAACCTCCCTTCCAATACTGCAGATGGCAAGGACATGCTTCTGGCTAACGTGAATGACCTTCTTGAGTTATTGGATTCAAGAAAATGTAAATAGGCTGCAGGAGTGACTAAATATCTGGTATTTGCTGGAGAGAAATAGCCAGGAGAACTGAGAATATCCAGTTGTCTTTCAGTGTCACTCACTCTCTGCTTAATAAGTGATTTTGCCTGGTCTATACCAAGATCCAGAAGGGCTTGGGGAGAAAAGCCTAATTTCTGGATGAAATTCAAGACTGCTCTATGCCAATTGGAATGAAATTGGTCCTGCAAGATTAAAGGGAACAGGCCCCTGAGGTTTATATTTCCTGTTACCCATTTATAAATTGAGAGGATACAGATTCTAGCCTCTGCCTGAAGCATTCCTGTTTCCAGTCTGACCCAAGTGTTTGAAACACACTTAAGTACTTGTAATAATGCTCTAAGGAATTTAGACTCTCTCTAGTGGGGTAAAGGAGGAAGATGGTGGCTCCAGGAATGTTCCATAAGTCAGCTGGGCCAGTGACCTATCTTTAAACAATCTAAGAGCAGCCAGAATATAGTGCCCCCCATGAGACCGATGAAATTTCAAAATACTATTTGCTGTTTTCTCTCCTGCAACAGCTGCACAACTGCAATGAGTTGTATTGGTGCCAGAAGCTTGCAATACTACACCCAGATATTTGAAGCTGGAGACTTGTTCCAACTTATGCCCCTGAAGTTCCCATTGTCTGATCTTGGAGTTTTTCCCGAAAGCCAGAACTTTAGTTTTCTGATAATTAATTATGAGATGTTCAGTGTCACAGTAAAGGGAGAATTTTTTCAGAGCCCGTTTCAGCCCTATGGGAGTTCTGGAGAGTATTACAGCATCATCTGCATATAGTAACACATGGGTAGATTGCTAGTTTAAGGGGATGAAATCCAGGATCTGACATAAAATTTGCCAGATTATTGATGTAAAAAAGAAACAAAAAAGAGGCTAGGAGACAACCCTGCCTGACTCCCTTAGAGGTTTGGACAGGGTCAGTCAAATGCCCTAGATGACTGCACCTAACTCTGTTTGCTCGTGAATGGCCTGGATGAGAAATAGCAGTCATTTATTGAGTGTGGAAGCCTATAATTCCCCCCAAAGCCTAGATCTGGAAACTGTGTGAAAAGCTGCTTTTAGATCTACAAATACAGCGTAAAGTGATGTTTGTCCACCAGAGCCATATTTTTCAATAAGATGTTGTAACATCAAACAATGATCTAGCATAGACCTACCAGCTCTAAAGCCTGCTTACTCGTCCACTATAATATCCTCCAGCTCTAACCAATCCAAAAAAATTTCAAGCAGATGTTTAGTATAGAGCTTACTTATAATACTTAAAAGGCTGATTCGTCTATAATTTGATGGATCCTCTTTCTTTCCCTTCTTATGAAACAACAATGGCCATACCTCAATCTTTGGGGATAAGGCCAGTTTTGTTGATAAAGGTGAATAGGGAGGCTAGCAAGGTGGCCCACCAGTCCTTTTCTGCCTCAAGTAATTTTGGGGGGATTTCATCTAGACTGGGAGCTTTATTATTCTTTAGCTGACAAATGTAAGCTTTTACCTCTTGAGCAGATACTGGGGCCTTCATACATTTTCTGGAAATAGGACATCCGTATATCTGGGAGGATACAGGAGGCTAACAAAGAAGCAGTGGTTGATGTATTATTAGACACCTGTCTCCAGAACAGAGATGTATTTTTATTCCTGGTGGCTTCAATTAAATTGGCCCACTTTTCTCTAGTGTATTCTTTCTTCCATCTATCTACCAGGAGTTTATATTCCTTCTTTTGAGCTGCCTATTCTTTCCTTCAGCCCTCCTTGCTGCATTGTATGCGATGGATAGGGCATTTTTAGCTTTAATACAGCTTTGGTCAACCATGGTTTAGAAGGAAAATTCTTCACAGCTTGCCTTCCTTCTGGAAAGCATACTAGGAATGACCTTAATGATTGAATCAGGTTGTCATACATTTTTAATAAATGTTCTGGATTTAAAGGGGCTTTAAAGGCTTGGCAGAAAAGTTGGAGATTCTCAGCTGTTAGAACTTCCTTTAGATCTGTTTAGGCAGAAGATGTACATCGTCTCAAGCTTAACATCAAGAAGATGGTGGCAGTGTAGCAGCATTCCTCAGAGACTGCTTCCTAAAATTTATTTATTCTCAGAGTGGCTGGAGCTAATTTGATCTACTACACTCTTTTTTCTTAAACTGCCATTTCAAAAGCTGCCAGGAATACTCCTCCCTATCCTGAATAACATCAGAAATTTTTCTATTTCTTGGCTGTTTTACACTAAACAGTGATCTTCCCTTGTTGATAAGGACTGTGCTGCCTAAGAATAATATCTTCTACTCCTACTCCTGCAATTCATGACTGAAGCCTCTTACAAAGGACTTGTTAATTAGGTAAGCTATGGCAATTGCTGGAAAATTGTAAATACTACTCCTTCTCTTTTAATCAACCTCTAGTTTACAAAGAGAGTTTAAAGGAGACCTTAAAGAAGTATTAGCATCCTCAAATGTAGCTATGGGAAAATATAAAAGGGAGAGAGAGGCAGAGGACAACACTACCGCACTCCCAGCTTGTAAACAAACAAAGCTGGATGATTTTTTTATGCCTAAAGTCAACATATTGGGTGAGTTCCCAATCTCAAAACAATTCAAACCGCTGGCTGAGCAAGATGTTGATGGTATCCGTGATGAACAACACAGAAAAGGAGGGGAAGATGAGGGTTGTGTAGATATTACAAAGCCCACCAGAGAGAGAAAATGGAATTAAAGACAGAGGTGCTGTTGCTGTCTTGAATTAACTTTCTTATTTGACTGCTCAAATGGTCATCAGTATTTTTGAGAAAATTAATTGTATAAATTTCAAGATAGACAAATTGTTCCAGCACCTAAGGATTGATCATTATGACTGTACTAATTACAACAATAATAACAGGGGGAACTTTTAGGAACAAACGGATATCGAACATCTCCAATCCACCTGACATTCATAGGTTTCCCTTGCTCGAAAGCCAGTCGAATCCGTCGAATCCGACTCTAGGGTTGCGGTGCTCATCTCCGTTTCAAAGCCGAAGAGCCAGCGCGGTCCGAAGACGTTTCCGTGGTCATGTGGCCGGCATGACTAAACACCAAGGCGCATGGAACGCTGACATTCATAAACAGACTTTAAACATTTACGAAGGAGCAAATGGAAGTTTTGACAGGCAGCGACACCTTAAGACCAAGGGCTCATCTTATCAATTAAAACTACAGCCCTGCTAAGTCTGCCTTGTAGTATGTAGATATAGGTGTCAGGATCCCGTCTGGAAATCTAAACATCTGGTTCTACATCATCTAAGTAGCCTCCTTAATATGAAAGTATCTTCCCTAGATTTGACCCAGATAGAGCCACTCCACAGCTCAAATCAAATACAGAGCATAATGCTGTCATTCAAAAGTCCAAGGATTCCTTCTGCTTTGTTTCGTCCGAAGTCCTATTTGCATACCAAAGGAATTTCCCCAATTCGTATTTTTAACAATTTAGTTCTATCTCCCTTACTGAAAAAACAACAAAATATTATTCCAGCAGAAGCAAAAGATAGACTCTCTGAAGACCGTTTAACTGATGATTCTCAACATGAACTAGTACAACAGATGGACATGTCTGTCCACCCAACATCGGACCATGATGATTTCCTCCCAGACAACACAATGGAAGAGGATCTTTTGAATTCTTTTGCAGACCTTCCCTGTTTGGAACAAGAAAAGACCACTACTAGACTAGAACGTTTGTGACTTAAACTTCTAAGCGTCAACAAGAATACTGAAGTCTAGTACTGGACCCGAAGACAGCCAAGGGACTTCCAGTTCCCTTTTTGTATCAAGTGTGGTTGGGAGGTCAAATCTGGCCCCACAGGAGACAGCCAACGGCGTGCCTCCTGGGGGCCACCTTTGCTGCCTCGTAAGGAGGGAGGGGGAGGGGCTGTGGTGCAGCCTCGCCTCCAATAGGGGGAGTGGAGCTGGCGCATATTTCAATGGCTGGCTCTGCCCTCCCCTCATTCAGTGCTCGCTCTGCACTCACTGTGCTTGGAGCATCCGGCGCGCTGGCCCAAGTTTGAGCTTCCAGCTCCTTTGTTCTTGGAGGCCGGGCTCTGCGCCGGGCACGGGCGAAGCTGCGGAGAGCCTGAGGAGCGCCTTGGCACTTACAGCGGTCCTTTGGTGCTTGCGGGGTTGGCGCTTTGTCAGTGCAGCCGCCGACGGTTGGGATGCCTTTGTTTTCACCGCGGCGCCGCCAGCTGGCCTTCCCACATGGCACCTTCATCCCAGCGGCCCCAGGGCAGAGGCAGGGAGCTGCCTACGACAGGTCCCTCCGGGGCAGCAGCAGCATCAGGCGGTGGTGGGGCCCTTCTTTCAGTGGTGTGGTGCTTCTGCATCGCGATGGTGGCAGCATTGCGGCGGAGGAGACCTGGGTGCTGCCGGGTCCCTCTGGGTCCCTCCAGGGCAACATCAGGCAATTGGCAGCGGGCCACTTCTGGAGCACAGAAGGCTGCTGTGATGCCTGCCCACCGAGTTTAAGCCAGATACACACGGGGGAGGGACACTTTCAGACCTCCTGGGGTACTTCACTAGGGCAGTTGGTGAGGCTGCTGGGGCCCCAGTTCCCATCCTTGCTTTGTGGGAGGTTTTTGGATAGGCACGCAGTGGGTCCCAGGTTCAATTTCCTGCATCTCCAGTACAGTCTGTTGTGATACGATCAATCCCCTGCATCTCCAGTTAAAAGGGGGCGGGCATCTCCAGTTAAACAGGGTTTCTGCTTGCCCTTCCTTGCTTTGCATGAGGTTTTGGGGTACAGTCTTCTGTGATAGCCACGCAGTCCCAGGTTCAATCTCCTGCATCTCCAGTATGGTCTTTTGTGGTAGGCTCGATCCCCTGCATCTCCAGTTAAAAGGGTGTGGGCATCTCCAGTTAAAAAGGGTGTTTCTGCTTGGCTTTATTGGTGGGCCTTTTCTCTGGGCTGTTCAGTTTACTGCACGCCATCGTGGCATCGCGGAAAGGAAAAGGGGGGTCCAAAGGGAAGGGCCCTGCGCCTAAGAGACCCATGCCAGCACCACCCCTGCCGGACGACAGGACAGCCCCTTCTTCATTGGATGATGAGGCGGAAAGGGCAGAGCAGCAAACCATATTGGACAGGCTGGCTGTACTGGAGCAAGCTAGGGTGGCCACAGTTCCTGCCCCCCAACAGGCACCTCCAGGATAGGTTTCGTCAGCTGGAGAGAAAGGAGAGCCGGGTGGAGAGAAAGAGGTTCAGGGAGGAGGTCCTTAAACATCTTTCTTTGATTGAAGGCAGGCCTGATGTGGGGACTGGTACCAGGGTGTCTGGAGCAGTGGGTAGTGATTCTGATGTAGCGCCGGTGGATGAGCAGCTGGGTCCCAGGGGTAAGTGGGATCCTGCCTTACAGTTTAGTCTGATGTGGCCTTGGGGTCCTTGGGGTCAGGGAGCTGGCTCTGGGGTTCCGCCCACTCCCCAGCCTGGCTCTGGGGTTTCACCCGCTCCCCAGGACACAATGCATGGATCTGGAGACGCTGGTCAGTCCTGGGCTTGGGGCCCATCTGCTCTGCCTATGCAGTCCCCATGGGCTAGTCCCTGGGGTACTTTGGCCTGTACCCCCCCTTGGGCAAACCCTTATGGGGTGGCGTCAGCATTGGTGATGCCATTTGGGGATACGACCTTACCTTTGGGCAATCACCTTTTACCCGCAACGCGGAATAAGGTTTGCAAAGGTGAATACATTGACCTCTTTAGCCTTCTTTACCGAGATTTGGAGAAGGAAGAAAAAGAGGGACTGGATGAGAAGGAAAAAGAGATCTTACTGAGGAAGAAGGTGGATCAGACTTGGGCCAACTGGCTGGCTGGATATTTAGTTTATGCCGGCTTATTGTCCCGGTCCCAGCCCCTAAAGTCCCCAGCATTGTTCCAGTATTTGGACATTATATACAAAGCCTATACTGGCTTTCTTCGCCCGGCGTGGATGCGGTATGATGAGGAGTTTTGGATGAGGGCTACCATGAATCCCATGCTTCCATGGGATAGAATGCACCCTCATCTTTGGCTCCAAATTATGTCTATGCCTGGACAGTCTTCCATGGTATGCTTGCATAGAGGGCACACCGTGCAGCATTTGCAAGGCACTATTGCTTCCCATGGCTCCACGGGGCAGGTGGTTCAACCCCGCTTGCTCTGTTGGGAGTTTGGGTCCCGGGGGGGGTCTGTAGTTGTAAGTCATGCCCATACAGGCACGAGTGCCAGGTATGTGGGGGGATCCCACTCCTTTTCTGCCTGTCCTCGAAGGAGGCCCCGTGGCAGTCAGCGGAAGGGAGGCTGTGGCACTGCCTCCTCCTCTGCTGGAAAAGGGGCCCAGCCCAATAAACCTGTCGGCACTTGAAGCCTGGTTGCGGAGGTACCCTCGGGAGGACGACAGTTTATTTGTTAGAGAATTTCACTGTTGGTTTTCGCATCCCTTTTCAGGGGCCTAGGGCCCCATTTATGGAGTTTAATCTTAAGTCACTTAGAGGCATGGAAGCGGTGGTGTGGGAAAAGATCGACAAGGAATTGGAGGAGGGCTGTGTTTTGGGCCCATTTTCTTCACCACCGCTTCCTAACTTGAGAGTTTCACCTCTGGGGATTGTGCCCAAAAAGGCAGCTGGTGAATTTTGCTTAATTCACCACCTTTCATATCCGCAAGGGGGATCAGTTAATGTGCATGGTGAGGTACACCTCATTTGACCAAGCTGTCTGGGTGGTGCGGTGCTGTGGTCGGGGGGCAGAGTTGGCAAAGTGCAATATTAAGTCTGCGTTTCGCCTCCTCACTGTCCATCCCCATGACTTTGAGCTGCTGGGCTTCTCTTTTGATGG
The DNA here is from genome assembly GCA_029375565.1 of Gekko gecko. Lineage (NCBI taxonomy): Eukaryota > Metazoa > Chordata > Lepidosauria > Squamata > Gekkonidae > Gekko > Gekko gecko. Next base: position 213,977,380 of record JAPDNY010000005.1, on the reverse strand, counting down.
CCACTTCTTCATGGATAGGGCCTTGCCTATGGGATGTTCTGTGTCTTGTGCCGAAGCCCTTGCCTCAAATCCTGAAGGAAAACATCGTTTCCCTTCTTGGAAAGGTGAATGCCATCCTCCCTATACATGTCCAGATAGTCAAGCCAAATCCAGGGGTGAGGCAAGTAGTGGCCTAACCCAAACTTTAAAAGATTTCGGAGCTCCCCATTGGCCTTACGCCGAGCTCTCTCGATCCCCTTGGGATTCCAAGCATTACACCACATTAGGCGTGGAATCATGGCCGACCACACAATTACTGCACCCGGCCATTGGTGCTGAATAAACTTCAGGTCATCCCTGGCTTGCAACACCAGGGCCTTCCCTTTCAGGAATCCCAAATCATTACCTCCCAGGTGAATGACCAAAACCTCTGGCGGCAAGGCAGAGGTGTTCTCGAACAGAAGAGGGAGGAGGCCAGGCCAGTGTAGGCCCCAGCCTCCATTCCACCATCGCCCACTGGCTGAGGCCCAGCTGTGAGCCAATGGCTGATCGATAGGCCCGATGAGCTGCGCAGAAGATGTAGCTGCATCCAGAGATGAGAATCCTTCTCCTGCCACAAAGCACAGCTCCTAGGAAGAAACGACAGTGAATTCTGGAACCAAGCATTGCAAAACAGCAACTCACAATCCAGTAAGGGGGCGCACATAACGTTTATAAGCAGCATATCGCCACCTGCCTACCTGCTGAATATCAGCAGTGTGATAGCCCAAAGTTGCGGTAGTAGATGCTGCGCCTATTCTGAATGAATGAGTGCCAAACTTCACCCCTGAAAGGCCCAGCAATCCCAAAGCCCGGGCCGTAGCAGTCCAAAATTGGTGCTTCATCAGCAGGCTCCCGTCCACACGGATGAAAAGATATCCAACTGCATTGCCCTGTATTGAGACAAAGCTAATACAGGGCACCATTCAGAGTCAGAGCAGACACCCAACTTGACCACTGCCCCCTTATGTCGCTGGTCGGTTTTGGAGCCCCTAATAGTGATGTGCACCTCCTTCCCTGCAAATTGTAGGTCCTGATTGTGCAATACCCTGCCAGACTGGTCCAACTTGGACAGTACTACCAATTCACTAACCTTCAGTGCACCAAAGAATGCCAGCAGCAAAGCCACATGGAAAAGGCAGGCCTCATAACCGGAACTGCAAACACTGGAGCAGATTGCCTGTAACCCCTTGAGCACAGCTGGGGAAATAGGATGCCTCTGATCCTTCTCAGCTCCCTGCTCCCTTGTCCAACCCTTCAACATCTTTCTAATCCGAAAGTCGCCAGTGACTTCGGGAAAACCCAAAGCCTTGCTGGCAAATGCCAGGGCAGAAAGACGTCCCCGAATAGAGCTGATGGCCAACCCTGCCTCCTTCAAGGAAACAGAGTAATGGATCAGCTGCTCCACCGTGATAGGCCAGACCTTGGGATACCCCTCTTGTTTCCTAAATTCCTCAAATCGGCGAACTCACCGTTCATACCCCCGTCGCATGCCAGGGGCAATGGCAAGGCCTATTCCCTGAAAGCCTCAGCCCTCCAACTTGCCATAGCTCCGGGGGCATCCTTGCCGGCTGAAGATTGGCGTCTGGAGCCAGCTGACGAAACCTCGCCATCTGTTTGCGAGAGAGAGTGTCAACCACTCTATTATCTACCCCCGGCACAAGCTTGGCCAGAAACAGAGTATTGAGTCGCAGGCATCGCAGCGTAAGCGCACGCACCAAGCACATCACCCTAGCTGACTTAGATGAGAGGGAATTGATGACCTGGACCACTGCCAGATTATCACACCAAAAGTGCACTGTGTGATCAGCCAACTCATTCCCCCACAGCCAAACTGCCACGAGAATGGCAGCTGCAACCCAGTGGGGCCAGGACACTAGAAGCCCTCCCACTGCTGCCCCCCCCCCAGCACCAAGAATAGAGTGCATCACCTGCCCCAGACTGAGAATTCCCATCTATACCCTGTGGCTAATAGCCACTGATGGACTTCTGCTCCACATGTTTATCTAATTCCCTCTTCAAACTGTCCTTGCTTGTAGCTGGCACCACCTCCTGTGGCAGTGAATTCCATATGTTAATCACGCTTTGGGTGAAGAAGTATTTCCTTTTATCTGTTCTAACCTGACTGCTCAGCAATTTCATTGAGTGCCCACGAGTTCTTGTATTGTGAGAAAGGGAGAAAAGTACTTCTTTCTCAACCTGCTCTATTCCATGCATAATCTTATAAGCCTCGATCATGTCACCCCTCAGCTATCATTTCTCCAGGCTAAAGAGCCCCAAGCGTTTTAACCTTTCCTCATAGGGAAAGTGTTCCAACCCTTTTATCATTCAGTTGCCCTTCTCTGCACTTTTTCTAATGCTATAATATCCTTTTTGAGGAGTGGCAACCAGAACTGTACATAGTATTCCAAATGCGGTCACACCAATGATTTATACAGGGGCATTATAATACTGGCTGATTTGTTTTCAATTCCCTTCCTAATAATCCCCAGCATAGCGTTGGCCTTCTTTATTGCAGTTACACACTGTCTAGACATTTTCATTGAGTTGTCTACTACCAAGATCTCTCTCTTGGTCAGTCTCTGCCAGTTCAGACCCCATCAACGTGTATTTATGTTTAGGATTTTTGGCTCCAATGTGCATCACTTTGCACTTGGCCACATTGAACCCCATTTGCCATGTTGACGCCCACTCACCCATCCTCGACAGATCCCTTTGGAGTGCCTCACAATCCTCCCTGGTTGTCACCACCCTGAACAACTTCGTGTCATCTGCAAATTTAGCCACTTCACTGCTTACTCCCAATTCCAAATAGTTAATAAACAAGTTAAAAAGCATCGGACCGAGTACTGATCCCTGTGGTACCCCACTGCTTACCACCCTCCACTGAGAAAGTTTCCCATTTATACTCACTCTCTGTTTCCTATTTATAAGCCAGTTTTTGATCCACAAGAGGACTTGTCCTTTTATCCCATGACTTAGGAGCTTTTGATGAGGAATTTTATCAAAAGCTTTCTGGAAGTCAACGTAAACAACATCTATTGGGTCCCCCTTGTCCACATGTTTGTTTACTCCCTCAAAAAACATTAACAGGTTAGTGAGACAAGATCTTCCCTTACAGAACCCATGCTGAGTCTGCCTCAATAGTTTTTGTTCATCAATGTGCTTACTAATTCTTTCCTTAATAACAGTTTCCACCAACTTACCCGGTATCGACGTCAGACTGACTGGCCTGTAATTTCCTGGATCTCCCCTGGAGCCCTTTTTAAAGATGGGAGTGACATTAGCTACCTTCCAGTCCTCAGGAATGGAGGCAGATTTTAAAGAAAGATTACATATTTTTGTCAGGAGAGCCACAAGTTCACATTTGAGTTCTTTCAGAACTCTCGGATGAATGCCATCTGGGCCTGGTGATTTATTAGTTTTTAAATTGTCCATCAGTCGGAAGACTTCCTCTCTTGTCACCTCAATCTGATTCAGGTCTTTCAAACCCCCTCCCAAAGTCGATGGTTCTGGAGTTGGCAAGCACTTCTGATCTTTCGCAGTGAAGACAGAGGCAAAAAATGCATTCAGCTTCTCAGCCATTTCCCTGTCATCCTTCAGTAGTCCTTTTACCCCTTGGTCATCCAAGGGCCCCACTGCCTCCCTGGCTGGTTTCCTACTTCTAATGTATTTGAAGAAAGTTTTATTGTTGGCCTTTATGTTTTTGGAGATATGCTCCTCATATTCCCTTTTTGCTTACCTGATCACAGACTTGCATTTTATTTGCCACAGCCTGTGTTCCTTTTTATCAACCTCACTGAGACTAGCTTTCCATCACTTAAAGGAATCCTTCTTACCTTTTACAGCTTCCATTACTTTATTTGTTAACCATGTAGGCTTTTTTCTATACCTATTTGTGCCTTTCCTAACCTGCGGTATATATTTTTTTCTGAGCTTCTAGGATTGTATTTTTAAATAGTCTCCAAGCTTCCCCAATGGTTTTGACCTTTTCCACTTTTCCTTTCAGTTTCTTCCTCACATGTCCCCTCATACCAGAGAAGTTACCTCTTTTAAAGTTATAAGTGGTTGCACCAGTCTTTTTGGGCAATTCCCTATTTATACAAATGTTAAACTCAGTAACATTATGGTCACTGTTCCCAAGTGGTGCAATCACTTTTACATCTCTCACCATGTCTTGGGCATTACTTAGGAACAAATCCAGGATCGCCTCTCCCCTGGTAGGATCTGTGACCACCTGTTCCATAGCACAGTCACTGAGAGTGTCTAAAAACTCAGTCTCTTTTTCCTGACTAGAACTCATATTGACCCAATCAATGTGTGGGTAGTTAAAGTCACCTATTACGACACAGTTATTTTGTCTAGCTGCTAACTTTAATTCATTCATCATTTTATTATCCTCCTCTACCTTTTGATCTGGTGGGCGATTACAAACTCCCACTGTTAAGCCTCCTTTTGGACCCACTATTTCAACCCATAGCATTTCCAGAAGCGAATCCAATTCTCTTACCCTCTCAATCTTACTGGACTGTGTACCCTCTCTGACATACAGAGCCACAGCACCTCCAACCCTTTCCCCCCATCCTTCCGATATAATTTATAACCAGGAATCACCGTATCCCACTGATTTTCATCATCCCACCAAGTTTCTGAAATACCCACAATGTCTATTTTTCCCCACAACACCAAGCATTCCAATTCCCCGATTTTACCTCGGAGACTTCTAGTATTTGTGTATAAACACCTATAGTTTCCCATGCTTGTTAAGCCCATAACCTTCCTCTTGCTGACTTACAGTTGACTCCAACCCGGGGCCTTGGTGTCTTGCCTGTTATACGGTAAGGATGGGGTCAGAGTTACACTGGGCCTTGACTGTGCCACTCGTTATGTTGCCCTTGCCATTACTTTTAATATGTTAAATAAAGTGGCCTTAGTTTCATCCAACCTTGTTGTCTGACTCTTTCTTCCATCTGAGGGGGCAAACAGTTAAAGACTGAATTATTCTAAATAATTGGGCCAGGTGCAAGCTCGCAGATGCAGTGGAGGTCGCATAGAAATTCTTCTTAGCGGCCTTCACTGCCATCTCATAGGCTCTCGTGAATAACCTATAGGATGTTCCTGCAGCTTTGTTGCGGGATTGTTACCACCTTCTCTCTAGCCATCTTAACTCCCACTTCATCCTTCCTAGCTCCGGGGAATTCCATGGAGCCAGTTTGGTACAATGGAAAAGAGGGCGCTGGGGAATGACCTCATTGATGATTTTGGAAAGATGGTTATGCCAGTCTCCCACCAGCTAATCCAACAGACTGCCAGGGGGAATCAGATCCCATAGAGTTTCCTGAAACCTATTTGGGTGCATTAGACTCTGTGGGCAAGCATAAATCTGCTCATCACTGAAACAGGGAGGGTTAGGAGTGCTCAGCCAGGCCTTCGGGGCAAGATGGTCTGACCATGATACTGCATCAGCAGTAATTTGGTCCACCATAACCCCCAACGCAAAGATCCAGCATGTTGCCTGCTTGATGTGTGGGAGACGAAACAATCTGGGAGAGTATCAGTGCCGCCATAGACAACACTAGGTTCCTGACCTGAGAGGAGGCCGCATCACCTGCATGGATACTGAAGTCTTCCAGAATCAATAATCTGGGATACTCCAAGGATGAACCTGATCCAGCCTCCAACAGGCTTGGCAAGGTATTTGCTGGCACATTATGCAGACAATATACCAGCCAAATGGCTAAACACTCCTTGACATCCCATACCAGGCCTATACATTCAATGCCAGCAATCTTTGTCTTGGGGAGTGCTCTGAAAGAAAGCCTCCCAGATGAGTAGCATCACCCTCTGCCCATTAGTCCAAGACTGGTGAAGGACTGAAAAAGCTGAGTGTACCAGTTGAATCAGGGCAACTGTTTCACCCTCTCTCACCCAGGTTTTAGTCATATGAGCCAGGTCTACTGCCTGCGCTACCAAATAATTCTGGAGAATGGAGATTTTATTATTAATAGACCTGTCATTGCACAAAACCAGGGTTGGATGAGGGTAAAATTTCCTATCCCCACAGCTAGCATCTCTCAAGACGGGACAAAAGTTGGAAGGAAACCGAGCATTACCATATATCAGTGCCCTTCCTACAAATCACTTAGTCCCACCACCATACTTGCCCCCACCCCACCAGCACTGGAATCCCCAACCCTAATATGGCCTCCCCCATTAGATCTTATTGAATCAGAATGAATCCCACTAAGCATCAGGAGGCAAGTTTGATGGCCTGTTGTAGCCCACAAAAACCTTAAACCCACCCTCTAATATCAATATTACATTGACTATGCCCACTCCCTTCTCATCATTCACACCAAACATTAAATCACCAAACACACAACTATCTTCCCCCCCAAAATGACCCAACGTGTTGGGGATATGGATTTTGGTTGTCACTGTTCCTTCCTGGGGACATGCCTTCTGCTTGTCGTGTCTCCTCCCACATCAAGGGCAGCTCCGGTGCTTGCCATGCCAACCTGTTTGGTGGATGGTTTCTGACTGCAGAACCTGGATTCTAGGTTTTAGGTTCAGTTTTTGTTCCCCTCCCCCTCTTTTTTTGTCCTGGTTTCTGGCTGCAGCCACTCCAACCTCTATCCCCCTTCTATGTCCACATGCAGTGAAAATGATAACCATGGTGTGCCCCTGCCTTACATTCAGTCAGTGTAGACTTGAAATGCGGGCTTTTTTCAGTGCAGGAGTTTTCACGCAGGCATTACATTGGTTTTCTGTATCCTTTCTCCTCCATGGACTCCCTGTCATCATCCCCTGAGTTCAGGGTGATGGTGTCAGCCGCTGCCAATGTGATTGCCAGTGGCCACCTGGGATGTCAGTGCAGTTATGTCCAGTTCCCTGACAGTGTCTGAGAACTGGCCCAGACTGTGTTGGAGAAACTCCTGGGGTCCACTGCCCTATTGAGAGCAGTCCACCCCTGATTTTCATTCTGCCAGTTGGCTACATGACTATTGTGCTGGTCCTAATTTTATCAGGGGGTTAGATTCTCTGGTGTGGATCTTCACTTGTGCTCCACATCGGGAGCAACCTGCTGTAGCCTTTCAATCCTTCTGCTGGCAAGGTGACTACTTGTCCTGTCCAGTAATAATGCAAATCTGTTGCCTGTTAAGTAGTCTTTTCATTGTCAAGGCATAATTTGCACCACGGTACACAGTTCCCTTCCTTCTATTGAATTCGGAAGGAAACACAGCGTTTCATGAACTGTTGGTGTTGGAATGCTGGTCAAAACCAGCCACCCCTCTGGAGCTAGGAGAGGAGTTCCTGTGCTGTGAGTGAGTGGACCAGGAAACAGATCCCTGAGTGTGAGGGGGAACATGTTGGAGGAGGCCTGGGGGGAATCACTGTCACCAATGTTGCCAATGCCGCCTGACAGCAAAGCGGTGCCAAATCCTTCTGGGGTGGGAGGACATGCTGGACAGGACCCAGAAGATATTGTGTTACAGGTCCCCAATGGGTACCATCCTGCCATCCTAGGCTTGACTAGGACTATGCTGCCTAGCTATCAACATCCTCCCACCCCCCATGTTGTCTGAACCTGCCTTATGGAAAAGTGATTACTGGTTAGGGATGTATCCTCCTGGGATTGGAGTTTGCGTTGCTCTGACCACAGGCTCCTGCTTTTGGACACAGCACATTACCACTTCCCTGGGGTGTCCAGCACCACTCGTGCCTATCCACTAGCATGCTGGTAACATGAAAAACATTCCTTGGAGAATCACTTTGGCATGCTCTGTCAGTGTTAAAAAAGGTCACTTCATGTTCACACCTGCTCTGCACCTGACACAATGAGCCTGGAGCTGACGGGTCTTAAGCCTACTTCTCTTTTCCTTCCACCTGTTGGATATGTGGTAACTGGGCAGTGCCAAATCCAACATGGGTTTGCTGGTGTGGCCAGCTCAGAGACCTGGACTGCTTGTAAGACTGGGTTGCACAGGACATAACAGGTTATTTGCCACCATGGCCTTTCATTCCTTCCTCAGGTAATGTGATTACCAATGAGAAATTGTGCATGCTCAAGGCGTAGAATGTGTCCCAAGCCTGGGAGATACCTGTCCAGGCAGACATTCCTGTCTCACTTTCTGTGGTGTTCCTGAATTGTTGCCAGGGCTTTCCATAGTGGCGAACCATACACTGACATCTTCGCATATTGTCTCCCCGGTTGGTCCATAGCTGTCACTTGGGCTCACCTCCCACTCCATCCTCTCAAAAGTCCAACCTCACCTCACCATCAAAAAACTTCCGGAGCTGGAGGTGATACCCAAAGCCTCTCTCCATGCCACAGCAGACATCAGTTCAGGCCATGACTGACTGCTTTCCTGGGGGCCCTGTGGAGGGAACATCCCATCATGGCCCTGCAGGAGAAGTGGGGATGCAGTGGGTGCAAACCCTTCAGGAGCTGGAGGTGACATCTGATGCCTGTCTCCAGGCCACAGTGGACACCAGTTCAAGCTACAGCTGACCACTTTCCTGCACTCTCACGTCCTCTTCACCCGTCCAATGGAAAAGTGATAACTGGTCATGGCCGAATCCTCCCGTGTTGGGTGCTCACATTTCTCTGCTTACAGATGATTCCTTGATGGTCCTGTGTCAATGAGAGGGAAACATTCCGTGGCCCCACAAGACAAATTAGTATGTGGTGGATGCAAATGCTCATGGAGCCGGAGGTGACATCTAGTGCCTCTTTCCAGGCCATGATAGCACACTGACTCTACTGTACCTCTGAAAAGTACTGAGACTGATGAGTGATTTCAGCTCACACATACTTTATTAGAACAGGAACAAGACAACTAAGCTGGCTCGCAGGCCGGCTTTTATTCCCAAGTGAACCCACACCCCAAACACACACAACACCCGTGATTTGCTATTTATAGTTAATTGAGTTACCCCGGGCTCCTCTATTGGAAGAATGCGAGGAGCCTACAATCTATTGTCTAAAGGAACGAAGCTCAGGGCCTTTGCCTGACCGCGTGGCGGACCTGTCCGAACCGGTCTGAGCACATGGTTACCCCGAGTCCATGTTTCTCCATGGGTACACTACACCCCTCCCCCCTTGGTCTGTGAGGCACCCACAGACAAAGTCCTTTAAATAAGTGGGAGGTTTCTGGACCCTTGTTGAGCACCGGATAGCTGGAGCAGGGGAAGATGCTGGCACCTGAATGCTGGTTGGTGCCGCCAACCATTGAGTGGCCGATGAGGCGTTTCCCGCAACGGTCGGGGCATCTGGAGACGGGGTGATGGGTTCAGTGGCTTAGCTGACTGCCTGGCTGGACTCTCGCGGCATTTGCGGAGGCTGTGGGTTGATTACCTCGGGTGGTTCAGGGTCCTCGTAGTCGTCTGGCTCCCATGGCGCCACCCATCGGCGGAGTTGGTCAATGTGGTGGTGCAGCACGGTGCCGTCCTCGCAGGAGAGTTCATATGAATGTGGTCCCCTGACCCTTACCACCCTTGCTGGGATCCATGGTGGGCCTTAGCTCCTGGCGTAGACAGGGTCCTCAGGGAAGAACCCTCTGCTTGCTTCCTGGTCCTCTGTGTCCAGCTCGCACTCCGGGACCCGATCCGGGTGTAGCCTGTCCAAGTGGGACGTGAAGCGGCGACCCAGGAGAAGTTCTGCCGGGTTGCGTCCAGTGGTGGCATGCGGAGTTATGCACTGCCCAAAAAGGAATGAAGCCAGTTTGTACTCCCAGTCCGAGGAGTTGATCCGCCGTAGTGCTTCCTTTGCGGTGCGGGCCATCCGCTCAGCTTGCCCGTTTGTGGCGGGGTGAAACGGCATGGACCACACGTGCCGGATGCCGTAGTATGTGGTGAAGTCCTGGAACTCCCGGGAGGTAAAAGTGGTGCCGTTGTCGGTGACCAGTGTATCCGGGAGGCCCTGAGAGCTGAAGATCCGCCACATGGCTCAGATGGTGGATTTCGAGGAGATGGACGATACCGGGACGACCTCTAGCCATTTGCTGTGGGCATCTACTAGTATAAAGAAAATCTGCCCCTGGAATGGCCCTGTGAAATCCACGTGGAGCCGGGACCAGGGACGATGGAAGGACTCACAGGTTCTCTCCGGAGCACGCGGTGGGTCGGGGCATGAGGCCTGGCAGGGCTGGCATCTTTTTACTTGTCAAGGCCTGGCCACCAGACGTAGCTCCATGCTAACACCTTCATTCTGACCACTCCTGGGTGATGTTCATGAAGCGCCTCTAGAACATATTGTTGCAGCAGTGCTGGAATCACCACCCGGCCTCCCCACATTAAGCACCCCTTGTAAAGGGACAGTTCATGTTTACGAGTACTGAACGGGGCAAACTCGGGGCCCTCTTTGGCCACAGGCCACCCCCTCCCCACCCAGTCCAAGACTCGACAGAGAATAGGATCCCGAGCCGTGCGGCGGGCTACCTCCCGCACATGGACTGGACTGTTGGGAAGCATCTCCACTAGAGCGACCAGATGCTCAGGTGCAGGGTCAGGGTCCACAGCCGGCAGAGGCAGGCACCTTCCCGGGTCTGTGGGTGAGGGAATATGAATACCCCGCCAGGAATATGGACCATCGCAGGACCCGGGGGGATACCATTTGCGGGGTCTGGCGGTCCTCAGCGATGAGTCCCAGCAGCGGCATGTGGTCCGTGATGATTTCGAGGGGCCGGCCGTAGAGGTAATGATGAAACTTCTAGACCCCCGTCACAAAAGCCAGTGCCTCTTTATCGATTTGTGCGTAGTTGCACTCTGCTGATGACAAGGTCCTCGAGTAATATGCGACCGGGACCTCCCGGCCGTCCGGCAACTGGTGGCCCAGGACCGCCCCAACCCCATAGGGGAGGCGTTGCAGGCGAGGACCACCGGAAGTGACTCCGAGAAGTGGTGGAGGACCGCATTCGAGACCAGCAAGTCCTTGACACTTTGGAATGCCATCACGTGCTTAGGTCCCCAGTCCTAGGGCGCATCCTTGTCGAGGAGGCGGTGGAGCGGCTCCTCCATGGCCACCTTGAGGGGCAGGAACGCATGATAAAAATTGAGCAGGCCGAGGAAAGCCTGCAATTCAGCCTTGGAGGAGGGCGGGGGGGCGTGCGTGATGGCCTTCACCTTGTCGTCCGTGGGGTGGATCCCTTGCGTGTCCACAGCGAACCCCAGGAACTCGATGCGGGGCATGCCTAGGAGGCATTTCTCCTTCTTTACCTTCAGCCCGGCGTCGTCGAACCTCTGTAGGACCTGATGGATGCGGTCCGCGAAGGAGAAGGTGTCCGGCGCCGCGACGATGAGATCGTCTAGAAAGGGCTGTACTCCGGGAATGCCTTTTAGGAGAAAGTCCATAAAAGATTGAAAAATCCTGGGAGCTACACAAACCCCGAACTGTACCCTCGTGACCCGGAAGGCCCCTTTGTGCGTGGCAATTGTCTGGGCCTCTGCTGCAGCAGCATCTACGGGCAGCTGTTGGTAAGCCTGTGCCAGGTCGAGCTTACCAAAGACCTTGGCCCCCGCCAGAGAAGCGAGGATGTGGCTCACCACCGGGACCGGGTACGCGTGGTCCTGCAAAGTTTTGTTTATTGTGCACTTGTAGTCGGCACAAATGCGCATGTCCCCGTTAGGCTTGACGGGCGTTACTATGGGGGTCTCCCAGCGTGCGGACGCGACCGGCTCCAGCACCCCTTGTGCTACCAGGCGATCGAGCTCTGCTTCAATTTTCGCTCGCATCGCAATAGGGGGAACCCGAGCCTTTATCCAAATAGGCCATACAGCCGGATCCAAATCCAGCGAAATGGGGTCACCGGTGTATTTCCCCAGAGTCCTGTCAAACACCCTGGGGAATTCCCGGCACACCGCTTCCCAGTCCGCCGTTCGGATCTGGTTCAACCCCGTTATCTGGAAACCCAGGGGTTTGAACCACAAGAGTCCCAATAGGCTGGAAAGCCATCCCTCCACCACCAACAGGTCCAGGGTGCCCAAGAACCCATTGAATTGGACCCTGAACTTGCCCCAGTCCGGGACGGCCACAGGTTTCTTATTAAAGTCCCACAAAACCAGGCCCTGTGGCTTGCGCAACTGGGGTCCCCCTTTTGGGCATAGGGCACGGAGGGTCTCTGCCGATATGATTGAAAACGAAGATCCCGAATCAATCTCCATTTCACAGGGGGACCCTTCAATCCAGACAGTGACATGCACTTTGTCCGGGCTACTGGGGGGCAAGTTACATACCGCCTGTTGGTGGTGGACTGAAATGGTGTGCAGATCGTCAGCAGGTTGTCCGGTGGCCTTTGGAGCAGCAGATCTCCTTGATGTGCCCCGTTTTGTTGCATGCCCTGCAGATTGCGGTGCGGAATTGACAGGTCCGTCGCTCGTGAGTGTTTCCGCAGCTCACGCAGGCTATGGATGGCTGGGACTTGGCCTCTCAGGTCCGCTGAGGTTGCTGGGACGGTCAGTGGCGTACCTGGAGGACCTCCTCGTCATCCGATACGTCGGACCCATGCGTCGCTTGTGTGCAGTGGACCGCCGAGCCGAGGCGGTCTTGGTGGGCCTTTTCGTAAGCCGCAGCCTCCTGGATGGCCTTATCCAGGGTGAGGTCATTATTGCTGGCCAGTTTTCACCGCAGTTTGGACTCACGGAGGCCCACAAGAAACTGGTTTAGCAGCGTATCAGGAAGGCTTGGGAACGCGCATCACGTGGCTGCCCGTCGAAGACCTGCCAGGAACTCCATGGTGGACTCATCTGGGCCTTGGACCCTCGCGAAGAACCCCAGGCGCTCTACGAATTTTGTGGGCTTCAGTGAGAAGTGGTCCGTTAAGATCTTCACCAGCGCAGGGTATGACTCCTCCTGGGTGGTCCTGGGGTTGAGGAGATCCCGCAGGAAGAGGAGAGTGTCTATGCCGCAGACACTCAGGAATAGGGCCTTCTTCTTTGCCGCGTCTACCACCTCGTGGTAACTGAAGTGGTTCTCCAGAGTCTCCAACCAAGCGTCCAATTTGTGCAGTTTGGAGATGTCGAAGGCTTGGAGGTGCATTGGAGGCGCGGCCATCTTACCTCAGTTAGGTGAGTTGTAGTTGCCGGGTACGAATGTCGAAGCTGGGTGGGAGGCGCGCTGCTCTCGGGGTCAGCGGCGAGGCTTGGGAGCGGAGCGGTGAGCGGATGGCTCGGTGCGAAGCTCGGGAGCATTGGTGGCTTGGCTGCGGTGAGCGGTGCGTTGCTGCTCTCGGGGTCAGCAGTGCAATGCTCGGGAGTGGTGCAATGAGCAGCGGGGCTTGATGCGATGCTCTTCTTTGTGGTCATTGTTCATGGAGGGAGTTGGCATCCCATCCTCGTTGCCAGTGAAAAGTACTGAGACTGACGAGTGATTTCAGCTCTCACATACTTTATTAGAACAGGAACAAGACAACTAAGCCGGCTCACAGGCCGGCTTTTATTCCCAAGTGAACCCACACCCCAAACACACACAACACCCGTGATTTGCTATTTACAGTTAATTGAGTTACCCCAGGCTCCTCTATTGGAAGAATGCGAGGAGCCTACAATCTATTGTCTAAAGGAACGAAGCTCAGGGCCTTTGCCTGACCACGTGGCGGACCTGTCCGAACCAGTCCAAGCACATGGTTGCCCCGAGTCATGTTTCTCCGTGGGTACACTACAACCTCTCAGTCTTTCCCTCCCCTGGCCAATCTATGTTTTCCATGTTTTTTAATAGGAGGACCTACACACCCCTCTTTGGGATGCTCTGACTGACCTTCCCGTGTCCTCCTGCTACAGCATAGCAGAGGCTCTCATCCATTAGGCACCAGGTTCCTCTGACTCAGGAATGTTATTGTCAGAAAAAGGTCTATTTGATGATTTTCACTGAGTCCATTGTTATGTGTTCCCTATTCCGCTTTGCACTTGCGTAGGTATGCAGGCAGTAACGTGGGAGCTTCTTCCCTGCCGCTTTTCCTTATCACGGTGGCCTTGAATGTAGGCTTTGGGCTATTCTTGTGTTGATGAGAATTTTCCAGTCCTGTGAAGGTGAAGGGAGGGGAGAGTCGTCTCCCGCTCGTGAAGTAATTCTCCCGCCGGGAGTTTCCCGCGCACGCGCTTACAGTTCATTCACTAGTCGCACTCATGCATCATACTATAACTCTGCTTGCTTTGCTCTTGCCCCCATTCCTGACAATGATTTTCTACTGTGGGTTTTAGTACTGTAATCCAATAAAGCCTTTCTTTTGATCAAGAATGCTTGGACCTACTTGCTTTTGAACCTGACAGAAATTGTCAGGAATCATCATTACTTCACCATCTCCAGCACCTGCCTTCCACCACGATGAGCGAGGCTGGGGCAGGAACACCGGTGACAGTCCCAGTGACTACCACACCGGTCACCACGGTTCCGGTCACCACCGTGGCAATTCCAGTGACCACCACTCCGGTTACCACCGTTCCGGCTACCGTTGTTCCAGTGACTACGACTCCGGTAACCACAGCTCTGGTCCTGTACTCTACGGCCGGACCAGCCACCCCTCCTTTGACCAGCACAGTGGGAGCATCGTACACTCTCCCGATCTACAGCCCCGCTGGGCCAACCCAGAGTCATGGAGGAGCGATACCTTGAACCTACTTTCTTGGTGCCCCAACTCCTTGGGACAAGGGGGTTACCTATTGGAGGTCACATGATTGGACTAAGAATCTTTTGGACACTACCCAGACTACCTGGTCCTTACCGGGGAGCCAGAGCCGGGACAGCTTACTGGATCCCCGGGGAAGTTTCGGGCTTCCCCAGGGACGGATGTCCCATGGATCTCCCAGATCGGGGTCCAGCCCAGATGCTGATGCCCGCATGGACTCTATCCAAGATGATACCCGACGTTTAATGTGGGACATGGGCAAGCTGATGCAATCCCTACCGCAGATGATGGACCAAGCAATTCGAGCCCACCCACTGACTCAACTGAGACCGGCTCCAGCCCCTGCACCACCAGCACTGCCCGTGCCGCCCCTCCCTGGCCAGCCTGTTCCAAGGCAGCCAGCACCAGCAGCACCCGTGCCTGGCCAGCCAGTTCCTGGCCAACCTCCTCCGGCTGGCCCATTGCCGGGAGGGCCCATTCCTGGGCAACCGGGACCCGTCCAGCCTCCACCTGTTCTACCGCCGCCTCCAATTCCTGCTCCCGCACCCCTTCCGTTGCCCGCTCCGGTACCTGGCATGGGTCCCGTTCCCCCAATAATTCGCCCCAAAGACATGTTGGAGATTACTTTTGACGGGGACCCTGAGACTGTGTCTTTCTTTATATTACAAGTCGGGAAATTTGTACAGCGATGGGGCTATGTGTTCCCGGACGAGGAGCAACAGGTGGAATTTATCGCTTCAAGGTTCTGGGGAATTGCTACCAGTTGGTACATAGCCCTCCACGATCTGGAGGCGGTGGAGCTGGGGAATGTTGATGACTTCATGTGGGCTTTGAGGAATCATTTCGAAGACCGGGGGCGGCTCAAAAGGCGGAAGCTTTTCTCCGCACCTTCAAACAAGGCAAACTGACCGTGAGGGAGTACTCACGGGAATTTCAACGACATGCAGTTAAGATTCGAGACTGGACTGACCCTGTGCTGGCTCAACAATACCGGATGGGACTAGCAGTGGATGTCTGCCACAATGTTCTCAGCTCCAAAGAGCCACGCACCCTCCAAGGTTGGATGGAGGAAGCTGAAAAAGCTGAAAGCCGATTGTGCCTCATGAAGCTGGACTTATGTCTTGGAAACAATCATCCGAGCACCTTGGCCACCCCGATCAGGAGCAAGCCAACCTCCACCCAGGGTGGGGTGAGAGACCTACGCATGAGACAGGGCCTGTGCCTACGATGTGGGGAGAAAGGACACTTCGCCGCATCCTGCCCCAAGGGGGACCCTGGCCAAGCCCTGACGCAAGAGGAACCCCGACGATGGCCAGCGACCACCCCGAGGACAGGTACAGCAAAACCACGCAACCCGCGGGCCCTTTTTGCCAACCCTGACCCTGCGGATGCCTTGATGTTGGAAGAAGATGAGAGTGAGCTGCAGGGAAACGAATTGGTCCTGTTTGTGGGTGGCGTTACCCAACAGGACCCTGCCCCTGAAGCGCCCAAAATGGTGAGCAATTACCCCTCTCTCTTCTTTGTGACTGTTCTTATAATGAACCCAGCAATGATGACCCACATCAGGGTCCGAGCTCTCATTGACTCGGGGTGCAGGAGGGATTTGATGAACCCATCACTGGTAATGGGTCTAGAGGCGGCGGTTACCAGTTTGAAAGACCCTATTACCTTTACCCAAATGGATGGGTCACCGATGAAGGAACCATGCCGATTTGAGACTATTCCCTTAAGGGTGGGCACAGGAGAACATTGGGAGCTGCGTTCTTTTGTAATAGCCCCACAAGCCCAGTTCCCATTAGTGTTGGGCAGCCCATGGTTGCATGGGCATGATCCATATATACTTTGGGACGAAGGGACAGTGCAATTTATCTCCCTGAAATGTGCGGAACATAAGTGGGACCCGGGGTGGGGAAAAACTCCAAACAACGATCCTCCACGGGCCTGCTTAGCCACAGAGGACCTTAACCACATTCCCAAAGAATACCGGCATTTGGCCTGTGTGTTTGAGGAGGAGGAAGCTGATGAACTACCTCCCCACCGTAACTCAGACTGTGCGATTGAGATCCTTCCAGGCCACAAATTGCCTAAAGGGAAAATTTATGCTATGAGTCCTATGGAAAAGGAGGAGCTGCGCAGATTCATTGACAAGAATATGGCCCGTGGATTTATCCAACCGGCTTCGTCCCCCTTTGTGGCCCCCGTGTTGTTTTGTAAAAAGAAGGATGGGGGGCTGAGACTGTGCACTGATTACAGGGGCCTTAACACAGTTTCAGCCACCAATGCTTACCCCATGCCCCTCATCAAGGATTTGCTGGCAGAGGTGGCGAAGGGGAAGGTGTTTTCCAAATTGGATTTATGTGATGCCTATTTTAGAGTCCACATTAGGCAAGGAGATGAACACAAGACTGCCTTCAATACCCCGTTGGGACAATTTGAATATCGAGTTATGCCCTTTGGGTTGCAGGGGGCGCCTGGGGTCTTCATGAACTTAATAAATGAGGTGTTGCTCCCCTATTTGTTCAAGGGGGTGGTTGTTTACTTGGATGATATCTTGGTGTACAGCCCAGACCAAAAAACTCACACCAGACTGCTTCAAGAGGTACTGGAGAAGTTATTAAAACACAAACTGTTTGTTAAGCTGTCAAAGTGTGAATTTCATCAAAGCCGCATTGACTTCCTAGGATATCGCATATCCTCAAACGGGTTGGAGATGGACCCAAAAAAGGTCCAGGATGTGTTGGCTTGGGAACCTCCCAAAACCAGGCAGCAGCTCCAGAGTTTTCTCGGTTTCGCCAATTTTTACCGTCAATTCTTGCCCCACTTCGCCCAGGTAGCCCTCCCTCTCACAGATCTCCTAAAGACTAAAGGGAGAGGGGTCAAAGCTTCCATGCCGGGGGCCCTTTTAGATTGGACGCCTCAGTGCCAGGAGGCATTTGAACAACTGAAGCAGTTATTTACTTCCGAACCAGTACTGGCACACCCAAATGAAACCAAAAAATTTATTGTTCAAGTAGACGCATCAGATACCGCAATGAGGGGGTGATCTTACAAGAGGACGCCCAAGGGCACCTGCACCCTCTCGCCTATGTTTCCCGAAAGTTTAATGACACGGAGAGGTTCTGGCCCATTTGGGACAAAGAAGCAGCTTCCATTCGCTTAGCCCTAATTACCTGGAGGCACTGGTTGGAGGGAGCTCGGGTACCCTTTGAAATCTGGACTGATCATAAGAATCTTGAGGTACTTCGAAAGCCCCGGAATTTAAATGCCAAACAGTTCCGATGGGCTGAGTTTTTCTCCAAGTTTCAATTCACCCTCCACCATTTCCCGGGCAAGTCCAATCACCTGGCAGATGCCCTCTCACGCCTTCCCCAGCACCTTAGCAAGAGAACGGAGGTGAGAGAGTCCCTTTTACCCCAGATCAACTGGTTGGGGCTGTATTAACATGCAAACAGAGACAATTACAGCCTGTAACCCCGAATCAGGGGCTGCCATGGGAAAGCTGATTAGCCACTGACATCACTGATCAGGAGAGAGTTGAGCTAAAAGCTCGAGAGGATGTAGAATGCAAACCCAATGGTTGCTGGTACAAAGGCAATAAACTGTTTGTCCCAGAAAGTACACGACCCCAAGTATTGCAGGCTGCCCATGATTCAAAATCTGCTGGGTACTTCGGGTATGTGAAGTCGCTACATCTACTGCAGCGCAATTTCTGGTGGCTCCGAATGAAACGAGATTTATCACTCTACATACAATCTTGCCCTACATGTAGTCATTGCAAGACCAGAGCAGAAAACCCCCTGGTCTATTACAGCCGTTACCTACCCCAAGTCGACCCTGGGAAGTGATTTCCATGGATTTTATCACTGATCTTCCCCCCAGCAAACACATGACTGTCATTTGGGTGGTGGTGGACTTATTTTCTAAACAGGCTCATTTTATACCGTTTCCTAGCTTGCCAACGGCCAAAATCCTTGCAAGAGCCTTTTTACAACATATTGCCCGACTCCATACTTTACCGATCAAAATAATCTCCGACCGTGGGGTTCAATTTGTTTCCAAACTATGGACAGAGTTAATGGCCCTCATGGGCATTGAGCATGCTCTAAGCAGTGCATACCACCTGGAGACCGATGGACAAACAGAAAGGGTGAATCAAACACTAGAGCAATATCTGCGTTGTTTCACTATCAACAAGACAATTGGGTAGATTTATTGCCATTGGCAGAGTTTGCATACAACAACTCCTGGCACGCGTCTACCGGAATGTCTCCCTTCAAAGCCGCCATGGGCTATGATAGCCCCCTCTTCCGTTTTTGAAACCCGGGGGGACTGGTGGGAGAGCCACAGAATGGTGTAAGTCTTTTCGAGAATCTTGGCCAATGATTGTAGAGACGTTAAACGAGGCAAAGGCTCAATATAAGAAACATGCGGACAAAAAGAGGGCGGGGGGATGGAACCTGCGACGAGGGGATTCCGTATACCTTTCCACTAAGAACTTACGGCTATCGCAGAAGTCGCGGAAGCTCGCTTGGAAATACATTGGTCCATTCAAAGTTGTTCGATGTATTAATAAAGTGACTGTTCAACTGGATTTACCTAAATCACTTAAAGCAATTCATCCAATTTTCCATTACAGCCTCCTCAAACCGGCATCTCCCCCGACTAAGTGGCATCCGGAGCTGCCGGCACCCCCGCCCCCGCTGATCATCGATACTGAGGAGCATTATGAACTAGCTGACATCCTGGACTCTAAATTTATCCGTGGACAATTGTATTATTTGGTTGAATGGGTACATTTTGGGCCCCAGCACAGGGAATGGGTGAAAGTCTCTGATATTAATGCACCTGATCTCCTGAGGGATTTTCACACCCGTTTCCCAGCCAAACCAGGGGGCCCATGTACTCCCCTTCCTGAATGGTGGGTGGGAGGTATTTTGGGAAGGGCAGAGTGTCAGAAAAAGGTCTATTTGATGATTTTCACTGAGTCCATTGTTATGTGTTCCCTATTCCGCTTTGCACTTGCGTAGGTATGCAGGCAGTAACGTGGGAGTTTCTTCCCTGCTGCTTTTCCTTATCACGGTGGCCTTGAATGTAGGCTTTGGGCTATTCTTGTGTTGATGAGAATTTTCCAGTCCTGTGAAGGTGAAGGGAGGGGGAGAGTCGTCTCCCGCTCATGAAGTAATTCTCCCGCCAGGAGTTTCCCGCGTGCGCGCTTACAGTTCATTCGCTAGTCGCACTCATGCATCATACTATAACTCTGCTTGCTTTGCTCTTGCCCCCCATTCCTGACAATGACCTTCTACTGTGGGTTTTAGTACTGTAATCCAATAAAGCCTTTCTTTTGATCAAGAATGCTTGGACCTACTTGCTTTTGAACCTGACAGTTATCCCTGTCAGGAGCCAAACACCATGCCCTTCCTGTCTTCCCAAAGTTCCTGCACTCCATCATTCCCAACACAAACTGCTCTCTGTCACCCTGAGGGGAGCCTCTCACCATGCCGTCCCTGTCATTGGTAACGTGGTTGCTGCTCACCACCAAAGTTTCCTGGGGGTTTCAGTTTGTGGATGCTGGCATGTTCTCCCAGTTGGGGGCCACTCACCATGTTCTCTCCCCAGAGATGTTTGAGCTGAAGGTGTTGTGTACTGAAATGTGAATCACTGCTATTCTTTCACATGTAAAGCCTGATTCTGTATGTGGCTCTTCAGATGTCGCATTACTATTGGTGGTTTCTGAGAAACCTTCTGTAAATACCCAATCACTGAGTGATATTGTAGCAAAGAGGGAAGGGTCCTGATTGGCCTTTATCCCTGCAATGTTATTGGTTCTTATCTTGTTATGGGTGTGGCTTTGAAAGCCCGGGAGAGTTTAAAAAGGAGCTGTGCTCCACTGTTTGTTGTTGGCATTCTGAGTTGGAGTTTGCTGTTACTAATAAACTGAAATCACTTGCTGAAATCAAATCGTTGTTAAGTTGTCCATACTTAACAATTGGCGACAAAGGTGGGATGCTAGAGTGGGTAGGCAGCCCCACTGAACCAAGGCAGTAATGGCAGATGAGAACGCACACCTGGCTGAGCCGGCTGAAGCTCCACAGGTGGTTGTGGACACTCGACCAGTCGAGATGGCTGTCAACCCGGCGTTCGAAGCATTCGACCTGGCAACAGAGGACTGGGACTCTTACCTAGCATGGTTTGAGTTTCACCTCCAGGCAAACCAGATCACAGATGAGGCGAGGAAGAAGGCGACGCTCCTGAGCTCCTGCGGCAAGGCCATCTTCGACGTCGCTCGATCCCTGGTTGCACCCACTGAACTCAGTGCGGCCACGTGGGCTGTCATCACGGCCAAACTCAAGGGACATTTTTTGCCGCAACCATCGAAGCAGTGCCAGGGGCCGTCGGAGTCGATAGCCGAGTTCATCACCACCTTGCGGAAGGCAGCCCGGACTTGCGGGTTCACAGACCTCGAAGAAGCCCTTCTTGATCGCCTGGTGTGTGGCCTTCAGGACAAATGGCTTCAACAGCGTCTCTTCACCCACACCAATCTCACATATGCAGTGGCCTACGCTGAGGCTGTCACCGCAGAAGCAGCTGATAGGTCGACTCGAGAGGTTCGACAGTGGCTGACCCAGACCAGCAAGGAGCCTGCAGTCCACCAGCAGTCCACCAGTGACTCAGACGGTGATGCCGACAGCGACGCCAACGGTGTGTGCAGGACTCAGGAGACACGCCCACCACGGACCAGACCGAAGACTACAGCGACGCATTCCTGTGCCCGCTGCAGGGGGAAGCATGAGAAGGACCTCTGCTGGGCAAAGGAGCTGTTCTGCTGCTCCTGTGGAAAGCGAGGTCACCTGGCCCAAGTCTGTCGAGCAGCCAAGAAATCTCCACCATCTTCATGACGTGCAGACCCCAGGGTTCGGCCCCGAGACAACGACAAGGTGACCGACTGTCATCAGACTGACACCTACTGCTGCCCATCGACGATCCTGACTACCGGGAACAAGCCCAGCCATAAGATCCACGTCACGCTTCGACTAGACGGCATACCCTGCACGATGGAGGTAGACTCCGGTTCGTCCGTCACTGTCATCTCCACTCAGACGTGGCAGCGTCTGTTTCCAGGATGGAGCCGCTGCCGCCTGTCACCAGTGTTGACTCGCCTGACCGACTTCCAGGGGCAGCGCATTCTGTTGGTGGGAAAGGCGACCTTCCAAGTTGAGTTCTAGGATCGGAAGGCCAAGCTGTCTCTCCTGGTTGCAGAGGGTGAGCGAGTCAGCCTATTGGGCCTCGATTGGTTTAAGGCATTGGGTATCGCTATGTCAGGTAATCCTGAAATGAGATGGATGGAAGGGAAGGAGGGAGGGATGGTCTGCAACTTTTCATGTTCTGGAATGTAGGGAGGTGAACAGGTTGCCTAGGAAACCCAGATTTACAGCGCCTGGGCAATCTGTGATCTCACCAAATGTCCTTGGGTCCCACAGTCTCTTTTCTCTGTTTTCCTCTGTTTGGGACAGCTCTAGCCGTTTGGTTGTATTTACAACTTTCGCACCTTTGCCGCACGTGCGCTTGGCAACTATTGGCAGATAGATGGGGGGGGCATTTCAAAGCTAGTATAACTGTGGGTGTCATTAAACTTTGGTTATCACTGACAATGCATTGTTAACGTGTCTCTTAGAACTGCTTTCAATAAACACTATCTTCTTTATGGAGCCTGGTGTTTGGCTGACTTTCTGGAGAACCTGACAGATTGTCAGTGATCCTTTATTCAGGACTTGGCTCTACACCGCACCTCTCTCACCAGAGATGAGTGATGAGGACGAGACCACAATCCCAATCCCAATGACCATGGCGGATGATGGGGTTCCTGTCTCCACAGTGGCTGCAACTATGGCACCTACCTCTGTAGAGAACCCGGTCTCCACCGCCCCTGTGACATGGGGGGCGAAATATGACCACGGGGGGTTCTACCGGGGAGCTGTACGGAGGAGCGTTCCCAGGAGTGACAACCCGGCCGCGGAAGAGGCGAGACTGGGCCAAGCCAGTAGCGGAAATGCATGAGACGTGGTTCCTCATCCCCCAGGCATCGGTCCAGGAGGGCTGATTTGAGAGGTCGGTCTACCGTCTGAGCATGGCAGAGGGCAGAGAAGACACCCGCCCGGTACCCAGAGAGTCAGAGGGAGCCATGGGAGGACGGAGGTGGAGCGGAGATTGAAGCCAAGAATGCTTACTCTGCCTGATAGACGAATCCCTGCAACGCATCCCAAAGATGATCTCTGATGGGATCAGGGAGGAAATGGACAGGAGACAGGTCCTGATACAGCTAGGGCTGCAAGGCCAAACACCCCAGGGACCTCCTGTACCCCCTCCTGGACTGCCGCCTGGGGGTGTGCTGGGGCACCTTCGGACCAGCCTGCGGGACCACCCGCAGGGCCGCCAGCGCCGGGACCACAGGGAGTACTGCATGGTTGGGGACGGATGATACCCAACCCAGCAGAACTACTAGACACCACCTTCAACGGAACCCTGGAGAAATTTTCGTTCTTCTTGGCGAGAGCCAAGAAATTCGTAAACAACTGGGGCCACCTGTTCCCGAATGAGGAACACACAGTCGATGCGATTGCCTCCCACCTAAGAGATGCTGCTGCGGATTGGTATGTGGCCCTGCACCAAGAAGATGGGCGCGAGCTACGGGAGGTTGACGCGTTCATGTGGGCCATGAAAGACCACTTTGAAGATTCCAATGCGAACAAGACAGTGCGCGCTTTCCTTCGCACCTTCTGACAAGGGGCAAAATCAGTGCGCGAGTACACTGAGGAGTTCCAGAGGCAAGAGGCTAAGATCCGAGGCTGGCCAGATGGAGTGCTCGCCAAGCAATACCAGTTGGGGCTGAACCCAGAGATTTGCTGCACGATTCTGAGGGGCCGAGATCCGGAAACCTTACTGGGATGGATGAGAGAAGCAGCAGACACCGAGACCCACCTGCGCACCCTCTGGCTGGACGATGCAGCTGCCCTAGGGAAAACAACCCAGCCGAGCAGTGCCCACCAAAAGTAAAGCCGGCTATCACCCCACCCAGGCAGAAAGATGGAACCCGCGAGCTGAGGATGAAGCAAGGGCTGTGCCTGAAATGTGGGGAGCCCGGCCACTTCGCGGCTGGATGCCTTGAGGGAACCCCATCCCCAGGAGTTCCGAAGAGAGGGAAGAAGAAGTTTGAAACTTCAACTCCAAAGCCAACCGCAAGACCCAAGGGAATGAGGGCTCTCCAGGCAGCCTCCTTGGGAGATGAAACGGAGTTGTTGGAAGAGGAGCCAACCCCGGTGGCAGGAAACGGGAAGGACCTGCTGTAAACAGTGCTGAACAGCAGGTCCCCAACTCCCAGGCGCTAAACCCGGTGAGCAAAACCCCTTCCCTCTTCTTTGTGACTGTGACTTTAATGGACCCCGATCTCCAGACGCATGTAAGAGTGCAGGGCTTGATAGACTCAGGGTGCGGGAGAGACATTATAAATTCATCCCTGGTGATGGGGCTGGGGACTAAGGTCATAAAGTTGGCTGAGCCATTGATCTTTACCCAAATGGACGGTTCAACGATGAAAGAGCCATGCAAGTACAAGACTGTGCCGTTATGCATGGGAATGGGGAGGCACTGGGAGGTGAGGCCCTTTGTACTCACCTCGGCAGCCAGGTTCCCACTGGTCCTAGGTAGCCCCTGGTTTTACGACCACGACCCACACTTACTTTGGGGGTATGGGTTGATCAACTTCATATCCCCTCGCTGTGAGGCCCACCTCTGGAAAGACACTTGGGGCTCCCCCCCCAGGGGGCTCACACAGTACTGTTCGGGTTGGCAAAGGCGGAACGGGATACCATCCCTCGGGAGTATTGGGACCTGACGGCTGTGTTTGAGGAAGAGGAGGCGGATGAACTACCCCCTCATAGGAACTCCGACTGTGCCATAGAGCTACTGCCCAATCAAAAACTACCCAAAGGGAAATTGTACTCTATGAGTCCAGCAGAGAAAACAGAATTAAGGAAATTCATTGATAAAAATTTGGCCAGGGGGTTCATCTGACCGGCATCCTTGCCATACGCCGCCCCCGTGTTGTTCCGGGGAAAAAAAGGATGGAGGGTTGAGACTGTGCACGGATTACCGAGGGCTTAATGCGGTCTCCGCAACAAATGCCTACCCGTTACCCCAATCAAAGACTTGCTGGCCACCATGGCGGGAGGGAAAATCTTTTCCAAGCTGGACTTGAGAGATGCTTATTTCAGGGTGTGCATAAGGGAGGGGGATGAGTACAAAACAGTGTTCAATACGCTATTAGGGCAATTTGAATACTTGGTGATGCCATTCGGCTTACAAGGGGCCCCGGGGGTCTTCATGAACTTAATCAATGAAGTGCTGCATAAACATTTGTTCAAGGAGGTCCTTGTTTACCTTGCTGTACTCCCCCAATAAGCAATCCCACGTCAAATTGGTGCGTGAGGTACTCCAGACGTTGCACAAGCACAAACGGTTTGCCAAGCTATCTAAATGTGAATTTCATTGGTCATAAATCTCTTTCCTGGGCTACCAAATTTCACAAAAGGGGATTGAGATGGATCGAGCCAAGGTACAAGATGTGGTGGGGTGGGAGGCCCCCAAAACCCGGAGACAATTACAAGCATTCCTCGGATTCGCGAATTTTTACAGATCCTTCTTGCCAAATTTTGCGCAAGTGGCCCTTCCCCTCACTGATCTCCTAAAGACTAAAGGGAAGGGCCCAGAGGGTGCTAGACCGGGGGCTAAGCTGGAGTGGACTTCTGAGTGTCAAAACATTTTTAACCAGCTGAAAAAACTGTTTACGTCGGAGCCCATCTTAGCTCACCCAAACGAATTGAAAAAATTTGTGGTGCACGTTGACGCCTCGGATGTCACTATGGGAGGGGCCATTTTGCAGGAGGGGGATGATGGGAAGCTTCACCCCCTAGCTTATGTTTCGAAAAAATTTAATGAAACTGAGAGAAACTGGTCGGTGTGGGATAAAGAGGCAGGGTCGATAAAATTAGCTCTCTCAACATGGCGGCACTGGCTTGAAGGTGCTAGGGTGCCATTTGAAGTGTGGACTGATCACAAAAACCTGGAGTTGTTACGGTCCCCGAGAAATCTAAACGCAAAGCAACTCCGGTGGGCTGATTTCTTCTCTAAGTTTAACTTCACATTGCACCACTTCCCGGGAAAGGCGAACTCCCTGGCTGATGCGCTGTCCCGCCTACCCCAACACGACAGCAAGCGGGAGGAGGTACGGGACTCCATGTTCATGCCTTCCCAGCTGGGCGGGGCGGTGACCACATGTAGCCAAACCAAGCCTTGGTCCGCCTCCCCCCTGACCCCTTCATGGGACCAGAAATTCGCCTCCGCCTTCTCTGATACTGACCATGTCTTTTTGGAAAAGGAAGAGAGGGTGGTACAAGATGAACATGGTTGTTGGTGAAAAAATGGGAAGCTGTTCGTGCCGCTCTCCCTGAGGGGGGAGGTAATGGAGTGGGTGCACAGAACTAAACTTGCAGGACACACGGGTTTTGTGAAGTCGTTGCAATTGCTGCAAAGGCAGTTTTGGTGGTCGGGGATGAGAAAGGATCTCTCATTATTTGTACAAGCCTGTCAGACTTGCCTCATGAGCAAGCCCCACCCTGGAAAGCCACCAGGCTTGCTCCAACCTCTGCCGACCCCCACCCGACCTTGGGAAGTCGTTTCTATGGACTTTATAACTGACCTGCCGTCGAATGGGGGAAAATGGTAATATGGGTGGTGGTGGACTTGTTCTCCAAACAGGCTCATTTTGTCCCATTTATTCTATCCCATCAGCAAAAAAGCTTGCTAAGGCTTTTCTACAGCACGTTGTGAGACTCCATACTTTGCCCGCTAAGGTGGTCTCCGATAGGGGGTCTCAATTCATTTCTCACTTCTGGGGAGAATTGATGGCACTGTTAGGGGTGGAGAGGGGGGTTAGCAGTGCATATCACCCAGAAACGGACGGACAGACTGAACGAGTCAACCAGACTCTAGAGCAATATCTGAGGTGTTTTACCAACTTTCAACAAGACGATTGGGAATCGCTCCTGCCTTTAGCAGAATTCTGTTACAATAACACATGCCATGCTTCTACTGGGGTCTCTCCATTTATGGCGGTGCATGGCTATGAGGCCCCTCCCCTCCCGTTCCTGTCACAGCCTACAATGCCAGCTGGGGAAGTGGGGGACTGGTGCAAACAACTCCAGGCGGCTTGGCCTCTCTTAGCATGAACTTTGGAGGACGCCAAATCTGTGTATAAGGCTCAAGCTGACAAAAAGAGAGACAAAGGGTGGGATCCCAAACCGGGGGACTTTGTATATGTATCCACCCAAAACATTAAGGGCCTTCAACCTTGTCGGAAATTGGGGTGGATATATGTGGGACCTTATGAAATCAAACGTGTGCTCAATGCTGTAACTGTTGAACTGATTTTGCCCAAATCGTTGAAAGCAATTCACCCTGTGTTTCACCTCAAGTTATTAAGACGTTCACCTGGGAAGAACCAATGAAGGCCACAACGCCCAACGCCTCCCCCCCAATGGTTGGGGGGGAACCACACTACGAGGTTGCTGAAATCCTAGATTCAAAAATATCAAGGAATCAATTGTACTATCATGTTGAGTGGGTGGATTTTGGCCCGGAGCAAAGGGAATGGGTTAGAGAAGACCATGTTAACGCCCCACGTTTGATCCGCAAGTTCCACAAATTGTATCCTCACAAGCCCCGGAGGGGTCAAGAATCGGAGGGGCAGAATGTCAGGTAATCCTGACATGAGATGGATGGAAGGGAAGGAGGGAGGGATGGTCTGCAACTTTTCATGTTCTGGAATGTAGGGAGGTGAACAGGTTGCCTAGGAAACCCAGATTTACAGCGCCTGGGCAATCTGTTATCTCACTAGATGTCCTTGGGTTCCACAGACTCTTTTCTCTGTTTTCCTCTGTTTGGGACAGCTCTGGCCGTTTGGTTGTATTTACAACTGTCGCACCTTTGCCGCGCGCGCGCTTGGCAACTATTGGTAGATAGATGGGGGGGCATTTCAAAGCTAGTATAACTGTGGGTGTCGTTAAACTTTGGTTATCACTGACAATGCATTGTTATCTGCTTTCAATAAACGCTATCTTCTTTATGGAGTCTGGTGTTTGACTGACTTTCTGGAGAACCTGACACGCTATTACCAGTGTCAACCAAATATGTGATAATAAATGGAACTCATTGTATAGCAAGTTTCCTGATGTGTTTGGGGAGGGGCTTGGCACATACACCGGCCCCCCGGTTTCTTTTGATTTAGACCCTTCAGTATGTCCGATACGGCTGAAGTATAGGAAGGTTCCACTAGCTCTAAAAGAAAAAATTGAGTCTGAGTTAGACAAACTGATTAAACAGGGTATCCTTGAACCGGTGCCCTATGGTAAATGGGAAACTCCCATTGTGACGCCTGTCAAGGCCGACGGCTCGATTCGGCTCTGCGCCAATTATAAATGTACGGTCAACAAAGCCCTGCAGCAACACTCCTATCCGGTGCCTGTGATCAGCCACGTGTTCCATCACTGGGTGGGGGAAAGGTTTTCGCCAAGCTTGACTTAGCCCAAGCTTATCAGCAGTTGCCTGTTGACGACACAACTGCTGAGGCTCAAACAATCGCGACCCACAAAGGGGCTTTTAAGGTAAAACGGTTGCAATTCGGGGTTAACGTTGCCCCGGGCATTTTTCAAGGGCTAATGGGCTCCTGCGTGGGCTACCTGGTGTGGTGCCCTACTTTGATGACGTTTTAATTGCGGGCACTGATGAATGTGAACTTATAGCTCATTTGAGAGCGGTATTAGACCGTTTTAAGGGTGCCGGGCTGAGGGTGAAAAAGTCGAAGTATGTTGTCGGTGTGGAAAAGGTCGAGTTCTTGGGCTTCCTTATTGATGCAAAGGGGGTCCACCTCACACCGGACAAAGTCGCCACCATCAAAAATGCGCCCCCACCTAAGTCCAAGAAGGACCTCTAGTCCTTCCTGGGAATCCTAAACTTTTATCATTCATTTCTGCCACACAAGGCTTCAGTGGCAGAGCCTCTGCACGTGCTGTTCCACAAAAATGCTAAGTGGGAGTGGGGCAAGCGGCAGGAGCAAGCTTTTACGGTGGTTAAGGACCTCCTTTCATCCAACGCAGTGCTCACACACTTTGATCCGGACAAACTTCTTGTGTTGGCCACTTACGCGTCCCCCTACGGGGTGGGTGCTGTTTTGAGTCATCTTATGCCGGACAGCACCGAGGCGCCCATCGCCTTTTACTTGCGGTCCCTCACCACTGCGGAGAGAAACTATGCCCAAATTGACAGGGAGGGCCTCGCCCTAATTGCTGGAGTTAAGAAATTCCATTACTTTGTTTTTGGGCGACGGTTCCTCCTTGTGACAGACCACAAGCCGTGTTTGGGCATATTTTCTCCAGACCGCCAGACTCCGAATATCCTCTCCCCAAGGATGCTGAGGTGGGCAGTCTTCCTGTCCGCCTATGACTTTGAACTCGAACACCGGCCCGGAAACGCCATCGGGCATGCAGACGCCCTCAGCCACTGCCCCGCACCGGCCACAGACTCAGACAGCTCTGAGGACTTGGATGTTCTGGCCCTAGACGAGCTTCCCGAGGCCCCCGTTACCTCTGCGGACGTTGCTGCTGTGACAGAAAAAGACATTGTACTTGCCCGTGTGCTAAATTGGGCATTGAGGGGGTGGCCGGCGGGAAAAGTGGAGGCGGATTTCAAACCCTTTGTTTCCCACCAAAATGAATTGTCGGTGGCAAGGGGTTGCCTGCTCTGGGGACACCGGGTAGTAATTCCCTCAGGGCTGAGGGAGAGGGTCCTGGAGGCCTTGCACGCGGGCCATCCAGGAATGGTTCATATGAAGGCCCTCGCTAGAGGGTATGTGTGATGCGGACATTGAGGTATGGGTTCGGAACTGCATGTCCTGCCAACAGTCACGGCCAGAACCACCACAAGCTCCGATCCAACCGTGGGAGAAGTCTCGGAGGCCATGGTCCTGCCTCCATATTGATCTGGCTGGTCCCTACCAGGGACAAATGTTCTTAATTTGTGTAGACTCTTTTTCGAAGTGGTTGGAGGTGGTTAATTTAAGGTCAACAAGTTCTGGGGCTGTGATCAACGCCCTATGCAAACTTTTTGCTACGCATGGGCTGCCGGACTGTTTGGTCTCTGACAATGGGCCACAGTTCATGTCAGCTGAGTTCGAGGGCTTCTTGTCAGACAACTTAATACGCCATGTGACTTCTGTGCCATTCCATCCGGCCTCCAACGGCCAGGCGGAGCGGATGGTGAGAACGGCAAAGGAGTCACTTGGGCGCCTGACATGCAGGGACTGGAGCCAGAAAATTGCCTCTTTCCTGCTGCGCCAGCATATCATGCCCTGCTCTGCGACGGGGAGGAGCCCTGCAGAGTTGCTGATGGGCCAAAAGCTGGCTTCTCTTCTCGATCGCCTGCATCCTGACCTTGACCAATCAAAGCAGCGGTCAGATCCCCCGGCGCAGGGGAGAGTTTTTGTTGCAGGGGACAAGGTATTTGCCTGGAACTACGGGGAAGGTCATCGGTGGCTTCCAGCCATAGTCACCAAAGTTGCAGGGTCCAGGCTGTACGTGGTCCGGCTTCTCAACGGACAGGAAATACGCCGCCACGTAGACCAGCTCAGAGAGCGCTGGGCAGACTCAGGTGCCAAGTCACTGCCTAACTCTGAGCTGGTCCCTGAGCAGGAGGGGCCTCCCGCCGAGGAGGTGAGTGCTGCAGAAGGGGAATCAGAGTCTGGGCAGACCCCAACTCCAGAGCATGTGATCCCTGTAGTTGTTCCCCCTTCTCCGGCGAGAGAAGTGACCAGGGTCCCTGAGGTGTGTGCCACTCCAACAACACCATTGGAGCAGAGACCACTGCGACGGTCAAGCCAAAGTCATTGTGCCCCCTCCTATCGGAAAGACTATGTATGGCAGGGTAATGCGCCATCTTAGGGGGGAGGAATTGTTGTGTACTGAAATGTGAATCACTGCTATTCTTTCACATGTAAAGCTTGATTCTGTATGTGGCTCTTCAGATGTCACGTTACTATTGGTGGTTTCTAAGAAACCTTCTGTAAATACCCAATCACTGAGTGGGAACAGTCCTGATTGGCCTTTATCCCTGCAATGTTATTGGTTCTTATCTTGTTATGGGTTATGGGTTTGAAAGCCCAGGAGAGTTTAAAAAGGAGCTGTGCTCCACTGTTTGTTGTTGGCGTTCTGAGTTGGAGTTTGCTGTTACTAATAAACTGAAATCAGTTGCAGAAATCAAATTGTTGTTAAGTTGTCCATACTTAACAGAAGGTATTCAAACCAACTGATTAAACAATTATGTTATTCTAAAACAGACTTATCTAAAATTTCAAAGTTTTTACTGATCTCGTTGAAACTGGTAATCTTGTTTGCTTTCCAGTTTGAAAATAATCCACCTCAAATCGTGGTTTAAACCACGACTGTTCTGTGAACCTTGTAAGTAGAGATGGACGGTGCTATTACTGATTTTAACTTATCCCAAATTCGAAGTGAATGCTGTAAAAATAAATTTTTGTAAGAATCTTTTGACCTCATAGAGGGTTTCCCCACAGTGTTTCTGGAAATGTTCAAGATAGGATTGTTCTATTGTCAGGTAATCCTGACATGAGATGGATGGAACGGAAGGAGGGAGGGATGGTCTGCAACTATTCATGTTCTGGAATGTAGGGAGGTGTACAGGTTGCCTAGGGAACCCAGATTTACAGCGCCTGGGCAATCTGTTATCTCACCAGATGTCCTTGGGTCTCACAGACTCTTTCCTCTGTTTGGGACAGCTCTGGGCGTTTTGGTTATTTACAACTTCTGCACCTTTTGCCGCCCGCGCGCTTGGCAACTATTGGTAGATAGATGGGGGGGGGGCATTTCAAAGCTAGTATAACCGTGGGTGCTGTTAAACTTTGGTTATCACTGACAATGTATTGCTAAAGTATCTCTTAGAACTGCTTTCAATAATCTCTATCTTCTTTATGGAGCCTGGTGTTTGACTGACTTTCTGGAGAACTTGACATCTATCCATTTCCAGTCAGCATAATAGTTTGTACTGTGCTGTTTTATGATCCTGATCAGCGTAGCTGTTTCATAGTAAAGAGATAGATCCGGAAGGTTGAGGCCACCTAATCTTAAAGGCCTTCGCAGTGTCTTGAAGCAAATTCTGTTCATTGATTTGTTCCAAACGTAGCTTAGAAAGAGAGCTTGCCAGTTTTGCAAGAGAGATCTTGGAAGATATATTGGTATTGCTCTGAAGAGATAAAGTAGTTTAGGGAAGATAAAAGATTTTAAAATTTGTATTTTCTCAATCCAAGATGTTAGAGGTGATGATGAGGATTTTGGTAAGTTTCCTAGCAGTTTGGTAAATTCCAGATGATTATATTTGAGGATTTCTGATAGATTTAGTGGGATTTGTATTCCCAATAACTTCCATTTTTCTTTCACCCAATTATAATTATAGTTGGCCTTTATATATGATGATTGGGTACCTGTCAGCAAGATAGGGTAAAGAATAGATTTTGAATTATTTACTTTGAGTCCCGATATATTTCCAAATGTCTTGAGAACTGTTTGAAGAGCTGGTAATGTGGTTTCTGGTTTTGTCAAAAGCAATGTAAGGTCATCGGCAAAAAGGCTAAGTTTAAAATGTTGGGTTCCAATCTGAAGTCCACTAATCTCAGGATTAAGGCAAAGTTTGTTGGCAAGAGGCTCAATAGCAAGTGCGAATAACAAAGGAGAGATTGGACATCCTTGACGGGTGCCTCTTGTTAGCTTGAAGTCTTCTGTGCAAAGTCCATTGCTGGTGGACCTGCAAAAAATTACAACCTTTTTGGATAGCAATACAGCAAGCAATACAATCTATCACCAAAATCAACTTACCTTTAAATCCGGAACTAGTACTGCTAGATTACTAGGAAGATAGAAATATCATGAAAGCAAATCGAGATCTGATATCTACCTTATTGATGGCAGCCAAATCAGTAATTACCAACAACTGGAAGAGCACCCCACCATTGTCCCTTCATCACTGGTATATGAACATTTGGGACTATTATACAATGGAGAAGATTGCTACACAAATCTATCCTTCTAACACATACAAATCACAATCACTATTTTATGTAAAATGGCTTCCATTTATTGAAGCATCATTTTCAGATTCCATTGTTCCATCTCACACAATTTCTCAAAGGTATAAAGCGATAATAGCAACATTTTGATCTGGCTTATCAAATCAAAGGGTCATATACAAGAGTGCAAACACACTAGGGTCAGTGTTTATCAATAGAAATAAATATCAATAATATTATAACTTCCTTTAATTGATGGTTTGTTTGAATGACATTTTATGTTATGATGCAATATATATTTCACATTAAGTTTATTGTACATGTTTTACTCAAGAAAAGTATTTCATTGTTTGTCTGTTTTAAAGTTAAAAGTTATAAATAAAATGTTGAAAAAAACCCATGTTCTCTCCCCCTTCTTGCTCACAATGTGATTACTGTCTGGATATAAATCCCACTGGGATTTAATGATACAAGTGCTGATGATCACTCTGACTCCCCCTATGAAACCAACCATATTCTTCCAGCCCACCTGCTGGTTGCGTGGTAAGCGAGCAGCACCAACGCGCCCTCTCATGGTGTCCTGCACCTAACACCATGGCCACTCCATCTGCATGCTGGCAAATCAACCTATATATAGGGTATCCACGCCCACTTCCTCCACTTTGTCCACATCCATGGGGCTTCTCTCACTCTGCCTGCTGGCAACACTTGGTGTGGCCTGACATGTAAGAAGGCTAGATCTAGTTCAAGTACATAACAGAGCCAGTCTTGCCACTAGAGGTCTATCACAATTGTGTATGTCCTCTTTTGTAAGCCAACATGCCCTTCCATTCTAACCGCTCACAATGCAATTGCTGGACAAGGTGGAGTCCACCCATGTTGATCATGAACCCCATATCACCATCTGTGGGGAGCTGTACACCATGTCCTTTCCTTCTGCCAGTGGATGATGTGATTACCAGGCTGTTTCAAACTCTACCAGGGGCTTAACTAGAGAGGATGGTGGCTTCAGCTCCCTGTTGTGGGCAACCCACCATTTCCTTCAAGCCCTGCCCCAAATCCTTGTTCCTATGCCCCATTGGTAGTCCACATCATCCTCCCATTCTCTGGTCACCTATGATGTTGTTCTGGTCTCTATGTTGTCAACTTGATAAATGGTTGGAGGAAAATCCTTCACAGATACAGACCTTGTGTTTGCTGCATCTCCTCCCACATTGTGGGCAACTCCAGCTCTTGCCCCACCATCCCGTTTGGGAGATGGTTTCTGGCTGCAGCTGCTCCAACCAGGGGCTATGTTTCCAAGTTGACTGCCATCTACCATGACAGTTGAGGGATGCTCTTCCACCTGTCCTTGAGCAATACCTGGCCAATAACATTTTGCACACATTCTTTGTTCTGTCAATATTCTATCAAACCTCTGTATTCTATTGTTGCCTGCCTCCTGAATCAAGACCCACCTTAAGAGCCTGACACCCACCTCGTGCAGCAAGACCTCACTTGGGAAAAATTGAACCTGCACTGAAATACCTTTGTTCTATCTGTATTCTGTCCAATATCTGTACTCTGTCTTTGGCTGCCTCATGAAACAAGACACACCCCAGATCCCAAGAACCAACCTCCAGGTGTCCCATCCATCAGTCACGGCTGTCGCAATTTTCCAAGATTCACGGGTTGAGCTTCAGTCTGCCTGCTGGTGAAGTGATAACCAGTCCTGGAGTGCGAGGGGGAATGGGTCAGGGGAGGTCCAATGGGAACAACTCCACCCCTGCCCCTCTGCCAGCTGGCTACAAAATAACCATGCAGAGCCAATCCCTCCTGGGAAGGGTGTGGACCCAAAACTGGATCCTGTAGAGCAAGGGAGAACGAGTTGGGGGAAGCCCAACGAAAACACTGCCACCGATGCTCCTCCATCCATCCAGTTACTTGTCCTGGAGTTTGGGTAGTCTTTTGGGCTCCATTGAGTTCCCTCCTCCTTTCCTTACTAAGAGGGTGCCCTTACTCTCGGCAGCCTTCCATAGTGCATGTCCAAACGAGCCCGAGGCCTGCCTTGGGATTTTTGCTGTGTATGCTGAGTCTAGTTCCCTTTTGACAGCAGCCCACTACATCCTTTATTGCGCCTATCGGCAACATGACAACCATGCAGGTCCATATCTTCCTGGGGGGGTGCTTCTTTGGTGTGGATGATCGCTTAAGCTCCTCATCTGGAGCCACCCCCCAATGACCTTTCAGTCAGCCTGTTGGCAACATGGTAGCCTGGGATGCAAGACGTGAGATGGGAGGGTTGCTTGGGTCAGGGCTCAGTTCAATATTTCTAGATGTTTTACCATCTGGTAACAATGCTAATCCATTCTCTGTAAATTTAGAATTTCATTTACAACTGATAAATTGTACCTTGGTGCACTGTGATTTCTTTTTGTGCTATTGAATTTTGAAGGAAACATAGCGTTTCATGTACCATAACTGTTGGGGAGCTGGTGGAAACTAGCCACCCCTCTGGAGCCACCAGGGGAGCTCCTGGGGTGTGAGCAGACTTGAAAATGGGTCCTAGAGTATGAGTGGAAACAAATTGGGGAGGCCTGCCCAGGGGGAACACTGCCACCAGAGTTGCCGCTGCCACCTGACAACAAAGTGATAGACAGTGCAGAATCCTTCTGGGGTGGGTGAACACGGCGGCCAGCTCTTGGACTGTGCTGAAGACCAAGTCCTTGGGGGACCAGTGAAGACTATGCTGCCTGGCCCTCCCTGTTGGCCTGTCAGCCACATGACCACCAGTCAGACCAGAATCCTCCCATGGTGAGAGGAGACCCACGCCATAGTCTCAGGCCACAACCAGCCCCTGGTCCTGCCAGTTGTAATGCTCTGTCATCCCATGCCACCTGACAGCAAGGTGATAAATAGGCAGCACTGAATCCTCCTGGGGTAGGAGAACACACTGGCGAGTCTCCTGACCATGTCCATGATGGGTCCCCAGGGGCCCAACATGGACTATGCCACCTGGCTCTCCATGTCGGCCCATCCCCTCATGTCATCTTAACCTGCCTGATGGCAAAGTGGTTATTGCTTAGAGCTGAATCCTCTCAGGGTGGGAGCTCACGTTTCCCTGGTCACAGACCATTTTAGAGAGAGGGACATGGTGGCAACAGGGGGAGAACTTTCCACTGCTGTCCCTCCAATGGCCCACAAGATATGTCAGGATGGGGTAGATCCAAGTCATCCCAGAGCAAAGGTGACACATGTCACCTCTTTCCAGCTGTGGTAGACACCAGTTTGGGCCACAACTGACCGGTCCCACAGACCCATGTCCTCTTTATCCACCTGAGGGCAAAGTGATTACTGGTCAGGGATGAATCCTCCCAGAGTGGAAACTCACATTGCCTTGATCACAGAACGTTCTCAAGATGGGGCCGTGGTGGCCACGAGGGGGATCATCCCACTGTGACTCCTCCATTTTTTTGCAAGAAAAGTTGGGACAGGATGGATCTAAATCTTTGAAGGCTGCAACAGATAACAATTTGGGCTGCTGCTGAGCGATCCCAGGCCCCCATGTCCTCTCTTCCTGCCTGATGGCAAAGTGATTACTGGTTAGTTCTGTAAAGTACAGGTTCCATGCCTCATGACTCGAATGACGATATAAGAGAAGACACGTTTATTCGTACTTCACACAACAAAGACAAACAGCATCGGCCGGAGGCCAACTATATACAGTTAGGGGGGGATGCCCCACATTCCTATTGGCAGTTTTGAATCTCCCGCCAATGTTTCCATTGGCTCCCTTTTGGCAAGTTCAGGAGCCTAGTCCCTATTGTTCTCAGGAACGGAGCTTGGCTGTTTTCCTGCCTGCTCTCGTTCCTGGTCTTAGGACATAACAATTCCAAATCTTCCCAGGGTGGGAACTCACATTGCTGTGGTCACTGACAGTTCTGGAGATGGGGCCATGGCAGTCAGGAGAGGGAACAGCATGCCATGAGGCCCCTATGCCCCCACAAGATACTCTGGTATATGACGAATCCAAATCCTCCCAGAGTCCTCAGTTTCTCTCCTCAATCACTCTGCCAAGAGGTTGAGGGTGGGCCCGGGGAGACAGGGTGGCCCTCAGGCCCTGGTCAGGGTGGAGTGTTCAAGTGCCGATTTCCCTGGAGGACAGAAAGAACAAAGTGCAACCAAAGGAGCTCCTTAAAGGAAAATCTCAGGAGCTCTGCAAATCCACTGCTCTCTTAGGCTGAGAGAGGAAAAAGACTGAGGGATGGGCTCCTCCTCCCCCTGGAGACAGAAAGTTCAATTTCCTACCTCCAGGGATTGTAGAAAGAGGAACCCAAGCATATCAGAGTGTCCTCCTCCCCCTTGAGAAAGTAGCCCCCCTAACAGAAGAAGCATCTATAGCTTTAAGAAACAAACACCCTCAATAGCTGTTGCTAGCCAACGACACAGTTTTGCTGTGTGACCTTGGGACAGTTACAAATTTTCAGACTAGCTTACATTACAGAGTTGTGAGGCTAAAACAGAGGACAGGAGAAGCTGCTTTATGTTCTCATTGTGGATAAAGGTGGGGTAAATAATAAATAGTAAGTAAATAAATACAGTTGAAGATAGCAGGGCAGATAAAAGGTACATTAGTTGGTTGGGAAAGGAAGGA
Source organism: Gekko gecko (assembly GCA_029375565.1). Classification (NCBI taxonomy): domain Eukaryota; kingdom Metazoa; phylum Chordata; class Lepidosauria; order Squamata; family Gekkonidae; genus Gekko; species Gekko gecko. The sequence continues at coordinate 213,939,924 of JAPDNY010000005.1, read as the reverse complement.
AGGAAAGCTGAAGACAGAGGAACAGATAAAGGTTGATTAGCTGTTTCTCTTTCTTACATGAACCCACCAGTAGCCAGTTTCTCTTTAACAGGCTCAAACAAAGGGGGGGGGGGAGCAGGGCAGACAGCTGGACCTGAATTTGTTGGTATGCATGTCTGTCATGCAAATGACACAGCTGAAAGGAAGCACAGCTCACCATCTGGGTGAATAAATTGCTGCAGTAATAATACTACATTCGTCTTCTTCCCAAGATAGTAATAGAACTACATTAAATCCCTAGCTTAAAATCAAAGACAATTTCTGTTTTGCTGTGACACTGCTTATTAGAATTCTAAGCTGAAAACTGTTTGGTCACATAAGCTTGCTGCTGCCTGAAAATAAACTGGCATATTCGTTTGTTAAAAAAAATGAAGAGACAAGGAAGCCAATCCAGTTAGATGAACCAATGCTGTCAGTTACCTGATGCAGAAAATTACAGAGAAGACAAACAGGCTATACAGATAATTCTTGTAAGCAAGCAAAACATACTAACAATGCCCCAGCAACTGATTTACTTTCAAACTTCTATGATCTTCAGTATAAAAAAAAAATTAATATTTGAAGAAAAAAGCCAATGATAACATCTGTCTGTGACCTGACATGAAAGGAAAAAAAACAGACAACTGCTTCCCAGTATGTTCTGTGCATGTTCATCTGATACTAGAGGCTGCATCAAGCCATGTACAGCTAGACAATGGAAGTCATCTGGCAACTGTTGGGGTCATCCAGGAAAAGGGTGCTGAAGACATCATTGAAGAAGGATGGGTGGTATCTGCAAGCTCTGTCACAATCAGGGTTGAAATTCACTTCCAGAATCTGGGGCTGCATAAATGGTTTCCCTGAAGGACAGATAATATAATCCTCTTTTTAACACACAAGGATTTGAACCAGATGGCACAACCAATCTCCCAACAGTATTATAACTTAATGTTTATCTAATTCTTAAGATTGTTCAGGGTGTTCAATAAATTAAAGTACTTTAAGGGCTTTCATATAGAAGATGGAGTGGAGTTGTTTTCTGCTGCCCCAGGAGTTTGAATAGGGTTCCCAAGTACTTACTGTCTGGGGGCGGGGGACGAATGCTCCCCGGCCGGACCAGTCTTCCTGGTAACGCACCATACTGTCACCAGGAAGTGATACCAGGTGACGCTCTGGCAATGGGGCTGAAAACTCGATGGTACCATCGAGTTTCCAGCCCCATTGCCAGAGCGTCGCCTACCGTCCCTTCCTGGTGATGGCATGGTGCTCCGCGCTGTTGTTATTTTCTGACCTGCGTGCACACCAGGAATGGTGCCAGCAAGTGTCTTTGCTTTGGGAGAATGTAAGCTTGAGTTAATGTGACTCTCTGTGTAGAGGAGGTACCACACACACAGCCTGTACCATGCAAATGAGGTCACAGACATGCCTTGCACATATCTACCCATGAGGCCTTGGGAACAAGAAGCATCCCTATTAGCATCTCCATTACGGTCCTTCAGCAGAATGTAGAAACAACAGCTTTCCCACCATTGAAGAAGTTCTACCTCTCACATAACCCACAGGATGCTTAATGCATACACTTGTGAAGTTCCCACCTGAGAATGGCCAGATCCATCTGCATACCTAAAGGTTTCCATGCCAACCCATCTTAGCACCTTGACCAAAACATCCCTTGTAGAAAGGTGTAGATTTTCAGTATTGCCCCACCTTAGTAGGAGGGAACCCCCACATCCTTTAGCCAATGATATAGGGATGGGATGGACCCAGAGACACCCCAAGCCAGCCCCCAGACTAGCTGATAAAACGGGGTGCAACCCTTTGTTCCAGGGAAGAAAGCAAGAAGGGAAGAGGAAAAAGAAAGCAAGCTGGAAAAGCTGGCAGGCGCGCTCTTGCAGCCTCCTGCAAGAAAAGCAACCTTTGTAACTTAAGGTAACTTTTGTGTGCTCTCTTGGAATCCGGACCAAGAGACCCTTTACAATTGTTGGCAGGTTCCAACATTGTAAGGTGAGAGTTTCCCTAGTTAGAAACTATCCTTGCTCCTGAACACTGGAAGGTCAAATCTATTGGAACAGATAAGTATATATGCTTCCCCCCCCTCCTCAGCATACCTTTAGTTTAAAACCCCAAATATTGTTTTCCATTTCTATTGTAACTAAAGGAACTTGAATGTATGTGTGTGTGAATCTATTTTGTGTGCCTGTAAATAATAAAAATACTCAGTAAAGAGAATCTTGATTCAAATTAAGAAACCTTGTCAAGTGTTCTCCTTTTGGGGAAAAAGGCTTCTCTGGCACGAAGTTCGCTTTCTCTGTATAAATTGGCAAAAAGACCTCAAACAAGTTGGTCAGCCAACTGCGTAGATAAGCAGTCCGCCCAACAGCGCCTCTCCTTCCCCTGGGGATGGTCCTGCGAGTACATATCCATCCCCCGCCGGCACACGGTAAGTTCTTGGGAAGCCTAAGTTTGAAGAACCAATGGATTGAAATTAAATCAAAAAAGTATTTGGCTAAACTTAAGGAAGAACTTCCTGATGGTTAAAGTGGTTCCTCAATGGAACATGCTTCCTTGGGAGGTGGTGGGCTCCCCTTCTTTGGAGGTTTTTAAGCAGAGCCTAGATGGCCATCTGACAGCAAAGCTCATTCTGTGAACTTAAGAGGAGCATGAGAGGCAAGGAAGGAAAGCTTGGCTTTTGTGGCCCTTCCTATATGCCCAGCGTAATGCTGATTGCTGTTTTGGAGTGAGGAAGGAATTTTCCTCCAGGCAAGATTGGCTAGGGATCCTAGAGGTTTTTTGCCTTCCTCAGGGCATAGATCAGGGGTCACCAAGGGAGTGGGAGGGGAGGTAGTTGTGAAGTCCTGTGTTGTGCAACGGGTTGTATTAAATGACCCTTGAGGTCCCTTCCAGCTCTATGTTTTTATGTTTCACTTACATCAGTCCTCCACTCATCCCAGCAAGGGAAGTCACATTCTTATCCTTGCATTGCTGGAGGACAACATAGGCTAAAAAGCAGTGGTTTGCCAAAACCTCCTGGGGAGTTGAGGGCTGAGGCAAAATTTGGTGCAGGGCTCCATGCTCTAGGCCATAACAACTCACAAGCAAGTGTGGAATTTGGAAGAGAGCAAATGCTGAACAGTAGCAGTGGTGGGTCTGGTGAAGAAAGCCAATTACACACAGTCCTACTGTTTGATACTGGCCAAAGGACTCTTCTCTCCATTTATCCAAAGCTTCAACAGCAAAAAAACTTTTCATACAGTAGACCTTTATATAGCCATGCTTCTCTTTATATATGTTAAATACACAGGAAACACTGTTCTGAAACATTCTAACACCTGTTCCATTCCTGCTCCTCTCCCACTCAAGCAAGAGCTTTCTTTTCAGGGATATATTTGCTTTTCTGAAAACAGCAGGCATCCAAACACCCTTGTTCATGCATCTAAAACATTTCTACAACTGTGGCTCCTTAGAAGTAATTAAAGTCTCATTCCAATGTTCAGAAAAATTCTTAAAATAGAAGAAATTACCATTGCTGCTGGTATCCCATTTTAGCATCAGGTCAATGGCATAGGCTGCTCGTGAGGACAGATAACTACAAACTCCAAGAGGGGCAGGTTTTGCACAAGCTGCTTGGAATAATTCACGAAATGCCTTAAAGATCTCCTCCTAATGACAAAGAAGTCACATTTAAAGCTGATGCTGCTAGCAAATTAACCTGAATGTTACTTTTCCTTTTAAAAGCTGGAATAGTAAGTAAAGAATGGGCAGTAAAGAATGGTTTTGAGAGTGGGTCTGTGAGAGCATCTTCTGAGAGGAAGACACTGAGAGAAATTGCTTGAGCATTGGGTAACAGATAGCCATGGAAGATTTCTTGAAGTTGCTATATCTTAACTTTGGGAAAATGCAGACAAGACAAAATTAAAAACAACAGTGGCTGACAGAGATAAATTTGTGACATTTAGAGCAGCAAGGTTTATTTCTACAGTTATTAATATAAAGACAAAATCAGCTGTTGTAAATAGGACAGGAGTGTCCACTGAGTCAACTCCTCTCCTCTGTATTAAATGCTATATTTAGTGATATGTTTATGCTAACAGAGCTGAAGGTAGAAACTTATTTATCAAATGTTACTGATCTGTTGCCAGCTCTGACAAGGGTTACCTAAAAGTGAGCAGTGTACTATTGCTCACCTGACAAAACCACAAGGCTGATCAAAGAGCAAAGGGGCTATGTGGGCCAAATCTTTAATATGTTTATGGATAAAGAGCAAATTCTTTCATTATGAGGAGTCCTATTATACCAGCCCCTATAATACTGCTAATAGCAGAACAATCAAATATGCCTCAGTAAAAGCTCAAAATTCATTAACTCAGTAAACTAAGTGAATATGGTTACAGGAAAACTGCTCATAGACAATCTGTTCTCACACCTTCCCTATGAAGAAAGGTTAAAATGCTTGGGGCTCTTCGGCTTGGAGAAACGGCGGCTGAGGGGTGACATGATCGAGGTTTATAAGATAATGAATGGGATTGAGCAGGTTGAGAAAGAAGTACTTTTCTCCCTTTCTCACAATACAAGAACTAGTGGGCACTCCATGAAATTGCTGAGCAGTCGGGTTAGAACAGATAAAAGGAAATACTTCTTCACCCAAAGAGTGATTAACGTATGGAATTCACTGCCACAGGAGGTGGTGACAGCTACAAGCATGGACAGTTTCAAGAGGGAATTAGATAAACATATGGAGCAGAAGTCCATCAGTGGCTATTAGCCACAGGGTATAGATGGGAATTCTAAGTCTGGGGCAGGTGATGCACTCTATTCTTGGTGCTGGAGGGGGCAGCAGTGGGAGGGCTTCTAGTGTCCTGGCCCCACTGCTGGACCTCCTGATGGCACCTGGTATATTTTGGCCACTGTGTGACAGAGTGTTGGACTAGATGGGCCATTGGCCTGATTCAACATTGGCTTCTCTTATGTTCTTATGTTTATGTTCTTATGTTCTCAGATGAGCTACTCATTCATATTCTGCACTATACTTGGGGTTCTGGTGGCGTTCTCGGCAGACACACTGTGGCGTTGCTCCTGCCCTTTTTGCAGTTTTAAGATAATTTTTACTTTGAACTTCAAAATTCTGATAAGCTATAGCTACCCTCAGGGCCGGCCCCAGGGTTTTTTGCACACTAGGCAAGACTACCTTCTAGTGCCCCCCCTGTGCACCCACTGGACTGGTATGAGAGTTCCCCAGAGTGAAATGACAGGCCCAGAGGTAGCAAAACCTGGAACTGGTAGCAAAATTCTGGAACTGGAATGAGAGGCCCCAGAGTAGCATGACAACCCCTGGGGGTAGCAGGAGTGTTCCGTGACTAGAATGAGAGATCATGGAGTGGAATGACAGTGTCTGGGGGTAGCAAGACTGTTCTGGGACTGGAATGACAGGCCCCAGAGTGGAATGACAGCCTGTGGAAGTAGCAGGAGTGTTTTGGGACTGGAATGACAGGCCCCAGAGTGGAATGACAGCCCCTGGATGTAGTAGGGGTGGTCTGGGACTGGAATGACAGACCTCAGAGTAGAATGACAGCTCCTGGATGCAGTAGGAATGGTATGGGACTGGAATGACATCCCCCAGAGTGGAATGACAGCCCGTGGAAGTAGCAGGAGTGGTCTGGGACTGGAATGACAGGCCCCAGAGTGGAATGAGAGCCCCTGGATGTAGTAGGAGTTCTCTGGGACTGGAATGACAGGCCCCAGAGTGGAATGAAAGCCATGGAAGTAGAAGGAGTGGTCTGGGACTGGAATGACATTACCCAGAGTGGAATGACAGCCCCTGGATGTAGTAGGAGTGGTCTCAGACTGGAATGACAGGACCCAGAGTGGAATGACAGCCCCTAGATGTAGACGGAGTGTTCTCTGACTCGAATGAGAGACTGCAGAGTGGAATAACAGCACCTGGGAGTAGCAGGAGTGTTCTGGGACTGGAATGAGAGACCATAGAGTGGAATGACAGCCCCTGGGAGTAGCAGGAGTGTTCTGGGACTAGAATGAGAGACCATGGAATGGAATGACAGCCCCTAAAGTGGAATGAGTGACTATGGGTGTAGAGGCAGTTCTGTGCAACTGAGTTTGCAAACTGTAAAGTTGAACACTACATTTAAAGATTTATCGAATGTGTGTACCTATTTCAAATAGCTCCATCTCAGTAATTATCTTGCATGTCAGCTCTTTAGTTTCCTTACAAATTCATGAGGTTGATGTGAGCCACCTCCTCCATTATCAGTTATAAATCTTGCCCCTGTCCCTCCACCTGTTCCAGTGTCCAGTTCTGCTCCCTTCCTGACCTCCATGTTCCTTTTCCGTGAGGTTGATGTGAGCCACCTCCTCCATTGTCAATTCCACTCCTGGGCTTGTCATTTCAGTTCCAGAATACTCCTGCTACCTCTTGGGGCTGTCATTTGAAGCTGGGGCCTTTTATTCCAGTCCCAGAGTAGTCTGTTTTGGCCCAGAGACCCTAATGGAAAATCCATTCCGCGTTTTCTTTGCAACTCTACTTGTACTGTCATGTATTTCAATGGAGCCCATGCAAGTCAACTGGCATTCCTGGCTCCCATTATTTCCAGTGGGCCTTCAAGCGTCTCCCATTGTTTCCAATGGGCAACCCTGTCCTTCTTTTTAGTACATCCCTAGGGAAAGGGCTTGCTTGAGTCTTGGCGGGCTGCAGTGGTCTGGGCCAAACTTGTTGCCTCCAGTCCTGGGGAAGGGCAGGAGGAGCAAGGCCCTGCAGCCGGAGGAGCCCCTTTTGTCTGGGGGGTGGGGAGGCTCTCCCTTACAGCTGTGCCCAACCAACCTTAGATTCCAGGGGTCAGGGGTGCAGATTCCTTCAAAATTCACCACTAGGAGGGTGGGAGGCACAGCGGAGCAGCAGCGGGAGGCTGAGAGGCGGTATGTGCAGCACGTGCATGAGTGGAGTAGTGCACAGCCACAGGGCTTTTGTTTGGTGGGTGGGGTGGGGCCCGGCCAGGGCAGCAGTGAGCAATGACGAAGGAGGAGCACTGGCTGTGCAGGCACTGAGGCAGCCAGGTGATGAGCGGAGTGGCGTGTGCAGCGCAGGCAGGGCTTTGAGGTGAGGGAGGAGAGGGGCCGGGCAGCAGCAAGCCATTCTGCCGCCCACCATTCTGCCACCCACCAGCAAGGGGCGCTCTAGGCAAGCGCCTAAAATTTGCCTATGACGGTCCGGCCCTGGCTGCCCTGAAGCCTGCAGTCTCACAAGGAATGTATGCATTCCATCTCTGGCTCCATTATTTTATTTGGCAGCTTACTTTGCCTCTCTAAAAAAAAAAAAGCTGCATAGTTGGGCGGCATTTTGCAGAGGCGTAGACTTTGAGGTGAAATATTGTGTCTGCCAGCTATCAGATTGAACGAAGGGTTGCTTTCTGTCTTTAGAAATGTGTGCTTATGAAAGACCATACAGTGACGATGACTACTTAACTTTCCAATGAGAGTTTTTGCTAATACTATCTTAAACTCCCTGCTACCATGCCAGCAAAAAGATCTCTCTTTGATGGAATTTGACCACCATACTAAAGCAGCCTCAACTGAGATGATTCAGTGTGACCTGGTTCGGTCTCCTAACTACACCACTCATCTTAATTTGGCTCCGGAGAATCTATCCTCTGAGAACTCTATAGAAGAGGATTTACTGTGCTCATTTTCAGCTTTACCACCAATAGAACAATCCTTAACCACCTCCAAACTTGATAGGCTGAAAGACAAATTGCGGAGAACTAAGGTGGTGTCCTTACAGCAAGAACTATAGCAGTCAGAGCCAGCAGTTAGGTTGGAGGGCTTGCCAGCCTTACCTACTCTTCCGCCTCCTCTCATACCTATGGCGGCAGATTTAAGAAAGTCAATAGAGCTACTCCCCAGCAAGAGAACCTTGAAAGCAAGACTCTTCACCAGCCTCAGGAACTTAAAGGGGTTGAGTGGAAAGAGCTAAATGGAGCTTTTTCAGGCAACAATGAGTGTGTCCTTTTGGACACCAATGGTGACCTAAGCAACATCTCCCCGACAGACTGACAACTAAAGTTCCTATCATGGAATATGGGGGGTTGGTGTAATAAGTTTCATGATTCTGACTTTTTATTATTCTTGCATGGTTATAATATACTTTGCCTACAGGAAACTTGGATACAGAGCTCTGACTTCCCTGGTATAGAGGGGTACAGGGCATTTTCTGTTCTGGTGTCTAAAATACACTTGAAGGGATGGGGAAGTGGAGGGTTGGCTATTTTAGTCTCAGTGGATCTGAAGGTTGACATCCAAGTCTTAGAAAATAACTACCCTAAAAGTGTTCAAACTGTACTTATTAAGGGAGCTTATTTTTAAAGTATTTTATGTGTTAATGTATATATTTCCCCAAAGGGCACACTAGGGCAGGAAAGGGGGTGTATCTGGGACTTTTTAACAGTCACGCTAGTCTCATTAATGTCCCAATTCCCTAAGACTCATTTTCTTTTATGTGGCGATTTTAATGCTAGGACAGGTTCAGGAAATTTAGACATTCGAGATGGATTGGATACGCAGATTGCCATGCATGCCCATTTATTAGAGTACTCCTTGAGGGACCAGGTGGTAAATAAGTTTGGTTTAAAATTCTACAAGGTTGCACCCCTAGACTTTACAGGTCTTCCGGAATGGCCACCAGTTTCAGAACCTGAAATTATAGGTTTGATAGCCACACTATCCTCAGGAAAATCCCCGGGGGAAGATATGCTTCTGCCTGAGCTATACAAAGCTTTCCCCAAATGGTGGGCTCCCCTGTTGGCTAGAGTATTCACGCAGATTAATGAGTCAGGTGTGATTCCTTCTGGTTGGAAATTGAGCATTGTGGTGCCCATACAAAAAAAAAGGGGACATTGTGGATTCACACAATTACAGACCAATAAGCCTATTAGATATAGCAGCAAAACTATACAGTAAATACTTGCTGTTAAAACTGGAAGACTGGATAGATGAGGAACAAATTCTCCACCCAGCTCAAGCAGGCTTCAGGAAGGGCTTGGGAACAATCTGTCACTGCCAAACCCTTTACCAACTGGCGTATTCTGCGGGAAAGGGACCAACAAAGGCACTCTACATAGCTTTTGTTGACCTGGCCGCCACATTTGACTCTATAAATAGGGACCGCCTTTGGTCAAAATTAGCTAAAATGAATGTTGAGAGGTGGTTATTATTGCTCCTTTGAGAGCTACATAGAGATACTTCTGCTCAAATCAGAGTGGGAACCTCTGGCTCTCTAACCAGTAGAATTCCTGTAAGCAAGGGTGTGAAACAGGGATATGTGCTGGCTCCATTGTTATTTAATCTGTATATCAATGATATAACCGAGTTTTAGGTCCGCAGTTTTTCCCTCAGTCTCATTTCAGTATGGCTGAAGTCTTACTATGCTTTCAACAAGGGTATCAGGTAATCCAGAAAGCTCCAGAAGCACAAATGTAAAGTAATATTAATTATGCTTCCCAGGTGAAAGTTATAAGCAACATGAGCAGAACAAACTGCTCAGTACCAGGACACAGAAGGATCTGGCAGGCCTTGAACATCACCTACAGCACTTAAGACCTCTCTTCAAGTACCTCTTCCCCTACCTACACTATATCAACCACCATTAATCTATTCCTCTTCTACCTAGTAATGCTCAGCTAATGCCACATGCTACTTCTAATAAAATAGGCATTTACAATCGGTGTGACTTGAGAACAGTTAAAGTATACAGTACCTTTGAAAGCTCTCCCTTATTTATACCACCTTTATATCAAACTATACAAATGCTTCATGAGAAACTCTCTTAAGCTGGTAGTTTGCCTCTGCTTCTGCAGAGTAAACCCTACATTCCAGTCAGCTGGATTCTGGCAGCAATTTCTACCCTTAGTTGCTGTAGATTTTCCGGGTTGTGTGGCCATGATCTTCGCATTGTAGGACCTGACATTTCACCAGTAGCTGTGACTGGCATCCTCAGAGGTATAACACAGGAAGATGGAGTACTTTCTGTGTCAAGATGAGCAGAAAAATGGTAGGCAGGTAATTTATATCTACCCTGGAAGGTGGGGTAGGGCTGAGTCATTATCTTGTAGTAGTTCTCCAGGCTATGAACATGCTAATGGAGGAGATTTCCTGAGGAGGCTCTTTTGTCTACAGATTATTTTCTGAGGAGGTTTCCTGTTTCTTGTGGAGGTTCTTTTGTGTGTGGAATGGCTATTGAAACTCTAATCTTATCTGTAGTGATATTGCCAGCTGTCGAGCATTTTGTGTTTTTCAGAACAGGAAACCATGCCCTATTTATTTTTAAATTTTCTTCTTTCCTGTTGAAATTGTGTTTATGTTTATGAATTTCAATGGCTTCCCTGTGTAATCTGACATGGTAATTGGAAGTGTTGTCCAGTCTTTCAGTGTCTTGGAACAAAATGCCGTGTCCTGTTTGGATTAGGTTATGTTCAGCCACTGCTGATTTTTCAGGTTGGCCAAGTCTACAGTGTCTTTCATGTTCTTTTATTCTTGTCTGAATGCTACACTGTGTGGTCCCGATGTAAACTTGTCCACAACTGCATGGTATGTGGTATACTCCTGTAGAAGTGAGGGGGTCTCTTCTGTCTTTTGCCGATCATAGCTATAAATTACCTGCCTATCATTTTTCTGCTTACCTTGACACAGAGATTACTCCTTCTTTCTGTGTTATACCTCTGAGAATGCCAGTCATAGCTACTGGCAAAACGTCAGGTCCTACAATGCCAAAACCATGGCCACACAACTCGGAAAATCTAGAGCAACTAATGAACTCCGGCCGTGAAAGCATTCGATAATATATTAATTTCTACCCTGCCTTTCTTCCAGGAAGCTCAAGGAAGTCTCTCATCCAGGTACTAACCAAACACATTCCTGCTAAGCTTCAGCTAAATTGCTTCGGCATGTGTCCTCAAAACAAGACAATGCCCCTGGATAAATTGGTGGGTGCGGCCTTCAAAGTAGCTCTAATTAATACTGTTAATGCCACCATGCTTTTAACTTTTATTAAGGAGGACATGCTATCCTTTTTCTATATCGTTTACTCACTTGTTTGAATGGTAACCCTGGAGCATAGTTCATGACGGTAAAATGCTTCTCATAGTCATCCAAATCATCAAGTGAAAAAGGTCTTTTATATAGAAAAAGACAAAGTTAGTCCTCTGAGTTCTTGACATTCAGAAATGCCACAAATTAGTATCTTTATAGAGTTAATTCTTACCTATTTGAGAACCGTAGCTGAAACACATAATAAACATAAACTCTAAGTGGTTTAAGTGACCGCAGAAGCACTATGTAACGAATCTCAAATTTAACCAGTCCAGTATCTTCCGGATGAAACAATACTGGATTCTCAATATACTTAAACACCACCTAAAACAAAACCAAGGACAAGAAAAACCATAATTTAATTAAATCTCTAAAGTACAACTTAATGGACAAGTTGCAATCTACTAAAGCAAATTTACAGCTTGTTCCTTCCCTGTCCCCTTGAATTTATTCCATTAATGAAACAACCTTATAAAGGTCAATATACAAAGTCATATAAACACATGCTGTTAATTCTTCTGTAACTAGATTTACTCAGCAGAATAAAATGGTGAAGCTTTCAGTGGAGTAAACCACTTCTACATGGGGGTGGGCACAGACAAGAATTGCAAGCATGAGTATGTCCTCATCAAAAACTGCTAGTATGTATTAAAACAGCATGCTAAGGCAGGGCTAGGCTGAACCTTCTCAGTGAGCATGCTAATTTGCAACCTAAAGTAGTACAGTCAAAGAAAATATTATCAGTTGATTCTGCAGCATATATAAAATGGAAAAAGTTACCCAAGGACTCCTTGTTGTCATAGGACTGAGAATGAGGAGATGGATGGATGATTTACACAGACTCTATCTGGGCAAGTCAATATTACTTTATGCAAAATCAAAAGTGCCAAAACAGCACTATTATCACCTAGACAGCTGTGAAACCTTTGCCAGAGATTTACTTGTTGACCCACTGAGATCACTTTCAATAAACTATCAGTTGGGTAGCCAGTGCCTGGGGACCATTGAAACCTATTCTGAGATATGCAAAAAAAGATATGGTTCTAATTAAATTCTCCCTTCTGAAATGAGCAACAAATGAAGTGCCAACTCCTGTAGCACATTAACACTATCCCCAGATGGACTCTTTTAATTGTAACTTCCACCCATCTTTCTCAGACCACATCAACTAAAACAGTTAAAAGAAGGACCCATCAAACCCCATAGATTCAATCTTTCCTAGGTTTTCTGATGACCTTGACAATAAGAGGAATAGGAAAGGACAAATAAAGAATATCCATCCAAAGGCTGTGGAAAAATTAGCTCATCAATCAATTCTGAACCACAGCACTTGTATCATCCAAAGTATTTTTCCACCTGTTGGTTTTAGGGTGAAGCAAAGACATCCACATGAGGGGGTCCCAAAGATCTTTGGATTCAGAGCCATGGCCCAGCTATAGAGAGCTGAGACAGTGTACCTGAAAGTAGCTAATTGCCAGTATCATATAATAACCCTGTCTGGGACTGATGATGGAGAACAAAGCTCCCAGCGACCTGGCAATGCTGCTGGTCACCAGGGGCTGCTTTGCTGCCCTGAGGAAGCTGGGCAGCAACAGTAGTCATGATGCCTTGCGTTGTGACGTGGGTGGGGGGCGGAGCCGGCTAGGATAAACAGCCAGGCTCTGCTCCTGCCTGTTGACAGTTGTGCCAATGTGCTCGGAGAGATGGGAGCTTGATGACTGGGCTGCTGGCTTCAGAAGGCATTTGGCCTGAGAAGCAGCAGTGCAGCGGCAGTGGAGCTCTTCGTCTTCGGCTGGGGCCTCTGTGGTGGGCCCTGGAAGTGGCGAGCCGAGTCAGCAGCTGGGGCGAAGGGCCGCGGTGGCAGTTAGAATGTCAGGGCCATGGTGGTGGCTAGGCAGCGGGCCGCAGTAGTGGCCAGAGCATCAGGCTGTGGCGGTGGGCCATGGCGGCGGCGCTGCTGTCCAATCTGCAGGACTGGGAGGCTCGTGGCTTCAGGGTGGCTCGCCTGTGTGCCTCACCAGTTTGTTAAAACAAGCAAAACACAAACACACAAACCTGCTCCCCTTTTTAGATTCAGGGGAACATATCTGGCCACCTACTCCTGCCTGTGGACATTTGGGGAGTTTGGGGATGGGATATAGGCCTTGAGAAGGTCAGCCCCCTATAGACCAGCATTCAGTGTGGGGGTGCCTCCTTGGAGGACATTAGGGGTTTTTAAAATTAACTTATTTAAATAATAAGTTAGATAATTAAAATGTGAGATAGAGGGTGGTGGTGAGATAATTGCCCCCCTATAATTAATTAATCATTTAATTAATTAATTAAATCTTCTGGCTTACATATGGTTGGAGGCCAATTCCTCCAGGCAGCCATTTTAGAGGAATTAATTTGTTTTTGGGCCTCCTACAGCCACAAGTTCTGGTTGGGTGATCCTGAGTCAGTCACAAGTTATCTCAGAGCTGTTCTGTCAGGGACAGTTCTGGAAGGACCTCTCTCAGCACTGCCTGCCCCACAGGGTGTCTTCTGTGGGGAGTGGAAGGGAGTTTGTGGGTCACTCTGAGACTCCGATTGAGGGACAGGGTACAAATCCACTCTCTTCTTTTCTTCTTCCTTCCTTACCCATCCACGGTTGCTGGCATGGTTTTTTGAAGGTAGGATTTAAAAGAGAACTAGTCTCTGTAATACCTGACTTGGGGGGATTTTGGGAGGGGATGTGTCTCAGTGAGAGACCATCTGCTTGGTGTGCAGAGAGTCTCAGGTTGAATCCCCAGCATCCTTAGTTAATAGATTTGGTAGTGGGTGATATGATAGACCTCTGCCTGGGATCTGGTGAGCATTTGCCAATTTGAGTAGGCAATACTCATTTTAGCAAACTTGAAAGCATACAGTACTATCGAAGGGGCTATTCCTAATAAGAATAAAAATTGATTCCCTACTTATTGAAGCTGGGATTATGTATTGGAGGCTGGAGACAGGGATTTCTGTTCAATTTGACTTCTGAATCCAATCTTCAGATTATACTACTGGCCCTCATGTGAAGGGATGTAGTTCTGGTGTAGTGGTTGAGAGCAGTGGACTCTATCCTGGAGAACCAGGTTTGATTCCCTGTTCTTCCACGTGGGGCTGGTTAGGTGACCTTGGGTCAGTCAGAGTTCTCTTGGAGCTGTTCTCGTGTTTCTCTCAGGGTTCTCTCAGCCTCACCTACCTTGTGGGGTGTCTTTTGTGGGTAGAGGAAGGGAAGGAGATTGTAAGCCACACTGAGTGAAGTGCGGGGTATAAGTCCGGTCTCCTCTTCTTCTCTGAATACTATAGGAGCTTTTAACGGTATCTAACTGTAATCTATGAATAGAAACAGAATTTGAGGTGTTGGAATACAGCCAATGGGAACAGCTACTTGAAACTGGGTAGCTCAATTGGGCACTTAGCATGTGGGGGCAAATTCAAGTGTGATCTGAATGGAATATGACTGAACTTCTAATGGTTTCCTTCAGTGAAAGAATCCTTATCAGCAACATGTGACTTTGACAGTGTGAATGCTCGCTGAGTGGGCAAAATTGGGATAGTACTTGTCATGTGTTAGGATTCATAATACCCATTGCAATACGTCATTAGTATCTTATGTTTTCTGTTTTAGCAGGGATACAGTGTGACTTTCAATCTGATGTGTGATCTGGGAATCTGACAGCTGGCATGTTGTTACATGTAATTGGTTTGGTCCAATGAGCATTCTTCACAGGTTTAATCATGCATTTGTCTTTAGGGGGAAGTCCAGTGGGTGGCCAGGGCCTAGATGAGTGGCGTTGGTTACAACAGGCTGTGGGAGGTGCCGGCTGGGATGCGGTGGTGCAGCCACGGCAATCGGAAATGAGGCAGATGGCTTCCAGGGAGGTTCCAGTGGGGCGAGGGTTATGCAGGACCCATCAGTGGATCATAATGGCTTGGGAGACCAGACAGCTGTTCTACCCACGCACTTGGGAATTAAACTACTTCTAGACCTGGCAACCCAGCCTGACTTACATTAAGTAAATAGGTGCCACTGTAGCCATCTTTACCTTATAGCAAGTGTGCATACAGTCTGCACATATGTGCATACATCGGATGGTAAGATGGAGCCAATGCACATTTCTGTGTGCGTGTCCTAGTCTTTAGGATAGGAACCCAGTTTCTATTAAGAAATGAGAGGTACTGTGCACTCTTCAGGGTAAGGTTTTTTAAAAAAACAATAAATAAATAAATACCAAACAAGCAAACAAAAATTAAATTATACAGGTTTTTAAAGTGACACCACATTTTAAAGCCGAACTCACCAGTTGGCTAGGATGGTTCTTAGTGGTTATTAAAGAAGCATTTCATATACCTAGAAGCATTTCAAAATGCCTTATTGGGGAGGTCCCTTGACTTTAAAACAATGGATGCCTCCCTGTTCAGGTCTGCTTGCAATAGTTGGAATAGTTCTTTAAGAGCACCAAGGCACTAAGACAATTGATCCAGATCTCCTCCAGTGTTGTTTCCACAGTTTGACAATCCAGAGGATCTGGGACTAGATCAGAGATTCTCTCTTCTGACACAGACTTTAGCTAGTGACAATTCCAAGCTTCAGTTTCCTATCTTTCAGGGTGCTGGGTTGCCAGAAGATCCGAAGGAAAAGAATGTTGTCTGTTTAATAGAGACTTACTGCATGGAAATGCACAGCTGTAGTTTTTTCAGGGCTTGGAAGTAGATAACATCACTTGATAATTAACATCCCTTTAAAGGGAAGGGGCTTTCTTTGCTACACAGGAATGTAAATAAGTTATGTCATTTGATCAGGGCACATATAAACCCTATGAATGTTGGGCAGTGCCTTGCAGATCATAATGGCTATGCAAATGCAAACATTGCTGTGTGGATGTAGTGGAATACTACAGCATTCTATGAAGGTATTGGGGAAAGGGAGCTCTAGAGGACCAGAGGCAACCTATCTATCTGGTAGTGAAATAAGGGTCAATTTTTGCAACCTGGGGTTCTTAAGATGGTTACCGCTTTAGGCATGCGGATGGAACTTCTCTGATTAGGCACCCCCTTTGCAGCAGTTATCACTCGGCAAGTTGGGCCTTTCCCGGGGTGAAGTTTGGAACTCACTCTTCTTGGTTCAGTGCCGCTTCTACTGCAGCTGCCCTGGGCTATGGGTTCCCTTGCTGTGTGGTGGTGTCAGTGAAACCTTGTTCAGATCAAGACTTTTATCTGGTCATTGCACTCCAGTTTGGGGGATGGTGCTGTGGATCAGTGAGCTAGTGTTGGGCTTTTGCCTAGTGTTCAAATAATGGAATTACAAAGTTTAAAGTTATTAACAAAAATTTTCTTTCAGGTGCTGTTGGCTGTGGGATGAGATGAAGAGTCAATGTCTGCAGCCACAGCATGGTCCTTTGGGCCAGGAGGACACCCTGTGAAGGCCCTTGTGCTATGAACTGGGGCAGACCTTGCAATGATAAGAGCAAGATGGCCCAGAGTGCGGATAGTCTGGTAGGCTATTCTGCTTCGTCATTGTTAGCTGGATTGCACGTAGTTATTAATAATAATAGGGGAAGATGATTGAATATCAATAGGCAATTGGCTGCGAGAGCAAACACCTGTGTATACAGAAGTCCAGCCCCGCCAGGAGGTGTTGGTAACAGACCAGGAGACTTTATATGGTTGAAAATAAAGTCTTTTACTGAAGTTCTTCACAAACAATACACAGTCTCACACACAATTACTCAAGTCTAGGAAAATACAGAGAAAGGTATAAGCACATTTGCATTAGCAGGTAAATCGTTGGTGGGCAATACCTACCGGTCCTGTCGTGCAGAGCGTTCCTCAGGAAAAATGGAGGGGAAGAAAACTAGAAAAATGGGGAACCACGTGGCCTGGCCAGCAGGTAACACGTGGAAACTCAGGCTGCAGACCTAGAGTTTAAAGATGGAGGTGAGGATTGGGGATAGCAAGCTGGACATAAGAGGGTCAAAGGTTCGATAGGGGTCAAAGAGCAGAGAGAGAGCTGGTGGTCAGGCATCTCCTAAATTCATGACATACAGGATCTTTGTTCTTCCTCTCGCACTGCTCAGCAAAGTCCTTTTTGTGTAAAGGTGCCCCATTCACAAACGAGAGGAAGGCTCGCTATACATAGTGGCTACATAGTTCCTCCGAACTCCGGGGTCTGCAGCTGGCACTGCCTTGGGCAGTCCCGTCACCTCGTCTGGCTTGGTGCGCCATGGGTCCGGAGGCACGGACGCAGGGGAACACCTCCTCTTTTAGCTGGAGTCGGATTTGGCTCCGTGGGAATGCTGTCAAGTGCACCCATTTTAACCTGAAGATTCCCTACGGGAGACCTTCACACAATACAGTATAAAGAATAGAACACACACACATACACCCCTTGAAAAGAAATCCCTTTGGTGCCTTCCCGGAGATTTGATTGATGTGTCTTTCTCCCCTAATATGGTTCGGCTGAGCCGGAGATAGCCGAGGGACCTCGTGGCTGGGGAAATTTGGGCCCCTGAAGCATGATGGGCTTCTAGGCGTATCGGGGCTTTTGCACCCTGTTGCGGCAAGCTGGGTGCCTTCTCTTCTAAACCAGTTCTGCAGTGGGCAGTGTCATTCTGGGGGGGTGCTATTGAGTGGGTTTTGGGAGCACTGGGCTGATCACCATGTCCGGGAAAATGGCTGTTGAGGTAGAGGTGGTGGGACCTGGGCTGGCTCAGTCAAGCGCTGGGCTTCACAGCCTGGCGTGACCGGTGATAGACCTGGGTTCCCTCTCCTGCTGAGCAGAGAGGATTGCACACCCAGCGTCTATGTGCCTCCGAACCCTGCGCCCGCCAAGCTAGCGGCTGCACCTGCAGAGCTCTGTTGGCACTCTCTGGTAGGGTCAACCAGGTTCCGTTGCTCCCTGCATGGACAGTCGAAGACCCCTGTGTACCATGAGCTTGATGGAGCAGGAGCCTTCTACAAACCGTTCTGCGCATGGTGCACAGATTCCCCCATTGACCCTGCCCTTGCAGACCCCACAGCTTGGCACCACGTCTACCTCGGGCTTCTCAGCCCTCCTTTTCTGGTTAAAGAATAGATCTTAACACACCTATGCCTGCAGGAACCCACTGCACCGGGTGGACCAAGAGAGAACACAGACTGGAGAAGGAAAGTGGAGAGAAGCAGCAAAAACTCTGTGTCAGAGCCTGTCTCCCTGTTGGGAGTTCTCGGGGGCTCTACATAT
The DNA here is from genome assembly GCA_029375565.1 of Gekko gecko. NCBI lineage: Eukaryota > Metazoa > Chordata > Lepidosauria > Squamata > Gekkonidae > Gekko > Gekko gecko. The sequence continues at coordinate 213,921,587 of JAPDNY010000005.1, read as the reverse complement.
CTCCCGGGTGGGAGTTGGCATGCAACCTTTCAAGAGGAAGGATGGCTATTTACATACTGGGAGGGATGTCCCTCGCTTGCTGTAGGGGCCTATGGGTAACTCAAGAAATGGGGGAACCCCGCGTACCTTTAGGGGGCACCCAAGAGTCTTGGACCTGTACTCAGTGGGCTAACTGGTGGTGGACCTTCCAGCGATTGTGCCAGCCATGGATCACCTGGTCTCTTAGGTGTCACCATGACTGGCAAAGTAGTAGTAGGTCAGCTCGTGGCTGCAGCCAGCTAGACCCCGGTATCCATTGCTGACATCCACCTCAGACTCCTGTCTGAGCTCAGCACCTCCCACACAGGATGTGTCCTGTTGGATTGCACAGGTGCTGAGTTTAGGGGTCTGAGATAGGGGATCTTTCCCTTTTTAGCGGGGAGCCTTAGTGCTTCTGCGGGGACTCTGTCCAGGAGTACCCGTTTTAATTTGGGACCCCCTGCTGTGGGGTCCCTACCCTTCTACAGTTATAAAAATAGAAGCACCATGCACAAAAAGGGAGAGAGAGAAGAAAACAAAATGTCTGGAGGAGAGCTCCCTGAGTTCCCCCCCCCTTGAGTGTGGAAGGGCATGCACATAATAGTTCTTGAAGCACTTGTGGTAAGGGCTGGGATGTGCCCTCACTCTAGGTCAGGTGGAGGCGTGCATGCAAATGTATGCACGCCCTGCGCATGATGGGTTAGAAACCTGATTTCATCAAAAAGTGGGGAAAAGTTCATAAGAACATATTTAAAAATGGTTTTGCTGGGTGCTCTGAGCAGAGCCGAGTCCTCCCCACCCGTTGGAGAAGGCCTGCACGGGGCTGAGCACTCCGCGTGACCAAAAAGGAAGTGAACCGAGTTTGGGTAGGCCTCTGTTGCTTCAGGCAGGTCATGGCCTACCGAGCTTTTTTGCTTGGTTCGATTTAGAGGTGGGACAGGCGAGAATTCCAGCTTTGACAGCTGGGCTTACACTTTTGCTCTGTCTATCTCATTGCCCTAAACTCAGAGCCTTTGTAACCAATGGCATCCTCAGGAGGAGGTAATGAGCCATCCAAGCGTGGTCTCACTCGCCCCTACACTGGCAGTGAAGCCGTTGGAGCTTCAGGGCGTGACAGTCGGAGCTATTGCTGGGCCCTCTGCAGTTCACTTGCAGAGTATCCAGGACGCCTTCCCGAAGTGGGGCGTGCTAGCCAGCAATGTTCCATCCTGTCCCCTGGGAGGCATTGAGCTTGGGCAATGGGTTTCCACCATAATTTTTAACTTGGGCCTAATAGGGCCCACCCTTTTCTCAGTTCAAAAATAGATCAGATGCACATAAAGAAACACAAAACTATGGGGCCAAAAAGGGGGAGAGGGCCTTCTGTTAGGGTTAGGGGACATCTAGGCCTGGAAGGGTATCAAGGCTTAGGGCCTATACAATTGGAGTGGTCATGGGCAGAGTACTGGGCCACTCTGGCCATGTTTTGACTTGCTTTTTGACCCACACACTTATACAGATCAAGGCTATGACCAAGACAATCTGGGCCCCAAAGAACACCACAATGGGGTGTAGCGCCATGTTTAATAGGCTTGTCACAGACGAGGACCATCCAAGAAACACCTCCCATCACATGTGGGCCCCCGCGCTTTTGATGTCCACGGCCAGGTCAGCTATGGTGGCGCCATTGTGGGACACTGTGAGTGAGGCCTGGTCTCCTGCCTCCTTGATCTGCACTAGTTTCTTATGCAAGTCAGGATTTGTGAGCAGACTGCGTAATGTTTCCAGGCCCATTCCCAGTGGGACTGGGGCGAGGGAATCATAGAGTCTGGGGGAGAGAAACATCTCTTGCTGGGTCCACAGGGGAGTGGTGAATTGGAAATCACAACCACGGATAGTGGTTATGTTGCAAAAACATCTATTGACCTTTGGGATCATGGGCTGAATTCAGTGTGTTGAGGTACACATAATCGCAGGCTGTTCTAACACAGACGCATGTTCTCCCCACATAGATTACAGTGGAGGACACCTCTTCTACAACGTCAAATTGTCACTGGCCCTCTGTGCCTTTCCTAGGGGCCAGGCAAGGGTGGTGTGGTTCTAAGGCCTGGTCTTCACAAATGAAACCTAAACTTTCCCTGTGAACACAGCCTTCTACATTAATGGTTTGCCATCCAGTGGGGGTGGCTCTAGCCCTCCGGTTACTGTCTCTGGCATATAGGATAGTGTGGGGCCTGCCTGTAAGCCCAGGGGGACTACAGGGTAGGCTGGAAATGTCTCCCTTGCAAATACTGTAACAATAACCAGGTTCAGGATTTGTGCATTGGGGTCATAAGAGGCATTTGCAAGGGACCACCATTGTTCCAGAGCTACTTCACTTTTGGTTAGGTTCTCCTTAAGGAGGCCTCTGACCTCCTTAAGTCATGGCCTGCTTAATCATGCTCATTGCAGTTATTATGTTCAGGGTTTGGGCTTGGGCACAGGCAAGGGCTAGAGAAATGTTTCTCTGCAATGGCTGAATACCTCCTAAGAGGGTGCTAAAATCTTTTTCCATTATCTGTTCCCAAGCCACTAGTAAGGGATTAGTGGAATGCTGCATCTCAGAGAAGAGGTCAAAGGACTGAGTGATAGGTTTGCTCATTTTAGACAGATCAGAGGAGACTCTTGAGGCCTTATTGGCTATTACTTCTATATTTGCTGCATCAAGGACTGCCATCCCGGCTCCTACTGGGGCAATCCAGTCAGACAGGCCTCTTTTGGGGCGCCTGGAATAGTCTTCCCTCTTCCATAATACCAGCCAGTTGTCCCATCCCTGCTGTGTGGGCTGAAGGAAAGGAGTGCATGCTGGGTGGAAGGAGGTTCCTAAATTGGCCAGGCTGACCTTAACCTTTTTCACTGCCATCTGAGGCTGAACTAGAACAGTCTCCTTTTGATTAAATTTAAGAGTATGGGTGCCTATCACTGGGTGACCTAATTGGAGCAGTGGGTCTACATCCTGAATTAAGGGGTCAAACTTCAGTATCGTTTGATTGCCTTCTCCTATGAGAAGGGTATAGTTACCTTTTTGGTGAGAGACTTGGAAGGTCAAGAGATCAATGGAGTTAAAACTAAGCTCCTTAGAGTTGTTGGGGCATGGGGATCCTATCAGACTAACAACCCAGTCTGGGGGGCCATGTTGGGCCAGTTGTGTGGTATTTATAGACCAGTTCAGAGGGTTCCAGGTGAGGCCTGGAAGGCTCTGGTTATGGCCTGACGGATCAGTTAAAAGGACTGGGAGCTCTCGATCTCCGTCTAAAAAGAGGTGGGATCCAATTGCTACTACAATTTTTAATGGGTCTCCTATACTCCATACTGCTGCAGAGACCTGGGCCACTTCACAGGTGGAGTCCTCCTCTATGTCAGGTGGCAGTTTTGGATATTTAACCCTGCAAAGCATGTACACCATTTCGTCTATGGTGTTCTGCCCAGAGGGGCAGAGCTGTACCTTTTGGCCAGTAGCCTCACTGGTGCAATTAATTAATAGTGAGGGAGAGCACATGCGTATCTCTTGGTGGGTTTTGAACCTGTAGGTTCTGGGAGGGAGTATGTGAGTTTTCTCCTGTCAGGTCAGGACACAGATCAGGTACCTCCTGGGCATATGGGGTCCCACACACTTCCACCTGTGTAGCGTGGCATTGTGATTAGGGGGTAGTGAGGCAGTAGCCTGCCCTACCAAGAATATCATTATTCCCAAAAGAATTAACATACCCGTTCCAGATGTGGGGGTGGTCCTCTGGTAGCCTCCTGTGGAAATGATCACGGGGAATAATATGTAGGGGTTGCCTAATAATGCATGCTGTGGTCGACTCATGTGTAAAAATGGCACAGCAGGCTTTCCCATTAAGCTTGGGGCTGGGTTATCCCTTCTGGACGTCTTTCCCTTTAAGAGGGTCCGCTGAGCGCACAAGCAACAAAAACGGAGACTCATTTGGCCTTTTCTTCTGTTGTGGGGCTGGTTGGCTAAAGTCCTGGCCATTCAGGCCATAAGGTCCCTTCTCGAGTCTCGAACCAAAATTACAAAAATATGCAAATTTATTAAAATTTATTAAAATTCATAAAAATTCTAAAAATACCCAAAATGGCCCAAAATGGCTATCCAACCCTGAAAATCATTCTAACTGCCTCCAGACACTTATGGCCTCCAGTAATTGATTTCAAACGATTAGTGCGGGGTTTCCCTTCTCTGCGGTATTCCAGCTACTGTCTCTATCACCCCCCCTTGTTTCTTTAGACTGCATGGTCAAAAAGAAACAGTTTAAAGGGCCATAAACGTCTCTGCTAGTGAAAACAGAGCAGGGATTTGTAGCGGGTTGCAGAGGGAAATCTGCCGGATGGGAAGTGGATCTCCGGGTGGGGGCATTTCCTCACCCTCTGGGTCTGGCAGTTTCGGGGGTGGGGTGGGGATGGGGTCTCCTTTCCAGAGTTTGAGCTGGGAGGAGTGGAAAAATCTGTGCTTGCGGGGGATGGCGACCTTGTAGACTGCAGGGCTGACTCTTGCTACTATGGGTACTGGACCTTCCCATTTTGCAGCCAGTGCATGCCCCTTTCTGGAGAACTTTCTGTATAGGACTCACTGTCCTGGTTCCCACACTTGTGGGTTTCAGACCCAGGCAAGCTTTTTGTCCACAGCGAGCTGGCTCTGACCCAGCATGCGAGCCACCTGTACATGGATGAGGAGAATCTCCTGGATGAGATCCTGGACCCATAAGTTGTTCACGACCTTGGGTTCAAATGGTGCCAGAATGTCTGTGTCCAACCAGAAAGCCTCTGGAAGGCTCATCTTTCTCCCAGTCATAACCATATCGGGGGAGTAACCGTGTGTCGCGGTGGTCCCTCGAGTGACCATGAGGATTATGGGAAGCTTTTCATCCCAATCTCTTCCTGTGGACCTAACCATTTTGCGGAGAGCTTCTTTCAGGGTGCGGCTGGTCCGCTCTATGGAGCCTGACGATTGGGGGTGCCCGGCAATGTGGAATCTCTGCTGGACTCCTAGGGCTCCTGAGTGACCTCCCCAATGAAGTGCGAGCCAAGATCACTGCCGATGACCTTTGGGATCCCCCATCTAGAATATACGTTGTTGAACAGGATCTTGGCCGTGTTGGTGGTGGAATTGGTTTTGCAGGGGAAGGCTTCGACCCATTTTGAAAAGGGGTCAATGATAATTATGCAATATTTATTGCCACGGGCTGTTTTAGGTAGGGAGCCAATGAAATCGAACTGGATGCGGGCCCAGGGTCCTTCTATCCTCTGGTGTTGAATGGGTGCCTTGGGCCCCGAAGGGTCAGCGTTCACCATTACGCATGATAGACAATTGGTAACCCATTGCTCTACAGTGTGGCACATCCCTGGCCACCATCTAACTTCCCTGACTCTTTCCAGGGTTAATTCCTTTCCTCTGTGTCCCTGCTCATGTATAAACTGAATCAGGTCCGCCCTGACTTCCACAGGGACTACTCAATGCTTCTCTCCTGCTGAGTCTATGGCCCAGACTACACCTTCTTGTTCCTCAATCTTATATCTTCCGGAGGGGTCTTTTCCCTTGTGTAAAAGTCAGCCACATCTGCATCATTGCGCTGCAGTTCTCCCAAATCGATTAAGACTGGGGGGATCTATGGTCTGTTATGAGCGGCTGTCTGGTGGGTTGTTACTGGCTGGAGGGGAATTTCGGGCTCATATGAGGGGGTCCTAGTTAGGGCGGCCTCTTTGGCTAAGAGATCTGCTTGATCATTCCAATATACGATCTCCGTTGAGTTCTTTTGATGGCCTTTCATGTGGGAGATCTGAGTGGGAGCCGTTCTCTCATAGAGAAGGTCCACTACGACCAGCCAGACCTTCAGGTGTGCTATAGGCTTTCCTTCACTATTCTTCCAATCCTGTTTCTGCCAGTGGGGGAGCCAGACCATGGTGACTTTGGCTGCCCAATCAGAGTCAGTAAAGATGGCAAGGGGGCAGTAGAGCGGCTCAAACTGCAGGACGGAACAGAGGGCCTCCACTTCAGCCGCTTGGCTGGAGTGGGGTCGCACTGCTTTCTGAAGGGTGGCCCCATCGTGGACCTGAATGGCTCCAAAGTCAGTTCTGGGTGACCCGTCAACATGGAAGGACGAGCCGTCGCAAAACCAGCAGATGAATCCATTCTGCCTAGCTTCCTCTAATGGCACTCCCCATGTTGTGGGCCATGGTGTGTGGTCCACCACAGGCAAAGGGCACTCATGTTGCTCCCCGGTGACTATAAGACCATATGGGACAGGCGGCTCATTCTGTTCTCTTTTATATTCCACTCCTTTGTTGACCAAGACCAGTGTCCATTGGTCAATTCGGGCATTGGAAACCTGACCATCCTGTATTTTGCCTGATAGAATGTATTTGAGGGGTGTGTGTGTCATTTGCACTACGACTTTTGCTCCCCCTATTATGAATTCCCAATGGGTGAGACTCCATACAATGGTCAGGCAGACTTTCTCGCATGGGGTGAATTTCATTTCTACAGGGGACAGGTTTCAAGATGCGTAAGCAATGACCTGTTGGGTGCCCGCTTAGTGCTGCAGGAGGGTGGCTCCTATGCTTCTCTTGGAGGTGGCCAACTAAATGTAGTATGGCTGGCCAGGATTGGGGTGCACGAGGGTGGGGGCTGATGCAAGGCTTTGTTTCAGAGCTGCAAAGGCATTCTGTTGCTCTGGTCCCCACTGCCAGGGGGTGTTTTTCTTTAACAAAGCGTATAGCAGACGCGCCTTGTCGGAAAAGGATTCTATGAAATCCCGGGAGAAGTTAAAGGTTCCCAGGAGCGCTTGCAAAGAAGGCACATCAGTGGGGGTAGGGAGCTTGGCTATGACTTCCATCCACTGGGTGTCAGGGGTTCTTCCGTTGGGTCCTAGTGCGAGCCCTAGATATTTGACCTGAGTCTGCACTAGTTGGGCTTTTTCCCGGCTTGCTTTAAACCCTGTTTCCTGAATGAGGCCAAGGACTTCTCGGGTGATCTCGGTCACGGTCTCTGCATTGGGGGCGTGGACTAAAATGTCATCCACGTATGAGAGCACGTGGTCTCAGGAAGAGGGTTGGAGGCGTTCCCACATTTGCACTACATGAGTGTGGCAGATGCTCAGGCTGGAATGGAACCCTTGAGGGGTTCTTTAGAAGGCATATTGTTGTCCTCTGAATGTGAACGCAAATTTATACCAGCACGACTCATGTAATTTAATTGAGTGGAGTGCATTAGCGAGATCAATGACGCTTTAGAATTGGGACCCTGCAGCAATGGCTGCCAGGATTTCATTGTACTTGGCCACAACAGGGGCTACTGGAGGGGTTACTGCATTGAGGGTGCAGAAATCAACGGTCATTCTCTATGTGACTCCGTCTGCCTTTAGGACAGGCCACAATGGGGCATTGCAGATAGACTGCATGGGCAGAATGACATCCCAGTCTAAAAGTCCCTCAATTGTCTTGGCTATGCCTGCCTCTGCCTCAGCGGGGTACTTGTACTGCTTTTGCGGTGGGGGATCTTTGCCTTTTATGAGCACACATGTGTTTCACTCTGTGCCACATTTGTCTTTGTCTTTGATCCAAACATCTGGGAATTCGCCCAGCCATGGGTCATCTGCTATAGGGAGCACGGGGAGGGGAGCTTTCAGAGCCATGCACCGGTGAATCACATTGACCAGGTCAGGTCCATCTGGAATGTGCCAAAGCAGGCTGTTGGCCACGTCAATGGTGATCCCATGCTCGCAGAAAAAGGGCCCCCCCAAGATGCCATTGCTGTCACCTCCCGGACTATCACAGATGGTCACATGGGTGGAAAAGGCCCCTATGGACAGAGGCACGTCTTTCCAGACACGTGTATCATGGTTGCCTCCTGCGAAGCCCACGAGGTGAATAGACCTATCGGTCTGGGTGCCCCGGGATACCAATTGGGGACAGAGCACCGTAAGGGCTGCTCCAGTGTCTACAAGGAGGGTGGCAGGCTGTGTGTTCCCTGGAGTCCTGACCCCAGCCTTTACAGTTGGTCTCCCCCAGGGGTCTAGCTTAAGTCTTGCCAGAACTCCCTTGGGGAGCGCCTGGGACTCCAGGCACCGCATGTGGTAGCCTTTGCTATGGCATTTACCAGTTCCAAGGGAGCCACCACCGGGTTAGTTGGGTACTGGTTGGCCTGCTCACACTCGGCAAGGGCCTGGAACAGGACCGAATCTGGCTGTTTATGGAACCTCTCCATTTCATAGCCTCTCTCCTTCAGACGCATCCAGGCATGCCAACTTAGTGGCTCCTGGCTGTCGAGTGGAGTTTGGCGGGCCTGATTTCCCTGGTACTGGGGTGTGGGGCTTGGCTGGGGCAGTGGAGGGTAGGGTGACGCTGGCTGTGGGGCCTGAGGGTAGGCTGGGGCAGGTTGGGGGAGCTGAGGATAGAGCGAGGCAGGCTGTGGCTGCGAATAGGGTCCCTGTTAGTTGTTGTCCCTGTATGATGCTGGAGTGGCAGAGGGCTGGAGGTGTGCCTGGGCTGGAGCGGGGCCATTGCAGTACTCCTGTCCATTATTTCCCTTTTGAAAACTTCCTCCTCTAGGTCCTTTCCCCCTCCTGAGCGTCGGCTGTCACCTCGAAACTGGCCAGCTGCGGAATATTGGGAGTGGGGGCCATTGTTAGCGTAAGTGACCGCTTGGATAGGCTTGTCCTCGTTTTTGTCTTTGGCTTTCTTTGGCCCTTTAGGGGGTCTGAGAATGCCGGTGCTGCTTATTAGCACAGATACATGCCGGATTTTACTTTGCAAGTAGTCCCAGCCACCGCGTGTGAGGTCAGACACATTTAGGGCCAGCTGAATTTGAGCATGGAATCCTTGAACCAATGCCTCCCTAAACTCGTTCACATTGTAATCGGGGAAGTGTGTGTCATCGTCTATGTCCACGGTACTGGACAAGACGGCGAGAAGCTGCTTTCTAGCCATGTATGCTTTGGGATCTTCGCCTAGCCCTTGCTTTTCTAGTACAAATAGAGACTTCATGGTCTGATTTGGGTTAAGGTAGGTTAGGACCTCCCTCATCCACTGGTATTAACCCCGGTAAGGCCTCCTGCAGTGATGGCGGAGTTAAGAGCCACCAGGTCTGTGCCGGTAGCGCAACAGCAAGCCAGCAGGGTGAGGTCGTCCCCGCTAATGCTCTGGTAGGCCGTCTCAACATCCGTCATCCAGTGGATGGTGTTTTCCCTAGTGAAGGGGCCCACTTGTTCGGCAATGGCCTTCACCTCATCAGGTTTCCAAAGGGACGTTTCTGTGACTGTCTGAATGGTCGTCTTGTTGCCTGCTTTGGTGACCATTTTCTTAGTACTTACAGGGTCTAGTGGAGCGACCAAGTCGGCGGAGCACTGGAGTGGAGCACTGGCCTTCACTCCCCCTGCTCCGTCCTCAGGTGGCTCCACTATTCCACTGGGGTAGATGGCAGCAATCACTGCCTTCTGCAAACCTAGCTGCTCTTTTAGGGATTCAATTTCCTTCTGGCAAGCCTTGTGGTTGGCGAGCTCGTGCTTCGCCTGGGCTTGGTTCATTAGATATTTAGCGGCTCTGTGGGCTGAAATTAGGTCTTCCTGGGCTTTATCCAGGGCAGCTTCAGCATTGTCGGCTCGCTCTGTGGCAGAGGCGGCTTTCTTCTTTGCCTCCTGCACAGTATCTGCAAGCCCCTGTTTCTCTAATATGAGGTTGAGCCTCTCCATCCTTAAATGGAGGCTCTCCTCCTCGTGGTCCCTACATAGCTCGCAGAGCTCACTCTCATGGAGATCCTTCAGTTCCTCCATTTCTCGATTGATCTGGTCCAGTCTCCTCTGGACCTCCTGAGTCTCTGCCTTAAGGGTGAGACTCTCTGCCTCATGTTGGGCCCTCAGCTTCTCTAACTCCTGGGCATGGTTGGCCTCTACTTCCTTGTTAGAGGCTTCTTGAGCATCAAGGGCCTCCTGCTGACACTTGAGGAGGACGACTGCATCCTGGAGTGCTATGTACAGCGCCCAACTCCCAAAGCGGTCCTTTGCGGACGCGTTGGGCTTTTTGTGTTCACAAAAGTCCTGGAACACATCTTTCACTATTTTTAGAGGATCGGGCCCTCGGAACAATCCAGATTCCCAGGGACAATCCCCTTTCTTAATAAGCCACTTTTCTAGACGAGGCACGGTGCTCGTCTTGCGAAACATGGCTCCTTGGCTTCCTATTTACCTCAGGGAAACCTTTTTAACTCAGAGTGCGCCTGTCGGGACCTGCGCGGGGACAGGGAATTACTCAACTCCCTGTTCCTAGACTGACCTCCTCAGTCCTGGAAAAGGGCACCTAGCCTATTTAGGTTTTGGGAAGGAGAGTGATCAGCTGCTCGATTCCCTAACGGGGTGACCTATTAAACCCATTTCTGGAGGGTTTTGAGCTCTCAGCTCTGACCGGCAAACCACACTGAACCGGCTTAGATTTTGAGCTTTCTACGTTCTGGCAGGGAGCACCTTTAAACCTGCAGAGTTTTGGGCTTCTCTGGCCCTCAGCTGGAGTACCCCAAACCAGCAGAGTTTCCTGAGACAATGTGTCTCAGCGAGGTATCTCCCGAACTCGCACTTTTTCATGCTCTGACCATGAGGCAAAGCAAAACAAAAATGGCTTCCAAGGCTGGAAGGAATGCAGAGTCGCAGCTCTTTACTGAGCACGTCTTTCAGTTGTTGTGGTCGGTATTTTGGGTGGGAAAGTGGATGGCGTAGGGAGATGTTGATGCCGGCTGTTTCCCTACACTATCGTTCTCGGGTCCCACCCACAAGATAGACCGAAAGTTGGCTTGAGGTAGCCTTAGGACTTCACGCAGGAGGCCCCAGTGCGTTCGGCACCTAACCGGTCATGGGCTTTCACCTAGCAGTTAGGGCCGGTGCGGCTGACCTCCGCGATGCTGAAGGAGAGGAAGGGGAAGCCTCCCACAATAGAGTGCTCGCTAGAGCCAATCACGCAGACAGAAACCTCGCACACAAGCCTATTCTAACACTCCAGCGGGGGTTTTCCTCCACGTCTGCCCGTCAGAACGACACGTGTCGACTCTCATGTACGTTCAGACGTTCAGGATGTTGCCTGCATTCTCCACCACTTTGTTAGCCGGATTGCACGTAGTTATTAATAATAATAAGGGAAGATGATTGAATATCAATAGGCAATCGGCTGCGAGAGCGAACACCTGTGTATACAGAAGTCCAGCCCTGCCAGGAGGTGTTGGTAACAGACCAGGAGACTTTATATGGTTAAAAATAAAGTCTTTTACTGGAGTTCTTCACAAACAAACAATACACAGTCTCACACACAATTACTCAAGTCTAGGAAAATACAGAGAGAGGTATAAGCACATTTGCATTAGCAGGTAAATCGTTGGTGGGCAATACCTACCGGTCCTGTTGTGCAGAGCGTTCCTCAGGAAAAATGGAGGGGAAGAAAACTAGAAAAATGGGGAACCACGTGGCCTGGCCAGCAGGTAACACGTGGAAACTCAGGCTGCAGACCTAGAGTTTAAAGATGGAGGTGAGGATTGGGGATAGCAAGCTGGACATAAGAGGGTCAAAGGTTCGATAGGGGTCGAAGAGCAGAGAGAGAGCTGGTGGTCAGGCATCTCCTAATATGCAGGAGGGAGGGGGCTGATCACAACCCCTGGTTCCACCTCTTGGTAAGTCCATCCCTGAAAATGTCCATTGGTTGGAAGGTGTAGGGGAGGTGTACCTGAGGAGTGGTCAATATTGGGAGCTAGAAGCTTAACTCATGTCTGACACCTGGTAGCAGCTAGGATGAGTCACCGGGCCAATTCCATTGTCTTCTTGTTGACTTTAGCCAGGCTGCTGATAGCCATCAATTAGTTGCCAGGCAACAGTGAATAGTCTCTGCCGGGTCTACGTGACGTCTTGCAGGTGGGGGGGGGGGAGGGAAAGAGGCTTCCTGCCTGAGTTAGAAGGAACTCTTAATGGCGGTTTTTGGAGTTCTTAGTCCTTGTATTTCATCAAGGCATGGTTCTGTGTATAGTGCAGACTGGGGCTGTTCCATTCTCCTTCATGAGGAACAGGCTGGTAACCTATGCCGGGCACTGGAGCTGCTGGGGAGGTCAGGAGAACGTCTCTTGCCTAGGTGCAGTCTCTTCTGGCATCGTGGTGGGGTTACCATGTGGTTCAGTCCCTTATGTATACACTGGCACAGTTTATTATTTATTACAGTTCATAAAGGAGCCTCAAAAGCCTTGCAGGGCAACACCATGAAGGACAAGGACATGGTGCTTCGAGTGGAGGCCGACCTTGCATTGATAAGAACAAGGTGGCCTGGTGTGTGGATAGTCTGGTTGGCTACTCTGCCTCACCATGAAGGGCAAGGCCCTGGTGTTACATGTGGAGGCTGACCTTGTGATGGTAAGAACGTGGTACAGAGTGCAGATATTCTGATCGACTATTCTGACTCACCATAAAGGGCAAGGCTCTGGTGTTACAAATGGAGGCTGGCCTTGCGATGATTAGAGCAAGGTGGCCCAGTAGTGCAGATAGTGGGGTTGGTTATTTTGCCCTGCTAGGTATGGCACAATTGGGGAGACCCTGTAAGGCATAAAGCCACCCACCAGAGGAGGAAGGCCTTGGAGGGTGGTTGAGTTCCAGGACCCATATAGGGCTGATGGGGTGCACCTATATGACAAGGGCAATGGGTTATTTTTGCAGGACTTGCAGCAAGGGATTAGGTCAGCCTTGGGTTTTTAGTGGGGAGCAAAGACCAAAGCAGAGGCTTGGTCTTGGCTGTGGCAGGTTGGTGTGGGCAAGCAACTGGAACCAGTGAGCACCTTATGGCATTTTCCCATTAGGGAACAGGGGGTCATCAGGAACTGCCTTCAGATTTCTAAGGTCCAGGGTGGGGAATGGTGATCACCTCCTCTGAGAACCATTTAGGGTATGCTCCTCTCTGCAAGTTGGAAGGCTTCAGGGGTTGGTGCTCTAGGTGGTGACCAGTTTGCTGGGCTGCTGGTTATGAGCCAGACTGATGGCTCAAGACCAGAGCTGGGTGACCCGCCCGAGAAAAGGGCAAGGAGGTTGGTCAGGGAAGTGACACCTGCCTTGCCTGTTCCATGCTCACTTAGCTGGTCCCTTGCTGCAATGTTATGTTAAATAGTTAATAAAATGGCCCTTGTTTACTTCCAAACTGTTGTCTGTCTCGTTATTCCAACTGGGGGGGGGGGCAAGAGACATTACTCATCCTTCTGGATCTCCAGCCAGCCAGGCTCCTCCTCCCCCTCCCCTCTTCCCCTTTTTCCTTGGACTACACTGCCCTCTTTAATTAGCCGCTATACAGCCTTCATGCTGAATGGGTAGAGCTTCAGCTCTATTCACTGCTTTGAAGAAGAAGAGTTGGATTTATATACTGCCCTTCACTTGGTGCTTCAGAGCAGTTTACAATCTCCTTCCTTTCCTCTCCCCACAACAGACACCCTGTGAAGTAGGTGAGGTTGAGAGAACTCTGAGAGAACTGCTCTTGAGAGAACAGCTCTGAGAGAACTGTGACTGGCTGAAGGTCACCCAGCTGATTGCACGTGGAGGAGTGGGGAATCAAACTCAGTTCTCCAGATTAGAGTCTGCCACTTTTAACCACTACAGTAAACTGGCTCTCATCAAACTACTTTTATGAGACTTCAAAGAAATGCTCCCTCAACTCTCTGTCGAAGTGGAGCAGACACAACTGTTCTCATTTAATTATTTTTAGGCTTTGGTCACACTGCAAAGGTAATTCGCTTTGTTCCTGCTTTGTTTAAATTGGGAACATTTTTCTTTGCATTGGGCTGACTAGATGCAGCCAGCCCCTCTCTTACAGCACCCGCTCGCCTGCTGCTGTGCCGTCCCTCCAGGCGATCCTGCTGGCCACGGAGGAGGCTCGGGCGACTGCTGCTTCTGCCAACAATTTTTTGGGGGTGCTGCTGCCGCTGCCACCATTGCCCCACGAAAACAGGCTCCGCCGTCTCCACCATCCTCCTTGCCAGCCCCGTCCAGGCTGCTTGAGCCCCCGCCTCTTGTTCCCACCTCCAGGGCCATCTTTTGTGCATTTTTTTAAAAAAGCTTCTGGTTTGAGCGCTTGACTAAACATGCGCTTAATAAATTCATTATTAAACATTAAATGGATTTATTAAGTGCATGTTTGCTCAAGCGCTCAAACCGGAAGCTTAAAAAAAAAAAAAAAAGCACAAAGTGCGTTCAGACGGCCCTAATCACAATCATTGCGAAAGATGGGCTGTCCAGATAGGCGAAATTGCGCATTCAAAGCGGAAGTGCCAGGAAAACAGTTGATTTTCCAGGGGTCAGGAAAACCTGGCATCATTGCGCGAATTTCTAGAAGAAAGCAGACAATTACAATATTCTGTAGACCCTGTCACATTAAAGCCTGCTAGAGGAGCTCCCCATTCACCAGGTTGGTAACTTTTAAAATGTTGTCTTTACTTTTGATGTTCTTAGTGTATGTGTTATTATTAGAGAACTGTGAAATACATACTGTGCTTGTCTGCTTTCTTCTAGAAACTAAGCGCTGTGGCGCACAGCCAAAAGTGTATAAGAATTAGCATTTTGAAATATGGGTGAATTTATAAAGTGTAAAATGCTTCTCTGTATCATTAGAGATTTCTTTATATTTTGTTAAATATAATAACGGCACCTACTTATATTAAGTATGGCACTCCTTTGCAGCTTGCAGCACTTCATGCCTGTGAAAAAACAACAACAGAAGGACAAACCTGATGAAGGACACGTAAACGGATATTGTACTAGAACTCCGTCATTTGTCTGGATTGTTTTTGTAATTAGGAGCTGTATTATTATTTTGAATGTACTGCTAAGTTGTGTACCTTACTTTGTAGAATTATTTTTGCAATCATGCTGATAACTGAAATTCACACATGGTATATATAAAAGAACAAACAATAATTGTTTAATTATACATGGTGATTGATTGTTCTGTTGGCTAATTATACACCGTGGTCTTGTTAGTTGTGAGAAAATAACTTGGCAATTGGCAAGTTAAATATTAAAACCCACCCCCACTAAAAGAAACCTCAACTTATCCAACACCTAGAATCCTGGACATAAGGTTTTATCCAGCTATTTCTTGCCTTGTTAAGCAAATCACAGCTGAACAGACAAATGTTGAAGGGTGTCTCTGTAGAGAATAAAATCTTGACCAAGAATCTAAAGGATGCAGCCTAGATCCAAGCTTCGAAGGATCTGAGACCTAGTTCTCCAGCAATGCAGTTAGGAGCACCTGTAATTTTTCAGAGAAAATAATTCAGAAGAGAGTCAATCAATTCTCCACAAGCTTCAACCCACAAAGGTGCTCCATACAAAAATTGTGATCCTACTTTGCTGTTAAATATAATAACGGCAGCTGGAATATATTGTCCTCCTTTAAATAACGGCAGCTGGAATATATTGTCCTCCTTTAAAATTAAAAAAAACAACCCAGATTATTGCCTTCATAGCAATAAGCACTGTAGATTGTGCATTTCTAATATGTTCAATACCTGTTCAATAAGATTTTCAATTACATGCCAAAGATATCTCTGCTGATGTGAAGGCCTAGAGAACTGCATCACTTAGAACTTATTGTAATTTATAATCAGGCCCTCAGAGTCACAATACTCTGCAAAAGAGTACAGAAGTTGGCGAAGACCCACGGGTGTTCTAGAGAGAAACATCAGCATATAGTAAGATTGGGATGGAAGTTTGTAACAATACAAGGGAGTGACATTTTTGATTATTTAAGGGCCATGTCATTAATATAAATATTAGACAAAATGAGAGCCAGCAAACACTCCCTTCTGCAAAGGAAAAGAATTTGACAAATGCCCTTCAGAGTTACAGTGAACCTGGGCAGCCAAAAGTTCATAGAGTCTTTGCATTAACCACAGAAGTCTCCGATCGAGCGAGGTCTTCCCTAATTTTTCCCTTAGGTGATTTCTTGGTTCTGAATCAAAGGCTGTTTGTAAGTCTACAAAGGCCACATAGAGGCACCCTTTTGCAACAGCTGTATATTTATTACCCAGATGATATAATAACATATAATAGTAGTTGATTGTTGATTGGCCTTTAACGAAGCCTGCCTGTTCAAGACCAATAATATTCTCTAGGGAAATCCAATCAAGTAAACAGTGTAACAAGACAGAGGCATATATTTTCCCTAATACAGATAGTAAACTAAGGGGCCTGTAGTTACTCGGATCATTTTGTCCACTTTCTTATGAATAGGGACAATTATTGCTGTTTGTTATGTATTGGGGATTTGACCTGTCTGATTAATGGTAGTAAAAATAGGTGCTAATATATCACACCACAAATTGAGGTTAGCGAAGAAAAATTTGAGTGGAATGAAATCTGGCCCAGGTGCTCTGCCTAACTTCATTCCCCTAATGATTTCCTTAACTGCTTCTTTTGTTATTTCTGGCCATGATGGTAAGTTCTCAGGCTGTTCCAGAATAATATCCATTGGCTCACTGGAGCTGTATAATGCTGAAAAATACTGTTCCCATACTGGTGGAGGAATACAGAAGGTGATTAATTTGCCTGTACAAAGGAATAAAGAGCATACTGTCCGAAATTGTTTGGAGTTGTTATTCCTTGAGGCGTTAATTAAAGCATTCAATCCATTGTAAATAGCCTCACATTTCTTCCCATGAATCATAATTTTGTATTTTCCTTTTGTCTGGAGAAATTCTTGTAGCAATAAAGGATTACAGGATTCTCTAAATCTTTGATGTTTATTTTAATTTTTTTTTTCATCATCTGGCATTCATTGTCAAACCATGGACTGTAAAATTTCTAGGTTCTTAGTGATTTACAGATAAAGGCCGGTGCCAATAGTTCTAATTGTTTGACCAGAATTAGAGAAGCATTTTCCACATTCTGTCTTTTCTCTAACTCACTGATAAGTACCTGGGCTTCAGGAGATTCAAGAATTGCAATAACTCTGGCTTCCACATAGTGGGACCAGTGGGCTGGCTTCAGTGGACTTCCCTCTTGGTAGAGGGGGACCTAATGGACCAATGGTAAAACTCCAAGATCCCGATCATCTCCATAAGTTTCAACTTGCAATTTCATATTATGTGGAATTATATTGGGGGAGACTAAAAAATAATCTATCAGGCTTGCACTTCTATTCGAAAAGGTGTACTCTCCTAATTAGTGAACCACAGCCTGACCATTTAATATTATCATGTTAGTCTTAATAACAAAATCAAGGAGTTTCAGGCCCACATGGTTAGCTTTTCCATCCTCAGTTCTTCTTTCATAAAAATAAAAATAACTCAAATCATTCAGTTCACTTTCAATAAGTCCAGCCATAGTTCATAATTCTTCCCAATACATACATTAAAATCACCTGCCATCAGAATTTTTGCCCTAGGGTAGAGGTTAATTAATCTATTGATCAAATTCTCTGAAACCTGGTTTAGAAGTATTTTATTTCAAATGGGAGGGATATAAATTGTCACGAGAATAAAGGAGCATACATTAAACTCCAGATAAATGGCTAGTATTGAAGAGGAGGATTCAAGAAGCTCTAATCTGAGATCAAACATGCAAGGCCAGCTTTAGGGCAACCTCCTTTTCTCCCTCTTGATGCTTTCCCCATAAAAGATGTATAACCCAACAAATGCACATCATCCCAAACCCAAATCTCTCGTAATAGTGTTATTGCAAATCTAAGGAACTCAACCACATCTGATGGCCCAATCCTGGATACCCATCCCACCACATTCCATGAAAGGATTTTAACAGAGGTTGATGAGAGTCTATCTTGGGAAGCTGGAAAAAGCGTATCCAGATTCTGAATGATACATCCATTGGATTTTCTAATTATAATCTCGGGCTCAAGGAGGCCATTATCTTCATGTTCCATATCACTAATATCAAGCTCACCAGAAGCTCCATTTTGAACATTTGTCTGAGCAATTGGGATGGAATAGAATTCTACAGGAGTTTACATTTCAAACTTATGGTATTTCTATAGGAAGACTGATGGAGTTCTTCTAATTTCTGTTGCAAAATTTGAAAACATTTTATCATATTACCCTGTTCTTGTAGATCAAGATCGTAAAAAGATAAGAACAAACTGGTTTCGATTGGGTCTAAAGCTGATGTAGCAGCTAGATCATGGAATTTGCTAGCTAGAATATTAGAAGGGTCAGTGATTGGAATCAATCCAGATGTTTCTTTAATTTCATTCATATTTTTGGCAGATGGCTTCCCTTTCTTTTCCTCCATTCCCTTCTTTTCATTAGAATCCTTCTGATGACCTATAGGTAAGGGTGAACCCTTGTATGAGTCAGCATTATTATTGATCTTTTTCACCTTCTAATCATGAACCCTCATTTCAGGGATGGAACATTTCGATGGAATCATTGGTTTAACTCTTTGGTCATGGAAGTGCTTCAGGGGAATTATTCCATATGTTCGTAAAAATTAACTTTTAGCTAAGATAAGTTGGTAACCTTGGAGAAAAGAATGTAAGTAAAAGACGATCATGATGTATTGGCCCGTGTATTCTTTCTACTGCTTTAAAATCTATTTGTGGTATATCCAGCAAGAAAGCCAGATGCTACCTGGTACACCATTTTGGGAGCCAGTTTATATGTTTTCCTTGATAAGGATAAACATTCATCACTACCTGACAGAAATCTTCATCTGGGCCTGAATGATGAACTAGATCAAAATGGTTATTACCAGTAACACCTCTTCTTGCTGCATTTAATGAATGTTTCCCAAAAGGAGTTCAATTGAGTTTTTTGATGAACCACTGGTTCCCTCTGACAACACTGGGTTATCAGGTCAAGTTTTTCACAAATCTTAGCAGGTGTCTGACCTATTGATGCTGATAGCTTAATTAGATAGTCCAGGATTTCTACTTTGTTTGATTCTAATCTTGCATTTCCAGATAATGGAATTAAAAAAAGATCACTAAAATTAGACGATTTTTTCGGACACTCATCTAATTGTGACTGTTGTAAATTAGGAATTAAAGACAACCCTGACTCCTCAAACAGACATTGATATCTATTTATCCGCTTGGTATGGTATGGGGGGTCCCTCTGAAAAAAAGTTTTCAATTTTACTTTGTTTAGTGCAAGGGGTAGGGTAGTCTTTAAATGGGCAGCCCTGTTTCTTTCCCATTTTCTATACTATGATTAGATTTTAGATTTCAGTAAGTAAAACAGGATAAATTTTAATATAATAATACAAAACAGCATAAAATACTGTCTCCGAGTACATCACATTACAGCAACACAAATACTAGTGGCTGAGTAGTAGTTTAAAAAAAAAATCTTTAACAATAAAAGTTTGATCCTGTGGGTAAACTACATTACATTACAATAAGAAACAAATAGACCTTGGGGTGGTAATTGGTAAGCTCAGTTCAGTTCAGTTAGCCTTTATTGGCATGTAACACCACCATAAGCATTAATATAAATAGAGAAAAGGGGAATCATATTACAAAATACATAATCTTATAAAACACATCATATTACAAAATATCATTGTTTTCCCCAGCACAGCTCTATAGTAAAAACATAGCTACCTTGGCTTCTGGTCTGGGATCCATGGCATCCTAACATGTTCTGGCTTGCTCTCAGAGCTCCCAGAGCATACGGAGGGTCTTTACAACAGGGTGGGCTACAAACAGCCCACCGCAGATCTCCCCAGGCAGGGGAGTGACTAGCAACGAGCATCGGCCCGAGAGGGAGTTAAGATCGGCTGATAGCGGGGCTATAAAGAGCATCGCGACCAGCCTTGATCCCCTCCCCCCAAGAGGGCACTTTGGAATTTCTCTACAAGACCCCACCGAGTTGGATTCCCAACATAAGAACGCATGACCCAGACCTCCAAGACATTCTACAGAAATTGATAACAAGGAAACACTGCTATAACAAGATACGGACTTTGAAGGTAACTTTTTAAAATTGCTCACCGGAGACACGTTGATCCCGAGACTAAACAACATCCGATGAAGCGTATGATCACGCTGTATTTTGTGTACTAACACCGACTCCGAAAAAACACGGCTAAACAGTTGATCATTCCTGCGGTTGGAATATTGACTTTAAAATAGAAACTAATATCAAGCCCCGTGAGAACTAGTGTGGAAAAGTACTCTAGCTGCGACAGAAAACACCAGAACAGGAAGTGACCTCAGACCAGACAAGTAGCATTTCCTAGAGACGACCAAGGAGGCCGGAAGAAGGGAGGAAACCAGAAGTCAAGGGGGAAGATTAAGATTGCCGGACAGGAAGTGAACAACAGGAAGAGCCATTTACCATAGAGAAATTGCGCCCGCCAATTTGAGAAGGTCAAAAAAGATTTATTCGGATTTTAGCCAAAAGACTTAACAGAAAAAAGCGAAAATAGAGTGGTTTAACTGGGCACAAGAAGGACTTTAACTTGATGTGAGTTTTATGTGAATTTTAAACAACGGCTTACGATCTTCGGCAACGACAGAGGGTGAACTCTTGGTCCTCCCCGAAAATGGCTGCTAAAGAGGAAAAGAAATTACAGGGCATGATGGAAGCCATGGAGAAACGAGTGATGGATGCTATACAAAAAATGGAAAAAACTCTAGTAACAGAAGTAACAGATTTGAAAAAAGACCTGTCTGGGATTACAAAAGAAATACAGGCGTTGAACAAAAGAGCAGATGAGGTGGAGGAAAGAGTGAAAGGAGTGGTGATTAATGTTTCTGAGGTTGCTAAAGAAGCAGCAAAAGCTAACGTAATGGTGGAATACAATGGAATGCTTAACCATATGAGATTTAGGGGAATCCCTGAAGATAAAAATGAGAATATATATTCTGTTACGGTGGATGCTGTTGCAGATTTTTTAAAACTGGAAGAGGAGAAGGTGGCGGCACAGATTGATTTGGTGTACAGAGTCAACTCTGCGATTGCACAAAGGAAAAAACTACCCAGAGATGTGATTGTCCAGTTCATATCCAAAAAATTGAAGGAAGACTTGTTCAAGCAACAATTTCAGGAAGATTTTACAATCGATAACAAGAAAATTATGATACTAAAGGAACTACCCAGAACAATTCTTCAGGACAGACGACTTTTTAAAGACTTGATTGACAATCTGAAAACAGAGGGTATAAGATACAGATGGGACATTCCAAAAGGTGTCAGTTTTACATTTAAGCAGAAGAGAGTCACCATCAAGTCAGTAGAGCAAATGAACAGATTCATCAATGACAATTTTAAAGACTCTGATAAATAAGTACAAAGTTAACATGGAGAGCCAAATCATATCGTGGAATGTTAATGGACTTAATTCACCCCATAAAAGAAAAAATATTAGACTTTGGTTGGAAAGACAAAACTGTGATATTGTTTGTTTGCAAGAAATACATATTAGAAAGACTGATGCTAAATTTTTGATTCAAAAAAGATTAGGAGAGGAATTCTATTCTCTCTCCTCACAAAAGAAAAAAGGAGTTGTCACATATATTAAAAAGGATTTGGAGCCAAAAGAAATTTTTAAAGATAATGAAGGGAAATTTTTGGCAGTGGAAGTTATACTTCAGAGTAAAAAAACTTTAATTGTGAATCTCTATGCTCCAAATGGTGCGAAGGAAAAATTCTTTCAGGATTTGTGGGAACAGTTACAACAGTTAACCTATGAGCAAATGATACTGATGGGTGACTTTAATGGTACTGTTAATAATGTTATTGACAGAAAATCAAAAAAAGGAAACGAAGGTATAGGTAAACTTCTGAAAGTTTTTTTTCAAATGGTAAAACATGAACATCTGGAAGATGCATGGAGAACTAAAAACCCTAAGGACAAAGATTATTCTTTTTACTCATCAAGACATGAATCTTTTTCAAGAATAGACATGATGTGGATGACCGAGAACCTGATCTTGCAAACTCGTAAAATTGAAATTTTACCTAGAATTCTTTCTGACCACAGCCCAGTAAAGTGGTCAACATATGTTAAAAGAAAGAAATTTCGATGGAGACTCAATGAGGATTTACTGGACAAACAAAATATTGTGGACAAAATAAGGACGGAAACCAAAACGTATTTTCAACTGAACTTAAACAAGGATGTACAGACGCAAACGGTATGGGAGGCGTACAAAGCTGTGATGAGAGGACATCTAATTGCAATTAACAATAATGAAAGAAAACAACAATTGAAAATAGACAAAGAGATTATGGAAAATATTCAAAAAAAAGAAGCAGAGCTCAAGAAAAGACCTGGCAAAAAGAAAATTTTGAGAGAGCTAAGGATCCTAAGGGAACAATACGAGGCGAGGTTAAATAAAGAAGTATATTGGAATTTGAAAAAATTGCAACAGAAGTCCTTTGAAGGAGCAAATAAACCACGGAAATATTTGGCATGGCAATTGAAGAAAAGAAGAGAGAATAAAATAATAACTAAACTGAAAGATGGGAACAGAGAAATCATAGACCCAGGAGGGATCCGGAGGGAATTCTATAAATATTATGCGACTCTTTTTCAAGCAAAACAAGTGGACCAGCAAAAAATTCAAGACTATTTATCTAAAGTTAATTTGATGCAACCAAGCCCAGAAATGAAAGCAATATTAAATGCTGTGATAACTAAAGAAGAAATCAGTAAAGCAATAGGAGAGGCAAAGATCTCCAAAGTTCCAGGACTGGATGGTTTCTCAGCTAAATTTTATAAAAAATTTCAAGAAGACCTGGTTCCGGTTCTAGAGATTCTTCTAAATGAAATCAGGAAAAATGGGAAGATCCCAGATTCTTGGAATGAAGCTGCAATCACCTTAATACCAAAAGAAACCCAAGACTTAACAAATGTGAAAAATTATTGACCAATCTCACTTCTAAACAATGATTATAAAATTTTTGCTAAAATTTTAGCAGAGCGCCTTAAAGGGTTTTTGAAAGACACTATTGCTTTTTAAAAAAAAAACAAAAAAAAACACCACTTTATTAATGGATATATTTAACATGTTCCATATTATATAAAAAACAAAGTAAAATACATATCCTTTTCATTATACCCCTCCCTCCCCATACAAGGCTTCCCGCAATGCTCTTACTCCCCTTATAGTCTCTGTTAAACATTTACTTTACTGATCCTTTTTAACCTTCATTATCATATAATGGTAACACTCTAACAATAAAATCATTTTAAAATTTCTTCTTAATAACTGTCAAAGCAAATCAAGTTATTCTTAACATCCCAGTTTTTCCCCAAATAGTCTTGAAAGTCTTTCCATTCTTCAAAAAACTTTTCAACTTCCTCGTTGTTAAGCTTCCTTGTCAGTTTGTCCATTTCAACCATAAACAACATCTTCTTAATCCATTCCCATGTTTCAGGTGTCTTTTCTTGCTTCCAAAATTGTGCGTAAGTCATTCTGGCTGTTGTAACCAAATACCATAACAATGTTCTCTTGGTTACATTTACTTCTTCAAATTTAAGACCTAACAGTAACATTTGTGGGTCTTTCTTGAAAGTACATTTCAAAATTTTCTGTATCTCACTGTGTATCTGAGTCCAGTAGCTTATAGCTTTATCACAAGTCCACCACATGTGGTAAAATGACCCTTCTTTTTTTTACATTTCCAACATTTGTTAGACATGCTTTCATTTATAATAGCAATTTTTTTCGGAGTCATATACCATCTATACATCATTTTGTAACAATTTTCTTTAACATTAACACAGGTTGAAATTTTCATTGATTTTTTCCACAAATACTCCCATGATGACATAGTTATTTCACTATTTATATTAACAGCCCACTTTATCATTTGTTCTTTTACTGTTTCTTCCTCAGTATACCATTTCAACAAAACCTTATACATTTTTGAAATCATTTTTTTACCTTTTTCAACCCATATATTTTCAATTTCATTATTTTTCTCCCTAAAACCATACTTTTTCTTATCGGTCTTAAATAGATCAAAAATCTGTCTATAATTCAACCAATCATAATCAAATTCAACATCATCTCTATTTTTTATCACATAATTTCTCCCTTCCACTTTCAGAAGACTCTTATAAGGTAACCAGTCTGAACCTTGATGTCTGGCAAACGGTTTAATCACTTCTGTCGGCACTATCCATAGTGGTCTTTCTTCTGAGAAGAATTTTTTATATTTCTTCCAAGTTTCGAACAGTGATCGTCTTATATAGTGGTGTTTGAAGAATTTGTCAATTTTTGACTTTTCATACCACCTATATGCATGCCATCCAAATTTATTATCATGACCTTCTAATGCTAACAATTTCATGTTGTCAAGGTTAATCCATTGTTCTAGCCATGTTAAGCAGACGGCATCATAATAAAGTCTTACATTTGGTAGCTGAAGTCCTCCTCTTTCCTTTGTGTCACACAATATTTTCATTTTAATCCTCGGTTTTCTTCCTGCCCACACAAATTTTGATAGTTCTCTCTGCCAAGTATCCAATATCTTACACTGTCGTAGTATTGGGATCGTTTGAAATAGGAACATTAAACGAGGCAAAATATTCATTTTTACTGTTGCAATTCTTCCCATTAACGATAAATTCAGGGTGTCCCATTTTTTCATATCCTGCTGAATTTTATACCAAACTTTTTCATAATTATTTTTAAATAAATCAATATTTTTCATAGTCAGTTCAATTCCTAGATATTTAGTTTTTGACACTACTTCACATTGAATCTTTTCCTGAAGTTCTGTTTGCCTTTGTTTCGTCATATTTTTGCACATTACCTTCGTTTTATTTTTATTGACATAAAAACCAGCTATCTCCCCAAATTCTTCAATTTTCTGCATCAATTGTGGTATATTCTCAATTGGGTCTTGCACCATAAACATTACATCGTCTGCAAACGCCCTGTATTTGTATGAAAAACCTTTCACTGTAAGTCCTTTAATATTGTTGTCCTTTCTTATATCTCCCAATAATACTTCCAATATCCAAATAAACAGTAGCGGTGATAACAGGCAGCCTTGCCGTGTTCCTTTTTGAACCTTGAAATATTCCGTTCTCTCTCTGTTTATGTTCAAAGCCGCTTTTTGATCTGAGTAAATTGCCACAATCATATTTAAAAAAGATTGGCCTATATTCATTTTTTCTACCACCTGTAGCATAAAGTCCCAATTCAAATTATCAAAGGCTTTTTCTGCATCCAAAAAGAGGAATCCAACTTCTTTCTCTGGATGTTTATCACAATACTCAATTGCATCAATCACCACTCTTATATTGTCTCTTATTTGTCTATTTGGTAAAAAACCAGCTTGTTCTTCTGCTATGACCTCTGTCAAATATTTTTTCAATCTTTCAGAAATTACTTTCGCAAATAATTTATAGTCATTATTCAACAGAGAAATTGGTCTGTAGTTCTTTACACTAGTTAAATCTAAACCTTCTTTGGGTATGAGTGAAATGTTGGCATCTTTCCATGACTCTGGGATTCATTTGGTCACTCTTATATCATTCGACAAAAGTACCAAAATTGGGGTTAGCTCTTCCTTAAATTTTTTATAAAATTTTGCTGTAAAACCATCCGGACCTGGAGCTTTTGCCCAACTTTGCATCTTCTATCGCACTGATTATTTCTTCCTTCTTAATTGGACCATTAAGCATTTCTTTAATTTGTTGTCCCAGCTCTGGTACTGCAATGTTCTCCAAATAGTTCCTGAGTTTCTGTGGGTCAATACCTTTCCTTCTAAACAACTTTGCATAGTAGTTAAAAAAAACTCTTTTTAGGCCATTCAAGTCTATGATGTCTTTTCCATCTTCCGTTATCTTGTTTATAAAATTTCTTTCTTTTCGATTTTTCAACTGCCATGCTAAGAATTTTCCTGGTTTATTCGCACCTTCAAAAGATTTTTGTTGTAGTTTCTTCAGATTCCAATATAATTCTCGGTTTGACAAAACATTAAGTTGATCCTGTAGAAGATGTATCTCTTTAATAATTTTCTTCTTCCCTGGTTTTTTCTTTAATTCCTTTTCCTTTTGTCGAATCTTTTCGTAAAGGTCATTTTGTTGCTGCATCCTTTGCTTTCTGTCTTTAGAGTTTACTGCCTTGTATGCATCCCACACGATCTGTATGTCAGTACCTTTATTCAAATTTGTTTCAAAGAAATTCTGTGTTTCCTTTTTTAGAGTCTCATTAATCAGTTGTCTGTCCAATAAATCTTCATTAATTCTCCAATATATTTGTCTTGGTTTCTCTTTTTGATATCCAAAGTAAGGGATTATGATCTGAATTAATTTTTGGCAAAATTTCAACTTTCTGGGTTTTTAAAGCCATCTCTTCTGACATCCAAATCATATCGATTCTGGAAAAAGAATTATGTCTGTTAGAATAAAAAGTATAGTCCTTAACCTTAGGGTTCCATTTTCTCCAGACATCTTCCAATTTCTCTTGCTTCATCAATTCAAAAAAGTTTTTCGGTAGTTTCCCAGTCACTTCTCCTGCTGTTTTAGATTTTCTATCCAGTATATTGTTCACCGTGCCATTAAAGTCTCCTGCAAAAACCACTTGCTCATAATTTAAACTGTCCAGTTCTTTTGTCAAATCTTTAAAGAAAAGCTCTTTTGCTCCATTGGGTGCATATAAGTTCACTAGCAAAGTCTTTTTTCTATACATCATTATTTCCACTCCAATATATCGTCCCTCATTGTCCGCAAAGATTTGTTTTGGTTTTAATTCTTTAGGAATATAAATCACTGTTCCTTTCTTCTTTTTAGTTGCTAATGAATAAAATTCTTCTCCCAATTTTTTATTAATCAGATATTTACTGTCTTGTTTTCTAATATGAGTTTCCTGTAAACAGGTTATGTTGCTCTTTTATTTTTCTAGCCAATGATTTGCTAGTTTTCTTTTATTTGGTGAATTAAGTCCATTAACATTCCAAGATAGCAGTTTGTATTCCATGATGTTCTAGTTTAAATATCTTTAAAATCATCAAAATTGTTTTCTTTGAATCTGCACAAGTCTCCTTCTGTTTTAATTGTAAATCGCACTGAGTTGTATGAAAATGAGAGCCCTTGTGGTATCTCCCATCTAAACCTGATTCCCATTTCTTTCAGTTTGTCAACCAGTTTCTTGAATTTTTTCCTGTCTTGCAAAATCACTCTCGGGATTTCTCTTAAAATTATTATCTTTTTACCATCAATTTCCAACGGTTGTGTAAACTGCTTCTTGAAGATATCCTCCTTCATTTTTCTTGTCACAAACTGTACAATTATGTCTCTAGGTAATTTCTTTCTCTGAGCATACGTTGAATTTACTCTGTAAATTAGGTCAAAGTCTGAATCTAAATCACCTTGATCTTCTCCAATGTATGCTGTCAGCACGTTAGTCACTACCATTCGTATATCTTGCCCTTCTTCCTCCTTTATTCCTCTCAATCTCAGATGGTTTTGAGTTGCTCTATATTCCATCATAGATTCCAACCGTGCATTCTCTTGAAGATTTCTTTTAACTTTTTGTTCCATCTCATTTGATTTTGTTGCCAGACTTTGGATTTCCTTCTTGACTTCTTCTGTATCTTTTTTAATTCCTGCCACTTCTGTTAGTACCAATTCTTTCATTGCAGCCATGTTTTTCTCTTGTATTTGAACTTGCACTTGCTCTATTTGCTCCAACTGTATCTGCATCTGTTGTTGCAACTGTGATTCCATTTGCTTTCCCAAGTTGGTCACCGCCTCCATCATTCTCTTCTCCATCGCCTCCATTGCAGCCTGCCACTCTTTTTTTTCCTTTGCAGTCATTCTTGGACTTGGTGATGAGGCGGCTCTTGGTCTTGACCTCAGATCCGTTTTGAAATCTGTAATACAACTAACAAGTCCTTATATTTCCAGTACAACAGCCAAAACGCCACCTTTAAAATTTTATTCCACTTATTTTTCTTCTTAAAAATAACTTTTTAAAATTTAGTCCTCCTCAAAATGGCGGGCGCAATTTCTCTATGGTTTTCTGGCTAGAGTAGGCTATTTCAAGACTTCCTGTTTTAATGTCCATCCCAATAATCCAACTTCCGTTGTAACACTCTAAAACGTCCGTCTCCTTCCAATTACTCAGTTCCTTTCCAAAGCCACTCTAGCCCCAGACTTGTCTTTTTTTTTCAGTCGGCACTTATTTTCAGTAACACAGAATCGCATCAGTTCCGTTTTTACTACACAGAGTTTAGTCTTAGCTGACCACAGGAATGCAAAACAAAGTTATTTTTCTGCCGTTTTTTCGGTTTAAAAGACTTCTTTTTAGTTTCAAACCAAGCGGATTATTTCACTAAAACTTTACTCACTGTTCCGTTCGTTTTAACTTTCACTATGTATTCAATCCGGTAAGCAAAAGTCCATTGTTACCTTACTTATAATCCCGGGGTTTTGCATTGCTTCTTTTTGCAATCATTGATGATCTTGATGTTGAAGAGGTCGGTAGATGACGGGTTTATGCTGAATTCTCAGCCCAGCTGGTATCTGTAGTGCTGTTCTGCAAACTGCCCGCTTCACGAGAGGGGATCAAAGTGTAAACAAGCTTCCTCCGAAGCTTATCCACACCAATCTCAACTCTCATTTGGGTTATGCTGCTTGCTGGTCACTCCCCCGCCTGGGGAGTGCTGCGTTGGGCCAGATAAGACACTATTGCTGAAGATCAACCTGGGTTTTTGCCAAATAGACAAATAAAAGACAATATGAGGGTTGTTTTAGACGCAATTGAGTACTATGATAAACACCCGGAAAAAGAAGTTGGCTTTTTATTTTTGGATGCAGAAAAGGCATTTGATAATTTGAATTGGGAATTTATGTTTAAAGTGTTCGAGAAATCCCAGATGGGCGCAGAATTTATAAGAATGATTCAATCAATATATAAAGAACAAAAAGCTACGGTGATTGTGAATGCAGAATCAACAGAAGTGTTCCGGGTCAGAAAAGGAACCAGACAGGGTTGTCCCCTGTCACCATTGCTATTTATCTGGATTTTGGAGATATTGCTGCAAATGGTTAGAGATGATGATAACATAAAAGGTTTGAATATTAGAGGTTTTTCATATAAACTAAGAGCATTTGCTGATGATATTATGTTTATTGTTGAAGATCCTGTTAATAATATGCCTATGGTATTTGAAAAAGTAAAAGAGTTTGGCGATCTCGCAGGTTCTAGGTAAATAAGAATAAATCCAAAATATTGTTTAAAAACATGATAGCTACAAAGCAACAAAATGTGATAGAATGTGAAGTGGTTAAAAAGGTTAAGTATTTGGGAGTTGAAATTACAATGAAAAATATTGACTTGTTTAAGAATAATTATGAAAAACTGTTGGTTTCGATAAAGAGTGATTTAGAAAAATGGGAAAAACTTAGATTATCTCTTCTTGGAAGAATTGCCGTTGTCAAAATGAATGTACTGCCCAGGTTAATGTTTTTGTTCCAGACAATACCAGTTGTGAAGGATGTGAAAGTGTTGGTGAAATGGCAAAGAGAAATTTTCAAGTTTATCTGGGCAGGAAAGAAGCAAAGAATTAAAATGAAAATAATGTATGATGTTAAAGACAGAGGTGGCTTCCAAGTCCCGAATTTGCGTTTGTATCATGAAGCTGTATGTATGTCTTGGTTAACTGACTGGGTTAATTTGGAAAACAGAAAACTTTTGGCCCTTGAGGGTCACGATTGCAGATTTGGCTGGCATGCCTATCTTTGGTATGGGAAAAATAAAGTAGACTCAATGTTTAAGCATCATTATGTAAGAAGAACACTGTTTGATGCATGGACCAGATACAAGAACACAGTTTCTGATGAGAGGCCTTTGTGGATTGTTCCTGCTGCAGTTATTCATCCCTTTTCAGAATATAAAGGTAATGATTGGTTGAAGTACCAAGAGTTGCTTCAAAAGGAAGGAAAAAAATATGTATTAAAACCAAATAATGAATTAGAATTTGAGTATGGATGGTTGCAATATTGTCAAATACGGGATATTTACAAAAAAGACTGTAAAGAGGTTGGTTTTAGAGCTAAGAACGATGAGTTTGAAGATATATGGTTGAAAAAAGAGCGAAAAATGATATCAAAGATATATAAAACCTTGTTGACTGTATTTACTTTGGATGAAACTGTTAAAGAGCAAATGATAAAATGGGCCATAAATATGAACAAGGAAATTTCCATGGAAGCATGGGAATTTTTATGGAAAAAAGTTTTTAAAATATCAACCTGTGTTAATGTAAAAGAAAATTGTTATAAGATGATGTACAGGTGGTACATGACACCAAAAAAGATTGCTAATATTAGTATGGATAAGAACTTGAGTAATAAGTGTTGGAAATGTAAAAAAACGGAGGGTTCTTTTTACCATATGTGGTGGTCATGTGATAAAGCAAAAATATTCTGGTCAAATGCACATTGTGAGATGCAGAAGATATTAAAAATTCCTATTAGGAAAAGTCCGGAACTTCTTCTCTTAGGTTTGACAATGGAAAAAATCCCACAAGAAAAAAGGACACTATTATGGTATATGATTACATCGGCGAGAATGGCTTTTGCTCAACAATGGAAAACGGAGAAGGTGCCAGATATACATGATTGGTTAAGAAAACTGCTATTTTTAGCTGAAATGGACAAATTGACGAAAAAACTAAATGGACAAATGGCAGAACAATATCTAAAAGACTGGGAAGGCCTGAAATTCTACATGGAAACTGAATATAGAATGAAAGGGAAAATGTACAATCTTGATTTGTATTGATACGGAATGTGAAATGAAATGATTATTTGATTGTACTGTACCTTTATTGGAAATTATGTTGGAAAAAGTCAGGTTTTTATGTATCTGAATTTTGTTACCTGGTTTGTCGATTGTTATAAGTCTAAACTTGATTACCTTTTAACTTTTTCTTTTTTGTTATTAGCAGTGTTGGAAGCCTATTAGGGGGTGGGGGGATGGGATGAGAACCTTTTGAAATTGTATTGGTAACGATGTTTAACAATGTTGAATGCATCCCAATAAAAATTTTGTTTACCTTTACTGTTGTTTCAGGTGAGGAATCATGCAAAAGGTGATACACCTTTAAAGCATCTGGAAGACCCATCATATTAGCTAAGATAAAGTTTAGATATTTGAGACATATATCTACATAAAAGTAACAGTAAAAAAAGACGTGTGCAATCGTCTCACTACATCTAAGTTTACAGTGACAGTATCTAGCCAAGTATGCAATCTTGTTATATCTGCCCTGTAAAACTGCAGATGGCATAGCATTGAATCCAACAAGAGAAAAGGCTCTGTTTTGTTATGGTACTTGTAAAGCAGTAGGTATGGGGCCATTCAACCTACAGTAAGGGGGAATCTCAAAACTCAAAGGAGAACAAGGTTTGTTGGCTGAACTAGTCTTTGAGTTTCAGTATCAAGAATTCTATGCTTAATCAGCTGATATGCACCATAAATGGAAGCATAAGCAGCGAATCCAATGATATGCACAAGACAGTTATCTTTTCCTCAATACCTGCTACTAGTCAATTGGACATATTTGACAGTGAGAGCATTTGCTGTATAAGGCTCCCTGGGTCCACATTGTAATGCAGATGCAGCCAATATTTTACCTTCAAGAGCCATGTTCTTGTTTCTAAAATATTTAATTTGCTTTCTAGACATAGGGCTGCGTATAGCACACAATTCAGCATTCCCATGATTTTCTGCAGAAACTTAAACTGAACTTATTCAATGACACAATCAAATGCACTGATCCATAGTGGGATGCTGTATAAAAGTTGGAAAGTTACTTTGGCCATAAAGACTTTCAATGCAGCTCACATGAATTGATTGCCTCTACTATAAAAGAACCAAGAAATGGCTGAGGGTTATTGGCTATATTTATTGCTGACTTGTGTTGTGTAGACCAAGATGCATTATACTGAAAGTGGAGGCCTAAATATCTAAAATGTTTAATCTGTTCAAACGCTTCTCCTCCAATTATCCATTTGGATGGTCTCCAAGTTTTGAAGAAAACAAATATTTTTTTATTTTTCATGATTCAGGAGAAGTTTATTAGTTGAAAAGAACAGCAGGCATCTATTCCGTAAATGTTTTAAACCAGCTCTGGAGTGAGACAATAATACTGTGTCATCAGCATATAATAGCAGAGGGACATGGGTAAACCCCAGTTTAGGATAATGGCCATTAACTGCTACTAGACAGGGAGCAAGATCATTAAGGAACAGGTTAAATAAAAAGGGAACTAATATACAGCCCTGTTTGACTCCTTTATTGAAAGGGATTTTTGGAGTTAATTCCCCTGCCAATGAGCATTTAATTTGACAAGTAGTAGAGGTATATAACTTTTTTATAAGTTTAAAGAGTCTCTTATCGATGTTTAATTGCTGTAGTTTGACCCAAAGGAGTTCCCTGTCGATTGAATCAAACACTCCCTTAAAATCTAAAAAAAGCAGTGTATAATTTAGAGTTCCTTTTTTTTGGTATACTTATTGATCAGATGGAATAGAATGAAACAGTGATCTAAAGTAGTTTTCCCTTTACAAAATCCCAGCTGTTTTGGACCTAAAACTATCTGCTGTGCCATCCAGAGGATAAACTTAGATAGTAAATGCTTGGAGTATAGTTTGCCCAGTACAGATAGCAGGCTGATTGGTCAATAATTTGAGGGTATGGTACAATAATTTTTTTTACAGATCAGGACCACAATTGCATTTAACCATGCATCAGGAATAAAACCCATTCTATCAGTCATTGTAAAAAGAGATGCTAAAGGGCAGCCCACCAGTCCACATTGAGTTTCAGGAATTATATCTGGATCGGATGCTTTTCTTGACTTCATTTGGCCAATCCATTTTTTTATTTCGTCAGGTGTCACAGGAGGCCAGTCAGGTAAATCCTTAAAAGAAAAATCTGAGGGTACCATAATACAAACCTCATCTTGATGAAACAGTGTCAAGAAGTATTGGAACCACACTTTGAAGAAATAGCAGACATAGAGGGAGCCTCAGCACGAAATGCACCTGAGACTACATCCCAGAATTTTTTTGAGTTGTTTAAAGTCATGGCCTGATAAAATTGTTCCCATTGAGTATTGCTATATTAATTCCTCTTTTTTTTAATACACTTGTAATTGGTTCTTAGGCTTAAACTATTCTGATGGAATAGAAATTTATGGAATTACAATATTGGCTATAAACACTGCATAATCCAATGGTTTCGGTTTCATGTCCCACCATGGTTGGAGGGTGTCCGGGATTCTCCTAGGAAAACCCCTGAGTCCACTGGATCTAGTGGGAGAACTGGGCTGCTCTGGTATCCCAACAGCCTTCCCGAAGAGAAGGCTTGTGCAGGGGGCTTGATTTGGGGACTTTCAGGCACAGTAGTGCCTGAATAGACCCCTCATCACCCCGAAGCAGGTCCGGCGAGACAGCACTCATGGCAGCCATTGAATGTGAAAGTGAGAGCAAGCCACTTTTACTGGAGCTCTACTTATTCTGAAAACTCTACAACTTAACTTCTAAGACTGCATTGTGAGTAACCTAAACTTGGCTATCAAATAAGACTGAATGCTAACTAGAATTTCTATGAGGGGAAAGTGTCTATTTAAAATTTAAAGCCCTGGAGGAAAACTACCCCCCCCCTTTTTGCGGCTCAGGACGGAAGACCAGGCTGGCAGCATTTTGCATACTAAAGGACTGGATACTTGCTCTTTACTAAAATAATGGGAAAGTAAGACCTTTTCCCTCCTCCTGAGTAGTCCCTATCATATCTTAAACAGTGTTAAAGACCTGTTTTTCTCTCTTTTTAAGATCTTGAAGGCTATTTTTTAGAACTTAAAGGGAAAAGACTCTGCTTGCTTTTGGGTTTAAATTCTTGATTCCTTTTAAGACTCTCTTATGCAGATTAAACAGAGGAAGACTGTGAATTATTGACTGAGATATTTACTGGAGATGACAGGCATAAATACTAACCAGGACTAGAGAAAGAAGATTAACCTGTTGGAATATAGCATTGATTTGTGGTTGATTTCCATTTTTATTTTATTTTCTACATCAGGATGGATTTGTAAGTGCTTTTTTTAATTTTTGCTTGTTTTTTCTCCTATTTTTATTTTTTCTTCTTGTTTTGTGGATGGTATTCTACAAGAGAACAAGCTTTAAGATTACAAGACTCATTCCTGTGGATTATAAGTAATTTGCTTTTTACTTTTTTTTTATAATAACTGGCCCTCAAACCCCTTCTTATATTAGATGGAACACTGATTACTTGTGCAAGAACTCCCAAATTTGTGGATATATAAAAAAACCCTCTTTTTATGGAATGATAAATGTATTAACTGAGTGATTTTTATCACCTTTACTATTATACTGAAGACATCATAAACTGATATTTTTCCAAACCTGCAGATATATAAAAACTTTATAAAAGATGGAACACTGGCTCTTACGATTTGTGCAGGAACCCTGGAATCATTGGATATACTAAAAATTTCTCTTATGGAATTATGTGCATTAACTGTGTTATTTTTACCATCCTTAACTGTTGTATTGAAGACTCTATAAACTGGAAATTGTTGGTAAGATTGAAACTGACTTTTGACCTTTGAACATAGAACCCCAAGCAATCTTCCTCTCTTAGTTTTTAACTTGTACTTCTTTTAACAGAAATCTTTGGTTCCAGCAAGAAACAAAACAAGGCTCTTTCATTTTGTGAACTGTTGTAACTGTGGGTGAAATAAAAAAGGAACTGCTTCTTGGTTGACAGTGTAAAGAGATATTGTTTTGGGAACATTGAGATTAAGTTAGCACTACTGCAATACACTATTTGAATATATAAAGGGAAAAAATCACCAGAGTTGTTTAGCCAGTAGGTACATTTGGTGTTTACATAGAAAGAGGGGTTGTCTTTGAAAATACTTAGAATACTGTGTTGAAATTACTATTTCATATTGTATGTCTTATTGTGAATTTCCCTACTGAATACTGATTTTATTGAAGTGTATTGGAACATGTCTTCTGGCAAACCCAGACCTTCACCTAACATCTCTAAATCTGTGGCAGCAAACCTAGGCAAGATGGCAATGCACAAAATTCATACCTTGATACATGATGTGGTGGCCAAAACAATAGAGTCAGCAATGCCTCAGGCTATCAACACTGCACTTTCAGCTGCTGCTAAAAGTATTATCCCTCAAGCAGTGGACAATGCAGTAACCAGAGCAATCCCAGCAGCAGTTGAGCCTATCCAGGCTAAGCTTGACACCACAACTACTCAGATTACTTCGCAAACAGAGAAACTTGGGCAACAGATTTCAGACCATACTCAAAACATTAATACATTGATGCAGACTACAATCCAGCTACATGATAAAACAGAAGAACTTGATCAAAGAAATTGGGAACTAAAAAATGAAAATGAGATACACTATAGATGGCTACTTCCAGAAGGTGTACTTTTTACTCAAAATGGGGAAAGATTCAGAATTAATTCCATATTTAAAATTGAAGATTTCTTAAAACAATATGGAGAAGAACTCGGGTACCAGGAGAAAGAAGAAGATGAAGACAAAGAAGTAGAAGAGGAAAAGCTTGAGGAACAGGAGAATCTGCAAGGTGCCACAGGCCATAAACCAACCTATGGTAAGAAAAGATCCAAAATTCCCCCACGTCACATGGTTACGAGATACTACAACAAGAACAGAAATGGCTCAAAAAAAAGATGATAAGGATGGATAAAAGGAAGCTGGAAATACTTTCTATTAACATAAACAGTTTGAATGCTCCACAAAAGAGAAGAATTTTTTTTCACCAGATCAAAAAACTGCAAACGGGTATAGTCTGTTTATAAGAAACATATATTAAAGAAATGGATAAAAAACTTTTAGAAGAAAAATGATTGAAAATGTTTTGTATCTGCAGACAAACAAAAAAGACGGGTAGAGACTTATGTGAAAGAACACCTCCACCCTGAACTAATTTGATTCTGAAGATGGAAGATTGTTAATAGTTAAAATTACAGGGCAAGCCAAATCTACACTAATAGCTAACATATATGCACCAAATCAACACCAAGAAAATTTCTATGATATGCTTCATGAGACTATTTCCAATCTAACGTATGAAGAAATCTGTATAGTAGGAGACTATAATGCAGTGTTTGATAAGGTCGTGGATAGAAAAACCCAAGAAGGCAAAAAGAGAAAAGCCAATGAACAACCTAACACATTTATAAGCATGGTGGAAGAATTATTGCTAGCTGATGCATGGAGAATCAGAAACATAAACAAACAGGATTATACCTTTTTTCCTGCAAGACACAAATCCTGGTCAAGATTGGATATGGCATGGATTTCGACAGATTAAAGATATTATAGTAGAAATTTTGCCTTCAACATTTGCAGACCACAATCCGTTATTATTGACTCTGCAAGATATGCCCAAAAAGAACAGATGGACAATGAATATATGGTTGCTGAAAAATCCAGATTTTGTTAAAAAATCTAAAAAAGAATTCCAGGAATTTTTTAAACAGAACATTTAACTGGATATGTCCATGCATATTGTATGGGAGGCTTTTAAGGCCTATGCGAGAGGATGGTGTTTGAATCAAGATATAAGAAACAGAAGAAAAAGGGAACAGAAATGCATGCAGATAGAAAAATAGATTAAACAAGAAGAACAAAATCTTAAAATGAACCCCATCAATGACTATTCAAGAATAAAGATTAAAAACTTGCAACATCAATTTAATTGTCTGCTTACTCAGGAAATAGCAAAGAAAATAAAATATGCAAAGCAAAACTTCTTTGAAAAAGCAAATAAACCTACAAGGTGGCTAGCATATAAATTAAGGAGAGAAACAGGAAAAAGCATATAAAAATTTTGAAAAATGAAAAAGGAGAAGAAAAAAATGTTCATAAAGATTTGAAAGATATTATTGAAAACTTTTACCAAAATCTATACTGACAAGAAAATATTGAACAAGATCAGATTAAAGAATTTTTAAGAAATTAAGGAATTTTCAGAAGACCAAAGGATGATATTAAATGAACCAATATCGTATAGGGAGGTGATTGAAGCAATCAAAAATCAAAAGAAAAAGAAATCACCCAGACCAGATGGATTTCCAGCAGAATTCTATCAAGCATTTGAAGACCAAGTGGCCCTTCCCTGAAAATGACAATACAGAATATAGCAGATGAAAGGACACTACCAGACTATGGAATCAAGCATTGATTACCCTGATATATAAGTCAGACATAGATGAAAAAGAAATTTGAAATTATAGACCAATTTTATTATTGAATGTGGACTACAAGATTTATGCATCCATATTAGCTAAAAGATTGAAAAGAGTCCTGATACAGATAATACATCAGGACCAATCAGGATTTGTGCCAAAGAGGCAAATGAGACACAATGTAAGAATAATTCTGAATGTACTGGAATATTTTGAAGCCCATCCTGAAAAACAAATGGCTTTGATCTTTTTGGATGCAGAGAAGGCATTTGATAATCTGACTTGGCTCTTTATGTTGGAACAATTACAATCATGGAAATGTGGCGACTACTTTTTTACAATGGTGAAAGCAATATATATACATCAGTCTGCTAAAATAATGGTGAATGGGGATCTTACATAAAATATAGAAATACGGAAAGGAACTAGACAGGGGTGCCCCCATCTCCTCTTTTATTCATCTTTGCTTTAGATGTGCTATGTGAAAGGGTAAGGAGACTTAATTCCATTAGAGAACTCAGAATTAAAGGAGAAGAATATAAACTTCAAGCCTTCGCAGATGATCTTGGAAGAGCCACAAACAACAATAGACCCTCTTCTGCAGGCTATAAAAGAATATGGTCGGCATGCTGGATTGAAAATCAACCTTAAAAAGACTAAAATACTATTAAAGAACTGTACTAAAAACCAAGCTCAAAAGATACAGGAATGCTCAGGAATGGAAGTAAAGAAGAAAATAAAATGTTTGGGAATAAACTTAACAAACAGATGTAGTTCTCTATTTAAAGAAAACTATGTAAAACCATATGTAAAATGGAAACTATTAAGAAGGATTTACAAAATTGAAAAGAGTTAAACCTCTCATTTATGGGAAGAATAGTGACAGTGAAGATGAACATTTTACCAGGAGTGATCTTTTTATTTCAAACAATACCTATAATAAAAAATCTACAATATTTTAAAGAACTTGATAAACTGAGACAGTTTATTTGTCAAGGGAAAAACCCAGAATTAAGCTGAAAATATTGCAAGATAAAAAAGAAAGAGGAGGATTTGCCCCACCAGACTGGCAATTATATTATAAAGCAGCTAGCATAACATGGGTGAAAGAATGGCTCACTCTAGAAGACGTAAGACTGTTAAGGCTGGAAGGTCATGATCTACAATTAGGTTGGCATGCCTTTGTGTGGTACAGGAAAAGCAAGGCTAAGAGCAGCATTATTGAAACAATGCAATGAAGTACAGAACCTATATTATACTAAAATACCTAAATAGGTCTCACCATTAGAAGCTTTTATACATCCCAAAATATTTTCAAAAGATTTATCCTGGATGTATGAAGATCTGTTGAATAAACAAAATCAACTTCAGACTCAAGAAGAACTTAAAGAAAGCGGTATACAGATGAACTGGTGGGAAAGAGCACAATTAGATTCTAGATCTGCAAAAGATAATGTAACTGGTTTCTATGATTCACCTGTAGAGCTTGATAAAATCATGTTTGAGAAAGATTGTAAATATATAAAGTGAATTTATAATATCTTAATAGATATGAGAATGCAGGATGAAGTGGTAAAAGAAGCGATGATTAAATGGGCACAAAAGATAGGTCATACTATTCAAATGGATGAATGGTCTAAGGCATGGAAACTAAACATAAAATTCACAAAGGCAAGCTCTTATAAAGAAAATATATATAAAATGTTTTATAGATGGCATGTAACTCCTGAAAATTTAGTTAAATGGTACCTGAATATGTCAAATACATGTTGGAAATGTAAAAGTAAAATTGGATCGTATTACCATATCTGGTGGACATGTAAGATTGCTAAAACATATTGGATATAGATACATAGAATGTTACAAAAAATGTTAGACACAACCATACCGTTTAATCCTGAATGATTTTTATTAAATATTATTCCTGATTCCTTTACAAAGATACATACATATGTAATTGTACACGTTGTAACAGCAGCAAGAATTTTATATGCAAAGTATTGGAAAAAAGAAGAAGTGCCTACAAAAGAAGAAATCATAAGTAAACTGTTTGAAGCAGCAGAAATGGACAATTTAACTCTCCAGTTACAAGGCAAAAAAGAAGGATCTTTCGAAAATACTTGGTGTGAACTGTATAGATGGATTGAGGACTATATACAGAAATTATTAAGATTTAAGCAATAGGTAGTACTATGTAAAATTGATTATATAATCAAGGAAAGATGCCTAAAACTAGATAAGATGTGAATAGATTATACAAATTCAACAGGATAATAAGTATGAGCTCCACTACAGTAGTGTATGTTGTTGTTGTTGTTGTAGTATTTCTTTGTCTTGTTGTCTCAATGTGTCGTATCTTTTCTTTCCAAAAATACAAGTTTCTGCTGGGTTAAAACAATAATAAAAAAACACTGCATAATCCAATTTTTATGTCTTTACATTCCCTATCAAACCAGGCATTTGTAGGTTTACTATTCTCCTTATTTCTACTATCCGTTTTTATGCTCAGTGACTTGGATATATGAGATGTTAAAGCATTATAGGTATAATCATTGATGAAGGTTCAGCTGCACAGATTAAGGAAGATCTACACTTTAGGGATAGACTTGATTTAATCATTCCACAGGATCCTAGGCAATAGGTAAGGCTTAGGGGCTGAAATAGAGAGTAACAGAAAGATCTACCAGAGGGGCTAGCATTAAAAGTTAAAATAAACAGAAAATGATCACTGATTATGAAATCACCCACCATAAAATTTAAAACATAGAATTTCAATAGTTGGGAAACTAAAAAATAATCAATTACACTGCAGCCCTTTGTTCAGGTAAACGTAAATTCTCCAGAAACAGGAAAACTGGTAAGCCTGTTCAGCCAGATTCTGTTAAATTGGACACAGAATTTGGTCATGGCAGATGCCTCCCAAATTTAGTTAAAATACAGCAAAGTCTTATTAATCAGGCTGGCTACATCCCAGCTATTCTCGTTCTCTTTCCTTCCCTAGCACTCAACCAATTAAAAATAAACAAAAAGTATAATAAATTAAATTAAATGAATTAAATGAAATAGAATAATACAGTAAGATACACTACATTTGGACTGTGGGAGAAAATGAAAACACCTTTTATTATAAGAAGGTTTCAATGTGGTAATTACTGCCAGGTGTTTCAAGTCAAAACAACCAGGATAATTGTAGTTGGAAGGAAGAACAAAACAACAAGCCAAGCTTGTGTGTCTCACTGATAGTCTAAACAACCTCCAAGAGTGTTTATCAGTCAGTTAAATAAAATAAATGGAGGAATAAATTTGTCACTTAACAAGTGAAAGCACACACACACACACGTGTTAACCGGCCTAGTCAGGAGTCTGGATTGGCACTGAGCAGCAAATATAGCTGTGGATGAAGGATGTTGGCAAATTAGCATACAGCAAAATAAAGGACTTTACAAGCCGATGTGAGAACTGAATGATGTTAGCATTGTAGTAAGATAAGGAACTAATATCTCTGTTAAGCCCTGGGGGTTCCATTGTCCTGATTGTTGTAATAACTTGTAATTCAGCAATCTCCCATTCTGGTTTGTTTCTGAAACTCCTCTGCAATAAAACAGCTACTCTGAGGTCCCCCACTGAATGTCCTGGAAGGTTGTTCTCTTACAGGTTTCTCAGATTTGTGATTATTTTGGGATAGGGTTTTCAGAACTGGAACTAAGGCACAGATCTTTTCCAACCTAGCTGTGCCTGCAGGGGGTAGAGAGACAACTCACACCTCTAGTGGATGAGACTGGCTTTTCACTTTAAGCCTTTTTATAAAACATTTACCTCTTTGGAATTTTGTCTTTGCTTTCTAAACAGGAAGCTCTCATTGGTTCCAGTACAGCAGACTCTTGCCACCCAAAGATTCATGTCATGTGATTTCAATTATTTGTAGATTGTTCTTGTGATGCAGTCTGCAGCCTGATGTTACTTCTACCTCTCCATCATTACAGTGTTAAATTGTGCAGGACAATTGGTTGTTTTTCTCTTTGGAAGTAGCAGGATCCTGCCTCCCAGGATTTATAGATTTCATTACTTGTGTGATCCCAGGAATGTATGCCCCCACAACGGCAAGGGTCTGCTGTAATTCTCATCTCCAAGAATCTGTCTGCAAAAGACATTGCCTCTGGTAACAGAGCAGTAGATTTCACAGTTGCAGTCTCTGAACTGATGCAGATTGAAAAAGGTATTCCAAGGAAACTTTTCAAAAGAAGTGTAATTGTACTACCTGAACCAACCAGTGCTTCTTCCCCAAATCATGCCCTTTTCCCATACACAGAAGTCACAAAGAGTGACTGTCCAACTGTGCCATCCTTCTGTGCCACTGATGGAACAACAGTAGTGAATGCAGGCAGAAGAGGAATGTATTTTTTTCCTTCTGGATCCCTGGAGGCTTACCACAGGTTCCTGCAAGCAAAGACTGTGTCTGCCTTTCTGTACACTGGCTGTGCCATGAGACAATGCTTGGGTTTCTTTGGTACTCTTCACAATTGGTGACAAAAATCTGGTCAGTTGCAGTATCAGAAATATCATCTGTCTCTGAATCACAGGCAGAGGGCTATGATTTGTGTTTCCATCTGGGACTCTGTCATTCCCATAAGAAGAGACCTGTGTTGCCAGTTGCGCTCTAGATCTCCAGGCGAGTCACTTAAGCAGGTCCTTGTCTGAGGTGAATTTTCATGGGTTCAATTTGAAAAAAAGAGCGCTCTCTCTCTCTCTCTCTCTCTCTCTCTCTCTCTCTCTCTCTCTCTCTCTCTCTCTCTACACACACACACACACACACACACACACACACACACACACACACACATATCTCTCCCTCTTTCTGGGCCAAATAGACCAGAAAAGAGAAGGAAGGGCATATTAGTAAAGTGAAGACATCGAAACAGAAGCGAAGGTAAATAGAAGCCTAGTCAGACGGAACTTAGGCAAGAAATGAACTGAAGGCGGAGGTTCTCTCCCAACAGCAGAGACAAGTTATCCTTGCCTACTGTAAGGAATAACCTATCTGTCAAAAATATCCTCCTCCTTGGAGCGAGAAAATGTTTCTGATGAAGTAAGCTTAAGGACAAGTTTGAAAAGAAACAGCAAAAACTTTGTTAGAGTGATGCAAAGAAGTGAGGCAGCTAACAATAATGACACTATAATACTATCAAACCAAGTTTTATTACTGTTGTTCTGATCAGAGTCTATTAAGAACATTTTTATGAGGCAGCAAATACTTAGCTTTTTTGTAAAATGAAAGAAAAAAACAATCTTCCCTGGTTTCTATTAGCAAACAAAATGCCCCATTTGCACAACCCACTTCCCTCTCACCTTGGGGCTGCTCTCTCTCTGCCTGATGATACTGTGCAGGCTCTTGGTGACATAAATATCCATTCTCCTGGCCAGGTCCCAGGGCTTGCATATCCAATGGTTGTCTTCTCCTCTAAAGTAAAATCCAAGGGAGGAGACAGGAGATTGAACAAGTATTCCTCCAAAAATACCCTGGGTGGGATAACTGGGCACCGTGTATTCCCTAGGGGTGTGCAATTGGTATTTACTGAGCTGAATAGATACCCGAATAATGCCTTTTCGGCAATTTTTGTATATTAATTAAGCCAAATACCATATCAAAGCATCTATTTGGTAACCAAACAGAGATTCTTGAATACTATTCAGCTTCATTCAGCTCCATTATAGCCTATGGGGCCATTATAGTCAATAGCAAATCTGGGTTTGGGCACTGCCACAGAGCATTGGTTCTGCTGGGCACATTGCACTGGTTCTGCTACTGGCCTTACAAACATGCCCCCTCCCCACACACACACTTCACTTTTTACTGCAGAGATTCTCTGGGACATTCTGCTGGGCTTGTATTGCCTTGCTATTTTTTCTCCATTGGAAACAACAGAGAATGGAGCACACTCTTTGGGTGCCCAAAGAATTGGACCCCCTGATCCAATCTTTTTTAAAACTTGGGGATTCTTATGGGGAGAGGCTCCAGCATCTACACTGAAAATTTGGTGCGTCTAACTCAAACACCCTCTCCCCCAGCCCACTGAATATACCCTAGGAGATTTGCCATTGAGTATAATGACCCCATAAGGTACAATGGAGCTGTATATATTCGGTATTACTGAATATTTCCTGAATCCTGATACAATGCTGATAGCAGTATTCAGGAATATTTGGGAATGCTGAATAATACCCAAATCCAAAGAAAACCGATTTTTTTTTCCTTGTACACCCCTAGGGTTCGCAGGCCTGCTGTGGAGAATTCTGAAGCTCTTTAGAGTATGCAAGGTGCTCCCTTCATGCCAGTTTCCCATCCTTTCAGTGAGAAGGGCAGTGAGAGGAGGGCTATCCCTCAGA
Organism: Gekko gecko; assembly: GCA_029375565.1. NCBI lineage: Eukaryota > Metazoa > Chordata > Lepidosauria > Squamata > Gekkonidae > Gekko > Gekko gecko. The sequence continues at coordinate 213,877,973 of JAPDNY010000005.1, read as the reverse complement.
TCCTTGAGGCTGCCACCAGATATCAGGAAAACAAACAAAAAGGTAGAAAGCTCACAGCAGGGCTGGAGGGAGGGATGAGTGACTGCACACATGACCACTCAAACATCAGGTACAGGTAAGGGCAACCACGTTTCCTCCTTGTAGTTACTGTGCATTCCCATGTGGGAGCTTAGCAAGCTAACTTTCTACATGTAAATGTTTGGAGTATAGCTCCCAGCTGATTAAGCTTTGTAGGACTGCCTTTCCAACTTTTGCTTCTTTGCCACATTAACTTGCAAATGTTGAGGAAGAGGGCCATGCTTTTACCTTGAAAAAACAAAAACTTCAACAGTAAGACTGTGTCAGAAAGCTATGGAGAGCAGAAGTTTTGTTCACTTACCATGAAGCTTCCTTTCTTGGTGGTCCAGGAGTGGGCATTCCTGACTTCGGGGATAAGACTCCTCCTCTCCGAATGCAGGGTCAGTCAACTGACTAATCCCAGAGGGAAGGGGCTTGCCCCCGAGATCCCCAGTCCATTTCCAAGCCATTACTCCCCCAACCATATCACGCACAGAAGTTCCCTTCCATGGTCTTCAGGTTTAAACATCGAAACTGATTAAAGAATATTAACATCAAAACTCTGATAAAAATAAAACTATTCTCCCCAGTGTAAAGGTCTGTAACCCTCCCAGGGAGGGAAGTGTCAAACTGCCATCAAATGGTTACCCCAGGGTCCTGGAATCCACCTCCAAGAAATCTTGGGTGGGAAGGAATGCCCCACTCCTGGACCACTGAGAAAGCGTAAGCTTTGTGGCAAGTGGAACAAATCTTCCATTCTCTGGTGGTCCTGGGAGTGGGGCATTTCTGACTTCTAGGACATAAAAAATCAGTGTGCCCTGGGGTGAGTTATCTGGCTTCTAGGTCTGGATGGCATGCTGAAGCACCCTCCTGCTAAATGCGGCATCGGCAGAGGCAATCTTATCTACTTTGTAACGTTCTGTGAAAGAATGCACCAATTTCCAGGAGGCCACTTTGCAGATGCTCTCTAAAGATGGGAAGGACCTGTAGGCTGCCAATGTTGCTGCTCCCTTTAGGGAGTGTGCCATGATGCCCTGGAGTGGGTCTAAACTCCTGGCCTTGTATGCTAGAATTATGCCCCCCCCCCAATTTATCTACTTAAAGTGGCCATGGACATTTTCTGATCTAAGGATGACGTTCTAAATAACACAAATAGAGAACCAGTCTTGCATAACTCTTTAGGTGGAAACCCAGAGCCCTACACACATCAAGACAGTGCCAATCCTTATCTGTCTCATGCTTAGAGTTAGGATAGAACAGCACAATATCCTCTGTCCTATGGAAGGATGAATTAACCTTCAGGGAAAAGGCCAGATTGGATTGCAGAACCACCATGACATTGTGGAAGATGCAGAGCTCCTTATCCACGGACAGTTCCCTTAATTCTGACACCTGTCTAGCTGAGGTGACCCTAATCAGGAAAATCGTTTTGAAAGTCAACTCCTTAAGATGACATGGGCTCAAATAGTCCTTTAGACAGTGCTCTCAGCAGCAGGTTAAGGTTCTAGGTGGGAAACCTGTGAACCTGTAGTGAATTGATCATTGGGGTCCCCCTTAGGAATCTTTTAGTATGTGGATGTTGAGCAGGGATTTTCCCCTTCTTAGAGCTCCTGATTGCCAAAAGGGCTGAAACCTGCCATCTAAGGGTGCTGGTGCTGAGCCCTTTATCCAGACTTTCCCATAGGAAAAGTAGAATCTGCCGCACAGGTGAAGATAAGGGCTCCACTCCTTTATCTAGAACCAGATCCTGAAGATCTGCCACGTGTTACTATACACCCTGTTAGTCGAGCCCTTCCTAAAAGCTAGCATGGTTTGAACCACCCCTTCTGTATAACCCAGCTTTAGTAGTTGTTTGCGCTCAACCTCCAGGCTGTGAGGCTTAGCAAGGCTGGACAGGGATGTGTCATTATTCCCTGTGTTAGCAGGTTCTCCTTCAGTGGTTGATGCCAAGGGTCTGTGACAGACAGTCTCTTTAGGTCTTTTTTGTTTTTAAATCATGCCCTTCTTAGCCAGAAGGGTGCTATCAGGATCATTATCTTTTGTACAACTCTGTGTAATACCTGGACCGAAGGAAAGGTGTACAGAATCCTCCAAGTCCACTCACAGTTTAGAGCATCCATCTGTATGGCTTGAGGGGTTCTTTTTCTTGAAATGAGTCTCGGAACTTGGCAGTTCAGCTTGTTTGCGAAGAGGTTCACTTTCACCATGCCAAACTTCTGATAGATCTGTCTGAATGCATCTACTTGGACTGATCCAACATCTGCCAACTCAACCAGTCCACCAGGGAATTGTCCTGACACACTATGTGAACTGCCTTCAGGGACTTAAGGTGACTCTTTGCCCAACGTATCATTGTTTGACATCTCCTCTTGAGACCAGGTGCTTGTAACATCCTTACTTGGGTATGGGCTCCCCACCTCAGCAGACTTGCATCCGTGGTCATCACTATCCCTTTCAGCTGAGTGGCATGCCTTGGCTGAACCTGTCTGGATCCAACCACCATATGATCTCCTGCCAGAGGGTCATTGGCAACTTGACTACCTCATACCCCTTGATCACTATCACTTCTTGGTAGGGAAGCAGGAACCTCTGGAGTGGTCAGGCATGGAACCTGGACCATTGCAGCACTTCCTGACAGGATACCATCATCCCCAGTAGTTGTGCTAGTCATCACCTCCATCATCTGGTTCTTTAGAACCTCCTCTGCCATGGTACAGATCTTTTGGTGTCTGTCCTGTGAAAGAAAGATTGTGTCCTAGACTGTGTCTATCTCCATCCCCAGATGCATTATCCACTGGGAAGAGCGGAGGCTGCTCTTTCCTTCATTGACCACAAAGCCATGAGCCCATAGACAGGCCACAGTCCTCTCTACCACTTCCACAACCTGTTGGAACGATGGGGCCTTCATCAGGATGTCATCCAGATACGGAAAAAGAGACACTTCCTGCAGCCTCAGGAGAGCTACCAGGGCTACCAGGATTTTTGTAAATACCCTGGGTGATGACTTCAGACTGAAGGGTAGTCCTCGATATTGGAAGTGCCTACCATTGTAGGTGAACCACAGGAACCTGCAATGGGGTTCTTGTATTGGAACATGCAAATAGGCCTCCAATAGATTGATGGATGTCAGGAAATCTCCCTTCTGAATGGCCGCAACTATGAATTTGAGCATTTTCATTTGAATTTTCTCATGCGGATGCACTTGTTCGTCCATTTCAGATCCAGGATGGCCCTGACATCCCCGATCTTCTTTGGGACTATGAAAAACATCAAATACACATCTTGAGATCTAAGTGCCTCTGGTACTGGTTCTATAGCCCCTATGTCCAGCAGGTGTTGAATGGCTTTTTCCAGGAGCTGATGTTTCTGCTCTGATCAGTTTCTTGGAAGTTGGTGGAACAGTCTGGGAGGTTTAAAGTTGAACTCCAGTGAGTATCCATTGATCATTGTTTCCAGTATCCACTGGTCACTTACTACTTGATGACAAATGTTTGAGAAGCTTTGCAGATGGCCCCCAATCCCAATCGTGTCTGTTGCCCTGGCATAGTCATGCTGAGGTTCCCTTCTTTGGTCCCTTGTTGTTCTGACTGGACTTGGAGAAGGATAAAGGTCTACTCTCCTCCCATGACTTGGACTGCCATCTGCCTTTGAAGGATCTGGCATAGCCTGTACATGGAGGGTGTCTGACCTCTCAAAAGGACTGGAAGCGCTTCCATGCTTTCCATGCCTTCTTCTTCAAGGGGAGGACTTTCTTTTTGTCTTTGTCCTCTACAACTTATTTATCCTTGTCCTCTACAAGGTATCTATCATTTCTCCAAAAAGATTGATGCCTTTGAAGGGGACCACAGCCACCTTGGCTTGGGCAGATATATCTACATCCCAATTTCTAAGCAAGTGTTACTTCTGGCTGTGATACTAAAGGCCATGGACCTGACTGACATCTGTAAAGTATCTAAGGAGGTGTCTTCCACAAAAACTGAAGCCAGCACAATCTTCTTAATCTCATTCTTCAGCTCCTTGGGAATGTTGCTGCTCACTGCTGCCAGGTCTGAGGTCTGGGCATAGGCAGCTCTTGCAAACAGGAACCCCATTGCCGATGCTCTTATGGCTGTTGCCGAGACTCAAAATTCCTGCACAAGGCCTGCTCGATCTGCCTGTCACATGAATCCTTGAGCATGCCATCAGCATCCATAGGCGGCATGGAATTAGATGCCAAGTTGGTAACTGGATCATCTACTAATGGTAGCTTGATCCTTTTTGTTGCTTCTGGAACTCAGATATAAAACTTAGAAAAAAGAGGGTTGTTAGCTTTAGGCTTAGCTGGAGCTTCCCAGTCCACTTTCATCAGATTATAGATGGCTGCTGGGGGTGGAACCCCAGATGGTGCTGTTCCCAACTTGGGGGTTGTCCTTTCTTATCCTTCTAGAAATTCAGGGTCAGGCTCCTAACTCCTTTTGGTCTTATGGGACATCCCCAAGGCCCTTAAGACGTTTGGGAGCATTCTATTTTGCATTGGTGCAACCACCTCCTCTTCTTCCTCTGACAGCTCACCTTCATCTTTATTCGAGGAGGAATCCAACAGATCAGAGTCCTCCGACTGGCTGCTAAGTAAAGGGCTACGCTCCGTATTTCCCCCCTTTTCCTTTTTAGATGGGGGGAAGCACGATGTCTTTCCCCTTCTTATGGGTAGAGCCTCTAAGGGACTGACTTCCAGGGGGGTCATCATCTGTGGAGTCCTGTCTCTGTTCCTATAGGAACTCCCTGAATTATTTTCTCATTTCTGTCTTCATCCACTCCAGGAGATTTGTCTTGGTGTTTTCACCAGACAAATCTACATCTTGAACCTTCTTCCTTTCCATGGCTTGCTGAGAAACTGAGGAGGCTACAGAGGCAGGAGGTTGAGGCAGATCCAGGGTGCAGACTGCACTCTCACAGGACTGAGAGGTAGAAAATCCCATCCTCACAGACATAGTTTTTCATGCCTACAGCCAAACAGAAAGTGAAAAATGGAAGTGGAAGTGAGCCCTCTACAGAAAGGCAATGGGAAGGATCAAAGGTCCATTCCCCAAGACTACTGAAAAATGTCCTGAGCTCACCAGCTAACAGAGAGTTAAACCTCCGGATTGCCTTTTCCAGAGCCCCCAGTCCTCTTAGAAACATATTACCACAGTTCAGCCGGGATGCCTCTTAAGAAGCTGCTCCGTGCTTCCTGCAGTCTTCTGTCGAATGAAGCCTGCTCCCTCTGAGCCCAGGGAAACAATCCAGGATTGCTGGCACTTCGATCTGGGCTGCCGCAGACTCAACCTTCCCACATAGAGCTCCTGTGAAATGGCCCTAGGGCTGGAGACCACACAGGGAGTCCACAGTGGGGTCATGGAACCTAGGAAAACCTAGGGCCATTGGTTCCTGTACTCACTGCCATTCTGATGCAGCTTGGGCATAGAGCCCTTTCCTGCCCAGGCAAGTCTCTTCCCTAAGGAAGGCAAGAGGTAAAAACCAAGAAACCAAAATAAGAAAAACTCTGGGATCACTGTGCTCAAAGGAGCACAACCAAGGATGTCCTGTTCCGAAGGCAGGGACAGAAAACTGAGAATCACTGGGACAAACCCCTCCCCTTCAGGATCAATCAGTTGACTGACCCTGCATTCGGACAGGAGGAGCCTTATCCCCAGAAGTCAGGAATGCCCCACTCCCAGGGCCATCGGAGAATGCTTGGGGCCTGGTAGAATGAATCTGTACCTGTAGAGGACAATCAATCCAAGCCAAATCATAGCAGAGCCTCATTAGGGAAACCATCCAACAGGAAACGGACAGGGGCAAGACCCTATGCCCCTTCATGGAAACACTGTATACAATAAAAAAATCTTTCCTGAATTCATTTGTTATCTGACATACCTTCTGTGACTCTTCTTGGGCTTGTGGCTGGCAGGTAGTTTCTACCTTAGGACATTTGTTGCCGGAAGGATTTGAGAACAGGTAACCTTTGATCTTAGGACATTTATTGCTGGAAGGATTCAAGAACAGGTAACCTTTGAGCTTCCCTGAACAGTGGTCTCATGCCCATCCTCTCCAACAAGAGCACAGTGTAGCATAGTGGCTGTAGTTCCAGATCAGGAACTGGGAGACCCGGGATGGAATCCCAGTTCTGCCACTGAAGCTTGCTTGCTGGGTGACCTCAGGCCACAGGCCAGCCACATACCTAGTCAAACCTACATGCAGGATTGTTGTGAGGATAAAATGGAGAAGAGAATGGTAAAAGCCACTTTGGGCTTCGCTCTATATGCCCCTGCCTTCAGAGGTGAGGTGGACAGTGACTAGAGACAGGGCTTTTTCAGCAAAAGAACCTTGCCTGTGGAATGCTCTTCTCCTTGATGCCCACCTAATGCCTACACTACTCTTTTTTTTAGGTCACAGGACAAACTGTATCTTTTTACCCAGGCTCTTAATTAGGGGTCTTATCTTACCAGCTTTTTAATGGTCAGCTTCTATTTTATGGGTAATGTTTATGCTACTTATGTCCAATGGCTTATTTTTGTATTTTGCTTTAATTGTAAGCCGCCTCAAGCAGGATTTTGAAGAGGTGTCATAAATATCCTAAAATATATGGGGCTGCAGACTTCCTACTGCAGGAGCCAACTCTGAGCCAGCCAGCAACGCTCAGAGTAGTGGGAGTGGACAGGCTCTAGCAGTGCTGGCTTGCCACTTGCCTTCAGAACACTCAAAGCCCAACCCGAGCAGGCTCCTGCACTGGGAAGCCTCAGCACCTTTTACTTCCATTTCCATTGAACATTTAACTGGCTGGCAGTGTGGTGAGATTCAGATCACTACACCTCTGGAAAGTTTGTTGCTTAGAGAATCAAGGCCTAGCCCTCCTATTTGGGAATTAAAGTTTCTGCTTCACTGGGTCTGTGAATGGAGAACTGTGAATGGAGAACTATCTGGAGAACTTGACAGCACAGGGTGGTGCATAAGGTGTGGGTGTGGAAGCCAAAGCAGGCTGAAACTGCTGGTATCCCTGGCACCCATCTTAAGGGGAATAAGGCTTGATAGATGTTTTTGGCCTGTGAAATGGTTGCCAGAAGAGGTAATCCCCTAGCAGGATTTCTGTTTTAATGTCTGTATCTAGGCTGCAAGCAGCACAATCAGCCACACTGTCAGCCAATTTGCTGCTTAGAGGCCTCCAACTGTAGCCATAAGCAGGAGAATCAGATAACAGTTACTTTGTAGGGATTGTAGGACCCAATGCAGGAACTTCAGGGTTGATAACTTCCCTCCCCAACATGGATAAAACCAAGCAGACTGCTCACCAGGAATTTTGAAGGGAAGAAGGCATTTTCTAAATGGAGGCAATTCCCTTATGGCTTCTAAAGTGAGACAGATTAAAATCAGCATGGCTTTGAGAGAGTGATGTGACACTTTGCACTTATAGCAGTTTTCTCCTTATTTCTGTTTGTGTTTTACCTTGTTCATTGGGAGGTCCAAGAGACTATGGGAGGATGCTTCCTTTCTGTTGCTGAGAAGATCAGAGTCAGGACTAAGGCCGGAACTGATTTCAGTGCTGACAGAACCAACACAGATTGAATTTGTCTGTAAAGTGCCACCTGTCTGCATGAGGGCTTATTGGCTTGTTTGGGACACAGCCAGAAAGGTTTTTTCCCCACAAAGCTGCCTTGAGAGACCTTATCATGCCAGGCTTTCAGGGTGAATTGGTGACATTATGTGCATCCCCAAGACAAATTAAAGACACAGAATGATCATCAGACTGAGATATATTTTTGTGAAACTAGCACATTTCTTTATAAGATCCTTTTGAGCCATGATGCCTTGCATGGCTGCCAGACAAAATCTCTTTCATAGAATCATAGAGTTGGAAGGGACCTCCTGGGTCATCTAGTCCAACCCCTGCACAATGCAGGAAATTCACAAATACCTCCCCCTGCAGCCCCAGTGACCCCCGTTCCATGCCCAGAAGATGGCAAAAAACAACCTCAAATTCCAGGATCCCTGGAGAAAGTGTCCTGGAGAAAAATTGCTTCCTGACCCCAAAGTGGTGATCAGCATTTCCCTGAGCATGTGAAAAAGGGCCACAAGAACTAAGCACTGAGGAAACCCTTCCTGCCCTCCTTCTCATGATCTGCCTAAGTTCACAGAATCAGCTTTCCTGTCAGATGGCCATCTAGCCTCTGTTTGAAAATCTCCAAAGAAGGAGAGCCCACAACCTCCCGAGGAAGCCTGTTCCACTGAGGGACCACTCTAACTGTCAGGAAGTTCTTCCTAATGTTTAGCTAAAAATTCTTGATTTAATTTCAACCTGTTGGTTCTGGTCTGACCTTCTGTGACAACAGAAAAACTCTGCACCATCCTCTATATGACAGCCCTCCTAGTACTTGAACATGTCTATCGTATCACTTCTCAGTCATTTCCTCTCCAGGCTAAACATACCCAGCTCCTTCAACCTTTCCTCATAGGACTTGGTCTTCAGAACTGCCTGGCAAAGTCTCGAGGCAGCAAGAGGAAGGCTGTGGGCTTAACAAGCATGGGTAACTATAAGTGTTTATACACAAATGCTAGAAGTCTCCGAGGTAAAATTGGGGAGTTGGAATGCTTGGTATTGGGGGGGGGGAATAGACATTGTGGGTATTTCAGAAACTTGGTGGGATGAGGAAAATCAGTAGGATACGGTGATTCCTGGTTATAAATTATATTGGAAGGATGGGGGGAAAGGGTTGGAGGTGCTGTGGCTCTGTATGTCAGAGAGGGTATACAGTCCAGTAAGACTGAGAGGGTAAGAAAATTGGATTCGCTTCTGGAAATGCTGTGGGTTCAAATAGTGGGTCCAAAAGGAGGCTTAACAGTGGGAGTTTGTTATCGCCCACCAGATCAAAAGATAGAGGAGGATTATAAAATGATGAATGAATTAAAGAGAGCAGCTAGACAGAATAACTGTGTTGTAATAGGCGACTGTAACTACCCACACTTTGATTGGGTCAATATGAGTTCTAGTCGGGAAAAAGTAATTGAGTTTTTAGATACTCTCAATGACTGTGCTATGGAACAGATGGTCACAGATCCTACCAGGGGAGAGGCGATCCTGGATTTGTTCCTAAGTAACACCCAAGACCTGGTGAGAGATGTAAAAGTGATCGCACCGCTTGGGAACAGTGACCATAATGTCATTGAGTTTAACATTTGTACAGATAGGGAGTTGCCCAAAAAGACTGACACAACCACTTTTAACTTTAAAAAGGGTAACTTCTCTGGTATGAGGGGACATGTGAGGAAGAAATTGAAAGGAAGAGTGGAGAAGGTCAAAACCATTGGGGAAGCTTGGAGACTATTTAAAAATACAATCCTAGAAGCTCAGAAAAAATATATACCGCAGGTTAGGAAAGGCACAAATAGGTATAGAAAAAAGCCTGCATGGTTAACAAATAAAGTAATGGAGGTTGTAAAAGGTAAGAAGGATTCCTTTAAGCGGTGGAAAGCTAGTCTCAGTGAGGTTGATAAAAGGGAACACAGACTATGGCAAATAAAATGCAAGTCTGTGATCGGGCAAGCAAAAAGGGACTATGAGGAGCATATCGCAAAAAACATAAAGGCCAAGAATAAAACTTTCTTCAAATACATTAGAAGTAGGAAGCCAGCCGGGGAGGCAGTGGGGCCCTTGGATGACCAAGGAGTAAAAGGAGTAGTGAAGGATGATAGGGAAATGGCTGAGAAGCTGAATGCATTTTTTGCCTCTGTCTTCACTGTGGAAGAGGATAAGTGCTTGCCCACTCCAGAAGAACCGATTTCAGGAGGGGGTTTGAAAGACCTGAATCAGATTGCGGTGACAAGAGAGGAAGTCCTCTGACTGATGGACAATTTAAAAACTAATAAATCACCAGTCCCAGATGGCATTCATCCGAGAGTTCTGAATGAACTCAAATGTGAACTTGTGGATCTCCTGACAAAAATATGTAATCTTTCTTTAAAATCTGCCTCCATTCCTGAGGACTGGAAGGTAGCTAATGTCACTCCCATCTTTAAAAAGGGCTCCAGGGGAGATCCAGGAAATTACAGGCCAGTCAGTCTGACATGAATACTGGGTAAGTTGGTGGAAACTGTTATTAAGGAAAGAATTAGTAGGCACATTGATGAACAAAAACTATTGAGGCAGACTCAGCATGGGTTCTGTAAAGGAAGATCTTGCCTCACCAACCTGTTAGTGTTTTTTGAGGGAGTGAACAAACATGTGGACAAGGGGGACCCAATCGATATTATTTACCTTGACTTCCAGAAAGCTTTTGATACAGTTCCTCATCAAAGGCTCCTAAGTAAGCTCAATAGTCACGGGATAAAAGGACAAGTCCTCTTGTGGATCAAAAACTGGCTTATAAATAGGAAACAGAGAGTGAGTATAAATGGGAAACTTTCTCAGTGGAGGGTGGTAAGCAGTGGGGTACCACAGGGATCAGTACTCGGTCCGATGCTTTTTAACTTGTTTATTAACTATTTGGAATTGGGAGTAAGCAGTGAAGTGGCTAAATTTGCGGATGACACGAAGTTGTTCAGGGTGGTGACAACCAGGGAGGATTGTGAGGCACTCCAAAGGGATCTGTCGAGGATGGGTGAGTGGGCGTCAACATGGCAAATGGGGTTCAATGTGACCAAGTGCAAAGTGATGCACATTGGAGCCAAAAATCCTAAATATAAATATACGTTGATGGGGTCTGAACTGGCAGAGACGGACCAAGAGAGAGATCTTGGAGTCGTAGTAGACAACTCAATGAAAATGTCTAGACAGTGTGTAACTGCAATAAAGAAGGCCAATGCTATGCTGGGGATTATTAGGAAGGGAATTGAAAACAAATCAGCCAGTATCATAATGCCCCTGTATAAATCATTGGTGTGACCTCATTTGGAATACTGTGTACAGTTCTGGTCGCCATATCTCAAAAAGGATATTATAGCATTGTAAAAAGTGCAGAGAAGGGCAACTGGAATGATAAAAGGGTTGGAACACCTTCCCTATGAAGAAAGGTTAAAACGCTTGGGGCTCTTCAGCTTGGAGAAACAACGGCTGAGGGGTGACATGACTGAGGTTTATAAGATTATGAATGGGATTGAGCAGGTGAGAAAGAAGTACTTTTCTCCCTTTCTCACAATACAAGAACTCGTGGGCACTCCATGAAATTGCTGAGCAGTCGGGTTAGAGCAGATAAAAGGAAATACTTCTTCACCCAAAGAGTGATTAACATACAGAATTCACTGCCACAGGAGGTGGTGGCAGCTACAAGCATGGACAGTTTCAAGAGGGAATTAGATAAACATATGGAGCAGAAGTCCATCAGTGGCTATTAGCCACAGGGTATAGATGGGAATTTTCAGTCTGGGGCAGGTGATGCACTCTATTCTTGGTGCTGGGGGGGGGCAGCAGTGGGAGGGCTTCTAGTGTCCTGGCCCCACTGCTGGACCTCTTGATGGCACGTAGTATATTTTGCCCACTGTGTGACAGAGTGTTGGACTAGATGGGTCAGTGGCCTGATTCAACATTGTCTTCTCTTATGTTCTTATGTAACCCTCACCCATCTTCCTTGCCCTTCTCTGGACACATTCCAGTTTGTCTATATCCTGCTTAAACTGTTGTGCCCAAAATGGAACAGAATACTCTAGGTGAGGTCTAATCAGAGCAGAATAAAGCAATACCATCACTTAGTGTGATCTGGATATTATGCTTCTGTTGATACAGTACAAAATAACATTTGCCTTTTTTGCTATGGCATCACACTGCTGACTCATGTTCAGTGTATGGTCTACTAAGACCCCTAGACCTTTTTGTACTGCCAAGACAAATCTCCCCCATCCTATAATTATGCATTTGATTTTTCTTACCGAAGTGCAGAACTTTAAATTATTCCCAGTTAAAATTCATTTTCTTTTAGCCCGGTTTTCCAGTCTGTCAAAATCATCCTGTATCCTGTCCTCTATCATATTTGCTACCCCTCCCAATTTAGTATCATCTGCAGTTTACCTGGCCCCGAGGACTTAGTTTCATTTAAAGAAACTAGGTGTTTCTGTAGTACCCCTGTGCCAATCTTAGGCTGCAACTCCCTTCCCTCATCATGTGTTCTGTTTTTGCCATATTGAGCACCATTTCCCTTGCAAAAGAAAACTGAGGAAAAGTAAGAATTGAGTGGTTTTGACCTGTCTTCATCGCCTGTCACAAGATCACTTTCCTGTCCCCGCAATGGGCCTACCATGTTCTTGCTCTTTTTCTTACTTTGAACCCTTTTTTGTTGGTTTTAGCATCTCTCACTAGCTGAAGCTCATTCTGAGCTTAAGCTATCCTCATGCTCTCTCTACAAGCACTGGTTATTTAGTTGCTATAGATTTTCAAGGTTGTGTGGCCGTGGTCTTGGCATTGTAGGACCTGATGTTTCGCCAGTAGCTGTGACTGGCATCCTCAGAGGTATAACACAGAAAGATGGAGTACTCTCTGTGTCAAGGTGAACAGAAAACGGATAGGCAAGTAATTTATTTCTACCCTGGAAGGTGGGGTAGGTCTGAGTCAATTATCTAGTGTAGTTCTCCAGGCTATTAACATGCTACTAGAGGAGCTTTCCTGTGGAGGTTTGAGGAGGTTCTTTTGTGTGTGGAATGGCTATTGAAACTCTAATCTTATCTGTAGTGCTATTGCCAGCTGTCGAGCATTTTGTGTTTTTCAGGACAGGAAACCATGCCCTATTTATTTTTAAACTCTCTTCTTTGCTGTTGAAATTGTGTTTATGTTTACGAATTTCAATGGCTTCCCTGTGTAATCTGACATGGTAACTGGAAGTGTTGGAACAAAATGCTGTGTCCTGTTTGGGTTAGGCTATGTTCAGCCACTGCTGATTTTTCAGGTTGGCCAAGTCTGCAGTGTCTTTCATGTTCTTTTATTCTTGTCTGAATGCTACACTGTGTGGTCCCAATGTAAACTTGTCCACCAGAGATATCATATATGTGCTAGCATGATTATTTGTGTTGTACTACAGCAATGTGCTTACCTCCTCTCACGTTGTTGAAAGTAACTGATGAACTGTGGCAATTCTGTAAGAAGGCTGAAAGTACAAGGAAGCCATTTTGGCCCCTCTGAACCTCCAACACGCCTTGAGATGTAGGCCAGACAATCCTTCACTGTAACAGGTTCTCACATGGAAATTGATTCAGCATCACATGAGGTCTTTTTTCACTTAGTTTCCTACAAAATAAAGGTGGAGTGTAAGAACAGATAGCTCCAAGGCCAAATATGTGCATATTGGACAGATAAAAAAATGTGTTACTTGCTGGGAAATAGCTGTAATCTTTAATCTTTGAAGTGAGAAAAGCTGTTGAAGATATCCGCTTCTTCCTCAGAATCAGTAAGCTCAAAACGCGAATAAGTCAGGTTCTGAAGCACCTGCTGAAGGTCTGTATAAACTCTTAAGAAAAGGAAAAATATTTAGTGAAAGGGATACTTAGACTGCCAGAAAAATTCCTGAGATTTTTTTCTTTGATGTTAGGAAATTTTTAGATGAGAAAACCTTGTCTTACAAAGCATTCCAAATGTACACAATGGAAGTCTAAGGACTTCCTAAATGTTTTTAAGTGAGAAAATTGGGAAATCTGGGAGAGCACTAAAAAAACATACTGTAGACATATACAACATTCGTACATAATTTGGCAATAATTAATATGCTATAATATGTTTAACGATAATACACTATTAGAGTCCAGTATTTTCAACATTATAAAGTGTAGCTTAATATCCAAACATGCTGGCAGTCCTACTGTGACTACATGTCTCAAACCAAAATAGTACACTTTCTCGTTTACTACAGAATTTAAGTTTTATCTTCAACTTCTATTTTTCCTACCTCTTCAATGGCAATAATCAAAGATACTTGTGCTATAGTAGCATAGGGTCCAGTGGTTTGCAACTCCTTCTCAAGCATGGGATAAATTTGCAATTTTTCTTATAGAAATTTAAGATATTTATACATTCAAATTCCATAAAATATCAAATAGTACCATTTTCTATGCTAAGCTGTAAATCAGACATTTCATGTTGCTCAACCAGTAAAAGAAATTTAGGTTTGACAGGAAAGTACTGCATATATTTCATTTCCCCCAATTTTTGTTTTTCTTTCTTCAAAATTTCTTGGAATTGCACATCTATAATTCAAGGAAGGTGGCAGAAATCTTCTAAGTTACAGCTGGTAATTTTCTTCTAGAAAGCAAAGGAATGGCCTCATAGGTTGTATTAAGAAAATCTCTGCCCATTTTGGAGAGGATCAGATCAGAGAACATGGACAAATGGGAGGAAATTTTTGGAATTCTTATAGTTATAGTTTAGAGTTCTTTTTATGAAAATTGAGTTTTTATATGAAAATGACGTTAATGACTGTTACCACATATGCCTTCTGCTTGCCAAGATACAAAAGAGAAAGAAGAGAGATGCCTGCTTGGTTTTAATAAGCAAGTGAGATTTCCAAGGTTTCCCCCCACATCCATCATAGTTTGGAGTACGAGGGCAAATCTTAAGCTGGAGAAGTCTCTCTTAAGAGACAGAAAGAGAGGGTCTAAGTTACAGGCTACTAGACAAGTATACCTCTAATTTCCAACCTGTTTGTGGAAGTGAAATCTTGTATTTGCTTGGGATGGGATGGGATGGAATAAAGCTGGAGAGATGAACCTCTCATTAAGGTCTAGTGGCTTGAGACCTGGGCTGGCTCAATAAATTCCACACACCCCATGACAGAAAGTGGTGACTACATGGCCTAGTGTACTACACAATACATTATTATAATGTGCACCCCTTAGTCACCTTTTTTCCCTAATGAAAAGCTGCGGACTCTTTAGCCTTTCCTCTCAAGGAAAGGAGTTCCTAATCATCTTTGTTGTTCTCTTTTGGATAATGTATTTTTTGAGATACGGAAATCAGAACTGTACACAGTATTCCAAAACAGGCTGCATCATAGCTCTGTACAAGGGCATTACGATATGGGCCATTTAATGTTCAGTCCCTTTCCTAATCATCCTCAGCATGGAGTTTGCCTTTTTCAAGGTTGCTGCACATTTTCACTGCACTATCCATTATGACCTCAAGTTCTCTTTCCTTCTCAGTCATGTCTAATTCAGACCCCACCAGCATATATTTATAGTTGGATTTTTTGCTCTGATGTGCATGCTGAACTTTATTTGGCATGATATTGCTAAATTTGTAGAGATCCTCCTGGAGATCATTACAGTAGGCCTTGGTTGACCCATCCAGAATAATTTTATGTCATCTGCAAACTTGGCCACTACACTGCTCTCTCCCAATTCCAAATAATTTATATACAAATTATATAATGCTATTATTGTCCTTTTATGCCCAATTCACTTTCATATCCTGTATACCAGTTCTGTTTCACACAAACTGCCCATTACCAAAAATAACTTCAGAGCAATTTGCTCTGATGTGCATACTTCTTCCTCCATTCTCTTTTCTGCTGCAGGGCATCTCATACTGAACTAAAGCATAGTTTTAAAAAGTTAACAATCTATGCTTAATATTGGGACAGGGTAAAAGCCGGAACAGCCCGGAACGGCCCGGAACGGGCACTAAACAAACAATAGTGCCGCAAAAAACAGTGGCATGCGTTACAGCCACTCCAGGACAATATTCCAGAAGTGAAAACACGGAACTCCCACCCTTTTATTAACCCTTTCCAGGCCAAAAAGCCTCCGGAACGCCCTGGAACGGCCCGGAACGGGCACTAAACAAACAATAGTGCCACAAAAAACACTGGCATGCATTACAGCCACTCCAGAACAATACTCCAGAAGTGAAAACACAGAACTCCCACCCTTTTATTAACCCTTTCCAGGCCAAAAAGCCTCCGGAACACGCCGGAACGGCCCGGAACGGGCACTAAACAAACAATAGTGCCACAAAAAACAGTGGCATACATTACAGACACTCCAGAACAATACTCCAGAAGTGAGAACACGGAACTCCCACCCTTTTATTAACCCGTTCCAGGCCAAAAAGCCTCCGGAACACCCCGGAACGGCCCGAAACGGGCACTAAACAAACAATAGTGTCACAAAAAACAGTGAAATGCATTACAGCCACTCCAGAACAATACTCCAGAAGTGAGAACACGGCACTCCCACCCTTTTATTAACCCGTTCCAGGCCAAAAAGCCTCCAGAACACCCCGGAACGGCCCGGAACGGGCAATAAAAAAACAATAGTGCCACAAAAAACAGTGGCATACATTACAGACACTCCAGAACAATATTCCAGAAGTGAAAACATGGAACTCCCACCCTTTTATTAACCCGTTCCAGGCCAAAAAGCCTCCGGAACACCCCGGAACGGCCCGGAACGGGCACTAAACAAACAATAGTGCAACAAAAAACAGTGGCATACATTACAGCCACTCCAGAACAATACTTCAGAAGTGAAAACATGGAACTCCCACCCTTTCATTAACCCGTTCCAGGCCAAAAAGCCTCCGAAACACCCTGGAATGACCCGGAACGAGAACTAAACAAACAATAGTGCCGCAAAAAACAGTGGCATGCATTACAGCCACTTCAGAACAATATTCCAGAAGTGAAAACATGGAACTCCCACCCTTTTATTAACCCGTTCCAGGCCAAAAAGCCTCTGGAACACCCCGGAACGGGCACTATACAAACAATACTGCCGCAAAAAACAGTGGCATACATTACAGCCACGCCAGAACAATACTCCAGAAGTGAGAACATGGAACTCTCAACCTTTTATTAACCCTTTCCAGGCCAAAAAGCCTCCGGAACACCCCGAAACGGCCCGGAACGGGCACTAAACAAACAATAGTGCCGCAAAAAACACTGGCATGCATTACAGCCACTCCAGAACAATATTCCAGAAGTGAAAACACGGAACTCCCACCCTTTTATTAACCCTTTCCAGGCCAGAAAGCCTCCAGAACACCCCGGAACAGCCCGGAACGGCCCGGAACGGGCACTAAACCAACAATAGTGCCACAAAAAACAGTGGCATACATTACAGCCACTCCAGAACAATATTCCAGAAGTGAAAACCCGGAACTCCCACCCTTTCATTAACCAGTTCCAGGCCAAAAAGCCTCCGGAACACCCCGGAACGTCCCGGAACGGGCACTAAACCAACAATAGTGCCGCAGAAAACAGTGGAATGCATTACAGCCACTCCAGAACAATACTAGAGAAGTGAGAACACGGCACTCCCACCCTTTTATTAACCCGTTCCAGGCCAAAAAGCCTCCGGAACACCCCGGAACGGCCCGGAACGGCCCGGAACGGGCACTAAACCAACAATGGTGCCGCAAAAAACAGTGGCATGCATTCCAGCCACTCCAGAACAATACTAGAGAAGTGAGAACACGGCACTCCCACCCTTTTATTAACCCTATCCAGGCCAAAATGCCTCCGGAACACCCCGGAACGGCCCGGAACGGGCACTAAACAAACAATAGTGTCACAAAAAACAGTGGAATGCATTACAGCCACTCCAGAACAATACTCCAGAAGTGAGAACACGGCACTCCCACCCTTTTATTAACCCGTTCCAGGCCAAAAAGCCTCCGGAACACCCCGGAACGGCCCGGAACGGGCACTAAACAAACAATAGGCCACAAAAAACAGTGGCATACATTACAGACACTCCAGAACAATACTCCAGAAGTGAAAACATGGAACTCCCACCCTTTTATTAACCCGTTCCAGGCCAAAAAGCCTCCGGAACACCCCGGAACGGCCCGGAACGGGCACTAAACAAACAATAGTGCCACAAAAAACAGTGGCATACATTACAGACACTCCAGAACAATACTTCAGAAGTGAAAACATGGAACTCCCACCCTTTCATTAACCCGTTCCAGGCCAAAAAGCCTCCGAAACACCCTGGAATGACCCGGAACGAGAACTAAACAAACAATAGTGCCGCAAAAAACAGTGGCATGCATTACAGCCACTCCAGAACAATATTCCAGAAGTGAAAACATGGAACTCCCACCCTTTTATTAACCTGTTCCAGGCCAAAAAGCCTCTGGAACACCCCGGAACGACCCGGAACGGGCACTAAACAAACAATACTGCCGCAAAAAACAGTGGCATACATTACAGCCACTCCAGAACAATACTCCAGAAGTGAGAACACGGCGCTCTCAACCTTTTATTAACCCTTTCCAGGCATAAAAGCCTCCGGAACACCCCGGAACACCCCAAAACGGCCCGTAACGGGCACTAAACAAACAATAGTGCCACAAAAAACACTGGCATGCATTACAGCCACTCCAGAACAATATTCCAGAAGTGAAAACATGGAACTCCCACCCTTTTATTAACCCTTTCCAGGCCAAAAAGCCTCCGGAACACCACGGAACAGCCCGGAATGGGCACTAAACAAACAATAGTGCCGCAAAAAACACTGGCATGCATTACAGCCACTCCAGAACAATATTCCAGAAGTGAAAACACGGAACTCCCACCCTTTTATTAACCCGTTCCAGGCCAAAAAGCCTCCGGAACACCCTGGAACGGCCTGGAACGGGCACTAAACAAACAATAGTGCCACAAAAAACAGTGGCATACATTACAGCCACTCTAGAACAATACATCAGAAGTGAAAACATGGAACTCCCACCCTTTCATTAACCCGTTCCAGGCCAAAAAGCCTCCGAAACACCCCGGAATGGCCCGGAACAAGCACTAAACCAGCAATGGTGCCACAAAAAACAGTGGCATGCATTACAGCCACTCTAGAACAATACTAGAGAAGTGAGAACACGGCACTCCCACCCTTTTATTAACCCGTTCCAGGCCAAAAAGCCTCCGGAACAGCCCGGAACAGCCGGAACGGCCCGGAACGGGCACTAAACTAACAATAGTGCCGCAAAAAACAATGGCATGTATTATAGCCACTTCAGAACAATTCTCCAGAAGTGAGAACATGGCACTCCCACCCTTTTATTAACCTGTTCCAGGCCAAAAAGCTTCCGGAACACCCCAGAACGGCTCGGAACAGGCACTAAACAAACAGTAGTGCCGCAAAAAACAGTGGCATGCATTACAGCCACTCCAGAACAATACTCCAGAAGTGAAAACACGGAACTCCCACCCTCTGGTACACTCCGGAAAAGCCTCCGGAACACTCCGGAACACCCGGAATGGGCACTAAACACTCCAGAAGAATATTTTGGAAATTCAAATGTAGAGATATTGTGCACTTATTAACCTATTCTGTGCTGAAATGCCCCCAGAAGACCTCGGAACAGGCCAGAATGGGCATTAAACAAACAACAGTTCCGCAAGAAACCATGGGATGCATTATAGAAACTCCAGAACAATATTTTGGAAATCCAAACAGAGAAATATTGTGTACTGATTAACTCATTCTGGGCCAAAATGCCTCTGGAACAGCCCAGAACGGGCTGGAACGGCCTTTAAGCAAACAACAGCCCTACAAGAAAAAGTAGGATGTGTTAAAGGCACTCCAGAAGAATATTTTGGAAGTCCAAATGCAGAAATACCTTGCAGTTATTAACCCATTCCTGGCCAAAATGCCTGTGGAACACCTCGGAACTTTGACAGGAGAAAAAATCTTTACCGTCCTCTAGTTTGTAATCTTTTTCCTCTGAGGAACAGAGAGAAAGAAAATGACTTTAAGTCCTCTTCATTCAGGTGTCTTCAAGTTTTGCGGTGGCGGGGTGCTTGTTTAAAAAATAGCTTCCAGAGTAAAGAATAGTTATCTGAGTAATCCTGTGTCTTTCAAATCAATTTGCATGCTACCAAAAATCCACATATGTGGCATATTAGTAGAAATACTATTCATTCTTAGAAGAAAAGGGCCATGTTTAATATTCTGTATTATGACTCCATAGCAAGGTAAAGAGTTCCCAAAATCCAAGGCCCACTATAATAACATTTAAAATCACTAATAGTGAAAAGTACTGAGACTGACAAGTGATTTCAGCTCTCACATACTTTATTAGATCGTGAACAAGACAAAGTAGTCGGCTCGCAGACCGATTTATATTCCCTAAGGAAACCACACCCCACACACCCCAAACAACCGTGAGTGGTCTATTTACAGTAATTGCATTAACCTCTTGGATCCTAGTTCCCTGATTGGAGGGGACTCAGGAGCCGAGGGTCTTTTGTCCTCAAGGTCCAAGCTCAGACACTTCGCTTGGCTGCATGGTGGACCAGTTAGAACCAGTTGGAGCACATGGTCGGCTAGGGTATATTACACCCCTCCCCCCTTGGTTTGAAACTAGATACCCGCAAATAAAGTCCTTCAGGTATGGGTGCGGTTTGCGCTCTCGGGTTGAGCAGTGGGGTTCCAATGTCTCTGAAGCTGGAGCCATCACTGCCGTTCTCAGCAGAGTGCTGTCCACAGGCTATGTGCTGGCGGGCCCCTGGGTTGGCCCTGCAGGGTCTGGAGGCTGACTAGCGATGGCTGGGTTGCACGGTTCCTCCAATGGGCCCGGTGTGGTTACCAGATCAGTGGTCTCAAGCGTGTCTGGTTCCCCGAAGTTTTCCGGCTCCACCAGCAGGGTTTGTCTGTGAAGTTGGTCACTATGGCGGTGTAGTATTTGTCCATCCTCATTGGAGACCTCGTAGGAGCGGGGCCCTCAAACTCTCACTACTCTTGCTGGAATCCAAGGAGGCCCTCTGGTGAAGTTCCATGCATAAACGGGATCTTCAGGGAAAAACCCTCGGGTGGCTTCTGGAGTTTCGATGGCCGGCTCTTGCTCAGGTGCTCGGTCTGGATGGAGCCGGTCCAGCCTTGATGTGAGGCATCTGCCCATCAGCAGCTTGGCCAGGCTCCAGCCCGTTGTGGAGTGTGGCATTGTTCTTTAGCCGAAAAGGAAAGAGGCCAACTTGTAGTCCCAATCGATGGAGTCCAACCCGTTGGTGGCGGGGAGGAATAGGGCTGAGTGGACATAAGAACATAAGAACATAAGAGAAGCCAATGTTGAATCAGGCCAATGGCCCATCTAGTCCAACATTCTGTCCCACAGCAGCCAAAAATACCAGGTGCCATCAGGAGATCCAGCAGTGGGGCCAGGACACTAGAAGCCCTCCCACTGCTGCCCTCCACAGCACCAAGAATAGAATGTATCACCTACCCCAGACTGAGAGTTCCTATCTATACCCTGTGGCTAATAGCCAGTGATGGACTTCTGCTCCATATGTTTATCTAATTCCCTCTTGAAACTGTCCATGTGTGTAGCTGCCACCACTTCCTGTGGCAGTGAATTCCATATGTTAATCACTCTTTGGGTGAAGAAGTATTTCCTTTTATCTGTTCTAACCCGACTGCTCAGCAATTTCATTGAGTGCCCACGAGTTCTTGTATTGTGAGAAAGGGAGAAAAGTACTTCTTTCTCAACCTGCTCTATCCCATGCATAATCTTATAAACTTCAATCGTGTCACCCTTCAGCCGTCGTTTCTCCAAGTGACGGATCCTGTAATGGTGAATTCTTGGAACTCTCCAGACATGAAGGCTGTCCCATTGTCCATCACTAGGGTGTCTGGGAGGCCCTGGGCACTGAAGATCCGCCACATCGCTTTGATAGCCACCCTTGATGATGTTACGGAGACAGGGAAGACCTGCAGTCACTTATTGTAAGAGTCCACAAGAATGAAAAACAGTTGCCCCTGGAATGGCCACACGAAATCCAGGTGGAGTCGCAACCAGAGGCAGTAGGAGAACTCCCAAGCTCTCTCTGGTGCTCTGGGCGGGTCGGGACGAGAGGCTTGGCAGGGCTGGCATTGCTTTACCTTCTCTTCGATGTCCCGATCAAGGCCCGGCCACCAGATGTAGCTCCTCACCAATGCCTTCATTCTTAAGACCCCTGGATGGTGCTTGTGCAGAGCCTCTAAGATGCGCTGCTGGAGCAGGCCCAGTATCACCACCCAGCTTCCCCACATCAAGCACCCTTTATATGCCAACAGTTCGTCCTTTCTTGTGAGGAATGGTGTAAAGTCTGAGCTCTCTTTGGCCAAATGCCACCCCCTCCCCACCCAGTCCAGGACCCAACAGAGGACCTTGTCCTGGGCTGTGAGGTGGGCCACCTCCCTCATGTGGACCGGGCAGTTGGGAAGCGACTCCAACAGGGCAACTGTGTGGGCAGGAGCAGGGTTGGGATCCGTCACTGGCAGTGACAGGCGGCTGAGGGCATCTGCGTGGCCCATGGCTTTCCCGGGGTGATGTAGGAGGGTGTAGGTGTACCCTGCGAGGAAGATGGACCACCTGAGGACCTGGGGGGAGACCATTTGGGGTGTCTGGTGGTCCAGAGCCAGGAGACGCTTATGATCCATCAATACTGTGAAGGGCCAACCGTAGAGGTAGTGGTGGAATTTTTTGACCCCAGCCACTATCACCAATGCCTCTTTGTCTATCTGCATTTAGTTGCACTCCGCAGAATACAAAGTCTGAATAATAAGCAACCGGGACCTCCCAGCCATCCCACAGCTGGTCGCCCAGGACCGCCCCGACCCCGTAGGGGAGGCGTCACAAGCGAGGACCACCAGGAGCACCTCATTGAAATGGTGCAGGACAGAATTTGAGGTGAGCAAGTCCTTGACCCCTTGAAAGGCCGCCACGTGCTCGGGTCCCCAGGCCCAGGTTGCCTCTTTATCCAGTAGGTGGTGAAGTGGTTCTGCTACTGCGGCTTTCAAGGGCAGGAACACATGGTAGAAGTTGAGCAGGCCCAAGAAAGCCTGCAGTTCCACCTTGGAAGGGGGGGAGCACATGTGATCGCCCTCACTTTATCGTCCGTGGGGTGGATTCCCTGAGCATCCACCACAAACCCCAGAAATTCAATGCAGGGCACCTCTAGAAGGCATTTTTCTTTCTTCACCTTGAGACCGGCGGAGTCAAACCTCTGGAGCATTTGTCAGAGCCGGTCCGCAAAAATTGTGGAGTCCACTGCCGTGACGATCATATCATCTAAAAAGGGTTGTACTCCTGGAATGCCTTTAAGAAGGGAATCCATAAATGATTGGAAAATCCCTGGTGCCACACAGACCCCAAACTGCAATCTCGTTACTTGGAACGCCTCTTTGTGCGTGGTGATTGTCTGCGCCTTGGCGGCGGCCGCATCCACCGGCAGTTGCTGGTAAGCCTGTGCCAGATCCAGCTTACTAAAGACCTTGGCTCCCGCTAGGGAGGCCAATACGTGGCTTACCACCAGGACCAGGTAATCATGGTCTTGCAGGGCTTTGTTGATAGTTCACTTGTAATTGGCACATATCCTCATGTCACTGTTCGGTTTAACCAGCGTGACAATGGGGATCTCTCAGTGCACAGACATTACTGGTTCCAGCACCCCTTGCTCGACAAGGTGGTAAAGCTCGGCCTCTATTTTTGCTCTCATCTCTAAGGGGGGGAGCCGTGCCTTAATGCGGATGGTCCGTATTGCTGGGTCAAGGTCCAGAGAGATGGGGTCCCCGGTGTACCTCCCCAGAGTCCTGTCAAACACCTTTGGAAACTCTCTGCAGACCGCTTCCAAATCTGTCATCCAGATCTGGTTGATCCCTGATATTTTGAGGCTCAGGGGTGTGAACCAGGAGAGGCCCAACAAACTAGTGAGGTGCCCTTCCACCACCAACAGGTCGAGGAATCCCGAGAACCCCTTAAACTGGACCCAGAACTTGCCCCAGTCATGGACCACCACAGGGTTCTTATTGAAGTCCTGCAATGTGAGACCCTATGGCTTGTGCAGATGGGGTCCCCCGTTGGGGCACAAGGAATGGAGGGTTTCAGCCAAGGTTATGGAAAATGATGAAGTCAATTTCCATGGGACAGGGGGACCCCTGGAGTCAATTTCCATGGGACAGGGGGACCCCTCAATAAGGACCATCACATGCACCTTGTCTAGGCTGTCTGGGGTCAAGTTACATACCTTTTGTTGGTGGTGGACCAAAATGGTGTGGAGATCCAACGAGTCAAGCTGTGCCGTTGTTTGCTGGCATTGTCCCTTTGAGCGGCAAACCTTGGTGATGTGGCCTGTCTTTTGGCAGGTACGGCAGACGGCGTCCCGGAATCTACAAGACCAGCGCTCATGGGGTTCACCGCAGCTGGCACAGGGTGCAGAGGTGGGGCATTGGGAGTGCTGGGCTGGGTGGCGTCAGAACTGTAGGATCTCCTCGTTGTCGGAGATGTCAGACCCAACCATTGCTTGTGTGTGGTGGACCGCCTTGGTGTGGCAGTCTCGGTGGGCCTTCTCATATGCCATTGCCTCCCAGATCGCCTTGTTGAGATCCAGGTCATTTTGGCTAACCAGCTTCCTCCACAACTTGGGGTCCTGTAATCCCACGAGGAACTGGTTTAGCAGTGCATCTGCCAAATCAGGGAACAAACACTTCGTGGCAGCCCAGCACAGAGCCGCAAAGAAATCAGAGGCGGTTTCGTCCAGACCCTGGACCTTCGCAAAAAAATCCATCCTTTCCACAAATTTTGTGGGCTTAGGGGCCAGGTGGCCGGTCAGTGCTTTGACCAGCATGGCGTAGGACTCGTCTTTGGGCAGCCGAGGATGTATTAAGTCCTTCAACAGGAGGTGTGCTGCCATTCCGCAGTACACCTAGTTCCCTGATTGGAGACCCTCAGTCTTTTGTCCTCAAGGTCCAAGCTCAGCACTTTGCTTGGCTGCATGGTGGACCAGTTAGAACCGGTGAGAGCACATGGTCGGCTTGGGTACATTACAAGTACAAAGTAACTGTCACTGAAAAATCAGCTGAAGTTATAGCAAAGTGATCTAATAATTTAACCAACTGGTGGAGGTAGCCCTAAATATTTGTTTGAATGTGGTACTAATGCAAGCAGGTACAATCATCTGTGGAACCCCATAGCAGAAAGACAAAAAGAGTGAGCAACAGCTACCCAGCATGACTCCTGAAAATTACACTCAGGTAGAAATGCATCCACTCAACTATGAAACATGCCCCCCCCCCTCCCATGTACCAGGGGCATTTCAACCTCGAAAGGGTTAATGAGTGCACAACATTTCCATGTACTGATTTCCAAAATATTGTTGTGGAGTGTCTGTAACAAATCCCACCATTTTTAGTGATGCTGTTACTTGCTGAATTCCCATTTGGCCTGGAAAGAGTTAATAAAAGCATGAGAGTCTCATATTTTCACTTCTAGAATACTGTTCTGGAGTGCTTGTAATGGATGCCACTATTTTTGCGGCACCTGCAACCTAGCAGTTCGAACAAGAAATTGCAAGTAGATAAATAGGTACCACTTTGGTGGGAAGGTAACAGCGTCCGTGCGCCTTGGTGTTTAGTCATGCTGGCCACATGACCACGGAAACGTCTTCGGACAGCGCTGGCTCTTCGGCTTTGAAACGGAGATGAGCACCGCAACCCTAGAGTCGGATTCGACTGGCTTTCGACAGGGGAACCTTTACCTTACCTATTATATGTTTAGTGCCCGTTCCGGGTGTTCCGGAGGCCGTTTGGCCTTGAAAAGGTTAATAAAACAGTGGGAGTTCCGTGTTTTCACTTCTGGAATATTGTTCTGGAGTGGCTGTAATGCATGCCACTGTTTTTTGCGGCACTATTGTTTGTTTAGTGCCCGTTCCAGGCCGTTCCGGGGTGTTCTGGAGGCTTTTGGCCTGGAACAGGGTAATAAAAGTGTGGGAGTGCCGTGTTCTCACTTCTGGAGTATTGTTCTGGAGTGGCTGTAATGCATACCACTGTTTTTTTGTGGCACTATTGTTTGTTTAGTGCCCATTCTGGGCCGTTCCGGGGTGTTCTGGAGGCTTTTTGGCCTGGAACGGGTTAATAAAAGGGTAGGAGTTTTGTGTTTTCACTTCTGGAATATTGTTCTGGAGTGGCTGTAATCCATGCCTCTGTTTTTTGCGCCACTATTGTCTGTTTAGTGCCCATTCCAGGCCGTTCCGCGGTGTTCTGGAGGCTTTTTGGCCTGGAACGGGTTAATAAAAGGGTGGGAGTTCCATATTTTCACTTCTGGAGTATTGTTCTGGAGTAGCTGTAATGCATGCCCCTGTTTTTTGCGCCACTATTGTCTGTTTAGTGCCCGTTCCGGGCCGTTCCGGGGTGTTCCGGAGACTATTTGGCCTGGAATGGGTTAATAAAAGGGTGGGAGTTCCGTGTTTTCAGTTCTGGAATATTGTTCTGGAGTGGCTGTAATGCATGCCACTGTTTTTTGTGGCACTATTGTTTGTTTAGTGCCCGTTCCGGACCGTTCTGGGGTGTTCCGGAGGCTTTTTGGCCTGGAAAGGGTTAATAAAAGGGTGGGAGTTCCGTGTTTTCACTTCTGGAATATTGTTCTGGAGTGGCTGTAATGCATGCCACTGTTTTTTGCGGCAGTATTGTTTGTTTAGTGCCCGTTCCGGGGTGTTCCGGAAGCTTTTTGGCCTGGAAAGAGTTAATAAAAGGGTGGGAGTTCCGTGTTTTCACTTCTGGAATATTGTTCTAGAGTGGCTGTAATGCATGCCACTGTTTTATGTGGCACTATTGTTGGTCTAGTGCCTGTTCCGGGCCGTTCCGGGGTGTTCCGGAGACTATTTGGGCTGGAATGGGTTAATAAAAGGGTGGGAGTTCTGTGTTTTCACTTCTGGAGTATTGTTCTGGAGTGGCTGTAATGCATGCCACTGTTTTTTGTGGCACTATTGTTTGTCTAGTGCCCGTTCCGGGCCGTTCCGGGGTGTTCTGGAGGCTTTTTGGCCTGGAACGGGTTAATAAAAGGGTGGGAGTTCCGTGTTTTCAGTTCTGGAATATTGTTCTGGAGTGGCTGTAATGCATGCCACTGTTTTTTGTGGCACTATTGTTTGTTTAGTGCCCGTTCCAGACCGTTCCGGAGGCTTTTTGGCCTGGAAAGGGTTAATAAAAGGGTGGGAGTTCCGTGTTTTCACTTCTGGAATATTGTTCTGGAGTGGCTGTAATGCATGCCACTGTTTTTTGCGACACTATTGTTTGTTTAGTGCCCGTTCCGGGCCGTTCCGGGGTGTTCTGGAGGCTTTTTGGCCTGGAAAGGGTTAATAAAAGGGTGGGAGTTCCGTGTTTTCACTTCTGGAGTATTGTTCTGGAGTGGCTGTAATGCATGCCACTGTTTTTTCCGACACTATTGTCTGTCTAGTACCCGTTCTGGGTTGTTCCGGAAGCTTTTTGGCCTGGAAAGGGTTAATAAAAGGGTGGGAGTTCCGTGTTTTCACTTCTGGAATATTGTTCTAGAGTGGCTGTAATGCATGCCACTGTTTTATGTGGCACTATTGTTGGTCTAGTGCCCGTTCCGGGCTGTTCCAGGGTGTTCCGGAGGCTTTTTGGCCTGGAACGGGTTAATAAAAGGGTGGGAGTTCCGTGTTTTCACTTCTGGAATATTGTTCTGGAGTGGCTGTAATGCATGCCACTGTTTTTTGTGGCACTATTGTTTGTCTAGTGCCCGTTCCGGGCCGTTCCGGGGTGTTCTGGAGGCTTTTTGGCCTGGAACGGGTTAATAAAAGGGTGGGAGTTCCGTGTTTTCAGTTCTGGAATATTGTTCTGGAGTGGCTGTAATGCATGCCACTGTTTTTTGTGGCACTATTGTTTGTTTAGTGCCCGTTCCAGACCGTTCTGGGGTGTTCCGGAGGCTTTTTGGCCTGGAAAGGGTTAATAAAAGGGTGGGAGTTCTGTGTTTTCACTTCTGGAATATTGTTCTGGAGTGGCTGTAATGCATGCCACTGTTTTTTGCGACACTATTGTTTGTTTAGTGCCCGTTCCGGGCTGTTCCAGGGTGTTCCGGAGGCTTTTTGGCCTGGAACGGGTTAATAAAAGGGTGGGAGTTCCGTGTTTTCACTTCTGGAGTATTGTTCTGGAGTGGCTGTAATGCATGCCACTGTTTTTTGTGGCACTATTGTTTGTTTAGTGCCCGTTCCGGGCCGTTCCGGCTTTTACCCTGTCCCCTTAATATTACAAGATAGTTAAAAGAATTTCATGATTCCTCAGGGTAGCTGGATTTTTAAAATTTTGACAATCACAAAAGTTTGATGTTTGTTGTATAGCCATCCACTTGGAAATACATACTTGAAGACTTTATCCTTGGCATACACAGGAGGCTTTATTGAAACAGGTAGTTTTTCTTTGTTTTCATTTAGAATTGCCTAAAACAACACAAAAAGCCAAATTTATTTATTGCCCACTATGAGAACACAACAGACCAAAAGAATGCAATGTTAAAATGGGCTAGATTTATTGAGGCACATGCTGAGCTTGACAACAAAAACAGTCAAAATAGTTGGATAGATCATTCCTATTTATTACTGTTTCATTAAAACTTTGTTATGCAATAGAGCGACAGTAAGGTTTGGATAATATTAATACAAAATGTAAAAGAGTTTTTAAGGTACAATAGCAAATCTTTCACCTGTTTAATGTTTAGTTACACATATTAAATACAACACGCTTCTTGTTTCGATCCGTAGAATCTAGTAGTACATTTTATGGATTTGTAGTCTATGGATTTATCTTTTATGGATTTGTATTATAACATAAAATCAAATAAAGTTTAAACATTCAAAAAAAATTATTTATTTCTGATAACCAAAGGTTATCCCCTTTTCTCTCTCCCTTCTCTCGATAGTGTTAATTATGTTGCAGCATGACATCTTCTCCAACAAGAGAACACTAACCAGTATGTAACTCTGTTTAGAACTGGTACAGATGTAATGCTGTACTGCAGCAACATGACAAACTTATACTACAGAGATCTCTGCACTTCTCTAATCCTAGCTGTGTGTTCTGCATAGACCCCAGTGATTCCCCTGTGGTAATTCTTCTGTCAGCACCTGACATAAAACCTAAACATTTTCAAAAACAGACTACTCCAGGTCAACCTAGAGATCAGCCCTCTATTGTGTGTGTGCTGGCAAGTGTATGTGATAAAAGGCCAGAATCCCCACATCATGCTGTCATATCTGCCTATATGATGTCATGTGCTTAAACATAAGAACATGAGAACATAAGAGAAGCCAATGTTGAATCAGGCCAATGGCCCATCTAGTCCAACACTCTGTCACACAGTGGCCAAAAATACCAGGTGCCATCAGGAGGTCCAGCAGTGGGGCCAGGACACTAGAAGCCCTCCCACTGCTGCACCCCCCCAGCACCAAGAATAGAATGCATCACCTTCCTCAGATTGAGAGTTCCTATTTATACCTTGTGGCTAATAGCCACTGATGGACTTCTGCTCCATATGTTTATCTAACTCCTTCTTGAAACTGTCCATGCTTGCAGCTGCCACCACCTCCTGCGGCAGTGAATTCCATGTGTTAACTGCTTATAGAACAGCTGTTTGTGAGGAAGCTAAGCCATGAAGTCTCTCACAAAATTTTACAGTTTCATTGAACAGATAGAGGGATAAATCTATGGAAAGGTGAACACTACAGAAGACAGGAAATGAAAGAAAATGAGGGCGATCCAAGATGGCAACTAACTGAAAGCACATATATTATTGTGTGCCTTCATGCTTCTCCACATCAAGGGCTTAAACTGCCAGGCAGGGCTGATATCAACCCTAGTCCCCTTCTTTGTTTATTAAGAAGGGCTTCAGCATCCGGTGTGTGTCTCCTAAAATGCAGATACCATCCAGGCTGATGTGGAAATATGCCAGTAAGCTGGTTGTGTCTGTCAGCCAGATGTAACTAACTGTGTTATATGTTAAATGGAACTCACTTGCACAACTACTTTGGAAACTTCAACTTTAAACAAAAAACAACTGTGATTTCTATCTTTCTGATAGAAAGTAAGCAAGATTCGCCAGCTCCATTTAAATGCATTTCCACTGTGATATATTTACTCTTACTACCAGCTAGTTGGCAGGGTTGATAATAACCCCAGCCCTCTGGGAACTTTAATTAACACAACTTTAATTTACAGAACAAAGAACTTTGCTTTGACCAGCAAATCTTTGTGATTACAAAGAGATTAATTGGACTCAATTTATAAGTCTAGTATTTAGAGATAAGTTATCATCTTACTCTGGCAAAATCAGTACCTAGCTGTGAACTGATTTGGAAGAGGAAGAATTGAAAAACGTTGTGGAGAATACAGCTAGGCAGACTGTCAGATTGGTAATCTGTTTCTATTTTTTATTGTTTTTCTCTTATTTTTGGACTTGGAAATTCTCTTAAGATGGGGAAGGAGGCAGTTATTAACTTTGTTTTTTCCCCTTTTTGCCCCTTCACTTTGCCACATCCTAATCTGGTTTAAAAATATTTTACCAATTTGGATTATAAAAGACTGTATTACATTATCAAGAAGCTGAAACTGGTTAAAGTGAAATAAGCATATAAGACTCTGCAACCTTCTTGCTATCATGCTGAATTTATCATAAATATTGTGATTAAAGCCAATTAAGAAGATGGAAGAATCAAGAATCAAGTTGGAAAAGAACCTTGTGTTTGTAACTTTCCCCCCCCTTCGTATTGTATTTATTTATGCTCCGCTTTTCTTTTATTTTTTTTTATTTGAAAATCTGTATTTAGTACAGCCAACAAATACACAAGCATGAAACAGATTATAAAGAAATAACATAACAGACAACAAAGACAACTAGATTAGAAAGTAAATAAGCAATACCAGACATCAGATCTTGAAACTTATAAACATTCTTAATACGGCATTTCAGTTAAGTACTTCAATTTTTTTGGGACCACTCCCATCTGCATCAAGTATCTAGTATTCTCCTAACTGTAAGGTTTCTTGAAAATACTCTTAAAATAAAAAAAGAAAAAAGAGACACCATTTTTCCAAATTCTAAAAGTCCATGATTGGAATAAGTAAACCTTTGCTGCCACCTGATTTCTACTTTTGTTAATACATTTTCCATACTAATCTTTTTTGTAATTTTCATAATTAAATGTTTAACTTAGAGCTTTGGTGGTTTAATAAAATATAACAATAGTAAACATTAACATTTATAGCAAACATTAATATTTACCAAATATGTAACTATAGTGACTGGTTACAGAAAATTAAGGTAAAGTCTGTCTATATAAAATATTAACTTGTATGGTTACATAGTTATATTGCTTTATGATTACATGGTTATATGTAAAAAAAACAGGTTGCTTACCAGTAACTGATGATCTTCGAGTGGTCATCTGTGCCATACCATACATGGGTTGAGCACACGACCTCAATCGGAGAATATTCCAGAGCTTGCCTCAGAAATCTTTTTGGTGGGCTCTATTCCTGCCCTGGGGAGAAGGCATGCACTGCACATGCCTAGAGCGGGGGAGAGAGCTGCCTCCCATTCAGTTCCTTCGACCGCTACCAGTAAGTCCCATCAACTCAAGGTAAGTGATCAGGAGATGCCAGCAGTGGGAAAGGCTGGGTGGGATTGTGGTACTGCACAGATGACCACTCAAAGATCATCAGTTACAGGTAAGCAACCTGTTTATCTTCGTCATGGTCTCTGTGCAGTCCCACACATGGGTGATTAAAAGAGCTGAACCAGACAGAGCTGGCAGCTGAAAAACACAACAAAGAGGTTAGGAAACAAAACTATTACCTCAATCGAAAAGTCCTACCTGCAACTGGTTCTAGAGATTCTTTTAAATGAAATTAGACAAAGCGGGAAGATTCCAAATTCCTGGAATGAATCTGCAATCACCTTAATACCGAAAGAAACTCAAGATTTAACTAATGTTAAAAATTATCGACCAATTTCACTTCTGAACAATGATTACAAATTTTATGCAAAAATTTTAGCAGAACGCCTTAAAAGGTATTTGAAAGACACTATTGCCGAAGATCAGGCTGGGTTTTTGCCAGGTAGGCAAATAAAGGACAACATGAGGGTTGTTTTAGACGCAATAGAGTACTATGATAAGCACCCGGAAAAAGAGGTTGGCTTTTTATTTTTAGACGCGGAGAAGGCATTTGATAACTTGAATTGGGAATTTATGTTCAAAGTGATTGAAAAATTGCAGATGGGCGCAGAATTTACAAGAATGATTAAATGAAGGCTTCCGGTCGGAGTAAAATGGCGAATTGACACACTTTGCGAGTTGTGCAGAGTGTACTGCGGCATCTGACGACAGTCTGGGCTTTATCTGGCCCAGCGCAGCACTCTCCAGGCGGGGGAGTGGCAAGCAAGCAGCGAAGCCTGAGGGGGAGTTGAGATCGGTGTGGATAAGCTTCGGAGGAAGCTTGTTTACACTTTGATCTCCTTCCGTGAAGAGGGCAGTTGCAAATCAACTCTACAGATGCCAGCTGGGCTGAGTATTCAGCATAAATTCGCCATCTACCGATCTCTTTATCATCAAGATTAACACCGTTTACAGAAGAAGCACCGCGAAACCTCGAGATTACAAGCAAGGTAACAAACGAATAAGCGCTTACCGGTTTAAAGAAGAATGAGAAATTGAAACGTACGGATAAGCGTTGAAACCTTTAAGGAACTATTCCGCTTGAATTAAAAGTAAAACGAAAGCTTTCCTTTAGAGAAAAAGGCTGAAAAGTGACTTTGTTTTGCATTCCTGTGGTCAGTCAAGTCTAAACTCTACGTAGCAGAAACGAAACTAACTGTGACTCTATGATACAGGAAGTGGGCTAGAGTGGAGGTTTTAGAGGCTGTTATACTGGAAACGGATGGACATTTTATTGTGTGACACCACTCTTACCGGAAGTTGGATTACAGAGACGGACAGATGAACAGGAAGTTTGGAAGGAGCCTACTCTAGCCAGAAAATCATAGAGAAATTGCGCCCGACATTTTGGGGAGGACTAAATTTTAAAAAGTTATTTTCAAGCCGAAAAAGCATTTAAACAAGTTTTAAAGGTGGCGATTTGGCTTGAGGACTGCTAATATAAAGATTGACTAGTATTGAAGTTGCCTCCAAGACGGATTTGAGGTCAAGACCCAGAGCTGCTTCATCACCTAGCCCAAGAATGACTGCAAAGGAAAAAAAAGAGTGGCAAGCAGCTATGGAAGCGATGGAAAAACAGATGACCGAAGTGGTGCAGAATTTTGGAAAACAAATAGAATCACAGCTGCAACAACAACTGCAACAACAGCTGCAAATTCAATTGGAGCAAATAGAACAAGTGCAAGTCCAAGTACAGAAAAAAAATATGGAAGAACTGAGAGAACTGGTACTTACAGAAGTGTCAGGGATAAAAAAAGATACAGAAGAACTCAAAAAGGAAGTCAAAAGTCTGGTGACAAAATCTGAAGATATGGAACAAAAGGTTAAAAAAACCCTGTCAGAAAATACAAGGCTGGAGACCATGATGGAATATAGGGCTACTCAGAATCATCTGAGATTGAGAGGGATAGAAGAGGAGGAAGATCAGGATCTACGGGCTCTAGTAATTAAGACATTGACAACTTATGTAGGGGAAGATGAGGGAGATTTGGATGCAGACTTTGACTTGATTTATAGAGTGAATTCAGCCTATGCCAAAAGAAAGCAATTACCCAGAGATGTGATTGTTCAATTTGTGACAACAAAGATGAAGGAAGACGTTTTCAAGAAACAATTTACACAACCGTTGGAAATTAATGGAAAGAAAATAATAATTCTGAGAGAAATTCCGAGATCGATTTTACAAGACAGAAAGAAATTCAAGAAATTGACAGATAGACTCAAAGAAATGAACATTAGGTTCAGATGGGAGATTCCATATGGACTTACATTTATGTACAACTCGGTGAGATCTACTCTTAAATCTGAAGGAGATTTATACAGATTTAAAGAGAGCAATCTGGATGATTTTAAAGATATTTAACTCAACACCATTATGGATTACAAATTTTTATCTTGGAACGTAAATGGACTAAATTCACCAAGTAAAAGAAGATTAGTGAATCATTGGCTGGAGAAACAAAAATGTAATATAATCTGTTTACAAGAAACACATATTAGAAAACAAGACAACAAATATTTGACTAATAAAAAATTGGGAGAAGAATTTCATTCCTCAGCAATTAATAAGAAAAAAGGAACAGTGATTTATATTTCAAAATAATTGGATCCTAAACAAATCTTCTCAGATAAAGAAGGAAGGTATGTTGGCGTGGAAATATGGATGAACAGAAAAAAGACATTGCTTGTAAATATATATGCACCCAATGGTGCAAAAGAGACTTTCTTTAAGGATTTGACCAAAGAGTTGGAGTGTTTGAATTATGACCAAATTGTTCTTGCTGGAGACTTTAATGGTACAGTAAACAACACATTGGATAGAAAGTCCAAGGCAAGTGGAGAGACAGTTGGAAAGTTACCAAAAAATTTCTTTCAATTGATGAAGCAAGAGAAACTGGAAGACGTTTGGAGGAAGTGGAATCCTAAGACTAAGGACTATACGTTTTATTCGAATAGACACAACTCCTTTTCTCGAATTGACATGATTTGGATGTCAGAGGAGATGACGCAAAAAACTTATAAAATACAAATTTTACCGAAAACTAACTCTGACCATAATCCCCTACTTTGGATATCTAAAGCAAAACCTAAACAGTTATATTGGAGAATTAATGAAGATTTATTGGATCAAAAACAAATTAATGAAATTTTTAAAAAGGAAACGAAAAGTTTTTTTGAACTGAATTTGAATAAAGGTACGGATATACAAGTTGTATGGGATGCGTTCAAAGCGGTAATGAGAGGTATGCTTATCTCTTTGAACTCCAAGGACAAAAAGCAAAAGATTCAACAACAGAAAGACCTTCATGAAAAAATTCGACAAAAAGAAAAGGAATTAAAGAAAAGACCAGGGAAGAAGAAGATTATTAAAGAGATCCACTTTCTGCAAGATCAGCTGAATGTTTTATTAAACAGAGAATTATATTGGAATTTGAAGAAATTACAGCAAAAAGCATTTGAGGGTGCAAATAAACCAGGAAAGTTTTTAGCATGGCAACTGAAAAATAGAAAAGAAAGGAATTTTATATCTAAGATTACTGAAGATGGAAAGGATGTTATGAGCTTGAATGGTATAAAAAGAGCTTTCTTTAAATATTACGCCAAATTATTCAAAAAGAAAGGAATTGATCAACAGAGAATTAAGAATTATTTGGAGACCATTGAAGTTCCAGAGCTGGGAAAACAAATTAAGGAATTATTAAATGGTTTAGTAAAGAAAGAAGAAGTGACAATGGCGATAGAAGATGCAAAGTTGGGCAAAGCTCCAGGACCAGATGGCTTTACAGCAAAGTTTTATAAGAAATTTAAAGAGGAGCTAACCCCTATTTTAGTACTTCTGTCAAATGAGATAAGAAAGACCAAACGCATCCCAGATTCATGGAAAGAAGCAAATATTTCATTGATACCTAAAGAAGGTTTGGATTTGACTCAAGTAAAGAATTATAGGCCAATATCGCTATTAAATAACGATTACAAATTATTTGCAAAAATAATTTCGGAGAGACTGAAAAAATATTTGAAAGATACAATAGCGGAAGAACAAGCTGGATTTTTACCAAACAGACAAATCAGAGACAATTTAAGAGTGGTGATAGATGCAATTGAATACTATGACAAACATCCGGAAAAAGAAGTTGGATTCCTCTTCTTAGATGCGGAAAAAGCTTTTGACAATTTAAATTGGGAGTTCATGCTGCAAGTTATTGAAAAAATGGACATTGGACAGTCTTTTTTAAACATGATTGTGGCAATTTATTCAGAGCAAAAAGCGGCTTTGAATATAAATAAAGAAAAGACGGACTTCTTCCAAGTCCAAAAGGGAACACGTCAAGGCTGCCCGTTATCCCCGTTGTTGTTTATTTGGATACTGGAAATATTATTGACAGCGATAAGAAAAGATAACAATATTGAAGGACTTACAGTGAAAGGTTTTGCCTATAAATACAGGGCATTTGCAGATGATGTAATGTTTATGATCCAAGACCCAATTGAGAAAATACCACAACTGATGGAAAAAATTGAAGAATTTGGTTCAGTTGCGGGATTTTATGTTAATAAAAGTAAAACCAAAGTGATGTGCAAAAATATGACGAAACAAAGACAAACAGAACTTCAAGAGAAAATACAATGTGAAGTAGTCACAAAGACTAAATATCTTGGAATTGAATTAACCATGAAAAATATTGACTTGTTTAAAAACAATTATGAAAAGGTGTGGCACAAGATTCAGCAAGATATGAAGAAATGGGACACTTTGAATTTATCATTGATGGGAAGAATCGCGACTGTAAAAATGAATATCTTGCCGCGTTTGATGTTTCTATTTCAGACTATTCCAATACTAAAACAAAGGAAAGTACTGGATTCGTGGCAGAAAGAATTATCCAAATTTGTATGGGCAGGAAGAAAGCCAAGGATTAAAATGAAAATTTTATGTGATGCAAAAGAGAGAGGAGGCCTACAACTACCAAATCTAAGACTGTATTATGATGCCGTCTGTTTAACATGGTTGGAACAGTGGATTAATCTGGAGAACAAGAAGTTATTGGCCCTGGAAGGGCATGATAACAAATTCGGATGGCATGCATATTTATGGTATGGAAAAGTAAAAATGGATAAATTTTTTAAACACCACTTTGTAAGACAATCACTGTTCGAGACATGGATGAGATATAGAAAATTCTTCTCAGAAGAAAGACCACTCTGGATTGTACCAGCTGAAGTGATCAATCCATATTCAAGAAACCAAGGGCTAGACTGGCTACCTTATAAAAATCTTTTAAAATCTGAAGGGAAAAATTTTGTGTTAAAAGACAGATTTGATGTTGAATTTGAATATGATTGGTTGAAGTATAGACAAATTTATGATTTATTTAAGACCGATAAAAGAGAATATGGTTTTAGAGAAAAGAATATTGAAATTGAAACTGTATGGCTTGATAAAGGAAAAAAAATGATTTCTAAACTGTATAAGGTTTTATTGAAATGGTATACTGAAGATGAAGTTGTAAAAGAGCAAATGATAAAATGGGCTGTAAATGTTAATACAGAGATATTAATGACATCTTGGGAATACTTGTGGAAAAAGTCAATGAAAATTTCAACTTGTGTAAATGTTAAAGAGAATTGTTATAAAATGATGTACAGATGGTATATGACGCCCAAAAAAATTGCTATTATAAATGAAAGTATGTCTAACAAATGTTGGAAATGTAAGAAACATGAAGGGTCTTTTTACCATATGTGGTGGACATGTGATAAAGCAGTAAAGTATTGGACAGAGATCCACAATGAGATACAAAAAATTTTGAATTGTACTTTTAAGAAAGACCCACAGATGTTATTGTTAGGTCTTAAAATGGAAGAAATAAATGTAGCCAAGAGAACACTATTATGGTACTTGACTACAGCAGCAAGACTGACTTTTGCTCAATGTTGGAAACAAGATAAAGTACCTGAAACATGGGAATGGATTAAAAAAACGCTGTTTTTGGCGGAAATGGACAAGTTAACAAGAAAGTTAAACAACGAAGAAGATGAAACTGTTTTTAAAGATTGGAAAGACTTTCAAAAATATTTGTTGAAATATTGGGACATTAAAAGTGGTTTGATTAGTTTTGACAGTTATTAAGAAGAAATGGAAAGAGAATTAGACTTTTGTATTGTTACCGTTAGTAAGAGAAAATAAGTTTAGAAGCAATTGTAATGGAATAAGAGAGATATTAATGGGGTTGGAGCAGTGCTGGAAGCCTGATGTGGGGGGGAGAAAGGGAAAAAAGAAAAATGGGTATGTATTGGTATGCTTAAATTGTATGAACTTGTGATATATCCAATAATAAATTGTATTTACAAAAAAAAAAAGAATGATTAAATGAATATACAAAGAACAAAAGGCTACGGTGATTGTAAATGCAGAATCAACAGAAGCGTTCCGGGTCAGAAAAGGGACTAGACAGGGCTGCCCCTTATCGCCATTGTTATTCATCTGGATTTTGGAGATTCTGCTGCAAATGATTAGAGATGATGATAATATAAAAGGTTTGAGTATTAGAGGTTTTTCATACAAATTAAGAGCATTTGCTGATGATATTATGTTTATTGTTGAAGATCCTGTTAATAACATGCCTTTGGTATTTGAAAAAGTAAAAGAGTTTGGTGACCTCGCAGGGTTCTATGTAAATAAAAATAAATCGAAAATATTGTGTAAAAACATGATAGCTACAAAGCAACAAATGTTACAAAATTTGACAGAATGTGAAGTGGTTAAAAAGGTTAAATATCTGGGAGTTGACATTACAATGAAAAATATTGACTTGTTTAAGAATAATTATGAAAAATTGTGGTTTTTGATAAAGCGTGATTTAGAAAAGTGGGGAAAACTTAGATTATCTCTTCTTGGAAGAATTGCCATTGTCAAAATGAATGTACTGCCCAGGTTGATGTTTTTGTTTCAGACAATACCAATTGTAAAAGATGTGAAAGTGTTGGTGAAATGGCAAAGAGAAATTTTTAAATTTATCTGAGCAGGAAAGAAGCCAAGAATTAAAATGAAAATAATGTATGATATTAAAGACAGAGGTGGCTTCCAAATCCCGAATTTGCGTTTGTATCATGAAGCAGTATGTATGTCTTGGTTAACTGACTGGGTTAATTTGGAAAATAGAAAACTTTTGGCCCTTGAGGGTCACGATTGCAGATTTGGCTGGCATGCCTATCTTTGGTATGGGAAAAATAAAGTAGACTCAATGTTTAAGCATCATTATGTAAGAAGAACATTGTTTGATGCATGGACCAGATACAAGAACACAGTTCCCGATGAGAGGCCTTTGTGGATTGTTCCTGCTGCAGTTATTCATCCCTTTTCAGAATATAAAGGTAATGATTGGTTGAAATACCAAGAGTTGCTTCAAAAGGAAGGGAAAAAATATGTTTTAAAACCAAATAATGAATTAGAATTTGAGTATGGATGGTTACAATATTGTCAAATATGGGATATTTACAAAAAAGACTGTAAAGAGGTTGGTTTTAGAGCTAAGAACGATGAGATTGAAGATATATGGTTGAAAAAAGAGCGAAAAATGATATCAAAGATGTATAAAACTTTGTTGACTGTTTATACTTTGGATGAAACTGTTAAAGAGGAAATGATAAAATGGGCCATAAATATGAACAAAGAAATTTTTATGGAAACATGGGAATTTTTGTGGGAAAAAGCTTTTAAAATGTCAACCTGT
This sequence comes from Gekko gecko, assembly GCA_029375565.1. Lineage (NCBI taxonomy): Eukaryota > Metazoa > Chordata > Lepidosauria > Squamata > Gekkonidae > Gekko > Gekko gecko. The sequence goes on along the minus strand of JAPDNY010000005.1, from coordinate 213,838,780 downwards.
GTGTCAATGTAAAAGGAAATTGTTATAAGATGATGTACAGGTGGTATATGACACCAAAAAAGATTGCTAACATTAGTATGGATAAGAACTTGAGTAATAAGTATTGGAAATGTAAAAAAATAGAGGGTTCTTTTTACCATATGTGGTGGTCATGTGATAAAGCAAAGGTATACTGGTCAAATGTACATTGTGAGATGCAGAAAATATTAAAAATTCCTATTAGGAAAAGTCCGGAACTTCTTCTCTTAGGTTTGACAATGGAAAAAATTCCACAAGAAAAAAGGACACTATTATGGTATATGATTACTTCGGCGAGAATGGCCTTTGCTCAACAATGGAAAGCGGAGAAGGTGCCAGATATACATGACTGGTTAAGAAAACTGCTGTTTTTAGCCGAAATGGACAAAACGACGAAAAAACTAAATGGACAAATGGCAGAACAATATTTAAAAGACTGAGAAGGCCTGAAATTGTATATGGAAACTGAATATAGAATGAAAGGGAAAATGTACAATCTTGATTTGTATTGAAACTGAATGAGAAATGAAATGAATACTTGATTGTACTGTACCTTTATTGGAAATTATGCTTGTAAAAGTCAGGCTTTTATGTATTTGAAATTGGGTTACCTGGTTTGTCGATTGTTACAAGTCTAAACTTGATTACCTTTTAACTTTTTCTTTTTTGTTATTAGCAGTGTTGGAAGCCTATTGGGGGGGTGGGGGGATGGGGTGAAAATCTTTTTAAATTGTATTGGTAATGATGTTTAACAATGTTGAATGCATCCCAATAAAAATTTTGTTTCAAAAAAAAAGAAAAGTCCTACCTGCAGAAGCATCAATTGAAGATAGACTTCAGAACCTCCCGGCCAAATACAGCATCCCGTCGAGCTCGAACATCAAGTGCATAGCGGGATACGAAGGTTGACACTGAAGACCACGTAGCTGCAGCACAGACATATACTAACAGGACACCAGCCAGGAAGGCAGTAGATGTTGAAACCACTCTGGTAGAGTGAGCAGTTAGACAGGTAGGTATGGGTTGCTTAGCCAGCACATAGCAAAGAGGTATGGTGAAGGTAACCCGTTTGGATAGTCTCTGAGACGAGATCGGTGCACCCTGCGATGGAGAACCATAGGCAAAAAAAAGCCTAGGAGACTTCCAAAAGGGCTACGTTCAATGAAGGTAAAAGGAGAGCCCCTTGCAAAAATCAAGGCAGTGTAAAGCTCTCTGAGGTGCATCAGCTGGGTTTGGCAAGAACATAGGTAGAACAGAAAACTGAGACAGATGAAAGGCAGGTACAACTTTAGGCAGAAAGGAGGGATCTGGCCAGAGAACTACCTTTTCCTTGTGGAAAATCATATATGGGGGATCAGTCCAGAAGGCAGCAAGCTCTCCCACCCGATGAGCCGTAGTGATAGCTATCAAAAACACCATTTTCCATGACAGGAGGCGAAGGTTGACGGAAGCCACAGGCTCAAAGGGCTTTGCCATCAGATGCATCAACACTAGAGACAAACTCCAGGAGGGCATGAGCAGCTTTCGGGGCGGACACAGATGGAGTAGCCCTTTAATGAAGGACTTCGTCAGGCAGTGTGAAAAAACAATAGAACCCTGTATTAAAGGGTGATGTGCTGAGATGGCAGCGAGGTGGACTCTCAGAGAGGAGAATGCAAGGCCCAATTCTTTCAGGGACACAATGTAGGAGAAAGTGTCCCATAGGAAAGCGTGGATTGGGTCAAAGGAGTGTTCGGAGGCATAAGATTGGAAACGGTGCCACTTTTGACGATAGGTTAGATGGGTAGCCAGCTAACGTGCATTGAGCAAGACATTCGATACCACAGGAGGGAAGTCTACTGGAGGATCCTCCATGCCATCAGCCTGAAAAAGGTGGGGTTGTGGTGGAGGATCCAGCCTTGATTCCTGGAAAGAAGGTCTGGTACACGAGGGAGGTGACAGAAATGACCACTCGAGAGCTGGAGGAGGTGGGGAAACCAAACCTGGTGTGGCCACCAGGGAGTGATGAGGATGCAGGAGATGGCATCGGCCACAATCGTTTGAAGCACCCTGGAGATGAGGGGGAACAGGGGGAAGAAGTAGAACAGGGTCCCTGTCCAGTCATGAAGAATAGTGTTTCCCAGAGACCTGGCCGTCGGGGGCCCGCAGGTGAAGAAGAGGTGACAGCGGGCATTCTGAGAAGTGGCAAAGCTGTCGATGGTTGGGCAACCGAATTCAAGGAAGATTGGTCAGAGATATCGGGATTGGATGGACCATTCGTGGTCTTGTCGGACCGAGCAGCTCAAAAGGTTGGCATTGACATTCTGAATGCCAGGAATGTGTATAGCCGACACTATGATTGAGTGATGGAGACACCAGTTCCAAAGGCGGATTGCTGCAGTACAAAGGCACAGAAATGCGGTGCTGCCCTGTTTGTTGATATAGAAGACAGTTGAGATGTTGTTGGAGGTGACACGGACAGCCTTGCCCCGCAGGATCAGGAGGAACAACTTCAAGACGAGATGTACAGCCCAAAGCTCCAAGAGGTTGATGTGGAGAGACATCTCTTGAGGGGACCAGGTTCCTTTGGCAGACAGCATCCTGTATCGGGCTCCCCAACCGTAAAGGGACGCGTAAGTGGTGAGGGAGATCTCCAGGGTGAGATGACGAAAGGGCATACTGGCAAAGAGATGGTTTTGCAGAGACCACCACAACAGGGAGGAGAGGACAGGCAGTGGAGTTAGAAGCTTTGTGTCCCATGGAGTTGACTGAGGATCGAAGACACGAAGGAACCAGAGTTGAAGTGGCCACATCTTGAGTCCGGCATAAGGAACAACAAAGACAGTGGATGCGAAGTGGTCCAGGAGGTGCATGACTAACCAGGCAGATTGCCAGGGACACATCATAAAGATGGACATCATTTTGATTATGTTCGACACCCTGGAAATTGTCAGGGAGGCGATCTCGGTGGCGGTATCGAGGCAGGCACCAAGGAATTGTAGAAGCTGAACCAGCTGGAGGGCAGACTTTGACAGGTTGACACAAAGACCCAATGTGCGGAGTAGGGCAAGGGTCGAGTGAATGTCGCAGAGCAGTTGAATCTCTGTCGGAGTGACAAGAAGCCAGTTGTCAATGTAGGGGTAAACTACCACCCCACGATGGTGGAGTTTGGCAGCGACAACAGCCATCATCTTCGTGAAGACCCTGGGGGCCGTGGAGAGTCCGAAGGGCAGGACTCGATACTGGTAATGATTGTCCCGACAGCAAAGCGAAGAAATTTCCAGTGTTGGGGGCGAATGGTAATGTGAAAATAGGTGTTGAGAAGGTCTATCGATGCCAACCATCCCGACTTCAGAAGGAGGAGAGAATAGACTGTAGAGTGACCATCCAAAACTTGGTGCAGTGAATGAAAGAGTTGAGATCTCGAAGATCCATGATGGGTCGCAAGCCGCCATCCCGTTTGGGAACTAGGAAATACTTGGAGTAGAATCCGAGAGTCCGTTGTGCCACTGGGATGATCTCAATGGCTCCCTTGGAGAGAAGGGCATCAACTTCTAGATGAAGTGACAGGCTGGGAGGGGTGATAACTAAGTGAGGGAGCATTGGTGGTGAAATGAACTCTATGGCGTACCCAACCCATACGATGGTAAGGACCCAGGAATTGTGGTTATGTTTTCCCAAGCTGGAAGGAAAGGGAAGAGTTGGGTCTGGACAGGAGGGGTAAAGGAAGGAGGCGGTTGCAGGCAATGGACCTGGTCAAACTGACTGCTTGGCCTGTTGGGACTTCCTAGGAGCCTGCTGACATGGCTTTTGGGAAGGAAAGGAGTCATATTTCTTCCTCCACTGGGAGATTGTGGCAGGTGAAGGCCAATGTTTATTGTAGTAAGGCCTCCATGATCAGTATCGGGGTCTCAGTGCCAACATTGAGACACCAAGACTGCGAGCCTGTTCACTGCTGTCATCGACAGCTTTCAGAACCTCATCTGTGGTGGAATGAAAGAGACTGTCCCCATAGAAAGGGAGATCTTCAACTTTAAATTTGACATCTGTCTGCAGGGAAGTACTACGAAGCCAGGCATGACAACGCAGAGCGATGGAAGAAGCAAGTATTTTGGAAGAGCATGTCACAGCATATTGAATGGAGTTGATTTGTTGCTTAGAAATAGCACCAATCTCCAGCAAGGAAGCAGAGTGAGGCGATGTTCCTCTGGGAAAAATTCAAGGATTGGACGGACAGCAGTAGTGACATTAAAGGCATAGGCAGATAGGTAGGAGAGGTAAGTATCGACCTTGACATTCATCAATGCAATGGCATAAGTTTTCTTGGCAATAGCATCAATCTTCCTACCCTCACAGATGGGAGGAGCAGTCTGTTGGATGGGCTGTTTAGATTTTGAACTATCACTGAGTTCGATGGAGGTTAGGTAAACAGGAATTTTCCTGCAGATTCCTGGACTTTCTAAAGGCCCTCATAATGCCTCAATATCAGAGCAATGGAGGCAGGATGATCTCAGGACTCCTTTAAGATCAAAAGGTGGACCAGGAGCAATGGAAGAATTGTCGAGGGTAGCAGGTCTGCCTGCACCAACTTATGTATGACATCAGTCACTGCTGGGGTTTCAATGGAGCCTTGAAACTGAAGGGCTGTGGCCATTCGGGTGATGAGCTCCAAGTAGGCCTTTGGGCCTTCAGTTGGGGAGATAGAGTCCTGACGACCATTCTCATCCTCAAGAGGAAAAGTATTGTGGTCAAGATCACCGGAGACTGAACAGTCAGATATCGAGGCCGGAGAAGGTAATCGAAGCAGTTGGAAAACATCAAGAGGTATTCCATCGCCCACAGGAGGATAGTGCTGAGGTTTAAATGGAGAATGCTTCAGGGCATCCGCAGACTTCGATGTATGTGGAGGCTGATCAGGTCCCGGGGAATGGATGGAGACTAGCAAACTGGAACACCTGGAGTATGGTGAAGCCAGGTGGTCTCTGTATCCATCAGCTGTTTGAAGTCAATCATAACAGTCATGATGAGGAGTCAAAGACCTGGAGTAAGGGTAGTACTGTCTACGGTGGTAAATATCCAGAGACGAACGGTCCAAGTGGGAGGCCGATCTCGAAGGGGATGGCGACCGATTACAGTAGTGCAGCCTGCAGAGATAGTGGGGCTGCAACCTGGATTGACTTCTCATGAAACCAGAGAATCAAAGTCTTGGAAAGGAAACTTAGGAGCAATAATTTATGGTTCCATGGAATTCTGGGATATCTTGGTGCTGTGGATTTAGAGAAAGGATTTCAAAAACCAATACAAGATTATTTGAAGGTGTAAGGTGACTTCCAGGAAACAGAACAAATTTTTATAATTAATTCAAAGTACACAAGTCAAAATAAACTTCAATGGGACATACTAGCTAGCTTCACTCATAAAAAAAATGAAGGATACAATCTTATTACAACATAGAAAAGAACTGTTCAAAATTGAAGGACAAGAAATACTAATATTTCAAGACCCACCACCAATTAAAATAAAAAAAATTGGAAATTTGAAGCAAATGTTGCAAGAGTAGCAAATAAAATACCATTGGAAAATCCCCTTTGGTTTAGAAGTACTTTTGGCAAAGAAGAAGAAGAAGCTGAATCACTTTTACAAGAACTGACAGTGAAGCATAGAGATCAGCACTCAGGATCAGAAGACGGCCCAGGACAGACTGGCAATTTGCCCCGGTATCAAGTCGCGGCAAAAAAACCCCGGAGTAAACGATACCGGGTTTTCCTGTCCACACAGCGGGGGCCTCTGCCGGAAGAAACGGGACGGAGGCGCGCGGGACCGTTCAGACTGCCGCGCCGGAGGCGCGCTATATTCGCTGTTCCCCCATTATTTCGGCTGTGGGCGTATGTGCGCATGAGCGCTCATGCGGTCATGCGCATAAGCGCATTTCGGCGATTTTTTTTTTTTGCCCTGCAACGCCGGCACCGCATTGGGCAGTGGAGCGGAGCTCAGCCAATCACGCCGCTGCTGCCTCATGCCCAACGCGGGTTGCTCCCGGCTTTTCGGCTGCGCGTTCAGACTCCCCGGAAGCGGGGAAACGCGCGACGAACGCAGGCTTTCACGATTTGCGACGGCTTTTATCAGGTGTTTTTTAACCTGGCTCTGAAGCGCGAGGGCTCCGGTAAGCTCCGGGTGGGGGACGCCAGGCAGATGTGCCTGTGTGAACGTTCCATTTACTCCGATATTGAGTCGCTGTCAGCCCGGGTCCCATCCCGCGGCAAATACAATTGAAATCACTGCAGCAACAATATGGGAGACCAGCAAGACCTACATCAAAGGAACTTTATTGGCAATAGCTGCAAGAAAGAAAAAAGAGAAACAAGATTTTATAAAGAAAGTAACAGATAAAGCAAAGATCTTAGAACAAGACCATAAAACTACTGGCAATAAGAAGAAATGGAAGGAAATGAAACAGTTAAAGAAATTTATTAGAAGTAGAAGAAATGCAGAAAAAATGAAATATTTAATACAAAGACATTTCAAATCTGCAAATAAGCCTAGAAGATATCTAGTGCATTACCTAAGAAAAGAAAGAGGGGGGGAAAGGATACCTGGGATCAGAAAAGGAAAACAAGTAGTTCATGCAGAACAAGAAATGCATGAACAAATAAAGAATTTCTTCTTGAATCTTTACAAAGAAGAATCTGCAGATGAGGAAGAAATGGAGAAATATCTATCTGAGGCAACAATTAAAAGATTAACATTCAAGCATAGAAGAATTTTGAATCAAGTGATAATGCAAGAAATCCACCATGATATTAATTTAAAAAACTTGAAAAAGTGCTGGGACCAGATAGCCTGATAGCAACATATTATAAATGCTTTGAGGACATATTAGCAATACCTTTGCAAACAGTAATGAATGAAATATGAGAAAGCATATACCACCAACTTGATGAGAAGTGAATATAACTCTAATATATAAGGAAGGATTATCACCACAATCATACAGACCAATTTTATTATTAGATGTGGATTATAAAATCTTTACAACAATAATGATTGAGAGACTAAGAAAATGCATTCCAGACCTAATTCATGAAGATTAAACGGGATTTTCCCCAAAAAGATCTAAGAAAGGTAATGGCCGAGGACAGACTGGCAATTTGCCGCGGGATGGGACCCGGGCTGACAACGACTCAATATCGGATTAAATGGAATGTTCACACAGGCACATCTGCCTGGCGTCCCCCACCCGTAGCCTACCGGTGCTCTCGCGCTTCACTGCCGGATTAAAAAAACATCTGATAAAAGCCGACGCAAATCTTGAAAGCCTGCGTTTGTCGCGCGTTTCTCTGCTTCCGGGGAGTCTGAACGCGCAGCCGAAAAGCCGGGAGCAACCCGCGTTGGGCATGAGGCAGCAGCGGTGTGATTGGCTGCGCTCCGCTCCACTGCCCAATGCGGTGCCGGCGTTGCAGGGCAAAAAAAAAAAATCGCCAAAATGCGCTTATGCACATACGCCCACAGCCGAAATAATGGGGAAACAGCGAATATAGCGCGCCTCCGGCGCGGCAGTCTGAACGCTCCCGCGCGCCTCCGTCCAGTATCTTCGGGCAGAGGCCCCCGCTGTGTGGACGGGAAAACCCGGTATCGTTTACTCTGGGTTTTTTTTGCCGCGACTCGATACCGGGGCAAATTGCCAGTCTGTCCTGGGCCAATATTAGATATCTGTTGAATGCCATTGAATATTCAAAAAGAAGAGGACAAAAAAATGGCATTTATGTTTCTGTAGGCAGAGAGAGCTTTTGACAACATGTCTTGGTTATTTTGAATTAAAGTACTATAAAATATGAACTGTGGACCAGAATTTTTAAATTGGATGCAAAGCATTTATACAGACCAGCAAGCCAGAATCCTAATAAATGGTTCCTTAATGGGGAAAACTGAAATAGCAAAAGGAATTTGAAAGGGTTGTCCAATATCACAGTTATTATTTATTCTGGCAATGGAAATATTGCTATAAAAATCAGACAAGACATTAGGATTGCTGGAATAAAAGGAGATGAAAAATATAAGATGAAAAGCTATGTGGATGATGTTGTTATATCAGTAACAAAACCAAACATTTCCTTGAAATATACAATGGAACAAATACTTACATTTGGAATTTATTCTGGATATAAATTAAATAAAAAGAAGACCAAGACAATGTTATTAGCGGCAACTAAAGCAGAACAAGAAGAGAGAGAAAAAATAACAGAATGTGTTGTTACTAAAAAACCAATAAAATATTTGTAACAGGACAAAATAACAGGACAAAGTGTCATGGTCAGACCTCTTGGTTTTGAAGACCCAGCTAGGCATTTCCTCCACCACAACCCTGTCTGGGCAGTGAGCCGATTTATGCTCGCCCATGGAGATTCATAGATCCAATTGGATTCCAAAATGCTCTGCTGGATTTGATGCCTTCCAGGGGCTCATTACGTGAGCTGGTAGAAGAGTGGAATTCACGTCTCTCTGAAGCCATTGATGTCCTCTAAGATCCCATGGTAGATTGTCCCCCTGGTTAACTTCAGAACTAAGAGGGATGAAATGAGAACTCAGATGACTTGAGCGAGTTTGGTGGTAGGATCATGATGAAGCTGCAAGAAGAAGCTGCAGGATGTTTATGAAAGCCTATGAGATGGTGTTGGAGGCTATGAAGAAAGAGTTCTTCTCTGCCTCCATCACATCCACTAGCTCATGCCCAGCACAATTATTTAGGGTAATTCAGTCTTCGACATCCTTGACAAAAGGGAATAAAAAGAATGGGAATTCGACAATTAGCTGTGAGGCATTTGTGAAGATTTTGCAGTGGTGGCACAGTGGATATATCCACTGCTTAATAAGTAACACCTGAACTTCTGTGAGTTCTAGCACCGCGCTGGTGTGAGCTACCAGCCTGTGTCCCTAGCTCACCGTCTACCCAGTGATTCGCTAAAGCTTTGGCAAGTAGATAAAATGGGTACCACTCCTTAAAGAGGGTGGGCACACCAACCCCCCCATGGGGGAGGTGTTAGCTGACAGTAAAACATCCTGCTGCAAAGACCGGAAGCTATGAATAAAATCTCTCGGCGTCAGAAAGCCCTGCAGTGGGTTGATTCGGCCAGGCAGTGGCAGTATGGTGCTGCGACACGAAGAGTCCAGAACACTTGACGTCACCAGCCGACCGACTGAAAAATGCCATCTGGAATATGACAGGTCTGAGGCAGAAACAAATCCTCCATCAGCTGCAGTGCGTGTGGGATTAAGAAATTATATGTTGTCCTCCCTACCCCTTATAAAAACATTGTTAGTCCCTCGTCAATATGTGTAACTGTAAATCACTCAGAGACCGCAATGCGCGAGGTGAGCGATCAATAAATCGAAAGATGATGATGATGATGATGATGATGATGATGATGATGATTGTCACTCCACCAGGACCCATCTGCTAACATTGACAAAGTATATGAACTGGAGGCCCCTTGGCCACCTTTAGATTCAGTTCTTGATACCTTCAACCTGCTCCCCTTTGCTAATGTTGACAGGACAATATGCTGCAGCAGAATCACCACAGACATGGTCTAGCAAGCAGCCAGCTACACTCCCCCCCTCCTTCTTAATTTCTGTGTATGATTTAGATTACTGTAGATAATTGTAGTTTATTTAATGTTTATGAGTTTGTAAATTGAAATTAAAAAATAAAAAAGAAATGAAAGAAAGCACAGTTGTGTTTGCTACCTAAACACTGAACTCAAAATGTTGTTGAAAGCTTTCACGGCCGAAGTTCATTAGTTGTAGATTTACCGGGCTGTATGGCCATGGTCTTGGCATTGTAGTACCTGACATTTCGCCAGCAGCTGTGCCTGGCATCCTCAGAGGCAGGTAATTTATATCTACTCAGGAAGGTGGGGTAGGAAGGTGGTAGATAATGACTCAGCCCTACCCCACCTTCCTGAGTAGATATAAATTACCTGCCTATCATTTTTCTTCTCAGATTGACACAGAGAGTATTCCATCTTTCTGTGTTATACCTCTGAGGATGCCAGTCACAGCTGCTGGTGAAACATCAGGTACTACAATGCCAAGACCACAGCCATACAGCCCGGAAAATCTACAACTCCTAACTGAACTCAAAACATCATAGCATCTTCCCCCCTTGGAAGATGAATCAGCCCCACATCAGCATCTGGCCTGCACTTGGGAAATGGTGACAGGCTGCCAAGCAGACAAAAAGGCTTACTCCTTGGGCACAGCACCCACATTTCTTGACCTGTCTGGGTGTAGGACTTTTTCTTTTATGATCCATCAAAAATAGGGTGCCAGTTAATTCCAAAGGAAGGTTTAACAAAAAAAAAGTCTCCTTACAGATCTCAGGTCTTTGCTCACAGCCCAAAAATAGTACAGTGTGATAACAGTGAGCAGAGTTCAGAGAGGACATAGTGGGTATCAGATTAAGGCAACTAATCCATTAATTAATTACAGGACATGTGAAGATTGTGAAGGTGCAACATCTGTCTGTTGATTCCCCCCATCCAGGATGTGAACATACTGTCTCCATGAAACGGTGGTTTTGCACTTTCCTGCACATTTGAAACCAGACAGACTTGTTTGGTTTTAAAAAAAAATGGCTTCACCCACAACGGTGTGAACCCAAAGAAAACTTCTGATCTCTTAGCTATAGTTAGTAAACCATTGGCATTATATCTGTAATTGGACCTTCGCTCCCAGGATTTTGTATAAAGGCAGAGCCCAAGTACATGACAATGAGTGTCAAAATTAGCTGAGCTGCAGAACAAGCAGCTCCTACTGTTAAAAAACTGGTTTAAGTGAAATTGTACCTGGTAATACTCATCTGAAGGCTCCCTGGTGAAATGGTTGATATCTTGAATCTCTCTGGGTAGCCACGGTAAAAGCTGGCATTTCCTGATTAAACAGTTGGTTTCCCCATAGGCAAAGTCATGGCTCACTTCCTCTGTAACAAAGTGAAAAGTTCATATAGGAATTTCTTTGCATTTATAATCAATAATCCATCACTGATAGGAAGAAGCAGAAGATATGCAAATAGGGGTTATTAAAAATAGTGGCACTTGCAGCAGAAAGTGGGATAAAATACTTCAATAAATAAAACAAAAACTGTAGGACTAGGACATAGGTGTAATTTTATAGGCAAGCATATACAGTGGAATACAAAGTAGAACCAAATACTCCTTACTTCTTACTGTTTTTACAACCTAAGACTAAGTCATAAATAGCATAAAATTTGTGCTAGGAGCACGAAATGAAGCAAGAAAGCATAGAATTCTGTGAAGGAGGTAGAGGAATTGACATAGACTGTTTATTTGCGAAAACATGTTTCAGGCAACTGAACAGATGATTGTTTATGTGAACACCACCGGATGCCCAATACACAGATGAGTTTGCATAATTGGAAGCAGAAGATGGAGAAGCTCTATTCTCTCTGCTAAAGCAAGACCAGGAACTGAGTATGATACAGATCATGAACTATTAATATAGAAAATTATAATAAAGCTGAAGACAAACACCAGAACATTCATAAAGCCAAAATGCAATCTAAAAAGAGGGTTGCACATACTTGTAACTGTTGTTCATTGAGGTCTCTTGTGCAGACACGCATCAGGACTGTGTCTGCACAGGCCAGCCACAGAACATTTTTCTAGCTTAAAAACGGGGTACTGTGTCCCCCTCTGGAGCTGACATGTATGCTTTCCTGCCCAAGGTGTCACATGCTCCAGAGGTGCCCCCTTGTTACCTCAAATGGCCTGTATTGATATTGGGGGAAATTAGCCATGAGACAGAGGAGGCCAGAAGGGTACAAGGAATTGCACACCTTTATATACCAAGGCCAGTTCAGTATGAAGACTCCAGATTTAAAGAGTGTTGAATAGTTTTACTAAAGAATATCCCTGCTTATAATCATGCTAAGCAATCAAAATGTACACGCAATCCAGAACTAAGAAATAAAGAGGTGATGATAGAGACATTGTGTTGAGATCCACATGTTCTGTAAGTCTGGCTAGATGTATTTGATCTAGTGACAGGTAGCTGTCAGCCAGGAATCTCTGCTAGAGCTGGCTATAACCAGTTCAGGGCAGTCTTGCCACTGCTATCACAGTGACTCAGCACTGAAGCCTGATTGGCTAGTGTTTGTATAAATGTACAGTGAGTGATGTACAGTTCCTCCTCCTCATTTGTATGATTGCAGCAGAGCACTTTGACACTCTGTTTGATGGTGGCTGTGGTGTGTAAATAAATGTATAGTTTGCACCTAGCTGAAGCCTCCAGTATTTATTTGGATACTCGCACTCTCTTCTGGCCCACTCCGTGCCTACCACTTCTGCTGTTCGAACCTGCAACAGGGTTATGGGCCCAGCCTACGGTTGGCTGTGCATGGAGTAATTTGGAGCTGTTGGGAGCTGTGGAAGCAGTATCTGTGGAGTTGTCTGTCTGCTGTGGCTTTCTTTGCTGGAGAGAAAGCAGTGTCTGGCCGTGCTGTCTGAGAAGCAGGCTGGAGGAGCTGTGAGCTGGAGGAGCCGGAGGTCGGTTGCAGTGTGTGAGAGTCCTGTGTGGAGGAGGACGCCAAGCAGCCGGAGCCGAGAGACCAGCAGCCGGGAGCCGGGAGCAAGCATCATGGCTCAGGTATTTACTTCCCAGCTGGGTGAAAAGCTCACTTCTACAAACTATAACAATTGGGCTCTAAAAATGCGGTTCTTTCTTGTGAAGGAGGGGCTTTGGGCATATGTAAATGACCCCCATGAAGACCCAACGCCGCTTGATGAGAAAAATGATGAAAAAGCCCTAGCATTGATTGTTTTGAGTGTCAGTGACGATCAGTTTGTTTATGTTGCTCAAGCTGAAAGTGCTGAACAGGCTTGGTCTTCACTTAAAGAGGTTTATCAGCAGGCTACTGTCGGGTCTCTTATCCCATTAACCCAGCGTTTGTATAGAAAGCTGCAAGCACCCCAGGAGCCTGTGAAAGACCATCTCAAGGTCCTGATGGATTATTTTCGTCAGCTTCAGGAGCGTGGCAAAGTTTTTGAGGAGATTGATAAAACGTTCATAATCTTATCATCGTTATCACAAACTTTTGACTGCCTTTTGCCTGCTTTTGAAACAGTGGATGAAAAAGTTTTAACAGTCCAGTTTGTCACCGGAAAGTTAATCCAACACGAGGAGCGTATTGCAGAATCCAGGCAGCATGCCAGGGAGTCTGGGCAGTCGGCCAAGGTGACCAGGCACATTTCCAGGCAATCTGCAGAAGAGATAGCAGAAAGCACCTGTTCTGTTGCTGTTGCCACCCTCCAGGAACAGTCCAAAGATACTCCCAGAGGCAGCAAGAACAAGAGGAAATGTTTTTTCTGCGGCTCTACAAACCACATGGTTCGTTTCTGTCCTGAGAGGCAGAAGCAAGGAAAGAAACAGCCTGAGTCTCAGCATTCTGTAGCTATGGTGGGCCCTGTGGACAATTTTGTGGCTTCATCCTGGCTACTCGATTCAGGCGCATCCCAAACGTATTGCAAGGACGAGGGGCTTCTACACAATATTAGGACCTCTCCCTTAACACATGTAAGTCTTGCAGATGGGACACCTTCCCAGGTTACAGCTGAGGGGGATGTGTTTTTCCCCAAATTAAACCATACTTTAAAGGGGGTGATTTGTGTACCTGGTCTACAAAATAACTTGTTAAGGATTATGAGTTTGGACACTGCAGGGTTCCAAGTGGTATTTGCTAACAAAGAATGCAAAATTATGAAAGCAGGTAAAGTGTGTGCAATAGGCAGGTTGCAAAATAATGTTTATGTGCTGAACAACACTAAAGAAAATGTACAAGCTGTTACCAATGTTAACCCCCACAATAACTGTCAACATTTGTTACACCGTCGTCTAGGTCATGTGAGTTACAAAACTATTCAAAAGACTCTGGCCCTGACAGGCCAAGAGGGTGTAAAAGAGTGTAAAAACTACCTAGACTGTGAGATATGTAAGATGGCAAATTCTAAAGCGTTTCCAGTTGCAAAACAGAGCTTAAGAGAGTCTCAAAAGCCTTTGGCTTTGGTTCATATGGATGTGGTTGGTCCTTTTCCAAAAAGCCATTCGGGTAACAAATATGTTCTCATTATTACTGATGACTGGTCAAGATTTTGCTGGGTGTATGTGATGAAGTGTAAGTCTGATGTCTTCTCAACCTTCAAATATTGGTATAAAAGAGTAAAGAACCAGTTTGGCAATGTGCTAGCCATCCAAACTGACACGGGAGGGGAATTTACCTCCAATGCCTTTGAGCACTTCCTACAACAAAAGGGAATAAAACATAGGGTTGCCAATGTTTGTACTCCAGCAGAAAATGGTGTAGCCGAGCACAAAGGTGGGGTTCTTCAGAACATGATGTATGCAATGTTGAAGGATTCTGGCCTGGGTATTGCATTTTGGGCTGAGGCAATGAAAAATGCCTGTTATGTAAGCAACTGGATTTATTCACGCTCTATAGAGGATATCCCATACAGATTATTGTACAAACGTTTACCAAATCTGGAATACCTAAGGGTTTTTGGCTCCAAAGCATGGGTAAACATACCTCTCGAGCGCAGGAGGCAAGGGGGAGCCAAAGCCAGGAAATTGGTCTTCCTTGGGTATCAGTCTGGCATGAAGACCTATAGATTTGCTGATCAGTTCAACAAAGTGAGTTTCAGCAGGTCTGCCTCTTTTTGTGAGCATGAAAACTGGGGAAAGATTCATGCAAACGAAGTACCACAAATGGTTGCTTTGCCTAGCTCTGATATCACTGAGGGTGTCAGTAATGAGCCTGTGGTCAAACAAGAGCAACAACCGGTAAATGTGCAGTCTGATGGTGTGCAAAATGAAAAAGTACTACCAAGGGTTTCTATGCGCAGTACTAAGGGCATACCTCCTGTAAGATATGGCTATGGTCAATCATGTTTTCATTAAGGAGCCTCAAACCTACCATGAAGTATTGCAAATGCCTACAGATGAAAAGGAGACTTGGTTTCAGAGTGGCCCTCGTAGAAGCAGGGCAAAATAACATGGGAGTGGATTTTTTGGCAAATGCATCCATCTCTGAGAAGGTTTACATAGCACAAACTTGCTAGTGCTGTGTGCAGTTAGAATGGGCCTTACAACTGCTATCTGACTTCAATGTGAACTATGTATTACCTGTCAATGTTTTCTGTGACAATGTGGCTACACAACAGCTGGCTGATACACAAAGTATTAGAGTAAGAAGCAGGCACATTAACATAAGGTACATGAATGTTAAAGATGTACTACAACGAGGTTTAATTAAGTTAACCTATTGTGCTTACAAGTCAAACGTAGCTGACTTGTTTACCAAGTGCCTTGATGTGAAAACGTTTACTGATTTGAAGATCAAATTGAACATCCAGATGCAGACTTAAGGGGGAGTGTTGAGATCCACATGTTCTGTAAGTCTGGCTAGATGTATTTGATCTAGTAACAGGTAGCTGTCAGCCAGGAATCTCTGCTAGAGCTGGCTATAACCAGTTCAGGGCAGTCTTGCCACTGCTATCACAGTGACTCAGCACTGAAGCCTGATTGGCTAGTGTTTGTATAAATGATTGCAGCAGAGCACTTTGATACTCTGTTTGATAGTGGCTGTGGTGTGTAAATAAATGTATAGTTTGCACCTAGCTGAAGCCTCCAGTATTTATTTGGATACTTGCACTCTCTTCTGGCCCACTCCGTGCCTACCACTTCTGCCGTTCGAACCCGCAACACATTGAGGAGCAGTTATAGGGGTTATATTACCTTTCCAGATGTGTAGACGTTTGTGTAGAAGAAAGTGCAAATGGCCAGTGTTTCACACTAAGGCTGATTTCCCACTACAGCTGCCTCGGTGTTGCGCCGCCGTTTGCCCCGACAGTATCGGTCAATTTCACACCTGAAGCCGCGGGGCTGCATTTTGACCCGCGGCTTCGCCCGATTTCGTCCGCAGTTTTGTAATCCTGTTTTTTGAGGATTACGAAACTGCAGAGGAAATCGGGCAAAGCCGCAGGTCAAATGCAGCCCCGTGGCTTCGGGTGTGAAATTGACCAATAGTGTCGGGGCAAAGGCCGGGGCAACACCGAGGCAGCTGTAGTGGGAAATCAGCCAAAGAGTCCCAAAGTAAAGGCTTTGGGGGAGTACCCTATAGTAAGCGCCCTCAGAGAGCACACTGAGTTGGGGCTTACTCTCTATTTTTATAGGAATTCGAGGGGCTGTCTCTTGGGCCAGAACTTGATGGGTTTAATGACCATTGATAGTCATGCCAGAGTAGGTTGAATGCATTCCTAGGCTTAAACAAAAGGGGAAAATGGGTCTCTGATAGGCGTCAAGAAGAATCATTCATGATTTAATGTTCGAACAAATTGTCTCAGTATCCTGAGGGAGGGGACAGGAAGGGACAAAAGATTTGCACATTGGCACAGCTGTCACACAAAGGGGATTATGTGGGGATATGGAGACAGAGAAGGTTCACCAGACATCCACTGAATGGCTATGAAAATACAGGTACTTTACCTGAAGGAACTCACTGTCATTCCATATGCATACCTTTGCTGAGTGGAGGGGGGATTGGAGATTGCCCTCAAGGGCACCTTATGCAACCTTAGACTGAAACCCTTTGCAGAGCTTTGGCTAGCTCTTTAGCACAGGTCAAGAGTGTTCCCTTTAGCCTGGTTCTGTGGGTCTCTAATTCTGGTCAGAAGTGGGGTACCCCATTGTTGGGGTTACCCCATAAGGCAGCACCTCTGAGCTACACTCTTTCCTCAGCTCCTGCAAGGCCACTGCGACCTCCCAAACAGCAAGAAGTAAACCATGTGAGAGCTCATAGTGGGGCTGGAGGAGAGAATGTGTTTACACAGAGCATGTAAACTTTACATAAAAAGTAACTTTAGTTAGAAACAATTCTTGTATTCTTCACTGAGAAGGTCGAGCTTCAGGAAACAGATAAGTATTTCGTGTATTCCTTTCCTAAATACCTTTAGTTTAAAACCCCATATGGTTTTCCATTACTACTGTATGTAAAGGAACTTGTGTGTATGTGTGTATGCATCAGTATTGTTTGCCTGTGAAACAAAGATATTATTCAGTAAAGAGAATATTTGATTTTACTAAAGAAACCTTGTCAAGCAAACAAAGCACACAGTTCTCCCAAACCAAAGACACTTTCAAGCACCATTCAGGTGTGTGTGCAGGTCAGAAAATAACAAATAAAAGCATTTTAAAAGTACATCTCCTAACATCCTGTACTAATAAAAGTAAATACTTCAAAATGAGAGGTAGTGGGCAAAGGGAAACAATCCCTTAGATGACACCCAAGATTCAAAACACATATTTTTTTACAACAGGAATACCTCGTAGAGGACTTCTGGGCTAAATCAGAACATCCCATACCCCCAGGGGAAAGGAACACCCTAGGGTCAGATCCTCCACTCTGTAAGGTACAGCCATGCCACATCACAGTGCAATACTGGGCTGTTTGTCAGTAAATCTGGGGCAGGAGGGAACTAATGAACCCTGAGTCTGCTATGCAGAACAACTCTGAAAACCAGACTTGAGGCCAAAAGGGGCTATCAGAATATAGTCTGTGAAGAAATGCATTTTTTGGGTAGAGGTCAGACCTGAGTAATACCTTTACTAGGAGGTTTTAGAAGTTTTCCTCTCAGGGCAGAGTATAGGCAGGGAGGAGGAAGTAAGTTCAATGGCTTTCCAGTGTCTCCTCAGCTACCTCTAAAGAAATGCTAATAGGTCTAGCTAGAGACAATAGGATGGTCCAGTCCCCACCCCCACAGGAAACAGAGATTTGGAGGTATTAAGTACCAGAAGGACTTCAGGAAGAAACTTCTGGAGACTTCAGGAAAAGCTTCTTTGACTCAGCCTGACCTGGTCAGTGGGTGGGGAAAAGAGAGATGATAAAAGTCCTGGGAGCAAGGAGGAAGCTTTTTTTGGTGCTGATTCCATCAAAGAAGACAATGGTGGCCATTGCCATGTGTTGGCCTGCACACTGGAAGGAGGCTTGAAGGTAATGGAGTTCCTGTAAAAATCTGTAACTTCCTAAGCTAAGGAGCCTGCCTTGTATTTAACAACAGATAGGACATGTATAGTGGGAGGCACAGAGGAATTGTGTTTTATCCTTTTCTTTTGAATCCCTTGCTTAATCTGGTGCTGTGCTAAAAGTATGTGAACTTTTTCTTTTAAATAAATACTTCGTAACTTTTGATCCCAGTAAAGGTTTTCTGTGCCACATAGGCCTCCACTGTCTTGGACACACTATTTAAAAAGGAGCACCATAAAGAAGGGGAGGACAGTTAATTGGCAAGTGGCTACTTTCTAGCGGTGCACAAGGCAGCAAACTGTCCTGGGGTAACCAGACTCTGGGTAGCAGGAGACACGCTATCCTTAGAACATAACAGGGAAACTGGGAGTCCTGACCCTCCCAGTGGGCAATTACTACAAAGGTGAGGTGGTAGCAGTGGTTGAACTGAGAGGGAGAAAAGCCTCTCCAGGTGTTGGGAAAACCCAGGAGGGCAGGGTGGAACTGGGCCTGCAGGCCAGAGCAAGACTGTTCTGTCACACCCTCCACCACCAGTTTCCAGATCAGCCTGCTCAGAAGGGGAAAGGTGTGTGTGTGCGTAGAACAGCTTCCCCGACCAGGGGATCTTGAGTGTATCTCCCAATGAGGCTGGATCACCACCTGCCAGGGATCAAAATTCCAGGGCCTTCTTTGACTCAGCAGTGGTGAACAGATCCACCTGGGAATACCCCCAGGTGGATTGTACCATTCAGCAGCTCTTACGCTGGCTGGAGGCTTTGTACCTTAAAAGTTTTGGGGAATGGTTATCAAATAACTCTATCTTATGTTTCTTTGAGTTGCCCAAATCTAAGGACAGTAAAATAAATAGTGCTGGGGAAAGGCTTGCATCCCTTATTATTAACAATGGTTTAACTATAGAAAATGGTTGTCTTCCATTTGACAGAGAAGGAGACTACACATGTATCAATCACTGTGGTTCCAGTGTAATTGATTGTTTTGTGTCACCAGAGTTGTTGAATCTAATCAAAACTTTATGTGTTAGTGACTATAAAAGGAGTGACCATCTACCCTTACAGCTTGTTTTAAACTTGCAAGGAAATAAATTTTCCTCATCTGCTTTTTATTATCAATGACGTCAAAATTGTGATAATCTCAGACCTGTAAAATGGAATAATATTGAGAGAGAAGCAGTGAGGTTACTGACAGGTTATGAGGCCAGACATCTTAAAATATCAGTTTTCACCTATTCAGCCCCTGAGAACAACCTTTTGACTCTGGGTAGACTACTGAGGCTCTTTCAACAACTGTATACATCCCATTCACAGACTGGAGATACCTACGGCATGATAGAGAGCTGGATGCTGATTGTAAGGCAATTAGGAACGCAATCTAATATATCTAAAAGCCCTAATGTATTGGCACTTTCCAGCTCTCCCATTGGCTGTGCTGTGTGCTCCATCAGCCATTGGCCCGTCAACAGTTACTCAAGAGTACTTGCGTGCCATTGGCTGGGGGCTGGGTCCACTCCTCTCTCCTGTCCACTGCCAGCTTGGCCACTCTTCCCTGACAGAATAAACTACCAAAACGGTTGTCTCTCCTGACAAAAACACTTCTCCTGCTTGGCTCCTCTGTGGCTGGCTGGGGACTTGAGGTGGGCAAGCAGCTACCAAACCATTCTCTTCTCCTCCTGCTGTGTGGCTGTTGCTAGGCAACCAAGCTTGGTTCTGTCAGTAAAAAGGCAAAGGCAGGAGGCCCTTTCCAGACCTACTTTGGCCTTTGTGAGGAACTCACTGGGACCAGTCCTGATTAGGGTTCCCAGCTCCAGGTTGGGAAATTCCTGGAGATTTTGTGGTGGAGTCTACAGAAGCCAGAGTTTGGGGAGGGGAGAGGCCTCAGCTGAATAGAATGCCATAGAGTCTAGATGGCAGAGATCAGTTCCCCTGGAGAAAATGGCTGCTTTACAGGATGGACTCTGTGTCATTATACCCTGCTGAGGTCGCTTCCCTCCTGCTTGGGTCTCCACTGTGGAGAAAGACTGTACTTTTCCTAGGCAGAGGCTGCAAGGAGCGTGGGGGAGAGATGAAAAGATAAAGGTAGATTGATGGTTGGCCGGGAAGGAGAAAGGGTTGCCAACTTCAGGTTGGGAATTTCCTGGAGATTTGAGGTGTGGAGCCTGGAGAGGATGGGGTTTGAAGAGGGGAGGGACCTCAGACAAGTAAACTGCCATAGACTCCACCCTCCAAACCAGCCATTTCCTCCAAGGGAACCATTGTTGCCAATCTCCAGGTGAGGGCTGGAGATCACTCAGAATTAAAAGCGCTCTCCAGAGGGTAGAGATCAGTTCCCCTGGAGAAAATGGTGGACTCTGTGTTATTATAGTCTGCTGAGGTTGCCACAGCAAATTGATGGAGTACCCAAGGCCGCGACACCCGCCCAGAGCCTCCTTCTAGAACCTATTGTATTTATTTCCACAACGGGCCTTATTCATAAGAACATAAGAGAAGCCAATGTTGGATCAGGCCAATGGCCCATCCAGTCCAACACTCTGTCACACAGTGGTCAAAAATACCAGGTGCCATCAGGAGGTCCACCAGTGGGGCCAGGACACTAGAAGCCCTCCCACTGTTGACCCCCACAAGCACCAAAAATACAGAGCATCACTTGCCCCAGAGTCCCTCTCTATACCTTGTGGATAATAGCCACTGATGGACCTCTGCTCCATATGTTTATCTAATTCCCTCTTGAAGCCGTCCATGCTTGTAGCCACCACCACCTCCTGTGGCAGTGAATTCCAAGTGTTAATCACTCTTTGGGTGAAGTAGTACTTCCTTTTATCCATCCTCAGGAACGGAGGCAGATTTTAATGAAAGATTACATATTTTTGTAAAGAGATCCACAAGTTCACATTTGAGTTCTTTCAGAACTCTCAGATGTATGCCATCCGGGCCTGGTGATTTATCAGTTTTTAAGTTATCTATCAGTTGTAGGACCTCCTCTCTCATCAACTCAATCTGACTCAGGTCTTTCAATACCCCTCTCGAAATCAGCGGTTCTGGAGTGGGCAAGCACTTTTCATCTTCCACAGTTGTTTTTGTTGTTGTTCAGTCGCACAGTCGAGTCTGACTCTTTGTGACCCCACGGACCAGATCGTGCCAGGCCCTCCTGTCTTCCACTGTCCTCTGAAGTTTGCTAAATTTCATGTTCATTGCATCGATAACACTGTCTAACCAGCTCATCCTTTGACGTCCCCTTCTTCTTTGACCTTCAATCTTCCACAGTGAAGATAGGCAAAAAATGCATTCAGCTTCTCAGCCATTTCCCTGTCATCCTCCACTGCCTCCCTGGCTGGTTTCCTGCTTCTAATGTATTTGAAGAAAGTTTTATTGTCGGTCTTTATGTTTTTTGCTATATGCTCCTCACATTCCCTTTTTGCCTGCCTGATCACAGACTTGCATTTTATTTGCCACAGCCTGTGTTCCTTTTTATCATCCTCACTGAGACTAGCTTTCCACCTCTTAAAGGAATCCTTTTTACCTTTTACAGCTTCTATTACTTTGTTTGTTAACTGTGCAGGCTTTTTTCTATACTTATTTGTGCCTTTCCTAAACTGCAGTACATATTTTTTTCTGAGCTTCTAGGATTGTAGTTTTAAATAACCTCCAAACTTCCTAATTCATTATAAACACAGGCAATTTAGGCCATACAACAGTAAAGAAATACTCAGAGTTGCTCTTGCTTAAGCATGAATTTTAAAAAATTGTACAAGCTAGAAGAAGGGATGTGGTATTGGGTGAATGGAATTGTATCATCCAAGTGGTCAAATCCAAAGACAATAAAATTTTCTGGCATATAGTGGCAACAAGTTAAATTGGAGATCTCCTGTGCCTTCCTATACCCCTGCTAACTACTGGGAAGAGCATTTTACAGTTTTATTTGCTGTACCCAAGATGGATACTGCTGATGTTCGAGTCCACCTTCTTGAGATGGATGAATGGCCTCTGATAACTAAAACAGAAATCAAGTGTTTAATAAATCAAATGAGAACTGTTAATGCACCAGGTCCTGGCTTGATCCCTCTGGAACTTTTTCGCTTGAATGCTGATTGGTGGACAGAAGTTCTGACACCTATTTTTACCCTGGGTGATCCTTTGGAACTGCATAATTACTATCGTAGTCATTTGTTATCCATAGTGGGAAAGCAGTATACTTCCATTCTTTATAACAAATTATCAACCTGGTTGGAAGAAGAGGCAATTCTGAGTTGAGAACAGGCCAGATTCCTAAAGGGCACTAGTGCTATTGATCATTGCTACACCCTCCAGTACTTGATAGACAAAGTGTACTAACTTTAAGGAGGGCATGCTGGTGGTTGCATTCATGGACCTCAAGGCTGTTTTCGACTCAATACCTAGAAAGGGACTCTGTGAGAAATTGAGGAACACTTCTACAGACAGATTATTATTTTTGATTCAACAACTCTGTGATTTCCCCTTCTGCTCAAGTGAGGTGTGGCCCTTCTGGTCAACTGTCAGGTCAAATTACATTGAATAAGGGCATGAAGCAAGGTTGCATCCTTGCACCTCTGCTATTTAATATCTATATTAATTAACTGTGCTCCTTCCTGTTCTGCAATGGTTTTGACTCACCATATTTAGCTTCCCTTAAGTTACCAACAACTTGTATATAACAACATACATACACACATACACACAAGCCTGATACCCATGCTTCGCTACAGTATTTTAAGTTCCATAAATCCAGTTATAATACTGATGATGTGAAGTTCAAAAGGTAACATTTGTTGTAGGAAGATTGTAGAGTAAAGGATGAAGTGAGACATATGGATGGGTTTTTTTTCTCTACTGAAGGACCTCTCTGTAGACCACAGTGGTGGTTCTGCCTTCAGGTGCTAGGATCACCAGGCTGCTTGGTGAGCTCACTCTGGAGCAGGCACCTAGAAAGGTCCTTTACTATCTCCCCATGAACATTCATAAACTCAATTGCCATGCTGGCTGTTATGAGAAATGTTTATTCAGCAGTCTTGAATCGCTGATTTCTGTAACTGTCCTCAACTGTTTGCAGTCTCTTTTAACTGTATTTTTACCTGAGAACATTGAGATCCATAGCTGAGCAATCAGAGGGAGATGGGTGCAAGCAGGCAGGCTTTACCTCAGAACTTTGAGCTACACAGTTGACCAATGGGGGAGGAGGCAAAGCGGCAGCAGCCTGCCAGGCACATGGAAAACAATTGAGGGAACACATTTTGCCCCTTAGGGGTCATGTTTCTCAGAAATCTCTTTGTAGTGGGGGTTGACATCATGGTAAGAATGCACCCCTTATTTGGGGTTTCTTGGTGCAGGGGCTTGGCCTGGGCATTGGATTTTGGGGGGTGCAGGGCATACTTTTTTGGTTGTTTTTTTACAAAAATGCTTCTCGTTTATGTTACATTTAAGAAGTGGGACATAACTATGTATTCAAAACAACATCAGAGCAATCAGATATTGAGCAAGTTCATATGAACCAATTGTCTAGAACCCACATTGTGAGAAGTTAAATAGCCTAATACAGGAAACCACTTTTCTACAAATTTGGGGATATTTCCATAGTGGTTGGGAGTGTGGCTAAGCTGGGCCAGCAGCATCACTAAGGTGATCCTGCTGGGGTGGCCTCCCTGATGGATTAAAGTACCCTGACCCTGCTCCTACATCTGACAAACACCCACCTGTCTGGTGTAAGGGGAGGGGGAAGATTGTGTTTAAAGGCATCAGGGATGCTGGGCCAGCAGCAGTGCTAAGGAAATCCTGCTAAGCAAGCCTTCCTTATGGCTTTAAGGACTCCGCACCCCTTCCAACCCTTGACAGGCAGTTGTCTGTCAGGTGTAGGAGGGGTAGCATGTCTGAAGGCATCAGGGAGGCTGGGCCAGCAAGACTGCTAAGGAGATGCTGCTTGGGCAGCCTCCCCAATGGATTTCAATGCTCTGCCCCTGCTCCTGCAACCGCTTATCAGGTGGAGGAGGGGTATGTGGGAATGTGTTTAAAGCCACTGGGGAGGATGGCCCAGTAGCACTGCTAAGGTGTTTCTGCTCAGGGAGCCTCCCTGATGGATTAAAGTACCCTGGCCCTGCTCCTACACCTGACAGACACCCGCCTGTCTGGTGTTTGGGGGGAGTGTTCTAAAGGCATCGGTGAGGCTGGGCCAGCAGTAGCACTAAGGCAATCCTGCTGAGCCAGCCTCTCTGACAGCTGTAAGCATCCCACCCCCTCTCTTACACCTGACAGGCAGCTGCCTGTCCAGTGTAGGAGGGGGGGGGAAGGGTATTGCAAGCCATTGTGGAGGCTGGGCCAGCTCCCTGATGGCTTTAAGCACCCTGCAACTGCTGTTGCACCTGACAGACAACTGCCTGTCAGGTGTAGGAGGTGGGGGGGTGTTTGAAGCCATGGGGAGACTGGGCCAGCAGCATTACTGCACCTCATGGGTGGTTGGCCATTCCTGATTTCCTCAACTGTCATTAGTTCTCTGCATTCTCCTGTAACTTTTTTTTTTTTTTTACCTCAGAACACTGAGATCTGCAGCTGACCAATCAGAGGGTGTGGGGTGCAAGGAAGCAGCAGCCTGGCAGCCACATAGGAATCAATGGGGGGAGCACATTTTACCCCTTTTGACTCCCTTAGGGGTTGAATTTTAAAAAATCCCTTTTTAGTGAGCATCTACATCATGGTTGGAGTGCTCTCGCCGAATTTCGTGTTAGGTCCAGGGCTTTGTCCTGGGCATTTATTTTGCAGTGAGAGGACTTTCTTATATACAGGGCTATTTTTGGGCAGGAACGCACAGGATCGGAGTTCCAGCTGGCTTCTGAGTTGGCCACGCCTACAGCCTCCCCCCCTCAGGTTCCTCAGGCACCTCGTAAGACATGGGGCACCTGGGGAAGCCTAGCCGATCCAGGGACAGAAGGCAGTGTAAACTGCCTCCCCTCCTTGGGTTCCCCAGGTGCCCTGCAAGCCGTGGGGCACCTGGGGAAACCAATCCTGGGAGGGAGCTGTGCTTTCAGGGGTGTGGCCTAATATGCTAATGAGTTGTTGCTATTGGGTGTGGCCTAATGCTAATGAACTCCTGCTGGGCTTTTATATATATATATGTATATAATATGACATGGGAAGACAGGAACTTAGCAATTTGATAAAATGTTGTCTGAATTATCTAGATTACAGAAGCACAACCATTAGAGCCCTGAGAGTGTGTTTGTCAGATAACTGCCATTCTTCTGTATTACATTATTGCTTCCTTGCTTTGCTTCACAGCAGTTACTGTGGGAGATTGGTGATGAAGTTTGTGCAGAGATGGGTCCATCTCTTCCAGGATGAGGGGCAATAAGTGGATTTCATTGCTTCTCGGATGAGAGGGGCTGCAACTAGCTGGTACGTGTCATTACATGATCTGGAGGCAATGGAGCTGGGGAGTGTAGATGCGTTCATGTTGGCGCTCTGTGCGCGTTTTGAGGATAGCACGGCAGCCGAGAAGGCAGAAGCCTTTCTCCACACGTTCAAGCAGGGCAAGCCTACGGAATTTCACTGGCATGCTATCAAGATTTGCAACTGGACAGACCCGGTCCTAGCCCAGCAGTATCGACTTGGACTGGCAGCCAACATCCGAAATAATGTCATGAGCTCCCAGGAGCCGAGGACATTACAGGCCTGGATGGAGGAGGCAGAAAAGGCGGAGAGCAGACTGCACACCATGAGACTGGATAGCATGCTTGTGGCTGGAAGGGCGCCCGCGATGCCCCATCCCAAACCCAAGCTGTCCCCATCAAAGGACTCAATCTGGGAGCAATGAATGAAGCAAGGCTTGTGTCTGAAGTGTGGGGACAGGGGCCACTATGCAGCAGCCTGCCCATCAGGAGAACCCATTGGGCCATCAGGGAGAGAAGATGACAAGCAATGGTCCAACACTCCGCCCAAGAAAGGGACTGTGAAAGACAAAGAGCCCCTGGGCTTTACACACCATGGTGGAGGTCCTAGACCCGGGTTCGAGTGAGGAGGAGGAGGTGGAGCCGGTGGGAAACTGCCAGGTCCTGCTGTAAGTGGCGCAGCACAGCAGGACCCACCGCCCGAGGCACCAAATGTGATGAGCAACTACCCATCCCTCTTTTTCGTGACTGTTACTATCATGAACCCTGCCATGAAGACGCACATCAGGGTTTGTGGTCTAATTGACTCCGGGTGCGGGAGGGATCTCATTAACCTCTCTCTGGTGGTGGGTTTGGAGGCAGCTGTTGTTTGCTTGGCCGACCCCCTTATATTTACTCAAATGGATGGCTCTCAGATGAAAGAACCCTGTAGATTTGAGACTGTTACTTTGCGGATGGGGGCAGGGGATCATTGGGAGGATAGGGCTTTTGTGGTGTCCCCCAGGGCCAAGTTCCCTTTGGTCCTCGGCAGCCCATGGCTCCATGGCCATGATCCATACATTTTGTGGGACGAGGGGATTGTACAGTTTATTTCCCCCAAGTGTAAACATCATGTTTGGGATCCTGGATGGGGAATCACCCCGGGTAGTGAGCCTGCCCAGGTTTGCCTGGCCACAGAAGAACTAGCCCAAATCCCTGACGAATACAGAGACTTGTCCCGAGTGTTTGAGGAGGAGGAGGCAGACGAGCTACCGCCCCCATCGCAACTCTGGGCAATTGAGTTGCTGCCAGGGCACAAAATGCTGGTGGGAATAGATCAGCCTCTGCAGGGAGGAGGTAGTCTCCCGCTCAAGTAGTCACATCCCACCAGGAGGATTCCACACGCGTGCTAGCACCTCATTTGCTAGGCTAGTTGAAGCATCATAGTATATACTTGGCCTCTTTGCATTAGCTGACATTCCTGACAATGTTCCTGTGTGCTTGGCAACAGACTGGTATTCCAATAAAGCATAACCTTTGCATGAAGTGTGTGTGGACTTACTTGCTGTTGACCATGACAGTGTTCTACTTTACTATTGGTATTCCCCATCTGATTAAAATGCCAAGGTATTTTCTCCTGCTGATAGTACCAAGGTATAGAAGGACATTTATGTCAGCATGGTTGATTGCATTGCCATCTGCAGTTTTAATGGGAAGATACCAAGGTAAACCATTTTCTGATAGAATATATACCTGTGGTTCATATCAAATAAACTCTATTGACCATATAGTAAGAGATTGTCCTGTATTTTCAGATTTAAGATCAAATTTAATTCTCCTATTACTTGGAACTGGCTTTGACTCCCCAGATGACAGAATTTCTTGGTTACTAAGAGATGTAGAAAATCAAGTTACTGTACAGGTGACCAAATATCTGGCAGCAATTACAGCATACTTAAAGAGCCTCCTGTCTGATGTGTTTTATCTGATTGTGTGCTCCTGTTCATGACAGTGGTCAAAAGAACAGTAATTGGATTGGACTATTCCTTTAGCAAAAGAAATGAAAAGTCTTAATGGATGACTGATGAAACTCTTAAAATTGCTAAAGACGGACAAGGAGAAGAAGTAAAAGAAGACAGAAACAGAATCAGAAATTTAAATGCCGCATGCCAGCAACTGGCATATAAAGACAAAGAGAACTACCATTGTGAACAACAACAACAACAACATTTATTACAATCGAAGATTAGCCAAGCAATTTACCAGCATGGTTTACATATAAAATTAATATACAAGGATTAAAATCCATAACCTTACAGGTATAACTGATTACAGATAAAAAGTTTTTAAATGATTTGGAATGTTTGCTTTCTTTTTGACAATGCCTCAGCACAGAATTTGGCCACTTTAGAGGTGGTTTCATTAGATCAGTTGCCAAGAAGGAGATATGTGTACTATCTATCAGGTCTTCCTGGGAACTTAGATAGAACAGGGGTGAGATACATGAAACAAATGTCCTTGTAAAATAGGCAGTATAATAACACTTGTTCCACTGTTTTGACTGCATTCAGTTGGCAGGAATACAGACATTGAGATTAGGGAATGTGTAGATATCTCCCTTTCAGTAGTGCTGAGGGCAGATGATTAAAGCAGGCCAAGGTGAAAGCTCGGTGGTATTTGGGGAATTCTCAGACATAAATACAGCTAACTGGCATGAAGTTTTCGCTAAGGTTGATTAACACATGGAATTCACTGCCCCAGGAGGTGGCAGCGGCTACAAGCATGGACAGCTTCAAGAGGGAATTAGATAAGCATATGGAACAGAAGTCCATCAATGGCTATTAGCAACAAGGTACAGAAAGGGATTCTCAGGCTGGGGCAAGTGATGCACTGTATTCTTAATGCTTGGGGGGGGGGCAACAGTGGGAGGGCTTCTAGTGTCCTGGTCCCACTGCTGGACCTCCTGATGGCACCTGATATTTTTGGCCACTGTGTGACAGAGTGTTGGACTAGATGGGCCATTGGCCTGATCCAACATTGGCTTCTCTTATGTTCTTATGATTCCCTACTGCTGGACAGAGGTGTGCCTGAGCTCTAGCAGCGTGAAGAGCTATGTCCCAGATCTGTTGTTTAAGCATTCCTTTAGCTCCTGAGAACCCAAGGTGGCATATTGCTAAGGGAGAGAAGCCAAGAAGTTATAATTTATTCTCAACCACACACCCACCAAACCTGAGCAGTATCCAAAAGAATTAAGGGGGTTAACCCAGTTGGGTTAAATTATAGCTTGAGCCAGAAGCATATTACTTGGCACCAATGTTGGGCTTCAAGTGACACCTACTCCAATTCTATTCTAAGAAATGCATTCAGTGTGCAGCAAGGAATGTTAAATATGTTTCTGAGGAATTTAGATTGGACTGCTTCCAATGTCTTTGTATAAACAAATCTGTGAGCTATCTTTTTTGCCTTGGAAAACTTGCATTATGTAGGAAATATGTGAACCCCCTTTTGAGTAGAACAATCTCAGAACAGCTGATGCGATTCTCTGGGCACTCTAGCTAACCTGGGTCATCTGGGCCCTCCATGAACCTGTTGACTGAAATACTACACATAGATATTTGAAGGTCTTCACCTGTTCTATATCGCGTCCATCAATCTGTCATTTATGTTTGACATATCTGCTAATGAAAATTAAAATCTTGGTCTTTGTAAGTTTATTGATAGTTGTTCCTCTTTGCAGTATGTTTCTTCTAAGCCCTACTCCAGAATAGGAAAAAATGGCTGTGTCATTTGCATATAGTAAGGTGGGTATTGGTCTGCTAGATATGGCAGGAGAACTATTATAACTAGTGTCAAGAAACAGAAGAGAATAACAAAAAAGAATAAAGAGATCTGTTCCATAAGATCTAAGAAATCAAAGGAAAATTTAAAGCACAGTTAATCATGCTGAAAGATCAACATAGAAATGCATCAACTGAACAGGACAAAAATAAAGAAAAGATGAGAACAATACACTGAAGAACTATACAAAAGAGATGAAAGGATGACGGATTCTTTTAAAGAAGAATCTTACCATATATGGAATGAGAAATGTCAGATGTTCAAACTGGATTGAGAAAAAGAAGAGGCACAAGAGATTATACTGCAAAAATGTATTGATTACTGGTGCATACAAGAGAATTTCAGAAGAAAATCAGCTTGTGTTGCATAGACTACGGCAAAGCTTTTGTATGTGTGGATCATGAAAAGCTAAGATTGGTTTTAAAAGAAATGGGTGTACCACAACATCTCATGGTTTTGATGTACAAACAGGCTACTGGTAGGACAGAATACAAAGAAACAGAATGGTTTCCAATTGGCAAAGGCATCAGACAAGTATGTACTTTATCCCCCCATCTGTTCAATCTATATGCAGAACATATCACAAGGAATGCTGGATTAGACTTAGATTAAGGTGAAGTGAAAACTGGTTTGGAAGGAACATCAACAATTTCTGATATGCAGATGACACCACATTACTGACAGAAAATAGTGAAGACCTGAAAAGACTCCTGATACAGATTAAAGCGGAAAGTGCTAAAGCAGTATTACAGCTGAATATCTAGAAGACAGAAATAATGACTACTGAGGAATCACACAACTTTAAGGCTGATGATGAAGAAACTGAAATTGTTCAGATTTTCTATTCCTTGGCTCCATCATCAACTAAAAGGGAGACTGCAGCCAAGAAATGAGAAGAACACTGTGACTAGGAAGGACAGCCATGAAGGAGCTGTGGCAAATACAAATGTCCTCTAGGGACCAAAACATGGGACCAAGCAGTTGTCAAACAAAAGAGAACCAGTTCTTTTTCAGACCATTTATATACTACAAATAATCAACACAGGTTTGTGCAAGCACATGATTTCTGCAGGCTAGTAACTTTTAGGCCTTTATTAAGAGACTTACTTGTAACATGAATACAGTCCTGTCTAGTCGAAGGCTTAACTGAACAATAAACATTCCTGAGAAGGCTGGTGAGACAGCGAAGTCCTCCTCCAATAAGCGGGGGAGGGGGGGAGAGGCGATTCTCCTTCCAGAAAATAAAGTTATTATGCACTCTGGTGGGGGGGACGGAGCTAATGAAATGTTGGGGGAAAGGTGGCTATGTGGTTTAATTGTTCAGGAGATAGAGGTATATATATATATATATATATATATATATATATATATATATATATATATATATGGACTTCCAGAAGATATTAAAAATATGGATTGTGAGCTGAAGAAGACTGAGAGAAGAAGATTCTCCAGCGAAGATTTTTTTGGGATAAGGCTTTTGATTAAGGGGGGAATGTATGGGTAAAATAGGGGCGAAGGGCTCATATAGAAAAAGTGGCTGTTTGATAATGATTGTTCAAATGAAATTTAAATGTAATTTGGTGATTCCCTGAAAAATAGTATTCGATCAACTTAGATTAGTATTATAAATAGAAGAGAGGTTGAAGTATCTGGAAATGATTTTAATAAGTCTAAATAGATTAGGCTTTGTTAATTTTAAGACATTAGTTTGATGGGATTCTAATTGAGGTGAAGGGGATGTTATCTGATGCCTATATAGGTTCTCTTTCTCTTTTTTCCTTTTTAATAAGATTGTAAATGAAATGTGCTCTTAGAAGAAGTATATTTAAGCCTAATTTTGACGTATTCAGTAACTTAACTTACATAATTTTGCATGTTAGGAGGTTTGCAGGTAGTTGTTGGTTAAAATTTTTAAACAGTCAGATGGGCAGAATGTAACAGCCAGATGATAGAAATTATTGTTTTAAATGTTATCAGATGATGAGGATGCCAGATGTTTGCATAAAAGAAATTTAAGTGTATTTTAGAAGTATACTCCAAACAGTCAGTATGGGCTAGAGCTTCTATAAGCAGTTTACTCAACTGTCACCTTCGAGGTCAACAACTGAAAGTTTTTCTTAATACCATATTTGTAAGCATTGCGTATGATCACCACACCTTGGGTCTTCTTTTCTATCTTCCTTCTTGTAGTTTTGTATTAGTATCCTCCCCTTTTTCTGTAGTTTTTTAGAAAATGCAATTAAAAAAATCCCCTTCAGGGGGGCACAAAAAAAATACAGTCCTGCCTTATCACACAGTACTAAAACTGTAAAGTACTTATAGACCTTACTATGACTCAGTATTATTCAGTTGTTCAGAAACTGAGTAGCACCATCTCAGTTTTACTGTTAATATTAATTATTGAGCATCTCTTGTGAGCCATCCAAAGGAAACACAAAAAGGGCCAGAGAACTGT
Organism: Gekko gecko; assembly: GCA_029375565.1. Classification (NCBI taxonomy): domain Eukaryota; kingdom Metazoa; phylum Chordata; class Lepidosauria; order Squamata; family Gekkonidae; genus Gekko; species Gekko gecko. Next base: position 213,807,028 of record JAPDNY010000005.1, on the reverse strand, counting down.
CTAAGCAATCTGCTGTGGCATGTAAAATAAAGGGGCCATTGCAAAAGTGGGATCATCTGAATGCTGGATTCATACTGTACCAGACAGGAACCTTTTCTTCTGCAGTCTGTATGAAAAAAGAATCATGGAGTCACATGACATAAAAAGGGCAGAATGTCAATCAAGATACTATTCTGATACGCATTCGTTACAGTAAAAAAAAAGTGCCTATTTCCCACCAGACCCATTTGTTGTGCATAAATGGCATATATTTTCTCTTAAGGAAGTTTTCACTTTATTTGATCAACAGACCGCCCCAGCCCAACTCTCAGTGCAGGCTCCAAGAAACCTCTGCAAAAGAGGATTATCCCAAGCAAGAGGACTGTCCCAAGCATGAGGACTGTCCCATGAGCTGAACCACTGGAGAATGGTCCTGCAGAGCAACATTCCCCAATTAGGTTTACTAAACTGGCAAGTTTTCCACTGAGTTGGCCAGTTGTCAGATAAAGGATCCCCTCCACCCCTGCACTCTGGCAGGTAAGAATAAAGATTGTTGATTTTTAAAAGTGAAATCTGATTTGCTACTGATTTCACTGTAGCCACAGATTGAATTGACATTTTCATCAAACTATCTATTGCAGCACCTTGACCTGGATAGCCCAGGCTAGCTAAGCAGGGTTGACCCTGGCTAGTATTTGGATGAGAGACCTCTATGGAATACCAGGGTTGTGACATGGAGGCGGGCAATGGCAAACCACCTCTGAATGTCTCTTGCCTTGGAAACCCTATGGGGTTGCCATAACTGTGACTTAATGGCAAAAACACACGCATCTGTTGCAGCACAAAGATCTCTTTCCCTCTCAGTCTTGGCCAGTTCAGGCTCACCAGCAAATTTTGGTCTTTTTCTTTCTATGCACACCACTTTACATTTACTTAGAACTAAATTTGCACCCAATGTGGAGAGACTCTTGTGGAGCTCTTCTAATCCTGTCTGGTATTTACCATCCTGACTGCCAGACTTCAACTCACAAGAGGTGGAGCCCAGGGCTGCTGCATCCTTCAGCACAGTTTCTTGGAGGGATGCAGACAAAGTCTTAGTTGCTGGGGAGAAGGGAAACTCTATCTCACCCTGCCTCCCCCTCCCCCACCTTGTTCCACTCCTCTTTGACTGCAAGGCAGAGATCTAGCCAATCCCCCCTAGCTATTCTGCTTCCTGTCTTTCAAAGAGTATTCTGTGAGCAGGCAGCCTTGGGGTCCTTTAAAGCTCCATTAAAAAGGGTGTGGTCCTGCTGGGTGTGAGTAACAAAGGTGGCTGGCCCAGGTCTTTCCTTCCTGCATCTCTCCTTTCTCCACTGCCTTAGAAGGCCTCTTCTCTAGCCAGTGCTGGCATGAAAAGAATGGGGATACTGCCAGTCTCATCTGTGGCAGCAGAGCCTTGCCTCCTCTCAGGGCTGCCCCGAGGTTTTTTTGTGCCGTAGGCACAACATTTAGCATCATCTGCAAACTTCCACTCCACTGCTCATCTCCAATTCCAAATAATTTATGAGCAATCTAAATAGAAACAGTGCCAATGATCCTTGTGGGATCCCACTGTTCTCTCCATTGCATGTCCATTTATTCCTACTCTCTGTTCCTTATAATTCAGCCAATTTTTAATCTATAAGAGGACCTCTTGTTCTATGACTTCTAAGCTTCCTCAGGAGTCTTTGGGGAGGGACCTTGTCAAATCCCTCTTGAAAACTTAAGCATACAATTTCTATAGGATCATTCTTACCAATATGCTTGTTCACCTTCTCAAAGAACTCCTAAAGACTGATGAGACAGAAGCCATATTGATTCTCACTGAGCAGTCTTTGTTCCTCTATGTGTTTAATAGTGCTATTTTTAGTAATATTCCACTAAGTTACCTGGAGTGGATGTTAGGCTAGCAAGCTGTATTTCCAGGGATCCCTTCTGGGCCCTTTTCTAAAAATCTGTGTCGTTTTCCAATCCTCTGGCACAGAAGCTGATTTTAGTGAAAGTTACATACACTGGTTAGTTCATCAACAATTTTTTACATTTGAGTTCCTTAAGAACTTAGGTATATGACATTTGTCTGTTCATTAACAGATTAAAATTTAAATAAAACTAGATAGCAAATTCAGGGGTGGAAACTAGTCAGAGGGTCAAAAATACTGATTTTACTGACCAAAATGCCAAAAAAACTGACAAAAAACTGACAAATTATTGAACAATTTAATGTCAGCCTACTGAAAAGCTAGCATTTTAAATGTAAAACTAGGACTTCATTAAAAATTATTATTATCTGGCCTCCACCATCCCCATAGTTAGATATGACCCAGATAAAAGGATTGCACACCTTTTTATTGATTTTTTATGTATAGAGGACAATGTTTTTATTATTGTACAAAATTTAAGGCAAAAGAAGATTCCCTTTGAAAAACAATCACATACTGCAGATAATAAAACAGCAAAACAGCAAAAACATTACAAACCAAACATAAAGTAATAATTATGACAAAAAAACATAATTACTGTAACGTAAGGCTTGTCTTTGCTTTTACTTTATCTTTGTTTTTTTGGTGAAAAAAGAACCAGCCAGCAGCCTGCCGTTGCCTGGTGGAGGCCGTGTTGAACTGGGCATTGGAACACCCTAGACTGATTGTCCTGCATGTCCATGTGGACGATATGGCCTCCACTCAGGCAATGGACCTAGTGTCATCCGTGGTGGTGCTGGCACTCTTCCAATATGTAATGACTCCCACTCACCAGGCCAGACACATGCTCAATCTGATCTTCATGGCAGGGGTCACAGTGGACCGGGTCACTGCCTCAGCAGTGCCATGGACAGACCATCATGCCCTGAAGGCCCATCTGAATGTGTCACCCCAACCCTGTTTGAGTGGTGAGCAGATTTCAGCTCACCCATGGAGCCAAATGGCCCCTATGTGGCTTCAAATGGCCCTGCGGGTTCTGATGCCCCCTGGCGGCTTGCTAGATGAGTTTGTAGAGGATTGGCACAGCTGACTCTCGGTAGCCATCAATGAGATCACTCCCCGAAGCCCTCTGCACCCTCACTCTAGGCTGGTTCCTTGGTTTACCCAGGAGCTGTGGCTGATGAAGCGAAGGCTACGATGGCTAGAGAGACAGTAGCGGTGTGCCTGCGATGAAGCAGCAAGAACATCTTATAGGACATTTATGAGACCCTATGAGATGGCAGTCAAAGCTGCTGAGAGTATTATGTAGCCACATTACATCTATGAGCACATACCCAGCCCAATTATTTAGAATAATTCAGTCTATGACTGTTCTGCCACAAGGCAGATCAAATGTTAGGGAATTAGACACTGGCTGTGAGGCCTGTGCAAGCTACTTTGCAGAAAAAGTCCTGTCAGTCTGTCATGACCTCCCCACCACAGTTGAGACAGTAAGTGAACTCGAGGCTCCGTGCACATCTTCTAGTCAGGTTATGAATTATTTCAGTCCACTCAGCCTGGAGGAAGTTGACAAACTGTTCTTAACTGTACGCCCTACCACATGCTGTCTTGACCCGTGCCCATCATGGCTAATTAAAGCTGGCTGTGATGGGTTTTGAGATGCCCTAAGGGAGATTATAAACAAGTCTCTCTCGGAGGGACAGTACCCTAAGGCACTCAAGGAAGCTATGGTTTGTCCCCTCCTGAAAAAGCCATCTATGGATCTGGCCAATCTCCAATCTGCCCTATTTGAGCAAGATAATTGAGAGGGCCATGGCAATTCAGCTACAGAGCTTTTTGAATGACACTTCCATTCTAGATCCTTTCCAGTCCAGTTTCCACCCAGGCCTTGGGACAGAGACAGTACTGGTCACCCTCATGGATGACCTCCAGAGGCATCTGGATCCGGGTGGATTGGAAGTGATTTTGCTGTTGGGCCTGTCGGTGGCGTTCAACATGGTCGACCATCAGTTACTGATCCACCACCTTGCTGACACTGGAGTCCAGGGGCCTGCCTTACAATGGCTGGCTTCCTTCCTTCCAGGTCAGGGACAAAGGGTGGCACTAGGGGAGCAACTATCCCAAAGGCACCCACTGATTTGTGGAGTGCCTCAAGGGGCGGTGCTGTCCCCAATGTTATTTAACATTTACATGCGCCCCCTTGCCCAGATTGCCCAGAGGCATGGGCTGGGATGTCACCAGTGTGCAGGACACCCAGCTCTATCTGTTGTTTGGAGGCCAGTCTGACTCTATACCAGAAGATCTGGACCGGGCGTTGCAAGCCATGGCTGGTTGGCTCAGAGTGAGCCAACTAAAATTGAATCCAACAAAGATGGAGGTCCTGTGCCTGAGTCAGGGTGGTCTGAGGGTAGGGATCCTACTCCGACCTTCGATGGGGCGCCATTGGTGCCAGTGCCAGAGGTTAAGAGCTTGGGAGTGCTCCTGGATGCTTCACTAACAATGGAGGCCTAGGTAGCAGCCACTGCCAAATCAGTGGCTTTTACCATTTTTGGCTGATTAGGCAGTTGGTTCCCTTCCTTGAATGCAATGACTTGGCAACAGTGATCCATGCAATGGTCACCTCAAGATTGGATTAATATAATGCTCTCTACATGGGGCTGCCCTTGACCCAAATCTAGAAGCTACAGCTAGTGCAAAATGCTGCAGCCAGGCTTCTGATGGGCCTCCCTGAAAGCACTACACTGGCTGCCAATAGCATACCGAATTTGCTTCAAGGTGCTGGTACTTACCTTTAAAGCCCATATACCTGAGGGAATGCCTTTCCCCACATGTTCCCCAGAGAGCACTGTGCTCAGGGTCACAAAATCGATTGGCTTCCCAGGTCCTAAAAATGCCAGGCTGACCACAACCAGGGCCAGGACCTTCTCAGTGGTGGCTCTGTACTGGTGGAATGAGCTCCCAGAAGAGATCAAGGCCCTCGGAACCTTCTACAGTTCTGCAGGGCCTGCAAGATGGAGCTCTTCCATCAGGCCTTCGACTAAGGAGCCGCACCAAATAACAGAGAAGTGACAGTGCCCTGGTCCTTGGCTTACCACCAACAGCCTAAATATAGAGACCGAGACGAGCCAACCACCAATATAGATGATCTGATTACAACACTAGTGTTGGTTCTGCCTTGTAAGCATTGTTATAAGTACCTCACCACTTACTAGCACTTTATGATAATGTAGAGTTTTATTATTTGTTTTAAGATTGTATATAATTTGTTACCTATATGCTTAATCTCTTTGTAATCTGTCGTGAGCCCGCTCCAACATGGAGGGCAGGTTATAAATTGAATAAATAAACAAATAAAGTTATTCATGAACTCTTTTGTTTCTCAATAGTTTTCTGCACTGTATCCACAAGCATTTTCCCCCGTTGTCCTCTTCTTCCATTGCTTTCTCAGCTCCTAGAATGAGCTATGCCATGTTGAATCCCACTATATCCATCACCTCTACTTTCATTGTCTCATGTTTTAAGAGGTTAATTATGTTTCTATACTTTGTAGAAGATTTCACCAAAGCACATTTACTCTTGGGAACAAAGTCCTTAAAGTACTTTGTGACTAAACTGAAAACAATCTGTCTTCTCACTGGAAAGTCACCATGTTTCCCCAAAAATGCAGTAATGAAAACAGAAAAACACAAACTGCATTCACAGAAATTAAAGAAATACTGACTTTACTGACCATTTTTTAAAAATCTGACAAATTACTGACCAAGATGAAAAAACTGACTTTTACTGATTTTACTGACCATTTTCCACCCCTGCAAATTCAATTTTCAAGTTAAAAAACCTGTTCTCTTTCTACTACCATGAAGTCTAGTTAGCCTAGATATTATTTGTTTGTTACAGTTAACATTGTTGTGGCAGGAGTTTCCGGTCTTGGTGATCGCCATGGCAGACGTCTTCTCCTGGAGTTCCAGGAGAAGCCTGCCAGCGCCTGTGGCTGGGTGGGGGCACGATCATCTGTGCCACCCCAGGAGTCCTTGGGTTGTACTCTTAGCCATAGGGCACTAGAGAACCCCCCCATCGCGACAAGCTGGAGAAGGGGGGGCTCCTCCAAGCTCTAAGAGCATCCTGAATAGGAACAAGATCAGCACACCAGAGCAAGCGTGCGGTGATCCAGCAATTATGAATGCAGAGAGACAAATGCTAAAAATGTGAGTCAGAGTATAAGCAAGAATCACCCACAAACGTTGTGCCCCCCTAAAAGGAAACGAGGGGAGGGGGGGAACCTCCTCCCGCTAAGGACTGCTTGCAAGCAATTTTAAAGTCATAAAAGGGGGCGGGGTAGTAAAAAGTGATTGAATGGAAATAAAGAGACGGTGAGAGCTTACCGTTTTGATTAAGAACTTCCAAAGGCTTTGACAAACTTTTATGAAAAGTAAACAATTCTCAAACATGGCGCTGCTGAAAGACTCTAAGGACAAACTAATGAAAGTTAAGCCTCCTTCAGGAAGTTCCAGCCCTTCAAGTTCTGTGCCTAGACAGGACTCAACTGCAGAGCTCCAAAGGTTGCTGTCGGAGGCGCTTTGCCCTCTGCTGGAGAAAATTACAGCTATTGATAATCTAGATGCACAACAGGCGCAAACAGTGTTAAATACACAGAAAATCAAAAAAGTGGAGTAGGAGCTTAAAGAGATTGGTTCCAACTCAAAAAAGATGAATAAAAAACTACAGGCACTTGAAAAGAAGTGCCAAATCGAAGAGTCTCATGTTTTACAGCTGCAAATGGAAAGGGTGAACTATGTATTGAGACTTCAAGGGATCAAAGAGGAGAGAGGGGAGAATCTGAGACAGATTGTGAATGATTTGTTGGCTCTCTTGGCAGAGACGACGTCGGATCAACTTCAAAGCAAAATAGATACAGTCTTTAGATAGTATTCTGAATTTATCAGAAAAAATAATCTGCCAGGGGAAATTACAGTAAGATTCTCCTGAAGAAAAGTGAGAGATCAACTATTGAAAGCGACCAACAGAGTTGCCTTGAAGTTAAAAGACAAGGAGATTAAAGTATTGAAGGACGTTCCATTTGAGTTAAGAAGGAAGAGAAAGATATACAGAGACTTGGCATTATTTTTACAAAGCCACAAAGTGGCCTACAGATGGTTGGTACCCGAGATACTGATCTTTAGATATGCAAATGGCAAAGAAAGGATAGGCTCTGTTGAAAAGGCTTCTGAATTTTTGCGTCAGCACAGTCGACCAGCAGGAGAGGGAGAAGGAACTTCGATGGCACCAAGGAGAGCAAAGAAGGAGAGACTGGATCTTCTGATGAGGACTCAGGACTGTTAGGGGCAGCAGCCCCCAAAACAGACTATCAGTTGAGAGGGAAAAGAGGGAAAAAATAGAATGTCAATGTTCTCTGGAGTACTTAAAATTATTTCATTCTAGGGCACAGCTCTTTATGAAACTGTAATTGCTGGTGAAATATCGGAATGTTTTATTAGCTAGATCATCATTTTTGGCGAAAGTCAATTTGTATTCAAGAAGTAGAGTTTAAATTTTAAAAGCTATGCATGATCGCCGATTCTTAGGTTTTTAGAGGGTTTTCTTTTCTTTCACCTGTACACTGTAGTTTCCCCATCTCTAGTTCTCTGTGTATTGTAGACTCTTTTTTTTCTGTATGTAGATTTAGAAAAGCAATAAAAAATTCCCTTTGAGGGGCCAAAAAACACACACACCATTGTTGTGGCAGGATTTCACTACAGCTGGTAGAAAAAAATATTAGCTGGCTTCAAGTGGATGGAGTGTTAGGAAGCACAAACAGTTTGCCTGGCTAGCCACCAAACCTGCTGCCCACCCTACTATCACCAAGTGCCAGGTGCAGCTATCAGAAGAAACCACTCATGAGACCAACCAACAGAAAAGTGAGATGAGGGAAACAGAGAGACTATATGCTTGTGAATGAACATCTGCATGGGTTTTGCATTATTTCTGCTGTGCTCATCTTTATGCATGATCAGATGTTCTGCATGAGTTTTCAATGCAGCATGACTGACTTTCTTGAGAAATCTGCTCTGCATAAGGTATAATATACTGTTGATTCACTGATTTCAACTCATTGTTTCTGAACTATAAAATGGATTACTTGTTTTCCAGAATTAAACAAATGTGTGTTGACTAGGGTTGCCCACCCTTCATAGGCAATCCCAAGGAGCGGGGGGGGGGCAGTCTTCTGGGACATCATTTTCAAAACCGGAAGTGATGTCATAATATTCTTTTTAAATACTATTTTATTAGTTTTCAACATTAAAAACAATAAAACCATAGAACTTTATATTAAAACTATATACAATATATGTATTCAAAGATTAACATGTAGTTGTCAGGCTCTTTAGTCAGGTCACACAACACAGGGCTTCTTCAGAAGAAGACTGTTTATTGGTGAATCAGAACTAAAGACATGTGTACAGCTTGTGTCAGGAATGCCCAGGAACAGTAGGGCCACCTAAATTATACTACAATCGAACACCCCCTGAATAAGCTGAAGCCAATGAGTATAGTTTGCACGCGCAGGCTAAGCAAGCTAGAGAAGCTAGCAAACAATTTAAAAGCCATTATTTCCCAGCCTAGGAGTTCTGCAGCTGGAGCGTCTACAAGGTCATACAAATGATAACATACAGACAGTAAAAACAGTAATGATCAGATGCTGGTAGACAGAGAGTACTTCCTCCACATTCCATCCCCATGACAAGGTTACCTGACATCCTGTCCCCCCCCAAGCGCCTTCCCCTGGATTTGTCAGGGTAGTGATGATGGAAATGGCAAAGAAGTCGGGGGCCCTGATGTGATCCACCTCCACCCACTCCCTATGTTGAGGACCAAAGTCCACCCATTCAACCAAGTAGAATAACTTGTTTAGTTTAAGCTTAGAGTCTAAAATGTCAGCAATTTTGTAGTGCGGTTCACCTTGCACCATCAGAGGGGGTGGCTGTGCATGCTGACCAGGGTCCCAGCGGAGTAACCTGAAATGGAAACAGGGTGCAAATGTCTCAAAGTCTTTGGCAAGTCAAGTTCCACAATCACCTCATTTATTTTGTGTTTCACAGGGAATGGGCCCACATATTTCCAGCCCAGCTTCCTGTTAGGCTGGAGACCCTTGATGTTCTTGGTAGACACATAAACAGAGTCACCAGGCTGGATGTCTCAGCCGACAGCATGTTTTTTGTCAGCCTGAAGCTTGTAAGCCTGTTTAGCCCCGTCCAAGGTTTTGCGCAAAAGCGACCAGGCTGCCTGCAATAGTTTACACCAGTCCCCCATCTCCCCTTCCAGGAGAGCTGCATCAGACAGGAACAGGAGAGGTGGGGCATCGTAACCATAAGCTGCCATAAATGGGGAGACCCCCGTGAAGGAATGGCACGCATTGTTGTAACAGAACTCTGCCAGGGGGAGGAGTTCTTCCCAATCGTCTTGTTGAAAGTTAGTGAAACAGCGGAGGTACTGCTCAAGGGTTTGATTGACCCATTCCATCTGGCCATCAGTCTCGGGGTGATAAGCGCTGCTCAAACCCCATTCCACCCCCATGAGATGCATCAGTTCACCCCAAAATTTGGAAATGAACTGAGAGCCCCAGTCGGAAATTATCTTCCAGGGAAGCATATGCAGTCAAAAAACTGCTGAATAGATGCCTTGGCTAGCACACATTCAGTCGGCAGAGACTTAAACGGAACGAAATGAGCCTGCTTTGAAAACAAATCCACTATGACCTAGATAATTGATTTTCCCTGACTGGGAGGCAAATCAGTGATAAAATCCATGGAAATGACTTCCCACAGTCTATTGGGTGTAGTCAGGGGTTGTAGGAGTCCCGGTGGTTTACCAGGTCTTGGCTTGCCCATGATGCATGTCTGGCAAACAGGGAGAGATCTTTCCTCATCCCTGGCCACCAGAAGTGGCGCTGTAATAAATGCAGGGATTTCACAAACCCCAGGTGCCCCACCAGTTTATTGCTGTGTACTGTTAACATGATTTCACCCCGCAAAGCAGAAGGCACAAACAGTTTATGGCCGCGGTACCAACAGCCATTCGCCCACTCCTCCCACTCCTTTTGTAGTTCCCACTGATCACTGTTGGAGAGGGCGGAGGCGAACTTCAGTCCCCAGGATTCAGTGTCCATCAGGGGCTCAGCTGTCATTTGGCTGCATGTCATTACTGCCCCTCCCAACTGGGAAGGTGTAAACATTGAGTCAAGAACCTCCTCCCTGCAGCTGTCATGCTGTGGGAGACGGGACAACGTGTCCACCAAGGAATTAGCTTTTCCCGGGAAATGGTGGAGTGTGAAATTAAACTTAAAGAAGAAATCCACCCATCTAAGCTGTTTCACATTGAGATTGTGGGGCGTTCTGAGTACCTCGAGGTTTTTATGGTCAGTCCACACTTCAAACAGCACCCTGGCCCCTTCAGCCAGTGCCACCATGTAGAGAGCGCTAATTTAATAGCTCCCGCCTCCTTGTCCCACACTGACCAATTACGCCCCGTATCATTGAACTTCCGAGAAACATACACAAGAGGGTGCATTTTCCCATCCTCCCCCTCCTGGAAGATGGTGCCACCCATAGTGACGTCTGACGTGTCCACTTGAACAATAATTTTTTTGAGTTCATTTGGGTGTGCAAGCACAGGTTCGGATGTGAACAAAGCTTTTAAGCCTCCTGGTATTCGTTTGTCCATGTTAGTTTAGCACCCGGCCGTGTGCTCTCAGGACCCTTCCCTTTCATCTTTAGAAGGTCCATGAGCCGTAGGCTCACCTTGGCAAAGTTAGCAAGAAATGCGCTGTAGAAATCGGCAAAACCGAGGAACGCCTGGAGTTGCCTCTGGGTTCAAGGGGGTTCCCATCCCACCACGTCCTAGACTATAGCCGGGTCCATCTCCAAACCCTGTGGGGAAATATGGTAGCCCAAAAAGTCAATTTCTGTGCAGTGGAATTCACATTTTGACAACTTAGCAAAGAGCTTGTGCTTGTGCAACGTTTTCAAGATGTCCCTTACCAAAGCCACATGGGAGTCTCTATCGGGGAAATAAAGCAAGATATCACCTAGATAAACAAGAATGCCCTTGAAAATATGCTTGTACAGTACCTCATTTATCAGGTTTATGAAGACCCCAGGAGCCCCCTGAAGCCTGAAGGGCATCACCCTATATTTCAACTGCCCTAATGGGGTATTAAACGCCATTTTGTATTCATCCCCCTCCTTAATCTGGACCCGGTAGTAAGCATCATGGAGGTCGAGCTTGGAGTAGATTTTTCCCTTTGCAACTTCGGCTAAGAGGTTTTTATCAGGGGTAGGGGGTATGTGTTAGTAGTAGACACTGCATTCAAACCCCTATAGTCCATGCACAGTCTCAACCCCCTGTCTTTCTTTTTGCGGAACAACACAGGGGCAGCGAATGGGGAGGAAGCAGGCTGAATAAAAGCTTGGGCAAGGTTTTATCAATGAACTTATGCAGTTCCTCCTTTTCACTCAGGCTCATGGCATATAGCTTTCCCTTGGGTAATTTCTCTCCAGGCAACAATTCAATGGCACAGTCTGAGTGTCTATGAGGGGGCAACTCATCTGCCTCTTCTTCCTCAAAAACCCATGCTAGGTCTCGGTACTCAGGGGGAATAGCAGCCATCTCTTCACTCACAAGGCATGCCCGCACTGGTTTGTCAGGAGGTGGAATTCCCCACGTTTCATTCCATTCATGTGTGTGGCATCAGGGTGAGATAAATCAGACTATACCCTCATCCCACAAAATATAGGGGTCATGGTCATGGAGCCACGGGCTACCCAGCACCAACGGGAAATGAGCCGCTGCAGTGATGATGAAGGGTCGGTGCTCCCAGTGCCTTTCCACCCCATTAGTAAAGGAACAGTCTCGTATTTGCAAGGGTCTTTCATGGCAGACCCATCCATCTGGGTAAATACCAGGGGTTCTGGGAGTTTAACAACCTTGGCCCCAAGTACTGTAACAAGTGAGGGATTGATCAGACCCCATCCGCATCACAAGTCAATCAGACCCCGCACATGCACGTGGGTCCCTAAATCGGAATTCATGATAGTTACAGTCATGAAATAGAGGGGGGTAGATGCTCACCATTTTCTGCGCCTCTGGGATGGGGACCTGATGTTCAGCGCTACTCACAGCAGGTCCTGCCCATATCCTGCCAGCTGGGTCTCCTCCTCACTGGACAACTCCATCTCCCCCTTGGGGAGGCTGGTTTGTAGAGCATGTTGAGTCTTGGGGCGGGTGGTCAGCTTCTTCGCTGGGGTGTCATCTCGCTTCTTCTCCGGGCCCTTCCATGGGGTACTCGATGGCCCCAATTCCAGGCACGCTGCTGCGAAATGACTGGCTTCACCATATTTCAGGTAAAGCCCATGTTTCATCCGTTGCTTCCACGTCCCTTCTTTCTGTTTCGGTGGCATCTTGGGTTTTGGCACCGACAGCACACTGTTACCCAGGGTGGCCGCATTGTCAATGCGGATGGTTCTCAGCTGGCTCTCAGCATCAGCGGCCTCTCTTATCCAGGCATTTAGGGAAATGGGTTGTACACTGCGTAGGACTGTCTCCCGGATCTCTGGGTGTAGACTGAGCCGGTACTACTCCACTAACACCCGATCGGGCCATCCGTGGATCTTTGCCGCTTGCCGCCAGAACTCCTCCAATTACTCCTGCACTGTCTTCTTCCCTTGCCTGAAGGTGCGTAGGAAAGCTTGGGCGATTTCATTGGCATTCAGTGTCAGGCGCCTTAGATAGTCAGTCAACACCAAGCCTCATGAAAGGATAGCGTTTATTATACTGCAAAGCTAAAGCACTAGAACATAGGCATTGTCAGGAATGACCCATACAAAAGAAGCATCTCTGGTTATACCCAACAAAGGGGGGACCCCCCCTACCTTCTACCAATGGTTACAAAGCCCGCGCATGGGAAAAGAGCAAAAGGTGCTACAGACTACATTCCCACAAAGCAATAAATTCCCATGCCTAGCTGTTGTCTTAAGAAAAAGAAAGGAGACAAACAGCCTGGCTCTCAAGGCCATTTGGCCCATTTCGAGATAGCCCGAGATGGAAACTGCACCGTCTCCCAGGCAACCTCGTCACCTCCCCACATACCAGAGAAAACACAGATACATCTATTGACACCTCCTCCCCTCCCTTCACCCCTATGGCAGGGGTACCTGACATCCTGCCCCCCTGATAACACATCTTACCCTCCAGGCTTCAAGGGGTACAATTTATGGAACTGGCGGACTAATTTCGGGGCACGAACGTATTCCGCCCTCACCCACTCCCTCTGTTCAGGCCCAAAGTCCACCCATCCGATGAAATAATACAGCTGGTTGCGCAAAATCTTGGAGTCCAGAATCTGAGCAACTTCATAATGTGGTTCCCCCCACCACCATCAGCGGAGGCTGGGCGGGGTGATGCGGTCCCCACACATTCTCGGCAGGTGAACATCGCAAAAGCCTTATATGAAATACAGGATGGATAGAGTTCAGTGACTTAGGTAACAAAAGTTCAACCGTTACATTGTTCAACACTCGTTTGACTTGAAAAGGCCCCACATATTTCCACCCCAGCTTACTACTTGGTTGCAAGCCTTTGAGGTTCTGCGTAGAGAGATAAACAAAATCTCCACACTTGGGAGTCCATGTGTGATCGCGCTTCCTGTCAGCGTGCTCCTTGTAAGCAGCTTTAGCATCCTCCAAAGTCTTTGCCAACAGGGGCCATGCGTCCTGAAGGCGTTTGCACCAGTCCCCCGCCTCTCCCGGTGGGAGGTTGGGAGAAGCTAAAAAAGGCAGAGGGGGGGCCTCATAACCGTGGACTGCCATAAACGGGGACACCCCCGTGGAGGAATGACACATGTTATTGTAGCAAAACTCCGCTAGAGGTAACAACGATTCCCAATCATCTTGTTGGAAATTAGTAAAACATCTGAGGTACTGCTCCAAGGTTTGGTCCACCCGTTCAGTTTGCCCATCCGTTTCGGGGTAATATGCACTGCTGACCGCCCTGTCCACCCCTAGCAGCGTCATCAACTCCCCCCAGAAATGGGAAACGAACTGGGACCCTCTGTCCGATATCACCTTCGCTGGAAGAGTATGGAGGTGCACCACGTGTTGTAAAAATGCCTTAGCCAATTTCTTAGCCGAGGGAATGGACGCGAAGGGAACAAAGTGCGCCTGTTTAGAAAACATGTCCACGACCACCCAAATAACAGTTTTCCCCCCACTCGGAGGCAAGTCAGTAATAAAGTCCATGGAGACCACCTCCCAGTGCGAGTGGGGGTCGGTAGAGGTTGCAGCAATCCCGGGGGTTTCCCCGGCCGGTGCTTACTCATGATGCAGACCTGGCAGGCTTGAGTAAAGAAGGAAAGATCTTTACGCATTCCCGGCCACCAAAATTGACGTTGGAGTAGTTGGAGTGACTTCACAAACCCTGTGTGGCCTGCCAGCTTAGAGCCATGGGCCCAGGACATAACTTCCCCCCGCAGGGAGAGAGGCACGAAAAGTTTTCCATTTTTCCACCAGCAGCCATGGCATCCCCCACCACCCCCTCCTCCTTCGCCAGCGAGTCGCGGTCCATCTCAGACAGGGCTGACGCAAATTTCAACTCCCACTGGGAGGAGAGAGGTGCGGGGGGTGGGGATCTAGTTTGGCTACGCGTAGTCACCGCCCCACCCAGCTGGGAGGGGGTGAAGACTGAATCTCTGATCTCCTCCCTCCTGCTGTCGTGTTGTGGGAGGTGGGACAAGGCATCGGCTAGGGAATTTGCTTTCCCGGGGAAATGATGCAGGGTAAAGTTAAATTTAGAGAAGAAATCCACCCACCACAGCTGCTTAGCATTCAGAGATCTAGGGGAGCGTAACAACTCTAAATTTTTGTGATCTGTCCACACCTCAAACGGCACTCTCACCCCCTCCATCCAGTGCCGCCATGTCGAGAGGGCTAGCCGGATCGAACCTGCTTCTTTTCCCCAAACCGACCAGTTCCATTCAGCATCAGTAAACTTTTTTGAGACATAAGCAAGAGGGTGGAGTTTGCCATCATCCCCCTCCTGTAAAATGCCCCCCACATAGCGACATCCGAGGCGTCAACATGGACAATGAATTTTTTAAGTTCATTCGGGTGGGCCAAGACCGGTTCAGAGGTAAAGAGGGATTTAAGTTTAACAAAAGCCCTCTGGCAGTCATCGGTCCATTCTAGGCGAGCCCCGGGTTGGGTGCAATCGGGACTTTTCCCCTTCGTTTTGAGAAGGTCCGTGAGGGGGAGGGCCACCTGCGCAAAGTTCGACAAAAACGATCTGTAAAAATTGGCGAATCCGAGGAAAGCCTGGAGCTGCCGCCTCGTTTTGGGGGGCTCCCACCCCACCACGTCTTTTACCTTCTCGGGGTCCATTTCTATCCTCTTCTGTGAGATGCGGTAGCCTAGGAAGGCAATTTCCGATTTGTGGAACTCACACTTGGAGAGTTTGGCGAACAGTTTGTCCTTGTGTAACGTTTGCAGGACCTCCCTGACGAGTTTCTCATGGGAGCGCAAGTTGGGGGAGTACAGAAGTATGTCATCAAGGTAAACAAGGACCTCCTTGAACAAATGCTTATGTAGGACCTCGTTAATTAAATTCATGAATACCCCGGGCGCCCCCTGTAAGCCGAATGGCATCACCAGGTACTCGAATTGTCCCAAGGGGGTGTTGAACGCAGTTTTGTGCTCATCCCCTTCCCTAATGCATACGCGGAAGTAAGCATCCCTAAGGTCTAGTTTAGAAAATACCTTCCCCCCAGCAACGGCTGCTAGGAGGTCCTTAATCAAGGGTAGAGGGTATGCATTGGTAGCCGACACAGCATTGAGTCCGCGGTAGTCAGTGCACAGCCTCAGACCCCCATCTTTCTTTTTTCGAAACAAAACGGGGGCGGCGAATGGTGAAGAGGCTGGTCGGATAAAACCCCTCTCCAAATTCTTGTCAATAAATTTCCTCAGTTCCACCTTTTCGGCTGGGCTCATAGAGTATAACTTGCCCTTTGGGAGTTTTTGGTTCGGCAGTAATTCTATAGCACAGTCTGAATTTCTATGGGGGGGCAGCTCGTCCGCCTCCTCCTCCCCAAACACGGCGGCCAAGTCCTGGTACTCCTTGGGGATTGCTTCCCATTCCACCTCCACCACCCCCATTAATATCGGGTTGCCCTCCCAGAGTGGAGGCCCCCATTGTTCGTTCCAGGTGTGACCCCTGCATTTTGATGAAATGAAGTTCACATCTCCCGCTTCCCACAATATGTGGGGGTCGTGATAAAAAAACCACGGGCTCCCCAGCATCAGTGGGAACTGCGCGGCAGAGGTCACAACGAACGGTCTCACCTCCCAATGCTTCCCCACTCCCATGCGTAGGGGAATTGTCTCGTACTTACACGGCTCTTCCATAGTGGAGCCATCCAGCTGAGTGAAAACTAGGGGTTCTGTTAGCTTAATGACTTTCACCCCCAGCCCAGTCACCAAGGAAGGGTTGATAATGTCCTTCCCACACCCTGAGTCAATGAGAGCCCGCACTCTCACATGGGTCTGTAGACCTGGGTCCATTAAAGTCACTGTTAGGAAGAAGAGAGAGGAGGTTCTGCTCACCGGGTTCAGTGCTTGCGAGTCCGGGACCTGCTGTTCAGCGCTATTTACAGCAGGTCCTTCTCGTTTCCCGCCATCGGGGTCTCCTCCTCCGAAGAGTTGGAGGTCTCGCTTAATGGGGTGATTTGCAGTGCTCTAGCTCCTCTCGGTTTTGCCACGGGTTTCGGGGTGGACGTTTCAAACTTCTTCTTGGCTCCTTTTTCCGTGCCGGGCGGGGTAGAAGCTCCCAGGCAATTCGCGGCAAAGTGGCCTGCCTCCCCGCATTTCAGGCATAATCCTTGCTTCATTTGGAGTTCGCGGGTGCCGTCCTTCTGCCGTGGGGTAGTGGGTTGGCCCTTCCCCCTGGGCGCCGGAGTGGGAGCGGATTGGGGTCCCTTCCCCAATGCAGCCGCATCATCCAGGCGGATGGTCTTCAAGCGGGTTTCAGTAGCAACCGCCTCCTTCATCCAGCCCGACAAGGTTTCCGGGTCTCTTCGACGCATCACAGTCCAACGGATCTCAGCGTTGAGCCCCAGCCGGTATTGTTCCGCCAGGACACCATCCAGCCAGCCTCGAATTTTCGCCGCTTGCCTTCGGAACTCAGCGGTATACTCTCTCACCGTCTTGGACCTTTGACAGAACGAACGAAGGAAGGCCCGAGCCGTCTTATTTGTGTTGACGTCTTCGAACTGGTCCTTCATCGCCCACATAAACGCATCGACTTCCCGGAGTTCTCTCCCGTCTTCTTGGTGTAGCGCCACGTACCAATCCACAGCCGCGTCCTTCAGGTGCGACACGATCGCATCAACATTCCGCTCCTCGTTCTGGAACAGGTGGCCCCAGTTCTCGATGAATTTTTCGGTTCTTACCAGGAAAAACGAGAACTTCTCCGGGGTTCCGTCAAAGTCCGTGTCCAGGAGCTCAGCCGGTTTCGGTGGCAGGAACCCCCACCCTCTCGGCCCTCCCTGCAGTCGCAGCGCCGGTGGCCCCTGTGGTGGGGGCCCCACGGGTTGGTCTGGAGGTGCCCCAGGTTGCCCCGGCACACCTCCGGGCGGCGGCGCAGCTGGGACAGGCACAACTCTTTGGTTGGGGGGTTGCTGGTCATGTGTCACCGGTGGCTGCCTCCGTTCCATTTCCTCTCGAATGCCGTCCGAGATCATCCTGGGGATGCGGGACAGGGACTCATCTATGAGGTGGAGGATTTGGTCTTGGCTTGGATCTCCGCTCCATCTCCGGCTCCCGACGGCCCCTTCTAGGTCCCTGGGTTCCTGGCGCATGTCTTCCACCCCTTCCGCCATGCTCAGGCAGTACACCGACCTCTCGAATCGGCTCTCTCGAATCGAAGCCTGGGGGGTGAGAAACCACGTCTCCTGCGTCTCGGCCAGCGGTTTTGACCAGTCCCACCGCTGCCTCGGTCTGGTGGTAACTCCTCCGTATGCGGCTCCGTATGGGTCCCCGTATGGGCCTCCCATGTTGTACTCCGCGCCCCATGACGCCGGCACGTAGGTGACCGGGTTATCCAGTGGGACAATCACTGTGGTGATCACCACCGTCGAGACCGGAGGTTTCCCATCCTCCGGGGGATCTTGGATTGGGATAGTGTCTTCTCTGTCACTCATCTCTGTGAGAGAAGTGCAGGGTTCGACCAGTCCCAACAAAGGTGATTCCTGACAATCTGTCAGGCGCCTTAGATAGTCAGTCAACACCAGGCCTCATGAAAGGATAGCGTTTATTATACTGCAAAGCTAAAGCACTAGAACATAGGCATTGTCAGGAATGACCCATACAAAAGAAGCATCTCTGGTTGTACCCAACAAAGGGGGGACCCCCCCTACCTTCTACCAATGGTTACAAAGCCCGTGCGCGGGAAAAGAGCAAAAGGTGCTACAGACTACATTCCCACAAAGCAATAAATTCCCATGCCTAGCTGTTGTCTTAAGAAAAAGAAAGGAGACAAACAGCCTGGCTCTCAAGGCCATTTGGCCCGTTTCGAGATAGCCCGAGATGGAAACTGCACTGTTTCCCAGGCAACCTCGTCACCTCCCCACATACCAGAGAAAACACAGATACATCCATTGACACCTCCTCCCCTCCCTTCACCCCTATGGCAGGGGTACCTGACATCCAGGTCTTCATATTGAGCCCTGAGTGCCCACATGAAAGCATCCACCACCCCGAGTTCCAGGTCATCTTCATTGTGATGACTCATGTACCAATCGGCAGCCCCCTCCCACAACCGGGACGCAGTGTAGTCCACAATGTGCTCCTTGTCAGGGAACAGGTGGCCCCAATTCATGACGAACTTCACTGCTTGCACTATGAAAAACACCAGTTATTTGGGTGTCCCATTGAACATTGCATCCAACAGTTCTGCCAGCTGGTGTGCCTCCTGCTGTGGCTGCCCTGGGGCCTGGTCCCCCAGAGGTGAAGGGGGTGGGATGGCAGGCTGCTGGTGGAGCGGCTGTTGGCGGGTGTCAGGTTCTTCAGTCAGTCACACAACACAGGGCTTCTCCAGAAGACAGTTTTTAATAATGGAACAATGCTAAAGACACGTGTATATTTTCTGTGTCAGTAATGACTAGATACAGCAGCGCTTACTAGGTTATACTACATTCAAACAACCCCCCCTTCAGCAGAAGCCAATTGATAAAGTTTGCGTATGCGGGAAGCTAAAGTGGGCTAAGAAGCAAAACATTCTAGGAACCATTATAATTCCCAGCAAGGCTCCTGCAGCAGGAGACTGTGTGGAAAACTTCAGAGGAAAGGAAAGAGGCAGCAGCCCTCCTCCCACATACCATTGACATGACAGGGCTACCTGACATCCTGCCCACCTAAAGGCCCCCCCCCAGGTTTGTTCGGGTAGAGGCGGTGGAACTTGCAAACGAGGCACGGGGCGTCTATATGTTCTACAGCGACCCATTCCCTGTGTTGGGGCCCATAATCCATCCACTCAACATGATAATACAGTTTATTGTGTTTTAACTTAGAGTCCAAAATGTCAGCAACTTCAAAATGCGGTTCACCTTGCGCCATAATTGGGGGGGGGGGTGTAACTCGTTATGGTTGCCATGCGTTAGGCCCAGGATCATGCCTTAAAAGTCTGAAATGGAAGACAGGATGTAGAAATTTCAATGCTTTAGGCAGTTCAAGTTCTACAGTGACATCATTGATCATACGTTTGATAGGGAATGGCCCTACAAACTTCCAGCCCAATTTCCAGCAAGCCCATTTTATTCCGTTTAAATCCTTACCGACAGAACAGATGCTGGCTAAAGCGTTCTTGCAACACATTTTCAGACTTCATACATTGCCCCGGAAGATAATCTCCAACCGGGACACGCAATTTGTTTCTAAATTCTGGAGTGAACTAATGCACCTCTTGGGGGTCGAGAGAGGCCTAAGTAGCACCTACCACCCAGAGACTGATGGGCAAACCTAACGAGTTAACCAGACTCTAGAACAATACCTTCATTGTTTTACTAACTTTCAACAGGACGGTTGTGAGGGACTCCTCCCTCTAGCAGAATTCTGCTATAATAATGCCTTCCATTGTTATACCACAACCCAGATAACTATTTCCCCATTTGCTGGGGGGAAGATCTGTAATAAAAATCCATGGAGATGACATCCCACAGGTGACTGGGAGTGGGCAGGGGTTGGAGGAGTCCAGGAGGCTTCCCGGGCCTCGGTTTCCTCATCGGGCAGGTCTGGCATGATTGAACAAAGAGGGAGAGATCTTTCCTCATCCCTGGCCACCAGAACTGGCGTTGGAGGAGGTGCAGAGACTTAACAAACCCCAAGCGCCCTGCCAGCTTGCACCCACGCACATAAGACATTATTTCACCCTGCAATGTCAAAGGTACAATTTCTGACCACGGTACCAACAACCATTTTCCCTTTCCTCCACCTTCCCCTCTTTATCCAGCTTCATGCGGTCAGTATCAGAGATGGCAGAAGCAAACTTCAGTTCCCAAGAGTTCGAAGGGGGAGGGCGGGCTTTAGCTTGTGCGCGCGTAGTCACCACCCCGCCCAGTTGAGAGGGGGTGAACATGGAATTGAGAATCTCCTCCTGATGGCTGTCGTGTTGCAGGAGGTGGGACAGAACATCAGCCAGTAAATTAGCTTTCCCCAGGAAATGGTGTGTGTGAAATCGAACTTAGAGAAAAAATCAGCCCACCGGAGTTGTTTGGTGTTGAGGTTTCAGGACGTTCTAAGGACTTCCAAGTTCTTATGATCAGTCCACACTTCAAATGGCACCTGAGCACCTTCCAACCAATGCCTCCATGTCAAGAGGACCAATTTAATAGCTACCACCTCCTTGTCCCAAACCGACCAATTGCATTCAGTGTCAGTGAACTTCTGAGAGGCATAAGCAAGGGGGAGTAACTTCCTGTCCTCCCCATCTTGCAAGATGGTGCCACCCATAGCAACATCTGAAGCATCAACTTGTACAATAAATTTTCTAAGTTCGTTTGGGTGCGCCAAAACAGGTTCAGAAGTGAACAGGGCTTTTAGGCAGTCAAACACACTTTGGCACTCTGGCGTCCAGTCAAGTTTAGCCCCTGGCTTTGTACTGTCCGGACCCTTCCCTTTCATTTTCAGGAGGTCCGTAAGCAGTAAACTCACTTGGGCAAATTTAGCAAGAAATGATCTATAAAAGTTTGCAAATCCTAAGAACGCCTGGAGCTGCCTCCACGTCTTGGGAGGTTCCCACCCCACCACATCTTGGACCTTGGCGGGGTCCATTTCAATTCCCTGGGGGGAGATTCGATAGCCCAGGAAAGCGATTTTGGTGCAGTGAAATTCACACTTTGAAAGCTCAGCAAAGAGTTTGTGCTTGTGCAACGTTTTGAGAACATCTCTAACCAACTTGACATGGGATTCTTTGTCAGGGGAATACAACAAAATATCATCCAGTTAGACAAGGATGCCATTAAACAGATGCTTGTGCAGAATTTCATTTATCAGGTTCATAAATACCCCAGGAGTGCCCTGAAGGCTGAAGGGCATCACACGGTACTCGAACTGCCCCAGGGGGGTATTGAATGCAGTTTTGTATTTGTCCCACTCCTTAATCTGGACCCGGAAATAGGCATCGCATAGATCAAGTTTTGAAAAGATTTTCCCCTGCGAGACCGCTGCTAAGAGGTCTTTAATCAAGGGGAGGGGGTAGGCGTTGGTGGACGAGACAGCATTCAAACCCCTGTACATAGTCTCAAACCCCCATCCTTCTTTTTTAAGAACAACACCAGGGCTGCGAAAGGTGAGGAGGAGGTCGAATAAAACCCCTTGCCAAGTTTTTGTCAATTAACCCCCTCAACTCCACTTTCTCCGCTGGGCTCATGGAATATAACTTGCCCTTAGGCAATTCCTGGTTAGGTAACAGTTCAATGCAGCAGTCACAGTTTCTGTGGGGGAGCAGTTCATCTGCCTCCTCCTCCCCGAATACCTTGGCCAAGTCGCGGTACTCGGGGGGAATCAACTGGAGTTCTGAGTTGGCCAGACAGGCATGTACTGGCTGCTCCCTGGGAGGTTCGCCCCATTCCCGGTCCCAGCTATGTGTTAAGCATCTGGGTGAGATGAACTGAACAATCCCCTCACCCCACAAGATGTAAGGATCATGGTCATGGAGCCATGGGCTGCTGAGCACCAATGGGAAATGGGCCGCTGGGGTAATGATGAAAGGATAGTGTTCCCAGTGTTGCCCCGCACCTATCCGCAATGGTACAGTCTCATATTTGCAAGTGTCTTTCATGGCAGAGCCATCCATTTGGGTGAACACTAAGGGGTCAGGGAGTTTAACTACCTTAGACCTCAGTCCAGTAACTAAGGATGGATGGATCAGATCCCTCCCGCACCCCGAGTCAATTAGACTTCGCACCCGTATGTGGGTGTTTAGCTCCAGGTTGATGATTGTCACAGTTACAAAAGGGGGGGGGTAACTGCTCACTGTTTTCTGCACCTCGGGACATGGGACCTGCTGGTCAGTGCTGTTTACAGCAGGTCCAGTCCATTTTCCGCCGGCTGGAAGTCATCCTCACAGGATGAGTCAGTCTCCTCTTCTTGCAGGCTAGCTTGCAGAGCGCGGGGAGTCTTCAGGCAGGTGGGTGGTTTTTCGCTGAGGTGTTAGGCCACTTCTTCTCTCCACTCTTCTTCAGGGGGGTCACAGATCCTGACTACAGACATGCAGTGGCAAAATGACCAGCTTCCCCACATTTCAGGCATAGATCCTCTTTCATGTGGAGTTCGTGTGTTCCTTCTTTAGGTTTCACAGGCATTTTGGTTTTCACGGGCACCACAGTACTCATCCCCAAGGTGGCTGCATCATCGATGTGAATGGTGCGGAGGTGGCTCTCCATGTCAGCCACCTCTCTCATCCAGGAGAGTAGGGACACCAGCTTAATGCCACAGAGGATTGTGCTCTGTATCTCCAAATTGAGTCCCAAGCGGTAATGGTGCGCCAGCACCCCATCTGGTCATTCTCGGATCTTGGCTGCATGGCAACAGAACTCTTTGGTATACTCACATACAGATTTCTTTCCTTGGCGGAAAATGTGCAGGAAAGCCTGAGCAGTTTCACTCGCATTTGTAACCTCATAATGTGCCCGAAGGGCCCGCATGAACACATTGACCTCCCAGAGCTCCCAGCCGTCCTCATGGTGTAGGCTCACAAAGCAATTGGCCGCTCCTTCCCGTAGCTGGGATGCTATATTGTCCACAATGAGCTCCTCATTGGGGAACAGGTGGCCCCAGTTCCCAACAAACTTTTCTACCCACACCAAGAAGTATGCCAACTTCTCGGGCACCCCATCAAACATTGCCTCCAGCAATTTGGCCAGTGGGGGGAGTTCCCTTCCCAGTCCCCTGGGACCCTTCTTGGCAGGGGAGGGGAGTACTGGCTGCTTGATTGGTGGTGGCTGACCAGGAATCCCTTGGGCAGGTGGTGCTTGCACTGGAGGTGCGTGGGGAGCAGGTAGCTGCTGATCAAGTTCCCACTGCACTACCTCCATTATCTATTCTGGTAGCTTTCAGAACGACTCCTTGACCATCTGGAAAAGTCAGTCCTGGCCACGCTCTAACAACCCCAAAGGAATGTCAACGTGATCCTCAGGTTCTGCTGGTTTTCATGTTCCAGCCTCCAGCTCGGGCACCATGTTCAAGCGGTAGATGGCCCAATCGTATTGACTTTCCTGATGGGGCCCGGGGGTAAGGGACCAAGTCTCAACAGTGTCTGTTTGGAACCTTCTCCAGTCTTTCCTCTTCAATTGGGTAGTCATGCTGGCATATGCCCTGCCAAATGGGTCAAAGTATCTCTCGCCCAGATCCTCCTCCAGAGGACTGGTGGTTGGTACCGTAGTGGTAGGTACCGATTTTTCCGTGGTAGTTACCACAGCAGCATCCTCCTCTTCCCCGTTCATCCTGATTGGTGAGAGAGGCAGTTCAAAGGAAGGAAAGAAGGATTACTAACACTGTCAAGTTCTTGTCAGTCACACAACACAGGGCTTCTCCAGAAGACAGTGTTTAATAATGGAACAGTACTAAAGATACGTGTACATTTTCTATGTCAATAATGACTAGATACAGCAGTGCTTACTAGGTTATACTACATTCAAACAACCCCCCCCTTCAGCAGAAGCCGATTGATACAGTTCACATGCATGGGAAGCTTAAGTGGGCTAAGAAGCAAAACATTCTAGGAACCATTATAATTCCCAGCAAGGCTCCTGCAGCTGAAGCAACAAGGTCAGGGACCTGATAAGAGACTGTGTGGAAAACTTCAGAGGAAAGAAAAGAGACAGCAGCCCTCCTCCTGCATACCATTGACATGACAGGGCTACCTGACAGTGGGATGGAGGCACCTGCTGCTACAGGTGGCTGCGCTGGCTGCGCCGGCAGTTGGACCTGGAGTTCACACTGCACCACATCTGTTATGATTCCTGGTAGGTTTCGAAACGATTCTTCAACCATTCAGAATAGTCAATCCTGGCCACATTTGAGCAGCTCTAAACGGGTGTCCAAGACTCCCTCTGCCTCCCCGGTCTCCTGAAGGATGTCCCCGGCCTCCTTCTCAATACTCAGTTCTTGAACAGGCTGGTCATATCAGCTTTCCCACCTCTGACCCGGGGTGAGTGTCCAGGTCTCATGGGTATCCGCATGAAACTTTCCCCAATGTGGCCCCTTCAGCCTTGTAATCACTCATTCTCGTGCCCCGCCAAAGGGTTCCAGGAAAGGTGCACTCGTGTTCTTCTCCTCCTCTAGTGGAAGGGTAGTTGGCATGGTGGTTGTAGGGACTGTTTCCCTAGTTGTGGCTGGGGTGATGATCTCTTCCTCATTTTCGCTCATCTCGGGATGGAGAAATGC
The DNA here is from genome assembly GCA_029375565.1 of Gekko gecko. Taxonomy (NCBI): domain Eukaryota; kingdom Metazoa; phylum Chordata; class Lepidosauria; order Squamata; family Gekkonidae; genus Gekko; species Gekko gecko. The sequence continues at coordinate 213,782,130 of JAPDNY010000005.1, read as the reverse complement.
AGGTTGAGGGAATGATAGATTCCTGACACTTTGTCAGGCTCCTTAGTCAGGTCATGCAACATAGGTCTTCTTCAGAAGAAAACTGTTTATTGGTGAATCAGAACTAAAGATTCATGTACAGCTTGTGTCAGGAATGCCCAGGAACAGTAGGGCCACCTAAATTATACTACAATCAAACACCCCCTGAATAAGCTGAAGCCAGTGAGTACAGTTCGCGTGCGCGGGCTAAGCAAGCTGGAGAAGCTAGCAAACAATCTAAAAGCCGTTATTTCCCAGCCTAGGAGTTCTGCAGTCATACAAATGATAACATAAAGACAGTAGAAATGGTAATGGTCAGATGCTGGTAGACTGAGAGTACTCCCTCCACATTCCAACCCCATGACAGGGTTACCTGACAGTAGTGCTTTAAGGAGTTAAAGTCATGAATCAAAATTGGTTATCATAAATACAGTACATTTATTTCAGTTGGTATTTCTTTTTGAGTTACAAAATAAGATAGGCTTGAGAACCATATAGTTGTAAATTCATTGTATTCAGTATCAGTATTTACCGGTCTTAACGTATCTGTTAATTTTGTCATTATATATAGACTAGGAATAAGGCCTGTTGTGGAAATAAATACAAGTTCTAGAAAGAGGCTCTGGGAGAGTGCCAAGGCCTTGGGCACTCAACGTCAATTTGCTGTGTCAATCTCAGCAGGGTATAATGACACAGAGTCCGCCATTATCTCCAGAGGAAATGATCTCTGCTATCTGAAGAGCAGTTGTAATTTTGAGTGATCTCCACCCCTCACCTGGACATTGGCAACAATGATTCCCCCAGGAGAAAATGGCTAGTTTGGAGGGTGGAGTCTATGGCATTGTACCTGTCTGAGGTTCCACCCCTCCTCAAACCTCACCCTCTCCAGGTTCCATCCCTCAAATCTCCAGGAATTTCCCACCTGGAGTTGGCAATCCTATCTCCTTCCCAGCCAAGTATCAACCTACCTTTATTTCCCCCTCACTCTTCAGCTTTCCATCTCCCCCCCACACCTGCAGCCTCCACCATGCTCTGACGCCCTGACTGCCTCATCATATTGGCTGCTGGGGGGGGGGCATCTCAGTAGGGTATAAGGACACAGAGTCCCCCATTTTCTCCAGGGGAACTGATCTCTGCCATCTGGAGAGCAGTTGTAATTCTGAGCAATCTCCAGCCCTCACCTAGAGATTGGCAACAATGGTCTCTCAGGAGGAAAAGTTGTCTTTCTCTGCAATGGGGACCAAAGCAGCTTATGTCATTCTCCTCTCCCCCTTGTGACTTGCGCAACAACCCTGTGAGGCTGCCACCGCTCACTGAATTGTCACTGCCTTTTTAGACAGTGAGACCCCTCGTCCCATGGGCATATCTCACTTCTTAAGTTTGCTGCCAGCACTCACTGAATCATCAGTGCCTTTTGAGGGGGACAGTAAGACCCCTCTGGCCGAATCTCCCTATTTGGAGATGGAAAGTTGGCAACCCAAGGGTCTGGCTTTTCCTTGCTTCCCTGGGCTATCCCCTCCCTTTGGTATTGTGCAGAGCAGGGGAAACTATGTGGTCAGAGCACAACACAGATTATTAGTCCAAATAAAATAATTTATTTAACTATTTACACAATTATGGAGTGCACGCACACTGTACGAGTAAGCACACACTATGAACCAACAGGGCATAAATCAACAGGGGTTAAATGCAATCCTATTTCCCTAAATAGAATACCCTCTAGCTCTGGAGGTTGTGGGCTCAGGATAGGACCTCTTCTTGGACTGGCCTCTGGCTATACTTCAGCCTCTCTCTTTTGCCCAAGAGAGCAGGAAACTTCCATTCATTCCCCAGTCTGGCTGACTGTGGAGTGGCTGAATTTCTGCTGCCTCTCAGGGACAAAGACTGCCTCCTCCCTGGATGGGCTGCAGTCTATATTGATGCCGCCGTGCCCCTTGGGACACTCCCTGTTTTCCCACACTTTTTGGCCTTGGGGCAGCTGGGAACTGTAGGCCAGCAGATGAGGAAGGCCTATTCAACCCAGTGAGTGATACCCCTGCAGCCCCCTCTCTGGAACTACAGCTCAATTAAACCTTATGTACAGGAAAAGTCTTTCCTGATTTCTCCCAGCCAGGGCCAAATGGCTGTAGCTGGTAACATGTCCATGTGACTTTTGTCACCTGAGCAGATGGCCTGCCAGATGGCAAGCTTCATATCCATATACAAGACACTTTGATACCTTTTGCTAGAGCAAGGAGACATTCAGGCGCCTTCTCACACATGGAAAGAGCTAGGCCCAAGACATCAGCACATCAAAGAATTCTCTGACATGATACAGAACACGTAGGCAATGGCTAGTAACTGGAGGTTTGGAACGCCCCTCCACTCCCTCATGATTGGGTAATGGCCATATCTGATAGTGATGGAGGAAGGGGTTTAACTGTGATCACCCTATGGGAAGAGGGGAAGAGTTTTCTTGGGAAGAGAGTTCCTTTTTGGAGAAGAGTTCCTTTTTGGACTGTATACTTGCAACATGGAATTTTACTGCTAGGCAGCCAAGCTGATCTTGGTTGCCATCATAAACCATGTGGTTCATCCTCAAGATTCCCTGGTTACACATTGGACATTGAATCATCTGATACCTCTGAAAGGCTGGTAACTATGAATACCTCTATTGTGTAGTTAGAGCTGATTATGCTATAGGCATTATTTGTTTTTGTTTATACTGAATAAAGATAATATATAACCAATATTATCTGGACTTTTTTTCCTCTGTTGCAACTTGACCTCTAAGATTAGATCTTGTACCTGAGCCATTCCCCTAAGAAGGCTACCACTGTGTGTTAATTAATTGTTTGCAGCCCTGGTACAGAGCTGATAAGTTGCTACATCCCAGAGACCAACAGGAGTTGGGATCTCTACTCCTGATGGTTGGTGGGGGACCTTTGTGTAAGAGATCCTGGTGGCAGTGACTACTGATACCCTAGACAGTGTACAGACATACTCCTGGGGGCTTGTTTAATTCTTACTGAAGTCTTGGGGTTTCTAACTCTCATCCCTGGACTGGGGTGGGAGAGAAGAAATCCATGACAACTTCAACAGGTGACCCTCTCTGGGACTGTACAACAGGCTTAGGTCTGTAAACAATCTCAGGATGGCCAATGTGACAGTGTGCTAAGAGTGGCTTATTTGCCAAATAAGGCTGCCTCCCTTCTTTATGTTTTTGTTCTATTTTCCCCTTTGTTCTGTTAAGTACACTCTGTGCTTTTTTCCATCTTTATTCTTTTCTTGTTATTGCAAGGACATTGGCAAGAAAGATAAGGTTCTGATGGATTACATCTCCCCCCCCATTCTGGGACTTGACAAACTTTTCTGAAGGGAAAAAATAACAGCTCAGTGATTACTATTAATTATTATTATAACCTTCAAGCTTTGGGGAGAACAGAAGAGGAAAAGAGGATAGCCTTTTGAATATTATGAATTTTGGATTATAAGTAGCATTATACTAGCATAAACTAAGGCTTTCCTCTCTAATTTATTAACCAATCACCATTTTGATTCTACAACTGTTTCTGAATTAAAAACACATGGATTATTTGGACTGTTCATACTTTGATGATTCTTAAATACATATTTGGAGGGAAGAAGGGAAGAAAGTGTAATAGATAAGATTTGCAGACATACCTTTCTTTTTTCTTAATGACAGTGGTGTGATGCAGTTCATATTATCTACCCCTCCACATCCTTCTATCTTTGGCTTTCCCAATTGCATTTCCTTTGCTGCCATTTCTGTATAGGACCTTTTTCTGACTGGTGAGGTGAATTGCTGATTTTAACTGTTCTTTAAGGTGATCTCTGATTCTGATCTGTTGTTTATTGCTGGCTTTTCCTCTCAAAGCACATCAAGATTTTTCTATGTTTTTGGTTTTGATTTGAAAATTACAGCATTCTACTATAATGGAATTAATCCTGGATTTCAAAGTCTTTGGTGCCATCCACTGCAGGAATCAAGAATTGCAAGGACACAGACTTCAATTATAAAGACTGCTTCAGAGACTAAGATTAAGCCTCTTTAAACCAGTTTGGTGTAGTGGTTAGGAGCACAGACTCTAATCTGGGAGAACCAGGTTTGATTCCCCATTCCTCCACATGCAGCTGCTGGTGTGACCTTGGGTCAGTCACAAGTTCTTTCAGAGCTTTTCTCTCAAGGGCAGTTCTCGAAAGAGCTCTCTCAGCCCCACCTACCTCACTAGGTGTCTGTTGTGGGGAGGGGAAAGGAAAAGAGATTGTAAATTGTTCTGAGACTCCTTCGGGTAGTGAAGGGTGGGGTATAAATCCAATCTCCTCCTCCTTCTCCTCCTCCTCTTCTTCTTCAAGACAATATTAATAATATTAATATTTTCTTTTGGTATTAAGTAATAGTGATATTTACCAAAGTAATAGACATATAATTTTTGTTGTATTATTTGCTATACTCTATGTCCTTTTAACAAATATTTTCTTCCCTGCTAAAATATATAATTTGGAAAATTAAGAAAGGGGAAATAATACAAAACTAATTTGAACTGTTATTTGTATGTTAAATATTTCTATTTATGGTTTTTAGAATTTTAGAGTTATAAAATAGATTTACAGTCATATAGTTATAAATATCTGAACCTAATGAATGGGCTGATTGAATAATTTCCTTAAGGTAAGATCAACACAGATCGTTAATATCACTATATGTTTCAAATAATGCTAAAGAAAAATTTTATCAGAAATTTTTCTCTCAAGGGTTGAATTTTTTTTCAAATGTTGAAGTGATCAAAAATATAAACATCACTAATGGAGAGAGTATAATTATAAGTATCACTATGAAATCAGCTTAAGCACATAAGTAACCATATAGAAACAGAATCTGACAAGGCTGAACTTGATTCCTTATTCCCAGTTACTTATTCATTCCTTATTCAAGACTTATTCATGAATTCATCCAAATACACTGAGGAGAGTGTAAAAGCTCTGAACCCCAAAATAAGGTCTGGACCACCACACATCATACACCCCCAGATTCACAGGATTCTCCCCTGCAAGAGGATATATCTTGTTTCCTGGTCCAAAGTGTGGTTCTTGTGCCAACTGCTCCAAAGTGGAGTGCTCCTAGGACAATCACACAGGCAGACACTTGGGCCATGATGCACCAAAATGCTCTTTGGACCAACCAAAATTACACATCCTCACACTCTGGAGACTCTTCCCTGCAAGATGACATGCAGTGCTGCCTGGTCCCAATACTGGTCCCGGAGCCACAGGCTTCTATTTGAGTTGCCCCCAAGAAGGCTGTATTCCAAAGGTGATTTGAATAAGGAATTGGTTTGACTGCTTGCCCTCTGCATCCCAAAATAAGCTTTGGACCATAACACTTCATACACCCCCATGTTCGGCAGACACTCCCTTTAAAGGAGACATAAGCTATTTCCTGGTTCAAGTCCAAACTCTGGTTATGGCACCATGAACTTCTATTTGGAGTGCCTCCCAGAGGCCTGTATTTCAAAGAAGATTTGAATATGGAAGTGTGGTCCCACACCCAAAATAAGGTTTGGACTCCCACACTTCATACACTCTTATGTTTTCTGGTTCAAATCACAGTTTTTGTGCTAGCTGCTCTAAAGTGTGGTGCCCCCAGGACAATCACACAGGCAGACATTGGGGCCAGGCTGCACTCACAAAACCCTCTTTGGACCACCCCAAATGACACATCACCATACTCTGGAGACTATTCCATACAAGAAGACATAAGTGGCACCTGGTCCAAACACTGGTGACAGTGCCACAAGCTTCTCTTTGGAGTGCCTCCCAGAAGCCTGTATTTCAAAGAAGATTTGAGAAAGGGTGCCCTCTGCACCTAAAATGAGGTTTGGACCACCACACTTCATAAACCCCCTTGTGCAGTGGACTCTCCTCTTCAAGGGAACATATGCTGTTTCCTTAGTTCGAAGCGCAGTTAGAGCCAGGCTGCATCCACAAAACAATCTTTGGACCACCCCAAATGACAGTTCACCATGCTCTGGAGACTGTCCTCTTCAAGAAAACATACACTGGTACCCAGTTCAAACTCTGGTTCTGGCACCACAACCATCTATTTGGGTCCCCACTAAGAGGCCTGTATTTCAAAGATTATTTAAATAAGGAACTGGTTTGACGGCTTGCTCTCTACACCTCAGAATAAGGTTTGGACCACCACATATCAGACCCAAAAGAGACAATAACAGAACACCACTAGTGGACACATACAGCTCCCAACTCAAAACTGTTCAATACATCATCAGCAACTTAAAACCTCTACTGGATAATGACAGTTCTCTTTCAGGAGTACTGGGGGGGGGCAAATCTTTTCTAACACATAGATAGCCCTCCAATCTCAAACAACTCCACACTCACAATAATACAGCATCTAATTTAAACATGGGCACTGATACCAGACCTCGCAGCAAACCCAGATGTCAACTTTGCTGCCACATACACCCAGACAACACAACCACGGGACCTAAGAATATCAATTGCACCATGAATTTCAGACAGATGATATAATCTGGAAGAGGAATGGTTCCCAAACAGTTTCTGGTCTGTTATTAGAACCGGTTCCCTACCAGAATATATTTGTAATTTCACACAGAAACGCTTCGATCCCGTTCAGGAAACGGGGCTGAAGCGTTTTACCTGTCAACTGCTTCCAAGTAGTTGTCAGTTTCTTCTCCCAGATCCAATGCGCTTTTCCCCCGCCCTTTTTCACGACCTCTGGCTTTTCTTTTTGAATGTTCACTTTAGAGCACTATAGTGCTATAGCGCTATAACACAACTTCAAAACAGTGCCATAGCGATCCCGTCGGAATGCCTGGGCTCCACTGGGAGACATACGATGTCTACATCTGCCACCTAGAGACAAGTACCCCATTGGATAGAGGCTTCTAGCGGGACATTGGGGCATCAGTGATTGGAGAGAGAGATGTTGCTAACCCTTCCATGCCCAAAGAAGTGTCAGGGAAGGTGATGGGTTGTCAGGTTGCCACCTGGAGACAAGTACCCCATTGGATAGAGGCTTCCAGAAGGACATTGGGGCATCAGTAACTGGAGAGAGAGATGTTGCCAACCCAGCCTGATGAGCACCCATCCATGCCAAGAGGCATTTGGCTGTCACACAGCTGGACCCAGTATAAAGGGCAGGGAGGCAAACCCTTCATCTCTGTGGGTTGAAGTTGGTGAGTGGCAGGCTTGGTTGGTTAGAGTGGTTTTGCTGATCTATTGGAAGGAGGATGAGTGCGACAAGGGGGGTAGCCTGGACAGAGCAGGAGGTTCTTGACCTCCTTGTATTATGGGGGGATGACAGGATACAGGATTTGCTCAAGTTTAATCATAGGAATCATGCTGTATTCCAAAAAATTTCTTTGGAAATGGCCAAACGTGGCCATGACTGGACAGCAGAGGAATGCCGCAATAAAACAAAAGCAATGCAGATGAGATACAGGCAGGTTCTGGATCAGAATTCCAGGCCTGGTAATAGGAGAACGTCCTGTCCCTATTTTAGGGAGCTTCACCAGATCCTAAAAGGGGAAGGATTGCTGAGGCCAAGGGGGGAGGTGGCAAGTGCCATCACCTTCCAAGACAAGGTTCCAGCAGGACATTCACAGGACCTCTTTTGCCCAGAGACAGTGAATCTGGAGGACATCAGACCTGGTAAGTCATGTATATAAGGGATGAGGGGGAGGGTGTGAGTTCACTGTCAAAGATGATGCACAGATGACTGTAGTATGCATGTACAGATCTTCTTTGCTTGATTGCTGGGTGGGCCTTTCAGTGAAGTGGAATGAAAGTTATTGCTTCCCTAGTTTTGTCTCAGTCTCTCTGTGATTTGCAAGAATTCTGAACTGGGGGCTTATGAAAATGGACCTTGTATATGGGTGCTGTCTACCTTACAGGGATGTTGTTTTCTTCTCCAACTGTATTCTTGCAGTGATAGAAAGGCAGAAACTGTTTGGTTACCTGTATCTCTCCAATGCCCAAAAAACTATGTATTGTACCGATTCACCTATGCCAACAGGTACTGCCACAATTGTATTTGATGGGAGGCAAGGCAGCATGTTGGAATTCAGACATGCTTCAAGTTATAGGACTATGCAGGACAGACAGATGATTATGCATAGATATAAACTTTGTTGGCCCTAAAGGTGCTACTGGAGTCAGTGTATGCCTATTAAACTGTTATTGGTATATAGCTGGTGTGGTCAGAGATTAACCTGGTTGTGTAATCATTTGCATTTTGTTACTTGTCAGGCTCCGTCTGCTAGGGCGGGGTGGTGCCTCCAGTCGCCGTGGCCTCCTGGGGTCAGACGGTGGGTTGGAGGTCCTGGAAGCGAGAGGATCACCAAGGAGGGGAGGAGATGGAGACTGGCAGGGGACCGGGTTGTAAGCACCCTCAGCATCCCTCTGCCTGTGTGTCAGGAAATGGGTCCTGCTCTGGTCCCTCTAGTTCTCTGCCCCTTGTACCCAATTTCTCCAGCACCATTCTCCTCCCCGGCCTCACTCCCTCCCTGTCCTTTATTCCTCCTCCCACTCCCAGCACCCCCCAGTGCTCCCCGGTTACCCTCTCCCTCATTCCGCCCCCGCCCCCCTTCTTTAGGAAGGACGCTGAGCTGGGCGGGGCAAGAGACTGCAGCCTCTGTGTCTCGCTGGAGCCTTCACAGGGCTCCTTTCCCTGCTCCTTCGCCTCCAGGGGGGCTTGGCGCCACCTGTGGGCTCTTCCGCCTCCATCTGGCTGTCGGGGGTCGAGGGGGCCTCCACTGGCTTCCCCGTCATGCACGGCCCGGTCCTCTCCCTTGCCCCCACTCGGAGGGCCAGCCAGGTATGTGGGGCTTGGGTTTCCGTGGCCGCGGGCTGTCGGGGGGAGGGGGTCACCCAGTCCCGAGCCAGTAGTATCGGGACATTACTTTCATAGATGATCCCTTGGAGGAGGCGGAGGAGGCAGAGGAAACAGTGGCAGAGGAGTTCATTGGTGAGTCTTGATTTAATCCTACATGTCAACAAGAAATTTGCTCTCTCAATTGCCCTCCCTTGAAGTAAAAGGTGCACATTGCAGTTTTATTTTATTGGAATTCTAACTGATTCTAACTACATGTATAATGCAAACCTGGGGGACAGGGTGGGTATATAATTCCAACAGAATAAATCAGTGTTATGTTGCTGCAGAACACTGCTTGCCAGGGACATTCACAAATAGGAATTTTCACTTTGCTGTTATATTTTATTTCCCATCAGTGCCAAACACCATCACTGAGGAGGAGCAGCCAGGACCCTCTCATCATGGCAACTCTTCTCCACCCGAACATCATGCCATACAAGAGGAACCCGGGCAGCTCACAACAGCAAGGAGAAAGCAACTCTATGGTCTGTATGCTGTTGCAGACAAAATCATGGAGCAGTCAGATAGGCAGCATGCTGCTCAGCTAGAGCAAATGGACAGCCACCATGCTGACTATATGGAGGCGAGGAGGCAGGAGTTGCTGGAGAGCAGGGAGGACAGGGAGATGCTCCATGAAGCCATCACACGCCACAACGAGGTGCTAAGGAACTGCTCCCAGACACTTTCTAGGCTCACGGATCTGCTGGAGAGGGAGCTGCAGAACAGACAGACCTCAGCACCTGGGAACCGTGGGGGTGGAAGGGGAAAAGGAAAAGTGCGGGGTGTCCAAGGGAGAGACTTTCACCCTAATATGACTAACCTGTTCTGTTCAGAAAGTTTAGTGTTGAGTTGCTTGGTTTATACTAACAGTTCATACTAACTCAGTTCCTAAGGGTGGTTGGGTGGGTATGGGAATCCTAACTTTTCACTATCTGTTCTGAAATAAAAGTTTGACTTTTTGTTTTGCAATCATAAGACTCAGATTCTCCTGTGTGGTTTCAATTCTGCCCTGGTGTGCGGGTTTTTTTCCTGCCCTGATATGTTAACAATCTGGGGTTCTCTGGTCATTCCTGCCCAAAGTAATGGGGCAGGGGGGCAATGCTCCCTCTAAGCTGTGGAGTCTTGTGAGCAGAAATCCTACTTTGTGAGCTTACTGGCATTACAGTTGTGAGTGAGCAATTTGGCTACTGCATAAATTGGTTTGCTCTGGAGCCCTCCTTCCTGAGCTAAGGCAAAAATGTGTGAGCTCAAAGGTAAAACCTGTGAGCTAGCTCACACTAACTCAGCTTAGAGGGAACACTGGTGGGGGTGGGGTGGGGTTATCACACTACACTCCCTCTAGGAAATCACAGCAGAGAGAGACATATCAAGGGATATATCATTTACTGACAACTTTTTTTAAAAAAACATTCAACTATTGGAACAAGAAATATCAAAATGTCAAAATCATATCTATATACAACATGAAATATCAAAAGGTCATTCCTGGCTACACCACTGCATTTAGGTGGGGAGGTTTATCAGACTGGGTTGTATAGTTAAAGGTTTAGAATCAATTCCTGTCCCTAGTGAAACATAACTTGAGGACCCCTCAATGGTTTTGCATGGAAATACTAACTAAATCATGTTTACCAATACATCTGATGAGAGTCATGGGGGGGGGGCTGCCAGTCCTAGTTGGGTAACTCCAGGAGATATTGGGAATGAGTCTGGGGAGAACAGGGATTTCAATGGAGTCCTCCATTGCTCCCTCTAAGCTGTGGAGACCTGTGAGCAAAAAATCAGCTTTGTGAGCTTACTGGCATTAAAGTTGCAAGCGAGCAGTTGGGCTGCTGAATAAATTAAGTTTGCTCTAGAGCCATCCTTCCTGAGCTGAGACAGAAATGTGTCAGCCAGAGGCTTACAAAACTGTGAGCTAGCTTAGTGTGGACACTGGCTGAGGTGACTACTGGGGGACTCTGTAGGGTTTTCAAGGCAAGAAACAGACAGAGGTGGTTTGGCATTGCCTGCCTCTACACAGCACCCCTGGACTTCCTGGCTGGTCTAACCAGCCCTGACCCAGCCAAGCCTCTGAGATTGGGCTTGTCTGGGATCCCATGGTTTTATGCACTGCCAATCCCACCCACGCCGCACCTAGTATTACCAGTCATGTCAATCCCTAAATGCTGGCCATCAGAAGGAGGATCCTCTTTGCAAATCTGGAAGGACTCTGGGCTTGAAAAAGCAAAAGCAGGCTGTCCACTTTTCAAGAAATGCTCTCCAACCGTGTGTTCCTGCGCTTTCACTCTCTATTTTTAAATCCTCCAATAAAACTGCGCGATTCCATGCTTGGCCAATGGGAGCGCTATGACACTATGGCGAAACATCGCGATAGCAAAAAAACGCGGTAGCGAAATCCACGTTCCTTTTTTTAAACATTTAATTCTAACGTGCCTTGAAGAACTATGGCAGCCCGCCAGCAGAGAGGCGCTTTTTGGAGCGACAAAAAGGTGGAGGCCATGCTCCAGATCCTCATCACTGGATGCCTGGGCCCCAGCATGATGCACAGCACCCACGAGTAGAACATAAGACTGTTCTCCAGGGTGTCTGTGTCACTGGAGGCCAAGGGGTACAACAGTGCCGTTCTAAATTTAAAAGAGTGAAAGGGGACTTCTATAATGCCCTAGAGGCCTGGAGGGACTTCCCCCCAACCAGAGCCAGGCCACCATACTTTGCACTCCTTGCAGAACTCTGGGACCAGGCAGACCGGCCTCATTGGTCCCAGAGAAGGCATGCTTGTAAGTATGCCCCCCCACCCCAAATGTATCTCTTGTCCTTTCCCAATTCTCTAAAATGCAAGAGTGCCTTGGGGGGGGGGGATCCAGAACCCTTGATCCCATGTAGTTTGGAGATGTGTGTGGGGGGGATAATCTGCTGGAGAATTGGTGCTGGAGCCTGGGCAGACCAGGGACATCACTGGGAGTCCATCCAGTGAACATATGTAAATGCCTGCATTTCCCTTGATTACCTCAGAATCCAAGGTGGGTCATGACTAGATTGCTTGTACAATTAGTAAACAAACAATAAAAGTGCAGTGCTAATCTTGAGTCCAATGGGACCTTTCAGACCCACAAAGATTTAGTTGAGGTAGAAGCTTTTGTGTGCATGCACACTTCCTCAGATACAGTGAAGTGTGCATGCACACAAAAGCTTCTACCTCAACTAAATCTTTGTGGGTCTGAAAGGTCCCACTGGACTCAAGATTTGTTCTGCTGCTTCAGAACAGGTACCCCACCTGAACTGAAATGACATGTATGAAAAATTTCTAAAACCAGATGGCAACCCTAGTAAGGAGTGAACTATAAGGGGCTGGAAAATATAAGGTATAACTATAAGAACTGGTGGTTCAATTCATTTGCATATACCATTTCTGTAATCCTCTGTAGCAGCCCGTAGGGGATGATGGGAGGACAGGCCGCAGGAGCAGCAGGCACAAGGGGAGGAAGAGGAGGAGGAGGCAGCAGCTGCAGGCCCCCCCCCAGAACAGGATGAGCCTGTGGCTGAAGGTACACAAATGTTCAGCAGGTTGGTGGATGGGACAGGTGGGGGAAATAATACCATTCACTCAATTCATTGCTCTGAACTGGTCTTCCATGAAGATGTACAAGAGCAGCCTGAACAAGATCCTGTGCAAGGAGCTGCAGCGCTTGGTAAGCATCCATCAGCAGTACGGGTGACCAGTCCTGAGGAGGGCTAGAGTTTCTCAACAACAAGAAGGAGGGGGGAAAGCAAATCCCACCCTGAGGCCCACAGCCCCCCAGAGGTAGAGAGGGGTGTGTGTAGGGACAGAGGAGTTGTGATTTCATCCTGTTTATTTTCTGTGCCCGGTTGTGCCAAACCTGTATATAGTTAAAATAAACCTTTTTTTAGTTACAAGACCTGATGTGCCCTGACCACATGGTCCTCCCCACTCTGCACATTACCAGAGGCAAAAGGGAGGCCAGGGAACCCAAATGGGCCCAAACCAGAGGGGTTGCTAACTCTCCAGGGGGTGCCCAAAGATTGTGGTACCTGCTTTCCCAGGTTGGGGAATCAGCCAGAGGGGTCTCACTGTCCCTCTAGGAAGGCGGTGTGAATTCAGTGAGCAGTGGCATAAAATTATGAAGAGAAATAGCCCCACCAGGCAGTGTGGGCAGGCAAAAACAAGGACTTGTGAGCCACAGACCGGCTGCTCAGTCTCCCAGGGCTGAGGGCAGGTCTCCATTTCTTCACAAGTGAGGGGAAGGTGGCATGGCAGGCTAGGACAGCCTGTTCAGTCCATGCTGAAAGTTCCAGGTTCGGTCCTAAGGTGTCAGGTGATACTACCCAAGCCTGTGCACCATGAGAATCTCTTCCATTCTAAGAGGATGGAAGCGAATTGGATACATCAAAGAAGCTCCCTGTGTTCATGTATCTATTGATCACCTCTGTATTTTCAAAAGGGGGAGAATGGCCACCGGTGAATGTGCACGTGGAGGCGGTCCTGGAGCCCTTCCGCGCGGAAATGCGGGCCAGCTGTGAGTAACAGATGCATGTTTTCTTTAAAGAGGGTACAGTGGGTGGAATACCATAAAGTCCAGCAGTATAAACTAACCAATGTGCCTTTCCCTTAACAGTGGCTACTATAAACCAGCGCCTAGATGCCTTGGAGGGTGTCTTGGAGGGTGCCGCCGGGCCTCCTGTGAACCCACCAGAGGGGGATGCTGGTGGCCACTAATATTTGTATATAGTTTATTATTCTGTACATAGTTCATTTTCCAACCGTTTTATATTTCTTGTTATATTCAGTTGTCATTTTGTTCTACCTTTCCTGTTCTACCTACTAAAACTTTTTATAAAAGGTGAATCATGGTTGTCAGTAAGTGATATATCCCCTTGATATGTTTTAACCTCTGCTGTGCAATGATACCTCTTGCATCTCTGCTGTGATTTCCTAGGAGGAGCGTAATGTGATAACTCCCCCCCCAATCCCCTGCCCCATTACTTTGGGCAGGAATGAGGAGAGAACCCCAGATTGTTAGCAAACCAGGGCAGAATTGAGACCACACAGGAGAATCTGAGTCTTATGATTGCGAAACAAAAAGGCTAAACTTTTATTTCAGAAAAGATAGTGACAACTTAGGATTCCCATACCCACCCAAACCCACCATTAGGAACTGTCTTAGTGTGCAAAAGGAAGCTACACTTCATTCAGTGTTACAAACCACAGTCATCAATGCAGCCCACACCCTTTGACCCTGTGCTGTGTGTCTGCAATCAGACAGTAGATCGGGGGGGAACAGGTAGTACTTGAATGTCCCCTGAGCCCAGGGGCTCAGCAAAGTGTCCCTTTTCTTCACAAATGTTATGGAGAACCACACATGCTGCAGTGATGGGGGTAAAGTCCTTCTCCTGGAGACGTAATCTTTTACTGAGGCATCTCCATCTAGATTTCAGTCTTCCAAATGCATGCTCCACCACAATATGTGTGCTGGAGAGCCGCTTATTAAAAAGTTTCTCCATCCAGTCAGTGGGGATTCTGAATGGTGTCATAAGCCACCCTCTGATGGGATAAGCCCCATCAGCCAGCATCAGTGGGGGGATAGTCACTCCATTCACAGTGATGGTGGGGTTCCCTGGGACAAGCCCTGCAGAGCTTAGATGCCCTGAAAACACTGGCATCATGTCTCTTGCCTGACCTGCCAATCTCTGCATCAATAAAACGGCCTGTGGAGGCTTCCGGTCTGGGCTCCATGGCGTCCTAACGTGTTCTGGCTTCACTCCCAGAGCAAATGGAGGGTCTTCATGACAGGGCGGGCTATCAGTCTGCTGCAGATCTCCCCAGGTAGGGGAGTGACCAGCAACGAGCATCGGCCCAAGAGGGAGTTGAGATCGGCTGATAGCGGGGCTTTAAAGAGCACCGCGACCAGCCTTGATCCCCTCCCCCCAAGAGGGCACTTCGGGATTTCTCTAAAAGACCCCACCGAGTTGGATTCTCAACATAAGAATGCATGACCCAGACCTCTGAGACATTCTACGGAAACTGACACTAAAGAAACACAGCTATGGCAAAACACTGACTTCGAAGGTAACTTTTAAAAATTGCTCACCAGAGACGCGTTGATTTCAAAGATAAGCAACATCCGTTAAAGCGCATGACCGTGCAGCATACTATGTACTAATACCGATTCCAGAAAATGTGATTTAAAGACTAAAAAAAGCGAAAAAACCGGTTTGTTGATCATTTCTGCGGTCGGGATATTGACTTTAAAATAGAAACTAACATTAAATCCCGTGAGAAACAAAGTGGAAAGTTACCCAAGCTGTGACAGAAAACACCAGAACAGGAAATTATTTCAGAAGAGACAAGCTCCGCTTCCTAGAGACGACCAAGGAGGCCGGAAGGAGTTTGCTGAGACCTGCAGTCAAAACGGGAAGGAACCAGAAGATAGGGGGACGAATAAGACTGCCGGACAGGAAGTAAGGAACAGGAAAAGTCAAATACCATAGAGAAATAGCATCTGCCATCTTGGGAAGGTCGAAACTTTTTAATTAAATTATGGCTAAACGCCTGAAGTAAAAAAAGCGAAAATAGAGCGGTTTAACTGGGCATTTAAAGAGCTTTAATTTGATGTGAGTTTTATGACCACTTTGAACAACGGCTTACGACCTCCGGCAAAGACAGAGGGCAAATTCTTGGTCCTCCCCAAAAATTACTGCTAAAGAGGAGGAAAAAATGCAGGGCATAATGGAAGCTATGGAAAAACGGATGATGGATGTCATGCAAAAAATGGAAAAAACTCTAGGTAAAGTGGCTGAAGAAGTAGCTGATTTGAAAAAAGATCTAGCTGGAATTACAACAGAAATACAGACATTGAACAAAAGAACAACTGATGTGGAAGAGAGAGTACGAGGAGTGGAAACTGGTGTAGTGGAAGTTACCAAAGAAGCACTAAAGGCTAATGTAATGGTGGAGTATAATGGAATGCTTAACCATCTGAGATTCAGGGGAATCCCTGAAGATAAAAATGAAAACATCCACTCAGTCATGGTGGATGCTGTTGCAGATTTTTAAAAAATGGAAGAGGAGAAGGTGGCAGTACATATTGATTTTGTGTACAGAGTCAACTCTGCGATTGCTCAAAAGAAGAAATTACCCAGAGATGTGATTGTCCAGTTTATATCCAAAAGAGTCAAGGAGGATTTGTTCAAACAACAATTTCAGGAAGATTTCATGATTGGGCAAAAGAAAATAATGATATTGAAGGAATTACCCAGAACAGTTCTCCAGGACAGATGACTTTTTAAAGACCTGGTTGACAAACTGAAAACAGAGGGCATAAGGTACAGATGGGAAATTCTGAAAGGTGTGAGCTTTACATTTAAGCAGAAGAGAGTTACCATCAGATCAGTGGAACAAATGACCAGGTTTATTAGAGACAATTTTAAAGACTCTGATAAGTAAATACAAAACATTATGGAGAGTCAAATTATTTCGTGGAATGTAAATGGACTTAACTCCCCCCAAAAAAGGAAAAAAGTCAGACTGTGGTTGAAAAAGCAAAAATGTGACATTGTTTGTTTGCAAGAAACACATATAAAAAAAACAGATGCCAAATTTTTGATTCAAAATAGATTGGGAGAAGAATTTTACTCTCTCTCCTCGCAGAAGAAAAAAGGTGTTGTTACATATGTAAAAAAGAACTGGAACCAAAATAAATTTTTAAAGATGAAGAAGGAAGATTTTTGGTGGTGGAAATTATGCTCCAGAATAAAAAGGCCTTAATTGTAAACCTCTATGCTCCGAATTGAGCCAAGGAAATTTTTTTTCAAGATTTATGTGAAGAACTACATCAGTTAACCTATGAACAAATGATATTGATGGGTGACTTTAATGGTACTGTTAATAATGCAATTGACAGAAAATCAAAAAAAGGAAATGAAGAATTAGGTAAACTTCTGAAAGTATTTTTTCAATTGGCAAAGCATGAACACTTGGAAGATGCATGGAGAGTAAAAAACTCAAAGATTAAAGATTATACTTTTTATTCATCGAGACATGAATCTTTTTCTAGAATTGATATGATTTGGATGTCTGACAACCTAATAACACAAATGCGCAAAATAGAAATATTACCTAGAATTATTTCTGACCACAGTCCGATAAAATGGTCAACTTACTTTAAGAAAAAGAAATATCGATGGAGACTCAATGAGGATCTACTGGACAAACAAAGCATTTTGGATAAGATAAGGACAGAAACCAAAACGTATTTTCAAATAAATCTGAATAAAGAAGTACAAACGCAGACGGTATGGGACGCTTACAAGGTTGTAATGAGAGGACATTTTATTGCAATCAATAATAATGAAAGAAAAGAACAACTTAAAATGGACAAAGAAATTTTGGAAAATATCCAAAAGAAAGAAGCAGAGCTTAAGAAGAGACCTGGCAAAAAGAAAATTGTGAGAGAATTGAGGATTTTAAAGGAACAATATGATGCGAGGTTAAATAAAGAAGTTTATTGGAATTTGAAAAAATTGCAACAGAAGTCCTTTGAAGGAGCAAATAAACCGGGGAAGTACTTGGCATGGCAATTGAAGAAAAGAAGAGAAAATAAAATAGTGACCAAACTGAAAGATGGGAACAAGGAAATTACAGACACAAGAGGAATCCAGAGAGAATTTTATAAATATTACGCTACTCTTTTTCAGGCAAAACAAGTGGATCCACAGAAAATTCAGGATTATTTACAAAAGGTAAATTTAATGCAACCAAGTGAAAAAATAAAAGAATTTTTGAACGCTGCAATAACTACAGAAGAAATCAGCAAAGCAATAGGGGAAGCAAAAATCTCCAAAGTCCCAGGACCAGATGGATTTTCAGCCAAATTCTATAAGAAGTTTCAAGAAGACCTGGTGCCGGTTCTAGAGACACTTTTAAACGAAATTAGAGAATATGGGAATATTCCAGATTCCTGGAAAGAAGCAGCAATCACCTTGATACCAAAAGAGTTACAAGATTTAACTAACGTTAAAAATTATTGACCTATTTTGCTCCTGAATAATGACTATAAAATTTTTGCGAAAGTACTAGCAGAACGCCTTAAAAAGTATTTGAAAGGAGTCATTGCTGAGGACCAGGCTGGTTTTCTACCGGATAGGCAAATAAAA
Organism: Gekko gecko; assembly: GCA_029375565.1. Lineage (NCBI taxonomy): Eukaryota > Metazoa > Chordata > Lepidosauria > Squamata > Gekkonidae > Gekko > Gekko gecko. The sequence continues at coordinate 213,764,024 of JAPDNY010000005.1, read as the reverse complement.
GACAATTTGAGGGTGGTATTGGATGCAATAGAATACTATGACAAGCACCCTGAAAAGGAAGTCGGCTTTTTATTTTTGGATGCGGAAAAGGCATTTGATAACTCGAACTGGGAATTTATGTTTAGAGTGATTGAAAAATTGCAGATGGGCGAAAAATTTTCAAGAATGATCAAATCGATTTATAAAGAGTAAAAAGCTACGGTGATTGTTAATGCAGAGTCAATGGAAATATTCCAGGTCAGAAAAGGAACTAGACAGGGCTGTCCTTTATCGCCATTATTATTTATTTGGATTTTGGAAATATTGCTGCAAGCGATTAGAGATGATAAAAATATAAAAGGTCTTAACATTAGAGGTTTCTCATATAAATTAAGAGCGTTTGCTGATGATGTTATGTTTATTGTGGAAGATCCTATTAATACTATGCCGTTGGTTTTTGAAAAAGTAAAAGAGTTTGGTGAACTCGCAGGGTTCTATGTAAATAAAAACAAATCGAAAATACTATGTAAAAATATGACTACTGCAAGGCAACAATCGTTACAAAAAATGACAGAACGTGAAGTGGATAAAAAAGTTAAATATTTGGGAATTGACATTACAATGAAAAATATTGATTTGTTTAAGAATAATTATGAAAAACTGTGGATATCGATAAGTCATGATTTGAGAAAATGGGAGAAACTTAGACTATCTCTTCTTGGAAGAATTGCTGTTGTCAAAATGAATGTATTGCCCAGGTTAATGTTTTTATTTCAGACAATACCAATTGTGAAAGACATGAAAGTGTTAGTAAAATGGCAAGAGAAATTTTAAATTTATCTGGGCAGGGAAGAAGCCAAGAATTAAAATGAAAATAATGTATGATGTAAAAGAGAGAGGTGGTTTTCAAGTCCCGAATTTGCATTTGTACCATGAAGCTGTATGTTTGTCTTGGTTGTCTGATTGGGTTAATTTGGAAAATAGAAAGCTACTGGCCCTTGAGGGCCACGATTGCAGATTTGGCTGGCATGCCTATCTTTGGTATGGGAAAAATAAGGTGGACTCAATGTTTAAGCATCATTATATAAGAAGAATGCTATTTGAAGCATGGACCAGATACAGGAATACAATTCCCGATGAAAGACCTTTATGGATTGTTCCGGCTGCAGTTATTCATCCTTTTTCAGAACATAAAGGTAGTGATTGGTTGAAGTACCAAGAGTTGCTTCAAAAAGAAGGGAAGAATTATGTCTTAAAACCAAATAATGTATTAGTATTTGAATATGGTTGGTTACAATATGGACAAATACGAGATATTTTTAAAAAAGATTGTAAAGAGGTGGGTTTCAGAGCTAAAAATGATGAGTTTGAAGATATTTGGTTGGAAAAAGGGGGAAAAATGATTTCCAAGTTGTATAAAATACTGCTAACTGTATATACTTTGGATGAAACTGTTAAAGAGCAAATGATAAAATGGGCCATAAATATGAATAAGGAAATTTCAATGGAATCTTGGGAATTTTTATGGAGGAAAGCTCTAAAAATTTCAACTTGTGTTAATGTAAAAGAAAACTGTTATAAGACGCTTTATAGGTGGTACATGACACTAAAAAAGATTGCTAATATAAGTATGGATAAGAACCTGAGTAACAAATGTTGGAAATGTAAAAAAATAGAGGGTTCTTTTTATCATATGTGGTGGACATGCGAGAAAGCAAAAGTATACTGGTCAAATGTTCATTGTGAGATGCAGAAAATATTGAAAATCCCTATTAGAAAAAGTCTGGAACTTCTACTCTTAGGTTTGACAATGGAAGAAATTAAGCAAGAAAAGAGAACAGTATTATGGTACATGATCACGTCGGCGAGAATGGCTTTTGCGCAACAGTGGAAATCGGTTAAAGTACCGGATATACAGGACTGGTTAAGAAAACTGCTATTTTTAGCTGAAATTGACAAAATGACTAAAAAATTAAATGGACAAATGGCAGGACAGTATTTAAATGAATGGGAAGACCTGAAAATATATATGGAAACTGAATATAAAATGAAAGGGAAAATGTATAACCTTGATTCTTATTGAAAATGGAATAATGTTAGATGAGTCAGATTTCTGTATACAAAAAACATGTTACCTGGTTTATCGATTGCTATAAGTTTAAACCTGATTACTGTTAAATCTTCTTTTTTATTGGCAATAGCAGTGTTGGAAGCCTATTGGGGGGTAAGGGGGTAAGGGATATAGTTTATAAGTGGATTTGGAAATTGTGTTTAACAATGTTGAATATATTCCAATAAAAATCTTTGTTACAAAAATAAATAAATAAATAAAACGGCCTGTACTGTCCACCGCTCCCTGAAGCAGAATGGAGTGACCACCTTTCCTGTTTTTGTAGATGTGTGCCTAATGAGCTGGGGGAGCCACTGGTATGTGGGTCCCATTGAGTGCACTGATGCAGTTTGGAATCCCCAGTCTGGAGAATCCATCCATTATCTGTATGGGAAGAACAGCAGCGATATCTGCAATAGGTTTTCCATTTAATATCAGGAATACTAGCTACCTGCTACTTGTGACAATATCTTCAGTACAGACATAGAAATGGGGAACAAAGGCCACTAGGTATATCACACATATCCGCATTGCAGTAGCACAAATGCCATTACAGAATAGTGAGAGTAAGTATCAATAGAAACAGCAGGGAGTTACTTAGGGCTAATCACAGTGTTGTTCTTCCAGAACTACAAGACCATCACTCACCAGTACAGTTATTCCCTCTCCCCCACCCCTTGGTTTATTACTGAACCTACAGACGACCCTTGGCAAGCATCTGTGTAAAAAGAACCCCACTGAACTCCTCCTGAAAATAAAGAATCCGTACTCAACCTCATTGCCAAGGCAGACCTTCTTTTTGAAGAGCTCCTCCAAAATTGCTAGGCACACCTCCTTCACAATAAGGAATCTGGTTGACAGGCCCACACCGAACTGCTGTTTGAGGTTCCGGAAATATTCCTGATTGGCCAGGTACCATAAGGCGATGCCCAGCCTTTTCTCCACTGGAATGGAGACCCGAATGTGTGTGTTCTGCCACTCCAGGCGGTGCCTCAGGGTGCCAGCCAGTTCAAAAAAGGTTGCCCGAGACATCTGGAAATTCTTGAGCCAATCTTCATCAATCCATCTGCCCATCACATTGCTGTTCCACTAGTCCACACTCCTCTCTTTCACCCACCAACGTTGAGGGACTGTATGGGCAGCAATGACAGGTGCCCATGCCCTGATAGATGCCCTCCGGTTGTACCTGGAGGATGCATGGCTCACGGCAGGCATGTCAGTTCTCCCCCTCCTCCTGTTCCTCCTAGACAGATGGAGGTAGTGCGTAAGCACCTCATTCAAAGCTGCTGTGCTGCTGATCATCATCTGCAACACCTCCAGGATCAGTTGCAACAAGGTAGTTATGGAGACCATGACTATCAGCTCAGTAGTCTCTCACACAGTCACACAAAACCACTCTAACCAGCCAGGCCTGCCACTCACCAACTTCAACCCACAGAGATGAGGGGTTTGCCTCCCTTCCCTTTATACTGGGTCCAGCTGTGTGCCAGCCAATTGCCTCTTGGCATGGATGGGTGCTCATCAGGCTGGGTTGGCAACATCTCTCTCTCCAAACACTGATGTCCTGCTAGAAGCCTCTATCCAATGGGGTACTTGTCTCCAGGTGGCAGATGTAGCCATCGCACGTCTCCCAGTGGAGTCCAGGCATTCCAATGGGATCGCTATGGCACTGTTTTGAAGTTGTGTTATAGTGCTATAGCACTATAGCGCTCTAAAGTGAATGTTCAAAAAAAAAAGGCGCAGTGGGAAACGGCGGGAAAACAAAGCGGTGTAGTCTGAATTGCCAAACCATTTCTGATTTGGCTCTTTTCCGGTGAGGGAAAGCCATGTGTGAAATGGCAGCCCTATACCGGTTTACTTCAAGACGAATCAGAAACGGCTTCAATCTGACAGAATCTCAGTAATGTGAAATTCCTCACTCTTAATGGATCTGTCATTGCACAGCATCAGTGCCAGAGAAAGGTGTGCAATCCTAGCCTTACCACCAACATGTCTTGGGATGGGACAAAGGTTGGAAGGGGTCTGAGCATAATCATTTCTCCAGGGCTGGTGCCAGTCTTATTTTTCTGCCCTAGACAAGGCTATTTCAACAGATTGTAAGGCTGTGTCTAAAACAGCATAATAGAAATCTACTTTGCATTTCTACTTCAGATCTTGCAGTGTCTCTTCTTGGGTCTCATATTCAAACTACTGTTTCTTTCTCCTTTTTCTAAAGTGTTGTGTCTCAAAGTTTGGTAGTATTTCTAGCTCATTTGCAATCTCAGTAGCATCTATCAAAATGTTGAAAACACTCATTATACCTATGGCCAATAAGGTAATTCTTGGACGCTTGCAATTGGTTTGTAGCTGAATTTAAATCAGCTTCCTTATTTTGTAGTCGCTTGCTTGTAAGATAAATTTCAAAAAGGATATTGTACCATGTGACAAGGGATACCACAAACTTGAACTTACAAATTGCATCAGCAAGGGCCTTAGGTTCAATTTGAGAAGTATATTCAGATATATATTTTTAGGCTCAGGTCATCAAAGATCTCCATTAAAGCATCATATATACTACCAAGATGATATCTCAGTGGTTTCAAAGCATTAATCTGACTCTCCCATCTTGTTTGACTCAATGGCTTAACAGTTATGCCTGATACATGGCTAGTTAGAATTTACCAACACTGAGTCAATGCGGAGAAATAATTATAGATCTGCTGAACCAAACTGAAGAAACTTGTTGCTTCCAGACAACACTTAGCGGCATCATTGACTACCAAGTTTATAGAGTATGCATTGCAGGGCACAAAAAAGGCATGTGGATTTACATCTAGGACTCTCTTTTGTACACCATTTTCTTTACTTTTCATGTTACTCCCATTATCATAACCTTGACCATGCAGATTCTCAAGTGGTAATTCCATTTGCTCAAGCTGTCCAAGAAGAGTTTGTGTCATAAAGGTACCTGTAGTCTCCTTTAGTGGAACAAATCCCAAAAAATATTCTGTTATCATAACCTCAGGCTCAGACATCTCAGTACCTGATGGTTTAATTATATCAACACAATGTACAATCATTGTCATTTGTTCAGTGGGACTAACATCAAGTGTGCAGTCCAGAATAACTGAGTAGTATTTTACACATGCTAAAATTTTCTGCTTTATAGAACCTGGTAGAAGCTGTATAAGCTCGTTTTGGATATATTTTCCTAAGTAGTGAACCATTGTTTCTTCATCTTTAACTCTGTGCAAATGTTCATTCATGATAGGATCAAAAAGGGCTAAATAGTCTACAAACTTCAAAAAAATTCCATTGTTCACTGCACAACTTTCACTTGTACCATGGAATGCCAAGTTTTTCATGACAACAACTCTGACCAAAGCAATCGAGCATTCCAAGATTTGTTGCCAATATTGTTCTTCTTACCTGATTTTTTGCTGGTTAATATAATCAATTTTTTTCCTTTTATACAAGCGCAATTCAAGTTTTCTCTAGGTCTGGTAGTTTTCTAGATGGAGAGTACTCCTCATGTGAAGAAATAATTGCTCCAATGTTCTTCCAGTCTTTTGAACCTGGTTCTTGTAGAGTTGATGAACCATTTATTTCGCTGAACAGCCTACAGCAAAAGCAAAACCCCACATTTTTATTGTTGTTCAGTCGCACAGTCGAATCCGACTCTTCGCGACCCCATGGACCAGATCACGCCAGGCCCTCCTGTCTTCCGCTGTTCTCTGAAGTTTGCTCAATTTCATGTTCATTGCATCGATGACACTGTCTAACCATTTCATCCTTTGCCGTCCCCTTCTTCTTTGACCTTCAATCTTTCCCAGCATCAAGGTCTTCTCCAGTGAGTGCTCCCTTCTCATTTGTTGGCCAAAGTATTTGAGCTTCAACTTCAGGATCTGGCCTTCCAGGGAACAGTCAGGGTTGATTTCTTTTAGGATTGACTGATTTGATCTCCTTGCAGTCCAAGGGACTCTCAAGAGTCTTCTCCAGCACCATAGTTCAAAAGAATCTATTCTTCGGCGCGTGGCCTTCCTTATAATCAAACTCTCTCGCAGCCATATATTACTACTGGGAATACCATTGCTTTGACCATGCGGACTTTTGTTGGCAGGATGATGTCTCTGCTTTTTATCATGCTGTTTAGGTTTGCCATCGCTTTCCTCCCAAGGAGCAGGCATCTTTTAATTTCATGGCTGAAGTCACCATCTGCAGTGATCTGGGATCCCAGGAATGTGAAGTCTGTCACTACTTCTACGACTTCCCCTTCTATTTGCCAAGGAGTGATGGGGCCGGATGCCACGATCTTAGTTTTTTTGATGTTGAGCTTCAAGCCCACTTTTGCGCTCTCTTCTTTGACCCTGAGCAAGAGGCTCCTTAGGTCCTCTTCACTTTCTGCCTTCAGAGAGGTATCATCTGCATATCTGAAGTTATTGATCTTTTCCCCAGCAATCTTAACTCCAGCTTGTGATTTATCCAGGCCAGCATTTCGCATGATGTACTCTGCATATAAATTAAATAAGCAAGGTGACAATATACATCCTTGTCATACTCCTTTTCTGATGCTGAATCAATCAGTTGTTCCATATCCGGTTCTGTCACTTCTTGACCCTTATACAGGTTTCTCAGGAGACAAGTGAGGTGGTTTGGTACTCCCATCTCTTTAAGAACCTGCCATAATTTATTGTGATCCACACAATCAAAGGCTTTAGCATAGTCAATGAAGCAGAAGTAGATGTTTTTCTGGTACTCTCCTGCTTTCTCCATAATCCAGCAAATGTTGGCAATTTGATCTCTAGTTCCTCTACATCTTCGAAACCCAGCTTGTACTTCTGGCAGTTCTCTATCCACGTACTGTTGGAGCCTAGCTTGTAAGATCTAGAGCATGACCTTGCTAGCGTGTGAAATGAGTGCAATTGTGCAATAGTTTGAACATTCCTTGGCATTGCCCTTCTTTGAGATTGGAATGTATACTGACCTTTTCCGTTCCTGTGGCCACTGTTGTGTTTTCCAAATTTGTTGGCAAACTGAGTGTAGCACTTTAACAGCATCTTCTTTTAAAACTTTGAATAGTTCAGCTGGGATACCATCACCTCCACTAGCTTTATTAGTAATGCTTTCTAAGGCCCATTTGACTTCGCATTCCAGGATGTCTGGCTCGAGGTCAGTGATTATATTGTCATGGTTGTCAAGGACATTGAGGTCCTTCTTGTATAGTTCTTCTGTGTATTCTTGCCATCTTTTCCTAATCTCTTCTGCTTCTGTTAGGTCTCTACCATTTTTGTCATTTATCATGGCCAGCTATGCATGGAACGTTCCCTTGATTTCTCCAATTTTCTTGAAGAGATCTCTAGTCCTTCCCAATCTATTGTTTTCCTCTATTACTTTGCATTGTTCATTCAGGAAAGCCTCCTTATCTCTCCTTGCTTTTCTCTGGAAATCTGCATTCAGTTGGGTAAATCTTTCCTTTTCACCTTTGCCTTTTGCTTTCCTTCTTTCCTCTGCTATTTGTAAAGCCTCATCAGACAGCCACTTTGATTTCTTGCATTTCTTTTTCTTTGGGATGGTGGTGATTGCTGCCTCCTGTACAATGTCATGAACCTCTGTCCATAGTTCTTCAGGCACTCTGTCTATCAAGTCTAGTCCCTTAAACCTATTCATCACCTCTACTGTATATTCATCAGGGATGTGATCTAGGTCAAATCTGAATGGCCTACTGGTTTTCTGAACTTTCTTCAGTTTAAGTCTGAATTTTGCAATGAGTAGCTCATGATCTGAGCCACAGTCAGCTCCAGGTCTTGTTTTTACTGACTGGATAGAGCTTCTCCATCTTTGACTGCAAATTATATAGTCAATCTGATTTCAGTGTTGCCCATCTGGTGATGTCCATGTGTAGAGTCGCCTCTTAGGTTGTTGGAAAAGGGTGTTCTCTATGACCAGCGTGTTCTCTTGATAAAACTCTGTTAGCCTTTGCACTGCTTCATTTTGTTCTCCAAGGCCAAACTTGTCAGTTATTCTGGTTACCTTTTGATTTCCGACTTTAGCATTCCAGTCCCCTATGATGAGGAGGACATCATTTTTTGGTGTTAGGTCTATGAGGTGTTGTAGGTCTTCGTAGAACTGGTCCACTTCAGCCTCTTCTGCAGCAGTGGTTGGGGCATAGACTTGGATTACTATGATGTTGAATGGTTTGCCTTGGATTTGGACCGAGATCATTCTGTCATTTTTGAGATTGTATCCCAATACTGCCTTTCTCACTCTCTTGTTGACTATAAAGGCCACACCATTTTTTCTACGGGATTCCTGGCCACAGTAGTAGATATAATGGTCTTCTGAGTTAAATTCGCCCATTCCACTTTAGTTCACTGATTCCCAAGATGTCGATGTTCATTCTTGCCATCTCATTTTTGACCACGTCAAGCTTACCTTGATTCATAGATCTTACATTCCAGGTTCCTATGCAGTATTGTTCTTTGTAGCATCGGACTTTCCTTTCACCGTCAGACACATCCACAACTGAGCGTCCTTTCGGCTTTGGCCCAGCTGCTTCACTCTTTCTGGGGTTACTTGTACTTGCCCTCTGCTCATCCCCAGTAGCATATTGGACACCTTCTGACCTGAGGGGCTCATCTTCCAGTGTCATATCTTTTAGCCTTTTGTTACTGTCCATGGGGTTTTCTTGGCAAAGATACTGGAGTGGGTTGCCATTTCCTTCTCCAGTGAACCACACTTGGTCTGAGTTCTCTGCTGTGGCCTGTCTGTCCTGGGTGGCCCTCCACAGCATAGTCCACAGCCTCATCGAACCATGCAAGTCCCCTCGCCACGACAAGGCAGTGATCCATGAGGGAGCATATCTTTATAGGTGGAATATATTAGCCATTGACAGCACACTTCACCATTTGCTAGTCTTCTCTTGTAGTGTATAGGAGAAAATCTTTTTTTTTTTTTTTAGTCTTTGGGAAAATCATATGATGCAACCTGCTGTGATCCATGTTGTACTATAAGCTGTCACAAATTATCACTGCAGTGGTTCGGCCAGTTAGCAGGGTCAGTGTAATTTAAGCTGGGCACAACATCATCTTCTTTTTCAGTCTTTGCAGTACTCTCACTTTCCTTGAAATCCTCTTTTTCATCTCTGTGTTACACTGATATCTACAAATTGTGAAACTTCTTTCTTAGAGTTTATATCATTTGTAGTAGGAACACTCTGTACAGCTTTCTCAGTGGTAGTTTCAACAAGGGTATAGTCATATTCTTGTTCTTTCATTGCTTTCTATGTACAAAGGTATTTCCAGAAGAAGCCCTCTTGCTTTGCTTGCTCCTTAGTTCTTTCTGCCTTCCATTTATGAAACTAAGCTCCAGATGGCCATTTTTAAATCAGCCATGGCTCCCTAGAAAAATGACCATATATTCTAAATAAGTTTATGATCAGTCCAGGGATAAGCCAGGAATGTAGTTAGCACAGAACCACTTAGTCAAAGCCAAGCAAGACCAGGAGACATTTGGGTTTAGGGTGGAGCATGTTGCATGGGAGTGAAGCTAGCCAATCATAAGGTGAGCAATAGTGTGTGTCAACCCATATCATGTGACCCTTCACTCCAGGCTTTGCTGCTGGTGGAGAATAGATCAACTAGTGGATTGGAGGAAACTTGAAAACTTTACCACAATTGTATCCTGGGTATTAGTCCTCCTTCCGCTGCCCCTTCCCCATTTATTAATTTAGCTTGCCATCTCTCAGCCACCTGAGATCATGTATTGACAGTCATAGTTGCTGAATCCCAGGGGTTGTTATTGCTAACTTGTAAGTAGGGCATTCATATAGCTTTAGGGGAAGGTGTGGGAGCAGTTGCAAAGTTCTTAGTGCAGAGGTATTTTCTCCCTGTGCTTGCTTCTCTGCAACAATTGTGCTCTGGACATTGCTACAGGAGAATTTCCCTACTTTCCTCCCCTTTCTTGCAGCCATGAAGCTGTCTTTCAGCACATTTCTTTCCAGATACAGCCCATAGCCAGAAAATTTTTACTGGAGGGGCAAATGAGTACAGTGGGGGTCAGTCCATCATTATTTATTTACTTTATACTTTATTAGTTATTTACCAGTTTTCTACTTGAGACTCAAGGTGGATTACATTGTATAGAATATTGTAATCAAATAGCATATGAGGTCTAATAAACAATGCAATAGGACTAGACTTACAAAAAATTACAAAAATGCAAAAAAAGTATCAAACATGCTATGTCAAGCAATGCAGGAAACAGTGCTGTGACAGCGTGATAACACATACAACAAATCAATAATATATAGCATATACTATGGCATAGACTAGTCCTGTTCTCTAGAAGTTTTATAAAAATACCCTCCGAAGCAACTCTTTTACATAGTTTACAGAATTAAAGAAGTGTGAGAGCCTTCTTCCAAAATAAGCCCCAAAGAGACAATAACAGAACAGCGCTTGTGGTTACATACAACTCTCAACTCAAAACAGTTCAATGCATCATCAGCGATTTAAGTCTACTGGATAATGACAGCTCCCTTTCACAAGTACTGGGGGGCAAACCTTTTTCAGCACACAGACAGCCCCCCAATTTCAAACAGCCCCTCACCCACAGTAATGCAACATCTAATGTGAATATGGACACTGGTACCAGAGTTTGCAAAATACCACAATCAATGCTCCCTCTAAGCTGTGGAGTCTTGTGAGCAAAAATTCTACTTTGCACGCTACTGTCGAAGTTGTGAGTGAATGATTTGGCTACTGCATAAATTAGTTTGCTCTGGAGCCATCCTTCCTGAGGTAAGACAAAAATGTGTGAGCCAGAGGCTAAAAAACTGTGAGCTAGCTCACACTAACTCAGCTTAGAGGGAACACTGAACAACCCTCCCCTCTGTGAATAAGATTCTTGTGAGTTAGCATATAATAGCCAAAGAAGATTTGTGCTCACTTACCTCTGGACCTAAATTCCTTATTATGTGTCTCCTGTTGTATCAAAAATAGTTTCCCCAGCAATAAGAGTTGTACAAGACAATCATGAAACACTGCCCTGTTCTAATCTCTGTCTTTTCCTTTACTTTCTTCTGAGACTGCTACAAGCTTACTTTCTTATCCCTTCATTCCTGAATCTTACTCTGTGTTTACTCCAACATGATTTCACTCTCCCCTCTCCTGTGAACTGCTAATTCTGTTTTAGCCAATTGCATAGAGAATCCACCCTTGGAAGATTTAGGACAGGAGGATTCACACTGTTTACTTCAACTTCCTCCTTTTTTACTAGAAAATTTACAACTGATAGACATGTGACAGATTTCACATCCTAACGCAGATTGTCAGTTCTGCACTCTAGGTGGTCGCCTAGTTGGCCTAATGATAGCACCAGCCCTGCATATCTCTGCCTCCTTCCCTTGTAATACCTTGTCCCACCACCATGCCTCCCATGCCCTTCAGTCACTGGGATCCCCGCCTCCATAGTAGCCTCCCCCAGTCAATCTCATCCAACTCCACCTCTCCTTTATCACACTTATGCACATTACTATCCTACCTACCAACTACCCCAGAAGTACAACTAATAACCCTTGACTAACTGACTAATATAGCAATGCCTAACTAACTATAGCAATCCCTTAAACTATTCTGCTTCCTCTCTCCTCCCAGCCCACTATAAAAACATTAATTTCACTAAATCCAGATTAATAAACAGCACTTTAAGGGCTTAAGAAAACTAGAAATTTTGAGTTAATGACTCTTCCTATTGTTGGCTTTCCTTTCTTTTCCTTTTATGATATGGCTCTTTTTGCTGCAGCCTTTAGCCTAATCCCACAGGGGTGGGGGAGGGAATCTCACTCCAGTCACAGACGTTTTTAAATTTTAAACTGGGTTGCTGAAAGGTAGGATGCCAGTGACCTGGTGATATATGGGTCCCTGTCTTGTAGAAGAAAAGATAGACTCTGATTAATATTTGTGAGCTCATGCTTCTCAAGAATTGAGGTAATCTATTTCTGTCTATCCTCACTGAAATTGGGACATTTGATAACTAGATGAGCCAAGGTACTTATCTCCCCCCATGTTGCAGAAACACCAGCATTCTGAAAAGGGAACTCCTGAAAAGCAACCTTTCATTTCTGGGGTTAATATGGCATTCAATCTAGCAGTCAAAAAAATCTTGATATTGGGGAACCATCATGGACTTCAAATATGCTGGTAGCTGGAGGTTCAAGTCCATTGTAGGTAAGGCAACATACCCTTGTTGATTTGTGCTTTTGAAATCTAGTATCAATAGTTGCTTTTTGACCCTTTGGAATGTAGTTTTCTCGCTTCCCATCAAATAGTAAAGCTGGAGCAAAGCCTAGTTTGTTCCAGTCTCTGATCAACCAGTCTCTTCCATTTACTCTGGAAGGGATCTTCTCCTAGTCTACAAAGAAGTTTAGATCTATAGTTAAAAAGAATCTTGATCCTGAGTCTAAATGTGTTCAGCCAAACTACTGATTATAATGAAAGAATTGCACATTCTTGGTAAATAGCTATACTGGATACACACGTTGGTAACCTCGTTATTTTTCTCAGGAATTTTAATAAGAAGGAATCAATAGTCTCACATATAGGAATCAATAGTCTCACATATACCTTCTACCCATGCTCCAGTGCCATAAAGTATCATTTGATTAATTTTACCTCCAAAAGTCCTTATAGCTACTGGGTAGTACTTCACAACTTCTGTGTGAAAAAAGTGTCAAGGTATTTAAATATGGTGTTATCTTAGAAGAGATAGATTGGAACTGATCTTTCCAAGATAGGTCTTGGTAGAATATCATTCCTATTTTATTTATTTATTTATTTCCATTTATACCCTGCCCTCCCTGAAGAAGAAGAGGAGGAGGAGGAGGAGATTGGATTCATACCCCATCCTTCACTACCCAAAGGAGTCTCAGAGCGGCTTACAAACTCCTTTCCCTTCCCCTCCCCACAAAAGACACCCTCTGAGGTAGGTGGGGCTGAGAGAACTCTAACACAGAGTTTGTGACTGACCCAAGGTCACATCAGCAGGTGCAAGTAGAGGAGTGGGGAATCAAACCTGGTTCTCCAAGATTAGAGTCCACACACTTAACCACTACACCAAACTGGCTCTTGGCGGTTTACAAGAGATAAATACATAATTAACCATAAAACATCTTAAAACAATTGATCATGAAACATCTAAAATCAGTTCATTAAAACAATGTAATATTAAAGTGCTAGCAGTATTGTTTTGGTGTCATAAAGATAGCATTACCACGTGAGTGCATTCCATAATTTATCTAATTGCTCAGCTTGCTGGTCTTCTCAAATATAATCAGTGAGCACAGGCTGTCGAGAACAAACCAGGAACCAGACTCTATAGATTTCAGTTTGTAATGTATCCACTTGGGAACATGGGTTCCGGACAGCCATGTGCTCGGACTGGTTCTAACCGGTCTGCCATGTGGCCAGGTGAAGGGCCTGAGCTTCGCTCTGATAGACAATGGACTGGAGGATCCTAGCTCCCCGCCAATCGAGGAGCAGGAGATAACTCAATCACTGTAAATAGCAAATCACTGGGTGTGGTGTGTGTTGGGGTGTGGGTTCTGTTTGGGATATAAACCGGCCTGCGAGCTGGCTTCTCTTGTCTTGTTCTTCAACTAATAAAGTATGTGAGAGCTGAAATCACTCGTCAGTCTCAGTACTTTTCACAGTTGTTATTGATAATGGTGGTGGGAAGGACACAGGCTGCAGCGCGGTGAGACGGTCGTGTTTCTTTTGCGCTGGCCACTTCTGGGTTTGTTTAAAGGGTCCCATGGCTCATCAGGGACCCCACACCTCCTGGGGAAGGGATGTGTGGGCTGCCAGAGGCTTGATCCAGCCCTCCTGTGTCTGGCTACTCACAGGGAGAACCAGGGATCACCTCCAATGCTGGATCCGAAGTCGAGCCCATTCATATGGGCAGAAGCCGTTGCTTCCTGCACCGAAGGGAGGGTTAGAAAACACTGCCGAAGAAGCACTTTATGTGAGTAGAAGTGATATTTTGGGCTTTTGAGGACAGAACTGTCAAAGTATTAGCCCTAAAGAGAAAGAAACTAAGGCGGGTGGTTCCCCCCCCCAAGTTATAAGTAGCCAAAGAGCGAGATAAACGGAGAAACACTTTTACTTTCACTTGCTAATACAGGGTGTGTGTTGAAGAGGAGTTAGCCTATTTGACTGTCTATTTAAACCAATGGCCAAATTTACCATTTAAATTTATTGTGGCGTTTGTAGAGACCCTTCTGCCATGATCCCAATTTTTACCCCAACTGGGGCAGGGTGCGGAGTACTTGGAAACCTTTTATAGACCTGGTGGGGGTCCCAGGGGAAGAAAAAGTAGTAAGCAAAGTTCTTGGTTGATTTCATCTGTTGGAGGTTGGTGAAATTGATAAGCCCCCTGTGCAGCATACTCAATTTTTACCATAATGGGGGCAGCGTACTCAATTTTTACCCTAATAGGGGCAGGGACTTTAGAGGTTCTTCTGCAATAGTTGAAATTGCCCCCCTTAAAGCCACCTGGACATAGAAAGTAGTGAATAGTGAGAGGCAGGAACGTGACCGTGAAAGGACATTTTTGTGGTTTTAGTCTCCAAAATACTGTACCTTGGAGAACCCAAACAATTAATTTGGCTGCTCTAAATAAGCAGTCAGCCAGTGGCTTCTGAATGTTCCAAAACAAAGTGAAAGGAACGAAAGCAATTATTTGACTCAAAGTGGTTGATACTATTGGGCGTACTGCCAGAACTGGGCATTTTGCTAGAACTGGGCGAATTTATTTAACCTAACTAGCAGGATATTACAGCATATCCACGATGTCAAGCCAAGGCAGCCAAGCCAGTCAAGCTAAACTGAAAATTCCCTCTGCCTCACCAGGAGCTTCTGGGGGGGGGCATTGTTAAACTTTCAGCTCCAGCACAAAAGAAGATGCAGGCCTTGGTGCAGGCCATGATCCAGAGTTCCATAAGTGAAGCAGTCAAGCCAATTAAACTAACTATGGTTCTCAATAACTGAGGTTCTCAATGAGAGAGAAACTGATAGGCCACCTACACATTTTCTTTTAGATTTGGCGGATATTATTTTTGATAAAAACTTTCTACAGATCAGAGGTGTTGCCATGGGCAGCTCTTTCGCACCCAGTGTGGCTAACCTATTTATGGCTCATTTTGAGAAATGTTGGATTTCTAATCCAGACTCCAACCCATATTTTGAACACATCTGGTTTTACAAAAGATTTTTGGATGATTTATTTTTGATTTTTTTGGAACCACCTGACTCTGAAATTTTTGACAACTTCATTACTTGGCTGAACCAACTGCACCCTAGTATTAAATACACGTCTAGTAAAGATAGGGAGAGGATCAATTTTTTAGATACAGAGGTATATGTCACAACAGATCAGAAATTGGCAGTGAAACCTTATCGCAAGCCCACGGATAAGAATTCATATTTACATTTTAGTTCTTATCATGCTAGACATCTGAAACATAATTTACCAACTAGTCAGTTTCTGCATTTAAAACGGAATTGTACTAATGCTAAGCATTATATTGAAGAACAAACTAGATTACAGAGACAATTATTATCAGGTGTGTGGTAGCAAAGGCAGCTATAAAGTCAAGAGTAGATCTCTTAAAAGATCCACCTGTAAAAGACAGTACTAATCAGATCTCTTGGGCATTGGAATATTCTCCCTATGTGGAAAATATTAAAAGAATTATATTTAAACACTGGCATGTACTCAATGATGTGCCAGGTTGTAGCAATACACCTCTAGTAGGCTTTAGAAAAACAAAAAATATATGAGATGTTCTTATTAAAGCTGATTTTAGCCCTTCAAGAGAGATTCCCCTAAGGTATAGCAGTCATAGACGCTGCGGTAGATGCTCAGTTTGTCCACAAGCATTGGAAACTGACACTCTAAGTTTTCCAGATTTGAATTTAAATATTGAACTTAGACATTCATCTACGTGTGCCACCAAAAAGAAAATATACCTTATAAAATGTTTATGTCCCAAATATTATGTGGGCTGCTCAGCTAGGGCGATTAGAACATGCATAGGTAAAGGTTCCCTTGCTCAAAAGCCAGTCGAATCCAACTCTAGGGTTGCGGTGCTCATCTCCATTTCAAAGCCGAAGAGCCAGTGCTGTCCAAAGACGTTTCCGTGGTCATGTGGCCGGCATGACTAAACACCAAGGTGCACGGAACGTTGTTACCTTCCCACCAAAGTGGTACCTATTTATCTACTTGCAGTTTCTTGCTTTTGAACTGCTAGGTTGGCAGGAGCTGAAACTAGAGACGGGAGCTCACTCCGTCATGCGGCACCCGGGTCTTGAACTGCTGAACTACTGACCTTCCACAGCCTGCAGTTCAGTGTCTTAACCACTTGAACCACCGCACCTCCTTTGAGCCACCGCAGCTCCTTAGAACACGCATAGTGGAACATAAATCACGGATACGTTCTGCACATGAAGATTCTCCGCTTTACTGAATTGTAAGCATGCCTATGATAGCTTTTCTTTTGTGGTAATGGAGGTATTGAAATCTAGTGAATATAGTATTGTGGACGTTAAGAGGACTCTTTTAAAGAGGGAAGCCTATTGGATTTATAGACTCCAGACAAAAAGCCCTCGAGGCCTAAATACTGACCTAGACTTGACATGTTTTCTATAGATATTATTTAGTCAATTGGTTAGTGCAAAGATCAAACACTGGATATAAGGATACATTATTTGTATGAGTTGAGCTGCATGATCGGCTTTGCCCTTTTAATTCTGTGTGTTTAAGCTAAAGGAAGCTATAGGAAAGGTTTAGGAAACTATGCTATTCAGCAAGGACATAGGAAACTTACTTAGCAAGTTGTAGTATTTTAACACTCAAAACTTTAGTGGGACGCTTGCCACTGTGAGCAGTGAGATGAATACTGTAAATGAGGCTTGACTTATTTTACTTCTTAACTTGGAAAAGCCTTGATAAATGATCTGCTGGGTTTACCTATATGCCAATTTGTTTACACTCTAGGTAGCTAAGCTATTCAGCAAGTTGTAGTATGTAACACTTAAGACTAAAGGGAGATGCTCTAGCAGAGGAAGAAATACCATATACAAGGTGTTTTTATACCTGAATGCATTATCCACACTTGTTTGGCTTAAAATAGCCTTGCCATACAATTAGTTGGGTCCCTTTAAATTGTTAATTCTTGAGACATTGGTACACTTAAAATAGGAATAAGGGATTTAAGACTATGGAATAATTGGTAGCATGCTACACAGAAAAAGATGATACTGGTAATACTGTTACTGTATCTAGGAGTTTAGCTGCAGAATTGGTGGTGGGTGTTAAAGGTATAAATGTCAATTTCACTTGTTAGGAAATAAGGCTATTTAGCAATTTGGAGCATTCAGTATTAAAGACTTAAGGTTTTGAACAATTTGTAGCAAGCTACATAGGAAAAGATGTTGAAGGTAGAAGTATTATTGTCTCTAGGAGTCTAGTTGGAAGATTGGCTTTGAGTGTTAAAAGTAAAGATGCCAACTCTACATGAAAGGAAGTAAGGCTATACAGCTAGTTTTAGCACTAAAGAAGCCAACATAACCTTAGGTGTTCTTCTTGCTGTTTATAGTTGTCCAGTTTTGACAATACTGTTCTTTAGGAGTTTAGTTGTATGGTTGTCCCAGGAGGAGTGCAAATTTGATTCCATAAGAGAGCAGTGAGAGACAAGATATTAAGAGAAGTAAATGCATCACCATTGAAGATGGAAGGGACTGAAATAAATGTCTTAAAAGAAATCCCCTGGAGGGTCAGAGAAAAAAGGAGAGAGTATTCCAATTTAACAACTTTACTGAGAAACAACAGTATAAACTACAGATGGCTCCTTCCAGAAGGTCTTATCTTTACCTTTAAAGGCAAAAGATTTAGAATAACGTCAATTTTTAAAGCAGAAGACTTCCTGAAAACTTGTGGAGATGAGCTTGCAACAGGACAAGAAGAGAAGGAAGAGGGAGAGGATGAGGGAGAAGAAGAGGAGGAAGGAGAAGATATACAAAATGTGGGAGCAGTAAAACCACAGAGAAAGGGAAGAACTGTACCAACAAGGAAATCCCCACTTAATACAAGGCACCATTCAAGGGAGAAACAGGATCAACAGAACCATAACCAGGATGGATAGAGACAAAATAAAAATTATTTTGGTGAATGTAAATGGCTTAAACAGACCACAAAAAAGAAGGAGAATATTTCACTAAGTTAGAAAACAAAATCAGGATATAATATGCCTTCAGGAGACACACATTAAAAAAAGAGATGAAAGACATTTACAGGTAAAAGTTTTTGGAAAAATATTTATAGCTTCAGATAAGGAGAAAAAGAAAAAAGGAGTAGCTACATTTGTAAGAGACCATTTACAGCTGGAACAAATATATGCATCACAAGATGGAAGCATTTTAATGGTTGCAATACAGAAGCAAATGAGAAAAATGCTTATTGTAAATATTTATGCCCCAAATCAACACCAAGAAAATTTTTATTGAAGACTACAGAGATTGATTATGCAGCAGGAATTCCAAGAGATTTGTATTATAGGGGATTATAATACAGTTTTTGACAAGAAGGATGATAGAAAGACAAGTACTCAGGGGAAGAAAAGTAGGAGTAATGAATTTCCACCTACTCTGAGTCAGCTGATGGAAGAGTTGAAATTAGCAGATGCCTGGAGGGTAAGAAACCCTAATAAACAACAGTATACATACTTCTCAGCCAGACATGTTTTGGATTTCAAGCACGGTTATTAAAGACTTGTTGGAAGCAGAGATTAAAGCCAGAACCTATGCAGACCATAAACCCATCACTTTAGAACTACAAGAATTGAGGCCGAAAAGTAGATGGACATTGAATATTTCCCTTTTGAAAAATGGAAAGTTTGTAAAAAAAATGAAAGGAGAATTAAAGTTTTTCTTTAAAGAAAATATCCAACTCAATATGCCCTTGAAGGTGGTATGGGATGCATTTAAGGCATTTGCCAGAGGTCAACTGATAAGAGAATCTGTTAGGATAAATAAACAAAGGAAACAAGAGTAAAATAAACTCCCAAAAGAAATTCAGTTTCGAGAAGAGAAAATGAGGCCCAATCTAACATCCTCAGAAGCAAAAACTAAACTTAAACTCTTGCAACATAAGATGACGTGTATGCTTACCTATGAACTGGCTAAGAAACTGGCATTTGCCAAGCAAAACTTCTTTGAAAATGCTAACAAACCAACAAGATGGCTGGCTTACAAAATTTGACAGCAAAAGGAGAAATCATATATTAGAGTTCTAAATAAGCAAGATGGAACAGAAACAAACTGTGGGAGCTGAAGAACATAGTGGAAAACTTTTATAAAGATCTCTATATAAAATCTGATATAAACATAGAACAAATAAAGGGCTATATAGGAAAACATCATCCAAAGATGTTTACAGAAGATCAAATAAAAATACTCAATCAGCCAATTGCAATGATGGAATTGATGGAGGCATTGAAACGGCAAAACAAAGGTATAGCTCCAGGCCTGGATGGGCTTCCAATAGAATTTTACCTTATATTTGAAGAACAATTATTGCCCCACCTAAAAGATATAGGTAACAGTATTATGGAAAATGGAGAAATTCCAGAGTCATGGAAGGAAACAGTAATTTCGCTGATTCATAAACAGAACACAGATGAGAAGAAAATTAAGAACTATAGACCGATTTCATTATTAAATACAAATTACATTTTTCCCCCTCAATATTAGCTGAAAGATTTTAAAAAATACTATCAAAAACAATCCATAAACATCAAGCAGGATTTTTGCCTAAGAGACAAATAAAGAACAATTTAAGAGGTATCATAGATGTTATAGAATATTATGAAGCACACCCAGAAAAGCAGCTGGCATTGATCTTTTTGGATGCAGAGAAAGCATTTGACAATGTTAATTGGGCCTTTGTGATGGAGGCAGTGAAAATGGCAGAGACTTTGTTAAAATGATCCAGGCCATTTATACTAAACAGAATGCAATGGTTATGATTAATGGGGATCAGACTCAAAACTTTGAAATTCAAAAAGGGACGAGACAGGGTTGTCCCCTCTCACCACTATTATCTATCTTCACTTTGGAAACACTCAGTGATTCAATTAGAAGTGAAAATCAGATTACTGGACTTAAGATGAGTCCATAGTTCTTCAGGCACTCTATCTATCAAATCTAGTCCCTTAAACCTATTCTTCACCTCTACTGTATATTCATCGGGGATGCGATCTAGGTCAAATCTGAATGGCCTTGTGGTTTTCCCAACTTTCTTCAATTTAAGTCTGAATTTTGCAATGAGTAGCTCATGATCTGAGCCACAGTCAGCTCCAGGTCTTGTTTTTACTGACTGGATAGAGCTTCTCCATCTTTGACTGCAAATTATATAGTCAATCTGATTTCGGTGTTGCCCATCTGGTGATGTCCATGTGTAGAGACACCTCTTAGGTTGTTGGAAAAGGGTGTTCGCTATGACCAGCGTGTTCTCTTGATAAAACTCTGTTAGCCTTTGCCCTGCTTCATTTTGTTGTCCAAGGCCAAACTTGTCTGTTATTCCGGTTACCTTTTGATTTCCTTCTTTAGCATTCCAATCCCCTATGATGATGAGAACATCATTTTTTGGTGTTAATTCTATGAGCTGTTGTAGGTCTTCATAGAACTGGTCCACTTCAGCCTCTTCTGCAGCAGTGGTTGGGGCATAGACTTGGATTACTGTGATATTGAATGGTTTGCCTTGGATTCGGACCGAGATCATTCTGTCATTTTTGAGATTGTATCCCAATACTGCCTTTTTGTTGACTATAAAGGCCACACCATTTTTTCTACGGGATTCCTGGCCACAGTAGTAGATATAATGGTCTTCTGAGTTAAATTCGCCCATTCCTGTCCACTTTAGTTCACTGATTCCCAAAATGTCGATGTTCTTTCTTGCCATCTCATTTTTGACCACGTCAAGCTTACCTTGATTCATAGATCTTACATTCCAGGTTCCTATGCAGTATTGTTCTTTGCAGCATCGGACTTTCCTTTCACCGTCAGACACATCCACAACTGAGCGTCCTTTCGGCTTTGGCCCAGCCACTTCACTCTTTCTGGGGTTACTCGTACTTGCCCTCTGCTCTTCCCCAGTAGCATATTGGACACCTTCCGACCTGAGGGGCTCATCTTCCGGCGTCATATCTTTTAGCCTTTTGTTACTGTCCATGGGGTTTTCTTGGCAAAGATACTGGAGTGGGTTGCCATTTCCTTCTCCAGGGGATCACGCTTGGTCTGAGTTCTCTGCTGTGGCCTATCCATCCTGGGTGGCCCTCCACGGCATAACCCATAGCCTCATCGAACCACGCAAGCCCCCTCACCAAGACAAGGCAGTGATCCATGAGGGAGGAAGTGAGAATGAATGTGTGTAAAAGCATGACTACAAAACATATTTAAAACAAGTGAGCAATAAAACATGGAAATGTAGCCAGTGATATATATAAATTCAAACTTCAGTTGAACATAATGCAATATGAATACAGATAAATGTGGGTAAGAAATATTGATACATTTTTTAAATCACCACCCCTAGATACCCAAGTTGACAGAAGGCACAGGCAATCTGAGCCTTAGTGTGGAGTTTTCATGCTTTCAGGGACCAAAACGCAATTCTTGGGTTCCAAAGTAATAACTGGCTGGGTGCCATGAGGCATTTGCAGCTGACTGCGAGAGGCAGGTTGCAGGATGGTGAGGAGCAGTGACTTTGAACTGGAAATGCAATTAGGGAAGGTCAGGTGGAGAAAAGCAGTTGTCTGCCCTTGAGGTGGCATCCAATGTCCATGAGATGGTTTGCAAGCAATTTGCAGGTCAACAGTGGCTGGAGGACCAGAGAAGGCAACTGGTAAATTGGCAGGTCCTTTGCTGAAACTGGAGCAAAGGCTTTAAATTAGGAGGTGACTTGGGTGCATAGCAAATAGGGAGCAATGGCTTTGGCAAGACCACCAGTTCTGTAGGCTAAACAGGAACCTTGGAAAGTCTTTGATGCATATGCATAGCAGGAGTAGTCTCCAGGTACAACTGGAAATAGCGAAATATTCAGTTTTTATTATGGTGACCAGAGCAGAGTTCCAGGTGAAGATGTGCATAGTTTGGAGGCGCCAAGAAGTTATAAAAAATGGCCAAACAAAAGAACTTTTCAAAAAGGAAGTTAAATTGCCATGGCTATTGAAGAAAAAGTTGCCCCCCCGGGGAAAACTGCCAGCTTATGGGGGTGGGTCATACCCCAAAAACAAAGCTAACAAAAAGCTAGAAAGCAATAATTATTAACACACACATAAAAAAACAATTCCTAAAATAACTTATAAGGTGTGCCTTTATTATCAGGCCTAAGACTTCAATTGCAGGTTCAGACTTTAAGTTCCTGCAGATATGAAAGAATTTGAGAGCAAGATTAGCAGGGGTTTGCATGGCTAGAAAGAAACTGGCCATGCAGGGATAGAACTCAAAAGGAAAATAAACTTAAAATAGTAAGGTACTGATTGTGCACCTCAAAGAAAAAGCCCTTTCATAGGGTATGTAGAGAACTGGGCTGTTGGCACAGTATCTCAGGCATAAAACTTTTGTTAGAAATAGTACTCTGTGCATGCACAGAGTGCAAAAAAAGCAAAGATGAAAGAATATAGCATGAGTGGCAGAGGTTTTTTATCAAGTATCTGGATTATAGACTGGATTGAAAATCCAAGACAAGAGACTGAGCAGTAGCCCTTGATAAGGCTCACAGAATTCTTTATGGCTTAAGAAGTCAGCCAACAAGATCACAACACACACATAAAAAAATGCATTGTCTCTGGCACAAGCTTTGTGCCAGCAAACAATTACTCTGAGCAAGTTTCTTTCCTTGTTGGTAGAAGCCAGGCTGAACATTCAGTGGCTAAATTAGCCTCAATACCAACAGAGAGACATGAACACAGAAGGTGTGGCTGTAAAAGAAGAGCTGATCACAATCTCAAAAAGAGGGGGGAAAGGCATTAATTATGAAAAAAGAGAGCGAAAAGAGATCTACTTCCATGAAAAATGGGAAAATAAAGAAAGTTGTGCTGTCATAAAATAAATTTAAAATGAAATGTAGTGATGTCATACAGGATATCTGGAAAGTACAGGATTCCTGATATGAGATATGCTCCAGAAAATTACAATGAAAAAGGATGCAAAAAGGGGAGAAACATTTTCTGTTTTCAGAAGGAAAAGATTTCAATTAAAAAGAAAACAAAATCACTAAAGAAGCCATTAAAAGCAGCATCCTATTACTTATAAAAATTAAAGCTGTAAAAACCAATATAAGCAGCAAAAAGGACCTTTAAAACCAAATAGTGAATTCAAAAAAACAAGGGAGGAAGAGAAAAATATTGTCAGGGCCTTTTCTCCAAAAGGGAATTGAAACTTCTTTTTAAAACCAACAAAATTACAAGAATGAAGCTTAGAATAGGGGTTCTCCAAAGAAACTAGCTGCAAATTTAAGAAAAATCCTTTGAAACAAACAATGCATTGGACTTCTGGAGAAAGAAAAAAACTTTCAACCTTAAAGGCCGTTTTACAAGACAAAGGCTTGCAAACGACAGGGTAATCCCTTTAAAAGGGGTGGGTGAAGGAGGAGTGATCTCCCTTAAGCCAACAAGGAGACAAGGAACTGCACATTCGAAAGGGAGGAGGAGGATATCATTACTCCCAAAGCATTGTAAAACAAAGCTTAGGGTTGCCAACTCCAGGCCAGGAAATTCCTGTAGATTTGGAGATGGAACTTAGGGAGAACATTGCATAAAATCAACTCTTTGAGGCATTGCCCTTTTCTCCAGTGACACTGACTTCAGTATTCTGGAGAAAAGGCTGTAAATTTGGGAGTGTCTCCAGGTGACACCTGGAGATTGGAATTTCTGCAATTGACTGGATTTTAGTTTTTCATATTTGCTCCTCTTAACTGGTGCTACTGTAATACCTATAAAAACAAACAAACATGAGAACGTATGCTTCTTTTCCATCCAGGCATTTTTCCTAAATGGAGAGGTCTCTCAGACAGACTGCCTCTGTCTGAGGAGGCGTTATCACAAACTATGTGCCACATGGCCAATTTTGAATTTTCCATGAGTCTCAAAAGATTTTAGCAGAATTGCTGCTGTGGTTCAAAAAGTTTGGAGGTGGAGCACAAAATTTTACCACTGACTCCCCCCCTTGAATCCACAGAAGGTTTCTTCTGTGGATTCACAAAACAGACGGAGATTCAGAAAAAGTTACCCATCTATACTTTAAAACCCAAAAGAGAAAACATCTTAAAAAAAACAAAAACTTTTCTCCCTCTCTGGCTGCAGAGGGAAATAACTCTTAAAAAGAGGGAGGAGTAACAAGTACGAGCATCACTTCTATTTTATCTCAGTGCTGCTAGCTCTTTGGATTATGCAAAACTTACAAAAGGGGAACTGATCAGCCTCCTGCCCTGATTGGGGAGGACAGGAGGACTGCATGCCATAAGGCTTTAGAATTTAACTTCTTTTGTCAGGTGAGGCTGAAGTTGGGCTCATTTTTTTTCCTTTTCCCTCAAGGGCAGCTGAAAGGAGAGAGTCTGCCTGGGTTGTGCCAAGCAGTGCTACTTCAGTTTTTGCTGCACTGGAAGCTGGAGGCTCTATGCTTGTGCCCAAAATGAAGATTTTGCTGCTTCTTGCAGACATGGGAACTAACTCACTGCTGGGGCTCAAAAGTCTAAAATGTGCCAAAACTGCGTTTGCCCCTCAGCTACTCCTGAGGCTATTAAAAGTTTAAACAAAAGATTTCTAAATGGCATACTTCCAAAACATAAAAAAGGGGCAGACTTTAAAGGCTTGTTATTATGATACAAAACAAAGACAATACATTGGACATACAGAGGTTTCAGATGGAAGAAGGTTATGCGTGGGGGGGAGGTTCCCCCTTTTCCCAAGTGTTCCAGGTGAACTATAGCTGCCTAAGGCTATAATTCTGGGGAGTCTCCAGGTCCTATCAGGCTCCATTTACATGCAGTTTCTTTAACTGATTATGTTAGACAACAACGGATACCTCGAGGACTTAGAATTCAGAAGGCCCCTACTTTATTTGTGGATTGTGAAGAATTCCGTATGAAATTGATAGCTATTATGAATAAATGTTCTACAGACTTAATGTTGCTTATCATAGGCCATTCTCAGACAGAATTAGATAAATTTGAAGTAGAAATAGAGCAAGCTAAAACCTCATTACAGGCGAACTTGACACAAGATAATTATGATCTCAAGTTTCAGGAGCTGCAGTCCCGGATGAAAGAATTTGAAAATAATCTCAAGGAATTCCAAATAAAAAAATTTAATAGGGATGCACGGGACTCCTCCTCCTCTCAAGTTTACAAGTGGTGTTCTTTATCTAGGAGTAACATTAGGAAATGAGTCTCTTGGGCTGACCTTACATTATCTAATTCTGAGGGCCCTTCCACTGAGGGGGAGGAGATACCCAATACATCAGCAGAGCAGTCTAGTAAAGATCAAACTAACACCAAAAGTAACTTTAGGAATCCAGGCAGAGATACACCTTTGGATTTTCAACCCCGCAGAGGGCGCAGGAAGACCTAGTGATAAATCTCTCCTCCCACTCCTTATCACCAATAGATTTGGCAGTCTTGAACAAAGGCTTGGGCTTTGTCCCAGTTCCCTCTTATAATGATTTTCAGACACGGGTAGATATCTTTTGGTTAATTAGGATGTTGAAATTAAAATGTGTGTTTGGCACTGATTCAGGTGTCTCCAATAAATTTAGACCTAAATCTTCCTTTGTGCCCAATGTGTCTGAACCTACTATTACTACTTTTGAGAAGGTGGTCCTTCGGGACATTGCAGCTTTGGAGAACAGAAGTAAAGACTGGAGAAAATATAATTTAACCAAAGAGGAGATGACTGCCTTATCTAATCTAACACAAGATTCAGAAATTACTATAAAACCTGCTGATAAGGGAGGAGGAATTGTAGTAATGAATACGTCAGATTATATTCAAGAAGTTAACAGACAATTAAATAATAGATCCTTTTATATACCTAGTTTGGCAGATCCTACTAAACACATCATGAATCTTATCAAAGTTACTGTAACGGAAGCTGCCTTAATGGGATATATCAATGAACACACAGCTTCTTATCTTTTACAAAAATATCCAAAAGTGCCAACTTTTTACGTTTTACCTAAAGTACATAAGGGAATCCTACCTCCTCCAGGGAGACCTATTGTAAGTGGCATAGGTTCCCTTTGAGAACCCTTGGCTAAATATGTAGACTCTTTTCTACAGTCATTTATTCCAGGAATTAGAACATATATTAAGGACACCAAAGATTTGATTTGTAAGTTGGAAAATCTTAATGTGCCTGAAGATTTTTTTTAGCTACTTTTGATGTTGCTTCACTTTACACCAATATACCTCTGGATGAGGCACGTTTGATTTTGGAAACTTATCTAGATTCACGCACCATTAAGACTCCTCCTACTCATTTTTTCATGGAGCTTATTGACCTGATTTTTGAGAAGAACTACTTCAGATTTGCAGATTCTTTTTATTTTCAGATCTATGGTGTGGCTATGGGTAGCCCTTTAGCACCCAGTGTGGCAAGCTTATATATGGTAGACTGGGAAGAGAAGTTTATTTTTGATCAGTCAAGTAACCCCTTCCATGACAATATACTTTTTTGGAAGAGGTATATTGATGACATCATCTGTCTTTTTAGAGATGAAAGTAAATTTCAGCAATTTTGCGTATGGCTAAATTCATTGCATGCCACTATTAAGTTTACTGAACATCACCACCATCATCACATTAACTTTCTGGATGTGCTCATCACCATCAGTGAAAATAGAACGTTATATTTTAAGACTTTCCATAAAAACTCTGATAAGAATTCTTTCTTGAAATATGACTCTTATCATTCACCTCAATTGCGTAATAACATACCGTATGGACAATTATTGAGATTAAAAAGGAATTCCACTCTTCGCTCTGATTATTTTTTTTTAAACATCTTTTTATTTCAACAGGCTTTCACACATATAATCTTCCCACTACCGTGATACAAGATTTCCCCCCCCTCCCCTCAGTCCCTCCCCCTGCTCTTCTTTCTTCATTGCTTCAGCCACGGGCACAGAATTCGAAGTTTCCAGTAGGCATCCTTCATGGCTTCGTCCTCCTTGATGCAATTGAAATACGATGACCATTTCTTGCTTATTTGCGTCTTCTTTTCCTCCCAGGTGTTCTCTTCCATTGTCAGGGTCACTATATCTGATTGAATATATTCAAACAGATAGTTATTCCAATTCTCCGTTGTCCACTTATTCTTATCTTTCCATCCTAATGCTATGACCGCCTTTCCAGCTAGTATCATTGCCTTAACTACCTCTTGATATGTGCTTTCTATTCTCTCGATCTTTTAGGTTCTTAATGTCATTAAGTTAACATCTATAGGTATTGATACACCTGTCCTATCCTTTATTCTGGCTAATATTTCCTTCCAAAACTCCTGGACTTTGGCACATTCCCACCACATGTGTGAGTACCACCCTTTGGCTTGATTGCAATGCCAGCAGTTCGAACTTATCCCCGATATCATATTGGCTAGCTGGGCTGGCGTCCGGTACCATTTGGTAAAGTACTTCAGCTCCATTTCTCTACATTTATCAAACTTGATCTTTTTCACCCCCACCATTAATTTTTTTAAGGTTATTTCTGAGGTCAGTCCCTCTCTAGCCCATCTCACTTGAGTACTTTTAATTATTGACTCCTCATTAGTTGTCATTATTTTATATATCTTACCCACTAGACCCTTACTTGTCTTCCTCTTTTCTTTGTACAAGATTTCTGCGACTTCTTCTGAGTCCCCCTCCCTCTTTTGCCTCTCCTTTTTTATTGCATTATATAGACCGGTCGCCTTCAACCAATACTGTTTCCCTACTGTCTCAATTATTGTTTGTAGTGGCTTAAGCCGGCCACTTTCTTTATACATATCTCTTATTCTAGCGAACCCTTTTTCTTGGAGTAGTTTCCACCAATGGGGATCGTCGGGTTCCCCATATACACTTTCCACTGGTGCCCACTCAGAGAGCTTGCTCAACCAGATTGGTTGCCATTTCTCCCATATTTTCAACGCTGTTCTCCTAGGTCCCACAGCTCTGCCGTATTCCTTCTTCACATTTCTTGTAAACATACCCAGCCTCCCAGCTCCTTCGTTTAATTCATTTTCCAATCTAACCCATTGCTGCTCTATATCTTCTACTATCTCTATCATTGACTTGACATTAAAAGCTTCATAGTAATCTGTTAGATTGGGTACACCCCACCCCATTACATTTTGCGGGTTATAAATAAACTTCTTTTGCATTCTGGGATTTTTACTTCCGAAGATCCATTCCCTAATTATTCCATTCCATTTTTCTAACTGTTGTATATTTACTTCTACTGGGAGTGTCTGGAATAGGTACATCATCTTAGAAATTAAGAACATCATTACAGCTCTTATTTTGTTTGAAATGCTCAAATTTTTATTTACCCATCTTTTCATGTCTTTACAGATCTTCTTCCAAACCATTTTGAAGTTCCCTTCCCCTGTTTTTTTCCAATTCTTCCTAATTTCGATCCCCCAATATTTTATTGTCTTAGCTCCTAGGCCCATTTTTGTCATCTTTACAATTTCTCTTCTCTCTGCTTTACTGACATTGAAGTACATAATTTCGGGTTTGTCCATGTTCACTCTTAGCCCTGAATATGCTTCAAAATCCTCCAATATAGTCCTTATTTCTCTAATCCCTTCTTTAGGGTTTAGCAGTGCAATCATTATATCGTCTGCAAACAAATTGATCCTTAATTCCTCACTCCCAACATGGTATCCATCTATTCTTCCGCTATTCCTTATTCTTTCTGCTAGGATCTCAATTCCCATAATAAATATGTATGGGGAGAGGGGGCATCCTTGCCTTACTCCTCTCTGTAGGCTAAACTCCCTTGAGTGCCCTCCATTTACCCTTACCACTGCTTTCCCTTCCTTATATACTTCTTGTATGGCGCCCTTAAATTTTTCACCTATCCCATATTCATCCATCATTTTCCATATATACTCGTGAGAAAGCATGTCAAAGGCCTTATATACATCCAACTTAAGGAGGGCAAACTTTTTTTTTTGGCCATGTTCTATTATGTTGAGAATGTTCCTAATTGGATAGCTTATATTCCTTCCTCTCACAAAGCCATATTGATCCCCTTTAACTATTTTCTGTATCACCTCCTTTAATCTGTTTGCTAAAATTTTGATAAAGATCTTATAGTCCTGATTAAGTAGCCTAATCGGTCTGTATGAGCCGACCATTTCTGGATCCTTTTGCGGTTTGGGGATGACCACTATTTCTGCTTTCCTCCATGACTCTGGGGCTTGTTCTCCTTTCAATATCGCATTAAACGTTATCTGGAGTTCTGGTGCTAAGACTTCTACCAATTCTTTATAGAATTCTGCAGTAAACCCATCTAGTCCTGGGGATTTCCCTTTTTTTAATTTCTTAATTACCTCTTCTATTTCCTGTACTGTTATCTCTTTCCCTAGCTTCTGTCTGTCCTCTAATGTTCTTGTGGACTGTATTCTTTCTTCGAATTTTGTCGTTTCTTTCTCTTTATATAAGTCTTGATAAAATCGTGCAAAGGCCTCCCTAATCTCCCTTGAGCCTTGCTTTACTGTGGAGCCTTCTCTTATGCACTTCACACTTTGTTTTTCTTTCCTAGCCCGTAGGAACTTTACCAATCTTTGGACTGACTTTATACTATTCCTCCAAAATTCATTTTTAATTAATGTTTCTTTTTTCCACAGAATTATTGCATCTAACTGGTCCAAATCTCTTCTCAGTTCTCTAATTTGGGTCTGCCTTTGGGGGTTATAGCCTCTTGCTTGTTGTTGCTGGAGCACTCTCAACTCCTGAATCTTTTTTTGTCTATTTTGGTGCCACTCTTTTTTAATATTGATCTCCTTCCCAATACAAACTCCTCTAATCACTGCCTTCACCGCATCCCACAAGGTATTACTAGTTACAGAATGCCTATTTTCTTTAAAGTATAGTTTAATTTGCTTCCTTATGTATTCCTTATCCTCTTTTTTTGCTATAACTAAGTTATTGTATCTCCAAGGTCTCTTGGTCCATTCTGTGCTCAAGTCCACCTCCAGGCTTATAGGGGCATGCCCTGAGATCCAGATTGGATGGGTTCGGACCGCTTTAACTGAAAGTGTTCTAGTTTCCTTAATTAACACAAAATCTATACAGGAGTAGGTTCTGTGCCTGTTAGAAAAGCAGGTGGGAGTAGATTTTTGACCGCTGAGCTCATATACTTCCTTTAATCCCCATTTATTTGTAAGATTTTTGCTGTGCTTTGTAATATCCATATTAAAGTCACCAGTTACTATTAGCTCTCCCTGCAAGAAGTTTTGGGTCTTTAGTATTACTTTGTTTAGGAACTTCTTTTGTCCTCTGTTGGGTGCATATAAATTAAGGATTGTAAGATATGTATTGTTTATTTTGCCCTTCACTACTGCGTACCTGCCTTCCTTGTCCATCAATTTATCTATTACCTCTACATTCAAGTTTTTATTTGCTAATATTGCCATTCCTCTGGCCTTGTTGGTCCCTCTGGACTCACTTAAAGTCGCCCACCCCAAGTTGTTAAACAGTGGCTTAGGGTCCCTTTTGGCTTTATGTGTTTCCTGAATGCATATTACATTGATACCTTCGTCTCTTGCCATCTTAGCTAGCCTATATCATTTGAGATTTGAGGATAAGCCATTTACATTCAATGAGAGTAGTCTGATTGGTCTAGCCATATTCTTTGGAACATTTCATGCCCCTCCCCCATTGCTGAAGCATGCTGCCTATTCCCCTATTATTCCTCCATTCCCCTTCCCCCTTCCCTTGTGAAAGAGAAATTCCTCTGGGGTTCCCCACCCCTTCTCTCCACATTCCAGAGATCCTGCATCCCCCTCCTCTCCCCGCACATTTCCCTTATATCTTTATTCAATGTTAGGACCAGCTTTAAATGTATACTTCCCTTTAATTGCTGGCTCCTCGGGAGTTAGCTTTTTGCCGCTTGGATCCATGTGGCCTTGAGTCCTCATTCTCGGCGTCTGAGTCACTGCCATCCTCCATTCCACCTTCCTTGCAGTTGCTGGAGTCCACTCCCAGTTCATCAAGCATCCTGATTGCCTCCATTGGATTCCTGGCTCTGTATCTCTTGCCTTCACGAAATACAATCAGAGTTGTCGGGTACCCCCACGTAAAGTTTATACCTTCCTTAAACAGTTTTTGTGCATAGGGTTTCAGCTGCCTCTTTTCCTGGAGCGTGCTTGGGCTGAAGTCATGGCTAACGTATGCTTTCTTGCCTCTAAAGTTCAGGTCTTTAACCTTCCTAAGCATTCTAAAAACCTCATCCTTTAATTTTTCTCTGGCAAATGCTATTATCACTTGTCTTGGCTCACCCCCCCTCTGTTTCCTAAAGAGCCTGTGTGCCCTCTCTATCTCTGCCTCGTTCACGTCGGCGCCATGTTGTTTGAACCACTGGCATAGTTCAGATTCTAATTGTTTTGGCAGTATTTCCTCACTGATACCCGATATTATCATGTTCCTCCTTCGCTGCCGGTCTGACTGCCTTGCTAAATTTTACTCCAGTTCCTTAATTTTTTCTTCATTAGCATCGGCTTTCTTCTTTGCTCCCTCAGCAATTTCTCTCACTATGCCTATCTCCTGTGCTATCTGCGTGGTGTCTTTTTTCACCGCTTCTATATCTTCAGAGATTTGCTTTTGGAATGCTGCTATCTGCTCCGATAGTTCCTTAATGTTCCGGGCCATAATCGCTCTGTTTACAGCTTCTGGCTGCTGCCTTGTATTCCTAGTAATTTTGATTTGTAACTCTGGCAGCGTGCCTGGTTACCTTTATCTCCAATTTGTTTTCTTTTTCTCCTATGTTTCCTCCTCCTAATCCTGTCCCCGTTAGGAGCTTGTTCCTCTTCCTCCAGAGTAATTTATTACCTTTTTGTGTCCTTCTAGGCCATAAATCTTTTTAGTTTAGCAGAGAGAGTCCGAGGCACGTCTTCTGTTGCTAGCGCATGCGTGGATCTCCTCTCTTCGCTCTGATTATGAACAGGACTCTAAGGCAATGTTGGGTCAGTTTTTACATAGGGGATACCCAGAACACATAGGGTGATCTCCCAATAAAGCTGCCTCAGGGTTGCGCCGCCGTTTGCCCCGATACTATTAGTCAATTTCACACCCAAAGCCACGGGGCTGCATTTTGACCCGCGGTTTCGCCCGATTTCCCCCGCAGTTTCGTAATCCTGTTTTTTGAGGATTACGAAACTGCGGGGGAAATCAGGCAAAGCCGTGGGTCAAAATGCAGCCCCGCGGCTTCGGGTGTGAAATTGACTAATAGTATCGGGGCAAACAGCGGCGCAACCCTGAGGCAGCTTTAGTGGGAAATCACCCATAGTTTATTCTGCTTATTCCAGAGCTAGCAAAATAGATAGAAGGTCTTTATTAATGAACAAAGCCAAGACAGACATAAACCGTATTCAGTGTGCCTTACAATACAATCTTTTAGCGAAACCTATGAAAGCCATTATATTAAAACATTGGCATTTACTTAGTGAGGTTCTGGGGTGTGCCTTGACTCCTTTAATAGGCTTTAAAAGAACTAGGAATTTAGGAGACGTTTTGGTCCACTTGGATATAACTAAACAATATGGTACTGGTCCAGTTAGATTGGGACACTTTAAATGTGGAAAAAGTTGTAATGTGTGTGCACTATCAATTGAAGGTTCTGTTTTCCAACATCCGACTGGTGTAGAACACGTGAAGATTAATCATTTTAGCAATTGTAATACTTCTAATGTGGTATATGCCTGTGTCTGTTCATGTAAATTGGTCTACATAGGAATAAGTACAAGACCTATAAAAATTCTTATTCAGGAACATCTATCTCTCATTAGAAACCAGGTGGAGTCTGCTCCAATGGTTGCCCACTTCATTTCTGCAGCACACAAACCAGAGGACTTCAAGTTTATGGTGTTGTTTCATTACAGACCACAATCTTATAAACAAGTGGACATATCTCATGTTTTATTACAGAGAGAAGCTGAATTTATTTTCAGGCTACACACACTTATTCCACTAGGATTAAATCAGGAATTAGATCTGAGTTCTTTTCTATAAATGGTTAGGGTACCTTTAAGATAGAACATGCCATCTTAAAGCATAACACCTGTTACAGCCTATAGATTCTCCATTGAGTTATGGTGCCACACTGAGGGAGGCTCAGCCAATTACAATATCCTGTAGACCTTGTCACATTAAAGCCTGCTAGAGGAGCTCCCCGGTCACCAGGTTGGTAACTTTTAAAATGTTATCTTTACTTTTGATGTTCTTATTGTATGTGTTATTATTAGAGAACTGTGAAATACATACTGTGCTTGTCTGCTTTCTTCTAGAAACTAAGTGCGGTAGCACACAACAAAAAGTGTATAAGAATTAGCATTTTGAAATATGGGTGAGTTTATAAAGTGTAAAATGCTTCTCTGTATCATTAGAGAATTCTTTATGTTTTTGGTGATGTATTA
This sequence comes from Gekko gecko, assembly GCA_029375565.1. Lineage (NCBI taxonomy): Eukaryota > Metazoa > Chordata > Lepidosauria > Squamata > Gekkonidae > Gekko > Gekko gecko. The sequence goes on along the minus strand of JAPDNY010000005.1, from coordinate 213,730,230 downwards.
AGTATGGTACTCCTTTGCAGCTTGCAGCACTTCATGCCTGTGAAAAAACAACAACAGAAGGACAAACCTGATGAAGGACACGTAAACGGTTATTGTACTAGAACTCTGTCGTTTGTCTGGATTGCTTTTGTAATTAGGAGCTATTTTGAATGTACTGCTAAGTTGTATACCTTACTTTGTAGAATTATTTTTGCAATCATGCTGATAACTGAAATTCACACATGGCATATATAAAAGAACAAACAATAATTGTTTAATTATACATGGTGATTGATTGTTTTATTGCCTACCTGGAGGGTGGCATCCCAATGGATTATTGGTAATTTACAGAAAGAATGAAGCTTAGGAGATTCCATTTTCAAAATAAAAGTTACATTTCTTATTTTAGGATTTCCCTGCCATTCCTGCCCATTTAGGTTTGGGAAGGGGAAAATAATTTCTCATTTTCTTTTTTGGGCTGCTTAAGTTTCCTGATTAGGCAAATGTTAAATTTCCACTCTTTTGGCTGTTTTAAATATGACTGAAATGGATCCAATTCTCTCCCAAAGGCATTTGGGAAGAGAACGGGACTTGTAGAATTCTATATTTTAAAGTGTGAAAATGGAGGTACAGAATTTTCTCAATTTCTCTCAGTTATGCCAGTAATTATAGAAAGACTATTTCTGATGCTACATCTGTATTTTACTTCATTTCTCAAGCGTTTAAGCTTGTTTTGGGAATCCTGGTGACATAGCTGCACTGTTTTATAGCCACTGAATTTAAGTTCTTTCTGGGGCCTGAGTTCTGCAGCTAAGGTTCTTTACGTATATTAAAGTAACATATTTTGGACTCATTGGTCTTGTTGAGCTTTAAGTAAGGTTGCCAGGTTCAGGTGGAGATTCCTGGAGATCTAGGCTGAGGTCTGAAGAAGGATGGAGACTCCAGTGGGGAAAAGGCCATAGAGTCTTCCCTCTCCCTCAAACACTCATTTTCTGCAGAGGAACTCTGCAGCCTGGAGATTTGCTATAACTCCAGGAGACCTCCAGGTCTTCCCTGGAGGCTGGCATTACAAAAGGGAGATGCTATTCTCTGGGCAATAAGCTAAGGGATGAGGTTTTTCCTTTCTTTCTAAGTTCTTTCCACAGGAAAGTCCTGTGTACACTCCATTCCTTGCCCAGTTTGGGGTTGGAATGGGGGGAGGTTTTACTTTGGGCATTCACTGTCCTATTTATTTTGATCCAGCCATTAAGTGCTGGCCTGGTCTTTCCCAGGAGTTTTAGTGGGGTATTTTAGGGCTCCTGTTTTCCTAATTTTTTTTCTGTTTTTGCCTTACTATTGTCTTGGTTTTAACATAAACTACAGGATTCTCACTATTCTGTTCAGGATTACAGGAATTTTAGGGATTTTTTTTTCTTTTCTAAAAGAGTTCTAGCAGTGTCACATGGGGTGCAAATGCAACCAGGATCTCAAGCTGCTGTTTTCAGGGGAATTTAATCTCAGCATGGCAAGATTGGTGACTTACTTCTGCCTGCTGGGTTTTACATAAGAGGCTAGGGAGCACGGCAGTTTGATTTCTAAAAAGACTGCCTGGCATTTTGCATCTTGTGTTACAATTCTGTCACCCTTTCCAGTTCTCCTTCCATTTGGGAAAGGGGAATTTGAGAGAGAGGATCTTGATTACAAGGTCAGAATTTCTCTTGTTTTTAACTTAGCATTTTTGCCTAACTGCAGATTCTCGGATCTGAGAAACAAACTTACATTACAATAACCTAATTGGCCAATGGCCACCAAAGGGAAAAGACTCTGATTCCTGGGGTCTCCCTGACCTCAGATTCTCGGATCTGAGGAGCAACCTTATGTTACAAACCAAATTGGCCAGTGGCCACCAAAGGGAAAAGACCCTGATTCCTGGGGTCTCCCTAGCTTCAGATTCTCGGATCTGAGGAACAACCTTATGTTACAAACCAACAAACCAACCTCAGTCAAGGGCCACAGAGCAAAAGGGAGAAGATCCTGACTCTAGGGGCTTCAACGTCCATGTGTGACGCTGGTGTGCAGCTACCCACACACGAACACAATTTTTCCTCAAAGGAACCTTCCAACCATGGAGAAGCTCCTTTTCTCACTAACCATTTTTACTTTAAAAAGGGAACTATTTACTTCTGCTTGCTCCCTTAAACTACAGTTACCAAAGAGGAAGGAATTCTGCTCCCTCTCTCAAACAATACTGACAAAAAATGAAGGAATTCTGCTCCCAAGGGCAATTGCTCTTCTTCACTAGCCACTTCTCTAAATGGGGCACGATACTCTTCATGCAGAACATGGTGGCTAGCTTCCTATTTACCTTGGGAAACCTTTTAACTCTAGGGTGCCTTTTTGGGCTTTGTGCATAGACCTGGGCTTTGTGCATAGACCTGCACGTGGACAGGGAATTTCTTTACTCCCTGTTCCTGGACTGACCTTTCAGTCCTTGAAAGGGCACCTAGCTTATTTGATTTTGGGAATAAAGAGTGATCAGCTGCTCGATTCCCTAATGGGAGAACCTACAGAACCCGTTTTCAGTGGGTTTTGAGCTCTCGGCTCTGACCGGGGAACTACACACAATGGCTTAGGTTTTGAGCTTCTTACCCTCTGGTGGGGAGCACCTTTACACCCCCAGGATTTTGGGCTTCTTTTGCCCTCGCTGGAGTACCCCAAACCAGCAGAGTTTCGTGACAATATGTCCCAATGAGATAACCTCCAAACTCGCACTTAATTACACTCTGGCCGTGATGCAAAGCAAAAAGAAAAGAAAATGGCTTCCAAGGCAGGAAGGAATGCAGGGCCGTGACTCTTTACCGAGTATGGCTCCCTCAGTTGTTATGGTTCGTTGCTTGGGTGGAAAAGAAAAATGGCATGGGGATTGTGGTGTAAAACTAGTGCCCTACACTGTTGTTCTTGGATCCCACTCTAGATAGCCCAAGAGTTGGCCCAGGAAGGGCCAAAGGAGGGGGGTGAAAAGGGAATAGCCAACCCAGAATGGAGTGCTCCCTAGAGCCACACATGCATACAGAAACCAATCATACAAACCTAAGCTGGGTGTTCTTGGGAAAACGTCCTCCTACATCTGTCTGCCTGAAAAACATGTGTCGACTCACATGTTTTCAGACATGCAGGGCCTGCCGTGCATTCTCCACCATTTTGTTAGCCTGATTGCTCTGTTATTTATTATCAATAATAGGGGGAATATGCGTAGTTATTAATAGACAATCGGCTGCGGGAGCGAACACCAGTGTATACAGAGGTCCCGCCCCTCCAAAAAGTATCAGTAACAGACATGGAGACTTTATGAGGTTGAAAATAAAGTCTTTTACTGGAAATCTTCACAAACAAACAATACACAGTCTCACACACAATTACTCAAGTCTAGGAAAAATAGAGAGAGATTCACAGCACAGTTGCATGAGCAGGAAGTCGTTGGTGGGTGATATTTACCTGTCCCGCCGTGTAGAACGCTCCTCTGGAAAAATGGAGGGGAAGAATGGAAACAAGGGGGCCACGTGGCCTGAACCAGCAGGTAACATGTGGAAACCCAGGCTGCAGACCTAGAGTTTAAAGATGGAGGCAGGGGATTGGGATAGCAAGCTGGACATAAGAGGATCAAAGATTTGATAGGGGTTGTAGAGTAGAGAGAGAGAGCCTGTGGCCAGGCATCCCCTTATATGCAGGAGGGTGGGGGCCGGTCATAACCCCTGGTCACACCTCCTGGTTAGTCCGTCCCTGAAAAACCCTATTAGCTGGAAGGTATAGGGGAGGGGGAGCTGAGGAGTGGTCAATATTTTTTTTAATTATTTTTTTTAATAACTTTATTTATGAATTTTCACTACAAAAAGACAAAACAATAAGCTATAGAAATTATTCAAGGTTACAATGGGTAGTTATTCATATACTATTTTCCATCCATTTATAAAAAAATTTCCATCGGTTTACAAATAATGACTCATCTTTCCCTGCGAGGATTAGGTTAAGCTTATCTGATTCTGCTATTTCAAGTAGATTGCCTATGATTTCCTCTCTGTTTAGGACAGATACTTTTTTCCAGCATTTTGCCACTGCTATTCTTGATGCCGTAACTACATAAAGAATAATTCTTGCATTCGCTTTTTTCACTCCCGCCGGAAGGATGTTAAGCAAAAAAGTTTCTGGCACAAATCGTATTTTAACATTTGTTATTTCCTCCAGTAGCTTACCAATCCTTTTCCAAAAGGGTCTAATTTTCCCACAGTTCCACCAAACATGAAAATAGGATCCTACTTCCTTTTTACATCTCCAACAAATATCAGAGCTTTCTTTAAAACATTTAGCTACCTTTTCGGGTGTCCAGTGCCACCTGTAGAACATTTTGTAAATGTTCTCTTTATAATTTGTTGCTCTGAGAAGTCTAAGGGATTTCCATAACCTCGACCATTGATCCAGAGTAATATTATATCCTATGTCCCTCATCCAAGAGATCATGTTTGGTTTAACCACTTCATCTAACAAGTCCTCAGTGAGCAGAAAGGTGTACAACTTCTGTATCAACTTATCTGCTGAGGAGAGCCAAATCTTATCTAAATGTATGGTAGTATTCTGAAAGCCGTTATTTTTATCCTTGGCGTATCTAGAGTTTATTTGAATTTTTTCCCAGACCGTTAAATTCGCCTTTTGAAAGACTTGGGAGTCCAAAGGCTTAAGATCATTATTCTTAGTTAAAAGCATTTCATAGGTTAGTTTTTTTTCTTTTGCCCATAAAGGGGGCAAAATAAACGCTTCAGTTGGGGATAGCCATTTAGGGATTTTATTATAAAACCTATTTTTAATTTCCTTCCAGATTTTAATCAAGGGACCTCTAAATACATGGTTTTGAAAAATTTGCTGTCTTTTATCTAGGTTATACCAAATGTGCGTGTGCCATCCCATGGGTAGATCATGACCTTCTATGTGCAAGGTCCTTTCTTCTTGTAGAAGAATCCAGTCTCTGATCCAACCCATCGCTGCCGCTTGATAGTATAGGTTCCAATTTGGTAAACCCAGTCCACCATTTTCTTTTCTATCGGTAAGTAATTTCCTATTAATTCTCGGTTTTTTAGCACTCCATATAAATCTCCTCACCAAGCGGTTTAAGTCCTCAAAAAATGTTCTATTTGTTATTATAGGTAAACATTGGGCTAAAAATAGAAATTGTGGCAGGATGTTCATCTTAACCGTGGCAATTCTGCCCAAAAAGGAGATATACAAGTCCTGCCATCTATTTAGATCTTTTTTAATTTCTTCCAAAAGTTTTATATAATTATTCTTATATAAATATTTATTGTTATTTGTCATAATTATTCCTAGATATTTAACTTTATCGACTATCTGAATGTGTGAGGAATTTTGGATGTTAGAACATTGTTCCTATGAGCAATTTTTGACAATAATTTTTGTCTTTTCTAAATTTATTTTTAAACCAGCCACGCATCCATATTCCTGTAATACTTGCAATAAATGATGCAATGAATTTATGGGATCCTCCAAAATAAAAACTAAATCGTCAGCAAAGGCTTGGAGTTTAATCTGTTCTTTCTTTATTTTAGCTCCTTGGATATTTTTATTATTTCTTACCAGAACATTTAACGACTCCAGGCCAAAAATAAATAATAAAGGGGATAGAGGACACCCCTGCCTGGTACCTTTTTGTATGGGGATATTACCAGTTAATTCTCCATTGACAATAACTCTTGCGTACTGCTCTTCATATATGGCATTGATTGAATTTAGAAATTCATCTCCACAATTCCATAACTTCAATTTTTCTTTCAGGAATTCCCAGCTTACATTATCAAAGGCCTTTTCTGCGTCTAAAAAGAAAAAGACCACCTGTTTCCCAGGGTTATTATCGTAGCACTCTAATAAATTAACTATGTTTCTTATGTTATTTTTAATTTGTCTTTTGGGCAAAAAGCCTGATTGGTCTTTGTGTATAATTTCTAACATAATCTTTTTAAACCTATTTGTTAAGATTGTGGCAAATATTTTGTAATCTACGTTTAGTAACGAAATAGGTCTATAATTTTTAATATCAATAGCTTCTAGATCTTGTTTGTGAATAAGGGTTATTAATGCTTCCTTCCAGGATTGCGGAATTTTACTTGTTACCATCACATTGTTAATTAAATCTTTAAAAAACAATAAGATTTCGTCTTCTAGTGTTTTGTATATTTCGGCCGTAATTGCATCAGGGCCTGGGGATTTCATTGGTTTTTGTTTTTTTATAGCCTCTGATAGTTCAAAAGCAGACACTTTCCCATTCAATAGCTGTCTTTGCTCTTCTGTAAATTCACCTAACTCATGTTTCATTAAGAAGGCTTTAATATCATGACTATTTTGTGTCGTTTGTTTATATAAGTTTGTGTAAAAGTCCTCCACAATTTTTTTAAAATCTTGAGCCTTATACTGTATTTTTTGATTTTCGTTCTTCAACGCTAAAATAATTTTCTTTGCTCTCTCCTTTTTAAGTTTGTAGGCCAGCCAACGTGAAGGCTTATTAGCATTTTCAAACAAGTATGCCTTAGCATATTCAATTCTGCTGGCTATTTCCTCAGAAAGTCATAAGTTCATTTGGTGTTGTAGTAGCTTTATTTTTACTCTCATTTCCTTTTGGTCCTTTCTATTCTGGCTACTTTTTTCTAAGTTTCTTAATTCCATGGTTAATTTCTTAAATTTATCCCTTTTACATTTATTTTTTCATGCCTCCTGATTAATAAAGATGCCTCTAATGTATGCTTTCAAAGTATCCCAGATGGTATTCAGCCCCATATCTTCCTTCCTATTTAATATAATAAATTCTTTCACCTCCTGTTTGAGTTTCTTAACAAACCCTTTATCTCTCAAAAGACTTGCATTAATCCTCCATCTATTAGTCCTTGAGGTCCCTTGGAAGAGTATCTGAATTGGGTTGTGATCTGCAAAGGTGTTCGCCAGGATTCCCACATCAATAATATGTTTCATCAAATTTATGTTTGTCCAGGCCATATCTATCCTTGACCACGATTTGTGTCTATTTGAGAAAAACGTAAAGTCTTTCTCCTGTGGGTTTCTAGTTCTCCAAGCATCTATAAGATTATATTCCTCAGCTATTTTTAGGAAACTTTTTGTCAAAATCGCCCCTGCTTTATGAGTTTTTAAAAGTTTTTTCCTGTCCTCTTTGGGGTCCAAAACTGCATTAAAGTCCCCTATAATACAGACGTTTTTAGGGTTTTCTTTAAGAATATAGTTGTTAAGTTCTAGGAAAAAGGCGTCTTGATTTTGGTTTGGGGCATATATATTAACAACTAATACTTCCATTCCATTGAGGACTATCTGCACTCCAATAATTCTTCCATTAGTAGCCTTAAATTTAAATATAGGATTCAATCTCTCGTGCACATATACTACTACTCCCCGTTTTTTACTTTTATCCGATGCTATAAATGGAACATCTAATTTTTTACATGTTAAATATTTTTCGTGTCCTTCTTTTATATGTGTTTCCTGGAGGCAGGTAATGTCATTTTTAAGTTTAACTGCCTGGTGCAATATCCTCTTTCTTTTTTGCGGGCTGTTCAGACCATTCACGTTTATTGATATTAACGATATTTTTTTAAACTCCCTCCTACTTATTTTTTCTTTTTCAGGACCATTTTTTTGAGTTGCCATCTTGTTTGTATTTGAGATTTAGTTTTATAACTTAATTGGAGCTTCTTTTGGTCTTTTTTCTTCTGCGGGGCAGACGCTTGATCATCAGAGTCGTCCCCATCTTCTTTGCTTCCTTCTTTTTCCTGATTCGGGTCATCTGAGTCCGTCTCCCCCTCCTCCGGTCTTTGCCAGCCAAAGTCTTCGCTATGCCTTTCCAGGAAGTTATCTAATTTGAAAATGGAGTCTATCTTAAATCTTTGGCTCCTATATGTAAATAGGAGCCCTTCTGGAACAAGCCATCTATATTGCACCTGATTCTTCTTTAATAACTCTACCAGCGTCCTATACTTATGGCGTTTTTCTCTGACACGCCAAGGGATGTCTTTCAAAATTTTTATCTCTTCGCCCACTACTTTCAAGGTTTTCCTATTAGCCTCTTGGAGAATTTGATCCCTAATTGACTTCCTAGCAAACTTTACATGGACTTCCCTTGGTGTTTTGAATTTCTTTGAATACGCAGAGTTTCTTCTGTAGGCCGCTTCAATATTATCTGTTAGCTCCTTTGGGTCTAATATATTAAATTACTCTGCAATGTTATGGGCTAATTCTTCTTTCAAATTTTTACCTAATTTTTCTGAGACATTCTGGAATCTAACTATTGTTTCTGCTTTTCCCATTTCCAGCGCAATAAGGGATTCCTCCATTTTTTCCGATTTCGCTCTTAATTCCAACCATCCACTTTTTCCTGAAGTTGTTTAGTCTTCCTAGAGAGTTTCTTAATTTCCATCTTGATTTCCTCTGTGTCATTCTTCAGCTGCTTCGCTATTTGGTCCATCTTGGTTTGCATTGGCTCCAACTGTTTTTTTATAATTTCCGCATTTTGTTCCGCTGCCATCTGCAGAAAGTTCTGCATCATCTTTTGCAACTCTTGAGTTGTCACCGAGGCTTTAAGTTGAGATAGACCTGCAGATTGGCTAGGGGATGCCGTTGAACCTTTCCTACCTCCGGACGCCATTTCAGCTTTTATTTAAATATACCTTTGCCTCACTTAATTGGTTGTTGTTTTTGTTTTTTTTTAACTATTTATTTGCTACCTTGGGTTATAGACCTAACTTAATTATACAGGGTCTTAGTGCTTCCCTAATTAGCGTCAGGGAATGGGGAAGAGAGAAACTCCCTTGTTTTTGTTTGCTTATCTGTTTAATTAATTAGTTAATTGTTTTATTAAACATTTAAGTCTTTGATCATATAATATTTAGATGGTATTGGTGGCGGGGACAGCAATGTGGGGATCACTAGAATAAAATTAAAGAGAAAAAGAAAGTTTAACTTCAGGCTCTTAGAATTTATTTAGCCAATTTAACTAATTAGTTTCAGAGAGTCTTGTACTTGGTCTCCCCTCCAATTTAGGTGATATATAGTTAAATTTATGGTTTCCCAGGCTCTCCCCAGCAGCCCCACCACTCCTCCTACTTAACTAATTATACAACAATCGTATAGCCTGCAAAGAAAGTCTTCTCAGCTCCCCTCCCCCATATCTTCTCCAGTCACACACACTCCCCTCCTCTAGAAAAGACTCTTGTGTTTTCCTTTTACTGCTACTCTTTCTCCGTTACTCTCCTTCCTCCGCTCTTCTCTGGCTGCTCCGCGTCGCACTCCTGCCCTCCAGCAAAGGGCCTCGTCGCTTCCTTATGGCCAGCTAGGTTGTTTCAGCCTCCAACGTTGACGTCACTCTGGCTTTCCTTCTGTGGCTGGCGCTCCCCCGCCCTTACAGAGACCACTATCCAATCACGCCCAGGAGACGCCACTCTGCTGAATCATTCCCAGGACGGAATACCTAAGAATTTAAAGCAACAGTGAAGGCTTCAATTTGTAACAGCAGGTACCCTTAGGCTTTATTTACTATGAGATTAAAGCACAAAATCCTCCGTCCTTAAGCATCACTCTTCTTAGCCGCTTCACACTCTATCTTGCTACTAAATTGTCATTCTCCTTCTCTATTGCCTTATACAAATATTAAAGCCGTTTGATAGCCTACAACTGCTTACCTATCCCTTTAGCTTCCTTTTAAACAAAAAACAAAAAAAGGAAATGAAAAGCAATTGGTACAGTTAAAAATACTTAGCTTCAGTTCAGCTTGGTGTTTCCTCCTCTCATCTCGTTCGTTTAATCTCCCATTTCTCCTTCCACGCTCGCTTTCCACCGCAGAGAGTTACAAGAGTTCTCTGCAGACCTCAGCTCCACTTCTGCTCTTGGGACAAACCAAAAAACTTCCCCTGAAGTAGTCGCCACTTCTTCAGGTTGGGTTTAAGCCCCTTGCAAATACCTCAAACATTTATGAGGCATTCTGGCAAAGAAAAAAGTGCCAAAAAAGTGAAGTTGAAAAGGGGTGTGCGAGGAGCTCTCCTCCCACATCTATCCCCTTTGAGCTCCGGCGGCCATCTTTCAGGAGTGGTCAATATTGAGGGCTAGAAGCTTAACTCATGTCTGGCACCTGTGAGTAGGCAGGATGAGTCACCGAGTTGAGTCCACTGTTCTCCTGATGACCTTAGCCAGGCTCCTGATGGCGAGTAATTAGTTGCCAGGCAACACTGAATAGTCTCTCTCTGGCTTACATGAGGTCTGGAAGGTGAAGGGGAGAGAAAGAGGTTGCCTGCATGTGTTGGAGGGAACTCCTAATGGCGATTTTGGAGTTCTTTGTCTTCATGCTCTAGAGTGGCATGTCGTTGTGCTTGGTGCATACTGGGGAACTGATCCATTCTTCTTCAGAAAAATGGGCTGGTAACCTTGGCTGGTCACTGGAGCTGCTTGGAAGGGCAAGGAGGGGGTCCCTTGCTTAAGGTGCAGTCTCATCTGGCATCATATTGGGTCACCATGTTGCACAGTCCCTTTAGCATACTTTTGCACAGTTCATTATTTTATTACAGTCCTTAGAAGGCATTCAGAAACCTTGCAGGGCAACAACTGGAGGACTTATTGTGGTGGCAAAAAGCTCAAATAGAATCTAGATATGCCGAAGATAAGAAAATAGGCTTTCATGAAAACTTGGTGGAGATTGATGAGATTATGATAGCTACTGACCAAAAATTTATAAAAAGAATGTATACTTTGTTGCTTAATACGATGATGTTGGAAGAAACTGTGGAAGTTAATATGATTCAATGGGCCCAAAATATAGGGCATAACATAGAATTAGACCAATGGGACCAAATATGGAAGAAAAATATAAAGATTACTAAAGTGGTAGCTTATAAGGAAAATGTGTATAAAATGTTTTATAGATGGTATGTAACACCAGACAGGTTAGCTAAATATGATAGTAAATCCTCAAATAAGTGTTGGAAATGTGAAAATAAGGTGGGCTCATTTTAATCATATGTGGTGGCATTATGATATAACTAAAAAATCCTGGGCATGGGTACATAAAATAATCCAGAAGGTGCTAGGTACAGCCATTCCTTTTACCCTGGAAGTATTATTATTGAATATCTTACCGAAAGAGTCAAACAAAGATATTGTTATCTTGTATATTTATCTTCTGCGGCAAGAATTCTCTATGCCAAACCACAAAACAAGAATATCTAAATAAAGTCTTAGAAGTGGTGGAAACAGATAAACTGACTTTGGTGATGAAAGGCCTCTCAGACTCTGTATTTCAGAATACATGGATGAGGTTTTATGAATGGTATAATACTTATGTATAGGCAGTTGTAACTGAAAGATGACTTTTAAGATTGAGTACTTTTTTATAACCCAATAGGAGAGGATTGAGAAGAAATGATACTCACTTTGTATAAAATTATTAGCATAGACTGTTGTATTTGGCAGTATTAAGGCATACATCATGAAAAACTATTACCCCCATTTGTGTTTTATGTATGTGTTGTCGTATGTCAGTTTTGTCAATGTATTGTGTTAAAAATCTAATAAAATTCTGTCTCTCAGGACAGTTTTTTTAAAAAAGATAATGGTGGTGGCTCCTAGTTGAAAGCCTGGTGGAAGAGCACTGTCCTAAATATCCTAATGTTGTTATTCATTTAATTTTGGTATTTGCCATCCTCCAGTCCCTTTTCTTTTGTTGACATCCTCTTGCAAATACAAGTGGTGTTGTATTAACAGAGAGCCCTATTTGCAGCACTGCATATTGGGGGAGGGCCAGCTAGAATGCAACCAGCTATTGCAGCCGGGCAGGAGGAAAGGTGGGCTGCAGAGGCCAAAGAAGGGTGGTTGGCAACATCAGCAAGAAATTTTGGCTCTCCCCTCTCCTGATGGGCCAATGTGCAACTCAAAGTTTGGCTGGGGGGGAGTGGTGAGGGGATAGGCCATATGGAGTTTTTAGGCCCCTGCACCTTTTGGCCGAGTGGACCAAAGTTGACCTGCCCTCCCACCCTTTAATTTTATAGATTGTTATAGGGTAATGTAAGTCTAGTATGAACTTCACTTGAGTGATGGGTCATTAGGATGGGGATAGATTTTTTTTGTTATCTTGAGACAATATGTATTTTGTCACAACTTGTGGCGGTAATAGCATGGCGCTGGATCCATTAAGCGAAAATTGGCTTGTGTGCCATTTTTGGAATATGGGGATCCCGGTAAGAGATCTTGGGGTTAGAATGCTTGGGGACTGCCCAGCATGGGGATGACCCAGAGGTCACCCTCAAGCTCAGGTGGCAGGGGAGACCACCTAGTAGCAGCTGCCCTGGTAGAATCCCAGATACCTGCCATTCCATGGTCTTACCACTGCCCACAGTCAGCTGGCCAGGGGGCAACAAGGGTGCATAGACTGGCAGGAGGGTCAGTCAGTGCTGGATCTGTATGCCCACGCTGTGCCAATGCTACTTACAGCTGTAACCAATAAAGTTGTGGCCAATTTCCCCCCACATTTATTCCAAATGTTATGTGTCTTTGTGTTTGAATACAAGTTGCTTACATTTCAGTCATTATAGAGTCAAATGTTGTTAGCTTAGCAGGATGTTATGCTGTCTAATATATTCAGTGGTGGGAAAGTTTGTGGGAGTTGCTTATCCTAATGAAGTGACCTGTAACCTTTTGTATTGGTCAGCTAATATCTTGTCTGTAGAAATGGTCTGATGTAATATGCATGTATTCACATCTATTATGGTCCTTTGTGTGAAGCAACAGAAACTGAGAGAGAAAGAGATCCACAGAGACACAGAAAGGGACCATCTTTAGCAATGTAGTTGATAGGATGTATTACAGCAGCTACAAGTATGCAAACTTTATTTTCTTTTATCCAAAGCACCATTCTCTTGTTTTTCTTTTCTCTAGTAAAGATATTTTCTTTTTAAATTAAAAAAAATTAAGCATGGTGTGGCTTTCGTGTTTGAAATTTATCCATCAATTTTAAATAAGAATCCCAACAAATAGAGGGTCAGTCGATGCTGCATCTGTATGCCCATTATGTGCCAATGCTACTTACAGCTGTAACCAATAAAGTTGTGGCCAATTTCCCCCACATTTAATCCAAACTAGGAAGAAGGCCCATTGCAGACATAAATGCAACAGGCAATAGCTTGGCCGGGTGGCTTTGGGCCCTGTCTCTTCCTCCTCAGCTGCTCGAGTCCCCCACCAGTCAAGATGGCCGGGGTCATTCCCCCCCACCCGTTGCGTGGGGAGGCTGAGCAAGCCAGCTCTGAGAGGGAAGGGGAGTCAGTTTAAACTGCCTCTCCTTCCACTGGCTTGCTCTGACAGGGAAGGGGAGGCGGTTTAAACCACCTCTCCTTCCACTGGCTTGCTCAGCTTCCCTGCGGCTGCAGGGAGGCCGAGCAAGCTGGTTCTTAGAGGGAAGGGGAGGTGGTTTAAGCTGCCTCTCCTTCCACTGGCTTGCTCAGCTTCTCCACGGCCACAGGGAGGCCGAGCAATTTGGCTCTGAGAGGGAAGGAGAGGTGGTTTAAACCACCTCTCCTTCCACTGGCTTGCTCGGCTTCCCTGTGGCTGTGAGGAGACCAAACAAGCTGGCTCTGACAGGGAAGGGGAGGCAGTTTAAACCACCTCTAATTCCCTTGGCTTGCTCGGTTTCCCGTGGCTGTGGGGAGGGCAGGAAGAGGAGCAGACCCAGCCCCCAGCCAATGGCACGCAAGTAGTCTTGCATGGCACCTGACGGGCCAATGGCTGAGGGAGCACATGGAATCTTGCCACTCCAAATAACTTTTATAATATAGGAGAGATATTACAAGCCTTTGTTCTTATTGGGACATGTAGGGGTGGACAGGGTCCTTAACCTTGCTGCACATTCCACCACCTGATAAATACTGGGGTTGCAACTACTTTTGATTTCTCAGCATTTATAGTTAAACCTTCATCAGCACAGTAGGACCTAAAACTAGCCAATATGCATTTCAACCTATCAGTGTGTGAGATAATAACGCAATGTCATCGACATAAATTAGAATTTAAAGATCTTGATCATTAAGGGTAGGTGCATGGTGAGTAGGTCCTGAAACTGCTTTGACAATATCATTGATATATAGGTTAAATAAAGAAGGGGATAAAAGGGAACCTTGCTGAACACTTTTAAAGGCTGGGATAGAAACTATAATCTGGCCTTCAGGGCTACATCTGATTTTCACTTCTGTGCCTTGATATAAACTAGTCAATAGCCACAGCAAGTGTCTGCTGATTCGTGGTTTCCTTTTGCTTTTGCTATAATCTGGTTCTAGAGATGCTATCAAATGCTGTGTGTAAGTCCATGAAGGCTACATATAGATGATTATTTACTGAAGATCTATATATCTCAATCAAATGGGCTAAAACCAGGCAGTGACCAACCGCACTTGTTGGAACCCATCTTGTTCCTTGCTTGGAATTTCTGACTACTCCATCCATTTTTTCAATCTTATACTGAAATAAGCTTCATATAGTTTCCCAATAACTAAGAGAAGGATAATTAGGCAATAGTTCTGTGGGGCCTGCCTTTCCTCTCTCCTCTTAAAAATTGGTACCATCGGGGGTGATGCCAAGATGGTGTCCATGAGCTATTGCCACTCCAGATCAATTCATCCCCCCAACCTAAATCGTATGAGATCTTGGCCATACTTATAGCCTAATAGTATGGAAAGATCAGGAGGAGCACAAACAAAGAAAATCCTGACTCGTCCAGAATCAATTAAGTCTTATTTTACAAGAGATAAAACGACATCGAGCTCAGGGCCTGTGAGTTCCAAGATGGTGACAACGAGTGAAGCAGGAGACTCGTCTGTTGCACCTCTCTGCAAAAAAGACCTGCATGAGCTCAAAGAGGAACTACAAATGTTTTTTAAATCAATGTTCTCAGAGCTCCTACAAACAGTACAATCTAAGTTGGAAGAACTAATGGAGGGTCTGCAGAAGGTGTTTCAAGCCGCAGAATCAGCACTGGAGACAGCTGAGGCAATGCAATTGGAGCTGGAAAAGGTACATTCTTCTGAAAAATCAATGAAAACGAAAATGCTGCAACTCGAAAATAAATGGCGGCAGTTCAATCTAGAATTTTGTGGAATTGATGAGGGAGCAGAACGAAATACTGACTTAGAATCTTTTATGGTCAAGTTGCTTGCCAGATCGTTATCTATGTAAGAGAGCGAAATTCCAGCAATTGTTAAGGCAGGCCGCTTAGGTCTGTTAGCGTCTGCCTGCCAAAATCTTCCCAGAGATGTCCTTGTGCATTTTTTATAGGCTAGAACAAGAGACCGGGTTTTGAAGGAAGCCAGGCTAAACTGGTTGCTTACACCGAATGGAAAAAAGATCTTGGTGCTGCATGATGTACTGTCAGAAATTCTGGAAAAGCGGAGATTGTTAAAGCCTTTTTCTACAAAATTGATTAAAGAGAAAATACACTTTCAGTGGAGTATCTCTTCGAACATCACAGTGTATAGAGAGAGAGTTCAAAGATGGGGCTGTCTCTCTTGTCTGCTCTCAACCTAAAGTTTACAACTGAGGAGGAAGAAGAAATCAAGGCCCATCCTCTATATAAAAATGGAACAGAAGAAAATGATTGATTCTTGAAAATTATATTGTTGTTCTCTCTTTTTCAATTAGCATTTATCATGATTGTTTAGGTCTTCAGACTTAAGTTGTACAGGATCACAGTCTCATTTATTCTCTAGGTTAAAAACTGTTTAATTTGAGAAAGTATTCTTAATGTAAAGCAAATATTAGTAAAATTTATTAGTTTTATATATAAAAAAAAGAAATGATGTTTAATAAAAAAGGAACAGAAGGGAAAATGGAGGAAAGAGAGTTGATGTTAATTTTATATTTGAGTTGTTTCATTTATGTTAAGAAGGTCAGGCAGATGTAAGTCCTTAGTTATCAGGTTACAATACACAATGAAAATAATTGTGGACGTTAATCTTATATGTAAAAGTGGCTTAATGTTTTAAATTTCATACACAAAAGGAAGTCAAAGAAGAAAGAGGAAAGATGGTCAATGCTAAATGTATACCTGAGTTGTTCCATTTATTTTAAGCAGGTCTGATGGATGTAAGCTTTTGATTATTTATTTTAAGTACACAATGAAAATAATTGTGAAAGTTAATTTTATTTGTAAGGATGGTTAATTGCTTTATGAGAATAATATTTATTTTTTAATTTGATATTTTTATTGCAGATACGTTGATTATATATTTGAGTTGTTTCATTTATGTTAAGAAGGTCAGGCAGATGTAAGTCCTTAGTTCTCAGTTTACAGTACATAATGAAAATATTTGTGAAAGTTAATCTTATATGTAAAAGTGGCTTAATGTTTTAAATTTCATACACAAAAGGAAGTCAAAGAAGATAGAGAAAAGATGGTTAAAGCTAAATGTATACTTGAGTTGTTCCATTTATTTTAAGCAGGTCTGATGGATGTAAGCTTTTGATTATTTGTTCTAAGTACACAATGACAATAATTGTGAAAGTTTATTTTAGTTGTAAGGATGGTTAATTGTTTTATGAGAATAATATTTATTTATTTATTTTGAATTTGATATTATTATTGCAGGTATTTTCCTTGTTTGGAAGTATGTTACTCTACTTAAAGGTACTGCCAAAACATAAGAAGAGATCTTACTAAAGCTATGTTGGTATGATTGAATATACAGTTTAATTTGCTTAAGTCCAGTAGGTGGACATCATTTTAATTTAACTGGCAGTATGGCCATTATATCATTTTTTTATATGGGAGGGAAGTGAGATTTTTACTCTTTAGGAAATTTAGTTTAACAGATGGGGAAACGTAAATGGTTTTCTGTTTCCCTACCCTTGCTTTCAGCAAGGGTCTCTGTGTAGTGAGCCTTTGAAAAGGCTGTTTTAGTAATAGTCCTCAGGGATGCTTGTTAGTTATTAGTTAAAGTGTTAAGGTTAGTGGATATTTTGTTTTTAAGTTGACAGTTTAGCAGGACAAGAGCATCAGTAATAAAATGGAAAAA
Source organism: Gekko gecko (assembly GCA_029375565.1). Taxonomy (NCBI): domain Eukaryota; kingdom Metazoa; phylum Chordata; class Lepidosauria; order Squamata; family Gekkonidae; genus Gekko; species Gekko gecko. Next base: position 213,713,167 of record JAPDNY010000005.1, on the reverse strand, counting down.
TATATTATTATATCTTGGAACTGCAGAGGATTAAACAGTCCTATAAAGCAGAGAAGGCTTTCGAATATGATTTCCAAAGAAAAACCTAATATTGTTTGCCTTCAAGAGACACATTTTAAAAGAGTGGAAACAAGGGTTAAAAGTCAGCTTAGTTTGAGCAAACTTATCAATCACCTAGTACATCAAAAGCAAGGGGGCTGGCAAGCTTGATATCAAAAAATACTCTTTTCCAATGGGAAGCTACATCAAGAGACCCACAGGGGGAGATTCATCTTTATAAGAGGCCACCTCGATGGAAAGCCTGTTACTTTGTCTTCTGTATATGCTTCCAATGTGGGACAGGCAGCATTCATAGATTCAACTCTAGATAAATTAACTTCCTTTCAAAATGGCGAGGTTATAGTAGGAGGAGATCTCAATCTAGTGGTAGACCCCAAGTGGGATAAAACCCATAAAAAACTTACTAACAGAGAAAGGTTAGATGTGCCTCAGAATTACTAGATATATTTGATAAGTATAATCTTGGTGATGTTTGGAGGACCCTGAATCCTGGGGTAAAGGAATACACATTTTTCTGAGCTACATCGAATTTATTCTAGAATTGATTTTATTTTGGTCTCAAGGACTTTGTTGAATAGTTTTGCAACTGCAGACATAGGGAGCAGAACTATATCTGACCATGCTTGGGTGGATTGTACTTTGATAAGAAACACTCAGGACACAAAAAGTATACATTGGACGTTAAATAAACTTTTATTGCAAAATGACTTCATCTCAGAAACTATTGCTAAGGAAATTAAAGAATACTTTGCAATTAATGATAATGGGGCAGTCTCTCAAGATGTTTTGTGGGATGCTTTCAAGGCAGTATTAAGAGGAAAAATAATTTCATTGGCAACATCCTATAAAAAAAGAAGAACTAGATTAGTAACAGAATTAAAAGGGAAAATTAAGGAACTAGAGTTAAAGCATATGAAATATGGGGGCAAAAAACTTTATAAAAATTATCCCTAGAAAGAAAAAAGTTAGACACTTTAGAAACTAATTCAGTTCAAAAAAATCTTTTGTATTTAAAAAGAAAATATGTAACGAAGAGTCAGAAATTCTTTAAAATGCTTAGTAATAAAGTAAAGCAATGTCATGCATCATCTTTAATTCATAGTATCAAATCACCTCAGGGACATACACTGAATACTTCTTAAAACGTCATTAATGTTTTCTGTGAGTTCTATCAAAAATTATAACTCAGAAAATCCTAATAAAATAGATATGCAAAACTACCTTAACTCAATAAAATTTAATACAAAACTGACAGCAGAGCATCAGGGTCTTATGGAGGATCAAATTACAAACACTGAAGTGTCAGAGGCGATTGCCAAAATAAAAAAACAATAAAGCTTCAGGAAGGGATGGCTTTCTGATAGAATTTTATAAAAAATTTAAACCCTCCAGGACAACATCAGAAAGACATTAAATATTATTCATTACTGCAAAATTTAAAAAATTAATTCAGCTATTTTAGCTATTTACTGAAAAAGCGTTTGATAAATTAGGAACTGATTGTTTGAAAACTATTTTAATGCACATGGATTTTGGCCCAAAATTTTTGAGATCCATTGATACTCTATACAGTTCCCCAAAAGCCCAACTGTCTATTAATGGTTATGGGTCAGAAGATTTTAGGATCTCTAGGGGAATGAGGCAAGGATGCCCCCTTTCACCCATTTTTGTTTGCCATTTTGTTGGCGCCCCTTGCTTTTTCTATAAGAAATAATCCTAATATTGGGAAGATCGAAGTACAAACAGTAGGACATAAGTTAAGTTTATTTGCGGAAGACACAGTAATATATTTTAGTGAACCAATCCAATCCTTAGAATCTATAGTAAAGGAATTAAGTCTTTTTAGTGCCATTTCGGGCTTTACAATAAACTATTCTAAAACTGAGCTATACCCAATCTGGTTAACTGACACAGAATGGCAAGAAATATCAAACAAGTTCCCATTTAAATGGGTAAAAAAATCATGGAGACCCTTAGAAATTCAGATTCCATTGAATTTGGATGATCTCTTTGATTACAGTTTTAAACCAGTGATTGACTCAATGTCTAAATCCTTCCAGGCATGGTAAAAAATAAATTTATTTCTTTTAGAAAAGATTGAATTAATAAAAACAATTATTTTCCCTAAATTTTTATTTATGTTTCAACATCTTCCAGTTAATATAAAAAATCACACTTTACAGCAGTGGCAAATGAATTTTTCCAAGTTTTTATGGAATAACAAAAAGCCACGAATTGATTTCCAACTCTTAACACATCCTTTGAAGGAAGGAGGTATAGGGCTACTGAATTTAAGACTTTATTATTTAGCAGCACAACTAAAACATGTGCTTCAATATTCAACACCAGATACTCTTAAAGACTGGGTTCATATAGAAAAAGCTTACATATATCCTAATCTTCTTCATGAAGTTCTATGGGCTCATCCCAAGGACAGATTAAAATCAGTAGAAAATAGTAGGTTTTAAAAAACCACTTTAGAAGTTTGGGATAGGAATAGGAGCATCTTGGTGCCTAAACTATCTCCAATGGCAGCATTTTTGGGACAAAGTTGGTTTCCTCTGGGTCAGCAGACTATACTCTTACCAATCTTGGAGAGACATTGGAAAATTTAGAATAAAGGATATATGATGGAAAGGACAGAAATGATCAGAAGCCCAACTAGAACTGAAATATAAAATAAAAATTTAGTGGCTTCAGTACCATCTATTATCTAATATGCTAGTACATAATAACTTTGTGGAAGGTACTAAGAGACCTCTCTCAGATTTTGAAGTTTTAATGGGCAAAGGGATAGTAGAAAATAAAGGTATAATTTCTAAAATTTATAAGCTCTTGGCCTGGAAATTTTGGGGGGAAAATCTCAACTCAACTGTTGGCATGGCATAAAGATATAGGCATTTACAAGGGATCAGTGGATACAAATATGGTCCTCAAATTTGTATACTATTAGAACTTTAGACATCAGATTACAAAATTACAAATTATTTTCATGGTGGTACATAACACCAGTAAAATTATTTCATTCTAAAATAATACAAAATGCCAACTGCTGGAAGGGTTGCAGTCAGAGGGGTACTATGTTTCATTCTTGGTGGGAATGTCCCAAGGTAATGGAGTATTGGAACATGGTTATTTAAAAAATAGAGGATATTGTGGGAGTGGGGATTCCTAATATCTTACAATTGATTCTGCTTAATTATTGGGAGAAAGATGTTTTCACCTGCACAGAGAGGGAATTGATCTTGCTAATGTTAATTGCGGCTAAGACCTTATTAGCAGGGGAGCGGTGGCACAGTGGGTAAAAGCCCCTGCATAACTATAACATCTGAACTGCCAAGCTTTGTCAGTTCTAGTCCCGCGCTGGTGTGAGCAGCCAAGCCTTGTTCATCGTCCACCCAGCAATTCGAAAGGTTCGGCAAGTAGATAAATTGGGGACCATCCACTAGGGGTGGGCACACCAACCCCTTCAGGGAGGTGTTAGCTGCTGTGGGAAGACGGCTGCTGGGTTGTGAGATAGAAAGGTGGAAAATCTGTGTCGGCATTCCCTGCAGTGGAGCGAATTGGCCAGGCGGTGGCAGTGTGACAATGCAACATCGTGAGTCCTGACGTCATCAGCCAGCTGACAGAAGAATATGTCGTCAGAACACACCTGATTCAGCCTGCAGACAAATCCTCCCAAGTGGCTACAGTATGTGTCTAATAATTGTATGTGTTGTCTCCCCTATTCTGCCAAGAATATTGTTAGTCCAATTGTCAAAACTGAGTAACTGTAAAATCGCTCTGAGCCCACAGGTGCATGGGAAAAAGCGATCAATAAATCGAAAGTATTATTATTATTATTATTATTGTTGTTATTGTTATTATTGTTGTTGTTGTTGTTGTTGTTGTTGTTGTTATTATTATTATTATTATTATTATTATTATTATTATTATTATTATTATTATTATTATTATTATTATTATTATTATTATTATTATTATTATTATTGTGGAAGATGGAAAAGATTCCCTCCCTTAAACAAAGGTTTGTTAAACTATGGGATTTGGTGGTAATGGACAAGTTAGCATCTCAAATATTGGCGGCAGAAGTTAAAAAATGGTTTGTGTTTTTTGACTATGTATCTAAGGTTAAAAATTCAACAATGACACTTCCTACAAAATATGTTAACTTTGTTTTCTATTAAGAAATTTTAGAGGTTGATTGTTTGTTAATGTATGTTAATGATTCCTCCCGAATTATTTCTGATGAACCCTACTTGCTGGGATTCTTGTTTAGCTTCCATCTTTTCATTAATAAATAGTACTGGTGTTATACCAACCAAGTGGAAGTGCTAAATTATAGTTCCAATTTATAAGAAAGGTAATAGGGCTGAACCTCACAACTACCGCCCCATAAGTCTACTCTCCATTCCAGGGAAAATATATGCGGCACAGCTCCTTGAGAGATTAACAGATTGGATTGATCAGGAAGCGATTCTCTATCCAGAACAGATAGGTTTTCACAAAGGGGCTTCAACCATGGACCATTGCCTTGTTTTACATCACTTGGTGAGCAAGTATTTGGCTTCCCCAGGTGGGAAACTTTATGTGGCTTTCATGGACCTGAAGACTGCCTTTGATTCAATCAATCGCGGTAGACTATGGTGTAAATTGGCAGATTCTACAATAGATAGAAGGCTATTAGCTTTAATTATGAATCTATACACCTACTTCCGCCTAAATCAGATACAACTGGCAGGGCCAACTCACTGCAAGTTTCCAAACCAATAAGGGTGTGAAACAAGGCTATTTGCTTGCTCCATCTTTATTTAATTTATTTGTTAACGATATGATTCCATTTGTGAAATCGCAGGCTAGAAATCCCCCTTTTCTTGCAAACACACCAGTCTCAATCCTTCTTTATGCAGATGATGCCATCCTTCTCTCTAAAACAGAACTAGGTCTTAAATCAGTAATTAATGCATTTATTACATACTGTAATAAAGAGGACCTTAAAGTCAACTACTCTAAATCTTAGATTCTCTAGAACCTTCCATGATGGACCTAAGGTGATAAGTGCACTGGGCGGGGCCTTGGAGAGAGTCCCCTCATTTAGCTACCTGGGTATCATCTTCAATTACAACTTATCATGGAAACCACATATTCAGGCGGCTCTCAAAGCTGCAAATATTACAATCAAGGCGATCAAAAATTTTTTTTACTCCAAAGGTGCAAAACATATACCAGCTGCCATTAAGATTTTTAATGCTAAGGTTATCCTGCAGATCCTTTATGGGTGTGCAGTGTGGATCGAAGGAGTATCTGAAATCCTTGACTCCCCCCGCACATCTTTCTGAGAGAAATTGCGGCAGTCCCGAGATGTGTAGTAGGAACCGCACCTAGGGTTGAATTCACCCAACCATCAATTGAAAAGAGAGCTTGGCTCACAGCTTTTAAACTGTTTGTGAAGAAGGGTGCCCAGGATGGTAGCACAAATAAAGTGGGCTTCTCACATTTAATCCCCTGCGACACATATAAGAACAGTTGAACAAAGTTAATTAAATGGAAATTAACAATTTTGGGGATTGATATAACAGCTCCATTGTTAAACGAGTCACTTAGAGAAATTAAATCCAAACTAAACGATCTTGACTACAGTGGTACCCTTCAAAGAGCCCAACGTACTTGCTCTGGTTTGTCTTTGGGTCTTGCCCCCCCCCCGGAGGCTATCCCATCATATTGCTATACTTTAAAGATCCCAAGACAATGCAGAGCTTTCACCTTGGCGAGACTTAATTCCTTTCCCTCTAAGGAGCTCTCTGGTCATTTTTCGGGACTTCCATTTTCGGAACAAGTTTGCGACTGTGGAGAAGAGATGATAGAAACTATGGCTCATATAATGCTTTTTTTGCCCTAAGTGGAATAAGGAAAGAGAGAGATATATCACACCTGTTATGAGAAAATAAAAGCTCCCCCTCCTTCCGTGGGTAGTTTCAGTGTTATTGTCTGATAATTCATCCGACAATCAAATTACCGTTATAGTGGCTTCTTTCCTAGCTGCGTTGATTAAGAAAACAAATTTCCCTGAGTTTATGTAGCTTACTGCTGCTAACTGTCAACTGTGTATATATTAATTTGATAATTTTAAGTGTGTGTCTTTTTTTTTTTTTTGCTAAAATGACTGATTTGTTATTATTTGCCTGCTTTTAGTGCTGGTCATCTGTTTTTATTTTGCATTGATGCTATGGTTCTTTTGCTAATGCAATAAAGAATATATATATATATATATATATATATATAAAATATAAAGTTATAAAAAAAAATTGGTACCATCAGAGCTTTCTTCCAGATAGAAGGAATACACCCTGAATTACCTATCATAGAGAAGTGAGGGGTCAAAAATTTTGCATACCACTTTGGGTTTGATTGTAATAAATGTATTGGCACTCCATCCATTCCTGATACTTTTACTGATTTCCTGTTCTTTATTAGGTATACAGTGGCCAAGGTTCCAGTTCCCCAATGTCAACCAAATTTTCCTCTTCTATAGATCTGGCTATGTCCCCTCAATATAAACACCTGAAAAAAGTAAGCCATATATCCAGAGAGATGCAAAAGTGAATAAAAGAAATATTCTTAGCACTGTTGTTCACAATATAACAGATCTGTCTATTGTTTCCATCATGGGTAGCAGATATCCAAGCTCTCTAGTTTTTCATTGAAGTTGCCCTTTTCTTATTGATTATTAATTGTTTCCAGCTCTTCTTTACCATCTTAAGTCTGGTTAAGGTAAATTCTGATCTCTTCAGTCTAAACTCCTTATGATAAACTCTCACTTTCCTCAGGAGGATCCAGCATTCATAATTAAACCAGTCATTCTTCCTTTGTTTTAGTTGGTTAAAGCAAGGAAGCTGGTATACAGATTTACATAAATCTATGATCTGGCTCAAAGGATCATAATAAGATGTCACATCAACCACTGATGGTTGGCATTCTTGCGAGTGGATTAGAGAATTAATTTCTCATTATATCAGTGGGGTCCATTTCCTTATTTTTATTCTCTGAATGATCTGCTCTGCATGCAAGGTTGAAGACACTGACTTAATCATTTGTTTATCCATGGACAAATTTAACATAAGAGGGAGACAGTAACCCCCAAGGAAGTGCCCCACTCTGACATTGCAGATCTTAGCTAACATCTCTTCTAGTACCAGACAGTAATCTACTGTGCTGGTACCCTTATAGGTAAAACAAGTAAGCGCCCTTCAGAGTCCACCAATATATTCCCAATTTATTCTCAGATTATGAGAAAACACCAGATTTATTTTTTACTTGCTGGGTTTACCCCTTGATCCCTTCCTGCTCTATTCAAAAGGAGGTCAGTATATGGGAAATCTTCCTTATCTGGGTCAAACATCTCTAAGATTATATCAGATCCATCTGCATCAATATAAGCATTTAAGTCCTCTGTTGTTATTAAGTAATGTTTTGGTAACCTTTCTTTTGCTTCTGAGATAAATTATTGTCCCAGTTTCTTACTACTCTTCTTTCCTTAGAACAGGGAGTAAGTATGCTGTTATCAATAAAAAGGAGACTGTTGGAAGGGCCCCAAACCCCGCAAGTGCTAGAGAGGTAGAAGCCACTGTCCTCACCTCCTTTATGTTCAGGGAATTTGTAATTAAGCATGCTAATCCTCCACAAAAGCATCCCTTTTTGCTGTATCTTTCAGCACTGAGACAGTAGTATATCCTTCTAGAAAGATTTCTTCTGAAACCCATGTTTCCTGAATCAGCAGGATATGAAATTTCTTAATGTGGATATAGTTTTCAGGGATCTGTATTTTCAAGGCCCATCCTGCAGTGTTCCATGAGAAGATTTTTAAAGTTAGGTTTTCCTCTACTCAATTAATGTTTATAATCTCATGTTCCTTTTCTAATCCCTCAACATTCAGTTAAGTAGAGTGGGTCTTATTCTTGGTTTCTCTTAATATACACAGGTGAGTCTGTAGTCTTGAAAGAACACTTTCTTGGACTTATGCTGCTATCATTGGCTGTGTTCACCTATAACCAACCAACATGGGTGGGCTGGCATCTAAATAAATAAAACCAAAGTCTTGAGTATTTCCCACAGAACATTTCATAGCCTATGATGTTGCCCTTGCTGGGTTGTTCTACTTGCCAGTAAAGTTCAGTTCCCAGGCAGTTTCTCATTCTCTGCTTGGCTCGACCAACCATCTTCCCTCCAGGCATCTGAGAAATCTCAGGTCTTTCACTTCTCTCCACCACTGGCACACCTCGCCTACGGTCCTGGCCTGTCAACTTTGATGTCCCAAGATACAAGTTCTTCCTGGGGAGACTCTCAGGGAGATGCCCAGAGCCAAGTGGGAGCAAACAGCCTCTCTTGGGCTTACTCAGTTTTCCATAGCTGGTTCTCTGAGGTTTCAGAAATTTCTGTGTCCTTATTGGAGCCGAGGGCTTCTGAGAGCCTCTAAAGTCCACTGAAGTCTTCCAAGGGCTTCCGAGATTTTCCAATTCCTCCAACCCCATTCAGAACACTTTTGGTCAGAGTGAAAGCTGACTCCTGCTCTTCATGCTTTGATGCTCCTCAAAATTTCTTTTTACATGCCTAATTATTGAATTACATTTCTTTTGCCAGAGCCTGTGGTCCCTTCTGTTCAATTCATTGGGACAGACCTTCCACTTTTTAAAAGAAGTCTCTTTACTTTTTATAGCTTCCTTGACTTGCATTGTTAACCATGCAGGCCTTCTTTTAGACTTGGCAGTGCCTTTCCTAGCCTGCAGAATGAATTCTATTTTTGGTTTCAATTAATGTGGTTTTTAAAACCTTCTAAGTATCCTCTAGGGATTTGACTGTCTTGTTTTTCCCCTTCAATTTTCTTTTTACTATTCCTCTCATTTTTATAAAGTTCTCTGTTTTGAAATGAAATGTGGCAGTTTTGGACTTTAGTGGTAACTTTCCATTGACCTGAATGCTGAACTTAATAACATTGTGGTCACTGTTCCCAACTGGTTTAACAACCTCTATGTCTCTCATCAGGTCTTGGGACTCAGTCAGAATCAAGTCCAAGATCACTACCCCCTGGTATTTACTTTGATATAATTTATCTGAGACTTTACTCATGATGAAGTAGTCCCAAAGTTGAGCTTGCCATGTTCGATCATAGGTATTTTCTTATCTTTCCACATAGCTGTCAAAGTAATTCTGGCTATAGCTAACATTAGAGGTAAATCGTAATTTGTTATTTGTTTAATTTGTTGAACAGTATCTTTCCTTCATCAAATGTTTTGATGCTTTGTTAAAATAAAGGATTAATTTTATGAACACTGAGCATTTTGTGATCTCCAGTCACTGCATAAATCTTCACACTGAAGAGAATTACCATCTCCTACATTGCCACAGGACATTTCTTTTCAGGGTTCTACCAATAACTTTCTAAATGGGACTTCCCCTCATTCCTTAGCACAGTATAGATCTGGGTTGGGGAGGGGGTTCAGAGAGTAACAAATGATAGGAGGCAACGTAAGAAGAAGGTCTTGGCCAGTGCGTCCTGTTTCGGGCCCTGCAGGGAAACTAGTTAGCAAGTTTGTGAAATAGGACTCTGGACTAAATGGTTCATTGGTCTCATCCAGCAGGGCACTAACTTAGATTCTATCATAAGCCCCACTTTCAAAGGACCATTAGATGGTTCATCTCAGATATAAGCCAGCACATCATTAAGCTGGCAGCAAGCCCCACTGACTCTACAACAGCCTTGTACAAGTGCCATGCTGATGTAGCTGCCAGCATAGAATTGTACTGTATCAGGACTGTGTTGTAAGTGGAGGACTTAGCTGGCTTCCTAAGATTCTATAGCACCATACATGCCCTTGCTTGCACAATGTCGCATTATTGAAAATACTGGCACATCACTATAAAATCCTATAGAGGGTCATGCACAGGGAAAACTCAAGTGCCCTCACTTATCTCTACATACCACCCCCAAGCACCAGCACAGCTTAGAGTGTTCACTAAGTCTGCAGCAAATCCTCCCCTCTGAACTATATACTTCATCCAGGACATACATAGTCCAGATAACAGAGGGCAGGGCATTTCTCCATCTGCATGTATTTCATACTTAGAACACACATGGGAGGCTTTGGGTTGATGAGAAGCCTCACAGTAGGGTCACATAGCACAATATGGGGACACTGAGCACAAGCATTATTATATATGTCTAATGCTGCTCTGCTTAGAACCCTTACAGGTATTCCATCTGAGGACATGGATACCAAAGGGGAGACTCAGCTCCTCCAACAGAGGTGTAAGAACAGTGGACTCCACACAGGTAAGCAAGAAAGGAGTCCCTGTCTCAACAGTGGGATAATGCAACTGTTCATTTCATTTCAGTTCAATTTATTGCACAGGGCCAATGGCCATTTCAAGCATTAAAAAATAATATAAAATAAAATACAGTACTGTGAAAGATGCATTTTTAAAAACTTGTTTCATAAAAAAAGAAAAACTTACATAAACATCTGTTAAATACTACTTAAATTCTTAACTGGCCTGGTTTTTTACCAAATAGACAAATTAGGGACAACCTAAGGACAGTGATAGACGCTACTGAATATTATGATAAACATCCAGAAAAGGAGGTTGTTTTCCTATTTGTGGATGCAGAGAAAGCCTTTGATAATTTAAATTGGGACTTTATGTTTCAACTGATAGAGAAAATGGATATTGGACAGCCCTTTTTAAATGTAATTAGGGCGATTTATTCAGAACAGAAAGCATCGTTAAATGTAAATAAAGAGATGACGGACTATTTCAAGGTGCAAAAAGGGACTAGGCAAGTGTGCCCGCTATCCCCTTTATTGTTTATCTGGGTTTTGGAAGTACTGTTGGCAAAGATAAGAGAAGATAAGGATATAAGGGGACTTACAATCGGAGGCTTTACGTACAAATATAGGGCATTTGCAGACGATGTAATGTTTTTGATTGAAGATCCAGTAATTAACTCACCATTGTTAATGGAAAAGATCAAGGAATTTGGAGATTTGGCGGGATTTTACGTCAATAAGAACAAAACAAAGGTGTTGTACAAAAATATGACAAAAGAGAAACAGCAGGAACTGCAAGAAATAATACAATGTGAAGTGGTAAAACCCCCAAAATATTTAGGGATTGAGTTGACAATGAAGAACATAGATCTTTTTAAGAACAATTATGAAAAGATTTGGAGTAAAATTCAACAAGATATAAAAAAATGGGACACTTTGAATCTGTCATTAATGGGAAGAATTTCGGTTGTTAAGATGAATATTTTACCACGTTTAATGTTTTTATTTCAGATGATTCTGATAGTGAAGGACTGTAAAGTATTGAACTTATGGCAGAAAGAAATTTCAAAATTTGTTTGGGCTGGAAGAAAACCGAGGATTAAAATAAAGATTCTATGTGATGCAAAGGAAAGAGGAGGATTCCAACTTCCTAATTTTAGACTGTATCATGATGCGGTGTGTTTGACTTGGTTGGCTCAATGGGTCAATTTGGACAATAGGAAAACGTTGGTGTTAGAAGGACATGACCGTAAATTTGGTTGGCACCTGGCCCGTAGCCTGCGTGGGGCCCTGGGGGCCCGGCCCCCCCCCACGGGTTTTGTGGGCCCCCTCCCCTGAGCCTCTGCTCCCCCCTACTCCCTCTGGCCCCCTCCCCCCGGCCCTCTCCCTATGGTCACCAAGGCTGGCCAGGGCGCTCCGAGAGGGGAAGGGAAGGGGAAAGGAGATGGGCCGGGCCGGCTCCCCCTGCGGCTCTGGAGGCGGCACCTTCTCCCACAATAGGGCACGGAGGGTGTGGCAGCTGCGGGGGAGGGGGGAGGAGGGCGAGCGCAGCGGGAGGGCAGGAGGAGAAGAAGGTCCCTGTCCCGCGGGAGGGTTGTGCAGCACGGAGTGGAGGCTTCTTCACCCCCCCCCTTTTTCCTGACAGAAAAGTTGTCCTGCAGCTGCATTTCCAGTTCCTTCCGATCAGGGGTCTTTTGGGGGGGAGCCCACTCCCGGAGCTCAGAAGCCAAGCCCCGCCCCCAGCCGGCATCCCAGGGAGTCCTTCAGGCAGCCACATGTCAATTTCAGCTCCATTATATCCTATGGGCCATTGAAGTCAATAGTGAAAACATAGGGTATATTCTGGGGGCTGGAGGGGAGGGGGTTTGAGGGAGAGGCTCCAAAGTCACAGGGTAGCTGATGGAGCCTCTCCCCAAGATACCCACCAAGTTTCAAGAACATTGGACCAGGGGATCCAATTTTATGGGCCCCCAAACAGGTTGCCCCTATTCCCTCCATTGTTCTCTAAGGTGAGAAAAAAGTAACTTTTTTTCCCACCATAGAGAACAATGGAGGGAATAGGGGCAACCTGTTTGGGGGTCCATAGAATTGGATCCCCTGGTCCAATGTTCTTGAAACTTCGTGGGTATCTTGGAGAGAGGCTCTACCAGCTACCCTGTGAGTTTGGAGTGTCTCCCTCAAACCCCTCCCCTCCAGCCCCAGAATATACCCTATGTTTTCACCATTGACTTCAATGGCCCATAGGATATAATGGGGCCGAATTGCTGCTGAATTTCTTTCATTCCCTCCTTTCCTTCTCTCTTTTTCCTCTTTCCCTCCTTCTTCTCTTCTCTCTTTCTTTCTTTCCCACCTTTTTCTCTTCTCTTTTTCCTCCTTTCCCTGTTTCCCTCCATCTTCCCTCTCTTTCCTTCCCTCCCCTTTCCATCTCTTTCTTTCCCTCTTTCCTTCTTTCTACTCTCTCTCTTTCCTTCCCTCTTTCTTCCTTCTGTGGCCCAACTCTAGTGAGAAGGAGTTTAAACTTTAAACCCCTTCTCTCTTAGCTCCCCCACCCAGGCCAGCTAGGGAAGGGGAGGCTTTTGAAGATGCCTCCCCCTTTTGCTTCCCCTTCTGACATCACTTCCGGTGATGTCAGGGGGTGTGGCATATGCTAATAGCCTAATAGCTCATTAGCATACCATATTCTAATGAGCTCCTGCAGCTGTTTTTCTACAAAAAGACCCCTGCTTCCGATAAGGTCTTAATTGTGGTTCCCATTGTTAAATGGGAAGGCTTTCAATCAACATTTCTCTTCTTTTTAAGAATGTTCCTATATTTTAAGCGTAGAAATATATATATATATATATATATATATATATATATATATATATATATACGTAGTGACTAGAGTGGTAAACTCCAATGTGGTGCCCAACAATGTGTTTGCTGGTGGCTACTTGCTTCTTACCCAGCACTTTTTCACCAAAGCAAACAGCCAGTTCTGACTATCTTTCACCTCAGTAAAGCAGGAGGTGTTTTTGAAGACCCCAAGGGAAATCACTTTTGGTCTTACAGAGCCTCCACATTTGGAGACAGTTGTCCTGATCACAGGTGGATGCTCTGCTTGAAACCTCCCAATATTTTAGCAGCCATTTTGTGATTGGTCCTGCTTCCCAAGGTATCAATTTTGTGATTGTGACCACTGCCCTTTCTTAAAATTCCAAAAAATGCTCACAAGTTCAAATCAAAGTAGCAGCCCCTTGCAGGAAGAAGTTCAGTATTTTTTTATTGTAAAATGAAACTGAATTCTAAGGGGGGGAAGCTATTTCTGGTTTTGGCTTAATAGTCTTCTCTGCTCTCTAATAAAATATTTTTCCTTTTTTCTGTTGCTGCTTTGCATGCCTTTCAGTATCAGGTCTCAATGAAAACTTTTTGAAAACTTAGTTCTGTTACACAAAGATTAATACTGCTGTGATTGTGCTGTCCGGTTTTAAAAACATAAAATCAAATCTCTCTTTCAATTGTACTGAATTTGTCTGACGAGATTGAATTTGGTCTATATTTTTCCCCTTGCAATCATGGTTCCCCAATGGGGGGGGGGGCAGTGTTCCCTCTAAGCTGAGTTAGTGTGAGCTAGCTTACACTTTTTTAACTTCCAGCTCGCAGATTTTTGTCTTAGCTCAGGAAGGATGGCTCCAGAGCAAACTAATTTATGTGGCAGCCAAATTGCTCTCTCACAACTTTAATGGCAGTAGCTCACAAAGTAGAAGTTTTGCTCACAAAACTCCACAGCTTAGAGGGAACATTGGTGGTGGGCCCCCTGAGAAAAACATGGGCCCCCTGAGCAAAAAGTTGTTAGCTACGGGCCTGGTTGGCACGCTTATTTATGGTATGACAAATATAAAATGGATAATTTTTTCAAACACCACTTCATAAGAAGATCATTGTTTATGACCTGGATGAGATATAAAAGATGAGATTTTTTTTTTTTTATGCAAGACCACTATGGATAGTACCGGCTGAAGTAATTAAACCACTTTCGAGACATAAAGGTGAAGACTGGATATCTTATAGAGATATTTTGATGGTAGAAGGGAGTAATTTTGTGATGAGAGCTAGAGAGGAACTGAAATTTGAATATGATTGGTTAAACTATAGACAGATTTATGATTTATTTACGGCTGACAAAAAGAGATATGGCTTCAGGAAGGAGAACAATGAAATTGAAAATGTGTGGGCAGAAGAGGGGGAAAAAATGATGTCAAAAATTTATAAAGCTTTATTAAAATGGTGTACTGAGGATGAGATTGTAAAAGAACAGATGGTAAATTGGGCTATAAATGTAAATAGAGAAATAGATATGTCAACTTGGAAGGGGTTGTGGAAAAAATCAATTAAAATTTCTACATGTGTCAATGTGAAAGAAAATTGTTATAAAATGATGTATAGATGGTATATGACACCTAAAAAAATTGCTAAAATGAACAAGAACATGTCTAACAAATGTTGGAAGTGTAAAAAAAAGGAAGGCTCATTTTATCATATGTGGTGGACTTGTGATAAAGCAGCAGCCTATTGGGCAGAGATTCATAATGAAATTCAGAAGATCCTGAAGTGTACCTTGAAAAAACAACCTGAAAGTCTACTTTTAGGTTTGAAAATGGAAGAGATAAACCCAAGAAAAAGAACATTGTTATGGTATCTGATTACAACAGCAAGAATGACTTTTGCCCAATTTTGGAAGCAAGAAAAAATACCCGAAAAATGGGATTGGATAAAGAAGATGCTTTTTATGGCAGAAATGAACAAATTGACAAAGAAGCTTAATGGTAAAGAAGATGAAGAATGTTTTATAGAATGGGAGGAGTTTAAAGACTATCTTGAAATGAATTGGGATGTAAGAAATAAGTTACTATGCTTTGATAACTATTAAGAATAGAAAAAAGAAAGTAATGATTGACAAATAAAGTGTTACCTAAGGGTTAGATTATATGTATCAATATGTTTTAAAACAAGAATTGAATATGGGATAAATTTTTATTGTTGCTGAATATTGAATGAAACAATAAGTGGGGTGGAGCATCGCTGGAAGCCGGGGGGGGGAAGGGGATAATTGAAAAGGATGTATTCAAAAGTATTTTGAGATATGGAACGTGTTAATATATCCTATTAATAAAAGTTTTATTACAAAAAAAATTCTTAACCGGCCTATGCTGACACAAGATTGGCTCGAATTTTCTTTGTTGCTAGGACAAAAAGGGCAACCTTATATGAAACCTCTGGCTCCTCATCTGCAAGTAAAAATGTAACTTTTTCTGTTAAAGCCTGTTAAAGCCTAAATTGGCCGGGATTGTGCTTAAGAATTTCCTTCTTGGGTCTGAATATAGTGGACAGGCCAACAAATAGTGGATCTTGGCCTCCGCATATGCAGAAGCGCTGAGCAACTGGTGTTTGTGTGTAATGGCCTTGGAGCATAGCTGTTTGCATAGTTTGAAAACAAATAGATGTAAAAGGTGAGCATAGTTTTAAAAGGGAAATCTAGGACAGATATTGTGCCCTAAGATGATCCAATTTAATTGATTTATACCAGGGTGAAAATTTGGTTTCTAATATGACTTGCCTGTCAAAAGCAGTATCAAGCGTGTATATTAGCACCCTACCGTCAAAATTGGCCTGAGAGGCTCCTCGGACAACATCTGGCAAATTATATGTTTAAAGGATTTTGTTATAATTGGATTGCCATTTGGGATCTTGAAAGATGACCTGCTGGGGCTCTCTTCAGTTTGTGGCAATAATTGGAAAGGGCTTTGTATGCCTGAGCCTGAAGAGACGAGAGATCCAATTTGGCTCTCAACAATGCAGCTGGGGTATTTAGAAGTAGTTCTAACAGCCTTTTCAGAAAAACATTTTGGATTCTCTTCAAATTTGCAGTCAGGGTGTCATTCCATCCCCAAACCTCCACATTGTAGAGGAGTTGGGCAGTTACCTTACCCTGAAAGAGCTTTAAGGCCAGGTTTATCTGGAAACCCCCCTTGGAATGGTAAAATTTGATAATTGCCCCCATTGACCTGTTGATTTTATAATTTCTATGTGTGCCTTCCAGGAAAGTGTGTCACTAAAAGTGATACCCAGATATTTAAAAGTTCAGCATTGGTCAACTGGGGTCCCATCTATTGACCAGTGAGAAGTACACCACCATTTTCCAAAGACCACCACCTTGGTCTTCAAATAACTTATTTTTAAAAGCTCTTCTTTAAAAAAAGTCACTTAGCCTAGACAGCGACCTTCTTAAGCTGATGAGATTTATGGAGAACAAGACTATATCGTTGACATAAAGGAGGAATTTTCCATGAGCCAAGGTGGGGAGGGAAGAGGTCAGAGCCTGAAAGCCTCTTAGTGATATCATTAATGTAAAGGTTGAAAAGGAGGGAGGTAAGAACACAACCCTGTTTCATGCGTCTGGCTACTAAGATACTATCTGTCAAGGATCCTGAGATACCTACTCTAATTTTAGATGATAAGGTACTATGGAGGTCCCTTATTAGATGCAGAAGGCGTTTGTCAATATTTGTATTTGCCAGTTTAGATCAGAGCCTTTCCCTATAGATTGAATCAAAAGCAGCCGCAAGATCAACAAAGGCTGTGTTTAGTGGGACCCATTACATAATCTGAGGCGAGGTGGTGCATTGTCAGGCAATGGTTAGTGGCACTTTGGCCCTTCCTAAAGCCAGCTTGTTCTGAGGGGATGACCTGATTGTCAGCTTCCCAGTCTTTCGGTTTTCTCCATAAAAATTTTACTATAAAGTTTAGAAGCTATATCCAACAAGCTAATAGGGTGATAGTTACAAAGATAGTTTATTGCCCATTTTATATATTGGCACAATTATACTTCATTTCCCGCTGGCAGGAAGGAGTCCAGAGGAGTTTATCTGGGTGAACACCTTTGCCAGTACTAGTCAGAAAACTGCTTTAAAAGATTCAGTGGAATCATGTTTCTCCTGCTGCCCCTGTCTCTGTTTTCTTCTGTGTATGACCTCAACTACTCTTCCTCTTAATTGCTGCTAGCAGTGTAACTGAGGGCCATACTACACATTATGGTGGGAACAGCAACACCATTTTAGAGGGAAATTACAGCAAGGGCCTGATCCTGATGGCATGGTCTCACCAGGTGAACTTTCTCCCTGAAAAGTACCTCCATGCCTTTTCAGGAGTTGAAAGAGCTAGAGGGGCTGTTATGGCACTTTAAAAGGTAGCGGGAAACAAGATTGCTTGTTGCAGCTATGCCACAGGCCAGATCAGGATCAGGTCCTAATTGCAATTTTTAAACTGCTAAATTTCCCACTAAAATGTCTATGAGTTGGATCCATGTCTGCTGCTATATGTAGTTTGGCTCTAAGCATAGTGATAAAGAGGGAATGCTCTCTGCATGATACCATGCTAGTGTCCAGGCAAGTCAGGAACAAAGATAGCACAACTGTGGTCCATTGTGACCCCTCCCTAGCCACTCTCATCTGTGTGCTTGTTGGCCAGCTCCTATGGTGCCTCTTGCCTTACAGGATCAGAGCTCCATAGAATAGCCCTGGCAGAAAGTGCAAGCAACATTCCAATGAAACTCCCTGCAAGGGATGGCTAAGTATGCTGAATGGACTGATTACTCGTTTAGATTGATTGGAACTTGTAAACTTTTCTTTCTTTGATGCCCACCATTGCCTTCCTTCTGTTTGCTACTTTAGTATGAATTTATCAGCCTGATAAATGATGATGATGATGATTTTATATTGTTGTTGTTTAAATTTATTTATCTGTTGCAGGGCTCTGGATGATGTACAACATTAATAAAAGCAACGAAACCATAGAATAAAATATAAAAGAAGTACTGATACAGCAAATCTAAAAGAATCAGATGGCAAAGTTTCACAATTACTTTTCTGGACTGCAGCCACCTCATGGGTGGGGGGAAGAGGGACAGAGCAGTCTGGAGAGGAGGAGAGGGTGTCAGCCAGAATGGAAACCATTGCTGTCCTCAGCCAAAAGCCTGGTGGAACATCTCTGCCTTACAGGCCCTGCAGAATTGCATAAGGTCCTACAGGATGAAAAAGCCCTGGCCCTGTTTGAGGACAGCTGGATATCATTGGGGCCAGTGATCACTAGCAGATTGCTATCCGAGGAGCATAACGCTCTCCTGGGGACATACTGGAGGAGACAGTCCTGCAGATACATCAATCTCTGACCGCTCAAGGCCCTGAAGGTCAACACCAGAGCCTTGAACTTGACTCAGTATTCCACTGGAAGCCATGCAACTGGTGCAGCACAGGCTGTATATGTGCAGATGCGCAGTCTCTGATATTCCTGTCAGGAGTCAGGACTCACACCACCACATTCGGGATCAGCTGGAGCTTCTGGGTGAGTCTCAAGGGCAGGCCAACATAAATTGAGTTACAGTAGTCTACCCTGGAGGTGACCATTGCATGGATTACTGTGGCTAAGTCAGGGCACAACAGAAAAGGGGCCAATTGTCAAGCCTAGCACAGATAGAAAAACACCAGCCTGGCAATATGTGTGACTTGGGCCTCCATATTCAAGGAGGCATGCAAAATCATGCCCAAAATCTTGATAGACTGTGCTGGTGTCAACAGCTCCCCACCAAGAGTGGGAAGTCTATACCCCAGCCCTGAAGCCCCCCCCCAGCCACAGAACATCCATCTTTGTTGGATTCAGTCTCAACCTGCTCTTTTTAAACCACCCCAGCATGGCCTCAAAGCCTGCAGCCAGATTTTGCGGGGTGGTATCTGAGTGGCCGTCCAACGACAGATACAGCTGGGTGTCCTCAGCATACTGGTGGCACCTGTTATGTATTACCTTATGTAGATAGCCTGAATGGAGAATGAGCCCGAGCTTCAGTCACAAGCTCCATAGACTCCCAGTATCCTAAAATCAACAACCTGATTGGCTGATATTGTGGAACGGACCAATCAAGAAAGGCTATGACTTTTGGTGAGAACAAACCCTATTGGTCTTAAAAGCTCACTCATGATTGGACCTTAGTATTCTAGGGGTGTGGTTTTGCTAGTTCTAAATTGTATATAAGTTGGGATTGTTCTGTGCGTTGGTTGTTGTGTTCTTTTTTTATAATATATTTATTGGGTTTTAGACAGAAAGAAAACACACAAAAAGAGACAATTTCATCTTTCCTCACCAAAATATTCTAACATAACATAACATAACATATAACATAACATAACATAACATAACATAACATAACATAACATAACATAACATAACATAACATGTTCAATTTGGTTTTTTTCCATCCTGATACTATAAATCATCGCATAATTCCAACAACAAAAAACATTAAATTAGTCTAATTTCTAATTAATTAGTTTTTCAAATTATACGTTTTCCATTTAACATGTGGAAATTGCATTCTAATATTTCTATTCCCTCTACCTACTAAATAAGATATTCATAGTATTGTATTCGGGTCACCTCATAGTTTCTACTCATAATTTCTACTCATAATTTCTACTCACATCTTTCTTACTTTATAAACTTGCTAGTTATTTATGTTGCTGATTTCTAAATTCTAATAAGATAACCAACAGCAGTTCACCTATTTACCATTTAAATTCTTAATTACCTCCACTGAAAACCATGCTTGTTAATTCACTAACATAGTAATTATTTTCTTGCACATATCTTTTAAATCACAACTTCAAATATAGCTGTCTCTTTTTTTCCAATGACTTTTTTTCCCAATAGCTTCCTATATCCTATATCCTATTTCCTTATTTCTTATTTTATAGTCTTACACATTTTTTTGGACTAATATGGTTATTACTATCCAACTCAGTAATTAGTTGCATTCAATGGTTAGAATCACCCATTTGAAAAAAACCCAACAAAAGTTGGTTGTTGTGTTCTGAGCTAAATAAAGAAATCACTTTTGAGAAAAGCTGCCTCAAGCCCAGTCCATAATAGCGCCCGAGCCCAAAACTCCAGACCAGCTGAGCAAGGAAATTCATGTAGATGATAAATAACATCAGGGAGAGAAGTGCCCCTGAAGGACCCCACACATTAAGGGGTATCTGGAGGACATATTCTCTCCCAGCACCACCCTCTGTCCCTGACCACGGAACATTGAGGTAAGCCATTGAGGGGCCACCACATGAACTCCCATATCAGTGAGGCGGTGGGTCAGAAGGTCATAGTTGACTGTGTTGAACGCTGCTGTAAGATCTAATAACAGCAGAGCCAACCCGCCTCGATCCAGCTGTCTGCAGAGATTGTCAGGGCGACAAACACCATCTCTGTCCTGTGGCTGAGGCAGAAGCCAGACTGGAATGGCTCCAATGCACTCTTCATACATCTTATGACGCTTGTGAGGTGGTCTCTCTAGTGCCATTGGAGTTCTAGTTTGCTTTACTGCTGCATACTGACGCCTCCATCTGAGGTTTGGTTGTTTATCTACTTCACTTATACTCCACTTTTTGGTGGAGTTTGGTGTAGTGGTTAAGTGTGCGGACTCTTATCTGGGAGAACCGGGTTTGATTCCCCACTCCTCCACTTGCACCTGCTGATGTGACCTTGGGTCAGTCACAAGCTCTGGCACAGCTGTTCTCTCAAGGACAGTTTGTGTTAGAGTTCTCTCAGCCCCACCTACCTCACAGGGTGTCTGTTGTGGGGAGGGGAAGGGAAAGGAGTTTGTAAGCTGCTCTGAGACGCCTTTGGGCAGTGAAGGGCGGGGTATAAATCCAAACTCTTCTTCTTCTTCTTCTTCTTCTTCCCCATTGAATGTTAGGGGCAGCTTAGATTGCTCTCCTCTCCACCTTTTTATCTGTACAACAACCCTGTGCTGTGAACTAGGTTAGGCTTAAGGGTATGTGGCTGGTCCAAGGTCACCCATCAAGTATCCATGGCAGAGTGGGGATTCAGATCTGAGTCTCCCAACTCCTAATTTGATATTGTTAACTACTGCACTAGACTGCACACTTATTTTAGCAGTTAGAACTTGGAATGGCACAGTGGCTGACTGTGGTCATAACATGGTGGTGGGAATTTCCTGAGCACCCATAAATGAAGATGAGGGCAGCCAGTTAATGAAAATGCGGACAGCCAGTTTCTGTTAGCTAATGTCCCACCCCGACCCTGTGTAGGCGGCGAGCGGATTTTTGCTTGCCCATGGAACCAAATGGACCCTGTGCAGTTCCAGATAGCCCTGTGGGATCCGAGGTCCCCTGGCAGCTCGTTGGATGAGCTGGTGGAGGACTGGCATGGTCGGCTCTCCACAGCCATCAACAAGATCGCTCCCAAGTGCCCTCTCCGCACTCGTTCTAGGTGAGGACCCTGGTATACCCAGGAGTTGCGGCAGCTGAAGCGAGAACTGAGATGGCTAGAGGGACGGTGGCATCACATTTGGGACGAGGCGTCAAGAGCATCTTATAGGACGCTTATGAGATCTTATGAGATGGCAGTCAAGGCCACAAAGAGGGAGTTCTAGTCGGGAAAAAGAGATTGAGTTTTTAGACACTCTCAATGACTGTGCTATGGAACAGATGGTCACAGATCCTACCAGGGGAGAGGTGTTCCTGGATTTGGTCCTAAGTAATGCCCAATACCTGGTGAGAGATGTAAAAGTGATTGCACCACTTGGGAACAGTGATCATAATGTTATTGAGTTTAACATTTGTATAAATAGGGAGTTGCCCAAAAAGACTGATGCAATCACTTTTAACTTTAAAAGGGGTAACTTCTCTGGTATGAGGGGACATGTGAGGAAGAAATTGAAAGGAAAAGTGGAAAAGGTCAGAATCACTGGGGAAACTTGGAGACTATTTAAAAATACAATCCTAGAAGCTCAGAAAAAATATATACCGCAGGTTAGGAAAGGCACAAATAGGTATAGAAAAAAGCCTGCATGGTTAACAAATAAAGTAATGGAAGCTGTAAAATGTAAGAAGGATTCCTTTAAGCGGTGGAAAGCTAGTCTCAGTGAGGTTGATAAAAAGCAACACAGGCTGTGGCAAATAAAATGCAAGTCTGTGATCAGGCAAGCAAAAAGGGAATATGAGGAGCATATCGCAAAAAACATAAAGGCCAACAATAAAACTTTCTTCAAATACGTTAGAAGTAGGAAGCCAGCCAGGGAGGCAGTGGGGTCCTTGGATGACCAAGGGGTAAAAGGAGTAGTGAAGGATGATAGGGAAATGGCTGAGAAGCTGAATGCATTTTTTGCCTCTGTCTTCACTGTGGAAGATGAGAAGTGGTTGCCCACTCCAGAACCACCAATTTCGGGAGGGGGCTTGAAAGACCTGGATCAGATTGAGGTGACAAGAGAGGAAGTCCTACGACTGATGGACAATTTAAAAACTAATAAATCACCAGGCCCCAAAGGCATTCATCCGAGAGTTCTGAAAGAACTCAAATGTGAACTTGTGGATCTCCTGACAAAAATATGTAATCTTTCTTTAAAATCTGCCTCCATTCCTGAGGACTGGAATGTAGCTAATGTCACTCCTATCTTTAAAAAGGGCTCCAGGGGAGATCCGGGAAATTACAGGCCAGTTAGTCTGACGTCGATACTGGGTAAATTGGTGGAAACTGTTATTAAGGAAAGAATTAGTAGGCACATTGATGAACAAAAACTATTGAGCAGACTCAGCATGGGTTCTGTAAGGGAAGATCTTGTCTCACTAACCTGTTAGTGTTTTTGGGGGGAGTGAAGAAACATGTGGACAAGGGGGACCCAATAGATGCTGTTTACCTTGACTTCCAGAAAGCTTTTGATAAAGTTCCTCATCAAAGGCTCCTAAGTAAGCTCAATAGTCATGGGATAAAAGGACAAGTCATCTTGTGGATCAAAAACTGGCTTATAAATAGGAAACAGAGAGTGAGTATAAATGGGAAACTTTCTCAATGGAGGGTGGTCAGCAGTGGGGTACCACAGGGATCAGTACTCGGTCCAATGCTTTTTAACTTATTTATTAATGATTTGGAATTGGGAGTAAGCAGTGAAGTGGCTAAATTTGCAGGTGACACGAAGTCGTTCAGGGTAGTGAAAACCAGGGAGGATTGTGAGGCACTCCAAAGGGATCTGTCGAGGATGGGTGAGTGGGCGTCAACGTGGCAAATGGGGTTCAAAAACCCTAAATATAAATACACATTGATGGAGTCTGAACTGCCAGAGACTGACCAAGAGAGAGATCTTGGAGTCGTAGTAATAACTCAGTGAAAATGTCTTAGACAGTGTGTAACTGCAATAAAGAAGGCCAACACTATGCTGGGGATTATTAGGCCAACACTATGCTGGGGATTATTAGGCCAACACTATGCTGGGGATTATTAGGAAGGGAATTGAAAACAAATCAGCCAGTATCATAATGCCCCTGTATAAATCATTGGTGCGACCTCATTTGGAATACTGTGTACAGTTCTGGTCGCCACATCTCAAAAACGATATTATAGCATTGGAAAAAGTGCAGAGAAGGGCAACTAGAATGATAAAAGGGTTGGAACCCTTTTGCTATGAAGAAAGGTTAAAACGCTTGGGGCTCTTTAGCTTGGAGAAACGACAGCTGAGGGGTGACATGATCGAGGTTTATAAGATTATGCATGGGATAGAGCAGGTTGAGAAAGAAGTACTTTTCTCCCTTTCTCACAATACAAGAACTCGTGGGCACTCCATGAAATTGCTGAGCAGTTGGGTTAAAACAGATAAAAGAAAAGTACTTCTTCACCCAAAGAGTGATTAACACATGGAATTCACTGCCACAGGAGGTGGTGGCAGCTACAAGCATGGACAGTTTCAAGAGGGAATTAAATAAACATATGGAGCAGAAGTCCCTCAGGGGCTATTAGCCACAAGGTATAGATAGAAACCCTCAGTCTGGGGCAGGTGATGCTCTGTATTCTTGGTCCTGGGGGGGGGGCAGTAGTGGGAGGGCTTCTAGTGTCCTGGCCCCACTGCTGGACCTCCTGATGGCCCCTGGTATTTTTGGCCACTGTGTGACAGAGTGTTGGACTAGATGGGCCATTGGCCTGATTCAACATTGGCTTCTCTTATGTTCTTATGTTCTTATGTTCTTATGCGGCCACGATTGCATCTGCAAGCTCACGCCCGGCCCAATTGTTTAGAACGATTCGATCTTTGACAGCTCTGCCACAGGGCAAGCAAAACGCTAGGGAACTGGACATTGGCTGTGAGACATTTGCGAGCTATTTTGCAGATAAAGTCTTGGCGCTCCGCCGCGACCTCCCCGCCACAATTGAAACAGTGAGTGAACTTGAGGCCCCTTGCACGTCTTCGGGTCCGGGTTTAGAGCATTTTGGCCTACTCAGGCTAGATGAAGTTGACAGATTGCTCATATCTGTACATCCAACCACGTGTGACCTTGATCCGTGCCCATCCTGGGTTATTAAGGTAGGCCACGATGGGCTTTGAGGTGCTCTGCGGGAGATTATCAACAAGTCCCTTTTGGAGGGGCGGTTCGCCGGAGCACTCAAGGAAGCGATGGTCCGCCCTCTCTTGAAAAAACCATCTCTGGACCTGGCCGAATTGGCCAACTATCAGCCGGTGTCCAATTTACCCTATTTGGGCAAACTTATTGAGAGGGCAGTGGTGATACAGCTACAGGGCTTTCTGGAGGATGCTTCAGTCCGGCTTTCGCCGCAGTCACGGGACGGAGACAGTGTTGGTCACCCTGACTGATGATCTCTGAAGGCATCTGGATGGAGGTGGTGTGGCAGCACTGTTCCTGTTAGATCTGTTGACCACCAGCTGCTGGCCCACCACCTCGCCAACGCAGGGATTCAGTGGCTTGCCTTTCAATGGTTTGCCTCTTTCCTTCAAGGCTGGGGACAAAGGGTGGCGATAGGGGAGAAGCGGTCCCGGAGACGCCCTCTTGATTGTGGGGTGCCTCAGGGGGCAGTGTTGTCCCCGATGTTGTTTAACATCTACATGCGCCCCCTTGCCCAGATTGCCTGGCGTTATGGGCTTGGGTGTCATCAATATGCGGATGACACCCAGCTCTATCTGATGCTGGGTGGCCAGTCGAACTCTGACCCAGATGTCCTTCATCGGGCATTGCAAGCTGTGGCTGGTCGGCTCAGACTGAGTCGACTGAAACTAAACCTGGCGAAGACGGAGGTCCTGGGCTTCAGTTGAGCCGTTTTGGGGTTGGGACTCCCTTTCCCGATCTTCAATTGGGCGCCTTTGGTATCAGCCTCGGGGGTTAGGAGTTTGGGTGTGCTCCTGGACTCCTCTTTAATGATGGAGGCCCAGGTAGCAGCCACTGCCAAGTCGGCCTTTTACCATCTTTGGCTGGCACGGCAGTTGGTTCCCTTCCTCGACTGCGAAGATCTGGCCACAGTGATCCATGCGACGGTCACCTTGAGGTTGGACTACTGTAACTCTCTCTACATGGGGCTGCCTCTGTTGCAGATCCGGAAACTGCAGCTAGTGCAGAATGCGGCGGCCAGACCGTTGATGGGTCTCTCTAGGCGGGACTGTATCCAGCCTGTGCTGAAAGCACTGCACTGACTGCCAATAACATATCGGATCTGCTTCAAAGTGCTGGCTCTTTCCTTTAAAGCCCTATATGGCCAGGGTCCGACATACCTAAGGGACCACCTTTTCCCATGTGTTCTGCCTAGAGCACTACGGTCAGGGGCTCAACTTCTTTTGGTAACCCCAGGCCCCAGAGATGTCAAATTCGCGGCCACCAGGGCCAGGGCCTTTTCGGTGGCAGCTCCTACCTGGTGGAAAGAGCTCCCGGAGGAAATCCAGACCCTGCGGGATCTTGCGCAGTTCCACAGGGCCTGCAAGACAGAGCTCTTCCGCCAGGCTTTTGAGTAGGAGCCACTACCGTCACTGTACCACCGTCGCACCACCACCATAAGTGGCATGGGTACTACCGAGGTGCAAGATGGCCCTGAGATGAAGATTGGAGGACAGTGTTGTTATGGAACTTATGCCGCTGTTTTGGGCTTATTTTATTAGAATCCATCTTGGAATTGAGGATTGAAGTGTCATCTAGCGGATTGTAGCGACATCTAGAGCACCCGCACTTTATGTATTATTGGATTGTTTTATGTTGTTTTTAATGTTTAATCATGGCTTTGTACCCAATTGTTTAATCTTGGTATTGTGCCCTAGTTGTTAGCCGCCCTGAGCTCTTTTGGGGAGGGCAGGATATAAATCCAGTAATAAATAATTTTTTTAAAAAATGTGGAGTACAAAGGTGGGATCTTGTCTCCTTGGGTTCTAAGCACTGAAAGACCTTGTGGTCTTTGCCTGAGGAATCTCTATGGCCCCTTCAGTTCACTAAAGACAAGGAAACAGCAGAGGATGAGAGCTCCTTCTATCTTGTCTCTTGGAATTGAGGCACTGCAATGGAGCGGAGGAGGCTGGTGAATTCAGTCTGGTCCCGTCCCTCCCACCCCCCCAGCCCCGCCGCCGCCGCCGCCGCCCCGGAACTGAGGGTGAAGGCAGAGAAGGGGAAAGGGAAAGGGAGAGACGAAGCTGTACTGTCAGAGGTGGTTGGTTCCTTGTGAAAAGGAAAACAAAAAGCGGGAGAGAGAGCTCTGTGTTATATGCCCGCCTTTCACAGCAAGCTTTGCGCGGAGAGTGAGGGGGGGAGAGGGAGGAGGAGGAGGAGGAAGGTTTCCTTTATTTAGAGCTGCTTCTTTCTGTCAAGGGAAAAGAGCGGGGGATGAAGATTGGCGGCGGTGGCTCCTTTTTCCTGACGCAGGAAGCGGTGGTGAAAGGAGCAACCAGGTTCAAGGCTGGCTGTGTGTGAGAAAGAAAAGCAAGAGAGTGGAGGTAAAAAAAAAAAAAGCTGGCAGAGGGTTTGGGACTTCCTCCCTCCGCCGCCCGCGGCCTTAAATGCATCCCCCCTCCCCCCGCCATCAAGGCGGAAAATCTTTAGGCGTTTGTGTGGGTCTTAGGCTTCAGTGGTAAGAGGAAGAAGAATCGAGACGCCACTTCTCTCCCTTTTTGCCTCCTGAAGGATTTGTTTTTTAAAAAACGTCTTTCGGCTTCTCGTCGTCCCCGCCCCCCCGCCGGTGCTTGCCTTTTTGTTTGCAGGGATGTTTGGATGGTAAGAAACCGGCCGGGCTGTCACCTCTTTCTTTGAAAGCTTATTAGGGCGTGTGTATCCCCCTCTTCCTCCGCGTGCGGGTTTCTTCCTTTCTAGATTTTTCTTCGTGACTAGTCGAGAGCTTGCGAAAATAAAATGCGGATGCTGCTGGGAGGCAGGCAGGGGAATCCTTTTCACATGGGCTCACAAAGTGTATCCTGTCTTCATGCAACCCCTTTGGAAGTTACTTTTGTTTGCAGAGTTCCAGTGGAGGCTCCTCAGGGCAAAAGAGGCATTACATGTCCGCTGCTGGAGTCAGAGCCCGCTGAATTGGCTTCCAAAGGGGCTACTGGGTACGATTCCCCGTTTATCGGGTCTCTCTCTGCATGACTTTTTTGTTTTGGTTGCAGAGCATGACTTATGTCATAATGTAATGCCACCTAGCGAGGCACCCAAATCTTTCTGGGGTAACCTTTGCTTTGGTCAAACCAAAGAGAAAATCTTTGCTTGAATGAGAAGATTTCACCATTAGTACAAAATGTGTTTTTCTTTGTTAAAGACCTGCAGAGCTATTCTTTTTAGTTTCAGAATATATACCTATTTGATTTGGTTTTTAATAATTAAATCAGATTTGTTTAAATAACTGATTAGAAATTAGTATCAGTCTGAATAAACCAAATTTGCTCAAGATGGTACTGGAAGTGGAGCTAGACTGTTAAATGAATCATAACTTATACTGCAGTGCTATGGAGTCCAATCCAGATATTCATTGAAACCCTGGACCAAGTTGCAATTAACTGGCATCTCCTTACTTTTGGTGGGAATTGACTCATGACTGACTTTAGCTAGACTGGGGTCTTGGACATGAGGATGTTACTATTTGCTTGTGGCCTTGATGAATTTGTACAGAATGTTTTGGAGGCCTCTGCTGTGCATTTTACTGCATTCACAGTAACAAAACAAAAATATGAAATCAAGCCAGAAGGAAGCAAAGTTGGGGTATGACTACAAGACTTACTGTCTCTGTTTGGAATTGGCAGTTGTTTTTATTGTCTTCACTCCATCAGACAAATACACTTTCTGTGCAGAACTATTTCAGGAGAGATTAAATACAGCGGTGGACCCATGACATAGTAGAATGTTGTTCGTGCAGTTCTGGGAATGGTCAGTTAGCATCTTCTCCTCAAGTGCACAAAGAATTGTTTGAAAGGGTGTCATTTTTCTAAATGCTGTTTTGAATAATACAAAGATTGAAGTAGTCTATGAACTAGCAGTAGATCGAGAATATTTAGACACAGATGTATGAGGAGCTATACAAAAGCCTAATAATCTGCAACAGAACAGATGTACTTCAACAACCTGGAACAACAAAGAAGTTTGTTGTGGCTTTTATTTTGGCCACATAATAGAAACTGCTGCTTAAAAATGTTTTTGTTTCATTAAATCTGCTACCCATCTTATTTAGTATGGTGCTATATGTGCTGTTAAATATGGTAAGAAACTGGCATATGCTAAACTGTAATTTAGCCATGGATAGGTTAGCCTGATCTTGTCATATCTTGAAAGCTAAACAGGGTCAGCCCTAGCTAGTATTTGGGTGGGAGCCCTCCAAGGAATGCCATGGTTGTGATGTGGAGGCAGGCAATGGCAAACCACTTCTGAATGTTTCTTGACTTGAAAACCCTATGGGGTTGCCATAAGACTGCTGTGACTTGACGGCATTTTCTACCACTACTGCCAGGTTTAAGCTGTCCTCTTAAGATTGGTTTATTATATTGCATTACACACAATTTTGATTGAAATACAGCCTTAAAATTGCTACCTGCAGAGAATTGCTATTGTATGTCTATACGTAATAGTATTGCATGTTTATACGCATACTCTATCTGCCTCTCCTGAGGTTTAAGAAATGAATTTCTGTTGGAGAAATTGTCTGCTAGATGTTATACATCTTTTTTACAAAACAGTTGATATTGATTCTGTTAATCACCAGGAATTCTGTTTTCAGATATAAATGACAGAATCAACTTTTGTCTCTGCTTAACTCTGAATATTCATTAGAAGAGCAATTAGACTGTAAATAAGGTCAGTAATATTGTTTTAAAACACATCATATCTTGTCACTTGTGAAAAGTAGGCTTTCTAACATGTAGTAGTTTTGTTGAGCAAACGGTTTGGGTTCACTAATATGTTTGTAGTCATAAAGTTATAAGCAATTGTAGGTATTGTTGTAGGTATTTATTTGCTGCAGATATTATCCAGTTCAAAGGTTGCACATTGTTTTGTTTAGTGGTGTTTTAGTCATAACATCCCACTTAAACTGTATCCAGTAGAAGAGGTACCAACAGGTATTTAGTGAGGCTACTGTACAAAGGGGGGAGGTTTACACTGTGAGTTACTTGG
This sequence comes from Gekko gecko, assembly GCA_029375565.1. Lineage (NCBI taxonomy): Eukaryota > Metazoa > Chordata > Lepidosauria > Squamata > Gekkonidae > Gekko > Gekko gecko. Next base: position 213,683,331 of record JAPDNY010000005.1, on the reverse strand, counting down.
ATAGGGGCCTGTTGAGTTTACTTTTTGTAAAAAACTGCTATATTAGTATTTAATATAATTAATAGTGTACACTGAAATTGTTTCATCTGATAATCTCATTATGTAAAATCAGGGGGTGCCAGTAATAAGTACTGCAAATCACACTCAGACAGTCTGGGGATAAAACAGAAATTATTTTCAGATTATATGAGATCCCCTTTCCTTTGGATGAATCATAATTTACAGGTAGTATGTGTGGAAGGATTTAAATTAATATACATCAGTTTTGGCTCCTTTATGTTTTATTATTGTTGTAGTAAATGGCAGTGAGAAAATTTGAGTAAAAATAATATAACTGATCATTGATTCCTAATGTATAGATATTTATTATTATTAAAGTTTATTAGTTAATTTATACAGATGATAGAATGACTGCACTGGAAAGCCAGTGTGTTATCATAGGAGAAATTTAAAAGTTTGAATGGTAACATTTATTGTTCCCTTAGAATGCACCAGCATATTGCTCTTAAGCATGCTATTGATAGGAAATAAAAATCTGGAACTGGTTTATTAATTTACCTCGTTTATGGTGTGCCTTCCTCACTGAGACTGAAGGCACATCCTGTATCTAATACTGAGCCTGCCCCCTGTGTGGATTGATAAATCCAGAGAATAGGGCTGAGTTCAGATAGGGAATATTCATCCGAAGACCTGGGTGACCCTGGAGTTTTTTTTTTTTTTAAAGTGAAAAAAACTCCCAAAATATATAGGGTTTTTTTTTGTTAAATCCTCCCAAAGACGGGCCATGGGTGGGCAGAGCAGGAACTGCTCCCACCTAAGCCAGGTGGAGAGGGGAGAGGAGCCACTGCTGCATATGCGGCCCAGATGGGCTGGAGGAGGGAACAACCAGAGCAGTCACTGTATATGCCAGGCTGGCAGAGGTGATGGTGCTATGGGTGGGAGGAGGGGAGGAATGGGAGCCACTCCCCCCCCGGATAAACCAAGCAACTGCTGAAGGTGGCTCTGCAGGTGGGCAGTCTGATGAGCTGGTTGGCCAGCAAGTAGGGAGGCCAGTGACAGGGGGACAAAAGGGTGGGATTACCCCCACAAGTCTCATGGATTTTAGCATGTAGAAAAATCAGAGAGCTAAAAAAAAGGAGGAGGGTTGAATCCCCTTGGAAAGAGAGGAGTATTCTGGTGGGATAGTAGTGGTCAGACGAATGAGACCAAGCTGCTGCTGAGTGGGCAGATGGGTTGGCAAAAGGGGCTGGAGCTGCCACCATATGAATGCAGAATGAAGAGGTGAAGGAGCTGCTGCTGTACTAGTCAGCCTACCAAGAAGCAACAAGAGCTTCTGCCACCAGCAGGCCGGGAAAAACATAGACTCATAGAATCATAGAGTTGGAAGGGACCTCCAAGGTCATCTAGTCCAACCCCCTGCACAATGCAAGAAATTAACAAATATTCCCCGCCCACACTCCAGTGATCCCTGCTTCATGCCCAGAAGATGGGAAAAAACCTCCAGGATCACTGGCCAAACTGGCTTGGAGAAAAATTATTTCCTGACCCCAAAGCAGTGATCAGCATATCTCTGGTTGTGTAAGAAAGGACCACGAGAACTAAGCACTGATTCAACCCTTCCTGCCCTCCTTCTCATGATCTGCCTAAGTTCATAGAATCAGCATTGTTGTCAGATGGCCATCTAGCCTATGTTTAAAAACCTCCAAAGAAGGAGAGCCCACTACCTCCTGAGGAAGCCTGTTCCATTGAGGAACTGCTCTAACTGTCAGGAAGTTCTTCCTAATGTTTAGCCAAAAACTCTTTTGATTAATTTCAACCCGTTGGTTCTGGTCTGACCTTCTGGGGCAACAGAAAACAACTCCACACATCCTCTGTATGACAGCCCTTCAAGTACTTGAAGATGTTTATTATATCACCTCTCAGTCATCTCCTCTCCAGGCTAAACATACCCAGCTTTGTCAGCCTTTCCTCATAGGACTTGATCTCCAGATCCCCCACCATTGCCCTCCTCTGGACAACTTCCAGCTTGTCTATATCCTTCTTAAATTGTGGTGCCCAAAACTGAGCACAATACTCTAGGTGAGGTCTAACCAGAGCAGAATAAAGTGAGACCATCACTTTGCGTGATCTGAACACTATACTTCGGTTGATACAGCCCAAAATCGCATTTGCCTTTTTAGCTACCGCATCATGCTGCTAAGTCATATTCAATGTATGGTCTACTAACACCCTTAGATCCTTTTCGCACATACTACTTCCAAGACAAGTCTCCTCCATCCTATAATTATGCATTTGATTTTTCCTACCTAAATGCAGAACTTTATATTTATCCCCATTGAAATTCATTTTATTTATTTATTAAATTTGCATCCTGCCCATGGCAGGCTCAGGGCAGCTCACAATATATCTATATCTATATCCATATCTATCTATATAGATAGATAAATATATATAGTAAAACACTGGAGTATGTTAAAACACAATTAAATTAAAATCACAATCACAGCATATAAAATCACAAATTCTCAGAACACAGATGTTAATAAAAGATTGTGGCATTCTCTCAACATTTGGAACGTTCGTCTACCACCATAGTCCAGGCTCCTGCCAGGCTGTTGTTTATTGAGTTAGTACTGATGTTGATGTTGGGGCCAGGGCCTTGGTGTTAAAAGGTAGCTCCCTAATCAAAAGCCTGGTAGAAGAGCTCGATTTTACAGACCCTGTGGAACTGTAAAAGGTCCTGCAGGGCCCTGATGTCATCCGGGAGCTTGTTCCACCAGTAAGGGGCCACCACAGAAGAGGCTCTGGCCCTCGTTGCAGCCAGCCTGGCTTCTTTAGGGCCCAGGAGAACCAGGCGGTTTTGGGATCCCAATCTTAGTGCTCTGTGGGGAACATGTGGGGAAAGGCAGTCCCTTAAGTAAGTAGGTCCCTGACCATATAGGGCTTTAAAGGTAAGAACCAGCACCTTGAACCGTATCTGGTATGCTATAGGCAGCCAGTGCAGTGCTTTTAGGGTGGGCTGGATGTGTTCCCGCACAGGAAGACACAACAACAGCCTCACTGCTGCATTCTGCACTAGCTGCAGCTTCCAGATTTGGGAGAAGGGCAGCCCCATGTAGAGAGCATTACAGTAATCCAATCTCGAGGTGACCATTGCATGGATCACTGTTGCCAGGTGTCATATGTGTAGTCCTGTGTCATGATCTGTGCAGGATGGAGGCAGGGTCTAGAGGCCTTAGTTCTAGGAGGGGCCTGTCTGGCAGTGGAAAGCAGACAGCCTACAATCCCCATAATGCTGAGAGAGGGTTATAGCCAATCAGTGCAGAGATTCTGTGTAGGCCTCTGGAGATCTGTACATGACTGGGAGAAGAGCCTGAGGCCTAGGGCCCAGGAGAGACCTATGTGGTAGTAGAAAGCAAGCTCTCTACAATTCCCACAATACCTAGAGCCAGCTGCAACCAATGGGATACTAGAAGTCTCTGAGGTGATATGTTCTTATATTTGGTTTCAGTTTAACTGGCGTTCTTTTTCTCTGCGATCCGAGGAGACTGGTCTGGGACAAAGTTCCATCACTTGGGAGAGTGAGTAAGTTAGAGGGCTGTGAGGAAATGGTTCTTTGGCTCTTCTGTGGACTTGTCTCACAGAGGAGACAGTCTGGTCTGAGGAGAAAGACCCCTTCCTTGGCTCAGTGTGAATAAAAGCAAGAGGCCTAGTAAGAAGGCTGTAGGCCTTAAGTTAAGTAACTAGGTAGTCACGTTAGAATTCTGTTATTTTGCCTTTTAAACACTGTTATACCTTTTTAAAGCACCTTGTTATATTGCCATGCCCCATTAGTGTTAATAAACCATTTGTTTATGAGTTCTCTGCCTGGTCATCATGCCTAAGGTTCTCAGCTTGAAAAGGGGCATTTTGGATGGGCTTGAGACGGTACCCTGGGCCTTCTCAGGGGACCGTAAGTCCAGGATGGTGGCAGCAGAAGGCGGTGACCTGCTGGGGTCATGACAGCCTGGGAGACAAGGCCTAGAGGCCTAGGCCTCTAGTGATCTGTGTGGGAGTAGAAAGCAGACAGCCTACAATCCCCATAATGGTTCGCGACGGTTGTAACCAATCGAAATTCAGGGATTGTGTGAGGGGATTGGAACTTAAGCTTTGTGGACTGTGAAACTGGGTTCTTGTCTCTTCTGCGGTCTTCCCGCTCACAGAGTTAAACTGAAGGGGAGTCTGGTCTGAGAGAAAGATCCCTCACTTGGGACAGAGTGAGTACAGGCTTGGTATAAGAGGGTTGTGGGCCTTGAAATAGTAACTAGTCAAGTGAAATAGGTAGTTGCGTTAGATTTGTTGATTTTGCCTTTAAACACTGTTATGTATTTTAAAGCACCTTGTCTTGTTTTCCTTGCCCCATTACTGTATTAATAAACCATTTGTTTAATGTTCTCTGCCTGGTCATCACACCTATGTTTCTCAGCTTAAAAGGGGCATTTTGGTTGGGCTTGGGAGAGTACTCTGGGCCTTCTCAAGAGACCCGAAGTCCAGAGTGGTGGCAGCTGAAGGTGGTAACCCGCTGGGGTCATGATACCAGGTCATTGCGTTCAAGGAAGGGAACCAACTGCCTAATCAGCTGTTGTTGATAAAAGGCAGACTTTGCAGTGGCTGCTATCGTTAGAGGCATCCAGGAGCATTCCCAAACTCCTAACCTCCGGTGCTGGCACCAGCAGCGTCCTGTCAAAGGTCAGGAGGGGAATTGGCCCACTCCGACTCAGGCACAGGACCTCCATCTTAGTTGAGTTCAATTTCAGTCGTCTCAATCTAAACCAACCAGCCGCAGCTTTCAACTTTAATTTTATTTGTTTCAGCCCAGTTTTCTAGCCTGTCAAAATCATCCTGTATCCTGACTGTCTGCTACCATATTTGCTCCCCCCCAGTTTAGTGTCATCTGCAGATTTAATAAGTATTCCCTCTATTCCTTCATCCAAAATCATTTATGAAGATGTTGAACAAAACAAGTCCCAGGACAGATCCCTGAGGCACTCCACTTGTCACTCCTCTCCATGAGGATAAGGAACCATTAACGAGCACTCTTTGGGTGTGATCTGTCAACCAGTTACAGATCCACCTAACGGTAATAGTATCCTAACCACATTATACCAACTTGTCAACAAGAATATTATGTGGAACCTTATCAAAAGCCTTACTGAAATCAAGATAAACTATGTCTACAGCATTCTCCTGGTCCAGCAAGGTAGTAACTTTCTGTCAGGCTCAATAGCAAGTAAACCCAGGCAAGCGTAAAAGCAGGAAGCAAAACAAGAAACAATGAATACAGTGTACTTTGGCAACAGAAAGGATCATGGCTGTCCTCTGACATTCTGCCCCCCTAAAAGCCCCTCCCCCACATGTTCTCACTGGCGGAGGAAGTATGGACCTCCCAGTTTTGCCGGGAACTTGCAATGTGGAGTAAATGGGGTGCATTGATACCTTGTACTTTTACCCATTCCCTATGCTGAGGTCCGAAATGCACCCACTCAACTAGGTAGTGAAGTTGGCCCTGCATGAGCTTAGAGTCCAGAATGTCAGCAAGTTCATAATGTTCACTGCCGTCCACAATCAAGGGGAGTGGTGCTGGAGGTTCAGGACGCCATCTGTTTGGGGGGTACTCAGGTTTCAGGATGCTGTAATGGAAAATGGGATGAAGATGCTTAAGAGACTTGGGAAAGTCCAGTTCAACCGTCACTTTAATGATAAGTCTGCGAATTCTGAAAGGCCCAATGTATTTCCAGGCATGTTTTCTGGACTGCTGGGGAAGCTTCAATTTTTTTGTGGACACGTACACATATTCTCCAGGCTGCAGATCCCAACCCACCACCCTTTTCTTGTCAGCCTGGGCTTTGTAAGCAGCCTTTGCTGCTTCAAGAGCCTCACAAATGTGTGGCCAGGAATCACTGAGCTTTTGACACCAGTCCGCGGCTTCCCCCCCCCGCTCCCGACATGGGTTTAAGGAATGGTAGAGGTGGGCTCTCATAGCCCAAAGCTGCTTTGAACGGGGAAACCCCCGTGGAGGAATTGTTGTATGCAAATTCAGCTAAAGGGAGAAGTTCAACCCAGTCATCTTGTTGGAAGTTAGTAAAACACCGCAAGTACTGTTCCAGGGTCTGGTTAACGTGCTCGGTTTGGCCATCGGTTTCCGGGTGGTAAGCACTGCTCAGAGCCCGTTCAATGCCCATGAGGGACATTAATTCGCTCCATAATTTAGAAACGAACTGCATGCCGCGGTCTGAAATTATCTTAGCTGGCAGCATGTGCTATCTAACAATGTGTTGTAGGAAAGCCTTTGCCAGCAACCTAGTGGTGGGCCGCCCTGGGAATGGGATGAAATGTGCTTGTTTGGAGAACAAATCCACGACCACCCAAATCACAGTCATTTGCTTACGTGGGGCAAATCAGTGATAAAGTCCATTGATATCACTTCCCAGGGCCGTTGGGGGGTTGGCAACGGTTGTAATAGCCCAGGGGGTTTCCCCCCTCTCGGCTTACACATTCTACATGTTTGGCATGACTGCACAAAGGTGGACAAATCTTTCCGCATCTGCTTCTACCAAAAATTCCTCTGTAGCAAGTGTAAGGATTTCACGTAGCCGAAGTGCCCCGCTGGTTTGGAGCCATGAACCAACTGCAACACCTCCCCCCTCAGAGCCTCGGGCACAAACAGTTTTTCTCCTTTGTACCAGCAGCCATTCTCACGGCGTTCCAAAGACCCTTGTGCTTGCAATTCTTGTATTTCTGTCGTGGTGATAGCCTTTGCAAACCTCTCCTCCCAAGGGGCCCCCGGGCTAGGCTGGACTAATTCCTGCCTACTTTGTTTCCGAGTCACTACGGCTCCACTCAATTGGGAGGGAGTGAAGAAAGATTCCCAGACTTCCACCCTCTTGCTATCGTGCTGGAAGGCGAGAGAGAGCATCCGCCAGAGGGTTTGAACGCCCAGGAAAATGATGGAGAGTAAACTGGAACTTGGAAAAGAATTCTGCCCACCGAAACTGTTTGACATTAAGGTTGCGGGGCTTTCATAGGACCTCGAGGTTTTAATGATCAGTCCAGACCTCGAATGGGACTCGGGCCCCTTCCAACCAATGCCGCCAGGTACCAAGGGCCAAATGGGTGGCGGCTGCTTCTTTATCCCACACGGGCCAGAATCTTTCAGTTTCATTAAATTTACGAGAGACATACACTAAGGGGTGCAGCTGCCCATTGGAACCCTCTTGTAAAATCGCCCCCCCCATGGCAGTATCAGAAGCGTCAACCTGCACCACAATTTTTTTTGTCTCATCAGGGTGGGCCAGCACTGGCTCCGTGGTGAAGAGTTGCTTTAACCGCTCGAATGCTTTCTGGCATTCGGGTGTCCATTCTAGTTTTGCTCCAGGGTGGAGGGCTCCCGCCCCCTTCCCTTTGGTTTTTAAGAGGTCAGTGAGGGGTAGGCTCACTTGGGCAAAGTGGGGCAAAAATTGGCGATAAAAGTTCGCAAATCCAATGAAACTCTGCAGTTGCCTTCAGGTTTTGGGGGGCTCCCAGTTTAATACATCCTGCACTTTCTTGGGGTCCATCTCCAGTCCCTTGGGCGATATACGGTATCCCAGAAAGTCAATGCAGGTCTGGTGGAACTCGCATTTGGACAGTTTAACAAACAGTTTGTGTCTCAGGAGCTTGGCAAGCACTTCTCGTACCAATTGAACAGGAGAATCTAAGTCCGGGCAGTACAGTAAAATGTCATCCAAGTAAACAACCACACCCTTAAAAAGTTGTGGGTGCAGTACTTCGTTGATTAGGTTCATGAACACTCCTGGAGCTCCCTGGAGCCCAAACGGCATCACCCGGTATTCAAATTGTCCCAAGGGAGTATTGAACGCAGTCTTAAATTCGTCTCCCTCCTGGATGCGTACCTGAAAGTAGGCATCCCTCAAGTCTAGCTTGGAGAAAATCTTGCCTTTGGCCACCTCGGCAAGAAGGTCTTTGATCAGGGGCACGGGGTACGCATTAGTAGCCAACACCGCATTTAGTCCCTGGTAGTCTGTACAAAGCCTGAGTCCCCTGTTTTTCTTTTTACAGAATAACACAGGCGCATCGAACAGGGAGGAGGCTGGCCGGATGAAACCCCGGGCTAGGTTCTTGTCGATAAATTTCCGCAACTCCTCCTTCTCGGCAGGGCTCATGGCATAAATCTTTCCCTTTGGCATTTGATGGCCCGGGAGCAGTACAATCGCACAGTCAGAATTACAGTGAGGGGGGATCTCATCGGCTTCCTCCTCCTCAAAAACACGGGATAGGTCTCTATAGTCCTCGGGAATGAGACCCAGCTCCTCAGCTGCTAGGCAGGCTCTTGGGGGCTCATTGTCGGGTGGATTACCCCAGGCAGGGTCCCACTTATGTTCCGTGCACATCGGAGAAATAAAGCGGACGATCCCATCATCCCACAAAATATACGGGTCATGCCCATGGAGCCAGGGGCTACCCAAGACTAAGGGGAACTTGACTTCCGGTGCCACCATGAAAGAACAATGTTCCCAATGGTTGCCAGCCCCAACCCGCAAAGGTACAGTCTCAAACTTACAGGGCTCCTTCATGGGTGACCCATCCATCTGTGTAAAAACAATGGGCTCTTTTAACCGAACCACTGCTGCATCCAACCCCAACACCAGGGAAGGGTTTATGAGGTCCCTCCTGCACCCTGAGTCTATGAGGCCTCGAACCCAAATATGGGTCATCATGGCCGGGTTCATAATAATTACAGTAACGAAAAAGAGGGACGGGGGTGATGAATGAATTAAAGATAGCGGCTAGACGAAATAACTGTGTTGTAATAGGCGACTTTAACTACCCACACATTGATTGGGTCAATATGAGTTCTAGTCGGGAAAAAGAGATTGCGTTCTTAGACACTCTCAATGACTATGCTGTGGAACAGATGGTCACAGATCCTACCAGGGGAGAGGCGATCGTGGATTTGGTCCTAAGTAACACCCAAGACCTGGTGAGAGATGTAAAAGTAATTGCACCACTTGGGAACAGTGATCATAATGTCATTGAGTTTAACATTTGTACAGATAGGGAGTTGCCCAAAAAGACTGACACAACCACTTTTAACTTTAAAAGGGGTAACTTCTCTGGTATGAGGGGACATGTGAGGAAGAAATTGAAAGGAAGAGTGGAGAAGGTCAAAACCATTGGGGAAGCTTGGAGACTATTTAAAAAGACAATCCTAGAAGCTCAGAAAAAATATATACCGCAGGTTAGGAAAGGTACAAATAGGTATAGAAAAAAGCCTGCATGGTTAACAAATAAAGTAATGGAAGCTGTAAAAGGTAAGAAGGATTCCTTTAAGCGGTGGAAAGCTAGTCTTAGTGAGGTTGATAAAAGGGAACACAGACTATGGCAAATAAAATGCAAGTCTGTGATCAGGCAAGCAAAAAGGGAATATGAGGAGCATATCGCAAAAAACATAAAGACCAACAATAAAACTTTCTTCAAATACATTAGAAGTAGGAAGCCAGCCAGGGAGGCAGTGGGGCCCTTGGATGACCAAGGGGTAAAAGGAGTAGTGAAGGATGATAGGGAAATGGCTGAGAAGCTGAATGCATTGTTTGCCTCTGTCTTCACTGTGGAAGAGGAGAAGTGTTTGCCCACTCCAGAAGCACCGATTTCAGGAGGGGGTTTGAAAGACCTGAATCAGATTGCGGTAACAAGAGAGGAAGTCCTCCGACTGATGGACAATTTAAAAACTAATAAATCACCCGGCCCGGATGGCATTCATCCGAGAGTTCTGAAAGAACTCAAATGTGAACTTGTGGATCTCCTGACAAAAATATGTAATCTTTCTTTAAAATCTGCCTCCATTCCTGAGGACTGGAAGGTAGCTAATGTCACTCCCATCTTTAAAAAGGGCTCCAGGGGAGATCCGGGAAATTACAGGCCAGTCAGTCTGACATCGATACTGGGTAAGTTGGTGGAAACTGTTATTAAGGAAAGAATTAGTAGGCACATTGATGAACAAAAACTATTGAGGCAGACTCAGCATGGGTTCTGTAAGGGAAGATCTTGTCTCACTAACCTGTTAGTGTTTTTTGAGGGAGTGAACAAACATGTGGATAAGGGGGACCCAATAGATATTATTTACCTTGACTTCCGGAAAGCTTTTGATACAGTTCCTCATCAAAGGCTCCTAAGTAAGCTCAATAGTCATGGGATAAAAGGACAAGTCCTCTTGTGGATCAAAAACTGGCTTATAAATAGGAAACAGAGAGTGAGTATCAATGGGAAACTTTCTCAGTGGAGGGTGGTAAGCAGTGGGGTACCACAGGGATCAGTACTCAGTCCGATGCTTTTTAACTTGTTTATTAACGATTTGGAATTGGGAGTAAGCAGTGATGTGGCTAAATTTGCAGATGACACGAAGTTGTTCAGGGTGGTGAAAACCAGGGAGGATTGTGAGGCACTCCAAAGGGATCTGTTGAGGATGGGTGAGTGGGCGTCAACGTGGCAAATGGGGTGCAATGTTGCCAAGTGCAAAGTGATGCACATTGGAGCCAAAAATCCTAAATATAAATACACATTGATGGGGTCTGATCTGGCAGAGACGGACCAAGAGAGAGATCTTGGAGTCGTAGTGGATAACTCGCTGAAAATGTCTACACAATGTGTAGCTGCAATAAAGAAGGCCAACGCTATGCTGGGGATTATTAGGAAGGGAATTGATAACAAATCAGCCAGTATCATCATGCCCCTGTATAAATCATTGGTGCGACCTCATTTGGAATACTGTGTACAGTTCTGGTCGCCACATCTCAAAAACGATATTATAGCATTGGAAAAAGTGCAGAGAAGGGCAACTAGAATGATAAAAGGGTTGGAACACCTTCCCTATGAAGAAAGGTTAAAATGCTTGGGGCTCTTTAGCTTGGAGAAACGACGGCTGAGAGGTGACATGATCGAGGTTTATAAGATTATGAATGGGATTGAGCAGGTTGAGAAAGAAGTACTTTTCTCCCTTTCTCACAATACAAGAACTCGTGGGCACTCTATGAAATTGCTGAGTAGTCGGGTTAGAACAGATAAAAGGAAATACTTCTTCACCCAAAGAGTGATTAACATATGGAATTCACTGCCACAGGAGGTCATGGCAGCTGCAAGCATGGTCAGTTTCAAGAGGAAATTAGATAAACATATGGAGCAGAAGTCCACCAGTGGCTATTAGCCACAGGGTATAGATGGGAACTCTCAGTCTGGGGCAGGTGATGCACTCTATTCTTGTTGCTGGAGGGGGCAGCAGTGGGAGGGCTTCTGGTGCCCTGGCCCCACTGCTGGACCTCCTGATGGCACCTGGTATATTTTGGCCGCTGTGTGACAGAGTGTTGGACTAGATGGGCCATTGGCCTGATTCAACATTGGCTTCTCTTATGTTCTTATGTTCTTATGGGTAATTGCTCACCACTTTAGGCGCTTCAATAGATGGGTCCTGTTGAGCCATGCCACTTACAACAGGACCTGCTCGTTTCCCGGCAACTCGGCCGTCTCCTCCTTGCTCGACTGTGGCTCCATGTAATCAGGGTGAGCATGCAGGGCCCGGGGATTCCGTGGTTTAGCCGTACCCCGTTTCAGCGGGGTTCCAGTGTGGTGCTTGTCCTCCTCTCTGGGCGAGGTCTTCCCAGCGTCCTCTCCTGGGGAGGAGGTGGTGAAATGCCCCTTCTCTCCACGTTTCAGGCAGAGCCCCTGCTTCATCCATTGATCCCGGATGGTGGGTCTCGGCGGGGGTGATTTCGCCTGCAGGTGAGGAGAGGTGTGCGGGTGACCAGTGCTCAGTGAAATATCCAGCTTCATGGTGTGCAGCCGGCTTTTGGCCCTTTCTGCTTCCTCCATCCAACCTTGCAAGGTCCTAGGCTCCTTGGAACTCAGGACATTGTTGCGAAAGTCCACCGAGAGCCCCAATCGGTATTGTTGAGCCAATACAGGGTCAGTCTAGTCACGGATCTTGGCCACATGCCTCTGGAACTCTGTGGAATACTCTCGGACCGAGAGCTTGCCCTGCTTAAAAGTGCAAAGGAAGGCTTCCGCCTTCTGCACTGCCGTTGGGTTTTCAAAACGGGTTCTCAATGCGCACATAAAGGGATCCACACTCCATAATTCCACAGCCTCTAGGTCATGGAGCGAGACATACCAACTGTAGTGGAGATGCAATAAAATCCACCTGCTGCTCTTCATCCTGGAACAGGTGGCCCCAGCGCTGGACGAACTTTCCCACTTGCAGGATAAAAAAAGACAGATTCTCTGGGTCCCCATCAAAAGTAATATCTAGCAAGTCTTTCGTTCGTAGCACGACCTGGGGAGCTACTGGCACCAGTGGAGGAGCCGGCACCGACGCAGGTAGCGGCCCGGCCCCAGAAGGGGCGGCTGAGGTTGGGGAGCCGGTACTCCGGGTGGCGCGCCTGGTGGGGGTAACCCCGGCGGTGGCTGTGCCGGAGGAATCAGAACCAGTGCAGGTACTGGGGCTGGCACCGGAGCTGGCACAGGTGCCGGTACTGGAGTTGGCACTGGAGCTGGTACCGGAGCCAACAGTGGAGCTGGTACCGGTCCTGGTGCTGGAGGTCCCGGTCGACCCGCCATGTGGGTCTGAATCACCTGGTTCATCACAGTCGGCAAGTTCTGCAACAAATGTCCCATGTCCCGCATAATCCTGCGGCAATCCTCTTCCAGCGTGTCTAGTCACGTATCTGTGTCCTTACTAGGACTTGGCCGCACGGGGCCCCGGGGAGTTCGACCTGGCGTTATCCTGAAACTCAGGTGGGGATCAAACAGACTGTCCTGACTCTGGTTACCTGGCAGTACCCAGGTGGTCTGCGTGGAGTCCCTCAGGCTCTTTGTCCAATCCCGGGGCTTTTATTGGGTAATCCATTTGTCCCACTGGGATGGGATGAAGGAGTATTGGGTCCGTGGAATAGCTCATCCATCCCTCAGTGTGGTCCCTGCCGGGCTGTAGGTTGGTAGGGTAGCCGTCAACGCAGGAATCCCGATAATCGTGGATGTGGGGTTAGGGGTACTGCCGTGGTGATCAGTGCCGTGGTGACGGGGATCACGGTGACAGGAACCGTAGTAACGGGCACCATTGTAACGGGCACCATTGTGACTGGGACCGTTACTGGTATCCCACTTCCTCCGGCTCTGCTCATCTTGATCAGGGAGAGACATAACCAGCAGGAGCTGTAGTGATTCCTGACAATTTCTTTCAGGCTCAATAGCAAGTAAACCCAGGCATTCTTCTTAAGAAAGAGATGTTTTATTGGAATACAAGGATGTTGCCCACAGTAATAACACTATTGTCAGGAATGCCCGTCTAGGCCAAGCCAAGTGCAATTATAGTATGATGCAAAGCTGGACTAGCAAATGAACTCTTAGCGCGTGCGCGTGGGAAAACTCCCGGCGGGGTGTTACTTAATGACCGGGAGAACTACCCCCACCCCCACCTAGTCACGTAGGGCTGGAATATTTCCCTGGGATGAGAAATTACTCCAAAGCCTCCTCGTCGAGGCCACTTCGATAACAGGCAGCAAAGAGGAGTTCTCCCACAGTTGCAGCTGGCAAACTATGCGCAAGCGTAAAAGCAGGAAGCGAAACAAGAAACAATGAATACAGTGTACTTTGGCAACAGAAAGAATCATGGCTGTCCTCTGACACTTTTTCGAAAAAAGACATAAGATTAGTCTGACATGATTTGTTCTTAAGAAACCTGTGCTGACTCTTAGTAGTCACAGCTGTTCTTCCTAAATGCTCAAGGACTGACTGTGTGATGATTTGTTGTAAAACTTTTCCAGGTATAGACATCAAGCTGACAGTTCCCTGTATCCTCCTTTTTCCTCTTCTTGAAGATGGGGACAACATTTGCCCATCTCCAGTCTTCTAGCACCTCACCTGTTCTCCAAGACTTTTAAAAAATAATGGCCAGAGGCTCAGAAATTGCATCTACAAGTTCTTTTATTACCCTTGGATGAAGTTCATCTAGCCCCGAGGACTTGTTCCATTTAAAGAAACTAGGTGTTTATGTACTACCCCATCCCGATCCGTGACTGCAACTCCCTTCCCTAATCATGTATTCTGTTTTTGCCATGTTGAGCACCTTTTCCCTCATAAGAGAAGACTGAGAAAAAGTAGGAATTAAGCTGTTCTGCCCTGTCTTCATCACCTGTTACAGTTTCACTTCCCTGTCCCCGCATTGGGCCTACCATGTCCTTGCTCTTTTTCTTACTTTGAACATAAGAGAAGAACCATTTTTTGTTGTTTTTAGCAGTTCTTGCAAGCCTAAGCTCATACTGAGCTTTAGTCTTCCTAACTCTCTCTCTATAAGCACTGGTTATTTGTTTATATTCACCCTTGGTTATATGGCCCTCCTTCCATTTCCTAAAGGAGTCTTTTTTATTTCTCAAGTCTTTAGAAAGCTGTTCATGAAGCCACAGTGGCTTCTTTAGGCTCCTCCCACTTTCCCTTCTCATAGGTATCATTTGTGTTTGTGCTGTCAGTATTTTGCTTTTAAGAAACTTCCACCCGTCTTGAACTCCCTTCTCTTTAAATATTTCTGACCATGGGATTCTACCCAGCATAACTTCAAGTTTGTCAAAATTTGCTTTCCTGAAGTCCAACCTATATGTATGACTACGTACAGCTTTTCCCTTCCCCAAGACTGTAAATTCCAAAATTAAATGGTCGCTACTACCCAGGGCTCCCTCATGGATCACTGCCTTGTCGTGGCAAGGGGGCTTGCGTGGTTCGATGAGGCTGTGGGCTATGCCGTGGAGGGCCACCCAGGACGGACAAGCCACAGCAGAGAACTCAGACCAAGCGTGATCCCCTGGAGAAGGAAATGGCAACCCACTCCAGTATCTTTGCCAAGAAAACCCCATGGACAGTAACAAAAGGCTAAAAGATATGACGCCGGAAGATGAGCCCCTCAGGTCGGAAGATGTCCAATATGCTACTGGGGAAGAGCAGAGGGCAAGTACGAGTAACCCCAGAAAGAGTGAAGTGGCTGGGCCAAAGCCGAAAGGACGCTCAGTTGTGGATGTGTCTGACGGTGAAAGGAAAGTCCGATGCTGCAAAGAACAATACTGCATAGGAACCTGGAATGTAAGATCTATGAATCAAGGTAAGCTTGACGTGGTCAAAAATGAGATGGCAAGAATGAACATCGACATCTTGGGAATCAGTGAACTAAAGTGGACAGGAATGGGCGAATTTAACTCAGAAGACCATTATATCTACTACTGTGGCCAGGAATCCCATAGAAAAAATGGTGTGGCCTTTATAGTCAACAAGAGAGTGAGAAAGGCAGTATTGGGATACAATCTCAAAAATGACAGAATGATCTCGGCCCGAATCCAAGGCAAACCATTCAATATCACAGTAATCCAAGTCTATGCCCCAACCACTGCTGCAGAAGAGGCTGAAGTGGACCAGTTCTATGAAGACCTACAACAGCTCAAAGAACTAACACCAAAAAATGATGTCCTCATCATCATAGGGGACTGGAATGCTAAAGTAGGAAATCGAAAGGTAACCGGAATAACAGACAAGTTTGGCCTTGGAGAACAAAATGAAGCAGGGCAAAGGCTAACAGAGTTTTGTCAAGAGAACACGCTGGTCACAGCGAACACCCTTTTCCAACAACCTAAGAGGCGTCTCTACACATGGACATCACCAGATGGGCAACACCGAAATCAGATTGATTATATAATTTGCAGTCAAAGATGGAGAAGCTCTATCCAGTCAGTAAAAACAAGACCTGGAGCTGACTGTGGCTCAGATCATGAGCTACTCATTGCAAAATTCAGACTTAAATTGAAGAAAGTTGGGAAAAACACAAGGCCATTCAGATTTGACCTAGATCGCATCCCCGATGAATATACAGTAGAGGTGAAGAATAGGTTTAAGGAACTAGATTTGATAGACAGAGTGCCTGAAGAACTATGGACAGAGGTCCGTGACATTGTAAAGGAGGCAGCACTCACCGCCATCCCAAAGAAAAAGAAATGCAAAAAAGCAAAGTGGCTGTCTAATGAGGCTTTAAACATAGCAGAGGAAAGAAGGAAAGCTAAAGGCAACGGTGAAAAGGAAAGATTTACCCAACTGAATGCAGATTTCCAGAGAACAGCAAGGAGAGATAAGGAGGCTTTCCTGAATGAACAATGCAAAGTAATAGAGGAAAACAATAGATTGGGAAGGACTAGAGATCTCTTCAAGAAAATTGGAGAAATCAAGGGAACGTTCCATGCAAAGCTGGCCATGATAAAGGACAAAAACGGTAGGGACCTAACAGAAGCAGAAGAGATTAGGAAAAGATGGCAAGAATACACAGAAGAACTATACAAGAAGGACCTCGATGTCCTTGACAACCACGACGGTATAATCAGTGACCTCGAGCCAAACATCCTGGAAAGCGAAGTTAAATGGGCCTTAGAAAGCATTACTAACAACAAAGCTAGTGGAAGTGATGGTATCCCAGCTGAGTTATTCAAAGTCTTAAAAGAAGATGCTGTTAAAGTGCTGCACTCAATTTGCCAACAAATTTGGAAAACACAACAGTGGCCACAGGATTGGAAAAGGTCCTTTTACATTCCAATCCCAAAGAAGGGCAACGTCAAGGAATGTTCAAACTATCGCACAATTGCACTCATTTCACATGCTAGCAAGGTCATGCTCAAAATCCTACAAGCTAGGCTCCAACAGTACATGGATAGAGAACTGCCAGAAGTACAAGCTGGGTTTCGAAGAGGTAGAGGAACTAGAGATCAAATTGCCAACATTCGCTGGATTATGGAGGAAGCAAGAGAGTACCAGAAAAACATCTACTTCTGCTTCATTGACTATGCTAAAGCCTTTGATTGTGTGGATCACAATAAATTATGGCAGGTTCTTAAAGAGATGGGAGTACCGGACCACCTCACATGTCTCCTGAGAAACCTGTATAAAGGTCAAGAAGCAACAGTTAGAACCGGATATGGAACAACTGATTGGTTTAGCATAGGAAAAGGAGTACGACAAGGATGTATATTGTCACCTTACTTATTTAATTTATATGCAGAGTACATCATGCGAAATGCTGGCCTGGATGAATCACAAGCCGGAGTTAAGATTGCTGGGGAAAAGATCAATAACCTCAGATATGCAGACGACACCACTCTGATGGCAGAAAGTGAAGAGGACCTAAAGAGCCTCTTGCTCAGGGTGAAAGAGGAGAGCGCAAAAGTGGGCTTGAAGCTCAACATCAAAAAAACTAAGATCATGGCATCTGGCCCCATCACTCCTTAGCAAATAGAAGGGGAAGTCGTAGAAGTAGTGACAGACTTCACGTTCCTAGGATCCCAGATCACTGCAGATGGTGACTGCAGCCATGAAATTAAAAGACGCCTGCTCCTTGGGAGGAAAGCGATGGCAAACCTAAACAGCATGATAAAAAGCAGAGACATCACCTTGCCAACAAAAGTCCGCATGGTCAAAGCAATGGTATTCCCCGTAGTAATGTATGGCTGCGAGAGTTGGACTATAAGGAAGGCCGAGCGCCGAAGAATAGATTCTTTTGAACTATGGTGCTGGAGAAGACTCTTGAGAGTCCCTTGGACTGCCAGGAGATCAAATCAGTCAATCCTAAAAGAAATCAACCCTGATTGCTCCCTGGAAGGCCAGATCTTGAAGCTGAAGCTCAAATACTTTGGCCACCAAATGAGAAGGGAGCATTCACTGGAGAAGACCCTGATGCTGGGAAAGATTGAAGGTCAAAGAAGAAGGGGACGGCAAAGGATGAGATGGTTAGACAGTGTCATCGATGCAACAAACATGAAATTGAGCAAACTTCAGCGGACAGCGGAAGACAGGAGGGCCTGGCGTGATGTGGTCCATGGGGTCGCGAAGAGTTGGACTCGACTGTGCGACTGAACAACAACAACAACAACAATAACACTACCCAGGGTGCCCACTACCTTTACCTCATCAAGCAGTTGTTCCATCAAGTCCAAGATAGCAGATCCCCTTGTTTCCCTCTCCACTTTCTGGAAAATGAAGTTGTCAGCAAGACAAGTCAGGAATTTATTTGACCTTTCATTTTTAGCAGAGTTAGACTTCCAATAGCTATCCAGGTAATTAAAATCTCCCATGACCACCATGTCCCATCTTTTTGAGAACTTTGTAATCTGTTCTAGGAGTGTCTTATCCAAATCCTCTGCCTGGCTTAGTGGTCTATAGCAGACCCCCACCATAATATCACTATTATTTTTACTTTTATTTTTACCCCTAGACTCTCAACTGAACTTCCATGCTCAGATTCACTTATTTCCTCACAAGTATATACCTCCTTTACGTATAATGTGACTCTTCTATCCTTCCTTATTCGTCCGTCCCTTTTAAATAAGTCGTATCCCTCAACCCTAATATTCCAATTGTGAGGGTCATCCCACCAAGTTTCAGTAATTATTCAGTCAAAGTCCCCTTCCTGTATTAGGACTTCAAATTCTGAGAGCTTCCAGGTTGCAGTGCAGTGGCACGGTTGGCACTGGGTCTTGCTCCCAGGCACCGCCAGCTCTCCTTTCACTTTAGAGGAGTTTCGGGGGATCCCGAACTTCACCGGACCCCCTGGAGGGAGGTCTGGCACAAGGGACTTGATTTGGGCCCCTGCTAGCAGCAGCAAGCGAGTGTAAGCCCTGGATCATCCCCAGCAAGGAATGGAGCAGTGCAGTCATGGCAGCCATGACCGTACCAGCTGTGAACACCCAACTATAAGAGAGTTATTTTGAGCCTCATCCATAACATTGATGAAGACTTTTACTGTGAGTACCTGTAAAAGCAACACTGAAGAATCCAATGATCTTTTAGTTAAGCCCCTTTAAATTTTTTAAAGGACAAGGAAAGGAGGGGTGGCAATTCCCCCCTCCCCCTCCTCTAAGCGGCTAGAACAAGTCAGTAAAGAAAAGCAAAGAGGGGCAAAGAGGATACGAAGACTGTTTGAGCTTCTAATATCTTTTTCTGGAATATAAATTTGAACAAACCTTGGGCTTTTTTTTTTTTGCTGCTTTTTTCTTGGACTTTAATTGTTAATTTTCTTTTTTGTTTCTTTTGGATTTAAATGACCCAATGGAACTACATTCAGACTCTTTAAAGAAAAATGAATAATCTCAATAGAGAATATATCCCACCAAAAGGATTATAAACTTATTTTGAAAAAGAAAGAGGGACATTTAGAATTAAATTTTTATTTTGTGACAGTCCCCCATAACATCAGTCTCATTGTTGAAATTATAAAAGCTCACTGTGTCCAGACTCTGTTGTATAAGTGCAAAACATCTGATTTATGTTGAAAGATTCTTGGTTGTTAATATGTCTATAGCAGTTACTATCTTGTAAATGTGGCCAGTCTTGTAGGGACTATTGAAAAATAATTCCAGAGATTCCTGGTCTTGCTGTGCTGAACTGGGGCTTTTGACGCTGCATTAAAATGGGTGTCGAAGACATACACAAAAAAGTGCCAGATGATGTATGTTTAGATAGCTCTGCTGATGTAAACCTGACACAGGTTTCCTGGGAGGAGCTCAGATGTATAATTGTTGATGCAGTTAAACTGGCAATTAAAGAGACTTTTGATTTAATACAATACAAAAAGGTAGCTACGCCAATGCAAACTACAATCAAGATAAAGGAACCCCAGCACCAAATTTTTCAAGACACGGAACAAGACTACAATCAAGCGGATGCACCCTATAATCAAGTGCATGTACCCTACAGAATGGTCTACACATAAAAGAGAGAGATAAAACTTATACAGAAGAGTATAACAGATCTATTAAAAGACTGACAGATGCTGAAATCTTCAAAGCTGTAAAGGGAAAAATATTTCAGAGAGAAGATAAAACAGAATTTATGGAATCCTCAAGTACTTCAAGAATTGTATACAGATGGCGAGTATTAAAGCAAAGTCTGTCTTCCTATAAGGGAAAGAGGCACAGAATCAAGACTTTATTGAAGAGAAGAAACCAGAAAAAGAACAAAAGAATCAAGCTTTATAAATAAGACTGATCTAGGGAACCTCTGTGTATGTGCAACTGGTTAAGATTGGTTAGGATAGTGGTGTCAAACATGTGGCCTGTGGGCCGGATCAGACCCTCGGTGGCCTCCAATCAGGTCCACAAGGATCTGGCTGTTTCCTGCTTCCTTTTCTAGTTCTTCTGCTGCCATGTCACAGCTTGCTTTACCAGACTCCCTCAAGCGCACAGGAGAAGTAGATAGGCAAGCCTCTCCTCTGTGATTGAGAGAGTCTGGTAAAGAACTGGCTGATACACACCTGAACAGCATACTCAAGATTGCTACAGCACAGACATTTTGATGCAATAATCCAGAGCAAGAGGTGTCAGAGACTGTGAAATAGACAAAATATTGCAAGAGTGCTATTGTTTTAAGCATGTTTTATTTAAAATTTAGCGAATCTTTAATTGTGTTTGTCTGTGTCCTTTATAAAGTTTGTATCTCTGCTACCTGGCATTACATTTTATGACACGCATAGCCTGGCCCAACAAGGTCTCACATATGTCAGATCCAGTCCTCATACCAAATGAGTTTGACACCCCTGGGTTAGGGAATACTTGTCTGTTTTTGCGCACCCATAAAACTTTAACCCATAAGACTGGTTTAGGGAACCTCTATGTATGTGCAACTGACTAAGATTGGTTATATTTGAATCTGTTTTTATGCACCCATAAAACTTTAATCCATATAAAATGCACTTAATGGAAGACTAATTTAAAATATTTAGGCGATCCTTATAATAGATGACATTAAAAACTGTAAAAGATCAAACTTTATAAATAAGACTGGTTTAGGGAATTTTTGTGTATGTGTAACTGGCTAAGATTGGTGAGGAAAGCACACTCAAAATTTTTTAATTCATACTAAACGCATTTAATTGAAGATCAATTTACAATACTTAGGTAATGTTTATAACAGGTGACATTATAAACTGTAAACCTATAGAGATATAAAAATTCTAATCTGATATAAGAGTTGCTTTATAAGTGATTTAAGGATCCTTTGTATTTGTGTAATTGATGAAGATTGATTTGGAAATATTTGAGTCTGTTTTTACACGCCCCAAAATCCTTAACTTATATTAAATGGAAGATTATTTTAAAATGCTTAGGTAATGCTGAGATATAAAGATTTTAGTGTGATGCAAAAGTTAGATTAGGGAACTTCTTGATGGTAAAATAATAAGAATGACAAGAGAACTTGTATATGAGCTTGTGCACCTATGAAACTTCAATTTATAGTTAAATGTACTTTATAGAAGATTATAGTAGAATACTTAGACAACGCTTAAACAGAAGAAAACATGTACTGTTAATCTATAGAGTTGCAAAGGTTATAGTTTGCTATAAGGTAGAATGATAGATAATTAGCTACGTATGAGGTATTTTAATAGACACGATGATGTGATTACTCTTATATTTAAAAAAAGGACTTCAAGTTCCTCCTGCTTGTTTCCCATACTCTGTGCATTAGTATAGAGACATCAGAATCCATGTTTTATGTGCCCTGAGGTTTTCATTTCTGTACTTACCTGTGAGTTAATGTTACCTAGCATATGTGCCACTCCCCGCAAAACTTTAATATTCTTATCTCCAGTTATTGGCATCATACTAGGCTTTGAATTTTTGTCTTGTTCCCCCATATGATTTAGTTTAAAACTCTCCTTATTAGGTTTGTGAGGCTCTTACTGAACACATTTTTTCATATCCTCATGAGGTTCAAGCCATTTCCCGATTGAAGAGCTTCGTCTCAAAAGTGTTAGCTAGGTCCAAAAATCCAAACCTTCCCTGATGACATCATCTATGTAGCCAGTCATTTATTTTGACAAGAGGAACTTATGAAAATATAACCTGCACTCCCAGATCCTTCACCTTCTTACCCTGAGCCACAAAGTGTCTTTTAATACATTCTCGGCTGTGCTGGGCAGTATCATATGTTCCCACATGGATCAGCAAGAAAGGATAATAATCCGTGGGCTTGATGAGCTACCCTTTCTGTCACATCCTGAATGCATGCACTTGATAGATAGTATGCCTCTCGAGACAACAAGTCTGGTCAGCACACTTTAGCCTCTGTCCCTCTCAGTAGAGAATTTCCAATTACCAGCACATGCCTTCTCCTATGTTGGGTAGCAGAAACTCGAGTCCTCTCATCCATGAGGGCCTGAAAAATTTCCTTCAACCTTTGTAGAGGCTGGGGAAGTAGCCATTGTTCCAGTGGTCCAGAATCAATATCCATGAGGAGATCCTGAACTGACTGTTTAGCAACAGAGGCTCAGAATGTTTCCTGATTTCCCCGCTTCTTGGGTTATGTTCTTCCATGTATCCTCCTGTGTTGGGTGCTCCTCCATTCGCTGAGATAGCTTTTCATCCTCCTCCTCCTGTTGCCCTCTCAAGAGCACTTTATGTGTTCTGTCCATGAAACCTTCACCTTCCCTTAGGAACTGGAATATGGACAAGTGTGCCTCAAATCCCTGTATCTTCTTCTCCAGTAGGGCTACCAACTTACACTTGCTGCAAGTGTAATTGCTGTTACTCTCAGGTAAGAATACAAACATGTCATGGATCTTGCATGTCACTGCCTCAGCTCCTTCACCAGCCATGCTGCTACAATCCATTTTGAAACTAGTTCTATTTACCTTGTACTTCCCTGATAACTCCACTGCCAAATTGCCTCTCAAGACTACTTGTGAATAGCTATTCACCTTCCTACAGGGCCCCCAGGCCAAACTCCAGACTAAAAGCCACAGGGCAAGAACCCTTGATCTCTTGTCCTTTGGTTTGCATCAAAAGCTTGCGCCTCTGATGAGGAGGAGCCTTACACAATTGAAGCCTCACCCATCAGAGGGTGAGGCCAGCAGTCAGCCCCAGGCAAAACTGCTAAAAGCTGCAATCAGTTACACCCAGGCAAAAGAGATAAACAGAAACCACACTTACTCAAACAGGCAGCACTCTCCAATAAGCTATACACACCCTCAAAACTGTCCTCCCTCAGCTAAATCTCCTCAGCAGTTAAGGAAGTGCAAATAAAAAACAGTCACGCCTCCAGCGGTGCTGTATCCTGCTTCTTCTCAGAGCCCAGCAGGAGCTGATGCTCTGCTGCCCCCACGTCTGTGTGAGCCAGGCATTTTATAAATACTACTTTGGACACTGAAAACAAAGCCTGTTTTATACCTACACATGCCAACTGTTGCAGTAGATGAAGAGGTTAACATTTCAGTGGTCTTTGTTTACTAATAGCAGCCATATTTTGCTCTCTGTGTCAAACTCCTGCAAATTATCTATGACTTAATATGTAGCTCCCCCCCCCCCCGGCTCTTCTAAAATGTTTTTGAGTGGAAGGGCTTAATATGGTGGCTATATTGTGCTTGTTGATTGAGCCAGTTGTGTCAAAAGGCTCTTCATGTACATGAAGCACTGGCTAGCATTGGCATGCAAATAACTTATTCAGTTGTTCTATCTCTGGTAGCTTCCATGCAGGGATTCATAACAGATGAAGAAATCCTGATTTAGTCAGAATATATGAATATGACTAAGGATTTAAGTTTTGCCTGTGGAATGAGTAGTCCAGGGATATTGAAGCGCTCAGCAGAGGATATTGGAAAGATACTGGGGAGAAGCATTTCCATACAGCCACTTATCTGTCACATTGGGAAGGTGGGGAAGAAGAGGTGTCATGTTGGCATGCTTGAGAGCAGTGCTGACAGAGGATAAGTTAATGGTTTTAAATGATAAAGAAACAAATTTAGGATGAATGTTAAAAATAACTTGCTAACTGAAAGAATTGTTCAGTAACTGCATATGTGGTTTGAAGATGGCATGTGATAATATGATGGCCCCTCACACTTCCCTCCCTCAGAGGTAGATTTTCCCTTCAGAATTTTGTTCCCTTCTGTGACTGAGCTGCTCCAAGTAATGTGGTTTTTTTCTTTGCCTTTAAAAGACTGTCCCAACCTGTCATAGAGATATAATTTGGCTTTTAACTCAGCCCTGGAACCTGAGGGAAGAAGGAGGAGCCTTCTTGGGTTGAACCCCTTCAAATGGCACTTGAGAATATATAAAAGTCAAACAGAACAAAAGATTTTATTTAAAAGACAGGGGAAGGTCAGGTGTAATCAGGAGTTGTTAACTTTGAGACAAAAACCAGTGACTGTACAGTAATTCTTTATACAGGCAAATGAGGATTTTTGAAGATAATTTTCTTAGGTATTGAGATCTTAATATCGAGAGGCTTTTCCCTTGTGTTTTCCAAACACTACAATGCTGCTTAATAGAGTTTCCTATTTCTCCTCTTAGTTCCTTGAGGCTAGTACCTTCTTTCAGTACTTAACTCCCTTTTAATTTCTAATTTCTATCTACTTCTTGTGATATTTCAAGCAGTTTCCTTTCACAACAGACCAGGGATCTCCTCCTCTCAGAGATAGCTCTCTCTGTTTAACTGGGCAGGGATTCTTCTTATTTGCCTAAAAGATATACCCACTTTCCATTGGCCTGAATGGGAGTCTCCTCTCACTACCCAATAACCATGCCAAATCTCATTTCCACTTCTTGTGTCTGTGTAAAACTTCTTTCAGCATGGGCTGATACTCAGACTTAAGGATGGGCATGGACCGGACCATGGACCTAATTTTTCCATGGACCTAATTTTTTCATGGACTGGGGCCTGATTCATGGTCTGTTTGCCCATTCCATGCCCTCATGCTTTCCATAGACCACCCATGGATTGCCCAGATTTTGGGGCGGGGGGTTATTTTGGTCCATGGGAGTGGCTCGTGGCAGTTGCCTCAGAGTCCACTTCTGATCTTCTCAGTCCACTTCTGGTCGCGAGCTCCCTTGCATCACATTGCAGTGGTGGGACGATGCGGAAGTGGACTCAGAAGGCATTTAAATGCCTTCTGAGTTGACTTCTGCATCAAGTTGCTGTGGGGGCAGTGGCAGGGGGCTTGCAAAAGCCATTTAAAGGGACATGTTCCCTTTAAATGGCTTTTGCAAGTGCCCCCCATCATGGACCTCACGGACCACAAAATGGTT
This sequence comes from Gekko gecko, assembly GCA_029375565.1. NCBI lineage: Eukaryota > Metazoa > Chordata > Lepidosauria > Squamata > Gekkonidae > Gekko > Gekko gecko. Next base: position 213,658,204 of record JAPDNY010000005.1, on the reverse strand, counting down.
CATAAAATGGAAAAGTCTATGAAAGTTTGTGGTTCGTGGTCTGTGAAAACTACAGACCTCCATTTTTTCAGTCCGTGGTCATCCCTACTCAGACTCTTTCTGTTCTTTAATTAAATTCTTCGTCAGAGCACATTTTCAACAGTTAAGTTACAGAATCGTCTGTCTTATCTCAAATCAGGAATCTATCAGAATGCTGGAGCTTCCAGTTTTTGTGATCTAATGGCAGACCCATCTCTCGAGAGCTCTCAAGGACAGAATCCATGACCCAGTGAATGGGGAGGGGGTGCGATCGTATGTGCCCCCCGGGGACCTGTGCGATGGGTCCCTAGCCATGGGGTGCTAAGGATTGCCTCTCCACCGGCATGTTGCCAGCGGATTGAGGTGGTTCTATGCCCTGACGGTCTCGCCACTGTATTCCAGTACTGGACTCAGACACGCACACTGGGGCAAGAGTGTGGAGGTCAAGCACATTACATGACTGATGGCAAGATCTACTAGATCTACATTGAAAGTGAGTTGTGGTTGAAGTGAGCACCAGAGACTTTGGCTAAAAGTTCCCCCCAAAGCAAGCGAGGGGGGGGCAGGAACTCCCCCACGAAAATAAAAATGGCCTTAAAGCATGAGGGGGGACAGATCTGAAAACAGAATGAGACTTTAGTAAGGACTTTCCAAGAGACTTACAAGTGATTTGTAGGCTTTAGAGGCTTTTGGCAATTTTCCTTAAGTGTAAACATCCTCAAAGATGTTGCAGAGGAAGATGGACAAAGATAAGCAACCAAAACCTAAGCCTCCTTCAGGAACTGCTAGCCCAGTGAGTGCGGTCATGAGACTGGACGTAACCATAGACTTCTCTAAGATGCTAACAGATGCTCTGCGGCCCCTTCTGGAGCAAATGACAGCACTTAATCAAAACTTTGCTGCACAGCAACGCCAGATAAATGAGACTATGAAAAAAAACAGAGCAAAATGTGGAGAGCCTTAAAGAAGTGGATGCCAGTACCAAAAAGCTTAAAAAGCAAATGCAGGAAATGAAAAAGAAGAGAAACTCTGTCGAAGCCCAGCTTTTATAGCTTCAAATGGAAAAATCAAGCTTCATTCTGAGATTTCAAGTGGTTTCTGAGAATAAAGGGGAGAATCTTAAGCAGATTATGAGCAATGCCTTTGGTCCAGTTGCAGATTTGAAAGCAGATGTTCTTCAAAATGAGATGGATGTGATCTATAGATCATATTCTGAACATATAAAGAAAAATAATCTGCCCGGGGAGGTGGTGGTGAGATTCTCTAGAAGATATATGAGGGATCAGATTTTAAAGGCAACAAATGGAACTTTTCTTGAAATTGATGGCAAGGAGATAAGGGTTTTGAAAGACATTCCATTTGAAATAAGGAAAAAAGGAGAAATTACAAAGACTTGGCTTTGTTTTTACAAAAGGAAAGCATACCCTACAAATGGATTGTACCTGAAGGCATACTCTTCAAATTCAAAGATAAGAGGGGAAAAATTGACTTTGTTATGAAAACATGGGAGTTTCTGCAGCAACTTGGACCAACAGGAGAAGACGATGAGGAGAGCAGCAAGGGAAGTGATGATGGAGCATCTATTGGAGAAGACTCGGACTTGGAACATGGGGCACCAGCCCCCAAGGAAGGATATCGACTGAGGGAAAGAAGGGGAAGAAGAGGCAAATGAATTGCCAATTCCCTCTAAAGTCTGTTTTTCTTTTTGACATTTAACCGTTCTTTTGTATTGTTCTTTACTAAATCAGATTATCTGGACTTGAAGTATATAGGCGGTCTTAATGATAATTTTTAATGTAACAAACTACTTTTTTCTCATTTAAAGCATGTATATTTTAACCATTATATGACCACCACCTCTTGGGTTTTTAGTGGTTATCTTTACTTTCTCCAGTAGTTTATAGTTCGCCCGCCTTATTTTCTTGTAGTTTTGGAAAATATTTTTTTTAAAAAACAAGGGATCTATCAGAATGCCCATTCCCCCTCAGCCCCCAGCTAATAAAAATTTCTTCCCTTAGCTGGAGCTGGCCCATCAGAGTGCTTCGAGTAGCCTGTCACTCCATTGTTGAGGACATTAACTCTTCACTTCTCAGTACTCTGATAGTGCAGCATTTTGAAGCCTGTTTTAAGGGCTGTCCATCACAGATATACCTTTTTTGAAAGTATCAGTGATGTTTTAGTTCAGGATGGTGTGTTTTTCAGAAGGGTGCGGTATTGGGTTAAAGGAACCATTGATTCTTTGATTTCATTTTGTATTTCTGACTTAGGCAGCAAATTGTAGAGTTGGTATGACCGATGTCATGGAAGGATAAGGAGATGATAAGGTTGCATAGGATCAGGAACTGTGAAGATAGCAAGAGACAAGATTTGTGTCTCCACAGGTACTAGGATGTGGTCAGATGTAGGTTTGCAGAACTCTGGGATTTGTTATTTTTGTTCGGGGATGTGGAGTTGGAACTAATGAGAGGAAGTATTGAAGCAACATGGGAAATTTGCAAAGGAGGTAGGGGAAATGGACTAAAAGTTCTGTGTATCACTGAGACAATAAATTTTGAAGTCAGGGACTAGCTTACACATGCAGTGTTGCAATACTTGTTTTGACTGGAGACAAGAGTTTTTCTATTTTGTGAACAATCGACTTTATTGCAAATTCATTTATAGGTAATTTTTTGGCTGAATATTTTAAATGTTAATGCTTAAATGCTCATTAAAGTCTACCACTCAGACTTAAGTGATTGGCATTGTCAGAGGACAGATCATAAACTGATATCTGTTTTTGGTTTTGCTCACTGTATCAAGCTGGTACTCTACAAATTCAAAAATTGAAAATGTTGTTGGTCTGTAAGATGCTACTGTACTTTAACCTAGCTGTTCTATGGAAGGCCAATATGTCTACCCTCTGAAATTGCACATTTATGGTATTTCATCTTCATAATTAAGGGGCTGATTCAGCTCTTCTCCCTGTGCTTTCCAGAATTTGCCCGAGGTTGCTTGCTTCCCCATCTGTGACTATATGCAAGAACCCAGCTGTACTGACCTTAATTACCTCTCCTTTTTCAAAGCTCGGAGGTTTCCATGGACCTGAATGTTCTCCCATCTAGACACTGATCAGGTCAATTACCTGTTAGCATTATCAGTGCTAGATGGTTATATAGAAGAAGAAGAAGAAGAGATTGGATTTATACCCTGCCCTTCACTTGGAGTCTCAGAGCGGCTTACATACTCCTTTCCCATCCCTTCCCCACAACGGACATCCTGTGAGGTAGGTGGGGCTGAGAGAATTCTAACACAAACTGCTCTTTCAGGAACAGCTGTGCCAGAGCTTGTGACTGACCCAAGGTCACATCAGCAGGTGCAAGTGGAGGAGTGGGGAATTAAACCCAGTTCTCCCAGATTAAAGTCTGCACACTTAACCACTACACCAAATATACATTTGTTACCCCCCATTTTAAATAACATTTAATTTTTTAATGTTATTTTAAGAACCAAGTAATAATACAGAAGGGATAACAGAAAGGGGAAAAATGGGTTATATAAGGGTTATGAAACAATTTATATCAAGGATATTATACTTAACAAAATATATTAAGGAAGTAAAGAAATACTTCTCCCCAACATCCCCTTCATTAGAATTTTTAAGACATCTTCTATAATAGTTCCGTCATTAATACATATTGTTTTACATATTTCATACATTCTACATACTAGCTATAACTTTAATATACTAAGATTTGAAGGACCCATTTGTGACTATATGCAAGAACCCAACCTCTATTACCTTTCCTTTTTCAGGGCTCAGAGGTTTCCATCTATCTATTTTGTGATAAAAAAATAAAAAATAAATATTTTGTTCAGAATCCACTTCCTTGTATATTTATATTCAATTTCCCTCCCTTTTTCTGTATTATACTACATTTGTATGCCTTACAGTACATTTATAGACTATTTTTAAATTGTTTGGTGTTCTAAATTTATCTCTTCTCAAACACTATCCTCTTCTACAAATTTTGAGATGGATCTGTTTCTCAAATAAGTTGTTAATTTCGCTGTTACTGAATAATCAGCAAGTTTATTTTCCCATTCATCTAAGCTCAGACAGTTGTCTGCTTTCCATTTTGCTGCATAAATAATTCTAGCCGCTGACACCATGTATTTCAACGTCTTTTCCAAAACTTTTGGTAATTTGTTGGGCAATATTCCTAGTAACATATTCTTAGCTTCCATAGGAAAATTGAATTTTAATATCTTCTGCATTTTTCCATGTATTTCCATCCAATATCTTTTTGCTTTTTTACAAGTCCACCAAGTATGGTTAAAAGTTTTTAATAATATTTTTGAAATGTTATGTGTGAGGATATACATGATATATATATTTTTGAGAAGACTATGTTTCTAGACTATTCTTTGGGCTCAATCTTATAGTTAAAGCACAGACAAATAAATTATTTAGCTACTTTTCCACAATTTTTCATGTAAATAAATTGTTTTCATAGAAGGAACTATTTATACTGCAAGAGTATAGGTCAAGTCAAGTATGATACTACGGATAGTTGGGGGAAAGCTTATTACAGAGCTAATACGATTATTATGCCTCAATGTTTTACTTTTCTCAGTGTTAATTATGGAAGAAAACATTGCCGTATTTTTACACACACACACACACACACACAAGTTTGAATGGTCACTACATACCATGAAATGCAGCATATTCTGAGTGTGAAGAAAAGATAAAGAGACATATAATATAATTATTTCAAAATGAAAAGAGTTCATTTCATTTCATTTGGAACCTTCAACAGTTTAAAAGATTTATCACTATAAAGTGATAAATCAGAAATCACAGCTCTTAAGCAAAGTTATAATTCAAAATGGAACTAGATAAAAGATTTTTAAGTGATTGGTGTATTTAAGTGATTGCTATTATTTTAGTAATGAATATTTTTGTAGTTAGTTGATCATAAGGTTTGCCTCCTTTGTTGTCTGAATGTCCTTTGGTGGCTTTCATTGTGATCTTCTGTGGAGTCCACATTGTTGGTTATGGTATGATTGGTTGGTTAATACTACTACAGTAAAAAATTATTCCTCTGGCATTCATGTCTGAAAACAATCAATTCTTGTTTTGTTGTTGGTATGCTGCTGTGTTTGTTTCAATTTCAGATACATTACCTAGGAAGCACGGTTTTAAAAGCAGGAAAATTAGTTTTATGTTCATAATCCTTTTTTATAAATAACTTCAGTATGTGTATAAAATAATTATTGACTAATGAAAAGAAACTAATTGAAGGACTATTTAATATTTTTCTCTTACATTTGACAGGTAATTGCAAGCAAAGGGACTGATTTTTCAAAATCAGGTTCAATATTAGGTCTATCAAGCAAACAGCATTTGGCTCTGTGAAGAAATGCATTTTCTCCTGGAAGGCTGACAAATAGCAAAGCCTCCTCTTTGCGTCTTAACAGAGATTTTTTTCTAAGCAGAGGTGGAAGTCAGTTCGCTTGTAACTCAGCCCATCTTCATACAAATGCTAATGGGTTCATACAAATGCTAAAGGGATGGTCAAGTTTTCCCCTTCTTCCCCCCTCTCCAGGCAGGGAACAGAGAGTCGGGGGTGTCAAATTGAGAAGAGGCTTGAGGAAGGAACTTTCTGGAGATGACAGGAAAAGCTTCCTTGACTTGAGGTGACTGAGGTCAGGGGGGTGGAGTACCGGAGATGATAAGATCTCCTGGCAAGAGGAAGGTGCTGTCTTTCTTTGGGATGCTGTGCCCAGGAGAACTCTGAGCTGAGGTTTGCAAGCAGGCAGCCACTGACCATGTGCTTGCCTGGGAGAGTTGGAGCAAACATTAAGGTAGTGGCAGCTCTGTAGAGAACTAGAACATCTAAGCTAAAGAGCCTGTCCTATATTTTAACAGCTGATAGGGCATGTATAAAGAAAGGGACAGAGGATTTGTATTTGCACCAATTTCTTTTGGTTTCCTTGCTCAGTCTGCTGCTGTTCTAAAAGCATGATAATAAACATTTTCTTTTAAATAAATACTTTGGTCTGTCAATGAACACTTATTACAGCAGGTATCTAGCAACAAATATTGGGAATGGTTTTCCAAGCCTCTGGGGCAAGGAATGTCCATAATAAATTTGTAGCAACACAAGGAGAAAGATCTGCAAACATGATACTTAAATTTTTACACACAAAGGGGGCCCATGTTATACCAGCAGCACAAAAGTTACTTTAGGTGAAAGTAATTCTTCAAATGCTTTATGGTACTTTTCTTGGCCCTCCATCTTCATGCTTTTTTCCTCTTGAATAGACCCAGGCTAAAGTCTTCAGGGCTGCCCTACAGGTCTCGAGAGGTGAGCCTAATACCATGATCAGACTAGAAACTGGCTCAATGACTGTAGAAGCTAGAGTTACGCTGGCCTCACTTAGATATTGGCTTAACATCAACTTTTACCCACAGGGTTTAATACACCTGATATTATTAGACAACTTTCAAACTAAATGGCTGAGGACTGTCCATAAGAAACTAAATCTTCTGGGACTTTCACCCCAAACAGTTCTGGCCTTTGGTAGGGAACAGGCCAAGATAATGCCAAAATATAGACTAATGGATATAGAGAGACAGTTTGATCTAGCCAGATGCCCAGCTTATATAGCATCTGAGCAAATTAGGTACCAACTTTTCCCTCCTACTTACCTTCCCAACTTAGTTGATCACAAGATGAGAAAATTTTTCACCTTAGATGCTTGACCCTTCCTTTGGCTGTCCGCAAGGGGAGATACAGGTAGATACCTTTTGACCAGAGACTTTGTCAATGTGATTTGGGAGAAGTTGAAACTATTGAGCATATGCTTCTCAGGTGTCCATAGTACAAGTTGGTTCGAACCAAGGAAATGCCTGGCCCGATGGACTCTGACTATGTCAGTTACTTATTATCAGATTACAATCAGACCATTACCAAACCTGTAGCTAAATTCTGTGCAGGTTGTTACAGTATCCATAAAGAAAAGATCATTTGGAGGAATTTACATATCATAAAGTACCAGTATGAATAATGACACAGTAAGTTGGCAGTTAGGGGTGTGCATTCTGTAAAGCCGAATCATTTGGAGGAATTTACGTATCATAAAGTACCAGTATGAATAATTATACAGTAAGTTGGCAGTTAGGTGTGTGCATTCTCTAAAGCCGAACTGAGAAAAAACCTTTATCCCCTGAGCCAAGTCGGCTGCCGAATACTGAATGCCGAACCCCCCCAAACACTTTTGGTTTTTTTCCAGATTTCTCTGGGAGACACTACTGTCTGCCTTTTCCCCACCCCCATAGGAAACAATAGAGGATTGGGGGCACCCTCTTTGAATGCCCCTAGAATTGGATCCCTTGGTCCAATCTTTTCCAAACTTGGGGGGTCTTTTGAGGAGAGGCTCCAGCAGCTACAGTACACATTTGGTGCCTCTACCTCAAACTTCCTCCCCCCAGCCCCCTGAATACTTGTTGGAAGATTTTTGCCACTGACCATGATGGCCCCATAGGATATAATGGAGCTGAAAATTTTAGGGAATACCAAAAATTTTCAGGTACCAATAGAATACTGGTATTGGTATTCAGGTATATTCAGGAATCCTGGAAAAATCCGGTTTTATTATACCTGAATCCAACCCCCCCCCCAATTACCCCCCCCGCACATCCCTATTGGCAATTTAAAAATCCAATTTGGCAGTAATTTATTGAAAAACATAGTAAATCTTCATAGTAATCAGTTAAGAGCTATTGATGAAGAGAGATCTTGAGACAGGATCTATTACCATTTAGAAGTTCTCTTTTTCATGGCCAACATCTCACATTTCAGCATGTCAAAAGTGTAACAAATTTAAAACAAAGTTTACTGCCAAATAGTTGTAACTGACCAAACACATATCATTCCTCCCATGTAATAACAATAATAAAGTGATAACTAATCTTTCACATTATAATTGCAGCACATCAGTAGTTTAACACTGTTCTAAACAGCAGCCGTAAAATACTCACATGTAGTTCAATTATAAATACCTTTTTAAAATAGTGATTAGGTAATACTTCATTACATTAAACATTCACAGGCATCACCTGCAAACTTCTCATATTCAAAGGATAGCCTACATCTTAGAAGATACAGTTGGTCATACATAATACCATATTGCTTAAACAAAAGAGTTCAAATCACGTTTCTCATTCAACTCAAATGGAACCACAGAATGCAGAGTATAAATCCAGTAAGATTCTTGTTGTTGTAAGCATATGACTATACCTAATTGATTGGAGGGATAGATTCAGGTTGGTAGCCATGTTGGTCTGAAACAGCAGAAAAAAGTTTGAGTTCAATGGAACCTTTAAGACGAACAATGTTTTATTCAAGATACAAGCTTTCATGTGCAAGCATATGGGTGTTTTGTTGCTAAAACTATCAGTTAACACAAAAGACTGAGACTATATATGTTACAGGCAAAGTTTGAAAAGCCGGAATTGTATAGAATGCCAAGGCATTGTATAGAATGCCTGCCGATTTTAGGCACTGTATGAAACATGAGATTTATTACATACTTTCCCTAGGCACCGTATATAATAACTAGGCATTTTGTAGAATGACAAATGCTATTTAGGCAAAGTATGAAAAAAGGTCCTGCCAATGGGACTGAGGCTCCCAGCGGCTCCGGCGGCAGGGCCTCCCCCCAAATTCTTTCCGCCCCCTCACTACCTTGCCGCCCCCTCCAAATGCTGCGGCGGCCACCAACTTCCCCCCCGCCTGCCATGAGCGAGGACACCCGGCTGGGACATCATGTGCATGGACCTCCCAAGGCCAATGCTTCCCTCCAGCCGCCGGTGTGTCCATGCCCCGGCTCCCTTACCTACACCCCACCCCGCCCTCCTCCCTCCCTGCGATGCTCCTACTAAGCTGCGGAGTCCGGTGAGGACAGATTCTACAAGGAAATGACGAGGAAACCGCCTGGAAGGGTGGCGGCGGCTGGCCCGCGGGCCTGCCCACGCTACAAAAACATTCCCCCACCTCACTGCCATAACTCCTGTGCTAGAAGCCAGACACAGTTCTCACCTCCAAAACTCCCAAGCCCCTGGCCTTAATGTGCCTCGAAACTGCGGCCCCTTCCTCGCCTCCCTCCCACCTCTGCCTCAAATGCATTTGCCTTACTTCAGAAGGGACGGCTCCAGAGCAAGCTAATTTATGCTGCGCCCACAATGCTCACTCACACTTTTTTTTGCCAGTGGCACACAAAGTGGAACTTCAGTTCACAATAATCCACAGCTTTGCCGGAGCATTGGAGGCACCCCCGAGTGGCAACTGTTGCAGCGGGGGAGACAGAGCCACAGGCTCCGCCACCGCTGGTGGGACAGCAGCTGCAGCGCAGCCCAAGAGACGAGCTGCTATGCGAGGTGGGCCCATGTGGCGCGATTCTGCTGCCACCCCGCTCTTTGCAGAACCGAGAGCAGGGCCACGGCAATTCCACCCCCCCAACACCCCCCAGCCCTCCAGGAAACGATTCACCCCCCCAGCCCTCCGAGGAAGCGGGGGGAGAGACTCGGCGGTGGCAGGGCCACTGGGGTGCCCGCTGCCACCACAATTTCACCCCCCAACACATCCCCCCCAAGCTTCTCCCGATTGGCTGCGGCACCAAATGGTTGTGAGAGGTGTCTCCAGGCACCCCCAAGCCCCGGTGCTGCTTCTCCATCCACTGGGAGGAGCAGGATGGCATCCCCCACACCTATGCATGACTCTTCCTCGCCGTCTCCACCCCCCATCCATCCTTCCTGTCTTCCTTCTGGCCTCCTGAGGTTGGAGATCTTGCTATCACATATAGGTAGGCTGGCAGATGGTACTCTAGATGTACACAAGAAGGATGACATTAGAGTCAATCCTACTAAAGATGAAAAGGGGGTGCCAAGTTTATTTCAAATTGAGAAGCATATTGTAGCAGCAGGCACGAGGCACCACCAAAGAAAGGTCTGTCCCAGCATCACTCAAAGGGGATAGTGATGACTTTTATGTGTGGAAGAGCTGTCACAGATCCAACACTCTAGGCAAATATTTCATCTCATCTCCAACACGGTATTTATTAGTAGAGGCATATCACACATTATGAGTCATCAACTGATGCACATTCATATGTGAACCGGACCAAAGGTGACTCTAGCTTACACTTGGACTTCACCATTTTTTTAAAAAAATGTAAGTGTGATGGACAGGAGACTGTCCTGTCCCTGGGAGGTAAAACTGCCACTCAGCTGTTTTCAAACCTGAGCCCATGGGAGTGCTGCTCTAGCATCCAGTCTCCTTCCAGAGGTGAGTTGAGGGCTTCCTGAGGGAGAGGGCAGAGAAAAGAGGGGCATTGTCTCAGGAAGGGATCGGACAATTTCATGGGTAGTTTTGCCTGGTAGAGTGGCAGAGTGGTTTAGCTCTACCCATGGGAGTGGATAGAGTGGTGGTGATGCCTGTCTCTGGTGATGACCAGACCTGGTAACTGCAAGTTTTAAAGAGAATTCACCACATAGTCTGTATCTAAATAATTTTTCTTTGTTGTTTTATTTAACCTCATGCTTCTGCAATCTCTGTACTCTTCATGCTCAATACAAAATTTGCCTCACGGCAGCAACCCAAAACCTTTACCATTGCTACCCTAAGAATATCTTGCAACTGAGGAGAATGCTCATATCACAAAACCAAGCAGGTTCCCCAGATTCATCAAAGAGGCAGTGTGGGCTCCCTTGGGTTCAAGAAGGGGCCTATCACAACTAGTAACTGGTTTATTTTTGTTTGACTGGTTAAGAATATGTTCAAAAGTGGCATGGTGTTGTGTCCTAGCTGCCATTAAAAAAAAATTATTCAACATACGTAAAGAAATATGAACGTTGTACAAAACAGAAGAAATTAAAATTAACCTACTTGTTGCAACATGGTAGGCTTGAATGACATTTTGAATTACATTTCATTACATTTTTCATGCAAAGACATTTCATATTTTGGCACTTTGTTTTACACATACATTTGACGAATCCTTGGCCGCTTCCACTGGACTGAGCAATTGCAACTGACCGGAGAGGAATTTCATGGTCAGGAATATCTTCAATTCTAAGCAAGTTCTTAGGGCATAAAGTGAATTGTGATCTTGCATATACTTGTTTTAAAATCCCTTCAGAAGTTCCAAGTCGGTAGAAACCATCCTCCGTCACACTCATTACAACGGCCAGTATATTGCGTGAATCACCTCGCCCCTTGTCGACATCAGGAATAGGAACTTGCACAGTAGTTCCCAAAGGAGCAGTGGGAAATTTTATTTCCGAATTCATTTTCATTCTTTTTGCTTGTATGTCCAGATTGATTTTAGAATTTATTTTACCCTCAAAGCATTTTCAGTTTTGAAACAAAGGGTGCACAAAATATCCATGTCATCATCTTCACTAGTATGGCCACAGAAGGTATGAATTTTTTGACGACACTTTTTGCATGCAGGTGCATCACTCGTTTCCTTTAAACACACAGAACAGGTATCAGAAACGGAAATCTCTTCGGTAAGCATGTCTTCATCATGTTGGTTTAATCCACGATTGACTATAATCTCATCCATGTTTTTTGAAACAGGCTCTTCGTCTTGCTTAATCTGAGTAGTTTCACCTTTTCCCATTGTTTGGACACTTTCTATTACTTTTTCTAGCTGCTCCTCTGTATTTATGTCTTTTAAAACATCTTCTGGTAGAAAAGACGTTGTAAGCCCTACTTTAGGTTTGCAGCCAAAAAGAGCTTCATATGGTGTTCTTTTGATCCCAGAATGATAAGCTCTGTTTTTCATAAATTGAACAAAAGGCAGTCCTTCACTCCAGCGGTCAGATTGTTTGTCCTGCATCCAAGTACAGAGCATATTTTCGATATCTTGATTAGCTCTTTCGATACTACCCTGGCTTTGTGAATGGTGAGGCTTCCCACGGACGATCTTCAGTGCTGGCCAAAACTGGTTACCACATTGTTGGCAAATTCCCTACCATTGTCAGACTGTAATATAGATGGCTCTCCAAGCAACGAGAATATGTCCACTGGGTTGTAGGCTACTTTTTCAGCTCTTTTTGACGTTAGAGACTTAAGAATCACAAATTTTGTGAGATGCTCTTGGTACACCATAATAAATTTGTATTCTCTATCTGGCTGAGACTGAAAGTCAATAAGATCTACCTGACAACGGGAGTTAAATTCGGAAAAAACCATAGGTTTCACAACAATGCCCTTTTTAATACCTTTCTGTTTTTTCTGGCAAGGTTTACAAAGGTGGATGTACAGTTCAATATCATGACGTGTAACGTTTTTGTATTTGGTTGAAAGTTCTTTCAACATCCTATCACGTCCTCCATGTCCAATGGCCAAATGAGCTTCGTGAAGCACGTGAAATAACTCTGAGTCTGTGACGTAATACTGTATAGTACTGATGCCTTCTTTGACAGGATAAATGAGTTTACTTTTGTTTTCTACAGTCATCACATCATAGCGATTCAGCAACCAATAGTCCCTGGGTTCCTTCTTAGTAGTCATTTTGGCTTTTTGTACATCATTTATTAACTTCTGGTAAGTAGTTTCGGTTAAGAAAATACTGTTTTTTGCAGTATTAACTCAAATTTTGGACAGTTCATCGTCAAATCGTTGTTTCATGTCCACAGACCATGACTCCTTCTCTAACACTGCAGCTTGCTCCACCATTTTCATGGATTACAGTCAGGGGTCTTTTTGTAGAAAAAGAGGTGGAGGAGCTCATTAGCATAACTCATTAGCATATGTCACACCCCCTGACATCACCAGAAGTGTCAGAAGGCCACACACCCCGACATCACCAGAAGTGTCAGAAGGCCACATCCCATGACATCACCAGAAGTGTGTCAGAAGGCCACACCCACTGCTCCAGCTCCACTGGACTGTTTTGGATTGCTAGCTATGGGGGGGGGATGTGCAGATCTGTCCTTGCAAAGAAGCCAGAGCTGGTAACTGAATAAAACTTGGCCTTAAAGGTGCCACTGGACTGTTTTGGTTTACTGGCTATGGGGGGGGGAATGAGAAGATCTGCCCTCACAGAGAAGCCAGAGCTGGTACCTGAATAAAACTTGGCCTTAAAGGTGACACTGGACTGGAGAAAACACACACACAAACCCACCTCCAGAAGCAATGCTGCCAAGGGAGAGAAAGGGGCAGCTTCCCCCTCCCCCTCTGGCTGGAAGGAACTTGAAGGGCTCAGCACCAGAAAACACACACACAAACCCACCTCCAGAAGCAATGCTGCCAAGGGAGAGAGATGGGGCAGCTTCCCCCTCCCCCTCTGACTGGAAGGAACTTGAAGGGCTCAGCAGCAGAAAACACACAGCCTAGGCAGCAGGAGTCCATGGAAAGGCACCAAGGCAATGCTGCTGAGGGAGAGAAAGGGGGCAGTCTTCCTTCCTGTCTCTGGCTGGAACTTGCAGGGCTCCAGCAGCAATACACACACACATACTCACCTCAGCTCCTCCTCTAGCTGGAAGGAACGTGCAAGCAGAAAGCTTGCAGCAGGAAGCACACCCACCCAAACACACATCTCCCGTCTCTGGCTGGAACTTGCAGGGCTCTAGCAGTAATACACACACACACACAGAGACACACACAAACCCAGCTCAGCTCCTCTACCTGGAAGGAATGTGCAGGGCTCCAGCAGCAGAAAGCACACCCACCCAAACACACACCTCCCTTTCTCAGGCTGGAACTTGCAGGGCTCCAGCAGCAACACAACCCAGTTGGGAGCCCTGGCAGTGGAAGGCTCATGGTAGGGGCCACCGAGGGAGAAAGTCAAGGGGTGACTCACCTCTGGAATGACTTCTGAGTCCTGATGGGGTGGGGCAGCAACAGTGCGGGTCAGGCCCCGAGCAAGTGCAGCTCGTGGGAAGTGAAACACAAGGGGGAGCAAATCAATACACGGCTGCAGGGGAAAACGGGGGGGGAGGAAAGGGGGGATAAGGAAAGCAGGAAATAAATTCAGCTATTAAATGGAGCAGGGCCTCTGGAGAGGAGTCCGGGGGGGCAGGGAAGGCTCCGGAGAGCCCTGCGCCATGGCGTGGGCCTCCGGAGAGGAGTTGGGGGTAGGAAGGGCTCCAGAGGGCCCGCCGCCATGGCATGGGTCTCCAGAGAGGAGTTGGGGGGCAGAGAGGGCTCCAGAGGGCCCACCGCCGTGGCACGGGCCTCCAGAGAGGAATTGGGGGGCAGGGAGGGCTCTGGAGGGCCCGCCGTGGCGGCGTGGGCCTCCAGAGACCAGTCCAGGGGGCAGGGAGGGCTCCGGAGGGTGTGCTGCCGTGGTGTGGGCCTCCAGAGAGGAGTTGTGGGGGCAGGGATGGCTCTGGAGGGCCTGACGTGGGCCTCTGGAGAGGAGTTGGGGGCAGGGAGGAGTTGGGGGGGCAGGGAAGGCTCCGGAGGGCCCAGCACCACAGCACAGCTCTCCAAAGAGCAGTCCGGGGGGCAGGGAAGGCTCCGGAGGGCCCTCAGCCACGGTGCGGGCCTCCGGAAAGGAGTTGGGGGGGCAGGGAGGGCTCCAGAGGGCCTGGCGCGGGCCTCCGGAGAGGAGTTGGGGGGCAGGGAGGAGTTGGGGGGGAAGGGAAGGCTCCGGAGGGCCCGGTGCCGCAGCGCGGGCCTCTGGAGAGGAGTTGGGGGGAGGAAGGGCTCCAGAGAGCCCGCCGCCACGGTGCGGGCCTCCAGACAGGTGTCTAGGGGGGCAGGGAGGGCTCTGGAGGGCCCGGCGCCACGGCGCGGGCCTCCGGAGAGGAGTCTGTGGAGGCAGGGAGGGCTCCTGAGGGCATGCCACTGTGGTGTGGGCCTCCAGAGAGGAGTTGGGTGGCAGGGAGGGCTCCAGTGGGTGCGCCACTGCAGCAAGGGCCTCCAGACAGGTGTCCGGGGGGCAGGGAGGGCTCTGGAGGGTGTGCCGCTGCGGTCCAGGCCTCTGGAGAGCAGTCCGGGGGGCAGGGAAGGCTCTGGAGGGCCCGTGGCCACGGCGCAGGCCTCCGGAGAGGAGTTGGGGGGGGCAGGGAGGGCTCTGGAGGGTGTGCTGCTGTGCATGGGCCTCCGGAGTGGAGTTGGGGGGCAGGAAGGGCTCCGGAGGCCTGACTTCATACTTTGCCAGCTTCTCATTTGGCATTCTAAAGAATGCATAGGAAATGTGTAAAAAAATGAATAGTTTCATACATTGCCGGCTAGCTTTAGGTATTCTATACAATGCCTAGGCATTCTATACAATGCCGGCTTTCAAACTTTGCCTGTAACATATATATATTTAGAGAGAGATGTTGGACTTAGTGGCAATAAAAGAAACAACTCATGGTGTTTACTTTAAAAAGGTATTTGTCAGAGCTGTAACAAGTACTGAAATTCCACTGAATATACTTGTCAGTGTTGCAACAGAAGGAGCACCTGCAATGGTGGGCAAAAATGCAGGATTAATTGCATTTATGAAAAGTGATCCTAGCTTTCCAGAGTTTCTCCATGTTTATTGCATTATTCATCATGAACACCTGGCATCCAGATATTTCAAGTATGAAGATGTTATGAAATCTGTTCTGGAAATTGTTGATTTCATATGCCTAAGTGGGAAGACCCACCAACAATTCAAAAAATGTATTGAAGAACTGGAGCTTGAAGATAAACCCAGTGATGTCTCCTTCTACTGCAGTGTGAGGTGGCTGTCAGCCAGCAACCTCTTAAGAAGGTTTGTGGATCTGTTGGAGCCTATTATTATTTTTCTTGAAGAAAAGAAAAGATAATTCTGAACTGGAAAATGATGAATGGTAGCAATTTAATGTTCTTTACTGATATAACGAATCATCTATAGAATCTCAACTTGGCACTCCAGAGGAAGGATAAAATTGTTTCTGCTTTTACTCAGAAGATTTTTAGCTTTAAGAATAAATTAAGAGTTTTTCAAAGAGACATATTGTCAAGAAATTTCATTTACTTTCCCAATCTCAAAAGGAGAGTCAATACATTCTCTACTATTGAAATAAAAGACCACAAATTGGAAGAATATAAAGATAAATTACAAGGACTACTTAATAATTTTCTAGTCAGGTTTAAGAACTTGCAGACTCTGAAACCCTGCTTTGCCTTTCTTGTAAATCCATTCATGGTTGATGTAATCAAAGATGGTTGTCCAGTTCCCAAACCCCCAGCTACAGAATCATCTGCTGCAGAAATGGAACTTCTGGAATTATAGGAGAACCTGAGTTTGAAGATGATCATAAATTCCAGTCTACAGTTGAGTTCTCGAGGCAAGTTCCAGAAATAAAATATGCTGAACTGAAGAAAACCAGTGTGCAACTCAGTTTTCAGACAACATACTGGTGTGAATCACTGTATTCTGAGATGCAATTTGAGAAGTAAGTGCAATCCTTACAAAATCAACAGCTGACGGAGCTAATTCATACAGCTCTGACAACATATCAACCAATGACTCACAGCCAAGATGGAGACTCACAAGATTTCTACTAGCAGTAAATAGCCAGTAAATATATCTAATTTAATTGACTTACATATTTTCATCCATATTTTGACCAAATATTTACTTAGACAAATATCATTAGCAATATCTAGTTTTACCCCTTTTGTTTTTATTTTTGGCAGTCTCATTTAATGTTAATAAAATGCAAATTTGCATATTTTCCAATAAAAACATGTAATATTTGTTCATGTCTTGTGGCTCTCAAACATCTGATGTTTATTGTATGTTGCATTTATATTAAGGAAGTTTGGCCACCCTTGGTTTACAGGATGAGAATTGAATTCCCTTATCCCAGAAGCTGCAGCCTACTAAGCTGATAGATGAGGGGGAACTTGGGCACAAATTTGTTTATGGAATGGCATGTTGATTGCAAAACAACCAGGTAGCCATTTATGTTCCAGAAAATGACTTGAACTGTGGTTGCTGACAAGATAGGTGCAAAATTATATATTCCTTTATGCAGCTTTTGAGAACAGAGCCTCACTTTGTTTATCTTGTTGAAGTTGAAACATTTGTGAATTTGCGGTCAGAGGTGAGACTGCTTCTCACTTTCTCTCAACCAACCATTCCACAAATGTTAAAAATGCACAAATTCCTTTCACTGTTTGAAATTTCAGTCACTAGAGTTTTTGTTGATGAGGCTGTTCACCCACTATTACACAACACTAGTTATAGAACATCTACTGGTTGTGGTTTGGGAGCAGTTACTTCTAACAGAGTCTTTATTAAGATCTTCAAGATTATCTCATGAGTTACTTCACAGAAATGAAAAAGGACTGGTAAAATTAAAATCTGTTCCTACTACATCAAATGGAGAGGCATGTCCAGTAGACAGATCAACCAGAAGAATGGTCAGTGGTGAAAGAACAATAAGAGGAATGGCTCAAACTTCCTTTCAGTCTTCAATGAGAAACATTTCCCCAAATACAGAGAACCAGCAAACTGTTGATGATACTTTAAGTAATTTCAAGAAATCACTGCAGAATTTACATACCAGGGCCGAATTTTTTTAACCTATTCCTCCCAGAGTAATTAAAGCTTAATTCTATAGACTTTTATATGACAGCAAAAGCACAACCAACATGTGAAGGAAAATAGAATTTCAACCCTTTACTCTAGAACCCTGATATAAAAATTGATATAGAAATGCAAGATGATGTTGAGACTAATAACGATAATAATCAACATGGAGTATTAACAGGAGCTAGGGTAAATTCTTACAAAGTTGAGGACTTATCTAGTATGAAAACTCAATCAACAAAAATGAATAAATAAAATATAACAGAGCTAAAACCTGAATTTAGCCAAATATAACAATCAGATTTAGATCTCCATAAGGTAGAAGGGGGCACAGCTCCTGTCTCTGGTCCCAGCTCCTGCCAACTTAGCAGTTTGAAAGCAAGAAATTGCAAGTTGATAAATAGGTACCTCTTTGGTGGGAAGGTAACAGCACTTTGTGTGTTTTGGCATTTAGTCATGCCGGCCACATGACCACAGAAATGTCTTCAGATAGTGCTGGCTCTTCGGCTTGGAAGCGGAGATGAGCACTGCCCCCTAGAGTTGGATTTGACTGGCTTTCAAGCAAGGGAAACCTTTACCTTTTAAGGTAGAATCTATAGTATCTTTGCCACCATGTGATTTAACTGGATCTAGAGATGACTGAGTTATCTGGACTTCAGCCTCCTAGTCAACTGCTCTCAAGTAAATATCAGAATATTCTGGATATTAGTTTATTTCCAAGCGGCACTGAAAGTACAACGGATTCAACTTCAAAGAATGATCTCTCTCCAAATTTTCAAAATTGACTATTGGAGTACCAGAAAAAGAAACATCTAAATTGTGTTTCATGGAATGTAACAGGTTGGCTTAGATCCAAGATCCCACCTTTATTCAATTCATAAAAGGCTTTGATATTATTTGCGTCCAAGAGACTTCGATGACTTCTAATTTTATTTTAAATGGGTATACTTCATATGCTCATCATGCTATTACATCAGAAAATGGAGGACAGACTTCGGTCTTGGTGATCGCCATGGCAGTCATCTTCTCCTGGGGCTCTGGGAGAAGTCTGCCAGCGTCTACGGCTGGGTGGCAGCGCAAACAACTGCGCCACCCCAGGAGTCCCAGGGAGGGACTCTCAGCCAAGGGGTGCTAAAGGGCCCCTCCCCCGGCACATCTAGCCGGAAAAGAGGGGCTCCTCCTTGCCCCAATGGGCCCATCATAGAGCGTCCCGAATGGGAACAAGATCAGCACACCGGAGCAAGCAGATGGTGATCAAGTGAGTATGAATGCAGAGAGACAACCATTGAAAGTGTGAGTCGAGTTTAAGCAAGAAGCACCCACGCATTTGCATCCCCCTAGCAGAAACGAGGTGGGGGAGGGAACTTCCCCCTGATAAGGACTGCTTGCAGGCGATTTTAAGAAACTGGAAAAGGGGGGGGTGGCAAGAAAAAAGCGGTGGAAGTGAAATAAAGAGCTTGCATGAGCTTATTGGTGGGATTAAGATCTTCCAGAGACTTTGATGAACTTTTGCTAATGGTAAACAATCCCCAAACATGGTGCTGCTGAAAGATGCGAGGGACAAGATACCAAAAGTTAAACCTTCAGGAAGTTCCAGCCCTCTAAGTTTGACACCTAGACAGGACCAAACTGTGGAACTCCAAATGTTGCTGGCAGAGGCGCTTTGCCCTCTACTGGAGAAAATTACAGCTATAGATAATAAGCTTGACACTCAACAAGCACAGACAGCAGTAAATGCAAAGAAAATTGAAAAAGCAGAGCAGGAACTTAAAGAAATTGGTTCCAACTAGAAAAAAATGGATAAAAAGCTGCAGGCGCTTGATAAAAAGTGCCAAATTGAAGAGTCTCGTGTATTACAGCTGCAAATGGAAAAGGCAAGCTACATCTTGAGACTTCAGGGGATTAAAGAGGAGAAAGGGGAGAATCTATACCAAATTGTGGGTGATTTGTTGGCCCCTTTGGCGGATATGATACCGGACCAATTTTAAGGTGAAATAGATACAGTCTTTTGATCGTATTCGGAGTATATTCGAAAGAACAATCTGCCCGGGGAAATTACTATTAGTTCTCCCAAAGGAGAACAAGAGATCAGCTCTTGAAAGCGACTAACGGGACTACCTTGAAGTGGAGAGACAAGGAAATTAAATTTATGAAGGACATTCCATTTGAGATAAGAAAGAGGAGGAAATACAGAGACTTGGTGACATTTTTACAAGGCCAGAAGGCCGTGTACAGATGGCTGATTCCTGAGAGACTAATCTTTCGGTGTGCAAACAGCAAAGAAAGGATTGATTCAATGGACAAGGCTTGTGAATTTTTGCGTCAACATGGTCGTCCACCAGGAGAGGAAGAAGGCACCCCGGATGGCACCAAGGAGAGTGAACAAGGAGAAGAGACTGGATCTTCCTCAGAGGACTCAGACTCTAAACTGGGAGCGGTAGCCCCCAAATCAAGCTATCATTTAAGGGGAAAAAGAGGGAAAAAATAGTTTGCTAAAGATCTCTGGAAGATGCTAGCAAGAAATTTATTAGTACAGGGCAGCTCTTTATGAAACTATATTTATATTAGCGAGTGAAAAGAATAACATTTTAGTGAGATGATCATCTTTAGTGGAAGTCAATTCACATTTAAGAGATAGATTGGTATCTAAACTGATTGTACGATCACCGACTCTTGGGTTTTTAGAGGTTATCTTTTCTTTCTCCCGTAGATTGTAGTTCCCCGCCCTGGGATTTTCTGTTGTAGTTCGTAGTAAATAGAAAAAGCAATAAAAAATCCCCTTCGGTACCTTTGGTATGGGAAAAACAAGGTGGATTCAATGTTTAAGCATCATTATATAAGGAGAACGTTGTTTGAAGCATGGACCAGATACGGGAATACAATTCCCGATGAAATGGAAGAACTAAATGTAACCAAAAGAACATTGCTATGGTACTTGGTTACAACAGCTAGAATGACTTATGCACAATTCTGGAAACAAGAAAAGATACCTGAAACATGGGAATGGATTAAGAAGATGCTTTTTATAGTAGAAATGGACAAAATGACAAGAAAGCTTAATAATGAAGAAGACGAAGCGTTTTATGAACAATGGAAAGATTTCAAAGACTATCTTGAGAACAACTGGGACGTTAAAAACAAATTGATTTGCTTCGATAGTTATTAAGGAGAAAACAAGAAAAAGAATGATAAGATTGTTAAAATGTTACCTAATTTGACAATGAAAGTGAGACATTTTGTTAATGATAATTAGATAATAGAGTTTATAAGGGGGTAAGAGCATTGCGGGAAGCCTTGTACTGGGGAGGGTGGGGAGGAAAGAAAAAGGTATGCAATATCTATAAGATGTAATTTTAAATATGTGAAACATACTTTATAATAAATGGTTTAAAAAAAATGTTTATGGCCCACTTTATCATTTGCTCTTTAACAGTTTCATCCAAAGTATATACAGTTAACAATATTTTATACAACTTAGAAATCACTTTTCTCCCTTTTTTCCAACCAAATATCTTCAAACTCATCATTTTTAGCTCTAAAACCCACCTCTTTGCAATCTTTTTTATAAATGTCTCGTATTTGTCCATATTGTAACCAACCATATTCAAATGTCAATTCATTATTTGATTTTAAAACAAATTTCTTCCCTTCTTTTTGAAGCAGCTCTTGGTACATTAATCAATCATTACCTTTATATTCTGAAAAAGGATGAATAACTGCAGCAGGAACAATCCATAGATTTGTGGATCTTTCTTAAAAGTACATTTCAAAATTTTCTGTATTTCATTATGAATCTCTGACCAGTAACTCATGGCTTTATCGCAAGTCCACCACATATGGTAAAATGAGCCTTCTTTCTTTCTACATTTCCAACATTTCCTAGACATACTCTCATTTATATTAGCAATTTTCTTTGGAGTCATATACCATCTATACATCATTTTATAGCAATTCTCTTTGACATTAACACAAGTTAACACAAGCAGCTGCAAGCATGGACAGTTTCAAGAGGAAATTAGATAAACATATGGAGCAGAAGTCCACCAGTGGCTATTAGCCACAGGGTATAGAATGAGAACTCTCAGTCTGGGGCAGGTGATGCACTCTATTCTTGGTGCTGGAGGGGGCAGCAGTGGGAGGGCTTCTGGTGCCCTGGCCCCACTGCTGGACCTCCTGATGGCACCTGGTATATTTTGGCTGCTGTGTGACAGAGTGTTGGACTAGATGGGCCATTGGCCTGATTCAACATTGGCTTCTCTTATGTTCTCTTATGTTCTTATGTAAGTTGAAATTTTCATTGATTTTTTCCACAAACATTCCCATGATGCCATAGTTATTTCAGTATTTACATTTACAGCCCATTTTATCATTTGTTCTTTTACAATTTCATCCTCTGTATACCACTTCAGTAAAACCTTATACATTTTTGAGATCATTTTTTTCCCTTTTCCACCCATATAGTTTCAATTTCATTGTTCTTTGCCCTAAAGCCATATTTTCTCTTATCAGTTTTAAACAAATCATAAATCTGTCTATAATTCAACCAATCATAATCAAACTCCACATCATCTCTGTCTCTCATAACAAAGCTTTTCCCTTTAGATTTTAAAAGATTTCTATAACTAATCTAATCCTTCGTGTCTTGAATATGGTTTAATATGGTTTAATATGGTTTAATATGGTTTAATCACTTCTGCCAGTACTATCCAAAGTGGTTGTTCTTCATAAAAGAATTTTTTATATCTCATCCAAATCTCGAACAGTGATCGCCTAATAAAGTGATGTTTAAAAAATTTATTGCTTTTTGATTTTTCATACCACAAATACGCATGCCATCCAAACTTGTTATCATGACCTTCTAATGCCAACAGCTTCATATTTTCAAGGTTGATCCATTGTTCTATCCATGTTAAACAGACCGCATCATAATAAAGTCTGAGATTTGGTAGTTGAAGTCCTCCTCTTTCCTTAGCGTCACATAAAATTTTCATTTTAATTCTTGGTGTCCTTCCTGCCCACACAAATTTTGATATTTCTTTCTGCCATCCATCCAATATCTTGCTTTCTCGTAGTATTGCGATAGTCTGAAACAAAAACATTAACCGAGGCAAAATATTCATTTTAACTGTTGCAATCCTTCCCATTAGTGATAAATTCAAAGTGTTCAATTTTTTCATGTCTTGTTGAATCTTATACCAAATTTTTTCATAATTATTTTTGAATAAATCTATATTTTTCATAGTCAATTCAATCCCTAAATACTTTGTCTTTGTAACCACTTCACACTGGATTTTCTCCTGAAGTTCCATTTGCTTCTGTTTCGTCATATTTTTACACATCACCTTTGTTTTGCTTTTATTAACATAAATGCCAGCCAAATCTCCGAAATCTTTAATTTTTTGCATCAGTCGTGGTATATTCTCAGTTGGGTCTTGAATCATAAACATTACATCGTCCGCAAAAGCTCTATTTGTTGTTGTTCAGTCGCACAGTCGAGTCCGACTCTTCGCGACCCCATGGACCAGATTACGCCAGGCCCTCCTGTCTTCCGCTGTCCGCTGAAGTTTGCTCAATTTCATGTTCGTTGCATCGATGACACTGTCTAACCATCTCATCCTTTGCCGTCCCCTTCTTCTTTGACCTTCAATCTTTCCCAGCATCAGGGTCTTCTCCAGTGAATGCTCCCTTCTCATTTGGTGGCCAAAGTATTTGAGCTTCAGCTTCAGGATCTGGCCTTCCAGGGAACAGTCAGGGTTGATTTCTTTTAGGATTGACTGATTTGATCTCCTTGCAGTCCAAGGGACTCTCAAGAGTCTTCTCCAGCACCATAGTTCAAAAGAATCTATTCTTCGGCGCTCGGCCTTCCTTATAGTCCAACTCTCACAGCCATACATTACTACGGGGAATACCATTGCTTTGACCATGTGGACTTTTGTTGGCAAGGTGATGTCTCTGCTTTTTATCATGCTGTTTAGGTTTGCCATCGCTTTCCTCCCAAGGAGCAGGCGTCTTTTAATTTCATGGCTGCAGTCACCATCTGCAGTGATCTGGGATCCTAGGAACGTGAAGTCTGTCACTACTTCTACGACTTCCCCTTCTATTTGCCAAGGAGTGATGGGGCCAGATGCCATGATCTTAGTTTTTTGATGTTGAGCTTCAAGCCCACTTTTGCACTCTCCTCTTTCACCCTGAGCAAGAGGCTCTTTAGGTCCTCTTCACTTTCTGCCATCAGAGTGGTATCGTCTGCATATCTGAGGTTATTGATCTTTTCCCCAGCAATCTTAACTCCAGCTTGTGATTCATCCAGGCCAGCATTTCGCATGATGTACTCTGCATATAAATTAAATAAGCAAGGTGACAATATACATCCTTGTCGTACTCCTTTTCCTATGCTAAACCAATCAGTTGTTCCATATCCGGTTCTAACTGTTGCTTCTTGACCCTTATACAGGTTTCTCAGGAGACATATGAGGTGGTCTGGTACTCCCATCTCTTTAAGAACCTGCCATAATTTATTGTGATCCACACAATCAAAGGCTTTAGCATAGTCAATGAAGCAGAAGTAGATGTTTTTCTGGTACTCTCTTGCTTTCGCCATAATCCAGCGAATGTTGGCAATTTGATCTCTAGTTCCTCTACCTCTTCGAAACCCAGCTTGTACTTCTGGCAGTTCTCTATCCACGTACTGTTGGAGCCTAGCTTGTAGGATTTTGAGCATGACCTTGCTAGCATGTGAAATGAGTGCAATTGTGCGATAGTTTGAACATTCCTTGACGTTGCCCTTCTTTGGGATTGGAATGTAAAAGGACCTTTTCCAATCCTGTGGCCACTGTTGTGTTTTCCAAATTTGTTGGGAAATTGAGTGCAGCACTTTAACAGCATCTTCTTTTAAGACTTTGAATAACTCAGCTGGGATACCATCACCTCCACTAGCTTTGTTGTTAGTAATGCTTTCTAAGGCCCATTTAACTTCACTTTCCAGGATGTCTGGCTCGAGGTCAGTGATTATACCATCATGGTTGTCAAGGACATCGAGGTCCTTCTTGTATAGTTCTTCTGTCTATTCTTGCCATCTTTTCCTAATCTCTTCTGCTTCTGTTAGGTCCCTACCGTTTTTGTCCTTTATCATGGCCAGCTTTGCATGGAACGTTCCCTTGATTTCTCCAATTTTCTTGAAGAGATCTCTAGTCCTTCCCAATCTATTGTTTTCCTCTATTACTTTGCATTGTTCATTCAGGAAAGCCTCCTTATCTCTCCTTGCTGTTCCCTGGAAATCTGCATTCAGTTGGGCAAATCTTTCCTTTTCCCCATTGCCTTTAGCTTTCCTTCTTTCCTCTGCTATGTGTAAAGCCTCATCAGACAGCCACTTTGCTTTTTTGTATTTCTTTTTCTTTGGGATGGCGGTGAGTGCTGCCTCCTTTACAATGTCACGGACCTCTGTCCATAGTTCTTCAGGCACTCTGTCTATCAAATCTAGTTCCTTAAACCTATTCTTCACCTCTACTGTATATTCATCGGGGATGCGATCTAGGTCAAATCTGAATGGCCTTGTGTTTTTCCCAACTTTCTTCAATTTAAGTCTGAATTTTGCAATGAGTAGCTCATGATCTGAGCCACAGTCAGCTCCAGGTCTTGTTTTTACTGACTGGATAGAGCTTCTCCATCTTTGACTGCAAATTATATGGTCAATCTGATTTCGGTGTTGCCCATCTGGTGATGTCCATGTGTAGAGACGCCTCTTAGGTTGTTGGAAAAGGGTGTTTGCTATGACCAGCGTGTTCTCTTGACAAAACTCTGTTAGCCTTTGCCCTGCTTCATTTTGTTCTCCAAGGCCAAACTTGTCTGTTATTCCGGTTACCTTTCGATTTCCTACTTTAGCATTCCAGTCCCCTATGATGATGAGGACATCATTTTTTGGTGTTAGTTCTACGAGCTGTTGTAGGTCTTCGTAGAACTGGTCCACTTCAGCCTCTTCTGCAGCAGTGGTTGGGGCATAGACTTGGATTACTGTGATATTGAATGGTTTGCCTTGGATTCGGGCCGAGATCATTCTGTCATTTTTGAGATTGTATCCCAATACTGCCTTTCTCACTCTCTTGTTGACTATAAAGGCCACACCATTTTTTCTACGGGATTCCTGGCCACAGTAGTAGATATAATGGTCTTCTGAGTTAAATTCGCCCATTCCTGTCCACTTTAGTTCACTGATTCCCAAGATGTCAATGTTCATTCTTGCCATCTCATTTTTGACCACGTCAAGCTTACCTTGATTCATAGATCTTACATTCCAGGTTCCTATGCAGTATTGTTCTTTGCAGCATCGGACTTTCCTTTCACCGTCAGACACATCCACAACTGAGCGTCCTTTCAGCTTTGGCCCAGCCGCTTCACTCTTTCTGGGGTTACTCGTACTTGCCCTCTGCTCTTCCCCAGTAGCATATTGGACACCTTCCGACCTGAGGGGCTCATCTTCCAGCGTCATATCTTTTAGCCTTTTGTTACTGTCCATGGGGTTTTCTTGGCAAGGATACTGGAGTGGGTTGCCATTTCCTTCTCCAGGGGATCACGCTTGGTCTGAGTTCTCTGCTGTGGCCTATCCGTCCTGGGTGGCCCTCCACGGCATAGCCCACAGCCTCATCGAACCACGCAAGCCCCCTCGCCACGACAAGGCAGTGATCCATGAGGGAGAAAAGCTCTATATTTATGTGTAAAGCCTCTCGTTGTCAATTCTTTGATGTTCTTGTCCTCTTTTATTTTCCCCAATAATACTTCCAATGCCCAAATAAACAATAGTGGAGATAGGGGGCAACCTTGTCTTGTCCCTTTTCGCACTTTAAAATATTCCGTTTTCTGGAGACTTTAACGGAACGGTGAATAATATAATGGATAGACAGTCAGAAAAAGCTGGAGAAACCTCTGGGAAATTACCAAAATTTTTTTTTGAATTGATGAAACAAGAAATGTTGGAGAAAATGGAATCCTAAAGTTAAAGACTTTACTTTTTATTCTAATAGACATAGCTCCTTCTCTAGAATTGATATGATTTGGATGTTGGAGGAGTTGGCATCAAAAACTCAAAAAATTATAATTTTGCCAAAAAACAATTCAGACCATAACCCTTTGCTTTGGACATCAAGAGAAAAGCCAAAACAAATATATTGGAAGATTAATGAGGATTTGCTGGACAGGAAAACTGTTAATGAGACATTGCGAAAAGAAACACAAAGCTTTTTTGAAATAAATATGAACAAAGGTACGGACATACAAATTGTGTGGGATGCCTATAAGGCAGTAATGAGAGGCTTACTTATTTCATTAAACACGAAAGATAGGAAACAAAGGGTGCAGCAACAAAATGATTTACAAGAAAAGATCCAACAAAAAGAGAAGGAGTTGAAGAGAAAACCAGGGGAAAAGAAAATTATTAAAGAGATCCATTTGTTACAAGACCAATTGAATGCCTTGTCAAACTGAGAAATGTTTTGGAATTTGAAGAAGTTACAACAGAAATCGTTTGAAGGTGCCAATAAAACAGGAAAATTTTTAGCATGGCAGTTGAAAAATCGACGAGAAAGGAACTTCATAAATAAGATCACAGAAGATGGGAAAGATATTGTGGACATGAAGGGTTTAAAAAGAGTCTTCTTTAATTACTATGCAAAGTTGTTCAAAAGAAAGTGTATTGAACCACAGAGAATTAAGAACTATTTGGATGAAGTACAAATACCAATGTGGGTCAACAAATGAGAGAAGTACTCAACGGTCCGTTTAAGAATGAAGAAGTACTCAGGATGATAGAAGAAGCAAAATTGGGGAAAGCACCAGGTCCAGATGGCTTTACAGCAAAATTCTATAAAAAACTGAAGGAAGAGCTGACCCCAGTTTTTGCACTTCTGTCAAATGACATAAGAATGACAAAACGGATCCCAGAGTCATGGAAGGAAGCCAATATCTCGCTTATACCTAAAGAAGGCTTGGACTTAACCAATGTAAAGAATTATAGACCAATATCCCTTTTGAATAATGACTATAAATTGTTTGCAAAAATAATTTCTGAAAGATTAAAGAACCATTTGAAGGATGTTATCGCAGAAGAGCAAGCTGGTTTTTTACCAAATAGACAAATCAGAGACAACCTAAGGGTGGTGATTGATGCAATTGAATATTGTGATAAACACCCGGAGAAGGAAGTTGGATTCCTCTTCTTGGATGCGGAAAAAGCTTTTGATAATTTAAATTGGGACTTTATGTTACAAGTGATAGAAAAAATGAACATTGGTCAATTTTTTTAAAAATATGATTATGGCAATATATTCAAATCAAAAAGCGGCACTGAATATAAATAAAGAGAGAACAGAATATTTTAAGGTTCAAAAAGGGATACGTCAAGGTTGCCCGTTATCACCATTATTATTTGGATTTTGGAAATATTATTGGGAGAAATAAGAAAAGATGAGAATATAAAAGGACTTTCAGCAAGAGGCTTTATATATAAGTATAGAGCATTTGCAGATGATGTAATGTTTATGATACAAGACCCAATAGAGAACATACCACGATTGTTGCAACGGATCAAAGACTTTGGGGAGATTGCTGGCTTCTATGTTAACAAAAACAAGACAAAGGTACTGTGTAAAAATATGACGAAGCAAAAACAATCAGAATTACAGGAGAAAATTCAATGTGAAGTAGTTACAAAGACTAAGTATTTAGGAATAGATTTGACAACGAAAAACATTGATCTATTTAAAAATAATTATGAAAAAATTTGGCATAAGATTCAACAAGATATGAAAAAATGGGATACTTTGAATTTATCTCTATTGGGAAGAATTGCGACAGTAAAAATGAATATTTTGCCTCGTTTAATGTATTTATTTCAAACTATTCCAATACTAAGACAAAGTAAGATATTGGATACATGGCAGAAAGAAATATCAAAATTTGTTTGGGCATGGAGAAAACCGAGGATTAAAATGAAAATATTATGTGATGCAAAGGAAAGAGGAGGACTTCAACTACCAAATCTAAGACTTTACTATGATGCCGTCTGCTTAACATGGTTAGAACAATGGGTGAATCTTGAAAATAAGAAACTGTTGGCGTTAGAAGGTCATGATAACAAGTTTGGATGGCATGCATATTTGTGGTATGAAAAATCAAAAATGGATAAGTTCTTTAAACACCATTTCTTAAGACGATCACTGTTCGAAACGTGGATGAGATACAAAAAATTCTTTTCAGAAGAGCGGCCGCTTTGGATAGTGCCGGCTGAAGTGATAAAACCATATTCAAGACATCAAGGACTAGACTGGATACCATATAAGAATCTTCTAAAAGTAGAAGGGAAAAATTTTAAGATTAAGGAAAGAAATGAAGTTGAATTTGATTATGATTGGTTGAATTATAGACAGATTTATGATTTGTATAAGACTGATAATAGTAAGTACGGTTTCAGGGGGAAAAATAATGAGGTTGAAGTTGTATGGGAGGAAAAAGGTAAAAAAATGATTTCAAAAATGTATAAGATTTTATTAAAATGGCATACAGAAGATGAAACGGTAAAAGAACAAATGATAAAATGGGCTGTGAATGTAAACAATGAAATAACTATGTCAGCTTGGGAGCATCTGTGGAAAAAGTCAATGAAAATTTCAACTTGTGTTAATGTAAAAGAGAACTGTTATAAAATGATGTACAGATGGTATATGACCCCTAAAAAAATTGCTATTATAAATGAAAATATGCCCAACAAATGTTGGAAATGTAAAAAAAAGGAAGGGTCATTTTATCATATGTGGTGGACTTGTGATAAAGCCATGAGTTATTGGACAGAGATACATGGTGAGATACAGAAAATCCTGAAATGTACTTTTAAGAAAGATCCACAAATGTTTTTGTTAGGTCTTAAGATGGAAGAAGTAAATGTAACCAAGAGAACATTGTTATGGTATTTGGTTACAACAGCGAGAATGATTTATGCACAATTTTGGAAACAAGAAAGAATACCTGAAATATGGGAATGGATTAAAAAGATGCTGTTTATGGCTGAAATGGACAAATTGACAAAAAAGCTTAACAATGAAGAAGACGAAAACTTCTTTGCAGAATGGAGAGACTTTCAGGAATACCTTGAGAAAAACTGGGATGTTAAACATGGTTTAATTTGTTTTGATAATTACTAAGAAGAAATTTAAAAAGGAATTGGACGTTAAATTGTTACCGTAATTTGATAAAGAAGCTAAAATAGATTGTTAATGTAATTAGATATTAGAGAATTTAAGGGGGTAAGAGCAGTGCGGGAAGCCTTGTGATGGGGAGGGAGGGGGGAAATGAAATGAAAAGGATATATGTGTTTTGTTTAAGCTGTTTTATGGAACATGTTATATATATCCAATAATAAATATGTTTAAAAAAAAAAAAAAAATATTCCGTTTTCTCTTTGTTAACATTCAATGCCGCTTTTTGGTCTGAATAAATTGCAGTAATCATATTTTAAAAAGATTGACCTACTTCCATTTTCTCTATCACTTGCAACATAAAGTCCCAATTCAAATTATCAAAAGCTTTTTCTGCATCCAAGAAGAGGAATCCAACTTCCTTTTCAGGGTGTTTATCACAATATTCAATTGCATCTATCACCACTCTTAAATTGTCTCTGATTTGCCTATTCGGTAAAAAGCCAGCTTGTTCTTCTGTTATAACATCTTTCAAATAATTTTTCAGCCTTTCAGAGATTACTTTAGCAAACAGTTTGTAGTCATTATTCAGGAGGGATATTGGTCTGTAGTTCTTCACATTAGTTAGGTCCAAACCTTCTTTGGGTATAAGCGAAATATTTGCTTCTTTCCATGACTCTGGAATCCGTTTTGTCACTCTTATTTCATTTGACAAAAGTACAAGAATTGGGGTTAGCTCATCCTTTAATTTTTTATAAAGTTTTGCAGTAAATCCATCTGGACCTGGAGCTTTCCCCAATTTTGCTTCTTCTATCGCACTAACAATTTCTTCATTTTTAATTGGACCATTAAGCGCTTCTTTCATTTGTTGTCCCAATGTTGGTACTTCAATATTCTCCAAATATTTCTTAAGTTTCTGTGCATCAATACATTTCTTTTGAAACAATTTGGCATAAAAATTGAAAAAGACTCTCTTTAAGCCATTCAAGTCCACAATATCCTTTCCATCTTCTATTATCTTGTTTATAAAATTTCTTTCACGTCTATTTTTTAATTGCCATGCTAAGAACTTTCCAGGTTTATTAGCACCCTCAAACGATTTCTGTTGCAACTTCTTTAAGTTCCAATACAATTCTCGATTTGACAATACATTTAACTGGTCTTGTAGCATATGGATTTCTCTTATAATCTTTTTCTTCCCTGATTTTTTCTTTAACTCTTTTTCTTTCTGTTGGATCTTTTCCTGTAAATCATTTTGTTGTTGCAATCTTTGCTTTCTATCTTTAGTATTTAATGAAATAAGCAGTCCCCTTATAACCGCTTTATATGCATCCCAAACAATTTGTAATTCCGTGCCTGTGTTCAAATTTATTTCAAAAAAGTTCTGTGTTTCCCTATGCAATGTCTCATTAACTATTTTCTTGTCCAGTAAGTCCTCATTAATTTTCCAGTATAATTGTTTAGGTTTTTCTCTCGACATCCAAAGTAAGGGGCTGTGGTCAGAATTATTTTTTGTTAAAATTTCAATCTTTCGAGTCTTCGATGCTAACTCCTCCGACATCCAAATCATATCAATCCTTGAGAAAGAGTCATGTCTATTGGAGTAAAAAGTATAGTCTTTTGCTTTGGGATTCCATTTTCTCCAAACATCTTCCAGTTTCTCTTGTTTCATCAGTTTGAAGAAAACTTTTGGTAGTTTCCCCGCCACATCTCCAACTTTTTTTTTTGAACGTCTGTCCAGTAGGTTGTTCACTGTACCATTAAAGTCTCCTGCGAAGACAACCTGATCATAAGTTAATTGTTCCATCTCATTTGTCAAATCTTTAAAAAAATTTCTTTAGCTCCATTGGGTGCATACAAGTTTACAATCAAAGTCTTTTTCCTGTGTATCATTATTTCTACTCCAATATACCTCCCATCATTGTCCACAAAAATTTGCTTGGGTTCCAATTCTTTTTAATATAGATCACTGTTCCTTTATTCTTTTTAGTCGCTAGTGAAAAAAATTCTTCTCCCAATTTCTTGTTTATCAAATATTTATAGTCCTGTTTTCTGATGTGAGTTTCCTGCAAACAAATTATATTGCTCTTTTGTTTTTCCAGCCAATGATTTACTAATTTTCTTTTGTTAGGTGAATTAAGTCCATTTACATTCCAAGATAGCATTTTGTATTCCATGGTGTCTTGATTTATATATCCAAAAACTCTTCAAAATTCTTTTCTTTGAACCTATACAAGTCTCCTTCTGATTTGATCATAAATCTCACTGAGTTGTATGTGAATGACAATCCTTGAGGTATTTCCCATCTAAATCTAATTCCCATTGCCTTTAGTTTGTCGACCAATTTTTTATATTTCTTTCTGTCTTGTAGCATGACCCTTGGGATTTCTCTTAATACTATTACCTTTTTGCCGTCAATTTCCAATGGCTGTGTGAATTGCTTTTTGAAAATATCCTCTTTCATTTTTCTTGTCACAAACTGCACAATGACATCTCTGGGTAATTTTTTCCTCTGAGCATACGTTGAGTTTACTCTGTAGATTAAGTCGAAATCCGAGTCTAGATCTCCTTGATCCTCACCAATTTATGCCGTCAATGTTGTTATTACCAACGCACGTATATCTTGGTCTTCTGCCTCCTCAATTCCTCTGAGCCTCAGGTGGTTTTGTGTAGCTCTGTACTCCATCATAGATTCTAACCTTGTGTTCTCCTGGAGGGTATTTTTGATTTTTTGTTCTAGCTCCGTCGACTTAGCTGCTAAACCTTGGACTTCTTTTTTAACTTCTTCTGTGTCTTTTTTAAACTCTGCCACTTCTGCTAGGACCAGTTCTTTCATAGCTGCCATATTCTTCTCTTGCATTTGCACTTGTACTTGTTCTATTTGCTCCAATTGTTTTTCCATTTGCTGTTTTATCTGTAATTCCATTTGTTTTGTCTGTAGTTCCATCTGTTTTCCAAGACTCTATACTGCCTCCATCCTCCTCCTCTCCATAGCCTCTATTGCTGCCT
Source organism: Gekko gecko (assembly GCA_029375565.1). Taxonomy (NCBI): domain Eukaryota; kingdom Metazoa; phylum Chordata; class Lepidosauria; order Squamata; family Gekkonidae; genus Gekko; species Gekko gecko. The sequence goes on along the minus strand of JAPDNY010000005.1, from coordinate 213,625,445 downwards.
GCCATTCTTTTTTGTCCTTTGCTGCCATCCTGGGGCTTGATGTAGAGGCGGCCCTTTGTCTTGGCCTCAAATCCATTTTGAAAACTTTTAAATGTCACCAAATCTCTTTTCTTCTAGGTATTCAGTCAAATCGCCACCTTTATGTGTTTCTTATCTTTATTTTTATAATTCAAAATTCAATTTTAAAAATTAGTCCTCCTCAAAATGGCGGACGCAATTTCTCTATGGTTTTTTGGTAAGAGTAGGCTATTTTATAACTTCCGGTTTGATGTCCGTCCCGAAAGTCCAACTTCCTGTGCAGCACACTAACTCTTCCTACTCCTTCCGGTTACTCAGTCTTTTCAAAAGCCTCTCTTGCCTCCAACTCGTCTTTTCTCAGCCGGAACTTGTTTTTAGTAACACAGATTCACATCAGTTTTGTTTTTACAGCTTGCCATTAATCTCTGACTAGCCACAGGAATGCAAAACAAAAGTCTCTTTTTCACTATTTTCACGTTCTAGAAAGCTTCTTTCGATTCCAAACAAAGCAGATTACATCAGGAATACTTTTCTGCGCTTAACCGCTTGATTCAAATTTCTCTATGTCTTCAAATCGGTAAGCAAAAGTTCTTTGTTACCTTGAAGTTCGATCTCGGGGTTTCGCATTGCTTCTTCTTAACTTAAAGTTGACTTTGATGATAAAGAGGTCGGTAGATGACGGGTTTATGCCGAATTGTCAGCCCGATTAGCCCCTGTAGAGTTGTTTCGCATCTGCCCGCTCCACGGGGGGGGATCAAAGCTTAGACAGGCTTCCTCCGAAGCCTGCCCACGCCAATCTCAACCCCCGTTTGGACTTAGCTGCTTGCTTGCCACTCCCCCGCCTGGGGAGTGTTGCGTTGGACCAATAAGAGGCCCAAACTGTCAAAAGGGGCTATCGTTCACCCTGCACAGTTCTCAGAGTGCGTCAACTCACCATTTTAACTCCGACCGGAAGCCAAGTGGGCCATAAACATGAATAAGGAAATTTCAATGGATTCTTGGGAATTTTTGTGGAGAAAAGCTCTAAAAATATCAACTTGTGTTAATGTAAAAGAAAATTGTTTTAAGATGCTCTATAGGTGGTACATGACACCAAAAAAGATTGCCAATATAAGTATGGATAAGAACTTGAGTAACAAGTGTTGGAAATGTAAAAAAATAGAGGGTTCTTTTTATCATATGTGGTGGACATGTGAGAAAGGAAAAGTATACTGGTCAAATGTTCATTGTGAGATGCAGAAAATATTGAAAATCCCTGTTAGAAAAAGTCCGGAACTTCTTCTCTTAGGTTTGACAATGGAAAAAATTAAGCAAGAAAAGAGAACAGTATTATGGTATATGATCACGTCGGCGAGAATGGCCTTTGCACAACAGTGGAAAGCAGATAAAATACCGGATGTACAGGACTGGTTAAGGAAATTGCTATTTTTACCTGAAATGGACAAAATGACCAAAAAACTAAATAGACAAATGGCAGAACAATACTTAAAAGAATGGGAAGACTTGAAAATCTATATGGAAACTGAACATAAAATGAAAGGGAAAATGTATAACCTTGATTCTTATTGAAAATGAAGTTACGTTAGATTAAGTTTGATTTTTGTATATAAAATATAAGTTACCTGGTTTATAGATTATTGTTATAAGTTTAAACTTGATTACTTTTATTGTTTTTTGTTATTGGCAATAGCAGTGTTGGAAGCCTATTAGGGGGGGAAGAGGGGAAGGGATATAATCTATACCTTGAATTGGAAATTATGTTTAAAAATGTTGAATATATTCCAATAAAAATCTTGTTTTTTAAAAAAATCCCCTTCGGGGGGCCAAAAGAAAAAGAAAAAGAAAATAGAGGATAGCTGAGTGGAGGTTTGGCTTGTTTGATTGGTACATCACTAAAATGTTCCATGACACTTTGATAGTCCTTACGTTCCCTGGCAATGGCATGTCTTTTGACCTTTAAAGAAATTGTAATTTTGTTAATTGTTTATATTCCTCCTTGTTCTTCTCCTTTTTATTATAAAGTTTGTTGGTATGAATTGAAAAATTATTTACTGGATTTTGAAGTTAACGATCTCAAAGCAAAGATGATGTTACTGGGTGATTTTAATGCTCAGATTGGTAATGCCAGTATAAGTTAATGGAATGATGATAGCGGTATGGATTTCCATAATTTGACCAGGAAATCAAAAGAGTCCTTGACTGATAAATTTGGGAAGGCTTTTTTCAGTTGATTAGGAATTTAGATTTAGACTGTATTTATTTACTTTATACCCTACCTTTCCCCCCGGAAGGGACCCAGAGCAGCTTACATTGTTCTCCTCTCTTCCATTTTATCCTCAAAACCCTGTTAAGTATGTTAGGCTGAGGGTGTGTTGCTTGCCCATGGTCACCCAGAAACCTTCCAGGGCAGAACAGGGATTCAAGCTTGGGTCTCCCAGAACCATCATACTAACCATTACACCATGCATGCTTTTTACATAGAAGCCTCATTTTCTTACATTATTAAATGACAAATGTTGTCTAATTACATGAATACAGATAAGCTAAAATATTGATATGCAGTATTGTTTTGGCACACAGATAAGAGGCAAATATATAGTCCCCAACATTTAATCTACCTCACAACTTATTTCCCTTATGCTTCCTACTTTATATTTGCCTGTATTCCTCCCCTGACATAACTTTTTTCCAATTATTACAACTGCATGTTTTGCTGCTTCTTCCTGTTTATATTTGCAGATCTCATATGAAAACACACATTTGATTTGTACTTGAATCAATTGCTACCTTTTTTATCTTATGATTTTTATATATTTCTGTTGGGTGTTCAAGTAGGGTTGCGATCTTCCTAGTGGGGCCTGGAGATCTCCTGGTATTACAACTGATCCCCACACTACAGAGAACAGTTCCCCTGGAGAAAATGGCTGCATTGGAAGACAGCATTATGGCATTATACCTCACTGAGTCCCCTCTCTAACCCAAAGCCTGCTCTCCCCAAACTCCACCCCCAAATCTCCAGGAATTAGCCAATCTGGAGTTGGAAACCATAGTGTCAGGTAGGACCCCAACCCTGAGCGGTAGTATATAGAGATGGTTGCTACAGTAGTCTGCCTCTTAAAAAAAACTGCTGTCCACCTCACAGCTGATTGGCTCCAGGTAGGGTTCAGTTTGCAGGTCCTGGTGGCTGCAGGCAAGACAGGTCCTTGCCTCTGCTTCCTTCCCCCCTCCATGATAGGTGACATGGGTAGTTTGTGGTGGTGCCTTTAAAAGGGCCTGGGAGGAGGCCTGGGAGGAATCTTCCAGGCTGCACAGGAAGGAAGCCAGGGAGAGGGAAAAGAATCCCCTCTCTTGGAGCCATGTGGGCATCTTGAAGTTAAAGCAACCAGGAAGGGCCCTGCCTTCTGACAATTTTGAATTATTATTTATAAATGTTATACATCATCCAAGCACTAGATGGCTTCAGTGTTTGACTTTAGTAATGACCAAATTAGAAATGGTGAACTGGAATCTAGTCAAGTTAATTCAGTTGCACATAAGGGCCATTTTCTGTTTCCATTCAGGTCAGAGGATGGGTCCTAAACTTAACTTGGCTGATTGTCAAGTTCAGGTCCTTCCTTGCCTTAGTGGTCTGCTCTTTTATTGCTTAGGCCTGTGTTTTAGCTTTCATTTCTTTGTATCTGTTACATTTCACCTTTGCTTGTCATGTGCATTCTGGGGGTGGGGTCTGTTATGTGAGTGTTGGGGGAGTAGACGCTGTAATCGTTCTTATGCTGTGCCCCATGTCTTCTTCTCACAGGAGAAATCTGTGCTTGCCTAGGTCATAGGGCAACAGATATCTGTCCAGGTTGCCATGGTTATGCTAGGGTGTAGTTCAATGATGTGTATGGATGGGGGTTTGTGTGGTTTTATCTGGCAGCTGGGTGAAAGGCATTATGGGTGTACTTTCAGTGTGGCTAACAAACTAGGAAAGCACAGAAAGCATACACTGGTTCATTATGAATCCAAACCTTATACATTCATAATTTCTCTTCCCATAATTTCCCATTTTTGATTCCTAATGAACCAAACTCGAATGGTGTTAGGCCCATTCTTCCATTCTATGTTGTTGGAGCACCATGGTGGAAGCAGGTGCTCCGTTAGGTGTTATAGCTGAGGTGGTATTAGAGATCACTCTAATACCTGAGGAAAACAATGAAGGAATACACTTGGCTGCACATGTAATAGCAAAGAAACACAATAACAACATAAAACCTCCCATAATTAATATATTCAATAGGGATTTAGCCCATCCACTAAGATTTGGAAACCAGTCTGTGTTACTGTCTTCAAAAACCTGATAGAACACATTACCTGCATTTTTAATATCTTGCAGATGTGAAGCTATTTGGTTAGATTGGTTAACATAAAAACAACATTCTTCCTTAATTACTGCACATGCTCCTCCTTGTTGGGCTAGGAGGATATCTAGGGCTTTTTTGTTTTGTATAGTTATGCGGGCCATCGAATCTATTTGCATGCGAGTAATGGACGCAATCGTATCATTGAAAGAACTTTCCACCTCCCCACTTATATTGACAATCACATTCTCCAGCTCAAAGATGCCCACTGCTGGCAGGAGATTACGAAAGGCTCTCCACCCTATCGATTGATATTCTATTAAAGGGTTATGAATAAAATGAGTTGTTATTCTATGTACAAAACTACCTAAATTTGCTATCTCTGAAGCATTTAGAGTTTTATACAAAGGTACATATTCCCTGCCATCTGGGTGGCAAGGCGTTGTAAGCATTTCAGCTAAAACGAAATATATGTAGCAGGGACATACTGAACTTAGAAGCATCCTGTTGAGTTGCTGCAATTACTTTATCGAACAATGAAGTGCACTGTAACATTTCAAATTCTTTCTTATGCTTTAGTGCTCGTTCTACTGTTCCCTGTTGCCCACACACTGTCGTTCTATGGAGTATTTCAAATGCTCCTCCCTGGATGAAATGATTTTCTGAGCATGGTTGCAGTTGATACTGTATTCTTTTAAAAGTCATTAAATAAACTGGCACACTTTGATCGCAAATCCTGGTAGAATTAAAGTGGGTTTGGGTGTGCTCTCCCATTTGTGCATAGCAAACTCTCTGTTTACACACACTGCACTCAATTGTTTCAGCTGGTCGGATTGGAATATCTGTATTTTCCAAACTCAAATCTATTACCTGAGCACAGTTATCTGGTTCTAAAATGTCTACCGGCATTCCACCCTCAGCAGTGCTACGGACACATAGGGGATACACACAAGTGTCTGGAATGAAACAAGTTTCAGGTATCGCCTCTGGGTCCCTCGCTGGGATCCAGTGGGGTCCTGGATGTTTCCATGTGATTTGTGGAGGTGCGTTTACACGTTTGGCCTCTAACAAATCAGCTGAAAACTGCATAGTTAATAAGAATGGTATATTCCACATATTAATTCGGGCTGGGATTGCAAACAGAGTGGCTTCACGTTGGATCTTGAGAGCATGTTCACAGATCCAACAATCTTTCAGTTGGACTGCATTTGTGATTTTCTGCAAAATAGGTCTATATGGGTGTTCCAAACCTGCAACCAATGAACTCAGACAAATCAGCAATACTGACATACCTCTCTCCATCTTCAACATTCTGCTTCCTCCTCGGTGTGAACCTGAACTCCAGCAAGAAAACATTCACTGCAAACCCAAGGTAATAAGTAACCTACATTGTCAAAATATCCCTTAGGAAATGGCAATGTATCCCTTAAATATAATGTTTTATTGCTGTCTTGCCCTTCTTTTATTTCTACTTCCCACAGTCCTGTGAACTGGGGCACTCGATGCTATTAGCCCAATAAAACTTTTTACAGACCAGATTGGTTTCGTTACTTTGAACAAGAAAGATGGTTAGGTATTCTTGGTAATCCTGTTCATACACATCAACATAAAAATGTTTACAAGGGGCTAACCAAAAATATTCTTCTCTCCAAGAGTTTAACAGATAAAAGGGATTTTAAAAATGAGCAAAATTGTCCACTGTAGGTTCGAGAGGAAACTCACTATTAGGTTCTATACTATTATCCTCTATAGGGTTAACTAGAAATAGTTCAATAAAATCACCAAGATTGCTACAATCACTACAGTCAATATCTCTGGAACCATGGGCTGGCATAAGAGTTCTGTGTTGGCTGGCAACTTGCAAATTTTATTGTTCAGGAATGAAGCTGGAACAAGGCTGAAACAACAAAAATGCTGGCTCTACATGTCAAGGTGGCTCGTGCAGTTGGCAGGCTTCCAGATGTTGCTTGCGTGGATGCAAATAGTAAGGGTCCCACTGGAACTAGAACTGCTGTTGCGGGCACGACTGTTGTTGCTCTGGCACGAGTGGTTCTGTGCCAGGCTCAGGTAGGGCCTCAGCTTCTGGATCTTCCACTTGCTGCAAGTCCAGATAGGTATTTGGAAAGGCTACTGGTGGGTCAGGTTTGGGTTCCACAGGAGACACGACCTGTGTTGCATGAGAGGTGTGGATCCAGGTGTCTTTTCCCTCTACCTTGATGGCAGTAGTGGTCACCAGAAGCATCTGAAAAGGACCCTCCCAATGGGTTTGAAACAAATGTTTTTTCTGATGCGTCAAAAGCCAGACTTGATCGCCAGGTTAAATGTCATGGCAAGCCACATCAGCCGGAACAGGAATTCTGAACTTCTGAATGGATAGCCTTTAAAAGGGGAGCCAAAGATAAGATATATTTAGTCATGTGGTCACTTTCTTCAGTTAGACTTTGTAGTGTAGGGGGACTATAAGGTCTTCCAAACAAAATCTCAAAGGGAGTTAACCCATGCTTCCTATTGGGTGTATTCCTAATGTGTAAAAGAGCTAATGGTAATGCTTCCATCCAGTTTAACCCTGTTCCTTCACAAATCTTTTTCATTTTGTCTTTAATGAACCCATTCTTTCTTTCTATAGCTCCTGAACTTTCTGGATGGTATGGTGTATGCTGCATGTGAGATCTGTAGGGCAGCTAGCATTGTCTTAAACACCTTAGCAATAAATGAGGGGCCTAGGCCTGATCCTATTATTATCGGGATCCTGAACCTGGGTACAAGTTCCCTAAACAAACACTTCAGTCACTTTCGCGATTTGATGTTTAACTGGAAAAGCCACCGCCCACTCTGACAATATATTGATAAGGGTCAAACAATAATTATAACCATTACAGGGTGGCAGTTCAATAAAATCAAATTGTAGATGTTGAAATGGTCCAAAAACCCAAGGGTAAGCACTTGGCTTCCTGTGAAGCTTTGGTACAAATTTCTGGCAGGTGTGGCAAGTCTGGGTTTCCTGCTTAGCTTCTAGATGTATTCCTGGTGTTTACCATTGTTCGAGGATCTGGGTCGCTATCCCCCCCATTCCCATGTGGGCCACCTGATGGGCTGCATGGGCAAGACCCCTTACCATACTACATGGGGCTACTAGTCTCCCATCTGGGAGGACAAAGATTTGCTCAGTGAGTGGAGGCCAAAACTGGAGAGTGGCACCTGCTTGTGCCCACTGCTCTTTTTCTTTCTTTGGTGCAGCCTATTGGACTCCTGCAAGGTCTAAAAATAGTTCCGGGAGTCCCAGACTTTCCCACACACCCATTTGTAACACTTGTTTTTGACTAGCCACAAATTTGGCAGCTCTGTCAGCTTGCACATTCCCAGAACTTTCAAAATTGTCTTCAACTTGGTGCGCTGCACAATGGATGACTGCCAGCTCTGATGGTAAATGCATGGCATCTAACAAATGGGCTATAAACCATCCATTGGCCACTGAGGTGACTACTGCTGTTAAAAATCCTCTATGTTTCCAAATTTGTCCCACCCCTTGGCACACTCCAAAAGCATAGCATGAATCTGTGTAAATATTAACTTCTCGTCCTGCTGCCAATTCACAGGGTCTCACTAAGGCATACAATTCTGCTGCTTGAGCACTCAGATGATCCAGGACCTTCTGTCCCCAATTAATGATGGTATACCCTACTCTTCTTAATGCTCCAAACTCATCCCTACTAGCAGAGCAATCAGTGAACAAGTACAACTCAGGATCAGAGAGAGGAATGTTGTGGAGATCAGGGCAAATATTGGTGACTGCATCAAGTTCTTTTAAACAGTCATGTGAATCAGCCTCATCCCTGTCCTCCAAGGATAGAGGGAGGAGAGTGGCTGGATTCAAGCCATTGCACCATTGTAAATGAATAGAGGGGTCAAGCAACAAAATTCTTTTATATTTAGTGAGTCTCTCATTTGTCAAATGCTGAGTTGAGCGCTGCAATAATAGGGCAGCAATGGAATGTTCCACCATCACATTAACTTCATGTCTCAATGTCAAATCTTGGGATTTCTCAAACAAGGTGGCAGTCCTGCTACAACAGGATCAAGCTTTCCACTATAATATGCAATGGGGTGGGGCTGGGGTTCTATCTTTTGGGTGAGGACTCCCAGTGCCGTGTCTTCCTTCTCTGTGCAATAGAAAAAGAAGGGCTTGTCATAATTTGGGAAACCTAAGGCTAGCAGTGCCATTAGTGCTTGTTTCAATGCATTCCAGCTATCCTCCATTTCCAGGGTGCATTCGACTGGATCAGGGCTTGCATCCTGAGTAGCAAAATGGAGTGGTTTAGAAATTAGTGAAAAGTTTGGAATCCAGCTTCTGCAATATCCACTTGCATCGAGAAATGCCCTAATATCTCATTTTGTCTGAGGGCGTGGCCATTGTAAGATTTGTTTGATGTGGTTGGAAGAAATAAGACGTCCCTGTGCTGAAATGGTGTGTCCTAAATAATGCACTGACTGTGAAACTAATTGCAGTTTTTCCTTATTAACTTTATAGCATTTGGCCTCTATGAAATGGAGGAACACTAGTGTGTCAATTTGACACGCAGCTTTGTCAGATGACACTAAAAGCAGATCGTCTACGTAAACTATGAGCATGTTGTCTGCTGGGAGTTATAGTTCTCTAAGGTCATTCAGGAAGGCTTGCGTGAATAAATTGGGACTTTCACGATAGCCCATAGGCAAATGGGTCAAAGTTAGGGTCTGCCCTTCATATGTGAAGGCAAACAGAAACTGGCTGTCAGGCGCTACACCCACAGTAAAAAACGCAGAGGCAATATCAGTGACAGAGAACCAAGCACTATTTTCTAGGATGCTGGACAAAATGGTTGCAGGGTTCGGCACAATATTAAATTGGGGTTACACAATTTTGTTCATCTGTCTCAAATCCTGGACAAAACGAAAGACAGGGTGGCCAAATTCATTGAATCTGCCTTCCTTCCTGATGGACAGAATGGGAGCGTTGCAAGCTGAGCCTTGAGGCATGACTTGCAAGACTCCTTGGTCTAAAAGGGGTTCAGTTACTGGTCTCTTTCAACTTGTTCCCTGCTTAACCGATATTGGGGTATATGTGGAAACTGTGCACCAGGCTTTAATGCAATGGACACAGCTTCGGCGTCACGAACTGAGCCTACTTCATATTGATGAGTGGTCCAGAGATGTCCTGGGACCAATTCAATTACTGGCAGAGATACCACTGGAGTCTGTTGCTCTGGCTCTGTGGCCATTAGCATTATTAAATTGGTGCTGACCTGTTTTTGATTTTGTTGGGGAGGCAAATACATTTGAACTTTTCCATCTACCTCAAAAATAATAGTAGCTCCAAATTTTGAAAATAAATCACACCCAAGCAAATTGACTCAAGTGTAGTAGGGGAAAGCAATACATTATGCTTTAAATTGATGTTATCTAAGCAAACATTTACTTCTGATGAAAACTAGTGCGGAATTACATTTCCCCCCAAACCCACTGTTGTTATGGGCTTCCCTTCAGGAATTAGATCAGTTTCAGATTGACTAATGGTCATATAAGAGGCTCCAGAGTCAACAAGACACTTATTAATTTTATTTCCAATCTTTATTTCAACTAAAGGCTCTGTGGATGCAGTCTCAATGTGCCCTGCATTTGGCTCTAGAGCCACAAATTGTCAATAGCCTTGTGCTCCCCCCATGCAGAGTTTCCAAACAGCGCCCAAGGCAGTTGCAGTTGCTGGGGAAATGACTGTGGATGGTGGGGCAGTCTAGGGTGCTGTGCCTGGAACTATGTCAGAGGTTGAAACTGAGCCAGCAGCTTTAGTGGAGCCAGCTGTTGGGGAGCTGGCTGGCTAGCAAACTGGGTGGGAAGTTGTGGCTGTTGCTGGGGAAATCCTCCTGCTGCGGACCGGGGAAAACCTGCTGGGTTTCCCCAGTTCTGCTGAACAGGCTGCTGCTGGCGTGCCTGATTAAATGAGGGGAAAAATCTCTGGATGTGGCCCATAAACCCACGTGCATAACAGGTGGGTGGCTGTGGAAACTGAGGGACAGAATTAGAGTGGTTTTGTTGAGCTCTATTTTGCTGTCTTGGTCCTTGAGGCTGCTGAGGTTGTTGAGGGAAAGGTGCTTGCATAGGGTTCCCTAAAATTTGGCCAGGAGGAGCAAAAACTGCTTCTATTATTGGGCAAGAGGAGGAACTTGATATTCTGAATCAGCCCTCTCCATTTCCTCTTTTTCCTATACTTCTCTTTTAAGCTTTTCTTTTTTTCTTTTTTTATAAAAACCCTCCTAAAGAGGAGAGAATTTTATTGCTTTTTATAATAAGAAAAAGGTAGGGTATATAGGTGGATTAAGAAAAGGATTGAATGAATTTTTCTGTTAAAGGATTAGTTTCAGTTAATAAAAATACCATTTTAGGCAACCACCGTGGTTGGAAGGTCTTCTTTTCACATTTCAAAAGTCCAAAATAACTCTGTTAGTAAGTTAGTAAAGTCCCTTGGGGTTAGTTATTAATCAGCTCCTTTCTGACGTTTCACGAACAGCTATTTCTTATATTGTCTTCTTTTTGTGTCTCTCAAATTGTAAGATGGGCCCTCTTTAGCCTTCACGTCTCCCGCTCCGGCACCTCCCTCCTCTGGGTCGCTGTCCTCTTCGCTGGTTGATTCCGACCAAATTGCGAGTGCTGCATCTTCCTCTGTACTGGCGTGTCTCTTCAGAAATTCTTGTGCTTTGAAGACGGAGTCAATCTTCTCTCTTTTATCCTTATACTTAAACACCAGCCCTTCGGGGAAGATCCATTTATAAACAGTCTGATGCCTTTGTAGAAATGTGGTCAACCCTTTATATGCTTTCCTTTTCATACGGATTTCATAAGGAACATCCTTCAAGGTTCTAATAGTCTGCTCCCCAATCTTCAGGGGCACCGCTGAAACTGCACGTAAGATTTGATCTCTGGTACGTTGCTTAGTGAACTTGACAACCACTTCTGCTGGCAGATTATTTTTCTTTGTAAAAGCGGAATAGGCTCTATAAACCGTATCCATCTCTTCTTTTAATTCTCTCGCTTCTCTGCCAGTTAAGGGTGCCAAGGCATTCGCCAGTATGGACCTGAGATCCTCTTTCTCTTCTTCTTTGATGCCCTGAAAGCGGAGAGTCAGATTAGATTTCTCCATCTGCAATGTTAAAATCCTTTTTTCTTGCATATCCTGATGCTTTTCTAGTTTGTTGACCCGACAGTGAGAGAACTCTGCTGCTCCGCTCTTCTGACTAAGTATCTTATTCTGTGTTCTTCTATGAGACTCCTTTCCCTCTTGTAATCTCTGCTGGATAAATTTCATCTCTATAATTGAACCTGTTTGCAGCCTTTAAGAACTCCCTGAGCTTAATTACTACAAACAGCCATAATGAGCAATGGGAAACGCCCTAAACGCTCCAGAGACGCGGAGGAGGCTTTTTCTCCTCCGAAATGCAAACAAACCAAGATAGATGACTTTGTCGGAGGAGGGCACCCCACTGCTGCTGTTTACAAAATCCCTGTCTCTAACAGATTTGCGGCTTTAGCTCAAGAAGTATGTAAATTGGAGGATAGTATAGACACGGAGGAAGTTTCCCCCAGTTCTACACCAGCACAAATGCCTTGCTATGACTGTGAGAGGACTCTCTGTAGTATAACAGAATTGACTTTCCTTACAGTCAAGCATATTCTAGGTTATTTAAAGGACATCAAGGAGAAGCTTGAGAAATTGTCGGATATGAGACCCAAGGCTAACGTGGTGAATAAGCTCAGTAATTCCCCAGGCACTGATAACTTGCCTAATAAGAAAACCACTTATCCATCAAGCAGGGATAAAGCTTCAACCACTTTTTTTCATCCTACAACCAAAAGTGGAGATGGGAGCTATAGACTTCATCTGACCCTACAACCAAGGCAAATCTGTCTGACTATCTGTAGTTTTCAAGGTAGGGTTCCCAGGTGGAACACTAGATGGATGGCACTCAAACATCTAAGCACACTATTTGGTGTACGTGTCTCCAGAATTGATTTAGATGTTATGGAATTGATCAGTCAGCCGAATCAGGTGCAGAGAGTTCTACTCAAGTTTCACAGCAGACATTTTCCCTCTTTAATGATGAAGCAAAATATAGTTTTTAGAAAAAAAGGGATTTTTCCGGCACGAGTATTTGTAAATACCCTGAAACCTGTCCCTCTCCTGCCAATGGCCTGTAAGATGAACATAGAAAGGAATAAAGTGACATCTACTCAACCTGACCTGATGGACCTTTCCCTAAGGGAAGATAAAACCCCTGCCCTAGATGTGGAGTATAAGTCTGATAAGCTGCCAAGGGAGTATTCACCCTCTACAGCCTTTACCCATACAAGTTTGAATCTGGACAATTCTGTAGAGGAAGATTTGAAGGATGTATTCCCAAAACTCCCAAGAGAAGATCAAGTTGTCATTGTGGATAGATTGGAGCTGCTGAAGAATAGCTTATTGGCCTTGGGGAATCATGGTGGGAGCTTAGACTCTGATACTCTAAAAGTGACTCCACTCCAACACAATCATAAAGCCTATGAAGAGCCTGAACATCCCAGCATTATAATGAACTTTGCTACGGATATGGCCATGCTATTGGATTCAAATAACTGCAAGACAGAGAAGGAAGTAGTTAGTAATGTTAAGAAGACCTCTGACAGTGAAAGTTGCTCGACTACTGCTAAGCTGTCAAGCAAGATAAACCCTTTTCCTGTGGCCGCTCTGGAGGATGTAACCTCTAATCCTGATTTTCAAACCTTAAGCTCTCCTATGATTGGAAATCTAAATGGGCTTCCGGCTAAAGAATCGTTTTTGGACTCTAATAAAAGTGCCGGTAATGGTTGTATCTTTAAGGACCAAAACTGCATCCTGGATATTATCGAATCAGCAGATTGACAAACAGTCTCCCTAATATCCTGGAACATTGCAGGTTGGTCCTCCAAAAGGTTGGATAAAGATTTTTTAGACTATATTACACAATTTGATGTAATTTTCTTACAGGAAACATGGATGACTAATGATTTTATTATTCCTAACTATACACAAATTTTAACCTCGGCCTCTCCAAGCAAAAAAAGAGGGAGACCATCTGGTGGATTAGGAATATTCATTTCTTGCTCTTTGAATGTATCTATTAAGGAACTTACTAGTAGTCACAATTGGGCCGTTGCTGTAGTGATGACTCTCCATAAACACATGATAATTTGTATTAATCTTTATTTGAGACCACAACCCTCCCAAGACTCAACAAGAGCAATTTGGGAGGAGGTGGAACAGTTTATATTAGACTGTATCCAAAAATTCCCATATGCGATGCTTATTATAGGGGGGACTTAAATGCTAGGTTGGGCCTTAATAATGCAGTACTTTTTGATAAATTTGGTTGTCCTGATTTGGAAATTAACCAACTTTCATCCAATCGTACCTCGCTAGACCCAGGGATAAATTTCTCTGGTTTATGTCTGATTCACCTGGCCTCTAAACTGAATTTATTAATTTTAAATGGCTCAGTTAAGGGTGATTATCCAGGGCAAGTTACATTTTGCTCAGGACAAAAAAGATCTACAATTGACTATATTTTGATTTCTGGGGATTTATTTTCAAGGTTGTCCCAATTTAAGGTTGATTTAAGACCTGAGAGTGACCATTTTCCGTTAAATTTTAGTTGGGTCACTGAAGTTCAACCAGCAAATCTGTATACCAGAAGGACCCAAAATGAGGAGATTGTTCATATTAGGATTAAAAATAAATGGACTAACGCACTTGATGAGAAATGTACCGTACGTTCGCTTTCGGCGGAGGGTATGGCACTCCATTCCAGGATTATGAGTTCTCCTGTTGATAGTGATTCTTTACTATCTCTTTATAATGAGCTTATCAAATTTTTCAATCCGATTTTAACGAGACCCAACACCCCCCAAAATAATAAAAATAAAACTTTTCATAAAACGTGGTTTGATCAAGAATGTATTCAGGCTAAGCAGATCCTTATAGCGAGTTGTAGGGCTGCTATGATAAATTCTAATAAATTAAATGACTTTCAGCTTAGCAAAAAAGCCTACAAGGCTCTATTAAAGTAAAAAAAACGTGCTCATGTGCTATCTAAGTGGAAAACTCTAATAGAGATTACTAAGAACAGGGATAATGTGGGATTCTGGAAGTTTGTGTCTGGAGTACATGGGAATAAAAGTAATATGATGGCAAATGTTATACCCGCTGTGATTTGGGAAAAACACTTTGAGGTATTATATTGTGATCCACAGCTGACCCCTTCTATGGTAGTCCCTTCAGAGACCTTGCCTATTTGGCCCCCAGTTACATCAGAAGAGGTCACCTTAATGATTAAGCAGTTAAAAAATGGGAAGGCTCCTGGGAGTGATTTCATTCCCCCAGATCTTCTTAAGAGTAACGTTGACTGGTGGTCACCGATACTGGCCAGACTTTTTATACTTATTGACCATACTGCTCAGATTCCATCAGACTGGGGCCTTGCAATTATTAATCCTATATACAAGAAAGGTATCAGGTCAGACCCTAATAATTATCGTCCGATTAGTCTCTTAAATACCATCGGCAAATTGTACTCCAGACATCTGCAAATTAAATTACATAATTGGCTTGAACATGATAATTATTTAAGTAAAGAACAGGCGGGCTTTACCCAGGGTCGTTCAACTCTTGATCATTGTCTTGTTCTAGATTATTTTATTCAAAAATATGTTAGAGTAGCTAAGAAATCTCTTTTTGTCGCCTTTGTGGATCTGAAGGCGGCCTTTGATTCTGTCTCTCGGGGAAGACTTTGGGCAAAGCTGAATTCCTCAACTATAGATAAAAGACTTTTACATCTGATGATTAAAGTGCATGAGAACACGCAACTACAAATCAGATGTAACAGTGAAGGAATGTTATCTAAATTCATCCCCTCCCAGAAGGGAGTAAAACAGGGTTGTTTACTCGCCCCCTCCTTGTTTAATATTTATGTTAACTCCCTTATTCAGTCTCTTCATGGAGTAGATGTGCATGCCCCTAACTTCTCAGGAGGAGAGGGGGTTCCAATTCTGATGTACGCAGATGATGCTGTCCTACTGTCCCAAACTAGAGTTGGTCTTAACCGGGCCTTAAGAATCTTTAGCAAGAAATGTAACGAGGAACTATTAACGATTAATTATTCTAAAACCAAGATTATTCGTTTTAATAGGGCTTATAAGAAAGATACTTGGAGAATAAACGGACACCCTATAGAGCAAGTTAAAACATACAAGTATCTGGGGGTAACCTTCAGTTATAATGGCAGCTCCTCAGCGCATATAAGTTCTACAGTCTGCTCAGCTGAGAGAAATGCTAATGCTATTATTAGATTCTTCAGGATGGAAGGCCAAGGTGTAATTCAAGCGGCCTTAAAATTGTTTGATGCAAAGATTTTAACCCAACTCACATATGGTATGCAAGTAATTACTTTAAGTGATAATAATTTTAAGGACCTGGAAAAAGTTCAATCTAAATTTATTAGAGCACTATTTAATGCGCCTAAATGTACAGCAAATGTAGTTCTTAGGCAGGAGATTGGGGTGCCAAGAGTGAAATCGAAAATTTGGATTGCTTCGATTTATTACTGGTTAAGAACGCATTTGAAACCTACAGGCCTAATTCCATCCCTTTTAGCTGCCACCCCATATCCCGAATGGTCCTCCAAAATATTGGTCAAACTTGGTTCAATTGGGCTTCATCCTGTAAGTCTTTTCGATCTAGGATTGACCAAAGCTAAATCTATAGTATCCCAACGTCTAATGGATATAGAGGCGCAGACAGAAGAAGCGCTTCTACCCTCGAGATATGGAGTTTTAAAATCTTGGGCAGGTTTTGCACCTGCTCCTTATCTTTCTAACATTATATATGATGGCTATAGATGGGCTTTTTCTAGAGCTCGTTTTGATGCCTTACCCTCTAATTTATTACAAGGAAGGTTCTTGCGTTGGCCTATCTCCCAAAGATGTTGTCCCTGTACAGGTCTTGAGATAGAGTCGGTCCCACATATTCTTTTACATTGTAACTTTTACGCTACGGAGAGGCAGCTGTTAATTTTCCCATTGTTGTCTACATTTAAACCTCTGGATGTCCACTTGAAATTTGCAGAACCAAGGATTCTAACCTTTTTGTTGGAAGATCGGAAAGAGAGGATATCTTTAGCTGTGGCCAAATTTTGCTTCCTCGCACTTAAAAAGAGGAAGCTTGTACCTCAGACAGCAAGTCAATGATAAAGTAGTATTGCTCCTGTTTCCACCTTAATGATACACTGTGTTGCTCCCACTTTTGCTCTTAATGCTGTTTTATATATTTATCTAATTTTATGTATCTACCATGTATTTTACCTCAATCCTTTTTTTTTGGAAATATTTTATATTGGCTGGTCGCTTGACCGTACTAATAAACTAAACTTGACTTGACTTGACTTTATTTTCCTGGCATCTTCCGTCGAGACCAGACACTTCTGTGCGATCTCCTCCATCCTTTTTGCTGTTTCCGTTAATTGTTTTTGTTGACTGTTGAGAACACCTTCCATGTTAGTCAAAGTTTCACTAATTTTCTGCATTTGCTCCAGCAGAGGGTGCAGTAGCTCGCTTTTCTGTTGATTGACAGCAGGCTCTGGGGGGGTTGCCCAGACCGGAAGTCCCTCCTCCCTTCTTTTCCGGCTTTTGTGGGACCTTTTTGAAAGCCGACATTTTCCCTGTTTGTTTACTTTATCAAAGTTCGTGCCGCGTCCCTCAGGAGACCAGCTTACTCTTGATCTTCAATGAAACCCCACAGGTACTTTCACCAACACTTTATCCCCTTTACCCCCTTCGCTTTTCCTTTGAAGTCTCGTTTCTCAAAGGGGGTGGGGATTCCTCCCTCCTTCCAGCCGCTTATCCGCTTACAGGGGGATTCGCATTTTTCGCTTCAAAGTAAACCTCCAACTCACGATTCGATGCTTGTTCTTCTTTTTATGTTAATTCACATCGTTTATCTTCACTCCTGGAAGTCGGTGGCGTTGCTAAGTCCCATACGGGCACAACGCAGCGGGGCCGATTGGGGCGGGGAGAAAGCCTCAATTTCCCGGCTGTCTGCCGGCAAAGAGGCTACTCCCCAAGCGCCCCCGGTTCGGAGCCTTTGCCTAAGGCTCACTAGGGTCTTTCGCATATGCAAAGACCCCCCAACCGCGCGTGGGCTAACCATCTCCGGGAGCGTCCCGAGAGGTGGCCGCCATTTGCTCCGCCGAAAACCGAACCCCCCCCTCTTTTAAGCTTTTCAACCTTTAACTCTAGCATAATTTTTGCTGTTTCTTTTTCTTTTTCCTTTTCCTCCAACAACGTTTCCCAAAATTGGGTGGCTGCCTCAATGATTTCAAGCACTGGTTTGACTTGCCATCCCACCAAAGTACTTTTAATTTTCAATCCTAATTGAGGTAACAAACCATCTACAATTAATGATACTACCTGAGGTGCCTGGTCTGCAGGATCAATGGTAGAAAATTGTTTTAGGGCATCCTGAAACCGTGCCAAGAATTCTCTTGGTGATTCATTTTCCTTCTGTTTCACGTCTCTAATCTTTCCCCAAGAAATTTTCTTAGAGAAAGCAGCTCGTGCTTCTATCATGGTGTGTTGCAGGTCCCTAGCTTGTTGGGAGATGACATTATTGATGGGCACATTAGGATTTGGGGTTTGTGTGGGCCACACCACACAGCCCCCAACTGCAACATGTGCATAGTTCATGACTTGATGAAATTCTTGGGGCAAAGTGGAGGATTTTACTATTCCAAATCAACTGGGAGCGGATTAAACAAATTAATCAAATCCTGTAATTCTCTAATATACCTGTCAATATTTTCCTTTGGGTCTGGCATTTTATGTTAAAACTGATACATTTCTGTGGTAGTCCAGGGAGTATAAACTTCTAAATGCGCTGGATTGTTTCCTGCCAGATTGGAATAAGTCCTGACGAGACAGTCAAAAACTTTCCCTTATTTCTGGGAGATGGAAATACTTACTAGAAACTGGGTAAGTCCTAAGTTTCCTATCTACTCCAGCCATTACAACTTTCCTTCCCCCATTTAAGAGTTCTTGTACTACATAATGTTTATAAGTTGGTTGCAATCTCTCCTGGAGTCGTTCTGTTATTAAATTTTGCCTCCAGGGGACCTTTTTCTTTTTCAGGCATTTAGCTATTGGTTTACTTTCTTCTGATTCCATAGAAAAAATTTCGAATTCCTCATACCAGTCAGAGGCCGGCCACATACATGACCATGGGTTCCTCAGCCCATCCTCTGGTTCACTACTAGGTGAAGGGGTATCAAATAAACGGACTCTGTGGGGTGTTTTTAGCTTTGTCTTTGGCCGTGTGCCAGGATCCTGTAAACCGGATGGTTCACCAGATTGGGAAACCTTGTAGAAACAATTTGAATGGCAGGGCAACCCCTCCCCATCGTCTCCAGAGGGACGCTCCCTTTCGGAGTGTGTCCCTCCCTTATGACAAGGATGCAACTGGACCAGGTGGAGGTGGCCTCAGCGGAGGGGATTTGGATGGTGCCAGTCCCCTGTTCGCTGGAGTGCCTCCAGCCAGATTAGGCTGCTGCTGGGCATGGGCAGTTAGATACAGCATTTTTTTTAAAAAAATCATCTTTAGGGGCAATGGAAAATTTTTCAAATTCTTCTACCATAGCCATGGCATTGGGTGACCCTGAAAACACCTGTGAAGCGGAATTGCTTATGCCACAGGTGGCTTCTCAAGCTTTTGAAACCATCCTCCAGAGTAGGAAGAGGGACTAGAGGAAGAGGGACTACCTACGGGAACATAGGTCTGTAACACATTAAGCCTCTTCTTATCAAAAGTTCCCTCTTTTGGCCATTTCAAGTTTGGATCACATCTTCGTGTGAGCTGGGGCCAAGTATTTTACACAAAGAGATTAATTTATTTTGTGTGAGTCCCTGTGGTAGCTTCACCTGCCCTACCCTGGGATTGTAATATGCAATCATGATCTCCAAGGGGGAGGCTTCACAGATCTTACTAGCTTTCCCACCCATAATAGTGTTTCCTGTTAAGACATCAGGCATGCTTTGCACACAGGGAACACACACACAAGTAGATTGGTGATTTGGAGAAAATAACAAATGTGTACTGTTGGTGTAAACACAATGTCAGTTGAGTCTTCAGCTTCTAGAGAGTGTTACTGCTCACCTCCTTTGAAGCGGGCCGAGAATTCTCCACTTTCTTTGTCGACTGCCCCAAGGTCTGCCCGGGTAAGGATCCACAAACTCCAAAATATAGCAAACACAACAATAATCACACACACATACTTATCTCTCTCATTCTCTTAATCCTATGACAGAGAAGAAAAAGTGAGGAAGAAAGCGGGCTCCAAGTACCCACCCGCTGCTACTGTAGGAGACTGACTCCACACAGCTAGCCAACAGGATGGTGAGATATTTGGCTTGTCTGCGCTGCAAGGGAAAAATGTCCCTAAGCAAACCACAGAGGGCTTTGAGGACTTCCTAAAGTCACTCCTACCGGCCTGACATTCAGTTCCTGCTGATCATCCCCAGGATACTACTGTGTGCAAACACAACAATGCCTCCAGCATTCTCCGCTGCTTCTGAGCACCTCTCACCAGGCATCCTTCGGGAACCTTATTCCATGAAAGATAGGACAGGCAAAGGGATTAATACTTACCACTCCGAGGGTTCAGGGTCACCCAGGGCCAAGGACAATATGAGTCACGGCACTAGAATTGTCGTGCGAATGCGCTGACATGTGTCTAACGCATATCAGCCTCACTGCCTCAGTTCTTTGTCTTGGTATGGCCCTGTACCTTAGGCCGTGATAGTGATCATGGAAAGAAAGGCAGACCCACCAGTAAGTAGTCTGCAACACCTTAACACAGTCACACAAGTTCCTTAAACACAAATAGTTACTTTTATTTAAGGGTTAGTATCAAAGTTAACACAGGAAAGGATTGGCTCAGCCAGACACTGTGCCCAACATCCCACAATACTCTGTACTTATTCACTAAAGAACATACAGGCAAAATACCAAAGATAAAACAGTAACAAAGTCTTCCACACAGACAAGAAAGCAAAGGCCTTTGGGCTATTCCAGAATCAAAGAGAGACTGCACCCCTCTATCTGGCTTCAAGAATGAGCCCCGATGCCTTCTCAGGCTGGCTATTTTATACAAATTGATCAAAGAGTTTCTCAAGAATACCTCGACCTGCAAACCCAGTGATGGGTCACGTCGCTGCCGCACCCACCGCGGCTACCTCAGGCTACCAGCCCCACCAGGACTCATTCCCTTGATGCCACTGCAGTGCCTGGGAGGTGCGTCCCTCCAAGCCCGGCAGCCACGGAACTCTCCTACACCAGGATGGGCAGGAGGAGGACAGGGCCTTCTGTCAGCCTCTGTCTAGAGCTTGTTGCATCTCTTTAAGTAATGGGCCTTGCCACTAGTACCAAAGATAAAATGATAACAAAGTCTTCCACACAGACACAGACAAGAAAGCAAAGGCCTTTGGGCTGTTCCAGAATCAGAGAGAGACTGCACCCCTCTATCTGGCTTCAAGAATGAGCCCCGATGCCTTCTCAGGCTGGCTATTTTATACAAATTGATCAAAGAGTTGCTCAAGAATTCACACATTTGTCAATTACATCAATTCTTACATCAATTAAGGGTCTGATGTACTACAATAGACAGGAGATGTTCTCTTTCATTCTAGCAGGCAAGGAAACAAATTGTTTACAGAACATGTCCAGATAACAATTTACATTTTGAATTACTACACTGTGATGGACCTTGTCAGGATGTTTCGCTGTGTTCTTTTACCCATGAGATAACACGGAACTCATTGCTCTATCTCTGATGTAGAAGGAAAGTGTGAAACCAGATGCCTTAATAAACTATTACCAAAAGGGTCTTCCCTGCCAGATGCAGATTATAGCCCCCCTGCTTTTGCATTTCTAACATCTCTGGGTAATTTACCTTATGGCCAGGTCCTGGGAAAGAAATGCAGGTCCATCCTGTGTACATGTTGTGAGCTAGGCAGCTGGGTGAAAGGCATTATGGGTGTACTTTCAGTGTGGCTAACAAACTAGGAAAGCACAGAAAGCATACACTGGTTCATTATGAATCCAAACCTTATACATTCATAATTTCTTTTCACACACATGCGAGGACAAAAATTGGCACAACCTGGTGAAACTCTATCAGTATAAAACACCTGCTCGGGGGGGGTGGCACCCAATGAATGATGCGGGGCCAAGGCCCTCTCCCTGGGGGAGACTCTGAGCATTGCCTGAAGAAGGGATTGTGTTTGCATTGTGAGAAAGTGGAGCACTTTGCTGCCAAATGCACCAGACTGTAGAGTGAGGAGACGGAGCACCATGAGGAGGTGCGTGACAAGAAACCAAAAGCATTGGGGAAGAGGAGCAAACTACCCAAGTTGCTACAAGTGGCTGAGTTCTCCACATCCAAGGGCACCACGTCCAGCGATGGTGATGAACCTCAGGTGCAGGGAAAAGGCCAGGACCTGCTGTGAAGGGCACCATCCAGCAGGTCCGCCCAGTCCTGGTGCGCAAATCGGTGAGAATGTTTTCCTCCCTCTTTTTTGTGACTGTGTCCCAACTCCCACTGGGATGGCGCAGTGAGACGCGGTAGCAGCCCGGGGAAGCCGCCAGAGAGCCCTGCCCCCTCCCCAGAAGCACACTGCAGTCTGGGGATGGCCCCAGTGGTGCCCTCCCACCCTGGTGGAGCACTCACTGGCCTCTACGATGATGCGCCGCTGGGGAGGTGCTGGAACAGCAGAAGACGGTGAGCCACAAGTGGGGCGGGCAAGGTCCAGCTTGCGGCATGCACAGTGGCCTGGCCAAGTGGCTGCACCCCAGGGGCGGGGTGCAGTGGGCGGTGCATGTCCATCCCACACCCAGGCCAGTGCCACGGGGGCCAGATGGGTGGACGCTGGCTTGACATCCTCGCCTTTGGAGGGAGGCGGGGCACAAAGGCAGGAGGAGCCACCGGGGGATGTGGGGGTAATAAAAGAAGGAGGAAGGGAGGAGGCTGGGGAGGAGGAAGACTGGCCTGGCTGGGGCTAGCCTGGAGAGCCGAGAGAGAAGGATGAAGCCCCAAAGATGAGAGTATCCCTGCGCCAGAGGCCAGACTCAGGGTGGGCAAGAGAGGTGAGGAAACCCCTCTGGCAGTCCTGCCTTCTGAGGCCACCAATCCCTTGCCTTCGGCAGACCCCATTATCAGTCCCTTTTGGCCCCTCTGCTCGAACTGGAGGGGCAGACGACAAGGTATCTGCACCTTGGGGGATAGTTCCGGCAACGGCTGCTAAAGGGCACCCTTCTACCGGCCGCGGAGGGCATGACACTGTGATAACATTAAACCCCGAGGCAGGGATCCAACTCAGAATAAGAGCCCTAATAGACTCTGGGTGCTCCCCAAACTTATTGAGCCCTACCCTAGTCACTTGCAGGGGTGCAGAAGCTGAAGGACCCTGTAGCGTTCACCGAAATGGATGGCACTACCATGCAATCATGTCAATACTGCACTTTTAAGCTGCCCATCGGGATGTCTGGACATTGGGAACTGAGATTGTTTATAGTGCACTCCACGGCCCAGTTCTCCATGGTTCTGGGAAACCAGTGGCTGGTGGCCCACGACCTGTATGTACAGTGGAGTGTGGGGACTATGACTTTCCTTGACCCCCTTTGTAAAGAACATCAGTGGAAACCTGAGTGGGGAGAGGAACCCGCGATTGCCCCTCTGCGAGTCTGTTTGGCAAGGGAGGAGCTGAATACTATACCACCAGAGTACAGAGACTTGGGGTGGGTGTTTGAGGAGAGGGAGGCTAATGAGCTACCTCCCCATCGAAAGATGGACTGTGCCATAGAGATATTACCGGGGCATAAAATGCTGAAAGGGAAACTGTATTCTATGAGTCTTTCTGAGAAGGAAGAATTGAGACGGTTCATTGATAAAACCTTGGAGAGGGGTTTTATCCACCCGGCCACCTCCCCCTTTGCCACTCCTGTGGTGTTCAGGAAAAAGAAGGATGGAGGGTTATGGTTGTGCATGGATTATAGAGGTTTGAATGCAGTGTCCATGTCGAATGCCTACCCCCTGCTCTTAATCAAAGACCTCCTTGCAGAGGCATCCAAAGGAAAAGTCTTTACCAAACTGGATCTGAGGGATGCCTATTTTTGAGTGCACATAAAAGAGACGGATGAATACAAGACTGCCTTTAACACCCCACTGGGACAGTTCAAGTACTTGATAATGCCTTTTGGTTTGGCAGGATCCCCCGGAGTGTTTATTAATCTGATCAATGAAGTGTTGCACAAACATCTGTTCAAAGGGGTGGTTGTTTATTTAGATGATGTATTGGTTTATTCACAAAATAAAGAATCACATGTGAAACTGGTGAGAGAAGTCTTGACCACCCTCTACGACAATCACCTCTCTGCCAAACTGTCAAAGTGTGAGTTTCATAAGACTGAAATAGACTCCCTTGGCTACTGCATTTCTCAGCAGGGACTGAGTATGGACCCCCAGAAGGTGAAGGATGTGGTGGGGTGGGAGGACCCCCACACCTGGAGACAGTTACAAGCATTGTTAGGATTCGCCAATTTCTATAGAGAATTCATCCCTAATTTTGCGCAAGTGATGTTGCCCTTAACTGATCTTCTAAAGACAAAAGGGAAGGTACCAGATTGCAAAAGGGGAGGGGAGCAAATTAATCTGGACCCCCAAATGCCAGCAGGTGTTTGAGAATCTTAAGACTCTATTAACATCCAAGTCCATTCTCCATCACCCTGATGAAACTCAGCAATTCATTGTCCAAGTGGATGCCTCAGATGTCGCCATGGGGGGGATGATAATGCAACACGGCTCGGATGGGAAGCTGGTTTGGGACAAGGAAGCGGCAGCTGTTAAGCTTGTGTTAACTACTTGGCGGCATTGACTAGAAGGGGTGTGAGTGCCATTTGAAGTCTGGACTGATAACAAAAACTTAGACGCCTTAAACCCCCCCCCACTATCTCAATGCAAAGCAGTTGTGATAGGTAGAATTTTTCTCCAAGTTTCAATTCACATTCAAGCACCTCCCAGGGAAAACCAATTTCCTAGCACACGCCCTCTCCTGCCTCCTGCAACACAAGAGTCAATGGGATGAGATAATAGAAACAATGTTCTCACCCACCCAACTGGGTGGGGTGGTAATGATGAGGAGCCAGGCGAAAGCGGGGGGAGGTGGAGCCAAGCGCATGGCTGGAGAAGCTGAAAGCTGCACTTTCCCCCACTGATTTAGAGTTTATTAAAAAGGAGGGCACACTGTGTCAAAAGGAGAATGGCTGTTGGTGCAAAAATGATAAGGTGTTCGTGCCTGAAACATTGAGGGGAGAGATACTCTCGCAGTGTCACAACAGCAAGTTATCTAGATGTTTTGGTTATTTAAAGACTTTGCATTTAGTCCAGCACCAGTACTGGTGGCCAGGAATGAAGGGATATATTTCAAAGTATGTGGCCACCTGTCAGACCTGCCTGATGAGCAAGCGCAGGGGGAAAAGGTGCCGGGCAAACTGCAGCCGCTAGAAACACCTGAGAGGCCCTGGGCTGTAATCTCCATGGATTTTATAACTGACCTGCCTCCCAACGAGGGCAAGACTGTGATCTGGGTAATAGTGTATCTGTTTTCAAAACAAACCCACTTTGTGCCATGCACACAAGTGCCTATGGCTAAACAACTGGCCAAGATGTTCCTACAGCATGTGGTCATGTTAAATACATTGCCCTGTAAGATAATTTCGGACCAGGGTAGCCAGTTCATTGCTAAGTTTTGGAAGGAATTGATGCACCTGCTGGGGGTGGAACAAGGTTTGAGCCAGTGGCTATTAGCCGTAGGATATAGATGGGAACTCTCAGTCTGGGGCAGGTGATGCACTCTATTCTTGGTGCTGGAGGGGGCAGCAGTGGGAGGGCTTCTAGTGTCCTGGCCCCACTGCTGGACCTCCTGATGGCACCTGGTATACTTTGGCCACTGTGTGACAGGGTGTTGCATTAGATGGGCCATTGGCCTGATTCAACATTGGCTTCTCGTATGTTCTTATGTTCCTATGTTATGAGCTGCAGTCACCACCCTGAAACTGATGGGCAAACGGAACGTACCAATCAGGTGTTAGAGCAATTTCTCCAGTGTTTTATTAACTACCAACAAAATGACTGGGTACAGCTCCTGCCCTTTGCTGAATTCAGTTATAATAACTCTGTCCATATTTCCATTGGGTGTTCAAACGGGCGTCCCTTCCCTGGCTTTCCTGAGCACGCCGCTACTGTGGCGTGCTCAGGAAAGCTGGCGCTCCCCCCCCCAGTCTCCAGCCGGCGCTGGGGCTGGAAGGAAGGGGCGCCCGTTCAAACGGGCACCCTTTCCCTGGCTTTCCTGAGCATGCCGCTACTGTGGCGTGCTCAGGAAAGCCGGCGCTTCCCCCCCCATCTCCAGCCGGCGCTGGGGCTGGGAGGGAAGGGGCGCAAGCCGGCGCTCCCCCCCCGTCTCCAGCCGGCGCTGGGGCTGAGAGGGAAGGGGCGCAAGCCGGCGCTTCCCCCCCCGTCTCCAGCCAGCGCTGGGGCTGGGAGGGAAGGGGCACAAGCCGGCACTTCCCCCCCCGTCTCCAGCCGGTGCTGGGGCTGGGAGGGAAGGGGCGCCCGTTCAAATGGGCGCTCCTTCCCTGGCTTTCCTGAGCATGCCGCTACTGTGGCGTGCTCAGGAAAGCCGACGCTCCCCGGTCTCCAGCTGGCGCTGGGGCTGGGAGGGAAGGGGCACAAGCCGGCACTTCCCCCCCCGTCTCCAGCCGGTGCTGGGGCTGGGAGGAAGGGGCGCCCATTCAAATGGGCGCTCCTTCCCTGGCTTTCCTGAGCATGCCGCTACTGTGGTGTGCTCAGGAAAGCCGGCGCTTCCCCCCCTGTCTCCAGCCGGCGCTGGGGCTGGGAGGGAAGGGGCGCAAGCCGGCACTCCCCCCCCCATCTCCCTCCCGGCGCTGGGCCTGGGAGGGAAGGGGCGCCCGTTCAAATGGGCGCTCCTTCCCTGGCTTTCCTGAGCATGCCGCTATTGCGGCGTGCTCAGGAAAGCCAGCGCTCCCCCCGTCTCCAGCCGACGCTTGGGCTGGGAGGGAAGGGGTGCAAGCCGGCGCTTCCCCCCCGTTTCCAGCTGTCCCTGGGGCTGGGAGGGGCGGCCGTTCAAACGGCCACCCCTTCCCTGGCTTTCCTGAGCACGCCGCTAGTGCAGCGTGCTCAGGAAAGCCAGTGCTCCACCCATGCTCCACCCCGTGCTCAGGAAAGCCAGTGCTCCACCCCGGTCTCCAGGGCTCACCGGGAGGTTGGCATCCCCGTGGGGTGGGCGCCCCAGGCTGTCTTGCCTAGGGCGCCCAGACACCTGGGGCCGGCCCTGGGAAGAAGGATAGGTTGTCCTAGTTTGTCTTCTTTCTATGCCCTAGTTTGCTGCACACACAAGATGTCTAGTTATAGCATAGTTCTGTCCAGATCAGAGTTCAGAAATCATGACCTGTGCATCCAGCTACAATGGACTTACATGGTTACAGTGACTGCTATAATAATTTCAGCAGGAATTTTTACTTATTTCTAAATTAGGACACTTAGGAACATAATCACTGTGTTCTGCCTCTGCCTGGCTCCAGGATTCCCCTGTGGCTCCTGTCCCTATACTACTTCAGCCTCCTTGGCCTATGATGTCTGTGTCAGACTGGCTAGTTGTCCATGGGTGTTTTTGTGAGGTCTCCTCCCTGCTGCCCCCTATACTGCTCCTGGCAGGTGCCTGGGCTCACCTCACCCACCTTCCCTAGTTGCTTTCATCCCTTTACTGTTGCTGCAGCTCTCCAGTGCTGCTCTGCCAAGCCACATGGTTGTGAGGAGGATTTTTTCCGCCCTGCTGAGCATTGCTGCAGCCACCAGGTCTTGTTGTGGTAATACTGGTGTGTGTATGTGTGTGTGTGAGCTTCTCCAGCCCTGACATTGATATGGCTTTGTCAGCCCAGACAGTACTGAAGGGAGATTCATTTATAAGCCCCCAAGCATCTACACATGTATGGAAATTCCAGTTCAGGTGATATTTACATTAGTGGCATTATTTTGTCTTCTGAAAACAAAATTGTCATTGTCTTTACAGAACATATCACCTTGGTAGGCCTTGTTTCCCAAGGCCATGTCCATTTGTGCTGACAGCTCCTTGTCTGTCAGAAGAACTTTCACAAGCTTATGTTTTTTTCCATTGACTAAAATACATCTTACTTCAAGATACATCCATGTACACATAGACATCTCAGGTTTCATGAGGCAGGAGTACTCTGTTGTCAGCATCACATTAACATGCTTGCAAGGGAAAGGGAATGGATCTCTAGGCTGCATATTTCCCTAAATCACTGCTGGCATCTCATGACCCATGCTGCTTAAATGTGGCTGGAGGAACAGGGACAAATGTTGCTGAGATGAATTGGAGAGTGTAAGAAGTCTTGAGCCTCCTGAGTGCAGCAGAGAGATGGTGGATGGGAGTTTCTCAGCCAAAATAATGAGTGTGTGATACAGCCAATCAGCATGAGCATTCATTCCTAAGTGATTGTAATTGATGGGCCAAAATCTCACTTCTCCCTTGGTCTTTCTGGATACATGTGAACTTGGCCAAGTGATGCTGAGTAGGCTGTACCTGCACCTCTCCAAGATTCTGTGCCTTTCTCTACTGTCCTCGACAGCTGCTATTGAAACAGGGCAACTGTGGGGATGCTAATTCCCTCTGCTATGTCATGTTCCTGTGTGCTCAGCTGAGTGTATTGGCAGAGGATTGCTCCCCTGTTTGTGAGCTGTAAGTTACAGTCCACCCTCTTCCTTCAGTGTCCCTGATGATCAGCCTGTTGCAGGCCAATGGTGGGCATTTCCTTCTTGTCAGAATCCTACTTAATGTATCTGAGCCAGTATCACCAGTTTGACATGAGGACCTTTTCCATGAGCAACTGTAGGGTCACTTTTTATGAAGTTGCCATCATAATGTTTTCTTTTTGCTACCCCAGTGTGTACATTCCCCTTGCCTGGCAAAGTTTGGTGCTCTCAAGCACCACCAACCCCAAGACCAAGCCCTTGTGCAGGAAAGTGCAGACTCTGCTGAGGAAATCACAGAAGCATGAAAATGCATTGGCTAAAGTAGTGATGTTTCCTTTTCTGCATATGCACCTGGTCAAAGGAAATTTATTTTCAGGAAGAGACTTGAAAACCACATTTGTGGAGCTGCCTTGAATGTTTTCAAACTGGGGCTCCTCTCAGTGACACCACAGGGCTCCCCTCAGTGTAAAGTGGTGTGTTCTTTTCCTTTTATGTGGCCTCTTGGCCAGCCCCAGACCTGTTTCCTCTGCTGGTGCATTCTGCAGTGGCGGTCTGATATCAGTTGGGCATGGCTGTTTGTACTGGTTGCCTGTATCTGGCTGCCTGTCGTGGGGGATGTTGGCGGCATGCTGCTTGGGTGCTGGTGTCATTGGCTCAAGTGCAATCTTCTTCACCTTGATGAGGGGTATTTTTGTCATGTTTTCCTTCTTCATAGGGATATAAGACTGACTAGTGGCAGTAGCATCATGCAGTGCATTGGCATTGAAACAGAGCCAGCTGAGACTGAATCATGGTAAGGTGGAGGTTCTATGGCTGGGGTGGGGGGATTCTGGCCAGGGGTGCCAACTCCCAGCCCTTGAGAGTGTGCCCTTAAGACCAGCACCAACTGTCAGAACCCTGGGTGTGATTCTGGATGCCTCCCTATCAATGGAGGCCCAGGTCACAAATTTTGCCAGACTGGCATTTTACCAGCTATACCAGGTCAGTCAACTGGTTCCCTGCCTATCTCGCCCTTATCTAGCCACAGTAATCAACTATCAGACTCTGGGAGAAATCAGTTCTTGACACCATTCACTTCTAGGAAGGATAAGTTTATTGAGACATTAATAGGATCGAGCTGGTACGTTGGCTGTGTTAGAACTAAAGGTAAAGGCGCGAGATCAATAGATCATAGAATCATAGAATGTTAGAGTTGGAAGAGACCTTGCAGGTTATCTAGTCCAACGCCCTGCACTCTGCAGGAGTATAGCCGAAACATAGCCCTACAACATACCCTAAACATGGTCATCCAGCCTCCACTTGAAAATGTCCAGCGAAGGAGCATCTACCACCTCCTGAGGCAGTCTGTTCCACTGCTCAACCACTCTTACAGTTAAGAAGTTTCTCCTGATATTTAGCCAGTAATAACTCCCTTGTAATTTCCACCCATTAGATCTAGTCTTGCAATCCAGAGCAAGAGAGAATAGATCTGCAACATCTTCCATATGATAGGCCTTCAAATATTTGAAGACTGCAATCATGTCATGTCCCCTCTAAGCCTTCTCTTTCCCAGATTAGACATACCAAACTCTTTCAGCCTTTCCTCATAAGATTTGGATTCCAACCCTCTCACCATCCTGGTCGCTCTCTTCTGGACACGCTCGAGCTTGTCAACATCCTTCCTTTTTTTTTTTTTAAACAAAATTTTTATTGGGATGTGCTCAACATTTTCAACAACGTTACCAATACAATTTAAAAAACTTTCCATCCCATCCCCCCACCCCCCCAATAGGCTTCCAACACTGCTAATAACAAACAAGTATATATTAAACGGTAATCAAGTTTAGACTTATATGAATCGAAAAACCAGGTAACATTTCAGATATATAAAACATCTCACAATTTCAACATATTTTCAAATAACAGTATAATACAGTTCAGAATTCATTTCACTTCTCATTCAATATCCATACAGATCTAAGTTATACATTTTCCCCTTCATTCTGTATTCAGTTTCCAAATACAGTTTCAAACCTTCCCAATCTTTTATATACTGTTCTGCCATTTGTCCATTTAGTTTTTTTGTCATTTTGTCCATTTCCACTAAAAATAGCAATTTTCTAAGCCAGTCATGTATATCCGGCACCTTCTCCGTTTTCCATTGCTGAGTGAAGGCCATTCTTGCCGATGTAATCATGTACCATAATAATGTCCTTTTTTCCTGTGGAATTCTTTCCATTGTCAAACCTAAGAGAAGAAGTTCTAGCTTTCTCTCAATTGGGATTTTTAATATTTTCTGCATCACACAATGTATATTAGACCACTACACCTTTACTTTATCACATGACCACCACATATGGTAAAAAGAACCCTCTGTCTTTTTACATTTCTAACACTTATTACTCAAGTTCTTATTCATACTAATATTAGCAATCTTTTTTGGTGTCATGTACCATCTGTACATCATCTTGTAGCAATTTTCTTTTACATTAACACAGGTAGACATTTTAAAAGATCTTTTCCACAAAAACTCCCATGTTTCCATAGAAATTTCTTTGTTCATGTTTATGGCCCATTTTATCATTTGCTCTTTAACAGTTTCATCCAAAGTGTATACAGTCAACAAAGTTTTGGCTTCCGGCCGGAGTTAAAATGGCGAATTGACGCACTTTGCGATTTGGGCAAGGTGAACAGTGGTATCTGACGACAGTCTGAGCTTTACCTGGCCCAGCGCAGCACTCCCCAGGTGGGGGAGTGGCAAGCAAGCAGCCAAGCCTGAGAGGGAGTTGAGATCGGTGTGGATAAGCTTCGGAGGAAGCTTGTTTACACCTTGATCTCCTTCCGCGAAGAGGGCAGTTGCAAGTCAGCTCTACAGATACCAGCTGGGCTGAGAATTCAGCATAAATCCGTCATCTACCGACCTCTTTAACATCAAGATTAACATCGTTTACAGAAGAAGCACTGCGAAACCCCGAGATTACAAGTAAGGTAACAATTGAACATTTGCTTACCAGTTTGAAGAAGAAGGCAAAATCTAAACGTACGGATAAGCATAAAAAGCTTTAAAGAACTAATCCGCTTGATTTAAAAGTAAAAAGAAAGCTTTCCTTCAGAGAAAACGGCGGAAAAGTGACTTTGTTTTGCATTCCTGTGGTCAGCTAAGACTAAACTTTGCATAGCAGAAACGAAACTGACTGTGATTCTATGGTACAGGAAGTAGGCTAGAGTGGATGTTTTTGATGTTGCTTTGCCGGATGTAGATGGACGTTTTAGAGTGTAACACCGGAAGTTGGATTACAGTGACGGACAGCTAAACAGGAAGTTTCGAAGAAGCCTACTCTAGCCAGAAAACCATAGAGAAATTGCGCCCGCCATTTTGAGGAGGACTAAATTTTAAAAAGTTATTTTTGAACTGGAAAAGTACTGGAAAAAATTATAAAGGTGGCGATTGGACTTTAAGATTGATAATATAAGGACTGATTAGTTTTGAATTTGCCTCCAAGACGGATTTGAGACCAAGACCAAGGGCTGCCTCATCACCAAGTCCAAGAATGACCGCAAAAGAAAAAAAAAGAATGGCAGGCTGCCATGGAGGCGATGGAGAAAAGGATGACAGAAGTGGTGCAGACTTTGGGAAAGCAAATAGAATCACAGTTGCAACAACAGCTACAAATACAACTGGAGCAAATAGAGCAAGTGCAAGTTCAAGTACAGAAAAAAAATATGGAAGAGTTGAAAGAACTGGTACTAACAGAAGTGGCAGGGATAAAAAAAGATACGGAAGAAGTTAAAAAAGAGGTTCAAAGTCTGGTGACAAAATCAGAAGAAATGGATCAGAAAGTTAAAAGATCCCTACAAGAAAATACAAGACTGGAGTCCATAATGGAATATAGAGCTACTCAGAACCATTTGAGATTGAGAGGAATTGAAGAGGAGGAAGATCAGGATATTCGGGCCTTAGTAATTAATACTCTGACAACTTATATAGGGGAAGATCAAGGAGATTTGGAGTCAGACTTTGACCTAATCTACAGAGTAAACTCAGCTTATGCCAAGAGAAAGAAATTACCCAGAGATGTGATTGTTCAATTGTTCAAAAATGAAAGAAGACATTTTCAAGAAGCAGTTTACACAACCGTTGGAAATTAATGGAAAGAAAATAATAATTTTAAGAGAAATTCCGAGAATGATTTTACAAGACAGAAAGAAATTTAAGAAATTAACAGACAGGTTAAGAGAATTGAGCATCAGGTTTAGATGGGAGATTCCACATGGATTATCATTTTCGTACAACTCAGTGAGAGTTACAATCAAAACAGAAGGAGATATGCTCAGATTCAAAGAGCAATCTTGGTGATTTTAAAGACATTTAATCCAAAACAATGATGGATTACAAATTTTTATCTTGGAATGTAAATGGACTAAATTCACCAAACAAAAGAAGATTAGTGAATCATTGGCTACAGAAACAAAAATGTAACATAATTTGTTTGCAAGAAACACATATTAGAAAACAAGATAATAAATATCTGATTAATAAAAAATTGGGAGAAGAATTTCATTCATCAGCAATTAATAAGAAAAAAGGAACAGTGATATATATTTCTAAAGATTTGGAACCTAAACAAATCTTCTCAGATAAGGAAGGAAGATACGTTGGCGTGGAAATAATGATGTACAGAAAAAGGACATTGCTTGTAAACATATGTGCACCCAATGGTGCAAAAGAGACTTTTTTCAATGATTTGACAAGAGAGTTGGACTGTCTAAACTATGATCAAATTGTCTTTGCAGGAGATTTCAATGGCACGGTCAACAACGTATTGGACAGAAAGTCTAATGCAATCGGAGAGGCAGTTGGAAAACTGCCAAAAAATTTTTTCCAGCTGATGAAGCAAGAGAAACTAGAAGATGTTTGGAGGAAGTGGAACCCTAAGACAAAGGATTATACATTTTACTCCAACAGGCATAGTTCCTTTTCTAGAATTGATATGATTTGGATGTCAGAGGAGATGGCGCTAAAAACTCATAAAATTGAAATTTTACCGAAAAATAACTCAGATCATAATCCTTTACTTTGGACATCTAAAGAAAAATCAAAACAACTATACTGGAGAATCAATGAGGACTTATTGGACCAAAAATTGATTAATGAGACTTTAAAGAAAGAAACGAAAATTTTTTTTGAAATGAATTTGGACAAAGGTACTGATATACAGGTTGTATGGGATACATACAAAGCGGTAATGAGAGGTTTGCTTATCTCTCTGAACTCTAAAGATAAAAAGCAAAGGATGCAACAACAAAATGACCTTCATGAAAAAATTCGACAAAAGGAAAAGGAACTGAAGAAAAGACCAGGGAAGAAAAAAAATATTAAAGAGATCCACTTTCTACAGGATCAACTGAATGTTCTACTAAATAGAGAATTATATTGGAATTTGAAGAAATTACAGCAAAAAGCATTTGAGGGTGCAAATAAACCAGGAAAATTTTTAGCGTGGCAATTGAAAAATAGAAAAGAAAGGAATTTTATAAGCAAGATTATTGAAGATGGGAAAGATGTAGTAGATCTGAAAGGCATAAAAAGAGCTTTTTTCAAATACTACGCCAAATTGTTTAAAAAGAAAGGAATTGACCAACAGAAAATTAAGAGATATTTGGAGAATATTGAAGTACCAGAGCTGGGACAACAAATTAAAGAATTATTAAATGGACTAGTAACAAAAGAAGAAGTAACAAGGGCGACAGAAGACGCAAAGTTGGGCAAAGCTCCAGGTCCAGACGGCTTTACAGCAAAATTTTATAAGAAATTTAAGATGGAGCTAACCCCTATTTTAGTGCTTCTGTCAAACAAGATAAGAAGGACTAAACGGATCCCAGATTCATGGAAAGAAGCAAATATCTCACTTATACCTAAAGAAGGTTTGGACTTAACTAACGTAAAGAATTATAGACCAATATCGCTACTAAATAATGACTACAAAATATTTGCAAAAATAATCTCAGAAAGGTTGAAAAAATATTTGAAAGATGTTATAGCGGAAGAACAAGCTGGTTTTCTACCAAATAGGCAAATTAGAGACAATCTGAGAGTGGTGATTGATGCTATTGAATACTATGATAAACATCCAGAAAAAGAAGTTGGATTCCTCTTTTTAGATGCGGAAAAAGCTTTTGACAATTTAAATTGGGAGTTCATGTTGCAAGTAATTGAAAAAATGGATATAGGACAGTCCTTTTTAAATATGATTGTGGCAATATATTCAGAACAGAAAGCAGCTTTGAACATAAACAAAGAAAGAACAGACTTTTTCCAAGTTCAAAAGGGAACACGACAAGGCTGCCCGTTATCTCCATTACTGTTTATCTGGATATTGGAAATATTATTGATAGAGATAAGAAAAGACAATGGCATTGAAGGACTTAAAGTAAAAGGCTTTGTGCATAAATATAGAGCTTTTGCAGATGATGTAATGTTTATGATTCAAGATCCAATTGAGAATATACCACAATTGATGGAAAAAATTGAAGAATTTGGAACAGTTGCGGGATTTTATGTCAATAAAAGCAAAACGAAAGTGATGTGTAAAAATATGACGAAGCAGAGACAACTGGAACTTCAGGAGAAAATCCAATGTGAAGTAGTTACAAAGACCAAATATTTAGGAATTGAATTGACTATGAAAAATATTGATTTGTTTAAAAATAATTATGAAAAGGTTTGGCACAAGATCCAGCAAGATATGAAGAAATGGGATACCTTGAATCTATCATTATTGGGAAGAATTGCAACTATAAAAATGAATGTTTTGCCGCGTTTGATGTTTTTATTTCAGACTATTCCAATATTAAAACAAAGGAAAATACTGGATACGTGGCAGAAAGAACTATCGAAGTTTGTATGGGCAGGAAGAAAGCCAAGGATTAAAATGAAAATTTTATGTGACGCAAAGGAAAGAGGAAGACTACAATTACCAAACCTAAAACTGTATTATGATGCCGTCTGCTTAACATGGCTGGAGCAGTGGATTAACCTTGAGAATAAAAAGTTATTGGCTTTAGAAGGTCATGACAATAAGTTTGGATGGCATGCATATTTATGGTATGGAAAAGTGAAAATGGATAAGTTTTTCAAACACCACTTCATAAGACGATCACTGTTCGAGACTTGGATGAGATATAGAAAATTCTTCTCGGAAGAAAGACCACTTTGGATAGTACCAGCAGAAGTGATTAATCCATATTCAAGAAACCAGGGTTTAGATTGGTTACCCTACAAAAGTCTCTTAAAATTGGAAGGGAAAAACTTTGTACTAAAAGATAGAATTGATGTTGAATTTGAATATGATTGGTTGAAGTATAGACAGATTTATGATTTATTTAAAACAGACAAAAGAGAACATGGTTTTAGAGAAAATTATACTGAAATTGAAACTGTATGGATTGAAAAGGGTAAAAAAATGATTTCAAAACTGTATAAGGTTTTATTGAAATGGTATACTGAGGATGAAATAGTAAAAGAGCAAATGATAAAGTGGGCAGTAAATATTAATAACGAGATACTTATGACATCCTGGGAATATTTGTGGAAAAAGTCAATGAAAATTTCAACGTGTAAATGTTAAAGAGAACTGTTATGAAATGATGTATAGATGGTATATGACGCCCAAAAAAATTGCTATTATAAATGAAAGTATGTCTAACAAATGTTGGAAATGTAAGAAAAATGAAGGGTCTTTTTACCATATGTGGTGGACATGTGATAAAGCAGTATGTTATTGGACTAAGATCCACAATGAGATACAAAAAATTCTGAAATTTACTTTTAAGAAAGACCCACAGATATTATTGCTAGGTCTTAAAATGGAAGAAGTAAATGTAACCAAGAGAAAATTATTATGGTACTTGATTATAGCAGCTAGATTGACTTTTGCTCAATGTTGGAAACAAGATAAGATACCTGAAACATGGGAATGGATCAAAAAGACTTTGTTTATGGCAGAAATGGACAAAATAACAAGAAAACTAAACAACGAAGAAGACGAAACCTTTTTCGAAGATTGGAAAGACTTTCAAGAATACTTGTTGAAAAATTGGGATGTCAAATGTGGTTTGATTTGTTTTGACAGCTATTGAGGAGAAATTGAAAGAGATTTAGACCTTTGAATTGTTACCATTAGTAAAAGAAAATAAGTTTAGTAGTAAATGTAACTAAATAGAGAGTCATTATGGGGTTGAAGGATTGCGGGAAGCCTTGTTTGGGGGGGAGAGGGTGAAAGAAAATGGATATGTATTGGTTTGTTTAAATTGTATGAACATGAAAATATATCCAATAATAACATGTATTTACCAAAAAACAAACAAACAAAGTTTTATACATCTTTGAAATCATTTTTCGCTCTCTTTTCAACCATATATCTTCAAACTCATCATTCTTAGCTCTAAAACCAAACTCTTTACAATCTTTTTTGTAAATATCCCTTATTTGACAATATTGTAACCATCTATACTCAAATTCTAGTTCATTATTTGGTTTTAAAACATATTTTTTCCCCTCTTTTTGCAACAATTCTTGGTATTTCAACCAATCATTACCTTTATGTTCTGAAAAAAGATGTATAACTGCTGCTGGAACAATCCACAAAGGCCTCTCGTCAGAAATTGTATCCTTGTACCTGGTCCATGCATCAAACAATGTTCTCCTTACATAATGATGCTTAAACATTGAATCAACTTTATTTTTCCCATACCAAAGATAGGCATGCCAGCCAAATCTGCAATCGTGCCCCTTAAGAGCTAAAAGTTTTCTATTTTCCAAATTAACCCACTCAGATAACCAAGACATACATACAGCTTCATGATACAAACGCAAATTCGGGACTTGGAAGCCACCTCTGTCTTTAGTATCATACATTATCTTCATTTTAATTCTTGGCTTCTTTCCTGCCCAGATAAATTTAAAGATCTCTCTTTGCCATTTCACCAACACTTTCCCATCTTTCACGATTGGTATTGTCTGGAACAAAAACATTAACCTGGCTAGTACATTCATTTTGACAACGGCAATTCTTCCAAGAAGAGATAATCTAAGTTTTTCCCATTTTTCTAAATCACTCTTTATCGAAACCCACAGTTTTTCATAATTATTCTTAAACAAGTCTATATTTTTCATTGTAATTTCAACTCCCAAATACTTAACCTTTTTAACCACTTCACATTCTGTCACATTTTGTAACATTTGTTGCTTTGTACCTATCATATTTTTACACAATATCTTGGACTTATTCTTATTCACATAAAACCCTGCGAGATCTCCAAACTCTTTTACTTTTTCAAATACCTTAGGCATATTATTAACAGGATCTTCAACAATAAACATAATACCATCCGCAAATGCTCTT
This sequence comes from Gekko gecko, assembly GCA_029375565.1. NCBI lineage: Eukaryota > Metazoa > Chordata > Lepidosauria > Squamata > Gekkonidae > Gekko > Gekko gecko. The sequence goes on along the minus strand of JAPDNY010000005.1, from coordinate 213,587,768 downwards.
AGTTTAAATGAAAAGCCTCTGATATTCAAACCTTTTATATTATCGTCATCTCTAACCATTTGTAGCAAAATCTCCAAAATCCAGATAAATAGCAATGGTGACAGGGGACAACCCTGTCTAGTACCTTTTCTGACCCGGAACACTTCTGTTGATTCTGCGTTCACAATCACCGTAGCTTTTTGTTCTTTATATATTGATTGAATCATTCTTGTAAATTCTGCGCCCATCCGGGATTTCTCAAACACTTTAAACATAAATTCCCAATTCAAATTATCAAATGCCTTTTCTGCATCCAAAAATAAAAAACCAACTTCTTTTTCCGGGTGTTTATCATAATACTCAATTGCGTCTAAAACAACCCTCATATTGTCTTTTATTTGTCTGTTTGGTAAAAATCCGGCTTGATCTTCAACAATAGTATCTTTCAAGAACCCTTTAAGGCGCTCTGCTAATATTTTTGCAAATATCTTATAATCGTTGTTTAACAGTGAAATAGGTCGATAATTCTTTACATTTGTTAAATCTTGCATATCTTTCGGAATTAAGGTGATCGCAGCTTCATTCCAAGAATCTGGAATCTTCCCAGTTCTTCTAATTTCATTTAAAAGAATCTCTAACACCGGAACCAGGTCTTCATGAATTTTTTTGTAAAATTTAACTGAAAAACCATCTGGGCCTGGAACTTTGGAAATCTTTGCCTCTCTTATTGCTTTACTAATTTCTTCTTTAGTTATTACAGCATTTAATTTTGCTTTCATTTCTGGGCTTTGTTGTATCAAATTAACCTTGGATAAATAGTCTTGCATCTTTTGAGGATCCACTTGTTTTGCTTGAAAAAGAGTCGCATAGTATTTATAAAATTCCCTCCAGATCCCTCCTGGGTCTGAAATTTCTTTATTTCCATCTTTCAATTTAGTGATTGTTTTGTTCTCTCTTCTTTTCTTCAATTGCCATGGCAAGTATTTACCAGGTTTATTTGCACCTTCAAAGGACTTCTGTTGCAATTTTTTCAGGTTCCAATATACTTCTTTGTTTAACCTCGCCTCATATTGCTCCCTTAAAATCCTCAATTCTCTCAAAATTTTCTTTTTACCAGGCCTTTTCTTAAGCTCCATTTCTTTTTTCCGAATATTTTCCATAATCTCTTTGTCTATTTTCAATTGTTGTTTCTTTTCATTATTATTGATTGCAATCAGATGTCCTCTCATCACAGCTTTATAGGTCTCCCATACCGTTTGCGTCTGTACATCCTTATTTAAGTTCAGTTGAAAATATGTTTGGGTTTCTGTCCTTATTCTATCCACAATATTTTGTTTGTCCAGCAAGTCCTCATTGAGTCTCCATCGGAATTTCTTTCTCTTAACATACGTTGACCATTTTACTGGACTATGGTCAGAAAGAGTTCTAGGTAACATCTCGATTTTGCGTGTCTGCAAGATCAAATTCTCAGTCATCCACATCATGTCTATCCTTGAAAAAGATTCATGTCTTGATGAGTAAAAGGAATACTCTCTATCCCTGGGATTTTTAACTCTCCAAGCATCTTCCAGATGTTCGTGTTTAGCCAATTGAAAAAAGACTTTCGGAAGTTTGCCCATGCCTTCGTTTCCTTTTTGGGATTTTCTGTCAATAACATTATCAATAGTACCATTAAAGTCACCCATTAATATCATTTGCTCATAGGTTAGCTGTCGTAGCTGTTCCCACAAATCCTGGAAAAAATTTTCCTTCGCACCATTTGGAGCATAGAGGTTAACAATTAAAGTCTTTTTACTTTGCAGCACGGCTTCTACCGCCAAAAGCTTCCCTTCATTATCTTTAAAAATTTCCTTTGGTTCCAATTCCTTCTTAATATATATCACAACTCCTTTTTTCTTTTGGGAGGAGAGGGAATAAAACTCCTCTCCTAATCTTTTTTGAATAAAAAATTTAGCATCAGTTTTTTTAATATGTGTTTCTTGCAAACAGACAATATCACATTTTTGTTTTTCCAACCAAAGTCTAACATTTTTTCTTTTTTGAGGTGAATTAAGTCCATTGACATTCCATGATATAATTTGACTCTCCATGTTGTTTTTGTACTTATTTATCAGAGTCTTTAAAGTTATCATTGATGAATCTAGTCATTTGCTCTACTGACTTGATGGTGACTCTCTTCTGTTTGAATGTAAAACTGACACCTTTTGGAATTTCCCATCTGTATCTTATACCCTCTGTTTTCAGTTCATCAATCAAATCTTTAAAAAGTCGTCTATCCTGAAGCATTGCTCTGGGTAGTTCCTTTAAAATCATGATTTTCTTGTTGTCAATTGTGAAATCTTCCTGAAATTGTTGCTTGAATAGATCCTCCTTCAGTTTTTTGGATATAAACTGGACAATCACATCTCTGGGTAATTTTTTCCTTTGCGCAATCGCAGAATTGACTCTGTACACCACATCAATCTGTGCCGCCACCTTCTCCTCTTTCATTTTTAAAAAGTCTGCAACAGCATCCACCATAACAGAATGGATGTTCTCACTTTTGTCTTCAGGGATCCCCCTGAATCTCATATGGTTAAGCATTGCATTGTACTGGACCATCACATTAACTTTTTCTGTTTCTATAGCAACCTCAGCAATATTGGATGCCACTCTCTTCACTCTTTTATCCATCTCATCTGCTCTCTTAGTCAGCGTCTGTATTTCTTTTGTAATCCCAGATAGATCCTTTTTCAGGTCTGTTACTTCTGTTACTAAAGTTTTTTCCATCTTTTGTAACGCGTCCATCACTCGTTTCTCCATAGCTTCCATCAAGCCCTGTAACTTTTCTTCTTTAGCAGCCATTTTCGGGGAGGACCAGGAGTTCGCCCTCTGTCATTGCCGCAGATCGTAAGCTGTTGTTTAAAATTCACCTAAAACCTACATCAAATCAAAGTCCTTCTTATGCCCACCTAAATCGCTCTAATTTCACTTTTTTCTACTAAGCCTTTTGGTTAAAATCGAAGTATAATTTTTCTGACCTTCTCAAAATGGCGGGCGCAATTTCTCTATGGTAAATGATTCTTCCGGTTACTCACTTCCTGTCCGGCAATCTTATTTGTCCCCCTTGCCTCTGGTTTCCTCCCTTCTTCCGGCCTCCTTGGACTTCTCTAGGGAGATTACTTGTCTGGTCTGAGGTCACTTCCTGTTCTGACGATTTCTGCTGCAGCTAGAGTATTTTTCCACACTAGTTCTCGCGGGGCTTGCTGTTAGTTTCTATTTTAAAGTCAATAATCCAACCGCAGGAATGTTCAACAAACCAGCTTTTTGGCCTTTTTTAGCTGTTTAACTGTTCTTTTTCGGAGTATTTGTTAGTACAAAAGATACAGCACGATCATGCGCTTCATCGGATGTTGTTTACTCTCGGCCAAAACGCGTCTCCGGTGAGCAATTTTAAAAAGTTACCTTCAAAGTCCGTGTCTTGTTATAGCAGTGTTTCCTTGATATCAGTTTCCGTAGAATGTCTTGGAGGTCTGGGCCATGCGTTCTTATGTTGAGAATCCAACTCGGTGGGGTCTTGTAGAGAATTTCCGAAGTGCCTTCTAGGGGGGAGGGGATCAAGGCTGGTCGTGACGCTCTTTAAAGCCCCGCTATCAGCCGATCTCAACTCCCTCTCGGGCCAAGGCTCGCTGCCAGTCACCCCCCTGCCTGGGGGGATCTGCGGTGGGCTAAGTGCAGCCCACCCTGTCGTCAAGACCCTCCGTATGCTCTGGGAGCTCTGAGAGCAAGCCAGAACACGTCAGGACGCCATGAATCCCAGACCGGAAGCCCATCAACATCCTTCCTAAAGTGTGGTGCCCAAAACTGGACACAGTATTCCAGGTCTGGCCTGACCATTGCAGAATAGAGCGGAACTACCACCTCCCTTGATCCGGACACAATGCTTCTGTTAATGCATCCTAAGATTGCATTAGCTTTCTTCGCAGTCATATTGCACTGTAGGCTCATGTTTAGCTTGTGATCAACCAGAACACCCAGATCCCTTTCACATATGCTAGTGTCAAGCCAAGTCCCTCCCATTCTATATCTGTGCCTTTGATTTTTTATACCTAAGTGTAGGACTTTGCACTTATCTCTATTGAAATTCATTTTATTTGTCTTAGCCCACTGTTCCAGCCTATCTCCCAATCATTTTGAATCGTGACTCTGTCTTCTTCAGAATTAGCAATCCCACCCTGCTTCGAGTCCTCATGGAGTCCTTATTTCTGTAGTGGGAACGAATTGGTCACCCTTATACTGTTCATTGGTGGAAGGGTGAGGAGGCAGCTGTTTGGCAGTAGATTATTTTTGTTGTTGTTTTTTAATATTATAAATTGTATTTAATACCTTCTCAAAGCACAATACCACTAATATCAGAAAAGGCTCATAGAAATACATAGTTTGTTGGCAGCATATGGAGAAACATAAAAGAGGCATTTTGGTTTTACACTCTCCCCCCCTCCCAGTTACTATGACAAACGAACCATAAAATGCATAGCAAGTTTGACATTCTGCCTCCCCAAAGACCCTCCTCAACCCACCAGTTTGAGAGGATATCTTTTGTGGAGAGTGCGAACAAGCGAGGGGGCATTAACATGTTCTTGTCATATCCATTCATTATGAGACATATCAAAGACTTTCCATTTAATCAGATAGTCAGGGCCAGCTCTTCCACTAGGCCATCTAGGATGCTGGCCTAGGGTGCAAATCTCTGACAGGTGCAGCGAGGCCCCTGCTGCCGCCGCCCACCTGCCCCCAGCATGGCTTTCTGGGTGCCCACTCCACAGCATGCCCCTTCCTGTCGATTCAGTTTGCCTCATGCCCCTGCCTTCTTCCTCCTGCGGGACCTCCTGCTTGCCTGCCATGCAGCAGTTCTCCCCCTGCTCTCAAGGTGGCAGGAGGTCGGCATGGGGCCACTTTCGCTTCTAGGCATGGAGAAGGCAGCTGGTTTCTCAGAAGTGGCCCAGAAAGTCCGAGGCTGAGCCCAGCCAGTGCGGCAGTGGGGTGGTGCATGCACCTGTAAGAGGAAGCCAGCAGGCATTGGGCCGGTGAGCCCCGCCGCTGGGATGGAGTGCCTGAGTCTCATGCTGCCTCTGGCCCTCCTGTGCTCCATCTTCTCTGGCGGTCAGAAAGTGGCTCCAGGTAGGGGATGGGTTGCAGGGTCAGTGGGCTCATTCCCTTCCAGCAAGGCTGTGGGTCTGGTCCCTCTAGGCTGGCCCGAGGTGGAAGGGGGGGCGGTGGCAGCCAGCTACCTGCCCCAACCCATCGAACCCCCTTTCCAAGCCAAGGCTGCCTTTTGTGGCATCTACGGGGGTGGGGGGTGGGAGGGAGGGAGGAGCGCTTCCATCTGGCAAGGAGATCCAGCCCCCATGGGGGGGGGTCATAGGAAAGGAAGCCTCCGTTGGAGAAGTATAGATCTGCAATGAGGAGGGGTGCCACAAGGTAGCCTCGCCTGGGAGGGGGTGCCACAAACTAGCCTCACCTAGTGTGCAAAAAAACCTCGGGTTGGCCCTGCAGATAGTACAGATGTCCTTGTTTCAGTTTGGAATCTAAAATGTCTTCAACTTCTTGGTGGAGTTCACCATCCACTATCAGAGGGGAGGCGCTGCTGGATGAGGTCTCAATTTGTTTGGTCCCGGATCCTTCTTCAGCAGACTAAAATGGAACACAGGATGAATATGCTTTTGTGTCTTAGGCAGCTCCAACTCCGCAGCAACCTTATTGAAGACTTTTACCACCTTGAAATGGCCAATATACTTCCACCGCATCTTTTTCCCTGGTTGGAGTCTTTTCAGGTTTTTATTGGAAAGGTATACTGAATCACCCGGCTGTAAGTCCCATACAGGAGCACAGTCCCGATCAGCCTGTTTTTTGTAGTCCTCTTTAGCTTTAGTTAGAGTCTTTTGTATGGTGGACCATTGATCCTGCAGGCTCTGCCACCATTTGTGCAAATTCCCTGAGCTTGCTCCCTGGGAAATCAAAGTGGGGAGGGGCCCTCCCTTGTATCCATGTATGGCTTTGAAAGGGGACAAGCCCGTGGCACTGTGGACTGACTTATTGTAACTGTATTCCTCATAGCGGAGAAGGTCCACCCAAACATCCTGCTGATAATTAGTAAAACATTGGAGGAACTGCTTGACCACCTGGTTGACTTGTTCTGTTTGACCATCAGTCTCTGTTCCACCATCAGTCTCTGTTCAACCCCCAGAGTTTTCATCAGTTCTTTCCAAAATTTAGCAACAAACTGCAACCCTTGGTTGGAGATGATATTGTGGGGTCCTTATCTCATGAATAAATCAAGATATCATCAAGATAAACAAGGACCCCTTTGTATAAATGCTTGTGCAACACTTCATTGATTAAGTTCAAGGTATTCAAACTGACCCAGCGAGGTGTTGAATGCCGTCTTGTGTGCATCCCCCTCCCGGATGCGCACTCGAAAGTAAGCATCCCAGAGGTCCAGTTTTGTAAAAATGTATCCCTGAGAAGCCTCAGTCAGGAGGTCTTTGATTAATTGGTGGGGGTAGGCATTAGACATGGACACAGCATTCAGGCCCTGGTAATCAGTGCATGGTCTCAACCCCCAACCTTCTTTTTCCTGAAGAGCACTGGTTCTGTGAATGGGGAGGAGGTGGGGCATATAAACCCCCTGGCTAGGTTTTAATCCACAAACTTTCATAGTTCTTCTTTTCAGCAAGGCTCATCGTGTACAACTTCCCCTTGTGCCTCTTGTGCCCCAGTAAGACCTCAATGGCACAGTCTGATTTGCGGCGGGGTGGTAGCTCATCTGCTTCCTCTTCAGACACCCAGGTTATGTCTCTATACTCAGGGGGGATCAGGTCGAGTTCCCTCTCTGCCAGGCACACTTGCTCTGTGGCAGGAGTCGGTGCATCCCACTATTCAGGATTCCATTCATGTGTTTTGCATCGGTGGTCTGGGAAGTGTAAGGAACCCCCACTCCAATGTATGTATGGGTCATGGTCTCAGAGCTAGGGGTTACCCAGCACCATTGAGAATTTGGCAGCGGGATTGGTTATAAAAGCTCGCTGTTCCCAGTGAGACCTCATCCCCATCACTGTCAGCACCGTTTGATATTTACAGGCTTCTTTCATGGGGGACCCATCCATTTGGGTGAATACTATGGATTCCAGGAGTACTTGAACCAACACCCCCATCCCTGTCACTAGAGTGGGGCTGATCAAGTCTCTAGCACACCCTGAGTCTATCAGGGCCCTTACCCTGTTTAGCTCAGGGTTCACAACAGTCACAGTCACATAAAACAAGAAGGGGGAGGCTCTCACTGAACTTGGCACCTTGGATTTTTGGGCCTGCCAGGTTGCGCCCTTCACAGCAGGTACCAGCTTTTTCCCACCTCCGATGAGGGCTCGTCTCCGCTGGATGAAGTGGTGTCAGGGTCTCACTGATCTCCTGCCTGTAGGGCTTTGGGTGGCTTCACGCGGGCTGCCAGATGCTTGGCTTTCTTCTTGGAGACCTTGTGTTACTGTCACATTCTTTGGTCCTGGATGGCTTCCTTGGCTTGGCATATGGGCCATGTGACTCTGCCACCATGTCAGATAACTGCCATGTTTTCTGTATGACCTCATTCCTTGCTTGCTTTCTCATATGCGCGTAGCTTTGCTTTGCTTAAGGAACCATGGGAGACATTCCTCTGCTAGCAGTCACTATCTTATGACCTTGAACAGAAGGGAGGGCTTGGGTTCCCAGATGGTGTGAATGTATTGGCCCTCTTACAGAGGAGGGTGTGCTCCAGTTCATTATGTAATATCCCGCAGGGAGATTTTCCCCACGCGCTCTTGGCTTTCATTTGCTTGGCTAGTTGAAGCATCAGAGTATATACACAGTTCCCCATGCCCTACCCGTTATTCCTGACAATGACTCTGCATTAATGGGCAGCAGACTGGTATTCCAGTAAAGCAGAACTTTCTGAGTAAAGTGTGGCTGTACTTGCTTGTTGTTGAACCTGACAGAAATTGTCAAGAATCTTCTTTCGCCACCAGGCTGAATCTCTCTCAGCCGAGATCAGCAGACCTGGAGGAGGAGGGGTAGCCTCCATGATCCCTTCCACAACCGCACCCCCAACCACCACGACCCCAATGACTGTGGCAGCGCTGGCCACCCCTCCGGTCTCTACGGGGGCAGGCGTCCCAGTGTCGATGGGAGTAGGGGTCCCAGTGTCGATGGTCTCAGTGCCGGTCTACAGCCTGGGAGGGCTGACAATGGCAGATGGCAGGGCCATCCCTTGACCTACAATGTCTTTCATCCCTCTGCACCTGGGCAGAGGGGTCACGTTTTGACAGAAGCAGAGGGACTGGGCAAAGCCTCTGGGAGACTCCATGCAAACCATTTGGTCACTGGGGTGTCAGAGCTGGGACAGCATGTACAACCCTTGTCTGAGTACGGGGAGTTTTGGCATAACTCTGAGCTCTCAAGGTTCCCCCGCGGCAGTCGCCAAGTCCAGGAAGAGATGTGGAGGCGCGGCTGGATAGCCTGGAAACCGATTGCTGCATGATAATGTGAGACTTAGGGCATTTATTAAAAACGTTACCAACCATGATCACCCAGGGGGTACAGACACAACTAGCGGCCCAGCAAGGGGTTCCGGCTGCCCCCCCCGCCTGGCCCTGTACTACTGCCACCTGGCCCCATCCTGCCACCACCAGCTCCCGTGTTGCCAGCTTCAGTCCTGCCAGCTCCGCAGCCGCAGCTGCCACTGTCCCTTCCAGCACCAGCCCCTCTGCAGCCCGGAGTGCCGCCATCTCCCCCTCCTCCCCCTCCGCAACCACCCGCCATGATGGCCCAGGTGGTGCAGACACAACTGGCGGCCCAGCAGGGGGTTCCGGCTGCCCCCCTGCCTAGTCTGGGTCAGCTGCCGCCTGGTCCTGTGCTACCACCACCTGGAGCCGCTGCTGCTGCTGCTGCTTCCAGCACCTGCTCCCCCACTGCCTGGAGTGCCGCTGCTTCCCCCTCCTCCCCCTCCACAACTACCCACCCCTGGGGCCCCGCAAATGATGCCCCAGCCCAAGGATTTATTGGATGTCACTTTTGATGGTGACCTGGAAAACCTCTCCTTTTTTATCCTGCAAGTGATGAAGTTTGTGCAACGCTGGGCCCATCTATTTTAGGACAAGGAGCAACAGGTGGATTTTATTGCTTCCCAGTTGAGGGAGCCACTACCAGCTGGTACGTGTCTTTGCATGACTTGGAGTCTATGGAATTGGGGAGTGTAGATGCGTTCATGTGGGCGCTGCAAGCTAGGTTTGAGGATCAAACGGTGGCCGAGAAGGCGGAGTCCTTCCTCCACACGTTTAAGCAAGGCAAACTCTCATTGAGGGAGTACTCAGCAGAATTCCAACGGCATGCCGTCAAGATCCGTGACTGGACCGATCCAGTCTTAGCCTGACAGTACCTGGGGCTAGTAACCGACATTCGAAACAATGTCATGAGTTCCCAAGAGCCAAGAACCTTGCGTGCCTGGATGGAGGATCTGTCGAGGATGGGTGAGTGGGCGTCAACGTGGCAAATGGGGTTCAATGTGGCCAAGTGCAAAGTGATGCACATTGGAGCCAAAAATCCTAAATATAAATACACGTTGATGGGGTCTGAACTGGCAGAGACTGACCAAGAGAGAGATCTTGGAGTCATAGTCGATAACTCAATGTCTAGACAGTGTGTAACTGCAATAAAGAAGGCCTACGCTATGCTGGGGATTATTAGGAAGGGAATTGAAAACAAATCAGCCAGTATCATAATGCCCCTGTATAAATCATTGGTGCAACCTCATTTAGAATACTGTGTACAGTTCTGGTCGCCACATCTCAAAAAGGATATTATAGCATTGGAAAAAGTGCAGAGAAGGGCAACTAGAATGATAAAAGGGTTGGAACACCTTCCCTATGAAGAAAGGTTAAAACACTTGGGGCTCTTTAGCTTGAAGAAACGACGGCTGAGGGGTGACATGATCGAGGTTTATAAGATTATGAAAGGGATTGAGCAGGTTGAGAAAGAAGTACTTTTCTCCCTTTCTCACAATACAAGAACTCGTGGGCACTCCATGAAATTGCTGAGCAGTCGGATTAGAACAGATAAAAGGAAGTACTTCTTCACCCAAAGAGCGATTGACATATGGAATTCACTGCCACAGGAGGTGGTGGCAACTACAAGCATGGACAGTTTCAAGAGGGAATTAGATAAACATCTGGAGCAGAAGTCCATCAGTGGCTATTAGCCACTGGGTATAGATGGGAACTCTCAGTCTGGGGCCGGTGATGCACTCTATTCTTGGTGCTGGAGGGGACAGCAGTGGGAGGGCTTCTAGTGTCCTGGCCCCACTGCTGGACCTCCTGATGGCACCTGGTATATTTTGGCCACTGTGTGACAGAGTGTTGGACTAGATGGGCCATTGGCCTGATTCAACAATGGCTTCTCTTATGTTCTTATGGAGGAGGCAGAGAGAGCGAAAAGCCAATTGTGCACTATGAGACTAGATAGTGTGATCACAGCTGGGAGATCACCACTACGCCCCACCTGAAACCCAAGCTGCCCCTGCTGAAAGTCTTGGTCCGAGACCAGTGAATGAAGCAAGGCCTATGCCTGAGATGCAGAGAAAGGGGCCACTTCACCGCTACCTGCCCTTCGGGAGAGGCTGCTGGACCATCTGGAAAAGAGAGTGAGAAGCGTCGGGCTGACACCCCATTGAAAAAGGGGACAGCAAAGCGGCGGAACCCCCATGCCTTACACACCACTGTGGAGATATTGGATCCAGTTTCGAGTGGTGATGAAGCGGCAGAGCCAGCGGGAAACAGCCAAGTCCTGTTATAGGTGGCGCAGCACAGTAGGACCCATCGCCTGAGTCACCTGACGTGGTGAGCAACTACCCACCCCTCTGTTTTGTGACTGTGACTATTATAAACCTTGCTATGAAGACGCACATTAGGGTTCGCGGCCTCATTGACTCGGGCTGCGGGAGGGATCTCATCAACCCCTCCCTGGTGTCGGGATTGGAGGCAGCTGTGATCCGTTTGGCAGAGCCCCTGATATTTACCCAAATGGATGGCTCTCAGATGAAAGAGCCCTGTAGGTTCGAGACTGTGCCATTGCGGGTGGGGGCTGGAGATCATTGGGAGGACTGTGCCTTTGTGGTGTCCCCTGGAGCTAAGTTCCCCTTGGTGTTGGGCAGCCTGTAGCTCCATGGCCATGATCCATATATATTGTGGGATGAAGGCATAGTCCGTTTCATCTCCCCAAAGTGTCAAACTCACGTCTGGGATCCTGCCTTGGAGGAACTGGCCCACATCCCCAAGGAATACAGAGACTTGTCACAGGTGTTTGAGGAAGAGGAAGCGGATGAGCTCCCTCCTCATCATAACTCTGACTGTGCAATCGAGTTGTTGCCCGGGCATAAAATGCCAAAAGGGAGGATTTATGCCATGAGCCCCATGGAGAAGGAGGAGTTGCAAAAGTTATTTGATAAAAACCTTGCTAGAGGATTTATTCAGCCGGCAGCCTCCCCGTTTGCAGCTCCAGTTCTCTTCTGTAAAAAAAAGGACGGAGGGCTCTGGCTTTGCACAGACTACCGGGGGCTGAATGCAGTTTCGTCCACCAATGCCTACCCCATGCCGTTGATTAAAGACCTCTTGGCAGAAGTGGCCAAAGGGAAAATCTTCTCTAAGCTTGATTTGCGGGATACTTATTTCCATGTATCCGGCAGGGAGATGAATATAACACTGCCTTCAACACTCCCTTGGGCCAATTTGAATACCGTGTGATGCCATTTGGCCTCCAGGGGGTGCCAGGAGTATTTATGAATTTAATAAATGAAGTGTTACACAAGCACCTGTTTAAGGGGGTGTTAGTTTACTTAGATGACATTTTACTGTACTCCCCTGACATGGCCTCCCATGTTCAGCTGGTGAGAGAGGTCCTCCAGACATTACTTAAGCACAAACTCTTTGCCAAATTATCCAAATGTGAGTTTCATAAGACCAGCATTGACTTTATAGGGTACCATATATCTCAGAAGGGGATTGAGATGGGCCCAAAGAAAGTTCAGGATGTATTGGAATGGGAACCTCCAAAGACCCGCAAACAGCTCCAGAGTTTCCTTGGATTTGCCTCCTTTTACAGAAATTTTCTGCCCCACTTTGCCCAAGTGAGCCTACCCTAACTGATTTATTGAAAACCAAGGGGAAGGGACCGGGGGCAGCCAAACCTGGGACTATGCTGGAGTGGACCCCTAGGTGCCAGGAGGCGTTTGATCAACTAAAGGCTCTGTTTACAACAGAACTGGTGTTAGTGCACCCAAATGAAACCAAGAAATTTGTGGTTCAGATTGACGCTTCAGATGTCGCTATGAGGGGGGGGCGATCTTACAAGAAGGGTCTAAAGGTCAGCTCCATCCCTTGGCATACGTATCCCGCAAATTCAATAACACTGAGAGAAACTGGCCTGTGTGGGATAAGGAAGCTGGGGTGATCCTTTTGGCCCTGGCCACATGGAGACACTGACTAGAAGGGGGCCCATGTTCCCTTTGAGGTTTGGACTGATCACAAAAACCTCGAGGTTCTCCGTACACCCCGTAACCTAAATACCAAACAATTCAGGTGGGCTGAGTTTTTCTCCAAGTTTCAGTTTACCCTGCACCACTTCCCTGGTAAATCAAACTCCCTGGCCGATATGCTCTCTCGCCTCTCGCAACATGAAAGCAGGAGGGAGGAGGTCCGCGACTCTTTCTTCATGCCTTTCCAATTAAGTGGTGTGGTGCTAACATGTAGCCAGGGGTAAGAGGAATGTGCCATGCAGCCCCCTGCTACTCATTGGGAAGACAAGTTTGCATCGGCTTTATCCGATGCTGAAAAAAATGAACTGAGGCTGGCAGGGGATCTCGAGTGCAGGGAAAATGGCTGTTGGTACAAAGGGAGCAAACTGTTAGTTCCGGAACTGTTGCAAGGGGTTGTATTACAATCATTCCATGGCTCCAAGCCAGCGGGCCATTTAGGCTTTGTATAATCATTACATCTGTTGCAATGTTCTGGTGGCCGCACATGCATAAGGACCTATCCGTTTACGTTCAATCTTGTCAAATGTGTATAATGTGCAAGCCTCAGGCGGGGAAGCCCCCAGGTTTATTGAAGCCCCTGCTGACCCCCAGCAGACCGTGGGAAATTATTTCAATGGATTTCATTACAGAGTTGCCTCCCAGTAAGCAGATGACCGTGATTTGGGTGGTTGTGGACTTGTTCTCTAAGCAGGCTCATTTCATCCCTTTCCCCGGTTTGCCCACAGCCCGTTCCCTGGCGAGAGCCTTCTTGCAGCATGTAGTGAGCCTGCACATGCTGCCAACCATAATAATCATGGATCGGGGAACTCAATTTGTTTCCAATTCTGGGGAGAGCTAATGGGCCTCTTGGGGGTGGAATGGTCCCTAAGTAGTGCTTACCATCCAGAAACTGATGGCTAAACTGAACGAGTGAATCAAACCCTGGAACAGTGCTTGCACTGTTTCACTAATTTCCAACAAAATGACTGGGTGGAACTCCTTCCCCTAGTCGAATTTTGCTACAATAACTTGTATCATGCCTCGACGGGAATCTCCCCTTTTAAAGCTGCTTTGGGGTACGACAGCCCCCCACTGCCATTCCTCAATCCTGACCTAGGAGTTGGAGGGGAGGCAACATACTGGTGTGCGAAAATGAGAGACTCTTGGTCGCATATATGTGAGGCTCTGGACGATGCCAAGGCAGCGTACAAAACCCAGGCTGAGAAGAAAAGGGTGGAGGGTTGGGTTCTGCAGTCTGGAGATTTCATGTATGTCTCAACCAAGAACTTATGGCTCCCGCAAACCTTGCGGAAGCTGATGTGGAAATACATTGGTCCATTCAAAATTCGCAGATTGATCAATGATGTGACTGTAGAAGTGGAATTACCTAAGAATCTTAAAAATGTCCATCCAACTTTCCATTTCAGCTTGTTAAAGCCAGACTCCAAACCAATGGCGTCCCGAGGCAGCGGTCCCTCCCCCACTCTTGGTGGATGGTGAAGAATACTACGAGATTTTGGACATTCTGGATTCTAAGATAAAACGTGGGCAATTGTATTATCTTGTGGAATGGGTGCATTTTGGTCTACAGCATAGCCATGGATGTCAGAGCACCAAGATTGTTACAAGACTTCCACCGATGTCTCCCGGGGAAGCCGGGAGGTTTCCTGAACAATAACAAAAGTGGGTGATTGGGTTTTAAGAGGGCAGGATGTCAGATAACTGCCATGTTTTCAGTATGATCTCATTCCTTGCTTGCTTTCTCACATGCGCATAGCTTTGCTTTGCTTAAGGAATCGTGGGAGACATTCCTCTGCTAGCAGTCACTATCTTATGACCTTGAACAGAAGGGAGGGCTTGGGTTCCCAGATGGTGTGAATGTATTGGCCCTCTTACAGAGGAGGGTGTGCTCCAGTTCATTATATAATATCCCGCAGGGAGATTTTCTGTGCGCGTGCTCGGCTTTCATTTGCTTGGCTAGTTGAAGCATCAGAGTATATACACAGCTCCCCACGCCCTACCCGTTATTCCTGACAATGACTCTGCATTAATGGGCAGCAGACTGGTATTCCAATAAAGCAGAACTTTCTGAATAAAGTGTGGCTGGACTTGCTTGCTGTTGAACCTGACACACCGCGGTCTTGGTCGGGGCCCTGGGTTGGTACATCTGGAGCAGGTTGGAGCAGTTCTCTGCTTAACAGGCCACCTGGATCCACCCATTCAGGGTTGGCGGGTTTCCGTGGGCCAGGATCAAGTGACTTAGACTGGCCCTATAGAACTTGATGAGAACTTCCTTGGGCTATTCCTGGAGCTTGGTGGCGTGCGTCTTGAACTCTTCCAAGTACTCCTTCACTGAGTGGCCAAGGCAGGCCTTGCAGGCGGGTGTGTGCCCTCTCCAGTTCTAGGGGGTCTTCATACTGCTGACGTAGGACCCACATAAAGGCATTCATGTCTTGGAGTTCGGGGCCCCAGACATTGTGGAGGCCCACAAACCAGCCGACCACCCTTTCCCTCTGTCATAACCCGATGTAGTCCACACAGTGCTCGTCCAAGGCGAACGTGGGACCCCAATCCCTCAGGAACTCATGAACCTGAAGCAAGGAGAATACCATCTTCTCAGAGGTGCCATCAAACGTGGCTTCCATGGACTCTTGGGGTCTCTCAAGCTCCACGGGAGGGGTGACCAGGGTGGCTGTCCCAGCTGGGCTGGGTGGGATGACTGGCGCCACCGGTGGTGCTTGTGTGGGAAGTGCCTGCCCTGCCCCAGGGCCTCCTCCAGCTCCAGCCCCTGCCTGATCCCAGTTCTGGAACTCCTGCTGGATTGCCTCCATGATGACTCCCGGCAGGTCTAGCATCATGTTGTGCATATCAAGTCTCAGTTCTTCCATCTCCCCTTGGAACTCCTGGTGGATGCTTTTGAGGTCCATCTCTTCTGTGATGTGGATGCACACGGGGTCATCCTGGAAGGAGCATCTGTACCGTCTCTGCTCTCATTCCCCCTCATACAAGAACCTGTCAAATTACAGGTCTAGGGTCAGCACCCAACTGGGTTCTGCCCAGGTAGACATTGGAGCCCACGAGTCTCTAGGCTTCACTCCAAGATCCCTCATGTCCACCGTGGACACTGGGGCAGCCATAGACACAGGCATCACCCCATTGCTGGTAGTAGTAGTAGTAGGGACGTCCCTGTTGCCTTCGCTCATCACGTCAGTGGTGTGGAGGCTCAAGGAAAAGGGGAGTTGTAATTCTATGTCAGACTCTGGGAGAAGTCAGTTCTCAACACCATTAACTTCTAGGAAGGATGAGTTTATCGAGACATTAATAGGATCCAGCCTGTACGTTGGCTGTGTTAGGTAAAAGCGCAAGATCAATAGATATACAAGGTTCAAGCAGGGCCCCCAAAAGTTTCAGAACCAATCACCCTCAGGATTTTCACCCGCCAAAAGCAATGGCTCTTCATCCCCCCTTCAGTGTGCCACCCCCCAACATGTAAGACACCAAAAGATGAGAACCAAGGACACTAAAGTTCTCAGGAAAGCGATAAGGGCAGTCTACATCAAAGACTTGCAAAGTGAAAGCATTTTGGTTTTACACTCTCCCTCCCCCCTACCAGTTACTATGATGAATGAGCCATAAAATGTATAGCGAGTTTGACATCCACACACCTCCAGATTGGACTACTGTGACTCACTCTACGTAGGCCTACCCTTGAGACTGACTTGGGAATGCCAACTGGTACAGAATGCAGCAGCGTGGGTCCTCACAGGGACCTACAAACAGTACATATTCAACTTGTGCTGTGTGAGCTGCACTGGCTGCCAATGGAGTGCTAGATCAGGTTCAAGGTTTTGGTATTAACCTTCAAGGCACTAAACAGTCTGGGACCAACATATTTTTGGGACCATCTCTCCCTGTATACCCCCAGAAGAGCATTGCATTCAGCAGATAAGAACTTATTGGGGCCTAGCCCAAGAGATATCCAACTGTCCTCGACCAGAGCTAGGGTATTTTCCATTTTGACTCCAACCTGGTGGAACTCTCTGCCAAATAACATCCACATTACACCAGGCCTCCTGTCTTCCGCTATCCTGCATTGATAACACTGTCTAACAATCACATCCTTTGCTGTCCCCTTCTTCTTTTTAACAATATTTTATTAAATTTTCAAACACACATTCAACACACAAACATACATACATACACGGGGGGAGATCTTTCAAGTAATTATAATACTTGTGCCTAATAACTAAACCATATTGCTCAAATGTTGATCTCAACATTTTTTAGTCTTTTGTTGCCAGTATAATGAACTCTCTTCTCTGTATCCTCGCTAATGTATTGTTTGACTATAATTTTAAGTTATTATAATTTTCCACCCAGGTGTAAAACCTTGTCTATGTATTCTCAAAAGTTTTTTTCTGGCCGGTCTTTCAATAATAAAGTCAGTTTATCATTTTCTGCTGTTTCCAGCATTTTGTTTATGATCTCTTCTTTAGCAGGAGTTTCCACTCTTCTCCAATATTTTGCATATAAAATTCTAGCCAAGGTAACTACATACAAAATCAAATAGGCATCATTTTTTACAGCTTTGAAGTAAAATATTTAACAAGAATATTTCTGGTACAAAGAGTATAGAACATTTTAACATTTTCTGCAATATTTCATGTATCCAAGCCCAATATTTTTTAACTTTGTCACAAAACCACCACATATGATAGAAAGATCCCACCTTGTTTTGACATTTCCAACATTTATTTGAACAACTCTGATCAAATTTAGCAAGTTTCTCAAGGGTAATATACCATCTGTAGAACATCTTATATATAGTCTCTTTGTAAGAGATGGCTTTAGTAATTTTTATGTTTTTCTTCCAGATCTGTGACGATTGATCTAAGTCTATATTATGCCCCAATTTTTTTGCCCATTGAATCATTACATCTTTCACTACTTCATCTTGCATCCTGTATTCTAACAATGAAGCATACATTTTTTTTTATAAATTTTTGTTCCACATACAAAAGAATCTTACCTATTTCTAAAGGATTATTATAAAAACCTAGCGGTTTATCTTTAGCATATCTAGATTCCATTTGTACCTTTTGCCACCATGTAAAACTTTGTACAAATTTCAAGTTATTTTCAGAGTCTAGAATATTTTGATACCTTGTAGTTTGTTCTTCTTGGTATATGTCAGGATTTGTAAAAGCTTCCAAAGGTGCAACCCACTTTGGAAGCTTTTAGTAAACTTGAGTCTTTATTGTCTCCCATATTTTCATTAAGGAAGCTCTAATCCTATGTTGCTTAAAATATTTATGAGAGTCTGCTTTTCCATACCGTAAAGATGCATGCCATCCTAGTAGTAAATCATGTCCTTCTAGTTTTAACAATCTCTGATTTTCTAGTGTAAGCCATTCTTTAATCCAGTTCAGTGCTGCTGATTTATAACAAAGTAGCCAGTCTGGAAAGGAAAACCCTGCTTTATCTTTGGAGTCTTGTAAAACTTTAAGTTTTATTCTTGGTTTCTTCCCTTGACAGATAAATTTTGACAAGATTTTGTCAAGTTCTTTGAAATAGTTCTGGTTTTGAATAATCGGTATAGTCTGAAATAAAAACATCACTCTCGGTAATACATTCATTTTAATGGTGGCAATTCTTTCCATAAATGATATTTGAAGTTTTTGCCATTTTTCCAAGTCTTTCTTAATAGATTTCAATAGTTCTATATAGTTATTCTCCAACAAAGAGCTGCATTTATTTGTTATGTTTATTCCTAAATATTTAATCTTACTTTGAGCTTCCGAGCCTGTTTTCTCTTGTAGAAGGAAAACTTGTGCTTTAATCATATTTTTGTCAATATTTTTGTTTTTTTATAGTTAATGTACAATCCTACTACAATTCCATAATCTTGCAATGCATTTATCAGTATACTTGTGGAGTTGAGAGGATTCTCTAGAATAACAAACACTAAATCATCTGCAAATGCTAAAAGCTTGTATTCTTCTCCTCTTAGCTTAAGGTCTAAAATTTGTTGGTCCTTTCTAATTACATCATTTAAAACTTCAAGAACAAAAATAAACAATAACGGTGAAAGGGGACAACTGTGTCTCATCCCTTTACAAATTTCAATATTCTGTGTTAAATCGCTGTTAATCAAAAACTTTGCTTGTTGTTTAGTATAAATTGCTTCAACCATTTCCCAAAAATCTGTGCCTACTTGAGCATATGAAAGTAATTCAAGCATAAATTTCCAGTTAACATTATCAAAGGCCTTCTCTGCATCTAAGAAAATCAGAGCCATTTGTTTTTCTGGGCGTGCTTCATAATATTCCAAGACGTTCAATAACCTCACATTATTCCTCAATTGTCTTTTTGGTAGAAAACCTGCTTGATCTTTGTGGATCATCTGTGATAATTTTTTTTTCATTCTAGATGCTAAAATTGAAGCATAAATTTTATAGTCCACATTCAATAATGAAATAGTTCTATAATTTTTAATTTCCTTCTCATCTGAATTCTGTTTATGTATCAGTGTTATCAAAGCTTCTTTCCAAGAATCTGGTGTCTCCCTTTCTAATCTTTCATTTTGACATACTTCTTTAAGAGGGATTAATAGCTGGTCTTCAAACAGATGGTAAAATTCTGCTGGTAATCCATCTGGACCTGGAGTTTCCCCCCTTTTTTGCTTCCTCACAGCTTCTGATAATTCAGCTAATGTTACTGATTGATTTAATATGTTTCTTTGTTCCTCTGAAAATATTTCAGGTTTATTTAATTCCAAATAGATTCTGATTTGTTGTTGAGATACTTGCATTCTACTATATAATTTCAGGTACTACAGTTCCACTATTTTCTTTAAATCTTCCCAAATTCTTTCTTCTCCCATTTAATTTTTTAGTATTTTTATTTAAAAAAAATTCTTTTCTTTACATAGTTTATAGGCAAGCCATCTAGTTGGTTTATTCGCATGTTTAAAATAATTTTGTTTACCATATCTTATCTTCTTTGCTATTTCCTGTGTTAACAGACAATTCATTTGATGTTGCAGGAGTTTAAGTTTATTTTTCCTCTGTTCACTTGTTGGGTCTTGCTGTCCCCTTCTTCTTTTACCTTCAATCTTTCCCAGCATCAGGGTCTTCTCAATGAGTGCTCTCTTCTCATTTGGTGGTCAAGATATTTGAGCTTCAGCTTCAGGATCTGGCCTTCCAGGGAACAGTCAGGGTTGATTTACTTTAGGATGGACTGATATGATCCCCTTTCAGTCCAAGAGACTCTCAAGAGTTTTCTCCAGTACCATAATTCTAAAACATCTATTCTTCGGCACTCGGCCTTCATTATGGTCCAACTCTCGCAGCCATACATTACTATTGTGAATACCATTGCTTTGACCATACAGACTTTTGTTAGCAGGGTGATGTCTCTACTTTTTATTATGTTGTCTACGTATGCCATAGCTTTCCTCCTAAGGAGCAGGCATCTTTTAATTTCATAGCTGCAGTCACCGTCTGCAGTGATCTTGGATCCCAGGAACGTGAAGTCTGTCACTGCTTGCATGACTTCCCCTTCTATTTGCCAAGGAGTGATGGGACTGGATGCCATGATCTTAGTTTTTTTTTTTTGTTATGTTTCAAACCAATTTTTGCACTCTCCTCTTTCACTCTTGGCAAGAGGCTCTTTAGGCTCTCTTCACTTTCTGCCATTAGAGTAGTATCATCTGCATATCTAAGGTTGTTGATGTTTTTCCTGGCAATCTTAATTCCGGCTTGTGATTCATCCAGGCCGGCATTTCGCATGATGTAGTCTGCACATAAATTAAATAAGCAAGGTGACAATATACATCCTTGTTGTACTCCTTTTCCGATGCTGAACCAATCAGTTGTTCCATATCCGGTTCTAACTGTTGCTTCTTGACCCTTATACAGGTTTCTCAAGAGACATATGAGGTGGTCTGGTACTCTCATCTCTTTAAGGACTTGCCATTGTTTGTTGTGATCCACACAATCAAATGCTTTAGCATAGTTAATGAAGCAGAAGTAGATGTTTTTCTGGTACTCTCTTGCTTTCTCCATAATCCAGAGAATGTTGGCAATTTGATCTCTAGTTCCTCTACCTCTTTGAAACCCAGCTTGTACTTCTGGCAGTTCTCTATCCATGTACTGCTGAAGCCTAGCTTGTAGGATCTTGAGCATAGCCTTGCTAGCGTGTGAAATGAGTACAATTGTGCGATAGTTTGAACATTCCTTGGCATTGCCCTTCTTTGGGAATGGAATGTAAACTGACCTTTTCCAATCCTGTGGCCACTGTTGCATTTTCCAAATTTGCTGGCATATTGAGTGCAGCACTTTAACAGCACCATCCTGTAATACTTTGAATAGCTCTGCTGGGATACCATCACCAGACCCCAGTTATTAATTGACTAGTCAAATCCTCTACCAGGATTTTTTTTATTAGTAGGTGGAAAATAGGAATTTATAAGTAAAAGGCTGCCCTTAGCCCACGTAAGAATGATTGCTAAATGATCCAAAGGGCTTAACTCCATACAATTTACTTTTAAAGATGTAGCAATAAGAATGCCCAACCCCCCTTTAAGTCTACCTGGGCCCCAGCCTGGGACAGCCTTTACTGCATATGTATGGTAGCCATCTAATTCTAGGGCCACTGTGGTCCAAGTTTCTTGGAGCATAATAATATCAAAATTTTGTCAAAAGAAAGGAATATCTGGAGAGTTGGATTCGCACCTAGACCAACCTGCTACATTCCAAGAGAGGATATTATCATCATTGGGTGACCGTTTGCACTTTGTCAGTCCATTTTTGAAATTGTCTCTAAATCACCCTTTGTATCATAAACTATATATCCATTTTTAGGCAGATGAGTAATTACAGTTTGTTCACTCCTAATAGCTGAATGCTGCATGTCGTTCTCCTGTGCACGATTGATGAGTTGTTCACTCCTAATAGTTGAATAATGCATAACGTTCTCCTGTGGGCTATTGACAGTTTGGTCATCTTGCTTCCTAATACTTGGTGGAATTGGGATCAACATTGGAGAGGAATTTTGCTGTAACTTGTGGGCTGTAGAATCCTTTTTTCTTAAAAAGACTCCTTCTGCTTGTAGTTGTGGATCTTTGTTAATGCTTAATAGTTTAAGTCACAGTTGTTCCAGTCTGGAGGTGATTTTTGCTTGGTCCATAAGGGGTCGATCTGAGAAGAAGTTTAATAAGTTCTCTTCAATTGAATTGTCTAGATCAAAATTTTCTAAGTTCTGTGCAGATTGAGTAGGCAGATCATTCCATTGTATTAAATCTTGTTGGGAGTCTTTGGGTACACAGTCCTCAGGTAGTCTGTCTTTTGCCCTTAACGTTTTAGAGTTCAGTTGGTTTTTCAATAAAGGCAATGTGACTAGGTTATTGAAAACACAAACAGGGAAAATTCCTTTAGTGTGCAGGAGAAATTTACGGTGTAATGGAGTAGAGAGCTTTCAAACAATAGTAGGATTCTTTTTGTTTGATTCAAACTATAAAGTGACCCTACATGAGTTAGATCTAAAGAAAGTTGAGGAGGTGCTTAGATGATTTAGTGGCTGATGTTTATATTTCAAACAGGGGCCTGACCCCTATAATTGCATACCATAAGGCAAACCTTATAGGATTGTAATTTAAGTTGAAAGTATTTCCTCCTTCTCCTCTAGTTTGGGTCTGTTTATATTCATTTACTGAGTTGAGTGTATTGTGTATATTATTCCTAAAAGCACTCAATTTGCTATTACTATCTTTCATTAGGTGCTGGAGCATTTCGTCTATCTTAGCATTCAAAAGGCTGATTTTTTTCAAATAATAAATTAACTGTTTTGGCAGTCAAATAGGAGAGATCACTTAAAATATCAGCAGCAACACTGTCTTTATCCTCTGTGTCGCTTCCTTGTAGCTTTAAAGTAACCTCTCCCCTCTCTTCTTTATCTCCTTCTCTGTGTTGAACAATTCTGCTATCTTCACTCCCAAGCTCTCTCAGCGGAGTGAATCAGTGAATTATCTTTAGAAATGAAGAAATCATCCAGTCTAGTTTGTTTACAGGCTAGGGGTGGAGTACCATCTTCTGCCTCTCGCTCCCTCTTACCTTGTCCTATTACTAAGTCTTCAGCTTCTAATATTCCTTAAAACTTTCAAAAAGAATTTTAGCTGATTTAAGAGGTTAAAATTAAACACTACCTTCCCGCTCTTGTTGAGATGTCTTATCCTTTACTGTGAATATCAGGTAGAGGTAGAAGAAGTTGATTGAAGATTGCAGTTTGATGTATATCCGCAGAGAAGGAGGAAGGTTTCTGTTATTATTTCAACTGATAAATATTTCTCCTAGCAGCTTCAGAAGATGCCCAAAACAATCTGACAGCCCAAGCAAACTCCAGCTTCTAAAAAGAGCACAGTTTGTAGGAAGTATAGGGGAGTTGCTGTGAGATGCTAATGCTGCTTCCGCCACCATCTTTGGTTCTCACTCTCTTCTCCAAATTGGCACACACCCCTCTATCAGTTTAGAACAAATTAATTCATTGAAACAACAAATTCAATTCATTAGTATCTCCCTTCAATTAATTTCTTCCAACTGATTAGACCTCAAGTACACTAACCCTACAAATAGATAACTACTAAAAAACCCTCACTTAATTTAGTAGGTCTAGCAGCACTGTCTCTGGGTTAACACTACTATAATGTTTTAGCAGCCACCTGTGGCCTTCTCTGGCTCCTATGCGGGAGTCTCTCTGTCTCTCTCCAATGTTTTAGAGAGACAGTGACTTCCTTGGGTCCTGGAGGATCCTTCCAGCTTCTGGTACCCCCATTCTTATGCTGGCTTCCCAAGGAGGTTTGGAGGTCTTGCCCTCAACTGGGTGGCGAACCCACATACTGACCGTATGGTGACTTGCCTGCCTGGTGTGAAGGTAGCAGACATTATGTGTGTTCTTGATAGGCTGGTAGATAGTGCTGGGGAGGAGCCAGTCGTTGTGGTACATGTTGGCTCCAACGATGTGGGGAAATGCAGTCGTGAGGTCTTGGAGGAAAAATTTAGGCTGCTATGCAGGAAACTCAAGGCCAGCACTGTAAAGTACTGGGTACCGTGCCTCATGACTCGGACGACGACATAAGAGAAGACGCGTTTATTCGTACTTCACACAAGACAAAAGACAAATGGCAACGGCCAGAGGCCAACTATATACAGTAGGTGGGGGAACGCCCCATAATCTTATTGGCAGGTTTGAATCTCCCACCAATGTTCCCATAGGCTCCCTTTAGGCGAGCTCAGGAGCCTAGTCCCTATTGTTCTCAGGAATGGAGCTCGCTCCCGTTCCTGGTCTAGGACATAACATCCCTCCCCCCATAGTTTGTCACTCCTAGGTGACATAATCTTTTAAGTACGCCGGAGCCTTCCGCACTCATGACCATTGGGGCACTGGTGTCGGGCTGGCGGCGGCGCCTTCTGGTTGGCTTGTTGCACTTGGCTCCTGGGCCGCCGGCGGTGGTGATGGTGGTGGAGGCTCATCTGCTTGTTCAGCCTCTGGGTTAATGGCCTCAGCAGGGCTTGCCTCCCAGTCGGTAACTGGCAGAGGTGGTGTTTCAGGTGCTGGGGCATTGGCTTCTCGGTCCCTGACCCGTGTATCCGGGTCCTGCCTCCTTTGTAATTGGTCCACGTGTTTATGTAGGACCCTGTCCCCGTCTGCCAGGACCTCGTAGGAAACTGGCCTGGTTGGCCTCAGGATGCGGCCGGCCAGCCATTGAGGCCAGGACGCGAAGTTCCTGTAGTAACGGGTTCTCCGGGCCGGAAAACCCTCAGGGCCTTCCTGGTTTCGCTCAGTGTCCTGGACTCTGGGGCCCGGTCGGGGTGGAGACGGTCTAGTAGGGTCGTGGGGTGGCAGCCCATCAGCAGCTCTGCAGGGCACTGTCCCGCGACTGGGTTTGGGGTCGTGTGCTGCGTGAGCAGGAATCGGGCCAGCCTGAACTCCCAGTCCCCGCCCGCTATTCTGCTTAGGGCTTCTTTGGCCGTGCGGACTGTTCTCTCTGCCATGCCATTGGTGGCTGGGTGAAATGGCGCCGAGCGGATGTGTCGGATTAAGTTCCTCTCGAGAAACGATTGGAACTCGGCAGAGGTAAAAGCGGCCCTTTTGTCCGACACTATGGTGTCCGGCAGACCGTGGGTCGCGAATATTTTCCGGAGGGCCCAGATCGCTGCTTTGGTGGAGGTGGTTGACACCGGGCTGATCTCGACCCATTTCAAGTAGGAGTCCACTGTTACTAGGAACAGAAGACCCTGGAACGGGCCGGCAAAGTCTATGTGTAGTCGGGCCCAGGGCTTGTGCGTGGACTCCCAATTCTGTGTCGGCACAGTCGGGGGATTGGGGCGGACCTCCTGGCATTGTTGGCATCCCCGGACCCAGGTTTCTATTTCTGCATCAATCCCGGGCCACCACACATAGCTCCTGCCAGAGCTTTCATACGCACTATGCCTGGGTGTGCTTCGTGTAGTGACTGCAGGACCCCTTGTCTCATTGGCCCGGGGATTACCACCCGATCCCCCCATAATAAACATCCCTTCAAAGCGGAGAGTTCGTCTTTACAGGCCTTATATGCTGTGAACTCCAGCCCAGCTGGCTCTGCCGGCCACCCCCTCACCACCCAGTTGAGGACCTGGGAGAGGATCGGGTCCCTAAATGAGTGGGCGGCCACATCCGCCGCCTGGAGAGGGGGTTTGGGAAGCCCTTCTAGCATTAGTACCACGGGGGCGGGGGCTGGGTCCTCCCCCGTCTGGGGCAGAGGTAGGCGGCTGAGAGTGTTGGCATGTCCCAATGCTTTGCCCGGCTGATGCTCCAACCTGTACTGGTAGCTCGCTAAAAACAGGGACCAACGTAAAACCTGGGGGGACAATGTTTGTTTCAAGTTTAGTTTATTGTATAAGCCATTGGCCATAACAAAACAGAATAAATACACAAATCTTATGCTCAGTGAGATACCCAATCAGTGGCTTACGTTAAGTCCTAACCTTAATCTTAACTTTCTTGCCGCCAAAGCAAACAGGGCCAATTTGCTGGTGACATGGGCATCAGAATCAGAAAGCATAAAAACACTCAGCTGCTGTTCTGAACAACCGCTATTATGCAAGGGTAAAATAGGGTGGATAAATCTCTGCCTAAGTGATTCATGCCATGAGCATCTCAGTAGATAGTGTTCAATATCGTCCACTTCGCCCAAACCACATTGACAGATTCTTAATGCGACAGGAATATCCATAAAACGACCTATACAAACCATTGAGGGGATGGCATGGAACCTTAGGGCAGTAAATGCCCTTCTTAGGTCAAGGTTTGTTAATTTCTCCAAATATTCTGTCCTACAGTGATCTCTTTTAAAGATCTTAAACAAGGGAGCCGTGCGGCAACTTGCTACCGCCTGGAGGGTCAAAAGGCCGTCCTTATTAAATACCCAATCCTTCAGTTTGGACTTTTGATTTACACTGTCCACTGGGCCCCAAAGGTCATCCGGAATTGAGTATTTCTGTAGAACAGAGGACAGATATTTGCCTGCACGTTTGGAGGATTTCAACAACAATCCAAAACTTTGGACACCTAAAATATCCTGGGGTCGTTTCTGACACTTCCTCCAATAGGAGAGGATTCTTACATTGGCCCTGGCTTCCAACGATGCCATACCCAATTCTGACCTCATCAGCGCCACAGGTGACCCTTTGGGCAAAACCAAAACCCGTCTCATGAAATAATTTTGCACAGTTTCTAACTGGGTTAACATTGACTCATTCCAACCCCAAATCTCTACCCCATACAGCATTGCAGCGGTTATCTTGCTTACAAATAATTTAACTGCTGGATCTATCAAACCACCACCTCTGGAGAAATAAAACTTCAGCAAAGCCCCTAGGTTATTCATAGCTGTGGTCTTCAGCTGCCTAATATGGGGACACCAGGAGAGGGTCTCTGAAAAGATTATACCTAAGTATTTTTATGTACTACACTGCTCGATTGGTGTGCCAAGGATGCTCCAACTAGATTTCTTGGGTCTTTTCCTGAAAACCAAAACTTTGGATTTGGCGTAGTTTATTTGCAGGGCTTCTGCCTTGCAATACTCGCCTAGTTTGTTCAGTAATCTCCTCAGGCCAATCTTGGTAACAGATAGAAGGACCATGTTGTCCGCATATAGAAGGATTGGAACTTTGCGTTGCTCGATATTTGGAGGCATAAATTCACTACCTTCCAAGCAGGCAATTAGATCGTTCAGATAAAGGTTGAACAGGGTGGAAGCAAGCACGCACCCCTGTTTCACACCCTTCTGCACTGGTATGCCTTCTGTAAGCTGACCCTCCCTTCCAACTTTAACCTTGACAGAGGTGTTGCTATGTAACAAGCTAATTAACTTAACAAGCCGAGGCTCGATTTTTATGCTCAGCAGTTTCTGCCATAGCCTACCTCTATCTATTGAATCAAAGGCTGCAGCAAGATCGATAAAGGCAGCATAAAGGGCCTTGGTAGGGCCCCTAACAGCCAAGGAAGCCAGTGAATATAGTGTTTGGCAATGCTCGATGGTGGAATGCTCTTTTTTAAATCCAATTTGAAAGGGGTGGATTGGGTTGCCTTCAATGACTTGATCTTCCAGTTTATTTTTTAGATGTCTACTATATAATTTAGAGGCAACTGGGAGTAAACTAATTGGCCTATAATTGCCGGGGTCACACACTTCACCCTTCTTATAAATTGGCACAATAATACTAGTTGTCCAACCCTTGGGGAGTTCACCAGTTCTGTCAATCTGGGTAAAGAGTTTAGCTAGTATTGGAGCCCACCAGTCAATAAATGATTTGAAGCATTCAATTGGAACAAGGTCCTCCCCGGGGGATTTACCACTGGGAGTGGATTCAATCAAAGACCTCACCTCGCATTCTGATACCTCTGGCCAAAAGGGCAATGTAAAAAGAGCGGGGATTACCTGATCATTCTTACCACCACAGCTAAAGACCTTGGAAAAATGGGCAAACCAGGTCTCGGCTTGTATGTTGGCACCCCTCCCCGTAGATTTACCACTAAAGCCGACTGAGATAAGGCGCCAGAAGCTACCCTCATTCTTGGTCCTAACTGCCTCTTGAAGCTCCGCCCATAAATGGGCAGAACATGCAAGCTTCTTTTCCTTTAAAAGCACTTTGTATTGCCTCCTAGCTGTGCCTGCAACCCTAAAAGACTCTGGGTCCCTATTTCTTCTCGCTACCCTGATGCATTTCGATAGATACCTCCTAAATTGCACACATTCCCTATCGAACCATTTTGCTTTCAGATCGGAGGAAGTGTTAGCGGAGCTCTCCTTCAAAAATAGGGATTGTAGTTGTTCCACTATCCACACTGTCCACACTCGTAGGCTAGAATCACATCAGCTTTGTCCCCTATTTGATCAGAGCCCACTATTGCCCTACCCCCCCTGGGGAGTACACCTGTGATTAGTTCATGGACCTTAGTAGTCCATTTAGGCCTCCTATGCAGTGGGACATTCCCCTCAAGAGTATCCAAAGCCCTAGTTATTTCTTTCAGACCACCCAGAATGACCCTCAGTGGCTTATGATCACTGTGTATGGACTCAATCACCTCAAAGGAAAGAATTCTCTCCAACAGATCCCCCAACACTACCACAAAATCGATGGTACTTCTTCTCAAGCCAGAGAAATAAGTATAAGTCCCCTCTGAGGAGTCCCACCTTGTACCGTTCAACACCAATAAGTTAAACAATGAGAGGGTTTCCAGAAACTTCCTACCAGATTTGTTGATAACAGAATCCTGGAGAGTACGACCTACCGTCAGGATATTCCTATCGGAGCACCCTCCATCCTCATGGTCTGGAATTGAAGACCCTATCCTGGCGTTAAAGTCACCTCCTAGAATTAGCTGCGCGCCTGGATATTGGACCACTAGTTGTTCCAAGAGCACGACCAATTTCACCTGGGGGGACAGTAACTGTGGCGTTTGTTTGTTGGCCGCGAACAACCCCAGGAGCGGCTTATGATCGGTGACGAGCGTGAAGGGCCGACCATACACAAAATTGTGAAAAAATTTTTATGCCCGCCACCAGCGCCAGCCCCTCCCGATCGATCTGCGCATAATTGCACTCCGCGGGAGACAGTGTGCGGGAGTAGTATGCTACAGGTACCTCCCGCCCATCTGGCAGTCGGTGACCCAAGACCTCCCCGACCCTGTATGGCGATGCGTCACATGCGAGAATCACGGGAAGCTTTTCGTCAAAATGGGCGAGCACAACGTTTGAAATTAACAGAGTCTTAACCCTGCAGAACGCCGCCTCCTCCCTCGGCCCCCACGCCCAAGGTGTCGCTTTATCGAGCAGTCTGTGGAGGGGTTCCGCTACAGCGGCCTTGTGCGGGAGAAAGGCGTGATAAAAGTTTATGAGGCCCAAGAACACCTGGAGCTCTGCCTTGGACTTTGGGGCAGGGGCCTCCACGATGGCCTTCACCTTGTCCTTGCTGGATGGAGGCCCGTTGCGTCGACCCAGTACCCCAAGAACTCCACCTCCGGAACCCCGAGAAGGCAATTTTCCCTCTTTACCTTCAGACCAGTGGCTTGGAAATGTCCCAGGACAGTACGGAGGTGGGCGGCGAAGCTCTCCGGGATGGCCGTGGTGATGAGGACGTCGTCAAAGAATGGCGTCACACCAGGGATCCCTTTTAACAAATCGTCCATTAAATTTTGGAAGATCCCTGGGGCCACACTGACCCCGAACTGCAGCCACTTTACCCTGAAGGCCCCCGGTATGTCACTATCGTTTGTACCTCGGCTGTGGCCTTGTCCACAGGGAGTTGCTGGTACGCCTGTGTGAGATCCAGCTTCCCAAATATGCGCGCCCCCGCCAGCGTGGCTAAGACATGACTAACTACTGGCATGGGGTATGCGTGTGCCTGGAGTGCCTGGTTAATAGTGCACTTGTAATCCACTCAGATGCGGATGTCCCCATTCGGTTTAACTGGGGTCACAATCGGGGTTTCCCAGCATGCATTTGGGATGGGCTCAAGGACTCCCTGGGCCACCAGCCGGTCTAGTTCCGCCTCTATTTTTGGATGGAGGGCCAGGGGCACTGTGCGGAACTGCCGCCGGATAGGCGTCACCGTAGGGTCTAAGTGTAGCAACACTGGGGGCCCTTTATAACAACCCAGCTTCCCATCAAAGACCTCTGGGAACTCCCTGCAGATCGCCCCCCAGTCCCGCGTCCCACATTTATTCACTCCCCCAATCGTAATGCCCAGGGCCTTGAACCACCCTCGCCCCAGGAGACTCACAAGGTTTCCCTCCACCACCACCAAGTCCAGTTCTCCCTCAAAGTCTCTATATTGCACCCGGAAGGTGCTGACTCCCCGGATGGGGACAGGGTTCTTTTGGAAGTCCACCAAGCTTAGCGGCGATGGACGTAGAGGGGGTCCCCCTGACAGGCAAAGCTTTTTTAGGGTGTCCATGGAAATTATGGACGCCACTGAACCCGAGTCGACCTCCATGCAGCAGGGGGGACCCCTCAAACCGCACATGCACTTGGATCTTTGGGGTGGAGGCCAGGTAAGGGTTGGGGAGTCGCAGTACCTGCAGCGGCTGGTCTGTGAGGTGGTAGAGATCAGAGACCTCCTCTGTCGTCTCGTGTGCGGTGGTCGGTGTGCAGTTAGGTGGGGCTGACAATCTCACGCTCTGGGGGCCCTTGGACCTGCAGACCTTGGCAAGGTGTCCCTGCTTTCCGCAGCCTTGGCAGACCGCATCCCGGAATCTACAAGTCTTCCTCCCATGGCCCTCTCCACAGCTGGCACAGACGGTCCGGTTGCTGGGAGGCTTGGCTGGTTCATGGCTGGGCTGATGGGCTGGTGCCGGCCGGCGGGGTTGCGGCCCAAGGGAGTAAACCTCCTGTGTATCGGAGTTTACTGGGCTGGGACCCGCTCCGACCAAATGGGCTGCCAAGGCCGACCGTTCCCGGCTGAAGCCTCATGTGCAGTTGCGATGTCCATGGCCTTGTCCAGGTCGAGCCGCTGGTTGCCAATTAGCTTGCGCCGCAGCTTGGAGTCCGTCAGCCCCCACACGAACTGGGTCAACAGGCTGTCCTCCACCTTGGGGAACAAGCAGTCCACCGCTAGCGCCCTCAGCGCGGCCAGGAAAGTGGTGGCGGATTCCCCTGGGGCCTGTACGCGCCCTTGGAACTCCATCCTTTTGGCCAGGAAGGTAGGTCTGGGGCTAAAATAGGCATTTAGGGCATTCATTATGTCCCCGAACGAACTCTCCAAGGCTGTGTGGGGCACCAGGAGGCTCTTCGCGAGGCGGACAGTGTCGGTCCCACACGAGCTCAACAGGAGTGCCCTTCTCTTCTCTGGATCACGTATTTTGTTCAGCTCCATGTAACAGATGAGCTGATCGGCCCATGCATCCCAGGTCTCTGGCCGGGAAGGGTCGAAGCGCTCAAGTCTTCCGTGCGTGGCGGCCATAGTTACGTCTGGGGAGGCGGGCGTCGGTGCGAGCGGTGCAGTGCTGCTCTCGGGGTCAGCGATGCGATGCTCGGCGAGCAGTGCGGTGCGGTGCTGCTCTTAGAGTCAGCAATGCGATGCTCGGGAGTGGCCTTGTCCTCATCGCCGCTCATGGAAGGCGTTAGGATCCCACCTTCATCGCCACTGTAAAGTACTGGGTTCCGTCCCTCATGACTCGGACGACGACATAAGAGAAGATGCGTTTATTCGTACTTCACACAAGACAAAAGACAAACGGTAACGGCCAGAGGCCAGCTATATACAGTGGGGGGGGGGAACGCCCCATAACCTTATTGGCGGGTTTGAATCTCCCACCAATGTTCCCATAGGCTCCCTTTAGGTGAGCTCAGGAGCCTAGTCCCTATTCCTGGTCCTGGTCCTGGTCTAGGACATAACAAGCACCTCCAAGGTAGCCTTCTCAGAAGTACTACCTGTTCCACACGCAGGGCCTGAGAGACAGACACAGGCTCAGGAGTATCAATGTGTGGATGAGATGATGGTGTAGGGGGGAAGGGTTCAAGTTTGTTAGGCACTGGGTTGCTTTTTGGAACAAGAAGGAGCTGTACAAAAGAGACAGTCTCCACTTGTCCCGAGAAGGAATCAGGTTGCTGGCACTTAAAATCAAAAAGGTGGCAGAGCAGTTTTTAAACTGAATATTGGGGGAAAGCTGACAGACACCATCCTGAGTGGGCACGATTTAAAAAAAATCACTACCCAATATGTGCTTAAACTCATTGAAAAATGAGGCCGCAGATCCCCAATTCAACGCCACGAAGAATTTAATGTTTATGAATGACCCGTCACTTTAAGGACAATCGGTTAATGGGATGGGACCTGGAGGGAGGATGAGTCTTCTAACATGCAAAATAGTCCCTCCATTGAGCATGGTCTCAATGGCAAGGGGGATGGCCGGGACTCCTTTAGTCCATCCCTGCAAGTGCCTTTGATCTTCAAGAACACATAGTCACGCCTATATGCATGCACAAAAAGGTTTTGTTTCATTTTTTTTAAAAAACCACCGTGCACACCTTCTTCAGCGGACGCTGTCTAGACAATCCACAGTGGAAGCAGCGTGTGGTAAGGCAATTCCCACGGGGGGATGTCTGATCATATGAGGATGAATTAAAAAGATCTGGATCAAATTTGAGCTGGCATAATGGTGGGATTAGCTGCCCATATGAACGCACCCTCAGTGAGGTTGATAAAAGGGAACACAGGCTGTGGCAAATAAAATGCAAGTCTGATCAGGCAGGCAAAAAGTAAAAAAACATAAAGACCTACAATAAAACTTTGTTCAAATATATTAGAAGCAGGAAACCTGCCAGGGAGGCAGTGGGGCCCTTGGATGACCAAGGGGTAAAAGGAGTAGTGAAGGATGATAGGGAAATGGCTGAAAAGCTGAATGCATTTTTTGCCTCTGTCTTCACTGTAGAAGATGAGAAGTGCTTGCCCACTCCAGAACCACTGATTTCGGGAAGGGTGTTGAAAGACCTGAGTCAGATTGAGGTGACGAGGAGGTCCTACGACTGATAGACAACTTAAAAACTGATAAATCATCAGACCCAGATGGCATACAACCAAGAGTTCTGAAAGAACTCAAATGTGAACTTGTGGATCTCCTGACAAAAATATGTAATCTTTCATTAAAATCTGCCTCCATTCCTGAGGACTAGAAAGTAGCTAATGCCACCCCTATCTTTAAAAAGGGTTCCAAAGGAGATCTGGGAAATTACAGGCCAGTCAGTCTGACATCGATACCAGGTAAGTTGGTAGAAACTGTTATTAAGGAAAGAATTAGTAGGCACATTGATGAACAAAAACTATTGAGCAGACTCAGCATGGGTTCTGTAAGGGAAGATCTTTTCTCACTCAGCTGTTAGCGTTCTTTGAGGGAGTGAACAAACATGTGGACAAGGGGGACCCAACAGATCTTGTTTACCTTGACTTCCAGAAAGCTTTTGATAAAGTTCCTCATCAAAGGCTTAAGTAAGCTCAATAGTCACAGAATAAAAGGACAAGTCCTCTTGTGGATCAAAAACTGTCTAATAAATAGGAAACAGAGAGTGAGTATAAATGGGAAATTTTCTCAGTGGAGGGTGGTAAGTAGTGGGGTACCACAGGGATCAGTATTGGGTCTGATGCTTTTTGTCTTGCTTATTAATGATTTGGTGTTGGAAGTAAGCAGTGATGTGGCTAAATTTACAGATGACACGAAGTTGTTCAGGGTGGTGAGAACCAGGGAGGATTTTGAGGCACTCCAGAGGGATCTGTCAAGGATGGGCGAGTAGGTGTCAACGTGGCAAATGGGGTTCAATGTGGCCCAGTGCAAAGTGATGCACATTGGAGCCAAAAATCCTAAATATAAACACACGTTGATGGGGTCCGAACTGGCAGAGACTGACCAAGAGAGAGATCTTGGAGTCATAGTAGATAACTCAATGAAAATGTCTAGACAGTGTGCAGCTGCAATAAGAAAGGCCAACACTATGCTGGGGATTATTAGGAAGGGAATTGAAAACAAACCAGTGTGAGAAGCTGATACTCCCTCACTGGCAGTCCTGGAAGGGAAAAGACACATTCAGAGATGGCAACAAGCACGGAGTCTTAGTGCT
Source organism: Gekko gecko (assembly GCA_029375565.1). Taxonomy (NCBI): domain Eukaryota; kingdom Metazoa; phylum Chordata; class Lepidosauria; order Squamata; family Gekkonidae; genus Gekko; species Gekko gecko. The sequence goes on along the minus strand of JAPDNY010000005.1, from coordinate 213,554,064 downwards.
AGAGACTCCGTCTAAAAAAATCTCAAGCTAACAGATTTCTCCACCAGCTGCCAGTCTCTGACTGGCTTGGGCAGCTCCATACACTGTGTCTTGATGTGGGACCAAGGAATCTGTGTCTGTGAACTATTTTCTTTCTTGCCCCAGCATGATCGTGGCACAGTTCCCTGGTGTTCGGGATGGGCCCAGCGTGAATAAGAACGCTGGATGGTGCCCCAGCCTGGCCTAGAGACTATACCGGTCCCAGTTTAATTTTAACCTTTCTTATCCCATTTGGAGTACTGTGTACAGTTCTGGTCACCACACCTCAAAAAGGATATTATAACATTGGAAAAAGTACAGAAAAGGGCAACTAGAATGATAAAAGGGTTGGAACCCTTTCCCTATGAAGAAAGGTTAAAACGCTTGGGGCTCTTTAGCTTGGAGAAATGACAGCTGAGGGGTGACATGATTGAGGTTTATAAGATTATGCATGGGATAGAGCAGGTTGAGAAAGAAGTACTTTTCTCCCTTTCTCACAATACAAGAACTCGTGGGCACTCCATGAAATTGCTGAGCAGTCAGGTTAGAAGAGGTAAAAGGAAGTACTTCTTCACCCAAAGAGTGATTAACACATGGAATTCACTGCCACAGGAGGTGGTGGCAGCTACAAGCATGGACAGCTTCAGGAGGGAATTAGATAAGCGTATGGAGCAGAAGTCCCTCAGTGGCTATTAGCCACAAGGTATAGATAAGAACTCTCAGTCTGGGGCAAGTGATGCTCTGTATTCTTGGTGCTTGGGGGGGGGAACAGTGGGAAGGCTTCTAGTGTCCTGGCCCCACTGGTGGACCTCCTGATGACACCTGGTATTTTTGGCCACTATGTGACAGAGTGTTGGACTAGGTGGGCCATTGGCCTGATCCAATATTGGCTTCTCTTATGTTCTTATATTCTTTGTTCTTAAAAGATCATTGTTCCAGCACTTTAGGATAATTGACAAATGGATTATTTATGGTAGTTTTATGATTGGTTTTATTTGTATTTATATATGGAATTTTATGTAAGCCACCCTGAGCCTGCCTTGGCAGGGAGGGTAGGGTATAAATTGAATAAATAAATATATACAAATTGCAGGTGCAGGAAAGTGACAGAAAAACAGTATTTCTGGTTCTGTGCAGAAACTGCACAGGGATTTTTTTTGCAAGATTATAGATGAAAACGTAGAGAGATCTAGGTCCAATGTACCCTTCATTACCAGCAAATACAAATATCAGTGGGTGGTCAACCTTCGTAGAACATTCATGGCAGTGCATTTTTACACTGGAAGATTTCATGGCATTCTATTGCATCAGTGGAAAATATTCTGCAGCTTGCCTACCTTAACCATAAAAGTGTCAATATATTTAATGATTTCAAAAACTGTTCATTTGATAGATTATTAAATCCATTTGGTTCAACAGATAATATAATATGGATAAAGTATATGAATCATGTCCATAGTGAACAGTGTGGAAGGGTACATTTTCAGAGAGAGAGGTCAAAGGAGCCAGTGGGTGGGGAAGTAGAAGCAGACTCAAGTGCAGAGCTGGGGAAAATGGACCAATCACAATTGTGAGTTTTGTATATGGCAATCTTCACATCACATAGAATAAGGTTTGGGATATTTTTTTTAAGTGGTCGGATGGAGACTGAGCCAATGGTTAGTATGGTAGAGGAAAGTAGAAAGGAGGCAGGGAGTGAAAGACAGTACGAACCAATAGGATGAGGAAAACAGACATTCAGGGAGTGGGAGAATAATAAAGAAAACAGGATATGTATGAATATGTATTAAGAAACATATGAAACAAGACCGTCAATACACATATTGTGACCCACAAAAGAAAATAAATGAGTTAATAAGGTGGTTGTATGGATCACTGGTGAATGGGTTATTGGGATCCTTGCACAACTTCCAGGAATGTTAATTTCAGTCTACCATCATTCCACTTGGAAGGGCAGCATTGTGGACACAGAGCACTCATTCTAGTCCCAAGGACTGTCATTCAAGTACTACAGCACCCATTCTGCTCCAAGTAGCTGTTATACTAATCTGGGGGTTTTCATTCCAATCCTAAAGCATCAATCTACTCTAGGAGCTGGTATTCCAATCTAAGAACACTCATTCTACTCTGAGGGAGCCATCTGGGGATTATCATTCCTGTGCTAGACCACTCAATATAATTCCAGATGTCATCACTTTCATTTCAGTCTGAGAGCACTCATTCCAGTCTTGGGGCTCTCAATCCAGTTTTAAAGCAAACATTCTAATCCTAGGCAGTGCCGTTACATACAGAAGGTTGTCATTCCTATACTAGACTACACATCTAACCTCAAGGGTTGTCATTCTAATCCTATCCAGTGTGGTGTAGTGATTAGAGTGTTGGGCTAGAATCTGGGGAGCCTCAATTTGAATCCCCACTCTTCCATGGAAGCTTGCTTGGTGACCTTGGGCCAGTCATGCACTCTCAGCCTAACCTACCTCACAGAGTTGTTGTGAGGATAAAGTGGAGGAAAGGAGAACAATGTAAGATGCTCCCAGGCTCCTTTTGGAGAGAATGGTGGGATATAAATGAAGTAAATAAAATGAATAAATTCAATGGAACCCATTCAAGACAGTTGGCATTGACAACTCCTATTATATCCAATGGATCTTCAGAGAGCTTCCATTGTTTAGTTGGCATTCTTGTCATTTGGTTTGGTAGGATGTCAGCTCCTAGTGGAATGGCCAGGTCCTAGATTAAGAGCTAAGACCCCACTGCTGCACCAGGCTTTGTTGAGCTGGGTGAGGAGGGAGCAGGGAGGGAGAGGTGTCATGCAGATTGTCTGCCATCTCACAGCATGGCAGTAGAGGATGCCCTTGACAAAGGTAGCAAGAATGGTGGTGCTTTGCCCTCTTAGTGAGCATGATCTCTCCATTCACTGCTGCACAATGAAATGGCTTTAAGGGGAGAGCAAATAACTCATGCCCTGTCCAGCTTTTCTTCCCCTCCCTACAAACCTCCTCTGCTCATCCTGAGGGCAGAGTCAAAGTGAGGGTTGGGGAAGAGACTGATAAGATATTTAGTTTCATCTCTGAGGGGGAAGATCAGCTAGAATGGCATCTAGGCATGGTGGAGGGAGGCCTGGATGCATCCTCTGCCCTCTCTGGTGCTTGACAAGGGAGTTTTAACTTGATTCTCCCTTCTTCAATTAAAGTCCAAAGTAGGCAATTGCCAGACTGGGGGCTGAAGCTGATCCTTTCTCTCCCTCCTCCCTTTTGCCGGAGCTTTTTAATCTGTTCCCCTTTGCTACATACATTGGAGGGTTTTGCCTGTCCTGTATGTGCCAACACATGCTGTTTAAAATATTAAATGTTATATTGCCATCTGCATTGCATCATATTGCTTCTGGTTTCTCCAGGCTTGCTTTTGGTTGGCTTGACTGGCCATTGTCAAAGCCTCTGAAGGTTTGTTTCTCTTATGCATATCACCAGTAGTATGATAGTCTTTTAAACTTCCTTGGTCAACAAAAGGTGTTTCTTCTTACGTCTTCCAGCTTTACATTCCCATTTGTCTGCATAACAGGCGAGCAAGCAGGTGAGGTACCAAGGAAGGAAATTATTTGCAAACATGATGATGCTATGATGCAAAGTTAATTTTCTTGTAGTTTTTCACTACAAACCTTTTATCTCCCGTTGTAACTTCTTACATTTTAAATTCAGAAAATCCTTCTTGAAAATTCTCTTGAAAATTCCTTCTTTTTCTCTTTCTACTTTTATTGCACCATTACTTCATCACACAAATATAGCACTGGTGAGTGTGTTCAAATGCTATTTCTATAAACAATCACATCCTTAATATTCTTCTTTTGTAAAGTGGCACTTGAACAATAGGTTAATTTAACATTTAGGTTGCCTTCCACATGCTAGTAAAATGAAAGGAAACTGTAATCTTATTTCATAAATTGTCTATGCAAAGAGCTCAAACCATCATTCCCAGCAAACTGTGTCCACTCCATTAAACAATGAGAGACAATATTATTTAGTTGAATAGCAGTCCTGAAGAATGATATGACCTGCCCATCACCATTTTTAGTTAGTGTTCCAAAACAGAATTTAGTGAAGACACCTGAAGACTTACTGTGAAAATGGGATACATCTTCACTATGTAAGTAAATTCCCATGTGAACCTGGCACAGTAAAATGCTTAAAATACCACTTTAAAAATGTTAACCATGTTTGACATTCTGTCATATATAAAATGAAAATATTTTAAAAGCTGCATGGTGAACAGAGATCTCTTATGTATCACATAATCTGTGTGAAAAGCCTTATATATTTCTAGCAATACGAATCTTGTATGACCCAATAAGAGATTTTGAGGAAATGGTGTTGAACTAAAAATGTATAAAATATATCTACTTCTCCTTCCTCTTGCTAAGTAGAACCCAAGGCAGCTTACAAAAAAAAGTCTTATCCAACAGTACAGTACAAGCAGCAGCAAATTTTAGGCAGAACATCCTTATTATACAGTGTTTCTCAAACTGAAATCCCTACTGGGGAGAAAAGCAGGGTATAAATAAAAATTGTGGAGGAACAGTCTCATAAGTACGCCTTGTCTGTGAGCTTAGAAAAGCCCCACAGCTATCCTCCTGGTTCTCTGCCCATTGAAGCCACCTTTTCCCTTACTCCCATATATATCACTTTCTCTCTAGGTAGTAACCACTGCAAGCAACAAATCTGAAAGAGTAGCTCCTGCTAGATGGATTTGTGCATCTAGCACTCTGTATCTGCACTGCTGGTAAAAGGCTCTACCTAGTTGCTGCTGTGAAAGTCAGGGTTTTAAATGCTATTAGAGTAGAGGAAGTGTGATGTGAAGTTTGACCACTGTGGTCTCTACCCTCACTTCCAGTTGACAGACTGAACCCCAGTGGCTTCTAAATGCATCCATTCAGGGCTGCTGAGAGCCACCATGGCCCCCTGGACAAAGATTCCATCTGGGCTGTCCCATGTGACTCTGATCAAAACCAAGTATTATCGGCTTGCTGCTACCATCCATGAATAGGATAATAATCATTGGTTGGATAAGAAACATTAAAGGATAAAGGGCAGGATTACTAAAGAACAGATTTTACTTCTCATTTACACAGTTCACATTGCAATAAGGTATGGTACAAAAAAAACCCCTGCACTTTCAAAAAAGAACCTCTTAGCACATGTCAATGTTAGCGATAAAACAAAGATCCAGTATACATATTCACCAAGAATTTGCAATTCCTTCATTAGAATCAGTAGATTGGCTGGACACATTTAGACTCAGGATCAAAATTCTTTTTAACTATAGATATAAACTCCTTTTTAGACTAGGAGAAGATCCCTTCCAGAGTAAATGGAAGAGACTGAAGAAGAAGGGAAGAGATTGGATTTATACTCCACCCTTCACTCAGAGTCTCAGAGCAGTTTATAAACTCCTTTCCCTTCCCCTCCCCACAACACACCCTGTGAGGTAGGTGTGGCTGAGAGACCTTTGACAGAAACTGCTCTTTTTCAAGAACAGCTCTGACAGAATTATGGCTTGCCCAAGGTCATGCCTCAAAATAAAAACTTAAAGAACAAGAGATTAATATAAGCTGGTGGGAAAGGGTACAAATAGAGTTGAGATTTGCTAAAGATAAACCATTTGGGTTTTATTCAGATATAACGAAAATGGATAAGATATTGTTATATGCTGATGATAAATTAAGAAATTGTATATAATGGGTTCTGGTCTTAGTGGCAGTGGGAGGTGTTGAACTCGCTCTACACCATAACGCTGAATTCCTGACCTCTTTGTGAGAGATTCTAGGGCGGTGCTCTGCTTCTCTCCGAGGGCTCCTGAAGGGAGACTCATGCAAGGTCCTGTCCAGGGAGGCGACTACGGGCGGTGGCTCAAGTTGTCACCAGGACTACACCAATGTGGTTGGTCGGGACAAGGAGGTTCAATGACTCACATTGAATCCTAGTGGAGACCAGCGGACCAGAGGGAAATTTCCACAAATATCTATATTCTACTGAAAATGTAAAAATTACCACTAGAAGCAATGTTACCTTCCTTTTGATTTTGGTGAGATTCCCCCTTCTAGATGCCAGCGTAGAACTAAAGAGAACTTAAAGAAGGGAGATCCCTTTAAAACTGGGTAATCGAGTGCTGAGGATTGTGAGGAGAAGGGAGGGGCATGGTGATCCTCCTGCAAGCGGCTTAAAAAACGGCTTGGCTTAGTTAAAAGGAAAGAACTGTAGTACCTAGGGCATTTGCTGAAAAGAGCCCTTGCGGAACTCTTAATTTCAAGACTCTTTAAACGGACAAAGCTAATTTCTATATTTGGAAGTGGAGGCAGCACCTGGTGAGACTAAATTAACAAGCTGCTGTGACATTGAGAAGTGATTAATTCAATAGCATTAGTGTTACCGGTTTTCTGTTGGAAAGGTCTACCAGTGTAGGAGAGCCAATAGGTGGCCTCAAGGTGGTCTCAAACCCCAGCGAGCTAATACTCCGAATAGAGAAAAGAAAGAAAGGAAGGAAAGGAGGGGAAGAAAGACATATGGCAAGAAGAAAAGAGAAGAAAATGGGAAGAGATAAGAGACTGAGCTGTTGGGGGCGCAGGGGAAAGGGAAGCGAACATAAATTTAGAGACTTGCTGCTATATATATTCTTCCTATACTTGGTGTTTCCCCCCATCAGGTTTTTGGCACTGCTGCATTGGTTTGCTTGGATTGCTGTATGTTTATCAGTATGGTTGCTGTTTGAGTGACTCCACGCTTGTTTGGTCATGTGCTTGGGTGTGTGTGTGAATGAGTGCATGAAAGGAGGGGAAAGATTTAGTTTGAGGAGACCTTGGGAGAATAAGGGAGCTAGTGTTAAGACTTGCATTCTGCTTTTCTTTGGTTTTTTTGTCCTTTTTTTTGGAAGGTCTCAATAGACATAACAAATTAGTCTCATACAAATAATAGTAGTAGTAATAGGAATAAGTAAGTTAATAATATAAGTTAGGTAATAAGTTTAGTTAGGGCAATTAAGTTAAGATAGACATAAGTTAGGGTAAGTTAATTAGCATTAGAATAAGTTAGGAATAAAATGTTGAGTGGAGTGAGGAAAACTTCAGTCCCATCTCCAGGACAAACTAAAACAGTAGCTTTAAGTTTAGCTCAGATAAGTGCAAAAGATCTGAACACTCAAATACATGAAAGCATTGCTCAAGCCATGAACATTGTAGTACAATATACCTTACCTCAGCTGATAGCTAAAGCCTTAGAACCACTACAAACGAAGATAGATACCTTCACCCAACCAATGACGACTCAAATGGAAGAATTTAAAAGGCAAATAATAGGGAACAAACAAGAAATAACTAAGCTGAATATGGCAACTAATAGGACAGAGACTAAACTGGAAGAAGTGGATCAACAGGTGCAGGAGCTTAAGATGAAATGTGACTCAATGGAAGACTCCCTCTTGACATTAGAAATGGAGAAAGCGACTCATCTTCTAAGATTTCAAAATATTCCCGAAAACAGGGATGAGAATATTAAAGATAATATGGCAGTGGCTTTAACCGAATATATGGGAACAGGAACAGCCAAAGACCTCACAGAAGAGATGGAGGCTGTATATAGAAGAAATTCTGCTTATGCCAAAAGAAATAAAACGCCCAGGGAAGTCCATATTAGATTCTATAAGAGAGCAACACGAGATAAAATTTTAGATACAACTAAGATGACACCACTAAATATCCAAGGGGTAGAAATTCAGATTTTAAGAGAGGTACCTTGGAGGATAAGAGAGAGGAGGCAAGAGTACCAATCCCTTGCAAGTGTGTTGAGATCTAATGACATACTATATAGATGGCTGCTTCCCAAAGGAATAATCTTTACCTACAAAGGCAAGAGGCAAAAATTAAATTCAATATTCAAGGTAGATGATTTTTTAGATAAATATGGGAAGGATTTAGGATTGCAAGAGGAAGAACCGAGTGAAATAGAAGGAGATTCACACGATGAAACACAAGATCAAGAGAAAGAAAAATTAGGAAAGAATAAAGGGAAAAATTTAGAAAATATATTCCCTCTAACATAACTACAAGGCTCCAGCATAGAAGGGGAGAATTGAAAAATAAGAGCAATGGACAAGAAGAAAATTAAAATACTATCTGTGGAGAAATGCCATTTTGTGAGTGTGTTTAAGTTGGTGGGGGCTGGATGGGAAGGGCCCATCAAACTTGAGGTAGGCCGGGGCCTAGTCTCCTCCTCATCCTCCCCCCTCCTGTTTCCAACCAGTAATCTAAGGGCAGCTCCCTAGAGAGGACAGGAAGTCCATCCAGGCTGTGAGGAGATCTGCCCCAGAATGCTGCAGGAGGGAGAGCCAGTTCCTGGGAGGGAAATTGATGTTTGATATTGTGACGTTTGGGGTGGAAAGCGAGTTCAGTCAGCAGTCAGAAGTCTGGAGCCAGTCAGACATTTGGTTGGAGTCTGCAGGAGGCAGAGGCCCCTTTGGGAGACATGCTGATCCAACTTTCCCCAATGAAGTGAAATCATGTACCTGTCCTGCAGACCATTTAGATAGGGCATGAGTGTAGAGAAGGGAGAGATGGAGCGTTTTGGTCACCATTATTTTGATTCTTTTGTTCACTGTGAACATGCCTGTAAATAGTTAAGTTATTGAATAAATTCTTTAACTGTTAATGGCAAGAAGTCCCTCTGTACCATGTAATTCCCCCAGCTGCTTGGAAATGCTAAGGGTGGGTCGGGGAGTCCCTGAAGAGGAGGAAAGGGGCAAAACAGCCAGTTGCCAACTCTCCAGGGGAGCCTCAAAGATTGCCAAGAAGCCCCAAGGTGGGTTCCTAGTGATACCAGAGGGAGGTTTGGAGGCTGTCCCTCATAACCAGAGCCCAAGACAGGGATAGTGGCGGCAGCAATACCTGGAGGCAGTGGAGAAATTAAACTGCCCCTTCAGGTGCCAGGATGGGCAAAGGAGGGGTGGGCAGAGCGGGGTCTACTAGCTGATGCAGGCCTGTTCTGCCACATTATCTATAAATGTTAACGGGCTAAACATGCCACAAAAGGGAAGAAGAACCTTCCATGAAATGAAGAAATTGCAAGCGATTGGGTGAAAAATTTGTTTCTGCAGATAAACTTAAAAAAGAGGTGTGGCTATGTATATTAAACCCTATCTCTACCCTAAACTGATTTTTGAATCAGATGATGGAAGAATTATGATAGTAAAAATTCAAAGATAAAATAAATCAACTCTAATAGCCAACATTTATGCACCCAACCCAAGGCAGGAAAAATTTGACCTACGTATCCATGTGATAAAATATGTATAATTGGTGACTTTAATGCAGTGTTTGATGGGAAACTTGATAGGGAAAGCCAAACCCAAAAAATAAATAGAGCAAATAAATTACCCCAAGCATTTTTACTTTTAGCAGAAGGATTAAGAATTGAAGATGCCTGGAGAATGAAGAATATCAATAAGAAATATTTTACCTAATCATTGTCTAGAATAGACATGGCCTGGACATTGGCAATAATAGTAACTGATTTACTTGAAGCAGACATACTTCCGGCAACTTTTGCGGACCACAACCCATTGATGTTAACACTTCAAGACTCTTCTAAAACCTCGAGATGGACTATGAAGATGTGGATTCTAAATAATGAAGAATTTCTAAAGGACTGCAAAGAAGAATTTAGTGATTTTTAAAAATGGAACATCCTACCGAGACAAACATCGATGTGGTATGGGATGCCTTTAAGGCCTTTGTGTGTGGGAGGATGATTAGGCAAAAAGTATGGCTACAGAAACAGAAACGAGTGAAATACCAACATATTGAAAGCCAAATTAAAAGAGAAGATAAATTGATGAAAGACCCTTTGTTGGAACAGACAAAGGGTAATATAATAAAATTTCAGCGTCACTTAAATTGCCTTCTCTCACAGGAATTAGCAAGAAGCTTGAATATGCGAAGCAATATCACTTTGAAAATGCGAATAAACCAAACAGATGTCTGGCATATAGACTAAGAAAAGATAGAGATAAAAGATACATAAAGTTACTAAAAAACGAACAGGGAGAAAAATGCTCTATGGCAAAAGACTTAAAAAAGATTATAGAAAATTTCTATAAAAATTTATATAGGCAAGAGAAACAAGATAAAGAAGAACTTAAGTTTTTTTGGATAAATTTAATAAGAAAAAATTCACGGAAGATCAAAAGAGATTATTAAATGAGCCAATTACAATATTTGAAATGACGGAAATTATAAAAAAAAACTAACGAAGAAAAAGCTCCAGGATTGGATGGTTTACCAATAGAGTTCTACCAGACATTTGAGGACCAAATAATATTACCACTGAAGATGACAATACAGAATATCAGCGAGGGGAAGAAAATACCTGATTCATGGAAGGAGGCTTAATTACCTTAATCCCTAAACAAGAAACAAATCTAATAGAAATAAGAAATTATAGACCAATTTCTCTGCTAAACACAGACTCTAAAATCTATGCCTCCACATTAGCAAATAGGCTAAAGAAGGTGTTGTCCCAAATGATACATCAAGATCAAGCTAGGTTTTTACCCCAAAGACAGCTAAGGAACAATGTTAGGATTATTTTGAATACTCTGGAATTCTTTGAAGCCCACCCCAAAAAGCAGATGGCCCTTCTGTTTATAGATGCTGAGAAAGTGTTTGATAATGTCAGCTGGGAATTTATCTTAATGCAACTAGAGCACCGGGGTTGTGGGGAAGAATTCCACTCAATGGTAAAAATGATCTATGTCAAGAGGCTAGAGTGCTGTTCAATGGAGATTCAGCTCTGAGATTTTCAATACAGAAGGGGACTAGGCAAGGCTGCCCACTCTCCCTTTTATTATTTATTTTTGCATTACAAACTTTGAATAACATAGTGAGGGAAAATTGTTTAATTAAAGGCCTAAACTTAAAAGGTGAACAATTTAAATTGCAAGCCTTTGCCGACCATCTCATATTTATTTTGGAAGAACCATTGAATTCAATTGATCATCTTTATATTCTTCAGCAATATGGTCGGGTAGCAGGTCTCAAAATTAATCTAAAACCCCCGAAGATACTTACTCAAAATTGCACAAAAGATATGGAAAAACAATTACAAGATAGGACGGGCATTGAGATCTGCAAAGGAGTTAAATACTTGGGTGTGACATTAACCAATAGATGTAGCTCTTTATTTAAAGATAATTACAAGAAAGTTTTGTTAGAGATCAAGAAAGACCTGGAGAACTGGAAAGGGTTCCAACTATCACTGTTAGGTAGAATAGCAACAATTAAATTACCGCGTCTTATATTCTTTTTTCAGACTCTTCCAATTTTAAAAAATCAGAATTTTTTTCGAGAATTAAAAACGTAATATCATGCTATATATGGCAATCCAAAAAGCCAAGGATAAAACTTAAGGATCTACAAGATAGGAAGGAAAGAGGAGGGTTTGACCTACCAGATTAGTATCCTGTCCTTAGATATATTTGAATTTTGGTTCCACCACATTCTATGCTTGCCATAATTGAATCGGCTCAAGAACTGGCAGTCAGAAGACACTGGCCAGGGCTGCCTGGCTGCTCCGCAAAGTCCCGCCCCCGTCAGCCCCCGTCAGTGTTTTCAGCTCAGTCTGCTCCAGTCCTCCAGTCCAGGAGAGGACCGTCTGGAGTGTGAGCGCAGGGACAGGCCCTCAAGGCTGAGGCAAGTGAGAGAAGCCCTTTTCTGCCTTCTAAGAGGGGACTAGGCCCAGAGAAGGCCTTTTCCGTCCCCCACACCCCATCCCCTGGGCCTTCTATGGGGCACTAGGCCCAGAGAAGCCCTTTTCCGTCTCCCACACCCCATCGCCTGGGCCTTCTATGGGGCACTAGGCCCAGAGAAGCCCTTTTCCGTCTCCCACACCCCATCCCCTGGGCCTTCTATGGGGCACTAGGCCCAGAGAAGGCCTTTTCCGCCCCCACATGCCATCCCCTGGGCCTTCTATGGGGGCAGTAGGCCCAAAGAAGCCCTTTCCCCCACACGCTGCCTACTGCCCCCATAGAAGGCCCAGGGGATGGTGTATGGGGGACAGAAAAGGCCTTCTCTGGGCCCAGAGAAGCCCTTTTCTGCCCCTCTACCCTTCCTTTCCCCCTTTTTCTTTCTTCCTCTCTCCTTTCTTTCACTCTTCCCCCTATTCCTTCCTTCCTTCCTTCCTTCCTTCCTTCCTTCCTTCCTTCCTTCCTTCCTTCCTTCCTTCCTTCCTTCCTTCCTTCCTTCCTTCTTTCCTTCCTTTCTCCAACCCTCTCTCTCTTCCACCTCCCTCCCTTCCTTTCTAGGGCTCCTGGCCAGCTTGCAAGATGGCGGCATGTGAGGAGTGTTGATAGCTTTGCTCCGGAGGTGGAATTTTATCTTCATTTTATTCTACTTATCTGTTTTATTTAATTTTCCCCTCGGACTCTTTATGCTTCAAAGCTATAACTATGTGCCAGCTACAGATAGCATTTGATTTGAGTAACGTTGTGTAAAGCTTTTGGAGCAATTTGCCTAATGTCGAACCGTAAACGCCGCCGCTCTTCCTCTGATATAACCGAGTTAAAAGATGGCAAACAACAGAAAATTGATAAATTTGTCTCGAGTATGCAGTCTGGAGCAATTTACCTTTCTAACAGATATGCTGTGCTAGAATCGGACTCTCAGGCTCTTCCAGGAGAGGAAGAGAGAAATTCTTTGGCAGAGACAAATAAACAACAACATTGCTGCCAGCAGCTACCAACTTTGATAATGGAGCTTTTTTCTAAAGAAGCAGTCCTGACCTCGCAGTCTTTGGCAATATTATTTGACAAAATTAACGCCATCGAGGCCAAAGTAAATAGTTCGGAGGAGGTTGTTAAGAACTTCGCTGGGTCAAGGTCAACAGGAGGTAGAGATAAGATAGACGCTGAGCCCATACGCACAAATAGGACAGCTGCAGGTGATTTGCAGTCTGCACCGGAAGTTCTTGAGAGACACCAGGAGCATAGTTCTCTCACACTTCAAAAGAATCTCCTGGCAATTTCTTTTAACTCACAGACATTATTTTAGATGGAGAAATTTTTATATGATTACTCACTCTTTGAGCCAATTGCTTAATTGTAGTTCCTCTGAGATTTTACTGAGTTCTTATTATAGGCTCCCTAGAATGGGGGCTTTTTTGAGAGTAGTTTTACAGTTTAAGAATGAAATCACCCCAGCAAAGATGATGTCCCTGCAAAGCTTTTTATATAATCAATACGGAATCTGGGTGACCAGAGTTTTTAAGAATAATGTGTGCACCTACCTGCGACCTAAGACTCTTATTTTTAAAAAGTCAAAGGGGAAATTGGATGCCTCCCCCCCTAATAAGAAGCAAGGTTTGAGCAGCGTCTTAGAGCCTGGCTCCCTGGAGTGTAACAAAAGAAGGGAGATTAAGCCGGAGATGCCTCTGAAGTTATCCCCTGTAATAATAAACACATAGAAGTGGGCACCCAAGATGGATTGGATAAGACCTACTCCAACTTGCATATAAGGCCACGTGATGAAGACTTAGTGGCAGAAGTGCCTCACAGGCAGAAGCTAACAAATTGCCAGAAGTGGGCGACACATGAGACAGAACTGGATTTAAGATCACACCAGGTGGTCTCTATGTCTGTAGGGGCCCCCATTAATGCTAAATCTCTGGCGCTTGAACTGTGGGAAGCTGAAGTTGAACAAGCTAGGGCTCAACAGTCCCAGGCGGTATTTATGGATGGAATGTCCAAGGAAGCAGAAGGAAGTTTAACCCTACACACTTCTTCAGCAAATGGGGACCAGTTGCCTCATAGTATGGCTAAGAGAAGTCCAGACATATTGGTGCAACAGGGTGCCGAGAGTGACCCACTAGTGCCGTCTCATCAAGGAGGAATATTGGATAACTCTATTGAGGACACACTTTTTACCATGTTTGAAGATCTTACACTTCAGGAACAACATGCTATAACTGAACGGCTGGAGCATACAAAAAATCGCTTGCTGGCCCGGAAGGTGCCCGTTTTGTCAGAACAGCAAGCGATCCAAGGTGATGCCACGGTTGACTCCAATCCTCATCCCCCCATGCAGGTGTTGCCGGCCCCCAGTCGTCCCCACTAATAGATGTTGAAATGGCTATAGAACAGAGTGGGACAGGAACAGCTGCTGTCATTACGGACTCTCCTCAGATGTCAAAGAATGGAAGTGTTTTTTTTTATAGGGATAGGCTACTCAATCAGATTACTGAATTTGATTGACTAAGAAATGGGTCACCATCCGATAAACTTAAGATCCTTTCCTGGAACATTGCCGGTTGGAAAAACAAACTAGGTGACTCCAATCTTAGTGAATTTCTTAGTATGTTTGATATAATTTTATTCCAGGAAACCTGGATCCATGAGGAGTTTTTTCTTGAAGGTTTTAATATTTGCATTTTACCTGCTTTTAAATCTAAGCGATTTGGAAGATATCAGGCAGGCCTTGCGATGGCATGGTCAAGTAAAGCTAATATCGAGGTGTCTCCCCTTCTGGATTGCAAACAATTAGCCCAAGCATTCCTTGTTAAATGTCCTGGGAGAACATTAGTTATTATTAATGTATATATGCCACCTTTTGTGGGTAAAGCGGCGCTGGTACAGCAATGGGAGAGCCTCTATGAACTATTAGAAGCTCTGGAAAAGAAGGAGCCATCCAGGGAAGTGGTCCTGGCTGGTGACTTTAACACAAGAATAGTACAGAATGGTCTGGTGCTAGTGGACAAATTAGGCATTGACCCAGAATTTCTATCGCCCAATTGTTTTATTAATTCAAGACTCTCTAAAGATCCGCATATTAACGATGCTGGAATTCAGCTGGCCCATCTTGCCTTGAGGTTTAATTTAGTCATTTTAAATGGTCTACCCCCCTTCGATTCACCTGGCGAGTATACCTATGCTTCTACAAGAGGGTGTAGTGTAATTGATTATATGCTGTTATCTTTGCCACTCCAGAAGGAGGTGAGCACTTTCTCAATCTTAGGACGTTCTGAGAGTGATCATTTTCCTCTGATTTTACTCCTCAATTCTATCTCTACTTCTGGTGAACAGAATGCCCAGAGTTGGAGGGTAGGGGAAGGGTGCAAATGTTTACCCAGGTGTAGATGGTCTGATAGAGTTGCCCAAAAAGTTAGTGAAGTTCTGTCCCCGCAGAGATTGAATGAGCTTATGTTTCAATCTACGGCTATGAATAGGACTCCAGATTTGATCCAGGCTTATGAAGGAGTCATCAAACAGCTTGTAGATGTGATGACATCAGGACAGGATCAGGCTAGAAACGGAGAGAGGCAGCAGAAAGCCGCTTGGTTCGATAGAGAGTGTCTTGAAGCGAAGGCCCATGTACGACTTTTGTACCAGGGGTATAGGAGTTCTTGCTGTGATAATCTCCCAGCAGTATACTTTGAAGCCAGAGCATCCTTAAGTAAACTGTTTAGAGACAAAAAAAAAGTCGCTCTCCAGAAAAACTGGGAGCCTCTTTTGCAAGCCACAATTAGTAACGACACAAGGAAATTCTGGGCGGTGATTTCAGAGGCTCTAGGTAGGAATAGTACTGCAAATTCCCCAATTACCATCAAGACATGGTATGAACATTTTCAGAAGATCTTTTCAGTAGATGGAAGGAGGGAAAGTGAGGATCTGGAGTTTAGTCTAGGGGATTGTCCCGAGTGGCCGCCGGTTCTGGAAGAGGAGATCGCCACGCTAATTGCTCAAATTAAGGCCGGAAAGGCGCCGGGACCAGACACAATTCCCCTGGAGGCCATTAAAATGATTCCGGAATGGTGGGTGCCTTTCTTAGCAGTCTTATTTACTGCTATAGATAGGACAGGTATAATACCCGAAGCATGGACAAATGCTATTATAGTTCCAATTTTTTAAAAAGGTGACTGTAGATCACCTAGCAACTATAGGCCCATCAGCCTGCTTTCTATATTAGGGAAACTCTATGCAAGCCATCTGGTGGCCAAACTTAAGGTCTGGATGGCTGAACAAAAAATCTTAGGGCTAGAGCAAGCAGGATTTTATCAGGGGAAGTCAACTTTGGATCACTGTATTGTGTTAAGTCACTTAGTGAGTAAATATAAAAAAGGGAAAGGGTCCAAGTTGTACGCTGCCTTTCTAGATCTGAAGAGTGCTTTTGATACTGTCTCAAGAGAGCTCTTATGGAAGAAGTTAAGGCTGCTGGGAATTGACACGAGACTGCTCCTGTTGATTAGGAAATTATACACTGATACCACCTGTCAAATAAGAGGCTCTAGGGATGGTGATTTAACCCCGAAAATTTCCATCAATGTAGGGGTTAAGCAGGGCTGTGTATTGGTTCCCCTCCTTTTCAATCTCTTTCTGAATGATCTGGCCATGGGGTTAGAAGGGATTGATGGACACAGCCCAATTTTGGGCTTGCGCCTGGTGCCCCTGCTATTGTTTGCAGACGACGCTGTAGTTCTATCTAGATCTGAAGTAGGGCTAAAGAGGATGTTAGCATATTTTATAGAGTATTGTGAGCTGAATGGGTTATCTGTGAATTTTGATAAAACTAAAATAATGGTGTTTGGAGACTCCTGGAAACCTATCAGCTGGCGTGTCAAGGGTAAAACCATTGAACAGGTGAAGTGTTTTAAATATTTGGGAATTCACTTTCACCATAGTGCAAGATGGGTAGCCCACAGAGCAGAAGTAATCAAATCTGTGAATAGTTGCGTGCTGGCAATAACTCGTTTCTTTTTTACTAAGGGCAACCAGTACGTCCCAGCAGCCTTAAAAGTGTTCGAGCACAAAATCAGAGCGAAGCTTCTTTACGGGGTACCCATTTGGATTACTGCTTTTAACAAAATGGTAGAACAACTACAATCCAATTTTGTGAGGAAAATATTAGGGTTGCCTATGTGTGTATCCTATGCCACCATTTGTTTGGAATCCAACTTGATACGTTTAGAAACAAGGGCTTGGATAATCTCTTTCAGATTTTGGCTACGTTTGCATTTTAGGAGCTGTCCCAATAGCCTTATTATATATCTGCTGAAAGAATCTCATTGTTCTGAGTGGTTTGCGGCTATAGAAAAGAAAATCGCCTCAGTAGGCTTATGCCTGAATGATATGATGTCCTTGTCTTAAATATATATTTTTGCTTTGCTCAAACAGAGATTAATTGACATTGAGTTGCAAGAGCTTAGAGCTTTGGCTTCTGGTAGATGTTCCCCCTTAAGATGGGTACGTTTCCCGATCAAAGCCCCAGCACAATATTTATCGGGTCTGACTTCTCCATAGCTGCACAGAGCATTTATGCTGGCCCGCTTTAACGTGCTCCCCTCCGCTGTTTTAGCAGGGAGATTTAAGAAAACCCCTTATTCTGCTAGGCTTTGTAACTGTGACTCAGATGAGATAGAAACAATAGAACACGTATTCCTCTACTGCAGTTTGTATGATGACATTCGGGCTGTCTATTTGGAAGCCATTCCTAAGAAAGATGCTATACAATCCGATGACAGAATGATGTACTGTCTACTGGCTTCACAAAATATAGAGGTTATTGAAGTGGTTGCTAAGTTTTGTAACTGCCTCATAATGAGGAAGATGTGTGTTGATCCCATGAATTGAATGGTGACTGTTTGTGCTTCTGTTCTATGCCAATAAAGGTTCTGAATTGAATTGAATTGATAGGACGGGCATTGAGATCTGCAAAGGAGTTAAATACTTGGGTGTGACATTAACCAATAGATGTAGCTCTTTATATAAAGAAAATTACAAGAAAGTTTTGTTAGAGATCAAGAAAGACCTGGAGAACTGGAAAGGGTTCCAACTATCACTGTTAGGTAGAATAGCAACAATTAAATTACCGCGTCTTATATTCTTTTTTCAGACTCTTCCAATTTTAAAAAATCAGAATTTTTTTCGAGAATTAAAAACGTAATATCATGCTATATATGGCAATCCAAAAAGCCAAGGATAAAACTTAAGGATCTACAAGATAGGAAGGAAAGAGGAGGGTTTGACCTACCAGATTAGTATCCTGTCCTTAGATATATTTGAATTTTGGTTCCACCACATTCTATGCTTGTCATAATTGATTCGGCTCAAGAACTGGCAGTCAGAAGACACTGGCCAGGGCTGCCTGGCTGCTCCGCAAAGTCCCGCCCCCGTCAGCCCCCATCAGTGTTTTCAGCTCAGTCTGCTCCAGTCCTCCAGTCCAGGAGAGGACCGTCTGGAGTGTGAGTGCAGGGACAGGCCCTCAAGGCTGAGGCAAGTGAGAGAAGCCCTTTTCCGCCTTCTAAGAGGGAACTAGGCCCAGAGAAGGCCTTTTCCGTCCCCCACACCCCATCCCCTGGGCCTTCTATGGGGCACTAGGCTCAGAGAAGGCCTTTTCCGTCCCCCACACCCCATCCCCTGGGCCTTCTATGGGGCACTAGGCCCAGAGAAGCCCTTTTCCGTCCCCCACACGCCTTCCCCTGGGCCTTCTAGGGGGCACTAGGCCCAGAGAAGCCCTTTTCCATCCCCCACACCCCATCCCTTCGGCCTTCTATGGGGCACTATGCCCAGAGAAGGCCTTTTCCGTCCCCCACACCCCATCCCCCGGGCCTTCTATGGGGGCAGTAGGCCCAGAGAAGCCATTTTCTGTCCCCCACACGCCATCCCCTGGGCCTTCTATGGGGGCAGTAGGCCCAGATAAGCCATTTTCTGTCCCCCACACATCATCCTATGGGCCTTCTATGAGGGCAGTAGGCCCAGAGAAGCCCTTTCCCCCACACACTGCCTACTGCCCCCATAGAAGGCCCAGGGGATGATGTATGGGGGACAGAAAAGGCCTTCTCTGGGCCCAGAGAAGCCCTTTTCTGCCCCTCTACACTTCCTTTCCCCCTTTTTCTTTCTTCCTCTCTCCTTTCTTTCACTCTTCCCCCTATTCCTTCCTTCCTTCCTTCCTTCCTTCCTTCCTTCCTTCCTTCCTTCCTTCCTTCCTTCCTTCCTTCCTTCCTTCCTTCCTTTCTCCAACCCTCTCTCTCTTCCACCTCCCTCCCTTCCTTTCTAGGGCCCATTGTCTTCCACCACAACGGGCTTTGCTCCCTAGTTTATATTATAAAGCTATAGTGATGGTCTGGATAAAAGAATTGATAACTTTAGCTAATAGTAGACTTTTAAAGCTAGAAGGACATGACCTTTCAATGGGATGGCACACCTTTGTTTGGTAGGGCAAAGAAGGAGAGTAATTCAGAAAATTTGGGAAGAAGTTAAACATTGTTATTATAGGAGAATTCTGAGATGAGTGTCTGAGATGAGAGAATTCTGAGCGTTTTGTAAAACCCACACTATATACTAAAGAAATGAGATGTAGTTATGAGGACCTATTGGATAGTAACTACAAATTGAAATCAACAGAAATAAAAAAAAAATTGAACTGACTTAGTGGGAAAATATACAACTGTATTTAAGGTACAAAAAAGATGGAATTAAGAGATTCTATGAGAAACCAATAGATCTGGACAGAATTTAGTTCAACTCTGGAGAGAAACTTATAAAGAAACTGTATAGAGTATTTCTAGAATTTAAAATGCAAGATGAGATAGTTAAATCCACTATGATAACATGGGTGCAAAATTTAGGTTATAATATCAAAGTGGATCAATGGATAAAGGTGTGGAAAACTAATATCAAAATTACTAGAGCCTCTGTATACAAGGAAAATATCTACAAAATGTTTTATGGGTGGTATCTGTCTCCAGACATATTAGCTAGGTTTCCCCCAACTGTAACAAATATTTGCTGGAAGTGTAATCAAAATATAGGTGCCTATGTTCACATATGGTGGGTTTCTTGCAAAGCAAATAAATACTGGCTGATGATTCAAAAGACTTTACAAGAAATTATTGAGATCAAAATACCATTCAAACCAGAATTATTTCTCCTTAATGTAATTCCAGATATATATGAGAAGATAGATAGACATTTGATAATACATGGTATAACTGCTGCCAGAATTCTATATGCCAAGTATTGGAAGCTAGATAAGATTCCGGATAAGGCAGAACTTCTACAAAAACTGTTGGATGTTGCCAAAATGGACAAAATAACAACATTGCTAAAAGGGAAAGGGGATGAATCTTTTGAAAATAGCTGGAATAAGATATTTATTTATTTATTATTTCGACTTTTACCCTGCCCTCCCCACCAAAGCAGGCTCAGGGCGGCTCACATAAAACCAGTAAAACAATATATATTCAATACAAAAATATCTAAAACTCTGCATAATACAATTTCAAACAATTATTATCGATGGTGGTTCATTGAATAAAGTGCGTTCACATGCTGTCAACTGTACTGCCTCTCTGGAAAGCTTCAGCTCTAGATCGGCCCAGAGGTTACCGGAAGTCCTGCCGGAAAATCTCCATTTTCACAGCCCTGGGGAACTGTGAGAGGTCCTGCAGGGCCCTGATCTCACCAGGGAGCTCGTTCCAGTAAGCTGGCGCTCCTAAAGAAAATGCCGTGGTCCTAGTCGATGTCAGTCTGGCCTCCTTTGGACCAAGGAGGGCCAGGCAGTTTTGGAGTCCTGATCAAAGTGCTCTCTGGAGAACATGCGTGGAAAGGCGGTCCCTCAAATAGACAGGTTCCTGACCATAAAGGGCTTTTGGCAGCCAGATGTATAAATGGATGAGCAAAATGTCTAAAAAGTGTAAGTATAAGTAACTCAGTAGACTTAAGTTGTATAACTGGAAAGCTAATGTAACTGTTGGAAGTTTCTCTTATATTTACGATACATTGTTAGCTTTGATTTGTTTTCCTCCTGAAACCTTTACAAATAAAATACAAAAAAAAAAAAAAAGAAATGGTATATAATAATGTTAGAAGATAAAACACAGGATGAAATAGTTAAAAATTGTATGGTCAAAGGGCACAAAATTTGAGTCATAATATTGATTTAGACCAATGGTCATGGGTATGGAAAATGAATATAAAGATTACTAAAGCCACCTCCTATAAGGAAAATATATATAAAATGTTTTATAGATGGTACATTACTCCAGATAAAGTAGTTAAATTTTATCCTGACCTACCAAAAGATTGTTGGAAATGTCAAAAAACTTTTTCCATATGAGGTGGATATGTGATAAAGTGAAAAAATATTGGTCTTAAAATATTTTGAGAAGACATAACAAAGAATATTTTGAGGACACATGGCTAAGATTTTATAAGTGGACAGAAGAGTATAACATATAAAACTTCCAGACATATAATCGAAATAAAAAGAAATAAGATCTATGTTTTTAATTATAAGCAAAAGGTATATATGAAAATTATACGGTGGATAAAAGAAATGAATGTTTTGGATATAGTATGAGGTCAATAATTAGGTTAAATAATGATACAAATGAATTCCCCCAACCTGTATGTATATATGTCTGTCTTTAAAGGCACCCCTCTCTCTTGGTCAGATGGCAACCTTATCTGGAACTCCCGTTGCTTTTTAGTTACTGATCTTTCCCTGTGATATTCATTCTGAGCAACTGCCTGGAAAGTTATCTGGGGCTCTGGGGGGGGGGGTGTTTTTTGAGGTAGATGCACCAGATTTGCAGCATAGCTGCTGGTGCCTCCCAGGCATCACAGTGTGAGTCTTAAGAACCTTGCTCCCTCCATCATATTCTTCTCTGGGGCATGAGATAATTGAGAAGTCCCCCCTCCCCCCACCTCTTCCACTGCCTCCAGCTAGGGGCTCATTTATCAGATGACAATCCTGTTCTCATGGTAGAAAAGCTTCTCTATGCAGCTCAGGAAATTGGATAGGGAACAGAGCAAAATGTGAGCTTTTTGCAAGACAGACCATGCAAGGAGGATGATGACAAACAAGGGGCTGGCTGCTGCCATGCAGATCATTGTACAAGGGAGAAAGAGCACCATGTACTGCCTTCTTAGTGCACAGAGTGTGAGGTTGGCTGGCTATGCAGGCACAGGAAGGGTGTAGGAAGAGGAAACTGAGCCAGATCCCAGCATCCATCTCTCACTCTCATTCTGTGTTGGGGTAGGTATGTATTTGAGAGAGAAAGATTACAGCAGAAAGGGCAGACCAAAGGCATTCCAGGGGAAGGTAAATTCTACTGTGTCAGCTGTTGGTGAGCCCCAGCTAGAGGCCCTCAAGCTGACATTGGGCCCCCTGAATTTTATCTACCCATTCCGTCTCTTTCAGTGGCCTTGCATCTATTTCATATGAGGCTGGAGGTAAACAGGAAACCCCAATATCCTTTATTCACATTATTGGATGGAATAAAGTTGTTTGGTTAAGAGGCTTGAAACTATATACAAGTATAATGCATAGAATTTGCAGGACTCATACAGTTGTAACATTTCAATTGTCAATTTCTAGATGCAGAGAACACTGACCAAGCTAAGTTTTTATTCTTGGGATGAATCTTTGGCTTTTCCACAATTTCAGGAACTCTTCCTAGAAACTCAGCTCTTTAGCTACATTTTCCCAGAAGCAAGACTCTGAGGCATATGAAATCCCTTGGAAAAGTGTATCTTCCAGCCTACCTCTGGAGACAGAAAACCTATCTCAAACAATTTACTGCTTTAGCCTACTTACAGTCAAAGCCAGGCTCTGACACAGGAACCCTCCAGTCTCATGTGTTGAATTCTCAGACACGAGCTGACAAGAACTGAGAGTGTAATAGATTTTTCTGTTTTGCTTCCCCTTCCGATCTGGCTTCTTCAGCTTTCCATAGTTTCTAATGGGTTGTTAGTTGTCTGCACACGCATATCAAACATGAATAAAGAGGATTGGTGATTGACAGAAAGAGGCAGACCCTGTCACAGCCAATGTTACCTCTAAGCTCCACACTGTTGTGAGCAAGAATTCTACCTCATGAGGGAAAAAAGCTAGTAGCATTAAAGTTGTGAGTGAGTCTATATTTAACTATTGCATAGATTAGTTTCTTAGAAGATTATTTTCATAACCTTATAAAAATCTCATAATGAATTATTTTAACTATATTTAAACTATATTTTAAGAATAATTTAAACATTATAAGAGAAAACAGAATTAAGTCAAATTGCATTATAGAAAATATTGTCCTCTGTGGGAGTAGAGCAGGCCTCTGGAGAACAGGTCTACCTACCCAAGTCTACTATATTGGTAGACCTGGCCTCCAGAGAACAGGTCTACCCACCCCAGTCCACTATATTGGTAGACCTGGCCTCTGGAGAAAGGACTACCCATCCCAGTCTACTATATTGGTCGACCTGGCATCCAGAGAAGAGGTCTACCCACCCCAGTCCACTATATTGGTAGACCTGGCCTCGGGCCATCGCCCTGCACTGAGCCTTAGAAAACATACCAGCCATTACGGGGGGGGGGGGGACACACACACACTTGCAGTCTACTTTGGTTTTTTTTTTAGTGAACTATGACGAATTTACAGGTCAACTATAACAGAGGTTGAACAATCACTGTTAGAACCCTGCTTAACCTAATGAACAGGAAGTTGTTTAAATGTTATCAACCTGCCCAAACTACTTATTTATTCAAATATTTATATCCCACCTTTACTGTGACTCAAGGCATCTTACAAGTCATACTGAAAAGCATAATGTGGTGTGTGTGTGCAAAAAAATGTGTTTTTTTGGCTCCATTATAGCCTACGGGGTCTATTATGGGGACTATTATAGTCAATGGGCCTCAGAGGCTATAATGGAGAATTGATCTGGGGGTATCTGGGGCTCTGGGGGGTTGTTTTTTGAAGTAGAGGCACCAAATTTGTAGCATAGCTCCTGGTACCTCTCCTCAACCCCCCTCCCCCAAGTTTCAAAATGATTGGATCAAGGGGTCCAATTATATAGGCCCCAGAATGAGGGTTCCCCATCCAATGAAGGGGAAAATGCTCCTGAGCTGGAAGCTAAATTGTCTGAGCAGCCAGCTAAAATGTTGTGTGCCAGCACCCCCTAGCACAGCTTAGAGGGAACACTTTTCACAGCCTTGCTAGTATTAGCTACTATGGTGATGATCTGTCACACTTTCATACTTTTGAGGTATTGTACTCAGTGGATGGTGAGCTTGCTGGTCAAGCCTTAGAGAGGCGTGTTACAGAGCTCTGCAGTTTTCTAAAGGTCTTGTTTTTTAAGCTTATAATTTTATCAGCACTGGAAGTAAATATTTTTTATTACAAACTCACAGTCAAGGCTAAATGCAGACTTTGTGGCTGTAAACTGTCAATTGTCAGCCTCTTGGAGCCTGAAATTTATTACTCTGTTTTTGCCAGCAGCAGCCTAATTAAGACAGACTGTTAGTGTACCTTTCCTTCTTTTTCAACGGGATTATTTTTTGGAAAGATAATATGCTGGATATGGAGTTTGATATATTTTTTGTTAGAGTTATGTCTTGCTGAATGATGTGTTTTTTGCTTAATTAATATCCCACCGACACTAACATGGCTACAGCTGCAATAGATTAATTCAGACAGTACCCTTGTGGCTTTTAAAAAAAGTTTTAAAAGTTTCCCTTTGGAATGGTTAAAGTGTAACCTTTGGAGAACAAAGGCCTTACTGTTGAAACAGCTTGAGAGGAGTAACAAGAATTAGGCATGATCTGAGGAAAGAAGGAAAAATAAGATAAAAGGAGGGAAGTAATTCCAACTTCTGTCCTAGCTGTTTATTGCTGTTCCATCAATGGGGGAAAATGGGCATATTCCTATGAAGAAGAAAGGTGCCTCCCACTGAATAAGTAATCTAGACTGGAGGATTTTTCCCACACAGTGAAATTGCAAAATAGATATGCCTGTCTTTAGACAGATGTAGAAGGGAAGGACAGTCTACTAAGTCAAGCAACCTCAGAGACTGAGCATGAAAAAGACCAAAAAGCAAAGACCCTTTCTGATCTGGAACCAGGACTTCCATTCATACAGAATTGGACATTATAAGTTATCAGAGGTGCCTGATTGCACGAACAATTCAAAAAATCTTTTTTTCAACTTGGTACGATTTTGGATTTGATACAGAAGAGCCTATAACAAATCAGCAAGCGATGACTGTTGACTATGTAGAACTTACTTGGAAATATGGCCGTAGTTCTGATAATGGTGGTGATAAGACAATGTCCAAAAGTATAAAAAAATTAACTCCTGTTGGGGGTACAAAGGAAAATTCCCAAAAACTGATTTTTGATCCAAATGGAATAATCATTAAGATTTTTTCTTATTGTGGTAGACGGATCGATTGGTCTACAAAATGGAAGGCAAAAGATTACCTGGTGAGCATCTTAAAAATTAAGCCCTCAACAATAGATATTGCTAAACTAGAGTGGCTTCCAAGTTCTCTGTGATGTGAACATTTGTTGCATTTCGATTCAAATAAAATTCCTGCAAAGCTAGTTTCTTGCGTTGCCAATCTTAATAAATTTGGAATTAAAATTCAGAGACATTTTAAAAACACCATAGTACAACAATTAGACCTACCAACTTTAAAAAATAAAACTAAGATTTCTATAATATCTACTGCAACATGGTCTAAAACAGCAGATAAGATTGCTCCTTTATTAATAGATCAAGCAACACCGTTGAATTTACCAACACCGATGGAAGCTTCTGTTGTGGCCAGAAGAAGATGTTGGAAAAAACCTATTGTTGTCCTTTGAGAACTTACCAGAACAGGAGCAAGATTCTCTGATAAGTAGCCTGAATCACTTAGTATCTTCCTTAAAAAAATTAAAGCACTCTTTCTCTACTAAATTCTTCCTTTCTTCTTTTTTTTGAGATACAGTAGACGTAAGCTGAGGTATAGAAGTATCACATAGAATTATATAAAGACCTATTTGTGAGTTGCATTAGATAAATTGAAAGATCAATAGTGAACTCTTAGCTGGATACTGCTGGTGACAAAAGAACCATATATATTTCTTTCCTTTTTTTCTAAGTATTTAATAACTTTTCACAATGATTATACAGTATAAAATCAGAACTCTGAATGTCCATGGTCTAAATAATCAGATCAAACAGAAACGTATACAATCTGTTATTTTAAAAGACAAGCCCTGATATTCTCTTATTACAGGAAACACACGTGAAAAATGACAGATTTCCACTGCTTAAAACTTCATGGTTTGCTCATACCTTCCAGGTACCTGGCACTTCGAAATCTAGAGGGGTGCCAGTTTTAATTGCCAAATCTATCACATGATCTCAGACCCCTTAGGAAGGTATGTGGGTATTAAGGGGGTGTTGGATGGCTAACTTGTCACTATAGCTTCGGTGTATGCCCCCAATGAGAAACAACTCCAATTTTTGAATGATACTTTTAATTCCATCCAGTCATTTCAAGAAGGGGCATTGATCATTGGTAGGGTCTTTAACTTAATAGCTGATCAATGTTTAGACAAATCGCATTTCAATTCCACTACTAAAAAGAAATTGACCAATAAGAGTGAACTTAAAGTCCCACTGAAGCATTACAATCTTAATGATTGCTAGAGACTGACAAATCCTAAGGACAAAGACTATAGTTTTTACTCAACATGCTTTGATTCATACTCTAGGTTAGACTATATATTGGTTTCCAATGATTTAGTTAGAAATATTCAGAAAATTGAAATAGGACTCTGTAAGTGGTCCGACCATTCCCCTGTAGATTGTAGAGTTTTGACCCTACACATAAAGAAAGACACTGGACTTTACATAATAGTATCTTATTAAATGACACTATTCAACAGGATATGCAGACACATATTAAAGATTATTTTGACATTAATGGCGGAGGAGAAATGAATCTAATCATAGTCTAGGATGCCTTTAAGGCAGTAATATGTGGCAGGTTAATTGCTGTCACAACACACCTGAAAAGACAAAAAAATGGAGAAATTAAGATATTAATGGATAAAATTACTGATTTAGAGAGTCAACATAAATCAACAGGTGATAAAAATATGCAAAAAACTTTTAGCAGAGAAAAATACTAGAGACTATGGAAACCTATATGAGGTGGATGCAGGGATTATGTTTTCGGCATTCAAAATATAAGAAAGTTTAATAACTAAAAAAGAGTGCACAGAGTTTGTACAGGCATCAGGCTGAGCAAGGATATAAAGAAAAGGTGAAAACACAAAATCTTCTAAACCCTAAATTCCAGATTTAAATTATGGTGAATTGGGATATGCAGGTAGTTCTTGAGTTTGTAACAGTTAAAAATTTCACTTACCTTAGTTCTCAGAGTTGGAACTTCTCGCCATTGTTCCTTGACACTAGGTCAAGACAGGGTCCTGATGTAAAGTTTAATCCTTCATTGCTAGAGCAAAGAGTCAGTGGAAGATTAAGAACTAAGAGAGCTTCTTTCTCCTATCCTGAGAATTTATAATCTCCCCTTCAGAGTCCAACTGGCATGGAGTCATTTGCAATCTTCCTGACCCAGAAAGAAGAAATACAATTAGCCTTTTGACTATCCCAGTATCTGTCCTTTTATATATGACAATCTAGCAGAGGAATTAGATGGTGAATCTTTTGTCTCGCTCTAGCTAGAAGCTGCAAGGGGAAGGGGACGATCAACATGGGGACTTCAATGAAGAAGAGAAAACAGCGGGTGCCCACCTGGGTAGGACAGGTCAAAAAAAGGTACAAGGCTACAAGTGTCTATATACTAATGCCTGTAATATGAGTAATAAGAAGGAAGAGCTTGAGATTCTCTTGCAAATAGAGGGCTATGATATAATAGGAATCACTGAGACTGGGTGGGGTGATTCTCATGACTGGGATGTGGTAGTGGATGGGTTTGAGTTGTTCAAGAAAAACAGGAAGGGTAGAAGAGGAGGCAGAGTGGTGCTGTATGTGAAGAGAGGGTTAGATTGTCAGGAAGTTCTGGAGAATGTGGTTGACAGCCCCTTGGAAAGTATATGAGTGGAAATAAGGGGAGGTAGGACAAAAGGTATTGTTGTTGGGGTCTGCTACAGACTGCCTGACCAGGGACAGGAAATGGATGCTGCCCTCCTTGAACAGATTGGTAGAGTATCCAGACATTCAGAACCTTATAATTATGGGAGACTCAAAAAGTGACAAGAATCACACAACTTCCTAACCTGTCTGGCCGACAACTTCCTTTTTCAAATGGTGGAGGAAGCTACAAGGGGCTCGGCCATACTAGACTTAATATTAGCCAACAGGGAAGAATTGGTAGACGGGGTGAAGGTGGTGGGGACCTTAGGGGGAAGTAACCATGTCCTCCTTGAATTCCAGTTGCTGTGGGGGGGTCAAGGAAGTTCGTAGCCAGACTCGTAGGTTAGATTTTCATAGGGCCAACTTCAACGAACTCAGAGGCTTGATGGGAGTCATTCCATGGCGGAGTGTGCTGGAAGGGAAAGGAGTGAGTGAAGGATGGGCTCTTCTCTTTTTTTTTGTAAAACTCTCTTAAAAAAGAGAGAATTTTATTCTTTTTATAAGAAACGGGAAGGGTAGACAGATGGAGAAAGAAAAAGATGGAGTGAAATTTTTCCTGTTAGTGAGGGTTAGTTTAGGTTAATAACCAATACCAATTTTGGCATCTATCATGGTTAGAAGATCTTCTTTTTAACTATTGCAAAGTCCAAAATCACTCTATTAATGCAGTTAGTAAAGTCCATTGGGGTTAGTAATTAAACAGCTCCTTCCAGATGTTACACGAACAGTCCTCAAAGTATCTTCTTTTTAAATCTCTTCCAGTTATGGATTAAGTCCATTTTAACTTTGAAGTCTTCCGTTCCATCACCACTTTCCCCTGGGCTGCTGTCTTCTTCACTTGTCCCAGTTTTGAATACTGCATCTTCCTCCCTGCTGGCGTGTCTCTTCAGAAGTTTCTGTATTTTGAAGATGAAATCCTTCTTCTTTCTTTTCTCTTTTTCCTTAAACTTCTGGCCTTCAAGCTTCCAGGGCTCCATAAACTCTTCAGATGAAATTAGATCTCCAGTTTGTCGCTTGCTATGCTCAACATCCCCTTCTACTGGCAGAATATTCTCTTTTATAAAAGCGGAATAGGCTTTGGGAGCCTCATCCACCTCTTCTTTTAATTTTATCGCTTCACTGCCAGTTAGGGGTGCCAAGACATTTGTCAAGGTAAATCCGAGATCTTCTTTCTCTTCTTCTTTAACGCCCTGGAAACCTAGAATCAGATTCGATTTCTGTTCGATCTCCATCATCTTTCTAGTTGTTTCCGATATCTGTTTCTGTCGACTGATGAGAACACTATCCATTTTAAACAGAGTTTGGTTGATTTTCTGCAATTGTTCCAGCAGGGGGCACAGCATCTCCTTTTCCTGTTGATTGACAGCAAGCTCTTGGGGGGGGCTGTCTGGACCGGAAGTCCCTCCTCTCTTCTCTTCCGGTGTCTGCAGGGCTTTCTCCATTATCGACATTTTGTTTTTTTGTTTACTTTTAAAAAGTTCGTGCCGCATACCCCAGGAAGCTAAGATGATCGCAATCTTCCATGCAAAGGATGGGCTCTTCTCAAACATGAGCTTTTGCAAGCTCAAGCCCTCACTATTCCAGCAAGACGGAAACATGGTAAGGGCTCCAAGAAACTGATGTGGATGAACCAAGAGCTTCAGAATAAGCTAAGGGAGAAAAAGGAAATGGAGAGAAATGGAGGGAAGTTCAGACCTCTAAAGAGGCGTATAGGAGAATTACCAGGTACTGCAGATCAGCCATCAGAGAAACCAAAGCTTGGTATGAGTTAGGCCTGGCCAGGAAGGCTTGATACAATAAGAAAAACTTCTACAGATATGTGAGAAGCAAACACAAAGTAAAAGAGGCAATTGGACTGCTTTTGGGAGTAGAAGGAGAAACTCTGGTAGAGGACAGAGAAAAAGCAGACAGGCTTAATGACTTTTTTGCCTCTGTTTTCTCCCAGAAGAACTCGAGCCCAACTAGAGATGGTATAGGACATAACAGGTCACCTGAGTGTCCAGCTGACATTGACAGGCAGGTTGTAGAGAGGCACCTGGCTGCACTGGACAAATACAAATCCCCTGGGCCAGATGGTGTGCACCCAAGAGTGCTCAAAGAACTTTCTAAGGAACTTGCAGAGCTTCAAGGCCTCCTGGAGGACTGGGGATGTGCTACAAAATTGGAGAAGAGCAAATGTTATCCCAATCTTTAAGAAAGGGAAGAAAGATGACCCAGGAAACTGTAGGCCAGTCAGTCTGACTTCTGTTGCTGGGAAAATATTAGAGCAGATTTTAAAGGGATCAATCTGTAAACATCTGAAGGACCACTTAGTGATCCAGGGAAGTCAGCATGGTTTTGTCCCCAACAGATCTTGTCAGACCAACCTGACAACCTTACTGGATCGTGGGAACGCTGTTGATATGATTTACCTGGATTTCAGTAAAGCTTTTTTTTATTTTTTTAAGATTATTTTTATTGGTTTTTCAAAAAGAAAAAGAGGTACATCCTCCTCCTATGCATAAACATAAATATATAGTTACAGAGACCTTCATCATATACATCATATACATAAATAACTAAATCATTACCACACTTAAATTGTACATGCCTGTTAAATGTTCTTAGATTGGTACATAAAACCAAAATTGGAATCTTTCAACCATTTATAAAAACAAGACCAGTATTTTTCATAGATCTCCAATTTTTTTTCTTCAATAATAAAAGTTAATTTTTCCATTTCTGCAACATCCCATAACTTAAATATAAATTCCTCTTTAGTTGGGATCAACCTGTCCTTCCATTTTCTAACAAATACAATTCTTGCTGCTGTCAAAATTTGCATTATTAAATATAGCTCCTCTTTCTTGAATCCTTCCAGAATTACATTCAACAAAAAAAATTCCGGTACAAGTTGAATTTTCCTATCCAAAATTCCATTCATGATTCCTTTTATCATAGACCAGTATTTTTTTGCTTTGTTACAAGACCACCATAAATGAAAAAAACTACCATTACAAAAATTACATTTCCAGCAACTCTTTCCTATATTTTTGTTATATTTACTTAATCTCACAGGAGAAATATGCCATCTATAAAACATCTTCAATATGTTTTCTTTAAAAGCGCTAGTCCTTACAAATTTAATGTTTCTTAGCCAAATACTGTCCCATTGGTCTAAATCTAGACTATGTCCAATATCTTGTGCCCATGCTATCATTGATGGTTTCACCCACTCGTCTTGCATTTTCCATTCTAACAGGAAGTTGTACAGCTTTTTAATAAGTTTTTCATTAGTATCTAACCAAATCTTATCCAGCTCGGTTAAGTTGTCATAGAAACCTACTTTTTTATCTAGTGACCATCTTGAAGCAAGTTGGTTTTTCTCCCACCAAGTTAACTTCGTTCCTTGTTCTTTCAGTATCTCATCGTCAAGCAAATTTCCATTACTATCTAAAAGGTCTTCATATCTCCATTTAGAGTATTTGACAGAAAAGTGGGTTTTACAAATGCCTCCAATGGGGAGAGCCATTTGGGGATTTTCTTATAGCACTTATCTTTTATCTCAACCCATATTTTGTATAGGGCCGCTCTAATAGTATGTTGTTTGAAATGAGATGAATTTTTATTATACCAAATAAAGTAATGCCAACCCATTTGTAAATCATGCCCCTCAAGACTCAATAATCTTTTATCCTCTTGCAAAACCCATTCTCTTAACCAACTCATTGCCGCAGCTTTATAGTAAAGTCTCCAATCTGGAAGAGCAAATCCCCCTCTCTCCTTCTTTTCTTGCAGGTATTTTAGCTTAATCCTTGGTCTCTTATTTTGCCATATCAAACTCTTTATAAGTTTATCTAAATCTTTAAAGAAATTTTGGTTTCTTACGATGGGAATAGTTTGAAACAAAAAAAGAACACGTGGCAGGATATTCATTTTTGTGGTCGAGATTCTACCTAATATTGAGATTTGCACATTTTTCCACACTTCCAAATCTCTTTTTATCTCTGATAATATTCTTTTATAGTTATTTTCGACCAAGGAACAACATCTGTTTGTCAAAATTATTCCTAAATAGCAGGACTTTCTTCTGGATATCGAAGCCTGAAGTTTCTTGCAGCACTTTTTCTAATGTGCCTCTAGAATTTTTCAAAAGTATCTTGGTTTTCTTTTTGTTTACTACCAGTCCAGCTACTTTACCAAATTCTTCTAAAGTGCACAATAAATGTGTCAATGATTCTTGCGGATCTTCTAAAATAAAAACCATATCATCTGCAAAAGCTTGAACTTTTATGTTTTCACCTTTTATATACAAGCCCTTAATTTCTTTTTCATTTCTAATATGTGTCAATAACGTTTCTAACGCAAAAATAAAAAGTAAAGGGGACAGGGGGCAACCTTGTCTAGTACCCTTTTTAATTTCCACTTTTTGAGTTATATCTCCGTTAATTATTATATATTGCTAATTGCTTATCGTAAATAGCCTTGATCATTTTCAAAAAATTTTCTCCACAATTCCAAATTTCTAATTTGTTCATCAAGAATTTCCGATTCAGGTTATCAAATGCCTTCTCCGCGTCGATGAATATCAACGCAAGTATCCTTTCTGGATGTTGCTCATAAAATTCTAGAATATTTAAAATGATTCTCACATTATTTTTAATCTGCCTTTTGGGCAGGAAACCTGCCTGGTCCTTGTGGATCACTTGTGTTAAGACTCTCTTGAGCCTTCCAGCTAAAATACAAGCAAAGATTTTATAATCACTGTTAAGAAGAGAAATTGGTCGATAGTTTCTAATATCATTACTCTCTGTCCCTTGTTTATGTATAAGGGTAATCTGAGCTTCTTTCCACGACGGTGGAATCTGGTCTTTATCTAATATATTTTTTATTACTTCTTTCAAAGGTAGCGATATCACTTCTTCAAATGTTTTGTAGAATTCAATAGGTATCCCATCTTGTCTGGGTGTTTTTTTATTTTTGGGGGGTTTTATAGCTTCCGTAATTTCGCACATCAAAATTGGATCATTTAAAATTTTCCTTTGTTCTTCAGAGAAGTATCCTTCTGGACTCTTATCAAAATAATTTTTTATTAACTCTGGATTAACCTCATTTTTCTGATATGATTTCCTATAGAACTGTTCAATTACTTCTTTCAGGCCTTTTAAGGAAAATCTCTCTTTTCCCTCTTCATCTTTCAAACTTCTTATTACCTTCTTGTCTCTTTCCGCCCTTAATTTATAGGCCAGCATCTCGAGGGTTTGATGGAGTGTT
The DNA here is from genome assembly GCA_029375565.1 of Gekko gecko. NCBI lineage: Eukaryota > Metazoa > Chordata > Lepidosauria > Squamata > Gekkonidae > Gekko > Gekko gecko. The sequence continues at coordinate 213,520,840 of JAPDNY010000005.1, read as the reverse complement.
CAAAATAAAATTGTCTTGCATAATTTATCTTTCTAGCAATTTCTTGTGTTAAAATGGAATTTAGCTGATGTTGTAGGTATTTAATTTTATTCTTTATTGCTTGGAAATTTACCTCATTTCATTTCATTTTGTTTTCTTCGTGCTTTATTTTTTCTTTAATCAAGTTCAACTCTCTATTTTCTTGTTTTCTCTTCCATGCATTTTGTCTAATGAACCAGCCCCCTGCATATGCCTTGAAAGTATCCCATACGATTTCTAATGGGACTTCAGACTGAATATTTTCCTTGAAAAAATTTTTAAATTCTAATTTGGATTCATCTACAAACTTTTTATCCTTTAAAAGCATAGCATTCAAAGACCATCTTTTTCTTCTTTGGGTATCTGATAATAGGCACGTAATTGGATTATGATCCGCGAAAGTTGCTGGTAGAATTTCCACCTCCTTAACATCATTGATTACATCCACCGACACCCAGCACATGTCTAGTCTCGACCAAGTCTTGTGTCTATTAGAAAAGAAAGTAAATTTTTTTGCTTCAATATTTCTTGTCCTCCAGGCATCGATAAGTTTGAATTCTTCTGCTAGATTCATAAAGGATTTTGGTAGCTCATTATCTTGTTTCACTTTTACGTTTGTACTCTTCCTATCTATTTGATTATCAAAGACCACGTTGAAGTCTCCAATCACGCATATCTTATCTGTTTCGCTATAACTTCTCTGAGTTGCTTAAAAATTTTTCCTTGACTTTGGTTCGGAGCGTATATATTAACAATTAACATTAATTTATTTTGTCTACGAATCTGAATTATTACTCTACCGTCTTCTGAGTTGTATATAAGTTCAGGTTGCAAGTTTTCCTTAGCATAGATAACAACTCCTTTTTTCTTCTTTTTGTCATCTGCTGCTATAAAGGCTTTTCCTCGTTTTTTATTCTCCAAAAGCCTTATGTCACCCCTTTTAACTTGTGTCTCTTGGAGACAGATGATATTCGCATTACATTTTTAATTTGATGATATATTCTTGCTTCTTATTGGGAGAATTTAATCCATTAACATTGATGGATACAATTTTATTCCTTGTTCATTCATCTCTGTCTTCTTCTGTGCCCTCCTTGCTGTTTTTTTGTTGTTGTCTTGTTACCATTTGAAACGGGTGAGTTGGTTTTCGCTTTCGATTTCAGTAAAGCTTTTGATAAGGTTACCCATGACATTCTGATGGGCAAACTGGAAGACTGTGGACTGGACTATAGGAGCCAGTTTGGTGTAGTGGTTAAGTGCACAGACTCTAATCTGGGAGAACCGGGTTTGATTCCTCACTCATACATAAGAACATAAGAGAAGCCATTGTTGAATCAGGCCAATGGCCCATCTAGTCCAACACTCTGTCACACAGTGGCCAAAAATAGCAGGTGCCATCAGGAGGTCCAGCAGTGGGGCCAGGACACTAGAAGCCCTCCCACTACTACCCCCCCAGCACCAAGAATAGAGTGCATCACCTGCCCCATTCTGAGAGTTACTATCTAATAGCCACTGATAGACTTCTGCTCCATATGTTTATCTAATTCCCTCTTGAAACTGTCCATGCTTGTAGCTGCCACCACCTTCTGTGGCAGTGAATTCCATATGTTAATCACTCTTTGGGTGAAGAAGTACTTCCTTGTATCTGTTCTAACCCGACTACTCAGCAATTTCATGGAGTGCCCATGAGTTCTTGCATTGTGAGAAAGGGAGAAAAGTACTTCATCTTCGTCGTGGTCTCTGTGCAGTCCCACACATGGGTTGGGCGCCTGCGCACGACCTCGTTCGGAGAAACTTCTAGAGCTTTACCTCAGAAGAGCTTTTGGCGGGCTCTCCTCCCGCCCTGGGGGAGGAGACATGCACTGCGCATGCCCAGAGCGGGAGAGAGAGCCGCCTCCCACTCAGTTCTTCTTCGACCGCCTTCGTGTTCACACCTCGTTCCTGTCGTTCCTCCATTTACCTCAGCTGAGTATATCTTTCTTCGCTTTCGCTTTATTTTTCCATCTGCTTCTTTCTCTTCTCTTGACATGGTAATTACTTGTAAGTAGGGTTGTATACCGCTGGCTGTATGCCGTGACAATAAAATTCAATTCAATTCAATTCTTTCTCTTCTAAATTTTTTTTTTTTTTTTAAAAATCTTTGTCTATCTCTCTTTCCCCCCCCTCTCCTTTCTTTGGAGGGTGGGTGGGGATTTTTGTATGGGAAAGACTCAATTCTTTAAGGTCTGTCGTCGTTGCCCTGCTAAAATTCCATCCAACGACGGGCACGACCTTTGCTTAGTTTGTTTGGGTGAGGCCCATAGAGTAGATTCTTGCCCTCATTGCGCGAGTTTCACTTGTCAGGCTCGCCGTAATCGAGAGGCTAGGCTCAAAGCTCTTCTTGTTGAATCGGCTTTGCGTCCCACAATGTCTTCAGGAGCTTCCCAGGTCTCGGTAGCCAAGAAATCGGACACCTCCTCGAAGGCACCGAAACAGAAACCTAAGCGGGCTGAAGATAAGACCCCTTCGAAGTTGAAGGCCACGCCCTCTGCTTCGGTTTCGAAAGTGGACCCCATCGTCATGACTGGGTTGTCGACGTCGATGCCGGCCCTCGCCTCTACATCCCATAAGTCTGCGGCTCGACAACAGACTCCGCAGCACTCCCACTCGTCACCGACGGAGATGATACCGTTGGGCCAGTTGACCACATCGCCTCCGCACCTGTCTCCGCGAACAGGCTCCCGGTCTCCATGGAGGCGCTCCACTACCCCGATCCACACTTTGGACGAGGGTCTGGTTGTGCACCGCCATGCGCTGTCCCGATCCCGATATGGTCGTCGATGCCTGATCCGTAGGCAATCCCTGTCGTCGTCTGATTCGGCCTCTGACCACCAATGCTGGTCCTATGAAGACTGTCGGGAGCGTCCAGATGCGACCTACTATTATTCGAGGTCTCCGACACCGGAGAGACACCGCTATGACCAAATCCGACATTCGGAACACAGAGATCAGGCCCACGCCCCTGACCGCCCTCGGCGCTCGGCATCTGTGGCCTCAGCTCATTCTGCCTCTCGGGAACAGTCTTCTGACCTTCCCAGAAATCGGGACGCCCCAAGGAGTTCCCCAAAGGAACCTCGACACCGTCTTGCCATCGACCATCTGGTCATCAACCTTGTCCAACCCCGATCCTCCTCTCCTATGTCGATCTCGGACAGGTCGGATTCGGCGGAGTTCGATCCCGAGGTCTCTCGGATCGAGGACGAGCCTCGACGCTCGGGGTCCATTTCACCTACGGAGGGCCCTAAGGCATTTTTGGAGCTTGTTACCAGGATGGCGACTGCCCTCCAAGTTCAGGGCTTTACGGAGTCCCCAGCAGTGACCGACGTCGTTCACCGATTGGTCCAGGCTGATCTTCCTCCGTCTCCCATCTTGCCTTTGCTGCCTGTCCACCTTTCTATGTTGAAAGAGTCATGGGAACACCCGGCTTCGATCCCTCCGGTTTCGAGGCGCTATGATGGGTTGTACAGGATCCAGGATGCTCCTGGCAAATTCCTCCTTTCTCAGCCACCACCGAACTCCATGGTGGTTCACTCTTCTTTGAAATCGAGGCAGCCTGCTCGCCAGTCCACGCCCCCTGACCGTGAGGGTCGTAAACTGGATCTTCTGGCCAAGAAGATGTACTCTCTGGCCTCCATGAATCTCCGTGTCGATACTTATTTGTCTTACTTGTCCGCTTACGCATTCAACGTTGCCAATGCAATTCGCCCTGTCCTGGAGTTTGTTCCAGAAGAGCACCGTCCCACTCTCTCGGCTGCCTTGTCTGAGGTTTGTGCCATTTCAAAGCAACAAATCAATTCCGTTTGTCATACAGTCAATTGCTCCTCTAAACTCCTGGTGTCTTCTGTCGCTCTCCGGCGTCATGCCTGGCTGCGGGGCACATCTCTACAACCGGACGTCAAGTTCCGTGTAGAAGACCTCCCCTTTGACGGAAACGGCCTTTTCCACTCCACCACCGACGAAGTGTTGAAGGCTGTCGATGAGAGTCGTAAGCAGGCCCGAAACCTTGGAGTCTCGGCTGCACCTTACCGTCCCAGAAACCGTCCCAGAAACCTTCCGGCTCCAGGTGATACCTATCTCCGGCACCTCACTCCCAATGGAGGAGAAAACCGTACGACTCCCGTCCTCCTTACAAACACCGTTCCCAACCCACCAAAAAGCCGCCGCAGCCTAAGCAGTCTGTTTGACTGTCCCCACCGTCTCTCTCCAACGTCGTTCACTCCTTCCGTCCGTACCCGCCTCTTCCCCTTTCTACCAGCCTGGGAACAAATTTCAACCGACTCCTGGGTCCTCACCATCCTGCGGGTCGGGTACGCCATAGAGTTCGCTTCGCCTCCGATCCTCCCACACTTTGTCGTCACGCCTCCAGACCCCCTCCTCGATCTCGAGGTTTCTGCTCTCCTTGCCAAGGGGGCCATCGAGGTCGTCCCGGAGGCGCAACGAACTCTCGGCTTCTACTCGAAGTATTTCCTGGTCCCCAAGAGAGACGGCGGCTTCAGACCAATTATGGACCTTCGGGATCTCAACCGTTACATTCGGTATCAGAAATTCAGAATGGTCACTCTGCAGTCGATCCTCCCTCTCATTCCACGGGCAGCGTGGCTCGCGTCAGTCGATCTTCAAGACGCATACTTCCATGTCACGATCCGTCCCCAACATCGGTGGTTTCTCCGGTTCGCCGTTGGAGATGCCCACTACCAGTACAGGGTGCTTCCTTTCGGCCTTTCTACAGCTCCACGGGTGTTCACCAAGCTGATGGCTGTGGTGGTAGCCGAACTCCACCGACGGGGAGTCACTCTTTATCCTTACATCGACGACTGGCTTCTCGTAGCTCCAATGCCAACTCAGTTGCTCCACGACACTCGGGAGACTCTCTCCCTTCTCCATGCTCTCGGGCTTTGCGTCAACCACGCCAAGTCCTCCCTTCAGCCCCTCCAAATCCTTCGATTCCTCGGGGCTCGACTCGACACCAACCTCGAAGCAGCTTTCCTTCCGGAGTCCAGGGCTTCCGACATTCGGGCGATGGTGTCCGCCTTTCAGACGTGTCCCCAACAATCCGCCCGTTCTGTCATGAGGCTCCTCGGTCACTTTGCCTCCACAGTGTTCGTTGTCCGCAACGCTCGGCTGAAGATGCGGCCGCTTCAGCTCTGGCTCCTACGAGCCTTCGATCCCCTCCGGAGGCCTTGGCACACGGTTCTGTCGATCCCACAAACCGTCCTCGCCTCCCTCGAGTGGTGGGCTCAACCTATCCACCTCCTTTCCGGGATGCCCTTTCGTCCTCCTCCTCCCGACTTGCTGTTGACCACAGACGCTTCCCTCTCGGGTTGGGGAGCCCGGAGCGGAACGCTTACTGTTCAAGGGGCTTGGTCTGCTCGAGATGCAACTCGCCACATAAATTACCTGGAGTTGCAAGCAATTTACCTGGCCCTTCGGTCCTTCCTTCCGACCCTCCGAGGCCGTGTCGTCCAAGTGGCTTCCGACAGCACCACGGCTGTTTATTATGTCAACAAACAGGGCGGCACTGCCTCTGTTCGTCTCTGCACCTTGGCGATAGACCTCTGGTCCTGGTGCCTCCATCACTCCATCACGCTCTCGGCGATCCATATTCCCGGGGATCAGAATGTCGATGCGGACCGGTTGAGTCGTTCTGCCTCATCGGACAACGAATGGTCCATCCCCCTCCGGTATCTTCGACCTCTGTTTCGAGAGTTCGGTCACCCACCTGTCGACGGCTTCGCGTCCGTCGACAATGCTCGATGTCGCCTGTTTTTCAGCAGGGGTCCCCCGTCTGCTTGGTCGCTCGGGGATGCCTTTCTCCACAAATGGAACAGAACCCTGTTTTATCTGTTCCCTCCGTTCCCTCTCATCTCTCGGGTTGTGCAGAAGATTCGTGCAGACCGCACCTCCTGCATTCTGATCACTCCGTGGTGGCCACGCCAGGTCTGGTTCCCGCACCTGCTTCAACTCTCCTGTCGATCCTTCCGTCCCCTCCCTGTCGTCCCAGATCTCCTTTCTCGGGCCCGAGGGAGAATCATCCATCCCAATCCGGGATTTTTCAAATTAACGGCCTGGAAGATCCAGCCCTAGACTTCCCGCCTCAGGTCTCTGAAATCCTCCTGAATGCTAGGAAGCCTTCTACTCGACGTTCCTATCAGTTCAAGTGGAACAGATTCCAATCCTATGCTACCGATCACTCCTTCGATCCGATTCGATCATCTCTCCGTGAGATCTTCGCCTACATTGTGCATTTGAAGGATGCGGGCCTGGCATACTCGTCCTTGAGGGTTCATTTGGCGGCGATCTCCGCCTACCACCCCCTCATACAAGGCTCGTCAGTGTTCTCCCACCGTCTCACCAAGACGTTCCTCAAGGGTCTTCTTCGCATGTGCCCGCTTAGGAAGCCATTGGTGCCTTCCTGGAGCTTGTCTCTAGTCCTTTCTCAACTCATGGCCAAACCGTTCGAGCCGATGGCTACCGCCGACCTCAGGTTAGTGTCCTGGAAGACGGCTTTTCTCATAGCCATTACCACTGCACGCAGAGTAGGGGAGCTAGCTGCCTTCAGGGCCGATCCCCCCTATACCGTTTTTCATAGGGAGAAGGTGGTCCTTAGAACAGATCCTTCCTTCCTCCCTAAAGTCATCTCTGCTTTTCACCTCTCTCAGTCGTCTGTTCTGCCAACTTTCTTCCCAAACCCGACTGATGCCTCTCAGAGAGCCCTGCACTGTCTAGACGTGCACAGAGCGCTCTCTTTCTATCTACACAGGACGCAGCCCATACGTAAATCTCCTCGGCTGTTCCTAGCTTATGGCCCCCCTCACGCGGGGGAACCCATTTCTTCTCAACGTCTCTCTAAGTGGGTGACTTCCACCATAGCCCTTTGCTATGAGCTGGCGCGTCAACCCGTTCCTACCTGTCTCACTGCCCATTCCACACGGGCAATGTCGACGTCCACCGCTTTCCTGGCCGGTGTCCCGTTGGAAGACGTCTGTGCGGCTGCTATGTGGTCCTCGGCATTGACCTTCGTGACCCACTACGCACTCGACGTCCGAGCTCGGCGGGATGCTGCCTTTGGTCAGACGGTACTGCGATCTCTCTTTGCTTGACCCTGCTGGACCCTCAGGTAGGACCCGTGGGTGATTTTGTTTGATGGTGATGCTGTATCTTAACCATTATTTTTGTGTCCTTTGCAGCTGCCAGCTCCCTCCTCCAACTGGTTCAGCTCTTGTAATCACCCATGTGTGGGACTGCACAGAGACCACGACGAAGATAAACAGGTTGCTTACCTGTAACTAATGATCTTCGAGTGGTCATCTGTGCAGTACCACAATCCCACCCAGCCTTCCCCGCTGCTGGCATCTCCAGATTTCCTTCTTTGGATTCTTTGGCCTTGACAGTGGCGGTCGAAGGAACTGAGTGGGAGGCGGCTCTCTCTCCCGCTCTGGGCATGCGCAGTGCATGTCTCCTCCCCCAGGGCGGGTGGAGAGCCCGCCAAAAGCTCTTCTGAGGTAAAGCTCTAGAAGTTTCTCCAAACGAGGTCGTGCGCAGGCGCCCAACCCATGTGTGGTACTGCACAGATGACCACTCGAAGATCATCAGTTACAGGTACGCAACCTGTTTTTTCTCAACCTGCTCTACCCCATGCTTGCACCTGGCTGGATGACCTTGGGCAAGCCGTAGTTCTGATAAGAGCTGTTCTTGAAAAAGAGCAGTTTCTGTCAAGAGCTCTCTCAGCCCCACCTACCTCATAGGGTGTCTGTTGTGGGGAGAGGAAGGGAAGGGAGTTTGTAAGCCACTCTGAGACACCTTTGGGTAGTGAAGGGTGGTGTATAAATCTAATCTCTTCTTCTCTTCTTCAGTGGGTAGGGATCTGGTTCGAGGACTGCACCCAAAGAGTGGTGGTCAATGGCATTTCATCAGATTGGAGGGAGGTGTCCAGCGGGGTGCCACAGGGCTTGGTTTTGGGCCCAGTACTTTTCAATACTTTTATCAATGATCTGGGGTAGAAGGGCTACTCATTAAATTTGCTGATGATACCAAATTGGAAGGAGTAGCAAACACCCAAGTAGAGTTATGGAGAAGTGGGCAGTTGCAAACAGGATGCAATTCAACAAAGATAAATGCACAGTATTACATCTGAGCCACAAAAATGTCAAGCACAAATACTGGATGGGGGATACGTTTCTGGGGAGTAGTGTATGCGAAAGAGATCTTGGGGTAAGAGTGGACTGTGAACTAAATATTAGCAGTCAGTGTGATGCGGTGTCAAAAAAGGCAAATTCAGTCTTGGGTTATATTAAAAGGGCCATAGCATAGAAATCGCAGGATGTCATAGCCCCTCTGTATACTGCCTCGGTCAGATCTCACCTTGAGTACTGTGTGCAGTTCTGGAGGCTTCACTTCAAAAAGGATGTGGACAAAATCGAGAGGGTGCAGAAGAGAGCAACGAGGATGATCAGGGGTCTGGAGACTGAGCCCTATGAGGAAAGGCTAAGGGCCTTGGGAATGTTTAGTTTGGAGAAGAGGAGATTGAGGGGGGACATGATTGCTCTCTCTAAATATCTGAAAGGCTGTCATTTGGAGGAGGGGAAGGAGCTGTTCCAGTTGTCAGCAGAGGATAGGACCCGAAGCAACAGGTTTAAATTACAAGAAGAAAAGTATTGGCTGGATATTAGGAAGAACTTTTTCATAGTCAGAGTGGTTCAAAGGTGGATCAGCTGCCTAGAGAGATGGTTAGCTCCCCTTCACTAACAGGCTGGATGAATATTTGTCAGAGATGCTTTAGGCTGGTCCTGCATTGGGCAGGGAGTTGGACTAGATGGTCTGTATGGCCCCTTCCAACTCTATGATTCTATTATTCTATTTGCATCTGAAAGCACTTTAATATTTGAGGTCTGTGTTTGGGGTTTAGTTATGCATCCCCTCACACCTTTCTTTCTTGGAAAGCTACAAACTTGCAGCTGGCCTCCCATGCATAGACAGAATGCGGTCTCAATTACTGAATATAAATGTGATCTCTCCAGTGGAGGGCATATCTTCATGTAAATAAATAAACATGGAACATGGAACAGGAAGAGAACCAGCTAAGCAGCACAGGGGAAAATCCTAAGAAAGAGTTTTGTGGGGTTTTTTTTTACAAAAAATCTTAAGTTGCTTTTAATATGTAGTTTACCAGTGCTGTGTATCCAGAAAAATATTCTTTAATGAAAATGAGGGTCCTTCAGTTACTAAATTTTGAAACCACGGTTCTAATGCTTCAGGCACAGGGGAGTGCCTTCCTTGACCTTGGCTGGAAACAGCCCTCTCCCCACGTCAGCAGATTCCTAGGCTTTGCATTTTGAACTAGGTAGTCTTAAGTTTCATTGGTATGGCCACTTGACAGTGAAAAGTTCATAGCTTAATAAAGTAACTTTAGTTACGAAGAATATACACTGCCAAGTTTGATAAATAAGGTTTCTTGCTAAGGCCACAACTTTTAAACTATTAGGAAAACTTCCCTGTTAAGTCAATCAGATGACATCACGTGGACAGAGTTTTCAGTCCAGCTGAAATTACTACATTTTAGCTTCGGCTGTTTTCAAATAGATATTTAAATATATATATCTATTGTACTAAAATCAAACAGCCTTTAGAGTGCTTAATTTTTACTGGATGGTTGTATAATTAGTAGGCAGGTGTGTGGCAATTTCCCTATGAGGTTGAATTTCTCAGCTTGGGCCTATAAAGGTGTAGGTTGCTACCCCCCCATTGAGAAACAATAGCCTGAGCTTGAGAAAATTTAGCTCAGTAGAAAAAGTTGTATTGCCTTCCAAATGATGGTGTTTCCAGGGTTCCTGGCAAACTGCTTCCAGTATACATAAATAATGAAATACTGTATTACTCTTCATTTTCTGTATTTTTTTCTTTTAAATTTAATTGCCAGTGTTAATTTGGAGAGAATAATTATAATCCAATTATATTAATTCTGTGCTTATCTGTCTTTCAGGTAGTGCAGCTTTGATGATGTGAGTGTAGTGTCATGAACGTCTTGGTGGTTTGTAAACTGTAAGTTTTTACTCTTCATTCTTTTACAGAAAATAGTGTTATATCCCTGAGAGCCCATTAAGTCCTACTTTATGAAAATTTTCACTGTTTTTAATTGTTCGGCTTTGGCGTGGCAGCGCCGAAGCATCATTTAAAATACAATAGAAAACATGGAAGTAATTTGAGAAAATCCTATGTCAGGAAAAAATGCAGGATTAGAGATAGAATTCATAGGTAAATGGATGTTGTATACTCTTGTGTGATTTTTCAAAAGATGAGTTTGGGGAAGATGCTCCTTTTCACAGCGTCTGGATTTCTCTTTCAATTCTACTCAGTTTATATAACAATTTGGGGATTTATAAAAGCAGCATTTCCATTTGAATCAAATCCTCAAACAGCTGGAAAGAGGTAGTATTTAAAAATACTTGTGGAAGAAAATTGGACATGCCCTCAGAAGATATTAATTCTCCCTCTCCACCGCTGAATCTCGCACTGTATGAGAAAATGGATGATCAGTCAAAACAGCACTGTCTACAAAATGAGAAATTGATTATGTTGGTTGGTGACTGGGGATATATAAAAATAGCAAGCAATGAATTTACCTGCACAAACCTGAAAGTCATTATTTTATCTGTTGCTGGCATTCTTATAAGACATGATGAGTTTGTGACATGTAATTTAGACATTCTGACGGGTATTTAAGAGTTATTTAATGACTTGATGACATAAGTGGCTACAGGGGTCTTTTTGGGGGGGGAGCGCACCAGAGCACAGCTCCAGCAGCTTCCGAGGGCAGAAAGGCTCCCGCATGTCAGTTTCGGCAGTACAAGCCGATTTGGGAGTCTTTCCGCCAGCCGAATGTCAATTTCAGCCCCATTATATCCTATGGGCCATTGAAGTCAATGGTGAAAACATAGGGTATATTCTGGGGGCTGGAGAGGAGGGTGTTTGAAGAAGAGGCTCCAAACTCACAGGATAGCTGTTGGAGCCTCTCCCCAAGATATCCACCAAGTTTCAAGAACATTGGACTAGGGGGTCCAATTCTGTGGGCCCCCAAACAGGTTGCCCCCATCCCCTCCATTGTTCTCTAAGGTGGGAAAAAGTTACGTTTTTCCCACAGTACGGTTAGTAGCTCTGGGAGGGAGAGGGTTTGAGGGAGAGACTCCAAATTTTCAGGGTAGCTTCGGGAGCCTCTCCCCACATACACCCCCACGTCTCAAAGCAATTGGACCAATGGGCCTAATTCTATGGGCACCCAAACAGGTTACCCCCATTACCTCCATTGTTTCCAATGGGGAAACCCAGCCAGCAGCACTTAAGGCAGGCAAACAGGCAGCACCAGCAGTCAGACTCTCCCAGAGAATCTCAGGGAAAGTGAACTGTCTTGGGAGGTGCTTGTTTGCCATGAGAACAAGTGGCACACTCCAGAACAAGTGGCACTGTGGCAGTGCAAGCATGCCACAGTGCCACACAGAAACCCCAAAAGGAACATCATTTATACATGTATAAATTGATAGTGCAACCTCATTGGACCACTCACACCACACACACCTCAAAAAGAATATTTATAGCACTGGAAAAAATGCAGAAAACGACAACTGCAATAATAAGAGGAGGACACTTTCCCTATGAAGAAAGGTTATCACGTTTGGGGATCTTAGCTTTGAGAAACAATGACTGAGGGATGACATGATAAGAGGTTTACAAGACTATGCATGGGATTGAGCAGATAGAGAAAGAAGTACTTTTCACCCTTTCTCACAAGACAAGAACTCGTGGGCACTCAATGAAATTACAGAGCAGTCAGGTTAGAAGTTAGAACAGATGAAAGGTTTTTTGGTTCTTACAGGTTTACAACTTTAAAATTCTCCTGGTTGCTGTTGCTTGGTGGTGGTGGTGGGGGATTGGTTCGTTTTTTTTCCTGTCTGCTCCAGGCTCCATCTGGAAGCTGTTCATGCCAGCCACCACCGCCACCTCCTGTAGCAGTGAATTCCATGTGTTAATCACTGTTCGGGTGAAGAAGTACTTCCTTTCATCTGCAGTTGCTCTTTTCTGCATTTTTCCCAGTGCTATAAATATTCTTTTTGAGGTGTGTGTGGTGTGAGTGTTCCATTGAGGTTGCACCATCAATTTATACATGTATAAATGTTGTTCCTTTTGGTCTTCTAGGGTTTCTGTGTGGCACTGGAGGGGATGGGGGCAACCTGTTTGGGGGCCCACAGAATTGGACCTCCTAGTCCAATGTTCTTGAAACTTGGTGGGTATCTTGGGGAGAGGCTCCAACAGCTACCGTGTGAGTTTGGAGCCTCTCCCTCAAACCCCCTTCCCTCCAGCCCCCAGAATATACCCTATGTTTTCACCATTGACTTCAATGGCCCATAGGCTATAATGCGGCCAAATTGTCGACAAATATCTTTCATTCCCTCCTTTCCTTCTCTCCTTTTCCTCTTTCCCTCCTTCCCTTCACTCTTTCTTTTCCGCCTTCTTCTCTTCTCTTTTTTCCTCCTTTCCCTGTTTCCCTCCTTCTTCCCTTCTCTCTCTTTCTTTCCCTCTTTCCTTCTCTCTACTCTCTCTCTTTCCTTCCCTCTTTCCTCCTTCTGTGGCCCAACTCTAGTGAGAAGGGGTTTAAACTTTAAACCCCTCCTCTCTTCACTCCTCCACCCAGGCCAGCTGGGAAGGGAAGAGGAGGCTTTTGAAGATGCCTCCCCTCCCTTTTGCTTCCCCTTCTGACATCACTTCTGGTGTAGTCAGGGGGCATGGCATATGCTAATAGCCTAGTAGCTCATTAGCATACCATATGCTAATGTGCTCCTGCAGCTCTTTTTCTACAAAAAGACCCCTGAGTGGCTACAAAGTGGTTAAGTGGTTGTATTAGTATACAGTATGTGCATGAGTTTATGAACTACCTTGAGCCTTTTGATGTCTGCAAAAATTACCATCACTAAAGTGTGGAATGTTCACCCTTGGTCACAAACATGGGACTGACTGAAGATACTGGGTCAAGGGGTTGAAGAATCAAGAACTAAGTTTAATATTTGTTTGAGACACTAGAAATTGCATATGAAATTTTGTGAATAATTACAAATTATTTTTAGACAACTGGCATAATTTACATGGAGTAAAGGTTCCCTTGCTTGAAAGCCAGTTGAATCCTACTCTAGGGTTGCAGTGCTCATCTCCGTTTCAAAGCCGAAGAGCCAGCGCTATCCAAAGACGTTTCTGTGGTCATGTGGCCAGCCAAGGTGCACAGAATGCTGTTACCTTCCCACCGAAGTGGTATCTATTTATCTACTTGCAATTTCTTGCTTTCAAACTGCTAAGTTGGCAGGAGCTGGAACCAGAGACCTTCTAGCCTGCAGTTCAGCGTCTTAACCACTTGAGCCACTGCAGCTCCTTTACATGTGGTAGATGCAGTCAAATAATGTATTTGCTTTATTAAAAATTATTAGGAAAAATCGTGAATGAGATGTACATTTGTGGCACCTTTTTTGATTCAACAATGTATTTACTGTTGCAAGTGTTAAACATTTGCCTAAGTAATTCTTAATTTTAGGAATGACATTGAACCATAGGAGAAAACATATGGGTTTCTTTCAAACACATATTTGTTTATGTGTTTGAAGCAATGCGGTCGAAGCAATGATATAAACATTCAGGCTGGGCTTAGGGAGGAAGTGGAATCAAATAATTGTTTTGTCAAAACTTTCACATGTGACATGTTATTTCTATGTAATAAAGCATTGTTCAATGGATTTGTGATTAAGGGTGTTACTGTGTTTAGGATAGCACTGTTATCTTAAAATTTTGTTTTCCTTCTTTCTTCCTGCTAACCAACACCCACACATTTTATTAAATTGTTGAGTTGGGGAGATTTGTGATAAGATGTTGGAGCTGTTAGCATTTATCTTCCTCTTCCAAATGTATTTGATATTGTATAACTTAAGTACATTAGTTGTCAACCCTTACACTTTTTCAGCATGTTATAGGTTTACAGAATGGGTACATATGCATAATGAAGTACCAAAAGTATGTGGACATTTTCATCTACTGTGGACATACAGTGGAGATGATTCCCTGAAAAATTAGTGTTACCACACAGAGCAAACATGGCTTTTGCCCAGTCGCACATTATGACGGCTCGAAGACATCAACACAGCAGACTCATAATTGAAGTGGATGAGTACAGCACAAACCCAACACAGGCGTTCACGTTCTACAACATTAACCAGGGACGTTTCCAGCCTCCACATGTGCAAATGTGAGTATTACTGTTATTGCCGTAGCACAGATTTCTGAATGGTTATTGCTGTGTCAATATAGCACTTGCTGTTCCAGTGAAAACAAGAGATTAGGAGAAGTAGGTATCTTTGTTAGTGGATGCAAGGGGAATGTTGGAATGTTCATGGCTTCAATAAAATAGTAGTAATTCTTGTTTTTTACTGATTAATTATGCCATTGATGAGTAATCACGTAGCATTGCTCTTAATATCAAACTTGGATTTAGAACCAAAATATTTTCATTATTTTGCCAGAAATTCAAGTGCTCTAGACTGACAGGAGGACAGCCACAAGAAATGAAATAGAGTGGATAGCAGTCTCACAAATCTTTCTTCGGTACTAACAGTATGTGAAAGGCACAGGGTGCTTTAAGAGTAATTAAATTAATGTGTTTGCTTTTTGCTTTTTGTGCCTAATGAAAACATCTGTAAAGTTAATTGCTCTGAAAGGTGATTTACTTTTAATGTAAAGCTGAAGATCATTATGGAAAAATGAAACATGCTAATAAAGTTTAGAGGCAAAAAGGAAAGAAGAAAGTCAAATTAAGCATTAAAATATACTGTAAAATAATTGGGAAGGAAATCAAAGGTATATTTTGTTTCGTTAGAGATTACGCTTTCTCTCTGATACCACAGAACATAAATAACTTGACCAGCATTTACAAAACCCAAATATGTCAGGTGTCATTTGGGTGATTGTTTACATGCCAACTATATGCAATGGCGTATGAAGATTTATAATTAATTGTGGTTTAAAGATTGGGATTGTACACACCTTGCTTTCTACTGCTCCTCTCTCCTACAGATATTTCCAAAACTATTCTGTACTTGGGTTTTGGTGATCCATATGACTGTCTTCAACTTCCCTTAAAAGGAGCCAGGCCTAGGTGACTCATGCAGGTTGGGTGGTATCAAGTCACCCAGTGATTGCTGCGAGGCCACACCCAAAGAGTCCCCCCTCAAACTTTTCCTTAAAAGCTTCAGTGACCAATCTGCAGCTAATTTCCCTGTTGGGATAAGAAAGTCAAAGGACATTAAGATAAACAGAGCGGGGAGAAAATTCCCTTATAGGTAGTGTTAAGTATGCAACTTAACACAGTTTGATTTCAGCAAAAGTGATTCAGCTTTATTTTAACAGCAAACTCCAACTCAGGAACACAACAACAAAACAGAGGAGCACAGCTCCCTTTTTAAACCATCTGGGCTGTCAAAGCCACACCCATAATAAGTTAAAGACCAATAGCAATACAGGGATAAAGTCCAATCAAGAGTGTTCCCTCTAGAATGTATATTTACACAGTGATTGGTTGTTTCATACAATTCCATAGGAATGGCCAATAGGAATGTTACATCTTACGATCCTGTATTAAGAATCAAGCTTTACATGGAAAAGAATAGATGGTGTTCACAGTTAAGACATAACAGCTAGTAATGGTTTGGAGATTGTCAATGGTTGCCCCAAGTTGATAGCTATGGGGATTATACATATGTAAACCACTGTGGTACCAGTGTTATTGATTATTTTATTGTTTCCTTTGAATTGTTTGGCTTAATTTAATTTATTGGAGCAACTGAGTATTTGGGAGTGACCATCTCCCTTTAAAATGTTCCTTTTGGTCCCATGTAAAGCTAATTATCCATCTCAAGAGCTCTTCCAGTTTAGGCAAACTCATGGTAAACTTTGCACTGGAGCCAAACTATAGGAAAGAAGGCTGAAGAATTAAGAACTCATTCCAAAGCAATTTACCTTAAGACCCTAATTTCTACTTTCACTAATGCCTCAGATCTTTTAGACATTTTAAAAGATTTGATAGATTTATTTCAACCAATATATACATCTGATTGTTCATCTAAAAGTTCTTTTGGTCTTATATTGGGAAGCTTGTGGTTTGATGAAGATTGTATAGCATTCAAGCTTGCAAGATGTTATATGCACCGCCAGTTTAAAATTTGTAACTCAAAGCATATACTACAGTATCTACTTCTTCTGAAGCAGGAATATAAAGCTGTTGTTAAACTTAACAAAAAGAAGGCCTTGTGGCTAGAGTGGGATCGTTTACTTTGGGCTGCTAAGCAGAAAGACAGTAAACCCTTTTGGAGTGCTATAGCAGAAAAAATTCTAGGCGTCTGTTTCATATCATATTTCTGCTGATTATTAGCAAGAACATTTTAGAGCTCTGTTTTTTGATCCATCTGTGGTTGACTCAAATGCTCAGCTGGCTTTATGTTCTAGCAACCAATGCATGGCCTCCTGTTTCAGTTAAAGAAGTTAGAACTTTAATAATACAAATAAAGTCAGTTCCTGGCCCTGACATGGTCCCCCCTGAATTATTTAAATCAAACCCAACTTGGTGGGCAGAAGTTTTGGTCCCAGTTAATGGTACAGGTATAATGGCTGGATTTGGCATCATGCTATCATTGTGCCAGTACACAAGAAAGGAGAGCCATTAGATCTCAATGACCAAGTACAATCAATTACTGCCACATTCTGCAGTTCATTATTGATATGGGCAATAAGAAGGGATCATTAAGTGCAGCTTTCATGGATCTTAGAAACGCTTTCGATACTATACTAAACTATGAGCAAAATTGGGAAAACTATAGACAAACATCTTTTATCCTATTTGTCAGCTTTATGACTGCCCAGTAGCTCAAGTTAGGTGCGGCCCTTCAGGAGTACTGACAGATCCTGTTTCACTAGATAAAGGCGTTAAGCAGGAATGCATTTTGGCCCGTCTGTTATTTAATCTATATATTAATGATTTTAATTCTTTTTTTATACAAGAGGATTGCAGCTCTTCTTATCTCTCATCAGTGAAATTGCCAGTTCTCCTGTATGCGGGTTACACTATCTTGCTGTCTTGACCCATGGTGGGTCTGTCTATTTTCTAAATACTGCTGTAGGGAAGGTTTGGTAATTAATGTAGCAAAGTCAAAGTTTATTTTTTGTAGAAAACAGAAAGTAAGGGATTATAAATGAACTGGCTGGTTTGCCAATGCAACAGGTCAGTCAGTTTAAATACTTGAGGCTCACCATTCATGGAGAACTCATGTGACGTCAGTAATAAGAGCTGCAAACAGCATTGAGAAAGCAGTCACTAGATTTTTTTTATATTTCAGCAGGACAATATGTACCTTCAGCGCTCAGAGTATTTAATTCTCTTTGTTATATTTGTTATATACTGCTGGTGTATGGATAGGGGCTTTTACTGAGGATATTGATCAACCATTAATTCTTCATGGTATACTGGAGGACCCCAAATATGTGGCCAGTGTTGTTCTAAGAGCTGAAATGGGTGAAGTCTCTTATGAAGGTAGGGCATGGAGTAGGGCATTTAATTTAAAGTTAAAGATCCTGCAGTTTGCTCAGTCTTATTGAATTAGACAATCATAACAACAACTGGGATAAATTGGTGAATGATAAGCTAATGTGCCTAGGTATTTCAATAGAATTGATGGAGAGAGTAAATGTCGATGAGCTAAAGCATCTGATTGAAATTAGTCTGAAACATCTAGATTATAGAAGCACAATAAAGTTAATAAGAGTTTTCTCAACCTTAACATTTGGCATCCCCCTACCAGTTAGCATCCCAAAACATATCTGAAATATGTGCCTTTACATTGGCGTGTCTTAATGCTCTACCATCTGCAGACTTAACAGGTAGATGCTCTGGTATACCATATTCAGAGAGAACATGTAATTGTGACCTTAATTGCATTGAATCCATTGACCACATACTTTTTAGCTGCCCTGAATTTTTGAAGCTTAGACAGGAGCTGATTCTCCCCCTATTTAGTAAGGATTCGGCTTCTCCAACTGCTGAGACATCTAGGCTACTGAGCAGTGTTGATGGATGGGTTGTGTATAGGGTCACTAGATTTTTGGCTGCCATTGTAGAAACACAGAAACATTCCAAAAAAACTGCATAAACCGTATCATATTCTGTTGGGGAGATCCCATTATGTGGGTGGCTTTCCGTTAGTTGCTTGAACATGAACTTTCAGCAGCTGTTTGGGACCACTGGGTCGATAGAGAAGAAAGCAATAGAGAAGAAGGAGTCCTTCCTCAAAGGCCAAAACACCCCTGGGATGGGCCCTGCCCCCTCAGCCTGCATTTTACTCCAGAAATCAAGCCTGGAATGCTGTGGTTGCCTAGCAACAACCATTGAGGGCTTCTCTCTCTTAAAGCTACAGGTGCTCCTTTTATCATTTTGGGTTTTTTAACCCCTCCAATGTGTTTTTTTTTAGATTTCAGATTTTTCTGCAAACCTGGGCATTTTACAGGTTTGTAGAAAAATCTGTCTTGCCCGTTCATAGCTCCAATAACAGGATTTAAGTATCCTCAGATATGGCCAACTTCACTGTTAGACTATATGATAAAGTACCTGTGGGTATATGTCCCATGCTTTCTACTCATCATTAAATTAAAGCCTCTCCACACAAGACGTAGGCCTACAGTCATAGCACAGACTGAAGTAATAGCACCATTATATCTTTACACTATACCTACCAGCACCGAAAGAAGACATGTAATTCTACGTAATCCAGTCCTTGTCTTTCCTTCACCTGCCACAACCCTCCACAAAAACGTTTTAACCACTCTTCCACTTGCCCTCCTGACTTACTTTGTGTCAGCACTTTACCACCTATGAGTCAGCTGTCAATACTAAAACTTACTACTTCTGAGGATATGTGGGATACCTTTGCATCATCATGGAAGATCTGCAGACTCTAAGCTCCCTGTGTTCTTAAAGGGATCCTCATAATTAACATTCCTCAAAAATATGGAACAATAAATACCATTTGGGAAGAATATTTTGCCAAATCTGAGCATGTAAGAAAAAAGAAAAAGGGTAGGAGAAAAAGATGAGTCTGGTTACTGGTGCTGCAGTGCTGCTTTGAGAGAAATGCTGCAGCGGTGTTCTGCAAGAGCTGATTTTATGTTTTCTTTCTTATTTACGTACATATTATCTCCCCACACCTTTATTATTTTTATTAGGCAGGACTTACATGTGCTTGTCTCCCTTTTAATTATCTCGTGTTTTATTTTAGGAAGTTATGTTATGCTTAGGGAGTTAATGAGTGGTGGAGTTTAACTCCTTAACTTTTGTGTTTTTTCCCTTTCTTTTTCTTCCCAGCTGCTGCTTTGATAATACTGACCTTGAGAAGAGCAGTTGTGTTGTTTCAGATTGAATTTTTATTTCATTTTAATGTATAATTAGTTAGGATTTTTTAAAATAATTTTTATTGTTTTATACAAAACAGACAAACATACATGAGAGTGATAATAGCAACATTATATCTTTTAAACTACCTCATACATATATATCTAATTGCCAGTCTTTCAACCATATAGCCTCCTAATAACCAGCTAATAACTTTGCAAGCCTATGTTAAACACTACCTATTTTTTAATGTTTAAGTGCTGTCAAAAACATTTCATTACCGTTTTCTATCATTCTAGATTTAAGTATATCTTAAAATTTCATAAGCACATAGGTCTATAATTGTTGCAACTCTATAGATAACAAAACATGTTTCTTCTGTTTAAACATTATCTAAGCATTCTACAATAATCTTCTATAAAATACATTAAGTAAATTTATACAGTTCCCCAAATTCATAATCAAATTCTTTTCTCATTCTATTTATTCTTATTGTTTTAATGTCACCAAAAATATTATCTGGCCTACCACTTAAATTAATTCTTAAAAACAGCTTTGCTTACACATTTTAAAATAATCTTCCATTTAATAAAATTTCTTAAACATATCTATATTCCCTAAACCATCTATTCCAATTACACAAGCTCATGGGATCCTTAAACCAATCTTGTTTATATAACACCTTTTTATATCAGATTAAATTTACAATCTATGCAATCTGTCAGGTTCAAAAGCAAGTAGATCCAAGCATTCTTAGGACCAAGAAAGGCTTTATTGGAATACAGTGCTAAAACCCACAGTGGAAAGGTTATTGTCAGGAATGGCAGGAGAAGCTGCACAAGCATGGTTATAGTGTGATGCAAAACAGCGACTAGCAAATGAACTGCAAGCACGCACGCGGGAAACTCCCAGCGGGAGAGTTACTTAATAGATGGGAGACGTCTCCCTCCACCCCTTGGCTTCACAGGAATGGAAAATTCTCATAGACTTAAGAATAGCCCAAAGCCTGTATTCAAGGCCACCGTGATAACACCGAGCGGCAGAGAAGAAGCTCCCACGTTACAGCTAGCATACCTACGCAAGTGCAGAAGCAGGGACAAGATAGGGAACACAGAACAATGGACACAGAGTGAAACATTAAACAAACCATTACTGACACTCAGCTCTCCCCAAAGCTCATCCCACCCATTCAGACAGTGGAGGAGGCGGGAGCTCCCGGTTTCGCCGGGAAACGGGAATGAAAGTCCCTGATCAGTTCTAATGCTCGGATATTGGTGACTTTCACCCATTCTCTATGTTGGGGGCCAAAATGATGAAATGAGTTTGCTTAGAAAACAGGTCAACCACCACCCAGATGACAGTCATGTGCTTACTGAGGGGTAGATCCGTGATGAAGTCCATGGAGATAACTTCCCGGGGGCGACCAGGGGTTGGTAGTGGTTGCAACAGTCCTGGTGGTTCCACCCCCGGGTTTGCATCGGCTACACACTGGGCAGGATTGTATATAAACTGATAAGTCTTTTTTCATGCGGGGCCACCAGAAGCTGCACTGAAGCAGGTGCAGCGATTTAACATATCCAAAGTGCCCTGCAGGATTTGAATCATGGGCAGATTGCATAACTTCCAGCCGAATGCTTTCAGGTACATAAAGTTGGTTTCCCTTGTACCAACAGTCATTAGGTCTACACATTAAGTTTCCCTGGGATTGGAGCATTTGTTTTTCTTGATCTGTAAGGGCTTTCGCAAAACGTTCTTCCCAGGGAGCACCCGGGGTCTGGGGAACCCGTGTCTGCTGACTTTGTTTGCGGGCAACCACTACCCCGGTCAATTGGGTCGGGGTAAAGAAGGATTCTCGCACTTCCAATTGTTTGCTATCGTGCTGGGGTAAGCAGGAAAGGGCATCCGCCAAATGGTTGGACTTTCCGGAAAAATGATGAAGGGTGAATTGGAATTTAGAGAAAAACTTAGCCCACCGGAACTGTTTGGCATTGAGAACCCGGGGCTTCCTTAGTGCCTCTAGATTTTTGTGATCGGTCCAGATTTCAAATGGGACCCAAGCTCCCTCTAGCCAATGGCGCCAGATGATGAGGGCTAGTCAGATCAAGGCTGCTTCTTTATCCCAAATGGGCCAGAACCTCTCAGTATCATTAAACTTTCAAGAGACATAGGCTAAGGGGTGTAGATGCCCTTGTGCATCCTCTTGGAGAATCGCCCCCCCCATAGCGGTGTCTGAAGCATCTACTTGCACAATGAATTTCTTTGTCTCATCAGGGTGCGCAAGGACTGGCTCTGTAGTAAATAACTGTTTGAGCTGTTCGAACGCATTCTGACAATGAGGGGTCCAATCTAAGCGAGCCCCTGGCTGAGCAGCTTTGACCCCCCTCCCTTTGGTCTTCAGGAGGTCTGTGAGTGGGAGGCTGACTTGGGCAAAGTGGGGTAGGAATTGGCGGTAGAAATTGGCGAAACCAAGAAAACTCTGGAGTTGCCTTCTGGTTTTGGGGGGCTCCCATCCCACCACGTCTTGGATCTTTTTGGGATACATCTCTAGACCCTCAGGGGATATGCGGTAGCCTAGAAAGTCAATGCGTGTCTGATGAAATTCACATTTTGACAGCTTGACAAACAGTTTGTGCTCTAACAAATTTGAAAGTACCTCCCAAAGTAGTTTAACGTGTGTTTTTAGATGCGGGGAGTACAGCAAGATATCATCCAAGTAAACAACCACCCCCTTAAACAAATAGGGGTGCAGAACTTCATTGATCAGGTTCATGAAAACTCCCGGAGCCCCCTGGAGCCCAAATGGCATTACTCTGTATTCAAATTGTCCCAATGGGGTGTTAAAGGCAGTCTTATATTCATCACCTTGTCTGATGCGCACTCTGAAGTATGCATCTCGCAAATCCAACTTGGAAAAAATCTTCCCCTTGGCCACCTCCGCTAAAAGATCCTTGATGAGTGGCATGGGGTAGGCGTTGGTATCTGAGACTGCGTTGAGTCCTCGATAATCCGTACATAGCCTTAGCCCCCATCCTTCTTTTTACAAAACAACACCGGGGCTGCGAATGGGGATGAAGCCGGTCGAATAAACCTACGGGCCAGGTTTTTATCAATGAACCTACGTAACTCCTCTTTCTCCATGGGACTCATGGCGTATATTTTGCCTCTTGGCATCTTTTGCCCCAGGATAATTTCTATGGCACAATCTGAGTTACGGTGGGGGGGAAGTTCGTTGGCTTCCTCCTCCTCAAAGACGCGAGCCAAGTCCCTGGTACTCTGCAGGGATACGGCCAATCTCTTCCGCTGCTAGACAAGCCCGGGGAGGATCATTATCGGGTGGGGTTCCCCAGTCGGGGTCCCATTTGTGCTCTGCACACTTTGGGGAAATGAAATGCACAACCCCATCCTCCCATAAAATGTATGGATCATGTCCATGCAACCACGGGCTGCCCAAGACTAAAGGGAACTTGGCTTGTGGGGCTATTACAAATGAGCGAAGCTCCCAGTGTTCTCCAGCCCCCACGCACAAGGGTACAGTCTCAAAGTGGCAGGGCTCTTTCATCGGTGGCCCATCCATTTGGGTACAGGTGATGGGGTCTTTCAATTTGATTACTGCAGCCTCCAGCCCCGTTACCAGAGAGGGATTAATGAGGTCCCTCCCACACCCCGAGTCAATAAGGCCACATACCCTGATGTGGGTCATCATGGCCGGGTTCATTATGATCACAGTCACAAAGAAGAGAGAGGGGTAATTGCTCACCAGTTTGGGCGCTTCGGGGGTTGGGTCCTACTGTGCTGCGCCGCTTACAACAGGACCTGCTTGTTTCCCTGTGGCTCCGTTTCCTCCTCTTCCAGGGACAGTGGATCCACAATCTCTTGGTTGGCGAAGAGGGCCCGGGGATTGCGTGGCTTGGCGGTGCCCTTTTTTGGTGGGGGACCCGGTCGTTGTCTGTCCTCCTCTCGAGGTGGTAACTGGCCAAGATCCTCCTTGGGGCAGGAGGCGGCGAAGTGCCCTTTGTCCCCACATTTCAGGCACAAGCCTTGTCTCATTCGTTGGTCCCGGAGCCCACTTGTGGCCAGGGTTGGTTTCCCCTTAGGTTGGGGCGTGGAAGTAGCTGGGCGGTTTTTTCCAAGGGACATGTCTAGCTTCTTGATGCGAAGCCTGCTCTCAGTGCGTTCAGCCTCTTCCATCCAACCCTGGAGTGTACGCGGTTCCTTGGAACTGAGAACATTATTACGGACATCCACAGCCAACCCCATTCGATATTGTTGGGCTAACACTGGGTCTGTCCAGTCCCGGATTTTGGCAGCATGCTTCTGGAACTCTCGGGAGTACTCTCTCACCGTAAGCCTCCCTTGTTTGAAGGTGCAGAGGAAGGCTTCGGCCTTTGAAGCCGCTGCTGGATCTTCAAAGCGGTTTCTCAAGGCCCATATGAAATCATCGACACTCCCCAATTCCACTGCATCTAGATCATGCA
The DNA here is from genome assembly GCA_029375565.1 of Gekko gecko. Lineage (NCBI taxonomy): Eukaryota > Metazoa > Chordata > Lepidosauria > Squamata > Gekkonidae > Gekko > Gekko gecko. Next base: position 213,496,849 of record JAPDNY010000005.1, on the reverse strand, counting down.
AGGCCACATACCTGCTGGTAGCGATTCCCCGGAAATGGGAGGAAATAAACTCCACCTGTTGTTCTTCATCTGGAAACAGGTGGCCCCACTGTTGCACAAACTTCCCAACTTGCAATATGAAAAAGGAGATGCTCTCAATCAAATGTAATCTCCAGCATGTCCTTCGGTCATATGATCGGTGGGAGGGGCACCAGATCTGGCCCGGGTGCAGGTCCTGGGGCTGGCAGCGGTTGCGGTGCAGGCACAGGGGCCGGCGGGTGGAGGCCCCAGTGGTGGTTGTCCAGGGGCCAGTTGTCTGGGGATTGGCTGCTGCCCAGGAATGGGTTGCCCTGGGACCGGCTGCTCAGGGACAGATTGACCTGGTGGAGGACGCCCCGGCGGCAGTTGGGGTCCAGGACCAGGAGCGGGTCTGGGTTGGGCTAGCATATGGGTGCGAATCGCTTGGTCCATCATCCCTGGGAGGGATTGCATTAGCTTGCCCATATCCTGCATTAGCCGCCGACAGTCATCTTCGATCGTATCCATCCTTGTATCCACATCCTTACTTGGGCCCATGGGGAGTTCGTCCCTGGGGTAGTCCAAAACTCCCACGGGGTCCATCAGGCTGTCCCGGCTTTGGCTCCCTGGCAAGGACCATGTTGTCTGAGTAGTGTCCAATAAATTCCTGGACCAGTCTCTCAACTTCCGCTGCGTGACCCACTTGTCCCACGGAATCGGGGCACTTTGGTAGTAGGTCTGGGGTATAGCCCCTCCATGGCTCTGGATCAACCCCGCTGGGCTGTAGATAGAGAGGGTGTACAAAGCTCCCAGGGTGCTGGTAGCAGGAGGAGTGATTGGTCCCACCGAGGAGTACGGGACTAACGTTGTAGTCACTGGAACCGTGGTTAGCGGTACGACTGTAACCGGCACGGTGGTAACTGGAACAGTAGTCACTGGAACCAAGGTGACAGGAGTAGTGGTCACTGGGACTGTCACCGGCGTTCCACCGGGTCCGCTCATCCTGGTGTGGAGAGGTGCGTACCGGTGGGAACACTGAAGTGGGTTCCTGACAATTTCTGTCAGGTTCAAAAGCAAGTAGATCCAAGCATTCTTAGGACCAAGAAAGGTTTTATTGGAATACAGTGCTAAAACCTTTGTTTTATTGTTATTGTCAGGAATGGCGGGAGAAGCTGCACAAGCATGGTTATAGTGTGATGCAAAACAGCGACTAGCAAATGAACTGCAAGCGCACGTGTGGGAACCTCCCAGTGGGAGAGTTACTTAATAGATGGGAGATGACTCCCTCCGCCCCTCAGCTTCACAGGAATGGAAAATTCTCATAGACTTAAGAATAGCCCAAAGCCTGTATTCAAGGCCACCGTGATAACACCGAGCAGCAGAGAAGAAGCTCCCACGTTACAGCTAGCATACCTACGCAAGCGCAGAAGCAGGGACAAGATAGGGAACACAGAACAATGGACACAGAGTGAAACATTAAACAAACCATTACTGACACAATCCTCTGCTATTAACCTTACCTAAAAATGAATTAAAGTTTTTAAGCATACTTCTCTAACCAATCTTATTCAAATAAACATTCATAAGTGTTCTCTAGACCAAACTTTTTATATAATTTATTCTCTTATAATTTTTAATATCCTCTATTATAAGATTTTCTAAAACACTTGAAATTAATCTTCCCTTGAATATTTTTAATTTGGGTTGTAATTTTATAAATGTATAGAAAAACAATCTCAATTATAACCAGTGTTAAACAGTTACACATATATAAGGATTCCCTAAACCAATTTTATAATTTGCAATTATGTGAATACAAGTGGAGACCCGCAAGAAACTTGCGGGATGGTCATCCCATTCCTCACACCTTTGCTTCCTCCCCTCTACCCTTACCTATCTCACACTCTTTCTCCCTTCTGGGGGTGGAGCCATAGACTCAAGCCTCCAAAGCAGCCATTTTATCCAGGGAAACTGATCTCTGTCACCCGGACAACAGTTGTAATTCTGGGTGATCTCCAGCCCTCACCCAGAGGCTGGCAATGGTAGTTCTCATGGAGGAAATGACTGGTTTGGAGGGTGGAGTCTATGGCATTATACTGGTCTGAAGTTCCTCCCCTCCTCAAACCCCACCATCCCCAGGATCCACCCCTTAAATGTCCAGGAGTTTCCCAATCCAGAGTTGGCAACCCTATTTCCTTCCCACCCAACAGCCAACTTAACCTTTATCTGCCTTGATCTGTCTTCAGCTTTTTGTCTCCACCCCCTCCCCCACAGTTTCTACCAAGGAAAATTATAGTCTTTCTCCACAGTGGGGACCAAAGCAGCTTACATTATTCTCACCTCCTTTTTATCTGCACAACAACCCTGTGAGGTTGGTTAGGCTGAAAGTATGTGACTGGTCCAAAATCACCCAGTCAGCTTCCACCGCAGTATGGGGATCTGAACCTGGATCTTGCAGACCCTGCTCTGAGGCTCTAACTGCTGCATCACTGCTGGCTTTCATAGGGTGGCTGCTGAACAGCAGCAAGCAGCCAGGCCAAGTTGAGTCATGCAAATTAGGTGGTATCAAGTCACCCAGAGGGTGCTGCCTAGGGATGCCAGCCTCCAGGTGGGATCTGGGGATCCCCTGGAATTACTGCTCAGCTCCAGACTACTGAGATAACTTTCCCTGGAGAAAATTGATGCTTTGGAGGGTGGACTCTAGGGCATTATACCCCACTGAGGTCCCTGTCCTCCCCAGACTCCATCCCCAAATCTCCAGGAGTTTCCAGACCTGGAGCTGGCAACCCCACTACCCCCATCCCCTGCCAGTGCCCGTGGGGGGACCTGGCAACCATATACTGCTGCCAGGCCTAGGGTTGGCAACCTCCAAGTGGGGCCTGCTGGAGGGTGAACTCCAGAGATCTGTGAACAACGGAGATCTGTCTCCCTGGAGAAAATGGCTGCTTTGGAGGGTGGATTCTGTGGCATGATGCCCAGCTGAGGCCTCTCCCTTCCCCAAATCCTGCCCTCCTTGCACTCCACCCCAAAACCTCTAGGAATCCCCCAGCCTGGCCCCAAGGCTCCCTCCCTCCCTCCCTCCTCCCTCCCTCCAAGGCCGAAAGAGGCCTGGAAAGAAAGGGCCCTTCCCCCCCTTTGACTGACAGGGCCAGTTAGATAGAAGCCTCTCCTCCCCCCCCCAACGTTCTAATCTCTCACCGTTGCTGCCTGGAGTCAGGTCCCTGCAGAGGCCATTTCAAAAGGCTTTTTGGGGGAATTCAACTGTCCCTGAAGGGATTTCCTCACTGTTTGGATTTTTCTACAAACCCAGGAAGTCTACTGACTATGTAGGAAAAGCTGTTGGGGGAGAGTGAGGCCCCTGTTGGAGGGAATAGGTATCCGCACAGGAAAAAAAAGTCTGGAATTAGAATAAGGATATATACACACACACACTCACACACACACACACACACACACATATACATATACATATGAAGAAAGGGGTTACCCCGGCCCAGCTTGGTAAGTTGCACATAAACAAAGGTTCCCTAAACTAGTCTTATTTATAGAGCTTAATTTTTTTGTGTGTGTGATTTCTTCTTTTCAATAAAGTCTTGATTCTATGTCTCTTTCCCTTGTAGGCAGAGAAGTTTTCTTTTGAGACTCGCCATCTGTATTCAATTTTTAAAGTAGTAAAGGATTCCATGAATTCTGTTTTCTCTTCTCTCTGGAATATTTTTCCCTTTATAACTTTGAGGATTCCAGAGTTTGACAGTCTTTTAGTAGATCTGTTATTCTCACTGAAGTTTAGGTCAGCTTGAGTGTAATGTTGTTCTGCTTCTTGCACAGTTTGGTGCTGAGGTTCTTTTTCTCTGTAGGTTAGGTCAGCTTGATTGTAGTATTGTTCTGCATCTTTGCACAGTTTGATACTGAGGTTCCTTTTCTCTGTAGGCTGGGCCAGCTTGATTGTTGTGTTGTTCTGCATCCTGCACAGTTTGGTGTAGGGGTTCCTTTTTTCTTGCTTGTAACTTGACTTAGTGTAGTAGCTTTTTTGTCTAGTATTGGTTCAAAAGCCTTTTTAACTGCCAGATTGACTGCATTAACAATAATAAGCTGAAGCGCCTCCCAAGACAACTGTAACAAGCTGGTTTCTGCAGAGCTGTCTAAGCATTCATCAACTGGCATTTTTTTCTGTGTGTCCTGATCACCCTTTTTAAAGCGATAGTAAAAGTCCCAGTTCAGCCCCACAAAACCCAGAGTCTCTGCAAATTATTTATCAATAGTCTCTTCAGAGCTGACCGCATTTACCTAATAGTAGCTCACATAGAGATATTAGCAACCAAGAATCCTTCAACACCAGTCAAGTGCTTACAGCTCTACAATACACTCTAGACATAATAAACTTCTCCATTCTTAGCAATGAAGCATGATGTCATAAAAAATTACCACAAGTAACAAATTCAACTCTAAATCTCTTTCTTTCTTTTTTCAAAGAAAACTTTATAATCCTTTTTGTAGAAGCTCAAACAACAGTCCCTCTTTGCCCCAAGCAATGTTTAGTTCAGCTTTCTTTTCGTAATCATCCCAGCTGCTCCGTGGAGGAAGGAGGGGGGAATTCCACCCTTCCTTTACTTGTCCTTTTAGAACTTTAAAGGGGCTTAACCAAAAGATCATTGGTTTCTTCAGTATTGCTTTTACAGGTACTTACGGTGCATATCTTTATTGGTGTTATGGATGAGGCTCAAAATCACTCTCTTGCTTTTGGGACGTTCACAGCTGGTGCAATTATGGCTGCCATAACTGTGCTGCTTCTTTCCTTGCTTCTGGGATGATCCAGGGCTTCCACCTGCTTGCTGCCATGAACGGGGTCCCCAAATCAAGTCCCTTGCACCAGACCTCTCTCCAGGAGGTCCAGTGGAGCTCAGGATCCCCTGAAAACTCCTCTAAAAGGAATGAAGTGCTAGCGGTACCCGGGAACAATTCCCAGTGCCAACCGTGTCGCTGTGCCACAGCCCTGCCGTCAGGATTACATAGTATTAATGCATTAACCTATTTTAAAGTTGAGCTGTAACCCATTTAGCATTAGCTTTTAACACTTTCAATTTTAACTCCTTTTAACCCATTCAATTTTATCTTCCCATAATTTTATTTTAACTGTTTTTAATACTTCTATTTTCTTAACTATTCTTAACAGTTTCCAATCGTTTTATTTTTAAAAAAAAAAACGATTCTTTTAACTATTTTAGATTATTCAGTAGTGGGGCTTAATTTAAATTTATTATAGAAACAGGAACTAGAGAAATAGAATTATAGCAATAAAGCTGTAACAGGATTACAGCTCAGTTCAAAAGATTAGTTGAGGTTTGGGAGAAAGCCTTCTTCCTCCCTCCCCCTTTCTTCCCCTTAATACCCCCTAACTTCTCCTTTCCCCCTTATTTGTAAATCTTAAATTTTATGTTTAAGTTTTATCTTTATACTTTTATATAAGCTTTATGTTTCATGTTTACATTTTATACTGCTTTTATCCTATCTTAAATTTAGCTGAAGAAAGAGTCCTCCCTTTAATTAATGTTCTTAAGTTTTCTGCCAGTAAAACACACAACATTTCTCTTGAGCCATTTGAGCTACTCCCATCTATTTGAGCTTATTTTATGTCAAGGAGGGGGGGAAGAGAAAGAATAGAAAAAGAAAAGGATAGAAAAGAAAAGCCAGTTTGGTGTAGAGGTTAGGAGAGTAAACTCTAATCTGGGAGAACTGGGTTTGATTCCCCACTCCTCCACATGCAGCTGCTGGTGTGACCTTGGGTCAGTCATAAGTTCTTTCAGAGCTGTTCTCTCAAGGGCAGTTCTTGAGAGAGCTCTCTCAACTCCACCAACCTCACAGGGTGTCTGTTGTGAGGAGGGGAAGGGAAAGGGATTGTAAGTCACTCTGAGACTCCTTCGGGTAGTGAAGAGCAGAGTATACATTCAATCTCTTCTCTTCCTCTTCTTTCCTCCTCATGAAATTACAATCAGTGTGCTTCTCTTGTTTTATCATGAAAAGAAAGAGAGTGCCCTTTTTGAGCTAGTTTGGTGTAGTGGTTAAGAGTGGTGGACTCTGATCTGGAGGACTGGGTTTGATTCCCGACTCTTACACATGAAGTCAGCTGGGTGACCTTGCATCAGTCACAATTCTCTCATCAAAAAATTAGTTATGAAGATAGATGTAAACAGCACTATATGCAGAGCTAGGATGGTTTGTTCTTCCCTTTATATGGGGATTCCTCCAAGCTTCATAGTTCTTATGTATTTGTTCAGCTTAACAGTCCCAAAGTACAGATGAGCAATTATGCTTGCAAGACTAAACACACTACCCTCTGCATTTTCTTAAGGTTGCATGTTGGGCATATCTTTCTCAAATCGATACAGTGGCTGTTGTTTGAGTGTCATCGAATCTGTAAACCATGTTTTATTTGAATGCCCTAGGTACAACAATGAGAGACAAAAATGGATTAAACATCTGATACTACAGTGGCCAGAGTTTTCTGCTGATATTTTAGTTCCTAAGCTATTAACAGATTCAAGAGTAGAAAATTTACTCATTTTAGCAAAAGTTTTAGTTCAAACCATGTTAATTCAGGTGACATACAAAGTATTTAGGTCCATTGCAGCATAGAAGGAGGTTTGTAGCTTATGTATTAACCCTCTCTGGCCTGAATTCTTCCTTGCTTCCTCATATTCCCAGCTATGTTTGACAAATACTGCTTAAGACCTATAGGTCAGAGGAGTAGAATAAGAAACAAAAAAAGAAGAAGGAAAAAAAGAGTTATAAATCTCTGTTGGCACATCACTTCATCCGTAAGAGTTGAAAACGATTGCAGCTGCTAACAATAATAATACATAACAACAATAATGCATCTGCATTCTGGTCAATCGTTAACTCAGGAATAAAGGTCTATCATAGGCCCTTTTTGCATTTCATCACCCATCTGGGTTAACTATTTCAGTTCTCTCTTTTTCTCAGTGGAATCTAATTCAGTCTTAACCACTTCTCCTGACAATCTTCCTGTGTGGCCCCCAGTCACTCCCAAAGTAGTTGAACACCTTATATCTTATCTGCTTGTGGGTAAAGTCCAAGGTGCAGATTTAATTCCTAATGAGATATTTAAAGTAAATCCTACTTGGTGGGCTGAAGTTTTATCCCCAGTTTTTAGTATGGTAGATGCATCCAGTAACATTCCATACCCTTGGAAGTGGACTGTCATAATCCCCATATTTCAAAAAGGGTCCCACTCTAACTTGGCATATTACTGTCCAATTTCATTATTGTCCCACTTAGGCAAATTATATGCCTCTTAACTATTGGATAAGCTATTGGAATGGATGGAATCTAATAACATCTTAGACTGGGAACAAATTGGCTTCAGAAGATGTTGTTCTGCTTTAGACAACAGTCCGATTCTCTTCCATTTAGCCGAAAAATATACTTCGCTTTCAGAAGGAGTTCTTTATGTAGCCTTAGAATCATAGAGTTGGAAGGGACCTCCAGGGTCATCTAGTCACAATGCAGGAAATTCACAAATACCTCCCCCCACTCCCACGGTGACCGCTGTTCTACACTCAGAAGATGACAAAAAACCCTCCAGGATCTCCAGCCAAACTGGCCTGGACAAAAATTGCCTCCTGATCACAAAGTGGTGATCAGCATTTCCCTGGGCATGTAAGAAAGGGTCACCAGAACTAAGCACTGATGCAACCCTTCCTGCCCTCCCTCTCATGATCTTCCTAAGTTCACAGAATCAGCACTGCTGTCAGAGGGCCATCTAGACTCTGTTTGAAAACCTCCAAAGAAAGAGGGCTCACCACCTCCTGAGGAAGCCTGTTCCACTGAGGAACTGCTCTAACTGTCAGGAAGTTCTTCCTAATGTTTAGCCGAAAACTCTTTAGCTGAAATTTAATTTCAACCTGTTGGTTTTGGTCCAACCTTCTGGGGCAACAGAAAACAACTCTGTACCATCCTCTAGATGACAGCCCTTCAAGTACTTGAAGATGGTTATCATATCACCCCTCAGTCGTCGTCTGTGCAGTCTAAACATACACAGCTTCTTCAACCTTTGCTCACAGGACTTGGTCTCCAGACTCCTCACCATCTTTGTTGCCCTCCTCTGGACATGTTCCAGCTTTTCTATATCCTTCTTAAATTGTGATGCCTCAAACTGAACACAATACTCTAGGTGAAGTCTAATCAGAACAGAGGAAAGCGATAGCATCACTTCACATGATCTGGACACCATACTTCTGTTAATACAGCCCAAAATCACATTTCTGTTTCTTATAAGGGAATATTTGTCAGCACCTCTAGATCAAGACTTTGGAACAAATGAAGGAAATCCAGTATGGATAGATGACAATTATGGCTGATAGAAAAATCTTCATATTGGCCAGAGTATTTAGGTCCATTGCAGTGTAGAAGGAGGGTTGTCTAAAAGCTTTTCTATTGACAAGGGAGTCTAGCAGGGATGCTTGTTAGCTCCATTCTTATTTAACTTATATTTAAATGATTTCTCTGGCTCCCTTGACAAAAATTGTCACCCTCCTTGTCTTGCCAGCCTAGAAATCCCAGTCTTATTATATGTTGATGATGCAGTTCTGCTGTCCCACTCTTGTGTTGTACTCCAAAGACTATTGAACAAAATTTGCCATTTTGTAAATTATGGTAATTATGGTAAATGTAAAGTACTCCTCTTTCATAAGAAAAGGAACCGTCCCTTATACCAATGCTCTGTTGATGATGTTAGAATCCAACAAGTTTAGAGATTTACATATCTGGGAATAGTTTTCACATATAGTTTGAGTTGGTCCTCTCATTGAAAAGCCATGCTGATGTAACCAGGAGCTTTTACTGAAGGCATCCTAAACTTTTTTAGGTACTGTGGAGGACAATATATACCCAGGGTGATTCAATTTTTCAATATGAAAATTGTCCCTATCTTGCTTTTCAGGGCAGCCATCTGGATCCAATCAGTCAAAGAATCCTCAAACCTCCCTCTACTTTGCTTCCTTTGTAAGTTAACCAACACACCAAAATGTGTAGCTGGAGTATCTCTACAAGCAGAATTGGATCAACCATCCTTGGAGGTTAAAGCTTGGCAATTGGTCTTCAATTTGCACCTTAAAGTGCTCTATAGTAATTCCAAATACCTATCTTTATTAAAAACAGACTCTTATAAATCCTCTTGGTCCAAGATTCTTCACACAAAACTCTCTTGTTGGACTAAACCCTGACATTATTCAGGCCTTGGAACCTGCAGTTGTTAAGTCCTATATCAAGAAGAATATCCAAGAAAGGGATTACTTGAGCACATAGTCTCATGCCTGCAGGGTTTGCTCTTCTTTATTTTTTGGTATTCCTTCACCAAAATCACTGCCTTTCCTATGCTTTTTAACTAACTGTCCCAAGTTATGTTAGAGCTTTCTTTTTTCCGGGTTAAATAGTTTTATTATATAACAACAAACATAAACAAAACATACACAGACATAACAATACCAACACAAAATGGGAGAGTCTCTCCACCTTTTTAAATAAAACTGTTTACTTATTTCTTCACCTAATGTTGATAAAACATAACTTTGCATGTTTTATCATAAATGTTGTTATTGTCCTCTGTTTCAGATATATTTATGTTTCATTTATTATATTCAATCCAATTGTAGAATCTTGACCACGTTTTTTCAAAATTTTCCTCTTTGTGTCTTTTTTATTTTAGAACGTTCTTATTATCTCGATTGAATGCAGAGCCAACTCTAGTTACAATAGGAAGATTAAGAAAGATTCCTTACTCAGACCATCTTTGTTATTGTTCTCAGGGGGAAATTGGTATTTTAATAAATATTTTCTTAGAGTGTCCTCTTTATATTAATCTTAGAAATAGGTTTTTAATACAGTACCTAGATAATTTTTCATCTTTGTCTCATCACAAGTTAGTTTTACTCCTTTTATCTGACAGATTCCATAACCTTACCCTTGTGTTGCAAGATTTTTCCATTGGTTTAGTGTTGTGTTCAGATGATACTATTTAGCAGACAGGTTTTTGATTGTTCAAGACTTTAAGTCAAGATGCTTTAATCAGATTAAAGGAAAGGGAAAGAGGAAAAAGTTGTTTTAAAATCTGTACAGTTACAAAACAACAACCCAGGTGTATCCGGGTTGAAACTGGAGGGTTGAGAGGGATGGTAAATTGTGCCCACTCGAACTATATCATAGCATAGCAAAGTTTGAGTCCAATGGCACCTTTAAGACCAACAGAGTTTTATTCAAGTTGTAAGCTGTTGTGCACATGCACATTTCTTTCTGAAGAAGTGTACATGCACACGAAAGGTTATACCTTGAATAAAACTTTGTTGGCCTTAAAGGTGCCACTGGACTCAAACTTTGTTCTGGTGCTTCAGACCAATGCAGCTATACACCTGAATATATCATAGCATGAAAGTAGGCTAAATAATCATTTGAAAAGGTTTTTTTAAAGAACACACACTGTTAGTACTATAAATGACACATTCACTAAACTTCAATGACAAGGATAAAGTCTCATGTGGAAAATCATAACCTACCTTGAATCCCTTGGGAGAAAGATGAGCTAGAAGTTCTTTGAATAATTAAAGTAGTAAGTAATTGGGGGGGGGGGAAATAGCTGTCTTTGCAACTGACATTTACAGATGGTGAAAAAAATAGGAATTACATGTTATCACTTGTCATCTTTTTTAGGTTTCTAGATTTCTATATCATATATGATAAAAAATTCTATATGTTAGAACTGCAAACAAGAAATCTACAAAATATGATGCATTTGATTTATATTTTGTAACCATGCCTCTCTAATGCTTTTCATGTAGGGTGGATCCTGTACCACATGATGCTCCCAAGCCTCCAGGATACACACGATTTGTCTGTATATCTGATACTCATTCTAGAACAGATCCAATCCAAATGCCATATGGAGATGTCTTAATACATGCTGGTGATTTCACTGAACTGGGACTTCCTAGTGAAGTTAAAAAATTCAATGAGTGGTTAGGTGAGTAGCATATTACAAATAAATATGAAAATTAATTTCACTAGTGAATGTATAAAGTCACCACCCTGCTGATTGAACAGAAAAAAATTATCTGGAATTGGAGGGGCATAGCCCTTCTCCTAGTGTTGCCTCCTAACACTCATATTGCTGGGCTAGAAGTGCTTTAAATAAATAAAAGCAGTAAGTACATATGAAGTTTCCCTTTAGTCATCATGGCTACTAGCAGTCTCCATGAATCTGTCTGATCCCCTTTTAAAGCTGTGTGCATTCATGGCTAGTGATGTGGAATGGCATGGTATAGCCTGGTCTCATCAGATCTTGGAAGCTAATCAGGGTCCATACTTGGATGGAGAACTACCAAGGAAGACTGCAGAGGAAGGCAATGGCAAAATACTTCTGCTTCTCACTTGCCATGAAAGCCCTTTGCTGAGGTTGCCATAAGTTGGTTGCTACTTGTCATATGTTTGTGCATCCACTAGAAGTGGACTCTACAATTTTTGACTTCCGGTTTGTGACCTGTCATCTTCAGAAGGCTCCTGGGAGAGCTCCCAAGGAATCGCTGAACCACAAATTCTCAGTGGAGGGATCCAAGGCTTCAGACCCCCATAGAGTCTTCCCAGAGGGAGGCTCTTGGCAAGGGGCTTGATCCGGGGGTTCTCACACATGGTAGTATGCAAGTAGACCTAAGATCGCCCCAAAGCAGGGACCTGAGAGGGAACACTTATGGGCAGCCATCAAGCGCCGAGACGAGATCGACCGCTTCCAGAGCTGTACTCCAGCTAAAGAATCTTATCATAAAGCTTTATCTTTTGGACACTGTGAGTAACTGAGCAATATTGAGCAACTTCAAACTTCCACCATTTTCTCCAGGAGAACTGATCTCTGCCATCTGGAAAGCAGTTGTAATTCTGAGGGATCTCCAGCCCTTACCTGGAGATTGGCAACAATGGTTCTCCAGGAGGAAAAGTACAGATTTTCTCTGCAATGGGGACCAAAACAGCTTACATCATCCTCTTCTCCCCCTTTTGACTTGCACAACAACCCTGTGAGGTAGGTTAGGCTGAAAGTCTGTGACTGGTCCAAAATCACCCATTCAGATTCCACAGCAAGAACCTGGGTCTGGCAGACCCTGCTCTGAAGTGCTGACTGCTACGCCTAGGGTAGCCAACTTCCAGGTGGAGCCTGAAGATCGCCAGGTATCACAACTGAACTCCAGACAACAGATCTCTCCTCACCCCCTGGTTCAACTGAGGCCTCTCCCCACCCCAAACTCTGGCTTCCTTAGACACAAAATATCAACCTGGAGCTGGCAACCATAGTCAGGACTGCCCCCAATGAGTTCCTCACAAAGGCCTGGAAAGGGTTTCCTTCCTTTGTCTTTTTACTGACAGAACCAAGCTTGGTTGCCTTCCAACAGCCACTGAGGGAAAACTTAGTCCCACAGAGGAGCCAAGCAGGAGAATTGTCTTTGTCGGGAAAGACAGCTGTTTGCTAGTAATTGTGACAGGGAACAGTGGCTGAGGTGGGAGTCTGGTGAGGAGAGCGAAGACAGTAGTTGTGTTCACTGGAGTGAAGACACTGTCTTCTGAGGAAAGTTTTGGTGGGCGCCGCCTCTGTGGGCAGGACTCAGGCAACACAGCCAGTGGATAAGGACAGCTACTGAGTGACATATCATGGAGCCAACTGATTTAGGGGCGTGTGGAATGTTCAGAAAGTGCCACCCCACTACTCAATAAGGAGAGATTCCAACTGAGTCCACACCATAGGTCTATACATTGCAATATTGGCTGTTTTATTTTCACTCCCTTTGCTAATAATCCCTAGTATGGGATTTACCCTTTTCACTGTTGCCATACATTAAGTTGACATTTTCATGAAGCTATGCACTACAACTCCAAGATTTCTTTCCCTTAGTCAGCTCAGGAACCATCAGCATATATTTAAAATTAGGATTTTGTTATTTCCAGTTTGCACTGCCTGTCACTTACCTACATTGAACTTCATTTGCCGTGTAGTTGCCCACTTATCCAATTTAAAAAGATCCTTCTGGAGCTCTTTGCAATCCGTATTACTTTTCACCATCCTGAACAGTTTGGTATCATCTACAAACCTGGCCAATGTACTGCTGACCCTGAATTCTCAATAGCTTATGAATAAATTAAATAGCACTTGTCCCAATACTGATTCCCCCACTGCTCACTTGCTTCCATTGCAGGAACTGTCAATTTATTCCTAATCTTCTCTTATTTTGTTTAACCAGTTTTTAATCCATAAGAGGACCCAATGTCAGGCTCTTCAGAAAGTCATTCAAACACCAGGCTTCGTAAAGAAGATAGCGTTTATTGAAAGCAATTCTAAAGGCACGGTAACATCTCTTTGTCAGTGATGGCTAATTCTAAGGATACACTTACAGTTATACCAGCTTGAAATGCCCCCCTCTCCATCTACCAATGGGCACTAAGCCCGCGCGTGGGAAAAGATGTGAAAGTTCTAAAGCTCGAAATTCTTCAGTGTACTCACGCACCGTCTTCGTCCCTTGTCGGAAGGTGCGGAGGAAGGCTCAAGCTGTTTTGTTCGCGTTGGCGTCTTCGAAGTGGTCTTTCATGGCCCACATGAACGCGTCAACCTCTCTCAGCTTGCGCCCATCCTCTTGGTGTAGGGCCACATACCAGTTGGCGGCGGAACCTTTCAGGTGGGAGGTGATTGCGTCTACGATGTGTTCCTCATTTGGGAACAAGTGGCCCCAATTCTCTACGAACTTCTCAGCCCTCACGAGAGAGAACAAGAACTTCTCCAGAGTTCCGTCATAGGTGGCATCCAATAGATCAGCTGGGTTAGGCAGCAGCGGGCCCCAGCCTCACGGTACTCCCAGCGGTCTCGGCGCCAGCGGCCCTACAGGTGGCCCTGCGGGTTGGTCCGGAGGTGCCCCGGGTTGCCCCGGCACACCCCCAGGCGGCGGTCCAAGTGGCTGGGGAGGAGGTCTTTGGTCTTGGGGTCTCAGTGGCACCTGGAGTTGCCATCTGTCCATCTCTTCTCGTATCCCATCTGAAATCATCTTCGGGATGCGTTGCAGAGATTCGTCTGTTAGGCGGAGTAAGCGGTCCTGGCTGGGATCCCCACTCCATCTCTGTCCTCCCATGGCCCCGTCCGGCTCTCTGGCTCCTGGGTGGGTATCTTCTCCCCCCTCCGCCGTGCTCAGATGATAGACCGACCTTTCAAATCGACTCTCTTGGATCGATGCCCGGGGGGTGAGGAACCACATCTCTTGCGTCTCCGCTAGTGGCTTGGCCCAGTCTTGCCTCTTTCGCGGCCGGGTCATCACTCCAGCAAACGCTCCCCCGTAAGCCTCTCCGTAGAACCCTCCCAGGTCATATTCCGGACCCCACGGCGCAGTGGCGGTCGAGACCGGGTTCTCTTGGGTCACCGACGCCATCATTGCAGGCGCGGTAGATGCGGGGACCCCATCCCCTCATGTGGATGTTAGGATCGGGATCGTGGTTTCTTCCTTGTCACTCATCTCTACGAGAGAAGTGTGGTGTAGAACCGAGTCCCGAATGAAAGGATCACTGACAATCTGTCAGGCTCTTCAGAAAGTCATTCAAACATCAGGCTTTGTAAAGAAGATAGTGTTTATTGAAAGCAGTTCTAAAGGCATGGTAACATCTCTTTGTCAGTGATGGCTAATTCTAAGGATACACTTACAGTTACACCAGCTTGAAATGCCCCCCCTCTCTATCTCCCAATGGGCACTAAGCCCGCGCGCGGGAAAAGGTGCGAAAGTTCTAAAGCAGTAAATAACCAAAATGCCCCAGAGCTGTCCCAGACAGCAGAAACCAGAACTGTGAGTCCAAAGACATTTGGTGAGATAACAGATTGCCCAGGTGGTGGAATTCTGAATCTCCTAGGCAACCTGCACACCTCTCTACATTCCAGAGCGTGAAAAGTTGCAAACTATCCCTCCCTCCTACCCTTCCATCCATTCGATGTCAGGATTACCTGACACCCAACTTTTTATCACATGACTGCTAAGCTACATGAGAGTCTTTGTTGAGGTACCTTATGACACCTGTTTTGGCCATTCAGGTGTATAATGTCTACTGAATCACCCTTATATCAATATTAATTTTACAATATGAGGCTCAGCTGCACTATATCCCAAAAATCTTGGGATAGACCATTCTAATAGTGCAGATATGGGAAAATGTTTTAGAATTGTCTGCCCCCAGAGGTAGATAAATCTATATGGCCCTTGGGGAGTTTCTTGCCGATACAGCTAGTGCTCTTGACCATGTCCTAATCAGTTTAAGGAATGGATGAGTGACCCAGCAGTTGACATGTTTTCAGGACTTTTGTGTCTTCCTGATGAACTCATGGAGCCATGTGCTTTATGGATGAACTTAAAGCAATGAAATCTGTGGGTAGATTTATAGAAGGTAAATGGAGGAAAACTTGCAAACATAGAATAGAGAACAAATTTTGCCTGATGATAATAATGACAAGGAAGTCTTTTTACTTTACCACCACCACCATTGCATCTGTGCAATATTGTGCAGTATAACTGTACTGGGTGGTGAAGAGGCTTTTGAGATTGACCTCTGGGAAATATGTTTTGTAATGGCTTAGACCAGGGCTCTTTTTGTAGCAGGAACTCCTTTGCATATTAGGTGACACACCCCTAATGTAGCCAATCCTCCAAGAGCTTACAGTAGCCCCCGTAAGAAGAGCTCTGTAAGCTCTTGGAGGATTGGCTACCTTAGGGGTGTGTCACCTAATATGCAAAGGAGTTCCTGCTACAAAAAGAGCCCTGGCTTAGACTGTTTTGTTATAGAAGATCAGTCTCCGAATGCCACTGGAGTGCAGCCTCATGAGGTTTTCATAAAATTCCATTTTTGCAGCCCAAGGTTGTAGGCAAGTTGCTTGGGGGAGTTGCCCTACTGCATCTATGTCTATCTTGGCAGATAGCATCTAGCCACAAGGGGCAGCCTACTTTAAGTGGATGGAGTGGTGAACGCTGTGTTGAATTAGTGAATCATTCAGGCCACCTCCTTAAAAAGCCCTTCTTTGACCCTGAAGACCTATTCTAAGCCAGTGGTAAGATGCTTGAGGATGTACAACTAAATAATTTTTGGAAGAAATAGATTATCTGGATCTGTTTCAGTTCAGGCCTGGTTTGGGATTGAAACTATTTTGGTCACCTTTGCCAGGAGAAAGACTCAGAGATTTTCTCCTTGTTGATAGTGGAGGATGACTTGATGTGCTTTTGAAACCACTGTTCATGGCAGAATTCTGGAACAGTTGGATGAGAGGGGTACTTGGGTACTCTGGTTGTCATTACTGTTACCCAAATTGGTATACATGTGTCAAGGTTGTAACATGCAAAGGTGTGCCCCTGCTTGCATGGAACAAATGGATATATTTTGGGCACTATAAACTTGGGATCTTAGCCTGTGTAGACCAAGGCCCAGATTCAGATCAACACTAGGAAAAATGAGGGGGGAAGACTCTTAAACAAAAAGGGTTTATTGTATAAACAGAAATAAGAGATCAAATTAATCTATGCCATATAGAAAAGGCAGCAATGAAAATAGAAGAATGAAAAAAAGAAATGGGATAAGTGACATACAAAAACCTTTCCCTAGAAATCTGCTTGCCTAAAGGGGACTAAATCTATAAAAGAGAAGGAGACATGTGAGCTTTTTCCTGAAGAGAAGCAGGGAAAGAGGGGGGTTGTCCTTGGCAGCAAAGAAGCTGCTTTGGGGGCTGAAACTGACTAGGCAGGGGAAGGAAGCACCAGTGGCAGGTCCCTGGAGCAGAGAGTTGAGATCAGAGAGAGATGGTGCCAACCATAAGGCTGAGGCAATGGGATAAGTCCAAAACCAGCTACAAAAGTTGGGGCTGAGGGGTTAAGTTTTTATACACCTTTGACTGGGGTGAGGAAGGAAAGGGGTATTGGCATCTGAATGTGGAGGCAATAAAAATGCAATCTTCGAAGGATGTACAAGCCTGGAAAGAAATCATCTCTCCTTAAAATAATTATCTTTTGGTTTCGTAAGATTCCATGCGCTCCCATTGGCTGTAAAATGCCCTCCCTCAGCCATTGGCCCATCAGCTGCCACTCAAGAGTACTCGTGTGCCATTGGCTGGGTGCTGGGTCTGCTCCGCTTCCCCACTCATTCCCCCTTCAGATAGATTTGCATGTCAGATTTACTGGCAGACCAGCTCTCTCTCCTGAGGAAGACAGTTCTCTTGACTCCTGTGAGGGACTGTCCCCTCAGTGGCTGTTGGTACGCAGCCAAGCTTGGTTCTGTGAGTAAAAAAACAAAGGACTTTCAGAATAACCCCTCCCCCGCCCATAACCCCCTCCCCAGTGGCCACTTTCCTGTTAGAATAAATGGAAACAGGCTCTTTCTCCTGCTTAGGTTCAGCATGGCTGGCTGGCTAACGAGGTGGGCCAGCGACCATCAAACCATTTTCTTCAACTCCCCGCTGTGCAGCTGACTTTCCCCTAGGGTTGCCAATCTCCAGGTGGGACCTGGAGATCTCCTACTGTTACAATTGACTTCCAGATGACAGAGATCAGTTCCCCGGGAGAAAATGGTTGCTTTGGAGGGTAGACTCTATGGCATTATACCCTGCTGAGTCCTTCCACACACACCCCAAATGCTGCCCTCCACAGGATCCACCCCCCAAATCTCCAGGTATTTCCCTAATCAGAGTTGGCACCTGTACTTTCTCTTCTGTCAGTAAAAGGGCCTTTCCACACCTGTGTTGGCCTTAGGGAGAAAACTCACTGGGCCCAGTCCTGATCAGGTTGCCAACTCCAGGTGGGCAATTCCTGGAGATTTGAGTGAAGGAGCCTGGAGAGGGTGAGGTTTGAAGAGGGGTGGCACCTCACACAGGTATGATGCCATAGACTCCACCCTCCAATCCAGCCATTCCCTGATGGGGAACCATTGTTGCCAATCTCCAGGTGGGGGCTGGAGATCAGTCAAAATTACAACTGCTCTCTAGGAGGGAGGGGGGAGGAGATGGAAAACTAAAGGTAGGTTGATGGTTGGCTGGGAAGGAGATAGGGTTATCAACTCCAGGTTGGGAAATTCCTGGAGATTTGAGGGGTCGAACCTGGAGAGGGTGAGTGTTGAGGAGGGGTGGGACCTCAGACAGGTACAATGCCATAGACTCCACCCTCCAAACCAGCCACTCCCTCCTGTGGAACCACTGTTACCAATCTTGGGGGTGGGCTGGAGAGCACTCAAAATTACTACAGCTCTTCACGTAGCAAAGATCAGTTCCTCTGGAGAAAATGGTGGACTCTGTCATTATACCCTGCTGAGATTGCCACAGCAAATTGTCACTGAGTGCCCAAAGCCGGCGCACTCTCCCAGAGCCTCTTTCTAGAGTCCGTTGTATTTATTTCCACAACAGGTCTTATTCCTAGTTTGTCTATAAAGGAGTTTTCGCCTTTTGCTTGGAGAGTATCTGAAGTACTCTCTTGGGGAGATATGGACATTAGATATGGCTGAGTACTTGACATGATAGGGGAAAGGTAGGTGTCTTCCAGTCTGTTCATTGAGATATGGAGGAAGTTACTGGAACTAGTTTGTTGCTTATTGTTTTGGAGATCTGGGTCAATAGTTAGGATCAAATTATATGGGAGGAGGCTCCAAGGTCATTGGGGAAATGGCCCTTGATTGTATCTCTCTTAGGGTGGATTTACACATGATTGATAAAGGAGCTGCCCTGCATTTCTTTCTTTGTGTAACTCAGTGCCTTTTGATATTAGTTTAATTCAGGCTTCTTCTGACATTTCTAAGCCCGTGCTCAGGTATATATGCATGTAACAAGAAGGGAGGTCCCTGATGGCTGAGGGCCTTAGAGGTATCACTTCCCCTCCATTGAGACCATCTGTCCTCTGACAATTGGGGCTCACACTGGTACTGCCCTGGCTTGGTCCAAAGATTGTGTAGCTGGTGGCTGTATGGGACATTTCTGGTGGCTGTATGGGACATGGGCACAACATTCAGCCATAAAGACTATGCAAGAGGCAAAGCATAGGTCCTGCCTTTTCAGGTGTGCAAGGATGATTCTGACCTTAATACTTCTTTCTCTATAAACTTTAAAGCAGCTCAGTAACAGTCAACCCCCTGTAATATTAGCAAATCAAAGCAATCCTATGACAAATAGAAATACATATTAATAATCAAATTCAATAAGAACAAAGCTATAGGCATTTTCACAAAAATGAATGTGCAAATAATTTTGAATAAGCAACAACAAAAAAGAAACATTACAGAAAATCACACACAGACAATCTGATTGAAGATTCAAATAAAACTGATGGAGTTTTGAAAGTCCAATGACAAATAGCTTGATGGGGTAAGGTTATGAATGCATGACTCCAAGCAATAAGGAGGCTATGGCAGTATGTCCAATATGTGGTGTGCGAGAGTAACTGTGGAGCTTGAGCAGAGGTGTGGGTATAGAAACCCAAATGACACAGTCCACTATTCAATCATTAAAGCTTGGTAGCTGGAATAAAGAGGACTGTAACATCCTTTAAACACAAAAGTGCCTGGTTGGTGATGCAGGAGACTGGTCAGAGGTCAAAATAGATCATTCAGTCAGCCTAAGTCTGTGGGAATTTTCTATGAGTGCAAGTGATATTATGGAGAACAAATATTACGGATTATGGAGAATAATTAACCCAAAGTAAGAAGGAACAAACCCATAACAAGAACCCTTCCTATCTGAGTGACTTTGGTAGGGAGTCCATGGAGCTCTTCGAAAGAAACAAACTTCTTTCTTGCAGCTACAATGAAGAGATGAGATGTCTTGAAGGCAGGGAAGCAGGATAAATTATCTGGTGGCGCACAGTTGCCTTGTAGTTAGGAGCAGGTTGCCCAGGAGCAATGTTCTCTCTAAGCTGAGTTAGTGTGAGCTAGCTCACAGTTTTTTAGCCTCCAGCTCACAAGTTTTTGTTTTAGCTCAGGAAGGATGGCTCCAGAGCCAACTAATTTATGCAGCAGCCAAACTGCTTGCTCACAACTTCAATGCCAGTAGGTCACAAAGTAGAATTGTTGCTCTCAAGTCTCCACAGCTTAGAGGGAGTATTGCCCAGGAGTACCAGGATGCTGGTTTTGTGGACTGAGGTAGTGCCAGGTTGAAATTAAGTAAAGGATTGTGGGTTGAAGGTGTGTCTGATGTTAGCCATCATCTGCTGTGCTGGATTGATGGCCTCACTGGAACTCAGTGGCACAGTGTGGCTGAGAAGTCATGATGGCCTTCACCTTTGTGTTTTGGCTTTAGTAGTTACCTAAAATGGAGCAATGTTTATGGAGAGAGAGGGGGAAAGGAGGAAAAAACTAGTGGAGAGAGAGAGTGGGGTGCAGGTCATTACACTTCTTTTTAACTGTTTTGGCACAATTAGGTCTCACATGTGAGGGGTCAAAATGTTTAGTTCCATATTGTGCATATTCAGACTTAAAACTGCTGGATTACACTATATTCAGATCCTTAGATAAGATTTGAGATAATTACAGTTAGTTTTTTTAAAATAGATTTTTATTAATTTTCTACAAAAAAGGAAAAAGACAAACATGATAATATATAAGACACACTAACATAGAAGAAGCAAAAAGCATGTACTCATTGTAACTAATTTTGATCTTCTTTGTGGTCTCTGTGCATCACACCTATGGGATCTAGTGCACCTCCACCTGAGTCTGCGCGGGAACCCCTATGGCGCATGCCCAGGAGGGTGGAGTGCGGCCATCCTGCCAGTTCTTCTCTGACCACCATGCTGTTAGCAGCTAGTCTGTTGGTTGGTGATCTTTCTCCTTATTTGCCTCACGTCAGGATCTTCCTTTGTCCATTTCACTTCAACCAATGCTCCCTCTAAGCTGTGGAGTCTTGTGAGCAAAAATTCTACTTTGCGAGCTACTGGCATTAAAGTTATTAGTGAATGACTTGGCTGCTGCATAAATTAGTTTGCTCTGGAGCCATCCTTCCTAAGCAAAGACTAAAATGTGTGAGCCAGAGGCTAAAAAACTATGAGCTAGTATCAAGTTCACCAGATAGTCAGTCAAACATCAGGCTTCATAAGAAGATAGTATTTATTAAAGACCAGTCTTAGAGATGCATGAACCAGCTCTTTGTCAGTGATGCCAGATAATACAATGCATGGTCAATTATAGCCCATTCGAAATACCCCCCCCACCTACAAGCCAATGAATACACTTTGTGCGTGTGCTAAACTAGGGAAGAAAAACACCTAGACCAGTATATCTCACACACCAAGAGAGCATGGGACCCAAGGTCAGGCGAATTGATAAGACACACAGCAGAGAAACTAATTTACAGAGACTGTAGACTCTGAGTTCCTCCTGCATTCCAGAACAGTGAAAGATGTCTCTTCCCCCCCACTTACATCTATGGCAGGGTTACCTGACATCTTGCACCCCCGATAAGAGCCCTCCCCCTGGTTTTTTGGGATAGTGCCGGTGGAACCTGCGGAGGAGGCGAGGGGCATTGATGTGTTCCACTTTAACCCATTCCCTGTGTTCAGAACCAAAAGCAACCCATTCAACCAAGTAATACAGCTTGTTCTGGGAGATTTTAGAGTCCAGGATTTCAGACACTTCATAATGCGGTTCCCCCTGAACCATGAGGGGAGGTGGGACAGCCCGTTGAGGTCACCACATGTTCTCCCCAGGATCACATCATAACAATCTAAGATGAAACACAAGATGGATACCTTTTAATGCTTTCGGTAAGATTAGTTCAGCTGTAACCTCATTTATCTTGCGTTTGATCTCATAGGGACCGACGAATTTCCAACCCAGTTTCCTACTAGGCTGGAGTCCCTTAATGTCTTGGGTAGACACATACACAAAGTCCCCTGGTTTCGGGTCCCACCCCTTGTCCTGTTTCTTGTTGGCCTGAGCCTTGTACACTTTCTTAGCCACATCCAAAGTTTTGCATAGGAGAGGCCAAGCCTTTGGAGCCTCTTACACCATTCCCCCGCCCCCCCCCGGCAAGTCAGTATTCGAGAGAAATGGAAGGGGGGGAGCATCATAACCATGTACTGCCATGAAAGGGGAAACCCCTGTAGATGAGTGTGACGCATTATTGTAGCAAAATTCTGCTAGGGGCAACAAACTTTCCCAATCATCCTGTTGGAAATTAGTGAAGCAGGTTCCAAGGTTTGATTAACCTGCTCTGTTTGTCCGTCAGTCTCTGGATGATAAGCACTACTGAGCCCCCTTTCCACACCCAACAGTTTCAGGAGTTCACCCCAGTAATGCGACACACATTGCGACCCCCGATCTGAGATTATCTTGTGGGGCAACATGTGTAATTTGAACACATGATGCAGGAATGCTTTAGCCAGTAGCTTAGCCGACAGGACAGTCTTGAAAGGGACAAAATGGGCTTGTTTCGAGAATAAATCCACCACCACCCAAATCACAGTCTTTCCTTTACTAGGGGGAAGATCCATAATAAAATCCATAGAGATAACTTCCCATGGCTGGGATGGGGTCAGCAGCGGTTGAAACAGACCCGGTGGTTTCCCCAGGTGGGGTTTGCTCATGAGGCATATCTGACAGGATTTGATGAACAAAGACATATCCCGCCTCATGCCCGGCCACCAAAACTGCCTTTGAAGGAGTTGCAAAGATTTCACAAAGCCGAGGTGGCCAGTGAGTTTGGTGCCGTGTGCGACACCCATTATTTCCCCCCGCAATGTCCCCAGCACAAAGAGTTTGGTCCCTTTGTATCAACAACCATTCTCCCGCTCCTCAACCCCCCCTCCTTCTCAAGTTCTGTGTGGTCCACCTCCAACAGGGCGGACGCAAACTTAGATCCCCAACACTGTTCAGTAGGAAGGGGTGGAGTCTTAGCTTGGCTGTGAGTTGTGACTACACCCCCTAGTTGGGTGGGCATGAACATAGGATCCCGGATCTCCTCCCGCTTACTGTCATGTTGGGGAAGGCAGGACAAGGCATCTGCCAATGAGTTCGCCTTACCTGGGAAGTGATGGAGGGTGAAGTTGAACTTAGAAAGGAAGTCTGCCCACCACAGTTGTTTGGCGTTTAAGTTCCATGGAGTCTGGAGGAGCTCGAGGTTTTTATGATCAGTCCAAACCTCGAAAGGAACCCACGCCCCCTCCAACCAATGACGCCAGGTCGATAGGGCCAACTTAATCGCTCCTGCTTCCTTATCCCAAACTGACCAGTTCCGTTCTGTCTCATTGAATTTTTTAGAGACATAGGCTAGCGGGTGGAGTTTCCCATCCTCCTCCTCTTATAAGATGGCATCGCCCATAGCCACGTCCAAGGCATCGACTTGGTCAATAAACTTTTTCAATTTGTTTGGGTGTGCTAGCACCGGCTTGGAGGTGAAGAGGACCTTGAGCTTCTCAAACGCTTCCTCACATTCAGAGGTCCAGTCGAGTTTGACTCTGGAACGGGAGCCCTCTACCCCTTTCCCTTTCATTTTCAGTAGGTCTGTGAGGGGTAGGGACACCTGTGCAAAGTTCGCCAAAAAGGATCTGTAAAAATTGGCAAAACCAAAGAAGGCTTGTAATTGTCTATGAGTCTTTGGGGTCTCCCACCCCACCGCATCTCTGACTTTGGCTGGGTCCATTTCGATTCCCCATTGGGAGATCTTGTAACCCAGAAACGAAATCTCTGAGGAATGAAATTAGCACCTGGACAGTTTAACAAACAGCTTGTGCTTGTGAAATGTTTGCAGCACCTCCGTCATTAATTTAACATGGGAGTATTTGTCGGGGGAGTACAGTAAAATGTCATCAAGGTAAACAAGGATACCTTTGAATAGGTGCTTGTGTAACACTTCATTTATCAGGTTCATGAAGACCCCCAGAGCCCCCTGAAGGCCGAAGGGCATAATCAGGTGCTCGAACTGCCCCAGGGGGGTATTGAATGCCATTTTGTACTCATCCCCTTCCCTGATGCGCACTCTGAAGTATGCATCCTGCAAATCCAGTTTGGAAAATACTTTTCCCCCAGCAACCGCCGCCAGGAGGTCTTTTATGAGGGGCAGAGGGTAGGCATTGGTGGTTGACACTGCGTTCGACCCCTATAGTCAGTGCACAACCGCAACCCCCCATCTTTCTTTTTCTGGAATAACAGGGGGGCTGCGCAGGGGAAGGAGGCGGGGCGGATGAAACCTCTAGCCAGGTTTTTGTCAATGAGCCTCCTCAGCTCTGCTTTCTCTGCTGGGCTCATGGAATACAATTTTCCTTTTGGGAGTTTTTGGTCTGGCAATAATTCAATTGCACAGTCAGAGTTATGATGGGGAGGCAGCTCATCTGCTTCAGCCTCCACAAACACCGGGGCCAGATCCCGATACTCTTGTGGGATCTGGTTTAGTTCAGCCTCTGCAAGTCCCACAGTTACTCTTTGGAGGGGGCCCGGCTCCCCCCAGGAGTCAGACCACACATGCTCTTTCCAGCGAGGGGAGATTAACTTCACAACCCCCTCCTCCCACAGGATATACGGGTCATGATCGTGAAGCCAGGGGCTACCCAACACCAGGGGGAAATGCGCTGCTGGGGTCACCACGAACGGCCTGAGCTCCCAGTGTTCCCCCGCTCACATGCGCAGTGGCACAGTCTCGTACTTGCAGGGATCTTTCATGGTGGACCCGTCCATCTGAATGAAAATCAATGGGTCTGGGAGTTTAACTACCTTCACCCCCAATCCCATTACTAGAGAGGGGTTAAGTCTCTCCCACACCCCGAATCGATTAGCCCCCTTACTCTAACGTGGGTGTTGAGCTCGGGGCACATCAGAGTCACAGTCATAAAGAAGAGGGAGGGGTAAGTGCTCACCGGTCGTAGCACCTCAGGGTTGGGGACCAGCTGTTCACAGCAGGTTCTTCCTGTTTCCCGCCAGCTGGAACAGGTCCTCTCCCGAGGAATCAGTGTCCTCCTCAATAGGGCTGGCTTGCAGGGCCCTCAGTCCTTTCGGCTTTGCAGTCGGTTTCTTGGATGGGGTATCAATCCTCTTCTTCTCTCCTTTCGGCACTGACGGTGCTGGGCTCGCTCCTGGCTAGCCGCTGCGAAGTGGCTGGATTCTCCACATCTGAGAAACAGGCCTTGCTTCATTCGTTGTTCCCGGGTCCCGTCTTTCGGATGAGGCAAAGGGGCTGCTGCTTTAGCTTTCCCTGGGGTGGACGTAGTCGAGGCAGCTTTTCCCAGGGTGACTGCCGCCTCTTTCATCCAGGCCAGCAGGGACAGAGGTTTTCCCCCACTGAGGATCGTTCCGCGGATCTCCGGGTCTAATCCCAACTGGTAGTGTTCGGCTAGTACCCCATTAGGCCACTCTCTGATTTTCATGGCATGTCTGCGGAACTCTTCGATTTACTCCCACACCGATTTCTTCCCTTGCTGGAAAGTGCACAGGAATGCCTGAGACGTCTTACTTGCATTAGAGTCCTCGTAGTGACCATGCAAGGCCCACATAAAGGCATCCACCTCGCGGAACTCTCGGCCGTCCTTGTGGTTCAGAATTACATACCAGTCCGCTGCCGCGTCCTGTAGTCTGGAGGCTATTGCATCCACAGTGCGCTCTTCATTCGGGAAGAGGTGGCCCCAATTCTCTACGAATTTCTCGGCCCGCACCAAGAAGAATGAGAGCTTCTCAGGTGTTTCATCAAACGTTGCATCCAGCAACTTAGTGGGGTTTGGGAACATCTGCCCCCATCCCCATGGGATGCCCCAGGGTGAGGGGCCTGGAGGTCCCCCCAGCGGTGGCACTGCTGGTTGGCCAGGGGGTCCTCCCGGAGGTGGCACCACAGGGACCAAGGGGGGAGCAAGTGGGGCAGCAGGCTGCTGCGGGAGTCGCTGCTTGAGTTCACATTGGATCCCTTCCATGATCATCTCTGGGACCTTTTGGAGAGACTCCTCCACCATTTGTAGGAGGTGTTCCCGGCTGCACTCCTGTCCACGTCGGGGTTCCGTCGCCTCCTCTGCCTCTAGCGGTTGGAACTGAGGTGCCTCCGTTCCGGTCGCGTGCTTAACCGGTAGAGGGACCATTCGTAGCAGCTATCCCGGTGAGGCCCACGGGGCGACCATGTTTCAAAAGTCTCTGCCAGGGGTTTTCCCCAGTCCTGTCTTTTCCGAGGCCTTGTATTCACACTCGCATAGGCTCCCCCAAACAGATAACCAAAGAGGTCATCCTCGGGGTCCCATGGAAGTGGTGCTGTCATCACTGGCCCCTCCATGGAGGTTGGCGCCAAAGTTGTGGGCACCGTTGAGGTGGGGACCATGTCTTGCAATGTGGGTACAACCAGTGGGTCTTCTTCTCCACTCATCTCGGATGTAGAGAGAGGTGGGGTGTTGAAGCCCAATGCAAAGATCACTGACAATCTATCAAGTTCCCCAGATAGTCAGTCAAACACCAGGCTTCATAAGAAGATAGTATTTATTAATGTTAGCTCACACTAACTCAGCTTAGAGGGAACACTGACTTCAACCTCTTCGAATTCTTCAATTCTTCAGTTCTTCTAGCCTAAAAGAAGAAGAAAAGGGGTGAGAATTTTCCTTGAGTCTTTGGACTCTTCCCCCCCCCCTTCCCTCTACTTCCCTCATGTCTGAGGAGAAGTATATGGATAAGAAGAAGTGGGGGTGCTTCGTGTGGGAGTAAGTTAGCTCCTCAAGATGAACACACACTCTGTATTCTCTGCCTGGGGGGGTCACATTGGCTGGAAGTCTGCACTTTGTGTGTGAAATTCTCAAACCAGACCCGCAAAAATCAAGCAGTGAGGCTTAAGGTTGCCCTTTGGGAATTGGCATTAGCCCCTTTGGCTCCAGTGACTATGTCAACTGAACCCCCAACAAAGTTGTTGACACCGACACCCCCCTCAGTGTCGACGGTCCCCTCTAAACCAGTGCCTCCTCAACTGGGGAAGTCTTCCTCTGATAAGGGACCAATCTCTTTGAGAAAACACTCCTCTAAATCCACTTCTTCCTCCTCTACACTGGTGAAGAAGAAGAGAGACCTGCAGGAAAAACAGAAGTCTCGTAAGTCTTCGAGTAGGGACAATCAGAAGTCTCGCATCGTGAGCAGTGTGGTGATCCATAAGGGCACTGCACTGCCTCCCACTTCGCAGTCGCACCCCTTGTCGGGACAACCTTTGATACCGGAGTTGCCTAAGATGCAACCAGCACCTCTTATCGAATTGCTGGATTCTCCTGTCAGGCAGCTGAACCCTCTGGTATCCGAGAAGTCTCTTGATCAATGTCCATTGTCAATATCAGCCTCTGATGCTGATGTGATCCTGGCTGGTTCTGTTTGAAAGGGACTGTTCTCCATCTATATCTTCTTGGGCCAGTGATCGTTCCCATCCCGACCACACATATTGACCCCAATATCATTCCCGTTCACCCAATGTCGGTGGGAGGGCTTCCCAGACCATTCTCGCTCGAAGTGACAGGTCTCCCGTTCTCCCAGGTGTGAATACTCACCGAGATGTCCTTCATTGCCTGGGTCACCTTCCCACTTCCGTCACCAACCTTCGGTATAACCTCAGTGGGATCACCGTCACCACATGCCATATTGGTTCACTTCCTACCCACCGTCGGCATCAATGCCTTGGTTGACACCGATGCGGCCAGATGATTGGGACTACCGCTCCTGTCTGTCCCGCTCCCTATGTCATTGACCTACCTCATCCGCATTGCCCTCTAAACCACAAGCATCCCCACCTCCAAACCATGTGTCCCCCCAACGCCCCCGCCTACTTAACCACCGTCGCAGGGCACATTGCAACAGCCTCATCAGGCTCCAATACCGACCCAGGAACCAAAGTCGCCTTCCGATCTCTCTCCGGTCGCTTCCGACATCGAACCATCAGAGGATGAGTCATCTCTGGGAGATCCCTCCCCTAAGCCTAACGTCTCCGAGGATCTTTCGATATCTCCTTCTGAAGACCTCTCCTCCTATGGAGATCTAGTTAAATGAATGGCACATTCACTGGGCCTTTCGATTGTTCAGCCTCAACCCCTGATATTGGATGCCATTTTCAATGTTGTTCAACTCGACACCTCCCCAGCGATCTCCCTCCTTAGCGATCTTCCTCCAGGCGGTTCCTTGGGACAAACTCTCTTTGGTGCCGGTGTCATCCAGAAGGTTGGATCACATGTACAAAGTGCAAGAGACTGGAGCAGAGTTTCTACACGTCCATCCAAAACTGAATTTCATGGTAGTCTCCTCTTCCTCAAAGAACAAGTGCACACATACCACTCCCTCAGACAAGGAGAGTCAGAAGCTTGACTCCTTTGGGAGATATTTTTATTCTGCTGGTCCTTTGGGGATCAAGACTTCTAATTACATTGCCTGCATGAGCAGGTACCAATATGTGCTGTGGGAGCAGTTTACGAACATCTTAACATGTATACCTGAGAACAAACGTCAGACAGCCCAAACACTGCAAAAAGAGGGAATGGTACTGGCCAAGCAGCTCCTGAATTCATCCAAGCACTCCCTGGATACTTCTCCAAAACAATGTCTTTGGCTGTTGCCCTTCAGAGACACTCTTGGCTTAGGTCCACCTCTTTGCTACCAGACATGAGGGTTTACACTGAAGACCTGCCTTTTGATGGGGAGGGCCTCTTCCACTCTTCCACTGACATTGCTCTTCAAGAGATGGACAAGAGCATTAAGGCTTCCAGATCTTTGGGTATTTCTGGCCCCTCCAAACAGTATCGTCCTCACTCCTGTTCACGCTATGGCCCCAAGTACCAATACAACAAACTGTCTCCTGAAGGGACCTGGAGGCCTCGTCAGTCGCCCATGGGGCAATGCCAGCAATACCCTGCGAAGTCCAGGTATGGCTCTCAACAACAACATTCGCAGGTGAAGCCTCAAAAGACTTCCAAACAGGGCCTTTGACTCATCCCAGACTGTTCCTGAGGAGTTTTTCACCCAAAGAGTGATTAACATATGGAATTCACTGCCACAGGAGGTGGTGGCAGCTACAAGCATGGACAGTTTCAAGAGGGAATTAGATGAACATATGGAGCAGAAGTCCATCAGTGGCTATTAGCCACAGGGTATAGATGGGAATTCTCAGTCTGGGGCAGGTGATGCACTCTATTCTTGGTGCTGGAGGGGGCAGCAGTGGGAGGGCTTCTAGTGTTCTGGCCCCACTGCTGGACCTCCTGATAGCACATGGTATTTTTGGCTGCTGTGTGACAGAGTGTTGGACTAGATGGGCCATTGGCCTGATTCAACATTGGCTTCTCTTATGTTCTTATGTTCACCCGCCTTTCTCCATTCCTACCAGCTTGGCAGGATGTCACTACAAACCAAGGGTTTTTGTCCATTCTGACCAATGGCTACTCTATAGAATTTTTGGACTTTCCGACTTTGCCTGTTTTTGTGGCCACCCCCTCCTCTCCCCTTCCTCTCCAGGAGGTTGCCTCCCTCCTGGCGAAGGATGCAATAGAACAAGTACCTGCAGCACACAGAGGAACAGACTTCTACTCCCACTACTTCACCGTTCCCAAAAGGGATGGGGGCCAACGTCCAGTCTTGGACCTTCATGGCTTCAACATATTCATAGAATACCGCAAATTCAAAATGACATCATTACAGTTGATTCTCCCTCTCCTACCTCTGGGGTCCTGGATTGTCACCATCGACCTCCAGGATGCCTGTTTCCACCTCAATATCCACCCGTCCCATCGAAAATACCTCCGATTCACCATAGGGGACCACTACCAGTACAGATGTCTGCTGTTTGGTCTCTGCATGGCTCCAAGGGTCTTTACCAAGACAATGGTAGTAGTGGTGGCTTATCTTCATCTACAGGGTATCACCATCTTTCCCTACATAGATGATTGGCTTCTAGTGGCAGGCTCTTCAGCGCTCCTGGAAACTCACGTCTCCCAGATGCTGACTATCCTGTCTTCCTTGGGACTGCAAGTCAACTGTCAAAAGTCTCATCTGAAGCCACAGCAGTGTGTGCAGTTCATCGGAGCTGTTCTGGACTCGACAGTATGCAGGGCTTACCTGCCTATGGACAGAGCAGAGATTCACCAAACTACACATGAGGCCTCTGCAGATGTGGTTCCTACAACATTTCTGGCCACTCTGGATGAGCCAATCCATCCACCTTCAACCCCCTGTGAATGTACGGGACTCTCTCTCATGGTGGATGGTCAAAGCCAATCTAACTCAGGGAGCACCTTTCCACCCACCAACCCCATGTCTCACACTCACCACCAATGCTTCCCTGTGGGGCTGGAGGGCACATCTCAATGGCATGTGTGTCAGACACAAGTAGGATGCCCTCATTGAGACAAACCATATCAATTTTCTGGAGCTGCTGGCCATAAACCTGGCTCTGCACTCCTTTCAGCCCATCCTCCAGGGAAGTTGTGTGTGTGTCCTGACAGATAATACCACAGCTCTCAGCTACGTCAACTGTCAAGGGGGGATGGTATCCTGGAGCCTATGCCATCTGGCGATCAGTCTATGGGAATGGTGTATAGCCAACGATATCTTCCCTGTGGCCACACACATTCCTAGGACCTGCAATGTTCAGGCAGATCTCCTCAGCAGGGGCCTCACTCAGCACCATGAGTGGGAGCTGAACTGGACTTATCTTGGTCCAGTCTTTTAAAAATAGGGCAGGCCAAAGATTGATGTCTTCGCCTCTAGAAGAAACATGAAGTGCCCCTTCTTTTGCTGTGGGGGAGGAGTGGACCTTCTCTCTCTAGGAGACGGCCTCCTGTACCCCGGGAACAAATTCTGCTGTACGTGTTCCCCCCTCTCCCTCTCTTACTAAGAGTGGTCCAGAAGTTGGCCATGGTTACACTGAATTGCATTCTAGTGGCTTCATGGTGGCCCAGACAACCCTGGTTCCCCATCCTTCTCAGCCTCGCTAAGGGCCGTCACTGCCATTTCCCCAGGGCAACAAATCTACTTCTGGCAGAGAGTGGGACGCTGCTCTACCTGAGAGTACAAAACCTGAAATTGACAGCCTGGCAGATAGGCCAGTAACCTTCTCTGTTCGAGTCTCAAATGTTCTGTTGAATGTGAGGAAGGCATCTACTCGCTGTTCCTACCAGGGGAAGTGGTCTCACTTTGTGTCCTCCTTACAATATTCGACCACTTCACCAATGTCGGCAGGCCTTAACAAAATACTGGACTTCCTGCTCTCCCTCGCTGACCAGGGTCTTTGCCACTCCTCCATTAGGGTCTATTTGGCGGCCATTTCTGCATAGCATGATAGAGTGGATGGCTTCTCTATCTTCTCACATCCTACTTCAAAGAAGTTCTTACAAGGACTTTTTTGCCTATATCCCCCTATCAGTGCCCCAACGCCCTTGTGGGCCCTACCCTTGGTGCTCCACCACCTCATTAGGAAGCCATTCAGGCCTATGGCAACCTGTGATCTACAGTACACAGCATGGAAAACTGCATTCTTAGTGGCAATTACATTGGCCAGGAGGGTAGGCCAACTAATGGAACTCCACCATGATCCTCCATACCTGGTCTTTCTCCCGAATGGGGTCCATCTAGTGCCGGACATATCTTTTTAACCTAAAATTGTCTCAGAATTTCACTTACAGTCTGAAATTCTCTTGCCTGATTTCTTTCCATGTCTGGGATATGAAGAACAATGTCTTCTTCCTACCCTCAGTGTCAAGTGGGTGCTCTTCTACCTGAACCAGATGCACCCAACAAGCACTTCACTTGGATCGAAAATTTCGGCTCAGCGCCTGTCGAAATGGATTGTTGGGACGATATGGCTATGCTACTTGTTAGCAAAATGTCCTCTCCCTGTACATTTGACGGCTCATTCCACCAGATCTGTGGCAACTTCTATGGCTTTCCTGAAGGGCACATCATTGTCCTCTATCTGTAAAGCTGCCAAGTGGTCTATGCCAACCACGTTTATTAAACATTATGCACTAGACGTTCATGTGCGACATAAGGTTGATCTGGGCTGTCTGGTCTTTTGCGGTGCACTAAACTTGACAGCATCCACCTCCAGGTGAGTCACTGCTTTTCAATCTCCCATAGATGTGATGCACAGAGACCACGAAGAAGATAAACAGGTTGCTTACCTGTAACTGACGATCTTCAAGTGGTCATCTGTGCAGTCACACCACCTTTCCTTCCTTTCCCACTGCTGTCCTCCTCAGTTTTTTGTCTTCAATTGCTTTGGTTGATGGCAGTCAGAAGGAACTGGTGGGATGTCTGTGCTCCACCCTCCTGGGCATGCGCAGTAGGGGTTCCCATGCAAACTCAGGGTGGAGGCGTGAAAATCCCATTGTGAGCTTTGTACAACACCAATCACATCAGTGCAGGTACACCAGATCCCATAGGTGTGACTGCACAGATGACTACTTGAAGATCATCAGTTACAGGTAAACAACCTGTTTTTATCTCCACCGCCTTTGATGTTAAATTATCCTGGCCATCCCAAATAGAGTGTACAAGTCTTGCAGAGTTCTTTTGTAACACTCTCCTAGCCAGGTAGTGCAATGTTTTGATTAATCTTGATTAACCGCTCAGGGACTTTCACCATTGTACTTTTAGAATATAGAGTTAATGAATCCATCAACCACTGTATTAAAGATTGATTATATAACTGTTCAGCAAGTGAAGAGACAATTAATACATATGCAGCTTGAAGCCATGGACACCTATTAATGGTCTTATGCAAACAACAGGACAAATGTTGCAAATGATTGTTACACATTATCAATGAAATTATTATTTTTTCATTAGTCTGATAACCAGATCCAAAGCGCCCTCCCCCCAGTAGCTAACCTGTTTCAAAAGGCTGATGACGAATGAGTACCCTCCCTCCAGTACCACAATTGGAACTGCGAACAGATAACCAAATCAAAGGCACCCTTTGTTCCTGCCTCTATCATACTTCAGAATACCTCTTGACCCCCAAATCATGAAGTCAGCATTCAGATTATGTACCACCAAAATGCTACCAATTAGCATTGGGGTTTTCATCTTCAATAAACCATAGGACTGCACTTCCAGAATATAAGCACTCAGTTGGGGCAACAGTAATACACCAAAATACTTAATCCAACCTAATCTGTTTAAGGCAGTATTCCAATAGAACCTGTAATGCAAACAAAAATATTGCATAGTGAGAAGCATCCAAAAAAATTAAAAAATAAACATCTCAATTGAGAGACCAAATTCCCAGTAAGAAACCAAAAGTACAGTGGGGAAAAGGGAAACAGAACCATGAGGGAACAAAGGGAAACAAGGAGAAGAGCATCGAAGCTCTGCAACTTCTGAGACAACATATAGCAGGGAACCAACAGGAAATAGTACCCCCACTCACCTCAGCATAGTGTTATGTCAATAATACAACCTTAACTTTGAATATAATAGTGAGGCATGGGAAAGTCTGGTTAATGTCCCAAAGGGGATCTTTTATTGCTTTTTTTGTAATAGACAACTTCAGGGGTCTTTTTAGGGGGGAGCGCACCGGAGCACAACTCTGGCAGCTCAGGAGCCAAGCCCTGCCCCCAGCCGGCATCCCGGGAGTCTTTCAGGCAGCCGAATGTCAATTTCAGCTCCATTATATCCTATGGGCCATTGAAGTCAATGGTGAAAACATAGGGTATATTCTGGGGGCTGGAGAGGAGAGGGTTTGAGGGAGAGGCTCCAAACTCACAGGGTGGCTGATGGAGCCTCTCCCCAAGATACCCACCAAGTTTCAAGAACATTGGACTAGGGGGTCCAATTCTATGGGCCCCCAAACAGGTTGCCCCCATTCCCTCCATTATTCTCTATAGTGGGAAAAAGTTACTTTTTTCCCATGGTGCTGTTAGTCGCTGTGGGGGGGAGGGGGTTTGAGGGATAAGCTCCAAACTTTCAGGGTAGCTTTGGGAGCCTCTCCCCACATACACCCCCACATCTCAAAGCAATTGGACCAATGGGCCTAATTCTGTGGGCACCCAAACAGGTTACTCCCATTACCTCCATTGTTTCCAATGCGGAAACCCAGCCAGCAGCACTTAAGGCAGGCATGCAGAAAAGGGCAACTGCAATAATAAGAGGAGGACACTTTCCCTATGAAGAAAGGTTATCACGTTTGGGGATCTTAGCTTTGAGAAACAATCACTGAGGGGTGACATGATAAGAGGTTTACAAGACTATGCATGGGATAGAGCAGGTAGAGAAAGAAGTACTTTTCACCCTTTCTCACAAGACAAGAGCTCGTGGACACTCAATGAAATTGCTGAGCAGTCAGATTAGAAGAAAAGATGAAAGGTTTTTTGGTTCTTACAGGTTTACAACTTTAAAATTCTCCTGGTTGCTGTTGCTTGGTGGGGGGGTTGGTTTGTTTTTTTCCTGTTTGCTCCAGCCTCCATACATTTGTCAAATTTCATCTGGAAGCTGATCATGCCAGTCACCACCACCACCACTTCTTGTAGCAGTGAATTCCATGTATTAATCACTGTTTGGGTGAAGAAGTACATCCTTTCATCTGCAGTTGCCCTTTTCTGCATGTTTCCAGTGCTATAAATATTCTTTTTGAAGTGTGAGTGGTCCAATGAGGTTGCACCATCAATTTATACATGTATAAATGTTGTTCCTTTTGGTCTTTTGGGGTTTCTATGTGGCACTGTGGCATACTTGCACTGCCACAGTGCCACTTGTTCTGGAGTGTGCCATTTGTTCTCATGGCAAACAAGCACCTCCCACGACAGTTCACTTTCCCTGAGATTCTCTGGGAGAGTCTGACTGCTGGTGCTGCCTGCTTGCCTGCCTTAAGTGCGGCTGGCTGGGTTTCCCCATTGGAAACAATGGAGGTAATGGGGGTAACCTGTTTGGGTGCCCATAGAATTAGGCCCATTGGTCTAATTGCTTTGAGATGTGGGGGTGTATGTGGGGAGAGGCTCCCGAAGCTACCCTGAAAGTTTGGAGCCTCTCCCTCAAACCCTTCCCCCCCCACAGCGACTAACAGCACCATGGGAAAAAAGTAACTTTTGCCCCACTATAGAGAACAATGGAGGGAATGGGGGCAACCTGTTTGGGGGCCCATAGAATTGGATCCCCTGGTCCAATGTTCTTGAAACTTGGTGGGTATCTTGGGAAGGGGCTCCATCAGCTACCCTGTGAGATTGGAGCCTCTCCCTCAAACCCCCTCCCCTCCAGCCCCCAGAATATACCCTATGTTTTCACCATTGACTTCAATGGTCCATAGGATATAATGGGGCCGAATTGCCACCAAATTTCTTTCATTCCCTCCTTTCCTTCTCTCCTTTTCCCTCTTTCCCTCCTTCTTCCCTTCTCTCTTTCTTTCTTTCCCACCTTCTTCTCTTCTTTTTTCCTCCTTTCCTTGTTTCCCTCCTCCTTCCCTCTCTTTCTTCCCCTCCTTCTTTCCTTCTCTTTCTTTCCCTCTTTCCTTCTCTCTACTCTCTCTCTTTCCTTCCCTCTTTCCTCCTTCTGTGGCCCAACTCTAATGAGAAGGAGTTTAAACTTTAAACCCCTTCTTTCTTAGCTCCCCCACCCAGGCCAGCTGGGGAAGGGAAGGGGAGGCTTTTGAAGATGCCTCTCCCCCCTTTTGCTTCCCCTTCTGACATCACTTCTGGTGATGTCAGGGGGCATGGCATATGCTAATAGCCTAATAGCTCATTAGCATACCATATGCTAATGTGCTCCTGCAGCTCTTTTTCTAGGAAAAGACCCCTGGACAACTAAAACTACAATGAAAAAGAGGGGAGGGGAACTAACAACTAGGGAAAAAGAAAAGTATACCCACACTATACTAAAAACCCAAGAGTGGGAGATCATTATCCCAGTTAGAATATATGTTTGTACTATATTGTTAATAAACAATGCATGCTGTGAGTTTCTATCTATCCCTGATCAAAAATTAGCTGATTACTTGTTATGGGAGAATTTCAGAGCATCTCCCAAACTCGTTTCATAAAGGCAATTTTCAGAGTCCTTCTGCCTTTACTTAGGCTTTCTATCTCTAAAGGCATAAGTTGGTTTGCAGGCAGCTGCGCCTTCTTCTGTGGCCAGGTCTTCCTCCGTCTCTTAGGGTGTGGATCCATTCAAACCAGTTTCACCATCTTCTTTGGTTCCCAGATGACGTTTCAGGAATTCTTTAGCCTTGTGCATGGAGTCAATCTTCTCTCTCTTGTCATGTAGCTTAAATATGACCCCTTCTGGAAACACCCATTTATATGTGATTTGATTAGTTTGAAGGAAGAGAATTAAATCTTTGTAGATCTTTCGTTTTTGGCGAATTTCAAATGGGATATCCTTTAAAGTCTTGATGATAGCATTCCCCAGTGGAGATGCTGACGTAGCTTTTAAAATTGCATCCCTGGTTTGTCTTCTTGAGAATCTGACTGATATTTCTCCAGGCAGGCTATTCTTTTTGGTGTAATTGGAATACACCCTATATGCTGCATCCATATCATGCATTATTTCTCCCACTGTCAAGCCTACTACTGGTGCGATAAGATCACTCAGAAGCTTCTTCAGGTCCTCTTTCGGCAATTCAGGAACTCCCTGGAACCTGAGGACCATATTGACTTTTTCCATTGCAGAAACAACAGTCTGTTTTCCTGATGATTCTGTTTATTTGTTAATTGGTCCACTCTTTTCTTCAAAGTCTTATTTTCGGTGTGCATCTCTTTCACTACTTCCATCGTTTGCTCTGTCTGTTTAACTGTTTCAGCCATCTGGAGCTGTTGCGCTGCAAGGGTCTGATTAAGGACGGTTAACTGCTGGTTAATACCAGCGAGTTGATCCATGACAGGCTTGAGTGTGTCTGCTAAGAGTCTCATAACGTCCACCCCCTTGTCTTCCGGCCTCGGACTTTGACCTCCCATAGGTTTCGGTTTCACTCCTTTTCTCCCTGCGCCTGACATCTTGATTGATTGTTTACAAAAGCCAGCCACTGTTTCACCACCTCTGAAAATTGCTTATGCTTCAAATCCGCTGTGGTAAGTCTCACCAAACAAGCCAAATGATCAATTCCCCCCCCATTCTGCTGCTTTTCTCACTCGTGGGGGGATCCCTCTGCCTTCCGTTTGCCGCTATGGGGGGGAGGAATTTTCTGGTTATTTTAAAGTTCGGTTACAGCCAACTCACGATCACTGCCGGCCACTATCGGCCTCACTTAGATCTTCGCCAATCGCTTGGTCTCCTCCACTTGTTCTGGCCAACCTGGCTGGTGCCATGTGGCCACACAGTGGTAGGACTGTCAGGGTAAAGGGGAGCCTCAATTCGCCAGCATTCCGCCATTGAAGAGGCTACCCCTTCAAAGCCCTATGGCTTGGAACCCCACCCAAGGGTTCCATGGGGGGGCCACGTCAATAGCTCCACTCCAAACTGCTGGTGTGCAAATTGCTCCCCCAAGCCTTGGGGAGAGCGACTGCCATCACCATGCTGTAGACTGGAAGCGATGGTTAATGTGGTTTTTTAACTGGAATCTTGCTCCACTCAAGTTTCTGGAATGGCTTTCTTGGAGAAGACTCCTCTGGCAAATCTTCCATCATGCCCAGGGGTTTCAGATTGAGATCATGCAGGAGCTGTAGACCAGAATTCAGGCAGTCTGCTGAAAATTTGGTGCCCTTATGCATCACAGTAAGTTTGCATGGGATGCGCCATCTATATTTTACATTCGTTGATCGGAGGGCATCAGTGACAGGTTTCAGGTCTTTACACCTCATTAGAATTTCAGAGGCGATGTCAGGAAACACTTGGATATTATGCTCTTTAAATTGAAGATGACCTTTTATGAGAGTTTCTTTAAGGATACGTTGCTTTGTACGCAAATCACAGAACTTCACAATAACATCCCTAATCCTCTTTGAGGTGGGAGGCGATGGAGGACATTCTCTATGGGCTATTCCATCCTCCAACTGCATTATGGAAGCTAGCCATGAAGAAATGAAAGTGATCAAGTCGTGTTGCTCTTCTGCACTCTCAGGAAGTCCTCAAAAGCGAAGGTTTCTCTGCTTTTGTGCATTTTCTAGATGAATTATTTTATCTATTATATGAGCTTCGCTTTCCTGCAGCCGTCTCACCTCTGTTTGTAATGTTAGACCAAGTTCCATTGCTGTGTTCACTGTCTTCTGAGTTTCAGTGAGAGAGCAGTTTATTTCTTTAACCTGACCTGCAACAAATTCAATTAGAGTCAAGATTTTATCTGTTAGTTTGGCATCAAGTTGGTGAATACACTCCAAAAAGTCTGTTTTGGTCAAAGACTGCCACCTCTCAGTGTGGTCTCACTGCCATTTTAAACTGCTCTTCTGGGCTTTTCTGAGAGCTACATCTAGTGCCCTCTGAGGGGGAAATGTTGGCATTGATGGCTGATCTGGTTTTGGCAGTTTAGCCTTCGTTCCTCAGGCTTTACCCATGATTTTGGATATATTGGTTGCCAGTATTGTTGTTGTTATTGTTAGCTGAGGGAAAAGCAGGTAGGAGCCCTAATCCCTTGCACCCGCCATCTTCAACCCACTATGACAAGCACCCTTTGCACCCACTTTCACCTTCATGGTACATAGAGGTGTTCACATTCAGGAGTGGGAGGGTATAAATGTGGGTTCTCAGCCAAGGCACCCAGTAGCTAAGTCCCTCTGCTTGGCATGAGCAGAGAGACAGAGTGGCTCAGAGCCCTGAGTCCACCTAACACCCAAACCCCACCTGGGGAGAGGTGTTTACAATCAGGAGGTGTGGGAGGGTATAAAATGTGGGTCCTCAGCTGAAGTACCCAGTAGCTAAGCCTCATGCTGAGCAGAGGGATGGGGTGGCTCAGAGCCCTGAGTCCACCTAACACCCAGACCTCATCAGGAGAGAGGTATTCACAATCAGGAATAAATGAATGTGGGACTTCCAATTTATGGTGACTCGCTAGCAGACATGCCTCCCAGTTGCTCTGGGGGCATGATCTACACGCTAGTGGTTCAGGGGGGGATGACTGTTCACTACCCCCCCAGAGCCTTGTGTGAAAAGCTCCTAGCCATGGGGCTTTTGAGGGGTTGCCTCTTCGCCAGTGCGATGCTGGAGAATTGAGGCACTCCTGTGCTCTGACGGTCCGGCCACTATGCATCCATATGGATCTAGGGCTGCTAGCCAGGGCAAGCGTTGGAGATCAAATGGTTAAA
This sequence comes from Gekko gecko, assembly GCA_029375565.1. Lineage (NCBI taxonomy): Eukaryota > Metazoa > Chordata > Lepidosauria > Squamata > Gekkonidae > Gekko > Gekko gecko. The sequence goes on along the minus strand of JAPDNY010000005.1, from coordinate 213,457,673 downwards.
ACGAACTGAAGCAAGGTTGGAAGACCAACAGTGAGCAGTGAGGTGAGTAAAGGTGAGAAAACAGCGTTTTAAACAGAGAGCATCCCCCTTGGGATCAGCGTGGGAAGCGAGCGGGGGAGGGGCCCCTCCCAGATGCAAAGACTTAAAAGTATTCTAACAAGGGGGGCGCAGAGATAAAAGCAGAGAAATCTGTTTTAAGAACCTTACCAGAGCATGACCAAGCGTTTGGGCAACTTTGAGAGACTTTAGCAACTTTCGGTTAAAGTAAACAACCGGGAAAGATGGTGGGGACAAGGCCTGAGAAAGGATCGAAATTGACACCAGTGGGCGGAATGAGTCCAAGAGCAGAAGATACCACAGAGTTTTCCAAGCTCCTAGCTGATTCTTTGCACCCTCTACTGGACCAGATGACTAACATCAACCAGCAATTAGTAACTTTAAAGCAGAACTTTGCAGCACAGCAGCTCCAACTGTCTGAAACCTCAAAAAAGATGGAACAGGTAGCTGAGAAAGTTTTGGAAATGGATGCCAACTCGAAAAAAGCAAGAAAAAAGATGCAAGTGCTGGAAAGGAAGCAAGCTTTGGAGGAATTTCAGCTGTTGCAACTGCAGAACGAGAGAGCCAATTTGGTACTCAAATTCCAAGGAGTTATTGAAGCCAAAAATGAGAATCTAAAGCAACTTCTGAGTGATGCATTAGCCTCAGTGACAGATTTAAAAGTGGAATATCTTGTAAGCGAAATGGATGTGGTCTATAGGGCTTATTCTATGTATATTAAGAAGAATAATCTGCCTGGGGAGATTGTGGTTAGATTCTCAAAGAGACATGTGAGGGATTTAATCCTGAAAGTGATTACAAGTACACCCTTGAAAATCGGAGGTAATACCATCAGAATTTTAAAAGATATCCCATTTGAAGTAAGGAAAAAGAGGAAGAAGTACAAGGACTTAATTCTTTTCTTACAAACAAACAGCATTGCGTACAGGTGGTTGATTCCTGAAGGCATCACTTTTAAACTGAAGGATAAAAGGGAAAAAATTGACTCTGTTTTTAAAGTGTGTGAGTTCCTGAGGCTGCAATTGGGTGAGCCAGAAGAGGATGCAAAAGAAGAAGAGAACAGCAAATCTAATGGTGAACTGGACTCTGTATCTTCCAATGAGGATTCTGATTCAGAAAATGGGCAGCTGCCCCCAAACGAGGCTATCAACTGAGAGACCAAAAAGATAAAACAAAATTAAGATTGAAACTCTGAAGGCTGTTGTAAAGCACCCACTTTTTATGATGCTCTGGGGAGGGTTGTTGAACAGTTAAAGTAGTTAAAAGGATGTATAACCTAGCTTATTTGACTATGTTCACTGTTATATAAGCATTTTAGACTAATATGTTTATAAGCTAATATGATGATCTCCTATTCTTGGGATTTTAGTTAGTTGTGGTTATCTTTACTTTCTCCTTAGATGTAGATGTTTCCCTTCCCTTTTTTTGTTGTAGTTTTGTAGTGTTTAGAAAAATGCAATAATGTCCTGTAGAAAAAAGTCCCACAATTTCAGATACCAATTGTTCAATGACAGGGTCTTCTTCGATTTCCAGTAATATGCAATAACATTCCTAGCAGCCGCAAGACATAATTCTGTTAGCTCTCTCATAGGTCCATTGGGAACAGGATGACTCCAATGATTCAGAAGGAACAAGGAGGGTTGTCGTTTTAGAGCACAACCTGTAATTAAAAATATTTGGGCTTTGACTTCTCTCCAAAAGGTCTGGACCCTGGGGCTTTTCTCCCTTTCTCACAGTACAAGAACTCATGAATATAGGCTTTTCTCCCTTTCTCACAGTACAAGAACTCATGGGCACTCAATGAATTTTCTGAGCAGTTGGGTTTGAATGGATGAAAGGAAGTACTTCTTCACCCAAAGAGTGGTTAACACATGGAATTCACTGCCACAGGGAGGTGGTGGCAGGCAGCATGGATGGCTTCAGGAGGGAATTAGATAAACATATGGAGCAGAGGTCCATCAGTGGCTATTAGCCACAAGGTATATATAGGAACTCTGGCTCTGGGGAAAGTGATGCTCCTGATTCTTGGAGCTTTGTGGGGGGGGGGACAGCAGTGGGAGGGCTTCTATTGTCCTGGCCCCACTGGTGGACTTCCTGATGGCACCTCGTATTTTTGGCCACTATGTGACAGAGTGTTGGACTGGATTGGCCACTGGCCTGATTCAACATTGGCTTCTCTTATTCTTACGTAATATCAGACCAGAGAATCTCTGTCAATGGGGGTTTCTATGAAAGGGCAGCAGAACCAGTGCATTGAATGCAGTACTGCCAGCATGGCGACAGAATCCTGTGCCTTCCAGTGCCAACCTGTATGGCATTACTACATTCAAAACCTTCAAGTCAGGCATCCCTGTCCCAACCTAGGGAAACTTGGAAGAAAAGGATAGGTGGAAGTGGATTCCACACAACCTTATCTAACCTCTCTCCCTGACACCCCCCAGATCAGATGGACTGTTTGGGAGTTTCCAAAGTATACACAGCAAGTATGGCATGCTTGAAGTGAAGAAGGTGCTTTCCCTGTGTCACCCTCCACCAGACTTTGTAGCAAAACAGACAGTTAGCTGGATAGCCATTCTCAGACTGACCTTTCCTTCCTGTGTTTTCTCTGCTGTCAGTATCCATTTGATATGTAGAATAGAGATCTCAGGGAAACAACTTGCTTTCTTCCTTTCACCTCTCCCACACATACCACCTGCCTCCACCCTTAACTACTCTATCCTATCTGTCATCTTTCCTATCTAGATTGTAGTTCTTCTGCCACAATAAAGAGACTAGTATTGGTCTGTTAAAACGTGGCTCTGTGTACCTTTGTGGCACTGAAAGCCTAGATACACTGGTTGGATCCTCCCCAATTACTTCCCTTCCAATCCAAGCAGCTGAACAAACTACAGGACTGAGTGAGTACCCCCTTTGCCCCTTGTCAGATAGCCCTGAGAAGGACTGCTTGTCTAGCCAATGGTCCACTGGGCAGTGTGGATGGGGGATTCCAGGATTGCTTACCTGAGGGATGTTCCAGCTCTTTAGTGTTACCCAGGGTGCACCATGGGTAGGTGAGCTAGAGTAGCACCCCCAAAGAAAGACTCAAATTCTGGGTAGCAGTACTTTGTGGGACTGCTGCCCAGTCAGTCCACAAGCATACCCTTACCCATTGAGTAAGGGTCAGTCTACCCTGATCCTCTTCTCTCTGCAACAATGCACCAGCTGTCACTGTCCCTAGCTCGGGAGCTTGGGGAAGAGCAACAGCTGTGCTGCTTTTGCCCCCCACTTCCTCAGCTCCCAGCAACACTTCGCTTACTTAGGAGCCTTTGATGTTCCTCATCAAAGGCTCCTAAGTAAGCTCAATAGTCACGGGATAAAAGGACAAGTCCTTGTGGATAAAAAACTGGCTAATTAATAGGAAACAGAGAGTGAGTATAAATGGGAAATTTTCTCAGTGGAGGGTGGTAAGCAGTGGGGTACCACAGGGATCAGTACTTGGTTCAATACTTTTTAACTTGTTTATTAATGATTTGGAGTTCGGAGTAAGCAGTGAAGTGGCTAAATTTGCAAATGACACAAAGTTGTTCAGGGTGGTGAGAACCAGGGAGGATTGTGAGGCACTCCAAAGGGATCTGTCAAAGATGGGCGAGTGGGCGTCAATGTGGCAAATGGGGTTCAATGTGGCCAAGTGCAAGGTGATGCACATTGGAGCCAAAAATCCTAAATATAAATACATGTTGATGGAGTCCAAACTGGCAGAGACTGACCAAGAGAGAGATCTTGGAGTCATAGTAGATAACTCAATGAAAATGTATGCGACTGCAATAAAAAAGGCCAACGCTATGCTGGGGATTATTAGGAAGGGAATTGAAAACAAATCAGCTAGTATCATCCCCTGTATAAATCAATGGTGCGACCTCATTTGGAGTACTGTATACAGTTCTGGTCACCACACCTCAAAAAGGATATTACAGCATTGGAGAAAGTGCAGAAAAGGGCAAGTAGAATGATAAAAGGGTTGGAACACTTTCCCTATGAAGGAAGGTTAAAACACTTGAGGCTCTTTAGCTTGGAGAAACAACGGCTGAGGGGTGACATGATTGAGGTTTATAATATTATGCATGGGATAGAGTAGGTTGAGAAAGAAGTACTTTTCTCCCTTTCTCACAATACAAGAACTCATGGGCACTCAATGAAGTTGCTGAGCAGTTGGGTTAGAACAGATAAAAGGAAGTACTTCTTCATCTAAAGAGTGATTAACACATGGAATACACTGCCACAGGAGGTGGCGGTGGCTACAAGCATGGACAGCTTCAAGAGGGAATTAGATAAGCATATGGAGCAGAAGTCCATCAGTGGCTATTAGCCACAAGGTATAGATAGGAACTCTCAGTCTGGGGCAAGTGTATTCTTGGTGTTTGGGTGGGGCAACAGTGGGAGGGCTTCTAGTGTCCTGGCCCCACTGGTGGACCTCCTGATGACACCTGGTATTTTTGGCCACTGTGTAACAGAGTGTTGGACTGTATGGACCATTGGCCTGATCCATCATTGGTTTCTCTTACATTCTTATGTTCTTATATTAACATGATCCTGCTGGCCTGCCTGCGTTCAACCTGCTGGGAGAGTGCCTTTCACCAGTGATCGATCTTGTTGACCCATTTGGCAATCCTGCCATTGATGCACAGGTCACACATGGTCACCAATATGTATGCCTTCTCCTCGGTGAAGACAGGATTTAAGCGTGCCTCCAGCCCTTCTTTCAGCCTCCTCACCAGTGCACACATCTCTGGAACAATGTCTGCACATCCTGTGCCTGGTTCCAACAACGAGGCTAGTCCCTCACGTGCCATGTGGAACATGGGGACAACCAGAACTAGACTCACCATGTCAGACAAGAGGTTGCCTGTGTGGCTCTTGAAGAGCACAAGAACCTCCACAGTCTGAGAGACAATCACCCACTCTTCGTGGGTGAGTCAGCTGTCTTCCTGAATGACCCCACTCTCTGAGATCAGGGCAATCAGGGCTCTCTTCTGCTCCACCAAGCACTCCTGCATGGCACAGGTGGAATTCCAGTGGGTGCTGATGCTACTGAATAGACAGTGCCCTGGCACGCCCAACAGTGTCTGTTTCTCACGCAGCAGATAAGCATCCTTATTGCCGCATGAGAAGTGGCCCACAATGTACCGGCATCTCAGGAGGAGATGCCAGTAAGTGCAGTACCCGGCAACATGCCGGAGATTCTCTGATCCGTGGCCCAAGGCACCCCTCACCCTTCATCACAAGGTGGAGAAGGTGAGCCACACAGGAATACACCTCAGGTCCACTGCATCAGTCCCCACCCTCATGTTGGAGCCACCATCTGTCACCATGAAGCCCATGATGACGTCACTATCTACCCACTCCTCTAGTTACCTGCTGATGGTGGCTCCGATGTTGGCCCCCATGTGTGACACATCGAGTGGTTCAGCATGCAGCAGAGCTTGGTGGTAGGTGGCCTGGGGGCCCTGTTGCTGCCTATCAGCTATTTCCCTCCCCCCATGATGTCACTGGGTTGCCACTAGTGGGCAGTCAGCGAGAGATATGCTTTATGCCCCTGTTGGGAGGTCCAGATATCCGACAGGAAGTGAACAGCCCTCCTTCATGAAGTCCCTGGCAGCCCTGTAAAGTGAGGGCACCATGGTCCTACTCATCATGGTGTGAGAAGGAGCCATGTACCAGGATGTGAGATACCTGAGCATCCTTTGCAATTCAGGACTTTCGGCCACTGTGAAGGGGAACCCTTCTAGGATGATCAGCTCGGCAGTGTAGCGAGTGACCATCCTGCTAGCATGCTTCCTCCCCCCCAGGCACTCTAGTGCCACCCTCATGAAACGTATCAGTCAGAGATGCCTGGCATCCCTCCCTTGCTGCAGAACTCTGTGGGAGAGCTCTGGAGGTGGTCGCTGCATGACTTACCTCCTGGCTGGCTGATGGTGGCTGTTTGGGCACCCCAGCAGCAGCAAGACTCTCCCCACAAAGAAGCTCTGCCTGGTGGTGCTTCTTCAGGTGGTTCCGCATCCCAACAGGTGTGAGATGGCACGGGTCCTTCCCACAACTGATCCGGGCCCTACACAGCTGGCACTGTGCATACTATGGGTCCTCCAACAGCTGGAAGTACTTCCAGACATCAGAGGTGAAGTGGGACCCAAGATGACCAGCAGCTTCAGTCACCACTTGAGCCTCCTCCTGTGAGGAGCTTGGAGCAGACACACCGTGTCTTGGGGGGACATGAGAAGATTGCTGCTTGGGAGGAGGGGGTTGAGATGCCAGCACCCAGGGGTGCATCTCCTCCATCTCTTCCTCCTCTGTCCCCTCCAGCCTCCACTCTTGTCCCTCCCCAGAAGGCCTGCTGGAGCCTAGAGGGACCAGAGCAGTGGGCTGGTGGCAGCCACCCAGCTCCTCCTCCAGTCTCTCCATAGACTTCTGAGTCCATGGAGTGATCTCTGGATATGAACCATCCCCAGAGATTGACCCCAAAGACAGCTCTTGCTGCCCTTCGTCCTGCCACTGAGCCTCAGCAGCAACTGCTTGAGGAGGGACTGCCTGAGCAGCAGACTCCTGCCCAGTGCCAGCACCTGCAGGCACCTCTGCTGGGGCCACCTGAGAAGCAGCCTTTGGGAAGATGGCCAGGTGTGGCTTCTTCATTGCACCACTCTGGCCAGAGGTTGGAGTGGTGCCAGGAGTCTCTGGAGCATTCCTGCGCAGAGGTGGGGAGGAAACCACATTCCTCCCCCTAACTCTCCCCTCCACTGCTCTGGTCTTCTCCTGTGCCTTGCTCCCAGGGCCCCTCTATGTTCCTTCCTGCCACTCATTGTGTCTCCCTAGGCCAAACTCTGACTAATCTGTGTAGGGTGTTTAGGCACCTAACTAACTGCACTGAAACCTGAACCTGACAGAGCCTGATACTTTTTCAAGACCCCTCCCACCAAATATCTACTTTGATTTTTAGAGGACCCTAAGCTATCCTTTCCTCATTTTTTTTCTTTTTCTTTTGGTACTGGTTTAAAACTTGGTGATCCTGCTTCTCCCTAGCTGAAGGTTTTATAAAGCTATCCTAGATATGGAAACAAACATTTTTAGAAGTGCTTGGGTTTCTTTATTAAACTTCCCCTGGCCAATCTACTGGGACAAACCTGATTTCCTATAGGATCTTACTGATCAGCATGTCATATGTTTGTTTCACTAATACATTTACTGGGACACTGGTATCTGTGAGAATCCCTATTTCTTGCCCATGCTGTAATATTTTGTGTTGTGGCTGAACACGATTTTCATTGTGTGCCTTGTGCACTGAGGAGATAGTGAAAGTATAGAGTCCATTTGGCTTTTCAAGGCTGTGGTGGTCATCACACAGAAACATGTTTGTTCCAGATGGGTCTATTGGGTCAGAATCAGCTGCATTAATAGTCTTTGTGGCTTTGGATTTCTGTATTGGGAAGGTGAGGTACTTTTTCTAATGAACGTTTTTGTGACCTACAGAGTGTTCCAGAATGGCTTTACTTGCCACATTTGTGACAAACTCTTTGGCTGGACAGACATATTCATGGGGGTATTGGCTTCCCTAATAACAGGACAAGGTGCCTTGTGTCTATTTAGCTCTCTCCATCATGGGCTTAACAGCTATTGCTGCACCTTCTGTGCTGAAAGTAATGTGAGCTTCCATTGTCTGGGTTTGTCTCTCTGCTATCTCATAGCCACGAGCTATGGCTAAGATTTTTGGGAGTGTCAAGTCTGGATATTTGCCATCTGAGGCAGGGACAGAGCCTCCTTGTAGTGTTTGTGCTCGCACTTCTGTCTCTGTTGTTGAACTCACATGATGCAACTAGGCATCTCAAATGTGTATGCATCCATGCATTCTCCCTGCTTCGCTTTGGCCTGTCAAAGTTTATAGACCTCAGAATAAACATTCTTCTTTGGGGGAAAGTAGTTTGTTAGGGTTTCTTTGGCTTTGCTGTAATTATCATCCCCTACAGTGTCGGGCATAATAAAAAGTATAGCATAATAAAAAGTAGAGACATCACCCTGCCAACAAAAGTCCGTATGGTCAAAGCAATGGTATTCCCAGTAGTAATATATGGCTGCAAGAGTTGGACTATAAGGAAGGCTTGGACTGCAAGGAGATTGAATCAGTCAATCCTAAAAGAAATCAACCCTGGAAGGCCAGATACTGAAGCTGAAGCTCAAATACTTTGGCCACCAAATGAAAAGGGAGCACTCACTGGAGAAGACCCTGATGCTGGAAAAGATTGAAGGTCAAAGAAGAAGGGGACAGCAAAGGATGAGATGGTTAAACAGTGTTATCGATACAATGAACATGGAATTAAGCAAACTCCAGAGCACGACGGAAGACAGGAGGGCCTGGTGTGATTAGGTCCATGGGGTCGTGAAGAGTTGGACTCAACTGTGTGCCTGAACAACAACAACAAAACAGTGTCAGGTAGTGAAAATGTCATACATTTGCTCTGTGGTATAGTACAGAAGAAGAGCATGCTTTCTGGTATTGCAGTCTATTTCGAAAGCCTGGAACAGGATTTCTAGCCTCTGGATCCATTTATTCCAACCATATCCTAGGGTTGTGTGGGAATCATGAAAAGAAGGGAATATAGGGAGTGCAGCCATCGCAATCTGTACCTTGTGTAACACAAGAAAGCTTTTCTCTGTGAAGAAGTACCTAAGTCAGTGCTTGCTTGTTAAGAGGCTTCTTTCTTAGAGGAAGGCCACACCCATTTTGTCTAAATTTATTCAGTGCTCTGTATGAGTACATATTATGTCACCAGTGTATCATTCTGCAGTCATTCTTGGATTGCTTGGGCCATGGCTTAGGACTTAGGACTTAAAGTTTCCCCTTTAAGTAAAAAAAAAGTTTAAGTTAAAAAAAGTCTGTTAATTTTTTTTTAATTTCCTGTACCTTTTTCATTTTCGGATTTTAGCATAAACCCAAGTTAATCCTCGAATGTGTCTCAAGTCAGTAGGAAAAATCCTCCTTATCTGAAAATGGCCCCATGGTGCAGAGGTTTTGATGGGTTCCCTCAGGCCGTTGTTTAGAATGAGATATATCAATGAAATGAAATAGAATGTGTTCATTTGCAGATCCTTGGGGGGCTTTAGTCAGTTTTCCTAGCAAAGTGCTAGTCTAACTACTATAAAAAGTAATTTCATGTCTGGAAAGTTGTTATCCCAAACAAACCATTTGGAAGGAAATTCTGTTAAGAACAGTAGGGACTTCTTTCAGGTTAATTGGTTTAGTTTTAGGAAGGAAGCATATTTTTGAGTAAAGGGAATGTGAGTTGATTCTTTTTTACATTCTGTTAATGTTGTTGCTGAAGTATAACATATTTATTTGATACTCTAATGTTTTACTTAATTGTTAGCATTTACATTTTTATGATGCTTAGATACAACACTTTAAAGATGGTTTAAGAAGTTGTATTCATTTTCAACATTAATGTAAATTTTCCAGACATCAACCAAGTGTTGGAACATTAAACTGTCAATGAGATGCTAAAAATGTAATCTAAGATAGTTATACTGTCTTTACTATATCACTCATTGTAATATTCTAAAAGGCTGAAATGTGAAAGAAAAATGGTTAAGTAGGCACTTATATGGTTGCCATCACTATTACTGAATACTAAAATCTATTGAATAAAATATCTAAAGAAAAGAAAAGCTCTGCTATTGTTAGGAGTTTATATAATTCTCCCTAAACTTAGCATTTTATAATATTTTTAAGTTCAATGAAATAAAGAAAGCTACCAAAAAGATACTAGACAAGCAGTTAAAGAGAACTGGTAAGCCTTGTTCTAAAGCTAATGCTTCTTGTAAGATGTAAATCACACACATGGACTAACAGTGTAATCCTAAACAGTATTCATTGGATTCAATTGGTTTAGAAGGATTACAATATAAGCCCCCACAGAATCTAGCAAAGGTTGTTTAGGCTCAAGTATTTAGCTTCAAGGAAGATGCAACAAGCCAAGTTCAAAACCAGGCAAGAGCTAGATGCAAAGAAACAGTCTAAGTATTGTTTAGTGTTTCACCTGTTTGGTCAATTGATTAGTCAAGTATTTTTAAATAATATCAAATAATGGTCAAGTATTTTTAAAGCATTAATTTTATTGTAACAAAAATAATATATTTGATGCTTGTACTCATTGCAAATACAAATTAGTTGACTACTGTTTTGAATTCCAGTCCATCACAGGAGCTATACACAGCAGACATTGGATCACGTAGGAAGTATATTCCTTGGAAGGAAGTATATTTTCCCCAGGAAAAAAAGAGAGGATTCTTTTCTGTGAAAACCAAATTCTACACATTTTACATCTCTAGCCAAGCTTGAACTGTTTGAACATAACAATATGTTTCATAATACTTATGTAAGAAGGTAGATTTTTTGATATGCTGAAAGATTCTTGGTTTTGAATTTATTTAACTTTATGCTGAAATAATTTGTGTTAATTATTGGGGTTAAATTGAGCTTAAACTCCTGTTTACAACACAAATGAGAAAGAGAGGAGAAAAGCCGAGCTGTGTTGTTAAAGGACTGTCTTCACAGTCACTCCTCTTTGCTGCCCAGGAAGAATGGAATAGGGATGTTCATTCAGCCTATAGCAAGCCAAAAAAATATCCAAAAATACCTTATTTTCCAGATATTTTTCAGCTGAATATAGAGCCCAGTATTTATTTAGCTATCTGAAAATGGCCACCCTGAATATTTTCAGGATTTTTCAGGACTGTCAGATAGCCAAAGGTAAAGGGTGTTTAAAGAGATCATGGTCCCTTTAGAAACCTTCCAGGTGAACTCACCGCTTTGAGTTCACTTGTGGCTTGCAAGAGGCATTTAAAGGAACTGTGATCCCTTTTAATGCCCTTTCCCCCCTTCATTCGAAACAATGGAGGATGGGGGTGGGTCTTTTGGGTAGTCCGGTTTAAACCGGGCTGTCCAGCAGAGCCTCAGCCAATCCTTTCATTTATTTTCTTCTTGGGTCCATTGACATAAATGGACTCAGGTCTATTGACCTGAATATTTCCCAAATCTGAATATCATACCAGTATTGGGACTTGGGAATATTGGGAAACATCCATTTTGGGGGGTTCAATATACTCAAATCCAAAAAATATCAGGGTATTTTGCACACCCCTAGAATGGAAGTAATGTCTTTCCTAAATGCAAAGGGAAAGGAGAGAGAAACCTCAGTTTCTTACTCCAGTCAATTTGTTTCTTAGGTTTCTGTAAGCATGTATGTTTGGCAAGATCTGTGCTTGACATATACACATCTGGTAAATCTATAAATGATTCACCCTCCCATCTAGGATGTCCAGGTACAATGGAAGGATAGGGTTCCTGTGCCTTTAAGGACACAGGTGTCTAGTGGCAACTTAGAAGCTCCATTTTTGCACTTTTTCATAAAATAAAGTCTTTGATTTTGGAGACGTCTGAACATAGGACTCTTTAGCAGAGGTGTCAAACTCGTTTGTTATGAGGGTCAGATCTGACATAAATGTCAGGTTTTTGGGGTAATAAATTTGGTAATAAAAAATAAAAATAAATATCAGTTTGACAGGCCAGGCCATGTGTGCCATAAAATGTAATGGCAAGTACCAGAGATACACATTTTATAAAGCACACAGGCAAACCCAAATAAAAATATTATTTTTTGCTCAAAATACAAACATGCTTTAAACATTAACACTCTTACAGTATTTTCATTATTTAATGGTCTTTGATAACTGATACCTCTTCCTCTGAATTATTGAATCAAAATCTGGAATCAACATCTGTACTGTAACAATCTCCTTGAGTATGCTGTTTAGGTGTGAGAATGTACTTTTGATTTATTGGAATTTATTTACAGAAAAGAGGTGTTCACAGACGTACATTGTCCCAAACATAGACAGAATTTTAGAAGCAAAAACCTTTAGTTGGAAGTAATTCAGACCCCAAAGCTGGTAAAATTTGCTAATGTCAACTTCAGAAAACTTATCCTTCACTGCTTCCCCACCTTCCTGTGATTTGTGGCATCCTTTCAATGGTATGTGGAGAGCAGTGTGAATGTCCCATTTTGTTGACTGTACTGACTCACTGTGGCTGATTCTGCATTGCCTTTTCCCTCCCTTGTTTTACAAAACCCATGTTGGAACAGAAATTCCCCTCTGCATTGCATGTTGTTGCCACTTCCTTTGATCTTCAGATTTTATTGTAGCCTCCACACGCCATGCCACTTTGACTTTTTTTGATTATCAGGTTTTATGGTACCTTCTGCATAGATTTATGGCCATTTTATGGCTGTTCAGAGTCAGTGTGGTGTTACCCCAAGGTATTTGAATGTAGTTTTGAGCTGCACTTTCTCCTCCCAGTTGAGAAAATGTGGAGGGAATGCTAGATGCAGAATTGCCCTATGTGTAATCCACCTTGAGTATGCCTCCCACCTTAGAGAAATTTTTCCTGTCCATCCACTTCCCCCCTCCCCGCACAAGTAATCCTAGGGGTCCTCTTTCCTCTTTGAAAATACACTTCCCCACTACACTAGATCGCCAACTTTTTTCTCTGTAGCCCTGGAAGCATTTTTGTGTGCAAAGCAGAGTTTCTTCCCCATTTAAAGAGGCCCACCCCAAAATGCACACATATAATATAAACTCTCCAGGAAACTGGAGTCACCACCCTCAACACTTGCTCAATCCACCACAAAAATCATGAACCCTCCACAGATTCACCAGCCACCTGTCAATGACCAGAACTCCTGAATCAGCCCTTTTTTCCCACCACCTTTGTGTGATTCATCCACAGCAGTCCAGTCTCCTCCAAATCTCAAGTCTGCTCCCACTGACTACTCTTTTTCTTTCACTTCAGTCCAGGCCCATAGCTAGGATTTTTTTTCCCCTCGGGGGCTTTTAAATTTTAAAGGGAGCTTAAACTTAAATTCATTTGGAAGCAATTTCCCTGCTCGCTCTGAAGTTCCCCTTGCTCTGGGCCCAGGGATGTAATTGAATTGTACACATTCATGTGTAGCAGATTTGGTTCTCCTCCCCTTCCCATCCAAATCACTCGCAACCCAGCAACTGTCTAAACCCAACTTCTGAACCTGTAAAAGGAGCACAGGGCAGCTTCGGACATGGGTGTTTTCCCCGGCCAGCTCTGATGACTCTGTGCAATGGCACTGGTGGAAGGGACAGCTAGGAGAAAGAGAAAATGAAAACAAATGTAACAAAAAAAAAGTCTTTAAGGTGGCTTAAGACTTCTGTTTTATCTTAGCCTCCAACTGTCAGAGTTGCCGCGGTGGCCAGCCCACAGTAGAAAGTAAGGGAGTGCAAGTATCAAATGAAGACTTGAGTCCAAACAGCTTAGTGTAAAACTATTTACATTTATTTACACCAGCCTTCACCACAGAAATTGGACACAGTGACAAAATACTCCACAGACACCAGGTTCTAGTCCAAAATATACCACGTGCGATCAGGAGGTCCAGCAGTGGGGCCAGGGCACCAGAAGCCCTCCCACTGCTGCCCCCCCAGCACCAAGAATAGAGTGCAGCACCTGCCCCAGACTGAGAGTTCCCATCTATACCCTGTGGCTAATAGCCACTGATGGACTTCTGCTCCATATGTTTATCTAATTCCCTCTTGAAACTGTCCATGCTTGCAGCTGCCACCACCTCCTGTGGCAGTGAATTCCATATGTTAATCACTCTTTGGGTGAAGAAGTATTTCCTTTTATCTGTTCTAACCCGACTGCTCAGCAATTTCATAGAGTGCCCACGAGTTCTTGTATTGTGAGAAAGGGAGAAAAGCACTTCTTTCTCAACCTGCTCAATCCCATTCATAATCTTATAGACCTCGATCATGTCACCTCTCAGCCGTCGTTTCTCCAAGCTAAAGAGCCCCAAGCATTTTAACCTTTCTTCATAGGGAAGGTGTTCCAACCCTTTTATCATTCTAGTTACCCTTCTCTGCACTTTTTCCAATGCTATAATATCCTTTTTGAGATGTGGTGACCAGAACTGTACACAGCATTCCAAATGAGGTTGCACCAATGATTTATACAGGGGCATGATGATACTGCCTGATTTGTTTTCAGTTTCCTTCCTAATAATCCCCAGCATAGCATTGGCCTTCTTTATTGCAGCTACACACTGTCTAGACATTTTCATTGAGTTATCCACTACGACTCCATCACTCTCTTGGTCCGTCTCTGCCAGTTCAGACCCCATCAACGTGTATTTATATTTAGGATTTTTGGCTCCAATGTGCATCACTTTGCACTTGGCCACATTGAACCCCATTTGCCATGTTGACGCCCACTCACCCATCCTCAACAGATCCCTTTGGAGTGCCTCACACTCCTCCCTGGTTTTCACCACCCTGAACAACTTCATGTCATCTGCAAATTTAGCCACTTCACTGCTTACTCCCAATTTCAAATCATTAATAAACAAGTTAAAAAGCATCGGACCGAGTACTGATCTCTGTGGTACCCCACTGCTTACCACCCTCCACTGAGAAAGTTTCCCATTTATACTCACTCTCTGTTTTCTATTTATAAGCCAGTTTTTGATCCACAAGAGGACTTGTCCTTTTATCCCATGACTATTGAGCTTACTTAGAAGCCTTTGATGAGGAACTGTATCAAAAGCTTTCTGGAAGTCAAGGTAAATAATATCTATTGGGTCCCCCTTGTCCACATGTTTGTTCACTCCCTCAAAAAACACTAACCGGTTAGTGAGACAAGATCTTCCCTTACAGAACCCATGCTGAGTCTGCCTCAATAGTTTTTGTTCATCAATTCTTTCCTTAATAACAGTTTCCACCAACTTACCCGGTATCGATGTCAGACTGACTGGCCTGTAATTTCCCAGATCTCCCCTGGAGCCCTTTTTAAAGATGGGAGTGACATTAGCTACCTTCCAGTCCTCAGGAATGGAGGCAGATTTTAAAGAAAGATTACATATGTTTGTCAGGAGATCCACAAGCTCACATTTGAGTTCTTTCAGAACTCTTGGATGAATGCCATCCGGGCCTGGTGATTTATTAGTTTTTAAATTGTCCATCAGTCAGAGGACTTCCTCTCTTGTCACCGCAGTCTGATTCAGGTCTTTCAAACCCCCTCCTGAAATCGGTGCTTCTGGAGTGGGCAAACACTTCTCCTCTTCCACAGTGAAGACAGAGGCAAAAAATGCATTCAGCTTCTCAGCCATTTCCCTATCATCCTTCACTACTCCTTTTACCCCTTGGTCATCCAAGGGCCCCACTGCCTCCCTGGCTGGCTTCCTACTTCTAATGTATTTGAAGAAAGTTTTATTGTTGGCCTTTATGTTTTTTGCGATATGCTCCTCATATTCCCTTTTGCTTGCCTGATCACAGACTTGCATTTTATTTGCCATAGTCTGTGTTCCCTTTTATCAACCTCACTAAGACGAGCTTTCCATCGCTTAAAGGAATCCTTCTTGCCTTTTACAGCTTCCATTACTTTATTTGTTAACCATACAGGCTTTTTTCTAAACCTATTTGTACCTTTCCTAACCTGCGGTATATATTTTTTCTGAGCTTCTAGGATTGTCTTTTTAAATAGTCTCCAAGCTTCCCCAATGGTTTTGACCTTCTCCACTCTTCCTTTCAATTTCTTCTTCACATGTCCCCTCATACCAGAGAAGTTACCCCTTTTAAAGTTAAAAGTGGTTGTGTCAGTCTTTTTGGGCAACTCCCTATCTCCCTTTTGGGCAACTCCCTATCCCTATTCAGTTTTCATGCTCGCAGAAGTTAGCTGACCTACTGAAGCTGAGTTTTTTATTTTGGTCAGCAAACCTGTATGCCTTCATGCCTGATTGATACCCTAGAAACACAAGCTTTTTTGCTTTAGCTCCCCCTTTCCTTCTGCGCTCCAGAGGGATATTCACCCATGCTTTGGACCCAAAAATTCTCAGATGGTCCAGCTTAGGGCATCTGTTGTACATCCTTCTGTATGGGATATCATCAGTTGCACTGGTCCAAAGTTGGTTACTTACATAACAGGCATTTTTTATTGCCTCAGCCCAGTAAGCGATACTCAAATCTGAGTCTTTCAACATTGCATATATTATATTCTGCAATATTCCTCCCTTCCTCTCTGCAACACCATTTTCAGCAGGAGTACATACATTAGGAACTCTGCTTAATCCCTTTTTGTTTCAATCAGGTCTCAAAAGCATTGGAGGTAAATTCCCCCCCCATATCAGTTTGAATAGCAAGCACATTGCCAAATTGCTTTGTCACCCTTTTATACCAATATTTGATGGTGGTAAAAACCTCAGACTTCTGTTTCATCACAAACACCCAGGAGAAGTGAGACCAGTTATCGGATAGAATGAGGGCATAACGGTTATGAGAATGGCTTTTTGAGAAAGGCCCAACTACATTAGCATGTACCAATGCCAACAGCTTCTCAGACATTCTTTGACTCTTTTTAGCAACAGGATACGCTTTAGACTTGGTCATTTTACACACTTCACAATCAAGAACATTTTTACAATAATTAATACCTTCCTGGCCTGTTAGGGCTAGGGTCTTTTGTATGGTGTGATAGCTTACATGGTCTAGCCATCTATGTAAGAGATGTTGGCAATTGTTATGTGGGTTGACATTTGTCACAGATTGTGCTTTCACATTATCATTATTTAGCACATACACATTATCCCGCAGTTTGCACACTACATTCACCTGGTTTGCCTTCATTATTTTACACTCCTTATTGGCAAACAGCACTTTAAATCCTGCAGCATCCAAGCACATCACACTTAACAAATTGCTCTGTAAAGCAGGCACGCACAGAAAACCTTTGAAAGTATAGTTTAAACTAGGCAAATACACATCCCCCTGACAAGTAACCTTTGATAGTGTGCCATCTGCT
This sequence comes from Gekko gecko, assembly GCA_029375565.1. Lineage (NCBI taxonomy): Eukaryota > Metazoa > Chordata > Lepidosauria > Squamata > Gekkonidae > Gekko > Gekko gecko. Next base: position 213,440,716 of record JAPDNY010000005.1, on the reverse strand, counting down.
AAACTCACATGGTCTAGAGTTGAGGTCCTTTTGTTCAGAAGAAGATTCTCATTTTTGCAAAACATTTGGGACGCGCCTGAATCCAATAACCAACAAGCAGTGTTGGACTCTGTGGTAACCACCACTGATGCAGAGTGTTTAGCCTCAGGCTGTCGTTTTCTCCTTTGCTCCTTCTTCTCAGGACAGGAATGAAGTAGATGGTTTGTAGACCCACAACAGAAACACCTTTTCACCCGAAGAGCAACAGATGCAATGTCTCTGTGTAACTCTTTGCAAGCTCCAGCAGGAAACATGCAGCTGGTTGAAGCAGAATCAACCAGTATCTCCTTGGAGCGATGCCCAGAGTCCTTGGCACAAAGCCCGGATTCCATGGAATGCAGCCCAGACTCGACACAGCGTTGTTCCTCCTGTAGGATTCTCCCCACTATGTGCTGCAAACTCAGAGACTTAACATCCACTGTCTCAAGAGCTGTGATAAGCATGTCAAATCTTGACCCCAACGAATTTAATATTATGAAAATTTTATCATCTTTGGCAAATTCTTTTCCTCGCTTCTGAAGCTGCTGAAAGTAGCCAGTCAGGACGTTGGATGTGCTTTTACAGATTCTCCAGGCTGCTACACTTTTCGGTACAGCTGTCTTGTTAAAGAGATTAATGATCCAATGTTAGTTTGTAGATAAACAGCTTTCAAAGAGTTCCACACCTCTTGGGAGCTCTTTTTATCAGCAACATAGATAAGTTGGTCATCCCCAACACTCAGGACAATCAAAGCCAGTGCTTTTTCATCTTGCCGCTCATCATCCGGTGTCGGATCATCTGGAGGGTCATTAACATACTCCCACAGAGCCTCCTTAATCAAGAAGTGCTTCATTTTTAGAGCCCACACATTGTAATTAGTTGTGGTTAATTTTTCCACCACCTGTGCCATGGGTACCTGGGCCATGATGTTGTCTGCTTCTGGCAGCTGGAACTCTGATCCCGGCAACTGTACGTCCTTCAGCACTCTGGACTCTGACACACTGCCAACAGCTTCCAGCTCCTCCTGCCTGCTCTCAGTAGCATGGCTTGGCTCTGCTTCCTCTCCAGCATCAGAGAAAGCCTCAGCAGACAGCCACTGATCTTCCGATACTCCTTCCACACTTTCACTCAATCACTGCGCAGCTAGCCGTGGCCTGGGCCCATAACCCTGTCAGAGTTTCCGCGGTGGCCAGCCCACAGTAGAAAGTAAGGGAGTGCAAGTATCAAATGAAGACTTGAGTCCAAACAGCTTAGTGTAAAACTATTTACATTTATTTACACCAGCCTTCACCACAGAAATTGGACACAGTGACAAAATGCTCCACAGACACCAGGTTCCCATCAAGGGTAAAACTGTACAGAGTATGACTGCATATATACATCAACTAACCAATCAGATTACAGTGCTGAGTCACAGTGAGTAGATTAATTAGAGCTACACAGAACTGCACTAAACTAGTCAGAGCCAGCCAGATAGACACCCTGAGCTGTCAGCTCCTGTTAAGTAGATCAAACCCATCTACAACCAGATTTACATAAATACAGTATAGTTGACACCAACTACATCCCTGCTCTTGCATGCCAGCCCCCAAACATAAACACTCAGTACCTTCCCTCACCCCAACAGCTATATTTCTCCTTTCCCATGGCTTTCCAAGCACAGTTCCCACAATGCACCCCACTGCATGCACTTCAACCCTTCCCTTCTGTGCCCCTCCCTCCAGTCCCATATACCCCTCCCCCCAGAGACACTCTGGCATTCCCATTCCTACACCTCCCCTAACACCTGTTTCTGTCAGCAGCTCCCCCCCACCTTTACACATAATGACTTTCTCTCTCTTTCTTTCCCTACTCCCAAAGGATGGCTTCTCCAGTATCACGACAAAGAAAGAGCAAGAGAGGCAGGCAGAGAAGAAGGTGGTGGCAACAGTGGTGAAGGAGGCAGTTTCTGCTGCTGAAGCTAAGGGAGTGGCCTAGTGCCTCTGACAGGAGGAGGAGGAGCAGCAGCCACATGTATGCAGCCTGGCCCAACTGAAAGGGGGGAGATAGATCCTCCAGCCAGCCAACCTGATGTGGGTCTTTTCGCTGCTCTTGTCACTGCCACCATCCTCCTCCTCTTCCTTGCTCACAGGCCAGATACCAGACCTGGATGGGCTGGTTATGGCCCCGGGCTGTATGTTTTACACCCCTGTTTTAGAGAGTTCACTTTGATAGGGTTATTGTACACATCATACAGCTGGTGAAGTGAAATCTAAGAAAGTTTATATTGAAATATTTTTAAGCTATTAAGGTGCCACTGGACTTCTGTTTAATTTTGCTGCTACAGACTAACATAGCTCCCCTTCTGGAATTTTCATCTTTTTAGGCTGTGCCTTAAAGCACTAGGAATATAGTCCTGTTGTTATTAGAGGGAGGGTGAGAAGTAGTCAGTGGGGACGGAGAAAGGAACTGCTTTGGACAAGTAGGTGAGGAGGGAGGAGTGCAGGAAGTGATGTATGCACAAGGAATTTACCATATGAATTTTTTGAGGATGTGACCTCACAGAAAGGGGAGAAATTTGAGGATGACCTTTCACCTGGAGGTGACATCCTAGTGGTAATTGCCCCCCATCTCTGCTACTGAGCCCACTAGTTTTGACAAGTGTGACACAATGTGGTGCTTAGCCCAACATAATTTTCCCCTCCCTGGGTCACCATCATATTCCCCAGTGTTCATTTGGATCACCATTGTATTGCCCAGCATTTTTTATTGTCACCACATCCTGCTGTTTGCTGCTGCTTCTCTCTCCTCCTAGTGCAAAATCTCAGGGCAAACATCTGTATCTGATTTGGTTGCTACAACAACCCAACCAATGCTCAGACATCAGTGGGTTGCTCCCCGCCCCCACATCTGTGGATGTGTAGGTGTCACTATTAAGTTGCGGGGGGGAATTGGTCACAGATTTTTCTACAGTTTCCTAAGTTTTGTGGAAATCTCATTGGTAGTTGTGGCTTACCCTGTTGCACAGATTTCCCTATCCACACAGATGCCAGTCATTTGGAATTGGCTAGTTTTAACCCCCAAAGACACTAAGATGTTGTAGCTTAGAGATCCAGATGCAAATAATTAATAATGGGGGTAGGTGGGATTAGGATGGCACAAAGGACTATGAATGCTTTTTCAGAGGAAATTGTTAAAGCCCAGAAAGAAGTCTTGTCTCGCAAACAATAGCAGCTGGTCTAAATGGATAAGAGCATAGGAATTTTATATGATTTTTCAAGTTTTATACTGTGTCACATTTACTGCCACTTTCTCAATTCAGTATCAGCATAACATTTAGATGTTAATGGAGGCAATTTGATGCTAATTCTTTTGAAATAAATATAAAGGGAATTGCTATGAAAATATTAGTGTCATTCAGTAACATTTTTAAAAATATCTGTGTAGCTCCTTGACAAGACCTTTTGTAGGTGCTCTTATTTTCATCTTGAGAATGCCTTTACAATATCCAGCTGCATTTTCAGAATAATTTAAATAATTATGCATAATTCATTTGAGTTTTTCAGTCAGCAGTATAACAATAAATGGCTTTACTCTGTGTTTTTCTCCTATTTTAGGCAGCCTACCATATGACTACAAGATTGTGATAGCAGGCAATCATGAATTGACCTTTGACCAAGAGTTCATGGCAGACTTAATCAAGCAGGACTTTTACTATTTCCCCTCTGTATCCAAGCTGAAGCCAGAGAACTATGAAAATGTACAGGCCCTCTTAACAAATTGCATATACCTGCAAGATTCAGAAGTGACAGTCAGAGGCTTCAGGATATATGGCTCCCCTTGGTAAGCATTTAAAAAATAAGAATCCTGACACAGAAATTTCTTTTTCATATCTCAGTTATTATATGAAAGGAAGTGTAACATCAGCTTCAATGCACTTTAAAATTCTACTTGGTTCTAACAAGCACAGAAGGAGAGAGTAATAGTGATCACATAACAAACAGAGTTCTTCAAGTGTATTTTATAGCCCTTTATACTTGTATGAGTTTTTGTAGTGGCACCATAAGCACCTCTTTGCCTAAGAGGAAGAGATGGTCAGGCAGTGGTCCAGTACATTCCTCAGTGAGAGACCATACCCATCAGGATGAGTCAGATAAATCAGGCAAAGGCAGTTAGGGGCAAGGCAAGTAAGACATGCAAAGGTGACTAATGCAGCAAGGACCATAGACTCTGGATGTTCTACCTCATCTTCTTCCTGTTCTGTTTCTGGGCTCTTTACTTTCTTAGCTGCCCTCAGAGCCTTCAGAATCAGAATTATGGTCCTTCTCATGGTTCCCTCCTCAGAGCAGGCTGATGGAGTGGATGGATGAGCTGGTGGGGGTATGAATCCACCAGGTTCATGCAAACAGTCTTGGTAATTAAGGTGCACTGAACCGTAAATTGTTTCCCCTGAAACTTGCAGTAGTGGAGAGAATCAGCTGGATAGGCAATTGTACTGGCTGGCATCATTCTGAGGCAGGCTGGGACCCTCCTCCTGGTTTTATTGTGTACTTGCCTGACAGTTCTGAGTGCCTAGGATACTGGTGTTGGGAAGAGGCTGTGGCACAGAGGTAGAGCATCTGCATAGCATGCAGAAGGCCCCATGTTCAATCCCTGGCATCTTCAGCTAAAAGGATCAAGTGGTAGGTGATGTGAAAGACCACAGCCAGAGACCTTGGAGAGCCACTGCCAGTCAGAGAAGGCATTACTGACCAATGGCATGAGGTAGCTTCTTGTGTTCATGACACAGAAATCAAAATGGAACCAAGAGGCCACCACTATGCCACTGATTAATTATCCTGATAGTCTGGAGACGCTCTTGGTCCTGATGGCCAGACCAAATAGTGATGGGGTGCCTTGCCCCCTTTAAGATAGTGATGCCATGTCTCAAAAACAACCTTAACTAAGAGCAGTTCATTTTCTGATTCGATGTAATTTTGATGTATTCTGAAAAAAATATGCCCCAGGATGTAGCAGCCTGGGAGTCCTACTGTTGCTGAGATAGTAAAGTGCATCAGTCTTGATTTTGGAAGCGGACGATCTGGGTAGACAAGGATGGAGGATGTGATAAACCAGGGCTTCAGTTACTCTAAGGGTGCGGTCACACGCACGAGATAAACTGGGGCCACTTGAATGTCCTGAATGTTATTTCAGGCACTTATGGCAGACCCAAAATGTCACATTCAGTTTGGTGCTCAGTCAATGTTAACCTTTTTTTCTGGGGCAGCCACTTCTGCATGGAAATCATTTCAAAAATTAGAGCCCTTTCTATGGAAGTAGAACTCTGGATTTGCAAAAAAGAAAATAGAAAAGAAAAAAGTAATTATATTCAGACTAGATCCCTCCTTTATCCCTAAGACCATTTATGAAGCCTGGGTGCTCCCCTCTACTCCCAGCAGGCAGTACTAGCATGCCCTGTTATGTCATTAAATTCTAGGCAGCCTACCCTAAGCCCCTTTGGCAACATAGATCTTATTCCATTCTCTTTTATTCCATTCTTCCATAGGAAAAGGGCTTCCATAGCTACAGTTTCCTAGATTATTGGTTGAACAAGGAGACTTCTGACTTCCTGTCCCTAATCAAGAAGTTCCTTTGATCCTGATCCTTTATCTCCCTCCAACGTATCAAGAGATGTCTTGTCCCCACAAGCTCTTCCCTCTAATTTACAGATTCTCAAATGCATTCTGGCTTATCCAGTTAGAAATCTTTCAGCTTCTGCACCTTAAACAGGAGAGGCAGTACCAGCAGGGCATTTATTTGGGCTTCCATTTTTATTTTTACAAGACATTGTAAGAGTGATACTAATTCATCCACTGAGAGCAGCATTCAGCCCTGGTCTTATGTCCTAGGCCTCAGCTAAACTGAAAAGAATCCAAACAACTAGACAAGTCAGTACATGTATGCCACCTGGCCCTGTTACTGTTAATGCAGAGTCTAAGTTGGTACTGATGTGAGAGATTTTATCTGCAAAGCATTTAACGACTTTTTTCTTTGCCACTACCACAGTAAGCTTTGAAACTGGCATCAGCCTGTGTCTTGATGGGATTCATCCTGAATCTTCCTCCACTGTCACTAGCTGTCCTTCTTGACTTTTCATTGCCTACAGCCCCTCAGTAAATCATGGAGACAGGGTGCCTAAGAATGATCATGTCAACTTGCCAGGTCATTTCTTTATTCCAAAGGTCAATTAGGGCATTGGCAGAAGCACTGACAATAGAAACAAGAACCAGAAAAATCAGAAAACAATTTGGCTCCTGGGGTGGATCATTTTAATAGATCCCCCTCCCTTGTACAGACTAACTCTAAACCCAACATAAGAGTGTTATATCCTTGACAAAGAGCCACCATCAACTCTTCTATCTTCAGATCTCCCTTTTCCTGCCTGAAACAAAATACCAGATCAAGAGCGTGGCCTTCACAATGTGTGGGATGAGCTATTACTTGAAAGAGGCCCATGGTTGTCATGGAGATCATGACATTCTGTGCTGCATATGACAAGGCACCCTTGGCATAAATGTTGAACTCTCCAGCACAACCCACCTAGGGTTGACTTACAAACTTAAAGATTGCCTAAAGATCACCCCACCTATCTTGCTTTTTAACATACAGCTTGATGATGAGTTCTAGAAAACTGAAAAACTAGGACAATGTGTTGAGTTATTTTGGTTGGTCTTTAAAGATATTACATGGTTTCTGTTTTTGGCTTCAAATTTTGAGGGATACACCAGGTGAAATCTCAGAAGCTAGGCCTGTGGCTGAATAAACTTTTCAGTGGTCATGGGGCAGCATTTTAATTCCTCACATAACTAAATTATACAAAATAAGAGAAATAGCCATTATGTTTAATTAGCATAATTTACACAAGTTGCAGAATATAACTTTGTGCAAGTTTTGATAAATATTAGCAAAGAATCTACACAGTGCTGGTAGCAATAGATTTGTGTGTTTGTGTAAAATACACTAAACTTTTAAAAATGAGGTTTTTATTATTCTTTTATTCTAATATGTCATGTCAGGCTGGGATGCAAGAAACAATTTGTTAGACCTAATGCACATACCTTAGTATGAATTTTCACAGTGTGAATAAACTATGAAGCCTATTAGAATGTTTTTATACATAAAATTGGCATTCACTCACTTGGCGATTATGTTGTCTGCTAATCCATCCACCAGCTGATTATTGTGCATTTATCTAACTTTAAAACCACATTGCACTAGAAGTACACCCATTTATCTGAGATGTTCAAATTGTTTTATACATGTAGCATATCCACCTGCTGTGCCCAGTTGATTTTGCATCTGTTGTATGTATGGCCAGTAGTAGTAGTAGTAGAATTTATTACGCTCACTAGACCAGCCACATATATAAAATATGTGACCAGTGTAAAATTTAGTTTCCAAACTATTAAGGGGATAAGTAGCATTCTCAATAATAGTTTTGGTGACATACCACTTAGCACCTATTAATTTGAAAATCTAATGTAAAAGCGGGAAGGAGATGAAGTACAGTTGCAATTATGAATAAGTAGATGACAGGCACTAGCTTTTAAAAGAGAACATTCTACATTGCCAGAATAGTAGGATGATAGTGCACAGCTAAAAATCACAGATGGATGTGGGTAAAGCAACATCATGCTTGTTCTGGTGGTAGCCGCTAGTTCTTGAATAGCCAAGGGTTATTTTGTGTTTCATTATAACATGATTGAGATTCTTCTCAGGTGATTAGCTGAATAAGCTGTTTTGTGAGGAAAAGGTATGCTGGTGTAATTATGCCTTTACAGTGTCCCTCTGTGTCAGACCAGTTGGGATTGGTCAGAATAAACCATGGACCAGTTCAGATATATTCTGCTGATCCCAGCAGAAGACTTATGTGCATGTGATTCCATTGCCTGTTCCATCTTTCCAGTTCATAAACTGATCTCATTAATGATTATCAACTTTGTCTTAGACAAGGGTGGGGCTGTATTTAATTCTCACTGTGTCTGAATACTAGAAGATGCGAATATTTCTTTTATGTTTATTTAGCTTGTGGATATGTTGCTTTTCTCATGGAACACAGGACTCAAAGCAGTTTATGAACATTAATGCCATGGGCAGTCTAAGATAAAGAGTATCATCACTCAAAATCTTCATTTAAAAAAAAATCACTGCTCATACCCCTATTGTTACAAATCTCAAAATGGGTAAAAAAGAAAAGACACTTCAAGAGACAAAAAAACAAAGAGCTGACAATCTGCAGATTGGGTGGTAGCATCCTCTCCCTTCGAGCTCCTGAGTAGCAGATCTTTATACCATCTCTAGTCAAATGGGGAGCTCTGCAGATGTTTTTAGGAGCAACAATCTGCAAGCCAAGACAATTGCATCTGCTTTCCTTTCTAGCTGGTTATGTTCTGGGAGCTGCACAAGCTCATAGTTAGATCAAAACATTTGTGGTTATTCTTCACTTGGCTTTTTAATGGTTATTCTGAGTCCTCTTTCACATATATTGATCATAGGGGCATTCTTCCCTATTCTTGTATTCTGTTGCTGGACAAAATATTGGTTGCCAACCAACAAATGAGAGGTCCTGTTTCAGAATTGCTCATGAAAACAATGGCTCTGGATTGACTGGAAAAATTCACATGAACAAGGAGGTGTGACCAAGGCTTTGAGTAAGGATAATCTGACTGTGGCAGCATATGTAATACTGTCTGAAAGGAGTCCTCAGGATCGCTTGCATTTGTTTCACGTTATTTCTGCCTTAGAAATTTAACAGAACATTTGTGGCTTAAAATGTAATGCTAAACTGATGTGTCTGGAAAGCATTTTAAACAAATCACTTGGCATTTAATTTATTCCTGGTATGTTTAAGCAAACATATACACATGCCTACACGCTGAATAGGGCTGAGCCAAAAAAGAAACGGGCATTTTTGATAACTTTTACTTCCCATGTGGAAAGCATTCCAGCATTTTTAATCCCCCCCCACCAACATAAAGTTTTGACATTTTTTCCCCAGCAGGGGGCTGTTGCAGTCAAAAACTACCCAGGTCACAATTTCAGGCAGCCTGCATCTCACATGCTTCTGAATTTTTCACAGCCCTGATAGGTGGCAGATTTTTTAAATCACCCATCTAAACCAGTGTATTTGGGGGTTTTTGCTGTCAATTCACAGCTGATTTATAGCTACTCTGGGGTTTTCAAGGCAAGACGTTTTCAGAGGTGGTTTGCCAAGTGCCTGCCTCAGCATTGTGACCCTGGACTTTCTTGGTGGTCTTCCATCCAGATGGCTAGTCCTGCTTAGCTTCTGAGAACCTGACAAGATCAGGCTAGACTGGGCTATCCAGTTCAGGGCAAAAAAAAGTGATAGGAGTTAGAAATTCCTTATTTCTTTTTTGCCAAAGGCTGTTGCAAAGTAACAAACAGAAGCCATAAAATATAAAATTAAAAAGTTCAAATCCCAAAACAAAATTAGCAGCACAACCTTGGGGGAGGAGGGACACAACACTCTTTATACAACCTTTTATTGGCATACAATATTAAAAACAATTCCCAATAGATTGATACACTCCAATAAGATATAAAATTAGATAATCAGCGTACAACCATTACAAGGAGTATATCAGGCCTATAAGATAAGTTAAATTATAAGACGGTAAATTTGGCCATGAAACAATACAACAAAACCTGGGGCATACACTAAAATTTTAGGATTTTAAAACTTAAAATTAAATTTAAGAGTTTAAAAGGTTTAAAATCAGAAGTATTTAATATAATCAGGGTCATTCTTCCGTTTTATAAGACAGTGAAGAAACGTAGCGGTCAATTCAATGATCTCTGGATCTCGTGAAGCAAGGAGATGGTGTAACTTAATTCCATTCGGTTGGCCTGCTACCATCCTAAGGGGGGCTTCTATAAATTTCACTCAAATATCCTTAAACAGCTTACAGTGTAAGAGTACATGCTCAACCGTTTCTATTTCTCTTCTATTACATCCACAAAACCTGGTTGAGTAAGGAGTTTTCTTATATCTCCCCTCAAGAATAGCAGAGGGGAGAATATTGAAACGACACAACACTCAGGGAGTCCACTAGATGGTATGCTGGCACATCCCTGAGTTATGCTGGTGTATTCCAGAGTTACACCTGTGCAGTGCTTTGGCAGTGCCATTGCAGCCCCATTATGGCTGTCTACCACAGGTCTTCTGGCATACCAGTATGGGGGGGAGGCTCCTGGAGTTGGGGTTAGTCAGCTCTAAGGTACCCCAGTGGCATAGCCCTGCACCACTGATGAAGAGACACCACTCCAACAAAAGCCATGGCATAGTCCATAGGCATCCATGGGGCAGAAAGGAAAACCCTGTATCAGGTGCTTCGTCCCCAAGGCCCAGAGAGCCAGCAGACCCATGGATAGTCAAAATTCAACAAGATCTGAATATTGTGGAGAAGTGGGCAGTTGCAAACAGGATGCAATTCAACAAAGATAAATGCACAGTATTACATCTGAGCCACAAAAATGTCAAGCACAAATACTGGATGGGGTATACATTTCTGGAGAGTAGAGTATGCAAAACAGATCATGGGGTAAGGGTGGACTGTAAACCAAATATGAGCAGTCAGTGTGATGCAGTGGCAAAAAAGGCAAATTCAGTCTTGGGTTGTATTAATAGGGCCATAGCATCATAGCATCATCATTAATAGGGGCATAGCATAGGATGTGGTAGCCCCTCTGTATACTGCCTTGGTCAGGCTGCACCTTGAGTACTGTTTGCAGTTCTGGAGGCCTCACTTCAAAAAGGATGTGGACAAAATTGAGAGGGTGCAGAAGAGAGCAACGAGGATGATCGGGGATCTGGAGACTGAGCCCTACGAGGAAAAGCTAAGGGCCTTGGGAATGTTTAGTTTGGAGAAGAGGAGATTGATGGGGGACATGATTGCTCTCTCTAAATATTTGAAAGGCTGTCATTTGGAGGAGGGCATGGAGCTGTTCCAGTTGTCAGCAGAGGATAGGACCCGAAGCAACAGGTTTAAATTACAAGAAGAAAGGTATTGGCTGGATATTAGGAAAAACTTTTTCACTGTAGAGTAGTTCAAAGGTGGAATCAACTGCCTAGAGAGGTGGTTCGCTCTCCTTCATTGTCAGCTTTCAAGAAAAGGCTGGATGAATATTTGTCAGAGATGCTTTAGGCTGGTCCTGCATTGGGCAGGAGGTTGGACTAGATGGTCTGTATGGCCCCTTCCAACTCTATGATTCTGTGATTCTATATTCAGAAATCCTGAATATAATACCCTATGGGCTATTAAAGTTAATGGCAAAATCTCATAGAGTATAATCTGGGGGCTGGGGGAGGGAGTTTGAGAGAGAGGGGCACCAAATTCACTGTGTAGCTACTGGAGCCTCTCCCCTAAAGAACCCCCAAGTTCCAAAAAGTTTGGACAAGAGGGTCCAATTCTATGGGTACTCAAAGAGGTTGCCCCCATTCCCCTATGGTGAGGGGAGAGGTGTCAAATTTCCCATGGGAATCCTGACTATATGGCTCCATTATACCCTATGGGCCATTAAAGTCAATAGTAAAATCTCATAGGGTATAATCTGGGAGGAGGGAATTTGAGGGAGAGGTACCAAATTCACTGCGTAGCTGCTGGAGCCTCTCCCCAAAAGAATCCCCAAGCTCCAAGAAGATTGGACCGGTGGGTCCAATTCTATGAGCACCCAAAGAGGTTGCCCCATTCCCTCCATTGTTTCCTATGGTTGTAAAAAAAAATAACCTGGCAAACTGCACCAAGCAGTCAGACTCTCCCAGATAATCTCATGGGAAGTGTTGGGAGGTCGCTTCTTTGCAAGGAGCCTAACACTACTATGTGTCCAGCAGGACAAGTACCACACCAAAAACCAACAGGATCAACTTCAAACCCGAGAATCTCTGTTTTACAAACTAAGGAAGGCCTTTCTGCAAGGACAGCAGAACCAGTGCATTGAATGCACTAGTGCCCAGCAACAGAACCCTATGCCACTGCCAACCGGTACAGCACTGTATCAAAAAGCAACAATAGTGAAACAACTAACACAAACCAGAGCTTATAACAAGGCATGCTATTGAACAACCCACACCCTACCGGCTGCCACCCAACAACCAAAAGAAATCTACTCTTAAACAGGAAAACTTTACTAAATCCAACCTTCACAACACTGCAACAACTAACACAAACCAAAAGAGTTCAACTACTGAAGAAAAATGCACACTAGTGAAGAACAACCAGTCATCGTCCCCTCCCCCAGCAAGCAGAAGGAACAATCTAAACAGGAAAACTTTCAAAAAAACAACCTTCACAACAACAGTGGAATTGCAATAACCAACACAAACCAGAACTTACAACACGACACACTATCAATTTTGAACAACAACCCACAACCCACCAGTTCCCAAGGAACCCGAAAGGAATAAACTAACCAACAATAAAAAATTTTAAAACAGGAAAACAAACTTTTAAACTTCTAAAACTTTTAAAACACATAAATTGTAACTTTAACCAGAATTGAATTGAGCAAAGCCATTACCCCCCAACATCCAACCACCAGAACCCACCCACCCAGACCAATCAATCCACCCACGCAACACAGAATGCATAAAGGAAGACTTTAAAAACCCTTTAAAATTTTCTTTTGTTAATTTCCCCCCAAAAAACTGGCTGATGTCTTCAGTCCAGCCAGGCAGGAGTTCACCATGGTCCAGCGGGGAAGAGACAGGCAGGCCAGGCACAGAGCAGCAGCAGCTGAAGCCAAGACGAGGCCAGCAGCTACACAGTCTCTCCAACCAAGCAGCCAGCCAGCCAACAGTGGAGTCTATTAGCAACTCAGTAGGACTCCTGCTTAAATGCTCTCTGCCCATGCATAGAACAGTTTCAAAAAAGAACACTGTCCTGTGATTGTTGGACAAAGACCTTTGCAACTTTCAATCCTATTGACAGAATTGCACGTTCTCCCTCCTCCCTTCCAAGCAAGGTAGGTGGTGCTGTGCTTGGATGGAGCAGCAGCAAGCAACACCAGCCTTGAAAAGAGCTGTGAGCTGCCCTCTTCAAAACACCCCCCATAGCCCATGGAAGCCAGGAAAGAGGTAGGAAAAATCCTGAATCAACAGGAAAAGGAAAGGCAGAAGGAGGTAAGGAAGTATTTTAAACTTTAAACCCCCTTCCTGCCTGTTCCCACTGTTATTTGGGCACCCAAATAGCTGTCAAATTGTTAGGCAGCTATCTGGAGCTGCTGTATTCGGCATGTATTTGGCATGTATTCAGGGATGCTAAATACTGCCAAATAAGGAGTATTCGGGCTATTAATCAGCTCGACCAAGCCAAATGCACATTCCTAACTCGGACTCTGTCAATCCAATCCTCACCAACTTTGGAGGGCTGGTAGAGAGAGTCAGCCAAAGATTCCCTGTGAGTTTAGAGTCTCTAACACGCCAGTGTAGCCCTTCTACTGTATCACAAACCTCATGAACAGAACTGGTTTGTTTAGTGCCTAAAAGTTCATGATGGTTCATGGCTCACAAACTGGGCACACCACAAACCATGAACTAATATGAACTGCATTTTCCCGGTTTGTGCCCTTCCCTATCTACTGCTCATCACCTTCATTGGATACTCTTGAGTTGTAGTATTTTGGGAGAGGGAGAAAAATTTCTCTTTCTCAACTGTCTCCACTCTGTGCATAATTTTATTAATCTTTATCATGTCCTCCTGTAGTCATCTCTTTTCTAAACTGAAAAGTCCTAAAGTTTTCAACCTTTCCTTTTAGGAAGGGGCTCCAGCCACCTAATCATCCTGGTGACTTTCTTCTATATTTTTTCCAGCTCTGTGATGCCCTTTTTGAAATATGGTGACCAGAACTGTACACAGTATTGCAAATGAGGCCGCACCATAGATCTATACAGGGGCATTATAATATTGGCTATTTTATGTTCAATTCTTTTCCTAATAATCCCTAATATAGAGTTTGCCTTTTCCACTGTTGCAGCACACTAGGCTGATACTTTCATTGAGCTATCCATTATGACCACAAGATCTTTTCTCCTCTCAATCTCAGCAAGTTTGGACCCCATTAGCCTATACTTGAAGTTGGGAATTTTTTTTTGTCCCAAAGTGTATCACCTTGCACTTACCAGCATTGATTGCCACATTGTTGCCCACTCACCCAATTGTGGAGATCCTCTTGAAGCTCTTCACAGTCATTCTTGGTTTTCATCATCATGAATAATTTTGTGTTATCTGTGAACTTGGTCACTATACTACTCACTCCTAGTTCCAGATCATTGATGCATAAATTAAATAGTACCAGCCCCAATACCAATCCTTGTGGGACCCCACTGCTTGCTTCCTCCATTGTGAAAACTGTCTTTTTATTATTCTTACTCTTTGCTTCCTGTCATTGAACTGATTCTTAATCCATAAGAGAACCCATCCTCTTATCCTTTGACTGCTAAGCTTACTCAGGAGTCTTTGGTGAGGTACCTTGTCAAAAACCTTTTGAAACCCTGAAGTATATAATATCTTTCGGGTCACTGTTGTCTACATGTTTGTTCACTTTCTCAAAGAACTCCAAAATGTTGCTGAGGCAGGCTTTGTTCCTCTATGTGCCTAGTTATTTTATATTTGAGTACAGTTTCTACTAATTTACCTGGGACAGATGTTAGGCTGACTGGCCTGTAATTTCTTGGTTCCCCTCCAGATCCCTTTTTAAAAATAGGTGCAACATTTGCTACTCTCCAGTGTGCTGGTACAGCAGCTGAATTTAGTGATAGGTTACATATACAGGTTAGTAGATCAACTGTCTCACATTTGAGTTCTGTAAGAACTCTTGGGTGTATGCCATTAGGACCTGGAAATTATTGGTTTTTAATTTCTGCAATAGGCCTAGAACCTCATCTCTCATCACCTCAATTTGACTCAGTTCTTCAGACTCCCTTCCTGAAAATTGTGGCTGTGGCATGAGTGCATGCCTCACACTTTCCACAGTGAATACAGAAACAAAATATTCATTGAGTTTCTCTGCCATCTCCCCATCTTTCTTTAGCAATTCCTTTATTCTTTTGTCATACAATGGCCCAACTGCTTCTCTGGCTGGTTTCCTACTCTGCATATATTTAAAGAAAAGTTTATTGTTTGTCTTGATGCTTTTAGCAACCATCTCATCAAAATCACTTTTTGCATGCCTGATTATTTACTTACATTTCTTTTGCCAGAACCTGTGGTCTTTTCAGTTCCATTCATTTGGGCATACCTTCCACTTTTTAAAAGAAACCTCTTTGCTTGTATCACTTCTCTGACTTGCATTGTTAGCCATGCAGGCATTCTTTTAGACTTGGCAGTGCCTTTCCTAATCTGTAGAATACATTTTATCTGAGCTTCAATTAGTGTGGTTTTAAATAGCTTCCAAGCATCCTCTAGGGACTTGACTCATGTTTCCCTTTCAGCTTCCTTTTAACTATTCCCCTCATTTTTGTAAAGTTCCCTCTTTTGAAATCAAATGTGACAATTTGGGACCTTAGGTGTAACTTTCTATTGACCTGAATGCTGAACTCGATAGCACTGTGATCACCATTCCTAACTGGTACAGCGATCTCTACATCTCTCCCCAGGTCTTGAGACTCACTCAGAAACAAGTCCAAGATCACTACCCCTCTGGTTGGCTCTGTGACCAACTTTTCCAGTGCACAATCATTTATAATATCTAGGAATTTCATTTCTGCAGCATGACTCAAACACATATTTATCTAGTCAATGGGAGGTGGTTGAATAATATTAATATCTGTATAATAGTATTATCTGCTTTAGTAACTTCTCTTATTTCCTTCTCCATCTCAAGGTCAGCCTCAAGAATTTGATCAGGTGGGCGATAGTACACCCCACTTTTAAGTAACCCTTAGGGCCCAATATTTCCTCCCATATTGCTTCTGTTGAGGAGTTAATTCCCCTGATGTTTTCTAACTTATCTGAGACTATGCCCTCTTTGATGTATAATGCAACATCTCCCCCAACCTGTCTAGGAATTTCATTTCTGCAGCATGACTCAAACACATATTTATCCAGTCAATGGAAGCTTATACCCAGGAATGACTGTATCCTATAGATTTTTCTCATTCCGCTGTGTTTCTGAGGTACCTACTATAGCTAAATTGTCATTAAGCACCAAGCACTCCAGCTCCACCATCTTGGCTTGGAGACTTCTAGTACTGGCATATAGACACATATAATGTGTTTCACTCTCCAGTAACCCTCACCTCTCTAGGCCCCTTAATCACCACACATAGCTCTCCTATGCTATCCTACCCTGACTCCCAAGTTCTATTGTGCTCCTATCAATATTTCCCTGAGTGTTTACACAATCATGCCTTTGAACTAACTTGTCCCAAACTGGAGGTTCCCCAGCTACTGTTGGCTTTATCCTGGGATTAGTTTAAAAGCTGCTCTGACATTTTTTTTTATATCAGTCAGCAGCAGCCTGGTTCCCTTTTGGTTCAAGTAAAGCCTGACTCTGTTGTACAGTTTTGGCTTGTCCCAGAAAGTTCCTAGTGGCTAACAAATCTAAACCTTTCCTCCTGGCACCACTTTCTCATCCACACATTGAGACCCTTGATCTGTGCCTGTCTAGTTGGCCCTGCATGTAGAACCCACAACACTGCTGATAATGCTACCTTTGAAGTCCTGGCCTTTAACTTTCTGCCTAGAAAGCTATTTTTTTCCTCCTGGACCACACAACTACTTCCCCCAAAGTCATTGGTGCCTATGTGCACTGTAACAGCTGACTTCTCCCCAGTGTTATCTACTAAGCTATCTAAACAGTGTGTGATGCTTGCAACCTTCACACTAGGCAAGTCACCATGCTGTCAAAATGCCTTCACAAACTCCACTTTCTATCGAATCGAATCAAGCACTACCAAAAGCCCACCTCCCACCAACCCCAGAAGGTATCCTCAGTACAAGAGGATATTGGTCCATCACCCAAGGAAGGATTCCCTTCTAAGTGATCACATCCCTCCTCTTCAGGCTGATGCCTTCCAACCTTAAGTCTCTCACTCTCCACAACAGCACCATTCTGCAGGTGCAGGTATTTACTGTTTACCTGTCAGCCTGTCACTCCTAGTTCTGCAAGAACTCCATTCCAGGAATTAACACTGATCATTGCTGAGTAATTAGGCCAGCACTTTGTCAGCTTGTCTTCTCTCTAGAGTTGTCAAGCTCTCCTATGCTCTGCTGGTTTGGGAGAGGCTGGAGGAGATGGGAATGCTGGCCTCTGTGACATTTTCTTCTCCTGGAAGACTGAGCAGCCTGGCTGTGACTGGGAAACATCCTCGCTTGGTTGTGCTGCTGGACCCAGCTGCTCAGGTGGGAATTCCATCAGTGCAGGGCCTGATTCTTCTGAGTCTTCCTCTGAATGTGAACAGGCAGGGAGGCACTGGTTCCAGGCTACTCAGTGCAGAAACTCCAGAAGCTTGGCTTTGGGCCCTGAAGCATGATATCCACCTTCAAGGGGAACACAACTCATTAGCCAATACCCTCAGCAGGGTCTATACCTCCAACCATGAGTGGACACTTGCAGTGTAGGACATCAAACCTATCTTCTGTCTCTGGGGGCATCCAGTGGTAGACCTATTTGCCATGTGCTTCAACACCAAAATCTGATATTTTTGCTCCCTAGCAAGCACTGACCCTCTGTCCATAGATGCCTTCCAGTTCATATGGAATGGCACCCTTTTCTATTTCCCCTCTTCTATCTGTTTAGCAAGGGTGATAGCAAAGTTACTGGAAGACCAATCAGAGGCTATCCTCATAGCACCTTTCTGGCCTCGACAGGCTTGGTTTGCACCTCTTCTAGGAGATCCTGGGGGATCTACATTCATCTGCCAGAGGCACTGGACCTATTTATGATGGGGTGGTTACTTCACCACATTATTCCCCACCTCTGCCTCACAGCATGGAGCTCAACTAAGCAAGGAAAGAAAACATGGTCTTGGGAACCTCCAGTATCCTCTTTCATGCCACAATTGAGACTGAAAGCACACTAAGCACTAGAGGAGATCCTAATGCTTAGAGCCTCAAACAACAATTCCAAGAGTGGAGAAATGAACATAATGCCTTCCCTGTGTCCCATGCACAGGGTTTAGAGAAAGCTGTGCATTTTGATCTGTCCCTACATGCCAAAGTCTTTCAGCCCTGGTATGAAGAACAAGCCCTTGAAAAAAGTGTCTGAACTGTTCTTCTTTCTAGTTTTTTTTTAAATACATGCACATACCAAATTTGATTATTCTTCTGCTGAATATGTGAAATGTATATGCTGGGGGGGGAAATTTACCTTGGTGATATGAAAGTTCCCTTTGTGCTGTTTGACCTTTTTAAGGGCTTGAGCAGACCAGTCATATAGTCCTGTCTTCTAAGACTAGTATAACTTCACTGTACATTGGTTGATATACTACACATTCCTAGCAGCAATAGGGAAATCATCTATGATCTGGAGTTAGAGGGTGAGCAGTGAAATGTCCAAGTCTGTGGATGACACCAAATCATTCAGGAGGGTGAGAAAGAGAACAGATGGTGAAGAGTTCCAAGAGGACCTCTCCAAATCGGGTTCATTGGTGACAATGAAAGTGATGGAGGGGGGAGGAATCACAACCTGACAAAAATTCAGGAGCCAGACACATTTTCCACCTACCCTATGACATTATCAAGTCTTCAAACGTGATTTTCACCTCACACATGGTGAAAACTGGGTTGCTGTTCTGCCCATCTTTGCCAAATTTGGGTTTGACATCCACAAGGTTTTAAAATCAAGCTTTGGATACACAAATGCCAGAAATTGGCCAGATTTTTTTTAAAAAAAATTATTTTGAATTTATTGAGGGAGAAATTGCCCACATTAAATTCGTTTAAGCAAGTGATTCCTGGCACAAACACAATTTATTTATTTATTTACTCTATGGAGACAAGAAAAAGCTCAAAGTTTGAACCATCCTTTTCTCTGAGGTAAGGCTTTAGTCAGATTTTCCCTCTGCAGATGATTAGCATCATTCTAGAGGATCTGCTGTGAAGCTGAATATGGGCATGGCTTGGTATACAAGGACCTCTCTTTTCTCAGGCAAATTCATGTTGCATGCTGTCAGCCACAAGAGCTAGAAAGGAACTTCTATGTTCTGCTAAGAACGTAAGAAGATACATATTGTATCAGACCAGTAGTTCATCTAGTGCAGAACCCTGTTTCACAAAGTGGCCAATCAGTTTCTATGGCAGGCCAACAACAAGGCACAGAATCCAAGGCCTTCCCCTGATGTCACCTCCTGGCACTTGTATCAGAGGATAGAAACAACTAAGACTAAGCTACATTGGTAAATTTCTGGAGGGTGAGCTTCACAGCCTTCTCCAATGCCTGATCAGTCCTTCTCATATATATTGCACGCTCACCTTACATCTCCTTGGTCCAAGAGGGCACCCTGCCTGTGTCCTTGTCAGGTACCCCTGCCATAGGGGTGAAGGGAGGGGAGGAGGTGTCAATGGATGTATCTGTGTTTTCTCTGGTATGTGGGGAGGTGACGAGGTTGCCTGGGAGACGGTGCAGTTTCCATCTCGGGCTATCTCTACCGGGCCAAATGGCCTTGAGAGCCAGGCTGTTTGTCTCCTTTCTTTTTCCTAAGACAACAGCTAGGCATGGGAATTTATTGCTTTGTGGGAATGTAGTCTTTTGCTCTTTTCCCGCGCGCGGGCTCTGTAGCCATTGGTAGAAGGTAGGGGGGGTCTCCCCTCTGTAGGGTATAACCAGAGATGCTTCTTTTGGATGGGTCATTCCTGACAATGCCTATGTTCTAGTGCTTTAGCTTTGCAGTATAATAAACGCTATCCTTTTCATGAGGCCTGGTGTTGACTATCTAAGGCGCCTGACAGTCCTGCATACAAGCAAAGCCCAGAGCTGCCACTATCCACAGGTGGAACAAAGAAGCTAGCCTCAAACTGCACAAAGAATAGCTGGTGCTTTACAGTCTAGCCTCCTGAGCAGTAGTAACCCAAAAAGGGAGCCTCTCTTGCACACATTAAACAATATTGTTAGAACATCCATGTGTCTAGCTGCCTCAGCTTTCACCATCCTAAAGGACAACTTGGTGATCCAGGGAGTCAGCATGGATTTGTCCCCAACAGGTCCTGCCAGACCTACCTCATTTCCTTCTTTGATCGAGTGACAAGCTTAATGGATCAAGGGAATGCTGTTGATGTTGTTTACCTGGATATCAGTAAAGCTTTTGACAAGGTTCCCCATGTTGTCCTGATGAGTAAACTAGAGGACTGTGAACTGGACTGTAGGATAGTTATGTGGATAGGGAACTGATTGGAGAACCACATTACAAGAGTAGTTGTCAATGGCATTTCATCTGAATGGAGGGAGGTGTCCAGTGGGATGCCACAGGGCTTGGTTCTGGGCCCAGTACTTTTCAATATTTTTATAAATGATCTGGATGAGGGTATGGAGGGGCTACTCATTAAATATGCAGGTGACACTAAACTGGGAGCAGCAGTGAACACATCAGAAGATAGAGATAGAACTCATTGAGATCTGAACACACTGGAAAAGTGGGCAGATGTGAACAAGATGCAATTTAACAAGAGTAAGTGTCGAGTTCTACATCTGGGTAACAAAAATGAGGAACATGTATACTGGATGGGGATTACACTTCTGGGTAGCAGTGTGTGTGAACAAGATCTTGAGGTAAGGGTGGACCGAAAGTTAAATATGAGTGGCCAGTGTGATGTAGTGGCAAAAAAGGCTAATGGGATCTTGGGGTGTATCAACAGATGCATAACATCCAAATCACAAGATGTCATAGTCCTGCTGTACACTGCATTGGTCAGACCACACCTGGAGTATTGGTTCTGGAGGCATTACTTCAAAAAGGATATGGACAGAATGGAGTGCGTGCGGAGAAGAGTGACAAGGATGATTGGTTGGGCCTGGAGACCAAGCCCTATGCGGAAAGACTGAAGGACTTGGGAATGTTTAGTTTGGAGAAGAGGAGGTTGAGGGGGGACATGATTGCTCTCTTGAAGTATTTAAAGGGCTGTCACTTAGAGGAGGGCAGAGCTTGTTGGCAGCAGAGAATAGGACTCACAATAATGGGTTTAAATTAAGAGCAGGAAGGTACTGGCTGGATATTAGGAAAAGCTTTTTTACAGTAGGAGTTGTACAACAGTGGAATCAGCTACCTAGGGAGGTAGTGAGCTCCCTCTCACTGGGAGTCTTTAAGCAGCATCTGAACAAACACTTGTCAGGGATACCGTAGGCTGATCCTGCATTGGTAAGGGATTCGACTAGATGGCTGGTATGCCCCCATCCAGCTCTGTGATTCTATGATTCACCTAGTACCCATGAATAGTCAGTGCAGAACTTTTAGCACAGAGTGATAGGATTCCTGTATCCAGCCCCCAACAACAGCATGTCAACTGCATTTTGGACCAACAGAAGCTTCCAGAAAATTTTCAAAGGCAACCTTACCTAGGGTGTAATTACAGTTACCTAATCTGGAGCTGCGGTGGCTCAAGTGGTTAAGACGCTGAACTGCAGGCTGTGGAAGGTTAGTAGTTCAGCAGTTCGAGACCCGGGTGCCGCATGACGGGGTGAGCTCCTGTCTCTAGTTCCAGCTCCTGCCAACCTAGCAGTTCGAAAGCAAGAAATTGCAAGTAGATAAATAGGTACCACTTCGGTGGGAAGGTAACAGCGTTCCGTGCGCCTTGGTGTTTAGTCATGCTGGCCACATGACCACGGAAACGTCTTCGGACAGCGCTGGCTCTTTGGCTTTGAAACGGAGATGAGCACCGCAACCCTAGAGTCGGATTCGACTGGCTTTCAAGCAAGGGAACCTTTACCTTTACCTTTAATCTGGATATGGTCAGAGTAGGGATCACCATTGCTGGATTATGCTTTTCAAGGAAGGGCTGTAGCTGGTATATCATCCAGAGTATCTCAAAAATAAGTTATTTATTAAAATATTTATACTCCACTTTTCCTATTAGCTCAAAATGGTTACAGTAGCTATTAAAACATTACAGATTGCAATCAAATAAAACGGCTGAATGCCTGTGTTCTCCCCCCCCAAAGATGCCTGCTGTTCAGAACCCATCAAGAGTTCTGACAAACAAAAGGTTTGCAGCACCTCCTGAAAACTTGGTAAGATGTAGCAAAAGGGGGAGGTGATCAGAAGCCATCCAGAATAAGTGGATCCAACATATCCTTTTCTAACTAGTGTTACTTCTGTCTTATCTGAATTCAGTTCAGTTTGTTCTTCCTTAGCCACCTGATCATGGCCTCAAAGTATCAGTACAGAACGAAGACAGATGTAACTGGAGGCTAATGAAATGTAGAGCTGGGCGTCATCCACATATTGATGACACCCAAAACCTTGAATGATCTCATTCAGCAGCCCTTAATGTGTAAGATAATACAGCCCTGTAGAACTCACGAAATCCCACTGTCACATTTTAGTGGTTGACCCAGATAAGAAGGGTGAGAGCCTGGCTCCAGAGTGATTGATTTCAGGCGAAGAGATCTTTAGCGCTGCCTCAGATTGAAGGGCTGAGGGGGTTTCATCACCCTGGTCCTCATGACTTTTTCCTTCAGAGCATCTTCCTTTCTCTTGGCGCTATGCTCTGTCTTCATAGAGGATTGAGGGTCATCCTCCTTGGCTTGTGCTTCTCGCTCCCTTAAATCTTCCCACCCTGCACCTGTTCCTCCCACCTTCCATTCAGAGAAGAGTGGCCACAGGACTAGCCAATCAGTTTCCCTCCATCATTCCTCCTCTCGGTCAGGCCATTGTTTCTGGGGTTGCCACTCGCTTCCTCCACTGCAACCTCCTTTAACAACTGGAGCTCCTCTGGCTGGTCGGGCAGGCAAGAGCCCTGGTCCCCCAGGGTATCTGGACAGGGGTCATCCCAGCTCCTTCTGCCATCTGAATGTGGGAATTCCGATGTCTTTTCTCTCTCCCGTGGGTGGGCCTGTTCTGCAGTACTGCTCCTGGGTTTTAGTGCGGCTTCTTCCCATGGTGCTTGTACCTGACCTGGCTTGCCGGTCCCTGTTGTTCTGATCTGGGAGTCCAGGAGGGGAGGCCAGACCTCTCCCTCCTGACACCCACCCAGTTGATTCTGCTCCTCCCAATTGATTCTGCTTGTCCTGTGGAAACTCTTTTTGCCCAGATGGACAGAAAAGACTGAAACCATCAAAGGGTTATTCACTTAACAATAACTCCATAATACAACTGATGGATAAGAATAGAGTGGTCAATAGCGTCACAGGTTGCTGATAGATCTAACAGTACCAACAGGGATGACTGTCACTATCCAGCTTTAGACAAAGATCGTTCAGCAATGCAACTAAAGTTGTCTCCGTTCCAACCCCAGACTGAAATGAATCAACCCCTGGAGCTGCTCTGCCACCACATGCTATATCACCTTCCCCAGAAAAGGTAACATGGAGACTGGCAACTTTATCCTTAGCCAGTTAAGTTTTTTTTAAAAGCAAAGCTCTCATTATAACCTCCTTCAGAAGTCTAGGGAAAGCCCCATCAGCCAACAAATGGTTGCTCTCACACTACCAAGTAGGGTTGTTGTGTCCAGTTTTGAACTGGACAGTTCAGTATTTGCCCTTTTTGTCCAATAAATAAACTGAAAAATATCAAGACATATAAATGCCAGATATTTTCTTATTAAGTAAGCCTGCAACCACCATGGCCAAGCTCCATGCTTGTGGTTTTTCTTTTCTCTGTGGCTTGACAAAGATGCAACACCCTGGTCTGCTTGTACTCCATTGCAGCCAGCAACTTTTGAAAAGAACCAAATGCACCACTCAGTGGTGAGGCAGGATGCTCCTGAAGAAAACCTATCAGCTTGACTGAAGAAAGCAGGAAAAGGGAGAGACTTTCATGGCCAATGTATCTACCTATTTCTAATCTGGCATGCTAAGCAATACAATACCAGTTTCCCCTATGTAACACATGAACATACATAAGAGCTTTTAAATGTTTGTGCAACAGATAGAAATTCAGCAAAGGTTTAGTATTAAGTACATAAAAACATAAGAGAAGCCAATGTTGGATCAGGCCAATGGCCCATCCAGTCCAACACTCTGTCACACAGTGGCCAAAATACCAGGTGCCATCAGGAGGTCCATCAGTGGGGCCATTTTATAGCTTCTGAAAAGCAAAACTACTGAGTTCCTGATCATATTATGAGCTCCAGGGGACAATTAATAAAAGGTAAACGTGTATTTAAGTATTGCACTTTTTTTTGCCATAGCTGCTGGTTCAGGTCAATTTCTCTTAAACTCTTTCAGATTGTTCCCCTCCACACCTTTATTCAACCTTCAGGGGGGCATAACACAGCACCAACATCTGTACAGAGATCTTTTGCACATAGCATGCATAGAAAACCAACATGTCAGGGATAAGACTAAGCTGGAGCTCTTCTCCCTGACATTGTGTTCTCTGTGAGCAGAAGGATTTGTTTTATTGATTTTATTTATACCTCACTTTTATTTTCAAAGGGGGCCCAAAGTGTCTCATATTCTCTACTACTACATATTATCCTCACAACATCCTTTGTGAGAAAGGTTAGGATGAGTGTATGTAACCCAGCAAGCTTCCCAAGGTAACCCAGCAAGCTTCCATTGCAGAATGAGGATCTGAACCTGGGTTTCCTAGATCCTAGTCCTACACTCTAATCACTGCACTACACTGTTGTTTCTTTTTAGATAAGAAAAAGAAAGTGTTCTGTTTTAAATCTGAATATACTACCTTCCAGACTCGGGTTTACTATATCCTTGAGCACTAGGTCTGAGAGTCCTGTGGCACCTTAAACCCTAACTGATCTTGTAGCTTTGTAGTTACATTTCTGAATTTTAAATATCTAACATCATGATAATATCTAACATGATATACAGTGCAATCTTACTGCAGTCTAAGCCCACTTTATAGCGTTTGGAGGATGGCGGAAGACAGTAGTGCCTGGCGTAATGTGGTCCATGGGGTCACGAAGAGTCAGACTCAACTGTGCAACTGAACAATAACAACAACAAAAAGGCCACTGAAATCAATGAAATAAATAAATAAGGAGGAAATCTGCGTAAGATTACACAGTCTAGCAATTTATATTTATACAATATAAAGGGGACATAATAAAAGACACGATCCAACCAAAGCTAAGCAATTTAAAATCCCCATTATCCTGAAAGGGGAAACATCTAGGGTTTCCAACTGCCTAGAGAAAAAAGTCTTATCTCTTTACTAGAGGCTAAGATCTTATTTTCCTCCATGCCATTCAAAGATAAAATGAGTCATTTCCACACATAAGCTTCTATTAAAGGGGTAGGGAATTTCTTTTTTATTGTGCGTGTGGATGGATGGATGGATGACACATTTTTATTAACTATGTCCAGTATTTTTGTTGAAGTCATCTGTGAGTTCTACTCCTACAGATTCCATCAGCATCCATCAGCAAGATCAAAAAGAATATTCTGGTGCTAGATAAAGATTATCACAAGGTGGCAGCACTTCCCCTATAAGGAAAGGCCCTAGGAACTTGGGGTTTTAGGTTAAAGACAACCAAGGAGATTTTTACAGCCATTCCCTCTTCCCCAAAACATCTCATTAAAGAGTGTGGGTGTTTTGACAACACCCAATAGGATTCAACCTGTTCTATGATCCTTGTTCCATGAGAGAGCTTTCCTTTGTCTGAAATTATCCTGTTGAAAAGCATAGCAGAAGACTGCTATATAAAACTGGAATGAGGTATCCTATGTATATAAAAGCCCAGCGTATTGACACTTTCCGGCTCTCCCATTGGCTGTGCTGTGCGCTCCATCAGCCATTGGCCCATCAACCACCACTACCTGGTAACAACAGTTTTTCTACATTTTCAGAAGCACTTCTAGAGTCTCCCTTCAGTGGTATGTGAACCAAGGAAATCCCTCCCTCTTTTTCTTCCTGCCAGCGCTAAATAGTTCTAACAGCCATTTGCTGTCCTGTGCCATGCTGGTTCAAAGGGCAATGGAGACACACACACAGCCCGTGGGCATCTTTGCCATCCTTCTTTTCCACAGCTCAGCTCATCAGCTTGATATCGAGGCAGTTAATCATCTCGCCAGCATTCCCACGGTGCCAGAATTTCTGCGAGGAAATTAACTGGCTGCTGTGAATTATGCAAAAGGATCTCTCTGCTCCCAAGATAATTGCCATTATTATTTTTTTTCAGCTCCACCTCAGAATCTGGTTGTCCATCTGCTTGTTCCTCTGCCAACTCCTTTTGCCATCCTAGAGATGGAACCTTCAATCTGACAATTATCCTTTGTGATATATTCATTGCCACTTGGAAGAAGAGGCACTCCGCCCAATGCCCTCCACGCAGGAGGGAAAGTCTTTTTCTAAAACAATGCTTATTGTTCGTAGGGTTTTTAAAAAAATGAGTACACTTGTGTTAAACAATTAGAATCTGTGGCTCAATTAATAATCAGAGGCATCTTTTTAAGTAGAACAAAATAAATGGGACTGATTAAACACTGCTGCTTAGATTAGTTTTTCTATCTGTATAATGATGTGGCTTTTTAAAAATCTCACCCTTCCTCCAAGGAGCTCAAGACTGTATGCATGGACCTCCCTGCCTCTGTTTTATTCTTGTGACAACCCTGTGCAGTCAGTTAAGCTGGAAGTGAGGGACTGCTTAGGTTACTGACCTCTGGAGACCTTCTGGAATTACCACTGCTCTCCAGATTACAGAAATCATTTCCCCTGGAGCAAATGACTGCATTGGAGGGTGGACTCTATGGTGTTATACCCCACTGAGGTTCCTCCTCTCCACATACCATGCTGTCCCCAAGCTCCACCCCCGAATCTCTGGAAATTTCTGAACCTGGAATTGGCAACCATGTGTCACCCTGCTCTAGGTTAACTGATCTATCTGGATCTGTGAGCAATGTTTCCTCTATTTTTCCCTCCTACTGAGCAGAGCAGTTCACATCCTGAGCAGAATATATTTGCTGTAATCTTTGTGTGTGTGTGTGTGTGTGCGCGCGCCCCTGCCTGGAAGTCATGGCGACCTCTGACGACTCCTACTGGGGCATGGAGGATGTTCAGAGAAGTGGCTTGATAGCCTGCCTCTGCCTCCCAGCCCTGGTATTCTGTGGAGGTCTCCCATCCGAATACCTGCCAGGGTCAGTGCTGCTTAGCTTCTGAGATCTGATGAGATTGGGCTTGCCTGGGCTATCCAGGTCAGGGCACTGCTGTAATCTTCAAATGGGCCATGGGCAGTGCCAGGCCCTGCGTGGCTCCAGATTGCTGCTGACTGGGGCTTCCTGTGCTCATGAGTGGCTTCTCATTTGCACAGCTTAGAGCTCAAGAGTACTCATGTGCCATTGGCTGGGGGCTGGGTCTGCTCCTCTCCCCCACCAACTGCCAGCTTGACCATTCCCTGTCTGAATAAACTGCCAAAACTGCTGTGTGACTCACTTTCTGTCAGGTACCCCTGCCATAGGGGTGAAGGGAGGGGAGGAGGTGTCAATGCATGTATCTGTGTTTTCTCTGGTATGTGGGGAGGTGACGAGGTTGCCTGGGAGACGGTGCAGTTTCCATCTCGGGCTATCTCTATCAGGCCAAATGGCCTTGAAAGCCAGGCTGTTTGTCTCCTTTCTTTTTCCTAAGACAACAGCTAGGCATGGGAATTTATTGCTTTGTGGGAATGTAGTCTGTAGCACCTTTTGCTGTTTCCCGCACGCGGGCTTTGTAGCCATTGGTAGTGGGTAAGGGGGGTCCCCCCCTCTCTAGGGTATATCCAGAGATGCTTCTTTTGTATGGTCATGCCTGACAATGCCTATGTTCTAGTGCTTTAGCTTTGCAGTATAATAAACGCTATCCTTTTCATGAGGCCTGGTGTTGACTGACTATCTAAGGCACCTGACAGATTGTCAGGAATCGTCTTTGTTGGGACCGGTCGAACCCCGCACTTCTCTCACGAAGATGAGTGACGGAGAAGACACTATCCCACTCCAAGATCCGCCAGAGGATGGGAAACCTCCGGTCACGACAGTGGCGATCACCACAGCAATCGTCCCACTGGATAACCCAGTTACCTACGTTCCAGCATCGTGGGGTGCAGAGTACGATCTGGAAGGCCCATACGGGGACCCATAAGGAGCCGCGTACGGAGGAGTTACCACCAGACTGAGGCAGCAGCGCGACTGGTCAAAACCGCTGACCGAAACGCAGGAGACGTGGTTTCTCACCCCCCGGGCTTCGATTAGGGAAAGCCGATTCGAGCGGTCGGTCTACCGCTTGAGCATGGCGGAAGGGGCAGAAGACACGCGCCAGGAACCAAGGGACCTAGAAGGGGCCGTCGGGAGCCGGAGATGGAGCGGAGATCCGAGTCAGGACCGAATCCTCCGCCTCATAGAGAAGTCCCTATCCCGCATCCCCAGGATGATCTCAGACGGCATCCAAGAGGAGATGGAACGGAGGCAGCCCCTGGTGCCACATGACCAGCAACCCCCCGACCAACGAGTTGTGCCTATCCCAGCTGCGCCGCCGCCCGGAGGTGTGCCGGGGCAACCTGGGGCACCTCCGGACCAACCGGTGGGGCCCCCACCACCAGGGCTGCCGGCACCGCGGCCACCGGGAGGGCCGAGGGGGTGGGGGTTCTTGCCGCCGAAACCGGCTGAGCTCCTGGATGCGGACTTTGACGGAACCCCTGAGAAGTTCTCATTTTTCCTGGTGAGAACCGAGAAATTCATTGAGAACTGGGGCCACCTGTTCCAGAGCGAGGAGCGGATAGTAGATGCGATCGCGTTGCACCTGAAGGAAGCGGCTGCGGATTGGTACATTGTGCTGCACCAAGAGGAAGGGCGAGAGCTACGGGAGGTCGACGCGTTTATGTGGGCGATGAAGGACCAGTTCGAAGACGTCAACGCAAATAAGACGGCCCGGGCCTTCCTTCGTTTGTTCCGGCAAGGCTCCAAGTCGGTGAGAGAGTACACCGCTGAGTTCAGAAGGCAAGCGGCGAAACTTCGGGGCTGGCCGGAAGGCGTTCTGGCAGAACAATACCGGCTGGGGCTCAACGCTGAGATCCGTTGGACCGTGATGTGTGGAAGAGACCCGGAAACCCTGTCGGGCTGGATGAAGGAGGCAGTAGCCACCGAAACTCGTCTGAAGACCATCCGCCTTGACGACGCGGCCGCGTTGGGAAAGGGACCCCAACCCGCACCCACCCCGGCACCCAGAGGGAAGGGCCAATCCACTACCCCACGGCAGAAGGACGGCACCCGAGAACTCCGAATGAAGCAAGGTTTGTGCCTGAAATGTGGGGAGGCATGCCACTTCGCCGTAAACTGCCCGGGAGCATCCACCCCAACCGGAGGGGGAAAAGGAACTAAGAAGAAGTTTGACATGTCCACCACGAAACCCATGGCGAAACCGAGAGGAGCAAGAGTGCTGCAAATCACCCTGTTAAGCGAGGCCTCTGACTCCTCAGAGGAAGAAACCCCGATGGCGGGAAATGAGAAGGACCTGCTGTGAATAGTGCTGAACAGCAGGTCCCGGACTCGCAAGCGCTGAACCCGGTGAGCAGATCCTCCTCTCTCTTCTTTTTGACTGTAACTCTTATGGACCCGGGTCTACAGACCCACGTGAGAGTGCGGGCTCTCATTGACTCGGGGTGTGGGAAAGACATTATCAACCCCTCCCTGGTAACTGGGCTGGGTGCAAAAGTCATTAAGTTGGCAGAACCCCTAGTTTTCACCCAGATGGACGGCTCCACCATGAAAGAGCCATGTAAGTACGAGACGGTGCCCCTGCGCATGGGGGTGGGGAAGCATTGGGAGGTGAGACCGTTCATTGTAACCTCCGCTGTATGGTTCCCACTGGTCCTGGGGAGCCCGTGGTTTTTTGATCACGACCCACACATATTGTGGGAAGCTGGAGATGTACATTTCATTTCTCCAAAGTGCAGGGAACACACCTGGAACATTCAATGGGGGCCTCAACGCCTGGAGGCCGACGCGGTACTTGTGGGGGGTGGCAGAGGCGGAATGGGAATCAATCCCCAAGGAGTACCATGACTTAGCCGCCATTTTTGGGGAAGAGGAGGCGGACGAGCTGCCTCCCCATAGAAATTCGGACTGTGCTATAGAACTGTTGCCGAACCAGAAACTTCCAAAGGGGAAGTTATATTCCATGATCCCGGCTGAGAAAGTGGAATTGAGAAAGTTCATCGACAAGAATCTGGAGAGGGGTTTTATCCGCTCAGCCTCTTCGCCTTTCGCTGCCCCCGTTTTGTTTCGAAAAAAGAAAGACGGGGGCCTGAGGCTGTGCACTGACTACCGCGGACTTAATGCTGTTTCGACTACCAATGCATACCCCCTTCCCCTGATTAAAGATCTCCTGGTGGCTGTTGCAGGGGGAAAGATCTTTTCTAAACTGGACCTTAGAGATGCTTACTTTTGAGTATGCATTAGGGAAGGGGATGAGCACAAAACAGCGTTCAACACCCCTCTGGGACAATTCGAATACCTGGTGATGCCGTTCGGCTTACAGGGGGCGCCTGGGGTATTCATTAACTTAATTAACAAGGTCTTGCATAAGTATTTGTTTAAGGGGGTCCTTGTTTACCTTGATGACATACTTCTGTATTCCCCCGACCTGCGCTCTCATGTGAAACTGGTCCGGGAAGTCATACAAACGTTGCACAAGCACAAACTGTTCACTAAGCTCTCCAAGTGTGAGTTCCATAAATCGGAAATTGCCTTCTTGGGCTACCGCATCTCACAGAAGGGGATAGAAATGGACCCTGAGAATGTCAAAGATGTGGTGGGGTGGGAGCCCCCCAAGACGAGGAGGCAGCTCCAGGCTTTCCTTGGATTTGCCAATTTTTACAGATCGTTTTTATCGAACTTTGCACAGGTGGCCCTCCCCCTCACAGACCTTCTCAAAACGAAGGGGGAAAGCCCTGATTGCACCCGGCCTGGGGCCCGCCTCGAATGGACAGATGACTGTCAAAGGGCTTTTGTACAACTTAAATCCCTTTTTACTTCTGAACCAGTATTGGCCCACCCGAATGAACTTCAAAAATTCATTGTCCAGGTCGACGCCTCGGACGTCGCTATGGGGGGGGGCATTTTGCAAGAGGGGGATGATGGCAAGCTCCACCCCATTGCTTATGT
Source organism: Gekko gecko (assembly GCA_029375565.1). Lineage (NCBI taxonomy): Eukaryota > Metazoa > Chordata > Lepidosauria > Squamata > Gekkonidae > Gekko > Gekko gecko. The sequence continues at coordinate 213,409,477 of JAPDNY010000005.1, read as the reverse complement.
CTCCAAAAAGTTTACTGATGCTGAACGGAACTGGTTGGTTTGGGGAAAAGAAGCAGGGTCGATCCGGCTAGCCCTCTCCACGTGGAGGCACTGGCTGGAAGGGGCGAGAGTTCTGTTTGAGGTGTGGACGGATCACAAAAACTTAGAATTGTTACACTCCCCTAGATCACTGAATGCAAAACAGTTACGGTGGGCGGACTTCTTCTCTAAATTTGACTTTACCCTGCACCATTTCCCCGGGAAGGCAAATTCCCTGGCCGATGCCTTGTCCCGCCTCCCACAACACGATAGCAGGAGGGAGGAGGTCAGAGACTCCGTCTTTACCCCCTCCCAGTTGGGAGGGGCCGTCACTACACGCAGACAAACTGCATCCCCGCCTCCGGCGCCGCTCTCCTCCCAGTGGGAGCTGAAATTTGCATCGGCCCTGTCCAAGGCGGACCGCGACTTGCTGACGGAGGAGGGGGTGGCGGGGGATGCCCATGACTGCTGGTGGAAAAACGGAAAACTTTTCGTACCTCTGTCCTTGCGGGGGGAGGTAATGACTTGGGCCCACGGCTCTAAGCTGGCGGGCCACACTGGATTTGTGAAATCACTTCAGCTACTTCAACGGCAGTTTTGGTGGCCGGGCATGCGCAAAGATCTATCCTTGTTTACCCAGGCATGCCAGATCTGCCTTATGAGTAAACATCGTCCGGGGAAACCCCCCGGATTGTTGCAACCTCTGCCGACCCCCACCCACCCCTGGGAGGTGGTCTCCATGGACTTTATTACTGACTTGCCATCAAGTGGGGGGAAAACAGTTATTTGGGTGGTTGTGGACATGTTTTCTAAACAAGCGCACTTCGTTCCCTTTACGTCCATTCCTTCTGCTAAGAGACTGGCTAAGGCGTTTTTGCAACACGTGGTGCGGCTCCATACTCTTCCAGCGAAAGTGGTATCGGACAGAGGGTCTCAGTTCGTTTCCCAGTTCTGGGGGGAGTTGATGACGCTGCTAGGGGCGGAGAGGGCGGTCAGCAGTGCATATTATCCCGAGACTGATGGGCAAACGGAAAGGGTCAACCAGACATTGGAGCAGTACCTCAGGTGCTTTACTAATTTCCAACAGGATGATTGGGAATCGTTGTTGCCCTTGGCAGAATTTTGCTACAATGACACGTGTCATTCCTCCACGGGAATGTCCCCGTTTATGGCGGTCCATGGTTATGAGGCCCCACCTCTGCCTTTTTTGAGTTCTCCCGACCTCCCGCCAGGAGAAGCGGGGGACTGGTGCAAACGCCTCCAGGACGCATGGCTCTTATTGGCAAAGACACTTGAGAACGCTAAGGCTGCCTACAAGGAGCAAGCTGACAAGAAGCGGAATCATACATGGACTCCCAAATGTGGGGACTTTGTTTATCTCTCCACACAGAACCTAAAGGGCTTGCAACCAAGTAGAAAACGAGGGTGGAAGTATGTGGGACCTTTTCAAGTCAAACGTGTGTTAAATAATGTGACGGTTGAACTTTTGTTGCCTAAATCACTGAAATCTATCCATCCTGTGTTTCATGTAAGGCTTTTGCGATGTTCGCCTGCCGAGAATGTGTGGAGACTGCACCGCCCCACCCCGCCGCCGCTGATGTTGGGGGGGGAGCCGCACTATGAAGTCGCTCGGATTCTGGACTCCAAGATTTCGCGCAACCGGCTGTATTATTTCAGAGGGAGTGGGTGAGGGCGGAACATGTTCGTGCCCCGAAATTAGTCCGCCAGTTTCATAAATTGTACCCCTTGAAGCCTGGAGGGTAAAATGTATTATCAGGGGGCAGGATGTCAGGTACCCCTGCCATAGGGGTGAAGGGAGGGGAGGAGGTGTCAATGCATGTATCTGTGTTTTCTCTGGTATGTGGGGAGGTGACGAGGTTGCCTGGGAGACGGTGCAGTTTCCATCTTGGGCTATCTCTATCAGGCCAAATGGCCTTGAAAGCCAGGCTGTTTGTCTCCTTTCTTTTTCCTAAGACAACAGCTAGGCATGGGAATTTATTGCTTTGTGGGAATGTAGTCTGTAGCACCTTTTGCTCTTTTCCCACACGCGGGCTTTGTAGCCATTGGTAGTGGGTAAGGGGGGTCCCCCCCTCTCTAGGGTATATCCATAGATGCTTCTTTTGTATGGTCATGCCTGACAATGCCTATGCTCTAGTGCTTTAGCTTTGCAGTATAATAAACGCTATCCTTTTCATGAGGCCTGGTGTTGACTGACTATCTAAGGCGCCTGACACTTTCCCCATAGAGGCTGTTGCTAGGTAACCAAGCTTGGTTCTGTCAGTAAAAAGGCAGGCGCAGGAGGCCCTTTCCAGGCCTACTTTGTCCTTTGTGGGGAACTCATTGGAGACAGTGCTGACTAGGTTTGCCAGCTCCAGGTTGGGAAATTACTGGAGATTTTATGGGGGAGTTTACAGAAGCCAGAGTTTGGGGAGGGCCAAGGCCTCAGCTGAGTGGAATATCACAGAGTCCACCCTCCAAAACAGTTACTTTCTCCAGAGGGAGAGAGATCTGTTATCTGGAGTTCAGTTGTGATACCAGGCAACACCACAGCCAGGGCTGGCCCCAGGTGTCTGGGTGCCCTAGGCAAGACAGCTTGGGGCGCCCACTCCACCGGGGATGCCAACCTCCCAGTGGGGCCTGGAGACCAGGGGGAGGGCAGAGCACCGGCAGAGAGTGCTGGGTCGGGGAGGCAGTGCTCTACGGCAGGAGGCTCGTCACGGCGGGATCTCGGAGGGCCGGGCCCATGGCAGCAGCGGCGGCGGCAGTGAGGGAGCTCGGCTTCGGGCCACCTGGACTTCGCCAGTGGAGGGGGGCTTCCTTGTCTGGGAAGGAGTGGCTCTCCCTGCCTGCGCCTTGCGCCGCCCACCAGCTAAGGTGAACTTTCGGGAGCCCAGTCTCCGTGAATGCCGCCAGAACCTTGCGGGGCCGGAGGGCCGGGAGGCGCGGGGCTGGGTGGCCCCGGGCTGGAGCAGCTCTCCTCTGGTGCGCTGCGGGGACTGGGCTACCCCCAGGGGGGAGGAGCCGTGTGCCTGCGGGACCCCCAGGGACAGAAGGGCAGGGATGCGCTGCCCGTCCCCTCCTTCCGATGGGGCTGCAGCCGGTCTGGGAAGGAAGCTTGGTGGGGCTTCCCGGGATGCACATGCCGACAAGGGCAGTGTGCTGGAGAGCTCTGTGCATGGGGTCAGGTATGAGCGCTGGGCTCTCCTCCTCCTGCCGTCTCGAGGCTGCCCGGCCCTTTGGCCAGCCGCAGGGCAAGGCACGCCGTCCGCAGAGCAGGCGGCTGGCAAACGTTTGAGCAGCCCTGGCCGGAGCAGGGCCGTGAGCCTGAGAGGCCATGGAGAGACGAGACCCTCCCGCCAGCCCTGGGAGCACCCGAACCCACCCGCCAGGTGCTCAGGACTGGCGGCAGTGGGGAGAGTCCCTGCTGGCTGCCGCCATGCCGCTCCTGCCTCTTCCTCCCCCCCAGGGCGCCTCCGGCTTGCACCCCAGCCGGGTGCTCAGGACTGGTGGCAGCGGCAGTGGGGAGAGTCCCCGCTGGCCGCCACCATGCCGCTCCCACCTCTTGCTCCCCCCCCAGGGCGCCTCCGGCTTGCACCCCGGCCGGGTGCTCAGGACTGGCGGCGGCGGCAGGGAGAGTCCCCGCTGGCCGCCACCATGCTGCTCCTGCCTCTTCCTCCCCCCCAAGGGCGCCTCCTGCACCCCAGCCGGGCGCTCAGGACAGCCGCCCTCGCCTCTTCCCCCCCAGCTGGGTGCTTTTGACAGCGGCGGCGGGGAGGCAGCGGTGGCGCCCAGTTAGGGTGGCAGGGGGGGCTTTTCGGAGGGCACCATTTGGCACCCATGAGGGCCAGCGCGCCCTAGGCGAGTGCCTAGCTCGCCTAGTGAACAAGCCGGCAGTGACCACAGCCAGTGTGGCATAGAAGTTAGCACTTCAGAGCAGTCACAGACTTTCAACCTAACCTACCTCACAGGGTTTTTGTGCAGATCAAAAAGGGAGAGGAGAATAATGTGAACTGCTTTGGTCCCACTGCAGTGAAAGACTACTCTTACTAGATAGAGGCTGCAGGGAGTGGGGAGGAGATGGAAACCTGAAGTCAGAGGGGCAGATAAAGGTAGGTTGATGGTTGGCTGGGAAAGAGATAGGATTGCCAATTCCAGTTTGGGAAATTCCTGGAGATTTGAGGGGTAGAGCCTGGAGAGGGTGAGGTTTGAGGAGGGCTGGGATCTCAGACAAGTACAATGCCATAGACTCCACCCTCCAAACCAGCCATTTCCTCCTGGGTAACCATTATTGCCAATCTCCAGGTGTGGCCTGGAGATCACTCAGAATTACAGTGTTCTTCAGGTGGCTGAGATCAGTCCCCCTGGAGAAAACAGTGGACTCTGTGTCCTTATACCCTACTGAAGTTGCCACGGCAAAATTATGCTGAGTGTCCAAGGCTAGGGCACCCGGCTAGAGCCTCTTTCTAGAGCTCATTGTATTTATTTCAACAATGGGCCTTATTCCTAGTTTGAAATAAGAGGAGAGAGGCTAGTTGGTCAAGAGAGTCTGAACCATTTCCCAAGAGTTACAATGTTTATAAGTATGTGATAGAAGTGTTGTCACAGTATGTATGATCTCACAAGAATATACAGTGTGTTTTTTCTAGAGGAAGAGGCTGTAAGGACAGGTTTCTCCTGTAAGAGCAGTCCAAGGGACATAACTCAAGCAAGAAAGATTGTTTCCTGATTATGTGTTTGCAGACTTTTAAACACCATAAAGTGGCACAAGCAATCTGAGTAAAAAAAGATGCTTTTCCAGATGCTGTAGGCAAACATTGTGATAATTCAATGCCTGTTTACAATCTCTTACCCCAAAATACATGTCTTGTGTATATGTTCTGCAAGAGAGAGAGACTAGATCTTTCAGTGATATTTAGTGAGTAAACTTAACATATGGAATGTCTGTTCTTATTTTTAAAAGGAGCAAAATTCTTGAACAAGATTTTTTACATTGATTTTTTAAAATAATTTTTATTATTTTTAAACAAAACAGACAAACATACATGAGAGTGATCATGCCAATATTATGTCTCTTAAACTACCTCATACATATATATCTAATCATCTAACTTACTACTTTAAATCAAATTAAAATATTTGTAATTCTATATTTTAACAATACATACTTTCTTCTATTTAAGCATTTTCTAAGCATTCCATTGTAGTTATCTATAAAACACATTTAAGTATACCTTGGAATTTCGTGAACACTTGAAATCATGTACATGATCTCTTATCTTTCTTGTTATTTTACCATCTGTTAGAGACATCACCTAAACATTTTAAATTAGTCTTCCATGCATTTAATATACTTTTAAATTTTAAATAAACTTCTCTAGACCATCTTTGACATTTATAATAATCTTCTTAAAGGTTACCTAACATTTTAACTTAGTGCTTCAATTCACTTCAAGGTGCTGGTACGTACCTTTAAAACCCTATATGGCCAGGGCCTGACATACCTGAGGGACCGCCTTTCCCCATACATACCCCAGAGTACTACGGTCGGGGTCACAACATTGACTAATTATTCCAGGCCCTAAGGATGCCAGGATGCCCGTTACTAGGGCCAGGGCCTTTTCAGAGGCTGCTCCTCACTGGTGGAACAAGCTCCCAGAGGAGATCAGGGCCATGCGGGACCTTGTACAGTTCTGCAGGGCCTGCAAGATGGAGCTCTTCCACCAGGCTTACAACTAGGAGCCGCGCACCACTACCACCAACTATTACCATCACTAACATCTGCAGTGGTGGGATGGCCCTGAGCTGAGATTGAGCTACAGCACTGCATGAAGATCGATATACTGTTGAGCTGGGACTGCAAGATTATATCTAATAGTACTCCATCTTAATCTACTGAAAAATGTCAACTGCGAGCACTTTAACTATTTGTAAGATTTTAACTTGTTTTAATTGTTTTATGCTGACTGGGCACATTCTGTCAATAAATGTGAGCCACCCTGAGCCTGTCAAGGGGAGGGCAGGATATAAATATGATAAAATAAATAAATAAATAAATACATTTAATATGCATTAATGCTTTATGGGTACATAAAAACAGCTTCCCATGTGGCCAATCTTAATCAATTCCTCATACATAGCGTTACTCTGAATCAATCTTATAGGTTAAAATTTTATAGATTTGCAGTTATACATAGGAAGAGGTTCACTAACCCAAACTTATTTGTAAAACTTAATTCTTTTTTTCTTTTTCTGATTTCTTCTTCTCAGTAATGTCTTAAATTCATGTCTCTTGTCTTTATAGATAGAAAGTCTTTCTTTTAAGGCTTTCTATATGTACTCAATTCTTAAAGTAGTTGAGAATTCCATAAACTCTGTTTTATCTTCTCTCTGCAATTTGTTTTCCCTTTACATCTTTAAACATTTCAATCTTTGTCTTTTAATAGCTCTGTTGTAGTCTTCTGTAGAGATTTTTCCTCTTTCTTTGGTGTATATGTCTTTCTGTAGGGTATATCCTCTTGCTTGTAGTTTTATACTATGTCTTGAAAAATAGGATGCTGGTTAAAAGCTTCCTCAACCATCATATTGAATCTGTAAACAATCATACATTTAAGCTCCTCCCAAGAAATTTGCATCCAGTTAACATCAACAGAGCTCTCTACACATACATTATCTGGCAGGTTTTTATATGTGTCTTGTACATTCATTTTAATACAATAACAAAGACCAGCTCAGCCCAGCAAACTAGAAATCTCTAGAGTTATTTTTTTCAATAGTCCCTACAAAGCTGGCCACATTTACAAGATAAGGCCCATTGCAATTATACAATGGAGTCTGCACACTGTAAGCTTATATGCTTTCCACGAAGAAGCTGATGTTATGGGAAACTGTTACAAAATGGGAAATTCAGTTCTAAATGTCGCTCTTTCTTTCTTTTCCAAAGACAATTTGTAATCCTTTTGGAGAGATATATTCTCTATTTGAAATATTTAGTCATTTCTCTTTAAGGAGTCTATATATAATTTCACTTAAATCCACAAGCCAAAAAATAACAAGGAAAGCCCAAGACTTATTCTAATTTATGTTCCAGGAAAGGATATTAGGAGCTCAAAAAAAGGTCATTTGTTTCCTCTTTGCCCCGCTGTAATTTTAGTGCAGCTTTTCTTTGTTAACTCGTTCTCGCCGCTTTGAATAGGAAGTGGGGGAGAGTTTTCCACCTCTCCTTTCCTTGTCTTTTTAAAATTTAAAAGGGCTTAGCCAAAATGAAATTTAGGTTCTTCAGTGTTGCTTTTATGATTACTCATAGTAGAAATCTTCATCAATGTTATGGATGAGGCTCAAATAACTCTTCTTATGGGGTGCTCACATCTGGTGCAAGTATGGCTGCCATAACTGCACTGCTTCATTCCTTGCTTCTGGGATGATCCAGGGCTTCCACCCAATCACTGCTACTCGCAGGGGGCCCGAATCGAGTCCCTTGCACCAGACTTCCCTCCAGGAGATCCAGTGGAGTTCGGGATCCCCAAAAACTCCCCTAAAAAGAACAAAGAGCCAGCGGTGCCTGGGAGCAATTCCCAGTGCCAACCATGTCAATGTGCCACAGCCCCACCTCCCCATATTTTTACATCCATTTTTGTGGCTCTGAAGTCCCCAACAAAAAAGTGGAAAGAGATGAAGAACTGACACACAGTGTTATCTTTTCAGGTATGCTTGAAGAAACACTGGTGACACTCATGTGACACTACTAGCAAGCCTGCACAACACATGGCCCATCAAGGCAAATACAGCCCACCAGCCATGTATAGGGGTCTGATAGATGTTTGCTGGCAATCTTGTTCTTACACATCCCAGACAGCAACAACTTCTGTGGATCATCATATGTGGCTGAAGAACTGCCTTTATCATGATTGTGCAAATCAGCCTTGATGTATGACAGAGATTTTCCTATTAAATGGTGAATTTAACATGCAAGAGAATTATTACTGCCATTATATGCAGTTAACATCAGGCAGAAATGGCAACAAACTTAGCTAAAGAAAAAAGTTGTCCTCTTTGTTTACAGAGATAACTTCAGCTGTTACTAAATTACGTGTTATATATATTTTAATTGTTTTGGTTGTAGTTTCTGCTACTTTAATTCATACCAGCTTTGAATAGAAAAAAGAAGTTGACAGACAGCTAGTCCGTATGTTTTGTTTACTTGTTGTAATTTGAAAGGAGGCAAGAATGAAAACCCTGTGTGAGATGTTGAATTGAAAAGTGGATCCTGCCCTGTATAGACTTTCCTAACCCTCCCAAGACATTGGAGGTACTTTGGCCCCCTGAAACCATGGGGAAAAAATTGGTTTACCTGTCTAAAGCTTTCTACAGACATCAAACTATAGTGCCCTGAAGTCCTTCTCTTTCCTCCCGACTGCCTTTCTTTTAAAGTTTGAGTTTTCTCTTTTTTGTTGTTGTTGTAAAACTCTCCTAAAGAGGAGAGAATTTTATTATTTTTATATAAGAAAAGGGTAGGATAGACAGATGGAGAAAGAAAAAGATGGAGTGAAGTTTTTTCTGTTAAAAAGGGTTAGTTTTAGTTAGTAATCAATACCATTTTTGGCATCTATCATGGTTAGAAGATCTTCTTTTTAGCTTTGCAAAGTCCAAAATCATTCTGTTAATACAGTTAGTAAAGTCCATCGGGGTTAGTAATTAAACAGCTCCTTCCAGATGCAACACGAACAGTCCTCAAGGTTTCTTCTTTTTAAGTCTCTTCCAATTATGGATTGAGTCCTTTTTAACCTGGATGCCTTCCGTTCCATCGCCTCCTTCCCCTGGGCTGCTGTCTTCTTCACTGTTTAACTCAATTTTGAGTGCTGCGTCTTCCTCCCAGCTGGCGTGTATCTTCAGAAGTTTTTGCTTTTTAAGGATGTAGTCTATCTTCTTTCTTTTCTCTTTTCCCTTGTACTTCTGACCTTCCAATTTCCAGGGCGCCATAGCCACTTCACATGAAATTGGATCTCTGATATAATGCCTGCTATGCTCAGCCTCCCCTTCTACTGGCAGAATATTTTCTTTTATAAAAGCGGAATAGGCTTTGGAAGCCATGTCCACCTCTTCTTTTAATTCTTTCGCTTCACTGCCAGTTAGGGGTGCCAAAACACTCGTCAAGGTAAATCCGAGATCTTCTTTCTCTTCTTCTTTTACACCCTGAAGACTTAAAATCAAATTCGTTTTCTGTTCAATTTCCGCCATCTTCCTTGATGTTTCCGATATTTGTTTCTGTCGGCTGATGAAGACACTTTCCACTTTAAGCAAAGTTTCGTTGATTTTCTGCATTTCCTCCAGCAGAGGGCGCAGTATCTCATTTTCTTGTTGATTGACAGCAAGCTCTGGGGGGGGGCTAGCCGGACCGGAAGTCCCTCCTCTCTTCTCTTCCGGTTTCTGCAGGACTTTCCCCGTTGTCGACATTTTGTTTTATTGTTTACTTTTACAAAGTTTGTGCCGCATCCCCCAGGAAGCTAAAAGGATCGTAATCTTCCGTACAACCCCGACGGTACTTTCACCAACACTGTTTTTTCTCTCTGCCCCCCTTCGCACTCCCTTTTTAGATCTTGCTTCTCAAACGGGGTGGGGACTCCTCCCTCCTCCCAAATGGTTAAACGCTCGCGGGAGGGCTCCACGCTTCAAAATAGATCTTCAACTCACAATTCGATGCCACTTCTTCTTTTTATATTAAATCATAGTGCTGTCTTCACTCCTGGAAGTCGGTGGCGCTGCTAAGTCCCATTACGGGCACGACGCAGCGGGGCCGATTGGGGAGTTTTCTCAAAAAGGTAAATGGGGTCATTCTGGCCCCCAATAGACTTGGCTTGAAAATGAAAGTACTATGCACAATTGTAATTGGGGTTCTAATGACCCTAACAAATATTGAAAAATGATCTTAGCACTATTCCCATGTATAAATAGATGGACCAACACCTATTATCCATTTTATAGGATGGTGGAGCAAACAGTGAAAACTAAAGTTTCTATCCTTAACTTTTATCTATGGGACCACCTCTCCCCATACGTGCCCTGAAGAACCTTGTGCTCTGTGGATAGTCATCTGTTGGGTGTCCCCAGTCCAAAGGATGCCCGCCTAGCTTCGACCATGGCCAGGGCTTTTTCGGCCCTGGCCCCAGCCTGGTGGAACATGCTTCTGATTGAGACCTGTTACAGTTTTGCAGGGCCTGCAAAACAGAGCTGTTCCACCAGGCCTTTGGCTAAGGCAGCAAGCATCTACTAGCTGGCCTCCCTATTGGTGCTGCTTCATGATATCATTATGGCTCAGCGCTGGACCATTTACTCTGGCTGCAGGAATTGAACTAATATATTGCACTTCCCACTTTAAATGTTTAAATTATTTTATTGTATTATTTTATATGGTCATTTATTAACTCTTGACTTATTTTTAAGTTTGTATTGTGTTGGTTGTTGTGAGCTACCCTGAACCCACTTCTGGGAAGGACAGGATATAAATCAAAATAATAAATAAAATAAATAAAGTATAGCTATAGACATTTGTTAGTTTGGGGGTTTTACATCACTTTTGGAATTGGGGGTTGAAATGACCCGAGGGAAACCAGTATTTGCATCCTGAATTGTTGTGTTATATTTTCCAGACTTGAAGGTGCCATTCAGCCTGGAACTTTAGATGATCCCTAGCCATCTGTCCACTGAGCTGCTTTTGTTTTGCTCTATCAAAACTAAAATTCAGCATTGTATTCATTCTGTCCCCCTGCAAGACAAGCCCAGGCATGTCTGCAAGCATCCACTGAACCTATACACATTTTTCCAGACTTGAAGAAGCCATTCAGTGTGGAACTGATCACCCCATGTCACCTGTCCACTAAGCAAATTTTGAGTGCTTTCTTAAAAATAAACAGTTTTACAGAATCCCAACTTTGTCTTATGCTTTTAAAAATGGTGGGGTCAATTTGACCCCATTTACATTTCTGTGGGGTTTTGATGTTTTCAATGAGGAGTATTTTTGACCCTGATTCCAGATTTTACTCTTCTTTGTCCTGCATTGCTGATGGAGGTTACTCTTGAGGCCTGATTTTTTTCTTAGAAGCTAACATGATTGAGAGAGCTATCAGGTTTCCATTACTTTTCCATTACTGTAATATAGGGTCACTTTAACCCCAATGCCAAAGTAGTGTAGCTGGGTCTTTTTCCCCCTTGGGAGAGCTAAATATCAGTACTGCTTGCTTTTCCTAAATGTCTGAGTCTTCCTTCTGTCTGAATTGTAGCAACAAGGTTGTGGATATTTTAAGCCTTACAACCACGGTCTAATCTTCCAGATTCCTGTTCGTGCAGATGAAGTCCCACTGTGCATAGAACAACGATGGGTCTTACAGCCTGGCAAACCAGTGTAGTAGAGTGTTAGACTAGGAATGGACAGGTCCAGGTTCATATCCTTGCTTGCCATGAAGTTTACCAGGTGCTTTTGGATCAATCATTCTCTCTCAGCCTGACCTACCTCAAACGGTTTTTGTGAGGATAAAATAGGGGAAGAGACAGATATATGCTGTTACTTTAGAGGCAGGTGGGATAAAATTCAGAAATCAAAGGTGGTTTGTTTATCTTGGTTTGCTTCAAAACAGACACAATTTCTCAGATTTGATCAGTGACACACTCCTTTTCTGAATCAAACTTTGAGGCAATGTTGCTCTTTCTTATACCCTGAAAGGTCAGCCCTTCTTCACAAGAGTCTGCCCTATGCTTTTGCATGTCTCCTAAGTGAAGAAGCATGGCTTGGGGCAGAGATGTCTGTACTGTGGGTGGATCATTCTGCTGTCTTTCTACACCAGAAATGATGAGGGATAGATTAGAAAGAAGCACAGGCAGAGCACGTCATCATGGAGAAGCAGAATGAGCAACCTTTTTTGAAGAATCTCTTCAGGCTAACATAGTTTGGGAATGACGAAGACAGAGCAAGATTGAACCTCACATGAAAACACTATAGCCCAGCTACAAATATATGGGTGAGACAAGCAGAGACAAATGGGCAGAAGCCAGATAAACCCAAAGCAGTATTGGTGGGCTGAAAATGCATGCAGTGAGGTGAGCTGTGTAGTAGATCTTCAAAGAACCAGGAGATAGAGTTTGGTGAAGACAGAATGTTTAAAAAGATGCCCAGCAAAAATGAGATGGAAGGTTAGAAAAAAAACAGGATTGCACTTACCTGTAATTGTTGTTCATCAAGTGGTCTTCTGAGCAGGCACACATTGGGACTGTGTGGGCGCAGGCCAGCCACAGAAAGGATTTCCAACGCTTTCTAGCAGACTAGGAGCATCCCTCCTCCCTTTGGCACTTTCCCGTCAAATTCATCACTTGACCAGGAGGAGCACTGTTCTCTCAGTTGTCTCCCTGCTGCTGCTGGAGATCCCAAGAAGTTCCAGAGAGTTCACTGAGGAGTAGGAGGGAGGAACATGTTCCTGCACAGAAGATTACTTGATGAAAAACAGTTACAGGTAAGTGCAACACTGTTTTCATTGTCTGCGCTTCTGTGCAGTCCTACTTTGGGAGACTAGCAAGCTCACTGAGTGAAGGTGGGTGTGAAGCTCTCAAAGGGAAAGACCATAGAGGGCAACCTTCCCAGCTGCTCTTTAGTATTCCATATTGACATACACCCAGAACTGCTTTATAAAGGAGCAGGGACCTCTCTATAAGCATCCCAACCAAAATACATTCAGGAATGTGGCAAGGAAAAAGCATGCTCTGGTGAAGAGAGCTGTGAGACATAGTGGCATTGAACAGCCATGCACTCCAGACAGAGTGTTATAGCCCCTACCAAACTACGACACTGGGTTGTGTGAGGATGCTTACCAGTCCTTATTGTAGCTTGAGAGACCAATACAAAGTAGCATTGGGTCCCTAGCAGACCAAAATCCAATAAAAGTCACATTCAAGGAAATGTAAGTGCACAGATGTTTGGCATCAGAAATAAGTGTAAGGACAGTGTTGCGAAACATAAGGACTGAGAAACAATCCCTAGTAGGGGATCCTGGCCAGGTCATCAGACACCCTAAGCTTGTGAAACTTCATGAATGAAGGGGACATAGGTTAGAGCCCACAGTGTCCGCATTCCACTTAGAGGTGCAATTCGCGGTAGTGAAGGAATGGCACTTGACACTCAGAAAAAATATATTTTTTTAATAGAACAATTTTTATTTTCAACAAAACACACAAATATAAAGACAAACATACATAGAAAAATTGGGGTAATTCAGTCTACATCAGTATTATAACTATTAAGGTACTTCCTACATTACCTAACTATATATCATTTTCCACCTTATAACTAACATATAATCTTTTGCAAATATATAAGTATACAATTCATATTCTCTTTTATTTTAGATTTTGTCTAACCATTTTATTATAGTCTTCAACTACATCTACTTAAATATACATTTTTTTCTTCTGTTCTAAGCTTTGTTTAATTGCTTTTTATTCATTTGTAGGATCTTATTCATCTGCACAGTTGTCCAAAATTCCCTCAAATATTCTTCCATTACATATCCTTGAATATACAGTTCTTATCTATATATCTAATTCCCAAGTGGCCCCCTATGTGCGGATATCTAAATCCGCACATCGGGGGCACCTGGGGGGCAGGGAGATTTTCCTGCGCATGTGGGGCAGTCCCCACGTGTGCAGAAAAATCTAAAAAGTTTAAAAAATTATACGGGGATCTTTAAATCCCCAAAAAAGTAAAAGAGCCCTTCCTGCACATGCGCAGGGAATGCTCTACAAACTGGCCGTTGAGGGCGGGAGAAGGCTTGGCGGGCCAGCCGGCCTCGCCGCCGCTGCTGCGGAAGGAGGAAGGGGGAGGCTTGGCGGGCCGGCCTCCCCCTCCCCGCCGCCGCCGTCCTGCTGCTTGGGAGGGAGGAGGAGGCTTGGTGGGCTGGCCGGCTGGCCGGCCGCCCCCCCCGGCCACCCTCTGGCTCTGCCGGCCGAGCGCGAACAGGCCGCCTCCCAGGCTGATGGACGAGGGCAAGGCCGGGAAGCCGCACCGGCCTCGCCCGCCCGTGCTGCCCGCCACCACGGTAATGGCCGCCGCCGCCGTCCTGCTGCTTGGGAGGGAGGGGGAGGCTTGGCGGGCCGGCCTCCCCCCACCCGCCCACCCGCCGCTGTCCTGGTGCTTGGGAGGGAGGGGGAGGCTTGGCGGCCGGCCAGCCTCGCCGCCCCTCCGTTGCTGTTGGGGAGGGGGAATCTCGGCGGGCCGGTGGGCCTTGCCGCTGCTGCCGCTGCTGCTGGGGGGAGGGAGGGGGAAGCTTGGCGGCTGGAATACTTCCTCCCCCCGCGAGTATCGCAGGTCCCGCCTCTTGTTTTCTTCTAATTTGGACTTTGTTTAAATTCTTTGTATCCATTCAAGAGATCTTCTTTAACTATACAGTCTCAAATATTCCCACAACAACTTTAATCTTTTTATAACATTTCATCCTCTTCTTCATTTTTTGATTTCTCCTCTTTTTAAAGTCTTAATTCTGTGCCTTTTCCCCTTGTAGATAAAATGGTTATCTTTTGAGCGTAACCATCTGTACTCAATTCTTGAAGTGGTTTGAAGTTCCATAGATTTCTTTCTTTTCTCTCTCTGAAGTGGTGTAGCATTCACCCCTTTGAAAATTTCTTCCGTTAACATTCCGTTGTACAGTCTCACATGCACTTCTCTAGATATTTTGTTTCTCTTTGTAGGTGCAGACTCCATTTTGCAGATCCCATCAGTTTGATTGTAGACTACCTCTGTATCTTCTGTAAGCTTATATTTTTGTCTGTCTTCCTTCCATTGTTTCTGAACTTCCTCCATTTTGGTTGTGGTCTGTTGTGGCAATATATCCATGTTTGCTTGCATAGCATCAACCACTCCTTTAACTACCACTTTAACAACAGAAGTAACTCTATTTTGAATTAGATTTTGTAATGAAATCTGTGCTAAGTTGGTATCTGCAGAAACAGCCCCTGGCACTTTTTTAGGTCTATCTATGCCAGCCATTTTAAGCACAGTATTAAAAACAGAAAATCTCTGAAATTAATTTTCAATAAAACCTTGCATCCACATCACTTCTACTGTTTACAAAACAATAGCTATTGTAGTCATATTAAAGACAGAGATAGTTTCAACATCAGTCAGAAACCTTATCAATTGTTTACAATAAAATATAGCACAATCAGAACAGAGTGAACTTTTATAATTTCAACAAATAAAAATGAAGTATGTTACGGGAATATGGCAAATAAGGTGGAAAATTCTTCTTTCTTCTTTTGAGGAATGTAATATTTATAATCCATTTATTGAAATATAGTTAGTTTATAATCCTTATTGGGAGGGATTTGCTTATAGTCCTTTAAAAAGTCTTCATACAGTTTCAAATGGTTATAATCCTTTCAAAAGTCTTCCTGTAGTTTCAATAAGATTTGAAACCAGTAAAATAAAAGATTTAAGGACTTATCAAATAAGCTTCAGACATTCACTGTTCTCTTTTAGCCCAAGCAAGTTAGTATGTCTCTTTAAGATTCTCTTTCAAGCCACTGAGAAAGAAAAGAGGGAACAAAACGCTCTTCTCCCCTCTATTTTCTTATGTTGGTGTTTAAAATTTAAAGGGCTTACAGTTAAGTTGAAGATTCTTTGGTTTTATTACAGTTTATAAGTACTCGTGGTGTTTCAAGTCTTCTTAAGTTCTTTGTACAAGTAAAAAATAGTTCCCCCTCATCCCGGCAGCTACAGCTACGCATCCATGGCTGCCATGGATGTACTTGCCTCTGTCCCACTTCAGGGTGATCCAGAACTAACCACTTGCTCACTGCCGCTTGTGAGGTGTCCAGATCGAGCCCCCTGCCTTGGGCTTCTCTTCAGGAAGCCCAAGGGAGCTTGAGAGCCCTCAAGCTCCATTAAAGACCTGGCAATCCAGGCGACTCTCGGGAGCTGCCCCGGGAGTCAACTGTTCTCGCCACACTGCAACCTGCTCTCTTTGACACTCAGAAAAAAATCTGACACTACTGCTATAATACAGCAAAGGAGGTGATCAAAGCTACCAAAGAGTTGTCAGCAGGACTGAGAATAAGCAATGTGGACCATAAGAATGAAAACAGTGAAGCAGGCCTGATGTGGCCAAGAAAGGATGGACAGCATGCACTATAAATGAACCTTATGCAGCTTGCAGTGCAATTAGCACAACAAGACAGCCAGAGGAAAAACAAAAACACATTACCTTACCAGGGAATTAGAAGGGCATTCCCCAATGACAGGGGGTCCTCGTCAGGTAAGGAGAAAAAAGGACAGGGTATGGAATGTTCCACTGTATGGCAAGGGATTCTAATCAGAGTATCTGGGAGATGGCTCCTATTAGTTGAGGGAAACAATTCTAATGCATTCCATGACAACATGGAGTGTTTCACTAAAATAAAAAAAACAAAGAAAAGTAAGGTACGTCTAGTGGTCTAAGTGAAAGCAGTAATATGACAGACTAATTTTGCAGAAGACCAGAAACCACTGGGAGACATGCTCACAGCAAGGTCCCCACACTATAGAGGAGGCATCTGAAATGGCACTGACTTCCAGAGGCTCAGAGTTAAAAGGAGTGCCATGAGAAAAATGCTGTGCTGAAATCACCAGAATGATACGTATTAACTCTGTTACAGAAAGAAAGAAAAATAAACCTGGGCATCCCTAAAGAGTGAAGTAAACACAACAACCAAACTCTGTCACAGTGTCACATACAGATATATACATATGCAAAAAACTGCAGCTGCGGAAGCCAAAAAAGCTAACAATCTTCATAAACTAAGGATCAACTGTAGCTGAGAAAGGCAAAGGGAAACTCACTCAGTAGGGTAAAAATGATTACTGTGGAAAAGATCAACAACCAACCATCAACAGAGCGGAGAAAACAATATAACAGCCTCACAAAGGCCACCTTAATTGCTGTGCATTTCATAAAAATAGCCAGGGCATAATCCCAAACACTGGCAGTTTCCACCCCAACAACAGAGGGACTCTCTGCAGGATGGGTAGAGAGGCAGCCAAGCAAAAGGGCTGAATGTGGACCTTTTTGTATGCCCTCTTTAACACAGAAGACTCACTCAAAAGAACACCTTTTTTCTGACTGGGGGGGCAGTATTGAACTGAATAATGAATGGGAAGACAGCAGACTTCCCAAGAGGAGAGGTGGGAAGTTCTTGAGTCTGAGCCCACAACATGACTTTGCTGTGAAAATAATTGTTGGAAACCTGTAAGTAAGTGGTGGACAAGACAGAAGACCACAGAATTTTTACTTTCTTTTGTAGATTAAATCATCATTGAGGATGGGATTTTAAAGGATTTTTGAGGTCTAATTATACCAGAGACTTTTTCAGTAGATGTCAAGGATGGAACTTGGCATCATGCACATGGGGAAAAAGTGCACAACTCTGAAACAGCATGTTATTTGAAGGAGGGAAAGAAGAGGCAACTCTTAAGAATCTGACAGTGAATCCTGTTATTCCCCACTGAGTGGTGTCCAACTGGACTGAAGAATTCATAGCAGTTCTTGTGGAGCTATAGTAACAACCAGTTCGTTTTTCTTTTTTACACTAATTCCTAGCATGGACTAGGGCAGTCTAAAATGATTGACCCAAATTAAAGGAACAGACGTATACCACAGGCATAAGCTGTGAGATACATAGCAATCTGAAGAAGTAAGACTGACAAAAGCTCATCTTAAAATCAATGGGTGATTTCCCACTAAAGCTTGCCGCGGGGTTGTGCCGCCGTTTGCCCCGAGATTTTTAGTCAATTTCACACCCGAAACCGCGGGGCTGCATTTTGACCCGCGGCTTCGCCCGATTTTCCCCGCAGTTTCGTAATCCTCAAAAAACAGGATTACGAAACTGCGGGGGAAATCGGGCGAAGCCGCGGGTCAAAATGCAGCCCCGCGGCTTCGGGTGTGAAATTGACTAAAAATCTCGGGCAAACGGCAGCGCAACCCCGCGGCAGCTTTAGTGGGAAATCACCCAATGTTGGTGTCACTGGGCTGTTGTTTTATTATACACAAAGTATTATTGGAGATGTTGAATAGATTCAACTTGTAACACTTTGGCTAATACCCTTCATTCTCCAGGATAAAACAGTGTGTCAAGCTCCCATATTGGCCTGTTGATTAGCAACTTAAACAGAAAGTGTGGCACACAAATTCCACTTCCCACTCAGGCTAACAGTTTATTATGCGTGGCTGAATTAGAAATGAAGTGCTATTGAAAACTAAATGGAAAAGAAGATGAAGAATTTTTAGTAGACTGGAAAGACTTTAAAGACTATCTAGAACTCAATTGGGATGTGAAGAATAGGTTGCTTTGCTTTGACAACTATTAAGAATAGAAGTGTAGTAAGAAAATGAATTGTATTAGAAATGTTACCTAATAGTGAGAAATAGAAAAGGAAAATATTGAAAATGAAGATTTTAATATTGAATAAGAATTGAATGTAAGAGAATATTGACAGAAATATTAATGGGGGTGGAGCATCGCTGGAAGCCAGGGGAGGGGGGATAGAAAATTGTAGAAAAGGATATGTTAAGAATTGGTTACCAATTATGGAACGTATTTATTATATCCTGTTAATAAAATTTCTTTTTTAAAAAAAAAGAAATGAAGTGCTATTTAACCTGCAGTCCACCAACAACAATAGAGGTGACCAGTGAAATAATTGTAGTTGAGGCTGTAACAGCAGCCAATTCAATGAGAGTTGCATGTCAAAAACTTTGTCCCATAGGCCACCTGTTTTAAGGAGACACATAAGACATCCTTTAAAACATGGGTATGCAGTTTAACTGTACCCCATCTTACTCCCCAGTAGAGACTCAACTGGCAGGGGGGAAATTGCCTACAAAAGGACTGGGTTTAGAGGTGCAGTTCATCATCACTATGAAAAAAAGAAGCAGCCAAGGAGCCCAAACCATCATTGATGGTTCAAAAGGCTACCCTAGAACCAGGGCTTTTTTTTGTAGAAAAAGCCCAGCAGGAACTCACTAGCATATTAGGCCACACCCCTGACAGCACAGCTCATTAGCATATTAGGCCACGCCCCATGCCTTCCCTTGGCTTGCCCAGGCACCCTGCGGCTGTGGGGAGCCTGGGTGAGCCAGCCCTTGGACAGGCCAGGGAAGGCACAGGGAGGCATTTAAATGCCTCCCCAATCCTTCCAGGGGCCCCTGGCCCACCTGCCTCAGAGTTGCCGGGGGGGTCGCTCTCCAGGCCTTCCCTTTGTAGCCACGCACACAGAAGTTTTGGCTGTAGTGGGCATGGCCAACTCTGAAGCCAGCTGGAACTCCGTTCCTGTGCATTCCTGCCCCAAAATAGCCCTGCCTGGAACCAAGAGGAGAGACAAACTGCTTAGGATTGTCTCCAGAAAGCATATTTGCTGATTGGTTCCGAATTGCCCATTGGGATCACAATACCAAGCCTTGCCTCTGCTTGAAACAGCACTTGTGCTAAAAGCCCCTTAGGATTAAGCATCAGCTGAGAGAGTACAAGGTGGTGGAACCAGGGCTGCTGTGTCACTGTGTCAGCTCTTAGAACTAGATATTAGCATGAAGGCTCAAAACAAAGAACAACAAAGAATCAGTTCTGACCAAGGCAGTCCCAATAGAATGAGTCATACCCATTGCTGTGAATGGTAGTGGTAAATGAAGCTCAGCAGGCCTTAAGCATAATTAGTTCATCTCAACACAACTGACAACAAGAACAGGAAATTCCACCAACTGCAGCAGTCTGAACTGCAGAGTCTGAAGAGGTCCAAACAACCCTCATTAAAAAGACACAATACCTTCCTTTTTTTTTCCAAAATTATTTATTATTGGATATATTAACATGTTCAGTATTACATCTTATGAATATCACATATCCTTTTCTTTTATCCCCTCCCACCCCAATACAAGGCTTCCTGCAATGCTCTTACCCCTTTGTAACCCCTTATATATTTCTTAGTTTAACATAAAACTCACCTCTATTATCTAATTATCAATTACTATACATCACTTTCTTTATCAGTTTAAGGTAACATTTTAACAATCTAATTATTCATAATCATTTCTATATTTTGTTCTTAATAGCTATCAAAGCTAGTCAATTTATTTTTTACGTCCCAATTTTTCTAGCTGTTGTAACCAAGTACCATAACAATGTTCTCTTGGTTACATTTATTTCTTCCATTTTGAGACCTAACAGTAATATTTGTGGATCTTTTTTAAAAGTACATTTCAGGATTTTTTGTATTTCATTATGTATCTCCGTCCAATAACTCGTGGCCTTATCACAAGTCCACCACATATGGTAAAATGAGCCTTCTTTTTTCTACATTTTCAACATTTGTTGGACATAGTCTCATTAATATTAGCAATTTTCTTTGGAGTCATATACCACCTATACATAATTTTATAACAATTTTCTTTCACATTAACACAAGTTGAAATTTTCATTGACTTTTTCCACAAACACTCCCATGATGACATAGTTATTTCACTATTTACATTTACAGCCCATTTTATCATTTGTTCTTTTACCATTTCATCTTCCGTGTACCACTTCAATAAAATCTTATATATTTTTGAAATCATTTTTTTACCTTTTTCAGCCCATACAATTTCAATTTCATTATTTTTTCTCCTGAAACCATACTTTTTTTTATCTGTCTTAAATAAATCGTAAATCTGTCTATAATTCAACCAATCATAGTCAAATTCCAAGTCATCTCTATCTCTTATCACAAAACTTTTCCCTTCTAATTTTAAAATATTTCTGTAGGGTAACCAATCTTGTCCTTCATGTCTTGAATATGGTTTAATCACTTCTGCCAGTACTATCCAAAGTGGTCTTTCTTCAAAGAAAAATTTTCTATATCTCATCTAAGTCTCGAACAGTGATCGTCTTATAAAATGATATTTGAAAAATTTATCCATTTTTGACTTTTCATATCATAAATAAGCATGCCATCCAAATTTATTGTCGTATAATGGGGATAATGGGCAACCTTGTCGTGTCCCCTTTTGAACATTAAAATACTTTGTCCTTTCTTTATTTACATTCAATGCTGCTTTTTGATCTGAATATATCTCTGCAATCATATTTAAAAAGATTGACCTATCTTCTCTATCACTTGAAACATAAAGTCCCAGTTCAAATTGTCAAAAGCTTTTTCCGCATCCAAGAAGAGGAATCCAACTTCCTTTTCCGGGTGTTTGTCACAATATTCAATTGCATCTATCACCATTCTTAAATTGTCTCTGATTTGTCTATTTGGTAAAAAGCCAGCTTGTTCTTCTGTTATAGCATCTTTCAAATAATTCTTAAGTCTTTCAGAAATTATTTTAGCAAACAATTTATAGTCACTATTAAGAAGGGATATTGGTCTGTAATTTTTCACATTAGTTAAGTCCTGTCCTTCTTTAGGTATGAGTGAGATATTAGCTTCTTTCCATGACTCTGGTATCAGTTTTGTCACTCCTATGTCATTTGACAAAAGTTCAAAAACTGGGGTTAGCTCCTCTTTTAATTTTTTATAAAATTTTGCTGTAAATCCATCTGGACCCGGAGCTTTCCCCAATTTTGCTTCTTCTATCGCACTCACTACCTCTTCCTTTTTAATTGGACCATTCAACGTCTCTCTCATTTGTTGTCCCAACTTTGGTACTTCAATATTCTCCAAATATTTCTTAAGTTTCTGTAAATCAATGCATTTTTAAAAAAATAATTTAGCATACAAATTAAAGAAAACTCTTTTTAACCCATTTAAGTCCACAATATCCTTACCTTCTTCTGTTATTTTATTTATAAAATTTCTTTCCCGTCGATTCTTCAATTGCCATGCTAAAAATTTTCCTGGTATGTTTGCACCCTCAAAAGATTTCTGTTGCAATTTCTTCAAATTCCAATACAATTCCCGATTTAACAACACATTCAACTGATCCTGTAACATATGGATCTCTTTAATAATTTTTTTCTTCCCTGGTTTTTTCTTTAACTCTTTTTCTTTCTGTCGAATCTTTTCTTGTAGATCATTTTGTTGTTTCATTCTTTCTTTTCTGTCTTTCATATTTAATGATATAAGCAATCCTCTCATTACCGCCTTATATGTATCCCACACTATTTGTATTTTTGTACCTTTATTCAAATTTGTTTCAAAAAAATTCTGTGTTTCTCTATGCAATGTCTCAATAACTCTTTTCCTGTCTAATAAATCTTCATTAATTCTCCAATATAATTGTTTAGGCTTTTCTCTTGATACCCAAACTAAAGGGTTGTGATCAGAATTGTTCTTTGTTAAAATTTCAATTTTTTGGGTTTTCAATGCAATCTCATCCAACATCCAAATCATATCGATCCTAGAAAAAGAGTTATGTCTGTTAGAATAGAAAGTATAGTCTTTAGTTTTAGGGTTCCATTTTCTCCATACATCTTCCAATTTCTCTTGTTCCATCAATTTAAAAAAATTTTGGGGGAATTTCCCAGCCACTTCCATGGCCTTCTTTGATTGTCTATCCAATTTATTATTTACTGTACCATTGAAGTCTCCTGCAAAAATGACCTGATCATAATTTAAGTGATCCATTTCTTTTGTCAAGTCTTTAAAAAAGTTTTCTTTAGCTCCATTGGGTGCATACAAATTTACAATCAAAGTTTTTTTCCTGTGCATCGTTATTTCAACTCCAATATACTTTCCTTCATTATCTGCAAAAATTTCTTTAGGATCTAATTCTTTTTTAATATAGATCACTGTTCCTTTATTCTTTTTTGTTGCCAAAGAGTAAAACTCTTCTCCCAATTTTTTATTAATCACATACTTGTTATCTTGTTTTCTAATATGTGTTTCCTGTAAACAAATTATATTGCTCTTTTGTTTTTCTAGCCAATGATTTACTAATTTTCTTTTGTTAGGTGAGTTAAGTCCATTTACATTCCAAGATAGTAATTTATACTCCATAGTGTCTTGATTTATATATCCACAAAATCTTCAAAATTATTTTCTTTGAACCTACACAAATCTCCTTCCGTTTTAATCGTAAATCTCACTGAATGGTATGTAAATGACAATCCTTGTGGTATTTCCCATCTGAATCTAATCTCCATTGCCTTTAGTTTGGCAACCAATTTTTTAAACTTTCTTCTGTCTTGTAAAATCGCTCTAGGGATTTCTCTCAAGATTATTATCTTTTTGCCATCAATTTCAAGCGGTTGTGTGAATTGCTTCTTGAAAATATCTTCTTTCATTTTTCTTGTCACCAACTGCACAATAACATCTCTTGGTAATTTCTTTTTCTGAGCATATGTTGAATTTACTCTGTAAATTAAATCAAAATCTGAGTCTAGGTCTCCTTGATCTTCCCCTATGTACGCCTTCAGCGCTGTTATTACCAATGTACGTATATCTTGATCTTCTGCCTCATCTATTCCTCTTAGCCTCAGATGATTTTGCGTTGCTCTATACTCCATCATAGATTCCAACTTTGTATTCTCTTGGAGAGTTGTTTTAATTTTTTGTTCCAACTCCGTCAACTTTGTTGCTAAAATTTGAACTTCTTTTTTAACTTCCTCTGTGTCTTTTTTAAACTCTGCCACTTCTGCAAGGACCAGTTCTTTCATTGCTGCCATATTCTTTTCTGGTACTTGTACTTGTACTTGTTCTATTTCTTCCAATTGCTTTTCCATTTGTTGTTTCATCTATAATTCCATTTGTTTGGTCTGGAGTTCCATTTGTTTTCCTAGATTCTGCATTGCCTCCATCATCCTCTTCTCCATGGCATCTATAGCTGTCTGCCATTCTTTCTTATCTTTTGCTGTCATTCTTGGACTTGATGTAGAAGCTGCCCTTTGTCTTGGCCTCAGATCCGTTTTGAAATCTTCGTTAAAATCTTAAATGCCACCCAAGTCTCTTTTTCTCCTAGGTGCTTAGTCAAATTGCCACCTTTATACTTTTCTTTTCGTTGTTATTATATCTTAAAATTAAATTTTTAAAAATTAGTCCTCCTCAAAATGGCGGGCACAGTTTTTCTATGGTTTTTTGTCAAGAGTAGGCTTTTTTATAACTTCCTGTTTGATGTCCATCCCGAAAATCCGTCTTCCTGTGTAGCGCTTTAAAACTTCCGTCTCCTTCCGGTTACTCAGTCTCTTTCAAAGCCCACTCTAGCCTTAAAATTGTCTTTCCCAGCCGGAACTTATTTTCAGTAGCACAGAGTCACATCAGTTTCGTTTTTACAGCTCACAGTTTATCTCTAGCTGACCACAGGAATGCTAAACAAAAGTTAATTTTTCGGTATTTTCTCGCTCTGGAAAGCTTATTTTACATCCAAACGGAACAGATTGTCTTGCAAAAGCTTTTATACACTTATCCGCTTGCTTCAAATTTCGTTACGTCTTCAAACCAGTAAGCAAAAAGTTTTTGTTACCTTACATGTCAATCTCGGGGTTTTGCATTGCTTCTTTTAAATTTGATGTTGATCTTGATGGTAAAGAGGTCAGTAGATGACGGATTTATGCTGAATTCTCAGCCCGGTTGGCTCCTGTAGAGCTGACACGCAACTGCCCGCTTTGTGAGAGGGGATCAAAGTGTAAACAAGCCTCCTCCGAGGCTTGCTCATGCCAATCTCAACTCTCTCTTGGACCTTGCTGCTTGTTTGTCACCCCTCTACCTGGGGGATGCTGCATTGGGCAAAAAAAAGCCCAAACTGTCGAAAGGAACCACCGTCCACCCTGCGCGATTGCAAAGTGCGTTAACTCGCCATTTTACTCCGACCAGAAGCCAAGGCACAATACCTTTTTGATATATGTAACACCTTTCACAAAGAGCCACTGAGAATTGCAAGGTTCTGTTAACTCATTCCTCCAGAGATCTCACCTGAGCAGCCAATAGGGGTTTTTTTCAGTTAGGCATGTGCATAGCTAAGGCTTTAAAAGAGGCTTCTATCAGGCAACACCTCCAATTTACTTATCTTAAGAACTGAGACAGCTGGGAAGGGAAGGACTGACTTTATTCAGTCTGAAACACAGCTGAAGCCTTGTGGAAAACAAGGCTATACCAACCCACATCTCCAGGCTATCCAACTTGAAACTCAGGGCTTACCTCAGAATGAGGAAGGGGAGGAATTGCTTCAGTTTCACATTATTTTTATATTCTGGATGGGATCCATCATTAGACCAGTTTGAGTAAAGCAATACAGGGATGCGTCCTTCGCACAGCGAATTAACTTCCATTAAGGGCCCATCCCTGAAGTGATCTGGCCATTTCACAAAGTGCCGCTTCCTCTTCTCAACTTGTTTTTGCGTGTGATCTTCAACCGTTGGTTGGTGGGGTTTTTTTTTTAAGTCTGTAATGAGAGTTTTGAGGCGCTTAAAAATTAGAGCAATTTATCGCCATGGCGATTCCATACCTATGGACTCAGCCTCATTTGTAATTCCCCCTCCCCGAACAGATGCAGTTGTTTTCCTCACTCTTAGCGAGAGAACAGAGTTTGAATCAAGTGACACCTTTGAAGCCTACAAATTTTTATTCAAAGTGTAAGCTTTCATGAGCAAAACACACTTCTTCAGACAAAACTGGAATAAAATCTCAAAAGTTACAGGAAAAAAGAGTGTGGAGGTAAGCTGTCAGAGAGAGAGAGAGAGAAGAGAGAAACCTTGGGATACAGTGGAATTTTTCCTCTTCTTTGCATCTCTGTACTGCTGGGGGGGGAGCTCAAGGAGAGGGAATTGCAAATGAGGCTGAGTCCATGGGTATGGAATCTCCATGGTGATAAATTGCTCTGTTTTTTAAGCACCTCAGCGCTCCCATTACAGACTTAAAAAAACAAAACAACAATGGCTGAAGATCGCGCACAAGCAAGTTGAGAAGAGGAAGCAGCATTACAGGAAGCCCTTTAGGGGGTGTTTTACACAGCATCGCATAACAATTCAGAAGTGGAAGATGGAATTGAAAACAGAACAAAGCACTTTTCAACTAGAATGCCTCAGGCACACCTCCTGAATGGGACACAAGCGGGATAGTCTGAAAAGGTAAATATAATCCATCAGCAGGTGGTTACTATAACAGATCTGTCTGAAATGACAGAAATATTCCATTAGTAACCAGTTCCTGAAGCGGAATACATAGGCTGTCTGAAATTAGCCAATGTCTGTTAGGCCACACCTCCAGACTTCTGGCCTCATAACCAAGAGCAGCCAAGGAGGGGAAGGGATTCCTTCAGGCAGGCAGGTCAGCCAGAGCCTTAGAAAAGAGCCATTCTGGATCCAAGGTGCTGTCAGGCAGTGCCTCCAGGTGACTTTAATCTGGCTGACACACAGCCCAAACCTCTGAAAAAAGCCAGTTAATCGAAGGCTCTGTCAGACCACACCTCACCAGGGAGGTAGAAGTTGCCTTTATTCAGGCTGACACACAGTCAAAGCCTTTGAAAAAGAGTTCTTTTGAATCCAGTTCTATCAAAATCAGGGCAAATTTATTCTAAATGAGGCCACACCATAACTTTATACATGGGCATTACAATATTGGTCATTTTCTTCTCAATTCCTTTCCTAATAATTCCTAGCTTGCCTTTTTCACAGCTGCTGTATACTGGGTCAACATTTCCCTGGCCTACTACTACAACCTCAAGATCTCTTTCAGTCCCAGTCTTAGCCAGTTGAGAACCCATTGGCATACATTTTAAATTAGGATTATTTGTTCCAATACGCATCAGTTTACATTTCATTTGCCATGTTGTTTCCCAATCACCCAACTCAGAGAGATCCTCCTGTAGCTCTTCCCAATCCTCCTGGATTTTCAGCAGCCTAATTTGATATCATCTGCAAACCTGGCTACTCCACTGCTCATCCCCAATTCCAAACCATTTATGAAGAGGAGGAGGAGAGATTGGATTTATATCCCACCCTTCACTACCCAAAGGTGTCTCAGAGCGGCTTACAAACTCCTTTCCCTTCCCCTCCCCACAACAGACACCCCATGAGATAGGTGGGGCTGAGAGAGCTCTTGACAGAAACTGCTCTTTTTCAAGAACAGCTCTTATCAGAACTATGGCTTGCCCAAGGTCATCCAGCCAGCTGCAAGTGGAGGAATGGGGAATCAAACCCGGTTCTCCCAGATTAGAGTCCGCGCACTTAACTACTACACCAAACTGACTGAACAAATTAAATAACACTGGTCACAATACTAATCCCTGCTCACTTCCTTCCATTGCAAGAACTGTCCATTTATTCCTACTCTCTGCTTCCTGTCATTTATTCAGTTTTTAATCCATAAGAGAATCCATCCTTTTATACCATGGTTGCTAAACTTACTAAAGAGTTTTTTTGTGATGTACCTTTTCAATAATGTTTTGGAAGCCCTAGTAATATCTACTGGATCACCTTTATCCACATGCATGCTAACCTGCTCAAAGAACTCCAGGAGGTTGATGAGGCAAGAATTCCATCATCAGAAGCCATGATTGCCTGTATAGCTAGTTTAACTTTCTGTAAAATTTCCATCTGGCTTCTAAATGGTGAGTGGGAGCAAAGGATCATATTGCCCTTCTCCAGCTTCTCCCTGTAGTCTGGCTGATTAGAAGCCAGGGGAAAAGTTTTGAAAGGACAGTTCAGCCACTGGCTACAGAGGTGAGTTGGGAAGGAGGCTCCTCACCCACTACTGTAGTCACTGGATCAGCTGTCCTTTTAAAACTTTCCTGGTCCTCCCAGTGAAGAATCCCTAAATTGATCAGATGGTGGTGGCAGGCTACTCAAGAGTAAAAGAAAAGCTCCTCCAGGGATTTGGGAACCCCTAGGAGGGCAGGGCCAAAGAAGGTCTGCAGGCAACAGTAGGGATGTTTTCCTGCAATGTGGCAAAATGCAAAGCAAGGCTGTGCAAAAAAGATGCTAAAGCTATATAAAGCAGATGTATTACATACAAATGATTATTACAGAGTTCTACAATGGAGTAAATTTCAACATAATACACAGGTACAATTAATGAAGTAATGCAGGTACAAGTAACGAAGGATCCGGATATTAGTAACTTCATTTTGTTGATCTTCCTCAGTGATAACTGTACATGTTTTCCATAACTTTAATTTTCATAGGCATCTGAGGTGTAAATATCTCAAACTAAATTTCCAAAATGTACCATTTCCACAATCAGGCTACCAATCCAAATTCTTTATAGGGAAACAACTTCCAAAATGTCTGCCTGCTGGTATTGCAACAGATATTTTGGAAGTTTTCCCTTAAAGAAAACTCTCTCTCCACCTCTCACGCTGGAACTCAGACTCTCTAAAAACTATTCTGTTTGATTTCTTTTATTTTTAAAAAATTGGCTGGCAGATGCTCTCTATCTCAAGTTACTGGCTTAATTGTTCTCTAGTTGTTTATAGTGGTAGCACATCAGTCCTCCTGAGGAAGATTGGTGAAATGAGTTTATAACTGGGTACTCATTGAGGATGATGGACTTTTCCTTACTAATGTAAACGTTTCAATTGTAGATGTATGAAATGTCATTGTCATTTTTATCACAGTGTTTGTTTGATATACTCACCTGGAGGCTGGCAATGATAGTTCTCATGGAAGAAATGGCTGGTTTGGAGGGTGGAGTCTATGGGTTTATTTATTTATATACTAGGGAGCAAAGCCTGTTGTGTTGGAAGACAACGGGCCCTAGAAAGGAAGGGAGGGAGGTGGAAGAGAGAGAGGATTGGAGAAAGGAAGGAATAGGGGGAAGAGTGAAAGAAAGGAGAGAGGAAAAAAGGAAAAGGGGGGAAGGAAGGGAAGAGGGGCAGAAAAGGCCTTCTCTGGGCCCAGAGAAGGCCTTTTCTGTCCCACACACACCATCCCCTGGGCCTTCTATGGGGGCAGTAGGCAGTGTGTGGGGGGGAAAGGGCTTCTCTGGGCCTACTGCCCCCAATAGAAGGCCCAGAGGATGATGTGTGGGGGACAGAAAATGGCTTCTCTGGGCCTATTGCCCCCATAGAAGGCCCAGGGGATGGCGTGTGGGGGACGGAAAAGGGCTTCTCTGGGCTTAGTGCCCTCATAGAAGGCCCAGGGGATGGTGTGTGGGGGACGAAAAAGGGCTTCTCTGGGCCTAGTCCCCTCATAGAAGGCCAAGGGGATGGCGTGTGTGGGACGGAAAAGGTCCTTCTCTGGACCTAGTCCCCTCATAGAAGGCCAGGGGATGACATGTGGGGGACGGAAAAGGCCTTCTCTGAGCCTAGTCCCCTCATAGAAGGCCCAGGGGATGGCCTGTGGGGGACGGAAAAGGCCTTCTCTGGGCCTAGTCCCCTCATAGAAGGCCCAGGGGATGGCGTGTGGGGGGCTGAAAAGGCCTTCTCTGGGCCTAGTGCCCCATAGAAGGCCCAGGGAATGGTGTGTGGGGGACAGAAAAGGCCTTCTCTGGGCCTAGTCCCCTCATAGGAGGCCCAGGGGATGGGGTGTGGGAGACGGAAAAGGTCTTCTCTGGGCCTAGTGCCCCATAGAAGGCCCAGGGGATGGTGTATGGGGGACGGAAAAGGGCTTCTCTCACTTGCCTCAGCCTTGAGGGCCTGTCCCTGCACTCACACTCCAGACGGTCCTCTCCTGTCGGAGGTCTGGAGCAGACTGAGCTGAAAACACTGACCGGGGCTGATGTGGGCGGGACTTTGCGAAGCAGCCAGTCAGCCCTGGCCAGTGTCTTCTGACTGCCAGTTCTTGAGCCGAATCAATTATGGCAAGCATAGAATGTTGTGGAACCAAAATTCAAATATATATATAAGGACAGGATTATTTGTATTTATAGCCTGTCCATCCCGCGAGCAGGCTCAGTGTGGGTAACATTTGACACGGTCGACCACCAGTTTCTGACCCGCCACCTTGCTGATGTGGGGATACAGGGGCTTGCCCTGCAATGGCTCACTTCCATTCTCTGAGGTCAGGGACAAAGGGTGGTGCTAGGGGAACAGCAGTCCCGGAGGCACCCGCGTGAGTGAAGAGTGCTTTGGGGCAGTGCTGTCCCCTATGCTCTTTGTCAGAGGTTCTGTATTACCATTTACACTGTGTTCATTGTGCTTTGTTGTGTGTGCTTGCTTGCTTGCCTTTCGCTGTGGTGCTTGTGTAGTAGTTGCCAGCTGCAACGTGGGAGCATACTTTCCTACTGCCTAGTCTTATCATGGTGGCCTTGGAGTATAGGCTTTGGAGCATTCCTCAGTCTGGGGAATTTTCCAATCCTACATGTCTGGGTGGTGGTGGTGGGGGTGGGGGTGATACTCCCGCCTATTAAGTAATCCTCCCGCTGGGAGTTTCCCATGCGCGTGCTAAAAGTTCATTTGCTAGTTTGGCTTTGCATCACACTATATCAATGCTTGTCCAGGTCATGTATCCATTCCTGACAATAGCAGTATTACTATGGGTTACGGCATGGTATTCCAATAAAGCTTCTTTATGTTTGAAGAATGCCTGGATCTACTTGCTATTGAACCTGACACTCTTCAACATCTATATGTGCCCCCTTGCTCAGATAGCCCGGAGATATGGGCTGGGGTGTCATCAGTACGCCAATGACACTCAGCTCTATCTGATGTTGGGTGGCCAGTTGGACTCCAAACCGGAAGATCTGGACTGGGCATTGCACGCCGTGGCTGGTTGGCTCAGACTGAGTCGGCTGAAGCTAAATCTGGTGAAGATGGAGGTCCTGTGCCTGAGTTGGGGCGGTTCAGGGCTGGGGCTCCTGCTCCCGGCCTTCGATGGGGCACCATTGGTGCCTGGGTTGGGGGTTAGGAGCCTGTGAGTGTTCCTGGATCCCTCCTTGATGATGGAGGCCCAGGTTGCAGCCACTGCTAAGTCAGCCTTCTACCATCTTCGGCTGGTTCAACAGTTGACCCTCTACCTCAATCGTGATGACCTGGCTACGGTGATCCACGCGATGGTCACCTCAAGATTAGACTACTGTAATGCTCTCTACTTGGGGCTGGCCTTGTCCCAAATCCAGAGGCTTCAGCTAGTGCAGAATTCCATGGCCAGGTTGCTGATGTGTATCTCTAGACAGGAGCACATCTGGCCTGTGCTGAAGGCACTGCACTGGCTGCCAATAGCGTACCGGATTCATTTCAAAGTGCTGGTACTTACCTTTAAAGCCCTATATGGCCAGAGTCTGACATACCTGAGGGACCGCCTTTCTCCATATATACCCCAGAGAGCACTACAGTCGGGATCGCAATATCGGTTAGTCATCCCAGGCCCCAAGGAGGCCAGGCTTGCTGTCACCAGGGCCAGAGCCTTTTCTGTGGCAGCTCCTTACTGGTGGAATGAGCTCCCAGAGGAGATCAGGGCCCTGTGGGATCTTCTGCAATTCTGCAGGGCCTGCAAGACGGAGCTCTTCCACCAGGCCTTCAATTAGGAGCCACCTACCACTACCATCAACATCCACTATTAATATCGGTGGTGTCGGGTCAGCCGTAGCTGAATGTGAGACATATTAGCTTTAAAATGTGGGAGACCACTGAACTGGGTACTTGGATGCCATACTGTATGGTACGCCATCTTGATTTAATGACACTGTGAGCACTTTAATTGTAAATAGGTTTGATTGTTTTAAATGGTTTTAACTGTTTTATATGTACTTGGTACATTGTGTCAAATAATGTAAGCCACCCTGAGCCCGCTTGTGGGGAGGGTGGGATAAAAATACTACAAATAAATAAATAACATCATAAGGCAATACAATAAATAATATTAAAATTTAAAACAATAATAAACATTAAAACACAATCACAATTCTGACAAGTCAGCTGGCTGTGGGAGGTTCACTGGCATATTATTTGGGTTGGTAAGTGGGTGACAACCACCTCAGGGAGGTCCTATAGGGACATACATTGCCTCAGCCTGGCAGAACAGCTCCATCTTGCAGACCCTGCAGAATTGAAGAAGATCCCACGGGGCCCTAGTCTTGACTGGAAACATATTCTATCAGGCAGGGGCCAGGGCAGAGAAAGCCCTGGCCCTGGTCAAGGCAAGATGGTCATCCTTCGGGCCAGGGACAACCAGATGTTGGTCCATAGAGTGTAATGCTTTTTTGGGCATATATGGGAATAGGCAGTCCCTCAGATATGTGGGTCCCAGGCCGTGTAGGGCTTTAAAGGTTATTACCAACACCTTGAAGCGAATCCGGAAGTCGACTGGCAACCAATGCAGTTGGTGGACCACCTGCTGAATGTGAGCTCACATAGGTGTAGACATCAGCAGGCACACCACTGCATTTTGCACCACTGTAAATTCGGGGTCAGCCTCGAGGGTAAGCCTATATAGAGTGAGTTGCAGTAATCAGACCTGGAAGTGACCATTGTGCGGATCACTGTAGCTGTCCTGGAGGGAGAGATATGGTCTCAGCAGCCTTATCTACATAAGATGGAAAAATGCAGATCTGGTAACTGCAGTAAGCTGGGCCTCCATAGAGATAGAGGCATCCAGTGTTACTCCCAGGTTCCTTACTTTCTGAATCAGCACCAAAGTCACTCCTTCCACTGTGGGGAGTCTGATACCCACATCCATTCCCCCCCGACCCAGGTACAGGACCTCCATCTTTGATGGATTTTCAACTGGCTCTGCCACAACCATCCAGCCACAGCATCCAAAGCCTGGGCCAGAATGTCAGGGGCAGGAGATGAATGGCTGTCCATTAACAGATAGAGCTGGGTGCCATCCACATATTCTTGGCTAACTGGGCAAAGGGATACAAAGAGATGTTAAATAACATTGGTGAGAGGATCACCCCTTTATACCGGTCTGAAATTCCTCCCCTCCTCAAACCCCACCCTTCCCAGGCTCCACCCCTCAAATGTCCAGGAATTTCCCAACCTGGAGTTGGAAACCCTATTTCCTTCCCACCCAACAGCCAACCTATCTTTATCAGCCTCTCTCTCTTCAGGTTTCTGTCTCCAGCCCCCTCCTCCACAGCCTCTATCTAGGAAAATTATAGTCTTTCTCCACAGTGGGGACCAAAGCAGTGATTCATTCTTTCCTCCCTGTGAGGTCGGTTAGGCTGAAAGTTTGTGACTGGTCCAAAATCACCCAGTCAGCTTCCACCACAAGATAGTGATCTGAACCTGGGTCTCACAGACCCTAATCTGAAGTTCTAACTGTTACATCAGACTGGCTTTCATAGGGTGGCTGCTGATGAAAATTAGCAAGCAGCTAGGCCTATATGAGTAATGAAAGTGAGATGGCATCAAGATGCTGCTAGCCCTAGGATTGCAAACCATCAAGTGGGGCCTGGAGAGTTCCCAGAATTACGGCTGAGCTCTAGACAGCAGAGATCTGTCTCCCTGGAGAAAATGGCTGCTTTGGAGGGTGGACTCTGTGGCATTATATCAGCTGAGGCCTCTCCCTTCCCCAAACCCAGCCCTCCTTAGACTCCACCACAAAATCTCTAGGAATTTCCTAGCCTGACAGTGGCAACCCTTGTCAGGCCTGGCCCTAAGGATCCCTCCCTGAAAAGCCAAAATAGGCCTGGAAAGGGTCCTTCCCCTTTCCCCTGCCTTTTACTGACAGAACCAGTTAGAAGCCTCCCCCCCACCCAAATGTTCTGATATCTCACGTTTGATGTGGTGGGACCTTGTGTAGATCTCCGTGGCAGCCATTTCAAAAGGTATTGGTGGGATTCAACCCTCCCTGAGGTTTTATAAAAACTTTTTGGATTTTTCTTCAGACACACAGAGTCCCCTGAGTCTGTAGAAAAACCTGTTGAGGAAGAGTGAGCCCTCTATCTGTGGAAATAAGTATCTGCATGCAGAGGGGACTGTTGAGAATTAGTATATAGATGACAATAATAGGAAAGTAGATTAGATGAAGGCTCTCTTGCTAAGCACTGGCAAGTCAATAGGGGCACCTGCGGAGGAGCACCTAAGTCAGCAGGATGAGGTCAAGCTTAAGGTGCTAGATCTGGAGAAATTGTGGTTGCAGACATAGAAGGAGGAGAGGAAAGCCCACATGCAAGAGCTTGAGAGAGAGGAAAAAACTGCAGGAGAGAAGGGAGAAGATGTGAGAGCAGCAGCAGACAGAGGTGAGAGAAGCCCAAAGACCAGAGCTCGAGAGGGAAGAAAAGCTGCAGGAGGAGTGGAGAAAGATGCTAAAGGAGCAGGAAAAGGTGCAAGAGGAGCCGCAAAGACATGACCCAAGATTATGAGCCTGCAGACTTAACAAACCAGGAAAATAAAAGTTACCCCCAAAGATTTTGTTTCATATTAGGAAGGGGAAGACCCCCAAGTGTATCTTTTAAATTTTGAGAAAGCAGCTTTTCAGTGTGGGGGTTACAGAGGCAGATTATATGTCCTACCTCTGTAGCATTATAACTGGAGAGCTAGCTGCTGTTTACCACAGCATGCGGGGGGGGGGGAGTTACTTTTAAGTATTTCAAAGCCACAGTTTTTAAAAAGTTCAAGCTGTGGGCTGACCAATTTCAAAAGCAATTTTGGGTCTTATCACCACAACAATGCAAAACCTATTCAGAGTATGTGGTAAAAATGAGTGAGATGGGGAGGACATGGGTGGAAGAAGCAAAAGCAGGAGACTTGGAGGTACTAGACCAGTTTTAGTTAATGGTGCTAGACATGGGTCATTTCCTAGAAAAAAAGGTGCAGGAGCTCATTTGCATAACTCATTTGCATATGCCATACCCCCTGACAAAGGGCAGGCATGTTTAAAATGAGTTATGCAAATGAATTTAAATCCCCCCCGAGTCTCTCCGCAAAAGCGGAGAAGCTCAGAGGGAAAGGCAGGCATGTCTGCCCTTCCTGTCTTCTAGGTGGATGGGCAGAGAAAGGCGGGGGGCACTCTGGAGGAAGCTAGGGATGGGGCAGGAGGCAGGCAACTTACCTTCCTTCTTCTGCCTCCTTGTGGCCTGAGTGCTGCTGGGAGCAGGGGGCGGGGCTTGGTCATGTGCCCACCCCCCGGGCGCCTCACTTCCAGAGCGCTGCTCCTGCGCTCTCCAGCCCCAACTGAGGCCTGGTGCTAGACCAATTTTATTCCAAACTTCCCAAAGAAGCTAAAATGTCTGATAGAGAATAGAGAGCCTAAAGATGCCACAAAGGCTGCAGAACTTGCGGATAAGCTGGTGCTAAACAGAGAGGGGTTGGACTGGAGTACTTCCCAGTTGGGAAGGGAAGGGAAAGGATTCCAGAGGGGTGGAAAGGTAGATTCTCAAGCCAAAAAGGGAGAGGCTTCTGCTCAGGTAAAGATTAAAAAAGCCTCATATTTGGCTAATTAGAACTGGCCCCAGGTTAAAAAATGCTTTAATTATGGAAGAACAGACCACTGGTGGGCTGCCTGTTCCCAGTTACAAGCAGGGACCTCCAAACCTGCTCCAAAAGCTCCAGCCATCCAAAAAGTGAAAGAGGAACAAGTGGCCATAATCAACCATGAGTGCCACTTTGCCACCATGGGGCCACCAGAAGCCTGGGGAACCTACAGAGAACCAGTGCATCTGAGAGCCCAATTAGTCTGGGGATATGCTGACACAGGCTCGTCTGTAACCCTAGTAAGGGCTGATCTGGTGTCCAAGACTGATATATGCTATGAGGGCAGGGTGGAACAAGGCCTGCAGGCCAGAGCAGGCACATTTTGCCACAGGGGAGATTAAACACCCATGTGCTTTTTGTTAGGATTTTTCTGAAAGATCTGTGGGGGGGGGGTAGAGAAAAATCTTTCTTTAAATGTGGGCTGGATCCATGGATTTAGGTATCCACAGATTGGTCCATACTTCAGAAATAGATGTATAGATATCTACAGTAACTGCTCTGTTGGTCCTAGTGAATATATAAGTTAAAATAAGTATAATAGTCTGTGAATGGATACCTGAAGACAGTATTCACAAACTACATTCACTAGATGAAATGTCACAGAATTCTTCTTCTTCAATCATAGAATCATAGAGTTGGAAGGGACCTCCAGAGTCATCTAGTCCAACCCTCTGCATATGGAGGAAATTCACAAATACCCCCCACACCCCAGTGACCCCTGCTGTATACTCAGAAGAGGGAGGGGGAAAAACCCTCCAGGATCGCTGGCCAAATTGGCCTGGAGAAAATTGCTTCCTGATCAGCAGTTCCCGGGGCATGTAAAACAGGGCCACAAGGACTAAGCACTGAGGCAACCCTTCCTGCCCTCCCTCTCATGATCTGCCTAAGTTCACAGAATCAGCATTGCTGTCAGATGGCCATCTAGTATTTGTTTGAAAACCTCCAAAGAAGGAGAGCCCACCACCTCCTAAGGAAGCTTGTTCTACTGAGGAACTGCTCTGTCAAGAAGTTCTTCCTAATGTTTAGCTAAAAACTCTTTTGACTTAATTTCAACCCATTGGTTCTGGTCCAGCTGTCTGGGGCAACAGAAAACAACTCTGCACAATCCTCTATATGACAGCCCTTCAAGTACTTGATGATGGTTATCATATCACCTCTCAGCCATCTCCTCTCCAGGCTAAACATACCCAGCGTCTTCAACCTTTCCTCAAGGACTTGGTCTCCAGACCCCTCACCATCTTTGTTGCCCTCCTCTGGACATGTTCCAGCTTGTCAACATCCTTGTGTTGCCCAGAACTGAACAGAATACTCTAGGTGAAGTCTAACCAGAGAAGGGTAAAGCGATACCGTCACTTTGCATAATCTGGGCACTATACTTCTGCTGTTATAGCTCAAAATCACATTTGCCTTTTTTAGCTACTGCATCACACTGCTGACTCATGTTCACTGCATGGTCTACTAAAACCCCTAGATCCTTTTTGCACATACAACTGCCAAGACAAGTCTCCTCCATCCTATAATTATGCATTTGATTTTTCGCATGCAGTACTGAAATCCCTTTTCTTTTCTTTTTCTTTTCTTTTCTTTTTCTTTTCTTTTCTTTTCTTTTCTTTTCTTTTCTTTTCTTTTCTTTTCTTTTCTTTTGCATTGTGGATGCTGCCATTTGCCTCTTCTCTGATCCCCCTTTCAAGTCAATATCAGCAGTGGACTAACCCCATACAGCTCCTTTTAAACTCCCGCCCTGTGGTTTTAATTTTTTCTATTCAATGATCTGAGACCAGCAATGGTCTCATATTGCGAGACTCATTCTGCCTGAAAAAAAATAAAAATCAAAAAACGAGGGGAAAATGGAGCTTGTACACCAATGAAGGGTGGAGGATGGTGGAAGGTTTAGAGTGGGTGGAACAACCTTGATGTGGGCGGGGTAGTGACTTTCAAGGGGCAGCAAAATGACGGGGGAATCCAAGGGAATCTGTACACTTTTGAATTTTTGAATCTGCTTAGGATTGCACTGTGAATTTCATAACTGGGATGGATAGGTGATTAAAAGACCTTGTCTCTGAAAACTTAATATAACAAGCAGCTCATTGTTCTGCCAGAGACCATTACAATAGCATAATGTTTGACAAAATATAGTGAATCAAAATGTAATACATTTACAACAACAAAACTCAGTGATTATGGTCTCTCTTTAAAAAAGTTTTATTAAATCCTCTTAAATTCAATCAATCTGCTAGACACTTATTTTCAAAGAAACATCTTTATTTTGGGGCTAGTGCAAAAATTTTGGACCCTATAAATGGCATTTGTTGTATCTGCTTAAATGGATCTCTGAGTCTCTAGCAATTTTACAGGGTATAGAAAGTAAAAAGATATTTTTGTCTGTTTTGTTTTTACTTTGGTGCTCTCCAGTTTCTGAAAAAGTGAATTCGTATATGATGATCAGCAGTCACTACTTGTTTGATTTATTAAATGAAGAATACATGAGTAGGCTCTTCATTATGCATTTACATTAAAACTAGAAGATGTATATGCTTTGACTAATTTCTGGCACCAAAATGTCTGCTTGCTGTATTTTTCTGAAAACGATATTGCTAGTCAGATGGCATAGGATGCTCCATTCAACCCCACAGTTCAATTCCAGTCAGTTCAGTGATAATTGAGCTGTTTCGGACCCATACATCTTCATTTTTTTATATTGAAGTCAAATCTCCATAATGTGCTCCTACCCTCTAAAGTAAATTACATGACAAATCTGTATTTAAACAAAAGAATGCAAACATTTGTACTACAGTGTTCCTTTTGCAAAAAAAAAGAAGCAGAATTGAAGTACATTTATTCTAATAAATAGTGAACACTAAATTGCACCTGTCCACTTTTGAGTGAGTCACATTTCTGTCATTAGGGTTAGTGGAAAAGAACACTTCATAGAAAATTGGAGTACTAATTATAGCTAAAGGGGTTATTCATTGGAGGTTAAATTGGTTTAATTAGAATTTATTTGAAGGTTACATTAGAGTATTAAGAGATGTTAACGGGTTAACCCATAAAAGATTATACTGTAGCCAGTGTTCTGTTAGAGTCTGAATTAATTTCTCCCATGAGTTTTTCACATTCTAATTTTCAACTAAATGAGACATCTGTTTCAGAACAGAAAAACTTGCTTTGGTTGTCATAGTAACTATCGTTCTGAAAGAAAATGGTTCCAGTGATTACTTTGAAACAGAAAGGCAGAAATTTGGTACATAAGGCAGGACCCAAGAGTTAGCAGAAATACAGTCTTCTTGTACTGGACCTCTAAAAGTTGAACATAACTTTTTTTGCCATCCATTTTTCATCCCAGAACCTTGTGCATGGCCATACTTTTTCTGTTATAGCAATAACAGCATTTACGTTATATAGGGAACTGAGGGAGCTGGGGGAAAAGCCACTGGGGGAGCTGGGGGAAAAGCAAGCTACAGTGTGGCTGCAGTAGCAGCCCTGGAAAGGAAACAGGAGAAGGAAGTTGCTTGGGGGCCAGTTTTGAGTCTTGCATGAGCTGCATCCAGCCTGTGTCCCACATATTTGACACCCCTGGTCTAACAAGAAAGGAACTGAGGGTGAGGTGATGTTTTATTTTATATACAAAAAGAAAGAGTATGACTACTAAATAACCATGCAGAACTATAATAATCATTCAAGTGTATATTATGTAAGTAAACAGAATAAAGATTTTAATGCTGTGGTCAATGGTCCCTCTAAGCTCTACAGTGTTGTGAGCAGAACTTCTATCTCATGAGCAAAAAAAGCTAGTAGCATTTAAGTTGTGAGCGAGTATATATTTGACTATTGCATAAATTAGTTTTTTAGAAGATTACTTCCATAACCTTGAAAAAAATCTCTGGGATGGACTTTCAGTTTCGGCAGAGTGAAAGGCGGCCACCTCTCGGGACTCTCCCGGAGATGGTCAGCCCACGCACGGTTGGGGGGGTCTTCACACAAGTGAACGACCCTAGCAAGCCTTAGTTAAAGGCTCCAAACCAGGGGGCGCTTGGGGAGTAGCCTCTTTGCCGGCCTGACAGCCGGGAAATCGAGGCTTTCCCCCTGCCCCAGTGGCCCCGCTGTGTTGTGCCTGTATGGGACTTAGCAACGCCACCGACTTCCTGGAGTGAAGCAGCGAAGGATGAATTAAAAAAGGAAGAATCGGCAGAAAACCGTGAGTTGGTGATCTACTTGCAAGCATTTTAAATGTGCTCCCCCCCAATCGCACAAGCGCATGGGAGGTGGGAAGAATCCCCCCCCTTAGAAAACGGAACTTATAAAGGAGAGTGGAAGGGGGGTGAAGTGAAAAAGCGGATTGGTGAAAGTACCTTTTGGGATTGTATTGAAGTTGAAGAAAATAGCTGGACTCCTGAGCTGCGCAGCACGGACGGTGTAAAAGTAAACAATAAAAATGTCAGGGCAGAAAAGACTCCCGGACAAGCTGGTGAAGAAGCTGGGAGGGACTTCCGGTTCCAGCACCCCACCCCCTGGAGCCAGCTGTCAATCAGCAGAGTGAGATGATGCGCCCTCTGCTGGATCAAATGCAAAAAATCAGCGAAACTCTCTGTAACATGGAAGGTGTCCTCAATAGTCAACAGAAGCAATTAACGGATACAGCTAAGAAGATGGAAGAGATTGCAAAGAAATGCCTGACCTCGACGGAAGACACCAGGAAAATTAAGAAAAAGGTCAACAAAATAGAGAAACATCAAGAGATGCAGGAAAAAAGAATATTAATGCTTCAGATGGAAAAATCAAACTTGACTCTCCGTTTTCAGGGCATAAAGGAAGAGGAAAAAGAAGATCTCAGAGCTATTTTGGCGAATGCCTTGGCACCAATAACTGGCAAAGAAGCGCAAAAATTAAGCGAAGAGATGGATCTGGTATACAGATCCTACTCTAACTTTACCAAGAAAAATAATTTGCCAGCAGAGGTGGTTGTCAAGTTCACTAAGCAAAGTACTAGAGATCAAATTTTACGAGCGACTTCAGCAATGCCCTTGAAGATTGGTGAACAGAATATCAGGATTTTAAAAGATGTTCCATATGAAATTCGTCTGAAAAGAAAAGCATATAAAGGATTGACCTTATTTTTGCAAAAGTACCGTCGGTTACAAATGGTGGAATCCCGAAGGACTGGTCTTTAAATTCAACGATAAGAGAGAGAGGATTGATTCCGTCTTCAAAGCCCAAGAATTTCTGAAGAGGCACGCCAGCTCAGAGGAAGACTCAGAACTCGCTAAATGGACAATGTTAAGCAGCGAAGAAGACAGTGGCCCAGAGGAGGAGGAAGGAGAATTGGAGGAGGGAAAAGCAAAGAAGGGCCCATCGTACAATTTAAGAGATTTGAAAGGAAGACACCCCAAGATATGATTTGTTCATGACACGCAAGAATGGAGTATATTAACAATTAACCCCAAAGGACTTTACTAATCTTTTTAACAGATCTGTTTTGGACTTTTAGTAAGATGAAAAGAAGATCGTTCAACCACGGTAGAAGCCATGAACTTTATTTTTTACTAACAAAAAGTTTAACATACTAACAGGAAATTCACTCACTTCTTTTCTTTGTCCCTCTGTATACCCTTCCCCTTTCTTTATAGAAAGCAATAAAGTCCTCTCATTTTTAGGAGAGTTTATATAAAAAAAAGAAAGAAAAAAATCTCTGAATAAATTATTTTAAATTATATTTAAACTATATTTTAGGAATAATCTAAACATTATAAGAGAAAAAAGAATAATGTCAAATTTCACCCACCCCTTTCCACTATATTGATAGACCTGGCCTCCCTTTCCACTATATTGGTAGACCTGGACTCTGGAGAACAGGTCTACCCACCCCTTACCACTATACTGGTAGACCTGGCATCCAGATATCTCCTTTCCACTACATTGGTAGACCTAGCCTCCAGATAATAGGTCTACCCACCCCAGGCCATTATATTGGTAGACCTGGCCTTGGATTGTTGCCTTGTGCTGAGCCTTAGAAAACATACCAGCACTTTTTTTTTTTTTTTTTTTTGGGGGGGGGGACTCTTGCAATCTACTTTGGGTTTTGTTTTGTTTTTAGTGAAATATGACAACCAGCATTACAGATCAAGTATAACACAGGAGGAACAATCACTGTCAGAACCCTGCATAACCTAACAAACAGGAAGTTGCTTAAATGTTATCAACCTGCTGAAACTACTTATTTATTCAAATATTTATATCCCAGTTTTTCCCTGTGACTCAAGGCAACTTGTAGCATATAGGGACCATTATAGGCAGTAGGCCCCATAGGCTATAATGGAGAATCACTTGGGGGGCTGTCTTTTGAGGTAGAGGCACCAAATTTGCAGCATAGCTGCTGGTGCCTCTCCTTAAACCCCCCCAAAGTTTCAAAAAGATTGGACCAGGGGGTCCAATTCTATGAGCCCCAGAAGGAGGTGCTCCCACCCTCCATTGTTTCCAATGGAGGGAACTGTGACTTGCATGAATGGTCATGGAGCTGTATTTATGTTATACATAATGTTACACCTATTTCAATTTAAGTAAGTTGAGAGTTTTAGGAAAGTTTCTGTGCAATGCTACCTGATCTTGCATAGGTTAGTTTGTATTTATAACCAATGTAGTGGATGTCATTCATGTTCGATTGAGTTGAAGCAATGTGTTTTCATGTTTCAAAAAAAAAAATTGGGGGGTTCATAAAGGAATCGTTTATTTCACACTTTCACAAAAATTGCCTACTACAGAGTACAGCACTTGCATTCCTATCCTGGAGTCCCTGTGTGGTGTAGTGGTTAAGAGC
Source organism: Gekko gecko (assembly GCA_029375565.1). Taxonomy (NCBI): domain Eukaryota; kingdom Metazoa; phylum Chordata; class Lepidosauria; order Squamata; family Gekkonidae; genus Gekko; species Gekko gecko. Next base: position 213,367,372 of record JAPDNY010000005.1, on the reverse strand, counting down.
AGTGGACTGTAACCTGGAGAACCTGGTTTGATTCCCCACTCTGCCACGTGAAGCCTGCTGGGTGACCCTGGGCCAGTCACAGTTCTCTTAGAACTCTCTCAGCCCCACCTGCCTCACAAGGTGATAGTTAGCTGCTTTGACACTCCTTAAGGTAGAGAAAAGTGGGGTATAAAAACCTACTTTTCTTCTTCTTCTCTTCTATTTGTTTGTGTCTCTATTTGCATGAAAAGTGTATCCAGCCATACAAGCATTTTGATGCATCTAGAATGTACAATGTGTTGACAATCTATGCAGAAGGCTGTAGACACATACAGATCTCTCCAGTCTGATCTTGGCAAAAAGATCACAAACCTTTGTCACTGTTGCACTCCAGCGAAAATCATTGGAAGACCTGTTTGCTCAGTGCAAAGCTGCTTCCATCAACAGAAATGCAATTATATAGTTCCCAAAACTGACAAGGGAAGTAACAGATTGTTATTCATTAGAAACTCAGAGATTATAATTTGTAGAACTATGTGAAATTTTGTTATAGCTAGAGAAAAAGATAATTAACAGGATGGTGATAATTGAAAATCTAAAACCGAGAGAAGCAGGAAATAGAACACATTTATTGGTGAGAGTGTAAAGTGAAACCTCTCTATAAAAGCGAGAACCAGAGTGAAGAACCAGGTTTTGATGCCCCTAGGAATTCCAATGTACCTCATTAGGTACTTCCCCAAAGTTAATTTTTATCTTTCAATTTTAAATACGGGAATAAATTGCTAATTTGGCAGCCTCCACTCCAATTCTTTCCAGAGTTCACTAATTTTCCAGGTTTGTGTCACATATGGGTAAAAATAAAAGGAGTAAGAAATAATACTGATATCATGGTGGGGGTCTGCTATAGGCCATCAAGCCAGGCAGAGGATTTGGATGAGACACACCTACAACAGATTACAAAGTTCTCAAAGAGATGGGACATGGTGGTCATGGGAGATTTTAATTACCTGGATAGCTATTGGAAGTCTAACTTTGCTAAAAATGAAAGGTCAAATAAATTCCTGACTTGTCTTGCTGACAACTTTATTTTCCAGAAAGTGGAGAGGGAAAAAAAGAGGATCTGGTATCTTGGACTTGATTCTTACCACCAGGGAAAAACTGGTTGATGAGGTGAAAGTAGTGGGTACCCTGGGTAATAGTGACCATGTAATTTTGGAATTTACAGTCTTGGGGAAGGTAAAAGCTGTACATAGTAAGACATATAGGTTGGACTTCAGGAAAGCAAATTTTAATACACTTAAAAGTTATGCTGGGGAGAATCCCATGGTCAGAAATACTTAAGGAGATGGGAGTTCAAGAGGGGTGGGAGTTTCTTAAAAATGAAATACTGAAGGCACAATGACAAATGATTCCTATAAGAAGAATAAATGGGAGGAGCCTAAAGAAGCCAAGGTGGCTCCATAAACAGCTTTCTAAGGACTTGAAAAATAAAAAAGACTCATTCAGAAAGTGGAAGGAGAGCCTTACAACCAAGGATGAATACAAACCAGTGCATGTAGAGAGAGGGTTAGGAAAGCTAAAGCTCAGTATGAGCTTAGGCGAGCGAGAAATGCTAAAAACTACAAAAAGGGTTCTTTTCTTATGTTCCATGTAAGAAAAAGAGCAAGGGCATGGTAGGTCCATTGCAGGGACAGGAAAGTGAAATTGTAACAGGTGATGAAGAGAGGGCAGAACTGCTCAATTCCTACTTTTCCTCAGTCTTCTCTTACAAGGGAAATGGTGCTCAAAATGGCAAAAACAGAACACATTATGAGGGAATGGAGTTGCAGTCTAGGATTGACATTGTGGTAGTATGAAACTAAGTCTTCGGGGCCAGATGAACTGCATCCAAGGTATTAAAAGAACTCCCAAATGTAATTTCTGAGCCTCTGTCCTTTTTTTTTAGAATTCTTGGAGAACAGGTGAGGTGCCAGAATATTTTTTGTTGTTGTTCTTCAGTCACACAGTTGAGTCCAACTCTTCACAACCCCATGGACTACGTCACGCCAGGCCCTCCTGTCTTCTATCATGCTCCGAAGTTTGCTTAAGTCAGGCAAATGTTGTCCTCATCTTCAAGAAGGGGGAAAAGGGGGATCCGGGTAACTACAGACCTGTCAGCTTTACGTCTATATCTGGGAAAGTTTTAGAAAAATAATCAGACAGTCCTTGAGCATTTAGAAAGGACGGCTGTAATTACTAAGAGCCAGCATGGGTTTCTCAAGAACAAGTTATGTCAGACTAACCTTATCTCTTTTTTTTGAGAAAGTTACTACTTTGCTGGATCAGGGGAATGCTGTAGACATAGTTTATCTTGATTTTCATAAGGCTTTCAATAAGGTTCCACATAACATACTTGTTATCAAATTGGAAAAATGTGGTTTGGATCCTATGACTGTTAGGTGGATCTATAACTGATTGACAGATCGCACCCGAAGAGTGCTTGTGAATGGTTCCTCATCTTCTTGGAGGGCAGTGACAAGTGGAGTGCCTCAGGGATCTGTCCTGGGACCTGTTTTGTTCAACATCTTTATAAATAATTTGGATGAAGGGGTAGAGGGAATGCGTATTAAATTTGCAGATGATACTAAATTGGGAGGGGTAGTAAATACAGTAGAAGACAGAGTCAGGATACAGGATGATTTTGACAGGCTGGAAAACTGGACCAAAAGAAATTTAATGAATTTCGTATATGCCTAACCCTCCAGCCAGTGGTGCCATGCTGAAAGTGCCAATCTGATCTCCCCTGCTTTTTTATCCCACACCGACCAGTTGCATTCTGTGTCATTAAACTTTTTGGACACATAGGCCAGTGGGTGTAACTTCCCGTCTTTCCCTTCCTGCAAAATGGCGCCATCCATAGCAACATCCAAAGCGTCCACTTGCACTATGAATTTTTTAAGTTCATTTGGGTGGGTGAGGATGGGCTCGGATGTGAACAAAGTCTTTAAATGATTGAACGCCTCTTGGCACTCAGGCATCCAATCCAATTTGGCCCCAGGGCATATGCTCTCCAGCCCTTTCCCCTTTGTCTTTAGGAGGTCAGTTAGAGGCAGACTCACCTGGGCAAAATTAGCCAAAAATGGCCGGTAAAAGTTCGCGAATCTGAGAAAGGCTTGAAGCTGCCTCCAGGTCTTGGGGGGCTCCCACCCGATTACATCCTAGATCTTTGTGGGGTCCATTTCAATTCCCTCAAGTGAAATACAGTACCCCAAGAATGAGATTTCTGTGCAATGAAATTCACATTTGGATAGTTTGGCAAAAAGTTTGTGCTTGTGCAACGTTTCCAAGACCTCCCAAACCAGTTTAATAGGGGACTCTTTGTCGGGAGAGTACAACAAAATATCATCCGAGTACACCAGTGCCCCTTTGTACAAGTGCTTATGCAACACTCTGTTGATTAAATTCATGAAGACCCCCGGAGCCCCCTGAAGGCCAAAGGGCATGACCAAGTATTTGAACTGCCCCAGGGGGATGTTGAACGCTGTCTTATATTCATCCCTCTTCCAGATTCTAACTTGGAAATAGGCATCCTGCAGGTCCAATTTCAAGAATATTTTCCCTTTGGAAACTGCTGCCAGGAGGTCTTTAATCAAAGGGAGGGGGTAAGCGTTCATGGTCAAAACCACATTCAAGCCCCTATAGTCCATACACAACTGCAAACCCCCATCCTTCTTTTTTCAGAATAGCACGGGGGCTGCAAAGGGAGAGGAGGTGGGGAGGATGAAACCCCTAGCCAAGTTCTTGTCAATGAACCTCCGTAACTCCTCCTTTTCCGCAGGGCTCATTGAGTATAACTTTCCTTTGGGGAGCTTTTGATCTGGCAAGAGTTCGCACAGTCTGAATTACCATAGGGGGGCAGCTTGTCAGCCTATGCCTCCCCAAACACCTGCGCCAAGTCTCTGTACTCAGGGGGGATCACTTTCAGTTCAGCGCTAACTAAACCAATCGGCACACATTGTGCCAGGGTCAGCTCATCCCGTGACGCACCCCAGACATGGGTTGCACAGCGCAGGGACATGAATTTCACGATGCTCTCCTCCCACAGTATGTAAGGGGGTCAAGGACTCCCCAAAACTAGTGGGAACCAAGCTGCTGGTGTGATGACAAACGCCCGGTGTTCCCAGTGCTGGCCTGCCCCCATCCTCAACTGTACTGTCTCGTACTTACAAGGGTCTTTCATGGACAACCCATCCATTTGGGTGAAAATCAGCAGGTCAGGGAGTTTAACTACTTTCGCCCCGAGCCCCATCACTAGGGAGGGGTGAATCAAGTCTCGCACAGTACCCGAGTCAATCAGCCCCCTTACCAACACATGGGTATTCAGTTCAGGGTAAATAATAGTCACAGTTACGAAGAAGAGGGGAGGGCAATTGCTCAACAGTTTCTGTGCCTCAGCACATGGGACCTGCTGCTCAGCACTATTCACAGCAGGTCCTTCTCTTTTCCCACCGGCTGGAACCGTTCCTCACCAGACAAATCAGTCTCCTCTTCTTTGGGACTAGCTTGCAGCGCCCGTGGGGTCTTTGGTGTGGTCAGTTTCTTCACCAGGGTCTCGAACCGTTTCTTCTAACCCCCCTTCCCTGGGGGGGGGCCGTAGATCCGGTCTCAGGACACGCAGCTGCGAAATGGCCCGATTCCCCACATTTGAGGTAGAGCCCCTGCTTCATCCTCTGCTCGCGGGTCCCGTCTTTTGGGCGGGGCGCTGGAACTTTGGGTTTTGCTGGGGGAGGGGTGCTCTTCCCTAGGGTCATGGCGTCATCAATGCAGATGGTGCGGAGACAGCTCTCAGTGTCTGCTGCCGCCCTCAACCAGGCGAGGAGGGATACAGGCTTCACACTGTGGAGGATGGTTCCCCGGATCTCAGGGTTCAAACCCAATCGATAGTGCTGCACCAGCACCCCATCCGGCCACTCACAAATCTTCACAGCATGGTGGCGGAACTCCTCCGTGTACTCCCGCACTGATTTCTTTCCCTGGCGAAACGTACATAGGAACTCCTGGGCTGTCTTGCTCGCGTTGGAATCTTCGCAATGGGTGCACAGGTCCTACATGAATACATCGGCTTCATGGAGCTCCCTACTGTCCTTGTGATGTAGGCTCATGTACCAATCCACTGCTCCCTCCCAGAGTCAGGAGGCTATAGCATCCACAATGCGCTCTTCATTGGGGAATAGGTAGCCCCAATTTTCTACAAACTTTTCAGCTCTCACCAGGAAATAGGACAGCTTCTCCGGGGTGCCATCGAATGTCACCTCTAGCAGGTCTGCTGGGTTTGGGAATACCCTCCCTGGCCCTCTGGGGATTCCCCTGGGTCCGTGAGGGGGTCCCCCTGGTGGGGGTCCCGTTGGTACGACCGGAGCCGCCGGCACCGGTGCTGGGATTACTGGTGGAGCAGGTGGTGCCTGTGGTGTGGGCAGACGCTGATCCAGTTCTCTCTGTACCACCTCAGCAATTATCCCCGGCATCTTTCAGAACGAATCCTCCACCAACTTAAGTATTCACTCCTGGCTGCACTTCAGCAGCCCAAGCCGTGTATCTGTGGATTCTTTGGATTCCACTGGCTGGTGCTGCGGGGCCTCCACTACAGGTGCTGTGCTCAACTGGTAGATTGATTGGTTGTACTGGCTTTCCCTACGGGGCTCATGAGGGGTCAAGGACCACGTTTCCATAGTCTCTGCTAGTGGTCTGCCCCATTCCCTCCGTTTCCTGGGGTGCGTAGTCACACTGGTGTACGCCCCGCCAAATGGATCAAAGTAGGCTCCCTCCGACTCCCCATCCAGGAGCCAGAGGGCTGGAGTGGTTGTGGTCGGCACCTCTGTGGTGGGCATTGATGTGACCGGTATCGATGTGGTGGGTACCGTGTCCTCAGACATGGTCACCACTGTCTGGTCCTCCTGTTCTCCACTTATCTCAAGAGTTGAGAGAGATGCGGCTCAGATGGGAGGCACGTTGGGAGGATCACTGACACTCTACCAGGTTCCCCAGAAACACCAGGCTTCTTCAGAAGATAGCGTTTATTAAGGCAATGCTGGAGACTCATGTACGTATTCTGTGTCAGTGATAACGTGAAATAGAAAGCAGGCTAAGTTATACCCCATTTGACCTAACCCCCCCATAGCTAAGCCAATAGTCACAGAGTGTGCGCACGTGAAAGGCAAGCGAGCAAGCTTAAGAAAACAACCCAGACCTGTTACATTTCCCAGCAGCTGTGAGTTAGCGGCTTGAGACCCAAGGTCAGGCAGAGCGATAAGAAACAGAACAGACAATGGTAAATCACAGCAAGAAAGGAGGACCCCCTCAATTCCCACATTCCTGTAACAGAGAAAGATGCCCCCCACATTCCAGCTATGGCAGGGTTACCTGACACCCTGTCAGGGGGCTCAGGCATGGGGCAGGGGACATATTAAAACAGTAGAAGGCCTGAACTCACTCTTTAAAATTGTGGCACATCCACCCATCTCATCTAGTTCAGCTCTATATCTACATTTGTACCTAGGGTTTCAGCCGTCAGGTGGGAGTGGGTGATCTCCTTATTTCATGGGCTCCTGCCCACCACCAGCCACCTGGCTGGTGGGGGGAAGCCCCATCCCCAAATGCCATGAACCAGCATGATGTCCCCAGTGTGATGACATCATGTGGAAGTGAAATCATCATGCTGAGGACATCACACAGAGATGCTCTGGTATTTTGGGCCCCAAATACCAGCGCATCGCTGCACAATGTCTCCCGTGTGATGATGTCTCTTCCACATGATGTCATCATGGGAATGTCGTGCATGGTAATGTCGCCCCACCCCCCACTCCTAGAGAGCTCTCTCCCACCCCCCACCAGTGAGGAGGTAAGACACGGCAACCCTATTTGTACCAGTGTAGGGGTTTGGTTGACATAAGCATTTTCCAGAATTGTTTTAGGATGTTGCCCTCAATTTATCACTGGAGGAAGATATTCTAGACTTTGCACTAATTATACCAGCCTTCCTTCTGTGTTTTTGCAGAAAATCTAGACCTGTGCTTGTCCCTTCATTCCCCCAGTTGTCTTGCACATGCTTCCATAAGCAGTCCAGGTAGATTATTTGTGCTCTATGAAACCAACTGAAATCGATACCACTCGCTGCTTTTATTGTGTGTTAGATTATGAAGATTTTTATTATATGTCAGTTATGTTCATTGTATGGTATTATTTTACATAGGTGAAACTGTGCACTTTGGGGTTCCACACCACGGTTTTACACAAAAACATTCCCCAAATAGTTGAGCTTGATTGACTCACTAAGGAGAGCGGACTCTAATCTGGGAGAACTGGGTTTGATTCCCCACTCCTCCACATGCAGCTGCTGGTGTGATCTTAGGTCAGTTACAAGTTCTTTCAAAGCTGTTCTCTCACAAGCAGATCTCGAAAGAGCTCTCTCAGCCTTACCTATCTCACAGGGTGTCTTTTGTGGGGAGGTGAAGGGAAAGAAGATTGTAAGCCACTCTGAGACTCCTTTGGGTAGTGAAGGGCAGGGTATAAATCCAATCCCTCCCCTTCTTCTTTGACATGTATGTAGTACTAAAGACCAGCTTTCTCTTTTTTGGCAGGCAACCTTGGTTTTATGGCTGGGGCTTCAATCTTCCACGAGGCCAAGCACTCTTAGAGAAATGGAATCTCATTCCAGAAGGAATCGATATTCTTATAACACATGGACCACCTCTTGGTAAGAAAATGCTGAAAACTAGTTATCCATTTCAGTTCATCCTAATTTATCTATATGTCTTTGGGGATAGAGAATGGCTTCTAGTCTCTGTTGTCTCAGTTTAGTTCTTGGGATGTAAAAATCTGTGTGACTCTGAATTAAATTACAGTGAAACAGTATTCTCACTACATCATAGTATAAGTCAAACCATCAATAAACCCCATTGATTTAATAAGTGGCATAAATAAAATGCTAAGAATGAAAACAGGTCCAATATACTTTTGTGCCCCCCACTTCCTTGAATGATGAGAAATTCCATGGATGGCAGTACAAGTTTCCTGGCATGAGAATACTGAAGACTCCCCAGTCTCTTTCATTTATTTATAAATATGCAAGTAGAGCATACTGGTGGAGCAGGCAGCAAATTTGCTGCCTCTAAATCAGATTCCCAGACAGAACCCAGTTCAAAGCTTCCTGTGTCTTTCTTGCTTTCTGTTGTTGTCTCTGAATTTAACTTCAGAATACCAAATTATTTTTCTGCTACTGATGGATCCCGTCCACTTCCCTCCCTCAGAGGCAAGATTTTCCCTCCATTTCTATTTCCCGTCTCTGACTGAGCAACCCTGGTAGCATTTTTATTCTTCTCTTGAAGAAACTTTGTCTGTCCAATCCTGTCAGTAAGATGTAGTCAAGGCCGGCTCGAGATGGCTCTGCGCCCTAGACGGGTGCAGATGCCAACCTCCCGGTGGGGCCTGGAGACACCCACCATGCTGCCCCTGCCTCCTCTCCCCCCCAGGGGGGAGGGGGAGGGCAGGCGAGCTGCAAGCCAGGGAAGGGGCAGGATTTTTAACCCCCACCCCTTCCCTCTCAGCACCCTCCGCAGCTGCGGAGTGCCCAGGCAACCCAGGGAAGAGGTGGGGTTTTTAATCCCCGCCCTTTCCCTCCCAGCGCCGGCTTGCCTGGTCGCTCTGCAGCTGCAGGGCACCCAGTCAATCCAGGGAAGAGGTGGGGGTCTTCCCTCCCAGCGCCGGCTTCCCGAGGGGGAGGGGGAGGGTGGGCAAGCTCTGCTGCCGCCTCCCGCGCCCCACTGGGGCACTCTTCACTGGCGGCGGCGGGGAGGCACTGGCGGCGGGGGCTTTTCGCGGGGAGGGCGGGGCACAGTTTGGTGCCCCTGCGGCCGGTGCACTCTAGGCAATCGCCTAGCAGGTGAGCCGGCCCTGGATGTAGTTTGGCTATTTGCTCAGCCCAGGAACCTGAGGGGAGGGATAGGATCACCTTTAAACCCTTGGAAAATGGCATTTGAGATGCTTTTAAAATTCAAAAATAACAAAAGGTTCTATTTTAACATCAAAGGGAAAGGTCAGGTGAAATTGGAGGTTGAAATTACTGTGGTAAAACCATTACAAGCACAGACTTTTGTTTTTATATATCAGGCTAATCAGAGGTTCTTAAATTATTCACAGTTACTTAGATCTTAATATCTCATTGGTGCCCAGAAGGCTAGTACCCTCTTCCCAGTATCCCATCTCCTATTCTTTGGAACACCAGTACTCTTCTTGAGTGTTTGACTGACTTTTAAGATCTCTACAGGCAGTTCCTAATCACACCAGATGAGGGATCTCTGTGCTCCTCAGAGATAAGTCTCCCTGTTTGACCTGGTAGGGATCTTCTCATTCTAGCAGATCTATCCCCCTTTCCTTTAGCCTGAATGGGAGTCTTCTTTGCTTCCCACTTCCTAGCCAAACTCTCCCCCCCTCCAGTGCTCCTGTCTGTGTTCAAACTGTTCTCAGCTAATGCTAAATTCAGATTGTGTTCAGTCAAGGTAGAATTCTGACTCTGTCAGCACTAAACTATTTTTTGATAGGTCTATCCGTAGACAGTCTCAGTACACATCTCTTCACAGTAAAGGCAGGAATCTGATCAATCAGATTGCCTGTAGCAGCCTGTCACTCAAGGCTCTCTGGCTCTGTGAAGAATTAACCCTTCACGGTCCTTTAGTTGATGGTATAGCATTTTTTGAGCCTCTTTAAAAGTGCAATCCAACACACTGCCATATTTTTGAACTTTGAGGAGTATCTCCTTCTGAAAACTGGAGTCCAAGAAATCGGTTATTAAGATCTATTTTGCTACTGTTGCTAAAATTCTTGCTGTTCAATATTATTGTTATTGTTGTTGTTGTTGTTGTTATTGTTATTATTATTATTATTATTATTATTATTATTATTATTATTATTATTATTATTATTATTATTATTATTATTATTATTATTATTATTATTATTTTATCAATTTATATCCTGCCCTCCCTGCAAGCAGGCTCAGTGCAGGTCACAACAATAAATTCCAATACAATCTTAAAATGATTCAGTCAATAAATATAAAACATTAAATTAATACAATAAAACCAGTTAAAACAGTTAAAGTGGGCAGTGCAATGAATTTCAATTTTCATTTCCTACGGTCGGGAATGAATGGGCCAATGCCAAGCCATAAAGGTCTCATTAATACCAGCATATTGGAACAGCAACAGGGAGGCCAGCTGTAGATGCCCGCTGCCTCAACCAAAGGCCCGGTGGAACAGCTTCATTTTGCAAGCCCTGAAAAACTGTAACAGGTCCTGCAGGACCCTGATCTCAGTCAGGAGCATGTTCCACCAGGCTGGGGTCTGGGCCAAGAAAACCCTGGCCCTGGTTGAGGCTAGGTGAACATCTTTTGGGCAGGGGACAACCAGCAGATGGTTATCCACAGAGCACAAGGCTCTCCAGAGCACATATGGGGAGAGGTGGTCCTTTAGATATGTCGGTTCCAGGCCGCATAAGGCTTTAAAGTTTAGCACCAGCACCTTGAAGTGGATCCAGTACTCAATTGGTAGCCAGTGCAATTGACAGAGCATCGGCTAGATGCACGCCAGCACAGACATCGCAGTCAGCAGGCATGCCACTGCATTTTGTTCCAGCTGGAGTTTCTGGTTCAGCCTCAAGGGTAAGCCCACATAGGGTGTATTCAGACGGGCCATTTAGTCTGCTTTCGGCACGCTTCAGGAACGGATTTTATGTGTGTGTTCACACACCCAACATCTGTGCACCGTCCCCGGCCATCGCTTTCTGGATCAAACCCCCTTTAAAACGGAGTATTTTTTTTTATAAGTATTTTATTGATTTTGCAATGCTATGGGATTTGGGAAATGGTTACTAAATCCCTACCTCTAAATTCTATAGGAAACGGGGAAGGGAAAACTAATACAACACAAACTACTGGAATGGGGGAGGGAGACTACCACCCTAACTCTAAGCCAACTAATGGTTATAGGGAAGGGAAGACTAACAAGGTGACACAATCTGGTTACATAGGTATATATCCCTGTCACCTAGTGATACAGCGCTGTTATTGCTTGTAAAAATTTAACAAAAAATAATAAAGAGTTGCATTAACTAGCTGGATAACAAAAACTGCATTATCAACAATTATCTTGGTTTTTAGAGTCTTTTCTTCTTGCATTCCTTTTTTCCTCTGGGTTTGGGAGCAGCTGCGCCTTTCTCTGATTCTGATGTATCTGAAGAACTATTAGGTTTGTAACTGTCGCTTGATGAATCCTGTGAGTAGGATTCTTCTTCATCTTCTTCCTCTTCTGCTTTAGATTTCTTGTATTTGTTGCGTTGCTTGGGATTAAAGTATCGGTCTACAAACTTCTTCGCCTTAGGAACAGTGTCAATGTTGAATTTTTTATCTTTAAATTTGAAACTCAGTCCTTCGGAAAATGACCATCTATAAGGAATTCCTTCCTTCTAAAGAGAGAGAGTAAGATTCCTGTAAAGTCTCCTCTGCTTTCTGATTTCAAAGGGGATATCCTTCAAGATTTTTATCTCCTCATTTTTGATTTTCAAGGGTTTCCCCTGTGTAGATTTCAGCACCAGATCTCTGGTAGACCATCTTGTGAATTTCAAACATATTTCTCCCGGGAGTTTATTTTTTTTAATAAAGTCTGGATAAGTTCTGTAGGCCCAGTTCATCTCCTTCGTTAAGTCTTCCTGTTTTTAATCCATTATTGGAGGAAAGTCTCTGCTAAGAGAGCCTTCAAATCTTCGTTCTTTTCCTCTGGGATCCCTTGGAAGCGTAAAATGTACATGGATCTTTCCAGCTGGAGCTGTATTAACTGAGTTTTATTGGAGGATCTCTCTTTCTCCGCTTCATCTGCTTTTTTATTAATACTCTCAGTCTGTTTTTCCATCTTTTCTAACATCTTTTCAGTCATGGAAGTTCTTTTATCTATTTGGGACCTTTGCTTCTGCAAATTATCCATTTTAAGGCTGAGGTTAGTCATCGGTTCCATTAGAGGGCGCAATGCGCTCGCCAGTAGTGTAGGCATATCTGCTGTTACTTCCTGGTTGTGGGAGGGAGTCACTGGTTGGCTATTTCCAGTTTGCATTTTTTTCTCCAGGCCCGCCTTCCGCCCTCTCCCAGCCATAATATCAACAAGAAGTAAGTTTCCCAAAACAAAGTAAACATTGAGTAAATTTTATCCGCTTCGCATTATTATGCAGTTTTCAATTTCGCTGATATTCTGATGCATTTAGCTTTGTTCAGAAAGTTTTTAAATCCCGTTTTAAAACTGCCTTACTTTAAGTATGGGGGGAGGATTCTTGAGTTTCTTCCTTCCCACGCCACTTTGCACTTAGGCACTTCTAATTGCCACCAGGGTTCTTGTAGATGCTTTTAATCACCTGAGTTTTGCTTAACTCATGCTTTGAAGCCTTGGAAGTCTTTTAGAAGCATTTCAAAACTTTTGACCATATCCGCTCATCCGACAGTCATCTCTCGGCGCCCTGCTGGCTCTGTGGTGACAGGACCTTTCGGGGAAGAAGGTGAGCCTCAATTCCTTGGCCGGCGCTTTGGAAGAGGCTCTCCTCAGCTCCCCAGCCTGAGGATCTCCTAGACAGATCCCAGGAGGGTCCAAGATGAACTCAGACCCTTCCTGTCAGCCGAGTCTCAGCTGCCCCCCCATCAGAGCGAGACGGGGTGCAGCCGAGCAGCGAGACACTTAAACTAGAACTCTAAAACAGAGTATTTTGATACCACTTACCCAAGTGGTATTTCCTGATTCTCCATTTCGAGACGCACTTTTCTGTTGTCTGATCGCTCCGGTGTTGAGCTACTTCTGGGTGCTTCAACCCCTTCCCCTCTGGAAAGCTGCTGCGGAAGCCTCAGGCTTCCACTTTTCATCAGCCATTTTTTTTAAGCCTCAGTGGTATGTGCATGGGCGGAGCTCCACTCCTAAGTTAGTAAAAGCAAGGTTTGAATGGTGCCTAGTTTAAGCATTTAGACGAGTTCGGGATCCCATGGAGGCCAGTTTCGGGGGTAAAAGTTTCATTTAAAGTGTCCATTTAAAATTTAAAGGGAAGTGTGGAAATTGCTGTTCTGTGCAATGCGCAAAAATTTTAGTTCTAAAGTTGGCTGCCTGTCCGTATGCTCAAGCTGAGAGGGGAAAAAACCCATCAATGTACGCTCCCAGTGGGGAGCAATGTGGCTGCGCAGGGATCCGGAACAAGGAGGTCAGTGTGATCATGATTCTCCAAGTTAAAAAAACCCCTGGAGTAATTTACACCATTCCCAGCATGCTGTCTGAATGCACCCCTAGAGTGAGTTATGGTAATCAAGCCTGGAAGGGACCATTGCATGGATCACTGTAACCAGGTGTAGTAACCAGGGGCTATTTTGTTTTTTTTAGTTGTTTATTCTTTGTAGTTCCTTGCAGAAACCAGTGCTTAGTTCACATTCTTAAGCTGGAACAGTGCTAATAAGGCCACCTGTATACCATTAGCTCATGGTTGCCTAGCACTGACTCTGTGAAGACTTGTTGGCTTAGGAATAACCTTAGACAGCTGAGGCTGGTTGGGCTCCCCATGCAATGGCCGAGCATGTGGATCCCAGTCAGCTCCACCTTCAATTACCTCTGCCCAATATTCATTTACATGTCGGACTCCCTGATCAGGATCGGCCCCAGGTGCATCTGGTTGCAAGGTCCAATTAGTGCCTGTGACTGGGTCTCCCGAGAGGAGGTTAAAAATGAAGGCTTTTCTTACCTTCTTTGTCAAATGTTAGACTTGGAGCTGGGTATGCTGCCGGGTGCTAATGTTTTTCCATTGGGGTGAAACCCTGAACCTCTGTAAGAGGGATTGAGATGGTGATCTGCCTTATTGGACTGCTGAAAGCAGATTGCTCATTTATGCTGCAAGAAATGCTGTGGACCCTGGTGCGATAATATCCAAGGTAACTAGCTAGAGAGTAAAAACTTTTTTGTTTTCTGTACACAGTGTATGAGTATTGCTTTGCACTTTAAAATAAACTACTTTGTTACATGCCAGTTGGTGTGTTTGTCTGGGGGTTTGCAGAAGGCTTTTTCTAGTTGCCTTTGTGACCCTACCAATAATATCGGAGTGGAACTCCTGACCCTGGAGAGGGTTGGCCTTCCTACTGAAGATCCTAATGGAAGCAGGGTTGACCTGTGCCTTGCAATCTGGGAAGAAGCAGGTCTGGTGGCAGCCAATGGTGGTAAAATTACTCAAAGTGCTCGGCCCGTCAGTCCTCCAGCCCAACCTCCTGCCAGGTTGGCAAGGGAGAGTTTGAGGCCTGGTGGTAATTGCTGGGTGTGGCACTACACCAGGTCCCAGGGGGAGAGGTAGGGAACCAGCTGCCTGATCTGCTGCAGACAGTAAAAGGCAGATCTGGCAACTGTGGCAATCTGGGCCTCCATAGAAAGTGAGGCATCCAAGGTCACCTCTAGTCTCGTGACCTTCTGGGCTGGCACCAACAGTGCTCCATCCATCGTAGGGAGCCTGATTCCTGAATCCACTCCCCTCCGGCTCAGGTACAGGACCTCCATCTTTGTGGGATTTAGCTTCAGCCAACTCTGTTGCACAACCACCCAGCCATGGTCTCTAAAGCCCTGTCCAAGCTCTCAGGGGTGGAGTCCGGGCAGCCATCCAACAACAGATAGAGCTGGATGTCATCAGCCTACTGGTGGCAACCCAGCCCCAACCCCCAGACTAACTGGGAGAGGGGGCTCATGTAGATGGTAAACAACATTGAAAAGAGGATCTCCCCCTGCGGCACTCTACATTCTAGTGAGTATCACAGGGAGACCCTCTCGCCTAACGCCACCCTGTGTCTCTGACCATTGAGAAAGGAGGAAAACCACTGTAGGACAGTCCCCTGAAAATGGCCAGACTCACAATACTTGCCATTTCTTAACACTCATACTGAAGCAAGTGAAGGATCTGACTGGAAAAGAAATTCAGGACAATGACCAAATGTTCCTAATTGACTCTGTTTTTGGACAGAAATGTTATCTTGCTTCCCAAGCAATATTTTCTCTTACTGTCTATGTAGATTAGTATTTTACTGGTGGGGAGAAAGTGTTTGTACAAGGTTTTTTCCTCTTGCACCCTCTCACCTCCAGTCCAGGAGATAAGAAAGGTGCAAGTCCTTGTTACTATGCCAGCACGTGGAGAATCTCACGTCTGTCCCACACCCCTTCAGGAGTGAGAGAAACCAAAAACCCACATGCCTGAGGAACACTGAGATGAGTATTCTGCCACCAGGACCTATTTAAGGACGTTCCCAACTCAGACAGGAGGATAGGTCCCACCTCCTGCCAGGTTTCTGGGAATTAACAACTTATCAGCTCTGGGCTAGAGCTGCAGATCATTAACACACAGTAGTAGCTTTCTAGGCGAGCAGCCCCAAGCCACGAGATTTAGCCCTAGAGTTTCAGTTACAGCACATCAATCCAAATCAGATCAGTTTAATCTATATAAGATCTTTATTAAGCAAAGCAGTTATATGACAAGAGACTTGCAAGGATTAGAAAACAAAGAACAATCCTATAGCTTTGTACAGCTCTTACTAAACATAAAAATATATCATAATTTCCAATCCTTGGTCCAGTGACCAGGTAGAACAAAGTCCATTCTCCAAGGGATCTTAAAGAGGAACCACATGCTTGCAGTGGGCAATTAAGGTCAGCTTGTTGCCCACTTGCAAAATTCAGGTTTGTAATCCAAACAGAGACTAACTCTTAGAAAGGGGCCCTCTTTCCAAGAGAGTTCTGAGTCTTTTTTCATAGGGCGAGGACAAATCCCCTCCTACCTCCGTCACAACTGAGTAGGGCCATTTACCCAATCACGACAGAGTAGAAAGGTGTGTCTAACTATGTAGGAGCCTCCATAGCTTATGTGCTGACGGCACGTATGCTGGGCTTTGAAGTTTGGGAAGAGCCTCAATGTCTGGCTTTCCTCTCTGAGGTGCCAAAGTGGCTTTTGAAATGTATATCTAGGCCTGGCATCTGTGCATGCCATTTGGTCAGGTGTCAAAAGTCACAGGGACATGTTCTCAGCTGAACCATTTGGGCCTAGTCACTGAACCAGGAAAGTATTTTTCCTATAGAGTGTTATTGATTATGTTTTAACTAATCCTTTTGTATGATATTCAATGATTTTATGTGGGTTATCTCCCAGAAAGTGACCATCAGCCATTTACACTCCAGCTAACTAAATTTGATAAATAATGAACCAGAGCGACCCTCCATTGGAAATTACTGCTGATAGTTGACTGAAATGGTCTCCTACACTTCAGTATGAACTACAGAAAACCTTAAATAGCACATCATTCCTGTAATTTAGGAATGAAATCCTTGCTGCTTAAAATATTGATGATGCTCTGGCCTTGTATTGCAAGTTGATTAAATCTTTGAGATGATTCCTAATTAACCCTACTAAGATTATTCAAAATAAGAAGAGGATGAATAATTCCTGGTATGATAAGGAATGTTTGAATATGAAAAGAAGTTACATTCTTATAAGATATAGAACATACTCCAAATAAATATCTCCCAAAAGCCTGCTCCAGCTGCTTAAGGGGGAAAAAATGTCTTGTATGAAGAGTCATTGCAAGATTTGGCTTTGGCATTAGCTCAAAATGATATGACAAAATCTTGGCAACTTGATGGGAGAGTTAGCTATGAATTAGATTCTTATATATCAAAGGGTACATGGGAGAAACATTTTTTTTAGTCGTTTAATGATACAGGGTAGAATGAAGAGATTTTAGAATCACCTCTAACAAATGTATTAGACACTGTACCTGTTTGGTCATCTGCTACTTCTAATGAAGCAGACTCTCTAATAGCTATAATCACGAGCAAGAAGACCCCCCGGATAAAGTCTTATTCTCCCTGATATTTTTAAGGTTTTTCAAAAAAGGTGGGTACCAGTTCTTGCTCATTTATTTACACATATTGATAGAACTGGTAAGATCCCTAAAGAATGGACAACATCCATTATTGTACCTATATATAAGAAGGGGGGAAGAAAAGATCCATATAATTATAGACCAGTTTCTCTCAGAAAATTATATGGCAGGCATCTCTAGAGGAGATTGGAGGAATGGGTGACTGAAAAGACTTTACTAGCACCAGAGCAAATAGGATTTAGGCAGGGTTGTTCAACTTCAGATCATTGTTTTCTGTTACAGAGTTTTATAAATAAATATGCACACAGACAACCTAGGCAATTATTTGTTGCCTTTGATTCAGTTTCAAGGTAGCACCTCTGGATGAAATTGTGCAAGCTTGGAACAGATAATAGGCTATTGGAGCAAATACAAGGACTCTACTCCAACACTTCACTAAAAGCTAGATTAGGCCTATATGGACAGCTATCCAATTCAGTCACAACTTCAAAAGGGGTGCGCCAAGGCTGTATTTTAGTGCCATTACTTTTCAATCTCTATATAAATGATATGGTGGACTTTCTTACAGGAGCACATTTTCCCCCCAGTAATGCTTGGCAGTAGGGCTGTCTCTGTTCTTCTTTATGTAGATGATACATTACTAATTGCTCAGACACAAATTGGCCTCAGAAGATTGCTAAATCAATTTAGTCTATATTGTAAGAAGAATTTACTCCAGGTCAGCTATGGGAAAACAAAGATTATGGTCTTCAGCAAGCAGATATAGTAACATAGGTGGACATGGATGACAATTTATTAGAACAAGTGACATCCTTTAAATATCTTTCATCAGTCAGAATCATTGACAACATATATTGGATTTACTAGGCAGAAACTTAATAGAGTATTATCTGGATTATATAGATTTTATAGGACAAGAGGTGGTTCATTAGTATCCCCCACTCTAGAAATGTTTAAATCTAAATTACTCCCTCAACAAACTTTCTCTTGAGGGATATCCTGAGTCAAACAATGCAAAGATTTGCCCAACCTAAGACCCAGCCCCCATGCTAAAGTCCAACAAAGGTCCAGTGGGACCTTCCCCTTCTCATCCATAAAGTCTTCCAAAACAAGAACATAATGCAGTTGGAAGGAGAAAGAAAAAAGAGAGAAATTGTTACCTGGTTGTTTCTGCTAAGCTGAGGGATACATACATGATGTCTGTTCAGAAATTCCACAGTGGGAATTGGGGACATGTTTGGTCAAGGGGAGTGAGAAGGGAGATATTGGCCCTGGTCACATGGGAGGATTTGCCCCGTGGGAGGGAGGGATTGGGGGCGCATCAAGCAGGTGCGATCATACCGCAACATCTGGGAAGCGGTGCGCACCCATCCCCAATCCATCCTTCCAGCCAAAAACCCGCCGCAAAAAGGTAGCACCAAATGAGTACTACCTAACAGTTGATGTGCAGCACGGGCTGGCGTCTGATCGCCAGTGCACCTGTCTCCTTGCAGCATATGGGGGACCTATAGAACTTCCTGTGTGCAGCGGGCTCACCTTGCTCACCAATCCGTGGTTTCCCCCCGGCATCTGATCATGCCGGGGAGCAACTGCGCGGCAGCTCGGGGGATCTGTTTGATCCCGCTGCCGTGCTTCTCTTTTGATGCAGCTCAAAAAAGCTGCACTTCAGCCACACCTTTTCCCTCAGTGTGACTGGGGCCATTGTCTACTTAAATGATTAATTGTAGAGGGATTGCTCTGTTAAGTCTTTTGCAGCAAAATTAAAAAAGAATTATGTTCATTATTATGGTTATGCTGGATAAATTACTAGTCTTCAAGGTGCCACTGAACTTCTGTTTAGATTTGTTGCCTAGTCATTTCTACCAACAGTACTTCTCTCAGTACACACACAGATCTGAGTTGTGACTTCTCCTCAGCTGTCACTGACAGAGACACATGCATGTGTGTGGGGATCTCCTTTCTCCCTCTCACTGTGGATTGGGGAAGGAAAATGGAGCGTACAGGTGGGGGATTAGCCGCTAGGTGATGGGTGAGGAAAGAACTTCCAGGTTTCCCTTCCCAGTTTGAAGTTGGAAGTTTGAAGCCTACTTTTGGGTCTGATCTGAGCACTGTTCTAAGTTGGGGAGTCCAAGACAGAACTGCTGAAAACAAAATCCCCAAATAGGAGGAAGTCTTGACTTGCTCAATAATAGACCCATTTGAGGTCCCTCCTCAGGCTCCACACCCAAAATCTCAAAGTATTTCCCAGCCCTGATCTGGCAACCCTACCCTTCCTTGCCCTGCTTGGCTGATAAAAGCCATTGGAGGGGGGGCTGGTTTTGTGGGTAAGGGGAACAGTAAATGTTTCCTTGGGGGAGGGGGTTGTACCACCAATGCTCAAGGAGGCAGTGATTAAACCTGTTTTGGAAAAAAACCCTCCCTAAGCCCTACTATGTTAGAGAACTTCCAGCCAGTCTTCAGTCTTTCATTATTGGGGAAGTGCTTGAGCAGATGGTTGTTTCTCAGCTCCAGGGCTCTTGGAAGAAACTAATTTTCTGGACTCATTTCAATTTGACATCATCCTGGGGCTTGGAACAGAGTATTGATTGATGACCTCTATGAAGAACTAGACGGGAAATGTGACCATGGTGGTTATGCTGGATTTCTCAGTGGCCTTCAATATTATTGACCATAGTATCTTACTGAGCTGCCTCTTTTTAAAATATATATATTTTTATTAAATTTTACAATTACATAACAAAAATTTTCCAATATTTGCATCATTATGAGTCTTTCTATCTCTTGCTTTAACCATTTATAAACTCTCGATCATCTTTTAGTAAACAGTTCATCATTTTTACCTTGCAGTATGAGGTTCAATTTGTCCATCTCTGCTAGATTTAACAGGCTATAAATCATTTCTTCCCTAGTGGATATTTTTTTCCAATTTCCAATATTTTGCTAGTAAAATTCTGGCAGAAGTTAATATCAATATCACTACATATCTATCTTGAGGTTTAACATCTTCAGAGATCAGATTAAGCAAATAGCATTCTGGTAATAAATGTAAGTTACAAGATAAATCTGGACAAACACGACCTAATCACAAAACAAGTATATATATATTAAAAAAGTATAAAGCCAACAGTTGTGAGAGTCTGACCCGCAATTCAAGACTTGTTGACTGTTTGAATTGTGGGTCAGACTCTCACGACTGTTGGCTTTATACTTGTTTTGTAATAAATGTAAGTTTACATTAACACTTTCTAGAATTATCTTCTGTTCTTTCCGCCAATAAGTTTGAATTGTATCACAATGCCACCACATACGATAAAACGTACCTACACTGGCTTGAAAACTTCCAACATTTATTCGAACTGTTTTTATAACATCTTGCTATCTTTTCTGGAGGCCAGTACCATCTATAAAACATCTTAAGAACATTTTCTTTATATGATATCGCCCTCATAATTTTAGTTGTTTTCCAGATTTTTGTCCACCCCTCTATGTCTAAGTTTTTTCCAATATCCCTCATCCAAGCTATCATGGTAGGTTTAATGGCTTCATCTAACATAAACTCTTCTAATAAGAATTTATACAACTTCTGAACCATTTTATCATTCAAGGAGAGCCAGATCTTATCCAATTTGTTCTTATTACTTTCAAAACCCTGTACAACATCTTTACTGTAACGAGATTTAAGTTGTGAGGCTTGCCACCATGATAGTTGTATGTTATAGTATCTTCGAAGCTTCTCTTCTGATTTTAATTCATTGTTTTTCTCTAGGAGTATTTCATATCTTTCTCTACTGTTTTCTGTAAGCAAAGATGGTTTCACAAAAGCTTCCATTGGCGAGACCCATTTCGGTATTTTCCTATAATATCTTTCTTTTATACTATTCCATACCTTTATTAAGGCACCCCTTATTATATGTTGGTGGAAGTTAGAGTGAATTTTATCTTTCCCATACCAAATATAGGCATGCCAGCCCATACATAAATCATGGCCTTCCAAGTTCAAAGTTCTTAAGTTTTCTAGCTCTATCCAGTCTTTGGTCCAACAAAGTGATGCTGCTTAGCTGAATTGGAAATTACTAAGCTGCCTTTTCACACTGGGACTGGGGGGAGTGCCATGTTATGGTGATCCAAATCCTATTGGGGGCAGTTTCAGAGGGTAGTGTTGGGGGATTTCTACTCTGCCGCATAGCCTGTATGGTTCCATAGGGTTTGATCTTATCCCCCATGCTATTTATTAGCTATATGAAGCCCCTGGAAGAGGTCATCAGGAGGTTTGGGCTGCAGTGTCACTGATATGTAGATGATACCCAACTATATTCAGCTGGGTACTATATGTGGATGATACACAGCTATTTTCTTTCCCACTTAATTCCAAAGAAGTTGTGAACCAGTGTTTGGAGTTGGTAATGGGTTGGATGAGGGTGAAAAAGCTGAACTTTAATCCTGAGAAGACAGAGGTTCAGTGGGTAGTAGACAGGCAGGCCAGATCTCTCCTCTCTTGAATGGGCTTATGAGCAGTGGCGCAGGCAGTAAGGCATGCCTGCTATAACTTCTGGGAACAGCCACTATGGCTGTTCGAATCCCACCGCGACTGGGGTGAGCTCCTGGCCCTAGTCCCAGCTCCCGCCCACCCAGCGGTTTGAAAGCGTTAAAATATATAGAGCAAGTAGATAAATGGGTACCTGCCTGTAGGTGGCAGGGGGCACCCTCCCTCCTTGGGGTGTGCAGCAGGAAAGCATCGGCGATCCAGCGGGGATGGTGACAGCAGCAGAGGCGGCGTGGAGGCAGCACTGGGCGGCTGAGTCCAGAAGAAGGGCGGAGTCACAGAACGACGAGCGGCGCGTCAGCGCAGTGCGGCGGAGCCAAAGGGACACAGCTGGAAACTGCAGCCGACACAAGGACGTACACCGAAGACAAGGCCTTCCGGGAAGAAAGCTGCTGAGCCAGAAAGAACCTGCTCCAGAACATCATGGATGGAGTGCTGACGTCTGAGGCCCACCGGAAGACCCTGCTGCCTGGGTACTGGTAGGATGCCATCCCCCTATGAATTGTGGCCCTAGATTAGGAAACATAATCCTGCGTAAACCGCTCAAAGACCCCTTGGGGGTCAGAGCGGTATAGTAATCGAAAGTTAAATAAATAAAAATAAATAAAAGTCAGGTTTGCAGCTTGGGAATGCTACTTAACACACCAGTCACCTTGGAAAATCAGGTGTCTGTGGTGGTTTGGAGTGTTTTTGCTTAGCTTTGGCTGGTGTGTCAACTGTGTCCATTCCTGGGTCACTCAGATCTAGCCACAGTGATCAATGCCTTAGTTACATCTAGAGTGTGGTCAGACATACAGTTTGATAAGTTGTCGTCACTGTTGCCTAGTAGATTTAAACTGCACAATCAGACAGTAACATCTGCCTCCCAGTCGTTGGGCTCCCACTCTAATTCCTCTTCAAACTGTATTAATTTGTTCCCTGGTCCATTCCAGTATTTTCCCAGTCGCCCATTTTCAAACTGCAGCTTTCACTGTCTGAACTCTCCTGTCATGATGTCAAGCCACTTCTGGACATATGAACTCCCTCCTGGTAAAAAATCTGCTTTGGAAGCCTGAAGCCTCCAGTTAATGTCTGCCATTTTTTTTGAGCCAGCTATATGCACATAACTGGACCTCCACTCCCCCTTTTTTTGGGCAATGCTCACACGTTCACTCGTTTCAATCTTTGGGTAGGCTCAGGAGTCCACAGAAGGTCACTTTGGGCCAAAAATTTGAAAGCGAAGTGTTGTGTTACAGCAGTTGGATGGAGGTGGAAATAGTTCCTAGTTTGCACAGCATGTTGGTGGCCATGTTTCCTGTGCCAGAATTTATTTTCCTGTGCTACATCAGGGGCTTCTTTGGGTGGGAAAGTGAGACTCTGCAGTAATGGTTGGTGTTAGAAGGGTCTCCTGGCATCGTGAGGAAACTTTAGAACTGATCACTCTCTGGAAAGTGCAGAATGAACTCCAGCAGTCCCACAGGAACATTGACATTTATCAAGTATGGCTTCTAAAGGTTACCAGCGGACTGCCTTGGAATGCCAGACCAAAACTAAGGAAATTCACCTGGAATACAAGAAGGTGGTGGCCAACAACTCATAATTGGGCAACTCATTAAAGACTTGACTCTACTATGAGGAGCTCAACCAGATCCTGCAGTGGGGAAGACATTGTCACGCAGCTTTGAGGACAAGACTGTACCCAGGACCAATGAGATAAAACCAGAAATGTGAAAAAGAAGCAACTATTTACAAACAAGAATTGGAACACCCATCCCACCCTTAAAAACAATACACGGAACAACCAACAAACAAGAACTGTAACACCCAACCCTCACTAACAAAATTACAATCAAAAGAAGTCCAAGAGTGGGCAACAAATCATCCTCCCCTGCACCCTCCTCACTGTCACCAGATTCTTCTTCCTCCTGCTGCCTTGCCACTGCAGCAGTCAGCTGGATCCCCTCAAATTCCCTCCACAGTTGGGGCCATGTCTCACTCTGCGAACCAAGGGGGCCAAGCTGACTAATATAATATAAACATAGAAATTTATTTAGGTGTACATTAGTTAAAATAACTTCTGATTAAAATTTTTCAGTTTCAGACGTATAAAAACATACAAATACTCATACAAAGGATGGGTCAACACTATACAACTGAAGACCAAACGCGTTTCGGCCCCAAAGGGCCTTCCTCAGTGGTCACTAATACATATATATCATAGACACACATTCATAGACATATATACATATATCAACCCAGGTGTTGTAGCCTGAAATAATAAGGGGGGGAAGACAAATTATTCTATATTCTCTAATTATGTGCCCAATTTTTAAATAAAATTTGCTCCTTACAAAAGTAATTTTACCTTATATGGTTATACAGCTATTACAGAGATTAGTACTGGGCCATAGGTATGTCTGTTGTAGTCTCACCAGTACTTCTACACTAAAGGAAAAGTAATAAAGTTATGAATTTGCTCTAATTACATCCATTAGTATCTTAAATTTAGTAAAATTTAAACACAAAATAAATTGGTCAACCCACCTGGTAATCAGAATTTTGTAGTTATGAATGTGTGCCACTCCATCAGAGTAAAGATACTGTTACACGCTGCTACAATGGCCACCATATATATACCACTAGGGGTGATGCAATCACCAACTGACATTGCACACTGCCCATGAATAGACATACAGGAGGGGAGGGAATATGAAGTCAAGGGAATTACAGAGCACCTGGTTGTGATGGAGGGAAGGGGGGAATGAAAAAGGGTGGGAGAACAGAATATAATTTTTCTTTTTTGCAAAAAACAGATAAGAGTTATCACAAACAGCAAGTCCAGTCCACCTCTTCATTTAATCCAAATGGAGCCCATGTCTGTAGTTGATGAATCCAGAACAGCTCTCTTCTCAGGAGTACTTTGCACATGTTCAAAGTAGTCTTCTGCACACTCTCTATAATCCAGAATTTTAATTGTCTATCCGTGTGTCCCTTGTCCAGAAAATGATTCACTAAGGGAGCAGAGCGCTTTTGCAATCTAATACAACTCCGGTGTTCACCTATTCTGACTTTTACAGGTCTAGATGTTTGCCCCAAATACAAAAGACCACATGGGCACTGGATAGCGTAGACCACCCCCTCACTCTGACAGTTACCAAATGTATTAATCGAGAAGGTTCTTGTTTTTGCAGTATTCTGAAAAGACTTCTTGCTGTCAGCACAATAACACTGGGTACAGTTACCACAAGCAAAAAAACCTCTTGGAATGTTCCTCCCACTCAAACACCTGGTGTCCTTCTCTTTCGGCAAACTGCTTCTAACCAGTATATCTCTAAAGTTCCTAGCCCTCCTAGCTGTAAATAGGGGAGGGTTCTGGCATCTGGGTATATTTGATAGAAGGTGCCAATATTTGTTGACAATGGTTTTCACTGGTTTGAATGCACTATTATAGGTAAGAGGTATAATGATTCTATCTGTTGTTTCTTTGTGGGGCTTGGGTGTGAGTAAGGATGTTCTGGATGTATTGCAGGCTCTGTAGTATGCCCTTCTCAGATTCCTATCTGTATATACCCTGTGAGAAAGTTGATTCATAAGAATGCTTGCCTGTCTCTTGAAGTCCTTACCCTCACTGCAATTTCTTCTCAGTCTTAGCAACTGTGAATATGGTAAGTTTTTTTTGATGTGGGCTGGATGAAAGCTGTCCATGGCTAAATACGAATTTGCATCTGTGGGTTTCCTGTATACTTCAGTTTCTAATTTATTACCTGACCTCCTAATTTCAACATTATGTATTTGATTTATATACTGGCCAAACTCAATCAAAGATCTTGTTGTCCCTTTCCAAATCAGGAAGATATCGTCCAGAAATCTTTTGTAAAAGATTATCTGTTTGCTGTAAGGACTATTAGGTTGGAGAATAAATTTATTCTCAAGTCTATCCATGAACAGGTGTTGCCCCGGTCTATTATACATAACACAATCAAATTTGAATTAGTCTATGATGAATATAAAGTACATTTCCTGGATGTTGAAATTAGGAGGTCAGGTAATAAATTAGAAACTGAAGTATACAGGAAACCCACAGATGCAAATTCGTATTTAGCCATGGACAGCTTTCATCCAGCCCACATCAAAAAAAACTTACCATATTCACAGTTGCTAAGACTGAGAAGAAATTGCAGTGAGGATAAAGACTTCAAGAGACAGGCAAGCATTCTTATGAATCAACTTTCTCACAGGGTATATACAGATAGGAATCTGAGAAGGGCATACTACAGAGCCTGCAATACATCCAGAACATCCTTACTCACACCCAAGCCCCACAAAGAAACAACAGATAGAATCATTATACCTCTTACCTATAATAGTGCATTCAAACCAGTGAAAACCATTGTCAACAAATATTGGCACCTTCTATCAAATATACCCAGATGCCAGAACCCTCCCCTATTTACAGCTAGGAGGGCTAGGAACTTTAGAGATATACTGGTTAGAAGCAGTTTGCCGAAAGAGAAGGACACCAGGTGTTTGAGTGGGAGGAACATTCCAAGAGGTTTTTTTGCTTGTGGTAACTGTACCCAGTGTTATTGTGCTGACAGCAAGAAGTCTTTTCAGAATACTGCAAAAACAAGAACCTTCTCGATTAATACATTTGGTAACTGTCAGAGTGAGGGGGTGGTCTACGCTATCCAGTGCCCATGTGGTCTTTTGTATTTGGGGCAAACATCTAGACCTGTAAAAGTCAGAATAGGTGAACACCGGAGTTGTATTAGATTGCAAAAGCGCTCTGCTCCCTTAGTGAATCATTTTCTGGACAAGGGGCACACGGATAGACAATTAAAATTCTGGATTATAGAGAGTGTGCAGAAGACTACTTTGAACATGTGCAAAGTACTCCTGAGAAGAGAGCTGTTCTGGATTCATCAACTACAGACATGGGCTCCATTTGGATTAAATGAAGAGGTGGACTGGACTTGCTGTTTGTGATAACTCTTATCTGTTTTTTGCAAAAAAGAAAAATTATATTCTGTTCTCCCACCCTTTTTCATTCCCCCCTTCCCTCCATCACAACCAGGTGCTCTGTAATTCCCTTGACTTCATATTCCCTCCCCTCCTGTATGTCTATTCATGGGCAGTGTGCAATGTCAGTTGGTGATTGCATCACCCCTAGTGGTATATATATGGTGGCCATTGTAGCAGCGTGTAACAGTATCTTTACTCTGATGGAGTGGCACACATTCATAACTACAAAATTCTGATTACCAGGTGGGTTGACCAATTTATTTTGTGTTTAAATTTTACTAAATTTAAGATACTAATGGATGTAATTAGAGCAAATTCATAACTTTATTACTTTTCCTTTAGTGTAGAAGTACTGGTGAGACTACAACAGACATACCTATGGCCCAGTACTAATCTCTGTAATAGCTGTATAACCATATAAGGTAAAATTACTTTTGTAAGGAGCAAATTTTATTTAAAAATTGGGCACATAATTAGAGAATATAGAATAATTTGTCTTCCCCCCCTTATTATTTCAGGCTACAACACCTGGGTTGATATATGTATATATGTCTATGAATGTGTGTCTATGATATATATGTATTAGTGACCACTGAGGAAGGCCCTTTGGGGCCGAAACGCGTTTGGTCTTCAGTTGTATAGTGTTGACCCATCCTTTGTATGAGTATTTGTATGTTTTTATACGTCTGAAACTGAAAAATTTTAATCAGAAGTTATTTTAACTAATGTACACCTAAATAAATTTCTATGTTTATATTATATTAGTCAGCTTGGCCCCCTTGGTTCGCAGAGTGAGACATGGCCCCAACTGTGGAGGGAATTTGAGGGGATCCAGCTGACTGCTGCAGTGGCAAGGCAGCAGGAGGAAGAAGAATCTGGTGACAGTGAGGAGGGTGCAGGGGAGGATGATTTGTTGCCCACTCTTGGACTTCTTTTGATTGTAATTTTGTTAGTGAGGGTTGGGTGTTACAGTTCTTGTTTGTTGGTTGTTCCGTGTATTGTTTTTAAGGGTGGGATGGGTGTTCCAATTCTTGTTTGTAAATAGTTGCTTCTTTTTCACATTTCTGGTTTTATCTCATTGGTCCTGGGTACAGTCTTGTCCTCAAAGCTGCGTGACAATGTCTTCCCCACTGCAGGATCTGGTTGAGCTCCTCATAGTAGAGTCAAGTCTTTAATGAGTTGCCCAATTATGAGTTGTTGGCCACCACCTTCTTGTATTCCAGGTGAATTTCCTTAGTTTTGGTCTGGCATTCCAAGGCAGTCCGCTGGTAACCTTTAGAAGCCATACTTGATAAATGTCAATGTTCCTGTGGGACTGCTGGAGTTCATTCTGCACTTTCCAGAGAGTGATCAGTTCTAAAGTTTCCTCACGATGCCAGGAGACCCTTCTAACACCAACCATTACTGCAGAGTCTCACTTTCCCACCCAAAGAAGCCCCTGATGTAGCACAGGAAAATAAATTCTGGCACAGGAAACATGGCCACCAACATGCTGTGCAAACTAGGAACTATTTCCACCTCCATCCAACTGCTGTAACACAACACTTCGCTTTCAAATTTTTGGCCCAAAGTGACCTTCTGTGGACTCCTGAGCCTACCCAAAGATTGAAACGAGTGAACGTGTGAGCATTGCCCAAAAAAAGGGGGAGTGGAGGTCCAGTTATGTGCATATAGCTGGCTCAAAAAAAATGGCAGACATTAACTGGAGGCTTCAGGCTTCCAAAGCAGATTTTTTACCAGGAGGGAGTTCATATGTCCAGAAGTGGCTTGACATCATGACAGGAGAGTTCAGACAGTGAAAGCTGCAGTTTGAAAATGGGCGACTGGGAAAATACTGGAATGGACCAGGGAACAAATTAATACAGTTTGAAGAGGAATTAGAGTGGGAGCCCAACGACTGGGAGGCAGATGTTACTGTCTGATTGTGCAGTTTAAATCTACTAGGCAACAGTGATGACAACTTATCAAACTGTATGTCTGACCACACTCTAGATGTAACTAAGGCATTGATCACTGTGGCTAGATCTGAGTGACCCAGGAATGGACACAGTTGACACACCAGCCAAAGCTAAGCAAAAACACTCCAAACCACCACAGACACCTGATTTTCCAAGGTGACTGGTGTGTTAAGTAGCATTCCCAAGCTGCAAACCTGACTTTTATTTATTTTTATTTATTTAACTTTCGATTACTATACCGCTCTGACCCCCCAAGGGGTCTTTGAGCGGTTTACGCAGGATTATGTTTCCTAATCTAGGGCCACAATTCATAGGGGGATGGCATCCTACCAGTACCCAGGCAGCAGGGTCCTCCGGTGGGCCTCAGACGTCAGCACTCCATCCATGATGTTCTGGAGCAGGTTCTTTCTGGCTCAGCAGCTTTCTTCCCGGAAGGCCTTGTCTTCGGTGTACGTCCTTGTGTCGGCTGCAGTTTCCAGCTGTGTCCCTTTGGCTCCGCCGCACTGCGCTGACGCGCCGCTCGTCGTTCTGTGACTCCGCCCTTCTTCTGGACTCAGCCGCCCAGTGCTGCCTCCACGCCGCCTCTGCTGCTGTCACCATCCCCGCTGGATCGCCGATGCTTTCCTGCTGCACACCCCAAGGAGGGAGGGTCCCCCTGCCACCTACAGGCAGGTACCCATTTATCTACTTGCTCTATATATTTTAACGCTTTCAAACCGCTGGGTGGGCGGGAGCTGGGACTAGGGCCAGGAGCTCACCCCAGTCGCGGTGGGATTCGAACAGCCATAGTGGCTGTTCCCAGAAGTTATAGCAGGCATGCCTTACTGCCTGCGCCACTGCTCATAAGCCCATTCAAGAGAGGAGAGATCTGGCCTGCCTGTCTACTACCCACTGAACCTCTGTCTTCTCAGGATTAAAGTTCAGCTTTTTCACCCTCATCCAACCCATTACCAACTCCAAACACTGGTTCACAACTTCTTTGGAATTAAGTGGGAAAGAAAATAGCTGTGTATCATCCACATATAGTACCCAGCTGAATATAGTTGGGTATCATCTACATATCAGTGACACTGCAGCCCAAACCTCCTGATGACCTCTTCCAGGGGCTTCATATAGCTAATAAATAGCATGGGGGATAAGATCAAACCCTATGGAACCATACAGGCTATGCGGCAGAGTAGAAATCCCCCAACACTACCCTCTGAAACTGCCCCCAATAGGATTTGGATCACCATAACATGGCACTCCCCCCAGTCCCAGTGTGAAAAGGCAGCTTAGTAATTTCCAATTCAGTGTGATTTTGGGTTGAGTTTCCCCTTCCCTTTTCCCCCTTTTTTCAGCCATGTCTCACTCTACCAGATTAAGGTGGTGTGCATGATGTTCCATTGAAATTACATGTTAGTGCTCTACATTAACCTCATGTGGGACCTTCCAGTAGTCACAGTTACCATAGCTATAGAAACCACAGGTGAATCAATGCATCATTGTGTTGTTGCCTGCTTGGATTTCTTAATATTGAACCAAAAGGTTGCTGCCTGCTTCCCATCAGCACATTACCAAAACTGCATGGTGCACAGTTGTTATTTCTGAAGTCTGTGGTTGTTCATGATTGCCTTTTTAGGGTTTACCATTAATAGCTGCTGTTCAATAAATTCTGTACTGATGTTTAAACTTGTGCCTTTTTTTCTCTAGCAATCCCACTCCCACACATATTTTAAGGTTTTGGAGGTCTCTCGCTGACTTTATGACGTTAGTTGCAGGAAACAGCAGAAAAAGGTGCCCACAAGTCTGGCAAGCTGTGTCTACGCTTGCCTTGAAGAGCTCCTGGCTGGCCAGCAGCTGCTCCATGGTGACCTGGAGATGCTCTAGGCACTGCCCAAGGCTTGGCAGAGGGTCAACACTTCTGGGCTCAGCATCATGCTTGCTGGTGGTAGGCTTGCCCCTTCTGCAAGAGAATAAGTAGCTTTTATGATGTGTATTGATATTCCATGTCAAAACAACTAATGACTATCATGCTTACCACTTTGGGATTTGGACGAGGAATCCTTGGCCACTGTCAGACCTTCTGAGTATGAGGAGGTAACCTCTTCTGTGTCTCCTGATCCTAAGATGAGTAGATGAAAATAAAGATTATCAGAGGCATTCACCCACTCATATTTCCTAGGTTATGTGCCATCACTGATAGAGCACCACAAGTTAACCCTTACTGTTGCTCCTTGGAGCCCTGTCAGGCCAGGGAGGTACTAAGGTATGAATCCTGACACAGTAACCATTCTGGACACTGAATGTCCACAAAAAAATACCTGCAGTCTGATACCTTCAATGACATAAGAACTTATCTGTAGGCATAGACCGATAACTCTCCCAAAATAAATGTTAACCTACCATGCTCACTGTCCTCTGGGGATGCAGCTGCCTGTACTCTAGTACTAACATACAGCCCATGGTCTGTCAATGATAGTTTACACAGAAAGAAATCCCTAATTGGTGTCCAACAGGTATCATCATCAGAGCATCATTTGAGCTGACACTTCTCTATTGGCATATTCCTTCGTTTATCATAAGTGTCAGTAATTACATCTGCTTATCAGGTCCCAGAACAGTGGAGAACATCAATTAACAAAGGGGCCTTCTTTTGGCATCATTCCTGACTTATTTGCTTCAACCTAAAAATGGGGAGTTCCCTGATAAGAGGCATACGACTTAGCTCTTGGCAGACTTCCTGGTGCCAGATGCTCTGCTCTGTGAAGAAAGATATCATCATCATCATCATCATCATCATCATCATCATCATCATCATCTTTATTGCATTAGCATAAAGCCATAGCAACAGTGCAGTATAAACAAGTAACCAGCACTAGATTCAGGCAGGTACTAATAAGTCAATCATTTTACAAAGATAAAGGATCAAAGTCATGCCCCCCGGCGCCCCCCCAAGGGAAAGAAAAAGAAAAGAAAAAAAAAACCCTTAAAATTATCAATTTGTACATGGTCATCAGCTATCAGGAGTGAGCTAATTAAATTCGGGTAGATTTACTTTCCTGATCACTACAGCTAAAAAGGAGGCCACTTTAGCCATGATTTGCTTGTCAGTAATATTATCAGAGAGTAGCACTGAAACTACCCAGGGGAGAGAAGGGAGCTTTTCTTTTCTCAGAATGGGAGCAATATATCTCTCTCTTTCCTTATTCCACTTGGGACAGAAAAGCATTATGTGATCCATAGTTTCTATCATCTCTTGACTGCAATCACAGAGTCGTTCCAAGAACGGAAGTCCCGAAAAACGGCCAAGAAGCACCTTGGAGGGGAAGGAGTTAAGTCTTGCTAAGGTGAAAGCGCGACGTTGTCCTGGGATTTTTAGAGCATAGCAATATGTCGGAATCATCTCAGGAGGGGCAAGACCCAACGATAAACCCGAGCAAGTACGTCGGGCTCTTTGAAGGGTGCTACTAAAGTCAAGCTCCTTTAATTTCAATTTAATTTCTCTGAACAGCTCGTTAGGTAATGGGGTTGGTATATCAATCCCCAGGATTTTTAGTTTCTGTTTAATTAACTTGGATCGGCTGCTCTTGTAGGTGTCATGGGGAATTAGGTGTGAAAAACCCGCTTTATTTGTGCTGCCCCCTGAGTATCCTTCTTCATAAACAGCTTAAAAGCTGCGAGCCAAGCTCTCTATTCAATTGATGGTTGAGCAAATTCAACCCTGAGTGCAGTTCCCACTACACATCTAGGGACTGCCGCAATTTCCCTCAGAAAAGTGTGTAAGGGAGAATCAAGGGTTTCAGATACTCCTTCAATCCACACTGCGCACCCATAAAGAATCTGCGGGATAACCTTAGCATTGAAGATCTTAATGGCAGCTGGTATGTGGTTTGCGCCTTTGGAATAGTAGAATTTTTTTATCGCCTTAGCTGTGATATTTGCAGCTTTAAGGGCCGCCTGGACATGTGGTTTCCAAGATAGATTGTAATTAAAAGTGATGCCCAGGTAGCTAAAGGAGGGAACTCTCTCCAGGGCCCCACCCAATGCGCTTATCTTGGGTCCATTGTTGAATGTTCTGGAGAATCTAAGGACCTTTGACTTGGAATAGTTAACTTTAAGGTCCTCTTTATTACAGTATGTAATAAATGCATTTATTACTGATTTTAAGCCCAGTTCTGTTTTGGAGAGAAGAACAGCATCATCTGCGTAAAGGAGGATTGGAATTGGTGTATTTGCCACAAAAGGGGGGTGTTTGGCCTGAGATTTCACAAATGGGATCATATCATTGATAAATAGATTGAATAGAGCTGGGGCAAGCAAGCAGCCTTGTTTCACTCCCTTATTAGTTTGAAAGCTTGCAGTAAGTTGGCCTTGCCAATTATATCTAATTTGAGCAGAGGTGTCAGTGTACAGGTTCATAATTAAAGATAGTAGCCTTCTGTCTATTGTGGTTTCTGTCAGTTTACACCATAGTCTGCCACGATTGATAGAATCGAAAGCGGTCTTCAAATCCATGAAGGCCGCATACAGTTTCCCGCCTGGGGAAGCCAAATACTTGCTCGCTAGATGATGTAAAACAAGGGCATGATCCATGGTTGAAACCCCTTTGTGGAAGCCTATCTGTTCTGGGTGGAGAATTGCCTCCTGGTCAATCCAATCCATTAATCTCTCAAGGAGCTGTGCTGCATATATTTTCCCTGGAATAGAGAGTAAGCTTATGGGTCGGTAATTGTGAGGATCAGCCCTGTTGCCTTTCTTATAAATTGGAACTATAATTGAACGCTTCCACTCAGTTGGTATAGCACCAGAACTATTTATTAATGAAAAGATGGGAGCTAAACAGGAGCCCCAACAAGTAGGGTTCATCAAAAATAATTCGGGAGGGATATAATCCGGCCCAGGAGCTTTTCCCCTTTTCAGATGTTTTATTATATTAACTATTTGGATGGGGGAAACCGCTGGCCAACTTCCCATGTTCTCAGCTAAAAGGCGGGGTTCTATATTATTGGATGATGTAGATACCATTGGGCTTTGAAGGAGGGCACTATAATGGGATATCCACTGAGATGCGGTTATATCTGTCTGGTGATGTGAGGGAAGAGAAGAATTTTTAATTAGGTTCCAAAAGAGCTTATGGTCATTATTTGCTATCGCTAGATGTAGGGATGACCAGTCTTTTTGAGAAGTTAGCTCTTTCTTAAGTTTAATAGTCTTCTTATACTCTTGTTTAAGTGATCTAATCTTTTCTACGTCCTTCTGAAGACCTGTCTTTTTAGTTGTTCTGAACTGTAGTCTAATTGCTCTTTTCAATTCCCTACACTCCTCATCATACCAACTGTTACTCTTTAATATGGGTGTAGACTCCTCTTTTCCCTTGACCCCCCTTTCCGCAGAGCAAAGAGATGATAGGTTCCTCATTAATGCTCCATAATGCTCCAGCCCTGTTACAACATCGCCTGAAAGGCAATGCTGGAACATCTCTACCTCGATGTTTTCCCCATTAAGGAACTCGTGTATTTGAGACTCAGTCTCTTGAGACCATTTAATAGGTTTCTTAACTAAAGTTCGCTCTTGAAATCCCACAGTATTGTGAGTGGTAATAGCCCGCAGTTGGAAAGTGGCTTCAAAAGTCAGAGGGAGATGATCTCCCCCTAAGTATTCTCCTACTTCCACGTTAGTGACTTGGGAGTATATACTTGGGGACACCAGTAAATGATCTACAATGCTAAGTCCATTAGAAGTAAAACAGGTGTAACAACCCGAGCTCTTCGGGTTGATAGTACCATTCAGGAAAACAAGGTTCGACGTGACTGCTAGTGACATCAAATATCTTCCAGCTGGGTTAGTTTTGTGATCTCTGGAACTTCTGGCAAACCAGGGTAGGGGCAGCGTTAAATCAGATGATCCTAGCACCTCCGGGAGCAGAGCCTCGTCATTGCCCCCTATTCGCGCGTTAAAATCTCTTGATAATAAAATCATCGCATTGGGGTATTTAGTAAGGGATTGGCCTACCTGATCAGCAAAATCATCCCATATTAACTGAACTTTAGAATTATCCTCTGCAGGTGGAACATATGCTGTGAGAATCAGGAGGGGATCCATGAAGTAACTAGACCATATACAAACTGCTAACAGTACAGGAGAAGCTATGATTACTTCACTCTTAGACACTTCCAGATCTCTAGAGACAAGGCAGGTAAGACCAGCTTTCGGTCTGCCTTTACCCTTGCATTTTATCGCTGGGACCGAAAAGGACCAGTAGTTCAACAGGTTAATTTGGTCTTGGGCCCATGTTTCTTGTAGGGATACAATGTGGAAGTGACTTAACACTTTTAAAATATGGGGGTCACCGCTCTTACTTTTCCACTCATTTACATTCCAAGACAGAACCCTGAGTGTTGTAGGGTTAGCTAGTCAGTTGTATCCAGACTCCTGAGATCCCTCTAGAATGATGTGTCCTGACGTAGCTTCTTCTAAGCTCGAGGGGTCCATCTCGATTTCTTCCATGAACTGCTCCTCCACAACACATCCATTTGTCCTCTTGCGGGCACTCATTGCAGGAGGAGTTTTAGCCTTTGTTTGTTTGTTTAATTCTGGTTGCACAGTTTTTGATTGCTTCGCTACATCAGCTAGTTCCTCTGCTAGCGACTTTGAATCTGCCATTGGAGGAAGGTGTTTGTTGGAGTATACAGAGAACAGTTGTGAGGAGTCTATTTCATAATCATCCTGCTGTAACTCTGAAGGGTCAGCTGGCCTGTTTTTATTTTGACACTGCTTCTCCAAGTTAACTGGGGGAGCTTTGGACCTGCCAGCTGGCTGTATCTCTGCATCCTTGATCTCACTCAGTTTATGGGACAAGAAGTCCAATCTATCAATGATTGATTGTTGCTCGTTGCAGGGAAGATTCCCAAAGGAGTTGAAAAGATCATCCTCTATAGGATTTGCCAGAAACTTATGTGTCAGTTGTCTCTTGGGGGTCGGGTTTGTTCCTTGGCCAGCTTGTGCATAGTGATGTTCTTCAGGGGGTTGTGTGCTCTCCATGGGTTCACCCATGTCGTCCCAAGAAATTAAGTTCATTTGGAATGTTTGATGACTCTCTGTTTCCATTGGTAACCCCTTCTGTAATAATGAGTTCACATCAGCACCCAAGGATTTCTTGTAGCACAAGGGTAATATAGTGGTATTTTGGAACACCCATGTTGGGAAGACTCCTTTGGTTACAAGCTGTGACTTCTTCTCATGAATCACAGAAGGTATTCTAGTTGAAGCAAAGGAGAGTAGCACTTTTTGGGGCTGGTTTGGGGGACTGAGAGATTCAGCCTTCACCAGGTCTACCTCTGGGTAATTTATTCTGAGGAGGTCAGCCAAGTGACGTTTGGAGCGCTGACCTCCCTGCCAGTTAGGAGTTTGTCCCCTTCGCCCACATATTGTTAGGCAAATCTTTCTTGGCTGAAATATTAGCTGAAGGGGTGATTCCATAAAGCACTTCCCTGTTTCAGCTTGTGCTCCCTTGTCCCCTTAACAGCATAGGTCTGCTCCCTTCTTCCCAAGTTAGTGTTCTGGGCTGCTGGCTGTACCTGAGACGTTAGTTGTAACTGCTGATTGTTAGCAGACAGTTTTGAGAGCTCTGCAGTTAGCTGTTTCATTTGGGTATTTATATTTTGAATGTTTCTAAAGATACATTCCACAGTCCTTGCAGTTATAGTTAACAGGTTGCTCTCCGTGGGTGTTCCAACTGCCTCAGGGGCTAAATCAAAATGCCCCACCCTTGACTCCATAGAAGTAGTATCTTCCACCAGAGTACTCGCATCTTCCTCACTATTAATCTCAAGAGGTAAAAAGTGATTTGCTGTCTCCACGGCATAGATAGGCATATAGTTCTTACTCCTACTTTTACTTTCACCTGAGGTAAAAAAGTCTTTAATCCTGGATTGTTTGGGGGCTGGGGATGGGACAGCTTCCTCTGTATCTCTTGGTCGCTTCTCTGCAGGCATTATAGCACACGGAGAGGGGGAGAAGGAGGAAAAGAGAGCAAGGCAGGGGAAAGAAAAAAAAAAGAAGAAACCCCTTAATTAAGGGAATCTCTTAGTGTTCTCTTTATCGTAGTTGGCTAGCTAATTAAGTCACCCAGTCCCAAGGTAGATAGTGGGGGAGGCGGCAGATTAAAGTCAGAAAGCTAGCAGCTGTCTCAAAAGCCTTCACGTGCTGGAGCAGTTTACTTTAAAAGGAAAAAAAAAGAAAAAAAACCTTATGAGATAGACTAAAAACAATTGAGTAGATATGAAATAAAATTAAAATACTGTTCCAAGCGAGCAGCGCTGCAGCTCAAACGTCCTCCCCCGTCGGCCGGAACCCGAAAGATATTATTTTGTGAACATTCAAAGTCTTTCCATCTCATAACTTTGCTGTATAATGTCCTTCAGCTGGAGAGCTTATAATTTTGAACTGTACATTCCATTCTATTATTTTCTGACTCTAGAAAAGGATCTTTAACCATTAAAATACTATGTTAATTGATTCTATTCTAAGGGCGTGACCATACACACAATTAGCCGTACCATAGGCATGAATGCCAGGTGGATTTAAAGGGCACG
The DNA here is from genome assembly GCA_029375565.1 of Gekko gecko. Taxonomy (NCBI): domain Eukaryota; kingdom Metazoa; phylum Chordata; class Lepidosauria; order Squamata; family Gekkonidae; genus Gekko; species Gekko gecko. Next base: position 213,330,358 of record JAPDNY010000005.1, on the reverse strand, counting down.
ATCAGACACGAACATCTGGGAAGTGCCCCGCACCTGTCGGCAACCTGTTTTGCTCTGCTGCAGAAGTGGAGTAAAAAGACACCAGGGAAAGTCCAGTAGCAAACGGGTCGCTATGGGCCATGGACAGAATTTCCTGTCTGATCGCTCCAGCACACTCTCATGGCATCCGTGCAATGGACTCCGTGCCATTGTTCCCCCCCCTTCTCAGTATGTACATCATCATACACTCCATAGGGAGCCCTCAGTGCTGAGATGCGATTTATCAGTTCCCCGTTTAAGCGCATGGGGAACAAATGGCAAAAAAAAACCCAACAACTTACCCATGGTTGCGTCTGATTAAGCAGTGGCAGGCTGCCCCTGCAACTTCAAAGGACTGTGTGATTGTGCAACTGCAGGTCAAATTCCTTCAGAGGAAATAGCCTCGCTTCCCCCCCGCATTATCTTGCACGTGTGTCCGCCACCTAAATCTCTGGCTAGGCAATAAGGCACAGTGACAGCTGGCATTCTACATGTCAAGAGAAATATCAGAAATCACATTTAGAAATCACATTTACTGGTCCCTTGTCCTACGAAACCTACAGGGATTTTCCAGTCTGGAGCTGGTAACCCAACAAATTCCACTAGTTAATCATGCAGTGAAGGGAAACTTTCTGTAGGCCGCAGAATGGAATAGTGAGGTTGCCAACCTCTTGGTGGGGCATGGAATCCTTCCATAGTTATAAATGGTTTCCAGAATAAAGAGATAGTTCCCTCGGAGAAAAGGGCAACCTTGAAAGGTGGACTCTATGGCATTATACCCCATTGAAGTCCCTCCCCTCCACAAAACCTCACCTTCCTCAGGCTCCATCTCCCTAGATCTCCAGCCCAGAATTGTAACATTCGTTGTGGCTCATGAAGGCTGCTGTTGAAATAGGTGTTGTTGTTTTTAAAGTGCTTAACTGGACTTTCACTTCATTATGTTCTTCCCATTGGAGCCCCAAAGTAGTTTACATTGTTCTCCTCTTCTACATTCTATCCTCACAACAATCCTGTAAGGTGGGTTAGGTTGAGAGGATGTGACTGGTCCAAAGGCATCCAGCTAGCTTCCATGTCAGAGTGGGGATTCAAACCTGGCTCTCTCAGATCCATCTAGCACTCTAGCTACTACATCACACTGGGTCTCAGTTTATTCTTGTCTTTTGCCCTCTTCTACATTATCAATGCAAACAAAGCATTCTGGAGGTGATTATAATCCTGGCTGCATCAAAATTCTTCATAGCAGCATCTTCACTAATGTGCAGTGTTTGTGGAGAGGAAAAAAATGGAGGGGGAAGAAGGGAGGGATGGAAATGGCATTCCCCCTAACTGCAGAGTTGGAACTATATGGGCTTAACAGATAATTGTTCTCTTTCAGGAGAGGACCTGAGGAAGGAGGATGATTGCTGTGTTCCCTGTGAACATCTGCATTTTGGACGTTAGGATCATGAGTGTATTCAATACTAGGGAAACATAAGGGGCACTCCATGGAAATAGGGTGGGGGGATTGTTTGGGCACTTACTTGTTGGTCTCTTCTGGCTCCAACTTGGTCCCCCCCCCACTTCCACAGGCAACAAAGGAGGTTGAAACATGGGGCCTACCACTTACCAAGGGAGATGCCTCTCCAATCCTTCAATGCTTCATAAAATGCAGCCTTTTCTCTTTTGAATTTGGTGTGACATTGGGAGGTGCTATGTGGGTGATCAGACTCTGTGAGTGCCCTGGCCACCTTGTAGAGGGTCATGGTCTCCAGGTGGGTGCTAGTCATGACCCGCAATCCATAACCCTTGTCATGAAGGAATTTGAGAATTAGCTCTAATTCTTCCTCCTGCCAAAATACCCTTTTTTCATGCATATGTCCATACTGGAAGAGTTTTTCGGCAAGTTTGCTTGTGTCTTGCTTGTGTCTGTGCTCGCCCAGAATAAAACAAGGGGAGGGGTGTTAAAAGTTTTCTGGAAATTTTCATGGCTTCATAAGGCTAAACAATGAGGAGAACACTCTACCCATATCCATTTTCATTACATGTGATTGGGTTTACCACACAGTCTAACCTTCTCCTCTGCCCTCCAAAAGGCAGATCTTGATCATTTTGAGGGCAGTGGTCATTTCCAACTCAAGCCAGCTTGGACCTTCCCATTGTCTTCCTTCAGGGATGGGTTGTGTGCTATTAATCACAACCTTCCCACATTCCACCTCAAAACCTCATGCCCACTCCAGGGTACTATTCCTAATGGAAGGTGGCTGGCCATCTAGGTGGGATGGGGACTCCAGAAAAAGATGGCTTGGGTATGATTATGAATAAAGACTCTACTAAACAACAACTATAAGCAATAAACCAACTTAAACACTGCAATCACAAATACCACCAAAATTCACTAATACCAACATTTATAAACAGGTAGGAGGCTATAAAACTGGATGCTCAACTCAACAAATGTTTGTTGCTGTAACAGCCTTATAAGTACAACAGAATAATTGGATGCGGTGTTGGTGGTGGCAGGGGTGTGACTTCAATGATGGCATTTATTTATGCTCCATCACCGGTAGCTTGGCCTCCAGGCACCTCCAGCACACCTTCAGTCGATCAAAAGTGCACTCCACAACATTTCTTGCCCTGCAGTGCACCCTGTTAAAGGCTGCCTGCTGTGGATTTAGGATACAAAGGGTGCTCAGCCACCATCGCATGGGGTAGGCAGCATCCACCAGTATTAGTGGTGGGATCTGTACCCCTTCAATCATGATGGTCAGATTTCCAGGGACAAAGATTCCCGCATCCGTGGCATTGATAATTTTTGAGCGCCGCAACATGTGGGCATCATGGCTCCTTCCACTTTCACCAATGATCACATCTCTAAAGCATCCAAGGTGGTCCATGGTACTCTGGAGGAGTACTGAATAGAAGTTTTTTCTATTGATTAATTCTGCTGCTTGCGCAGGTGGTGCACAGATCTGAATGTGGCACCCATTCATCGCTCCCATGTAGTGTGAAAAACCTAACTCCTCAAAGCTGAGCATTACCTGACCAAAATAAAGGTAAAAAAGAGTTCAGAGCAGCATTGCCTTGCTCCACCTTGAATTCTCAGATACAGTCATCAGTGTTGTATAAGTGTATAATTAATAGTAAGTAAGCTTGCATGCTCTGTCCTCACCAAACATAACTGTGGCAGCACATGCAGCATTGCCAATCATGCAGCTATAAGTTTTTTCACATACCGCTCACTAATTGACAGTGTTCATTAGCCAACATTGAATCCATCCTGATTCAGGCTTATTGCATCTTTATGTAGACTAGAATGGCTATATTTCAACTTATATCAGTGGAGATTACTTAATAACAAACGATCATTAAAAGGCTTAATGGCATCCTGACAAAAGATTGCCATAGTTATAACCCATGTTTGCAAGATACAACACAGCTTTGCCTACATCACTGACAATAAAAAACACTAGGGATGCTCCTGAATTAATGTCAGGAGGCCAGTGCTTAAAGATCACAGTTGTTCTAATTCTTTCTCATTCGCCATCTGAACATGACCACAGTAGTAATCATTTAAAAGTGGCATGGAAAGATCAACAAAAAATTCCCTTTACCAGAAATGACATATTTAAAAATACCACTCACTGACAAGTTAGTTGCAACTTCTGTCATGCAATTGCTTTTTAAAGGACATGCTTACCCATACCAATGATCCAAGACAAACAGTGCAACTTAGCAACTGTGCCTCCGTGGCCAGGCATACCTCCATAACTATACCCTCAACAGTAGAATTGATCCCATAAATGTTGCTGATGTTTCTATAACATGTTATGTTTGCTAGCCACCACACATGGCCACATGCTCGTCAGCTGGTATAGGGTCTCTCATGGCTGTCCCCTCCCACTCAAGCCTTGGCCTCAGAGAGCCCACCAGCCACATGAAGGTGGCCCTGGTCATGCAGAAATTTGCTAGCCACTGCTCATCCTCCCATGTTCTCTGGGCAAAGACACACCACCAGTGACTTAAACAAGGGTATGCCTACCAATGACATAGGGCACCCTCCTGAGCCAGCCTGAGAAGGTGAGCCTGTTGAGGGACTGTGTTAGTAAGAGATCCCTGAGTCTGACTCCCCCGCAAACCAGGTGTCATCAACAGAGAATCAGCCTCTTAATTCTGATGGCTGTCAACCTCTGCTGCAGATTACACTCAAGTGTCAGACAGATTTCAACAGTCAACAAAACTACCAGACACTGCTCCTGAGAACCCATGTCTCTCAGTCTGAGAATCAAATTTCAGCGGGAAAAGAACTTAGACTGGACTGGACAGCTCAGGTGGATTAATACAGCTATGTGAGAATCAATGAGATTACAACACTTGGCAGAGCTGTCACGCAAAAGCATGCGCTCCCCATGTCAGTAGTCTGGATGGTTGAACATGAGGTGACCATGCAGTGAGGCGGGTTTAGAAAAAGATGTGTGATCATAAGAGAACATAAGAACATAAGAGAAGCCAATGTTGAATCAGGCCAATGGCCCATCTAGTCCAACACTCTGTCACACAGCGGCCAAAATATACCAGGTGCCATCAGGAGGTCCAGCAGCGGGGCTCAGAAATTACATCTGTGAGTTCTTTTAGTACCCTTGGATGCAGCTCATCTGACTCCGAGGACTTAATTTCATTTAAAGAAACTAGGTGTTTATGTACTCCCCCTATGCCAATCCTAGGCTGCAACTCCCTTCCCTCATCAGACTAAGCTTATCTCTTTTTTTGAGAAAGTTACTACCTTGCTGGATCAGGGGAATGCTGTAGACATAATTTATCTTGATTTCAGTAAGGCTTTTGGTAAGGTTCGACATAATATTCTTGCTGACAAATTGGAAAAAAGTGGTTTGGAACCTATGTTAGGTGGATCTATAACTAGTTGACAGATCGCACCCAAAGAGTGCTTGTGAATGGTTCCTCGTCTTCATGGAGAGAAGTGACAAGTGGAGTGCCTCAAGGATCTGTCCTGGGACCTGTTTTGTTCAACATCTTTATCAATGATTTGGATGAAAGGATAGAGGGAATGCATATTAAATTTGCAGATGACACTAAATTGGGAGGGGTAGCAAATATGGTAGAAGACAGAGTCAGGATACAGGATGATCTTGACAGGCTGGAAAACTGGGCTCAAACAAATAAAATGAATTTCAATGGGGATAAATATAAAGTTTTGCATTTAGGTAGGAAAAATCAAATGCATAATTATATGTTGGGGGAGCCTTGTCTTGGCAGTTGTATGTGCAAAAAGGATCTAGAGGTCTTAGTAGACCATACACTGAACATGAGTCAGCAGTGTGATGCAGTAGCTAAAAAGGCAAATGAGATTTTGGGCTGTATCAACAGAAATATAGTGTCTAGATCACACGAAGTGATGGTACCACTTTACTCTGCTCTGGTTAGATATCACCTAGAGTATTGTGCTCAGTTTTGGGCACCACAATTTAAGAAGGATCTAGACAAGCTGGAATGTGTCTAGAGGAGAGTAACAAAGATGGTCAGGGGTCTGGAGACCATGTTTGAAGAAAGGTTGAAGGAGCTCGGTATGTTTAGCTTGGAGAGGAGATGACTGAGAGGTGATATGATAACCATCTTCAAGTACTAGAAGGGCTGCCATATAGAGGAAGGTACAGAGTTGTTTTCTGTTGCCCCAGAAAGTTTCAACCAACGGGTTGAAATTAAATCAGGAGAGATTTCAGCTAAACATTAGGAAGAACTTCCTGACACAGCAGTTCCTAAGTGGAACAGGTTTCCTTAGGAGGTGGTGGGCTCTCCTTTTTTGAGGTTTTCAAGCAGAGGCTATATGTCCATCTGACAGCAGTGTGGATTCTATGAACTTAGGCAGATCATGAGAGGGAGGGCAGGTTCTTGTGGCCCTTTCTTACACACCCAGGGAAATGCTGATTGCCACTTTGGGGTCAGGAAGCAATTTTTTCCGGCCGTTTTGGCCAGAGATCTTGGAGGTTTTTTGTTATCTTCTGGGCATGGAACAGGGGTCACTGGGGGTAAGGGGGAGGTATTTGTGAATTTCCTGCCTTGTGCAGGGGGTTGATGACCCTGGAGGTCCCTTCCAACTCTATGAGTCTATGATTTTATGATTCTAAAGCCTCCTTGAGAAAAGGGGCCTGCTTCAGGAGTAGGGGCAGAAAGCAGAACTAGTGGCTAAGGGAGGTATAAAAGGCTTCAGATGAAATGAGTAGGGGAAGCTGCTGGTTGGAAGCTGGGAAAGAGAAGTGGGCAGACAGGCTTGGTGTCTGTGCAGCCTAGGGAAGTGCAAATCCTCCTAGATCCTTGTAAGGCAACAGTCCAGTCCAGTCCAGAGGAAAGTCAAGAGGAACTTTGCTCACCTGACCCAGGAATACTGGCTCCCTGGACCTAGTTTAATACTGCAGAAAGGGGCCAGTGGCCAGGACCAGAGTTTAAAGAGCTGGCATTATAATGCTAGCCATCTTGAGACTCTGGGGGTGAGAATGCAACAAAGTCTAAACAAATCTAATGCAGCATTCTTTGTTTCTTCTACAGGAAATGTTTAGTCCTGATTTTTTTAAAAAAATATGCTTCATTTTCTCCTTTAAGTCTTTATCAGTAGCAATCTGCTTGATTGCTGGTGACAAAGATTTATACTTCCAGCCAGTTGCAGATTCCTATTTGAAATAACCAAACATTTAAAAAGTCTGAAGCAATCTCTAATTATTAGCTAGGTGTGATCAATTATTCCTAGCTTGCATAATCATGTATCCATAATAAACTGCAAACATATGGGAAAGCTTCAGAAGGCTGATATTGCATGCAAACATGAACGTGTTCGACATAAATAATGCTTAATTTAATGAAGTTAATTTCATGGATTTTAGTTAGCAAAGTTTTTGAAGCGGAAATGCTTTTTGCCTTTACGTGCAAGACTTATTTACAATTAACTCTTTCCAACCACTGAGACAGTAAAGGTTTCTGTTTCTTGTACTAGATCGTCTAAGGGATTCCCACCCTTTTGGTAATTTCCTTGTCTTGTTTGCAGCAGTTTGCAACTCTTTCCCAAGTATTGGGTATATTTGCAATTTTCCTACAGAGTACAAACACAGTTATACTTTTTAATTCCATATGTATATCAAAGAGTACTATTTTATAGGCTAAGTTATAAATGATGCCTTTTATAATGTTAAACTGGTAAGAATAATTTTAGATTTGATAAGAAAATAAATATTGGGTGTTTTGTCTGCTTTTTCCTGTGGATTAGAGTACAAGCAAAGGCCAATTTAATGGGTATATGGTATTACTTTCCAGTTCCTCATCCTGATATGTATGTCTGGATTATACCTACAAGACAGTCACTAGACTTGGCACAACCCAAACCACATCTAGTACCATATTTCTCTAAACAACAGTGTCTATAGGAAGAGTACAAAAAGAGTAGAGAAAGGGAGAGGGAGAATTCTTTTCTGCTGTCATCTACTCAAGTCATTGTCACGCTTTGCCTGCGAGCCTGGTCCTGTTTCCCCAGTGGCCGTTGCATCTGAGACCCCAGCTGCAGGAACGGCGGCCCTGGGAGCTGGATATTCAAAAGGGGGGGAGGAGGGAGACGCCTCAGACTGGCAGAGAATGGAGTTTCATTCACCCTGGAGGTCCCTCTGCCCGCGTGCCTGGGAAAACTCCCGGTCCCTTCTCTCTGGGCTTCGTGTCATCTCTCTTGCTCTCAGTAATTCCCATAAACACTCTATTCCTCCTCGGCATCTCCTCCTCACCGCCCTTTATCCCTACCCCGCTCCCAGCACCACCATCGGCCCTGCCGTGCCACCCCTCCCCATCCCAGCCCTGCCCCCCTTCTTCAGCCTGGATGGTGAGCCTGTCAAGGTGGGGCAGAAGTCACGCTGGCAGCGGCTGGGGTGGCCTCAGGGCCATGCTGCCGGCACCAACCGGCAGTTGTCCTGTTCTGCAGGGGCTCCCCAGAGGCCCACCATTGCTCCCGGCCACCCCATGAGGGGCTTGGCCCTGGCGGCGGGCTCGTCCAGCGCTGTTGGCCCTCCGGGGTTCGGCGCAGGCTGCTCCTGCATCCCCACCGTGCTCCTCTCTGGCTCCCCGGACAGCTCATTTCTCCCCCTGAGTCAGGGGCCTTGCCGGCCCAGGAGTAGCTGTGGGTATTCTCCCTCTGGGGGGAGTTGGGCTGAGTCCTGAGCCTGCTGGGCTGGGACACACACACCCCATGCCTGTTGACTCCGGTTCCTCCTCGAAGAGTCAGGACAAATAGTCTGCCACTTGATGGTCAACTCCCAGCTGGTGTCGGACTGAAAAACAAAAAGGCAGTAGTGAAAGGTACCACCGGAGGATCTGGGGGTTGGAATCTTTCATCCTGGCTAGCCAAAGGAGCAGGGCGTGGTCCATGACTAACTGGAAGGGGTCATTCGCTAAATAATACTGTAATGCTCCCACGGCCCACTTGACCATCAGCGCTTCCTGCTCTACGGTCGAGTATCACTGGGTGATCAACCCCAGCTTCTTTCTGCACCAGCATGGCTCCCAGCCCTGTGCCTGAGGCGTCGGTGTGTAATACAAAGAGGCACTGGAAATCAGGATTACGCAAGATGGGGTCTGTGGAGAGGCAGGTGCGTAGGGTCTCGAAGGCCCTCTCCTCTGTGGGCCCCCAAAGCAGGCAGTTAGGGCGGGTGTTCTACAGGAGGGGCCGCCACAGAGGCGAAGCCGAGGATGAACCGGCAGTAATATCCAACAAAGCCCAAGAACCAGCGGAGTTGTCGCTTCGTGTTGGGGCGGGGTTGGTTCTCCAGCGTGACAACCTTGTCTGGGAGCAGCTTTATGGTGCCGTGCCCCACCAGATACCCCAGGTACCGCAACTCCTGAAACCCTAGCCTACTCTTCACGGGCTTGGCCATTAGCCCTGCTTCTTGGAGGGCCTGGAGCACTTGCCGAAGATGCGACAGGTGAGTGTCCCAATCCTCGCTGCAGACAATGATATCATCGAGATAAGCTTGAGCAAAATCTCAACATTGGGAGAGCGCCCAATCTACTAGGTGCTGAAAGGTCGCTGCGACCCCGTGCAGCCCGAAGGGCATCCGCTTGAACTGGAACAAGCCCCACAGGGTGGCAAACGCCGTCTTCTCCTGGTCCACAGGGTGTACTGGGACCTGCCAGTACCCCTTTGTAAGGTCAAATGCTGACAAATACTTGGCCGTTACGAGTTGATCGATCAGTAGGTCGGCCTGGGGCATAGGGTATGCGTCGAATTGTGCTATTTTGTTCACTTCCCGATAGTCAACACAAAAGCGGATGCTCCCGTTGGGCTTCGGGACCAGTACTAATGGGCTCTGCCATGCGCTTCGGGAGGGTTCAATGATGCCCAGATGCTGCATGACCTCTACTTCCTTGTCTATGGCATCCTTCAGTTTTGGGGCAATGGGTCTCCAAGGGGCTCGGGCCTCCCAGCCGGGGAGTATCAGAATCCGATGCATCACCAGGGGCATATACCCAGGTATGGTGGAGAAGAAGCCGGGGTACTCCTGTAGCACCCGGCGCAAGTCGCAGCACTGGCCCTCGGACAGAGCCTCATCTAAGATGGGCTTGAGTGGCGTTTCTACTGGGGCTTGCCAGGGGCCACCCCCTTGGGTAAATCCCCCGGGGTCGTGGCCAGGTGGGTCTCCTCGTGGAGGGGGTCACATTCCCACCATGCCTTCAAGTCATTCACATGAACCGTCTTCGTTTGTCGTGCTTGGGGGCCGTATCAGACCTCATACATGAGGGGCCCCAGGACCCAAACAATGATGAAAGGCCCATGCCAGGGGTCGTGGCCTGGGAGACCAACACCTTGTCCCTGACCTGGAAGGAGCACAGATGGGTTCCCCTGTTGTATCACCCTTTCTGGGCTTCCTGGGCTCACTCCAGGTGGGCCCGGGCCTCTTGCTGCACTGTTGCCAAGCACTCCTGCAATTTCCAAACATACTCACAGGGTCCTTCCTCCTGCTCCTGTGGATTGCCCGGAGGCTGTCCTTCCATGGCGCCCAGGATTCCCCAGGGCTGATGCCCATACACGAGTTCGAATGGGGAGAACCCGGTGGAGGCCTGCGGTGTCTCCTGTAGAGCGAAGAGGATGGGGTCAATGTACATGTCCCAGGTGGTCGGGCACTCATAGGCTGTCTTACGGAGCATGTTTTTCAATGTCTGGTTCAGCCATTCCACCAGCCCATCCGTCTGGGGGTGGTGGACTGCAGTGAACATCTGGTGGATCTGGAGTGTCCGGCACACTTGCCCCATAAGCCAGGCAGTGAACAGGGACCCTCAGTCAGTCAAAATCTCCCTGGGGAGGCCACCATGGCAAAGAATCGCATCAGCGCGCGGGCCACCCCAGCACTCTTCAGACTGGGGAGGGGAACCGTTTCGGGAAGCGGGTGGCATAATCCATGATGAACAGTAGGTAGCGGGCCCCCCACGGGGTACAGCGCAGGGGTCCTACAAAGCCCATCGCTATCAGTTCTAATGGGGACCCTACCACGGGTAGTGGTGACAATGGTGCTCGCGGCTCTGCCCGGACCATTTTCCACTGGCAAACCTTGCAGGACCAGCAGTACTCTTTGATGTCTCGGGCCATGGCCGGCCAAAAGAAGTGGGCGAGTACCCACATCAGTGTTCTCCTTACACCTTGGTGGCCGGCCCAGGTTTGGTCATGGGCTGCTCTCAGGATGTGGGGGAGGTAAGCATGGGGCACCAGTAGCTGTTTATAGGGACCGAGTCACCCCTTCACTTCCTGGAACCACAGCCCTCCCTCCGTGACGACCCTGGGCAACCTCTGACACAGCCGGGGATCAATTACCTGGCCGTCCCGTACCACTGCTCAACGCCATGAGCTCTCCAAAGCCTCATCTCGCTCCTGCTCTGGGCCAAACTCGGGGTCTCAGGTCCAGGCCTCGGCGGTCTCTTCCAGGTCGGCCCCGGGGCCCTCTGCTGGTCCTTGGTCCTGGGCGGGTGCAGCCAGCTCCTCCTCCGGTCCATCCCTCACTGGTTCATCATTCTCTGGGGGGCATGCCACCGCCAAAGCATCCACGAAGCAGGGGGCATCTCAGCCCAAGAGTACGGGGAAGGGTAGCCTCACCACCCGGGACAGGGGAACTTCTCACTGTCGCCCCAGGTAGGTCAAGGGAGCCACCACCATGGGGCAGCGCTCTTCATGGCTGTGGAAGCACACCACTGTAGCTGTGTGCAGCACTGGGAGACCTGGGGGGAGGAAGTGCAAGCGTACCAGTGACAGGAAACTGCCACTATCCACGAGGGCCATGATGTCCTGATGGCCCAAGGTCATGGGGAGTAACCATGCAGGAGGGCGTTGTCCTACCGCCAAGGTCTGCATGGTCACCTCGTGGCCCCAGTCGCATTCCATAAGGGCCAGTCCCATTTAAGGTGGCCCCACTGCCCACATGTGAAGCACGACCCTGGGGCCCCCGCGGGGCAGCCCACCAGGGGAGGCGGTGGGCCTCCCTCTTCATATTGACCGGGTGCTCCTCGTCCCACATTTGGGAGAGACCAAGGCCGGGGAGTGCTGCCTCCGCTGCCCCCTCCCTGTGAGGTCATGGGGCGGGCCCTCCAGGGTTGCGTCCCGACACCTCCTGCATGCCTTTCCAGCTGCCATGGTGCCTGCCCACCCGTCGGGGTTCCGCTCCACCCAGGCCATCTGAGCTCACTCTTGGGGCCACTTTCACGCCCTTCAGCCATCTGGAAGTTTTCCCATAAGTCCTGGACTTCACTGAGCTTGATGGGCTTCCAGCAGGCGATCCGGTGGCAGGTCCATGGTAGCACCACCTGCAGCAACTGCTTGATGATCATGAGCTCAACGACCCGCTTGGCCTCGTCAGACATGTGGCAGAGCCAGCGAGTAGCCATGTTCTTGAAGGCCACGATAACGGCCCTTGGGCGGGCAGTCCCTTGTATCTGATAGGCCATGAAGCGCTGATGGTGCATCTCCGGAGTCACCTCCAGTTTGTCGAGAACAGCCGCTTTTACTTTATCATATGGGGTGGCTCTCTGCATTCTAGGGCCTTCACCGCTGCTTGCCCTTCTCCAGAGAGGTAGGGGCCTAGGATGTGGGCCCATTGGTCTTGCGGCCACTGTGGAGCTTCGGCAAGCCTCTCGAACGCTTCAAGGTAGGCCTCTATGTCATTATCGGGGCCCAACTTCGCAAGGATCGGCCAGGGGCCTCTAGGGGCCTGCATTGCCTGTTGGAGATCCTGCACCAAGGAGGCCTGTGCCACCTGCTGCTGCAGCGAAAGATCCCGTAGAAGTTGGGCTTGGTGCTTGACCAGCCATTGCCCGAATTGAGTGAAGTCCATGGTTGGAGTCTCTCGGGGCTCATGCAACGGCCTGGCTTTCACGGACTTGTCGGAATCCTCGAACGATGTGGTGCGCTCGGTACCGTGGGCTGCGGCACCCACCCCTGGCCGGGTCTGCAGGAATTGCCACTCGGGTGGAGCAGGCAGGTAGGGGAGTGGCCTACCTAGCAGGGTTGGCATGCCCACATTCTCCACCACTTTGTCATGCTTTGCTTGTGAGCCTGGTCCTGTTCCCCCGGTGGCCATCGCATCCGAGGGCCCAGCTGCAGGGGCGGCGGCCCTAGGAGCCAGATATTCAAAAGGGGGGGGATGGAGACACCTCAGACCAGCAGGGAACAGGGTTTCATTCACTCCAGAGGTCCCTCTGCCTGCGTGCCTGGGAAAACTCCTGGTCCTTTCTCTCTGGGCTTCGTGTCATCTCTCTTGCTCTCAGTAATTCCCATAAACACTCTATTCCTCCTCAGCATCTCCTCCTCACTGCCCTTTATCCCTACCCCATTCCCAGCACCACCATCAGCCCTGCCGTGCCAACCCCTCCCCTCCCCATCCCAGCCCCGCCCCCTTCTTCAGCCCAGATGCCTCAGGGTTGTGCCACCGGCACTGACCGGCAGTCGTCCTGTTCTGCAGGGGCTCTCCAGAGGCCCGCTGTTGCTCCCGGCCGCCCCGGAGGGCTCGGTCATGGCAGCGGGCTTGTCCAGCACTGTCAGCCCTCCGGGGTTCGGTGCGGGCTGCTCCTGCATCCCCACCACGCTCCTCTCTGGTTCCCCGGATGCCTTGTTTCTCCTCCTGAGTCGGGGGCCTTGCTGGTAGGTGGAGTAGCTGTGGGGATTCTCCTGCTGGGAGGGTTGGGCTAAGTCTCGAGCCCACTGGGCCAGGACAGTCATACCATGAACCAACTCTTGAATTAACGTTCATGATGAATTTTAGTCTGTTTGTGGTTCGCAAATTGAATGGTCGTTCGTGAACTGAAGTTCATGGTAGGTCAACCAGCATGAACTTCCCATGAATTTTCAAGCAGATCATAGTGGTTTGTGCCCATTCATGAATGGATACATTTCCAGAAAGACTGTCTCCATTCAATCTAAATGTTTACCAAAATTCAAACAACAGGAGGAGCAGAACTTGGAGGGCATGTAGAGGAGCATCTGGGGGATGTCCCCTGCGAATCTGATGTCTCTAGCTTGCACAGGATCCATCCTGAACCTGCACCTGTAATTCCCCTCAAAAGCACCTTCCTGGGGGTACCTTCTTTGGGGGCTGTAACTTGGATCCTATAAATCAGGGGTGGCCAAACTGCAGCTTGGGAGCCGCCTGTGGCTCCTTCACACAGCCTAATTTAATGTTAATAAAAAGCAAATGTGCATATTTTCCAATGAAAATGTGTGTTTAATATTTGTTCATGTCTTGCAGCTCTCAAACATCTGACATTTATTTTATGTGGCTGTTAAATAAGCAAGTTTGGCCACCCCTGCTATAAATCCAATCCTCACCAAACTTGGAGGGCAGGTAGAGGAGAGTCAGACAGAGATCCCTCTAGTATATGGGGGCTGTCATTCTACCACATCATGAACTTCATGAAGTGAACTGGTTCATTTAGTGGCTAAAAGTTTGTGAGTGGTTTGCGAACCAGGCACACTACAAACCAAACCGCCTTTTCCCAATTCATGCTCATCCCTACATACCATATCAGACTATAATGCCCAATATGATTCTATTAAGATCCACATCAAGATCCAAATCAAATGGAGCCAGTTTGGTGTAGTAGTTAAGTGTGCAGACTCTAATCTGGAAGAACCAGGTTTGATTCCCACTCCTTCACATGCAGCTGCTGGATGACCTTGGGCAAGCCATAGTTCTGTCAGAGCTGTTCTTGAAAGAGCGGTTTCTCTCAGAGCCCTCCCAGCCCCACCTACCTCACAGGGTGTCTGTTGTGGGCAAGGGAAGGGAAAGGAGTTTGTATGCCGCTCTGAGACTCTGAGTGAGAAGTGGGGTATAAATCCAATCTTTTCCTCTTCATGAGGAATTTTTCAGGTAAGTTATACTGGTTTTATTTTGAGGTGAAAATGTTTAACTACTTTTTTGTGTGAACTATTTTATTCTTTTTTTTCTGCTCAGTTTGTAAATCATTTTAAATTACATGAAAATACAGAGCCTTAAATACAAATAGCTTTACTAACATCATATGCAATGCATCAGGATAAATATCATTTGTTTTTATCACAGTTATTTTTGTGTCGGGTGCATGAGAAGTTGGTAAATGCACCAGGCTTTGAACATTATGGCTATAGCTATTCTGCCATCTCATTACTTAAGCAGGAGTCAGATGAGCATAGCTGGATAGGGTTGGCATATTAAACTACAGCTGGGATAATGAGATACAAACTTAAAATCATTAACAAGAATAATTGAATTAGTGTTTATTTAAAATCCCCTGCACCTTAATATACTGAAAGAGAGGGAGAGATTTCTCCTCAATAATTGTTTGTGTCACAATTAACTCTACTCCTTTTTGTTTGCATAGTATATTATTCTATTTTATTCAGTTCTTTTTTTCTATGTGTTGACCAATGAATATATGTCCTTTGAAAGATAATTTTCCACAAATTCTCTTAAAAATTGGCTTTCCACTATGTGGATTTTAAAAATTCAAATTTCCATAGTTAATTTCTTTTGTTCTTTTATTTTTCTTTATTGTGAAGGTTTCCTAGATTGGGTTCCCAAGAAAATGCAAAGAGTGGGGTGTGTTGAACTGCTGAATACAGTCCAGAGGCGAATACAACCTCGTCTTCATGTTTTTGGACACATCCATGAAGGTCAGAAACCTTATTTGTATATGGAATCCCAGGCTAGGCAATAATTACTCGGGCCAGTGTTTTTCAAGAGTGTCTTGTTAAAGTTCGGTAGTTAAAATGGTGACTGTGTAATGTAAACTACAGTTGTCAACTAATCTTTTTAAATCATCTTCTTGACTCAGGCAGTTTAATTCTAAAATGCCTTCTACTATGCTAACCTGTCACTAATGGCAACACAACAAACAAAAGTAGATTCTACTATTACAGCAGAGAGAAGAAATAACCCAGTCCCAAGGAACTGAGTAAACAGCAGCTGCACTGGGGTTCATAATGACAATGTTCACACCCACCAATCATGGTGAACCCTGCCAATGATGTCCCAAAGTCTGTCAGATGTGGAAGCAGCCACCCAAAGCACTGTGATTCCAGTATGCCTGCCTCCCTGACATCCCTCTGCCCCACCCACACAAAATAACAATGGAAAGAACAAAGACCAAGCAGCATTCTCTGCTATATGGAAGACTGGGAGGTGTCCAGCAAGAGCCTGTGGGGTTTGCACAGATAGGGGTTTCAGCCCCCCTTTTACAAACACATGCCTTTTCATAGGTGGACACATAGGGATGGAAGCATAGCTGCGCAGTCACTACTACTGCTCACTTAGCAGAGGAAACTCCTAAGGCAAGCCCAGGGCCTCTCACACAGAAGGATTCAGATACCAGGGAGGAATAATGCCCTGAAAACCAGACCTTAAAAAAAACCAAAAAACAGGGTGAGGTTGGCAGAGAAACATGTCGGAAACAGAAATGAGGGGTTCAGATCTTCTCAAGAGGAAAGTAGGCAGTAGGGCAAAGATGACCTTTTGACCAACAACAAGATATGTAGAAGGAAGAGGATACCTCATACATGACACAGCATTTCTCTTACCTCAGAGTAACAGGACATATCATAGGCCATTTGAAATCCTCTATTGTCAAAATCAGTCATATATATTAGGATAGGAAAGAATGTACAGAAACTTACAGTAGTGTGGAATAGCATAGGGTTAGTATACCTGAAGTCTAGGAATGCCCTGAGAGTGTTTGACCAGGCCTTCCTAACAGGGGAGTTTTATATGGGATTAGGTCAAAAAGCAGTGGGAGGGGGTCTTTTTGCTTGAGGCTATTTGGCTTTGGATCTCTTGGAGGTTTGTTTGGCTTGTGTAGGTTGTTTGTAGGAACTTCTGCTGAGCCACAGCCCTTAACCATTCATAAACTCAATCAGTTACCTGAGAGAGTGTGACCAGAGGGCACAAACAAGGCTTGGTAATTGGGTTGCCATTAATTTGCAGCAAATGCGTACAGCATTTGATTTTACTTAGTTCAGCGGCTGTAATTAGGGTTGCCAAGTACTTACCGTAATTCGGCGGGGGATACACAGTCCCTGGCCGGAACATTCCTCCATGGAACACCCACATCGCACGATGCCATGGCCAGGAAGTGACGCCGGGCGATGCTCTGGCAATGGGGCTGAAAACTTGATGGTACCATTGAGTTTCCAGCCCATTGCCAGAGCAATGCCCGGCGTCACTTCCTGGCAACGGCATCATGTGCCGCATCTCCCCCCCCCCAGGAATGGTCCTGCCACAACATATCCGTCCCCCGTCGAATTATCGTAAGTTCTTGGGAAGCCTAGCTGTAATCAAGGTGAGCTATTTCCTAAATTTGTTCAGTTTGGCAGCAATTGGTTCAAATGATTCATGAACAGGTGTGTGGCTGCTTACTGTGCTTGCTAGCATATAGTTGCTTGAGCTCAGAAGGCAGCCAATCAGAGCAGTTTTTGCTTGTGATGCAATCAGTTGTCTAATAGAAAATGCATGAAGGTGCTTTTTTGGAACAGTCCATCCCCTATTACAGAAATTGCACTGCAAAGTTTTTGCTCAGCACAATCAGTACATTTTTTTTTCCTTTTTGTGGTGCTTCTCAATGTGCTGCACAATTCTATTTTAAATTTTTTAACTTTATTTTTAAGACAAAAACAGATGTGGGGAGAATTAAACTCACATAGTGCTTTGCAGAATGACACATATGTGAAAACTCACCCAATCCAAACAGATCAGTAGTTATTACCATTGCTAAGAAATACCAAAAGGAACAGGAAATGATGGTGGTGAAAATGCTGTCAAGTCACAGCCAAGTTGAGGTGACCCCATAGCGTTTTCAAGGTGAGAGACAAATAGAGATGGTTTGCCATTTCCTGCCTCTACACACTGACCATTTACTTCCTTGGTTCTTTCTCATTCCAGTAGTATCCAGGGCCAACCCTGCTTAGCTTCTGAGATCTGATGAGATCAGGCTAGCCTGGGCCATCCAGGTAACAACCAGCTAATCATAAGAATTTAAAAAAAAACCCACCAGAAACAGCATTGATTTGCCAGCAGTCTATATGCTTGATGATTGATATAATTGTGTTTGGCTGTGGGGCCAAATGGTACACAGCAATTACTAAGGAAAAGGAAGAGAGCCCCATTGGGCTGTGTGACAATGCACATACATGAATGCCAACTGTGCTGTGCTGGGCAGTGTTGGGAAGGAGTATAGTACCTCTTGAACAATTGCAAATTAGTTGTGCTCAGCTGAACTGATCAAGTCTTGGCTGCCTGATCATCCCTGGCATAATCTGAACCAGCTGGTGTTCATACATCCCTACTTGCTAACGAGGGAGTTGTGCATGGGAGTCAGCAAAGACATTTGTGTGGCAGTAAGAGAGAGCACCACATGAGGAAGGATGCACAAGATCTAAGTGAAGAAGTTAGGGTGCGTGGCATTAGCCTTCATAGTACAGGAAATTGCATATTCCCAGGTAAGCACCCCTGCAGGCTCTCATTGTCCAGACCAGTCCTGAATGGAGAAGGTCGGGGGGAGGTATTCAGCTGACCCAGAGAAACTGAGTGAGTGCCTGGAGTACATGGACCAGACCTTCAGGGACCTGATAGAACTGTTTTGTTCCCATGCTGATGGCCTCTCTGCTGACATAGAGACTGAAGGTCTCAAGGCAGGAGGGCATCAGACTAAGGAGGAGAGAATTTTTCTTTTAGAAGAAACCCCTTCCTTAAACGATAAACCAATATCCTCTTATGCTGAGGGTTTCTGTCGAGGGCTGGGAAAAAGTAGTCTCCAGATAGTGGGTGTTGTGTACTTGGGGAAGCCCGTGCACGTGGTCGGGCAGACACGTGGTTGGCCAAAGGAACCCGAGCTTCACTGCCAGAGACAATAGCCCAAATTGATCCTAGTGCTCACCTATAGGAACACTAGGATTCTAGGAGGGACCTATGGGTCTAAGGGTGCAATGTAAATATCTAATCACGGCTGTAGGTGTGTGTTTGGGTGTGGTGTGAGTTGTGAATATAAGCTGGCCTGCGAGCCGGCAAAGGCATCTCTTGTTCTTCTTCTGAAATAAAGTATGAGCTGAATCACTATGCTTTGCATCAGTCTCAGTACTTTATACTGGTGACAAGGGTGTGATCCCGCTGAGTGAGCCTGACTACAACCCGGCACTGAGCACCAACCCATGACGGACACCGTGCCCTGCATCACTCCTGAGCAGCACCACACTGCACATCGATCCGATTCCCATGACATCGCTCACCGCCACACTGCAGAATCATGGCTGTCACTCCAGGAACCCTCACGGTCTTTGAACCCACTCACCCCGAGTTCTGGGAATTGTGGGTAGACCAGCTTAAGAGCTTCATCTCCTATAATAATGTAACTGATGCAGGCAAGAAACAGGACCTACTCCTCAGCATGTGTGGAGTGGCCACCATCCGCCTAGCGAAGAGCCTCCTGACTCCAAAGAAGATTGAGGAGAACACCTACGAGGAAATCATCACAGTCCTCACCAAATACTATGCGCCTAAGTCCACCATGCTGGCCACCTGCATGGACTTCCAGGCATGCCTGCAGATGCCTGACGAAATGACCTCGGCATTCATGGCCCAACTCCACCAGCTCACAGTGGACTGTGAGTTCAAGAAGGTCAAGGACAATCTGCTGACCCAATTTGTTTGGGGCATCCTTGATGCGAAGCTGCACCGCAAGCTTGTTGGTACCACAGGCCTCAAGCTGGACGCGGCCATGCAAATTGCCACCGCATTTGAGGGCTCTCATCACGACCGCCCACCATATTCAACTCACCACAGATCCCCGGCGACAGATGACTCAGATGAGGGAGAGGTCCTGCACGTATGACAGCCCATCCGTAGGAAGCAGCGACTGCCACCACACGTGCCCAGGGACGCTGGTAACTCCACTGTCTGTGCCAGCTGCGGGGATGGCCACAAACACAAGTCATGCCGGTTCTGCGACATGTGGAAAGCAAGGCCACATCGCTCGGGCCTGCTGTTCCCGAGGACACTGGAGGTCAACCTCAATACACCAGGAGGACCTGGACCTACACTCCTTCACCATCAACCACCACCAGCACAAGGTAATGAATCTGCCCCCCGAAGGCCCTAATAAGATGCTTGTAACTGTGTTAATTGTGGGGTCCCCCTGCCACATGAAGGTGGACACAGGGTCTTCCTTCTCTATTATTTTGGCAGATACTCTACAGAAGATCTGCCCAGGGCGGGGGCCCTCCTGGAAAAGCCACGGGGGTTGTCTCTGTGGGATTTTTAGAAAAACCTGGTGGCAATCAAGGGCAGGGGTAGATTCCAGGTACAGTTCAGAGACTTTGAGGGCTCCTTAGAACTGCTGGTGGTGGAAGGGAAACTCACAAGCCTCTTGGGACTGGCATGGTTTGGCCCCTGGGTTTTGCTGTGATGGGCGTCCATGCCCTTTCAACCGCAGGAATTAGATGCTATCTGCCAGGACTTTCCGGGAGTTTTCGATGGCATGCTTGGCCGTTACTCTGGACCCCCTGTTTCCCTGGACCTTGACCCTGCAGTGCAGCCTATCAGAATTAAAGCCAGGCAGGCCCCAATTGCGCTTCAGCCAAAGATAGAAGCTGAGCTGGATTGTCTGGTCGAGCAGGGGGTGTTAGAACTGGTGCCGCATGCCCGCTGGGAAACCCCCATTGTCACTCTGCTTAAAGCGAAGGGCATGCACATTTGGGCTGACTATAAGTGAACCATGAATAGGGCACTTCAAGACCACGCATACCCCGGTTCCAGTAGTCAGCCAAGTCTTGGCTACCTTGGCGGGGGCAAGGGTTTTCGGCAAATTGGATCTGGCTCAAGCCTACCAGCAGCTGCTGGTTGATGACGCCTCAGCCAAGGCACAGACTACTGTAACACACAGGGGAGCTTTCTGGGGCCTGCGCCTGCAATTTGGGGTGAGCGTGGTGTCGTGGATTTTCCAGAACCTCATGGATTGTCTGCTGAAAGGGATCCCTGGAGTTCAGCCGTTCTTTGACAATGTTCTGATTGTGGCTCCGGACTCCGAGACCTTTGCGGCAGAACTCCAGATTGTTCTCAAACGTTTTGACACCACAGGGTTAAAGGTGAAGAGAAAGAAGTGCATCCTGGGAATGCCCCAGGTGGACTTCTTGGGCTTTACAGTCGATGCCCAGGGAATACATCCCACACAGGACAAGATCTGCACCATCAGAGAGACCCCCACGCCCTCCTCAAAGGCGGAGCTCCAGGTGTTCCTGGGGCTCTTGAATTTCTATAATTCCTTTCTCCCCCACAAAGCCGCCATCGCGGAGCCACTACACCAACTTCTGGACAAACAGGCTCCCTGGGTCTGGGGCCCTTCTCACAACACTGCTTTCAGGGCGGTCAAGGACTTGTTGGTCTCCAACGCTGTGTTCGCCCATTTCGATGGGTCCCTATCTGTGGTGTTGGCCTGTGACACTTCTCCCTATGGGGTGAGGGTGGTCCTGGGTCACTGGCTGGCTGATGGATGTGAGGTTCCCGTGGCCTATTATTCCCATTGACCATGGAGTGTAACTATGCTCAGATTGACAAGGAGGCCCTTGCGATTATTGCTGGCATGAAAAAATTTCATGACTTCCTCTATGGCCAGCCATTTATGATTGCCACTGACCACAGGGATGAGCTGTCATCCCACAAGGGGTGTTTATTGTAGGGGAGTCGGGTGGTGATTCTGCAGCCGCTGCAAAGCCGCATACTAACTGCTTTGCATGAGCACCACCTGCGGATAGGCCCTGGCTCAGAGTTACGTATGGTGGCTGGGCCACCCTGCTATAAAAGGCCAAGCAGAGTAGATGGTGTGCACAACGAAAGAGGCACTGTGCTGCATGGACCAGGGCGACTGGAACTACAAACTGGCGGCTTTCCTGTTCGGCCAGCACACCACACTGCACTCCACCACTGGTCACAGCCTGGCAGAGCTGCTCATGGGTCGCCATCTGACGACCCGGTTGGACCGCCTCCACCCTGACCGGGCTCCAGATCACAGCACCCGCCTGGTTGACCAGGAGGCCCCGAGGGTTTTTTCCCCCCAGAGGATCTGGTCTATGCTCGCAACTACAGCCGGGGGCCCATGTGGGTCCCAGCACGAGTGGTGCAGGTGACCCGTCCTCTCTCCTCTGAAGTTGCCAGTGAAGATGGACAGCTTTGGAGGCTGCACATAGACCAGCTCCACTGCTGGGTTCTGCCCCTGGCCCCAGACAGCCCGGATGAGGCTGCCATCTACCCTGAGGGACTGGCTGCCGCAGACCCCCACTTCCAGCATCCAGCCCGATCCTCGGTGGGGACGATGGTGGTGACCCAGGACTGATGAGCTGCCCAGAACCCAGCAGCTTGGCTACACTGATGGAGACTGACCAGTGAAATATGTCTGGCCAGCAGATTCTGGTGTCTTGGGGTGGGGGAAGTTTAGCGGTGGGCCTAGGCAAGGCAGTAAAGGAAGAACACGGAGAAACAGAATGACTTGGAGCCCTTCCAGCCTACGGCCCATCCCAAGGGTGGCAGGCAGTGGGGCTAGGAGGGTTAAACCCCCTCCATCATTGGTGCTGTGCAATGCCAGGTCTGTTAATAACAAGACTGCAATCCTTCGGGATTTTGAGGTGGAACAACAAGTGGACCTGGTGTACATGACCGAGACTTGGGTGCAGGATGGGGAGATGGTAGCTCTTGCCCAGCTCACCCCACTGGGATTCTCGGTCCTCCACCAATCGGGGACTTGGGGGCAGGGGAGTGCCTATTTTCATTCTGGAGGCTTACTCCTTCCAGGCGCTCCCATCCGTGGAGATTGCAGGCGTAGAGTGTGTTGGCTTGATGCTGGAGGCTGAGCAGACTTTGGCAATTTGGCTGGTGTACCAACTGCCTAACGCACTGGCCAATAGCCTGCCATCCCTGTTGGAGGCCGTATCAGGCTGGGCCTTGGAGCACCCAAGGTTGATTGTCCTGGGTGATTCCAACGTCCATGCTGACCTCCAGCTGGGCTACAGATCTAGTGTCATCCATGGTGGTGCTCTCAACTTGTATTGGCCCTCACGCATCGGGCTGGTCACACGTTCGATTTGATCTTTGCAGTGGGGCTGACGTGTTGGCCTGGAAGACTTTAGAGCTAGTGATCGTGCTGATCTAATCTGACATTAGATGACAGCCAACAGGAGCCAGTTCTGTCTGGTTCAGGCAGGAGGTGGAAAAGCCTTGCTCACAGTGACTCAGCAGCAAGCTGATTGGTTGTCCATTGTATATATGTGCATGTATTCTATATCTTATCCCCTTCTGTCCTTATGCGGTGTATTGCGGAGCACTTTGCTGGTGAGCTGTACATATCTGTAAATAAACTGTACATTGTTAACCACAAGACGGTGTCGGTGTGGTTGCTGCAGTTAACTCTCAGCTGGACAAGCCTGGGCTTGTATTCCAAGGGAACAGGGCCACTCTGCCTGGTAGCAGAGACCTCGACAGGGTTATGGGCCCAGACCGCCTTCCACTGCACCTAGCCTGACTCTGGCCTGTGTGTGAAGTGTGGCTGGTGCTGCCTGATCATTCGCCTTGATTGCTGTTCAGCCCAGCAGTTGCTGAAAGGTCCGTGAGCTGTGGAGCCAGGAGCTGTCGGCTGCCGTTCTTCCCAGGCAGGAGGAGTACGTCCGAGTCGGTGAAGCCTCTGGTATCAGCGCGGAGGAGTTGAAGGACACAGCGGTTATCAGCCCGAGTGGGAGCTGGAGAGCAACTGGCTGCTTCAGAGAGTTTCCAGCATGGCTCAGGTACTGGCCGCCCAGAGGGTGGAAAAGCTCACTTCAACTAACTGTGATGTATGGGCACTTTGCATGAAGCACTATCTAAAACATGAGGGCCTCTGGCTGTATGTGGAGGACCCTCCTGATCTGGTCCCTGTTGGAGATGTGCCCAAGGTGGAGAGGGCTCTGGCAAACATCACTTTGGCTGTGGGGGACGATCAGTTGGTCCATGTAGCCAAGCCATGACAGCAAAAACTGCTTGGGACAATTTAAAGGCTGTTTATGTGCAGTGCACGGCAGGCTCTTTAATTGCCCTGACGTGCTGGCTTTATTGAAAGGTCCAGAAGTCGGGCGAACCACTAAGAGAGCACTTGAATGCCTTAACAGAGTGCTTTCATCAATTAGAAGAGTGAGGCAAAGCTGTGCCTAATGAGGATCGTGTGTTTATCACATTAAGTTTGTTATCAGCACAGTATGAAATGTTTATCACCTTGCTGGAATCTATGCTGGCAGACCAACTAAACCTGGAATACGTCATTGGCAGGCTGCTGGAACACGAGAGCAAGCTGCAAGCTCCACATTCCTCAGCAGCTTAGCAGAGTGCCCGAAGTGAGGAGGCAGCTGGGGCAAACAGAGCCAGCAGCCAGCAGCAGCAGAGTGGAGAACCTTCCAAAGCCTTGAGAGTCAGCAAATGTTTTTCCTGTGGGTCTACGTCTCATCTCAAAAAGGCTTGCCCGGAGCTAAAAAAGAAATCTAAAGCTATAGGGCGCTCTGATGGGTTGTCAAAGCATCCCAATGCGTCTCTAGTAGTGGCGGGGCCGCTGCTAACCGGGATATATGGCTGTTGGATTCTGGAGCCTCCCAAATCTTCTGTCGGAATGGGGCTCTCCTTAAAAAAAAGTAGCCCGCTCAACAACAACACATAAGCTTAGTTGACAGGAGGAGTGCGGCTGTGTCATGCCTTGGTGAAGTAACTTTCCCAGTTCTAAACTGCACCTTCCAGGGCATTTTGTGTGTTCCCTCCCTGGAATGCAATTTACTGAGTGTGTTAGCCCTCGACCAGGCTGGTTACGAGGTAAAGTTTGCAAATGAGATATGTAAAATAATGAAAGGGGGAAAACAGGTTGCCAAGGCAGAGCTGCAAAATGATGTTTATGTTTTGAGTAACACTCCAGTGGCAGCCTCTATCAGGGTGACAGACAACATAAATCCTCATGATGAATGTCTGCATCTCCTCCATCAGAGAATGAGTCATGTCAGTTTTGCAACCCTAAATAAAACCTTGGCTCTTACTGGTAAAGAGAGGGTGAAAGACTGTGGGAATTTCTTAGACTGTGATGTTTGTAAGCAGGTCAAATCAAAGGCTTTTCCTGTTGCACAGAAAAGCGAAAGGGTGTCCAAAATGCCTTTAGAGCTGGTTCACACTGATGTGATTTGTCCCTTTCCACAGAGTCTTTCCCATGACCAATATGCAGTTATTTTTACCACATTTTTCCTGGCTGTATATTTTGAAACAGAAGTCAGAGGTCTTTGAAACGTTTAAATATTGGTACAGAAAAGTTAGCAACCAAATAGGTGTGCTTAAATCTTTGCAGACAGATATGGGGGATGAATTTATGTTGTCTTCTTTTCAAAAATGGTTGCAAGAGCATGGTATTAAACACATGGTATAAAACACCCCAGGAAAATGGAGTGGCAGAACGTAAGGGCACTACACTACAGACCATAATGCATGCAATGCTCAAAGATGCAGGCTTGCCAATACAATTCTGGGCAGAAGCCCTAAGAGCTGCGTGTTATGTCAGCAATAGAGTGTGGACAAGAGCATTAAATGACATCCCCTATGCGGTCCTCTATGACAAAGCACCAAAACTGAATCATTTAAGGGTGTTTGGATCCAAAGCCTGGGTGAATGTGCCCCTGAACCAAAGGAGGAAAGGGGGAGCTTGCTCAAAGAAGTTGCTTTTCTTAGGCTACCAGTCAGGCATGAAAGCCTATAGATTCGCAAATGAGCGGCACAATGTAAGTTTCAGCAGGTCAGCAAACTTTTGCGAGAGTCAAAACTGGCACAGAGTGCATGCAAACCAAATGCCTGCACAGGCAGCGTTACCTTTGACAAATGTGTCTGAAACTGAAACTGGGTCTCCACAGCCTATTCGCTCTGAGGATGTCAAGAGTGAACAGGTTACTCCTAGGAGGTCTGCCAGAAGCACAAAAGGGATACCACCTCAGAGGTATGGTTATGATACTGAGGTTGTAAACTATGTGCATATGTGTGAACCTGTGAGCTATCAGGAGGTTACTGAAATGCCTAAGCAAGAAAAACAAGCTTGGCTAGAAGCCATGGGAATGAAGTATGACTCCTTGTGTGAGAACAATGTGTTCACTTTATCTGAGTTGCTCAAAAACAAAAATGTAATAAGCTGCAGATGGCTTTACAAACTAAAACCCTTACAGGATGGGAAGCTATAGAGGAAGGCCAGATTGGTCGCGAGAGGCTTTTCGCAAATAGAAGGTCAGGACTATGACGAGGTATTCTCCCCTACTGTAAAATCAAATACTTTAAATGTTGCTCTAACTAAAGCTGGGTTGCATGGGATGCTGGTGCATCACTTTGACTTTACTACTGCTTACCTAAATGCTCAAATTGAAGAAGACTTGTACATGCAACAGATACCAGGTTTTGAGCATGCAAAGAAATATCTTGTGTTAAAGATAAACAGAGCAGTGTATGGTTTGAAACAAAGTGGGCACCACTGGAATGAGTGTTTGTCAAAAACGTTAACAGGTTTGGGGTTTGAACAAAGTATAGCTGATCCCTGCATGTTTAGCAAGGTAATTGGAACAAGCAGGTGCTATTTGCTCATTTTTGTTGATGACCTGTGTTTTATTTTTGACAAAGAGGAACAGCTCAACTGGTTTGTCCAAACAACTCAAAAGTTCTTTAAAGTCAAACATCTGGGGGCTATCAAACATTACCTGGGCATGGATGTTTGCAAAAATAAAGACGGTTTCTATGAGTTGAACCAAGAGGGCAAGATTGTAAAGTTGCTCGAGAAATATAAAATGTCAGAGGCACAGCCTGTAGCAACTCCCATGTCCAAGGGATATGTGAAGGAGCCTGAGGGAGAATGTTTTGAACATAAAGCTATGTACCAATCCTTGATTGGCTCATAGTTGTACCTAGCAATCTGGTCCCGTCCAGATACATACTATGCTGTCCACATGCTGAGTCAGAAAAATGCACATCCTTGGACAGCAGTTAAATGGGTCTTGAGGTACTTGAAAGGTACCCTAAACAGCAAATTAGTGTTGAGAACAAATGACACTAACCAAGTGCTTGCCTACAGTGATTCCAACTGGGGAGAAAAAGAGAATGGAAAGTCCACAACTGGATATGTAATATATGTTTGTGGGTCGCTTGTTATATGGAAGTCAGTCAAGCAACAATACATTGCCACAAGCACTTTTGAGGCAGAATTTGCAGCGATGAATGATGTTGTTGTACAACTTGAATGGTTAAACCAATTGTTAAAAGACTTAGAGATGTCTGTAATTATGCCTATGTCTTTGGTATGTTGACAACACAGCTGCACAACAAGTGGCTGACTTGCACGGTGTCAAAACAAGGAGCAGACATATCAACATCCGATACCAGAATGTATGGGAAACAGTACAAAGGAAACTGGTTGCTCTGAAACATTGTGATTCTGCAGACAACGTAGCAGACATGTTTACAAAAGGTTTAGAAGTAAACAGATTCCTGAACCTGAGGGGAAGTTTAGGCCTGGTCACTAAGCTCTAAGTCTTAGGGGGAGTGTTGGCCTGGAAGACTTTAGAGCTAGTGATCGTGCTGATCTAATCTGACATTAGATGACAGCCAACAGGAGCCAGTTCTGACTGGTTCAGGCAGGAGCTGGAAAAGCCTTGCTCACAGTGACTCAGCAGCAAGCTGATTGGTTGTCCATTGTATATATGTGCATGTATTCTTTATCTTATCCCCTTCTGTCCTAATGCGGTGTATTGCGGAGCACTTTGCTGGTGAGCTGTATATATCTGTAAATAAACTGTACATTGTTAACCACAAGACGGTGTCGGTGTGGTTGCTGCAGTAAACTCTCAGCTGGACAAGCCTGGGCTTGTATTCCAAGGGAACAGGGCCACTCTGCCTGGTAGCAGAGACCTCGACATGACGGTGGACCGAATCACTGCAGAGGCAGTGCCATGGTCAGACCACCAAGCCCTGAAGACCCATCTGAATGTTCCACCCCGACCCTGTGTAGGTGGCGAGCAGATTTTTGCTCGCCTGCAGAGCCAGATGGACCCTATGTGGCTCCAGATGGCCCTGTGGGATCTGAGGCCCCCTGGTAGTTCGTTGGATTAGCTAGTGGAGGACCAGCATGGTTGGCTCTGCACAGCCATCGACGAGATCGCTCCCAGGTGCCCTCTCTGTACTCATTCTAGGCATGTGCCCTGGTATACCTAGGAGCTGTGACAGCTGAAGTGAGAGCTGAGATGGCTAGAGAGATGGTGGCGGCGTGCTCGCAATGAAGCATCAAGAGCATCTTATTGGATGCTTATGAGATCCTATGAGATGGCAGTCAAAGCCACTAAGAGAGATTTCTATGTGACCTTGATTGCATCTGCAAGCTCACACACGGCCCAATTGTTTAGCGCGATTCCATCTTTGACAGCTCTGCCACAGGGCAGGCAAAATGTTAGGGAATTGGATATTGGCTGTGAGGCATTTGCGAGCTATTTCACATATAAAGTTCTGGCACTCCGCCATGATCTCCCTGCCACAATTGAAACAGTGAGTGAACTCAAGGCCCCTTGCACGTCTTCAGTTCCGGGTTTAGAATGTTTTGGCCTACTCAGTCTGGAAGTTGATAGATTGCTGGTATCTGTACGTCCAACCACATGTGACCTTGATCCATGCCCCTCCTGGCTCATTAAGGTGGGCCACAAGGGGTTTCGAAGTGCTCTGCGGGAAATTATCAACAAGTCCCTTTCAGAGGGGCGGTTCCCCAGGGCACTCAAGGTAGCGATGGTCTGCCCTCTTCTGAAAAATCCATCTTTGGACCCAGCTGAATTGGCCAACTATCAGCTGGTGTCCAATTTGCCCTATTTGGGCAAACTTATTGAGAGGGCGGTGGTGATACAGCTACAGGGCTATCTGGAGGATGCTTCAGTCCTAGATCCCTTCCAGTCCGGCTTCCGCCCAGGTCATGGGACGGAAACGGCACTGGTTGCCCTGATTGACGACCTCCGAAGGCATCTGGACCAAGGTGGTGTGGCGGCAGTGTTGTTGTTAGATCTGTTGGCTGCATTTGATATGGTCGACCATCAGCCGCTGGCCCACCACCTAGCCAACATGGGGATTCACGGGCTTGCCCTTCAATGGTTTGCCTCTTTCCTTCAAGGTCAAGGACAAAGGGTGGCGATAGGGGATCAGCGGTCCCAGAGGCACCCTCTTTTATTCTTTTTTTGGCCCCCCGAAGGGGATTTTTTTATTGCTTTTTATAAGACTACAAACTACAACTTAAGAAAAAGGGAGGGGAACTAACACTAAGGAGAAAGAAAAGCAAACCCACACTACACTAAAAACTCAAGAGTAGGAGATCTTTAACCCCGTTAATATCTATGTTAGTATTTTAAAGTTAGCAAACCATGAAAACAGTGAGTTCCTGTCTATCTTTCCCTAATTAGTAATTAGCTGATTAGTTGTTATGAGAGAATTCCAGAGCATCTCCCACGCTTGCTTCATAAAGGCCATTTTCAGAGTCCTTCTGCCTTTACTTAGGCTTTCTGTCCCTAAATGCATAAGCTGGTTTTCGGGCACCAGCGCCTTCTTCCGCAGCCAAGTCCTCGTCCGTTTCCAAGGGTGCAGAGCCACTTGAACCAGTTTCACCATCTTCTTTGCTTCCCAGATGACGTTTGAGAAATTCTTTAGCTTTGAATACGGAATCAATCTTTTCTCTCTTGTCATTCATCTTCTTCTGGGACTGCCCATTTATAACTGATTTGATTAGTTTGGAGAAAGAGTATCAAGTCCTTGTAATTTTTTCTTTTTTGACGAATCTCGAATGGAATGTCCTTTAAAACCTTGATAATGTTGTTCCCCATTTTCTTTTTCTTTTTTTCTTTTTTTATCTGCTTGCCCGAATGGGCAAGGTTTATTAGTTTTTTATAGAAATTATAGAAAACAAAAAAGAAAGAAGAGCAATACATTTCAAAATATCTAACCATAGTCTCGTTCATAACCTCGTTAGGTACATAATTCCCTTTTTTCTTTTGTTAATCTGTATTCCACAACAAATATCATTATACACAAGTCTGTTCCCAATAAACACTTCATTTTCTTCTATATCCTATCCGCTATAACTATTATTAATCAGTTATATAACTATAAAAATACAAGAGGGAAATGAAAAAAGAACACAAGTATTACAGAGCAATTTAACAGTTCAAATTAAGTCACAAATTTCTTATACAATATCAATCTAGTCAAGATATTCTTTCATCTTTTCCACATTCTTAGCTTTCAAAAATCCCATTTACTTGCAAAGACATACTAATTTATATTTTCTCCTTAACATCAACTCCCAACTTTACAATGCCAAAATACTTTCACCTCACCCTATATATAAATCCATCTTTTCTCTCACAGCATTTAAGTCATTGCATCTCCACTAAATAATCAGCCCATTGCATTTATTTTTTCCCTGCAGTGTCTACTTTACAGATCAAACTTGCCCTATAATTTTTTATCAACCATCAGTTAAATCATTACAGATATCTAGCACATATAATTTCAAATAAACCCACCATTACTAATAACTGTCACTGATCAGTTAAGACAATGAAGGTAAGCAATATTTGTACCTATTGATTATATTCTTAGTCAATTATTTGTATATATATAGGGAAAAATATAAGCATCAATGTTACTACAGTTTAAGAGCAGGAAAAAAATAGAACTATGTAAACAGATACAGAGTTTCACTTCAGATAAATCTTTCATTAATCAGGGTTTTTTTTGTAAAGAAATTTTATTAACAGGATATTTTAACATGGTCCATAATTAAAGACAATTCTTAAGATATCCTTTTCCACAACTTTTTCCCCTCCCCCCGGCTACCAACAATGTTCCGCCCCATTATCATTTCAGTCAACATTGTCTTACAATAAACACTTATTCAGTAATCAAATCTTCTATTAAAACATTTTCCTTTTCTGTTACTCTCTCTTAGGTAACATTTTAAATACAATCCATTTCTTACTATATTTCTAATCTTAATAGTTATCAAAGCAAAGTAACTTATTTTTAACATCCCAGTTCAATTCTAAGTAGTCTTAAAAGTCTTTCCAATCTGCTAAAAATTCTTGATCTTCTTTTCCATTAAGTTTTTTTTGTCAATTTGTCCATTTCTACCATAAAAATCATCTTCTTTATCCATTCCCATTTGTCTGGTATCTTCTCCTGCTTCCAAAATTGAGCATATATCATTCTTGCCGTTGAAATCAAATACCATAACAATGTTCTCTTTGTCATGTTAACTTCTTCCATTTTAAGACCTAAAAGTAACATTTCTGGCTCTTTTTTCAAAGTACATTTCAGGATCTTCTGGATTTCATTATGAATCTCAGTCCAAAAAGCAGCCGCTTTCTCACACGTCCACCATATGTGGTAAAATGAGCCCTCTTTCTTTTTACAATTCCAACATTTGCTAGACATGTTCTCATTCATATTAGCAATTTTTTTGGTGTCATATACCATCTGTACATTATTTTGTAACGATTTTCTTTCACATTAACACATGTTGAAATTTTAATCGATTTTTTCCACAAACACTCCCATGATGACATGTCTATCTCTCTATTTATGTTTATAGCCCATTTCACCATCTGCTCTTTTACAATCTCATCCTCTGTATGCCATTTTAACAAAATTTTATAAATTTTTGAAATAATTTTTTTAGCTTTTTCTACCCATATACTTTCTATTTCATTATTCTCTTTCCTGAAACTATACCTCTTCTTATCCGTCTTAAATAAATCATAGATCTGCCTATAGTTTAACCAATCATATTCAAATTCCAGTTCTTCCCTGTCTCTCATCGTGAAACTACTCCCCTCAACCTTCAGAATGTCTCTGTAAGGTACCCAATCTTCTCCTTTGTGCCTTGAAAGTGGTTTGATTACTTCTGCCAGAACTACCCATAAAGGTCTTGCTGCAAAAAAAATCTTTTGTATCTCATCCAAGTCATGAACAGTGATCTTCTTATGCAGTGGTGTTTAAAAAGGTTGTCCATTTTGGATTTTTCGTACCATAGATAGGCATGCCATCCAAATTTGCGATCATGCCCTTCTAATGCCAACATTTTTCTATTGTCCAGGTTAATCCATTGTTCAAGCCAAGCCAAACACACCACATCATGATACAGTCTAAAATTGGGGAGTTGTAGACCTCCCCTTTCTTTTGCATCACATAAGATCTTCATTTTAATCCTAGGTTTCTTTCAAGACCAAACAAACTTTGAAATCTGTTTCTGCCACAAATTCAACACTTTACAGTCTTTTACAATAGGAATTGTCTGGAATAAAAATAACAAACGGGGTAAAATGTTCATTTTGACTACCGAAATTCTTCCCAAAATTGACAAGTTCAAAGTATTCCACTTCTTTATATCCTGTTGAATTTTAGTCCAGGTCTTCTCATAATTATTTTTTAAAAGATCAATATTTTTCATTGTGAGCTCAATTCCCAAGTATTTGGGTTTTTTCACCACTTCACATTGAACTTTTTCTTGCAATTCCAGTTTTTTTTCTTTTCTCATATTTTTGCAAAGCATCTTTGTTTTAATCCTATTCACATAGAATCCAGCCAAATCTCCAAATTCTTTAATCTTTTCCATCAATAATGGTACATTGGTTACTGGATCTTCAATCACAAACATTACATCGTCTGCAAAAGCCCTATACTTATACGTGAAACCTCCAATTGAAAGTCCTTTTATGTCTTTGTCTTCTCTTATTTTCCCCAGCATCACTTCTAAAATCCATATAAATAGTAAAGGGGATAACGGACATCCTTGTCTAGTCCCTTTTTGAACTTTAAAGTAATCCATCATCTCTTTATTAACATTTAGTGATGCTTTCTGTTCAGAATATATCACCCTAATCATGTTTGAAAAGGGCTGACCAATGTCCATTCTTTCAATCACTTGAAACATAAATTCCCAGTTTAAATTGTCAAAGGCTTTTTCAGCATCCACGAATAGAAAAGCAACCTCTTTTTCTGGATGTTTATCATAATATTCAATAGCATCAATCACCATCCTTAAATTGTCTCTGATTTGTCTGTTTGGTAAAAAATCGGCTTGTTCTTCCATTATGATGTCTTTCAGATAATTCTTCAATCTCTCCGCTATTACTTTGGCAAACAATTTATAGTCATTATTACGTAATGAAATTGGTCTATAATTCTTGACATCTGTTAGGTCTTGTCCTTCTTTTGGTATGAGTGATATATTGGCTTCTTTCCAAGTCTCTGGTGTTACCTTAGTCACCTGAATCTCATTTGCTAGAAGTTCCAAAATCGGGGTCAACTGCTCTTTTAACTTTTTATAGAACTTTACGGTGAATCCGTCTGGACCTGGAGCTTTCCCCAACTTGGCATCCTCTATTGCCTTATATATTTCTTCTTTCTGGATTGGACCATTCAGCATTTCCTTAATTTTTAAATCAACCTTAGGTAATTCCACTTTATCCAAATATTTTTTAATTTTCTCAGGATCAATGTTCTTCTTTTGAAATAATTCTGCATAGTACTTGAAGAAAACTCTTTTTAGGCCATTCATATCAACAATTTCTTTGCCATCCTCAATTATTTTACTTATTGTCCTTCTCTCCCTTTGATTTTTCAGTTGCCAAGCCAAAATTTTTCCTGGTTTGTTTGCACCTTCAAAGGATTTTTGTTGCAGTTTCTTTAAGTTCCAATAGAGTTCTCTATTAATTATCACATTCAATTGTTCTTGTAAAATTTGAATTTCTTTAATAAGTTTCTTTTTCCCTGGTCTTCTCTTAAATTCATTTTCTTTTTGCTGGATTTTTTCTTGTAATTCCTTTTGTTGCTTAAGATTCTGCTTCTTATCAGTCACATTCATTGATATCAACAATCCTCTCATCACAGACTTATAAGCATCCCAGACTGTCTGTATTTTTTTATTTAAATTCATTTGAAAGAAAAGTTGGGTTTCCTTACGTAATGTCTCAATTAACTTTGCCTTATCCAATAAATCTTCGTTAATTCTCCACTGGAACTGTTTGTTTTTTTCCCCTTAAAGTCCAAATTACTGGATTATGATCCGAATTTGTCTTTGGCAAAATCTCGACTTTCTGAGTCTTTAATGCCATCTCACCGGACATCCAAATCATATCTATTCTGGAAAAGGATTTATGTCGATTAGAGTAAAACGTAAAATCTTTGACCTTAGGGTTCCACTTTCTCCAAACGTCTTCAAGTTTCTCTTGTTCCGTCAAATTAAAAAAACTTTTTGGAAGCTTTCCAATCTTCTCATTGCCTTTTTTTGATTGTCTATCTAATTTATTATTAACAGTACCATTAAAGTCTCCTGCAAATATTATCTGGTCGTAGTTCACTTGGTCCAATTCCTTCATCAAATCTTT
The DNA here is from genome assembly GCA_029375565.1 of Gekko gecko. Taxonomy (NCBI): domain Eukaryota; kingdom Metazoa; phylum Chordata; class Lepidosauria; order Squamata; family Gekkonidae; genus Gekko; species Gekko gecko. The sequence continues at coordinate 213,296,382 of JAPDNY010000005.1, read as the reverse complement.
AAAAAAAATTCTTTGGCTCCATTGGGTGCATATAAATTGACTACCAATGTCTTTTTTTGAAGCATTGTAATTTCCACTTCAATATATCTCCCATCTCTGTCACTAAAAATTTGTCTTGGCTCCAAATCTTTATTTACATAAATCACGACTCCTTTGTTTTTTTTCTCTGCCAATGAATAAAATTCTTCACCCAATTTTTTGTTGATCAAATACTTATTATCCCGCTTTTTTATATGGGTTTCTTGTAAACAAGTAATATTGGATTTCTGCTTTTGTAACCAATAGTTCACTACCTTCCTTTTGGAAGGTGAATTAAGTCCATTTACATTCCACAATAACAATTTGTAATCCATATTGGCTTGTTTTTAAATATCTCCAAAATCTTCTGTATTTTCTGCCTTAAACCTATACATATCTCCAAGTGTTTTGATCGTGTGTCTTTTCGAATTGTAGGTAAATGACAGTCCTTGTGGTATCTCCCACCTAATTCTGATATTTAACTGCTTCAATTTGTCGACCAACTTCTTGTATTTCTTTCTGTCCTGAAGAACTATCCTTGGGAGTTCTCTCATTATTATTATCTTTTTACCATCAGTCTCCAGTGGTTGAGTAAATTGTTTCTTGAAAATATCCTCTTTCATTTTCTTTGTTACAAATTGAACAATGACATCTCTTGGCAAATTTTTCCTTTGAGCATACGCTGAATTCACTCTGTAAATTAAGTCAAAGTCAGAATCCAATTCTCCTTGATCTTCCCCCAAATATTCAGTCAAAGCTGCCATCACCACCATCCATTTTTTCTTCTATCCCTCTTAACCTCAGATGGTTTAACATCGCTCTATATTCCATCATTGCCTCAAGTTTGAGGTTGTCTTTTAGAGTTGTTTCCATCTTTTTATCTATGGCTTGTGTCTTTTGCTCCAATTCAGTTGATTTTGTTGCCAACACTTTAACTTGACTGCTTGTATTTGTCACTTCTTTTTTAATTTCCACCACCTCTGCCAACACTAATTCTTTCAAGGCTGCTACATTTTTTTCCTGGACTTCTTCCAACTGTTCCAGCTGTTTTTCCATTTGTTTCTCTATCTGATGATCTATCTGTTTCATCATACCTTGAATCGCTTCAATCATCTGCTTCTCCATTGCTTCGATTGAAGCTTGCCATTCTTTCTTCTCTTTTGTTGACATGCTTGGACTCGCAGCTGAAGCAGCTCTGTGCCGAAATTTTGGTTCCGTTTTAAAAATTTTCCGATATGCTTCAACTGTCTACTGGTTGTTCTTTTAACTCCCACTTTTCCCGCTTTTGTTTACAGTCAATTTCGCACTTAAAATTAAATGTTAAAATTAGTCCTCCTCAAAATGGCGGGCGCAATTTCTCAATGGTTTCTAAGGCTAGAGTAGGTTTTCTTTTAACTTCCTGTTTTCGATCCCACGCTAACAATGTCCTACCGGAAACACTTCCACTCCTCCACTCTTCCGGTCCTCCAGCAACTCTCTCACCTGGTCACAGTTCTAACCGGACACAGTTTTGTGTAACACCTTCGTCTCGTGATCTTTTCAGTCGGATTCGGTCATACGCTTATCTCTCAGACTTTAAACCACAGGAATGTTAAACAAAGTCTATTTTATCCAAATTTATCACTTTAACAAGCTCTTCGAAATTATACGATGGATCAGTTTTTTCAGCTTTAAGCCTAATACACTTATCCGCCTAGCTCAGATTTTGTTATCTCTTCATCCCGGTGAGCAAATCGTTTTTGTTACCTTGCGTGTTTATCTCGGGACTTCGCATCGCCTCTTTTTGCTTTCCACTTCAATCTGTTTCTTAAGAGGTCGGGGAATGATGATTTTAAGCTGATTTTTTCAGCTCGGCTGGCTTCTTTAGAGCTGTCTTGCAATCTCCCACTTCTGAGAGGGGATCAAAGCATAAACAAGCCCCCTCCGGGACTTGTACATGCCAATCTCAACTCTCACTTGGACCTTGTTGCTTGCCTGTCACCCCCCTGCCTGGGGAGTGCCGCGTTGGGCAATATAGCTGCCCAAACTGTCAGAAGAAGCTGCCGTCCACCCCGCTTGTTCGCGAGGTGAATCAGTTCGCCATTTTACTCCGACCGGAAGCCCCTTTCATTAATCAGTTTAACCTTGCAGACCATCAAGATATATTGCTATAAATTAATCATACAATTTATTTTTCTTCTGTTTTCCCTGCACATGCCTCCCTAGAATTATTTGTCTCCTGTGCCTTTGATCTTTGTACTGCCCATCATTTTCGAACTTGTTTGTGTAATAGCACTTCAAACCCTGCTCAGTCTCTGCAAGCTCTTTGAAGCTAGTCCCCTCTTCGAAACTGCTTGTGTGAGAAATCAAACATTCCACATCTTGTGAAGGTGTCCCGTTGTGGCTGACAACTGATGGATCTTGGTACTTCCAGCCATCAAAATAACCTCTTGTTATTCTTCTCGTGTCAAAAGTCACATCTCTGAATGAGTCACGTCGATCAGGGTATTTGGACAAGGATGATGTCATCTGCAGTGGAGGGTCTGTTATTTCCAGCAAACTAGTCTGCTCACTCTTAAAATCACTCATAATTTGTTCCAAAAATGGAAAGATAGTTTCACATATTTTAGTTTGCATTCGTAGAATGATCTGTTCCCAAAAAGATTCAGACAATTGCAGGTCCTCACCGATTTGTGCTGAGAGAGCCATTTCACACTTAAGCCAGGTTTCTTGTAAACAATCGTCTCTGTGAAATTACATCATTAAGAGTGCTAGCTTCATCGCCATTTTAAATCCAGACTGTTTCTCTTCCATAAATCAAGTAAGTCACTGATCTTCAATATTTAAGATGTTTTCCAAATAGCAGATAGGAAATTTCGATATATTACTCTGCCCCTAGTACTCATAATGACGTTGACACCCCAAAAACTCTGCTCGGCCGCTTAGCGTAGGAATGTGCGAGGGAGAGAAAATTCCTCGGCACTTCCTTTGGCTTCTCAGGGAGATTTATAGGGGCAATTAAGCATTATTTTCCTAGCATAGAAGTTGTCAAGAAAAAGCAAGTACTTACAAGTTCATCACCAAGTTGTTATGATGAGGTTAAAAGGCTCTTTGTTTAGGGGTAATACAGCTTGTCAGCCGTGCTATCACAACTGGTCTTCAGTGCTTCCTGCTTCAGGACGATTCTGACTCCACACCTGTTGTTGCCACAGACAGGGGGCTCAGATATAAAGTCCTTTGCAATCAGTTCGTACTCCGACGAAATGACGGGGCCAAGGAAAACCAAATGCCCCCCTAAAAAAGCACCAGAAGTTGGTGAGTCTCAGAGCCCCTGAGAAACTCAACCACCTTGCTGCATTGTGGCCCCTCCTCCATCGTTCCCCATTTTCAATGGAGTTGCCGAGGTTGCTCGCAAGATTGCATCCCTAGTTTGTCTTCTCGAGAATCGGACTGATATTTCTCCAGGTAGGCTATTCGTTTTGGTGTAATTTGAATACACCCTATACACTGCTTCAACATCATGCATTAATTCTTCTGCTTTGCATCCTACAACTGGTGCAAGAAAATCACTAAGGAGTCTCTTTAAATCTTCCTTCGGGGATTTTGGAACTCCTTGGAATCAGAGGATCATGTTAGCTTTTTCCATTTGCAAGGACAACAGCCTATGTTCCTGATGGTTTTATTTGTCACTTGATTCTCTCTTTTCTTCAATGTCTTTTGTTCGGAGTGCATCTCTTTCACCACTGCTATCGTCTGTTCCATCTGCTTAGCCATCTCGGCCACCTGAAGCTGCTGCGCTGCCAAAATCTGGTTGAGAATGGTTAACTGCTGGTTAATGCCAGCGAGTTGGTCCATAACAGGCTTGAGCGTATCTGCTAGCAGTCTCATGATGTCTGGCCCCTCCTCTTCTGGCCTAGGGCTTTGGCCGCCCGGAGGTTTCAGTTTCATTCCCTTCTTCCCGATGCCCGACATCTTGGATGATTGTTTACAGAAACCAACCGCTCTTTCACAACCTCTGAAAATCGCTTATGTGTATAATTTGCTCTGGTAAGTCTCTCAAAACAAAACAGCTTTTCAGTTTTTCCCTGCTCCCACCTTTTTCTTCTACTTCGCTGCTCATGGGGGGGGGGAGAACCCTCCAAACCAATAAAAAAGAGGGGCAGGGAATTCGCCATTTCTTCAATAACTCATTTACTTTCGACTCACATTCATCGTCGGCTGCTTCCAGCCTTGCCACAGTTGTTGCTCGATCTCCTTTGCTTGCCCCGGTCAGCCTAGCTGGAGCCATTCGGCCACACAGTGGAAGGACCATTAGGGCGAAGGAGCACCTCAATTCTGTGGCATTCCGCCACTGAAGAGGCAACTCCTGCAAAGCCCTCGGGCTAGGAACCCTTACCCCAGGGTTCCGTGGGGGGGCACTTCTGTTAGCCTCCCTCCAAACCACTGGTGTGCTATCCACTCCCCTGAGCATCAGGGAGAGCGACTGCCATCGCCATGCTGTGGACCAGAAAACCGGAGGCACCCTCTTGATTGTGGAGTGCCTCAGGGGGCGGTGCTATCCCCGATGTTGTTCAACATCTACATGCGCCCCCTTGCTCAGATTGCCCGGAGGTATGGGCTTGGGTGTCATCAATATGCAGATGACACCCAGCTCTATCTGATGCTGGGTGGCTGGTTGAACTCCGACCCGGATGACCTTTATCGGATATTGCAGGCTGTGGCTGGTTGGCTCAGACTGAGTCAGCTGAAACTAAATCCAGTGAAGACAGAGGTCCTGGGCATAGGTCGGGTCGGTTCAGGGCTGGGGCTCCCTCTCCCAACCTTCGATGGGGCACCTTTGGTGCCAGTATCATGGGTTAGGAGTCTGGATGTGCTCCTGGACTCCTCTTTAATGATGGAGGCCCAGGTAGCAGCCACTGCCAAGTCAGTCTTTTACCATCTTCGGCTGGCTTGGCAGTTTGTTCCCTTCCTCGACCGCGATGACCTGGCCACAGTGATCCATGCAACGGTCACCTCGAGGATGGACTACTGTAACACTCTCTACATGGGACTGCCTTTGTTGCAAATCCGGAAGCTGCAGCTAGTGCAGAATGCGGCAGCCAGGCTGTTGATGGGCCTGACTAGGCAAGACCATATCCGGCCTGTGCTGCAGGCACTGCATTGGCTGCCAATAGCGTACTGGATTAACTTCAAAGTGCTTGTTCTCACCTTTAAAGCCCTATATGGCCAGGGTCTGGCATACATAAGGAACTGCCTTTCCCCATATGTTCCCCCAAGGGTGTCGAGGATTCGAACAGCGAAAGTGGCAGGCACGGAGGGGGCCAGAAGAGAGTGCAAGTATCCAAATAAATACTGGAGGCTTCAGCTAGGTGCAAACTATATACATTTATTTACACACCACAGCCACCATCAAACAGAGTGTCAAAGTGCTCTGCTGCAATCATACAAATGAGGAGGAGAAACTGTACATCACTCACTGTACATTTATACAAACACTAGCCAATCAGGCTTCAGTGCTGAGTCACTGTGATACCAGTGGCAAGACTGCCCTGAACCAGTTATAGCCAGCTCTTACAGAGATTCCTGGCTGACAGCTACCTGTCACCAGATCAAATAAGAACATAAGAACATAAGAGAAGCCAATGTTGAATCAGGCCAATGGCCCATCTAGTCCAACACTCTGTCACACAGCGGCCAAAATATACCAGGTGCCATCAGGAGGTCCAGCAGTGGGGCCAGGGCACCAGAAGCCCTCCCACTGCTGCCCCCTCCAGCACCAAGAATAGAGTGCATCACCTGCCCCAGACTGAGAGTTCCCATCTATACCCTGTGGCTAATAGCCACTGGTGGACTTCTGCTTCCCTCTTGAAACTGTCCATGCTTGCAGCTGCCACCACCTCCTGTGGCAGTGAATTCCATATGTTAATCACTCTTTGGGTGAAGAAGTATTTCCTTTTATCTGTTCTAACCCGACTGCTCAGCAATTTCATAGAGTGCCCACGAGTTCTTGTATTGTGAGAAAGGGAGAAAAGTACTTCTTTCTCAACCTGCTCAATCCCATTCATAATCTTATAAACCTCGATCATGTCACCTCTCAGCCGTCGTTTCTCCAAGCTAAAGAGCCCCAAGCATTTTAACCTTTCTTCATAGGGAAGGTGTTCCAACCCTTTTATCATTCTAGTTGCCCTTCTCTGCACTTTTTCCAATGCTATAATATCCTTTTTGAGATGTGGTGACCAGAACTGTACACAGTATTCCAAATGAGGTCGCACCAATGATTTATACAGGGGCATGATGATACTGGCTGATTTGTTATCAATTCCCTTCCTAATAATCCCCAGCATAGCGTTGGCCTTCTTTATTGCAGCTACACACTGTCTAGACATTTTCAGCGAGTTATCCACTATGACTCCAAGATCTCTCTCTTGGTCCGTCTCTGCCAGTTCAGACCCTATCAACGTGTATTTATATTTAGGATTTTTGGCTCCAATGTGCATCACTTTGCACTTGGCCACATTGAACCCCATTTGCCACGCTGACGACTACTCACCCATCCTCAACAGATCCCTTTGGAGTGCCTCACACTCCTCCCTGGTTTTCACCACCCTGAACAACTTCGTGTCATCTGCAAATTTAGCCACTTCACTGCTTACTCCCAATTCCAAATAATTAATAAACAAGTTAAAAAGCATCGGACTGAGTACTGATCCCTGTGGTACCCCACTGCTTACCACCCTCCACTGAGAAAGTTTCCCATTTATACTCACTCTCTGTTTCCTATTTATAAGCCAGTTTTTGATCCACAAGAGGACTTGTCCTTTTATCCCATGACTATTGAGCTTACTTAGGAGCCTTTGATGAGGAACTGTATCAAAAGCTTTCCGGAAGTCAAGGTAAATAATATCTATTGGGTCCCCCTTGTCCACATGTTTGTTCACTCCCTCAAAAAACACTAACCGGTTAGTGAGACAAGATCTTCCCTTACAGAATCCATGCTGAGTCTGCCTCAATAGTTTTTGTTCATCAATGTGCCTACTAATTCTTTCCTTAATAACAGTTTCCACCAACTTACCCGGTATCGATGTCAGACTGACTGGCCTGTAATTTCCCGGATCTCCCCTGGAGCCCTTTTTAAAGATGGGAGCGACATTAGCTACCTTCCAGTCCTCAGGAATGGAGGCAGATTTTAAAGAAAGATTACATATTTTTGTCAGGAGATCCACAAGTTCACATTTGAGTTCTTTCAGAACTCTCGGATGAATGCCATCCGGGCCTGGTGATTTATTAACCAGACTACATCTAGCCAGACTTACAGAACATGTGGATCTCAACACTCCCCCTTAAGTCTGCATCTGGATGTTCAATTTGATCTTCAACTCAGTAAATGTTTTCACATCAAGGCACTTGGTAAACAAGTCTGCTACATTTGACTTAGAAGCACAATAGGTTAATTTTATTAAACCTCATTGTAGTACATCTTTAACATTCATGTACCTTATGTTAATGTGCCTGCTTCTCACTCTAATACTCTGTTTATCAGCCAGCTGTTGTGTAGCCACATTGTCACAGAAAACATTGACAGGTAATACATAATTTACATTGAAGTCAATTAGCAGTTGTAAAACCCATTCTAAATGCACACAACACTAGCAATTTGTGTCATGCAAACCTTCTCAGAGATGGGTGCATTTGCCAAAACAAAATGATCCACTCTCATGTTATTTTGCCCTGCTTTTATGAGGGCCACTTTGAAACCAAGCCTCCTTTTCATCTGAAGACATTTGCAGTACTTCTTTGTAGGTTTGAGGCTCCTTAATGAAAACATGATTTGACATCATAGCCATGTCTTACGGGTGGTATGCCCTTAGTACTGCACATAGAAACCCTCGGTAGTACTTTCTCATCTTGCACACCATCAGACTGTACATTTACAGGTTGTTGCTCTTTTTTGATCACAGGCTCATTCCTGACACCCTCAGTGATATCAGAGCTAGGTAAAGCAACCATTTGTGGTAATTCATTAGCATGAATCTTTCCCCAATTTTCATGCTCACAAAAAGAGGCAGACCTGCTGAAACTCACTTTGTTGTACTGATCAGCAAACCTATAGGTCTTCATGCTAGACTGATAACCAAGGAAGACCAATTTTCTGGCTTTGGCTCCCCCTTTCCTCCTGCGCTCTAGAGGTATGTTTACCCAAGCTTTGGAGCCAAAAACCCTTAGGTATTCCAGATTTGGTAAACGGTTGTACAGTAACCTGTATGGTATGTCCTCTACAGAGCGTGAATAAATCCGGTTGCTAACATAACAGGCATTTTTCATTGCCTCAGCCCAGAACGCAATACCCAGGCCAGAATCCTTCAACATTGCATACATCATATTTTGAAGAACCCCACCTTTGTGCTTGGCCACACCATTTTTTGCTGGAGTACAAACATTGGCAACCCTATGTTTTATTCCCTTTTGTTGTAGGAAGTGCTCAAAGGCATTGGAGGTAAATTCCCCCCCCCATGTCAGTTTGGATGGCTAGCACGTTGCCAAACTGATTCTTAACTCTTTTATACCAATATTTAAAGGTTGAGAAGACCTCTGACTTGTACTTCATCACATACACTCAGCAAAATCTCGTCCAGTCATCAGTAATAATGAGCACATATTGGTTATTACCCGAATGGCTTTTTGGAAAAGGACCAACCACATCCATATGAACCAAAGCCAAAGGCTTTTGAGACTCTCTTAAACTCTTTTTTGCGACTGGAAACGCCTTAGAATTTGCCATCTTACATATTTCACAGTCTAGGTAGTTTTTACATTCTTTTACACCCTCTTGGCCTGTCAGGGCCAGGGTCTTTTGAATAGTTTTGTAACTTACATGACCTAGATGGCGGTGTAACAAATGTTGACAGTTATTGTGGGGGTTAACATTGGTAACAGCTTGTACATTTTCTTTAGTGTTGTTTAGCACATGAACATTATTTTGCAACCTGCCTATTGCACACACTTTACCTACTTTCATAATTTTGCACTCTTTGTTAGCAAATACCACTTGGAACCCTGCAGTGTCCAAACTCATAATGCTTAACAAGTTATTTTGTAGGCCAGGTACACAAATCACCCCATTTAAAGTATGGTTCAAGTTGGGGAAAAACACATCCCCCTCAGCTATAACCTGGGAAGGCGTCCCATCTGTAAGACTCACATGCGTTAAGGGAGAGGTCCTAGTATTATGTAGAAGCCCCTTGTCCCTGCAATACGTTTGGGATGTGCCTGAATCGAGTAGCCAGGATGAAGCCACAAAATTGTCCACAGGGCACACCATAGCTACAGAATGCTGAGACTCAGGCTGTTTCTTTCCTTGCTTCCGCCTCTCAAGACAGAAACGGACCATGTGGTTTGTAGAGCCGCAGAAAAAACATTTCCTTTCGTTCTTGCTGCCTCTGGAAGTATCTTTGGACTGTTCCTGGAGGGTGGCAACAGCAAAAGTACAGGTGCTTGCTGGTATCTCCTCTGCAGATTGCCTGGAACTGTGCCCGGTCACCTTGGCCGACTGCCCAGACTCCCTGGCATGCTGCCTAGATTCAGCAAGATGCTCCTCGTATTGCATCAGCTTTCCGGTGACGAACTGGACTGTTAAAACTTTTTCATCCACCGTTTCAAATGCAGGCAAAAGTGGGTTGAATGTTTGTGATAACGATGATAAGATTATGTACGTTTTATCAATTTCCTCAAAGACTTTGCCACGCTCCTGAAGCTGACGAAAATAATCCATCAAGACCTTGAGATGGTCTTTCACAGGCTCCTGGGGTGCTTGCAGCTTTCTATACAAATGCCAGGTTAATGAGATAAGAGACCCGACATTAGCCTGCTGATAAATGTCTTTAAGTGAAGACCAAGCCTGTTCAGCACTGTCAGCATGAGCAACATAAACAAGCTGATCGTCACTGACACTCAAAACAATCAGTGCTAGGGCTTTTTCATCATTTTTGTCATCAAGTGGTGTTGGGTCTTTGGGAGAGTCATTAACATATTTCCAAAGCCCCTCTTTCACAAGAAAGAACCGCATTTTAAGTGCCCAATTGTTATAGTTTGTAGAAGTGAGCTTTTCAACCAGCTGGGAAGTAGATACCTGAGCCATGATGCTTGCTCCTGGCTGCTGGTCACTCGGCTCCGGCTGCTTGGCATCCTCCTCCACACAGGACTCCCACACACTGCAACCGACCTCTGGCTCCTCCAGCTCACAGCTCCTCCAGCCTGCTTCTCAGACAGCATGTCCAGACACAGCTTTCTCTCCAGCAAAGAAAGCCACAGCAGACAGACAACTCCACAGATACTGCTTCCACAGCTCCCAACAGCTCCAACTTACTCCATGCACAGCCAACTGTAGGCTGGGCCCATAACCCTGTCGCGGGTTTGAACAGCGAAAGTGGCAGGCACGGAGGGGGCCAGAAGAGAGTGCGAGTATTCAAATAAATACTGGAGACTTCAGCAAGGTGCAAACTATATACATTTATTTACACACCACAGCCATCATCAAACAGAGTGTCAAAGTGCTCTGCTGCAATCATACAAATGAGGAGGAGAAACTGTACATCCCTCACTGTACATTTATACAAACATTAGCCAATCAGGCTTCAGTGCTGAGTCACTGTGATAGCAGTGGCAAGACTGCCCTTAACCAGTTATAGCCAGCTCTTACAGAGATTCCTGGTTGACAGCTATCTGTCACCAGATCAAATACATCTAGCCAGACTTACAGAACATGTGGATCTCAACAAAGGGCACTATGGTCAGGGGCTCAACATCTTTTAGTAACCCCTGGCCCCAGGGTTGTCAAACTTGCTGTGACCAGAGCTAGGCCCTTTTCGGTGGTGGCTCCTACCTGGTGGAATGAGCTCCCGAAGGAGATCCAGGCCCTGCGGGACCTTGTGGAGTTCCACAGGACCTGCAAGATGGAGCTCTTCCACTAGGCTTTTGAGTTGGAGCCACCGCTGCCATTGTACCATCAACGCACTGCCACCATGACTTGGGTGGGATCCACCAGGGTGCAAGGTGTCCCTGGGACAAAGACCGGATGGCAGTACTGCCATGGAACTATGCTGTTGTTCTGGGTTAGATTTTTTCCAGAACCCATCTTGGAAGTGAGAACAGTAGCAACAACTAGAGCACTGGCACTTTAGTGTTGAATTGGATTGTTTTAACTTGTGTTTTAATCACCCGTTGGGGGAGGGTGGGATATAAATCGAATTATAAATAAATAAATAAATAAATAAATAAATAAATAAAATACCCCCCACAACAACTCCAGCCTGCACCGGCCACTGGATGCCCCACTCCGGCTTCAGCCGTCTGCCGCTCCACACGGGAGCACAAGAAGCCAGCATACCTCAAGAACTATGTATGTTCAGGCCAATTGGACCAAGAGGGGAGGGGTGTTGGGTACTCGGGGAACCCTGCACACGTGGTCAGGCAGACACACAGTTGGGTAAAGGAACCCGAGCTTTGCTGCCAGAGACAATAGCCCAAACAGATCCTAGTGCGCACCTATAGGAATGCTAGGATCCTAGGAGGGACCTATGGGTCTAAGGGTGCAATGTAAATATCCAATCACAGGTGTGGCTGTGTGTTTGGGTGTGGTGTGAGTTGCGAATATAAGTCGGCCTGCGAGCTGGCAAAGGCATCTCTTGTTCTTCTTCTGAAGTAAAGTATGAGCTGAATCACTATGCTTTGCATCAGTCTCAGTACTTTATAGTGGGAGATTTGTTAATTAGGAATATTGGAGAGGGGTCTGTAATAGGTGTTTTGACTGCATGGTGACAAGTCTGCCTAGAGCAAAGGTTGCAGGCATCATAAGCTATCTAGATAGTGTGTGGGAGGAGTCAGCAGTTGAACTGATTGCACTTGAATTGAAACAGAACCAGGCCGCTGGTACTTTATATCCAAAAGATTGCAGTTCAGCTTTTAAAATAAGTCTTATGGGAAAGTCAACTGGAGTTGGTAACCCTGTAGTTTAGAATGATTCATCTTTGAGGAAGATACTAGGTAACTTGGCAAAGGTAAATGGGGTACATACTTTCAAGGTAAACAGAGGATATACTATCACCCACCTGACCAAAAGTGTAATGGTGATCTTGAGACGGAGGAGGAAATAAAGGAGGTAATGAAAGTACAAGGTGTTGCCATAATGGGTAACCTCATCTGCCTCACATTTACTGGGCAATTTAAGCCAAAGAAAACAGTATATGTAACTAGGTTCTAAAGTTAGCCTTTGTACCAGAGGACTGGAGAGTAAGAAATGTTTCCCTGAAGATATATTCAGGTGAGGTAGCCATGTTGGTCTGAAGCAGCAAAACAAAGTTTGAGTCCAGTGGCATCTTTAAGACCAACAGAGTTTTATTCTGGGTATAAGATTTAAGTAGTATGTGTGCGCATGAAAGCTTATACCCAGAATAAAACTCTATTGGTCTTAAAGGTGCCACTGGACCCAAACTTTGTTTCAATGTTTCCATGATTTGAAAGAGTGGTTCTTACACATCTGCCCCCTCCCCCCACCATCAAGGTTATGTACCAGTTAGGACTCACACTGTAGTTACTGAACCAATATTTACCTATCCCTGATAGGTGTATTGGAAATCTGTAATTCCTGTTTGGGCTACTCCATGGAGCTCTGATCTACCAACAGAAAAGGGTCATGGGTGTTTGGCACTAGCAATGGTTGAGATGGAGTGGCTCATGGTCACCTAGAAAATTGTTGTGCTTCTTGTTTTCTCCCAGATGCATACCTTCATGCCAATGGTATAACTATACCATGGGACAATCTTTTTGCACTCTGCATACTTAACCTATGCCTCCTGTATGGGAGCAACTGTTGAGAGAGGAAGAGATGTTGAATCAATATATAGGAGGCACATGTAGTAAGGGGAAGACATCAGCAGTAGTCCATGTCTGAAGCACATAATTTTATATACATAGGGTGCATTGTTCTTCCATTCCCAATTAGAAGAGTAGAGGCTGCACTTTGATGTTTGTGTCCCAAGGTGAACTATCTGTAAGGAATCTGAGGAAAACATTGTTAGCAGTATGCTAACAACATTTGTTATCATACCTTTTTGTGCAAAGTGCCCTTTCTCTTCCCATCATCAAAATGTGTATAGCTGAGGTCAAGAGCCCTCTGCTGTAATTACTGGGACAGTTCCATACAATCTGAGCTGTGGGTATCCTAGCTGATTCTTGGGAAATATTTAATTGATCGAAGGGTTATTTGATATCCTTAACAACACAGTTGCAGTGGAGGTGTGGCAGAAAACCAGTGTTTGGGGGGCATTTTTCATTGCATTCAATGGGAGTGTTGATATTTACATATGCTTTTTCACTGACATAACATTATTCTGGCACTGGGGATGGGTCATGGGCTGAGGGGGTTAGCATGCTAAGTCCTGCTTCTTCCCAAGTGAGCTCTTGGTGTTGCCAGTTTCAGGCCTGAAAACTGGTGCAGATGTGTCAGCACTGGATTTACATCAACATAGCATTTTTGACATCATACCTCAAGGTGTGCCACTACAACACTGTGTTGTACTACCAAATCTCTGCAATACACCAGTGTAAGAACTTATTTACATTCCTAAGCTTTTCCAGGATAGTTTCAGGATTGTTCCTTAAATCTGTTAATTTTTATATATTAAACATTCCATCTTCTAAGGTTTGTCCAAATAATTACTCACAATGTCTGTGCAAATATCCTATACAAATAACACTCACACATTATATACACACAAAAAATATAGAACATGTTCTTCCCTCAATGATGTCAGTCCAATCAAATCAAAGCCACAATCTCTTTTCTAATCTTCGTTGTCATTATTTTAGTATTCATTATTGAATACAAGGAAACAATACTTGCCAATTTTTCCTGTGAATGTGCTTTCTCCTCCCAAAGATATTATAAAGCCATCATTTTTTGCCTAAGCAAAAGTATTTCATATTGTATTTCCTGAAAACTGAAGATGGTGATTGCACTTGCTTTCAAGACCTAGTAAACAGCATTCCTGCTGTGGTTATCTTAGTATGGTATCCTAACTCATTCGGTTTGACCGTCAGTCTCTGGATGGTAGGACCTGGCAACAGTGATCCACACTATGGTCTCCTCAAGACTAGACTACTGCAATGTTCTCTACATGGGGCTGCCCTTGTCCCAAATCCAGAAGCTGCAGCTGGTGGAAAACACAGCAGCCAGGCTGTTGATGGCCTCTCTATTTGAGAGCACATCCGGCCTGTACTGAAGGCATTGCATTGGCTGCCAATAGCATGCCGGATTCATTTCAAGTGCTGTTTTTGACCTTTAAAGCCCTATATGGTTGGGGGCCTGCCTACCTGAGGGACTGCCTTTCCTCATATGTTCCCCAGAGAGCACTGAGGTCAGGGTCGCAAAACTGCCTGACTCTCCCTGGTCCAAAAGTCGCCAGATTGGCCTCGACCAGGGGATAGGGCCTTTTCAGTGGTGGCTCCATACTGGTAGAACGAGCTCCCAGAAGACATCAGGGCCCTGCAGGACCTTTTACTGTCCCACAGAGCCTGTAAAATGGAGCTCTTCCACCAGGCCTTTGATTAGGAGCTGCCACTAACACCAACACATGGACAACACCTGAACTGCTAACAACTGAACATTTAAGGCCCTCATATTGAGAGCAACATGAACAGCAAATGACACAGCTATGGCCACAGTGCACTCTCTACCATCTAACATAGCCTTGGAGAGGCTACTGCCATCTATATGCAACAGCACTTTATTTACAAATTTGATTACTTGTCTGAATTTTAGATTATTGCTCTGTTGATGCGTCTATGTTTTATTGCATTTACTAGGAATAAGGTCTGTTGTGGAAATAAATACAATGAGCTCTAGAAAGAGGCTCTGGGAGGGTGCCCCGGCCTTGGACACTCGGCGTCAATTTGCTGTGGCAACCTCAGTAGGGTATAATAACACAAAGTCCACCATCTTCTCCAGGGGAACTGGTCTCTGGCATCTGAAGAGCAGTTGTAATTTTGCGTGATCTCCATCCCTCCCCTGGAGACTGGCAACAATGGTTCCCCATGAGGGAATGGCTGGTTTGGAGGGTGGAGTCTATGGCATTGTACCTGTCTGAGATCCCCCCCTCCTCAAACCTCACCCTCTCCAGGCTCCATCCCTCAAATCTCCAGGAATTTCCCATCTGGAGTTGGCAACCCTATCAGGACTGGCCCCAATGAGTTTTGTCCCAAAAGCCAAAATAAGTGTGGAAAGGGCCTTTTACTGACAGAACCTGGTTGCCTAGCAACAGGCACTGAGGAGGAAGCACAGTTGCCACCTCTGATTAGGGAAATACCTGGAGATTTGGGGGGGTGGATCCTGTGGAGGGCAGCATTGGGGGGTGGATGGAAGGACTCAGCAGGGGATAATGTCATAGGGTCTACCCTCCAAAGCAGCCATTACCCTCCAAAGCAGGGGAACTGATCTCTGTCATCTGGAGATCAATTGTAACAGTGGGATATCGCCAGGTCCCACCTGGAGATTGACAACTCTAGGGGAAAGTCACCCACACAGCATGGGGTTGAAGGGAATGGTTTGATGGTCACTGGCCCACCTCATTAGCCAGCCAGCCATGGTGGAGCCAAAAAGGAGAGAGAGCCATTTGAAGTTTATTCTGATAGGAAAGTGGCCAAGCTGGTAGTGGGCGGGGGTGGGGTTATGCTGAAAGTCCTTTGGTTTTTCACTCACAGAAGCAAGCTTATTTGCCTACCAACAGCCACTGAGAAGACAGTTAGTCACAGTTAGTCCCACACAGGAGCCAAGAGAAATGTCTTTCTCAGGTGAGAATCCAGCTTTTCATGAGCTGCAGCTCGTTTCCTCTAAGCCAGGCCCTCCCTGGCACAGCTGCTGCTGTTGAAGGAAAGTGGGGGAGCCTTTGAAAGGCCCTGGGCAGCCTTCTCTGCAGTGCAGCCCACTGAGCTATCACCCTGATGAAATGCCGGCCTTGCAGCTGAGGGAGAGGGGCCACGAGGGGCAGCAATGGTTAGTGCTTCCCCTGCTTGCCACCGCTCACTAGGTCTGCCTCCTTCTCCCCCATGGAGGGGTTGACACTCTCTTGGTGGAGCATCCATCCCCTTCGCCAGCTCCCTCCAGACTGAGGGCGAGACACTGGCTGCCAGTTCTGTGGGTGGGGTTGAGGCAACGCAGGCAGGCAATGCAGCCAGGGGATTGGCAGACCTTCAGAGTTGCAGCTGAGGGACCCAAATGCTGTGGAAGCATGTGGAGCATTCACACCAAAATAGAATTATTATATAGAGGGATTCTATTTTAACTAGTTGTAAGCTGCCCTGAGCCTGCCCATGTGGGGAGGGCAGAATATAAAAAGAAAGAAAGAAAGAAAGAAAGAGAAGGAAGGAAGGAAGGAAGGAAGGAAGGAAGGAAGGAAGGAAGGAAGGAAGGAAGGAAGGAAGAAAGAAAGAAAGAAAGAAAGAAAGAAAGAAAGAAAGAAAGAAAGAAAGAAAGAAAGAAATGAATCAAGAAAATGTTCAAGAAATGGAGGAAAGGACATACCTCTAAAGAAGAGTATCTGAGGTTTGCTAGGCACTGTAGGTCAGAGAAGCCAAAGCTGATAGTAGGCTGAGGCTGGCTAGGGAGGCTTGCTACAAGAAAGGCTTCTTCAGATATGTGAGGAGCAAATGCAAGGTCAGAGAGATAACAGGCCCACTGTTGGGTTAAAATGGAAGAAACGCTGACAGAGGGAAAGCAGAAAGACTCAATGCCTATTTTGCCTCAGTTTTTTTCCCCTGGAGGAGAGAAAAGGCCCATCTAGAGATGACAATAAGGCAAGTTATGGCATCCAGCCTGCTGGTTGACATGGACAGAGAGGTTGTTAAGAGTCACTTTGCAGCACTGAATGAGTACCAATCATTAGGATTTTTGATTTATATAGCAAGGGTTGTCCAGTCATAGAAGTGTAATAATGAGTGCAGCAAATAAATCTCTATGAGTATATTGCAAAAGTAGAATTTATATTTATTCAAGTAGATTTAGTTCACATTCAGGGTGCAAGCTGAAAATAGAGGTGAAAGCCTAAAGTGTACTCTCCCTATCACAAGTGGCCAGCTAAATCTGCCATCATGTGTATGGAAATATGAGGGCATTGTTTCTACAGGAGACACCTGTAGAAACATGTGACTTCATGCAGAGTCATGTGAAGTGTGGGGGAGAGCAAAGAAGAGAGAGAGCAAAGAGGGGTAGGAGGGCAGATCCCAGTTTAAGACAAAGAGACATTTCCATTCAAGGAGCTAATGCTTTTACACACTTAAGAGTGATGTAGCACCTGCCAATGTCCAGGTATGCTGAGTTTCTCACTCCAGCACTCCCTCTTGACTCTGTATGCCATCAAGTTCACAATGTTCAGGTTGTCCCTCAGGCCTTGGTATTTGTCTCTTGGTAGCAATTTGGTAAATATGTCCACAGTCATTTTTTCAGTGGGACAGTAGCATAGCTTGACAACTCTTTGATCCTGCAGGACCCTTATGTACTGGTTCCTGATTCCAATGTATTTTTTCTGTTTAAAGATGGGCACATATCAGCTCACGAACTAATGTTTGTGGCAAAATTTGGCTGGTTAGTGGTTCGCGAACTGAAGTTCATGGAAAGTCAACCAGCATGGTCTTTCCACAAACTTTCAAGCAGTTCATAGTGGTTTGTGCCAGTTCAAGAGTTGATACATTTCCAGACAGACTATCTCCGCTCAAACAAAATATTTACCAAACTTCAAAGCAACAAAGCAACTTCAAAGCAACAATGTGTGGGGGGTGGAATTCTCCAGCCTTGGAAACACCAATAGGTTCCCTCTGTGTTTGATGTGTGTAGCTTGCACTTTTGACCCTTCACCTGAAATTTCCCCCAAAAGCACTTTCCTGGGGGCACCTTCTTTGGGGGGGGGCATAACTTGGACCCTCTAAATCCAATCTGCACATATCTTGGAGGGCAAGTAGAGGAGCATCAGGGGGAGGATTCCTGTGAGTTTGATGCCCCTAGCTTGTACAGGGTCTGTTCTATACACAGACCCATAGCTAGATGATTTTCTGTGAAGGGGCACTGGGGGGCATGATGTCACAAAAATAATAAAATAAAATAAAAATAGGAGAGTGCTCTCTTAGCCCTCCCCCAGCTACTTGCAGGGGAGGGGAAGAGAAGTGCCTCTGGAAGGAGAGATGCTCACCTCATTCTTCCAGCTCTCTGCTGAACTGCATGTTCTCCCCAAGGTGCAGCTGCTCCCCTCAGGGAGGAAAACAGGGGGGAAAGCACATGAAAGAACTTCAAATAAAAGCAAATAAAAATACTTATCTATGTTGATTCATCTGATGACTGGCAGCACTAATGGAGCCAGGAAGGCAGACATGTTTTAGAAACCATGGCTGGGTTGCTCTGCAGAAGGCACCTGAGCTGTACCAAGGGGACCAGCCTCTCTCTCTGTGTTGCTTCCAGCCAGTGGAGCCAATCCCAAGGATGCCAAGCGGGAGCACTGTGCACCCATTTGAGTGAGGTGGTGGACTACAATTCCCATGGAGCCAGTGGGGCACACAGGCACAGTGGCAAGCAGCACCTTTGGGGAAGGAGGTGATGTCAACTGGACCATGGTTCGCAGGCAGTCAGTGAGTGGCAGCCGAGGGCAGCGGCACTTGTGAGTGGCAGCACTTGCAAGCTCCCCATTCAAGCTTGGCTGGCAGCTCAGCTGCAGCACCTGTGCCACCTCACCTGCCTCCGTGCTTGGCTTGGCCACCCCATCTCACTGGAAGGAAGTTACGTGGTACAGCAGGAAAATTCAGTGGGAGGCATTGAAAATTCAGGTGGGGGCCTTGTCCCATATGCCCATGCTACCTATGGCCCTGTCTATACGCTCCTGAACCTCCTGAACCTGCACATGTCAAATATGCTGCCTGTTTTCCTAGAAAGGATTTTCCCTGGGAGCACCTTCTTTGGGGGCCGTAACTTGGACCCTGTAAACCCAATCCTCACCAAACTTGGGTGATAGGTATAGGAGAGCAAGCTGGAGATCCCCTGTAAATTTGTCTTTAGTATGGCAGGAGACAGTTCTACTGCATCACAACCTCTAACCACTCACAAGCTGGATTACGAGTGAGAAATAGACTTGGCAATCCAGACTCTGAGTTATCTGCTGCTGGTCCCAGAGGGAACGTTTTTAGTCCAAATTGTTTAGATATTATTTGATGACGGTGACAATTAATTTGATATTTACTGTTGATGAATTTTAATGAATGAAATTAATTCAAGATTAATTTAATATTGTAAATAATATGGGGCAAATTAGATTATTATTAAATAACTGAATTGATTAGTTATTTATTTGATTATATTGAAGGATCAATTAATATAATTAATTATTTACTAATAAATGCGGTGGTTCAAGTGGTTCAGATGCTGAACTGCAGGCTGTGGAAGATCGGTAGCTCAGCAGTTCAAGACGTGTGACGGGCGCCACATGACAGAGTGAGCTCCCGTCTCTAGTTCCAGCTCTTGCCAACCTAGCAGTTCGAAAGCAAGAAATTGCAAGTAGATAAATAGGTACCACTCCAGTGGGAAGGTAACAGCGTTCCATGCACCTTGGTGTTTAGTCATGCCGGCCACATGACCACAGAAATGTCTTCGTACAGCGCTAGCTCTTTGGCTTTGAAACGGAGATGAGCACCGCAACCCTAGAGTCGGATTCGACTGGCTTTCAAGTAAGGGAACCTTTACCTTTACCAAGTGATTAGGAGGATGAATTATGGTTATTGATTGATTGTTATTGGCAAATATTATTAGGGTATAAGTTACTAAAAACGGGGGGAAAGGGGAAAAAAGTCTATCCCTGACCTTTATATAGGTCACTGGCCAGAGATCAGAGTCTATTTGGCAATCAATTATTTGAGTGGGTTGGCAGGATAGATTAGGTAGGTGAGACCTAGCAGTACTGGGTACTGTAAACTAGTAGGGTAGCATATACTAAGGTGTTGTGTCAATGAGTTCAACCTAGTGGTTTAAGGCTTGCAAAAAGCACTAGGAGTGGTGATAACAGGGCAAGGGATTCCAGTGCTCCTGGGGAGGGGAAAGTACAGCGGTGGAACGAGGCATAGAGATAAGGGAAGGGGATGGAGAAGTGGAGTGGCTCGGCCCCTTTCCAGCCTACATCCCATCCCAAGGGTTGCTGGCAGTGGAGCTAGGATGAATGACCCCCCTTCCAACATTGGTGCTGTGTAACTCCAGATCGAAATAATAATAAGACTATGGTCCTCCAGGACTTCCTGCTTGAGCAGAAAGCAGACCTGGCATGCATGACTGAGACCTGGGTGCGAGAAGGAGAGACAGTTGCTCTCTCTTAGTTGGCTCCTCCCAGGTTCTGGTCCTCCACCAATCATGGACTAGGGGGCAGGGGGCAAGAGTGGCTCTATTCATTTGGGAGGCTCACTCCTTCAGAGCGCTCCCACTTCCTAAGATCGCAGGCATAGAGTGTGCTGGTCTAGTGTGGGAAGTGGAAGAGAGTTTGGTGATTTGGCTGGAGTTTGGCTATTTGCCTAATAGTTGAAATATCAGACTTAAAGCTTATATCATTCAAAGCTGATTGTTATACAAATCCAATTGACGGGTAAGAAGAAGAAGAAGAAGAAGAAGAAGAAGAAGAAGAAGAAGAAGAAGAAGAAGAAGAAGAGATTGGATTTATACCCCACCCTTCACTACCCAAGGGAGTCTCAGAGCGTCTTACAAACTCCTTTCCCTTCCCCTCCCCACAACAGATACCCTGTGAGGTAGGTGGGGCTGAGAGAGCTCTGACAGAAACTGCTCTTTTTCAAGAACAGCTATGCCAGAACTATGGCTTCCCCAAGGTCATCCAGCAGCTGCAACTGGAGGAGTGGGGAATCAAACCCGGTTCTCCCAGATTAGAGTCCGCACACTTAACCACTACACCAAACCTTTGATCTAAGGACCATATGCATTTCGGCCCCTTTGGGCCTTCCTCAGTGGTCAATATTCTTTATTTTACACTGACACACATCCAGAAATACATGCATAAAGAATTTTGTGTGTATATATATATATATATGACCAGGTGTTGCTTTCTGAAATTTTGGGGGGAAAATTGTTGGGTGCTAGGAGTCATATAAAAAATTTTCAATCTCAATTTAAAGGCAGCCTTCCAGGCTCTCGACTCAAAGGAACATTGTGCAAATTCTTCTCTGAGTGCCTTCCCTGCAACACATTTAGGGACTCCTGCAATTCTACACAGAAACTGGAGAAGGATCTGATCTGACGATTCAGAGATTTCTTTAATCCAGATAGCAGCCCCATATAAAAATTGGGAAGTAATTTTTTCATTAAAATAAGCTTTAAGTCTGATATTTCGACTATTTCTTTTAACTTTATGTATGTTTTAATCATGTGTACACCCTAATAAATAAATTTCACTTTGTCAGGCCGGGCCATGTGTGCCATAAAATGTAACACAAGATACCAGAGATATAAACTTTATCAAGATGATTTCAGATGCCAAGTGACAATAGCAGGTGTGAATGGATTAGGCGTGATATCAGCATTGGTGATGAGACAGGAAACCTAGGTCTCAGTTTAGCACAGAAGGATTCAGTCCAGGAGGATGCAAAGAATAAATGAAAATAAGTCTGAAGAAGTGATAAGTGACTCACAAAAGCACATACCCTACCAAATTTTGTTAGTTTTTAAAGGTTCTACTGGACTCTTACTCTTTCTACCACTATTAGAAACCACAACATTCACATCAATGGATTAAATGCACCACAAAAGAGAAGAAGGATATTTCAACATCTGAAGAAGATGCAATTAGATGTGATTTGCTTGCAAGACTGTTTGCAAAACTGTTAGATCAAAAATACCTGGAATTTAAAAAACTAGGAAAAATCTTTATTTCTTCTCATAAAGAAAAGAAGAAAAGAGGACTTGTCACATACATAAAGGAACAGCTACAACCTGAGATGCTTTATAGTTCTGAAGATGGCAGAATTCTTTTAACTCACATCCAATGACAGGAAAAGACAGCCTTGATTGCCAACATATATGCACCAAACCAAACTCATGAAAAAACGTATAGTCTTTTACATTCATTCAGGGGTCTTTTCGTAGAAAAACAGCTGCAGGAGTTCATTAGCATATGGTATGCTAATGAGCTATTAGGCTATTAGCATATGCCACGCCCCCGGACATCACCGGAAGTGATGTCAGAAGGGAAAGCAAAAGGGGGGGGCATCTTCAAAAGCTTCCCCTTCCCTTCCCATCCCCAGGTGGCCTGGGTGGGAGAGCTAAGAGAGAAGGGGTTTAAAGTTTAAACTCCTTCTCATGAGAGTTGGGCCACAGAAGGAGGAAAGAGGGAAGGAAAGAGAGAGAGTAGAGAGAAGGAAAGAAGGAAGGAAAGAGGGAAAGAAAGAGAAGGAAAGGGGAGGGAAAGAAAGAGAGGGAAGAAGGAGGGAAACAGGGAAAGGAAGAAAAAAGAGAAGAGAAGAAGGTGGGAAAGAAAGAAAGAAAGAAAGAAAGAAAGAAAGAAAGAAAGGAAGAAAGAAAGAAAGAAAGAAAGAAAGAAAGAAAGAAAGAAAGAAAGAAAGAAAGAAAGAAAGAAAGAAAGAAAGGAAGGAAGGAAGGAAGGAAGGAAGGAAAGGAAAGGAAAGGAAGGAAGGAAGGAAGGAAGGAAGGAAGGAAGAAAGAAAGAAAGAGAGAAGAGAAGAAGGTTGGAAAGATGAAAAAGAGAGAAGGAAAGGAAGGAATGAAAGAAATTTGGCAGCAATTCAGCCCCATTATATCCTATGGGCCATTGAAGTCAATGGTGAAAACATAGGGTATATTCTGGGGACTGGAGGAGGGGTTTGAGGGAGAGGCTCCAAACTCACAGGGTAGCTGATGGAGCCTCTCCCCAAGATACCCACCAAGTTTCAAGAACATTGGACCATGGGGTCCAATTCTATGGGCCCCCAAACAGGTTGCCCCCATTCCCTCCATTGTTCTCTATGGTGGGAACAAAAGTTACTTTATTCCCACCATAGAGAACAATGGAGGGAATGGGGGCAACCTGTTTGGGGGCCCATAGAATTCGACCCCCTAATCCAATGTTCTTGAAACTCGGTGGGTATCTTGGGGAGAGGCTCCATCAGCTACCCTGTGAGTTTGGAGCCTCTCCCTCAAACCCCTCCCTCCAGTCCCCGGAATATACCCATGTTTTCACCATTGACTTCAATGGCCCATAGGATATAATGGAGCTGAAATTGACATGCGGCTGCCTGAAAGACTCCCCGAGACACCGGCTGGGGCAGGGCTTGGCTCCTGAGCTCCCGGAGCTGCGCTCCTGTGCGCTCCCCGCTCAAAAGACCCCTGCATTCATTTATATCCAAACATAACTTCAACCAGATCTGTGTGATGGGAGACTACAATGCAGTTTTTGACCTGGAATAAAGTGTTTTTGGGTCTTAAACACAAGCCCTCCCCACCTCATACCTGGAATAAAATCTTTTTGGGTCATAAACACAGGACTCCTCCCCCATACCTGGAATGAAATGTTTTTGGATCTTAAACAAAGAACTCCCCCCATACCTGGAATTAAAATGTTTTTGGGTCTTAAACAAAGGACTCTTCCCCCCATACCTGGAATTAAAATGTTTTGGGTTGTTAAACAAAGGACTCTTCCCCCCCATACCTGGAATAAAACAGTTTTGGGTCTTTAACAAAGGACTCCTCCCCATACCTGGAATAAAACATTTTTGGGTCTTAAAGAAAGGACTCTCTCTTTTTCTGGTGTGCTCCCTCTGGCTCCCTCCCTCCCTCTGACGGAAAGAGTGCTTCTACCTGGAATAAAACATTGTTGGTCTTCTTAGAAGTCCCATGAGATACCATTTTCCCCCTCTCTGTGTCTCTCTTCCTCCCCCTCCCTCCCTAGAGGAGAAGGGGGAGGGGGAAGAGCCCTCAGCCAATCAAGGGAAGGCTTTCTTTCTCTCCTATGAAACAGGAATAAGGAGAGAATGGCCAGAAGGAGCTGCGATGTTAGAAACAGGTAGAAGGAAGCAGCACAGAGTCAGTTGCTCTTGGGCCAAATTGCAGCCCTGCGTGAGCCTGATCCGGCCCATGGGCCATACATTTGATGCCCTTGCCATAGAGACATATGACTCCATGAAGAGCTGTGTGATGAATGAGTAATAACAAAGCACACAGAGCGGAGGGGTCAGAGGACAGCTTACAGGTTTAGACAAAGAGAGAGACACATCTCATTTAAGGAAATAATATGTATACACACTTAGAGTGATATAGTGTCCCCCAATGTTACCCCTACCAGCTTTATTAAATAATATTCTTGCCTTTGGTTTGATTGTGGGAATTAGTGTCAAAGGCAGAGCTTAGCAAGAGGTGGGCAATAGCAAGATCTGGCTATCAGTTTTTACGTTATTTATTTTATTTATTTATTTTTCATATTTATATCCCGCCCTCCCAGTAGGCTCAGGGCGGCTAACAAGAGGCATGTGCCATGCTAAAACAATTGAATCCAAATAAAATACTCCATCCATTAACATTAAAATATCAGTGCTCAAATACCATTGTTGTTAAAACCAAGATGAGTCCAAAGATCTGCCAATCTCTGCAACCAGTACAGTTCCAGATGTTGTTCCAGCGATACTCCCCTAATATTGCCAACTCTTTATTGTGATTCACTGGTTTTGGTAAGGCTGGCCTAGATTAGTTTGATCTAGTGTCAGAGAGAATGACAGCTAGTGCCAGCATGTGACTGCAAAGAGGCTGGCCATAACCGGTCTGAGGCATTCCAGCCTGACACTGAGCATTGCACCTGGATTGCATCAGCTGTGTGCTGATTGGCCAGAGGCTGTATATATGTACAGAGTGCACAGTGGATTTAGCTCTTCACTTGGATTGATTGCAGCGGAGCACTTTGACACTGAGAACTGTATATAGGTGGTGGCAGAGTGTAAATAAAATTCACTTTGTATTTGCACCTAAGTTCTGGACTCCAGTCTTCTTTGGGTACTCTAACTCCCTTTGGGCACTGATGTGCCATCCAGTGTTGCACGCGCCATGACACTCTTCTGCTCTTCTTCTTCCCAGGACCATCTCACTGCACCATCTAAGTTGACATCACAGTGATGGTGCAGCGGGGTGGCAACTCCTACTCGAAAGCCTGGCGGAACTCTTGCGGACCATGCGGAACTGCATAAGGTCCTGCAGGGCCTGGATCTCCCCCGGGAACTCGTTCCACCAGGTAGGAGCCACTGCAGAGAAAGCCCTGGCCCTGGTCGCAGCAAATTTGATGTCCTTGGGGCCTGGGACAACCAGAAGATATTGTGTCCCCAGACCATAGTGCTCTTGGGGGAACATATGGGGAAAGGCGGTCCCTTAGGTAAACTGGACCCTGGCCATATAGGGCTTTATAGGTAAGAACCAGCACTTTGAAGCAGATCCGGTATGCTATTGGCAGCCAGTGCAGTGCGTTCAGCACAGGCTGGATATAGTCCCTCCTAGTGAGACCCATCAACAACCTGGCCGCCGCATTCTGCACTAGCTGCAGCTTCCGGAACTGCAACAAAGGCAGCCCCATGTAGAGAGCGTTGCAGTAGTCTAACCTCGAGGTGACCATTGCATGGATCACTATGGCCAGGTCATTGCTGTTGAGGAAGGGAACCAACTGCCGCACCAGCCGAAGATGGTAGAAGGCTGACTGGACAGTGGCTGCCACCTGGGCCTCCATTGTTAATGAGGAGTCCAGGAAAACCCCCAGACTCCTAACCTTCGATGCTGGCACCAGCAGCGCCCCATTGAAGGTCAGGAGAGGGAACCCCAACCCCGAACCGACCCGACTCAAGCTCAGGACCTCCGTCTTCGCCAGGTTTAGTTTCAGTCAGCTCAGTCTGAGCCAACCAGCCACAGCTTGCAAGGCCTGGTGCAGGTCATCGGACTAGAGCTCGACTGGCCACCCAGCATCAGATAGAGCTGGGTGTCATCTGCATATTGATGACACCCAAGCCCATAATTCCGGGCAATCTTGGCAAGGGGGCACATATAGATGTTAAACAACATTGGGGACAGCACTGCCCCCTGAGGCACCCTGCAGTCAAGGGGATGTCTCCAGGACCGCTGATCCCCAATCGCCACCCTTTGTCCCCAACCTTGTAGGAAAGAGGCAAACCATTGTAAGGCAAGCCCCTAAATCTGTCAACTTCCTCCAGGCTGAGCGGACTAAAACACTCTAAATCCAGTTCCAAAGGCACGCAAGGGGCCTCGAGTTCGCTCACTGTCTCAATTGTGGCGGGGAGGTCACGGTGGAGCACCAAGACTTTATCTGTGAAAAAGATCGCAAAAGCCTCACAGCCAATATCCAATTCCCTATTGTTTCACCTGCCCTGTGGCAGGTCTGTCAAAGTCTGAATTGTATTAAATAATTGAGCCAGGCATGAGCTCGCAGATGAAATCGTGGCCGCACAGAAATCTTTCTTAGCAGCCTTGACTGCCATCTCATAGACTCTCATAAACATCCTATAAGATGCTCTTGATGCCTCATCACGAGTTCGACGCCACCGTCTCTCTAGCCGTTCCCTTTAAGACCCCTGGTAGAGAATGACCAGTCCAAATTGTAACAGAAATGGGTTTTATTTAAATCATCATCATCATCATCTAGATATTTACATTCAAATCAGAGACTGCAAGCATACAAGAAGATATAGAAAGCAGTTAGCAGACAAATAGAGGGGGTTGGGGAATATCAGGGCAATACTATACTTATCCTGGTGAAATCCAAGGTATAAGGATAGGGAGGTGCATGCAGCAACCAGCAAGACCATGGAGGACCTGAGTTGTGATCAGGGGTGTTACTTTTGTGCGCACCCAGCTAAATCACACCGGGCATGTGTAGGACAGGGTATATTTATACCCCAAAATGTATCCTGAAGGTATGTTAAAGTGTGCTAACTAGTTTTACAATGTATTGATGGGATTCCCATTGTGGAATAATAGGGTGATCTGGTGTTTCCCTGGTACCAGACAAAAGGAGGAGGAGATCCTTAATGTTTCATGGGAAGAAGCTGAATGGATGACCATTCTACAGAAATAGAGCCAATATTTACCTTGATGGGTCTGGCATAGGTATCTTGGACAAACAGGTAGGTACACAAATGTAAAAATTACAAAGACGTATTTCCTGAGTTCCAGGGTGTGAAAGGATTTGGGACAAGAAACATACAAAATATTCCATTCATGACAGAGACACAGTGACCAGTGGCTTATTGTCTCTGTCTGCCTGTGCATTTGACAAACAAAAGACCTGGCATCTGGTCAGGAGAAGATGCTTGAGGCAAGAGCATAGGTTTGTCCATCCTTGGTCTTTATGGACTGAGCAGAGAAGGGGGGGACTTGCATGGAGGATGTCTGACGGTGCAGCTGGCCTGGTGGGTTTCACTTGGCCTAAGTTTTCCTAGCTAAAATGTGATTCTCCTAGCCTCCCAGCAAAAGTGACTGTTAGCCATGAGGACACTGCTTGTGGAGATTCAGAGGTTGTTTTGGTGTCTCTCTCTCTCATGAAAAACCACCCCAGGTACTGGGTCTCTGCTGCTGGTCACATCAATGCCCAAGCATACTGAGTTGTTCCTTGAGGCCAGATGGCGTGCACTTAAGAGTGCTCAAGATACTTTATAGAGCACTTTCTAGAGCACCTTTGTAAATCATTTTCAAGACTTCTTGGAAGACTGGAGGAGGGCGAACATTATCCCAATCTTCAAAAAAGGGAGAAAAATCCAGGAAACTACAGGCCAGTCCCAGGGAACATACCAGAGCAAATTTTAAAGGAGACAGTCTGCAAGCATCTGAAGGACACCTTAGTGATCCAGGGAAGTCAGTATGGATTTGTCCCCAACAGGTCCTACCAGACCAACCTGATTTCCTTCTTTGATCAAGTGATGGGCTTACTAGATTGTGGCAACACCTTCAATATTGTTTACTTGGATTTCACTAAAGCTTTTGACAGGGTTTCCCATGATGTTCTCATAGGTAAACTGGATGACTGCAGACTGCACTCTAGGATAGTTAGGTGGATAGAACACTGGTTGGAGAACTGCACCCAAAGACTAGTTGTCAATGGCATTTCATCTGAATGGAGGGCGGTGTCCAGTGGGGTGCCACAGTGCTCAGTTATGGGCCTGGTACTTTTCAGTATTTTAATAAATGACCTGGATGAAGGAGTGGAGGCACTGCTCATTAAATTTGCAGATGATACCAAAGGGGGAGGAATAGCAAAAACAGGTTCTAAGCACACTGGAAAAGTGGGTGGATGTGAACAACATGCAATTCAACAAAGGTATATGCAGAGTTTTGCATCTGAGTAACAAAACTGAGAAGCACATATGCTGAATGAGGGAAATACTTCTGGGTAGCAGTGTGTGTGAACAAGATCTTGGCATATGGGTAGACTGTAAGCTAAATAAGAGCAGAGGCAAAAAAAAAAGGCTAATGCAGTCTTGGGGCGTATCAACAGAGGCATAACGTCCAAATTGCAAGATATCATAGTCAATGCGCCTCTAAGCTGTGGAGTCTTGTGAGCAAAAACTCTACATTGTGAGCTACTGGCATTAAAGTTGTGAGTGAGCGATTTGGCTACTGCGTAAATTAGTTTGCTCTGGAGCCATCCTTCCTGAGTTAAAACAAAAATATGTGAGCTGGAGGCTAAAAAACTGTGAGCTAGCTCACACTAACTCAGCTTAGAGGGAACAGTGGTCATGGTCCCACCACATTGGTCAGGCTGCACCTAGAGTATCGTGTGCAGTTCTGGAGGCCTCACTTCAAAAACAATGTGGACAGAATAGAGCGGATGCAGAAGAGAGAGATAAGGATGGTCATTGGCCTGGAGGCCAAGCCCTATGAGGAAAGGCTGAAGCACCCAAGAATGTTCAATCTGGAGAAGAGGAGGTTGGGGGGGGCATAGTTACTCTTTAAGTATTTAAAAATCTGGCACTTAGAGGAGGACAGGGAGCTGTTCCTGTTGGCAGCAGAGGATAGAATTCACAATAATGGGTGGAAAGGTACTGGCTGGATATTAGGAATGTTTCTTTTACAATAAGAGTAGTTCATCATCATGGCTTCTATGCAATCCCATATGGAACTGCACAGTCACAGGCCAGCCACAGAAAAGATTTCCAAGCTTTCTAATAGCATAGGAGCGCCCCTCCTTCCTCTGGCGCTTTCCCACCAAAACTCTCACATGACCAGGAAGAGGGGTGCTACTCCCTCAGTTCTGTTTTTGCCACCACAGAGAGAAGATCTCCACTGCTGTTCTCTGTGTTTTTTCCTCACCTCAGGCTGAGGAGACGTTTTTCTGTTAACAGTTTTTATTCCAGTGAATGATAAAATGAATTTAAAGAAGAACTTTTGGGGATTTCCACTGTGTCATTATGACTAAAAATGGTGCTGATAAACGGCCATTCTATGTGCCTTGGCTGCCTAGGGGTTCTCACAGCAGAGCTGCCTGCTCTTGCTGTCACCATTTTCCTCTGAAGGCATGTATGGAAAGAGCTGGACTCAGAAGAGCTCTCTTCAAAGGCTTCCCCCTCCCTGGTGATTAGGGGTGGAAAAAGAGCCTGACTTCAATGACCCTCTTTGGAGGTCACCTGTGTGACAGCAGCCTGATGAAGGCCTATTCCCCCTCTGCTGAGGTATGGTGGACAAAGAACCTGGCTTCAATGACCCTCTTCAGAGGTTGCCTGTGTGACAGCAGCCTGATGAAGGCCTATTCCCCCTCTGCTGAGGTATGGTGGACAATAAGCCTGGCTTCAGTGGTCCTCTTTGGAGGTCACTAGTGTGAAAGCAGCCTGATGAAGGCCTATTCCCCCCTGCTGAGATATGGTGGACAACAAGCCTCGCCTCAATGGCCCTTTTCAGAGGTTCGCCTGTGTAGCAGCAGCCCGATGAATGCTGAGGTGTGGAGGCATATAGACAGAGACTTAGAATAACTGGCTCTTTTCATGGACTTTGGCTGTGTGCCTTAAAGTCACAACCTCCTCGACGTCGAAGCATTTCTGCTTAGTCATTCCCTAAGGGGTCTCTGGCCTCTATGCTTTCAATATCGACCTAGAAACCGTTCCCTCCCCCCTCCCTTCTCTCAGTGCCCAGAGAGAGGTAAGACTGGGAGGTGTGGCTTGGCAGAGGCTGCTTGAATGAAGGATTCCCTGGTCCCTCCCTAAGCTTCAAATGAAGAAGCTTGGAGGTGTGGCCTGGCAGAGACTGCCTGCTTGAAGGGTTCCCTGGCCACTCCCATTCCTTCCAGTGAAGCAGCTTGGAGGCATGGCCTGGCAGAGGCTGCCTGTCTGAAAGAAACTTTCCCCCTCTCTGCCTTTCTGTCAGTTCTGACCAGAAGCCTGGAAGTATGGCCTCTTGAGGCCCATTTTAAACCTTTGCTGTGCCTGACTGAAGGAACCTTTCCCTGGCTGTCCTCAGATTCATGATGGAATCTTTGGAGGCATGGGTTCACACAACCTTGTAATTCTCTATGCTCCTTGTGGAATGTATTACATGTCAGAATGGTATTGTGCCCTTTAGTTGGAGTTGTTTGGACCTCTTCAGCTTCTGTAGTTTTGAAGAGTGGCTGAAGTGGGTGGAGTTTCCCCTTCATGTTGTTAGCCATGTTCTGAGACAACAGACTACTTATGCTTAAGTCCTGCTGTGATTTTTGACCACTCACTCTATTGGGACTGCCTGTCAGAAGACAACCATGATCTTTTCTGCTGCCAAGTACACTGTATTCATTGTTTCTTGTATGGCTTCCTGCTTTTACGCTTGCACATAGTTTGCCAGCTGCAACTGTGGGAGAACTCTTCTTTGCTGCCTGTTATCGAAGTGGCCTTGACAAGGAGGCTTTGGAGTACTTTCTCAGTCTGGGGAAATATTCCAGTCCTACGTGACTAGGCGGTGTGGGGGGGTAGTTCTCCCGGTCATTAAGTAACACCCCGCTGGGAGTTTTCCCGCACGCGCACTAAGAGTTCATTTGCTAGTCCGGCTTTGCATCATACTATAATTGCCCTTGGCCTGGCCTAGATGGGCATTCCTGACAATAGTGTATTACTGTGGGCAACATCCTTGTATTCCAATAAAGCATATCTTTTCTAAGAAGAATGCCTGGACTTACTTGCTATTGAGCCTGACAGAAATTGTCAGGAATCACTACAGCTCCTGCCGGCTACGTCTCTCCCTAATCGAGATGAGCGGAGCCAGAGGAAGTGGGGTACCAGTAATGGTCCCAGTCACCACAGTCCCCGTTACAACGGTCCCTGTAACAACGACCCCCGGCACAACGGTTCCTGTCACGGTGGTCCCCGTCACCACGGCACCGATCACCACAGCGGTACCTCTAACCCCGCCGTCCACGATTATCGGGGTTCCTGCATCTACAGCTACCCTACTGACCTACAGCCCAGCGGGGACTACACCGAGGGATGGAGGAGCCATCCCGCGTACCCAGTACTCCTTCATCCCATCCCAGTGGGACAAATGGGTTTCCCAATGAAAGCCCCAGGATTGGACAAAGAACCTGAGGGACTCTATGCAGACCACCTGGGTGCTGCCGGGTAGCAAGAGTCGGGACAGCCTGTTTGATCCCCACCCGAGTTTTGTGATAACCCCGAGTCGAACCCCCCCAGGGCCCCGTGCGGCCAAGTCCTAGCAAGGACATGGATACACGTTTAGACATGCTGGAAGAGGATTACCGCAGGATTATGCAGGACATGGGACATTTGTTGCGGAACTTGCCGAATATGATGAATCAGGCGATTCAGACCCACATGGCGGGTCGACCAATGCCTCCAGTGCCAGCTCCAGTACCAGCTCCAGTTCCAGCTCTGGTACCGGCTCCAGTGCCAGCTCTGGTGCCAGCGCCAGTGCCAGTGCCAGTTCCAGTGCTAGCCCCTGTACCCGTACCGGTTCCAGCTCCTCCAGTACAGCCACAGCTGGGGTTACCCCCACCAGGCGCGCCACCTGGAGGACCAGCTCCCCAACCCCAGCTGCCCCTTCCAGGGCTGGGGCTGCTACCTGTGCCAGGGCCGGCACCTCCCCAGGTACCGGTGGCTCCCCAGATTATGCCCCGACTGAAAGACTTGTTAGATATTACTTTTGATGGGGACCCGGAAAATCTGTCCTTTTTTAACCTACAAGTGGGAAAGTTCGTCCAGCGTTGGGGCCATCTTTTCCAGGATGAAGAGCAGCAGGTGGATTTTATTGCCTTTCGGCTACAGGGAGTAGCTACCAGCTGGTACGTGTCACTCCATGACCTAGAGGCTGTGGAATTAGGGAGTGTGGATGCCTTCATGTGGGCACTGAGAACCCGGTTTGAAGACCGAATGGCAGCGCAGAAGGTGGAAGCCTTCCTTCGCACCTTCAAACAGGGTAGGCTCTCAGTCCGAGAGTATTCCACAGAGTTCCAGAGCCATGTGGCCAAGATCCGTGACTGAACTGACCCTGTATTGGCTCAAAAATACCGGCTGGGACTCTTGGTGGACGTTCGCAACAATGTCCTGAGTTCCAAGGAGCCTTGAACCTTGCAAGGTTGGATGGAGGAAGCAGAAAGGGCCGAAAGCCAGCTGTGCACCATGAAGCTGGATGTTTCGCTGAGCACTGGCCGCTCTCACACCTCTCCTCACCCCAAGGCCAAGTCACCCCCGCCAAGACCCACCCTCCGGGACCAACAGATGAAGCAGGGGCTCTGCCTGAGATGTGAGGAGAAGGGGCATTTCGCCGCTTCCTACCCTGGAGAGGACGCCGTGAAGACCTCGCCCCGGGAGGAAGACAAATGCTGTACTGGAACCCCATCAAAATGGGGTACAGCAAAACCACGGAATCCCCGGGCCTTGCATGCCCACCCCGACTACGTGGAGCCACAGTCAAGTGAGGAGGAGGCAGCTGAGTTGCCGGGAAATGAGCAGGTCCTGTTGTAAGTGGCGCGGCTCAACAGGACCCATCTACTGAAGTGCCTAAAGTGGTGAGCAATTACCCGTCCCTCTTTTTTGTGACTGTAGTTATTATGAACCCGGCTATGATCACCCATATTCGGGTACATGGTCTCATAGACTCAGGGTGCGGGAGGGACCTCATAAACCCTTCCCTGGTGTCGGGATTGGATGCGGCAGTGGTTCCGTTAAAAGAGCCCATCATTTTTACACAGATGGATGGGTCACCCATGAAGGAGCCCTGTAAGTTTGAGACTGTACCATTGCGAGTCGGGGCTGGCGACCCTTGGGAACATCGTTCTTTCGCACCGGGAGCCAAGTTCCCCTTAGTTCTAGACTGCCTCTGGCTCCACGGGCATGATCCATATAATTTGTGGGAAGAAGGGATTGTTCGTTTTATTTCTCCGAGGTGCACAGGACACAAGTGGGACCCCGTATGGGGTAATTCCCCCGACAACAAACCCCCAAGAGCCCGTCTAGCAGCTGAGGAGCCGGCTCTCATTCCCAAGGAATATAGAGACCTCTCCTGGGTTTTCGAGGAGGAGGAAGCCGACAAGCTCCCCTCTCACTCTCACCGTAATTCAGACTGTGCAATTGAACTACTCCCAGGCCATCGAATGCCTAAGGGAAAGATTTATGCCATGAGCCCTGCCGAGAAGGAGGAGTTGAGGAAATTTATCGACAAAAACTTAGCCCGGGGTTTCATCCGGCCAGCCTCCTCCCCATTCACCGCTCTGGTTTTATTTTGTAAAATGAAAGATGGGGGACTCAGGCTTTGTACAGACTACCGGAGTCTGAATGCGGTGTCGGCTACCAATGCATACCCCATGCCCCAGATCAAAGACCTTCTTGCCAAAGTGGCCAAAGGCAAGATCTTTTCCAAGCTAGACTTGAGGGATGCTTACTTTCGCATGCGCATCCAGCAGGGAGATGAATATAAGACCACGTTCAATACTCCCTTGGGACAATTTGAATACCGGGTGATGCCATTTGGGCTCCAAGGAGCTCCGGGAGTATTCATGAACCTTATCAACGAGGTGCTGCACCCACACGTTTTCAAGGGTGTGGTTGTTTACTTGGATGATATTTTACTGTACTCTCCTGACTTAGATTCTCATGTTCAATTGGTACAGAAGGTGCTTGCTGTCAGGTTCAATAGCAAGTAGATCCAGGCATTCTTCAAACATAAAGAAGCTTTATTGGAATACCATGCTGTAACCCACAGTAATACTGCTATTGTCAGGAATGGATACATGACCTGGACAAGCATTGATATAGTGTGATGCAAAGCCAAACTAGCAAATGAACTTTTAGCGTGCGGGCAGGAAACTCCCGGCGGGAGGATTACTTAATAGGCGGGAGTATCACCCCACCACCACCCAGACACGTAGGACTGGAAAATTCCCCAGACTGAGGAATGCTCCAAAGCCTATACTCCAAGGCCACCGTGATAAGACTAGGCAGTAGGAAAGTACGCTCCCACGTTGCAGCTGGCAACTACTACGCAAGCACAACAGTGAAAGGCAAGCAAGCAAGCACACATAACAAAGCACAATGAACACAGTGTAAATTATAATACAGAACCTCTGACATTCTGCCCCCCCTTAAAATCCCTTCCACCCCCTCAAGAGGGGACATGGGCGGACCCTCCCGGTTTCGTTGGGAACTTGCAATGGAATTCTTTGATGAGATAGGGTGCCCTGATGTCAGTGACTTTAACCCATTCTCTATGTTGAGGACCAAAGTGAACCCATTCTACTAGATAGTGAAGTTGACCTTGCTGCAATTTAGAGTCCAGGATGTCAGCAAGTTCATAATGTTCACTGTTGTCCACAATCGGGGGGGGTGGCACGGGTCGATCAGGATGCCATTTGTTTGGGGGGTGCCCCAGCTTCAGAAGGCTGAAATGGAAGATGGGATGAATATTTTTAAGGGTTTGGGGCAACTCCAATTCCACAGTGTCATCATGGATACACCTTGTGATTTTAAAAGGCCCAATGTATTTCCACGCCAATTTCCTGGAAGGCTGGAGAAGGTGTAAATTCTTCGTGGATAGATACATATACTTCCCAGGCTGAAGATCCCAACCCACCACCCTTTTCTTATCAGCCTGTGCTTTGTAGGCAGCCTTCGCCGTTTCTAGTGCTTCACAAATGAGTGGCCAGGAGGCACTGAGTTTTTTGCACCAGTCCGCAGCCTCCCCCACCACGCTTTGTGATTGTGTGAGAAATGGTAACGGGGGGCTGTCATACCCCAGGGCAGCTTTGAAAGGGGAAACTCCAGTTGATGAGTGCCAGGAGTTATTGTAGGCAAACTCAGCTAAGGGGAGAAGTTTGACCCAATTGTCTTGTTGATAATTAGTGAAACACTGTAAATATTGTTCAAGGGTTTGGTTAACCCGTTCAGTCTGACCATCAGTCTCTGGGTGATAAGCACTACTTAGGGCATGTTCAGTGCCCATTAGAGACATTAATTCAGTCCATATCTTTGAAACAAATTGCGAGCCGCGGTCGGAGATTATTTTGGTTGGCAGCATATGTAATCTTATGATATGCTGAAGGAAAGCCTTTGCCAACACTCTGGCCGTCGGTAATCCTGGAAACAGGATGAAGTGGGCTTGTTTAGAAAACAGATCTACCACCACCCAAATCACCGTCATATTTTTGCTCGGTGGCAAGTCCATGATAAAGTCCATAGAAATGACTTCCCATGGCCTTTGGGGGGTTAGCAAAGGTTTCAATAGTCTGGGGGGTTTCCCCTCCCTCGGCTTGCATAGGCTACAAACTGGGCAGGAATGCACGAAGGTGGACAAATCCTTCCTCATCTGGGGCCACCAGAAACCCCGCTGTAACAAGTGCAGAGATTTGACATAGCCTAAATGACCAGCTGGTTTTGTACCATGGGCCGATTGGAGCACCTCCTTCTTCATGGCCTCGGGTACAAACAACTTTTCCCCCTTGTACCAACAGTCATTTGCCCGAAGCTCAAGGGACTCCAGGGACTGTAGCTCTTGTTTTTCTGCATCAGTTATGGCTTTCACAAAGCGCTCTTCCGAAGGAGCCCCTGGCATGAAGGGGATGGCTGGTTTTGGCTTTGCTTTTGGGTTACCACCACCCCGCTTAACTGAGAGGGAGTGAAAAAGGATTCACGAATCTCTACCCTTTTACTGTCATGGTGGGGTAAACGTGAGAGAGCATCTGCCAGGGGACTGGAGCACCCTGGAAAGTGGTGAAGGGTAAACTGGAATTTAGAGAAAAACTCAGCCCACTGGAATTGCTTAGCATTCAGGTTCCGTGGTTTGCGTAGAACCTCTAGATTTTTATGGTCTGTCCAGACTTCAAAAAGGACTCGGGCCCCTTCCAACCAATGCCGCCATGTGGCTAGGGTCAGATCGAGGCTGCTTCCTTGTCCCACATAGGCCAATATCTCTCGGTGTCATTAAATTTACGTGACACATAGGCTAGGGGATGTAGTCGCCCATCAGGGCCCTCTTGCAAAATTGCCCCCCACATGGCAGTATCAGAGGCATCGACTTGCATCACGAATTTTTTTGTTTCATCAGAGTGCGCTAGGATTGGTTCAGTGGTGAATAGCTGTTTCAGTTGATCAAACGCCTCCTGACAATGAGGGGTCCAGTCCAGCTTAGCTCCGGGTTGCAGGGGCCCCGCCCTTTCCCTTTAGTTTTTAGGAGGTCCGTGAGCGGCAAGCTCACTTGGGCAAAATGAGGCAAAAACTGGCAGTAGAAGTTCGCAAACCCGATAAAACTTTGGAGTGGTTTTCGGGTTTTGGGGGGCTCCCAATTGAGCACATCCTGGACCTTTTGAGGATCCATTTCTAGACCCTTGGGGGATATACAATAGCCCAAAAAGTCAATATGGGTCTGGTGGAACTCACACTTGGAAAGTTTGACAAAGTTTGTGTTCCAACAGTTTTGTAAGCACCTCTCTCATTAATTTGACATGAGATTTCATGTCAGGGGAGTACACCAAGATATCATCCAAGTAAACAACCACACCCTTAAACAGGTAGGGGTGCAACACCTCATTGATCAAGTTCATGAATACTTCTGGAGCCCCCTGGAGCCCGAATGGCATAACTCGATATTTGAACTGCCCTAGGGGAGTGTTGAACGCTGTCTTGAATTCATCTCCTTGCTGGATGCATACCCGAAAATATGCATCCCGCAAGTCTAGCTTAGAGAAAATTTTGCCCTGGGCCACCTTCACAAGGAGGTCTTTAATGAGGGGCATCGGGTACGCATTTGTTGCCGACACTGCGTTCAACCCCCATCGTTCTTTTTGCAAAACAACACAGGGGCTGCGAATGGGGAGGAGGCTGGCTGGATGAAACCGCGGGCCAGGTTTTTGTCAATAAACTTCCGCAACTCCTCTTTTTCTGTAGGGCTCATGGCTAAATTTTGCCTCTGGGCATTTTATGACTCAGGAGCAACTCGATGACACAGTCTGAGTTGCGGTGGGGGGGAAGTTCGTCTGCTTCCTCCTCCTCGAACACTCGGGATAAGTCTTTATATTCCTCGGGAATGTGGGCAAGCTCCTCGGCCACGAGACAGGCTCGGGGTGGTTCATTGTCGGGTGGGGTGCCCCAAGCAGGATCCCTTTTATGCTCAGTACACTTTGGGGAGATGAAACGTACAATACCGTCCTCCCATAAGATATAAGGGTCATGCCCATGAAGCCAGGGGCTGCCGAGGATGAGGGGAAACTTGGCTTGTGGGGCCACCACAAACGACCGGTGTTCCCAGTAGTCACCCGCCCCAATTCTCAATAGCACAGTCTCGAATTTACAAGGATCTTTCATGGGCGACCCATCCATCTGGGTAAATGTAATGGGGTCTTTCAGTTTAACTATGGCTGCATCCAACCCTGTCACCAAGGAAGGATTGATGAGATCCCTCCCGCACCCCGAGTCTATAAGGCCCTGCACCTGTATGTGGGTCATCATGGTGGGATTCATGATGATTACAGTCACAAAAAACAGGGAAGGGTAGTTGCTCACCACTTTAGGCACTTCGGGAGTTGGGTCCTGCTGTGCTGTGCCACTTACAACAGGACCTGCTCGTTTCCTGGCAGCTCTGCGGCTTCCTCCTTGCTCAAGGATGGGTCAAAACCCTCGGCTTGCATGTAGAGAGCCTGAGGGTTGCGTGGTTTCACCGTTCCCCTTTTTGATGAGGTCCCAAGGCACCGTCTGTCTTCCTCGCATGGTGTTGCCTTCCCGGTGTCTTCCTTGGGACAAGAGGCGGTGAAGTGGCCCTTTTCTCCGCATTTAAGACAGAGCCCTTGTCTCATGCATTGGTCGCACAGGGTTCCTGTTGGTGGACTTTGTTTCCCCTTTGGGTGGGGAGAGGTGGTCGGGCGACTGGTCCCCCCCAGTGAAACATCTAACTTCATGGTGCATTGTCGACTCTCAGCCCGCTCTGGTTCTTCCATCCAGCCCTGCAAGGTGCGTGGCTCCTTGGAGCTCAGGACGTTATTATGGACATCCACTGCAAGCCCCATTCGATATTGTTGGGCCAACACTGGGTCAGTCCAGTCTCGAATCTTAGCTGCATGCTTCTGGAACTCCGTGGAGTATTCACGAACCGTAAGACATCCCTGCTTAAAAGTACGGAGAAACGCCTCCGCCTTCTGGGCAGCTGCTGGGTCTTCAAAGCGGTTCCTCAGGGCCCACATAAATGCATCCACACTCCCTAATTCCACAGCTTCTATATCATGCAGGGCTACATACCAGTTGGTAGCACTCCCCCTCAGCCGGGATGCAATAAAGTCCACTTGTTATTCTTCATCTTGGAACAGATGGCCCCATCGCTGCACAAACTTCCCCACCTGCAGGATGAAGAAGGATAAACTCTCTGGATCTCCATCAAAAGTAATGTCCAGGAGATCCTTCGGGCGGGGCATCAGCTGCGGTGCCACTGGCCCCGGGACGGGCACCGGCCCTGGTGATGGTGGAGGGCCGGGGGGCGGGGGCTGCCCTGGAACTGGTTGACCAGGATGTCAGGTTCAATAACAAGTGGATCCAGTCATTCTTTTTACAAAGAAAGGTTTTATTGGATTATCTTGCTAAAACCCACAGTAGGAGGTCATTGTCAGGAATGGGGGGCGAAGCAATGCAAGCTAACTTATAGTGTGATGCAAAAAGCGCCTAGCAAATGAAATACGAGCGCGCACGCGGGAAACTCCCGGCGGGAGATATACTTCGTGAGCGGGAGACTACTCCCCCTCCCTTTGCCTTCCCAGGACTGGAAAATTCTCAGTAACACAAGAATAGCCCAAAGCCTACATTCAAGGCCACCGTGATAAGGAAAAGCGGCAGGGAAGAAGCTCCCACGTTTCTGCCTGCATAGCTACGCAAGCGCAAAGCAGGGTAGGGAACACATAACAATGGACTCAGTGAGAAACATCAAAGAAGCATTTTCTGACATTCTGCCCTTCCCAAAATACCACCCACCCACCGCTCAGGAAGGAGAGAATGAAGGGCCCCCAGGTTTATTTGGGTAGCGGGTGTGAAACTCCTTTAGGTGATCAGGTGCATTGATATCAGACACTTTCACCCACTCCCTGTGTTGAGGCCCAAAGTGTACCCATTCAATAAGGTACAGCAGCTGTCCACGGAGGATCTTAGAGTCCAAAATGTCAGCAATTTCATAGTGCTCCTCATCATCAACCATCAGTGGTGGGGGGTGCTGGAAGCTCAGGATGCCACTTAGTCGGGGGTAATGCTGGTTTGAGGAGGCTGTAATGGAAAATTGGATGTATTGCTTTAAGAGATTTAGGTAAATCCAGTTGCACAGTCACTTGATTAATACAGCGTACTACTTTGAATGGACCAATATATTTCCAAGCAAGTTTCCGGGATTGTTGTGCCAGCCTCAAGTTTTTGGTGGAAAGGTATACAGAGTCCCCCGGTTGCAGATTCCAGCCACCCGCCCTCTTTTTGTCTGCCTGTTTTTTGTATTGTGCCTTGGCCTCGTTTAAAGTCTCAATGATTAGGGGCCAGGACTCCTGGAAAGATTTACACCATGCTGTGGCTTTTCCACCAGCCTCGCCGGGCTTCAAAAACGGAAGAGGGGGCTGTCATAACCCATGGCAGCTTTGAAGGGAGACATATTCGTTGAGGCATGCCATGAGTTGTTATACGCAAATTCTGCTAGTGGTAATAAATCTACCCAATTGTCTTGTTGATAGTTAGTGAAACATCTTAAGTATTGCTCTAAGGTTTGGTTTACTCTTTCTGTTTGCCCATCGGTTTCTGGGTGATAGGCACTACTGAGAGCATGTTCAATACCCATAAGAGCCATCAACTCCGTCCATAGTTTTGAAACAAATTGAACCCCCCTGTTGGAGATTATTTTGAGCGGTAACGTATGTAGCCTGGCAATGTGCTGAAGGAAGGCTTTGGCCAGGACCTTGGCCGTCGGCAGGCTAGCAAATCGTATAAAGTGGGCCTGTTTAGAAAATAAGTCCACTACCACCCAAATGACTGTCATATGTTTGCTGGGGGGAAGATCAGTGATAAAGTCCATGGAGATCACTTCCCAGGGTCGGCTCGGGGTGGGCAAAGGCTGTAAAAGACCTGGGGGTTTTCCTGGTCTAGTCTTGCAACGATTGCATGTTGGGCAGGATTGTATATAGAGGGATAAATCCCGTTTCATTCGGGGCCACCAGAAGCTGCGCTGCAGTAGGTGTAGCGACTTTACATACCCGAAGTGCCCAGCAGATTTTGAGTCATGGGCTGATTGCAACACCTGAGCTCGGGTAGCTTCTGGAACAAAGATTTTATTGCCCTTGTACCAGCAGCCATTTGAGTTACATTCCACATCTTCCCGAGCTTTTAATTCAATTGCTTCTTGTTTGGTAATGTCAGTGGCAAATTGCTTTTCCCAGGTTGTGCCATGGCTTGGGGTTAATGATTGTGCTTGCCGGGTTTTCCGGGTTACTACTGCCCCAACTAGTTGTTCTGGGGTGAACATAGACTCTCTTATTTCTGTCCTCTTACAAAGGTGTTGAGGAAGGCGGGAGAGAGCATCTGCCAGATGATTAGATTTACCTGGAAAATGGTGGAGGGTGAATTGAAATTTGGAGAAAAACTCAGCCCATCGGAATTGTTTTACATTTAGATTCCGAGGCTTCCGCAGCACCTCAAGATTCTTGTGATCAGTCCAGATTTCAAAAGGTACCCGGGACCCCTCCAACCAGTGCCTCCAAGTGATTAACGCTAAACGTATAGAGGCTGCTTCTTTATCCCAAATGGGCCAAAATCTCTCCGTATCATTAAACTTTTTGGACACATAGGCAAGGGGTTGTAGTTGCCCCTGAGCATTCTCTTGCAAAATCACCCCCCCATGGCAGTATCCGATGCGTCTACTTGGACCACGAATTTTTTTGTCTCATCGGGGTGTGCTAACACAGGTTCAGACGTGAATAACTGTTTTAGTTGTTCAAATGCTCCCTGACACTGGGGAGTCCAGTTCAAAGGGGCCCCGGGCATTGAAGCCTTAGCCCCTCTCCCTTTAGTCTTCAGAAGGTCTGTGAGGGGGAGGGCCACCTGAGCAAAATGAGGCAGGAATTGACGGTAAAAATTGGCGAAACCGAGAAAACTTTGGAGCTGCCGCCTGGTTTTGGGGGGCTCCCAATCCAACACATCTTGGACCTTTTTTGGGTCCATTTCTAATCCAGCGGAGGATATGCGGTACCCTAGAAAGTCAATGCACTCCTGGTGGAATTCACATTTTGACAACTTAACAAACAGTTTGTGTTCTAATAACGTTTCCAATACTTCCCGCATAAGCGTGGTGTGAGATTCTTGATCTGGGGTGTAGACCAAGATATCATCCAAGTAAACAACCACCCCCTTGAATAAGTAGGGGTGTAACACCTCATTAATTAAGTTCATAAAGACTCCGGGTGCCCCCTGTAATCCGAAGGGCATAACCCAATATTCAAATTGCCCCAGCGGGGTATTAAATGCAGTCTTATGTTCATCACCTTGTCTAATACGGAGCCGAAAATAAGCATCACGTAAATCCAGTTTAGAAAACACTTTCCCCTTTGCCACCTCTGCCAACAAGTCCTTGATGAGGGGCATGGGGTAGGCATTGGTTGCAGATACCGCATTAAGACCCCTATAGTCCGTGCACAGTCTGAGCCCCCCGTCCTTTTTTTTACAGAACAACACGGGTGCTGCGAAAGGGGACGATGCTGGCCTAATAAATCCACGGGCCAGATTCTTATCGATAAATCGGCGTAGTTCTTCCTTTTCTATGGGACTCATGGCATAAATCTTTCCTTTTGGCAATTTGTGGCCAGGAAGGATTTCAATCACACAGTCTGAGTTACGGTGGGGAGGTAGTTCGTCCGCTTCCTCCTCCTTAAACACCCTAGTTAAGTACCGGTATTCTTTGGGGATGCGGTTAAGGTCCTCTGTGGCTAGACAGGCCCGTGGAGGTTCATTGCATGGGGTTTTTCCCCACCCCGGGTCCCATTTATGCTCTGCACATTTCGGGGAGATGAATCGTACGATCCCCTCTTCCCAAAGTATATAAGGATCATGACCATGTAACCATGGGCTGCCCAACACTAATGGGAACTGGGCTTGAGGGGCTATTACAAACGAGCGTAGCTCCCAGTGCTCACCAGTGCCTACTCTCAAAGGAATAGTCTCAAATCGACATGGTTCTTTCATCGGTGACCCATCCATTTGAGTAAAAGTTATTGGGTCTTTTAGATTGACAACGGTTGCCTCCAGTCCCATAACCATAGATGGGTTTATCAGATCCCTCCCACACCCCGAGTCAATGAGGGCTCGAACCCTGATATGGGTCATCATCGCTGGATTCATCACAAGTACAGTCACAAAGAAGAGAGAGGGGTAATTGCTCACCAGTTTAGGCGCCTCAGGGACAGGGTCCTGTTGTGTAGCGCCATTCACAAACAGGACCAATTCGTTTCCCTGCATCTCACTCTCCTCCTCCAGCATCATGGTATCCGCTTGGTCGGGACTGGCAAAAAGGGCGCATGAGTTGCGTGGTTTCGCTGTTCCCTTTCTTGGAGTAGAGGTTGGCCATCGTCTGGGCTCCTCTTGTGGTAGGGCTCTGTTGGGATCCCCTCTGGGACAGGATGCGGCGAAGTGCCCCCTCTCTCCACACTGCAGGCAAAGGCCCTGTCGCATGCGCTGATCTCTCACCCCGCTCAGGGTGGAGGTTGGTCTGGGTCTGGTCTGGCCTGCCGAGAGACTCGGACGGTTGTTACCCAGAGACAGGTCCAGTTTCATGACACGCAAGCGGCTTTCAGCTTTTTCGGCCTCCTCCATCCAGCCTTGGAGAGTGCGGGGCTGCTGAGAGCTGAGAACATTATTGCGGACATCTACTGCTAGTCCCATTCGATATTGTTGGGCCAGCACAGCATCAGGCCAGTCTTGAATTTTCACTGCATGCCTTTGAAATTCCCGTGAATACTCCCACACAGTGAGTTTGCCTTGTCTGAAAGTGCGAAGGAAGGCTTCTGCCTTCTGGGCCGCCCCCGGATCCTCGAAACAGTTCCTCAAGGCCCACATGAAGTCATCGACATTCCCCAGCTCCGCTGCCTCTAGATCATGAAGGGCTACGTACCAGCTGGTAGCACTCCCCCGGAACCTCGAAGCGATAAACTCCACCTGTTGTTCCTCATCCGGGAACACATAGCCCCATCTCTGCACAAATTTCCCTACTTGCAATATGAAAAAGGACACAGTTTCAGGGTCCCCGTCAAAAGTGATCTCCAACATGTCCTTGGGGCGGATTACGGGAGGAACAGGGGCCATGATCGGTGCAGGAGCTGGCTGCGGGAGGGGTGCTGGAGCAGGGGGTTGAGGCGGAGGCAAAGCTGGTGGCTGGATAGGTCCTGGTTGCCCTGGCCCGGGTCCCGGTACTGGGCCGGCCGGTGGAGGTTGGGCCGGTGCCGGCTGGCCCGGCCCTGGGGCCGGTGGAGCAGGAGGTGGCTGTCCCGGT
Source organism: Gekko gecko (assembly GCA_029375565.1). Taxonomy (NCBI): domain Eukaryota; kingdom Metazoa; phylum Chordata; class Lepidosauria; order Squamata; family Gekkonidae; genus Gekko; species Gekko gecko. The sequence continues at coordinate 213,252,371 of JAPDNY010000005.1, read as the reverse complement.
GCCACCGGTGGTGCAAGTGCTGGCGCTGGTCTTGGTTGTGTCAGCGGATGGGCTCGAATTGCTTGATCCATCATCTGTGGTAGGGATTGCATCAGTTTGCCCATGTCCCATACCAAACGTCGGGTATCCTCTTGAATAGAGTCCATGCGAGCCTCTGGATCAGAACTGGATCCTGTTCTGGGAGATCCTCGAGACATCCGTCCCTGGGGAAGTCCGAAGCTCCCTCTGGGATCCAACAGGCTGTCCCAGCTCTGGCTCCCTGGCATGGACCAGGTCATCTGGGTAGTGTCCAACAAGTTCTTAGTCCAATCGCGCGACCTGCGGTAGGTCACCCCTTTGTCCCACGGTGTTGGGGCCCCTGGCACATAGGATCGTGGGATGGCTCCCCCCTGGCTCTGCGTGGGCCCGGCCGGGCTATAGATTGGGAGAGTGTACGAGGCTCCCACTGTGCTGATCAATGGGGGGTGACCAATCCTGCCGCGGATTGCGGGGTCGGTGCTGTCGATCCCAGAGTTGTAGTCACTGGAACAACGGTAGTAGTCGGAGTGGTGGTCGCTGGAGTTGCCACGGTGGTGACCGGGGCCATGGCTCCCGAAGTGGTAGTCACTGGGACTGTTCCCGAGGTTCCCCCCCCAGCTCCGCTCATCGTGGTAGACAGCAGAAACTGAAGGTGGGGAAATGATGATGATTCCTGAAAATTTCTGTCAGGTTCAATAACAAGTGGATCCAGTCATTCTTTTTACAAAGAAAGGTTTTATTGGATTATCTTGCTAAAACCCACAGTAGGAGGTCATTGTCAGGAATGGGGGGCGAAGCAATGCAAGCTAACTTATAGTGTGATGCAAAAAAGCGCCTAGCAAATGAAATACGAGCGCGCGGGCGGGAAACTCCCGGCGGGAGATATACTTCGTGAGCGGGAGACTACTCCCCCCTCCCTTTGCCTTCCCAGGACTGGAAAATTCTCAGTAACACAAGAATAGCCCAAAGCCTACATTCAAGGCCACCGTGATAAGGAAAAGCGGCAGGGAAGAAGCTCCCACATTTCTGCCTGCATAGCTACGCAAGCGCAAAGCAGGGTAGGGAACACATAACAATGGACTCAGTGAGAAACATCAAAGAAGCATTTTCTGACACAGGAGGTGGCTGGCCCAGCAGAGGCTGTCCCGGTGGCAGCTGGGGTCCCGGCACGGAAACTGGTGCTGGCACCAGCACAGGCACCGGCTGCGCTGCCATGTGGGCTCTTATAGCTTGGTCCATCATAGTCGGCAGGTTCTGCATCAACTTTCCCATGTTTCGCATAAGTCGATGGCAATCCTCTTCCAAAGTGTCCATCCGGGTATCCGCATCCTTGCTAGGTCTGGGCCACACTGGCCCCCGGGGAGTCTGCCCTGGTGCCGCTCCAAAACTCGCCCAGGGATCCAACAAACTATCCCGGCTTTGCCCCCCGAGCATCACCCAAGTGGTCTGGGTTGCATCCAATAAGTTTCTCGTCCAGTCCCACGGCTTCTGTTGGGTGACCCATTTGTCCCACGGAACGGGTGCAATCTGGTAGTGGGAGCAGGGAATGCACCCCCGTCCCTTGGGGTAGTCCCAGCCGTGCTGTAGATTGGAGTGATGGTCGTGGTCGCTGGAACCGCCAACATCATGCTCGGTGGGGTCAGGGGTCCCGCCATTGTCACCGGTATCGTCGTGACTGAGGTCGAGGTGACTGGGACTGTGGTCACAGGCACTGTGGTAACAGGAATGGTTGTCACAAGAATCACGGTGACCGGGACCGTGGTAACCGGAACCATCACTGGTACTCCCCCAGGGCCACTCATCTTGATTGGGAGAGGTCGGAACCGGTAGGAGTTATGAGGATTCCTGACAATTTCTGTCAGGTTCAATAGCAAGTAGATCCAGGCATTCTTCAAACATAAAGAAGCTTTATTGGAATACCATGCTGCAGGGGTCTTTTGGGGGGGGAGCGCACCGGAGCCCAGCTCCGGGAGCTCAGAAGCCAAGCCTCACCCCCAGCCGGAGTCCTGGGGAGTCTTTCAGGCAGCCGAATGTCAATTTCAGCTCCATTATATCCTATGGGCCATTGAAGTCAATGGTGAAAACATAGGGTATATTCTGGGGGTGGAGGTGAGGGGGTTTGAGGAAGAAGCTCCAAACTCACAGGGTAGCTGATGGAGCCTCTCCCCAAGATACCCACCAAGTTTCAAGAGCATTGGATCAGGGAGTCCAATTCTATGGGCCCCTAAACAGGTTGCCCATATTCCCTCCATTGTTCTCTATGGTGGGAAAAAAGTAACTTTTTTCTCACCATAGAAAACAATGGAGGGAATAGGGGCAACCTGTTTGGGGGCCCATAGAATTGGACCCCCTGGTCCAATGTTCTTGAAACTTGGTGGGTATCTTGGGGAGAGGCTCCACCAGCTATCCTGTGAGTTTGGAGCCTCTCCCTCAAACCCTCTCCTCCAGCTCCCAGAATATACCCTATGTTTTCACCATTGACTTCAATGGCCCATAGGATATAATGGGGCTGAATTGCCACCGAATTTCTTCCATTCCCTCCTTTCCTTCTTTCTTTTTCCTCTTTCCCTCCTTCTTCTCTTTTTTTTCCTTCTTTCTTTCCTTCTTTCCTTCCTTCTTTCCTTCCTTCTTTCCTTCCTTCCTTCTTTCCTTCCTTCCTTTCTTTCTTTCTTTCTTTCTTTCTTTCTTTCTTTCTTTCTTTCTTTCCTTCTTTCTTTCTTTCTTTCTTTCTTTCTTTCTTTCTTTCTTTCTTTCTTTCTTTCTTTCTTTCTTTCCCACCTTCTTCTCTCTCTTTTTTCCTCTTTTCCCTGTTTCCCCCTTCTTCCCTCTCTTTCTTTCCCTCCCCTTTCCTTCTCTTTCTTTTCCTTCCCTCTTTTCTCCTTCTGTGACCCAACTCTAGTGAGAAGGGGTTTAAACTTTAAACCCCTCCTCTCTTCACTCCCCCACCCAGGCTAGCTGGGGAAGGGAAGGGGAGGCTTTTGAAGATGCCTCCCCCCCCCCTTTTGCTTCCACTTTTGACATAACTTCTGGTGATGTCAGGGGGCATGGCATATGCTAATAGCCTAATAGCTCATTAGCATACCATATGCTAATGAGCTCCTGCAGCTGTTCTTCTACGAAAAGACCCCTGCCATGCTGTAACCCACAGTAATACTGCTATTGTCAGGAATGGATACATGACCTGGACAAGCATTGATATAGTGTGATGCAAAGCCAAACTAGCAAATAATCTTTTAGCACGTGCGTGGGAAACTCCCGGCGGGAGGATTACTTAATAGGCAGGAGTATCACCCCCACCACCACCCAGACACGTAGGACTGGAAAATTCCCCAGACTGAGGAATGCTCCAAAGCCTATACTCCAAGGCCACCGTGATAAGACTAGGCGGTAGGAAAGTATGCTCCCACATTGCAGCTGGCAACTACTATGCAAGTGCCACAGTGAAAGGCAAGCAAGCAAGCACAAGTAACAAAGCACAATGAACACAGTGTAAATTATAATACAGAACCTCTGAAACTTGCCAAGCTCCTGAGGCACAAACTGTTTGTTAAATTATTCAAATGCGAGTTGCACCAGACCTGCATTGACATTTTGGGGTACCGTATATCACCCAAGGGGCTGGAAATGGATCCCAAGAAAGTACAGGATGTATTAAACTGGGAGCCCCCAACAACCCGGAGGCAACTCCAGAGTTTCATTGGATTTGCGAACTTTTATTGCCAATTTTTGCCCCACTTTGCCCAAGTGAGCCTACCCCTCACTGATCTCTTAAAAACTAAAGGGAAGGGGGCGGGGGCCCTTCATCCCGGAGCGAAATTAGACTGGACACCTAAGTGCCAGGAAGCGTTTGAGCGTTTAAAACAATTGTTCACCATGGAGCCAGTGCTGGCCCACCCTGATGAGACAAAAAAATTCATGGTGCAGATTTACATGTCTGATACCGCCATGGGGGGGGGGCAATTTTGCAAGAGGGTTCCAACGGGCAGCTGCACCCCTTAGTGCATGTTTTTCATAAATTTAATGAAACTGAAAGGTTCTGGCCCGTGTGGGATAAAGAAGCAGCAGCCATCCGTTTGGCCCTTGCTACCTGGCGGCATTGGTTGGAAGGGGCTCAGGTTCCATTCAAAGTCTGGACTGATCACAAAAACCTCGAGGTCTTATGAAAGCCCCACAACCTTAATGCCAAACAGTTCCAGTGGGCAGAATTCTTTTCAAAGTTCCAGTTTACTCTCCATCATTTTCCCGGGCATTCAAACCCTCTGGCAGATGCCCTCTCTTGCCTCCCCCAGCACGAGAGCAAGAGGGTAGAAGTCCAGGAGTCTCTCTTCACTCCCTCCCAATTGAGCAGAGCCGTAGTGACTCGGAAGCAGAGTGGGCAGGAGTTAACCCAGTCTATCTCTGGGGCCCCTTGGGAGGAGAGGTTTGCTAAGGCAATAACCACAACTGAAATACAAGAATTGCAGTCTCAAGGGTCTTTGGAACGCTGTGAGAGCGGCTGCTGGTACAAAGGAGAAAAACTGTTCGTGCCCGAGGCTCTAAGGGGGGAGGTGTTGCAGTTGGTTCATGACTCCAAACCAGCGGGGCACTTTGGCTTTGTAAAATCCTTACATCTGTTACAGAGGAATTTTTGGTGGTTGCAGATGCGGAAGGATTTGCCCACCTTTGTGCAGTCTTGCCAAACTTGTAGCATGTGTAAATCGAGAGGGGGGGAAACCCCTGGGTTGTTACAACCATTGCCAACCTCCCCAAAGGCCCTGGGAAGTGATATCCATGGATTTCATTACTGATTTGCTCCCAAGTAAGCAAATGACTGTGATTTGGGTGGTCGTGGATCTGTTTTCCAAGCAAGCACACTTCATCCCGTTCCCAGGGCTGCCCACGGCTAGGTCACTGGCAAAGGCTTTCCTACAACACATCGTTAGATTGCACACGCTGCCAGCTAAGATAATTTCCAACCACAGCACGCAATTCGTTTCTAAATTATGGACCGAATTAATGTCCCTGATGGGAATTGAACGGGCTCTGAGCAGTGCTCATCACCCAGAAACCGATGGCCAAACAGAACGTGTTAATCAGATCTTAGAGCTGTACTTACGGTGCTTTACTAACTTCCAACAAGATGACTGGGTCGAACTTCTCCCTTTAGCTGAATTTGCATACAACAACACGTGGCATTCCTCTACGGGGGTCTCCCCTTTCAAAGCAGTGTTGGGCTACAAGAGCCCCCCACTCCTGTTCCTGAAACCTACGCTGGGGGCCGGGGGGGAAGCTGCGGACTGGTGTCAAAAGCTCAGTGACTCCTGGCCACACATTTGTGAAGCACTTGAAGCAGCAAAGGCTGCTTACAAAGGCCAGGCTGACAAGAAAAGGGTGGTGGGTTGGGATCTGCAGCCTGGAGAATACGTGTATGTGTCCACAAAAAAATTGAAGCTTCCCCAGCAGTCCAGAAAACTTGCCTGGAAATACATTGGGCCTTTCAAAATCTGCAGGCTTATCAATAAAGTGACTGTAAAGTTGGATTTGCCCAAGTCTCTTAAACATATTCATCCCACTTTCCATTACAGCCTCCTGAAACCCGGATGCCCCCCAAACAGATGGTGTCCTGAACCTCCCGTGCCACCCCCCTTGATTGTTGATGGCAGTGAACATTATGAACTTGCGAACATTCTGGACTCTAAGCTCGTGCGGGGCCAACTTCACTACTTAGTTGAGTGGGTGCATTTCAGACCTCATCATAGGGAATGGGTGAAAGTAAAAGATATTAATGCACCCGATTTACTCCGCAGTACTTTCTCAGTCTGGGGAGATATTCCAGTCCTACGTGACTAGGCAGTGGGGGGGGGGTAGTTCTCCTAGTAACACCCTGCCGGGAGTTTTCCCGCATGCGCGCTAAGAGTTCATTTGCTAGTCCGGCTTTGCATCATACTATAATTGCCCTTGGCCTGGCCTAGATGGGCATTCCTGACAATAGTGTATTACTGTGGGCAACATCCTTGTATTCCAATAAAGCATATCTTTTCTAAGAAGAATGCCTGGACTTACTTGCTATTGAGCCTGACACTGCCTGGATTCCAAGGTCAGAACCAGTTCTCTGCTGAGCTCCACTCCAAGCCCTATTCCTAAAATCTAGTTTTAAAGGCTGACACTGACACAGCAGCCTCAATCCACTGCCCTGCTGCAGTCTCTCAGCACTGATACTTAACCCTACAGGGCTTTTCAATGCAGGTGTTATTTCAAGTGCAGGCAAGGCTTACTGTTTTCATCTTCATGGGGAACTCAGAATTAATTGGCAATAATGCTTTGGGAGGCAAGCCTAAGTAGTTTGCCACTCTTCTTGGTTCCATGGTATCCTTCAGAACCATCAATGAATTGGGGGATTCCTTAGCCCACAAAAGTCACTCTTATGTGACATAATTCACAGCAAGACCCAGTGTCATATGTGGATTCAGTGTTGGTCTCGCCCTAGGAGACCAGGTTCAAATATCAAATTGTTACAATTTCCTGACCTTTTACCTTCATAGCTTCTCATGGTGCCCTACCTTGCAGGGTTCTAGTGAGGATAAGAAAGAAAGAAAGATGAGGTGTTATAAGACTCTTTGAGTCCAGGTTACGGAGTAGGATAAACTCTTTACTACTCTCTTTAAAATACAGCATATGTTTTTTCTTCTCAAAACAGCTGCCCTAATAGACAAAGGTCAGACATGCAAACTATAATTAATGGCTCTTGTTGCATCCTCTGCAACAATCAATGATTGTATTCTTGATCTAAAATAAACCCAGATGGGATGCAGTTTGTTTCTTTTTCGTTCTATACTGCACTTTCCCATTCATTTATAAACAGGTCACTATGACTTTTCTACTATTCTGTTTAAACGTATCTTTTTTAAAAATATATATATTTTCAAAACAAACATAAAATTGGGGTACAACACTTCATATCAATCTATTATAGTACTTCATACATTATCTGAATCTGTATCATTTTTCACCTTGTGCTATCATATAAAATTTGCAAAGATCTGAATATAGAATTTCTTATTTTCTACTAATATGGACTAAACATTTTGTTACATTCTTTCATTAGATATATAAGGATGTGTAATAGGATCTTATTCCATCAAAAGTCTCAGGGAGTCCTTGAGTAGAAATATGGTATAATTTACCTCCATCAAAAATCTCAGTAATTCCCTCAGAAATTTTACATTCTTTTTGTGAGTTTCATCTTCTTGATTTTCTGATTTCTCCTCTTAAGTTTTACAGTCTTAATTCTGTGTCTTTTTCCTTTATAAGTGTAGAAATTATCTTCTGGAAGCAACCATCTATACTCAATCTTAAAAGTTTTGTAGTTTCATTTGCTGATTTCTTTGCTTTTTCTGAGGTGACAAGTGACTCATTATTTTGGAAATTTCATCAGTAATTATTCCTTTATAAAGTCTCTGATGCACTTTTGAAGAAGTTTTGTTTTGCTTTGTAGGTGTAAATTCCTTTCTATACATCCTGTCAGCTTGATTGTAGGGTTCCTCTACATCTTCTACAAAGTCATGTCTTTTTTTCTCCTATTTCCATGATGTCTGATCTGTCCCCCTCTTAGTTGTAGCCTGCTGCATCAGTATTTGCCATTCAATTTTTACAAGATAAAGGGCTTCTTCAACTGCCATTTTTATAGCTGTGGCCATTGTATTTTAAATCATGGTCAACAAATCCTTCAAGAAAACTTGTAAAGATCCAGTGTCTATAATTTCTAGTATATCTGACCTCTTTTGCAGTCTATCAGTGTCTGTCATTTTTTCAGAAACATGTTAAAACAAGAGATTCTCTAAAGATATTTTCCAAGCCAAGTTTTACAAAAACACCACTTGTAAAGAGTTTATATCGTATATCAACAACTATTCTAGTCATATGAAAAAACAAAGACTGTGCTAACATATGCCAAGAATGTTATCAATTATTTACATAACAAAGCAATGTGGTCAGAACAAAATGGAGTTTTATAGTTTCAGTAAAGATAAACATACATTGTTATTGGAATGTGATATGTAAAAGCTTCAAAGTAAGATCCAGTTTTCTTTTTAGCCTTTAGAAAGTAAGGTCTTCATGTAGATTCCAGATGTTTTATTTTTAACGCCAAACAAGAAGAGAGAAATAAAATAAGTTCATTAAGATTCAGAATCCGGTTTTATACTCCAGAGAATAGCTTCTTAGGCAAAGTCCTTTCTCTTGCTTTCTTCACTCAGGAGCTGCTTAAAGAGATGCATTAAATCCTTTCCCTAGCTGCGGTAAAGGGAGGGGGGGGGCAAAAGAAAAATTCTTCACCCCTTCATTCTGTTGTCTTTTTAAACTTTAAAGGGGCTTTGACAATGGATAATAGAGTTTCTGATATTGTTGCTTTAAGATGTACTCACAGTGTTATACTTCATCACTGCTATGGATGAGGTTCCAATTTCTCCCCCCTCACCAGGGCAGTCACGACTACACGCAGCCACATCTAGCATGGGCGCTCTCAGCCAGCTCCTGCATTGAGGCACATTCAGACCTCCATCTGCTTGCTGCTGCTTGCAGGGGGTCCAAATCAAGCCTCTTGCAGTGAGCTCCTCTACGGGGAACTCATTGGGGTTCGGGGGCTAAGGAAGCCAGTTTGAATGACTGTTTGAATGTATCTTAATGCACTGTGGCTCACAGCCTATGCTGGTGATCTGCATGATAAATCTGTTCCTTTAATTCAGACCACTCATGTTACCCTACCCTAGTCCATGCTCGGAGTTAATATAAACAAAATAAAGAAGCAAAAAACACAACAAAACAAGATATTAAAGTACATGACCTCCTCACAGATGCTGTGAGTTCTGCTGCCCAGTCAGACAACATTCTGGGGGCAATAACAGGCTTGTTGTCAGATCCCTGAGTCACGTTTCTTTCCCACCTTCACTTAACATGATGTCTCAGCGTTCTGCATACCTTTTGTCCATGTACAAGAGGCCAAGTTCCTTCCTTGGCATTTCCTACTGACGCAGTCTCTGGTGATCAAGATCCTTTCACCTCTGCTGTTTTGTCCACCAAGCTTCCTGCAATTCTGTGTGCACCTATATCACTTGGTTGACTTTGATCCAACAATTTGCTCTCCTCTCCTCTATATGAGGGCTACCAGTCTCCAATTGATTATATCATTCCATTTAGTGATAAAAGGGGGGGATCTATAACTCAGTGGAAGAGTGTCTGCTTAGCATGCTGAAAGTTCTAGGCCCTCTGGTTAATGGTCTGGTGGTAGGTGATGTGAAGGACCTTTCTCTGCCTGACACCTTAGAGAGCTGCTGCCAATCTGAGTGGACAGTACTGACCTTGATGAATCAATGGTCTGATCCACTATAAGGCAGATTTGAGGTGCTGTGTTACATTCCCCCCTCCCCCGGGATTTGAAGTGCTGTGTTACATCCCCCCTTTCTGTGACTCATAATACATGTCTTTTGCTTGGCGGTTCTGTGTCTTGACCACTCTACTGTTCCTGCAGACACTACCCCTCTTGTTGGAGAAGGAAGCCTCCAATAGCAGAATTCCAATGTTCCCTTTCACTGGGTTTATACTTAGCTGCCTCTCAATGTGCACAGAGATTAGTGTGGCTATGTGAAGCTTCTGTATTAAATTTTCCCTGCTACTTTGAGATCTTTATTAATCCTTTTCAAAGCAACCTGCCTGAATTTCCCCCCTTGTTTTACTAAGATTGTCAGCTCTGTTTAGCTTTCACTGCTGCGTTTCCTGGCATTTTTGCATATCTATATATGACACCACAACTAAGATGGTTGTTTTGCCGTGTCTTTTACCCTTCACGGGATGCCTGGACTTAGTTTTCTTTCTGGTCTCAGCACAGTCCTTTCTCTCACAGCATTTCTTTTGTCTATGATCTTCTAGAAGTAGTGCCATCTCCAATGGCTCCTTTACTATGTGTGGGAACCTTTCCCAGTAACTCCTGGTGTTCTACAATATTAATTGTCTTGACATTACTTTACCTTGACATGATGGGCATATTTACTTTGTCTCTGGTTTTAGTGCAAATGCTCCACAGAGTTAAAGGAAGCACTATAATCATGTTTTAACTGATTAGCAGACACCAGTTCCCTGGTATTCTGACTGGAGGTCTGGGCTACTTGGCATGGCCCCACAATATGACATTCCAGGCCCTGGCCTTTATGCTTTATTCCTGACAATAACCTTGTCGTTGAGGAATGCACTTCTAATCCCTGACGAAGACAACCTGTTTTTATGTCTTTTTTTCTGTCTATATTGCTGCACAGATTGCTCTGCAGACTACACAAGTTTTTTTCCTTGTGGCACATTGTGTCCATCCTTTATTTAGCCACATCACACCTCTTTTCACTGCCTTCGTTACCATTGTACAGATCTGCTTATTCTCACTCCTGCTGACAAATTAATATGTTGATCATCTCCTTTCCTGCATTGTAGCAGTAGTCACCCACTTTTCTGAGTGGCAAACACCACTCTTGTAGTACCAAACCTTGCACCTCTAAGTGGGGAGCTCTATACAAACTGCAGCAATGTCTGGACCCTGCTTCTTGTGCTGTTGAATGTTTTTGGCAACTGATTTGGAAAAAAAAAACCCTCTGATCTTTTCCTTGTTGGGTTACTAAGCATGCTACAAAATGTCATGCCTGTCCTTGACTCAGCCCCTGAACCAGCCCCTGACAGCCAAAACAGGGAGGCTTCGGTACCTTTAAGGGCTGAAGAGGCACCAGGACCTGCAACCGATGTAAGTGCTGTGGAGGATACACAGCAGCCTGAGCCAACTGTGGGACGCTTTGCACCTGGAGTGGTGCCTGAAGCAAGCACTTCACCACCTGCCTCTCCCCCACCTGTGCACCGGCTAAGGGATTGTCGGCGTCAAGACCTGGCCAGCCGAAGAAAAGAGTCACGCTCCAGAGGGCAAAGAACCTTGAGCCCTGAGTATTAGCAGCAGTCAGGACCTTGCTCACAGGTGCTCATGGGCTACGGAGCCAGAGCACTATTTAGGAAAGCCTCTGGCCATGAGCACACTTGTGCTAGCAACGTCGTTGTCAGGACCTGAATCTTTGTATCTCGGCCTCAACCCTTGTGAAACTCTTACCGGCTTTTGACCCTTGGCTTCGTGGACCCTGCGTTTCTCTCTGACTCCTCTGGCATCGTTGTGATTTATGGACTTGACTCTCTAGTATGTCTGACCCTACTTATGGACTGTGATTTAAAACCTGTTTGAACCGTGCTACCTGATTTACTCGGCTTTAACCTTGGACTGTTCCTGGACTTGTGCTCATTAGTGTCGCACCTTGGGGTCCTGCCCTGACACAAAAGAGGGGTATAACCCCTTGTTTTATTTTTGGCACTTACATGGTGCTTCATTTATGATAGGGTTCTAACTTATACCCTCTCCGTGCATGAAGTTTCAAAAGGTGATGTCCTGCTGGAATCCTCTACCAAGGGTTGTCTCTTACCCCTCATGTAATGCATGGTCAGCATCCTCACACAACCCATCCTTGAGGGTCAGTTGATGCTGTCACACTGTTTTTGAATGCACAGCCCTTCATTACCACTCTGTGTATGATGGCTCTTTTCAAAAGAGTGCTCTTTTTTCTTTGCCACATTCCCACATGTATCTTGGTGGTGACACTTGCACAGAGCTTACTGCTCTTGTATAAGAGAGTTCTGGGTGAAGGTTAATTTTTGCCGCTAAACAACTGTTGATAAAGTGGTCCTCTGTGGTCTCCTTCTGAGAGCTTCACACCCACCTCCTTCATTCAGTGTTCTTGCTAATCTTCCCATGTGGGACTACACAGAAGTCACGATGATGAAAATAAGGTTGCACTTACCTGTAACCATTGTTCATCGAGTGGTCTTCTGTGCAGGCACACATCCCTCCCTCCTGCCCTACCGTGAACTCTCTGGAACTTTGGTTTTCTAGGGGTCTCTGGCAGCAGCATGGAGAGAACTGAGGGAGTAGCGCCCCTCCTCCTAGTCGTGAGGGTTTTATGGGAAAGCCCCAGAGGGAGGATGGGTGCTCCTAGTCTACTAGAAAGCTTGGAAATCTTTTCCGTGGCTGGCCTGTGACTGCGCAGTCCCATGTATGTCTGCATAGAAGACCACTCGATGAACAATGGTTACAGGTAAGTGCAACCTCATTTTCAGCAGTGGAATCAGCTACCTAGGGAGGTAGTAAATTTCACCTCACTGGCACTTTTCAATTAGTGGCTGAACAAACACTTGTCACGGCTGCTTTAGTCTGATCCTATGCTTTAGGCTGATCTTATGAAAATCACCCAGAGCCACAAGATCATGTTGCCTGGAAATGTTGGTCAGTTTTCCAGGAGGAGACCATTCTTTTTTTCTCTCTGATCAGGTGGTCTATAACGAACTGCAACCACAATACTGCCACACTCCAGTCATGGGAATCAACCCATTCCATCTGTTCCTATATTTCCTCTCCATTCAAAATTTGTCAAACATCTAGACAGTTTAGCTTCATCTTCCCCACTAGATTTAACCATCTCCAGAAAGAACTAGCATCTGAAAATCTCTATTATGTTCACTTAATTCTGACTTTTTTGGTATCCCACTATTTTCCCTCAATACAGTTTCAGTGTATTGGGAGGACTTCTGTGAAGCTTTTGATTTTTCTAGAGGAACTTGTTGCTGGAGATCAGTCATAATTCTGGGAGCTCTTCAGATCCCATTTTTGTTTTGGCACTGACTGCTCTGCCCCCCTCTAAAACTGATTTCCTTGCCCAGAATGCTCCATGAAACTGCATTTCATGCTTCTCTACTTCCGATGGCTCCATTTATTTATTTGTCTACTAAATTTCTATCCCACTCTCTTTCCCCCAAAAAGGACTCAGGGCGGCTAACAGCATTTAAAATACACCAATAAAGGCAATACAAAGGTATAATAAATAATCTTTGAAACATAAAATGGTTAAAAATCTTTCTCCATTAAGATCTATCCACTATCAAGCAGGGAAATTCCACTTTCTAGCCCATCAGATACAGCACAGTCAAATCACGAATTGAAATTCACTTTAAAGTGCCAACAGAGTAAAAAAGAACTCTAAGCAGCTGTTGTTTTAAATAAAGGATGGTGAAGACACAGCTGAAATATGCCAGCTGCCTGGTGGATCATAACCACCCAAAGGCTGGCTGAAAAAGAGAAGCCTTGCATACCCTGCAGAACCTAGAGAGGTCCCGCAAGGCACACACCTCTTTGGGTAGCTGGTTCCACAGGACAGAGGGCACTACTGAGAAGGCCCTCACCCTTGCTGACACAAAGCGGGCAGTTCATGGACTAGGGTCTGAGGGGAAGATGGGAGAAGATGGGAAGAATCATGCTGGTAGAGGCAGTTGTGAAGGTATGAGGGCCCAGTGGTGTTTCTCACACTTCATTCATCAATGATTGCTGAGCTGCTTGTCTTAGAGCAAATTACTGAAGGGTACAGAATCCTAAACAGATTTCTAACAAGAGTTGGCATTGTTTAGTTCCCTGAATCCTGGTAACTTAATCTGCTGCAAAAAAGGCTTTCTACCAACTCAGGTTAGCATGTAAGATGGCCCCTTACCTTGGTAAAGCTAACCTGGCCACCTAGAACCATGCCACAGTAACATTGAGACTAAACTAGTGTAATACACTGTACATTGGTCTCCCCTCAAAAGCAACTCAGAAACTCCAGCTGGTCCAAAATGTTGTGACTTGGCTGTTAGCAGGAGATAGATGGAGCATGCATATTACTTCCATTCTGCAGAAGCTCTATTGGCTGCCCATCATTTACCTGGCTCTATTTAAATGATTTGCTATCACAGACAAAGCCATTTGTGGTCTTGGCCTCTCTTATTTGCAGGACTGCCTCTCTCCCTTTGCTCCACCTGCATGAGTAAGTCAGGAAAGCTCCCGCTCTCCTGGCCTTCCACAATCTATGCAAAACTGAACTATTCAGGAGGGCTTTTCAGCACAGGTAATAGGATTGCACTGTACAAAATGGTCCACAAACTTAAATGAATAAACGTTTGGAATCATGTTCTATATTGCTGTGTAGAGCTTATTGTAAGTAGGATCCTTTTTATGTAATTTCTATTTATTTATTTTATTCATTTGTTACATTTATATCCCCCGCCCTCCCCACCATGTGAATACTTATGCTATGCTTCATTTCTTTCTGGTGGTTCCAGACTTCTAAAATCCTAATGCACTGGTTACTGAATGTCCCATTTTGTGGATTGTACTGATTCACTAAGTGTAATCTGCCTTGAGTCCCTGTGAGAAAGGCAGACTCTAAATAGCGTAAATAAAAAAATGCAAATCAAACATAGTTGTTTTATTGCTTTGCATCTCCTGCTCTTGACTACCACAAAGAATTTGGGGAAGTGTCAGGTTCAACAGCAAGCAAGTCCAGGCACTCTTCACAGTGAAAGATATGCTTTATTGGAATTCAAGTATGTTGACCATAGATGCAGATTCATTGTCAGGAATAACCCCAAAAGCATGGATGCCTAAGTATATACTCTGATGCATTAGCTCAACTAGCAAATGAAAACTTAGTGCGCGTGGGGGAATTCTCCCGGCAGGAGTTTACATAATGAACGGGAGAACGCCCCCCCCCCACCTGCAGGCAGGGATATTCCCATCGGCTGGGAACACAAGCCTTCGCCCCTTCTCAAGGCCAAATAGATAGCAGTTGCTGGCAGAGAGTTCTCCCATGGTTACAGCAAGGCAAGGCTATGCGCATGCGTGCAGATTAAACAAGACATAATACAGTATACATGGCAGCTATCTGACATCCTGCCCCCCTATGATAGCATCATACAATTTCAACGAGGGTGAAGTGGTCCTCCCAGCTTGCCCGGGAGACGCGGTGAAAGTCACATATTAACTTACTCGCATTGATATCTGATGCCTTCACCCATTCTCTATGCTGTGGACCAAAATGCACCCACTCTACCAGGTAATACAGTTGACCACGTTTCAGTTTAGAGTCAAGAATGTCTGAAATCTTGTAGTGTTCTTCGCCATCCACCAAGAGAGGAAGTGGGACCGGAAACTCAGGACGCCATCTGTTGGGCGGTTGACTGGGCTTTAGCAGGCTGAAATGGAATATTGGATGAAAATGTTTGAGATTTTTGGGCAATTCCAACTCTACTGTCACCTTATTGATCAGTCTACGAATTTTGAACAGACCTATATATTTCCATGCTAACTTCCGTGAAGGTTGCGGAAGGTTCAGATTCTTGGTTGAGACATACACAAATTCTCCAGGTTGCAGATCCCAACCCTCCACCCTCTTTCTGTCAGCCTGGGCTTTATACGCCACCTTGGCAGCATCGAGCGCCTTGCATATACATGGCCAGGAGTCTTTTAGTTTAGCACACCAGTCAGCCGCTTCCCCCTCCGTCCCCGGAGTAGAGCTAAGGAAGGGTAATGGGGGGCTGTCATACCCCAAAGCGGCTTTAAAAGGGGAGACCCCCATCAAGGCATGACACGTGTTATTGTAGAAGAATTCTGCTAAAGGAAGTTCTGTCCAGTCATCTTGTTGGAAATTAGTAAAACAGCTGAGATATTGCTCCAGGGTTTGATTCACCCGTTCAGTCTGCCCATCCATCTCTGGGTGATAGGCACTACTGAGAGCCCTCTCTATTCCCATGAGAGTCATCAGTTCTCCCCAAAATTTAGAAACAAATTGTGTCCCGTGGTCTGAAATTATTTTGACCGGCAACACGTGTAACCTCACCACCAGATGTAGAAATGCTTTCGCTAAGGAGCGGGCGGTGGGCAACCCCAGGAAAGAGATGAAATGCGCTTGTTTGGAGAACAAGTCCACCACCACCCAAATCACAGTCATCTGTTTGCTTGGGAGTAGGTCCGTAATGAAATCCATGGATATGACTTCCCAGGGTCTCCGGGGTGTAGGCAATGGTTGTAACAGGCCTGGGAGCTTCCCCGCTCTCAGTTTGCACATGATACACATTTGACAAGATTGTACATAAGCTGAGAGATCCTTGCGCATCTGGTGCCACCAGAAACACCGTTGCAGCAGATGCAATGATTTCACAAAATCAAAGTGACCCGCCAGTTTGGAACTGTGGACAGCGTATAACACTTCCCCGCTCAAAGAAGCTGGGACGAACAGTCTCTCACCCTTATACCAACATCCATTTTCGTGGCATTCCAAGGTCCCCAACCTTTTTAGTTCAGCCGTCTCCGCATCCGTGATAGCGGCTGCAAATTTTCCTTCCCAAGGGCCAGTAACGGGCGGTTCGGGTAGCTGCTGGGACTCTTGCGGGTGCGTCACTACTGCCCCACTCAATTGGGAAGGAGTAAAGAAGGAATCACAGACTTCCACCCTCTTACTTTCATGTTGGGGAAGGCAGGAAAGTGCATCAGCCAAGGAATTCGACTTGCCGGGGAAGTGGTGTAACGTAAATCGGAATTTTGAGAAGAATTCTGCCCACCGGAATTGTTTGGCATTTAGATTCTGGGGAATTCGGAGGACCTCGAGGTTTTTGTGATCTGTCCATACCTCAAAGGGAACCCGAGCCCCCTCTAACCAGTGTCTCCAGGTGGCCAGGGCCAAGCGGATGGCCCCCGCTTCTTTATCCCACACGGGCCAATTTCTTTCAGTATCATTAAATTTGTGGGAGACGTAGGCTAAGGGATGGAGCCAACCATCTGTCCTTTCCTGTAAGATCATCCCCCACATAGCAGTATCCAAGGCATCGACCTGGACCACAAATTTTTTTGTTTCGTCAAGGTGGGCCAGCACTGGTTCTGTGGTAAACAGAGCCTTTAGTTGCTCAAACGCCTCCTGACACTTGGGGTTCCATTCTAACCTGGCCCCAGGTTTGGTTGCTCCCGCCCCCTTCCCTTTGGTTTTCAGTAGGTCGGTCAGGGGTAGACTCACTTGGGCAAAGTGGGGTAAGAAGTGGCGGTAAAAATTGGAGAAAGCGAGAAAACTCTGGAGCTTCTTATGAGTTTTTGGGGTTTCCCAGTCCAGTACATCCTGCACTTTCTTGGGGTCCATTTCAATCCTCTTCTGGGAAATCCGATACCCCAGGAAATCGATACACATTTGATGAAACTCGCATTTGGAGAGTTTGACAAACAGTTTATGTTTGAGTAACGTTTGGAGTACCTCCCTTACCAACTGGATGTGGGACTCCATGTTGGGGGAATACAGCAAGATATCATCCAAGTAAACGACCACCCCCTTAAAAAGATGCTTGTGTAACACTTCATTTATCAAGTTCATGAATACTCCTAAGGGTGTCCGTTATCGCCTTTGTTATTTATTTGGATCTTGGAAGTGATGCTGAGTAAAGTAAAGGAAGATAAAGATATAAAAGGACTTACAATTGGGAACTTTGAATATAAATACAGGGCTTTTGCCGATGACGTAATGTTTATAATTGAAGACCCATTAAGAAATGTACCGTTATTGATGGAAAGGATTAAAGAATTTGGTGACTTGGCGGGATTTTATGTTAATAAGAACAAGACAAAAATACTCTGTAAAAATGTGAGAAAGGAAAAACAGTTGAATTTACAAGAAAGAGCTCAATGTGAAGTGGCGAAAAGGCTAAATATTTGGGAATTGAGGTTACAGCAAAGAATATAGATTTGTTTAAGAACAATTACGAAAAGGCCTGGAACAAAATTCAACAAGATATCAAGAAATGGAATACTTTGAATTTATCTTTATTGGGTAGAGTTTCTGTAGTCAGAATGAACATTTTACCGCATTTGCTTTTTTTATTCCAGATAATTCCAATTGTGAAAGATTGTAAAGTGTTGAACTTATGGCAAAAGGAGATTTCTAAATTCGTGTGGGCTGGAAGGAAGCCAAGGATTAAAATGAAAATACTTTGTGATGCAAAAGAAAGGGGAGGCTTCCAGCTTCCTAACTTTAGATTATATCATGACGCAGTGTGCCTAGCCTGGTTGGAGCAGTGGATTAACTTGGAGAATAGACAACTGTTGGCATTAGAAGGGCATGATTGAAGATATGGTTGGCATGCTTATTTATGGTATGAGAAATCCAAAGTGGACAACCTTTTTAAGCACCACTTCATAAGGAGATCACTATTTATGACATGGATGAGATATAAGAGATTCTTTTTTGAAGCAAGACCAATGTGGATTGTTCCGGTGGAAGTAATAAAACCACTTTCAAGGCACAAAGGAAAAGACTGGCTACCTTACAGAGATATTCTGAAAATTGAGGGGAAAAGCTTCACAATAAGATCAAGAGAAGATTTGGGTTTTGAATATGACTGGTTAAATTATAGACAGATTTACGATTTATTTAAGACTGACAAAATGAGATATGGTTTTAGAAAAGAAAATAATGAAATAGAAAAAATTTGGAGTGAAACAGGTAAAAAAATGATTTCTAAAATTTATAAGATTTTGTTAAAGTGGTATACAGAAGATGAGATAGTAAAAGAACAAATGGTGAAATGGGCTACAAATGTAAATAGAGATATAGAAATGTCATCTTGGGAATGTTTGTGGAAAAAGTTGATTAAAATATCAACATGTGTTAATGTTAAAGAAAACTGTTACAAAATGATGTATAGATAGTATATGACGCCAAAAAAAATTGCTAATATGAATGAGAATATGTCTAACAAATGCTGGAAATGTAAAAAGAAAGAGGGCTCATTTTACCATATGTGGTGGACTTGTGAAAAAGCAAATGTTTTTTGGACAGAGATTCATAGTGAAATTCAGAAAATCTTGAAATGTACGTTGAAAAAAGAACCAGAAATGTTGCTTTTAGGACTAAAGTTAGAAGAAGTCAAAATGACAAAAAGAACTTTGTTATGGTATCTCATTTCAACTGCAAGAATGACTTACGCTCAGTTCTGGAAACAAGAGCAGATACCTGATAAGTGGGAATGGATTAAAAAAATGATTTTTATGGCTGAAATGGACAAACTAACAAGAAAACTTCATGGAGTAGAAGACGAAGAATTTTTAACAGACTGGAAAGATTTTAAAGACTATTTAGAGCTTAACTGGGATGTGAAAAACAGATTACTTTGTTTTGATAGTTACTAATAATAGAAGTGTTGTAACAAGAGAGACTGTATTTCAAGAAGTTACCTAATTGTTAAAGTTAAAAAGCAAAATATTGAAATTTAAGATTTGAATATTAAAAACAAGATGAATGTACAAGAATATTGGTTGAAAATGTTAACGGGGGCGGAACATCGTGGGAAGCCGGGGGGGAGGGGGAGATAAAAATTTGAAAAGGATATGATAAGAATTGTAAACAAAATGTGGAACATGCTTTTATATATCCGATAATAAATTTTCATTTTTTTTTTAAATGAGGTCCCTGGAGACCAAATGGCATCACCCGATATTCGAACTGTCCCAAGGGAGTATTGAACGCAGTCTTGTATTCATCCCCTTGCCTGATGCGCACACGAAAGTAAGCATTCCGCAAATCGAGTTTGGAGAAGACCTTCCCTTTGGCTACCTCTGCCAGGAGGTCTTTAATCAACGGCATGGGGTATGCATTGGTTGACGAGACCGTGTTCAACCCTCGGTAGTCTGTGCACAAGCGGAGCCCCACATCTTTCTTTTTACAGAAGAGAACAGGAGCAGCAAATGGGGAGGATGCCGGTCTAATGAATCCTCTAGCCAGGTTTTTATCAATAAACTTCCACAGCTCCTCCTTTTCCATTGGGCTCATGGCATAAATTTTCCCTTTGGGCATTTCGTGTGCGAGGAGCAACTCAATGGAGCAATCTGAGTTGCGGTGAGGGGGAAGCTCATCCGCTTCCTCCTCCTCAAACACCCGTGACAAGTCAATATATTCCTTGGGGATTTGAGCCAGGTCCTCAGTGGCCAGACAGGCCCATGGGGGTTCACTATCCGGGGTTGCTCCCCAAGCCCGGTCCCAGGTGTGAGCTTTGCATTTCAGAGAAATGAAACGGACAATGCCATCATCCCACAAAATATATGGATCGTGACTATGGAGCCATGGGCTACCCAGCACCAAAGGGAACTTAGCTCCCGGCGACACAACAAAGGGGTGGTCCTCCCAATGTTCGCCAGCTCCCACCCACAAGGGTACAGTCGCGAATTGACAGGGCTCTTTCATCTGTGAGCCATCCATCTGGGTGAAAATAATGGGTTCTGCTAAACGGACTACTGCTGCATCCAAACCCAACACAAGGGAGGGGTTGATGAGGTCCCTCCCGCACCCTGAATCTATAAGCGCGTGAACTCTAATGTGCGTTTTCATAGCAGGGTTCATAATAACCAGAGTCACAAAAAAGAGGGGTGGGTAGTTGCTCACCACTTTAGGTGCCTCCGGGGTCGGGTCCTGTTGTGCTGCGCCACCTACAACAGGACCTGAGCGTTTCCCGCCAGCTCCCCGCCTCTTTGTCACTTGAACCATGTTCTAGGTATTCCACATTGGTGTGTAGGGCCCGGGGGTTCTGTGGTTTGGCAGTTCCCCGCTTTGCCTGGGTGTCAGTGTGGCGCTTGTCATCTTCCCGGCCCGGTGATCATGGGGCATTGTCCATGGGACATGAGGCGGTGTAGTGCCCTTTCTCTCCACATCTCAGGCAGAGCCCTTCCTTCATGCGTTGATCCCTGAGGGAAATCTTCAGCTGGGGTGGTTTGGGCTTCGGGTGAGGTGAGGTGGTCAACCTTCCCACTGCTATCGCATTATCCTACTTCATGTTACGTAGTCTGCTCTCTGCCCATTCAGCCTCCTCCATCCAACTATTCAATGTACGCGGTTCTTGGGAGCTCATGACATTGTTCCAGATTTCTGATGAGAGCCCCAACCGGTACTGCTGAGCCAAAACTGGATCAGTCCAGTCACGGATCTTGGCAGCATGGCGTTGGAATTCTATGGAGTATTCCCTCACTGAGAGTTTGCCCTGCTTGAAAGTGTGGAGGAAGGCCTCTGCCCTCTCCGCTGCCATACAATCTTCAAAGCACGCTCTCAGTGCCCACATAAATGCATCAACACTCCCTAATTCCACAGCTTCTAGGTCATGCAAAGACACATACCAGCTGGTAGCTATCCCCCTCAGTCGGGAGGTGATGAAATCCACTTGTTGTTCCTCATCCTGGAAAAGGTGAGCCCAGCGTTGAACGAATTTCATTACTTGCAAGATGAAAAAGGAGAGGTTCTCTGGGTCCCCGTCAAACATGATGTCCAATAAGTCCTTCAGTCGGGGCATAACCAGAGGAACCGCTGGGGCGGGTGGAGCACTGAGCGGCGGAGGTGCTGGTACTGGCGGAGGGGGTGGCAGCTGTGGTGGGGGCACGACTGGAGGCGCAACCAGAGGTACAGCTGGAGGCGGCCCCAGCGGAGGCAACCTGGGGCCCAGCGGTGGTCCGGGGGGTGACGCTGAAGCAGGTGCAGGAGCCAGAGGGGGTAAGGCAGGCCCCGGTGCAGGACCCCCCGGTTGACCAGCCAAATGGGTTTGTATTGCCTGGGCCATCATAGTTGGCATCATTTGCAACAAGTGTCCCAAATCCCGCATTATCATGCGGCAATCAGCTTCTAGGCTATCCAGCCGGGACTCCACATCCCTCCCTGGGCTCTGCTTCTGAGGGGCTTTGATAGGTCGACTCAGAGTTGCCCCAAAACTCCCCACACTTGGGTGGGGGTCGAACAGACTATCCCGGCTTTGACTCCCCGGCAACGACCAGGTGGTGTGCGTGGAGTCCCTCAGGTGCTTAGCCGAGTCCCGTGGTTTGCGGTACGTAACTCCTTTATCCAGTTGTAGAGGAATAAAAGGCATTGTAGGTCTTGGGATGGCCCCGCCAGCCCCGTGGTCGGCCCAGCCGGGCTAATCACTGGTCCTGCTGCCATCGACGCAGGGATCCCGGATCCTGTCGAGGCAGGGACCCCCCGCCTCCGGGGGTGGCTGGGGGGGTTGACAGGCGCCGCCGTGGTCGTTGGGGCCATGGTGGTTGGGGGCACTGTGGTAGAAGGGGTCGTGGTAGGTACCCCACCTCCTCCGGAGCCGCTCATCTCAGGCAGGAGAGATACGACCCAGGGGAGAAACTGGATTCCTGACAATTTCTGTCAGGTTCAACAGCAAGCAAGTCCAGGCACTCTTCACAGTGAAAGATATGCTTTATTGGAATACAAGTATGTTGACCATAGATGCAGATTCATTGTCAGGAATAACCCCAAAAGCATGGATGCCTAAGTATATACTCTGATGCATTAACTCAACTAGCAAATGAAAACTTAGTGTGCGTGGGGGAATTCTCCCGGCAGGAGTTTACATAATGAATGGGAGAACGCCCCCCCCCCACCTGCAGGCAGGGATATTCCTATCGGCTGGGAACACAAGCCTTCATCCCTTCTCAAGGCCAAATAGATAGCAGTTGCCGGCAGAGAGTTCTCCCACAGTTAGAGCAAGGCAATGCTATGTGCATGCGTGCAGATTAAACAAGACGTAATACAGTATACATGGCAGCTATCTGACAGGAAGCAGCATGGAAACCATCTCCTTAGCTCACCATTTATTCAGACTCCCTTCTGAGACAAAGGCCACATTTGTCCGAAAGAGAGAGAGATAGAGCAAGGGCCTAGGGGCTGCCTGGACTTGTGACTCCAGAAGCACCTGGCGATGTATCTGCTCAACTAAAAATCAAGTAGAAACACACACACACACCTTAAATTGTATTTATTACTTTTATAAAAGTGAAAATTAATAAGGCCATAATATAAAGCTCCCTTTTGTAAGTGGAGTGGGTCTGTGAACTGTACCACTTTATATGGTATGTTTATCATTTTTGCTGCGTGTATTTTCATACTTTCACTGTTTTGTTTTTATACTTATACAATGCCATTTTCTGCATTGTTTAATAATATGATGTTTAATACTTTATGCCTTGTTCTAGATTACTGTAATCCTATACTGATTGCATTGTTTTAACACTGTGTAACTTGCCTTGAGTCTCAATGAGAAAAGTGGACTATAAATAAAGAAAGCACCATCCAAAGAAAAAGGCTGTCAAATGGCACTGAACTCTTTTCTAGCCAAACTATTAGGGCCAAAATGCTGGCTGCATATGCAAGGCCTCAGCTTCAGATCCGTGTTTTTGTATTTTTTTTTAAACTCCCTAGCCACTCACTGCTTTTGAATTCTCAGCTTTCCATTTTGCAGCATGAGAAAGAGATTATTACTAACAGCTATAATTTTGTTTGTTTATATTTAGGTTATGGAGTTATGGCTGATGGAACTACAACGTATGTGAATGCCTCTGTGTGCACAGTGAATTACCAGCCACTCAATCCTCCCATAGTTATAGATTTGCCTACTCCAAGGAACACTTAATTGTTGCATGACATAGATCTGGAGTCTGCAGCACAACATTTACAGCTTCGTGCCACTAGCAAAGCATATGACAAATTACACAAATGTTATTTTATGGACAATCTGGAGAAGTGTGAATGGATGGAGGACAAAGGCAATTTGGTATGATGGTCTTCTAGAAGTGCTTTAAGGAACGCAGCATTTTACATTTTAAAAAGAACTTTTTAGTAGAATCTTCATTATACAAAGAGACATCTGTACTTTTTGTATGCATCATATATCAAATTAAGCTTACTAAAAGGAAATTGATTACTTAAAATGATTTGTTAAATACAGACATTTATTCATTCAAAGCTGTCTTAATCAAATGAACATGCTGGGGTGTGGGGAGGCAATTGTACTACATTTTTTAAATTATCACCGCAGGTATAACATGGTACACTCATGTATTTAAAAGGTTATTTTGTATCCTTTTCAAATGTACAATCTTCCAGTCTCTTAAAACTAGTGCAGTTAAACCTTTTGTCTTGTTGTATCTGACACAAAATTTAAAGTGATATGTCCAGATTGTTTAAGTGTTGTAAATATCAGAATTTTTTTTAAAAAATGTGGCTTAAAATTAGCTATAAACTCAGGACTTGGAAATTTGCCCCCTCCTTCATAAAAAACTAAAGCAAAAAAAAGCTAAAAAATTTTGTTGCTGTAAATCCTCTTTCAGTTCTAACTTTATGGGTAAGCATTGTACCAATTTTCAGAGGCTCCAGTAAAATAGGTCTCATTCATCCACTATAATGTTCCATGTTGATTGTTTGTGGACAGTAATACTAGAATCAAGTGAAATCCACATCTACTCAGATCTAATTGAACTGTACTGAAGTATGATGTTGGCACTACTCTAAATGGAAAAATTCAACTTTCTAGCCCATCAGATACCGCACAGTCAAATCAAGCACTGAAATTCACTTTAAAGTGCCAACAGAGTAAAAAAGAACTCTAAGCAACTGTTGTTTTAAATAAAGGATTTCTATACTGAGTGGCAATCCATGAGAGCACTCTGTTGGAAACATAAATATACATTTTGACAACAGTATCTGCCCTTTCTTTCTTTCTTTCTTTCTTTCTTTCTTTCTTTCTTTCTTTCTTTCTTTCTTTCTTTCTTTCTTTCTTTCTTTCTTTCTTTCTTTCTTTCTTTCTTTCTTTCTTTCTTTCTTTCTTTCAACATAACTTCAGAAGTGGGGGGCTCAGGGTAAGATCTAAGAGGTGTAAAGAATTATAGACTTGTTTCATGTTGTTCTCTAACTTGTAATCTTAGGATAAACAAACACATTCAATAATCTATTGCCAGCTCTGAAACAAGGAACTTAAAACCAGCCTCATCGTTTTATGACACCTTTATATTATTTATTTATCTCTGCACACTCAGGTGTGTAAGTTTACGACCGTGTATGGAAGGGTCAATGTGAAACAGGCTGTATGTGCAGCGAGGTGGCAGGTATCACTAATCACAGTTGCAAGGGAAAGTAAGTACTCATGCAGAGGTAGCTGCCATCTCCCCACATATACAACCAAGTTCACCTCGGTCTCTCTGTATGTGGTCAGGCAATCATGGAGAAATCTGACATTGTGAACCAGCCTTGCTATGGCTACTTTTGAAAGGCAAGTCTAATTAGGGGCTTTTCTGCATTCTCATTTTACTCGCTGTTAAGTTCCTGTTTCTTCATGTTTTCCCCACCTGTTCTCTCTTCTTCTTCTTTTTGGCCCCCCAAAGGGGATTTTTTATTGCTTTTTCTGTTTAGCACAAACTACAACAGAAAATTCCAGGGTGGGGAACTACAGTCTACGGGAGAAAGAAAAGATAACCTCTAAAAACCCAAGAGTCAGTGATCATACAATCAGTTTAAATACCAATCTATCTCTTAAATGTGAATTGACTTCCACTAAAGATGATCATCTCACTAAAATGTTTTTCTTTTCACTAACTAATATGAATATAGTTTCATAAAGAGCTGCCTTCTACTAATAAATTCCTTGCTAGCATCTTCCAGAGATCTTTAACAAACTATTTTTTCCCTCTTTCCCCCCTTAAGTGATAGCTTGATTTGGGGGCTACTTGTCAGGCACTCCAGAAAGTCAGTCAAACACCAGGCTTCATAAAGAAGATAGCATTTATTGAAAGCAGTTCTAAAGGCATGTTGACATTCTTTTGTCAGGAATAAGGCACACAAAGAAGCATCTACAGTTATACCCCGTTTGACTAACCCCCCTTACATCTACCAATGGCTACCTAGCCGCGCGCGGGAAGAGGTGTTTAAGTTGTTAAGCAGTAAATAATTCTACATAGGCCCAAGCTGTCTGCACAGTGGAAAGCGAAACTGTGAAACCAAGGCCATTTGGTCAGATAGGAGATTGCCCAGGCTGGGAAACCATCTGTCTCCTAGGCAACCTACCCATCTCCCACATTCCAAGCATGAAAAGTTACAGACCATCTCTCCCTCCAACCCTCCCATCCATCTTATGGCAGGATCACCTGACACTACTGCTCCCAATTTAGAGTCTGAGTCCTCTGAGGAAGATCCAGTCTCTCCTTCTTCTTCGCTCTCCTTGGTGCCATCCAGGGTGCCTTCTCCCTCTCCTGGTGGATGACCATGTTGACGCAAAAATTCACAAGCCTTGTCCGTTGAATCAATCCTTTCTTTGCTGTTTGCACACCTAAAGGTTAATCCCTCGGGAATCAGCCATCTGTATGCGACCTTCTGGCCTTGTAAAAATGTCACCAAGTCTCTGTATTTCCTCCTCTTCTTATCTCAAATGGAATGTCCTTCATAACTTTAATTTCCTTGTCTCTCCACTTCAAGGTAGTCCCGTTAGTCACTTTTAAGAGTTGATCTTTTGTTCTCCTTCGGGAGAATCTAATAGTAATTTCCCCTGGCAGATTGTTCTTTTGAATATACTCCGAATACAATCGAAAGACCGTATCTATTTCGCCTTGGAGTTGGTCCGGTGTCATATCTGCCAAAGGGGCCAACAAATCACCCGCGATTTGGTATAGATTCTCCCCTTTCTCCTCTTTAATCCCTTGAAGTCTCAAGATGTAGTTTGCCTCAAGATGTAGCGAGACTCTTCGATTTGGCACTTTTTATCAAGCGCCTGCAGCTTTTTATCCATTTTTTTCGAGTTGGAACCAATCTCTTTAAGTTCCTGCTCCGCTTTTTCGATTTTCTTTGCATTTACTGCTGTCTGTGCTTGTTGAGTGTCAAGCTTATTAACTATAGCTGTAATTTTCTCCAGTAGAGGGTGAAGCGCCTCTGCCAGAAGCTTTGAAGTTCCGCATTTTGGTTTTGTCTAGGTGCTGAACTTAGAGGGCTGGAACTTCCTGAAGAAGGTTTAACTTTCGGTATCTTGTCCCTTGCATCTTTCGGCGGTGCCATGTTTGGAGATTGTTTACCATTAACAAAAGTTCATCAAAGTCTCTGGAAGATCTTAATCCCGCCAGTAAGCTCATGCAAACTCTTTACTTCACTTCCACCACTTTTTTCTTGCGCCCCCCCTTTTTCCAGTTTCTTAAAATCGCCTGCAAGCAGTCCTTATCAGGGGGGAAGTTCCCTCCCCCCCTCGTTTTTGCTAGGGGGGATGCAAATGCACGGGTGGTTCTTGCTTAAACTTGACTCACACTTTCAGTGGTTGTCTCTCTGCATTATGCTCACTTGATCACTGTCCGCTTGCTCCGGTATGCTGATCTTGTTCCCATTCAGGATGCTCTACGACGGGCCCATTGGGGAAAGGAGGAGCCCCCCTTCTCCAGCTAGATGTGCCGGGGGAGGGGCCCTCTAGCGCCCCTTGGCTGAGAGTCCCTCCCTGGGACTCCTGGGGTGGCACAGTCATTTGCACCCCCACCCGGCCGTAGATGCTGGCAGACTTCTCCCGGAGCCCTGGGAGAAGATGACTGCCATGGCGATTGCCAAGACCAGAAACCCTTCCCCACCTGTTCTCCATGTGTTTTGCTCCCTCCATATCAAATGGCTTTATTTTCAATTTATCTACAGAGATATGCTCAAAATAAAGCTGTTTGATACAGAATCAACCACTAGAGGGAGCAAAACACAAACAGGAACAGGAAAAATAACACAAAGAAATGGGAACAATAGTTTGTAAAATGAGAATGTGGAATAGCCCTAGGTTTTATAGTGAAAAGCCAGCAAGTTGTCAGCATAGCACTTCAGAACATTTTTAAAAGGAGGCAGAGCTTTCTGTTACAAGAGGCCTTTTACTTGGCCTCAACAAAATTTCTATGGTCAGGAAGTATTCTCTAAACAATATTTTTTCCTGAGGTACATTCTTCAAGAAGTGCAGTTGTTAACCTTTAAAAAGGAAATATTAAGAAGCATTTGAGCTTATGTAAGTTGAATCATTTGGCACAACTGGATGTTGTAACTCTATGTCAAGCATGTTAGACAAATAAAAATATTTTAAAATCTTATTTTATTGTGTGATTTAAATTTTGTTGGGAAGCAAGCCATTGTACACAAAAAAAAACACAGCAATTTTATTTTTAGAAATATCTGACCTAGCAATGCTTTTTCACAATCTCTGTGCATCACACTGATAGAAACTCACATGTGCACATAGTAAAATTTGAAATTTCAAGAGCTAGAAAAACAATTTCTGTGCTGATTCCACCCTTCCTGGCATACTGAATGTTTGCAGATGCTCCTTCGCCATCACAGTAATGATAGTTTCTGAAACCCCATTCTTTAATTTAAAATACATGAGTGCCTGCTTGTGCTGCACTCCCAACCGGGGCTTTTTTTCGTTTTTTAAGAGGTGCTGGAACTCTCAAGAGGGAAATGAAGTTTTCAGTCTGTATACTGAAAACTCATAAACTTTAAAACATTTTTAAAAGAATTTTGTCGGTTCTGGAACTCTGTTCCAGCACATTCCCCCAGAAAAAAGCCTTGCTTCCAAGCCATCACACCTCTCATTGGAAAATGTACAATGGGAGCGGTTTGGGGGACAGAGGAACCATGCTTTAAGACAGGCACGCTTTAGTCTTCTGGGAGAAGCAACCATTCAGAGAAGACATGCACAGGATCTGAAAAGAAGTGATCAGTCAAGATGGAGAGGTAACAGGGATTATCTTAGTCTGAACAAGGAAGGCTGGTCATTAACTTTAGTAAGATCTGATCTGTGTTTTTGGAATAATTATGGCACTGATAGGTATTTTAATATGGTGTTTCTAACTGCTTTTTTGAAACTGCCCACCTTTCCCAAGGCTAAGTAATCCCCCCCGCAAATATTTTTAAGCATATGTCCCCCCAAATCTGAGTTCATAGATGGTTGAATATAATTTTTAAAAATGGAGTCATTTTATTTAACAGAAAAACAAAACTGGTCAGTCATTTTAGGACATCACTCTGGTAGGTTTTTCTATGAGTTTACACATTTCTGCCTGCAACTCCCTCAACTGCAATCAAATTCTTAAAAGGCTTAAACAAGTTCTCACCAAAGACACCCTCCCTCACTAATTCCAGGCAGATCTCCTCCCCCTTCTATTTAAAAAGTGGTCCTAGGAGGCATGGATTGGGACAAATTTTTTTCTTCTTTCCCAGGATCCTCAAGTAGGAGGTGTGTTTTTACACAACAGCATCACTCACTGATGAGGGAGCTAAATGCTGACCTTTCCTACCCGAGACTGGAATTTTTCTCCCAGCTCAGCTCTGAGACCAGAACTCAGCCAGGCAGTGTAAAAAAAAATTAAAAAATGCTTCAAGCACCCAAGTCAAATATGCAACAAGACAAAGAGGAGTGCTGTTATGTACTGAGCCTAAGCCGTGCCTCAAGCTGTTCTAGAAATGGGTTGAGCTTGCCACTTTAGAACAATAGCTCACCAGGATCCTGGAACAAACCAATAGATAAGTGTTGTAATGTAAATAGCCTATCACTGGGGGTGGGGGGTGTTGGGTGTGGTGAGTGCATGCTTTGTAAGCAGGGCTTAAGCCCTGCTAGTCTGTCCTTGTAGTTTGCTGAAATCACTTAATAAACTAGAGCTGATCACTGCAATGTGTCTAGAACCCAGTATTTAACAAGTGCCCATACCTTTCCCACGCTGGTGTTGCTTAAAAACAGTACCACATTGCTTACTTTATAAGTGAATATGATGGGCTGCCTGACTTTAATAGCAACTGAGAGGATGGCAAAATTCTTCATGGTTCCTGGGTGCTTTCCTTGAAATAATAGAAACAGACAGGGCTATTTTGGGGCAGGAAAGCACAGGAATGGAGTTTTGGCTGGCTCCTGAGTTGGCCACGCCCAGCAGGAACTTATTAGCATAATAGGCCACACCAAACAGCAGAAATTCATTAGAATTGGCTACATTATGGGTGTGTGGCCTAACATGCAAAAGACTTCCTGCTACCAAAAAAGCCCTGGATTTTGACAACAAACCAGGTAAACAGAATAAGAAGCAAAAGGTGGGTGTGGCTGGATGACCACACTCCTGGCAACATGGGGGTGTGGCCTGATATGCTAATGAGCTGTGCTATCAGGGTATGGCCTAATATGCTAATGAGTTTATGCTGTTGGATGGGGCATATTATGCTAATGATTTCCTGCTGTGCTTTTTCTACAAAAAAAGCCCTGGAGACATTTGCAGTTTTCTTTCATAAGAGATGCAGCTGATCAATCCTTATAAATGGTCTTTCACAGCTTATCTAGTTTGGTGTGTGTTGGGGGATGAATGAAGCTTCTGCCGCTACTCCTCCCCTGCAGGCTGCAAAGCAGGCTTGCTGCTTTTTAGGGGAGGAAGACAGGCATAGCCCCTGCCTCTATCTCCCCCCCCCCCGCCTTTCTAGTGAATACAAGCAAAATTGTTCCCCTGCCTGTCTATAGTTCATTCTGCTGCTCCAGACAATCTCTCCTTATAATAATTATCTTTTGGTTTCGCAAGATTCCATGTGCTCCCATTGGCTGTAAAATGCCCTCCCTCAGCCATTGGCCCATCAGCTGCCACTCAAGAGTATTCGCGTGCCATTGGCTGGGTGCTGGGTCTGCTCCTCTTCCCCACCCACTCCCCCTTTTACATGTCAGATTTACTGGCAGACCAGCTCTCTCTCCTGAGGAAGACAGTTCTCTCTTCTTTTAAAAAAAAAAACATTTTATTATAGGATATGTTTCACATAGTTAAAATTCCATCTTATAGATATCACATACCTTTTTTCTTTTCTCCCCACTTCCCCCAGTACAAGGCTTCCCGCAATGCTCTTACCCCCTTATAAATTCTATTATCTAATTACCATTCACAAAATATGTCATTTCCATTATCAAATTAGGTAACATTTTAGCAATCTTATCGTTCTTTTTCTTATTTTCTCCTTAATAACTGTCAAAGCAAATCAATCTATTTTTAACATCCAAATTTTTCTCAAGATAGTCTTTAAAATCTTTCCATTCTTCAAAAAATGCTTCATCTTCTTCGTTATTAAGCTTTCTTGTCATTTTGTCCATTTCAGCCATAAAAAGCATCTTCTTAATCCATTCCCATGTTTCAGGAATCTTTTCTTGTTTCCAAAATTGTGCATAAGTCATTCTAGCTGTTGTGACCAAGTACCATAACAATGTTCTCTTGGTTACATTTAATTCTTCCAGTTTAAGACCTAACAACAAGATTTGTGGATCTTTCTTAAAAGTACATTTCAGAATCTTCTGCATTTCATTATGAATCTCTGACCAATAACTCATGGCTTTATCACAAGTCCACCACATATGGTAAAATGAGCCCTCTTTCTTTCTACATTTCCAACATTTGCTAGACATACTCTCATTTATATTGGCAATTTTCTTTGGAGTCATATACCATCTATACATCATTTTATAACAATTCTCTTTGACATTAACACAAGTTGAAATTTTCATTGACTTTTTCCACAAACATTCCCATGATGCCATAGTTATTTCATTATTTACATTTACCGCCCATTTTATCATTTGTTCTTTTACAATTTCATCTTCTGTATACCACTTCAGTAAAACCTTATATATTTTTGAAATCATTTTTTCCCCTTTTCCACCCATATAGTCTCAATTTCATTATTCTTTGCCCTAAAGCCATATTTTCTCTTATCAGTTTTAAACAAATCATAGATCTGTCTATAATTCAACCAATCATAATCAAATTCCACATCATCTCTGTCTCTCATAACAAAACTTTTCCCATCAGATTTTAAAAGATTTCTATACGGTAACCAATCTAATCCTTCATGTCTCGAATATGGTTTGATCACTTCTGCCGGCACTATCCAAAGTGGTCGTTCTTCATAAAAGATTTTTTTGTATCTCATCCAAGTCTCGAACAGTGATCACCTAATAAAGTGGTGTTTAAAAAAAAATTGTCGATTTTTTATTTTTCGTACCATAAATATGCATGCCATCCAAACTTGTTATCATGACCTTCTAACGCCAACAACTTCATATTTTCAAGGTTAATCCATTGTTCTATCCACGTTAAGCAGATAGCATCGTAATAAAGTCTAAGATTTGGTAGTTGAAGTCCTCCTCTTTCCTTAGCGTCACATAAAATTTTCATTTTAATTCTTGGTTTCCTTCCTGCCCACACAAATTTTGATATTTCTTTCTGCCATCCATCCAGTATCTTACTTTGTCGTAGTATTGGGATAGTCTGAAACAAAAACATTAACCGAGGCAAAATATTCATTTTGACTGTTGCAATCCTTCCCATTAGTGATAAATTCAAAGTGTCCCATTTTTTCATATCTTGTTGAATCTTATACCAATTTTTTTCATAATTATTTTTGAATAGATCTATATTTTTCATAGTCAATTCAATCCCTAAATACTTTGTCTTTGTAACCACTTCACACTGGATTTTCTCCTGAAGTTCCATTTGCTTCTGTTTCGTCATATTTTTACACATCACCTTTGTTTTACTTTTGTTAACATAAAAACCAGCCAAGTCTCCAAAATCTTTAATTTTTTGCATCAGTCGTGGTATATTCTCTATTGGGTCTTGAATCATAAACATTACATCATCCGCAAAAGCTCTATATTTATATGTAAAGCCTCTCGTTGTCAGTCCTTTAATATTCTTGTCTTCTTTTATTTTCCCAATACTTCCAATATCCAAATAAACAATAGTGGAGATAGGGGGCAGCCTTGTCTGGTCCCTTTTCGCACTTTAAAATATTCCGTTTTTTCTTTATTTACGTTCAATGCCACTTTTTGGTCCGAATAAATTGCAGTAATCATGTTTAAAAAAGATTGACCTATTTCCATTTTCTCTATCACTTGCAGCATAAAGTCCCAGTTCAAATTATTAAAAGCTTTTTCTGCATCCAAAAAGAGGAATCCAACTTCTTTTTCAGGGTGTTTATCACAATATTCAATTGCATCTATCACCACTCTTAAATTGTCTCTGATTTGCCTATTCGGTAGAAAACCAGCTTGTTCTTCTGTTATAACATCTTTCAAATAATTTTTCAACCTTTCAGAAATTACTTTAGCAAACAATTTGTAATCATTATTCAGGAGGGATATTGGTCTATAGTTCTTCACATTAGTTAGGTCTAAACCTTCTTTGGGTATAAGCGAAATATTTGCTTCTTTCCATGACTCTGGAATCTGTTTTGTCTCTCTTATTTCATTTGACAAAAGTACAAAAATTGGGGTTAGCTCATCCTTTAATTTTTTGTAAAATTTTGCAGTAAATCCATCTGGACCTGGAGCTTTCCCCAATTTTGCTTCTTCTATCGCACTGACAATTTCTTCATTTTTAATTGGACCATTAAGCACTTATTTCATTTGTTGTCCCAATGTTGGTACTTCAATATTCTCCAAATATTTCTTAAGTTTCTGTGCATCAATACATTTCTTTTGAAACAGTTTGGCATAGAAATTGAAAAAGACTTTCTTTAGGCCATTCAAGTCCACAATATCCTTTCCATCTTCTATTATTTTGTTTATAAAATTTCTTTCACGTCTATTTTTCAGTTGCCATGCTAAGAACTTTCCAGGTTTATTAGCACCCTCAAACGATTTCTGCTGTAACTTCTTTAAATTCCAATACAATTCTCGATTTGACAATACATTTAACTGGTCTTGTAACATGTGAATTTCCCTTATAATCTTTTTCTTCCCTGGCTTTTTCTTTAACTCTTTTTCTTTCTGTCGGATCTTTTCCTGTAAATCATTTTGTTGTTGCAGTCTTTGCTTTCTATCTTTAGTGTTTAATGAAATAAGCAGTCCCCTTATGACCGCTTTATATGCATCCCACACGATTTGTAATTCCGTACCTTTGTTCAAATTTGTTTCAAAAAAGTTCTGTTTCCCTACGCAATGTCTCATTAACTGTTTTTCTGTCTAATAAGTCCTCATTAATTTTCCAGTATAATTGTTTAGGTTTTTCTCTCGACATCCAAAGTAAGGGGCTGTGATCAGAATTATTTTTTGTTAAGATTTCAATCTTTTGAGTCTTCGATGCCAACTCCTCCGACATCCAAATCATATCAATCTTGGAGAAAGAGTCATGTCTATTGGAGTAAAAAGTATAGTGTTTTGCTTTGGGATTCCATTTTCTCCAAACATCTTCCAGTTTCTCTTGTCTCATCAGTTTAAAGAAAATTTTTGGTAATTTCCCCGCCACATCTCCAACTTTTTTTGAACGTCTGTACAGTAAGTTGTTCACTGTACCATTAAAATCTCCTGCGAAGATAACCTGATCATAAGTTAATTGTTCCATCTCATTTGTCGAATCTTTGAAGAAATTTTCTTTCGCTCCATTGGGTGCATACAAATTTACAATCAAAGTCTTTTTCCTGTGTATCATTATTTCTACTCCAATATACCTCCCATCATTGTCCACAAAAATTTGCTTGGGTTTCAATTCTTTTTTGATGTATATCACTGTTCCTTTATTCTCGGAAGACAGTTCTCTTGACTCCTGTGAGGGACTGTCCCCTCAGTGGCTGTTGGTTGGCAACCAAGCTTGGTTTTGTGAGTAAAAAAAACCAAGGACTTTCAGCATAACCCTCTCCCCCGCCCATAACCCCCTCCCCAATGGCCACTTTCCTGTCAGAATAAATGGAAAAAGCTCTCTCTCCTGCTTAGCTTCAGCATAGCTGGCTGGCTAATGAGGTGGGCCAGCGACCACCATTTTCTTCAACTCCCTGCTGTGCGGCTGACTTTCCCCTAGGGCTGCCAATCTCCAGGTGGGACCTGGAGATCTCCCACTGTTACAATTGACCTCCAGATGACAGAGATCAGTTCCCCGGGAGAAAATGGTTGCTTTGGAGGGTAGACTCTATGGCATTATACCCTGCTGAGTCCTTCCACACACACCCCAAATGCTGCTCTCCACAGGATCCACCCCCCCAAATCTCCAGGTATTTCCATAATCAGAGTTGGCACCTGTACTTTCTCCTCTGTCAGTAAAAGGCCCTTTCCACACCTATGTTGGCCTTTGGGAGAAAACTCATTGGGCCCAGTCCTGATCAGGTTGCCAACTCCAGGTGGGCAATTCCTGGAGATTTGAGGGATGGAGCCTGGAGAGGGTTAGGTTTGAGGAGGGGTGGCACCTCAGACAGGTACGATGCCATAGACTCCACCCTCCAATCCAGCCATTCCCTGATGGGGAACCATTGTTGCCAATCTCCAGGTGGGGGCTGGAGATTACTCAAAATTACAACTGCTCTCTAGGAGGGAGGGGGAGGAGATGGAAAACTAAAGGTAGGTTGATGGTTGGCTGGGAGGGAGATAGGGTTGTCAACTCCAGGTTGGGAAATTCCTGGAGATTTGAGGGGTCAAACCTGGAGAAGGTGAGTGTTGAGGAGGGGTGGGACCTCAGACAGGTACAATGCCATAGGCTCCACCCTCCAAACCAGCCACTCCCTTCTGGGGAACCACTGTTACCAATCTTGGGGGTGGGCTGGAGATCACTCAAAATTACTACTGCTCTTCAGGTAGCAAAGATCAGTTCCTCTGGAGAAAATGGTGGACTCTGTCATTATACCCTGCTGAGATTGCCACAGCAAATTGTCACCGAGTGCCCAAAGCCGGGGCACTCTCCCAGAGCCTCTTTCTAGAGCCCGTTGTATTTATTTCCACAATGGGCCTTATTCCTAGTGGAATCATATTTCAGGCAAACAGATGTGCTTACACACAATAAGAACATTCTTCCAAAGTCATCAAGAAGGTGCAATGACTAGGGGAAAGTGAAAACAGCAGAAAAATGTTAATCAAGGACCAGTGGCTGAGGTTCCAGTTTCCTACATATCTGCTGAAGCAGAGTCATTCCCCTCACTGCCTCAGCCCCTCCCCTAGCTGCCTTAGAAACCAAAACCAGATGATGAGACACCAGAACACTGTCAGTCTAGAAGGGTTCCAACTATTCCAAAATGTTAGAAATCAATGTTTCAGATGTGCAGAGCTTCTGAATGGAGGGAAGGCAGCATGGTATAGCCCAATCTCATCTTGGAAGCTAAGCAGGGCTGGTACTTGGAATGGAGACCACCAAGGAAGACTGTTCAGAAGAAAGCAATGGCAAACCATCTCTGCTTCTCACTTGCCTTGAAAGCCCCTTGCTTGGGTCACCATAAGACAGCTGCATTTTGACAGCACTTTACACACCCAGTGTTTCTGATGTGAAATTTCCTGATGTGGACCATCAGTTCAATAGGGCTAAACACACCTTATTCTGTGCTTATTGTAGCAGATGAATTTTGAAACACCCAGTTTCCTAATATGGAATAATGGCACTGGATATCAACTGGAAAATTAGGCCAAAAACTGTTGAACGGTGTGACTTTTAGAATTCATTTTCTTAAAACATTCTAATTTAAAGAAACTAAAGCTATTATTTTTAAAATGCCAATTAAGAGTCTCTAAACCATCACTGCAACAATTTTCATTGTTTTCAGTTTTCCCAGTTAAATGGATTATCTAAAAATTAACAGCCCCAACAACTGAAGCATTTCACCAATCCCCACCACAGTTCTCCCTGTGTTGGCTTCATAAGACTCCTGATGAACTGTTTAATCAAGAGATTGAATTTATATAGTTTTATTTGATTGAAATGAAGAAATATATTTTGGTAATCACATTGCTCTTGTCTACAGATCTCTCAAGACTGGAGATAGCTTTCCTTCTTCTACTGCAGAAATGCTCTGAGGAATTCATTGTAGGAGATTTTGGAAGTCAATGCTTTGTCATAATATTCCAAGATGTGAAAAAACTCCTCTTCAGATAGATTGATGCTATACTTTCGAAGTACCTGCAGAACACACACAGACACACACACACAAAAAAAACCCAGCTTATTTTTAATTAGGAGCTACCTGGGAAAGTCTGCAGCAAGAAAACAATAGGGAATCCATACTCTTGTTTGAAGACAAAGTACCTCATTCTGCTCCTAAGTTTTATGTAACATTTGAAGTTACTTTTCTCAGTGTTCCCATCAGAGCAACATGGTTCTATGGTTCCCACACTACCTGCTAAGAGCCACCCCCCTATGTCACTGCTCCTAAGAACATACATAAGAACATAAGAGAAGCCAATGTTGAATCAGGCCAATGGCCCATCTAGTCCAACACTCTGTCACACAGTGGCCAAAATATACCAGGTGCCATCAGGAGGTCCAGCAGTGGGGCCAGGACACTAGAAGCCCTCCCACTGCTGCCCCATCCAGCACCAAGAATAGAGTGCATCACCTGCCCCACAGATGGGTTAGAATTCCCATCTATACCCTGTGGCTAATAGCCACTGGTGGACTTCTGCTCCATATCTATATATCTAATTCCCAAGTGGCCCCCTATGTGTGGATATCTAAATCCGCACATCGGGGGCACCTGGGGGGCAGGGAGATTTTCCTGCGCACGTGGGGCAGTCCCCACGTGTGCAGAAAAATCTAAAAAGTTGAAAAAATTATAGGAGGATCTTTAAATCCCCCCAAAAGTAAAAGAGCCCTCCCTGCGCATGCGCAGGGAACGCTCTACAAACTGGCCGTTGAGGGCGGGAGAAGGCTTGGCGGGCCAGCCGGCCTCGCCGCTGCCGCTGGGGAGGGAAGAAGGGGGAGGCTTGGCAGGCCGGCCTCTCTCCCCCCCGCCGCCGCCGCCCTGCTGCTTGGGAGGGAGGAGGAGGCTTGGCGGGCCGGCCGGCCGCACCCCCCCCGGCCACCCCCTCGGCTGCCCTCTGGCTCCGCCGGCCGAGCTCCCGGGCTGACGGACGAGGGCAAGGCCGGGAAGCCGCATCGGCCTCGCCCGCCCGTGCCACCCGCCACCACGACGGGCGTCTCCCGGCTCCGTCACGGGCGCCAAAGTAGGATTGCCGGCGGGGCGGGGCTGGGGGGGCTTCCCTCGCCCGGCTACGGGACTCCGGGGGGGTCTTGGGACGAGGGAGGGGCCGTGGGGGGACGCCGCGTTCATCACAGAGAGGGAGGGGGAGGCTTGGTGGGCCGGCCGGCCTCCCCCCCCGCCGCCGTCCTGGTGCTTGGGAGGGAGGGAGAGGCTTGGCGGCCGGCCAGCCTCGCCGCCCCTCCGCTGCTGCTGGGGAGGGGGAATCTCGGTGGGCCTTGCCGCTGCCGTGGAGGGGGGGGAGGGAGGGGGAAACTTGGCAGCTGGAATACTCCCTCCCCCCGCGAGTATCGCGGGTCCCGCCTCTTGTGTTTATCTAATTCCCTCTTGAAACTGTCCATGCTTGTAGCTGCCACCACCTCCTGTGGCAGTGAATTCCATATGTTAATCACTCTTTGGGTGAAGAAGTATTTCCTTTTATCTGTTCTAACCCGACTGCTCAGCAATTTCATGGAGTGCCCACGAGTTCTTGTATTGTGAGAAAGGGAGAAAAGTACTTCTTTCTCAACCTGCTCAAACCCATTCATAATCTTATAAACCTCAATCATGTCACCCCTCAGCTGTCGTTTCTCCAAGCTGAAGAGCCCCAAGCATTTTAACCTTTCTTCATAGGGAAGGTGTTCCAACCCTTTTATCATTCTAGTTAACCTTCTCTGCACTTTTTTCAATGCTATAATATCCTTTTTGAGATGTGGTGACCAGAACTGTACACAGTATTCCAAATGAGGTCGCACCAATGATTTATACAGGGGCATGATGATACTGGCTGATTTGTTTTCAATTCCCTTCCTAATAATTCCCAGCATAGCGTTGGCCTTCTTTATTGCAGCTACACACTGTCTAGACATTTTCATTGAGTTATCGACTATGACTCCAAGATCTCTCTCTTGGTCAGTCTCTGCCAGTTCAGACCCCATCAACGTGTATTCATATTTAGGATTTTTGGCTCCAATGTGCATCACTTTGCGCTTGGCCACATTGAACCCCATTTGCCACGTTGACGCCCACTCACCCATCCTCAACAGATCCCTTTGGAGTGCCTCACAATCCTCCCTGGTTTTCACCACCCTGAACAACTTTGTGTCATCTGCAAAATTAGCCACTTCACTGCTTACTCCCAATTCCAAATCATTAATAAACAAGTTAAAAAGCATCGGACCGAATACTGATCCCTGTGGTACCCCACTGCTTACCACCCTCCACTGAGAAAGTTGCCCATTTATACTCACTCTCTGTTTCCTATTTATAAGCCACTTTTTGATCCACAAGAGGACTTGTCCTTTTATCTCCTCTGGTCTCCTATCACTCACACAGACACACCTTTCCCCACTTTCACATTTGTAAGTTTTAAAAGTTTGCTTGAGGGAACTTCAGCTAATTTCACACACATTGGATAACATACTTTCAATGCACTTTAGCAATTGTGTGCAAATAGATTTTCTTGTTTCACAGAGGAAATCCAGCTGCAAAAGCATGGTGAAAGTCCATTATCCAATGCATGTGAAATTAGTCATATTTGCATGACCCACATCAATCACTGCATGCAGTTCTACCCCTGACTGGCTCCTTAGTCCCATCCAAGAAGACTTCACTTTTAGAGAGTGACTGACAGCTTGATTTGAACGCTTAAGGTCAGTTTTTGATTTTGAGAGTTAAACAGGCTTAAGTTCCCCTTAAGCATGTTGTATACATTATATTTAATTCTGGTTTTCAAGCCACAGTCCTCCTTAAGGCATTTGTAGCCACTCTGAAAAAGTAAAAATAACTCAGGTAATGGTTCACCTACATCTTCTGATGGTGGGCAAATAGATGAAATTAAAAGACAGCAGCAGGGACATGTCTGTGAAGAACGTATACACACTAGAAAACACAGATAACACTAGAAAACACAGATAACACAGAAGATCCTGCTTGAGCAGCTAGGCCCAGTCAGAGAAGCACCAGGGTAGATGATAGCAAGGAGCTGAGCCTTCTGGACTACAGCTGCTCTTAATGGAGAGCTTTCCCTAGGGAAGCACTCATTCATAGAATCATAGAATCACAGAGTTGGAAGGGCCATTCAGGCCATCTAGTCTAACCCCCTGCTCAATGCAGGATCAGCCTAGAGCATCCCTGACAAGTGTTTGTCCAGCTGCTGCTTAAAGACTGCCAGTATGGAGGAGCTCACCACCTCCCTAGGCAGCTGATTCCACTGAACAACTCTTACTGTAAAAAAGTTTTTTCCTAACATCCAGCTGGTATCTTTCTGCCTTTTATTTAAACTCATTATTTCGAGTCCTATCCTCTGCTGCCAACAAGAACAGCTCCCTGCCCTCCTCTAACTGACAGCCCTTCAAATACTTCAAGAGGGCAATAATGTCCCCCCTCAACCTCCTCTTTTCCAGACTAAACATTCCCAAGTCCCTCAGCCTTTCCTCATAGGGCTTGGTCTCCAGGCCCCTGATCATGCTCATCACTCTCCTTTGCACCCACTCCATTCTGTCCACATCCTTTCTGAAGTGAGGCCTCCAGAACTGCACACAATACTCCAGGTGCAGCCTGATGAATGCACTGTACAGCGGAACTATGACATCTTGTGGTTTGTATGTTATGCTTTTGTTGATACACCCCAAGATCGCATTAGCCATTTTTGTCACTGCATCACACTGGCTGCTCATATTTAACTTATGGTCCACCAGCTACCCATTCAGTATGCGTGTTCTTCAGTTCATGTGTTCTTCAGTTCACTCTCTAGCATTTGGAGAGAGGTTATTTTAAATGTTCTCTGTTAATCTTTTGGCTCTTCTTCAATGTAAGTAACTTTTGACAGATAATATGTTGATATAATTATGCCTTTCAAGAAATGGTTTCATTGCTCTTGTTCACCCATATTTACCACTAAACGCCCTCCTTTTATCTTCATAATGATCTCATGAAGTGGGTAGAACTGCGAGAAAATAACTAGTACAAGAGCAATTTCATAAAAGTGGAGATTTGAGTCTGCATCTTTAAATCTGGGTCTCTCCATGCTTAATAGAACACTCTAACCACTATAACACGCTTGATATTAAAATATATATATATTTTTGTGAACTGCCCTGGACTATAAAATATAAAGGAAAAGGGAAAGGGAAATAAAACTAGATCTACTCTACCTAGGCCTATCAATCTGCTCATACAAATTGGGCTGGAAAGGTGTTTCTGCAATGCCCAACAACTACCTGAGCCTCCTCAGAGAAGCCATCTACATAGCTTTAAAGAACCTGTGCACAGCACAAGTTTCAGGAATGACAAGTGGGACAAGCACTTACAGGGAGCATCTCATTTTCCCCTCTCCCATAGCCTCTCCCCTTTTCCTGCTTTCTTCTCTCCTTCCCACACAGCCTACCTTTATCTGCCCTGTCTTCAGCTTTTCTTCCTTTTCTCCCCTGGCAGCCTGTTCCCTGGAAAACTGTGACCCAGTTGTGTGGTGCCAGCTGAGGTGTACCCATTTGTCCTGGGAGAAACCTGCAAGGACTTGGGGGGGGATGACTTTCTCTTGCATCTCTTCCCCACACTATTTCCTCTTTCCTCATCTTGGCAACCTCCATATCCTCATCTTTCCCTGCTTCCTTCTCTGCTTCACATCTACCTACCAATCTGCCCCATCTTATTTATTTACTTCATTTATGAGTGCGTTCAGACGGGCACCTAATCCCATCATTGGCCCAGCTCAAATTTGATCCCGATCTTTTTTATCCGGTGTTGCACGACCAGACAGCTCCCCCCGTGAATCGCCTTATCGTGCGCTGACTCCGCTGAGGATTGTCTAGATGGCATCCCCCTGTAGGAGCCATGTGGTCGTTTGTTTTTAAAAAAACATTCCATTGCGCATGCGCATATTCACTTCACTGTGTGCTTGGTTTTCGATGCATGTGTGGAATCACGTGGTTAAAACACTACCTGAGGGACACGTAGCCGAAATAACTACTCCTCCCCGTCTCTCCCCAACAAGACAGTCCAAGCGTACCCAACTTCTTCTTTCAGTTTCTGGTCTGATGCAGACAGCCAGGGCTGGATGAAACAAGCCCTGACCTTCCCCCCTGCCCTGGGGATCTGGGTCAGTGGAGGGACTACTTTGCTTGGGGAAAGACCCACGTAGTCCTCCCTTGAGATCCAATTTCAATTAACAAGGTTCATTAATTTAATGGGGCATTGATTAACATTAAATTGTCCTGAATGCTTGAGTGGAACTCTGCAGCTATCGCGCATTTATGTGCATATCGCTTGGAGATTTTTAAAAAATGGTGGCCATTTGGGATGGTCTGGAGCACTCCGTCATTGGTCTTTTGGGAAGCATTAGCACTGGACTTTCATCAGTATCTTTTAAGTATGGCTCCCTGGTAGGGCTAAACAGGCTGATCACAGAAGCAGCACCTTTCCCAGATGTCACTGTCTGATCATTCCCTTTCAATCTGCCAGGCATTCATGCCTGGGTCAGATCTAAAGACCCGTCTGACTGTGACCTATATCTTGTCTTTCTTGTGGCTTACACCATTCCTCCATTTTATCCTCACAACAACACTGTGA
Source organism: Gekko gecko (assembly GCA_029375565.1). Classification (NCBI taxonomy): domain Eukaryota; kingdom Metazoa; phylum Chordata; class Lepidosauria; order Squamata; family Gekkonidae; genus Gekko; species Gekko gecko. The sequence continues at coordinate 213,210,126 of JAPDNY010000005.1, read as the reverse complement.
GGTGAGCTAGGCTGAGAATGTGTATAGTCCCAAATCACCCAGTGAGCTTCCACAGCGGAATGGGTGTCTGAGGTCCCAGCCTGAAACTCTAACCACTACACTGCACTGGCTTTTGTGGGATGGCTGCTGCTGAACAGTAACAAGTAGCCAGGCCTAGGAGACTTATGCAAGTTAGGTGTATCAAGTCATCTTGTGGTTGCTGTCAGGCCTGACTGCAATGAATCCTCCCTCAAATGCCAAAATACCCAATATTGAGGGCATCTGTTTCTCAAAGCTACAAGTGGTCCTTCTATCAGGATTTTTTGTTTGTTTGTTTTTTAAACCCCCCCCCCCTTTTGTAAGGTTTCAGATCATCCCCTACAGCCTCTACCTAGGAAAACTATGGCCCAGTTGTGTGATGCCAGCTACTGGGCCAGGTCCACTTGCCCACTTGATAGGGAACTCTCAAGGACTTCTGGGAGACATATCAATTTACCCTGTATCTCCTTCTTCTTATTTTCCCCTGTCCCTTCTCCTGGCAACCCCATCCTCTTCTCTTTCCGTACCCCATTCTCACAGTTATTCAGCAACCTACCTTTTATCTGCTTCCCATCTTCAGCCATATTTACTATTTGTTTTCTTCTTTTACGCTCCACATTTCTCCACAGTGGGGACCTAAGCAGTTTATATCATCTCCCACTTCTCCTTTTTATCTTTACAGCAATCTTGTGAGGTAGGTTAGGCTTAAAATATGTGACTGGCCCTACATCACCTTCCATGCCAGACTGGTGATTTGAACCTGGGTTTTCTAGACCGTACTGTGAAGTTCTATCTGCTGTACCACACTGACTTTCATAGGGTGGCTGCTGTTGAACAGTAACAAGCTGCTGGGCCTAGGTGAGTCATGCATGTCAACTAGTCTTGTGGTTATTGCCAGGGCTGCTCCTCCCTCAAAGGCCAAAAAAGACCTGGAAAGAACCCTGCCCCTCCCCCTTCCTTTTACTCACAGATATCAAGCCTTGGGATATTGTTGTTGCTGAGCAACAGCCACTGAGGGAATCCATTTGTTAAAGCTACAGGCCCTCTTTTTATCATTTTGAGTTTTTTCCTTTCTTTTTCAGAGCTCCTCTGACCACTAGATCTTGAGAAGTTACTAACTGGCTTTATTCAATCTCAAGGAAAATACAGTCAATTGGTATATCTTTGGATTCTCTTTTTATGTTAAAGGAACTTCAAGTATTTAGATCTCTGAAACAGAGACTCCTTGACATTGAGAAACAAACCCTCTGGTCTCTTGCAGGTAAAATTTGTTCCCCTCTGCAGTTGACTATAACACAGAGACAGTGGCTTCCAGCTGCCTATTTTACACAGCTTCCAGCCCCACAATTACATAGCGCCTTTATGCTTGCATGATTCAATGTCTTCCTGCCAGCAGTTCTTCATGGGAGATTTCCAAATCTGCCTTACCACGAAAGAATCTGCCCATGCAGTACTGGGGAACCAGAATCGATTGCTCATATTTTGCTTTGATGTGAATTTTATGTCAAAATACAGGATGTCTTAATTGGCCCTATTTTGCATAAAAGGCAGGGCTTTTTTCTGTGGGAATGCAGAAGAACTGACTTCCAGAACCTCTTTGTGAAAACAAAATTCTCAAAAAATGTTTAAAAATACATGAGGGGCACTGAGGGAGCATGATGTCACAAAAATATTAAAATAAAAATTGAAATACAAGATTTAAATGGGGGGATGCCTGTTAGTGGCTGCAGGTGAGGAGGGAAGCAGCCAGCCAGTGCAGGGGACTTGTTGCTCTTGCCAAGAGCGAGGCACAGGCTACAAGCCTCTGGAGATTTTGGGGTATAGTCGGCTGGGGAGAGAAACTCAACTGCAGCCTACCTGACTGAGGCTTTTCTCCCCCAGCGGCAGTGCACCCTAGCTGCTGCTCCATGCGCTGCATCCCAGGCAAGTGCGGCTTGGATCACATCATGTTATAAAAAACATTTCTGGCATTAATAGTTTTAAGAGTTTGTTGGAGAAGTTGTATGCAAGGCAACTCAAGTCATGTGCAGTTATGTTGGAGATGGAGATTTTAAAAATTGGAAGGATTCTATCTACAAGATGGGTTGCATCTACCTACAGAACTGTTTTGGCTGTTTGGCAGGATTATGAAGTCCTAGTACTTCATTTTGAAAAAGGTAAATCAGCAAATGGTCAAGACAGAAAGGAGAAGTGCACATATGAAGGTCTTCATAGAAAGATCACATCAGTTGAATTCATTTTGGATTTCAGATTAATTTGTGATGCATTGCAAGAACTGTCAGAACTGAGAAGCACTGTTCCATGTCCTTCTTATAAGAAAACACTTGAGGCAACAGAAAATCTGCAATTTAAGGGTGTCCCATTGCATAGAAAAAATAGAATTGATGGCCCACCAGTCTCCCCAGTTACATTGTATAATCAACTTAGATTTCCCCCCCCAGAAGAGACTGCTTTCAAAAGAAGACACAGAACTGTCAAGGTGTGGAAGAGTTCTGGATTCTAAGAATTGGCCAGCAAACTCAAGGGACAACATTCTTTGTGGAGAAGAAGAAATACGCACATTGGTAGGAAGATTTCAGCTCAGTGAAAGAGAAGCCATTTGAGCCTTCAGAGAACATTTAATATTCAGAGAAGAAATGTCCAAGGAACAGTCTCGAATTTGGTGCACTCTCAATACAACAGCTATTTCCTCCAAATGAGTGTGAAAGGGGATTTTCCCAAATGAACCTGATTGTCACTCCTTGTTAGTCAAAACCATAATATCTTTATTGTTTATAAAAATTGTTAGACTTCCCTTAACAGTCTTTGATCCAATAAAGTATGAAAAACATGGTTGTTTCAAGGTCATCATTCAGAACTGAATAAGTTGGTGACATGTCTAAAGCTTGGAAACTGTTTTAAAGCTGTGGTGGCTCAAGTGGTTAAGACGCTGAACTGCAGGCTGTGGAAGGTCAGTAGTTCAGCAGTTCAAGACCCATGAGTGCCGCATGACGGGGTGAGCTCCCGTCTCTAGTTCCAGCTCCTGCCAACCTAGCAGTTCGAAAGCAAGAAATTGCAAGTAGATAAATAGGTACCACTTCGGTGGGAAGGTAACAGCGTTCCGTGCGCCTTGGTGTTTAGTCATGCCGGCCACATGACCACGGAAATGTCTTCGGACAGCGCTGGCTCTTCGGCTTTGAAACGGAGATGAGCACCGCAACCCTAGAGTCGGATTCGACTGGCTTTCGAGCAAGGGAACCTTTACCTTTAAGTCCATAATGCATGAAAATAATATTGTTTCAAAGAATCTCATGTGTTTCTCCTTAATTTCCCTCTTGAGAGTTCTGGCAGAAAAAAAGCCCTGCCAGGCATAGCCTCCCAGAAGTGAGACTTGTTTCTCTTCTCTTATCGGATCAGTGTTTCCATATCATCCTCTTAGTAGAGAGGTTTCTTCTGATTGCTACGAGGATCAGGGAATATAAGATTAAAGTTCTGGAGAGATGGTAGATTTTTGATTGTACTCTGTATATTTAAATATTGGTTTTGTTTTATTTTAATTTATGCCAATAAAGGGACTGACTGACTGACTAAAAGAGTAATCAGTTTCTAAAGGAAAATATGATAGGAATTTAGCAACCAATAAGGTAATATTCAGATCACTGTCTAGCATCAGATAGGAAATAACATCCCTTTGAGAATTAGTGAATGGTAAACATGATAAAAGAGGTAAAATCCTATGATTCCTAAAAATACTATAAGAAATCCAGAATTTTGTGAGATAAAGTATCAGTTTTACCCAGACCACAAAGACAAAGATGATTTGAATATGGAATATTACAAAACCTCCCATGCAATACTTCACAAAGGTTAGCATTAAGATGAGCTACAGCAAATCCCCTAGCATAGTGAGGAACCATTAAATATCTTGTATAGGATGGCAAGGACTGAGGTGGTAAAATGCCAAAGAATTGGGTTGAACAAACTCTATGAGCACTCATTACCATACTATCATAATGGCGCTTGGTGAGATGACACTTGACAATAGTGAGGGTCTCTGCCTTACCCAGCTGGAAAATTTCTTCTAAAGTAAGGCCCAGATGCTGCAATCTAGTGTCAAAAGTCTTCATCCATATTGAGTAATAAGCATCTTGTTTTGAGAGAAAACAGCAATCTATCTGCTTCTACAGCAAAGATAGCCTTTATTCTAAGGTTAAAAGCACTAAGCCATGTTCTAGCTTCCAATGACTTTTGGACTAGTTCAGCTGTGGAAGACACATCTGAAACACATGGAGGAACACCCACTATCCTATGCCAAAACTGACAATTGATCCTGAGATTACTGAGATCCATATAGTAACACCATAGAGTAGCTGGGAAATTATTTTTGAATTGAACACTTGAACTGCACCAGGGATATATCTCCCTCCCTTAGAGAAAAAGAAACGCAAGATCACTCGAGTAACAGGCTTAATCTTATTCATCACAAACTTAAGCTGCGGAGACCAAGAAAGGTTTGAAGAGAAAACAGTTCCCAAGTAACAAAACTTCCTAACTCGTTTAATATGAAAGTTTGCTACAACCCATATAGAAAGTCTTAAATCACTATTTTGGAGAAAACTAGTATTTTAGATTTATTATAATTTTTATGGAAGTCCTCTTCTAAACAATAATTTAAGAAATGCCTCAGAAGTCTCTTCAGGCTAGGGGTGTGCATTTGGCATAAATGACGCCAACCCCCTCCCCCCAAATACCTTACCGGTAAAAGTACCTTATCAACTCCCGCCACCCAAGCTGATGCTCTCTTGCAGTTTAAACCAAGATGCAAGAGAGGATCAGCTGTGATGGCAGGAGCTGAGAGCTCTGCACCACCTCAGCTGATGCTAGCTCCTCTTGCAGCTTGGGGCAGTGGGAAGGCAGGAGGAGAAGCCCTTCCAGCCAGGTCTTTGTATGGCGGGAAGAGACTTCCCTGCCACACACAGATCCTGGGGCCAGCTTCTCCTACAGCATGGTTTAAACTATGCAGCAAGAGAGGCCAAGTCAGCCCCAAAGTCAGGCTGGCTTTTTAAAATTGGTATTTTTCTTCTTGAGTCTATTGGACCCCCCCAAAATTCAGGATATCCAAAAATCCTGGATCCAAATACCACACCAGTATTGGGATCTGGGATTTTTTGGAAGTACCTTTTTTTCCCAGGTCCAATAGACCCAAACAACAACAACAACAGAATATTTTGCACACCCATACTTCAGTCCAATCTTACTATAAGAAATAAGAATGGACTCATCAGCATAAAGCAGCAGTGTTAATTTTTTTAAGCTAATCTGGAAGCTCTGGGGATGTGAGGCTTAATATCAGGTCATTTAAATATAAATTTAAAAGTATGGGAGCAAGCAAACAGCCTTGTCTAAGCCCCCTATCAAAAAGAAAACTGTCTGAGAGTTGCCCCTCATCGTGACATTGAATCTGAGCAGTATTATTAGTGTATAACATCTTGATTAACCAGAGTAGTCTTATATCAACTGATGAGCTTTAGAGTTCCTGGCACAGCTTTTTCTGGCTGACTAAATCAAATACACCCTTGAGGTCCATAGCTTTGGCATAGCTATATACTTTCCTGCTAAGTGGAGAAGAAATAAGCAGGTGTCAATGGTGGAGCATCCTCTCCTAAAACCAATTTGTTTCCATCCCAAAATATTATTGGTTTCAATCCATTCCATTAACCTTAGATACAGAAGAGAATATAATTTCCCAACAGATGATAAAAGATTGATCGGATGATAATTAGCAGGGTCCGACCTATTACATTTTGTTGAAAATTGAAATGATTATAGAATGCTTCCAACCTGGGGGGGGGATGTAAAAGTAAGCCCTTATACTGGGAGGGCACAGAAACACGAGAAGCCTTGAGAGGCTTCCAAAAGCTCTTACCCGAGCCGGGCAAATGGGCAATCAAAACAGGTCAGCACGGTAGTTCTGCCACTATGTTCCTTTAACAGAGGATCTTATTAGACAGGAGCCAAAGGAACTACAACACTCCTGTAAATCCTGAAGTCTGCAGCTGGGCACTGCAGTACACAGACAAAAAAAATCACCTGGTAGGGTGGGCACAAGAGGCTAGGCAAACAGGATTTAGGCTTTGAGACTTGGTAACACAAGAAGCAGACACAAGGTATCAAAGTAAAACATTTTCTAATTTATTTTGGTGCAAGCATACACACGGCATGGCTGTGCAGGGTAAAACAAGAAAGAAAAGGTCCTAAGCTTATCCAGCCTAACTACACAAGAATCAGTGATACAAGGTTACCTCTCCCCAGAACAGAGTTCAGTCATGCAGCAGGAAGGAACAGACATCTCTCAGCCTAGACAGCGTGAGCGGATAGGAATGCCATGGATGAGGTCCTGGCTACTGGCCCAAACGCAAGCCAGGTTCAGCAGCCAGAAACCCCAGGCCGACATAACGGGACCAGGCTCGTCTTATAGGAAAACCGGAGTTTTCACCCCATGGGCTCCACCCAATGAAGAGCCAGAAAAATGATGTCAATGCCCAAGTTGCTAGGCATACCTATATCCCATAATATTCAGGTCAGGCGGGGGGAATCCAAAGAGCTGCAACATAACGGTAGGGCCAGCCTCCACACAGGTGGTACAAGGTTAATTGCTCGGCATGTGAGAATTGGTCATCTCCGGGCCCCTCTTATCAGCCTACAGCTGAAAGTATTTTGCAAGGTCACCCCGAGCTCTTCGGAGTTATCTCCGTCTTAAAGGGAGAGTCCCAGCCGTTTGTCATGGCGAGAAGCTTTTATGACCAGCTATACCCGGCATGACCTGGAAGGTTACACAAACTACTACAAACTCAGGTCAGGCACAGTTCACAAGTTAGATAGGCAGCTACACTAAAGAAAGCATTTTCTTTACAGGGGAGGAGATATTTCACCAGCCAAATTTATCTGAGAAAAAACTGGAGTGGACATGCTACTCCACCAGGAAGGATCTATCTTAAATAAGTCATCTGGGACCCTATCCGAGCCTGGGGCCTTACCAGATTGCATACAACAGATCATACTATATATGTCCTTCTCCGATACAGGAGCCTAATTAGGAAGATCTTCAGGTATTATATCCACAACTACTACAGGAGGGACTAGAGCAAAACCACTTAAGACATTGTCCACCTGAGAGGCAAGGATGTATGATGGCAAATTAGACCTCAGATTCATAGCCACAGGAATAATTTTCCAAAAACCTAACAGATCATTACTTTTAAGTGAACTAATAAGAAGTCACCACCCCCTATTCTTTTCTGCACTCTTTTTAACCCGAATTAGAGTTTTTTTGGATTTTTTTAAAAATCAAGTAATTCCCCTAGAATGTACAATGTACTATTTCTTTTAAATTCACAGTGCAATTATTGAAACCTTTTCATAATTTTTGCATGTATTGCCAAACCAGTTATTTCTATTCAGTGGCTCAGACATATTCCTGTATTTATGTGGGCATAAGTAAAAAGGCTCAAGTAGAGTAAAAAGATCATATAATAGCTCGATGGAAGACTTAGCCAAATTAACTCTAGAGAGTTCATCTTTAATGAATCCAAATTCTGTTGAATGCAACATGTTACTAATATTCCCTCCTATTTGAGGGGGCCAATAAAAATGACAGATTTCATTACTTTGCTGCAACAGTTGTCCTTGCTCACTTAAAGGAAGGTGACCCTCAATTGGTAGAATCAGAGTAAGAGAAACAGGTAGATGATCCTCACTCAGGAAATTTTGAACAGATAACTTCATTATCAAATGTAGGAAAACAAAAGCCACCAGAAAATAGTCAATAACACTAGCCTCCTTGGGGCCAAAAAAAAGTAAAGTCACCACTTCAATCAATCTTCATATACCCATTTAATATGTTAAGTCCTCTTTGTATAGAAAATTCAAAGAGCCTCAGACCTGCCCTATTAATACTGGTGTATTTCAATGCTCTTGAATACATTAAAGGGAATAGTATCATCAATGAATGCCCAACCATTCTTGCTTCCAATTCTGGTGTTAAAGTTGCCTGCTAAAATAAAAACAGGTTGCTTACCTGTAACTGATGATCTTCAAGTCGTCATCTGTGCATTCACACCTATGGGATCCAGTGTGCCTGCGCTGATCTGGTCGGTGTTGTACAAAGCTCACAACGGGATTTTCGTGCCTCCACCCTGGGCTTGCATGGGAACCCCTACCATGCATGCCCAAGGGGGTGGGGGCATGGACATCCCACCAGTTCCTTCTGACCGCCATCAACCCGAGTCATGTGTGAGAACAACTGAGGATGACAGCAGTGGGGAAGGACGGGCGGGCGGTGTGAATGCACAGATGACCACTCAAAGATCATCAGTTACAGGTAAGCAACTTGTTTATCTTCTTCGTGGTCTCTGTGCATCACACCTATGGGAGATTAAAAAGCAGTAGCTCACCTGGAGGTGGGTGCTGACAGACTCAGTGAGCTGCAGCAGACAGGACCAGACGACCCAAGTCACCCTTCTGTTGCGCACGGACGTCCAGAGCGTAGTGTTTGATGAACGTGCTTGGCGTGGACCACGTAGCTGCTCTGCAGATGCACATGAGTGATGCGCCCTTCAGAAAAACCATAGAGGTCGCCATGGACCTGGTAGAGTGTGCCTTCAGGTGAGGGGGGAGTGACTGCTTCGCCAGGGAGTAGCAAAGTCTGATCATTCCAACGATCTATTTGGACAGACGTTGGGGTAAAATGCGCAACCCTAAGGAAGGCGAACTGTAGGAGAGGAACAGCGCCTTGTCATGTCTGGTAGATTGAGTCCTGTTCAAGTAAAAAAGAAGTGCCCTCTTGACATCGAGGGTGTGAAGTAGGCACTGCTCTTCCCCATCGGGATGCAGAAAAAAGTCCGGTAAGAATATTTCAGCATTGAGGTGGAACTCTGAGGTTACTTTAGGGAGGAACGGGAGGTCTGGTACCAGAAGTACTCCATTTGGAAGGAAGACCAGATAAGGTGGGTCATGGCATAGCGCCATGAATTTGCTGACCCTCCTGGCCGAGGTGATAGCCACCAGGAAGGCCATCTTCCAGGCTACATAGTGGAGATCACACGTTGCCATAGGTTCAAAAGGTCGTCTAGTGAGATGACGAAGTACCAGCGGTAAGTCCCACAACTCTGTAGGTGCAGCCACAGGGGGATGTAACCTAATGAGGCCTTTCAGGAATTGTTTTGTGGTTGGATGGGAAAAAATTGTATAGCCATCCAGACCCTGATGGTATGTGGAGATTGCTGCCAGGTAAACCCTGATGGACGAGTGGGAAAGACCCTGATCCTTGAGGGAAATGAGGAAGTCAAGGATCCTGTCAAGGCCAACAGAAGATGGAACTTCATTAGGAAAGCGGAGGTAAGAGAGGGATTTGTTCCACTTTCTCTGATATGACAAGCGCGTGGATTCCTTCCTCGCATTGCAGAGGACCTCAGAGACTCTAGCAGAGAATTTCAGGGCTGTATTCTCCAAACCGTTAGTTTTAAGGTGTTTACCTCTGGATGGAACAGTGTTCCATTCTCCTCTGTGAGAAGGTCTGGAACCCTGGGGAAGTGGTGGTACCTGCCCCTTGCCAGACGCAGTAGGACAGGGAACCAGGGTTGCCTGGGCCACCATGGTGTCACGAGTATGCAATTCGGATGAAGTTTTGCCAGTTTGTGCACCACTCTCAGAAGCAGGGGCAGAGGGGGAAACATGTAAAGGAATGTCCCTTCCCACGGAAACAGGAGGCCGTTTCCTAGGGAGAGTGGATCCTTCCCCCCCGGCTGCAGAAATGGATGCATTTTGCATTCACCCTGGAAGTGAAGATGTCAATGTCTGGAGTGCCCCCTTGTTGGAAAAGGGGCCGGAGGTACGACCAATTCAGTTCCCACTTGTGATGATGAGTGAAACCCCTGCTGAGGAGGTCGGCCTCCATGTTCAGGATGCCTGGGATGTATGTGGCTACTGGGACGATGTGGTTGGCCATGCACCAATCCCACAATTCCATTGCTAACTGACAGAGACTCTGGGATACCGTCCCTCCCTGACGGTTCACGTAGCAGAGTGCTGTGGTGTTGTCCGTTAAGACGCCTATACAGTGCCCTCGAAGGAGAGGTTGGAAGGCCTGAAGAGCCAGTTTGATTGCCAGCAGTTCGAGGAAGTTGATATGCTTGGCCACCATCCCAGCGAGTCAAGATCTCCAGATAGTCAATCAAACACCAGGCTTCATAAGAAGATAGCGTTTATTAAGACTAAGTTAGAGCAATGTGAACACCTTCATTGTCAGTGATACTGGGAGATACAGAACAGCATCAGTTATAGCCCCTGTGAAATGCCCCCCCCCACTACAAGCCAATAGTTACACCAGACACGGCCACCAGATATGTCTGCAAGAGGCCATAGAGGTCTGAGACCCAAGGCCAGCTGTTTCAATAAGACACAGCATAGACACAGTAAATTAGCGGTTCTGGAGACTTGGTGTTACTCCCGCATTCCAGAGCCATGAAAAACGTCTCTTCTCTCCCCCCCCCGGCAGCTATGGCAGGTTTACCTGACACAGGGGTACCCGATGCTGACGCTGTTGAGACGGGCTCCCCTTCCCCATAGGAAGGCATCCATCGTTATAGTGTAGAGAGGATTGGGGGATGTGAAGGGGGCACCTTGAGTGATGTTTGGAATGGCCTTCCACCAGATTAGAGAATCCCGCACACTCTGAGGGGGAGTGAGGGATCTGGATTGAAGCATGAAGGCCGGCCTGAAGTTCCTCAGAAACCAGAGTTGGAGGGGCCTCATATGAAGCTTTGCCAGTGGGAGGACAGATGTAGTGGCCGACATATGCCCCAACAGGCGTTGAATGTTGAAAGCCGTGGACGATGGAGAAGTGCGTACAGACTTTGCAGGGGAGGACAGGGTTAGAGCTCTGTCTGCTGGGAGGTAAGCCCTGCAGGAGACTGTGTCCAAGAGCGCTCCGATAAATTGCACCGTCTGGGATGGCTCCAGGTGGGACTTCGAGAGGTTGACTTGAAGCCCCAGGGAGGTTAGTAGATGTAAAGTCTGAGCGATGTGCTCGCATAGGAGCGTGAGGGTGTCTGCTACCAGAAGCCAGTCATCAATATAGGGGAAGATGGTGATCCCCTGGAGACGATGGTGTGCCGCCACCACCACCATGGTTTTGGTGAAGACCCTTGGTGCAGTAGATAGGCCAAAGGGGAGGCACTTGTATTGGTAATGACAATCCCCTATGACGAAGTGGAGGTATTTCTGGTGGGATGTATGTATGTTGAGGTGGAAGTAGGCATCCTGGAGGTCAATGGTAGCCATCCAAGAGCCCCGAGTTAGGAGAGGGAGAATAACCTGGAGGGTCATCATTTTGAATTTTTGGTATCAGATGTAAACGTTCAGGTCCCGAAGATCCAAGATGGGCCGCAGTCCCCCATTGCACTTCGGTACCGCAAAGTAGTGGGAGTAGAACCCCGTCTGTTCCGATGCCTTCGATACTGATTCTATCGCATCCTTCTGTAGCAAGGAATCGACCTCCTGTAGAAGGATGGGAGAGGGAGGGGTGGGGCGGACGACCAGGAGGGTAGGGAAATTGACAGATTCGATGATGTAACCATGGGTCACGACGGATAAGACCCAGGTATCTGTGGTGATAGTTCTCCATGCAGAGAGGAAGGGGGAGGGACACATTATCTCTATCAACACAATGTGGAGAGAGTCAAAGTCCCTGCTTAGGGCCATGCTGGGTTTTCGATCTGGGCTGCTGTTGGTGGGAGCCCGATCTCGACTTCGGCTGGTAAGAATACTGCTGGCGATTTCCAACAGGAGACTAATGGGGTCTCCAAACGTTGTCAGGAGAAGGTTTGGTCAGATACGGGCGCCGGGGCGCATAACTGGACCAGGATCTCTGCTGGTAGGAATGCTGGGTTGCAGATACCCCCAAGGCCTTGGAGGCTTTAATGCTCTTATCGAGCTCTTGCAAGGCGGAGTCGGTCAATGAAAGGAAAAGACCTTCCCTGTCGAAAGGGAGATCCTCGATATAGGCCCAGGTGTCATGCAGCAGAGAGGTGGTTCTAAGCCATGCATGCCTCCGGAGAGACACAGAGGATGCCATTGATGTGGAGTAGGCATCCAATGTGTGCTTAGCGGTTTTGAAGAGCTGTTTCGCTGCCAGGAGACCTTCCTTCTGGCCAGCCCTCGCTTCCCCCATCTTATCCTCCGGAATGGAGGACAGAAATTCGGCCATTCTCTGCCATAGGGAGTACTGGTACCTCCCAAGGCATGCCATATAGTCCGACGCCTTGATCCCCAAGGCAGTGGAGGAGTAGAAACGGCGATCGAAAGCATCAATCTTTTTGCTTTCTCTGTCCACGGGAGTGGCACTCGAACGTTTGTTCTTTGACAACGTCGAGACAACCATTGAGTTGGAATGGGGATACATGTATAGGAATGAGGCACCGCCTTCCTGAACTCGATACATGTGATCGAGCCTCCTCGTAGATACTGGAGCCGAGGATGGTTTATCCCAAGGCACTTTAACAGCACGAAGGAGTACCTTCAACATAGGAAGGGCTATCGGCATCGATGCGTCGATCTCGATGATGTCATAAACCTTGTCAGAGGCAGAGGGTTGTGACTGAGTTATTGGCAGTCCCAAGGAGTGTATCATGCATTTCATGAGGTCTCTGTAGGAGGTCATATCCTCTGATGGCGAGATAGGGCTGTCCCCCGATACGGTCTGTTTGGGGGCCAGGCCCGCAGGAGAGAATTCATCCTCGGAATGCTCTGTCTCTGACATTCCCTGTGATGATTCAGAATGAGAAACTGTCTCTTGAAGCAACGTTGGTGTCAACAAATGCTTAGTTGGTGACTGGTGGGGGAGGATCGACTGGGGAGGGGAGGGCGGTCGTTTGGAGATAGATGTGGAAGGTGGTCGACGACGAGGGGAACGTGACTGATGACGATGGGGTCGCAGGTCTCCTGCTCCCTTGATGGCAACCAGGGAATGGAGAAAAACCAATATGGCATGACAGGACGATGCTCATATGCGTACCCTGGTGGTCCATATGGGAATCCCAATGGGGATTCACGAGGTGGCCGAGGGGGACAATATCTATCCATTCGAGGATTGTAGTCATCCCATCGAATGCGATCTGCACAGTATGGAAAGCGAGACTTGTCCCGGGGTTGGTATCGAGGGCGGGAGGATTGCTCACTGGCCCAGGAGGCCATCAACAGGGAGCGAGGACCAACCTCTTGCGTCTCGGAAATCAGGTCAACCTCGAGATCAGAGGGTGCGACCGAAGCGGCCTTCTTTGGTGGGTGTCGAGAGTTGGGTACTGGAGGGTTCAGCTGCCTCAGAGGCGAGTCCAGAATCTCCACAGGTGGTTCAGTATGGACCTTCAGCAGCTCCAGTATAATATATTGGGTCTAAAGGGATTGCCCTTGGGAGGAATCTCACTATCCTCACCGTGGGACTTACACGCGTCTCCTGTTTTATGGGCATTGTTGCCCTTAGATTTGTCCTTCTTCATCTTTTTAATGGGTGTCGACACTGAAGAAGTCAATTTTGGGTTGCCCGATTTCTTTGAGGCGAGTGCCTTATCGGAGGTGGACTTGCCTGATTTAGGTGGTTTCGGCGTCGAAGGTTCTTTCGACATCGATGCTGATGACGTCGATGGTCTCGGGCTCGAATGCTCTGCTTCCATTGCCAGGGACGATGGTGCGAGAGCGGACTCCCACAGAGCAACCTTTAGTCTCACAGCCTGTTTTTTTTAATTTGATTTGAAAAGCAGGCACAAAGGGAGCAAGCCTTTGGCTGATGGCTCTCACCGAGACAGAGAATACAGAGAGAGTGCTCGTCTTTGGGGGCTAGCTTGCTACCGCAAGCGGAGCACCTCTTAAAACACCCCCAATGTTTACTTTCCATAGACCAACTTGCCTGAGGCAGTCTGAGGAGCTTGGGGGGGAGGGACAGGGCCCGAAGACTGCAAAAACGCGGAGAAAAAAGACCTCCAAGAGTCCCTTCACACAGAAGACAAAACAGAAGGGGAAAAAAGGTGATTGAAAGATCCCAGCTGTGAGGCAGAAAAATTCTCTGAGCACCAACCGACAGAAGCTGCGTACAGCGAGGTGGTCAGAAGAGAACTGGCAGGATGTCCGTGCCCCACCCCCTTGGGCATGCACAGTAGGGGTTCCCACGCAGGCCCAGGGTGTCAGCGCGAAAATCCCATTGTGAGCTTTGTACAACACTGACCAGATCAGCGCAGGTGCACTGGATCCCACAGGTGTGATGCACAGAGACCATGAAGAAGATCTAACAAATCTGGATGAGTCTCCAATGGTTCATCATAATTCATGGATATGATACTAGCATCTGTAGGTAAATAACTTGGAATAAAAATCAAGGGGAAATTATCCAGAGTAACCAAAACACCCAAAGCCAAATCATTAGAAATCAAAACTTTAGGTGAAGTAATATTTAACGCCATAGAAATTAGACATGCTAATCCACCCATAGGCATAAACTATGCGGGGGTGCAGGCGTCCCCCAAATTTTTCCAGGGGTGAATGAGCCTCCCCCCCATCAACCAGTGCCAGGCAACATTGAGTTTCAAACATTCTCGTGTGGTTTTTTCCCTCTGGGCTAGAAAAAAGGAAATAGGCTCACCTTAGGCTTGCCAGGCAGGCCCCAGTTGGGAGCGAAGGATCCCTGGTCTGAGAACCCCTTCCCTGCTTTTAAAAAATTGAGCAGTGGGGGGAGAAAAGGTGGTGTCGGGGTGACATTCTAGCACTTCCTCTCTATGGTATGCCTAGAGTCGGAAGGCTAGAGCCATCTTAGCTGCTATAGGACTCACAGTTCTCACGTGTTTGGGGTGGTTCCCCCTAGCCTGCACTAGTGCACTGATTCTGCCCCCCAAGCCACCACACAGCTCTTCATTTTCATTTTCACCAGTCTGGGGGGATGTGGGCCCCTCCTTGTAGGAGGACGTTGCCCTGGGCTAGCGTGTGTGTGTGTGTGTGTGAGAGAGAGAGAGAGAGAGTGCCAGGGGGATGCATGGAGCGATGGGAGGGGAGGCTGCACATGTCCTGCTTCTCCCCTTTGGCAGCTGCTGAGGGGGAGCCTACATTAACACAGCTGTTGTGTGTGTGTGCAAAGAGTGTGTGAGCCCTGGGGGATGCATGGAGGTGGGGGGTGGAGATGTGTGAGGTAGGCTGCATGTGTCCTTCTCCTCTTTGGTAGCCACAGACTGGCACTCCTCCTGGGCCTGCTGTGGACGGTGCTGTGATCGGTGTGTGTGCATGTTGAGTGTGGAGCCAGTCAGTGGAGTCGGGGTGCAAGCTGCACACGTCCTTCTCCTCCTCCATCAACATTTGCTACAACCCTTCCTTTAGGCCAGTCTTCTAGAGAAGAAGTCAGTGAGCCCAACTTTCTCTCTCCCTCAATGCTGCTGGAACTGCATACCAGACTAAACTCAAGTAAGGACATATTTTCCAGTTTTCAAGTTTTATCACTTTTATGATGTTCTGTTCTAGGGTTCATTCCTATGCTGTTTGAATTGCCCTCTAGTTTTCTAGTTCTCTCATTCTATTGGCTGTCTAATAAAGACCACCCGTTGGTCCTGAAGCCACCTAAAGTAACCAATTACAGGGCTCTGCTTAGGTCCAATCAGACCTTGTGTATATAGTTACATTGTATATAGTTTACTGTTGAAATCATATGAATTTGAGTGCTGCTCTTTGCAGAGCAGTCCTGAGCCGAGCAATGTCCTGAAAAAAGCCTTCTTCATTTGACCATTGTCTCCTGCCTCAATACTTAAAACTGGCAACAAGGATGGGATCCCAGTACTGACCAAATGGGGCACTTACTCTCTGCCTGCCCATGCTGAACCACTAGGGTGCCTAGAGCTAAATCACTATGGGCGTGGCAACCAAGGGCCATATTGAACCGTTTGACCCCAAGGTTGGGAACTGGGAATCATACCTCGATCATTTTGAATGCGTCCTTGTAGCAAACAGTATTGAAGAAGACAATGTCCGCCACGTCACTCTCTTGAGTACCTGTGGACAGGAAGTGTTTGACACTGCTCGGAACTTAGTGGCTCCATCCCAACTACTGGGGACGCCTCTCAACATGATCAAAACGAAGCTCAACGAGTATTTCAAGCCTAAGATGTCTGCTACCATACATCTATGTGCGTTCCATCAATGAAGCCAAAAGGAGGGTGAGTCTGTCACCGACTACATCATCTCACTAAGAAGGATCACTTGTGACTGCAAGTTTCCAAACCTTGATTCCGTTCTGATGGATCATTTGGTCTGCGGCCTCAGTGATGACAGCATGAAGCGAGCATTTCTACTGAAACCAGAGCTCACGTATAAAACTGCTCTCGAAGAGGTGCTGAGAGTGGAAGCCACCAACATTTCCCTCCGTGAGCTGAAATCAGGTGCACAGAGTCACACATCATGCTGCACCGATGCAGTCTACTACAACTCCACCGCCGACTTGTCTGATGACCAATCAGAATCATTGGATGATGGAGTCTACAGAACGGGAGCCAACCAGAAGCTGTGCTGTTCTCAAAAAAGCCCACGAAGGGAAGTATGTGCTGCTTGTGGTGGCACACATGCTCATAGAGACTGTCAACTCCGCGATGCCATCTGCTATGCATGTGGAAAAATGGGCCACTTTTCCAGAGTCTGCTGCTTGTCACAAGGTTCTTCCGTGCCTGAAGTAGTCCGTTGTCCAACAAGAGTTTCCAGCAAATCTCACCATTTGTCTCATTTTCCGTCTTCTCAGTTGTTCCTTAGGAGGTGGAACTTCAACAATGAAGAAAGCATATCGGAAGACTACACCAATCGCCTGTACATACACCAAGGTCTGCACACTTGTCCCAAGATCAAGGCTATGGTTGTTATTGAAGGTCGTGCTTGTCAAATGGAGGTTGATTCTGGTACCACACTGTCAATTGTCTTGTGGAACACCTTCCAACAAGTCTGTCCCTGTTTTCCCGCATGCTGTCTTCAAAAGTGCAGTCTGCAGCTTTTCGATTTCCAAAGAAACCAAGTTCCTGTCGTAGGTATCGCCCTCATCCAAGTCAAGTACAAACAAGTCAACGGTCGCCTTAATTTGCTCATTGTAGAAGGTCGCTGCACAAATCTTATTGGTCTGGACTGGTTCGCTGCCCTTGGCATTGACATTGTCAGCATCAACAGAGCCAGTCAGATGGGGGCTGCCAAGTTTGTGGACAAGTTCCCTGATGTTTTCAGCTCAGAACTTGGCTTTTACAGGGGTCCACCTGTCTCCTTCACCGTGAATCCTGTCATCCAACCTTTGCACCTCAAACCACGGCAAGCATCTTCCGCTATTCAGCCTCCATCTGTCTCCTTCATCTTGGATCCTGTCGTCCAACCCTTAGGCCTCCAGCCACTGTGAGCATCTGTCGCTATTCAGCCTCACATTATTGGAGAACTTGACAAGATACTGGACAACCTCACCACCTTCTTGCTTCATCGGCATTCTATGCCACAAGCTGCCATGGGGAGGACTCCGGCAGAGCTCCTAATGAGGCACCAGCGGTCCACACGCCTGGGCCGCATCCACCCAAACCTCGCATCAGACACCAGCCATGACCCCATCCCCTTGGGGGCCACGAAGTTCTTCGCACCAGGTGACACAGTCCATGCCCGCAACTATGGAGAGGGTCCTCACTGGGTTCCTGCCATCATTCTCCGCTCAACAGGGCCACTCTCATACAAGGTGCAGGATGAGGTAGGGCAGGTCCACCGCCATCACCTGGCCCAGCTCTGACATCATTGGCCGGTCCAGAGGGAGACTTTGCAACACATGCCAGTTCCTGATGATCTGTTGCGACACTCCCTGGGCCCAGAGGGAGACTTTGCACCACCACCCAGTTCCTGATGACCTGTTGCAACGCTCTCCAGTTCCTGTTCCCTGCTCTGTCCTGTCCGGGAAATCTCCCATCCCAGTGCACTGCCAGCACTTGGGAGACGCACCCCTCAGAAGACCTGTGACTGCCACCTCCGGCCTGGGAGGATGAGGAGCTACAAGAAGAGCCAATCAGGTCATCCAAGCCCATCCCTCCCCCCTCGTCCGTTAAGCCTGCTTGCTGCAGAGAACTGTCTGAGGAGCCACAAGAAGAGCAGTTCCCAATCAGGTCAGCCGAGCCCCATTCTTCCCCCTCACATATTATGCCTGCCTGCTGCAGTGAACTGTCGTCTGCTCGGGGGGATGTGGCGTCTAGCCTGCAGTTTGAGCTGGCACCTTGGCGATCGGACTTTGAAACTGTGCAGGACTTTGATAGAGTTTACAAACCCCTGGGTCACTGGGACGATGAACATTCCCAAGGTTCTCCATGGCCGCAATGGTCCAACCGAACAAGACGCACCCCCACCTATTTTAAAAAACTAGTTTGTTTAAACCAAGGGGGAGGAGTGTTGTGTTCTAGGGTTTATTCCTACGCTGTTTGAATTGCCCTCTAGTTTTCTAGTTTTCTCATTCTATTGGCTGTCTAATAAAGACCACCCATTGGTCCTGAAGCAACAAGGATGGGATCCCAGAACTAACCAAATGGGGCACTTACTGTCTGCCTGCCCACACTGAATCACTAGGGCACCTAGACCTAAATCACTACAGGCATGGCAACCTAGGGCCATATCGAACCATTCGACCCCAAGGTTGGGAACTGGGAATCATACCTCAATCATTTTGAATGCTTCCTTGTAGCAAACGGTATTGAAGGAGATGATGTCTGCCACATCGCATGTTCTGAATAAAGCCTTCTTCATTTGACCATCGTCTCCTGCCTCAATACTTAAAATATGAAACACTATTTACACATGGTCTGGGGTTTTAGTTTAACAAGCAAGGAGAAAAGTATGCCAGGTCTGGGATTAGGGTTGACAATCTCCAGGTGGGGCCTGGAGGCTTCGTGCTTTGACAACTGATCTCCAGACTACAAAGATCAAAAGATCAGTTCCCCTGGAGAAAATGGCTAATTTGGAGGGTGGACTCTATGGAATTATACCATGCTGTCAGGTAGCCCTGTCATGTCAATGGTATGCTGGAGGAGGGCTGCTGCCTCTTTCCTTTCCTCTGAAGTTTTCCACACAGTCTCTTATCAGGTCCCTGACCTCGTTGCTCTAGCTGCAGGAGCCTCGCTGGGAATTATAATGGTTCCTAGAATATTTTGCTTCTTAGCCCGCTTTAGCTTCCCACGCACGTGAACTTTATCAATTGGTTTCTGCTAGAAGGGGGGTTGTTTGAATGTAGTATGACCTAGTAAGCGCTGCTGTATCTAGTCATTACTGACACAGAGAATGTACACGTGTCTTTAGTACTGTTCCATTATTAAACACTGTCTTCTGGAGAAACCCTGTGTTGTGTGACTGACTGAAGAACCTGACAGAGTGTCAGTAATCCTTCTTTCCTTCCTTTAAACCACCTTTCTCACCAACCGGGATGAATGGGGAAGAGGATGCTGCTGCTGTGGTAACTACCATGGAAAAATCGGTTCCTACCGCTATGGTACCGACCACCAGTCCTCTGGAGGAGGATCTGGGTGAGAGGTACTTTGACCCATTTGGCGGGGCATACGCCAGCATGACTACCCAACCAAAGAGGCGAGACTGGGGAAGGTTCCAAATGGACACTGTCAAAACTTGGTCCCTTACCCCCAGGCCCCATCAGGACAATCAGTACAATCAGGCCATCTACCACTTGAGCACCGTGCCCAAGCCAGAGGCTGGAACACGAAAACCAGCCGAACCTGAGGATTACGTTGATACCTGTTTGGGGTTATTAAAGCATGGCCAGGACCAATTTTTCCAGATGGTCAAGGAGTCGTTCCGAAAGCTACCGGAATTGATAATGGAGGTAATGCAGCAGGAACTCGATCAGCAGCTACCTGCTCCCCAGGCATCTCTGGTGCAAGCACCGCCTGCCCGAGAGGTTCCTGATCAGCCACTGCTGATCTAGCAGCTGGTACTCCCCCCCCACCAAGAAGGATCCCAGGGGGACTGGGAAGGGAACTCCCCCCACTGGCCAAATTGCTGGAGGCAACGTTTGATGGGGCTCCTGAGAAGTTGGCATACTTCTTGGTGTGGGTGGAAAAGTTTGTTGGGAACTGGGGCCACCTGTTCCCCAACGAGGAGTGCATCGTGGACTATATAGCATCCCGGTTACGGGAAGGAGTGGCTGATTGGTATGTGAATCTACATCATGAGGACAGTCAGGAGCTCCGGGAGGTCAATGCATTCATGTGGGCCCTACGGGTGCATTATGAGGATACAAATGTGAGTGAAACCGCTCAAGATTTCCTGTGCACTTTCCGCCAAGGAAAGAAATCTGTATGTGAGTATACCGAAGAGTTCCGTCGCCATGTGGCCAAGATCTGAGAATGGTCAGACAGGGTGCTGGCGCACCACTACCACTTGGGACTCAACGCGGAGATACGGAGCACGATCCTCCACAGCATGAAGCTGGTGTCCCTACTTGCCTGGATGAGAGAGGCGGCTGACACGGAGAGCCGCCTCCGCACCATTCGCATCGATGACGCAGCCACCTTGGGGAAGAGTACTGCGGTGTCTGTGAAAACCAAAATGCCTGCGAAACCTAAAGAAGGAACATGCGAACTCCACATGAAACAAGGTCTATGCCTGAAATGTGGGGAAGCTGGTCATTTCGTCACTGCATGTCTGGAGTCAGGACCTGTGACCCCCCCCCCGAAGAAGAGCGGAGAGAAGAAGTGGCCTGACACCCCAGCGAAAAAACCGCCCAGCCGAACAAAGACCCCCCACGCTCTGCAAGCTAGCCTGCAAGAAGAGGAGACTGACTCATCCTGTGAGGATGACTTCCAGCTGGCGAGAAATGGCCCAGACCTGCTATAAACAGTGCTGACCAGCAGGTCCCACATCCTGAGGTGTAGAAAACGGTGAGCAGTTACCCCCCTATTTTTCGTGACTGTGACTATTATCAACCTGGAGCTAAACACCTATGTACGACTGCAAGGTCTAATTGACTCGGGGTGCGGGAGGGATCTGATCCATCTGTCCTTGGTTACCAGTCTGGGGGCTAAGGTAGTTAAGCTCCCTGATCCCTTGGTGTTCACCCAGATGGATGGCTCTGCCATGAAAGACCCCTGCAAATATGAGACTGTACCATTGCGGATGGGTGCGGGGTAACACTGGGAACACCGTCCTGTCATCATTACCCCAGCAGCCCGCTTCCCATTGGTGCTCGGCAGCCCGTGGCTCCATGACCATGATCCTTACATCTTGTGGGGTGAGGGGATCATTTGGTTCATTTCACCCAGGTGCTTAATGCATAGCTGGGACAGGGAGTGGGGCAAACCTCCCAGGGAGCAGCCAGTACATGCCTGTCTGGCCAGCTCAGAACTCCAGTTGATTCCCCCCGAGTACCATGACTTAGCTGAGGTATTCGGGGAGGAGGAGGCAGACAAACTGCCCCCCCCACAGAAATTGTGACTGTTCCATTGAACTGTTATCTAACCAGAAATTGCCTAAGGGCAAGTTATACTCCATGAGCCCGGCAGAGAAAGTGGAGTTGAGGAGGTACATTGACAAAAACTTGGCAAGAGGTTTTATTTGACCTGCCTCCTCACCTTTTGCAGCCCCGGTGTTGTTCCAAAAAAAAAGAAGGATGGGGGTTTGAGACTATGTACTGATTACAGGGGTTTGAACGCTGTCTTGTCCACCAATGCCTACCCCGTCCCCTTGATTAAAGACCTCTTAGCTGCAGTCTCGCAGGGGAAAATCTTTTCGAAACTTGATCTACATAGTACTTATTTCTGGGTCCGGATTAAGGGGGGGGATGAATACAAAACTGCGTTCAATACCCCCCTGGGGCAGTTCAAGTACCGTGTGATGCTCTTCGGCCTTCAGGGCGCTCCTAGGGTATTTATGAACCTGATAAATGAAGTTCTGCACAAGCATCTGTTTAATGGTGTCCTTGTTTATCTGGATGATATTTTGTTGTACTCCCCTGACAAAGAATCCCATGTGAAGTTGGTTAGGGATGTTCTCAAAACGTGGCACAAGCACAAACTCTTTGCTAAGCTTTCAAAGTGTGAATTTCACTGCACTGAAATCACTTTCCTGGGCTATCGAATCTCCCCCTGGGGAATTGAAATGGACCCTGCCAAGGTCCAAGATGTGGTGGGGTGGGAACCTCCCAAGATGCAGAGGCAGCTCCAGGCATTCTTAGGATTTGCGAGCTTTTATAGATCATTTCTCGCAAATTTTGCCCAAGTGAGCTTACCACTTACGGACCTCCTGAAAATGAAAGGGAAGGGTCCGGACAGTACAAAGCCAGGGGCTAAACTTGACTAGACGCCAGAGTGCCAAAGTGTGTTTGACTGCCTAAAAGCCCTATTCACTTCCAAACCCGTTTTGGCGCACCCAAACAAACTTAAAAAATTTATTGTACAAGTTGATGCCTCAGATGTTGCTATGGGTGGCGCCATCTTACAAGAGGGGGAGGACAGGAAGTTACATCCCCTTGCTTATGTCTCTCGGAAAGTCACTGACACTGAACGCAATTGGCTGGTTTGGGACAAGGAGGCGGGAGCTATTAAATTGGCCCTTTCGACATGGAGGCATTGGTTGGAAGGTGCTCGGGTGCCGTTTGAAGTGTGGACGGATCATAAGAACTTGGAAGTCCTTAGAACGCCCTGAAACCTCAACACCAAACAACTCCGGTGGGCTGATTTTTTCCTCTAAGTTTGATTTCACGCTCCACCATTTCCCAGGGAAAGCTAATTCACTGGTTGATGCTCTGTCCCACCTCCCGCAACACGACAGCCATCAGGAGGAGGTCCTCGATTCTATGTTCACCCCCTCTCAACTGGGTGGAGTGGTGACTATGTGCACACAAGCTAAAGCCCACCCCCCCACCAGTGGACTCTTGGGAACTGAAGTTCGCTTCTGCCATCTCTGATACTGATCGCGCAGAGCTGGATAAAGAGGGGGGAGGAGGAGGAAAGGGAAAATGGTTGTTGGTACTGTGGTCAGAAATTGTTTGTACCTTTGACACTGCAGGGTGAAATAATGTCTTAATTGCATGGGTGCAAGCTGGCAGGGCACTTGGGGTTTGTTAAGTCTCTGCACCTCCTACAATGCCAGTTCTGGTGGCTGGGGATGAGGAAAGATCTCTCCCTCTTTGTTCAATCATGCCAGACCTGCCTGATGAGCAAACCGAGGCCTGGGAAGCCTCCTAGACTCCTCCAACCTCTGCCCACTTCCAGTCACCTGTGGGAGGTCATCTCCATGGATTTTATTACGACTCTTCCCCCCAGTAAGGGTAAAATGGTTATCTGGGTCGTGGTGGACTTGTTTTCCAAGCAAGCTCATTTTATTCCATTTAAATCCTTACCGACAGCAAGGATGTTGACTAAAGCATTTTTGCAACAGATTCTCAGACTTCATACATTGCCCCGGAAGATAATCTCTGATCAGGGCACGCAATTTGTTTTTAAATTCTGGAGTGAACTAATGCACCTCTTGGGGGTCGAAAGGGGCCTACCACCCAGAGACTGATGGACAAACCAAACGACTTAACCAGACTCTGGAACAATACCTTCATTGTTTTACTAACTTTCAACAGGCCAATTGGGAGGGACTCTTCCCTCTAGCAGAATTCTGCTATAATAATGCCTGCCATTTGTCTACAGGTGTATCTCCTTTCATGGCGATCTATGGGAATGAAGCCTCGCCTCTACCTTTACTATTTGACATTGGGTTGCCTGAGGAATAGGCGGGAGATTGGTGCAAGCATTTGCAGTCGGCCTGGCTGCTTCTCTGTAAAACATTGGATGGGGCAAAGCAAGCTTACAAGTTACAAGCTGATAAGAAATGAGATAAAGGTTGGGACCTCAAACCTGGGGACTCTGTGTATGTGTCAACAAAAAATATCAAGGGTCTCCAACCCAATTGGAAATTGGGCTGAAAGTTCGTAGGGCCATTCCCCATCAAATGTATGATCAATGATGTCACTGTAGAACTTGAACTGCCTAAAGCATTGAAATTTCTACATCCTGTCTTCCATTTCAGACTTTTAAGGCATGATCCTGGACCTAACACCTGGTGACCGCAACGAGCTACACCCCCTCCCCCGCTTATGGTGCAAGGCGAACTGCATTTTGAAGTTGCTGACATTTTCGACTCTAAGCTAAAACACAATAAACTGTATTATCTTGTTGAGTGGGTGGATTTTGGGCCCCAACACAGGGAATGGGTCACTGTAGAACATATAGACACCCCCACCTCCTTCGCAAGTTCCACCGCCTCTACCCAAACAAACCGGGGGGGGCCCTTTAGATGGACAGGATGTCAGGTAGCCCTGTCATGTCAATGGCATGCGGGAGGAGGGCTGCTGCCTCTTTCCTTTCCTCTGAAGTTTTCCACACAGTCTCTTATCAGGTCCCTGACTTTGTTGCTCTAGTTGCAAGAGCCTTGCTGGCAATTATAATGATTTCTAGAATGTTTTGCTTCTTAGCCCGCTTTAGCTTCCCCCATGTGCAAACTTTATCAATTGGCTTCTGCTGAAGGGGGGGTTGTTTGAATGTGGTATAACCTAGTAAGTGCTGCTGTATCTAGTCATTTCTGACACAGAGAATGTACACGTGTCTTTAGTACTGTTCCATTATTAAACACTGTCTTCTGGAGAAGCCCTGTGTTGTGTGACTGACTGAGGAACCTGACACACGCTGAGGTCCCTCCCCTCTCCAAACCACACTCTTTCCAGGCTCCACCCCCCAAAACCTCCAGGTATTTCCCATCCCAGAGCTGGCAACTGTATCTGGGATCATAAGATAAACCATCTTTTTCCAGTAATGACCACAAGTGAAATGACCTGTGAGCTTTTATGTGCTTGGCAGCTTACTAAACTGAAGTGTGTCCCAGTGTTTTTGGTTTACAAAAGTGCCTTCTCATTCTCTCCCCCTCCCCTTTGCTTAAGCATCATGTTGAGGACTCTGATGCATCTTTAGTTTTCTGGGTTGTCTGCTGCTTGTGCATAAATGTCACTGCTGGAAGGCAACAGGATCTCTGATTATTTATGAGGCAAATACTTTTCAAAACATTATATCTTGCTTGCTGCTTAGTTCATTTAATTAGGCTTTGAAGGCCTGTTTTGGAAATCATCTGCTTAAAGGCTCTGATGTGGTGGAGATGGTGTTCTATGTTTCTTATACTTGCACCTGAGATAGGTTTTGAATTACAGTTTAGTGTAGTGGTTAGGAGCATGGACTCTAATCTGGGAGAATCGGGTTTGATTCCCCATTCCTCCACTTGCAGCTGCTGGTGTGACCTTGGGTCAATCACAAGTTCTTTCAGAGCAGTTCTCTCAAGAGCAGTCCTCAAAAGAGCTCTCTCAGCCCCACCTACCTCACAGGGTGTCTGTTTTTAAATGGTAAGCCCATCTGCATGAACAAGATTGGGGAGGGACATGCAGATCAAAGTCCTTTTAAAATTTCCTTTTGCAGTGTGCAGCCCAGAGAGAACATTGCCAAGAAATCTACCCTCTGTACATGTTCATGCTCTTCATTTTGCTGTTACTTAAAATGGTGTGGTACAGTTTCAAAGGGACAATTAACTGGGATGTGTAAAAGGAATGACAGGATTGCCCATTGGAAACAATGGGAGAGGCTTGAAGGCCCATTGGAGAAAATGGGAGCCAGGAATGCCAATTGACTTGCATGGGCTCCACTGAAATACGTTGCAGCACAAACAAAGTTGCAAAGAAAATGTGGAATGGTTTTTCCATTAAGGTCTTTGGGCCCAGATAGGCTACTCTGGGACTGGAATGATAGCCCTCAGAGTGGAAAGACAGTTCCTAGGAATAGAATCTATGCTCTGGGACTAGAATGATAGGTCACAGAGTGGAATGACAGCCCCTGGGAATAGGCTCAGTGCTCTGGGACTTGTGCTCACTTGTAGGATATGAGTTTGAAGTGAGAAGAAGATTGCTGATATTCTGAACTCTGTACATTACTCAGAAATTGAGTGAAGAGCAACTGTTTGGTATTCTGTCCTGGCTCAGAGACTTCAGCCATGCATTTATCAAATGAAGGCATCTGTGATCCCATAATTTAGTACATTTCAGTACAAAGTCACCCTTACGAATAAGGCAGAAACAAGACTTCCGTAAATGAATGTCCAGGAAAACTTTTAAAATGTTCCCCTACAGGCTTTTCTGTGTTGTCTTCCTTACTGTCAAATTTGTGACCATTACTTTGTCTGATGCACATGGTATGTATATTTGCAGATCATAAAGTGACTATTCTAAAAGTTAATTGAAATAAAGGACACAGCAGGAGACTGCTACCACTATAACCACTGGTCAACTCTCACCTTTTCCTGGGTTTAGCTCAGACCAGGGGCATTGCTAGGGGGTTCCCAGGCCCCCCTAAATTTCTGGGGAACCCCTCCCTAAATCTCACATGGCTCTATCTCCATAGATAGTGACAATAGCCTGTGATGTCACTGGCTCCTCCCTATGTCACTGGGCCTCAGTTCTTTTAAGGACCTAGCATAGCAACTCTGGGTCAGCCCCAGCCCCCCCCCCAAAAAAAATTGGAAAGTCTACACCCCTGAATCCAGCCCTAGGCCTCCCTCCCCTGTTCCCAAAAAAGCTTTTCTGGTGAATGAAATATAACCAAGAAGAGGAACTTCATCTAAAGCCTATGTGTCTTGAAGTAAAATATCATATTGGGTTAGAATTGAAGTAATATATGGCATCTGACTTTTACTATTCCAACCGGCTACGTTCCAACTCAGTATTTTGTACTGATTTGCCTCAAGTGGTCAGAAATTCTCATATTGTTCAATACCTGGGACAGCTGTTACTGGATTATTGGTTCAAGGGGAACAGGGGCTGAATGTCGATCCTCATAAGTGGGGAAAGTATCTCTTGGGAGTTTATTCTCTAAGTAGGAGATAATTCATCCCCTCATTTTAGGGGAATGTAGAAGGATGTCTTTATTTGTGCCTGATGGAGACTTCCCTAATTCAACAGATGTGTCTTCTTTTGGGTGGTCACAAGTCTTATCAGCTTCCTTTACCTCCACTACATTAATTTGTTTTAATGCATTAGATGCACTTTTGTGATTTACATGTGTCTAATTTTAGTTAATTTAGCTAGAGGCTGTTGCATGTGAACAATAATATTTGACTGTTCTAAAACTGGAAGAGCTCCAAATGATTTTAGAAAGCTATCATCAACTGCATCTAGATCTTTTTCTTTTATGGACAGAGGAAATTGTGAATGTTTCTTAAAGGCCCAACCAGTATTTTCCCTCACCTTAAGCAAAGGCTGCTTATAAGGTTGTCTGGAGATGATAAGTCAATCAACAGATTCTCTTTCTCATTTTGTCATAGATGGGGGAAAAGATCCTTAGACCTGTGTAGCTGAGTACATTTAGTAGAGAACAGAGAAGAAACAGTTGTAACTTTAAAAAAAATATCTGGGCGGAAATGCCATGTGACTGCAACTATTTAAGCTTAGCCATAATCTGAGACGGGATATTAGGTAGAAAAAAGAGACGCTTCAGTCTATCAGTGGGAATACAGTCTGTCAGTCTTTCATAATATTTTAAATTCTGGTGGGTAGCCATGTTGGTCTGAAGCAGCAGAACAAAGTTTGAATCCAGTGGCACTTTTAAGACCAACAAAGTTTTATTCAAGGTAGGCTTTCATGTGCAAGCACACTTCAGATTTTTTTAAAGTCAACATTTTCAAATCTTTGACCAAATAATGCAGCTAAGTGCTCTCTTATCAGATGCTTGTTTCCCCAATTAATAATTCGACCTCTAAAAGGGTCGATATTCAAAATAACCCTGCATGGATCTACAATGGTCCTTTGCTTTAAATTGTTCCTGGGCAGTATACCTGGCCCAGAAGGACCTCTCATGTCTCTCCCCTTGTTAGTATAAGTTGCTGAATTCTGAGATATTGCTCATTTGGTTAAAGTGGTTATGGTTCCTATTTTCTCATAAATTTTCTACGTCTCAGCAACCAAATATGTCTGTGAAGCTAATATATATAAAACAGAGGTGTCCTCATTAGCTTCATGCAAAAGTTCATCTGGTTCACAAAATCCATCTGAAGGGGGCATATCATTAATAAGTGGGCCAGATTTCAAAGGATTATGATCTCTTGCCAGATTGCCCTCCTCTTCCATAAATAAGGGATCCTCAATACTCTCAGTACTCAGTACTTGCAGAACTTGAAACCTATTATTAGTCTTAAAATTAAATTTTAAAAAATCCTCAAGTTTGCTTTGTTTGGGGGATGGCACAGGAGAGTCCTCAAAAGGGCAGCCTCTTTTCTTAGACATTATAAGTGAACAAATAAACAAATACAAGTTAATTAAAGTAATTAGTAACACAGAAAAAAGAAGAAAAGGCTGTAAATACAAATACAGGTACACACAGGAAAGCAAATTGGTAGTTTAACAAGGCAAAGATAAAAGACTATTAAAAGGAAAGAAAGAAAAAAGATAAGAAAATATATATAATGCAGGTGTTCTACCAACACCCACCAATCGTCCCCCTGCCTTCCCTTATCCCACATAGCTAATTAAGCTAAAACTAAGGTGGGGCCTTCACAAAGACAACCTCCAACAGAAGAAGAAAAGCAAAAAAAAAAAAAAATGGAGGCTACCAAAGGCCGCTACTTCATGATAAAACAGATCACAAGCCAGTGACCCTGAAAATAAAACCAGTGGGAAACCAGCTTAACATAATTGAAAGAAGGAATTCTTCACAGAGCAAACAGCAACACTGCCACCCAGCCCAAGCCAGAAACCTTTTTTTCTAAAACTATTCAATGGCTGAGTTCAGACTGGCACTTTGCTCCGGTAGCCAGTCGCAGCAAAAAAGCCCCGGAATAAACTGTTCCGGGTTTTCCCGTTCAGACAGCCCGGGCTGCTGCTGGAAGATGCGGGGCGGAGCTGGGCGGGAGCGTTCAGACTGCCACGCACAGGGGTGCGTTGTATTCGGCGTTTCCCCATTAATTCAGCTGTGGGTGTATGGGTGCATTTTGCCGATTGGGGGAGAACCCCGCAGTGCCGACACCGCATTGGGCAGTAGAGCGGAGCATGGCCAATCATACCGCTGCTGCCTTCTGCCCAATGCGGGTTGCTCTCGGCTTTTCGGCTGCGCGTTCAGACTTCCCAGAAGCGGAGAAACGCGTGACACACGCGGGCTTTTGGATTTGCTACCAGTTTTATGAGGTATCTTTTTAATCCGGCAGTGAAGTGCAATAGCACGGGTTGGCTACGGGTGGGGGACGCCAGGCAGATGTGCCTGTGTGAATGCCCAATTTACTCCGGGATTGAATCGTCACTGGCCCAGGTCCCTACCGGGGCAAATTGCCAGTCTGAACTCAGCCAATGTATTTCTTTTAGATTCCAGATTTTCCTGCAAACCTGGGGCATTGTACAGGTTTGTAGAAAGATCTGCCTTGCCTGTTTACAGCTCCAGTCACTGGATTTAATTATCCTAAGATCTGGCCAACTTGGCTAATTGAATTTACAAGTGGGAACCCACAAGGACTTGTGGGAGGAATCTCATTCCTGCCCCCTCCCATTTCCTCTTTCTCTTTCCTGAAAGCAGGGAGGGCCCAACTCAGACACAAACCGACTTTTGCGGTGCCTGACATGGGGGGAGGGAGAGCCAGCCAGAAGCTGGGCCAAGCTGCAGATGAGGCCAGAGAAGGAACCGGCCTGTAGAGCGGCATGAAAGTTAGGCAACTTCCCTTTCCCATGGACCAATAGTAGGGCTAAATGCGGCCCTGAGGGAGGGTCATCACAAGGAGAAGGGGCTTGCCATGAACCCTTGGACCCATTCTTTGTCCAGCTGAGGTGCTCCTGCAACCTGCCATCCTAGCCAGCCGTATACAAAAGCACTTATAATGCACAATAATAACACATAAGGTAAGTATAAATGTGAATATCAATAACTGAAAGTCCTTATTAGTATTTCTTTCCAATATGTAGTCGAAAAAGAGGTCTTCAAAAAAGCTGTGCTGTGGACAAAATTCTCTGGAATAAATTTTCGTTTTGTAGAAGACTTCTGAACATCAAAATATCCTTCATAAAATACATAATTTTTAGCTGTTTTTAGCTACTGAATACATATGGTCTAATAAAACCAAAGCAATGTACCAATAAAGCTTAAAAAATTTACATACATACAACAAGAGTCTGTCCTTATTTCATAGATTGCAATCCTTTCCATAAGTAGTAATACAAAATCTACAAAAAGAGGAATATAATTATGAGTGACCCTAGCTTTTCCTGACTTTCTTTGACTTTCCTGACTCCAGAGACAGAAAGAAAGGGCTGAGCTTTGTTGTGTATGTCAGGTATACATCGGATGCTTAGCAACAGACTTGACTGACAGTTACTTTAGCTCCTATGGATGGGAAAAAGTACTTAATATCTGAATTTAGTCTTGTTTGTGGTTGTATGCCAACCACCTTGTATTATGGGTCTTGGAAGGCAACCAGGATATACCCTTTATAAAATCACAGTGCAGTATTTGATTAATTTGATTCCTTTTGTATGCTACATACCAGATTCTTTTATGTTTTAAAGGGTTTTATATTTGGGTTTGAAGTTAAATAAAAAGAGGTGTTTGGAAACAACTCTCTCTCTCTCGATGCAATTGGGAAGCCAGTTTCTTTCCCTCCCCAATGAACACAGTGGGGATGGGAGTCCATGAAAAGGTCCCTGCACTCCTCATTTCCCCAACAGTATGGAAGTTCCACTGAGATCTGGGGTAAGTGGAGCTGAGCTGGTATTTTTCTCTAGGAACTAGGAGGAAAAGTTGAGTACACTACTTTTCTTGATGGTTCTGTCATGTAATTTAATACATTTGAAGAGGGACCAGGTGCAGAGAGAGAGACTGAACAGTGTGGTAGGTAAGTCCTGGAGAATCCTTGGCACTGGAATTGCTTAAGAGCTTCAGAGAAGGCAGCATTAGTGGGGCCCTTCTTATTAGGACCCCCACAGGTAGCCCAGGCAATGGAGAGCATAAGACTTTTTTTTTGGCAGCTAAAATTTTCTAGCATGTTCCCAAGGGTCATCTAATTAGAGTCAACTCTTAGAAGCAGTCTCAGGGATGGACTGGCGTTCTGTAGCTTTGTATGTGTTGAGATTCCAGGGTTCTCTCACTCTGAGGAGAGAGTCAGCTTACTGGAAACAGATCCTTGGGATGGAATCTAATTGATAGTGGTTAATTGGTGTTAAATGATTAATTGTTTCAGTTGCCTCTGAGTGTATATGTGTTAAGTGGATGACTGTGAATCTATTGGGCAAGTGTGAGTAAAACGGTCCGTCTAAAATTTGTCTAAATTTGATTTAAGTATGCAGAAATTGCTGGCTTGTGAGTTTTTTCTCTCTCAATTTGGAAATTGTTTTAACTGAGAGCATTTAGTATCAAGAGCGAAGGGGTTACATTATGAGGAAGAAGTGTGTGTTTGCAAACTAGGAACTGTTTTGTGTATGGCTCTGGTTTGTTTATGGAAGATGCTGATAAGGGAGTTTGGTTTTAGAAGGAAAGGGGGGGGGGGGAGTACCCAGTGAAACATTAGAGTTTATTTTTAAAATTAGCTGCAAGCCAGAGAGTTAAAAAGAAAATCTGCTTGCAATTTGAATGAAGAGTTTGTGGTTGAAAGGGTGAGAATATGGTTGTGTGGTTTATTTAGATTTTACTGATGTATTTAGCAAGAAGCTGTTGAAAGACTGTGGAAAGACTGGGTTGAAAGGTGATCTGTGGCAAAAGCTGTATTATAAAGGGTGGTGTTGGATCAGAAAGAAAGATTTGGGGAAAAAATATTAAAATGTGCATAATAAAAATCCTACGAATAAATGCTGGTCTGCTTAAAGAAAAATTAGGAATCTAAAATTAATTACTTAGGACATGGATGCACCTCTGTTAGAACTGCTGGCTTAGTTTAATTCAATGGCCATTTATAAATTGTTTTGACTAAGATATGTCTGTTGTTTAAAAAGATCTCAGTGAAGTTTTGCGTCCAGTCTAGTTGAGTTTTTCCTCCTGCACAGGTGAAAATTAAACAAATTTCTCCCTTAAATTTAAATATAAAATTTTATCCCAACATTTGTGTTGATACTGAGTTAGAAGGTTTGATTTATAGCTGTGCTCCCTCTGCCCCAGCATTCAAATTTCTTCAGCTGGACTAGAAAAGGGGGGGGTTAAAGAGAAAAGGGAGTGAGTGAAAAGGGTGAAGCCGCTGGATGGCATAGTTGAAATCTTGCCCCATTTTCTCTGGGTCTGCAGAATTTTAAAGCTATATATTATGCATCAAGGGCCCAAGATACATTTACAATAATTAAATAATGTTTTGACCAATCAAGAAAAAATTTGGATAAAAGTATTTGTTTTCTGTGTCTAGATAATAAACCTTGGGTTACAATTTGCTGGTGCAATATTTTATGTTCTAATCTAAATTGGTCTGTTTGCAAGTGATGAACTATTGAAAAATAGTGTAAAAAAAGAAGTGTGTGTGTCATGATCTCAGAATTTTTTTGTGACTTTGGAAAAGTTAAATAAGTATAAATGAGTAGGGTTATAAAAAGGATTTTGGTAGAAATATTATGTGGGTACAGCAGGGTTTGTTTTCACATATGGGAAAATCTTATACTGACTTGTCCAGACTAAAATACAATGTGATTCAATTATTGATAGAAAAAGGATTCTTCTTAACAGAAAATTATTTTATCATTTGTATTTTTATTGTTGAGGGGGAACAATAGGAATTTGTTTTTAGCTTATTCTGCCCTTTTAAATATAGAAATCTCCATTAATATTGCTGGATATATTTGTTCTTAATCTCGTGACTCCCATAAAATATGAGAATTTCAATAATTTGCAGAAACCAGTGCTTTAATTATTTAATATAAAGGAGGTCATAACTTATATCAGACATAACATAAAGTCTGATACAGATTTTAAATTACCAGAAATTTGTTTTATAAGCTTTTTGTCAAGCTTTTTTTATTTCATAGTTTTAATATTGATTCAGAATTGATTATTGGATAACAGCAATAAACAAAAAGGATTTTATAAATCCTAATAGAAAATATCCAGATCATGATTTTTAAGAAGGATCTGCTTCTATATTGGTTATGTATTTTTGTATGTGTGATGCCAATATAAGCATATGAATCATGTTCAGTATACTATATTTATAGAATAGAAATTTTAGTTTTAAGATTGTTTATGTCTGTTTAGAGTTAATAAGAAGTTTAGCTGAAGGCGCTCACCTGTCATCTCTGCCTCTTATTGAAGGAATTCAGCTTTGCCCAGCTTCCATTTTATCAAGTTACTAGCCTGAAACCCGTGCTTCACTACGGTATTTAAGTTCCATAAATCCAGTTATAATACTGATGATGTGAAATTTGAAATGTGACATTTGTTGTAGGAATTCTAATGGAGAGGATTGTAGTGTAAGAAATAAAGAGAGACATATGTACTTTTTTCTCTCTCTACTGAAGGACCTTTTTCTAGACCACATTGGTGGTTCTGCTCTCAGGTGCTGGGATCACCAGGCTGCTTGCTGAGCTCGCTCTGGAGCAGGCCACATAGAACTGTCCATTTAAGAAGCAGTCGTCTGTTAAGTCAACTCCTGCTACCTTCCACGAAAGTGATGGCCTCTCTACTTGTGAACCTGGATTGTTTTGCTCATATGGAGACTGTGTTGTTCTGAGCACCTCAGAGTGATCTTGCTGGTACTTGACTTGTGTAGCTCAGTGCACTGCAGGAGTATTATGTGCAAATGTCTTTGCCGCATTCCTAAGTTGCCTCCTCCTTGTAGTGTTGGTGTATCTGCCTTGACACTTGCCAGGAGCTTTCTTGGGGGCAGTAAGAGGTGAAAGGTCTGAGGGGGAGTGTAAGGGAGTGGTGATGTGGTGGACATTTCTTCAGGTTCATGAGGGAGGAACACATTGAAATAGCTCCTAGAAATGTCCTTTACTATCTCCCCATATCATTCATACCCTGGGCCTTCTCCTACACCTGACAGACACCGGACTGTCTGGTGTTGGGGGGGGGGATTGTATTTAAATGCATCGGGGAGGCTGGGTCAGCAGCAGTGCTAAGGCAATCCTGCTGAGCAAACCTCTCGGGCAGCTCTAAGCATCCCACCTCCTCTCCTACACCTGACAGGCAGCTGCCTGTCCGATGTAGGATGGGGAGGGGGGAGGAATATTAGAAGCCACTGTGGAGGCAGGGCTGGCAAGATCACTAAGGCATTACTGCTGAGGCAGGCTTCCTCGTGGCTTTAAGCACGCTGCAACCACTGCTGCACCTGACAGACAACCGCCTGTTAGGTGTAGGAGGTGGGGGAGTATGTTGGAAGCCATCAGAGAGACTGGGCCAGCAGCATTGCTAAGGTGATCCTGCTGGGGTGGTGTCCCTGTTGGATTAAAGTACCCTGGTCCTGCTCTTACACCTGACAGACACCAGCCTGTCTGGTGTTGGGGGGGATTGTATTTAAAGGCATCAGGGAGGCTGGGCCAGCAGCAGTGCTAAGGCAATCTTGCTGAGCAAACCTCCATGATGGCTGTAAGCATCCCACCTCCTCTCCAACATCTGACAGGCAGCTGCCTGTCC
Organism: Gekko gecko; assembly: GCA_029375565.1. Classification (NCBI taxonomy): domain Eukaryota; kingdom Metazoa; phylum Chordata; class Lepidosauria; order Squamata; family Gekkonidae; genus Gekko; species Gekko gecko. Next base: position 213,175,435 of record JAPDNY010000005.1, on the reverse strand, counting down.
AGTGTGTATGGGGGGAGTATTAGAAGCCATGGTGGAGGTGGGGCTGGCAGGATCACTAAGGTGTTATGGCTGGGGCAGGCTCCCTTGTGGCTTTAAGCACCCTGCAACCGCTGCTGCACCTGACAGAAAACCGCCTGTTAGGTGTAGGAGGTGGAGGGAATGTGTTGGAAGCCATCCGACTTCCTCTCCTACACCTGACAGGCAGCTCCCTATCCAGTGTAGGAGGGGGAGGGGGGAGGAGTATTAGAAGCCACTGTGGAGGTGGGGCTGCACCTGACAGACATCCACCTGTTAGGTGTGGGAGGTGGGGGGAGTGTGTTGGAAGTCATCAGAGAGGCTGGGCCAGCAGCTTTGCTTCACCTCACAGGTGGTTGTTGGCCACTCCTGATTTCCTCAGCTGTCATTAGCTCTCTGCAGTCCCCTGTAACTGGGATTTTTTAACCTCAGAACAGTGAGCTCTGCAGCTGACCAATCAGAGAGAGGGGGTGCAGGGAGGCAGCTGCCTGGCAGCCACATAGGAATCAATGGGGGGAGCACATTTTACCCCTTTTGACCCACTTAGGGGTCGAATTTCTATAAATCCCTTCTTAGCAAGCACCTACGCCATGGTAGGAGCACTCTCCCTGAATTTGGTGTCTCTAGGTCCAGCAGTTTGGCCTGGATGTTAGTTTTATGGTGAGGGGACTTTCTTTTATGCATATAGAAGAAGGGCTAGAGATTCAGACTCACAGCCTGAATCCCAAAGACTTTCCCCTAGTAAGGGGTTTGTTATAGAAGCAAAACTTTTAATTTTATTACTGTGTCCATTACTGGCTGATATAGAGTATTCAGAGCATGGAAAAGAGTTTATATTAAAGGGATATAAATAAAGATAAAGGAAGAGCTCTTGTTTATAAAATTCAGTTTAAAGTGTCAATTAAATAATTATTAAAGGATTTATTTGGTTTGGCTATAGTCTAACTAGGACTTTGAGCATAAGTGTTTGGGTATAGGGTAGTAAAGATAAAGGTAAAGGTTTCCCTTGCTCAAAAGCCAGTCGAATCCAACTTTAGGGATGCGGTGCTCATCTCCGTTTCCAAGCTGAAGAGCCGGTGCTGTCCAAAGACATTTCCATGGTTATGTGGCTGGCATGTCTAGCCACCAGGTTCACAGAACACTGTTACCTTCCCACCGAAGTGGTACCTATTTATCTACTTGCAATTTCTTGCTACTGCTAGGTTAGCAGGAGCTGGGACCAGAGACAGGAGCTCACTCCATCATGCAGCACTCGGGTCTTGAACTGCTGATCTACTGACCTTGCAGTCTGCAGTTCAGCGTCTTAACCACTTGAGCCACCACAGGTCAATATAGGGTAGGGGTGTGCAAAAAAGTTATAATAATTTGGCCCGATTCGGGCAGAATCAATTTCGGCAGGCAGAAAGACTCCCGCATGTCAATTACAGCAGTACAAGCTGATTTGGGAGTCTTTCAGCCAGCCAAATGTCAATTTCGGCCTCACTATATCCTATGGGCCATTGAAGTCAATCACGAAAACATAGGGTATATTCTGGAGGCTGGAGGGGAAGGGGTTTGAGGGAGAGGCTCCAAACTCTCAGGGTAGCATTTTTTCCAGTGCTATAAATATTATTTTTGAGGTGTGTGTGGTGTGAGTGGTCCAATGAGGTTGCAACACCAATTTATACAGGGCAGGGATTGTATAAATGTTGTTCCTGTTGGTCTTTTGGGGGTTCTGTGTGGCACTGTGGCATGCTTGCACTGCCACAGTACCACTTGTTCTGGAGTGTGCCACTTGTTCTCATGGCAAACAAGCACCTCCCAAGACAGTTCACTTTCCCTGAGATTCTCTGGGAGAGCCTGACTGCTAGGTGCTGCCTGCTTGCCTGCCTTAAGTGCTGCTGGCTGGAAACAATGGAGGTAATGGGGGTAACCTGTTTGGGTGTCCATAGAATTGGACCCAATGGTCCAATTGCTTTGGGACATGGGGGTTTATGTGGGGAGAGGCTCCTGAAGCTACCCTGAAAATTTGGAGCCTCTCCCTCAAACCCCCTCCTCCCCAGAGCCACTAACAGCACTAACAGTAACTTTTCCCCCACCATAGAGAACAATGGAGGAGATGGGGCAACCTGTTTGGGGGCCCGTAGAATTGGACCCACTCATCCAATGCCCTTGAAACTTGGAGGGTATGTTGGGGAGAGGCTCCAGCAGCTGTCCTGTGAGTTTGGAGCCTCTACCTTAAACCCCCTCCCCTCCAGCCCCCAGAATTTACCCTATGTTTTCACCATTGACTTCAATGGCCTATAGGATATAATGGGGCAGAAATTTCGGCAGCGATTCGGCAGCATGTCGATTCAGATTAGAGAATCTGAATCGGCCCTCAGCAGCCCGAAATGCCTCTGATTGTTTAGGAACATTTTGTGTAGTTTAGTAGCAGGACTAGGCGGCCATGATGCTGCTCTGTGGCAGCTTGCACCACCCCATGCCTGAAACCAATGCTGGGCTTGAGTGCAGGAGATGCTGTCATAGCACCTCACCTCAGGTGAGGGAAGAGGAGGAGCATGCTTGGGATGCTTGCCTTTGCTTTCCTGTTGGGGTGTGGGTGCCCCTGTGAGCCAAGCCTCTGAAGGTGGGGTACCTGTTAGAGTGCTGAAATGGGAGAGGTCAGCCATAGAGTATAGGCTTTGCTTTCCTCCTTGGGTGTCAGCACCAAGTGCAGCCCTGAAGTGCTAAAGTGCCCTATCTGTGCATTACCCACCACGAAAATGCCTTGCCCCTCACTCTAAGTCTGCACAGCAGGGAGCTCCAAGACAGAGTCCTGTGCCTAGTGCTCTAGCTACTGAGCTGTACAAGGTCCTGGCAGAAGTTTTTGTAGGATGGAGGGGGCCATGATTGGGTGCTGAGAAGGGGGCTTGGCTGCCCCAGGGAGTGTGCTGCTTAGCTGGAAATGCAATCCAGAATCAGGTTGAACAACAAAGCCAAGGGTCGAATAGCCAGGAAATCAGTTCAAAGTTGCTGGGATCAGGAACAAGGAGCAGTTGCTACATACCAGGTCAGACCTGAGTATGCAGAGTTGCTACCACACTGAGGCAGGTGTGTGGAGTGTTTATGAGCAGGTTCTCCCTTCCTGGGAGTCAAGTCTGCTAAGACTTACAGATCCTCTTGTTGCTTTTGCAAGAGCTGCAGTCTGGCACTCCTTTTTCGTTCCTGCATAGTCAGCCTCTGACGTGCCCTATGTCTAGGGCTCTCAGAAGAACTGGGTGGGGAGTCTGGCCTCAGGCTGTCTTCAACTGCGGGTGCTAGGCCAGGTGTAGGATCCATCTCTCCTTCTGGCTGCACCTCATGTGCAGCTGCTGGGGATTCTTCCTCCTCAGGTGCTGTTGGGGGTTCTTCTTCTTGGCTGACTCTAGAGGAGGCTGGGTTGCTCCCTGCCTCTTCCTCATCTGAGGAGTAGTCAGCCTCAGCAGAGCCAGTACCCACAACAGGGAGGGAGAGAGTTGGCCAAGGCTGTAGTCAGCATCCTGAGTTCCTCCAAGAATAATGAGTGGGGATACAGCAGCAGGGGAAGATTTTATTTTTGCAATCCATGGGCGCCTATGCACTACACCATGTTTTTTGTTGGTGTAACTTTCTGCTTCTGGCGGGGGGCATTTCCAGGCTGAAAGGGCTCAGAGAGCTGATTAACTCAGGCCACCCCCCAATACCATCCACAACCACACCAGCACAGGGGTCTATGCCTCAGTTGCACCAATGGCTGGCTGCTGCACCCCACCATGGGTGCCCATGAGCAACGGGGCACTGCAGCAGCCCTGTGCTGTTGTAAGTGCCAGTTACACTTACTGGACTTACCTTGACATAACTGAGACTTACGCTGATGTAGGGGTAAGTTGGCTCCCAGAGCACTTTCACCCCCTTTCAGGATTGCTCTTTAAGTTACTTTGTGATTTCTCTTTGATTTTTTGAAAATTAGCACCAATTTACAAAAGGGTGTTTTGATCTTCTGATATGTGACTTACGATAACTTTAAGTTTTTCTTGCTTAACGAGATATTAGAGTTCCCCCAAAACAACATTAGTTCTTGTATCTTCTGACGTCGTGGTTTAAGGTATAAAAGGGGGGGGGTCCTTCAGTCAGCACCCGTTCCTGTTTTCTTTACAATGTAATAAGCTCTAGATAAGGTATTAAGCTGTGTCTTGATATTCCTACCTCCCCTGTTTGTTCGCTCAGGTTGAAATTTCCCCTATAAGTTGGTTATAATAGATGATTTTGGATGGTTTCCTTAATATGAATTGGCCAATAGATCTACCCAAGTACAGAAGATTCTGTGAAACCTGCCAGAACCTGGCCAGTTTCCCATAGAGGGCTTTTGAGGAACAGGCCCTGTTAAATTTCTAATCTGGCCCAATGTAAATTTCCCAAGATTCTTAAAGAATAAAAATTAAGGAAATAATTCTGTTTAGTTAAATATTAATGTCATAAATATAGTTAATGGATTATATTACTTATGTTCCGATTTATAGTTATTGTTGAGATTAAGATGCAAATTTGAAATTAAGATGCTAATTATTTGGCTGTCTATAAAATCCCAGCAAATCAAATATTCTTTTAGCTTAAGTTATTGTTGGGTTTGGTTAATATTAATTCTGATTTTGATAATCTGTCTATTTGTCACTATTTATAGGGATGTTCATTAATTGTGTATTATGTTTTTCTGGGAAGACATGCTCATATTTTATGTTTACAGTTTTCTTGCACACAACTGATGATATGATTCATGTGAGTAAAAGGGAGGGTATCATGATGGGCACCTGGACTACAAAATTTTGCCAGAAATTTACCCCTGGCCCTTTCCAATAATTATAAAAAGGATTCAAGAACAAATCTGCTTAGTGGAAGTGCACCTGTACACCATTACAGCCTTCCAAACAGCAATGAACTATTTTAAAATGAGTTTCCCTAATAGAAAAACTGCCTGTTGTTGAAGGTATTAATTATGTTTGAAAGGGGTTTTTTGTTTGAAAGGTATAAACTTTGAACAGTGACTGGAGTGCCACCAAATGGAGAAGAAAGAACACTCTTCTTTCTGTTAATTTTAGAATCCTGCTTATAAGAAAAGACTTGAAAGATTATTTTGGATTTTTTTTCTCGTTTGAATTTTTTTTTACTCAATATAGGACTGAATATAATATTTAAAACATTTCACAATCAGTTTCTGTTATCTCAGCATGTTTCCACAACTATCCACCTTGAAAGCCCAGGACAAGAGGTCTACAGAAGAAGTCTGTCTGTTGCTAAGAGGGGAGTGTTCCATGTTCCTCATCACTAACAGAGTTATCTGAGTGGCAGAGAAAAGCTTCTGGTTTTCATTCCCACCCATGAAAGGCACTTATCACAGATCCAGAAGTCCAAATCCATGGGTGAGGACAGGAGTGGAGGAATGTGGAAGACAGTGTATTTATTCCTGAAGGCTAATCATTCCTGAACTTTGCTGGGGGTAGTGGTGGTGGAGAAATCCAGCTGACCTGAATCCCCTCTGGACTACATGGGTTCCATTCCAGAAAACTAAGAGTGCGGACACGTGGTCCTTTTGATCGGGGTTCGCTGCTGTTCCTCACACATGTAAATTCCATGTTCACATGTGCTAATCCACCTCCCGTGCCGAAGCAGGCTTACTCTCGCAATTGTTCCAGTTTTTCCTGCCCCCTGGAAAATCAAGTATTTTCCTGGCACTTGTGCTTTGAATGCACGATTTCACCCATCTGGACAGCCATCTTTCACAATGATTGCGATTAGGGCCATCTGACCACTCTTTGTGTGTGTGTTTTTTTTTGACTGATGATCTCTGTAGGCATCTGGATTGAGGTGGTGTGGCTGCTCTGGTGTTGCTAGACCTGTCGGCAGCGTTCGACACGGTCGACCACCAGTTGCTGGCCCACCGCCTCGCTGACGTGGGGATTCAGGGGCTCGCACTTCAATGGCTGGCCTCTTTCCTTCAAGGTTGGGGACAGAGGGTGGTGATAGGGGATCAGCGGTCCCGGAGACACCCCATTGAGTGTGGGGTGCCCCAAGGGGCCGTGCTGTCCCCGATGTTGTTTAACATCTACATGCGCCCCCTCACTCAGATTGCCCGGAGTTGTGGGCTTGGGTGTCATCAATATGCAGATTACACCCAGCTCTATCTGATGCTGGGCGGCCAGTCGAACTCTACCCCGGATGACCTTCATCGGGCTTTACAGGCTGTGGCTGGATGGCTCAGACTGAGTCGGCTGAAACTAAACCCGGCAAAGACGGAGGTCCTGGGCCTGAGTCGGATCGGTTCAGGGTTGGGGTTCCCTCTCCCAACCTTCGACGGGGTGCCGCTGGTGCCGGCGTTGGAGGTTAAGAGTCTGGGTGTGCTCCTTTTACCACCTTCGGCAGGCTTGGCAGCTGGTCCCCTTCCTTGACCACGATGACCTGGCCACTGTGATCCATGCGACGGTCACCTCAAGGCTAGACTACTGTAACGCTCTCTACTTGGGGCTGCCTTTGTCACAAATCTGGAAGCTGCAGCTGGTGCAGAATGCTGCAGCCAGGCTGCTGATGGGTCTCTCTAGGAGGGATCATATTCAGCCAGTGCTGAAGGTGCTGCACTGGCTGCCAATAGCGTACCGGATTCGCTTCAAAGTGCTAGTCTTGACCTTTAAAGCCCTGTATGGCCAGGGTCCAGTCTACTTGAGGGACCGCCTTTCCCCATATGTTCCCCCAAGGGGACTTCGGTCGGGGAGTCAACAGCTCCTGGAAATTCCAGGCCCCAGGGAAGTAAAATTTGCTGCCACCAGAGCCAGGGCTTTCTTGGTGGCGGCTCCTACCTGGTGGAGGGAGCTCCCGGAGGAGATCTGGGCCCTGCGGGACCTTGCTCAGTTCCATAGGGCCTGTAAAATGGAGCTATTCCGCCGGGCCTATGATTAGGAGCCGCTGCCATGGTTAGCCATCTGCCATTGCACTATCATCATCATTGAATGCGGGGTGGCCCTGGCAGGAGAGGGGGTGATGAGCTACTGTTTGGCTGCTGTTTGGCTACTGGGGGCTAACGTTTGCCGGGGGCTATAATCTGCCCCATCTTGTTTCATTGCCTGGATGTTATTTATATGTCTTTGGTTTTATACTGTTGAACTTGTTTTAAAGTTGGCACGCGTGCCTTGTTGTGAGCTGCCCTGAGCCTTCGGGGAGGGTGGGATACAAATCCAAATAAATAAATAAATAATAAATAAATAAAAAAGCTTCCGGTTTGAGCACTTGAGTAAACATGCGCTTAATAAATCCATTATTAAACGTTATTTTATGTTCATTTCTCTGTTTAAAGAGTCCACCCTTCAGAACATCCATTTTCTCCCCAGAGAACTGATCTCTTTAGTCTAGAAAGGAGGTGGGAACAAGAGGCGGGGCTTCGGCAACCTGGATGGGGGCCAGCAAGGAGGATGGCAGAGATGGCAGGGCTGAGCCTTTTTTCATGGGGCAATGGTGGCAGCAGCAGTGATACCATCCCCCACAGCAGTGGCAGGAGCAGCAGCCGCCTGAGCCTGCCCCATGGCCAGCAGGATCACCTGGAGGGACTCGGCATGGTGGCACAGCGGCAGGCGAGTGGGTGGTGAAGAGAGGGGTTGGCTGCATCTAGTCAGCCCAACCCGAAGAAAAATGTTCCCGATTTAATTAAAGCGGGAACAAAGCGCGATTACCTTGCCGGTGTGACCACAGGCTAAATGTGGCAAAGCAGAGATTCCAAGATGCAGTGCAGATAATTGAACCATATATTTAAGAAGAACTTGCTTATCTGAATTTTGCCTATTTTTGTTTTTTAATTTTGTGTATGTGTTCTGCTGATTTTTGGATTATGGGAACTGCATGTTTTGTTACATAGATCTACAAACTGTCTATGACATTGCTGAATTTAGAATATTTTTTCAGCTTCCTTCTTTTACACAGACATAGACAAGAAAAGAAAGAAGGGGGGGGCAACAATTTATGAAAAAAAATTATCTTTATCTTTATTAGTTCATGGGTTTGAAAATATTATTTGAAGTTTTATTATTGTTGAATATTTGTAGAAATGGTATGAACATTTATTTATATCGGCACAAGAGCCAACTGAACCTAAGGAAGGATAGAATTTGTTTTGTGAAATTCTTTATGATTTCAGAAATAAGAATTGTTGGAAAACATTATTTAACCTATAACACTGTCATTATTAGTGTCAATATGCATGGGTATTGTTATTAAAAATAGAAGTAAGTGGAATGATTATTCAGTGGAAAAAGAAGAAAATTCCGAAGTGATTTATTGCCAAGTCTGGAATCAAAGGATAGATTCCTTACTCCTGTGTTATCTGAACACATTGAGACTGAGATTTGATTCCATGATAACTGGTAGATTTGTATTTTATTGTGGCATGGGTTGTTGGGTTTTTGTATCACAGCTCATTCCAGCTCCCCTACCCATGTAGTAAATGTATTCAATTTTGTAAATGAGGCGGGGACTGAATCTGGTGAGTGTTTTCATGTTAACACATAACTGCTAGTTTCCTCCACTTAAGAAGGGACCTAACCACCAAAATGTGAGAGTCAACCGGAAGTCACGTCTTGTTTGTACTTTGGACACTGTGCAGATTGTGATTAATTTGACCCTAAAATATTGTTCAACTTTTTCCCTTGCAAGGTATTTTGTATGTTTCACTGACACTGGACTAATTATCATATGTTTGTATTGATTACTACACTGAGAATATTAGAAACTAGGAGTACGGCCTGTTGTGGAAATAAATACAACGGGCTCTAGAAAGAGGCTCTGGGAGAGTGCCCTGGCTTTGGGCACACAGTGAATTTGCTGTGGTGACCTCAGCAGGGTATAATGACAGAGACCACCATTTTCAGGTAGCAGAGATCAGAGGAACTGATCTCTGCTACCTGAAGAGCAGTGGTAGTTTCGAGTGATCTCCAGCCTTCACCTGGAGATTGGCAACAATTGTTACCCAGGAGGAAATGGCTGGTTTGGAGGGTGGAGTCTATGGCATTCTACCTGCCTGAGGTCCAACCCCTCCTGAAACCCCACCCTCTCCAGGTTCCACCCCTCAAATCCCCAGGAATTTGCCAACCTGGAATTGGCAATCCCATCTCCTTCCCAGCTAACCATCAACCTACTGTTATCTGCCCCTCTGACCTCAGCTGACTTCTGCCCTCTCTCCTGCAAAGCAGTTGTAATTCTGAGTGGTTTCCAGCCCTCACCTGGAGATTGGCAACAATGGCTCCCCATGAGGGACTGGCTGGTTTGGAGGGTGGAGTCTATGGCATTGTACCTGTCTGAGACCCCGCCCCTCCTCAAACCTCACCATCTCCAGGCTCTACCCCTCAAATCTCCAGAAATTTCCCAACCTGGAGTTGGCAACCCTATCTGCCCCCTGACTTCAGCTTTCCATCTCTTTCCCCCTCCCTCCTGGAGAGCAGTTGTAATTCTGATTGATCTCCAGCCCCCACTTGGAGATTGGCAACAATGGTTCCTAGGATGGAATGGCTAGTTTGATGGGTGGCGTCTATGGCATTGTACCTATCTGAGGTCCCACCCCTCCTGAAACCTCACCCTCTTCAGGCTCCATCCCTCAAATCTCCAGGAATTTCCCATCTGGAGTTGGCAACCCTATCAGGACTGGCCCCTTCTCTCAAAGGCCAAAACAGGTGACAGGACCAAGCTTGGTTGCCTACCAACAGGCACTGAGGGGAAAGTAGGGTTGCCAGCTCTAAGTAGGGAAATACCTGGAGATTTGGGGGGTGGATCCTGTGGAGGGCAGCATTGGGGGGGGGCGGAAGGACTCAGCAGGGTATAATGCCATAGGGTCTATCCTCCAAAGAAGCCATTTTCTCCAGGGGAACTGATCTCGGTCATCTGGAGATCAATTGTAACAGCAGGAGATCTCCAGGTCCCACCTGGAGATTGGCAGCCCTAGGGGAAAGACAGCTGCACAGCAGGGGATGGAAGAGAATGGTTTGATGGCCACTGGGCCAAGATTGGCAACAATAGTTCCCCAGGAGAAAATGGCTGGTTTGAAGGGTGGAGTCTATGGCACTGTACCTGTCTGAGGTCCCACCCTCCTCAAGCCTCACCCTCTCTGGGCTCCACCCCTCAAATCTCCAGGAATTTCCATACCTATAGTTTTATCTCATCCCTTCTCAGCAGCCTCTTCCTAGGCAAAATTCTGTCTTTCTCATTAGCGGGGAGCAAAGCAGTTTACTTCATTCTTTTCAGCTTTGTGATCTGTACAGCAACCTTGTAAGGCAGGATAGGCAGAAAGTCTCCGGCTGGTCCAAAATCACCCAGGCAGTTTCCATAGGGATGCTCCTGTTCAGCCAGGCCTAAGGTTGCCATTGCCAACAAAGACAAATTGATGCAAAGGAAGATGGAAAAGTCTCCATATCTCTATTTTGCCTTCAATTGGTTTTGATGTCAGCAGAGTGAGAAAATGCCAGAGGCTCTGGGTGGGTGCCCCATGGTAAATGCACCAAACAATTCCTAAAGATTTTCAACTGTGTTGATAAATCATTTTCTACACTCACAGCATCCCCTGACAGAATTAGTACCAGAGCTTTTTTTGCCTTGTGGTATTCTGCTTGTGGTGTGACCTGTCTTTTTTGTGGTATGGCATGGTTGTGTTATCGGGTTTGTTTCTTTTGAAGGGGAAGTGTTGTGAATGAGGACATATTTCACCTCAGAATACAACAGGTTGCATAAACAACTGACAATTCCAACTGTCTTGCGGGGGGGAGTTTGAGGTGTGAAATGGAATGAAGTCCAATCAGCTTCCATATGCAAATGAGCTTGAAATGCTGGCCCAATCAGAGAAGAGTGGCCTAGGCTGCAGTGGGTGGGAGAGAACTCAGGCAATGCAGCTAGTGGATAGGGACAGATTCTGAGCAACATACCAGGGAGCGAATTGATTTTGCCAAGCATAGAATCTTGCCAGACCACTATCCTTTTATATAATAGGACAGGATAACTATTACAATATGTATTTTGATTATAATACTGTTTTGAGTTCACTGTAGTAGCGCTAATTTCACAGTGGATGTTCTTGTTTATCAGAGGCAGAGAAGGGCAGGGCTCCTTTTAACAGCTGCATAGAAATTTGTTAGGGCAGCTTGTCATGCAGCGAAGAGGGATATAGACCTGAAGAACATTAAGAAATTTTCACCTTTGGATTTCAGGAAGGCTATCCATGCCGGTATTCTGGATTACTTAGGTCCCCAGTATCATTTTGGAATTCAGATTTTTTTGTTCTTGTTGCTTTTCTTTCTGAATTCTGAATTTTTGGGGTCCACTCTTCCCTCTTTCTGGAATGGCTATTTTTCATGCAAATGACACAAAATTTGCAAGGATCCTAGTTCTGTTTATTAGGCTAGGGATCCTAGTCTTTCCACTAAAGACTCCCCCAAGTTTCAAGTGAATTGGATCAAGGGTCCAATACCCCAGGCTCCTGAACAAGCCATCCTACCTGTCTGCATTGTTTCCTATGGGGGGGGATGACGTGCTTTTTCCAAGGTAAAGAAGCCACTAGCAAATACAAGAGCTACCATTAGTCAAAAGCCTCCAATACAGAACCAGCATACAGAACCAGCAAGCCCAACAGAACCAATATCAAACCAGAGGATTCCACCAGAACTGCTGGCTAATGTAGCCAGCCCTACATAACAAATGTCAAATCAGAGAATCCAAGACAAACAAGCTTAAGCTAGGGGCATTATTGCAAGGCCACTGAACCAATTTCAATCCACAGAAGCCAAGCAGAACCTAAGGCCAATGTGACTTGCCCAACAGAACCAATGTCAAATCAGATAATCCAATTGACATAATTGGGTAGAGATTCTGCTGTTCCTGCTACATTCTGATCCCATTCCCGGGGAGACCTGCCTATCTCGCCCCACCCTCCTGTTGCCCAGGAACCCTGTAAAGTTGAAGAATAACTGCCTTGGGAGCCTTAAAATGCCAGCCCTGAGTATTCCTGGAATTTTTTGAGACCTGATTATTGGTATTCCGGAAAACCCAAATAATTGTCCAGATACTTGAATATATCCAAAACATACCAATAGGGTATTTTCTGGATATATATTCAGGTTAGAAATATCTGAATGAATATCCCTAGTAGGGAGGATGGAAAGCTGCACCTGTTAAAATTATCTCTGTGACTCAACAGTTTCTGCAACAGGAGCACAGCCCTTCTCCATCTTCAGTGAATTCTTCACTTAGTAGCTGTTTATTTTATTAAATCCGAATTCTGCTGTGACAGATCCTACCATCTACCACAACTTCTGTCACACAAGTTCAGGTATACAGCTAGGTCAGGCAATCACAGTTTGCCACCTATCTTGCATCTTTTAAATATACAGAGAGCCCTGACCCAAATTCCTTCTCTGTTTCACATAGACCTTATAGGACAGGGTAGCCCAGTCCCCTTTGTCAATCACCCCTCAGTCAGACACTTCACAGAGCTTTTGGTGTAGGGACTCGAACACTGCTTCGCTTTCATGCCGTCACCAGCTATTCATGAGAGAAGCCATGGCCTGACTGGGTTGTGTGTGTGATAGGTTATAAACATCCAATCCACAGGGTTAAACAACCAAAGAGTTAACTTTTATTTGTGGCTTCATCATAACATTTGAATGATTGAGGGAAATATTTACAAAGTTTCTCCACACTTGAACTTTTGAACCATAGCTCTGTTCAGGCATTCAGGATTCTTTGTCTCAAGCTGTCTTTCTCCCAGCTAGCATCAGGCTGGTTTTTTGCCACTCACTGGCTTATGCTTCTGGCTCCTTTACCAGCCAGTCCTAACTCTCTTTTTAACAGAACAGCTTTTTAACAGAACAGTCTCTCACCAACATTCTGTCAGCTCTCATTGGTTGCAGTTAGGGAGAGGTGGGACTTAGCCAGTCCATCACACCAACTTTGTTCTGAACATTTCTAATATGGCTTATAGAACAACATATAAAAGGTTTCCCTTGCTCAAAAGCCAGTCAAATCTGACTCTAGGGGGCGGTGCTCATCTCTATTTCCAAGCTGAAGAGCCAGCACTGTCTGAAGACGTTTCTGTGGTCATGTGGCTGGCATGACTAAATGCTGAGGCACATGGAACACTGTTACCTTCCCACCGAAGCGGTACCTATTTATCTACTTGCAATTTCTTGCTTTTGAACTGCTAGGTTGGCAGGAGCTTGGGCCAGAGATGGGAGCTCACTCCATCATGTGGCACTAGGGTCTTGAACTGCTGAGCTACAGACCTTCCAGTCTGCAGTTTGGCATCTTAATCTCTGAGCCACCATGGCCCCCAACAACAACAATGTATACTAACATTTAAAACATCGAATTAAATCCTTCAGTCAAGCAAGTAAACTTGATGTCCAACAAGAAAATAAGAAATTAGCCAGTCCATATTGAAGGTTTTATGGAATCAAAGTGTTTTTACATGCCTCCTAGCTTTCTGGACTTCCCTCAGTGGAAATTCTTAGTGAGGGAGGCACTTTCAAGAAGCCTTGCTTTTTCTAGCTACCTTCTGGGCCCCAGCAGCCCAAAGCATTGGGCCCCATGTGATTAGTTGAGCATATGGGAAGGAGCCTATGGGAGCAGGAGTCCTTGAAATAAACCATTTAGGGCTAGAAAAGAGCAAGAGTCCAGTAGCACCATAAAGACTAACAAATATGTGGCAGGGTATGAGCCTTCATGAGTCTCTGGTCATGTCTTCAGATGTTTAGTGCTAGACTGTGAACACAATTAAAATGAAAGGCCACTAAAAAGTCAATTACCTGTCTGAAATCCTGAACGCTGAGGAGTCCATTCCCACTTATGTCATACATCTTAAAGGTTCGTCTCATTGGCCTCCAGCAGTGTAGGATCTGGGACTGAATCCTCATCATCGCATTGAAAAATGTTGGTGTTTGTGGTCCAGAGGATTTCTTACAAAGATTGGAGGAAATGTTCTCAATTAATACAGCAGGACACTTAAATTCCACCATAAAGCTATCACGGGGAAATACATATATATTCAGGACTTGGAAAAGAAAATATTTCTTTATATAATTACAACTGCCAGCTGGCCTGTGACTTGACTGATTATCAGCTTGACTATCCAGAAATCAGCAGGTGAAGGCTGTCCAGTTCTGAAAAGAAGGCTTATCAGATAGTAATCTCTGCCCATCAAGCTATCATTAAAAACAAAGGGCAGAAGGTGGCAAATGTATAATTGTATGTATAATTAAGGTATGGAACTCACTGACAGAAGTCTGACAGTGCCCCTTTCAGATTATTTAAAAAAGAAAACAGTTATTGAATGTTAACTCTATCAATGGCTATTTATTCCAATAGTTAAGGATAGAAGGGAGGCAGCAAATCTAAAGTAGCTGGAATTCATCACAGGCTGTTTATGCATTGTTGAGGGGTATATGCATTGTTGAGGGGTATCTGACTTAATAAAGAGATATACATGCACATAGTGAAAATATGCTTAGTTGTCAGAATTTATCTTCATTTGACTGATACAATTTCTAAAAAATCATGGCCACTTTCAAATATAATCCATTAAAATACAAAACAGGCTTTAAAAACAGCAGAGAAAGATCGTAAGTTATCTAAAAGCAAATCTGTAATGAGAGGTTGGTATTCAATGAGGAGCTGAAATGAGATGCAGAGACAATGTAATATCTATAACTATAGATGTAGATACAGATAGGAAGATTGTACAATCTGTAACAAGATCTGTAATATTCTGGAAAATTCTGGAAATTCAGTCAGGATTTCTTGGTTGCGAAGAATATTTCCATTATGATAGTGACCACAAGGCCTTGCAGGGAAGGGGAAACACCTCGTACTGCTTCTCCTTCCTCCCCTTTACCAGGTCCAGCTTTACCAATCACTCTGCTTGCCCCCACCTCCATCCTGCAGGCTCCAGCTCCTGCTTCCCCCTCACAAATTTGCCAGATCTTTCTGCCTTCAGCCCCATTTGCTCTGATTACAATTCTTCCCCTTTCCTTCTCCCCTCCCCTTTGCTGGCTCTCCTTTATAACTCCTTGCAGCCCTCATGGTCTCTCCTTTCCTTTCTTTTCCTCTCATCTCCTCAGTCCCACCTTCCATGAGTGGCCATGATTGTTAACTGGAATGTTGAGTGCCCTTTTGAGTTCCTACAGCAACTCAAAATAACACACACATTTGGAAAGAGTGATGCACTGACATCATTTTTACCCATTTCATTTTAAACGTATTTTTTTTTCTTTTGCAGAAAACTTTTTATTTATTTATTATTCAGATTTTTACCCCGCCCTCCCGGCCAAAGCTGGCTCAGGGCGGCTTACATAAAAACAGGTAATTAAATTGAGACATAAGTTACAGTTAAATTCTAAAATCATACTAAAGTGCTAGTTGTTAATATTCATACAATAGTAGCAGCCAATAACCACTGTGCAAGAGTTGCCCTGCAAGGCTTTTTATGCCTTTTATGAACTGAAATAAAGTATGAACTGTGCAAAGCATGCACAAGGAACTGTACAGCTTGGTAGCCCACTATGATGCCAGACTGAGACTGCGCCCTGAGAGGAAGACACCTTTCCTTCTTTATTGCTGCTCCAGGGGCCCTGCAAGGTTACCAGCCCTCTTTACCTGATGGAAGATGGATCAGTTCCATGAGTTTGCACAAAGCACCAAACACCATGCCATGCTGAGGCATGAGGACAAAGGACTCCAAAACACCATTAGGAGACCTCTCCAAAACACACAGGAAACCTTTTTCTCTCCCCCATCACCAGCGAAGCTACACATAGCCCCAGAGAATCCATTCATGGTTGCCTAGAGACTAATCACTCGCCCATCAAGGACCCGGCTAAAGCCATCAAGGAACAATGGCTTTGGCCCAGTGACTCATCTCACCTACACCCAGGCACCAGACTCCAGTCTAAATTGCTAGTTCTCAATATTGCCCACTCCCCTAGACCCTTCCCCCTTGAACCCAACACCAATCAGCATGTTTTGGGGATGGACTAGTAGGTGGACCAGGACATGTGACCAGCTTGGGCCATCCCCAAGAGGCATGTGACTAGGACATGTGGCCAGCCTGACCCAACCTCCCCACACCACGTTATAAAAGGGGCTACCCGACCACATGCTCGCTCGCTCTCTACTTCCCCCCCCAACAACCTCTATACTCTCTTACTCTTGAACTTGTGGCTATCTTGCCACACCTTACCCTGAGGCTCTTGGACGGCCACCAGAGTCTTCCATGTGCTTTCTGCTGGTTCAGTTTGCACTCTCCATTTTCCTAGCATAAGTCCCATTTTTCTATAATTCCCTTATTTTTCCATTTGGAAGCCTTCATCTCATCAGACAGGTAAATATAACCCAAACAATGAATATCCTGCTCATGCAAATATGCTGATTATCTATCTTTGTTTCCTAGAATCTGAATAATTGTGTGTGTGACTGTGTATTGTTTATGTGTGAAGAAGACTACAGTAAAGACACCATTTTAACCTAACTGCAGCCTCTGTGTCAGTTTCTGATAAGTTCTGGAAGGGCAGGATCTCTGTATAAATTGGTGTTGCATCCCACAACCAATTGCTTATTGATAAGAGCTAATATTCCCCATAATTTTATTAATAATAACAGCAATCAGGTTAACACAAGGTTCTTATCTCTCAGTCAGCTCTTAGAGTTTGTTTGCAGGACTTGCTGTTCTTTGGGCTGTCAGTGGCGATTCCAGAGTCCAGGGCCAGCTGATGCTCTTCACTGGTGGTGGCGGCTCCCAAAAGCCTGGTGGAAGAGCTCTGTTTTATATGCCCTGTGGAACTGTAAAAATTTCCAGGAGCTCATTCCACCAGGCTGGGACCACCACTGAAAAGGTCCTGGCCCTGGTCGTCCTAGCCTCCTTAAGACCTGGGAGGGCCAGTCAACTGTGGGCTCCTGACCACAGTGCTCTCTGGGGAACATGTGAGGAAAGGCAGTCCCTCAGGTATGTAGGTCCCTGATCATATAGGGCTTTAAAGGTAAGAACCAGCACCTTGAAACAAATCCGGTATGCTATCAGCAGCCAGTGCAATGCCTTCAGCACAGGCTGTATGTGCTCCCGCCCTGGGACCCCCATCAGAAGCCTGGCCACGGCATTTTGCACCAGCTGCAGCTTCCGGATCTGAGACAAAGGTAGCCCCATGTAGAGAGCATTACAGTAGTCCAGTCTTGAGGTGACCATTGCATGGATCACTGTCACCAGGTCATTGCATTCGAGGAAGGGAACCAGCTGCCTGATCAGCTGGAGATGGTAAAAGGCTGATTTGGTAGTGGCTGCTACCTGGGCCTCCATGGTTAAGGTGGCATCCAGGAGCACTCCCAAGCTCCTAACCTCTGGCGCTGGAACCAATGGTGCCCCATCGAAGGTCGGAAGTGGGATACCTAACCCCGGCCCACTCTGACTCAGGCACAGGACCTCCATCTTTGTCGGATTCAGTTTCAGTTGGCTCAGTCTAAGCCAACCAGCCACGGCTTGTAATGCCCAGTTCAGATCTTCTGGTTTGGAGTTGGATTGACTGCCCAACAGCAGATAGAGCTGGATGTCATCCACATACTGGTGACAACCCAGCCCATGCCTCTGGGCAATCTGGGCAAGGGGGCACATGTAGATATTGAAGAGCATTGGGGACAGCACCACCCTTGAGGCACACCACAATCCAGTGGGTGTCTCTGGGATAGCTGTTCCCCTAGCACCACCCTTTGTCCCTGACCTTGGAGAAAGGAGGCAAGCCATTGCAAGGCTAGCCCCTGTATTCCCACTTCGCTGAGGCAGTGGATCAGTAGCTGATGCCTGACGGTGTCAAATGCAGCTGACAGGTCCAACAGCAACAGCACTGCCGATCCACCTCGATCCAGGTGCCTCTGGAGGTCATCTGTGAGGGTGACCAGTGCCATCTCCATCCCATGGCCTGGGCAAAAGCCGGACTGGAAGGGAACTAAAGTGGAAGTGTCATCCAAAAAGCCCTGTAATTGAGCCACCACCGCCCTCTCTATCATCTTGCCCAAAAAGGGCAAGTTAGAAACTGGCTGGTAGTTGGCCAATTTGGCCGGGTCCAAAGATGGCTTTTTTAAGAGGGGGTGGACCACTGCTTCCTTAAATGCCATGGGGAACAGTCCCTCCGAGAGGGACTTGTTGATAATTGCCCACAAGGCACCTCAAAATCCCTCGTGGCCAGCTTTAATTAGCCACGAAGGACACAGATCAAAGGAGCAGGTGGTAGGGCAGACAGGAGCAATTTGTCAACTTCCTCTGGGCTCAGCAAGCCGAAATAATCCAGAACTTGACCAGAAGACACGCATGGATCTTCAAGTTCGCTCACTGTATTAACTGTAGCAGGGAGATCGTGGCGGAGCGACAAGATTTCATCTGTAAAATAGCTCGCAAAGACCAATGACCAGTTCCCTAGCCAATGGCCAGTTCCCTGCCAATGGCCAGTTCCCTAGCGTTTGGTTTACCTTGCAGCAAAGTAGTAATAGACCGAATTGTTCTAAACAATTGGACCAGGCGTGAACTTGCAGATGCAATCGCAGCCATATAGTAACACAATCGCAGCCGTATAGTTTTGTTCTTCACAAACCTGGGCACGGTTAAGGATAGAAGGGAGGAAGCAAATCTAAAGTTGAAGAAACTTATCTAAGATTAAGAAACTTATCTTAATTCTGGCTGGCAACACTGTATGGATGTTTTGATTCACATAGGACCACCTTTGGCTATATGTGACTCCAGTACAGCACCAGCACAGCTTAACCCAATATGTTTTAGATATAACACCATACAGCACCGTATGGTTTGCCATCCTAAGTTGTCCATAGGCAGTATCCCATGGCTTTGTTCCCGGGAGTAGAAAATACTTTTTTTCAGTTTACATATGCATTTCCATTAGCTTGAATCCTAGTAGAATATTCTCACCCCAATACCATGCTGGCTCACTTGGAAGTAAACCCTATGTTATTCAATTGGACTTACTCTTGGGAAAGTTAGATTGCAGTCTAGAACTCTCACAAGAGAAGGGCAATTATGAGAGACTGTGCAACAAATCATAAAGCAGTTATTGTGCATGAACAACATTTGTGGTCTTTGGATGGCTGAAACAATTTGGGGTTTTTCATTTCATTAGGGAAGAATTTTACAGTGACATTTCAGGGTCAAAATTGCCCTGTGTGCACATCTATCTCATAAGAATATAAGAAGATGCCTGCTGGATCAGACCAGTGATCCATCTAGTCCAGTATATTGTTTAACACAATGCCAACCAGCTGCCCAAGAGTGTCAATGAACAGAGCACAAAGACCTAGGACTTTCTCCAGTGCTGCCTCCCAGCACTGAGTTTCAGAGGTTTACTCCTTCTGAAAGTGGAGGTTCCTTTTAGTCACCATGGCTAGTAGCCATAGATGGATCTTTCCTCCAACATAGATTGATCTTTCCTCCACGAATCTGTCCAACCCCTTTTAAAGATCTATGCTTGTGGACATCACTACATCCAATAGCAGCAAATTCCACAATTTAATTACACACTAAGTAAAGAAGCATTTCCTTTTGCCTGTCCTGAACCTATTGCTCATTGGTTCCCATGAGATCTAGTGTTATTGAAAAGGGAGAAAGAGAGCTCTCTATCCATTTTCTTCACCCCATACATAATTTTATAAATTTCTATCATCTCCTCTTAGCTGCTTTTTTCTAGTCTTGTAAATACCCAGACTCTTCAGCCGTTCCTTATGAGAAAGATGCTCCAGCATCTTGGTTGCCCTTCTGTAATTTTTCTGGCTTTACAATACCCTTTTTGAGATATGTCAACAAGAGCTATACACAGTATTCCAAATGAGGCCTCACTGCTGCTCTATACCAAATCATTACAATATGGGCATTACAATCCCCAGCATGAAGTGTGCTTTTTTCACTGCTGCCACACAGTCAACATTTTTATTAAGCTTTCTACTATAACCCCAAGATTATAACTTCAATATGGAGTGAGCAATCAGGACAAACAAACAGAGAGTTTTGTGAGGGAGCAAAGCAGATACCATGGAAGTGGTTTGTGTTATATGGAATTAAGCAGATGATTCTACTAAGTGTGTAGCTTGTGCTTAGTTTGTTTGATTTGGCTGTTTGATTCTCGTGCAAAATTTATGCTTGGCTGCTTGGTTCTGGTGTGTTAGGTTCTACCTTGAGTGAGTTAAGGCTTGTTCTGTGCAATGTGTATTTTCCCATCTTTTTCTGAGGCTTGTTTTGTGTAGTGTGTATTTGCCCTCTTTTCTAGTGTCTGCTGATTAAGGTGAGTCAACTGATGAGTTGGTTGGGGGTAGGGTCTGCAGTTACACAACTGTATAAATAGCATCACAATGCTAATGAGCTTGTGATCAGGACTGAGTGAACAGGAGGAGCAAACAAGGGAGTACAGGAAAGACTGGGCTACTTCCTATATGGATCAACATTGCTGGTTAGGGAGCTGAGTTAGTGACCTGCAAGTCTGTGCCATGTTTGTTTTCTTACCTGAGGATAATTACAATTATGCTTGTAGTGACTGTAAATTACCCTGCTCTGGTTAGACTTCACTTGGAGTACTGTGTTCAGTTTTGGGCACTGCAGTTTAGAAGGATGTTGACAAGCTGGAATGTGTCCAGAGGAGGACAAGAAAAATGGTGAGTGGTCTGGAGACCAAGTCCTTTGAGGAAAGGTTGAAGGAGCTGCGTCAGTTTAGCCTGGAGAAGAGATGACTGAGAGATATGATAGCCATCTTCACATATTTGAAGGGCTGTCATATGGAGGATGAAGCAGAGTTGTTTTCTGTTGTCCTAGAAGGTTGGATGAGAGCCAATGGATGGAAATTTTAAAAGTTTTCAGCTAAAATTTAGGGAAAAAAGCTTCCTAAATATTTGGACATTATTAAGCAGTGGCTAGATAACCATCTGATGGCAATGCAGATTCTATGAACTTAGGCAGATTGTGAGAGGGAGGGTGGGAAGAGATGAGTCAGTGCTTGGCTCTCATCATGGCCCGATTGCCACTTTGGAGTCAGGAAGGAACTTTCCTCCAGGCCAGATTGGCCATGGATCTTGGAGGCTCTTTTGCTTTCTCTGGGCATACAGCAGGGGTCACTGGGGAAGGGCGGCTGGGGAAGGGAGGGGGAAAGTAGTTGTGAATTTCCTGCACTGAGCAGGGGGTTGATGACCCTTGAGCTCTATGTCACTTACAGCTCTATGTTTCTGTTTCTTTCATTCTCAGTCTCAGCCAATTCAGACCCTGTCAACATATACTTAAAGTTAGGACTTTTTTTTCTTCCAGTGTGCATCATCTTACCTTACCAACACTGAACTTCATTTGCCATGTTGTTGCTAACTCACCCTGTTCAGAGAGATCTTCCTATAGTTCTTCATAATCAGCCTTAGTTTTCACCATTCTGAATAATTTCATTTAGAAACTACTTACAGACATAATTTTGTGTGGCTTCAAGAATTTCCTCCATTTGTCCAAAGAATGTTTACCTGTATTTGTGGATTTTGGATTACAATCCTTTGTAGAGGAGATGTGTCTTGTTGTTTAAGCAACAGCACACAGCTTTGTAAGAAGTCACAGTATGCAAATTTGCCAACACTCTTAAAATCATATTTTGTTACAAGTTGTTTACTTTCTTCTTTGGTTAAATTCAAATGAAATTTCTCTGCTATATCTGAAATAAACACAGGAATATCTGAATCAGAAGTATAACAACTATGTTTTTAGAGTACCCATAACACTTGCAATTAGTTTTGGACAAGAGGGCAGGCTGGCTGAACTATTAAAATAATAAAATACACATTTTTAGAGTTTACTTTTACAGCAATATGAATAAAAGAGCACCAATTAACTATTTATTTATTAGATTTATATCCCGCCCTCCCCCAACGGGCTCAGGGTGGCTAACAAAGAGGCATATGCCATGATTCAACAACTAAAACAGATTAAAACAGCTCTTATCAGTTTAAAACAGTAAACCACAAACAAAGTGCCAGTGCCCTGATTAATAAACTCTCATCGATCCAAGATAGGGTTCCATAAACCAGCATAAACTAAGATAGCAAGATATGCACCCTTCTTTTAAGAATGTTCTGGGTCTCAGTGGATAAATGGCAACATATTGTATAAACTGTCCCCATTAAAAGTGAATTAATAAATGAAGATGAATTGACACAATTCTTTATGGCTTCATTTGACAATTCTGGCTCTTTTTAATACATTTGGCATTCAAAACAAACAAAGTAAAAATGAGCATAGGCATTAATTTTCATCTAATCTGACACCTAATTTTCCATATGGTCAGGCCAGCTGTGCATCTGAACTACTGGAGCCAGCAAACAGGGAATTTTGTGTGGAAGTAAAGCAGTGTGGTTTTTGTGTAAGTAAGCAGGAGGGTATACTAAGGTTATGGTTTGTGCTCAGTTTTGTTTGATTTGGCTGTTTGATTCTGGTGTCAGGTTCTACCTTGTGGCTTGTTTTGTGTAGTGTGTGTTTTCCCTCCTTTTTTTCCCCTACTGTGTGTGTTCCAACCTTTCTCCATGTCTGATGATTAAGGTGAGCCTGCTGATTAAAGTGAGTCATTTGACTTGAGTCACATGAACTGGTTGGTTAGGGGTGGGCTCTGCGGTTACCCAGCTATATAAAGAGCACCACAAAACTAGTGAGCTCATGTTTGGGAGCAAGTGAACAGGAGGAGTAAACAGGCAATTCTGTGTAGGAGTTCAGCAGGGGAGTAGAGGAAAGACTAGACCACTTCCTATATGGATCGAAGCAACATGACTGGTGAAGGAGCTGATGTAGTGAACTGCAAGGTCAGTGCTATGTTGGTTTTCTTACCTGAGGGTAATGGTAATTACACTTGTGGTAAGTGTAAATTGGTAGCTGTAATATACTGAGTTCTGACACGTGGCATAGTGAAATCAGCTCATACTTTATTAAGTAGCTCCAAATTGAAGACAAGACTAGCTGTGACCGGCTTATATCCATGCAACCCACACCCCATGACACAAACCCACACCCAGTGATAGGTTCTATTTACACTACCAGTTACTCATAGGTCCATACAGGGATCCTTGCATCGGTCCATGCTAGGATCTGACTTGGCTATTTTCTCTAGACCCGAAGGTCTGTGTGAGCACTTGACCAGGCTAGCGCTTGCATGGCCTTCTTGATATTCAACACCCCTCCCCCCATTGTTCCGAAGTTCTAGCACACATAGTCTTTACGGTACTCCAGGTGCCTGTGCTCATGAGTCAAGTGGTGCAGCCCCAGTGTAGGGCCACTGGAGTCATTATCTCTGTCTGGGGGTCTCCCAGCTTGCTCTGGGGTGCTGTTGGGTGTTGTCCCGGGCACTGTTGGGGCCCGGAGCACCGGAAGGATCAGGAACAGGAGTCAGGACTGGGTCTGCTGGCTCCACTGGTTCTGGTGTGCTCCTGTTCCCTCCTGTCTCCTCTGTCCGCTGCGTCCGGGGTCTTGGCGAGATCAAACGGCAGAAGGCATTGGCGCAGCTGGTCCAGGTGCCTTTGGAGAAGCTGGCCATCTTCTGTGGAGACTTCATAAGACAGGGGTCCAGTCATCTTTACTACCTGGGTTGGGATCCATGGCGGTCCTCACGAGAAGTTCTTCACATACACTGGGTTCTCTGGGAAGAACCCACGGGGAGCTGCCTGCATTTCTGGAGCACTGCTGTGGTCAGGGGCCCGATCCAGGTGTAATCTATCCAGTCAGGTTATGAGGTGCTGACCCATCAAGAGTTCCACTGGGCTGTGACCCATGGAGGTGTGTGGTGTCATCCACTGGCTGAACAGGAAGGTAGCCAATGAGTGGTTCCAGTCCCCGTGGGCGATCCGGTGAAGCGATTCTTTACTTGTTCTGACCATCCACTCAGACTGTCCATTTGTGGCTGGGTGGAATGGGGCTGATCGTATGCGCCAAAATCCCGTAACATGGCACAAAATCCTGGAATTTGGCTGAAGTGAACGCAGTTCCATTGTCAGACACTAGCATGTCCAGGATACCGTGGGTACTAAAGATGTTCCACATGGCTCAGATTGCTGCATAGGATGATGTTGTGGATACAGGAATGACTCTAGCCATTTTGAGTAAGAGACTACTAATATGAAGAATAACTGTCCCTGGAATGGGCCCGCAAAGTCCAGGTGCAGGCGGGCCCATGGCTTGTGAGATGATTCCCATGGTTGTATCGGGGCTTCTGGCAGCACTGGTTGCATCTCCTGGCATGTGGGGCAGCACTTAACCAATTCTTTGATCTCTCTGTCCATGCCCGGCCACCACATGTAACTGCGAGCCAGCGCTTTCATTCTCATGATTCCCAGGTAGATCTCATGTAGAGCCATGAGCACACATTGGTGCAGAGGAGTGGGGATGATAACCTCACTTCCCCAAAGCAGGCAGCCCTTGTGGGCCGACAGCTCATCCCTTCTGGATGAGAATGCAGCGGACTCGGGGCCCATCTGCCTGGTGGGCCATCCCCTTCCCACCCAGTCCAAAACCCTGGAGAGGACGTGGTCCTGGGAGGTGCACCTGGAGATGTCGGCAACCTGGATGGGTTGGTCGGGCAGTTCCTCAAGCAGCAAAATCTGATGCGTTGGAGCCAGTTCGGGTTGCAGGATGGCAATGGGAGGCAGCTGAGCGCATCTGCGTGGCCCATTGCCTTACCAGGCCTGTGTAGAAGTGCATACTTGTAGCTGGCCAGGAAAATGGACCACCAAAGCACTCATGGTGATAGCATCTGCAGCGTTTGCTGGTCCGGGGTCAGGAGCCTCAAGAGGGGCTTGTGGTCTGTGACAATGGTGAAGGGCCACCCGTATAGCTAATCATGGAACTTGCAGACCCCAGCCACAATGGTTAGGGCCTCCTTGTCAATCTGTGTGTAATTGTGCTCTGCTGGAGACAAGGTGCAGGAATAATAAGCCACCTGGACTTCTCGGCCATCCGGTAGCTGGTGACCCAGGACAGCCCCAACCCTGTAAGGTGACGCATCACAGGCGAGGATGATGGGGAGTGCCTCATCGAAATGGGCTAAGACAGCATTGAAAATCAGCAAATCTTTAACATCCCGGAACGTGGCTGTGTGAGACGGCCCCCACTTCCAGGGTGCATGATTGTCCACAAGATGGTGCAGCAGTTCGGCTATGGTGGCTTTGTGTGGGAGGAATGAATGGTAGAAATTCAGCAGCCCAAGGAAAGCCTGCAACTCTGCTTTTGAAGCAGGGGTGTGCGCATTAACGATGGCCCAGATCTTGTCCGGGGTGGGATGGATGCCCCAGATGTCCACAGCGAACCCCAGGAACTCTATGCTCAGAACACCCAGCTGACACTTTTCCCGCTTGACCTTTAAGCCCGTAGTGTTGAATCGATGAAGGACAGCGCGTAGACGTTCTGCGAAGGCTTTTGCTGATGGTGCCTCAATTAGAATATCATCAAAGAAGGGCTAGACCCCAGGGATACCCTTGAGGAGACAGTCCATTAGATTTTGAAATATCCCCCAGGCCACACTAACATTAAGCTGCAGCCTCCGCACTCTGAAGACCCCCCAATGTGTCACTGTAGTTTGTGCCTTGGCCGTGGCATCATCAACAGGGAGCTGTTGGTATGCTTGGGCCAGGCCTAATTTACCAAAAACCCGGGCGCCTGGATACGTGTGGTCCTGCAGCGCTTTGTTGATCGTGCATTTATAGTCCACACAGATTCTTACATCCCCATTGGACTTCACAGTTGTGATGATCGGGGTTTCCCAAACCATTTGTGGTACCGGCTCTAACATGCCCTGGCTTACAAGGTGGTCCAGCTAAGCTTCAATCTTGGGCCGTAGTGCAAATCGAGGTCACTGGGCCTTTAGACGGACGGGGTGTACTGCGGGGTCGAGGGCGAGGGCAACCGGAGGGCCGGTATAGCAGCCAAGTGTACCGTCAAACTCAGCTGGGAATTTGTCACACACTTTGTTAAAATCCCCCATCAGCACATGTTGCACCCTGGTCACGGCAAGCCCCAGGGCGGTGAACCAGGATAGTCCCAGTAAGCTGGTGAGGCTGCCATTCACTACCACCAATTCCAAGGGGCCCTCGAAGTCCTTGTACTTCTCCCGGAACTGTCCCACCACTTTAATGGCCACTGGGTTCTTCTGGAAGTTCCAGAGGGTGAGACCGGTAGCGTCTAAGGGGGGTCCCCTGTTCAGGCAAAGGGTCCGGAGAGTCTCCTCAGATATTGTGGAGAGGGAGGAACCCATGTCCAACTCCATTTCACAGGGGGTGCCCTGTATTAACACAGTCACTTTTATCTTATCGGTGGACTCCCGGGGCAAGTAATGTACCTGATTGCGGTGGACGGTAGTGGTGTGGAGTTCTGCGGTTTCCTGGTGTACGGTCATCCGGCAGTGAATTCCTTTGGATCTGCAGGCACGGGCGATGTGTCCCTGTTTCCCGCAGGAGCGGCAGATGGCATCCCAGAATCAGCAGGACCGGCATTCATGCACCTCTCCACAGCTTGCGCAAACCGTTTGTGTGTTTATTTTCTTGCCTGGCGGTGAGGCAGCGGGCAATGGCTGGGAATCATGGTGAGGTGGTCGGCGTACGTAATGTACCTCATCCTCATCTGAGACATCGGAGGTCGTGATACGTGGTGTGTGGAAGATGGCGGGCGATCACACTGAGACCTATCGAAGGCCATGGCCACGTGGAGTGCTGACTCCAGTTCGAGTTTGGGTGTTCCAATTAGTTTGCAGCAGAGCTTGGTGTCCCGGATGCCCCAGACAAATTGTGTGAGGATGATATCCTCAACATCCTGGAACTCACAGTCCATGGCTAGCTGGTGGAGCTCTGCCATGAAGACAGTGGCCACTTCTATGGACTTTTGCAACCGCGCAAATAAGTCCATGCATTTTGCCATCTTTGTTGATGGTGCAAAGTGACTGGTGAGCACTTTTATGATGTCGTCGTATGTGGAGTCAGCCAATTTCTTGGGAGCAAGGAGGCTCTGTGCTAGCCAAATGGAGGCGATACCACACATGCTCAGGAGAAGCAACCTCTTTTTCTCGGCATCGGAGACCTCTCGGTAGCTGCAGAAGTTGGTCAGCTGTTCCACCCATGCTTCCCAGAACTCAGGGTACACAGGATCGAAGACTGCAATGTTTCCCAGAGCAGCAGCCATGACTCTGCAGTGTGGGGCATGATGATCCGAGGATGTGTGCACATTGCAGTGCTGCAATAGAGCAGTGAGGGGCGTGGAATCTGGGGAATCCATGTGCGGTGTGGTGCTGGAGGTTGAGTCAGGCTCACTCATCGGGATCCCACCTTCATCAACAGTGTAATATACTGAGTTCTGATGCTTGGCATAGTGAAATCAGCTCATACTTTATTAAGTAGCTCCAAACTGAAGACAAGACTAGCTGGTCCATGACTGGCTTATATCCATGCAACCCACACCCCATGACACACACCCAAACCCAGTGATAGGTTCTATTTACACTACCAGTTACTCATAGGTCCATACAGGGATCCTCGCAAACCCATTGATCTGTGCTAGGATCTGACTTGGCCATTGTCTCTAGACCCGGAGGTCTGCATGAGTGCTTGGCCAGGCTAGCACTTGCATGGCCTTCTCAATATACAACACCAGCCCTACTAGAGGAGAAGATACAAAGATTTGAGATATGCTTATCCACACTTCATCTCATAAGGGAAGGTGAAGAGTTCATGGACAGAATGTATGAAGCACTCTTGAAAGGGCAACAGCAGCAGGAGGAAATGATATCTCAGGAAATGGGGGAGCACCAAACACAGGAATAGGGCATGTGGAGGAATGTGACCTACTGGAGCAGGAAAATCATGAGGCTTTCTGAGCTATGCAATCGGTTCCAGAATCTCTCCTTAGATATTGATTCTGGACTACTGGAACGAAGTTCTGTTAGGAGATGAACTTTGAAAATACTTTTATTTGTTATTTTCTGACCTGCATGCACACCAGGTATGGTGCCAGCAAGTGTCTTTGCTTTGGGAGAATGTATGCTTGAGTTAATGTGACTCTCTGTGTAAGAGGAGGTACCACACAGCCTGTACTTCCATGCAAATGAGGTCACAGACATGCCTTGCACATACTTACCCATGAGGCCTTGGGAACAAGAAGCCTCTATATTAGCATCTCTATTACGGTCCTTCAGCAGAATGTAGGAACAACAGCCTTTCCACCATTGGAAGAATCTCTACCTCACGTAACCCATAGGATGCTTAAGGCACACACGTGTGAAGTTCGCCACCTGAGAATGGCCAGATCCATCTGCATACCTAAAGGTTTCCATGCCAACCCATCTTGACACCTTGACCAAAAACCTCCCTTGTAGAAAGGTGTAGATTTTCAGTATTGCCCCACCTTAGTAGGAGGGAACCCCCACATCCTTTAGCCAATGGTATAGGGATGGGATGGACCCAGAAACACCCCAAGCCAGCCCCCATGCCAGCTGATAAAACGAGGTGCAGCCTTTGTTCAGAGAGTACAGAGAGGACAGGGAGGACAGGACAAGCTTGCTCCCCTTACCAACAAGATAACTCAAGGTAACTTGCTGTGCTTACTTGGAGTCGTGACCAAGTAACCCTCACATATGTTAGCTGGCTCTAACTGTGTATGTAGTAAAAGCAAGAACATCTTAGTTAGAAACAATCCTTGTTCCTGAACTGTGGAAGGTCGAGACTACTGGAGCAGATAAGTATATGCTTCCCCCCCCTCCTAAGCATACCTTTAGTTTAAACCCCAAATATTGTTTTCCATTTCTACTGTAACTAAAGGAACTTGAATGTATGTGTGTGTGAACCTGTTTTTGTATGCCTGTAAATAATAAGAACATTCAGTAAAGAGAATCTTGATTCAAATTAAGAGACCTTGTCAAGCATTTTCCTTTTGAGGAAATAGGGCTCTCTGGCACGAAACTTGCTTTCTCTGTATACATTGGCAAAAAGACCTCAATAAGTTAGTCAGCCACTGCGTAGATAAGCAGTCCGGCTAACAGTTCCAAGAAAATTTCTCAGACCCCTGTTGAAGAGACAAGTTGGTAAAATGCAGTTTGGATCATATAACTATTAGGTGGATTTGTAACCGATTGACAGATCACACCCAAAGAGTGCTTGTTAATGGTTCCTCATCCTCTTGGAGAGGAGTGACAAGTGGAGTGCCTCAGGGATCAGTCATGAGCCCTGTGTTCTTCAACATCTTTATAAATTACTGAGATGAAAGAATAGAGGGAATGCTTATTAAATTTGCAAATGATACTAAATTAGAAGGGGGAGCAAATGTTACAGAAGACAAGAGTCAAAATACAGGATGATCTTGACAGGCTGGAAGACTGGACTAAAACTAACAAAATGAATTTCAACAGAGATCAGTGCAAAGTTCTGCATTTTGGTTGGAAAAATCAAAGCATGATAATGATAGGATACGAGAGGCCTGTCTTGGCAATAGTACTTGCAAAAAGGATCTAGGGGTCTTAGTAGACCATACACTCACCATGAGTTAGTAGTGTGAAGTGGTAGCTAAAAAGGCAAATGCAATTTTGTGCTGCATTGACAGAAGTATAGTGTTCTGATAATGTAAAATGATAGTATCATTTTATTCTGCTCTGCTTAGACCTCACTTGGAGTATTGTGTTTAGTTTTAGGCACCGCCAGGGGTCATTTTGTAGAAAAAGATGGGGAAGGGAAAGAAAGGCATTTAAATCCCCCCCACTTTCCCGAGCTTCTCCACAAAAACAGAGAGGCTCAGGAAAATAGGAAGCATGTCTGCCTGCCTCCCCTTCTCCTCCCCAGCCAACCCGCTGCAGTGGGCTGGCTGGAGAAGGGAAGGGCAGGCAGGCAGACATGCCTGGGTTTCCTGCCCGATCTCCAGGAAGGGAAAGAAAGGCATTTAAATCCCCCCCCCTTCCCTGAGTTTCTCCGCAAAAGTGGAGAGGCTCAGGGCGAAAAGAGGGTATGTCTGCCTGCCTGCCCTACCCCTCCCCAGCCAACCTGATGCCCGGGCTTGTTACTCGTGGAACACCGTTCCAGCTCATTTCCCGTTGAAATGACCCCTGGGCACTGCAGTTTAAGAATGACGTTGACAAGCTAGAAAAACACTGTAACTGATGATCTTTGAGTGGTCATCTGTGCATTCACACCTATGGGATCCAGTGCGCCTGCGCTGACCTGGTGGTGTTGTACAAAGCTCACAACAGGATTTTCGTGCCTCTGCCCCGGGACTGAGCGGGAACCCCTACTGCGCATGCCCAAGGGAACAGGGCACGGACATCCCACCAGTTCCTTCTGACCGCTATCAACCCGAGCCATGTATGAGAATAGCTGAGGATGACAGCAGTGAGGAAGAACGGGCAGGCGGTGTGAATGCACAGATGACCACTCAAAGATCATCAGTTACAGGTAAGCAACCTGTTTATCTTCTTCGTGGTCTCTGTGCATCACACCTATGAGAGATTAAAAAGCAGTGGCTCACCTGGAGGTGGGTGCTGGCAGACTCAGCAAGACACCACGGACAGAACCAGGTGACCCAAGTCACCCTTCTGTTGTGCACGGATGTCCAGAGTGTAGTGTTTTGTAAACATGGTTGGTGTGGACCACGTAGCTGCTCTGCAGATGGACAAGAGTGATGCACCCTTCAGAAAGGCCGTACAGGTCGCCATGGACCTGGTAGAGTGTGCCCTCAGGTGAGGGGGGAGCGACTGCTTTGACAAGGAGTAGCAAAGTCTGATGGTTCCAACAATCCATTTGGACAGTCATTGTGGGGAGATGCGCAACCCCAAGGAAGCCGAACTGTAGGAGAGGAACAGTGAATTGTCATGTCTAGTAGGTAGAGTCTGATTCAGGAAAAAAAGAAGCGCTCTCTTGACATCGAGAGTGTGGAGTAGGCGCTGCTCTTCTCCTTCAGGATGTGGGAAAAAGTCCAGTAAAAATATTTCAGTATTGAGATGGAACTCCGAAACGACCTTTGGAATGAAGGAGAGGTCTGGCACCAGATGTACTCCATTTGGGAGGAAGACCAGGTATGGTGGGTCATGACATAGTGCCACGAGTTTGCTGACCCTCCTGGCCAAGGTGATGGCCACCAGGAAAGCCGTCTTCCAGGCCACGTACTGGAGATCACAGGTAGCCATCGGTTCAAATGGTCATTTGGTGAGCTGACAGAGTACCAGCGGTAAGTCCCACAGTTCTGTAGGTGCCGCTACAGGAGAGTACAACCTAATAAGGCCTTTCAGAAATTGTTTTGAGGTTGGATGGGAAAAAATTGTATAGTCATCCAGGCCGTGATAGTATGCGGAGATTGCTGCCAGGTAGACCTTGATGGACAAGTGGGAAAGACCCTGGTCCTTGAGGGAGACCAGGAAGTCTAAGATCCTGTCAAGGCCGACAGAAGTTGGTGACTCTGCAGAGGGCCAGAGGTGTGAGAGGAACCTGTGCCATTTCCTCTGGTATGACAGACGCGTGGATTCTTTCCTCGCATTGCAGAGGACCTCAGAGACCCTGGCAGAGAATTTCAAGGCTGTATTCTCCAAGCCATCAGTTTTAAGGTGTTCACCTCCGGATGGAGGAGCCCTCCTTTCTCTGCTGAGAGAAGGTCCGAAGCCCTGGGGAAGTGGTGGTAACCTGCACCTTGCTAGATGAAGCAGGATGGGGAACCAGGGTTGACTGGGCCACCATGGCATCACAAGTATGCAATTCGGACAGAGTTTGGCCAGTTTGTGTACCACTCTCAGAAGCGGGGGCAGAGGGGGAAACATGTAGAGGAAACCTCGATCCCACAGAAACAGGAGGCCATCTCCTAGGGAGAGGGGATCCTTTCCTCCCTGGCTGCAGAAGTGGCTGCATTTCGTATTTTCCCTGGAAGCAAACACGTCTATAGTCGGAATGCCCCATTGATGGAACAGTGGCAGGAGGTATGACCAGCTCCCACTCATGGTGGTGAGCACGACCCCTGCTGAGGAGGTCTGCCTTCACATTCAGGACACCAGGGATGTGTGTGGCTACTGGAACGATTTGGTTGGTAACACACCAATGCCACAAGTCCATCACCAGGCGACAGACTCCGAGACACCGTCCCTCCCTGATGGTTTACGTAGCTGAGTGCCGTAGTATTGTCTGTCAGGACAGCTACACAGTGACCTCAAAGTAGAGGTTGGAAGGCTTGCAGAGCCAGCTTGATGGCCAGCAGCTCGAGGAAGTTGATATGCTTGGCCGCTGTCCCTGCATCCCAACGGTATCCGATGCTGACGCTGTTGAGATGGGCTCCCCAGCCCCATAGGGAGGCATCTGTTGTTATGGTGTAGAGAGGGTTGGGGAGGATGAACGGAGTGCCCTGCATGATGTTCAGAATGGACATCCACCATATTAGAGAATCCCGTGCACTCTGAGGGGAAGTGAGGGATGTGGATTGAGGCATGGATGCCAGCCTGAAGCTCTTCAGAAACCGGAGTTGGAAGGGCCTCATATGGAGCTTCGCTAGTGGAAGGACAGATGTAGTGGCTAACATGTGCCCCAACAGGCGCTGGATGTGGAACGCCGTGGACGATGGGAAGGCACGTACAGACCTTACAAGGGAAGACAGGGTTACAGCTCTGTCTGCTGGTAGGTAAGCCCTGCAAGACACTGTGTCCAAGAATGCCCCTATGAACTGCACCTTCTGGGACGGCTCCAGGTGGGACTTTGGGAGGTTGACTTGAAGCCCCAGGGAGGACAGTAGGCACAAAGTCTAAGCGATGTGGTCGCGAAGGAGTGTTGGGGTGTCTGCCACCAGAAGCCAGTTGTTGATGTAGGGGAAAGTGGTGATCCCCTGGAGACGAAGGTGGGCCACCACCACCACCGTGGTTTTGGTGAATACCCTAGGCACAGTAGATAGACCAAAAGGGAGGCACTTGTATTGGTAATGCCGATTCCTATGGCGAAGCGCAGATATTTTCTGTGGGAAGGGTGGATATTGAGGTGGAAATAGGCATCCTGGAGGTCGATGGTAGCCATCCAGGAGCCCTGAGTTAGGAGAGGCAGAATAACCTGTAGGGTTGTCATTTTGAATTTTCGGTATCGGATGTAAACGTTGAGGTCTTGAAGGTCCAAAATGAGCCGTAGTCCCCCATTGTGCTTTGGTACCGCAAAGTAGTGGGAGTAGAGTCCCGTCGATTCTGATGCCTTCGATACTGACTCTACTGCATCCTTCCGCAGCAAGGAGTCGACCTCTTGTAGAAGGATGAGAGAGGGAGGGGTGGGGCGGAGGACCAGGAGGGTTGGGACATCGACAAATTCGATGACATAACCGTGGGTCACTACAGATAAGACCCAGGCATCGGTGGTGGCAGTCCTCCATGCAGAGAGGAAAGGGGAGAGATGCGTTGTCTGTATCGACACGATGTGGAGAGAGTCAAAGTCCCTGCTTGGGGCCATGCTGGTTTTTTGATCTGGGCTGCTGTTGTTGGGAGCCCGATCTGGACCTGGGCTGATAAGAATATTGCTGGCGACTCCCCACAGGAGACTGATGGGGCCTCCAAGCGGTGTCAGGAGAGGACTTGGTCGGGTATGGACGCCTGGGTGTATACCTGGACCAGGATCTCTGTCGACAGGAATGTTGGGGTGCAGATACCCCAAGGCCTTGGAGGCTTTAATGCTCTTATCGAGCTCTTGCAACACAGAGTCGGTCAACGAATGGAAAAGACTTTCCCCGTCGAAAGGGAGATCCTCAATATAAGCCCTGGTGTCATGTGGTAGGGAGGTAGTCCTAAGCCATGCATGCCTCCAGAGAGATACAGAGGATGCCATCGATGTGGAACTGGCATCCAACATATGTTTGGCAGTATTAAGGAGCTGTTTGGCCACCAAAAGGCCCTCCTTTTGGATCGATCGTGCCTCTCCCATCTTATCCTCCGGTATGGAGGGTAGAAAATTGGCCATCCTTTGCCATAAGGGATACTGGTACCTCCCTAAGCATGCCAAGTAGTTTGATGCCTTAATCCCCAAGGCAACGGAGGAGTAGAAACGGCGACCGAAAGAATCAATTTTCTTGCTTTCCCTGTCCATAGGAGTGGCACTTGAATGTTTGTTTTTTGATGATATCGAAACAACCATTGAGTTAGGACAGGGATGTGTTTATAGGAATGAGGCACCCTCTTCCTGAACTCGAAACATGTGATCGAGCCTCTTTATAGACACTGGAGCCGAGGAAGGTTTGTCCCATGGCGCTTTAATAGCACGAAGGAGTACTTTCGACATGGGAAGGGCTATCGGAGTGGAGGCATCGATCTGGATGATGTCATAAACCTCATCGGAAGTAGAAGGTTGTGACTGGGTTATCAGCAGTCCCAAAGAGTGTGCCATATGCTTTATGAGGTCTCCGTAGGAGGTCATATCCTCCGACAGGGAGATAGGGCTGTCCCCCGATACATTTGGCTTGGGGGGTGGATCCATGGGAGAAAGGTCGTCCTCAGAATTCTCCACATCTGACGTTCCCCATGAGGCTGTCATCTGGATTGGTGTCGGAGTCGATAAATGCTTGGGTGGAGATAGATGGGGGTGGGTTGACCGGGAGGGAAGGGCGGTGGCTTGGAGATCGACGTGGACGGAGGACAACGACAAGGAGAATGTGAGTGATGACGACAGGGCTTGCAGGTCTCCTGTTCTCTCAGTGGCAACCAGGGAATGGAGGAAAACCAATATGGCATGTCAGGACAATGCTCATAAATGTACCCTGGTCCATATGGAAATCCCGACGGGGATTCACGAGGCGGCCGAGAGGGACGATATCTTTCCACTCGTGGGTCATAGTCATCCCAACGAATGCGATCGGCATGGTATGGAGAGCGAGACTGTTCCCTAGGTCAGTATCGAGCATGGGAGGACCGCTCACTGGCCCAGGAAGCCGTTGAGGGTGAGCGAGGACCAACCTCTTGCGTCTCGGAAATCAGGTCAACCTCGAGATTAGAGGGTGCGACTGAAGGGGCCTTTTTTGTTAGGCGTCGAGAGTCCAGCACCAGAGGGTTCAGCTGCCTTGACGGCGAGTCCAGAATCTCCACGGGTGGCTCGGCATGGACCTTAGGCAGCTCTGGTATAGCACGCTGGGTTTGCAGGGATCGCTGCTGCTTGTCGACTTGCAGAGCAGAGCCCTTAGGAGGAATCTCGCTACCCACACCGTGGGACTTACGCGCATCTCCTGTCTTATGGGCGTTATTGCCCTTGGATTTATCTTTCCGTACCTTTTTAACAGGCATCGACACTGAAGAAGTCGAGTTAGAGGTGCCTTTTTTCTTTGAGGCGAGTGCCGTATCGGAGGCAAATTTGCCCGGTTTAGGTGGTCTCGGTGTCAAAGGCTCTTTCGACGTCGATGCCGATGCCGTCGACTGTTTTGGGGCCGAGTGCTCCTCTTCTGAGGTGGAAGGTGCGAGAGCAGACTCCCAAAGAGCGACTTTTAGTCTTGCAGCCCTGTTTTTCTGAGTTTGATTTGAAAAGCGGGTGCAAAGGGAGCAAGCCTCCGGACGATGAGTTTCACCGAGACACAAAATACAGAGAGAGTGCTCGTCTCTGGGCGCGAGTTGTCTACTGCAGGCGGAGCACCTCTTAAAACATTCCCAACGTTTACTTTCCATAGACCGACTCGCTTGAGGCAGTCGGGGGGGGGAGGGAATGGGCCCGAGGACCGCTAAAAACCTGGAGAAAAAAGTCTCCAAGCATCCCTTCACACAAAAGACAAGACAGAAGAAAAAAACTGAAGAAAAAAGTAATCCAAAGATCCCTGCTGTGAGGCAGAAAAATTCTCTAAGCACCAACCGACAGAAGCTGCGTACAGCGAGGCAGTCAGAAGAGAACTGGCGGAATGTCTGTGCCCTGCCCCCTTGGGCATGTGCAGTAGGGGTTCCTGCGCAGGCCCGGGGCGGGGGTGTGAAAATCCCATTGTGAGCTTTGTACAACACCAACCCGGTCAGCCTAGGCGCACTGGATCCCATAGGTGTGATGCACAGAGATCACGAAGATCATGTACAGAGGAGGGCAACTAAGATGGTGAGGGGGTAGAGACCAAGTCTTGTGAGGAAAGGTTGAAGGAGCTGGGTATGTTTAGTGTGAAGAGGTGATATGATAGCTATCTTCATGTATTTGAAGGGCTGCCATATAGAGGATGGAATGGAGTAGTTTTCTGTTGTTCCAGAAGGTCGGACCAGAACCAATGGATTGAAACTAAATCAAAAGAGTTTGGTGCTAAACATTGGGAACAACTTCCTGACAGAGCAGTTCCTCAGTGGAAAAGGCTTCTTCAGGAGGTTGTAGGCTCTCCTTCTTTTAAGCAGAGGCTATATGGCCAGGGATCCTGGAGGTTTTTTGCCTTCCTCTGGGCATAGAGCAGGGTTTCACTGGGGGAATGGGAGGGGGTTAGTAGGTAGTTTTGAATTTCCTGTGTTGTGCAGGGGTTGGATTAGATGACCCTTGAAGTCCCTTCCAGCTCTCTGTTTCTAATTGAGGAAGAGATAGTCATAAATTTATAGACTGAACTTTAGGAGATGTATTTCTGGACTCAAGTATAGTCCCAAGATCACTGTCATCCAACAACAGCAGTGAATGTGTATTACCAGGCAAGTAGGCCAATAATCATAGAGAAATATTTATAAGGGGCATTGATGGGAAGTCAGGTTAGTCATACTGCAACCAAAATCCTGCATTCAGCTAGCAGAATATATCTTCATGATTTTAATGTAGTCTAATTGTATATTTGGAGTTACATAGGTTTTGAAATGTGGTTGAAGCAAAAAGGTAAGCAGGGGGAGAGTAGATGCATGGGTCATTATGGAACAATACAAAGGTAGGAGAGGCATTAACAGTAGTATCCTAAGCAGAGTTACAACCTTCTAAGTTCATTGACTTCATAATATAGCCAATGTCTATATAATACTTTTAAACCAGTTTTGAAATGCTGTAATTGTCATAGCTCCCATAGCTCCGAATCAAGAAACCCTGAGAAGTATATTTCTAGGCTCTAAGAAAATGACCTACTTAAGAAATCTTCTGTTGGGATTTCTCCCAGGCGGTCAACATCCCTCTCTCGGCATTCCTTCAACATATCTTTCCAGCAATGTTGAACACATTTTTTGATTTTATTTTCAATTGGTTTGCAGTTCAGAATTGGTGGAGTCTGAACTGCTGCCGTATATGGCCTGCTGGCATCCGGTATCTAAAAATAAGAGACTGGCAGCTTTAAAAATCAACATAATTAGAGACTAAAAAGCAAGTTAATTTAATGGTGAATACTTCTTGTTTAGGAGCTGCAGTGGCTCAAGTGGTTAAGATGCTGAACTGCAGGCTGTGGAAGGTCAGTAGTTCAGCAGTTCGACCCAAGAGTGCCACATGACGGAGTGAGCTCCTGTCTCTAGTTCCAGCTCCTGCCAACCTAACAGTTCAAAAGCAAGAAATTGCAAGTAGATAAATAGGTACCACTTCGGTGAGAAGGTAACAGCATTCCGTGCGCCTTGGTGTTTAGTCATGCCGGTCACATGACCACCGAAACGTCTTCGGACAGCACTGGCTCTTCGACTTTGAAATGGAGATGAACACCGCAAATCTAGAGTTGGATTCGACTGGCTTTCGAGAAAGGGAACCTTTACCTTTACTTTTTACTTCTTGTTTAAATTCAGAATATTAAATGCTTTTTATTTGACATTGCAAATTTAGAAAAATAATGGGTATGAGAAGGTCTCCAGAATGAGTACCACTGAAATGAATGGGACCTCCTCAAGAACGGTAACTTTAAATCTTTATGCAGATTTCCTTGGGAGAAAGAAAATCTGCGTACAGAGCTGTGTACACAAGTATAGGATGAAGCGATGTGAATGATCCATAAGAGAACCAACATATTGTTCAGAATTTCTACATCACATCAAATGCAATAGTTTTCAGAGGATTCAGCCACCTAGGATAATTTAACATTCCATGCTCCTAATGTGGTGGTACATATCCATTTTTTCATCTATCTTTTACTTATCTCTCTATATAATAATTCTCTGTTGGGAGTTTGCTGTTGCTGTTGGGAATCAATGTGTCCTGAGGTAAAATAAATTTCCACTTAGTGCCTGTTGGGGAAAACCATTGTTGCCAATCTCCAGGTGAGGGCTGGAGATCACTCAGAATTACAACTGCTTTCCAGATGGCAGAGATCAGTTCCTCTGGAGAAAATGGTGGACTCTGTGTCCTTATATCCTGCTGAGATGGCCCCTGTATGACAGCCAATGTGACATAGCAGTCAGGGCTTCAGAGCACGATAAAGGCTGCAGGTGAGGGGGGGAAAGCTGAACAGTGAGGGGAAAATAAAGGTAGGTTGATGATTGGCTGGGAAGGAGATAGGGTTGCCAACTCCAGGTGGGAAATTTCTGGAGATTTGAGGGATGGAGTCTGGAGAGGGTGAGGTTTGAGGAGGGGGGGGGACCTCAGACAGATACAATGCCTTAGACTCCACCCTCCAAACCAGCCATTCCCTCATGGGGAACCATTGTTGCCAATCTCCAGGTGGGGGCTGGAGATTACTCAGAATTACAACTGCTGTCCAGGAGAGAGGGGGGAGGAGATGGAAAGTTGAAGTCAGAGGGGCAGATAAAGATAGGTTGATGGCTGGCTGGGAAGGAGATACGGTTGCCAACTCCAGGTTGGAAAATTCCTGGAGATTTGAGGGGTGGAGTCTGGAGAGGGTGGGGTTTGAGGAGGGGTGGGACCTCAGACAGGTACAATGCCATAGGCTCCACCCTCCAAACCAGCCTTCCCTCATTTATTTATTTCCACAATGGGCCTTATTCCTAGTTATCTATCTTTTACTGTAATGCTCTCTACATGGGGCTGCCCTTGTTGCAAATCCGGAAGCTGCAGCTGATGGGCTTCCCTGTGCAGGAGCATATTCAGCCTGTGCTGAAGGCAATGCACTGGCTGCTACTAGCATACTGGATTCACTTCAAGGTGCTGGTTTTAACCTTTAAAGCCCTAAGTGGTCTGGGGCCTGCTTACCTGAAGGACTGCTTTTCCCCACATGTTCCCAGAGAGCACTGAGGTCGGGATCTCAAAATGGTTTGACCCTCCCTGGACCAAAAGATGCCAGGCTGGCTTTTACCAGGGCCTTCTTAGTAGCAGCTCCATACTGGTGGAATGAGCTCCCAGAAGACATCAGGGCCCTGAGGGACCTTTTACAGTTCCATAGAGCCTACAAAATGGAGCTCTTCCACCAGGCCTTTGATTAGGAGCCACTACCAACAACAACTGAACTGTGGAAAGGCCCTCTATGCCATCACCAATAGCCTACGATATACTGGATACTGACTCTGGCCATACTCCTTTGTCACCATTCCACCATGGCCTACTGGGATCACTATGTAATATTATACCACCACCAGCAGCACTTTATTTGTTATGTACATGAGTTCATGATGTCTATTATCTGAGTTTTAATGCATTTTAACTTTTTAATGTAAGCCTCCCAGAGCCTGCCTGGCAGGGAGGGTGGGATAAAAATTGAATTAAATAAACAAATAATAAGTAAATAAAAAACAGAATGCAGTTAAAAATAAATTGATGCAAGCTTTGTCTAACTGATTGGGGCTTGTTAGTTCAGAGGAAAGGTGAGGTTAATAAAATTATACATGGAGTGCAGAAAGTGGATACAGATAATTTTTTCTCCATCTCCCATAATACTAGCACTGATGGGAGCCGAATGAAAATAATGGGCAATATATACAGGACAAACAAAAAGGAGAACTTCATTCACATAGTGACTAACTTGTGGAATTTGCTGCTGCCTAGCTCAGCACTAGCTCAGGTGGCTAGAAAAGAGGGATTTAATGAAATCCTGGGAGATGGGGCATTAGTCGCTATTAGCCATGGTGGATCAGTTGGATCTCCATAGTCAAGCAGGGGACCTCTGAACAGCAGCTGAGGGAGGCAACAATGGAGAGGCCTGTAAACTTTCTGGAGGCATCTGGCTGGTTTTATCTACCTTAAGGTATTGTAAGTATTTTAGGGTGTTTTTTTAAAAAAATTCTAAACCATGTCCCCTAGAGTGTGGATCAAAAAATCCACACAATCCCTATATTGCAAGTTCATAGCTGCCTTTGGGGAAAGTTTGCTTAGTAGCCTCATTTTTAAAAAAAAGCAGTGGAGGGAAGAAAGAGGCTACAACCGTAAGGAAGCAGTGGCTGGTAGGGAGGAAACTCAGCAATGGAAAGAAGCTGAGTCTTCTAGAGGGGTAGGGCAGCCAAGACTGCTGCTGCTACCACTACAAGAGAAGCAAATCTGGGGAAGGAATAGGGTTGCCAGACCCCTGGTCTGGCCAGGGGATCCCCCCAGTCTTCGGGTCCCCAATCTGCTGCCAGCCAGCTGGCCAGTGGGAGAAGCCCCACCCCTGAACAGAGACATCACAGTCACGATTATGTCAACCAGAAGTGACATCATTGTGTTGCCAGTGTCGGGGGGGGGGGTTACAATCTAGTTTTGAGGCAATTTTTATGGTTTTGAGGGCAAAAAAACCATGGTGTTTTGCCCAAAAACTAGAGTGTCACCCCCCAACGGCAGTAACACAATGATGTCACTCCCAGGTGACATCATCATGGTTCACTTGCCAGAAGAACCTGGCCAGCAGCCAGAAGCCCCACAGGAAGCAAGGTAGGACCCTAGAAAGGAAGGAGTAAGCAAAGGTGGTGCAAGAGGATGAAAAGGGGGGAGATGGCACTGGGGAAGGGAGAAGGAAGTAGGAGTGTGGGGAAGGGAAGAAGCAGGAAGAAGAGGAGCAGTGACAATGGAGGGAGGATAGAGGAAGAAAAATACTGGCAAAGAAAAGGAGGATGTGGGAAGCTGAAAGGAAAAGGCAGCAGTGGGAGTGGGCAGCAAGAAGTCAGAGGAGAAAATGGTGACAAGAGGGGGAATTTCCTCACGGTTTCTTGCAAACCTTCACTTGCCCTTTGATGGTGGAAAGTGCCATCAAGTCACAGTTGACTTATGGAAACCCCATGGGGTTTTCAAGGCAAGAGACATTCAGAGGTGGTTTGCCATTGCCTGCCTCTGCATCACCGCCCTGATATTCCTTGGAGGTCTCCCATCCAAATACTTGCCAGGGCCAACCCTGCTTAGCTTCTGAGAGATGATGATAGCCTGGGCTATCCAGGTCAGGGCCACTTGTACTTTACTTATTCACAAATAAACAATTTGTCAGATAAAACTAAAACACTGCAAAGCCTTTATATAGTGAAAATTATTCCATGAAAATGAAACTGACAGCTACAGAGCCTATAAAAGATGTTCACAGACAACATCTTTCATGCAAGCTGTAAGCACAAACTAGATGTTTTGGATGGCTACCTCCAACAGGAGAGCTGATGCTCTAAGTTGGAAAAATTATCAGCACAGCAGTTCACTGTGCATTATAACCTAGGTACCAGTGCAGTGGACAGAGCTTGCACAACTAGAGTGCTTAGCAACATCCCTATTTCTGCAGTCCAAGACAGGAAACAATAAAGGGCTATTTGGCTTGGAATAGAGAGACCTGGCTAAAGTGGAGAGCTGGATTCAAATTCCTGCTCAGCCACTGGGTGCCCCTGGTATAGTCTTTCTCAATAATGAAGCATACCGCCATGAAGAACTTGGAGGAAAAGTGACAATACAAATGGAATAAGTAAAACTGAGAAACTGGGATTTCTTTTCCTAAACTATACCATACCATAAGAAGAATTCTGGCCACTTACTTTGTTTGGAGATGGTGGAGAGGATGCTGTTTTGGGGCGTGAAGGCAACTGTGATGTGGATTCAGCTAGCATTGTAGGCATTTCAGGGCCTTCAAAATGATTTGCACTGGGTGTATCAGGCATTTCTGATGCTTCAACACTGAACTTCCTCAAAAATGCAGGGTATTTCAATTTCCCATTTAGCCCAAGAGGAACTGTGTTCCAGAGACTCTCAAACTATTCAAGCAGACAAAAATATCAGTGAGTAGAAAAAAACCACGCAATAAAACACATTATGCTCTTTCTTGAAGAGCTCACTTCTGCCTGCAAACCCTTTGATGTGGAAAACATTTCTCAAATCCCTGGTGCATGGGGACTCTCTGTAGTTACTGCACGGAGAAAGAAAAGCACTCTGAACTTGTACACTTTCTCATACTCCCATATTCTAGGGCAGGGGAAGTCTTGCAATTGATAGCCAGGCAAGAA
Source organism: Gekko gecko (assembly GCA_029375565.1). Lineage (NCBI taxonomy): Eukaryota > Metazoa > Chordata > Lepidosauria > Squamata > Gekkonidae > Gekko > Gekko gecko. The sequence continues at coordinate 213,133,181 of JAPDNY010000005.1, read as the reverse complement.
TCTCCAAACCTTCTGTTTGTACCTTGGTGAGCATGGGCTAGGTTAGATAGACAAATCAAGATAATATCAATTTTGTAAGAAGAAAAAAATTACATTTACTTGCATTTGCAGTCATTGATAAAATAGGGTTGCACTTACCAGTAACTGTTGTTCATTGAATGAAGAAGAAGAGTTGGTTTTATACCCTACTCTTCACTACCCAAAGGAGTCTTGTAGCAGCTTACAATTGCCCTCCCTTCCTCTCCTCACAACAGACATCCTGTGGTAGGTGGGGCGGAGAGAGTTCTGAGAGAACTGTGACTGACCCAATGTCACCCAGCTGGCTTCATGTGGAGGAGTGGGGAATCAAATGGGGTTCTCCAGGTTAGAGTCCACCACTCTTAACCACTACACCATGCTTGGTCATCTGAGTGGTCACATGTCAAGGTTTCAGTTTCACTTATTTTTTTGTGCTTCATTGCTCACCTTGCCATGCTTTAGGAGGGAGGGAATTCCTGAGGGAAGTGTGGGTGGGTTCAGTGTCTGCCTGTAGTAGCCATAATTATTTCTTAAGTTGCACCCCTTGGCCTGTTCTCATGGGATTTGGCCTTGGAGACTCTTTCGCTAGGCTGGAGTAGATAAGACACCGTATATCTGTCAGGGTTGTCATAGAAACACTAGTGGCCAAATGCTGATGTATGCCTGGGGTGAGGGGGTGCATTGGGTTGTACCTATGAATTTCATGCACTTTCTTTAGTCCTGACAAAGAACCAGTTCCTACAAGTAAGCATATCTCTAATAAAGCATCATTTCCAAAAGTGTTGTGGAGAGTGTTTTAACTGGGGATCTGACAGATTGTCAGGACTCCCATATTGTTCTTCACCTGAACCCCCAATTCTCATCGGTATGGGGAATAGAGATGAAGATGGAGGGGTGAGCGTGAGCACCAGGTCTGAACCTGAGAACACCGTGTATGATCCCGACAAGAAAGGTAAATCTATGTGTGCTAAGCCAAAGAAGCATGTCCTCTTCAAACACCCCAAGCCTGACCACTGGGAAGATCCACCATGGCTGGTGAGTACCCCGGGATTCCGTGGAGCCCGAGGGAGAGTGGATCAAGAGAAGTGCCAAGTGTCCCATACCTTCCATGATGGCCCTGACTTGGTCAGAGTGAGGGAAGAGTGGGAAGATGACTTGGGTACCAAGCGAGGCCAGTCGAGCCTCTGATTTGAACTAAAAGAGCTGAAGGAAGGCTTCCAGTACCTGGTTAAGAACCTGCCTAAACTCATGAAGGAATTGATGGAAAAGGAGGACTTTGAGGAGTCCAAGAAGGAAAAAGGCAAAGACATGCCTGAGTGTCCACCAGCCCCTCGGAGACCTGAGGGGGAGTGAGAATGGCAGCCCAGGGAGGCTGGCGTTCTTTGCCATCCAAGTGAGGAAGATACTCTGGGAATGGGGCCACACCTTTGCCTCAGATGAGCAGTGAGTCAACTATGTGGGGTCCTGACTCAGAGTGAGGGCTGCTGAGTGGTTTGTGGGGCTCTATAACGTGGTGCCCCAGAGCTGCGGGACATTGATGCTTTTATGCAGGTTCAGTACCACCAATTTGAGGATCCGCTAGCTTGAGAAAGCCCGTACCCAACTGCGAGTTCTGTGCCAGGGAACCCGGTTGGTGCGAGATTACTCTGATGAATTCAAAGCCACAGCAGCCAAGCTGCAGGGTTGGCCCAAAGAGTTCCTGATTGAATTCTATAGAGCTGGGCTGAATACAGTGATTCTTGAGAAAGTGCTAGCCCAAGACAACCGCCTGATGCTGGTGGGCTGGATCCAGGTAGCCTGTGAAGCCGAGAACTGACTTAACCTGGTAAAGCTCTATCAATACAAGATTCCGCCCTGGGATGCTGGGTCATTGAAGATGACTTGGGGTAGAGGACCACTACCCAGTAGGGATCGGGAGAATTGTCTAAAGAAGGGCCTATGTCTGCACTGTGGGAAGGCTGGCCACTTTGTAGCAGATTGCTCGAGACCCAGGAGCAAGGAAAGGGAGTGCTGGGAAGATGACTGTGAGAAGAAGGCCAAGCCGCCTGGGAGACACTGAGAAGCGAAGTCCCTGAGAGCGTTGCAGGCTGCAGAGTACATCACCTCGGAGAGTCCCTCCACCATTGGTTTCAAGGAACCACAGGAGCAGGGAAAAGGCTGGGATCTGCTGTGAGAGGCACCAACCAGCAGGTCTGAACTACCCTAGCATGAGAATCAGTGAGATCCTTTTCTCTCTTTTCTTTGTAACTATAACTGTGCTAAACTCCGAGGAGGGGACCCAAATCAGGGTCAGGGCCCTCATTGACTCCGGGTGCTCCTGAGACTTAATAAGCCCCACGCTAGTTATGGGAAAAAGGGCAAAGACACACAAGCTAAATGAGCCAGTAGTGTTCTCCCAAATGGCTGGCACCACAATGCAAGCATGTCAATATAAGACTGTTGAGTTGCCAGTGAGGGTGTCAGAACATTGGGAGAAGAAGAACAGAAGAGATTGGATTTATACTCCACCATTCACTACCCAAAGGTGTCTCAGAGCGGCTTACAAACTACTTTTCCTTCCCCTCCCCACAACAGACACCCTGTGAGGTAGGTGGGGCTGAGAGAGCTCTTGACAGAAACTGCTCTTTTTTCAAGAACAGCTCTTATTAAAACTACGGCTTGCCCAAGGTCATCCAGCCAGGTGCAAGTGGAGGAGTGGAGAATCAAACCCAGTTCTCCCAGATTAGAGTCCATGCACTTAACCACTACACCAAACTGGCTCTCAGCTGAAGAGGCAAGAAAGCTGTATGGTAGGGACAGAGAAGGACTAGGCATGGATCCTAAGAAAATTCAGGATGTGTTGGGGTGGGAACCCCTCAGACTTGAAGGGAATTGCAGTCCTTCTTAGGGTTCATGAATTTCTACCATCCCTTCATCCCCAATTTCACACAGGTGACCCTCCCTATTATGGACCTATTGAAGATGAAGGGGAATGGCCCTGAGAACAAAAAGGGGGGCTGTAAGTGGTCACCCAAGTGCCAGCAAGCTTTCAAGAAGCTAAAGGCACTGTTCACCTCCGAGCCCATATTCTACCATCCTGATGAAACTACGCCATTTATTGTCCAGGTGGACACCTCGGATGTGGCCACAAGGGGGGCATCCTGCAGAAAGGAACCGATGGGAAGCTGCACCCCCTGGCTTACATTTTGAAGAAATTCTTGGGGGTAGAGAGGAATTGGGCTGTGTGGGATAAGGAAGCAGCAGCAATTAAGCTGGCCCTGACCACCTGGAGGCATTGGTTGGAGGGGGCTCAGGTTCCTTTTGAGGTATGGACAGATCATAAAAACTTGGAAGTGTTGAAAAGCCCCCACCACCTAAATGCTAAGCAGTTATGCTGGGTGGAGTTTTTCTCTAAATTTCATTTCACCCTTAAGCTCCTCCCTGGGAAATCCAACTTCCTGGCTGATGCTCTGTCCTGCCTACCTCAGCATGCCAGCCAGCATGATGAAGTCATAGACACTATGTTCACTCAGTTGGGAGGGGCAGTAACAACGTGGGCTCAGGCGAAAGCGGGGGTGGGGGAATGGGAGCTAGGAGACTGGATTGAGAAGTTAAAATCTGCTTGCTCCCCCCAAGATCTGCAGACCACAGAGAAGGAAGGGACTATGGTTAAGAAAGACAATGGATGCTGATATAGGGGAGATAAAGATTTTGTTCTGGAGTCACTGAGAGGAGAAGGGTTATCTATGGGACATAACAGTAAAATATCTGGACACTTTGGTTATTTGAAAACTCTACATCTAATTCAAAGACAGTTCTGGTGGCACTGCATGTGGGGAGCTATTTCCAAATGTGTGGCTTTGTGCCAGATATGCCTCATGAGTAAGTGTGGGGGGGAAGGTGCTTGGGTTGCTCCAGCCCCTAGAAACCCCCAAGCGACCACGGGCAGTGATTTCTATTGACTTTATTATGGATATGCCACCCAGTCAAGGCAAAACTGTTATCTGAATGGTGGTGGATTTATTTTCCAAGCAGGCACACTTTATTCCATGTAAGCAGGTGCCCACAGCCAAGCAACTGGCTCGGATGTTTATGCAATATGTGGTGAGATTACATACGCTGCCCCATAAGATAATTTCTGACAAGGGTTCCCAGTTTGTTGCCAAGTTTTGGAAGGAGTTGCTAAAAATCCTTGGTGTGGAACAAAGCCTGAATAGTGGCTACCATCATGAGACAGATGGGCAAACAGAATGCACCAATCAGGTCCTGGAGCAGTTTCTCAGGTGTTTTATAAACTACCAACTGGATGACTGGGTGCAGTTACTGCCTTTTGCAGAATACTGTTACAACAGCTCATTGCACAGTTCCACAGGAATATTCCCCTTCAAGGCAGTGCACGGATATGAAGGGGGCTCATTACCAACTTTGGACTTAAAGGAGCCCATGAGGGGGGATGCCCAAGTCTGGTGGTCCACAGTGACAAAGGATGGGAGACCCTCCAAAAGACACTGACTAAAACCAAAGAGGACTATAAATGCCATACTGACAAGCATCGAGGTCCTGAATGGGACCTAGCCACTGGAGACTTTGTCTGCATATCCAAAAATATCCGCTTCCATTTTAGATCTCCTACAGTCCAACTTCCACCCAGGTCATGGGATGAAGACGGCACTGGTTGCCATCACAGACTGTCTCCGAAGGCATCTGGATCAGGGCGGATCGGCAGTGCTGTCGCTGTTGGACCTGTTGGCTGCATTTGATATGATCGACCATCAGCTACTGATCCACCGCATCACCGACACTGGAATTCAGGAGCTTGCCTTGCAGTGGCTCACTTCCTTCCTCCAAGGTCAGGAAAAAACAGGTTGCCTACCTGTAACTGATGATCTTTGAGTGGTCATCTGTGCATTCACACCCATGGGATCCAGTGCACTTGTGCTAACCTGGTCGGTGTCTGTACAAAGCTCACAAAGGGATTTTCGCACCCTCCGCCCCGGGACTGTGTGGGAACCCCCACCGCGCATGCCCAGAGGGTGGGGGCATGGACATCCCGCCAGTTCCTTCTGACCACTATCAAACCTAGCCATGTGTGAGAACAACTGAGGATGACAGCAATGGGGAAGGACGGGTGGGCGGTGTGAATGCAGAGATGACCACCCGAAGATCATCAGTTACAGGTAGGTAACCTGTTTATCTTCTTTGTGGTCTCTGTGCATCACACCCATGGGAGATTAAAAAGCAGTGGCTCACCTGGAGGTGGGTGTTGGCAGACTCAGCGAGCCGCAGCAGAAAGGACCATACGACCCTTCTGTTGCGCACGGACATCCAGAGCATAGTACTTTATGAACGTGGTTGGCGTGGACCACGTAGCTGCTCTGCAGATGGATGTGAGTGATGCGCCCATCAGAAAGGCCATCGAGGTTGCCATGGACCTGGTTGAGTGAGCCCTCAGGTGAAGCGGGAGCAACCGCTTCGCTAGGGAGTAGCAGAGTTTGATCATTCCCACGATCCACTTAGAGAGACGTTGGGAAGACATGTGCAACCCTAAGGAAGCTGCACTGTATGACAGAAACAGTAAGTTGTCACGTCTGGTTGGCTGGGTCCGATTCAGATAAAAGAGAAGCGCTCTTTTGACATCCAGGGTGTGGAGCAGACGCTGCTCTTCTCCCTCAGGACGTGGGAAAAAGTCCGGCAAGAATATCTCCACATTGAGATGGAACTCTGAAACAACCTTCGCGATGAAGGAGAGGTCAGGCACCAGACGTACCCCATTAGGGAGGAAGACCAGGTATGGTGGGTCATGACGCAGTGCCATGAGTTCACTGACCCTCCTGGCCGAGGTGATGGCCACTAGGAAAGCCGTCTTCCAGGCCACATGCTGGAGCTCACAGGTAGCCATGGGTTCAAATGGTCATCTGGTGAGCTGTCGGAGGACCAGAGGTAAGTCCCAAAGTTCCATGGGAGCAGCCACAGGGGGATGCAATCTGATCAGGCCCTGTAAGAATTGTTTTGAGGTTGGATGCGAAAAGATTGTATAACCATCCAGACCCAGATGGTATGAGGAAATCGCAGCGAGGTAGACCCTGACAGACGAGTGTGAGAGCCCTTGGTCCTTGAGGGGCACAAGGAAGTCAAAAATTCAGTCAAGACCGATGGAAAAAGGTGACTCTTGAGGGGAGTCTAGGAAAGAGAGGAACCTGCTCCATTTCCTTTCGTATGACTGACGCGTGGATTCTTTCCTCGCATTACAAAGAACCTCTGAGACCCTGGCAGAAAATCTTATGGCTTTATCCTCCAAGCCGTAAGTTTTAGGGTGTTGACTACCAGATGGAAGAGCAGTCCCTTCTCTGCGGACAGGAGATCTGGAACCCTGGGGAAGAGGTGGTACTTTCCCTTCTCCAGTCGAAGTAGGATTGGGAACCATGGTTGCCTGGGCCACCATGGCGCGACTAGTATGCAGTTCAGACGGATCTTGGAGAGTTTGTGGACCACTCTCAAAAGCAAGGGCAGAGGGGGAAACATGTACAAGAAACCCCGTTCCCAAGGAAATAGGAGGCCGTCTCCCAGGGAGAGTGGATCCTTTCCCCCTTGGCTGCAGAAGCGTGTGCACTTCGCGTTTTCCCTGGAGGCGAAGACATTGATGGTTGGAGTGCCCCATTGATGGAACAGTGGCAGGAGGTAAGACCAGTTTATCTCCCACTTGTGGTGGTGAGTGCGACCCCTGCTGAGGAGGTCCGCCTCCACGTTCAGGACGCCCGGGATGTGAGTGGCCAGAGGGATGATTTGATTGGCAACACACCAGTCCCACAAGTTCATTGCCAGGTGACACAGGCTTCTGGATACCGTTCCTCCTTGATGGTTTACATAGCTGAGTGCCGTGGTATTGTCCATCAGGACAGCTACGCAATGACCCCGTAACAGTGGTTGGAAAGCTTGTAGGGCCAGCTTGATGGCCAGTAGTTCGAGGTAGTTGATATGCCTGGCCGCTGCATCCCACCGGTACCTGATGCTGACACCATCGAGATGTGCTTCCCATCCCCAAAGGGAGGCGTCCATCGATATCGTGAAGAGCGGGTTGGGGAGGATGAAGGGGACGCCTTGTGTGATGTTCGGTATTGACATCCACCACATTAGGGAATCCCTGACAGACTGAGGAGGAGTGAGAGATTTGGACTGAGGCATGGAAGCTGGTTTGAAAGCCTTCAGAAACCAGAGTTGGAGAGGCCTCATGTGGAGTTTCGCTAGAGGAAGGACAGACGTGGTAGCCGACATGTGCCCCAGTAGATGCTGTACATGGAAAGCCGTGGATGACAGAGAAGCACGGACAGACTGTGCAAGGGAAGACAAGGTTAGAGCCCTGTCTGCTGCTAGCAAGTAAGCCCTGCAGGAGACTGTGTCCAAGAGTGCCCCGATAAACTGCACCTTCTGAGACGGCTCCAGGTGTGATTTCTGGAGATTGACTTGAAGTCCCAGGGAGGCCAGCAGTCGTAGGTCCGAGCGGTGTGCTCCCAGAGGAGCTGGGGGTTGTCTGCCACCAGAAGCCAGTCATCGATATAGGGGAAAATGGTGATCCCTTGGAAGTGAAGGTGGGCCACCACCACTACCATGGTTTTGGTGAACACCCACGGAGTGGTAGAAAGACCGAAGGGGAGGCATTTGTATTGATAATGCCAGTCCCCTATGGCGAAACACAGGTATTAGCGGTGGGACGGGTGGATGTTGAGGTGGAAGTAGGCATCCTGGAGGTCAATGGTGGCCATCCAGGAGCCCAGCGGTAGAAGCGGAAGGATGACTTGAAGGGTTGTCATTTTGAATTTCCGATATTGGATGCACGCATTGAGATCTCGGAGATCCAAGATGGGTCTCAGCCTGCCATCTTGCTTCGGTACCGCAAAGTAGCGGAAGTAAAAACCTCATTGTTTTGACGCCATCGGTACTGGTTCTATCACGTCCTTCTGCAGCAGGGAGTCGACCTCTTGTAGAAGAACGGGAGAGGGAGGGGTGGGGCGGACGACCGGGAGGGGTGGGAAATTGAGAAACTCAATCAAATAGCCGTGAGTCACGATCAATAAGACCCATATGTCGGTAGTGATCGACATCCACATAGGGATAAAAGGTGAAAGCTGAGTTGGATGAAGGGGCTCGACACGGAGCGAGTCAAAGACCCTGCTTAGGGCCACGTTGGTTTTTAGGTCTGGGCTGCTGTTGCTGGGAGCTGAACCTGGACCTAGGCTGGTAGGAGTAGTGCTGGCGGCTTCCCGTGGGAGACTGACGGGGTCTCCATGCAGCGTCGGGAGATGATTTGGCTGGGTATGAATGTCTAGGGGGATACCGGGACCAAGATCTCTGGCAGTAAGATCATTGGGGTGCCAATACTCCCAAAGCTTTGGAGGCCTTAATGCTCTTATCGAGCTCCTGTAAGGCGGTATCAGTCGACGCATGAAAGAGGCCCTCACTATCAAAGGGGAGATCCTCGATGTAGGATCTAGTGTCGTTAGGCAAGGAGGTCATCCTGAGCCATGCATGTCTGCGTAGAGACACCGAAGAAGCCATGGATGTGGAACAGGAATCCAGGGTATGCTTGGCAGTATTTAGGATCTGCTTCGCCACGAGGAGACCCTCCTTCTGCACCGACCTTGCCTCCGCCATCCTATCCTCCGGTATGGAGGGCAGAAATTTGGACATTCTTTGCCAGAGGGAGTACTGGTATATCCCTAGGCACGCCAAATAATTAGAGGCCTTAATTCCTAACGCTGCAGATGAATAGAAGCGATGGCCGAAAGCATCGAGTTTCTTGCTTTCCCTGTCCACAGGGGTGATACTTGATTGTTTGTTGCGCGACGAGGTTGAAACGACCGTCGAGTTAGGGCGAGGATGCACATACAGGAAGGATGCCCCTTCCTCCTGAACTCGATACATATGATCGAGTCTCTTAGTCGAGACAGGAGCCGAGGACAGTTTCTCCCAGGGCGCCTTAACTGCACGGAGAAGCACCTTCGACATCGGAAGGGCGAATGGAGTGGAGGCATCTATTTGGACTATATCGTAAACCTCATCAGAGGCGACTGGCTGCGGTTGGGTTACAGGCAGTCCTAACGAATGCACCATCTGTTTTATAAGATCTCCATAGGAGGTCATATCCTCTGATGGCGAGATGGGACTATCTCCAGACACATTGGGTTTTGGAGGTGGATCCATGGGAGAAAGATCTACTTCCGAATTCTCACCTTCCGAGAGTTCCCCAGACAATGCCGAAGGAGAGACCGTCTCCTGTATCAGTGCCGATGTCGACAAGACCTTAGGTGAAGGTTGACGAGGGCGGGTCAACTGGGGAGGGGAGGGCGGTGGTTTGGAGATCGACGCGGATGAAGGACGACGACGTGGAGAACACGAGCGATGACGACAGGGCTCGCAGAGCTCCTGTTCTCTCGGTGGGAGCCATGGAATAGATGAGAACCAGTATGGCATCTCCAGACGGGGCTCGTAAGTATACCCAGGTGGACCATAGGGATATCCCGACAGGGATTCACGCGGTGGTCAGGAGGATCGGTATCTATCTGCTCGTCGGTCAAACTCATCCCAGCGAACCCGCTCAGGCCGGTATGGGGAGCGAGATCTTTCCTGAAATCTATATCAAGACCGACGGGAGTGTTCACTTGCCCAGGAGGCCGTTGAAGGAGAACGCAGAGTGATCTCCTGAGTTTCAGAAATTAAATTGACCTTGAGGTGAGGAGGTGCGACCTATGACACATTTTTCGGTAGACACCAAGAGTCCAGCACCGGAGGGTTCAGCTGCCTCGGTGGGGAGTCCAGGATCTCCACTGGTGGTTCAGCATGTACCCTAGGCAGCTCCAGTTCATCATGCTGGGGCTGAAGGGGTTGCTGTTGCTTCTCGGACTGTGCAGCAGAACCCCTGGGAGGATTTTTGCCACCCACACCGTGGGACTTACGCGCGATCCCTTCTTATGGGCAATATCGCCCTTGGATTTATCTTTTTTGGATTTCTTTACAGGCGGTGACACTGTAGAAGCCGGCACAGACGTGCCCTTCTTCTTAGACACCAGTGCCGTATTGGACACAGACTTGCCTGGTTTAGGCGGTCTCGGTGTCAAGTTGTCCTTCGATGTCGAAGCCATTGAAGATCTCGGAATCGGTTGCTCACCCTCCATGGCTGAGGAGGCTGGAGCGAGAGCGGACTCCCAAAGCACGACTTTGAGTCTCGCCGCCCTGTTTTTCCTGGTCTGGTTGGAAAAGCGGGTGCAATGGGAGCAGGCTTCAGGACGATGACTCTCCCTGAGGCACAAAATGCAGAGAGAATGCTCGTCTCGTAGAGCAAGTTTACTCCTGCAGACAGAGCACCTCTTGAAACACCCCCAACGTTTCCTTTCCATAGACTGACTCGGCCGAGGCAGTCTGAGGAAACAGGGGTGGGGATGGGGAAGGGACTGGGTCCGGAGACCAAGGAAGACAGAAGAAAAAAATCTTCTGAAAGTCCCTAAACCAAGACAAACTAATAAAGAAATAACAAGAGAGAAAAAAAGCTGAAGAAAGAGCTAAAGATCAGAGCCGTGAGGCAAAAAACAGTTTCTCTCAGTACCAACCAAAAATTGCTGTTAACAGCGTGGCGGTCAGAAGAGAACTGGCGGGATGTCCATGCCCCTGCCCTCTGGGCATGCGCGGTGGGGGTTCCCGCGCAGGCTCAGGGCGGAGGGCGCGAAAATCCCTTTGTGAGCTTTGTACAGACACCGACCAGGTCAGCGCAGGTGCACTGGATCCCATGGGTGTGGTGCACAGAGACCACAAAGAAGATCAAAGAGTGGCACTGGGGGAACAGCTCTCCTGAAGGTACCCACTGGATAGTGGAATGTCACAAGAGGAAGTGCTGTCCCCGATGCTGTTTAACATCTACATGTGCCTCCTTGCCCAGATTGCAAGGGCTGGGATATCACCAGTAAGCTGATGAGCAATGGTCACCTCAAGATTGGACTACTGTAATGCCCTCTACATGGGGCTGCCCTTATTGCAAATCCAGAAGCTGCAGCAGGTGCAAAATGCTGCAGCCAGGCTTCTAATGGGCCTCCCAATGTGGGAGCACATTCAGCCTGTGCTGAAGGCATTGCATTGGCTACCAATAGCATACCAAATTCGCTTCAAGGTGCTGGTTCTTTAAAGCCCTATGTGATCAGGGACTACATACCTGAGGGACTGCCTTTCCCCATATGTTCCCCAGAGAGCACTGCGATCAGGGTCCCAACATCAACTGACCCTTCCCAGACCAAAGGATGCCAGGCTGGCTACAACCAGGGTCAGGGCTTTCTCAGTGGCGGCTCCTCTCTGGTGGATTGAGCTCTTGGAGGAGATCAGGGCCCTGCGGGACCTCATGTAGTTCCGCAAGGCCTGCAAGATGGAGCTCTTCCACCAGGCTTTCAATTAGGAGCTGCCCCGAAGGAGAGCCATGCTTCCTGAACAGCCTGTGCTAGCTGCACAATGTTAGATCTGGGTTGATCACTAGGATGGTACAATGAAAGCCAACCGCCATCTTAAACTTAAATGTAAATTCAGCTTTAAAATGTCAATCGGTTAGCACCTTTTAATGTTGAAATGTTTTATGTTTAAATTATTTATTATGGTTTTATTCATTCTGTAAGCTGCCCTGAGCCAGCCTTGGCTAGGTAGAGCGGGGTATAAATTTGATAATAAATAAATAAAATAAATAAATAAAACACCTGAGAGGGGCACAACCAGGAAAGAACTTGGGGTGGAAGTACATTGGCCCTTTCAAAGTGATCCATTTGATTAATAAAGTGACTGTAGAGGTAGAGTTGCCTAAGAATCTATGTAATGTACAGCCTGTTTTCCATTTTAGCCAACTGAAGAGGGATCCTGGACCCTTGCCTTGGACTCATCCTCCTCCTGCTCCTCCCCCTCTTATGGTTGATGGTGAGCCACACCAGGAGATGGAAACTATTCTGGATTCTAAAGTGAAAAGAGGCCACTTATATTATCTGATTAGATGGAAGGAGTTCAGGCCAGAATATAATGAGTGGGTTGAGGCCTCTAACATCAAAGCCTCCTGCCTGTTTCGGACATTCCATAAACATAACCCTCAGAAGCCGGGTGGTTGAGGGAGCTTTGGGGGGGGGGCAGAATATCAAGATTTCAGTTTTGCTTCTTTTTGTTGTGCTTCACTGCTCACCTTGCCATGCTTTAGTAGCCATAATTATTTCTTAAATTGCACCCCTCGGACCTGTTCTCACGGGATTTGGCCTTGGAGACTCTTTTGCTAGGCTGGAGTAGATAAGACACTGTATATCTGTCAGGGTTGTCATAGAAACACTAGTGGCCAAATGCTGATATATGCATGGGGTGAGGAGGTGTTTTTTAATTTTTAATGAAATGAGTAGACAAGTGAAGAAACATACTCCCACATCTTCTGCTGCTTCATCACCAACACAAGCTAAAGCAGTTAGAAATATGTTAGTGCAAGAAGTATTGATAGACTTACAAAATAATATGCAGACTATGTCCCAGTCAGGTATGGGACAGATACAGAATGCTTTGGCTCAAGTGACAGAGCAAATCAAAAATTTGAATACAGAAGTCTCGGAATTGAAAAGGAAAATGAATGACTTTCAAATTAAATTATCAGAAAGTAAGTGTGAAACCCAAGAAATGGCCCAACAAATTAAAATAGTGGATACAAAAGCTGAAGTAGGTGGATACAAAATAGCGGATACAGAAGCTAACACAAAGGTTAGATAAGGTAGATACTCAACAAAAAGCTACTTGAGACTCCTTAGTAAAGCTGGAAATGGAGAGAGCTGCATACATGTTGAGGTTCCAGAATGTTCTTGAGCATAAAAGAAGAAGATTTGACAACAGTTGCTGCAGAAGCCTTGGCAGAATTTCTGGAAGAGGAATCTGAGGAAATTGCAAGAGAAATTGATCTGATTTACAGAGACAATTAAATTTATGCAAAAAGATAGTAATTTGCCTAGGGAAGTGCATGTAAAATTTACAAAATGCTCAGTTAGTGACCATATTTTGAGAGCAACCCGTGATAAGACACTTAAAATCAAAGATAAAGAGATAAGAATTTTGAAGGAAATCCTGTGGAAGATGAGACAGAAGAGGAAGGAGTATGCACTCCTAACTACTAAACTTATAGCAAATTCAATTTCTTTTCGATGGTTACTTCCAGAAGGGATTCTTTTCTTGTTTGACAAAATTTCAGATTGACTCAACTTCCAAAGTTAAAGATTTTCTGGAATGACATGGAAGGAAACTGAATGGAGGAGAGATGAAAGAAATGAAAGTGAAGAGTGAAGTACCAGCAGAAAAAGAGGAAGATGGCTCGACACAGGACTACTCAACAGTATTGGATGAAGAACTTGAGTCTGGGTCTGCAGGGAAACAAAATCTGGAGTCAAAAACTCAAAGGAAAACAAGAAGAAATAAAGAAGGTAGTAACAAAGGACGTCTATAATGGATGAAACAGTAATAATTTTTTCCAGCCAATATCAATGGTTTAAATTCACCAGAGAAGAGGAGGAAAATCCTTAAACAACATAAGAAATTAAATGCAGATGTTACTTGTTTACAAGACACACATTTAAGGTGGAAGGATCAACACTAACTGTCATGTAAGAAACTTGTACTTACTTTGTTTCATCAGATATTGTTTAAAAAGAGTAGTAGTATTCATAAAAGAAGATAGTATTCATAAAAGAAGATTTTCTTAGCACAGGATAGGGGACTCCTGTTGACTGAAATTACCATTGGGAACAAGAAGATCTTATTAGTAATGATATATGCCCCAAATGATCATCAAGGAAAATATTTGAATTTTCTAAAAGATGTTTTAGCAAGATTTAACTACACTGATACATGTTTGCTGGGAGATTTCAATGCAGTGTTTGACCACGACCTGGATAGCACAACTAATAAGAAGATCAAAACCACCAAAGGACTTCTTTCAAGATCTTTTCTTGAACTTGCTGAAGAACATAAATTGGTTGATGCCTGGAGAGTAAAAAATCCTACAGAAAGAGATTACACTTTCTGTTCAGATAGACATAAATCCTAGTCTAGGATCAATATGTGTTGGACTTCAGCAAGCTTTTTACAAGATATTAATGATGTCGAGGTTCTGCCCAGAACATATGTGGATCACAACCCTTTGTTGGTGAAAATAAAGGAATGCCTCAAGAAAATTTAGATGGAGATTAAATGTTCAGCTGTTGGAAAATGTACAATTTCTGGAGTATGTAAAAAAGGAAATGAAGTTGTATTTTCAGCAAAATATGAATAAGGAAACATCAATGAGAATTGTCTGGGATGCGAGTAAAGCTTAATTTAGAGGATTGGCAATTAGTTTTATGGCCAGACGAAGACAAGACAAGAGGCAACATTATCAAGATATTTTGGGCTCATTGAAGAAAAATGAGGGGGATCTGAAAACAGACTCTTCAAATGAAAATTTAAAATCTAAAATTAAAGTTCTTCAGCATCAGCTCAATCTGTTACTATTGGAAGAAATGGCTAAAAATGTTAAACTTGCTAAACAGAATTATTTTGAACATGTAAATAAATCGGGCTGATCGTTAGCCTATAAACTTAGAAAGGAAAGAGAAAAAAACAGGTTGCTTACCTGTAACTGATGATCTTCGAGTGGTCATCTGTGCAGCCACACTCCAAGGGTTTCGCGCCTCCGCCTAACCCCATCCGGGAAGTTTAAAAAGCTTACTAGATGCGGTGTCTGCCTCAGTCTTGTGAAGCCCGTTCCTACTGAGCATGCTCAGTAGCCGAGGCAGACCCCGCCTCCCACTCAGTTCCTTCCCCTCCGCCGACAGTTCCACCTCTCCCTGGAAGACCAGTAGGCAATGTCAGCAGCTGGGATGGATGGGTGGGCATGTGTGGCTGCACAGATGACCACTCGAAGATCATCAGTTACAGGTAAACAACCTGTTTATCTTCTTCATGGTCTCTGTGCAGTCCATACACTATGGGTGATTTGTGAGCTTAACCCTTCTCAGGATGGTGGGTGCTGACATCCCCCCCGGAATGCGGCTCTGTAAACCTGTGCAGAAAAGTTAACCATTTGATCTTTATTTTAACCCTTGGTAACAGTAAATACAGACATCAAAAACTCTGCAACCAGCAGACAAAAAAGAGTAGTTGGCTCCAAACTGCAACAAGTTAACATTTTGTATTTTCTTTACTCGTGAACTGCAGAGAACAAAATTTTTTGTGACATGTAACATTTCATTTAGTGCTCAACATTTGACATTTAACTGTAAACATCGAAGAATAAACAGCCTTATCTATTCTACCCCCTAGACTTTTTATATTACCTGAAGACCAATTTGAGGACTGCCTGTCCAAAGCAAGCATCCCTCCTGGCCCTGGTGTTCATAGCATAGTGAGTTGTGAAAGTTAACAGGGAAACCCATGTAGCTGCTGCACAAATATGCAGCGGAACCCCTACCAGGAAGGCTGCCAAGGTCGCCACAGCTCTAACTGAATGTGCCTTTGGGACAGCCAGCAGAGGCACGCCAGCCAATTCATAACACAGGGTAATTGTTGAGGCAACCCATTTAGAGAATCGCTGACTAGACACTGGTCGGCCCTTATTCGGTCCTGAGTAACACATAAAGAGCCCTCCCTGAAGTCCCGAGTTGTGGACAGATAGAACGCTAGGGCCTGACGAGTATCTAATGTGTGAAGTGTCCTTTGGCCCCTATCTTTCAGTTCATGAAAGAAGGATGGTAAAGTGATAGTCTGAAATAAGTGGAAAGTTGACACCACTTTAGGGAGGAAGGGTGGATCTGGTCTTAGTACTACCCAGTCGACATGGAAAACCGTGTACAGAGGGTCAGCCTGCAGCGCACAAACCTCACTTGCCCTCCTGGCTGTTGTGAGTGCCACTATCAGCACCGCCTTCCAGGAGACCAAGTGTACGGGGGCCGTCACCAGTGGCTCAAATGGCTGTCCCATGAGCTTTGATAAAACTAGGGACAGACTCCACGGAGGTATGTACAGTCTCAGGGGGGGTGTAAATTCAGCAAACCCCTCAGAAAAACTTTAACAGTTGGATGAGAGAATATCGGTCTCCCCCCTTCTGTTTCGTGATAGGCTGATATTGCAGCCAAGTGCACCCTTATTGTAGAGTAACTAAGCCCCTCCTTATGCAGCCTGGTCAGGTAAGTTAGTATCATTGTCATTGTCTTGGGGTCTGCGCTATGTTCCGCTGCAAAGGTAACAAAATGAGACCATTTCTGTTGATAGGACTTTCTTGTAGATGGCTTCCTCGCGTTCAGTAAGATTGTTGATACTGTTGGCGATAAAGTTCTGCTTGAATTCTCCTTGCTGTTAGATTAAAAAATGCAGGATTGTGGTGGAGGATCTGTCCTCCCCCTTGCGATAATAGGTCCCGACTGAAAGGTATTTTCTGGTTCAGGCCCCTCAAAAGTCTTAGGAGCAGTGGGAACCAAGGTTGCCTCGGTCACCATGGTGTGATGAGGATTGCTGATGTCCGGTCAGTCAGCAACTTCTGCAGTACTCGAGAGATGAGTGGAATTGGCGGGTACATATAAACGAGTTGACCGTTCCACCGATGCAGAAAGGCATTCCCCAGTGAAGTGTCTGATGGGTGGCTGCTTGAGTAGAACAATGGGCATTTTGCGTTCTCTGCTGTTGTGAAGGCATCTAGGGTCAGTCACCTGAAGAGGTTGAATATGTCCACTAAGCAGACCCACTTTAGGGACTATTCATGCTGCCTTTGTTCTCTCCAGCTCAGTTCGTCTGCCCTGATGTTGTGGATACCAGGTACATGTATTGCCGTTAACTGAATCTTGTGCATCAAGTACCATTCCCATACTTCTGTGGCTAATCTGCATAATCTTTTTGATGCCGTTCCCCCCTGCTTCAGGATGTAGAACATCGCTGTCATGTTGTCGGTAGCCACTTGTACTACTCTGTTTTGTAGGGCACAAAAGTGCAAAGACCGCACCCGACCACCAGTAATTCTAAGTAGTTGATATGGCATGCCTTGTACCTTCTGGGCCACTGTCCCTGAACCGACAGTTCCCCACAGGGAGGCGTCGCCATCCCCATCCGGTTGGAAAGCCAACCCCTTCAACAGGTTGTCGAGATCAGCCCACCATAGTAGTGAGTCCATGACTGTGGTTAGTAGCAGGAGCCTGAGCGATGACCAGACCATGACTGGGTTGTAGTGCCGAGGGAACCACAGCTGCAGGGGGCGCATTCTTAACTTTGCTAGAGGAGCCACGCTGATCGATGCTGCCATCAGTCCGCGTAATCTCTGTACTACCCCTGCCATCTGTGTGGGAGTGCCAAGCTCTGTATGGTCACAGCCCTGTCTCCCGGAAGGGAAGCCATTGACCTTGTTGTGTCCCGATGCGCCCCTATGAAAGTTATCTCCTGTGATGGTGTCAAGAGTGACTTCTTTCGATTCATGCAGAGACCTAGGCGTCCCAGCAGGTCTAGAGCCATCACAATATCCTCCCACAGCCTGTCCACTGAAGAGGCCACCAGAAGCCAGTTGTCGATGTACGGGAATATCAACAGCCCCTTGAGTCGTAGATACGCCACCACCACGGCCATGCATTTCGTAAACACCCTTGGTGCTGTCGATAACCCAAATGGAAGAGCCTTGAATTGATAGTGGACCCACCCTACCTCGAAACGCAGGTAGTGGCAATGTTGCGGGCATATACTCCCATGAAAGTATGCATCCTTTAAATCTATGGACGCCATTCAGGCACCATGAGGGATTAATGGCAGGATGGTCTGAAGGGTCATCATCAAAACCTCTTTTTTCTGATGTGGCTGTTCAGGCCTCGGAGGTCCAGGGTGGGACGCTTGGTGCAGTCCCTCTTTGGAACCAGAAAGTATCTGGAATAATAGCCCTGATGTTCATGTGTCTGTGGTACGAGCTCTACTGCACCCTTTTCCGTGAGAGTCCTGATTTCTTCTAGCAGTGGCTGTGACAGTGACGTAGTCACTATGTGGGGAGTTGGGGGTCATGTTTCGAACTCTGTCGCATAGCCTATCCTGACTATGGTCAGTACCCAATGATTGGTAGTGACCTCTTTCCATACGTCGATGTAAGGTCATAAATGGGTCCCCATCCTCGGAGTGCTGGTGATGACACTGCTCCCAATACGGCCTTCTACACCATCAAAAGGACTGCTTCAACTGTTGTAGGGTCTGCTTAGCAGGGGCCACCCTCGCTCTTGGATGGTACTGCTGCCTTGGTGTATATTGGTGTTTTTTTAATTATTTTCATTTTCCATAAACATGATATTGCCATGTACATTATACATTCCAAATTAACAGAAACTCATCCAGAGATTACTTAACTTTTCAATCCTTCACTTTGCTCACTTCCTTAAACTTTTTGTAACCATATATACATTTTAGACCAATGTTTATCATATTCCTTTTCACTTTTACCTTGAATAACATATGATAGTTTTTCCATTTCAGCAACTTCCATTACTTTATACAGAAGTTCATCTTTCATAGGAATCTTTTCATTTTTCCAGTATTTTGCGAACAAAATTCTGACTGCCACTAATACATGCAAAATTAGATATATTTCATATTTCTTAAATACCTCAGGTATTTAATAGGAAGAATTCTGGCTTCAGTTGTATATCTATTTCAAAAATCTCTTCTATCATTCCTTTCACCATTTTCCAAAATTTCTTTGCTTGTTTACATACCCACCAAATATGGAAGTAGGTGCATATATTCGCCTTACATTTCCAACACTTCACAGAAGTATTCTTGTTGAATTTGTTAAGCCTTTCCGGTGTAATATGCACTACACTACATATAAAACATCGTAACAATATTTTCTCTAAAGTTACTTATTTTTATGTATTTTAGGTTTCTAGACTAACATTTCTCCCATTCCTCATAGTCAATATTTCGACCGATATATTGTGCCCATTTTATCATTTGGGGTTTAACCCATTCATCTTGCATATTGTATTCCAGTAAAAAATTATACTTTACCAATAACTTTTTCATTATTTTTTATCCATATCACATCGAGCCCTGTAGGTTTAAGGTAGAAGTCAATATTTTTATCTTTTATCCACCTAGATTTAAGGGTTGCCTGTTGCCACCAAGTAAGTTTAATTTTTTTTTACTCATCTCTTCTTCTGAACTCAATATACCTTTATCGTCCAGTAAATCAGAATATTTCCATCTACCGTGTTCATCAAACAATGTAGCTTTAGTAAATGCCTCTACAGGAGAAATCCATAATGGAGTCTTCTGGTAGTGTTTGTATTTGAGTTCTTCCCATATTCTCCACAACGTGTCTCTGATTATATGCTGTGAAAAATGGCTATACCGGAAAGATGCATGCCACCCCATCACAAGATCGTGTCCCTCTAATTTTAACAGTTTTGTGTTTTCCAAGGTCACCCATTCCTTAATCCAATCAAGACTGCAGCCTTGAAATATAGCCTCCAATCTGGCAGAGTCAAACCTCCTCTTTCTTTTTTTCCCGGCATATATTTCAGTTTTATACTTGGCCTTTTGCCTTGCTAAATATACTCCTTAATCAGCTTCTCTAAAAAAAATTTTTTTTAAATGTTTCTGACAATAGGGATTGTTTGAAATAAAAATAAAATTGATTGTGGCGATTCTACCTGATAACATAATTTGTAAATCTTTCCACCGATCCAAGTCATTCTTGATTTCACTTAGTAGCTTAATATAATTGTCCTGATACAACGAGCTACATCTATTCATTACTTGAATCCCAAGATACTTAACTTTTTTACAGATTTCAAAACCTATTTTTTAAAATATTTGCTATTATCTTAAGATCACAGTTTTTTGTAATTATTTTTGTTTTATTCTTGTTAACTTTTAGTCCAGCTACCTTACCATAAATTTGTAAAGTTTGCACCAATGGATCAATCGAGGACTGTGGTTCTTCTAATATATATACCATATTGTCGGCAAAGGCCTGAACCTTAAATTCATTTCTTATTCGTAGACCCTGAATTTTTGTTTTTTCTAACCATTTCTAACAAAGTTTCTAATGTATAAATAAACAAAAGCGGTGACAGGGGACAGCCTTGTCTAACACCTTTTTGGATTGCTATATTATTTGATATATCTCCATTAATTACTATTGAAGCTTGTTGTGTATCATAAATGGCTTGCACCATTTTCAAGAAATTTTCTCCACATCCTTCTATTTTTAGTTTTCCTAACAAAAAAGACTAACTTAAATTATCAAAAACTTTCTCAGCATCAATAAAAATCAAAGCCATATTTTTTTCTACATGTATCTCGTAATATTCAAGTATGTCTAAAATTACTCTTACGTTATCTTTTATCTGCCTAGTTGATAGAAATCCAGCCTGATCCTTGGCTATTATCTGAGACAGCACCTTCCGAAATCTCGCTGCCAATATGTTTGCAAAAAAATTATAATCAGAATTTAGTAGAGAGATTGGCCTGTAATTTTGGATTTCATTTTCTTCTGTTCCTTGTTTGTGTATTAACAATATTAACGTGTCTTTCCAAGAATTAGGTATTCTTCCTGTAGCCAAAATATTATCGATGGTATATTGCGGAGGGAGGCTTATTTGGTCTTCATATTTTTTATAAAACTCTGCAGGTATTCCGTCTGGACCAGGAGCTTTATTATCTTTTTGATTTCTTACTGCTTCTACCAATTCACAGATGGTTATAGGGTCATTTAGGACCTTCTTTTGACTCTCAGAGAACTTCTTGACTGTGTGAGCCCTTAAAAATCCCCAGATTTCTTCTTGTTCATGCTCATTTTGCTGGTATAATCTTCTGTAGAAGTTTTTGGCTATCTTCTTCAACTCCTTCAAAATAAATTTTTCTTCTCCATCTTCATTTTTAAGGCTTTTTATATGTTTTTTTTCCTTTTCCCTTTCTTAACTTGTATGCCAACCACCTCGTGGGTTTGTTAGCGTTTTGGAAAAAGTATTGTTTAGCATATTGTACCTTTTTTGTGATTTCTTCAGTCAAAAGATTGTTCAATTTATGTTGTAGTTTATGTGTTCTCCTAATTTGCTAGACACTGATATCTTTAACATCCTTATTCTTCATTTTATTTTCTTCCTCCTTCATTTGTTCGTATATTTGCTTGTAGACTGATTCTCTTTGTCTCTTCTTCCATGCGTTCTGTCTTATCGTCCACTCTCTTGTATAAGTTTTGAAAGTGTCCCAGATAACATCCATAGGTACTCCTGAGTTCCAGTTGTCTTTAAAGAAGGCTTGGTATTCTAGAGTCTGCTAAAAAAAATTCACCTCTAAAATTATTTAGATTCATTGTCCATCTTCCCTTTTTTGGTGTATCCATAAGAGTAAGTAGAATCGGATTATGATCGGCAAAGGAGGTGGGCAATATTTCTGCCTCCCATATATCATTCATCATCTCTATCGAAGTCCAAGCCATGTCCAGCCGTGACCAGTACCTATGCCTGGTCGAGTAGAATGTGAAATCTTTCTTTTTTATATTTTTTGTTCTCCAAGAATCAACTAAAGACAACTCATCAACTAATCTATAAAAAGACTTTGGGAGAATATTTCCCTGCTTAGTTTTTTAACATCTCCTTTCCTATCCAAGGAGTCTTCATATATGGTGTTAAAATCCCTGATTTTACATACATTTCATCAAATGTTTGATCTGCAATAACTCTCCTCACTGTTTCATAAAACTTATTTTGATTTTGATTAGGAGTGTAAATGTTTGCGATGAAGCAGGCCTTAGCTTTCCAGTTTATTCTTATTATCAAAATTCAGCCATCGTCCGATTTATATAACATTTCTGGGTTTAGATAATCTTTAACATAGGTGGCAACACCTCTCTTCTTTTGCTTCACATCTGCTGCAACAAAGGATTTCCCTAAATTATTTCTTATTAGATATTTTTGGTCTTCTTGTTTAATATGTGTTTCTTGCAGACACACCACGTCTGCCTTAAATTTTTGAATCTGTTGAAAAGAGCAATTTCTTTTTTTTTGGTGCATTTAAGCCATTGACATTAATCAATACTATCTTCATTTTCTGCCTATCCATCTTCTTCTGTTGGTGCCTTCCCTTCTCTCTCTTTCTGACGAGTTGTCATATTAAAAGTACCAAAATCTTTCTTCCGCTTATGCCTCTTTTTTAAATTTGCTTTCTCAGTTTCAGTAACATCCTCTAGTTGGGTTTTGGAATCGCTAGTCCCATTTCCTTTCCATCCCAAATCCTCTCCTCACCGGTCTAAAAAGTCCTGAAGCTTGAAAATAGAATTAATTTTATTTCTTTTTCCCCTGTACAAAAAAAAATAGCCGTTCTGGTATTAGCCAACAGTACTGGATCCCATTGTCTTTCAACAAGTTGGCCAAAATCATATATTCTTGCCTCTTTTCCCTAACTTTCCATGGTATTTCCCTTAATATTTTTACTTCTGCATTGTTAAAGATAAGGGTATTTTCATTGGACTTTTTCAGAATTTTTTCTTTTAGTTCTCTACGACTGAACTTAACATGGACTTCTCTTGGTGAATTATGGTGCTTGGCATAGGCTGAATTCACTCTATATACTGTGTCTATTTCTTTACTTAACTCATCAAAGTCCTCTATTCCTATAAACTGGGATAGCACCTGTTTAAGTTCTTCTTTTATATCGTCTTTTTTTTCTAGTATGTTTTGGAACCTAAGTATATAGGCAGCTCTATCAAGCTCCATTTGAATCAGGGATTCTTCAAGAACATCATGTTTTTCTTTTAAATTTTGTACTTGGAAATCTACTGCTTGGATTTCCGATTCCATTTTATTGGTCATTACCGAGGTAATACTTTGCTTATTTTCAGCGATTTGTTTCTTTATTTCATCTGTTTGCATTGTCAACTGGTTTGCTAGGCCATCCAATTTTATTTGAATTGGTTCTATAGCCTTAGTAACAGCTGTTTCCACGGCAGAGTTTAAAGCTCCCATCACTGCCTCATTAACTGCTATTTTAATTGCTGTGTTCACAGCTACTGTTACCAATTCCTGTATAAAGTTTTGCAGATCTTTCATAGATATTGGTGGTACATTAGATGTTGATGAAAAAGAAGGGCACCTATGACTTGCTGGTTTATCTTTGTCTTTGCCCATTTTAATATTTAGTGTTGTATATATTTCTACCCTTATTTTATATGTATCCTATCTATTTCTATCTTATCTGTTTCTATCCTTTCTACCCTATCCTACCCTACCCTACTCCTATCCTATCCTATCCTATCCTATCCTATCCTATCCTATCCAATCCAATCCAATCCTATCCTATTTCAATCTTAATGTTCTAGCCTTAACTCTTAACTCTAATTCTATCTTATTCTATCTAGTTCTATCTTATTCCTATCCTATTCTATTTCCCTATTTGCTATTCTTTTCACACACCCTTTCCCTTTAAGAGGCTTATATTACTTTCACATAAAGTCCGTTACAGCTCTTACTGCTTGCCCCCCTTCACTTTCTCTCTTTTTCCACTTCTTTCTTCTTTCTTCCTGCTTCTTTTCTTCACCTGAGTACTTTTGCTTTCATGTAAATAATGCTCAATTCTTAATACTCCAATTCATACATATATATCATCCAAACCAAAAAAAGAAAAGAAAGAATCAATCAATTAGGAGGAGAGAATTCATTAAAGGGAGTCAATTAATTACTATACAAATACATTTCTTATGTTGTGTACCTAATTCATTCAGAGTAATTCATTCAAAATAAACCAATAATTCAAATTAAGCTATCATAGCACCTTCTTCATGTAATATGTTTTTTTTTTTGTAAGTCCAAGTCTTCACTCAGGTCTTTGCACTTCTTGTGGCTTTAAAACCTATTAATTTGCAATTTCTGCAATAGCTCTGCAATAACTCTGTCCAAACCTCCAAGTAGGCAACAACAGTTGAAATAGGTATGTGGATTTAGCAGTTCTGGATTTAAGAAATTCTTTCGAAGTTCAAAGGGGTTGTTAACTTTAAGCTCTTCCCAGGAGTGCAGCCTACTTTTCAAAGCCGCTCTGTCTCTTTAAATCAGCGACTCCCATCTCTCTTCCTTCCCCAATGGTTTTGTCTTGAAGTTTTGCCAGGCACAAAGTAAATGGTTAGTAGATGTTTTAATTTCTGAGCTTTTCCCCATCTCTGGATGTTTCTGTAGGGGCTCACAGTAGAGTCTAACCAGCCACGCTGCTTACTGGGCATTCCCCGCTTTGGAGCAGTCCCAGCTTGAGAAAAATGCTGCCGCGCCTTTTCTTACTGGGACAAGCTCCTTGCCACAAGCTTTCATTCCGGAGAGCTTGAAAATGAAGGCCAACCCCTCAAAACATTGGGGGTGCATCAGGAAGCAGGGTGAAGCTTCAAATTTCAGTGGGAGCTTGTCCTGCTGTCGTCCATCGCCACTTCTATTGGAACTGGATCCCTTGAAAATATATGACCTGCCTTGGTGTATATTGACAGCGCTTCCATGTCTCCGCTTGGCCGGGTGAGCGTGGATGGCATGTATATTGCAGCCTCCAAGCTCTTCTTTGCGGCCATTGTGTGTACTGCATATTTACTCCCAGGTTCTGGCACGCTTAAGGAGCTGCGGTGGCTCAAGTGGTTAAGACGCTGAACTGCAGGCTGTGGAAGGTCAGAAGTTCAGCAGTTCAAGACCCGGGAGTGCCACATGACGGGGTGAGCTCCCGTCTCTAGTTCCAGCTCCTGCCAACCTAGCAGTTCGAAAGCAAGAAATTGCAAGTAGATAAATAGGTACCACTTCGGTGGGAAGGTAACAGCGTTCCGTGCGCCTCGGTGTTTAGTCATGCCGGCCACATGACCACGGAAACGTCTTCGGACAGCGCTGGCTCTTCGGCTTTGAAACGGAGATGAGCACCGCAACCCTAGAGTCAGATTCGACTGGCTTTCGAGCAAGGGAACCTTTACCTTTACCTCTGGCACGCTTGTGGCTCTCATCAACATCCTTGAGTGCCTCATCAGTGGTCTTGTGAAACAACCCACAACCATCAAACAGGAGATCCTCAATTCTCTTTTTGATGTCCGTCTAGAGCGACATCGTTTGTAGCCAAGCATGTCTGTGAAGTGCCATGGCCAAGATCCTTGAAAAACAGGAGATAGAATGCCTGACTGTCGCAACCTGTTGTTTCACTGCTCTTTGAGATCCCTAGAAAGCCACTAAAACCTCTGTTCTTGTGTCTATAGATAAGCGATCCAAGTGGCTCTCAATTTTGTTTGACATATAAAAGATGTACGCTGATAGGTAAGATACATATGTTTGCATTTTCGTGTCAGTGGATGTGGCTGCATAAATTTTCCTTGCCATTCTTTTGCCCTTCTCTGTCAGGCGGGGCCAGGTACCATGACTGCTTTGTCTTGGATGAGGAGTGTACTACCAAAGAATTTGGCTCAGGTTGAGACTGCAGGAAAATATCGCTCTCACCCTGCACCCTGTACATAGTTTCATAACACTTTGAGACTGGTGGTACTGAAGCAGGTCTTTTCCAGGCCTCCTGCTACGTTGTTACGTGCACAGGCAATGCAGGCAGCACAAATGGTACAGGTCTATCTACCTGCAGCATGTCATGCACTAGATCTGTGATAGGTGCCGCTGCAGATGTTGACTGGATCCCTAGAGCGGTCACCATGTTCTACAGCAGGTCCAAGAAGCCCTTATTAGTGTCATGACCTGGCATGGCTTGCTGGGATTCCGTTTCTTGACCATTCAGGTCCTCGTCTACCCTATCTCTCTGTGAGTTGGACCCTTCTCTATCTGAGTCTGATCCTCCTGGCGGAGAGAATGCTTGCATGTTCCAGATGGCATAATCCTCCCTCTCTAAGGAGTTATGTGCCCTCTCCTGGCCAGTGCTTGTATACACAGGCACCCTGCCCCTAGGCACTGCTGGTGGGGAATGCCCCTGATCTCTTGCAGCTCTCTGGTGCCAGGATAGATTGAACATGCCTGGAGCCTGCTATTTTCTCTTCTGGGCATGGGGGTTGGGGCTGTAGGCTGGGTCTCTGTGGTCTCTTCCTTGGGACAGGGACCTGGTATCACAGGTGGTGTGGTGAGGCCCCCAGTGCTGACTGATCAGGGCTCCAGTTCCCTGTGTCATATTACTCAGTAGGTGAGCCGCTCTTGTAATCGGGATATTGATACTGCGTATGTTCACTGTAGTGCTCAGAGCGCTCAGGAGTTTGTTGTCCGGTACTTGAGCTAGGATCTGAAGAGGCAGGAATGACTGTACGGACGGGGATGGCATGTGAACAACACTGCTTGCAGAGGCATGTTGATTGGCCAGGTCTTGAGGCCGATTTGGCGCCTGCCTGTCTCATGGAGGGTGAGCCCGTAGACAAGCCCGTGAGGTGTATCGGTGTTACTTGTAACTTAGGCTGATGTTTCTCACCTACATGCTTAGATGCCCTATCAGAGACAGCCATCTCAGGCAACCTAGCAACCTCTGGCTTTGTGGAGCCCTTTTCTGAGCCAGCTGGTCTTTTGGGCAGTTTGTCAGCCTTTGTTTTCCTTTGCTTAGACATGCCCGTACTCTGCCCTGCTAAATCTCCCCTTTCAGCGGGTGGGGGAGGTGGTGGTTGCTGGATTTCCATTGGCTCACTCATGATCAGAGTGAAGGACTGCTCCAGCAGGAAAAGTCGTAGGTGTGATGCCCTATTTCTATGTGCCTGAGTAGTGAATTTTGTACAGTGTTTACAGGAAGGAACTTGGTGATCCTTCCTCAGGCAGTATAAGCAGTATTTGTGGCTGTCAGTTGAGGGTATCTTTGCCTCACAACTTAGGCACCATTTAAAAAATGGCTTTGGTCCCATAAAATGCTTAGTTGGCAGTGGACCAGGGTAATTAAGTGCGAGGAAGAAATTGTTTGCAGACACCACATCTAGTGAGCTTTTTAAACTTCCCAGATGAGGTTAGGTGGAGGCGCGAAACTCATGGTGTGTAGACTACACAGAGACCATGAAGAAGATGAGATAGATCTACTCCTTCTATGATGGTGATAAGAAAGAGAAGTTCCAGAAGGAAGAAATAAAGAAATTTGTACAATCTTTTTATAAGCAGTTATATAGAGAAGTGAAAATATCAAGGAAAAACTAAAAACAATATCTGCAAAAACAGGGTCTTCCTATACTATCTGAAGAGAATGGGAGATATCTTAATGACTCCATCACGATAATGGAAATTACCAAAGCTATACAAAAACAAAATATGGGGAAAGCACCGGGCCGGATGGGACACTTGCAGAATATTATAAAGCACTAGAAGATACTATCCTTCTACCATACAAGAATATGATCATGGCAGTTATAGAAGAGGGGGTTCTCCCTGAATCCTGTTTGGAAGCAACTATCTCACTGATTCACAAAGAAGAAACAGACCCAAAAGAAATTAAGAATTATCAACCTCTCTTTCCTTGTGATTATAAAATTTTTGCATTAATTTTAGCTACAAGATTGAAAAAAATTCTATCAGAATTTATACATCAAGACCAAACAGGATTTTTACCTAAAAAGCAATTAAGGAACAATATTACAATGGTCTTAAATATGTTAGAAGATTACGAAGCCCATCCTGAGAAACAGTTGGCTCTGGTATTTTTGGATGCTAAAAAAGCTTTTGATAATGTTAGTTGGCAATTTCTCATTGAACAGATGAAAGAAATGGAATTTGGGACTGATTTTATAAGAGTAATTGAAGCTATCTATACTAAATAGAAAGCGAGAATAGTTGTAACTGGTGATTTCACAGATATTATTTCAACTGAAAAAGGGACAAGACAAGGCTGTCCTCTATCACCACTTCTATTTATTTTAACTCGGGAAGTTTTGACAAGAGTTATCAGAAAAGATCCTACAATCAAAGGAGCTTCAATTAAGGGTCATAAGTATAAGCTACAAGCTTTTGCTGATGACTTACTATTAATCTTGGAAGACCCAGCAGACTCTATAGAGTTAATCAACAGGATTCCAGTTGGAGAAAAGAGTTAAGTATTTAGGAATATATTTAACTCTGAAGTGTAGTTCTTTGATGAAGGATAATTACCTGAAATTGCTCCAAGAAATCAAAAAAGATTTAGAAAGATGGAAAGGTCTCCATCTATCTTTGATGGGAAGGATTGCAGCTATTAAAATGAACATATTGCCATGTAATCTTTCTGTATCAGACTATTCCTGTTTGCATCAGTCGATCCTTCTTTGAAGGTATGAATAAGCTAACATCTAATTTTATTTGGCAAGGGGAAAAGCCAAGAATTAAATTGAAAGCATTGAAAGATTTCAAAGAAAATGCTGATTTTCCTTTACCGGATTGGAGGACATTATAGAGTGTCCTGCTTGGTTTAGATGAGAGACTGGATTTTGCTTGAAAATCAAAGACTTTTAGCTCTAGAAGGGCATGATTTAAAGATAGGATGGCATCCTTTTGTTTGGTATGGGAAAGCAGCTGGGCATAATTATTTTAAAAATCATTTGATAAGAAAGTTCTTATTATCGACTTGGGAAAAGATTCTACCATTGATATATTCTAAAATTCCAAGATGGGTCTCACACCTTGGAGCCTTTTCACAACCAAACTTAATTTTACTAGATAAAGATCTTAGATATGAAGACCTTTTAGATGATAAAGGATCCCTAAAAAGAAAGGAAGAATTAACAAAGCAAGGTGTTCATTTAGATTGGCGGACAAGGGCTCAGATTGAATCTAGATATATTAAAGATAGAAAATCTGGTTTTTATTTAGAATTTGCATTTGAAAAATTGTTATGTACATCTAATGATAAGTTGATTAAGAAAATGTATGCATTTTTAATGCAAATGAAAATGGAGGATGAAGTGCTTAAAGAGTGTATGATTAAATGGATACAAAATCTAGGTGATAATATTGATCTTGTACAGTGGAGTAAACTGTGGAAAGTGAATGTGAAAATGACCAAATTGGCTGCATTTAAAGAGAATCTGTAGAAGATATTTTATAGATGGTACTTAACAACAAATAGATTAGCTAAAATGTACAAAGATATGTCTAATAGTTGCTGGAAGTGTAAAAAACATGTAGGTATGTTTTACCATATGAGGTGGACATGTGAAATTGTATGTAAGTACTGGGTTATGGTGCATACATTTATACAGACAGTTCTGCAGATTACAATACCTTTTTGACCAGAATTATTTTTATTGAATTGTTTACCAGATGATTTTGACAAAAATCAAAGATATTTTATAACTCATGTAGTAACAGCAGCTAGAATTTTATTTGCAGCTTTTTGGAAACTTCAAACAATACCCTCTGAACAAGACCTAATAATGAAGACCATGGAAAGCGCGGAAATGGACAAATTTACTCTGATTTTAAAAGGGCAAATGGAGGAACATTTTGTTGGACTATGGACTCCTTTCTACAACTGGAAAAGAAAGAAATACAAAGATTTGAACATCTTGATAATATAATATGAAGAAGCTGTGGCATCCTCGCTTATAGAAGAGACAATTTAACCTTTATACCAACCTCTGTGTTGGTGTATATAAACTTGGTAGATTTCTGCTGCCACCAGGAATTAAAAATTCCAAATCTCTCTGTTTTGGTGGAATGACCTAGGGTCTGGGCACTTCAGAGGACTATGTGGCCCTGAGGAACGACTATTCTGATTTCTGGGATAAGTTTAAACAAAAAATGATTAATAAAGAACAAAATAGGTTTCTGGTTATTTTGAACTGTTGTTGATGAAAGGAACTTGAAAATATAAATGGCAAAGCTTAGTGTCACAAACAGTCTCTCAGACTCCCAAAACTCCACTCTCACAGGCATAGACACTCAGTCTAATCTCTCTCTCTCATATATATATTCAGCCACACAGACTGAACTCTTTGTCTTATTCACACAGAATAGACTCAAAATCTCCCATAGTCACACAGACTATGCTCTCTCTTCAAACTTCACACACAGAATCACCTCACAGACACCCCTCCTCCCACACTCTTAGTCATCAGCCAATCACATCACACTTGTCTCCCTCTATCACTCTTCTTACAGTACTGCAGTCAAACTAAACATTTAAAGAAACACACACACGAAAACATGAAATCATTACAGAAGCCTTTATGAACTTTTAAAATTTCACATTCTATCTTTTTGTAGGGTGAAATGATATGTGGAGAAGAGTTACATGCAGAAAACTTATTACTTTGTTTCCCTTTCCCCCCTTACCCCTGTATATCCTAAATATCTAATAAAGTGCATTTTTAAAAAATAGAGTTTTGATCATAAAAATCTCTCCATGGTAGGCCTGCACATGTGCAGCAACCCATGTGGGACTGCATAGGTACCACAAGGGTGAACAAAAAAGGAATTGGATATAGTTAAGACAAAAAAAATTTAAATGATTGCTGAAGAAATGAAAATAAAATGGGGAAAAATAATACTCTTCCTCTAGATCTTAAATGTATCTCTATATGATGGTGAATTAAGAGCAGAATAATCTTAATTAAGGCAGAATAATTTAAGGCAGAATAGCCTTAATGCTATCAGATTTCTGTTTCAGTGAATATTTAGTCTCTTTTTCCACCTCAAAAGCTGGTCCTTAATATCACTGCAGCATTTCTTGCAGTGCAAACATGTAATAACAGATAGGAAGCTTTTTGCATTATACATAATTCAGTCCACATATTTTTTTTAAAAAACCCAAGACTTAAAGTGCATCCTTTCTGAAGCTTCTGTTCTAAAAAGCAGGTATTTTCCAGGAAACTGAAATCTGCACCCAGAACCACATTCTGTGCATTTCCTATACCCACTTGGAACTAGAGCATGTACTGACTATAGGTTGATGGACTACTGTAGAGGGTATCATTCTTACCGAAACACCATGTCCATGAAATAAGAGCACATAGGGAAGAGCTGAGTGACAATTTGACTGGATATACAGTACTCCCCATTTTCCTGCTGCCAATCATGTGTTGTATCCATGAGGATGGTCATGTAATGCCCCACCTGGGCATGGCTATGACCCAGCCATTTGGAAAGAAGATATTCCACACAGAGATTTGTGAAGAGGAAAGAAGTTGCTGCTATACTACCAGTGAAGATGGAGTTGGGTCCCAGCAATGGCACCAGGAGATAGATGGCTCCATGGTAACTCAAGAGCAGTGGATCTTTTCACTTGATCATATGATTTGCTGGTGCATCTGTTTCTATGGACAAGTTTTAGATTTTCATCAAATGCACATATGTGGAAACTCAACAGCTCTGTCGATATGTTCATGTATAACTTGAATAGTGTTGTGAAGTAAGAGATAAAACACCCCAGAAGGTCAGAGATAGCCATTTGGCTTACTTGCCAAGGGAATAGGATAAATGATTGTCCTAAAAACCTGGTCTGGGGTAGGGAGATGTGGGCTATGTGCCAGCTAACCTGACTGGAGAAAGTTTGAGGTTTCTCCCACAAGGGTAGTTCCCTAAAACTGGATTGAGAAAGTTTCCCATCGAAGGTTTAAAAAGTGGAATCGTCCTTTGTTCTTGGTTCAAATACATGGGTAGGGTGAAGGGAGCTGTGACAGCAGAAGAGCGGTGGCAGTGATTCAGTCGATCAGAATGGCTGGTGAGCAGCTGGCCTGCCAACTGCAGGGGGAGGATGGGCAGGCAGACACAGCAGCAAGGAGGGGAATGGATGGGCAGAGAGGTCAGACTGAGGAAAGAGGGAACAAGGGGGAGATGGGGACTGGTTTGGGGGCTAAGGAGAGAGAAGTAGGATATGGGGGGAGAAAGGTAGGAGGACGTGGTGGCAATGAATTTCTCATGGGTCCCTACTTGTTTAGAATGATCCTCCCTTGACTTTATTCTTTCTACAATAAATGGCTCATGAAATCTTCTGCTACAATAAGTTCATTGGTCTTCAAATTCCCACAAGGTACTTTATTTATTTAGATTGCACCAGACCAGCACAACTACATCTTTGACCACTGTCTTAAACGAGAGTTAACAGTTTTGAAGTAGAAGGAGAGGAGTGCTTGTCTGCATTGTAACCAAGCCATTGTATTTTCAAAGGTGCTGAAAAGGAGACGTGTGATTCTTGCACCTGAACAGAGTGTGTCTGTTCTACCTTCACTGACATTTATAAAGCCAACCAGTGCTTCTAGAACATGACCCTAAGGGCATTTTGTGCAGCTGATTAAGAAGTCAGTCTCCCTGGGAGCAGAAACAAGAGAAATAACTACTTGCAGGAGCATGAGTGTAAGCAAACAACAAGTAGTTGATACATCATAAAGCTTTTTGTTGCCAGTCATCTAAAAAAACCCATCATTTTCTTTGGAGATGGTGGTGGTGTTCATGTTTCTTAACTTGATTACCACAATGAGAGGCAGCTTTAAGGTTTGGGGCGGGTTTGGGATGTGGAAATGATACAGAAATAGAAATACTAGAGTAACATATGCCACTTGGATTCCAGTTTGATTTTTAATACCCATCAGTCGCTGCCAGATCTCTCAATAGCAAAAGGGGAAAAAAGATGGGTGGGGAAGTCCATGGCCATAGACTAGAACATTTACTTCCCTTATTGGAAGATCAGTTGATTGTTGTACATGAAAGTTAGCTGTAGTATACTTTGGTTATTTCATTCAATGAGAAATATACTAGTCCAGATGTCCAGCATAAAATCAGTATTAAAATTCATTATCTCTATAAAAATATTGGCAATGACATCAGGATCATAAAGTACTTGTAAAGCACATAGCAAAAATCTTGAACCTAAAACAATGTGGTTGAGTTCTATGCTGCTCTGGTGAGTAATTCTCACATTGTGTGCCATGACACTGTAGAGGCTCATGGTAATGTTCTTAGTGTACTATAAGAAACAGATGAATTAAATAATTAAAGATATGTGAATCCTGGAGAAGGCTGCCTACTGTATCTTGTTATCATTTGTTGCCCTGATGTCACCATACTACTATACCAAGTATAATGATATCAGTTAATCATTCCTAATTTTAAAAATGCAACTGAATTTCCTATGCCCAGAGGCAGCTACATCTTGTATATTTGCATGATTTCAATCAGGAAGCTGGGCTATAATCACATCTAAAGCAGGCACAGATAGAGAGACCACCTCTGCAGATAGATAAACTTTCTAAAAGTAAATATTTTGAGATATAAGTGTGTGCCTCTATTTTAACTCTGAAGAAGTGTTCCTCACTATCACAAGTTGAGAAAGCAGCTGAAGCTCATTCTCCTTTGTTTCTACAGGAGTTACTGTTTTGAGAGTGCCTACCTCATGTAGAGACATCACCCTGCCAACAAAAGTACATATGGTCAAAGCAATGGTATTCCCAGTAGTAATGTATGGCTGCAAGAGTTGGACTGTAACGAAGGCCAAGCGCCGAAGAATAGATACTTTTGACATTTGAGGGCAAGGAGGACATTCTGATACACTTGGGTTTGTTCCTCTTCCCATAATTCCTGGAGGCAGAAAATTGATTGCACTTTTTGTTTCTAGGGAGAAAAGGAGCCTAACCACTACCCATCAGTCTGGAAACTTCTGCAGCTGGCAATAGTCCACAATATGTGCCAAACAAGAAGACAAACAAGGCCTACAGAATGCCCCACCATTCCATTAAAGATAAACTGTAAGAACAGAGAAAAAACAACATACACTAAAACTGGTAATCAGAGACCCTCCTGGCTCACAACTTTAATACTAGTAGCTCACAAAGTAAGATTTTTGCTCACAAGACTTCACAGCTTAGAGGCAGCATTGGTCCAGAGTTTCCTCGCCCTCAAGAAGGAACTTTCACAATAAGTCAAGTGTTCCCTCTAAGCTGAGTTAGTGTGAGCTAGCTCACAGTTTTTTTAGCCTCTGGCTCACACATTTTTGTCTTAGCTCTAGAGCAAACTGATTTATGCAGTAGCCAAATCGCTTGCTCACAACTGTAATGCCAGGAGCTCACAAAGTAGAATTTTTGCTCACAGGACTCCACAGCTTAGAGGGAGCATTGGCACTGATATGCTCATTCGAGAAGGGACAGAATGGCTGCCAATCACAGAGGTAACAGTCAGACTAAACCACTTGCTGTTGGATTCTCCACCCAAATGCTGCCTCAGCTGCAGCAATAGAGTCCATCTTCTAGTCCCTGATAAACTTTAACACTGAGGCCCAAGGAGCAGTCTTGCACATATCTGTAATGGATGCATTTGTGTCAGATACTGCTGACATGGAAACACTTCTCATTGAATGAGCCATGATCCCCTCTGTAGAAGCAAAAGGACCATGAATCATAACTGTCCTCCCTTTTATAGGAAAATGGCACAACCTCCTTCTGGTCTTTTGTCTTGATTAAGATGTCCTCTAGGCTGTCCCTAAATAATTAACCACCAAGGAAAGGCATAGATGCTATGTGAGACTTAGAAAGGGAATCCATGTTCCAGGACTTGAGCCAAAAATGTCTTCTGGCTACCACTGTAGCCCTTGCTGAGAACTTAATCATGTTCAGGCTAGCATCTGATCTGAAGGCCTTCTCCAGACTGTGCTGTAACTGATCAAGTGCTGATTTAAATCTGAATATTCTTGGAACAATTTTCTGAGCCACATGTATGAGTTTCTTGTCAACAGAGAAGTGGAAGCAGAAGCTTTAATGCAAAAGACAATGGCCTCATGTGTTTTGTGGAGAACTGTGTTGCTTTGTCTATCAGTAGGGTCATTAAGCATGTCCTCAGCCTCCTTTGGAAGAGCCAATCCAGTGCAAAGCTAGCCACAGGAGTATCCACCACCAGAACCCTCGATACACTGGTTACCTTAGGAGGAAAATAGTACATTCTTTTGGCCTGTCCAGAATGCAAGTGGTTAATGGTAGGTCTGTCTAATCCTTTCTAATCTCAGTTTTTAAAAAGAAGAGGAAGGGAGAGGTTGAACCTAGTTCTCTAACCCTATAGAACACCTCAGGGAGCTCATGATCATCATCAATCATCATTATTATCACTTTCTTCTTCTTCTACCTGCCCATCCTTATGGATTTCTACCTTACAGCAGAAAGCTGTAGGGTTTTAATGCTGTTTGTAGCAAAGAAGAGATCTCATGAGAAAAAAGGCACTGAGTTGGTTTGCTCTGTCAAGGAACTTCCTCATCAGACAGCTGGCCTTTCTCTTAATATAAATCTGCATCAGAATCCTCTGACCCTAAGAGAGAATCCCTCTTGTCTTCAGGTCTGTATTCTGAGAAATTTGAATAATTGTTCATAATGGGAAGAGAGCTTGTACAAGCTACTTCGGTGGGCCAGGAGGAGCCTTTTAAGTGTTTGGCCAGAGAAGGAGGGTTAAGGTGGCTTTGTCTTTTCCTCAAAGGTAAAAAGCCCCCCCCAACTGATTGGAGACAAATGGTTCTCACCAATCCTGAAAACCTGGCAGGACAACAAAAGGTCCTTTCCCCTTTCTGGCTTCCCACATAGTGGGAAGCTATTGTTTCTCTTCAACTTAGCACTTCAACAGCTCCTGAAGTAGGGTTGCCATTCCCCAGTTCTGAGTGGGAGATCCCCTGGTTTTGGAGGCTTCTGCCCACCGCTGCCCAGCTGGCTGGTGGGGGAAACCCTGCCCCCAAACAGCAACATTGCTGAGCGACATCCCTGACACATTGATATCATGCAGAAGTGACATCATTGTGTCAGGGACATAATGTGACAACACTCTGGTTTGGGGGCAAAACTATATGGTTTGATGCCAATTTTACCATAGGGTTTTGCCAAAAAATGAGAGCATCGCTATGCAGTGTCCCCAACAAGATGATGTCACTTCTGCATGATGTCAACGTGTCACATTGCTCCGCCCCACTCCTGGAAATTTCCCTCCCAGTCCCCACTGGCGCGAACATCAAACCTGGCAACACTACCCTGAAGACAGCATTGAGCAGGCCTGATAGGCCAACATAGAGTGTACTGGCTGGACAGTGGGGTGTGTGGCTTTGATGCCAAAATGTGAGCTGGCTTCTTTGTTCTCTGAGCTGGATGCCTCATGGTCACTGTCTCTCTCCAGCTCTGCCATGGCAGGATGACTAGACAAGCAGGATTGCAGAGTCCCCCTGCCTGTGGATAACATTGCTCAACTCTGTCAGAGGAGACCCCATAGTTGGAGGCCTCAGCTGCCCATCCAGGTGGCCCACTGTGACAGAAGCAGCAGGCAAGAGAAGGCAGCCTCAGGGAAGGGAAGGACAAACAAAGGGTTTTTACTTTTTAAAAAAACAAAGGGAAGGGCACACAAGAAGGCACACACAAGTGGAAAAGAAAGAAAAAAGAGATCCTTTAAAGAAAATCTCAAGTGCATTCTAAATCCACTGTTCTCACAGAGGGAGGCAAGGAAAATACTAATGGTGGCTTCCTTCTCCCCCTAGAATTGGAAAGTGCATTCAATTTCCTGCCTCCAGGGACTGCAAGAAGAAGAGCCCAAGCATATCAGAGTATCCTCCTCCCCCTTAGAGAGAAGACCTTCAACACAGTCCTGGAAAGCAGACTCAACCCAGCCTGATCAAGGCATGATGACTATTTCATATTTTGACCTAATCAAGTAATGAAGGCTATGGTCTAGAAAACAGCTGATGTCATTCCCTTCATGTCAAGGATTTCTTCATATCAGCTCTCACTCCAACAGGCCAATTAAGCCTCTTTCACATCTCCAGTCTCTTCCTCTCTGATTGGAAGAATGACAGACCTCTAATCCACTTCACCCTCCATCCCTTACCTATCAGAATTAATTCTAACTTCTCCAGACTTTCCCTGTCTTCTGGCAAGTCCATGAATTGTGCTCAGCACCAGATAAATTTCCAGTGCAGAATAGGAGAACTAATTATGTCCCTCTATCTTCTTTCCCTCCACTACTTACTTCTTGCTCCCCCTTTCTCTTTTGTTTGATTGCTCTGCACACTACTCTGTGGTGTTAACTACTGTTATCAAAGGCCTGTTCGATATTTTGTGCTGAAATTTACTGAAGTATTGATATGACTGGTTCTCCTCAATATACTCACTCTCACTAATCCAGTTTATTACCAGCCCCAGTTTTACTTTCTAAGCCTATTCTGGAGTGCCACCACTTTCAGCTCCATTCCCAAGCCTCTGGGCATGCAGTACTCCTTCCCTTCCATTTGAGCCTAGACTTGAATCCTCTACATATAGACAAGGAAGTTGCCCCAAGCATATTTGGCAACAGGCAGAATTACCTACTCCAGTGGAAGCTGAATGGAAGAAGACATGCAGAGATTGGTATCTCCTCTGTGTTGGGTACTGAGCCCCTGATGGGCCACAAATATTTTGGCCAGCAGGCCGCATTGGCTCAGTTGATCACTATAGGCCAATGTATACACAATGTGACTGATGAGTGTGGGCCCCAACCCCATGAAGACAGTTTCCATGCCCTGGCAGAAACTTACAAAACATTCCCTAGCAACATCTGAAGAAGAACCTGTTACAGAAGCTCACATAGATGTCTGGGAGCAGGGATTCACTGTTTTAGTACATGCTTGATATTTGACAACTATGAATTGGAATGGGAATAGGGCTGTAATAACGTCTCTGAAATTGTAGGCAGTTCATGACATTGTTCACTGTATATTCTATGACATTTGGAGTGTATTGTTCTTAACCCTACAATCCAGTTTCACTGCAGTGCACTGCTTGTTGTTTGTATAATATTAGCCTTAGTTTTAATTGTATTATACAGTCCTTATTGCACTGCTTTAATTGCGGAATCCACCTTTTCATTATATTACTGTTCTTATGGCATTGTTTTTAATTGCATAATCTCTCTTGAGTCTTAGTGAGAAAGACTGGCAATAAACAAACAAACAAATGCTATCTTTAAGGCTAATAGCTTAGCAGACGATTATGTAGGTGACATACCTCCTACTCATTGCTTTCCTGGCCTTTCCATTGGAGAATATTAAAATACTGTGTGTTACAGTTGCCCAAGAAGAGGGCAAACAGAATTGCTGAGGAGAGAGCAGCTAGAGTCATGTCAATTGCACAGTCTTCTGCAGCATCGTTTATTTTAAATGATAGTACCATGGGTTACTATTGACATATATGCAGAGGTATATTAGATAAATAAGTACACTAACAGATTTTGGGAAAATTTGCTTCTGGGTGCCTTACCTGCTGATCAGTCAGAAGCATAAACCACTGATGGCAGATACCTCTGAAGTCTTCTTTTGACACAACATTTGCTCTTGCACAATCTGCATTTTTAAACTCTTGCTCAACAGCTTGAAAACGAGCACTCACTACTTCTCGTATACGGTCCAATACCTGTTGATTTGTCAGCTCTGAACAAGCAAATTTCATACGCTCTCTCTCAGTCTAGATGGAACATACACAAAAGAATCACCATGAAATCCACTGATGTTTGGTATAAAAGGAATTCCACAGACAAGGCCAGCTTTGTTTTTCTGCATTAATGCAGTCAATTTGAAACAAGGCTAACAATGCCACAAAAATTACAAACAAACAAAAAGTCCTCTATTAAAATATGGATTTACTCAATACAGCAAGATGTGCAATATGTATAAATGGCACACTGTTGCACAGAGGGCTTAAAATACTTGATTTGGCTAATAAATTAGTAAATATATATTTAATTGTCTTATTTTGCCCTTCCCACTTGGACGCAAAAGGTCCACACAACTGGCCCTCCGTATGAATCTGGTATTCACACCACTCAGTCGTATACAATCACATCTCAAGGAAGGAGATTCCAGCGTATGTATGAATGACCAGATATAGTCATTAGGCAATCATCCACATATCATTTATATTATTTTTATAACACCATGACTGTACATGGCACTTTATAATGTAGTGTAACACAAAACTGAGCACTGTACCTATGAGCTTACAAACTAGATTGGGGACTGTGGAAGAGCAAGAGATGAGGAAATACAGGACACACACTTAGGATTTGTTTCAGTGGGAGATGCAAATGAAGTGGCTATATAAAGATTTATACATGGTAGAAACATTTGCTATGCAGTGGTTGCTGTTCCAATATAAACAATAATCCATTGATACATTGGAGTTTTTGCTGAAATGGTTTAGGAAAGTTAAGAACTCTTTAAACTGAGTGTTATTTTTATTAATGAAACTTAAGCAAAACTCCTTCCAGAAGTTCAGTTCCTCCCTATCAGCTACAATTTTTCCGAGGAAACATATTCTGGTGGTCTCTCTTAAAAGTGGCTGCCTCTGTCAAGGCCCAGGAAAAATCAAGTCTCACAGAGAAAGTACCATCAATTCTTAGTTGATGCTAAGCATAGCCTAGCAGGAAGCTGCGTGCAGTGTCTAAGCTTCAGGTAAGATGTATTCCAGAATCCCCTGCTACAGTGTAAAGGCTTGTGCGTCCTTTTAGTCCACAGAAACTATTCTTCTCTGCTTCCCACCAGCCCACTTCTACCATAGGAGTCATCTTGGGTAAAGTTGACCAAAGCTCCCCAAAAGTCAGGGCTGCCCTGTCTCTTAAATTCTGCTTTCCCATTGCTTGACCATACCTTATGGCTAGTGGTTTTGACATGTAACAAACAACCTGCAGCATATCCTTCAGTTGTCCAGTTCAACTGCCCTGGAACTCTGAAAACAGAGCATTCTGCCAGCCAGTTTAAAAGAGCCAAGCACTTAAAAGTAATTTCACTTCCAATTATATAACTGAATTTATTATCAATCAATTGGTTATGCCATGATATGAAGAAAAAAGATTGCAAAATCTAGCTGCAGCTGGTGGTACAAAGAACATACAGATAACCATGTTACTCTAAGTGAGAGAGCACACTATGGAATAGTTCGGTCACCTTGTATCATAAGTCACAAAACATCAACCAGCAGTGCAGGTAGGTATTTTTAGTCTGTGGACTTAATGGCTTTGTGCCACCCCCACCCCAGTGCAAGATCAGGCCACCAACTGAATGAAAAACTTAATCTTAACAAGATACCAATGAGTTAGCTGCTGGAAGGACTGATCTTGGAACTGAGGTTTCTCCTGTTCTAGATGGGGTTGCGCTCCTCCTGAAGGAGCAGGTCTGTAGCTTGTGCATGCTGCTGGATTCAGCCCTACTGCTGAATAAGCAAGTGGCTGCTGTGGTCAGGAGTGCTTTTTATCAGATTTGACTGGTTAGCCAGCTGCAGCCTTTCCTGGGCTGAAAAGATCTGACCACTGTGATGAATGGCCTGGTTACATCTAGATTAGATTCCTCCAATGAGCTCTGTGTGGAGGTGCCCTTGAAAAGTACTTATGAACATAAAAAGAGCACTGCTAGATCAAACCAGTGGTCCATCCAGTCCAGCATCTTGCCCCATGCAATGGCAAACCAGTTCCTCCAGAGGGCCAAAAATAGGGCATAGAAGCCAAAGCCTTCCCCTGATTTTGCCTCCTAGCACTCAGTTCAGAGGTTGACGGCCTATGAACATGGAGGTTCCCTTTAGTTGCCATGGCTAGTAGCCACTAATAGACCTTTCCCCT
This sequence comes from Gekko gecko, assembly GCA_029375565.1. NCBI lineage: Eukaryota > Metazoa > Chordata > Lepidosauria > Squamata > Gekkonidae > Gekko > Gekko gecko. The sequence goes on along the minus strand of JAPDNY010000005.1, from coordinate 213,092,667 downwards.
CAAATCTATCCCATCTCCTTTTAAAGCTGTCTATGTCTGTGGTCATTACTACATCCCCTTGTGGGGTGAGGGGCAAGGGATGAGAGAGGATGCAGGAGCAAGAGAGGATGCTAACCTCCATTATGTGAGAACATATGACTGATGAGAAAGAAATTGCATGAGCAAAATGAAAGGGCTTGGGGCAAGATACAGCAAGTTAGTGAGGCAGCCGCCAGCACGACCAGTTTTCAGGATACGTATGACCTGTGGATATGTCTAATAAACTGCTTAAAGAAATGGGCACTGCAGGAGAACCAGACTGTTTCCATCTTAGATTGGCTGAATGTGCCTGAAGTATCGATAGAGAAACAGCACCTTCAGGAGAAGAACTAAAGGTGATACGCACTCTACAACAGCACTCTAGAAGCCTTGAACAAGCACATCCAGGGTGAGCATGCAATACTCCTCAACCTGAACAACACTGAACATGCACCTTCATAGCCTTCAAGCAACACTCTGGCAGGAAACAAGACTCCAAGAGTGCAGTCTGTAACTTTCTCATCAAATGCATCCCGCCATTCCAAAGGTTCGTCCCACTCCAGCGCCGCTTCTCATGTCAGTTGTCATTCCCACAACTCTGCAGCATCTGCCTTGGACAGGGGTCTTTTCATAGAAAAACAGCTGCAGGAGCTCATTAGCATATGGTATGCTAATGAGCTATTAGGCTATTAGCATATGCCATGCCCCCTGACATCACTGGAAGTGATGTCAGAAGGGGAAGCAAAAGGGGGAGAGGCATCTTCAAAAGCCTCCCCTTCCCTTCCCCAACTGGCCTGGGTGGGGGAGCTAAGGGATAAGGGGTTTAAAGTTTAAACTCCTTCTCACTAGAGTTGGGCCACAGAAGGAGGAAAGAGGAAAGGAAAGAGAAAGAGTAGAGAGAAGGAGAGAAGGAAGGAAGGAGGGAAAGAAAGAGAGGGAAGGAGGAGGGAAACCGGGAAGGAAGAAAAAAGAGAAGAGAAGAAGGTGGGAAAGAAAGAAAGAGAGAAGAGAAGAAGGAGGGAAAGAGGAAAAAGAGAGAAGGAAAGGAGGGAATGAAAGAAATTCGACGGCAATTCGGCCCCATTGTATCCTATGGGCCATTGAAGTCAATGGTGAAAACATAGGGTATATTCTGGGGGCTGGAGGGGAGGGGTTTGAGGGAGAGGCTCCAAACTCACAGGGTAGGTGATGGAGCCTCTCCCCAAGATACCCACCAAGTTTCAAGAACATTGGACCAAGTTACTTTTTTCCCACCATAGAGAACAATGGAGGGAATATGGCAACCTGTTTGGGGGGGGCACAGAATTGGACCCCCTGATCCAATGTTCTTGAAGCTTGGTGGGTATCTTGGGGAGAGGCTCCATCAGCTACCCTGTGAGTTTGGAGCCTCTCCCTCAAGCCCTCTCCCCTCCAGCCCCAGAATATACCCTATGTTTTCACCATTCACTTCAATGGCCCATAGGATATAACGGAGCTGGAATTGACATTTGGCTGCCTGAAAGACTCCCCGGGACCCCGGCTGGGGCGGGGCTTGGCTCCTGAGCTCCCAGAGCTGTGCTCCAGTGCACTCCCCCCCAGAGACCCCTGGCCTTGGAGCTGAAAGTGGCTGAAGCAAAAGCTGAGGCAGCCACATCGGTAAAACGGGTGGAGTCCACTAAGAAGGAAGAAATCCTAAAGAAAGAAGCTGCTCGGCAATGGGCCAAACTGCAAACAGAGGCTACCCAATGATAGGCCACATTACCAGTGGAAAAGGACACAGAGGAAGTGATACTGCAGGCCAAGTTATGGGTGGAGAAGGATCAGCAGGAAGCAATGTTGGAAGCATTTCAAAGAAAAAACTGAGGTGTTGGAGATGTTAGCTTGAGCAAAGGGTTTAGACTTAATCCAGCAGACTACGTGGAAAAACAGAATGCCTCCTTCTTCCACCTTGGCTGCCTCAAGAATGAGATGGAGCCATCACAGGGGACTTCCGGTTTAAGCATTTTGCTGCTCAGTTGCATCCCCGTCTCGCTCTGATGGGGTTGCGCCAAGACTCAGCTGATGGGAAGGGTTTGAGTACGTCCCTGTAGGAGACCCTCAGTCTGGAGAGCTGAGGCAAGCCTCTTCCAAGGCGACGGCCAAGGAATTGAGGCTCACCTTTACCTCCGAAAGGTCCCATCGCCGAAGAGCCAGTATGGTGCCGAGAGACGACTACCGGACCAGCAGACACAATCAACAGCTGCTGAAAAGCTTCTAAAAGATCTCCAAGGCTGCAAAGCGTGAGTTAAGCACTGCTCAGACGATTTAAGCGAACAAGAGCCTTGGTAGTAATTAGAAGCGCCTAAGAGCAAAGCAGCAGGGGGGAGGGAGATGCTCAAGAGTTCACCCCACCCCCCATTTAAAACAACGTGGTTTTAAAGCGAAGTTTAAAAACAACTTTGAAACAAGCTATGCGCATAAGAGGATTAGCGAAAACAAAAGCTGCATAATAATGAAAAGCAGCTTAAGTTCTGCTAACTTTTACTTTGTTTTGGGAAACTTACTTCTTGTTGATATTATGGCTGGGAGAGGCGGAAACCGGGTCTGGAGAAAAAAACGTCAACCTGAAACAGCCTACCAACAACTCCCTCCCACAACCAGGAAGTAGCTGCGGAGATGTCCACACTGCTGGTGTATGCACTGCACCCTCTAATGGAGCAGATGACTAATCTTAACGCGAAAATGGATAATTTGCAAAAGCAGATGACTCAAATGGACAGAAGGACCTCAGTAACTGAAAAGACTCTAAAAAAAATGGAAAAACAGACTGAGAGTATCAACAAAAGAGCGGATGAAGCAGAAAAAGAGAGACTCTCTAATAAAAACCAATTAATACAGTTCCAGCTGGAAAGATCCATGTACATCCTACGTTTCCAAGGGATTCCAGAAGAAAAGAATGAAGATTTAAAGGCTATTTTATCAGAGACTTTGGCTCCAATAATGGATTACAAACAGGAAGATCTACTGAAGGAGATGGACTGGGCCTACAGGGCTTATCCAGATTTTATTAAAAAGAATAAACTTCCTGGAGAAATATGCTTGAAATTTACGAGAAGGTCTACCAGATATCGGGTGCTGAAATCTACACAGGGGAACCCCTTAAAAATCAAGAATGAGGAGATAAAAATCCTGAAGGATATCCCCTTTGAAGTCAGAAAGCGGAGGAGACTCTACAAGGAACTTTCTCTCTACAGAAGAAAGAGGTCCCTTACAGATGCTTATTTCCTGAAGGACTGAGTTTTAAATATGGAGACAGAAAGTATAATATTGACTCTGTTCCTAAGGCTAAAAAGTTTGTGGATCAACACTTCAATGCAAAGCAGTACAAGAAAGATAAGAAATCTAAAAAGGATGAGGAGGAGGACGAGGAAGAAGAAGAATCCTACTCACAGGATTCAGAAAGCAGTAGTCCAATACTCTTTAGTTCTTCAGATACATCGGAATCAGAGAAAGGAGCAGCTGCTCCCAAACCCCGAGGAAAGTAGAAACGCAAGAAGAAGAGAACCTAAGACCAAGATAATCGTTGAAAATGCAGTTTTTATTAATTAACCAGTTTTTGCAATTTTTTCTTTTTATTGTTTTTTGTTAACTTTTTTTATAAGCAACAAATCTCTGTAACATCAGGTGATGATAACACAAATGTAACCAGATCGTGTCACCATGTTAGTCTTCCCTTCCCCATGTCCAGTAGGTTGTATAGAGGTAGGGTTTAGTTTCCTTCCCCCATCCTGGTAGAGTTTTATGTATTAGTTTCCCTTACCCATATCCTATAAAATTTTTAGAGGTAGGGATTTAGTAACCTTTTCCCATATCCCGTAGTAATGCAAAACCAATAAAATTCTATAAAAAAGAGATGGAGCCATCACAGGTAGCCAACCCTGCCATGTCGTATGTGCTCAGCCCAGAGTTTGAACCAAGGGGAACGGGATCAAACCAATTGACGGCAGTTCCCAGGCTGTCAAAGCCATGCCTAGAACACTTCATGTTAACTGAAAAGGGAGCTACAGTGTTCCAGACAACCAAAGGTGACAATGAGCCCGCTTTATCGATGGAGGACAAACTGTTCCTGCAGCTGATGGACAAGGAACTTAGGCGAGACAACTCTGGAAGTTGGGTTGTTCCACTCCCTTTCCACATGCCTCGGCAGTGATAACCCAACAACCACAAACAGGCCCTATCTCGACTCAAAATCCTCTGCATGACCCTGACAAGGAAGCCCAAGGTGAAGATTCATTCTGTCCTCACCCTCATTCTCATCCTCTTGGTTTCCTCTTTTGCTGATGCAAAAGACAGGCGAATGGCCAGCACCCCAAGGGAACTTCATTGCCGAAGACATGTAAAGGCAAAATGGAGAAAAGTTCAACTCCTTGTAAACACCTTCTGGAAGTGATGGAAGCAAGAGTATCTTCTGACTCTACAGGGCCGACACAAGTAGGAAAAGGTCAAGCCTAAGCTGCGGGAAGGAGACGTCATCCTGCTGAGAGAGAAAGATGCACCCAGAAACCCGTGGCCCATAGGACTTGTAGATCGCACCCTGCCTAATGAGGATGGACCCTGCCTAATGAGGATTAACGTCCATGTCATCACATCTGATGGCCCAAAGGACTGCCTCTGGCTGACCAAAACTTTCATAGAATCATAGAATCATAGAGTTGGAAGAGGCCATACAGGCAATCTAGTCTAACCCCTGCTCAATGCAGGATCAGCCTAGAGCATCCCTGACAAACGTTTGTCCAGATGCTGCTTAAAGACTGTCAGTGAGGGGGAGCTCATTACCTCCTTAGGCAACTGATTCCACTGTTGCAGAACTCTTACTGTAAAAAAGTTTTCCCTCAGATCTAGCCAGTACTTTTCCACCCTTAATTTAAACCCATTATTGCATGTCCTATCCTCTGTTGCCAATAGGAACAGATCCCTGCCCTCCTTTAAGTGACAACCCTTCAAATACTTAAAGAGAGCAATCATGCCACCCCTCAATCTCTTCTTCTCCAGACTAAACATTCCCAAGTCCCTCAGCCTTTCCTCAGAGGGCTTTTTTGTCGCCATCATACTGGTTGCTCATATTTAACTTTCAGTCCACCCTTACCCCAAGATATTGTTCATACACACTGCTACTCAGAAGTGTTTTCCCCATCCAGTATGCATGTTCCTCATTTTTGTTGCCCAGATGTAGAACTCGGCACTTATCCTCGTTAAACTGCATCTTGTTCACATCCACCCACTTTTCCAGCGTGTTCTATCTCTATCTTCTGCTGTGTTCATTGCTCCTCCCAATTTAGTATCATCTGCAAATTGAATGAGTAGCCCCTCCACACCCTCATCCAGATCATTTATAAAAATATTGAAAAGTACTGAGCCCAGAACCGAGCTCTGTGGCACCCCACTGGACATCTTCCTCCATTGGCAATGGAAATGCCATTGACAACTACTCTTTGAGTGTAGTTCTCCAATCAGTTCCCTGTCCACCTAACTATCCTACAGTCCAGTCCACAGTCCTCTAGTTTACCTATCAGAACATCATGGGGAACCCTGTCAAAAGCTTTACTGAAATCCAGGTAAACAACATCCCTTGATCCAGTAAGCTCGTCACTCGCTCAAAGAAGGAAATGAGGTTGGTCTGGCAGGACCTGTTGGTGACAAATCTGTGCTGACTTCCCTGGACTACCAAGTTGTCCTTTAGATGCTCACAGTTCAATCCCTTTAAAATCTGCTCCAGTATCTTCCCTGGGACAGAGGCCAGACTTACTGGCCTGTAGTTTCCTGGGTCATCCCTCCTCCTTTCTTTGAAAATTGGGATAACATTTGCCCTCCTCCAGTCTTGTGGCATGTCTCCCGTCCTCCAAGAGGTCTGGAAGATGATGGACAAAGGCTCTGCAAGCTCTCTAGAAAGTTCTTTGAGCCCTCTTGGGTGCATACCATCTGGCCTAGGGGATTTGTACTCATTCAATGGAGCCAGGTGCTGTCTCAACTACCTCTCTGTCAACTACCTCTCTGTCCAGGATCCCAGATGCCCATCGCCTCTTTTATCCTGCGTTTGCTCCTCACATATCTGAAGAAGTGTTTCTTGTTATAGCAAGCCTCTCTGGCCAGCTTTAGCTCACTGTGAGCTTTGGCCTTTCTGATAGCTGACCTACAGTGCCTAGCAACCCGCAGATAGCTTTGCAGTCCTTGCTCCATTTCTTGAACATTTCCTTTTTCTCCCTTAGCACATCAGACAGTTCTCTGTTCATCCATATTGGCTTCTTGGATCCCCTACCATGTTTCCTTCTTGTTGGAATAGTGACAGCTTGAGCTTGCAAGAGCTCTTGTGTTAGGAGTACCCACCCTTCACTTGCTCCTTTCCCTCCAGCAGTCTTGTCCATGGAATGAGTCTCATCATACCTCTGAGTTTATTAAAGTCTGCCCTATCGAAATCTAAATTACACATGTGCTTATGAACTTCCTTGGTCCCCTACAGCAAAAGGAATTCTAGCAGGACATAAGGAATTCTAGCAGCACTTCTCCCTAAGGTCCCCACCACCTTCACTCCATCTACCATCTCTTGCCTGTTGGTCAATATCCAGTCGAGTATGGCTGAGCCTCTCGTAACTTCCTCCACCATTTGATGAAGGAAGTTGTCGTCCAGACAGGTCAGGAAGTTGCATGACTGTGGACGCTTTGCAGATTTTGTCTCCCAGCACACACCAGGGAAGTTGATGTCACACATAACTACCCTGTCATGTTTTTTTGATACTCTGTCAAACTGTTCAAGGAGGGCAGCATCCACCTCATCCTGGTCTGGAGGTCTGTAGCAGATGCCAACCATAATACTGTTTGTCCTGCTTTCCTGTTTCCTCACCCAGATACTTTCCACTGGACCACTGGCCTTCTCCTGCAGTATTTCCCGACAAACAAACCCTCTCTTCACAAACAGTGGCACTCCACCTTCTCTTTGACCCTTTCGGTTTTTCTTGAGCAACTCGTATCCATGCACTAATATATTCCAGTCATGTGAATCATCCCACCAAGTCTCTGTAATGCCTACTAAATCATATCCCTCTGTCTGCATTAAAAAGCTTAAGCTCACCAGGCTGATCACTGACATGGTCCTGCTTTGTACCAAGGAACAACTTGAAGACTGAAACTCAAGTTTTGTATGCCTTAGTTTCTGTCTAGAGCTAGTTAGCAGTGTAACTTGTCATGTATACGTAGTTATAGTTTTTGGTGCTCCATTAGCAATGCATGTGGATAGTGGAATCCGTAGAATTCCAGGTGGGGAGTGTTCTGCCCCTAGCAGAGTTTAGTAAAATGTACGTAATAGCAGTCAGTAAATAGTTGTGTATCTTTAAGTTCCTGTGCATGCTGGGAACTGTAGTCCCAAGTCAGATTTCCAAAGCAGCCTCCTTATTGGCTCATGACAATGTAATTCCTGTAGCTCAGAGGTATGAAAATAAGGTTTACTGTCCTTTTCCTGTCTTTGTTTGACCTCTTTACTGGCAAAGGAGATGCATCAAAGCAATTCCTTTCCACCACACAATCTGAGAAAAAGACTCTGCTCTCAAACTAGATCATCTATATTATCCTGCCTACTGAAGAAATATGAGTTCTAACTCTGAACCTTTCTGCAGTAGAATAAAACTAAGTTTTTCTATGAGTTTACTTTCTTGGACTTTGAGTTGGCACTCTCTGGTATCAAATCAAATAAAATTCGATTGTACTGTCAAAGACCAGCATAGGTAAAATACTACAACCCCACACAAAGTTAAAATTGATATTAGTAAAAATAACACAAATTAAAATAGACAATAATATAAATGGGTGGAATTTACATAAACCCAGATAATGAAAGCACCTGACGAATTTTGTAGGCTGTTGCACAAAATTTCGCAACTGAGGCTGGGGTAGGTTGGAAGATACTAATATCAATCGCAGGCTGCTTTTCCTGATCTGTGCCCTACATGAAAACATCCTCTCTAAAGGTCAGATGCAGCAAGCTGGGACATCTTTCAAATGCTGTCCCCACTCTGAGGTGTGAAACAGGGCAGTATTTTAGCACCGGCTCTCTTCAACTTTTATATAAATGACTTGGTCAGATGCTTAAGAGATCAGGCCTTTCATTCTCCTAAACTACAGCATTCTCGGATCTCTATCTTATTAGATGCAGATGATGCAGCTATTCTGTCAAGGACCCCAAATGGGCTAAGAAGAGCCCTAAAGGCTCTAGTACAGCATTACAAAGAAGACTTTCTTACAATAAACTATCAAAACAGAAGTCTAGAATCTGGACCATCAATGGCCATTTGGTTGAACAGGTGCAGACCTTCAAATATCTTGGTGCAGTATTCCATGGTCCTGACTCAAGAAAAGCACACATTGCCCATGCAGCAGATACTGGGCAAAAGTCGGCTCACAATATACTTAGTTTTCTTCGAAGTAAGGATGGACACTACATCCCTGCTGCCCTAAAACTTTTCCAAGCCAAAGCCTTGGCCCGATTTTTGTATGGAACTATGATAGGGCCAACATCATCTTCTTTTGCCCCCCCCTTGAGGGTGTTCAATCAAAGTTCCTAAAAGCAGCATTAGAAGTCCCCAATTGCATACGAAATGCCTTGCTACGTCTGGAGACCAGCACTGTCAGAGTGGAAGCCAAGGTGTGCCTTGCCTCCCTAAATTACTGGTTTAACATTACCTATTCTCAGCAAGGTTTGACCTCACTGCTCCTCTTGAATGAACATCAGCCTGTATGGCTTAAGACAGTCATTTGCAAACTTGCAAGCCTAGACTTTTCACCTTCCATGATTTTAACCATGGGCCTTGACCAGGCAAAACAGGCCATAAAACAAAGGATATTGAGCACTGAATGCCAGCTCCATTTAGGGAGGGTCCCTCCTTTTTTGTCTCCTATGAACACCAGATATATAGTCACAGGAGGGCCTTTACACTTGCAAGGTGTGCTGCACTCTCCTTTGCTGTTTTAGAGGGGTGGTTTAATAGAATTCCCTATGGGAAAAGGCTTTGCCCCTGCAGTGAAGGAGAAATTGAGACTGTAGATCACATTCTTCTATGTTGTCCCTTCTATCAAGATGCTCGCATCCAGACCATCACTCCTTTGATCAATAGAATATCCAGAAGAACAAGCTTGGGCAATGTTAGGTTACTCCAAGACAGAAATCCAACAACTACAGCACTATCTGATAAAATGGAATTAATCTTCTCTAGTCTATAGCCCAGAATAGGGACATAGGATTTTTATCTCACTACAGATGCTAATTTTCTACCCCCAAGTGTTTCCTCTCTTCTCTAATCAAGCAGACCACAATATATACTGAACTTTTGCATTCTATATAAACATTCTTTACAACACAATTCCCACCTTATGACTAGGATAAACCCCCCCCTCAAATCTCCACTTCTACTGTGTCTGATGAAGGGAGCTTTGACTCTCAAAAACTTAATACCCTGAAACTCTTGTTGGTCTCTAAGGTGCTACTGGGCTCAAATCTAACAGTTCTACTGTACAGCAACATGGCTGCCCTGTGAAACTATCCAGAAAAGCAAAGATTCCCCCCTCCACTTTAAACCAGGCCCACCTACTCCAGTATATTAGCTCATTGGGCAGGGGTAGCCAATTTATAGTTCCCTCTGAGACCCTGACTGGCCAATGGATCCATTGGGTAGGCCTGTCAATCTTTCTTCTTTCCAAAAGAAGAGGGAGGGAGAAGAAAAGTGTGACCAATTTTGGACTTTAAGAAAGAGGAATTTGATGGTTGGCAACCTTTAGTGAAATAGTGCACCTTCTCTTTAAAGTCCTCAGGGTGATCCATGCCAGTTTCACTCAGCCCCTTCCATCCAAAAGAAAGCCATTTTCTGTTAGCAAGAAAATGAAGCCAGGAGAGCAAGATTCCCAGGTATGTGTGTTTCACCATAAAATTCTGCTGTTGCAGAATGAAGAGAGATGATTTCCTCTTATGGGGGGGGGGGGTCTTTTCCTTGGACCTTTTCTCTGGCTCTAAGAAGCTGACAAAGGAGGCTGACAGAAGGTAACTTCTTCAGGACCTCAGATGATGAATATAAAGTTGGGGTTTTCTCTCCTTCCAAATATAAATTTCCTTGCCTAAACTTCCATCAGTTCAGTCTGCTGTCCTGCACATACTTGCTTGGGAGTGAATACTATTGAATACAGAGGACTTGTTTTTGATTAAGCTTGCACAGGACTGTACCATTAGTGGGAAATTAAAGGCACTCTGCACATGCTCTCAATCATTTTGTTACCAGAGATTCTGAAGAATGTTACCTCTTGAACACGGAGGTGCTTTCCTGAATGTCTCTTTTCAGAAACCACCAAGCTTGACTCTGCTTTGGGCTGGCTCTATGTACTTAACCCATTTAGTTAATGTAGTGGTGAGGGAATGTCTTAACTCCTGCATATGGCCCAAGCTCTCCTATTTTGTTTTGTGTTGCTTTACAACATGGTAAATGACTTTTTGAGTTAGGGCTGTGTGTGTGTGTGTGTGTGTGTGTGTGTGTAGGGTGGAGGTTATGGGTGGTGCCTGGGGATGGCAGAGTTGGAGATGCGATGTACAGTGGACTTGTGATGTCACTCCAGGACTTCAGTTTCCCCTAGACTATGCACTCCAAATTTGTCTGTTCCTCAGAGCAAACTCATCTCTATAGTCTGGCAATAAATTCCAGGAAAACTTCAGGTTCTACCTGGAGGTTGGCAGCCGTATGTTCCGCATCAAACTGAGACATGCTGTGCTCATAGTCTTCTTTAGTCTCATAAGCTCTTCTGATCAGCATGGAGGGATTCCAGTTCCAGTACAACAGGACACTATGAGGCTGTGCTCCAACCATGGGACACTTTATTTTTTATTTTATTCTATGCTATTTTAGTCTTTTGTTCTCTGTTTAATTTAGCCTTGTTTTACTTAGTCTTTAGTCTTTACCTCTCTTCCTCCTCTTTTGTTTTATAGATGGTGTCAGAATCTCCTCTCCATCCCTTGTTTGGGTGAGGTTGGAGTGGCATGAAGACTGAGTAGATGAAAAGGCTATGAGGAAGTTTTGATTGTTGGCCTATTATCATTTAGCTTGTAAGTGTGGGGCTTTCATTTTTTTAAAAAAATGAAATAGTTGGGTTTTCTTTTGTTTTAATTTGTTTTAACCATTGTTTAAATTTATTTTAATTATTTGCCCACCTGAGTGATTTTAATGATTTTTAATTATTGCCCGGTACAAGACATTTGAGGGTTGTGCTCCATGCTCAGGTTTTACTTATTTTATTTACACTGTTCACAAGGTGTTTTAGTCATCTTTGGTTTGTCTCGGCTTTTCTTTGTTATTCTATGTTAAAGCTGATTTTGTTGAGTGGTATGGCTGTTTTTAGTAACTGAGTAGCAGTGTTGATAATAGCAGTCTTATCTTCTCCACTCATCTCCTCCTCCCTCCCTGCCTCACTAATTAGACTAGGGAATGGTGAAAGACTAGTGGTAAAACAGGAGAGGAAATTAGTATAACTATTCTCTGAGTAGTGCACTTTTGCATATACATGTTCTATGTTTGAAATTTCTGTGCTGGGTCACAGAGCTTTTATTATAGACATCCCAGATATTTAGCTTTTCTTACCTTTTTGCTATATTTTACTGTGTTAGTATCTTTTTTATAGTACGTTTTGACTTTCTTTTTTTCCTTTTCCTTTTGGTAATTTTCTGTTTCAAGCATTCTTTAATTCAATGGGCCAAAAAACAGCATGCCGTTTCAGGGATATAGCAAGCTCGTCAACAGAGTATGATGCATTATTTTTAAACTCCCCAGATGGCAACTAAAAGCGGAAAGGGCCTGACTCAGACTGGCCCAAATTTTACAAGGCTGGGCAGAGAAGGGAGAGCTAGCTGGATGTTGGGGTGGGGGTAGGTGGCCTGTATCGCAGGAACAGAAGGAATGCATTTATTCCCAAAAAATTCAACAGGTTTTATGCAAGGGTACAATTTTTAAAAAAATATCCTATAATGGGGATATAAAAGATTACCCTTTTGGGGGGTGCAACAGGAAGCTCCCTCAGTTTTTGCTGCAGTGCATTGCCTGCATTCTGCATCTTTTAATGGCCCATGTTGCATATGGTTGTAAACTGTTAGAAATCAACATTTAAGTTCTTACATAAGAGGTGGCAGAGGGAAAAACACTGATATGTGTACGCAGACAATGGAAACTGAATGGACAAGTGCAGTCAAAATGGGGTTTGGAATTCCTTTGTACATTATCACTGCAAGTGGCCCTTCTGGTCAGTTTGTCTCCTTCTCCTGATGCCCTCACCTCCAGTCCAAACCTACTCTGAAGCATGGTTGCAGTGCTGAGACTGAAACAGTGCATCCTATTATGCAAAATGTACAATGATCTAAACTGCTGCTGTGGGGGTAGTTTAACAGACATCAGCTTTATATCCTCCTCCCAAGCCCAACCCATGAGGTGCCCATTGATATAATTTCTTGTTTCTCTGGGTGTGCTTCTAAAAGACTCCATATGGGCTCCACAGTCTCTTGAACCCCAAAATACCTCTTTAGTAGATGCTGACTCCACCTAGAGATTGGAAGATTTGTATTCACTTACTGTGAAGCTTCCTTTCTCAGTGATCCAGGATTGGGGCAGTCCTTACTCTTGATCTGGGAGTGGGGCAGTCCTTATTTTTGGGAACAGACTCCGCCTGTGAAACAGAGTCGGTTTCCTCAGATCAATCCAGGAAGGGGAGGAGCCTGTCCCCTGGGAACATCCCAGTCATCTCCAAGCCATGCACTCCCCAACATCACACTAAGGAAAAGAAAAACACTTCTCCCCACCATAGTGAGGCTTGATTTTCGGGGCAATCAGCCTTGTAACTTCATGCCTCTCCAGTGGGTGTAGACCAAGGTTTAAACGCTCTGTCGCTCTCTCACCCAATTAACTCACATTTTTTTGTTTTAGCATCTCAGAGAAACTTCATAAGTGTTCATCCAGTTTCAACATCCCCCTCCCAAAAAACCTCCAGAAACTACTCTCCAAAACTGGGTGGGTAGGACTGCCCCAGACCACCAAGAAAGGAAGCTTCACAGTAAGTGAATACAAATCTTCCATTCTCTGGTAGTCCTGGGAGTGGGGCAGTCCTTACTCTTGGGACATAAATTGCAGTGTGCCCCAGTATGGGAAATCCAGCTTCTGGTTTATGAAAAGCAGCTGCAGCCAAGGTCAACTTCTCTACTCTATAGCGTGTAGTAAACGAGTGCATAGACTTCCAGGTGGCCACCATACCTACCATCTCCAAGGATGGGAAATGATCTGTAAGCTGCTAATGTAGCAGCCCCCTCCGAGAATATATTGCAACACCTTTGGGTGGATCCAGCCCATGAGCCTTCCATGCAATGATGCCACCCCTAAAACCACCTACTTAAGGTAAAAGGCGATACCAGTTGACCTAAGGAAGATATCTGAAAGGAAACAAATGGTATATCCAAATCATGCCAATGTTTGGCCTGTCGACAGAAAAAACTAAATACCCTATGGACATCTAGGCAATGCCATTCCTTTTCCTTGTCCTGTCTATGATTGGGACAAACAAAGGTAAGAAAATGATGTCTGACTTGTGAAAGAACTGGATTAACCTCGGGAAGAAAGGCCGGATCCAAGTGTAATGTCGCCCTATCATTGTGGAAAACATGAAGTTTCCTGTCAACTGATAGGGTCCTCAGTTCCGACACCCACCTAGTTCATGTGATGCCCACTAAAATCAAGGTCTTGAATGTTAATTCCTTGAGATTCCATGGGTTCAAAGTTCTCTACACAATGTTCTCAGGACACTATGTGGGTTCCAGGTCAGAAACCTCTGCACTTTTGGTGATTTTAACCACACAGTAACCCCTTAGGAATCTCTTAATGCGTGGATGGCAGTTTTAGGGACTTTCCTTCCCATCACCACCAATATGGCTGCCACCTATCACTTTAATGTACTCACACTTAGCCCTGTATCCAAACCATCTTGGAGAAAGCTAAGATGCCTCTAACTGACACATTTAACGGTTCCCAATCAGGTTCTGAACATCAAGAGTGAAGAACCCACCAGGTTAATCACCCTATTCATGGAACTGTTCCTAGAAAACTAACATGGTGTCTGTCACCCTCTCAGGATAACCCAACCCTTCTAGCTGTTTCTGCTTGACCTCCAGGCTGTTAGGCTTAGGAGGGCTGGGCGAGGATGTTGTGCTGATCCTAGTGTCAATAAGTCCTTTCCCTGTGGTAGGCACCATGTTTCTATAGTCAACAATCTCTTCAGATCCTGGAATCAAACTCTTTGTGGCCAAAAGGGTGCTATCAGCACTAGTTCCACCTTCTGTTCCAACAGCTTCTGAATCACCTTGTGAAGCAATTAAGTCGTTTGGAATGTGTACAGTCATCCCTGTGGCCAGTCGTAATTCAGAATGTCTGTTCCTGCTGCCCGCTGATTTTTAACTCTGGACAGGGCTCTTTTTGTAGCAGGAACTACTTTGCATATTGCATGACACACCCTTAATGTAGTCAATTCTCCAAAAGCTTACAGTAGCCCCTGTAAGAAGAGCTCTGTAAGCTCTTGGAGGATTGGCTACATTAAGGGTGTATCACCTAATATGCAAAGGAGTTCCTACTACGAAAAGAGCCCTGACTCTAGATATGAAACTTGGAACTTGATGATTGTGGTCTGTGGTAAAGAAGTCCATTTCCATCATCCTGTACCTTTTGCAGACCTGTTGAAAACCCAACTTGCAGTGCATCTATATGGATTGGTCTAATCTCCATCTACTCAGCCAGTCCATCAATGCACTCTCCTGGCTTGCCACATGGACCACCTCCAATGACTGTAGCTGGACCTCCACCCATCTGATCAGGCCACTTGCTTCTGCATGTAAAGTCCGAAATCCGGTTCCTTATGCCTTTGTCATCACATTGTCTGTCTGGACTAGAATGTGATGACCTGTTAATATCTCAGAGAATTCGGCTTCCGGCCGGAGTTAAAATGGCGAATTGACGCACTTTGCGATTTGGGCAAGGGGAACAGCGGTATCTGACAACAGTCTGGGCTTTACCTGGCCCAGCGCAGCACTCCCCAGGTGGGGGAGTGGCAAGCAAGCAGCCAAGCCTGAGAGGGAGTTGAGATCGGTGTGGATAAGCTTCGGAGGAAGCTTGTTTACACCTTGATCTCCTTCCGCGAAGAGGGCAGTTGCAAGTCAGCTCTACAGATACCAGCTGGGCTGAGAATTCAGCATAAATCCGTCATCTACCGACCTCTTTAACATCAAGATTAACATCGTTTACAGAAGAAGCACTGCGAAACCCCGAGATTATAAGTAAAGTAACAATTGAACATTTGCTTACCGGTTTGAAGAAGAAGGCAAAATCTAAACGTACGGATAAGTGTAAAAAGCTTTAAAGAACTAATCCGCTTGATTTAAAAGTAAAAGAAAGCTTTCCTTCAGAGAAAACAGCGGAAAAGTGACTTTGTTTTGCATTCCTGTGGTCAGCTAAGACTAAACTTTGCGTAGCAGAAACGAAACTGACTGTGATTCTATGGTACAGGAAGTAGGCTAGAGTGGATGTTTTTGAAGTTGCTTTGCCGGATGTAGATGGACGTTTTAGAGTGTAACACCGGAAGTTGGATTACAGTGACGGACAGCTAAACAGGAAGTTTAGAAGAAGCCTACTCTAGCCAGAAAACCATAGCGAAATTGCGCCCGCCATTTTGAGGAGGACTAAATTTTAAAAAGTTATTTTTGAACTGGAAAAGTACTGGAAAAAGTTATAAAGGTGGCGATTGGACTTTAAGATTGATAATATAAGGACTGATTAGTTTTGAATTTGCTTCCAAGATGGATTTGAGACCAAGACCAAGGGCTGCCTCATCACCAAGTCCAAGAATGACCGCAAAAGAAAAAAAGAATGGCAGGCTGCCATGGAGGCGATGGAGAAAAGGATGACAGAAGTGGTGCAGACTTTGGGAAAGCAAATAGAATCACAGTTGCAACAACAGCTACAAATACAACTGGAGCAAATAGAGCAAGTGCAAGTTCAAGTACAGAAAAAAATATGGAAGAGTTGAAAGAACTGGTACTAACAGAAGTGGCAGGGATAAAAAAAGATACGAAAGAAGTTAAAAAAGAGGTTCAAAGTCTGGTGACAAAATCAGAAGAAATGGATCAGAAAGTTAAAAGATCCCTACAAGAAAATACAAGACTGGAGTCCATAATGGAATATAGAGCTACTCAGAACCATTTGAGATTGAGAGGAATTGAAGAGGAGGAAGATCAGGATATTCGGGCCTTAGTAATTAATACTCTGACAACTTATATAGGGGAAGATCAAGGAGATTTGGAGTCAGACTTTGACCTAATCTACAGAGTAAACTCAGCTTATGCCAAGAGAAAGAAATTACCCAGAGATGTGATTGTTCAATTTGTGACTACAAAAATGAAAGAAGACATTTTCAAGAAGCAGTTTACACAACCGTTGGAAATTAATGGAAAGAAAATAATAATTTTAAGAGAAATTCCGAGAATGATTTTACAAGACAGAAAGAAATTTAAGAAATTAACAGACAGGCTAAGAGAATTGAGCATCAGGTTTAGATGGGAGATTCCACATGGATTATCATTTTCGTACAACTCAGTGAGAGTTACAATCAAAACAGAAGGAGATATGCTCAGATTCAAAGAGAGCAATTTTGATGATTTTAAAGACATTTAATCCAAAACAATGATGGATTACAAATTTTTATTTTGGAATGTAAATGGACTAAATTCACCAAACAAAAGAAGATTAGTGAATCATTGGCTACAGAAACAAAAATGTAACATAATTTGTTTGCAAGAAACACATATTAGAAAACAAGATAATAAATATCTGATTAATAAAAAATTGGGAGAAGAATTTCATTCATCAGCAATTAATAAGAAAAAAGGAACAGTGATATATATTTCTAAAGATTTGGAACCTAAACAAATCTTCTCAGATAAGGAAGGAAGATACGTTGGCATGGAAATAATGATGTACAGAAAAAGGACATTGCTTGTAAACATATATGCACCCAATGGTGCAAAAGAGACTTTTTCAATGATTTGACAAGAGAGTTGGACTGTCTAAACTATGATCAAATTGTCTTTGCAGGAGATTTCAATGGCACGGTCAACAACGTATTGGACAGAAAGTCTAATGCAATCGGAGAGGCAGTTGGAAAACTGCCAAAAAAATTTTTCCAGCTGATGAAGCAAGAGAAACTAGAAGATGTTTGGAGGAAGTGGAACCCTAAGACAAAGGATTATACATTTTACTCCAACAGGCATAGTTCCTTTTCTAGAATTGATATGATTTGGATGTCAGAGGAGATGGCGCTAAAAACTCATAAAATTGAAATTTTACCGAAAAATAACTCAGATCATAATCCTTTACTTTGGACATCTAAAGAAAAATCAAAACAACTATACTGGAGAATCAATGAGGACTTATTGGACCAAAAATTGATTAATGAGACTTTAAAGAAAGAAACGAAAATTTTTTTTGAAATGAATTTGGACAAAGGTACTGATATACAGGTTGTATGGGATACATACAAAGCGGTAATGAGAGGTTTGCTTATCTCTCTGAACTCTAAAGATAAAAAGCAAAGGATGCAACAACAAAATGACCTTCATGAAAAAATTCGACAAAAGGAAAAGGAACTGAAGAAAAGACCAGGGAAGAAAAAAATATTAAAGAGATCCACTTTCTACAGGATCAACTGAATGTTCTACTAAATAGAGAATTATATTGGAATTTGAAGAAATTACAGCAAAAAGCATTTGAGGGTGCAAATAAACCAGGAAAATTTTTAGCGTGGCAATTGAAAAATAGAAAAGAAAGGAATTTTATAAGCAAGATTATTGAAGATGGGAAAGATGTAGTAGATCTGAAAGGCATAAAAAGAGCTTTTTTCAAATACTACGCCAAATTGTTTAAAAAGAAAGGAATTGACCAACAGAAAATTAAGAGATATTTGGAGAATATTGAAGTACCAGAGCTGGGACAACAAATTAAAGAATTATTAAATGGACTAGTAACAAAAGAAGAAGTAACAAGGGCGATAGAAGATGCAAAGTTGGGCAAAGCTCCAGGTCCAGACGGCTTTACAGCAAAATTTTATAAGAAATTTAAGGAGGAGCTAACCCCTATTTTAGTGCTTCTGTCAAACGAGATAAGAAGGACTAAACGGATCCCAGATTCATGGAAAGAAGCAAATATCTCACTTATACCTAAAGAAGGTTTGGACTTAACTAACGTAAAGAATTATAGACCAATATCGCTACTAAATAATGACTACAAAATATTTGCAAAAATAATCTCAGAAAGGTTGAAAAAATATTTGAAAGATGTTATAGCGGAAGAACAAGCTGGTTTTCTACCAAATAGACAAATTAGAGACAATCTGAGAGTGGTGATTGATGCTATTGAATACTATGATAAACATCCAGAAAAAGAAGTTGGATTCCTCTTTTTAGATGCGGAAAGAGCTTTTGACAATTTAAATTGGGAGTTCATGTTGCAAGTAATTGAAAAAATGGATATAGGACAGTCCTTTTTAAATATGATTGTGGCAATATATTCAGAACAGAAAGCAGCTTTGAACATAAACAAAGAAAGAACAGACTTTTTCCAAGTTCAAAAGGGAACACGACAAGGCTGCCCGTTATCTCCGTTACTGTTTATCTGGATATTGGAAATATTATTGATAGAGATAAGAAAAGACAATGGCATTGAAGGACTTAAAGTAAAAGGCTTTGTGCATAAATATAGAGCTTTTGCAGATGATGTAATGTTTATGATTCAAGATCCAATTGAGAATATACCACAATTGATGGAAAAAATTGAAGAATTTGGAACAGTTGCGGGATTTTATGTCAATAAAAGCAAAACGAAAGTGATGTGTAAAAATATGACGAAGCAGAGACAAATGGAACTTCAGGAGAAAATCCAATGTGAAGTAGTTACAAAGACCAAATATTTAGGAATTGAATTGACTATGAAAAATATTGATTTGTTTAAAAATAATTATGAAAAGGTTTGGCACAAGAGCCAGCAAGATATGAAGAAGTGGGATACCTTGAATCTATCATTATTGGGAAGAATTGCATCTGTAAAAATGAATGTTTTGCCGCGTTTGATGTTTTTATTTCAGACTATTCCAATATTAAAACAAAGGAAAATACTGGATACATGGCAGAAAGAACTATCGAAGTTTGTATGGGCAGGAAGAAAGCCAAGGATTAAAATGAAAATTTTATGTGATGCAAAGGAAAGAGGAGGACTACAATTACCAAACCTAAAACTGTATTATGATGCCATCTGCTTAACATGGCTGGAGCAGTGGATTAACCTTGAGAATAAAAAGTTATTGGCTTTAGAAGGTCATGACAATAAGTTTGGATGGCATGCATATTTATGGTATGGAAAAGTGAAAATGGATAAGTTTTTCAAACACCACTTCATAAGACGATCACTGTTCGAGACTTGGATGAGATATAGAAAATTCTTCTCGGAAGAAAGACCACTTTGGATAGTACCAGCAGAAGTGATTAATCCATATTCAAGAAACCAGGGTTTAGATTGGTTACCCTACAAAAGTCTCTTAAAATTGGAAGGGAAAAACTTTGTACTAAAAGATAGAATTGATGTTGAATTTGAATATGATTGGTTGAAGTATAGACAGATTTATGATTTATTTAAAACAGACAAAAGAGAACATGGTTTTAGAGAAAATTATACTGAAATTGAAACTGTATGGATTGAAAAGGGTAAAAAAATGATTTCAAAACTGTATAAGGTTTTATTGAAATGGTATACTGAGGATGAAATAGTAAAAGAGCAAATGATAAAGTGGGCAGTAAATATTAATAACGAGATACTTATGACATCTTGGGAATATTTGTGGAAAAAGTCAATGAAAATTTCAACTTGTGTAAATGTTAAAGAGAACTGTTATAAAATGATGTATAGATGGTATATGACGCCCAAAAAAATTGCTATTATAAATGAAAGTATGTCTAACAAATGTTGGAAATGTAAGAAAAATGAAGGGTCTTTTTACCATATGTGGTGGACATGTGATAAAGCAGTATGTTATTGGACTAAGATCCACAATGAGATACAAAAAATTCTGAAATGTACTTTTAAGAAAGACCCACAGATGTTATTGCTAGGTCTTAAAATGGAAGAAGTAAATGTAACCAAGAGAACATTATTATGGTACTTGATTATAGCAGCTAGATTGACTTTTGCGCAATGTTGGAAACAAGATAAGATACCTGAAACATGGGAATGGATTAAAAAGACTTTGTTTATGGCAGAAATGGACAAAATAACAAGAAAACTAAACAACGAAGAAGACGAAACCTTTTTCGAAGATTGGAAAGACTTTCAAGAATACTTGTTGAAAAATTGGGATGTCAAATGTGGTTTGATTTGTTTTGACAGCTATTGAGGAGAAATTGAAAGAGATTTAGACCTTTGAATTGTTACCATTAGTAAAAGAAAATAAGTTTAGTAGTAAATGTAACTAAATAGAGAGTCATTATGGGGTTGAAGCATTGCGGGAAGCCTTGTTTGGGGGGGAGAGGGTGAAAGAAAATGGATATGTATTGGTTTGTTTAAATTGTATGAACATGAAAATATATCCAATAATAAAATGTATTTACCAAAAAAAAATATCTCAGAGAATTCCAACAGCCCCAGCTTGGTGGCTCTGAGTTCTAAAAATTTTGTACTCAGTGAGGTCTCTTCCTGAGACCAAACCCCTTCTGTCATTGTCCCTTGAGAATGGGTTCCACACCCTGGCAGACTCGCGTCTGTGGGCAGCACCACCCTCTTTAGATTTCAGATCAGAGATCCCCTTTGGAAACAAAATCAAATCAAATCAATTTTATTATGGTCAAAGACCAGCAAGGTTAAAATACAACTTTGACAACTAATACATAAAGTTTAAAATCACAGCACAAATAAAATTTATACTTCAGCCTTTAGCATTTTCTTAGATAAATGGTTCTGCTTTCTAAGAACCAATGCACAAAACCTTGCCACCGCATAAGACCACTCCCAAGACCAGGAGTAAGGACTGCCCCATTCTCAGGACCACCAGAGAATTTCAATATATTACTAGGTTGCTGCTGGATAGCCTGTAATTCTCTAGCTGAATGCAGTCAGTATGCATGTATGAGATAGGGAAAAGGATCCCATGTTCCCTTTACTTTCATTTGGCAGAGTGAGCTTACAATGGCTAGCATATGAGAGAAATAAATTAGAACAGGAATCCTCAATATGGTGTCTGCAGTGCCACAGCACCTACTGACACCTTCCTTGATTAGCCATTGGAGAGTTGATCAGTTGTGCAGACTTCTAAAAACATTGCTTTGCAGCAGCTACCACCACAGCACAAGGATTTTCACTGTATGCCTGAAGGTTAGTTGTAGCAGACATTTTGTGGCTGGCTCTGCCTCCAACAGCCATTTTGTGTCTGTGCTTACCATCCTGTGTCAGAGTTCCAAAGATGCCAGCAGGCTCAAAAATGTTGGGGGCCCCTCAGTTAGAAAGTATTTCAGAAATCAGGCACAAATTTTAAAGATATATTTTACCTATGCCCACAAATTAGCACTTGGGGAACTATAAGAAGTGGAACTACAAAATACTGAAAGCAAAAGAGGAGTACAGTTTCTTGCTACATAAAATACCAGACCTCCCTGCCCCAATGAATTACATTTCCCCAAACAGCCATATGGGCTTGTCATAATAGTGACAAAAGCAACCTTGCTCTTTTCTGCCTCATAGAATCATAGAGTTGGAAGGGGCCATACAGATCATCTAGTCCAACCCCCTGCCCAATGCAGGACCAGCCTAAAGCATCTCTAACAAATATTCATCCAGCCTCTTCTTGAAAGTTGTCAGTAAAGGGGAGCTAACCATCTCTCTAGGCAGCTGATTCCACCTTTGAATCACTCTCACCATGAAAAGGTTTTTCCTAATATCTAGCCGATACCTTCCTGCACGTAATTTAAAACCATTGCTTCAGGTCCTTTGCTGCCACCTGGAACAGATCCCTGCCCTCCTCCAAATGACAGCCTTTCAAATCTTTAAAGAGAGCAATCATGTCCCCCCTCAATCTCCTCTTCTCCAAACTAAACATTCCCAAGGCCCTTAGCCTTTCCTCATAGGGCTCAGTGTCAGACCCCTGATCATCCTCATCGCTCTCTTCTGCACCCTCTCAATTTTGTCCACATCCTTTTTGAACTAGGCCATGATGAGGACTGATGGCTTCGTTCGGGTCTTGAGTGATTGTACTTGTTTCAAGATTTTATTACCAAAGCAGTTGCATGGGGAGTAACACTATGGTTCTTTCTGCTCTGACATTTTACTCCAGAGAATCTGAGGAGTCAAGCTTTAAGGGTTGACTTCGCAGTCTCGTGCATTCCCTCTGAGTAGTTTAAGGGCATACACTCCTTCTAATCAGAGACCGGAAACCATCTGTTGGCTGCCCCCCACCACGCTATTGTCTAGAATGGAGAAGGCTGCGCTGTACAGGAAATGATTCTGATTCAGGCTGAACTGTTGGAGAAGATAAAACAGCGAGCCTCTGTGTTTTTTTATTTTGTACAAGGGTGTGTGTGCTTACTGCAAACTTGTATTTATTTATTTATTTTGAAACGGAGAATAGGCAAGCCTGTTTTTGTACATGGTGCAAACAGTGTTTACTGCAGAAATGACTGTGTGAGATTCCCCCACCCCCAGGGAGACGGTTCTCAGAGCAAAGCACCAGTGCTTGCAAAGCGTGCCCCCCTCCCCCGAAAAGGCATGTGTTTTCCCTCTGTTACTGGAGAGAAGGAAAAAAGCCGTGTTGCTTTTAAAAAGGCAAGCCCCCAGAGAGAGAAAGAGTGCAGAGACCCTCCAAAAGGCAGGGTTTCCCATTATGTGAATTTCAGCCACCAGCAAAGCAAGGTTTGCAGCAGAGAGTGCAAATATAAGCATTCAAAATGCAAACAGACTTTACTCCATAGAAAGCCGTGTTAATTTGAAACACACAGAAGCAAGAAGAGAGAGAGAGAGAGAGACAGAGTTCCTTTGCAAACAGACCCCCTTCCTTTAAAGGGATGGCAGATCCAGTTGAGAGCATAGAGTCGTCCCCCCCCCCCCAGCTCCCTTCAAAAAGCAATCAGCTTACAAAAAAAAATACAGTTTAAACAGCTACAGGAAGGCTCCTTCTCAAAGTTTTAGCAAAGGGAGGCAAAAAACTTACCAAGAAAACACTCCACAAGCATAGTTAGCTTGCAAGCAGCCTTAAAAAAAAAAAAAAAGACAACCAGCAAACAAGAGTTTTAAAACTTACTTTCCCAGAGAAAGAGAGAGAGGGTGCCATAGTCTCTGCCCCACCCCCTTTCCCGTTAAAGTATGCAAGCAGGAAACCCCAGAGAGCTAAAGCTTGGGAAGAGACTTTTTTTAATCCTTTAAAAAAAATAAAGAGAGAGAGAGAAACAAACAAACAAACCCATTTTCTCAAGTCCTCTGTGCAAAATGAGGGAATCCTCAGTTACAGTTTAAAAACTCCTTCTTAAAAATAAAGGCAGCCTGTGGAAAGTAGGGCCATGTGCTCCCTGTGAGAGTTCTAGCTGAATGGCTTCCAAAGAGAGAATGCAGGGAGCCCTGAGCGAGTGGGTGGAGTTAGGAGGCAGACTGCCAATGCTCAGTCTCCGTTTTCAGCCCCGGGAAATTTTGAGCTGTGGCCCTTAGTCAATTCACAACTCATCTTAAACAGCCGTGAAAGGCTGAAGTTTTTCCTGGAGTCCCCAACACATCACAAGAGTTCCCCTCTCCCAACAGCTTCTCTGCCTGTGAAAGAATTCAGTCTCCCCCCCCCCACACACACACACACACCCCAACGGGGGAATCTGCCTCAATGTGAAATTACTTTTTTGAGGTGTCTGTCTGTGTGCTAAGGTCCCCACCCTCCTACAAAGTAGCATCTGTATGAAATGGAAATAAAATGATAAGGAACTGAAATAAAGCGCTTGTCAGGTTGTGTGCAGCCCCTCCCCCCCACACACACACAGGGTACCCAAGCGAGTCTCTTTCCCTTCTGTGTGAAGTGAAATAAATCATAGGGTAATTGCAATAAACAATACACCGGTCCTGCAGTGTGTGCCGTGGTATAGAGGACCCCAGCCTTCTAGGAGAGGTCAGGGGGGGTCTCCCAATGCAGCACGTGCGATTTGGGGGCTGCAGGAGCTGTTTTGGCGATTTTAGCCTACTCCGACCCTGCGAGGTAGAACACCCAAGCGGCACATGGTTTCATTTTGGGGTATCGAGTGACCCCTCAGCGGACTCACCTCGACAAGGGGGACCTCTGGGCAGTATTATTGGGGTGATTGGGGGTACCCCAAAATTTTTGGTTTTGGGACGCCCTCCTTCATCATGCGGGGGAGTGTCCGGCGACATTTAAATGCTCCAATGAGCACTGGAAGGGGTGGTTCCAGGGTAGCTGAGATAAAAGGGGCATGCTGCGCTATACACCATCCACGCTTTCTTCAAAAAGCTAACAGCTTTCACGTCCCCCTCTGCTAGAAGCAAAGAATGGATTCTCAGGACCTGAACAATTTGCAAGGTATGTTTGAGGGGTCTGTTTTTTAAAAAGTTTGAATCCTAATAGAGGGGCAGAAAAAAGAGTTCTTATTCTCAAGCTATTCTGTTCTTTCCATGTAGAAATTCTTGATGAAGAATTGAGCATGAGTGTGCAGTCCCAGGATCTTTTGGCAGCAGCCATGGTGCATGCTTTGGAAGCACCTGTGGAGTTGCAGCAATATATCTCTGATGAAATCGGTAAATTTTAGCAACGGTTTTTGGTGGGTTCTGTTGTTCAAAAAGATGTCAAACTTTAGGATTAATTTTTTCTATCTTTGACAGAGGTCATTTCTGATGGAGAACCCCCAGCAGCAGCCCTCCAGCAATCGCTGACTACCTTAACGGCCAGACCTGCATCCAGGGAGCCTGGTAAGAATAAATAACCTCATCTAATTCCACACACGCACGCAGGGTTTTTTAAATGTTTGTATTTTTAGAATTTTGGAATTGCCCAGTGTTTCATTTGTAATTTTCAGAATTTCGGGATTCTGCAGTGTGTTGTTTGTGCAGGGTTTTTTTTTTTTTAAAAAAATGCTTGTATTCATTGGACTTTCTTTTATGTATTTCCAGCTATATTGTATATTCCAGCTATACCTAGGACTTCTTGTAGATGGTGAGGCAGTTAGAGGTTTAATGACAAACAAGTGCCTGTGCAGAGGGGCAGTTTTTTGATTTCTGTCTCTGTGTTTTCCCAGATGTCGTGCCTGGACCATCCCATGCTACACCACGGAGACAGGGGGGTAGCGACCCACAGAGACGCACGGCACCTGCCACAGGCCGGAGGGAGGGTCCTACCCCTAAAAAGAGAAAGGCTGACACAGTGAGAACTGATGAAGACCGCTCTAACAGGCAGAGAGAGTTTTGCACACTTGTTTATGAGTCTGTGGCACAGATGAAAAAGAAAGAGATAATGCTAGAAAAAGAGCGTCAGGCTCTTCAGGTAGAATCTGAGCAGCTCTACAACATGATCGATCAATATGCATGTGAAGCGATTAAACGTTTTAACCCCTATTCTGACTGTGGTAGTCCCATCATGCAGGTTGGAGGGATCCTGCCTGAACATGACTCTGAAGTAAATGAGTCATCAGAGAGCTCCACGGCCCCACTGTCTGTTAACGCTGATGGGGTGGGAGAAGAGGAGGAGAGGCATGCACCTTCCCCATCTCCCCCTGAAGTCTCTGCTAGTGCCGATAGGGTGGGGGAAGAGGAGGAGAGGGATGCACCCTCCCCACCACCTCCTGAAGTCTACATGGAGCGTGTCAGGGAGTGGCAGAGACCCTATGATAGATTCCGATCCTTGGTGATCAGTGAGGAGTTCCGCTTTGTGAATTTAGACCGTGTGCGCTCCTTTGCTCACGCCATTGAGGCATTAACGCAAGGAGTTCAGGAGGTTTTGAATGAGATCAGAGGGCTTGTGGAAGAGGGGGATTTTGTTCAACTGAGGATAGAGGGTGGAGGGCTACAGAATCCATTGTTTTCATTTAAGAAAAAAAAGAACCAGCTAAATGCTTCAGAGTTTTTGGACTCGGTGGTCAGCATGTTGCAAAGCAACAGAGAGGTTTTGAGCAACGATACGTTGCGTTTAATCGTGACGATATCCAAACCTCCGAGGGGTGGTGCTCTCCGCAAAATCAAATCTATCCCTTACAGTGCAATCATTGAAAAAAAGAGGCGCTTTTTGATAGATTTTTCCTATTACAGCAATAACCTCTGCTTTGCAGCGGGGCTCATGGGCGTTATGAAAAAAAGAGCCGGGGACCCAACCGATGCAGAGCTCTTAGATGCTGCTAGGAAATTACACGCTGAACTGGGGTGGTCTGATCAGAAAAAGGTGGGTCTCAATGACATAACAGTTGTTGAGGAGTATTTAAAAATAAACATCAGGGTGGCGTTGTGTTCAGAGCGGGGATGGGCCATATTTAAAACACAGCCTTCAAGATATCCAGACACTTATTTTCTACTACTGCACAATGAACATTATTATGGAGTCTTGAATATAAAAGCATTTATGGGTTCAAGAAATTACTGTGACTATTGTCACACCCTGTACAATCATAACCATAATTGTTCTCAATTTTGTAGAATGTGCGGCACCACTGAATGTAAAACAATACTCGGTACTCCTCAGAAATGTCCCAACTGTTGTTTCTACTGTAGCAGCGAATTTTGCTTAAAACGACACGGCGAGTTGGCAGCCCAGAATCAAATCAAATGTCCCTCCAGGGTATGGTGTAAAAAATGTAGGTCTTACAATGGCATGGCTCACCGGTATGAAGAGTGCCGAGGGAGGGTCTGTAAGCAATGCGGTGGGGGGCTGAGGGAAGATGAAGATTTCCACAGCCTGTGTTACTTAGAACCTCTGAAAGAACCACCCGTTTCGGGAAAGTACATATTTTATGATTTTGAATGCACTCAAGATGGTGGAGAGCACAAGCCCAATTATGTCTTTGCTAAAGCCTTAGGGGAAGACAAACAATGGCGCGCATGTGGTAAAAGTTGGGAATTTAAGGGGGAAACATGCGTGTATCAGTTTGTTAACACAATTACCAAGCAGAAACAGTTTAGAGAAACGACTTTTATTGCGCATAACGCTAAGGCTTATGATTCTTACTTTATTGTTAAGCAGCTGATTGAAGAGAGGATGGATCCTGAACTGGTTGCCATAGGGGGAAAGTTGATGTGTGTGAGTATAAAAAGCCTCAACATAAAATTCATTGATTCTCTGAACCATCTACCCATGGCGTTGGCAAAACTCCCCAAAGCTCTAGGTTTTGAGGGGTCTAAAGGCTACTTTCCTCATTTTTTCAACACGGAGGAAAATCAAGCTTATGTGGGTCCGCTGCCTGATCCCCAATACTATGGGGTAGACCAGATGATGCCTCAAGAGAGGGAGGCTTTCTTAAAGTGGCACGAGGAGAACAAAGCTATGACTTTTGATCTCCAAAAAGAACTAGCTTTTTATTGCCAGTTAGATGTCCACATTTTGGAACAAGCATGTACTTTGTATAGATCTGAGATTATGAACATGACATCTCAGGACTCCCTCTGCATAGACCCTCTACAATACCTCACACTGGCAGGTGTCTGCTTAGCCATGTACAGGTTTAATTTTCTGGCACCTGTCTCTGTGGCCATCCCCCCACCGGATGATTATCACAGGGAAACAAAAAGGTTTTCATCTTCTTCTATTCAGTGGCTTTGCTACATAGAACACTCTGAAAAGGTCCAGATCCGTCACGCGCTAAAGGGGGGTGAATTTAAGATAGGAAAGTATTCCCTAGATGGGTATGCAGTGATCCGTGGTACAAAAACAGCTTTTAATTTTAACACCTGTTACTGGTATGGGTGTCCACAATGCTATGATCCTCACAAGATCAATAGAGCAGCTGCAAAGCCATTTCATCACTTTTATTGCGCTACCAGGCAGAGGAGTGATGATCTTAAACGAATGGGCTTTGAAGTCGTGAGCATCTGGGAACACGAGTGGAATCACCTAAAAAACACGGATGAGTCCGTGAAAGCCTTTCTTAAACTTGCAGATTTTCCTGATCCTCTAGTTCCTAGAGACGCCCTCTTTGGGGGCCGTACTAACGCCATCACCCTCTACTACAAAGTGGAGGCAGGGGAGCAGATCTACTACTATGATTTCACCAGCCTCTACCCCTTTGTGAATGCTAGGAAAATGTACCCTCTAGGTCACCCTGAGATCATTCAGAATGATTTTGCACCTCTCTCAGAATATTTTGGGCTGGCAAAGGTTAAAGTCTATCCCCCGAGAGGGCTCTTTTTCCCCGTGCTGCCTTCCAAGGCTAATGGGAAGCTTTGTTTTACGTTGTGCAGGACCTGTGCTGAAACAAAACAACAGGAAACATGCACTCATAGTGATGAGGAGAGGGCTCTAGTGGGGACGTGGGTCACTGAGGAGTTACAAGTGGCTCTGGCCAAAGGCTATAGGGTTGTGAAAATCTTTGAGGTCTGGCATTTTGAGAGGAAATCCAGGGAGCTGTTTGCAAAATACATTAAAAAACATCTCAGACAAAAACAGGAATCTTCAGGCTACCCAGAGTGGTGTGTGACAGAGGCTGATAAACAGAAATATGTCGATGATTTTTATAAAAAGGAGGGGGTCCTTTTACGTCCCTCTCATATAACTCCAAACCCCGCAAAGCGCCAGATTGCTAAACTCTTTCTCAATTCTCTGTGGGGTAAATTTGCACAGAGAACAAACTTGCCAACCACCGAAATCGTGAAAGACACAGATCGCTTTTTTGAGCTGCTATTTTCAGACAATTACGAGGTTGCCTGTTGCAGTTTCATCAGCGAGGATGCTGCCTGCGTATCTTGGAAACACGCTAGGGACCGTGTGACATCTCCCGGCTACACGAATGTGTACATAGCAGCTTTCACCACCGCTTATGCGAGGCTGGAGCTCTACAATTTGCTCGACCGGTTAGGGCAGCGTTGTTTATATCATGACACCGACTCTGTGATATTTGTGAGCCATCCTGGCGACTGGAACCCCCCACTGGGAGATTATTTAGGGGAGCTGACGAGTGAAGTCCCTGCGGGGCAGCATATAAAGGAGTTTGTTTCTGCAGGCCCAAAGACTTATGGCTACAGGCTGTCAGGAGGGGAGGCATGTCTGAAAGTAAAGGGCATTACACTGAATGCTGCTAATAGGGAAAAGATCCATTTTGACAGTTTGAAGGATTTGGTTTTCACACACGTTTCTGGTTCTGAGCCTGGTGAGATCACGGTGAGTCACCGGGGCATCGTTAGAGACAAAAATAACTTTGTAATTAAAACAAAAAATCTTAAAAAAACTCAGAAGGTGGTTTACGACAAGCGTGTGCTCAGGGAGGGTTTTAAGAGCGTGCCCTACGGCTACTGAAATGGATACAAGGTGGCGCCACCCTTTCTCAGCCATCCTGGCGGGCCCCAGCAACTGTGGGAAAAGTTATTTTATAAAAAGCCTGCTTGTGAATGCAAATTCTACGCTTTCTGTCATGCCTGATAATATTGTGTGGTTTTATGCATGCTGGCAACCGTTGTATGAAGAATTGCTCAGACGTTATTCCTTTATAAAGTTTGTAGAGGGTTTGCCCTCAAACTTGAATGATGATAAAATGTTACCTTGTAATAAAAAAACCTCGTTGTGGTGGATGATTTGATGGCGTGTGCTTCTGATAGCGGTGAAATCGAAAACGCTTTCACCAAATATGTTCACCACAGAAATCTGAGTATTATTTACATCGTGCAGAATCTATTCTGCCAAGGCAAGAGCAGCAGAACTATCAACCTGAATACCAAGTACATGGTGTTATTTAAAAACCCACGAGATAAATTACAAATAGTGACTCTGGCCAGGCAGATGTACCCAGGGAAAGCGGCCTTTTTTATGGAGGCTTATGAGGATGCCACGGGGAAGCCCTACGGGTACCTGGTAGTGGATTTAAACGCGACCACACCAGAGTTCTACAGGCTGCGCACCGGCATGTTCCCCCCTGACCTCCCAGTTTGCTATGTTATTAAAAAAACAGCCGGTGGGATTAAAAGACGCTGATACACAACGCCTCAGAGCTTTTAAGAAGAGTGTGCCTGCCACAACGGAAGCATGTCGGCCTGCTTAAAAAGAAACGGGACTCTCCTGAAACTCGTCTCAAAATCTCCCCCTCGCCTGAGGAAAGCTATTTTGTGCGCCGCTCCAAATGATCTAATTAAGGCTATTGGGGAGATAGCTCTAAACGTATTAAAAGGCGTCATCCCTCTGTCACAGCGCCAGAAGACAGTCCTGCGAAAAAAACGTACAGTCATCAAATCTCTGAGCAGCTCCAAAATCCCTCTGACAAAGAAGAAGAAGCTGGTGAGGCAACAGGGCGGTTTTATCGGCTCCCTGCTGGGCTTTGCTCTGCCCCTGATTACCAGCTTTTTAACCCCTTCTTGATGGAGCATGCGGAGAAAATGTATCTGGTCCCTAGCCAGCAATTAGAACGCCTAACCATTCCACGTCCCCCAGAGGGTGAACCCATCAGGCACACGGCTGTACACTCTCTAGACAGGGAGATGAAAACTGTTCTAGAGAGAGGGGACTTGTCTGAATATGAGAAAGCCAAACTCTACGGCTCTCTCCTTCAGAAATATCTAACGCATGTCAGAATGGGGGAGGAAGAGAAAACCAAGTTGAATCTGTATCTCCCGCAACCGTCGTCAATGACAGACCCCGATGAAAAGAATGCACCTGGATTTGAAGAGGTGCTAGAGAATCTGCCACACCGATACAGGAACAACGCTCGTGTGCTGCTAAAGAAAATGAATCAAAACAGAGAAATTGCCTCTTGGGATGAAAGGGGAACTTTTCTTTATAGAGGGGCCCCAGTCGCCGGAAGCAACCTGCAGGACCTCATCAAGGCAATTACTCAGACGCATCCTCCCTCTTCTGTCTCACAGCCTAAAGGCATGGATGTGTTTATGATGGCTCTGGCTGAACTCAACGTTCCCTCATCGGTCGCTGGCAACCTGACTACTAGAAAAATGTTAGAAGACTTGAAAAGCCCACAACCACCCGTTTTAAAGCGCACACCTGTTATTTCTTCTAAAAAACAAAAGCTTTCACCCCTCCCTGTTTCCTCTAAAAGAAAAAAACATAGAGTGTCAAAGTGGTTGACTAACGAAAAATAAATTCTTTGAAATGCAAACCTTTATCTCTGAGTGATTTTTGAAAAAAAGGTACATTTACCCGTATTAAGATTCCAACAACCTTTTATTAGGGGCACAAGAAACACAGGTTTGGGCAGGTGTGTACATATTTGGTAAAGTCCATGAATTCTTCCGGGTGCTTTTCACAAAACTCATGACCATTCTGTCATTTTGCTCGGGGTTGGGGGAATACATCTTCACGATCGTGTGAAAGGGGATGCCTCTGCAGCGGTGATGGAGAAAAAACAGGCAATGATGGCCACAGGTGGTCGATGCCGGTCCTTGGAGCCTCTTCCGATGAAAATGAATCTCCTCAGAATTTTTGTTTAAAAAATCCATAATAGTTGGGGGAAAGAGATAGCTAGAGGGCGCATTCCCGTAAGAGTCAAAAAACTCTGAGGTGCTATGGTCCGGGAGGTAGATCGCCAGCCAGTGTTCCCCGGGGAGGTTGTGGGGGTGCGTGTTTACCACTAAAGAGATGGGTCTCCGGGTCACTGCTTTGGTGGGGAGCCAATCGCTGGGGAAGACTCCCAGGAAGGTTTTTCGGGTGTGAGGGCTGTCAAGCAAGCCGTGTGATAACTGGATTGTGTCCATGCTACATGTAGTCAAAGAGCACGTTGCGGTTGTGGTTGATCTCGATGACGTTGTCAAACACTCCGTACACGATCAAATTCACAGTATGGGGCAGAGCCGCTGCAAAACGTATCTCCGCTCTCAGGTTCCCCGTTTTGATCAGGGAGTAATGGTCTCCGCACTCCTGGTCAGGAGAGAGGTCAAAAGCAAACAGGGTGTACCCTACCCGGTAGCCGTCACGGTCTATTAGGATAGGTCTATCCTGTAGGTGCTTTCCCGCAGTTTGCACGAGGCTCATGTATTCTCTCACGTTGTTTTTTGCTGCAAAGTCAGGCTGGAAGGGCTTGGAGGGGACCTGCTCTCCATCCACATACAGAGCTACAAAGTTAATGTTGTAATGCTTAAAGTTAAAAGGGTTTTTGGTGTAACTGCCGCTGAAAGCATCATTGTCCACCAAACCCATGACCACCATTTTGGGGAGCTGACCCAAAAACAGGTTGTCTTGATTGCTCACACGTGCACCGGCTGGAATACTGAACACCTTCATGCCAACACGGTCCACGGGGTATTTTGCTGTTGATGTCAGCAGAGCTTCGGCGTGAGCCAATCGGACGCTGGGGGCAACTTTCACCCTTTTCACAAAAAGAGAGGCTGAATCCAGGTGAAGCTTAAACTGTGCTCCCACAGCCTCCCCGCTCATCAGGCAGAAAGTGTCTTTGTTACGCGTTAATTTGATTTTCACATCTACCCCATTTAATAGCAGTTTTTCTTGAAAAAATAGGTCTGCGTGGAGGTGCCCTAAGAGGTCTACCGTCCTGCTCCCTGCGGTCATCTTCGCTCTCATGCCAAACCCCGAGTTGGGGGCATCCTGTTTGATGGTGTTTTCCAGCTGCCCAGGTGTATCCTTATAAAAGCCCCCTGCGGAAAATTGGGTCGCTAGGGTTTCCCCGCTGTAGTTGAGCATTGTTTCAATCATCGCCCTGTAGGGATAGCAATTGTTACTCTGGCTGATCAGGCGGTCTCCCAGGGTCACATCCAGTTGGCTGAAGATGGTGGCGATAGGGTAGTTCACCAGCGTCACTCTTGTGTCCTCGCCAATGTCTGTGCCATCTTCTCGAGTAATTTTACATTTCACATACAAGAGGGTATTATTTAAATCGAGGTAATCTTCCCCATTCCCGGCTATGAAAAACTCTAGAGGTGCCGATCCTGCAAGGGCTGAAAGGGGTGGGACTTCGATATACAAGCTCTTCTCGATGCTGGTCTGCGTCGGGGCTATCTGGAAAAGGTCCAGTTCAGACTTTACGCACTCTTCCGAGCTACAGTGGATGAAAGCCATGGCTGTTTAGAGTACGTCCTTGAGCCCTCGGTGAAGTTGCTTCTTTCCTCTCCCCTTCCTCACAGCTCTCTGCTTCGTAGTGCCCCCGCGGCTCCTTTTAACGGGACTTGGGGGGCCCTTGCGCATGGTTGACCGCTTTCTTTTAAGACCACCCCTTCTTTTAAGATACAGGAAGCCCGACCCTTCCTGGGGTCCGAGTTTATTCATAACTCTGTTGGTCACGTGGCTCACGACGTCTTGAGCAATATTGCGAGCGGCTGATTTCAAATGCGGTTTGACAATGTCCACCCCTTTTCTAAAAAGTGGCACGGCCATTCGAAAAAGCCGTCGGAAAATACCTCCCACCCCCGCCCCGTACATAACGGGCGCGCCATGAAATCCGGGGAGAGCATGACCCGCCTGAGATCTGTAATATTTCCTAATCATCGTGGGATCGCCGTAATCTTTCACAATCACCATTTTTTCCGCGGGCGAATGTGCAACCTCACAATGACTTTCCCGTAGCGAAATGGCACTGGGCTGTTCTGATCCGTCTTTATCTCTATGCTGATGGTTTCGATGTGGTGCTTATTGACCGGTACGTAGTGGGGCTCGTTATAGAAGATCGTGATAAAGTCGTGAGGCTTCCCCTGTACAGGAACACAGCGCAGAAGGGGCACCGCCGTCTCCCCCACTCTTTGGTGTTCTACGATGTCGGTGTACAGGTACAGGGTATTAACCCCCCTGTAATATCTGCGCAGTTCTGGATTTTTTGATGGGAACATTGGGAGGAGCCCCCATCACGTAGGCCAATTCTTCACTCATTGTGACAGAGTAAATATCAGACCCGTTAAACCTGAGTATCGCTTGCGTTGGATCAAAGTAGAACTGTAGATCGGGGGAGGCCGCGTCTGTTTTTTGACAGCGCTATTCATAAATTCAACTATGCTGCGAATATCATAGTAGTATCCTGGGCGCAGCTGATATTCCTGGTGAACAGCCCCATTAGAAATCTGGAATATAGCTGGCTTGGTAAATGTGTACCAATTGTGGGGATAGTGAATTTCCACCAATCCCACCTCCCATTCCCCACGCAACTCCAGAGGCTTAAACATGCGCACCGTGAATGAAGCGCTGGTATTTTCAGGAAATAGATCCTTAGAAGCGTTGCTGGGGAGCGTGATGTAAAACCCATCATCTTCCATCCTTCTCTGTGATGTCTTCAGCGGGGACCCAGCTGTTAAATTTAGGCGGCCACCCCCTCCACTTGACAAAGAAAAACTTCTTTTTCTTGTTTGTTCGACTTTTTATAATTTTCTCAATCCTGTATGTTCTGTCTTTCCAATTGGTCACTTTTTGCAGCTCCTCCGGGTAAAAACCTCCTAGGATCGGCTCACCGTCAAAATCTACCAGATGGTACAAAGGCCTCTCCCCCTTCTGACCACCTCTTCTATAATAAAGATTTCATCGGTGAAAGACTGTTCATACCCCTTTTCAAAAGTTCCCTTTGTTCTAGAGACTCTCACTCGTTCTCCCTTTCTAAACAAAAACGGGGCTTCTTTTGTGGGGACAGCTTCATACACGTGTCTCCACACGGCGAGCGCGTTAGAAGGCTTCACATCTACAGGCCGCTTCTGAATAGTTCTGTGGTAGCTGTGGTTATAGCTTTTGACCAGGTCCTGTAGCACATCCCTATAGTTAAAAGTGTTCTTGGCTGTAAAATACCGCCACATCTTGGTCTTTAAAGTTCTATTAAACCTCTCCACCACTGCAGCCTTGACTTCATTATTGGTGACAAAGTGGTGAACTCCGTGATGTTTTAACAGAGCACCCACTTTTTTATTGAGAAACTCTTTGCCCCTATCTGTTTGCAGCTTCTGAGGGGTTCGCCCTGACTCCGTGAAAATGCTTTTAAAAGCGACCGACACTTCTTTCCCTCCCTTATCTTTCAGAGGCACGGCCCATGCGTACTTAGACAGGATGTCTATCACTGTTAAAATGTATTTGTAGCCCCTGTTGTACTTGGAATATTGTTGCATATCCACCAGATCCGCCTGCCACTGCTCATCGATATCCCCCACGATTACCTTGTTTCTTTTGAAATGCACTCTGGCTGTTTTATGCAAGGCATAGGCATCCTGATCATTGAGCCACGCTTCCACCTCTTTTCTGCTCACCCGATGCCCCCTCTTAGAAGCCGCCTGAAAAAGAGATTCAACCCCTCCAAAACTTCCAATCTCGCTGGGGTTAAAATAAATCCCTTTTAATACATCCTGATGATGAACCATGATGCTTCACTCTCTTTTACTACAATAAAAGTATTTTTTATTAGACAACAAATATACAGTCTCAGTCCCCCCCTCCCCCATCTTCACAGCTGCGCGACCATGCCCTTTTATCTCAGCTACCCTGGAACCACCCCTTCCAGTGCTCATTGGAGCATTTAAATGTCGCCGGACACTCCCCCGCATGATGAAGGAGGGCGCCCCAAAACCAAAAATTTTGGGGTACCCCCAATCACCCCAATAATACTGCCCAGAGGTCCCCCTTGTCGAGGTGAGTCCGCTGAGGGGTCACTCGATACCCCAAAATGAAACCATGTGCCGCTTGGGTGTTCTACCTCGCAGGGTCGGAGTAGGCTAAAATCGCCAAAACAGCTCCTGCAGCCCCCAAATCGCACGTGCCGCATTGGGAGACCCCCCCCTGACCTCTCCTAGAAGGCTGGGGTCCTCTATACCACGGCACACACTGCAGGACCGGTGTATTGTTTATTGCAATTACCCTATGATTTATTTCACTTCACACAGAAGGGAAAGAGACTCGCTTGGGTACCCTGTGTGTGTGTGTGTGGGGGCTGCATACAACCTGACAAGCGCTTTATTTCAGTTCCTTATCATTTTATTTCCATTTCATACAGATGCTACTTTGTAGGAGGGTGGGGACCTTAGCACACAGACAGACACCTCAAAAAAGTAATTTCACATTGAGGCAGATTCCCCCGTTGGGGTGTGTGTGTGGGGGGGGGGGAGACTGAATTCTTTCACAGGCAGAGAAGCTGTTGGGAGAGGGGAACTCTTGTGATGTGTTGGGGACTCCAGGAAAAAACTTCAGCCTTTCACGGCTGTTTAAGATGAGTTGTGAATTGACTAAGGGCCACAGCTCAAAATTTCCCGGGGCTGAAAACGGAGACTGAGCATTGGCAGTCTGCCTCCTAACTCCACCCACTCGCTCAGGGCTCCCTGCATTCTCTCTTTGGAAGCCATTCAGCTAGAACTCTCACAGGGAGCACATGGCCCTACTTTCCACAGGCTGCCTTTATTTTTAAGAAGGAGTTTTTAAACTGTAACTGAGGATTCCCTCATTTTGCACAGAGGACTTGAGAAAATGGGTTTGTTTGTTTGTTTCTCTCTCTCTCTTTATTTTTTTAAAGGATTAAAAAAAGTCTCTTCCCAAGCTTTAGCTCTCTGGGGTTTCCTGCTTGCATACTTTAACGGGAAAGGGGGTGGGGCAGAGACTATGGCACCCTCTCTCTCTTTCTCTGGGAAAGTAAGTTTTAAAACTCTTGTTTGCTGGTTGTCTTTTTTTTTTTTTAAGGCTGCTTGCAAGCTAACTATGCTTGTGGAGTGTTTTCTTGGTAAGTTTTTTGCCTCCCTTTGCTAAAACTTTGAGAAGGAGCCTTCCTGTAGCTGTTTAAACTGTATTTTTTTTTGTAAGCTGATTGCTTTTTGAAGGGAGCTGGGGGGGGGGGGACGACTCTATGCTCTCAACTGGATCTGCCATCCCTTTAAAGGAAGGGGGTCTGTTTGCAAAGGAACTCTGTCTCTCTCTCTCTCTCTCTTCTTGCTTCTGTGTGTTTCAAAATAACACGGCTTTCTATGGAGTAAAGTCTGTTTGCATTTTGAATGCTTATATTTGCACTCTCTGCTGCAAACCTTGCTTTGCTGGTGGCTGAAATTCACATAATGGGAAACCCTGCCTTTTGGAGGGTCTCTGCACTCTTTCTCTCTCTGGGGGCTTGCCTTTTTAAAAGCAACACGGCTTTTTTCCTTCTCTCCAGTAACAGAGGGAAAACACATGCCTTTTCGGGGGAGGGGGCACGCTTTGCAAGCACTGGTGCTTTGCTCTGAGAACCGTCTCCCTGGGGGTGGGGGAATCTCACACAGTCATTTCTGCAGTAAACACTGTTTGCACCATGTACAAAAACAGGCTTGCCTATTCTCCGTTTCAAAATAAATAAATAAATACAAGTTTGCAGTAAGCACACACACCCTTGTACAAAATAAAAAAAACACAGAGGCTCGCTGTTTTATCTTCTCCAACAGTTCAGCCTGAATCAGAATCATTTCCTGTACAGCGCAGCCTTCTCCATTCTAGACAATAGCGTGGTGGGGGGGCAGCCAACAGATGGTTTCCGGTCTCTGATTAGAAGGAGTGTATGCCCTTAAACTACTCCTCTGCACTGGTTCCCCCCTCCTTCAGTTTATTTATTTGTCTATTCTGTATGCATTCTGCATCTATAAGGAAAACTCACATTTTTTGAGGTAACTGTCTGCCAACCCATCCTTCCCTCCCTCTATGATTCTGCAAAAAGAAAGGGAAAGGAGGGGGAAATCCAGACCCACACATGCAAGACTGACACATTTGGGAGCAAGGAATCCCTTAGTCCTTTATATTTACCGGTTCCTTCTTATGCTCTCTCTGTTTTTTTAAAGTTTGCCTGAGAGGGAGGACTCATCCTCTTTTGTCTTTTGAGAAGGAGGGAAAGAAAACAGAACAGGGAAGGAGTGTCAAACTAAAGAGAGAGAGGCAGAAATGAGGGAAGGGCAGCAGGCAGCACTTAAATACCCACAGAAACAATTCTGCTTTAGAAAGGATTAGCAATTTGAAAGCAGATGAGAATTGTAGCAAAAAGAGTTTTGGTAACTGTGGGGCAACAGTGTGCTGGAATCGGTCTGAATGCAGATTCCTGTAAAACAAATGCAGAAACAAGAGAAAGCCCCAAAACAAAATGAAAGTGAAAGTGGGAGGAATGCAGAATGGAAGAACAGGATGAGCTCAGAAACTAAGGCAAAATATGGGTACAGAAATGGCCTACAAAACAGAAAATGCTATTGCTGCATGGTGGACTCCAACGGGCTGTTCTTGGACTAGTACATAAGGGTGCCTGGATCCAGTCTACAGTCTACTGTAATGGATCCAGTCTACAGAGATCCATGTGTTTCTGACCCCAGCTGTGTATTATGTAAATACCACAAAATGGGATGGTATGCAAAACATATTGTGGGATGCAAAGAAGAAGGAATTAGGTGCAGACTAAGGAAATATTCGATTGATCCCATCCATTGGGTTGACAGGATACTATGACAGATGGCCAAGGTGTAACTTCCATATGCTGATTCTCCCCCGCCACATCTGGGATGCTGTGTCTATCTCCATGCAGTGGAGTTATGTACTTTACTGCAAATGCAAAACAATTCCTTTAATAAAATATGACATGGACTGTTACCAAGGATCCCCTTCCTAGATGTGTGCTGTCTGCTTGACTCCACCTTGTCTAAATTGGCTTTGGCAGTAATTTTAGGAGATAGTGATGCCCTGTTTTGGAGAAGGTGAACTCAAGGCTCTCCTCAGGCTAGGCTAATGAATGGCCAAAACCTTGGGCAAAAGACTGATTCACTGATGGGACATCTGCATGTCTGTCTATCAATCTAATTTCTTCAGCAAGGAGAAGTCTTCCTGAGGGCAAATCTAATTACTATCAATTACCCAGCTGAGCTTTTAATGTCCTTGCCTGAATGTCTCCTACTGACCTTCTGCAGGCATAGGTGAAACCTCCATCCTGCCAGCCCTTTTGTCCACTCTGCCTAGATGCAATCACCTTCTGTTACTTTTCTGGGAAGCTCCCCACTCCCACTCAATGGGAGTCTTTTGCGCCAGCTCCTATAAATATCACTGTTTTGTAAGCCAAAA
Source organism: Gekko gecko (assembly GCA_029375565.1). Taxonomy (NCBI): domain Eukaryota; kingdom Metazoa; phylum Chordata; class Lepidosauria; order Squamata; family Gekkonidae; genus Gekko; species Gekko gecko. The sequence goes on along the minus strand of JAPDNY010000005.1, from coordinate 213,053,409 downwards.
TAGTGTAGTCCAGTCCCCACCACTGGCTCAGAGGCTGCCAATTCTGCTTTTCTTTCTCCAGGACTGTGGAAAATTTTATTGCCACACAAGAGCACCTGTTAGTTGCCTTGCCTTCTCATGATTTCCTTGGGACCACTGGAAGCTTTGCCTAAAGGTCCCCTATACTGATTCTCTGGATCATCTACACAGACAACATACTCTACCCAGCTCAGTAGACTGAGGACAGGTAAACTGCTTCTCTGTTCACCCCGTTTCTCTTAAAAATGTTCCTTTCCCCCTTTTTAAAACCTCTCTCTCTCTTACTTCTCCTTGTGGCCATTCCCTGGTACAGAATTTCCACTCAGCCAGATGCTTGGTTCTCTTTCTCATTCACTCTTTTCATGTAACTTCATATGCATGTCCTTCTGAACACAACAATTGCACTGTTATGCTTGAGTATGTTTTCAATTCAACCCCTATATTTCCGTCAATAAATTTTAAACCTTGCTTTGGAAAAAGATCTGTTTTTTCATGGTTACTGGGAGGCTATTAGAGGTACTTTGAGCTTGCTTGCATGCTATCTGGGTAAAGATTCCTAAATCACATTTTCTACTCCCGCTAATTGGTGAACACTTCATGGGTCTGTTCTGTGGGGTGGGTATGAAACTAATGAGAAACCAAGAGTTATCAAGATGTGGCCAATATCCCCTGCTATGGTTCTATGGACTGCAGTGGGAAATGTTGGAAATACCTGTTGCAAGGTCTAAAATCCAGTCATTATTGGGTCAATGTGTACTTCTTGTGTGCTATTGTTTAGACTGACCTGGAAGGAAACCTGGCACAGAGCCAATGGAAACAAAGCCTGTGAAACTGAAGTCTGTTTAATCACAATCATTGGTTAATGTATTCAGGTGATTTCCTTCTAGGGGTCAAAAAGAAGAAGAGTCTCCATTGTTGTAGACCATGTGGTCAAAGTGTAAAGATGTAGCCTTAGGTGTCTGTTGTTTAGTAGATTTCCAGTGAACCCTTCCCTTAGAAATAAAGATTTTTACATAGAAGCAAAGCCTCCTCTCCAGTGAAGCAAAGATCCATTGCAATCTCTGAATTAAATATTTTGCCAGTTTTTCCAACAGAAAAGAACTACAACTGTTATAACAGACAGACCTGTGGAGAGAGTATTTGGTCATCTGAAGCAGCGCTGTGCTCCATCTATACTCTGTTGCATGTAATGGAAGACCTAGTGGGTGAACATGCTTATGGTGTGCTGTATCTCACATAACATCTGCATGTAAAGAGCCCCCTCAGTTTCTTTGCTTCTGATCCCCTTGTTAACAAACAGCCTCCAAAACCACAGCTCCCTGGAAGGCAAAGCTATTTACATGACCCTCGTGTCTCTAGGGGCTCTGAAAGACCACACCTGTCTTAAGACTTCCTACCTCAGTTTCCCCATAGTAAAGCCCCCTCCCTTTGAGTGCCAATGTTGTGCTGTGGTTAGATTATCAGATGAGGATCTTGGAGACCCACATTTGAACCCCCACATGGCCATGGAAACTTTCTGGGTGACTATGTCAGTCAAAAAATCTCAGCCTAAGCTACCTCATAGAGTTGTTGTGAGGAAAAAATGGGGGAGAGGAGAATGTTGTAAGCTGCTTTTGTCCCTTCACTGGGGAGAAAGGCTGGGTATAAATGAAGTAATTTTTTTTTATTATTATTCAGGGCAGGTAACATCAAAATACATAAGCATTAAAATACATAAGCATTAAAAACAAGTTAATACAATAAATTCCTAAAAACAGTTAAAACAATTAAACAATTAAAAGATGGTGAAATATACCTTACATTTCAGAACCCCTCCATAAGCTGGTAGGTGGTAACAGGAGTCACACCAGCTATACAATACCAGTATTCCGCATAGGCAGATGATCAGGGCAGCCATTCTGCAGGGAGGCCAACTAGTTGGGTGTCCACCACCTCAAATAAAAGCCTGGTGGAACAGCTCTATTTTACAGGTTCCACAAGGCCCTGATCTCCAGTGGGAACATGTTCCACTAGGTGGGGGCCAGGACAGAGAAGGCCCTGGCCCTGGTTGAGGCTCAGTGGAATCCTTTGGGCCAGGTATAACTAGTAGATGTTGATCAGCAGAGCACGAGGCTCTCCAGGAGGTATAAATATCAGTATGTAACTTAAGCCTATTGAATCTACTGTCCCAAAGGGCAAAATTGCCCTCATCTATGTGACAACTGTCCAGATATTTGAAGAGTGGGATCATATCTCTTTCATCCCAGAATGCACCAGTTTCCTTGAACCTTTCCATTTAACATTTGCTCTTCAAACCCCTGACCATCATCATTTCAAGAATCTAGTATAACCATTACTTAATATTACTTGGATATGATTAATACAGCGTAAAGAGAAAAAACCTTAAAATCCTGTGTGGGAAATTAACAGATATATATGAAGTAAATGTGAAGTAATTTTACTTCTGTGAGAAGCAGTAAAGCTACAGAACATGCAGACTTTTGGGCAACCTATGAAGCAGTTGAGCTGATACCTAGTGACTGTTGCTAAGGGAGTGATTTTCTCTCTATGATTTTCATGGAGCCTCTCCCATATTTATATGGGACAGAAGGATTCAAAATGCATCAATGGCTAAGTTTATGACTGATCTGCTATGGGAAATTTAACCACTTTAATTGGTCTTTAGCTTATTGCCAGTGAGATTGCCTGAGACAGTGGACTTAAGATTACTAGCACTGCCTTGGCAAATGCTGGGAGATTTTGAAGGCAGTGGAGTTTGGGGAGGATGTGATGTCAATTCCACATGAAACTCTAGGAATTTCCCCTATCTATGGTAAAGACCATAAAGACATGAGGAAAGTCCTAGAGGAGCACTATGGAGACCATTTTTTATCATCTTTTCTCTGGCTGCTCAATTTCTCAAGGATGAGTTATTGGGTCTGAAGGTAGAGGCTTTCCTACCATGGGCAGTGGACCTTAATTTTTTGAAGGATCTTGTCAGAGAGAATAAGAGACCAGTCTTGGCCTGGTCAGAGGTTGTCACAGTGCCTGAGGAACTGATAGGGGGTTTAAAATGCATTTTCTTAGACCAATAGTAAAAGGTTGTAGAAATAGAATATGTTAATTTTTTATGTTCAGCTAGGGGCTAGCTTAGACATAGATACTTTGCTAGAAGTAAGTGCTCTCTCTCCCCCCTCCTTTTCCCTTTCAAGCGGCTTGCTAAAGAAGTGAAAGGAAGTTACTTTACTAATGGGCTAAAGGAGAGGAAAAATTGATTACTGATAGTCATTTAATAAATTTAAGCTCTGTAAGACCCCACTGTCGACTACAATATTATTTTTTCCTTTTATGGGCTAAGTTTTTTATATATTTTTTTAAGTTTCCCTTTCTTGGCTCTACAAGGGTACTTTCTGGAATTATATGAACAATTTGTCTTTGCCAAATCCTATTCTGGATTATAATACTGTGATATTTGGAGACTTTTTAAACTTTCCTTCTCTTAGGCTAATCTTCACTTTCATGAAGTTTTTTTTCTTCTTCCTGGATTTATTATTGTTATTATTTGGAATCACATGAAGAATTCCCCAAATGGATTACAATTAAATACACCTAATACCATGTAGATTATAAATTAAGACAATTGTGTTTTTCTTTTGCTTGAAGAAGAAGAAAGAAGAGAAACCTAAAAACTACTTGGAAATCTAAAAACTATTTGGAATTTACCTTTATTTTTTAAATGCCATCTCTGCAAAATATAAGCTATAAACCTTGTAGTGTCTGTGTCTGTGTATGTTGTTATCACTAAAAGTATACTGTGCTCCAGTTGTACTGTAAACAGTTGATAATCCTCTTTGAGGCCCTGGGAAAACTTTTGTTTTTTTATATGGCTATAATAATTGTTATGTAAACAAAGACAACTGTTTGAGGGTAGAGTTTTTTTGGTTTTGGGGGTTTTTTTGCTGAAAAAGAGACTGTGAAACTCTTAACATGGCCAGTGGTATAGACCCCTCAAAAAAAGATCTCCAGGTACCTCTTCTCCAGGAATAACTAACTCTGTAAGTGCCAGTTTGGCACATGTCACTAAAGGACCTGCAAATTTTAATACAGGAATCAGTGGCTTCAAATTTCAGAAGTAACAGCATCTGTTCAAGTGGCAGTGTCTGCGGCTGTAGAACCAAAGCAGACTAAATTGGGACTCTTTAATGCAGAAAATGACATCTCAAATGGAAGAAGTCCAGAAGCAACTCAAAGAAAATAAACAAGAAATTGCTGATTCAACCAAGGCAGCAAATAATGTGGAAGATGAGCTTAAACTAGAAGCAGTAAACTCTAAACAGAGCTCCACAGAAGAGGCCCTCATGAAACTAGAAATGGACAAGGCAGCCTACATTTTAAGATTCCAAAGTATTCTAGAAAAGAGAGATAAAAATATAAAAATTGCAATGGCGCAGACCTTGGCCAAATATATGGGCACAGAAAATATAGAGGAAGTTCATAATGAAATTGATGTGGTCTACAGAATGAACTCAGCATATGCAAAAAGAAACAACCTTCCTAGACAAGTCCATGTGAGATTTCATAAAAGAACATTAAGAGATGAAATTCTTAAATCTGCAAATGAAACTCCATTCCAAATAGAAGATACAGAGATAAAGGTGTTGAAAGAAATCCCATGGAGAGTGAGAGAAAAAAGGAAAGAATACATAGACTTAAGCATTCTGAGGGAAAAATGAGATCACATATAGATGGCTACTCCTGGAAGGCATCCTCTTTACCTTTAAGGGGAAAAGATATAGAATCAACTCAAAGTTTAAGGCAGAAGACTTCATTAAAACTCATAGAGAAGAGCTGATAACTGAGGAGGAGGAGCTGGAGATGATGGAAGAGGAAAACCAGGATGTACAAGGAGCTTCAAGGATAACTAGGAAAACCATAAAAACCAGGGAGGCTGTAAAGATTCCAGCATCACAAACAGTTACAAGACTTCAACACAAGAGTAAAGATGATACAAACACACAACTTCAAGATGGATAGAAGAAAAATTAAGATAATCTCAATAAATGTTAACAGATTGAATGCACCTCAAAAAAGAAGACAGATATTCCAGCAATTAAAAAAGATGCAACTGGATGTTCTATGCCTACAAGAGACTCATATAAAACAGTCAGATCAAAAATATTTGGAAATTAAAAACTTTGGAAAGGCTTTTAGCTTTTCTGATAAGGAAAGAAGAAAAGAGGCGTAGTTACATATGTGAAAGAACACCTACATCCTGAGATGCTCTACAGTTCTGAAGATGGCATAATTTTGATAATCCAAATACAAAGACAAGGTAAAACAACCTTGATTGTAAATATATATGCACCAAATCAGCACTAAGAAATTTTTTATAAACATCTGCAAGAACTTATTTCAAAACAAAACTTTGATGAGATTTGCTTGATTTGAGATTATAATTGAGTATTTGATAGACTTTTAGACAGAAAAACAATAACGGAAACAGAAAAAAGGCAATGAACTCCTCAGATTTTCTTCGTGGTCTCTGTGCATCACACCTATGGGATACAGTGTGCCTGCGCTGATCTGATTGGTGTTGTACAAAGCTCACAACAGGATTTTCGTGCCTCTGCCCTGGGCCTGCGCAGGAACCCCCATCGCACATGCCCAAGGGGGTAGGGCATGGACATCCCGCCAGTTCTCTTCTGACCACCGCGCTGTACGCAGCTTTTGTCTGTTGTTCTGAGAGAATTTTTTGCCTCACAGCAGGAATATCCAAACTTATTTTCTTCTTCAATTTTTTGTTTCTTTTTCTTCTTCAGTTTTCTTCTTTGGAAAGGGATGCTTGTGGAGATTTTTTTCTCTGCGTTTCTACGGTCTTCAGAAGCTTCCACCCCCCCAGACTGCCTCAGGCGCGAGCCAGTTTATGGAAAACAGGAGGTGGGGGTGTTTTAAGAGGTGCTCTTCTTGTGGCAGCAAGCTAGCCCCCTGAGATGAGCACTCTCTTTGTATTCTCTGCCTGGGTGAGAGCCACCAGCCAGACGCTTGTGCCCTTTGTGCCCGGAAGAACAGGGCTGCAAGGCTGAAGGTCACCCTGCGGGAGTCAGCTCTCACACCTCCGTCATTGGCCATGGAGGCCAATCACACTATCTTGAGACCATCGACACCGTCGGCGTCAATACTGAAAGAGCTCTCCATGCTGAAAACCTCCCGAACAGGCAAGTCCGCCTCCGATATGGGACTCACCCCTAAGAGAAAGGGCACTTCTAAGTCGGCCTCCTCAGTCTCAACGCCCATTAAGAAAGCCAAGAAGGACAAGCCTAAGGGCAATAATGTCCATAAGTCAGGAGACGTGCGTAAGTCTCACGATGTGAGCGGCATGGTTCCTCCTAAGGGCTCTGCTCTGCAGGTTGACACGCAGCAGCAATCCCTCCAGTCGCATCGTACCACACCGGAGCTGCCTAAGGTCCACCCTGAACCCCCTGTAGAGATCTTGGATTCACCTCAGCAGCAGCTGAACCCTCCGGTGCCAGATGTTCAACACCCGCGAAAGAAGACCCCTTCAGTCTCACCCTCTGATCTTGAGGTTGACCTGATTTCCAACACCCAGGCGGTGGGGCCTCGCTGTCCTTTGACAGCTTCTTGGGCCAGTGAGCAATCTGATCATCATCGATACCGGCACAGGGAAAGGTCCCACTCTCCATACCATGGCAATCGTGATCGGTGGGACGACTACAATCCTCGGCTGGACAGATATAATCCCCCTCAGCCACCTCGTGAATCCCAATCAGGATATCCATATGGACCCACCAATGTATGCATATGAGCATCGTCCGGATATGCCTTATTGGTTTTCTTCCATTCCGTGGCTTCCATTGAAAGACCAGGAGGGCTGTGGTGCCTGTTGTCATTGTTCGCATTCCCCCCCTCATCGTCCACCTTCTGCGTCAATCTCCAAACCACTTCCCTCCCCTCCTCAGTCGAACCTCCCCCATCAATCTCCAATGAAACTCCTGTCGATACCGACACCGATCCAGGACACGGGCTTGCATTCTGGATCCTCGCAGGGAATGTCGGATGATTTCTCCCCTATCGATCCTCCACCAAAGCAGACCGTGTCGGGGGATAGTCCAATATCACTGTCGGAAGATATGACCTCCTACGGTGACCTCGTAAAATGAATGGCGCACTCCTTAGGATTGCCAATATCACAATCACAACCCTCCGCCTCTAACAAGGTTTATGATATTATCGAGATTGATGCCTCGACATCGATAGCCCTTCCTATGTCGAAGGTACTCCTTCGCACAGTTAAAAAGCCGTGGGACAAACCATCCTCGGCTCCAGTGTCCACGAAGAGGCTCGATCACATGTATCGAGTTCAGGAAGACAGTGCCTCATTCCTTTATATGCATCCCCATCCAAACTCAATGGTTGTTTCGATATCGTCGAAAAATAAATGCTCCACACCACTCCCGCGGACAGGGAAAGCAAGAAAATCTATGCTTTCGGACGCCAATTCTACTCTTCCGCTGCCTTGGGGATCAAGGTGTCCAATTACATGGCCTGCTTTGGGAGGTATCAGTATTCCCTGTGGCAGAGGATGGCTGAATTTCTACCCTCCGTACCGGAGGATAAGATGGGAGAGGCTCGGTCAATCCAGAAGGAGGGTCTCCTGGTAGCAAAACGGCTTCTCAACACAGCGAAGTACACCCTGGATGCCTCCTCCACATCAATGGCCTCTTCATTATCCCTTCGATGGCATGCATGGCTTAGAACCACCTCCCTGCCGCATGATACCAGGTCCTACATCGAAGATCTTCCCTTCGATGGGGAAGGCTTTTTCCACTCGTTGACTGACTCTGCATTGCAGGAGTTAGGTAAGAGCATTAAAGCCTCCAAAGCCTTGGGGGTCTTGGCAACCCAACGATCCTACTAGCAGAGATCATGGTCACGCTATGCTCCAAGGCGTCAGTGTCCGAGCAAGTCTTCTCTGACACGGTGTGGAGACCCCATCAATCTCCTGTGGGCAATTGCCAACAGTACGCCTACCAGTCCAGGTCGAGATCAGGTTCCCACCAACAGCAGCCCAGACCGAAAAACCAACGTGGCCCTAAACAGGGACTTTGACTCTTTTCACCTCATATTGACAGGGGCAACACGTCTCTTCCCTTTCCTCTCCGCCTGGAGAACTATCACCACCGATACCTGGGTCTTATCTGTTGTGACCCATGGGTATGTTATCGAATTTGTCAATTTCCCTATCCTCCCAGTCGTCCGCCCCACCCCTCCCTCTCCCATCCTTCTACAAGAGGTTGACTCCTTGCTACAGAATGATGCGATAGAGTCGGTACTGAAGGCATCGGAACGGACAGGGTTCTACTCCTGCTACTTTGCAATACCAAAGCGCGATGGGCGAGTGCAGCCATCTTGGATCTTCAGGACCTAAACGTTTACATCTGATACTGCAAATTCAAGATGACGACCCAGCAGGTTATCCTCCCTTTACTATCACAAGGCTCCTGGATGGCTACCATTGACCTCCAGGATGTCTACTTCCACCTCAACATCCATCCCTCCCACCGAAAATACCTCCACTTCGCCATAGGGGACCATCATTATCAATACAAGTGCCTTCCTTTTGGCCTATCTACTGCACTGAGGATCTTCACCAAGACTATGGTGGTGGCGGTGGCCCACCTTTGTCTCTAGGGGATCACAATCTTCCCCTATATCGACGGCTGGCTCTTGGTGGCAGACACCCCAACTCTCCTACGCGAGCACATCGCTTGGGCACTGCACCTCCTATCCTTCCTTGGACTTCAGGTAAACCTTCCGAAGTCTCACCTGGAACTGTCCCAGAAGGTGCAATTTATAGGGGCACTACTGGACGCAGTCTCTTGCCGGGCTTACCTACTAGCAGACAGAGTTCTAACCCTATCCTCCCTTGCAAGGTCTGTTCACACCTCTCCATCGTCCACAGCGTTCCACATTCAGTGCTTGTTGGGGCACATGTCGGCCACTACATCTGTCCTTCCACTGGCAAAGTTCCATATGAGACCCTTCCAACTCTGGTTTCTCAGGAACTTCAGGCCGGCTCACATGCCGCAGTCCAGAGTACTTACACCTCCAGAGAGCATGCAGGACTCTCTACTCTGTCATCCCAAATATTACCCAGGGCGCCCCCTTCCTCCTCCCCAACCCTCTCTACACCATAACGATGGATGCTTCCCTGTGGGGATGAGGATCCCATCTCAATGGCGTCAGCATCGGGTACCGCTGGGATGTTGGTACCGCAGCTCCGACACATCAACTACCTTGAGCTGCTGGCAATCAAGTTGGCTCTACAGGCTTTCCTTTTTTTAAAAAAGAAAATTTATTATTGGATATGAAATAAGATATTCCATCATTTGTTTACAATTCTCATCATATCCTTTTCACATTCAAATTTACTCCCCTCCCCCTCGGCTTCCCACGATGCTCCGCCCCCATTAACATTTCACCCAATATTCTCATATATTCAATTTGTTCTCCATATACAAGTCTTAAATTTCAATATCTAACTTTTAAGTTTTATCAATTAGGTAACTTATCAGATACAATCTATCTTACTAAAACACTTCTCTCATTAATAGCTATCAAAACACAGCAATCTGTTTTTAACGTCCCAATTAAGCTCTAAATATTCTTTAAAGTCTTTCCAGTCAGTTATAAATTCTTCGTCTTCTGCTCCATGAAGTTTTCTTGTTAATTTGTCCATTTCAGCCATAAAAATCATTTTTTTTATCCAGTCCCACTTGTCAGGTACCTGCTCTTGTTTCCAAAACTGAGCATAGGTCATTCTTGCCATCGATATGAGATACCATAACAAAGTTCTTTTTGTCATTTTAACCTCTTCTAACTTTAGCCCTAAAAGCAACATTTCTGGTTCTTTTTTCAACGTACATTTAAGAATTTTCTGAATTTCGGTATGAATCTCTGTCCAAAAAGTATTTGCCTTTTCACACGTCCACCACATGTGGTAAAATGAGCCCTCTTTCTTTTTACATTTCCAATATTTGTTAGACATATTCTCATTTATATTGGCAATTTTTTTTGGTGTCATATACCATCTATACATCATTTTGTAATAGTTTTCTTTGACATTAATACATGTTGATATTTTAATCGACTTTTTCCACAAACATTCCCAAGATGACATTTCTATATCTCTATTTACATTTATAGCCCATTTCACCATCTGCTCTTTTACACTCTCATCTTCAGTATACCATTTTAACAAGATTTTATAAATTTTGGAAATCGTTTTTTTACCTTTTTCGCTCCAAATCTTTTCAATTTCATTATTTTCTTTTCTAAAACCATATCTCATTTTATCAGTCTTAAATAGATCATAGATCTGTCTATAATTTAACCAATCATACTCAAAACCCAAATCTTCTCTAGCTCTCATCGCGAAACTTTTTCCCTCAGTTTTCAAAATGTCTCTGTAAGGTAACCAGTCCTTCCCTTTATGCCTTGAAAGTGGTTTTATTACTTCCGCCGGTACAGTCCACATTGGTCTTGCTTCAAAGAAGAATCTCTTATATCTCATCCAAGTCTTAAATAGTGCTCTTCTAATGAAGTGGTGCTTAAAAAGGTTATCTACTTTGGATTTCTCGTACCATAAGTAAGCATGCCAACCATATCTTCGATCATGTCCTTCTAATGCCAACAATTGTCTATTCTCCAAATTTATCCACTGTTCCAACCAAGTTAGGCACACTGCGTCATGGTATAATCTAAAATTAGGAAGCTGCAGGCCTCCTCTTTCTTTCGCATCACAAAGTATTTTCATTTTAATCCTGGGCTTCCTTCCCGCCCATACAAATTTGGAAATCTCTTTCTGCCATAAGTTCAGCACTTTACAGTCTTTTACAATTGGAATCGTCTGAAATAAGAATAACAAACGAGGTAGGATATTCATTTTGACTACCGATATTCTACCCAGTAAAGATAAATTCAAAGTGTTCCATTTCTTGACATCTTGCTGGATTTTACTCCAAACCTTTTCGTAGTTATTCTTATATAAGTCTATGTTCTTTGCTGTTACTTCTATTCCCAAATATTTAACTTTTTTCACCACTTCACATTGAGTCTTTTCTTGTAACTCCAACTGTTTTTCTTTTCTAAGGTTTTTACAAAGTATTTTTGTTTTGTTCTTATTAACATAAAATCCCACCAAGTCCCCGAATTCTTTAATTCTTTCAATCAATAACGGTACATTCCTTAACGGTTCTTCAATTATAAACATCACATCGTCAGCAAAAGCCCTGTATTTATATTCAAAGTTTCCAATTGTAAGTCCTTTTATGTCATTGTCATCTTTTACTTTATTCAGCATCACTTCTAAGATCCAAATAAATAGCAGAGGGGATAACAGACATCCTTGTCTTATACCTTTCTGTACTCTAAAATAATCCGTCAGCTCCTTATTCACATTCAGCGATGCCTTTTGTTCACAGTATACCGCCCTAATCATATTTGAGAAGGGCTGTCCAATATCAATTTTATCCAAGAATTGAAACATAAACTCCCAATTTAAATTGTCGAAGGCTTTCTCGGCATCCAAAAATAAAAAAGCCACATCTTTTTCGGGATGTTTGTCATAGTACTCAATTGCATCAATCACAATCCTTAAGTTGTCTCTAATTTGTCTATTTGGCAGAAAACCGGCTTGTTCTTCTTTAATAGCATTCTTTAAATAAACTTTTAATCTTTCGAAATAACTTTGGCAAATAATTTATAATCGTTATTAAGTAGTGAGATTGGTCTGTAATTTTTCACATCTGTTGGATCTTGTCCCTCCTTAGGGATAAGAGATACGTTGGCTTCTTTCCAAGACTCTGGTATTAGTTTAGTTCTCTGGATTTCGTTAATTAAAAGTTCCAAAATCGGGGTTAGCTCCTCCTTTAATTTTTTATAAAATTTCACTGTAAATCCATCTGGTCCTGGAGCTTTCCCCAATTTGGCCTCTTCTATTGCATTGTATAGGCTCTACAGGCTTTCCAACCTCTCCTTCAAGGACACTGCATAGCTGTCCTGACAGGACAATACCACGGCACTCAGCTACATAAACTGTCAGGGAAGGACAGTGTCCCGGAGCCTCTGTAGGCTAGTGATGGAATTGTGGGATTGGTGCATTGCCAACCAGATCGTCCTGGTAGCCACCCACATCCCAGATGTCCTGAATGTGGAGGCGGACCTCCTCAGCAGGGGACTCACTCATCACCATGAGTGGGAACTGAATTGATCCTACCTCCAGCCCCTCTTTCAACAGTGGAGCACTCCAGAAATCAACATCTTCGCTTCTTCACTCCAGACATCAACATGCATGCACTTCTGCAGCCAGGGGGGAAAAGATCCACTCTCGTGGGAATGGGCATTCCTTAACATGTTTCCTCCTCTGGCCCTGCTTCTGAGAGTGGTACATGGTGGCCCAGGCAACCCTGGTTCCCTGACCTACTTCATCTAGCAAGGGGCAGGTACCACCACTTCCCCAGGGTTCCAGACCTTCTCACAGCAGAGAACGGAACGCTGTTCCATCTGGAGGTGAAAACCCTAAAGCTGACGGCTTGGAGAATACAGCCTTGAGGTTCTCTGCTAGGGTCTCTGAGGTCCTCTGCAATGCGAGGAAGGAATCCATGCATCTGTCATATCAGAGGAAATGGCGCAGGTTCCTCTTCTCTTCTACACAATCTCTGACTTCTGTCGGCCTTGACAGGATCCTAGACTTCCTCATCTCCCTCAACGAGCAGGGGCTCTCCCACTCATCCATCAAGGTCTACCTGGCAGCTATCTCTGCATACCATGAGGGCCTGGATGGCTACCCAATTTTTTCCCATCCAATGTCTAAACAATTTCTAAAGGGTCTTATTACATTGCATCCCCCTGTGGCTGCATCTACGGTATTGTGGGACTTGCCTCTGGTGCTCCGTCATCTCACCAGATGCCCATTCGAATCCATGTCTACATGTGATCTCCAGTATGCAGCCTGGAAGATGGCTTTCCTGGTGGCTATCACCTTGGCCAGGAGGGTCAACAAACTCATGGTGCTACGACATGACCCACCGTATTTAGTCTTCCTGCCAAATGGAGTGCATCTGGTGCCAGATCTCTCCTTTGTCCCTAATTCCATCTAAACTCCGAGATATTCTTACTGGATTTTTTTCTGCATCCTGACGGGGAAGAACAGTGCCTACTTCACACCCTCGATGTCAAGAGGGCACTTCTCTTTTACCTAAATAGGACTCAACCTACCAGATGTGACAATACGCTGTTCCTCTCCTACAGTTCAGCTTCCTTGGGGTTGCGCATTTCACCCCAGCGTTTGTCCAAATGGATTGTCGGGATGATCAGACTATGCTACTCCCTGTCGAAGCAGTCGCCCCCCCGATTGCACACTCTACCAAGTCCATGGCAACTTCTACAGCCTTTCTGAAGGTCGCATCACTCTCGTCCATCTGCAGAGCAGCTACTTGGTCTACGCCAACCACATTCATCAAACACTATGCTCTGGACATCCGTGCACAACAGAAGGGTGACTTGGGTCATCTGGTCCTGTCCGCTGCGGCTCGCTGAGTCTGACAACGCCCACCTCCAGGTGAGCCTCTGTTTTTAATCTCCCATAGGTGTGATGCAGAGACCATGAAGAAGATAAACAGGTTGCTTATCTGTAACTGATGATCTTTAAGCGGTCATCTGTGCATTCACACCACCTGCCTGTCCTTCCCCACTGCTGTCATCCTCAGTTATTCTCCACATGACTTGGAGACAAGGAACTGGTGGGATGCCCATGCCCTGCTCCCTTGGGCATGTGCAGTGGGGGTTCCCGCACAGGCCCAGGGTGGAGGTGTGAAAATCCCATTGTGAGCTTTGTGCAACACCGATCAGATCAGTGCAGGCGCACTGGATCCCATAGGTGTGAATGCACAGATGACCACTCGAAGATCATCAGTTACAGGTAAGCAACCAGTTTTTCCTTTTTACCACTGGCAGAAAAACATAATTTGGTGGATTCTTGGAAAGTGAAAAATCTGAATAAAAATTATTTTACCTTCTACTCAGCAAGAGATAAGTCATGGTCAAGAATAGATATGTGTTGGATATTGTCAACCATTGTGAATGACTTACAAGAATTGGAAATATTACCTGCAACTTTTGCAGATCACAATCCTGGTGAACTTACACTTTAAGATACACCAAAGAAAAGTAGATGGACTTTAAATACATTTTTATTGAAGAATGAAACATTTTCAACAGAGACTAAAAAGGAGTTTCAGATGTTTTTTAAACAAAATATACAACCGGATATCTCCATTAGAATTGTTTGGGATGCATTCAAGGCCTATGCTAGAGGCTGGATAATCAGAGAAGCTGCTCATATTAGAAGACAAAAGACTGAGAAAATTATACAAATTAAGAAACAAGAAGAGGATATGAAACAGAACTCTTAAACTGAACTGTCTAGACTGAAATTGAAATTATTAAAGCATCAAATGAACTATCTGCTAACACAGAAAATATCCAAAAAATTAGCTATGCAAAACAAAATTACTTTGAAAATGCTAATAAACCAATTAGATGGTCATCATATAAACTATGAAAAGAGAAAGAAAAAAGAAATATATAAATTCTGAGAGATGATGAAGGAGAAAAGAAAAACATCTAAAGATCTAAAAAGGATTATTGAAGCTTTCTACAAGATGTTATATCAAAAAAGAGAAGCTACACAAGATGAAATTAAAGACTTTCTAGAAAAACACAATTCAAAGAAATTTACTGAGGAACAAAGGAAAATCTTAAATGAATCAATAACTTTTTCTGAATTGACAGAAGCATTAAAAAAAACAGAAAAAAGGGAAAACTCCATGCCCTGATGGCCTTCTGACAGAATTCTACCAAACCTTTGATACTACCTTTAAAGCATGTAATACAAAACATAATAATTGAAGGCAAAATACCAGAAACTTAGAATGAAGCCTTAATAACCTTGATACATAAACAAAACACAGATGAAAAATAAATTTAAAATTATAGGCCAATTTCACTTTTAAATGTGGACTATAAAATTTATGTTTCTATTTTGGCTGCAAGATTGAAAAGAGTCTTGATACAAATAATAAATCAAGATCAAGCAGTTTTCTTACCAAAAAGACAACTAAGGAATCACTACCCCACCTTCCAGGGTAGATATAAATTACCTGCCTACCATTTTTCTGTTCACCTTGACACAGAGAGTACTACAGTCACAGCTACTGGCGAAACGTCAGGTCCTACAATGCCAAGACCACGGCCACACAACCCGGAAAATCTACAGCAACTATTGAACTCCAGCCATGAAAGTCTTCGACAACACACTTAAGGACTGTATTGAATGTAACTGAATATTTTGAAGTACATCCAGAGAAACAGATGGCTTTGATCTTTCTTGATGCTGAAAAAAGCATTTGATAATGTCAGCTGGAACTTTATGTTGGAATAACTATTATCTTCTTATTGTGGCAAAGGCTTTTTTTACAATGGTTAGAGCAATCTATACTAAGCAACAAGCGAGGGTTTTTGTTAATGGTGATTCAGCACAAAATATTGAAATACAAAAAGGAACTAGACAAGGATGCCCACTCTCACCACTATTGTTTATATTTGTCCTTGAAATATTGAATGATATGATTAGAGAAGATATATATATTAAAGGACTTAAAGTAAGAGCAGAAGAATATAAATTGCAAGCATTTGCAGATGACTTAGTCTTTATATTAGAAAACCCACTTGACTCTATTATGCAACTCTTTAAAACTTTACAAGATCGAAAATGGCTGGACTGAAAATTAATTTTAGTAAAACTAAAATGCTAACAAAAATATGACTAAAGACCAAAACCAACAGGTACAAGATTTATCAGGTTTGGAACTTTAAAAAGTTGAAAAAATTGGGAATAAATACAACAGATGCATCTCTCTATTGGAAGATAACCATATGCAACTTATCTTGGAAATTAAGAAAGATTTGGAAAGATGGAACAATCTACAAATATCCTTGATGGGGAGGATGGCCACAATAAAATGAATATTTTACCTAGATTGATTTTCTTATTTCAAACAATTCCAATTCTGTTTAATCAGAAATATTTTATAGAACTTGATAAATTGATACTTTATATGGCAGAACAAGAGACCAAGAATAAAACTGAAAGCTTTCCAAGATGCAAAAGAAAGAGCTGGATTTGCATCGTCAGACTGGCATCTGTATTATATAGCAGCATCGCTGACGTGGTTAAGAGAATGGATTATGTTAGAAAATCCTAGCGTATTAGTCTTGGAGGGACATGATTTATTACTAGGATGGCACTCATTTATATGGTATGGAAAAGCTGATACCGATAAATATTTTAACAACATTTTACTAGAAGATCGCTACTGAAGGTATGGGAAGAAGTGAAAAGATTTTTCTATACGAATATACCAAAATGTATCTCACCACTTGAAGCGTTTACTAACCCAAATTTATTTCAAAGGAATGTACTGTTAAGATATGAGGATTTATTGGATAACAAAAATGAACTTAAACCAATAGAAACTATTAAAAAACAAGAATTTGACTTAAACTGGTGGGAAAGAGTACAAATAGAATCAAGATATACCAAAGATAAATTAATAGGTTTTATTCAAAACTAATAGAAATAGATAAGGTAATCTTATATACTGAAGACAAACTGATTAAGAAACTGTATGTAATAATGCTAGAAAATAAAACACAGGATGAAATAGTTAAAGATTCTATGGTTAAATGGGCACAGAACTTAGGCCATAATATTGACTTAGACCAATGGCTACAGGTATAGAAAACAAATGTAAAAATTACTAAAGAAACTTCATATAAAGAAGATATTTATAAAATGTTTTATAGATGGTATATGACTCCAGAAAAGCTAGCAATGTTTTATCCTGATCTATCTAATGCCTGCTGGAAATCTCAAAAAAAGTTGGTTCATTTTTTCATACATGATGGACATGTGATACAGTTAAAAGTATTGGTCTTGGACCCATGAATTGTTACAGAAAATGTTAGAATGTACCATACCATTTACACCTGAATTGTTTTTATTGAATATAATGCCAGATAATTGTAAAAAGCCGGATTTTTATCTTCATCCATATAGTAAGTGCAGCAAGAATATTAGATGCCAAGTACTGGAGGAAAAATGAAGTACCCTCCAAAGAAGAAATGATAAATAAAATACTTGAAACAGCTGAGATGGATAAATTAACTTTAATTTTTAGAGGACAAGATGAAGGAAACTTTGAAAATACGTGGGCAAGATTTTATAAATGGTTGGAAGACTATGATAAATAATATCGACATATAACTGTATTGGAAGAAATTATAAAATACATTCTCAACTTTAAAGCAAAATATTAGTACAAAAACATATGGTGATAAAAATGGATAATATACAAACAGATAGTGTACGATATAACATACTAGATAGTATACTAGATATAACATACTAGATAGTATACTAGATATAACAAAGATGTATATGAAACCTCTGAAATTGTATGTATTTATGTTTGCTTGTTGTGCTTTTGCTTGACTATAAAAAATAAAAATTTTGGAAAAAAGAAGTAAGTTATGTATCAAATATGTGTAGATACAAACCGTATCAAGTTTTGCTAAAACCAATTTCCAGCTTCCTCCTCTTTGAATGCTTATTATATGCTTTATACTGTTCTAAAAATATTTTACTTTATAACTTGCAGTTGTTATCTTATAAACAAACATTCAACAAAGCTCTGTATGAGTCATCCTAGGGAAGTGGTCTAAACTGTGTAAAGTTTCCAGGGAATTGATAACTTCTCCTGTTTTCTTTCTTTCTCCACTTTCTGAAAGAAAAATTTGTCAACAAGTCATGCTAGGAATTTACTGACTTTCCCAAATGGAAGCAATTGAAGTCTCCTGTAATCTGCTTCAAGAAAGCATCATCCACATTACCACTAGACTCCAAACACAATGTTGTTTTTGTTCTTTCTCAATTTATTTTTAAATTTCCCTTATGCTTGAACACCCATCACTTCAACTCACTTTCTGCTCACTGGTTATGAGCAGGAGTCAATCATTTGGTGAGTTGCTTGATTACACTGCATGATTACACTGCATGATTACACTGTTTTCTCATAGGATTAAACTGTCTTGTTGTAGCATCCCTGCTACACATCTGTTGCTGCAATCACCTCTGATTTTTAAAAGGGCACACAGTAAAATGGGGGGAAATCAGTTTGAGATTTTTTAGTTGAGACTTACTACTTAGTGTCTCAGTGTGCCTTTGGTGTCTGCCCACAAGCTCAGCTAATATTACAGTCAGTTCTTGTGATCACTTCTCAAACAGATGTTGATCACTGTACAGGAACAAAAAGTAGGCAATGCAATCTAGCTGATAGTCATTCAAACGATCCATTTGACTGAGGTACGCAAAGCAAAGAGACTCCATGCCTTACACAAGTTTGTCAATTTGTAGTGCAATCCTATGCAGAGTTATTCCAGTCTAAGCTCACTGCACCCTAACTCTGGATATGATCACAGTGTTAATGATCTGAATGACCATGATCCCCAGGGATACTGCATCTCCACCAGTATAGGAAATGAATTAACTCTTGAACTCGGCAAAAGCAGGTGCAAGCTGCAGTTTCATCTCTTAAACCATATTTACCTTTATCTGCTTAGATTTGGAAGCTCAACTTTTTATTTCTAATATTCGGAGTAAATGTAAATGGATATTACACTGCAATGTATCTTCTGCTTCTTAGATAACCCCAAACTCCCACACTTCCTACCCCTTTGCATTCAAAAACAACAACCAGATATAAAGGATGATCAGTTGAATGGAGCCATGCTTCAGGATGCGAGAGTCCCATCATTAGCAGAATATGTGAGGAGTGCAGGGAGGTTTTGGGACTCAGTGTTGTTGATGGAGAAGCACATTGCTGTTGTTGCCAAAAATTAATTTACATAGTTTTTGAAAACTAGTTGAAAACTGGTTTTAACATCTATGTTGATTTTTAATATGTCAGTGGATCATTTTGTGAACTGCCTTGAACCTGGTTCAGTAGAATGACTCCTTTCCTCAACCTAAAAATTATAGTACATAGACAGTAGCATTTTTCTTGACATGTTAGCTATTTTACATTTATTAGGAGGTTCTCCCCTGCCCCTTCAGGGTAATAGTCAAATATACAGTTTCTCTATCTGCATCCTGAAGTAATACATTCCAGAAACATTAGGGCTGTACATTGACATTCACTCTGTCATTTGTGTGTACATGTGTGTGTGCATACATACAATTTGTTGCAACCAGCTATTTCTGTACTGAAGCCAAATCAGTACTAATATCATCCAATTGCATCATGTGAGATGTCACCAGCCGACTAGTGGGTAAGAGGGCTATGTGTGCATTCCCTTGCATAGGATATTTACTCATAGACTTGGTTCACAACGTACAACTGAGCAACATTGTTACCTAAAAGTCCAGAAAATATTGAGTTCATCCTCAAAATCCTAAATAGCCACATGAATATATTTTAAAACAAGAATTTTATCTGGTTTTTGAACACCTACTGTAGCTTGCTGTTATATTTCCCATCCTGTTTCTGCCACTTGCAGTCTCATGAGAAGAACTATTGCAAGCAGATCATAGTAAAGGCTGCAGTGGGCCTTTAAGTTCAACAATACTAGCTTCTGAAATAATATGCACAGGATCCCAAACAAGCCTCCATTCAATTGAAAAGTGGTGGGCACAAAATTTATAATTACCGACAAAGTAGAATATGAGGAAAGGCTAACAAGTTTGAGGCCTTTTAGTTCAGAAAAAGATGACTCAGGCTGTGGTCAGATGGGCAGTTTCATCCGTATCCAACACAGTTCTCTTATGGATTAAAAGAGGACAAGCAGACTGCAACATCAGGCTGCCGTTCCCCAGTCATTGGGCTCCCATTCTAATCTGTCTCCTGAACGGATTAAACAGATACCAGTGTCAGGTAGCCCTGCCATAAGATGGATGTAAGGGAAGGAGGGAGGGATGGACTGGCATTTCTCACTTTCTGGAATGTGGGGAGTGCATCAGGTTGTCTGGGAGACCTAGATTTAGTGTGGTTATGGAGACTGTTATCTCACATGATGGCCTTGGGTCTCAGGCACTGTCTTGCTTTTCTTTTCCCACCTGAGATATTCTGGCTGGCAGTAAATAATGACTGCAACTGCTTTTGCCGCGCGTGCGCTTAGTAGCCATTGGAGGGTAGGTGGGGGGGCATATTCGAACCTAGTATAACTTGGGGTGTCATGGGGTCCTCAGTATCATTGACAAAGCTTTGCTAATGTATCTCTGAGAATTGCTTTCAATAAACGCTATCTTCTTTATGGAGCCTGGTGTTTGACTGACTTTCTGGAGAACTTGACAGATTGTCAGTGATCCTCTTTTGGGGACGAACCCTCCATTACACTTCTCTCAACACAAGATGAGTGACGAGGAAGAGGTCCCGATCCCGATGACCTCGGCTGAGGATGAGGTCCCCACTTCCATGGCACCAGTGACGACGGTACCAACCTCCGGAGAGAACCCGGTGACGGCAGTCCCTGCAGCAAGGGGACTGGAATACAACCTCGGGTGGTTCTACAGCAACCTCTATGGGGGAGCGTACGCAGGCATGAATACCCGGCTGTGGAAGAGACGAGACTGGGCCAAGCCACTAGTGGAGATGCACGAGACGTGATTCCTCACCCCCCCCGGGCATCAGTTCAAGAGAGCCAGTTCAAGAGATCGATCTACTGGCTGAGCACAGCGGAGGGCAGAGAAGAAACTCATCTGGGCCCGAGGGAATCTGAGGGTGCCGTGGGAAGCCGGAGATGGAGCGGAGACCGGAGTCAAGATCGCCTATTGCGGCTGATTGATGAGTCCTTGCAACGGATCCCGAAGATGATTTCCGACGGGATCCAAAAAGAAATGGACAGGAGGCAGCTTTTGGTTCCCCCCAGAGGGCAGCCCCCCCAAGGAGTCTGCATGCTCCCACCTGCGCAGCCACCCGGGGGTGTGCCAGGGCAACCCGGGGCACCTCCTGACCAACCAGCGGGGCCCCCGGTGGGGCTGCCGGCGCCGAGATGACTGGGAGGGCTGCGGGGATGGGGAAGGATGCTGCCTAACCCAGTGGAACTGCTGGATGCCACTTTTGATGGGACCCCGGAGAAGTTCTTGTTCTTCCTGGTGAGAGCCGAGAAATTCGTAGATAACTGGGGCCACCTATTCCTGAACGAGGAGCGCATAGTAGATGCAATTGCGTCCCACCTCCAAGACACAGCGGTGGATTGGTATGTGGCCCTGCACCAAGAAGACAGGAGGGAGCTGCGTAAATTCGATGCATTCATGTGGGCAATGAAGGATCACTTCGAGGATGCCAACACGAGCCAGAAAGCCTGAGCATTCCTCTGCACCTTCCGCTAAGGGAAGAAATCGGTGAGAGAATACACTGAGGAGTTCCGCCGGCAAGCTGCCAAGATCCGGGGCTGGCCAGATGGGGTCCTAGCCAAACATTACAGGCTGGGGTTGAACTCGGAGATCCAGGGAACGATCATGAGAGGCCACGACCCGCACTCCCTCTTAGGATGGATGAAGGCAGCTGCGGACACCAAAACTCATTTACGCACCATCCGCTTGGACAATGAGGTCGCATCGGGGAAAGTCGCCCAGCTGAGCAGCGCGGCAGGAAAAGTGAAATCACCGGCCACCCCACCGTGGCAAAAAGACAGGACCCGAGAGCAGCGGATGAAGCAAGGTTTCTGCTTCAAATGTGGAGAATTCGGCCATTTCGCAGTGGCGTGCCCAGGGGGGACCCCCCTCCCCAGGCCCCCCTAAGGGAGGAAAGAAGATGTTTGAAACTTCGACCCCTAAGCCCATGGCTAGACCGAAAGGGGCAAGAGCTTTGCAAGCAACCCCGTTGGGAGATGAGTCGGAGACATCAGAGGAGGAGCTGGCACCGGCGGTGGGAAATGAGAAGGACCTGCTGTAAACAGCGCTGAACAGCAGGTCCCAGACTCCCAGGCACACAAACCGGTGAGCAATTCCCCCTCCCTTTTCTTCATGACTGTGACTTTGATAGACCCTGAGCTCCACACACACGTACAAGTGTGCGCTTTAGTGGACTCAGGCTGTGGCTGGGATATTATAAACCCCTCTTTGGTAATGGGGTTAGGGACAAAAGTTGTTAAGTTGACTGAACCATTGATTTTTACGCAAATGGACGGGTCCACAATGAAGGAGCCGTGTAAGTACGAAACGGTTCCTTTACGGATGCGTCTGGGGGAGCACTGGGAAACATGACCTTTCGTAGTCACCCCTGCCGCGAGGTTCCCACTAATGCTCAGCAGTCCCTGGTTCTATAACCATGACCTACACATCCTGTGGGAGGAGGGGATAGTAAACTTCATCTCCCCTCATTGTAAGACTCACATTTGGAACAAGAATTGGGGGAGCCCGCCTCTGGAACCGTTGGGGGTGCCAGTGGGGCTAGCAGAGGTCAAGCTCCAAAGCATTCCCCGGGAGTATTGGGACTTAACAGCAGTGTTCGAGGAAGGGGAGGTGAATGAGCTGCCCCTCCCCCAATTCAGACTGTGCCATTGATCTACTGCCCAACCAAAAATTGCCTAAGGGAAAGCTGTATTCTATGAGTCCCACGGAAAAAGTGGAATTGTGGAAATTCATAAACAAAAATCTAGCTCGGGGTTTTATTCGACCAGCGTCTTCCCCCTGCGCAGCCTCCGTGTTCTTCTGGAAAAAGAAAGACAGGGGTGTCAGACTTTGCACAGACTACCGGGGGCTTAACGCAGTATCAGCAACCAATGCGTACCCACTACCACTGATCAAAGACTTGCTGGCCGCAGTAGCAGGGGGGGAAATATTTTCTAAACTGGACCTGAGGGACGCGTACTTCCGAGTGCACATCAGGGAGGGGGACGAGTACAAAACCGCTTTCAATACCCCTCTCGGCCAGTTTGAATACCTGGTAATGCCATTTGGATTACAAGGGGCACCTGGGGTCTTCATGAACTTGATAAATGAAGTATTACACAAGCATTTATTCAAGGGGGTGCTTGTTTACCTTGATGATATCTTGCTGTATTCTCCTGATAAGGATTCACATGTTAAGTTGGTGCGGGAAGTCCTCCAAACGTTGCACAAGCACAAACTGTTTGCTGAGCTGTCTAAATGCGAGTTCCACCAATCAGAGATCTCGTTTCTTGGCTACCGCATCTCTCAACGGGGAATTGAGATGGACCCCGCCAAGATCCAAGATGTGGTGGGGTGGGAGGCTCCCAAAACCCGCAGACAATTACAAGCATTCCTCGGCTTCGCCAATTTCTACAGATCATTCTTGGCAAATTTTGCCCAGGTGGCCCTTCCTCTCACTGATCTCTTAAAGACTAAAGGGAAGGGCTCTGACAGCACAAGACCAGGGGCAAAACTGGAGTGGACTCCTGACTGCCAGAATGCTTTCGAGCGGCTGAAAACCCTATTCACCTCCGAACCTGTATTGGCCCACCCCAACGAATTGAAAAAATTCACAGTGCAAGTCGACGCGTCAGATGTTGCTATGGGGGGGGGGCATTTTTGCAAGAAGGTGATGATGGTAAACTCCACCCCTTGGCTTATGTGTCCAAAAAGTTTAATGACACTGAAAGGAACTGGGCTGTGTGGGATAAGGAAGCAGGATTGATAAAATTGGCGCTCTCCACCTGGCGCCATTGGTTGGAGGGCACCAGGATGCCATTTGAGGTGTGGACTGATCATAAAAACCTCGAACTGTTGCATACTCCAAGGAATTTGAACGCTAAGCAACTTCGCTGGGCAGATTTTTTTTCTAAGTTTAACTTTACGTTACACCACTTCCCAGGCAAGGTGAACTCCCTCGCCTACGCACTGTCCCGCCTACCTCAGCACGACAGTAAAAGGGAGGAGATTCGTGACTCGATGTTCACGCCCTCTCAGTTGGGGGGTGTGGTAGTGACACGCAGCCACGCCAAATCCCCGCCCGCCACTCCCCCTCCCTCCTGGGAGGAGAGGTTCGCCTCCGCTTTCTCTGACGTGGATTGCCAAGCTTTGGAGAAGGAAGGGGGGTGTTGCAAGACCTGGGGGGGGGCTGGAGGAAAGGAGACAAGTTATCCGTCCTGCTCGCACTAAGGGGGGAAGTGATGAGTTGGGTCCACGGTTCCAAATTAGCGGGGCACACTGGATTTGTGAAATCTTTACAATTGCTTCAGAGGCAGTTTTGATGGCTGGGAATGAGAAAGGATTTATCTTCATTTGTGCAAATGTGCCAGACTTGCCTCATGAGTAAACACCGGCCAGGGAAGCCTCTGGGACTGTTGCAACCCCTACCAACCCCCACCCAGCTGTGGGAGGTCATTTCCATGGACTTCATCACAGATTTGCCGCCGAGTGGGGGGAAAACCGCAATCTGGGTGGTTGTAGACTTGTTTTCTAAACAGGCGCACTTCGTCTCTTTCAAATCAATCCCATCGGCCAGGAAACTGGCTAAGGCGTTCCTGCAGCACGTTGTTAGACTTCATACACTGCCATCAAAGGTCATATCTGATAGGGGGTCACAATTTGTTTCTACGTTTTGGGGTGAATTGATGGCGTTGCTTGGGATGGAGAGGGGGGTCAGCAGTGCATATCACCCGGAAATGGATGGGCAGACGGAGAGAGTCAATCAAAACCCTGGAGCAATATTTGCGATGCTTTACTAATTTCCAACAGGACGATTGGGAGTCTTTGTTACCTCTGGCAGAATTCTGCTATAATAACACGTGTCACTCCTCTACAGGAGTCTCACTTTTCATGGCGGTACATGGCTATGAGGCCCCTCCTCTCCCTTTCCTCTCACAACCAACACTGCCGTCGGGAGAGGCTGGAGACTGGTGTAAACAGCTGCAAGCTGCCTGGCCTCTTCTTGCTCGTACCTTGGAGGATGCCAAGGCTGTGTACAAAATGCAGGCTGACAAAAAGCGAGACAAGGGTTGGGATCCCAAACCAGGAGACTTTGTTTATGTTTACACCCAGAATATCAAGGGATTGCAACCCAGCCGCAAATTAGGCTGGAAATATGTTGGGCCATATGAAATAAAAAGGGTGCTCAACTCTGTGACGGTTGAACTTATTTTGCCTAAATCTTTGTATTCTATTCATCCTGTGTTTCACCTCAGATTACTGCGCCCAGCGCCTGGGAGGAGTCAATGGTAGCCGCAACGCCCGACGACGCCCCCCCCCTCATGGTGGGGGGGAACCCCACTTCGCAGTGGCTGAAATCCTGGACTCTAAGCTGTCTCGCAACCGCTTGTATTATCTCATTGAGTGGGTTGATTTTGGGCCTGAACATAGGGAGTCGGTTCGAGCTGATCATGTGAATGCCCCTCGATTGCTTCGCAGGTTACGCAAGCTCTACCCTCACAAGCCCAGGGAGGGGTCATCTATCGGAGGGGCAGAATGTCAGGTAGCGCTGCCATAAGATGGATGTAAGGGAAGGAGGGAGGGATGGACTGGCATTTCTCACTTTCTGGAATGTGGGGAGTGCATCAGGTTGTCTGGGAGACCTAGATTTAGTGTGGCTATGGAGACTGTTATCTCACACAATGGCCTTAGGTCTCAGGCACTGTCTTGCTTTTCTTTTCCCACCTGAGATATTCTGGCCAGCAGTAAATAATGACTGCAACTGCTTTTGCCGCGCGTGCGCTTAGTAGCCATTGGAGGGTAGGTGGGGGGGGCATAGTCGAACCTAGTATAACTTGGGGTGTGACGGGGTCCTCAGTATCACTGACAAAGCTTTGCTAATGTATCTCTGAGAATTGCTTTCAATAAACACTATCTTCTTTATGGAGCCTGGTGTTTGACTGACTTTCTGGAGAACTTGAAAGTCCAATGTTGATGGGAACACTCTGCAGTCCCGGACATGTGATTGTTGACTTGCATGGCCAAGCCTTTTGGGAAGCCTGGAGCTTCTGGTTCATGGCCACTATTCCCCCCCAAAAAAGTTAGCAAGGTGCACATAAGCATCTATGTGTGCCCTGCTTGGGAGTCCCTGCCAACCAGAAGATGACGCTTCTGCTCACGTGGGCATGGCACTCCCTTCCAGAACAAAGGCAGCCAAGTTTGGATGGCTGGTAATGGGGTGCCAGTTACCAGGGGATGTGTGAGCGACATCCTCTAGTACAAGGAACACTGGAGTAAAGTTGCGGTGCAATCAGAGTGCACACAGCTTGTCGTCTGACCGAGGTGTCAGAGGGAATAGGGTGAACTCACTCAAAGGCTTGATGAGCAACAGTTGGGGACTAATAAAAAGTCCTAAGGAATGTGACAACTTCCAGCTGAGAGCTTAACTACAGATGAACTATGTGGCTACCACCAAAGCTAGCAATGTTGAGTTCACACTGATGTACATTATTGCACTAGTTTGTTGTGTCCTGACTTCAGGGGTATGAGCTGGCGAATGCAGCCAAGCTCGCTCTCGGAGAACAATAGGGACTAGGCTCCTGAGCTCGCCAGTAAAGAACCAATGGCAGCATTGGCGGGCAATTTAAAATTACTGTATATAGTTGGCCGCCGGCCATTACTGTTGTTCTTGTCTTGTGTGAAGTACGAATAAACGCGTCTTCTCTTAGGTCGTCGTCCGAATCATGAGGCCCGAAACCCAGTACTTTACAGTGGCGATGAGGATGGGATTTCAACACCTCCCTTGACTCCATGAACGACGAGAAGGACGACAAGGCCACCCGCCGAGCATCGCATCGCTGACCCCAAGAGCAGCACCGCACCGCTCGCCGAGCATCGCATCGCTGACCCCGAGAGCAGCACCGCACCGCTCGCCCCGGCGCACGCCTTCCCAGACGGAGCCATGGCCGCCACTCACGTAATGATGGAGCGCTTCGATCCGTCTCAGCCAGAAACCTGGGACGCATGGGTCGATCAGCTCATCAGTTATATGGAATTCAACGAGATTCGAGACCCGGAGAAAAAACGGTCGCTCCTGCTGAGCGCGTGCGGCACCCAAACAGTCTGCCTCACCAAGAGCCTCTTGGTGCCCCACACGACCTTGGAAAGCTCCTTTGGGGAGATCCTGGACGTCCTCAACGGGTATTTCAGCCCCCGGTCTACCTTCTTGGCCAAGAGGATGGACTTCCAGAGGCGAGTCCAGGCCCAAGGGGAATCCGTTGCCGCCTTCCTGGCCGCACTGAGGGCGCTCGCGGTGGACTGTGGGTTCCCGAGGGTGGAAGACAACTTGCTGACGCAGTTTGTGTGGGGCCTGGCGGACTCCAAGCTGCTGCGCAAGTTGATCGGCTACCGGAGGCTCTCCCTGGACGAGGCCATCGACGCTGCAACCGCACACGAGGCCGCCGAAGGGGAACGCCCGGCCGCGGCTGCCCATACGGTCAGAAGGGGTCCCAGCCCCGGGAGCTCAGACACCAAAGAGGTCTACGCCCTCAGACCCCACCACCGCCGGCCGGCGCTGACTCAGCAGGCCGACAGGGAGCCAGCCAAGCCTTCCGGCAACCGGACCGTGTGCGCCAGCTGTGGGGAAGGCCACGGGAGGAAGACCTGCAAGTTCCAGGATGCTGTCTGTCACGGGTGTGGAAAGCAGGGACACCTCGCACGGGTCTGCCGGTCCAAGGGCCCCCGGAACTCGAGATCGTCGGCCCCACCGCACCGCGCACTGTCCACCGCCTACGAGACGACGGAAGAGGTCGCCAAGTTGTACCATCTCACCGATCAACCACTGCAGGTACTTCGCCTCCCCAACCCCAATCTCTCCTCTACCCCGAAGATCCAAGTAACCATGCGGATCGAGGGGTCCCCCTGTTGCATGGAGGTGGACTCAGGATCGGCGGCGTCCATCATTTCCATGGACACTTTAAAAAAACTTTGCCCAGCAGGGGGACCCCCTCTACGTCCATCGCCACTAAGCTTGGTGGACTTTCAAAAGAACCCTGTCCCCATCCGGGGAGTCGGCACTTTCCGAGTGCAGTACCGAGACTTTGAGGGGAACTTGGACTTGGTGGTGGTTGAGGGCAACCTTGTGAGTCTCCTGGGGTGAGCGTGGTTCGAGGCCCTAGGCATTACGATCGGGGGCGTGAATAAGTGTGGAATGCGGGACTGGGGGGCGGTGTGCAGGGAATTCCTCGAGGTCTTTGATGGGGAACTGGGGTGTTATAAAGGGGCCCCGGTGTCACTCCACTTAGACCCAACGGTGACACCCATCCGGCGGCGATTCCGCACCGTGCCCCTGGCCCTCCGCCCAAAAACAGAGGCAGAACTGGACCGGTTGGTGGCCCAGGGGGTCCTAGAGCCCGTCCCCAACGCACGATGGGAAACCCCGATTGTGATACCCGTGAAGCCGAACGGGGAAATCCGCATCTGTGCGGATTACAAGTGCACTATTAACCAGGCACTTCAGGCGCACGCATACCCCGTACCCGTAGTCAGCCACGTATTGGCCACATTGGCGGGGGCGCGCAAATTTGGTAAGCTGGATCTCGCGCAGGCGTACCAGCAACTCCCTGTGGATGAGGCCACGGCCGAGGCCCAGACCATAGTAACCCACCGGGGGGCCTTCAGGGTGAAGCGACTGCAGTTCGGGGTCAGTGTGGCCCCAGGGATCTTCCAAAATCTAATGGACGATTTGTTAAAAGGGATCCCTGGTGTGACGCCGTTCTTCGACGACGTCCTCATCGCCGCGGCCACCCCAGAGAGCTTCGCCGCCCGCCTACGAACTGTTCTGGGACGCTTCCAAGCCACGGGGCTGAAGGTGAAGCGGGAAAAGTGCCTCCTCGGGGTGCCGGAGGTGGAGTTCTTGGGATACCGGGTTGACGCAACGGGCCTGCATCTGGCGAGGGACAAGGTGAAGGCCATCGTGGAGGCCCCCGCCCCGAAGTCCAAGGCAGAGCTCCAGGCGTTCTTAGGCCTCCTGAACTTTTACCACGCCTTTCTCCCACACAAAGCAGCCGTGGCAGAACCCCTGCACAGGCTGCTGGATAAGGCGACACCTTGGGCATGGGGAGCGCGGGAGGAGGCAGCGTTTCGAGGGTTTAAGGTACTATTGATTTCGAACGCTGTACTCGCCCACTTCGATGAAAAGCTCCCGGTAATCCTGGCATGCGACGCGTCGCCATATGGGGTCGGGGCAGTCTTGGGCCACAGGTTACCAGACGGGAGAGAAGTCCCGGTGGCTTACTACTCCCGCACGCTGTCTCCCGCGGAGCGGAACTATGCACAAATTGACTGGGAGGGCTTGGCCCTGGTGGCGGGGGTTAAGAAATTCCACAACTTTGTGTATGGGCGGCCCTTCACGCTTGTAACCGATCATAAGCCGCTCCTGGGACTGTTCGCGGCGGACAAACAAACGCCGCAGGTACTGTCGCCCCGGGTGTTGCGCTGGTCCTTGTTTTTAGCGGGCTACCAGTACCGGCTGGAGCATCGGCCGGGCAAGGCGCTGGGGCATGCTGAGGCCCTGAGCCGCCTGCCGCTGCCGCAGACAGGGGAGGATCTGGCTCCAGCTCCGGCAGTATTGTTGATGGAGGAGCTGCCCAACCCCCCCCCTTCAGGCTGCAGACGTGGCCGCCCGCTCGTCCCGAGATCCCATTCTCTCCCGGGTCCTAAACTGGGTGGTGAGGGGATGGCCAGCGGAACAGACAGGGCCAGAGTTCGCGGCATACAAAGCCAGGAGGGAAGAGTTATCCGCCTTGAAAGCATGCTTACTATGGGGGGACAGGGTGGTCATCCCGGGGCCCATGAGACATGGGGTTCTAGAGACGCTGCACGAGGCCCACCCTGGAATTGTACGAATGAAAGCTCTGGCAAGGAGCTACGTGTGGTGGCCGGGGATAGACGCAGAAATTGAAACCTGGGTCCGGGGATGCACACGGTGCCAGGAAGTCCGCCCCAATCCCCCGAGAGCGCCTACCCAAAGCTGAGAGTCTACCCACAAGCCATGGTCCCGCCTACACGTAGATTTTGCCGGCCCGTTTCAGGGGCTCCAGTTCATGGTGACAGTAGACTCCTACTCGAAGTGGGTAGAAATAAGCCCGGTGTCTACCACCTCGGCTAAAGCGGCAATAAGGGCCCTGCGGAAAATATTCGCGATGCACAGGTTGCCAGACACAATCGTGTCAGACAATGGGGCCGCGTTCACATCTGCTGAGTTCCAAACGTTCCTCGCAAGGAACCTAATCCGGCACATACGCTCCGCGCCCTTCCACCCGGCAACAAATGGGCAGGCGGAGAGGACGGTACGCACCGCCAAAGAAGCCCTGAGCCGCATAACGGAGGGGGATTGGGAGTTCCGGCTGGCCCGCTTCCTCCTAACACAATGCACCACCCCGAACCCCATCTCCGGGCATTGCCCCGCAGAACTATTGATGGGCCGCCGCCCCACGACCCTGTTAGACAGGCTCCACCTGGACCGAGCCCCAGAGAGAAAGCTGGTCGAAACTCGGGAGGCGCCCAGGAGCTTCCTCCTGGGGGAACCTGTCTACTTCCGGAATTACGGGGCGGGCCCTCAGTGGCTGGCCGGGCGCATCTTAAAACCCACCGGGCCAGTGTCATACAAGGTCCTGGCCGACAGGGACCGGGTCCTCCGTAAGCACGTAGACCAACTCTGGAGGCGGCAAGACCCAGGCACAGGGATCCAGGCCCCACTTCCGGAAGACCCCGCAGCCGCCCCAGCACCAGATCAGCTGCCGGCACCACCAGCGGAGCAAGTGCCCGAAAGACCGCGGAGCCCGGAGGGGGTCCCAGAGCAAGTCGAGCCGCCGCCGCCGCTGCCGCTACCACCGCAGCCGCCGCTACCACCGCAGCCGTCGCTGCCACCAGAAATCCAAGCTCCTAGTGGGGGAGGACCACTCGAAGGGGGGCCCGCCAGTCTAGTACCAGCCCCCCGAAGGTCAGTAAGAGAACGGAGGCCACCAGCCTACCTAAAAGACTACGTCACCTGATGGGAGACAAACTATGGGGGGAGGGGTGTTGTGTCCTGACTTCAGGGGTATGAGCTGGCGAATGCAGCCAAGCTCGCTCTCGGAGAACAATAGGGACTAGGCTCCTGAGCTCGCCAGTAAAGAACCAATGGCAGCATTGGCGGGCAATTCAAACCCGCCAATAGGAACGGGGGCGTCCCCCCCCTTACTGTATATAGTTGGCCGCCGGCCATTACTGTTGTTCTTGTCTTGTGTAAAGTACGAATAAACGCGTCTTCTCTTAGGTCGTCGTCCGAGTCATGAGGCCCGAAACCCAGTAAGTTCAAGTTCTGTGTTGACACTAAATGCTGGTTTGTGAGAACAAGAATTGTCTATAGAAGAAGAGATTGGATTTATTCCCCACCCTTCACTCAGAGTGGCTTACAATCTCTTTTCCCTTCCCCGCCACACAACAGACACCCTTTGAGGTAGGTGGGGCTGAGAGAGCTCTGAGAGAATTCCTTGTAAGAGAACAGCTCTGAGAGAACTTGTGACTGACCCAAGGTCACACCAGCAGCTGCATGTGGAGGAGTAGGGAATCAAACCCAGTTCTCCCAGATTAGAGTCTGCTCTCCTAACCACTATACCAAACTGGCTCTCATGTGAAGAGGCAAGAAAGCTGTATGGTAGGTGTGGGTTTTTTCCTCATAGGCCCCCGAGGAACTGGAAGGGGTAGTGATGATAAATTTTTCCACATTAATTTTAATCCCACCTGTATCAGCATAAATTCAGAACCACAGTGTAATGTATTAGCTTTAGGGGCAGGATGTTTCATTGCAAAAACTGCTTATTATATCACACAAAAAAACTATTCTTCCCCAGAATGTGGAGCTGAGTTATACTTGTAAGACCCTGCCAGTTGCTCTTTTAGTGTTCACAGTAGGGACAAGGACTTTAAAGAGTCTTTTGCCTTTTCTAGAGAGTAGTGTGGCGACTTGGACAGAGTGCTGGATTGGATTAGAGAGACCCAGGCTTAAAGCCCTCCTCAGCCATGAAGCTCACTGACTGACCATATGCCAGCTTAACAAACTTTCCAGGATTGTTTCCACAGACAACAGCCCAAGAATCATGAAGGCAAGTCAGGATATAAATATGATCGACACAATATAAACAAATCGGTCCATGTCTTGGCTCTCCAGCCTTTCTCAACTTAAAATGAATGCCCAGTTAAAAGAAACCCAACTGCTGTTCCTCATCGCCCAGCCCTGAGCATCATCCTCACTTGAGAGGGTCTTGATATCATCCTTACCTCTGAGAGAAAGTTGAATTTTTGCAGGAAATATTTCCAGTCTATGGTGTGCTCCCCATGAAGCCGCTGCAGTCTGAGGAGATGGTTGAATTGCTTTTCTGATAGTGCAAAACAAAAGTGGTGAAGTACCTGCCGGAAATCCTGGGCTGAAATTGCTCCTGTATGCTCCTTGTCAAAAGCAGAAAAGGCCTGCAAACAGCAGAAAAGAAAGGCAGCTCTAAATAGCTGGCCTTTTGGGAAAGTGATTTCTCTAGCAAAGCAATTACTGAACTACAGAGATACATTTATAGGTAATGCACATACCCATGGCGTATTCTACATACAAAACTGCCAATGAAGATTCCCAGTGAATTACTCTTCAAGCATTTTGCCAACTGAGTTTTCCCAAGAGCTTTTGTCTCCTAGCAGGGTTCATTATCAGGTGGGAAGTGTCAGATGGGAAGGCAGTTTATAATAGGCCTCTATGGAAATCAAGGCAACTCTGAATGTTTCAAGATGATCTGTGAGCTTCATAAGGATCATGGATGACAGGAAACATAAGGATCTACCTCCTAGTGAGCCAATCAGTGTGACTGACCCTTTCCACACATTACAGGGTAGCAAACATGGCTTTGTGAATTGGCTGGGGTGGGGCTCTCATAAGTATTTTCAAATACTGTCTTGTCTGTATTCACATCTCTTCCTATTATATTTGAGTTTTCATGTCCCTCTTGCCTCAACGTTCCACATGCCCCCACAGCCTCTGGCTCTGTGACCTGTCTGTCACTCAGACAGCCAATGACTGCGTGGCTCAAGTCCCACCCACCTGCCCACAGAGGCAGCAGGCGCCATTTTGCCCTCACTGCCCTCTGAGCCCATGCAGGAGCAGACACGACTCTCCACAGGCCTGGGGGAAGCCCGACAGAGCCCCCCCCCCGTGCGCCGGGTGCCTGGCACCTTGCTCACTTGCCCCAGCACCTCAATCGTTCCTGCTGCTTGCCTGCCCACCCGCACCGGGGAGGACAGCAGCACCGGAGACACATGGTGCCCGTCCCCAATGCCCCATGGGAATGACTTCCAGGGCCTGGCCCCACTCAGTGGTGACAGCGCAGGCACGCTCCAGCCAGGCTGAGAGGTGCCGCCAAGTCAGTGGCCCACCCAGCCCTGGCCTGCACTGGACTCCTTGCTCACCCTCCCCAGTGCCTCAATCGCTGTCGCTTCTCACCAGCCCGCACCCAGGGAGCAGCGGCGGCAGAGACACACGGCGCCTGCCCCTAATGCCCCATGGGAATGACCTCCAGGGCCTGGCCCCGCTCGACAGTGATGGCACAGGCATGCTGCAGCCAGGCTGAAGGCAGACGTCAGTTGCAGTAAGAGGGGCAGATAGCTGTGGGTTGATGGTTAGCTCGGGGGGGGGAATTGAGTTGCCAACTCCAGGATGGCAAGTTCCTTGGCATTTCAGGGGTGGAGTCTGAAGATGGTGGGGTTTGAGGAGGTCACCACAGCAAATTGATGCTGTGTGCTCAAGGTCTTGGCACTCTCCCAGAGCCTCTTTCTAGAGTCCATTGTCTTTATTCTCACAATGGGCCTTATTCCTAGTATTACACATTTATGTGCAGAGTTTTCTTCACACACTGTCATAGCAGCTAAATAAGAGCACCTGATGTGAGGGAAAACAGCAGGTTTTGGGTCTGCACAGATGCCTTCTAAGAACAACTACTACATGTGTCAGCTGTTTTTCTTCCTTGTGGCCATTGTGCAAGCACACTAATGGGAGATTAATACGCTGACCCATCTGGCCATGAGACTCAATGTGGTTAAAACTGGCTGAAAAATTTTGTCACTATCTTGTGAGAGTAGGTCCTTGGCAGGTTATATATGTGTGAGTATCCTGGGCTAAGTGGAGGAGTTCGGTGAACTAAGATTGTGCCATGGTGGCTTCAGGATGCAAAATATTTTGTCCTTAACAATTTTTGCTGAGGATCCAGAGAATGAAGAGTATTGACATGTGCTAGAAAAATATCCCTGATAGACAGAGGATCATGTCCCACTCCACCTAGAATCAGGAAAACTGGATGTTGAACATCAGTGCCAAGATATTTACTGATTTCCATCCCTATTAGTTGAAGACTGATATCAGCTACAATTTCAGGGATCCTTCATGAGCTACTTTCCCATCTCATGATCAGGATATGAGATAAAGAAAAGTTAAAGATGAAGATGAGATAAATGTGTTATAATAAACAGATATAAAGATAATAATTCCTGGCCTGCTGTTTGGCTAGAGAATGCACACCACCCACAAATCTGAAGGGCAAAATGTATGAGAGTTTGGGAGTTGCTTACACTATGATTATTTACACAGAACCTGGCAGTATTTTTTATGGTTACCTTATCAATCTTACTCTGAATCAGTGGAAGAAAGGCCCATAGGACTGAAAATGGTTAGAAATTTGAGGGTATCAATACACAGGGAGGGCTCTTGTGGAGAACATACCTGGCTGATAATGCATGTTCACAGTGTAAACTATACCTCCCAGAACTCCACTGTGAAGATGATTTGGTGTGCTAGGATGGATAAAGAGTAGGCTTGTCAGCTCTGGGCTGGGAAACACCTGGAGATTTTGGAGGTGATGCCTGAGGAGGGTAGGGTTTGGGGAAGGGAGGAGCTTCAATGGGGTATAATGCCACAGCGTCCACCTTCCAAAACAGCCATTTTCTCCAGGTGATTTGATCTCTGTCACTTGGAGATCACTTGTAATCCTAGGAGATCCCCTGCCTCTTGGAGCAACATCCACTTCAGCAAACATCTACCTCAACAAACATCTGTCTATACAAGCAAGCCCCCGATTGACTACCCCTTTCTATTACGTTTATACAATTTACAACAGGTGGTTTCTTATCTGTACAATGTGTTCTGCTAATGGTGAATAACCACAAATTTCACCTAAGGGTGGGCTGAGACCAGAGGATCTATATGTTTAAGCCTGAGGGGGCGTGGGAGCACTGTAGGTGCACCTCACTGGATTCCAGTGCTTGCCCAGGGTGCCTGCAGAGCTGTCATGGGGTTACTTTCAGGATCTCCTGTCAGAACTCTGGAGATCTCTTTCTGTTGTTCAGAACCTGCCTTCGGAGAATTGCAGGGGTTGTGAGCATAGGGGGATTGCTTGCCTTGTTTCCAGTGTCTGGGGGAGGTCTGCCCAGGTGAAGCTTCTCTGTGAGTTTGGTGTCACTGGCTTATTCCTGAACTGTTCCATAGACTCCTGTAACTGCAACTGTCTTTTCCACTGGGGAGACTTTTGGGGGAGGTTTGTAACTGGGACCCAAAAAATGCAATCTGCCCCCAACTTGGACAGATTGTAGAGGAATGGGCAGCAGGGTGAGTTTCCCTTTGAGTTTGACGTGTGTAGCTTGAGGGGAGTTCATTCTATACACTTTTGAACCTGCACGTGACATTTTTCCTAGGGGCACCTTTTTGGAGGGACTGTAACTTGGACCCCCTAAGTCTAATCTGCTCATAATTTGGAAGCCATGCAGAAGACAATCAGGGGGACTTCCCCTGTGAATTTGATGCCTCTAGCTTCTTACAAGGACTGTTTTATACACTCATGAACCTGCACCTGTCATTTCCCCAGAAAGTACTTTCCAGGGGCACCTTATTTGAGGGGGGGGCATAACTCAGACACCCTAAGTCCAATCCTCACCAAACTTGGAGGACAGGCAGAGGGGAGTCAGCCAGAAGTCTTTCTAGCACATGGGGGGGGGCTTCTACCACATCACATATCTCTTGAACCTAACCAATTTGTTTATTGCCCAAAAGTTTGTGAAGGTCCATGGATTGCTAACTGGGCATGCCATAAACCATGAACTGAACCACATTTTTCCAGTTTGTGCCTGTCCCTAGTAATGTGAATAAAGGTTCTGGTGAGGTCAGTGGGAAAACCATGGTAGATATTAAGCTGTTAATGCCCCACAGACCTTGGACTGCACAAATTCCTCCATCTATTTTGGGCACAGCGACATACTGGAAATAGAATCCCATGTTTCACTTGGATGAAGGTACCTCTGAATGGCATTTTTGTGGAGTACAGAAGTGATCTCTGTGAAGAATGTAGGATTGGAACATGTAATCTGAAGATTCCATACGGAGGAAATGAAGGGAATCCAATGGCATAACCAAACTGAATGACTGTGACAATCCACTTGTCTTAGGTAAAGTGACCCCATGCTTGCAGATGATGGAAGACAGAGGGACAGTGGATGTTGAGGTGCAGGGGAAATCAAAGACTCTGCTTAGAAGCTCTGGAGGTGTTGGATAACTGTGAGCCAAACCCACTCTTGGATGAACGGTTTCTGATGGTTGAAGCAAAGGATTTCTGGATGACTGCTGAGTGAGAATTATTAGGTTTAGTATGGTGAGAGACAGGGCTCTTTTTGTTCCTGATCCAGTGGATTTTAATTTTTGGTACATACTCCAATGGGTCAGGAAAGGCCTTCAGTTCTAGTCCTGGCTTATCATGATAGAGCTGTGTAGCATACCCAGGAATGCCTACAAAGGGAGATAGAGCATGCCACAGCCTTAAAACCACAGGTGTCCAGGGGAAGACTGCTATTTGGTATGAAGCCTTTTGGGCTTGTGGAAGAAGGTCCAAGAATGGAGAAATAAATTCTCACAGAAAGTAATGGTAGCAAGCCACAAAGGTTAGGTGGTTTGTAACTTGGAGGGACAGCACCGCTAAGAGTTGAACTTCCATCCCATGATATCCAGCTTACTGACTTGCCTAACTGTTCAGCTTCTGTTTTCCAATTCCATGGTAAGTTTCTGCAATGATAGAGCAGTCCACCAGAATGCTTGACATCAAGGTCAAGCAGATAAGTTGTTTCTTATATAGTCTGAGATCTTTAATGGGAGAAGGCAGATTTCTGTGGATCAGAGGATGA
Organism: Gekko gecko; assembly: GCA_029375565.1. Lineage (NCBI taxonomy): Eukaryota > Metazoa > Chordata > Lepidosauria > Squamata > Gekkonidae > Gekko > Gekko gecko. The sequence goes on along the minus strand of JAPDNY010000005.1, from coordinate 213,016,163 downwards.
GTTGGAGTCCTGATTTTAAAACTTTGATTGTTTTATTTGTTCAAATGCTATACAGTCTTATTCTGAAGGCTTTGTTTTTAGAACAGTACTTTTGAACCCTAAATTTAAAGCTGAAAATACAGTTATGGCTGGAACAGAAACTGACAATAGCAGAATGTACAGAATAGCCATAGTTATGGGAATGACCCTCGGCAACGGTGGTGCAGAAATGGGCACCTGACAGATTTTCCATGGAAGGAACTAAAGTCTCAGTCTTCTTAGCTTTGTGATTGTGGCAGACATTCCCAATAGAGGAATCTTACTGTTAAGGAAGCTGTTCCAGGCAATAATGGTAATCAGGATTCAGTTATCTTACCCTAGATGCACAGATGGAATAGTGTTCTACTCTTGGTTTAGGGATGTGCATTCGGTTCATCCGAACCAAATGCACCCCCGAAAATGGGCCATTTTGGGCAGCTGTGGGCAGAGTCAGATTCTCTGGTCTGATTTGGCCAGCCGCCAAAAGCCACCACCAAAATTCGATGGCAGCCGGAAAAACGGCCAAGGAGGGAAGGCACTTTAGGGAAGGGAACTGCCTTCCCTTCCATGGCTTGCCCATGTGCCCCACAGCAGGAGGAAAAGGGAATAGATGTTACACAGTGGGCAAAAATACCAGGAGGTCCACCATCAGGGCCAGGACAGTAGTAGCCCTCCCACTGTTGCCCTCTGCAGCATCAGAGTATCACTTGCCCCAGAGACCAAGAGTTCCTTCTTATCTGTTAGCCAGCCACTGATGGACCACTGCTCTGCTCTAGCCTCCATATATTTGTCAAATTCCATCTGGAAGCTGTTTGTGCCAGCCACCACCACCACCACCCCCTGTGGCAGTGAATTCCATGTGTTAATCACTCTTTGGGTGAAGAAGTACTTCCTTTTATCTGTTCTAACTTCTAACCAGACTGGAATTTCATTGAGTGCTGCCCAGCCCACGAGTTCTTGTCTTGTGAGAAAAGGAGAAAAGTACTTCTTTCTCTACCTGCTCTATCCTATGCATAATCTTGTAAACCTCTAGACACCCCTCAGTTATTGTTTCTCAAAGCTAAAAGCACCAAACGTCTTAACCTTTCTTCATAGGGAAAGTGTTCCCAATCCTCTTATCATTGTGGTTGCCCTTTTCTGCACTTTTCCCAATGCTATAAATATCCTTTTTGAGGTGTATGTGGTGTGAGTGGTCCAATGAGCAGGGCCTGTATAAAATGTTGTTCCTTTTGGTCTTTTGGGGTTTCTGTGTGGCACTGTGGCATGCTTGCACTGCCACAGTGCCACTTATTCTGGAGTGTGCCACTTGTTCTCCTGGCAAACAAGCACCTCCCAAGGCAGTTCACTTTCCCTGAGATTCTCTGGGAGAGTCTGACTGCTGGGTGCTGCCTGCTTGCATGTTTTAAGTGCTGCAGGCTGGGTTTCCCCATTGGAAATAATGGAGGGAATAGGGGCAACCTGTTTGGGTGCCCATAGAATTGGACCCACTGGTCCAATTTCTTTGGGACATGGGGTCTACGTGGGGAGAGGCTCCTGAAGCTACCTGGAAAATGTGGAGCCTCTCCCTCAAATCCTCTCTCCCCCACAGCCACTAACAACACAATGGGAAAAAAGTTACTTTTTCCCCACCATAGAGAACAATGGAGGGGATGGGGCAACTTATTTGGGGGCCTGTAGAATTGGACCCCCTTGTTCAATGTTCTTGAAACTTGGAGGATATGTTGGGGAGAGGCTCCAGCAGCTACCCTGTGAGTTGGAAGCCTCTCCCTCAAACCCCTCCCCTCCAGCCCCCATAATATCCCCTATGTTTTTGCCATTGACTTCAATGGTGCATAGGATATAATGGGGCCAAAATTGACATTTAGCTGGCCCAATGACTCCCAAATCAGCTTGTCCTGCCAAAACTGACATTCTGGGGTCATTGGACAGCTGAAATGGATTCTACATGATTCAGCCGAATCCAAATCAGGCTGATTTTTTTTTTTTGCACATCCCTATCTTGGTTCTATCTATGACTTCCTCTTTTTTCCAGTGGGAATGCTGATAAGAATCATCCAGACATAGGAATTGTGGGTAGTGTTTGTCCTAAGAGTAGGAGTAGTAATGCTAGTACAAGAGTCCATGTTATCACTGAGGGTAACAGTTCCAATCAAAAGGTGATGAATATTGAGAAGAGGTTCTGTACCTCTCAAATCTGGTCTATCTATGGATTGATGTCAAAGGGAAAATGTCTGAGGGTATTGATCATGTGGCTGAATGGTGCGGTTGGATGTTCTGAGAAGTATCTTAAATCTGACCATCAGATATAGAACTGATCAGCTGGACAGGATGAGATATATTTCAGTTGAAGGAGGCTGCCCCAAGTACAATAAATGTCCATAGAAACTTCTTTAAGACTGGAAGAAGGGAGGAATCAATATATGGTGTCATAACTGGAGCAGCTGGCATGTTAAACCACACATGGAGCAGTGATGTTCAATGGATTGAGATGTGCTAGTGCCGTTAGAGGAGAAGAGACTGACACTTACTACATCAGATGCCACAACAGTGTTAGGCATCATGGGAATGGTTCATATTGGGGCTGAAACTGACCATATCAATCTAGGCCATTGCAGCCTACATCATCAAATCAGATACGGATAGGGCAGGGTCTCATGAAAGGCCCCAAAGAAAGGTGAAGTGATTTCAGCAGGGAAAAGTTTGGGCAGTTGCAGCAGAAATTTCATTTAGAAAGAAAAGACAGCAGTCACACCTGACTAATATGAGCAGATTTCCAGTACTTCATATAAGTGACTGTTACATAACCAAATGGTTCACAGCACAGAACAGTGAGAAAGAAAACTGCAAATCGAAGGAGAAAACAGCAAGAGCAAAAGGTAGAATCAAAGTAGAAACAAAGAAATAAATAGTAACTCAGAAACTGTGGTTGAAGAGAAAACTCTAAATACTGCTGATGTGGTGGCTCGCAAAAAGCAACTGAGAAGAAGGGTGTGGCCCCTGCTCAGGGTCAAAGTAAAGAAGCTGATGTTAGTAGAGAGCAGGGGCAAGGTTTACCTTGTTTACTCCAAACACTGGAGACAAGGGACATATTTATTGTGGCTCCACCACAAGAGTGTCCCTGAGTACACCTTTCCCCTCATATAAATTAGTGGCTTCCATTCATCCTATAAGGAAAGGTACAGCAGTAGCTTTGGGTTCTCTGTTGCTTTGGGCAACGCAGCTTCCATGGTCAGGACTCCCACTGGAGGATGCAAAGTACCTCTGTATGCAGAAAGCAGGGTCACTCCCCTAGTCATAATGGTGGGTAAGGTAAAGGTAAAGGTTCCCTTGCTCGAAAGCCAGTCGAATCCGACTCTAGGGTTGCGGTGCTCATCTCCGTTTCAAAGCCGAAGAGCCAGCGTTGTCCAAAGACGTTTCCGTGGTCATGTGGCCAGCATGACTAAACACCAAGGTGCACGGAACGCTGTTACCTTCCCACCGAAGTGGTACCTATTTATCTACTTGCAATTTCTTGCTTTCGAACTGCTAGGTTGGCAGGAGCTGGAACTAGAGACAGGAGCTCACTCTGTCTTGCGGCACCCGGGTCTTGAACTGCTGAACTACTGACCTTCCACAGCCTGCAGTTCAGTGTCTTAACCACTTGAGCCACCGCAGCTCCTTGGTGGGTATTTTGTAGTAAATTCCCAAGACTGCATAACTACCTTGTATAACAAATCAGATGAAGCTGTAACAATCTGTTTTATCCTCATCATGGCTTCATCTATGCTCAGTTGCATGAAGCTGATAGGTGGTACAGGTGGCAGGATACGTTTTTTCCTTCTGAATGCTCCACGATCACCAATTGATCTTAGAAAATCAAAATATGAGAGCTTGTTGTCTTGAATGCTAATGCCCAATCTGAGGAAAAAAACAAAACAGAATACTGGAATGTTTAAAACTATCCCTGCTAAAACTGTTGCTACTATCCATCCTATATATATAATTGTCTTATGTATTGGCACTTTCTAGCTCTCCTATTAGCTGTGCTGTGCACTCTATCAGCCACTGGCCCATCAACCACCACTCAAGAGTACTCGTATGCCATTGATTGGGTGCTGGGTCCAATCATCTCCCCTACCCACTGCCAGCCTGGACACTGTTTCCTGACAGAATAAACTGCCAAAACGGCTGTCTCCCCTGACAAAGACACTTTTACTTCTGCTTGGCTCCTCTGCTGCAGGCTGGCTACTGTGGTGGGCTGCTGGCTTTCAGACTATTCCCTTCTCCTCCTGCTGTAGGGCTAACTTTTTCCTCAGTGGCTGCTGCTAGGCAACCAAGCTTGGTTCTGTCACTAAAAAGGCAAAGGCAGGAGGCCCTTTCCAGGCCTCATTTGGCCTTTGTGGGGAACTCATTGGGACCAGTCCTGACTAGTTTTGCCAGCTCCAGGTTGAGAAATTCCTGGAGATTTTGTGGTGGAGTCCATGGAAGCCAAAGTTTAGGGAAGGGAGAGGACTCAGCTGAGTAGAATGTCATAGAGTCCACACTCCAAAGCAGTTATTTTCTCCAAGGGGAGAGAGATCTGTTGTCTGGAGCTCAGTTGTGATACTCGGCAATCTTCAGGCTTCACCTGGAGATTGGCTACCATAGGCATAGCAGTTAGTTCTTCAAAGCAGGGTCTGGCAGACCCAGGTTCTTGCTGTGGAAGCTGATTGGGTGATTTCAGACCAGTCACAAACTTTCAGTCTAACCTGCCTCACAGGGTTGTTGTTCAGATCAAAGGGAGGAGGGGAGAATGATGTAAGCTGCTTTGGTCTCCACTGTGAATAAAGACTGTACTTTTCATCCTGGGGAACCATTGCTGCCAATCTTCAGGTGAAGGCTGGAGATCACTCAGAATTAAAACTGCTCTCCAGATGACAGAGATCAGTTCCCCTGGAGAAAATGGCTGCTTTGCAGGGTAGTCTCTGTGTCATTATATCCTGCTGAGGTTGCTTCCCCTCCTGCTTGGGTCCCCACTGTGGAGGAGAAAGATTGTACTTTTCCTAGGTAGAGACTGCAGGGAGGGAGGGAGGAGATGGAAACCTGAAGTCAGAGGGGTAGATAACAATACACTGATGGTTGGCTGGGAAGGAGATAGGGTTGCCAACTCCAGGTTGGGAAATTCCTGGATATTTGAGGGGTGGAGCTTGGAGAGGGTGGGGTTTGAGGAGGGGTGGGTACAATGCCATAGATTCCACCCTCCAAACCAGCCGTTTCCTCCTGGGGAAATGTTTCCAATCTCCAGGGGAGGGATGGAGATCACCCAGAATTACAACTGCTCTTCAGATGGCAGAGATCAGTTCCCCTGGAGAAAATGGTAAGCTATGTGTCATTATACCCTGCTGAGGTCACCACAGTAAATTGATGCTGTGTGCCCAAGGCCAGAGCACCTGCCCAGAATCTCTTTCTAGAGCTTGTTGTACTTATTTCCACAACAAACCTTATTCCTTGTTAAATTATAAGTCTTTATATAAATTTAGGACTTGGTCTAAATTGGCCAGACAATTCTCTGGCCAACCCGTTGAGGGATTTTTTTTTTACTAAACAATTTGCATATATTTAAAATAATTATTCAGTTATTTAGATTTCTATATTGCATATGAAAGAGATGGAGAAAAAAATCTCAAAATGTAGCATCAAGATTAGAACACATGAAGTCCCAGCAAAGATCAAAGCTCCCTTGTTTGGCTTTCAATATTAGCTTAATCCTAGTCACTAAAAGCTGGGTCCAAAAGGAAAGGCTCATCACACATACTCCAAATCTATTAAGTCTCCAATGAAAGGAAAACTCTTTATATATTGTAGTCACATGGAGGATCCACATTTGGCCTTGGACCTGACCCCAGGCAACAGTGGCATGGGATAGGGCTCAGGCACCCCATTCTGTACCACCCCTGGAGGTATAAGTTGGGCTGCAGAAGCAGCACCTTTGCAGCCCACCTTCAACCCAAACTGGGCAGATTTGAGTGGGAGAAGGCAGCCCTTTAAATACACTAGTCCCAACACAGTTAAGGCTTTAAAGATCAAGACTAGTACTTTGAACTCTGCCCAGAAATAAACCAAAAACCAATGTATGTCTTAAACATAATGAATATATTATAAGAAGTACATGTGATATTAAGTTTCCTTGTGCAAGCTCAATGTAAAGGGGGTCTGTAGTCAGAATGAAGATGAGATCTTTTTCAAGTTAGTGAAGAACATTTAGTGTGCTAAGTAGGGTTGCCATCTGAGAGGATAGTGGGGGATCTGGGGGACAGAGACTTGGAGAAGTGATGTTGTGTGATGCCATGGCATAGCACAATGTTGATCTCCCCAGTTTTGCTCCCACCACACCATTGACCAAGGGCAGGAGCCAGAGCAGTGGTGGAAAGAAGTTGCCCACTGTGGTAGGCAGCCTGGTAAGAATAGTGCTAAGGACTAACCTATACTTATTGCTCAGTTATTTATGTATCTTGACTCTAACCAGCCCTTCCAGACAACTAACTCCTCACCACCACCTATATGTAAGGCTTCAGGAAGTCTGTTTCAATATATCTGAAGAAGAAGAAGAGGAGATTGGATTTATACCCCGCCTTTCACTTGGCGTCTCAGAGCGGCTTACAAACTCCTTTCCCTTCCCCCTCCTCACAACAGACACCCTGTGAGGTAGGTGGGGTTGAGAGAACTCTAACACAAACTGCTCTTTTCAGGAACAGCTGTGCCAGAGCTTGTGACTGACCCAAGGTCACATCAGCAGGTGCAAGTGGAGGAGTGGGAAATCAAACCCGGTTCTCCCAGATTAGAGTCCACACACTTAACCACTACGCAAAACTGGCTCTCCTACAAGTGTACAAACACAAGACAGCTTATACCCAGAATTAAATTTTGTTGGTCTTAAAGGTGCCACTGAACTCAGACTTTGTTCTGTTGTCTCAGACCAATATGGCTACTCACCTGAACAAAACCATTGGGTTCTTGAGAATTAAACACTCGGGCTTCCGGTCTGGGATACATGGCGTCCTGACGTGTTCTGACTCTGCTCCCAGAACATACGGAGGGTCTTTATGACAGGGCGGGCTACACAGCCTGCCGCAGATCTCCCCAGGCAGGGAGGTGACTAGCAACGAGCATTGGCCCGAGTGGGAGTTGAGATCGGCTGATAGCGGGGCTTTAAAGAGTGCCGCGACCAGCCTTGATCCCCTCCCCTCAAGAGGGCACTTCGGAATCTCTCTAAAAGACCCCACCGAGTTGGATTCTCAACATAAGAACGCATGACCCAGACCTCCAAGACATTCTACACAAACTGATACCAAGGAAACACTGCTATAACAAAATACGGACTTTGAAGGTAACTTTTTAAAATTGCTCACCGGAAACGCACTGATCCCGAGAATAAACAACACCCGATGAAGCGCACGATCGTGCGGTATTCTGTGAACTAACACCAACTCTGGAAAATGCGGTTAAACAGCAAAAAAAGGCCAAAAAGCCGGTTTGTTGATCATTCCTGCGGTCGGGATATTGACTTTAAAATAGAAACTAACACCAAGTCCCGTGAGAAACAGTGTGGAAAATTACCTAAGCTGCGACAGAAATCACCAGAACAGGAAGTGACCTCAGACCAGACAAGTAGCACTTCCTAGAGACGACCAAGGAGGCCGGAAGAAGGGAGGAAACCAGAAGTCAAGGAGGACGATTAAGATTGCCAGACAGGAAGTAAACAACAGGAAGAGCTATTTACCATAGAGAAATTGCGCCCGCCATTTTGAGAAGGTCGAAACGATTTATTCAGATTTTGGCTAAAAGACTTAACAGAAAAAAGCGAAAATAGAGCAGTTCAGCTGGGCACAAGAAGAGCTTTAATTTGATGTAAGTTTTGTGATAATTGTAAACAATGGTTTACGATCTCCGGCAAAGACAGAGGGCGAACTCTTGGTCCTCCCCGAAAATGGCTGCTAAAGAGGAGAAGAAACTACAGGGCATGATGGAAGCCATGGAAAAACGGATGATGGATGCTATACAAAAAATGGAAAAAACTCTAGGTAAAGTGGCTGATGAAGTAGCTGACTTGAAAAAAGACTTGACTGGGATTACAATGGAAATACAGACGCTGAACAAAAGAACAGATGAGGTGGAGGAGAGAGTGAAAGGAGTGGAAACTGGTGTAACTGAGGTTGTTAAAGAAGCATCAAAAGCTAATGTAATGGTGGAGTACAATGGAATGCTTAACCATCTGAGATTTAGGGGAATCCCTGAAGATAAAAATGAGAATATCCACTCAGTCATGGTGGATGCTGTTGCAAATTTCTTAAAACTAGAAGAGGAGAAGGTGGCGGCACACATTGATTTGGTATACAGAGTCAACTCTGTGATTGCACAAAAGAAAAAATTACCCAGAGATGTGATTATCCAGTTTATATCCAAAAGATTGAAAGAAGACTTGTTTAAGCAACAATTCCAGGAAGACTTCATAATTGACAACAAGAAAATTATGATACTAAAGGAATTACCCAGAACAATTCTTCAGGACAGATGACTCTTCAAAGACCTGATCGACAAACTGAAAACAGAGGGCATTAGATACAGATGGGAAATTCCAAAAGGTGTCAGCTTTACATTTAAACAGAAGAAAGTCACCATCAAGTCAGTAGAGCAAATGACCAAGTTCATTAAAGACAATTTTAAAGACTCTGATAAATAAATACAAAACCAACATGGAGAGTCAAATTATTTCATGGAATGTTAATGGACTTAATTCACCCCCAAAAAGGAAAAATGTTAGGCTATGGTTGGAAAAACAAAAATGTGATATTGTTTGTTTACAAGAAACACATATTAAAAAGACTGATGCTAAATTTCTGATTCAAAGTAGACTAGGAGAGGAATTTTATTCCCTCTCCTCGCAAAAGAAAAAAGGAGTCATTACATATGTAAAAAAAGAGTTGGAACCAAAAGAAATTTTTAAAGACAAAGAAGGAAGATTTTTGGCAGTGGAAGTTATGCTTCGGAATAAAAAGACCTTAATTTTAAATCTCTATGCCCCGAATGGAGCCAAGGAAAAATTCTTTCAAGATTTGTGGGAACAATTACAACAGTTAACCTATGAACAAATGATATTGATGGGTGACTTTAATGGTACTGTTAATAATGCTATTGACAGAAAATCCAAAAAAGGAAATGAAGGTATAGGTAAGCTTCCGAAAGTATTTTTTCAAATGGCGAAACATGAACACCTGGAAGATGCACGGAGAGCTAAAAACCCTAAAGACAAAGATTATTCTTTTTACTCATCAAGACATGAGTCTTTCTCAAGAATTGATATGATGTGGATGACTGAGAACTTAATTATGCAAACACGTAAAATTGAAATATTACCTAGAATTCTTTCCGACCACAACCCAATAAAGTGGTCAACTTATGCTAAGAGAAAGAAATTTCGATGGAGACTCAATGAGGATTTACTGGACAAACAAAACATTGTGGATAAAATAAGGACGGAAACCAAAACGTATTTTCAACTAAACTTAAATAAAGAAGTACAGACGCAAACGGTATGGGAGGCATATAAGGTTGTGATGAGAGGAAATCTAATTGCAATTAACAACAATGAAAGAAAACAACAATTCAAAATAGATAAAGAAATTTTGGAAAATATCCAAAAGAAAGAAGCAGAACTTAAGAAGAGACCTGGCAAAAAGAAAATTTTGAGAGAACTGAGGATCCTAAGGGAACAATATGATGCGAGGTTAAATAAAGAAGTTTATTGGAACTTGAAAAAATTGCAACAGAAGTCCTTTGAAGGAGCGAATAAACCTGGGAAATATTTGGCATGGCAATTGAAGAAAAGAAGAGAGAACAAAACAATAATTAAATTGAAAGATGGGAATAGAGAAATTATAGACCCAGGAGGGATCCGGAGAGAATTTTACAAATACTATGCTACTCTTTTTCAAGCAAAACAGGTGGATCAACAAAAAAATCCAAGATTACTTATCTAAGGTGAAATTGACACAACCAAGTTAAAAACAAAAGGATTGTTAAACGCTGTGATAACTAAAGAAGAAATCAGTAAAGCAATAGGAGAAGCAAAAATCTCCAAAGTTCCAGGACCAGACGGATTTTCAGCCAAATTTTATAAGAAATTTCAAGAAGACCTGGTACCGGTTCTAGAGATTCTTCTAAATGAAATTAGAGAAAGTGGGAAGGTTCCAGATTCCTGGAACGAAGCAGCAATCACCCTGATACCGAAAGAGACCCAAGATTTAACTAATGTTAAAAATTATCGACCAATTTCACTTTTGAACAATGATTAAAAACTCTTTGCAAAAATTCTAGCAGAACGCCTCAAAGAGTATTTGAAAGACACTATTGCCGAAGATCAGGCTGGGTTTTTGCCAGGTAGGCAAATAAAAGACAACATGAGGGTTGCTTTGGACGCAATAGAATATTATGATAAGCACCCGGAAAAAGAGGTCAGCTTTTTATTTTTAGATGCGGAGAAGGCATTTGATAACTTGAATTGGGAATTTATGTTCAAAGTGATTGAAAAATTGCAGATGGGCGTAGAATTTACAAAAATGATTAAATCAATATATAAAGAACAAAAGGCCACAGTGATTGTAAATGCAGAATCAACGGAAGCGTTCCTGGTCAGAAAAGGAACTAGGCAGGGCTGTCCCTTATCGCCATTGTTATTTATCTGGATTTTGGAAATATTGCTGCAAGTGATTAGAGATGATAATAATATAAAAGGTTTGAGTATTAGAGGTTTCTCATACAAATTAAGAGCGTTTGCTGACGATATTATGTTTATTGTTGAAGATCCTGTCAATAATATGCCACTGGTATTTGAAAAAGTAAAAGAGTTTGGTGATCTCACAGGGTTCTATGTAAATAAAAATAAATCGAAAATACTGTGCAAAAACATGAATGATATAAAGCAACAAGATTACAAAATATGACAGAATGTGAAGTGGTTAAAAAGGTCAAATACTTGGGAGATGATATTACAATGAAAAATATCGATCTGTTTAAGAATAATTATGAAAAATTGTGGGTTTCGATAAGACGTGATTTAGAAAAGTGGGAAAAACTCAGATTATCTCTTCTTGGAAGAATTGCCGTTGTCAAAATGAATGTACTGCCCAGGTTAATGTTTTTGTTTCAGACAATATCAATTGTGAAAGATGTGAAAGTGTTGGTGAAATGGCAAAGAGAAATCTTTAAATTTATCTGGGCAGGAAAGAAGCCGAGAATTAAAATGAAAATAATGTATGACGTTAAAGACAGAGGTGGCTTCCAAGTCCCGAATTTGCATTTGTATCATGAAGCTGTATGTATGTCTTGGTTAACTGACTGGGTTAATTTGGAAAATACAAAACTTTTGGCCCTTGAGGGTCACGATTGCAGATTTGGCTGGCATGCCTATCTTTGGTATGGGAAAAATAAAGTAGATTCAATGTTTAAGCATCATTATATAAGGAGAACGTTGTTTGATGCATGGACCAGATACAAGAATACAGTTCCTGATGAGAGGCCTTTATGGATTGTTCCTGCTGCAGTTATTCATCCTTTTTCAGAATATAAAGGTAATGATTGGTTGAAATACCAAGAGTTGCTTCAAAAGGAAGGGAAAAAATATGTTTTAAAACCAAATAATGAATTAGCATTTGAGTATGGATGGTTACAATATTGCCAAATACGGGACATTTACAAAAAAGACTGTAAAGAGGTTGGTTTTAGAGCTAAGAACGATGAGTTTGAAGATATTTGGTTGAAAAAAGGGCGAAAAATGATATCTAAGTTGTATAAAACCTTGTTGACTGTATATACTTTGGATGAAACTGTTAAAGAGCAAATGATAAAATGGGCCATAAATATGAATAAGGAAATTTCTATGGAATCATGGGAATTTCTGTGGAAAAAAGCCTTTAAAATGTCAACCTGTGTTAATATAAAAGAAAATTGTTATAAGATGATGTACAGGTGGTATATGACACCAAAAAAGATTGCTAATATTAGTATGGATAAGAACTTGAGTAATAAGTGTTGGAAATGTAAAAAAACAGAGGGTTCTTTTTATCATATGTGGTGGTCATGTGATAAAGCAAAAGTATACTGGTCAAATGTACATTGTGAGATGCAGAAGATATTAAAAATTCCTATCAGGAAAAGTCCGGAGCTTCTTCTCTTAGGTTTGACAATGGAAAAAATTCCACAAGAAAAGAGGACATTACTATGGTATATGATCACATCGGCGAGAATGGCTTTTGCACAACAGTGGAAAGCGGAGAAGGTGCCAGAGATACAAGACTGGTTAAGGAAACTGCTGTTTTTAGCCGAAATGGACAAAATGACGAAAAACTAAATGGACAAATGGCAGAACAATATCTAAAAGACTGGGAAGGCCTGAAACTGTATATGGAAACTGAATATAGAATGAAAGGAAAAATGTACAATCTTGATTCGTATTGAAACTGAATGAGAAATGAAATGAACACTTGATTGTACTGTACCTTTATTGGAAACTATGTTTGAAAGAGTCAGGTTTTTACGTATCAGAATTGTGTTACCTGGTTTGTCGATTGTTACAAGTCTAAACTTGATTACCTTTTAACTTTTTTTGTTTTGTTATTAGCAGTGTTGGAAGCCTATTGGGGGGGGATGGGATATAATCTTTAAATTGTATTAGTAACGATGTTTAACAATGTTGAATATATTCCAATAAAATTTTGTTTCAAAAAAAAAAAAGAGAATTAAACACTCATTGTTCAATCAAATATAGGAAGAATTTTGTGGTGCAGTATTTATTCAAAACTCTTTCTGACCTCCTCTTTCATAGGTGGAAGAAATTTGACAAAAAAGGAGAAAATAAACAGAAAGAGAGCTGGCTTCAGAATTGGGGGGATTCTAGGAGTCACCCTGGCAGAGGCTGCATATGCAAAATATGAATGATCTTATGATGCCACTGAGTTTTCTACTTGTTTTAATGGGGTCCAACATCAGCTTCCTGGAAGACTCACACAGTCTAAGTGTCAGGCCAGGCTGCTTTGTTGCTTACTAAATTCTCAGAGAGTATCACAGAGAAGAGGGGAGACTCTTAAAAGTTGGCCAGCATGTCAACAAAGCACAAGATGAGTAACAAAGATGTGGACCAGCTATTCTCATTTTTTATATGAAACTCTTAAATCCAACTGCCCTTCATGGGCTATATTCTCTGTAAATCATTCACTGATGACTACTTTCAAAATGAACTTTTACCACAATATTTTTTGGATAATGAAATGGGGAGAGGCTTTTATTTTAAGAAGGGAACTTTGATACAAAAAAGGCTTGGGAAAAGAAATGTTAACACACAGACTTAAATATCAGCTGCTGGAAACAAAACAAAACAAAACAAAAGCACATTCAAGAGCAGTGCTTTTACATTTAGCAGCTGCAGACCAATCCCTGTATTAGCCTATGTCAAGCTGGCTCAGATGTTAGAGACTCAGTGGAAAAGGAAATAATCAACTCTTTTCAGCAAAGAAATAAATCGCCAAGTTGGTATTAAAATTTTAGTAATAAAACCAAATGCATATGCTAATCTACTCTATTATTTAAGATGAGAAGGGGGAAGACTTCAATTTGGAAAGGACTAGTCTGCAGAAAATTACAATGAATAGAAGTGCTTATCAATGAAAAAGTATTTGAGAAAATGAGCAATGCAGCAAAAATTCTCACTAGAGATTTAATTCAAGATAGCCTAATCACTCAGTTTATATATGGAGTGAAAAAAATCTCTCTTCCTTTTAAATAGAAAAGAAAAAAATAGTCTTTTCTGGAAATATAAATCTGCTGAATCCCACAATCTCATATAGGAAGGTAAATGAACAGAGCAATCCTGAGGCACGCCTGCACTGCCATGGCTGGCCATGGCATAACTATGGCACTGCTAGTCTGATCCCTGTAGGGTTTTGTTACATGGAGAACAGCAGGAAAAAAGTGTCAGTAGCTGGGTTTCAATGGCTACAACCACATCAGTGTCTCCAGCATCCATTCCGCACTGTTCTATGAAGGAGCCATGACAGACAAGGCAGCCAGAACCAATCAAGGGTAACCAGGCATGGGGACCACGCCAAGCACCCATCAAAGCCCAGGGGCAGAAGGAGTGGAGCCAGCCCTGGCTCTCTGTCCACAGCACACACCTCACCCCCTTAAAGGGACCACTCCTGTTACAAGTCCCTGTGCACCTGACAGTGTGGGCAAGCGCACCCCAAGCCAACCCCACTGCCCGCATGGAGCAATCAGCAGCCACACCCCTGAAGAGGAAAGGGGAGATGATATAGGCAGTCTGTGCTGTCACAGATGCCTTCTGCTCACTGGAAGCCTTTGCACCAACCCCCGTGCCACCCCTGCTGGAAGTACAACCTATTGATGTGCACCTGTCCCTCCTTGTCAGTCCTCACAACAGCAAGCAGCCCCTCCAGGTGCCCAGCAGCTCCCATCACAAATGCTACCAGCCCTTCCATCCACTACTGATTACTGGATGATTCCTGCCACTCTGGACAGCTCTCTAGCTGCTCCTGCTTGATTGCTGCCCACATGGAAGAGAGCGGTGGATTGAACCAAGTCTGAGTCCTGCGCTCAGGGTCCAAGCAAGAGCACTAGCAGGTGTGCCCAGAGCACCAGCAAGTGCACCACCTGGCTCCAGGGGATGCAGCATGCCTCTGGCTTCCACACCCACCCCAGTCTCCACTGCCCTCATTCTGCTACCATCCAAAGAGGACAAGTCCACCTACTGCATGGGCTCACCCTCAGTTGCTGTACCCAAGAACTCCATGATGCCCAGTGTCCATACAACAACAGACCCAGCACCACAGCTCACCTTGTGGGGGTCAGGGCTCAGAGGTAGTCCACAACATCAGCTGCAAACATTATGGAAAAGGGTCCTGGGATGTGGGGGTGTCAGAGAGCAGAGTGTCAGTTCATGTGGTCACCCTTAACCATCTGCTTCAGGGTCACCACCCACCCTCACAGTCACCTCACTTCTGCCCCCCCCAGCTGCTGCGGCCTTCCTCCCTGCCATTCAATGACATCTCCTCTTGGCTTGGCACAAGGGCATGCCGGCATGGGTCACTGGCTCCAAAAGTCTTGAATGAGCACCACAGAGGGCAAGATGGGGTGGCTAAGTTGGTGGAGGCCCCCCTCCCTTGGCCCCCCATTTGGGGGCTGGCTGTCCTGGAAATCTTCCACCCCTGTGCCCTCTTGACTACCTCCACCGATGGCACCATGACAGTGTACCGATTTTGAGAGGATATACCATTTTGAGAGTCACCTGCAGGGGGAAAGGCAGAAGTCAGCAAGTGATGAGAGTTTGGGAAGGGTGGGGGCAGAAGGGGATGGCCCCCACTCAGGGAACAGGGAGCCACAATATTCCTCACACTCACCACACAACACGTCAATGCTACAGACACCAATTACCACAGATAGTATCACTGCCCACATGATGGCCTCAGCTCGAGGAAGACCCTCCTCCACTGCACATTTGTAAGGGTCACACTGGGTCATGAGGGCATGCACATGTTCCTGAGCAGGCCCAAAAGAATCATTCCAGTGCTTCAGAGCGGACATCTTTGTTCAGCTGAAATGTTCCAGGGCAGAGACCTGTTCTGCCACCATGTACCAGAAGGCACAGTAGTGTTAGGTGGCAGATCCTTCCAAGGGGTTGTGGCTGAGGTTCTTGAGGTGTTCCAGTCCTAAGTGATACACTATCTGTACAGCTTTCTGGATGCCATGCTGGCCAACCTACAGGAACATGTGCGCTTCCCCACAGAAGAGACAGTGCAGGTGCCCATCTGGACAGGCTTTGTGGCAGTCGCAGTGTTTCCCAATGTTGTTGGCACTATGGACTGCACCCACATTGTGCTCATTGCCTCCCGGGAGGAGCCTCAGGCATACAGAAACTGCCACTGGTTCTACAGCCTGGACGTTGAGGCATCCTGTGACCATAAGGCATTTTCATGGACCTTGTGGCCTCCCAGGCAGCATTCACGATGAACAGATTTTTACAGCATGTGGCCTCAACTGCCTCTTGGCCACCTGGTCAGAGGGCAAAAGGTTGCTCTTGGGTCAGTAGTCTGCGAAGGGGGGGGGGCAGCAGGCCAGCAGGCAGAAGCCCTCACTCTTGATGGGTCTCATTCCATCCTTGCTAAGTGACCACAGATAGCCCTTCTTCCCTAATTTGCTGACAACATATCCCATGTATGACCCACCAGACCATGCAGCCTATAATCAAGCCCACTGGCACACATTCATGGTAATCAAACAGGCATTTGGCCAGCTGAAGATATGGTTCCTTTGCTTCCACCATACGGGAGGGTGCTGGGCCATGCAACCTCTGGCAGTCACCAAGCTCGTCACTGCCTGTGCAATGCTCCACAACATGGCCAACCGTGAAGGCAGGGCCTTCAGTTGGAGGAGGCAGTGGTGAGGCAGGATGTCAGTGGGCACATGGAGTGCAAACAGGCACATGTGGTACAGGAGACATCCTGCCACCCAGACCACCTTTTGGGGTGCTGCATCCACTGGCACCCTTAGAGAGGGATGATCCAGCAGCCACAAGATGAGTGGTGCCCCATTGTCTTTCCATCATTCATAGGGGATCAGCACCATCACCCCACACGGCTTCCTTCCACTATTCCCTTGATATACTCAAGACAAGTGGGGAAGGTTACCATATGCAAGGATGGCTGTTTTGGGGAACCTACCCTGGACTATGTCCCCTCAGCTTGGCACCTGCACAGCCTGGCCAAGGGCATGGGGAGGAAGAAGCTGTAAGCTGCTGCACTGACCACTGCAGCTGTAAGCTCCTGCAAAGCCATATGTCACCCTGAGCCAGCCAACACAGAGGAACAGAGGGGATGGCCAATGGCACCTGTGACGGACTCCAGGCTTGGGATCAACCTGCAGGAAGAGACACCTGCAGTCACGTGACTAGCAGTGGTGATGTAATTCTGATCCAGAGCTCGGAGGGGGGAGTTCTAAAAGAAAAAAAACCTCTCGACAGTTGGAGTTTGGTAGTTGAGACTATCAGTTCGTTTTAGTCCGTGGGTACTGTGCCAGGGGACAAGTCTTGTTGAACATCTCTGAGTCCGAGGACCAAATGAGCCTTCTCTACAGATTCCAATATTAAGGGAATCTGAGAAAAGCCAAACATGAAAACCATAGTGAAAACTAAGGAGTCTTAAAAAAGGAAAATAAGCTCCTGGTGGTTAAATAAGAGATACACATTTCTCTCACATAGAAATTATACCCTGCTGGAGAAAGGGTCTGGTTTAGTGGATTTAGTGAGTGCCAGGAGTGTTTATTGGACTAGTGGGTGTCCAAAATCAAAACCAAGGCACAGCGGAGGTATTTCTCTGTGAAGGTGGAGAGTATCTGAGAAATGCACACCAAAACTGGCTGTCTAGAACAGTACAGGGGCTGAGTTTAGAGAGAGAGTGTTGTGTCTTGTGACATCTAAAGGGAACAATGATAAAGGAACTAACCTAAATCTGAAAAATTCCATTTGCAACTATGTACCCACCAGCATCGGAGCTGCGGTGGCTCAAGTGGTTAAGATGCTGAACTGCAGGCTGTGGAAGGTCAGTAGTTCAGCAGTTCGAGACCCGAGAGTGCCGCATGACGGGGTGAGCTCCCATCTCTAGTTCTAGCTCCTGCCAACCTAGCAGTTCAAAAGCAAGAAATTGCAAGTAGATAAATAGGTACCACTTTGGTGGGAAGGTAACATCGTTCCGTGCACCTTGGTGTTTAGTCATGCCAGCCACATGACCACGGAAACGTCTTCGGACAGCGCTGGCTCTTCGGCTTTGAAACGGAGATGAGCACCGCAACCCTAGAGTCGGATTCGACTGGCTTTCGAGCAAGGGAACCTTTACCTTTACCTTTTTACCCACCAGCACCAGCTTTTCCCTTGTACATATATTCCCTGCCTGTCTTTGTAAATAAAACCGTCAATTGGCTTTATTGTTCCTGGTCGCATGTGCCTCAGTGTCTGACAAAGGGAAGCATCTGTCAAAGTTAAACCACAAGATTCATTGCAGAAAAAGGGCAGTGTTCATGAAAATCCACAGAGATTAATATTTATAAAAAGGTCTCATCAATAATTGCCTGGGTGTGTGACAGAAGGACGAACTGCGTGGGTTCCTGGTCAAACAGTGTCAGTGTCAGTGAAAAATAAGACTGCTCCAGCCTGTGAAAGGTTAAAAGAACAAAACCCCTCATACCCTAAAATAAGGGGGTTCGTCACAACACTCCTGTGAGCAGAAAGAGGGGCTTTCCAAGGCCCTCTCCAGAGGTTTCAATTCTTCCTTTTACTTTTGTTTTGTTCCCCTTTCAGAGCTAGGAATCCTGACATTCTGTGAACAGCAAATATTCTGCTGTATCAGTTTGTGGGTTTATTTCTGCTGGCAAAGGACATCTGCAGAATTTTTTCTGAGCGTTCAGCTACTATGATAAAGGTCTTTGGTCATGAAAGGAACTGCACTTCTGTATGGATTGCTGATGCCTACACAGTGCTCCTAGCTCAGAGAGCAGTGGGATCTGGGATAAACAGGAGGTGGCTGGAATCTGATATACCACCTACAGCAACCACGTTTTTCATTTTCATTTCTGCTAAGACCACCAGCCGGAGGGCTGATGCATGCAATGGCTATGGCACTGATCCTTATTGTAAAGTACTGGGTTCCGTACATCAGGACTCGGACCATGACATAGGTGAAGACACGTTTATTGGGACTTTACATCAGGAACACAAACTAACGGCCGGGTGGCCCACTATATACAGTTAGGGGGGAACGCCCTGATGTTCTATTGTTGTATTCAAATCTCCCGTCAAGGACCTTATTGGCTCCTTACTTGGGGTTTCAGGAGCCTAGTCCCTATTGTCTTCGGGATTGAAGTTTAGCTGCCTCTGGCTGGCACCAGACCCTGGTCTCAGGACATAACACCCCTCCCCCCATGGTTTCGTCCCTCCCTACTTGATGTAGTCTTTCAGATAGGAGGGGGGCCTATGCTCCCTGAGAGATCTCCTGGGGGCCGAGTCTGGGTCGGACCTGTTGGCCAGTGGTTCGGGAGCTGGAGTCAGGGGTGACTCCTGTAGTGGCGGTGGTGGGGTGTCTGCAGCCCCTGTGGTCGGTCTTGCTTCTTCTTGGGGAAGGTGCTCCTCCCTTTCCGCCGTTGTAGGTTGCTCGTCAGCTGACTGGTTGGGGACTTCTGGGTTGTCGGGTTATGGCGAGGGCCCCTGGCTTGTTGCCACCGTAGTTGGTCGACGTGCTTTTGTAGCAGTCGGTCTCCATCTGTGATGACCTCATAGGACACTGGGCCGGTGGGTTTGATGATACGACTGGCCACCCATTGCGGACCCATCCCAAAGTTTTTAAAATAGACAGGTTCTCCGGGGAAGAAACCCCTTGGTGCCTCCCTGTCCTTGACTAGTTTCCGGTCGGGGTGGAGCCGATCCAAGAGGGTGGCTGGGTGGTGGCCCGTCAACAGCTCCGCTGGGCTGTGGCCAGAGATCGGGTTTGGGGTTGTCCTCTGCGTCAGGAGGAACCTAGCAAGCCGGAACTCCCAGTCCCCATCTGCTATCCAGCGCAGGGCTTCCTTGGTGGTATGGACCATCCTTTCGGCCTGGCTGTTTGTTGCTGGGTGAAGGGTGCCAATCAGATGTGTCAGATGAGGTTCCTCTGAAGGAAGCCCTGGAACTCGGCTGAGGTGAATGCGGCTCTGTTATCTGACATGATTGTAAGCTGTGTGTGGGAAAGACCCGGTGGAGGGACCTAATGACCACTTTCAAGGATGTGGTGGATACCAGGCTGATCTCTACCCACTTGGAGTAAGAGTCAACTGTTATTAGAAATAGTAGTCCTTGGAACAGTCTGGTGAAGTCCACATGGAGCCGGGACCATGGTTTATGGGTGGACTCCCACTGTTGTGTCGGGGTGCTCAGGGGGTTGGGGCAAACTTCTTGGTAGATCCTGCACCCTCGGACCCATGTCTCAATCTCTACATCTATCCCGGGCCACCACACATAACTCCTTGCTAGGGCCATCATGCAGACTATGCCCAGGTGTGCTTCATGTAGTGTGTGTAGGACCCCCTGTCTCATGGTTCCCGGTATAACCATCCTGTCTCCCCAGAGCAAGCATCCTTTTAGGGCTGAGAGTTCATCTTTCCTTGCCTTATATGCTGTGAACTCAATCCCAGCGGAAGCTGATGGCCACCCCCTTACCACCCAGCCCAAGACCCAGGAGAGGATGGGGTCCTTGGACATGTGGGCGGCAATGTCTGATGCTTGCAGAGGGGGATCCAGGAGACCTTCCAGCATGAGCACCCCTGGGGTGGGAGCTGGATCCTTGTCCATCAAAGGAAGTGGAAGCCGACTCAGAGCATCGGTGTGCCCCATCACCTTGCCCGGCCGATGTTCCAGCCAGTATTGGTACCCTGCCAAGAACAGGGACCAATGGAGAACCCTGGGTGACATGACCTGCGGGGTTTGCTGATCTGCCGCAAACAACCCCAGGAGCGGCTTATGGTCAGTGACTATTGTGAAAGGCCGGCCATAAAAAAAGCTGTTGAACTTTCTTACACTGGCCACAATGGCGAGACCCTAACAGTCTGTCTGCGTGTAATTGCGCTCAGCAGGGGACAGCGTTCTCAAGTAGTATGCTACCCGTACCTTCTTGCCATCTGGCAGGAGGTGTCCCAACACAGCCCCAACCCTGTAAGGCGAAGTGTCACATGCTAGTATCACAGGGAGGGACTCATCAAAATGTGTGAGAACAGCATTTGAGATCAACAAAGTTTTCACCCCCTGGAATGCCAACTCTTCCCGTAACCCCCATGCCCACAGCGCTGATTTAGCCAACCGTCTGTGTAGGGGTTCTGCCATGGCAGCCTTGTGAAGCAGGAACGCGTGATAAAAGTTAATGAGGCCCAAGAAAGGCTGAACCTTGCACTGCAGCGCCAGGGCCTCCACAATAGCCATCACTTTGTCCTTTGTGGGATCCCATTGTGTCCACCCGATACTCCAGAAAGTCCACCTCCGGCACCCCCAGGAGGCACTTTACCCTCTTCACTTTCAGTGCGGCCTCATGGAAACGGCCCCAAAAGGCACAGAGACAGGAGGCAAAATCCTCAGGGGTTGTGGCGGCGATGAGGACTTCATCAAAAAATGGTGTCACACTAGAGATCCCGTTCAACAAAGTGTCCATTAGTTGCTGAAATATTCCAGGGGCCACACTGACCCCGAACTGCAGCCTCTTAACTTTAAATGCCCTCGGTGTGTAACAATCGTTTGGCCCATGGCCATGTCCTCATCATCCAGCAGCTGCTGATATGCCTGTGCGAGATCTAGCTTACTGAAAATTGTCGCCCTCGCTAGGGACGCCAGCACATGGCTCACCCTCAGTACTGGGTACAAGTGCGCTTGGAGGGCTTGGTTGATAGTGCACTTATAATCCACACAGATGTGGATGTCCCCATTCAGTTTTACGGGGGCCACTATTGGGGTCTCCCAAGGAGAGTGAGACACTGGCTCGAGAACCTCTTGGGCCACCAGCCGGTCAAGTCTTAGGTCACAAAGCGAGGGGCGCAATGCAGAACCGCCGGCAGATGGGGGCTACATTGGGGTCGAGCTGTAAGGACACCGGGGGAACCTTGTAACATCCCAGGGCCCCATCAAACACCACAGGACATTCCCGGCACACCTCCCCTAAATCCCACGGTGGGCATTTATTAACCCCCCCAATTGTGATACCCAGCGCTTTGAACTAGGCCCTGCCTAGAAGGCTTACAAAGTTGCCCTCCACCACCACCAAGTCCAGATTTCCCACAAAGTCCTGGTATTGCACCCTGAATGCCCCGAGCCCCTTGACTGGGACTGGATTTCTCTGGAAATCCACCAAGCTTAATGGCGAGGGACGCAGAAGGGGTCCCCACAATGGGCAAAGTCTTAGCAGCATGTCCACAGATATGATGGACGCCACGGACCCTGAGTCCACTTCCATGGAACAGGGGGACCCCTCGATCCAGACTTGTACTTGGATCTTCGGGGTGGCTGACAAGTTGAGGAGGCACAGTACCTGAAATGTGATGGTAGAGATCGGAGGTCTCGACAGCAGACTCGTGTGCGGTGGTGGTGTAGCAGTGGAGCTGCGTGGAACCTTGCATGTTCTGGGGGCCCTTTGACCAGCAGACCTTGGCGAGATGGCCCTGTTTTCCACAGCCATGGCAGGTCACGTCCCGGAAATGGCATGTCTTCCTCTCGTGGGCCTCTCCGCAGCTGGCACATTGGGAGTGGCTGGGGGCCTTACCGGCGTGACTGCTGATCGATGGCCCCTGCAGTGGGCGGCGTCGCAGTTAACGGACAATACAGACCTCCTCCTCGTCCAAGTTTTCCGGGCTGCATCCTGTCCTGACTTGGTGTGCGGCGGCTGCTGGGTGCTCCTGGTGTGATGCCTTGTGCACCAGGGTGTGTTGCATGGCCTCTTCTAGGGTGATCTGGTGGTCGTTGATCATCTTCCTTTGTAGTTTGGCATCTGACAACCCCCACATGAATTGGGTCAGGAGGTTATCGGCCACCTTTGGGAAGGAGCAGTTCACTGCAAGGATGCGCAGGGCGGACATGTAAGCAGCGGCGGATTCTCCTTGGGCCTGCACCTGTCCTTGGAACCCCATCTGTCTGGCCAGGAAGGTTGGCTTTGGGCTGAAGTAGTTGTTGAGGGCTTCCATTATCTCCTCAAATGAACACTCCAGGATGGACTGGGGGACCAGTAGACTCTTTGCGAGGCAGACAGTGTCAGTCCCACATGAACTCAGAAGAAGGGCTCATCTTTTTCCTGCATCGGTGAATCCTTAGCTCTATGTAGCACATCAGCTGGTCCGTCCATGAGTCCCACACTTTGAGGCATGAGGGATTGAACTTGTCGAGGATTCCATGAGCGGTGGCCATGACTCAATCACGTAGCAAGAGTGGTGTCCAAGACATGGGGTGCTTCGTGGTGGAAAGATGCTCGGTGCTGAGACTCAGGCCTTGTTACCACTGTAAAGTACTAGGTTCCGCACATCAGGACACGGACCACAACATAGGCAAAGACACGTTTATTGGTACTTTACATCAGGAATACAAACTAACGGCTGGGTGGCCAACTATATACAGTTGGGGGGGATGCCCCAATGTTCTATTGGTGAATTCAAATCTCCCACCAAGGACCTTATTGGCTCCTTAATTGAGGTTTCAGGAGCCTAGTCCCTATTGTCTTCAGAATTGATGCTTAGCTGCCTCTGGCTGGCACCAGCCCCTGGTCTCAGGACATAACACTTATCACAAATGGCCCCCTATGAAGGCCGTTCTGTTAGCCCCGATGCCATTATGAGGCTTTGCTATGGACTGTTTGCTGTTGCCACATGGTCTGTGTACTTGCTAGACTGTAAAATGGATGCCAAAGGAGAAGCCCATAGAGAAGGGAAAAAGCTGTCTTTTTACTCTGAGGGACTCCATTGCATACCTGCCGCATGTCACATACATGGATTAAGGGCCATACAGCAGACAAAGGACTTTTCCTCTGCCAGTCGTTTGCATAATGAGATTAAGTGCCTGCCCCACCCGAGCCATACACACAAACAATGAAAGAGCCATCTGCTACCTGAAGAGACCATCTGCCTGCCAGCCAGCTTCCTCTGTCCAGCCCCCAGGTATCCAACGGACAGTGTAGCCAATGAGATGTGAAATTGTCACTGACACAGCCGGCTGGGAGGCTCAGTAGGTGTACACCGCCTGACCTTCTCCGCCCAACACCCAAGATGCTATAAAAACGCGATCTCTGGGTCAGCTTCCGCCCCCTGCTGTCGCCTCTTCTCGGTCGCTCGCCTGTCCTCCACCGATCCACACCCTCTGTCTGTCTGCTTTATCCTCTTAAGCCCCCATCCTGTACCTTAAACCCTTGCCTCGCTTCGTTCCAGTCTGCAGTTGGAACTATACACGTGTGCTATTAAGCAGGTCTATACCACATGTCCCTTCTTCCATCCTTCCTACCCACCCTAACCCCATTCGCTGGAAGATTTAAGAGCCGCTCCTTGGAGGTAAATATCGCCCTCAACGAACCAACGTTTACCTGCTCATGCAACTGTGCTATGTCTATCTATATTTCCTAGCTCTTGAATGTATGCGTGTATGATTTGCTATTGTGGAATGTAACTGTTATTAGAATTGTGTATTTAAGTAAACTAAAACATTATTCTGAGTCCTGTCGTTCGCCTCTTCACTGGGAAGATCCCGCGGCAGCCCATTCCTCGTAGACATAGACCAAAAGATCCCAAAATTAATTATACCTGTTGCGAGGTGCTCTACCCCTAGAGAGCATTTCGCCCAACAGAAGTGGGGGCTCGTCCGGGATTGGTCCTGCTCGTCTGAATGAACACGGGTGTCGACACTTGTCTCATTCCGGCGACCAGACGTAAGGAAGAAACTGCTGCGAAGCAGTGAGGAGTGAAGAAGCTCAGAACATTGCACACACACATGTGTGAGTGAAAGCTCTTGTACGTTTGGCTCTAGTGAGCACTTTATTGTGGGAGGCTTTTTCCCCCTTCTCTCCTTCAGGTGGAGGTTCTGTGCCATAAGCACTAAAGAACCGTGAGGGCAGCCGCCCCGAGCCTGCGGCGAGGTCTAGCCGTTATAACCCGTGGTGTCTCGATTGCAAGGGCCCTCCCACGCGAAGTCCCAAAGGCTATCTCGAGCCTATCTCTCGGTCTATCTTGCAGGTGGGAACTGAGAACAGCAGTGTAGGGTGTTAGGAATTGCACCACACCGCACCACAAAACACCACCCCACGCAGGCAGCCATAACTGAAAATTAAGAGGAGCTGCAGCAAGGTCCTAAAAGTCCTCCAACGTTTACCTGCTCATGCAACTGTGCTATGTCTATCTATATTTCCTAGCTCTTGAATGTATGCGTGTATGATTTGCTATTGTGGAGTGTAACTGTTATTAGAATTGTGTATTTAAGTAAACTAAAACATTATTCTGAGTCCTGTCGTTTGCCTCTTCACTGGGAAGATCCCGCGGCAGCCCATTCCTCGTAGACATAGGCCAAAAGATCCCAAAATTAATTATACCTGTTGCGAGGTGCTCTACCCCTAGAGAGCATTTCGACCAACAGTTCTCCGTGGTTTTCTTGCTCTTTCCCTTCATTAACATGCCCAATAGGGCCCAGGTTGCTGGGAACCACTCATCCGTTCCAGGCCTCTGTAGGGTCAGATCC
Organism: Gekko gecko; assembly: GCA_029375565.1. Lineage (NCBI taxonomy): Eukaryota > Metazoa > Chordata > Lepidosauria > Squamata > Gekkonidae > Gekko > Gekko gecko. Next base: position 212,990,851 of record JAPDNY010000005.1, on the reverse strand, counting down.
CCCCAAACTGACCAACATTGCTTCCCACAGCTGAAGACAACTAACCATTGTTAATACTGGCAGCAAGGTGTTTCTCGCAGACCATGCCACCCGCTTTACCCCCAGATGTACAGAACAAGGCAGATGGGGACAACCTATGTTCCATCAACCTTTTGTGTGCTTTCCAAATGCCCTGCTGATCATTTTGATCCGTCAACACAACTGCGTCTTGAGCTGACCTGTTCTTCTTCAATGAAGCCCCAGACCCAATGTCCTAATGATGAGTACTCTCTGCAGGCCCTCCAAGCATGATGTTTGTTATCATCTTGGGGCACACTGCAAAGGACCCCTTAGACTGAGGAAGCAGAAGTGTGTGAGTTACTTGTAGGATGAGCACCATTTGCCCCACAGGCAGTTAGAAGCATCTGTATTGGAAATCAACCTCCACACCAACACTCAACCACCACCACCCCACACAAACATAGTTTTGGCATCTATTGACACTTTATTATAGCGATAGTGGGGGACAGGGGCTGAGAGAAGCAGAGTCCACCTCTGTGTAACCTCAAGGAAAATGGGTGTTGCTTTCCTGGGACGGTGTCCAAATGGGGTGGAGCCACACAAGGGGCAGCAGGCTGTAGACAATTGTCAACTTCTGAAGGCCGGGGTTTTTGTAGGGCTGTGGGAGGCATGATTGGTTGCTAAGGAGGGCTTGGCCACCACAGAGGAGGAAGACGATTGGCTGCACCCATAGTTGGCATCCTGAACTGCTTGAGACCTCATGGGCGTGGCCATGGCAGTGAGGGGCATCTGTTTTTTTCCACACTATGGGCTGCAGCACTTTTTTGACAGCACAATTTTACACCTCTGTCAGGGGGTATTCTGGGGCTAACTCTGGCCATCCCCCATGATCTGCCCATAATGATGACGGCCTAGAGACTTGCACCTGAGTGATGCCAGCATGCAACTTCAGTAGAGCTGCACCAGCACCTGAGAATGGTGCAGTGGCATGGGGTTCCTGCACCAGTGTAACTGGCACTTAAGCCAGTGTGTCTCAGAGATACTCTGGCATGAGGATCAGTCAGCTCCCTGAGCCCATTTGTCCCCCACCCAGGATTGCACTCATAGTTTACCTTCAACTAATCTCAAGGGTTCTCGGCTCTGGTTAGTTATCTTCAAGTCTGCACACACAACATCCAGATATTTGTGCACTAGTTTATATATAATTACTGCTGTGAATGCTCCAGTAAATTAAAAATAAAAACATCACATTTCTCATCAGTCCAACCACAGCTACAAAAAATATTATGTTTGAAATCGTTGTACTTATATAGCCTTTTTAAAATGTTTCTCTTTTTAGATCTTGCATATTTAATAGTTTTATTGTTTGATTAGGAAGCAAAGCCTGTTGGCCCTGAGAAGGCCCAGCGGATGGTGTGGGGGGTGGAACGGGCTTGTCTGGGCCTACTGGGCCCATAGAAGGCCAGAGGACGGTGGGGGGGGGGCGGAATGGGCTTTTCTCACCTGCCTCGGCCTTGAGGGCCTGTCCCTGCACTCACTCTACAGACAGTCCTCTCCTGTCAGAGGACCAGAGCAGACTGAGCCGAAGACACTGGCCAGGGCTGATGTGGGCAAGACTCTGCCAAGCAGCCAGTCAGCCCCAGCCAGCATCTTTTGACGGCCAGTTCTTCTGCCCAGTCAATTGTGGCAAGCATAAAATGTTGGTGACCAGAATTCAATTATATATAAGGACAGGATGACCAAACAAAATTACACTAAACTGATTCCCTAACCCATTTCTTCGCTATTTTTGTTCACCAGATTAGGTATACCAAATTAACACCACAAGTTAAAATTTGCAAAAATGGTTACTGATAATACTGGATCTTTCAAATATAATGTACCCAAATTTAAAGTAATTTTGTGGAATCTGTTATGGCTTATACTTTTTGGAGAAGTTCAAACCATTTAAGAACCTTTGCTGGAACACAAAGATTGACACTGCAACCTTTGATGTATTGAAACTACCTGGACCTAGATAATTTATTTTAGCCTTGTATTATTAGTCAAGTAATTCGTTCAGGATACATTCAATATTTCATGTTACATATATTATACTTTTACTAAATGAATGACCCATAAAACTGTAACAACCTGTATAGAAGTTCACTGTAGCGCTGATAGTCAAGGCAACAGTTGAAGTTTTGTAGCATCTTGTGCAGGTTGCCCACTGTTATGCAGCCTTCTCTATTGCTATCCTGCTGTAAAAAGGTCTTGTGGAAATCTTGGGAATGATCCTGGTATTTTTCCCTAAAAAGGTCAATAATCATTTTAGATATTTTGTTAAAGAAATACTACAATATTTAGCATTAAGCATTTAGAATACATTTTGGAAATCAATTAATTCATTTTAAGATTGGAAATGCTGAAGCTCAGAAGAATTTAAAAGAAAATCTGTAGCAGAGAAATTGAAAATCATGCACAATAGAGCTCTCAGTAAAATGAGCATGACAATTATTGATCCATGGCAAAATATTCAAAGCCCATGCAAACCAGATGATCACATGAACGGAAGTCCAAGCACACAGCAAGGAAAGCTGTAGCATAGGGCACCCAAAGCCCATGCAGGCATTCATCCCTACACACAAGGGGTTAGATCCAGACTAAAGAAGCAATGTCCACTGATTTCCCCTTTCAGCGGCAGACACTCACCCCCAATCCATGTCATTTTCCCACATCTCCTATCCTGCACAGGCCATATTTCATGATCAGTGGGTTGCAGTGGGAGAGGGGAGGAAGGAAAATTCCATTCTGCTGAGAGCAAATTTAGTCTGGATTTAACCCATAGACTCTCTCCTTGATCTTCCAAGGACTGCCAGTGCAATCCTATGCCAGTTATGCCCACCTAAATCTGTTAGTTTCAAGGGACCATGACAGCACTAACTCTGCATTGGACTGCATTGTTGTTCTGCTGACTGCTTCTGGTTCATGGCTGCCTCTTCCATTCTGCTGGCTGGTCTCAATGGGATGTTAGCATGTGGGCAGAGGGCTTAGTGGTGGGGTGGGCAGGCTGGGAGCAATTATATACCAACAAGGAATCACAATCAGCACAGCACCATGATGATTTGGACCAGGGACCCACAAGATGAGGCTGCATAACCATTGATGGCTGTTATTTTTTACTGATCAGCTGTTAACACTCAGTCCCACCACAATATTACCTTCTACTAACCATGTTAATAAAAAACAACAGTTTTTAAACATGAAGAAATAACTCACTATGTTCAGTACTGACTTCATGTAAATTAATGAATATTTGAACTCATGTTTACTTTTAAGTTACAAGATTGTTTATTTTTGCCGCAACAGACTAACATACCTACTTGTCTGAAATTATTGTTTATAAATATATTTTATATGTTTTTTACTGTTTTGCCCTTTTTTCTGGCAAACTCTTGTTTACAAGAAGTTCAAATAATGTTTTACATCTAAGTTTTATGGTGAAGAAAATCCGAATAAAACTGGGCTAATCCACAATGTTACATCTTATTTTTCCACAAAATGCAATGACGTATAGCATTTGAGCTTATTACAAATAGGGTATATTTGCTATTAAAACAGCCATTACAATGCTTAGCTTAAATTCCCATTGAAAAGAAATCAGAAGCAGTCTGACAAGTACAAGGAGTGCTGTGGCGCCTTAAAAACTAACACACTTTGGGTGGGTAGACTTCACATAAGCCAATCCACTTTTAAAGATACACTTTGTTGGATAAGGAGGGAATAGTTTAGTGGTACAGTATATTCTTTGCTTGCACAAGGGTTGTATGTTCAGACACTAGCATTTCCAGGTTTATAGATCTCTGGCGTCAGCACTGTGCGTGATCTGTCGTGGAGACTTTGAAATCCATGGTAATTTCATGCTGACAATGCTGAGCAAGATGGACCAATACTCTGACTCTGTATGAGGCAGTTACACATGTTCCATACTGCAATCCTATGCACACTTAAATGTGAGTAAGCCCCATTAACTTCAGTGGGACTTACTTCTGCATAAATATGATCAGACAGAACATCATTGAAACTCACTCTTGGTTGCTGGGGGTTTGGGAACACTTTTTAGTAAAAATCAAAAGCAAATCTGCTTTTGGTTTCTTTTGGTACTGTGTCTATTTGTCTCTTTTGGAGTTGTGTGTCTATCATCTCCTTCCACCACCATCCCTCTCTTTCTGGCTCTGGAGATACTGGGTGGGAGGGGCTGAAAAGGCAGCTAAAAACAGAAGCAGCAGAGAAGCTGTTTTGGGAGACACAGAAAAGTCTTGGCTGACAATAGAAATAAAACTAGATGGCAAACGCATCTCTTGAAAGCATGGTGCAGCAAACTCCTTTACCTTAAAAGGCACAGAACAGTACATAAGAACATAAGAGAAGCCAATGTTGAATCAGGCCAATGGCCCATCTAGTCCAACACTCTGTCACACAGCGGCCAAAATATACCAGGTGCCATCAGGAGGTCCAGCAGTGGGGCCAGGACACTAGAAGCCCTCCCACTACTGCCCCCTCCAGCACCTAGAATAGAGTGCATCACTTGCCCCAGACTGAGAATTCCGATCTATACCCTGTGGCTAAAAGCCACTGGTGGACTTCTGCTCCATATGTTTATCTAATTCCCTCTTGAAACTGTCCATGCTAGTAGCTGCTACCACCTCCTGTGGCAGTGAACTCCATATGTTAATCACTCTTTGGGTGAAGAAGTACTTCCTTTTATCTGTTCTAACCCGACTGCTCAGCAATTTCACGGAGCGCCCATGAGTTCTTGTATTGTGAGAAAGGGAGAAAAGTACTTCTTTTTCAACCTGCTCAATCCCTTTCTTAATCTTATAAACCTCAATCATGTCACCCCTCAGCCGTCGTTTCTCCAAGCTAAAGAGCCCCAAGCATTTTAACCTTTCTTCATAGGGAAGGTGTTCCAACCCTTTTATCATTCTAGTTAACCTTCTCTGCACTTTTTCCAATGCTATAATATCCTTTTTGAGATGTGGCAACCAGAACTGTACACAGTATTCCAAATGAGGTCGCACCAATGATTTATACAGGGGCATGATGATACTGGCTGATTTGTTTTCAATTCCCTTCCTAATAATCCCCAGCATAGCATTGGCCTTCTTTATTGCAGTTACACACTGTCTAGACATTTTCATTGAGTTATCTACTACAACTCCAAAATCTCTCTCTTGGTCAGTCTCTGCCAGTTCAGACCCCATCAACGTGTATTTATATTTAGAATTTTTGGCTCCAATGTGCATCACTTTGCACTTGGCCACATTGAACCCCATTTGCCACATTGACGCCCACTCACCCATCCTCGACAGATCCCTTTGGAGTGCCTCACAATCCTCCCTGGTTTTCACCACCCTGAACAACTTTGTGTCATCTGCAAATTTAGCCACTTCACTGCTTACTCCCAATTCAAATCGTTAATAAACAAGTTAAAAAGCATCGGGCTGAGTACTGATCCCTGTGGTACCCCATTACTTACCACCCTCCACTGAGAAAGTTTCCCATTTATACTCACTCTCTGTTTTCTATTTATAAGCCAGTTTTTGATCCACAAGAGGACTTGTCCTTTTATCCCATGACTATTGAGCTTACTTAGGAGCCTTTGATGAGGAACTGTATCAAAAGATTTCTGGAAGTCAAGGTAAATAATATCTTTTGGGTCCCCCTTGTCCACATTTGTTCACTCCTTCAAAATACACTAACAGGTTAGTGAGACAAGTTCTTCCCTTACAGAACCCATGCTGAGTCTGCCTCAATACTTTTTGTTCATCAATGTGCCTACTAATTCTTTCCTTAATGACAGTTTCCACCAACTTACCCGGTATCAACGTCAGACTGACTGGCCTGTAATTTCCTGGATCTCCCCTGGAGCCCTTTTTAAAGATGGGAGTGACATTAGCTACCTTCCAGTCCTCAGGAATGGAGGCAGATTTTAAAGAAAGATTACATATTTTTGTCAGGAGATCCACAAGTTCACATTTGAGTTCTTTCAGAACTCTCGGATGAATGCCATCCGGGCCTGGTGATTTATTAGTTTTTAAATTCTCCATCAGTTGGAGGACTTCCTCTCTTGTCACCACAATCTGATTCAGGTCTTTCAAACCCTCTCCCGAAATCGGTGCTTCTGGAGTGGGCAAGTACTTCTCCTCTTCCACAGTGAAGACAGAGGCAAAAAATGCATTCAGCTTCTCAGCCATTTCCCTATCATCCTTCACTACTCCTTTTACCCCTTGGTCATCCAAGGGCCCCACTGCCTCCCTGGCTGGCTTCCTACTTCTAATGTTTTTGAAGAAAGTTTTATTGTTGGCCTTTATGTTTTTTGCAATATGCTCCTCATATTCCCTTTTTGCTTGCCTGATCACAGACTTGCATTTTATTTGCCACAGTCTGTGTTCCCTTTTATCAACCTCACTGAGACTAGCTTTCCACCGCTTAAAGGAATCCTTCTTACCGGCTTTGAATATAAATAAAGAAAGGACGGACTTTTTCCAAGTCCAAAAGGGAATACGTCAAGGCTGCCCGTTATCCCCGTTGCTGTTTATTTGGATATTGGAAATATTATTGACAGCGATAAGAAAAGATAATAATATTGAAGGACTTACAGTGAAAGGTTTTGTTTATAAATACAGGGCATTTGCAGATGATGTAATGTTTATGATTCAAGACCCAATCGAGAAAATACCACAATTGATGGAAAAAATTGAAGAATTTGGTGCAGTTGCGGGATTTTATGTCAATAAAAGTAAAACTAAAGTGATGTGTAAAAATATGACGAAACAAAGGCAAACTGAACTTCAAGAGAAAATTCAATGTGAAGTAGTTACAAAGACTAAATACTTAGGAATTGAATTGACCATGAAAAATATTGACTTGTTTAAAAATAATTATGAAAAGGTATGGTACGGGATACAACAAGATATGAAGAAATGGGATACTTTGAATTTATCACTATTGGGAAGGATCGCAACTGTAAAAATGAATGTTTTGCCGCGTTTGATGTTTTTATTTCAGACTATTCCAATATTAAAACAAAGGAAAATACTGGATACGTGGCAGAAAGAATTATCGAAATTTGTATGGGCGGGAAGAAAGCCAAGGATTAAAATGAAAATTTTATGCGATGCAAAGGAAAGAGGAGGTCTGCAGTTACCAAATTTAAGACTGTATTATGATGCCGTCTGTCTAACATGGTTGGAACAGTGGATTAATTTGGAGAATAAGAAGTTATTGGCTCTGGAAGGACGTGATAATAAATTTGGATGGCATGCATATTTATGGTATGGAAAAGTAAAAATGGATAAATTTTTTAAACACCACTTTGTAAGACAATCACTGTTCGAGACATGGATGAGATATAGAAAATTCTTCTCAGAAGAAAGACCACTTTGGATTGTACCAGCTGAAGTGATTAACCCTTATTCAAGAAATCAAGGGTTAGACTGGCTACCTTATAAAAATCTCTTAAAATCTGAAGGGAAAAATTTTGTGTTAAAAGATAGATTTGATGTTGAATTTGAATATGATTGGCTGAAGTATAGACAGATTTACGATTTGTTTAAGACCGATAAAAGAGAACATGGTTTCAGAGAAAAGAACATCGAAATTGAAATTGTATGGCTTGAGAAAGACAAAAAAATGATTTCTAAACTGTACAAGGTGTTATTGAAATGGTATACTGAGGATGAAATTGTAAAAGAGCAAATGATAAAGTGGGCTGTAAATGTTAATAATGAGATATTAATGACATCTTGGGAATACTTGTGGAAAAAGTCAATGAAAATTTCAACTTGTGTAAATGTTAAAGAGAATTGTTATAAAATGATGTACAGATGGTATATGACGCCTAAAAAAATTGCTATTATAAATGAAAGTATGTCTAACAAATGTTGGAAATGTAAGAAACATGAGGGGTCTTTTTACCATATGTGGTGGACATGTGACAAAGCAGCAAAATATTGGACTGAGATCCACAATGAGATACAAAAGATTTTGAAATGTACTTTTAAGAAAGACCCACAGATGTTACTGTTAGGTCTTAAAATGGAAGAAATAAATGTAGCCAAGAGAACATTACTATGGTACTTGACCACAGCAGCTAGATTGACTTTTGCGCAATGTTGGAAACAAGATAGAGTACCTGAAACATGGGAATGGATTAAAAAGACGTTGTTTTTGGCTGAAATGGACAAGTTAACAAGAAAGCTAAACAACGAAGAAGATGAAACTTTTTTTAAAGATTGGAAAGACTTTCAAAAATATTTGTTGAAAAACTGGGACATTAAACGTGGTTTGATTTGTTTTGATAGTTATTAAGAAGAAACGGAAAGAGAATTAGACCTTTGAATTGTTACCGTTAGTAAAAGAAATTAAGTTTAGAAGTAATAGTAATAAAATAAGAGAGATATTAATGGGGTTGGAGCAGTGCTGGAAGCCTGGGCTGGAGGGGGAGAAGGGAAAAAAAGAAAAAAGGATATGTATTGTTATGATTAAATTGTATGAGCATGTGATATATCCAATAATAAATTGTATTTACAAAAAAAAAAAAAAGGAATCCTTCTTACCTTTTACAGCTTCCATTACTTTATTTGTTAATCATGCAGGCTTTTTTCTATACCTATTTGTGCCTTTCCTAACCTGCGGTATATTTTTTTTGAGCTTCTAGGATTGTATTTTTAAATAGTCTCCAAGCTTCCCCAATGGTTTTGACCTTCTCCACTCTTCCTTTCAATTTCTTCCTCACATCCCCTCATACCAGACAAGTTACCCCTTTTAAAGTTAAAAGTGGTTGTGTCAGTCTTTTTGGGCAACTCCCTATCTGTACAAATTTTAAACTCAATGACATTATGATCACTGTTCCCAAGCGGTGCAATCACTTTTACATCTCTCACCAGGTCTTGGGTGTTACTTAGGACCAAATCCAGGATTGCCTCTCCCCTGGTAGGATCTGTGACCATCTGCTCCATAGCAGTCATTGAGAGTGTCTAAAAACTCAATCTCTTTTTCCCGACTAGAACTCATACTGACCCAATCAATGTGTGGGTAGTTAAAGTTGTCTATTACGACACAGTTATTCCGTCTAGCCGCTATCTTTAATTCATTCATCATTTTATAATCCTCCTCTAACTTTGATCTCCTTTTGGACCCACTATTTCAACCCATAGCATTTCCAGAAGCGAATCCAATTTTCTTACCCTCTCAATCTTACTGGACTGTATACCCTCTCTGACATACAGAGCCACCCCACCTCCGACCCTTCCCCCCCTATCCTTCTGAAATAATTTATAACCAGGAATCACCGTATCCCACTGATTTTCCTCATCCCACCAAGTTTCTGAAATACCCATAATGTCTATTTCCTCCCCCAACACCAAGCATTCCAACTCCCCGATTTTACCTCGGAGACTTCTAGCATTTGTGTATAAACACTTATAGTTTCCCACGCTTGTTAAGCCCACAGCCTTCCTCTTGCTGCCTCAAGACCTTGCCAGGCAGTTCCTATCATTAGCCACAGTCTCAGTGGACAATTGTAATCCTTTTCCTTGTACAAAAGTAATAGCTACCCCTTCATCTCTTTGAGATGAGCCATCCCGAACCAGAGACTTTTCATATCCTGTCAGCTTTCCCCCATTATTCAGTTTAAAAACTGCTCTGCCACCTTTTTGATTTTGAGCGCCAGCAGCCTGGTTCCTTCTTGGGACAAGTGGAGACCGTCCCTTTTGTACAGCTCCCTCTTGTCCCAAAAAGCATCCCAGTGCCTAACAAACTTGAACCCTTCCCCCCTACACCATCGTCTCATCCATGCATTGAGACTCCTGATCTGTGCCTGTCTCTCCAGCCCTGTGCGGGGAACAGATAGCACTTCCGAGAAGGCTACCTTGGAGGTCCTCGCCTTGAATTTCCTGCCCAGCAGCCTAAATTTCTCCTCCAGGACCTCACAACTGCATTTCCCCACATCGTTGGTGCCGATGTGCACCACCACCACTGGCTCCTCCCCAGCACTATCTACCAGCCTATCTAAAACACGCGTAATGTCCGCTACCTTTGCACCAGGCAGGCAAGTCACCATACGGTCAGTATGCGGGTTCGCCACCCAACTGTCTACCTGCCTAAGGATCGAATCACCAACTAACTGCCTAAGGATCGAATCACCAACTACCAAGAGCCTTCCCTTCCCAGGGATGGTTCCTTGGTATGAAAGGATACCCGTTCACCAGCTGAAGAAGAGGTCCCTTCTGAGGGCACATTCCCCTTATCCTCAGCATGGTGCCCCGTTTCCCCTTGATCCTCATGCTCCTTGGCAGCAGCTGGGCTGCCAGAACCAGAGTGGGACATATCTAACAAGTCCCTGAGAGTCTTCTCCATGCACCTTGTTAGGAGATGTACTTTGAAAATGCTTTTATTTGTTATTTTCTGACCTGCACACACACACCAGAATGGTGCTTGCAAGCGTCTTTGCATTGGGAGAAATGTATGCTTTGTTGGATGTGACTCTCTGTACTAGGAAGGTACCACACAGCCTGTACTTTCATGCAAATGAAATTACACACACACACCTTGCATACCTCTACCCAGCAGACACTGGGAACAAGAAAGCATCTCCATTAGCATCTCCATTATGGTCTGCTAGAACGATGTAAAAACAAGAGCCTGTCCACCATTGAGGAATCTGTACCTCACATGTAACCCACAGGATGCTTGGCGTTTGCATGTGTTAAGACTGTTTCCTGTTTTGTCACTTGGACCAAGCCAGAGTCATCTGCACATCCAAGGTTTCCATGAAAACCCATCTTTGCACCTTGGACCAAATGCTCTCTTTAGTAAGGTGTAGACTTTCAATATTGCCCCACCTTAGTAGGAGGGTACCCCACATCCTATAGCCAATGGTATAGGGATGGGACGGACCACAGAGAGACCCCAAGCCAGCCCCCAATACTAGCTGATAAAACAAGGTGCAACCTTTGTTCTAGGTCCCTGCCTTGGTCCTCCCCTCCTCCTGTACCTACCTGAACTTTACTGTGCTTCCTTGGAGTCACAACCAAGGAGCCCTTCACATGTGTTGGCTGGTTCCAACTGTGTGAAGTGAGTAAAGTGAGAGTTTCCCTTAGTTAAGAAACAATCCTTGCATTCTTCACTGTGGAAAGGTCAAGCTACAGGATCAGATAAGTATTACGTGATTTTCCCCTTCCTAAATACTTCTAGTTTAAAACCCCAAATTGTTTTCCATTACTACTGTATCTAAAGGAACTTGTGTGTATGTGTGAATGCATCTGTTTTGTTTGCCTGTGTACTAAAAAGATATTATTCAGTAAAGAGAATCTTTGATTTCAACCATCAAAGATTCTCTTTACTGAATAATATCTTTTTAGTACACAGGCAAACAAAACAGATGCATTCACACATACACACAAGTTCCTTTAGATACAGATTGGTTGAAGTATAGACAGATTCATGACTTACTTAAGACCGATAAAAGAGAACATGGTTTTAGAGAAAACAATATGGAAATTGAAACTGTATGGCTTGAAAAGGGGAAAAAAATGATTTCTAAACTGTACAAGGTTTTATTGAAATGGTATACTGAGGATGAAATTGTAAAAGAGCAAATGATAAAATGGGCGGTAAATGTTAATAATGAGATATTAATGACATCTTGGGAATATTTGTGGAAAAAGTCAATGAAAATTTCAACTTGTGTAAATGTTAAAGAGAATTGCTATAAAATGATGTATAGATGGTATATGACGCCTAAAAAAATTGCTATTATAAATGAAAGTATGTCTAACAAATGTTGGAAATGTAAGAAACATGAAGGGTCTTTTTACCATATGTGGTGGACATGTGATAAAGCAGTATGTTATTGGACTAAGATCCACAATGAGATACAAAAAATTCTGAAATGTACTTTTAAGAAAGACCCACAGATGTTATTGCTAGGTCTTAAAATGGAAGAAATAAATGTAGCCAAGAGAACATTATTATGGTACTTGATTACAGCAGCTAGACTGACTTTTGCTCAATGTTGGAAACAAGATAAAGTACCTGAAACATGGGAATGGATTAAAAAGACGTTGTTTATGGCAGAAATGGACAAACTAACAAGAAAGCTAAACAACGAAGAAGATGAAACTTTTTTTGAAGACTGGAAAGACTTTCAAGAATACCTGTTGAAAAACTGGGATATTAAACGTGGTTTGATTTGTTTTGATAGTTATTAAGAAGAAAATGAAAGAGAGTTAGACTTTTGAATTGTTACCGTTAGTAAGAGAAAATAAGTTTAGAAGTAACTGTAATAGAATAAGAGAGACATTAATGGGGTTGGAGCAGTGCGGGAAGCCTTGTTTGGGGGGGAGAGGGAGAAAGAAAAATGGATATGTAGTGATTTGTTTAAATTGTATGAACATGTGATATATCCAATAAAAAACTGTATTTACAAAAAAAAAAAAAGAGAATCTTTGATTTTACTTAAGAAACCTTGTCAAGTGTTCTCTTTGGGAAACGGATTCTTGGGACGAAGGTGCTTTCTCTGTATACACAGACCAGCGACTCAAATAAGTTAGTCCGACCACTGCGTAGATAAGCAGTTCGGCTAACAACCTAACTGACTGTCTCTGCTTATCCAGGTCAGCCACCTTGGCCTCAAGGGAGCAAACTCGCTTCCTGAGAACCAGGAGCTCCTTGCACCGAGCACACACCCAAGACTTCTGACCAGTGGACAGATAGTCATACATGTGACACTCCATGCAAAACACTGGATAGCCCCCAACCCCCGCTGGCATTCTGGCTTCATAATTGTTTTTAAACAAATACTTTTATATAACCCCCCTTTTAAAACCCTTTGTATTTATATGGTTACTGGTGTAGAAGTCTACTTACCTTACTGGGAACCCAAGGAGCCGAGGTCCCTGGCTTTCTGGCTCTTCCTGGGCTTCTTACAGAGCCCCTAGGCTAAGAGTCCCTGGGCTAAGAGCCACAGGCCAAGAGCCTCACCCTTCGGCTCGTGCCCGGGGCTTCTGCCTCTTGCAAGCTTCCTGCCTTAAATAGAAGCATCCCCCAGGAGAGGGTGTGGCCAGCAGCTATTCAAATTCACCCTAGGCACTTAATTACAGGCAAACAATGACCCTTTCACACCCTAACTCCAGCAGCCAGGAGTCTACTATTCAAATTCACCCAGACACTTAATTACAGGCAAACAATGACCCTTTCACACCCTAACTCCAGCAGCCGGAATCTACTATTCAATTTCACCCAGGCACTTAATTACAGGCAAACAATGACCCTTTCACATCCTAACTCCAGCAGCCAGGAGTCTGCTACAACTCACCCACACACTCCCAAATACAGTCCCCCATACAGTACCTTCTCAGCTAAAGCACCTCAGCTGAAAGTAAATAAATAAAAAAAACACTCACCCCTCTGGCAGCTCTAACACCTTGCTTCTTCTCAGAGCTCACCTGGGTCAGTAACTTGTAACTGGAACACCAGACTTTTCTCTTTGAGGTGGAAGATCAGCAGCTGTAGCTCCTCCCATCTGTCCATTCCCCCATGAGCCATGCCTGCTCCCTCCCTCACCTGCTCTGAGAAGCAATATGTTGTGGAACAGGGGAAGGGGTGACCAAGGAGGAAATGGGCAAGAGAAGCCAAGATTGCTTTTCTTCTGTTTCTTTTCCCAATTTTTTAATAAAATGTTCAACACGTAATCACATATTGTGAACAAACGTGTACATATACAAACACATATGAACATATAATGTACAAACATACACATACATGTTAACAACCAAAGCACAGAACAGAGGTCCTGAGCCAGTGTCTGACTGTTGCAGTTAAATAGCTAAAGGAGAACAAGATACTGAATTCTGACAACAGAGAGGTAATGTTGGTTGTGAAAACATTGTACTTCCCATTTCTGATGGGGTCCAGATGATGCAGATAACAGCCATGAGGTTATATTGGATCCAGCATTATTGCTGGAGAAGCAAGATAATGCAGTGGCAAAAAAGGCTTTCTTCCAACTTCATTTAGCCCACAATTGTCTTCTCGGGGTTACCTTAACACAGCTTATCTAGCTACATGGATCCATGTAGGGATGGGCATGAACTAGTTCAGACTCGGAAATCCGGGCCAAACTTTGCCCAGTTTGAGGTTCATGAGCCACAGCTCAGGAATCATAGAATCATAGAATGTTAGAGTTGGAAGGGATCTTGCAGGTCATCTAGTTCAACCCCCTGCACTCTGCAGGAGCATAGCCAAAAGATAGCCCTACATACCTACATACCTACAACATACCCGAAAAATGGTCGTCCAGCCTCCGCTTGAAAATGTCCAGTGAAGGAGCATCCACCACCTCCTGAGGTAGTCTGTTCCACTGTTCAACCACTCTTACATGTGCTTGGCATGGACCTATCCAAGTTTTTTGCTTTGACTCAGAGAAGAAATCCCATCCAGAAACTTTCACACGCAAAAGCTAGTGGGGGTGGTATTTTCAAGCCCTGAAAACACACACAGAGACCTTCCCAAGCTTGATAGACAACACTGTTTGCCAATAACAGATGTCTGTGCACTCTTTGCGATGGGAGGGGGGATCTATGTAAGCGATGGAGCTGCATATATTGTCTTTGTTTGTGTCAGGTCCTTGGGGGTTCTGTGTGTCTTTGCATTTGCAAAATAGTGTTGCTGATGGGTATGGGGGAGCTGGATTTCCTCACTACGATATACACTGCCACATGAGATTTCTTAATAACATTCAATCAGGAGCCTGGGGGAATTGCCTTTCCTGGGTTTCCATGCTACAATCCCCCCCCATTGGTTTATCTGCTGCAAAGGGTGGGCAAACCTGCTTTCGGGGGCTTGTTCTAGATTGACTGGCTGCGATGTCATACTGCTTTACACCCCCCACCCACTTCTCCTTGGGTTGTCTGTGCCTGGATCATTTCAGAGTGACTGCCTTGGGTTTCCCTCACTCTTCTCCATCTCAAAATCCCCCACTCTCTTTCCCCCTGGGTTTTCTGCCTGAATTGTCCCACAGTCATCATCTTGGGGATGCCTCCTTCCTCTGTATCACTAATATCCACCCCTCACCAGTTTCTGGGGTTGTGCTGCCTTGGGTCCTCTTTCTGCTCTGCTGCAACAAAACCCCACTTTCTCCTTGGTTTTTCAACTGAACTGTCCCACAGTCATCACCTTGGGGAACCCTCCTTCCTCTTTAACACCCACCCCCTCCCCACCATTTTCTGAGGTTGTGCTGCCTTGGGTCCCCCTTCTGCTCTGCTGCAACAAAACTCCACTTTCTCCTGAACAGTTCCATGGCCATTGTCTTGGGTTGCCTCCTTCCTCTGCATTCTGCTGCCTGGAGTGTTCCAGATCTGCTGCCTGGGGCTTCCTTCACCTCTCCTCTCCAATACACCCCCTTTCTACTGGGGCTACTGCCTGAATTGTTCCAGAGCATTGCCACCCCACTCCACCATTGTTTGGGGTTCTGCTGCCTGAGGTTGCCTGGCCACGCTCAAGTACCCCATCTCAACTTCCTCTGGGGTTTCCTGCTGGGATCATTCCACTCTTATTGCCTGAGGTTATGTTTCTCTGTGTCTCAAAAACCCACTGTTCCACCACTACTACCTGGATCTGCCATCTAGAACCATGACGGGGGGTGGAACAGGTTGTGCTTGTGGCCATGGGTAGATGACAACACTTCCCACCCTGAACATAGGTTGTGGGCCAAAATCACAGCCTCCCTCACCAGCAGCCTCCTCCTCCTCAAGTACATCATTGGTTGTCTCCATGTCCACTTCCCCAGAGCCATGGGGCTGGTCTCAACTGCCGCTCAAGAACTCTTGCCATTGCCACCGAAGTTGCAGTGTCAAAGTCTGTGGTGGGATGAGGTCACTGATGCTGGGGATTCTGAGGGTCATGGTGCTGGCCTGACCAGTTAATACATTTTCAGTCCAATGGAGGGTGGTCTGGTATACGCACTCCTGAAACCACTAACAACAACATCTCACTTAGAAGCACCTTCTTGGAGGCACCTTGCTTGGGGGTCCATAACTCAGACCCCCCCCAATCCAAACAGCATGTAACTTGTTGGGCATATGGAGGGACATCCCCAGAAGGCAATTAGCAAGGTAGATGCCTCTAGCTCAACCATGGTCCGTTTTGTGCACTTCTGAACCAGCACTAAAACTCTCATTGAAAAGCATTGGTCAGGGACACCTTGTTTGAGAGTCCATAACTTGGACCCCTGAAGTGCAATCTTCATGAAACTTAGTGGACATGTAGAGGAGAGTCAGCTGAAGGGGGCATTTTATATTCAAACTAGTTTGCAAATCAGTTCATGAAATGGTTTAGAAATCCAGCTGGTTCGGTTTGTGAACAGAACCATGATTTTCCTGTCTGTGCCCACCCCTAGATCCATGTAATAGTTACCTTGAAACTAGGGTAGTGCAATGTGGATTCAGATTTATTGCATGAGACCAAAGGCCACTCCAAACTCAGTATACAAGAAATAAATAAAAAGAAGTTAAACAACAACACCAACAAAATAGAAAAACATTAAATCAGGTTGCTTCCAGACAATGTTAAAATAGGCAATTGCAGAACATTAGTTGTTGTAGATTTTCCAGGCTGTAAGGCTGTGGTCTTGGCATTGTAGTTCCTGATGTTTCACCAGCATCTGTGACTGGCATCCTCAGAGGTATAACACAGAAAGATGGAGTATTGTAAGATATAGAGCATTTTGTGTTTTTCTACATCTTACAATAGCACTACAGATAAGATTAGAATTTCAACAGCCAATACATATGCAAAAGAACCTCCTCAGGAAAGCTCCTTCATTAGCATGTCACAGCCTGGGGAACTCCTACAAGATAACGGCTCAGCCCTACCCCACCTTCCTGAGTAGGTATAAATTACCTGCCTACCATTTTTCTTCTCACATTGACCCAGAGAGTACTCCATCTTTCTGTGTTCTACTTCTGAGGATGCCAGTCACAGCTGCTGGTGAAACATCAGGAATTACAATGCCAAGACCATGGCCATACAGCCTGGAAAATCTACAACTGGGGTCATTTCCAGCCAGAATGCACTGGGACGGCATTCCGCAGTAACAAGCCCAGGAGTGGGCACATGCAGCAACCCTCAGTCTGGCCACGAGGAGTGCAAAGCAGCATGTGCTGCCTCTGCTTTCAGCCACCACTGCCAACAGCCAAAAGGCAAGGTAAGTTGGTGGGGCCCTGGGGGTGTAGAGGGCAGGGGGGTTGTTTCAGGTGGGGTGGGCGGGAGCCCGGTGCAGGGGGTTGGTGAGGGCTGCTTTTTGGGTGAGGGAGGGGTGAGGCTGGCGGGCTGGAGGGGAATGCTTTCAGGTGGGAGGGCAAAGAGCAGGTGAGCCGGGGAAGGCCTTGCAAGCAGCGGGGAGGCATTTAAATGCCTCCCCATGCCTTCCCCAGCCCTTTGGCAGGTGAGCCAGGGAAGGCCTGGTGAGAGCCTCCCTGCCTTCCCTGGCCCTCCTACCTTGGCGGGCGAGCCAGGAAAGGCCTTGCAAGCAGTGGGGAGGCATTTTAATGCCTTCCCCAGCCTGCCCGCCAAAGTGGATGAGCCATGGAAGGCTTGGAGAGCCCCCCTGCCTTCCCTGATATCCTATGGCCCCAATGGAGTGATTGTGCTGCTGCTGTGACACGACTCGAGAGAGAAGGGGCTTAAACTCTCCTTAGTTTATAGCAATATTTAATTAGAACAATGTGCACATGGGCCTGAATGGATGGAAGACCTAATTCACCAAAGCAGCAGGTGCGCTTGGGGGAGGTGCTAAGAGCTCTTTCATAAAAAGGTTCTGAATTTTCTTCAGATTAGCAACCAGGACATCATTCCATCCCCTCAGTCTTTGAATAATTGATATTTAAGGGCAATAGTTACTAAGCCTGCACGGCAATCTTTTTAAGCCATTGTGAGAGACAGCGGAACCATATTATCTGCATACATAAGAACTGAAATTTTCCAAGAACCAAGTGAGGGAGGGCAAAAATCTGGACCAGAGAGTCTCCTAATAATCTCATTAATATAAAAATTAAAAAGTAAATGGGCAAGAACACAGCCTTGTTTTACTCCTCTAGTAATAGAAATACTCTCTGTCAGGGAGCCAAAGATCTCTGCTCTGATTTTGGCAGACACACTACAATGAACTTCCCTTATCAAGAGCAAAAGACGTTTATCAATGTTGGTGCATGCCAATTTGAACCAAAGTCTTTCTCTATCTGCTGAGTCAAAAGCAGCTGCTAGTTCAACGTGTCCGGTGGGATCTTTAATACAGTGTGTAGCAAGATAGTGCAATGTCAGACAGTGATTGATGGTACATAGGCCCTTTCTGGAACCAGCTTGTTCAGGGTAAATAACCTTATTAGCCTCTTCCCATTCCTCCAGTTTTCCTAGAAG
The DNA here is from genome assembly GCA_029375565.1 of Gekko gecko. Taxonomy (NCBI): domain Eukaryota; kingdom Metazoa; phylum Chordata; class Lepidosauria; order Squamata; family Gekkonidae; genus Gekko; species Gekko gecko. The sequence goes on along the minus strand of JAPDNY010000005.1, from coordinate 212,972,392 downwards.
AAATTTGCTATAAAGTTTAGAAGTAATATCCAACAGGCTAATGGGACGATTTAAAAAATTGTGGATCCTATTTATTGCCTTTTTTGAATATGAGGATGACCATACTTTATTTCCAACCGGGGGGGGGGGGATTTATCTGTGTGAACACCTTAGCCAACACTGGAGCCTGCCAGTAAAGAAAGACCTTATGAACCTCTGGCGGTAATATATCTTCCCCTGGGAAGACATGGATCTGCCCGTAAGACAACTCAGAAACTCCAGTTGGTACAGAATTCTGCAGTCCAGTGACTATTGGCCGCTAAGTGGAACATGCATGTTATACCCATTCTCCAGATATGCCATTGGTTACTGATCAATTACCAAGTTCTGTTCGAAGTTTGTTATCACCTATAAAATTCTTCATCGTCTTGTACCCACACACCTGTAGCACTATCTCTCCTGCTGTGCTGTGCCATGAGTGCTTTGCTCCTTTGAGCAAAGCCAAAACATGCCATCCTGAACTAGTAAACTAGGCAACTGTCTACTCACATATATTCTCTGTGGCAGCCCCTACCTTGTGAAATGACTTGCCCGAAGAGGTCAGAAACTGTAATTTCACAGAATTTGAAAACCAACTACATTCCGGAGGGCATGTTAATAAAGGGATTAGAACTGTAGTATAATGAAACAGTTTAGGAGGCTGTTTTTAAAAGGGGAAGGACTGCATAAGAGAGAGGATCATAATTTATTGCAATGCTTACTGCATGAATCACCTACCTTTCTAACTCATTTCCTGTATTGTGGCACTGTCATGCCTTAGTTTTTTGTTTCCTTGTTGCTTTAATTGTTTGCATTATTTTCTAACTCTGTGATCCTAGTCCTACTGCGGGAGGGAAGGCAGTATGGAATAGCTTGATTGTGTCAGATCTTGGAAGATCATCAAAGTTGGTACTTAGAATAGAGACCACCAGTAAAGACTGCAGAGTACGGCAATGGCAAACCACCTATTTTTCACTTACCATGAAATCCCTTTGCAGGGTTACCATAAACCAGCTACAACTTTATGGCACTTTAGACACATATATAGTCCTATTGCATTGTTTGTTGGAAGTCTTATGCTGTCTGATAGATTAAAAAAAAACAACAACATTGTAAACCACCTGTAAAGGATTAAATGTTATGTGTACAGGGTTTGGGGTTATGACAGCAGTGTTCAAACCTTTTATGATTTCCTCTTTTCCTTAGGCCCTGTAGAGGGTAGAGTAAACTCCTTAGAATGTTTGAATCAGCCTGAACCTTTACTTTTGCAGAACGGTAGTAACAGCTGTGGCCAATTAAGGCTGAGATGGCTTAAGAGGTGGAGTGGATAGAGAAGGAATAGAGTTGGCGTGGTTACTATCAACTGTTAGTCGTCAGACAGAGAAAGCAAAGCAAGAAATTGGAGGAGAGTCGAGAGACTTTTGGAATTCGTCCCTCTTCAGGAGCCTTGTATGAGGAATTCATTTGAAGGCTTGGGCTGTTGCTTGTGGTAACTGCTGTGTAATTTGTGCTTTTATTTGCACTAAGTACGGGACTATTATCTTGTTTTCCTGTCTCCTTTCCCAGTCCATCCTTGGATTGAATAAATAAAGCCAGCCCAGCACCCACCAGCACTGCACTGTGCACCGAGCTCCAGTGCCAAGCACATCACTATACTGGACCCCCCATTTCACTCCATGGCTGCCACTGTCAGGTTCAAAAGCAAGTAGATCCAAGCATTCTTAGGACCAAGAAAGGCTTTATTGGAATACAGTGCTAAAACCCACAGTGAAACGGTTATTGTCAGGAATGGCGGACACTTTCGGTTTCGGCGGAGCGAATGGCAGCCACCTCTCAGGATGCTCCCGAAGATGGTTAGCCCACGTGCGGTTGGGGGGGTCTTCGCACATGCAAAAGACCCTAGTGAGCCTTAGGCAAAGGCTCTGAACCGGGGGCGCTTGGGGAGTAGCCTCTTTGCTGGCAGACAGCCGGGAAATTGAGGCTTTCTCCCCTCCCCAATCGGCCCCGCTGCGTTGTGCCCGTATGGGACTTAGCAACGCCACCGACTTCCAGGAGTGAAGATAAGCGATATGAATTAAAATAAAAAGAAGAACTGGCATCGAATCGTGAGTTGGAGGTCTATTTTGAAGCTAAAACGCGAACCCCCCCGTAAGCGCATAAGCGAATGGGAGGAGGGAGGAATCCCCACCCCCTTTGAGAAACGGGACTTATAAAGGAAAAGCGAAGGGGGGCAAAGGGAAAAAAGTGTTGGTGAAAGTACCTTTGGGGTCTCATTGAAGATTAAGAGCTAGCTGGTCTCCTGAGGGACGCGGCACGAACTTTGATAAAGTAAACAAACAAAGAAAATGTCGGCGTTGAAAAAGGTCCCACAGAAGCCGGAAAAGAAGGGAGGAGGGACTTCCGGTCCGGGCAACCCCCCCGAGCCTGCTGTCAATCAACAGAAAAGCGAGCCACTGCGCCCTCTGCTGGATCAAATGCAGAAAATCAGCGAAACTTTGAGTAATATGGAAGGTGTTCTCAACAGTCAACAAAAACAACTAACAGAAACAGCAAAGAAGATGGAGGAGATTGCACAGAAGTGTCTGGTCTCGACGGAAGACACCAGGAAAATAAAGAAAAGGGTCAACAAATTAGAAAAGCATCAGGATATGCAAGAAAAAAGGATTTTAATGTTGCAGATGGAGAAATCCAACCTGACTCTCCGCTTTCAGGGCATTAAAGAAGAAGAGAAAGAGGATCTCAGGTCGATACTGGCGAATGCCTTGGCACCCTTAACTGGCAGAGAAGCGCAAGAATTAAAAGAAGAGATGGATATGGCCTATAGAGCCTACTCCGCCTTTACAAGGAAAAATAATCTGCCAGCAGAAGTGGTTGTCAAGTTTACTAAGCAGCGTACCAGAGATCAAATTTTACGTGCAGTCTCAGCGGTGCCCTTGAAGATTGGGGAGCAGACTATCAGAACCTTGAAAGATGTTCCTTATGAAATCCGCATGAAAAGGAAAGCATATAAAGGATTGACCACATTTTTACAAAGACATCAGACTATTTATAGATGGAGTTTCCCCGAAGGACTGGTGTTTAAATATAAGGATAAAAGAGAGAAAATTGACTCCGTCTTCAAAGCACAAGAATTTCTGAAGAGACACGCCAGTACAGAGGAAGATGCAGCACTCGCAATTTGGACAGAATCAAGCAGCGAAGAGGACAGCGGCCCAGAGGAGGGAGGCACTGGAGCGGGAGATGTGAAGGCTAAAGAGGGCCCATCTTACAATTTGAGAGATACAAAAAGAAGACAACCTAAGAAATAACTGTTCGTGAAACGTCTGAAAGGAGCTGATTAACGACTAACCCCATGGGACTTTACTAACTTTACTAACAGAGTTATTTTGGACTCTTGAAAGGTGAAAAGAAGATCTCCCAACCACGGTGGTTGCCAAAAACTGTATTTTTACTAACTAAAACTAATCTTTTAACAGAAAAATTCACTCCCCCCTTTTCTTCGCCCATCTATATACCCTACCTCTTTCTTATTATGAAAAGCAATAAAATTCTCTCCTTTTTAGGAGGGTTTATTACAAAAAAAAAAAAAGGAATGGCGGGAGAAGCTGCACAAGCATGGTTATAGTGTGATGCAAAATAGCGACTAGCAAATGAACTGCAAGCATGCGCGTGGGAAACTCCTGGCGGGAGAGTTACTTAATAGGCGGGAGACGACTCCCTCCGCCCCTCGGCTTCACAGGAATGGAAAATTCTCATAGACTTAAGAATAGCCCAAAGCCTACATTCAAGGCCACCGTGATAACACTGAGCAGCAGAGAAGAAGCTCCCACATTACAGCTAGCATACCTACGCAAGCGCAGAAGCAGGGACTTCCTCCTCCTCAAAGACACGAGCGAAGTCCTGGTACTCTGCGGGGATACAGTCAATCTCTTCCACTGCTAGACAAGCCCGGGGAGGATCATTATCGGGTGGGGTTCCCCAGTCGGGGTCCCATTTGTGCTCTGCACACTTCGGGGAAATGAAACGCACAACCCCGTCCTCCCATAAAATGTATGGATCATGTCCATGCAACCACGGGCTGCCCAAGACCAAAGGGAACTTGGCTTGCGGGGCTATTACAAATGAGCGGAGCTCCCAGTGTTCTCCGGCCCCCACGCGCAAGGGTACGGTCTCAAAGCGGCAGGGCTCTTTCATTGGTGACCCATCCATTTGGGTAAAGGTGATGGGGTCTTTCAATTTGATTACTGCAGCCTCCAGCCCCGTTACCAGAGAGGGATTAATGAGGTCCCTCCTGCACCCCGAGTCAATAAGGCCACGTACCCTGATGTGGGTCATCATGGCCGGGTTCATTATGATCACAGTCACAAAGAAGAGAGAGGGGTAATTGCTCACCAATTTGGGCGCTTCAGGGGTTAGGTCCTGCTGTGCTGCACCGCTTACAATAGGACCTGCTCGTTTCCCTGTGGCTCCGTTTCCTCCTCTTCCAGGAACAGTGGATCCACAATCTCTTGGTTGGCGAAGAGGGCCCGGGGATTGCGTGGCTTGGTGGTGCCTTTTTTTGGTGGGGGGCCCGGTCATCATCTGTCCTCTTCTCGAGGTAGTAACCGGCCAGGATCCTCCTTGGGGCAGGAGGCAGCGAAGTGCCCTTTTCCCCCACATTTCAGGCACAAATCTTGTCTCATACGTTGGTCCCGGAGCCCACTTGTGGCCAGGGTTGGTTTCCCCTTAGGTTGGGGTGTGGAAGTAGCTGGGCAGTTATTTCCAAGGGACATGTCCAGCTTCATGATGTGAAGCCTGCTCTCAGCGCGTTCAGCCTCTTCCATCCAACCCTGGAGTGTATGCGGTTCCTTGGAACTGAGAACATTATTACGGACATCCACAGCCAACCCCATTCGATATTGCTGGGCTAACACTGGGTCTGTTCCAGCATGCTTCTGGAACTCTCGGGAGTACTCCCTCACTGTAAGCCTCCCTTGCTTGAATGTGCGGAGGAAGGCTTTGGCCTTTGGAGCAGCTGCTGGATCTTCAAAACGGTTTCTCAAGGCCCACATGAAGTCATCCACACTCCCCAATTCCACTGCATCTAGATTATGCAAGGCCACATACCAGCTGGTAGCGATTCCCCGGAACCGGGAGGCAATAAATTCCACCTGTTGTTCTTCATCTGGGAACAGGTGGCCCCACCGCTGCACAAACTTTCTGACTTGCAATATGAAAAAGGAGATGCTCTCAGGGTCTCCATCGAATGTAATCTCCAGCATGTCTTTCGGTCGTATGATCGGTGGGAGGGGCACCAGACCTGGCCCGGGTGCAGGTCCTGGGGCTGGGAGTGGTTGGGGTGCGGGCACAGGGACCGGTGGCGGAGGCCCCAGTGGTGGTTGTCCAGGGGCCGGTTGTCTGGGGATTGGCTGCTGCCCAGGAATGGGTTGTCCCGGGACCGGCTGTCCGGGGACTGGTTGACCTGGAGCTGGTTGCCCTGGGACTGGCTGCCCCGGCACCGGCTGCCCGGGGACAGGTTGACCTGGCGGAGGACGCCCCGGCAGCAGTTGGGGTCCAGGATCAGGAGTGGGTCTGGGCTGGGCTAGCATATGGGTGCAAATAGCTTGGTCCATCATCCCTGGGAGGGATTGCATTAGCTGGCTCATATCCCGCGTTAGCCGCCGACAATCATCTTCGATCGTATCCATCCTTGTATCCACATCCTTACTCGGGCTGGGCCGCACTGGCCCGCAGGGAGTTCATCCCTGGGGTAATCCAAAGCTTCCACAGGGCTCCATCAGGCTGTCCCAGCTTTGGCTCCCTGGCAAGGACCATGTTGTCTGAGTAGTGTCCAATAAATTCCTGGACCAGTCTCTTGACTTCTGTTGTGTGACCCACTTGTCCCATGGAATCGTGGCACTTTGGTAGTAGGTCCGGGGTATAGCCCCTCCATGGCTCTGGATCGACCCCACTGGGCTGTAGATTGGGAGAGTGTACGAAGCTCCCAGGGTGCTGGTAGCAGGAGGAGTGATTGGTCCCGCCGAGGAGTACGGGACCAACGCTGTAGTCACTGGAACCGTGGTTACCGGTACGACTGTAACTGGCACAGTGGTAACTGGAACAGTAGTCACTGGAACCAAGGTGACGGGAGTGGTGGTCACTGGGACCGTCACCGGCGTTCCACCAGGGCCGCTCATCCTGGTGTGGAGAGGCACGTACCGGTGGGAACACTGAAGTGGATTCCTGACAATTTCTGTCAGGTTCAAAAGCAAGTAGATCCAAGCATTCTTGGAATACAGTGCTAAAACCCACAGTGAAACGGTTATTGTCAGGAATGGCGGGAGAAGCTGCACAAGCATGGTTATAGTGTGATGCAAAATAGCGACTAGCAAATGAACTGCAAGCGTGTGCGTGGGAAACTCCTGGCAGGAGAGTTACTTAATAGGCGGGAGACGACTCCCTCCACCCCTCGGCTTCACAGGAACGAAAAATTCTCATAGACTTAAGAATAGCCCAAAGCCTACATTTAAGGCCACCGTGATAACACTGAGCAGCAGAGAAGAAGCTCCCACATTACAGCTAGCATACCTACGCAAGCGCAGAAGCAGGGACAAGATAGGGAACAGAGAATAATGGACACAGTGTGAAACATTAAACAAACCATTACTGACAGCCACTTCAGGACACTTCAACACATTTGACACTGCTGCAGAGGACTGGGACTCCTACGTCTCCTGTTTTGAGTTTTTCCTCGAGTCCTCTGAGGTCACAAAGTACGAAAAGAAGCAAACCACCCTATTCTGAATCTGTAGCCACTTGACCATTGAGATTGCTCATTCGCTGCTTGCTCCAGCAGAGCTCCAAAACACTTTGTACAAGACAATTTTTGACCAGCTTAAGGAGCACTTCTTGCTGAAGCCCTCCATCATTGCTGCCTGCCATGTGTTCCACACTAGGAACCAGGCCACAGGTGAGTCGATCACGGTGTATGTTATGGCTCTCCGACAGGTTGCCAGACACTGTAACTTCCACAACCTTGAGGAAGCACTCCATGACCAGCTGGTGTGCAGACTGTGGGATGAGCAGATCCAATGGATCTCACCAACCTTTAGAGCTTTTTAGGGGACTTTCTTGACATTTCTGGACTCCTCCGGATTTGACAAGGGTCCACCAGTTTCTCCGGGAGTAAGAACTGGTTGCAGAAGACTTTTACTGAGCTCCCTGCTTGCGGCAACAGTGCGTGAAGATTTCAGTTCATCTTGACAGAGAAACTCCGAAGGACCAGCCACAGGAGTCTGCCGGCTGGAAAGCTACTTTCCAAGCTCAAGATAAGAGCCTTCTATACCTTGCCGAAGCCAGCCTGGCAATGATCCCGTAAGCATTCTTATCTTTTATTTTAATTGCTAAGTTTGGAACACATACTTAATTGCCTCTATAAATCTATCCCAGTGGCGACAGGAGGAGATAAACTCCTGTAACAAATGGCCAAATAAAGACTTGGGAACGTTTATTACACCAAACACGCAGGGGAAAAAATACTTTGAAATGTTCTACCTGCTATTTGGAAAATACTGATACAGAGGCTTACTGTATTCTTAAAGAATTTTGCTGTACTTAGACAAGGGGAAGCAGGCTAAAATGGTGCCGAGCACATTCTTGCAGTGTTATGTCTGCTGAGGGGAGAGATGGCATTTGCGGATTCAATTGAAGCGAAGGAGTACAGGACGAGTGAAAATATACAACTTCTGTTAGACAATGAATGGATTTACTTTAAAAGCCAATTGGCAGAAAAAATTGCGAAGGCTGTAATGGATGCTTTGGAGCTCTGCTGGGTCTGCTATGAAGAAGAAATCACAGAGACACAGATGACGTCAGATTCCACACAAGATGAGAAACGACAGGAACTGCTTCAACACTCGACACCCAGGATGAGAGATCTCTTTGGAGAATGGGACTTTTAAAAATCAATGGCATAAAAGAAGAACAATTTTGATGAGACATTTCCAAAGGAAGCAAGAGAAACTTAAGCTCTATAAACTAATGGACTCAAGATCTTTGGACACATAACATGGTCTTTATTAGTTGAAGAGACAAAGATCATTAAAACTGGATCTTCTAAGTGGAGGAGATTTGTTTATTTACTGTTTGCTTTGGATTTTTACTATATGATTATTTGATATCTGACTGAAGCATGTTATAAAATGAAATATAGCAGATAGAATTTAGATGAATTAGTTCCATTATGATTTCTGAACATAAGCTAAATCAAAGTATGTTGATCTATATATTAATTTTACTGTTTAACAAAAGCTAAAGAAAATGGGCAGCCTGAAATTCTAGGGAAAGGGGAAAGATATTTGGCTTTGTTAATGAAAGAGCATGATTGTAGGGAAAATATAATGTTTAGGCTTGACTTGATGGGATTTTGAAATCTAACAGTATTGGGAACATGGAAGATTATATAAAGGGATTAGATTGTTAAATTAGTAGAAATATAAGCTTCTATTAGCATAGTTATATTGTGAAGTGATGCCTGTGTTTTTTATTTTCTAACTTCATAGATATAAAATATAGTAAGAATAACAGAATATAGATAAAATGAAATATAGCAGATGGAATTTAGATGAATTAGTTCCACAATGGGAAGAGACTGTTGCTTAATATAAATTTAAAGAAGGGGGGGATATGGGAATGTATGTATAAATGTGATGATGTGAGCAAGATATTTGGCTAGATTTTGTAAAATGTATGGCTCTTTTTTTTTGCTTTGTGTTACTTTTAAAAAATAATAAACTTTGCGCAACTGGGCAAGTAAAAAAAACAAAAAACAAGGCACTGCCCATCATCCTTGTTTGCGATGCTTCCTCCTAGGATGTTGGTGCCATCCTTGGACACCAGCTGCTGGATGATCCCTGTGGTTTACTACTCCCACACCCTGTCTGCTGCCGAGTGCAACTATGTGCAAATCAATAAAGAGGCACTGGCTATCATTGTAGGGGTAATGAAATTTCACGATTACCTCTACGAGCGGCTGTTCACCATCATGACAGAACACAAGCCTCTGCTGGGTCTGGATTGACAGACCCCCCAGATGCTCTCTCCTCGGGTACTGCGTTGGTCCATCTTCCTGGTGGAAGAGCAGTACTCCATCCTCCACAGCCCATGGAAGGTGATGGGGCATGCTGATGCCCTCAGCTGCCTGCCACTCCACTCCTGTGATCCCAACCTGCCCTCTGCAGGCCACAGATGTTTCCCACCACACTGCGAAGAACTGGGTCCTCTCCTGTGTTTTGGACTGGGTGGGGAGGGGGTGGCCCACCAACCAGGTGGGCCCAGAACTTGCAGCATTCTCATCCCACCAGGATGAGTTATCAGCCCACAAGGAGTGCCTACTGGGGAGAGCTAGGTGGTGGTTCCCACTCCCTTGCGCTAGCAAGTGCTCTCAGCTCTGCATGAGACTCACCCCAGAATTGTGTGGATGAAGGCACTCACCTGGAGTTATGTGTAGTGGACCGGCATGGACAGTGAGATAGAGGCCTGGGTCAAGCGCTGCCAGGCTTGCCAAGAAACCCAACCAGAACCACCCTGGGCACTCATGCAGCAGTTGGAGTCCACCTGAAAACCTTGGTCCTGGGTTCATTTGGACTTTGCTGGCCCCTTCCAAGGGCAAATATTCTTCATCTTATGCTATGGTCCAAAAACAGTATAACTGAGAGCCATGCACATGCGCTAGAGACTTGGACGCCTCGTCTCCACTCCCCGAGGAAAACAAAGTTAAAAGGCTTTAAAAGAATGTGAATTGCCGGTTGGAGCTGTAGAAACTGATTTATGAGATGTCCGGAACACACTCCACAACTCTTAATTCAGAGAGGAGTTAGGCAAGGATGCCCACTTTCCCCTGTCTCACTTCATAATGGCTATAGAACAACTTGCCCAGCGTATTAGGAACTCTGGGAGAATAGAGGGATGCCAACTAGGTAAGGAAGAAATTAAACTAAACTTGTTTGCAGATGATTTGATTATAGTTATATCTAACCTGAAAGAAGGAGTTAAAGAAATAAAAATTATATTGGAAGACTTTGAACTAAACTCAGGATTAAAAATTAAGATGGGGAAGGAAAATGTTAAACATAACAGCTAGGATTAACACGATGAAAATGTTTTGGGCTTCAAAACTATTATACTTGTTTCAAACAATCCCTTTAGAAATTCATAGACAAAAAATTAACAGCTGGAATGCGAAAATAAAAGAGTGGGTTTTTGGTAGCAAAAAAAGTAGGGTCTCCAGGCACTTCATATATGCTCATATGCGATGGGGCCTCCCAGAAATGGGGAACTACTATGAGGCATTTCAGATAAAAGCATTAATGGAAACAGGAGAGGAAGGTGAACAAAAATGGATCAGAGTTGAGAATGAAGCAAATAAAGGGGTGGGAAGATTTGGAGTATTTACAGGAGATAAATTCAAATATGAAACATTAGAAAGGGGACCGAGAAGAACAGCATTAATGATTTGGAGGAAATGGCAACTGAAATGGTTAAAGGGAATATCTAAGTACACTCCATTAGAGGCTCTGGATGAAGAGGAACAGGATGAGAAATGGTGATTATTACTCAGACAGAAAGGGTATACTAGGTTACGAAATATAATATGTGGGCAGACATTTAAATCATTACCAACATTATACGAGGAAATAGGAAGGAAACACTGGTTGAAGATCACAGGTCTATATAATAGACTCAAAAAGATAATTGAAAACAAAACTTTGGCTATGGGGGAGCCAATGGAGGAGTTCTTACGATCAATGACAAATGCAAAGAGAGGATTAGCAGGCAGAATATATAGGAAGATGGCAACTGACAATGATCAAATAAGAACCCTTTTTCAGGGAAAATGGAGCACAGAAACTTGTTTAGCAGATCAAACAGCTAATAGAATTATGGAGGGTATACAGGAAATAAAAGTACACAAATGTAGAGAACTGGAATTGAAATTTTACACCAAATGGTACAGAACCCCGGCTATGTTAGCTAATATGTTCCCACAACTAAGCTCAAACTGTTGGCACTGCAGGAATGGGAAAGGATGGTACTCCCATAAGTGGTGGGAGTGCATAGAAGCTAAAGGCTTTTGGGAGAAGGTGATAGAGCAGCTTTATAAGTTTTTTGCAATAAGACCAAAAATAGACCTGGAACTGATGCTAAGTACCACCTTAGGAAACCAAGTTATTGGAAAAGGAGGACAGGATCTATTTAAAGCAATGATGCTAGCTGGCAAAGCAGTAATAGCATTTGGTTGGAAAGATAAGACCAAATGGACAGAGGTAAACTGGCAGAATTATTTATTTGAATATATCCAATCAGACATAATAGCCATCTCTAACCAAGATGAACTATGGGAATCAAGAATAGGAAAGATTAAGAAAAAATGGCATTTGTACTTAAAATGGGTCATGGAAGGTCAAAGGCGAGACGTTCGGTGGAAGCTTCTAGGTCTGTACCCCTGGCTAGAAAGGATAAGTAGCTAAAAAGGGGGGGGAGAGACCAAAAGTAAGAAAATGCAGATGAATAATATGTGTGAAAAATAATCATCCAAGTTATATTAAAACTTCCCACCTCCAATTCTAGGACATGAACAACCTTTGGCTACGATTTTAAAGAGAAAAAGGAAGAAGAAAAGGAAAGTAAGAAGGATTAAAAAAGGAAGAAGACTTAAAGATCAGCTCCACTCAACTGGATGCGAGGAAATAGATGAAGCAAGATGGACAGAAGGACTTATATAAAGGACCTTTGCCAAAGACACAGAAATAGCATAGTAACTTTGTGGAAAGGGGAGGGAGGGCAGAGTACACAATATGTATGGGAATAGGGAAGTGTTTGAATGTAATGTGCATTATATATATATAGTATAACTGGCCTGGCTTTAGAGCAAGTAATTGGAGTCTGACCCCCTCTCCCATGCGAGCACAAGAGCTATCATTTAAAATAAAAATAAAATTAATGTGTGGGCTTGGAAGTAGAGAACAGCTTCTCTGTCATGAAGGAAGCCCGTCCCGCTTTCTGCAGGATCCTGGGAAGAAAAATGCCAAGGAGGGAGGAATTTCCCCTCTGGGTGTGAGGGGAGCACAGGATCTGACCAAGCATGTGCAAAAGCATTCAGCAGAAATGCTCAGTCCAGAACACCAGCTCATAAGCCCCTCAGTGTCTCACACATGCTGAAGATGCCTGGATTATGGATTGGTGTGTTTAAAAATAAGAATAAAAAATAAAAGACAGCCAAGAATATTTTGGGCATGGTGCATTTGCATTAAACCACCTCATTCCTTGGAAGATTCACATTTTAAGGAAAACAAACTTGTTGCAATGTGATCCGATCTGAGAAGCCTAGCTTGGAAGAACTGCAGCTTATATCTGACAGTAGGTGTTAAAAAGTGGGCTCCATGGGTGAACAGGCTCCCAGTCTAGTGATCAACTCTACTTTATTCAGTGATTTCAGCAAGACTGTAGACCAGAGCTTCAGCTCTGCTATATTGCATGCAATGGCCACACCCCAACAGACCCCACTCCCAATGATAGGCTATTTACAAAATTTTACATCTTAATTGGTTACTGCTAGAATTCTGTTGGTCTATTGTTATTCAGCTCCAAGTTCACCTTGTCTCTGGCAGCACTCTCCTACACCTTGATTGGTTACTGCCAGAATCCTGTTGGTCTATTGTTATTCGGCTCCAAGCTCACCCTGTCTCTGGCAGCACAGTCCTGCAGTGTTTCAGTCCCAATATATAGCAATGGGTTTCCCTCCCCCCAAAAAAACCTCCAATAGCACAAAGCCCACTGCACAAAGCCCACCTCTTGAGCCAATTGACACATATCCACATGTCTCTTCTCCCCCCATCCCCCAGCAGATTAAACAGCAACTTAAACCTCCCCACCCACCCCCAGTTGACCTCTTTGCAGCTGCGTCCACTGGGAATCATGGCCTTTTGAGACCAATTTTATTCTCCTTGCTGATTTTCCGAGTGGGAAGCTTCCAGGTTTAACAATACCAACGGGATTATTAAATCTGGCAGAGATGCACAGCAAAAGCAAGGGGAAATACCTGTGTATAATAGGCCCTAGTCTGGCACATTAAACACTGTATTACACTAAGTCTTCATTTACTTGAACATGTCTTTAGGTTCTTAGTACCCTGTAAACCATTGTAGTGTAGCAGTCCGATAGCAATAATTTGGAATATCTTTTCAGATGCACATTACACCCACTCTTATATGACTAAAATTATAAGTTTTCATCACTGCTGCTATGTTGCTTATATACCTTCTAGATGAGAATAAAAAGATAGGCAATCAAACCCTTTCTGTCATTATTTTAGAACAACCATTTCTTGGAATGAGTAAATGACTGCCAAACAGTAATTATTCAAATTGCAGCAGTAAAACTGAGCATGAAGCATATGCTTTAAATTACAGATCCTGCCTGGCTGCCCAACAAACCAACCAACTAATCTCACCCTACAAACAGTTTGTATTTCTCTTGAAGTGCTGGAAAAATCACAGTTCAAATGTTTCTAATTTGAGGTCTTTTATCTTCTTGAGTTGAAACAAAAGGGGGAAAAAACCACCTCTTTCCCCTGCTCTTGACCATTTAGCTGTTCAAGATCTCTTGTCAGTTGTACAGAGTTTAAAATGTACACTAATGAATATGTTGTACAAAGTGTTTAGGATTCTTTCAGTAATTGAAAGAAGAGCATAAATTGAAAGAATAGCATAAAAGACTTTGTGCCAGGATGTTACAATACAAATCATGATGCCATAGCAAAACAAGAGCTCTATGGCGTTTTGAAGTCTAGCAAATGTATTCAAGCCAGGGCTTTTTTTGTAGAAAAAACCCAGCATGAACTCATTAGCATAATAGGCCACACCCACCAGTAGAAACTCATTAGCACATTAGGCCACACCCTGACAGTACAGCTCATTAACATATTAGGCCACACACCCCATGTTACCAGAAGTGTGGTCATCCAGCCACACCCACCTTTGCATGTCAGGAACTCCATTGCATGTCAGGCCACACAGTCCTCATGTAGCCAATCCTAATGAGATTCTGCTGTTGGGTGTGGTCTGTTATTCTAATGAGTTCCTGCTGGGCGTGGCCAACTCAGGAGCCAGCCGGAACTCCATTCCTGTGCGTTCCTGCCCCAAAATAGCCCTGATTAAAACAATAAGAATTTGTGGTACAGAGATGCATGAACTGAAACAGGAGATAGATGATATACAAACAGACAGGTAGATAGATGATACATAGACAAGTACAGAAAAGAATTGGGAAAGACTGGTTCCCCCACCTTTTTTGGCCTACATCTTTTTTGGTCCTCCCCCAATCGGCAAAATGCGCTTATGCGCATGAGTGCATAAGCGCTTATGTGCACATACACCCATACACCCACAGCCAAATTAATGGAGAAACACCGAATACAGCGCGCCTCTGAGGCAGCAGTCTGAACACTCCTGCCCGGCTCTGCCCCATATCTTCCGGCAGCAGCCCGGGCTGTGTGAATGAGAAAACCCGGTACAGTTTATCCCGGGGCTTTTTTGCCATGCCTGGCTACCGGAGCAAACTGCCAGTCTGAACTCAGCCCTTGTTTCAGCTTTTCTTCCTGTTTTTTAATCTGTTCTTGAATCTGAAGAAATTTTTCTGATCTTTTTTTATTTGTACAGCTTCTCTAATCAGCCAGCCTCTGGCATAGGCTTTAAATACATCCCATACAATTCTAATGGAAATCTGAGGTTGAATATTTTGTTCAAAGAACATTTGGAATTCTTTTTTGGATTCTCTTATAAATTTTTCATTCTATAAAATAGAGGTACTCAATGTTCATCTATTTTTCTTTGGAATATCCTGAATTTTCAGCATGACCAGATTATGATCTGCAAAAGTTGCTGGAAGAATCTTCGCTTCTACTATATCATTTATCATTGTTGTAGAAATCCAGCACATATCTATTCTTGACCATGACTTATGTCTTGCAGAATAAAAGGTATAGTCTTTTTTTGTGTGTGTGGATTTCTGACTTTCCATGCATCTACTAGGTTATATTCTTCTGCTAGTTGTAAAAATATGGCAGGAAGTTCATTTCCTTTTTTTGTTTTCCCAATGTTATTTTTCTATCTGAGAATCTATCAAAGACTGTGTTATAATCTCCAATGATGCAAATTTCATCAAAGTTTTGTCTTATGATCAGTTCTTGCAAACATTTATAGAATTTCTCCTGATCTTGGTTAGGTGCATAGATATTTACAATCAAAGACAGTTTTCCTTGTCTTTGTATATGCACCAATAAAATACAGCTGTCTTCTGAAGCACAGATAAACTGTGGATGTAAGTGTTCTTTTACAGGTCACAACACCTCTCTTGTCCTTGTCCTTGTCTGAAGAGATAAAGGTTTTTCCAAATTTCTTAATTTGTAGATATTTCTGATCTGCATCTTTTATATGAGTCTCTTGCAGACAGATAATAGCTAGCTGCATTTTCTTCAATTGTTGAAATATCTGTCTTCTTTTCTGGGGTGTAGTCAATCCATTTACATTTTTTGAAACTATCTTTATTTTTCTTCTATCCCAAGATGAAGTAGTTTTTCTTCTATTCTATTAAGATCCAAGATGAAGTAGTTAAAAATGTTATGATAAGGTGGGCACAAAACTTGGGTCATAATATTGACTTAGATCAGTGGTCACAGATGTGGGGGGGGGGAGTAAAGATTACTAAAGCAACTTCAGGTTGCAGGCTGACGGCATGGTGAGACATACGCACTTGAGCGTGTGGTGATCTTCTGATCTTTAAAGGGGTCCTTTGATCATCAAAAGGACCCCCTGCTGTCCCGGGAAGGGACTGGCAGCTGCAAGGGGCTTTGATCTGAAACCCTGTGTGAGTTGCAACTCATGGGGTGGGCTGGATCACCCCCGACGTGGGATCAAAGTTCGAGCTCAGTTCGTCTGAGCAAAGCCAATGCTCCTGCACTGGATGGGGGGGAAGAGAAACCTTACCGACAGAGTGCTTCTGTGAGTATCCATGACAGAAACTGTACGGTTTGAAAGGGCAATTTAAAATAATTAGCCCTAAGAAGCAGCATAGTGGGGAGGGCTCTCCCCCCTGAAGAACAAATGGCTAGAAACTGAAAGGGAGCGTGGCGAGGTTGGAGTGGAAAGGGCGAGAGGGAAAGAGAATGCCATCCGAAAGCTACGGAGCTGAAGAGGCTGAGAGGGAAGCGATTGGGCTTTAGAACAGTGTAAACTGGCTCTCAGTGGGTTTTGAGAAGGAACTTGGGTCTTCCTTTAAGCCTCTTTTAAAAACTGAAAATCGGGATGGGAAGTAGTTTGTGGGCAGTGAGAACTGGAGGGGAATCCATCCGGTGAGAGAGAGGCTTGGTGAAAATAAGAAGCTTTAAGGTGAAGACGGCTGGCGGGAGACCCCTTTGCAGCGTGCTCAAATTTTAACCCTAATAGGGGTAGGGTAGAAGAATCGGAGAAATGGAGAAGAGGAGGCCCACTTCATCACACACTAATTTTTAACCTTTGAGGGCCAGGGTGGAAGAGTAAGAGAGTAAGAGAGTGAGGGAAGAGAGAGTGTTTGCTACATCCTCAATTATTGCTGCAATTGTTATTGGTAAATGAGGTGTGAGAGAAGGATGGACTCTGTTTAAAGACCGCTGGATGAAAGAGCTTGGTTTGACGATAAGGAATCTGATTGTTGATTGACAGTGTGTTGGCTGGTCACTTCATTTGGCTTTAGTGGGCTATAGGGGGAGAATAAAGGAGGGGGAAGGCGGGCAAGACAGTCTTCCTGGGAAAATTGCCAACAGGAGGTCTGTTTTGGTAAATAGACAGGAGGATAGTGAAAATAACTTCTGGGGACTTTGCCAACAAGTAAGATAGCCTAAACATTGGTACCTGTTTTAATTTTCTCTGAGATAGAAGTTCTGGGAACGGGGCCAGAAGGCCTGCGCTGTTCCAAAACATTGGATAAGGGTAAAGAGTAAATAAAAAATTGTGAATATTCTCTGTGCACGTTAAGAGTGGGATTTGGAAGTGGTGAAAAATAGACAAATATGGCCAGTGGAGGACCAAGGAAACAGTCTCTGGTTTCTCCAGGGGCTACTAGCTCTGCTACACGGAAGTTGGGGGGCGCAGGCCAGAAAGAGCCCCCAAAAGAAATGCAAGCGGTAGTGCAAGCCACTATCCTGAGCACAATTAATGATGTCATAGAACCGATCAAGGTCAGCATGGAAGAAATCCGGAACTCTGTCCCACAAGCTATTCAGGAAGTAAGAGATATGATCCCCCGAGCGGCGGTCCCGATCCAGAATGCAATGAAGGACATTACGGAGCAGTTCACCAAGAGTCTACAGCTGTTGCAGAAACAAATAGCCGATAATACTACAAAAATTGCGACACTAAGCAATACAGTGGAGGAAGTGGAGACAAAAATGAGACAAGTGGAAAGGAAGGTTCAAGGAAATGAAGAAAAACAATCGTTATTGGAGCAAGATGTGATGAGACTACAGATGGAGAGGGCGGCGTTTGTTCTGAGGTTTCAAAACATTCTGGAGGAAAAAGAGGAAGACCTGAATTTGAAGATGTCGGAACTTCTGGCAAATCATTTACAGTTCGAGGATATAAATGAAGTAGCAAAAGAGATTGATGTGTTTTTCAGAATGAATTTGGCCTATGCAAGAAGATTTAAAGTGCCCAGGGAGGTACAGGTGCGGTTCCACAAACGGGCTGTCAGAGATAAGATACTGAAAGAAGTAAACGCTGTACCGTTGAGGATGGGACAAGAAGAAATTAAAGTTTTAAAAGAGATACCCTGGAGAGTGAGGAAGAAGAGAAGGGCGTACTCAGACTTAACGGCACTGTTGAGAGCCAATAACATCACCTACAGGTGGATTTTGCCAGAGGGGGTCTTCTTTAACTTTGAGGGAAAGAGATTCAGAATCACCTCTGTTTTTAAGGCTAAAGATTTCTTAGAGATGTATGGCGTGGAGATGTCGGATGACCAAGAAGAAAAAGAGGAGAGAGAAGAGGGAGAGGTGGAAAGGGAAGGGAAGGGGAATCCCAACCCCAGGGAGCAACAGCATCAGCTCCCCCTGCCAAACCTCAAAGACCAAGAAGATTTAGACTGAGATCTCCAATTGTGACAAGGCAAAAAACAAAAGGTGAAAAGGAACACAGACAGACACAGAACCTAGATGGATAAAAAGAAGTTGAAAATAATTTTGGTGAATGTGCATGGCTTAAATGGACCCCAGAAAAGAAGAAGGATATTTCATCAATTGAAGAAACATAAAGCGGATATAATATGTATTCAAGAAACCCATATTAAGAGGAATGATGAAAAACATCTGAATTATAAAGGGCTAGGCAAAGTATTTGTGGCAACGGATAAAGAAAAGAAGAAATGTGGAGTGACCACCTACATTAAGGAGCACTTACAACCAGAGTTAATATTCGCTTCAGAGGATGGGAGAATAGTGATGGTGGCAGTTCAAAGACAAAATAAAAAGGGTTTAATTGTGAATATTTATGCCCCGAATCAAAACCAGGAAAAATTCTACGGTAAGCTTTTGACTTTGATAGCTAAACAGGACTTTCAAGAGTTTTGTTTGATTGGCGATTTTAATGCGTTTTTTGATAACAAATGGGATCGGAAGGCGAATAGCCAGAAGAAGAAGCGAAAAGGTAATGAATTTACTAATTCACGTTTGCAGATTATAGAGGAGTAGCGTTTAGTGGATGTATGGAGAATAAGAAATCCTAAAAAGCAGCAATACACGTTCTATTTGGCAAGGCATGATTCCTGGTCTAGATTGGATATGTGTTGGATGTCATCCTCAATGGCGAGGGATTTACAGGAGGCGGAAATTGAAGCAGGCATGTTTGCTGATCATAATCCGATAACGGTGGAACTACAGGGAATAAATTGCAGAAGTAGATGGACATTAAATCCCTTCTTACTTAAGGATAGCAAGGTGGTAAGAAGTTCGCAAACAGAATTCACGTTCTTCTTTAAGGAGAATATCACCCCAGGAATTGCGAGGCGGATGGTATGGGATGCGTTTAAGGCCTTTGCCAGAGGACTTTTAATGAAGGAAGTGGCAAGGAAGAACAGGGAAAGAAACAAAGAATATTTTAACCTGAAGAGAGAAATACTGGAACAAGAGAAGCAGGAAATGGAGAGTGGAGGAGATTTGGACAGAAAAGCGAAAATTAAGCTTCTCACGCACAGGATTAATTGCTTATTGACAGCAGAACTGGCAAAGAAGGTAAGATATGCTAAACAAAACTATTTTGAGAATGCTAATAAACCTACTAGATGGCTGGCCTATCAAGTGAGAAAGCAGTCGGAAAGGACACTGATAAAATCATTGAGAGACAAAAACGGGGTGGAACAAAATGGAATCGAAGATTTAAAGAAGATTGTGGAGGATTTTTATAAGAAACTTTATGCAAGTGAGAAAATAACTAGAGAAAAAATATCCCTGTATTTGCAAGAGTTTTCGGAGGAACGAATGGGAGTAGACCTGGACCCCCGATTTCCCCATAGGGGACCACGCGAGTAGACCTTCGCCATAGCGAAGAAGGGGAGTCGAGCCGGACTCCCCATCAGGGAACGGAACCGGCAGACCTGGCCTCCCGATCTCCCCACCGGAATCCACCGGCGCAGGCCCGGACTCCCACGTCCTCGGAGGCCTGCCCTAGAAGCCACCGGGAGTAGACCCGGGCTCCGTTCCACTCTCGGCCTCGGCGGGGAAACCTCGCTCGTCCTCCCCCCTCTTCGTTTTCGGAGGGAGACCAGAAGACTTTAAATCAATCTATTACTATGATGGAGATGGTGGAGGCCCTGAAAAGTCAGAATAAAGGGAAATCACCAGGGACAGATAGTCTACCGGTGGAGTTTTACATAACCTTTGAAGAAACACTGCTTCCACTGCTGCATGAAGTCTATAAGAAAACTTGGGAAGGAGAGGAAGTCCCAGACACGTGGAGGGAAGCACTAATCTCTCTGATACACAAACAAGATACAGAAGGGAACGATGATAAAAACTATAGAACGATCTCCTTGTTAAATGTGGATTATAAAATATTTGCTTCTATCATGGCAGGTAGATTGAAGCGTGTTTTGGCAAAAGTAATTCATAAAGATCAGTCTGGATTTCTGCCAAAAAGACAGATAAAACACAATGTAAGGCGGCTACTAAACGTGTTGGAATATTATGAAGCTCATCCAGAAAAAGAGATGGCGGTGATTTTTGTAGACGCGGAGAAGGCCTTTGACAACTTGGATTGGACATTTATAACAGAGACACTTAAAAAGGCCAGAGCGGGAGAACGATTCACTCAAGCGATTCAAGCAATTTATTCAAAGCAAAAAGCAGCTGTTATGGTAAATGGGGAACGGACTGAACAATTTCAGGTACAAAAAGGCACTAAGCAGGGCTGCCCTCTCTCACCATTGCTTTACATATTGGCTTTGGAAGTAGTGACAGAGGAGAAAAGACAAAATCCAGAAGTGAAGGGTCTAAAGGTGTACAGAGAACAATTTAAATTATTGGCTTATGCGGACGACCTGGCATTTATTTTGGAGGAACCCAGATCTTCAATTGTGGAGCTAAATAAGCTTTTGAAAAGCTATGGGCAAGTGGCAGGTTTGAAAATTAACTTAGCTAAAACCAAAATCTTAACTAAAAATATGACATTAGAGCAAAGAGAGTGTTTGCAAGAAGAATCGGGATATAAACTCTGTGTGAAGGCAAAATATTTAGGAATCCAACTGAAGAACAGATGCAGTTCGCTGCAAGAAGATAATTATAGGGAATTATTAAGGGCAACGAAGCAAGACTTGGAAAAATGGAAGAATTTAAAGCTATCCCTAATGGGAAGAATTGCTCTGATAAAGATGAACATTTTACCAAGATGGATCTTCTTGTTTCAAATGATTCCTGTGCTGAAAAACCTGGCAATATTGAAGGAGTTGGAGCAAATTACTACCAAGTCTGTGTGGCAAGGGAAGAGAGCAAGAATTAGGCTTAAGGTATTACAAGATTCAAAAGAAAGAGGTGGACTTGCCCTGCCTAATTGGACATTGTATTATAGAGCTGGGGCATTGGCCTGGATTAAGGAATGGGTGATGTTGGAAGACAGAAGATTACTGAAACTGGAAGGCCACGATCTTCTGGAAGGTTGGCATGCTTTTCTGTGGGACGAGAAAGTGGCAGCACGCAAAAGCTTCATAACATAACATAAATGTTTATTACGGTCAGAGACCCATCAAACAACATACAGGCTCAGAATACAGACCCAGGTTACCAACATTATGGGGGAGAAATGTTGTAAGAAGAATTAAGGAGGTGTTTGCGCTTTGAAAATGCAATAAAAAGAAATTTGGCAACCTTCCTTGATATTTCGATGGATTTGTCCTCCAATAGGTATTTCAACACAAGTTCCTCGGAGTGGATTACTAGTTGTCCTTGGCATCTAAATGACCATAATACAGGTGTAATCAAAAGAGCTCTTTCTTTGGCATAGTAAGCACAATGAAATAAAATATGAGGAAGGGTCTCAATTGACTCGGAGGGGCATGAGCAAAGTCTCAAATGCCTAGGAATGCGTTGGAATCTTCCAAAAAGAAGTGCTGATGGAAAAGTGTCAAATCTGGCTCTGGAAAAAGCCCACCTGTGGTTTGGGTTAGAGATATTAGCTAGATATGGAGAAGCGGTCATATAGTTTTTAGAATTCAGAGATTTGTAAAGAGATGGGAGTACAACATGAGACTTTTGCAGCTCAATATCTCTGAGGCATTGGTAAATAATAGATTTTGCCCTAACATAGCCACTTTCCAGAAGTTGGTGCGGGCCTAATCCTAAAGTTCTCAATTTAATAATAGCTCTGGAAGACCACTGGGGGTAAGGAGATGCGGCCAACAGCACTGGAATTAACCCAACAGGAGAAAGGTGAGCTTTCAACCAGAAGCAGAAAGAGTGCAGCCATATGTCCAGTTCGACTGTGCTGAGGCTGGCTTCTTGTCTCAAAATACCATTAGCAGTACATCTTGGAGTATTGAATAACGATCTCAGGAATTTTGATTGGACCAGTTCTAGCACCTGAAAATTGTAGATCAAGTTTCAGGGCAGCTGGGATGAAGTGTGCACCATCCTTTCTGAAGAATCTTAATATAGCCGAAGCAGTTCTTTCAGCAGAGACAGCCACTGATTTGATGTGAGCTTCAGGGTTACCATTATATGCAAATGTAACCCCCAGATATTTAAAGAACTTTACCTGCTCAACATCATTCCCATTAATTTTCCAGCTATATTTTTTTTAACTTCTGATTAAAACACATTATTTTTGTTTTAGAGAAGTTCATTGATAGCAAATTTTCCAGGCAGTGGCTGGAAAAAGATAAAAGTGCTCGCTTTAAACCAATTCTGGTCAAAGATAAAAGAATTGTGTCATCTGCATACATCAAAACCGGTACTTTATATTCAAAATTGAGTTTGGGTATATGAACATCAATAGAGCGCAAGTCAGATATAAGAGAATTCACATAAAAATTAAACAGAAATGGAGCTAACAGACAGCCCTGTCTGACACCCCTTCTTAGCTGAATGGGTTTAGAAAGTCTGCCGTCCGAGGTTTATTTTACCTGGAGAATATTATTGCTGTGAAGTTTTATTATCAGATGGAGAAGCCTTTTGTCTATGGTGGTAGAATTCCGTTTCGACCATATGTCACATGGTCAATTGAATCGAAAGCTGCCTTCAGATCAACGAAGGCAGCGAAAAGGGTTCCTTTTTGATGCTGTGTGTATTTATATATTAGATAGTCCAGCACCGTGGTCTAAGGTTGAGCGGCGTTGGCTAAATCCCGCTTGCTCAATGTTGAGAATATGTTCGGTTTCCATCCAGGCACACAATTTGAAACATAGATATTGGGAATAAAGCTTACAAATAATATTTAACAGACTAATTGGTCTGTAATTGTTCAGATCAGATCTATTGCCTTTCTTGTATATAGGAATTATTATGGAGAGGCCCCATTCAGGAGGAATTTGGCCAGATTGATCTATGTAAGTAAAAAGATTGGCCAAAATTGGGGCCCACCAAGCAAGATTAGCTTTTAAAGCTTCAGCAGTGATAAAATCACTGCCTGGAGCTTTACCTTTTTTCAAATTGTTGATTAGATGTTCAATTTCTTGAACGGAAACCGGGTCCCAGGAGGGGATATTCTCAAGGGGGATGGAAATAAATGAATCGGAATAATGGACACTAAATAAAGTCGAATAGTGATTTTCCCAGAGTTTTGCTGGGATCTTACTGGCTGGTGCATTCCCGAGTTGTCTGTTGGAATTCAACACCAATTTCCAGAATTCTCTGCTATCTTTTGCATTGGCGGCTTTAATCAAGACCAGCCATTTCTTTTTAGAGTCAGCTAACTTTTTGGCTCTCAGAATTGCCTTGTATTCTTTTTTCTTCTTTTGGATTTCAGCTGCTGAGATAGAATTTGGGGCACTTTGAAAAACTTTAAAGAGCTTAATTAACTTTACCTTAGCCTGCCTGCAGTCATTATCAAACCAGCTATTGGAATAAGAGCTCCTTACATGGGTCTTATGAACTTCTTTTGAGAAAAGAGGAGTTAGTATAGAAGTTAAATAGGTATATGTGGTCAGAGGTGAGAGATCTTCCTTTGCTTGGTTTGTAAAGTTGCTAAAGAAGGTATTCCCTTGTTCAGACAGAGTCCACCTAAGGAACTTGTCATTTAACTCCTCATTCCACTTAAGTTTCTTTCTGCCAGTCATTGATATTGATGCGGGATATAGTTTACAATTGTTGGAAAACCCAGCTGGGACTCTGGGCCATCTCAATATGAGAGGAAGATGGTCACTTTCAGTTCTTGCATCAACTGATAAATCAGTGACTCTTATAAAAAAGTCTAGTGAGGACATTAAATAGTCTATTGTTGTATGTTTGGTGCCAGCCCAGAACGTGAATTGACCTGGGCAATCTCCCTCTACGGCACCGTTAAGAATATACAAATCAAGCCTATGGGCCATTTGTGCAAGGCATAGACCAGCATAGTTTGCTACTGGATCTAAGGAAACACGCTTGTAAGAAGGGAGGGTGCTAGCGGCAGTGTTGAAACCAAAGTTAGAAGTTAGCATCTCGTCATTGGGACCCATCCTTGCATTTAAATCTCCACCGACCAAAACCATTGCCTTGGGAAACCTTTGCATACAGAAACCAATGCTTGATTCCAGTTTTTCCCAAAGTGCACATATTTGTGCCTGAGATTGCTGGGGGGGAAGATAACAGTTAAAGCATAATATGGAGTAAATAGAGAATTTAAGATAAACAGCCTGTACAGTGTTGTCTGTAAGCTGGATTTCTACCGTTTCAGCATTTAAGGCTGTGTCAATTAAAATACATAGCCCCTCTGAAGGTCTTCCCCCTTTGGAGCTGGGTAGGGCTGCAGAGGAAAAAGCAAGGTAATTTGGAAGATCACAGTCTGATAGCATCCACGTTTCCTGCAAAAAAAGGATATTAAATTGGGTTAAGTAGTCAGTGAAGTTCCTATCCAAAGATTTTCCAGCCCAACCCGCAATGTTTCACGACAGGAGCAAAATATCTTGATTAGAAGTGGGAGCCAATCCAGGGCTGGGTAGTCAATGAGCAGTTATGAGATCCATTTGTCCGTCATAATCATTGAAGACGCAACCGTTTTTGTAGGGAAGTTCGGTGCTCTGACCAGTTGGTTTAAAAGATGGAGCAACAGGAGTTTCCCTTTGGGCTTGTTCAGGAAAGTCCTGCTTTGACTGTTGGTTCTCACATAACATAACATTATTCCCATTCGGAGCTTGTTGAGGGGGGTCCGACATGAGACAAGTCTCTTTGGATTCGATAAGTTTGATTCTTAAAGCTTCTAATCTATCAGTGATGGCCACTTGCTCAGGAAGGGGTAAGATTTTAAAAGACTGTAAAAGATTCTCCTCCACGGAGTTGTCCAAATAAGAGAGGTCATGAGGGTGTGACTCAGGAGGGATGGGGACGTTGGCAGGATTCCTCTGTGGGGGATTGAGGGTTGAATTCTTGTCAAAGGGAGGGTCGCTACATGAGCGAACTTTGCAAAGCAGAGGAGAAACAGAGAGATTGTTGAATACTCGTGTCAGAAATATGTCCCGCTGAGAAAGCATTTTCCTTTGCTTCAATATCAGGGCTGGGAGTGCAGAAGATTTAAAAGTAACCAGTATTTTTTGAGCCTGAGAGCCTCCGTTGAGGAATTCAACTGTTGTCATCTCTGATGGTAATACTTTGGATTTAAGAATAAAAGACAAGTGCCTGCTAATGTCTTCTTTGGTTCTCCAGGAGATGAAGCGGCCATTGAATGGAAAGACTGTAAAACATAGACAATTCTGCTGGAGAGTTAGCTTTTGCATAGGGTGGAAGTGAGAAGTCACAGCAGGGAGCAGTTGGGTATGAGCATAAGTCTTTGCCTTTAAGCCAGCTTCATTATTGCAGCTAGGGAGGAGGGGTGGCGAATTCGGCAAGGTTTTCCCATTAGCTAGATTATCAATCTTTAGAGAAAATAAATTACTGCATGAGATTATTTCTTTCAGTAGATTAGAAATTAATTCAACAGTTCTAGCCATTAGAATAGCAAAATTGTCAGGCACAGGTGTTCCCGGTTGCGTGTTATTTGTCTGCCTTTCTTGCTCCTGGGTGGCTGAATAAATTCCTTTGGCCAGCAATTCTGGCAGTGATAATGAGTCTGGGCTGCCCTCCAAGGGTGAGAACTGATTTGAAACTGGGACATTATACGATATGATTACGTCCTTTTCTTTGAAGAAGTAATCATTCATTTTGGTTTGTTTGCTTACCGGAGAATGAGTCGCTCCGTCACGCCCATCCCCCACTCCTTCTCCCGCTCTCCTTCTCTTTCTGGAGGTCATTGCAGGCTATAAGGTTATAATAACTTTCCTCTTTGATTTCCTTAAGGCAGCTGGTCACAATGTCCAGTTAAAAGCAGTTAAGAGCAGTTAAAAGAAAAAAAAAGAAGAAGGAAAGGGATAAGATAAAACCTTGCAAAGCGAAGGGACGTCCCAGAGCATAGCTGCACAGTGTTGCTGATGTTGCACGCAAAAGCTTTAAACAGCACAGGATACGAGATGCACTTGGAAGAGTATGGGAGACCATCCGAAGGAGGTGGTTTTCCAAAACTTCAAGGTTGGTGGCTCCAGTAGAAGTAGTGACTTTGCCTAGGCTATACTGTGAAGACCCCCCAACAAAGGTATTTGGACATTATTAATGCGAAGGGGGAGTTGGAATTGGATGATGGTATCAGTTGGTGGGACAGAGTGCAGATCCAGTCAAGATATAAAAAAGATAAAAAAGTAGGGTTTGAGAAATCTTTAACAGATATGGAGAAAATTTTGTATGAACCAGAAGAGAAATTTATTAAAAAAATGTATGCACTGTTGTTGGCTGATTATATGGCAGATGAAATGGTGAAAAATAACATGATTCAATGGGCAATGAACTTTGGTTATAATATTGAGCTGGAACAATGGGACCAAATATGGAAAATAAATGTAAAAATAACCAGGGCGGTCCCAGATAGAGAAAATATGTATAAAATGCTGTACAGGTGGTATATTACAACAGATAAGCTGGCGAAGTATGATGAAAAATATTCTAATGTGTTGGAAATGCAATGCTAAAGTTGGGTCCTTTTATCATATGTGGTGGACATGTGAAGTTACTAAAAATATTGGATATGGGTGCATGGTATGATGCAGAGAATTATAAAAGGCACTCTTTGTTTAAGCCAGAGGTGTTATTGCTGGGTATACTGCCAAAGGAGGTGCAGAGAGAGGAGAGATATTTGTTAATATATATTGCAACTGTGGCTAGGATTCTGTATGCGAAGTATTGGTGGTCTACGGTGGTTCCAACAAAACAAGAACTGATCAGCCTTTATAAACACATGGCAACGCTTCTATAACTGGTATGACCAGAGAGAGAAGGATAGAGAGAAATAATAATGGTTTGAATATTGAATATTATTAGTTTTGTGTTAAATTAGAAGTGGATAAGATAGAATGATAGAATTGGTGGATACAGAAGTAAAAGAAGGTAACACTTAGGTCAGTAAGGGGGAGGGAATTTAACTGGGTGATTTGCTTTGGGAAGTTTACCCCCGTGAATGTTGAATGTTGTATTTTGTGGGTGTTGTGTAGTGTTAGGATTTGTATTGTGTATTGTATTGTATTGTCTGTGATTGTATTTTGTGTTTTGTTTTGTTGTTATGTCATTGTCTTAAAAATAATAAAAATGCCTCTTTTAGGGGCGCTTTAAAAAAAAAACTAAAGCAACTTCATATAAGGAAAATATTTATAAAATGTTGTACAGATGGTATATCATCCCAGAGCAACTGGCAAAATTTTATTCTAATCTACCAAATGTATGTTGGAAATGTCAAAATAGTGTTGGGACCTTTTAACATTGGAGAAGTAAAGAAACACCTTTGAGAGAAGATTTTTTTAAGCAAATTGTTGGAAACTGCCGAAATGGATAAGTTAACTTTAATTTTGAAAGGACAACCAGAAACAACTTTTGAAAAATACTTGGTCAAGACTTTACAAATGGCTCAAAGGATACAGCATATAAAATGCTGCCTGCTTGCCTGCCTTAAGTGCTTCTGGCTGAGTTTCCCCATTGGAAACAATGGAGGTAATGGGGGTAACCCGTTTGGGTGCCCATAGAATTGGGCCCACTGGTCCAATTGCTTTGGAATATGGGGGTGTATGTGGGGAGAGGCTCCCGAAGCTACCCTGAAAATATGGAGCCTTTCCCTCAAACCCCCTCCCCCCCAGAGCCACTAACAGCACCATGGGAAAAATAACTGTTTTCCCATCATAAAGAACAATGGAGGGAATGGGGGCAACCTGTTTGGGGGCCCCTAGAATTGGACCCCCGGTCCAATGTTCTTAAAACTTGGTGGGTACCTTGGGGAGAGGCTCCATCAGCTACCCTGTGAGTTTGGCGCCTCTCCCTCAAACCCCTTCCCCTCCAGCCCCCAGAATATACCCTATGTTTTTGCCATTGACTTCAATGGCCCATGGGATATAATGAGGCTGAAATTGACATTTGGCTGGCCCAAAGACTCCCAAATCTGCTCATAATGCCGAAACTGACATGCGGGAGTCTTTCTACCCTCTAAAACTGATTGTGCCTGATTCCGCCAAACCGAATCCAGCCAAATTATTTTTTTTGCACACCCCTAGTCCCAGGAGCAAAAACGCACTTTGCCCCCTCTTGTGGTGCAGCAAGAGAATTTCCAGAAACAGAAGTCTAATACTGCACTGCAAGAGGACAAACTGCATTTTTGCACCTGGGGCTGCAAAAACATCTGCAGAAATTAGTGAAAGATGTGGAGAAATACAAATGCAGGAGCAGGGAGAGCCATTCATGCAGAAAACATCTTGGACTTTTCTGGGAAAAACCACCTTTTCATTTATTTTAGTCTATGAAGCTGCAAACAACTCTAAACAAACAAACAAAATCCCCATGTGAAAAAAATTATCAATTTTCTGTGCATCAAGGAGAAGAAAAAGCTCATATTCATAAATATAGAACCATACAAAAATATAACTTCATCTTCAGAAGTGCAACAGTAATGAAAAGTAATTTGTTTACTTACCGGATTTTATTTACAATCTCATTGATGTCAGTTTCTTTCCTTTTTACATTTTTATAATGATTCATAAATGGTACACAGTTGTCTTCTGTACACTGTCTGTTGAGTCCAGTGCTAGGAGGTGTACACCGTACCCCCAATTTCGATAGAAACTCTTGGTGAGTGAGGTAGCCTTTTCCATTCACATCATACCTTTTAAAAGACATATTTCCTTTAATCAGATATTAAGGCTCAACACAGTAAATCTATTTTGCTTCTTATGGATTTTGTTGCAAAAACAATGCAGCTATTATTCAACAACTGCCAAAGTCTGTCTAGTCTAGCGTTTGGTTTTCAAGAGTAACCGGACAGATGTTTCTAGCACCTCAAAGAACATGGAAGTAATGACTGATTAATGATCCCTGACAGACCTAGCAAGGAATATGTGTCATCCTTTTAAAGAGCCACCTAAACTAGTAGCCATCACCTGATAACTGTACCAGTTTGGTGTAGTGGTTCAGTGCGTGGACTCTAATCTGGGAGAACTGGGTTTGATTCCCCACTCCTCCACCTGCACCTGCTGATGTGACCTTGGGTCAGTCACAAGCTCTGGCACAGCTGTTCTCTCAAGGACAGTTTCTGTCAGAAGTTCTCTCAGCCCCACCTACCTCACAGGGCGTCTGTTGTGGGGGGGGAAGGGAGGGAAGGGAAGGAGGAAAGGAGGGGAAGGGAAAGGAGTTTGTAAGCCGCTCTGAGACGCCTTTGGGCAGTGAAGGGCGGGGTATAAGTCCAAACTCTTCTTCTTCTATTGACACGGAGTGCTTTCAGTTCTTCTGTTCAGAACACAATTTGTTCTAGCAAGATTCAAAGAAATGTTGCTAAAACTCATATTCTTTGGGAACATATGAAATGCAAGAGCCTATAATAGTTAGTTTTAACATGAAGGCAAACATTATAGCCCAAAATTCTTCTGCACCTCAGGCTGCATTTTTAAGCTACAGAAGAACTATCTTCAATTCCCCCACCCCTTCCCTCTCCCCCCCTTACCTTATTGTACCTGGTAGTAGGTAGCCAACGGGGGGGGAAATAGTTTCCCTCTCCCTCTTTTAAGTACTTCAGACATTGTTTCAGCAGCCTCTGAGGCACACTTATAGCATCAGGGTGACTACGTTCCACAGGGTGCACCAAGTATACTTCCAGCACTGCCAGAACAGCAACCAAGACATGGGGAAAGAGGTGGGAGGCAGTGTTCTCTCTAAGCTGAATTAGTGTGAGCTAGCTCACAGGTTTTTAGGCTCCGGCTCACACATTTTTGTCTTAGCTCAGGAAGGCGGGCTCCAGAGCAAACTAATTGACACAGGAGCCAAATCGCTTGCTCACAACTTTAACGCCAGTAGCTCACAAAGTAGAAATTTTGCTCACAAGACTCCACAGCTTAGAGGGAATATTGGTGTGGGGGGACTATCCTTTAAGTGCATTTGTTGACTAGCTACGTGGCCATCCCAAGCACTGCCTGCTTGGTTAAGTGGGAGAGGAGGAAATAGTGAACCAATAGCCATGTCAGCTAAATGAGAGGATACTTAAATCCAGTTATCTGAGCTGTGAACAGGCAAGGCAGCTCTTTCTGTAAACCTGAGAAATGCCCCAGGTTTGCAAAAAAATCTGAAATCTAAAAAAAAAAATGTTTTTTTTTTAAAAAACAACCCAAAATGATAAAAGGAGCACCTGTAGCTTTAAGAAACAGAAGCCCTCAATGACCATTACTAGACAACCACAGCATTCTAGGCTCAGTTTTGCCAGTAAAATGAAAGGGGTAGGGGCAGGGCCCTTTTCAGGGCTGTTTCAGCCTTTGAGAGAGGACTCATTTGGCCAGGCCCAGCAGCCACCTCCAGGGCTAGTTGCTACTACCTGATCTACATGACTCACCTAGGCCTGGCTGCTTCAATAGTAGCCCCCCCACATGAAATAGTAGCCCCCCCTCTGGCATGAGCCAAAGGGTGAGAGCCAAAGGGTGAGGCTCTTGGCCTGTGGCTCATAGCCTAGGGGCTCTGTAAGAAGCCCAGGAAAAGCCAGAAAGCCAGGGTTCCCAGTAAGGTAAGTAGACTTCTACACCAGTAACCATCTAAATACAAAGGGATTTAAAAGGGGGGTTATATAAAAGTATTTGTTTAAAAACAATTATGAAGCCAGAATGCCAGCAGGGGGTTGGGGGCTATCCAGTGTTTTGCATGGAGTGTCACATGTATGACTATCTGCCCACTGGTCAGAAGTCTTGGGTGTGTGCTCGATGCAAGGAGCTCCTGGTTCTCAGGGAGCGAGTTTGCTCCCTTGAGGCCAAGGTGGCTGACCTGGAGAAGCAGAGACAGTCAGTTAGGTGCACGGAGAAGACTCTCGGGGACTTGTTAGATATGTCCCACTCTGGATCTGGCAGCCCAGCTGCTGCCACGGAGCATGAAGGTCAAGGGGAAACGGGGCACCATCCTGAGGATAAGGGGAATGTGCCCTCAGAAGGGACCTCTTCTTCAGCTGGTGAACAGGTATCCTTTCGTACCAAGGAACCGTCCCTGGGAAGGGTGGGAGGGGGCTCTTGGTAGTTGGTGATTTGATCCTTAGGCAGGTAGACAGCTGGGTGGCGAACCCGCATACTGACCGTATGGTGACTTGCCTGTCTGGTGCGAAGGTAGCGGACATTACGCATGTTTTAGATAGGCTGGTAGATAGTGCTGGGGAGGAGCCAGTGGTCGTGGTGCACGTCGGCACCAACGATGTGGGGAAATGCAGTCGTGAGGTCCTGGAGGAGAAATTTAGGCTGCTGGACTGGAAACTCAAGGCCAGGACCTCCAAGGTAGCCTTCTCGGAAGTCCTACCTGTTCCACGCGCAGGGCCGGAGAGACAGGCACAGATCAGGAGTCTCAATGCGTGGATGAGACGGTGCTGAAGGGGGGAAGGGTTCAAGTTTGTTAGGCACTGGGATGCTTTTTGGGACAAGGGGGAGCTGTACAACAGGGACGGTCTCCACTTGTCCCGAGAAGGAACCAGACTGCTGGCGCTCAAAAAAAGGTGGCAGAGCAGTTTTTAAACTGAATAATGGGGGAAAGCTGACAGGAGATGAAAAGTCTCTGGTTCAGGATGGCTCATCTCAAAGAGATGAAGGGGTAGCTACTACTTTTGTACAAGGAAATGGATTACAATTGTCCACTGAGACTGTGGCTAATGATAGGAACTGTCTGGCAAGGACTCGAGGCAGCAAGAGGAAGGCTGTGGGCTTAACAAACGTGGGAAACTATAAGTGTTTATACACAAATGCTAGAAGTCTCCGAGGTAAAATCGGGGAGTTGGAATGCTTGGTTTTGGGGGGAAATAGACATTGTGGGTATTTCAGAAACTTGGTGGGATGAGGAAAATCAGCGGGATACGGTGATTCCTGGTCATAAATTATATTGGAAGGACAGGGGGGAAGGGTTGGAGGTGGGGTGGCTCTGTATGTCAGAGAGGGTATACAGTCCAGTAAGATTGAGAGGGTAAGAAAATTGGATTCGCTTCTGGAAATGCTATGGGTTGAAATAGTGGGTCCAAAAGGAGGCTTAACAGTGGGAGTTTGTTATCGCCCACCAGATCAAAAGATAGAGGAGGATTATAAAATGATGACTGAATTAAAGAGAGCGGCTAAACGGAATAACTGTGTCGTAATAGGCGACTTTAACTACCCACACATTGATTGGGTCAATATGAGTTCTAGTCGGGAAAAAGAGATTGAGTTTTTAGACACTCTCAATGACTGTGCTATGGAACAGATGGTCACAGATCTTACCAGGGGAGAGGCGATCCTGGATTTGGTCCTAAGTAACACCCAAGACCTGGTGAGAGATGTAAAAGTGATTGCACCGCTTGGGATCATAATGTCATTGAGTTTAACATTTGTACAGATAGGGAGTTGCCCAAAATGACTGACGAAACTACTTTTAACTTTAAAAGGGGTAACTTGTCTGGTATGAGGGGACATGTGAGGAAGAAATTGAAAGGAAGAGTGGAGAAGGTCAAAACCATTGGGGAAGCTTGGAGACTATTTAAAAAGACAATCCTAGAAGCTCAGAAAAAACTATATACCGCAGCTTAGGAAAGGCACAAATAGGTATAGAAAAAAGCCTGCATGATTAACAAATAAAGTAATGGAAGCTGTAAAAGGTAAGAAGGATTCCTATAAGCGGTGGAAAACTAGTCTCAGTGAGGTTGATAAAAGGAAACACAGACTGTGGCAAATAAAATGCAAGTCTGTGATCAGGCAAGCAAAAAGGGAATATGAGGAGCATATTGCAAAAAACATAAAGGCCAACAATAAAACTTTCTTCAAATACATTAGAAGTAGGAAGCCAGCCAGGGAGGCAGTGGGGCCCTTAGATGACCAAGGGGTAAAAGGAGTAGTGCAGGATGTTAGGGAAATGGCTGAGAAGCTGAATGCATTTTTTGCCTCTGTCTTCACTGTGGAAGAGGAGAAGTGCTTGCCCACTCCAGAACCACCGATTTTGGGAGAGGGTTTGAAAGACCTGAATCAGATTGTGGTGACAAGAGAGGAAGTCCTCCAACTGATGGAGAATTTAAAAACTAATAAATCACCAGGCCCGGATGGCATTCATCCGAGAGTTCTGAAAGAACTCAAATGTGAACTTGTGGATCTCCTGACAAAAATATGTAATCTTTCTTTAAAATCTGCCTCCATTCCTGAGGACTGGAAGGTAGCTAATGTCACTCCCATCTTTAAAAAGGGCTCCAGGGGAGATCCAGGAAATTACAGGCCAGTCAGTCTGACATCAATACTGGGTAAGTTGGTGGAAACTGTTATTAAGGAAAGAATTAATAGGCACATTGATGATGAACAAAAACTATTGAGGCAGATTCAGCATGGGTTCTGTAAGGGAAAATCTTGTCTCACTAACCTGTTAGTGTTTTTTGAGGGAATGAACAAACATGTGGACAAGGGGGACACAATAGGTATTATTTACCTTGACTTCCAGAAAGCTTTTGATACAGTTTCTCATCAAAGACTCCTAGGTAAGCTCAATAGTCATGGGATAAAAGGACAAGTCCTCTTGCGGATCAAAAACTGGCTTATAGATAGGAAACAGAGTGAGTATAAATGGGAAAATTTCTCAGTGGAGGGTGGTAAGCAGTGGGGTACCACAGGGATCAGTACTCAGCCCGATGCTTTTTAACTTGTTTATTAACGATTTGGAATTGGGAGTAAGCAGTGAAGTGGGTAAATTTGCAGATGACACAAAGTTGTTCAGGGTGGTGAAAACCAGGGAGGATTGTGAGGCACTCCAAAGGGATCTGTTGAGGATGGGTGAGTGGGTGTCAACATGGCAAATGGGGTTCAATGTGGCCAAGTGCAAAGTGATGCACATTGGAGCCAAAAATCCTAAATATAAATACATGTTGATGGGGTCTGAACTGGCAGAGACTGACCAAGAGAGAGATTTTGGAGTCGTAGTAGATAACTCAATGAAAATGTCTAGACAGTGTGTAACTGCAGTAACGAAGGCCAACGCTATGCTGGGGATTATTAGGAAGGGAATTGAAAACAAATCAGCCAGTATCATCATGCCCTTGTATAAATCATTGGTGCAACCTCATTTGGAATACTGTGTACAGTTCTTGTCACCACATCTCAAAAAGGATATTATAGCATTGGAAAAAGTGCAGAGAAGGGAAACTAGAATGATAAAAGGGTTGGAACACCTTCCCTATGAAGAAAGGTTAAAATGCTTGGGGCTCTTTAGCTTGGAGAAATGACGGCTGAGGGGTGATATGATCGAGGTTTATAAGATTATGAATGGGATTGAGCAGGTTGAGAAAGAAATACTTTTCTCCCTTTCTCACAGTACAAGAACTCGTGGGCACTCCATGAAATTGCTGAGCAGTCGGGTTAGAACAGATAAAAAGAAGTACTTCTTCACCCAAAGAGTGATTAACATATGGAATTCACTGCCACAGGAGGTGGTGGCAGCTACAAGCATGGACAGTTTCAAGAGGGAATTAGATAAACATATGGAGCATAAGTCCATCAGTGGCTATTAGCCACAGGGTATAGATGGGAACTCTCAGTCTGGGGCAGGTGATGCACTCTATTCTTGGTGTTGGAGGGGGCAGCAGTGGGAGGGCTTCTAGTGTCCTGGCCCCACTGCTGGACCTCCTGATGGCACCTGGTATATTTTGGCCGCTGTGTGACAGAGTGTTGGACTAGATGGGTCATTGGCCTGATTCAACATTGGCTTCTCTTATGTTCTTATGAAAGCTGGTGTGATATAGTGGTTAGAGCTTCATACTAGGCTCTGGGAGACCCAGGTTCAAACACCAGTCTACCATGGAAGCTCACAAGGTGATGTAAAGCCAGTCACATATTTTCAGGCTAACCTACCTCACAGGGTTGTTGTGAGGATAAAAAGCAGAGGAGGCTCAGAAGAATGATGTAAGGTGCCTTGGCCCCACTGTGGAGAAAGGTGTGATATAAATGAAGAAAATAAATCATAAATGTAGCTGAAGATGGGAGGCAGATCAAAGGTAGGCTGGTGAATGGCTGAGAAGGAGGAAGGGAAAAAGCAAAGGGCATGGGCATCAAGAGGAGGGGAAAAGGGAATAATGTAAGGAAGGATATACAAGGGAAAGTGATGTGCCCTCCCACAAGACCTTGAATGCTCCCTAACATGCAAGTTAGCAGCTGGTGCCACACAACTGGGCCTTAATTTAGCTAGGTAGAGGCTGCAGGATGGCAGATAAAGTTAAGTTGGCTGTTGGGTGAGAAGGAAACAGGAAAACAAGAGAGGCTGTGGAGGCTTTCTGGGAGTGAAAGATGAAATAGTGAGGGGGGGGAAATTAGATGCCTCCCCAAAAGTCCTTGCAGGTTCCTACTTCTTATTTCAAGTTTGGAAGTTGAAAAAGGCAAAAGCATTTGTTTGTTTTTTAGCTCAGCTTTTCTGAACCAATTCTATTTTGAGCCCAGGAAGAAGAGGTCACCCATCATTGCTTCTAACTTGCCACAATTAATCTTCTTGAATTTGACAGTAATAAACGTAATTCCAGAGATACCTATCTGTCAGACCATTCACAATTAAAGACACTCTCTTTTCTGTTATTTCTCTTTGAACTCCTGGTAATAATTATTTTCAAATATCTAGGGGGGAAACCTACATGTATACCATATGGCCTCAAGCCCACTACAAAGTATTCTTGCATAATTAGCCATCAAAAAAGGAATTACCATGTACGTAGGCTTCCCAGTCTGCAGGCCCAGCTAGGGGATCCCCCATTTTGCAGGCTCCTCCCCACCCCAACAGCCATGATGTGGGATGCATACTTGCTCCTTTCCTATTTAACTTATTTCTCAACGATTTGGTCCCCATCTTAGCGGAAGAAGACTAGCATTCTCCTAAATTGGGCACCCTTCGAGTACCCATCCTGCTATGTGCAGACGATACAGTACTACTCTCTTGCACGAGGGTGGGGCTCAGACATCTGCTGAACAGATGTCTTAGATATTTTCTTGAGAATAAGTTATGCCTCAATTATGAGAAATCCAAGATATTAGTTTTTGCTAAGTCCTGCAAAATCCAAAAGTGGACATTTGATGGGAAAGAAATAGAGGAGGTAAAGCACTTTAAACATGTCTTGGTCATGCTATTGCAAATCATTAATGCATCAGCCATCTCACATTTCTGCTTTAACAGAGGGAACCAGTTTGTTCCAGCTGCCTTAAAAGTTTTTAAGGCTAAAGTGATTCCACAGTTATTGTACGGTATTCCAACATGGATAAATGCCTTCGAGACCGGAATTGAAAGGGAGCAATCCAAAATTGCAAGGAAAATCATGGGTCTGCCATGCTGCATTCCATACGTGTCTCTCTGTTTAGAAACAGGCCTTAACATGATAGAAACAAAGGCATGGCTAAAATCAATCAAATACTGGCTACGAGTGTACTACACTGCTAACTGTGGAAGCTATATACACCAAATGCTGTCTTTATCTGTTTATGTTTCCTCCTGTAACCTGACATATGACAGTAAAGGTCTGTGTATGTGTGCCATGATGTGCCTTTAAATCTCAGCAGGACATTTTAGAAGAAGATTACAAACTGTTTGTATTTGGGAATGTGTGTGCGCCTTTAAAACTCAGCAAGACTAAACTGCATGGGGGGAGGCAAGCAGGCACTGAAAGGGAAGAATCAATGTTCTGAACTATCAAAATGTGTTAGCAAAATATATTAGCAGAAAAGCTTGTGCAAGTATAAATTAGAAGACAGATTGGGAACTTCACTCGCTTGGGACTAGATAAAGTCAGCCAAGGCCATAGAGCCTCAAACAAAGGAATAGCTTAGCTTACTAACATCCAAGATAAGAGCCTGCTGAAACACACACACAAGAGGAGAAAGGGAGAGAGAAGGGGGGGGGCTGAACAAGGAACAGCTTGAACGACATCCCTCTACGCGCGTAGAAGCCTGGTCACCAGGTTTAGGGGAGGGAATTTGGTAGCCAGACTGTGAGGGGGACCACCCCTGATGGGTGGCCCAGCCAGAGAGATGGGGGGGGCTGCTTTAAATTGAGCTGTGCTGCGTCACAGACTTTTGGAGGCAAATGGGTAGACTGCCTATCCTTGCCTCCCCGTGCTTTGCAAATTACGCTACAATAAACCAGCCTTAACTGATTTTCCCGTGTGAAGTCTTTCCTGCTTGACACTTGTCCGGTCACTTCCACATAACATGCACAAGCCATGTGGCTCTTTCTGGTGAGTGTGTGGGAGAGGAAGAGAGCACAGGCCCTCTGTTTTTCATTTGTTTCAGAAGTCAAGTGTATAGTAAAATGGATAGTAAAGAGTTAACTAGAACTTGATTATGGGATGGAGGAAAACTCCAACCCCTAGACTGCTCTCATACTTACTTTCATTTTTCTGTGTTAGTCTGAAAAAGTTGGTTGAACTAAAGCAGATTGTTGCAGATTGTTACATTCAGCAACTCCCGTGCGTAAAGCAATTTATACCGTTGCCCTAGTGAGATTACAAAAGTGTAGGTTTGCGAACTGCTTGTGTTTGGGAAAGGATTCATTGCTATTTTGGAAGCTTCGTGAGTGAGTGAGTGTATGTGTTGCTTAATAAAGCAATGCTTGGAAATGCTAGCAAAGCCTGACGAGGGACTTGTGGAGGTATGACAAATTACACTTTCATTTAGTGGAAGCATAGCTGCTGGGGAACCCTTTGAAGGCAAAAAAGAGGAAAAGGAAATGAAGAGTGTATTCAGGGGAACTGCACTGCTGTATTTTTATTTAGTTAGTTTTTTAGGGAATGGGAATTCTCCAGGCTCCACGCCCAAAGCCCCAGGGATTTCCTGAGTTGGACTGGCAACCCTACATATATGTATAATATGCAGCAAATAGTTTAAATGCTATTCAAAATCTACCACTAGAGTTTCTTAGCCTGCATTGCCTCATTAAGTTTATCAAGTCACAATACAGCAGTAGTAACAGTGAAAACTACAAGGAACAGCACTCTAGAAGAGTCTAGCCCTTGGCTAGAATTTTAGTAGCCCTTGGCTACTTGAGCCACTCCTGTTTTCTAACCTCTATCCCATCTATGTATTTTTTTATCTTAGTCCTTGGCTTCGTTCTTATATCTGCAAGGTTCTATCTTCAGAGATTCCTGTATTTTAGCTACTGTGCATGCTGTCCTTTTAACTGCTCTATCTCTTCACCAACTCCTCTAAAACTCTCTCAATCTTAAACATTTTACTGACACTACTTAATGTGTTCTCCATTAACATGACTTTCTATGGGATACATTCCAGGTTTCTATGAAACACTAGTGTGATATAGTATCATAATATTATGATGTTTTGTTTTATATATTCCATAAATCAGAAGAAACTTCATGGCATATAATGCACACATAATCTACATTTCTGATTTTGTATAGATATCAGATTTTCACTAATATCTAATTAGATATCTAATTTTCACTAATGTTTCACTAATGAAATCTACAGCAGCTAATGAACTTCGGCCGTGAAAGCCTTCGACAACATATTTTCACTTCCTAATTTTGCTGTGTTGATTGCACTAACTTCATTTAATCACACGGGAAGTTGGATTTTGTTTTCAGATTATCTGAAGTAAAGCTTTTGCAGCAGATGGCTTAATGATGAAGCCCTGCTGTCACAAGACATCCTTAAGGAATAAGAATGGAAACTGAAAATTAAGGAAGCAGAAAGTAATTCAGTACTAAATCACAACTAGGAAATATACATTTTGAGTCTGAGGAACTGTACATCTCTTATATTGCAGAGAAATTGATTTTTGATAAGATGTGCAAGGTGGAGGGTGTACTGTATATATAATACTAATAAATATTTTTTCTGACTGCTGCTAGAGATGCCAGAGGGGTAGCTGTGTTAATCTATTGCAGCAAAATGAAACCCAAGTCCAGTGGCACCTTAACGACTGAAAACATTTATCTCAGCATGAGTGCTTGTGACTAACAAATGTTCATGCTGGAATAAACAGTTTTAGTTCTTCGAGTATCACTGTTTTATTTTGTTTCTGGAGACCTTACTGTGCCAGGCTGGCCTCACTCTCATCCGCCTCTGCTGAACCTCAGTTCCAGTGGGGAGGGCTTTTTAACCACCCAAGTCCTCCTTCTTTTGCTTTCTCACTGGGCGCTCTAGGAAGCAGCTAGCAAGTTCTCTTTGGCTCTTTTCTATCTGGCCTTGGAGACAAACCCAACATTATGAGTGACATGGATCAGCACATGAGCACCTGACCAAACTCACATGTAATGACTTACATAGGCCGAGGACAGACTGGCAATTTGCCCCAGTAGCCAGTCGCGGCAAAAAAAAACCCGGATTAACCTATACCGGGTTTTCCCGTCCACACAGTGGGGGCCGCTGCCAGAAGATACAGGACGGAGGCGCGCGGGAGCGTTCAGACTGCCGCGCCGGAGGCGTGCTATATTCACCGTTTCCCCATTAATTCGGCTGTGGGTGTATGGGTGTATGTGCGCATGAGCGCTCATGCGCTCAAGCGCTCATGTGCATAAGCGCATTTTGCCGGGTTTTTTTTTTTTTGCCGTGCAATGCCGGCACCACATTGGACAGTGGAGCGGAGCGCAGCCAATCACAGTGCTGCTGCCTCGTGCCCAACGCGGGTTGCTCCCGGCTTTTCGCCTGCGCAGACTCCCTGGAAGTGGAGAAATGCGCGACGAACGCAGGCTTTTGGATTTGTGAAGGCTTTTATCAGGTGTTTTTTTAATCCGGCACTGAAGCGCGAGGGCTCCGGTAAGCTCCGGGTGGGGGACGCCAGGCAGATGTGCCTGTGTGAACATTCCATTTAATCCGATATTGAGTCGTTGTCAGCCCGGGTCCCATCCCGGGGCAAATTGCCAGTCTGTCCTCGGCCATAAAGTGGGTTTACTCACCTAAAAAGCGCTTTGAGGGGGGAGGCTTCTAGCTTGCCTACTGCACAATTTTCTCCAGTGGAATCAGCCACTAGAGATGAGAAGCAAAAGTGCTGAAACTCATAAGATTGTCTAGTGGGTAGCCTCTCTGTGCCAAGTAAAACTTTCTTCAACATTTCCAGCAGTGATTGGTTGGCTGAATCTTCCAGGCCACAAGGTGCAGGGTGTCTGGATGAAGGACCTTGCTGAAGTCATGAGAAGACTGAGGTAACATCCACTGGGCAGCTGTAAGACCTTTGTGAACCAGCATGGAATGGCCAGTATGATGTGCAAAGGATGAAGTCCGTGAAACCTCTCTTTATCTTCTTTATGCCCTTTGTTACAAGGGGGATAGAAGGTGCAGGACAGGCATTCTGACCAGGTCTGTAAAAAAAGCAGGGCACCCCTTCTTCCAGGGACAGGTGATCTGTTCCTGTCCTGAAGCAGAATTAGCAACACTTGGTGTTGTGTGGAGTCATGAACAGATCATTGGCTAGAAGAAGATGTCAAAAGATTTGTATCAGCTTGAATGTTGTCATCTTCTGAAAGATGAATGGCAAAGGGAGTGATGTTGTACTTGCTGCATCTCTCCCACAGGCAGTAAGTTAGACTGTTCAGGGTAAAGGAAGCTGTCGTTCATTTCCTGTTTGTTAATTAGTATGTGTTGATGGCCTGTACTATTTTGCCTTGCAGCCTGGGGAGAAAGGCATGAAATGACTTGTATACTGCCAGAAATTCCACATGGCTGATTGGAACTGCCCCCTTGAGATGACTAGGGTTGGCTGAATGGACCTATGTCTCAAGTGGTGTTCAGCCCCAAAAGAAAGGCATCTGATTCAGGGCCAGATGTGAAGTGGGAGGTGTAAACAGAATGCCCCAATTTAGGTTGTGTTGGCATGACCACTACTGAAGAGACTACAACATCTTTAATGGCATGAGTAAGAATATGTTTTGAGTATCTATTTGTGGGTGGAAATCATGGTGGAACCACAGTTGTAGAGTTGCAAATGGTACCACAAAAATTGAGGTATTCATGAGACCCAAAAGACATTGAATCTGACTTGTTGAATGCAATGGATGCACAAAAAAGAAAGAGACCAAAGCAATAAGGTCAGTTTTTCTGTCTGGAGATAGGTATGTTCACTCATTAGTCAAGTCAAGAAGGGATCCTATGAAATGCAAGATTCTGGCATGAAACGAAAGTGACTTCATTCACCTGAAAGCTCAGAGAGGTTAGGATACACAAAGGTTCTCATGTGATGAAGGAGGGAAAGGTGAGAGGACATTGACAGAAGTTAATTGTTTATATAAGGGAAGACAGTGATTTCATGATGCCATACTGCAACCACTGTTGTGTACTTCATGAAAAACCTCAAACTAGTGGAAAGGCCAAAGGACAACATCTTGTCCAAGTAGTGGAGATATCGCCCATAGTGAAATGGAGAAAGCAACAATTTGTGGTCAGATTGAACTGTGGAAGCCCTTCAGGCTGATACATGCAAACTAGGTTTTCAATTTAAATAGAGGAAGGATGGGTGTTAGGGCCACGATCTTAAACTTTTTGGCCTTGATACAATTTAAGATACTCTTGAGATCAAGGATGGAGAAGAGATTTTTTATCTTTCTTTGGGATAGTGAAGTACCAGGAGTAGAACCCTTTGTAGACTAGAACAGCTCTATTGCTTCTTTCTGCTGGAGGGAATCCATCTCTTGGAGTAAATGTGATGCTAGGATGGGGAATAAGGAGACTGAAAAAGGGAGTTGGGCATTCTTATAGCAAACTCCCTGAAAGTGAATTGTATCATGAAGCCTCAAGTTAGCAATGGTGGTAGTCCTGTCTCAAGTTAGCAATGGTGGTAGTCCTATCTTAGGCAAGGAGAAAGCTAGTGATTAAAAATTCCTATTTACCACCTACAGTAGAAAAGCTGAAATAGAGGGGAATTGGCTGTCTTTAGAAAATTATGTCAGGGCCCTAATTTTGGAACATCCCGAGGCCACGTTCTTGCTAGGTGGTGACTTAAATGCCCATATGGGCCTGGATGATGTGTCCTTGGCTGCTAAATTCAAATTGGTACTGAGCACATTGGATGAAAACTCAGACACCCCCCACCAGGAAAGGATATTTAAAAATCAATACTCAAACTATGCGGGGACCTGTCTGTTTCAATTTGCCCATAGATCAAGATTTTACATCTTAAATGGCTCTACAGAAATTGATGTTTCGTGAGAGTTCACATTCATGGGAGGATTCAGATCTAGTACAATAGATTATATATTGGTCTGTAGAACTCTACTTTCTATGGTAGAGAAATTTCAAATTCTTCTTTATCTGGAAGGGGATGATTTCTCCCTATTTTATATATTCATCTGGACTCTGAGGATCTTCATTTGGCATCTAGATATTCCACTTTGGTTGCATCCATAGAAAGATATGGCTGCCAAGCCAGATGGTCTTCTGAATAAGCTCTGAGCATAAGAGAAATTTTAACTCCTGATTTTAAAGCTATTGGAATTTTGTCAGTCCCCAGGGAATCAGATGGCTGTTCAAGATCCCATAGCTAATTATGAAAACCTTATACAAAAATTAAAGCATTTTCTTCTTTATTCTCAAAATACTACACCTATGAAACAGTATAATTTCTCTAAGCCATGGTTTAATCAAAGCTGCATATTAGCAAAAAAAAAGAAAAGAAAAGCTAATCTGAATGTATCAATAATATTTGAATTCTGAAGAACAGGATAAACAAGAAGCTCAGTTCCAATTGCTGACTCAAAAAGAAAAAAGAATATAAATTGCTGTTAGTACACAATAAGAAAGAATATTCTGGGGAGGTATGGGGCCAATTGATCAAATCAGCAAATGACAAAAATACATCTCTTTTTTGGAAATTAATTTTGAGCAGACTCTCTGAAACGAAGTCTCCAGTATCCTCCTCTACCACCTGACAAATGGTCTCCTTCTTTAAAGAGCTGTATGAGGATGCTGCACAAAACCCATTCCCATTAGTAATAGAAAATCTCCCTAAATGGCCCCCTGTAACCCCAGGTGAGATTAAATTCCATATAGAGCTATTGAAAAATGCTAAAGTTCCAGGCTATGGTGGTATTCCACCAGAGCTTTTGAAAGAAAATAAGGACCGGTGGGCCTCCTTCCTGGCTCATCTCTTTACCTATATTGATGAGTCCGGTTGTATGCCTAAGTCCTGGGGACTGGCCATAGTAGTTTCCTTTTATAAAAAGGGTAAAAGAGAGGATCCATCAAACTACAGGCTGATTAGTTTGTTGAATATTACAAGCAAACTGTATGCAAGTCATCTTTTAGATAAATTCTTAGATTGGCTTGACCAAGAGAATACCTTAGTGGTGGAGCAGGCAGGTTTTAGATCAGGGAGATCTATAATTGATCAATGCCTGTCTGTTCAACACCTTATTGAGAAATATGCAACCAAGGGGGTAACTTCATTTTATGCCGAGAGATGCATGCATACGCTGAATAAGCCAGCTGCAAGCCTCGACCTCTCCATGTTGTATGTTAATCTCCAGTAGATAGATCATTAGGATCTAAGTTGACAGCTACCTGTCAGCTGGTGACAGCTACCTGTCAGCTGGTGTCAGCTGATGTACTGACAGGACAAGTCCCAACTTGTTCTGCCTGGCATTGAACAGTGTGCAGTCACT
The DNA here is from genome assembly GCA_029375565.1 of Gekko gecko. NCBI lineage: Eukaryota > Metazoa > Chordata > Lepidosauria > Squamata > Gekkonidae > Gekko > Gekko gecko. The sequence continues at coordinate 212,928,521 of JAPDNY010000005.1, read as the reverse complement.
GTGACTCAGCAGTCCACTGATTGGTGGGGGTTTGTATATAAGTCTTTGTACTATTGCCGTATTTTCTTCTCCTGTATATTGGATGCCTGGCGTAGCACTTTGCTTGTGAATACTGTGAATAAAACTCTTGTATATAGTGTACCACTGGACTGCTTTAGAGGCTCCTGTGCTGGATCTACAGTGCAAGCAGGTGAGAGACTGGAGGGTGGGAAGTCCTAAAAGGTTGGAGGCTTGAATAGTTAAGACACACTCCCCAACACTCCAAGGAACTAATATCTTTATAGCTCAAAAGAATGTAAATAGTCTTATCTTTGGGGGGGGAAAAGGACAAGGTCAGTACAGGATAAAAAGAAGGAGTAGAAGAATCAGCGCTCAAGCTTCAAGAGTGGTAAGATAGCAATTATTTTGTTATTTTCCTAAAGAGGAAACGCCCAGGAATGGTGAACAACCCTCATTTTAAGAGCTGGTGGGAAAATGGCAAAAACTATTCGAGAGCTATCAGAGCAGCTGTCTGCCTTTGAGAATAAAGTTATAGCTTCTCAGGAAAAAATGAGAGACGAGATTAAAGCAGTGAAGGATAAGGTCACGGAGATGGCAGAGGAAATTAGAACAATAAAACAGACTGCAACCTTTGCTAACGAGCAGGCTCAAAAAATAAACAAAAGAGAGACCAATGAACCAGCCAACTCACTGAACTCTCAGACCGGAACAGAAGAGCAAATTTAATTCTGGTAGGGATTACGGAAGAAGTAGGTTTCAAGTCTTTGGAAGAGACTTTCAAAGTCAAAGTCAAATTTATTATAACAGTCATAGACCAGATAAAAAGTTTTACACTTTAGACAGTTAAAATACAAGTCTGGTTCGAATGTACAGCTAAAATATAGGGAAGAGTGTGTCATTTACTTTATCGCTATAAACTTTGAGCTTAACATTTAATATAAATTACATTAATGTATATATGCTTTTGTGACTAATAAAACATTTCCTATATAAACACATACGAATTATAATACAAGAAAGCTGAAAGCATCAATAAATACGTTTTTTTTAAAAAAAAACTTATAAGGAAGAAACAATAAGGTGCATCTGAAGTTGTTAAGGAAACGGGCAGTTGACAATTAGGTGCTTAACGATTGATTCCCTCTAATGTGGCTTTCCTAATTCTTAGGGCTAGCCATCCAAATCTGGCCACTAAGAGTGTGACCTCTGAGTGTCTATCCACCAAGAGGTTTTTCATTATATGAACTCTTTGCCTACTGTTAAGAGGTAGGGATTTAGGAAGTGGGAGTAAGTTCCAGATTTTGTCATATATCTTACAATCGAAAATAATATGTTCTAGATTCTCGATGCCATTGTTACAGCAAAGACAAATACGTTCCTCAAATGGGATTTTCTTGTACTTTCCCTCTGTAGCTGCTAAAGGAAGGGCATCCCAGCGCATCAGAGTAAATATTCTCCTGTATTCATGGTTTGACAGTTGGTGGAGATAGGCCATAGTGCTTGTTCTATTAAAAGGGTCCAGAAGTCTCTTCCATCTCTCTACCCGGCCGATATCGTTCTGCCTATCAATATCTGTAATCCTCTGTTTTGTCAGTTCTCTGGCTTTGTCATATGTGAGAGTGCATAGATATTGTTTTGTGAAGTCAAGGTAAGGGAGTTTTTCTTCTATAGCCTTAAGTCAGGAGGGTATAAAAGTGTCTTGCAGAATTAAACACATAAGCCCTTTAGAAAGAAAAACTAGTTTCAACCAGTAGTGAATCACCATGATCCATAACCTTGCCCCCACTGTAGTCATTCCAGTTTCAAGTCGAATAAGTGCATTTGGGATGCTGTTCGGTACCTGTAGGACAGTTCTCAAGAATTTTGATTGCACTGTGTCCAGTTTTTTATAATTAGATGTAATATTGATGGGAGCACCAAATGTTAGTTGGCTAAGAGATTTGGCCTTAAATAGTCTAAGGGCCGCTACAAAACATTTGCCCCCTTTATACCAGAAAAAAATTTGAATTGCTCCTGAACTCCTTTTGGCGTTTGTGGTGATAGAATTAATATTTACAGTTCTTGAACCATTAGCCTGAAAATTAACACCCAGATACTTGAAACAGGTAACTTGTTCAATGGGGACAGAATTTAAGTGCCAAGGGAAAGTTTTGGAGGATCTTTTAGTAAAGGCCATTACTTTAGTTTTCGAATAGTTAACCTCTAGTTTGTTTATCTGGCAATAGAGGGCAAAGGAATTCATGGCTCTTCTGAGACCTAAGGGTGTCCTTGCAAGTAGGATGGCATCATCTGCGTATAGGAGCACCCCTATGTGTCTGTTACCTAACTTTGGGGGGTGTAACTCAGGCTTGTTTAGGTGGGCTATCACATCATTGACATAAAAGTTAAAGAGAAGAGGAGCCAGTAAACATCCTTGTTTAACTCCTTTCTCCACACTAATTGGATTTGTCAGGTGTCCTTGAGGAGAATACCTAACCCTTATGCACGTGTTGTTATAAAGAGCCTGAATAAGAAATAATAACCTTCTGTCAATGGTTGAGGCTCTTAACTTCTCCCATAAGATGATTCTGGAAACTGAGTCAAAAGCCGACTTCGGGTCCAAAAAGGCAGCAAAAAGCGACACCTTTGAATTGGAGGAGTATTTGGCAACCCGGTGGTCCAGTATCATACACTGGTCTAAGGTGGCACGGCCCTCTCTAAAGCCAGCCTGCTCGTCAGCCAGGCAGGAGTCGTTTTCTAGCCAGTCCCTAAATTTCCATAAGAGGTGCCTTGCATAAAGTTTACTGACTATACTTAACAGGCTAATTAGCCTATAATTGTTCGGGTCTTCTTTGTTGCCTTTTTTGTAAACTGGACTAATAACTGCCACTTTCCAATCCTCGGGGATTCTCCCTGTTTGATCAATTAGTGTGAACAGGGATGCCAAAACTTGTACCCACCATTCTATATTCTTTTTAATCAGCTCAGGGGAAATTAAGTCGAGACCTGGTGCTTTACCAGTTTTCAAGGTATTAATAAGCTGTTTCACCTCTGAGTGCCCAACCGGGGGCCAATTAGGGAGGTTATCAATCTCTCTGGGATTGGAGGATCTTATGATTGTTTCTTTGTACAGATTCCTGAAATGGGACTCCCAAATTCCAAGAGAGATGGTATTGCCCAGAATACTTACTGGCTTGTCCGAGAGGGCAGAAACCAGTCTCCAAAACCGTGCTGAGTTCTTTTCCTTTACTGCCTTGTTAAGTTCCTCCCAGGACTGTCTAATGTCTTCCTCTTTCTTCCTTTTGATGAGAGCCTTATACTGAGCTTTTAAGTATTTTAAAGTTGATAGAGAAACAGCTTCTGGGTTACACCTATATCTTGCGTAATTTACGCTAAGAAGGTTCTTTGTGCTTCTACATTCTTTGTCAAACCATGGTTTGTTAAAATCTGACCTGGACCTTGAGTGATCTGAGATAGAGCCTTTCAGACCTATTTGTAACTCCCTTATAATTTGGTCGTAATTCTCCAGCCAGGGCTCTGTGTTATCTGCTTTTACTAGACTTTGTGAAATAGTGTTAATCAGCTCAGAGTGGAGTGTCTCGAGCAAGGCTCTTTCCACAGATACTTTCCATCTGGGGCGGATATGTATAGTGCTCTCAGAGGACCCTGGACTATGACAGTGAGATTTCACTGTAAGTGAGTCAAGCTTTTGCAGATCTATTTTTACTATGAGGGGCAGGTGATCGCTTTCACAGAAGGGGGCAACTTCAAAATCCTTTATATATTGGACTACCTCGTCTGACACCATGATATAGTCTATAACATTCATTCTGTCCCCAGACCAGAATGTAAACTCAGCAGGATGATCACTTGGGAAAGACCCATTCAGTATAAAAAGATTACTTCTGTTTATCACCTGACTTAACACGCGACCTGCATAGTTAACTGTTATGTCTTTTGAACACCTATTTAACGGTAGAACAGTACTTTGGGTCCTTAAAGTACAACAATTACTATAACCATGTAGACTGAGATCATCAGCTCCAATCCTTGCATTAAAGTCGCCACTCATAATAATGTAGGCCATGGGGTAGGCTGCCCTCAGATCTTGTAAATAAGATTCCAACCCAAGTATAGTTACCAGAATTTGTTCGTTAACCCCGTCAGGTGGCAAATATACATTTACAATTAAACAAGCTAAGTCCCGGCACTTGAGTAATACGGCTTGTGCAAAGTGGTCATAGTTAGGAAGTACCACTGCTGTTATTTCCAACAAGGAGGAAATCAAAATACAGAGCCCTCCTTTGGCTCTACCACGCACTGAGGCTTCTGCGGGTAATGCAAATGCCTTGTAACCAGTTAGTGACAGTTCCTCCATACACCATGTTTCCTGCCCCAGAATTACATAAAATTTACACAAGAATTCCATTGCACTAACCTCCCTCCTTCTACAAAACCACCCTCTTAAGTTCCATGACAAAAATGATAGGGTCTGTTTTTTGGGCGGTATACTATGGGCATTTTGCTTAGTATTCTTTTGCAGTCATCCTAGTGGTGAAATGGTGTTCAGGTCTCCTTCTACGTCTAAGAAAACACAACCATTCCTCCCCCCCTTCTGGCGAGAGCCAGGATGAGCCTTCGTATTTAGAGATTCAGGGGATACTGAAGGATCGTGGAATCCTCTGATGTTGGGCCCCAATTGATTTCTGATTACTTTGTCTTTAGGGCTGCTGTTCTTGCCTTCTGTTGTTATAGAAGTTGGTATTGGCTCGGCCGGTTCATTCTGTGGTGTAAAGTTCTCTTCAAGGGGGGGGAGAGGCTTGATCACTGGATCACAAGTCTGTTGGTGAGTCTTTGTTCTCAATAGTTGCATTCTTATGTTCTCCAGTCTGTCTGTAATCCTTGCCTGTTCCTCCTGAGAGAGGCCATCAAAGGAGCATAGGAGGTCAGTTTCCAGTGAGTTGTCAAGTATAGGGCACTCTGTTAGTTTTGATGAACAGACTGAAATCTCGTCCACCGTAATCATCTCCGTTGCCTCATCCAAGATGGTTGGGTCTTGTTGATCCCCATCCGACTGCTCAATTGGGAGCTTCACTACCTCTTTCTTAGCTGCTGGCAACTGCCACTTAGAAGTAAGGGGAGTGACTATGGAGTTACTGAAGACCCTTGAAGGCCAAATCCCCTTCAGGTTTAGACTGTTTTTTTGTTCTAACATCATAGAAGGAATTGTGGGGCTACTGAAGGAGAGCATAACTCTTTGGACAAAGTTGGTGTAATTTAATACTTCCACCGAAATAAGATCCAAATGATGTCCTATACCTTTAAGTACCGACCTTGAGTGCCTAATAGCCAAACGTTTAGTGTTTGTAAGGCTGGATTATGAGACAGACTTTATGTGGTTGTAGGACTAGAGAATGTAGAGTCCTGGGAGTAAATCCCTCCCTTTCTGGCCGCTTCATCTGTAATCGGAGGCAATTACTGTCATTGCAAGGCATGTCCTGATGTCTGGGCTTTTCAGCATTCGAGACTGGGTCAGGAGTTATTCCTGCACTGAATTTTCTCTCTTCATACAGTCCTGCAACCATTTGAGTCAGTTTATCAATGGCAGTCTCGATCTTTCCCACCGACTTAAAAAAACTTGCTACAGTTAAAGCAGTAAGTTCTGGATAGTTAATTGTAGTAATAGTAGCAGCACTAATCTCCTCCTCCTCCTCCTCCAGAGAAACGGCTCCCACTCGACCTGTAGTATCTTCCAGTCCTTCATGTTCAACTTCAGTAGCAGTTTCAGCCAAAGGGGAGTAACGATTTGAGAGGGGAATATTAAATGAATTCCTCTTGTTAAATGAGAAGAACTCCCCTATCTTAGTCTGTTTCTGGGCAGGTTGTAAATTTAAGTCCTCTGGTTCATGGGGACGTTTACCACGGCCCATAGTTTAAGACGGAGGGAGCTTTGTTTTGTTTTTCGTATGTTCCTTCCCTCCTTGTTATCTTAGTTTATCAGCAATAGGTCAATTAGGCAGAGTTCCACAAAGAGAAGTCTTTTGACTCAGAGGAGGAGAGGGAAAACTACACAGCAGAGTTCAAAGGAAAGAAAAGAAAAGAAGCTTGTAAGCACCTGTGCTCTTGTTAGTGCTCCTGTCTCGCTGCTGCCATCTTCCTCCGTATCGGGTTGTTGTTGTGAGGATCAAGAATAGAGTGCATCCTGGAAGAGACTTTGAGGGTGTGGATGGAAGAAAACGGAGCAACAATTAAACAGGAAGAAATAGAAAAGGCACATAGATTACAGAGAAGAGGGGAAGAGGAACTCCCAGGGATGTTATTGTGAAATTTAGCAGGCAAAAATTACAACAGGAAGTATTTAAAACATTAAAAAAGAGAAGAAAGACCTGACCTTTAGAGGGGAAAAGGTTTGGGTGAGGGAAGACTTCTGCCAAGAGACTATAAAGAAGAAAAATCAAATGAGACCCTTTGGTCAAAGACTCTATGATAACAATGTGAAATTTTCATGGGGCTACCACTCCTCGATACTAGTGTTTAAAGAAGGAAAGAGGCTTATAGCACAAAACCCCACGGAGGCAATGGGACTCCTCAAGCAACTAGGAATAGATACAGAGGACCTGAGAGACCAGGAAATGGAGGAAGATTTAGGAGCAACAGAAGACCCTGGAGAAGGAGGCTCAGGAAGACCCGAGAAAAGGCTAAGGACAGACTCACATGAGGAAACTGCATAAAAGGGAAGTATACAAATGCTGAATGAGCTAAGTTACTAAGTTTAAAAGTTAAGGAGGGGGAAGGGGTATGTGCTTTCTAGAAGGTGGAGAGACGGGATGAAGTTTTCACCTCAAAATTTGTCTCAACCACAGGGAGGGGAATGGAAGGAAGGGGATTTTTTTAATGAATAATATTAAGTACCCCCAGCCAGGGTGGCCCAAGGTTCAAATCAATATGGAAAATGGATAAGACAATAAGATTACTTTCACTGAATGTAAATGGCTTAATGTCAAATCTTAAGAGGTATAGGATAGCCAAAATGGCCAGAGAACAAAAGATAGATTTGATGTGCCTGCAGGAAACACATAAAAAAGGACAGAAAACCATTACTAAATGACCCAAGGTGGCAGGTATTAGCAGAAGCTAGGAGTAATTCTAAGATTAGAGAGGTAGCAGTTCTGATCCACAAGAAGTTTCAAGTTGAAGTGGTTGAGAAGTCAATAGATAATGAAGGTAGATACTTAATAGTTAAATTTAAACTGGAAGGGAAATGGTATACAATAGTGAATATCTATGCACCAAATAAAAAGCAAAAGAAATTTTTAACAAAGATTTTTAAGAAAATTCAACGATGCTCAGAAGGAGAAATAATTATGAGACTTAAATATTGATATTACAAAAGATAAAAATATCAAGTTAGAGGAATGGGTATTGAAAAAAGTGCATGAGTTTATAGGTATACAACCAAGACCTACACACATATTAAGTAGACACAAAACGCCATCATGCATAGACTATATAATTCAAGAAAAAAATAATTATATGGTCATTAAAAATATTAAAACTCACCCAATTTGGATATCGGACCACGCACCTATAAGTATCAAATCTGAAATAAAACAATTTAATACAAGAAGACCATGGAGATACAATAATTTAATAATGATTAAAGAAGAGGATAGGAAATATATGGAGAAACAGATAAGTTTATACTTTAAAGAAAACAGAGGGACGGTACCTACTACTATATTGTGCGATGCCGCCAAGGCGGTAATAAGAAGATACTGTATAAAGAAAGAAAGGAATATAAAAAGAAAATGGTATAAAAAAAGACAACCTGAACTTCAGGAATTAGAGAAGCTACAAAGAAAACAAATGGAAAAATATAACCCTAGGGTACAGAATAAAATTAAGGAGATTCAGAAACAGTTAGAAGAAGTAGACATAGCGACATTATGGAAAAAGGAAAACATGGTTAAGAATGAATATCAATACAGCAAAAAGATTGGCGAACTATCTGAAGATTAAAAGAGCAAAACAAAGTGTTAACTGCATAAAAGTTAATAAGAAATTAACACAAAACCCTAAAGAAATTACAGAGGCTTTTGAGAACTTCTATAAAAATTTGTATAAAAAAAAGAACACAGTAGACTTTAAGGAGGAAATTAGCCAAATAATGAAGGAAGCAGAGAGAGGAAAACTAAAGGACGAAATTACAGACCAAGAAATAAGGGAAGTAATAAAAGAATTTTAAAAGGGCAAATCGCCAGGATTAGATGGTTTCAGAGGCGAATTTTATAAAGAAATGATGGATATTTTAGCACCGGAACTTAGGGTATTGTTTAATGAAGTTTTAGAAGGTAAGAGCATTCCGGATTCATGGAGGAAGACAGAAATACTATTGATCCTTAAACCTCAGAAAGACCCTAAAGAAGTAGGATCATATAGACTCATAAGTCTCTTAAACCAAGATTATAAGATTTTTGCAAAAATAATGGCAAATAGACTAAAGAGGGTAATCCCACATATAATAAAAGGAGATCAATACGGGTTTGTCAAAGGTAGAAGCATAGCACATCCCATAAGAAATATTCTCAATGTTTTATATCATGCCCAACAGAAGAAAGTAGGTTTACTAAAACTAGATTTTATAAAGCTTTGGATACCCTCTCTCATGAATATTTATGGCAAATAATGAGTAAAGTAGGAATAGGAAAGGAATATTTAGAGGCAATTCAGGAAATTTATAAAGAAGGAAAGGCAATGGTAAGAGTAAATAATGAGCATTCACAAGCATCTCCTATACAAAGAGGGGTATGACAGGGCTGCCCCTTATCACCGTTACTCTTCATAATAGCAACAGAACAGCTAGTGGAATGGATTAGAAATTCTGGAAGAATAAAAGGCTATAGGATAGGTAATGTGGAAATGAAAATTAACTTATTTGCAGATGACATCATAATTATCATGACAAACCCAAAAGAGGGAACAAAAGTAGTAAAGATTATTTCAGATGACTTTGAAAGATGTTCATGGTTAAGCGTTAATATGGCAAAATCAGAAATAATATATTTAAATGTAAATAGGGAAGAAAAAGAAATAAATAGACACACAAAGATAGGGTTAGGAGTAAGAACATTTAAATATTTAGGTATAGTTGTACAGAAAAATATGGATAAAATGATAAAGGATAACTATGATAAAGCAAGGAGAAAAACAGAGAAGGATATGAGAAGATGGAAAAATAAACCACTAGGGATAACCTCTAAAATTAGAAGTGTTAAAATGTTTTTGGTGCCCAAAATATTGTACCTATTTCAAACGTTACCAATGGGAGCAAAAGAAAATAACATAGTACAATGGAACAGACAGCTAAAAGAATGGATATTTGGCAATAAAAAATGTAGGTTTCACAAAAGGATAGTGCATAGCCAAAAGACAGAACTGGGATGGGGAGTCCCAGAGCTAAACAATTACTATGAAGCCTTCCAACTCAAATCACTACTAGAAATAGGAGAGGAAAGAGAACAGAAATGAGTAAGATTTGAGAATGAGATTAATAACAATATAGGAAGACTAGGTATTTTTTACAAAGCTAAAGCTAGAGACCTAAAATTAACAATAGGCCCCAGAAGAGCAACACTGGAAGTGTGGAGGAAATGGCAACCAAACTGGCTAGGAAGACCCTCTAGATGGGCGCCACTAGAAACTATCAATGAAGAGGAGCAAGAAATTAAACGGTGGGAAACCTTAAGATCCAAAGGATACCACAGAGTGGGGGATATGTTTAGAGGGAAAACTCTAAATCCATTACAAGAAGTAATAGAAGAGATAGGCAAGCAACACTGGTTAAAAATAGGTGTGTACAAGGGAGCAAAGAAGATTAATGGAAAAGAAGAAATGTGGATAGATGAGCCAATGGAAGAAATATATAAAGAAATTATTAAGAAGAAACAAGGTGTAGTAGGGAAAATATACAAAAAGATAATATCAAATAAAGATCAAATAACAGAATATTTACAAAAAATGTGGAGTAGAGAAGGTCAGATAACAGAGAGGATTGTAGGAAAAATTATGAAAGGAACAGATGAAATTAAGGTAATTAAATTTAAAGAACTTGAATATAAATTTCTCACAAAATGGTACAAGACACCAGCCCAATTGGCTAACATGTTTCCGGGATTAAGTTCCCTTTGCTGGCACTGTATACAATCTAAAGGATGGTTTGCACATATGTGGTGGGAGTGCAGAGAAGCAAGGGCATTTTGGGCAGAAATTATTAAAGCTATAAGAAAAGTATGTAAAATAACTTTGAGCATAGATTTCAACTTAATGCTGATAAGCACAATGGGAATACCCGATATTGGATAAAAAGGATCAAACCATAGTGTAGTAGATGTAGTAGATGATATTGGCAGGTAAAGCAGTTATAACTTTGGGTTGGAAAGACAAAAGTAGATGGACAGTTGAAATCTGGCACAACTATTTGTCTGATTTTATACAGTCAGACATTACTGCAACTCTATGCAAGGAGACATCATGGGAAGGAAAATCAGCAGAAATATGGAACAGATGGAAGACTTACTTAGACTGGATATCCAAGGAAGGAAGAAAAGATATTCAGTGGAAAATTCAGACTTTGTGCCCATGGCTGGGGTTAAAAGACTAAGGACAATATGAAGACAGGGAGGGGAGGAGGGAGGGAGGGGAAGGGAAGGGAAATTGTAAGAAGTTGAATAACATGTGTTGTAAAAGGGAAAAAAGGGAAAAACGAATAAAAAATATAATTAAAAAAACCCTTCATTTTATGCCGCTTTTGAACCTTGATGGTTCAGAACACACTTCAATTCTCCTGCTCCTGTCATTTTCTTTGCATTTTCCTCCCTCATACAAAGCCCATCTTCACATTTGATGGTTACCTTCTGCTGTTGTCCTTGCTGTAGTGCCCCTTGTGTTCTGTTTATAAAACATCTCATTTTCTCTAAAGGTGAGAAGCATGAAAACAGGTTTGCACTTACCTGTGATAGTGGGGTTTTTTTTTTCTAGGATGGGTGGCTTCCCATAGGGAGGTAAGTCTGGTTATTCTGATTAATGAGGAGGGGCGATGGTCCTGGCTGGTTTTGATTTTGAGCTTGATGAATGCCTAGGGGTGTTGGTGGTGGGGCCTGGGTAAAATTAATTAAGTCCATTTGGTCTCCTGGAGAGACTTGCAGCTCTGCTGAGGCAGGCGGTATAAACAGTCTCCCTGTCCTGGGCTTCTCTCTATCTGTGCAGCCTGTCTTTAACACTGGCATTTGTGTATTGGGTATTATCTTTTCAAAAACATCTGGTCTCCAGAATTATATGAAAGGTCCATAATGTTCCAGAAACCCCACTCTAATCATAGCATGGTAGCATAACTCAGCATAATAGCATTCAATAAATTTTCCATTTTCTGTACAATATGAAAAGATAGCTCTAACCAATTGTATATCAAAAAACCCATATACTGGCCACCTGGCAATGGATAAAGAGGACATATTCTCATATAGTATTTTATCAAACATTCAACCGGGTTAAAAAAAAATCATTCCCTTTCCCCTCTGTGGGACCAGCAATCTTTGAGCAATTTCTAACAATGTAATCAAAAGGCTTCTTAATCTGTTGTTTACTGGTACAGTTTCCTATGATATTAATATACAGACACACACACAGCAGTTGAAAATGAGGATCAGAAAAAGGTTTGGGAAAGAGGCTGAGGTGGAACAGCAAGAGTTAATTAGTCTCTTCCAGCAAGAGCATGCCCATCCCCCTCTTTTCTCTCTCTGCTGACTGGATCTGAATGGGAGGGGCGGCCATGCAGAGAAGCCTCCGGTTTTGCAATTCCAAAACGGTATTCTGCCATAATCAGGAAGGGCAGAAGGTCTCATACCCCAAATGACATCACATTAAAGAATCTCTAACTGGTACCAAGCAGTTAACATCATACAAGCATAATTTGACTTTAAACATTACTATTGGTCTCTCCTTATACTGGTCACGTATGTCAGGGATTGTATTTGCTTGGGAACATTAGGGAACGCTGAGATCCTTTCTGACCTTAGTGAAGCTAGGTGATAAGGGTTGTGATTCACATTCAACTTCGCTCTTGAAGTCCTTGCAGCTTCTTGAATACACATTCCATTTCTACTACATCCTAATTCCATCTATAGAGGCTGCTAATAATACTTTTGCTTAATATTGCTTCTTATATAAAATGCAATTATAAAATATATATCTATTATGCTATAAGTTTCTCTAATCAGAAGATTCTAGGTTATATAATAAGATCTGTATCTATTATAATTAAACTTCTGAAGGCACAGTGACAGCTGTCAGCATATAAACATCTCAGAGGATATGTCAGAACCCACATTCAGAAATCACATCCATTTTCCCTTGTCCTACAATAGTGATTTATCATGTGGTCATCTATGCAGTTCCACCTGGGTTACTGCACATGTGCAGGCCTGCCATGAAGCTCAAAAACTCTAGATGGTGCTCCTTTGCCTCCGCCACACTGTTTTCCCACCTTTTCCAGGATAAAAGGATGGGGTCAAGTACCCTTCCCTCAGTTCCTCACTGCCACCACTGGAGAAAGCTACTTATTGTAATAATTAGAGCTTACAGCAGGGCAATAGGCAGGGACATGTAACTGCACATGTGACACTCAATGAAAAACTATTACAAATAAATACAACCTGATTTTCATCATCATCATATCTACGCAATCCCAAATGGGAAAGCAGTGAGTTGATTTATCAATTCTTCAAAGGTGGGTGTGAGCTTTTAGTTGAATATGGTTTGGATTACTGCCTTTCCAAATGTTGCATCTTTCCATGCTGTTAAATGCAGGCTGTGTATATTCACATGCAGGAAGAAGGGGCCCTGCCATAGGAAGTTGTGATGGCATCAGAGGATGAGGTATTTGCCTTGAGATATCTTGAGCAGCATGGGGAACAACACCTGCCTCAGCCTCCAAACAGAGCCATTATTATTGCCATCATGTTCTCTGCCTTCATTTTGCATAGCATTTGTGAAAACAATGGGAGTGGGAGAAAGAAATAGTACATGATCCCTCTACATTGAATTTGGAAGGTGTCCCCTAGTGAGGGAGGATGCTAGGTTACTTGGGAACTGAATAGGACATATTTCTTGTTTGCATCTGTTGTGAACAGATCTATACTGAGTATGCCACACTGTTGAAGAATCAGAAGGAGGACATGATTATTTAGTTCCCACTCATGAGGTGCTGAAGGACAGTAGCTGAGGAAGTCTGCTGTGTGGTTGCTGCTTCCTGCTATGTGAATTGGCTGGATCACAGATCCATGTGATTCATTCTCTTATTCTCTTATTTTGGATGTCAAGAGGCACAAGGCTGGTGAAGCTATGCTACCTTGCTTGTTTATATAGAACATTACAGTTAAGTTGTCTGTTGCAACCATTAGGAAGGACCAAATGGAGGACAGTGCCAGGTAGACTGCCTTGATCTCCAAGTTGTTTGTGTGAAGCAATTCCTTTCAAACAAATAAATCACCACTGGCTAAAAAGGAGTCTACATGGTATGGGGTGGTGAAATGGAACCCTAACAAAAAGTTTGGGGAAGGGTCCACCAGGACAGGGAACGTATGATATGTTTGTTGGTAGCATTTGGGAAATAATTCAATCCATGCTTTGGAGTTTGCTTCCAGTGACTTTTACTGCAACAGGAAGAGCCAGAAAGCAAACAAAATGAGGCACTCAGGGGAGCTGTTTAAATGGCCACAGGAGAGCCCCAAAACAATATGAATGTCACAGCCCCTGCCCCAGCTGACTCCACTGATGATAATGTACGCATCTGAATAATCCAATTGTTGCCAGGCACTGGCCCACCACTGGATACAACTGAATTGCCACCACGAGGCTGCCTTTAGCTGGCTACATCTTCTTGGCTCTTCACCCAGCTCAGACCACAAAAATCAACCCCCCTTAGTTGGGTTGGTTTTGATGCATAGTCTGTGAGGTGGTATACCTTTAATTGCTTGTGTTGAGTGTCTGAAGGTTGTAACTTTGCTCTGTCCTGTTTCCTCTTGAAACCCTGACATGTCTGTGCTGAATTCCATCTCTACTACATTTGGTTTTGCTGTTTCTTGGTCACTTGTTAATGAGTTTTCTTTAACTTTTGCGGGTTGCATCAGATTTAGTCCTAGCCTCTGGTCTTACGGAAATATACTTTACCACTTATTGCAACCTTGTCTGTCTTCAGGAATAGAATTCTGTACCGTTCGCAATGGTCACTGTAACCCACTAGTACTCTTCTGTGGCCCTATTGTCCAGTTTCGAGCATCTTTCACTGTGAACAAAGGACTGGGCTTTGCATCCAAACACTCTCATGCGCTTGGCTTTGATTCATGTCATAACTCTTATGGAGTGATGTCAATTGCTTTTGATGGAAATCTGCTTTGTAGATATGTTGCCATCATAATTGCTTCACCTCAATACTTATTTGGAAATCCAGCATCCAGAAGCATGCAACAGCCATTTCAACTAAGGGGCTGTTCAGGTGTGTATGGCACGGTTGTCTGCTGCTCTATGCCTTGTTCCTCTGGGTACTGCTCCTCTTCTTTATCTGTATACTCTCCCCCATTGTCTGTGAGAAGAATTTGCAGCTTCCTTTGGAACTTATTGCTGGCTACTGCCAAAAACTCTTGAAGTTTCCCAAGCAGATCACTTTTTTGTTTCAGGATATACATGACAGAGTACCTGGAATAGTTATCGATGAAAGCCATCAGGTATTTGTTTTCTTCTGGTATAAGAGTTCTCATGGGTGTGCACATGTCACTATGCACTATCTGTAGGAGATGTGTAGACTTGCTTTCACTGTCTTTAGAAGTGAGGCACATGTAGTTTTTGCCTTTATGCATCACATACACTTCATATATGTTTGACATGACATCATCTTCCTGTCCTTGGTTAAGCCTTAGTTTTCTTTTATGGGTTGTGGATGTCTGTGTCCTAGATGTCTGTGCCACAGGTAGATATAGTTACCGTGACAAATTTGTGTAGTGATTCTAGCTTCCTTATTTGGTACGTTAAGCTTGTACAGATGCTCCTTCTCAATTCCTCTGAGTATAACTTCCTTCCTCTTCTTAATCTTGTACTGGTTTCTTTGAAATTTCACTGTAAGAGCATTACTGGTGAGGCACTTCACAAACAGAAGGCTTCCCTCCAGTTCAGGAATGTATAGGACATCTTCCACAAGGAGTTTACATGTTCCTTTAGATGGCCCACAGCACTTTAAGAATCCATACCCAATTCCTTCTGCAGTGATGCTTTTGCCATCTACAAGAAAGATCTTCTTTGTGCTGAGATCAAGATCTGTGAAGAATTCCTGGTTGCTTGTTATTTGGCTTGTGTCACCTGAATCAGTGTACCATCCATTTAGACGTAGAATCATAGAACCATAGAACCATAGAGTTGGAAGGAATCTCCAGGGTCATCTAGTCCAACCCCTGCACAAGGCAGGAAATTCACAAATACCTCCCACTCCATACCTGCAGTGACCACTGTTCCACACCCAGAAGATGACAAAAAACAAAACAAAACAGGATTCCTGGCCAAACTAGCCTGGAGAAAAATTGCTTCCTGATCCCAAAGTGGCAATCAGCATTTCCCTGGGTGTGTAAGAAAGGGCCACAAGAACTAAGCACTGAGGCAACCCTTCCTGCCCTCCCTCTCATGATCTGCTTAAGTTCACACAATCAGCATTGCTCTCAGATGGCCATCTAGCCTCTGAAAATCTCCAAAGAAGGAGAGCCCACCACCTCCCGAGGAAGCCTGTTCCACTGAGGAACTGCTGTAACTGTCAGGAAGTTCTTCCTAATGTTTAGCCGAAAACACTTCTGATTTAATTTTAACCTGCTGGTTCTGGCCCAACATTCTGGGGCAACAGAAAACAACTCCATACCATCCTCTATAGGACAGCCCTTCAAGCACTTGAAAATGGTTATCATATCACCTCTCAGTTATCTCCTCTCCAGCCTAAACATACCCAGCTCCTTCAACCTTTCCTCATAGGCCTTGGTCCCCAGACCCCTCACCATCTTCGTTGCCCTCCTCTGGACATGTTCCAGCTTGTCTGTATCTTTCTTAAATTGTAGCGCCCAAAACTGAATACAATGCTCTAGGTGAAGTCTAACCAGAGCAAAGTAGTACCATCACTTCATGTGATCTGGACACTATACTATACTTTTGTTGATACAGCCCAAAATTGCATTTGCCTTTTTACCTACCACATCACACTGCTGAATCATGTTCAGTGTATGGTCTACTAAGAGCCCTACATCCTTTTTCACACATACTACAGCCAAGACAAGACTCCCCCAACCTATAATTATATATTTGATTTTTCTTACATAACTGCAGAACTTTACATTTATCCCCATTGAAATTTATTTTATTTGTTTTAGCCCAATTTTCTGGCCTACCCCTCCCAATTTAGTATCATCTGCAAATTTAATAAGCATTCCCTCTATCCCTTCATCCAAATCATTGATAAAGATGTTTAACAAAACAGGTCCCAGGACAGATCCTTGAGACACTCCACTTGTCACTCCTCTCCAAGAAGATGAGGAAGTATTCACAAGCACTCTTTGGGTGTGTTCTGTCAACCAGTTACAGTTCCACCTAACAGCCATAGGAACCAAACCACATTTTACCAACTTATCAACAAGAATATTATGTGGAACCTTATCAAAAGCCTTACTGAAATCAAGATAAACTATGTCTACAGCATTTCCCTGATCCAGCAAGGTAGTAACTTTCTCAAAAAAAAAAAAAAGAGAGAGAGAGAGAGAGAGAGAGAGATAAGGTTAGTCCGACATGACTTGTTAGTGAGAAACCCATGCTGGCTCTTAGTAATCACAGCAGTCCTTTCTAAATGCTCAAGGACTGTCTGTTTGATGATTTGTTCTAAAACTTTCCCAGGTATAGATGTCAAGCTGATGGGTCAGTAGTTACCCGGATCCTCCTTTTCCTCTTCTTGAAGATGGGACAACATTTGCCTGCCTCCAATCTTCTGGCACCTTACTTCATCTCTAAGAATTCTCAAAAATAATGGACAGAGGCTCAGAAATTACATCTGTGAGTTCTTTTAGTATCCTTGGATGCAGTTCCTCTGACCCCAAGGACTTCACCTAATTTAAAGAAACTGGGTGTTTATGTACTACCCTTATGCTGATCCTAGGCTGCAACTCCCTTCACTCATCATCTGTTCTGTTTTTGCCATATTGAGCACAATTTCCTTTGCAAGAGAAGACTAAGGAAAAGTAGAAATTGAGAAGTTCTGCCCTCTCTTCATCACGTGTTACAGGTTAACTTTCCTATACCTTCAATGGGCCTATCATGTCCTTGCTCTTTTTCTTACTATGAACATAAGAAAATAACCCTTTTTTGTTGTTTTAGCATCTCTCGCTAGCCTAAGCTCATACTGAGCTTTAGTTTTCCTAACCTTCCCTCTACAAGCATTGGCTATTTGTTTATATTTATCCTTGGTTATAAGGCCCTCCTTCCATTTCCTAAAGGAGTCTTTTTTATTTCTCAAGTCTTTAGAAAGCTGTTTATGGAGCCACCTTAGCTTCTTTAGGCTCCTCCCATTTTTCCTTCTCATAAGATTTGTTTGTGATTGTGCCTTCAGTATTTCGCTTTTAAGAAACTCCCACCCCTCTTGAACTCCCTTCTACTTAAGTATTTCTGACCATGGAATTCTACCCAGCATAACTTTAAGTTTGTCAAAATTTGCTTTCCTGAAGTCTAACCTATATGTCTGATTATGTACAGCTTTTACCTTCCCCAAGACAGTAAATTCCAAAATTACATGGTCACTACTGCCCAGGATGCCCACTACTTTCACCTCATCAACCAGAAGCAAGTCCAAGATACCAGATCCCCCTGTTTTCCTCTCCACTTTCTGGTAAATGAAGTTGTCAGCAAGACTAGTCAGGAATTTATTGGACCTTTCATTTTAAGCAGAGTTAGACTTCCAACAGATACCTGAGTAGTTGAAATCTCCCATGATCACCACATCCCATCTGTTTGAGAACTTTGTAATCTGTTCTAGGAGCAGGGGTCATTTTGAGGGGGAACGAGCCGGAATGATGTTCCGGGAGTAACATGCCCAGGTGCCAGGTTGGCTCGGGAAGGGAAGGGCAGGCAGACATGCCCCCTTTTCCCCTGAGCCTCTCCACTTTTGTGGAGAAACTCGGGGAAGTGGGGGGGGGATTTAAATGCCTTTCTTTCCTTCCCCATCTGGGGAAGGGAAGGAAAGGTATTTTAAACATGCCTGGATTCCCTGCCTGATCTTGGGCACCTGGAGAAGATCAGGCAGGGAACCCAGGCATGCCTGCCTTCCTGCCTGCCCTTCCCTTCTCCAGCCAGCCCACCATGGCAGGTTGGCTGGGGAAGGGGAAGGGGAAGGGGAAGGGGAAGGGCAGGCAGGCAGGCAGGCAGACATGCCCTCCTTTCCCCTGAGCCTCTTCACTTTTGCAGAGAAACTTGGGGAAGTGGGGGGGTTAAATGCCTTTTAAACATGCCTGCCCTTTGTCAGGGGGTGTGGCATATGCAAATGAGTTATGCAAATGGGCTCCTGCACCTGGGGAAGGGAAAGAAAGGCATTTTAAACATGCCTAGGTTTCCTGCCCGATCTTCTCCAGGTGTCCCACAGCCACGGGGCACCTGGAAGATCATGTAGGGAACCCAGGCATGTTGGCTGGGGAGGGGAAGGGGAAGGGGAGGCAGGCAGACATGCTCCCTTTTTCCCCTGAGCCACTCTGTTTTTGCAGAGAAACTTGCAGAAGTGGGGGGGATTAAAATTTATTTATTTCCCTTCCCCAGATGGGAAAGGCATTTTAAACATGCCTGTCCTTTGTCAGGGGGTGTGGCATATGCAAATGAGTTATGCAAATGAGCTCCTGCACCTCTTTTTCTGTGAAATGACCCCTATCTAGGAGTATCTCACCCAAATCCTCTGCCTGACTTGGTGGTTTATAGCAGACTCCCACCATAATATCACTATTATTTCTTACTCCTTTTATTTTTATCCAGAGACTCTCAACTGGACTTTCATACTCAGATTCATGTATTTCCTCACAAGTATATACCTCCTTTACATATAATGCAACTCCTCCACCCTTTCGTCTTTGTCTGTCCTTTTTAAATTAGTTGTACCCCTCATCCTAATATTCCAATTGTGTCATTCCACCAAGTTTCAGTAACGCCTATTAGGTCATAGTCCCCTTCCTGTATTAGGACTTCAAGTTCCTCCTGCTTGTTTCCCATACTGTGCGCATTAGCGTAGAGACATCAGAATCAATGTTGTATGCACCCTGAGGTTTTCGTTTCTGTACTTACCTGTGGGTTAATGTTATCTAGCATACATTCCACTCCCTGCAAAAGTTTAGAGTTCTTATCTCCAGTTATTGGCATCATACTGTGCTTTGCTTTTTTTTCTTCACTCCCCCAAAGGATTTAGTTTAAAGCTCTCCTTGTTAGATTTTCAAGGCTGTTTCCAAACACATTTTTTCCTACCCTTGTGAGGTGCAAACCATCTCCAGATAGAAGAGCTTTATCTCAAAAGCGTAAGTCATGGTCCAAAAACCTTTCCTGATGACACCATCTATGTAGCCACTCATTGATCTGCAGTGTTCTCCTTTCCCTTCCTAAGCCACAGCTTTCAATAGGAAGAACTGACGCGAATACAACTTGTGCTCCCAATTCCTTCACCTTTTTACCCAGAGCCACATAGTCTTTTTTAATATGTTCTGGGCTGTACCAGGTGGTATCATTTGTTCCCATGTGGATGAGCAAGAAGGGATAATAATCTTCAGGCTTGATGAGTCTTCCTGCCCTGTCAATCACATCCTAGATGTGTGCACCCAGCAGACAGCATACCTCTCGAGACAACAAGTCCAGTCAGAACACTTTAGTGTCTATTCCTCTCAGTAGGGAATCCCCAATTACCAACACAGGCCTTCTCCTATATTGGGGAGCAGAGGCTTGAGTCCTTTCATCCACAGGGGGCTGAGAAATTTTCTTCAAGCTTCGTGGAGGCTGGGGGAGGAGCCCATTTTCCAGTGGTTCAGAATCACTATCTGTGAGGAGATCCAGGAACCAATTGCTTAGTAATGGAGGCTCCGAATGTCTCTTCATCTTCCTGCTCCTGTGGGTTACATTCTTCCATATGCCCTCCTCCTGTATTGGGTGCTTCTCAAGTTGCTGAGATACCTTTCCCTCCTCCTCCTGTTGCTTTCTCAAGAGTGCTTAATGCATTCTGTCTATGAACTCTTATAAACTGGAGTGCGGAGAAGTGTGCCTCAAGTCCCTGTATTTTCTCCTCCAGTAGGATACCAACTTACACTTGCTGCAAGTGTAATTGCTGTTACCCTCAGGTAAGAATATAAACATGCCTCAGACTTTGCATGTCACTGCCTCACCTCCCTCACCAGCCATGCTGCTGCAATCCATTTCAAAATTAGTTCAGTTTAACTGACATTTCCTTGATAACTTCCCTGTCAAACTGCCTCTCAAGACTACTTGTGGGCTGAGAGTGGAGAGGGCTGGTGGCGAGACACACGTGCTTAGGCGCGGTGGCGATCTATTGATCTTTAAAGGGGTTCTTTGATTGTTAAAAGGACCCCCTGCCGTCCCGGGAAGGGATGGGCAGTTGCAAGGGGCTTGATCTGCAACCCTGTGTGAGTTGCAACTCATGGGGTGGAATGGATCGCCCCCGATGCAGGATCAAAATCCGGGCTCAGTTCGTCTGAGCAAAGCCAATGCTCCTGCACTGCAAGGGGGGGAAGAGAAACCTTGCTGAACGAGCGCTTCTGTGAGTATCGATGGAATAAATTAAGTGGGTTAAAAGGGTGATTTAACATAATTAGCCCCAAGAAGCAGCATAAGAGGGGAGGGCTCTCCCCCCTGAAGAACAATTGGCTTGTAAGCGTGAATAAACGAGCTTGGCAAGGCTAGAGTGGAGAGGGGCGAGAATGAAAGTGAAATGCCATCTGGAATGAATGGAGCCAGGAAGCTGAGAGAGAATTGAGCCGGATATAAAAGTATCTAGGCTGGCTGCAAACGGCTTGGGAAGGGAACTGGGGTCTCACTCTGAGTGAGATTTAAAACCTGAAGAGTTGGAAGACAGCTGTATAAGCAGTGTGGGTTTGATAGTGAAACACTCAGCAAGAGAACTGTTTGGTGGAATTAAAGTTGGTGAAATCAAAGTGTGCTAAGAAGAAGGAGGTGGCGGGGGACCCCTTTGCAACGCGCTCAAATTTTCACCCTAATAGGGTTAGGGTAGAAGAAATGGAGAAGGGGAGGCCCGCTTCATCGCATGCCAATTTTTAACCCTTTAGGGCCAGGGTGGAAGAGCAAGAGAGTGAGAGAAGAGAGTGTTACAGCATTCTCAATTTTTGCTGCAATCATTAATAACTATTGAAGTTGGAAAGACAGACTGTGTTTAAGCTGAAATGTAAAGCTTTGCTAGCAAAATAATCCTAAGCAATAATAAGGTCTCTGATTATTGATTGACTGCATGCTGGGCTTTTCTGGGTTTTGGCTTAGAGGTTGGCTATAGGGGGACATCTGAGAATAAAGGGGGGGAAGGTTGGAAAAGACAGCTAGTCTGGGAGAATTGCCAATGGAGTGATTGTTTAGTAAACATTTGGGGAGGATAGTGGAAACAGTTTCTGGGAAGTTTGCCAGGGAATAAGGTAACCTAAACATCGGTGCCCTCTAATAAGTTGTTGGAATTATTAGAGATAGAAGGTCTGGGAAGAGAGCCAAGAAGTGGGTGTTGTTCCCAAGCATTAGATAAGCGCTGGGCATTGGGAAAAAAGGGGGGGAAATATAATTACTGTGAGAAATATACTTTGTGCATGTTAAGGTTGGGATTTGGAATTTGTATTTAAATAGTCAAAAATGTCCAGCACAGGAGGAAGAAAACAATCATTGGTCTAACCAGGGGCCCCTCAGGGAAGTTGGGGAGCTCAGGACAAAAAGAACCCCAAAAAGAAATGCAAGCTGTGGTGCAAGCTACCATTTTAAGCACAATTAATGATGTCATAGAACCAATCAAAGTCAGCATGGAAGAAATTTGAAATTCTGTTCCACAAGCGATAGCACCCGTTAACCAAGCTATCCAGGAGGTAAGAGATATGATCCCCCAGGCAGCAGTCCTGATAAAGAATGCTATGAAGGACATTACCGAACAGTTTACCCAGAGCTTACAGTTGTTGCAAAAAGAAATAGCCGATAACACCACTAAAATTGTGGCATTAAGCACTACAGTGGAGGAAGTTGAGATGAAGACGAGGCAGGTGGAAAGGAAGGTTCAAGAAAATGAAGAGAAACAGTCGTTATTGGAGCAAGATGTGATGAGATTGCAGGTGGAGAGAGCTGCATTTGTTTTGAGGTTTCAGAATCTTCCAGAGGAGAAGGAAGAAGATCTGATTTTAAAAATGGCAGAATTGTTGGCAAATCATTTACAGCTCGAAGATAGAAATGATGTGGCAAAAGAGATAGATGTGGCCTTCGGGATGAATTCGGCGTATGCAAGAAGATTCAAGGTACCCAGGGAAGTACAGGTGCGGTTCCATAAGAGGGCAGTTAGAGACAAGATATTGAGAGAGGTAAATGCCTTACCGCTGAAGATGGGACAAGAAGAAATTAAGGTGTTGAAAGAGATTCCCTGGAGAGTGAGGGAGAAAAGAAGGGCATATTCAGAACTAACAGCACTTTTGAGAGCCAATAATATCACTTACAGGTGGATTATGCCAAAAGGAGTCTTTTTTAACTTTGAAGGGAAGAGATTTAGAATTACGTCAGTCTTTAAAGCCAAAGACTTCCTAGAGACTTATGGTGAAGAGTTGTCAGATGACCATGAAGAAAGAGAGAAGAGGGAGAGGTCGAAAGGGAGCTGGAACCCCAATCTCAAGGAGCAACAGCCTCAGCCCCACCTGCTAGACCACAAAGAGTAAGAAGATTTAGACTAAGATCTCCAATCATCATGAGACAAAAAACGAAAGGCGAAAAGGAACACAGACAGATACAGAACTCAGATGGATAAGAAGTTGAAGTTTATATCGGTTAATGTGAATGGAATAAAATGGACCCCAGAAAAGAAGAAGACTATTTCAACTGAAGAAACATAAGGCGGATATAACATGTATACAAGAAACTCATATTAGAAAGAATGATGAAAAATATTTGGAATACAAAGGATTAGGCAAAGTATTTGTGGCAACAGATAAGGAAAAGAAGAAATGCGGAGTAGCTACCTATATTAGAGAGTATTTGCAACCAGAATTTGTACTTGCCTCGGAGGACAGAAGAATATTAATGGTGGCTATCCAGAGACAAAATAAACGGGTTTTGATTGTGAATATTTATGCACCAAATCAAAATCAGGAAAAATTTTATGCAAAGCTTCTAAATTTGATAGCCAAACAGGATTTTCAAGAGATTTGTTTGATCGATGATTTTAATGCGGTGTTTGATAATAAACAGGATCGAAAAATGAATACCCAGAAAAAGAAGATAAAGGGCAATGAATTCACTAATTCTCTTTTGCAGATCATAGAGGAATGGCGACTGGTGGATGTATGGAGAATAAGAAATTATAAAAAAGCAACAATACATATATTACTCGGCGAGACATGATTCTTGGTCTAGATTGGATATGTGTTGGATGTCATCCTCATTGGTAAGGGAATTACAGGAGGCAGAAATTGAGGCAGGTACATTTGCTGATCACAACCCGATAACGGTGGAACTACAGGGAACAAATTTTAAGGGTAGATGGACACTGAACCCTTTCCTATTGAAGGATAGTAAGGTGGTGAGAAGTCTGCAAGCTGAATTCACTTTCTTTTTCAAGGAAAACCTTAGTTCAGACATCCCGAGATGGACTGTATGGGATGCTTTCAAGGCCTTTGCTAGAGGGCTTTTAATAAAGGAAGCGGCAAGGAAAAGCAGGAAAAGAAATTAGGAGTATCTTAATTTGAAGAAAGAAATATTGGAGCAAGAGAAGCAGGAAAGAGAGACTGGAGGAGGCCTTGATAGGAGAGCTAAGATTAAACTTCTTACGCACAGGATGAATTGCTTATTGACAGCAGAGTTAGCAAAGAAAATGAGCTATGCCAAACAAAATTACTTTGAGAATGCCAATAAACCAACTATATGGTTGGCTTACCAAGTAAGAAAGCAGTCTGAAAGGACATTGATAAAGTCATTGAAAGATAAAAATGGGGTGGAACGAAATGGAATCCAAGATCTGAAGAAGATTGTGGAAGACTTCTACAAAGAGCTATATGCAAGAGATGATATAAATAGAGAGAAAAAACTACATTATTTACAAGAACACACAGTTCAAAAGTTCTCAGAGGGGGACCAGAAGAGCTTAAATCAATCAATAACAATGATGGAAATGGTGGAAGCTCTTAAAAGACAGAACAAAGGTAAAGCACCTGGAACTGATGGTCTACCAGTGGAGTTCTATGTAATTTTTGAAGAAATATTGCTACCACAGTTACATGAAGTTTATAAAAAAACCTGGGAAGGAGAGGAAGTGCCTGATACATGGAGAGAAGCCTTGATTTCGCTGATACATAAGCAAGATACAGAAGGGAATGATATTAAGAATTATAGGCCGATCTCCTTATTAAATGTGGATTATAAGATCTTTGCATCTATTATGGCGGAGAGGTTGAAACGTATTTTGGCAAAGGTGATTCATAGAGACCAATCTGGATTTTTGCCAAAAAGACAAATAAAACACAATGTAAGGCAGTTATTGAATGTGTTGGAATATTATGAAGCACACCCAGAAAAAGAAATGGCAATGATTTTTATAGATGCAGAGAAGGCCTTTGACAACCTGGACTGGATGTTTATAATAGAAACATTTAAGAAGGTTAAAGTGAGAGAGCAATTCAACCAAACAATTCAAGCCATTTATTCAAAGCAAAGAGCAGCAGTTATGGTAAATGGGGAACGGACTGAGCAATTTCAGATACAGAAAGGTTTGAGGCAAGGCTGTCCCCTATCACCGCTGTTATATATCTTTGCTCTGGAGGTGGTAACAGAGGAGATAAGACAGAATCCAGATGTGAAGGGCCTGAAGATGCAAGGAGAACAATACAAACGATTGGCCTATGCAGATGATCTTGCGTTTATATTGGAGGAACCCAGATTATCAATTACGGAGTTGAATAAGATATTGAAAGACTATGGGCAAGTGGCAGGATTAAAGATAAATCTGGCTAAGACAAAAATTTGAACTAAAAACATGACACTGGAACAGAGAGAGTGTCTACAAGAAGAATCGGGATATAAACTCTGTACGAAGGTAAAATATTTAGGAATTAAATTGATGAACAGGTTCAGTTCATTACAAGAAGATAATTATAAAGAACTATTGAGAGCAACGAAACAAGATTTGGAAAAATGGAAGAATTTAAAGCTTTCACTAATGGGAAGAATTGCTTTGATAAAGATGAATATTTTACCAAGATGGATATTCTTGTTTCAAACGATTCCTGTTTTGAAGAGCTTGGCAATTTTGAAAGAGTTGGAGCAAATTACCACTAAGTTTGTCTGGCGGGGAAGAGAGCAAGAATTAGGCTCAAAGCATTACAAGACTCGAAAGAAAGAGGAGGGTTTGGTTTGCCTAATTCGACATTGTATTATAAAGCTGGAGCTTTGGCATGGATTAAGGAATGGAAGATAGAAGACTTTTTAAGTTGGAGGGCCATGACCTTTTGGAAGGCTGGCACGCTTTTCTGTGGGATGAGAAAGTGGCAGCAAGAAAATATTTTAGACAACACTGGATACAAGATGCACTCTGTAGAGTATGAGAGACCATCTGGAGGAGGTGGTTTGCCAAAACCTCAAGGCTGGTAGCCCCGGTTGAAGCAGTGACTTTACCTAGGTTGTATTGTGAGAATCCCCCACAAAGATATCTGGACATTATAAATGCAAAGGGGGAGTTGGAATTGGATGGCACAAAGTTCAGATTCAATCAAGGTATAAAAGAGATAAGAAAATAGGGTTTGAGAAGACATTAACAGATTTAGAAAAAATACTTTATGAGCCAGAAGAGAAGTTTCTTAAAAAAATGTATTCATTGTTGTTGGCTGATTATATGGTAGATGAAATGGTGAAAAGCAATATGATCCAATGGGCGCAGAACTTTGGTTATAGCATTGAGTTGGATCAGTGGGACCAAATATAGAAAATGAATGTGAAAATAACTAGGGCGGTCTCATATAGAGAAAATATGTATAAAATGTTGTATAGGTGGTATATCACGCTGGATAAGCTGGCAAAATATGATGAGAAATGTTCTAATAAGTGTTGGAAATGTAATGCAAAGACAGGGTCATTGTATCATATGTGGTGGACATGTGAGGTGACAAGAAATACTGGATATGGGTGCATAAAATGACGCAGAAAATTATAAAAGGTACTCTTCTGTTCAAACCAGAGGTGGTGTTGTTGGGTATACTTCCAAAAGATGTACAGAAAGAAGAGAGATACTTGATAATATATATAATGACTGCGGCTAGGATTCTGTATGCGAAATATTGGTGATCCACAGTGGTACCAACCAGAGTTGACTGAGGAGATAATGGAAGCAGCAGAAATTGATAAATTGACTTTGATGATGAAAGGACATGATGAATCAGCCTTCATAAATACGTGGCAACGCTTCTATGAGTGGTATGATCAGAGAGGGAAGGATGGAGAGAAATAATAAGTATTGAGTATTATTAACCTTATATGTTAAATTAGAAGTGGATAAGGTAGAAAGATATTATTTGAGGATACAGAAGTAAAAGATTATTAGTAACAAGGGGTGGCAAGGTAGGAGGAAATTTAAACGGATGGAGTGTTATAAAAATTGTAACCCCCCCATGAATGTTAAATGTGGCATGTTGTGTTTTGTGTTTAGTGTTAATGTATTGTGTGTTTGTAGTGTAATGTTGTAACGTTTTTGTCTAAAAAAAATAATAAAAATGCCTCTTTCAGGGGTGCTTAAAAAAAAAAAGACTACTTGCGAAAAGTTTGCATAAGCAAAAACTAACTTTACATGCATTCTATTCTTCATCTACAGATGCACCCGCAGCTTTCTTAGCCTTTTCTTTGAGTGATTCTGTGATTCCTTTTCTGTGTTTAGCTCTCCAGATTGAACAATTCTTTTTCAGATGTTTGGCCTTTTTGCAGTAATAAGACACACTGGTTTTTGTCACGTGCTTTATCGCCATATTTACCTTGAGAGCTATTTCTGGTTTTTCAGTGTCTTCAACTGCCTGTAGATCCTTTCTGCAATTATACTCATCCTTTACTTTACCCTTAACATATTCCAGAGTTAGATATGCTCCTGGTCGAGTCTCAAAGGCATTAATGAATGGACCATAGGACTTTGGAAGACTGCGCGGTAATACTGCCACTATGTGATTGTTTTTCATTTTTCCTCCAAGCCCACACAGCTGTTCCACAATTTCTAGTATGACATTTACATGCTTGTGCATATCCTGCTCTTTTCCAAGTTTCATATTATACAGTTTACAGAGCAGGTATAGCTTGCTGATTAGGTTTCTGGAGTGCATTCCACATACTTTTAGCTGTGTATCGTATTTCCTTATGTGGATCAGCAGATCATCTTCCTCTAACAGGCCTATAGTTGCCTTTGCTTGCCTGTTTTTCTTTTCTCATTCTGCAGGATCATTGGCTGGCCTGTCAGTGCTTAAAACATTCCAAAGGTCATCTTTGTACAGCAGCATTTCCAGTTTGAAGTTCCACAACTGATAATTGCTATTATTCAATTTGGTCACTGCAGACTTAATATGTACACTTCTTGCCACCTTCCCCTGGATCAGACATGCTGCTCCTTTCTCTTACTGACAGCTATAGCTTTCTTGCAATTTATCCTGGGGTCTGAGCCTATAATCTGTTGGCAGAGTTTGGGAAATAATCCAATCCATGCTTTGGAATTTGTTTCCAATGACATGATTTTGCAAAGAGACAATGACTACAGGCCATTAGTCAACAGAAAGGCCTTCAGAGTACAAGCACTAACACATACTAACACACAGCAGAAAGAGAAACAACAAGAGGTAGGCTGAACTGCAAGGGAAAATATTCAATGAACCCTGAATACTGGAGAATGCCCCACATTTTCCCCTAGGGTACAAGTGAATTAAACTACACTTTCAGCAGTATTTATATTAACTAAACTCTTAGCAGGCTGTCACTTTTTCAACAATGCCTTGGGCATTTAATTTTCTGGATTTGGGATGATGGAGAACATTGAAGACCTTCAGGAACCATAGCTGCAAGCAGTGAATGCATAGTCAAGCATATGGGACTAAGGCTGTGGTGGATGCCATTAATCTCAGAAGCCTGGAAGAATATGCCTCTGGTTGAAGAAAACTACAGTGGAATACCCCTAGATGTATAGCTAGGATTTCATGGCCCTTAGTTTGCAAGATCAGAGCAAGGCTGCTAACAATGGAACATTTTGGAGGACATTAGTTCATAAGGTCAACATAAATTGGAAGTAACTTGATGGCACTTCACACACACAGACAGCTAGGATTCTGTTGAGGGGGGAAGGCCTTTGTCAGGGAGAAGTATAGTATTGTTCCTATGAAGGATACCCTGTTACTTCCCACAGTCCCTCCATGACAGGGAAGGTGACTAGATTGGTGGAGTTAGGATACATCATCTTGAGTACCGGATCTGTGGCCCTTTTAAATTATCGTTATTCAGGTAAATTAATCCCTATAGAGCATAAAGTCTTCACTATTGAATTATATGGATGGCTCCCAAGGCTGGCCCTTTGGGGGTCGTTCCAAGGTGAAGACAAAGTCCTATTCATAGTCGCAATAGGATTGAAAGTCTGACCTTGGTACTATTGGAAAATCAGGATGCCCTTCAGATGTTACCATAGGGTCTTATATGAAATCAATTGGATTGGATTGGAACAGAGAGGGGCATATGTATCCCAGTTCTGGTCCTTGTAACAGATACCATACAAATCTTTTAAAAGCCTGGGAGGCAAGGAGGTGTGCCATTGGATGACAAGATGATGAAGGTTAACAGCAGGATGATCCAGAATTGACAGATTCAACCTCTGATGGGGCCGTAACTGGAAAGTGCCCTAATGGTGAAGGGATTCTCAGAATTGCTGTGATTTTGGCAACAATTTCAAGGATGGTCATGTTGGAACTGTGGCCGTGAAATGGGAGGAAGAAAATGAATTGGATTACTTTGATGATGCTTTTTTAGCATGCTTGTGCCTATTGCGAGACTTTTTAGGGCTCAGAAGCACTTCTCCTGAGTGATGCTAGGGCAGTAGTGGATTGCACCCTTTCGAAAATTGTGGCCATATCCAAGGGCTCTGAAATCAGTCTCAGATGTCAAAGCTGACAATTGGATCCAACTCTCTGGACTTGGTTTTGGTGTTGTGCTTGAATGATTGTCAGAAGCAGTGCCAGACAAAGCTTTCTCCCTTAGTGCAGTTTTCAGACACAATGCTCTGTTGTGTCTTGGTTTGGGAGTGTAAGCCTCCTCCCACCCTGCCATGGGTTTTTCACCCTCTGCCTTTCTGTTTGAGGTCATGCCACCTCCCCCAAGGCCTCAGAACAGTAAGGAGAGTGGGCTATGCCACTCAAGTCCTCTTCCTTCCCAGGACTGGCT
This sequence comes from Gekko gecko, assembly GCA_029375565.1. Taxonomy (NCBI): domain Eukaryota; kingdom Metazoa; phylum Chordata; class Lepidosauria; order Squamata; family Gekkonidae; genus Gekko; species Gekko gecko. Next base: position 212,898,800 of record JAPDNY010000005.1, on the reverse strand, counting down.
TCCTTTTGGCTCTCTCTCTCTCAGCTGCCTCTGTAGCTCAGTCCTTCCTTTCTTCATTGCCTAGGGGTGGTGCCTTTCCTTTTATGAGATCCTCTGGCCCTGTATCCAATTCCCTTCCCCCTGCTTCTCCTGGGAGGCCCCTTCCCCTGGCTGTTCAGAGCTGCCTCTTATCCTCTCCCATCCTCCCATCCAATATGCTGATGACACCCAGTTCTATTTGATGCTAGGCAGCCAGTCGAACTCCAGACCAGAAGACCTGGATCGAGCTCTGCAGGCCGTGGCTGGGTGGCTCAGACTGAGTTGGCAGAAGCTGAATCCAGTGAAGACGGAAGTCCTGTGCCTGAGTCGGAGTGGTTCGGGGGCAGGGATCCCACTCCCAACCTTGCGCTGGAGTGCTCCTGGATCCCTCCCTTACCATGGGGGCCCAGGTAGCAGCCACTGCCAAGTTGGCCTTTTATCATCTTAGGCTGATTAGGCAGTTGGTTCCCTTCCTCGACCGTGCTGACCTGGCTACAGTGATCCACGCGATGGTTACCTCGAGACTGGACTACTGTAATGCTCTCTACATGGGGCTGCCTTTGTCATGGATTTGGAAGTTACAGCTGGTGCAGAATGCTGTGGTCAGGCTGCTGATGGGTCTCCCTAGATGGGAGTACATACAGCCTGTGCTAAGGACACTGCACTGGCTGCCTATAGCATACTGAGTCCACTTCAAGGTGCTGGTTCTTACCTTTAAAGCCTTATATGGCCGGGGTCCAACATGCCTATGGGACTGCCTTTCCCACACATACCCCAGAGAGCACTATGGTCTGGGTCACAAAATCGCTTGACCCTCCCTGGCCCGAGGGAGGCCAGACTAGCTGCTACTAGGGCTGGGGCCTTTTTGATGGTGGCCCTTACCTGGTGAAATGAGCTCCTGGAGGAGATCAGGGCCCTGTGAGACCTCTCACAGTTCCGCAGGGCCTGCAAGACGGAGCTCTTCCGCCAGGCATACAATTAGGGGCTGCCGCCGTAGCTCATGGCCTGCAATGTCACCAATGTCACCATTGAGCAGCTGCCATAAGAGCTGATGAGCAAAATAACATCTAAGCACTTCCATGTTGGAAGTTGGAAATCCATTTGAAAGTATTCCATCTGATTGAATTTTTAACTGCTGCTAGCACTTTGTAATGTATCACTTTGTAATGTATTATTTTAACTGTGATGTTTTAATTATGTACTATGTATGTTTTTGTTTTGTATTCATTCTGTACTTATGTTATTGGAAGCCGCCCTGAGCCTGCTTTGCAGGAAGGATGGGGTATAAATTTGATCATAAATAAATAAATAAATAAATAAATCCTGGCCTTCCCCAAGTCTGGGCTCAACCTTGCTGCTGACCACACCCCTCCCTGCTCCTGCCTGGCTGGTTGCTCTGAATTCTCTTTGTGGTGAATGCGGTCTGTGAGAAGTATAAGAAAGCCCAAAAACCACAATTCCCCTCATATGGAGTTTTGATGAGAACCTCCCTCTATGGCAGCAAGAGAATTGAGGAAAGGGTGCTTCACCCCCTCATTTTATGCTGAAAAAGGCAAGAAACTGGCATGGAGGAAGAAGAAGCACCCTCTAAAGCTTTTGAGCTTCAAAATCTCTCTGTGTTAGGCCTGCTAGTCTTTCCACCAGTAGGCCAAAAGGCAAACAACAGCACATCAACAAAAGTTTCAGATGAGCATCAAGCAAGGGAGAGTTAAGGAAGATACAAAGGGCCAGAGACAAATGTTGAGATGTGAGCAAGAGGTAAGAAAATGGATAGGACTCTGTGGTCATGACTTAGGATGTGTGTGCTATAATAATTTTCTTGCCCGTAACAACTGATTGCTCTGCTGAAAAGAGGACATTGTGATCTCTGTCACCTTGTGGGGCAAGGTTAGAAACTGTCTTGCCCTCCCTTTTACTGTTGCCACCACCACCACAGGTAAAATCCAGCCCCTCTTACTCATGGGTCACACAAAGCCAACTCCACAGGGGTGTTTCACTGTAGCATGCCCAGTTGTCAAGGCAGGTGGGTAAGAACTTGTGCAGATTCTCTCTAATTAAACAACTTTATTTCTACAAGGCACAAACTCAGCAAACTATCAGAATGGATTTAGGTGCACTAAACAAATTATTTTGCACTGGTTCTGCTTGGCTTGCAACCTCCCCCCATTGCTTGGAATGTGATTCTGTGCTAGACATCAGTCCTGTTGAGCTGGCATTGCCACAATGGCACTGGATTCTGCATGGCACTCTTTAATTGCATTAGTACTGCTGGGCACTCTGTACATTGCACTAGTTATGCTTGGCTTGCAAAAATGTCCCCCATCACCTTCAGTTTCTAATGCAGAGATTCTCTGGCTTGACCTGAGTCATGTTTGGGTTTGCACTGCCACAGTTGCACTGGTTCTGCTGGGCTTGCAAAAATGCCTCCCCTCAATTTCTACTGCAGAGATTCTGTGGGACTTTGATCCTGTTCTGCTGGCCTTCTCTTGTTTTTGCTTTCCCCCTCCATTGGAAATAATGGAGGATGGGGGCACCTTCTTTGAGGGGGCTATAATTCAGACCCTGTAAATTCAAACCTTACCAAACTTGGAGAGAAGGTAGAGGACAGTCAGCTGGAGATCCCCTGCAAGTTTGGTGTCTCTAGCACACTGGGGGGGGGGTCTTCTATCACATAACAAACATCATGAATGAAATTGGTTCATTTAGCTCTTAAATGAACCATGATGGTGGTCAAGTAACCAGGGGGATCGAGTATAATTCATGAGATTTAGCTTCATGATGGTTTGTGGTTTGCGAACCAAGCATGCCACAAACCACAATCCGAACCTCATTTTCCTGGTTCATGCTGATCCCTAATGCCTACTTCCACTGTTTTCCATGAACAATTGACCCGGCAGCCAAACTCAGAGGCTAGGTCTACTATCACTGAAACTAATGTAAACTAAAATAACCCCAAACAATAACAAAATTTCAGGACACACATTTCTGGAATCCCTTTGCTTCATTTCACGTATTTCCCATTTGAAATGAAACAAGGAATTTTAGGCATTGTTTTGGATTAAAGTATCCAAACTCACACCCCTAAAGGCAAGCATAGTCACAAGGGGAACAGCAATGGCCATGGGGGGGTGAGATTACCCCTCCCCTATGAATCTTTGTATGTCTCCCTCTTGTATCATCTATTATTTAAGTGACACATGGGCTTCATGTGACTAATTTTCTCCACAGTTAGTATAACACATATATTTCATGTGATGATGATACATTACTGATATGGAACTGCAAAAACTGGGTGGTGAAGTAACTATGGGGATCGAGGATAATTCATGAGATGCCCTGGGCTTAGGAGATCACAAATTCTACAACTCAGTTGTGATTGCAGTGTGTGTATCAGAGGAGCTTGCTTAGTGGTCCAATTTCTATCTCAATTATTCTGTAGAAGAAGGAAGAGGAGGAGATTGGATTTATACACTGCTCTTCACTACCTGAGGGAATCTCAGAGTGGCTAACAATCTCCTTTCCCTTCCCCTCTCCACCACAGACACCCTGTGAGGTAGGTGGGGCTGAGAGAGCTCTTTCAAGAACTGCTCATGAGAGAACAGCTCTGAGAGAACTTATGATTGACCCAAGGTTACACTACAGCTGCATATGGAGGAGTGGGGAATCAAACCCTGCTCTCCTAGATTAGAGTCCGCGCTCCTAACTACTACACCAAATTGGCTCAAAGAACACTCAACACTATATAGGAATTATTTGGAAAGTAAGAATAATGGGGATGTGAAAACAGAATTAGACAAAAATCAAGTAAAAAGGGTTATTTTCACACTCATATCACCCTTGCTAGTATTTTTTGTCTGAAACCAGTGGTTAAGCTTTATGATGAAGAGATCCTGGTATAAAAACCTTCCATTTAGCATCAGGTTCCATGGTCTATAGGTAAAGCTAAGTTTTTAAAAAATCATACTACTGCAACTGTCTTACCTTGCCCAGAGTTTTTCAAATTCTTTTGGATTTATGGGAATGCCACATCTGTATAGGACATCTTTCAGATCCTTTTTCAGAACAATGTTATTTCCATCACTATCATATTCATGGAAAAACTAAAACATGAGATGCCATTAATAGAAACTACTAATTTTTTCCACAGTGCTTTCTCTGTAGTCTTGAGGACTATATACTTGGACTTCCAAAAAGTTTTTAACAAAGCCGCTTATCAAAGGCTCACAACTTTATTAGCAGCTCCAGAATAAGAACAAAGGTCCTCTCAGGATGAAGGGCAGAATACACCACTCACTTGCCACGAACAGGGCGGGATTAATGCTACTCATAGAGCTCCCAAATGTGTCAAGTATGGGTCAATTATGCTAGCTATTGACATACACATTAGATGCTGTTGGCTACTCTGCAGATGCCATGAAAACAATTATGAGTCCAGATGTTCCACATATACCAAGACACTCTCATCTGTGCACAGATGCTCCTGGCATGCATGGTTTCCATTCTGTCTGTGTGACATTCTCAGCCATGTGGAAGCCCTTCTTCCTCCCTCCCCTGCCTGTCACTTGCAATATGCCAGTGAGCTGAGAGCTGGATTTGTCCAGAGGCTAGTGTCACATGAAGAAATCCCAGCCTTCCCTGTGAGATTCCCTTTCTACTCCCCCCAAAACTTTGCAAGACTTTTGGGGGAGCCCTGGGCAAATGGCTGCCCGCAGAAGGAGGCTGAAGTTGGTTCCCAGTTCCTTATTTGCATTTTCTATTTCCTTATTTGCAAATCAAACAACAAATATTGAGGATAATTTTAAAGCTCTGAACCCCAAAATAAGTTTTGGACCACCACATTCCATGCACACCTGCATTCAAGGGTCTCTGCCCTCCAAGGTGACCTATGCTGTTTCCTGGTTGAAAGTCCAGTTCTTGTGTCAGCTGCCTAAAAGTAGGGTGCCCCCAGGGCCATTTTATGCATTGAGGACTATAGTTCTGAGAAAAGCTTATCTGCTAAGATAAGTTATCACAACTCTCTGCTCATTACTACAAATAAATTCTTTTGATTAATTCTTATCCACGATATATGTGGAAAAACAGAACCAATTAATGGGAAGGTTTAGAACTAAATGAAGATAATTTTTAAAATGAGTAATACCCAGGAACTTGTCTGTGACTTATGTAATCTTCATATTTGTATACCTCCTATGTATATTTAAATTGAGCTGGACATTGTCACATATTACGTATTGCATTGTTATCTTGGATTTTATATTTTTCACATTAAATAAACATGTTGCTTACCTGTAACTGGTGATCTTCGAGTGGTCATCTGTGCAGTCACACCCATGGGATTATGTGCCTGCGCTGATCTGAGTCGGTGGTATGCAAAGCTCACAAAGGGATTTTTGTGCCTCCCTCCCAGGCATGCGTGGGAACCCCACTGCGCATGCCCAAGGAGGAGGGGTGCAGACATCCCACCAGTTCCTTCTGACTGCTGTCATGTCAATAATCTGAGGAAAAGTACTGAAGCGACAGCAGTGGGGAAGGACAGGTGAGCGGTGTGACTGCACAGATGACCACTCAAAGATCACCAGTTACAGGTAAGCAACCTGTTTATCTTCTTCGTGGTCTCTGTTTATCACACCCATGGGAGATTGAAAAACAGTGGCTCACCTGGACGTGGGAACTGTCACAAATTCAACACTTTGCCAACGACAGGACTAAACGACCCAGGTCCACTCTGTGGTGTTCACGAATATCAACAGTGTAGTGCTTGATGAAGGTGTTCGGAGTAGACCATGTCGCAGCCCCACAGATCGCTGACAGGGAAGCACCCTTCAAGAAGGCTGTAGACGTAGCCATGGATCTTGTAGAGTGTGCTCGGACCAACAAGGGCAACAGGCATTTAGCCAACAGGTAGCACAGTTTAATAGTCTCCACAATCCATTTGGAGAAACGTTGTGCTGAGATTTTTTTGCCCTGTAGAGTGAGTGGAGTAGGAGACAAATACATTATTGTCCCTCCTACTGGAACGTGTCCTATTTAGATAAAAAAGTAGCACCCTCTTTACATCCAGAGTGTGGAGGAGACGCTGTTCGTTATCTTCCAGTTTAGGGAAGATGTTAGGCAATAAGATCTCTGAGGAGAGGTGAAACTTGGAGACCACTTTAGGCAGGAAAGAGATATCAGGCAGCAATCTCACTCTGTCATGTAGGAAGACAAGGTAAGGTGGGTCGTGATGAAGGTCCATGAGTTCGCCCACCCTCCTGGAAGATGTAATGGCTACTAGAAATGCCATTTTCCAAGCCGCAAGTTTGAGTTCACAGGTTGCCATAGGCTCAAAAGGCTTTCCCATTAGATGGCACAGTACCAGTGGCAAGTCCCACAGCGGTACCGGTGTACAGATCAGAGGATATAAGTCGAGGAGACATTTAAGGAACCTCTTTGTGACTGGGTGAGAAAAAACAGAAAAACCGTTGATCCCGGAGTGGTAGGCCAAAATAGCTGACAAATACACCCTGATTGAGGAGTGTGAGAGGCCTTTGTCTGCCAGCGATAGAAGAAATTCCAGAATTCAGTCGAGTTTGACAGAAACCAGAGGCACATCAGAGGGCTGAAAGAAAGCCAAGAAGTGAGACCACTTCCAACTGTAGGAATGCCTCGTAGAGTCCTTCCTGGCATTCAGTAAGACATTCCTGACCCTGTCAGAAAAAATCAAATTTCCACCAGATAGGCTGTCAGTTTGAGTTTGCGGACCTCGTGGAAGAGGAGAGCTCCTCCCTCCGACAGGAGTAGATCTGGCAACTGAGGGAAAGGATGATGAGCCCTGGTCAAGGAGAGTAGGTTGGCAACCCAAGTTTGCCTTAGCCACCAGGGGGCAATCAGGATGTACCTTGTGTGCACTGCCATGAGTCTTTGGATTGTCCATAACAACAAAGGTAGAGGAGGGAACATGTAGAGAAACTTGTTGTTCCATGGGTAAAGGAGCCCGTCTCCTAAGGCCTGGGGATCCTGAGCCCTTCTGCAACAGAATAGGGCACACTTCAAGTTGTCCTGGGTGGCAAAGACATCTATGTGAGGCGTACCCCACTTCTGGAACACAGGACTGAGGTAGGTCCAGTTCAGTTCCCAGTCGTGACGCTGAGAGAGACCCCTGCTGAGTAAGTCCACATGGACTTTGGCATTGCCAGTGATGTGCAAAGCAATTGGATAAATGTGCAGGGGTATGCACCAGGCCCAAAGTTCCAATGCCAGATGGCAGAGACTGCGGGAGACAGTTCCACCCTGCCTGTTGATGTAGCTGAGGGCTGTTGTATTGTCTGTTAACACAGACACACATTGTCCCACTAACAGAGGCTGGAAAGATTGGAGGGCCAGTTTAATAGCAAGAAGTTCTAGATAATTTATATGGTTTCTCAAGGTTGAAGCATCCCACTTGTGGCCTATGGAGAGGCCATTGAGGTGGGCTCCCCATCCCCAAAGTGAGGCGTCAGTTGTGAGGGTGAGGCCCAGGGTGGGGGAATGAAAAAGGACACCCTGCGTCAGGTTGATTGTCCGAGTCCACCAGAGAAGGGAGTCCTGTGCTTCCTGTGATGGAGAGAGACGAACCGCTTGAGACCTTCATAGGAGCTTGAAGTGCCGAAAGAACCAGAGCTGGAGTGCCCGTATGTGTAATTTTGCAAAGTGCAGGGCTGCAGTAGTGGCTGCCATGAGACCCAGTAGGTGTTGAATTTGTAAAGCTGACGAAGTCCCCTGGAGCAGGACCTGATCTGTGAGGACAGCTAGGATGAAGGCTCTGTTCTCAGGGACAAAGGCCTTGCATTCCATGGAGTCCAGTATCGCCCCTATGAAGTGCACTCTTTGACAAGGAGTCAGATGCGACTTCTTGTGGTTGACCCGGAGACCGGGCTTCATTAGATTGCTGTCAAGCACTTTAAAAATGCCTAGAGCATCAGATGCATGAAATGTGTCTTCAGTTGGCATGAAAGGCAATGCAGTGCCAGAGGTACAGTCTGTGACATTTCTATGCAAATCTCAAATGTACACAAGAGCTTTGAGCTCTTTGATGAAGTGGATCCTGGTCCATGAAAGTTTGTATCACAACTAATATTAGTCTTTAAGGCATGAAGGATGTCTAGGGCTTGGGATACCTGGCGTGTGAAGAGGTCCCTTGAAGATGCGACCAGAAGCCAGTCGTCCAGTTACAGGAATACCATTAAGCCACAGAAGCAAAGGTGCACCACCACCATAGTCTTGGTGAAGACACGAAGTGCCGTGCTGAGACCAAACAGTAGACTTCTGTACTGGTAGTGGCTGCCTCCAATGGTGAATTGGAAATATTTCTGATGGGAGGGGTGAATAATCAGATGAAAGTATGCATCTTCGAGGTCAAGCGTGGCCATCCAGCAGTTTCTGGAGAGGAGAGGTAGAATGACCGGTAGAGATGTCATTTTGAATTTCCGGTATTGTATGTAAGCATTGAGGCCACAAAGATCTAAAATCAGCCTCTGCCCGCCATCTCGTTTGGGTACCACAAAATAATGGGAGTAAAACCCCCGGCCCTGGTGGTCTAGAGGCACAGGTTCGATGGCACCTTTTGACTAGTGTGGCTACTTCCTGTAGGAGGCATGACGACGACGGAATGATGACGACTACCGGAAGAGGTGGAAACTCCAGGAACTCTATAGAATAGCCAACAGTCAGGATGGAAAGGACCCATTGGTCTGATGTGATAGCGTCCCAAGCATGAAGAAATGGGGAGAGGTGGGTAGGGTCAGAAAAGTTGGCAGATTAAAGTCAAAGGCCCTGTTTGCTGGTCTTTGGTGGCTTCGGTCTGGCTTGTTGTTGACCCGAGCCGTATCTTTGTCTGGGCTGATGTTGTTTGTTCTCAGATGGCAACTGACGTGGTCGATATCCTCCCTCCGGAGATGGTCTCATGAAGTGATGCTTGAAACCATTTCTCAACCAGGAACGTGGACAAAAGGGTTTAGACGGAGCAGTGACACCTAGCGACTTTGAAGCTTTTATACTTTTGTCCATCTCCTGCAAGGCCGAATCCATAGAGGCATTAAAAAGGCCTTGACCATTGGAGGGAAGGTCCTCTATATAAGATCTGGTATCTGCAGGAAGCAAGATGTTTCTCAGCCAAGAATGTCTTCTAAGGGCTATAGCTGAAGACATTGTCTTAGAACATGAGTCCAACGTGTGCTTGGACAAATTGATTATTTGCTTGGACAACAGCAATCCTTCTTTCTGAACCTTTCTCGCCTCCTCATACTCATCTTCAGGGAGCATCGACAAAAACTCTGTAAAATGTTCCTAGAGGTCATACTCATAGCGCCCCATATAGGCCAAGTAGTTAGACGTTTTAATGCCAAGGGCTCCTGTGGAATAAAAGCATCTACCCATGGCATCCAACTTTTTACTCTCCTTGTCCATAGGAGTAGCATGAGAACGCTTGGCCCTTGATGAGGATGAGACTATCACCGAATTGGGCTTGGGATGAAGTTGGAGGAATTCCGTGTCTGACTGTTGGATCTTGTACATGTGGGTAAGACATTGAGATGACACCAGTGTCGAAGATGGTTTGCTCCATGTGGCCTAAAAGGACAGACGATATAGGTAAGGCAATCGATGTAGAGGTATCCAATTGTACCACATCGAACACCGCGTCCGACTTCGATGGCTGCTGTTGCACAATTGACATGCCAAGCAAAAGAGCCATCCACTTAATTAGATCCCCATACGAGGAGAGGTCCACCGATGGGGAGATGGGCAGGTTATCAGCTACCTCCTGATTTGGTGAGTCCTCTGCCGGGGATTTCAGTTGGTCTGCAGCTTCGGTGTCAGAATCCAAATCTGAGGATCCCAATGACAATTCCTGCATCAGAAGCGAGGGCACAGTCTCAACCTGGACCTGAGTGCTTGGTATCGGGGCCGTCTGTGCAGGGGCAGCAGGCTGGAGAGGCGATAGGGAATGCTTCTCAGGCGGTCTGGAAATGGTCGCCGAAGGTTTGGATCTTCGCTGGGGGGAACGTGAGCGATGTGACTTATGGTCCCAGTCAGATTGCATGCACAGAGTCATCCATGGCATGGAAGTCGACATCGGATACAACGAGAACCAGAGTGGCATATGCTGCCTATGGTCCCAAGGTGGTGGAAGAAGAGGCTCCAAGTAAGTCAGAGAATGTGGTCTCGACTCTCTTCTGGGGGAATAAGGAAACTTCGGCCTGGAGTGATAGGAGTCATCAGCCTGATATCGATTCTCTCTGCATCGATGGGAGCTAGAACGACGTTCTCCATGCCTGGGGGACCTGTAACGATGTTCTCCACATCCACGGGACCTGGATCAATGTTCTCAATGCCTCGGAGATCTGACAGGATAGGGGGAAAGATTCCTAGAATGACCTCCTGACCATGATGCAAGCGATGGCGAGTGACCTTGAGATCGTCGGTCCTTGATCACCTCCACTGGCGACTTGGGGTGGGAAGGCATGGAAAGCTCCGATATCAGGGGGTTCAGCTGATGCACAGGAGAGTCCAGCAACACAATTGCTGAAGGGACATCCAGCTCTGGTATAGGAGGAATCACAACGTCGGGATGCGCCCACTGAGGAGGGGGCAATACAGAGCCCACATGTTTCCCAGCGCCGCTCAGAGTGTGAGACTTATGTGCTTTTTTGTGAACTGATTTCGTCTGCTTCTCATGCTCCTTCTTCTTCTTTTTCAACGGTGTTGACGCAGAAGAAGCAGCCTTACGTGCCAAGCGCTTGGAAGGCGTACTCACAGCAGACGTCAACGTCGGACGAGCTGATAAAGCCGATGTCGAGGACTCCGATGTTGACAGAGGCGCCGGTGGTTGGGCATCGATTGGAGTCTCTGATGACATTTCTCTTGAAGGCAGGGGAGTAAGCGCGGATTCCTAAAGAGCCACTCGGAGTCTAGCAGCTCTATTTTTTTGGGTTTGGTTGGAGAACTTGGTGCAGTGACGACAAGTCTCCAGACAATGTGTCTCCCCTAGGCACAATATACAAAGGGCATGACCATCCTTCAGGGCAAGTTTACTGCCACACCTGGTACACGCTTTGAAGCAGCCACACTGTTTGGCCATAAAATAATTAAAAGAAAATTTGGCCAGAGGTAAGTAATAATTAAAATAAGACCCCTCAACTGAGGCAAACAAAAATTTTACCTCAGAAGACGAAAGAGGGGCGGGAGGGGCAGGAGGCTGCCTGAGGTAGTGGAGCTCCTCAAAACCAAGGTGTTTATATATATATATATATATATATATATATATATATATATATATATAGTTAAAGACGAACACAAAGTCCCAAAAATGAAAATAACAACTTTAAGCAACAAGTGAATCCCTCGCGAGAGAAAGAACGCTTCGTCACTGGCCAGCAGAAAACGAACTGTTAACAGCACGGCGGTCAGAAGAGAACTGGTGGGATATCTGCGCCCCTCCTCCTTGGGCATGCGCAGTGGGGTTCCCATGCATGCCTGGGAGGGAGACGCAAAAATCCCTTTTTGAGCTTTGCATACCACCGACTCAGATCAGCGCAGGAACATAGTCCCATGGGTGTGATGCACAGAGACCACGAAGAAGATCAGTTTGTTTACATTGTCCAGAGATCTTCACTGTGTCACTTTTTTCTTTCTGGTTGTTCTGTACTGGGTCCTCTTCCCCTTTTTCATGTTTTGGTTGTGCATACCAAAGTCATACACACGTGCAAAATACACTTTACTCCTGTTCAGACAACGTGGTGATTGCAAGTAGCATGTGCTCCCAATACACACAGTTGCTTGACTCCCAGTACACATGGAAAAGATATGATTATGTTGTGACGTTATACATATCAGTGCCTGTGTGTGTATAATGTGTGTGTATATGATTTAATTTGGGCTTTCAATTTGTATATGATTTAATTTGGGCTGCAAATGAATTATTATACGAGAATGGAAAGTTTGTTCTATTTACTGTGGTTCCCTTCTCAGTGGTCCTAGGATGGGGCACTCACAACACATGGGTAGAAGCTCCTCCCTGGAGGCAGGCACAATTGTCAATCTTTTGCTGATTCCCAGTGGGAGGGTCCTCTCCCTCAATCCTCAGGTCCATAAGCCATGCTGCTCCCATCACTAAAGCTTATAACTTATTAACTTCAACAATCAAAGAACTAAGAACAGAAAGAACAGTCAAGAACAGGAGACACAGGCCATCCACCAACTTTCTCCCACTGGAGGGACTGACTGTCATGCCTTAGGACCACTGAGAAGGGAACATGGTAATGAACTTTCCATTATCCAGTGGTCCAAGCTGGGGCAGTCACTACTCATAAGATGTATAAAAGCAGTATACCCCAAGAAGTTAATTATCCTGTCAGAACCTATTGTAGGACTCCCCTCCGGAAAGAGACATCCACTGAAGCCTTCCTATCAATATGGTAGTGCTGAGTAAAGGTGTGCACTGACTTCCACATGGCTACCTGGTGCATTGCTAACAACAAAAAGGAAACCTCTATAGGCTGCTGAGGTAGCAGATCCCCTTGCAGCAGGGGTGTCAAACTCATGAGGGACAGATTTGACATAAATTGGACTTTGTCGGGCCGGGCCATGTGTGTCATAAAATGTAATGCCAGGTAGCAGAGATATAAAAATTATAAAGGACACAAACACAATTAAAGATATTATTATTGGAGCTCCACTTTAGGAGGGTGTGTGTGTTAAAAATAATATTTCTCTGTAAAACTGAAATGCCTTGGGTTTGTTGAACAATCTATTTTAATTGTGGTTAGTTCAAAACCTTCCACCACCACCCTTAAAAATATAAACTACAAATATAAATAGTCTGAGCCTAGGACTCAGAGGAAGAATATGAAATGGCCGAGCATTGCAAGCCTCTCCCTCCCACCCCCTGGTCTACTCAGAGTGGCAGTGGCTCTACAAGGTCTCAGGGTTTTTTTTTTAAAGGGTGGTTTAAGATAATAATTTTGGGTGTCCTTTTCTGCACTTATTCTGCTATTATTCCATTGGAGCTCCACATTAGGAGGGTGTGCGTGTGTGTTAAAACTAATATTTCTGCAAAACTGGAGTCCCTTGAGTCTGCAGAACTCTATATTTTAACCCTGGCTGGTCCCAGACACCCCCCCCTGCACCCTTAAAACATGCCTCTCTAAATTGGAAAGGTGGGGAAATAGTGGGGTTTTGCAAAACAAGTTTTAAAATTTAAAAGATGCACAAGGATCACTGCAGAAGGATCCCCCAGCTCCTACCTGTGAGGAAAACTATGAAGGCCAGGAGCGGTGGCTGGGAAATTTGGCAGCCCTGCCTTCTGCTTCCTACTCTCAGAGGCAACCCTACTCTCTGCTCTTTATACTCCAAGGCAGCTCAAGCTCAGAACAGTGAGGATGGGCAGGGGAGGTGGGGGAGAAGAGAGCCCCACTCCTGGGCCAGATTAAAGGCCTGGGCAGGCCGGTTCTGGCCCACAGGCCATAGGTTTGACACCCTTGCCTTAGAGAGTGAGCTGTTAACCTCACCAGGGTATCTAACATTCTTGCTTTATATGCAAGATTTATATGGCCTCAGATCCACCTTTCCAAGATAGATACAGATATCCTGATGACCATGGATAACTTCCAGAAAGAAACAAAGAGAGTCAGATTTTCTCATAGCCCTGGTTATATTGGTGTAATAATTCAGAGCCCTCCTGGCATCTAGGTAGCACATCTGCTGATTCTTGGGATAAAGACAAAAGTATGGCAAGACTATTTCCTGAGATCTGTGGAAACCAATTCACCTCAAGGATGAAAGCAGGATCCATCCTCAACAACTCTTTGTCATTGTGAAAGATGCACTGAGAGAGCATGAAGCTCTGAAATCCTCCAAGCGGAGGTAAGGCCGACTAAGAATGCCACTTTGAACATAAGTTCTTTTATGGAACATGAGGCCGTGGGTGGTGTTTAAGAGTGCTAGTATCCTGGCCATTGTCCAACCCCAGTTGAAGAAAACCCCAAACATTTCCCATTTGGGTTCAAAGGGGATCTACATTCCTCTCCTCACACCAAGCCCAAAAGACTTGCCAGGTGTTATTATACACTTTGTTGGCAGACATCCTTCTGAAGGCTATCAGGGAGCTGAATACTTCAACTGAATTCTTCCATCTTTAGGGATGCCATTGATAAATATCTGATGAAAGACAACGATGAGAAGAAGTCACTGCAGAACTGTAGAAAAGAAGGCAAAGTTTCAGATCTTTTGGGACTCCAGACCCAACTCTGACTTCAGATCCTAAAGGAAAGTGGCAACAAGCCAAAAGCTCAGCCAGTTCCAGCAAATCTTCCTCTAATCCTAGACAAGGAGGAAAGAAATCTCCCACTGCCTGGTGTTGAATTTTCAGTGATCTCCAACAACATTGGGGGCTGCTTACTATGCTTCACAAATGTTTGACATCAGTCTATTCAAGACCAGTGGGTGCTGGACACAGTCTCCAAGGGCTACATACATAGCATTCCTCAGCTTAACCAGTCAGCTACCATATTGTCCATCCCAGCCACATGAATCTCCTTGATGGAAGGCAGATGATTCTCCATCCACTTTAAAGAGGTGAGTTGCCTCTTGATTCAAAGACTTTGATTTGGTGCCCCTTTGGCAACTGATGTGGAAGAACCCCTGCAAAATTATGGGGCAGCTCTTTTCCCTGTTGACCACAAAACCATGGATCTGGAGGCAGGCAATAGACTGATCCACTTCTACCAATGCTTAGGAAAAGGAGACAGACCTCCCTATGTATGTAGGAGTTCCACCAGGGAAATCAGCAGCACTTTGGTGAATACTCAGGGAGTTATTTCAGCTGAAGGGGAGCGGTGGGCATTGGAAACAGAGGCCAACATAAGCAAAGTGCAGAAAGCACTGATGGTGTTGGAGGACCAGGATGTGCAGGTAGGTTTCAAACAGGTCCACTTAAGCAAGTAAGTCTCCCTTGTGAATTGCCACTACAATTGACCTGAAGGTCTTCATATGAAACTTTTTGTCTTTGATCCATTTGTTCAATCATTTCAGGCTGAGAATCACATTCACATCTCCTTTTTTCTTGCAGACCAGGAATAAGATGGAAGAAGACCGCAGATGTCCTTTGGTCCCCTGGGACCAGTTCTTTGTTCCTATTTGGAGTGGCTGGTCTATTGCCTGGAGCATGAGGCAGTGTTTGGTGTAGTGGTTAAGTGAGCAGACTCTAATCTGTGAGAACCAGGTTTGATTTCCCACTCCTCCACTTGCAGCTGCTGGATGACCTTGGGCAAGCCATAGTTCTGATGAGAGCTGTCCTTGAAAGGGCAGTTCTTGAAAGAGCTCTCTCAGCCCCACTTACCTCACAGGGTATCTGTTGTGGGGAGAGGAAGGGAAAGGAGTTTGTATGCCGCTCTGAGATTCCAAGTGAAGGGCGGAGTATAAATCCAATCTCTTCTTCTTTTTCTTCTGCTTGGTTGAGTGGTGACATCTGGGGAACTGAATTAATTTGTAGGGAGCCAAAAATTTTAGTTCCAGACCTCTGAATGGAACCCTGGCCCACCAAGCCTAGGAAATGGGATCAACTTCCCAACTATATAGCCAGATGTTATGGGGTGCCATGATTTTGTAAGTCATGGTTCTAGCCAAATCTGGATGGCATTGTCCTTGAGCTCCCTTGGGATGTCTTTGTCACCAGAGGAGATGTCAGAGGCCCAAAGGTAAATGGTTCTAATGAATAAAGAGCCTACTGAGGATGGCCACAGAGATGCTGAGAAGGCCTTGAAGTTCTTGTGGTGGGCCAGGTTGAACCTGTTATTGTAGGGATCTCTGGGAAGCCCATTGCAATCTTCCAAAATGACCAAGTGTAACAGTTGCAGGCTGCAGAGGGACCCTTCTTACTTAAGGCTAGGAGGTACACCATATAAGGAAAGCCCTGAGGCACTTCTGGAAGTGAAAGGGTGGACAATCAGCACTAAGAAACCTGCTCTGGGAAGGCCAGAGAAGCCCCAGGTTCTTGCACTTTTTTTGGGGGGGTGAACAACAGAACTGCTTGCTGGAATGCTTGACCATCCAGCAAGAAGCCCAGAAGCAATGGTGGGAGCAGCTAAAAAGAGAGTGGGGGCCAGCGGCCAGTGGGAGGAGGAGTCCTACCACCAACATCTGAGGCATCTTGGCCTTTCCATACACAGAGATCAGTACGATGGGGGCCAAGGATGACCCAGAGGCCTTCCTCAATACTTGCAGCTGAGTGGGACAAGGCCCATTGGACCATGATGCTGACTCTGTGCCTAGTGGGATCAGCCCAGGAGCTGGCTGATACTCTGACAGACACAGAAGCAGCCAATTATGATAAGGTAAAGGCAGTAATCTTGAACACCTTAAATATAAAACAGAACATGTACTGCAGTCACCTGAAGAGACTGTCAGGATCAGAGGGGACTCACCTTTGGATTTTGGATCAGAATATCAAAGTAAATGTGCTCTGCTGGTTGAAACCCACAATGCAGACCACAGAAGAAATAGTAGAACTGATCATGTTGCATAAGTCTGTGGCACTGTTCCCTAAACCCACTGGCACTGGATATTATGCCATGAGCCAAAGACCCTGGAGGAGGAGATAACACTAATGGAGGCGTATATGGTAGCAGAAAAGTCAGGTCCAGGTGCTGGAAATTGGGGCCTGGGTGTTGGGAAGCCCTCCATCCCTGGGGGCTCTGGCAAAGAGAAGAGTCTGGGCTGCCAGGGGCTGATTTAGAAGGTGGCCAGGGGTTGATGAAGCCAAAGAGACTCAGAGCCTCCAGGGGTCAGCCTGAGAGTAAGGAACTCAGTGTGTTATGGGTTATGGGCAGTGGGGACACATCCACTGGGACTGCCCCCACATGGACTGTTTGCTCACTGAGGCATGGCTGATGGCCCAAATGAAGAACACAAAGAGGGGTGTGGTGGTGACAATGGAAGATGGGAAGGCAATGTTGGCCCTGGTGGATACTGGTAATGGGAAGATGATGAGGGAAACCTTGTGGATGCAGGGGTAGGTCCAAGTGTGGTGTGTGCATAGGGAGGTGCACAAGTATTTCATGAGGCAAGTGAAAGTGGAGATGGAAGGATACAAGCATAGGTTGGAGGTGGTGAGCATCCCAGGTTTGAACTGCCCTGTCATTTTAGGCAGGGACCACTCTGATTTAGTGGCCCTGGCACAGCAAATGGAAGGCACATTAGTAAAGGCAGAGGTGATAGACCTGGCCCCAGAGGACCTAGTGGATCCTGGGGGCTTTAAGCAAGTGCAATGGGATGATCCATCCCTTGCCCAGGTGCAGGTGCAGGTGGCACAGGGACAGGTGCCTGGGAGAAGGGCTCCTATTTCAGGCAAAAAGGGGACTTGCATTATAAGGTAGTTCTAAGAGCCAGGGCTCAGGCAGAGGTGGAGCAGCAATTAGTGCCTGTGGGGTACTGATAGGAGCACCTACAGCTCACTCACAATATACCCCTGGCAGGCCACTTGGTGATGGAGAAAATCTGGGACTGTTTGACAAGGATGTTCTATTGGCCAAGGATTTGGGCACAGGTAGAGCACTGTTGCTCTTCATAAGAACATAACAGAAGCCAATGTTGAATCAGCCAATGGCCCATCTAGTCCAACACTCTGTCACACAGTGGCCAAAATATACCAGATGCCATCAGGAGGTCCAGCAGTGGGGCCAGGACACTAGAAGCCCTCCCACTGCTGCCCCCTCCAGCACCAAGAATAGAGTGCATCACCTGCCCCAGACTGAGAGTTCCCATTTATACCCTGTGGCTAATAGCCACTGATGGACTTCTGCTCCATGTTTATCTAATTATTTCTTGAAACTGTCCATGCTTGTAGCTGCCACCGCCTCCTGTGGCAGTGAATTCCATATGTTAATCACTCTTTGGGTGAAGAAGTACTTCCTTTTATCTGTTCTAATCTGACTGCTCAGCAATTTCATGGAGTGCCCACGAGTTCTTATATTGTGAGAAAGGGAGAAAAGTACTTCTTTCTCAACCTGCTCAATCCCTTTCTTAATCTTATAAACCTCGATCAAGTCACTCCTCAGCCGTCGTTTCTCCAAGCTAAAGAGCCCCAATTGTCTTAACCTTTCTTCATAGGGAAGGTGTTCCAACCCTTTTATCATTCTAGTTGCCCTTGTCTGCACTTTTTCTAGTGCTATAATATCCTTTTTGAGATGTGGCGACCAGAACTGTACCCAGTATTCCATATGAGGTCGCACCAATGATTTATACAGGGGCATTATGATACTGGCTGATTTGTTTTCAATTCCCTTCCTAATAATCCCCAGCATAGCGTTGGCCTTCTTTATTGCAGTTACACACTGTCTAGACATTTCATTGAGTTATCTACTAAGACTCCAAGATCTCTCTCTTGGGCAGTCTCTGCCAGTTCAGACAGCATCAATGTGTATTTATATTTAGGATTTTTGGCTCCAATGTGCATCACTTTGCACTTGGCCACATTGAACCCCATTTGCCACGTTGACGCCCACTCACCCATCCTCAACAGATCCCTTTGGAGTGCCTCACAATCCTCCCTGGTTTTCACCATCCTGAACAACTTTGTGTCATCTGCAAATTTAGCCACTTCAGTGCTCACTCCCAATTCCAAATCGTTAATAAACAAGTTAAAAAGCATCGGACCGAGTACTGATCCCTGTGGTACCTCACTGCTTACCACCCTCCACTGAGAAAGTTTCCCATTTATACTCACTCTCTGTTTCCTATTCCTTCCTTGCCCAGAGTGCCAGTTGAGCCATCTGGCATGGGGTAATGGGGTACATTGATTCATGTCAGTCCCTTTTGAGAGGATCAGAATAGATTTACTGGGGCTCTTGGAAAGGTTGGCCAGCAGCCACACCCATATTTGGGTGGTAGAAAATTATACTACCCAGTACCCAGAGGCAGTGCAGCCATGACGCACCACCTCAAAGACTATAGCCCAGGAGTTGCTCCACATCTTTGCTAGGGTCAGGTTCCTGAAGGAGGTGGTTTCCAACTGTTGAACTATCTGCATGGGAAAGGTGTTTTAACACCTCTGGAAGTTATTGAAATTTATCTCCATTACAGCCATCTACTACCAGCAAACCAATGGGCTGGTAGGGTGGTTTAAACAAAACCCGGAAGCTAAATTTGCAAATATCTACCAAGGAAGGACCAAGACACTGACACCAACAGCCAAGTTCTCTGATGCTTGCTGTCCAGGAAATGCCACAAGCCTCCAATGGCTTTTCACCCGTCAAGTTATTATTTGGGCAATACCCACAAGCACACTCCCTCTAAGCTGAGTTAGTGTGAGCTAGCTCACAGTTTTTTAGCCTCTGGCTCACACGTTTTTGTCTTAGCTCAGGAAGGATGGCTCCAGAGCAAACTAATTTATGCTCCAGCCAAATCACTCACTCACTCACAACTTTAATGCCAATAGCTCACAAAGCAGAATTTTGTTCACAAGACTCCACAGCTTAGAGGAAGCATTGCCCACAAGGTATACTAGTCAAGTCAAGTCAAGTAATTTATTGTATTTAGCCATCGGCCATTACAAAATGCAAAATATTGTGGTGCAATATATTTGACCTGGTGAGGGAGCAATTGGAGGGTGAGGGAGTGAAGGGGCAAGGTGTGGTTCCATACGTGTTGCAACTATTGGTATTACTCCCCAGTCTGGCCTCCAAATTACATGCCCAGTGGCAGGGGGCCTTATAGGTAATGGAAAGGGTGGTGCCTGTGGACTATGAAATCTGGCAATCCAAAATAAGAAACCTCTTACACATATACCACATTAATCTTTCCTTGGTTGGTGGAATAGGTAGTGCTGTGGGAGATGGAGGAAATGGGTTACGTGGGCCTCACAGAAGAGTCTCACAGCCCTTGGCAGAGCCTGCCAGTGCTGGTCTCAAAACCAGCTGGTGGTGTCAGCTTCTGCATAGATTTCCAGCAATTATATGGGACCTCCAAGTTCAATACCTGCCTAATACTGAGGATGGATTGCTCTTCCTATATTTGTGGAAGTTAGAATAAATGACTCTTGCAGAACAGACCTAAGAGTCTGTCATGCACTTGGGGTGGGAATCTAGGCCCTTACCCAGCTTGAACAGGTTGCCTGGGAGATGCTTAGTTTTGCCACACAGTGTTAGAGGTCAAGTCTGCTACTGAAACGTTGGCTACTGGAAGTTTAAATCATTCCACTGCCACTGGAGCTAAGGAATAGAGCTGGGAGATGACTGGTGATTGGCCTTACAGGAGCCTCCAATTCTGTCTTGACAACTTGTCAAAAACCAAATGGAAGGGACAACTGCAGGAAGAGGCCTCCATGTTTGAGCCCATGTGCTTTGTCGGATCCATCTATTTTGTCTTTCTTTTTTGTTTGTTTGTGTTGGAGGGGGGGACTTTCTCCTGAGGAAAAAGGCAAGTATGCATGCTTATTACCAGCAGCCCTTCTTCCTCAGACAGCTGTCTCTCATCCTTGGTCAATGAGATGTCTGATTGGTCCGGGGCCAGCTCCAGGTGTCTGGGCGCCCTAGGCAGGACAGCCTGGGGTGCCCCCACTGGGGATGCCAACCTCCTGGTGGGGCCTGGAGACCAGGGGGCGGCGGCGGAGTGCTGGCTTTCCTGGAGGCTCCACAGCCGCGGGGCCTCCAGGAATGCCAGGGAAGGGGGTGGGGGGTCTAGCCACCACCCCCTCCCTCCCAGCGCCGGCTTTCCCGGGGCTCCGCAGCTGCGGGGTCCCCAGGAAAGCCGGGAAGGGGGTGGGGGTCTAGCCACCGCCCCCTCCCTCCCAGAGCCGGCTTTCCCGGGGGCTCTGCAGCTGCGGGGTCCCCAGGAAAGTGGGAAGGGGGCGGGAGGTCTAGCCGCCGCCCCCTCCCTCCCAGTGCTGGCTTTCCCGGGGGCTCTGCAGCTGCGGGGCCCCCAGGAAAGCTGGGAAGGGGGCGGGGGGGTCTAGCGGCGGTGGGCGCCCAGTTAGGGTGGCGGGGGGCACTTTTCAGGGGGGAGTGGGGTGCCATTTGGCGCCCCTGAGGCCGGCGCGCCCTAGGCGAGTGCCTAGTTCGCCCAACGGGCGATCTGGCCGTGGATTGGTCCGAGATCTCCCAATCTGGATCCAGCAATGGGGTATGTTCTTTATAACACACACAGGAAGGGGACCTCTGCTGCCATGAAGAAGAGCTCTTAGTTGAAGAGGGGGACTGTCATTTTGGGAAGCTCACATCTTCTCTTTGGTTCCCCTGACAGAGCTGTACTTGTGTTTGGTAGCTCAGTGCTGTGCATGTGGCTAGAGTGGCATTGACAGAAGAGTTGATCTCTTTCTTCATCTCCCCCTACATCCATGCTAGGAGAACTGCTTGTGAGTTTTTGCCCAAGAGGTTGGACCCTTGAAAGTCTAATACCCTGGCTGGCTAGAGGGAAGGTGGTCCCTCTTCCAAAGAGCTAGAGGGAAGGTGGTCCTGTTCTTTGGAAGAGGGGACAGGCTAAATGGGAATAAAGAAGGCCCTCCCTCTTGCTGCTGTGTGCCAAAATAAGCAAAGCTGGTTCATGCTGCCATCTTCCCTCCTTGTCCCCAAAGGAATACCATTAGGCGGAAGGGACTCATCTCTCCTGGTCTCACTGAATTTGGCAAACACCCTGCTTACTGCTCTGGACCACAAAGGATGCAAGAGGAAAAACTCAGCTTCAGGCTCCCAGCAGACCAGGGCAATGGGGTGAGCCCTTTGAAGTTCCAAACCCAGCCAAACCCAGACTGGGTGGAAAGAGTATTCCTTCTCTGGTCTTGAGGAATGGGTGCAGCTACCAACTGTCCTCTGCTGCTTAGAGGGAGCAACTGGGGAAGCTCTTGGCCATTGCATGGAGTCCCTACCACATTGCTTCCCTCCCAGGAAAAGAACCCTGGAGTGAAGGTATGCCAGAAAGGCACCCCTAACCTTGCTCTTGCAGTGATAGATATATAAGCCCCTAAGGAAAGGCAGAGAGGAGAAGAATAAATTTAAAAAAAGAATGTGAAGAAAAAGGAGTTTCTGCAAGCTAAATAGGGCCTACACTGAGGATTGAGGGAGAAACCCCACTCACTAGGAGTCAGCAACAAATGATGACCCTCCCTGCCTTTTGGGAGGAGCTTCTACCCATGAGTTGTGACTGCCCCACCTTGAATCACTGAATAAATATATATTTCAATTTATTTATACCCCATCCTTTTTCCCAATACAAACCCAAAATGGCATACATTGTTCTCATCTCCTCCATTTTAGAAGAAGAGATTGGAATTATACCCGAAGGAGTCTCTGATCATCTTTCCCTTCCCCTCCTCACAGCAAATGCCCTGTGAGGTAAGTGGGGCTGAGAGAGCTCATTTGAGAACTGCTCCAGAGAACAGCTCTGAAAGAACTTGTAACTGATCCAAGGTCACACCAGCAGATGCATGTGGAGGAGTGGGGAATCAAACTCGGTTCTCCCATATTAGAGTACACACTCCTAGCCACTACACCAAACTGGCTCTCCAGTTTTTGTCCAGATTTTATCCTCACAATGACCCTGTAGAACAACCAACTACTTTTGCATTGTTCTCTTTAGTCACCCTCTGGAAGGACCGGCTTTTTCAGGACCTCTGCACTGGATGTGATTAGGTCCAGATTTCTAAAAGCTGAAAAGCACTGAGGCTTCAATCCAGCCTAGATTCCCATGGCTACAAGGGGGAGTGTGATTTTTCCTGACTTCCTCCTCCCATTGGAGACCTCCATCCCTCCCTAAGATATTGCCAAATGCCCTCTGCCCTCCAGGAGCAGCATTTGAGGATGTGTTTTGAGCTGTTGTAGGATGGAGAGATCCATGAAACTTCCCCCCCACCCCGCACCCAGAGAAATCTAGGCAGCATTCAAGCCAGGGGCTTGAAGAGGGAGCTATACAGCGCTGTTAAGCTTATCATAAGTTTTGACTATGAATGAACTATTTTTTATTGTAGCTAAATGGCTGTTTTAAAAAATGTATCATCAAAGATAAACACCACATGAAGTTCTCAAAAGTGATTTAGAGAAGGATTTTTATTTTTCAAAACTAGAGCTTACCATGGCTAGGTCATTCCATCTGCTTTGTGCTTTGATACAAAGATAGTAATGAGCTTGTTCACAAGCTAGATCTGCATCTGCAGCTATCTGTTTGGGTCTCAGAAAGAAAGAAAAAAGTATTGTTAACTGACTTACGTGATGGCATCATTAATATTCCATAAGGTTTGTTCGGGTAAAATCTTTGATTTGATTTTATAGTTTATAGATTCTTATCTCAAGTATTTACATAACAATGAATTTCATGTAAATATTGTTACAGTTCTCCAACTGCAAGTTAGGGATGATACTTTTAAAAGTTCTTTAGTGCTGCTGAGATTTGAGGAGGAAGATTTATACATCAAAGCAAAAACATAAAAGACAATGTGCCAATGAGCTCTGAATGGGAAACAGAACTGTTTCATTGTGAGTACAAACTAAAACTACTATGAAAAGCTGAAATAAAATTCTATGGGTGGGACCCAGCCAGTTTCCCTACTCAATCTCACATAATTCCTCTCCTTAGGAAATCCCCCCCCTCATTTTGCATGTTTTTTGTCATTTTGTTTTCAGCAGTGGTTGGATCAAACCCATAGGGATACAAATTCAATAGAACTCAGGACCAAATTAGATATGACACAAAGAAAGAAAAGCAGCTGAGAAGTATGGCTGTTGAATGGACAGATGACCAGAGAGAAATGGAAAGGGTTAAGCAATCCCCCTCCCTGCCCTCTCACCTGCTACTCTTCCATTCCCAATCACAGCTTCCCAACACATTTCCATTAAAAAAACCCTAGATATGAGACACTATAGCATGTCACATTTATTTTGGCCCCCAGGTAAACTGCCATAGACATAATTAAAAGCAATGCAATACCATTTAGTTGTCCAAAGTTTCACTGATTTCAGTGGGACTGATAGCTATTCTAAATATTATGCAGATTCAACTGGCAGACAAACACCATAGAATTCTATGCTGTTTCACTTCAGGCTGCAGTGGGAGTCATATCTTTGATCATGTGGCATACATGAAAAAGGTATCCTTCTTACCTTTCTCCACTTTTGCCTCTCGATCATGCCTCATTCTAGGTCACCTATTCGTTTATAAATTAGATTTATAAATTGCTCAATCCCTGAGTACTCAGGGCTCTGAGCACTTAACAACAATAAATACATACCATGTCCAAACAGTGATTCAAAACTGATAAAAACAATTCCATAAATAAAAACAATTCCATGGGTGCGTTCAGACGCGCCGTTTGAGCCGTTTTCGGCACGGCTCAGAAACGGCTTTTACCTGCGCGTTCACACACCCAACATCTGCCTACCGTCCCCAGCCGTCGCTTTCTGGAGCAAACCCCCTTTGAAATGGAGTATTTTGACACCACTTACCCAAGTGGTGTTTTCCATGATTCTCCGTTTCAAGCTGCACTTTTCCCTGTCTGATCGCTCCATCCAGCCACTTCCGGGTGCTTCAACCCCCCCTCCCCTCTGGGAAGCTGCCTCCAGCTTCCGGTTTTAGTCCTCCATTTTTTTTTCCCTTACCGGTGTGCGCTTGAGCGGAGCTCCGCACTTAGGTTAAAAAAGAAAAGGTTCACTGGTGCCTAGTTTAGGCATTTAGAGGAGTCCGGGATCTCGGGGAGGCCATTTTTAAAAGGACTCTTCATTTAAACTTTAAAGGGACCTGTTGAGCTCGCTCTTCTTCGTACCGGCCAAACTTCCTGTTTGGGAGAGGGCTGCCTGTGCGCATGCTCAAAGGAGAGGGGGAAACCCCCCCCCACCTGCAGGAGGACGGCGGGGAGCTCGGAAGGAGGAGGTGAGTCTGAGCGCGATTCTCCAGTTTAAAAAAAAACGCATCGTGCCGGAGCAGTTTAAACCGCTCCAGCACGCTGTCTAAACGCACCCCATAAGTAACAATTCATGATTATTCGGATGGCGTAGATATATCTGATTATAACTGTGTTCCCAGGTCATAGGTGGGAACATAGTTGAGGGTTTGCTTCTCCCAAAATATTTTTGTATTACATTTTAACAAGCCAAAATCACAGCCTGGAAAACACTATCTCCTTGAATCACTCTTCCTTAATTCTCTAACCTCTTGAGCAGCCCATTTCTCTGTCTCCTATTTTCCTTTGGCTGGCTCTCAGCTGCTCTCAAAACTCCAGGCCTCCTGGAGTCCTCATGTCCTCCCCATCGATTTACAAAACTGTATTTTTTACATACCTGGAGAGTTACATATGCAGTTTTGTTGGCTTTCACTCTCATGATGGGGGCCCCATTGGCTATTCAAAGTAGTGTTCATTATTTGTCTTTGATTCTGATTTAATATGAAATGTCCTTTTTTGAGATGATAGTTGTCATGACCCCAGGGGGTCGCCACTTTTCGCTGCCACCACCCTGGACTTACGGTCCCTTGAGAAGGCCCAGGGTACCCTCTCAAGCCCATCCAAAAATGCCCCTTTTACAGCCAAGAAAACACAGGTGTGATGACCAGGCAGAGTACTTAACAATGGTTTATTAAGAACAATACTGGGGCAAGGCAAATAAGGCAAGGTGCTTTAAAAAGGTATAACAATATTGAAAAGCAAAAAGAACACAAAGCTAATGCAGCTACCTATTACTCCTTAACTGTTACTACTTAAGGCCAACAAGCCTTCTTACCAGGCCTCACTACCTGTACAGTCACTCTGACTAGTGAGGGACCTTCTCCTCTCAGACCAGCTCTTCTCCCTCACTGACTCTGTGAGAGAGAGAACTGCAGAGAGACAGCAAGATCCATTTCCTCACAACACACAGAGTTTATCACAGTCCCCTTCAATTCACTACTATGTGAAGAAAGACACCATTTCCCACAGCCTACAGCTTAAGACACACCTCCACAAGAATGCAACAGTCTCCTCACAGAATCCCTGCAATCCCATTGGCTAAAAACCATCCCCAAGCATTGTGAGGATTGTAGGCTGTCTGCTTTCTACTGCCAGACAGGCCCCTCCTATAGTTTAGGCCTCTAGGCCCTGTCTCCGTCCTGCACAGATCATGACAATAGTATTGAGAGTTTTATTTTCATTCCCTTTCCCAGAAAACTGTAGAAGCGAGTTTGCCCTTTTCACTACTGTTGCCCAGCACTGACATTTTTATTAAGTTATCCACTGCAACCCAAGGTCTCTTTGCCTGTCCTTTTCAGTAAGTTCAAACTCCATCACCATATACTCAAAGCTGGGGTCTTTTGTGTATCACCTTACACTCATGTACTTGAACTTCATTTGCTAAAGCGTTTACCACTTATCCAATTTAGAGACATCCTCCAGGGTGTCAAACTCGGAACCTCATTTGCCATGTATTTTCTGCATTTTCCTGTACCTTGCTGCAGAGGGCAGTATGCTGGGAATGTATGGCTGTGTGGGAAAGCACTTTACTTAGGTGCTGGGCAACTATTCCTAAGAGAGCCTCCAGAGAATTTTCGATGACCTTGGTCCCTCTAAACTGTGGAGTCTTGTGAGCAAAAACTCTACTTTGTGAGCTACTGCCATTAAAATTGTGAGCGAGCGATTTGGCTACCTCATAAATTAGTTTGCCTGTGGAGCCATCCTTCATGAGCTAAGACAAAAATGTGTGAGCTGGAGGCTAAAAAACTGTGAGCTAGCTCACACTAACTCAGCTTAGAAGGACCACTGCCTTGGATGCTGTCTTGGCTAGCTCATTTGTAGTAGATAATACAGTGTCTGTTGGCAGGTGGGGGCAGGGGAGCTAATGGTGCACACTTCATTTAGGCGGGATGTGTGAACAGAGTGATTGGCTGAGACACTGGGGGGGGCTTCGAATCATGTATAACTTTGGTTTTGGCACCAATTGAATTAGTTCTGACACAAGTGGTCACAGCTTGACACAAGAGCTTCTTTCAATAAACAAATCACCTTCCAACGAGTGTTGTTGGGGCATGTTTATTCAGGAGTCTTGACATTGTGTCAGAAATCCTCTCCCTCCTCAACCCCTCGCACCACGGCTGTAATGAATAACGGCAGCGAGGACCTAGGGGTTGGGAACAGCACACAGACTGAAACTGCCCTGAACCATGAACTGGCTCAACCTTTGGATGAGGGGAAGGCCCATGAAGTGGGCGCCCGACTAAAAGGCTGCCAGACCGTGCAAGCTAGATGGGACAACCCGGACTGGCTGAGGACCCCAGGACTGTGAGCCTGGGGAAGGCGGTCGGAAGCTGACATGCGCCGGGCATCAAGATCATTACAGGATGACCCCAAACATCTGCAATTCGCAGGGACACTGGCAGAGGAGACTGACATAGAGCTGGTCCACCAGGAGTTCCGCAGTGAGATGGAAGAGCTATGACAGGGCACCTGAGCAGTGCTGGAGGATCTACTGGCCACTATCCAAGAAGCCCTGCAGCAGGAGCTCCAAGCCCTGGGAGGGGCCCCCACCCAACAAGTGCCCACAGGTTCTGTGGGTCCCCTGGAGGGACAAGAGCCAGTGCTAGGAGCTGGCCAGCAACCCATACCCCAGCCTGGTCCTGAACCCATTAGACAGAGGGAGGTGCTGGAGGAGATATTTGACAGAACCCCGGAGAAACTGGTGTTCTTCGCTCTGCAGGTGTGGAAGTTTCTGAGAGACTGGGGCCATACCTTCATCTTGGATGAACACTGGGTAGATTATATCGGTCTTGACTGTGAGACTGCACGGCAGACTGGTTTGTGGGGGTCTGAGACTGTGCACAGATTACAGAGGCTTGAATGCAGTGTCTGTGTCCAATGCCTACCCCCTCCCCTTGATAAAAGACTTACTGGCCAAAGCATCAAAGGGCCGCATTTTTACCAAATTGGATCTGAGAGATGCTTACTTTCAAGTGTGCATCTGGGAGGGAGATGAGCATAAGACTGCCTTTAACACCCTGCTGGACCAGTTTGAGTACCTGATGATGCCGTTTGGATTGGCAGGGGCCCTGTGGGTGTTCATGAACTTAATCAATGAGGTGTTGCATAAACATTTGTTCAAGGGGGTGCTGGTTAACTGGATGATATCTTAATTTATTCAAAAGATAAGGAATCGCATGTGCAGCTGGTTAGGGATGTATGCAAAGCACTCTATAAAAACCACCTGTTTGCAAAGTTGTCAAAATGTGAATTCCACAAAGAGGAGCTGGACTTTCTGGGGTACCACATCTCTGGGAAGGGCTTAGGCATGGACCCCCACAAGGTCCAAGACGTGTTGGGGTGGGAGCCCCCCAAGACAAGGAGGCAATTACAATCATTTCTCAGGTTTGCCAATTTCTACTGCCCATTCACCCCCAATTTCACCCAGATGGTCTTGCCCTTCACAGACTGGCTGAAAACCAAGGGGAAGGGACCCAAAAGCTATAAGCCCATGTTCAAGTTGGTCTGGACCCCAGAGTGCCAACAAGCGTTTGATAGACTGGAGGCTCTGTTCACTTCTGAGCCCATTTTATGGCACCCTGATGAAAATAAGCCATTTGTAGTGAAAGTAGATGCTTCGGATTTGGCCATGGGGAGGTGATCCTGCAAGAGGGAGAGGATGGGAAATTGTACTCCCTGGCTTATGTCTCAAAAAAGTTCTCAGAGACTTAACAGAATTGGGTGGTCTGGGACAAAGAAGCTGCCGCTATTAAACTGGCCCTAACAACCTGAAGACATTGGCTGGAAGGGGGCAGGGTACTGTTTGAAGTCTGGACAGACCATAAAAACCTAGAAGCATTACACACCCCCAGGCATCTTAATGCAAAACAATTGTGCTAGGTGGAGTTCTTCTCTAAGTTTTGTTTCACCCTCAAGCACTTCCTGGGGAAATTCAACTTCCCAGCTGATGCACTCTCACCCCTTCCCTCCCAGAGCTGGCTTTCCCTCCCAGCCCTTCCCTTTGAGCCCCAGCGGGCGTTCAAAGGAAAGCCGGCGCTTGGCTCAAAGGGAAGAGGCGGGGGTTTAAATCCCTGCCTCTTCCCTTTGAGCCGAGCACTGGCTTGCCTTTGAGTGCCCACTGGAGCACTCTTCACTGCTGGTTGCCACCCCTGCCTTCTCTTCCCCCCCCAGGGGGAGGGGGAGGGTGGGCAAGCTCTGCTGCCGCCTCCTGAGCCCCGCCGGGTGCTCTTCACTGGCGGCGGTGGCAGGGAGGCGACAGCAGTGGGGGGGCTTTTCATGGGGGGCGCCTCTGTGGGCCTGGTACCCTAGGCGAACCGGCCATGAGTGTACACTGGCAGGTGGGGGCAGGGGAGCTAATGGTGCGCACTTTATTTAGGTGGGATGTGTGAACAGAGTGATTGTCTGAAACAATTGGAGGGGGGCTTGTTCGAATCATGCATAACTTTGGTTTTGGCACCAATTGAATTAGTTCTGACACAAGTGGTCACAGCTTGACACAAGCCCTTCTTTCAACAAACAAATCACCTTCCAGTGAGTGTTGTTGGGGCATGTTTGTTCAAGAGTCTGACACTGGGATTCCCCCTCTTTGTCCCTCCCCCCATATCTAAGCCTCCTTACAATTCATGGCCATCAGGACATTTTTATGTTAGGCAGACTGAATGTCCTGCTAACTGCAGAGCGCAGGGGATTCTTCACCAAGACTCCATTTTCTGACTGCAACTCCTGCTGTGTATGTGACATGCCCTATACCTATTTCAACAACATGGAGAGAATGTCACCCTGGCTTATGAAAGTCCAATGTCTGTTGCGTGCTCAAGTTTTGTGCCTAGATTAATCAATGACACTACTCTGATAGTAGCCTCTCTCCAAAGCATCAGCCAGCGACCCCAGGTAGAATTCTTATTCAGCAAGGTCCCAAATAAGTTAAACTGCACAAAAATCCAATGGTTTAGATACTCTAGGGTTACAAGGGGAATGTGTTTTTGCTGCACACATAATGGGGTATGGAATAATAGAGTACCAGGGTTTAATAGGATGGAATCCCGTTTCAAGACATTAAAGAATTATTCACACTGTGAGCAGGAGTTTTGGCTATCCAGCACAGGGGAACATTTAAACAAGACAGGAGTGGAAGGGATAGACATGGTCTCAACTTTAAGTGACATTAACCCAGAGATACCTTTACTTCAGGCAAACTATACCGATATGGGGGGCATATGTAATGGAATGAAGCTTAGGGATCGAAACCTATGGTTCTTTTGGGATAAGTGGGCATCCAATTACTATCCAGGGTTTATACAGGGAGCCTGTGTGGGCATTGGCTTCCTTACCTTTCCTGTCCAGACCATAACTCCACAACATTCACATTCACAAATGCGAAGGGAGGCCTCAAACATCAGAGGTGATTCTAACATGGGACCGTTGGGCCCACAATGTGAAGACACAGTTTATGTAGGGAAACAACTGTCAGAAAATGACACCTCTAGAGTAGGTGGGGGGACAGTCATGGGGATACTAACCTTGGGTTCCTATCCAGGCATAGTGACCCAGGAGAATCGAAAAAGTATTATAGGTCTTACATGCCGGCTAGAAAAGGTGGTTAATGCCACAGCACAGATAATCAGGGAATTACAGCAGGAAGTTGAAGAACTGAGTCAAGTCCAGGCACAACACCAGATGGCAATAGATTATTTACTGGCTAAAACTGGGAGCAACTATTGCCAGATAGTGGGACGACAGTGTCATGTGAAATTCCACAATCTGAACAGAACCAGCTGAATGATATCACAAAAGTCATTCAAGATAATAAATCTGGCAGCAACGCTTGGGGATGACTAACAGACTGGTTACCAGACATGGGGTGGTTGAAAGGGATTATCCAGGTTGCAATTCTTGGTATGGTTGTGGGAATACTTTGCTGTTGCTGCCTCCAATGTCTTCCTGTTATACGACAAAGTCTAGAAGGGTGTCGCTATAAAGAGCCTCGAGAGCAAGCCTGTGTCATGGTCCTAAAGGACACTCTGAGGTATGAGAGTATTATTATCCAATTAGATAGTTCAGAATAGTGATAAAAAAAAGAAAATGAGGGACTGAAAGGGGAAGAATCAATGTTCTGAACTATCAAAATGTGTTAGCAAAATATATTAGCAGAAAAGCTTGTGCAAGTATAAATTAGAAGACAGCTTGGGAACTTCACTCGCTTGGGGCTAGATAAAGTCAGTCAAGCCCATAGAGAACAGAGCCTCAAACAAAGGAATAGCCTAGCTTACTAACATCTAAGATAAGAGCCTGCTGAAACACACACACAAGAGGAGAAAGGGGGAGAGAAGGGGGGGGGCCTGAACAAGGAACGGCTTGAACGACATCCCTCTATGCGCATAGAAGCCTGGTCAGCAGGTTTAGGGGAGGGAATTTGGTAGCCAGACTGTGAGGGGGACCACCCCTGATGGGTGGCCCAGCCAGAGAGGTGGGGGAGGGGCTGCTTTAAATTGAGCTGTGCTGCGTCACAGACTTTGGGAGGCAAATGGGTAGACTGCCTATCCTTGCCCCCCGTGCTTTGCAAATTATGCTACAATAAACCAGCCTTAACTGATTTTCCTGTGTGAAGTCTTTCCTGCTTGACACTTGTCCGGTCACTTCCACATAAGACCTCCCCCCATATCTAAGCCTCCTTATAATTCATGGCCATCAGGACATTTTTATGTTAGGCAGACTGAATGTCCTGCTAACTGCAGAGCGCAGGGGATTCTTCACCAAGACTCCATTTTCTGACTGCAACTTCTGCTGTGCATCTGAAGTAACAGAGACCAGAGAGCACCTCATCTTTTTCTGTGATAAATGGACAGTACTCATAGACCTCTGGATTACATCTATTCTGAGTAAATATCAACTGCCTATCGAATCTCTTCTTTGCTGGCAGACATTAATCCGTGAATAACACATTCTGTTGCCAAATAAACTTGTGGTTTCTTTATGCCATTACTCAGATGGGTTATGGAGATTCACTATGCTGTATTTTAATGTTTACTGCTTTGTATTTTATCTTGTATCTGTATTTACTTTGCTCAAGACCTTCACTCAGAGGAGCATAAAAATAAAGAAAAGGAGACATCCTCCTGGAGCTCTTCACAGCTAGCCCAGGTTTTCGTCATCCTAAAAAAAATTGTGTTTTCAACAAGCTTAGCTACCACACTCATCACGTCCAATTCCAAACCATTTATGAAGAAATTAAATAGCACTGGTATCAATATTGATCCTTGAGGGACCCTACCACTCACTTCCTTCCATTACAAGAATTGTCCATGAACTCCTACTCTCTGCTTCTTGCCATTTTAATCCATAAGAGGACCCATGATTGCTAGACTTACTCAGGAGTCTTTGGTGAGGAACCTTGTCAAAAGCCTTTTGGAAGTCTAACTATAGAATGTCTCAGGGCTTTTTTTGTAGAAAAAACCCAGCAGGAACTTATTAGCATAATAGGCCACATCCCTGACAGTGCCGCTCATTAGCATATTAGGCCACACACCCATGTTACCAGAAGTGTGATCATCCAGCCACACCTACCTTTTGCTTCTTATTCTGTTTACCTTGTTATCAAAACCCAGGACTTTTTTTTTTAGCAGGAACTCCTTTGCATGTTAGGCCACATAGCCCTAATGTAGCCAATCCTAATGAGTTTCTGCTATTAGGTGTGGCCTATTATGCTAATGAGTTTCTGCTGTCGGGTGTGGCCAACTCAGGAGCCAGCTGGAACTCCGTTCCTGTGCGTTCCTGCCGAAAAATAGCCCTGGAATGCCTACAAAATTGCCTTTAATCACAAGTGTGTTAACTTGTTCAAAGAACTCCAAAATGGTGTGAGGCAAGAGTTCCCTTATCAAAAGCCATGTTGATTTTTCCTCAGCAGGCTTTGTTCCTGGATATGCTTCATAATTTTCTCTTTAATAACTGTTTCTAGTAATATAACTAGAACAGGTACACTAACTGGCCTATAATTCCCTGGATCCCCTCTGAACCCCTTTTTTAAAAATGGGTTGACATTTGTTACTTTCCATTTATCTGGCATGGAGGCCAATTTTAGTGGCAAGTTACATATATCTGTTAGATCAACAGTTTCACATGTGAGTTCTTTGAGGTGTATGCCATCTGTACGTACAGACTTATTAGTTTTCAGTTTGTCTAGAACTTTATCTCTCCTCACTTAAATTTCTCTCAGTTCTTCAGACACCCTTCCCCAAAACAGCAGCTTGGGTATGGGTATGTGCCTCACATATCAGCGGTGAAAACAGAACCAAAGAATTCATTCAGTTGCTCTGCCATCTCCTCATCTGCCTTAACAAATCCTTTTATTGTTATCCAAAGGCCCAACCACCTCCCTAGCTGGCTTCCTGTTCCTGATGTATTTGAAGAAATGGTTAATGCTTGTTTTAATATTACACTCCTCAAATTCTGTTTTTGCTTACGCTTTTGTCAACTTACATTTTACCAGAAATTGCACTCCTTTCTATTCACCCCAGTTGGGAAAACCTTCCACTTTTTCTCTGCTTTTTAAAGAAGTCTTTTTGCCTAGGGATGTGTACTTCAAAAATTTTCATAAAGTTTTTAGATCTGAATTTTTGTCAGAGCACTGATTTCATTATTCTGACTTTTTGGTAGTGTTGTTTAAAGTCTGGGATTTTTTCTGGTTTTTTTTTCATACCCCCAAAATTCAGGACCATTATTTTTCAACCAATCTTTATTTGTTACAGTGACAGATCAGCTGAGAATAACATGCAGAGAGTCATAAGCCCATCTACATACAATAAAATTCAGAGCCACACAATAGGCTGACTTCAATAGTGCAGACATAATTAATAAAAAGACTGATAATCATAAATCATAGACCTGGAAAGGGCCATATAGGCCATCTAGTCCAACCCCCTGCTCAGTGCAGGATCAGCCTAAAGCATCTGTGACAAGTGTTCATCAGACCACTGCTTCAAGATGGCTAGTAAGGGGGAGCACTCCACTTCCCTAGGCAGACAATTCCAGTTTAATCAGCTTAACCAGCTGCTTCCTTATTGAACATACTGAAATGCAAAATTTGGTCATCTTCTGTTGTGGAAATATGCCATTTTATGGCAGGGGAGGTGGTAGGGTTGCCAGACCGCAGTCCGACCAGGGGATCCCTCGATCTTCAGGGCTCCAATCCACTGTCACCCCCATCCCCAAAGAGACATTGTGCGTTGGTGTGGTTGAAGCGATGACATCACATCATGCTGGGAGTGTCACGCATCAACGCTCTAGCATTTTGGCCAATGCTATGAGGTCACCCCACCTCCCAAACTTCCAGATGGCTCCCTCTCACCACCCACCACCGGGACAATTGGAACTGCAGCCCTAGGAGGTGGGCTCTGCTACCTGTGATGCTGACAGCAAGGAGTGGGGACAATGCCAGCATGGTAAGTCCAGTGCCAGTTCAGTCCTTTCCTTTTAAAAATTTAATGGGCACAGATGAAGGACAGGTATACCTATTAGCTGTTTCCCTCGCTACTACTCTTTCCTTCTCTTTCCCTCCCTACTACTACTATGCGTTCTTGAAGTACAGCTAAAATTTCAGGAGATAAATTTTCATTGCTCTTGGAATTTTGATGGCATTCTTGTCATTTTGGGTGTCTCCAAGCCAACCTCAAACAGCTAATTTTGGGTATAGTTCTGGCTTGTGAGTGCACACCCCTATTTTTGCCTTAATGGCTTCCTTGATGAGGCATTAATCATGCAGGCATCCTTTTAGACTTGGTGACACCTTTCCTGATTTGATGTATGCATTCTACCTGGGCCTCACTTAGTGCAATTTTAAATATCTTGCAAGCATTGTAAAGACCTTTGAATTTCTTAATTCTCCCTTTCAACTTCATTCTTGATAGTCCTCTCATTTTAGCAAAGTTCCCCAAATTTGAAATCAAGTGATAGTTTTGAACTTTGGGGGCAACTTTTTTTTACTTAATACTTTACTATCCATTAAAGAGTATGGTTTCTGTTTTTTTCCAATACTGAGTTTATCATCTGTCACACTATCATAGGCTTCAATAATTTTTCCTAACTTCCTACTAGATCTTTCAGCATCAGTATTAAAAAAAAATCACTGGTCACATCTTCTGCATATAGATTGAACTTAGAGTGATACTTCCCACTATCTATTCTCTTTACTTGTCCAATTGCAATATCTATCAAGACAGGGGTTTTAATGAAATCATGAAGAAAACAGTAGATCCAGGGCAACCCTTTCTTATTCAGCTTGAAATATAGAACAGAGCAGGGGTCATTTCATAGAAAAAGAGCTGCAGGAGCTCATTAGCATATGATATTAGCATAATAGCTCATTAGCATATGCCATGCCCCCTGACTGGAAGTGATGTCAGAAGGAAGAAGCAAAAGGGGGGGAGGCATCTTCAAAAGCCTCCCCTTCCCCAGCTGGCCTACCAAGGTGGGCTGGGAGGGGAAGCAAAGAGAAAAGGGGTTTAAAGTTGCCAGACCGGCAAGGGAATGGAAGAGGAGGCTTTTGAATATGCCTCCCTCCCTTTTTGCTTCTCCAGCCAGCCTGCTAAGGTGTGAGGGGGGGAAGCAAAGAGAGAAGGGGTTTAAGCTATAAACCCCTTCTCTCTGGAGTCGGGCCGCAGTGGCAGTGCAATCTTTCCATTGTATTCTATGGGGCTGGGGGCGGGGAGAGAAGGAGCTTAGGGCTGGGCAGCTAGGGGCAGGGCTTGCTGCCACTGCCATTTGTGCCTGCTCCTGGGCTGCCAGAGCAGTGCTCCAGTGCACTCCAGCCCCAAATGACCCCTGGAACTGAGCTTAGACATTTTTATTTACATACTGTGAATTTCCTTTCTCAGTGGTTCCAGAGTGCTACAGTCTAGACTATTGGGGGAAGCATCTCCTCCTGGACTCAGGCAGAGCCATGAGGTGTTTTTTTCCTGAGTCCTTCCTCTCTGTTTTCCAGAGGAACCTGACAAAGCCCCTAACAAATCAACTCAGCATAATAAATAGCATAATCCTGGTATCACACATTCACTGTGTTTTATATAAAGGAAATAAACACACATAAAAATAATAGGACATCGTACCCAAACCCAATCACTACAAGCAAGCTCATCCTTCCAAAAGAAGCCACTCAGAGAACTTATTAGGATCATTCAACTATTCCAGTGACTATTAACCAGAAGGAAAGGGAGACTGCAGCATGCTGGAACCACTGAGAAAGGAAATTCATGGTAAGTGAATACAATTTTCCATTCTCCAGTGGTTCTTAGGGTGCTGCAGTCTAGACAGTTAGGACATTGGTAAGCCATCAATACTAGGATGGTCACCAAAGGACAGTAAATGCTTTACAGGGTACTGTCAAGATACAAATAACGGGGACTTCAAGTTCCCATAATACCCACCCCCCAACCTTAAGATGTCTAGCTTCAGAAAGCCCGGACAAGGATCCTGCATGAGCTTTCCTGGACAAGAGATCTGACAGAATGGGATTCTCAAAAGGGGAAGGCTGGATCATCCAAATAGATCCTGAAATGAAATCTTCCTATGACTACATTGGTGGGGGGAGGTTTCCCCTTTAATCTATAACTCTTTGTGCTTCCTTTTGAAAGAGTTTCATGCAGGGGGAGTTAGAACAACCTTAATGATCATTCACCAAGAAAGTGTCAACTGCTTGTGGGCCCCTATGAGGAAGCTGACAGGGCACAAAAATAGGGCTCAAATTGATTGCATATTTGTTTGAGGATCTCTAGATAAAACTTCCATTCTGTTTGGTTTAATGTATGTCTGCTTAGCCAGTCTGCTGTTTCAGGGGATGTTCCTGTTACATGGACTGACAAGATGGTCCAGAGATATAGCTACACCTCACTTAGGAACTGCACCCAAATCCCCTCATGTCAGTTGACACAGGACTTCATTAAACTGATTGCCATGTATATCAAGCCCAATTTTACAGCTGATGGCTGCGATCACACACACTGAATAATCCACTTTCAATCCACTTTCAGTGCACTTTCCAACTGGATTTTACTGTGTGAACTGGCAAAATCCAGTAGTCATGGCCACCAACGCTCCTGGGCACCTTGAGACTTTTGACCCTGCTCGCCCTGAACTATGGGACTCGTGGACAGATCAGCTGACATGCTACCTCACTTTCCATGAGGTAACCGATGCGGGAAAATGAAGGGCCCTCCTCATCAGTGTGTGTGGGGTGAACACCATCAGACTCGCAAAAAGCCTCCTTGCACCGAGGGCAATCCTGGAGTGCACCTATGAGGAGATCATAGAGGCTCTGACCCACTACCTCACGCCCAAGCCTACGTTTCTGGCCAAGCAGAGGGACTTCCGAGGGCACATCCAAAACCCAGGTGAGACGGCCGCAGCTTTCATGGCCGTGCTGCGACAGTACACTATGGAATGTGCCATCACAAAAGTGGAGGAAAACACCCTCACCCAGTTCGCTTGGGGCCTCAGCGATGTGAAGCTCTGACAGAAACTGATTAGCACCACGGACATCAAACTCGAGGATGCCCTCCAGCTTGCCATCACACACGAGGCCTCTCACTGCAACTGACCAACAGCAGCTTCTCACCTTGTACTCCCAGACTCAGCACCCAAGAATTCAGAGGAGGATGATGTTCGCCTAATCCACCCACCAAGCTGACATAAGCTGCCCGGTTCTTCCAGACTCCCCGAGAAGCCCTCCTATCATTCCATGTGTGCCAGCTGCGGAGATGCACATGAAAGAAAATTGTGCCAGTTCCAGGATGCCATGTGCCACACTTGCAGGAAACAGGGTCATCTCGCCTGCGTCTGCAGGTCCAAGGGGACCAGAAAGCAACCGCTGTAGTCACGCCGCCAAGCCTCCATGACCTATGAGACTGCAGAGGACACAGCCAATCTATACTACCTCACCAGCTAGCCTTCCCTTCAGGTACTTCGCTTCCCCAACCCATCCAATGCCCCAAAAATCCAACGCCCCAAGTACAGGTCCAGATAGAGGACTTGCCCTGTTCTATGGAAGTAGACTTGGGGTCAGCGGCTTCCATCATTTCGCTGGAGACACTAAAGAGACTTTGTCCTAGTGGGGGGCCCCACCTGCACCCATCACCCCTGAGCCTCATGGACTTTCAAAGGAACGTGGTTCTGATCTGGGGCGTGGGTACTTTTTGCGTGAGGTATTGGGGGGTTGAAGGGTTCCTGGATCAGGTAATGGTAGAAGGAAACTTGTTTAGCCTATTGGGGCGGGCCTGGTTCACGCCGTTGGGCATCACTATCAGGGGGGGTGAATAAATGTCCACTGCAGGATTATGCAGATATTTGTGGGGAATTTCCAAAGATTTTTGATGAGGCTCTGGGTTGTTACAAAGGGCCCCTGGTCTTGCTACAACTTGACCCCATGGTGGCCCCCATCCTTATGAAGTTCTGCATCGCTGGCCCTAAGACCAAAAATTGATGCGGCGTTAGACCTCTTGGTGGAACAAGGGGTCCTAGAACCCATGTCCCACACCATTTGGGAAA
This sequence comes from Gekko gecko, assembly GCA_029375565.1. Classification (NCBI taxonomy): domain Eukaryota; kingdom Metazoa; phylum Chordata; class Lepidosauria; order Squamata; family Gekkonidae; genus Gekko; species Gekko gecko. The sequence goes on along the minus strand of JAPDNY010000005.1, from coordinate 212,860,315 downwards.
CCCCCATAGTAACCCCCGTAAAACCAAATGGCAACATCCGCATCTGTGCGGACTACAAATGCACAAGGCCCTCCATGACCATTCCTACCCGGTTTTGGTCATAAGTCATGTGCTAGCTTCTCTGGCAGGGGCTAAGATTTTCAGGAAGCTTGATCTGGCACAGGCTTATCAGCAGCTGCCAGTAGATGAGGCAACTGCTATGGCCCAAACTATTGTAACGCACTGGGGGGCTTTCAGGGTGAAGCAATTACAGTTCGGGGTGAGCGTCACCCCAGGGATCTTTCAGCAACTAATGGACTCCTTGTTAAAAGGGATCCCTGGAGTGATGCCATTCTTTGATGATGTTCTCATCGCCGCAACCACCCCTGTTGACTTTACCTCTCGCCTCTGCACTGTCCTGCATTGATTCAACTCTGCCAGCCTCAAGGTGAAACGGGAGAAATGCCTCCTTGGGGTTCCAGAGGTGGACTTTCTGAGGTTCCAGGTGGATGCATCCAGCCTCCATCCAGCCAAAGACAAGGTTAAGGCCATAGTGGAGGCCCCAGCACCCATGTGCAAGGCAGAACTGCAGGTATTTTTAGGACTTATGAACTTTTATCACACCTTCCTGCCACACAAAGCCACTGTTGCAGAGCTCCTTCACTGCCTACTGGACTAGTCGGCACCATGGTCCTGGGGTCTAAGGGAGGCAGTGGCATTTTGGGGGTCAAGGCGCTGTTAATTTCGAACGAGGTCCTGGCACACATTGACGAGTCCCTGCCGGTGGTCCTCGCATGTGATGCCTCCCCCTACAGTATCGGGCTGTCCTGGGCCACGTCCTGCCTGACAGCTGTGAAGCTCCAGTGGCCTATTATTCCAGGACCCTGACTCCTGCAGAGCGCAACTACACGCAAATTGACCGGATGGGATTGGCGATAGTCACCGGGGTCAAGAAGTTTTATAACTTCGTTTATGGTTGCCCCTTCACCATTGTCACTGACCATAAGCTGCTGCTGGGCCTTTTCACAGCCAACAAACAGACGCCACAAGTATTGTCGCACCATGTCCTCTGCTGGTCTCTCTTCCTGGCGGGCTACAATTACCGACTGGAACACCGCCCGGACAAGACTATGGGGCATGCCGATGCCCTGAGCCGCCTGCCGCTCCATTCCACCGATGCTGATCCTGCTCTGGCCCCCAGGGTCCTGATGCTGGAGGATCTCCCGGACACTCCCCTGCAAGCTGCTGATGTCACTTGACTTGTGACCCCACCCTTTCCTGAGTCTTGGGCTGGGTGGTGAGGGGTTGGCCCTTGGGCCTCCCCTGGGCAGGAGTTCACGCCATTCCTCGCCTGGAAGAACAAACTGTTGGCCCTCAAGGGGTGTTTGCTCTGGGGAGACAGGGTCGTGGTCCCCAGCGCACTGAGGCAACGGGTCCTCACAGCACTACACGAGGTGCACCCGAGCATAGTGAGGATGAAAGCCCTTGCCCGAAGTTATGTGTGGTAGCCGGGAATCGATGCTGAAATCGAGTTGTGAGTCTGGAGGTGTCAGAATTGTCAGGAAGTACAGCCCAACCCACCAAGTGCACCCACCCAGCCTTGGGAGTTGACACGCAAACCCTGGTCCTGGCTGCATGTGGACTTTGCCAGGCCATTCCAGGGACTGCTATTTCTAGTGACTGTCGATTCCTACTCTAAGTGGCTAGAGATCAACCCTGTGTCCACCACCTCCACAAAGGCTGTCATCAGAGCCCTTCGCCGGATCTTTGCGACCCATGGGCTACCAGACTCAATAGTCTCAGACAACAGGACTGCCTTTATGTTGGCAGAATTCCAGGACTTCCTTCAGAGGAACCTGATCCAACACATCCAGTCAGCCCCCTTCCACCCCGCAACGAATGGACAAGTGGAGAGGATGGTGTGCTCAGCAAAGGAGGCCCTGGGAGTTCCGTCTGGCCCACTTCCTGCTAACCCAGAGGACGACGCCCAATGTGGTCTCTGGTTACAGCCCTGTGGAACTCCTGATGGGACAGCGGCCCACAATGCTGCTGGACAGTCTACATCCAGATCAAGCGCCAGACTCCACGAGACTGGTGGAACAGTGAGACATACCATGTGGGTTCTTCCCCTGAGTTCATCAGAAACTTCGGAACAGGTCCCCCACGGATCGCCGGCCGGATTGTCAGAGTCATGGGAGTGTCTTATGAGGTCTTGACGGAGGACAGATGGCTCCTTAGCAAACACATTGATCAACTCTGGTGGCGGCAACTTCAAGAGGCAGGAAAGCTACTCCTGCTGGCAGTGGAGCAAGGAACCCACATCCTGGAGGCTAGAGTTTGTTGAGATCCACATGTCTTGTAAGTCTGGCTAGATGTATTTGATCTAGTGACAGGTATGCTACCTTATTGTCTTTGTCGATGACCTGTGCTTTGTATCACAAACTGACCAACAACTGCAATGGTTTAAAGAAACAGCCCAGAGTATGTTTAAGATTAAACATCTGGGCGAAGTGGGTCAGTACTTGGGTGTTGAAGTTACCAGACACAGCAAAGGTTATTACATGCTCAGTCAGAAAGGCAAAATAACTAAGTTGCTGGAAATATATGGCATGCTTGATGCACACAGTGTCTCAACACCCATGTCTACAGGATATGTGAAGGAGCCTGAGGATGAGGAGTTTGGTGACAAGCAATTGTTTATGTCATTAATCGGATCTTTGTCCTATATCAGCAATTGGAGCAGGCCTGATATAAGTGTAGCTGTGCACTTATTAAGCCAATGGTGCAACAAACCTTTTAATAGGGACTGGGTTGCTGCAAAGTGTATCTTACGCTATCTTAAAGGTACCATAGATGACAAACTCGTGTTACAGACTGATGACAAATGTACTGTGACTGTGTATTGTGATTCCAATTGGGGGGAGCAAAAGGATGCAAAATCAACAACAGGTTTTGTATTGTATCTAAACAATGCTCCGATACACTGGAAATCCCTTAAACAGCGGTTTGTCGCACTGAGCACGTGCAAAGCTGAATATGCAGCGTTAAGTCAGTGTTGTGTGCAGTTAGAATGGGTTTTACAACTGCTAACTGACTTCAATGTAAACTATGTATTACCTGTCAATGTTTTCTGTGACAATGTGGCTACACAACAACTGGCTGATACATAGAGTATTAGAGTAAGAAGCAGGCACATTAACATAAGGTACATGAATGTTAAAGATGTACTACAACGAGGTTTAATTAAGTTAGCCTATTGTGCTTCTAAGTCAAACGTAGCTGACTTGTTTACCAAGTGCCTTGATGTGAAAATGTTTACTGATTTGAAGATCAAACTGAACATCCAGAAGCAGACTTAAGGGGGAGTGTTGAGATCCACATGTCTTGTAAGTCTGGCTAGATGTATTTGATCTAGTGACAGGTAGCTGTCAGCCAGGAATCTCTGTTAGAGCTGGCTATAACCGGTTCAGGGCAGTCTTGCCACTGCTATCATAGTGACTCAGCACTGAAGCCTGATTGGCTAGTGTTTGTATAAATGTACAGTGAGTGATGTACAGTTTCTCCTCCTCATTTGTAGATTTGCAGCAGAGCACTTTGACACTCTGTTTTATGGTGGCTGTGGTGTGTAAATAAATGTATATAGTTTGCACCTAGCTGAAGCCTCCAGTATTTATTTGGATACTCACACTCTCTTCTGGCCCACTCCATGCCTACCACTTCTGGGCTGGCTGGAGACAGGAAGGGGAGCCCAGCAGACATGCCTGGCTTCCCTGCCTGATCTTCTCTGAGTGCTCCACGGCAAGAAGGCTGCGCAGGGAAGCTAGGCTTCTAAATCCCTCCCCCCCCCAGTCTCTTCACAAAAGTGGAGCAGCTCAGGGGGAAAGGAGGACATATTTGCCAGGCTTCTGGAGACAGGAAGGGGAGCCCAGCAGACATGCCTGGCTTCCCTGCGCAATCTTTGCGCAGGGAAGCCAGGCATTTAATTCTCCCCTCAGCAGGGGGCGGGGCCTGGGCTCGTTACTGCCGGAGTGCTGCTCTGGGACGCTCTGGCAGGAAACGACCCCTTTTCCAAAGGGAACTGAGATAAGCACGGTCAGTGGACCTTCTCACCAGTCAAGCAGTTTGGGAGCATGTAACAATATCATGACTCTATATTATAAATCTATGTAGTAGAGTTTACAAAAAAATTAGAACATTTTTGGCAAGGTGAGATACCAGAGGTGAATTAGGCAGCCAACAGTTTCAGGAAGCATGGTTGCAGAAAGGAAGAGACCTTTGCAGGTCAATTGTATTACACTGGCTAGCATTTCACTGATCTATTCATTTCAGCATGTATATCCTACCTTTTCCCATGGCTCAAGGTGGCTTACAATCTATAATTTACAACATCAAACAACAGATAAACCCCAATCCCCCTCTTTCACATACACCTAATAAAACACCTACATCTTATACTGCATTAAAAGTTCTGGTGAATAAAATACTCCTATGGTGCCTTCTAAGGTTTTCAAATGACAGCAACCCACTGATGTCCTTGGGGAGGATACTCCATAAAGTGGGAGCAACTACCAAGAAAGGTCTTTGCTGATGCCAGGTAAGCCACCATTAGTAAAGGAACACTCAGAAGGTGGCAAGCTGAAGGCTGTAGCTAGCATAGGGCTGTAGCCAGCAGGGGGCACAGCAAACAGCACCCGCTGTCGTATCAGAGGTGCTCCCTATCACAACACGCACACACCCAAGATGTGCTGGGGATGATGTGGTAGCTGGAAAACACGGGGAAGTTGCCTGGCTCATGGCTGCTGCTGAGGCTCCCACAGCAGCTGTGCTGTGCAAGGCAAGCACAGGCAGGTGGATGCTGGTGCTCTGAAGGGGGAGTGATGGAGGGGAGCCAGGGCAGCAAGGGAGGTCATGTGATCTCACCATCTCTTCCTGATGCTTCCTTTCAAAGCTTTCCAAACAGGAAAGAAGGGGGAGGGGTTTTGAGAAGCCGACTACAGAAGCAGAAAGACCCGGCAAGGCCATCCCTCACCCCCCACAGCTGCCTTTAATTAATTAACTTAGTGGGGGGGACCCAGCGGCCCCCCCAAAAAAATTTCTAGCTACAGGCCTGAGCCAGCATATGGTTTTTTATACCCTCCTCTAGTTTCCATAACTTCACTAGATAGGATCTAAAGATTTTCTGCCATGAGGAATAGAAACCTGTGCTATTTTAGTATAACAGATTTAATTAATTACATTTGTATCCTGATTTCCTCCAGGAAGTTCCAGATAGCTTACACAAAGAATCTAAACAGTCATTCAAACATGCATGGAAGAGAGACCTAATTCATATCAACAAGGTTGCTGTTTCTTGTACCTTCAGTTGTGCCTTCTGGTGCCTTCAGCCTTTCCTTATATATAACTAGGAATAAGGGTTAGGAAATAAATACAACAAGCTCTAGAAAGACACTCTGGGAGAGTGAAAAGGCCTTGGGCACTCAGCATCAATTTGCTGTGGTGGCCTCAGCAAGGTATAATGACACAGAGTCTACCATTTTCTCCAGAGGAACTGATCTCTGCTACCTGAAGAGTAGTTGTAATTCTGAGTTATCTCCAGCCCCCATCTGGAGATTGACAACAATGGTTCTCCAGGAGGGGCTGACTGATTTGGAGGGTGAAGTCTATGGCATTCTACCTGTCTGAGGTCCCACCCCTCCTCAAAGCTCACCCTCTCCAGGCTCCACCCCTCAAATCTCCAGGAATTTCCCAACCTGGAGTTGGCAATTCTATCTCCTTCCCAGCCAAGCATCAACCAGCCATTATCTGCCCTCACTCTTCAGCTTTCCGTCTTCCCCCCACACACACACCTACAGGCTCTACCATGCTCTGAAGCCCTGATTGCTACATCACATTGGCTGTCATGGGGGGGCATCTCAGCAAGGTATAAGGACACAGAGCCCACCATTTTCTCCAGAGGAACTGATCTCTGCCATCTGGAGAGCAGTTGTAATTCTGAGTGATCTCCAGCCCTCATCCGGAGATTGGCAACAATGGTTCACCAGGAGGAAGAGTTGTCTTTCTCTGCAATAGGGACCAAAGCAGCTTACATCATTCTCCTCCCCCTTTTGACTTGTACAACAACCCTGTGGGGTAGGTTATGCTGAAAGTCTGTGACTGGTCCAAAATCACCAATTCAGCTTCCACAGCAAGAACCTGGGTCTAGCAGGCCCTGCTCTGAAGCACTGACTGCTACGCCCAGTGTAGCCAACCTCCAGGTGGAGCCTGAAGATCACCAGTATCACAACTGAACTCCAGACAACTGAACCCTCCCCCTGAAGAAAAGTGCTTTGGGCAGAGGCCTCTATAGTATTCTGTTCAGCTGAGGCCTCTCCCCTCCCCAGACTCTGGCTTCCTTAGACTGGCTTCCTTAGATACAGAATCTCCCTACCTGGAGCTGACAACACTGGTCAGGGCTGGCCCCAATGAGTTTTCTCCCAAAGGCCAAAATAGGTGTGTAAAGGGCCTTTTACTGACAGAACCAAGCTTCGTTACCTAGCAACAGGCACTGAGAAGAAATTAGGGTTTCCAGCTCTGAGTAGGGAAATACCTGGAGATTTGGGGGGTGGATCCTGTAGAGGGGAGCATTGGGGGGGAAGCGGAAGCACTCAGCAGGAATTTCCCAACCTGGACCTGGCAACCCTAGTCAGGACTGGCCCTAATGAGTTCCTCACAAAAGTGTGGAAAGGGCTTTGTTTCTTTGTCTTTGTACTGACAGAACTAAGCTTGGTTGCCTACCAACAGCCACTGAGGGAAAAGTTAGTCCCACAGAGGAGTCAAGCAGGTGAAGTGTCTTCCTCAGGAGAGAGTGTATTGGTTTCCAGTCTTGGTGATCGCCATGGCAGTCATCTTCTCCTGGGGCTCCAGGAGAAGCCTGCCAGTGCCTGCGGCGGGTGGAGGCATGATTGTCCACACCACCCCAGGAGTCCTTGGGTTGGACTCCAAGCCATGGGGTGCTAGAGAACCCCCCCTGGTGAGTCAAGCCAGAGAAGGGGAGCTCCTCCAAGCCCTGTCAGACCTGCTGTAGAGTGTCCTGAATGGGAACAAGATCAGCACATTGGAGCAAGCGTATGGTGATCAAACGATTATGAACGCAGAGAGACAATCGCTAAAAATGTGAGTCAGAGTATAAGCGAGAACCAACCGCAAATACTGTGCTCCCCTAAAAGGAAATGAGGGGAGGGATTTTCCCCCACTAAGGACTGCTTGCAAGCGATCTTAAAGTCAGAAAAGGGGGGAGGGCGGCAGTAAAAAGTGGGTGAATGGAAATAAACAGACTGTGAGAGCTTACTGTTTTGATTAAGAACTTCCAGAGGCTTTGACAAACTTTTACAAAAAGTAAACAATCCTCAAACATGGCGCCGCCAAAAGACTCTAAGGATAAACTAGCAAAAGTTAAGCCTCCTTCAGGAAGTTCCAGCCCTTCAAGTTCTGTGCCTAGACAGGACTCAACTGCAGAACTCCAAAGGTTGCTGTTGGAGGCTCTGTGCCCTCTGCTGGAGAAAATTACAGCTATTGATAATAAGCTGGACACACAACAAGCACAAATGGTGTTAAACACACAGAAAATTGAAAAAGCGGAGCAGGAGCTTAAAGAGATTGGGTCCAGCTTGAAAAAGGTGAATAAAAAACTGTAGGCACTTGAAAGGAAGTGCCAAGTTGAATAGTCTCGTGTGTTACAGCTGGAGATGGAAAGGGCGAGCTATGTCTTGAGACTTCAAGGGATCAAGGAGGAGAGAGGGGAGAATCTGAAACAGATTGTGGGTGACTTGTTGGCTCCCTTGGCAAAGGTTACGTCGAATCAACTTCAAAGCGAAATAGATACGGTCTTTAGATAGTACTCTGAATTTATCAGAAAGAATAATCTGTCAGGGGAATTTACAGTAAGATTCTCCCGAAGAAAAGTGAGAGATCAACTACTGAAAGCAGCCAATGGAGTTACCTTGAAGTTGAAAGACAAAGAGATTAAAGTATTGAAGGGTGTTCCATTTGAGATAAGAAGGAAGAGAAGGAAATACAGAGACTTGGGGTTATTTTTACAAAGTCACAAAGTCGCCTACAGATGGTTGGTACCCAAGGGACTGATCTTCAGATATGCAAATGGCAAATAAAGGATAAACTCTGTTAAAAAGGCTTGTGAATTTTTGCATCAGCACGGTCGGCCATCAGGAGAGGGAGAAGGAGCCTGATGGCACCAAGGAGAGTGAAGAAGAAGGAGAGGCTGGATCTTCTGAAGAGGACTCAGACTCTAAGTTGGGGGCAGTAGCCCCCAAAACAGGCTATTATTTGAGAGAAGAAAGAGGGGAAAAGTAGACATTGTTCTCTGGAGTACTTAATTATGTTTATTGCAGGGCACAGCTCTTTAAGAAACTGGGATTGCTGGGGAAATATCGAAATGTTTTATTAGCTAGATGATCATTTTTGGTGAAAGTCAATTTGCATTCAAGAGGCAGGGTATTATTTTGGGTTTTTAGAGGTTTTTCTTTTCTTTCACATGTAGAGTGTAGTTTCCCCACCCCTATTTTTCTGTGTATTGTAGTTTCTTTCTTTTTTCTGTATGTAGATTTAGAAAAAGCAATAAAAAAATCCCCTTTGGGAGGCCAAAAAAAAAAAAAAGGAGAGAGAGCGTATTCTGACAGGGAACAGTGGCTGGAGTGCGCAGGGAAGAGGAGCAGACCCAGCACCCAGCCAATGGCACGTGAGTACTCTTGAGTGGCAGCTGACGGGCCAATGACTGATGGAGCGCACTGTCGGCGGGACTCAGGCAATGCAGCCAGTGGATAGGGACAGCTTCTGAGTGACATATCATGGAGACAACTGATCTAGGAGTATGTGGAATGTTCAGAAAGTGCTACCCCACTACTCTGTGTCATTATATCCTGCTGAGATGGCCCCCCATGACAGCCAATGTGATGTGGCAGTCAGGGGTTCAAAGGATGGTAGAGGCTGCCGGTGGAGGGGAGATGCAAAGCTGAAGAGTGAGGGGGGAATGAAGGTAGGTTGAAGGCTTGGCTGGGAAGGAGATAGGGTTGCCAACTCCAGGTTGGAAAATTCCTACAGATTTGAGGTGGAGCCTGGAGAGGGTGAGCTTTGAGGAGGGGTGGGACCTCAGACAGGTATAATGCCTTAGACTTCACCATATAAACCAGCCATTTCCTCCTGGAAAACCATTGTTGCCAATCTCCAGGTGGGGCCTTGAGATCACTCAGAATTACAGCTGCTCTTCAGGTAGCAGAGATCAGTTCCTCTGGAGAAAATGATAGACTCTGTGCCATTATACCCTGCTGAGGTCACCACAGCAAATTGATGCTGAGTGCCCAAGGCCTTTGCACTCTCCCAGAGCCTCTTTCTAAAGCCTGTTGTATTTATTTCCACAACAGACCTTATGTGGCAATAAACAAGACACACACTACACGTGACAAACTCAGTTAAGTGTGCAAAAAAGGAAAATTAAAACACACTTCGGCCAGAGCAGTGGAAAGAGATGTTTAGATTAAAAAAATCCAATGTCTCATAGTTGCAAAATGCATCCTCACTGTCTACCATGAATTTATGTTTTACTTTGTACAGACTACACTTGACACTGAGAAAACCTAATAGATCAGAGGAGACAAAGAAAGTGGTGAGAAGACACACACTACACATGAGTGTCGGTGTCTTTGGCTGATAAGCTCTGGGTTAGTGAGGTTCAGCAGCAAAAGCAACAGTCCCAATAATCTTGTGCTAGCTATTTCCATTTATTTACATAATTATAACTGAGCTGGTATACACTTACAAACTGCTTCGCCAGACAACACGTTTGAGAGCAGAGAGACAGTATTACATATTCACAGTTATATACATATCAGTGGTGAACAAACACCAGTCAGCATTCAGTGCTGAGAAGAGCAGGTAAGTGTACCAAAAATAGGAAAAATTACAGGAAATTTAGGCCACAGGAAATGAGCGAGTCTACAAACAAAGGAAAAAGTAAGAGACACTTGAACAGAGCACAGGAGGGAGACGTTTTAGACAAAAGAACACCAGTCAGCTGCTGTGCCTCATTCAACTCATACTTGCACCCGGCGGAAGACAGTATCTCAGCCAGTATAAGTGTATCATCAAACTCCTCGACAAGCAAAAAGAGATACCTCAGAATGCCACTAAAAAAGATCTAAGTATTGTGAAATGTATGCCTCTCCCCACTGATCAGGACAATCTCCACCAATGCATTCTGTCTTAGATGACATCACTGATGACCATGTACTCCCAGCACCAATGCTCCCTCTAAGCTGTGGAGTCTTGTGAGCAAAAATTCTACTTTGTGAGCTACTGGTGTCAAAGTCATGAGCGAGCATTTTGGCGGCTGCATAAATCAATTTGTTCTGGAGCCATCCTTCCTGAGCTAAGACAAAAATGTGTGTGCCGGAGGCTAAAAAACTGTGAGCTGGCTCACACTAACTCAGCTTAGAGGGAATACTGCCCAGCACACAGGCACAGACCATTGGACTAAGCCTGTGAACTTTGTGCAGGCATTTACATTGCGTGTGACATGCCCTGTGATGGAAAGTTCTCCACCTGCTGTTCAAAAACCACTATAACTATACAAGATATTCACCTGCTATCCTCATAATGCAAACTACTGAAACTTACATGTGTCTAGCCATCCATTTAAATCCTCAACTTCAATACACACCTTTGCTTACAACATACCCACAAAACACATGCCTTTTCACAATGAAAACTATAAAGGTTTCACAACACTCATATGCCCATACTCCTCTTCATCATTCCAACATAACCTACTGAGACTTTTGTCACAACCATTCGCTTTCACCCCAACTTCCCTTGAGACCTATTCTATAACAGGGTGGATGGTGTGACCATGACCACATTAAATAACATAGACGTCCAACATAAAATGAATTTGCAGACTGCCCAATTGTAGAAATTACTCCACAGAGCCCTGTGTGTGTGTGTGTGTGTATATATATATATATATATATATATATATATATATATATATAGGGGTCTTTTTGGGGGGGAGCGCACTGGAGCGCAGCTCCGGGAGCTCAGCAGACAAGCGTCCAGAGAAGCGTCCCCAGCCAGCGTCCAGGGAAGTCTTTCAGACAGCCGAATGTCAATTTCAGCTCCATTATATCCTATGGGCCATTGAAGTCAATGGTGAAAACATAAGGTATATTCTGGGGGCTAGAGGGGAGGGGATTTGAGGGAGATGTTCCAAACTCACAGGGTAGCTGATGAAGCCTCTCCCCAAGATACCCACCAAGTTTCAAGAACATTGGACCAGGGGGTCCAATTCTATGGGCCCCTAACAGGTTGCCCCTATTCACTCCATTGTTCTCTATGGTGGGAAACAAAGTTACTTTTTTCCCACTATAGAGAACAATGGAGGGAATAGGGGCAACCTGTTTGGGGGCCCATAGAATTGGACCCCCTGGTCCAATGTTCTTGAAACTTGGTGGGTATCTTGGGGAGAGGCTCCATCAGCTATCCTATGAGTTTGGAGCCTCTCACTCGAACTCTCTCCCCTCCAGCCCCCAGAATATACCCTATGTTTACACCATTGACTTCAATGGCCCATAGGATATAATGGGGCCGAATTTCTTTCATTCCCTCCTTTCCTTCTCTCTTTTTCCTCTTTCCCTCCTTCTTCTCTTCTCTCTTTCTTTCCCACCTTCTTCTCTTCTGTTTTTTCCTCCTTTCCCTGTTTCCCTCCTTCTTCCCTCTCTTTCTTTCCCTCCCCTTTCCTTCTCTTTCTTTCCCTCTTTCCTTCCTTCTTTTCTTCTCTCTACTCTCTCTCTTTCCTTCCCTCTTTCCTCCTTCTGTGGCCCAACTCTCATGAGAAGGAGTTTAAAATTTAAACCCCTTCTTTCTTAGCTCCCCCACCCAGACCAGCTGGGGAAGGGAAGGGGAGGCTTTTGAAGATGCCTCCCCGCCTTTTGCTTCCCCTTCTGACATCACTTCTGGTGATGTCAGGGGGTGTGACATATGCTAATAGCCTAATAGCTCATTAGCATACCATATGCTAATGAGCTCCTGCAGCTGTTTTTCTACGAAAAGACCCCTGTATATATACATATACATATATATACACACACACACATAAACACTACTCTTGTGCACTGACTTCATGAATAAATGCATTATAGATAGCCCTGCCCATGATCCTTATTGAAGCAGTCATTTCACTCAACGTTCTGTTCTTAAAATATGTACACAAATCCAGATTAGATACTAAGAAGGAAAGTTGAAGGCAAAAATACTGGTAATCCACAAATATAAAAACCAACTCCAAGTCTTAAACTTTGAGCCATTTATTATAACAATCAATACTGTGTCCCACCAGTGTCAGTGATACCTTTAAAATGTTTGGATATCATTATTTGTGTAACCAGTACGCAACATTTTAAAACTTGCACTTCCCAATTTTTACTACTTTGTGAAATGAATGTCTCCCAGGGGAGGGAAGCAAGCTCAACTCTGAGGTTTATTCTAGCATGTCCTGAATGAAGATGATGCAAAAGATAATTTTTAGATGATTCTGGGAAACAAAGGGAATAGGAAGTGCAAGCTGATTTTGCTTCCCATTCCCCTTATTTAAGTTTAGTCAAGAGTTAACTGTAGTTGTGCTAAACTTTAACAGGCTATAAAACAGATAAACCCCATGTACTTATTTATTAGTATCTTGTTTCATAGTCTTTTAGGAATGGTATACAAACTACAGAGCTGTAATGCCTCTGTAGCCATGTGTACAGCACCCATGCATTTCACTAGGGACAATGGCTGTAATTTGAGGGGGGAAATTCCAGTCCTCATAACAACATTACTGCAGCTTGATGAATTGCTCCCAAAGACTATGGGAACCATGGAGGTGATACAGCTGCCTTTAAAACATATTGCTTTTAAAGTGTGGATATGGCCCATGGCCACTGAAAGAATTAGTCCAATAGTAATCCAAGGAAGATATTTTATTTTTATTTAAAACATTTCTATATTGCTTTTCAGTTCAATGATCTACAAGGCAGCCCGCAATAGTAGCCATAGAAAGACTTCATTTTAAGCCCATGAATAAGTCTGAAGAAACTAAAATAAGTTGATTCACTGCCAGATATGTAACAAAAACAGATGGAGTGAAGAAATTTTTTCACCTGAATTGAATAGTTAAAAACATCATAAATTAGTTTACATCTGTGTATTCTATAATACACTATACATCATAGCATCCATCCTATATTATCTAATTAATATAACTAAAATATAAATCTTACTTGTTAGATTGGGCCAGCCAAGGACGTGCATCTTTAGTTGCATGTTCCTGGAACAACTGAAAGAATTCTGGGTAGTTTAATGTAGATGTCATATTCATACCCAAGATACCAAGCAGACGTGTGTATTCCTCATCAGTCATGCTGATAAAAAGAGTATCTAGGAGGCATCGCAAATCCAGCATGGTGACTATACCATCTTGGTTCCTGTTGATTTTACGGAAGGCAATATATGGGTCCTAACAGAAAATATTCAGTTTAATGTCAACAGTTGACTTTTTTTCTGTTAAAACAAATCACTAACTATACAGTTTAAGTATTTTTTAAATGAGCCATTATTCCAAATCTTTTGAATAACGGGTAAAATGTAGAAGACTGTTTCAAAACAGGCCATCTAGGGGAAAATGTTGAAACTTTTTCTTGAAAGTCTCAAAGAAATGGTTGGAAGATATCCATCTGGGATGCTTTTATAAACTGGTTGTCCTGTTGTAGGTCATATTCATTGGCCACAAGACCCTTCTGTTTATAGGTTTCCTTGATTTGAGCACATTAAAAATGTTATCTGCTTATAAAAGGTAGTCACATTAATTGAGAACTATTTAAATAGGCCACATGATTTTAAAGAGACGTTTCTGAAGTTTCACACTCTTCCAGAATTGCTACTCTAAACACCTGATAGTTTCACCATCATTAGAGCCTGATTACCATCATCATCAGACTACAAGTGTGTGTGTGTGTGTGTGTGTGTGTGTGTGTGTGTGTGTGTGTGTGTGTGTGTGTGAAGAGCTTTACCAGGTGCTACACCAGTATATCTTGGAGTTATGCTGGCATATCCCAGAGTTACGCTGGTATAGTGCTGCAGAGTTCTGGCACAGCTGCTCTTGAAAAAAGAACAGTTTCTGTTAGAGCTCTCCCAGCCCCACCTACCTCACAGGGTGTCTGTTGTCTCAAAGCAATTGGACCAATGGGCCTAATTCTATGGGCACCCAAACAGGTTACCTGCATTTTCCCCAGTGCTATAAATATTCTTTTTGAGGTAGGTATGGCGTGAGTGGTCCAATGAGGTTGCACCATCAATTTATACATGTATAAATGTTGTTCCTTTTGGTCTTTTAGGGTTTCTGTGTGGCACTGTGACATGCTTGCACTGCCACAGTGCCACTTGTTCTGGAGTGTGCCACTTGTTCTCATGGCAAACGAGCACCTCCCAAGACAGTTCACTCTCCCTGAGATTCTCTGTGAGAGTCTGACTGCTGGGTGGCTGCCTGCTTGCCTGCCTTAAGTCCTGCTGGCTGGGTTTCCCCATTGGAAACAACGGAGGTAATGGGGGTAACCTGTTTGGGTGCCCATAGAATTAGGCCCATTGGTCCAATTGCTTTGAGACGTGGAGGTGTATGTGGGGAGAGGCTCCTGAAGCTACCTTGAAAATTTGGAGCCGCTCCCTCAAACCTGCTCCCCCCCAGAGCTACTAACAGCACCGTGGGAAAAAGTAACTTTTCCCTCACCATAGAGAACAATGGAGGGGATAGGGGCAACCTATTTGGAGGCCCATAGAATTGGACCCCCTGGTCCAATGTTCTACTCTGTGAGTTTGGCACCTCTTCCTCAACCCCCCCCCCTCCAGCCCCCAGAATATACCCTATGTTTTCACCATTGACTTCAATGGCCCATAGGATATAATGGAGCTGAATTGCCGCCGAATTTCTTTCATTCCCTCCTTTTCTTCTCTCCTTTTCCTCTTTCCCACCTTCTTCTCTTCTCTTTTTCCTCCTTTCCCTGTTTCCCTTCTTCTTCTCTTCTCTCTTTTTCTTTCCGTCCTTCTTTCCTTCTCTTCCTTTCCCTCTTTCCTTCTCTCTACTCTCTCTCTTTCCTTCCCTCTTTCCTCCTTCTGTGGCCCAAGTCTAGTGAGAAGGGGTTTAAACACTCCCCCACCCAGGCCAGCTGGGGAAGGGAAGGGGAGGCTTTCGAAGATGCCTCCCCTCCTTTTGCTTCCCCTTCTGATATCACTTCTGGTGATGTCAGGGGGTGTGGCATATGCTAATAGCCTAGTAGCTCATTAGCATACCATATGCTAATGAGCTCCTGCAGCTCTTTTTCTACTAAAAGAACCCTGAGCATAGGTAAAGGTAAAGGTTCCCTTGCTCGAAAGCCAGTCGAATCCGACTCTAGGGTTGCGGTGCTCATCTCCGTTTCAAAGCCGAAGAGCCAGCGCTGTCGAAGACGTTTCCGTGGTCATGGCGGCATGACTAAACACCAAGGTGCACGGACGCTGTTACCTTCCACCGAAGTGCCTATTTATCTACTTGCAATTTCTTGCTTTCGAACTGCTAGGTTGGCAGGAGCTGGAACTAGAGACAGGAGCTCACCCCGTCATGCGGCACCTGGGTCTCGAACTGCTGAACTACTGACCTTCCACAGCCTGCAGTTCAGCGTCTTAACCACTTGAGCCACCGCAGCTCCTTAACCCTGAGCATAGGCATCCACTATTGCGTGCTATGCCTTCCTTCAACAGCAGCCAATGATAGCCAGCACCTAGCATTATAAACTGCAGCCCATGTCTGAGCAAGTCTAAGTCGCATAGAATTGGGTTATGTCACCCAGGCTAGTGCCAGCAGGCCTTAGCATCTCTCACCATGGTATGTGTCTGGGAATCATGCTGAATACTAGACAGCATACCTCATAAACACTACAGCCTCTCCTGGCCAGGTTGCCCTAGGCACCAGCAGTGCCGCCACAGCCAGTTGAAGCCACTGAGCCTGGAGCCACCCACCCCACCATCCCCTTTCTCCTTTCAACACAGAGAGTGCACTAGTAGGACATTAGTGGGGGGCACAGTGGAGGTGCATTAATGGCCAGCCAACATGGCTATGCTCTGTAACACTACACCAGCATAACTCTGAGAAATGCCAGCATCTTGGGTGCAGCTTTCCCCGGCCCTAATCTCATTTCCTTGAGCCTTGGGGTCATGATGCTGGCCTGCAGCTAGTTGCGGGCTCACCCCAGCACTGCTTCTGTATTCCCTCCAAGCTACCTCTCCTCAGGAAGCAAGCATCCAGGTGACTGCAGGTAAAGGATTAGCTAGCTAGCTCTCCCACACCTCTGGTCCTGGCTGGAACACTTGCTGTTGATGAGGCGCCAGGAGCAGCCTTCCTGACTTCGTCACAGTGCCACCCAGACATATAGGACAGGTATGAGGTGGATTGCTCATATTCCAAGCAGAAAGACTGGTAGGAAGAGCCACCACTCTGGGCTCAGAAGTCCTGTGTTTCTATGGCCCTGAGGAGGTTGGGGAGGGCCCCTGTGCATGCCACAGTTCACATTTTCTCATGCAGAAGCTGCCATGTCTCTGCTCTGTTGGGGCATGTGCCCCACCCCCTTCATCATGTTCTACTGAGGGGAAACCTATCTACCACCCCCTGCTGCTGCCAATCTGGAGGCTCCTGTCATCCTTCATGAGGTGTTGTTCAACCTGTGTCCCTGGCCTCAGGCTGCTGTCCTTTTCCAGTACCGCTGGCTTACTGCTGCTCCATGCCCATCATCTGGTCTCCATGGGAAATGGCCCTGTGTAGCACAGCCTGGTGGTTATCACAGTGCCCAGACCTGCCACAAATTCTTATGTACTGGGTCAGCATGGTTGAGTTGGTGCCACCAGGCACAGAACCCCATCAGCAGTTGAACTGGATGGAGGAACAGAAGGAACTGTAAACCTGGTGGTTGAGCATACCAGTGTTGCTCTTGCCACTGTGTGATGAGCAGCTCTGCCAAGGCACAGTACTGTGCCTTCTGGCCCATGGCTATGGAGTGGGTTTCTGGTCCAGGCCAAGCTGCGTGGACAGAGTTGTCCACCCTGAAGTAGTGGAATGACCACTGGAAGTGTGTTCATGTGCTTGTGGCACAGTCAGGTGGTTGTGGAGGATCTGCCTGGAGTTGAGGTCATGCTCTGGGTATTCATCCCACCCTTCTTAGCTAAAACACTGGCACTGAGGTCCTGAGAAGTACATATATGGTCCCCTCAGTGTCCCACTACATAACACAACTTCCCTTATTCCCATCGTGCAGGAGATTCACTCAGCGGTGGGGCCAGATTGTTGGGCACTGCTGCCACCACGGGGCCTGGTGAACAGGTCTGGTGAGCAGGAGGGGGAATGTGCAAGCAGACACCCACCACAGCTGGCCTGTTGACAATCACCTATGCAGGGAGGCTATTGCTGGCCATGGCCTTGCAACATGTCCCATGGTGGTGAATCAGAAGGAGATGGAAGTCAGTAACAGTGGGACCTCTTCTGTGGCTAAAAAGGGATGGGAGAAAGGGGAGCATGTGTTTTGCACTGGGGCACCAGTGGCCTGGTTTACACACTTTACAAATGTACTGCTGGTCGCTTCCTCGTCCAGGGACAATTGCTTCAATGTTGCTGTGTGCCCTCACTCCAGCACACTGGACCATGGAGGTGGGCCACAGAGACAGGGACTATCACCCTTGAGGGTTTGGGAATATACAAGTGCTTTGGAAGTGCCCTGGTCACCATAGTGTCACTGTCAGTGGACACTATCTCCTCTGCAGGGGGCAGGGATGCAGAGCAGGCAGGGTGTGTGTGTTCAAGCTTCAGTGGAGCCAGGGAGGGTGCTGCCAGTGAGGTGGACCTCACCACGTTCTGCCCAACACATACCCCTTGCCCTCACAGCCATCAAACAAGAGTGCCTGGAGACCAAGAGGGAATGGAAAGATGCTCTGGCCTGGGGTCAGCGGTACTGGGATGGGTTTGCAGAGGACCAGCACTGGGGGCATGGATGAGTGGCTGGGGTGCACCCAAGGGCTGTTGTTGGGCCTGACAGTTACACTCTGCAGTCTGACTGTCAGGCCTGTCCTAGCCCCAGCTGCTGAGTGTTCTGCACTGCCATCAAGTGCAGAGGCTGCCTAGGCAGTCTGCAGGCCATCTTCACCAGTGTAGTTGAAGACATGGTGCAAAGCACATCAGGGTGCACACATGGTGCAAAGCACATACCTGAGGGACCACCTTTCCCCATATATACCCCAGAGAGCACTACGGTTGGGGTCACACTGATTGACCCGCCCCCAGGCCCCAAGGATGCCAGGCTTGCTGCCGCCAGGGCCTTTTCAGTGGCAGCTCCATACTGGTGGAATGAGCTCATGGAAGAGATCAGGGCCCTGCGGGATCCTCTACAGTTCTGCAGGGTCTGCAAGACAGAGCTCTTCCACCAGGCTTTCAACTAGGAGCCGCCCTCACTATTACCACCAACATCTGTGGTTATGGGCCAGCCCCAGCTTCAAGATCAAGCCATACCATCGTGTGAAGCCAGAAGATCACGGAGTCGGAAATTGTCTGCTTGTTACATCATATAGCACGCCATCTCAATTAAAGATGGAATGGTTACTATTACTAGCACTTTATGATTATCTGATTGTTTTAAAATGTTTTAAATGTTTTCATGTGGATTTTATGATACCTTGTACTAACTAATGTAAGCCGCCCTGAGCCTGTTCGCGGGGAGGGCAGGATACAAATTGAATAAATAAATAAATAAATAAGTGTGACTGGCCCTGTGCCATCTAGGCTGGGTCCCATTGGGCTTGGGGAGTGTGACTATGCTTGAGACTGCAGTATCTGGGGACATGGCTCCTTTCTCCATCCATGTTTGTATCACTGCCTGGCCTTGGGGATGTTTTGCCTGTGTCTTTGTGGTGTTAGCCAAATAGGTGGTCTCCTATTTAACTTGGGGAATTAGCATAAAAGAAACAGAGCAAGAAGGGATCTGTAACTGTGTGGTGGCATCTTTGTACCAGTAACAGTTTTAATAGCTAGAGTATATTATCATAAGGAATAAAGGGATTCCAATCCTGGGAAGTGTCCATAATGGCTGTTCTGCACTCTTGCGTGTCCTTGTCCTCCAAAAGTGCCTTCAATATCTGCGCTAAGTAGCCTGTCCATTTGGTCCGACACCCCAGTTGTTGAACTGGTAATACAAATGGCCCCGATAGAACATTAAAGTCTCTCTGTGGAGCCAGTGGGGTCAAACTAAGTAAGGGGGGTAGATATATGTGGCAAATACGGGTCAAAAATTGGTACAGGCTATTCTAAGATTCTTCTATATAAATGGCAGGCAGTATATTCCTGCGGCCCTCCCATTATACCAATCCAAAATGGTCTCCCAACTTCTGCATGAGACAATGTTAGGCCTGTCATCTTCATGTTTTGCCCCATTAGAAAGAACAGTTGAAATTTTTAAGAGCAGTATTTCAATTCCCCAGCTGTATATCAAATGCAAGCCTGTGCCTAGACTCTGGTATGATTAGATCAGAGGCTAAGGTAAGCCTCATATCTATTAACCTATGGCTTAAGTTAAACCATTTCTCCCAAGACTTTACATCAATTCTTCAGTATGGTTTTCGATCCACTTGGTTAAAGGCAGTCTGTCAAAAGTTGCATATGTTAGGCCTCTCCCCAGAGTTTCTCTTAAAAATGGTCTTAGATCAAGCAAAGGTTGGGGTTAAGCAAAGGATATTGGACACTGAATGGCAGGGAGACATCAACAGAGTTTCAGATTTCCTGGCACCAAAGAATACTAGACATGTAGTAACCTATTATAGAAAGATCCCAATAGCAGAGAGGGTTTGCCCATGTGAAGCAGGGAAGGTTGAGACAAACAAGTATATTTTGCTTCACTACCGTTTCTACCAAGAAATTCATACAAAGATTATTGTACCCTTCCTCAGGAGGTTTTCTGCCTGCTCTGAAACTGAAATTACAAGGAAATTCCTTTGAGACATAAATCCTCAGGTCACACTCCCTTGTGCCAGATTTCTTGCAGCAGGATGTAACATTCACAGGGAATTAATACAGAATGTAGCTGAACCATAAAACTTAGATGTTTTGTTCAATTTGTTCTCTGATTTCAAGAATGTATAGGCCATTTAGTAATTTTAATATTTAATATTCTATATTTCCTAAAATTTATAAGACTCATATATATTGCTGTAACTGATTTTGTGCTAGTCATAAACTGTATTAATAAATTTGAATTTGAGCAAGACAGAATAACTCAGGATCTCTACAAATGTTTACTGGGGTTTTTCTCTTAGAGAACTTTTGAAATAAACCAGACTGAAGTGAAAAAAGGAAGAAAAAGAAATAAAAGAGGAGAACATACACACAAAACACATGGGGAACACACAAACTAGCTAAGAGGAAAATAAAAGGGCGTAGCAGGAAAAAGCAATTCATGGAAGGTGATAGTTACCAATCTTGGAGAGTGAGGTCCATGGCGGCAGTGAAACAACCAGTGTTGCACAGTGAGAAGGAGGAGGCCCACATGCAAGTGGGGTTTATGGAGAATCCAAGACACACACACACACACACTGACTGGTGGCTAGTTGAGACTGATATAGGAAAAATGTTCCCTGGGGCTATGCTGATATGCTTGCCCCCAAAACAGTAACCTGATTAGCTTTCTGGTGATGGACAATACCATGGAAGAACCTTGATAAGTTCTTTCTGAGGTGGATTAAAGATGTACATATTCCTTGATGACCGAATGATTGCTGGATGGTAAACTACCAGTTTTGAAGAATAGGGTTAAATGTTGCTAATTTAGGGTCAATGGGTAAGGAGAAACAAGGCTTGATAGTTGATGGGGTTAGTACCAAAATGAGGTTATGGCTTCTTGGGAAACCTATTTTCCTTAAATATGCATCTCCTTAAGGGCGGGGAGAGGTATGACTTCACCTTCCAAAAAGGGAAATATTTGCCCAGGCTTGTCTCTGGCTTGTCTTTTACTGGCATCCATTTTGTGTGACATTTCAGTCCAGGCAGTGTTGCAGTTATGATTTTTGGAGGTGATATTTGTATTAAGAGTGTTCACCTTTCTCTCTGACACTAAATTACCCTTCAGTGAGAGGAGGGGTCTGACTGCTAACAGTGGGGTGTGTTGGCCTCTGCAGCACCCAGCCCCACCACCTTGCACACATGTCCAAGGTCTGAGGTCCTCCCCCTACTGGGCAGTGATTGATTGCTTCCCAGTCCATCTTGGCCACACCATCAGGCCCTTATCTTTTATCTATAATAGCACAGTTGCTAGGAATGCTGGTAGTGTTTCCCCTCTCAAGGCCCCGCAGCAAGTGCTTCTGGCTGCTAGCCACCTCTTTCTGAATCCCCTTGGGAGCTGACTAGTGGCTCAGCTCTCACACTGGCAGCTGACCACCACCATCACAGCAGCCCTCGGCACTAAGCTGTAACAGCCTGACTACAGTATCTGAAGAAGTGTGCACACACATGAAAGTTTATACCTTGAATAAAACCTTGTTGGTCATAAAGGTGCCACTGGAGTCCACAAGTCTTAAAGATGACTGGACTCAAACTTTGTTCTACAATTTCTGCTGTACAGCTTGACTCTGCTTGTACAGAATACCAAACACTCCCTTCTGCAAACAGGAAAAGCTGGAAATGCAGACTTACTCATTCTCTTTCCCTACACCCCCCCCCAACTATATACGTCTCCTCTAAGACTGATCTAAATATGGGGCATACCTGGATATATACAGCACAGCAGTAACTCAGTGTGAGGGTCCTCCCTCACTGGCCCTGTCATAATAACTGAGATGTAAGGTGCTTTGAAGCTCACCAGAAGTTTCCTGGGGCTTTGACAATAGCTTGCTTTCCCAGGAAAGTGCAACAAGAAGTCAGCAAGGTCAGAGATGAATTTCCACAAAGAGAAAACCATTTGCTCTACCTGTAAGGAAGGGTAAGATGGGCAGCTGTTGTGAAAATATGAGCTGGGTATTGAGATGTGTGGGATATGAGCCCTTGAATCAGTGGAAGATGGGGGGGCAGTCATCATCCATGTAGGAGTGGAACCCTTACCTCTAGATTGGGTGAGACTTCCAGCCAGCTAGAGCAGGGAGGGGCAATTATTAATTATTAATTAATTATTATGCAAATGCTGGGAGCTAGATTCACCTGCATGGAGCAAGCATGAGTCAGGGTTGGCATTTGCTGTACAAGCATCCAAAGAAGTGATGTGGAGTTTAGCTTAGTATTTTGTATTGTATTGTGAAGTTTAGCTTAGTGATATATTTTTCTTGTTTCTTTCCTTAGATCTGCGTATCTAGTAAGCATGACAGTCATTTCCCCTTGTCTTGTGCTCCAGTTTAGTAACCTATAATTTAAAAAAGTTTTCCTGTTTAAGAGAGCAGAATGTGTTTTGAATTCCTCCCTGCATGCCTGGCTCCTCATTCATGCGATCATGCACACACAGGAGAAGGGCTGAAGTAGTTGGTAAACTCTGTTCTTTGTACATCCTCAAAGGCAGCTTTTATTAGTGTTCCCCAAACCACTGGTAAATGTGGGAGGCTTGATTCAGTTTGGGGTGGTGGCACAGAAGAACTCTCTGGCATGTATGCAAACACATAAGCATGCAAACAGTGAATCCAGGGTGGGTTTATGACAGGCCCCCCACCCACTTTCTGCCATGTTGGCTCTCACTGGGGAAAGCTACTTGAGGCCTCAGAATAGGAGGGAGAGGAGGCAGCAGCATCTTCACTCTCTTCCCTTCCTTTGACAATTGTTTCCCTTCCAGCAGGAAGTCCTGTCACTTGTCCCCCTCTCTGGCCTGTGCCTGGAGCTTCTATTATGGAAGGTGCCTGCCCACCCTCCTTTTCCCAGGGTCCAATCTCAACCCTGCTCATCAGGCTCTGGTGCCTGTTCTGGCCAATCTGGAACTATGAGCAGGACATTCACCCACCCCTTCTTGGCTGCTGCCTGCTTCTTAATTCCTGGCCCCAACCCCTGGCTATTCTCTTCCTTCCTATGGCTAAGGGCTTGTCTGCATGCCAACCTGCAGCTCATCCTGAACCATTGGCACTCCTCCTGGCCTCAGGAGAGTGCCTGCTGGTATGATTGTTGAGCCCAGACCCTGTGGAGCCTGGGATAGCACTGCTGCAGCTGATGGGCGTCTGGGTGGGTCTAGGCCAGACATCAGCTCCAGAAACTTAGAATGTGACTCCGTTCATTTGTTCTTTATTACAGTCACTGGACCAATCATATAAAACATTTACACTTAAACATTCAGGCATACAGTAGACCAAATAAAACAATTTAAAATTACTCAAGATACAGTATAGTTTCTGAGACTTAAATATCACCAGACAGATCTAGCTACTTAATGAGTAATCTTGGCATTCTTATCAGACAGAACTTTTTCTAACTTTTTCAGTGAGACCCGGGAATTTGCCTAACAACAGAGTAATAAACTCATCATGTGCTTCCTTATAATATGGGCAGCTAAAAAACATGTGCTCCATGGTTTCAAACTCTCTTAGGGGACAGGAGCAAGACCTTTCCAGATAGGGAGTTTTGTTATAGCTGCCTTCCAGTACTGCAGAAAGGAGGGCCAAACACCTTGCCATGGAAAATGCCCTTCTGAATCCATTTACTTCTAAAGATGTTAGATAAGCTGCTGGTTTCACAATATTTTTAAAGTTTGGCCGCACATACAGATTTTGTAGACTAGCAATATCACTTCAGTAATCTATGTCCTCAATCCTTTGTTTAACTAATCTCTTTGCCTAAACATAACCACAGGATAGGAGAGCATGAGGAGAGAAGCCAATCCTGACAATACGGCTCTGAACAGATTTAAGCCAGTTAGACTGAAAGTTGTGAATCATTAATAATAAAAAGCTGAATGTGATTACCCCATATTCTTCCAGCAGTTTATCACTATACTGGCTAAGGCACTCTTCAGCTGACACAAAGTGACACTTGCTGGTGTTTACTTGGAGTTGTATAGTGTGTCCCAGTCCAGTCAGTCTGGAATCTAAAACAGTTGCATGAGAATAAAGCATCCAGTGATCTCCACTGTCATATAAAGTAGATTTGCACAGCCATTATCAGTCTAGTTATTTATCAAGAAAATATTTACTTAAAAGCCTCAGGTTTCATATGTTGCATACCATCACAATAACTGTACTGTAATATAAATTATGGCATTAAGCCATGGATTTGCTGCTCTTATTCTGGATCCATTAATTATTATGCTTTAGGGAATATAATTTCAACTAATAATTGACTCTAACTTCCTTGCTTCACATGAAGCAGGAAAGAGGAACAGCGACCACTACAGCATAGGGCACCCTGTCCTCCTCTTAGCCAGCAGCTGTAGCATCAAGCTTTTCAGAAACAGCCATGACTTGCCGATCCAGGAAAAGCAGCTTTTGCCCTACAAGGAAGCATAGTCTTTCACAAATTGATTCTGTAAAGTACTGGGTTGATCGCATGGAGGAAGCAGACAACGACATGCGGTGTGACACGTTTATTGGTACTTCACAACACAACAACAACAATGGCCCTGCAAGGCCAACTATATACACACCAACCCAGCACACCCGCAGTCCCATTGGGGGGGTTTGAATTTCCCGCCAACTTGCTATAGGTGGATGCTAGGGGGAACTAGGAGCCTCTGTTCTATTGTTCTTAGGAGTGAAGCTCCAAACTGTAGCCACAGACCCCTGGTGGTGGCCCACAAACATAACACCCCACCCCCCATAGTTCCGACCCCACCTATGTGACATAATCTTTTAGATAGGTGGGGGGTCAGCGCTCCCTGAGTGAACGCTGGGGGCTGGCACCGGGTCGCTGTGGGAGGCCTCTGGTTGACTGGCGGTGGCCTGCAGTTGACTGGCGGCGGCCGGTGCTTGGGGCATCTGTGGAAGTAGTAAGGGTGCCTCTGGCTTGGTGGAAGTTCACTTGGTGGGTGGAAGTTCACTCGGTGGGGCGATTTCCTCACTCGGGGTTTTGGGCTGGACCCTGTTCTCTGGGATGTATGTGCCCTGTTCTGATGCGACCAGTGTAGGCTCTCCTCCCCCTCCCTCCAACAGTTGTCTCTGCCGCAGTTGGTCCATGTGCTTTTTGAGTAGCCAGCCATCCTCCGTAGAGACCTCGTACGAGACCGGACCTGTTACTCGGATGACCTTGCCTGCTGTCCAGGTGGGCCCGTTTCCGTAGTTCCAGACGAACACTGGGTCCCCTAGAAAGAACCCTCATGTCACGCTGTTCTATCATCTTCCTGGATTCCGGTGCTTGGTCGGGGTGTATCCGGTCCAGCAACATCATGAGGCGCCGACCCATTAGCAGCTCTGCAGGACTGTGGCCAGTGATGGGGTTCAGAGTTGTCCTCTGTGTCAGTAGGAAGCGGGCTAGCTGGAACTCCCAGTCCCTGTCCGTTATTCTGCTGAGGGCTTCCTTCGCTGTGCGTACCATCCTTCCTGCCTGCCCATTGGTTGCGGAGTGGAAAGGGGCAGACCAGATGTGCTGGATCAGGTTCTGCTGCAGGAAGTCCTGGAACTCCAACGACGTAAAGGCCATCCTGTTGTCCGAGACTATTGTGTCCGGCAGGCCGTACGTCATGAAGATCCGGTGGAGGGACCATACTACTGCTTTTATGGAAGTGGTGGACACCGGGCTGATCTCCAGCCACTTTGAGTAGGAGTCAACCATCACCAGGAACAACAGGCCCTGGAATGGCCCGGCAAAGTCTATGTGGAGCTGGGACCATGGCTGTCTGGTTGACTCCCAAGGTTGTGTGGGCGCGCTGGGTGGGCTTGGCTCGACTTCCTGGAAGGTCTGGCATCTGCGGACCCAAGACTCGATTTCTGCGTCGATTCTCGGCCACCACACATAACTCTGGGTGAATGCCTTCATTTGCACGATGCCTTGATAAGCTTCATGGAGGGCTGTGAGGACCCGTTGCCTCAGGGCCCTGGGGACCATGACTCAGTCCCCCCACAGAGACATCCCTTGAGGGCCGATAGTTCATCCTTCCAGGTGACAAAGACCATGAACTCTGTCCCCGGGGAGGCCATGGGCCATCCCCTCACCACCCAGCCCAAGACCCAGGAGATGAGTGAGTCAGGGGCCGAGCATGCAGTGATGTCGGTGGCCTGTAGCGGAGGATCCAGGACGTCTTCGAGAAGCAGGACTCCCAGCACGGGGGCAGGATTGGAGTCTGTGGAGGGGAGTGGCAGCTGGCTCAGGGCAACGGCATGCCCCATTGCCTTGCCTGGGTGGTGTTCTAAATGGTACTGGTAGCCAGCGAGGAACAAGGACCACCGGAGGACTTGGGGCAACAAAACTTGGGGCGTCTGCTTGTCTGCCGCGAAGAGTCCAAGGAGGGGCTTGTGGTCAGTTACAATCATGAAGGGGCGCCCGTAGACAAAGTCGTGAAACTTCTTGACCTCTGCTATGATTGCCAAACCCTCCCTGTTAAGTTGCACATAGTTGCGCTCTGCAGCTGACAAGGTCCTTGAGTAGTAGGCCACCAGGACCTCACAGCTGTCTAGGAGGAGGTGGCCCAGGGCTGTGCCAACAGCATAGGGGGAGGTGTCGCACGCCTCCTTGAAGTGTGCCAGCACATTGATTGAAATGAGCAGCGCTTTGACACCCTGGAATGCCGCCGCTTCCTTCGGGCCCCAGGACCATGGAGCAGACTTGTCCAGGAGGCGGTGGAGGGGTTTGGCAACCGCCGCCTTGTGCGGAAAGAAGGCATGATAGAAATTTATTAGTCCCAAGAACACCTGTAGTTCCACTTTGCAAGTTGGTGCCAAGGCCTCCACGATGGCCTTCCCCTTGTCCCTGGCTGGGTGGAGGCCAGATGCGTAGACCCTGAACCCCAAAAAGTCCACTTCCAATACCCCAAGGAGGCATTTCTCCTGCTTCACCTTGAGGCCAGCGGAGTCAAAAAGATGCAGGACGGTGAGGAGGCGGGAAGTGAAGTCGTCTGGGGTGGCTGCTACGATGAGGACATCGTTGAAGAATGGCATCACTCCAGGGATCCCTTTTAACAATGAGTCCATTAATTGTTGAAAGATCCCTGGGGCCACATTCACCCTGAACTGTAGCCGTTTTACCTTAAAAAACCCCGATGCGTCTCTATTGTCTGGGCTGTGGCCGTAGCTTCATCAACCAGCAACTGTTGATATGCTTGAGCCAGGTCGAGTTTTCCAAAAATCTTGGCCCCCGCCAAAGATGCTAGTACATGGCTCACTACAGGGACCGGATAGGA
Organism: Gekko gecko; assembly: GCA_029375565.1. Taxonomy (NCBI): domain Eukaryota; kingdom Metazoa; phylum Chordata; class Lepidosauria; order Squamata; family Gekkonidae; genus Gekko; species Gekko gecko. The sequence continues at coordinate 212,832,959 of JAPDNY010000005.1, read as the reverse complement.
GTGATCATGGAGGGCCTTATTTAATGTACATTTATAGTCCACGCAGATGCGGACTTCACCATTTGGCTTCATGGGTGTGACAATTGGCGCCTCCCAAATGGCATGTAATACCAGCTCCAGGACCCCTTGAGCTACTAGGCCATCTAGCTCTGCATCGATTTTGGGCCTGAGTGCTAACGGGGCTGTGTGGAATCTCATCCGGATAGGGGTCACACTGGGGTCTAGCTGTAGGGAAACCAGGGGCCCTTTATAACATCCCAACACCCCATCGAAAACCTCCGGGAACTCCCCATACACATCTGCAAAGTCCCGCGCTACACATTTATTGACCCCCTCCACCATGATGCCCAGTGGTGCAAACAAGGCCCTCCCAAAAAGACTAACAAGGTTCCCCATAACCATGATCAAGTCCAGAGAACCTGTAAACCCCCAGTACTGCACCCCGGATCGGAACCAGGTTCCGCTGAAAGTCCACCAAACTGAGGGGCGAGAGGTGTAATTGGGGTCCCCCATCGGGGCAGAGCCTGTTCAGCATGTCCACTGAGATAATGGATGCCGCTGATCCCGAGTTCACTTCCATGGTGCAGGGGGACCCCTCGATCCTGACCTGGACTTGGATCTTCAGGATAGCAGGCTGGTTGGGGAGGCGAAGTACCTGGAAAGATGGCTGGGCGGTGAGAAGGTAGAGGTCGGAGCATTCATTGGCAGTTTCATATGTGGTGGCGGTCTGGAGGCATGGCTGAGTGGGCGGCTGCTGGTGCCGGCTTCCCTTGGACCGGCAGACGCAGGTGAGGTGCCCTTTTTTCCTGCAGGTGTGGCATGTGGTCTCGTGGAATCAGCATGTTTTCCTCACGTGCGCCTCTCCACAGCTGGCACACGGGGCAGCGACTCCCGGTGTCTTCCGGTGGATGGGCTGGCGAACCAGGCAGATGTCTTCCTCGTCGGAGTTTTCCAGTGCCGAGTCAGGAAGGACAAGGTGCGAAGCTGTTGCTGGTCGGTCATGATGCGAGGCCTTGTGTGCAATGGTGAGTTGTAGCGCCTCATTGAGCGTGATGCTGGAGGTGCTGGTCACCTTCCGGTGAAGCTTGGCATCGCTGATGCCCCACGTGAACTGTGTAAGGAGGTTGTCCTCGACCTTCAGGAAGGCGCACTCCATGGCCAGCTGTCGTAGCGCGGCCAGATACACCGCAGCCATTTCTCCTGGCTTCTGGAGGTGCCCTTGGAACTCCATGCGCCTGGTGAGTGCCATAGGCTTTGGCGTGAGGTACCTCATCAGTGCGTTGATGATCTCTTCATAGGAGCACTTGAGGATGGACCTTGGGGCCAGGAGGCTCTCGGCTAGCCGAATGGTGGTGGTGCCACAGGAGCTCAGGAGGTGGTTCTGTCGCTTGGCCCCATCAGTCACACCATGGTATGCCAGGAAGCAGTTCAGTTGGTCTGTCCACGAATCCCAGAACTTGGGATGTGTGGGGTCGAATGTCTTGAGGTGTCCCTAAGCGGAGGCCATTGTCCTGCACAATACGGTGAGCGGAGACGTGGAGAGCCGGACGCGATGTGGTGCTGCTCGGGAGTGATGCGCGGTGCAGTGGCTTTCTCGGTGTCAGTGCTTGGGGCTGCGCCAATAGAACATTCAGGCCTGTGCCAGGGATCCCATCCTCATTGTCACTGTAAAGTACTGGGTTGACTGCATGGAGGACGCAGACAATGACATGCGGTGTGACACGTTTATTGGTACTTCACAACACAACAACAACAATGGCCCTGCAAGGCCAACTATATACACACCCACTCAGCACACCCGCAGTCCCATTGGGGGGGTTTGAATTTTTCACCAACTTGCTATAGGTGGATGCTAGGGGGAACTAGGAGCCTCTGTTCTATTGTTCTTAGGACTGAAGCTCCACACTGTAGCCATGGACACCTGGTGGTGGCCCGTGAACATAACATGATTCCGAAAACCTGATGCTCCTTGCTGGCAACCAGGAGGAGGGAGTGTATTGAGCAACAGCAATGGTATCTCCTCCTCAGTGCAGCACAAGCAGCTAAGTGAGTCAGTGGCTGGCCAACTGCTGCAAGCTTCATCTTCCTTCTTCTACAGACCCTGATTTAAGAGAGTTTACTCCCTCCTTGGGATTCCAGGACAAGTAGAGCAGAACTTTGACATTTATTTACTTATATACTTTATTTGTATCCTGCCTTTCTCCTGAACGGGACCCAAAGTGGCTTATACCATTCTCCTCTCTTCCATTTTATCCTCACAGGTAGGTTGACTTGAGAGAGTATGACTGGCCAAAGGTTATCCAGTGAGCTTCCACAGCCTGAGTGGGGATTTGAACCCGAAGTCTCCCAAATACTAGTCCAATGCACTTAACCACTACACCACACAGGACATGGATAGTAATTGTGATACATGAACTGTATTGATGAAAGAATGCAAATCACATTATTTAGTTCCAGAGTTAGAAATAAATTCCTTTATCCTCTATATGTTCACTCCCCTTCACCAAGGTATGTATCCATAACAATAACAGAAATATAATTATATAATTTATAGTACAGCTTAACAACAAAAATCTAGTGCATTTGCAAAGCTTAAGCCTGCTTGTTATACCATAGGAATGACATGGTTGCCACCTCTTGTGGGTTCCTCCCATGCTAAGATTGCACTGGAGAAGCAAACAGAATGTATGAATTGCTTCCTACATCGCTGTTGCTCATATACTTTTGGAAATAACTATATCTTTGGCCTCTCCCATTTGATCTCAATATTTTTTTCACGTTACAGAGTAGTTGGGAGGCAATCATACCCTTTCACAGCCCCATAGCTAGGATTTTTTTTCTCAGGGAGTATTTAAATTTTTAAGGGGGCAGCTAAATTACAGTTAATGAAATTAATCTGAATGCCTGTCTTTAAATGGAGAAGCTCCGAGCCTGTTTCTAGCCCTTCCTTTCAAGGCACAGGGCAGCAAGCAAGTAAGTTCTTAGGAAAAAAAACAGCTCTGAGGACATTTAATTGCCTTCAGAAGGCATTAAAATGCCTTTTGAGTTCTCTTCCACAGGGCAAGAAAGCTTAGAAGGGTATTCCCATGTTTCCCAAAGGCTCATGGAAATGCTTTTAAAAGACTCATCATGACCTAGGTGGTATACAGCAGGACAGGGCTAGCAGAAAGGGGGATTGTTGGAGATGTACTGAAGGTTCCACTCTTGAGAGCCCTTCTAAGATTTCTTGCCCTGTGGAAGGAAACTCAAAAGGCATTTAAATGTCTTCTGTGCTTTCTTTTCCTGGGTCTCATGATGCTCCCCCCAAATTCCACAGAGTGAAGGGGAGGGAGGCCTTAGGGCAAGCTGCAGTGCTTTCACCCTAGCCACTGCCAGAAGTGGTGGTGGGGTGTCTCAAAAATAAGGTTTCTGGTATGGCTATTTGTGATGCAAGACTTTTAATTAAGGGGGCGGGCTCCCAAAATGCCCCACTGTAGCTCCAAGCCTGCCCTGTCACAATCTAGCCATTGTCCCTTGGATAAAATCTGGTTCTTTAGGTCATTGTTATGGCATTTTGGTAAATGGTATTTTATAAAATAGGTTTGTACCTGGTCTCAGACTGACCGCTATTATTAGCACAAATTTAGTCCTCAAAAGACACACTGATAAAGTCAGGCTTATAGAACTGAGAGAGAAAGATCTCAGTTGTTCCAAGATGAATGTGATAAATTTATCGACAACATGTGATAAATTGTCAGTAAGTGTGAAGTTACCTTCAAATATTGCCACAAAATCAAGATAACTCAGCCCTCCATTTGGGAATCCTATTTTCTCTATGAGTAGATTAAACTGATCATCTTCCAGTGGCATACAAATATCTTCCAGTAACTTCAAGAGAATAAAAATAACAAGATATTTCTTAATACTGGGCATGAGGCAAATGTGTAGCTTTAAACAATTTCATAGAAAAATGTCTTTAACTCTTTCCTACTGAAATCAGTTGGAAGTTAATTACTACTGAGATTTAACTAATTTAGCTACACAGTTAAACCTTAGATGGGTCACCTAATATTAAATCTTATCTGTAGACACCCATGGTGCCTCTTGCGTTGCAGGATCAGAACCCCCATGGAGCATCCCCAACAAGCAATGCACACAGAGTTCCAATGCAATTCCCTATAGAGGATGGGTACGTATCAGCTGAATGGGTATGCCACGTCCCTCAAAACAATCAGCCCACCATGTGGTGACCCCTCTGAGCCACAAAAGGCTAGCAGTCACTTCCTCTGTGTTATCTGTCTCATTATTTATTTCCCATGTCTCTTTTTGGTCTCTGTGTAAGCAGCAATTCAACAGGGCAGAAGTTTGCACTTCTGTATGCTTGCACTTCACAACATACTACTCCTTGATTGGTGGGTGTTGCTGGGGTTGTTTAGTACTCTGCTATACTCACTATGCAGTCTGAACCTTGTGGAGGGGTGCTCCACAACTGTGGTGTAATCCATAGCAATTTGAACTACTTTGCCTTGTAACACCATTCCAGAGGAACTTACACCATATTTTACAGCTTTGAGCTCTAAAAGGTTAATGTGATGAGATCCTAAGAGGAGACATCCACTGGTCACTAAACCCTCAGTAAACTAGTAAGGGAGGCATTTGTGGTGACAGTAATGTCAGGGAAACAGAACAAAGGGGGTCCTACAGAATTAATTGCAATTTTAGGGACAACCACCCCACATTCATACAAGGAATCTGAGGACAGAAAAAAAGCAATGAGTTAAAAAAGTGAAGAAACCACTTTTGTGAAGGCCTCAGAAAGAGGCAGGCAAAGGAAATTACCATGTTTGTCAAAGCCATAAGGAATGACAGCCAAAAAATAGGGCCACTATTTAACTAAATGGGCACACTTTGTAGGGCGGAAGCCCATGACCTGGCAAGAATCTAAAGGTAAAGGTTTCCCTTGCTCGAAAGCTAGTTGAATCCAACTCTAGGGGGTGGTGCTTATCTCCATTTCCAAGCCAAGTGCTGTCTGAAGATGTTTCTGTGGTCATGTGGCTGGCATGACTAAACACTGAGGCACATGGAATGCTGTTACCTTCCCACCAAAGTGGTACCTATTTATCTACTTGCAATTTCTTGCTTTCAAACTGCTAGGTGGCAGGAGGCCAAGAATCTAAGACTGCACAAATAAACTTGATGGAATCAGATGGGATACGAACTGGATTTCTCCCAGGTTTAACCAATAAACCCAGTTGGCTCACTGCATGCTAAACGAACTCCATGGGTGGACAGGCCAAGCCAGTGAGGGGGGACAATCAACCAGTCACTGACATAGGGTAAAGTATTACAACCTGTTGTAACCTTAGCTGAGCCACTCCTGCTGACATACATTTAATGCACATAGAGGGAACTATTGGAGAACAAACAGAAGTACCCTGTATGGTATGAAAAGGTCTCCATTTTGAAAATGGAGAAATGTTCTACAGAAAGGGTGAATAGTAAAACCCCTGGGCAACCTCAGATGATGGAACTTATTGAATGGCTCCTTTGTTGAGGAAAGAGGGAACCTCATCACAGAGGAAGCTTCTGAGCCAGAAACAAATAGAACTAGCAAACTTTATAAAGTAACCAGAATCAACAGTAGAGAGAACATGTCAGAGGTGATCTCCTTCCAAACAGGTAAATAAGGTGCTAACCTGTCAAAGAAGGACAAGGCATGGGAAGGAAACAAGTAGCCATAATGACTGCTTGGGTCTTTGCTGAGAAACTTGCCTGACCTATGGCTTAGAATATGTCATTTTGAAATATTGAGGAGCAGGCTTGTAAGAAGCCTTGACAGACCAATACAAGGGGCTGGGTAATACCTACTGGACTGGTAGTAAGGCTTCTGAACAGGAAGGTGCTCCTAAGGTACCCCTAAGGTTAGCCTGCTTTTCCTGATTTTGTCCATGGCATCACCTGTCTGGGAGGTGAACAAACTCCTGTCTGGGTGGTGAACAAAAGACAAGTCCTCCACTTGAGCATTAGTATCATTAGGAAAGGCTGTAGACTTAAGCCATGAAAGAATTACAATAACAAAGGCTATATACCAGTTTACTATGGGTGGCCACTTATTTAGCAAAATTAATCTACTGCTATGAAAACTTAATGGCCTCAGCCTGTGGCACTTTGGCCAGTTTTTGGTTTCCTCTGCTATGAGGCCAAGGAAGTATGTTATATGCTACCATAAAAAGAGCTTATCATGACCCATTCTGGTTTAGCAATCAGCAATTAGCAAGGAAAGTAAGAAGAAGGAATACAATTTCCTGCCAAGAACAGTTAATTTATAGCCATCATGGTCAACTGGGGCTGAATGAAAGACAGAGTTTTGCTTATTTTATTACAGGAGTATTGAGGATTGCATGAACAAGAATGAACAAACTTCTATATTAATCCTGTACATATTTCTACTTTCCTGGTCATGGCTCCCACAGAAGCTGGTTTTCACAGAGAACAGTTAATGACCTTGCAACAATCCTACAAGCATGAGGAAGGTGACAGGACCTAGAAAGTCCAATTGAAGGATGATGATGATCAGATCTGAGGGCTGTGGTTCTGAACAGAGGACATTAGTGGCAAGAGACTTTTCCATGAAATATTTGCTCTGAATAAAGAGGCAGGTCCTCACTCAGGGAAACAGGGATTAGAACAGCATCATATGGTGAATCAAACGTTTATCAGATAATAGTGGCACGTAGTGGAATATTAGCACCAGCCAACTAAGCAGGTTGGTCTAAGGCTTGATATCAGAACAAGGAAACACTGTGATGTTGACAATAACATTTAATGACAATTATGTATACCCATAAAAACTTTAGACATTTTAACATATTCAAGACAAAATCCAATATCCTCCAATTTTGTACATTAATAAAAATTTTGGAAATTCTAACATGTTCAAGACAAAATCCAATATCCTCAATGAGCACCCGGTTATACACTCATTTCAACAGTCTTCCTTAGGAGTAGTCCTATTAAGTAACAAGGTGTCAGCCTTTTGATACATTTTGACTTCCTTTTTCGCTTCCTTCAAATAGTTGCAGCATTAACTTCTTTTTCTACTTTCTTCAAATTATAACAACTTGACTTCTTCTTCAAAATATCCTAAAATTCAATCTTGTTAATGGTCTATACCTTTAAGAAAGAAGCATGTAATATGCAGCTGCATGGAATTAGTCAGAATAGTTTTTTGAGAGTTTCAGTTCCAATTTGAGAGGTGGAGAGCATTTGTCAGCTTATTTTAAAAGAAGGCTTTCAGCCAGATAGAAAACAAGACTGAAATGTTACTCCTAAAATCTACTGGAGAACAATTGAGCCAGCTACGTGAGATATAGAGAGCATTGGCCAGCCTTTTTTTAAAAAAAAGGCTTCTAGCCAGATATAAAAAGAAGAGGACTGGTTGCTACTATTAAGAAATTATTTAACTGGCTTGCTCCTTATAGAATTACTTGAAATTGAACTGTGAGTAAGTTCAAATTTGTTAAAATTAAAAATTAATATTTTTCAAAAAATTAAAAATTAGAATTAAGCTAGTTTCCATTCAGCTTCATGTTCCTCTCTATGCTAAATAAACATGTTTGTAATCAAAGTTTGTCTTGAACATGTTAGAATTTCCAAAGTTTTTATTAATATACAAAATTGGAGGATATTGGATTTTGTCTTGAATATGTTAGAAAGTCTAAAGTTTTCATGGGTATACATAATTGTCATTAAATGTTATTGTCAACCTCATCACAGTGTTTCCTTGTTCTGCTATATTGTCTGTCACTGTAATTCCTCCTTTGATCTTTGGTCTAAGGCTTGAGCCAAGTGTGGCTAGCGAAGACCATCGGGTGCAGTGATGGCTAGGCAGAGAATTCCAGTGCTCTTGGGGAGGGGGAAGTATAGCGGTGGGACCAGGCAGAAATGGAACGGAAGGGGGCAGAGAAATAGAGAAGCTCGGCCACCTTCCAGCCTACATCCCATCCCAAAGGTGGCAAGTAGTGGGGCAAGGATTAACAACTGCACTCTGACATTGGTGCAATGCCAGGTCCATAAATAATAAGACCACAGTCCTTCGAAACTTCTTGCTGGAGCAGGACGTGGACCTGGTGTGTGTGACCGAGACCGGGGTATGAGATGGGGAGACAGTTTATTTTATTTATTTAATTATTTTTGACATTTTTACCCCACCCTCCCCACAAGCGGGCTCAGGGCAGCTTACAAGGGGCAGAGCCCACATAAAACATGATAAAAGCAATAAAACCATTAGCTAACACAGAATAAAGTGCTCCATAAAACAGATGGCCCTGAATCACTCTCATGATGGTAACAATCAGTTCTTTGGGGGTGATCTTGTCCTGTAGCTGGTCCCAAGTAAGTCCAGTGGTACCAGTGCCACGTGGTGTTATAGTAGATCTTCCTGGGGCCGTCCCCAGCCCCGTTGTTGTCCACATCATTGGTGGTGGTGGCAGTGGAGGCCCCTATGCAAAAGCCTGGTGGAAGAGCTCCGTCTTGCAAGCCCTGCTGAACTGCATAAGGTCCCGCAGGGGTCTGATCTCCTCCAGGAGCTCATTCCACCAGGTAGGGTCCGCTACCAAAAAAGCTCTGGCCCTGGTCACGGCAAGCCTTGCCTCCCGGGGGCCTGGAACCACCAGGCGATGTTGTGTCCCCGACTGAAGTGCTCTTGGGGGTATATATGAGGAAAGGCAGTCCCTCAGGTAAGTCAGACTCTGGCCATATAGAGGCTTAAAGGCAAGTACCAGCACTTTAAAACGATTTGGTATGCTATTGGCAGCCAGTGCAGCACTTCCAGCCCAGGTCAGATGTGCTTCCATTTGGGGAGACCCATCATCAGCCTGGCCACCACATTCTGCACCAGCTGCAGACTCTGAATCTGTGCCAAAGGCAGCCCCATGTAGAGAGCATTACAGTAGTCTAACCTCAAGGTGACCGTTGCATGGATCACTGTAGCCAGGTTGTCGCGGTCAAGGAAGGGGACCAATTGCTGAACCAGCCTAAGATGATAAAATGCTGATCTGACACTGGCTGCCACCTGGGCCTCCATAGTTAGGGAGGGATCCAGGTGCACTCCCAAACTCCCGACCTCCGATGCTGACATCAGCGGCACCCCGTCGAAGGTCAGGAGAGGGATCCCCAACCCTGATCCATTTCGACTCACGCACAGGACTTCCGTCTTCGTGGGGTTTAGTTTCAGCTGGCTCAGCCTGAGCCACTCAGCCACTGCCTGTAATGTCCGGGTCAGATCTTCTGGGTCAAAGCCTGACCGGCTGCCCAACATCAGATAGAGCTGGGTGTCATGAGCATATTGATGGCAACCCAGCCCATACCTCCTGGCAATCTGGGCGAGGGGACGCATGTAGATGTTAACCAACATCGGGGAAAGCACTGCCCCCTGAGGCACCCCACACTCATGTGGGTGCCTCCGGGACTGCTCCTCCCCTATCACCACCCTCTGTCCCCGACCTTGGAGAAAAGAGTCAAGGCATTGGACAGTGAGCCCCTGTATCTCCACGTCGGTGAGGTGATGGGTCAGCAACTGGTGGTCGACCGTATTGAACATGGCCAGCAGATCTAACAACAACAGTGCCACCACCCTGCCTCGATCCAGATGCCTCCAGAGGTCGTCAGTAAGGGCAACCAGCACCATCTCCGTCCCATGGGCAAAAGCCAGACTGAAATGGATCAAGGACAGAAGCGTCATCCAGAAAGTTCTGAAGCTGTATTGCCACCGCCCTCTCAATCAATTTGCCCAAATAAGGCAAATTGGATACTGGCCGATAGTTGGCCAATTCAGCCGGGTCCAGAGTTGGTTTTATCAGGAGAGGGCGGATCATCGCCTCCTTGAGTGCCTCAGGGAACTGTCCCTCCAAGAGGGACTTGTTGATAATCTCCCTTATGGCACCTTGAAACCCCTCGTGGCCCGCTTTAATGAGCCAGGAAGGGCATGGATCAAGGCGGCATGTGGTTGGGTGCACAGTTATGAGCGGTCTTTCAACTTCCTCCAGACTGAGCAGGTCAAAACATTCTAAATTCCATGGAGGTACACAAGGGGTCTCAAGTTCACTCACTGTTTTAATTGTGGCCGGGAGGTCACGGCAGAGCATCTAGACTTTATCTGCAAAATAGCTCACAAAAGCCTCATAGCCGATATCCAATTCCCTATTGTTTTGTCTGCCGTATGGCAGAGTTGTCAAAGACTGAATGGTTCTAAATAATTGGGCTGGGCATGAGCTAGCAGACGCAATCTCAGCTGCATAGAATTCTCTCTTAGCAGCCTTGACTGCCATCTCATAGGATCTCATAAACGTCCTATAAGATGTTCTTGATGCTTCATCGTGAGCACACCACCACCGTCTCTCTAGCCGTCTTAACTCTTGCTTCATAAGCCGCAACCCCTGGGTATACCAAGGGGCAAGCCTAGAGGAAGGGTGCAGAGGGCGCCTGGGAGCGATCTCATTGATGGCTGTGGAGAGTCAGTCATGCCAGTCCTCCACAAGCTCATCCAATGAGCCGCCAGGGGGCATTGGATCCCGCAGGGCCATCTGAAGCCTTACTGGGTCCATTTGGCTCTGCGGGTGAGTTAAAATCTGCTCGCCGCCTAAACAGAGTTGGGGTGGGACAGTCAGACGAGCCTTCAGGGCAAAGTGGTCCAACCATGGTACTGCTACTGCAGTAATCTGGTCCACTGTAATCCCTGCCGCGAAGATCAAATTGAGCATGTGCCCGGCCTGGTGTGTGGGGGTCGACACAAATTGGGAGAGTCCCACTGCCGCCATGGACGGAACCAGGTCCACAGCCCAGCTAGAGGCCGTGTCATCGGCATGGATGTTGAAGTCACCCAGGACCAAAAGCCTAGGGTGCTCCAGCGCCCAGCCTGATATGGCCTCCAGCAGGGACAGCAGGCTACTGGCTGGTGCGTTAGGCAGTTGGTACACCAGCCAGATCACCAAACTCTCTACAGTCCCCAGCACGAGGCCAACACACTCCATGCCCACAATCTCCATCGGGGGGAGTGCCCTGAAGGAGTAAGCCTCCCGAATGAACATCACCACTCCCCCCCCCGCCCCTTGGTCCGTGATTGGTGTAGGATCATGAACCTGGGTGGAGCCAGCTGGGAGAGAGCTACCGTCTCCCCATCCCTCACCCAGGTCTCGATCATATACACCAGGTCCACCTGCTGTTCCATAACTAAGTTCCAAAGGACTATCGTTTTATTATTGATGGACCTGGCATTACACAACACCAATGACAGAAGAGGGTTCTTCGTCCTAGCCCCACTGCAGGCCTCCTTCGGGATGGGTCATAGGCTGGAAGGGTGTCGAGCCCATCTTTTTTTCAACATCCTTCCCTTACCCTTTTGCCTAGACCCACTTTCTCCACCCCCAGAGCACCGGAATTTGCTGCTCCAGTATCGCCACACCGACCATTCTTTGCAGTGGCTACAGACCGCTGGTACTGACTACTCAGGATAGTTGCTCCACCCAGAGCTTGGCGCAGCCTCAGATCCTGGTGCTGACGTATCGGATCAACTAACTAACTCCCTGTTTACCTGCCTATCTCACTCCCTATTGTACAGTTAAAACTTAATAGCTCTCTAAGGTACAATATACAACTAATTAACCTGCCAGAAAATACACAAGATATAATACAATTACCAGGAGACCCACCGTCCTGGAAGCAGTTACTAAAAACTTTCAGCTATGTTTATCATTCCCAGTCCTGGAAGCAGTTACTAAAAACTTTCAGCTATGTTTATCATTCCCAGAATGGGTATCAACAGTTTAAATCAAACCTAACTCTTCCATTTCAACCTGGCAATCACACCCATTCATCAACCTCTCTCACAATCATCATTCCTTAGCAGTCAGTCAGCATTCATCATCCACATCCATACTACAGGTCCAACACTAAATTCCATCCCTCCTAATTCCTTGCGTTAGCATAGCTGGACCCACTGCTAGCACGGGTCCAATTCCAAAGATCTGAGCCACGGATCCCAGGTAAGGAGGCACTACTGCTTTCCCTCCCTGGCCAATGTTATTCTGTAGGCCCACCACTAGGGGCAGTGCTCCCTCAGCAATCCCCCAACTGAGGGCTGGTTTCCCCACAGTCCTTCTGCTCGACCTGCTTCCACGAAATGGGATAGGGAAGGAAAGAGTCCCCCACTCTCTGCTTCTCCCTCTCGGGGCTCTCCACTTGCTCTCCTTCCACTCATCAGGGTATGGTGCGCTAGGCCTCATCCCCAGCCCCTGCTCCCCTCCTTCCACTCAGCTTGATGGACTGCACCGCATGCTCACTTGGTGCTTCTCCTTGCTCGGCCACGCCACCGTCGATGTTCATCTGCAGCCCACCGCACTGCCCTGTTCTCCCATTGACCAGGGGGTTTCAAGAAGAAGAGACCCGCTCCAAACGTCCCCACCAGTGGCCACGGGTCTGGTGCTGCTGCTGCTGCCACCAAATGCCCAGCTGCTGATGGGAGGTCGGCTGCAGTCCCTAAGGCCACAAGGCTGTCACTCAACCCGCCAACTCCGGCAGAGCTTGCACAGCAGACTGGGGTTGTGGGAGGTGGAGCTCATGCCAGGTAGGCCGAGTCCAGATGTTTTATCTAGAAGGGGTCATGCCGTGGTAAAAAATCCAGGATAGGGCGGTGTTATAGCCCACTCCCCATGTCTATAGTCCACTAACCCTCATACACCTCCTCTGCTTGCAGAGGTTAACATTGGTAGTGCGTTCCCACTCATTTTGATTTTCCATCCCAGAAGCGTGAGCACCAATGTCCTGCTGTGCCGCCATCTTATGTTGTTAATCTTCCAGTTGACTCCTCCTGGGTTCTCAATCCTTCACTAATCTTGGACTATGGGGCGGGGGGGGAGTGGCTCTGTTCATTCAGGAGGCTTACTCCTTCCAGGCGCTCCTAGCGACGAGGCTCACAGGCATAAAGTGTGCTGGCTTCATGTGGGAAGCTGGAGAGAGTTTGGCTGTTTGGCTGGTGTACCGACTGCCCAACACACCGTCTGAAAGCCTGTCATCCCTGGTGGAGGCCATGTCAGGCTGGGCATTGGAGCACCCTAGGCTGTTAGTCTTGGGAAACTTCAGTGTCCATGCTGACGATGCAGCTTCCTCACGGGCAGTGGACCTGACATCATCCATGGCGGTGCTGGGACTCTCCCAATACGTAATGGCCCCCGCTCAATGATCCAGTCACACTTTGCGGTGGGGGTTACAGTGGACTGGATTAATGCCAAGGCAGTTCCATGGTCGGACCACCATGCCCTGAGGGCCCGAGTGAATGTGTCACCCCAACCCTGTTTGGGCAGCGAACATATTTTAGCTTGCCCGTGGAGCCAAATGCACCCTTTGTGACTTCAGATGGCCCTCCAGGATCCATTGCCCCCTGGCAGCTTGTTAGATGAGCTAGTTGAGGATTGGCATGGCTGACTGTCGACAGCCATCGAAGAGATTGCTCCCAGATGCCCTCTGCGCCTTCACTCAAGGCTGGCTCCCTGGTATACTGATGAAGCAAAGGCTCAGATGGCTAGAGAGACAGTGGCGGCATGCTTGCGATGAGGCAACAAGAGCATCCTATGAGATGGCAGTCAAGGCTGCGAAGAGGGAGTTCTACGCAGCCACAATTGCATCTGCAAGCTCCCACCCAGCACAATTGTATAAAATTATTTGGTCCTTAACAGTTCTGCCACAGGGCAGACAAAATATTAGGGAATTGGATATTGGCTGTGAGACTTTTGAGAGCTATTTTGCAGATAAACGCTCGTTGCTCTGCCACGACCTTCCTGCCACATTTGAGACAGTGAATGAACTCAAGGCTCCATGCGCATCTTCTGGTCCCATTTTGGATTATTTCAGTCCACTCAGCCTAGAGGAAGTTGACAGATTGATCTCAATTGTACGTCCAACCACATGCAGCCTGGACCTGTGCCCCTCTCAGCTAATTAAAGCTGGCTGCAAGGGGTTTTGAGGTGCCCTTAGGGACATTATCAACAAGTCCTTGTCTGTGGGGCTCTTCCCAGGGGCTCTCAAGGAAGCGATGGTCCACCCTCTCCTAAAAAAAACATCCTCAGACCCAGCTGAATTGACAAACTATTGGCCAGTATCCAATTTGCCCTATTTGGGCAAATTAACAGAGAGTGTGGTGGCAATACAATTGCAGAGCTTTATGGATGACACTTTCTCCAAGGTCGGGGACAAAGTGTAGCACTTGGGGAGCAGCTGTCCTGAAGGTACCCACTAATCTATGGAGTGCCTCAAGGGGTGGTGCTCTCCCTGATACTATTTAACATCTACATGCGCCCCCTTGCCCAGATTGCCCGGAGGCATGGGCTAGGGTGTCACCAATACGCGGATGACACCCAGCTCTATCTGTTGCTGGGCAGTCAATCTGACTCTACCTTGGAAGACCAAGACTGGGTGTTATAGGGCGTGGCTGGATGGCTTAGGCTGAGCCGATTGAAATTGAATCCAATGAAGAGGGAGGTCCTGTGCCTGAATCGGAGCGGCTCGGGGGTAGGGATCCCTCTACCAGCCTTCGATGGGGTGCCGTTGGTGCCAGCACTGAAGGTCAGGAGCTTGGGAGTGCTCTGGATGCTTCCTTGACAATGGAGGCCCAGGTAACAGCCGCTGCCAAGGCTGCCTTTTACCATCTTCGACTGATTAGGCAGTTGGTTCCCTTACTTGATCACAAAGATATGGCTTCAGTGATCCACGCTATAGTCACCTCGAGGTTGGACTACTGCAATGCTCTCTACATGGGGCTGCCCTTGGTGCATCTCCAGAAGTTGCAGCTGGTGCAAAATGCAGTGGCCAGGCTATTGATGGGTCTCCCTAGGTGGGAGCACATCCAGCCTGTGCTAAAGTCACTGCACTGGCTGCCAGTAGCATTCCGGATTCACTTCAAGGTGCTGTTTTTGACCTTTAAAGCCCTTTATGGTCAGGGGCATGCCTACCTGAGGGACCACCTTTCCCCACATGCTCCCCAGAGAGCACTGAGACCAGGGGCTCAAAACTGACTGGTCCTCCCTGGTCCTAAGGAAGCCAGGCTGACATTGACCAGGACCACGGCATTCTCCTTGGTGGAACCGACCTACTGGAATGAGCTCCCTGGCGAGATCAGGGCCCTGCAGGACCTCCAGCAGTTCTGCAGGGCCGTGAAGACAGATCTTTTCCGCCAGGCATTCCAGTAGGAGCGGCACCTATTGGCCAAGCCTGAGCCGATCTGCCAGCTGAAGCTATTCAAAGTGGCTGCATTGTGGAATGTGTTTCAAATGCACTTTATTGTATTGTGCCGCCAATGATTGTGCCGGTTTTATAATGTTTATGTATTTTATTCCAAATAGTCTATTGTTTTATGTAAGCCACCCTGAGCCTTCCTTGGCGGGGAGGGTGGGGTAAAAGTTAAATGAATAAATAATATGATGAGACCATAACCTTAATGCTCCTGGCCCTGTCTGCTGATAGAAAGGCCTTGCCTATGGTGGAGTTGAAGGAAGCACCAATAAATTGTGCTTGCTTAGAGGGTGCAAGTCTAGATTCTCCCCAGTTGATTATCAAACCAAGATTGTTTCAAGTGGAAACAATAAGGTGAATTTTGTTGCCTAAAATATCATGATTATGGGCCAAGATCAACCAGTCATCTAGGAAAGGATGCGACAACCACAGCCATACACTTAGTAAAAACCCGGGTGCTCCAAATGGAAGGGAGGTATACTGGAAGATATGAGGACCTTGTCTAAAATGCAGGAAATTCCTGTGAGATTGGTGGATAGAAATTTGAAAATAGGCCACTGTGAAACACACCCTGGGGTAAGAAACTCAATCACGGAAGAAAGGGAAACCATTCTGAATTTTGAAACTTTAAAAAACTTGTTTACTTCCTTCAGATCCAAAATGGGTCTGAGCTCACTATCTTTCTTATCTGCTCTAAAGAATCTGGAATGTAGGGTTGCCAGGTCCCCTGGGGGGTGGGGAAACCCCCGCTCAACGGGTCTGTTCCCCGCTGGCCTGGATCAGGCTGCCAGGGGGAATCCCACCCCCAAAATGCCGGGATCACAGAAATGTGCCTGGCATAATGATGTCACCTCCGGATGATGTAATCATGCCGGGCATGTTGTGGGGGGACACTCTATCATTTGAGGGAAAACTCTATGGTTTTCCCTCGAATGATAGTGGTCCCACCCCCAACGTGCCAGATGTGATGATGTCACTTCCAGGACTCCCCCACTAAAAGAAAGGTAAGACTTGGCAACCCTACTGTAATGGAATTCCTGGGATTGGAGGCCTTCAAGGACCTGCTCAACTGCACCCTTCTCTAGGAGCTAATCTAGTTTACCTTAAGTATTGGGTAGGGGTTGTCAACAGCAGTAGAAACTTGATGACAATGGGGCTGGGAAATAAACTCTAAGCTATGACCTTTTTCAACTATTGAAAGAACATAAGGATCATTATAAACTGAGCCATTATAAACTGAGCCAACCTATCTCTAAAACCGGAAGTATTCTTAGTAACTGGGATGGTTAATCAAAGCTTTGATGCTTGTTGGCTGTTCCCTCTGTGGATTCTGCTGAGGGATTCTCAGCTGAGGTGTGCCTGTTTGTTTCAGAAAGGGCGAAAGCTGGAACTGGCACTAAGGATATGAACATGGTGTTTGATGATATTGCCTCTGGTTCCTGTAGAAGGGAGTCGCAAAACCATGTTGCCTCTTCAAGAATCGCTGCCTCCGGGCCAGAATCAAAGTTAAAACATTCAACAACCAGGTTGCCTGCCTTTTTTTCTTTATGGTAGCCAGAAATTCATCAGTGGACTGAGAGAAGAGTGTAGACCCCTCAAAGGGGAGTTCCTCTACTTTCCTGCAAGTCTCTATAGAGGGAGCAAAATTGCACTGCCATGAATGCCTTCTCAGCAGTATAATGGAGGCCACTGATCTGGTGGACACATCAGCAGAGTGCTTGCCTGCATTAATTTCCAATTTTGAAAATTTTATAGCTTTTGATTGGAAGAGCTTTGTTAGTGATTATGATTCTTCAGGGACCTTCTCAAGATACTGGAACAGACTCCCCTGAAGGAAGAGCTGGTAGCGTCTCATTATAGTTTGGTAATCAGCGATGCAAAAGTTGAAAGCTGATGATGAATAAGATTTTCTTCCTACTGTGTCTAAGGGTTGTCCCTCTCTGCCTGTTGGTGATGAGTGTTGCCTGGACAGTAGGCATACCTGCATATCCTCTGTAATTAAGGAGGATGGAGGAGGATGGCTAGAGAGGAATTTACAAGAGTCCTGTTTCACCCTGTAAAGGTACTCAATCCTGTGGGGCATAGCCTGCTTAGAAGATGGTCTTTGCTAAATTGGGACTGTAAAATCAGATAAGCCCCCCAGAATGAGGAAGGCTACTATGCCGGTGTCAGAATATAGCCTGCTCAGTATTCTGTCCTTCGGACAGCTACCTAAAGTAACAACATCAACATTAAGGACTTTGGCCATCTTTAACATTTGCTCTCCATAAAGACAAAAGTCTTTACTTGGGGATATAGGGGTGGGATCCCCCACGGTATTGGCTGGTGACGGTTCCAAGACACTCTCAGAACTGCAGTGCAATTCTCAAAACTTACGGATTACTAATATTTCATATGATTGACTCACTAAGCCAAAAATTAGAAGTCTAGAACAATTCAGGGAAAACTCATTTAAACTTTTGATTTGACAGGGAATGTAGGAATCTGAAAACTTTATTCCATGATACTTATCGGGACTTTAAGGCTGCAGTCCTTCCATCAAATTTTTTTAATCTCAAAAATCAGCTTCAACAACTTATTAAAAGGATAAGAAATGATCATATTAATGGTCAATGGGAGCAATTAATTCAAGCCTTGATTTTAAATAGATCAAAACAATTCTGGGCCATAGTATCAGAAGCATTCCACATGGAAACCCCATCATGTCCTTCATTTCTTCCCACATCTGGTTTCAATATTTTTTAACCTTATTTCATGAGGAATGTACAAGCATCATAGAACCATTCAATCTCCCTCTGAACAATCTACCTGATTGGTCACCTGTGGCACCTGATGCAGTAAAGGAACTAATTGCCCAGTTAAAGGTGGGGAAAGCTCTTGGACCGGATGTGATATCTCCTAATGTTTTAAAATCAGATCCAGAGTGGTGGGTACCCCTAGTTGCTGCCCTTTACACAACAGTTAAGACTGGGTTAATGCCAGAGGCTTGGGAAAATGCAGTATTGTACCCATTTATAAAAAAGGCGACTGTATGTCCCCCTCCAATTTTAGACCTCTGTCTCCTCTCTATAATTGGGAGGCTGTATGCCAAGCATTTACTATCCAAACTCACTATCTGGATGACACAACAAATTTTGGGGCCAGAGCAAGCTTTTGACAAGGGAAAAACACATTGGATCACTGTACTATCTTATCCTATCTGGTGAATACTCAATGAAAGCAAATCTTAAGTTATATATTACTTTCCTAGACTTTAAAGGAACTGTTGACTCTATAGACAGAGATTTACTGGGATAAATTAAACAAAATGAATATTGATAAGAGACTACTTTTGCTCATCAGAAAATTACAGACTTCTACGGCCTGTCAGGTTAAATGCTCCCTAGCTGGAAAGTTAACCCCCAGAATTCCAACTAATAAAGGAGTTAAACAGGGCTGTGTTTTAGCTCCTTATTTAATCTTTTCCTTAATGATCTTGCAATGACCCTGTTTGGAGCTGATAGCCATAAGCTGTAGACTTGGTTCCACACATGTACCCCTGTTACTTTATGCAGATGATGCACTATTAATGTCTTGCTCACAAGTGGGTTTAAAGCATCTTTTAAATCACTGTCTTGAGTACTTTGCATCTAATAAATGTCAAACTCAGATTCTTGTTTGCCATGCTTTGGGGACTTGGGGCCTGCAGAGGGAGGGAAATTCCTGAGGGAGGGGTGTGAGTGAGTGAATGTGTGAACGGCTCTGTTGTAGTGGCAATTTAACTCTTCTTAAGATACTGCCCTACACAGGGATGACCTTGGAGATGACTGAGCTTGCTTCACTGTCTTAGGGAAAATAACAGGACGATTGTGGGGTATGATTGGATAGGACCCAAAGGGGGGCCTGGTTTGAATGGTCTATAATTGGGGATTTTCCTGCCCAAACCTCATTTCTGACACAGAGTAACTTTGTCCAAGTGTCTGACAATAAGCTCCAACTGAACTATGAAAAATCAAAAATCCACGTTAAATGAGAATTCAATGGAAACAAAGTAGAGCAGGTTAAAAATTTTAAGTACCTAGGTATACATTTTCAATATAATGCAGCTTGGATTGTTCATCGAAGGTTTGCAACCAACATAGTTAAATCTAGCAAGAGAGAGATCTTGGAGACCAAGAGAGATGTCTTGGAGTCATAGTAGATAACTCACTGAAAATATTGAGACAGTGTGCGACTACAATAAGAAAGGCCAACACTATGCTGGAGATCATTAGGAAGGGAATTGAGAACAAATGAGATAGTGTCATAATGCCCCTGTATAAACTGATGCATCCAAGCCAAATTTCTTCACAAAATTCTGGGAATGCCACATTGTGTGTCATATGTAGGCTTATGCCTGGAGACTGGACAGGCCCTAGTTGAAACTATGGTATGGCTTTTAACTATTAAATATTGTTTGCAAATATATTATAATTCTGACCCTTACAGCCTTATTTTCCAAATGCTTTTGGAATCTAGATTTTCTAATTGGCTGGCCCATATTGAGAAAAAGATCAGCACAATTGGCTTATCCTTAGACTCACTACTTATGCTTTCACAAGTGGAGGCATTTCGAATGATCAAACATAGAGTTTTGGATATTGAACTACAAAATGTTTGCAGTGCTACTAATAAAATTTGCTCTTCTTTGAGATTAGGGATTACATTCAATGTGTCACACGGCCTACCTTTACTCTCTGCAAAATCCCCGACAGCATAGAGCCTTCTCTTTGGCCAGATTTAACATGATGCCATCAGCCTTTCTATATAGAAGTTTCAAAAGGTACCTATTCTGCTAGACTTTGCCCATGTAAGTTAAAATGTATTGAAACAATCTCACATATCCTCTTTTATTGCTCTTTTTATGATAATATTCATTTTAAGTATCTTTACCCTATTTTTGAAATAAAACAGGATTGTCTGATCGTACTAAGGTCCAATATATTCTGCATGATGTATTTCCTGGCATAACTGAGAAGGTTGTTTCATTTCTTCAATGTGCCATCAAGATCCATCAAGATGAGACACAGTGATGATTCAATGTTATATTTAAATTGTAATTGTATAAGTCTTTTTATAATTGTAACTGTATAACTCTTATTCTGACAATGCTATAATCTGTCCTAATTTATTCTGTATGCCATTAAAGGTTTGATTGGATTTGATTTGCAGTGACAAAGAGCAGAAACCTCCTCCTCTGGTTTGCAGTTTGGGAACCAAAAAGGGACCCCTCGCAGAATGGATGTCACTATAGCCCCCTGCCCTGGGGTTATGTTCCTCCAACATCTGGAGTTGTTGTTCCTCCCATCTATTCAAATAAGACGGAGACATGAAGTAAGAATGTTGAGGTGGTTCTGCTGGCTGCCACATTAGAGGAGGTCTTGAATTCAATGTCTGCAATTGCCCCACAGGGATACTGAATGGATCTTCTTCTGTGTCCAAAAAGGATCTGACCAGGGAGACTAAATGAGGAGAAGGTGTGCGTGGGGGGATCTGGGTAACATCTTGGTCCAGAACCGTGCTCTTAGGCTGGCAGGTGCTCATTTGTTTGGCCACTGGCTCTGTCTTCTCCTTATGTTTTGATTTTTCATAGGTTTTTGTGGGGGGTTCAAAAATGAGATCTGGTCTTCGAAGATGTCCCTGGGGATGGGGAATGTGAACATCTTGGTTCTGCCCCCAGGGCGACCAAAGCGCCCCTCTTTGAATCAAGCAGAGCAGTCTTAATGGTGGGACTGGTTGGAACCAAGCAGACTGATAGGGGTCTGGAATGTGGTCTAGAAGTCGGAACTGAAGTGAGCAGAGCCAAAGCACTCAAACCCGAGCTTGGGACCATCTTGGGTGGCATAGAATGGGACAATGCCTTTTCCCATAATGCAGCCTTCAATATGGAGCTCCTATCTGATTGCGCTTTAGGAGTGAAGTGTTGACAAGCACATGAAGCAGAGCTCATGCTTGTCAGAGTACATCATCTTTGTTGTGCACTTGGAGCATTTTTAAAATAATGCCTTGGACACCATCAGAGGAACCATAGGCAGAATAATCAATCAAAGAGAACACTTGATCACAAGAGTCAGCACTACTTCGAAGAAAAAGCTTGAAGTCAAGAAAAAAGACACTTTGTGATGAAGAGAAAGCGACCTAGTCTCTATCAGAACAACTAACAATCAATGGAGCTGTGCTAGAAGCATCTTGTCCAAGCAGTGGCAAAAAAGGAAATGAGGGAAGAAGGGTACCCACCTTTGGAGCACATGATGCATTGACAGGAAATCCTGTGCTTGTGCTGGCTCCAAAAGGGGTGGAGTGCCCCATCTCAGAGGTTTTAGCTAGAAAAGAAAATGTCTGCGGCTAGCCTGTGCAAGTGCAGTCCCAGTATGGGGCAGCACAAGATGATGAAAGATGAACAATATATACCTTAAATTGTAAATTTTCCCCTTATAGTCAAGCAGGAACCAAAGAAATAAAAAAAAGAAAGCCTTCTCTGCATCGGCAGAACTGAGGAGAAAGGAGATGAAGAACAGAGGTTCTATAGTGGCAAAGAGAGAACTGAGGAGATTAACATTCTTCCCAGTCGTACGTTGGTTTTGACAGGAAGAAGTTGAGAGGAAGAAGTGCTCCACTTCTAGCAAGTTTCCAAATTTTTCTGCAGCCAGAAATTTTTCTGCACAGTACCCATTGTGAGATTGCACAGAAGCCATGAAGATAAACCACAAATGTCTCCACAAAACAATACACACCATTTTGGATAAGAACATCCAAATAAAATTGAAAATCACCTTGCGGAAATCAGTTTTACTCAATTTCCCACTGGCTTGCTTGCTATAGCAAAGAAAGCAGTCTCTGAGGTTAAGTTCTCGTTGCAGGATACCGTCCCTTAGTCTTTCAATTACTTCATCAGCAGTCCTGTTCTTGGTGTATTTGTAAGCACAGTCTTCAGTCTGTTTCATTCTAAAACTGGAATATTGGCAACAAATTCAAGCATCTTAAAATATCTAATTAAACCCATAAAATATCTAATTAAACATTACTGATCTGTATAACTGCAATTACAGAGAACATTTGCTCATCAGAAGTTTTACATACTATGGCAATTGTTGAGAAAGCTATAATTACCAGTTCTTCAAATTTCAAAGATTATGCCATGTGGTTAGTTTTAAAACAGAATTGCTGTTGAGGTGAGTATTAAACTGACAGAGAACCTTGTGAGGGAATCTACCCCCTCCCCCTGGCACAACTTCTATGGCACAGACTAGGTCAGCATTAGGGGTGTGCACAAAAAAAACCCTTGGCATTTCTTGGGTTCAGGAATACCTAATACGAAGATTATCAGTATACACTGAAATGCCTGAATCCAGTACCAATACTGTACTGGGATTCGTGGCTGTCTCTGCTGAAAGAACCGCTTCGGCTATATTAAGATTCTTCTGAAAGGATGGTGCACACTTCATCCCAGCTGCCCTGAAACTTTTTTCTGCTAAAGTTCTAGCCCAAATGAGATATGGAACACAAATCATGTGATCTACAAATTTTCAGGTGCTAGAACTGGTCCAATCAAAATTCCTGAGATCGTTATTCAATACTCCAAGATGTACTGCTAATGGCATTTTGAGACAGGAAGCCGGCCTCAGCACAGTCGAACTGGACATATGGCTGCACTTTCTGCTTCTGGTTGAAAGCTCACCTTACTCCTGTTGGGTTAATTCCAGTGCTGTTGGCTGCATCTCCTTACCCCCAGTGGTCTTCCAGAGCTATTATTAAATTGAGAACTTTAGGATTAGACCCGCACCAACTTCTGGAAAGCGGCTATGTTAGGGCAAAATCTATTATTTACCAACACCTCAGAGATATTGAGCTGCAAAGGTCTCACACTGTACTCCCGTCTCTTTACAAATCTCTGAATTCTAAAAACTATATGACCGCTTCTCCATATCTAGCTAATATCTCTAACCCAAACCACAGGTGGGCTTTCTCCAGAGCCAGATTTGACACTTTTCCATCGGCAGTTCTTTTTGGAAGATTCCAACACATTCCTAGGAATTTGAGACTTTGCTCATGCCCCTCCGAGTCAATTGAGACCCTTCCTCATATTTTATTTCATTGTGCTTACTATGCCGAAGAAAGAGCTCTTTTGATTACACCTGTTTTAAGGTCATTTAGGTGCCAAGGACAACTAGTAATCCACTCCGAGGAACTTGTGTTGAAATATCTATTGGAGGACAAATCCATCGAAATATCAAGGAAGGTTGCCAAATTTCTTTTTATTGCATTTTCAAAGCGCAAACACCTCCTTAATTCTTCTTATGCCATTTCTCCCCCGTAATGTTGGTAACCCGGGCCTGTATTCTGAGCCTGTATGCTGTTTGATGGGTCTCTGACCATAATAAACATTTATGTTATGTTATGTTATGTTATGTTATGTTATGTTATGTTATGTTATGTTATGTTATGTTATGTTATGTACTGGGATTCGGGAAAGAATTGATATTGCCAAAAATATTTGGCTCTCTTTCTCTTCCTTCCCTCCCCCAGCCGTCTGCCACAGTGGGCAGCTAGGGGATGGAAGGCAATGGTCAGTTTCAGTCTCCTTCACCTGGAAGCAAAGAAGACTGTAACTGACATGATCTTTCTTCTGTTCCCCAGTTGGCCTGCCTGGGGAAGGGAAGATGGATCAGGTTGGGGACTGGAGGCATCTTTAAATGCCCTCCTTCCCTTCCCCAGCTAGCCGCCATGGTGGGTTGGCTGGGGAAATGATGAAAGATCAGGAAGGTTAAAAATTTGTGGCTTCTTATGCTGGGTGGTTTAAAAACCTCTCCACAGAAGAAGCCACCACAGGACCTGTGCAGGTGGGGAGGACTATCCCTCCGTGGTTGCACAGATCCAGCTGGCAGGGCTGGCTTCTTCTACCACCATGCAGAATACCCTCCACCAGGATCTCTGCAAGCAGGGAGGGCTTTCCCTCCCCTCCACACAGACCCGGCTGGGAGAGGGATAGAAAGGGGTAAACTTTAAACACCTTTCCATCCCATCCCTGGAGTCAAGCTGCAGCTGTGGCATGAATCTGGAGAGCAGAGAAGGTGTTTAAAGTTTAAGCCCCTTCTCTTCTCTCTGGAGTCGCACCACAGCTGCTGCCCGAGTCCAGGAGGGGATGGGTTTAAAATTTAAACCCTTTCCCTTCACTCAGGAAGCCCAAATAAAAGCCAAATAATATCAGCTTTTATTTGGGTGGGGCTACTTTGGTAGCCAAATACAAATCTCTGATCTGTATTCAGCTTAATAATTTTTTTAAAAAAGTATTTTTCAGATATTTATTCAGCTCAGTATAAATCGAGCGCACACCCCTAGTCAGCATCCCTCCTCCTCTCAGGCAGAGCCACTGCCAATTGCCTGCCTTATTTCCTTCCTTCCTTCCTTCCTTTCTCAGTTTACGAAAGAAGGGGAAAGAAGCAGCAGTGTGGTCACCATCGTGACTTGCTCCTCTCCCAGTGCAGAGCCACAATGGCTGAGGAAGGGAGGAGAATATAGCAGTGCTGCTCCTGGCTGCCTCATTGCTCACCTGGCTTTTTCCGTAGTTGACAGTGTCCTTTCAGATAGTTGATATCTGGTGAAAGCAACATCAGGAGGGAACAAAGTATTCTAAAACCACAACAATTATTCTCAAATTGATGTTTTTATATCAAAGGAACGATACAATTTATTTATTTATTTTATTCAACTTATAACCCGCCCTCCCCGCATGGCAGACTCAGAGTGGGTTACATCAGATCAGATAAAAATACAACATACAAAAATTAACACAATTAAAACACTAGTAAAATACCACAATAACCTTCATCTGGTACAGTTGTCAATTAAAATTAAGACCTCTCAGATGCCATCTTTGATATACAGTTCTGACCTGCTGAGGGGAGGCCCAATAAAAAGGGAAGGGAAGGAAAGTTAACGTTCCCCCATCTCTATCTGCTAGGACATAGAAATACATATTGAGGGTAGAGGTTTAGCCATTTATTGCTGCTAATAAGGAAGTAACACAGAAAATAATGGCTGAGTTAAAAGGCTTTTCCCATTAATAAAGCCCCAGAACCCTCAGAAGAAATTATTTGGGAAGCCAATAAGACTTTTATAAAATGGATGAGAATTAGTATTTGTGGTTATATGAACAAAAAGAAAATTCACAATATCAATGAATATCGAAGGAAGAAGAGAAGAAACACAGAAAAGAACAAAAATAATTACCTAGCTTTGGAAGTGGAAGTATATTTAAAACAAAACATTCTGAAATAGGTTATAATGCTGGAAAGCTAATATAAATAATTTCAAAGATTAAAAAGAAATAATTTCAAAGATTAAAAAGAGAACTGAAGTATAAAAGCAGACTGAACAAGAAATTTGTATATATGTTTAAAAATTGTTAAATGCTTCTCAAAAACCTTGAGGAGACATAACTTTCTGCAGATAATACATATTCCACAACTGTCAATTATAAATAAAGCTTAGATAAAGAAATTACAGTAAAAGAAATTCAAAAAGCAGTATTTTTGAAGAAGACACTGGGATCAGCTGGGAACCCACCCAAATACTTTCAATATTTTATAGAGTATTGTTGTTGTCCCCAACAAGCACAATTAACACTACATATAATCAAAATAAATTTCCTGGTTCTTCACTAGAGAGTAAAACTGTTCTATATCTATCAATCATCTATCAGAAGAAGAAGAAGAAGAATTGGATTTATACCTCACCCTTCACTTTGAGTCTCAGAGTGGGTTACACTCTCCTTCCTTTCCTCTCCCCACAGTAGAAACCCTGTGAGGTGGGTGGGGCTGGGAGAGCTCTGAGAGAACTGTTCTTGAGACAACAGCTCTGAGAGAACTGTGGCTGACCCAAGGTCACCCAGATGGCTGTATGTGGAGGAGTCGGGAATCAAACCTGGTTCTCCAAATTAGAGTCCACCGCTCTTAACCACTAAACCAAACTGGCTCTGAAGAAGACAGAGTCAGGATTCAAAATGATCTAGATGGGCTGGAACAGTGGGCTGAGGCAAATAAAATGAAACTCAATAGAGATAAGTGCAAAGTCCTACACCTGGGCACAAAAAATCAAAGGCACAGATATAGAATGGGAGAGACTTGGCTTGACAGCAGCACATGCGAAAGGGATCTAGGTGTTCTGGCTGATCACAAGCTCAGCATTAGTCTGCAGTGCGATGTGGCTGTGAAGAAAGTTAATGCAATCTTAGGATGCATTAACAGAAGCATTGTGTCCAGATCACGGGAGGTGGTAGTTCCGCTCTATTCTGCTATGGTCAGGCCTCACCTGGAGTACTGTGTCCAGTTTTGGGCACTACACTTTAGGAAGGATGTTGACAAGCTTGAGCATGTCCAGAAGAGTGTGACCAGGATGGTGAGACGGTTTGAATCCAAGTCTTATGAGGAAAGGCTGAAAGAGTTGGGTATGTTTAGCCTGGGAAAGAGAAGACTTAAAGGGGACATGATTGCAGTCTTCAAGTATTTGAAGGGCTACCATGTAAAAAGACGCTAAACTGCAGGCTTTGGAAGGTCAGTAGTTCAGCAGTTCGAGACCCAGGTGCCGCATGACGGAGTGAGCTCCCGTCTCTAGTTCCAGCTCCTGCCAACCTAGCAGTATGAAAGCAAGAAATTGCAAGTAGATAAATAGGTACCATTTTGGTGGGAAGGTAACAGCGTTCTGTGCGTCTTGATGTTTAGTCATGCCGGCCACATGACCACGGAAACATCTTTGGACAGTGCTGGCTCTTAAGCTTTGAAACAGAGATGAGCACCGCAAACCTAGAGTCGGATTCAACTGACTTTCGAGCAAGGGAACCTTTACCTTTTACATGTAAAAGATGGCGCAGATCTATTCTCTCTTGCTACAGATTGCAAGACTAGATCTAATGGGTGGAAATTACAGGGGAGTCGTTACCGGCTAGATATCAGGAGAAACTTCCTAACTGTAAGAGTGGGTGAGCAGTGGAACAGTCTGCCTCAGGAGGTGGTGGATGCTCCTTCCCTGGACGTTTTCAAGTGGAGGTTGGACGACCATCTTTTTGGTATGTTGTAGGTATGTAGGGCTATCTTTCGGCTATGCTCCTGCAGAGTGCAGGGGGTTGGACTAGATGAACTGCAAGGTCCCTTCCAACTCTAACATTCCATGATTCTATGATTCTATGATTTTTCAAATATTTGAAGTTAGCTATCTTTTTCGTACAAAGCTGACTTGGTGACAAAAAATACATTTTCAAATTATGCCTTTCATTCTGTTTGCTAACAAAAATTTTATAACAAAATTTAAGTAAGCTTTTTGTTGTTGTTGTTGTTCAGTCGCACAGTCGAGTCCGACTCTTCGCGACCCCATGGACCAGATTACGTCAGGCCCTCCTGTCTTCCGCTGTCCGCTGAAGTCTGCTCAATTTCATGTTCGTTGCATCGATGACACTGTCTAACCATCTCATCCTTTGCCGTCCCCTTCTTCTTTGACCTTCAATCTTTCCCAGCATCAGGGTCTTCTCCAGTGAATGCTCCCTTCTCATTTGGTGGCCAAAGTATTTGAGCTTCAGCTTCAGGATCTGGCCTTCAAGGGAACAGTCAGGGTTGATTTCTTTTAGGATTGACTGATTTGATCTCCTTGCAGTCCAAGGGACTCTCAAGAGTCTTCTCCAGCACCATAGTTCAAAAGAATCTATTCTTCGGCGCTCAGCCTTCCTTATAGTCCAACTCTCGCAGCCATACATTACTACGGGGAATACCATTGCTTTGACCATGCGGACTTTTGTTGGCAAGGTGATGTCTCTGCTTTTTATCATGCTGTTTAGGTTTGCCATCGCTTTCCTCCCAAGGAGCAGGCGTCTTTTAATTCCATGGCTGCAGTCACCATCTGCAGTGATCTGGGATCCTAGGAACGTGAAGTCTGTCACTACTTCTACGACTTCCCCTTCTATTTGCCAAGGAGTGATGGGGCCAGATGCCATGATCTTAGTTTTTTTGATGTTGAGCTTCAAGCCCACTTTTGCACTCTCCTCTTTCACCCTGAGCAAGAGGCTCTTTAGGTCCTCTTCACTTTCTGCCATCAGAGTGGTATCGTCTGCATATCTGAGGTTATTGATCTTTTCCCCAGCAATCTTAACTCCAGCTTGTGATTCATCCAGGCCAGCATTTCGCATGATGTACTCTGCATATAAATTAAATAAGCAAGGTGACAATATACATCCTTGTCGTACTCCTTTTCCTATGCTAAACCAATCAGTTGTTCCATATCCGGTTCTAACTGTTGCTTCTTGACCCTTATACAGGTTTCTCAGGAGACAGGTGAGGTGGTCTGGTACTCTCATCTCTTTAAGAACCTGCCATAATTTATTGTGATCCACACAATCAAAGGCTTTAGCATAGTCAATGAAGCAGAAGTAGATGTTTTTCTGGTACTCTCTTGCTTTCTCCATAATCCAGCGAATGTTGGCAATTTGATCTCTAGTTCCTCTACCTCTTCGAAACCCAGCTTGTACTTCTAAGCTTTTTAGAGATGTATATATACTGCCATTCTTTACAGTGGGGAACCTGAGGAGCTTACATCATTTTCTTCTCCTCCATTTTAACCTCAAAACAACCCTGTAAGGGAGGTTAGGCTGAGAATGTATGATGGGCCCAAAGCCACCCAATGGGCTTCCACAGCAGAATGGAGATTTGAACCTCAGTGTGTCAGATCCTCTTCTCTAACCTCTGTATTACACTGGCCTTTTATAGGGTAGCTGTTGTCGAAAAGTAGCAAGCCTGTGTGAGTCATGCAAGTCACATGGTTTCAAGATGCCCTGTGGTTGCTGCCAGGTAGGGATGGACAGTGACCAGGAGATATGAACAAAAAGAAAATTTACAATATCAATTAGTATCTAAGAAAGAATAAAAGAAACACAAAAAAGAACAAAAATAATTACCAGCCCAGTTCCCTGACCATTTTCTGGCCCAAACTTCAGCCTGGTTCACAAACCAGTCTGGATTAAAAAAGCCCCCCTGGGGGCCTTGAGGCCCCAAAATCACAGGATGCCTTCAGCTCACACTCCTTGACATGCCCAAAAGTTTGATCAGCATTGGACTTCGGGTGGCTGAGATACAGGCCTCTAAAAAAGGTTGCCCAAAACAATGCTTTTAAATGGGATGTCACCCCCACCGGTTCAGGAGCGACAAAAACTGACCTGGGTGAGCTAAAGGCCTCCCTGGGGTGACTCTCCATATGCCCCACAAGTTTTGTGTATCTTGGGTTTAGTGGACACCAAAGCAAGGTGCCCACAGGAAACTGCTTTTGGGAGAGTTGTCCAGTGCCGGTTTCAGACAGTACAGAGCAGACCTGGTTAAGCTTAGGGGCATCCAACTCCCAAAGTACCTCTCGGAGGACCACCTGGACAGTTGCAGGTGGCTGTGTCTTTCTGGGGCCATCCACCCAGCCCTTTTGACATAGTGACTGGTTGGGGCCAAGCATCCCACCCTGCCCAGGAAGATGACAGGGACCTGGTGACCGAGACTCTCTGTACAGCTATGGCAGGAGGGCACTAGTGGACTAGTGGTGAGGACCTAAAATATCCCAAGAAGGAGGGGTTCTGGTGCCCACACTGGAGGTACCTGGCACCTGATGACCCAGACTCTCAGTGTGGTGAAAAGACTCCAAAGCCCCACTATCGAGATGGAATGCAGATCTACAGCAGCAATGTCCTCAATGAGACTAGAGGTGCATGGATTCTGTCAGGCTGGATGTCAGGTTCAAAAGCAAGTAGGTCCAGGCATTCTTGATCAAAAGAAAGGCTTTATTGGATTACAGTGCTAAAACCCACAGTAGAAGGTCACTGTCAGGAATGGGGGGCAAGAGCAAAGCGAGCAGGGTTATAGTATGATGCATGCAAGCGACTAGCGAATGAATGGTAAGCGCGTGCACGGGAAACTCCTGGCTTCATGAGCGGGAGACGACTCCCCCCTCCCCTCGCATTCACAGGACTGGAAAATTCTCATCAACACAAGAATAGCCCAAAGCCTACATTCAAGGCCACCGTGATAAGGAGAAGCGGCAAGGGAAGAAGCTCCCATGTTACTGCCTGCATACCTACGCAAGCGCAAAGCCGAATAGGGAACACATAACAATGGACTCAGTGAGAAACATCAAATAGACCTTTTTCTGACACTGGAGGCCAGTAGTTTTCAGGGGAAAGATTGGGGGGGGGGTGAGGCATCTGTGGGTCGGACTCAGGCTGTAAGTTCAAAGACCACTGTCTTTAGGGGATGGGTGGGCAGATGATGGCATTGAGGTGCACAGGTTTTACGGCTGCCAGTATGCTCTTTGACCCATGGAACACATACCCCTGAATGGCAATGTGAATACTGGGGGCACTGACAACCTTCCCACCCTGCCTGGGGCCCAGGGACCACCCGCACAGTGGCGGCTGGGATTCTCTACCAAGGCCCACCCTCCACATACTGGCAATGTGATCACTGGGCAGGGCCAAACCTCCTGCCCTACCCAGGGCTGAGGGAACACCATTACAGGGGCAGATGGTGCTCACTTCCTGAGCCTATCCGCCGTGGAACAGCAATGTGATCACTGCACAGGGCCAACCCTCCCGCCTGGGGCCTGGTGAACACCCACATGGGGGTGAGTGGTGCTCTGTCCCCAGGCCCACCCTCCACCCATGGGCAATGCAATCACTGGGGAGGGCTGACCCTCCTACCCTGCCTGGGGCCCAGGGAACACCCATATAGGAGTGGATGGTGCTCTCTCCCATCCACCCTAAAACAGCAAAGTGAACACTGGGCAGGGCAGACCCTCCCAGGGCCTGAGGAACAGCCTCACAGGGGTGGGTGGTGCTCTCTCCCCGGGTTCACCCTTCACCCACAGGAAATGCAGTCTCCAGGCAGGGCTGACCCTCCTGCCCTGCCTGTGGCCCAGTGAACACCCTCACAGGGGAGGGTGGTGCTCTCTCCCTGGGCCCATCCATCCAGGAACAACAATGTGATCACCACGCAGGGCTGACCCTCCCATCCTGCTCAGGACCTGGGAAACACCCTTGCAAGGGTGGGTGCTGCTGTCTCCTCGGGCCCACCATCCACTCAAGGACAATGAGATAACCTGACAGGGGTAACCCTCCCACCCTTTGCAGGCCCTGGGGAACACCCAGACAGGGGCAGATGGTGCTCTCTCCCTGGGCCCACCCTCCACCCATGGGCAATGCAATCACCAGGCAGGGCTGACCCTTCCACCCGGCCTGGAGCCTGGGGAACACCCGCAAAAGGGTGGATGGTGCTTTATCCCCAGGCCCATCCACCCTGAAACACAAACTAAATTTGGACATAATTTGCCTACATTAGATGAACTAATCAGCAATTATTAGAGTGTAACAGATTGGGGGGAAATTTTATAGACCCAAAGAAGAAAAAAAGAGGCATAGTAACATATATTAAACAGAAGCTCAACCCTAAACTTATCTTTGCCTCTGAAGATGGTAGAATTTTGATGGTGGAAATTCAAAGAGAGGGAAAAAACATTTTAGTGACTAATATTTATGCACCAAATGACCACCAAGAAAATTTTTATAAGGACCTGGAACAGGAATTAGCAACTCATGAATACAAAGAACATTGCCTCATTGGAGACTATAATGCAGTTTTCGATAAAGTACAAAATAGAAAAACAGCCAAACAAACTAAAAAACCTGGAACACTCCTATCAAAGACATTTCTACACTTAGGAGAAGAATATAATTTAGTTGATGCCTGGAGAACAAGAGATCCAATAACAAAGGACTTTCCTTTTTATTCCCAAAGATATAAGTCCTGGTCTAGAATTGATATGTGCTGGATCTCAGCGAGTTTGATGAAGAATGTAGGAGAAGTAGATATTTTACCAAAGACCTTTGCAGACCATAGCACTGTATTTTTGAAAATGACTGGCATTTCCAAGAAATCTAGTTGGAAGCTGAATATACAACACTTGAAAAATGAGAAGTTTGTGATGGAGACAAAAAAGGAGCTAGAACATTTTTTCAAACAAAATATTAAACCGGATATCTCCATAAATACAGTCTGAGATGCAAGGAAGGCCTTCTTCAGAGGTATGGCAATTAAATTTGCAGCAAAACAAAAGAAACACAGGTCAAAGAAATTTCAGGAGCTGAAAGATCAACTAACAAAGCAGGAAGAAAAGCTGAAAAAGTACCCAACGGTTAATGAGTTGAAAATAAAAATACAATCGATACAACATCAAATCGCTACATACATCAAAGTATGGACAAGAAGTACTCAAGATGATAGTAGAAAACTTCTACAAAAATTATACCAGGCAAACAGTATTTCTGTAGACTAACAGAGAGAGTACTTTAAGAAACACAATAATTTTAAATTAAGTGAAGAACAGAAAGTAAAATTAAATGGACCTATAACAGTACAAGAAATTGTAGATACAATCATAATCATAAATATTTTAAAAACCATTTGGTGAGGAAAGCGTTGCTGTTAGTATGGGAAAGAATTAGGCATAAAATATATGCGAAGATTCCGAAATGGGTCTCTCCAGTGGAAGCATTTATTCAACCTATATTATCGGACAAGAAAAAAGTACTTAGATATGAAGATCTATTAGGAAAGGAAGATAAGTTGAAGTCCAAAGAAGAACTAAAGGAACAAGATATATATTCGGATTGGTGGACAAGAGTACAGCTAGAATCTAAATATGCTAAAAATAAACCTCAAGGGTTCATTGTAGAACAGTTGGAGTTTGACACACTTTTATATGAAACAAATGATAAATTAATTAAGAAACTTAATGTGTATTTGTTACAGATAAAGATGGAGGATGAGGTGATTAAAGAATGTATGTTAAAATGGGCCCAAAATTTTGATTATAAAACCAAAACCGGATAGGAAATATAGAAAGAAGATAAATAGAAAAAAGGCAATCATAAGCTATAAGATTAAAGTGTTGGGATGTAAGAGTAGCATCAGAGTAGAGTCTATATTGTGATTGGAACTTAAATTAGGAACAGGCAGCAGCAAAGTAAACGGGGCGTTTCCTACCTAATAGTAGCAGTATGCAGTTGACCCTGATACCTGCCAATTAAGCTGGTAAGTCTGTGGCTAGAGTCGAGTTTGGCCGGTGAAGACCACCAGGCATAGTAATGGTCGGGCAGGGAATTCCAGTGCTCCTGGGGAGGGGAAGGCATAGCGGTGGGACCGGGTGGAGATGAAAGGAAAGTGGGCAGAGAAATGGAGAAGTATGGCCACCTTTCAGCCTGCGTCCCATCCCAAAGGTGGCAGACAGTGGGGCAAGAATTAAAAACCCCACTCCGACATTAGTGTTGTGCAATGCCAGGTCCATAAATAATAAAATCTCAGTCCTTTGGGACTTCCTGCTAGAGCAGGATGTGGATCTGGTGTGCGTGACTGAGATTTGGGTACGAGACAGGGAAGATGATTGCCCTCTCCCAGTTGGCTCCTCCTGGGTTCTTGGTCCTTCACCAATCCTGGACTATGGGGCGGGGGGAGGAGTGGCTTTGTTCATTCGGGAGGCTTACTCCTTCAGGGCACTTCCAGAGACGAGGCTCTCAGGTATGGAGTGTACCGGCTTTGTGTGGGAAGCCGGGGAGAGTTTGGCTATCTGGCTAGTGTACTGTCTGCCCAATGCACTGGCAGACAGCCTGCCATCTCTGGTGGAGGCCGTGTCAGGCTGGGCATTGGAGCACCCTAGGCTGTTAGTCTTGGGTGACTTCAATGTCCATGCTGACGATGCGGCTTCCTCAGTGGACTTGGCATCGTCCATGGTGGCACTGGGACTCTTCCAATATGTAACGGCCTCCACTCACCAAGCTGGTCACACGCTTGATTTGATCTTCACGGCAGGGGTTACAGTGGACCGGATTACTGCCACGGCAGTTCCATGGTTGGACCATCATGCCCTGAGGGCCCGAGTGAATGTGTCACCCCAACCCTGTTTGGGCGGCAAGCATATTTTGGCTCACCCGCAGTGCCAAATGGACCCATTGCAGCTTCAGATGGCTCTCTGGGATCCATTGCCCCCTGGTGGCTCACTAGATGAGCTAATCGAGGATTGGCATGGCTGACTCTCGGTGGCCATCGACGAGATCACTCCCAGATGCCCTCTGCACCCTCATTCAAGGCTGGCTCCATGGTATACCCAGGAACCGAGGCTGATGAAATGAAGGCTCAGACAGCTAGAGAGCCAATGGCAGCATGTCTGTGATGAGGCAACAAGAGCATCTTATTGAACGTTTATGAGGTCGTATGAGATGGCAAGGCTGCGAAGAGAGAGTTCTACGCAGCTACGACCGCATCTGCAAGCTCATACCCAGCACAATTGTATAGAACATTTCGGTCCTTAACAACTCTGCCACAGGGCAGACAAAATACTGGATATAGGCTATGAGGCTTTTGCGAGCTACTTTGCAGACAAAGTCTTGTTGCTCCGCCGCAACCTCCCAGCCACAGTTGAGACAGTGAGTGAACTCAAGGCTCCATGCGCGTCTCCTGGTCCCATTCTGGATTATTTCAGTCCACTCAGCCTAGAGAAAGTCGACAGACTGATCTCAATCGTACACCCAACCACATGCAGCCTTGATCTGTGCCCCTCCTGGCTAATTAAAGCTGGCCATGAGGGGTTTCGAGGCACCCTTAGGGACATTATTAACAAGTCCCTCTCTGAGGGGCTGTTCCCAGGGGCTCTCAGGGAAGCGATGGTCCACCCTCTCCTAAAAAAACCATCTCTGGACCTGGCCGAATTGGCCAACTATTAGCCGGTCTCCAATTTGCCCTATTTGGGCAAATTAATAGAGAAGGTGGTGGTGATACAGTTGTAGAGCTTCCTGGATGACACTTCCATGCTGGATCCCTTCCAGTCTGGCTTCCACCTGGGTCACAGGACGGAGACTGCACTGGTTGCCCTCACAGACAACCTCCAGAGGCATCTGGATCGAGGCGGGACAGCAGTGCTGCTGCTGTTGGTCCTGTCGGTGGCATTTGACACAGTCAATCATCAGTTGCTTGCCCACCGCCTCGCCAACATGGGGATTCGGGGGCTTTCCTTACAATGTCTCGTCTCTTTTCTCCAAGGTTGGGGACAAAGGATGGCACTTGGGGTGAAGCTGTCCCGAAGGCACCCACTAATTTGTGGGTCACCACAAGGGTCAGTGCTCTCCCTGATGCTATTCAACATCTATATGCGCCCCCTTGCCCAGATTGCCTGGAGACATGGGCTAGGGTGTCACAAATATGCAGATGACACCCAGCTCCATCTGCTGTTGGGCGGTCAGTCTGGCTCTACCCCAGAAGATCCGGACCAGGCGTTGCAGGACGTGGTGGGCTGGCTTAGGCTGAGTTGATTGAAATTGAATCCAATGAAGATGGAGGTCCTATGCCTGAATTGGAGCAGCTCGGGGTTAGGGGTCCCTCTACCGGCCTTCAGTGGGGCACCGTTGGTGCCAGTGCCAAGGGTCAGGAGTTTGGGAGTGCTCCTGGATGCTTCCCTGACAATGGAGGTCCAGGTAGCAGCCACTGCCAAGGCAGCCTTTTACCATCTTTGGCTGATTAGGCAGTTGGTCCCCTTCCTCGAACGTGATGATCTGGTTTCAGTGATCCACACTATGGTCACCTCAAGGTTGGACTACTGTAATGCTCTCTACATGGGGCTGCCCTTGGGGCAACTCCGGAAGCTGCAGCTGATGCAAAATGCAGCAGCCAGGCTGTTGATGGGCCTCCCTATGCAGAAGCACATCCAGCCTATGCTAAAGTTGTTGCACTGGCTACCAACAGCATTCCGGATTCGCTTCAAGGTGCTGTTTTTGACCTTTAAAGTCCTTTATGGTCAGGGGCATGCCTACCTGAGGGACCGCTTTTCCCCGCTTGTTCCCCAGAAAGCACTACGATCTGGAACACAAAACCGCCTGGCCCTCCCTGGGCCTAGGGACGCCAGGTTGGCGGTGACTAGGACCAGGGCGCTTCCCCTGGTGGCACCGATGCTCCAGAATGAGCTCTCCAGTGAGATCAGAGCACTGCGGGACCTCCAGCAATTCCACAGGGCTGTGAAAATGGAGCTTTTTCACCAGGCGTTTCAGTAGGAATGATTCTATCAGCTGTGCTGCACTTGCACTTTATTATATGACACCACCACATTTAAATGGTTTTAACTGTATTCATTTGGAATTTTATTGAGTTGTATTTTATGTATGTATTTATGCCGGTTTTATAATTGTTTGTAAGCCGCCCTGAGCTGCTTCGGTGGGAGGGCGGGATAGAAGCCTATCTAATAAATAAATAAATAAATAAATATAATATTGATGTTGACCATTGGTTACAAATATGGAAAACAAATGTTAAAATAATGAAATCGATTGCCTTTAAAAAGAATTTATATAAAATGTTTTATAGGCAGGGGTCATTTTGAGGAGGAACAGGCAGGAATGGCATTCCAGGAGTAAAAGGTAAACTCCTCCCCCCCCTTCCCTTTGCCTCACCTCCAAGTGGGGTGAAGAGAAAGGGAGGGGAGACAAAGGGAATCCAGGGCTTCTTCTGCCTGACAGAGGGGTGAGCACGCCAGCCCCTCTGATAGGCAGACATGCCTGGAATCCATTCCTTCCCCCCTCTTTTCCTATTGCCTCACTTCCAAGCGAGGTGAAAGGAAAGTTGGGGGGGAAGAAAGGGAACCTAGCAGAAGCTTCTGCATGACAGCGGGGCCAGCGCTGGACCTGCTGCCAGGCAAAAACATCTGAAAGGAGTGTGCCACCTCTGCGGAGCGACTCCAAAGACTGAGGGGGTTTAAAGTTTAAATCCCCCCTTTCTGGAGTCATTTGCCTTCCCTTCTGTGATGGGAACCTGCCACCACCACCACCTCGCAACTGGGGAGGATCATTATACCCTGTGAAGACCATATGGAGACAGTCCCCGATCTGGTCTGGATCTTCCTCAGCAAAGAATGTTTTCTCACAAAGATGTTTTTGGCTGACAAGATCAAAATATTTTGGTGATTCAAACATGACTGAATGGCTAACAACACCTTTTTTAATTTCAGGGTTTTTGTAGAAACATCTGTCTTGTTTGTTTATGGATCCAACTATCCACAAATTTGGCCATGTCAAGAATTAAATAGATTATGATTGATTTATACTTTAATTTTGTCAGCCAAAAACATCTTCATGAGAAAACACTGTTAGCTATAGAAGATTCGGATCAGTAGGGAAGTACCTAGCCAACTGCCATCCACCATCGATGGCAGCTGAAAATACATTAGGTCAACTCTCACCCATAATAGAAGTAGCACCTGTAGCTGTATGAAAGGAATTCTCTCAGTGGCCATTGTTTGTCAACCACAGCAGTATTTCCAGCCTTCAAGCATTTGTTTCTGTAAATAAATGTAGAGGGAGAGAGCATGTCAGGCCTGGCAGCAGCCACTGGACAACTTGACACCATGCAACTTGCATAACTCATGCAGGCCCAGCTGCTTGCTACTGCTCAACAGCCTCTGCCCCATGAAGTGTTGTGTAGTGGTTAGTGTTCCAGACAAGGATTTGGGAGACCCAGGTTTGAATCTGAACTGGGAAATACCTGGAGATTTTTTGGGGTGGAGCCTGAGCAGTGGGTACTGCCTTCTGACACACTTCTGGTGATGTCAGGGGATGTGGCATATGCAATGAGTTATGCTAATGAGCTCCTGCACCTCTTTTTCTATGAAATGACCCCTGTTTATAGGTGGCATATAACGCCAGATAAATTAGCCAGAATGTATCCTGGAATGTGCAATAAATGCTGGAAATGTAAGATATGGGTAGGAAGCTATTTTCATTTTTGGTGGAAGTGTAAAGAGGTGATGTCATATTGGAGAAGTGTTCATGAAATGTTATAAAAAATATGTTTGAAATCATTACCATTTAAACCTGAAATGTTCCTGCTTAATATTATGCCTGATGTAAAAGATAAGAAAGCTAAACTTCTAATTATACATATAGTCATGGCAGCAAGAATTCTTTATGCTAAGTACTGGAAGAAATCAGAGATACCAATGGAAAATGAACTCCTGACAAAAATCTTTCCAACAGCAGAAATGGGTATACTGTTGAACTTGTTGAAAGACAGAAGTAAACAAAATATAAGAGACAACTGGACACTATTTTATGACTGGGTGGAAAGAAACTTCGGAGACCAAGAGCAATTAATATATATAATATAGATTTTGAGAAACTCCAATTTTAACTATATAGAATTTGACTCTTTTCAGGAATCATAACAGAAGAATTTAGCGATTTGATTAAGTGACACTAGTTTTAGTAATTACACAAAAGAAAGAGAGCTGGAAACAAAGAATTATGACCGAAAACTTATAACAGCTATTACACAAACTTGATGGAACTTCCCTTTATGTCTTATCCCATACCCTGTACCCTTCCTGCTGTTATATTTTCCTGTTCTATAATATGTTAAACTCCCTCATGGATCACTGCCTTGTCATGGTGAGGGGGCTTGCATGGTTCGATGAGGCTGTGGGCTATGCCGTGGAGGGCCACCCAGGATGGACAGGCCACAGCAGAGAACTCAGACCAAGCGTGATCCCCTGGAGAAGGAAATGGCAACCCACTCCAGTATCTTTGCCAAGAAAACCCTATGGACAGTAACAAAAGGCTAAAAGATATGATGCCGGAAGATGAGCCCCTCAGGTCAGAAGGTGTCCAATATGCTACTGGGGAAGAGCAGAGGGCAAGTACGAGTAACCCCAGAAAGAGTGAAGCTGCTGGGCCAAAGCTGAAAGGACGCTCAGTTGTGGATGTGTCTGACGATGAAAGGAAAGTCCAATGCTGCAAAGAACAATTCCATGCAAAGTTCCATGCAAAGCTGGCCATGGTAAAGGACAAAAATGGTAGGGACCTAACAGAAGCAGAAGAGATTAGGAAAAGATGGCAAGAATACACAGAAGAACTATACAAGAAGGACCTCAATGTCCTTGAAAACCATGACAGTATAATCACTGACCTCGAGTCAGACAGCCTGGAAAGCGAAGTTAAATGGGCCTTAGAAAGCATTACTAACAACAAAGCTAGTGGAGGTGATGGTATCCCAGCTGAGTTATTCAAAGTCTTAAAAGAATATGCTGTTAAAATGCTGCACTCAATTTGCCAACAAATTTGGAAAACACAACAGTGGCCACAGGATTGGAAAAGGTCAGTTTACATTCCAATCCCAAAGAAGGGCAATGTCAAGGAATGTTCAAACTATCGCACAATTGCACTCATTTCACACATTAGCAAGGTCATGCTCAAGGTCCTACAAGCTAGCTCCAACAGTATGTGGACAGAGAACTGCCAAAAGTACAAGCTGGGTTTCGAAGAGGTAGAGGAACTAGAGATCAAATTGCCAACATTTGCTGGATTATGGAGAAAGCAAGAGAGTACCAGAAAAACATCTACTTCTGCTTCATTGACTATACTAAAGCCTTTGATTGTGTGGATCACAATAAACTATGGCAGGTTCTTAAAGAGATGGGAGTACCGGACCACCTCACATGTCTCCTGAGAAACCTGTATAAGGGTCAAGAAGTGACAGTTAGAACTGGATATGGAACAACTGATTGGTTCAGCATCGGAAAAGGAGTATGACAAGGATGTATATTGTCACCTTGCTTATTTAATTTATATGCAGAGTACATCATGCGAAATGCTGGCCTGGATGAATCACAAGCTGGAGTTAAGATTGCTGGGGAAAAGATCAATAACCTCAGATATGCAGACGATACCACTCTGATGGCAGAAAGTGAAGAGGACCTCAAGAGCCTCTTGCTCAGGGTCAAAGAGGAGAGCACAAAAGTGGGCTTGAAGCTCAACATCAAAAAAACTAAGATCATGGCATCTGGCCCCATCACTCCTTGGCAAATAGAAGGGGAAGTCGTAGAAGTAGTGACAGACTTCACGTTCCTGGGATCCCAGATTACTGCAGATGGTGACTGCAGCCATGAAATTAAAAGACACTTGCTCCTTGGGAGGAAAGCGATGGCAAACCTAAAAAGCATGATAAAAAGCAGAGACATCACCCTGCCAACAAAAGTCCGTATGGTCAAAGCAATGGTATTCCCCGTAGTAATGTATGGCTGCGAGATTTGGACTATAAGGAAGGCTGAGTGCCGAAGAATAGATTCTTTTGAACTATGGTGCTGGAGAAGACTCTTGAGAGTCCCTTGGACTGCAAGGAGATCAAATCATTTAATCCTAAAAGAAATCAACCCTGACTGTTCCCTGGAAGGCCAGATCCTGAAGTTGAAGCTCAAATACTTTGGCCACCAAATGAGAAGGGAGCATTCACTGGAGAAGACCCTGATGCTGGGAAAGATTGAAGGTCAAAGAAGAAGGGGACGGCAAAGGATGAGATGGTTAGACAGTGTCATTGATGCAACGAACATGAAATTGAGCAAACTTCAGCAGACAGCGGAAGACAGGAGGGCCTGGCGTAATCTGGTCCATGGAGTCGCGAAGAGTCGGACTCAACTGTGCGACTGAACAACAATAACAAATATGTTAAAACCTAATCAAAATTAATTAAAAAATTAATGGCTGTTCAAATGAGGATGATGTGTGATGGGAATAGTGTTGGTGGGTGGGAAAGAAAGTGTTCCCTTCTCCTGCCTGGAACATTTAATGCTGCTCTAAGTTGTATTTTGAGAGAGAAGAAGGGAATCAGCACTGCCCGGCAAACACTTTGCAAGAAAGTTCTTTACCTTGACTTCCAGAAAGCTTTTGATAAAGTTCCTCATCAAAGGCTCCTAAGTAAGCTCAACAGTCACAGGATAAAAGGACAAGTCCGTTTGTGGATCAAAAACTGGCTAATTAATAGAAAACAGAGAGTGCGTATAAATGGGCAATTTTCTCAGTGAAGGTGATAAGCAGTGGGATACCACAGGGATCAGTATTTGGTCTGATGCTTTTTAACTTGTTTATTAATGATTTGGAGTTGGGCATAAGCAGTGAAGTGGCTAAATTTGCAGATGGCACGAAGTTGTTCAGGGTGGTAAAAACCAGGGAGGATTGTGAGGGAACTGTCAAGGATGGGTGAGTGGGCATCAACATGGCAAATGGGATTCAAAGTGGCCAAGTGCAAAGTCAGCCAAAAATCCTAACTATAAATACACGTTGAAGGGGCCCGAACTGGCAGACTGACCAAGAGAGAGATCTTGGCGTCATACTAGATAACTCACTGAAAATGTCAAAA
The DNA here is from genome assembly GCA_029375565.1 of Gekko gecko. Taxonomy (NCBI): domain Eukaryota; kingdom Metazoa; phylum Chordata; class Lepidosauria; order Squamata; family Gekkonidae; genus Gekko; species Gekko gecko. The sequence continues at coordinate 212,791,440 of JAPDNY010000005.1, read as the reverse complement.
CAGCATGCAACTGCAATAAAAAAGGCCAACGCTATGCTCGGGATTATTAGGAAGGGAACTGAAAACAAATCAGCCAGTATCATAATGCCCCTGTATAAATCAATGGTGCAACCTCATTTGGAGTACTATGTACAGTTCTGGTCACCACACCTCAAAAAGGATATTATAGCATTGGAAAAAGTGCAGAAAAGGACAACTAGAATGATCAAAGGGTTGGAACACTTTCCCTATGAAGAAAGCTTAAAACGCTTGGGGCTCTTTAGCTTGGAGAAACGACGGCTGAGGGGTGATATGATCGAAGTTTATAAGATTATGCATGGGATACAGCAGGTAGAGAAAGGAGTACTTTTCTACCTTTCTCACAATACAAGAACTTATGGGCACTCCATGAAATTGCTGAGCAGTTGGGTTAGAATGGATAAAAGGAAGTACTTCTTCACCCAAAGAGTGATTAACACATGGGATTCACTGCCATAGGAGGTGGTGGTGGCTACAAGCATGGACGGCTTCAAGGAATTAGATAAACATATGGAGCAGAGGTCCATCAGTGGCTATTAGCCACAAGGTATAGATAGAAACTCTCAGTCTGGGGCAAGTGATGCACTGTATTCTTGGTGCTTGGAGGGGGGCAACAATGGGATGGCTTCTAGTGTCCTGGCCCCACTGCTGGACCTCCTGATGGCACCTGGTATTTTTGGCCACTGTTTGACAGTGTTGGACTAGATGGGCCATTGGCCTGATCCAACATTGGCTTCTCTTATGTTCTTATGTTATGTAAGGTGAGGGTGGATGCTAAAGTCAGGGGGATATAATTCCTGTTCCCAGTGGACATGGCATCTGCTTGGGAATGGCCTGAGTAGCGTACTCCCTTAAAAGGGGAGGCAAAGCCCAAGTGTGGGCACTCCTTGGAGGGACCCAGTAGCATGGTCCAGCCGCCTGGCTGTGGCAGACAGATGGGTGGGGTTGGGAGTCCCAACCCCAGAGGACTTGGCCCCTGCTTGGTGCTGGCCTGAGTAATGCACTCCCTCTCTGGCACTCTTTGGAGGGACCCAGTAGTGTGGTCCACCTGCCCGGTGGTGGCAGGCAGATGGGAGGGATTGGGAGCCCAGACTCCAGTGGACACAACTCCTGTGGAGGACCAGCCTGAGTAGCACACTCCCTCACCAGGGGAGGAGATGTCTAAGTATTGGTCCTTTTTAGAGAGACCCAGTAGTGTGGTTTGACCGCCTGGCTGTGGCAGGCAGACAGATGAGGTTTGGAGTCCCAACCCTGGTGGACACGGCCCCTGTGGGGGACTGGCCTGAGTAGTGCACTTCCTAAAAAGGGGAAGGAAAGCCCAAGTGTGGTCCCTCCTTGGAGGGACCCAGTAGCATGGTCCAGCCACCTGGCTATGGTGGGCAGACAGGTGGGATTGGGAGTCTGGACCCCAGCAGACATTGACCCTACTTGGGGCCAGCCAGAGTAGCACAGTCCCTCACTAGGGGAGGTAAAGCCAAAGTGGGGGCCCTCCTTGGAGGGACCCAGTAGTGTGGTCCAACTGCCTGGCTGTGGCGGGCAGACCACATTAAGAGGAGGGATCATAGGTGGCATCTGTCAATATTTATTTTTAGTTTTTGGGATTTCCTGGGTCAGAGAACAGGCAAAGATATAGAGGACAAGGGTCACTTCCAACAAATTTCTCTTTTTAGGGAAACTGGGGCAGGAACATTCCAAGAAGGGGAGGGCATCGCTCACATTTCTTTTAAATATTTCTTTTAAAGTTTTTTTGGGGGTTCCTTGGGGTGGAGAATGCAAAGAGACATTGAGGACAAGGGTCACATTCAACAGATATCTCTTCTTAAGTTGCCTGGCGCAGGGAACGTCCCAAGTGGGGGAGGGCATCACATCCGTCAATGTTTATTTTAAGGTTTTTTGGGGGTTTCCTGGGTTGAAGGGAGCATGCAGAGAAGTTGAGGACAGGGGTTAAGTCAGACAAACATGTTTTTGGGTTGTCTGGTAGAGGGAGTGTGCCAAGAGGGGGACATGTCACATCCAGCAGCTTGTTTTGAGGAATCCTAGGGTGTGGAATGTGCAGAGAGGGAGAGAGCTGTTGTCTCACATGAGAGGACTTGTTTCTGGTTCCTGTGCTAGGGAAGGCACCACCAGGAGGATTGTGGTCCCAATGGTGCTTTGGCGTAATGATGACATCATGGGAGTTGGTCATGGGGCAAGCTCAACCCCTCCCGACAGAGGTGGCCTTCCTTCCACCCAAGTGCCAAGAATGCACCCCATGGGCCACATGCCAGGATCACCCAGAGAGGAAGAGGAGAGGTAAGCGGGGACATGAGGAAGGAAGAACAGAAACTGTGGTCTCACTCCACCCCATCCAGAACAGGGTGGCCCAGCATTGATAGATTAACCTTCAGAAAGGACAGCTCATTCACCCTGGCCAAGTCTAAGTGGGCTCGATGTGGGCAAAGGATGTCTCCCAGATGGAAGAACACCCACCACTCTGGATGCTAGTTGGAGGACAGGAGAGCAGATTGATGGTCACACTGGTGAGATTAGACCATGTGGTGGTCTTGTGTACCCACTACTCAAGTGGGTCCGAGTTGGAGCCCTTTGGGGGGCTCAGCCAGGAACTCATGGACCACCACTTCAGCAGAATCCTATGCCACATGCCTGGCACCCACACCAGTGCTCCATACCTCCCAACTCATGACAAACAACCAGAACTCCTCATTCTCATTCCCACATCTCCTTTCCAGTGTGCCCCCCAATCTGTCCCCTTCACCCTCCTTGCTGTCCTCAATCCCCCTGTTCTTCTTATTCCTCCTCTTCCCCCTCCTCTGCATCCTTGTTATCCTCTTCCTTTGCCTTGTCATTTCCCACCTCTCTCAGTTGTCTCTGGCCCCAGCCATGGTGTTGGAACCACCACACCTGGCAGCAAATTTCACGCTTCCATTGATTAAGCTGTGCATTTCGGAGGGCAACACTTCCCTTGATATGTGGATCACACACACACACCAGCTTGAACTTCTACACCTCAAAGAGCAGATGCAAGTGCTCCTCGATACCTTTCCACCACCTGTCGACCAGAGCCATGACTCAAGGGAGAACCTTGGTTCCCTTGGGGCCTGGCTGCAGCAAAGACTCCATCACCCAATCTAGCCCATAAATTAGAGGGATGGCTTGCCCCAGGCTGGCTGTGTGGGCACAGAGCACATTGGTGGCATCCTGAAATAGTTTGAGGATGCGCATCATCTGGGAGAGGGTCAGCCAGTCGTTGGAGCTGATGCTCAGCTCCCTCTACCCCTGCTGGATGGACTCAGAGGACAGAATGTCCTGCCCCCTGCTCTTCGGCTCCACCAAATGAGCAATCATGGTGTAGGTGGAATTCCATTGGGTGCCAACATCCTGGAGGAGGATGTGCTCATCCACCTCATCCTGCCTCTCTCTCAGCAGGCTTCTCAAGAAGTGTCCCGCTAAGCGCCAGCAGTTCTCCAGCAGGGTTCTGATCTTGGCAGCACCCACTCCACCAGTGCATTGTTCCCCAGCCCTGGGGCATCCCTCACCACCAGGTGATTTTGCGCAGTACAAACAATGTTGGTGAGTTTGGCTCTTTGATGGCCTTATGCATGTTTGGGCCACCATCCATGATGATGAGTGATCTTTTTCCCTCCAAACCTTCAGGCTACTTTGAATGTTCGCGGTGATATTCACTGCCATGTGCTCCACTTCCATTCCCTGAGCGTGGAGGACCATTGCCTTGTAGCCAGACAGAAGTGTGATCATCCCCACTTGGGTGTGGCCCCCTGCCCACACCAGAACTCCTCTAGTTGCCACCAGTGTGCAGTGAGGGAGAAGTATGCATGGTGGCAGCTGCTCCAAAGGTCGGCTGTCAGGTGGACAGTTCGCCCTCGCACCTTGGCTAGCTTGGTTTTGACCAGATGCATAGCAAAGTGATACATGGAGGGCACCACTCACCAGCTCATGGTTCTCCTGGAGGGGATGGTGTACCAGGGGGCCAAGCACTGTAGAAGCCCCCAGAAGCCCACACCTTCCACCAGAGAAAAAGGCTGGCCATCCAGGGCAATCATCCACCCGAAGTGCTGAGTGATTGCCTCATGAGCCCTGGCCCAAATCTTCCTTCCTGACGCTGGGGAGGGCCCCAGGAGTATGATCACTTGAAGGGTGGCTTGCCTGGGGGAACCCATGGTGGAGGCTGAAGACCCCATTGTAGTGGCCTGCCCCTCCTGGCCTCCCTCTCCCCGTCAACTGGGAGTATGCACCGTGTACCTGGTGGCAGACTCCAGGGGTCCATCCTCTGGCAGTGTCAAACTGCAGTGCAACCTACACAAATGTCTCTGTAGAACATTGGTGTTCAAGTGATGCGAGTCCCTCCCCCTACAAACACGTGCCCTTTACACCTGGCATTCCAACATGCAGGGATCACAGGGTGGGATGCAGAAGTACTTCCATGCAGCAGACTGCAGCCATGCCCCCACACCCATCAGTAGGGCACTTTTCAGGAACAACTGTTTCCAGGACTCAGACCATGGACTGATTGAGAGGGCATCCTGACAGGAAAGGGACAGGCAGGGGATCACAACCAGGAATCTCCCAGCATGGAAGAGGATGACATGTTATGGTCAACATCACCACCCTCAGCACTAGCGATGGTGGTTTCCTCCCTCCCATTCATACTTTGCCCCTGCAGCCCATCCAGAACCAGTGGAAGCTCTTGAGCGGTGACCAAGAGCCCTTCCTCATCCTGTCCCTGCCGCCCATGACATTCCTGGAATCCGGGCGGAATAGATGTAAAGATAGGAGTAGCTCCTTTTTTATTTGCATGGCTGGCTCCCGTTGAGGCGGAGCATGGTCCTTCTGCCTGCATCCGCTCCCCTGAGATACATGGCAAGAGCCGCTTCCCTGCTTGCCTCTTTGCCATGGCAGGGTGCAGGGTATGTGTGCGATGCAGGGCAAAGGATCGACGCCCCCCAGCTAGATCTCCCGTTCTTAGGTGGGAGGGAGCAAAAGGGTGAACTGAACTGGCTGCCTGTGCCTTAAAGCAAGCAGCTAGCAGGCAGACCTGCCGGGCTGCTCATTTTAAAGGGCAGACAGCCATTGCAAGCCTTCCCTTCGCTCCCTCCCATTCTTAGGCGGGGGAGCGAAAGGGCACCCTGAATTGGCTTCCCGTGCTTTAAAGCCTACCTGCACTGGTTGCCCGGCCCCCAGAGGAAGCGCAGTCTCCCCTCGAAAATTACGGTGGAGACTCAAGCCCCTCATCCCCCCTGTAGATGATGCCTATGCCTCTAAGCCCTTTCCTGACTAAGATGGGGAAGGGAGTGGGGGAAGAAAAACAAGAAAGAAATGCTGTGGCTGGAAATGATGGAGAATATGGAGGCTCCTTTTCAGGCAAAACATCTGAGGAACCTCCAAGAAAAATGAAAAATTTCAGTGAGGCTAGGAAGCTGCTCAGGAAGATTTTACATATCTCTTACTTGTTTCTAAATCTTTAGCAGGAACTATCTATACTGGCAATCACAAAGACTTGTACAATACCTTTCTGAAAGTTCCATCTGCCTTTTTTCTTCTCTCTGCTGACTTCTGTGGAATGAAGGGCTGTTTACTATGGCCACTAATTCTTTTGGCAGATCAGCAACTCCTAAACTATGTAAAAGCATTCTGTAGAGGACCCCTTCTGTGATATCATCTTGATACTTCTGATATAGCCTGAAGAAAACACATAGGTTTAAAATAGTGACATGCTTGCCTGGGGGGGAAAGTATGTAAATGCATATAAAGCATATCAGTGTGTCAATGAAGGTCAGGTCCCAAAAACTCTTAATCTATCACTAATTTATTTTATTTAATAATTAAAATATTTATATCCCACCTTTCCTAATGGCTCTGAGCAGCTTACCAACCAAAGTTAAAACACTACAATTTAAAATCAATAGATTAACACCCCTCCCCCAAATGTCCACAGTCTATACCCCATTAAAAGCCCTGACAAATAAAAGGCTTTGCAGTGCCTCCTGAATAGGGTTGCCAGGTCTGCGTTGGAAAATACCTGGAGACTTTGGGGGTGGATCCGGGAGAAGGCGGGGTTTGGGGAGGGGCCTCAGCATAGTACAATGCCATGGAGTCCACCTTTCAAAGCAGCCATTTTCTCCAGGGGAGCTGATCTCTGTCAGCTGGAGATCAGTTGTAAAAGCAGGGGATCTACAGGCCCCACCTTGAGGCTGGCAACCCTACTCCTAAGTTTTCTAATGACAGCACTCAGCTCCTCAGGAAAGCTGTTCCCCAAAGCATGAGCTACAATTGAAAAGGCACAGTCTCTAGATGATAGGTGATTCTGCATTGGCTTTTCCCTCCCTTGTTTTACAAAACTCATGTTGGAACAGAAATTCTCCTCTGCATTGCATGCTATTTTCACTTTCTTTGATCATCGGATTTTATGGTGCCCTCTACACTACTTGCTACTTTTGCTTTCTTTGATTATTGGGTTTTATGGTACCTTCTGCATAGATTTATGGCTGTTCAGGGGTGACTTTGCAGTCAGTACGGCATTGCCACAAGGTATCTGAATGTGGTTGAGAAAATGTGGAGCGAATGCTAGATGCAGAATTGCCCAATGTCAGGTAGACCACTTTAAGCAGGGGAATAGTCAGTAGGTGACAGACTAAAGACTGTAGGTGGCACAAAGAGATGTAAGGAAAGAGGCAGTCCTTTAGATAAGTATGTCCTAAACCATGAAGAGCTTTGAATTGAATGACTATTTGAACAACAGATGTTAGCACTGAGATCAACTGCTATAGCACTCTGAAAAAACTTAGTGTATTTTAAGGTATATTCACACCCTAGCCAAATTCCTATGTATCTTTGGTTCAAAATATGCCCAATGGAAAAAAATCAGTTTGTGCTGGCAGAAGTCATTGTGTTTCACAATAGCTAAACACCTGGAGATTGAAAACACACTTTCACATGAGGCAGAATGTTTCTTTTCCTGTTCCTTCTTGCATAACAAATAACTCACACCAGGTTTTTTATAAATGTATAATTTTTGTTTTTAAAAACTATGTTCTGAACCTAACTTTTAGCAAACTAACATAAACTTCCAAACATTTAAAAAATAATCTGTCTGTGCCAAGGAATTAGAGAAGGCCTGACTTACTGGGCTGAAGGCAGGAGCTGCTCCAAAACAAAATGGGGTCCTGCCAGTAGCTCCAGAGCATCACTCTTGAAAAGTGCTTCCAACCTCAATTATACATTGAGAAAGTTTGACATGCTGGAACTAGGTGCTGTTTTTTGGCCCTCTGGGGCAGCTGGTTGGCTTCTGTGTGAAATGGTATGCCAAACTAGAATGGCCACTAGTCTGATCCAGCAAGGCTCTTATGTTCTTAAGACATAGAAGAGGGCATTACACATATCCCAGCAGTCCTGCCATCCATACCAGCCATATGGAATAGTACTCCAAAGGCCCCCAGATTGATTTCCACATTGGGAGCATCCTGAGGCAGCCAGCTAGATGTCTGAGTACAGTTGAAGATGAGTGGGATAGCTCACTCATGCTATTTGCTGATTGGCTTTCCCATTGGACATCTGTCATTTTGATTGGCAAGTTCCTCCCCACAGTCTACATCCTGTATTAATTATGTATGTCCATACAATATAATTCATCAGATTCCAGCAGTGATGGGAGAACTATGTGACCTGGAGACTCCTCCCTTTTCAGGATCATGCCTATGAACCCCTTGAATCAACTCCTCAGCTTCCTCCCAGAGTGAACTGCATGGTGAAGACAGCTGAGGTAAGGAATGAACAGGGGGTGGGAATTTAACCTCATGTGTCAAACTCCAGTCACACAGAGACCAGAACAATCCAAACATTTATTGAACACTATAGAGTAAACTATAACTAGATCAGATGAATGGAAATGCCAGTCCCTTGGTTCCACTTTCTCTCTGCCATTTCTCTACCTTGCTTCTTTTTAGCCTTTATTCTTTTCATTCTTTTTCTCCCTTCCTCACATTACCCCCCCAAAAATCTTCTTCTTCTTTCTCCTTTCCCTTTCCCTCCATATACTGTCTTGTTTTGTTCCTCTCTTCTTTCTGCCCACTTCATTCTTCCCTTTCCTGTCCTTTTTTCTTCCATCTCTTTTTTTCTCCTCCTCGCAGAGTACAGGTACCAATGGGGAAAGACTGCTAGAGCCCCCATCTGCAGGGGGAGCAGCAGGAGGCAGAGGGCATAAGAACATAAGAACATAAGAGAAGCCAATGTAGGATCAGGCCAATGGCCCATCTAGTCCAACACTCTGTCACACAGCGGCCAAAAATACCACGTGCTATCAGGAGGTCCAGCAGTGGGGCCAGGACACTAGAAGCCCTCCCACTGCTGCCCCCTTCAGCACCAAGAATACAGTGCATCACCTGCCCCAGACTGAGAGTTCCCATCTATACCCTGTGGCTAATAGCCACTGATGGACTTCTGCTCCATATGTTTATCTAATTCCCTCTTGAAACTGTCCATGCTTGTAGCTGCCACCACCTCCTGTGGCAGTGAATTCCATATGTTAATCACGCTTTGGGTGAAGAAGTATTTCCTTTTATCTGTTCTAACCTGACTGCTCAGCAATTTCATGGAGTGCCCACGAGTTCTTGTATTGTGAGAAAGGGAGAAAAGTACTTCTTTCTCAACCTGCTCAATCCCATTCATAATCTTATAAACCTCAATCATGTCACCCCTCAGCTGTCGTTTCTCCAAGCTAAAGAGCCCCAAGCATTTTAAGCTTTCTTCATAGGGCAGGTGTTCCAACCCTTTTATCATTCTAGTTGCCCTTCTCTGTACTTTTTCCAATGCTATAATATCCTTTTTGAGTCGTGGCAACCAGAACTGTACACAGTATTCCAAATGAGGTCGCACCAATGATTTATACAGGGGCATTATGATACTGGCTGATTTGTTTTCAATTCCCTTCCTAATAATCCCCAGCATAGCATTGGCCTTCTTTATTGCAGCTACATACTGTCTAGACATTTTCATTGAGTTATCCACTATGACTCCAAGTTCTCTCTCTTGGACCATCTCTGCCAGTTCAGACCCCATCAGCATATATTTATATTTAGGATTTTTGGCTCCAATGTGCATCACTTTGCACTTGGCCACATTGAACCCCATTTGCCACGTTGACGCCCACTCACCATCCTCGACAGATCCCTTTGGAGTGCCTCACAATCCTCCCTGGTTTTCACCACCCGGAACAACTTCGTGTCATCTGCAAATTTAGCCACTTCACTGCTTACTCCCAATTCCAAATCGTTAATAAACAAGTTAAAAAGCATCGAACCGAGTACTGATCCCTGTGGTACCCCACTGTTTACCACCCTCCACTGAGAAAGTTTCCCATTTATACTCACTCTCTGTTTCCTATTTATAAGCCAGTTTTTGATCCACAAGAGGACTTGTCCTTTGATCCCATGACTATTGAGCTTACTTAGGAGCCTTTGATGAGGAACTGTATCAAAAGCTTTCTGGAAGTCAAGGTAAATAATATCTATTGGGTCCCCCTTGTCCACATGTTTGTTCACTCCCTCAAAAAACACTAACAGGTTAGTGAGACAAGATCTTCCCTTACAGAACCCATGCTGAGTCTGCCTCAATAGTTTTTGTTCATCAATGTGCCTACTAATTCTCTCCTTAATAACAGTTTCCACCAACTTACCCGGTATCGATGTCAGACTGACTGGCCTGTAATTTCCTGGATCTCCCCTGGAGCCCTTTTTAAAGATGGGAGTGACATTAGCTACCTTCCAGTCCTCAGGAACGGAGGCAGATTTTAAAGAAAGATTACATATTTTTGTCAGGAGATCCACAAGTTCACATTTGAGTTCTTTCAGAACTCTTGGATGAATGCCATCCGGGCCTGGTGATTTATTAGTTTTTAAATTGTCCATCAGTTGGAGGACTTCCTCTCTTGTCACTGCAATCTGATTGAGGTCTTTCAAAGGGGTGGACAGCCACATGCTGGGGGTCCTGGGCAGCCTTTGGCTACAGCTTATTCTCCCATTGCAGAAACTGCCACTACTGTGATGGGTGACAATGGCAATGGGTGCAATTTAGGCTGCTGGCTTCTTCACTTTGACCACCCTGATTGCCAGCCAGCCATACTCAAGTGGTAGGTGGTATGCAGGGATGCTCAGGGCCGGCTCGCCCGCCAGCCCATAGGGGTGCCAAACTGTGCCTTGCCCCCTGCGAAAAGCCCACCGTCACTGCTGCCTCCCTGCCACTGCCGCCAGCAAAGAGCACCCCAGCTGGGCTTAGGAGGCAGTGGCAGAGCTTGCCCGCCCTCCCCCCTTGGGGGGGAGAAGAGGCGGGAGTGGTGGCCGACGCCACCAGCGAAGAGCGTCCTGGCAGGTGTTCAAAGGCAAGCCAGTGCTGAAAGGGAAGAGGTGGGGGCTTGCTGGTGCGTGGCTGAGGGAAGCCAAGGTGGGCAGGGGGGGTTGTGCTTGCTTGGTGCTCCTGCCAGGTGTTCAGCAGCCACCCCGCTGCCAATTCCAGCCCTTCCTGCATGAGGGAGGCAGGAACAAGCAGTCCGGACCTTGAGGGAATGTCCACGCGGGGCTGGGCTGGGCTCCGCCTGCCCACCCACCCGCACACCTGGCTACACTGCACTATTGCCAGCAGCTAGAAGAGCGAGCAGGGCTGGGTTGGGCTGGGCCGGCGGGCGGGGAGGTGGTGCTGGATCTCTCCGATGAGTGGACCAGGTAGGTGGGCAGCAGGAGGAGCACCCATGGCTTCCTCCATCCCTCCCCCCTCCTGAAGAGGCACGGAGGAGGTTCTTGCAGGAGGTCCCCCTTCCTCTCCTCATGGGGGGAGGGATTGGTTCCCTGCTCCGGGTTGGGGTGGGAGTCCTTTTTGCCTCTCCCCAGGCTGTGCTGCCACTGGAACCCAGCCGGTGCCCAGCACTCCTTGCTGTTTTTCCCAGCGTGCCACGCTCCAGCAGGCACGCGGGGGCAAGGCTAGCTTGTGGCGTCCGGTGCCCCCCCTCCCAGGCATGTTTCTGGGAGGTCTTCAGGCCCCACCGGGAGGTTGGCATTGCCTGGGGGCGCCACAAGCTGACCTTGCCTAGGGCCTAGAAACACCTTGGGCTGGCCCTGGGGATGCCAGCTCCAGGTTGGAAAATTCCTGGAGATTTGGAAGGTAGAGCCTGAGGAGGTTGGGGTTTGGGAAAGGGAAGGACATTAATGGGGTATTGTTAGCCAAATTGCTCTATTATTTAATAAAGATGGGGAATTATAATTATTAAAACATAATTGGCTTATCTATAGGATCTGACCTTTGTATACCAGAGTTAGAATTCCCAAGAACCCAGGAACAGACACAGAAATTGAGTGGCTAAAATAATGATTTCTTTACTAAATATTCTCAAACATACACACAATATTCGCACAGTATAGCACTAAGGAAGCAGAGGTGATTGATGGGTTATAGAGGGGTGATACAACCTGTCCAGATGTGCAGAGGTCCATGGATTCTGGCCTAAACTCAGAGAGTTCAGGGGTGGCCTGCCATTTTGGATCATGGCAAAAAACACATGGTCTAAGACCAACTGTGTGCTGGGATATAGGCACTGGGAAAGAATGCAAACCAATGGGTGGCCCTGGGGGCTGGTCTCAGGTGAGAACAATAGATTATCTGGACCAATGATGGGTCCCAGGGGTGTGTAATGCCAGTAGGGGCAGACCTTCGGTATGACCAGTGAGCTTCCAGAGAGGCAGGGTCTGGATTTAACAATAGAAGCCAGGTGTTGGGTAGCTAGTTAAATGGATTATCACTAATGGTCCTGGCCTGGGGTAGACAAAGATAGGGTCTGGATTTAACAATAGAAGCCAGGTGTTGGGTAGCTAGTTAAATGGATTATCACTAATGGTCCTGGCCTGGGGTAGACAAAAGGTAGGAGCTGTCCCTGATTAGATCAGGAAGGATTGCTAGACATTTGAATGATTGATTGGTTTATCCCGGTATCTTGAGGGACAGAGCAAGAAAGACAAAGAATGCAGACAAAGAATTTACACATAGGACGCAAAAAGCTGGATGAGGTACTGGAGAGTGCCAGGTGGCTTCTAAAGACCTTACCTCTGGAACTCATTGTTATTCCATAATCTCTGCTGGGTGGAGGGGGAAGACTGGAGGCTTGCTCTGAGGTCACCTTATGAAACCTGAATATGAAATCCCTTTTGCAGACCACCTGCAGCCCAACTCTGTGGTCAAGCTGAGAGTGCCTGGCTTTTTTGGACTTCAGGTTAGAAAGTAGGGCACCCCTGTTTGGGCGCTACCCAAGAATAAAAGGCAGTGCCTCTGGCAACAATTCCCCCCCTTGAAGCCGTCTTTAGGAGTGAGCCAAGATGGCTTCACTTCAAATGATGTTTCGCTGCCGTTGGGAGTTCCATATGACCAGAAAAGAAAGGACAGCCAAACAAGGTTAGAGAGAGAACTTAAAGGGGAAAGGCTCGGTGAGGGAGTCAGGCATACTGGCTATAAAAATATATCTTTCTGGGAACCAAAAGGAAAAATTAAAAAAATGTTTTAAAGCCAAATTAAAATAAGGATGGGTGAGTGCCTCTGTGTATGTGTGTGCAGGGACCTTCTGCACATCTCCCAGGGAGACATGACAACTGTACATAATGCTACCTATAGCAAATCTAATGAAGGCTTCTAATTATTATAAAGCAACAAAAAGGAAATGCAAGACATCCTAATAATTCTAAAACCTTATAAAGTAAAAACATATCTAACTCAAAGGTAATTGCTTACCAAAATTCCTAAACACTTCGACAAATACAGAAAGCAAAAATTGGTGGGTTAAGCAAACTTAAAGCAGAAAGATAACTAAAAGCAATGCAAATGCTATGCTACTTAACTAAGGGAGATAGAAGGAAGAAGTGAGAATGACTGTGTGTAAAAGCATGATTACAAAACATATTTAGAACATGTGAGCAATAAAACATGAAAATGACATGGACCAATAAATTAATACAGTCAGTGATACAAATCAATTTGAGCTTCAGTTGAACATTACAGATAAATGTGGGTAAGAAACATTGATACATTTTTGAAACCACCACCCCTAGATACCCAAGCTGACAGAAAGCACAGGCAATCTGAGCCTTAGTGTGGAGGTTTCATGCTTTCAGGGACCAAAAAGCAATTCTTGGGTCCCAAAGTAATAACTGGGTGGTTGCCATGATGAATTTGCAGCAGGCTGCAACAGGCAGGTTGCAGGATGGTGAGGAGCAGTGACTTTGAACTGGAAATGCAATTGGTGAAGGGCAGGTGGAGAAAAGCAGTTGCCTGCCCTTGAGGTGGCATCCAATGTCCATGATATGGTTTGCAAGCAATTTGCAAGTCAACAGTGGCTGGAGGACCTTGTAAGAGAATATTGTTAAGATGTAAGAGAATATTGTTAGAAATGTTAATGGGGGCAGAGCATCGTTGGAAGCCAGGGGACGGGGGGGATTTCCCCCCCCCAGAAAAGGATATGTTAAGAATTGGTTGCCGAATATGCAACATGCTACTATATCCTGTTAATAAATTTTCTTTTTTTAAAAAAAAAAAGCAGTGGCTGGAGGACCAGAGAAGGCAGCTGGTAAATTGGCAGGTCCTTTGCTGAAACTGGAGCAAAGGCTTTAAATTAGGAAGTGACTTTGGTGCGTAGCAAATAGGGAGCAATGGCTTTGGCAAGACCACGAGGTCTTGTAGGCTGAACAGGAACCTTGGAAAGTCTTTGATGCATATGCATAGCAGGAGTATTCTGCAGGTACAACTGGAAATAGCTGAACATTCAATTTTTATTATGGTGACCAGAGCAGAGTTCCAGGTGAAGATGTGTACAGTTTGGAGGCGCCAAGAAGTTATAAAAATGGCCAAACAAAAGAACGTTTCAAAAAAAGGAAGTTAAATTGCCATGGCTGTTGTAAGGGGCCCCCGGGGAAAACTGCCAGCTTATGGGGTGGGTCGTACCCCAAAAACAAAGCTAACAAAAAGCTGAAAAGCAATAATTATTAACACACAAATAAAACAAACAATTCCTAAAATAACTTATAAGGTGTGCATTTACTATCAGGCATAAGACTCCAATTGCAGGTTCAGACTTTCAGTTCCTGCAGATATGAAAGAACTTGAGAGCAAGATTAGCAGAGGTTTGCATGGTTATAAAGAAGCGGGATAGAACTCAAAAGGAAAATAAACTTAAAATAGTAAGGTACTGATTGTGCACCTCAAAGAAGAGGCCCTTTCTAGGGTATGTGGAGAACTGGGCTGTTGTCACAGTATCTCAGGCATAAAACTTGTGTTAGAAATAGTATTCTGTGCATGCACAGAGTGTAAACAAAACAAAGATGAAAGAATATAGCATGAGTGGCAGAGGTATTTTTTTCAAGTAGCTGGATTATAGACTGGATTGAAAATCCAAGACAAGAGACTAAGCAGTAGCCATTGATAAGGCTCACAGAATTCTTTATGGCTTAAGAAGTCAGCCAACAAGATCACAACACACACATATAGAAAACTGCATAAAATAAACTCTGTGAGGCATTGCACTTTTCTCCAGTGACACTGACTTCAGTATTCTGGAGAAAAGGCTGTAAATTTGGGAGTGTCTCCAGGTGACACCTGGAGATTGGAATTTCTGCAATAGTGACTGCATTTTAGTTTTTCAGAGAGCCTTCATATTTAATCCTCTTAACTGATGCTACCGTAATACCTATAAAAACAAACAAACACAAGAGCATATGCTCCTTTTCCACCCAGGCATTTTTCCTAAATGGAGAGGTCTCTCAGATAGACTGCCTCTGTCTGAGAAGGCTTTATCACAAACTATGTGCCACATGGCCAATTCTGAATTTTTCCATGAGTCTCAAAAAGATTTTAGCAGAATTGCTGCTGTGGTTCAAAAAAAAAAAAAGTTTGGAGGTGAACATAAAATTTTACCACTGACTCCCCCTTGAATCTACAGAATTCTCTGTGGATTCACCAAACAGAGACTAAAAGATGTTAGCAGAATTGCTTCTGAGATTCAGAAAAACTTACCCATCTATACTTTAAAACCCAAAAGAGAAAACATATTTAAAAAACCCCCACCAAAAAACCCCTTTTCTCCCTCTCTGGCTGCAGATGGAAATTACTCTTAACAAAAGAGGGAGGAGTAACTGTTACCCTCTGAGTTTGAGAAGGGCCATTAATTACCAGGAGCCTTCTTATCTTGTGCCCCTAGCTAAGAACATAAGAACATAAGAACATAAGAGAAGCCAATGTTGAATCAGGCCAATGGCCCATCTAGTCCAACACTCTGTCACACAGCGGCCAAAATATACCAGGTGCCATCAGGAGGTCCAGCAGTGGGGCCAGGACACTAGAAGCCCTCCCACTGCTGCCCCCTCCAGCACCAAGAATAGAGTGCATCACCTGCCCCAGACTGAGAGTTCCCATCTATACCCTGTGGCTAATAGCCACTGATGGACTTCTGCTCTA
The DNA here is from genome assembly GCA_029375565.1 of Gekko gecko. Classification (NCBI taxonomy): domain Eukaryota; kingdom Metazoa; phylum Chordata; class Lepidosauria; order Squamata; family Gekkonidae; genus Gekko; species Gekko gecko. The sequence goes on along the minus strand of JAPDNY010000005.1, from coordinate 212,775,927 downwards.
TATGTTTATCTAATTCCCTCTTGAAACTGTCCATGCTTGCAGCTGCCACCACCTCCTGTGGCAGTGAATTCCATATGTTAATCACTCTTTGGGTGAAGAAGTATTTCCTTTTATCTGTTCTAATCCAACTGCTCAGCAATTTCATGGAGTGCCCACGAGTTCTTGTATTGTGAGAAAGGGAGAAAAGTACTTCTTTCTCAACCTGCTCAATCCCATTCATAATCTTATAAACCTCGATCATGTCACCCCTCAGCTGTCGTTTCTCCAAGCTAAAGAGCCCCAAGCATTTTAAGCTTTCTTCATAGGGAAGGTGCCAACCCTTTTATCATTCTAGTTGTCCTTCTCTGCACTTTTTCCAATGCTATAACATCCTTTTTGAGATGTGGCGACCAGAACTGTACACAGTATTCCAAATGAGGTCTCACCAATGATTTATACAGGGGCATTATGATACTGGCTGATTTGTTTTCAATTCCCTTCCTAATAATCCCCAGCATAGCGTTCGCCTTCTTTATTGCAGCTACACACTGTCTAGACATTTTCATTGAGTTATCTACTACGACTCCAAGATCTCTCTCTTGGACCGTCTCTGCCAGTTCAGACCCCATCAACATGTATTTATATTTAGGATTTTTGGCTCCAATGTGCATCACTTTGCACTTGGCCACATTGAACCCCATTTGCCACGTTGATGCCCACTCACCCATCCTCAACAGATCCCTTTGGAGTGCCTCACAATCCTCCCTGGTTTTCACCACCCGGAACAACTTCGTGTCATCTGCAAATTTAGCCACTTCACTGCTTACTCCCAATTCCAAATCGTTAATAAACAAGTTAAAAAGCATCGGACCGAGTACTGATCCCTGTGGTACCCCACTGCTTACCACCCTCCACTGAGAAAGTTTCCCATTTATACTCACTCTCTGTTTTCTATTTATAAGCCAGTTTTTGATCCACAAGAGGACTTGTCCTTTTATCCCATGACTATTGAGCTTACTTAGGAGCCTTTGATGAGGAACTGTATCAAAGCTTTCCAGAAGTCAAGGTAAATAATATCTATTGGGTCCCCCTTGTCCACATGTTTGTTCACTCCCTCAAAAAACACTAACAGGTTAGTGAGACAAGATCTTCCTTTACAGAACCCATGCTGAGTCTGCCTCAATACTTTTTGTTCATCAATGTGCCTACTAATTCTCTCCTTAATAACAGTTTCAACTTACCCGGTATTGATGTCAGACTGACTGGCCTGTAATTTCCTGGCTCTCCCCTGGAGCCCTTTTTAAAGATGGGAGTGACATTAGCTACCTTCCAGTCCTCAGGAATGGAGGCAGATTTTAAAGAAAGATTACATATTTTTGTCAGGAGATCCACAAGTTCACATTTGAGTTCTTTCAGAACTCTTGGATGAATGCCATCCGGGCCTAGTGATTTATTAGTTTTTAAATTGTCCATCAGTCGGAGGACTTCCTCTCTTGTCACCGCAATCTGATTCAGGTCTTTCAAACCCTCTCCCGAAATCGGTGCTTCTGGAGTGGGCAAGCACCTCTCCTCTTCCACAGTGAAGACAGAGGCAAAAAATGCGTTCAGCTTCTCAGCCATTTCCCTATCATCCTTCACTATTCCTTTTACCCCTTGGTCATCCAAGGGCCCCACTGCCTCCCTGGCTGGCTTCCTACTTCTAATGTATTTGAAGAGAGTTTTATTGTTGGCCTTTATGTTTTTTGCGATATGCTCCTCATATTCCCTTTTTGCTTGCCTGATCACAGACTTGCATTTTATTTGCCATAGTCTGTGTTCCCTTTTATCAACCTCACAGAGACTAGCTTTCCACCGCTTAAAGGAATCCTTCTTACCTTTTACAGCTTCCATTACTTTATTTGTTAAACACGCAGGCTTTTTTCTATACCTATTTGTACCTTTCCTAACCTGTGGTATATATTTTTTCTGAGCTTCTAGGACTGTATTTTTAAATAGTCTCCAAGCTTCCCAAATGGTTTTGACCTTCTCCACTCTTCCTTTCAATTTCTTCCTCACATGTCCCCTCATACCAGAGAAGTTACCCCTTTTAAAGTTAAAAGTGGTTGCGTCAGTCTTTTTGGGCAACTCCCTATCTGTAAAAATGTTAAACTCAATGATATTATGGTCACTGTTCCCAAGTGGTGCAATCACTTTTACATCTCTCACCAGGTCTTGGGTGTTACTTAGGACCAAATCCAGGATCGCCTCTCCCCTGGTAGGATCTGTGACCATCTGTTCCATAGCACAGTCATTGAGAGTGTCTAAAAACTCAATCTCTTTTTCCCGACTAGAACTCATATTGACCCAATCAATGTGTGGGTAGTTAAAGTCGTCTATTACGACACAGTTATTTCGTCTAGCCGCTATCTTTAATTCATTCATTATTTTATAATCCTCCTCTATCTTTTGATCTGGTGGGCGATAACAAATTCCCACTGTTCAGCTTCTTTTTGGACCCACTATTTCAACCCATAGCATTTCCAGAAGCGAATCCAATTCTCTTACCCTCTCAATCTTACTGGACGGTATAACCTCTCTGACATACAGAGCCACCCCACCTCCAACCCTTCCTCCCCTATCCTTCCGATATAATTTATAACCAGGAATCACCGTATCCCACTGATTTTCCTCATCCCACCAAGTTTCTGAAATACCCACAATGTCTATTCCCCCCCCAACACCAAGCATTCCAACTCCCCGATTTTACCTCGGAGACTTCTAGCATTTGTGTATAAACACTTATAGTTTCCCACGTTTGTTAAGCCCACAGCCTTCCTCTTGCTGCCTCGAGATCTTGCCAGACAGTTCCTATCATTAGCCACAGTCTCAGTGGACAATTGTAATCCATTTCCTTGTACAAAAGTAGTAGCTACCCCTTCATCTCTTTGAGATGAGCCATCCCGTACCAGAGACTTTTCATCTCCTGTCAGCTTTCCCCCATTATTCAATTTAAAAACTGCTCTGCCACCTTTTTGATTTTGAGCGCCAGCAGTCTGGTTCCTTCTCGGGACAAGTGGAGACCATCCCTTTTGTACAGCTCCCTCTTGTCCCAAAAAGCATCCCAGTGCCTAACAAACTTGAACCCTTCCCCCCTACACCACCGTCTCATCCATGCATTGAGACTCCTGATCTGTGCCTGTCTCTCCGGCCCTGCGCGTGGAACAGGTAGCACTTCCGAGAAGGCTACCTTGGAGGTCCTGGCCTTGAGTTTCCTGCCCAGCAGCCTAAATTTCTCCTCCAGGACCTCACGACTGCATTTCCCCACATCGTTGGTGCCGACGTGCACCACGACCACTGGCTCCTCCCCAGCACTATCTACCAGCTTATCTAAAACACGCATAATGTCTGCTACCTTCGCACCAGGCAGGCAAGTCACCATACGGTCAGTACGCGGGTTTGCCACCCAGCTGTCTACCTGCCTAAGGATCGAATCACCAACTACCAAGAGCCCCCCTCCCACCCTTCCCAGGGATGGTTCCTTGGTACGAAAGGACCTGTTCACCAGCTGAAGAAGAGGTCCCTTCTGAGGGCACATTCCCCTTATCCTCAGGATGGTGCCCCGTTTCCCCTTGACCCTCATGCTCCCTGGCAGCAGCTGGGCTGCCAGATCCAGAGTGGGACATATCTAACAAGTCCACGAGAGTCTTCTCCGTGCACCTGACTGTCTCTGCTTCTCCAGGTCAGCCACCTTGGCCTCAAGGGAGCAAACTCGCTCCCTGAGAACCAGGAGCTCCTTGCATTGAGCACACACCCAAGACTTCTGACCAGTGGGCAGATAGTCATACATGTGACACTCCATGCAAAACACTGGATAGCCCCCAACCCCCTGCTGGCATTCTGGCTTCATAATTATTTTTAAACAAATACTTTTCTATAACCCCCCTTTTAAAACTCTTTGTATTTATATGGTTCCTGTTGTAGGAGTCTACTTACCTTACTGGGAACCCAAGAAGCCAAGGTCCCTGGCTTTCTGGCTCTTCCTGGGCTTCTTACAGAGCCCCTAGGCCAAGAGCCTCACCCTTTTGCTCTCACCCTTCGGCTCGTGCCAGAGGCTCGTGCCTCTTGCAAGCTTCCTGCCTTAAATAGAAGTGTCCCCCAGGAGAGGGTGTGGCCAGCAGCTACTCAAATTCACCCAAGGCACTTAATGACAGGCAAACAATGACCCTTTCACACCCCAACTCCAGCAGCCAGGAGTCTGTTACAACTCACCCACACACTCCCAAATACAGTCCCCCACACAGTACCTTCTCAGCTAAAGCACCTCAGCTGGAAGTAAATAAATAAAAATACCACTCACCCCTCTGGCAGCTCAAACTCCTTGCTCCTTCTCAGAGCTCAGCTGGGTCAGCTCTTTGATTATGCAAAATTTACAAAAGGGGAACTGATCAGCCTCCTGCCCTGATGGGGGATCACAGGAGGACTGCATGCCATGAGGGTTTAGAATTTAACTTATTTTGTCAGGTAAGGCTGAAATTGGGCTCAATTTGTTTCTTTTCCCTCAAGGGCAGCTGAAAGGAGAGAGTCTGCCTGGGTTGTGCCAAGTAGTGCTACTTCAGTTTTCACTGCACTGGAAGCTGGAGGCTGTGCCCAAAATGAAGATTTTGCTGTTCCTTGCAGACATGGGAACTAATGCACTGCTGGGGCTCAAAAGTTTTAAAATGTGCCACTTAAAACTGTGTTTGCCCCTCCGTTACTCCTGAGGTGGGGCTATTAAAAGTTTAAACTAAAGATTTCCAAATAAAGTGGCATTCTTCCAAAACATATAGAAGGGGCAGCCTTTAAAGGCTTGTTATTATGATACAAAACAAAGACAATACATTGGACATACAGAGGTTTCAAATGGAGGAAGGTTAAGTGTGTGGGGGGGTTCCCCCTTTCCCCAAGTATTCCAGGCAAACTATAGCTCCCTAAGGCTATAATTCTGGGGAGTCTCCAGGTCCTACCTGGAGGGTGGTGTCCCAATGGATTACTGGGAATTTTCAGAAAGACTGAAGCTTAGGAGCTTCCATTTTCAAAATAAAAGTTACATTTCTTATTTTAGGATTTCCCTGCTGTTCATGCCCATTTAGGTTTGGGAAGGGGAAAATAATTTCTCATTTTCTTTTTTTTTTTTTTTTGGGGGGGGGGCTGCTAAAGTTTCCTGATTAGGCAAGTGTTAAATTTTCACTCTTTTGGCTGTTTTAAACATGACTGAACTGAATCCAGTTCTCTCCCAAAGGCATTTGGGAAGAGAATGGGATTTCTAGAATTCTATATTTTAAAAGGTAAAACCAGAGGTACAGAATTTTCTCAATTTATCTCAATTATGCCAGTAATTATAGAAAGACTATTTCTGATGCTATGAAAGACTATTTCTGATGCTACATCTGTATCGTACTTCATTTCTCAAGCATTTAAGCATGTTTTGGGAATTTTGGTGACATAGCTGCACTGTTTTATAGTCACTGAATTCAAGTTCTTTCTGGGACCTGAGTTCTGCAGCTAAGGTTCTTTACTTATATTAAAGTTACATATTTTGGACTCATTGGTCTTGTTGAGCTCTAAGTAAGGTTGCCAGGTCCAGGTGGGAGATTCCTGGAGATCTAGGCTGAGGTCCGAAGAAGGATGGGGACTCCAGTGGGGTAAAAGCCATAGAGTCTTCCCTCTCCCTCAAACACTCATTTTCTGCAGAGGAACTGGACTCTGTAGCCTGGAGATTTGCTATAATTCCAGGAGAACTCCAGGTCTTGCCTGGAGGCTGGCACTACCAAAGGGAGATGCTATTCTCCGTGCAATAAGCTAAGGGATGAGGTTTTTCCTTTCTTTCTAAGTTCTTTCTACAGGAAAGTCCTGTGTACTCACCATTCCTTGCCCAGCTTGGGGTTGGAATGGAGGGAGGTTTTACTTTGGGCATTCACTGTCTCATTTATTTTGTTCCAGCCATTAAGTGGTTGTACTTAATGACTGCTTCTGTTTCTATACTGGGAGTTGGCCTGGTCTTTCCCAGAAGTTTCAGTGGGATATTTTAGGGCTCCTGTTTTCCTAATTTTCTGTTTTTGCCATACAACCGCGGGACTTTAACACAGTCTGCAGGAAGTTCCCAAGGGTGTTTGATGGCATGCTAGGCCGATACTCTGGGCCCCCAATTTCCCTGGACCTTGACCCTGCAGTGTGGCTAATCTGGATGAAGGCCAGACAGCCCCCATTGGCATTCCGGCCCAAGATAGAAGCCGAACTGGACTGCTTTGTCAAGCACGGGGTGTTAGAACCAGTGCCGCACACCTGTTGGGAAACCCCCATCGTCACCCCGTTAAAATCGAATGGGGACATACGCATCTGTGCAGATTTTAAGTGCACCATTAATCAGGCACTTCAGGACCACGCGTATCTGGTATTCGTGGTCAGCCAGGTCTGGGCTTCCTTGGCAGGTGTGAGGGTTTTCGGCAAGCTGGATTTGGCCCAGGCCTATCAGCAGCTGCTGGTCGATGATGCCTCGGCAGAGGCTCAAACCATTGTAACTCACAAGGGGGCTTTCAGGGTGCGGCGCCTGCAATTTGGGTTGAGTGCGGTACCAGGGATTTTTCAGAATTTGATGGATTGTCCCCTGAAAGGGATCCCAGGAGTCCAGCCTTTCTTTGATGATGTTCTGATAGTGGCTCCAGACTCTGAGACCTTCACAGCGCGGCTCTGGACTGTGCTCAAGTGTTTCACCGCTGGCGGCCTTAAGGTGAAGCGGGAAAAATACTTGCTGGGGGTGCCGCAGGTGGAATTCTTGGGCTTTGCGTTGGATGCCCTGGGACTTCACCCCACGCAGGAAAAAAATCATGCTATCTCCCAGGCGCCCACCCCTCGTCTAAGGCTGAACTCCAGGCCTTCTTAGGGCTACTCAATTTTTACCACTTGTTCCTGTCCTACAAAGCCGCCGTTGCTGAGCCTTTGCGCAGGATGCTGGATAAACATGCTCCTTGGGTCTAGGGCCCCAAGCATGATGCTGCTTTCCGGGCGGTCAAGGAACTGTTAGTCTCCAATGATGTCCTTGCCCACTTCGATGAGGCCCTGCCCGTGGTGTTGGCGTGTGATACATCTCCATATGGGGTGGGGGCGCTTCTGGGTCACTGGTTGGCCGACAGCCGCGAGGTCCCCATAGCTTTCTATTTCTGCACCCTGTTGGCCGCAGAGCGTAACTACCCACAAATTGATAAGGAGGCACTGGCGATTGTTGCCGGCGTGAAAAAATGTCATGATTTCCTCTATGGCTGGCCATTAACGATAGTCACTGACCACATGCCCCTGCTGGGTTTGCTCACCCCGGACCACCAGACCCCTCAGATCTTGTCGCCCAGGGTCCTCCGCTGGTCTATTTTCCTTGCGGGGTACTAATATGCACTGGTCCATTGTCCCGGTAAAGTGATGGGGCACGCTGACACCTTGAGCCACCTTCTGCTCTCTTCCTCCGACCCTGACCACGTGCCAGCCCATCACATCGCCCTGCTGGAGGACCTGCCCAATCGCCTGGTCCAAGTGGGGGAGGTGGTGCACCACTCAGTCTGGGATCGCATTCTCTCCCAGGTTCTCGACTGGGTGGGGAGGGGGTGGCCTGCAGGCCAGATGGGTCCTGAGTTCTCAGCGTTCGCTGGCCACCAGGATGAGCTATCTTCCCATAAGGGGTGTTTGCTGTGGGGAAGTCGGGTGGTGATTCCGCAACCAAGCCACGTACTACAAAGCACTACAAAGCACGAGCACCACCCTAGGAGTTGTCCCACAAGCCATGGGCAGGACTCCATCTGAACTTCGCCGGGCTATTCCAGGGACAGATCTTTTTCATCCTCATAGATGCCTACACAAAATCGCAGGAGGTGACACCCATCTCCTCCACCTCGTCCCAGTCTGCCATCAAAGCAATGTGGCAGATTTTCAGCTCCCATGGGATACCAGACTCACTAGCCATGGGCAATGGCACCGCCTTTACATCAGCTGAGTTCTTAGAGTTCATAGAGTACTACGGGATCTGCCACATCTGCTCCACACCTTTCCACAACACAACCAGCGGCCAGGCAGAGCAGATGGTCCACACAACAAAGGAGGCACTGCGCTGCATGGACTGGGGAGACTGGGACTACAAACTGGCAGCTTTCCTGTTCAGCCAGCACACCACCTCACACTCCACCACCAACCACAGCCTGGTGGAGCTGCTCATGGGCCGCCACCTGACAATCCACTTAGACCGCCTTCAACTGGACCGGGCACCAGACAACAATGATCACCTGGTGGACCAGGAGGCACCGAGGGGTTTTTTTCTGGAGGACCCGGTCTATGCCTGCAACTACGGTCAGGGTCCCATGTGGGTCCCAGTGAGAGTGATCAGGGTGACCGGTCCTCTATCATATGAAGTGGCCAGCGAGGATGGACAGTTTTGGAGGGGGCACATAGATCAGCTCCACCACCGAGTCCTGCTTCTGGCCCTAGACAACCCAGATGAGGCTGACATCTACCCTGAGGGACTGGAAGCCATGGGCTCTGCACTTCCGGCATCTGGCCCGATCCCCGGCAGGGAAGACAGAGACAACCCAGAACCCAGCAGCTCAGCAGCCCCAACAGTAACACCCCCATGACAACATTGGCCCCAGAACCAGCAGGAACAGTACCAGGGAGACCCGCTCTGTCTCTAGCCATCCACTGCTCCACACGGGAGCTTTGGAAGCCAGCATATCTCAAGGACTATGTGTGTTCAGGCCAACTGGACCAAGGGGGGAGGGGTGTTGTGTACCCAGGGAAGTCCGCACACACGATTGAGCAAACACGCGGTTGGGTGAAGGACCTGACCTTCGGCTCTAGAGACAATAGCTTGAACGGATCCTAGTGCACACCTATCAGGGGGCTAGGATTCTGGGAGGGACCTATGGGTCTAGGGGTGCACTGTAAATATCCAATCACGGGTGTGGGTGTGTGTTTGGGTGTGGTGTGAGTTAGGAATACAAACTGACCTGCGAGCCGGCAAAGGTATCTCTTGTTCTACAATCTACAATAAAGTATGAGCTGAATTCACTCTGACATGCATCAGTCTCAGTACTTTATAGTTGTCTTATGGTTTTGCTATCTTAAGCTAAGCTTCATAGATCTATGAGGTCTTAACTACTTCTACTATTTAGGAAAGAGAAAGAGGAGGAGGCAGTGGCAGTGGCAGCACCTGAGGAGGTTGGGTAACATAATTAACATAAGAACCCTGCTGGATCACACCAGTCCCTGAAGTTGGGAGGGGCTGATCTTTTAGTTTCACAATGGGACCAGAGATATAAAGGAGTAGTATGGTGTGGTCCAGACCTTTTATTATCCAGGCCCTGAAGAAAGCAAGACTTTTTACGTAGGTAAGTTCTCCGCACATTTTCCTCTTGCTGAGTGGCAAACATTAGATGCTGGGAAGATTTTAATTTAGTAAAGCATGGATTTTCAAATTCTGTTTCTTATTCAGAGGGTTGTGGGGAAAATAGAAAACAGTATACCTGCAAAAAGCTCTTCAAAACAGCCAGGTATCTTTTTTGTACTTCTTTAGTTTTAATTCTGAGTGATCTCCAGCCCTCACCTGGAAAATGGCAACAATGGTTTCCCAGGAGGAAATGACTGGTTTGGAGGCTAGAGTCCATGGCATTGTACCTGTCTGAGTTCCCACTCCTCCTCAAACCCCACCCTCTCCAGGCTCCAACCCTCAAATCTTCAGGAATTCCCCAACAACCTGAAGTTGGCAACCCTATTTCCTTCTCAGCCAACCATCAACCTACCATTATCTGCTCCCAATCTCTACCATCTGGAGAGCAGTTGTAATTCTGAGTGATCTCCAGCTCTCACCTGGAGATTGGCAGCAATGATTCCCCAGGAGGAAAAGTACAGTCTTTCTCCACAGTGAAGACCAAAGCAGATTGCATCATTCTCCTCTCCCTCTTTTGATCTGCACAACAACCCTGTGAGGTAGGTTAGGTTGAAAATCTGTGACTCGTCTGAAATCACCTTCTTAACTTCTACAGCAAGAACCTGGGTCAAGCAAACCCTGCTCTGAAGTGCTAACTGCCACACCTAGGGCAGCAAACCTACAGGTGGAGCCTGAAGATCACCAGGTATTTTTATTTTATTTTATTTTTATTTACCTTCAATTTGTATCCCACCTTGCCAGTGCAAACTGGCTCAAGGCAGCTAACACAAGTTAAAATACAATAAATACAATAAAATTTTGACACAATTACATAAAGTGCTAAACGTAAACAGATGGTGGGAAATTTCTATACATGGCAGGAAATTTCTATTCAGTATCACAACTGAACTCCAGATAACAGATCTATTCTCCCCCCAGAGAAAATAACTGGTTTGGAGGGTGGGCTCAATGGCATTCTATTCGGTTGAGGCCTCTCCCCTCCCCAAACTCTGGCTTTTGTAGACTCCATCATAAAATATCCAGGAATTTCCCAACTTGGAGCTGGCAACTCTAGTCAGGCCTGGCCCTAATGAGTTCCTCAAAAAGGCCTGGACAGGGTTTCCTTCCTTTATCATTTTACTGATAGAACCAAGCTTGGTTACCTAGCAACAGCTACTGAGGGATTAGTTAGTCCCACAGGAGCAGACCCAGCATCCAGCCAATGGCATGCGAGTACTCTTGAGTGATGATTGAATGGCCAATGGCTGATGGAGTGCATAGCACAGCCAATGGGAGAGCTGGAAATGGCCATTGTGTAAGACAATTATATATATATAGGATTATACCTGATAAAATCACAACACAAAGTGTTGCATGCAAATACAGGTAATACCTGTTCATGCTTATAAATGGAGATGAATGGTTATCACAATTATAAATATCTATGGTGCTTTACATGGTATTTTTCCCTGTGGGTTTTTTCCTGTGTGGGCTTTTTTCCATGTAGGCTTTTATGTGTATAGGCTTTTTCCCACGTGGGCTTTTTTCTGTGTGGGCTTATTTCCATGTGGGCATTTTTCCACGTGGGCTTTTTTCCTGTGAGCATTTATGACCATGGGTTTTTCTCCTGTGGGCTTTTTTCCAGGCTCCATATACCTGGGGCAGGGGGGAGAAGTAGGGTGACACCTCTCACATACATATGTCCCCTCTCATGGTGGTTCTTCAGTTCCTAAATGTTGCTTCACAAATTACAAACAGGCCAAGATTCATGATGAACTTTAGATTGTCAGCCAGTTCATGCCCATCCCTTTGGGGGAATCACTTACACTGCCCTGAACTCCTTCAGAGAAAGGGCGGGATAAATATGTATTAATAAATGTTTTCTGGAATGAGTAGGAAAGGGGAGGGGGAACCTCTGCAAATCCTTCACATACAGACCCTGTATCTGAGCTTGGAATAGACCAGGCTCTATAAAAATGATGTGGCTGAAGAGGCGGGGTCTCACCGCGGTGAAGTCGGTTGCATCGAGGGCTCTCTCCCTCTCAACACTGACCGAATTGCTGGTTCTACAGGGGGCTTGAGGACTCTCAAGCCCCTTGGGTCACTGGCCAATTATCACCCAGTCTCTAACCTGCCCTTACTGGGCTAAGTGATTGAGAGAGCAGTAGCAGACCAACTCCAGGTCTTCTTGGATGACTCATCCACTCTAGGCCCTTGTCAGTCTGGCTTCAGGCCAGGCTATGGGACAGAAACAGTTGTACTTGATTTAGTTGACAATCTCTGTCTGAATGTAAACAAAGGCCATGCCCCAGATGGAACTCAAAGGGTTGCCATTTTAGACCAGTTGTCATCAGCATGGAACCTATCTCGTGGAGTTACACAGGGCACAATTCTATCCCCAATGTTTTTCCATCTCTATGTAAAGTCCTTAGGACAAATCATTTGTAGTTTTGGGGTTAGATGTCATCAATATGCAAATAATACCCAGCTCTATATATCCTTATCCAAATCACCTGGTGATGCTGTAGAGGTCCTGAACAGCTGCCTGGCTGCTGTGGTAAATGTGTCTCTGAGTGATCATATTGAAACTAAGAGTGAACATATTGAAACTAACCCCTGAAAAGACAGAGTTAATGATGGTTGGGAAGGTGGAGCTCTTGAAGGACATTGTGCTTCCCACTTTTGATGGAGTTCAGCTAACACTTGGTGACTCAGTTAAGAACCTTGGGGTTATATATAGGATGCAACATTATTACTAGTGAAGCAAGTCAACACAGCTGAAAAAAGGCTTTCCTCCATCTCAGCCTAGTCTGAAAGATGGCCTACCATGGAATGGCTGATCTAGCCACCTGAATCCACACCACACTAGCATTGAAACTAGACTACTGTAATGCACTGTACATTTGTCTCCCCTCAAAATCAATTTGGAAGCTCCATTTGGTGCAGAATGCTCAGCTATTATCAGGAGCTAGATGGAACATGCATATCACTCCCATCCTGCAGGCACTTCACTGTGTGCCTAGGCTCTATTTAACGTATTAGCTATCATATACAATAGAGGTATACCTACCGAAAGGTAGAAGAGTAATTGTAACAGAAGAGCAAGCTAAGCAACTGGCTGAAGAACTGCAAGCAGAGGAACCACATAAGGGATCTGAGGAATCGGCCTCAGAGTGTGGAAAAGATGGGAAGGAGCCTGGTCATTGGATCTCGTCAAATGGACTCCATTAGAACTATTACAGGAATCTAACGACCCCATATGGTGGGAAAATTTAAAAAAGAAAGGTTTGAACAGAGTAAAGGACTTATTGGACAAGTCAGGATCATTGTTACCAAGAGAAAAATGCATGGAAATGCTGGGGGAAAGGAATTGGCTACGGGCTTATGGATTATATGAGGCAATAAGTAAACTATCCTGCCCAGGGGTAATACCCAAGGAAAGTCGATTGAAGGCAATTATGTTAAAGATTGAACTTGCAAAAAAAGGTATAGTGGGGGACTTATACAATCTAATGGTCAGTGAGGTGGATTATATAGGACGAGTGATACAATTAAAATGGCAGAGAGAAATCGAATTGACCGACCAAATAGTGCATAAAATCATAAAGGAAAATAAAAATATAAAATCAGATAAATATAAGGAAATGACTAGAAAATTGGTTTTGAAATGGTACAGAACACCGCCCCAGTTAGCATACATGATAAAAGGTCTGAGTCCAAAATGTTGGCATTGCGGAAAAGATAAGGGGTGGTATATACATATGTGGTGGGACTGTCCAGAAATTTCTAGGTTCTGGACGGATACCATTCAGGAAATGGAAAAAATCTTAGGAACTACACTAGTGAGGGATGTAAATATATTATTTACAGGTATTCTGGGGAGCGTTACATTGGGAAAAAAGGATAATAAATTATATAAAGCCATGATTCTTGCAACACAAGCCGCCATCGCTAGGGGATGGAAAGATAAAACAAAATGGACATGGGCAAGTTGGTTCCAGTATCTATATGAGGACGTTAGTTCTGAAATCTTGATCTGCCTTCGAGCGGATGCCTCATGGGAAGAGAAAAAGGAAAGGATAAATAATAATTGGACAAAGTATTTCCATTGGTTGAGGTCAACCGGGAATTCGGAGAGTAAAAGTAAAGCCTTGAGTGGGATCAGGAAGCTGTGTACATGGATGGATTAATAATATAGAATCAGTAGGACGGGGGGGAGGGAGAGGGAGGGTGGGGGAGGGTGGGGGGGAAAATGAAGTACTATTTGTGTATAACCATTATTTGTTTATAATCAAAGAATGAATAAAAATTTATTTGCAAAAAAAAAAAAAAATAAGGGATCTGAGGAAAAATCTTCTAGAGATGCAAGACAAAATTCATTGACAAAGAGTTCAGAGGGAGAAGCAAACACAGAAAATGACAAATTGAATGTGGCAGCAGCACTGGGGCGAAATGGATAAATTAAAAATAGTATTAGTGAATATCAATGGACTGAACTCTCCCTCTAAATGTACAAGAATTTTTAACCAGTTAAAACAACAAAATGCATATGTGTTATGTCTATAAGAAACTCACATAAAGAAGAAACATTAACATATTCTGAATAATAAAAAAATTAGGTAAAATGTATGCAGCTTCTGCTTAAAATAAAAAGTGTGGAGTTGCAATTTATATAAACAATCCACAATTAAATGAAATAGAAGAATTAAAAGATCCAGAAGGGAGTCAAAGTGTGCACAAGAGCAACGATACACACGCCAAATTGACATAAAAGTTAATTTTTTTGAATTTTGTTTCAAATTATGCTAGAGTTTCAATAGGAGGATGTAATGATTTTTGGAGATATGAATGGAGTATTAGATCCAAAGTAGAATATATCAAGGAATATCAAAGGTGGGAAATTACCTAAAAATATATTTCAATATTTGGCATTGCTGAAATTAGGATTATGCATCTAAAGGGCAGAGATTTTACCTTTTCTCCGGACAGACATAAAATATACTCAAGAATAGATATGTGCTGGAAATAAAAAACTTTGACAATAAATTTAGATAATGTAGGGATCCAATCAAAGATACTTGCAGACCACAATCCCATAGAAGTAATCTGGCAATGGAATAGAAAAATAAAAGGAAGATGGAGATAGAATGATGCTGTTTTATTGCAAGAAGATGTAGTAAGAAAGTATAAAAAGGATCAACAAAAGCATTTTGAACATGTGAACAAACCTGGCAGATATTTGGTGTACTGTCTCAGGAAGGAAAAAGGAAAAAGAGTAATAACAGGTATAAAGAAAGGAGATCAAATCACATATGCAGAAAGTGGCTGGTTGGCTTAGGCTGAGCCGGCTGAAATTGAATCTGATAAAGACGGAGGTCCTGTGCCTGAGCCGCGGCAATCCAAGGATAGGGATGGGGCGCCACTGGTTCCCACGCTGGAGGTTAGGAGTCTGGGAGTGCTCCTGGATGCCTCTCTAACAATGGAGGCCACTGCAACTGTCAAGTCGGCCTTTTACCACCTCTGGCTCATTAGGCAGTTGGTTCCCTTCCTCTAATGCTGCGACCTGGCAAAAGTCCAATGGAGGCTTTGCTCTACTCAGGAGCACATCCAGCCTGTGCTACAGGCATTGCACTGGCTGCCTCTAGCATACCGGGTCCACTGCCTTTCTCCATATATACCCCAGAGAGCACTGCGATCAGGGACCCAGAGCCGGCTGGTCCTCCCAAGTATTAAGGAGGCCAGGCTGGCAATGACCAGGGCCAGGGCTTTTTCAGTGGTGGCTCCAGTCTGGTGGAATCAGCTCCCAGAGGAGATCAGGGCTCTATGGGGCCTTCTACAGTTCCGCAGGGCCTGTAAAACGGAGCTCTTCCACCAGGCTTTTGGAGCCACCACCGCCGCTATTACCACCAAAACCACCATTGTTATTAATAATAACAACTAACATCTTATGGTGAAGAGCTCTTACCCGTGGGACCCTCAACTACTGCCCGAGCCAATCTCCTTCTTATGATCCATGATGATTTATGACACCTGAAGCACTTCTCATGACATCTGAGCAGACCAATGTGATTGATGTTAAAGAGTCTAGCACTTTATTTCTATATTTGATTTTAATATGGTATTTTAATATTGTATTTATATTAATTGTTGGTATTTTATCTGCTTGTAAGCTGCCCTGAGCTGGCCTAGGCCTGCAGGGTGGGATAAAAATTTGAATAAATAAATAATAAAGAAAAATACAGGAGCAATGTTTTTTCAGGGTTATATAAGAAGGAGCTGCGGTGGCTCAAGTGGTTAAGACACTGAACTTCAGGCTGTGGAAGGTCAGTAGTTCAGCAGTTCGAGACCCAGGTGCCGCAAGACGGAGTGAGCTCCCGTCTCTGGTTCCAGCTCCTGCCAACCTAGCAGTTCGAAAGCAAGAAATTGCAAATAGATAAATAGGTACCACTTCGGTGGGAAGGTAACAGCGTTCCGTGCGCCTTGGTGTTTAGTCATGCCAGCCACATGACCACGGAAACGTCTTTGGACAGCGCTGGCTCTTCGGCTTTGAAACGGAGATGAGCACCGCAACCCTAGAGTCGGATTCGACTGGCTTTCGAGCAAGGGAACCTTTACCTTTATAAGAAGAAGTCTGTTCCAGAAGAAGGATTAAGAGACTATCTAAAAGACATTGTAATTATAAAGTGAAGGAGGAGGAGGAGGAGTTGGTTTTCATATCCTGCCCTTCACTACCCGAAGGAGTCTCAGAGAGGCTTACAGTTGCCTTCCCTTCCTCTCCCCACAACAGACACCCTGTGAGTAGGTGCGGCTGAGAGAACTGTGACTGACCCAAGGTCACCCAGCTGGCTTCATGTAGAGGACTGGGGAATCAAACCCGGTTCTCCAGATAAGAGTCCACCACTCTTAACCACTATACCACACTAGCTCTTTTGAATCAAGCAATAATAATTCAAGAAATTTCTCAGGCAATAAATGTGGCAGAAAAATAAGCGAGCCTGGGGCATTTCTGTATAACAGCCTGAGGCCTCTCTGTTTGGTTCCTCTCCCATAAGAGTTTGCAGGTTTAGCTACTGTCATCTCTCAAGTCTCTCTCTGGCCTGATAATGCACTCTGTTCTTAAAAAGAATAGTTTACATTTCTCTAGGTTTATGATGTCAAAGACTCCTAGTGAGAAGGATGGTAGCATCTGACCTACAACATCTTGCTGAAGCAGGCATCTGTGCTTTTAGTAAGGTCACAATAAAGCTTATACATAAATCCTTGACTGTCTAGGGTAACTAGGGTATGCGTTCAGGGTGAAAATTGTTCTCTTTATTTTGATATTCTTCTTCTAAAGTATGTTAATGTGGGCTGAACCTATGGGTACTGAGCGTATAAATTGTTGATGATTTCTTTGCTCCAGGCTGGTAATCAATCACCTCTCTGTGAGCTCTTGTTGACTAGACCAGGGGGCTCTGTATTTCCTAGTAGTGCACTATGTTTGTGTTGAAGTATTCTATGCTGAATATGGAAATGTTATGTTTTTTATACTAAAAGATTTGTAAGTGCTAAAGTGCTTTCTGACCTTAAGAAGCTCATATTGTAATAAAGTAGTTTCATCTAACAATTATGGACTCTATTTATTTAGTCCCTTGCCAGTCTCTACCCAACCAATAAAAGAACTAAAGGGGAATCGGAGGGTTGCAGGGAACTAGTTCTGGGGTCCCAGAATCCCACAACAATAAAGAATGTTAAAAAAGATAAGGCACCAGGCCTGGATGGGTTGACAGCAATGTATTATAGACATAATGAAGAAGTTTTAATGATACTGTTACAGAAAGTTATGAATGAGATAAAGAAGGAAAAACAATACCTCCAATGTTGCAAGAGATGTATATAATATTAATACATAAAGAAAGCAGCAATGCAACACTACCACAATTTATTTATATAATAATTTATATAAATTTATAATAGATGCAATTGAATTTGTGAATTAGAAGAGAAAGAAACCAGCTTTTTATTTTTGGATGCAGAGAAAGCGTTTGACAATTTAACATGGCCCTTTCTATTGAATGTACTTCAGAATATGGGCTGTGGTGTTGAACTGGATGCCGACTAGATATACAAATCAGCAAGCAAAAAATTTAATAAATGGGAAACTTAACGGCAGCCATTAATATTGAAAAAGGCATGTACCAGGGATGTTCTTTGTCATCATTATTATTTATTCTTGTGATAAAGATACTGGCTATAAAGATCAGACAAGATACCAGGACTCAGGGAATAAAAGTGGACAGTGAAGAGTTTAAAATGAAACACTATGCAATGATGTGGATTTGACAAAGCTGAATCCCCAGAAAATGCTTCAGTATGTAATACAACATATTGAAGAATTCAGATCCTTCTCCGGTTAAAAAATTAACAAAAAGAAGACCAAAATAATATTGAAGTTTCTAACAAGAAGAGACTATCATAAGGAACACAGAATGTACAGTCGCCACCAATCCCATTAAAGTTCAAAGTTATTTATTACAGTATTACACCAGCACAAAACAGAATAAAATATACCATAGTCATCGCCCAAAATCATTAAAAGGTTCAGATAAAACTATAATAAACTGTGTATAAGATATTGTAAATAACATTCCAATAATACATAGGGATATATTATGAGAGAAGGATTTTAATCTTTAAGACTTAAAATTCATAAAATTATATATATTATATTGGCATGTTGTACTTTACGTTTCCTTATTTTCTTGAATGTTCAGTTGAGTTATGCAGGCAGCTGCACAGAATTTCACATTAAAAAATTGGGAATAAATATGACTGGGCTAAATGGATTTATCCAGATGGAAAAAATTAAAAATCTCCTGGCTGGGCAGAATTTCAGCAATCAAGATGAATGCATTGCCAAAACTATTTTTTTTTGTTTCAAATGTTACCTATACATGTAGAAGAAAGAATACTAAAAGAATGGCAGAGACCGATAAATAAATTAATATAGAATGACAAGAAACCAAGTTTCAAAGTATTACAAGATGAGAAAAAGAGAGGAGGGTTAGTGGTTACAAATGTAAAACTAGATTATCAAGCAGCTGACTTGGTTTGGATTGCTGACTAGATTAAAGAGCCAAGAGAGAGAATAATAAAACTAAAATCAGTGGATTTAGATGAAGGTTTACATAATTATTTATGGAGAAATAAATCAACTAAAATGATTATAACACAAAGAAGAAGCCATATAATCAGAGATGGACTGTTGAGAATATAGTTTGCCCGCTGGAATTTATTGAGCCTTCCAAATTCTCCACTCATGTCCCCAATAGAGGCCTACCATGATAAGAACACCAGAAATAAGAATGATTTTTAAATGTACGGTTATCATGATAAATTCTCGGGAAAATTAAGTCATGGCAAGATATTAGGGATGAAGGAATAAATATGCAATGGTTGTTATATCATCAATTAACTTCAAGACTAAAGAAGGTCATGGACACCAAAGGTGGAGTTTTAAGAGAGATGACAGAGTTTGAACAGCTGATCACAAAACAAAAAGAACATCGTTTACGTTGGATTGATAAGTTACTACTCAATCTAGAAACAGAAGAAGAAGTAAAAACATGTATGATTAAATGGATGCAGAACCTTAAAGAACTGATATATATGCATCAATGGGAATTTTTATTGGAAAGAGATATCAAGTTCACAGCCAGTCAGGTATTAAGGAAAAACTGGTACAAAATGTTCTTCAGATGGTATATAACTCCAAAGGATATAGAGAAAGCAAAAAAAAAAACTGTAGAAGAAAATGTTGGAAATATCCCGGTACAGACGGAACTTTTTTCATACGTGGTAGACGTGGAAAAAAGCAAAAAGGTACCAAAAAGAGATACATGGAGAAATGCACAACATTTTAAAGATTAAATTCCCCATGGAAACTAAGAGTAAGTTATTAGACATACTGCCCAGCAATTTGCCAAAACATTTGGAAGAGATATTCAGATATATGTTGATAGCGGCTAGAATTATTTGTGCAGCAAAATGTAAAGCAGAAAATTGCCCACAATTAGAAGAGTGGAAAAACAAACTTCTTGAGTATGCAGTGATGGTGAAACTAACATCTTATTTGAGAAACAGATCAGTTACAAAATTCAAGGAGAGATGGAGTGTGTATTATTTGTATGGAAGCAGAAGACAAATTTAGAATGAAAAGTAGTTTAAAATTTTGTATATAATTGTGTTGCAATGAAGAAGCACAATAAGTGGTTTTAAATGTTAAATGTTGAATATAAATAAGTTATTATTACTATATTTTATAGACAGTGTTTTGAAAATTCTTTTATGTAATGAAGGGGGTGTTGGAGAGAAAACATTTTCAATTGTTTACAATATATAATTACTTGTTACTTTCTGTATCTGTTTTTAAAATAAAAAAATTAAAAAGTATTAGCTATCATATACAAAGGATTTCATGGCCTTGGACCTTCGTTTCTGCAAGACTGTCTCTCCTTCTACACTCTGCCATGGCAGCTTTGCTCATTTGATCAGGGTCTTCTGTTGCCCTGCAAAAGCCTTACACAGCATCTATAAGGCTATGGACGATAACTATAAGCTGGACTGTACAATAAGTGTGCCAGGGATTAAACTGTGCAGTAACCTGATTATGGTGCCAACCTCCCAGATTGTAGACATGTACCCAGCCGAGGGAAGCCTCACCCTGAAGTAGTGTGCCAGCCAGACATAGATCCATGGACATACCCAATGCCTTTCACCCCTGCATCCCTGCAAGAGGCAAATCAACCTCCCTGACACCAGAAGCACATAGCAGCCAGCAGCAGTTCCCTATGAAGAAGCCATGCTTTACACAAGAAGCCTGAGTGTTCCTGCAAAGAACTCCATAGAAGGATTTCTTCTCCAACACGCAGGTACCCTTTCCCTCTCCCCTTCTCCTAGCTTCACTAAGAACTGCACATACTCATCCTCAAATTAAGCAATAGAACTTGACCATGATGAGATTAATGGAGCAGCCAAGCACACCCATCGGCCATCAAGATAACGCAGTGGCAGATGGTCGGATCGTTGACTCTAATGACTGGTCAAGCACCTGGAATGACTGTCTTTTCTTTTCCTTTGTCTTGCACCATCCACTCTAAGAGGTATCTCTAATAGTAAACATTATGTCAATTGCCCAACACTTAAGTCCATTCTCTTGACCCATTAAGCAACTAGCATTTTCTAGCATCTTCCTGGGGACTTGGTGGCACATGCCCCAAGCCCCTCATAGGATATATAAGAAGAGCATTTGCCCGTTGTCTCTCTTTTTCCTATCTACCTGACCCCACCCTACCTTGCTGACTCCATTCCTAGAACTGGAATGGAGTCTACCATGTGTGCTGCTGGTCAACACATGACCCCTTCCCTAGTGTTTTTCCCTATATTCGCTGCAGGATTGCCTCGTCGTATCGGACAGGTAAAGTATCGCCCCAATCAACAATACCTGCCTGCTAGTGCAACTGTTGCTGTACTTTTCTATCTCATTTCTTAGTTCTGTATCATTTGAGTGTGTGATTATTTTATTTTATATTGTGTGTGAGAATTATTAGTAAAACAAATCATTTTATTTAAGATCTAGCCTCTATGTCTATTTCTGGAGATCTGGAGAAAATGGACTCTGGTATACACAGGTTATTGCTCCCTTTATTTAAGCCATAGCTATTTATTATTCAAATTCCCGACATCTTATTAAAGAAACAAGGCAATTTGGCTAATACTTCAGCAGGTGCCAACCTGCAAATGGGCAAAATAAACAACTGCCTGTACACACACCTTCTGTGTTGTGGGCTCCACCTTATGGAATGGCCTGACTCAGGAGGTAATGAAGCTTCCCAGTCCCTTGGCTTTCTGCAAACTATGCAATACTTAAATATTCAAGAGTACTTTTCTACGCAGGCAATAGAGTTGAACTATACTAAATGTTTCATGAAGTTCCTTGGATAAATTAGGGACTGTGGCCAATACATCTGTGTACAGCTTGTTAAAACTAGAATTGTACTATGTAATTTTTGCATCACTTAACGCATCATATTAATACATATCCTTTGCTTCAGTTCTGTTTTTAGACTTCTGGTTGGTTGTAGAACCCTAATTCCTATTGCATTGTTCACTGAATGTCCCATCCTGTCGACTGTATTGACTCACTCTGTGTAATCCACCTTGATTCCAAGTGAGAAAGGTAGACAATAACTAATGTACATAAATAAATAAAAGAGGATTATTTTGTACTATATTTAAACTGATGAAAAAACATCTGTTTATGATAAGCTTTCAGATAAGGACAAGAATGAAAAACAGAAAGAAGAAAACACATTTGAAGGGACTGGTATCTGTAACTTACGCAGTAAAATGGTCATTGGTTAATGATGGACAGTAGATCTGAAGAACTTTTCGGAAATTATTTCTGCTAATAACACCTGTACTTCGGGGGTCACATGCCTGCAAAGCTTTGTCAAATTCATTCCAGTATCCCTTGATTTGCTCAGTTAGAACATCTTCTGCCTAATATGCAAGAATTTTGACAAGGGAATTCAAACATTTTCAATGAGTTGGAGCATTTTATGTAGCAAAATTATATATTTAAATAAATAAATAATTTTACTTTTTAAAAGGCTACTTACAATATTCCAAGCTTCAAGGACAGCAGATGGCTTTTTAGGCTTCTTTGTACCATTAACCCATTTGGAATCTGTCTGTTTAAATAATATGAATTAAACTGTTTCCACTGTACTGTTTCCTGAGAGTGATACAAAATCAAAGGCATTTATAAAAAATGCCAAAGCAATCTCTTTTCACATATACAACAAGGTGCAGAGATTTAGAAAAGATCATGGATGATATAATGAAGCTAATATATTTATAAAATCATAAAGGAAAAAGTAGAGATGCTGGTAAATCCCAGAAAAAGAGGGAGAAGGAGGGGTTGTAGGATTCTAATTTCAAAGATGAGATGAAAGAGTTGGATGGCCAAAATGAGACAGCAGGGATGGGCATGAACTGATCCATGAAGCAAAACACGCCATGAATTTTGCCCTGTTCGTGGTTTGTGAACAGAAGTTCATGACAGTCTACTGCCACAAACTTCAATGAACTTTTAAAGCAGTTCATGGCAGTTTGTGGATAGAGCAGACAGGAGGGGTTTAAAGGGACTCTAAGTCCCTTTAAACGCCTTTAAAACAGATAGCTGTTTTTCACCTGTCTTCTGCAGTCCCTTTAAAGTTTTTGTGGCTTTCGTGGTAAATAGAAAGCAGGGGTTTAAAGGGACTCAGATTCTCTTTAAACCTCTGCTTTCTGCTTCATTCACAAACTGCCATGAACTATCTTAAAAATTTACAGAAGTTTGTAACAGAAGGACCATCATGAACTTCTGTTTGCAAATCACGAACAGGGCAAAATCCCTGACATAGCCCAAAACTATCTTTTGTATAGTAAAGCTGTTGACAGGCCTCCTCCGGTACACCTCTGGGAAAGCATTGCACTCTTCACAGAACAACTTGCTGGTGGTCCCTTGCCCTAGAAAGAACCAGCTGTCTTTGACTGGGGCCAGGGCCTTTTTGGCCCTGGCCCCAACCTGGTGGAACTCTCTGCCAAACAACATCAAAGCCCTGTGGGATCTTATGCAATTCTGTAGGGCCTGCAAGGCAGAGATTTGGTTGAGGACAGTGACAGTTTTACATCATGGCTGGCACCCTACCTGGATCCTCTACTCCTGATGGAGCTTACTCCCTCCCATGTGCTTACGGAGCACCCACGGACGAGATATGGGGGGAAATACAATAAATTTTTGCTGCTTGCTCTAATTACTGGATAATTTGCTGGATACAGGTTTTATGTTTTTATGTTTTTAAAATTTGTACACTGCCTAGATCCCCACAATCATGGGGATTAGGCAATTAATACATATAATTTTAATTTTACTACTACTACTACTACTACTAATAATAATAATAATAATAGGTTCCCCATGATATTCTGATAGGTAAACTAAAGGACTATAGACTGGACTCCAGGATAGTTAGGTGGATAGGGAACTGGTTGAAGAACCTTATTTAGAGAGTAGCTGTCAATGGCATTTCATCTGAATCGAGGAAAGGTGTTCAGTAGGGTGCCATACGGCTCGGTTCTGGGCGCAGTACTTTTCAATATTTTTATAAATAATCTGGATGAGGGTGTGGAGGGGCTACTCATTAAATTGGCAGATGACACCAAATTGGGAGGAGCAGCGAACACTCAGAAGATAGAGATAGAATTGAACGAGATTGAAACAAGCTAGAAAAGTGGGCGGATGTGAACAAGATGCAATTTAACAAGGTTAAGTGCCAAGTTCTACATCTGGGTAACAAAAATGAGGAACACGCATACTGGATGGGGGAAACATTTCTGAACAGCAGTGTGTGTGAACAAGATCCTGGGATACAGGGACCAAAAGTTAAATCTGAGCAGCCAGTGTGATGCAGTGACAAAATGTGATTTTGGGGTGTATCAACAGAGGCATAACATCCAAATCATATGATGTCATAGTCCCGCTGTACACTGCATTGGTCAGGCCGTACCTGGAGTCTCATGTGCAGTTCTGGAGTCCTCATTTCAAAAAGGATGTGGACAGAACAAAGGGGTGCAGAGGGGAGTTACGAGGATGGCTGGGGGCCTGGAGACCAAGCCCTATGAGGAAAGGCTGAGGGACTTGGGAATGTTTAGTCTGGAAAAGAGGAGGCTGAGGGGGGACATGATTGCTCTCTTTAAGTATTTGAAGGACTGTTACTTAGAGGAGGGCAGGGAGCTCTTCCTGTCAGCAGCAGAGGATGGGATGTTCAATAATGGGTTTAAATTAAGGGTGGGAAGGTACTGGTTGGATAGTAGGAAGCACTTTTTTACAGTGAGAGTTGTTCAACAGTGGAATCAGTTGCCTAGGGAGGTGGTGAGTTCCCCCTCACTGGCAGTCTTTAAGTAGTGGCTGGACAAACACTTGTCAGGGATGCTCTAGGCTGATTCTGCATTTAGCAGGGGGTTGGACTAGATGGCCTGTATGGCCTCTTCCAATTTTGTGATTCTATGATTTTAGCTGAGCAGCAGGAAGCAAACTGCTCCCCAGTGCTCAGCTATTTCTCTGGCTTTCTGCAAACCCCATTTAAAGGGACTGCGACCCCTTTCAATGAGGTTTGCAGAGCCACAAATCACTAACTGACTTGGTTCACAAAACGGCTTCCTGGTTCACTTTGGTTTGTGGTTTGGTTCATGGTTTGGCCATGAGCCACAAACCAAACCACATTTTCCCAGCTTGTGTCCATCTGTATGGAACAGTAGAAAAGAGCAAGAGTCCTGTAGCACCTTAAAGGCTAATGAAATTTGTGGCAGGGTATGAGCTTTCATGACTCACTGCTCACTTCTTTGGATACTAGACTCTTGTTCTTTTCTACTGCTACAGACAGATTAACATGGCCATCCATCTTGATCTATCAAAATGGGACAGAATAGGTGCAGAAGAGGCCTGGGCAGGATTTAGATTTCCCCAGAAACCTCTAAAGCCAGATGCCAGATGATGATATCTGACCCAAATCTTTTCTTAGTGGTCTTCCGGTTGAAAGGGGGCGAAAAGTAAAACTAATAAACGCTATGTCCTGTCTACAAACACCCTAAGCAGTACTTAAATGTTCTAAATAAATAATAAAGAAATAATTTTGCCCCAGTACTTTGTTGTAGATGTTAGGTAGGTACCTATGAACACTTACTATTGAATTCTGGTCTTCGAACAGGTTTAAAAAGTTATTGTAGCTGAGTTCCCCAGTGTGCTCTGGGTCAATGATCTTGATTAGTTCTTCAAAGTCATCATCACTTATTTGGAACATGATACAATCTAAAATCCGACGGAGTTCATTTTTTGTGATCTTTCCATCTTGATTCTATAAAGATACACACAAGTCGGTATAAAAGAACATTAAGGATCATTCAAATATTAATTTATATCATGAAGAATTTATTCGAAGATTTTAAAGACATATAAAGGTTATAAATCCCTACATATAATTAATTAAAAAATGAAATGTGATAGCGAGACGAAGAAGAAGAAGAAGAAGAAGAAGAAGAAGAAGAAGAAGAAGAAGAAGAAGAAGAAGAAGAAGAAGAAGAAGAAGGGGAGGAGGAGGAGATTGTATTTATACCCCGCCCTTCATTCAGAGTCTCAGAGTGGCTTATAATCTCCTTTCCTTCTGCTTCCCACAACAGACACCCTGTGAGATATGTGGGGCTGAGAGAGCTCTGAGAGAACAGCTTTTAGAGAATTTTGACTGACCCAAGGTCACCTAGTTGGCTGCATGTAGAGGAGTGGGGAAAAGTTTGGGGACCATTTTGGCAGTCTTCAGAACATTAAAATTGTGACAGAGCCAAACAGAGCCAAAATGGCAGCTGAGTCAAACTTAAGAATTGCTTGGGATTGATCCTTTTGGAGGACAGAGTGTAATCAGCACAGGACAGGTGTCAGAAAATGCCTTTGATGTTTCTCACTGAATCCATTGTTTTGTGTTCCCTACCCTGCTTTGCGCTTGCGTAGCTATGCAGGCAGAAACGTGGGAGCTTCTTCCCTGCCGCTTTTCCTTATCATCGTCCCCTTTTGCAGCACCCGTATTGTTTTGTAAAAAAAAAAGATGGGGGGCTCAGACTCTGCACGGATTACAGGGGACTAAACGCAGTGTCTGCAACTAATGCCTACCCAATGCCCCTCATCAAAGACTTGTTGGCAGAGGTGGCAAAGGGGAAAGTGTTTTCTAAACTGGATTTACGAGATGCCTATTTTCGGGTCCGTATCAGACAGGGGGATGAATACAAGACTGCATTTAATACCCCGCTGGGGCAATTTGAATATCGGGTTATGCCCTTCGGATTACAGGGGGCACCAGGGGTCTTCATGAATTTAATCAATGAAGTGTTACACCCCTATTTATTCAAGGGGGTGGTTGTTTATTTAGATGATATCTTGGTCTATACCCCGGATCAAGAATCTCACACCGCTCTTATGCGAAAAGTATTGGAAACGCTATTACAACACAAACTGTTTGTCAAACTGTCAAAATGTGAATTCCACCAGGAGTGCATTGACTTTTTGGGGTACCGCATATCCTCCGCGGGGTTAGAAATGGACCCAAAGAAGGTCCAAGATGTGTTGATGTGGGAGCCCCCAAAACCAGGCGGCAGCTCCAAAGTTTCCTCGGTTTCGCCAATTTTTACCGTCAATTCCTACCACATTTTGCCCAAGTGGCCCTCCCCTCACGGAACTGCTAAAGACTAAGGGGAGGGGAACTAAGGCTTCAATGCCAGGGGCCCCTTTGAACTGGACCCCCCAGTGTCAGGAAGCTTTTGAACAACTAAAACAGTTATTCACGTCTGAACCCATACTAGCACACCCCGATGAGACAAAAAAGTTTGTGGTCCAAGTTGACGCGTCGGATACCGCTATGGGTGGGGTGATTTTGCAAGAGAATGTTCAGGGGCAACTACAACCCCTTGCTTATGTGTCCAAAAAATTCAATGATACGGAGAGATTTTGGCCCATTTGGGATAAAGAAGCAGCGTCTATACGTTTAGCATTGATCACCTGGAGACACTGGTTAGAAGGGTCCCGAGTACCTTTTGAAATCTGGACTGATCACAAAAATCTTGAGGTACTGCGGAAACCCGGAATCTAAATGCAAAACAATTCCGGTGGGCTGAGTTTTTCTCTAAATTTCAATTCACCCTTCACCATTTCCCAGGTAAATCCAATCATCTGGCAGATGCTCTCTCCCGCCTTCCCCAACACCTCTGTAAGAGGACAGAAATACGAGAGTCTATGTTCACCCCTGAACAATTAGTTGGAGCAGTTGTAACCCGTAAAACCAAACGAGCACAATTGACCCCCATCCAGGCCTTAACCTGGGAAAAGCAATTTGCCACTGACATCACCACACAAGAAACAATTGAATTACAAGCCAGGGATGATGTGAAATGTGGTCCGAACGGCTGCTGGTACAGGGGAAATAAAATTTTTGTCCCAGAAGCTACCCGGTCCCAGATGTTGCAGACAGTCCATGACTCAAAATCTGCGGGGCACTTTGGATATGTAAAATCCTTACGCCTACTGCAACGCGGCTTCTGGTGGCCCCGGATGAAACGGGATTTATCCCTTTATATACAATCCTGTCCAACGTGCAATCGTTGCAAAGCCAGGCCAGGAAAACCTCCAGGTCTTTTACAGCCTCTACCCACCCCAAGCCGACCCTGGGAAGTGATCTCTATGGACTTTATCACGGATCTTCCCCCTCTAAACATATGACGGTCATTTGGGTGGTAGTGGATTTATTCTCTAAGCAAGCTCACTTTATACCGTTCCCCAGTCTGCCAACAGCCAAAGTCTTGGCCAAAGCCTTCCTCCAACACATTGCCAGGCTACATACGTTACCACTCAAGATAATCTCCGACAGGGGGTTCAATTTGTTTCAAAGTTGTGCTCAGAGTTGATGACTCTAATGGGTATTGAACGTGCCCTCAGTACTGCCTATCACCCTGAAACTGACGGGCAGACGGAAAGAGTAAACCAGACGTTAGAACAATACTTAAGGTGTTTCTCTAACTATCAACAAGACAATTGGGTAGATTTATTGCCACTGGCGGAGTTTGCATACAACAACTCATGGCATGCTTCAACAAATATGTCTCCCTTCAAAGCTGCCATGGGTTATGACAGCCCCCTCTTCCCTTTTTGAAACCCGGTGAGACGGGCGGGGAAGCCGCAGCATGGTGTAAAACTTTCCGGGACTCCTGGCCCCTAATTATCGAGACATTGAATGCGGCCAAGGCACAGTACAAAAAGCAGGCAGACAAAAAGAGGGCGGGTGGCTGGACACTGCAACCGGGAGACTCGGTCTACCTTTCAACCAAGAACCTAAGACTAGCGCAACAGTCCCGGAAACTCGCTTGGAAATATATTGGTCCCTTCAAAGTTTTAAGATGTATAAATCAAGTGACTGTACAGCTAGATTTGCCTAAATCTCTTAAAGCAATTCATCCAATTTTCCATTACAGCCTTCTCAAACCTGCATTACCCCCGACTAAATGGCAACCTGAGCTTCCAGCACCTCCCCCCTGTTGATGATTGATGATGAGGAGCACTACGAAATTGCTGACATTTTGGACTCTAAGATTCTCCATGGACAACTCTTGTATCTTGTTGAATGGATACATTTCGGGCCCCAATACAGGGAGTGGGTGAAAGTGTCTGATATCAATGCACCTGATCACTTGAGAGAATTTCACACTCGTTACCCAAATAAACCCGGGGGGCCCTCATTCTCTCCTTCCTGAGTGGTGGGTGGGTGGTTTTTGGGAAGGGCAGAATGTCAGAAAATGCCTTTGATGTTTCTCACTGAATCCATTGTTTTGTGTTCCCTACCCTGCTTTGCGCTTGCGTAGCTATGCAGGCAGAAACGTGGGAGCTTCTTCCCTGCTGCTTTTCCTTATCACGGTGGCCTTGAATGTAGGCTTTGGACTATTCTTGTTTCACTGAGAATTTTCCAGTCCTGGGAAGGCAAGGGGAGGGGGGAGTAGTCTCCCGTTCATGAAGTATTTCTCCCGCCGGGAGTTCCCGCGCGAGTGCTCATGTTTCATTTGCTAGGCGCTTCATTGCATCACACTATAAGTTAGCTTGCTTTGCTTTGCCCCCCATTCCTGACAATGACCTCCTACTGTGGGTTTTAGCAAGATAATCCAATAAAACCTTTCTTTGTGCAAGAATGACTGGATCTACTTGATTTTAAACCTGACAACAGGCTTTTAAAAACTGTCAAGATTGATTTAACACCAGATTGGATCTGAAGTTCTTGATTAGTTCAGTCTTATTATTACTTTCTGTTTCTTTAATGTATCATACTTGAGTTATATACTTCAAGGTTAGCTTAGCATTACTTCTTAGCTGAATATTTTCCCCTAAACATAATTATACACCTTGCTCTTTGCAAATCTAGTTCAACATGTATTTGCTATGGTGTTAATTCTTTAATGGTTAAGATTGTTGTTTCTGTATGTTTTCAATAAAAATATATTTTTAAAAAACTGCCAAGATCACAACCAGTGTGCAGGATCAAATTAGAAAGTCACAAAGAAAAAACACCCAAATTTGCAAGGAAGGGCAGGAAATAAGCATTAATATGCAGCTGTGCCAGGGCATCGGAGAAAATGCCCCCCAAGATTTTGGTTTTTTTTCAATTCAGTCACACAAGACTAAAAAAGCTCTCCAGAGCTTCTGCCAGAGGATTCCTCCCTCATACAAATTGCAGCCCTGTGCAAAGCATGGTGGAGTTGCAGCTGACTTTGCACAGGTGCGCATGCACACACACACTCATGCACACACATTGCCAACAATCACAGCTTGCAGTGTCAACGTCAGTGGGTTCTACTGTCCATTCTGTACACTCAACATGTTCACCCATATTATGAGATTGTGTGACTGTTTCCCATTTTTCACAGTGGCTAATAACACAGCAGAGAATCCCCTAGTGCTTCTCAGTATGGAAAACAGGGCTTCACAGCTGCTTGTCAGTTTCAAAAAAGCCTTGTCAATTTCAATATCAGGTTTTCCCCCTTTGCCTGTGTTCCATTATGTTCCCTTTCATTCTACAAACTAACACTAAAATGCATGCACAAAACCCAAACCACAATTATTTATACTGAAGGCGCTTGCTGGATGCTACTGCGCAGCTGTGATAGGGCAATTGCATAAATTAAAAGAAAGCACTTTGGACACCACCCACACATTTCACAAGTGATGTTCTAGCCTGATTTAGAAAAGTGCTTTTTTAAAATTGTAGCTACACAACAAATACATTGGAGGAAAAAGAATGATGTGTAAAGCAGGCACAGGATCCGAAGTCCCTGGCCTGGTGGAACATGCTCCGAACTCAGATCAGGGCCCTGCGGGATACTGTTGCAATTCTGCAGGGTCTGTAAAACAGAGCTGTTTTGCCAGGCTTTGGTTGAGGCAGCGGACATCAAGGAACATTGGCCTCCCCTGCCTTAACTGTCTCAATTACTCCATGGCATTGTTATATTTATTGGTGGCTGAGCTATTCCATCAGGGCAATCCACCACCTTCCCTGGCATAAACTCAGCATTCACCAGAATATTACTAACCACCAAGCTGCCTGTCAGGTTATTTTAATAAGTTATTTAAATTTTAAACTGTGGAATTAATGGTTTTAATGTTTCAATGTTTTTATGGAACTGCTTAATTATTGATGGTAGGAGCCCTTCTGAGCCCACTTGCAGGGTAGAGTGGGATGTAAATCTCAATAACTAACTAAATAAATAAAGATTAAAGGCCTACTGCTCTGAATATCTGCAGTAAGATACACATTTATAATGGGCCTATGAAGGATAATGTTGGATAAATAGGAGGTTCTGATGTGGTCCGCTTTAAACAATGCAATCCAGAGTGAAAATTTGGAGCTGGAGATTGAATGTTTGTCAGTGACGGCATCACACTTGAACAACAAGTTATGAATACCAGTATTGGCTATAGGGACACCTTGGATATCATCTGAGATGGAGTGACGGTGAAGAATATTGCTGTAACAAGATGTTGGTGTGGAGTTCCTTTAACAGAAATAGTAGACACTTATCAGTGTTTGTACCAGCAATTTCAGCCAAAGCTGTTTTATTGATTGAATCAAAAGCAGCTGTAGATCTACAAAAGCTATATACAGAGGTTTAGTGATCCCTTGGTGCTTTGTAGGGCTACTGGAGCAGAAAACCAGTCAGAGAAGCAGTGGGGCCTTTGGATGACAAAGGAATATAGGGATTGCTAAAGGAAGTGAGAAAGATGGCAGGCCTGTCTACCTGAGGGACCACCTTTCCCTGCATATCCCCCAGAGAGCACTGAGGTCAGGATCACAGAATCGCCTGACTGTCCCGGGCCCGAGGGATGCCAGACTAGCGATAACCAGAGCCAGGGCCTTTACAGTGACGGCTCCATACTGGTGGAATGAGCTCTCAGAAGATCTCAGGGCCCTGCAGGACCTTCTACAGTTCCGCAGGGCCTGTAAAACAGAGCTCTTCCACCAGGCTTTCGATTAGGGGCTGCCACTGATGAAAAAGGCACTGATGAAAGAGGCACTGAAAACGGAACATCCTATGGACCTGGTTATGGCGTTGGATTTGCTGCCCGCATGACTGGGAGTGTGATATAGGATTTGCTGCCCACCTGACTGGGAGTATGATATTGTCAGTTTGTGCACGGACTACCGTGGCCTTAATGCTGTGTCTGCGACTAATGCTTACCCGCTGCCGTTGATTAAGGATCTGCTTGCCGCGGCGGCTGGGGGGAAGGTGTTCTCAAAACTTGATTTACGGGATGCGTACTTCCGAGTGCGCATCAGGGAGGGAGACGAATACAAGACCGCCTTTAACACCCCCCTGGATCAATTCGAATACTTGGTGATGCCGTTCGGCTTACAAGGGGCCCCAGGGGTATTTATGAATTTGATTAACGAGGTGTTGCACAAATATCTGTTCAAAGGGGTCCTCGTTTACCTTGATGACATTTTACTGTACTCCCTCGATATGAAATCCCATGTGCAACTCGTTAGGGAGGTGCTTCAAATGTTACACGAGCACAAACTGTTCGCCAAACTATCTAAGTGCGAGTTCCATCGGTCGGAGATTTCGTTCCTGGGCTACCGTATCTCACAGAAGGGCATTGAGATGGACCGAGACGTGGTGGGGTGAGAGCCCCCCAAAACACAGCGGCAACTCCAAGGGTTCCTTGGATTCGCGAATTTTTACAGATCGTTTCTCTCGAATTTCACGCAGGTGGCCCTGCCCCTCACTGACCTACTTAAGACAAAGGGGAAAGGCCACGAGAGTACCCAGCCAGGGGCCAAATTGAACTGGACCGCTGACTGTCAGTGGGCATTTGAACAGTTCAAAAACCCTGTTCACATCCGAGCCTGTGTTGGCGCACCCCGACGAGGCGAGAAAATTCGTAATCCATGTTGACGCCTCGGATGTCGCTATGGGGGGAGCCATTTTGCAGGAGGGGGAGGATGGGAAATTACACCCCCTCGCATACGTGTCCAAAAAGTTTACAGACACTGAACGGAACTGGTCAGTTTGGGAGAAGGAAGCAGGATCAATAAAGTTGGCTCTCTCCACTTGGCGGCACTGGTTAGAGGGGGCGAGGGTGCCGTTCGAGATTTGGACTGACCACAAAAACCTTGAGTTACTGCACTCGCCCCGGTCCTTGAACGCGAAGCAGCTGCGGTGGGCTGACTTCTTTTCAAAGTTTGACTTCACACTGCACCATTTCCCAGGGAAGGCAAACTCGCTAGCGGATGCCCTGTCCCGCCTCCCGTGACAGCAAGAGGGAGGTAGTTCGAGATTCAGTATTCACGCCCTCACAACTGGGGGGAGTGGTGACGACTTGGAGCAAAGCAAAGACCCTGCCTCCGATCCCTCTCACTTCCCCATGGGAGCTGAAGTTCGTATCTGAACTTTCCGAGGCTGACCGCGCCTCCCTGGCAAAGGAGGAGGGGGTGGTGAACGACAGCAGGGTTGCTGGTGGGAAAACGGGAAGCTCTTTGTTCCACTTTCCCTGCGAGGGGAGGTCATGGGATGGACGCATGGTTCTAAACTGGCGGGGCACACACCAGGTTTGTTAAATCACTACAATTGCTTCAGAGACAATTTTGGTGGCCAGGGATTAGAAAAGACTTGTCTTTGTTCATGCAAGCCTGCCAGACTTGCCTCATGAGTAAACATCGCCCGGGGAAGCCACCGGGACCCCTTCAACCATTACCGACCCCGCCCCGCCCCTGGAAGGTTGTATCGATGGATTTTATCACTGACTTACCACCAAGTGGGGAAAAGACCGTGATATGGGTGGTGGTGGATACGTTTTCCAAGCAAGCACACTTCGTTCCTTTCAAGTCCATCCCCCTCGGCTAAGAAACTAGCGAAGGCTTTTCTGCAGCATGTTGTAAGACTCCATACTCTTCCTGGGAAGGTGGTCTCAGACAGGGGGTCACAATTCGTTTCTCAGTTTTGGGGGGAGTTGATGGCGCTGTTGAGGGTGGAAAGGGCTTTAAGCAGTGCGTATCACCCAGAAACCGATGGGCAAATGGAACGGGTGAATCAAACCCTTGAACAGTACTTGAGATGTTTTACTAACTTCCAGCAGGACGATTGGGAATCTTTATTGCCCTTGGCAGAGTTCTGTTACAATAACACGTGTCATGCTTCTACGGGGATGTCCCCTCTTATGGCTGTGCATGGTTATGAAGCCCCGCCACTCCCTTTCTTGGCTGCACCAAATTTGCCACAGGGGGAGGCGGGGGAATGGTGTAAAATACTTCAGGTGGCGTAGCCGCTCCTGGCACAAACTCTTGAAGATGCTAAGTCGGTGTACAAGGAGCAGGCTGACAAGAAATGAGACAAGTCGTGGACCCCAAAACCGGGGGAGTTCGTGTATCTATCCACTCAGAATTTAAAAGGGCTGCAGCCCAGCAAGAAACTGGGGTGGAAGTATATTGGCCCTTTTGAAATCAAACGTGTTTTGAATAATATGACTGTTGAACTAATACTACCTAAATCACCGAGAGCTCTGCATCCTGTATTCCACCTCAGATTGTTAAGACGCTCACCTGGGGAGAACGAATGGAGACCAAAGCGACCTGCTCCCCCCCCCCCCGATGGTGAGAGGGGAACCGCACTAAATTCTGGACTCGAAGATCTCTAGAAACCGATTGTATTACCTGATTGAGTGGGTGGATTTTGAGCCTGAACAGAGGGAATGAGTGAAGGCGGACAATGTTCAGGCCCCCCGGTTAATCCGTGCATTTCACAAGTTGTACCCATTAAAGCCGAGGGGCGGGGGTTTATCATCAGAGGGGCAGAATGTCAGGTGATCCTGCCATAAGATGTGAGGGAGGGAAGGAGGATGAGATGATCTGTAACCTTTTATGCTTGGAAGGGAGGAAGTGGGGAGGTTGCCAGGGCAACAGGGTGTTCCTCAGCCTGGGCTATCTCCTATCTGATCAAATGGCCTTGTCATACGGTTTGGATTTCTCCGGTATGGACAGCTGGGCCCCTTTATGGCTCGAACAACTTTCGCACCTTTCTCCTGCGCGTGGGCTATGTAGCCATTGGTAGAATGCTTAGGGGGGGCTAGCTCAGTGGGGTATATCCATAGATGTTTCTTTGTGTCCTTCATTCCTGACAATGAAATGTTAGTGTGCTTTTAGAACTGCTGCTGAATAAACTCTATCTTCTTATGAAGCCTGGAGTTTGGCTGTCTTTTTGAAGTGCCTGACAGATATAGGAATCGCCTTTTGTTACACTAGCACTTTATGTAATCTTTGTTTAATGAATTTTATTGTATGGACTGTATTGTTTTATGACATTTTAACTATTGTATGCTGCCTTGAGCCAGTTTCTGGCTAGGCGGGATATAAATCAAAATAAACAAACAAACAAACAAATAAATAAATAAATAAATGAAGCCCAATGACTTTTTTGCTTCTGCATTCACTGTGGAAACTGTGGGGCATGTACACAGACCCTATTTTTGGGGAGGGAATCTGAAGAACTCAGCCAAATTGAGGTGACCAAAGATGAATTCTAGACCTACTGGGGAATTTAAAAAGTGATAGGTTTCCAGGTTCTGATGGCATACACCCAAGAGTTCTTAAGAAACTCTGATGTGAGATTGCTGATCTACTAATCCATCTATGTTACCTATCACTAAATTCAACCGCTGTACCAGACTGGAGAGTAGCAGATGTGACACCAATTTTTTAATAAGGATCCAGAGAAGAGGTGTGCATTCGGTTGCATCCAAACCGAAAAAATACCAGAAGCCAAATACAGATCACAGTTCTGTATTCGGCTACCAATATAACTGAATCCAAAAAAACCGTAATTATCCAGCTTTATTTTCAGGTTCATTTTGCTATACCGAAAAGTCTCATTAAACCTAACAGCCGCCTCAGCCGCCAGTCAGCTGTTGAGTTTAAATGCCTTTCTTTTCCTCCCCGATCTTGGGGAAGGAAATAAAGGCATTGTAAACATGCCTGCTTACCTTCCTGATCTTTTTCAGGTGTCCCGCGGCTGCGGGACACCTGGAGAAGATCAGGAAGGGAAGCAGGCATGTTTGCCTTGCTGCCCTCAGTCTCCCCAGCCAAGATGCACAGGCTGGAAAGACAGAGGGTAGCCAGGCAAACATGCCCCCTTCCTTCCCTGAGCCTCTCCACTATTGTGGAGAAGCCGAGGAAGTGTGGGGCATGTTTAAATACCTTTCTTTCGCTCCCTGAGATCAGTCTCCCCAGACAAGATGCACAGGCTAGGAAGACAGAGGGCAGCCAGGCAAACATGCCCCCTTCCTTCCCTTGAGCCTCTCTGCTGTTGTGGAGAAGCCTGGGGAAGTGAGGGGGCATGTTTAAATGCTTTTCTTTCCCTCCCTGAGATCTGTCAGCTAGATAAGGGAAGGCAGAGAGCCAGGCTTTCCCTTGTCAATTTCACTCCCAGCTGACTGGCGGCGAGTGAAATTGACAGGGAAATCTGTAGGGGCTACCAGAGGAAAAGAAGGCATTCTAACATGCCTCCTTTCCCTCAGGTGGTGTAAATCCGACCTGAATATATTCAGGAATACTGAATATAGCCCCAATCCAAAATACCTTACTGGTATTTTACTGGGGAAATTCGGCATTTACCAATATTTTTCAGGTCTGATTTACCTGAAGCCGAAAAATACTGGCAATTTTTTTTTGCACACCCCTAATCCAGAGGGCAATCAGGAAAATACAGGCCAGTTGGCCTAATATCTGTCCCAGGCAAATTAGTAGAAACTGTAATCAAAAATAGAATTGTTGGGCATGTAGAGAGACAAAGCCTGCTGAGGGAAAATCAGCATAGATTCTGCTAAGAGAAGTCCTGCCTCACAAACCTTTTGGAGTTCTTTGAGAAAGTGAAAAAACATGTAGACAACTGTGACCCAGTATATACTTGGACTTTCAAAAGGCTTTTGAAAAGGTACCTCACCAAAGACCCTGGGTAAACTTAGCAGTCATAGGATAAGAGGATGGGTTCTCTTATTTATTAAAAATTGGTCAAATGACAGGAAGTAAAGAATAGGAATCAATGGACAGTCCTCACAATGGAGGGAAGTAAGCAGTGGGGTCCCACAAGGATCGGTATTGGGGTTGGTACTATTTAATGATCTGGAACTAGGGGTAAGTAGTGTAGTGGCCAAGTTTGCAGATGACACCAGATTATTCAGGATGGTGAAAACCAAGGCTGAATGTAAAGAGCTCCAAGAGGACCTCCATAAACTGGGTGACTGGGCAAATGAACTGGGTGATTGTGGCAAATGAAGTTCAATATTGAAAGTGTAAGGTGATATACATTGGGACAAAAAATCCCAAATTCAAGTACAGGCTAATGGGGTCTGAACTTCGTGAGGCTCTGGGCATTAGCCAGTTATGGGGCTTTAGGGGCTGAGTCCCCTACTGTGTACCCCAAAGCCCCACCAGGCACACACCCCAAAGCCCCACCAGGTGCCTAAAGCCCCCCACCCCACCCCCTTGTGAGGCTATGCTGCGCCACCACCAGCCCCGTAGCCAGCTCAAAGTCCTTCCTTGCATTGGCAGGAGGGTGGGGAGGGAGTTTCAAGCTTGGGCACATGGAGCTTGAAAAAAGCTAGGTCAGAGGCAGAAATTAGCTTTTGTAGTGGTTGTAGCAAAGAAGCAGTTTGTAGTGGTTGTAGCAAAGAAGGTTTATGATTTCTTATAGAGATCTGGGGAAAGAAGGTGGGGGGGTGGAGAAGCCTTGTGCCTGAACCAAAAGAGTTGCTTGGAGGGAGCATGGAGGAGGAAGGCTTTTGGAGCAAGAGGAATCTCTGAAACAGGGTTGGAAGGAAAGATATTGCCACACCGATGGGTTTCTGCATTTATTTTTAACTTTTCCCATTTCCCATGATCAGTGAGCAAAAAGCAGCCAAGCTCACCAGATGTGTCAGAGGGCAGAATCCTTCCAAAAAGGGGTGGCCATGAATTGCCCCGATTCCCAGTACAGGGGTGCAGCTCAGCCCTTGCCTTAGGAGAAGCCTAAGGAGAAGCTGCCAGGCATGGCAGACCCAAGGAGAGGTGGGAAAGCATCTGGCATGGACTCCACAATGCGCCCCCCGCTTGCTCCCTTCATCCTCTCTGTTGCAGTGCCTAAGACTTTGGGAGGCGGGGAGGGGGGCAGAGTGCTAATGATAATTGGAGGCATTGGAGGATGCCCCACCAGTTTCCCCAGTGCCCCCGCATTGTAAATTTCCTGGTTATGGCCTTGCTGAGGCTGAGAGGGGAAAAGATCTTGAGGTCATAGTTGATAGCTCAATGAAAGTGTCACCCCAGTGTGCTGCAGCACTGAAAAAGGCAAACTCTAGGTTAGGGATTATTAGGAAAGGGATTGAGAATAAAAACACCGATATATTGTATAGCCCCTGTATAAATCTATGGTGTAGCTTCATTTGGAATAGTGTGTACAGTTCTTGTCACTATATCTCCAAAAGGCTATTGCAGAGCTAGAAAAACCACAGAGGAGGGCAACTAAGATGATTAGGGGGTTGGGACACCTTCTCTGTGAGGAAAGGCTAAAGAGTCTGGAACTTTTTAGTTAAGAAAAGAGATGACTAAGGGGGGACATAATAGAGCTTATAAAATTACGCATGGGTGGAGAGGGGTGATAAAGATACATTTTTGAGGGCATCCAATGAAACTGATGGGCAGTAGGTTCAGGATGGATGAAAGGAAATACTACTTAACACAGAGTGATTAAAATGTGGAATTTGCTGCCAGAGGATGTAGTGATGGCCACAGGAATAAACAGCTTTAGAAGGAGATTAGATAGATTCATGGAGGATAAGTTTATCAATGGCTACTAGCCATGGTGATTGAGGGGAACCTTCAGATTCAGAGGCACTAAGCCTCTGAATCCCAGAGCCAGGAGGCAACATCAAGGGAAGGCCTCAGCCTCTATGCCCTGTTAGACATCCAGAGGAACTGGTTGGCCACTGTATGAGACAGATGCTGGACTAGATGGACCATTGGTCTGATCTGGCAGGGCTCTTCTTATGTTCTTACCTGGTAAAGAGTTAGGCAATGATTGATTCTGCTTTGCACTCCCCCTGTTCTCTGCACCAAGAACTAATGAGGGATGGCTCTGATGCCATTAAGTGTTTTGACAGCATAGCCCAGCTCCCTAAATCTCTGCTTTCAAACAACCAACTTTTAAAAATTACAACTCAATCTGGCAGAGGGTGGTTTTATCAGGATTGTAGAATTGTCAGGAAAGAGCTAGTACACTATACCCAACAGATTCACTATCATAAGAAAGGAACATCTGTCAGTCACCTCATTTCTATAAGAGGTTCCTTAGGCAGAATAAGCTTAATCACGCTAAACTACAATGGCTGGAACAAAGACTAGTAGTCCTGGTTTTGGCAACTTGTTTCCTTTGGTCTAGATAAATTATCCTCCCCCCACTGGATGCCCAGATCTCTGCAAAAGACTGGCATACACTTCAGCAGCAGTCAAGGGCTTGAGACAGTATCCTGTCAAGCTATAGAATAATCTGACCATGAACAGACTTTCTGCTTCCTCTCCTATGTATCCATCTGCCAAAAGGGTGTGTGTTTACAGAAGGAGATCTGAATCCTCCTCTGCAGCAATTCAAGAAACGTGGTAGTCATAGGGTGCCTACTTCAACTGCCTTTGTTTCTTCCCTTAGTCGGTTGTTTGGGTGGGTGGGTGGATGCAAGGTGAAGTCATGAAGATTTGTTGGCATCAAGATATGTTTATTGGCTTACTCCACATATTACTAACATAGTGGTTTCATTGCCATGCCACTCTGAGATTGTTGGGTGTTGGTGATATCACTATGGAGTCACTATGTTCGTAGATTCTTGGATTTTGTAGCTGTGGACAGAGCAGACAATACGAACTAGCTACAGCAGGGTCATGCTGGCATCAGCATCGTTCTGGCACCATAGGACTGAGGACTGGGCTGCCCATTAATTTAAGCATCATAGACTAGAGGTACTTCAGTTTCTGCTGGTTCACGTTAACTTACAAAGGCCTCCCAATATATCCTTACAGTCCTACATGAATTCTTTGGCTATGGGCTTACACCTTTATAGGCTATTTTATCTGAACAACCTCAGTGCAGTTAAGGTCAAGAACAGAAAATTAATACTTTATGAAAGCTCTCTAAAGTTCTACTGCTTTAGCAAAATATTGCAGGAAACCAAAAACAAGTTTAAGTAATGCCCATAAATAATTTTTCTCACTCTGTCAAGCATGAGGAAGGCTTTCTTCAGTGATGAATATGCATCTTGGATATGTCCGTGCAGCTTTAGAAGAATACGGTCACTTGGGAAAGCTTCATCTAACTTTCTGCTTCTGTAAGTAGAAAACATGAGTTATCTGACACCTATGCAACACAAGCAATTATACGTCTTCAAAGAACACAGTGTTTTCCATCAGTTCTCTCTCCTTATCTCTGATCTGCCAGGCTCTGCTAGGTTCTGCCTCCTAACTCAAGAGGTTCTATCTCCTGATCTTTGACCTGCCAGCCTCCATTGGTGGGAGCGAATCTGTAGCTGAAAGGAACAGTCTTTAGACATAACTCTTTGTTTGTCCTTTTGTTCTATGAGGATATCATTTACACAGAAGTGTCAAACTCATTTGTTACAAGGGTCAGTTCTGACATAAATGTCACTTTGTTGGGCCAGGCTATGCATGCCATAAAATGTAATATGAGGTACCGGAGATATCCTTATACTATTTCCCAGACTTTTTGTGTGTGTGCGGATACCTATTTCCACCAACAGGGGGTTCACTCTCCCCCAACAGCTTTTCCTACATAGTCAGTAGACTTCCTGGGTTTGTAGAAAAATCCAAAAACTAAAAAAATCCCTTCCGGGACGGTTGAATTACCCCCAAAACCTTTTGAAATGGCCTCTGCTGGGACCCTAACTCCAGACATCAACGGTGAGAGATTAGAACGTTGTGGGGGGGAGGCTTCTAACTGGCTCTGTCAGTAAAAGGGTGGGGGAAGGG
This sequence comes from Gekko gecko, assembly GCA_029375565.1. NCBI lineage: Eukaryota > Metazoa > Chordata > Lepidosauria > Squamata > Gekkonidae > Gekko > Gekko gecko. Next base: position 212,735,367 of record JAPDNY010000005.1, on the reverse strand, counting down.
CCCTTTCCAGGCCTGGACTTGGAGGGAGGGAGGGAGCCTTGGGAATTCCTAGAGGTTCCTAGAGGTTTTTTTGGTGGAGTGCAAGGAGGGCAGGATTTGGGGAAGGGAGAGGCCTCAGCTGGGTATAATGCCACATAACCCACCCTCCAAAGCAGCCATTTTCTCCAGGGAGACAGATCTCTGTTGTTCACAGATCTCTGGAGTTCACTCTCCAGGCCCAACTTGGAGGTGCCAACCCTAGGCCTGGCAGCAGTCTAAGGTTGCCAGGTCCCCCCATGGACACTGGCAGGGGATCGGGGTAGTGGGGTTGCCAGCTCCAGGTCTGGAAATTCCTGGAGATTTGGGGATGGAGCCTGGGGAGGGCAGGGACCTCAGTGGGGCACAGTGCCATAGAGTCCACCCTCCAAAGCATCCATTTTCTCCAGGGGAAGTTATCTCAGTAGTCTGGAGCTGAGCAGTAATTCCAGGGGATCCCCAGATCCCGCCTGAAGGCTGGCATCCCTAGGCAGCACCCTCTGTATGACTTGATACCATCTAATTTGCATGACTCAACATGCTGCCTTGGCTGCACTACCCTATGAAGGCCAGAAGTGGTGCAGCAGTTAGAGCTTCGGAGTAGGGTCTGTAAGACCCAGGTTCATTTCCCTATATTGCGGTGGAAGCTGACTGGGTGATTTTGGACCAGTTACATACTTTCAGCCTAACCAACCTCACAGGGTTGTTGTGCAGATAAAAAGGAGGTGAGAATAATGTAAGCTGCTTTGGTCCCCACTGTGAAGAAAGACTATAATTTTCCTTGGTAGAAGCTGTGGGGGAGGGGGGTGGAGACGAAAAGCTGAAGACAGATAAAGGCAGGTAAAGGTAGGTTGGCTGTTAGGTGGGAAGGAAATAGGGTTGCCAACTCCGGATTGGGAAACCCCTGGACATTTGAGGGGTGGATCCTGGGGAGGGTGTGGTTTGAGGAGAGGAGGAACTTCAGACTGGTATAATGCCATAGACTACACCCTCCAAACCAGCCATTTTCTCCATGAGAACTACCATTGCCAGCCTCTGGGTTAGGGCTGGAGATCACCCAGAATTACAACTGTTGTCCGGGTGACAGAGATCAGTTCCCCTGGATAAAATGGCTGCTTTGGAGAGTTGAATCTATGGCTCCACCCCCAGAAGGGAGAAAGAATGTGAGATAGGTAAGGGTAGAGGGGAGGAAGCAAAGGTGTGAGGAATGGGATGACCATCCCGCAAGTTTCTTGCGGGTCTCCACTCGTAAAGTTTATAAAGGTGATTTCAGATGTCAAATGGCAACAGCAAGTGAATGACAATAGCAGGCTTGGTTGGATTAGATGTGATATGCAGAGGGGTAGCTGGCATGGAGATAACAGTGTGGGTAATGAGACAGAAAACCTAGGTCTCAAGTCCATCCAGTAGGATTCAGTCCAGGAGGATGCAAAGAATAAATGGACATAAGTCTGACATTAGAAAACAGAGTAGCAGTGCTCTTACAAAGGAATTTCAGATTAGAAAGAGAGACTGCTGAATTGCAATTGATAATGAAACTCAAGACAATGCATCCTCCTGGACTGAACTGAGAGCTAGTTTTCCTATCTCATTACCAATGTGTGCTGTTATCATTTGGCATCTGAAATCGCTCCACTCTCCAAGATATACAGACCAATCCAAGTGTTCTAATTCCTAAGTAGCCTCTTTTTGAAAGAAAATAAATCCAGATGGGAATGGAGAAATCCCATCTTTTAAAACAAAACAAAACACAATTTTTCAGAATAAGCCAAAATAATTTCCTCAATGTGCATTGTGCTTGTCAGAATGATCCACCCTCCCTGCCAAGAACTATGCTTGCACACAAAAGCTTATACCTGGAATAAAATGTTATTGGTCTTGAAGCTGCAATGGGACTCCAATTTTGTTTTCTGTCTCTCTTTCCTCCCCTCCCTCCCCAAAAGAGGTGCAGCAGCCCTGGAGAAGGAAGCAGAAGCTGTATGTGTGTTTGTTTGTATGTGTGTGTGTGTGTGAGAGAGAGAGAGAGAGAGAGCACAAAGGAGGGGGGAGGGAGGCAAGAGGTAGGAAACAGGAAGTGGGAAGCAAAGAGCCACTGAGGGAGCTGGGGGAAAAAGCAAGCTACAGTGTGGCTGCAGCAGCAGCCCTAGGAATGGAAGCAGGAGAAAGACGTTGCTCAGAGGCTGGATTGGAGCCTTGCGCAGGCCGCATCCAACCCACGGGCTGCATGTTTGACACCCCTGATTTAAAGGATCCCCAATAATTAGAAGAATCCAGTGCCCTGTCCTTTACTCACAGGCTGCAACAGGTTAAGAGAAAGCAGGTCATAGTCCATGATACAAACCTTAAACAGTCCAAGCTGACATCTGCCATGAAGGTTGTTGGCTTTTCCACTCCCTGAATATATCCTTTTACTTCTCTAGGTAACCCTAAAGATGGGAAACTGCACAACAATGTTGTACAGAAGGAAATGGCTAAAGTTGGGGGGTGGGGGTGGACCAAGAGCTCTGTGTGAGAGAATTACAAGTTCTTTATTCAGCACATTGACTCAATTTAAGCAGATACTACTGAATTCTTAGTCTAGAAATGTGCATTTGGATATTCCTGAGCCAAAATTAAACTTGAAATTTCATGCTGCCTGCTGGCTGCTGGCAGTGCTGGCTGCTGCTGTGGCCTTTAAGATAATGGGCAGTAGACCCAGCCTTCAAACTCCAGAGGCCAGGTCTACTGACTATTATTTTCAGCCTACCTGGCAACTGATTGGCAATGTGGCATCCCTTTAAACTTTAAAGGGCCAATATTTTCAATGAGAGGTAGACCTGGGTTTCAGAGTTCAGTGGCCAGGTCTTCCCACTGAAAATAAAGGTCATTTAAAGAGCTGGTGTGCTGATGTCAGCCTGGTGCACAATGCTCTCTGTCTCTCCCTCCTCCTGCTGCCTTCAGGAGTGTCTCCAAACCCCAAATGTATTTATTTCACTAAGGGCATAATTTTTGGATGCTGAAATCTCAGAACACAAAAACTGCATGAAATGCTTTAGAAAAATTATACCACCACCATCTCCACCCCCACAAATGGCTGGCAAAATAAAAATGCCTTTAAAAAAATGAAAATGAAAATTGTCAAAGTGTGTGCCCTAACTCAAACCTCTTGAGGATTATTTAGTGGTTAAAGTGTTGGACTAGGATCCGGAGATCCAGGTTCGAATCCTCACTTTGCCATGGAAGCTTGCTGGGTGACCTTGGACCAGTCATATACTCTCAGCCTAACCTACCTCACAGGGTTCTTGTAAGGATAAAAAGGATAAGAGAATGAAGTAAGTTGCTTGAGGACATTTTAAAAGACACTGGAGAATAGGGATGATTTCTGTGGACAGCTTCATTGACAGATCAGAAACATAGAAAACATAAGAAGTAATGACTAGAAAACACTGCCATAATTTTCAGTAAGATCTTAATGAACAATCACATTCAGAACAGCAGAGCCCATGTGACCTCACAGAAGTGGGGTGAAGGCCCCCAAAGCACAGTCTCCCCTGTGTTCTAGGGAACCCTGAGAAAATTATCAGTAAGTTATAAATGAGAAGGTCAGTAATGACAGGCAAGCCTCCCTGAAAGACTGCTTGATCAGTGACCACCATTACTGTCTTTCTTTGCAGTATTTTCATTTGCTGGAGTATTAGGTACATTGTTTCATAACACATTTTTTTTAGGTGAACAGCTAAGAACTGGAATTAATGCAGTAATGGCTGCAGCTTCATTTCAAGGGGCAAACCTGGTCCTCTGCTATGTAATATGTGAAATAGTCCTAGATGATGGGGTAAAGGTTAAAGCTAGGATCCTCTAGGGGAATCATGGACTAGAAGCTTTGAAAAACAATTGGAACCTTTTTCTTACCGATAGTGTTTTCTTGTAGGAGATGCGTGGCGACAATCAAATGTAATGGGATCTTGAAACTTATCTAAAAATCTTTCCCAAGCCATACTTTTGGACACTTTTATTCCGAATCTGATCAATAAAAATACATATTTGTTTTAAAATATTGTATTTTACAGATAAGCCCATATACTGTTTGCCAAAACTGAATCTCACTGCCTTGGGGACTGTTATTTGGGTGAAAAGGCAGCATAGAAATGTTCTAAATAAATACATTTAGCTAGATTTAGGGAGCAATCTTAAGCAGGTCTACTCAGAATTAAGTTTCATTTTATTCAGTGGGGCTTACTCCCAGGAAAATATTCTTCGGATTGGTATAAACAAGGCCTGTCACATCTGTACATGTGACAGAATGCAGGAAGGAATGAGGAGCACTCCATACCACTTTAAACTGCAGGTGGAAAATTTCATGTTTTAATACTCTCCTGTGTAATAACAAGCTCTCTGCAGTAGGAAAATGGCAGAGCAGGGGACATCTGGCCTAGAAAAACAGGTTGCTTACCTGTAACTGATGATCTTCAAGTGGTCATCTGTGCAGTACCACACATGGGTTGGGCGCCTGCGCACGACCTCGTTAGGAGAATCTTCTAGAGCTTTACCTCAGAATAGCTTTTGGCGTGCTCTCTTCCCGCCCTGGGGAGGAGACATGCACTGCGCATGCCCAGAGCGGGAGAGAGAGCCACCTCCCACTCAGTTCCTTCGACCGCCACCGGCAAGGCCAAAGAATCCAAAGAAGGAAATCTGGAGATGCCAGCAGCGGGGAAGGCCGGGTGGGATTGTGGTACTGCACAGATGACCACTCGAAGATCATCAGTTACAGGTAAACAACCTGTTTATCTTCGTCGTGGTCTCTGTGCAGTCCCACACATGGGTGATTACAAGAGCTGAACCAGTTGGAAGAGGGAGCTGGAAGCTGCAAAGGACACAAAAATACTGGTTAAGACACAGCATCATCAGCAAAACAAATCACCCACGGGTCCTACCTGAGGGTGCAGCAGGATTAAGCGAAGAGAGATCGCAGCACCGTCTGACCGAAGGCAGCATCCCATCGGGCTCGGACGTCAAGGGCGTAGTGGGTCACGAAGGTCGATGCCGAGGACCACGTAGCAGCCGCACAGATGTCTTCCAATGGGACACCCACCAGGAAAGCGGCGGACGTCGATACCGCCCGTGTAGAATGGGCAGTGAGACAGGTAGGAACAGGTTGACATGCCAGCTCATAGCAGAGGGCTATGGTGGAAGTCACCCATTTAGAGAGACGTTGAGAGGAGACTGGTTCCCACAGCCGCGGGGGACCATAAGCTAGGAACAGCCGAGGAGATTTACGTATGGGCTGTGTCCTATGGAGGTAGAAAGAGTGCGCTCTGCGCACATCGAGACAGTGCAAGGCTCTCTGAGAGACATCAGTCGGGTTCAGAAAGAAAGTAGGCAGAACAGACGACTGAGAGAGATGAAAGGCAGAGATGACCTTAGGGAGGAAAGAAGGTTCTGTTCTAAGGACAACCTTCTCCCTATGAAAAATTGTATAGGGGGGATCAGCCGTAAAGGCAGCTAGCTCCCCTACTCTACGTGCAGTGGTAATAGCAACAAGAAACGCCGTTTTCCAGGAAACTAACCTGAGGTCGGCGGTAGCCATAGGCTCAAACAGTTTAGCCATGAGTTGAGAAAGGACCAGTGACAAGCTCCACGAAGGCACCAACAGTTTCCTAGGTGGGCACATCTGAAGAAGACCCTTGAGGAACGTCTTGGTGAGATGATGGGAGAACACCGAGGATCCATGTATCAGGGGGTGATTGGCTGAGATCGTTGCCAGATGAACTCGCAAGGACGAATAGGCAAGGCCAGTGTCCTTTAAGTGCACGATGTAGCCGAAAATCTCATGGAGAGATGATCGAAGGGGATCGAAGGAGTGATCAGAAGCGTAGGATTGGAATCTGTTCCACTTGAATCGATAGGAACATAGAGTAGAAGGCTTCTTAGTGTTCAGGAGGATCTCGGAAACTTGAGGCGGGAAGTCTAAGGTTGGATCTTCCAGGCCGTCAATCTGAAAAATCCCGGATTGGGATGGAGGATTCTCCCTCGGGCCCAAGAGAGGAGATCTGGGATGACAGGGAGAGGGCGGAAGGAATGACGGGAGAGCTGGAGCAGGTGAGAGAACCAGACCTGGTGCGGCCACCACGGAGTGACTAGAATGCAGGAGGTGCCGTCTGCACAAATCTTCTGCATGACCCGGGAGATGAGAGGGAACGGAGGAAAAAGGTAAAACAGGACTCCAGTTTACTTGTGGAGAAAGGCCGAGCAGATGGGGGACCCCTGCTGAAAAACAGGTGACATCGAGCATTGTTGGCAGATGCGAAGCCATTGACAGATGGGTGACCGAACTCTCGAAACAGAGGTTGAAGATACCGGAGCGGAATGGACCATTCATTGTCCGACGAGGCAGAACGACTCAACCGATCGGCATCGACATTCCGATCCCCGGGAATGTGTATCGTCGAGATCGTGATGGAGTGATCGAGGCACCAAGACCAGAGGTTGATCGCCAAGTTGCAAAGACGAACAGAGGCGGTGCCACCCTGTTTGTTGACATAATAAACAGCCGTGGTGCTGTCGGAGGCCACTTGGACGACACAACTTCGAAGGGCCGGAAGAAACGACCGAAGAGCCAGATAAATTGCTTGCAACTCCCGGTAATTTATGTGGTGAGTTGCATCTCGAGCAGACCAAGCCCCTTGAGCAGTGAGCGTTCCGCACTGGGCTCCCCAACACCAGAGGGAAGCGTCTGTGGTCAACAAGAACTCGGGAGGAGGAGGTCAAAAGGGCATCCCGGAAAGGAGGTGGACGGGTTGAGACCACCATTCGAGAGAGTCGAGGACGGTCTGTGGGATCGACAAAACCGTGTGCCAAGGACTCCGTAGAGGATCGAAGGTGCGGAGAAGCCACAGCTGAAGCGGCCGCATCCTCAGCCGGGCATGGCGGACTACGAACATCGTGGAGGCAAAGTGACTGAGGAGCCTCATCACAGAACAGGCGGATTGTTAGGGGAACGTCTGAAATGAGAACACCATCGCCCGAATGTTGGAAGCCCTCGATTCCAGGAGGAAAGCTGCTTCGAGGTTGGTGTTGAGACGAGCCCCAAGGAATCGAAGGACTTGGAGGGGCTGAAGGGAGGACCTGGCGACGTTGAAGCAGAGGCCGAGAGCACGGAGGAGGGAAAGAGTCTCCTGAGTGTCGTGGAGCAACTGACTTGGTGTCGAAGCTACGAGAAGCCAGTCGTCGATGTAAGGATAAAGAGTGACTCCCCGCCGATGGAGCTTGGCCACCACCACAGCCATCAGCTTGGTGAACACCGGGGGGGCAGTGGAAAGACCAAAGGGAAGCACCCTGTACTGGTAGTGTGCATCTCCAATGGCGAACCGGAGAAACTGACAGTGTTGGGGACGGATCGTGACATGGAAATATGCATCCTGAAGGTCGACTGATGCGAGCCATGCTGCCCATGGAATCAGGGGAAGGATCGACTGCAAGGTGACCATTCGGAACTTTTGATACCGAATGTAATGGTTGAGATCCCGAAGATCTATAATCGGTCGGAAGCCGCCGTCTCTCTTGGGAACCAGGAAATATTTCGAGTAGAAGCCGCGAGTCCGTTGCGCCTCTGGGATGACCTCGATAGCCCCTTTGGCAAGGAGGGTGGAGACCTCGAGATCGAGAAGAGGGTCTGGAGGCGTGATGACAAAGTGGGGAAGGACTGGAGGAGAAACGAACTCTATGGCGTACCCGACCCGTAGAATGGTTAGGACCCAGGAGTCAGTCGAAAATTTCTTCCCAGGCTGGTAGGAAGGGGAAGAGACGGGTTCGGACGGAAGGAGTATATGACGTCGGAGAGGGCAGGTGGTGGAGACAGTCAAACAGACTGTTTAGGCTGTGGCGGCTTTTTGGCAGGGTGGGAACGGTGTTTGGAAGGAGGACGGGAGTCATAAGGTTTCCTTCTCCATTGGGAGTTGGATGCCGGAGAAGGGTATCGCCTGGAGGCAGGAGGCTTCCAAGGACGGTTCCAAGGTCGGTAAGAGGCAGCAGAGACTCGGAGATTCCGAGCCTGCTTTCGACTGTCATCGACAGCTTTCAACACTTCGTCGGTGGTGGAGTGGAAGAGGCCATCGCCATCAAAAGGAAGATCCTCGATACAGAACTTGACATCAGGTTGTAAAGAGGTGCCCCGTAGCCAAGCATGACGCCGCAGAGCGACAGAAGAGACCAGGAGCTTGGAGGAACAGTTAACAGCATGACGGACCGAATTGATCTGCTGCTTCGATATGGCACAGACTTCCAACAAGGCACCCGAGAGAGTGGGGCGATGCTCCTCTGGAATGAATTCCAAGATAGGACGAACTGCATTTGCAACATTGAAGGTGTAAGCCGACAGATAGGAAAGGTAAGTATCGATGCGAAGATTCATAGAAGCCAGAGAGTACATCTTCTTGGCCAGAAGGTCCAGCTTGCGACCCTCGCAGTCAGGGGGCGCAGATTGGCGCACAGGTTGCTTAGATCTCGATGATGAATGGACGACCATTGAATTAGGTGGTGGTTAAGAAAGGAGGAATTTGCCTGGATTCTGTTGGATCTTATACAGACCGTCATAACGCCTTGAGACCAGGGGGATCGATGCCGGGTGCTCCCAAGATTCCTTCAAGACGAAAAGGTGTACAGGAAGCAAGGGCAGGACGGTGGATGGAGGAAGATCGGCTTGAACCAGTCTGTGAACCACGTTGATCACAGCTGGAGAGCCCTGGACTTGAAGAGCAGTTGCCATCCAAGTAACGAGCTCTAGATATGCCTTAGGGCCCTCAGTAGGTGAAATCGACCCAGAGCGTCGAGGCTCATCCTCGATCCGAGTGGCCTCAGGATCGAACTCCGCCGAATCCGACCTGTCCGAGATCGACATGGGAGAGGAGGATCGTGGTTGAACGAGATTGACAACTGGGTGATCAACTGAAGGATGGTACCGAGGTTCCAATGGGGAACTCTTCGGGGCATCCCGACTTCTCGAGGGTTCGGAAGGCTGTTCCGGAGGAAGGGAACGGGCCGAGGCCACCGAGGTGGAGCACCGAGGGCGGTCAGGAACATGGCCCCGATCCGTACGCTCCGAGTGACGAACATGGTCGTAATGGTGCCGCTCTGGTGTCGGGGACCTGGAGTAATAGTAGGCCGCATCCGGGTGCTCTCGATGTTCCTCGAAAGACCAACATTGGTCATCGGAAGGAGAGCCAGAAGATGACGTTGATTGGCGGCGGATCAACCTCCTCCGGTTGTATCGTGACCTGGACCGTGAATGACGGTGCACCATAGCCAGGCCCTCGTCCAAAGTGTGGACCGGGGTACCGGACTGCCTTGAGGGAGAGTGAGAACGTTGATGAGGCGACAACTGCAGAGGCGACCTCGTTGACTGGCCCAAAGGGATTAAAGCCAAAGGCGACGAGTGCGTATGCTGTGGGGTTGGTTGTCGCACTGTAGATCTTTGAGAGGTCGAGGCCAGAACCGGCATCGACGTCAATAACCCAGTCACGACGATGGGGTCCACCCTCGAAACCGAAGCAGACGGCGGGGCCTTCGACTTCGAAGGGGTCTTATCTTCTGAGGACATTGTAGGGCGTAGGGTGTAAGGCTGCTGAGGACATTGTAGGGCATAAGGCTGATTCTAAAAGGAGAGCCCTGAGCCTAGCCTCTCGATTACGTCGAGCCTGACGAGTGAAACTCGCGCAGTGAGGACAAGTATTGACTCTGTGGGCCTCTCCCAAACAAACTAAACATAAATTGTGCCCGTCATTAGAAGGAATCTTGGCAGGGCAACGACGACAGACCTTGTAAAACCTAGTTTTTCCCATACAAAGTCCCCACCCACCCTCCAAAGAAGGGGGAGGGGGAAGAGAAAGAGAAAATATATTTTTTTTAAGACAGAAGAAGATAAGAAAGGAAAAGGGAAAGACAAGCAAAAAAGAACAAGTAGAGATATACTCAGCTGAGGTAATGAGATGGAGGAACTACAACAACGAGGTGTGAACATGAAGGCGGTCGAAGAAGAACTGAATGGGAGGTGGCTCTCTCTCCCGCTCTGGGCATGTGCAGTGCATGTCTCCTCCCCAGGGTGGGAAGAGAGCCTGCCAAAAGCTCTTCTGACGTAAAGCTCTAGAAGATTCTCCGAACGAGGTCGTGCGCAGGCGCCCAACCCATGTGTGGGACTGCACAGAGACCACGACAAAGATCTTTTTGTTGTGACAAGCTAGTTTATTTTTTCTTGCAAGGATTTCTCTGCAAGCATTTTCTTTACATTCCCCAGCTGCATCCTGCATCCACAGCACTTATCAAAGGTTCATTACACTACACAGAAGCTACATTTGGTGCAGAGTGCAGCTGCTAGACTGTTGACAGAGGTTAAGTGTACTGAACATGTCAACCAGACTGCTATATAGGTTGCCAATTTGCTTCTGTGCTCATTTCAAGATGCTTTAAAGCCCTTCTCATCTTGGAACCCTCATTTACCTACAATAAATGCTATGCCAACTGCACTGGCTGCCGATAGAGTACCGGATCCAGTTCAAGGTTCTGTTGTTAACCTTCAAAGCCCTATGCAGCCAGGGATCTGCATATCTTCGGGATCACCTCTCCCCATATGTGCCCTGCAGAGCATTGCGCTCAGTTGACCAACACCTACTGGTTGTCCCCGGCCCCAAGGATGTTCAGCTAGCCTCAATCATGGCTACATCAATTTCAATATGAAGGCAAGTGTACTCTGCTATAAATTTACCTGCTAGTTTACTTTGAAAATTGTTCTTTCTGTGACTTGAACCTTGATGGTATTTGAAATTACCATTTGAGAATTGAAACATCAATATAAAAACCACTATGGTCCATCTCTAAAGACTAGTGAAACACAAGACTTATCCAGAATCTTCATTAGTTTTCTTGAACTTTATTTTCACAAATTTAAGTATTCTTGGATTCTACATTTATAGATTTATGCATTCAAAATTATACTTCTATTTTTCTTTTTATGCACTTGTGATATTATATTCTATATGAATTACACCATTTTTTCTATATTTGTTTACTCATTCTTTTGACTGTGTATCTTCTTTTCAGTTAGCCTCAACAAGGTCCAGGGCTTTCTCTGCCCTGGCCCCAACCTGGTAGAACAAGCTTCTGCTCGAGATCAGGGCCCTGTAGGATTTGTTACAATTCCTCAGGACCTGTAAAACAGAGCTGTTCCACCAGACTTTCAGTTGAGGCAATGGACATCCAAAATCCACCTATGAGCTCCCCTACTGAAAATTGGTGGAAAAAGGAGAGGAAGAAGGAGAAACTCTTCAAGGTGTGGCAGCAACAACGGTGAAGCCCCAGAGATACAGAAGACTTGGAACAAGGAAGTTGCCAGTTAACACAAGACAACAGGCAAAGGAGAAACAGGAACAACAGAATCGAAATCAGGATGGATAGAGGAAGAATAAAATTCTTTTCGGTAAATGTAAATGGCTTAAATGGACCCCAGAAAAGAAGAATATTTCATCAACTCAGAAAACAAAAGATGGACATAATATGCCTTCAAGAGACACACAGCAAAAAAGGGGATGAAAAGTACCTAAATGTCAAAGGATTAGGGAAAATATTTATAGCCTCCAACAAAGAGAAAAAGAAAAGAGGAGTAGCCACATTCATGAAAGACCATCTACAACCCGAACAAATATATGCATCTCAGGATGGAAGAATTTTAATGGTGGCAATACAGAGGCAAATGAAGAGAATGCTTATCATTTATATTTATGCCCCAAGCCAACACCAAGAAAAATTCTATGGAAAATTGCAAAATCTTATTCCCCAACAAGATTTTCATGAGATCTGTATTAATGGGGATTATAATACAGTTTTTGATAAAAAGGAAGATAGGAAAACAAATACCCAAGAGAAGAAGAGAGGAGGCAATGAATTCCTAGATACATTATGCCAACTTCTGGAGGAACTGAAGCTAGTGGACGCTTGGAGGGTAAGGAACCCTAAGAAACAACAATATACGTACTTTTCAGCCAGACATGACTCGTGGTCCAGACTAGATATGTGCTGGATCTCAACCTCAGTTATTAAGGACTTATTAGAAGCGGAGATTGAAGCCGGAACTTACGCTGACCATAAACCTATTACTTTGGAGCTACATGAGACAATGCTCAAAAGCAGGTGGACATTGAATATACCCCTTTTGAAAAATGACAAACTGGTAAAAAAAATGAAAGAAGAGTTCCAGTTCCTTTTTAAAGAAAATATCCAGCCAAATATGCCTATGAAAGTGGTATGGGACGCTTTTAAAGCATTTGCTAGAGGGCAATTGATGAAAGAATCAGCCCGGATAAACAAACAGAGAAAACAAGAGTACACCAGCCTTAAAAAAGAAATTCAGATCCAAGAAGAGAAAATAGTGGAGAATTCAAACCTGTCGGAGATGAAGTCCAAACGTAAGCTGCTACAACATAAGATGAAATGCCTACTTACATATGAACCTGCTAAGAAATTGGCATTTGCCAAGCAAAACTTTTTCGAAAATGCCAGTAAACACACAAGATGGCTTGCCTATAAAATTAGACATCAAAAAGTGAAATCCTACATAAAAGCTTTAAATAAACAAGATGGAACTGAAACAAATCCACTTCAAGAGATGAAGACTATAGTAGAGAATTTCTATAAAGACTTGTATAGGAAAACAGACATAAATGCAGGCCAAATAAAGGGATATTTAGAAGCACATAAACCGAGGAAACTTACAGAAGATCAAAGGAAAATACTTAACCAGCCAATTACTATGATGGAAGTGGTAGAAGCACTGCGCTGGCAAAACAAAGGCAAGACACCAGGACCGGATGGACTCCCAATAGAATTTTATTTGGTATTTGAAGAACAACTACTTCCTCATTTAAAAGAGATTTGTAATATGATTACGGAGAACGGAGAAATTCTGAATTCAGGGAGAGAAGCAATAATCTCCTTAATACACAAGCAAAATTCTGATGAAAAAGAAATTAAGAACTACAGACCAATTTCACTATTAAATGTGGATTACAAGATTTGTGCCCTGATATTAGCTGAAAGACGTAAAAAAATATTATCAGATACAATTCATAAAGATCAAGCCGGATTTCTACCTAAAAGACAAATAAAGAACAACTTAAGATGTGTTTTAGATGTAATAGAATATTATGAGGCACATCCAGAAAAGGCATTGGCTCTAATCTTTTTGGATGCAGAGAAGGCCTTTGATAATGTAAATTGGCTTTTCATCATGGAAGCTTTGAGAATGGCAGAGGTGGGAACGGGTTTTGCTAAAATGATTCAAGCCATTTATACTAGCCAAAATGCCTCTGTTATGATTAATGGGGACCGAACGCAAAACTTTGAGATTCAAAAAGGGACAAGACAAGGTTGTCCTCTTTCACTACTGCTATTTATTTTTGCCTTGGAAATACTAAATGATGCTGTTAGAAATGAAAAGCAGATTATTGGGCTCAAGATGAGTGGAGAAGAGTATAAGCTATTGGCGTTTGCAGACGATTTAGTGTTCATTTTGGAGAATCCACTCCCTTCAATAGCTAAATTGAAGAATGTACTTCAGGATTATGGCCAAGTAGCAGGATTGAGAGTAAATATAAACAAAGCAAAGATTTTGACTAAGAATATGGGGACAAAACAAAAAGCAAAACTACAAGAAACTTCAGGCTTCCAGATACAGGAAAAAATAAAATACCTGGGAATTATGATGACAAATAAATGTAGTGCACTTCAAGAAAACAACTACAAAGAACTTTTGAAGGTAACAAAGCAAGATCTAGAAAGATGGAAAAACTTACAAATATCTTTAATGGGATGAATTGTGTTAATTAAAATGAATATCCTAGATGGATATTTCTATTCCAGACAATTCCTATTTTGCAAAACCAAAAAATCTTCAAAGATTTAGATCAAGCAGTTTCAAAATTTATCTGGCAAGGAAAACGACCCAGAATAAGCCTGAAGGCATTACAAGATTTGAAAGAAAAAGGAGGCTTTGGATTACCAAATTGGACGCTTTATTATAGAGCAGTGACTCTAGCATGGATCAGGGAGTGGATTATATTAGAGGATAAAAGAACACTGAAATTAGAAGGCCATGATCTTATGATGGGATGGCACACATTTTTATGGTACAGAAAGGCCTCAACACATAAGTACTTTAAACAACATTGGCTCCGTGTCTCTCTGTTAAAAACCTCCATGCCTCTCTGTCATACATAAGCAATTCTTTACAAGGAACTCAAAATTGATTGCACCTTTAGAGGCGTTCACCTTACCAAATATCTACGATGAGGATAAGCCAAGAAGATACCTGGACATTTTAGACTCTAAGAATGAGCTGAAACCACTAAAAGAATTATCGTGGTGGCAAAAGGCCCAAATAGAATCTAAGATATGCAAAAGATAAGAAAATAGGTTTCCATGAGAACTTGACAGAGATGGAGAAGATACTGATTGCCTCAGATCAGAAATTTATAAAAAAAAAAGCTTACACATTGCTACTTAATGAGATGATGTTAGATGAGACAGTTAAGGGAAATATGATCCAATGAGCTCAAAATATAAGACATAATATAGATTTAGAACAATGGGAGCAAATGTGGAAGAAAAACATAAAAATTATAAATAAAATCTATACAAGATGTTTTATAGATGGTATGTAACACCAGAGAGGTTGGCGAAATATGATAGTAAATGTCCAAATAAGTGTTGGTAATGTTAAAATAAGGTGGGCTCTTTTTATCATATGTGGTGGTGTTGTGAAATATGCAAGAAATACTGGATTTGGATATATTGGATGATTCAAAAGGTATTAGGTACGGCTACACCATTTACAGCTGAGGTAATGTTATTGAACATTTTACCGAAAGACTTTAATAGAGATGATCGTTATCTCATTGTATATTTAACCACAGCAACAAGGATTTTATATGCTAAATATTGGAAAACTACCCAGACCCCCACAAAACAAGACTATATACTTAAAGTCTGCTCTTGGCTGACAGCTCATTCAGTGGCCAGGCTCCCACTTGGACAGGGTGCTTTTTGGAGGCCACCTCACTTTTCTAAGTGGAGTGGTCTATCCTACAATCCTTGAATTCATTTCCTGACAGAACAGATGAGTGTATTTTGGATGGCATCAGCCTCTGCTGGGGGACAGTTGTGCCAGAGCACCACTCCACCCCTGACAGACCTGCCAGCACCCACCAAGACACTCTTGGCCCCTTGTTGACAGTTGTCTTCTGCCTGCTGCTCTTTGTGCAGCTTCACGCCATTTGCATGCATGCCGCCCCAAGAGATGAACACTCTTTCCTCCTGTGGCTCCATGGAGATGGTCACTGGTCCTCTCAGTTCCTTCCCCCATTAGCAGTCTAATAAAGTGTTGCTGTTCATCACAACTGTGTCTGTGGGTGGGTTCTGTAAGAAGGTGGTTGAGGATGTTGTTTCCAAAGATACAGGCTTCAATCTGGCTGCAGAGCTGATGCTCCTCATCCTGCAAGACACTGTCAAATCCCAGCTATTTTAGTCCAAGGGGCCCAATGCACTTAGGCCCCTGAACACTGTGCCCCCGCCATTAACAAACATGTAATGGAGGGCATGCTGGGTGTGAAGAGTGCTGATTGAACAATCAGCATAGTTATTGTGGTTGGGGTTGCATTGGAGAGGAATGGGTCAGCTCAAGATGCAGTTGTGCAAATGCTTCCCATTGATGGCGGAAGGCTTTGGAAAGTGCGAAAAAAATCAACAGAACATAGTCCAACACGTCTACTGTGTTCTGTTTGTGTGGGGGTGAAACAGGTGGTGAGGCCCATGAAAAGTGGCTCATCACCACTTTTTTCAAAGGACAGTTGTCTTGCTGCTGCCCAAAGCAAGCTTGGTCAATTGGGGGGGGGGGTTCTAGGCCCTATGGAGGACTGGAAGGGCTGAGTGGCTTCCACAAAGCTCGGCCTTATTTGGGTATGTTCATCAAGGGGAAGAATGAGAAAAAGCTGCAGAGTTTAGACTGTTTAGGGAACAGTTTAAATAAGGATTAGTGCCATGGCAATTGCATGTGACAGGCTCCCTGCTGGCCATGTTGGGGAAAATGATGAACATAACAAAAAACACAGTTGCTGCAGGTGGAGTACCAGGTTCCAGGGGGCTCCTGTTTATCCCAGGGCCCAATGCTCTCAGAACAAGGAATGCCTAGGAGAGGTGGGTGCCTGGAATTGCACTGTGGAGGGATCAGCCATCTGTATAGATATGTAATTTCTTCCATGACTTGGTTCCTTAATCAGACTGGCTGGATGCTCAGATCATATTCTGGTTCTGCAGATGTCCCCCGCCAGCAGAAATAAACTCACAAAATGATGAAGCAGAATAGTTGTTGTTCATGAAATGTGAGCATTCCTAGCGCTGACGTCACTGTAGCCCCAAACCCCATTTCAGAGGAACAAAACAAAAGTAAAAGGCAGAAAACAAAAACCTGTAGGAAGCCTTGGAAGGCTCCTCTCTAGGCTTCCAGGAGTGCCAACAGAGGAACAGCCATCCCTGGTGTTCCTCAGCGTTCCCTGGCTCAGGGTGACATATGTCTGTGCAACTACATATGGCTGCAGTGGTCAGGGCAGCAACTTGCTGTTTCTTCTACCCACACCCTTGGCCAGGCTGTGTGGGTGCCAAGCTAAGGGGTCATTGATGGGGGAGGACCCCCCAAAAGAGCCCTCCATGCATTGGGTGACTATCTCTAATTCTCTTGGGTGCAGCATGGGGTCAGGCATGCCAATGACTGATGGGAGTGCTGTTGGGGATTGGTGCACATTCCCAAGGAGTGCCATCAGCACAATGAGGCCCTGCTTATTCTATGGCTGACAGATTGTCCCTTTCCAAGGGTTCCAGTGGATAGAGCATCGCAAAAGGCAGCCTGGGTGGCAGGGCACCTCCTGTGTCATATGTGCCCCCAAACCCTGTGCCATATGTACTCAATTTGCTCTCTGATATCCTGCCTTACCACTGCCTCTTCTGACTGTGTGTCATCCTTCCCCCCGACCCACTGACAAGCCCCCACAAAGGGTGGTGGAAGCCATTGGAGGATGGCAATGTTGCACAGCATAGCACAGATGGTGAAGAGCTTGTAGAGTGCCAGAAGTTACATGGCCCATTACCCTCCCATATGGTGGAGGCAGTAGAATTACATTTTCAGCTGGCCGAATGCCCGCTTGATGACCTGGTGGTGGGCTTGGTTGTAGGTTGTGCAGTCTGGTGGGTTGTCTTCATGATACAGTGTCAGCAAATAAGGGAGTAGAGGGTATCTGAGGCCACCCAGTGTGGATGGAATGAGGACCTTTGCTGGCTGGCCTGCCCCCCTTCCCAGACTACTGACCCAGCAGCCATCCTTTGCCATCTGGCCACGTGGCCAAAAGGCAGTTGAGGCCAAATGCTACAAAAATTTGTGCATCATGGATGCTGCCTAGAAACTTGGCCACGAGGTCTGTGAAAATGTCCAGTGATCACAGGATGCCTGAACATTCAGACTGTAGAAATTGTGATTTTGGTACACCTGCAGCTCCACCCAGGGGCAATGAAGGCAATGTGGGTGCAGTACACAGCACCATCTACATTGGGGAAGTCTGCAACTGCTGCGAACCCTGCTGAGATGGGTGCCATCTCTGTCTATTCTGTGGGGAAGTGAACCTGCTTCTATGGGTAGGCTAGCATAGCATCCAGGAAGTTGTGCAGACAGCAGTTTGTTGGGGACTGGGATTCCTTTAGGACCTCAGCCATGACCCCTTGGAATGTTCTGGTGGCCAGGAACCTGAGGGAGAGCAAAACCATCTGTAGGACAGTCAGGGATGGCCCAGTGGGTGAGAGCTTGGCCCTAGAGAACTAGTCCAAGCTCCTTGCACAGGACTTGGATGGCTGCCCTGTCCAAGTAGAAGTGATCCAGGCAGATGAGCATATGGACGGCCTATCCACAGCTGAGGCTGTCATGCAAGTGGTGTTACCACCCATGGTAGTGGGTGGCTGTGGCATCAAGGTGTTGTCCAGTGACAGAGGGGTCCTGCCTCCCTCTTGTCCCTGCAGGGGGACCCCCGCCCTGGCATCCCACCCTTCCCAAACCCCAATCACTTGATGACATTTGCCCTGCCTACTGCAGGCAACTCTCAAGGTGGGAATGCCATTGCAGGACCATCAAAGAAGATGGCCGGGGGGGGCACCAGAATGGCTGACTGATTGTCCCAGGGCAGCCAGGGCAGCCAGGACCCAGACCCACGGCTGAGGAAGGAAGGGGCCACCATCAACATGGCCACTGCAACTCCCCTGGTGGGGTGCTCATCTGAGACCATAGGACCCAATGGCCCAGCCCATCATTCTTTTGTGCTGCATCAGGAGAAAATGGAATTCAGTGACAGGGAGGACAAAAGAACCCAGGCTGCTGAGGTGGGGTCAAGAGAGGTGAGGTAACTGTGAGTCTGGGTGGTGGCCCCAAAGCAGATTGCAATGGGTACCCACATGGGTTGACGCTCTGCTCTCCTTCCCCCCACCCCAGGACCCTTTCCCTTAACATTTGCAGGTGATGTCATAGACCACCTCCATGCCCTGACCACCACGAGGTGAGCTGTGGTGACCAGGTCATCCTACGGGCACCACGCATCATGGAATCCCCAGGGCAAGAAGCTGAGGGTGACCTCATGCAGTGAACAGACTCAGTGTCTTCCAACAGCAGCAGAGTGGGGGTGCTGGGGACTAGAGAGGGTGTGAGAGTCAGAGGCAAGCAGCATCCTCCAGAGGTAGATGGTGTGGTCGCTGGTGCTCCTGGTGATGTAGCAGACCCTGGCACCTCACCTGTAGGCTGGGCTTGGGGCCTGTGCCTGGCTTAACCCCCCCCTTTCTTCCATATGGGCAGTAATTGAGTGGGAGCAGCTTGAGACCTGCTGAGAGTGGCAAGAAGCCTTCTCTGAAGCTAAGTAGGGTCGACTCTAGCTAGTATTTGGATGGGAGATCACCAAGGAATGCCAGGGTTGTGACACAGAGGCAGGCAATGGAAAACCACCTATGAATGTCTCTTCTTGAAAAGCCTATGGAGTTGCCATAAGTCAGCTGTGACTTGACAGCACTTTCCACCACCATTTCAGAGGATAACTGCATGATTGTTTGTTTGAGTTTTCTTTAATAATCCAGAGCAAATTTGTGGAGGATGTTACACTTAGGGCACGAACCGGTGCATGAAGCAAAAGCCATGCGGAATTTGGGCTGGCCTGGGATCCAGGAAGCGATGTTTGGCGAAGCACATGCTCTACAGACATTTCCCGAACTTCAAGGGCAGTCCAGGAAATGGAAATTTCTCCCAGAAAACCCAGCATCAATGGAGCAAACTCCTAGCAATGGGGGGGATGGAATTCTCTCCAGCCAATTGGGGCCCTCCAAAGCTTGACAGGCACTGCTGGCTGCCAGTTAGAGAGCTCCCATTCAGCTTTATGGGATCTGAAAACTATATTAGGAGTGGACGCAGCCCTGTGTTCCTTTGTTGAGGGTTTGCAGTGAGTAGGAGAGGATCAATATTGTATTGACAAATTTGTGACTGATGGCATGTAAAAGTTGATTGGATTCAGCTTTGCAGGGCAGAGGAGGGGAGGGGATTGCTTCTCAGTGAGACTTTGCTTATGAGTTCCTCTGAAGAGGACCTGAATTTCTACACCCACTCTTCTTTTCTTTTCTTTTTTGGCCCCTTGTAGGGGATTTTTTTATTTGCATTTTCTAAAAACTACAATGAGATTAGGGAGGGAATCTACAAACTATAGGAGAAAGAAAAGAAAATCCACTAGAAACCCAAGAGTTGGAGGTTACATATTGCTTATAAAAGTGTTAGCTTAACAATATAAAAACTGCTTTTCTTAACATTGAGAGTGGTCAATCCTCCTCCTCATCAATTGTGTTGACAAACCATCAGATCTGACTATATAAAGAGCATTCCAGGAGAATCGTTAACTAACTTATACACAATTTTCAGAGAACAGTGGCATCTCATTTTGCAATTGTTTTTCCCTCCTTCATTTAAAGCAAATTAATCTTTAAGTTTCCCTCAGTAAGTTTAACACAGTCAATTTCTCTTCCCATGCTGTAATCTTCTTTCTCCTTGGACACTTTCCCTGTGGCATTATCTTGCTGAAACTGAAACTGGACATCTCAAGACAAAGTCCCTTTTTCTTTTTCAAGAACTGTTGTCCGCTTGAATTCTTGCCTTCAATCTTCAAGATCCTTCCATTTATAAGTAATAAATGGAATTTATAAGCAATAAAAGCCAAACTCATAGAGAGTCTGTCCGCCCTTTAGCCCGTCAGACTTATTTCTGCTCGCTTCGCTTAAACATCTACATACAGGCCCCCCCCCACTTAAGCCTACTCATTAGACTCTCCCCTGAAGTACTGGAAGTCCCTGTGATCAGAGGGAAGTCGCTTCTCCAATGTCAACACGGTCCCTTGAAAATAACAGCCAATATAAAGTTCACGTGGAATACCTCATTTTCACCAGCAGGGGGCAAACGCTTAGTATCCAGCCTGAAAGAGTCCATGATTACTTCTGGTCACATGGGCCAGTTGCTCTTTGACTTCCTGAAGAAAGCTTGTGACTTGCCTGTTGCTTCTACTGCATGATGAGTGGATTTAGTTGGACAATATTCTTTCAATGAAAAGGAACACTATTTCTTTAGCTTCAGCTTCTTTGTAGTTTCTTGTTTACAGAATTTTTAAAAAATTAAGTGTAAATAAGTAATTTTCAGTTAGGACAGTAAGGAGAAATGGTAAGCAATGACAAGCTATACACAATAATCGATTCAATTCTTTAAAAAAAGTATAGAACATACAGTCTGCCTCAAATGAAATCTACATTATATTGATTATGTACAGTTTGAGAGTTTATACAACCACTTTTAACTTTAAAAGGGGTAACTTCTCTGACACAACCACTTTTAACTTTAAAAGGGGTAACTTCTCTGGTATGAGGGGACATGTGAGGAAGAAATTGAAAGGAAGAGTGAAGAAGGTCAAAACCATTGGGGAAGCTTGGAGACTATTTAAAAAGACAATCGTAGAAGTTCAGAAAAAATATATACCGCAGGTTAGGAAAGGCACAAATACGTATAGAAAAAAGCCTGCATGGTTAACAAATAAAGTAATGGAAGCTGTAAAAGGTAAGAAGGATTCCTTTAAGCGGTGGAAAGCTAGTCTCAGTGAGGTTGATAAAAGGGAACACAGACAGTGGCAAATAAAATGCAAGTCCATGATCAGGCAAGCAAAAAGGGAATATGAGGAGCATATTGCAAAAAACATAAAGGCCAACAATAAAACTCTCTTCAAATACATTAGAAGTAAGAAGCCAGCAAGGGAGGCAGTGGGGCCCTTGGATGACTAAGGGGTAAAAGGAGTAGTGAAGGATGATAGGGAAATGGCTGAGAAGCTGAATGCATTTTTTGCCTCTGTCTTCACTGTGGAAGAGGAGAAGTGCTTGCCCACTCCAGAACCACTGATTTTGGGAGGGGGTTTGAAAGACCTGAATCAGATTGCGGTGGCAAGAGAGGAAGTCCTCCGACTGATGGACAATTTAAAAACTAATAAATCACCAGGCCTGGATGGCATTCATCCAAGAGTTCTGAAAGAACTCAAATGTGAACTTGTGGATCTCCTGGCAAAAATATGTAATCTTTCTTTAAAATCTGCCTCCATTCCTGAGGACTGGAAGGTAGCTAATGTCACTCCCATCTTTAAAAAGGGCTCCAGGGAAGATCCAGGAAATTACAGGCCAGTCAGTTTGACATCAATACCGGGTAAGTTGGTGGAAACTGTTATTAAGGAAAGAATTAGTAGGCACATTGATGAACAAAAACTATTGAGGCAGATTCAGCATGGGTTCTGTAAGGGAAGATCTTGTCTCACGAACCTGTTAGTGTTTTTTGAGGGAGTGAACAAACATGTGGACAAGGGGGACCCAATAGATATTATTTACCTTGACTTCCAGAAAGCTTTTGATACAGTTCCTCATCAAAGGCTCCTAAGCAAGCTCAATAGTCATGGGATCAAAGGACAAGTCCTCTTGTGGATCAAAAACTGGCTTATAAGTAGGAAACAGAGAGTGAGTATAAATGGGAAACTTTCTCAGTGGAGGGTAGTAAGCAGTGGGGTACCACAGGGATCAGTACTCGGTCCGATGCTTTTTAACTTGTTTATTAATGATTTGGAATTAGGAGTAAGCAGTGAAGTGGCTAAATCTGCAGATGACACGAAGTTGGTCAGGGTGGTGAAAACCAGGGAAGATTGTGAGGCACTCCAAAGGGATCTGTCGAGGATGGGTGAGTGGGCGTCAATGTGGAAAATGGGGATCAGTGTGGCCAAGTGCAAAGTGATGCACATTGGAGCCAAAAATCCTAAATATAAATACACGTTGATGGGGTCTGAACTGGCAGAGACGGACCAAGAGAGGGATCTTGGAGTCATAGTAGATAACTCAATGAAAATGTCTAGACAGTGTGTAGCTGCAATAAAGAAGGCCAACACTATGCTGGGGATTATTAGAAAGGGAATTGAAAACAAATCAGCCAGTATCATAATGCCGCTGTATAAGTCATTGGTGCGACCTCATTTGGAATACTGTGTACAGTTCTGGTCGCCACATCTCAAAAAGGATATTATAGCATTGGAAAAAGAGCAGAGTAGGGCAACTAGAATGATAAAAGGGTTGGAACATCTTCCCTATGAAGAAAGGTTAAAACGCTTGGGGCTCTTTAGCTTGGAGAAACAACGGCTGAGGGGTGACATGATTGCGGTTTATAAGATTATGAATGGGACTGAGCAGGTTGAGAAAGAAGTACTTTTCTCCCTTTCTCACAATACAAGAACTCATGGGCACTCCATGAAATTGCTGAGCAGTCAGGTTAGAACAGATAAAAGGAAGTACTTCTTCACCCAAAGAGTGATTAACATATGGAATTCACTGCCACAGGAGGTGGTGGCGGCTACTAGCATGGACAGTTTCAAGAGGGAATTAGATAAACATATGGAGCAGAAGTCCATCAGTGGCTATTAGCCACAGGGTATAGATGGGAACTCTCAGTCTGGGGCAGGTGCTGCAGTCTATTCTTGGTGCTGGAGGGAGCAGCAGTTGGAGGACTTCTAGTGTCCTGGCCCCACTGCTGGACCTCCTGATGGCACCTGGTATATTTTGACCGCTGTGTGAATTTTATATTGGCTGGTCGCTTGACCGTACTAATAAACTTGACTTGACTTGACCGCTGTGTGACAGTGTTGGACTAGTTGGGCCATTGGCCTGATTCAACATTGGCTTCTCTTATGTTCTTATACCATTACAGTGTCTTGAAGGGACTTCGGTAAAATGTTCATGCAGAGGATTATGACTTGCTATTTCATATAAAATGGGAGTTCTACTTAAAAGCAGAGTCCCAGTATTTTGAACACTTGAAAAGGACAGGGGACAAAGTTCACTTAAAACTTGTCAAGAGAAAAAACTTTTAACCTTGAGAAATCTAGCCAGTTGTATGCTTGATTTCTACAATGCATCATTGTGGATAGGCTTTGTCACTGAATTCACAATACCACGATTTTAGAATTACATTAGCCAGAGCTCTTTTTGTAGCAGGAACTCCTTTACATATTAGGCGACACACTCCTAATGTAGCCAATCTTCCAAGAGTTTACAGAGCTTTTCTTATAGGGGTTACTGTAAGCTCTTGGAGGATTGGCTAGATTAGGGGTGTGTTGCCTAATATGCAAAGGAGTTCCTGCTACAAAAAAGAGCCCAAAGGGTTCTGGTGGCAACAATTTGGCTTGACATTGAGGGCAAAGTCAGTGGAAAAGACAAGTGTCTAGACTTGTGCTTTGACTTGGTCTTGGCTTACTTTGGAGGCACCTCCAACAAACTTCTTGGAACTGATACCACTCTGGGGATGGAGCTGAAGGCACTGGCACTACAAAGGGTGTATGGACCCTTTTTTCAGGATCTGACTGAAGCTTAGAAGAGGAAGCTTCTGTTGCCAACAACACTTTCTCTAGAGTGCTGCCTTCAGTTGGGAAGCCCTCTCATTATGCACCTTAGGAAAAAAATTGTTTGCAAACAGCACAAGCCACCACGTTATGAGTATATCCCAAACAGACCAGGCATAAATTTGGTCTTCGGTTTGGCCATTTTTTCTTTTTTTTGCCCCCCGAAGGGGATTTTTTATGCTTTTTCTAAAAAACTACAGAAAAAGGGAAGGGTACTAAAACATACTACAAAAAAGGGAGATAGAAAAGAAAATCCAAGGGGTGGTGATCGTATACAATGCTTACAAATATGGCATTAAGAAGAACTTTCAGTTGTTAACCTTGAAAGTGACAGTTAGATCAATCGCTTATAGAAGCTCTAGCTCATACAGACTGTTTGGAGTATACTTCTGAAATACACTTAGATTTCTTTTATGTAAACATCAGGCATCCTCATCATTTAAAATACAATAGTTTCTGCCCATCTGGCTATTATATTCTGTCCATTAACCAACCATTACCTGCAATCCACCCAACATCCAAAATTATTTAAGTGAAATTACTAAATACATCAAAATTAGACTTGAATATCCTTCTAAAAGCTAACTCCATTTATACTCTTATTAAAAAAAACAACAAAGAAAGAACCTAAGTAGGCATCAAGTAACATCCCCTTCACCTCTTCCATTTAAAATACTAGTCTAAGTTGATAAAATACATTTAAATTTCATTTGCACAATCATCAATCAACCCTTCACCCCTATTTTATCCATACCTTCCCCCCCTTAACCAAAAGCATTACCTGCAAAAATTCTTCGCTGGAGAGTCCTCTTCTCTCGATCTTCTTCAGCTCACAGTCCATATTATTGATATCTTCTAAAAATTCGCTATCTCCTGAACAACTAATCCACTTATCCACCTTTCACCCAACATTCCATTAGCTCTGTCCCCCCCATTAAAATGCCTAGTAAGTTTATTTTTCACTTGTCAAGGGAGGACGTAGCTGCCACACTGCCCCACCAGACTTTCTCAGTAGGGTTTATTGTTCAGTTAAACTTTCAACTTCCTGAAGAGGATTCAGTTTTGTTTTAATTCTTTCGACGCAACAAGCGCCATCTTCAGAGGGGTCTGTTTATCTTCCAAATTGCCAGGGTCCCATAAATCCATCAACTCATTCTCACAGTCACCACTCATGGAGATGTTTAGAGTTTCTTTAAAAAAGAAAAGGACAGTTTCCAATGCCTAAAGAGGTTGTTTTCAGATGTTTACATAGTAACCTTGTCTTTCAAGGGGGGGGTCCCACTCTCTGTCTGCTAGAGGAAAGTTCTGCTCGTTTACAGCTGCCATTCATAAGAGCACTTCAACACTCGTAAGTTTTTCCATTCAATCCTTTCTCTCTTTTCGCTCTACCCCCTTAAAAGCTTTATTTTAACATTGTTATACGGGGGGAGGGAATTCCGTTTCCCCTCCACTTCTTTTTTTGAGGGGGTAGACTCTGGAGACTCTTCACTCTGACTCTTACTGTGATGTTAACAGTCTTTAAAAAGAAAACTTGCCATTTCTAGCCAGCCAGTTGACATAGATTTTCAAAAAGTGTTTTTAAAGTCCCGAATGTTTGCTTATCTGTTACTTGGTTCTTAAATCTCAGCACTCCTCCATCACAGTCCCTTCAAGCTCCATTTATCCAGTAGTAATTAATCTCCTTTATCTGGTCATCTGGGTGGGTGTCCGTAGTTACCACCCCCCCATGCTTACAGGGATAAACTTCGCCTCCCTCTGATGCTTCATAGCTTTTACTTACACTTCTTCAGTTACTTCATGGATTCAGCCAGTCACTTAATTAGAACTTGATCACTGTTGCTTGGTCCGGTACATGAAGCCTCAGCCAATAGAGAAGCCGGGGGTGGTGGCAAACCTCAGCACCCCCTGACTCAGGGCTCATCCCACGAGCCCTGGGGAAATGCATATGATCGCACCCCCTCTCTACCTGCTGGTTTGCAGTCTGTGTCCCCGAGAGCCGAGAGAAACAGCTGCCATCAGCCTGCCAAACCGGAAATCGGGTTTGGTCATTTTGAAGCTGCACTCAACACACTTTCTAAAAGTGCCATTCTGGGGGAAGGAAAATAGACACTGTGCTCATACACCAGAGGAAATGAAGAACAAAATCCAACTGTGAGGAAAGTGAACTAAAGAATGATCCTTTACTTATAAATCATGTTGACATGGTTACAGCAATTGATGTTGACAGAATTTTGAGATCTATGAAGGCTATCACTTCTTTTCTTGATCCTTGCCCAGCCTAGTTACTAGAATCTGTAAGGAGCAGATAAACAAGCCTCTGCAAATGGAGACTCAGTGTGTAGCAGTGGGGGAAAAGGCAAACTCCATGATGGGGATTATTAGAAAATGGACAAAAAAATGGCCAGTGGTTGTAATGCCTTTGTAAAGATCCATAGTGCAACCCATTTGAAATACTGTGTGCAGGCTTCCGGTCGGAGTTAAAATGGCGAATTGACACACTTTGCGATTTGTGCAGGGTGCACAGCGGTATCTGACGACAGTCTGGGCTCTACCTGGCCCAGCGCAGCACTCCCCAGGTGGGGGGGTGGCAAGCAAGCAGCCAAGCCTGAGAGGGAGTTGAGATCAGTGTGGATAAGCTTCGGAGGAAGCTTGTTTACACTTTGATTTCCTTCCGCGAAGAGGGCAGTTGCAAATCAGCACTACAGATACCAGCTGGGCTGAGAATTCAGCATAAATTCGTCATTTACCGACCTCTTTAACATCAAGACTAACATCGTTTACAGAAGAAGCACTGCGAAACCCCGAGATTACAAGTAATGTAACAAATGAACAATTGCTTACCGGTTTAAAGAAGAACGTAAAATCTAAACGCACGGATAAGTGTAAAAGGCTTCAATGAACTAATCCGCTTGATTTAAAAGTAAAAAGAAAGCTTTCCTTTAGAGAAAATGGCCAAAAAGTGACTTTGTTTTGCATTCCTGTGGTCAGCTAAGACTAAACGTTGCGTAGCAGAAACGAAACTGACTGTGATTCTATGATACAGGAAGTAGGCTAGAGTGGATGTTTTCGATGTGGCTGTGCCAGAAGTAGACGGCCGGTTTAGAGTGTGACACCGGAAGTTGGATTACAGTGACGGACAGATAAACAGGAAGTTCTGAAAGAGCCTACTCTAGCCAGAAAATCATAGAGAAATTGCGCCCGCCATTTTGAGGAGGACTAAATTTTAAAGAGTTAGTTTTAAGCCGAAAAAGCACTGGAAGAAGCTATAAAGGTGGTGATTTGGCTTGAAGATTGATAATATAAAGATCGATTAGCCCTGAGCTCGCTTTCAAGACAGATTTGAGGTCAAGACCAAGGGCAGCCTCATCACCTAGTCCAAGAATGACTGCAAAGGAAAAAAAAGAGTGGCAGGCTGCCATGGAAGCGATGGAGAAACGGGTGACTGAAGTGGTGCAGAGTTTGGGAAAGCAAATAGAATCACAGCTGCAACAACAGCTGCAACAACAGCTGCAAATACAACTGGAGCAAATAGAACAAGTACAAGTTCAAGTACAGAAAAAAATATGGAAGAGTTGAAAGAACTGGTACTAACAGAAGTGGCAGGGATAAAAAAAGACACAGAAGAAGTTAAAAAAGAGGTTAAATGTCTGGTGACAAAATCAGAAGAAATGGAACAGAAAGTCAAAAGAACCCTGTCAGAAAATACAAGACTGGAGTCCATGATGGAATATAGGGCAGAATCACTTGAGATTGAGAGGAATTGAAGAGGAGGAAGATCAGGATTTATGGGCTTTAGTAATTAACACATTGACAACTTATATAGGGGAAGATGTTGGAGACTTGGATCCAGACTTTGACCTGATTTACAGAGTAAATTCAGCTTATGCCAAGAGAAAGCAATTACCCAGAGATGTGATTGTTCAATTTGTGACTACGAAAATGAAGGAAGACGTTTTCAAGAAGCAATTTACACAACCGTTGGAAATTAATGGGAAAAAAATAATAATTCTGAGAGAAATTCCGAGATCGATCTTACAAGACAGAAAGAAATTCAAGAAACTAACAGATAGGTTAAAAGAAATGAGTATCAGGTTTAGATGGGAGATTCCATATGGATTATCATTTGCATACAATTCGGTGAGATATACCCTTAAAACGGAAGGAGACATGTACAGATTCAAAGAGAACAATTTTGATGATTTTAAAGATATTTAATTCAAAACAACTATGGATTACAAATTTTTATCTTGGAACGTAAATGGACTAAATTCACCAAACAAAAGAAGATTAGTGAATCATTGGCTAGAGAAACAAAAATGTAACATAATTTGTTTGCAAGAAACACATATCAGAAAACAAGATAATAAATACTTGATTAATAAAAAATTGGGAGAAGAATTTCATTCATCAGCAGTTAATAAGAAAAAAGGAACAGTGATATACATTACCAAAGAATTGGAACCTAAACAAATCCTCTCAGACAAAGAAGGAAGATACGTTGGCGTGGAAATAATGATGAATAGAAAAAAGACATTGCTTGTAAATATATATGCACCCAATGGTGCAAAAGAGACCTTTTTTAATGATTTCACGAAAGAGTTGGACTGTTTAAATTATGATCAAATAGTTCTTGCAGGAGACTTTAATGGCACAGTGAACAATGTATTGGACAGAAAGTCCAAAGCAAGTGGAGAGGCAGTTGGAAAGCTGCCAAAAATTTTTTTTCAGCTAATGAAACAAGAGAAACTAGAAGACGTTTGGAGGAAGTGGAACCCTAAGACAAAGGATTATACATTTTATTCTAACAGACACAATTCCTTCTCTAGAATCGATATGATTTGGATGTCAGAGGAGATGGCGCAGAAAACCTACAAAATACAAATTTTACCGAAAACCAATTCAGATCACAACCCTTTACTTTGGATATCTAAAGAAAAACCGAAACAATTATATTGGAGAATTAATGAGGACTTATTGGATCAAAAATTAATTAATGAAACTTTAAAAAAAGAAACGAAAAGTTTTTTTGAACTGAATTTAAACAAAGGTACTGATATACAAGGAGCTGTGGTGGCTCAAGTGGTTAAGACACTGAACTGCAGGCTGTGGAAGGTCAGTAGTTCAGCAGTTCAAGACCCATGAGTGCCGCATGACAGTGTGAGCTCCTGTCTCTAGTTCCAGCTCCTGCCAACCTAGCAGTTCGAAAGCAAGAAATTGCAAGTAGATAAATAGGTACCACTTCGGCGGGAAGGTAACAGCGTTCCGTGCACCTTGGTGCTTAGTCATGCCAGCCACATGACCACGGAAATGTCTTCGGACAGCGCTGGCTCTTCGGCTTTGAAATGGAGATGAGCACCGCAACCCTAGAGTCGGATTCGACTGGCTTTCGAGCAAGGGAACCTTTACCTTTA
Source organism: Gekko gecko (assembly GCA_029375565.1). Classification (NCBI taxonomy): domain Eukaryota; kingdom Metazoa; phylum Chordata; class Lepidosauria; order Squamata; family Gekkonidae; genus Gekko; species Gekko gecko. The sequence goes on along the minus strand of JAPDNY010000005.1, from coordinate 212,705,891 downwards.
CCTTACTGATATACAAGTTGTATGGGACACGTACAAAGCGGTAATGAGAGGTTTGCTTATCTTTCTGAACTCTAAAGATAAAAAACAAAGGATGCAGCAACAAAATGACCTCCATGAAAAAATTCGACAAAAAGAAAAGGAATTAAAGAAAAGACCAGGGAAGAAAAAAATTATTAAAGAGATCCACTTTCTGCAGGATCAATTGAATGTTCTATTAAATAGAGAATTATACTGGAATCTGAAGAAATTACAGCAAAAAGCATTTGAGGGTGCAAATAAACCAGGAAAAATTTTAGCGTGGCAACTGAAAAATAGAAAAGAGAGGAATTTTATAAGTAAGATTTTGGCTGGTCGCTTGACCATACTAATAAACTTGACTTGACTTGACTATAAGTAAGATTATTGAAGATGGAAAGGATGTTATGAATCTGAAAGGCATAAAAAGAGTCTTCTTCAAATACTACGCCAAACTGTTTAAAAAGAAAGGAATTGATCAACAGAAAATTAAGAAATATTTGGAGACTATTGAAGTTCCAGAGCTGGGAAAACAAATTAAAGAGTTATTAAATGGTTTAGTAACAAAAGAAGAGGTGACAATGGCGATAGAAGATGCAAAGTTGGGCAAAGCTCCAGGTCCAGATGGCTTTACAGCAAAGTTTTATAAGAAATTTAAAGAGGAGCTAACCCCTATCTTAGTACTTCTGTCGAACGAGATAAGAAAGACTAAACGGATCCCAGATTCATGGAAAGAAGCAAATATTTCATTGATACCTAAAGAAGGTTTGGACTTAACTGAAGTAAAGAATTATAGACCAATATCGCTATTAAATAATGATTACAAATTATTTGCAAAAATAATTTCGGAAAGACTGAAAAAATATCTGAAAGATACTATAGCGGAAGAACAAGCTGGTTTTTTACCAAATAGACAAATTAGAGACAATTTAAGAGTGGTGATTGATGCAATTGAATACTATGACAAACATCCAGAAAAAGAAGTTGGATTCCTCTTTTTAGACGCGGAAAAAGCTTTTGACAATTTAAATTGGGAGTTCATTCTGCAAGTTATTGAAAAAATGGATATAGGACAGTCCTTTTTAAACATGATTGTGGCAATTTACTCAGAACAGAAAGCAGCTTTGAATATAAATAAAGAAAGAACAGATTTCTTCCAAGTTCAAAAAGGAACACGCCAAGGCTGCCCGTTATCCCCGTTGTTGTTTATTTGGATACTGGAAATATTATTGACAGCGATAAGAAAAGACAACAGTATTGAAGGACTCACAGTGAAAGGTTTTGCATATAAATACAGGGCATTTGCAGACGATGTAATGTTAATGATTCAAGATCCAATCGAGAAAATACCACAATTGATGGAAAAAATTGAAGAATTTGGATCAGTTGCGGGATTCTACGTTAATAAAAGTAAAACCAAAGTGATGTGCAAAAATATGATGAAACAAAGACAAACAGAACTCCAAGCAAAAATTCAATGTGAAGTAGTTACAAAGACTAAATATTTAGGAATTGAATTGACTATGAAAAACATTGATTTGTTCAAAAATAATTATGAAAAGGTTTGGTATAGAATTCAGCAAGATATGAAGAAATGGGATACCTTGAATCTATCATTATTGGGAAGAATCGCAACTGTAATAATGAATATTTTACCTCGTTTGATGTTGTTATTTCAGACTATTCCAATATTAAAACAAAGGAAAATACTGGATACGTGGCAGAAAGAATTATCTAAATTTGTATGGGCAGGAAGAAAGCCAAGGATTAAAATGAAAATTTTATGTGATGCAAAGGAAAGAGGAGGTCTACAACTACCAAATTTAAGACTGTATTATGATGCCGTCTGTTTAACATGGCTGGAACAGTGGATTAATCTTGAGAATAAAAAGTTATTGGCTCTAGAAGGGCATGATAACAAGTTTGGATGGCATGCATATTTATGGTATGGAAAAGTAAAAATAGACAAATTCTTCAAACACCACTTTATAAGACGATCACTGTTCGAGACTTGGATGAGATATAGAAAATTCTTCTCTGAAGAAAGACCACTTTGGATAGTACCAGCAGAAGTGATTAATCCATATTCAAGAAATCAAGGGTTAGATTGGCTACCTTATAAAAGTCTTTTAAAATTGGAAGGGAAAAACTTTGTGTTAAAAGACAGATTTGATGTGGAATTTGAATATGATTGGTTGAAGTATAGACAGATTTATGATTTATTTAAGACCGATAAAAGAGAACATGGTTTTAGAGAAAATAACACTGAAATTGAAATTGTATGGCTTGAGAAGGGTAAAAAAATGATTTCTAAATTGTACAAGGTTTTGTTGAAATGGTACACTGAGGATGAAACTGTAAAAGAGCAAATGATAAAATGGGCGGTAAATATTAATAATGAGATATTAATGACATCTTGGGAATACTTGTGGAAAAAGTCAATGAAAATTTCAACTTGTGTAAATGTTAAAGAGAATTGTTATAAAATGATGTACAGATGGTATATGACGCCTAAAAAAATTGCTATTATAAATGAAAGTATGTCCAACAAATGTTGGAAATGTAAGAAACATGAAGGGTCTTTTTACCATATGTGGTGGACATGTGACAAAGCAGTAAAGTATTGGACTGAGATCCACAATGAGATACAAAAAATTTTGAAATGTACTTTTAAGAAAGACCCACAGATGTTATTGTTAGGTCTTAAAATGGAAGAAATAAATGTAGCCAAGAGAACACTATTATGGTACTTGATTACAGCAGCTAGACTGACTTTTGCTCAATGTTGGAAACAAGATAAAGTACCTGAAACATGGGAATGGATTAAAAAGACGTTGTTTATGGCAGAAATGGACAAATTAACAAGAAAGTTAAACAACGAAGAAGATGAAACCTTTTTCGAAGACTGGAAAGACTTTCAAGAATACTTGTTGAAAAACTGGGATGTTAAGCGTGGTTTGATTTGTTTTGATAGCTATTAAGAAGAAATTGAAAGAGAATTAGACTTTTGAATTGTTACCACTAGTAAAAGAAAATATGTTTAGTAGTATATGTAATTGTATAAGAGAAATATCAATGGGGTTGGTGCAGTGCGGGAAGCCTTGTTTGGGGGGAGAGGGAGAAAGAAAAATGGATATGTATTGGTGTGTTTAAATTGTATGAACATGTGATATATCCAATAATAAATTGTATTTACCATGAAATACTGTGTGCAGTTCTGGTTGGCATATCTCAAAAATGATCTTGTAGAAAAGGTACAGTACAGAAGAAGACAATCAAGATGATTTAAGGGGTTGGAGTACCTTTCCTATGAGGAAACTGGGTCTTTTTGGTTGGTTGGTTGGTTGGTTGGTTTGTTAGGATTTTTTTAGCAGCTGCTCACCCAAAAGGTCTTGTGACAACTTACAACATTAAAACCATATAAATCAGTTAAAAACAACATAAAAGAGATAACAAATATAAAATATTAACATACTGTTAAAATGTGTGGCAGGCATCACTCCACTAACAAAATCCAGACATGTGGATTATACTCCAAAAGCCAACCTAAAATTTTTTGCGTTGCATGCCCTGCAGAAACTAAGCAAGTTTGGCAGGGCAGAGGTATAATCAGAGAGTGAATTCCACAGGGCAGGGGACACAATTGAGAAGGCCCTTTCCCTGGTGACATCTAACTGAGCCACCCTGGGACCAGGCATCTGCAAGAGTTCCCTAAACAATGACCAAAGGGAAAATGGTGGGTTGTAACAGGAGAGGTGGTCCCATAAATATGAAGATCCCAGACTGTTAAGGGCTTTAAAGGTTAAAACAAACACCTTGAACTGGATGTTCTGGTCAGCAACCTGGCAGCTATATTTTGGACCATTTGCAATCTTTGAAGCATTTTCAAGGATAGCCCTATGCAAAACAAATTACAGTAGTCCGATCTGAATTGCATGATTCAACGTAGCAAGGTCTGACCCAATCAAATAAGGAGCCAGCTGGCAGGGCTGGAGTAAGTAAAAAAAACACCAACTGTGCTACCATGGACACTTGTTTATCCAATGATAGCACAGAATCTAACAACACCCCAAGGCTCTTTACAGAATCTATAGCTGTCAGCTGGATACCATCGAGTCTCAGGAATGATCCTCCAGTCCACCCCCACCTCCTTCTTCCAAACAGCTGGGAAAAGATTTGACAACAATATTTCAAATATTCTGAGGGCCAACTGACATACCTATGTCTGTGATTAATTCTTTTAAACCATTAAGGGGATTACAGTTATATTTTCTTTTTCTTTTTGGAAAATCTTTGCTGGTTATGGCTTCTATAGACTCATCAGCACTACTGGTTGTATTTGATTTTGAACTGCCATGCTTTCCCTGCAATTATATATAAATCATTTGGATCTAATGTTCTGAGATTAAAATATACCACAACAGGATTATTACTGGCTCTATTCCAATATATGGATCACAAATACTTGGGGTTTTTTTTGTTTTCTTATTTTTACAAGAAATAAGAGGGAACAAGAGAAGCCATTAGGACTTTCTTTGGAGCTTGCCAAAAATTTTATTCCCATAACATATACTGACTCTGCTTGTTGTTACTACAAAGGTACATTCTGTTCTGCTTGTTTGTATACAACTGATAAACCTGCTGGTCACTTGTTGCTTGAAACTGTTTTATCTTTAATTTTTCTATAACAGGTTTCTTTGATAAACAATAGAGGTGGTGTGATTGTAAAGGTTTACTGAAAAACATTTCAGAGATTCTCTTTACTTAATAGATTGTTTTAAAATGGCAAGCACTAACAGACCTCCCAAAGTACAAGGGACTGGTTCACCAGGTCTAATAAAATCTGTAGCTTCTAATTTACCACAGGTTACATTAAAAGACCTTCAATTATTGATTCAAGAAACAGTCACATCTGCTGTAAAAGTAGCTGTCAAAGAGGCTGTACATCCCATTCAAGATACAATGGACAAGATGTCACAGCAGCTCACAAACATGATGGAGGAGCTACAGACACAATTGAAAGACATCAAACAGGAGATTCTTGTCTTAAATAAAACAACTTCTAAACTGGAAGGTAAAGCAGAGGAAGCAGATTCCAAATTTCAAACAATGGAAGCTAAGCAGACTTCCATGGAGGCAGATCTCATTAGACTTGAACTTGACAAAGCAGCATATCTTTTAAGATTTCAAAACATTCCAGAAGAGAAAGATGAAGATACAAAGAAGATGATGGCACATACACTGGCAAAGTACATGAACACAGAGGAAATAGAAGAAGTCCATGAGGAGATTGATACCGCATATAGAATTAACTCAGTATATGCGAGAAGAAACCAACTCCCCAGAGAAGTACATGTGAGATTCCATAGGAGAACTACAAGAGATGAAATATTAAAAGCAACAAATGAAATATCTTTACATATAGAAGACACGGAAATAAAGATTTTAAAAGAAATCCCATGGAGAGTGAGAGAAAAAAGGAAAGAGTATATGGAGATTACAGCCAGTTTGAGAAGAAATGAAATTCCTTATAGATGGCTACTCCCAGAAGGTATAACTTTTACCTATAAGGGTAAAAGATACAGAATCAACTCAACTTTCAAGGCAGAAGACTTTCTTAAAACCTATAGAGAAGATCTTAAAACTGATGAGGACAATCCAGAGGCCACAGAAGAAGAAGACTAGGATTCACAAGGTGCTTCACTAACAATGTGAGGAATAACCAGGAAAACAGCAACAACTAGAAAAGCAGTAAAGATTACAACATCTTAAATTGCTACAAGACATCAAAAAAGAAACAAAGAAGTCATGGAACCACAGCCACAGCCATAAGATGGATAGAAGGAAAATAAAGATAATTTCAATAAACGTAAATTGACTGAATGCACTCCAAAAAAGAAGGCAGATATTTCAACAATTGAAAAAAATGCAATTAGATGTTATTTGTCTTCAAGAGACTCATATAAAAATTCAGATCAGAAATATTTGGAAATCAACAAATTTGGAAAAGTTTTTATTTCTTCAGACAAAGAAAAGAAGAAAAGAGGGGTAGTGACTTACGTTAAAAAACACTTACACCCTGAACTTACATATAAATCAGAAGATGGCAAAATCTTGATGATTCAAATACAAACACAAGGCAAAGCGACTTTGAATGTAAATATATATGCACCCAGCCAACATCAGGAGAAATTTTATAAACTGTTGCAAGAACTTATTTCAAAACAAAACTTTGATGAAATCTGTTTGATTGGCTACTATAATGCTGTCTTTGACAGAATCACAGATAGAAAAACAATAACTGGAAAACAAAATCAAGGCAATGAACTTCCTTGTACATTTTTATAATTGGCAGAAGAACATAACCTTGTTGGTTCATGGGAAGTTAGAAATCCACAAAAAAAGAACTTTACTTTTTACTCAGCAAGACATAAGTCATGGTCAAGAATAGACATGTGCTGGACATCAACCACAATGATAAATGACATAATAGAAGTGGAGATCTTACCAGCAACTTTTGCAGATCACAATCTGGTTATGCTCACATTACAAGACACCCCAAAGAAAAATATATGGTCCCTGAATACCTTCATATTGAAAAATGAAAAAATTTGTAAGGAAATCCAAAAAAAAATTTCTAATGTTTTTTGTACAAAATATCCAGACAGAGATTTCTATTAGAACTGTTTGGGACGCATCTAAGGCCCTATGCCAGAGGTCAGATGATTAGAGAAACTGCATACATTAGAAAACAAAAGATTGATTTTTTTTCAAATCAATAATTAGATTAAAACACAAAGAAAAGCTGAAACAAGATTCTCCAAAGGAACAGATAAAAGTGAAGTTAAAGCTCTTACAACATCAACTGAACTGTTTATTAACGCAAGAAACAGGAAAAAAATTAATGTACGCAGAACAAAATTACTTTGAAAATGTAAATATACCAACCTGATGGCTAGCATACAAACTACGGAAAGAAAAAGAGAAAAGATATATAAAGGCTGCGATCACACACACTAAATAATCCACTTTCAATCCACTTTCAATCCACTTTCCAACTGGATTTTACTGTGTGAACTGGTAAGATCCACTTTGAAAGTGGATTGAAAGTGGATTATTTAGTGTGTGTGATCGCAGCCAAAGATACTCAAAGATGATGAAGAAAATTACCCAAGGATTTGAAAAAAATTATTGAAATGTTTTATGAGAAGCTATATCAAAAAAGAGAAGCTATACAAGAACAAATTAAAGAATTTTTGGGAAAACACAATAGTAAAAAAATTACAGAAGAACAAAGGAAAATTTTAAATGACCCAATATCTTTTGAAGTGACAGAAGCCTTGGCGGGGGGAGGTGAAATCTCCTGGCCCTGATGGATTTCCTGCAGAATTTTACAATGTATTTGAAAATCAACTGATATTACCACTAAGGCTGAGTTCAGACTGGCAATTTGCCCCGCTATAGCCACTTTTCAGCCGCGTTTCCCAAGCAGATTAAAGGGGGCGTTAACACAGGCACATCTGCCTAGTGTTCCCCACCTGTACAAAACCCGTACTGTTCCGCTTCGCTCCCAAATACCTGACAAAAGTGGTAGCAAATCCCGGAGAGTGCCTTTATCCCGCGTTATTTCGCTTCCCGGAAGTGTGAACGCGAAGCTGAAAAGCCGAGAGCAACCTGCTTCTATAGTGTGTGCTGGGTGTTTCTGCGCATAAGGCAGCAGCGATCAGATTGGCTGTGCTCCACTCTACCGTTGCTGGTGCAATGGGGTCTACCCCAAATTGGCCAGATGCACTTATGCACATGAGCCCAAAGACACATAGAGGAAAAAGCCATTTACAGCGGTGCTTCCGGGCCAGCAGTCGGAACGTTCCAGCGCGCCTCCTCCCGGTATGCTCCCACATCTGTCAGCCCCATGTGACTGGGAAAACCCAGAACAGTTTATTCCAGGGCTTTTTTGCCACGACTGGCTCCTGCTGCAAACTGCCAGTCTGAACTCAGCCTAAAATATGTAACCCAAAACATATTAACTGAAGGGAAAATACCAGAGACCTGGAATGAAGCCTTGATAACATTGATATACAAACAAAATTCTGATGAGAAAGAAATCAAGAATTATAGGCCAATTTCACTCATAAATGTGGATTATAAAATTTATGCTTCTATTTTGGCTGCAAGAATGAAAAGAGTTTTGATTCAAATAAGTCACCAAGATCAAGCAGGCTTTCTTCCAAAAAGACAACTCAGGAGTAACGTAAGAATGATATTAAATGTGATATATTATTTTGAAGCCCATCCAGGAAAACAAATGGCTTTAATCTTTTTAGATGCGGAAAAAGCTTTTGATAATGTTAGCAGGAATTTTATGTTGGAGTTATTATTAAATTCAGTCTGGCAATGAGTTTTACAAAATGGTTAGAGTGAATTATACTAAACAACAAGCAAAGGTCTTGATTAATGGAGATTTATCACAAAATATTGAGATACAAAAAGGAACAAGACAAGGATGCCCACTCTCACCATTATTGTTTATATTTGCTCTTGAGGTATTGAATGACATGATCGGAGCTGACATACAAATTCAAGGCCTTAAAATAAGAAGAGAAGAATACAAACTCCAAGTTTTTGCTGATGATTTGGTATTTATTTTAGAGTATCCATTGGACTCTATTAAGCAATTATTAAATTCTTTACAGGATCATGGTTTGGTGGGTGGACTGAAAATCAATTATAATAAAACAAAAATGTTAGTCAAAAATATGACAAAACCTCAAGCCCAACAGTTACAAGAAATATCAGGCTTGGAAATTCAAAAGAAGGTGAAATATTTAGAAATAAATATAACAAACAGATGTAGCTCTTTGGTGAAATACAATTATATGGAACTTATAAAAGAAATTAAGAAAGACTTGGAAAAATGGAAAAACTTACAAATATCCTTAATGGGAAGAATAACTACAATTAAAATGAGCATATTACCAAGATTGATCTTCCTATTTCAAACAATTCCTACTCTCCAAAATCAAAAATATTTTAAAGAATTGGATAAATTGATGACACAATTCATATGGCCGAACAAGAAATGCAAGAATAAAACTTAAAGCACTACTAGATGTAAAGGAAAGAGCAGGATTTGCACTACAAGATTGGCTTTTATATTATAGAGCAGCATCTCTGATGTAGCTAAGAGAATACAAGATTATTGAAGTCGGAAGGTCATGATCTTTTATTAGGTTGGCATGCATTCGTATGGTATGGAAGAGCAAGTACACATAAATATTTTAAGCAACACAATTGTTGCCAGAGGCACTGCCTTTTATTCTTGGGTAGCCCCAAAGCAAGGGTGCCAAAAAAGCCAGGCACTCTCAGCTTGACCACACAGTTGGGCTGCGAGTGGTCTGCAAAAAGATTTCATACTCAGGTTTCATAAGGTGACTTCAGAGCAAGCCTCCAGTCTTCCCCCTCCACCCAGCAGAGATTATGCTTATGGAATAACAATGAGTTCCAGAGGTAAGTCTTTAGAAGTCACCTGGCACTCTCCAACACCTCACCCAGCCTTTTGTGTCCTATGTGTAAATTCAATAGGGAATTTCACATTACCGAGGTTCTGCTGGATTGAAGCCGTTTCTGATTCGTCTTGAAGTAAACCGGTACAGGGCTGCCATTTCACACATGGCTTTCCCTGACCGGAAAAGAGCCGAATCAGAAGCGGTTTGGCAATTCAGACTGCACCGCTTTGTTGTCCCGCTGTTTCCCGCCGTGCCTTTTTTTTTTAATGTTCGCTTTAGAGCGCTATAGCACTATAGTGCTATAAAAAACACTGCAGGCATTCCAATGGGGTTGCTATGATGCTATTGCGCTATAGCGTTATAGCGCTATAGCGTTATAGCGCTCTAAAGCGAACATTAAAAAAAAAAAAGCCAGAGATCGCCCGCGAGGGCGAAAAAAGGCGGGAAAAAAGCGTATCAGATCCGGGAGAAGAAACTGATGACCACTTGGAAGCGGATGACAGGTAAAACGTTTCAGCCCCGTTTCCTGAACGGGACAGAAGCGATTCTATGTGAAATTACAAATATATTCCGGTAGGGAACCGGTTCTAAAACGGTTCTGTCTGAAATGCCAGACCAGAAACCGTTTGGGAACTGTTCCTCTTCCGGATTATATCATCTGTCTGAAATTCCCCTTTGTCTTTCTGCCTCTGTCCCTCAACATACTGGGATCAATCAATCAATCATTCAAATGTTCAGCAATCCTTCCTGACGCTAATCAGGGACGTCTCCCATCTTTTGTCCACCCCAGGCCTGGACCATTAGTGAGTCAGATAATCCATTTAACTAGCTACCCAACACCTGGCTTCTATTGTTAAATCCAAACCCTGCCTCTCTGGAAGCTCATAGGTCTGCCCCTACTAGCATCACACACCCCTTGGACTCATCATTGGTCCAAGTAATCTATTGTTCTCACCTGAGACCAGCCCCCAGGGCCACCCATTGGTCTGCATTCTTTGCCAATGCCTATATCCCAGCTCACAGATGGCCTTAGACCGTGTGTTTTCTGCCATGATCCAAAATGGCAGGCCACCCCTGAACTCTCTGAGTTTAGGCCAGAATCCATGGACCTCTGCACATCTGGACAGGTTGTATCACCCCTCTATAACCCATCAATCACCTCTGCTTCCTTAGTGCTATACTATGTGAATACTGTGTGTATGTTTGAGAATATTTAGTAAAGAAATCTTCCACCCAGTTTCGGTGTCTGTTCCTGGTTTCTTGGGAATTCTAATTCTGGTATACACAGGTCAGATCCTATAGATAAGCCAATTGCATATTAATAATTATAATTCCCCATCTTTATTAAATAATAGAGCAATTTGGCTAACACATTATTAGATCTTCCTTACTGAAGGTATGGGAAGAAATTAAAAGTCGCTTTTATACGAAGACAACAAAATGAGTGGCACCACTGGAAGTTTTTACAAACCCTAATTTATTTCAAATAGTTGCATTGTTAAGATATGAAGATTTGTTAGATAATAAAACTGAACTAAGACCAACTGAAAGTTTAACATGGTGGGAAAGAGCACAAATAGAGTCAAGATACGCTAAGGATAAGTCAATAGACTTCTATGTAAAAATAACAGAAATGGATAAGATATTTTTGTATTCTGATGAGAAATTGATTAAGAAATTGTATGCATTATTGTTAGATAATAAGACCCAAGATGAAGTAGTTAAAAATTCTATGGTAAAATGAGTGCAAAATTTGGGTCACAATATTGACTTGGATCAATGGTCACAGGTGTGGAAAAAAATGTAAAGATTACTAATGCAATTTCATATAAAGAAAATATTTATAAAATGTTCTATAGACGGTGTATCACCCCAGATAAACTTGCAAAGATCTATCCTAACTTATCAAATGTATATTGGAAATGTCATAACAATACCGGGTCCTTTTATCATATGTGGTGGCTATGTGATGAAGTGAAAAAATATTGGTTTTGGATTCATGAAATTTTATAAAAAATGTTAAAAAGCTCTATTCCCTTTGCACCAGAATTATTTTTATTGACTATATTACCAGAAAATTGTAAAAAACAAGATTTTTATCTTATAATACATGTAATAACAGCGACAAGAATCCTTTATGCTAAATATTGGAGAAGAAAGGAAGTACCTTTGAGAGAAGAACTCATAAATAAAATTTTGGAAACTGCGGAAATGGAAAAACTAACTCTAATTTTGAAAGGACAACCAGAGAGAATCTTTGAAAATACATTGTCAAGATTTTATAAATTGATTGAAGAATATAACAAATAAAACATACAGACATACAATCTATTCAAGGGGGGAAAAACTTTATTACTACATATTTGCAAGAGATTTATACAATGATATAAGGTGAAATATACAAAATCAATGTTTTGTTAAAGTATGAGAATTGCAAACAAGAAATTTAAGGAGGTAGTAGATACCCTCATTTTATGTTTGTCTTTTAAAAAGAAAAATTGTTTATAAATAAAAAAGAAAACGTAGGTTAGACAATGGGTGGTTTAGAAAAAAGATGATTGAGGAAAGGACATGATAGCAGTAGTTTATAAAATTATACATGGGGCAAAGAGAATGGATAAAGAGAACTTTTTCTCCCACTGAAGTTGATGGCCAGTAGATTCAGAACACACAAAAGGAAGTATTTCTTTCCTCAATGAGTGATTGAAATGAGGTAGTCACTGTCAGAGGATGTAGTGATGGCCATAAGCAAAGTTGGATTTAAAAGGAGATCAGTTGCATTCATGAGGATAGGTCCATTCGTGGCCACTAGCCAAGGTGACTAGAGGGAGCCTCCATAATGAGAGGCAATAAATCTTGAGCCACTGATATGATGGAGCAAGACTCTTACCTTCTTATGATGTCTATTTTAAACCAATCACTGTCTCTGGGTGTTTTTCTGTAGTTGCTAAAGAAGGTAGTCATCTGTCCATTACTTCTAAAAAAACATTGCTGGAGAAGAATGATGTGGCCAATTATTGTCCCATCAGTAGACTACCCTTTTCAGCAAGTTGAGTGCTTATAAAACAATTCCAGCTCTTTCTGGATGACAAATCTACTCTAGACCCATTTTAATCGGTTTTCAGGTTGGGCAATGGAACAGAGACAGCTCTGCTGGCTTTAGTTGATGATCTGTAATTGAATGTAGAAAAGGCATGTGCTTCTTTGTTGTGATCTATCAGCAGCTTTTGATATGGTAGACCATTACATCTTGTTGAGATGCCTAGAGAAAGAAGTAGGTACAAAGCTTTGTACTGGCTAAAATTGTTTTTTATGAACTGGATTCAGAGAGTTGACGTTGGAGACCTGTCATCATCAATGTCGGACTTGGTCTTGTTGGGTTCCAGAAGGTTCCATTTTATTCCCAATGCTGTTTAATCTTTACATAAAGCCCTGGTCCCTGCCTGGTGGAACGCTCTGCCGGAAGACATCTGTGCCCTTCGGGAGGTGTTACCTTTCCAAAGGGTATGTAAGGCAGAGATGTTCCACCAGGCTTTTGGCTGAGGACAGCGATGGGACTTCTTCCGGCACTCTCATGTGGTTCCTCATTCCTCATAGCCCCTCCCCCCGAGGGAGGCCAGGGAGTTAGGATTTTCCACCATCTTAAGTATTGTATATATACTGGTTTTTTATTGTTATTTGACTGTTTTTAATATAGTTGTATGTTGTTGTAAGTCGCCCTGAGCCCTACCTGTAGGGAAGGGTGGCCTAGTAAATCAAATTTAATATAAATAAATAAAATATTACTATAACTTACAATTTTTAATGGGCTATGACATTAGTCTGATGTTTAGAGAGTTGTGTATCTCCTCTTAGGTTTTTTAAAAGATAATTATTAAAATGATAGGTCTGCAAATTAAAAAGACCTCTAATTTCTCCATTACAGCTGTTTGTAGGTCTTAATCAGTTCAATATTACAGGTCCTTGGCACATCTGGTTAATCAATTATTGTACTAGACTGATAGACCTATCACTGTATCTCTTACAAATTTGATAGAATAATAGAGATAAAATGACTTCAATGTTTTCAGCTGCAAAATTATATTACTACAAAGAAAAACCGTCAGCACCTCAGCTAGCACTTCAACAGATTTTTAAAATCGAATGTGTTCAAAAAGGTTGCTAAAGGCCTTATATCATCTATGTTTAATTAATTCTGTCTGAAGAACCAACATTTCTCAAGACTTGAAAGAAAATGTTTAATTGTAAAGTTTCATCTATGGAAAGAATGGAAGACTATCCTCACCTCTAGTGGAGCTAATAATATCTATACCTATCTGAACACAAAATTTTATAAAGTAACTTACCGATGGTATGTCATTCCACAAATAATTTGTTGGCAAAAATGTGGTCCTAGTGTGAAACTTGAGTATTTGAAGCTGTATTTTGATTTTTAAAAATATTTTTAGTATATACATTAGTTATTGTCACAGGAAATATTTATAATTATTTATTAAAAGCAGAGTTTACACAAATGGTAAGAGCTTATTAATGTTATATTGGGGCATTTTCTTATAATCTTATGTATATTTAATATAAACATTTTTTAAAAAACCTGAAAAGATGGAGGTAATCCTGGTTAGAAAGTCTGAGGTCTTGGAGAGTATGTTTTGCACACTGGATGAGGTGCAAGTGATGCATGCTGACTCAGTTAAGAGTCTAGGAGTTATACTGGAGATGTTATACTCCATTCCTGTTGGAGAAGGAAGTTAAATGAACTACAACAAAATGCTTTCTTCCATTTTCATTCAGCTTGAAGGATGACTCCTTAATTTGACCTAGCTGCTCTGGCCACATAGATCCTTGACATAGTAACCTCAAGGTTAGACTCCTGTAAAGTTATACAAGTCTGCCCTAGAAGACAACTCAGGATCTCCAACTAATACAGAATACCATGGGTCAACTACTATCAGGAGCTGGGTGGACTGAACTGCAATCACTCTGCTGGCTACCAATTGATTACTAATGCCATTCAAAGTATTGGTTATCATCTAAAAGGCCCTTCATGGTCCAGGACTCATATATCAGCAAGACAGCCTCTCCTGATATGCTCCACTGTGGCAGCTTTGCTCATGTGGGCAATGCATTTCGAAGGAGCCACCCTGGAAACACCTAAGATTTGACAGCTGCTCACACCTGACCATTCTCCATTGTTGCTCCCACCTGCTGCAGTGGTCAGCTTGATAAAGTTGATAATACCCATATGAGTTTATCATTCCACATAATGTGTAAAATGGAATTGTTCAGGGGAGTTTTTAAATATTTTAACATTATTATAAATATTGTATTTTAACTTCTATAAAACTCAGGCAGTTTTCAGTGCTTTGTTCCTTGTATATATTACAGTGGTTTACTGCATTGTTTGCCACTTTGGCAATTGAGCATTGCATTATTTGTATGCAATATACTGTTAAATTAGGATGGATCCAACCAATCCTTCCAAGTAGCCTTCCTCTAGCCTGAGGGGCCTTCCTCCAACTTAAGTGGCTCTTCCTCCAATGGAAGTGGAAGAGCCACTGAAGTTGAAGGAAATCTCACTAGATTGGAGGAAGGGTTCAAACTTGAGCCCAAATGGTTTCAATTAATACATAAATTAATGAATAAACTTCATTCAGTGGAATGGAAGGATAGGGCTGGGTCCACCTCGCTATCTTGTATTACACTGTTTGCAGTGCACTGTTCTCCAATCTGGTTTTATTCACTTATGGTTGGGTGTTCTATACTGTTCATATTGCATTGTTTGTTAATTGTGTAATCTGCCTTGAGTCTCAAAGAAATAAACTGAGCCTTAGATTCTACACAACGTAACACACAAATTATAACATCAATGCAAACATGCTGAAGTATTGATATCATACCCACAAAACAGTGATGGCATAAGGATGCTATGCCAGAATATATTTCCCAAAGAAAAACACCAAACCTCTTACCTGTTCATTAGCTCTTGAAAAACATCAGTTCGTATGGGAAATATAAACGTGTTAAGGACTGATTTTAAATATTCCAAAGAAACAAATCCACTACGACCAACATCAAATGCTCTGAAGGCTTTTACAAGGTCTTGATAGACTGTACACAGCTGCAAAGAAAATAATTGATAGTGCTTAGCTTCTAAGAAAGCAAGCCCAGGAATCTGTTTTAGACAATAAGACTCACATAATTTCCTCTTCAGTAGAAAAGAGCAGGAGTTCAGTAGCACCTTAGACTAACAAAATTTGTGGCAAGGTATGAGCCTTCATCATTGCTCACTTCTTCAGACTTTCCTCTTCATCTTGGGAAAACAGTGTGGGAAGGAATGTGGGAGAAGTGACAGCCTGCTAAGGGTCTAGTTACTGTAAATGCTTCTGAAAGAGTAGTTCAGTCCACTTGTACCCTAAGGGGAGCTGTGGAGCATTCTCTAGTGCAGTGTTTTTCAACCACTGTGCCGTGGCACACTAGTGTGCCGTGAGATATTGCCTGGTGTGTCGTGGGAAAAATTCCAATTTCATCCGTAACATGTGGCTTCGGCTCACAGAGTTAAATTTTTTTAACATTTTCTAATGGTGGTGTGCCTCGTGATTTTTTTCATGAAAAAAGTGTGCCTTTGCACAAAAAAGGTTGAAAAACACTGCTCTAGTGTTTAGGGTTTATTGAATGTTTTCTCTTGCAGTTCAACCTACTTCTTGTTGTTTTCTCTCTCTGTTGTGTGATAGTTTGTGTTAGTGCTTGTGCTCTAAAGGCCTCTCTGTTGCATTAATGGCTTGCAGTCAGTTATTGCCTTTTGCAAAATCCTGTTGCAGTAAATTCATTGAATGGTATATGAGGCAACATTAATAAATTATTAGCAATTTGGAAATTATAATGGGAAAAGATTGGAACCGTCTAGTAAAAAGAAAAATACATCTGAGGTATATTGGTTATAAGGACAAATCTGTTAGCTCATCCTCATTC
This sequence comes from Gekko gecko, assembly GCA_029375565.1. Classification (NCBI taxonomy): domain Eukaryota; kingdom Metazoa; phylum Chordata; class Lepidosauria; order Squamata; family Gekkonidae; genus Gekko; species Gekko gecko. Next base: position 212,689,401 of record JAPDNY010000005.1, on the reverse strand, counting down.
TTTTATTGTATTGTATGGCTTTGAACTTATTCTGTTGTTTATTTTCGAGGTTTATTTGTAAGATTGAAAAAACATTAAAAGTATTATTTAAAAAAAAGCAAATTCCAAAGTGTGGATTGGATTATTTCCTGAACTCTGCCAAAAAGGAAGCCCTTTTTCCCTGTACCCTACTTCCAAACCAAATTGTGCCTCAGAGCACGTGCTAATATTCCCTAATATTACATGTGATCAGGGCTATTTTGGGGCAGAAATGCACAGGAATGGAGTTCAGGCTGGCTCCTGAGTTGGCCACGCCCAGCAGGAACTCAGTAGCATAATAGGCCACACCCAACAGCAGAAACTCATTAGGATTGGCTACATTAGGGGTGTGTGGCCTAACATGCAAAGGAGTTCCTGATACAAAAAAAAGCCATGGGTTTTGACAACAAACAAGGTAAACAGAATCAGAAGCAAAAGGTGTGGCTGGATGACCACACTTCTGGCAACATAAGGGTGTGGCCTAATATTCTGTCAGGGGTGTGGTATGCTAATGAGTACCTGTTGGGCTTTTTCTACAAAAAAAGCCCTGCATGTGACTTCACATTGCTTGACTCATGTCACACATATAGGTTATGGTCACACACACCAGGAGGGGAAAGGAGGCTATTTCCTCTGGAGGAATTTGACCCACGGTTGCGAGATCACACAGCCCTTAGTCACTGCAGGCACAACCCATCACTGTGTGATCAGACGCAACTGCAGGTGAGTCCAGATCTTGTGAACCTTTGTGTTTAAAATTGATAGGCATGTATGTTACAAGCTAGGGCCAAGAAAGGAATGAGCACAATTCCATTTGCATATTGCATAGACTTTACAGACCTCCAGGTATGTGTGACTCAGGCACATTCTGCATCTAGCATTCGTTCTGCTGTTTTACCAAACCCATGTTGGAACAGAAATTCCCCTCTACATTTCATACCACTTTCACTGTGATTGATTGTCGGATTTTATGGCAGGGTCCAGACTGCATGCCACTTTCACTTCATTTGATTCCTTGGTTTTATGGTACCGTCTGCATAGATTTATGGCCATTTTATGGCCATTCAGGGGTGACGTTGGCCCGGGGTATTTGAATGTGCTTTTGAGCCACATCTTTCTTTTCCTGTGTGGGTTTGGTAAAACAACGAGGCAAATGCTAGATGCAGAATGGGCTTCAGACAAGAAGAGAACAAAGGGTCACACCTACTGGAGCAAAGAGATGAAGAAAAAAGAATGGTGCAGTGGGAAGAAAATTTTATTCCAATATGTTAATAACCCCAACATGTTTCACACTGAGCTTTAACCAATCTTTTTTCTTTTCTTTTTTGACATATGTATAGATCCCCCTGAGGAAGCTCAATGTGTCCACAAAAAGAAAGAAAGAAAGAAAGAAAGAAAGAAAGAAAGAAAGAAAGAAAGAAAGAAAGAAAGAAAGAAAGAAAGAAAGAAAGAAAGAAAGAAAGAAAGAAAGAAAGAGGAGAAGAAAAACTAAACCAAGCAAGCAAAAACCTCCAAAGGAAGTTTAGAAAACTAGTAAAGGGCCAAAAGTTAAAAACAGTAATAAGTATAGATAAAATTGCAAACGAAGCAAGGCATCTCGGCACGGAAACAAACCTCTGTATAGGAGGGAATGATGAGTGACTAAATGTTGTTAATGGCGATGATCTCAGCGGAGAAAAGTGAAAGCCCCTGAGTGTGTGAAAGAGAGATTTAGACACAGGGAGAGTGGCGATTGTACCCCTGGTGCTGGAGAAAGAGGAGATCTGGGAGAAGGAAGGAGAGAGACCCCCTTTTCAACATTCTCAATTTTTCTATTAACCCTAATAGGGGGTAGGCGGAGCTGCGGTGGCTCAAGTGGTTAAGACACTGAACTGCAGGCTGTGGAAGGTCAGTAGTTCAGCAGTTCGAGACCCGGGTGCCGCATGACAGGGTGAGCTCCTGTCTCTAGTTCCAGCTCCTGCCAACCTAGCAGTTCGAAAGCAAGAAATTGCAAGTAGATAAATAGGGACCACTTTGGTGGGAAGGTAACAGCGTTCTGTGCACCTTGGTGTTTAGTCATGCCGGCCACATGACCACGGAAATGTCTTTGGACAGCGCTGGCTCTTCGGCTTTGAAACGGAGATGAGCACCGCAACCCTAGAGTCGGATTCGACTGGCTTTCGAGCAAGGGAACCTTTACCTTTACCTTTAATAGGGGGTAGAGTGGAAGAGAAGAACGCTAGAGGACTCCTTGTGCATCGTGCTCAATTTTTGGCCCTGGGGAGGGGGACAGGGCGGAAGATTTGTTAAGTTTTAGTGGAGAAGCCCTGGCTGCATTGCTCTCAAATTTTTGACCCTCTCAGGGAGGGGTTGAAGAATCCTAAGGTGGAATACCTGAATCTATTTCAGAAGCCAGAGACAAATCTCTTTAAATTTGCTGTGGCTGTCTAAGAAGGGGGAAGGAGGGAAAACGAAAGAGGATTTCCCAAGCATTGTCTGGGAAAGTTGCCAATTAATGATACACTGTTCCTAAGTTAAGGTGATAGAGCATTTGTAACCCAAACATTATAGCGACTTTTTTGCTGTGTTGGAGGGTTGTTTATTAGGTGGGGAGGTCTATCAGAAACTGGGAATTCTTCCAAACTATAGAAGGCTGTGTAAACTGACTGGGGATCTGGGAACTTAGCCAACGTCTTGAATGTTATATAAATATTGTATGTGCAGCAGATAAGTATTGGCCTACTTACAGGGTGTTGGTATTGATATTGAATATTGAATTATAGAGGGGAATTAAAATTAAAAGCCCTAAGGGATGTCCAATCAACAAGGCTCAGGACGAAAGGTGACGGGTGCATCTCCTGGAGTGGGAGGCTCAAACTCGGCAAAACTAGGTATGACAACGCAAAAAGAAATGCAGAAAGAGATGCAGGTACTGGTTCAAACCACTATCTTAAGTGCAATTACCGAAGTGGTTGAGCCGATCAAGCTAGCAATGAACAAGCTGAGGGACTCGGTGCCCGATGCGATAAATCCAATGAAAGCTGCGATCCAAGAAATTAGGGACTCCATTCCGCAAGCGCTAGAGCCAGTCCAATCTGCAATGAAGGGCATTACAGAACAATTTACACAGACCTTACAGGTGATACAAAAACAAGTAACAGAAAATACTACTAAAATTGCAGACTTGAGTATGGCAATGGGAAAGGCAGAGTTGAACTCAAAAGAAATGGAAAAGAAATTGAGAGATACCGAAGAGAAGCAAACTACTTTAGAACAAGATGTTACGAGACTTCAGGTGGAAAGGGCGGCATTCATACTGAGATTTCAAAATGTACCGGAAGAGAAAAATGAAGACCTGATAACGAAGATGGCACAAGTACTGGCAACCCATTTGAATATGGAAGACGTGAAGATGATGGAACAGGAGATAGATACTGCCTTTAGGATGAATTCCAGGTATACAAGAAAATTCCAAGTCCCGAGGGAAATTCAAGTGCGTTTCCATAAAAGAGCGGTGAGATATAAGATTCTAAGGGAAGTTAATGTGACACCTCTTCGGCTGGAAGAAGTGGAAATAAATGTTCTGAAAGAAATCCCTTGGCGGGTAAGAGAGAAGAGAAGACAATATGCGGATTTAACGGCCCTTTTGAGAAGTAATGATGTTAACTATAGATGGCTTTTACCCGAAGGCGTGTTCTTTGTATTCCGAGAAAAAAGATTTAGAATAACATTGGTCTTTAAAGCAAGAGACTTTTTGGATACATATGGAGAAGAACTATCTGAAGACCAAGACGACAAGGATGAAGAAGAAGAAGGAGAAATAGGAAGCAGAAAAGAGATGGCAGCACTGGAGGGAGCAGCTGTAGTGCCAATGCCAAAACCTCCCAGACAGAGAAAGTTCAGATTCAGATCCCCAACTGATACAAGACAACGGGCGAGAGATAAATGGAAACAACAGAAAAAAGAACAGGATGGATAAGAAGGATAAAAGAAAATTAAAGATATTCTCAGTCAATGTTAATGGATTAAATGGACCACAAAAAAGGAGAAGAATATTACATCAATTAAAGAAACAAAATGTGGATGTTATATGTATACAAGAAACACACATAAGGAAAAAAGATGAAAAATATTTGAACATAAAAAGCCTTGGAAAGCTGTTTGTAGCCTCAGAGGAGGTAAAAAAAAAGAGGAGTCACTATATTAAAAAATTTCTACAACCGGAATTACTTTATGCCTCCCAGGATGGAAGAATTATAATGGCTGCTATTCAAAGACAAAATAAAAGAACAGTTATAATCAATATCTATGCACCAAATGATCACCAGGAGAAATTCTTTGCGGGATAACTCAAAATTATTGTACAAGAATTCCAAGAATGCAATTCAACAGCCCACGGCCGTTCTGGCCGTTGTGCTGGGGGGGCGACTTTGCCTCCCAGCCAGAATGAGGCAGGTGGGGATTTGGCATCAAGAGCACCATATACAGGCATCAGGAGGTTCCGGGGCCAAGAAGGCTTAAAGCCAGGCCCCGCCTATCCTCCTCAGCAGTCCCGCACAGTTGTCGGCTGAGGAGGAGGTCTGCGGTGTGGCTCGGGCCTACCTGCGCCCCGGGGTGTGTGGCAGATGCTCCTCTTCAGGCCGGTGACCAGTGAAGGTGCAGGCTCATCAGCGGTGGTCTCAGCGAGCGGCAGCAGCAGCCCCAGGGATGGGGTGCAAGAGAGAGCAGCGCGGGCTGTGGCCTCGTGCTGAGCCTGATGTCGAGGCACCGAGGCGGGCATTGTGAGCCCAAGCTCTGCTGCCTTGGCTGGCTGTGGGACGGCTGGCTGGAGCAGCCGCTGCTAGTGCAGCATAGGGCTGTGAAAGTAGCGGGGCCCGCTTTCATCCAGTGGCCTTGCGCTTGCAATTCAGTGATCCCCAGTGGCAGCGAGGGTGCAGAGTGTGGGCCTGCGGGGCCAGCTCGGCGCAGCAAGGGATCAGCGTGGGGCGCACTGGCGGGCTGACCTCTGTCTCTGGCGCTGGCAGCAGCGTGCGTTTGCAGAGCCAGGCTTCGGCTGGCTTAGGGGTGCTTAGGGCCTGGGCCAGCAGGTGCCTCGTTTTGGGTGCGCTGCAGCCTTGGGGCACTTATGCACTGGCAAAATTGGTGTCACAGGTGGGGTAATGCCCCCCCCGCTGTGAATGGCTGCGGAAATGAAGGACCCTGGGTGGCGGGGAAGGGCTGTTTGGGGCTCAAGGTTTTTTGGTACTCGCTCCTAGGTCGGGGCCCACCATGGGTGGTGTTTGGGCAGCGTGTTCCCTTCCCTTTCTACATTACATTATCCCCCTCCATCCCCCCCTTTTTTGTCCTGTCCTTGCACCAGGCTACCTGACCTCATCAGGTTTTGGAGGGTAAGCAGGGTCAACCCAGGTTGGCATTTGGAGGGGAGATCACCAGAGAAGCTCAGGGTGGCTATGTAGAAGCAGGCAATGGCCAACCACCTCTGAATTTTGGAATAGTCAGTTGGGTGTGGAGATAAATCCCCCCCCAATTTTCTTGGGTTGGTGCTCTGATGCAAGGCCAGTTGGGACATCTGGGATTGCTGTGTAACGGCAGGTATTGGCTGCTACCGTATTCAATGTTCCCTCTAAGCTATGGAGCCCTGTGAGCAAAAGTGCTACTTTGTGAGCTCCTGGCATTAAAGTTGGGAGTGGATTTGGCTGCTGCATAAATTAGCTTGTTCTGGAGCCATCCTTTCTGAGCTGAGACAAAAATGTGTGAGCCAAAGGCTAAAAAACTTTGAGCTAGCGTACACTAACTCAGCTTAGAGGGAACACTGACTGTCTGTATTCCCTCTGAGCTGTGGAGTTTTGGAGCAATAGGATTTACTTGGGAGCTGGCATTGGACTGGTGGGAGAGCCATTTCGCTGCTGCATCAATTAATTGTTTTGGAGCCCCCCTCCATTTTTCAGATATGCTCCGCAGAGTGCAGGGGGTTGGACTAGATGACCTGCAAGGTCCCTTCCAACTCTTAACGTGCTATGATTCTATGAATTTTCCTGAGCAGTGTGGCAGTGGACGAGCTGGTGGCTGATTTTGCACTGATGGGGTGCTGCTGGCCACATTGTTTTGTCTGTCTTGCCCAGAATGGCCTGACTTGCCCGAGTTCATCTTGTCCACTGGCTCTGGTTTGCCAAGATTCCTTATGATGGAGCTGGCCACCTTTTTCCCCTTCTATCATGCATTGACGTCTGCCATTGGGTAATTGCTGTATGCTGGTGGTAATATGTGCTACTAGTCATTAAGAGTTTCATTTTCTGTATATGCGAATGGGTTTGCATTGATTGAGGCCCCCTAGAGGCTCTCCAGGTTGTTGCAGTTCCGCATTTATAGGGGTTCAAGCACTGTTCAGGTGCAGGTGATTGCATCTATGCAGCTGCACTGCCTGCTTTTCCCCTTCCCAGCCGGGATTGGGTTTTTTCGCTCCCCCAGACCTGTCATTGTTCTGTGTACACATATTTGAAGAGTCTGCTTATCCCCTGGACTTCTTTAATGGCCTGTACCAGGGGCTTTTGGCTGCAAAGAGAAAAGCGATATTTTCTCCCTCCGGGTCTTTCATTGGTTTGGTGGGGGGCGTAAGCCTTCGCATAATGTGTACTCATGTCATTTTATGAATAGCAGGGCCTGCCCCTGCCTGTTTGTGTCTAATTGATGCATTCCAGCAGGTATGAATTCCTGAGACCTGGTGCTTGATTATTAATTGCTATATTTAATTCATTCTTGATGTACCACGTATTTCATCGATGTATTCCTTGTTTTCCTCTCAATCAGTTTGACTGAGTGGTTTGATATATTATGCATTTCATCAGTTGTTTTTTCCATTCTGTATTTCTCTTTATAGATCACAAGAGAGGAGGGCTTCATAGTAGCCTCTGGAACTCACAAGCGTGAATTTTACTGGGAGTGCACAGTTTGGGCTGGAGCGGATTCGGCTGTGTGCCGGGCCTGCAGCATGGTCTGATATTCCCAGCAACCCCCCCCCTTTTTTTTCTTCTGTTTCAGACAGAAGGGGTGGGCTGGGCAGGTCTCAGCCTTTGCCCAGGCGTTTTGGGTGCCCAGCTGTGGTCTTTTGTCTCTCGGGCGAACTGGAGGGCTGCCTTTCTCAATTGTGCCAGATCCATCCAGGTACCCATTGGTGAATGGTAAGCACTTCATACTGCCACACATTAAGGAAAGGTTTTTTCTCCCCTGCCGGGTATCGGGGAATATTGAATTGCTTATTAGTCTACAGTGGGTAGCCCATTAATCCATTGTGAACCTAGCTGCCACACTGTAGCATACCTTTGAGATGCTTTGGGTATAACCATTTCGTCCTGCGCGCCAGTGGGCTTAGCTGGGTGTGCACATAGCCGACATTCTGGGTGCACCTCCAGGCTGTTGTGGTCTTGCTTGTGGACTACACATCCCCTCTTCTCTTACCTGGATTCCATTCTCTTTAGGTTGGGTGGTATTATTTGACATTTCCAACCACTCCACGGTTGCAGCATTTCCTATTTTCTGTATGTTGCAGCCTCTGATCTGAATGTAACTATCTAGATTATTAAGTTTAGTTGAGCAAGACCGTTTTTATACAGTCTGGAATGGTTCTTGTCAAAACTTGGGGATAGGAAAAACATCTCCAGCCAGCATTCCCTCTGAGCTGTGGAGTTTTGTGAGCTGGGGTTCTGCTTTGTGGGCTGCTGGCGTTGAAGTGTGGGCGAATGATGGGCTGCTGCATCGGTTGGTTTGCCAGAGCCATCCTTTCCGGGCTGCGGCTGAGTCTGTGAGCCGGAGGCTTGGGAACTCCGAGCTGGCTCACATTGGCCAGCTTGGAGGGAACACTGTCTCCAGCTAAACTGATGGTCATTCATTAATCCCAGCCCTTGTGTCATGGCCTTTGTGCTAATTCCTTGTGAAGCAAAGGCAAAAAATGTTCCTTAATGACACGTTCTAGGCAGCGGATTTGCGGACAAAGGGCAGTACCCCCTTTCTGGACCTGGTGACTGCATGTAAGGAATGGTCCCTGGCAGATCCTTGTCAGGAGTGTGAGATAGGTTGTGGGCCAGACATCCTGGGGGGATCCACTTCTCTTTTTCATCCCTACAGTCTCCCCCCCTTTTCCTGTGCGTATACCAGCTTCCGTGTTGGCAGAAAGCTGCTTGCTTGGAAGCGGGCTGCATGGAGAACACCCCTTTGGTGGTCAGTAACCCCAGTGAGGACTGCCGGGAAGGTAATCGTCCCATCCCTTAAAGGTGAATGGCAGATGGGTTTGTAGCCTAACTGCTGAAGGTGTGGAATGGACGGGTAGTGGTCCCAACCACTGGCAGGTGGTAGAACAGTGGGCAGGGTTGCCAGTTGCTCCCTGCCAAATTTGCGTAAAGAGGAGCCAGGTCTTGGCCATTTAACTATGAAGGTAGCTAGACTTCAGCCACTTGCGGAGTCTGCTAGATTTCGATGAACTTGTGCATGATTTGGTTACCCTTGACTTGGGCAATTGGTTACAATGATCTTCCCAGGCTAGGACTCAGGGTGTATATTCCAGCTAGAGAAATGGAGTCCTACAGGGTTTCAATCCAGGGGTGTAGTGGGCCTTGGAGGGCCCTACATGTGCTATCCAGCTGCTTTTCTGATGGTAGTAATACCTGGAAAACTCAGCTCATCCAGTCGGGCGGATGCTAGATGGGGAGGTGGTTGCTCTGGGAGACTGTGTGGCATTTACACAGCACATGCAGCCTCGAAACGAAGAAACTTCTGAAATATTGGATCCAAACAACAAAAAAAGAGGACCAGCGGTGCCAAGGAGCAGCCATGGCCACCTACATGGTGGTTTGGTTTGGGGCTGGTTGCATTTTGGCGCTAGGATGGCACTCCTTGATGAAATACCAGTTTAGGCAGTCACCTTGGGCTTGATGACATCGGGGTTGGTGTGGGTGATTCATGCCCACCCCCCACGAGGAGCCACTCCCAGCAGGGGCTTGAGTACCCTGCACGGGATGCCGGCGGCTGGGGAGCTTCCTCGGCTATAGGTCCTACTTATGCTCTGGTGGGACACTGAGGGGACGCCGGGGTCTGCAGGGGAGATGCCTTGTTTCCTTGCCTTTGCTTTTGTTACAGGCCGCTTGCCAAGAGTGGAGGAACGTTTTAGCAGTGGGACAGCTCAACTGGGTGGCACATCATGCCAAGAGGATGCCTGTAGGCTCTTAATGGGGCATTAACAGTGTCTCCTGGACTTGCAGGGGTGATGGGGCCTGCGTGGCCGGGCCTGCTGCAGTTATGTCAGGGGTGGGGCGGCCCCCGCCTTCAGATTCTGTGCTCCATGTGGAGGCACTGAGATCAGCCTGATCAGGGGCAAAGGTGAATCCTTTTGGCCCGGGCTTATTCTGTATTGCAGGCAGTGGCCTGGCTTTGTGCTCTGGGTGGCTATGATTCCTTGCCAGGCTGGTGGAGGGCAGAAAGGCTTGCTTGGGAGAGAGTGCAGGACTGCAGCGAGTTTTATGATGATTGGGGGTATTTTGCTGCACCTGAGCATTCTGTGGGCAGGTTGAGCTAGGCTGATAAAATGGTATACTCCATTCGGAGTATGGTATTGACATCTTTCTGGACAATGTACGGCAAGGGCTTAGGGGGGCCTTTGGCCTCCTGGTGGGGCACAGAGGCCTAAGCAGAGGCTTGGCCTTGGCGATGGCAGGTTGCTATAGGGTATACAGATTGTGGTCCAGTGAGCACCAGCTGACACCCCTCATTTGGGGTTGAAGGGGTCCTGTGAGTACAGTCTTTGTGCCTTGCGGCATGGGGCGGGGAAAACAGACTGCCTTCGGGATGGCCCTGTTCAGGTCCTCTCTTTGAACCTTGCGGCTCAGGGGGTGGGGCTACAGGGTTGTCCTGCAATGGCTAGCCAGCCGGATGGGAGCCCCTGCGGTGGGCTTGCATCTGGGGCAGGGTGGTTCGCCCTATTGAAGAGGTAAAGGAGGGGTCCTCGACCTCTGGCCTTGACCATACTGCAATGCTGTGTTGCCCTTGCCTTTGGTTCCAGTTAAGATTGTCAATTAATACAGTGGCCCTATAGTTAAACCCAACATTTGTGTCTGCCTCGTTATTTTGGCTTGGGGGGCAACTATGTTTAGTGGGAGACTTCAACACAGTTTTTGATAAAAAAGAAGATAGAAAGGCAACTGTCTACGGGACAAAGACAAGAGGGAACACATTCCCAGATTCATTATGCAGAATAATAGAAGAATACCAATTAACAGATGCGTGGAGAATGAGAAACCCGAAGAAACAACAATACACTTTTTTTTCTCCTAGACATGAGTCCTGGTCAAGAATCGATATGTGTTGGATCTCCACTAATATGGTAAAAGACTTGTTGGAGGCAGAAATTGAAGCAGGGATATATGCAGATCATAGACCAATATACGTGGAATTACAGGGGAAAAGGCCCAGAAATAGATGGATGCTAAATATCTTCATACTAAAAGACAGAAAATTACTAAAACAAGTAGCAGAAGAGTTTCGTTTTTTCTTTAAAGAGAATAAATAATCTGACATGCCATTGAGAGTGGTCTGGGACATTTTTAAGGCATATGCTAGATGCCAACTAATTAAAGAACCTTCAAGGATAAATGCAAGGAGAAATAAAGAATACCTGGAGTTGCAAAAGGAGATTAAAGAACAGGAGGAAAAAAGCTTGCATGAACAAGATGGAGTAGGAAAAAGAGAAAAGATTAAACTTCTACAACCTAAGATGAATTGTCTGCTCTCAACTGAATTGGCAAAAAACTTGCTTTTGCTAAACAAAACTATTTTGAAAACGCTAATAAACCAACAAGATGGTTGGCATACCAGGTATGACAACAAAGAGACAAAACTAATATAAGAATTTTGAGAGGGGAAAACAGGGAAGAAGTCAATAAAATACAAGACCAAAAAAAAATAGTAGAAGATTACTACAGAGAACTGTATAGAAGGAAGGATGTAAATAAAGAGCAAATAGTACAATATTTGGAAAAACGTCAAGCTATAAAATTTACGGAAGATCAAAGGAAGATTCTCAATCAGCCTATTGTGATGATGGAGATGGTGGAAGCAGTTAAGTGCCAAAATAGAAGTAAAACACTGGGGCCGGATGGATTACCTATAGAATTCTATATAGCATTCGAAGAACAGGTACTGATTCAATTGCAAGAGATTTGTAAAATGATAATGGAAGGAGAAGAAGTCCCTGACTCATGGAGAGAAGCAAAAATCTCTCTGATACATAAACCAAACACAGATGGGGAAAAAATCAAGAATTATAGACCAATCTCCCTGTTAAATACAGATTATAAGATCTTTGCATCAATTATTGTTGAAAGACTCAAGAGAATTCTAGCGAAGAAGATACACAAAGATCAAGCGGGTTTTTTGCCTAACAGACAAATAAAGAATAACATTACTAAAAAGTCTGTGTACTGGATGTGATAGAATATTATGAAGCTCATCCGGAAAAAGAGATGGCATTGATTTTCCTGGATGCTGAAAAAGCCTTTGATAGCTTGAGCTGGGATTTTGTTTTAGAAGCTTTTAAGAAAGCGGATGCAGGAGTAGATTTTATTCAGATGATTCGAGCCATATATACGAAACAGATTGCTTCAGTCTTGATTAATGGCGAAAGCACGGAAGCATTTGAAATTCAAAAAGGTACAAGACAAGGATGTCCGTTATTGCCTTTATTACATATTTTTGCATTGGGAATATTAAATGAAGAGATAAGAGGCTCCTCTAAAATAAAGGGATTGAAGGTGAGCGGAGAAGAATTTAAGCTACTAGCATTTGCGGATGATCTTGTATTCATACTAGAAGACCCGCTACCTTCGATCCCATTTCTGAATAAGACGTTGGCGGAGTATGGCATGGTGGCAGGGTTGAAGATAAATAAACAAAAGACAAAAATAATAATTAAAAATATGAAAAAGGAGCATAAAGAAGAATTACAAGATATATCGGGCTATCAAATTAGTGATAAAGTGAAGTATTTGGGGATCAATTTAACAAATAAATGTAATTCATTGATGCAAGATAACTGCCAAGAACTACTAAAAACAACAAAACAAGATATAGAAAGGTGGAAGAACTTACAAATATCTTTGATGGGACGGATAGCACTAGTTAAGATGAATATACTTCCAAGATGGATTTTTTTATTCCAAACGATTCGGGTCTTACAAAATATGGGCATTTTCAAAGAATTGGACGGATTGGTGACAACTTTTATATGGCAAGGGAAAAGATCAAGAATTAAATTAAAGGCTCTGCAAGACTTGAAGGAAAGAGGTGGGTTTGGACTTCCAAATTGGACTCTATATTATAGAGCAGCAGCTTTGTCCTGGATTAGAGAATGGATTATGCTCGAAGATAAAAGAATATTAAAATTGGAAGGGCATGATCTACAACTAGGTTGGCACGCTTTTGTATGGTATGAGAAGGCTCTATCTCATAAATACTTTAAAGACCATTGGTTGTGAGCAGCTCTGTTAAAAGTATGGTCAGTGGTACAAAAGAGTTGGTTTCGAAAGAGATCCAGGTTAATTGCACCATTGGAAGCATTTACATTCCCTAAGACGTACGAAGAGGAGACACCAAGGAGATATTTAGATATAATAGACTCGAGGGGCAATTTTAAATTAGATGAAGACTTGTCATGGTGGCATCGAATACAGCTAGAGTCAAGATATGCCAAAGATAAAAAGGTTGGAATTTATGAGAAGCTTAATGAAATGGAAAAGACTCTGATGACAAAGGAGAAATTTATAAAAAAAAAATGTATGTAATATTATTGAAAGAAGTGATGGCTGATGAAATTGTTAAAAATAATATGATTCAATGGGCTCAGAATTTAGGGCATACTATTGATTTGGAACAATGGGATCAGATATGGTGTAAGAATGTGAAAATAACAAAAGCAGTGACTTATAAGGAAAACATGTATAAAATGTTTTATAGATGGTATGTTACCCCTGAGAAAATTGCAAAATATGATAAGAATTGTCCTAATCAGTGCTGGAAATGTGAGAATAAGGTGGGCTCCTTCTTTCATATGTGGTGGAGTTGCGACATTACTAAAAAGTATTGGATTTGGGTTCATGAATTAATTCAAAAAATTGTAGGGAAGGTAATTCATTTTAAACCAGAAGTTATGCTATTGGGCATATTACCAAATGACTTGACCTGGGAGGATCATTATTTGCTGATTTACTTAACTACAGTGGCGAGGATTACATATGCATGATATTGGAGATCCCCCCAAACACTGAAGAGGGAAGAATACATCGCAAAAATATTGAAGGCGGCCGAGCTGGATAAAATGACATTAAAAGGTCAATCAGAAGATACATTCTTGAATACTTGGGGTCGTTTCTATGATTGGTACAAGACAATTAAGTAGAGGTAGCTAAAAGGTGTTAGAGATATAAGACAGTCTTGAGTCTAAAGAGTTACATTTGGTATTGAGGGAAGGAAAAAAAAGTTTAGAGATATAGTAAAGATTTAGCAAAGAAGGTTTGTAGAAATCGAGATGAGACTAATCAAGGTATTTAAAGCCCCTCCGTAAATGTTTAATGTTAGATTAGATTGTTAGTTGTTGTGTTGTGTTGCTTTTGTATGTATGTAGATGTACTGAATTGTGTATGTAATGTGTATTGTGTGTGTATAAAATGAATAAAAAGTGGCCTTTTGGCCCCTTTACAAAAATAAAAGTATAAATAAAAGTACATGTGTTTATTTCAAAAACATATAAAAACCTTGTAGGGGCCCAAGTAAAGCCTCATAAGATAATCAGTGACAAATTCACAAAAAGAGCCATATATGACCCAACACATTTCAGCCCACAAGAGCCTTGTTCAGAAGTCAAATACTACAGAATACAATAAGCAACAAAGCCACTGTTACACATGTCATATCTAAAAAAAACTTTTTCCTCTGTGACCTTTGACACTACATCAGTATTGCATAATTCTTTAGCACACTATTTAAGTTTATGGTATCTATCTGTCTGCACTGTTACATATTGATTTATTTTGGACCCGATAAGTTGATTTTACTTGTACTCTTAGGAACTAAAATGGAAGGCATTTCTTTATTTCTTTATATTTAATTTCTTTATATTTAATTTAATTTTAATTTTATTTATTACATTTTACTAATTCTTGCATTTTGGAATTTACTTTCATTTTTATTTCCAGGTACATATTGGTACTATTACTATCTCCAATATATGCAATTGCTTCTGACACAAGACCAGATACATTTGAGGCCCCACAAACAGAAAAATGTGTGTGTCATTCAATTCCAGATTTGAAGTAAGTATCATGGATCACTGCCTTGACATGGCAAGGGGGCTTGTGTGGTTCGATGAGGCTGTGGGCTATGCCGTGGAAGGCCACCCAGGACAGACAGGCCACAGCTGAGAACTCAGACCAACCGTGATCCCCTGAAGAAGGAAATGGCAACCCACTCCAGTATCTTTGCCAAGAAAACCCCATGAACAGTAACAAAAGGCCAAAAGATATGATGCCGGAAGATGAGCCCCTCAGGTCGGAAGGTGTCCAATATGCTACTGGGGAAGAGCAGAGGGCAACTACAAGTAACCCCAGAAAGAGTGAAGCGGCTGGGCCAAAGCTGAAAGGATGCTCAGTTGTGGATGTGTCTGATGGTGAAAGGAAAGTCCGATGCTGCAAAGAAAAATACTGCATAGGAACCTGGAATGTAAGATCTATGAATCAAGACAAGCTTGATGTAGTAAAAAATGAGATGGCAAGACTGAACATTGACATCTTGGGAATCAGTGAACTAAAGTGGGCAGGAATGGGTGAATTTAACTCAGAAGACCATTATATCTACTACTGTGGCTAAGAATCCTGTGGGAAAGAGAGGCTTAGAGGGGACATGATTGCAGTCTTCAAGTATTTGAAGGACTGTCATGTAGAAGATGGAGCAGATCTATTCTCTCTTGCTCCAGATTGCAAGACTAGATCTAATGGGTGGAAATTACGAGGGAGTTGTTACCAGCTAAATATCAGGAGAAACTTCCTAACTGTAAGAGTGGTTGAACAGTGGAACAGACTGCCTCGGGAGGTGGTGGATGCTCCTTCGCTGGACGTTTTCAAGTGGAGACTGGATGACCATATTTCGGGTATATTGTAGGTATGTAGGGCTATCTTTTGGCTCCTGCAGAGTGCAGGATGTTGGACTAGATGATCTGCAACGTCCCTTCCAACTCTAACATTCTATGATTCTATGATTCTAATCCCATAGAAAAAATGGTGTAGCCTTTATAGTCAACAAGAGAGTGTGAAAGGCAGTATTGGGATACAATCTCAAAAAAGACAGAATGATCTCGGTTCGAATCCAAGGCAAACCATTCAACATCACAGTAATCCAAGTCTATGCCCCAACCACTGATGCAGAAGAGGCTGGACTGGTTCTACGAAGACCTTCAACACTTCATAGAACTAACACCAAAAAATGATGTCATCATAGGGGACTGGAATGCTAAAGGAGGAAGTCAAAAGGTAACCAGAATAACAGACAAGTTTGGCCTTGGAGAACAAAATGAAGCAGGGCAAAGGCTAACAGAGTTTTGCCAAGAGAACATGCTGGTCATAGCGAACACCCTTTTCCAACAACCTAAGAGGCAACTCTACACATGGACATCACCAGATGGGCAACACCGAAATCAAATTGACTATATAATTTGCAGTCAAAGATGGAGAAGCTCTATTCAGTCAGTAAAAACAAGACCTGGAGCTGACTATGGCTCAGATCATGAGCTACTCATTGCAAAATTCAGACTTAAACTGAAGGAAGTTGGGAAAACCACTAGACCATTCAGGTTTGACCTAGATCACATCCCTGATGAATATATGGTGGAGGTGAAGAATAGGTTTAAGGGACTAGATTTGATAGAGTGCCTGAAGAACTATGGACGGAGGTTCGGGACATTGTACAGGAGGCAGCAATCACTACCATCCCAAGGAAAAAGAAATGCAAGAAAGCAAAGTGGCTGTCTGATAAGGTAAGGCTTTATAAATAGCAGATGAAAAAAGGAAAGTGAAAGGCAAAGGTGAAAAGGAAAGATTTACCCAACTGAATGAAGATTTCCAGAGAACAGCAAGGAAAGATAAGGAGGCTTTCCTGAATGAACAATGCAAAGTAATAGAGGAAAACAATAGGTTGGGAAGGCCTAGAGATCTCTTCAAGAAAATTGGAGAAATCAAGGGAACGTTCCATGCAAAGCTGGCCATGATAGAGGACAAAAATGGTAGGGACCTAACAGAAGCAGAAGAGATTAGGAAAAGATGGCAAGAATATACAGAAGAACTATACAAGAAAGACCTCAATGTCATTGACAACCATGATGATATAATCACTGACCTCGAGCCAGACATCCTGGAATGTGAAGTTAAATGGGCCTTAGAAAGCATTACTAACAACACAGCTAGTGGAGGTGATGGTATCCCAGCTGAGCTATTCAAAGTCTTAAAAGATGATGCTGTTAAAGTACTGCACTCAATTTGCCAGCAAATTTGGAAAATGCAACATTGGACACAGGATTCGAAAAGGTCAGTATACATTCCAATCCCAAAGAAGAGCAATGCCAAGGAATGTTCAAACTATCGCACAATTGCACTCATTTCACACGCTAGCAAGTTCATGCTCAAGATCCTACAAGCTAGGCTTCAACAGTATGTGGATAGAGAACTGCCTCACATGTCTCTTGAGAAACCTGTATAAGGGTCAAGAAGCGACAGTTAGAACCGGATATGGAACAACTGATTGGTTTAGCATAGGAAAAGGAGTACGACAAGGATGTATATTGTCACCTTGCTTATTTAATTTATATGCAGAGTACATCATGCGAAATGCTGGCCTGGATGAATCACAAACTGGAATTAAAATTGCTGGGGAAAAGATCGACCACCTCAGATATGCAGACGATACCACTCTAATGGCAGAAAGTGAAGAGGACCTCAAGAGCCTCTTGCTCAGGGTGAAAGAGGAGAGCGCAAAGGTTGGCTTGAAACTCAACATCAAAAAAATTAAGATCATGGCATCCAGCCCCATCACTCCTTGGCAAACAGAAGGGGAAGTTGTGGAAGTAGTGAGAGACTTCATGTTCCTGGGATCCAGGATCACTGCAGACGATGACTGCAATCATGACATTAAAAGATGCCTGCTCCTTGGGAGGAAAGCAATGGCAAACCTAAACAGCATGATAAAAAGTAGAGACAACCCTGCCAACAAAAGTCCACATGGTCAAAGCAATGGTATTCCCAGCAGTAATGTATGTCTGGGAGAGTTGGACTATAAGGAAGGCCGAGCACCGAACAATAGATTCTTTTGAACTATGGTGCTGGAGAAGACTCTTGAGAGTACCTTGGACTGCAAGGAGATCAAATCAGTCAGTCCTAAAAGAAATTAACCCTGTTCCCTGGAAGGCCAGATACTGAAGCTGAAGCTCAAATACTTTGGCCACCAAATGAGAAGGGAGCGCTCACTGGAGAAGACCCTGATGCTGGGAAAGATTGAAGGTCAAAGAAGAAGGGGATGGTAAAGGATGAGATGGTTAGATGGTGTCACCAATGCAACAAACATGAAATTGAGCAAACTTCAGAGGACGGTGGAAGACAGGAGGGCCTGGCATGATGTGGTCCATGGGGTCGTGAAGAGTCGAACTCGACTGTGCGACTGAACAACAACAACAACAAAATATTAAATTTGGGTACAGTAAAATATGCATTTTTAATATTGGATGGGATTTTTCAATTGGGTAATTTAATATTAATCAAATATTTTTTATTTCTCCATACAGCATTCCATTTTTGGTCCTATATCAATTGTTTATTGCTTTACAAGTGTAACAGGAGCTTTGTTGCATGTTGTATTCTGTAGAATTTAACCTCTGAATAATGCTCATCTGAGCCAAAACATGTCAGGTCATATATGGTTCTTTTTGTGCATTTGTTACTTTGATTATTTTATGAGGCTTTTCTTGGGCCCCTACAAGGTTTTTATATGTTTTTGAAATAAACACATGTTCTTTTGTCTATGCCTATTGATGTTTTTAACTTTTGGCCCTTTACTAGTTTTCTAAACTTCCTTTGGAGGTTTTTGCTTGGTTGGTTTAGTTTTTCTTCATCTCTTTCTTTCTTTTTTCTTTTTGTGGACACATTGAGCTTCCTCAGGGGGATCTATACACATGTCAAAAACGAAAGAAAAAAGATTAAAAATATATTTTAAATGTTTCTCTTAATTATTTGTTAAAAACATATCAAAATAATGATAAAATGTTTAAAAAATAAAACTTCTGAGTGTGTACAAAGAACACTTGATTATCAAGTGCCACCAAAAATAAGCTAAGAACTTAGAATAATGTCGTAATAATTATTGCAGACATGTAAAGATAAGAGAGCTCCAAAGCTATTAATTTCAAAAAATATTTTTATTATTTATTTAAAGAATGAACCCTTTTAAATCAAAAATCTGTAGTGATTTGTGGAATATAAAAGCAGAATGCTCCCACTAAAACAGCTTTGAAAAATGTTCTGTTCTTACTTTGCATTTATCTAAGTCAAAGCCAGCCATGAAATGTTTTCATTTAACCCATGTGATACCAAGGTTGTCAACTTAAGAATTCACTCTGCTTCCCTTCTAAGAAGAATTTTATTGTTCTGGCTCTCAGATCTATATATGTGGGACCCTGCAAACTCACAGGGAAGGAATACCATCTCCCCCCCCCAATTGCTGGCCGATGCTTCTAGGCCCAACCACTCACCTTGGAGCCTGGCTATTGTGGTGTCTGGGAGCTGCTTCAAGCCCCCAGTAGCTCCTGGCATGCACTGTTTTGGCAGGCCCAGAGTGGCTCCCAGCATCCCATGGTCAGTCCCAGAGTGGCTCCCAGCATCCACTGCAATAGCTGCACCCTGAGCAGTTACCAGAGTTTGCTGTGGCCAGGCCTGGAGTCGCTCCTGCTGTCTGCCACTGGGCCGGTTGCAGCTCCCAGCATTCACCAATGCCACGGCAGGGCCTGGAGTGGCTCCCAGCATCCACTGTGGCTGGGTCCAGAGCAGCTCCTGATGTGTCCTGCAGCCAGGCTTGGAGCACCTCCCGATGTCAGCTGCCACAGCGGTGCTCCAGGACTCTGCTGTAGCTGCTGCCAGGTTGCAATGCAACTTCCAGCTGCCACAGAAGCAAAGTACATCACATGGATTTTGTGAGGATAAAATGAAGGGAAGGAGAATAATATAGGCCACTTTGGGTCTCCATTGGGGAGAAAGGTGAGATATAAATGAAGTAAGTTAAGAAAGGAATTTTTGTTTCTGATTGATTTTCACATTTATTATTAGTTTGTGAACCACTTTGAGTCTCTTGATGGAGGAAGTCAGTATCTGGTGTCAATGTCTCTGCCCCTACACTTACCCCAGGGGACTAAAAGCCCCGCTAAAGGTATGCTGCACAAGAATGTCCCAAAGGTGGGGCAGTTGTCTGCCAGGTCACAGCAGGGCGTGGGTTGACAGAGTCTACACAGGAGTCAGCCGGCTTGAAGGAGCACGGCTTGAAGGAGACTCTCAGAAGCAGAAGCCAACGCACCCTAGTTCCTACCAGAGACAAACCTGACACTGAGACCCAATGGAGCTCTGACAAAGGATCAAGGAGAGCAGGCAGCACTGATCTTCTTAGAGGAGGTTGGGTGGGAAAGCCAACTCTTTAAAGAAGTCCAGGGGGAAGGGCCAGTGAGCTCACCAATCCAAGGCAAGGATCCATTGGTCCAAGGACCTGTAACTCCCCAGGACCAGGTTGGGAAGGGAGGATTGGTTGAGCCCAGGATTGGCCCTCCCTTGGGGAAGCAATTAAAGGGCATGCTCAGAAGCAGCCATGGAGAAACAGCTAGACCCATTTCCTGGCAGGTGAGAATAGGTAATTAATGCAGCAGAGTATGGAAATTGAGAGAAGAGAGACCTCCTCCTCTTTCGCTATTCTGAGGCTCCATCCTGAGACACTTGCCCAACTAAAGCAACCCTGGAGGGCGAGACAGCCCTAACAGTGAGGCATACAGATTTTTAAATAAATAAATCTACATGACAAATATAGTTGCTTTATGTCACCGTGTCATGGCTTTCTGCACAAATAGTAGGAGAAATACTTTAGTGGCCCACAGCAACAGTTCCCAGTATTGCATGGGGGAAAGTATAGAGATATTTACAGATCCGCTGGTTAGAACTTGCTGCAGAAGTTGGCTTGGGATCATTGTTCAGAAGCCACAATATTAATGGCTAGTCTAAGTATACAATACTTTGCTTGAAGGAACCCCCAATAAATTTGATAAAATATGTCTAGTTCATCAGGAAGCTCTCAGTAAGGACAATGGCATGAGATATTTGATCCTGAGGAAGACAAATACTACAGTGATAAATGTTTAGTGGTATTATCTCCAGAAAAGCACAGGACAACATGTCACAACAGGCTTAGGCAAGCCAGTAGGCCTGGATCGATAATTTTGTCCTTAGCATGGCACCAGTGACCTTGACTACAGGATGCTGCAGGGCTTTAATGGGCCTCATGATAAAGATTGCTTGGTTCCCATATGATGGCAACCTGCATGCCTTACAAGAGGTCATGGACAGTCCACAGCCTGCAAAAGGCTATTTAAAACTACAGAATAAACAGGGTTAGGGGTATTTTTCCTTAGCTTGCCACAGAAAAATAGGGAAGAAGATGCTGCTCAGCTGTCTTCTCTTCAGGATCTGATTGTCCATTTAGCATAATTAAGAAGAAGTTGATGGGGGCTTGTACATTGGCTCTGTTTACAATGACAGATATATACATAATTGAGAATTTGATATCTTATCACTCTGCTTACTTGTAGAATTGATTAATGGCAACAACCATGCAATCCTATGCAGCTATTCAATGGGCTTAGAATGGAGCAATTCTGCAAAGGATTTGCCTGCAAGTCTCAATAATACTACCTGAAATGTAGGAATATAAGATTGCAGAATGGCCCCATGTTTCCTTCCTGTTCCCCTCCCTTTTCTTTCCTTTGCTATCTGCATCTCTGAATCTGAATGCTCATCTGCATATCTGGGAGGCATAATGTAAGAAAGATGTTATTAAAATAAAAAAGTTAAAAGTTAATTTCAAAAGTCACAAATCAATCATCAAAACGGAAGTGGGTATTAAAGAAGAGGCAATTTACCAGTAATTCCACATACTTGCAATTTGTCTTCTCTCAGTAAACAAAATGACTATGATGTGTGCATAGATTTCTGAATTTCTCAAAGGCCATACCTTCTCTCTAAAATCCTTTGCAATGCCATCTAGATGGATTTTTGTCAAATTATATTCTGGAGTAGTAGGTGAGTGTAGTTTGGATTGGCTTTTCTTGTTCTCTGGTGAAGAATTCTGGTTCTGCACTGTTAAGGAAAGCTATAGTTTAGTAACTCTGTATAGTATTACCAACAATAGTGGTCAGCAGCTATGGAGTGCTCTTGAAATACATTATCAAAGTGTCCCATACAAGGTCTCTCAGTATTTTTCAGTATATTCCAGATCCAGGTACACATTAAAGAGTCCCAGTCAATATTGATATCTTGATTCTGAATATTCCTGGTAATATTTGGGAGTATCAGGGGCCAGAGTTTTAAAGTGCCAAACTAAATGGAGTTGGGGGAAAGCTTTTTGCAGATGTTCCAGGCAACAGGAAGGAGGGGGACAGCTGTCACACACAAATGGGAATCACACATTAGGGGGAGCTTGCCAGAATGCATCTGCTAGGATTCTCTGGTTTGACATTGGTTTTCTTGGGCTTGCACTGCCACATTGGCTCTGAGATTTACTTGGCTTCTACAATTTGATATTGGTTCTGCTGGGCTGGACTCCTTCCCCTTGCTTCAGTTGGTTTGTTTGTATTCTCTGGTATGACACTGGATGTGCTCGGCTTGCCACATTGGTCTGTAGTTCTGCTGGAATTCTTTGGCTTCACATTGGTTCTAGTGGCCTTGTTGGTTCAGTTTCCATTGGGAGTCTTCTGGCAAGTGGTTTCTTGCTCTTGTGTGTTTTTGGCCATTCCTTGCTCTGGAGAAAGCATGGATTTCCCCACCCCCATAGGAAACAATGGAGAATGGCTACTGGCACTCTTTATTCACATGTCCACAGAACTGGACCCCTTGGTTCAATTCACATTTGTCATTTGTTCAAAAAACTGCTCCTCCAGCCCCTGGAAAAGATTCCCCACAGAGAATAACGAACCTGAATAATTTCAGAATCCACCCCCAAACCTGAATCCAAATACTGAACTGGTATTGGAGATCTGAGTAATCTAGAATACCAATAAGTTATGTCCCCCATGAAATCTGGATCTGAAAATAGGTATTTTTTCTCTGCTGCACATCCCTAGATGAAACAACACCCTCCCTCAGAGAGGCATTTATTACCTCCTAGACTCATTTGACTAACCCAGCCTGTGGCTGCTGGTATTTGTCAGGCTGCTGTGCATTTTACTGCATGCCTGCCATGGAGGGGGGGTTCCCTTCCCTTTGATGTACCCACAGCTTGCCAAATGGTAGAGCCAAAAGTCCAGCATCTGTTTTGTTTATTACTCTGTGTTTTGTATATAGGAGCTACGTGCTAGGGAGGGTGTAGGCAATGGCTACACTAGTGGGAGGGTTGTTCGACTGATAAATGTAGCGGAAAATACAAGGGGGTCCAGAGGGTATCTATCAGTGATCTCAAACTGGTTGTCATTGAGAACTGATTTAACCGGGATTCAGACATATTGTTATAACTCATTTTTTTCCCCTCAAACCCCTGGCACCACTTTCGTGATTAGCTGTGAGGACAAGGAAGTCCCTACAACTACAGCGGATGGAAACATGCCAGAGCAGCAGACCATAATGGCTCCAAGAATGGGCACTGAGCCTAGAGGAGCAGAGGGTGGGGCGCAACTCTTGGGCACTGTTTCCCACTTGGGCTGACTCCCGACCCAAGGTCTGAGAGACTCATGGGTGATGGTGCCCAACAACAATATGGGCACTCACATCAGGAAGAACCAGAGCGCATCCAAGGGATGGTGGATAGTGAGGTTGAGCGCCTCCATAGAGAGTTCAGAGGCGAGACTGAAGAAATAAGGCACAAAATGCAAAATATGGTATTGGACATACTGGGCATAATCATGGAGGCCATCCAGCAAGAATTCCGGAACCTGGAACAGGCTCCTGATGGAACTAGGAGGGTGCTGCTGGCCCCTCCATGAGTGCCTCCGCTCCTTCACCAGGCATCTCCGGGAGTTCCTGCTGGCCTGGCCAGGCCGAATGGACTGCCTGCAGCCCCAGTAGCCTCGGAACAACCCTGCAATGCTTTGGAAGCGACATTTGGTGGCACTCTGGAGAAGCTGGCATTTTTCATGTTCCTGCGTGACTGGGGCCCTACTTTCGACACCGATGAGCAACATGTGGACTTTGTTGGCTTGTGACTCTGGGAATGGACAGCTGATTGGTTTGTGGGTCTCCACAATGTCCAGGGCCCAGAACTCCAGGATGTGGATGAGTTTATGTGGGCCCTCCACCGCCAGTATGAAGACCCCCTGGAACTGGAGAGGGCACGCACCTGCCTGAGAGGCCTGCACCAGGGTAGGTGCTCAGTGCGAGAGTATTCAGATTAATTTTAAAAACTATGCTGTGAAGCTCCAGGGGTGGCCTGAGGAGGTCCTTACTGAGTTCTACCAGGCTGAGCTGAACCATGCAATCCTGGATCGGGCACTGGCTCAGGGCAACCAGCTAACTCTGAATGGGTGAATACAGGTGGCCTGTGAGGCGGAGAACTGCTCCTACCTCTTGCAGATGTACCAGCCACAAACTTCCCTGAAAGCGGCAACGGCGACAGCGGCAGAATGATGGGGGGCAAATCCCAAGATGAGAGAGGCCATAAAGGATCAGTGGATGTGTCAGGCCCTATGCCTGAGATGTGGGACCCCGGGGCATTTCAAAGCCAGTTGCCCTCTCAACAAGGAACCTGGCAATGGGAAGAAGTGAACACCTACGGAGAAGAAGCCTAAACCGCAAGGAGTGAGGGAGAAGCAGCCCAAAGCGCTTCAAGCAGGAGAGCGACGAAAGCCTGAAAGCACCTCCTCCAGTGGGGATGAGGTAGATGAGCCGGCAGGAAACAGATGGGACCTGCTGTGAAGCGCGCAACCAGGCAGGTCCAAAAGTCCTGTGCGCCAAGTTCAGTGAGACCCTCCCTTCCTTTGTTTTATGTGACTGTGACAGTAATGAATCTCAAGCAGGGCACTCAGATTCAGGTGAGAGTTCTGATTGTCTCTGGATGTACACAGGATTTGATCAGCCCATCACTGGTAACTGAGCTTGGGGTACCTGTCCAAGTAATGCCAGAGCCTATAATTTTCACACAGATGGATGGGTCCCCAATGAGAGAGGCATGAAAGTATCAAACTGTGCCAGTAGTGATGGGGACAGGACCCCACTGGGAGCAACGCCTGTTTATTATTACCCCTGCAGCAAAATTTTCAATTGTGCTAGGCAACCCTTGGCTCTGAGACCATGTTCCATATTTCCAGTGGAGTGGGGGCCCTTGCATTTCCCAGATTCCCATTGCAAAGTGCATGGGTGGAATCCCATGTGGGGGAGGGAACCAGACCCCATTCCAGAGCGTGCTTGCTTGGCTCAGGGTGAGCTAGAGCTCACTCCTCAGGACAACGTCTGCCTAACGCAAGAGGAGTTAAACCTCATCCCTCTGGAATACGGGGACTTGGCGAGAATGTTTGGTGAGGAAGAGGCTAATGAACTCCCCCCCCAATCGACAGTCAGATTGTGCTATTGAGATTTTACCTGGGCACCAAATGCCTAAAGGAAAGCTGTATGCAATGAGCCCATCTGAGAAAGAGGAGCTGTACCGGTTTATAGACAAAAACCTGGCACAAGGTTTCATCTGCCCAGCCTCCTCTCCCTTTACTGCTCCCGTTCTGTTCTGAAGGAAGAAGGATGGGTGGTTGCGGTTGTGCATGGATTATCGAGGATAAATGCTGTGTCCATGTCAAATGCATACCCCCTCCCACTCATTAAGGACCTCCTGGCAGAGGCTGCTCAGGGGTGCATTTTCACCAAACTTGACTTGCGAGATGCTTACTACAGAGTGAGAATCCAGGAGGGGGATGAACACAAAACTGTTTTCAATACCCCGTTAGGGCAGTTTGAATACCTGGTGATGCCTTTTGGATTGAGGGGGGACCTGGGGTCTTTATGAGTTTGATCAATGAAATGTTACACAAGCATTTATTCCAGGGGGCCCTTGTGTTCTTGAATGACATTCTTTTATATTCCAATGATAAGGAAGCACGTGTTAAGTTGGTCAGGGAGGTGCTCAGCATGCTTTACGAGCACCGGCTCTTTGTCAAGCTTTCAAAGTGTGAGTTCCATAAGGAAGAACTGGACTTCCTGGGTTATCAGATTTCAGGGAAGGGACTGAGCATGGATCCCAATAAAGTGCAAGCCGTGGTGGAGTGGGAGGCTCCAAGGACCAGATGCCAGCTTCAAGGTTTCCTCTGATTCTGTAATTTTTACAGGGCACTCCTCCCCAACTTTGCCCAGGTGGTCTTGCACTTCACGGACTTGTTAAAAACAAAGGGAAAGGGGCCTGAGGTCAGCAAGCTGGGGGCCAAACTGGCCTGGACCTCGGAGTGCCAGAAAGCTTTTGAAAGGCTCAAGGGACTGTTTACTTCTGAATCCATTTTGCAGCATCCTGATGAAAGCAAACCATTTGTGATCCACGTCGATGCATCTGATGTGGCAATGGGAAGGATGAGCCTGAAACAAGGGGGGGATGGGAGGCTTCACCCCTTGGCATATGTGTCCAAAAAGTTCTTCCCTACAGAGTGTAACTAGGCGATTTGGGACAAGGAATCAGCGGCCATCAGGTTGGCCCTTTCCACCTGGAGGCACTGGTTGGAGGGGGCGAGGGGACCATTTGAAGTGTGGATGGATCACAAAAATCTGGAAGGCTTATGCACTCCCAGGCACCTCAACGCCAAGCAGCTGCGCTGGGCAGAGTTTTTCTCTAAGTTCCAGTTTACTCTCCACCACCTCCACAGGAAGGCAAACTCCCTGGTGGATGCGCTCTCCTGGCTCCCACAGCATGACAACCAGAGGGAGGAAGTCATTGATTCCATGTTCACACCCACGCATTTTGGGGGGCAGTAGTGATACGCAGCCAGGCGGTGGTGGAAAGTCCTTGTAACACTGAACCTTGGGTTTGCAAATTTAAGGCTGTGTTCACTGAGGGGGATATGGATGATATTCAGGGTGACGAGTCAGTGGAGCAGAAGGGAGATGGCTGTTGGTACGGGGGAGGGAGACTGTTCGTGCCTAAAGCACCGAGGGGGGAAATCCTGATTTTGGGACATGAAAATAAGCTTGCAGGACATTATGGGTACCTGAAAACCTTGCACCTCCTGCAAAGGCAGTTCTGGTGGCCGTGCATGAGGGCAGATATCTCCCTATATGTTAGTTCATGCCAGACTTGCCTAATGCAGAAACAGAGACCAGGTAAACCCCCGGGAACTCTGCAACCCCTTGAAACGCCAGAGAGGCCATGGGCAGTGATTTCGATGGACTTTATAATGGACTTACCTCCCAGTAAAGGGAAAACAATGATCTGGGTAGTAGTTGACACGTTTTCCAAGCAGGCACATTTTATTCCATGCAAACAAATGCCCTCAGCCAAATCTCTGGCTAAGCTTTTCATGCACCATGTGGTGCGGCTACATTCGCTTCCTTGCAAGATAATTTCAGACAGGGGGCCACAATTCATTGCTAGGTTCTGGAGGGAACTGCTGCAGGTGTTAGGGGTGGAGCATGGTCTCAGCAGTTCTTATCACCCAGAGATGGATGGGCAAACAGAACGGGTGAATCAGGTGGTGGACCAGTTCCTCAGATGCTTCACGAATTACCAACAGGATGACTGGGTTGACCTCCTCCCTTATGCAGAATACAGTTATAATAACTCTGTGCACCGGGCCACGGGCCTTTCCCCCTTTATGGCTGTGCATCGGTACGAAGGGGCCCCTCTCCCTATAGTATCTAACCAAGAGCCAAGCAGGGAGGACTTACAATCGTGGTGGGGGAATCTAACAGATCAGTGGTCCCCGATACAAGAAACTTTGAACAGGGCAAAAGAGGACTACAAAAAGCAAGTTGACAAAAAGAGAGCCCCTGAATGGGAGCTGCACCCTGGGGACTCGGTATACCTCTCTACTAAAAATATCAAGGGCTACAGCCTGGGCGGAAGTTGGGGTGGAAGTATATTGGCCCTTTCAAGGTAATGAGAGTGGCTGTGAATAAAGTGGCTGTGGAACTTGATTTGCCTAAAAATCTGCATCATATTCACTCTTTTCACTTCAGTTTATTAAAACGGGATGCAGGACTGAACAAATGGAGACCCTGTCCAGTGGCTCCACCTCCTCAAATTGTGGATGGTGAACCTCACCAAGCTGTTGAAGAAATCCTTGACTCCAAACTGAAGCACAAAAGATTGTATTACCTGATTAAGTGGAGGGACTTTGATGAATCTCATAATGAGTGGTTACGATGTGACTATGTTAGAGCCCCTACTCTCATCCATGCATTCCATAATCAATACCCCCACAAGCCTAGGGGGTGAGAGTTTTGGGGAGGGGCAGTATGTCAGGTGGCTGTGCATTTTACTGTGCGCCTGCCATGGAGGTGGGGTTCCCTTCTCTTTGATGTACCCGCAGCTTGCCAAATGTCCAGCATTTGCTTTGTTTATTACTCTGTGTTTTGTACATAGGGGCTACGTGCTAGGGAGGGTGTAGGCAATGGCTAGGCTGGCGGGAGGGTTGCTCGACTGTAAAATGTAGTGGGGAAATACAAGGGGATGATTGAGTCTTGGGTTTTATTACTCCTGTTTGAAACTGATATATCTGTAACCCTCACACGTTCATCCTTAGTTCTAACAAAAGAAGTGTCCAGAGGGTATCTATCAATGATCTCAATAAAGCTGGTTTCTCTCAAACTGGCTGTTGTTGAGAACTGATTTAACCAGGATTCTGACAGTATCAAGATGAAGAGCAAGAGTCCAGTCTAGACATGGTGGGCCACACACTTCTAAGCAGTCTGTCCACTTACCAACTGAATGTCATCCATATAACTAGGACCAGACTGCACTCCAATGGCATCCTGAGACTGAAATTTATTTATTTATCTCATTTATATCTTGTCTTTCTCCCTTAGGGGGACCCAAAGTAGCTTACATCATTGTCCTCTCCTCCATTTTATTATTTATTTATTTATTTTTTACTTATAGCCCTCCATCCCCTGTATACAGGGTTCAGGGAAGGGAACAACATTTCCAATCACAGCATTCACAGTTGGTTTAAAATGTAAATACTTAAAGAAATTAAATAAGTTACATCAGGAACAACAGTCTAGCAACATTTGTGATCTGGGTCTCCATTGATAAGGAGGCATCCAGAAACACATCCAGGCTCTTGACAGTCAGCACTGGTGTTAAAGGAGTATCATCAAGAGCTGGGAGTTGGCACCCTAACCCTGAATCCCCCCCTACCCAGCCACAGAACCTACATTTTAGATGGGTCCAGTCTCAGCTGGCTCTGTTTCAACCATCCAACCATGGCTTCCAAACCCTCGGCCAAAATAGCTGGGGCTGTGTCTGGCTGTCCATCCATCAACAGATACAGGTACACAACAGCCTTGTGAGGTAGATAGACTGAGAGCCACCTCCCATTGCAAAGTGGGGGTTCAAACTTAGTTCTCCCAGATCCTTGTCTGACTTTATAAGACACATTATTTACACTTAGCGTCACACTTAGGTCAGCAAGTTGTAGCAGTGAGAAGTGACAGAGGGCAGGTTTTCTTCTTTACAGTAAGGCTATTTAGTGAGTGAACAATATTCACACTGACACATGTCCAGTGTATATTCATGAACACTGATGGTAAGCATGGAGTTTAATCATGTAACCCTGGCACGGTATAATGCTATTATGATCCATGTTTTCTTCCTCTGTCTCTCAACAATACATGTGTAGCATCATTATGATTAATACCATTGCTGACTTCAATGTTTAAAACATCATTGAAAGTAATTAAATGCTTTATATTCTTCTGGAAAGACAAGTTTAGAAAGCTAGGTGCTTTGGGGGAAGATCTCATCTTTAAAAGCATTTTCCTTCAGTCACTGGACAATAACATTCTCATAAGCATTTTCTAAAGATCAAGAAGTAGACTGACTCCCTCCCAAAATTACTTGCTCTTTTAAATTAGGATTTTTCAGTTAGTTTTGGAACTAGCAAGATTGCAACAATAGGCTCTTGAGTATCTCTCATGTTATCTTACATACTTGGCTAATAAAATAGAAACTAATTGAAAGCACTCATTCTTTCAGGATCTGACCATTTACTTGAGCTACCTTAGAGCACCAATTCTGATAATCAAATTCAGCTCAGACTTCTCTATCTCTGGGGTAGGGAAGTGCCAGCATACTGATCTAAAATTTAATGGAATGGCTGAGAATGTGGACTGGGAAATCCACACGTCAAATACTACTTTTGGAAATAAAAAAGAGGAAACCTCAAAAATATGCAAGGGTCTGTTAGTTTTTAAAGGTCTAATGCATTTCAAGTCAAGTGGCTTTTCCTCAGTGGTATCTGAACCAGTTTTTTAGAGGAACTGCTGAAACGATTTTATTGTCTGTTTTAAAAAATCATATTTGTCATAAACTCACTGTGGTTTCTAAATTTTTCTCCATCCCCCAACTCCTCATGGGTCCTCAAGCTTATTTTAAATTGTACCCTCAGAAATTACATTATATTTAGCAAAATAACAGATTAAGTCTGTGCCAGGCAATCTCCTTATAAATGCCTACCTGAGTCTTGATTTTCCATAATACTTTTCTTTTTTTATCCAAATTTATCCCAAGATACTGCAAAAACTCTTTATAATTCAATGTATTTGTTCTACAAATACAGTACCGATTCCACAATCTAAAGAACAAAATAAAGCAGTTTTAAATCTAATTTATGTAAAGAAAAACACAGGAATATGAAATAAAGTTAGCAAAAGATATTTATTTAGCCGTAAGATAATTATGCAGTGCTTATAATCATTTTTTATTTAGGAAGTGGGTAACACTTCTTCTCACTTACACATTCAATTCCCCAACCATAAATAATATTGTACATTTACTGGTCAGCCACATAACAGAATCTTCCTTTGGAAGAAGATTCTAGACAGCAGTACTAATACATTTGTGTCATTTTTATTTCCTACTCTTCCTCTAAAGTGGTCATGGATTCCTTCCCCCACCCTTCATATCTATTAGAAAAGGAAGAGAAATATTATCTGGCCCGTATACTCAGTTTTGTTTCTTAGAAGAGAGTATTCACAATACACTGTAGATTTGTTGTCCATGAAGATATAACAGATTCTAAAATATGAACAATACCAGGGATGCTGAGAGCCACGACAGTGTCAAACCATGCTACGCTTTGCTCGCTTTGATTGCCATAATTATTGGGGGGAGGGAATTCCTAAGGGGAGAGTTGGAGAGAGAGGGGGACGGACCTTTTGCTTCTAGGAGACATAACTTTCTTCACAAGTTGACCTCCTTTCCCTCCTTTCTCTTTCCTTGGGGCGGGTGTCCTTGAGAGCCTCTCTGTACCAGCTTGGACTGCAGATAACCAAGACATATATCTTTCACTTGGTTGGGATGGCAACGTTAGGCGTGGTATGGATGTGGTGTAAGCTTGGGGAAAGAAAGGGCTTTTCTTTGAATTATCTATATTAAGCTTGTACCTGCCAAAAGTCTTTAGTTCTAACACAGTGACTTTCTGGATCTTGCATATAACTCAATAAACTTGTCACTGCCAAGAGAGAGTTGTTGAGTGTAACTGGACTGGGGGGTCTGACACATGGTTGCCGCTGAATTATTTAAATCAAACCCAACTTGATGGGAAGAAGTTTTGGCACCAATTTTTACAAAAGTTAATGATACAAGTATAATGTCTAGAATTTGGTGTCATGCTATCATTGTGCCAATACACAAGAAAGGAGAGCCATCAGACACCTGTAATTATCAACCTAACTGCCTGCTGTCAGTTGTGGGCAAATTTTATGCATCCCTGCTGTATGGTGTGTGGGTAAATTGGTTAGAAAACAAGACAATCTGGCTTCCAATGGGGAGTGAGTGCAATCATCACTGGCATGTTCTACAGTTTATTATAGATAAATTTGCCAGCAATAAGAAGGGATCATTAAGTACGGCCTTCATGGATCTTAGAAACACTTTCAACACTATACCTAGACATAAACTATGGGCAAAATTGGGGAAACTATCTATGGACGAGCATCTTTTATTTCTTAATTTGTCAGTTTTATGACCATTCAACAGCCCATGGCTGCAATCACATACACTAAATAATCCACTTTCAATCCATTTCCAATGCCCTTTCCAACTGGATTTTGCCAGTTCACACAGTAAAATCCAGTTTTAATGTGCCTTGAAAGTGCATTAAAAGCGGATTGAAAGTCGATTATTTAGTGTGTGTGATTCCAGCCCATGTTAAGGGCGACCCTTCAGGAGTACTGACAGATCCTGTTTCACTAGATAAAAACATTAAGCAAGGATGCATTTTGGCCCCTCTGTTATTTAATCTGTATATTAATGATCTTGATTATTTTTTGTTACAAGAGGATTGCCAGTCCCCTTATCTCGCATAAGTGAAATTGCCTGTTCTCCTGTATGCAGATGACACTGTCTTGCTGTCTAGATCCACAGTAGGTCTGTCTGTTCTCTAAACACTGCTGTAGGGAAGGTTTGGTAATTAATGCAGCAAAGTCTAAGGTAGTTATTTTTAGTAGAAAACAGAAGAGGGATTATAAATGGACTACGGCTGGTTTGCTTATGTAACAGGTTACTCAGTTTAAATACTCGGGGGTATTGTTCATTGCTGATCTTTTGAGGAGCATTCATGTGACATCAGTAATAACAGCTGCAAACAGCATTGGGAAAGCAATCACTAGATTCTTTTATACTTCATGGAAACTATATATACCTTCAGCGCTTGGAGTATTTAACTCTAAGGTAACTGGCCATTTGTTATATCCAGCTGGTGTATAGATAGAAGCTGTCACTGAAGATATGGATTGCCTGCTAATTAACTTTCTTTGTGGTACACTCGAGGGCTCCAATTGTGTGGTCGGCATAGTTCTAAGAGCTGAAGTGGGTGAAGTCTCTTACGAAGCGAAGGCATGTAGCAGGGCATTTAATTTAAAGTTAAAAATCCTACAATCAGATCCAGAGCTAAATTTGCTCAATCTTATTAAATTAGACAATCATAAGAGCAACTGCGGTAAATTGGTGAATGATAAGCTAATGAGATGGCAGTGAAGGCTGCAAAGAAGGATTTCTATGTGGCCTCCATTGTGTCTGCAAGCCCAATTGTTTAGAGTTAGAGTTAGAGTTATTAGGTCTATTACAACTCTGCCTCAGGACAGATCAAATAGTAGGAAATTAGCCATTGGCTGTGAGGCATTTGCGAGCTATTTCGCAGATAAGATCATGACACTCCGTCAGGACCTCCCGGCCACAATTGAGATAGTAAAAGAACAGGAGGCCCCCTTGTCCATCTTCT
This sequence comes from Gekko gecko, assembly GCA_029375565.1. Taxonomy (NCBI): domain Eukaryota; kingdom Metazoa; phylum Chordata; class Lepidosauria; order Squamata; family Gekkonidae; genus Gekko; species Gekko gecko. The sequence continues at coordinate 212,656,676 of JAPDNY010000005.1, read as the reverse complement.
GGTCCGGCACTGGATCACTTCAATCGACTCTTTCTTGAGGAAGTTGACAGGATCCCGGCAGCAGTGAGACCTACCGCCTGCCTCTTTGACCCATGCCCTTCCTGGCTAGTTAAAACTTGTGGGGAGAACATTCAAGCTCCTCTGGGAGAAATTATCAACTTGTCCCTTTCTACTGGGATTTTCCCAGAGGCTTTGAAGGAGGTAGTGGTCCATCCGCTCTGTTAATGGACGGCCATCTGGGTGAGGCCTTGGAAGCAGTGGTTGGATGGTTGTGGCAGAGTCGGCTGAATTTAAATCAATCGAAGATGGAGGTCCTGTACCTGGGTTGAGGGGACATGGACGTGGGCACCAGGCTTCCTACACTGGAAGGGCCACCTTTGGTGGCAGCCCAAACAGTGAGGAGCCACGGAGTAACACTGGATGCCTCTTTCTCTATGTAGGCCCACATTGCTGCAGTTCCCAGATCTGCATTCTTCCATCTAAGGTAGATCAGGCTACTGAAGCCATATCTTTCTCCCCAAGACCTAGCTACAGTGATTCAAGCAATGGTCACCTCCAGGCTCTATTACTGTAATTCGCTCTACACAGGCTTACCCCTGAGACTGATCTGGAAATTACAGCTGGTATCCAGTTTTTGGCTCAATGATGGCAGTCGCTCTCCCCTTCGCTTGGGGGAGCAACACGCACACCAGCAACATGGAGGGAAGCTGCTGATGCGGTTTCCCCATGAGTCCTAGGGAAGGACTCCTAGACATAGGGCTTTTGAGGGGTAGCCTCTTTGATGGTGTAATGCTGGAGAATTGAGGTGCCCCTCCGCCCTGATGATCCTGCCGCTGTGTGGCCTTCAGGCACTACCTGGGCTGTCCGGACAAGCACTGGAGATCGAGCAGAATGGCAAGAATATAAACAAATGAGGCCAACAATGAACATGAGTTAGACACAAGTGAACTTTGAAATAAACAGAGAATTCCCTATTCCCCCCCCATCTCTAAGCTGAGAGAGAGGAGGGACGCCTCCCACTTGCATGATAGACAAGCGAAAAAGAAGGGGGGGGAGGGAGAAAATAAATGACTGACTTGTTTTGGAAGACTTACCAGAGCAGATTTAACTCAGAAGCGATTTTCAGAGGGTGTGAAATAGCGGGTGGCTTATGTAAACAATCCGCAAAGATGGCAGGCATGGGAAAGAACGGACTGAAACTGAAACCAGCGGGCGGCCAAAGTCCAAGGCCAGAAGAGGGATGAGACGTCATGAAACTCTTAGCGGATATGCTCAAGCCCGTGATGGAACAACTCACTGGTATTAACCAGCAGTTGACCACACTCAACCAAAATCTCACGGCACAACAGCTCCAGCTGGCGGAAACAGTTAAGAAGACGGAGCAAACGGAGGAAGTAGTGAAAGAGATGTACACCGCAAGCAAGGGTATGAAGAAAAAGATGGGAGAATTAATGAATAAGCAGAATTACCAAGAAAACCGATTACTGCTACTACAAATGGAAAAAGCAAATATGGTCCTCAGATTCCAGGGGGTTCCTGAATCACCAAATGAGGATCTGAAGAAATTACTTAGCGAAATTATCACACCAGTAACTTGAAAGTGGAAGAAATCATGCACGACATGGAAGCAGCATATAGGGTGTACTCTAATTACACCCCAAAAAATAGCCTGCGTGGGGAGATAACGGTCAGATTCTCAAGAAGACAAACCAGAGATGTAATTTTAAAAGTAGCATCAGCAACTCCACTGAAATTGGGGAACTCAATTATCAAAACTCTAAAAGACATTCCATTTGAAATACGTCAAAAAAGAAAAAGTTATAAGGACTTAATTCTTAAGTTGTTCAGGGTGGTGAGAACCAGGGAGGATTGTGAGGGATCCGTCAAGGATGGGCAAGTGGGCGTCAATGTGGCAAATGGGGTTCAATGTGGCTAAGTGCAAAGTGATGCACATTGGAGCTTAAATCCTAAATATAAATACACATTGATGGGGTCCGAACTGGCAGAGACTGACCAAGAGAGAGATCTCAGAGTCATAGTAGATAACTCAGTGAAAATGCTGAGACAGTGTGCGACTGCAATAAAAAAGGCCAACACTATACTGGGGATTATTTGGTAAGGAACTGAAAACAAATCAGCCGATTACTGTCAGATGACAGGTTCCAGGGAGTGACAAGAGCAGACGTGAGCAACCTCACTGCTCACTAACGCTGAACTCTTTTCAGCCTTTTAAGGCCATTCAATGCCCTACCAGATGTTCCTTCAGAGGGGGAACACTTAGCAAGGAGATTGCTTTGGAAACTAAGCAGAAAAGGCAATTGGAATTGTGGATCAGAATTCTTAGCAATAATAAAAGCTATTTATAAGACAAAATAGCTATTTATAAGACAAAAGAGCTATTTATAAGACAAAAAGCTATTTATAAGCAAAAATAATACTGAATGGAGATATAACAAACAATACCAAAATACAAAAGGGCACTAGACAAGGATGCCCATTGTCGCCTCTTCATTTTCGTGTTAGAAACATTAAATGACCAAATAAGAGAATGTGACTCTATCAAAGGCTTAAAGATAAAGGGGGAAGAGTTTAAAATACAAGCCTTCACAGATGATTTGGTGTTTATATTAGAAGACCTGATAGCGTCAGTGAAACAACTTATAAAGATAATCCAAGAATATTGGCAGGTAGCGGGACTAAAAATTAACTTAAAAAAAACAAACATATTAACAAAAATTGTACAGAACAACAAAAGAACCAAATACAAATGGCTTCTAATATGGAATTAGTGAAGAGGGTTAAATAACTGGGAATAACAATATCTAATAGAAATATTACATTGATTGAGGATAATTATAATAAACTGCTGTCAGAAATTAAAAGGGACTTACAGAGATGGAAAGATCTAAAGATATCATTTATAGGAAAAATAGCCACCATAAAGATGAATATTTTACCTAGATTCCTATTTTTGGCACAAAATATACCAGTATTAAGAAATGTAAAATATTTTCAGGAACTGGATAAAGTTTGCAGCAAATGTATATGGAGTGATAAAAGACCAAGAATTAAACAAGAAGCCATGCAGGATAGGAAAGAGGGAGTGGGATTTGGCATACCAAATTGGAATATCTATTACAAAGCAGCAGCATTAGGGTGGATAAAGGACTGGATAACACTAGAGAACACCAGACTTTTAAATCTAGAAGGATTTAATCTACCCAGAGGAAGGCACGCTTATGTCTGGTATGATGAAGAAAACAATACCAGGAGTTTCAATCAACATATGTTAAGAGGTGCACTAATGAAAATATGGAGAGAAATAAGGAATGGTTATTACTTTAAAACCCCAAAATGGGTATCACCATTGGAGGCGTTCACAATGCCGATGTTGATGGATAAAAATAAGAGAGTGACATATGAAAAACTTTTGGATAGCAACAATAAATTAAAAGCAGAAGAAGAACTAATAGCTCAGAATATTAGACTTACCTGGTGTGAGAATATACAACTAAAGACAAGATTTACAAAGGACAGCAAATTAGGATTTTATAATAACGAGTTGGAGAAAATGTGGCTGTCCTCAAGTGATAAGCTTATACAAAAGTTATATAGTTTTTCATTATCTGATTATTTACAAGACGAAATAGTAAAAGGAACTATGGTGGTCTGGATGAAAGATTTAGAACATACTGTAGAGATTGAGCAATGGTCCAAAATTTGGAAAGCAGTTAAAATGATGAGAGCAATACCATACAAAGAGAACATTTATAAGATGTTTTATAGGTGGCACTGGACTCCAGACAGAATAGCAAAATGTTATCCAAATGAAAACAAAAATTGTTAGAAATGTAAAAAAAGTAGGTATATTTTTGCATATGTGGTGGTGGTGTGAAAGAGATCAAAATTTTTGGCGTAAAGTATATACATTTGTAAAAGGTATCACAGGACTTGACTTACCATTTATACCAGAAATATGCTTATTGAATATACTCCCGGAATGGGTCAATAGAGATAATACATATGTAATAACTTATATATTTACTGCGGCAAGGATAATGTTAGCTAAAAGTTAGAAAACAGATATTATCCCTATGAAGGAGCAGCTGATAGAAAAAATGTTGTCAATGGTAGAAATGGACAGGTTAAGCCTAATGCTACAGGGAAAAGAACAAGATATTTTTGAAAAAAGATGGAACAAAATGTACATACGGTTGAAAAAATATGTGACTCACAAATGTGTAAAGGATGATGTAGAAATGTTATGTTCTTATAAATAAATGACTTAAAAAAGAAAAAGAAAACAAATCAGCCAATATCATAATGTCCTTGTATAAATCAATGGCGCAACCTCATTTGGAGTACTGTGTACGGTTCTGGTCACCACACCTCAAAAAGGATATTATAGCATTGGAAAAAGTGCAGAAAAGGGCAACTAGAATGATCAAAGGGTTGGAACACTTTCCCTATGAAGAAAGGTTAAAGTGCTCGGGGCTCTTTAGCTTGGAGAAACAATGGCTGAGGGGTGACATGACTGAGGTTTATAAGATTATGCATGGTATAGAGCAGGCTGAGAAAGAGGTACTTTTCTCCCTTTCTCACAGTACAAGAACTCAATGAAATTGCTGAACAGTCAGGTTAAAACAGATAAAAGGAAGTATTTCTTCTGGGGAAAAGATCAATAACCTCAGATATGCAGACGATACCACTCTGATGGCAGAAAGTGAAGAGGACCTCAAGAGCCTCTTGCTCAGGGTCAAAGAGGAGAGCGCAAAAGTGGGCTTGAAGCTCAACATCAAAAAAACTAAGATCATGGCATCCGGCCCCATCACTCCTTGGCAAATAGAAGGGGAAGATGTAGAAGTGACAGACTTCATGTTCCTGGGATCCCAGATCACTGCAGATGGTGACTGTAGCCATGAAATTAAAAGATGCCTAATCCTTGGGAGGAAAGCAATGACAAACCTAAACAGCATGATAAAAGCAGAGACATCACCCTGCCAAAAAAATTCCACATGATCAAAGCAATGGTATTCCCCGTAGTAATGTATGGCTGCAAGAGTTGGACTATAAGGAAGGCCGAGTGTCAAAGAATAGATTCTTTTGAACTATGGTGCTGGAGACGACTCTTGAGAGTCCCTTGGACTGCAAGGAGATCAAATAATTCAGTCCTAAAAGAAATCAACCCTGACTGTTCCCTGGAAGGCCAGGTCATGAAGCTGAAGCTCAAATACTTTGGCCACCAAATGAGAAGGGAGCATTCACTGGAGAAGGCCCTGATGCTGGGAAAGATTGAAGGTCAAAGAAGAAGGGGATGGCAAAGGATGAGGTGGTTTGACAGTGTCATCAATGCAATGAACATGAAATTGAGCAAACTTCAGAGGACAGAGGAAAACAGGAGGGCCTGGCGTGATGTGGTAAATGGGGTCGCGAAGAGTTGGACTCGACTGTGTGACTGAACAACAATAGAGTCTGGGGCAAGTCTGTATTCTTGGTGCTTGGGAGGGGCAACAGTGAGAGGGCTTCTAGTGACCTGGCCCCACTGCTGGACCTCCTGGTGGCACCTGGTATTTTTGGCCACTGTGTGACAGAGTGTTGGACTGGATGGGCCATTGGCCTGAGCCAATATTGACTTCTCTTATGTTCTTAAACTCTCAGTGGCTGTTTGGGACCACTAGGTCAAATGAACAGTAATAGAAGGGGAGAAAACTCTGATAGAGGACAGAGAGAAAGCAGAAAGGCTCAATGCCTATTTTGTATCAGTTTGTTTTCCCATAAGAAGAGAACGGGCTTATCTAGAGATGGTGATAGCAAGGCACAGTATCTGGGCTGCTGGTTGACAGGGACAGAGGAGTTGTTGCACTGTATGAGTACAAATTTCCGAGGCCACATGATGTGCACCTGAGTGCCAGACCAACCTCATTTCCTTCTTTGATTGATTGATGAGCTTACCGGATTATGGGAACGCCATCAACGCTGCCTGCTCCATATGTTTATGGATTTCAGTAAAGCTTTTGACAGGATTCTTCATGATGCTCTGATGGGTAAACTGGAAAACTGTAGACTGAACTCTAGAATAGTTAGGTGGATAGGAAATTGGCTGGAGAACCCCATTCAAAGAGTAGTTGTCAATGGCATTTCATCTGGAGGGAGTTATCTAGTGGGGTAACACAAGGCTTGGTTCTGAGCCCAGTACTTTTCAATATTTTTATAAATGATCTGACTGAAGGGGTGGAGGACTCCTCATTACATTTGTGGATGACACCAAATTGGGGGTAGTAGTAAACATCCCAGAAGACAGAGGTAGAATTCTACGAGATCTGAACACATTGGAAAAGTAGGCAGATGTGACTAAGATGCAATTCAACAAGAATAAGTGCAGAATTCTACATCTGGGTAAAATAGCTAGCATCCATACTAGGCAGGGGACACACTTCTGTGTAGCAGCATGCATGAACAAGATCTTGGGGCACAGGTGAACTGTAAACCAAACATGAACAATCAATGTGATGCAGAAGCAAAAGAAGCTAATGCAGTCTTGGGGTGTATCAACAGAGGCATAACATCCAAATCCTAAGATGTCATAGCCCTGCTGTATACTGCACTGATCAGGCCGCACTTAGAGTACTGTGCAGTTCTGGAGGCCTCACTTCAAAAAGGGTGTGGACAGAATGGAATGGGAGTAGAAGAGAGCCACGAAGATGATCAGGGGCCTGGAGAACAAGCCCTATGAGGAAAGGCTGAGGCACTTGGGAATTTACAACTGGGAGAAGAGGAGGTTGAGGAGGGACATGATTGCTCTCTTTAAGTATTTGAAAGGTTATTACAGAGGAGGGCAGAGAGCTGATCCTGTTGGTAACAGAGGATAGGACTTGCAATAGTGTTTAAATTATGGGCGGAAAGATCCTGACTACATATTAGGGGAAAAAATTACAGTAAGGGTATAGTTCAGCAGTGGAACTGGCTGCCTAGGGAGGTGGTGAGGTCTGCCTCATTGGCAGTCTTTAAGGAGCTGCTGGACAAACACTTGTCAGGAATGCTTTAGGCTGATTCTGCATTGAGCAGAGGGTTAGATTAGATGGCCTGTATGGTCCCTTCCAGCTCTATGATTCTATGTTACTTTGCAGAGCAGTGCCTTGGGACTTGAAGAACAGTTGAGGCAAAGACTCTTGAGCTCCAAGGTGTGCCTCTTGGTGACAGTGTCTATCACCTAGCGACTGCTGATGGATTGTTTCCAAATGTCCACAAAATGTCCAATGCCTTTGGAAGCCTCAGGAGATTTTGTGTCAGGAGGACTTTTTTCCATTCCATTATGCTGGAATGAAGATTTTTTGAAGGTAGGGTTTGAGTTTCCCATTGCACTGGGCTGCCATTTTCCTGTTGGATTTGAAAGACCTGAAAGGGGGATTCATGAAAGGAGTGGAACCTCCTTTTGGGTTTACCTTCTTTCTTACATGAAGGAAGAGCTTTCTTCTTATCCTCCACCAAGTAGCTATCAATGGCATCCTGAAATAGGTTGACTCCCTGAAATGGAATACTAATCTGCTCTTGCCTGTGATGCAAGGGCCGTTTCCTAGCTATGGAGACAATTATTGCACTGGGTGGTTACATTTGACACCAGTTGAAACCCAGAGATGCATTCGTTGAGAAGGCAGTAGCAAAGGCAATTTTCTTAATCTCCTCATCTAATTTTGGGGTATCAAACATGAGGTCTGGGAGCCAGAACTCGCCTGTTGAGGGCTCTTACCCAGAGTTCAAGCAATTGGTTTGTATGGAAATATAAGGTACTCCCCATTTATTTATTTATAAATTAAATTCATGACTCGCCCAATCCCTGAGTTCACAGGGCTCTGGGTGATGTACAACAGTAAATAAAATATAATATAATTTTTTTATTTACTTATTTATTTATTATTAAATGTCTATCCCGCCCTCCCCATGGGCCGGCTCAGGGCGGCTCACAGTCAAGGCACCATGTGCCAAATATAAAATATTTAAAAACAGAATAAAAACAACCATGTTTAACAAAATAAAGTGCTCAATGATGTTGATCATTCAATCGAATCAAGATGGTGACCTGTAGGTATTACCCAAAAACCCGATGCAGCGGTGCCGATCCATCGCAATACTGTGGCTCAGTCTTTATAATGGGCCATCCCATTACCCCATTATTATCCCAAAATAGTTGTTGGTGGTAGTGGCGGCTCCTAGTTGAAAGCCGGCTGGAAGAGCTCTGACTGACAGGCAGCTCCATGGAGAGAGGGTTACAGTAGTCTAATCTCGAGGTGACCATCGCATGGATCACTGTAGCCAGGTAACAAACTGCCGAATCAGCCAGAGATGGTAAAAGGCCGAGCCGGCAGTGGCTGCCACCTGGGCCTCCATAGTTAAGGAGGAATCCCGGAGCACTCCCAAACTCCTAACCTCCGATGCTGGCGCTAAAGGTGCCCCATCAAAGGTCCCATGCCCCAGGCAAAAGCCAGACTGGAAAGGATCTAAGGTAGAAGTGTCATCCAGGAAGCCCTGTAGTTGTATCGCCACCATCCTCTCAATTAATTTGCTAGTCCTCCACAAGTTCCTTCAATGAGCTGCCAGGGGGCCTCGAATCCCACAGAGCAATTGAAATCATTAAGCTACAATAATAAGCCATTCAATACAATCTTAAAAACAGTTCCCAGATGGCGTCCATAGATCAAATTTAAGCCAGTTCTACACTGTGTTGCCACCTCACAGGCAAGGTAGGGAGGAGGCCGAAGAAAGATGGAATAAAGGATGGGGGTGTCAGCCATGACAGAGCCCATCACTGTCCTCAACCAAAAACCTGGCAAAACAACTTTGCCTTGCAGGTCCTGTGGAAGTGTATTAAATCCTGCAGGGCCCTGATGTTATTTGGCAGAGAGTTACAACAGGTCAGAGACCAGACTGAAAAAGCCCTGGCTTTAGTCAAGGACAGCAGATATCTTTGGGTATCTCTTGGGGGAAAAGACTAGACTTGCATATGATTAGATACATTTATTGGGGCTTTTGTGGGCTCCTCAATAAATCAATTGCTTTCACTGTTAGGTATCAATTGCTTCTGTTTGTGCTTTGAGTAAAAAATAATATCGTTAATTGGGTTTGGCTGTGTCCTTTATAAAGTTTATATCTCTGATACCTGTCGTTACATATTATGGCACACATGGCCTGGCCCGACAAGTATGGATACAGGATACAGGATGATCTTGACAGGCTGGAAAACTGGGCTAAAAGAAATTTAATGAAATTCAATGGGGACTAATGTAAATTTCTGCATATAGGTAGGAAAAATCAAATGCATAATTATAAGTTGGGGGAGACTTGTCTTGGCAGTAGTATGTGTGAAAAGGATTTAGGGGTCTTAGTAGATCATACACTGAACATGAGACAACAATGTGATGTGGTTGCTAAAAAGGCAAATGCAATTTTGGGCTGTATCAACAGAAGTATAGCCTCCAGATCATGATATGTGATAGTACCACTTTGTTCTAGTTAGGCCTCATCTAGTGTACTGTGTTCGGTTTTGGGCACCACAATTTAAGAAGGATATAGACAAACTGGAACGTGTCCAGATGAGAGCAACGAAGATGGTGAGGAGTCTGGAGATCAAATCCTACGAGGAAAGGTTGAAGGAGCTGGGTATGTTTAGCCTGGAGAGGAGACGTCTGAGAGGTGATATGATAATAATTTTCAAGCACTTGAAGGGCTGTCATATAGAGGATGGTATAGAGTTGTTTGCTGTTGCCCCAGAAGCTCAGACTAGAACCAACGGGTTCAAATTAAACCAGAAGAGTTTTCGGCTAAACATTAGGAAGAACTTCCTGACAATTAGAGCAGTTCCTCAGTGGAATAGGCTTCCTCAGGAAGTCGTGGGCTCTCCATCTTTGGAGGTTTTCAAACAGAGGCTAGATGGCCATCTGACAGCAATGCTGGTTCTGTGAACTTAGGCAGATCATGAGAGGAAGGGCAGGAAGGGTTACCGCAGTGCTTAGTTCTTGTGGCCCTTTTTTACATGCCCAGGGAAACGCTGATTGCCATTTCGGGGTCAGGAAGCAATCCTGGAGGGTTTTTTTTTTTGTCATCTACTGGGCGTGGAACAGCGGTCACAGTGGGTGTGGAGGGGGAGGTATTTGTGAATTTCCTGCATTGTGCAGAGGGTTGGACTAGATGACCCTGGAGGTCCCTTCCAATTCTATAATTCTATGATATTTATGTCAGATCTGGCCCTCATAACAAATGAGTTCAACACCTGTGCTCTGATTCCTTGGGGATGTTGTTGGTTTCTGAGAGGTCAGAAATTCATAGGTAGACTGCTCCGGAAAAGAAGGAGCCTGTTGTTGAGGCCTGAAGTATGACTGCCTCTGCTCCCATGAATCCCTGGGAAGGTTGTTGATTTTCACTTGGATTACTATGTTAGAGTTTAGGTCAGCCACTTGTGCATCCACTGCTGTGAGCTTGAAACGATTTGCTGCTTTTGGACCCAGAAAACAGAAGCGGGAAGTGATCTGGTGGTTGGCCTTTGCTCTGGCTGGCACCTCCCATTCCATTTTAACAACTTTGTTAAACAATGAGGGGAACAGAATGCCAGAGGAGGTAGCTCTTTCATGGGGAAAAGTTCTGACTGAACCTACTGGACAGGCAGTATTAAGCTCATCTGATTCTTTTTTGTTCACTGGAATTTCCATGATATGAAGAATCTCATAGAAGAATCTTATGAAAAACCTCTTGAGGAAAGTTTTCATAGTGGTGACTATGGGCTTCAGAATGTTTCCCCTCCCCATTAGCTGAAGAAGAGTCAGACAATTCTGAGACTTCTGAATCTAGGTCTAATAAGGGGCTATGGCTTCTTTATTTAGGGCTGACATGGCAGTCACTGCCTTGAGATGCTTTATACCTCTTGGGGAAGGCAGAGGGATATGTTGGCTTTTCTCCCTTTGAAACCCCTGCCAGACCTGGAAGGAGACTGTTATCTGCTCCTGTTTGCTGCTTGTTCCTATTACATCTTTTATATGGCTGCTTAGGGGTGGCAGAGGAAAACTGCCCCTGAAGTTTGACCATAGCTGTAACAATAGAAGCTTGTACTTATTTCTGCATTTCCCTCTTCACGAGTGTTTCCCCCCTGAGCATCTTCTCCTGAAAGATCAGTCAATGACTGCAATTATCCTGCATCTGAATTCTGAGGGGCAAGCCTGGCTCTCTGTCAGAAGAGGGGGAGGAATACAGCTCTAGAAAGCTGGCTGGCTCTAAGAAGGCCAGTTGCACACCAAAATCTGCCAAGCTGGCACAAGCCACCATCTTGTTTCACCTTGCTTTCCCACCTTTTACCCTCAGAGGAGTGGGGGGAATGCCACTTTAGCCCATGAAAGCTGTCTGCCTAGTTCCTAGACTTACCCAGCCATGCAGTGAAGGTGCAACCACAGCTCTGTTGCTAACTCCAGTTGTGCGGGGCCCAGCTAAGATGCAGAACAACTGGGAAGGCTCCTGACCAAAGCACAGAGTTCCCAACTCAGGTAGGAGGACAGCGTGCCCCAACTTCAGGCAGCAGAAAAGCCTGCCTTTCCCCCAGCTGGACACAGAAGGTGATGGGGGAAGGAATGAAAGGCTGTGGAGAAAAAAAGAGTAGCTATGCTTGGAGACAGATGCACTTTAAACTGTCTATCTGCTATCCAAGCAGGGCCAAAACTGGGAGATTGGGGGAAGAAGCTCTTCCCATCAAAACTTACCAAAAGAAGGCTAATGACCCTGTCTGCCTCCAAGAGGGAGCTTCTTCACATTAGTAAAAACTGCCCTATGCTGGACCACTGGAGAAGTCTGATTTTTAAAAAAAATGTTTTTACAAGTTACAACTCCATGAATTGATTACAGTTCAAGGGCACGGTAGTGCTTAAACTCCAACAGAATGCAAAATATATTTCATTTTTCTTACTTTAATCTTAATCCACCATCCTAGGCTATTGAACAAAGCATACTCCTGTTAACAAGAGATTCCCTTCTGCCTCTGCAAACTGTTTAGCAGCAGAGCTCTCAAAGATTGCTATTAAAGGTTGATTAGCTGATCATACAAAAGAGTAAGGGGTGGTTCTTTGAAATGAGTTTGGTTCTTTGAAATGTAAAAAGCAAACCAGGCAGAGAACCTGTAGAAACTTCTTTTATTGATAAGAAATTATTCTCTTTATTGAGCAAGCAAGAAAGAAAAATACAGGCACGAAAAAGTTAACCTTCCAATCACTGTGAAGATCAATGCTAAAATTATCAAAGTTCCTAGCAATGTTTAATCATGTTATAGCAAGTAATAGTTCAAAAAACAAATCAGATTCTAGCTTTTGTCTCACTGCTTTTAGGGATTATCAAAAGGCCCAAATTACATACCCAGAAAATCTCACCTAATCTTCTTTTGAGATTTCCATCCAGAGAAATCTGATTTGCTTGTCACAGCAGTGCATATTTATAGAAAAGTATAAACCTAACCTTTCTTTAAATCTGTTCTATCATAATCATGTGATAATGATAGATGACTGATCGGTTCATAACTAAATATGAGATAAACAATGTGAGTGCAAATAAGTGTGCATATGAGTTACAGCAAGATAAGGCCAATCTCAACTCCAAACCTCTATTAAAAAGCAATTTAATCTAACTTTTCTGTAACTGGTTGAATTAACTGTCCAAGATGAAACTAACTCTAAACCAACAAAGTTCACTGACAAACTCAGCAAGAAAATGTTAATGATATCATAGCTACCACTACACTCCTCTTTGCTGAACTCCAAACCTGAAACCAGCAGAGATAGGCATGAACTGGCTTACAAACTAAAGTTTGTGACAAATTTTTGCCAGTTCATTGTTTGTGAACTGAAGTTCATGATGGAAACTTTCATGAACTTTCAGCGCTGTTCATACCAGTTTGTGAATGGAGACAGACTGGCCCTGATCAATTAAACTGTTTACAAAACTCCCAAGACAACAAGGGGAGATGGAATTCTCCAGCCTTGGAAACACCAGTACAACCTATCCAAACCTTAACACATACAGGGCCTTAGCTGGTGAGTGCCTCTGACGAGGGCCTACATTAATACCCACCCCTCTTGACTGCTTGTGAACACCATGAGGGTGAAAGTGGGTAGAAGGGGTGCTCGTCATGGGAGGAAGAAGTCCTTCCATCTGCATACCAGAGGCACCAAATCCAGCCTGTCCCCCACAGAGTCTTGCCCCAGCAGGGCATCACCAGGAGTCTCAGAGCTCACATCCCTTGCTTGTCCTTTGGGCTCTCCCAAGAGGAAACAGATTTTTAGCAATTTCCAGACAGCAGCAGTTGCTAAAAGACTTTGGGGAGGACTCCAACAGCAGTGGTTCAGAGATTGGTGGGGAAACATCCTCCCCTTCCACATCCCAACTCCCTGCTCCCTCCCAAAGTACACCCCTTTCTGGCATCTCCCAGCCAAGCACCAGAAACAGCTGTGCCTAGTCCCATCTGCTCCAATTGTGGAGCTCCGTATCCAGGTAACTGTGTGGAAATATTTCTGCACTCTCTCCAGTGACCCCTGTGTGGTAGAGTATCAGGTGTGCCATGCCCATGTCCACAGGGGCACAAACACCCAACGTCTGCCTTCCTCTGTCGTCCACAGGGACCTGCAAAGGGTGCAGCTCACTTTGTTTCCACCAGAGGAAGGAGTGGCGGGCACTGGGAAAAGAAAGAGGCCCACTCCTTCACAGTAGGGACAAGCGTAGAGGGGGAGCGTAGAGGGAGAAAGGCCCCCTGAGAAAGGCCCCCCGCACTCTGGGTGCCATGATAGAGACCCCAAGGCAGGCCATCCTCCAAGAGATCATGCTCCCAGGGACACCGACAGTGCCACCCAAAAGGGCAAGGGGGAGGGCTCAGGTGAGGTGATTGCAGTGAATGGCTAACCCTTCTCCCTCGTGGAGGACATAGCCTTTTGCTGGCTACTGCACCACCTGGCAGACTGGTGCATGCTGGGCAAGACTTGCCAGTTCATGGTCCTCCGCAACTCTGTCCCCTCACAGAGGACCCATAAGCTGGTCTTACCCACCATGCATCACACTGTAGTGGTGCTGGTCAAGGGCAAGCTCTCCAGACCTCTGGAGCAGCTGGCAGCATGGCTATGTCTCCCTCACCACCCACTAGTGGCAACCGGAGGACCTCACTGTCCAGACTGTCAGACCCCAGGAAAGAACAGTCCCTACTACCTAGCTACAAAGTGGTTCTGCTCCAAGAGCAGGGGATGGATGCAGACCACACAGTGGCAAACATCACTGCCATAATACAGAGTAGCCTGAGGGAGTGGGTAAGCAGCAGCAACATCGTCCATGGCTACATTGTCACAGATGCCAGCGCCAACATGCTGGCAACTGTGAAGGCTGTATGCCTCAAGGGCATCGTCTGCTGGTGCACACACTTCCCCTTGTAGTGAAGGTTGCTCTGGGGCTAGGGAGCACTGTGACAGCCACCTGGGACACTGCCAATCTTGAGCTGTGGTCCCTTCTTAAGACCTGCTGGCGCCTGGCTGCCCACTTCTAATACAGCATTAAGTCTGTGAGTTTGCTGCATGAGAGGCAGGGGGAGAGGGATGAACCTGAACACTGGCTCATCTAGAACTCACCCACCCACCTATGCCATGTTTGGTGGAGCAAAAGAGCATAGTGCAGGATATCATCTCCTCCATTACCATCCTGCATGGAGAAGAGGAGCTCAGCATCAACTCCTGAGACTGGCTGACCCTCTCCCAAATGGTGCATGTCCTGAAGCTCCTCCAGAACACCACCGACATGCTCTGTACCTTCGTGCCCAGCCTGGGGGCAAGTCATCCCCTAATTTGAGGGCTGGACCAGGCACTGGGTTCTGCACTGTAGCCGGGACCAAGGGGACAGCTATACTTCCATGGGTCTGGGCCTTGGCAGAGAAGTTGCAGGTGGGCATTGCCACCAGGCTGCATCCTCTCTGTGAAGAATGGGAGTACAAGCTGGCCTTTATCTGCGACCCATGGATTAAGAGCAGCATTGCTTTCTGTAATACAGAGCTCATGGAGTAGAAGTGTGAGCTCTGCAAAGATGTGCAGAGGCTTCAGGCCAGCAGATATGGCCAGAGGAAACAGCGGGTGGAAGAAGCTGGCAGGGGGGGAGTCACAGATCAGCACCTCTGCCTCCAAGTGCCCAACCAAGCAGAATCTCCACCACTGGTTGTCAGTAGTGAAGTGCAAGGTCAGCAGCAGCAGTAGGGAAGCAAGGTGTACCATGGCACAGAATTCAGCAGAGGTGATGGTGAGGGAGTGCTTCGATGAGTCCCCTGAGCCCACCTTTGCCACCTCAGGCCCAAACACATAGATCCTCTAGTCACAGACCGTCACTAGTGGAACACATTGTACAGATAAGAGATCACCTGTTATGATTGTGAAGTGTACAAATGCAATGGAAAGGAATAGTCAAACAGGGGCTTGCTTGTCCAGGCAGATGTTTGATGAGGTAGATGTTTGCTGTAGGTGTTCTGCTGTGAGGGATGGGCATGCCAGCTGTACATTTGTTTCTATTTATCTGCAGATTAGAAGAATTCACCCCAATGGATGAGTGTGCTCCGGACTCAGTGCAGAGTAGACTAATACACCCCCATAGTTGAGTGTGTTCTTCAGCATCTGTGTAAGCCTTAACTAGTGGGTTCCTCGGCTGAATACCCACATTTATTACACCCTCTCAGCTGCTGTGGGGTACTTTGGGGAGCCCCCTTCAAAACTCTGGGGTTGACTGCTCTGCCTTTCTGTCCTCCTGTCTTTTTAGACTTGAGCAGTGGCCCTGCCAGCTCTACTTGTGTTTCCATTTATCTGCAATGGATGGTGTGCTCCAGACCCAGGTGCAGAGTAGAATAATGCACTGCCTTGGTGGCTGTGCTCTTCAGCACCTGTGTGTGTAAGCCTTGATCAGTGGGTTCCTCAGCTGAGTACCCACATTTATTATACCCTCCCAGCTACCATGAGGTACTCTGAGGAGCCCTCTTCAAAACTCTAGGAGTGTCTGCCTTTCCCTCTGTCCTTCAAACACTGGCTTTGTATTTCAACCCGGGGTGGTGGTGGCTGTGAGCATTGTGGGCATGCTTTGGGTTTGGGCTTTCTAATGGACTCAGGGCTTCAAGCCACCACGTCTACATACATTGTTGCACAATTTTGGGTTTGGGTCTCAGGGGCGGACTCAGGGCTTCAAGCCACCACATTTACATATGTCTCAGGGCTTCGAGCCACCATATCTACATAAGTCATAGCACACTGCTTTAGGTTTGGGTCTTTGGTAGACTTAAGGCTTCAAGCCACCAGATCTACATTATGTCTCAGGGTTTCGGACCACCACGTCTATATACATATCAGGGCTTCGAGCGACTATGTCTACATATGTTATTGCACGCTGGTTTGTGTTTGGGTCTCTGATGGACTCGGGGCTGTGAAAGCAGCTGTGTCATGGGACCCTGTTTCCAGGTCACTGTTTGGAAACATTTCTATACTTTGTCTGTCCTTTGGAACCTGCCTTTGGAGACTTGGGGGGAGTGGTTCCATTCCTTTGCAGAGTAGAATACACCCAGGGTGATGATGTGCTCTGGATCTGCATTTCAGCCAGGGGGTGGGGCTGGGAGTGTTCTGGACATGCTTCTTTTCCTTATGGTTTCTGGCTGGGGGATCTGCCAAGCTGCTGTGGGGTTATTTGGGGGAGCCCCTATCAAAACTCTGGGGATGCTTGGTATGCCTTTCTGTCCTTCTTTCTTGACCTGTGGGGTGGCCCTGCCAGCTTCATATGTGTTTCCATTTATCCTTGGAGTAGAAGAATTCACCTCGATGGATGGGTGCGCTCTGGACCCAGTTGCAGAGTAGAATAATACACACACCCCTGGTGGGTATGCTTTGCAGTACCTGTTTGTTTAAGCCTTAGCTGGTGGGTTCCTTGACTGACTACCCCTATACTCTATCAGCTGCCATGAGGGTACTTTGGGGAGCCACTGTTGAAACTCTGGGGGTGTCTGCCTTTCTGTCTGTCTTTTGAATACTTGCTCTGTGTTTCAGCTCAGGGGGAGCTGTCAGGTTTGTGGGCACACTTTGGTCTTTGGCTGTCGTTTCACCCTTTGGGGTTTGGATGTTAGGGCTGGCCTGGACTGGCTTTGAGCTACCACGTCTACATATGCCTCAGGGCTTTGAGCCACTAAGTCTATATACATTATTGCACACTTTGGTCTTTGGCTGTCAGGGTTGGACTTAGAGCTTTAAACCACAATGTCTACATACATTGTTGCATCATTTGGGGTTTGGTTGTCAGGGGTGGACCTAGGGCTTTTAGCCACCATGTGTACATATGTCATTGCACTCTTTGGGGTTTAGGTGTCAGGGTTGTACTCAGGGGTTTGAGTGGTTATGTCTCAGGGCTTCAAACCACCACATCTACATATGTCATTGCAAGCTTTGGTCTTTGGCTGTCAGGGTTGGACTCAGGCCTTCAAACCACATCTACATACTTAGTTGCACCACTTGGGGTTTGGGTATCAAGGTTGGACTTGGGGCTTCAAGCCACTGCATCTACATACATCTCAGGGCTTCAAGCCACTATGTCTACATGTGTCATTGCATGCTGGTTTGGGTCTAAGGTGGAATCAGTACATTGAGCCACCATATCTATACACATCTCAGGATTTTGAGCCACCACATCCACATACATTGTTTCACACTGGTTTGGGTCTCAGGTGCCCCCCTCCCACCTTCAGTTTCTACTGCAGAGATTCTTGGGGACTCTGATTCTGTTCTGCTGGGCTTCTATTACCCTTACTTTTTTGCTGTTTTTTTCCCCTCCATTGGAAACAATGGAGGATGGGAGCACCTTCATTGGGGGACTATAACATGGACCTCATAAATCCAATCCTCACCAAACTTAGGCAGGTAGAGGAGAGTCAGCCAGAGATCTGCTGCGAGTTTCACGTCTCTAGCACCGGGGGTGGGGTGGGGGCATTCTTCCATGTCAGATTTCACAAGCCAGTTCAGTTTGTATGAAGCCTTCTTAGTTCATGGTGGTCTGTGGTTTGGTTTGTGGGTCTGCCAAGAACCATGAACTGAATTTTCCCAGAATGTTCCCATTCCTAGAAACTAGACATGTAAAAAGTCATGAAGCAGCTACTGATAATGATTAATAATTGCACCTTCATGAGGCACTTTCTCCTTTTATAGTTTAACTTGCCCTATTCTATATTATTACATTATGCACGCCCCCCAGACATTGGCAAAGACGTGGACATGTATGTATAGTGTAATAAAATCAGAGCATGTAATGTTACATTACATCATACAGCAGCCCCCCAGCTTTTATAATATTTGATCATTGAGAGGAATCTTACACTGATAGCTTTAAGCTGCTCTGTTAGAACAAATATGCTGAGAATTGCAGCCTTAATATGAATGCAATAGCTCTAATCCATCTCTAATAGCTCGAATCCCTAAATTTTCTTTACTTACTTTTCATACTCACAATCCGTCATCCTGAAGCAATTGACCTCGAGAATTTGTCTCAGCTCACGCCTCTGTATCTGCCCATTTTGATTGTAGTCGAACAGTCTACAGGTCTTGATAAAATGTTTCAGCTTCTTGGATATCTATGCAGTGTTTGGAAAGGATTAACGTTAAAATTGGGCTATTGGAACTTCTATGCAATTCTTTTCCCAATGAGCTCTCTGGCATTTGCATTCCTAGTGTTTATTTCTCTTTCTACCTGTCCATAAGGCAAACTTGAATTTTCTGCACATGCTGGAAAGGAACTGTAAAAGGATGATGGCTTCACACTTATAATTTCCCACAATTTTCATTTCAATCTCTCCCTTTCTACAAGTAAACACTTCACAGATATCCTAACCACACTTTCAGATGATAGTTGCTGAATATGAAAATTGAATCCATGGCCTCTGTCCCAACATTTGAGAATTCAGTGGAAAATATACTTTGTGTATTTTTATTGTTCTACTTAAATGAAACTACTCATTCAACCCAATGGTTTTGAGCATTATCGCACAAATAAAGTTAAAAACAATCCTAGCAACCCTACTCCAGACTTGGACTCATTTATTTATTCATATTATTATATATTGCTATCGCTTAGGGGAAAAAAACCCCAAAAAACAGCCAGTGGCCTTGTGTTCAATAGCTGCTAGGAGCACTCTCAGTTTCTTTCCAATAGGTATATTTGCCCTCCCTTGAAGAAGTGGCAAAATGCATTATTCTCTTATATCTGAGTAAAACACACATTCTAAGAGACAATACTCCAATGTACCAGTTCACCCCAGCTGACACAAACATAATGTTAGTTTTATGATTACAGTCTTAAGACCAACATACAGAGTCATAATATACAGTCATATATACAAAAATAGAAATCGGAATTTAAGAACTTATGCAATTCCCAAATCTAAGAATGCACAAAACTCAGTGAC
Source organism: Gekko gecko (assembly GCA_029375565.1). Taxonomy (NCBI): domain Eukaryota; kingdom Metazoa; phylum Chordata; class Lepidosauria; order Squamata; family Gekkonidae; genus Gekko; species Gekko gecko. The sequence continues at coordinate 212,637,205 of JAPDNY010000005.1, read as the reverse complement.
TGAATGTGTAATCTCTGCATTCTTATCTGATAGGAGCCAGTGATGCTTTGTTTGTATTAATGCACCCAGGTGTCCTATTGACTAATGGAGTAATAATTTTAAGATGAGCCTCCCTGTAAAGTGTGCAGCTGAAGAGCATATGCTCTACCAATTCAACCTCGCTTAAAAGGCATGGGCATAGCCTTTCAGAGTAGGGGTTTTTATTGTACCTGCCTTGAATAACTGCAGATAGAAGGGCAGAACATCTAGCTAGGGCAAATGCCCTTCTAGAGTTCTTTCCCTCCACTGAAGTCAAATATATTGCCGGCTCAATGTTGCTTTTGATATTTTTGAAGTTTTGAAGCCTTACAGATGTCAGATTGTTGCTCAATATCCTCAACTCTTTGTTTAATTAGCCCTTTGGCTTCTTCAAATCCATACGATAAGAGTAGCTGAGGTGAGAAGCCAGTTCTATGAATATGATAGTGAACTGCCTTGATCCAACTGGATTGGAAATCATCCTGGAATATCAGGGGAAGCAAGCCTTGTGGATTGAAATGACCTTTCAGCCACATGTTGATGGATAGAATACATACCCTAGCTTCAGTTCTAAGATTCCCAGACTCTAGTCGTATCCTCCTGATTGCACCTGGTATATTTTGGTCGCTGTGTGACAGAGTGTTGGACTAGATGGGCCAGTGGCCTGATTCAACATTGGCTTCTCTTATGTTCTTATGTTCTTATCCAAGCATTGGATACACAGTTAGGGAACAGCTCTTAAAAATTTGGACTGAACTCTTTCTTGTGACATAAAGCATGAGGAAGGCGGTCCTAAGAATGTTTCACAGAGCAGTTGTGCCAATGTTTTGGCCTTATATAACTTCAAGGATGCAGGAACAAAGTGTGCAAAAGGGTGAGAAGAAAGTCTAATGAAGGGCCAATATTAAAAACCTAGTTAAAACGTATAATATACAAAAATACATGTATTTATTAGAAAGACAGTTAAAAACATAAATAACGGCCCATGAAAGCCTCGTAAAAAAGTAAAGCCTAAACACAAGGGCCAATACACATGACTTGATGCATTTCTGCCCTATTGGGGCCTTCTTCAGAGGTCAAACAATACTGAGGTACACATAACTTAAATACATATTGCAGTAAGATAACCAATAAGTTAATATTGGACCAGGAAAAGAAAGGCTGTAAAAAAAAAAGAGATAAAAAGAATGAATATGAATAATCAATTTTTTTTAACTTGCAATGTAATAAAAATGGCTATATTACTTACTTAAGCAGCAAGATCTAAAGACACATGACAAAGATGTTTGTGAGGCCTCCTAAGGTGAAAATCATGTATCTGGTGCCAAATGCACAATTGCTGAATTATAACATCTAAAAGATAAGACATGTATAAAAAGCGAATACAGTAAATAAAAGCCACTATAATAGCAAAGATTAAAAAATCAATAGTATGCAAATTACCTTCCAATTTAGGTCCAAAAAGCAGCTGTGTGGCTATCAAAGTCAGAGCTAGAGTGTCCTCAAGCAAATAGCAGCGCTATTGAGTAGGTGTGGTTAACCTTTATAATTTGGTGCTGGATGATGCAATCCTAGTGAAATGCTCAGTCATGGCAGATGCAATCCCAAGGGAATGCTTAGTCATGATTTCACACAGGCGCTTCAGCAGTGTGGCAGCAGACACAGACAGTAAATACATATACATATCAAATCAATTTAACACAGGAACAATAAAATAAATACCAAACTGACATAAATTCACACTGCACACACCAGTCCACCTGTTCATTCAAGCCCAAGGGAGTTAAAGATGTAACAGCGTGGATTCAAAACAGTTCTCTGGCCTTCAGACATTCAATAAGCTGGAAGTTGCCAGTCCTGACTTGTTCCAATGCCAAGAAGTGAAGGTGTCTGTTGCTGTGACCAGCTGTGGTAAAATGATTCACCAAAGGGGCATTCTGCCTTTTCAGACGAATGCAGCTTCTGTGCTCTCCTATCCTGGTCTTAATCAGTCTGGATGTATACCCCACATAGATAAGATTACATTTACATACAATTGCATATATGAGGTTCCTTGAATTGCAGTTAAAAAATGCCTTAACTGAATACTTTCTTTGCCTAAGAGAGTCATAGAAAAAATCTGTGTGAAGCATCAAGCCATAAACTGAACACCCCCCACAAGGAAAATTGCCAACTGGTATGCTTCTACCATTCACTCCACTCTGTATTGTAGGAGATTATTTTAAACTGCTTCTAACTAGCCTGTCTCTCAGATTTTTAGATCTGTGATAGGCAAAGAGGGGAGGTGTCTTACATCTGGGAATGTTGGCAAGTAGGTGCCAATGTCTTCTGATGATGTTGCTAACTTGAGATGATCTCCCATCATAGGTCAAAATACATGTATTTTTGTATAAGTTTTAACTAGGTTTTTAATATTGGCCCTTCATTAGACTTTCTTCTCACCCTTTTGGGTTTTGATTCCAGTTTTTGGGTCAGGTTTGTTCCCCCCCCCCCGTGTTTTACAGAACAAAGTGTCCACCATAAGTTCAAAAAAATTTCAGTATGGCATTTGCGGCTCTTTCCCCTAGATTGGCAACATATTTGCTGTGCTTAACCCTAGAACCAGAGGCCTGTAAAACTATCAACTTGTTCTATCTGATGGCCGTTTATTGCCCAATTCCTGGGTTTTGATCTACTCCCAAGGCTACAATTTTAGTTTTTTGATAGTTAATTGTGAGAAACTCGTCTTCACAAAACATGCTGAACTTCCTTAGGGCTCACCTAAGACCAACTGGGGTTCGAGATAATACCACAGCAACATCGGTATACAGATATATGCCAGTTAACAAGTTTAGGGGGATGAAGATCAGAGGTGTTAAGTCAACTTACTATATTATTAATATAAAAAATGAACAAAGCTGGAGCTAATAGACATCCTTGCCTGACACCTCTGAAAGTTCTAATAGGATCAGTAAGATGGCCAAATCTACTGCATCTGACTCCTAGAAAAGTATGATCATGCAGGGCCTGTTGTAAATACAAAAGTCTTTTATCGATATTTGAATTTAAAAGCTTATTCCAGAGCCAAGATCTAGAAACAGAATCAAAGGCAGATTAGAGATCGACAAATACAGCATATAGTGAAGTTGCTCCCCTGGCTGAGTATTTCTCAATAAGGTGCTGTAATGGCAGGCAGTGATCAAGTGTAGACCTGCCTAGTCTGAAACTTGCCTGTTCAATAACCAAAATGTTTTCTTGTTCTAGCCAATCCAAAAATTTATTTAATAAATGTCCTACATAAAGTTTACTTATGATATTTAGCAAACTGATTGGTCTATAGTTGGATGGGTCCACCTTCTTACACTTTTGATAAAAAGGGACAACTATAGCTAAACCCCAAGACTTGTGGACATGACCCCAATCAATGTGTAAAGAGGGGAGCTAAGAAAGAGGCCCACTAATCCTTATTCTCTTTTAAAAGTTCTGGTGGACATAACGTATTTGAGTAAGGAAGCTTTTTATAGTGACCATCCATTACCTGAGAAGGTGTTGTGTTTAGTCTGGTTAACATAAACACTCTTCTATATTGTGGAACAGTTAAATATTTTAAATCTTCAGGAAAGGCCCTTTACAAACAGCTGCAGACAGCTGTTCCCTTGTCTCCTGAAAGGCTAAGTGTTTTAAAATATTTTAAATTGCTTTTAAATTGCTTTTAACAGTTTGTAATGCTACTCAAAGCTGTTCTTTCAAGTTTTTATCAAAGGACTTAGCAGCCTTGACAGCCTTACTTGTGCTTTGTTTGTTTTTTGTTCCCAAAAAAGAGTGACTCAGCAAACGAGGAGACTGGCAAGCTACCTTATTTGACTCCTAATTAATTCCTCTCATTTCTGTCAGGTTTTCAGATACTCAAATACATCTTCATTGGTGAGTCTGTCTCTACTGCTTATCGGCTGTTGAAAGTTTCTGAGTCAGATTGCCATAAACAAAACTGTAATGAGTGTTGGAAAACACCCAAAACGCCTGAGAGACGGTGGAGGAATCTCTCCCCCAGCAACCAAAAAGACCAAGATAGCTGACTTTGCCCCCGAAAGTGTTGCATATAATATTCCAACTTCAAATAAATATGCAATTCTAGCTGAAGAGAAAGAGAGAGCTGAAAAGCTGGAAGTTACAGCAACAAAAACTGTTTATTTAAATGATGAAGATATCTGCTGTCATGAATGCTGGCCAAGTTAATAGATTTGTCTTTCAGGACTGTTACATATATTTCAGAATGTTTAAATGGAATTAATGAGAAGCTTGAGAAGCTGATAGAGAGGAAGACTAGGAAATCTGAAGAGACAAAGTCCAGTATTTGTGTAAGTTCTTCTAACGTGCCTCCAAATGTCTTCGTCCAACCAAGGAGTAAAGAATCCACAGCAGATCCCCCTCTGTCACATAAAGTCAGTAATGAAAGCTCTAGACTCAATTTGATTTTTCAGCCAAAAAAATATATGTCTGTCAATTTGCAGGTACCAGGTGGATTATCTTGGTGGAATACAAAAAGGAAGGTGTTAAATCATCTGAGCCTATTACTTAAGTTGAAAATCGCTGGAATTGATTTGAAAGAGCTGGAAATAATTAGCCAACCAAACCAGGTGCAGAGGGTCCTCCTCTCATTTTTCAGTGAGAGGATCCCATCTTTAATAATAAAACAGAGTGCAACTTTTAAGAGCAAAGAGATCTTCCCAGCCTGCACCTTTTTAAATACACTGAAACCTGTACTGCTTTTGGTTAAGAAACCTCCATAGGGAGGCAAGATCAGATCTCCCTGCTGCCTGATCTAATGGACCTCTCTTGTCAGGGGGAGGAGATTCCAATTTTGAATGCAGTCCATGGGGCAGCTAAATCTCCAGATAAGTTATCCCCTTTAATCTATGTGTATAAATGCATAGATCTTGACAACTGCTTGGAGGATGACCTGATAAAAACTTCTCCAAATTTCCCAAAGGGGTTCAAGGTGTGATAGTCAACAGACTGGAGACAGTGAGAACAAAGCTACCGATGCTAGGGAATGATACTAGAAAACAACAGATTGGAGGCTGCCAAAATAAATCTTTATGGAAAGAGCCCAGACATGTCTCACCATAACTCTCCTTCTCCTCAACTGATCGGTTTAACTTCTACTACAGAAGTCCAGCCTGAACTCCAGGGAAACTCAGATATGTTAATACAAGCTGAAATCCATATGTCCTCAATAATGGCTCAGAATCTCCCTCAGAGCAGTAAGGAAGAGATTGTGTGGCCAAGCACAAGCCAAATAATTAAGAACGTATCAAGAGGTATGGGCAATGGGTCTATATTTTATGACACCAACAGTACCCTTGAACAACTAACCAAAGGAGACTAACTCATAACTTCTTCTACATGTGAGGGCAATCTGTCACCCCATTGATCGCTGGGGTTGATTAGGCTGATCTGGCTGGCTAGACGGGTGTCCGCTACCTCCCTCACCACTCCATGTGTGTCCCTCCTGAAGCTGCGCGCTCGGTCAAAGAGGACGACGATCCCAGATAGAAGGAGTGTACACCACCACCATCTAAATTCCCTACCACCTTGGATATTAAGATCATCTCTTGGAATGTGGCCGGCTGGCAAAATAAGGCCAAGGACATTGAATTTATTAGCTACCTCAAGCAGTTTGATGTCATACTAGTCCAAGAAACCTGGTCTCCATGCCAGATTCAGATTGAAGGGTATAAGTCTTATCCCTTCCTGCCTTCAGAAGTAATATAAGGGGTCACTTCCAAGCAGGATTGTCTACTTTTGTCTCCTCCTATCTCTTCTCGGAATACATCACTAAATATATATGTACCGTCCTCTTTAGACAATTTAATTCATTCTCAATGTTGGGAACACTTGGCCACAATTATGGAGGAATTAGAGAGGAAATTTGCATCTACTGAAATAATTTTAGTGGGTGATTTTAACACTACAGTAGGAAGGGATTGCAGCATATTTTTTAAAGCTCTTGATGTCAATCAAGACAACACCTTCCACCTACTTTTTCCTATCCAAGACATTCTAAAGATTTATTTATTTATATTTACATTTATATCCCACCCTCCCTACCTTCTGGCAGAGGCTCAGGGAGGCTAACAACATACATACATATACATTAACATTCCATTAAAACTGTTTTAGATAGCTTTCTAAACCCAGCAGGTATATGTCTTGCCAGATTCTGCACACAATTCAACAGATTCAGGCTAAATGGTCTGATTGGCTTCCCAAACTCTGGAGAATTTACTTTTGTCTCCCTGAGGGGCTGTAGTGTAATCGATTATGTTTTAATTTCTCCCTCACTGAAACCGCATGCCAAAGATTTTACAATAGTTGATTTTATTATTAGCGATTATTTCCCTCTCATTTTAACTCTTCAAGTCGGCCGTCTGTATTTATCCTTCTTGTAACCTGATCTCACAACTCTCTGAGACTGGTTTACTACCTAGAATTCCTTGGAACAATCCTACAGTAGGGAAAACTCAACAACTCCTGAAATCTGGCCTTGCTGCTAGGTATAGGATCCTTCCTAATAAGTGCATCTGACACTACGGCATCTATGTTAATCTACAATCCTATATTTCTGAATCACTAAGTGTTAACACAGGATGCCCAGGCAGAGGTACAACTAATTTAGTAAACCCTATGCACTCATGGTTTGATAGAGAATGTAAAGAAAGAAGAACTTTACTATGTAAAGCTTATAGTCACCACCGCAATTTGAAGGCCCTAACTCTACCACCTGAATACTTTAAAATCCAGAATCAGCTGCACCACTTTATAAAAAAGAGGGACATGATTACATCAAAACTCAATGGGAAGAACTATATCATGCCACAACTCTAAATAATTCCAAAAAGTTTTGAGCCATAGTCTCAGGTGCATTCCGGGCTGATGACCCCTCCATGTCTGTTATCTCTTCTTAGGTTTGATTCCAGCATTTTCCATCAAGAACCTACTTGTGCCGAACCATTTGAGCATTCTACAGTTGACTTACCTGACTGGCCTCCTGTGTCACCAGAGGAAATTAAAGAACTGTGCAACTGAAATCAGGAAAGGCTCCTGGCCCTGATGCCATCCCTTCTGAAATTTTAAAATTAGATCCAGACTGGTGGGCCTCCCCCCTTGCATCCCTGTTTACAATCATAGCTAGAACTGGCATAATTCCCCTATCATGGCTGAACACAAAAGTGGGCCCATTACACACAAGAAAAAGTGATCATATCAACCCTGCCAATTACTGGCCGATCAGCCTACTTTCTATTATTGGAAAGGTTTATGCTGAACATCTATTAGTCAAACTCAATCTTTGGATGTTGCAGGAAAAAATTACAGGCCCTGAACAGCCAGGTTTCTGCAAAGGGAAGAACACTTTAGATCACTGTGTTATCTTATCCCATTTAGTCAATAAGTACACTGTAGGAAACAATCAGAAATTATTTTATTGCTTTTCTAGATTTAAAAGGTGCATTTGATCCCAATGTCACTGAGAAGGTGGCTAAGTTTCTTTACTCTGCTATAAAGGTACACCAAGGGATCTCACGGAAATAATCCTATACTTACATTAATGTATATGTATGTTGGGGTTTTAACTTACCTTTTAAACTGTATTTACTTGTATCCAGGGGTCTTTTCGTAGAAGAACATCTGCAGGAGCTCATTAGCATATGGTATGCTAATGAGCTATTAGGCTATTAGCATATGCCACACCCCCTGACATCACCGGAAGTGATGTCAGAAGGGGAAGCAAAAGGGGGAAGCATCTTCAAAAGCCTCCCCTTCCCTTCCCCAGCTGGTCTGGGTGGGGGAGCTAAGAGAGAAGGGGTTTAAAGTTTAAACTCCTTCTCACTAGAGTTGGGCCACAGAAGGAGGAAAGAGGGAAGGAAAGAGAGAGAGTAGAGAGAAGGAAAGAAGGAAGGAAAGAGAGAAAGAAAGAGAGGGAAGAGGGAGGGAAACAGGGAAAGGAGGAAAAAGAGAAGAGAAGAAGGTGGGAAAGAAAGAAAGAGAGAAGAGAAGAGAGAAGAGAAGAGAAGAAGAAGAGAAGAGAGAGAGAAGAGAAGAGAAGAGAAGAGAAGAGAGAAGAGAGAGAGAGAGAGAAGAGAAGAGAAGAGAAGAGAAGAGAAGAATGAGGGAAAGAGGAAAAAGAAAGAAGGAAAGGAAGGAATGAAAGAAATTCAGTGGCAATTCAGCCCCATTATACCCTATGGGCCATTGAAGTCAATGGTGAAAACATAGGGTATATTCTGGGAACTGGAGGGGAGGGTTTGAGGGAGAGGCTCCAAGATCACAGGATAGCTGATGGAGCCTCTCCCCAAGATACCCACCAAATTTCAAGAACATTGGACCAGGGGTCCAATTCTATAGGCCCCCAAACAGGTTGCCCCATTTCCTCCATTGTTCTCTATGGTGAGAAAATAAGTTATTTTTTTCCCACTATAGAGAACAATGGAGGGAATAGGGGCAACCTGTTTAGGGGCCATAGAATTGGACCCCTGGTCCAATGTTCTTGAAACTTGGTGGGTATCTTGGGGAGAGGCTCCATCAGCTATCCTGTGAGTTTCGAGCCTCTCTCTCAAACCCCTCCCCTCCAGCCCCTAGAATATACCCTATGTTTTCACCATTGACTTCAATGGCCCATAGGATATAATGGAGCTGAAATTGACATTCGGCTGCCTGAACGACTCTCTGGGACGCCGGCTGGGGGCGGGGCTTGGCTTCTGAGCTCCCGGAGCTGTGCTCCGGTGGGCTCCCCCCCGAAAAGACCCCTGCTTGTATCAATTTTTTTCTATGCCAATAAAGGCTACTTCACTTCACTTCACAGATGCTCATGGTGGGCCAACAAGGGACCTCCAGCTGAGAAACTAACCTACATCGTAAGGATGTTGCTACCAGACAAACCAATATCATGGGCTGAATTACAGCACATGTCTGAACCAGATGCAAGCAAGTGGAAGGAAAGCAGCATATGAAGAAATAGATGCTCTGCATAAGAACAAGACATGGAGTTTCAATAATCTACCTAAGAGTAAGAATGCCATTGGGTGTAAGTGGGTCTTTAAGACTAAGCAGGATGCAAAAGGTGATGTTGAGAGTTACAAAGCCAGAGAAGTAGAAAAGGGATTCTCTCAAATTTATGGATCAGGTTATGATGAAACTTCTGTAAAATATTCCACAATTAAGATGCTCCTAAGCATCACAGCTTCCATAAACAGGCAAACAGAACACTTAGACATTAAGACCACCTTTTTACAAGGCAAAATAGAGGAAGAATGATACATGAAACAGATGAAAGAATAAACATCTATTCTGTAAACTTAAAAATGGACTTCATGGGCTTAAGCAAGCTGCAAAAGCCTGTTCAAATAAACTGACCAAGATGCTACTCAATCAGGGCTTCAGACAAGGCAAAGCTGACCCTGTCTTTACAGCAGACACGTTTTGGACATTTATTCTGATCTATGCTGATGACCTGATTATTTGGCATGGAAGTCAAGATGACTGTGCTGAGATTATATCCCAACTAAATAAAGAAGTAGAAGTCAAACACCTAGGCAATGCTAACTTTTACCTGGGAATTCAGATTGAATAGGAACCAGATGGAAGTTATCTTCTTAGTCAAAAGCAGAAGATACTGGAGCTATTGCAAAGCCTGGAAGGCGTTAATCCAATGCCCACACCAATGGAATCAGGTTTCTATAAAGAAATGGTACCCAATGAATGACTGCCATACAACAGTAACTACAGAGCTACCATCGGCAAGCTTCTATACTTAGCAATGACAAAAAGCCCTGACATTGCAAGAGCTGTAAGTATATTATCCAGAAGAGTGAGCACACCCACCACAAAGGATTGAACTACAGTTAAAAAGGTGATGAGATTCAAGAGTGTATAGAATGGATCCTGTGCAACCTAGATACATCAAAGTCACAGGGGACCTCCCCTGGATACTCCTCTACATGCACTCCAAGTTGTTGCTGGGGAGTTGAGTAAACATTTTGATTGAGTGGAGACAATCTGTCTGGAAATGTCTCTGCTCACAAACCAGCATGAACCCTCACAAATAGCTTGAAAGTCTGTGGAAAGTTCATGCCAGTTGACCTGCCATGAACTTGACTTTGTGAAGCATGCACTGGCCAAAATTTGTCATGAACTTTAGTTTGTGAGTGAGTTCATGCCCATCCCTATTCCAGAACCAGGATGTAAGGGTCCTCCAGAGACAAGGAGTTATCAAGTTACACTACTGTCCCACTGAGAAAATGACAGTGGACATATTTACCAAACTGCTACCAAGAGAAAAATACCAAGGCCTGTGGGGTAACCTGAACATTGTGAACCTCATATCTCCTGTAGATACAATGCCCTCATATTCCCACACACATGATGCTGGACATGCTGGCCATTTGTGATAGGGAAAGCACTCTTTAGATTAGGCTTCTTTCTGTTCTCTTGACTGCAACCTGAATGTGAACTGAATCTACTTGAATAAATGTAAGTTTACCTTTTTTTAAAAAAACAACAACACTATACTTCTTGGGGGATTTATTTACTGCAGTTAGTATCACACTTCTCTGACTGGGCAAAACTCTACTATATTAACCAAATATCACAATACATACATACTTACAGAATTTTTCAAATTTATTTATATCTGTGTCACACAACATAGATTCTCTGTCTTGACATCAAAGCTTACAAAAAGCTATTACATAATTGAGAAGAATCTTCAAAAGACTGCGTATATATTTGTAATTAGAAATGTATATCTTGCATTTTAAAAGACAAAAATACCTGCTATTCTTTTCTTAGACACCAAAAAGGGATTTGAAGTTTGAGACTAAATGTCTGATTAAAAGTTTTCAGATTTGGACTGTATTTTACAACATGGATGCAGGCCATTTATTAGGAAGCTCACTCAAATGGTAAAATGGTATTGATGAAGTGATTTTCTGGCTCAAAGCAGACCATATAGCTTTAAAAAAAATTAAGATCCTTTCATAAAAAGTATTTGTAAAGAGTAACGTTTTGGCCTGGGCCTAAAAGCAAGTAAGATGGGCTCCAGGTGTATAAGAGGGAGGCCAAAAGCAAGGTGCCACCACTGAAAACATTAACAGATGAAGAGCCAGTGCATATCTTTCAGCCCTGGGTGATAGACTCCCTCTAACCAACATCTGACAATAGTCTGGCCTGCTGCATTTTGGATCACCTAAAAGTTTCTGGTTAATTTTCAAAGGCAGCCCCAAATAGAGCACATTACAGTAATCTACCTTGGATGTTACTACAGCATGGACTGTGGCCAGAAAACACTTCCCAAGGAATGGTCATTGCTGGAAACCAGCCAGAGCTGATAAAGGCACTACATGCCATGGAGGAGACCTGAGCCTCCAAGCATAGGCCATAAACAACTAATACACCCAACTTACAAACCTGCTCCTTCAGAGGGAGTGCAACATCCTCCAGGACATGCTGCCTCCACAGTTCCCAAGCAGCTTTGCCACTGACCTCCAGCTCCTCAGTCTTGTATAGACTGAACTTCAGTTTATTGGCCCTATCCAGAGAGCCAGTTTGGTGTAGCGGTTAAAGTGTGTGGACTCTAATCTGGGAGAACCGGGTTTGATTCCCCACTCCTCCACTTGCACCTGGCTGGATGACCTTGGGCAAGCCATAGTTCTGATAAGAGCTGTTCTTGAAAAAAGAGCAGTTTCTGTCAAGAGCTCTCTCAGTCCCACCTATCTCACAGGGTGTCTGTTGTGGGGAGGGGAAGGGAAAGGAGTTTGTAAGCCGCTCTGAGACACCTTTGGGTAGTGAAGGGCAGGTATAAATCCAATCTCTTCTTCTTCTATCCATCCCACTACCTTCTCCAGGCATCCATTCAGGACTTCCATAGAACCACCAGGCTTAGCTGTTATGGAGAAACAGAACTGGCGTATTAGTGACACCTCACCCCTAACCTCAGATGATTTCTCCCACGGGTTTCATGTAGACGTTAAATAGTATAAGGGACAAGATGGGACCCTGCAGGAAACTAAATGCCATATGAATGTGACCAAGCAGAAGTCCACCAGCACCAACCCCAGGAAACTGCCACTCAAGTGAGAGCAAAAACAGTGAAGTCTGGTGTCTCCCACTAACAACCTGGCCAGCCTCTCTAGAAGGTATCATAGTTGATAGTTCAACTAGTTCAAAAGCCATTGAAAGGCCCAGGAAAATCAACAAGGACACATCGCTCTCCCAGCAAAAGTCATCATTCAGGGCCATCAACACTGTTTCCATCACTGGAAGATGGCGCCTGGTTCCACGAAGAGAGGTTGTATGTGAAGAGTTCGTCTCGCAACAACCTAACCTACAGCTACTTCGGCAACGATAACGCCTTGGAAAGCTCTCCCGAAGAGAGAGCCCAGCAAGGGGATCAGCTGCTGGCTTCGAGGGTACATGCCTAACCCTCAAAATGCCTAGCAGTCCTCGAAGTGGATAGCTGCAGGAGGCTCAACGCCCAAAACGCTGAGTGCTAGAGGGGCCAAGAAACCGAAAGGAGTCTAAAACTTCTCAATGCCAGAAGAGTCTTAAACGAAGCTAAGTGAAAGATTAATTTATTATCTGTTTCTCTATATGGTATTTGTTTTTGTTTTTTTAAAGGTTTTATTTACAGATTTTCCAACATATGTACAACCAAAAACAAACAACGATAAACACATAAATATCCTTTGAGGTTACAATGGGAAGTTATTCAAATACACTTTTCCATCCATTCATAAATTTTTTTCCATCTGTTTATATATAATGAGTTATCTTTCCCTGAGAGGATTAAATTGAGCTTATCTGATTCCACTAGTGCCAGTAAACTGTCTACAATTTCTTCTCGGGTTGGGACAGATGCTTTTTTCCAGCATTTGGCCACAGCAATTCTTGATGGGTGTATGATGAGATCGGGAGTAAAATTTCACTCATAGTGCTAGGAATAGCTATAGGAGAGAAAGCTTCCCAAAGGTGTCTATTGAATAGAAATTAAAGCCTTTTCGAGGAAGCAGGAAGGATATAAGAATGAGAAATAATAAGGAGGTTGTTGTTACCTTTGTAGCTGGTACTGCAATAAACATTTTTCTCGTGTGTTTTTTTTTCTTTTCTCTATATTGGCATCCCTTTGCTGAACAAGGCAGTGTTCCTTTAAGAAAACTCAGGATCCATCTTGGTGACGGTGCACTCCAGTGAGATGAGAGGTCCTCCAAAGCAATTACAGTAGATCAGAAGGTGCCAGGGAGCATTGAGATGGTCCAGAAGGCCAGCGTTGCCTGAAGGAGGTGTGATGGAAAGATGGCAAGAAGGAAAGATGAAGACATGGAAGGAGGTGGCTCAACGTGACAGTCTAGAGGCACGACGAGGGATGGCACCAACGAGGAAGGCTTTGAAAGTGGCGGGAGAGCTCTCTCTACGGGAGAGCCCTAGGAGTCAGAGTTGTAGGAGTGCAAGGATTGGAAGCCAGGACAAAGGAGTAGATTCTTCAGGAGAGGAGTGGTGAAGGGGGACGGTGCCCTAGAGGGGCGAGTAGAATCTTAAAGGTATACCACAAGAAGACTACAAGAAGAGAAGAAAGAGACAGATGAGAAAAGAGCTGAAGAGACTGAGCATCCAGAAGGTGTTGTAGTATAGAAAGCTCAACATGGGGTCTGTATAGAGTGGATCTGAGGAGGGGTAATATATGATTATATGGCCATATTGTTAATTCCGATTGAGTTATTGTACTGCCAACTTTTAAGGGGTTTTTTTTTTTGTTTGTTTTTTCTTTCTTGTGTGTGTGTTCCTGAAGGTGACTATGCAAAGATAGAGTGTTATCAATATTTTGCTGGATTATATTGCAAGAACTGAAAATTACCAAAGATAGAGTGGACAGCCTAGGCTATTTTTAAGAAAGGATTTACAGAGTAGTAAAGTATAGTGAAGATAAAGTGTAGTGAGGAAACAGATACTATATGGCTAATCGGGCAGGTGGTAGCAGTGGTAGAAAGGCATCTATACCATCTCCCAGTCAATCAGGTGGGCAAGCACAGCTGAAACTTAACACCATGAGCATCATGCAGCTATCCATCAAAGAACTGAAAGCTATGATTCAAGACTCGGTGGCCCTAGCAATGAAAAAAAGAAATAGATCCAATACATGATAAGATAGATGCGCTGACTGATCAAATTAAAATTGAGACAGACGAAATCAAGAAAAAGATAAGTGAAAACAGGCAGGAAATTCAAAAAATTGTCCATAAAAACTTTAAGACGGAAAAAAAGTAAATGGTTTGGAATATGAGGTGCAAGAATTAAAGTTAAAAAATAAGATAGAAGAGTCCCTCATACATTTGGAAATGGATAAGGCAGCATTAATCTTAAGATGCCAGAACATTCCAGAACATTTAGAAAAAGATTTAAAAGATGTATTGGTAGGAACTCTGGCAGAACAGCTGGACATAGGATCCTAAGAGAAAATAGCTAATGAAATATCGAAGGAATTCAGTATACGCAAGAAGGAACAAAAAACCAAGGGAAGTCCATATAAAATTTTATAGAAGAAGAATGAAAGATAAAATAATTAAAGCCTCCAATGAAAAGAAAGTTACAAGACTTAGAGATAAATTTTCTGAAGGAAATACCCGGGTGCATCAGGGAAAAAAGGCAGAGTTATAGAACCCTGACTAATCTCTTGAGAAAGAATGGTATTACCTATAGGTGGTTGCTCCTGGAAGGTTTATTGTTTAATTATGTGAGTAGAAGACAAAGGATAGATTCTATCTTTAAAATAGGAAATTTTTAAGAACAATATGGCAAAGAGTTAGGGTGGCAAAAAGAAGAGACAAACGAAGAAGAAGAAGAAGGGCTAGATGTTGATATAGAGGAAGATAGACCAGAACAAGAGCAAGAGGAAAAGATACCCAAGGCAGGGAAAAAGGGGAGAAGAGTGCCAATAACAAATCCTTTACAAGTTTTAATGGGATTTCAATATAAGAATAAAGAATTAGATTTCAAAAAATAAAGATAGCAAATACAAATAAGTTTAAAATTACCTCGATAAATGTGAATGGTCTCAACAACCCCCAGAAAAGAAGAAAGTTTTTTCACCAACTTGTAAAGCTTAAATTAGACGTGATTTGTCTTCAAGAAACTCACATAAAAAAGGAGGATGGAAAATATCTGAAATATAGAAAATTAGGGAATGAATTCGGAGCATTGAATGATAAAAAGAAATGTGGGATAACAATTTATGCAAAAGAACATTTATCTCCGGAATTCGTAACTGGTACTGATGATGAGAGAATTGTGGCAATTAAAATAAAGAGACAGGAGAAACAGAATTTGATAATAAATATATATGCCCCAAACCAAAATCAGGAACCTTTTTTCAAAGTTTTGTATGAGGTTGTTAACAGTCAGCAATTTGACAATATATGTATCCTGGGGGACTTTAATGCAGTCTTTAACTCAAAAAATGACAGGAAACCATATTTAAGGAAGAAGAAAATAGGCCAGACACTACCTAAAGTCTTTTTAGATATGGCAGAGGAATATAATTTAATTGATATTTGGAGAGCCAGAAATATAGGGACGAAAGACTATACATACTACTCGGCTAGACATAATTCTTGGTCTAGAATAGATATGGTATGGCTTTCAGACAATTGGGCTAGGGAGACACTAGAAGTAGAGATACTGCCAAAAACATTTGCCGTTCATAACCCTGTCTTAGCGTCTTTTAAGGAAGCTAAGAAAAAACCCGTTGGAAAATGAATTTAGGTCTGTTAAGAGACCATGAGTTTAGAAAGAGTACTAAGATGGAAATCCTAGACTTCTTCAAGAGAAATTTGCAACCGGAAGTATCTATTAGAATAGTTTGGGATACCTTTAAAACATACATAAGAGGATGGTGTATTAATCAGGAGGCGTGGAGAAGGAAGAAAAGGAAAGAATCCTATATAAGATTGGGAGTATCCATAAAAAAGGAGGAAGATAAGCTTAAGGAGTTGGAATCTAAAGAAGGGAAGGACAGGCTTAGGATGCTACAACATGAATTAAATCTAATATTAACCTATGAGGTGGCAAATAATATAGAATATGCAAAATTACATTATTTTGAAAATGCAAACAAGCCAAGTCGATGGTTGGCCTATAGACTCAGAAAAGAAACAGGAAAACAGGTAATAATGGCCTTAAAAAATGATCAGGAAGAAATTAAATATGGTGGACAGGATATAAAAGATATTATAGAAAAAATTTATAGAGCCTTATACAAACAGGGCCCCCAAGAGAGGGATCAAATTTTTAAATTCTTGCAAGATAAAACCCAGAAAATGCTTAAAGAAAAATATAGAAAAATATTAAATGAAAGAATTACATATTGTGAAGTTGTAGAAGCAATCAAGATCCAAAAGAGGAAAAAAGCACCTGGACTGGATGGTATACCTATAGAATTCTACCAAACTTTTGAAGACCAGATTAGCATACCATTTAAACAACTTCTTCACAGTCTAGCAGTATCTGGTGCGTTACCAAGCTCATGGTGCCAGCAGCTATTTCTCTGATACATAAGCCTGACTCAGACGATAAAGAGATTAAAAACCATTGGCCGATATCTCTGTTGAATGCAGATTACAAGATTTATGCAAGTATTTTGGCGGCTAGGTTAAAAAAAGTATTAGCTCAGTTAATCCACCAAGACTAAGCGGGTTTTTTACCTAGGAGACAAAGATAATATGAGGACCATATTAAATGCCTTAGAGTATTATGAATGCCATTTGGAAAAGCAAATGGCATTAATGTTTCTCGATGCCGAGAAGGCTTTTGATAACATCTCGTGGGAGTTTATACTTCAAAAGTTAGAAATATGGGACTGTGGAACTCAATTCCTAACAATGATTCGGGCAATTTATAAGAAGCAATATGCCAATGTAATCTTTAATGGTGAGATGACAGCAAGCATTAAGATTCAGAAAGGCACAAGACAGGGTTGCCCTTTATCACCTTTACTATTTATTTTTGCCCCCGAGACATTAAATGATACTGTTAGAGAATCAATATGCATACACGGGCTTAGGGTGACATGAATTTAAATTGTTGGCCTTTGCAGACGACATTGTCCTTATACTAGAAAACCCGGTAGGATAATTAACACAGTTATTAGCAATAATTCAAGAATATGGTCAAATTGCTGGACTAAAAATGAACTTGAAGAAAACTAAGATAATGACAAAGAACTGTTTGCCAAGTACGATAAAAGATATCCAAAAATTAACTGAAGTCGAGATAGTCAAGAAACTTAAATACTTGGGTATAACAATATCTAATAGGAATAGCTCACTGGTAGAAGATAATTATTATAAACTCCTTAAGGAAACTGATAAAGACCTATTAAGATGGAAAGATATACAGCTGTCTTTGCTGGGTAGAATAGCGACTATTAAAATGAGTATTCTACCGAAATTCCTTTTCTTAGCACAAAACATTCCCATATTAAAAAGTTATAAGTTTTGTATGGAGATGGAGAAAAATGTTAAAAGGTTTATATGGTACCCAAAATGGGCTAGAATTAAATGGAAGACTCTTCAGAATAGAAAAGAAAGAAGAGGGTTTGGGTTACCCAACTGGAAGCTGTACTATCAAGCATCAGCTTTAAACTGGATAACAGAGTGGATTAGATTAGAGAACACTAGAATTTTAAACTTGGAAGGACATGAGCTTAGAATGGGCTGGCATGTGTATGTATGGTACAGGAAGGATAAGATTCACGCTAACTTTAAACATCATATTATAAGGGGAGCCTTGGTTAAGATCTGGAACGAAATGAAAGAAAGATACTATAGTAAGATACCTAAGTGGGTATCCCTGCTTGAAGCATTTGTAAAACCTTCCCTCATCAACGCATGCGATAGAGAAAGTTATGAGACCCTGTTAGATGAAAACAATAAGCTAAAAACAGAGGAGAATTTACAACTACTCTATAAAATTAAGCTAGATTGGTGGGAAACTTTGCAACTTCAGTCAAGATACACTAAAGATGTTATCACAGGGTTCCAAGAATCTAAAACACAACTAGATAAGATCTGGCTTTCTTCAAGCGATAAAATGATACAGAAATTCTACAAACTCTTATTAGAAGATTATATGTGTGATGAAGAGGTTAGCTCTACAATGGTATCATGGATGCAGGATTTTGGTCAGAGCGTAGATATGGGAAAGTGGGCAACTACGTGGAAATCTCTAAAATATATGAGCGCTACAAACTATAAAGAAAACATATATAAAGTGTTTCACCGTTGCTATTGGCCCCCGGATCGGTTAGCTAAATGCTTCCCCTCACTTTCTAAAAACTGCTGGAAATGTAAAACGAATGTGGGTACCTTTTTCCATGTGTGGTGGCAGTGTGAGAAGGTTCACACCTACTGGAAAATAATTCAAAAGATAATACTAGAAATTACCAATATTAATCTCACTTTGTCTCCAGAAATATTTTTATTAAATATGCTTCCTGATGGCTATAATCAAAAGGACAAATATATGTTAATTTATATTGTTACAACTGCTAGAATTCTACTGGCCAGGTATTGGAAACAAGATGGTTTACCCACAAAACAGGAAGTGGCAATTAGATTACTTGAGATAGCAGAAATTGATAAATTGAGTTTGGTGCTTCAGGAGAAGGACGAAAGTACTTTCAGTGAACAATGAGCGTGTCTGTACAAATGGATAACGAAGGTTTGGAAACTATAGACTCAAACATATGTATGAGGTATGTATGTAAGATGTAATGGCTGGTGGAAAATAAGATAAACTTTGCAAACACTGTTTCCATCACCAACCAGGACTGCATTCAGATTGAAATGGATCTATCTCCCCCAGACCTCCTGAAGCTGCATAGCCACCACCTGTTTGCCCAGAAATGGAATGTTAGCTGCTGGGTGTAGCAGTTGTTTAGGTCATTTGGGTCCAGGGATGTTTCCTTCATGTGGGGTCTCACAACCACCTCTTTCAATGTGGTTGGAATATACCCTCCTGCAGAGCATCTATTACCTCCTGGACCAAGTCAACCCAATTCTAATTTCAGCTAGAATAGCATTTTCAAGGTACTTGAAGATGTAACTTGTACCCAATAAGTGTGCTGGCTATGGACGGTTGCCACAAATACACTACACTTAAGCAAGATGCAAAGTCCAAACAAAGCCAAGAAACAGTTGCCAGGGGTTGGAATGCCAGGAGATCAGAGTTCTCAGAAGCAAAGAGCAGAGGCTGGCAGCCGGGACAAGGTCCAAGATTGCACGGTTGTGTCTGCACTGAGGCAGGTAAGCGTGGTTGCTTATAATCTGATCCTCCCTTCCCTGGGAAGCGACCTACAAAGACTCACGCCCCCTTACATTGCCTTTGCAACAGCTGAAGTCTGGCACTCCTCTGTCTCTCCTGCAACTCCAGACGCTGGTATGCCCTGTGTCTGGGACATTCAGGTGAGCTAGGTGGGGACTCTGGCCTTGAGGTGACTCCAACTGTGGGTGCTGGGCCAGGCTCTGGACCAATCTCTTCCTCCAACTGCACCTCAGGCTCTTCACCTTGCTGCACCTCCTGTGCCGATGCTGGAGCCTCTTCTCCCTCAGGTGCTGGCAAAGGCTCCTCTTCTGGGCTGACTCTGGAGGAGGCTGGGTTGCTCCATGCCTCTTCCTTGTCTGAGGAATAGTCCACCTCAGCTGAGCCAGGACCCATGACAATAACCAAGAGTGGTTATTTTTTTTAAAAAATAATGAAAATAGGGAAATTAACTACTTCATTGCAATTCAAGAATTTCAGATACATCAATGATTGCTGCTTATTCAATACTTGGATAGAAGACCGAGCTAACGTAATCAATGATAATATTTTCCTGTAGTCAGACTAAAGGAAAAAGAAGTCAGAGATATATGGAGACAGTGCCTTTAACAAGAATATACCAATATACTTGCTATGCAGATCCCCTTAATCATTTACTTCTGTTATGCTTTTTAAAGTCTAGGTGCATTGTAATACATCTTATTTAAATGTTTTCCTTAGTATTTTATCACCTTGGTGTGCCAATATAAATTATGCATTGTACTTTATGAGTTTTGGAGTAAACTTCTAACACACAGTAATATTTCATTAAATAATATATTTAGAGGTAGAAATTGGTATTAAGGCATGTGCTTTGGGTTGGTTTACATTCTTTCCCCTAGGTTCTTCTTCTGACATCCCCTGTTCTTAAACCAAGGTCATGAACAATAAAACTGAAAAACTTAAAATCCATATCTAAAACATACCTCTCTTTGACACTTCTTTGCAGCACCTAGAAATCAAGCAGCAAAATAAGTACATTGGGAATCTGAATCCTCTAAGAGGAACTGGATCTTTTGCTCTAATATCCCTGGAGGAAGCATAGTCCATTTATCAAGGAATGGCATAATCAATTTTAGCCTATGCTGGAGCACATAAGGACACTGCAGAAGAATATGTACAAAAGAGTCCACTGACTGGAGGGGGCAGGGACATAACTGATCTGAAAAAGGGATCCTTAGCAGACAACCCACCAATACCATTGAAAAGGGGCAATTGAATCATGAATGCATAAAGATCCTACATAACTTTGGGCTAAGCATGGAAGTGCTGGAGATATTTAAAAGCTATATTGCTGCTGTGAAAAATACGTTCCATAAGGCTCCAGAGGTTTTGTTTACAGACAATGGAACTGAGTATTGTAGCAGGGAGTTCCAAAGGTTCCTGGAAGAGGAAGCAATAGAGTATTATAGGACTGTGCCTTATTTTCCCCAATTAAATGGGTCAACTGAGCGCCTTAACAAGACCCTCATGAAGATGGCACATTGCCTACTCATGCAAACTGGCCTGCCTGATCCCGCTGGTCAGAAGCAGTAACAGTAAATACAGTTGTTAATTCATACAACCAGATTCCCTCAGAGGTTACTGGGAAAACACCAATTTAACCGTGATATGGAAAGACACCAGGCATTTGAAAGCATTTGGCTCTAAAGCCTATGCTCAGATACCCAAGGAAAGAAATGGGAAGCCAGTTTGGTGTAGTGATTAAGTGCGCGGAATCTAATCCGGGTTTGATTCCCCACTCCTCCACTTGCACCTGCTGATGTGACCTTGGGTCAGTCACAAGCTCTGGTACAGCTGTTCTTGAAAAAGAGCAGTTTCTGTCAGAAGTTCTCTCAGCCCTGTCTACCTCACAGGTTGTCTATTGTGGGGAGGGGAAGGGAAAGGAGTTTGTAAGCCACTCTGAGACGCCTTTGGGCAGTGAAGGGCGGGGTATAAATCCAATCTCTTCTTCTCCTTCTTTTTCTTGTGGGACATGCCCAGACTGGAAAAGGATACAGAGTCATGAATCCTGAAACATTTTTGGTCAAAGAATACAATGTGGCACATATTGATGAAAGCAGTATACTCCAAGCTTCTAAGCCACAGTGCAAGCCAGTCAATAGGCTGATGGTTAAGTCTCTTTTAGCGTTATGGCCATTTGGCTGCCTACTGGAACTAGAAACCCCTAGAAACCCCACAATCAGATGCGGCAGCAGAACAGAGAAGGTGGAAACTGCTGTGATACAATCAGCAAGGAGCAGTAAAGGAGTACCACCACAGAAGTATGGCTTCTGTGCAAATGTGCAACCTGAAAGTGAACCCTTAAGCTGCAAAGAAGTGATTGAGCAGCCTACACCTGTTGTCAAGTGTGCCACTTTCAGGGCACTTCTAAACATGGCAGCATCAAGAGGAATGCATATTGAACATCTGGACATTAAAACTGCATTTCTCAATACAGACTTATCTGAAATACTACAAAGTCAAGACTTTCAACAAGGAGTATTCACCAGACTTAAAGATGGACATTATCAATATGTGCTGATGCACGTGGATGAACTGTTACTGTGCTGTCAAAGCAAAGGGGATGTATAAGAAGTTGTCCAAAACCTGAACAAGTAAGTACAGGTGAAACAACTGGTAAAAGTAAAGCATTATCTTAAAATGGAAATGGAGAGGACTGAGAATAGACGTTTCCTCTTGAATCAAAGACATGAGATCTTGGATCATGCTGAATCCCTGGGCCACTAAGATATGAAAAGAGTTAGTACTCCTCTTAAACCAACTTACCTCAACCTAAAAGAGCAACCAGCAACATAGAGAAGCAACAAGCAACAATTCCTCTGAATACGGTGTCCAGATCTGAAATATCAGTGACTGTAGGAATATTGTGCAGAAAGACAAGTTCACCAAATCATTATGGTTGGAATGCAGTAAGGAGACTGGCTAAATACCTCAAAGCAAAAGCTGACCTGAAACTAAAGATTTCAGCTTGTGACAACCCAAGACTGGTTGGATATATGGATCCTAACTGGGGTGAAGACAAAACTGACAACAGGTCAACCAGTGGCTACCTCTTCTTCCATGGAGACAACCTAATCAGCTGGACTAGTCAACCGCCTCTTCTCCAAAGCTTTCCCAGGTTGCTAAGCTTTTTCTCATAGGGCTTGGTCTCCAGGCTCCTGATCATCCTCGTCGCTCTCCTATGCACCAGCTCCATTCTGTCCACATCCTTTTTGAAGTGAGGCCTTCATAACTGCACACAATACTCCAGGTGCGGCCTGACCAATGCAATGTACAGTGGGACTATCACATCTTCCAATTTGGATGTTATGCCTCTATTGATACACCCCAAGATTGCATTAGCCTTTTTTGTCACCACATCACACTGGCTGCACATATTTAACCCAGAAGTGTATCCCCATCCAGTAAGCTCATCACTCAATCAAAGAAGGAAATTAGGTTGGTCTGGCAGGACCTATTGAGGACAAATCTGTGTTGACTTCCCCAGATCACCAAGTTGTCCTTTAGACATTTGCAGATTACATAAGAACATAAGATAAGCCAATGTTGAATCAGGCCAATGGCTCATCTAATCCAACACTTTGTCACACAGCAGCCAAAATATACCAGGTGCCATCAGGAGGTCCACCAGAGGGGCCAGGACACCAGAAGCCCTCCCACTGCTGACCCCTTGTCAGGCACTTCAAAAAGACAGCCAAACTCCAGGCTTCATAAGAAGATAAGAGTTTATTCAGCAGCAGTTCTAAAAGCGCATTAACATTTCATTGTCAGGAATAAAGAATACAAAGAAACATCTACGGATATACCCCACTGAGCTAGCCCCCCCCAAGCATTCTACCAATGGCTACATAGCCCACGCGCGGGAGAAAGGTGCGAAAGTTGTTCAAGCCATAAAGGGGCCCAGCTGTCCATACCGGAGAAACCCAAACCATATGACAAGGCCATTTGGTCAGATAGGAGATAGCCCAGGCTGAGGAACAGCCTGTTGCCCTGGCAACCTCCCCACTCCCCCCCTTCCGAGCATGAAAGGTTACAGATCATCTCATCCTCCTTCCCTCCCTCACATCTTATGGCAGGATCACCTGACACCCCTCCAGCACCAAGAATAGAGTGCAGCACCTGCCCCAAAATGAGAGTTCCCATCTATACCCTGTGGCTAATAGCCACTAATGGACTTCTGCTCCATATGTTTATCTAATTCCCTCTTGAAACTGTCCATACTTGTAGCTGCCACCACCTCCTCTGGCAGTGAATTTCATATGTTAATCACTCTTTTGGTGAAGAAATCCTTCCTTTTATCTGTTCTAACCCGACTGCTCAGCAATTTCATGGAGTGCCCACGAGTTCTTGTATTGTGAGAAAGGGAGAAAAGTACTTCTTTCTCTAACTGCTCGATACCATTCATAATCTTATAAACCTCGATCATGTCACCCCTCAGCCGTCGTTTCTCCAAGCTAAAGAGTCCCAAGCGTTTTAACCTTTCTTCATAGGGAAGGTGTTCCAACCCTTTTATCATTCTAGTTGCCCTTCTCTGCACTTTTTCCAATGCTATAATATCCTTTTTGAGATGTGGTGACCAGAACTGTACACAGTATTCCAAAGGAGGTCGCACCAATGATTTATACAGGGGCATTATGATACTGGCTGATTTGTTATCAGTTCCCTTCCTAATAATCCCCAGCATAGCATTGGCCTTCTTTATTGCAGTTACACACTGTCTAGACATTTTCATTGAGTTATCTACTACGACTCCAAGATCTCTCTCTTGGTCAATCTCTGCCAGTTCAGACCCCATCAACATGTATTTATATTTAGGATTTTTGGCTCCAATGTGCATCACTTTGCACTTGGCCACATTGAACCCCATTTGCCACATTGACGCCCACTCACCCATCCTCAACAGATCCCTTTGGAGTGCCTCACAATCCTCCCTGGTTCTCACCACCCTGAACAACTTTGTGTCATCTGCAGATTTAGCCACTTCACTGCTTACTCCCAATTCCAAATCGTTAATAAACAAGTTAAAAAGCATCGGACCGAGTACTGATCCCTGTGGTACCCCACCGCTTACCACCCTCCACTGAGAAAGTTTCCCATTTATACACTCTCTGTTTCCAATTCATAAGCCAGTTTTTGATCCATAAGAGGACTTGTCCTTTGATCCCATGACTATTGAGCTTACTTAGGAGCCTTTGATGAAAACTGTATCAAAAGCTTTCCGGAAGTCAAGGTAAATAATATCTATTGGGCCCCCCTTGTCCACATGTTTGTTCACTCCCTCAAAAAACACTAACAGGTTAGTGAGGCAAGATCTTTCCTTACAGAACCCATGCTGAGTCTGCCTCAATAGTTTTTGTTCATCAATGTGCCTACTAATTCTTTCCTTAATAACAATTTCCACCAACTTACCCAGTATTGATGTCAGACTGACTAGCCTGTAATTTCCAGGATCTCCCCTGGAGCCCTTTTTAAAGATGGGAGTGACATTAGCTACCTTCCAGTCCTCAGGAATGGAGGCAGATTTTAAAGAAAGATTACATATTTTTGTCAGGAGATCCACAAGTTCACATTTGAGTTCTTTCAGAACTCTCGGATGAATGCCATCCAGGCCTGGTGATTTATTAGTTTTTAAATTGTCCATCAGTCGGAGGACTTCCTCTCTTATCACCGCAATCTGATTCAGGTCTTTCAAACCCCCTCCCGAAATCGGTGCTTCTGGAGTGGGCAAGCACTTCTTCTCTTCCACAGTGAAGACAGAGGCAAAAAATGCATTCAGCTTCTCTGCCATTTCCCTATTCTCCTTCACTACTCCTTTTACCTCTTGATCATCCAAGGGCCCCACTGCCTCCCTGGCTGGCTTCCTACTTCTAATGTATTTGAAGAAAGTTTTATTGTTGGTCTTTATGTTTTTTGCAATATGCTCCTCATATTCCCTTTTAGCTTGCCTGATCACAGACATGCATTTTATTAGCCACAGTCTGTGTTCCCTTTTATCAACCTCACTGAGACTAGTTTTCCTCCACTTAAAGGAATTCTCCTTACCTTTTACAGCTTCCATTACTTTATTTGTTAACCATGCAGGCTTTTTTCTATACCTATTTGTGCCTTTCCTAACCTGCGGTATATATTTTTTCTGAGCTTCTACGATTGTCTTTTTAAATAGTCTCCAAGCTTCCCCAATGGTTTTGACCTTCTCCACTGTTCCTTTCAATTTCTTCCTCACATGTCCCCTCATACCAGAGAAGTTACCCCTTTTAAAGATTGATCCCTTTAAAATCTTGCCCAAGGAATGATTCTCATCATTCCCCTGAATTTATTAAAATCTGCCTTATTGAAATCTAGCATACACATGTGGTTATGAACTTCCTTGGTCCTCCACAGCAAAAGGAATTCTAGCAGGACATGGTCACTTCCCCTTAAGTCCCCACCATCTTCACCCCATCTACCATCTCTTGCTTTAAGTCAATATTGAGTCAAGTATGCCTTATTTTAATATTAAGTCAAGTATGCCAAGCTCCACCATTTGATGAAGGAAATTGTCATCCAGACAGGTCAGGGCCATGTGTAACTGTGGATGCTTTGCAGAGTTTGTCTCCCAGCACACATCAGGGAAGTTAAAGTCACCCATAACTACCAAGTCATGTTGTTTGGATACCCTGTAAAGCTGTTCAAGGAAGGCAGCATCAACCTCCTCATCCTGGTCAAGAGCCCTGTAGTAGACTTCAACCACAATACTGTAGCAGACTCCAACCAAAATACTGTTTGTCCTTTCTTCCCTTATCTTCACCCAGATACTTTCCACTGGGGTGTAGCTCTCCCCCTCCAGTATTTCTTGACATACAGAATCTCTCCTCACACACAGTGCCACTCCGCTTCCTTTTCTATTCTTTCGGTTTTTCTTGAACAACTCATATCCATCCACTATTATGTTGCAGTCCTGGGAATCATCCCACCAAGTCTCTGTAATTCCTAATAAATCATATCCCTGTTTGCATTAGAAGCTCAAGCTTGACAGGAAAGATCAAAGAAAACACTACCTGTGCCCCCATTCCCTTCAGCTTCCTCCTGAGAGCGCCATAGTCAGCCTTAATGCTTTCAATGTTGTTCATAGCTGTATTGTTGGTTCCAACATGGAGAATCACAAATGGGTAATGGTCTGTAGGTTTGATGAGTTTAGAAATCCTGTCTATAATATCTTTAATTTTCACACCTCTTGGGCCAGGGGGTCAGGCCTGGACACATGACGTTCCATACACCTCAGCAAGCAGTCACCTATGACCAACACCTTCCTTTTCTTTCCATTTGTTCGTATCTCCCTGTCTTGCTCCCACTGTCTTCCTTGTGCTTGTGATACTTCCACTGACAGTGTTTCCATCTCTGCCTCCAACACAAGGACCTGAAATCAATTCTTCAGTTCTAATGCCGCTGAGTGCCATCTCACTTGATACCTTTGGGGTCATGCTTTAGCGCTCTGAGGAGTCTCGTTAGGACAGTCAACCACACTGTTGTCCCTTTGACTGGTATCTTGTTCCCTATGCAGGACATTGAGGCTTCTGTTAATACATTCCTCCCCTTCCTTGATCTCATGGAGAGTAGTAATCCTTTCCTCCAGACTCTGAACCTTCTCCTCTAAGAGTCCTATAAACTTGCACTTCTGACAAGTGTAGTCCATCTTGTCTTCAGGGAGAAAGGCAAACATGGCACACTCCCCGCAAGTAACTGGAAATGGTCCGTGAGCATTCATAATCACTTCCCAAGTGATTCTTTCACCTAGAAGTACCTTGGTGTCCTAATATACCCTGAAACTCAGAGAACTGACCAAAGGGCTACCTGAGCCAAAAGGGGTAACAAGTGCAACAATGTAAACTTTTCTTAACTACTCAAGTGATCCCCCCGCCTGATCCCCCCGCCCTTTAGCTCTCATCCTCCCACTCGTGTCTCTGGTGAGGAGGAGCCTTGCAATTCAAAGGGACACGGCCACTGTTCCCTCTAAGGTGAGTAAGTGTGAGCTAGCTCACCATTTTTTAGCCTCAGGCTCACACATTTATGCAGTAGCCAAATCACTTGCTCACAGCTTTAATGTCAGTAACTCACAAAGTACAATTTTTGCTCACACAACTCCATGGCTTAGAGGGAGCACTGGTCACGGCCCTCACTGCCTAACAGCCACAGCAACAGTAAAGGGTGGGGCCAGCAATCAGCTAAACAGGCCATCCTCCCTCAGCAACAAACCAGACAAAAAACACACAGAAGCAACCAGAAACCCCTCTCCAGCAGGCTCCAAGCACTCACTCCACCTTAACACACTGTTTTCTCACACAGCAACCTCAGTTAATGCTCCCTAGCAGTGTAGGAAAAGCAAAAACTAACACTCACTTTGTGAGCAACTCTGTCCCAGCTCCTTCCTCAGCCCAGCTGACTCAAGTTTCAATTCCAGTTGCTAAGTCTACAACTGAGGCTGAATACATATCTGCTGCAAGTGCCTGCAGTGAGCTTGAATGAATCTTCTGTCTACTGAAAGACTTTGGTATAGACGAGCCTAAACCAACAACCTAGTTTGAAGATAATCAAGCATGTATAACCTTATCCAAGGGTGAAAGCATCAAGGACAGAAGCAAAGACATCGTTGCCATTTATCCTTTTGTGAGAAAAGTGCAGTCACAAGGACTGATTGATATCAAGCAGTGTTCCTCAGAAAAGCTGGTTACCGATATACTCATCAAGCCACTTGAAAGAGGGAAGTTCGAGTACCTGCAAAAGAAGTTAAACCTTCATGACTTCAGAATACAAACTTGAGAAGGAGTATTGAGATACTGCAAGTTCACTCCCTTCAGTCATGAAAGAGTTAACCTGTTTATGTATGCTAATTCTTAGCTAGTTAGCTTACAACCAATTTCTCATCAGAGAAAGGGAGGTGATATTTCTAATGAAATGGGATCAGGATAACTAGATAATTTTATTGGGATGCTACATGCATTTTGTCACGTATACAGAAAGGTGGGAGCTTTGGGGAAACTTTCTTTCTCCTTTGTTCTCACACACAAGTTCTAGCAAACATGCTGACAAGATGTAGAATAGAAAAACTAGTTAGGATCTTTGTTATTTTCTCTCTGTGTATATGTTTTTTCATTATGTTCTAGTAAAGTCTTTTTCTTAAACTAAATACACATGTGGCTGCCTTTCTTCTTTTTACTCTGCTAAATATACAATATGAAATTCATTTAGTTGTATTGTTGCAATATTTGAAAAAATATTAAAAGAATGTACACTCTAGTCATATCCATGTCTCAGAAATTCATGGGTTATAAAATGTCAGAATTAGTCTGTTTCAGAGAATAGTACTATTCTAGAAGCTAGGCAAAATAATAAAATGTTTTCATGGGATGTAGTTAGGAAAAGTCAAAGAGAGGGACGAGAATATACGCTTCAAACAAAATGCAATTATCCCTGACCAGTTTGACACACAGTATTATGCATGTAAATAATCAAATGATCCTATGCTCAGGACATGATACCATTCTGTGATGCAGCAGGTTCTGTTCTAGGAATACAGAACCTGAAAAGGTTAGTCAAATGGAAAAGAGGGGCAACAATAAAAACTTGATATATATAGTATATATATAAAAAAGATACATGTATTTATTAACACCTCATGTAAAAATACCCAATTCTAATACACAAGGACTAATAGATTTGACCTGATGTGTTTTGGCCTGCATAGGCCTTCTTCAGAGGTCAAAATCAGTGAGGAACATATTGGCTAATATAATAGTACAGTGCTATCATACAGATACAAAATATAAATACAAGAAGGACCAGAAAAAAGATGTTCCAAAATGAAACCACTAGGCACAGAATAAAAGTACAAATGAGGCCTCCAAAGGTGCAATCACATGCCAAATGGTGTTTCCTTGGTATTAATTTCTTGTCTAGAAAATGCCTTCCTATGATTGTTCAGCCAAAGTGTTCTCAATAGAATTGTCCTTAGGCAAAGAGCAGTCTTCTTGTTTGAGTGTTTTTATACAGTTTGTAAGCCACCCTGAGACTGCTTTGTAGGGAGGGCAGGATATAAGTCAAATAAATAAACAAACAAATAAATATGTTTTTGTGCCAGAAATACCCTATTTTCTTATGTGATTTGGAGAATGTTGTAAGCAGCCGATAGGATTTCTCAATCATGGAAGAAACTTTCCCTTAAATGGCAAAGAACCTCCTAGTACACATATGGACACGGTGAACTTCAGCCTCAAATTCTCTTTGCTTGTAATGAATATCCACTGGAGTACCTGCTGGGAGCATTCCTTGACAAAACACATAGCAGAAATGGTTCGAAGCAAAGGTCATTTTGTAGAAAAAGAGGTGCAGGAGCTCATTTGCATATATCACACCCCCTGAAAATGGCAGGCATGCAAGCATGCCTGGGTTCCCTGCCTGATCTTCTCAAGATCGGGCAGGGAACTCAGGCATGTTTAAAATGCCTTTCTTTCCCTTCCCCATCTGGGAGGGGGCGCAGTTGGGAGGGGTTCCATGCCACCCCCGAAGCCCTTGTGTTGGGCTCCCAGCCATAGGGCGCTAAAGAGCTCTTCCTCTAGCAACCCTGCCAGTGAAGCGGGGCTACTCCATGTCCCGAAGGTCCCACTGCGGAGTGTCCTGGATGGGAATTAGAAGTGGACACTGGGGCAAGCGGTGGGTGGCCAAGCGAACCAAAATCTAAAAGCGGTTACACCAATGAAATGTGAGTCTAAGTGAAAGCAAGAAACTCCAAAGATCGAGCCGAAAACCTCCCCTTAAAAAGTGAGAGAGGGGAGGGAACTCTCCCCCAATAAGAAGAAAACAAACATTTTTTTTAAGAACTTTATTACTAGGATATATTATCACGTTCCATGTTTCAAAATATTTTTAGGTACATCCTTTTCTAATACCCCCTTCCTCCCCCCACCTGGCTTCCAGCAATGCTCCACCCCCATTATTATTTCATTCAGTATTCACTAACAACAAAAACTTATCCAATATTCAATTCTTCATTTCTAACATGTTCATTTTCTCTGTCTCATTCTTAGGTAACATTTTAGCTATTATTCATTACTTTCTAGTTTTCTATTCTTAATAGTTATCAAAGCAGAGTAACTTATTTTTTACATCCCAGTTCGTTTCTAGATAGTTTTTAAAATCTTTCCATTCTGCTAAGGATTCTTCATCTTCTTTACCATGAAGCTTCTTTGTCAATTTGTCAATTTCTACCATAAAAATCATCTTCTTTATCCAGTCCCATTTTTCCGGTATTTTTTCTTGCTTCCAAAATTGAGCAAATGTCATTCTTGCAGTTGTAATCAAATACCATAACAATGTTCTCTTTGTCACATTAAATTCTTCCATTTTAAGACCTAAAAGTAACATTTCTGGTTCTTTTTTCAAGATACACTTCAAGATCTTCTGGATTTCGTTATGGATCTCTGTCCAATAAGCTACCGATTTGTCACAAGTCCACCACATATGATAAGATGAGTCTTCCTTTTTTTTACACTTCCAACATTTGTTAGACATGTTCTCATTCATATTAGCAATTTTTTTTGGTGTCATATACCATCTATACATCATTTTATAACAATTTTCTTTTATATTAACACATTGAAATTTTAATTGACTTTTTCCACAGACACTCCCATGATAACATATCTATTTCTCTATTTATATTTATAACCCATTTCACCATCTGTTCTTTTACAGTCTCATCTTCTGTATACCATTTTAACAAAACCTTATAAATTTTTGAAATCACTTTTTTACCTTTTTCTGCCCATACAGTTTCAATTTCATTATTCTCCTTCCTGAAGACATACCTCATTTTATCAGCCTTAAATAAGTCATAAATCTGTCTGTAATTTAACCAGTCATATTCAAATTCCAAATCCTCTCTAGCTCTCATCACGAAACTACCCCCCTCTACCTTCAAAATGTCTCTGTAAGGTATCCAATCTTCTTTGTGCCTTGAAAGTGGTTTAATTATTTCTGCCGGTACTATCCATAATGGTCTTGCTTCAAAAAAAAATCTTTTATATCTCATCCAAGTCATAAACAGTGATCTTCTTATAAAGTGGTGTTTAAAAAAAATGTCCATTTTGGATTTCTCATACCATAAATAGGCATGCCATCCAAACTTACGGTCATGTCCTTCCAACATTAACATTTTTCTATTATCCAAATTAATCCATTGTTCAAGCCAAGTCAGACACACCGCATCATGATACAATCTAAAATTAAGTAGTTGAAATCCTCCCCTTTCCTTTGCATCACATAGAATCTTCATTTTGATCCTCAGTTTCCTTCCCGACCACACAAATTTTGAGATCTCCTTCTGCCATAAATTCAACACTTTATAGTCTTTTACAATCAGAATCGTCTGAAATAAAAATATCAAACGAGGTAAAATATTCATCTTGACTACCGAAATTCTGCCCAATAATGACAGGTTCAAAGTATCCCACTTTCTTATATCTTGTTGAATTTTGCACCAGATCTTCTCATAATTATTCTTGAAAAGATCTATGTTTTTCATTGTCAACTCAATTCCTAAATATTTTGTTTTTTTCATCACTTCACACTGAATTTTTTCTTGCAGTTCCAGTTGTTTTTCTTTTGTCATGTTCTTGCATAACACCTTTGTTTTATTCTTGTTAACATAAAATCCAGCCAAATCTCCGAATTCTTTAATCTTTTCCATCAACAACGGTAGATTAATTACTGGATCTTCAATCAAAAACATTACATCATCCGCAAAAGCCCTATACTTGTACATAAAGTCTCCAATTGTATGTCCCCTTATATCCTTATCTTCTCTTATCTTCCCCAACAAAACTTCCAAAATCCAAATAAATAATAAGGGGGATAGCAGACATCCTTGCCTGGTCCCTTTTTGAACCTTAAAATGTTCCATCATCTCTTTATTTACGTTCAACGATACTTTCTGTTCAGAATATATCGCCCTAATCACGTTTAAAAAAGGCTGTCCAATATCCATTCTCTCAATCACTTGAAACATAAAGTCCCAGTTTAAGTTGTCAAAGGCCTTCTTGGCGTCTACAAATAGAAAAGCAACCTCTTTTTCTGGATGTTTGTCGTAATATTCAATAGCATCTATCACCATCCTTAAATTGTCTGTGACTCGTCTATTTGGTAAAAAACCGGCTTGTTCTCCCGTTATGACATCTTTCAAATAGTTCATCAATCTTTCTGAGATTATTTTGGCAAACAATTTATAGTAATTATTGAGTAAAGAAATTGGTCTGTAATTCTTAACATCTGTTAAGTCTTGTCCTTCTTTTGGTATGAGTGATATATTGGCCTCTTTCCACGTCTCTGGTATTGCTTTGGTCACCTGTATCTCATTTGCTAAAAGTTCCAAGATTGGGGTCAACTCCTCTTTTAATTTTTTATAGAATTTTACGGTAAATCCATCTGGACCAGGAGCTTTCCCTAACTTAGCATCTTCTATCGCATTGTAGATTTCTTCTTTTTGGATTGGACCATTCAACATTTCCTTAATTTTTGTTTCCACCTTTGGTATTTCTACCTTGTCCAAATATTTTTTAATTTTTTCTGGATCTATATTCTTCTTTTGAAATAGCTTTGCATAATACTTGAAGAAGACTCTTTTTAAACCATTCATATCCACAATTTCTTTACCATCTTCAATTATTTTGCTTATTAACCTTTTCTCTCTTCGATTTTTCAGTTGCCATGCCAGAAACTTTCCTGATTTGTTTGCTCCTTCAAAGGATTTTTGCTGTAGTTTCTTTAAGTTCCAATAGAGTTCCCAATTAAGTATCACGTTCAGTTGCTCTTGTAAAATTTGAATTTCTTTAATAATTTTCTTTTTCCCCGGTCTCCTCTTCAGTTCATTTTCTTTTTGCTGGATTCTTTCTTGCAACTCCTTTTGTTGCTTTATATTCAGTTTCTTGTCAGTTGCATTCAGCGATATAAGTAATCCTCTCACCACAGCCTTCTACGCATCCCAGACCGTCTGTATTTTAACACTTTGATTTAAATTCATTTGAAAAAATGACTGAGTTTCCTTATGCAGTATCTCAATTATTTTTCTCTTATCCAATAAATCTTCAATGATTCTCCATTGGAACTGTTTCACTTTTTCTTTTAATGTCCAAATCACCGGGTTGTGATCCGAGTTAGTCTTTGGCAAGATTTCCACTTTTTGGGTTTTTAATGCCATATCACCAGACATCCAAATCATATCTATTCTGGAAAAAGAATTATGTCGATTAGAATAAAAAGTAAAGTCTTTAACTTTGGGATTCCATTTTCTCCAAACGTCCTCAAGTTTCTCTTGGTCCATCAACTTAAATAAAATTTTAGGTAGTTTTCCAATCTTCTCATTGGTCTTTTTTGATTTCCTATCCAATTTATTGTTCACAGTACTGTTAAAGTCTCCCGCCAAGATTATCTGGTCATAATTCACTTGGTCCAGTTCCTTCATCAAGTCCTTAAAGAAATTTTCTTTTGCTCCATTTGGCGCATATAAGTTAACTAGCAATGTCTTTTTCTGAAGCACTGTAATTTCCAATTCAATATATCTCCCATCTTTATCACTAAAAATTTCTATTGGATCCAGTTCTTTATTTACATAGGTCACGACTCCCTTATTTTTTTTCTCTGCCAATGAATAAAATTCTTCTCCTAGTTTTTTATTAATCAAATACTTATTGTCCCACTTTTTAATATGAGTTTCTTGTAAACAAATGATATTAGATTTCTGCTTTTGTAGCCAATAATTTACTAACTTCCTTTTGAAGGGTGAATTAAGTGCATTTACATTCCACGATAACAATTTGTAATCCATCATGTCTTGTCTTTAAATATCTCCAAAATCTTCTAGGTTTTCTGCTTTAAACCTATGCATATCTCCTAATGTCTTAATCATGTGTCTTGTCGAATTGTAGGTAAAAGACAGACCTTGTGGTATCTCCCATCTGAACCTGATGCTTAACTGCTTCAATTAGTCAACCAGCTTCTTATATTTCTTTCTATCCTGCAAGATCATTCTTGGGAGTTCTCTTTCATCTTCCTTGTTACTAATTGCACAATAACATCTCTTGGCAATTTCTTTCTTTGGGTGTATGCTGAATTCGCTCTATAAATTAAGTCAAAATCAGAATCCAATTCTCCTTGATCTTCCCCCAGATATTCAGTCAAAGCTGTCATCACCACTGTACGTATGTCTTCTTCAGTCGTTTCTTCAATCCCTCTTAGCCTCAGATGGTTTAACATCGCTCTATATTCCATCATTGCCTCCAATTTGCGGTTGTCTTGAAGAGTTGTTTCCATTTTTTTGTCTATATCTTGTGTCTTTTGCTCCAGTTCAGTCAATTTTGTTGCCAAACCTTGAACTTGACTATTTGTGTTTGCCACTTCTTTTTTAATTTCAGCCACTTCTGCTATCACCAGCTCTTTCAAACTGCCACATTTTTTTCTTGTACTTCTTCCAACTGCTCCAGCTGTTTTTCCATTTGTTTCTCTAACTGTTGGTCTATCTGTTTCACCAAACCTTGAATCGCTTCCATCATCCTCTTTTCCATTGCTTCAATTGCAGCTTGCCATTCTTTCTTTTCTTTCGCTGACATACTTGGGCTCGCAGTCGAAGCAGCTCTTTGTCGATGTTTTGGGTCCATTTTGAAAATTCTAAAGTATACTTCAACTGTCCTCTGGTTCTTTTCTTGAGTCACACTTTTTTCACTGCCCTTTAAAGTCAATTTCACTGAAAAATTAAATTTTAAAGTTTGGTCCTCCTCAAAATGGCAGGCGGAATTACTCTATGGTTTTTCGGGCTAGAGTACGCTCTTTTTAAGCTTCCTGTTTCCGGTCCCACATTGACATCGTCCTACCGGAAGCTTCCTGTTCCGCCACTCTTCCAGTCCTCCAGCAACCACTCTAGCCCTTAGTCACAGTTCTAGCCAGACACAGATACTTGCTACACCTTAGTCTCATGATCTTTTCTGTTAGTTTTGGTCTTGCACTTCACTCTCGATCTTTCTAACCACAGGAATGTTATACAATGTCTATTTTGTTCAAATTAAACGCTTTGACAAGCTCTTCTTAATTATATGATGGATCGATTGTTCGAGTTTAAGTCTTTTGCACTCATCCGCCTTATCCAAATTTCGTTAAAACTTCATCCCGGTAAGCGAACTGTTTTTGTTACCTTGCATGTTTATCTTGGGGCTTTGCATTGCTTCTTTTCACTTTCAACTCCGATCTCTTTCTTAAGAAGTCGGGAAATGACAAATTTAAGCTGATTCTTCAGCTCGGTTGGCTTCTTTAGTGCTGTCTTGTAATCGCCCGCTTCTGAGAGGGGATCAAAGTGTAAACAAGCCTTCTTTGAGACTTGTACATGCCAATCTCAATTCTCACTTGGACCTCGTTGCTTGCTTGTCAACCCCCTGCCTGGGGGATGCTACGTTGGGCAATTTAAATGCCCAAACTGTCAGAAGAAGCCACCGTTCACCCTGCACAATCGCAAGGTGCATCAGTTTGCCATTTTACTCCGACCGGAAGCCGGAAAAAAAAGTATTTTCAACCATGGACTTAAGGTGGGCTGGGCTATAGAAGCAAGATGGACTAAAATAAAGAACTTGTAAGAACTTGCTTTGCTAAGAGTTCTATAGTTCTGTGATTACTTTTACAAAAAGTAAACAATTTCTCAACATGGTGCCTCCACGGAGGGACGAGAAAGATAAACAAACGAAACCTAAGCTGCTGGCCAGAAATGCCAGCCCAGTGAGTTCTGTCCCTAGACAGGACACAACAACAGAGTTTCAAAGGATGCTGACTGAAGTGTTGTGACCCCTGCTGGAACAAGTTACGGCATTACACCATAAGTTCAATGCACAGCAAACTCAATTGAATGAGACAAGTTTAAAAAAACAGAAAAAATGGAGCAAGAGCTTAAAGAGGTGGCTGCCAATACTAAGAAGCTTCAAAAACAACTGCAGTTGATGGAGAAAAAGAGACAAACCAATGAATCCCATTTGTTACTACTTCAAATGGAAAGGGCAAGCTATGTCCTAAGATTTCAAGGTGTCCTGGAAGAGAAGGGAGAGGAGCTGAAGTAGATTATGTGTGATGCTTTGGGCACGATTGCAGATGTTAAAACGGATACATTACAAAGTGAATTGATATGATCTTTAGGTCGTATATAGAATTCATAAGAGAAAAAGTAATCTGCCTGGTGAAGTTATGGTGAGATTCTCCAGAAGAAAGGTGAGGGATCAAATACTTAAAGCGACAAACAGAGCTACCTTGAAAATCAAGGAGAGAGAAATAAAAGTGTTGAAGAATATCCCATTTGAAATAAGAAGGAAATATAGAGACTTGGTTTTATTTTTAAAGAAAAACAACACCGCCTAAAGATGGACTGTACCCAAAGGCATAATCTTCAAATTTATGGACAAAAGAGAAAAAAACTGACTCTGTTGAAAAGGCACATGAGTTTCTGCATCTTCATAGTCATCCAGGAGAAGGAGAAGAAGAGGAAGAAGACAACAGCACCAAAGAAAGTGATGAAGAGGGAGCAGTGGCATCTTCTGACGAGAACTCAGACTCAGCATTGGGGGCAGCAGCCCCAAAACCAAGCTATCATCTCAGAAAGAAAAAGGATAAAAATGAGTAGTTATTGCACTCTGGAACATCTTAAAAGTTTTCTGTTTTGTATAACTGTTTCTTACTTTGCTCTTTATGAAGGCAAATATGGGGGAGTTTTCAATTTCTGTATTTTTCAGTTTAAATAGATTATTACATGAACATATTCAATGAACTAACTGCGACTTTGAACTAATAAGCTGATTTTATAAGCATTGCGTATGACCACCATCTCTTGGGTTTTTAGTGGGTTTTCTTTACTTTCACCCATAGTTTGTAGTTCCCTCCCATACTTTCATTGTAGTTTATAGAAAAAGCCCTATGGGGGGCAAAAAAAAAAAAGGAAAGGTGGCAAGGGGGCACCCCTGGGCTCCTTACTGCCAGAGCGCTGTTAAGAACATAAGAACATAAGAGAAGCCAATGTTGAATCAGGCCAATGGCCCATCTAGTCCAACACTCTGTCACACAGCGGCCAAAATATACCAGTTGCCATCAGGAGGTCCAGCAGTGGGGCCAGGGCACCAGAAGCCCTCCCACTGCTGCCCCTTCCAGCACCAAGAATAGAGTGCATCACCTGCCCCAGACTGAGAGTTCCCATCTATACCCTGTAGCCAATAACCACTGATGGACTTCTGCTCCATATGTTTATCTAATTCCCTCTTGAAACTGTCCATGCTTGCAGCTGCCACCACCTCATGTGGCAGTGAATTCCATATGTTACTCACTCTTTGGGTGAAGAAGTATTTCCTTTTATCTGTTCTAACCCGACTGCTCAGCAATTTCATAGAGTGCCCACGAGTTCTTGTATTGTGAGAAAGGGAGAAAAGGACTTCTTTCTCAACCTGCTCAATCCCATTCACAATCTTATAAACCTCGATCATGTCACCTCTCAGCCGTCGTTTCTCCAAGCTAAAGAGCCCCAAGTGTTTTAACCTTTCTTCATAGGGAAGGTGTTCCAACCCTTTTATCATTCTAGTTGTCCTTCTCTGCACTTTTTCCAATGCTATAATATCCTTTTTGTTATGTGGCGACCAGAACTGTACACAGTATT
Organism: Gekko gecko; assembly: GCA_029375565.1. NCBI lineage: Eukaryota > Metazoa > Chordata > Lepidosauria > Squamata > Gekkonidae > Gekko > Gekko gecko. The sequence continues at coordinate 212,599,098 of JAPDNY010000005.1, read as the reverse complement.
CCAAATGAGGTTGCACCAATGATTTATACAGGGGCATGACGATACTGGCTGATTTGTTATCAATTCCCTTCCTAATAATCCCCAGCATAGCGTTGGCCATCTTTATTGCAGCTACACACTGTCGAGACATTTTCAGCGAGTTATCCACTACGACTCCAAGATCTCTCTCTTGGTCCGTCTCTGCCATCAACGTGTATTTATATTTAGGATTTTTGGCTCCAATGTGCATCACTTTGCACTTGGCCACATTGAACCCCATTTGCCACGTTGACGCCCACTCACCCATCCTCAACAGATCCCTTTGGAGTGCCTCACACTCCTCCCTGGTTTTCACCAGCCTGAAGAACTTCGTGTCATCTGCAAATTTAGCCACATCACTTCTTATTCCCAATTCCAAATCGTTAATAAACAAGTTAAAAAGCATCGGACCGAGTACTGATCCCTGTGGTACCCCACTGCTTACCACCCTCCACTGAGAAAGTTTCCCATTTATACTCACTCTCTGTTTCCTATTTATAAGCCAGTTTTTGATCCACCAGAGGACTTGTCCTTTGATCCCATGACTATTGAGCTTACTTAGGAGCCTTTGATGAAAACTGTATCAAAAGCTTTCCGGAAGTCAAGGTAAATAATATCTATTGGATCCCCCTTGTCCACATGTTTCTTCACTCCCTCAAAAAACACTAACAGGTTAGTGAGACAAGATCTTCCCTTACAGAACCCATGCTGAGTCTGCCTCAATAGTTTTTGTTCATCAATGTGCCTACTAATTCTTTCCTTAATAACAGTTTCCACCAACTTACCCGGTATCGATGTCAGACTGACTGGCCTGTAATTTCTTGGATCTCCCCTGGAGCCCTTTTCAAAGATGGGAGTGACATTAGCTACCTTCCAGTCCTCAGGAATGGAGGCAGATTTTAAAGAAAGATTACATATTTTTGTCAGGAGATCCACAAGTTCACATTTGAGTTCTTTCAGAACTCTCGGATGAATGCCATCCGGGCCTGGTAATTTATTAGTTTTTAAATTGTCCATCAGTCGGAGGACTTCCTCTCTTGTCACCGCAATCTGATTCAGGTCTTTCAAACCCCCTCCTGAAATCGGTGCTTCTGGAGTGGGCAAACACTTCTCCTCTTCCACAGTGAAGACAGAGGCAAAAAATGCATTCAGCTTCTCAGCCATTTCCCTATCATCCTTCACTACTCCTTTTACCCCTTGGTCATCCAAGGGCCCCACTGCCTCCCTGGCTGGCTTCCTACTTCTAATGTATTTGAAGAAAGTTTTATTGTTGGCCTTTATGTTTTTTGCGATATGCTCCTCATATTCCCTTTTTGCTTGCCTGATCACAGACTTGCATTTTATTTGCCATAGTCTGTGTTCCCTTTTATCAACCTCACTGAGACTAGCTTTCCACTGCTTAAAGGAATCCTTCTTACCTTTTACAGCTTCCATTACTTTATTTGTTAACCATGCAGGCTTTTTTCTATACCTATCTGTGCCTTTCCTAACCTGCGGTATATATTTTTTCGGAGCTTCTAGGATTGTCTTTTTAAATAGTCTCCAAGCTTCCCCAATGGTTTTGACCTTCCCCACTCTTCCTTTCAATTTCTTCCTCACATGTCCCCTCATACCAGAGAAGTTACCCCTTTTAAAGTTAAAAGTGGTTGCTTCAGTCTTTTTGGGCAACTCCCTATCTGTACAAATGTTAAACTCAATGACATTATGGTCACTGTTCCCAAGTGGTGCAATCACTTTTACATCTCTCACCAGGTCTTGGGTGTTACTTAGGACCATGTCCAGGATCGCCTCTCCCCTGGTAGGATCTGTGACCATCTGTTCCACAGCACAGTCATTGAGCGTGTCTAAAAACTCAATCTCTTTTTCCCGACTAGAACTCATATTGACCCAATCAATGTGTGGGTAGTTAAAGTCGCCTATTACAACACAGTTATTTCGTCTAGCCACTATCTTTAATTCATTCATCATTTTATAATCCTCCTCTAACTTTTGATCTGGTGGGCGATAACAAACTCCCACTGTTCAGCTTCTTTTTGGACCCACTATTTCAACCCATAGCATTTCCAGAAGCGAATCCAATTCTCTTACCCTCTCAATCTTACTGGACAGTATACCCTCTCTGACATACAGAGCCACCCCACCTCCAACCCTTCCCCCCCTATCCTTCCGATATAATTTATAACCAGGAATCACTGTATCCCACTGATTTTCCTCATCCCACCAAGTTTCTGAAATACCCACAATGTCTATTTCCCCCCCCCCCAACACCAAGCATTCCAACTCCCCGATTTTACCTCAGAGACTTCTAGCATTTGTGTATAAACACTTATAGTTTCCCATGTTTGTTAAGCCCACAGCCTTCCTCTTGCTGCCTCAAGACCTTGCCAGGCAGTTCCTATCATTAGTCACAGTCTCAGTGGACAATTGTAATCCATTTCATGTTTCGGCATGCTCTGGCAGGAAATGACCCCTGGTCCGAAGCATGTGTAATGCTCTATGCTTACAATTTTATTCATCACCAAAGAAAACCAATCCATGGAAGGACACAGCTGTGCATACACAAAGTACTATTCAACACCAAATGAATTGGAATAAAGTCTGTTAGTTTTTGGCTCTGTCATTTTATATTTATTCCATCTGTTTGCACTCTGCAGAAGATTGGTTTTCTGCAGCAAACATTTCCTATTTACCAGTTGGTAAAGACAAGCCAAAACAGATAGGAATATAACAGATAAAATGAAAGAAGACTGAACAGAAAAACTGTGGGGAGTGGATGGAGGGCAATTAAGAAGAAATGATGATAGCAAAGTGGGGCAAAATATCCTAACTATAAATACACCTTGAAGGGGTCTGAACTGGCAGAGACTGACCAAAAGAGAGATCACTGAAAATGTTGAGACAGTGTGCGAATGCAAGTAAAAAGGCCAAGGCTATTCTGGATTATTAGGGAGGGAATTGAAAACCAATCAGCCAGTACCACAATGCCCCTGTATAAATCGATGGTGCAACCTCATTTGGAATACTGTGTGCAATTCTGGTCACCACACCTCAGAAATGATATTATAGCATTGGAAAAAGTGCAGAAAAGGGCAACTAGAATGATAAAAGGGTTGGAACACTTTCCCTATGAAGAAAGGTTAAAACACTCGGGGCTGTTTAGCATGGAGAAACGACGGCCAAGGGGTGACATGATAGAGGTTTACAAGATTATGCATGGGATAGAGCAGGCAGAGAAAGAAGTCCTTTTCTCCCTTTCTCACAATACAAGAACTCATGGACACTCCATGAAATTGCTGAGCAGTTGGGTTAGAACGGATAAAAGGAAGTAATTCTTTACCCAAAGAGTGATTAACACATGGAATTCATTACCACAGGAGGTGGTGATGGTTACAAGCATGGACAGCTTCAAGAGGGAATTAGATAAATATATGGAGCAGAAGTCCATCAGTGGCTATTAGCCACAAGGTATAGATAGGAACTCTTGGTCTGGGGCAAGTGGTGTTCTGTATTCTTGGTGCTTGGGGGGGGGCAACAGTGGGAAGGCTTCTAGTGTCCTGGCCCCACTGCTGGACCTCCTGATGGCATCTGGTATTTTTGGCCACGGTGTGACAGAGTGTTGGACTGGATGGGCCATTGGCCTTATCCAACATTGGCTTCTCTGATGTTCTTATGTAGTTCAATAAGTAAATCTGCCCTGCCCACACCCACATTCACACACACACCCCTTCTCTCAAGGTCTGGTATATGTTGCCTTTACGTTGCCCACTGTAGGCCTAAAAACCATGAAGGATTTCTTTAAAAAATAAGGGCAACAATCCAAAGTTAAATCCTGTACATATCTGGTTCAGCTGATGCTGCTCCTTTCTATAGGATAGGATAGCACACAATCACCACACACAGGGAAATAATACAATGATTTTCAAACATTCTGCCTTCAGGGAATTTTTCCACTTCAAAGCCAATGTACCAATGTAATTTGGCTTCTGCATGCTTCAACTGTCTCTATTATAGTTTTTTCAAAAGATATTTCAGGTGCATTTAAACAAAGTATGAACAGTCAGCTATCAGACTTCTTTAGGACTAAACACTTTCCCAAGGTTCACCATTCCCCTATCATTCTGGAGTAGGGCATATTGATACATATTCAATCTGGGCAATATTCATGGAAATGTGCACACATAAATTGCATTTCCTTTCCCTTCCATCCTTCCCATAACAATCTCTCCAGACAATGAACATTAAGGACTGTGTTTTCTTTTTAGCTATTGTGAGAATAAATATAATATTAAATAGCCTCACAATTTTTAACAGAAATCTCTCAGGGTTAGCTTACTACCCTGCTTCAGAAGCTACAGCAGAATAGACTAGCTCAGAGTAAAGAAATACAGAGTGCAGCATGTGGAAGAGAGCATACAACACCATGGAAATGTCTTTGGACAGTGCTGGCTCTTCAGCTTGGAAACGGAGATGAGCACCGCATCCCTAGAGTCAAATTCGACTGGCTTTCGTGCAAGAGAAACTTTTACCTTTATCTAAATTAAAGCACAGTGGCTTTTAGCATGAAAATATCAGCTATTCAAAGTTTGCAAAATCATCCTTGCTTTCAATTGGGAAAATACTGAACTGTCACTCTCCATGGAACCTCTTTCAGAATTGTGATTTCTGTCTCACGTATCTTTCATGGTTTCTTGCTTGCAACTCTCAAGATGAGAGATTTCATTGTCCTTTTATAGAATCTCACATGTATCTCTCTGGGTACTCTATTTCTTCTTGCATAGAGTTCATTCGACGTCTCTCATCCCATACAGTGAAATTAATCTTCTTCCAAATATGTTGCTAAGATTTTAGATATTTCTTCTTTAACATCTTCATCTGTTTTTTCAGGGATATTTTGAAATCTCAGCATTTATGAAGCTTTATCGATCTCTAATCTAATTACAGAGTCCTCAAGAAGGTCATATTTCATTTCCATATATTGAAATTTCTCATCAACCACCTCCAATTTCTCTTGTAGTTGGATAGTAATCTGTTTCAATGTAGAGATCTGTTGGGTATTTTCCACAATTTGTTGTTTATACTCCTGAGTCTGAGTAGTTACTTGCAAGGCCAAGGCCTCAAATTTTGCTTGTCATGGTTCAACCACCAATGGAAGTGCATTATTTATAGCTTGGGGAATTGCACTCTCTATAGCTTTATTTACATCCTCTTTAATCATATTCTGGAGCTCCTGATTTTGCATCTTCGTTAAGGTTGATGCTACAGATTTTGGTAAAGTTGGGGAAGATCTAGTTGAACTGGAAGACATTTTTCTTTAAAGTATCAATTTCCCTGCAAACACACCCTCTCCTTTCCCCCTTTGCACTGTTTACGCCTGTTTATATTACCATTCAATAATATTTACTTAACAAGGTTTTCATGTTCCCAAACATATTACTCTGTTAATCTCCATAGTTCCCTTTATCGTAATAACAAGACAAAACATTCATACCCTGTAGTTTAACCAAAATATCAACAATTTATTACACTTAAGGACTGAATTTCAACAGGAAAAAAAATAGTTCATCACAGTTTCCCTCTCATCCAACAACGATCAAAGGTCTTACTACTCTTTACTAATTTGAATAATACTTCTGTCATATTCCAGGAAGTCAAAATGTAAAGTTATCTCCAAATGGCAAAGAGTATATTGAAGTTAAAAGTGTACATAGGGCCTGTTGTTGTTGTTGTTCAGTCACACAGTTGAGTCTGACTCTTCGCGACCCCATGGACCAGATTACGCCAGGCCCTCTTGTCTTCCACTGTCCGCTGAAGTTTGCTCAATTTCATGTTCGTTGCATCGATGACACTGTCTAACCATCTCATCCTTTGCTGTCCCCTTCTTCTTTGACCTTCAATCTTTCCCAGCATCAGGGTCATCTCCAGTGAATGCTCCCTTCTCATTTGGTGGCCAAAGTATTTGAGCTTCAACTTCAGGATCTGGCCTTCCAGGGAACAGTCAGGGTTGATTTCTTTTAGGATTGAATGATTTGATCTCCTTGCAGTCCAAGGGACTCTCAAGAGTCTTCTCCAGCACCATAGTTCAAAAGAATCTATTCTTCAGCACTCGGTCTTCCTTATAGTCCAACTCTCACAGCCATTCATTACTACGGGGAATACCATTGCTTTGACCATGCGGAATTTTGTTGGCAGGGTGATGTCTCTGCTTTTTATCATGCTGTTTAGGTTTGCCATCGCTTTCCTCCCAAGGAGCAGGCGACTTTTAATTTCATGGCTGCAGTCACCATCTGCAGTGATCTGAGATCCCAGGAACGTGAAGTCTGTCACTACTTCTATGACTTCACCTTCTATTTGCCAAGGAGTGATGGGGCCAGATGCCATGATCTTAGTTTTTTTGATGTTGAGCTTCAAGCCCACTTTTGCGCTCTCCTCTTTCACCCTGAGCAAGAGGCTCTTGAGGTCCTCTTCACTTTCTGCCATCAGAGTGGTATCGTCTGCATATCTGAGGTTATTGATCTTTTCCCCAGCAATCTTAACTCCATCTTGTGATTCATCCAGGCCAGCATTTCACAAGATGTACTCTGCATATAAATTAAATAAGCAAGGTGACAATATACATCCTTGTTGTACTCCTTTTCCTATGCTAAACCAATCAGTTGTTCCATATCCGGTTCTACATAGGGCCTACACATCCACTATATTTGTCAGAGTTAAATTCCACCAGGTTCAAGACTTCAAAGCTAGTTCAGAGTTATTTTATATTATAAAATCCAATTCAGTTTGACAGGTATTCCAATGTAGATAATTCAATATTAGTTTCACAAAGAAGTAGTTTTAATAATATTCCATAGTTTTTAATAATGTTTCATTGAAAGCCCTTAAATCCTTAAAACTACTTCAAAAATTATTATGCCAAAACAAAATGAGCTATCCACTTATAAAATACAGAAAGTCTATTTCCAAAATTAGCCAGATATAAATTGGAAAAAATAAGGTAATCCGCCAAAAATTAAACCACCCTTTATAATCCTCCAATCTTGTCAGTTAGAAAAGAACCCAAGCCTGTATATATAAAAAAGATAAAATCATAATAAAGCCAAGTTAATCCACCAAGGGTCCAAAAACCAAAGTTATTTTTTAAAAAGGCTCAAAATGAAAGTAAAAAAAAAATAAGTTTTGTAATCCATCAGATCAAAACATTTGTTCCAAACAAGCCTGAGACTAAAAATCAGGTAATCCTCAGACCTTATAAATCAAAAAGGAGGGGAGAAAAGGGGGAAAAAACCAGCAAAGACAAAAAAAAAGGCTCAAAAAGGAGAAACAAAAATCCAAACATAAAAATTAATCCGCCAGGTTTAAGCAACCAGCATCCATCTTCCAGCATCCAGCATCCAAATATCTTTCCTTCACAGCTCCAAAACCATAATAGCCAAAGTTATTCCACTCTACAGATCATCAAAGAAGAAATTATGTCCAACTGACAAAGTTGTTAAGAGAAAATGCAATAACCTACAGATGGATAATACCTGAAGGTGTACTCTTTACCTTCCAAGGGAAAAGATTGAGATTAAACTCAATATTTAAAATAGAAGATTTCCTTAAAAAGTATGGAGTAGACTTGGCAGCTAAATCTGAAGAAGATGAGGAGCAAGAAGAGGAAGAAGAAGGATCACAAGGGGGTGAAGAACAAGTGAAAGGAGCAGCAAAACCAAAGACTCAGAGAATAAGAAAAAAAGATAAAATAGTACTGCAACCTATGTCAAAATGATTACAAGAAAAGAACAAAACTGGAGATAAAGACAAAAAAGAAGATAAAAATGGATAGAAGGAAATTGAAGATAATTTCAATAAATGTTAATGGACTGAATGTACCACAAAAATGGAGACAAGTATTTCAACAAGTTAAGAAAGTTAATGCAGATGTTGTTTACAAGAAACTCACATTAAACAGTCGGATAAAAAAAATTTAGAAGCGAAAAAAATTGGTAAACTATTTGTATCAGCAGATAAATACAAGGAAAAAAAAGAGGAGTCGCCACTTATGTGAAAGAACATTTACATCCGGAAATGGTATATGAAGCGGAAGATGGGAGAATAGTGATTGTTAAAATCCAGAGACAAGCCACGGTGACACTGATTGTGAATATATATACACCAAATCAACAAGAGAAATTTTTTAAAGCCCTACAAGAAATTATTGCAGATCAAACATATGGAGAAAAACAGGTTGCTTATCTGTAACTGATGATCTTCGAGTGGTCATCTGTGCAGGACCACACACGGGTTGGGCGCCTGCACACGACCTCGACTGGAGAAACTTCTAGAGCTTTGCCTCAGAAAACTTTTGGTGGGCTCTTTCCCCGCCCTCGGGGAGCAGGCACGCACTGCGCATGCTCAGAGCAGGGGAAAAGCCGCCTCCCACTCAGTTCCTTCGACCGCTACAGGTAAGTCCCATCAAACCAAAGAAAGGAGATCAAGAGATGCCAGCAGTGGGGAAGGCCGGGTGGGATGACCACTTCAAGATCATCAGTTACAGGTAAGCAATCTGTTTATCTTCGTTGTGGTCTCTGTGCAGTCCCACACGTGGGTGATTACAAGAGCTGAACCAGTTGGAGGAGGGAGCTGGCAGCTGTAAAAGACACAAGCATACTGGTTAAGACACAGCATCATCAGTGAAAAAATCAGCCAATGGTCCTACCTGAGGGTGCAGCAGGGGCAAGCGAAGAGAGATCGCAGTACCTACTGACCGAAGGCAGCATCCTGTCAAGCGCACAGTGGGTCATGAAGGTCGATGCCGAGTACCACACAGCAGCAGAACATACGTCTTCTAATGGGACACCAGCCAGGAAAGCGGTGGACGTCGACACTGCCCGTGTGAAATGGGCAGTGACACAGGTAGGGACAGGGTGACATGCAATCTTGTAGCAAAGGTCTATGGTGGAAGTCACCCATTTAGACAATCGTTGAGAAGAAATTGACTCCCCCTCTCAAGGGGGGGCCATAAGCTAGGAACAAGCTAGGAGACTTACGGATAGGCTGAGTCATATGTAAATAAAAAGAGAGCACTCTGTGCACATCAAGACACTGTGAGGCTCTCTGAGGGTCATCAGCTGGGTCAGAAAGAAAGTAGGCAAGACAGATGACTGAGAGAGGTGAAAGCCAAAAATGACTTTAGGCAGGAAAGAAGGGTCTGGTCTAGGGACAACCTTTTCCCTATGGAAGATTGTATAGGGGGATCAGCCTGAAAGGCAGCTAGTTTCCCTGCCCTACGAGCAGTAGTAATAGCTATGAGGAAGGCTGTCTTCCAGGAGAGTAACCGGAGGTCGGCCGCAGCCATGGGCTCGAAGGGCTTGGACATAAGTTGAGCGAGAACCAGTGACAAACTCCACGAAGGCACTAGAGGCAACCTAGGGCAACAAAGCCGGAGGAGACCCTTGAGGAATGACTTCATGAGATGGTGGGAGAAAACTGTGGATCCTTGTACCAAGGGATGGTAAGCGGAAATGGCCGCTAAATAGACCTTTAAAGACAAATATGAGAGGCCAGTGTTCTTCAAAGAGACGACGTAGGAAAAAATGTCACGGAGAGACGATTGGACTGGATCAAAGGAGTGATCTGAGGCATAGGACTGGAACCTCCTCCACTTCAAACAATAAGTGATCTGAGTAGAGGGCTTCCTGGCATTCAGGAGGACTTCCGAGACATCAGGAGGGAAGTCTAGTGCAGGATCTTCCAGGCCGTCAACCGGAAAAAACCCGGATTGGGGTGCAGGATCCTCCCTCAGGCCCGAGAGAGGAGATCGGGGATGACTGGTAGTGGGCGGAACGTCCAATGGGAAAGACGGAGGAGGTGCGGGAACCAGACTTGGCGTGGCCACCAGGGAGTGACAAGGATGCACGATGTGGCGTCGGCGACAATCTTCTGAATAACACGGGAGATGAGAGGGAACGGAGGGAAGAAATAGAAGAGGGTCCCGTTCCAGGTGTGGAGGAAGGCATCTCCCAGGGATTGAGCAGACGACGGACCTCTGCTGAAAAATAGGCGACACCGGGCATTGTCTGCATTTGCAAAGTCGTTGATGACAGGGTGACCGAAATCGACAAAGACAGGTCTCAGATACTGAAGGTGGATGGACCATTAGTGGTCTGATGACCAGGACCAGCTCAATTGATCGGCATCGATGTTCTGAACACCCAGAATATGTACCGCAGAGAGCGTGATGGTATGGTGGAGACACCAATTCCATAGAGTGATAGCCATCTTGCAGAGACAAACGGAGGCAGTCCTGCCCTGCTTGTTTATGTAATAAGCTGTGGTAGTGTTGTCTGAAGCAACCTGAATGACTCAGCCCCGAAGAACCAGGAGGAAAGAGCGGAGAGCGAGGTGAACTGCCCAGAGCTCTAGGACATTGATGTGAAGGGTGGCCTCGCAATGAGACCAGATCCCTATGCTGAAAGCATCCTGCACTGGGCTCCCCAACCTCAGAGGGAAGCATTGGTAGACAGCGGTACCTGAGGAGGAGGATGTCGAAAGGGCATGCCAGAGAGGAGGTGCTGAGGATGAGATCAGCAGGTGAGGGAGTCGAAACAAGAGGTGGGATCGATAGGATTGTGTGCCACAGACTGCAGAGAGGATCGAAGGCCCAAAGAAGCCACAGTTGAAGTGGATGCATCCTCAACCTGGCATGATGGATGACGAAAACAGTCGACGCGAAGTGCCCCAGGAGCATTATAACAGACTGTGTGGACTGCCGAGGAGAGTTCTGAAACTGGGACACCAACAAGAGTATGTCGGAAGCTCTCGAGTTTGGGAGAAAAGCGGTCTCGAGATTGGTATCGAGCTGGGCACCGAGATATGGAAGGACCTGGACACGCCAAAGAGATGACTTGGATAGGTTGACACAAAGTCCAAGGGCATGAAGGAGAGAGAGAGTCACATGGACATCGTGCAGGAGCTGGTCATGCGCTGCAGCCATGAGAAGCCAGTTGTCGATATAGGGATATAGAGCAATCCCTCGACAATGTAGATCTGCAGCCACAACAGCCATCAGCTTGGTAAAAAACCTGGGGGCAGTGCAGAGTCCAAATGGGAGGACTCGGTATTGGTAGTGTGCGTTTCCAATGACAAAACAAAGGAACCTTCAATGTTGGGGACAGATGGTGATGTGAAAACACGCATCTTGAAGATCGACTGAGGCTAGCCACGCAGCCTTGGGAATCAAAGGAAGAATGGAGTATAAGGTGACCATTCGGAACTTGCGGCATTGGACAAATCAAGTCAGATCCCGAAGATCCATAATGGCTCTGAAGCTGCCGTCCCTCTTCGGTATGAGGAAATACTTGGAGTAGAAGCCTAGGGTCCGTTGCGCCTCCAGGACAACCTCGATGGCACCCTTGGCAAGAAGCAGGGAAATCTCGAAATCGAGGAGGTGACAAAGTGAGGTAGGTCGGGAGGCGAAACAAACTCTATAGTGTACCCGACCCTTAGAATGGTAAGGACCCAGGAATCGGTGGAAATGCTTTCCCACGTTGGAAGAAAGGGGAAGAGTTGGGTCTGGACAGGAGGGATATACAACAAAGGAGATGGCAAATGATTGGAACAGTCAAATGGACTGCTTAGGCTGCTGGGGCTACTTAGGAGCCTGCGGGCGCGGCCTGTAGGAATGATGGGAGTCATAGGGCCGCTTTCTCCACTGGGAAGTAGATGCCAGAGATGGCTGGCGCCTTGAATAGTACGGCTTCCAAGAGCAGTTCCGAGCTCGATGTACTGAGGTTGAGACTCTTAGGTTTCGAGCCTGCTTCCAGCTATCATCCATGGCCTTCAAGGCCTCATCAGTGGTGGAGTGGAAGAGACCTTCGCCATCGAATGGGAGATCCTCTATATGGAATTTCACATCAGGCTGCAGAGAGGTGCCTCATAGCCAAGCGTAATGACGGAGGGCAACATGGGAGACAAGGACCTTAGAGGAGCAGGTGACAGCATGACATACTGAGCTGATCTGCTGTTTCAAGATCGAACAAATTTCAGACAAAGCCCCTAATAATGTGGGACGGTGTTCTTCCGGATCAAAGTCCAACACAGGACAGACAGCATTAGCAACATTGAAGGCGTAAGCCAAGAGGTACGACAGGTAAGTCTCAATACGGAGACTCATGGAGGTGAAGGAATACATCTTCTTCATGACAGCATCGACTTTACGACCTTCACGATCGGGCAGCACTGAGTGCCAGATGGGTTGCTTCGATTTTGATGAAGAGTGTACTACCATCGAATTCGGCAGCGGAATGGGAGAAGAGAAACTTCCCCGAGTTCTCTTGGACTTTATAGAGACCATCGAACCTAGAAACTGGGGGAATTGAAGCCGGGTGGTCCCACGATTCTTTAAGGGCAGAAAGGTGGACCAGTAGCAGTGGCAGGACAGTAGAAGGTGGGAGGTCGGCCTGGACTAGCTCATGGACGATGTTGGTCACAGTAGGGGACTCCGTTGAACCCTGGACCTGAAGTGCAGAGGCCATCCTGGTCACAAGCTGCCATCTGGTCATCAGCAGGGGGACAATACCGAGGTTCTGAGGGAGAACTCTACGTTGCAGCCCTTGGTCTCGAGAGCTCAGAATGTTGGTCAAGAGCCACAGAGCGAGCCGAAGCCACGGATCGAGAACGTCTGGAATAATCCAGCACGTGGTGCGGATCCGTACATTCAGAGTGACAGAGCCGATCGTAGTGGTGCCGCTGAGGAGTAGGAGACCTTGAATAGTAGTACGCACAATACGCAGGTCGCCTGCGTTCATCGGGAGACCAGCATTGGTCATCAGATGGTGACCCTAAGAGGAAGGCGACTGGCGATGAAGGAGACACTTCCGATCATATCGAGACCAAGATTGAGAACGCCGATCCACAGAATGCTCCCTACTGTCCAAAGCGTGGATCGGGTGATGGGAGTGTGGCGATCAAGATCGAGAGTCCTGGTGAGAAGACAAATCGGGAAGCGATCTCATAGATTGACCAAGCGGAATAAGGCCAGAGGCCGAAGACAGCGTATGCAGTGGTGTCGGAGGCCGTAAAGCAGACTGTTGGGAAGCAGCCGCTACTGCAGGAGTCGAGGTTGTTAGACCAATAATGACAACTGGATCAAAGTCGAAAGCTGAGGCTGAGGGCTTGACTTTCGATTTCAAAGGAGCCTTATCCTTGGGCCTCTTAAGTTTAAGCTTCGGTGCCTTCGAAGTCGTGTCCAATTTTTTTAGGGAGAGAAGAGTGAGAAATGGCCGAAGATATGGTAGGGCATAATGCTGCCTCTAAAAGCACAGCCCTAAGCCTAGCCTCCCTGTTATGTCTAGCTTGCCTAGTAAAACTAACGCAATAGGCACAGGTATCGACATGATGGGATTCACTCAGAAAGAGGAGGCAAAAATCGTGACCAGTGTTCAAAGGTATTTTTGCTGGGCAACAACGACACACCTTAAAAAACTTTGTTTTTCCCATACAACCGCCACTCCACCCACCAAAGAGAAGGGGGGGAGTGAAGAAACAAGACCAAAATGAAGAAAGAAAAAGATTTTTGTTGTTGTTATTTTTAGTGAAGAAGTAGAGAAGAAGTAAGAAGGATGGGGAAAAAAGGGGGACGAAGAAGTATACTCAGCTGAGGCAAATACAGAGGAATAGCAATGAGGTGTGAACACGGAGGCGGTTGAAGAAGAACTGAGTGGCAGACGGCTCTCTCCCCCACTCTGGGCATGCGTGGTGCATGCCTGCTCCCCGATGGCAGGGAAAGAGCCCGCCAAAAGTTTTCTGAGGCAAAGCTCTAGAAGTTTCTCTGGTCGAGGTTGTGCGCAGGTGCCCAACCCAAGTGTGTGACTGCACAGAGACCAAGACAAAGATCTATGTATTATTGGAGATTACAATGCAGTGTTTGATAAAAGTTTGCATAGAAAGTCCCCCCCGAAAAAGGAAAAGAGAGGCAACGATCTTCCAAGGCATTTTTATAACTGATGGAAGAGCATACTTTAGTGGATGCCTGGAGAGTGAGAAACAATAATAAAAAAGACTTTACCTTCTTTTCCGCAAGATATAAATCATGGTCAAGATTGGATATGGTGTGGATAGCTACCAGCACGGTAAATGATATAATAGATGTAGAAATTCTCCCTTCGACATATGCAGACCATAATCCTTTACTTCTGACCTTGCAGGATACCCCGAGAAAAAACAGATGGTCATTGAATTTATGGTTGCTAAAAGATGAAGATTTTGTTACCAAATCCAAAAAAGAATTTCAGGAATTTTTAAAAGATAATATTCAACCAGGAAAACAGAGTGAGATAATATGGGATGCTTTTAAAGCATATGTGCGAGGACGGTTTATTAGACAAAATGCATGGATCAAAAAAAAAGGAAACAAATTTACACAAATTGAACAACAAATTAAAAAGGAAGAACAAAAAATGGTCATTGGAATTTCAACAGAAGATATAAGATTGAGAATTAAAAATTTACAACATCAAATGAACTGTATGTTAACCCAGGAAATTGCAAAAAAAAAAAAAATGTTCACAAAGCAATTTTTTTTGAAAATGCTAATAAACCTACAAGATGGTTGGCATATAAATTAAGAAAACAAGTGGATAAAAAGCATGCAAATCATTAAGAGATGAACAAGGGGAAGACAAAAACATCCATAAGGACATAAAAAATATTGTGGAGAAATTCTATCAAGAGGAGAAAGTTGGCCAAGATCATATTAGAGAATTTCTACAAAAATATAATAAGAAAGAATTCACAGAAGATCAAAAACAAAGTTTAAATGACCCAATTTCTTTTGCTGAGATAGTTGAAGTGATTAAAAGTCAGAAAAGAAAAAAAAATGCCAGACCCAGATGATTTACCTGCAGAATTCAGGTATTTGAAGACCAAATCACATTACCACTAAAGAATACTATTCAAAATATAGTTGAACAAAAGAAGATACCAGAATCATGGACTCATGCATTGATCACACTAATTCACAAACCAGACACAAATGAAAAAGAAATTAAAAATTATTGGCCTATTTCATTACTGAATGTGGATTATAAAATTTATGCATCTATATTGGTAAATAGATTTTTAAAAGTTTTACTTAAAGTAATTCATCAGGACCAATCTGGTTTTTTACCAAGAAGGCAAATGAGAAATAATGTGAGAAATATTTTTAACGTAATAGAGTTTTCTGAAGCACACCCTGAAAAGCAAATGGTTCTTTTATTTTTGGATGCAGAGAAAGCCTTTGACAATTTAAATTGGACTTTCTTGTTAGAACAATTATCAGCATGGAAATGCAGAGAATATTTCTACACTTTGGGCAAAGCAATATATACATCACAATCAGCCAAAATCATTGCGAATGGCGATCTTACACGAAATATTTACATTGGAAAAGGAACAAGACAAGGATGTCTGTTATCACCATTGTTATTCATTTTTGCATTGGAAACATTAAATAATATGGTCAGAGAAGACGAGCTTATAAAAGGGATTAAAATTAAAGGAGAGGAATATAAATTATAAGCTTTTGCAGATGATCTGGTGTTTATATTGGAAGAACCTCAAATGTCAATAATTTCTCTCTTGCAAGCAATAAGAGAATATGGCAAATTTGCAGGATTGAAAATTAATTTAAGAAAAACAAAGTTTATTCTAAAAAACTGTACGTTATCTCAAAAACAAGAAATACAAAACCTCTCAGGACTAGAGGTACAAAAAAAAAATAAACATCTTGGAAAACCTTATTAAATAGATGCAGTTTCTGTATAAAGATAACTATATGAAACTTTTAATAGAAGTTAAGAAAGACTTGGAGAATTGGAAACACTTACAAATATCATTTATGGGTAAAATAGCAGCAGTAAAGATGAATATTTTACCAAGATTACTTTTCCTATTCCAGACAATTCCAATTTTAATTAATCCAAATTATTTTAAAGAGCTTGAAAAACTGATAAGGCAATTCATATGGGAAGGCAAGAAACCAAGAATTAAATTGAAACTACTTCAAGAAGTCAAAGAAAGGGGAGGATTTGCACTTTCACACTGGTAACTATATTACAAGGCGTCAGCACTCACCTGGATAAAGGAATGGATCACATTGGAAGATACGAAACTTTTGAAATTAGGTCACGACTTGAAAATGGGTTGGTATGCATTTGTATGGTATAGAAAAAGCAAAACTCATAAATATTTTAAACAACACCTACTTAGAGCAGCACTTGGTATGGTATGGGAACAAATTCAAAAATTGCATTATGATGAGATACCAAAATGGGTTTCGCCATTAGAAGCATTTAGAAATCCAATGATATTTATCAAAGAACATTTGTGGAGATATCAAGATTTACTAGATGACCAAAATAAAATGTTACAGAAAGAAGAACTAATAATAAAAGGTATTAATTTGAATTGGTGGGAAGAAGTACAATTAGATTCGAGATATGTAAAGGACAAAGTGACGGGATTTCAAACTACTCCTTCTGAGATAAACAAAATTGTTAGATCTGCTACGAAGCAGCATATAAAATTATTTTATAATTTTTTATTGGAGTGGGAAATGCAAGATGAAGCAGTGAAGGAAGTAATGATTAAATGGGCACAGAACATAGGTCATAATATACAACTAGACCAATGGGAAAACGTTTGGAAAGTTAACATAAAATTTACCAAAGCGTCATCTTATAAAGAGAACTTGTATAAAATGTTTTCTAGATGGTATACTAGAGAAACTAGCTAAATGATATCCAAATATGTCAAATTTATGCTGGAAATGGAAACTTAAAACTGGTTCATTTTACCATATGTGGTGGACTTGTGATGTAGTTAAAAAATACTAGATATGGGTGCATGAAATATTACAAAAAATACTAGGCAAAACATATTTAACTCTCTGATTTAAATCAACAGTACTTTGAAGAGCTTCACTCTGGCTGAATTGTACTAAAGGTTAGCAATAACAGTTTTTGTGTTATCTTTATACTATTTCCCAGAGGTTTTTTGTGTGTGCGCGGATACCTATTTCCACCAACAGGGGGCTCACTCTCCCCCAACAGCTTTTCATGCATAGTCAGGAAACTTCCGGGATCTGCAAAAAAAACCCAAAAGTAAAAAAAATCCCTTCAGGAACAGCTGAATTCCCAAAAAAACCTTTTGAAATGGCATCTGCAGGGACCTAACTCCAGGCATCAATGGTGAGAGATTAGAATGGTGGGGTAGGGGGCTTCTAACTGGCTCTGTCAGTAAAAGTGTGTGGGGAAGGGCCCTTTCCAGGCCTCTTTTGGCCTTTGAGGAAGGGAGGGAGCCTTGGGCCAGGCTAGGGAATTCCTAGAAGTTTTGTGGTAAAGAGTAAGGAGGGCAGGATTTAGGGAAGGGAGAGGCCTCAGCTGGGTATAATGACACAGAATCCACCTTCCAAAGCAGCCATTTTCTCCAGGGAGACAGATCTCTGCTGTTCACTCTCCAGGCCCCACTTGGAAGATGCCAACCCTAGGCCTGGCAGCAGTCTAGTGTTGGCAGGTCCCCCCTTGGGCACTGGCAGGGGATGGGGGATGGCAGGGTTGCCAGATCCAGGTTGGGAAACTCCTGGAGATTTGGGGGTGGAGCCTGGGGAGGACAGGGACCTCAGTGGGGTACAATGCCCTAGAGTCCACCCTCCAAAGCATCCATTTTCTCCAGGGGAAGTTATCTCAGCAGTCTGGAGCTGAACAGGAATTCCAGGAGATCCCCAGATCCCACCTGGAGGCTGGCATCCCTAGTTAGCACCCTCTGGGTGACTTGATACCACCTGATTTGCATCATTCAACTTGGCTCAGCTGCTTGCTGCTGTTCAGCAGCCACCCTATGAAAACCAGTGTGGTGCAGCAGTTAGAGCCTCAGAGTAGGGTCTGCAACACCCAGGTTCAGATCCCCATCTTGCGGTGGAGGCTGACTGGGTGATTTTGGACCAATCACATACTTTCAGCCTAACCAACTTCACAGGGTTGTTGTGGAGATAAAAAGGGGGCAAGAATAATGTAAGCTGCTTTGGTTCTCACTGTGGAGAAAGACTATAATTTTCCTTGGTAGAGGCTGTGGGGAGGGGGTGGAGACGAAAAGCTGAAGACAGATAAAGGCAGATAAAGGTAGGTTGGCTGTTGGGTGGGAAGGAAAAAAGGTTGCCAGCTCCAGGTTGGGAAATTCCTGGACACTTGAAGGGTGGAGCCTGGGGAGGGTGGGTTTTGAGGAGGGGAGGAACTTCAGACCAGTATAATGCCATAGACTCCATCATGCAAACCAGCCGTTTCCTCCATGAGAACTACCATTGCCAGCTTTGGAGGGTTGAATCTATGTCATTATACCCTACTGAGGCTGTTTGCCACCCCGAGCCTCGTTGTCCCAGGGCTCCACCCCCAGATGGGAGAAAGAGTGTGAGACAGGTAGGGGTAGAGAGGAGGAAGCAAAGGTGTGAGGAGTGGGATGACCATCCTGCAAGTTTCTTGCGCGTCTCCACTTGTTATTCATATATTATTGTGTTATTATTCATATAAATAATTAGCCATCTCAAAAATAGATGTGGAAATCTTTTCAAAATCAGTCATTTCATTAATAACTCCTCTCTTAGCACAGATATCTAGAAGCCATTTGAAAGTATATCTACCATTGAATCTCCTCCTTTAATCTCTTGCCATGCCTTGATGCCACCTTGCAAGTTTATCATATCACCATAAGTTATAATTTTTTGAAAAGATTTTGAAAAGATTGTCACACAATCTAAAGACCATTTATTAGAGTGAATTCATAAATGACAGCTTCAATATGATTCTGAAGAAGAACAAGTCAAATCCTGCATGATTGAATGGATGCAAAATTTCATTGAGGAAATACAGCATCAGTGTTGGGAAAATCTATGAACTAAAGATATTAGATCTGACTGCTAGCCAAGCATTAAGAGAGAACTGGTATAAGATGTTTTACCGATGGCACGTCACTCCAAATGGTATTGTTAAGATGGATAAAAATTACAAAGGAGCCTGCCAGAAATATAAAAAAGAAGATGGCACATTTTATCATATACGGTGGACCTACATTGACAAAAAGATAATGGAAAAATATACATGAAGAAATTCAAAATAGTCTAAAAACCAAATTCTCGATGAAACCAGAGATTATGTTACTGCGAATCTTACCAGATAACATAGACAGGACCTCACAAAACCAAATTAGACATATGTTGATGGCAGCCAGACTAATATTTGCAATTAAATGGAAGACAAAAGACTGTCCTACAAAAGAGATCTGGAAAGGAAAACTAGCTGAGTATGCAACACTGGCAAAACTAAATAATTATATAAACAAAAGACCACTGAACGGATTTCTACAGAAATGGCAAGATTATTACTCATACTATGGGATTAATTTTTTTAAAGTTCTAGAATAACCTGAATATCATATTAAAGGTGAAGAAGCTATCTCTCCTTATATATAATGCTGTTTTGGTGTGACTCTCTCCTGAATGTTCCACATGCTCCCAAATCAATTAGGTCCCTGATCTGTCACTCAAGAGGTGTGACAATCCCCTGGTTGCATTGTCTTGCAGTGGAGGTGGCCCGCAGGATGCTGCCACCTGGCTGGGCAGGGAGCCAGTGGTGGGGCATTCCGTCGCCCCTCCACCCCAGGGTCTGAGGAGGGGGGAGAATCTGGGAACCAGAGGCTGATCTTTCCGCCGGCAAGGCCGTCATTGCCAGCCAAGGCCGAATCCATGTTGCAACCCAGCGTGCAACCGGACAGGGGCCAGCATGCCGCCGGGGCAGACAGCAGTGGAGGCAGCCCCGAGGATGCCACCACCCAGCCAGGCAGGGAGCCAGTTGCAGGGCGTTCCATCGCCCCTCAAGCCAGGGTCTGGGGAGGGGAGAGAAAGCAGGAGACCGGCCCTTACTGTACTCGGAGGCAATGGGCGGGCCAACCACAACACAGGGCGGAGGGGTCCTCAGGCCGACGCCACTCCTCCCACTGCCCCATCCATCGGCAGTGGCCGAGGTCGAATGCACATGGCTGACCTGCGACCGGGTTGCCACTGGTGTACCACCAGAGCAGTCAGTCGTGGAGGAGGACCGAAGGCTGCCGCATGTGGCTGTGCAGGGAGCCGGTGGCGGGGCATGCCGCCACCCCAGGATCTTGGGAGCAGGAGCGGGTATTCCACTAGTAATTAAATAAATAGTAAGAATATAATTTACTTTTAAACAATTAAGACTACGGTGATTCAATTTTAGCATAGAAGTTTGTTCAATTGTTAAAGATGTAATTTCTTTTATCATGAATAGATTATCACTAACCTTAGGAAAATTCTTATTTATTCTTTAAAGAGAGAATCTATCCCAAAATTCTGTAATACTGATGTTTTAATATCTGCTTTGATATTTGAAATATGTAATATATTTGGTAATATATCTGATTGTACTTGTCGTACATAACAACTCATATTATTTGACAAACCTGATGAATTTATATTTCCTCCCTTTTCCCTTCTGTATCCCATCTTTTTTCTGAGAAAATTAAAAAAAGATGTGGAAACCTATACAAACTCAGAATAACATTGAGGCTACAATCTTTGTTGACATAAAATCAAGGATGTCAGGACAAATAGTGGAATAGAATAATTCTCAAGAACATCCAGTGTCCCAGCTTTTGACAAGTCATGTGAGCCCCCTGGCACTTTGAAGCCCAGATAAAGCTCACCTGCGACTTAGGACAGAACAAGTGGGGGACCTGCAAGGACTATTTTATTTTGACCTCCCCCAATATCAGAGCAATCCTGTGTAGTAGTGCAACTGTGGTGCCACTAGTCGCCTTGCAAGGGGGAAAGTTACATGCCAGCCAAAAAGGAAAAAACGTGTCCAGATAGTGTTGTTGGGTGCTGCCCTGTTGGCATCCATGATGCTTCTGCTGCAGCGGTCCATCCTGGCATTGTTGCTATACAGGGCAGTCAGGACCAATTAGAGTAATGAGTGGAGGAGGCTGAGCCAAGTGGATGGCACTGACAGAACGGTGGAGCAGGGCAGCTCAGAGAAGCAATGCTCCTCCCTGAAGCAAAACCCTCCTTAAAAGGACCTCCTTCTGTCAGAAGGGAAGTGGGAAGGAGGCCATCCCATGAGCTATGGGCACCCTAGGTCCCTGCTACACACATAGAGTGCAGAGGATCCCCATGGGCCATGACTGTGGGAGTGCAGATGCCCTACACTCATCAGTGATTGTGCTGTCAAGCAGGGTGCCCATGCTTCTGAGGGAGTCCCTGTGCCATCTCTGCTAGAAGATGAGCAGGAGGGCTGGCAGGTGGGGGAGCAGGAGAGGTTTCTCTCTCTGAGAGGTTTCCCAGCAGCCTCTCTATGCACCCCGACCCACAGCCATGTCCTTCTTTAATTTTTTTTTTATTAAACTTTCAAAAAAATACATGTAATATATATAATACATAGCAGGCAGAACAAATTACATTACATTATGCTCACAAACTCTCCTTCTTAGCAGCAAGAAGCCCCTATAGGTGCCCAGCAGCCACTGTCATGGACACTACCAGCCCCTCCATCCATTGCTGGTCCCTGGCAAAAGTTTCTCTCCTCTCATGACAGCTCTCCAGCTGCTCTTACTCAATCACCATCTACAAGGAGGAAAGTGTGGGTGGGATGGGCCAGATGTGGGCCCCGTGCCCTGGGAAGTGTCTAGCTAGGATCCTCCTTCCCCGGGCCACTGACAGCCATGACAACAGGCCCAGGGGGAGCTGTCCCACCACTGCCACTTCTCCCCTCCCCTCTGTTTGAAAGGGCAGGGCTGCTGCCATCTGAGGAAGTCAAGTCTGCTTCGTGCATCTGCTCCCCCCAGGAATCTCATGATGCCCAGCAATTGGAGGACTACAAAGGCTGCCGTTGCTATGTGCCTCCTTGGGGTCCGGGCGTGTAGGTGGTTGTTAGTGAGCTGGCACAGGGAGGAGACATAGTAGACAGTGAACAGAAGCACTCAGGCAGCAGCTGAAGAAAAGGCACTCCAGGCACCCCCCCCCCAAGAGGGTCACCTTATCCTCCTTGGTGGCTGGACCAGATGCCTGGTAGGGGATTGCCCTCAATGCCCGTTCAGCGACATGGAGGGCTGCTGGTCATGCCTCTAGATGTGGGTGGACCCTGATGCCACTGGGTTCAATCACTTGCCCATAACAGTATGTCAGCTCCAGCCACAGAGGGCCCCTGGAGCTGCATCCCACACCCTCGGCTGGACCTTGACTTTCCCCACATACAAGTCTGTGTGCTGCTGTGCAGACAGTATTGTGTTGGAAGACCTCCCCCCCCCGGTTTTTGATGCCCTTGTAGCTCCTGCGCATCTCCATCCATACCTCCCCCAGAGCTCCTAACAGACACCACAGCCAGAAATTAGCACTCTGGTAGGACTTTAATGAAGGTAGCTAGTGTTGACAGAGAAGCTGGATGGGTTCCCAGAGCTTTGAGTCACAAACTCATCCAATCAGCCATTGCTAGGGGTGCCTCCTCCTTGCACAGAGGGGGGGGACTTGGAGGCTGGCTGGGTCAGTGTTCTTTCCAGGGTTGGCTTCTGCTGGGGGGGGTGGCACCTGGTGGAGTTTTGCCTCCATGGTGGGGTTGGGGGCTCTCCCTTTAGAATCAGCATCTGCACTCTGGTGGGAAAACAAGCTGGAGTGGCCACCACAGATTGTTGTTGCAGAAAGGGGCCACTCTGTTGTCCCAGGGGGTCTGTCCTTAGCATTTCAGCTGTCTCCATTTTGCACTCCAGTGCCATCATCCGTTCCCTCCAACACATTGCATCCGGCACTTCCCTATCTGGGTCAGCATCATGTCTGGACCATCGTGTGTTGTGAAAGTGAGTCCATCAGCACCTGCAGGGCTATCAGCTCCTACAAGTGAATTCATATGGCCATCTAATGGGATTGCCCAGCACCCCAGCTGTGGCTCACACCAACCACTAGAGGCTCTGAAGCATGGGGGGGGGGTTATAGCAGCTGAAAGAATTCAAATGTGATCTTGTGGATCTCCTTAAAAAATTATGTAATCTTTCATTAAAATCTGCCTCCATTCCTGAGGACTGGAAGGTAGCTAATGTCCTTCCCATTTGTAAAAAGGGTTCCAGAGGAGGTCCGGGAAATTACAGGCCAGTCAGTCTGACATCGATACCGGGTAAGTTGGTGGAAACTGCTATTAAGGAAACTATTAGTAGGCACATAGAAGAAGAAGAAGAAGAAGAAGAAGAAGAAGAAGAAGAAGAAGAAGAAGAAGAAGAAGAAGAAGAAGAAGAAGAAGAAGAAGAAGGAGAAGGAGAAGGAGAAGGAGAAGGAGAAGGAGAAGGAGAAGGAGAAGAAAGAGAAAGAGAAAGAGAGAGAAGAGAAAGAGAAAGAGAAGAGAAAGAGAAGGAGAAGGAGAAGGAGAAGGAGAAAGAGAAGGAGAAAGAGAAGAGAAGGAGAAGAAGGAGAGGAGGAGATTGGATTTATACCCCGCCCTTCACTACTCAAAGGAGTCTCAGAGTGGCTTACAAACTCCTTTTCCTTCCCCTCCCCACAACAGACACCCTGTGAGGTAGGTGGGGCTCAGAGAGCTCTGACAGAAACTGCTCTTTTTCAAGAACAGCTGTGCCAGACCTATGGCTTGCCCAAGGTCATGCAGCAGGTGCAAGTGGAGGAGTAGGGAATCAAACCTGGTTCTCCCAGATTAGAGTCTGCGTACTTAACCACTACACCAAACTGAACAAAAACTATTGAAGCAGATTCAGCATGGATTCTGTAAGGGGAGATCTTGTCTCACTAATCTGTTAGTGTTTTTTGAGGGAGTTGTCAGTATTCACTTAATAATGTAAGTCTCAGCTGTAGATGAGTTTCATCTAACTGACAGTAGGTGACAGTTCCAGAGAGCCATTATGGCTGGAATAAACTGGTTCTGAGCAGTGCAGTCTGGCACTAATTAACAGAGTCAGAGTGACTCGGCAGTCTGCTGTGATTGGCTAACATTTGTATAAAAGTACTGATGTATTGAACAGTCTTCTCTCTGATGGAGTACCTGTTGTCTGCGAAGTACTTTGTCCGTGCTACTAATATTACTGGAGTATAAGAACATAAGAGAAGCCAATGTTGAATCAGGCCAATGGCCCATCTAGTCCAACACTCTGTCACACAGCGGCCAAAAATACCACATGCCATCAGGAGGTCCAGCAGTGGGGCAAGGACACTAGAAGCCCTCCCACTGCTGCCCCCTCCAGCACCAAGAATAGAGCGCATCACCTGCCCCAGACTGAGAATTCCCATATATACCCTGTGGCTAATAGCAACTGATGGACTTCTGTTCCATATGTTTATCTAATTCCCTCTTGAAACTGTCCATGCTTGTAGCTGCCACCACCTCCTGTGGCAGTGAATTCCATATGCCAATCACTCTCTGGGTAAAGAAGTACTTCCTTTTATCTGTTCTAACCTGACTGCTCAGCAATTTCATGGAATGCCCACGAGTTCTTGCATTGTGAGAAAGGGAGAAAAGTACTTCTTTCTCAACCTGCTCAATCCCATTCATAATCTTATAAACCTCGATCATATCACCCCTCAGCCGTCGTTTCTCCAAGCTAAAGAGCCCCAAGTGTTTTAACCTTTCTTCATAGGGAAGGTGTTCCAACCCTTTTATCATTCTAGTTGCCCTTCTCTGCACTTTTTCCAATGCTATAATATCCTTTTTGAGATGTGGTGACCAGAACTGTACACAGTATTCCAAAGGAGGTCGCACCAATGATTTATACAGGGGCATTATGATACTGGCTGATTTGTTTTCAGTTCCCTTCCTAATAATCCCCAGCATAGCGTTGGCCTTCTTTATTGCAGCTACACACTGTCTAGACATTTTCATTGAGTTATGTACTACGACTCCAAGATCTCTCTCTTGATCTGTCTCTGCCAGTTCAGACCCCATCAACGTGTATTTATATTTAGGATTTTTGGCTCCAATGTGCATAACTTTGCACTTGGCCACACTGAACCCCATTTGCCACGTTGACGCCCTCTCACCCATCCTCGACAGATCCCTCTGGAGTGCCTCACAATCCTCCCTGGTTTTCACCACCCTGAACAACTTCGTGTCATCTGTAAATTTAGCCACTTCACTGCTTACTCCCAATTCCAAATCGTTAATAAACAAGTTAAAAAGCATCGGACCGAGTACTGATCCCTGTGGTACCCCACTGCTTACCACCCTCGACTGAGAAAGTTTCCCATTTATACTCACTCTCTGTTTCCTATTTATAAGCCAGTTTTTGATCCACAAGAGCACTTGTCCTTTGATCCCACGACTATTGAGCTTACTTAGGAGCCGTTGATGAGGAACTGTATCAAAAGCTTTCTGGAAGTCAAGGCAAATAATATCTATTGGGTCCCCCTTGTCCACATGTTTGTTCACTCTCTCAAAAAACACTAACAGGTTAGTGAGACAAGATCTTCCCTTACAGAACCCATGCTGAGTCTGCCTCAATAGTTTTTGTTCATCAATGTGCCTACTAATTCTTTCCTTAATAACAGTTTCCATCAACTTACCCGGTATCGATGTCAGACTGACTGTCCTGGAATGGAGGCAGATTTTAAAGAAAGATTACATATTTTTGTCAGGAGAGCCACAAGTTCACATTTAAGTTCTTTCAGAACTCTCGGATGAATGCCATCTGGGCCTGGTGATATATTAGTTTTTAAATTGTCCATCAGTCGTAGGACTTCCTCTCTTGTCACCGCAATCTGATTCAGGTCTTTCAAACCCCCTCCCGAAATCGGTGCTTCTGGAGTGGGCAAGCATTTCTCCTCTTCCACAGTGAAGACAGAGGCAAAAAATGCATTCAGCTTCTCAGCCATTTCCCTATCATCCTTCACTACTCCTTTTACCCCTTGGTCATCCAAGGGCCCCACTGCCTCCCTGGCTGGCTTCCTACTTCTAATGTATTTGAAGAAAGTTTTATTGTTGGCCTTTATGTTTTTTGCGATATGCTCCTCATATTCCCTTTTTGCTTGCCTGATCACAGACTTACATTTTATTTGCCATAATCTGTGTTCCCTTTTATCAGCCTCACTGAGACTAGCTTTCCACTGCTTAAAGGAATCCTTCTTACCTTTTACAGCTTCCATTACTTTATTTGTTAACCATGCAGGCTTTTTTCTATATCTATTTGTGCCTTTCCTAACCTGCGGTATATATTTTTTCTGAGCTTCTAGGATTGTATTTTTAAATAGTCTCCAAGCTTCCCCAATGCTTTTGACCTTCTCCACTCTTCCTTTCAATTTCTTCCTCACATGTCCCCTCATACCAGAGAGGTTACCCCTTTTAAAGTTAAAAGTGGTTGCGTCAGTCTTTTTGAGCAACTCCCTATCTGTACAAATGTTAAACTCAATGACATTATGGTCACTGTTCCAAGTGGTGCAATCACTTTTACATCTCTCACCAGGTCTTGGGTGTTACTTAGGACCATGTCCAGGATCGCCTCTCCCCTGGTAGGATCTGTGATCATCGGTTCCATAGCACAGTCATTGAGAGTGTCTAAAAACTCAATCTCTTTTTCCCGACTAGAACTCATATTGACCCAATCAATGTGTGGGTAGTTAAAGTCGCCTATTATGACACAGTTATTTTGTCTAGCCGCTATCTTTAATTCATCCTCCTCTATCTTTTGATCTGGTGGGCGATAACAAACTCCCACCGTTAAGCCTCCTTTTGGACCCACTATTTCAAACCATAGCATATCCAGAAGCGAATCCAATTTTCTTACCCTCTCAATCTTACTGGATGGTATACCCTTTCTGACATACAGAGCCATCCCACCTTCAACCCTTCCCCCAACTCCAACCCTTCTGATATAATTTATAACCAGGAATCACCGTATCCCACTGATTTTCCTCATCCCACCAAGTTTCTGAAATACCCACAATGTCTATTTCCCCCACCAACACCAAGCATTCCAACTCCCCGATTTTACCTCGGAGACTTCTAGCATTTGTGTATAAACACCTATAGTTTCCCATATTTGTTAAGCCCACAGCCTTCCTCTTGCTGCCTCAAGACCTTGCCAGGCAGTTCCTATCATTAGCCACAGTCTCAGTGGACAATTTTAATCCATTTCCTTGTACAAAAGTAATAGCTACCCCTTCATCTCTTTGAGATGAGCCATCCCGAACCAGAGACTTTTCATCCCCTGTTGGCTTTCCCCCATTATTCAGTTTAAAAACTGCTCTGCCACCTTTTTGATTTTGAGC
Organism: Gekko gecko; assembly: GCA_029375565.1. Taxonomy (NCBI): domain Eukaryota; kingdom Metazoa; phylum Chordata; class Lepidosauria; order Squamata; family Gekkonidae; genus Gekko; species Gekko gecko. The sequence goes on along the minus strand of JAPDNY010000005.1, from coordinate 212,571,806 downwards.
GCCAGCAGCCTGGTTCCTTCTCGGGACAAGTGGAGACCGTCCCTTTTGTACAGCTCCCTCTTGTCCCAAAAAGCATCCCAGTGCCTAACAAACTTGAACCCTTCCCCCCTACACCACCGTCTCATCCACGCCTTGAGACTCCTGATCTGTGCCTGTCTCTCCAGCCCTGCACATGGAACAGGTAGCACTTCTGAGAAGGCTACCTTGGAGGTCCTGGCCTTGAGTTTCCAGTCCAGCAGCCTAAATTTCTCCTCCAGGATCTCACGACTGCATTTCCCCACATCGTTGGTGCCGACATGCACCACGACCACTGGCTCTTCCCCAGCACTACCAGCCTATCTAAAAGATGCATAATGTCCGCTACATTCGCACCAGGCAGGCAAGTCACCATATGGTCAGTACACAGGTTCGCCACCCAGCTGTCTACCTGCCTAAGGACCGAATCACCAACGACCAAGAGCCCCCCTCCCACCCTTCCCAGGGATGTTTCCTTGGTACGAAAGGATACCTGTTCACCAGTTTCAGGAGAGGTCCCTTCTGAGGGCACATTCCCCTTATCCTCAGCCTGGTGCGGCTCCTACCTGGTGGAATGAGCTCCCAGAGGAGATCAGGGCAAGATGGAGCTCTTCCACCAGGCTTTTATGTAGGAGCCACCACTATCACTATCACTATTACTACCACCACTGCGCCTGCTTTGCGGGGAGGGCAGGGTATAAATCTCATAATAAATAAATAAATGGTGTCAGTAACAACTGGAGTAAGGAGATGGCCCTACGGAAGATCTGGCCATAATACAGCGCTGGATTGGACAGTTTAACATCTACTGAACACTACCTACCTCCATGAAAAATCAGCTACCTCAAATGAATGACCATCTTGTGTAAATTCAAGCACTTTATTTGTAATATTTGTTGGGTTTTACTGTTTTTGTTTTGTTTTATGTATGGGCATATTTTTGCCCTCTTGTAAGCCACCCTGAGCCCACTCGCAGAGAGGGTGTGGTATAAATACAAAAATAAATAAAATAAAAAATAAACAAGGGGGACCCAGTAGATGTTTACCTTGACTTCCAGAAAGCTTTTGATAAAGTTCCTTATCAAAGGCTCCTAAGTAAGCTCAATAGCCACCGGATAAAAGGACAAGTCCTCTTGTGAATCAAAAGCTGCCTAATTAATAGGAAACAGAGAGTGAATGTAAATGGGAAATTTTCTCAGTGGAGGGTGGTAAGCAGTGGAGTATCACATGGATCACTACTCGGTCTGATGCTTTTTAATTAGTTTATTAATGATTTGGAGCTGGGAGTAAGCAGTGAAGTGGCTAACCAGGGAGGATTGTGAGGCAGTGTTCCTTCTAAGCTGAGTTAGTGTGAGCTAGCCTCACAATTTTTTAGCCTCCAGCTCACACATTTTTGTCTTAGCTCAGGAAGGATGGCTCCAGAGCAAACTGATTTATGCAGCAGCAAAATCGCTCGCTCACAGCTTTAAGGCCAGTAGCTCACAAAGTAAAAATTTTGCTCACAAGACTCCACAGCTTAGAGGGAACATTGTTGTGAGGCACTCCAAAGGGATCTGTCGAGGATGGGCAAGTGGGCTTCAATGTGGCAAATGGGGTTCAATGTGGCCAAGTGCAAAGTGATGCACATTGGAGCCAAAAATCCTAAATACACATTAATGGGGTCCAACCTGGCAGAGACTGACCAAGGTCCCCACTGCTGGACCTCCTGATGGCACCTGGTATTTTTGGCCACTGTGTGACAGAGTCATAGTAGGTAACTCAATGAAAATGTCTAGACAGTGTGCAACTGCAATAAAAAAGGCCAATGCTATGCTGGGGATTATTAGGAATTGAAAACAAATCAGCCAGTATCATAATGCTCCTGTATAAATCGATGGTGCGGCTCATTTGGAGTACTGTGTACAGTTCTGGTCTCCCCACCTCAAAAAGGATATTATAGCACTGGAAAAAGTGCAGAGAAGGGCAACCAGAATGATCAAAGGGTTGGAACACTTTCCCTATGAAGAAAGGTTAAAACGCTTCGGACTCTTTAGCTTGGAGAAACGATGGCTGAGGGTGACAGGATCGAGGTTTACAAGATTATGCATGGGATAGAGCAGGTAGAGAAAGAAGTCCTTTTCTCCCTTTCTCACAATATAAGAACTCATGGGCACTCAATGAAATTGCTGAGTACTTCTTCACCCAAAGAGTGATTAACACATTGAATTCACTGCCACAGGAGGTAGTGGCAAATTAATCGAGAGGGTGATGGTGATACAGCTACAGAGCTTCCTGGATGAAGCTTCCATCCTAGATCCACTCCAGTCTGGTTTTCGCCCGGGACATGCGATGGAGACAGTGCTGGTCGCCCTTACTGACTATCTCCGGAGGCATCTGGACCGAGGTGGTGTGGCGGCGCTATTGTTGTTAGATCTGTTGGCCGTGTTTGACACAGTCGACCACCAGTTGCTGACCCACCACCTCGCCGACGTGGGGATACAGGGGCTTGCCCTTCAATGGCTTGCCTCTTTTCTCCAGGGTCGGGGACACAGGGTGATGCTAAGGGAGCAGCAGTCCCGGAGACACCCGCTCGAATGTGGTGTGCCTCAGGGGGCGGTGCTCTCCCCGATGTTGTTTAACATCTATATGCGCCCCCTTGCCCAGATTGCCCGGAGGCATAGGCTTGGGTGTCATCAATATGCGGATGACACCCAGCTCTATTTGATGTTGGGCGGCCGGTTGGACTCCAGCCCAGAAGACCTGAACCAGGCCTTGCAAGCCATGGCTGGGTGGCTCAGATTGAGTCGGTTGAAGCTGAACCCAGCAAAGACGGAGGTCCTGTGTCTGAGTCGGCGTGGTCAGGAGTTGGGGCTCCCTCTCCCGACCTTTGATGGGGCGCCTTTGGTGCCAGCGCCGGAGGTTAGGAGTTTGGGAGTGCTCCTGGATTCCTCCTTAACTATGGCCTGAGTCAGGGTAGTCAGGGGTTGGGGCTCCCTCACCCGACCTTTGATGGGGCACCTTTGGTGCCAGCGCTGGAGGTTAGGAGTTTGGGAGTGCTCCTGGATTCCTCCTTAACTATGGCCTGAGTCAGGGTGGTCAGGAGTTGGGGCTCCCTCACCCGACCTTCGATGGTGCCAGCGCCGGAGGTTGGGAGTTTGGGAGTGCTCCTGGATTCCTCAACTATGGAGGCCCAGGTGGCAGCCACTGCCAGGTCGGGCTTCTATCATCTTAGGCTGATTAGGCAGTTGGTTCCCTTCCTCGACTGCGATGACCTGGCTACAGTAATCCATGAGACAGTCACCTCGAGATTGGACTACTGTAACACTCTCTACATGGGGCTCCCTAGTGCAGAATGCTGTGGTCAGGCTGTTGGTGGGTCTCCCTAGATGGGAGCACATCAAGCCTGTGCTGAAAGCGCAGCACTGGCTGCCAATAGTGTACCGGGTTCGCTTCAAAGAGCTGGTTCTTACCTTTAAAGCCCTATATGGCCAGGATCTGACATACCTGAGGGACCGCCTTTCCCCGTATATACCCCAAAGAGCACTACGGTCTAGAGCACAACATCGCCTAGTGGTCCCTGGTCCCAGGGAGGCCCAGCTTGCCGCAACCAGGGCCAGGGCCTACTCAGTGGTGGCTCCTACCTGGTGGAATGAGCTCCCAGAGATCAGGGCCCTGTGGGGCCTTGAACAGTTCCGCAGGGCCTGTAAGACGGAGCTCTTCCGCCAGGTTTTTGACTAGGAGCCGCCACTGCCACTACCACCAATGGAGTGGCCTTGTGACGATTACACTCCAGTGACGCAGCGGATTGGTACCGTGGTACAGGGATGAGGTAACATCTATTGGTCCCCATCTTGGTTAATGTGAGAGTAACAACATCGAGCACTGTATGTAATTTTGGGGTGATTTATTCTGTTCTTATCTGGTTTTATGCACTGGCACTTGGTGCCCCTGTTTGTTAGCCGCCATGAGCCTGCTTGCGGGGAGGGCAGGATAGAAATCTAAATAAATAAATATAAGCAAGGACAGCTTCAAGAGGGAATTAGATAAGCATATGGAGCAGAGGTCCATCGTTGGCTATTAGCCACAAGGTATAGATAGGAACTCTCGGTCTGGGGCAAGTGATGCTCTGTATTCTTGGTGCTTGGTGGGGGGAAACAGTGGGAGGGCTTCTAGTGTCCTGGCCCCACTGCTGGACCGCCTGATGGCACCTGGTATTTTTGGCCACTGTGTGACAGAGTGTTTGACTACATGGGCCATTGGCCTGATCCAACATTGGCTTCTTATGTTCTTATGTCAGTGAGAGCAGCCCAGTGCATGGAGAACACCATGGCCCCTTCTTTGGCGGCAGCCCCAGGCATGCCCTGACACATCTGTCCACCTGCAGCGTGGATGTCATGTGTCCTTGATGGACTGCTGCTGGACCTCACAGCTGCTGGGTTCAAGGGGGTGTGTCCACTGTGGCTTGGGGACAGTGTCCAGACTTACCTTTTGGTTTTGAACATATTCTTTTTGTAAAATATGCTTAATTGTTCTGAGCAATCTGTTGGATATGTGCCTATACATTCCATTGGGTTATGACCACTAACCCATCTTTGTATTTCAGTGAATGTAATATACAGTTTTGAGCCAGTTTGGTGTAGTGGTTAAGTGTGTGGGGTTGATTCCCCACTCCTCCACTTGCAGCTGCTGAATGACCATGGATGAGCCATAGTTCTGAGAAGAGCTGTCCTTGAAAGGGCAGTTCTTGAAAGAGATCTCTCAGCCTCACCTACCTCACAGGGTGTCTGTTGTGGGGAGGGGAAGGGAAAGGAGTTTGCAAGCTGCTCTGAGACTCCGAGTGAAGGGTGGGATATAAATCCAATCTCCTCTCTTCCTCCTCCATATATTGTTGTGAATTGTGGATGGTCTTCCTTCAGTGGGTGTTATTTGTGGCTATACTTTCCTGTGTGTGTGTGCAGCTGTCCCTTGGGGTACTGACAGTGTAGCTGGTGTACCTGTTGGGGCCAAAATCTGGGAGAGGTCAGCCATGGAGTATGGACTTTGCCCTCTCTGTGCTGTTTACTCACTAAGTGCTTGTCCAATGGTGCTGAGTGCCCTGCCTGTGTTGTGCCCGCCACCGAGGTGTGTGTGTTTGCTCTAAGTCCACATGGAAGGGAGCTGTCATGCGTTCTACCTCAGGGTTTATGAGGTGACCTCCGGGAACTATTTGTAGGGCAGAGGGCTGATTGGGTGCTGTGGAAGGGTGCAGCCGGCATGGAGGAAAGTGCAAAATAGCTGTGCACTTGGTTGGCCTCCTGTGCTGATTGGTTTTTTGTTGGCGTGGCCACAACAGCATGAGAGTTGTGTTATTCAGCCCAACAAGGGCGCTAATGGACTATGCCGCCTTTTTACCAGCACAACTTTACGTCCATTCTAGGGGTCGTTCCCACCCTGAAAACACTTTTGGAGCTACCTAATTGGCAACATCCCCCTGGAATGCCCACATCTATGCTGCTTCAGGGGTTCACACCAACAGTTTGCCACTCTATGGCTACAGCACCTCTGCACTGGTGGAACTGCATGGCGCAGCAGCACTTGTACCCTGCACTGGCATAAATGGTTCTTATGCTAATATAAATCTGTTACACTGGCATGGGGGTCAGTCAGCTCCTTGTGCCAACTACACCCCCCCTTAGGATTGTGCTGTATGTCCTCTATCCCTCTCCTGAAACCCTCCCATAAACTCTCTCCTGTTCCTGCTTTCTTCTCTTCTTTCCACTCACCAGCCAATCTATCTTTATCTCCCCTTTCTTCAGCTTTCCTTCTTTCCCTTTCCCTGGCAACCTTTCCCCAGAAAAACTATGGACCAGTTTGGTGGTGCCATCTGAATTGGACCCATGTGCACTTGGGGAACCTGTAAGGACTTGCAGGAAATCATGCAAACTGGGTGGTAGCAAGTCACTCAGTGGTTGCTGTTCACACTGACCTCTCTCAAAGACTAAAACAGCCAAGGAAAGGACCCTGCTTCCTCCCCCCTGCCTTTTACTGACAGAAACCAGGCCTGGAATGTTGGCAGAACTGTTGTAGTTGCCTAGCAACAGCCACAATTTCTTGAACCTACAGGTGCTCCATTTATCATGAGGGGGGTTGACAGACCTCCAATGAATCTTTTTACATTTCAGATTTTTCTGCAAACCCAGGTGTTTTTCAGGTTTGTCAACCTTCTGGTCTGTTCATTGCTCTAATCTCTGGATTTAAGTATCCTCAGATATGGCCAGACTAACTATTAGAATATACAAGCAGGGATCTGTCAGAAACTTACAGCAAGATTCCCTCACTGGACCCTGCTTTGTCCTCTGGCTTCTGACACCCCCAGCTGCCTTCCTCTACCCTTTCTTCTCACTGCTGCCTCCTCCCATCTTTTCCCATCCTGTACTCCTTCTCCCTTACTGCTCAACACTGGTCTCCACTTCCCTCTTGCACACTTGTTCCTCAGTCTGATCTCTAGTCACTCACCCCATTCCTCACCACTCTGCCTCCTCACCACTCTGCCTCCTCACAATTCTGCCCACTCATCTCCTGGCTGGTTTGCCTATCTCCACACTTGCTGCTTTGCTTTCCCGCACCCCAACCCACAGTGCTCTGCCTACTCCCATCCTCATTGCTCTACCTTCACTCTGTATCCTCACTGTTCTGCTTACACCCCATCCCCAACCTCACTGCTCTGTTTACCCCTTGCTCCCATTCTGACTATTCTGCCTATCCCTCCATCCTCAGCGCACCTACCTCCCCCCTGCCGCCCACCCCCATTCTGTTAGCTGGGGCCTCCCCCTGGGCTGGAATTTTCCCAGGGTTGAGGTGAGTCCATGCCACAGGTAAGGGCCTTCTCGGTTGACCTCCTTTCTTGTCTCTGGCCACAGGGAGGCTGGCTAGCCCCCAGTGGTGGCTGCCTCACTGCTGGGAGCCGCACCAACCATGAAAAAGATGGGGAAGGATGCCTGGATCCCGACAGTGGCTGCTGTTTATTTTTTTTTATTAGACTTATATCCTGCCCTCCCCACATTGTAGGCTCAGGGCAGGTTCCAGACATATAGATCCACAATTAACGCAGATTTACAATAAAAACATGTCTGTGCTTGTGCAGACTATGCTTTTGTATAGGGGAGATTTAAACCCTCAAAGTATTATTTAACATTTTCAGATTTTTGTGCAAACCTGGAGAGTCCCACAAGTTTGCAGAACTATCTGTTTTATGTCATTGTGGTCCTGATCTACAGAATTAAGTATCAGCAGATGGGGCAGGCTTCACATGGGGGGGCATGTGCCTGAGGTGGAATATGTTGGTTTAGGATGGAGTTGAGTGGTGTTGAGGAAGTGCTGGAGAGTGTCCTGCAGATACCAGCTGCTCCTTACTGTTGGTGCTTTAATTGGTGCAGCCTGGTGGCAAACTGAGTGAAGATGGTCAAGCCAGGCAAAAATCTTCTTACGATAGATACATGGTGCTCCAATACACCTCTAGGGAAGCCCTTAGTGGATGTAATGGAAAAGTACAAGAAGGTGTCTTAAGAAGCTCCTGTTTCTCTTGTTCATTACAGCATCAAGCCCGGAGGGAGGCAGAGAGCTGCACCAGGCCAGTGGTGGGAAGATTGGGAAGGTCAGTGCAGATAATCTGGTGGCAACTGGGGAGAGGGAACCCACCTGCCTCCCTCCACAGCTCCGCCTGCAATTCACTGGTACCCAGTGATCTCTACAGCAGCAAGGAGTCTGGGAGTTGCAGAGCTCACCTTCTCAGCCTGCATCTCACAGCTGCCATTGCTCCCAGCCACCTGATGCTGCTTCACTGCCAGCTTTTGAAGCTGCTGGCAGCTGGGACAGGCACAGCTATACCGTGAGTGCTGCACCACTTCCAGCCTGGCCTTTTCCCCCTCTGAAAAGTACTGAGACTGACGAGTGATTTCAGCTCTCACATACTTTATTAGATGAAGAACAAGACAACTAAGTCGGCTCACAGGCCGGCTTTTTATCCCCGGTGAGCCCACACCCCAAAACACACGACACCCAGTGACTCGCTATTTACATTGATTGGATTAGCTCCTGCTCCTCAATTGGAGGGGAGCCAGGATCCTCTAGTCCATTGTCTTTCTGGGCGAAGCTCAGGCTCTTCGCCTGGCCACATGGTGGACCGGTTAGAACCAGTCTAAGCACATGGTAGCCCTGTATCCAGGTTTCCCTGTGGATACACCACACTCCTCCCCCCTTGGTCCATGAGACATCCACAAACAAAGTCCTGTAAATAAGACGGTGCTCTCTTGGCCCTTGTAGAGCGTCGGAGCGTCGGGGCCGGGGAAGAGGCCGGTACTGGTGTCTGTGTTGAGGGGCCTACTGGTGCCGAGGGGCGTGGAGCGGTTGTCGTGGCGGTGTCCGCAGCCGTCACGGAGGTGTTGGTATGGCCGCTGAGGTCTCTCCTGGGCTGAGGTCCCGCGCTGCAGGTTGCGGCTCTCCGGCTTCCTGCAGGCCGGGGTCCTCGTAGTCCTCTGGTTCCCGCGGCTCGACCCGGCGACGGAGCTGGTCTATGTGGCGGAGCAGCATGGTGCCATCCTCGCAGGAGACTTCATACGATCGGGGTCCCCGGACCCGGACCACCCGTGCTGGGACCCAGGGTGGACCCGCGGTGTAGCTTCTGGCGTATACCAGGTCCTCCGGGAAGAATCCTCTGCTGGCCCGTTGGTCCTCGGTGTCCAGCTCGCGCTCAGGTGCCCGGTCTGGATGTAGGCTGTCCAGGCGTGACGTGAGGCGGCGACCCAGGAGAAGTTCCGCCGGGCTGCGTCCCGTGGTGGTGTGCGGGGTGATGCGCTGTCCAAACAGGAAGGCGGCGAGTTTATACTCCCAGTCCGGGGAGTCAAACTAACGGAGGGCCTCCTTGGCGGTCCGGACCATTCTTTCCGCTTGTCCATTCGTGGCAGGGTGGAATGGCGCGGAGCGTACGTGCCGGATCCCATAATACGCGGTGAACTCCTGGAACTCACGGGAGGTGAACGCGGTGCCATTGTCCGTGACGAGCATGTCAGGCAGCCCGTGAGTGCTCAGAATCCGCCACATGGCCCTAATGGCAGCTTTGGAGGAGGTGGATGCCACAGGGACGACCTCCAACCATTTACTATAGGCATCCACCAATATGAAGAAAAGCTGCCCCTGGAACGGCCCGGCAAAGTCCAAGTGGAGCCGTGCCCAGGGGCGGTGGGATGATTCCCAGGCTCTGTCCGGGGCCCTTGGTGGCTCCGGGCGTGAGATCTGGCAGGGCTGGCATTTCCTCACCTTGTCCTCGATGTCCCGGTCGAGGCCTGGCCACCAGACGTAGCTTCGTGCTAACGCTTTCATGCGGACAACGCCGGGGTGGTGTTCGTGTAGCGCCTCCAGGAACTGTTGCTGTAGTGGCCCTGGGATCACCACCCGGACCACCACATCAAGCATCCTTTATGTGTGGATAGTTCATGCTTGTGGGAGGCAAATGGGGCGAACTCGGGGCCCTCCTTGGCCACTGGCCACCCCCTCCCCACCCAGTCCAAGACCCGGCAAATGACCGGATCCCGGGCCGAAGCGTGGGCCACCTCCTGCACATGGACCGGCCGGGCCGGGAGCGTTTCCAGGAGAGCAACCACGTGCTCCGGGGCGGGGGCGGGGTCCGTGGTGGCCAGGGGAAGGTGGCTAAGGGCATCTGCATGACCCATAGCCTTCCCAGGTCGATGCGTGAGGGAGTATGCGTACCCCGCCAGGAAAATGGACCATCGCAGGACTCGGGGTGAAACCATCTGCGGTGTTTGGCGGTCAGCGGCGAGGAGTCCCAGAAGTGGCTTATGGTCCATCAAGATCTCGAACGGCCGACCGTAGAGGTAATGGTGAAACTTCTTCACCCCAGCCACAATTGCTAGCGCCTCCTTATCAATTTGCGCGTAGTTCTGCTCCGCGGCGGAGAGGGTCCGGGAGTAGTATGCGACCGGGACCTCCCGGCCGTCCGGCAACCGGTGCCCCAAGACTGCGCCGACTCCATAGGGAGAGGGGTCGCAGGCGAGGACCACCGGGAGTGACTCTGAGAAATGGTGGAGGACCGCGTTGGACACGAGCAAGTCCTTGACGCTTTGAAAAGCCGCCGCCTGCGCCTGGCCCCAAGCCCAGGGCGCATCTTTGTCGAGGAGGCGGTGGAGCGGTTCTGCCACGGCCGCCTTGAGGGGCAGGAAGGAGTGGTAGAAATTGAGTAGGCCGAGGAACGCCTGCAATTCTGCCTTGGAGGAGGGTGGGGGTGGCGTTTTTTATGGCCTTCACCTTATCGTCCGTGGGATGGATCCCTTGTGCGTCCACCGCGAACCCCAGGAACTCAATTCAGGGCACCCCCAGGAGGCATTTCTCCTTCTTTACCTTGAGGCCGGCTGTGTCGAACTGTTGTAGGACCTGGCGGAGGCAGTCTGCGATGGAGGTGTTGTCCAGCGCCGCGATGATCACGTCATCTAGAAAGGGCTGTACTCCGGGGATGCCTTTTAGGAGAGAGTCCATAAAAGATTGAAAAATACCGGGAGCTACACAAACCCCGAACTGGAGTCTCGTGACCCTGAAAGCCCCCTTGTGGGTCGCAATGGTCTGGGCCTCTGCTGAGGCCTCATCCACGGGCAGCTGTTGGTAAGCTTGTGCCAAATCGAGCTTACCAAAGATCTGTGCCCCAGCCAGGGAAGCGAGGACATGGCTCACCACTGGGACCGGGTATGCGTGGTCCTGTAAAGCCTTGTTCAGGGTGCATTTGTAATCCGCGCAGATCCGCACGTCCCCATTCGGCTTTACTGGCGTGACAATCGGGGTCTCCCAGCGCGCAGATGCAACAGGCACCAGCACCCCCTGCTCGATAAGGCGGTCGAGCTCTGCCTCTATCTTCGCCCGCATGGCCAAGGGCGGGACCCGTGCCTTAATGCGGATGGGGCGGATGGTTGGGTCCAAATCCAGGGAAATGGGGTCCCCGGTGTACCGTCCTAGGGTCCCATCAAACACTCTTGGGAACTCCCGGCAGACCCCCTCCCAGTCGGTTGTCCGGATTTGGTTAAGTCCTGATATCCGGAGGCCCAGGGGCTTGAACCATGAAAGTCCCAGCAAGCTGGTTAGGCGCCCTTCCACCACCAACAGGTACAGTTTCCCTGAAAAACCCTTGAACTGGACCCGGAACCTGCCCCAGCCCCGGACCGCCACAGGGTTTTTGTTAAAGTCCCGTAACAGCAGGCCCTGTGGCTTGTGCAACCGGGGTCCCCCCTGGGGGCATAAATTGTGGAGGGTCTCGACCGAAATTATTGAATACAACGAGCCGGAGTTGATTTCCATCCGGCAGGGGGACCCTTCAATTACAACAGTTACATGCACCTTGTCCGGGCTGTCGGGGGGCAAGTTACATACCGTCTGGTGGTTGACGGACACGGTGTGAAGGTCCTCAGTCTTGATCTGTGCTGTGAGGTTCGTCCGGTGTCCCTTGGAGCGGCAGACCTTCTCGATGTGTCCCGCTTTGTTGCAAGCCCGGCAGATTGCGGAGCGAAGCCGACAGGTCCATCGCTCGTGAGTGCTGCCGCAGCTTGCACAGGCTACGGATGGCAGGGATTTGGCCTCTCGGGTCCGCAGAGGTCGGTGGGACGGTTGGTGGCGTACCTGGAGTACTTCCTCGTCGTCCAATACGTCGGACCCCCACGTTGTTTGCGTGTGGTGGACCGGCGAACTGCGGCGGTCTTGGTGGGCCTTTTTGTAAGCGGTGGCCTCCTGGATGGCCTTTTCCAGGGTGAGGTCGTTGTTGCTCGCCAGCTTCCGCCGCAGTTTGGACTCCTGGAGGCCCACGAGAAATTGGTTCAGCAGCGTGTCCAAGAGGTTCGGAAGCTCGCATCTCGTGGCCGCCCGCCGAAGACCCGCCAAGAACTCCGTGGTGGATTCATCTGGGCCCTGGATCCTCTCAAAGAACCCCAGACGTTCCACAAATTTTGTGGGCTTAGGCGAGAAGTTGTCCGTGAGGGCCTTTACCAGCACCGCGTAGGACTCCATCTTAGTGGTCTTGGGGTTTATGAGGTCCCGCAAGAAGATGAGGGTGTCAACGCCACAGACGCTGAGGAACAGCTGCTTTTTTTTCTCGGCTTCCACCACATCATGATACCCGCAGTAGTTCTCCAGGGTCTCCAGCCAGGCGTCCCATTTCTGTGGTTGGGAGAGGTCGAACGCGCTTAGGTGAGTGGTGGGCACAGCCATCTTGTCACGAGGTGGTGAGCGGGGTTCACGTTACGGGAGGCTGAAGGTGTGCTGCTCTTGGGGTCAGCGGTGCGGCTCGGGAGCGGTGCGGGGAGCGGCGGGCTCGATGCGGTGCTCGGGAGCGTGGTTTCGGTAGCGGTGAGCGGTGCGGTGCTGCTCTCGGGGTCAGCGGTGTGATGCTCGGGAGCGGTGCGATGAGCGGCTGGCTCGATGCGATGCTCTTCTTCGTGGTCGTTGTTCAGGGAGGGAATTGGCATCCCATCCTCGTCGCCAGTGAAAAGTACTGAGACTGACGAGTGATTTCAGCTCTCACATACTTTATTAGATGAAGAACAAGACAACTAAGCCGGCTCGCAGGCCGGCTTTTTATTCCCAGTGAGCCCACACCCCAAAACACACGACACCCAGTGATTCGCTATTTACATTGATTGGATTAGCTCCTGCTCCTCAATTGGAGGGGAGCCAGGATCCTCTAGTCCATTGTCTTTCTGGGCGAAGCTCAGGCCCTTCGCCTGGCCACATGGTGGACTGGTTAGAACCAGTCTAAGCACATGGTAGCCCTGTATCCAGGTTTCCCTGTGGATACACCACACCCTCTGTCTGGGAGCACCCCTCTGCCACCCAGATACCATGGGGCTGCCCAGATGACCAGAGGAAGGAGGGACAGCAGAGGCTCCCCCCACTCGCCAACCCACCTGCCTGCCTCCACGCTGGCTGGAAATGGGGGATGATCACCACACTGAGAGCTGCTCTGGGCCCAATATGCAGGGGGCTTCTCCCTCACCACTGAGCAGCTGAAACATAGGAGCTGTTGTCTGCACATGCACAGACATAATCTCCTCTGTTTGGGGGGATTTATTTATTTATTTATTTAACTTTTGATTTCTATACCGCTCTAGCCCCGAAGGGTCTCTGAGCGGTTTACACAATTTTTAATCCCATCTATCTAGGGCCACAACTTTTATAGGGGGGTGACATCCTATCACCACCCAGACAGCAGGGCTTTTTTGTCTCCACCCTGGCGGGCCTCAGGCGTCAGCATTCCATCCTTGATGTTCTGGGGCAGGTCTTTCTCTGGCTCAGCAGCTTCTTCCTGGCAGGTCTCGTCTCTGGTGCATGGCCTCGTGTCGGCTGCAGCTCCGGCTATGTCCCTTTCGGCTCCGCCGTGCCCCGCCGACGCGCCGCCTGTCCCTCCATGACTCTGCCCACTGCCGGATTCAGCCACTCAGCATTGCTTCCATGTTGCTTCCGCCACCGCTGCCATCATCACATTGCCGATGCCTCCACTGCACACCTCAAGGAGGGAGGGGTGCTCCCCGCCACCTACAGGCAGGTACCCATTTATCTACTCGCTATATATATATATTAATGCTTTTCAAACCGCTGGGTGGGCGGGAGCTAAGACTAGGGCTGGGAGCTCACCCCGGCCGTGGTGGGTCTCGAACAGCCATAGTGGCTGTTCCCTGATGTTACAGCAGGCGTGCTTTTACTGCCTGCGCCGCCGCTCCCTCCTGCAATACATTAATCCTGCAATACATTTTTTAAAGGTTTCAGATTTTTCTGCAAACCTGGGGTGTTTTCCGAATTTGGAGCACAATCTCCCTTATGTCAGTATGGCATAAGTATCAACTTTTCTCTTCACACCCCCATTTGCACATGGTTCCTCTCTCTCGCTTCCTGAAAAGCTGGCCATTTCCTCTTCAACTTGCTGCTTCCGCGGACCTCTTCAAGACCGGTAATTATCACCCATCCCTAAAATGCTTCCCCTTTTCCTCCCCAATTTCCCTGTTAGTTCTTTTTCTGTTTGCTGTGTGCACCCTGGTTTTATTCTGTTTTATTTTTGTTCCAATAAAAACCTTTCCTGTAAATAACTGCCTGGTTATTTCTGAGAGTTCTCATAGGGACAAATCCCCATGTACATAGGTGAAGATCCCAGTTGCCTGCCTCTTGCTCCATCTCCAAGCTAATTCCCTCAAACTAAGTGGAGACTGTCTATTTTGGGTAACACCAGAGATCTCCCAGAATTACAACTGAACTCCAGACACCAAAGATCTGTCACCCTGGAGAAAATAACTGCTTTGGAGGGTGGACTCTATGACATTATATTCAGCTGAGGCCTCTCCCCTACCCAAACCTTGTCCTCTTCAGACTCCATCACAAAATCCCTAGGAATTTCCTAACATGAAGCCGGCAACTCTAGTCAAGTCCTCCCTCAAAGACCAAAATAAACCTGGAAAGGGCCCTGCCTCCTCCCCCTGCCTTTTACTCACTGAAACCCAGCCTGGAATGCTGCTGTTGCCTAGCAATAGCTAGTGCAGGAATCTGTAACTTAAAGCTACAGCCACTCCTTTTATCATTTTCACATTTTTAAATACCCCGCTGTGTTTTTTTTTTCCATTTCAAATTTTTCTGCAAACCCTGGCCCCTTTTCAGAAAGCTCTGTCTTACCTATTCACAGTGCAAGTCACCAGATTGAAGTATCCAAGGATTTCCCAACTTTGCTATTAGAGTATAAAATGGATATGATGATACACACAGACACTTGGGCCAGTGGAGTCATAGTTCAGTAATCGATCCATTCTGTTCTATAGTTGGAAACAGCTGCACAGAGCCAACTTCTCTGAAAAAAACTTCCTAACAGATATCTGGCCTGGAATGTTTTTCAATACTGTACATGGCTGAAATGCCTTCTGACAAGTGCTCATCACCATCACCACTATATAAGCTTATGATACCTGTCTTTTAGCACTGCTCTGTAATGAAGGCACATTGGCTCTGATGGGGTGGTTTCACCTGTACTTTCTGGACCACAATTGAAAGGTATTTTTTGCATAGATAAATCAGCATAAATGAATTAACATTAGGATCCTTATAGTTTTTTATTAGCTATAATTCAGTATTTGTAAATTTATTTTTTTCCTCAGGCATACACATGCAACATTACTTATCTTGTATGCATCTGTAATTGACACAAGGCTAGTTTCAAGGAAGCCTCACAAATAATATTTTTCTTGTGTCATTTGATTTCATATTGGAAGTACCAAAATATCAGCTTTCAGTAATAATTCTTACTATTGGATATATTATTCAAATTTATTTTTTTAATATTTTTTCTTTCTTCCCTAACAGAATTCCTTTTTTTGTCCTATATCATCCCAGCTGCCCAAAAACTCTTTCAAGCAAAGGCAGCTGGACAGATGCTCTATGGCACTTTTATTGGGCCTCCTTCCTCTAGTTTTGCCCCCTTACAGCAAGTTCAGTCCAAATTTCTCAGAGCAGTTCTTCAGGTCCCGAGGTGTGTACCGAATACACTGATCCGTCTAGAGACAAGTGCTATATCAGTGGAAGCCAAAATTACTTTGGCTTCACTTCAGTATTGGCTTAAACTAAATTTCCATCCTCAGGGACTAACCCACTTGTTACTCTCAGACAACTTTCAATCTAAATGGCTGAGAGCAGTTCACAATAAATTATATGAGCTTGGTTTTTCCTCCCAGGCGATTTTGGGTATGCATTGGGATGTAGCAAAATCAGTCCTAAAACAGAGAATGATGGACACGGAGAGACAGATAGATCTTGGTAGATGTCCTAAGTTTAGAGCCCCAGATTCTGTCAAATATTGCTTGCAACCCATGTCCTATTTATCACAGCTTGATACTCACAAGTTTAGAAAAGCCTTCACATTAGCCAGATGTGAGGCTTTCCCCTCCGCGGTGCTTGAGGGCAGATTTAAAAGGATCCCCACTGAATACAGACTTTGTTGATGTGGCTCAGGAGAGATAGAAACTATTGAGCACATGATGCTCAGATGTAACTGGTATAACAAGATCCGTGATAAATATATTACTCCCCTTATAACAGATATGGTGGGACAATCAGGTGCTGAGCAGTGTAACCGACTGTTAATTGATGGGAACCGGACAATTACCGAAACTGTGGCAAAAGTTTGGGTAGCATGCTACTGCATCCGAAATACACAATCAAATATATAATAATAACTGCCTAATAGTCTCTGTTTTATGTTTTTCTTTTACTTTATTATGCTCAACTGTATTTTTATAGAGTTTTATTTTATTGTACTAAATCCAGTTATATGAATGTTATATTTAAGCATGTGTGTTCTATGGCTTGTTGCCGTAATAAATGCCTGACTGACTGACCTATATCAACCTGTTAACTCCCGTTTGATTGTAAGAGGAGCCTATATGCACCTTTTAATGTTTGACCTCTGAGGAAGGCCCTTCTGGGCCAAAACGCATTAGGTCATAAGTGTTTCCCCTTGTGCATATGCCATTTTTTATCAGGTTATGAGGCTTGATTTGGGCCCTTATATGTTTTTTAAAGTCTTTGCAATAAATACATGTATTTTTACTTATCATTATTCTATATTTAAGTTTCAGTTATTGGCCTCTTACTTGTTTTCTACCTTACCTTCAAGGTTCTTGATTCCATTGGTCCCCTCCCTCTTTTTCTTCATTGAAATGCCTTCTGACCAGTGCCCATTGTTAAGGATCCACACACACAGCTGGCAGCAATGACCATAAAGCCTCCCCTGTGAACATCCTGTCCCCAGATGCCCAGAACAAATTGATAAGATCCCTCTCCTCAGTTCTTACAGGATAATAGAACTTGGAAATGGGCACTTTGGCTAGGGGAGGGAGAGGAAGAAAGACAGATTCTCCCATTTGCTTAGAAGAACTTGGCAGAAGGGATGGAATCATTCTCTCTCACTTTTCTGCAGCCTTCAGTGACATTCAGAAGCAATGAAGGTTTCTCAGTGTTTCCAAATGTCTCCAGAGTTTGGCACAGAGGTAAACAAACATGGCCAATCTATTACTAGAAAGTACTAGAAAGCAGAGGAGAAAGTCAGAAGCAACAAGAACACACTGCCTCTCCTTGTTTTAAATATTAACATGAAGCAAGGTCTATCCCTTCTCCCAAGCTTGCTGTGTAAGATAAACAACTTGGACAAGGTTGCTAGCAACTGCAAATAACGTGTGACAATGAAAACCAGTCAAATTAGCAGATCCCTGCCTAGTTAAAGAGATCTGGCTTTTTCTAGCCTGTGGTTCTTTGTCCTACAAGCTAAAAGAGGAAATCTGGTGAGAAGCAGCTAGTTCCTGTTAATTCAAAACATATTATACTATGTTCATATCAAAAACATCAAAACTGCATATGATTAGAATTTGTATCAGGTAAGCAGAGGGACTTTTTTTAGAGAAGACACATACAAGTAATGCCAGATACTTCCCTTCTGTAATTGTGCAACTGTGATACCACAAAATATAACATAATTGTAGCATTGATGTACTAGCAGTACCTTCTCCCGTAAGAGGCATTCCAGCTGACTTAATGTTCTTGAGCGGCTATCTCCAATACCACTCCACCTAATAAATAAATAAACAAATAAACATTGACGAATGTGGAACAAAATCACTGATGAAACCAATTTAAGTACAAAGTGATGACACTGAGCACCCCCCCCCACACACAATTTTGCATATAAGCTGACTGGATCTGAACTGATGGTGGCACACCCAGAAAAGATTTCAGTGTCATTGTGAACCACTTACTGAAAATTTTGACTAAGTGTGCACATTCTGTGTAGTCCTGGATCCACAATAGACCTCCATATACATATAAAGAGAATGTTATTGTTTGGGTATTTCAGGGCTCTACTGCTTTAAAGTTTTCTTGGGTAAGCATTCCAGTTTGGGAACATTTTTCCTGTAACCACCATTTCCAAGATGGCAGATATGGTTACTGCAATATTTAAAATTCATGTAGGATGCTCATCTGGGTGTCAAAATATACGTTTCTGAGGTCAATAAAGCCAAATGCAAATATTAGTTGTAAAAACAGCCATTCTCCCTGTAGCCACCAATTTGCAAGGTGACAGATCTTTTTTCACATTCTTGTAGAATGCTCATATTGATGTCAAGCAACATATTTTGGGGATCAATAAACTGAATATACTGTTCCTTTTGTTGTAGAAACATAATATTCTGCTTGATTGCCCAGTTTGCAATGATCAGCCTCCTCAGCACTGGTACTGATTTCCTTAACCCCAAGTATAGTTCTCAATGATAACTTTGTTATCAGTGGCCATCCCATTTGCAAGAACAGGTAAGTATGCCTCTTTAGATTGCTTGGGAATCCTTTGGCAGACAAGTTGCTGCAAACTGGTTTTGTTCTTAGATGATGTCCAGAACTTGGTCCTCTGAACAGGAGTTCAAATATCAGGACAAATATTTGATAACTTCACAATCCCTCTATTACATGCTCAAAGGAGGGGATTGTTTCCCTACCACTGTATCGCAGGGAATCTCACATAGCAGTAAGACTACTGGGTGGGCCTGGCTGCATGTCTGGCCAGCCAGTCACTAGCTGCCTGGTCAGCCAGCCAGCATAGGATTCCCCGTTCTGCCCCTCCCTTGAATTTTTTTTAGCTTACAATCAGAAACTGGGAATAGTTATACAACAGTGTGAACTACAGGATACAATATGCAGAAAAGAGTACATAGTACTAAGACAGTAAAAAAACAACAACTCAACATATGAATAAAGCTTTGGAATAATTCAATTTCGTAATCTGTTCCACAATGGTACTACACAACCGGCCCATTCTATAGTTAAGGAATAGGAGGAAATGTGAGAGAACACAAGCGTAAGTGTATAGTAATGTAAGGTAAATTTGTTTGTGTGGTTGAATTTCATTCTTAGTTATTCTGTCAAAGAATGGGAATCATTTCGCAAGGAAGTTGGATGTTCTAGGAAACTGATCTGCTTGTCTTAAATGGTCTGTAATTTTTCCTAAAATGAAAAGGTCCCAGACCTTTGTGAATCAGAACTCAATTGATGGGGCTATTTGAGATTTCCATCTCGAAGCAATGCAGGATCTTACTGCTACAATTAGACTGGATATAAGCTCTCTTCTTACAGGTGGAATGGAGAGGTCTTGCCCGATGTTAAGGAAGAGAAGTTCCAGTTAAAGTGGTATTTCATAGTCCGTGATAAATTTTATTTGTCCCAGCACTTTGTGCCAAAAAGTTTCAATAATCAGGCACTCCCAACAACAGTGGGCGTAGGTTCCTGTATTTCCACAATTTCTCCAGCATAATGGTGAAGAAGTGGATGTAGAAAATGCTTGTTTCTTGGGTGTTAGATACCACCTTGTGAGAATTTTGTATGATTGCAGTTGTGTACTGAGGATTGGTGAAGTGAGCAGGAGTGAAGATCAGACTTGATCCCAGATGTCATCAGTGATTACCAAATTACAGTCCAATTGCCATTTTTGTTGCAAAAGGGTAATTCTGTGGTGCTATTTAGATGGAGTAGAATATCATATATCTTGGAGATTAATCCTTTGAAGGAATGTTTAGTGCAGGGGTGTCAAACGTGCAGGGCCCCTGGAGGGCTCCTATCAGGCCCACAATGGAACTGGCTGTCTTCTGCTTCTACTTCCAGTTCTGCTGCTGCTGCGTTATCATAGGTTTGCAGCTTACAGATGTACACCTGAACAGCATACTCAAGATTGCAGCAGCACAGACATTTTGATGCAATAATTCAGAGCAGGAAATGTCAGTTATCAGACACTGTTAAATAAGCAAAATATTGCAAGAGTGCTGTTTTAAGCATGTTTTTATTTTAAGTAAAAAAAAACCAAAACCTTAGTGTCTATGTTCTTTTTAAAGTTTATATCTCCACTACTTGGCATTACATTTTATGACACAGATGGCCCAGCCCAACAAGGTCTCATTTATGTCAGATCCAGCCCTCATAACAAATGAGTTTGACACCCCTGGTTTAGTGGATTCTAGGAGACAAGTCTGACAAGCTTCCAAGAAGCTGGACTCCAGACAGAGTCATATGGTTAAGTTGCATGTAAAAGAACTATGGTATGGAGTTACTCAACTTTTGTTCCAGGAGTTGTTTCGGAAGCAAACCTTTCGAGTTAGTAATGTCAGCAACACACATAAAGTTTGCTAAGTCTAAATTTTTTGGCTATTACGGTGTCATTTCCTGGAGGAAACCAGCTTTGGTATAGGAATACTGATTGTTTAAATAGTTTTGGTAAGCGTTTATAACTGAGATTATCCCAGGAGTAAATAATAGATGATAGAAAGATGTTGGAGTTAGCTGTTTAAGACACAGTTGTGGTTCGTTCCATATTATTTCTTGGACGGTTTTAGGGAACAGCAATGGAAAAAGCTGTTGGACCCAAGTAACTTTGTCTCCATTGTTCAACATCTTGACTATATTAGCCAGCATCGTAGAGTTGTAATAAAGCGATAGGTCAGGATAGTTTAATCCTCCTTGAATTCTACAACTTGAATCTTGAAGTTTGTTCTCTGTTTTTTATTTTGCCACAAAAAGTTGTTGAAAGTTGCTTGCCATTTATGGAGAAAATAAGTAGTCAGCCCAATGGGAATTGCTAGGAATAGAAAAAGAAACTTAAGGAACAGGAATGATTCAGGTGTAATCTCTCTAGGAATGAGAGATTTTGTTTGTCCCATTTTGTTTGGATTGGATCTCTTGGAATTTCATTAAGTGATTTATCTTGATTAGATCTTTAAGAGTATTTGGAATATGAATTCCCAGGTAAGGTAATGAATTTGATGTTGATTTATACTGGAAAGTATCGTGTAACTTTTTTTCCATGGATACTGGTACATGAAGCGGCAAGATGCAGGATTTCATTTGGTTGACTTTAAGGCTCAATATTTGACCAAATTCATGTAGGTGCTTTTGAAAGTTATGCAGAGATGTTTTGGGGTGCATCAGAAACAGTAGCATATTGTCTGCAAAAAGTTTAAGTTTAAACGAGTGAGGACCTAGATGAACTCCCATAATATTTTCATCATGCCAAATCTCCACTGCCAATGGTTCTAAAGCTAGTGCAAAAAGTGCAGGTGACAATGGGCAACCCTGTCTAGTTCCCCTACTCAATGCAAATGGCCAGGAAGTGACACAATTAACCTTAACTTGCACTGTAGACTTTGAATAGATTGCTGAAATTATCCTTAGGAAAGTGTCTCCAAAGATCATGTGTTTGAATAGTTAAACCAGGTAGTTAGTCTCCAGCAAGTCGAATGCTTGTTCTATGCTAAGTGAAAGCAGGATGGCTTCTGATTTTGTGGTTTCATATGTGGATCCTCATGGATCACTGCCTTGTCGTGGCGAGGGGGCTTGCGTGGTTCGATGAGGCTGTGGGCTATGCCGTGGAGGGCCACCCAGGACGGACAGGCCACAGCAGAGAACTCAGACCAAGCGTGATCCCCTGGAGAAGGAAATGGCAACCCACTCCAGTATCTTTGCCAAGAAAACCCCATGGACAGTAACAAAAGGCTAAAAGTTATGATGCCGGAAGATGAGCCCCTCAGGTCGGAAGGTGTCCAATATGCTACTGAGGAAGAGCAGAGGGCAAGTACGAGTAACCCCAGAAAGAGTGAAGCGGCTGGGCCAAAGCCGAAAGGACGCTCAGTTGTGGATGTGTCTGATGGTGAAAGGAAAGTTCGATGCTGCAAAGAACAATACTGCATAGGAACCTGGAATGTAAGATCTATGAATCAAGGTAAGCTTGACGTGGTCAAAAATGAGATGGCAAGAATGAACATCGACATCTTGGGAATCAGTGAACTAAGAGTGGACAGGAATGGGCGAATTTAACTCAGAAGACCATTATATCTACTACTGTGGCCAGGAATCCCGTAGAAAAAATGGTGTGGCCTTTATAGTCAACAAGAGAGTGAGAAAGGCAGTATTGGGATACAATCTCAAAAATGACAGAATGATCTCGGTCCGAATCCAAGGCAAACCATTCAATATCACAGTAATCCAAGTCTATGCCCCAACCACTGCTGCAGAAGAGGCTGAAGTGGACCAGTTCTATGAAGACCTACAACAGCTCGTAGAACTAACACCAAAAAATGATGTCCTCATCATCATAGGGGACTGGAATGCTAAAGTAGGAAATCAAAAGGTAACCGGAATAACAGACAAGTTTGGCCTTGGAGAACAAAATGAAGCAGGGCAAAGGCTAACAGAGTTTTGTCAAGAGAACACGCTGGTCATAGCAAACACCCTTTTCCAACAACCTAAGAGGCGTCTCTACACATGGACATCACCAGATGGGCAACACCGAAATCAGATTGACTATATAATTTGCAGTCAAAGATAAAGATGGAGAAGCTCTATTCAGTCAGTAAAAACAAGACCTGGAGCTGACTGTGGCTCAGATCATGAGCTACTCATTGCAAAATTCAGACTTAAATTGAAGAAAGTTGGGAAAACCACAAGGCCATTCAGATTTGACCTAGATCGCATCCCCGATGAATATACAGTAGAGGTGAAGAATAGGTTTAAGGGACTAGATTTGATAGACAGAGTGCCTGAAGAACTATGGACAGAGGTCCGTGACATTGTAAAGGAGGCAGCACTCACTGCCATCCCAAAGAAAAAGAAATGCAAAAAAGCAAAGTGGCTGTCTGATGAGGCTTTACACATAGCAGAGGAAAGAAGGAAAGCTAAAGGCAATGGGGAAAAGGAAAAATTTGCCCAACTGAATGCAGATTTCCAGAGAACAGCAAGGAGAGATAAGGAGGCTTTCCTGAATGAACAATGCAGAGTAATAGAGGAAAACAATAGATTGGGAAGGACTAGAGATCTCTTCAAGAAAATTGGAGAAATCAAGGAACGTTCCATGCAAACCTGCCTGCCATGATAAAGGACAAAAACGGTAGGGACCTAACAGAAGCAGAAGAGATTAGGAAAAGATGGCAAGAATACACAGAAGAACTATACAAGAAGGACCTCGACGTCCTTGACAACCACGATGGTATAATCACTGACCTCGAGCCAGACATCCTGGAAAGCGAAGTTAAATGGGCCTTAGAAAGCATTACTAACAACAAAGCTAGTGGAGGTGATGGTATCCCAGCTGAGTTATTCAAAGTCTTAAAAGAAGATGCTGTTAAAGTGCTGCACTCAATTTGCCAACAAATTTGGAAAACACAACAGTGGCCACAGGATTGGAAAAGGTCAGTTTACATTCCAATCCCAAAGAAGGGCAACGTCAAGGAATGTTCAAACTATCGCACAATTGCACTCATTTCACACGCTAGCAAGGTCATGCTCAAAATCCTACAAGCTAGGCTCCAACAGTACGTGGATAGAGAACTGCCAGAAGTACAAGCTGGGTTTCGAAGAGGTAGAGGAACTAGAGATCAAATTGCCAACATTCGCTGCATGCTGGATTATGGAGAAAGCAAGAGAGTACCAGAAAAACATCTACTTCTGCTTCATTGACTATGCTAAAGCCTTTGATTGTGTGGATCACAATAAATTATGGCAGGTTCTTAAAGAGATGGGAGTACCAGACCACCTCACCTGTCTCCTGAGAAACCTGTATAAGGGTCAAGAAGCAACAGTTAGAACCGGATATGGAACAACTGATTGGTTTAGCATAGGAAAAGGAGTACGACAAGGATGTATATTGTCACCTTGCTTATTTAATTTATATGCAGAGTACATCATGCGAAATGCTGGCCTGGATGAATCACAAGCTGGAGTTAAGATTGCTGGGGAAAAGATCAATAACCTCAGATATGCAGACGATACCACTCTGATGGCAGAAAGTGAAGAGGACCTAAAGAGCCTTTTGCTCAGGGTGAAAGAGGAGAGTGCAAAAGTGGGCTTGAAGCTCAACATCAAAAAAACTAAGATCATGGCATCTGGGCCCATCACTTCTTGGCAAATAGAAGGGGAAGTCGTAGAAGTAGTACAGACAGACTTCACGTTTCTAGGATCCCAGATCACTGCAGATGGTGACTGCAGCCATGAAATTAAAAGACGCCTGCTCCTTGGGAGGAAAGCGATGGCAAACCTAAACAGCATGATAAAAAGCAGAGACATCACCTTGCCAACAAAAGTCCGCATGGTCAAAGCAATGGTATTCCCCGTAGTAATGTATGGCTGCGAGAGTTGGACTATAAGGAAGGCTGAGCGCCGAAGAATCGATTCTTTTGAACTATGGTGCTGGAGAAGACTCTTGAGAGTCCCTTGGACTGCAAGGAGATCAAATCAGTCAATCCTAAAAGAAATCAACCCTGACTGTTCCCTGGAAGGCCAGATCCTGAAGCTGAAGCTCAAATACTTTGGCCACCAAATGAGAAGGGAGCATTCACTGGAGAAGACCCTGATGCTGGGAAAGATTGAAGGTCAAAGAAGAAGGGGACGGCAAAGGATGAGATGGTTAGACAGTGTCATCGATGCAACGAACATGAAATTGAGCAAACTTCAGCGGACGGTGGAGGACAGGAGGGCGCCTGGCGTGGTCTGGTCCATGGGGTCGCGAAGAGTCGGACTCGACTGTGCGACTGAACAACAACATGCGGATATTATGTTCAATGCTTTATGAACATTATCTGTGAGATCACAGCCCAGTATAAATCTGGTCTTGGTGAACGTAGTCCGTTATTACAGAATTAAGTTGTCTGGTGATAATGATTGTAAAAATCTTGTAATCCTGGTTGAGCAGAGAAATTGGGTGATAAGAATCTGGGTTTGATGGATTTCCCAGGTTTGGGAATTGTAATAATGGAGGCCATATTCCATGAAGGAGGTAAGGTAACTGTCCCTAAAATGTTGTTGCATGTTTCAGTTAATTTTGGAACAAGAATTGGCATGAATTTCTTGTAAGATTCGGAGGGGAATCCGTCAGGGTCTGCTGTTTTGTTGTTTTTAAGAGTTCTGATAGTGTCAAACACTTCTTGCTGGTCTATCTTGTTTTCTAGCATTTGGTGCTGCTCTTCGGTTAGTTGTTTGATATATGAGTTCGAGGCTAAATAGTCTTTGATCTTGGATTGAGATGGGTTTGTGGTGGAGTATAGAGATCGGTAGAACTCCAAGAAGACCTCATTTATAGCTGCAGATTTGGTGTGAATCTTGCCTTTTGTATCTTGAGATGACATAACTGACATAGTTGTCTTGCGGTCTTTTACTTTCCAAGAGAGAAGTTTCAAGGATTTTGAATAGTTAACCCAATATTTTTGTTTCAGATAAAGAAGATTTTTCTGAATATTAGCACTCTCAATAGTTTTCAAGAGTTTTGCACTCATTGATGAGTTTCCGGTAAGTTTTTTTTGCTTCCATTTTGTTTATGAAGAGTTTCCAAAATTTTAATTCTAGTCATTATCTCATTCTTGAGTGATTCCCTGCGTTTCTTCAGAGAGGTTGCCAGGGAGATAATTTGGCCCCTTGTGACTGCCTTAAGTGCATCCCATATCATAGAGGTTGAGACCTCTTTGGTTTCATTGGATTGTAGGTACTGCTTGATGTGGTGTTCAATCTTGGTGGCAGAGTCCTTGTGGAATATGAGAGCTTTATTTAAAGACCAGTGCCTTGGCTTCGACACATCAGTGTTCGCTTTCAAAGAGCAGTGGACCCATGCATGGTCTCACCACAGTAAGGGTCCAGTTGTAGATTCTGCAACTACGTTGTTCAAGGTTGTAGAGATAAGAATGTAATCTATTTGGGTGTATATTTTGTATCACAGTGAGTAATGGGTATAGTCTCTGGGTGAAGGGTTTGCAGATCTCCAGGCATCCATTAGTTGGAATTTGTTCAAGATGTCCAACATTCTGGTTGAGGATCAGTGTTTCTTCACTTTCTGTTTGGTATGATGAGTGTGGTTCAGTGCATTGTCCATTATATAGTTAAGATCTCCCGCCAAGATCTCCCCCCAAGATTAAATCCCTTTCTTGAAAGTGGCTTAGTATGGTCAGTGTGTCTTCTACAATGGGCAGTTGGTTGTCATTGGGAGCACAAATAGATAAGATGATTTTTTTTGTCATCTAGTGTTCCTTTAATGAATATGAATCTTCCGCTGGGATCTTTTTTGGTCACTTGGTGTTGGAATCTAATATTTCTGCAAATTAATATCGCAACTCCATGAGATTTGGAGCTACCCTGTGCACGGAACTGTTAGAGGATCCAGTTTGCTTTCAACATGGATTGTGATGTAGATCGAAGGTGAGTTTCCTGCATAAGGACAATATCTGGGTGAAGTTTGTTCAGATTAGTCAAGATGTGTTTTCTCTTAATAGCATTGTTCAGACCTCTAACATTAAGAGATAGTACATTCCAAGAGGAGGTCATGTTTATTGGTGTTAAGATAAGGTCCTGGTAGGCATGTGTGAAGTCACTTCCTAAATTTTATTGATATAATAGTCTGTAGTACGTGTTCTGGGTCGAGTTGTGCGTCCCTTTTCTTCTTCTTTCCCCCTTTCCTTTAACACTTTCTAGTCCCTATTGTCTTCTGTTTGTACATAGGTTTGTTTGATTTCTGTCCTTCCTCTGTTATTCCTCCATTTTGAATTATGAGTTTTGTTGATGAATTGGCTTTGTGTATTTAAAAGTTGTCTGGTTCAAAGTTATGATGTAGAGTTTGCTTGTGTATGTTTTATTATTGTCAAATATAGTTCTTGTCTTATATGATCTCTCTGTTTTCTAATGGGTGTGTGCAAATAGCCTTTAGTGTGTTCTTGTTCAGACATTGTGATTATCTAGTCGTTTTCTTAGTGATTCTGTCTTAATATTAGAGTATTATGAACAGTTGCAAAATATATGTTCTCAAGAGGTTTTCTTAGTAGGCTGGTTGGTATGAAGTCAAGAACTAAATTCAGAAGCTAGTAGCTATTGAAACAGCTTTATATACCTAAAAACTTTGTATGAACGTTAATAAGTGTTAAATTGTAATTCAGTTATAAGCACAACAAGTTGTAAAACACAGAATAGTATATGAACAGTCACAATTAATGACTCACTAAAGAAGCAAAAAGACAAGGCTTTCAAGTGCAACAATTGAAATATTGGAGAACTTTCTTAAAGTGAATATGAAATAGCTTACGATACAACAGTAACTATAAAATAAACTACATAGTCTCAGAATGCTGTTGGGACTTAGCTCAATATAAACAGTTCCCTATTTGCTTGGTTCCTGTAGTGTACCAAATTCAATGAAGACTTTCCCCCAAAATTAAAAGAACAATGAAATATGATGTCTATAGCACAGAGCAATAATGAGAAAATTTAATAATTAAATAAGTAATCAAGACTAATGAAGAAAATGAAGTGAGTGCTAGAAAAATGTATGTGGTATTTTCCCTTTTTGAGTAGATATGTGTGTGCAGAATTTATTCTTATTTCATTGTTAAGAAGTTGTAGATAAAAATCCCCCCCCCAGATTAAATCAAAATGGAATTAATTCAGTATGAGTATAAAAGGAGTTGATTGGGTTGATGTAATCAACATTAAGATCAACTGATTTGTATGAATTAAAAATGTGGAAATCAGAAAAAGTATGCGGTTCAGGTGTAAATAATATTCAGTCTCTTTTAAACACCCCAGACAGTCGTTTGGGGTGAATAATGGAGTACTCTCCAGACTTCCAGGTTGCAGCACAGCGAGACGGACGGCACTGGGACTTGCTCCTCAGGTGCCACTGGCTTTGCAATTTCTTCAGCGGAGTATCGGGGACTCCCGAACTCCACTGCACTCCCTGAAGGGGGGTGCAGAGCAAGGGACTTGATCCGGGCACCCCGTTCTGCGGCAGCACATGGGTGTAGCCCTGGATTGTCCCCAGCAAGAAGCGTTTGAAGTGTGCTCTTGGCAGCTATGAGCACCCAGCTGTCACTTCCTGTCCAGGGGGGCTTTAGGAATCCTGCCAAATAATACCTAAAGAAGATCACTGTGAGTAACGTCTAAGCAAAATATCCAGTTCCTCCTTCTAGCATTTAAGCCCTTTAAAATTTAAAGGGACACAATTTAAGATCACGTGCAGGAGGAAATCCCCCCCACCCTTTTCTTCTAGCGGCTAGCAAAAGATACGAGAAACACTGCCATATTGCTACACTCTTGAGGGCTAAAACATCCAGATGTCTTCTTAATAAACTTTCTCTCTTGAATAAATGGATTACAGTACTTTCTTTTTTGTAAATCTTGGACTACGTTTTATTTTTCCTTCATGGGTGGAGCTTGGAGACTTTCTCCTCTTCCCATTAAAAATATATTCATATATATATCTTGGATTTTAAATTTTCCCCTTTGGAATTACAATTAAGAAACTTCCTGCACTAGATAGAGACTAATCCACATGGCAACTGGCTTCAACTTTTCTTTTTTTCATTTTAATATTTCAACATTTGGATTACAATTATTGGAACTCTTTCTCCTCCCCTTGTTTTCCTTCGTCCTTTTTTTTCCTAATCCTTTCCATATAAGGAGAAGAGTCTGCCAAGAAGTTTTTTCTCATAACAAAACTGTTATATTCTGTCACATTTTTGTGGTGTATGTTTGGCTTATAACTGATAAAATTGAGAGCTCTATGTGGCTTTGAAGTACCTTATCATTATTGTGTTTTAATAAGTTGTTTTATAAATAATAAGCTGTATGGTGAGCATAGAGGAGTGGAAAAATAGTCTGTTTAAATACTGTGGAGATTCTCTGGTCTTGTTATATAAGCCTAGGTAAAAATGGCAGGCACAAATAGGCCCCCTTCTAAACTACAATCCTCTAGTTCACCAGGTGTAATAAAATAAGTAGCTTCTAGCCTACCACAGGCCACAAGGAAAGATCTGCAAACATAGATCCAGGACACAGTTTCAACCTCAACAAAAGCTGCAATTGCAGAAGCAGTAGATCCAATTAAAGACACAATGAAGGATATGTCACAGCAACTGTCAAATAAAATGGAGGAGCTACAGAAACAATTGTTAGAGAATAACCTGAAGATTGCTGAATTGAATAAAACAACTTCTGAACTGGAAGAAGAAACAGACAATAAAGTACAGGCAATGGACTCCAAACAAATCACATTGGAACAGGAGCTTATAAAATTTGAATTACATAAAGCAGCATTTATATTAAGATTTCAAAATATTCCAGAAGAGAAAGAGGTAAATATAAGGAGGAAAATGGCTTATATTTTGGTGAAAGATATGAAGAAAAAGAAAGTTTTGGATGAAATTGATATTGCTTTTAGGATGAATTCAGTGTATGCCAGAAGAAATCAGCTTCCCAGAGAAGTACATGTGAGATTCCAAAGTGAATTTTAAGAGATGAAATTCTCAAAACATAAAATGAAACACCTCTATATATAGAAAACACAGAAATAAAGATTTTAAAAGAAATTCCATGGAGAGTCAGAGAAAAAGGAAAGAATATATGGATCTTACAGCAACAGTGAGAAGAAATGAGATTCCATACATATGGTTACTTCCAGAAGGCCTATTCTTTACTTATAAAAGCAAAACATTCAGAATCAACTCAACTTTTAAAGCAGAGAATTTTCTCAAGACACATGGAGCAGACCTTCAAACTGAAGAAGAAAATTCAGAAGCCACAGAAGAAGAAGAAGACCAGGATCCCCAAGGAGCTTCAGGAACATCCTCAACAGCTTCAACTACAACTAAGAAAACAACAGCAACCAAAAAAGCCTCAGAGACCACAACATCTCAAATACGCACAAGGAGACAACTGAGAGATAAACAAGACATGGAATCAAAGACTCAGCCACAAGATGGATAGAAGGAAGATAAAGATAATTTCAATAAATGTGAATGAACTAAATGCACCCCAAAAAAGAAGGCAGGGGTTTCAACAACTGAAAAAAAGCAATTAGACATAATTGTCTGCAAGAGACTCACATTAAAGCTGCAGATCAAAATTATTTACAAGTTAAGAAATTTGGGAAAGCTTTCATTTCTTCAGATAAGGAGAAAAAGAAAAGAGGCATTGTGACCTACGTAAAAGAACATTTGTATCCAGAAATTATTTACATCTCAGAAGATGGATGGATTTTATTGGTGCAAATACGAAGACAAGGGGAAAAGACTCTCATTATAAATATTTATGCACCAAAACACCAAGATAAATTTTATAAAAGGACAGGAATTGATCTCTTTGATGAAATGTGTATGATTGGAGACTACAATGCCGTCTTTGATAGAATCTCAGACAGAAAAACTTCTACTGGAAAATGGAAACAAGGAAATGAGCTTCCCTCAACATTCTTTCAATTAGCAGAAGAAAACGACTGTTTGGATGCTTGGAAAGTGAGAAACCCACCAAAAAAAAGATTATATCTTTTATTCAGCAAGGCATAAGTTCTGGTCAAGAATAGATATGTGCTGGATCTCTACCACAATGACAAATGACATATTAGATGCGGAAATTCTACCAGCAACCTTTGCTGACCACAACCTGATCACCCTTGAAATACAAGATACCCCTAAAAGAAACAGATGGTCATTGAATACTTCTATTTTAAAGAATGTAAAGTTTGTAAGAGAATCCAAAAAAGAATTTCAAATGTTTTTTTGAACAGAACATTCAACCAGAAATTTCCATCAAGACTGTATGGGATGCATTCAAAGCCTTTGCCAGAAGATGAATGATTAGAGAATCAACATACATTAGGAAACAGAGGTCAGAAAAATACTTCCAGATCTAAAACCAGACTAAAAAGCAGGAAGAAAAGATGAAGCAAGATTCTTCAAATGAACAGAAAAAAATTAAACTTACACTCTTGCAACATCAAATAGAAAATTATTTTGAAAATGCCAATAAACCAACCAAATATTTAGCTTATAAACTATGAAAAAAAAGGGGAAAGGTACATAAAAACACTTAAAAATATGGGAGAATAAATAAATAAGTTGGAAAAATGTTGAACTATATTATGAAAAATTGTATATAAAAAGAGAATCATCACAAGGACAAATTAAAAAATATTTTGAAACCCATAAAACTAAAGTATTTACAGAAGATCAAAGGAAAATATTAAATGATCCAATATCTTTTGCTGAAGTGACAGAAGCATTGAAAAAACAAAGAAAGGCAGAAAAACCCAGGCCCCAACGGACTTTCTGTGGAATTTTACCACATATTTGAAGATCAATTGATATGGCCATTAAAAGCTGTTATACAAAATATAATAACTGAAGGGGGAACTCCAGATTCTTGGAATGAAGTTCTGATAACACTCATACACAAGCAAAACTCAGATTAAAAAGAAATTTAAAATTATAGACCAATTTCCCTGTTAAATGTGGATTCTAACATTTGTGCTTCTATTATAGCTGCAAGAATGAAGAGTTCTTTCTCAAATGATCCATAAAGATCAAGCAGGCTTTCTTCCCAAAAGACAACTTAGAAACAATGTGAGAATGATACTGAATGTTCTAGAATACTATGAAACTCACCCAGAAAAAAAATGGCTTTCATTTTTCTAGATGCAGAAAAAGCCTTTGATAATGTTAGTTGGAATTTTATGTTTGAACTACTATTAAATTCTCAAGCTGGTATGGAATTTTATAAAACGATCAAAACAATTTATACTAAACAACAAGCCAAGGTTCTTATCAATGGAGATTTATCACGAAATATAGAGATACATAAAGGAACCAGACAAGGATGTCCCCTTTCACCTTTATTGTTTATTTTTGTTCTTGAAGTTCTAAATGATGTGATTAGAGCAGATGTGCAAATTAAAGGTCTCACACTAAGAAGGGAAGAATATAAGCTTCAAGCATTTGCAGATGACTTAGTATTTATTTTAGAAAATCCATCGAGCTCTATAAAACAATTGATAAGCTCTTTGCAAGACTATGGAGAGGTGGCAGGACTTAAAATTAATTGTAAAAAAAATGCTTAGAAAAATATTTAGGAATAAACATAACAAATAGATATAGTTCTTTTTTTCCCCCCGCTTGCCCACATGGGAAAGGTTTATTATTTTTAAAGATTACTTAAAAAAAAGAGCAATACATTTTAACATATCTCGCTCACAACATCATGTTTTCATACATATTACCATTTTTCCTTTGTTTTAATTTGTATTCCACTACCTACATCATTAAACCAAAGATCTAATTCCAGTAAACAACTAATTTTTTTATATCCTATCTTCTATATTTCATTTTATTTATAATACACTATTATGAATCAGTTTTAGATCTTAAAAATAGAAAAGAAATGGGTGTTTCTTAGCAGTTTGACAGTTCTAAATTAGGCACATATTTCTTGTATTTTAACACTCTAGAGAAAAATTAAATTAAATTATTCTTACATATTTTTAGCAAAGTTAGCTTTCAAAATCCCTTTTACTTGCACACATAACCATAGTAGATTGTATTTTCTCCACAGTATCAGCTCTCAACCTAACAATGCCAAAAAGCTTTTACCTTACACTGTATCATCCCATCTTTTCTCTTAAGAGAGTTAAGTCATTACACATTCTCTAGATAAGCAGCCCATTACTTATAATTTTTCCCTGCAAAACACACTCTTTCAAACTGCCCTATATCTTTTATCATCCGTCAATTAGAACATTACATATAAACAAAATATATTGTTTCAGATTACACAGCCATTATTTATAACTTTCACTAATCAGTTAAAACCATACAGATAGTTAAGGTATATAGCTTAAAATATCTAGCCACATATCTCATACCAATATCATATTTGCATACATCTTACAATTTTTCCTTGCCTTAGCTTATATTCAAACAACATAAATCAAAAAATCATAAATCTGTTTACAACTAGTTTTTCTATATCCTATCTGCTATATTTCAATTTGCCTACAATACACTGTTCCTAATCAACTCCATGTCTATAAACATAAAAAAGAAAAGAAACAGGCATTTCCTAACTATTTAAAAATACTGATTTGGACACATTGTCTTTTTTATATATGTTAACACTCTATTCTCTTTAAAATGTTCTTTCATACTATCAATAATGTTGGCCTTAGAACTCCCATTTACTTACAAACTTTTCAAAGTAAGTTATACATCAGTTCTTAAAATCATAAAACCAAGAATCCTTCACCTTACACTGAGTCCTCCTGTCTATTCTCTTTTATCCTTTAGATCCTTACACATTCTCTGCATAGACTGCCCTACTTATACATTTCCCTGCAGTACCAATTTTATGTTTCAAACTACTCCATGTCTTTTTGTTTCCACTCAGTTAAAACATTACAAATAATCCAAATATGTTGTTGTTTCAAATTAATTGCAAAGACAATCCTTCTTTATATATTTATTACTTATAAAGTTTGTTTTTTTAATTTTTTCTATAAATTTCTCTTAAGAATTATCACTGTTTTGTGTCTTAAATCTTTCTAGATTTCTCTCTCTTCTCTGGGCTTGCTTGTGTAGAAAATCAAACAGCTCTCAGCCTATATTTCAAACTCTACAAACACATTGTTATGTCAAGCAACCACAAAGACTAAAGTCTCTGAACAGTCAGAATAAGAGCTGGATGTTTCCTCTGTTGTGGTGGCCATATCTTCTGACAGACTGTGTCGCTCGGCACTTTGCATCATAGGTGACAACAGCTGCATTTGACAAACAAGTGATTCCGATCTCTCAAAGCCAATCAAAGTTTTTTCCAGGGCATGAAGAACAGCCGCTGTAATCTCCATTACCATCTTTTGCTTTATACGTTCCCAAAAGTCTTCTGACAGTTGTACTACCTCTCCATCTCCCTGAAAATCCTTCTTTTCAGATGCCATCAAAGAAGCCATTTCGTTCTTTAGCCAGCAGCTTGAAAACGACAGCCTTTATAACATTGCGCAGTTAGAAAATGTGTTCCATCGCCATTTTAAATCCAACCTCACATTTTCTTTTCCATAAATCAGATAAGCCTCAGTTCTTTTACATTTATCATCACTTTAATTATATTTTCCAGCAAGCAGAGAGAAGATTTCAATGTTGCTTTGCCCCTGTATTTTTATTGCGTTGAATCCCCAAACTCTGCCCAGCCCCTCACCAAAGAGTGTGGGGGGGAAGATTTATGAGGGCAATAAAGTATTCTTTTCCATGATTGAAGGTTGTAAAGAGTAAAAATACTCACTGAATCTTCACCAAGATGTTGAGACGAGGTTGAGGGCTCTTAATGTGGGGGCTGTTACAAGTTATCAGATGTGCTCCCATGTCTGTTTCCTTGAAGCTTCTTGCACAGGACGATCTGACTCCTACACCCACTGTTTGCCACATGGGGGGGCTCAGAATAAAGTCCTCTGCGACTGATATCTTGCGATATCTTGTGACCAAAGTACCAGTTGGGCTCCTGGCATCACCAGTGACTGGAAACTCTAGCAAGTCCACTAAAAAAGCTCCAAAGTTGGTGAGATTAAGGGAGCCCTGAAAATCTCAACCACACCATTGCACAGAAGCCCCACCCCCTCACAGATGAAGTTTTTGATGGAAAACAATTTACATGGAACTGATGAAAAAAATTAAGAAAGACTTGGAAAAATGGAGAGGCGGGGCTTTGGCGTATCGACACAGTCAAACACCAGAAACAGCTCCCAGCTACGACTCATTTTTTGTTCCTTTTAGGTGGGGTTGGGGGGATCCCGAAACCTACTGGATGTCCTGGAGGGAGGTCTAGGGCAAGGGACTTGATTCAAGCCCCTCGCTTGAGGCAACAAGCATGAGGAAGCTCTGGATCATCCCAGAAGCAGGGAACGGAGAAGAGCAATTATGTCAGCCATAACAGAACCAGATGTGAACACCCCCAAAGCAAGAAAGTTAATTTTTTAAAACCCCCAGAGGGGATTTTTTTATTGCATTTTTCTAAACACTACAAAACTACAATGAAAAAAAAGGGAGGGAAATATCTACATCTAAGGAGAAAGTAAAGATAACCACAACTAACTAAAACCCCAAGAATAGAAGATCATCATATTAGCTTATAAACGTATTAGTCTATAATGCTTATATAACAGTGAACATAGTCGAATAAGCTAGGTTATACATCCTTTTAACTACTTTAACTGTTCAACAACCCTCCCCAGAGCATCATTAAAAGCCAATGCTTTACAACAGCCTTCAGAATTTCAATCTTCATTTTGTTTTATCTTTTCGGTCTCTCAGTTGGTAGCCTTGTTTGGGGACAGTTGCCCCCTTTTCTGAGTCCTCACCGGAAGACACAGAGTCCAATTCACCATCAGACTTGCAATCCTCTTCTTCTTCCGTGTCCTCTTCTGGCTTACCCAACTGCAGCCTCAGGAACTCATGCGCTTTAAAAACGGAGTCAATTTTTTCCCTTTTATCCTTCAGTTTGAAGGTGACACCTTCGGGAATCAACCACCTGTATGCAATGCATTTTGTTTGTAAGAAAAGAATTAAGTCCTTCTTCCTCTTTTTCCTTACTCCAAATGGGATATCTTTTAGAATTCTGATAGTATTTACCTCCAATTTTCAAGGGTATACTTGTAGTCACTTTCAAGATTAAATCCCTCACATGCCTCTTTGACAATCTAACCACGATCTCCCCAGGCAGATTATTCTTCTTAATGTACATAGAGTAAGCCCTATAGACCACGTCCATTTTGCTTACAAGCTATTCCACTTTTAAATCCGTCACTGGGGCTAACGCATCGCTCAGAAGTTGCTTTAGATTCTCATTTTTGGCTTCAGTAACTCCTTGGAACCGGAGTACCAGATTGGCTCTCTCCATTTGCAGTTGCAACAGCTGAAATTCCTCCGAAGCTTGCTTCCTTTCCAGCACTGCATCTTTTTCCTTGCTTTTTTCAAGTTGGCATCCATTTCCAAAACCTTCTCAGCTATCTTTTTTGAAGTTTCAGACAGTTGGAGCTGCTGTGCTGCAAAGTTCTGATTCAAAGTCACTAATTGCTGGTTGATGTTAGTCATCTGGTCCAGTAGAGGGCGCGAAGAATCTGCTAGGAGCTTGGAAAACTCTGTGGTCTCTTCTGCTCTGGGACTCATTCCGCCCACTGGTTTCAATTTCGATCCTTTCTCTGGCTTTCTCCCCACCATCTTTCCCAATTGTTTACTTTAACCGAAAGTTGCCAAAGTCTCTGAAAGTCACCCAAATGCTCGGTCAAACTCTGGTAAGGTTCTTAAAACAGATTTCTCAGCTTTTATCTCTGCTCCCCCCTTGTTAAAGTGCTTTTAAGTCTTTGCGTCTGGGAGAGGCCCCTCCCCTGCTCGCTTCCCAAGCTGATCCCAAGGGGGGTGCTTTCTTTTTAAAATGCCATTTTCTCGACTTTGCTCAACTCACTGCTCATTGTTGGTTTTCCAACCTCGTTTCAGTTCATTTTAACCACTCAATCTCCAATGCTTGTTCTGGTTAGCAGCCCTAGATCCATACAGACGCATAGCAGCTGGGTGGAGGAGCGCCTCAATTCCCCAGCATCGTGCTGGTGAAGAGGCAACCCCTCAAAAGCCCCATGGCTAGGAGCCTTTCACACAAGGCTCGGGGGGGTGGCGAACGGTCACCCCCCCTCCGAACCTCTAGCAAGAGAGTTATTTTGAGCCTCATCTGAAACACTGATGAGGATATTCACCTGTAAGTACCTGCAATTGTAATAGTAACAGTGAAAAGTTTGATGATTTCTTTAAATAAGCCCCTTTACATCTTCAAAACTGATACAGAAAGGAGAGGTGGAAATCCCCCCCCTTTTCTGTGCGATGCAGCTGAGACGAGACAAAACTATGAAAGGAATGTTTAGATAAACACTTTCTGGGGCAAAGAGGGACTTGAGCGTCTACATAAGAACTGTAAATTTTCTTCCTAAACTCTCTTTAAAAAGAAAGGAAGATATACCAAGTGAAACTCACCATCTTGCGACATCTCTTTTCGATGTCATGCTTTACTGCTGAAAACAGAATAGACGCCCATTCCGGTTTTTACCACAAAGCTGTGAAATATCTGGCCTCTATAAGAGACTGTCAACTGTGGAGAGGAGCATTATCTGGTAGAGGCAAGCAGCTTGAAAGTAATTTGTAAAAATGCTGAGTTTTGCAAGGCTGAACTGTCACGTTTGTTATTGTACTGAAATGAATGATCAGTACCCTCAGAAAAACATGCAGAGCTCTGTAGAATTTGACAATCTTCAAATACCACAGAAAAGTATGCCAGGTGAGGCAGAAATGGAAACCCATGCAGAAAATGGTACCATGCAAATGTCTTGGGAGGAGTTCCAATCTCTGGTTTATGAAGCAGTTACAGAGACTGTTGAACAAATATTAGATAAAAAAGCCACTGCACTAAGCCAGGCTACCCAGCAACAAACAGTGCAACAAATGGAGTAACCCTACAGCCAACCTGATTCAGCTTTCAGAGAAAAGGTA
This sequence comes from Gekko gecko, assembly GCA_029375565.1. Classification (NCBI taxonomy): domain Eukaryota; kingdom Metazoa; phylum Chordata; class Lepidosauria; order Squamata; family Gekkonidae; genus Gekko; species Gekko gecko. The sequence continues at coordinate 212,534,400 of JAPDNY010000005.1, read as the reverse complement.
CTCCAACATCCAGCTGTACAAGATTCATATCAGTTTCATAATCAAGAGGACCTAGCCTACATGGAGAAGGAAATCTAGAGCTCAACTATGCAAGATGGAGGACAGTACTACAATCAAGATGAATTACTCTGCAGAGAGATTGATGGATCTACCAAAAAGCTGTTAAACCTTGGAATATTCAAAGTTGCAAAGGTGAAAAAAGGCCAAAGAGAAGATGAAGCAGAGTCCACACAATCCTTAAAGGCTGTGAAAGTTAAACATAGATGGAGAATTCCAAAAGAAAGCCTTTTCATGTACAAAGAAAAAAGACACAAAATTAAGACTTTATTAAAAAGCAGGAATTATTAAAAGAAAAAAAATTAAATTATATAGTTAGGACTGATCCAGGGAACTCTTGATGAGGCTAGTTTAGAGATACTTGGCTTATGTTTAATTGTTAAGTTGGGATTAAAAAAAACTATATGGACCTAGAGATTTTTTAGCTTATGTGTAATTGAATAAGATGGATGGGGAAAACCTATTCTTTGTTTATAACTAAGATTGTTGTAGGGAGGTCGAGCTAGAGACTCTTAGCCCATGTTTAATTGGTTAAATTGGGATAGAAAATATGTTTTTATACATTTATAAAATATAGCCTGTAACAAAAGGTATAGATGGGTTAGGGATTTATGGACTATTTGTAATTGACTAAGATGTAGGGAAACACCTAGTTTAGGGCCTGTTTTCTATATATTTACTAAAAATATTTTATGCTAAAAATAATTTAAGAGAAGATCACTTTAAATGTTCCTAGACAGACTTTTAGCAGAATATTTATGGATGATTGAATTTGATTGATTAGAGAATTATGTTTTAAAAGCTTTTAAAATTTTTGAATTAGTGAGATTAAAACAATAAAAATAAGTAGAATATGGAAAGAATTTGAGTGTGGGATTTATGATTATAATGTTTTATCTTAACTTTTAGTGAATTTTTCATAGAAAACTATTGTAGAATGCTTAGACATTATTTAAGAATATATTATGTTAATCTATAAAGTTGTAAAGTTATAGAATATAGAATGGGTGGTAATTTTTAATATAAGCTTGTAAAATTATCAAATATTAGTTGATGATAAGTGAGCAGTAAGATGACGTAGTTAAAGAGATATAATAATACTATTGTTAATACTCTCATGTACGTTTGTATGTCTGTTGGTTGGTTGGTTTGTGTGGTTGTTGGCTTAAAAATAATAAAATTGTTTTTTTAAAAAAAGAAGAAAGACTTGAAAAAATGGAAAAACCTTCAAATATCTTTAATGGGAAGAACTGCCACTATCAAAATGAATATATTACCAAGACTGATCTTCCTATTTCAAACAATACCAATTCTTCAAAACCAAAAAAGAACTTGATAAAATGATGACACAATTTATTTGGCAAGGTAAAAAACTAAGAATTAAGCTTAAAGCATTACAAGATGACAGAAAGAGAGCTGGCTTTGCATTATCAAATTGCTTGCTTTATTATAGAGCAGCAGCTTTGACATGGATAAAAGATTGGATTACTTTCGAAAATACAAGACTCTTGAAAATAGAAGGACATGATCTTTTGTTAGGTTGGCATGCCTTCTTATGGTATGGAAGGGCAGATACCCATAAATATTTTAAACAACATTTTATTAGAGCCTCTTTATTGATGGTATGGGAAGAATCTAAAAATAATTTTTACACCAAGACTCCAAAATGGGTTGCTCCATTAGAAGCCTTTGCAAATCCTAATTTACTTCAAGAAACAATTCTAAGATATGAAGACTTATTAGATAGCAGAAATGAATTGAAACTAATAGAAACTTTAACACGGTGGCAAAAAACTCAAATTGAATCAAGATATAGCAAAGATAAGCCAACACGCTTATATGGCAAAATATTAGAAATAGATAAGATTTCTTTATATGCAGATGAGAAATTCATTAAGAAACTCTATATATTGCTTTTAGAAAATAAGATCCAAGACGAAGTTGTTAAAAATGTTATGATAAAGTGCGCACAAAGCTTGAGTCATAGTACTGAGCTAGACCAATGGGCACAAGTGTGGGAAAAAATGTAAAAATTACAAAAGCATTTTCATATAAAAAAAATATGTACTTTATAGATGGTATATTACGCCTGATAAATTGGCTAAATTAGATCCTAAATGCTCAAATATATGTTGGAAGTCCTTTTACCATATGTGGTGGTTATGTGATAAAGCAAAAAAATACTGGGCCTGGATTCATGAAATTTTACAAAAAATTTTAAGATGTACCCTTTGTTCCAGAAATATTTTATCTGGAAATTGTAAAAAAATGACTCATCTTATATTGTATTTGACTACAACTGCTAAAATACTTTGTGCTAAATATTGGAGAAGAACAGAAACACCTTTGAGAGAAGAAATTTTAAGCAAAATTTTGGAAATGGCAGAAATGGACAAACTAACTTTAATTTTGAAAGAACAACCAGAAACCACATTTGAAAATACATGGTCAAGATTTTATAAGTGGTTTGAAGACTATACTAAGTAAAAAATATAGACATTTAAAATTTGTTAAGGATATAATAAACTTGATATATTTGCAAGTGATATTCTTAATAATATAAGGTGAAATACATAAATGTGTGATAAATTAGGCATGAATTTGTCAAATAAGTAATTGAAAGAAAAATTTCCCCCCTTGTATGTTTGTTATGTCTTCAAAATAAAAGGAATTATGTTTAAAAAATAATAATGGCGTACTTCCCAAGAATTGAGACTGGAGTAAAATAAGGAAGTAAGCAATAAGAAAACTTGTCCCCCTCCCCCAGCCTTCATGTTAAATAAATTGCAGCAGCGTGGGTACATTCATCATATATTAATGGGGGGGAAACATTATGTTGTGTTGCTATATTTTGAGATATCAAGAGCTTAACCAATTTTAAGGTGGACGGTACTTTACAATTAGGTGTGCCTGGTGACCATCTTGCTTTCAAAATGCTGGATTCTGTTGTCTTTGCTTGGGGACTCTGGGAACTTTAGTTTCTGTGTTATTTTTGTAGAGTCAATTGAATGCACAAGATTAACTGAATGAAGGAGCCATTTTGCTGGATTCTAAATCGTTGGCATAGTTTGTCTTTATACACAACTTGCAATCTAGTGAGGTTCATCCATCTATATCGGATTTTGGCATGGCACAGTGATTCTGTGACTGGTCACAGTTCTCGCCGTTTATGAAGGACCTCTTGGGGCAGTTCTGGGAAAATTAAAATTTTGCCGCCTTGAAAAGAAAATGATCCTCTAATTCTAGCCTCATCAAGGATTTTTTCCCCAAAATCTCTGGTCTGGCAGAACAGCAAGGACATCTCTGGGACCTCTGCATGATGGATGATTGATTGAGCCCAAGAGATAAGCCGCCATTATAAGGGGTGACATTTTCTTCTAAATCCAGTTCCCACACTACCCAGTCCACTATAAAAATAGGCAGTTCAACAGAGATGTTTAAAGGGTGTCAGCTAGCTGCTTCTAAAGATAAAATGTGATATTTTATGGAGCGGTTATCATTTTCAATGTGGTGTATCTGGTCTTTGAGGGCAAGACATAGCTCTCTCTCATTATCTGCTGTCTGGGCTACAGTAGTTAAGGCTATTTTTAACTCCACAAATTGGTTAGTAATGGGCTTGATTAGGACCGTCATGTTTTCAAGCAGTTTATGCTCCCTATTGTTAAACATCTTTGCTAAGGCTGATTCAATCACTGAGACAGAGGGAATCTGCGTACCTTGTTCTTCTGCTGCCATTTTGTCAGTCAGTGCTCTCGTCATCTGGAATTGAGGGGTGAGTTGTTTTGTTGAAATAGTCCGGAATGCTTTTTGCGTTTGTCGAATTTGGTGTTGTTTTGTCCGCCCCTGTTTTTCCCATAATATTTTTCGTTTGGTAAAGCTCTATTACAGAGATTAATGAAGTTGGAGGGTTAGGGGAGAGCGGAGCTGAGTCTCTAGGCATCCATACCAGTCGGCGCCAAACCCACTCCTCCCTTTATAAGCTCTCACTGCAGCTGGGCCCACACAGAGTCAGCATCTGCTTTCCGGCCAGCTCTGGTGGCAGGCTGGGCACTGGGCTGGATCCTGTCAGACTCAGGCCCATAATTTGTGGTTATTGATCTCTGTAGTGTAATCCTCTATATTGCTAATGCTTAGTTTCGCTTTTGTATCCCTGCTTGGCACATCTGGCTTTGCTCTCAACCCCTTATCATCTTTCTCTCACCTGACATGTAATTCCTACGGTGTGTGTGTATGACTGTCTGTAGAATAATGATGCACTGAAATGTAACTCTTCTGAATGCAGCCCCCAAGGTGTTCTCAGGGCTTAGCCTGGGAGTCAACCTTGGGAGAGAGATAAGACTTTGGGAATAGCTAGTTGGGTCTTATTACTGTCATGACCTATAGTAACGCTGGTGTGAGTGATGTATGCTTGGAATGTGGGCCTTACACTTTGATATCTATTCTCTTGCTTTGGCCTCGCCAGTCCTGACAAAGACGCTCACCTTTACAGAATGCCAAATCTTGCCAATAAACCTTAACTAAGGAATATTGCGTGAAGAGGGGTTTCTCTGGAAGCCTGACAGATCCATTTTGAGGGAGGTCATGCCTGCATGTCCACCTCACCTATTTTGGGGACCCCTTTAAGGGGTCTCAGGGTAGTGCCCTGCAATGTCATGCCCAGCTCAGGGCTATCACTCTGCTCCATTCCCAGGTGGCAGGGTACCACATAGACTCTTGTTCCCAGGTGGGACCACAGAACTTGCCACCCCAGGTTCCCCACAGTAAAGGGGCTGGGGCAGTGGTTCCATTAGCTAACAGGTGGGTTACCCAATGCCTGTACCCTTGCCCTGTGCTACATCAATACTTCCATGGCTCTATAACCAATAAAGTTATGACCTATTTTAGTCTAACTTGTCTCTGTATGGATTTGCTTCTTTTCTCCTTCTCTTCCCCCACCCCACCCTTAGGACTGCAGATCAATAGCAGTACTGAAGAGGCTGATCATTGCATGGTACCCAATGCAAACTGGAGAATCCAGCACAGTGCAAAGTGTGTAGTGATACCATCTATGATATGGAGGTGGTGTGCTACTGTCAAGAGAGTTGGTTACTTCTGTATCAATCAACCTGACAGTTTAAACCTCAGCATTTGGCCCTGTTATAATTTTTTTTTTTGGCCCCCCAAAGGGGATTTTTTATTGCATTTTCTAAAAAAACTACAGAAAAGAGGAAGGGTACTAAAACATACTACAAAAAAGGGAGATAGAAAAGAAAATCCAAGGGGTGGTGATACATTTAAATTTCATTTGCACAATCATCATCAAATATCCATCTTTTCTATGTAAACTTTTCACCCCTATTTTATCCATATCTCTCCCCTTAACGAAAAGCATTATCTTCAAAAAAATCTTCGCTGGAGAATCTTCTTCTCTCGATCTTCAGCTCACAGTCCATATTATTGATATCTTCTAGAAATCTGCTAACTCCTGAACAACTAACCCACATATCCACCTTTCACCCAACATTTCATTAGCTCTGTCTCCCCATTAAAATACCTAGTAAATTTTATTTTTCACTTGTCAAGGGAGGACATAGCTGCCCCGCCGCCCCGCCGATCTTTCTCAGTAGAGTTTATTGTTCAGTTAACTTTCAACTTCCTGAAGAAGATTCAGTTTCATTTTCATTCTTTCGACGCAACAAGCACCATTTTCAGAGGGGTCTGTTTATCTTCCTTTTATTACCAAACTGCCAGGGTCCCATAAATCCATCAAATCGTTCTCACAGCCACCACTCTTGGAGATGTTTAAAGTTTCTTTAAAAAGGAAAAGGATGATTTGCAATGTCTAAAGAGGTTGTTTTCAAATGTTTACATAGTAGCCTTGTCTTTCGAGGGGGGGTGTCGGGTCCCACCCTCTGTCTGCTAGAGGAAAGTTCTGCTGCATTTACAGCCGCCATTCGTAAGAGCACTTCAACAAAGTTTTTCCATTCAATCCTTTCTCTCTACCCCCTCAGCTTTATTTTAACATTGTTATATAGGTGGAGGGAATTCCCTTTCCCCCTGCTTCTTTTTTTTTTGAGGGGGGGGGTAGACTTTCCTTCACTCTGACTCTTACTGTGATGTTAACAGTCTTTAAAAAGAAAACTTCTGATTCTTCCTTCTAACCATTTCTAGCCAGCCAGGTGATGTAGATTTTCAGATACTGTTTTTAAAGTCCCGAATGTTTGCTTATCTGTTCATCACTTCTTAAATCTCAGCACTCCTCCATCACAGTCCCTTCAAGCTCCATTCATCCAATAGTAATTAATCTCCTTTATCTGGTCATCCAGAGGGAGGGGTCCGCAGTTACCTCCCCCCATGCTTACAGGGATAAACTGCTTCCCTCTAATGCTTCATTTAGCCTTTACTCACTCTTCTTCAGTTGTTTCATTGATTCAGCCAGTCGCTTAATTAAAACTTGATCACTGCCCACTTGGTCCAGTATGCAAAGCCTCGACCAATACTGGAACACAGCGGAGAGACCATCGGGGCAAAAGGATGCCCCCACCACCAGGCTAGAAGTTGGGGGGGTGGCGAACCTCAGTGCCCCCTGACTCAGGGCTCATCCCATGAGCCCTGGGGGGATGCGTACGATCATACCCCCTCTCTACCCGCTGGTTTGCAGTCCATGTCCCTGGGAGCGGGGAGAAACGGCTTCCATCAGTCTGCCAAACCGGAAATCGCCAACCCTGTTATAAATTTAAGGCAATAGCCTGTTTCCTGATGTGCCATTCAAGGTTAAGAACAACACTGCAAAGAATTCCATGTCAAACATCTATCACTATTCCACTGTTTCTAGGCCAAGATGAAAAGCATTAGGTGGCACCTTTGAATATCAAAGCAATCTGACGTAATTACACTCAGATGGGAGGGGGGAATCCTGCTCTTCTTCAAGAATCTTCTTTTGGATCATGTTTTTGATTGGCTTACACTGGCCAGAGGGTCAGTAGTCCAGTTCTCCTATAAAGTTAGCTAATACCCATCTGGGATAAGCTTTTACACGTTACAAGTTTCAAGCCTGGCCCAATACAATCAGGGACCAAGAACCATCTCACTGCATCTCCAATCTGTTGTTTTATTACTTAGGCTGATTTGAAGATACTATAACCTGTCTGTCCTCACATATGTATGTGTATGAAGGAAGCTAGGCTTTATTTTATTGCACCTGCTTATTCTTATTTATGTTTAAGTCTGAACCACATTTTAATTTCCTTCAATAAATCTCATTGTTTTTATTGGTGTGTTCTACTGCCTGTGTGAGAGTCCAAACCCAAGCTCAGTCAAACTATCAAAAGGGGTTTTGTTCCACGGTCTCAGGTGTGGAGACAGGAATCAAATCATTCTTGAGAAGGCGTGGAGGGAAGGAGAACCCCCAGTCTTCTGACAGCTACTGTTTCCATACATGTCTACCTTCCACTGGCAGGGGTGGGGTTGCCAGGTCCAGGTTGGGAAGCTGCTGGAGGTTTGGGGGTGGACCTGGGGAGGACAAGAACCTCAGTGGGTAACACTGCCATGGAGTCCATTTTCTCCAGGGGAAACTGATCTTTGTAGTCTGGAGATGAGATGTAATTCTGGGAGATCCCCAGGTCCCACTCAGAGGCTGGAATCCCTACGGGCATTTGATATAAGCAAATTGTCTCAGACCCATACTGAGAGGACTTACATATTCAATACATGCAGGTGCAAGAAGACCAGAGTGCTTTGTTTTCTTTTCTGCAAGAGTCAAAAGAACTGTAAAAATGTTGATTGGGGCTGTAACGCTTGTTTAAGAATTGTTAAGAACATGTAAGCAACAAAAATATCAAAAAGCCCTCTAATATTTTGTTTACTGTTATTTAAGGCAGCAGAATATATCTTTTTCTGTACTTTTAGGAGCTGTCACCTTAACAATTCTCCTGCTACAATTTGCTCAATATTACAAACATTAAAAAATAACAGCTTCTCTGGATTTATTCTTTCCTCAAAATATTGCAAACATTAAAGAAGAATACTTCATTCGTTTCTACAACAAAAGGAACAGTATATTTGGTTTTATTGACCCCCAAAAGATACAGCTTGACACCAACATAAGCATCCTATAAGAATGTGAAAAAGATGAGAGGTTCCGCCCGGATTGGCAAGCTGACGGCAGCCATTCTCCCCTCTCCTGGGGGAACGGTCTGCAGACCAGCAGGTAGAGAGGGAGGGCGATCGTACGCCCTCCCCTAGGGTTCAGTATGAGCCCTGAGTCAGGGGGCGCTGAGGTTCACCCCCCCCGGCTTCTAGCCGGGGGGTGGAGGTGTCCTTTTGCCCCGACGGTCTCCCTGCTGTGGTCCAGTAATGGCTGAGGCTTTGCGTACCGGGAACCAAGTGGATGGTGATTAAGCTGTAATCAAGCGACTGGCTGAATCGATCTTTTTGTTGAAGAAGTGTGAGTACAAGTTTAACGAAACATCAGAGGGAAAAATATATCCTCCTAAGCATGGGTGGGGGAGACAACTGTAGACCCCCCCATGGAGGACTATATAAAGAAAACTAACATCGGAGAAATGGAAAATGAAGGAACTGTGATGGAGGAGTACTGAGAGTCATGAATTGAGCAACACACAAGCAAATATTTGGGACTTTAAAAATAGCAACTGAAAACGGTGTATCTGGCTAACTAGAAATGGCTAGAAGGAAGAATTAGAATCTCCTTTAAAGGCTGTTAATATCACAGTGAGAGATGGAGTTGGAATGCAGTTCTCCCCTTCCCTCCCAGAAAAGAAGCGGGGGAAAGGGAACTCCCTCCCCCCACATAACAATATAATAATATAAAATAGTGAAGGGGAGAGAAGAGGAGGCATAAGAAAGGAGAGGACTATTGAATGGAAATGGAAACTTACACTAGCTTGGAGTGTTTTCTGAGTGACGGCTGGAAACGAGGCAGAACTCATCCTTCGGTAGGCAGAGGGGGGGAGATTCCCCCTCTAGAAAGATAGACTGTGCAAATATCTGAAGGTGATCTTTTTGGACATGGAGGAACCCTCTTTCTTCTTGGAGAAACTATGAATACCTTGTAAGCGGTGACTAGAAAGACGGAAGGTTGGGGGGGGAAGCTTCCCTCCACCTTAAAGAAGGGGGGGGAGAAAGAAAAAGAGCGCAATTCGGAACGAGCTGGAAATAAGGCTGACTAATTTAGAGAACTTTTAGAGGCGGTATAAAGACCCAATGGATTTATGGGACCTTGGCGGCTTGATGATAAAGAGAAGATGAACAGACTGTGGATTTTGGAGTGCTTCCTTTGATATCTTCCTTGGATATGGCGTCTTTGTGTCGCACTTAAAATTAAAACGAAACTGAATCTCTATTAAGAACTGGAAGCTAGCTGAAATTTTGAATGAGGCAGCAATGTAGCTGTTTTCCCTACGATAAGCGGGGGGGAGGGGAAACTCTCCTCCTAAAAAATAAAGTTACTATATATTTTGATGGGGGGGCAAAGCTAACAGAAGGCTGGGCGAAAGGGGGATATGTTTTAATAAATAATGGACTTTGAGTCAAAGAAGATTAAGGAAGACTCTATAGTGAAGTGTCCTTTCTAGAGATGAGATTGCTGGCTAAGGGGGTATGTTGGGGAAAATTAAGGGAAAGGGTTTTTACAGAAATTGATAATGAATGGTTAAATCAATTTTAAAAGGTTTTTACTAATTTAGGTTAACTTCATAAAAAGAAGAGGGAAAAGGGGTGTTCCAGTTTGTCTGTTTTCTTGTAAAGGGTAAATGGAGAGGTTTTCTTTGAAGATCATGTTTATGCCTAACTTGGATTTTTCTTTTTTCTTTTAACAGCAAGAGGGGTAGAAAGTAATAAGTCTGATGTTTGTACAAAAGAAATGTTAGCGTATTGCAGAAGTATACTCCAAACAGTCTGTAGGAGCTAGAGCTTCATAAGCGATGTACTCAAATGTCACCTTCGAGGTTAACAACTGAAAGTTTTTATCCGTCAATGCCATATTTGTAAGCACTATCTAAAATCACCATGTTTGGAATTTTCTTTTCTATCTCCCCCCTCTTGTAGTTTGTTTGTTAGTACCCCTCCCTTTTTCTGTAGTTTAGAAAATGCAATTAAAAAAAACCCTTCGGGGGGCTTTAAAAAAAAAAAGAATGTGAAAAAGATTTGCTATCTTGCAAATTAGTTGCTACAGGGGAAATGGCTGTCTCTACAACTAATATAATAGTATATTTTGACACCCAGATGGGTATCCTACATGAATTTTAAATATCACTATAACCATACCCGCCATCATGGAAAATGGCAGCTACAGGGAAAACATCCCCAAACTGGAACCTCTACCCAAGAAAACGTTAAAGCTGTAGTGCCCTGAAACATGCACAAACAATAAAATTTTCTTTACATATATATATTTTTGTGGGGATCTATTTTAGAACCAGGACTATAAGGTTCACCAGGAAAAGGACTGAATATAACACTGCCAATATAGTAATGTGCACATACATGTCCTTGGAGCACCCACATTTGGAATACTGTGTATTGTTCTGGCCACTGCATTGAAAAAATGTTACCGAAGAGCTGGGGAAACTGCAGAAAAGGATAACCAAAATCATCACAGGAACAGAAAAGAGTAAGAGTCCAGTAGCACCTTAAAGACTAACAAAATTTGTGGCAGGGTATGAACTTTCATGAGTCACTGCTCACTTCTTCATATACTGCTTTTCAGACAAAAAACTGGAATGCAACAGGTTGACATCATCCAGAGATAAGCTCTAAAAACTGAGTTAATGAATCACAACAATTGCAGGTGAAATGATTAGTTTAGAGCTAGCCATGACTTGCTATAGAGGAATATGGCATGTAGTGATTCCCTCCCCATATTGACATGACTGTCCAGGAGGGGATGGATTGACCAAATTGTCTTCTGGAAAGCAATTCATGTAGAATCACCACAACAAAAGGTGGCAGTGGCTGGTAGCTTAGGTCTCATGTATTCTTATGTGAGAATGTGGTAGAAGAATCCTGGGAGTGGGGTGGAAAATAAACACAAGTAAAAAAGATTACTAACTATCCCAATTACAAGCAGGAAAATGCACATAGTAATAATAATATCCATATATGAGACAGGCAGAACTATGCACTACACAGATAGAGGCAAACCGTCAATACAGGGTGCCATTTTCAGCAGCAGCCCCAAGCTCTTTGCAATGTTAGCCATTTTTGATTTTGCAAATCTCAACACTTGCCCCTTTATTCAGCACTTATGATGTATATGTAGAAAACTAGCATTAGACAGTTTTAGCTATTGTTAATGTAATATGTTTGGCCAGGAAGAAAACTGATTCCTTTTGATGAGCCATTCCATAGCAGGTGGTTGAAAGGGCCCCAAGACACAGCCAATTTATGATGAACCTGTAGGATTTTTAAGGCAACAGAGGACCAAATGTGGTTTGCCATTATCTGCCTCTGCATAGCAATGCTGGACTTGTTGGTACTGTCCCATCCTGGTATTAACCAGGACCAAAGAAGTGATGTGATCAAGCTATCTGGTGATCCAGGTTATAGCAGACTACTAGGAAATACTCACATTCAAAATTTAAGAATATCTGTATCACATAAGAAGTTCTTACTTTGTGCAAAGGCTCCTGATGGGCTTAGCGAATCTTGACAAGAACTCAAAATAAGGAACAGTAACTTTGCTTGTGCCTGGAATCTGTTTCAATACAAAGAATGTTAACGTGTTCTGTGCTCAATTCCCCCCATCTAATAGTAAATGCATCATAAACTTTCAACAAATTACTTGTGCCCTCATATCAAAACAGTTAACCCAAACTCTTTCCAATAATGTTGTTTAAAAGACAAAACCAAAGCGACCCTATTTTCCTGTGTTTCTTTCTTAAATGATACTGGTTTATTCTTATTGCTTCTGGTGGTTTCACTGTAGCTTTGACTGTATTCAACACATTTACTGGAATTTAACATTCATTGCATTGTTATTGTAGGATTTGTATGTAAAGCTGCCTTTAGCTCTCATGTGGAAAGGAAAACCAGAAAAGCAGCAACATTTAGAAATAAAATACAGCAAGAATCGTTCATAAGAAACCTTGCAAGTGATTCCACTGGTCAGTTTATATAGCCTGCAAAATATATGGTGAAGTGTCTACATTCCATAATTGGAAGGCTGGTTGTAATCTGATACTCCTCCATGAAAATGATACTTTTACATCCACAAACAGAAATAACATACTAGACTATACTGAAAAATGTAAGAGTTTTCCCTTTCATGTACCGCTGCAGCCTGAAGAAGTACAGTCCAGGAAAAGCTTTTAATACTTGCTTCTAGACCTGTGAAGACCTGGAAAACTGGGAAGGGGATTTCTTCCCCAAAGGCCTTTTTTTTTGTTTTTCCAATGGAAAAATTGGGAATTTTGAGGAGCACAAAAAACCCCTGTGAAATATTTTCTCTTTTTGAATGCGTGATATGCTTTTAAAGACAAGGCAAGCATACTGTAAATATACACACCTCTTAAATCCAAGATGGATTTCTGCATCCAGAAGGATACCTAATCTTCATTAGTGAGCCAATTTGGTGTAGTGGTTAGGAGCATGGACTCTAATCTGGGAGAGCTGGGTTTGATTCCCCACTCTTCCATATGCAGCTGCTGTTGTGACCTTGGATCAGTTACAAGTTCTTTAGCTGTTCTCTCAAGGGCAGTTTTTGAAAGAGCTCTCTCAGCTCCACCTACCTCACAGGGTGTCTGTTGTGGGGAGAGGAAGGGAAGGAGATTGTAAGCCGCTCTGAGACTCCGAGTGAAGGGCAGGGTATAAATCCAATCTCTTCCTTTTGATGAGGGGAGCATACAGGGCTTTCATTGCTTCTCAACTGCTGCATGCCTTGTATTGTCCTTTTGACCTGACTTTTCCCTTAGGGTTGACCTTTTTACCACTCCCTCAAACTACTGTGACACACATACTAACACACTGAGTAACAAGTAGCTTATTACCCTACCTTACCGGGGGGGAGAGAGATGGGGCAGAAACTGGACAGCATCACAGGAAAACTCTCAAAGCTTCATTGAAAACTGAGCTCTCTCACCAGTAGCCCCAGAAGGAAGAAGGCAGCACCTAGTCAGAACTACAACTAGCTTTGCAGATATTATTGAAAGCCAAAAGTTTCAATTTATTTTGAATTCAATATAAAACTACTCATAGTTTGATAAAATGTTTTAATGCATTTTGTAATTTAGTTTATTTCTATCACTAAAACTTTCTGAACAAATCACTCTAATTTTAGCAGTGAGGTTTAAGAGAAGGGGTTCACAGTCAATCTTACTGGGGAAGCTCATATTAGAAAACTGTGACATGCTGCATCTGCTCTGTACTGTTTGTATATGCATGGCATCATTAAGTATCCTTTTTTCTCTCTACTGCAGCAAAATAGTGCAGCTGTCCTCTAACATATGGAAGCATTTCCACACTTCATACCCTTCCAGATGAAAACCATGTTATGCAAATACTGCCAAATGAAATATGTATTTCTAAATGCTATTGGTATGACGAAACACATTGTTGCATGTAGAAAATGCCCAGCAGACATTAAAAGATTTTTCATTAACATAAATGAGGTAGAGGGCAGTGGAATCAGCACCACATTGTGTCAATTCACAAGCCTGTTTCTTCTGTGATGTTTGTATCACAAACTGTTGCCTAGTCAACTTTATCTAGTGATGATGAACTGATATCTCCATCATCTAAATGCAAAAAACTTCCAAGAATAACTTCATTTATAGATAAGAGGAATACATGCCTCTGGAACACCATTACTGATCAGTGGAAATATATACTGGCATGAAGTATTTAAATTATTAAGACCCTCGTATCATTTGCACACTTTGAGAAAGTACTTTGAGCAAATCTCTTCTGGAATCTGAAAATCAACCTGTAATTCAATTTGCGCAGGAAGAACAGCATTTTGTCTTGGATGACTTACAGATGGATCAAAAACTATTCAGAGAGAAGGAATCATAAATTTTGTGATTAACGCCTGAACCAGTATTTTACAAAAATACTGAAATAGGAGAGAATAGACACTCGGGTCTCGAACTACCGAACTATCGACCTTCCTGTCTGGAGCTCAGCATCTTAACCACTTGAGCCACCGCAGCCCTGGTTTGTTATGAGAATAAGGCTCTTGAGTGCGAGGCTTCTTCTGCGGTACTAAAATGGCCGATGCATCATCGGCAGCACATACAAGCCGAGAGGGCATGTCAGCGCCGGTTGTGTCCCCCGATGACTGCAGCAGCATGATTGCTGCTTCTAGGTCCTCTGCATCAAGGAACTCGTCCTGGGTACCAGAGTCCATGGCGCGGCGCGGCGCACCTCTTCACTGCCGCATGAGTTGGTCGGGGGGAAATGGGGGCTGCCACTTCAGAGGCGGTTCTTGAGAGCGACTCCCAAGAATAGAGGAGGTAAAGAGTAGAAAAACTCTAGCGCAGTAAAGGAAGGAAGGAAGAGGTTTAGTAAGAAAAGGATCAGTTTTAAAACTTTAAAGTGGATTAGTAGGCAGAGCCTGCTAAAGAACTGCTCTCCCTCTAGAGGCAGGAACAGAGCTGAAGATAGGGGGTGCTCCACGCACCAGACAGGAAAAGGAAGAATTTAGTTCCTGCCTCCCTGACTGGATAGTGGAAAGCACCCAAAGATGCTGGATAGTGGAAAGCACCCAAAGGGAGAAATGATATTACAAAGGTAGAAAGCACTGCAGTAAGAGCAGGATAATACATACAGGAAACAGATAGTACATGATATACCATGATACCTGTTCATTTTATAAAAGCTCCTTCCAGAACCATTCCATTATCCTATAGCCCTATTACCTTAATTAAAATGCCCTCTTGAACCATTCTTTTTTACATAGTTGGCAGAATAACAAAAGTATAGAAGCTTTCCTGACTTCCTCAGAAAGGCCATTCCACAAATGCGAGCCACAACAGAAAATGTGTACATGTGGGCAATTGCTGATCTTTCCCATTTATTGGGTGGCACCGTTAGAAGTCTGGAGTTGTTGATATACAGAGAAAAGAAGGTTGAATTTACAGTTTCAGATTTTAGTAACTGGAAGAAGGCTCTCACTCTTTAATTCTGCAAACTATGTGAAACAGTTGCTTGGGAGGGCATTTTTAAAAAGCCTATACAGAACAGGACTGTAGTCTACGCCACAGTGTATGCTGTGTATTATGGATTTGTTCTATGTTCTATCATGCTTTTACAGCATTGTTTTCATTTTTTTGTAATTCCATTTTCTGCATTGCTTGACATAGCATGTTTGATACTTTTTTTGCATTTTGTAATTTGTGTATGCCTAGTCCTGTTGCATTAATAGATCTCTCAAGCTTTTTGAGTACCATGGTCTAAACCATGTAACCCTCCTTAAGTCTCAAGTAGAAAATTGGTAAATAACTAATAAAATATAAATAAATAAATAAATAATAAAGTAAACAAATAATGATGGGCTGACCACCAATGTACTCATTTGCCCCAATAATTTTTTTCTGGCTATGGGCCTGCCATAGCCTGCTCTATACCCAGAGGAAAGCAAAAAACCTCCAGGATCCCTGGGCCATTCTGACCTCAAGGAAAATTCCTTCCTGACCCTAAATTGTGATCACCATTACCCTGGGCACGTAAGAAAGGGCCACAAGAACCAAGCACTGACTCATCCCTTCCTACTCTCCCTCTCATGATCTGCCTAAGTTCACAGAACCAGCATTGCTGTCAGACGGCCATATAGTTTCTGCTTAAAAACTTCCAAAGAAGGAGAGCCCACCACCTCCCAAGGAAGCTTGTTCCACTGAGGAACTGTTGTTAGGAAATTCTTCCTACTGTTTAGCTGAAAACTCTTTTGATTTAATTTCAACTCATTGGTTCTGGTCCGACTTTCTGAGGCAACAGAAAACAACTCCACTCCATCCTCTATATGATAGCCTTTCAAATACTTGAAGATAGCTATCATATCACCTCTCAGTCACTGAGTAATAATATGCATATGAGTGAACTATGTGAATATGCTGACTGCTCATGTGCAATCCTAAGGATACAGGTACAGTTCTCACATCTCACTGATTTTTGGTAGAGAGCACTAACAGCTGCCACCTCTTCTTAGAGACCTTAGATGTTTATTGCATAGAGCAAGACCAACAGCATACCAAAATTATGGCATAAAAACACTGAATCTGATCCCTGTGTCCATGAAAATCCTATGTGAGGACAGAGATGTAAAGTACCCAGAACTTCTGAAGTTGGGGGTGGGGGTGAATGTGTTGCCTCATTTTTAAACAAAACTGTAGAAAAAAATTATGCAATACTTACTTTATCAGTCCTAAACTAACCCATTTACTACTCTAACAACATAAAATACTTTGATTATCCATGGGGATTTAAATAAAAATTTTATTCAGTAAAAAAAAAATTGGACACAAAACTTCACAAGCTTATCTTCAGTTCTATAAACAAATCATACAGATGTCACTACGTTCATTTCACCACTCTAGTCAAAATACCATTCCATTTACCAAATATATCTAACTTTTCACCATGCAACGTACAAGTTAGTTTACTCAACTGTACAGATTCCTTTAGTTTCTCCAACCATTCCTCTTTATTTGGATTTGTGTTCCTTTTCCAGTATCTAGCAAAGACTAATCTTGCAGAGGTTATGGCATTTAAAACAAATACTTGAAATCTCTATAATCAGAAAATCCTTTCATTTAGAGTTTAGTTAGCTTCTGAAATGCTACTATTTGGCATACACATGGAATTTAAAAATATAAATGAACCCAATATTAAGAAGAGCTGCAAACTTCCGCACCCTACCCTGTCTTTGCATAAGATTTTTTGCCACCTGAGAGGTAGGAAAAAGAAGTTTAAAAACAGAAAACAAGTTTTTGTAATAAGTGAAAAAGTGTATAATTTGGATAGAAACAATATAATAGTTATAATGCTAACAGCAGCATTAGTTGGATATCAATTTACCATTGAATTCTTCAATACTGTATTGTCACCACACACAATTGCGGACAAAAATGGTCACGTTTAGACAATATAACACTGAAAAGGTTATATACACAAAGAAAGCTTGCACAGAAATTATCTTTCTCTAAACCTGTAGGTTATGTTACATAAAAATCTTTATACAACACACTTTAAATTAATAAAATTTTGTTTTAAAAGATATTGCTCATTCCAAAGGAGAAAATATTTCACAGGAGTTTAAATTGGGGCAAAATTGAAAAAATAGAAATAATTCTTTTCTCTGAAGTTTTCCATTTTTTTTCCTGACGCTTCACAACTGTTTGTAAGGTGTAAATCTAGCTGCAATCCTCAGTCAATAAATTAAGATTAGAGAGCAATCTAAATTAGAGAGCAATCTTAAACAGATCTATTCAGAATTCTACTCAGGTGGAGTAAGTGGGACTTACTCCCAGGAAAGCATTTTTAGGATTGTCAGTCAGTTAAAAACCTCTTAATTGGTTAATGGAACAGTAGTTTTTAAATATCAATTGAAATATGTTCCTGGGTCCAGCTCAAAGTGTTGGCTTTGATCTTTAAAACCCAAAGCAGTGTAGGGCCAGGGTATTTGAAAGAGTGCTTCTGCCCACAGGATCTGACATCAGCCACTTGTGGTCTGCTCTGATGACCAAGACAAGTGAGATAAAATTGGTGGGCAGCAGGGCAGGGCTTTTTCACTTTTGGTCCTCAAACTTTGGAAATTCCTGCCGCAGGAGAAAGGAATATTGGAGTTCAAGGTTTCATTTACTTGAACTAGAGGAGAATAGTCTGGAACATTTGAGAACATTCCTTCCCATGATCCCTGGAGGCAGGAAGTTGATTGCTTTTTTCCAACTCCACTCAGTTTGGAGACTTCATCTCCACTGGGGAGGGAATGCCTGCCACTTTAAGTCAGGAGACTTCCACAGCTCAACCATTAATTACTGCATGTCTCTCTCAGAGACTTGGATCTCTGACCATAAAAAAACATTCAGCTGACAGAACAGTGGAAATAGCTAAGCTGGATCATACATGAAGAACCATAGAATAGTAAACAATAAACTGTCAAGGCCAAAACACTGAACAAGTACTAAGACAGTACTGAGGTTGGCTTGTCAGCAGCCCTCACACCCAAAGAACAGTCTCATCCAAAGAACAGCCCTCTTACAGTAGGGGGGGTCCAGCATGTCCTTCTCTACTTCAAGTAAAGGGAAACTTCAGGATAAGTCCAGTGCTCCATTTTCATTTGGAAAGAAGGACACTCCAAGATATTTGGGTTCTTACCAATGATCCCTCTTAAGCTGTGGAGTTTTGTGAGCAAAAATTCTACTTTGTGAGCTACTGGCATTAAAGTTGTGAGTGAGCAATTTGGCTACTGCATAAATTAGTTTGTTCTGGAGACATCCTTCCTGAGTGAAGACAAAAATGTGTGAGCTGGAGGCTAAAAATCTGTGAGCTAGCTCACAATAACTCAGCTTAGGGAGAACACTGGTTGTTACTGTTAAGAAGTACATTTAAGAGACTATCGTGATTTCAGTATAGCTCTTTTAATATGCCAGTATCATAATGTCCCTGTATAAATCAATGGTGCAACCTCATTTGGAGTACTGTGTACAGTTCTGGTCACCACACCTCAAAAAGGATATTATAACATTGGAAAAAGTGCAGAAAAGGGCAACTAGAATGATAAAAGGGTTGGAATACTTTCCCTATGAAGAAAGGTTAAAACGCTTGGGGCTCTTTAGCTTGGAGAAATGATGGCTGAAGGGTGATATGATTGAGATTTGTAAGATTATGCATGGGATAGAGCAGGTTGAGAAAGAAGTACTTTTCTCCCTTTCTCACAATACAAGAACTCATGGGCATTCGATGAAATTGCTGAGCAATCAGGTTAGAACAGATAAAAGGAAGTACTTCTTCACCCAAAGAGTGATTAACACATGGAATTCACTGTCACAGGAGGTGGTGGCAGCTACAAGGATGGACAGCTTCAAGAGGGAATTAGATAAGCATATGGAACAGAAGTCCATCAGTTGCTATTAGCCACAAGGTATAGATAGGAACTTTCAGGCTCGGGCAAGTGATGCTTTGTATTCTTGGTGCTTGGCGGGGGGGGGGGGCAACAGTGGGAGGGCTTCTAGTGTCGTGGCCCCACTGCTGGACCTCCTCATGGCATCTGGTATTTTTGGCCACTGTGTGACAGAGTGTTGGACTGGATGGGCCATTGGGCCATTGGCTTCTCTTATGTTCTTATTCAGGAACAGAACAGAACAACACACACGACGAGCTGCAACTATATCACAAACCCCAGGCCCAAAACACACTCACAAAAAAAATATACAGCAATGGGAACGTAGGTGCTTGGAACCCTCATCTGCATGGGCATCATTTACGCTTCTGTTACCTGACTGGCTGGCT
Organism: Gekko gecko; assembly: GCA_029375565.1. Classification (NCBI taxonomy): domain Eukaryota; kingdom Metazoa; phylum Chordata; class Lepidosauria; order Squamata; family Gekkonidae; genus Gekko; species Gekko gecko. The sequence goes on along the minus strand of JAPDNY010000005.1, from coordinate 212,514,900 downwards.
CGGCAAGAGCGGCCAATCTGAATGTAGCTGCAAGGAGCCTCTTGAACAATGGAAGTTCACTCAAAGCTCGCAATACACAACACTTATCAAGCAGTGCATCCAAAATAACCTTTAAAGTTCCACAACCTGTTGCAGGGCCCACTGTCCAAAAGCTGCATCAGCTGAGGCAGCTGAGGCAGTGGAGTCCATTTTTGAACACCTAATGAACACACTGACACCCAAGTTGGCTGTGTGGGCAAGTCATGTTTCAAATTGTTAATAACAAAGTTTGAGGTGTGTTTTGAATATCTGTATAGAAGATGTTGTGCTTGTTTTGTTATTTGTATTAGTTCCATAAGAATATATTGACTCTGAAGAAGTAGAATCGAAACTCTTTCGGCCAATAGGAGACGTCAGCCTGGTTTCTCAGCCTCCCTGCAGACCTGAAAGTTTGAAACTAAGAAACAGCAAAGAAGATTACAGTGTTTTCTAGAACTGTATACAGCCCATTTACTGGTATTGCTTTAGGAAGGCTTCTTTATACTTGTGTATTTGTTTCATAGCTTTTATGCTTTAATAAGCAATAAGTACATGTGGATCATACTAAAAGATTTACAGTTTAATCTCCATGAATGATTTTCACATTTATTATGTTTGAAACATATGAGACTTTAGTGGTATTTGACCTTGAGCAATATGTTCTCTCCATGGTGTATTTTGTTTTTGTTATAGCATGTAACCTTTATATGGACAAATATGCAAGCATACCTTCTCCAGCTGCAATACCAGCTGCTGGGAATTCCTCTCTGTAATTAACTATCTTTCAAGTGAATGTACTCCTCCTTGTGGTTCATCACATTTAATATATGTGGGGGACTCCTTGTAATTTGTCTTCCCAAATTTCTCTTCAGTTAGTTTTTGGACCACCTGGGTGAGTCTCATAAGGTGTTTATTAATATCCCTCATGTTGTCATAAATAAATTTGACTCTTCTAGCAGTCAGTTCAGTATATTCCACTAGGATATCCTGTTGTTTATCCTCTGAGGCTATTTCCTGAGGTTCTCTCATGAGCTCTGTCATTCTCCCCAGCTCTTCTAAGCTAGTGTCCAAAGGAGCATATTTATTTCTTATAGGCACATTATATATCACAGTTCTTTCCGTCTCAAAGTAATCAGCTATTTTTGTCTGCTTTTTTGCCGGTGGCACTGTTGTTTCCTCTTTATCTTGAGGCCTTTTAAGTGGTCCCATTTTCTGGGCGCGTTTCTTACCATTAGAAGCAGCAGTAGCAGCAGATGTAGCCTCCCTGCAGATTTTCTTGCAAAAATCTTCCACTTATCTTTGCTACAGTTGTTGTTGTTAAAACAATCATGGCTACGATTCATTAAAACCAAGATAAAAGAAAATAAAAGAAGGTACAGACACAAGCCTTGATGCTAAGCCCACACCTTTGCAAATTAGGGCAAATTAGAGACTGGACGATAGTTGGCCAATTCGACCGGGTCTAATGATGTTTTTTTCAGGACAGGGCAGACCATCGCTTCCTTGAGTGCCCCTGGGAACAGTCCCTCAGTGAACGACTTGTTGATAATCTTCCTGAGGGCACCTCGCAATCCCTCATGGCCAGCTTTTATAAGCCATGAGGGGCACAGGTCAAGGCTGCATGTGGTTGGGTGTACCGTTGAGAGCAATTTGTCAACTTCCTCAAGACTGAGTGGACTGAAATAATCCAGAATGGAACCAGAAGACGTGCATGGGGCCTCGAGTTCACTCACTGTTTCAACTGTGGCGGGGAGGTTGTGGCGGAGTAGCAGGACTTTAACTGCAAAAAAGCTTGCAAAAGCCTCACAGCCAATGTCCAGTTCCCTAGCATTTAATCTGCCCTGTGGCAGCTCTGTTAGTGACCAAATAGTTCTAAATAATTGTGCCGGGTGTGAGCTAGCAGACGCAATCTTGGCCACGTAGAATTCCCTCTTCGCAGCTTTGACTGCCATCTCATAGAATCTCATAAACGTCCTATAGGATGCTCTTGTTGCTTTGTCACGAACACGTCGCCACTGTCTCTCTAGCCGTCTGAGTCCTCATTTCATCAGCTGCAGCTCCTCGGTAAACCAAGGAGCCCGCTTCATACGAGGATGCAGAGGGCGTCGGGGAGCGATCTCATTGATGGCTGCCAAGAGCCGACCATGCCAGTCCTCTACTAGCTCATCCAATGAGCCAGCAGGGGGCATGGGATCCCGCAGAGCCATCTGAAACTGCTGAGGGTCCATTTGGCTCCACGGGCGAGCTAAAATACGCTCATCGCCCAAACAAGGTCGGGGTGAAACATTCACATGGGCCTTCAAGGCATGGTGGTCCAACCATGACACTGCCAAAGCAGTGATCCGGTCCACTGTAACCCCTGCCGTGAAGATCAAGTCGACTGTGTGCCTGGCCTGGTGATTGCAGACCGTAACATATTGAGTGAGTCCTAGTGCTGCCATGGATGACACCAGATCCACCACCGGTTTTGAAGCCGCATCATCAGCATGGACACTGAAGTCACCCAAGACTATCAGCCTAGGATGCTCCAGTGTCCAGCCCGACACGGCCTCAACCAGAGATGGCAGGCTGTCAGCTGGTGTGCTGGTTGGTCAGTACACCAACGAGACAGCCAAACTCTCAGCTTCCCACACAAGGCCTGAGCACTCAGTAACTGCAAGCTTCAACGATGGGAGCACCCTGTAGGAGTAAGCCTCCCAAATGAACAGTGCCACTCCCCCCCACCCCACAGTCCGCGATTGGGGAAGGACTGAGAACCCAGGCGGAGCTAACTGGGGAGAGCTACTGTCTCCACTTCTCACACCCAAGTCTTGGTCACCCCAGTACAGCTTTCTGGAGTATATGGAGTCTCTGAGTGAGTGGCATGGCCCAATCTTCATTATATTCTAGATGAAAAAAATGAGGGAAAGGAAAAACAGCCCCTAGCTTCTTAGCGTCAGACAGGACTTCTGCATTCCCCCCCCCAATCATTACAGTTGTTTTTGAGTCAGATAGTTGTTCTGCTTGAGGGACTGAGAGCTTGAGCATTTTAAGAGATGCTAGGGGAGTTCTTCCACTGTAAAATGCAGTTTAGAACATTGTGCCCAGGGAGGTCCTCATCCAACAATTCCCCCTTCTCACTCTCTGAGTCTCCTGAGAAAAAGGTGGAACAGCCCTTCATCTCTGAGAGGAATGAGATGACTTAGTGCAGGGGTGATCTATGGAGTGTTTATCAGCAGTCCCTGTAAGGGCAGCTAACCTAGAAACAAGCTGGTCTGCATTTGGAGGAGACACATGAGAAAAAGAAAACAACTAGAGAGCTCCAGGAGAAAGAAAAATCATGGTGGGCTCCAAGAATCCTCTGCCTTCAAGGAGACAGGGAGAAAAACAACAACAGAATGTGGCAGGCATTCCCTCCTCACTAAAGATAGAAAAAAAATCAATCTACTTGCTGCCTCCAGGGATCATGTGAAGGAGAGTTCTCAAACATCTCAGTGTTTTCTAAAGGGAACCTTCATGGTAAGTCCAAAATTCCACTATCCTGGGGCAGGAATTTCCAAAGTTTGAGGACCACAAGTGAAAAAGCCCTGTCCTGCTGCGCACCAATCTTAGCTCACTTGTCATGGTCATCAAAGCAGAGAACAATTGCTCATATCAGGTCATGGTAAGTTTCTGTCGGCAGAAGCAGTCTTTCAAATACCCTGGTCCTACACTTCTTTGGCTTTTAAAGATCAAAGCCAGCACTTTGAGTTGGACTCAAAAACAAATCTTATTTCCAGTTGACATTAAACAGCTACTGTTCCATTAACCAATCAAGAGGTTTTTAACTGAGTGACAATCCTAAAAATGCTTTCCTGGGAGTAAGTCCCACTTACTCCCCCTGAGCAGGATTCTGAGTAGATCTGTTTAAGATTGCTCACCAATCTAGATTGATCTCTAACAGCTGTGAGGGCCCATAAAAAATCAATCCTTAAATGACTATTCAACTAAGATTTCCTTAATTGTCTCTAATTGTAAGTGATCAGAATGAAAGCTTATAAAATCAGAAAACATACCTTTGCCAGGAGAGCATCAAATTGTTCTTGTGTTAGGGGGAAGATGAATGTTTCAATCACTTTTCTAAATTCACCCTTAGTGACTTTTAGGGTCTGATCAATGTCAACCGTCTGAAATGCTTTTTTAATTTCATCTTCTTTTGCAGCAATTTTCTGAAGCAAAATCTCTTCGATATCCTCTGAGGACAATGTTGGATTGGAGACAGAGCTGACAGATGCAGCTATAAAACATATTTTAGTGTTTAGCACATTCTTATGCTTTATAGAAATCAGGCTTATTTTTAGAGACCCAGTTACAGGAACTATTGCATTATTTCCCCAAGTTAGAAATCCTTCAGGACTCCACAGTAGATACAGAAAGACCAACACATATCCAGAACGTAATTCCCAATAACAGTCATGGGAGTTTACAAGCAGGGTATGAAAATAAAAGCCTTCACCTGTACAGTCCTCAGTATGTAAGCATCTGAAGCATACTACATATGAACATCTGGTTGGATCCATACTAAACTGGCAGTTTTCACCAGTTCTTTTCCCACTGTAGATGCCCTCTGTGTCACTCCTCAGGGTCCCCTTTCCCCCAGGAAAAGCATTTTGTAGCTATCAATGGATTGCAAGCAGGAGAGGGAAGGTAATAAAGTTCCATTCCACTGGTGGAAATTTAGTCTGTATCCAACCCATGGAAATCCCATTGAGATAGGATCCACCACAAGTATTAGCCATGGTATTTCTCATGAGCAGAGGCAGAACTCAACATTTCTTTCACAATAAGGCTAAAAATGTATGCACGGTTAATTGGGAGCAAGCCCAACTCAAGACAATGAGACTTACTTCTCAGTAGGCATACTTAGGATTGTTCTGCAGTTCTTGAACTTGTAACCCTCAACTCAGTGTACAAGTTTCCTAACCACTACAGGCTTCAATAAGTGCTCCTGAAAACACAAGATTTTTCCAGTAGTCCACCATTTCTAAGGTGCCAACTAGTTTGAAGAAAAGCATCCCATCCCTTTAACTCAAGGCTAGTCTGGTGAAATAGGCCATTGAAGCTTTTCCTGGTAAGTAGGAAAACAATGCTACTTAGTTAATGACATCCCACTACGCCTTTATTAAAAGGATAGGACCTTTTTCCAGACCAGTTGGCACCTGTGACCAATTCTTACAAAAAAGATAACAGTAGTTCAACAGTTCCTGAAGTTCTTAATTGTCCCTCATCATTCACTGCATTCCAGGAATAAAAAACAAAGCTACCACTGACATGCATTCACTTTGCCTGCCCGCCCCCATCCCAGACTATGGCAGGTTAGAGGCTGGCTTGGTTCATTCCACAATTATTTTGAATAACTCCACACATTAGTTTTTGTAGGGTTTGGTGGAGAGTTACCCTGAAAATCTCCATTATTTTAGATTAGATGGCAGTGAACCTTGTGCTTTCTTTTCTACAGTATACCATCTCATCTGAAATGTCCCTCTGAAACCTGCTCTACAATCTAAAACTCCTTGCTCTGCTGTTTTCAAACTCTCTAATTTGAACAGTTATGAAAATACTTACTTGAGGTCGATTTAACAGAGCTCTGTCTGCTGCAAATTGATGATTTGTCCACTGTAGCTTGGAGTCTTGAATTAAACACAATTCCACGAGACTGAGGACATAAACTACCATAATCTAAAGCACTCACCACTCTGGACATGATTGCTACAGAAAATAAAAAGGAGAACATCTTTGAGGGCATGGACAAAAACTGAAGAAAGAATAACCTAGCTGTGTAAGCTTACTGGATGACTAGACTGCATTGGGCCTGTTTGGCTTTTTTACAGTAGGGGTAAGACTCGCAGAACTTCATGTACCTTAAAGATAAAACCTGAGTCAGGAATGAGTACAACGAGACATCCTGATCTATGTCCCATCTGTCACCTGACCACAATGCAAGGCAGGGCAGGGCTTTTTTAGTAGAGGCACCCACTTAACAAAATGTACTTTGTCAGCAGAACAGCCTGGCCCCCTTCTTCCTGTTCAGTATGAACCCCTTATTCATTTTAATACTTTGAGGAAGGATACTGCTGCTTTATTTGCTGCCAGTGCATGCTACATAGAATGCTCTTTGGCACAGAATGAGGCTTATAAATGTTTGAAATATTTTTTTAAGATAGGTGAATACTAGAAATGTAATGAAGTTTCCACCACAATCAAATATTAAAGGCTAGAACACAGAAATAGAAACACATTCACATAGCCAAGAAGATATTCAAAATAATTCTTAAAATAACTATTATAAAGCTATTTCCTGTAGCCAGAATTTTTTCCAGGGAGCAAAGAGGGGGCAGTAACTGCTGGTAGGGGGAGGAGGAGACCCAGTGGGGGATGGGGAAGGAGGTAGGAGACCCAGTATAGATGGAGAGAGGATGTGGGGAGGGGGGAGACCCAACGAGGCCACAACAATCCACCTATTAGCCTGTAAGAGGCTGGAAGAACTTGTGTTGTGTTGCTCCAGGATTGATACGGTTATCCTTCTGGAAGGGATCTGCCTTAAGTGATCTTCTGCAATATGAACAGCACTGACCTTAAGATGCAAACTTTTCTTCTCCCTTTTTTTTGGGGGGAGGGACAGAAACAAATGTCTACGTCTGACTGAAAGGAAAGGGAGGAAAAAACAGCCAGCACCTCTGGGTTCTTCCACCAGCTGGACTGAAAGGATTGGGGGGAACATCTGTAGCCATTTTTAGTTTTTCTGAGTGCTGGACACCCAAACATATTGCAATAGTGGGATTCCCCCACCCCTTCTAGCAGCCTTGCAAATCTCTAAGGCTAATATCCTAGAGCACAGAAGCAGTTTCCTTCCAGCACGGACACTGAGAGCAGCGAAATCCCTCCTCCTCTTCTGACACTTCCTCCTTCTGCTCCCTGCCTAGGTCCCCCATGTCTGGGTTTCTTGCAAAATACCATGCAAAATACCAATTGTTGCAGGGGGGGGAACAGCCAAGCAAACTTCATGATGAATTTTGGCCAGTTCGTGCTTCGCAAAGTCAAGTTCATGGCAAGTCAACCAGCATGAACTTTCCACAAAACTTTCAAGTTGTTTGTGGTGGTTCCTGCCATGAGCAGAGACATTTCCAAGCAGACTGTCTCAGCTCAAAATGTTTATCCATCTTCAAAGCAACAACTTGTAAGGCATGTAGAAGAGCATCTGGGGGAGGCCCCTGCGACTCTGATGTCTCTAGCTTGCACAGGATCTGTTCTACACACTCCTGAACCTCCTGAACCTGCACCTATCAAAATGACAAAATGTGCAAGCTAGAAACACTAAACTCAGAAGTGACCTCCCAGCAGTCATTTTAACAGGTGCAGGTCCAGGAGATTCAGGAGTGTATAGAATGAATCCTGTGCAAGCTAGAGACACCAAACTCACAGGGGATCTCTGGCTGACTCTCCTCTACATGTTCTTCAAGTTTGGTGAGGATTGGATTTATGAATTCCAAGTTACAGCCCCCCAAAGAAGGTGCCCCGCAGGAAAGTGCTTTCTGGGGAAATGACTGCCTGACATTTCCTCAGAAAGCACTTTCCTGCGGCATCTTCTTTGGGGGGCCATAACTCAGACCCTATAAATCCAATCCTCTCCAAACCTGGAGGGCCGGTAGAGGAGAGTCAGTCAGAGATCCCCTGTGAGTTTAGTGTCTCTAGTACACCGGGGGCCATTCTGTCACCTCACAAACCAAACCAGTTTGTGAGGCAGCTAAAAGTTTGTGACAGTCCATGGTTCACAAACAAGGCACACCACAAACGATTAACTGAACCGCATTTTTCAGGTCATGCTCATCCCTATTGGTAATCTCTTGATGAACTCATTAGCTTTAATAGTAAGAAATACTTCCTCAGAGGTCTGTTTACATCCATGGAGAACAACTATGTAATTCAGTTGGCTTGCCCAATGTTTGACTTTAGGGAGCAGTCCTAAACAGGTGTAGTCAGAATTCCATTGAGGCTTACAGGAAAGTATGCTTTAGATTGCACTGTTAGTCTTTATTCTGCAAAAGCATATGAATCACCTTTCTGTCTTGCATTCAGCTTTATCAATTCTGGCAGTAGTTGTCACAGGTGGTTCCCTTGTTTTCTGCTTAGAAGATCAACCACATCCTCAGTGCTTAAAGTTTTGCTTTCTGCTCCTTTGAAATATCCAGCAGTGGGTCACAGATATAGCCAGAAATAGAGGAGTACAGTTGCTGTACTCTTGATTAAAAATCATGGAGAATGCTTCTGCAGGCCAGAATCAGAAATGGCCTGGTCTCACAGCTGAGCAATGAGATATGCAAAATAAAGAGTCCAGAGACCCAGAACAGAATAGCCTTGGAGAGGGACAAAGGAGTAACAGACTAATATGGCCCCTATTAAATTTAAAATGATAGAATTAATATCCACAGGTATATGTCTGGGCTCAGGTACAAGAAGTGTCTCAGAATGGCAATAATATCCAACTGAATATAGACAATATAGTTCAAAGATGGGTGTATTGGTTGGAGTCCAGCAGATACCCAGATGTATGAGAAATATCTAATACCTATTTCTGATAGTCTTTATGATAGTAGCAAAACTGAATTAATGTAACTTTTATATATTGTAAGAATGACTATAGTCTATAGATGACTTTAGATAACTTTGTATAATGTTTGAAGTTCTAAGATAATTAGTTAGCCAAGAATGTGTGCCTATCAGGTGCAACAACTAGCTGTTGGTAAAAGATGATTTTGAAAATCTATAACTATTGAAATCTCCTTACCCATAGCTGGTATACTTCTGCAAAGCCATTTTAATGGGTTCAAATAATTGTTTGTCCTTGATTATCTATGTAAAGTCAGTGGATGGTATTATCATATTATTTTAGTTTAGACAATGTTAGAAGTGTAAAGATTTATGTTGTAATAAAAAGTAGTCTTTTTACTTGTGTACTATCCCCAACCTGAACCAAAAATGATGTTGAGGTGTACCTCAGTTCAGTGATCTCATATACGGAAAGGTAACTAGTAGGGATGGACACCTGCCCTGAGATGCTGGTTCAGTTTGTGAACTGAACAGACCCAGTTCACAGACCGTTTTCCGAACTGAGCCCAGTTCGTGAACCGGTTTGTGAACCAGTCTGGATTGAAATAAGCCCCCCGGGGGGGTCTCAAGACTTCAAATTCTTAGGGTGCCTCCAGCTCACTCTCCTTGACATGCTCACCAAGTTTGGTCTGCATTGAACTTCAGGGGACTGAGCTACAGACCCCTAAAAAGGCGACCCAAGACAATACTTTTCAATGGGACATCACCCTCGCCAGTTCAGAAGTGACAAAAACTGACTTGGGTGAGCTAGAGGCCTCCAACGCACACAGTCCCTCCCTGGAGTGACCCTCCACATGCCCCACAAGTTATGTGTCTGTCTGAGTAGCAGACCCCCAAGCAAGGTGCCCCCAGGAAACTGATTTTAGAAGAGTTGTCAAGCACTGGTTTCAGACAATACAGAGCGGAGCTGGTTAAGCTACAGGCATCCAACTCCCTAGGAACCACCCACATGGTTGTGGGTGCCAATGTCTTCCTGGGGCCAACCACCCAGCCCTTTTGACACAATGATTGGTTGGGGCCAAGCCTCTCACCCTAACTGGGAAGGTGACAGGAACCTAGAGACTGAGACTCTTTGCACGGCTGTGACAGGAGGGCACTGGTTGAGTGGTGGCCAGGACCTAAAATATTCTGAAGAGGAGGGGTTCAGGTCCCCCTGCTAGAGGGACCTGGCACCCGACGACCCAGACTCTCTGTTTGGCGAAAGACTCCCAAGCCCCATCATACAGATGGAATGCTGACCTACAGCAATGATGTCCTCAATGAGGCCAGACGTGCATGGATGTTGTCATGGATGGTGCAGGGGCCATCCCAAGAGGGAGAGGGCATCGCTCACATCCATCTGTTTATTTTAAAGTTTTTGTAGGAGTTCGTTGGGGTGGAGAACACAAAGACTTTGAGGACAAGAGTCATGTCCTACAGATATCTCTTCTTAGGTTGGCTGGCGGAGGGAACATCTCAAGAGGGGGAAGGCATCATTCATGTTCATGTTCATCAATGTTTATTTTTAAGTTTTTTGGTGGGTTCCTGGGGTGGAAAGTGTGCGCAGAGAAGTTGAAGACAGAGGTGCAGGCAGATCACCATGTGAATTAGATGAAGTTCATAATTTTATAATGCCATCAAAATAAGCCTTTTCAAATGCAAAATACTGAACAGATCCTATCACAAAAGGAAACTAGTGTCATTTATGAATTAAAAACATATAATCCTTTTGGTATGAATCAAAGCATGGATTTTACATCCTATATGAGTAAGCAGCAAGCTTTCAAATTACTGGACCTGTGCATTTGTAGCCTGATATCCTTCCCTAAGTTTAATTATTATTAAAGCAGCAGGGTTCAAATTGCTTGACCTGTGCATTGGCAGCCTGATCAACTTTTATTTGATTCAGTTAGAGCAGTAAGATCTCTTACAACTTGACCTGTGCCGCTGCAGCCTGACACATGAATATAAATTATGGTGCAACACATGGTGGGATAAGACCCATGATCCTTTATGACTGGCTTCTGTATGTGCTACTACTGAGATTGAGGTGAGCTTTTCTGTTTTTGCATTATGTATCTATGCAACTTATACATATTGTCTAACTTTTTATCCTCATTTGTATATGCCTTGAATTTGTATTTAGTCCCACTGTAGCCTATTGGTTTTGAAAAAGAATAATTTGAAACGCGGCAGCTTGCATCTGGACTACATGTCTTTATGACTTATGGATTTCAAGATTATATGGATTTTCAGGGGTCTTTTTGTAGAAAAACAGCTACAGGAGCTCATTAGCATATGGTATGCTAATGAGCTATTAGGCTATTAGCATATGCCACACCCCCTGACATCACCAGAAGTGATGTCAGAGGGGAAGCAAAAGGCGGGGAGGCATCTTCAAAAGCCTCCCCTTCCCTTCCCCAGCTGGTCTGGGTGGGGAAGCTAAGAGAGAAGAGGTTTAAAGTTTAAACTCCTTCTCATGAGAGTTGGGCCACAGAAGGAGGAAAGAGGGAAGGAAAGAGAGAGAGTAGAGAGAAGGAAAGAAGGAAGGAAAGAGGGAAAGAAAGAGAAGGAAAGAAGGACGGAAAGAAAGAGAGAGAAGAGAAGAAGGAGGGAAACAGGGAAAGGAGGAAAAAAGAGAAGAGAAGAAGGTGGGAAAGAAAGAAAGGGAGAAGAGAAGAAGGAGGGAAAGAGGAAAAAGAGAGAAGGAAAGGAGGGAATGAAAGAAATTTGGCGGCAATTCGGCCCCATTATATCCTATGGGCCATTGAAGTCAATGGTGAAAACATAGGGTATATTCTGGGGGCTGGAGGGGAGGGGTTTGAGGGAGACGCTCCAAACTCACAGGATCGCTGATGGAGCCTCTCCCCAAGATACCCACCAAGTTTCAAGAACATTGGACCAGGGGATCCAATTCTATGGGCCCCCAAACAGGTTGCCCCTATTCCCTCCATTGGTCTCTATGGTGGGGGAAAAAGTTACTTTTCCCTATGGAAATAGAGACAGAACTCTCTTGGAAGGAAGGCCCCTTTCTAAGAGTTAGTTTCTGTTTGGATTACAAACCTGCAACATGGAATTTTACTAGTGGGCAGTGAAGCTGGACTTAATTGCTCACAGCAAATATGGTTTTCATCCTGAAGATTCCCTGGTGCCACAACGCACATTGAATGACTGGTAAATATAAATACCTATGTGTAGGCCGAGGACAGACTGGCAATTTGCCGCGGGATGGGACCCGGGCTGACAACGACTCAATATCGGATTAAATGGAATGTTCACACAGGCACATCTGCCTGGCATCCCCCACCCGTAGCCTACCGGTGCTCTCGCGCTTCACTGCCAGATTAAAAAAACACCTGATAAAAGCCGACGCAAATCTTGAAAGCCTGCGTTTGTCACGCGTTTCTCCGCTTCCGGGGAGTCTGAACGCGCAGCCGAAAAGCCGGGAGCAACCCGCGTTGGGCATGAGGCAGCAGCGGTGTGATTGGCTGCGCTCCGCTCCACTGCCCAATGCGGTGCCGGCGTTGCAGGGCAAAAAAAAAAAAAATCGCTGAAATGCGCTTATGCGCACATACGCCCACAGCCGAAATAATGGGGAAACAGCGAATATAGCGCGCCTCCGGCGCAGCAGTCTGAACGCTCCCGCGCGCCTCCGTCTCATTTCTTCCGGCAGAGGCCCCCGCTGTGTAGACGGGAAAACCCGGTATTGTTTACTCCGGGTTTTTTTTGCCCCGACTCGATACCGGGGCAAATTGCCAGTCTGTCCTCGGCCGTAGTTAGAGCTAAATAAAATATAGGCCTGGTTCATTGTTTTATAATCTTTGCAAGTCTGATTATATGCATGCTTTGCTAAATAAAGAACTTCTATAGATTAATATTATCTGAGTTTGAGTCCTGTGTTGCAACTGGATCTCTAAGGCTCAATTCCGTTGCCTGGGGCTGACTCAGCTGATGTGGCTACCACTGTGTGTTAATTAATTATCTGCAGCTCTGGCACAGTTATTAAATCCCAGAAACCAAACAGGAGATGGGACCTCTCTCCTGAGCCTGGTGGGAAACCTAATTCTGAGGTCCTGGTGGCAGTCTACTGATTTAAGTGTTCCTGAAGCATGTGGGATTTTGGTATCTCTCATTCCTGGAGGGGCGTGAGGGGTAAGATCCTGCACATGCTGGCAGAGTATCAGGAATTGTGCCTCTCTTATCTCCTGGACTGGGGCTCTGAGGGGAACAAAACCGGTACACGGCTAACCCTGCCCAATGAGTAGGTCTGATAAAGAGGATAAGACCCTCTGCTTAGGTGGCAAGGGACTTGTTTACGTGCTGATAAAAACCTCATGTACCTCTGCCGTTACCTTTGATAGTAAAAAGCCGACACAGAGCTGAGGTGGCTCAGTGGCACTTGGTGAAGCTCTGAGATTCGTACACAGAAAAGATAGAAATTGACACATTGCACTTCTTGGAATTACCAAAACTTGAGATTATATTCTGAAGTAATTTTTAATTGCAGATCTATGATCACATCCTGAGAAAATTAGAATATAGCTGTGACTTTTAGTCCTAATAAATTGGGCATTTTTCTATTGCTTCTGTTTAATTTTTTAATGAACTAGAATGGCCCGTGAAATCTAATTTTTACATTCTAAGTGTGAACAAAACACCATGCAAGCACATTCTTTTCCATGTCGTAACAAAACCTTAACCAATAATTACCAGCCTTTGCACTAGTTTACCTAACAGTATGCGCTATATTCAAAACTGATTAGTGATGATAGTGTTAGACACGGACTATTGAAGCTACATTTTTTAAAATGTCATAACTCAGCCTTAATCTAAGCTCACTGTGTAACCTTGACCAAGTCACTATATCTTCTTCTAACTTACCTCTCACAGTTCTTTTGAGATATTTGTTTATTTAATTCATTATACCCTGTCTTTCTTTGCCACAGGGACTCAAATTGAGAAAGGGCCCCCGGTTATACTCACTTGCCCAGGGCCTACAAAAACCTGGAACCAGCTCTGATCGGAAGAATATGACCCCATATGACAGCAATTACACTGGCTACTGACCCACTCTCAAGCTCAATTCAAGGTGTTGTTTTGTCCTTTAAAATGGCTTGGGACCGGGGTATCTGAAGGACCGTCTTCTCCCATATGTTCCTGCCTGGGAATTACGATCACAGATAGAGTCCCACCAATTAAAGAAGCTCATCTACTGGATACACAAAAGAGTGTCTCTTTGATGGCAATCCCACCATTATGGAACATCCCCCCGTAGGTGCACCTGGCCCCCTCAATGTTGATCTTCAGGAGGCAGTTAAAGACAGTTTTATTTAAGACTGCATTTGACTGATTTAGTTCTTATTTATTGGCAGTCCTAATTGCAGTTTTCAAATTGTGACTTTTTATAATTGTTTTTTAACTAATATTGGTTTTATTGTGTTATTTTTAATTGTTTTATTTATGTTGTAAACCTTGAGTTCCACAAGGTGCAAGAGTGGCTAATAAATGTTTCAAATAGATAAAAGTTGATCCACTCCTGACCAAATGAGATTTCTTCACCTGCTACTTCCTCTGACAGATACCTCACCCTACCTCACAGGGTTGTTGTGCTGATAAAATGGAGGAAAGGAGAGAATGTAAGGCCCTTCGGTCCCCATTGGGGACAAAGTCAGGGTATAAACGAACTGCATATATGTATGCATGCATGCATGCAGGGCTCAATTCCTGCAGGAGTTCACCAGAGTGACGCTCCTGCAGTAAGGAACCTAAGGGGTGGGCACATGCAGTTTCAGTTTTAGTTTACTGTCTTAGCCATTGGCCATAACAACACAACATAAAACAAAATACAACAAACATTATACATCAAAATGGGGAAGACCCTTCAATAACTTGCAGTAAGTCCTAAACTCATTCTTATCTTTTTTGCCGCTAGTGCAAACAAAGCCATTCTGCTGGTAACATGTGCATCTGTATCAGAGAGCAAAAAAACCACCAGATCCTGATCTGAGGTTCCATTATGCAGAGGTACAATAGGATAAATAAACCTTTGCCTAAGTGATTCATGCCATACGCATCTCAAAATGTAATGTTCGACATCATCTACCTCACCCACACCACATTGGCATATTCTAGAGGCGGCAGGGGTACTCAAAAAGTGGCCAATGCAAACCATTGAGGGTATGGCATGGAATCTTAGGGCAGTAAAAGCCCTTCTTATCTCCAGAGTAGTTAGCTTCTCAAGATATACCGTCCTACAATGGTCTCTCTTAAAGTTCTTATACAAGGGGGCTGTATGGCAACTTACCACCGCCTGGCGGTTCAAGAGCCCATCCTTACTAAATACCCATTCCTTCAATTTAGACTTTTGATTTTCACTGTCCAGTAAGTCATCGGGGATGGAGTATTTCAATAAAATAGAGTTCAAATGTTCATCTAGTCTTTTCGAGGATTTCAACAGCAACCCGAAACTTTGAACACCTAGGATATCCTGAGGTCGTTCTAAACATTTTCTCCAATAGGAGAGGATTCTTACATTTGCCCTGGCTTTCAGAGATACCATACCCAGTTCGGCCCTCATCAATGCCGCAGGGGAACCTTTGGGTAAAACCAAAATCTGCCTCATAAAGTAATTTTGCACGGTTTCAATCAGGGACAGCAGCAATTCGTCCCAACCCCAAATCTCTACCCCATACAACATTGCTGAAAGAATCTTACTCATGTATAGTTTAACAACCGGGTCAATCATACCTCCACCCCCCCCAAGAAGTAAAACTTCAGCAGGGCCCCTAAATTCTTCATGGCAGCGATCTTCAATTGTATGATATGGGGACGCCAAGATAGGGTTTCTGAAAAAATAATACCCAAATATCTATATGTGCTACATTGCTCAATTGGTGTACCAAGAATGCTCCAAACAGATTTCTTGGGTCTTTTCCTAAAAACTAGAACTTTAGATTTGGCGTAGTTTATTTGTAGGGCTTCGGTCTTGCAGTACTCGCCCAATCTATTAAGTAACCTCCTCAAACCAATCTTGGTTACAGATAGAAGGACCATGGCGTCCGCATACAAAAGAATTGGAACGTTGTATTGCCCTATAGCAGGTGGCATAAATTCACTACCTTCCAAACTGGCAATTAAATCATTCAAATACAAGTTAAACAGGGTGGGAGCTAGCACACAGCCCTGTTTCACTCCCTTCTGCACAAGTATATCTTCAGTAAGCTGGCCCTCCCTTCCTACCTTGACCTTGACAGTGGTGTTATTATACATCAAGCCAATTAATTTAACTAACTGGGGATCAATATTTATGTTCCGGAGTTTCTGCCATAGCCTGCCTCTGTCTAGAGAATTAAAGGCTGCAGCTAGATCGATAAAGGCAGCATAAAGGGCCTTTGTGGGGCCCCTAACAGCCAAGGAGGCCAGGGTGTATAAGGTTTGGCAGTGTTCAATAGTTGAGTGCTCTTTTTTAAAACCAATTTGAAGGGGATGAATTAAATTATTCTCTGTAACTTGATCTTCAAGTTTATTTTTTAGATGAGTACTATATAGTTTAGAAGCAACTGGCGGTAAGCTGATTGGCCTATAATTACACGGATCACACTCTTCACCCTTCTTATAAATTGGGACAATAATACTTGTGGTCCAACCCTTAGGGAGTCTGCCAGTTCTATCGATCAAGGTAAAAAGCTTAGCTAGCATTGGGGCCCACCAATCAATAAATGATTTAAAACACTCAGTTGGGATTAGGTCCTCGCCAGGGGATTGGGCACATGCAGCAAGCCCTGCCCCTCAGAAAACCTTGGCACTCAGCCAAACATGTCGAGGCTGGCGGGGAAGGAGAACCAGCCTTGGTATGCAATAGGTGGCCAAAGGCAGGAGGGATGCCACCAACAGGTCGCCTCCACCCCCTCACCTCACCCCGCTCCAAATCTGCCGGGAGCTGCCACTCGCCTCGGCCACCCCGAGTGCCCTGCCCCGCAGTCTGGACCTTTCCCCTTCCTCTTCCTGGTCTACCACGGCTGCCCTCCATACCAGGGCGCCACAGGGAGGGAGAGAGAGAGCACCCATCTGGAGGCCTGCAGCCGTGGGGCCCTCCCCGGCTCCCAAGTGGCCGGTGATGGGTGGGGGCACAGCCAGGTCGGGAGGAGGTTTGTGGCTGCTTCAGTGTGGTCAAGGAGCCACTTTCCTGCAGGGAGCGGAGCCTGGGCCAGGCGGAAGGGCTCGTCAGGGTATTTCGAGGCAGGAGGCGAGCAGCGGCCAGCAGGTAAGCCCGGCATCTGGACTGCCACATGGCCACTGGGATGGCTGCTGTGTGGAGACTCCAGCCTGAACCCAAAGAGACTGGAGTCACGCTGCTCGGCTGGCTCTGAAGCTTTCCTCTCTCCCGACTGTGCTGGCTCCTTCCATCCTTCCTTCCTTGTTCTCTCTCCCTCTCCCTTATTTTTTTCTTCCCCTCTCTCTTTCTCCCTCCCTCCCTTCCATCTTTCTCCCTCTCTCTCTCTTTCCCTCCTTTCCAACCAAAAGACTTCAGTGGTGGGATGTACTAAAAGGAAGGACAGGATTGCTCATTGGAAACAATGGGAGAGACTTGAAGGCCCATTTGCAGTAATGGGAGCCAGGAATGCCAATTGACGGGACGTACTAAAAGGAAGGTCAGGATTGCCCATTGAAAAGAATGGGAGAGGCTTGAAGGCCCATTGGAAATAATGGGAGCTAGGAATGCCAAATTGACTTGCATGGACTCCTTTGAGATACATTACAGCACAAGAAGAGTTGCAAAGAAAATGTAGAATGGATTGTCTATTAAGATCTCTGGAATGACAGCCGTTGGGAGTACCAGGAGTATTCTGGCACTGGAACGACAGCTCCTGGGAACAGAGTCTGTGTGCTGGGACTGGACTGCCGGTCCGGTCCCAGCACACAGATTCTGTTCCCAGGGGCTGTCATTCCATTCAGGGCCCTGTCATTCCAGTCCCAGAACACAGCTTCGACCCCCAGTCCCAAAACACTTCTTCTACTCCCAGGGGCTATCACTGCACTTTGGGGCTGTCATTTCAGTCCCAGAAAACATTTGCTACTCCCTGGGACTGTCAATCCACTCTGGGGTCTGTCAATCCAATTCCAGAATGCTTCTGGGTTGAGGATTTTTTGCTTGGAGCTGTTTGCCTTGCATTTGGAAGGGATAGCTCTAGTGGTGGGGAAAACTCCAGAGAGAGAGCTAGAAGAGGGATGGACATTCCTTAAGAGAAGGATCCATAAGGATAGTCTCTTTCCTCCCACCCAGCCCATTTCTCGCCTCTCCAGAACCCAGAGAGAGCTAGAAGAGGGGATGGACATTCCTTAAGAGAGAAGGATCCCATAAGGATAGTCTCTTTCCTCCCCACCCAGCCCATTTCCTCGTCCTCCTCCAGAACTCCGAGCCCAGAGTTCTGGGGGGCGGGGAGTCTAATGCAAGGGAGTCTGCTCTCCAAAGTAGTCATTTCCTCCAGGGTGATGCTCTGTATTCTTGATGTTTGGGGGGCAACACTGGGAGGGCTTCTGGAGTTCCAGTCCTGCTGGTGGACCTCCTGATGGCACCTGGCTTTGGGCCACTGTGTGACACAGAGTGTTGGACTGGATGGGCCACTGGCCTGACCCAACAGGGCTTCTCTTATGTTCTCAGTGTGTTGCAGCATTGAAAAAAAGTCAAACTCTTAAGGTAGGGATGATTAGGAAAGGGACTGAGAATGAAACAGCTGAGACTGTAATGCCCCTGTATAGATCTATGGGATGGACCTGTTGTATGGAATAGCGGTCACTGAGGGTGAGGTATTTGTGTATTTCCTGCATTGTGCAGGGGGTTGGACTAGATGACCCTGGAGGTCCCTTCCAACTCTATGATTCTATGACTGTGATTTGTATTAACCTGTTATGATGAACCCCTGTATCTCCCTAACTGTCCAGCAGATTTTCCCCATCAAATCTTCAGTTCCCCGCAGTGACTGAGTTGCCCTACAGTAGCGTATATAAATTCCTTGTCATAAAAGACTTGACTGTGGAGGAGGGGAGGGGTGTCATTCTACCAAAAACGAGAGTGTTTGGGTTTCTCTGTGAATTTGAGAACAGGAACTGGCACTAAAGTGAGATTGGAAAAGAGTGTGTGGCTTTCTGAAAACCCTTGTGCTGCAGCTACAGTAATAATTATGCTACAATACAGTTTGTTAGTCTTAAAGGTGCTACTGAGCTTTTTACTATTTTGTATGTTATGGCAGTGATATGAGAGCTGTGGGTCCATCTCATGCTACTGACAGTAGTTACACATTAGGCCTTGCCCAAATGGTTCTGGGCATTAAAGCACACGTGCCCTGTGGTAATGGAAAGTGCTAGCAAGTCATAGCCAACTCATGGTAACCCTGTAGGGTTTTCAAGGCAAGAGACATTCAAGGATGATTTGCCATTGCCCGGCTCTGTATCATGTCCCTGGTATTCCTTGGAGGTCTCCCATCAAATACTAGTCAGAGCTGACCCTGCTTAGCTTCCAAAATCTGATGAGATCAGGCTAACCTGAGCCATCTGCATGGTGCTGTGTGGGTGCTTCCCAGGTAATCATCTTCAACCTATTCTTGGGGAGCCATAATCATTAGGAAAGAGCCATGTGATAGAAATGTCATAATAATTTACTCATATTTGCAAGAGCCAATAAGATTTGAGTCTGATGGGGGATTGGGCAAATTGATCTAAGGAACTGAAAGAAGAGAAAGTATTAGCAAGTTCAGTGATTAAGGATTTGAATAGAGCTCTTTATAGTCCAATCCTGAGGACACTTCCCTGGGAGTAAGCCCCCTTGGATAGAGCTCAGTAGAATGTCTCTGTTAGACTGATGAGGAATTGTTATAGGAAGGAGATAAACAATTAAAGTATATAAGAGAGAGAATGAGAATGTCAGAAAATGTAATATAGGTTTCTGTGGACTGCCTCCCCTATTATATCACACAGACCTTGCAATAGCATTGTAGCTAACCCCACCTAAGAAACTTCTATGCTGTTTCTATAATTTCTAAGATGTACTTCACACCAACTTTCCTTTCTAATTCCTCTCAACTATGTACAGCTTTCTGTATCGTGCTTAATTTGGACTGCTTTGCTTTCTCAGGTCCTAGCCTCCTTCTTTTCTATAACCATGGATCTACATCCCCTTCCTCAAGCCTTGCTGCTTGTCCCAACTCTGTAAAGTCAGACCAGTTTGGCCAGTGGCAACCCAAAATACATCTGCCTGTCCAGGAAGTTCAACAAAGGCCCTGGTCATATGGGCCAGAGGCATGGCAGTTTGCCCCAGAGCTAAATAAGGCACGGTAGCCCAATCTCACAGACCACCGGGTTGCCACGCTCCAGCTCTGCGCCATGATCACACCGCGCTGCTGTAGCGTGGCAAAAAAGCAGCACAGCAGACCACGCAAGTGCGAAGTGCGCATGCGCCGTTGGGGGGGCGGGCTGCTGTCAGTGACTTGTGTGTGCGCATGCATTGTCCAGCGTTGGTGCACATCCCAGGGAAACTTACAACATCCAGAAACCCCGGGGACATGGGCGGGCGTCGGAAGCCGCAGGATACCGGCGCTTCCGCGATCAGACGCCAGCCTTTGCCCCGGGGTTTCCAGAAGCTAGTACCTCAGACCTACTAGTTTTTTACTCCGCGTTTTCGGAGGGAAGCCTCGGGTTGGCCACAGGAGCCCTACGCCTCCCAGATGTGCTCGTATGAACCCGCACGGAAAGTCCGCAGGGCTCCCGTGCCTTCAGCGGGGCAAATGCTCAGTGTGGACGGGGCCTAAATACCACTAGAGGTTTTGTCACCACTGCTACATTACTTAATGCATTACAATATAGGTTCATGTTCAGGCTATAATTTATGATGTTTTAGTTTGGGAAGATCAGTTTTCTTAGTCACATCAGTTGGTGGTGCTATTTTTTTCCTGTAAACTCCTCTTCCATCCCAACGGACTCTGCTGCTCACATGTTGTCTGTCAATTCCCCTCATTATTCCACCCTTCCTCCAGTCCTCACAATGGCAATATCACCCAGCCTGATGAAGGGAGATTTGACTCTTGGAAGCTTATTCCCTGAAACTCTTGTTGGTCTCTAATCTGCTACTGGACTCAAATCTAACTGTCCCAGTATCTCCGAGTAAGTGTCATGCAAAATGTAGATCTGAACATGGGTCTCCTCAATCCACACTGGTCTTCATGCCATTGGTCCAGCTACTTCAGCATGGGCTGCTCTGATGCAGGTAATCTCTAGAGACTCAGACAGAGAAAGATCCTTTCCAGCACCTGTTCTCTTAGACCTCCTAGGTTTAAACCTTTATCCTTTGGTCGCCATGGTCTCTCTATCATCAGTCCATCAGTGTCATCATTGTCTACTCAGTGGGTGTAGAATTCACAAGAATGATTAAATCAATATATAAAGAACAAAAGGCCACGGTGATTGTAAACGCAGAATCAACGGAAACGTTCTGGGTCACGACAATAATATAAAAGGTCTTAATATTAGAGCTTTCTCATATAAGTTAAGAGCATTTGCTGATGATATTATGTTTATTGTTGAAGATCCTGTTAATAATATGCCGTTGGTATTTGAAAAAGTAAAAGAGTTTGGTGATCTCGCAGGGTTCTATGTAAATAAAAATAAATTGAAAATACTGTGTAAAAATATGATCCCTACAAAGCAACAGTGTTTACAAAAAACGACGGAATGTGAAGTGGTTAAGAAGGTTAAGTATTTGGGAATTGATATTACAATGAAAAACATTGTTTTGTTTAAAAATAACTATGAAAAATTGTGGGTTTCGATAAGACGTGATTTGGAAAAATGGGAAAAACTCAGATTATCTCTTCTTGGAAGAATTGCCGTTGTCAAAATGAATGTACTGCCCAGGCTAATGTTCTTATTTCAGACAATACCAATTGTGAAAGGCGTAAAAGTGTTGGTGAAATGGCAAAGAGAAATCTTTAAATTTATCTGGGCAGGAAAGAAGCCGAGAATTAAAATGAAAATAATGTACAATGTTAAAGACAGAGGTGGCTTCCAAGTCCCGAATTTGCGTTTGTATCATGAAGCTATATGTATGTCTTGGTTAACTGATTGGGTTAATTTAGAAAACAGAAAACTATTGGCCCTTGAGGGTCACGATTGCAGATTTGGATGGCATGCCTATCTTTGGTATGGAAAAAATAAAGTAGATTCAATGTTTAAGCATCACTATATAAGGAGAACGTTGTTTGATGCATGGACCAGATACAGGAGTACAGTTCCCGATGAGAGGCCTTTATGGATTGTTCCTGCTGCAGTTATTCATCCTTTTTCAGAGCATAAATGATTGGTTGAAATACCAAGAGTTGCTTCAAAAGGAAGGGAAGAACTATGTTTTAAAACCAAATAATGAACTAGTATTTGAGTACGGTTGGTTACAATATTGCCAAATACGGGACATTTACAAAAAAGACTGTAAAGAGGTTGGTTTTAGAGCTAAGAATGATGAGTTTGAAGATATGTGGTTGAAAAAAGGGCGAAAAATGATTTCTAAGTTGTATAAAACCTTGTTAACTGTATATACTTTGGATGAAACTGTTAAAGAGCAAATGATAAAATGGGCCATAAATATGAATAAGGAAATTTCAATGGAATCTTGGGAATTTTTGTGGAGAAAATCTTTTAAAATGTCAACCTGTGTTAATATAAAAGAAAATTGCTATAAGATGATGTACAGGTGGTATATGACACCAAAAAAGATTGCTAATATTAGCATGGATAAGAACTTGAGTAATAAGTGTTGGAAATGTAAAAAAATAGAGGGTTCTTTTTACCATATGTGGTGGACATGTGAAAAAGCAAAAGTATACTGGTCAAATGTATATTGTGAGATGCAGAAGATATTAAAAATTCCTATTAGAAAAAGCCCGGAACTACTTCTCTTAGGTTTGACAATGGAAAAAATTCCACAAGAAAAGAGGACATTACTATGGTACATGATCACATCGGCAAGAATGGCTTTTGCGCAACAGTGGAAAGCGGAGAAGGTGCCAGATATACAGGACTGGTTAAGGAAATTGCTGTTTTTAGCGGAAATGGACAAAATGACGAAAAAAATAAATGGACAAATGGCAGAACAATATCTAAAAGACTGGGAAGACTGAAATTGTATATGGAAACTGAATATAAAATGAAAGGGAGAATGTACAATCTTGATTCTTATTGAAATCGAATGAGAAATAAAATGAATAGTTGATTGTACTGTATCTTTACTGGAAAACGTGTTAGAAAAAGTCAGGTTTCAATGTATTAGAATTGTGTTACCTGGTTTGTTGATTGTTACAAGTCTAAATTTGATTACCTTTTAATTTATTTTTTTGTTATTAGCAGTGTTGGAAGCCTATTGGGGGGGATGGGGGATGGGATATAATCTTTAAACTGAATTGGTAATGATGTTTAACAATGTTGAATATATTCCAATAAAAATTTTGTTTCACGATCATCGTCTACTCAGACTGGCAGTAGTTCTCCAGGGTTTTATGTGCAGGATTTTGCCCATGTCCTGCTTTGTTTCTGAGTAGTTGGGGTCTGGCTAGGGGGGTTCTCAAGATTCCCAGGCCCCCTAAATTTCTGGCTAGCCCCTTTCTAGATCCCACATTGCTCCACCTCCATAAACAGTGACAATGGCCTGGGCCTCAGTTCTTTTAAGGACCTAGCAGAGCAATGCCTCTGGCCCAGCCCCAGCCTCCCCTCCCCCGCGAAATTGGAAAGTCTAAACCCTTGTCCCTAATCCCAGCCAGGTGAAGAGAACCGAACTTGTACTGCTCAGGAACTAAGCAGGACAGGCTCCAGACAGAAAAACTGTACCTTCCTTGACAAAACGGCTTGGAACGGCCTCACCCGGATCGGCCCTTTCTTCACTCACACACCCCTCTTGAGAGCGAGTCCTTCGGTCCGGAAGCAATTCGGAAGCCGCGTCTTCCACCGCCCCCCCCTTACCTGGTGGGAACTGCGCGACGCCGTTTCGCGGGCGGCCTATGGCGCGATAAGAGGGAAACGGGCACAGCCCAGCCTCTACCCCCAAACACCCGACTTTTAGCCCCAGTGCCTTCGCGTTCTTAAGAAAAGGCGCATTTCTAAGACGCTGTTGCCCTAGTAACGGAGAAAACCTTCTGGTTGGTCGGAAACCGCATAGGCTGCCTAGCAACTGCAAGGAGTATAACAATTGGATCCCTCCGCTGCAATTCACTGCGTCCGGCTCGTTCGCCCCCCCACCCCCAGCTTCCCGGAAATTCATTTTAGTTTATTCATAAATAATCTGGAATATGCTGAACTGGAAAGGTGCCACTGAAAGAGGTTGGCTGTCATTTTAGTCAACACAGAAACTTAGACAAAGTGGTGAAGAGGGCAGAGTGCCAAACCCAAAGGGCATTCTCGCGAGCAGACGCCGAAAGAAACTCTGAGAGGGATCCCTCTACTTTCAACAGGCGGGGCATGTTCCTGTTCCTCGCGCCGCCTCGAGGTCTCTAAGAGCCAGACGAGAGAAACAGGCAAGGAAGTTGGACAGATGCCACGGGGAGCCGTTCCCCTAGGCTGTTGCGTTTCTGGCATCCACAATTCCGCTGTAATATCCGAGTTGCTGAAAACGTGCACCGGATCCAAAAATGATGCTCTTTCATATTATTCACACATAAACACCAAAAGCGGACATAAGTCGAACCGAAGGTATTTTTAATATCATGTGTGAAAACACCTTAGGGAATTTCTTTCTCAAATAGTGCTGATAATATATAGCTGCACCAAACAGCATCTCATACACTTTGCATTACATAAATAATGCCGCTAGTATTGTTACTAATAGTTCCCAAAGGGCAACCGTGTTAATCTGGTTACACGATCAAATAGCACCACATTTTTTTAAAATCCCTGAAAATCTTTTGAGTGAGTGCAGCAAAAAAAAAAACACAAAAAAAACCGACAGTACTTCAGTACTTAATTAGCTGGGGGGATCCACTGCCTCTAGTTTAGGTGGCTTTTGAGAAGGATTAGACAAGGATAACAATAGAAATCTGCATTTTCAGATATAATCTATGAAATCTGGTTGTAGTGTGACTGAGCATTTGAATAGGTTCCATGACAAGCAGTGAAATGAGAAAGGTGAAGGATTTAAAAACTCTGATTTTAAAAATAATAATAATTAATACACTCTTCCTGGCTGGTTATACATTCAGCAGTGGGGGCTGTGTTCTACTCCCATCTGCTGGAGAATTCTTGAAATTTCTCATTCAAATTTAGGGCCGGTCACACTGACGTTTTGATGGGGGTTCGCTGTTCCCTCGCGCATGTCAGTTTCACATTCACACAGGCCAATCCACCTCCTGCCCGGAAGCAGGCTCACTCTCGCAATGCTGCCGGGTTTTCCTGACCCCTGGAAAATCAGGTGTTTTCCTGGCACTTGCGGTTTGAATGTGCGATTTCGCCCATCTGGACAGCCCATTTTTCGCAATGATTGCGATTAGTGTTAAGTATGGAAGTCAACAACGAAATGATTTCAGCAAGTGATTTCAGTTTATTCGTAACAGCAACTCCAACTCAGAACACAACAAACACACCACAAAACAGTGGAGCACAGCTCCTTCTTTTAAACTCTCCCGGGCTGTCAAAGCCACTCCCAAAATAAGTTAAGGACCAATAGAATTACAGAGATAAGGTCCAATCACAATTGTTCCCGCTTTGATACATATTTACAAGATGATTGGTTCTGTGCAGAGGTTTCTCAGAAACCAGCCAATAGTAATGCGACAGCTGAAGAGCCACATTCAGAATCAAGCTTAACATGTGAAAGTATAGCAGTGATTCACATCTCAATACACAACAATTAGGGCTGTCTGACCGCTCTTTGTGCGTTTTTTTTTTTTAAAGCTTACGGTTTGAGTGCTTGAGCAAACATGCGCTTAATAAATCCATTTAATGTTTAATAATGGATTTACTAAGTGCATGTTTAGTGAAGCACTCAAACCAGAAGCTTTTTTAAAAAAAAACAACGTACAGACGGCCCTGGAGTCAGGAACGAGAGGCAGGGGCTCCAGCAGCCTGGACGGGGCCTGCAAGGAGGATGGCGGAGATGGACACAGCGGAGCCTGTTTTCATGAGGCAATGGCGGCAGCGGTGGCAGTGGCACCCCCCCCCCAAAGTGGCAGCAGAAGCAGCAGCCGCCCAAGCCTCCCCCGTGGCCAGCAGGATCGCCTGGAGGGACGGCGCAGCAGCAGGCGAGCGGGTGCTGTAAGATAGGGGCTGGCTGCATCTAGTCAGCCCAATGCAAAGAAAAATGTTCCTGATTTAAACGAAGCGGGAACAAAGTGCAATTACCTTTGCAGTGTGACCAAAGCCCAAGATAAACAAATGGATAAACATATGGCTATTAGCCACAAGGTATAGACAGGAACTCTCAATCTGGGGCAGGTGATGCACTCTATTCTTGGTGCTGGGGGGGGCAGCAGTGGGAGGGCTTCTAGTGTCTTGGCCTCACTGCTGGACCTCCTGATGGCACCTGGTATTTTTGGCCACTGTGTGACAGTGTTGGACTAGATGGGCCATTGGCCTGATTCAACATTGGCTTCTCTTATGTTCTTATGTTCTTAAATTTGAAATTTCTCGTTCAAAACCAGATTCAGTTGGTTTATTAGCATTTACAGTCGGAAATTCTGCACTCGTCTTTTCCCTTGCAATTTTACCATAGTCGCTTTGGAATGGAAATATCCCTCTGCACTGCATGCCACTCCTCCTCTCCTTGTGCATTGGTTTACTTGGGACCTTCTGCATTGTTTTATGGCAATTCAGTGTGTTGCCTCAGGTTATCTAGATGTGGTTTTGCACTGGACCTTTTGCTCTCTCTGCTACCGATTTGCAGTGAACAATAAGCAGACTACTTGATGTGGCTCCACTGATCTCCCCTGCCCATTCCCCCTGCCCCTATTTCCCCTCCTTCTCCAAAGACAAAAGAGGATACATCTTCCCATTCAGAGAGAGCATAAGAATGTGTGGGCTTGGATTTCCTTCCCTTTTTGCAGAATCTGTATAATAAATGTTTGTGTGCTACAACAGTATATTTCTCTACCCAGAACCTTGTTGGAGGAAGCAAGTGTAATTGGCCCTGCATAAGATGCCAGTTGCAGCAGTATAGGACATTACCTTCCAAATCCATGAACAGTGTGTTCAAGGAAGCTCTGGAGAACATTGCAACCCAGGAAAGGAGCAGACATTTTGAGATCAGTTCTTGTAAGAATTGTGTAGTGTTAAGTGAATTTTCTTTATCACACATTTCAGTTTGTTGAGGCACTATTTTACAGAACCTTCTTGATATTACCCTGAACTAAAGCAGTAATCAGCAGTCATGCAGAGAACATAGCTTTATTAAGTAAGCAAGCAAACAGAAGCATGTGTATTCTTAACTGGAAGAAGAAGAAGAAGAAGAAGAAGAAGAAGAAGATGATGATGATGATGATGATGATGATGATGATGATGATGATGATGATGATATTGGATTTATACCCCACCCTTGTTGTTCACTTGTTGGAACACGGCCTTTAAGTGTCATACATATCACCTTCACTCAGAGTCTCAAAGCAGCTTACAAACTCCTTTCCCTTCCCCTCCCCACAACAGACACCCTGTGAGGTAGGTGGGGCTGAGAGAGCTCTGACAGAGACTGCTCTTTTCAAGAACACCTCTGACAGAACTATGGCTTACCCAAGGTCATCCAGCAGCAGCAAGCAGAGGAGTGGAGAATCAAACCTGGTTCTCCCAGATTAGAGTCCACGCACTTTAACCAATGGACAGTATGAATCAGGTGAAGGTGGACAATCAGAAGATAACTTTAACAAAGATAAGGAAGGTGTGTGGAAGGAGTCCAGAAGCAGGGCATCAAGTGGGTGCCAGGAAATACAGTGGGGTGGGGGACCACTTTGGGAATGGTGCCCTATTTTTTTTATCCTGCCCTCAGTACCTGTTGTGTTGAGTATGAATCCATGTTTGTCATAAAGCACCAGTGAAATATACTGGGTTCAAGACACGTATAGTAATCAGCTCACACTTTATTAGTGGTTAAACTAAAAGACAAACTAGCAGGGCTGAAGCCCTACTTAAATGCGTGCAGCACACCACATACACCCCACATACACTCCCTGTGATAGATCATTAACATAGTAGCTCTAATTCAGTAGGCGTCTGCCAGGATCCAAACTATCTATTGTGTTGGCAAGGTAAGCTGATCAGCTTCCTAGTGACTTCAGGCCAGTTACACAACAACCAGAAAGCGAGAGAAGGTTGAATGAAAGGATTCAGGGGGGGAAAGAGGGAGAAATCACAACCAGGGCTATTTTTGGGCAGGAACGCACAGGAAAGGAGTCCTGGCTGGCTCCCAAGTTGGCCACGTGCAGCAGGAACTATTAGCATAATAGGCCACACCCAACAGCAGAAACTCATTAGGATTGGCTACATTAGGGGTGTGTGGCCTAACATGCAATGGAGTTCCTGCTACAAACAAAGTCCTGGGTTTTGACAACAAACAAGGTAAGCCGAATAAGAAGCAAAAGGTGGGTGTGACTGGATGATCACACACTTCTGGTAACATGGGGGTGTGGCCTAATATGCTCATGAGTTTCTGCTGATGGGTGTTGCCTATTATGCTAACAAGTTCCTGCTGGGCTTTTTCTACAGAAAACTATTTCATTTCCTGATGCATTGGAGATTTTAAAGATACATTTCTGACTTCTGCAGTGCAGTCTGCTGGTAGCCAGAGCCACTATTTTTGCAAAGTTAAATGGAAGTGACAAGAAATAGTTTCCAGGACTAATAGAGAAATTTACAAAATCAGCAGGCCCATATGGGTCCCTGAGAATTCTTAACAAAATTTACAAATTGTCACTGAAATCTACCTCATCAGAGGATTAGAAAACAATAGATGTACATAACCCAGTATTCCCTCTAAGCTGCTCAGCTTTTCCTGTTCATCAACTGCATCTGCACAGAGATGAACCAGTCTGTAGCTGAACAGGTGGTTTCTTCTGACAGGGAAGGCCATTACTTGCAGTCCCAGTGGCATCAGGGAAGGGGTGATTCTGATGTTTCATGTGCCCAAGTGTTTTGCAGCTGCTGCTGCTGCTGCATGCATGGTGGTAGCAAAAGCAATTAAAGGGGATGTTTGAATGCTGGAGGTTGAAGTGATGATTCTGGGAAGGGGACGTGTGGCTCAGGAGTTGGTTGCTTTTACTCTAGATGCAAGGAGTTGGATAATGTCCTGGGTGGACATGCATATAGAATCATAGAACAGAATACTCAGATTACACAATACAAACTATATTTAAAGGACAGTTTCTGTGAGGGTTTTTTTTAATATATAGGTGTTTCTGGAAGTTGAGGATCTAAGGGCTTGTGCACTGGTATCTCTGCGGTTTACTCTTGTTCATGTATGATGAAGTAGTTATGTATGTGTGTATTCTTATTGTAATGTGTAAATGTGTAAAGTAAACCTTCAGGAGAATTTTGTCTCAATAACCTGTCTTTTTGAGTGCAGACTTTATGAAAGCCTACATTCCCTTGAACTAGTAGAGCCTCATTGTTCATCCCGCAGTACTAGCTTCACTCACTGTAAAGTCTGCATTTCAAGCCTGATTTAGGCTTGCCAAGTCCCCCCGGGGGGCGGGTAAACCCCCGCCTGAGAGGCCCGTTACCCACCCCCAGAAAATCGGGCCCCGGGGGGAACTCCACTCCCTTCCAGCAACGTCCGCAGCGTGATGATGTCACTCGGAGGTGACATCATCATGCTGGGCACGTTGGGGGTGGGACGCTCTATGATTCGAGGGAAAACTCTATGGTTTCCCCTCGAATCCTGGTGGCCCTGCCCCCAACATCTCGATGCGATGACGTCACTTCCGGGTGGCATCATGGCGGCGGCGCGCACGCACACAAAAGCTCCATGGACAGAGCAAGACTCTACCGCTCTAAGGTAATTCCCACTTGGCAACCCTAGCCTGATTGTGGAAGGGCTGCTTCATCCAGTAGCCAAGAGGCAATGCTGCACAATTCCCCTCACTTTCATGCACAGCAGCAAATAGGAAACTACTGCACCATGAGAAAACTTCTGTAATAAAGTAAGGCACCCTGTAGTCTGCATTTGAATACTCTTTTGGCAAAGGGAAGAGAGTTTATATCTGAATAGTTTCTGTAAGCAAAAGCTGGTAAATGAACATTATGGGTTGTTTTTTTCTATCCTTATTCTAATTCCCAGACTTTTTTTTTTCTGTGCGGATACCTATTCCCACCAACAGGGGCCTCACTCTCCCCCAACAGCTTTTCCTACATAGTCAGTAGACTTCCTGGGTTTGTAGAAAAATCCGAAAAGTGAGAAAATCCCTTCAGGGACAGTTGAATTCCCCCAAAAAAGCCTTTTGAAATGGCCTCTGCAAGGACCTGACTCCAGGCATCAACGGTGAGAGATTAGAACGTTGGAGGGGGGGGGAGAGGAGGCTTCTGATTGGCTCTGTCAGTAAAAGGGGGTGGAGGGGAAGGGCCCTTTCTTTCCAGGCCTCTTTCGGCCTTGGAGGGAGGGGGAGGGAGGGAGCCTTGGGGCCAGGCTGGGGGATTCCTAGAGGTTTTGGGGTGGAGTGCAAGGAGGGCAGGGTTTGGGGAAGGGAGAGGCCTCAGCTGGGTATCATGCCACAGAATCCACCCTCCAAAGAAGCCATTTTATCCAGGGAGACAGATCTCTGTTGTTCACAGATCTCTGGAGTTCACTCTCCAGGCCCCACTTGGAGGTTGCCAACCCTAGGTCTGGCAGCAGTCTAGGGTTGCCAGGTCCCCCCATGGGCACTGGCAGGGGATGGGGGTAGTGGGGTTGCCAGCTCCAGGTCTGGAAACTCCTGGAGATTTGGGGATGGAGCCTGGGGAGGACAGGGACCTCAGTGGGGTACAATGCCCTAGAGTCCACCCTCCAAAGCATCCATTTTCTCCAGGCGAAGTTATCTCAGTAGTCTGGAGCTGAGCAGTAATTCCAGGGGATCCCCAGATCCCACCTGGAGGCTGGCATCCCTAGGCAGCACCCTCTGGGTGACTTGATACCACCTAATTTGCATGACTTAACTTGGCCTGGCTGCTTGCTGCTGTTCAGCAGCCACCCTATGAAAGCCAGCAGTGGTGCAGCAGTTAGAGCCTCAGAGTAGGGTCTGCAAGACCCAGGTTCAGATCCCCATATTGCTGTGGAAGCTGACTGGGTGATTTTGGACCAGTCACATACTTTCAGCCTAACCAACCTCACAAGGTTGTTGTGCATATAAAAAGGAGGTGAGAATAATGTAAGCTGCTTTGGTCCCCACTGTGGAGAAAGACTATAATTTTCGTTGGTAGAAGCTGTGGGGGAGGGGGGTGGAGACGAAAAGCTGAAGACAGATAAAGGCAGATAAAGGTTAAGTTGGCTGTTGGGTGGGAAGGAAATAGGTTGCCAACTCTGGATTGGGAAACTCCTGGACATTTAAGGGGTGGATCCTGGGGATGGTGGGGTTTGAGGAGGGGAGGAACTTCAGACCAGTATAATGCCATAGACTCCACCCTCCAAACCAGCCATTTCCTCCATGAGAACTACCATTGCCAGCCTCTGGGTGAGGGCTGGAGATCACTCAGAATTACAACTGTTGTCCGGGTGACAGAGATCAGTTCCCCTGGATAAAATGGCTGCTTTGGAGGGTTGAGTCTATAGCTCCACCCCCAGAAGGGAGAAAGAGTGTGAGATAGATAAGGGTAAAGGGGAGGAAGCAAAGGTGTGAGGAATGGGATGACCATCCCGCAAGTTTCTTGCGGGTCTCCACTTGTTCTACTATATTCTTAGAGCTGCAGGCTTCCACTTGAAAGCTTGATGTGTGGAAACTCTGGGCCTGATTAATCCCAGGCTTAACCCTCCAAATGAACCCAATGGGGTGGATCCCTGAGCAAAGTTAACTTGGTTGCTAAAATCTTCTCTCTCCCTGCCTTTCCCATTGGGCTCAAGTCTGGAGCCTTCCTCCAATTCGGTGGGTCTTAATACAAGTGCATGCACAACTGTTCAATCGGAAGCTTTAGAGACACTTTCCCTTATTTGTTAGCTCCTCCAGGGACCAGAGTCTTTGAGAATGTTGAAGTGGAAAGCTGACATTCAGCTCTTCAGTGGACACACAAAGAAAAAGTATAATAGTTTCAGGACTGAATGGTTGACAAAGTTTCCCACTGAAACTGCAATGCCTGATCTAAGTGGACACAAGAACGTGCTGCTGAAAGACATCTTTGAATATCACAAGACAGATGATGCGGTAGTCTGCAAAATATGTCTCAAAGCAGAAGTTGATGAGGTGATGCACTCTATTCTTGGTGCAGGAGGGGGCAGCAGTGGGAGGGCTTCTGGTGCCCTGGCCCCACTGCTGGACCTCCTGATGGCACCTGGTATATTTTGGCCGCTGTGTGACAGAGTGTTGGACTAGATGGGCCATTGGCCTGATTCAACATTGGCTTCTCTTATGTTCTTATGTTCTTATGTCTGGAGCACCAGAAAGAAATGGGGTGAGTGGAAAATAGATTATTTTAAATGCCACTTGGATGTGGTGACAAAACTTCAGAATAAGACCCATGGATCATTACTTAATTTCTTGCAAGAAACCCCTGAAGATCAGAACACCAGAACTGAGTATGCGAACCAAGATAGGGCAAGTCCAGAAGAGGCCAAGGTCTGTAGTTCAGCAGTCCAGAAAAGGCCAAGGTCTGTAGTTTGGCAGTTTGAGACCCTAGTGCCACATGATGGAGTAAGCTCCCATCTCTGGCCCCAGCTCCTGCCAACCTAGCGGTTCAAAAGTGAGAAATTGCAAGTAGATAAATAGGTACCATTTCAGTGGGAACGTAACAGCATTCCGAGTGCCTCGGTGTTTAGTCATGCTGAAGCAGGACTTGGAGGACTATGAACTGCAGAGAGGCCCAGGTGCCATAAAACTCCCTTCTGTAACCTGGGTGCTTTCCACTGTGATTAATCTGCTTATTGATTTAGACACTATGCTTGAAACTTGATAACTGAAGTATCTTTGACCCTCATAAAAGACAGATTGCAAATGTGAGAGTCAGCTAATTGGCAAACACCATAGCAAAGGAAGACTATTGTCTTGTGATCAAACTAATGGAAAGGGGAAGTTAAAGCCCCCGCATCAGCCAGGCTCAAAGCAGAAATGAAAAGGTCAAAGAACTGTAGAAGAAGTATTAGAAATACGCAGGCGCAATTAGCTGTTGAATATTAACTGACACACCTCGGCTTCTCAAAACCCTGATTAACATATACATGCGACCTATGTGCTGGAAGGGGGAACATATCAAGGAGGCCTGAGGTAGGAGGAGTGGAAAGGAGTTGTGACCTCAGCATAAGTCAGCCAATACAATACTGTACTGATTGTAACTAAGGAAATAATCAAATAATGTAAATGATTGTCTAACAGCTCTACTGTATAAAAGAGTGAACAGAAGAATCCTCAGGGTCCAGCTCTTTCATGCGCTTCGCGCAAGCTGGACCTGGCATCATTAAACTTATTTACCTTGTCACACGTTGTCTGGTCAGTTCTTGTGGGCCTGAGGACCTCCAGGGTGGTCCTCCCGTTACAATGCCAGCCACATGATCATGGAAAACATCTTCAGACAGCGCTGGCTCTTTGCTTGCGGAGATGAGCACCACCCCCTATAGTCGGATTCAACTGGCTTTTGAGCAAGGGAAACCTTTACCTTTTTTTTTACTTGCAGTTAAACTGAATGCGTCCATGCTGTTTGCGCAGGAAATGTACATCAAATTCAGAAGAATGGGCAGTGATCTTCATAAAACCATTTTTGCTGGCATTATAAAATTGGCTGCTTGCAATAGTGCTACAATAGTTGATTCCATAGGGAAGTTTTATAATGAGAATCATTTGGACATGAATCACATGGTAATGTTCACATCAGATGGCACCTCTATCATGCTTGGAAAGTGGAATGGTGTTGCTGCAATGCTGCGTGAATCAATTCCTCACCTGCTAGAGCAGCATTGTGTAGTTCATCAAGAAGATTTGGGAATAGATGATGCATGGAGAAAAATCCCATTCATCAGGGAAGTTGAAATTCTAATATGCATTGTGTATACCCTCTTCAGTAGATCGAGCACACAAAAAGCCAAACGGGAGGAAACTGCCAATGCAACAGAGACATTGTTTCATTTAGGCCAGTGAACAAATTAAGGTGGTTTTCTAGACACTTTGCTGTAAGTGACTTGATTAAGAATTATAACACCTTAATTGAGTATTGCAAAAGAACAAGTAGAAGAAGACAATGACCCAGTACAGAAATACTGCCTTGAAAGATTAAGTAATCCAAAATACAAGGTGGCATTATTTATTCTTAGTGATGTTCTTGGTGATTTAGCAGAACTTTGCAAAATTCTTCAGAAGAGCTCTTTGAACTCCATGGAAGCATTTCAGTTAACCAATGCCAAAATCAGGAAAATTAGATCTCAGTATCTAGGAGACAAAGTCCATTTTAGTGAAACTGTACAAGATCTAATTTCATCATACAACTCTACAGTAAATATCAAAGCCATTTTCCAGTTCATTAGGCAATCTTGTGATCACATGGACAAAATATTCCCAGAGAATGAATCACAGGAACGGTGTGTGTTTGATCAAGACTGTTTATCACATCCCTCCAACCTGGATAACTTTTCCTTTGGGAATTAAGAGCTTTCAAGACTAGCCAAGTGTTACTGTGTTTTGTTCCAGAAAGATGAACAATCATATGATGAGGAAGTACATAAAGAGTATTCAGACTTCAAATTAATCATTGCACAGAAGATAAAAGCTGGAACAATAAAAACTTCCCAGGACATACTAACATTTGCACAACAACAAAAACAACTCAGTGACCTAATTCTTCTTCTGGATGTTTGTGGGACTTTTCAAGTCTCAAGTACTGGTTGTGGGAAAGGTTTTAGCTTGATGAATGCCTTCAAAACCAAGATTAGAAATTGACTAGATACAGATCACATGAAGAACTTAATGAGAATTAAACTGCATATGTCTATTGGGAATAATATTAATATTGACAATGTTTTCAATTTCTGGAAAACAGAGAAACGAAGAAGAGAGAAGTTAAAATATTTTCTTTAATGAGACTTGATGATAATGTTTTCAGTTATAATGTTTAAATCATTCTTAAAATATAGTTTAGAAATTCAGTCTGAGATTCTCACAAGGTTAGGGTTATAGTTATTGTTATGTACTGAGCCTGAACTGTACTTACCAATGGATGTAGCTTGGGGATGCATAACCATAGCTGGCTAGGATCCTAGAATGGACCAGTAGGGAAACAAGGATCCTAGAGTAAACCAACTGAGAAACAATGTAATGTAAATAGCCTATCATTGGGAGTGGGGTGTGTTTTGGGTGTAACCTTTTGCATGCATAAATACCCGGTTTCAGCCAGGGATTAGCAGTCTTCTTTCTACTTGCTGAATCACTAATAAACTATGAGCTGATCACTATATACATCTGAACCTAGTACATTTCACTGGCAATGAAGGTGGGATCCCGATGAGCGAGCCAGATTCAGATCCAGCCAGCAATGCACCACACAATGAGCTCCAGCGCCCTGCGCATCACACCACTCCATGGATCATGGCTGTCACTCCGGGACATCTACCAGAATTCAACCCCACTCACCCAGAGCTGTGGGAAGCCTGGGTGGAGTGACTCAAGTACTTTATCAGGTTCCAGGACATTGAGGATGCCGAGAAAAAGAAGGTCCTCCTGCTCAGTGCCTGCGGAATTGCCACTCTGCTTCTCGGCCAGGGCCCCATCATGCCAAAGACCCTAGAAAAGGCTTAATACGATGACCTTCTCAAGGTGCTCACCGGCCATTTCACGCCTCAACCAACCAAGATGGTGCAGTGCATGGACTTCCTCTCGTGTCAATAAAAGGTCAATGAGGCAGCCAACGACTTCATGGCCAACCTCCATCAGCTGGCCCTCAACTGCGGGTTCCCAGATCTCAAGGATGCCGTCCTCAAACAGTTTATCATGGGCATCTGAGAGCAGAAACTCTGCTGCAAACTCATCGGTCATGAGGAGCTCACCCTGGAGAAGGTGCTACAAAAGGCCACCGCATTCGAGAAGTTTCAGCGTGCCCACCAGACCCACTCCACGCACCTGGCCTTCGCTCACTCAGCATTGGAAACCTCAGACAAGGAAAAAACGCATCAGGTTCATCATCCAGCACACCACAACTCGCGACCTGCTGCCGCCACCACACACACCCCTTGAAGACCATCGTACCGGCTCCCTGTGCCAGCTGTGGAGATGACCACAAGTGGCGCTCCTACCATCTCCATGATGTGACCTGTAGGACCTGTGGCAAGACTGGCCACATTGTTCACACCTGTTGCTCCAGAGGCATCCGGAGATGCCCAGCCGCCCACCAAGAATCAGAGGAGTACACACAACCACCGTCCACCAACATCAGGTACTGAATTTGCCCCAGAACATCCCCAATAAAATTAAAGTGACTGTGTTAAGCACTGTCAGACATGCCAAGAAACCCGGCCGGAGTAGGGCACCAGTATGTCAGTGGGAGTTCACCCACAGGGCACCGGTATGTCAGTGGGAGTCCACCCACAAACCTTGGGCCCAGCTACATCTTAACCTTGTGGGGCCTTACCAGGGGCAGATCTTCTTCATCTTGGTGGACTCCTACACCAAGTGGCTGGAAGTGGTACAAGTCCCATCCACCTCATCCCTAGTGGTAATTTGCACCCTCTGCAGGGCCTTTTGCACCCACGGCATACCCGACACCATCATAATGGACAATGGAACAGCCTTCATGTCAGGCAAGTTCCAGGAATTCATGGGCCGCTATGCCATCCAGCACATCCACTCTGCTCCCTTCCACCCCGCAACCAATGGCCAAAGCAGAATGAATGGTGAGGACTACGAAGGAGTCCCTCCACAGAATTGTCCAAGGGGACTGGGATCACTGGCTCGCAGCTTTCCTCTTTGGCCACTGTGTGACCCCAAACACCACCACCAGCCACAGCCCTGCGGAACTCTTCATGGGCAGGCGCCTAACAACCCGTCTAGACTGAATGCACCCAGACTGCACTCTGGAACACAGCCTGGCCCCCGAAAGTCAAGCAGCACTCTGTGGGTTTTTTCTGGGCTACCCCGTCTATGCCCAGAATTTCTCCAGAGGTCCACCATGGGTCCTGGCCAAGGTCATTGTCAGGTGACCCTGCCATAGGGGAGTGGAGGAAGGCATCCTTTCAGCTGTTGGAATGCGGGAGTAAAGAGGCCTCTGGTCCCTCACTGATTTAGTGGTGTCTGTTCTGTTTCTTATCACTTTGCCTGACCGTGGGTCTCATGCCACTGCCATCCTGGCACTGAGAAAGTACTGGTCTGCGTTGTTTTCTTAAGCTTATTAGTCGGTAATTTCATGTGCATGCGCAAAGTATCCATTGGCTTAGGTAATGGGGAGGTAGTTTGAATGGGCTATAACTTGGGATGCTTTCTGTTTCATGTTATCACTGACAAAGAGCTTGTACCTGTATCGTCAGCCTTGTCTTAATAAACACTATCTTCTGAAGAAGCCTGGTGTTTGACTGACTATCTGGTGAATCTGACAGATTGTCAGTGATCCTCCAGTTCAGGTCTACCCTCCAGACTGCTGGGCTGGGGGTTCCTGGAGGGCTGGGCCCCAGTGCCCCAGCGGGGCCACTGCCAGGAGGACCTCCCCCCCAGGGGCCTTGGGGTATGCCTCGGGGGGCAGGGAGGATGTTCCTGAACCCGGCAGAGCTGCTTGATGCAACCTTCGATGGGACCCCAGAGAAACTCTCATACTTTCTGATGAGGGCCAAGAAGTTCATTGAGAATTGGGGCCACCTGTTCCCAAATGAGGAGCACATTGTGGAAGCAATTGCATCCCACCTACGCGAGGGGGCTGCAGACTGGTATGTTACCCTACATCATGAGGACAGCAGGAAACTCTGTGAAGTGGATGCATTCATGTGGGCCTTGTGTGCTCATTATGAAGACTCCAATGCTAGTGAGACAGCCCAGGCGTTCCTGTGTACTTTCTGCCAAGGGAAAAAATCAGTGCGTGAGCACACAGAGGAATTCTGCTGCTATGCCGCTAAGATCCATGAATGGCCGGACAGGGTGTTGGTGCAGCATTACCGATTGGGTCTGAATCCTGAGATCCGCAGGACAATCCTCTACAGCATGAAACCGGTATCCCTGTTGGCCTGGATGAGAGAGGCTGCCAACATGGAGAGCCGTCTCTGTACTATTCGCATTGACGATACGGTGACCCTGGGGAAGACCACCCCCTCCACGTCCACTACCGTGAAGCCTAAAGCCCTGCCACCTGGCCAGAAGGACGGGATTCGGGAGCAATGGATGAAATGGGCTGTGTCTCAAATGTGGCGAGTCTGGCCATTTCACAGCTGCCTGTCGTGAATCTGGACCCACGACACCACTGGGCAAGGGAGGGGACAAGAAATGCTTTGAGACCCCTGGGAAGAAGCCAATGGTCAAGCCCAAAACTCCATGAGCCCTGCAAGTCAGCCCTCAGGATGAGGAGTTGGACTTGTCCGGGGAGGAAAACTTCCAGCCAGCGGGAAACGGAAAGGACCTGCCCAAGTCCTGAGGCGCAAAAACCGGTGAGCACTTACCCTCCCCTCTTCTTTGTGACTCTGACTCTTGTTTACCCCAAACTTAACACCCACATCTGGGTGAGGGGCTTGATTACCTCGGGGTGTGGGTGAGACCTAATCCACCCTTCCCTGGTGACTGGACTGGGGGGCTAAGGTAAACTCCCAGACCTGCTAATTTCCACCCAGATGAACTGTGAAGGACCCATGCAAATATGAGACTGTGCCATTGAAAATGGGGTCGGGCGAACATTGGGAACATAGGCCTTTCATGATCACACTGGCAGCTCACTTTCCCTTGGTGTTAGGGAGCCCCTGGCTACATGACCATGACCCGTACATACTTTGGGAAGAGGGGATCATGAGGTTCATTTCCCCCCACTGTAAGACGCATGTGCGGGACGCAACATGGAGGGAGTCACCTCACGTTCAACGGGTGCCAGTGGGTCTTGCCAAAGCTGAATTGAACCTGATTCCCCCCAAGTACCGCGACTTGGCACCAGTTTCTGGGGAAGCCAAGGCTGATGAGCTGCCCCCCCATCGGAACTCAGACTGTGCTATCGAGCTCT
Organism: Gekko gecko; assembly: GCA_029375565.1. NCBI lineage: Eukaryota > Metazoa > Chordata > Lepidosauria > Squamata > Gekkonidae > Gekko > Gekko gecko. The sequence continues at coordinate 212,475,981 of JAPDNY010000005.1, read as the reverse complement.
TGCCTGACCAAAAGCTCCTGAAAGGGAAATTGTACTCCATGAGCCTGGCGGAGAAGGAGGAGTTGAGGTGTTTCATTGACAAAAACTTAGCTAGAGGGTTCATGCGCCCCGCCTCCTCCCCCAGCGTGGCACCTGTGTTGTTTCGGGGGGGGGGGAGATGGGGGGTTGCAGCTGTGCACGGACTACCAAGGGCTGAATGCAGTGTCGGCAACGAATGCCTACCCCCTACCCCTCATTAAAGACCTCCTGGCGGCGGTCTCCAAAGGGAAAATCTTTTCAAAACTGGATTTGTGGAATGCCTATTTTAGAGTTAGAAGAGGATGAGTAGAAGACGGCATTCAATACCCCTTTGTGACAATTCGAGTACCTTGTTATGCCATTCGGCCTCCAGGGGGCTCTGGGGGGTCTTCATGAACCTTATTAATGAAATGTTATATAAGCATTTGTTCAAGGGGGTCCTAGTGTACTTGGATGACATTTTGTTGTATTTCCCTGACAAAGAATCCCATGTCAAGTTGGTGCGGGAAGTTCTGCAAACATTGCACAAGCACAAACTTTTTGCCAAACTGTCGAAATGCAAATTCCACTATACTGAGATTTCCTTCTTGGGCTACAGAATCTCCCCTAGGGGGATCAAGATGAACCTGGCGAAGGACCCAGACATGGTGGGATGGGAGCCACCTAAGACCCGTTGGCAACTCCAAGCCTTCCTCGGGTTCACCAATTTTTACAAGTCCTTTTTGGCGAACTTTGCACAGGTGTCTCTGCCCCTCACGGACCTCCTTAAAACAAAAGGCAAGGGGATTGAGGGTTCCTGCCCTGGGGCCAAACTTGACTGGATGCCTGAATGTCAGGAGGCATTTGACAAACTCAAGGCACTATTCACATCCAAAACGGTGCTGGCACACCCAAACGAACTCAAAAAATTCATTGCGCAAGTGGATGCCTCAGATGTAGCTATGGGAGGTGCCATTTTGCAGGAGGGGGAGGATGGGAAACTACACCCGGTAGCGTATGTTTCTAAGAAATTCAGTGAGGCTGAATGCAATTGGTCGGTGTGGGACAAGGAAGCAGGGGCGATTAAATTGGCACTATCAAAATGGTGTCACTGGTTGGAGGGCGCGAGGGTGCTATTCGAGGTCTGAACTGATCACAAAAACCTCGAACTACTTAGAACACCTAGGAACCTAAATGCCAAACAGCTCCACTGGGCGGACTTTTTCTCTAAGTTCAATTTCACCCTCCACCATTTTCCAGGGAAAGCTAACTCCTTGGCTGACGCCCTGTCCCACCTCCCGCAACACCATAGTCAGCGGGAGGAGGTCCTGGACTCTATGTTCACACCCACTCAGCTAGGAGGGGCGGTCACAATGTGCAGCCAGGCAAAAGTACCGCTCACATCTCCTGTGACATCTTGGGAATTGAAGTTCGCCTCCGCCTTTTCGGAGGCTGATCACAAGGAACTGGAACTTGAAGGGGAGGTGGAGGAACGAACCAATGGTTGTTGGTACCGGGATTCTAGACTGTTTGTGCCAAAGGCTCTCTGAGGGGAAGTTATGTCATTTGCCCATGGTACCAAACTGGCGGGACACTTGGCGTTTGTTAAGTCTTTACACCTCCTCCAACGTCAGTTTTGGTGGCCTGGCATGAGGCGGGATCTCTCTATGTTCATTCAATCCTGCCAAACCTGCCTGATGAGCAAGCCACGACCAGGGAAGCCACCGGGTCTTCTCCAGCCCCTCCGGACGCCTACTCAACCATGGGAGGTGATTTCCATGGACTTCATCACCGATCTTCCCCCGAGGAAGGGGGAAACAGTTTATTTGGGTAGTGGTTGAAATGTTCTCTAAGCAAGCTCACTTTGTCCCCTTTAAGGCGTTACCCTCTGCGAAACTGTTAGCCAAGGCTTTCATGCACCTGTCGTGGTGCGCGCAACGCTGGCTGGCACATTAGTGCCCAAAGGTAGTTAGAGTGCACAAAGAAGACTGGAGTCCAGAACTTAGGTGCAAATACAAAGTGAATTTTATTTACACTCTGCCACCACCTATATACAGTTCTCAGTGTCAAAGTGCTCCGCTGCAATCAATCCAAGTGAAGAGCTAAATCCACTGTACACTCTGTACATATATACAGCCTCTGGCCAATCAGCACACAGCTGATGCAATCCAGGTGCAATGCTCAGTGTCAGGCTGGAATGCCTCAGACTGGTTATGGCCAGCCTCTTTGCAGTCACATGCTGGCACTAGCTGTCATTCTCTCTGACACTAGATCAAACTCATCTAGGCCAGCCTTACCAAAACCAGTGAATCACAACACTCCCCCTTAAGGCTGAGCCTTGATGTACAGTTTGTCTTTCAATTTACAAAACTGGTTTACATCCAAACATCTGCTACGTTTTCATTAGAGGTACAATGTATTAGTTTTACAAGACCACGTTCAATTGTATCTTTAACATTTCTATATCTGATGTTAATGTGTCTACTTCTGACTTTTATACATTGAGTTTCAGCCAAATGTTGAGCAGCAGCATTGTCACAATACACATTGACTGGTACATCATACGTTATGTTGAAATCAGTCAACAATTGCAGAAACCATTCTATCTCTACACAGCATTGACTTAAAGATGCATATTCTGCTTCACACGTGCTCAATGTGACAAATTTTTGCTTAACGGACTTCCAGTGCATTAAGGCATCATTTAGACACAATATGTAACCTGAAGTTGATTTGGTGTCCTTTTGCTCTCCCCAACTGGAGTCACAGTACACAGTTACACCATTTGCATTATCAGTTTGCAGCACCAGTTTGTCATCAATTGTACCTTTCAGATAGCGCAAAACATGTTTTGCGGCTACCCAATCCTTCTGGAAGGGTTTGTTACATTGTTGGCTTAACAAATGCACAGCAAAACTTATGTCTGGCCTGCTCCAATTACAGATATAGGACAATGAACCAATGAACCAAAGTGTTTATCATCAAACACTTTGTCTTCTGGCTCTTTGACATACCCAGTGGTCATTGGGGTAGACACAGAATGAGCATCCTGCATTCCAAATTTTGTTAACAGTGCCTCTATTTTTCCTTTTTGACTTAGCATAAAACCACCGCTGCTATTCCTGGTTACCTCTACCCCTAAGTACTGACCAACTTTTCCCAAATGTTTCACCTTAAACATCTTTTGGGCTGTTTCTTTAAACCATTGCAGTTGGTTTTCGTTGTGTGACAACAAACACAAATCATCAACAAACACAATGAGGTAGCAAATCTAATTTCCAAGTTTTATGTGGAACAAACATGGATCAGCGATGGCTTGTTCAAATCCAACTGTCTTTAGACTTTTACTTAAACAATCATACCAGTTTCTGGCACTCTGTTTGAGCCCATAAAGAGGTTTTTTAAATTTCAATACCTGTTTCCCATCTGTACTTTCAAAACCAGGTATTTCATCCATGTAAATGTCCTCAGTAATGGGTGCATTCAGATAAGCTGTGTTGAAGTCAAAATGATCAACCATCATACCATCTTGCCCAGCCTTTATAAGGGCAAGTCTAAACATGTCAGCTCTGACTGTCGGGGCAAAGATTTGATCGAAATCTTGTCCCTTAATCTGTGCAAAACCTTGGGCCATGAGTCTGGCCTTTCTTATAGCACTGCCATCTGGCATCCGTTTCACTTTAAACACCCATTTGCACCCTATTACATTTTTGTCATTTGGTGCCTCGGTTTTCTCAAACACTTTGTGTTCCACCAGTGAACTGTATTCCCTTTACATAGCTTGAAACCATGCCTCTTTTTCTGCTTTTGGCATTTGCAAGACTTCATTATACCTTTGAGGCTCTTTGATATATACATGATTTATATCAAAACCATACCTCACCGGTGGTATGCCCTTAGTGCTACATGTTGACACTCTTTGTGGCACACACTCACTTTCACCTTTGCTCATCAGACACATCAACACTTTGTTCCTGTTTTACCTCAGGTTCTACTTTAACCATGGTTTGGTTACGTGCACCTTCAGTGCCACTTGTACCAGGTAACTCAACTACCTCAGGAACCTTATTGGCATGAATTCTTTCCCAGTTTTCATCTTCACAAAAATTAGCAGACCTACTGAATGTTATTTTGTGATTATTATCAGCAAACCTGTAACTCTTCATGCCTGACTGGTATCCAAAAAAGAACTTTTTTGCTTTGGGCCCTCCTTTCCTTCTACGTTCCAAAGGTATATTAACCCATGCCTTTGAACCAAAAACCCTCAAGTAATCCAAACATGGAACTCTTTGGTATAACAACCTATATGGGATGTCATCCATAGAATGAGAATAGATGTGATTACTCAGGTAACACGCGTTCTTAATAGCTTCAGCCCAGTAAGCAATACCAAGATTTGTGTCTTTTAACATGGAAAACATTATGGTTTGCAACACTCCCCCTTTCCTTTCTGCAAGGCCATTTTCAGCGGGGGTGCAAGGATTTGAGACCCTGTGTTTGATTCCTTTCTGTTGCATCCAAACCTTGAAAACATTAGATGTCAATTCCCCCACCATATCAGACTGAATGGCAACAACATTTCCAATTTGGTTTGTTATCTTTTTGTGCCAATACTTTTTTTTTTTTAAAACAAAATTTTATTGGGATGCGCTCAACATTTTCAACAACGTTACCAATACAATTTGAAAAAATTTCCATCCCATCCCCCCCACCCCCCAATAGGCTTCCAACACTGCTAATAACAAAAAAAGTATATATTAGACGGTAATCAGGTTTAGACTTATATGAATTGACAAACCAGGTAACACATTTCAAATATATAAAACATCTAACTAATTTCAACATATTTTCATATAACAGTATAATACAATTCAGAATTCATTTCACTACTCATTCAGTATCCATACAGATCTAAATTGTACATTTTCCCCTTCATTCTGTATTCAGTTTCCAAATACAATTTCAAACCTTCCCAATCTTTTATATACTGTTCTGCCATTTGTCCATTTAGCTTTTTTGTCATTTTGTCCATTTCCGCTAAAAACAGCAATTTTCTAAACCAGTCATGTATATCCGGCACCTTCTCCGCTTTCCATTGCTGAGCGAAGGCCATTCTCGCTGACGTAATCATATACCATAATAATGTCCTTTTTTCCTGTGGAATTCTTTCCATTGTCAAACCTAAGAGAAGAAGTTCCGGTCTTCTCCCAATTGGGATTTTTAATATTTTCTGCATCACACAGTGTATATTAGACCAGTATACCTTTGCTTTATCACATGACCACCACATATGGTAAAAAGAACCCTCTGTTTTTTTACATTTCCAACACATTACTCAAGTTCTTATCCATACTAATATTAGCAATCTTTTTTGGTGTCATATACCACCTATACATCATCTTGTAGCAATTTTCTTTTACATTAACACAGGTAGACATTTTAAAGGATCTTTTCCACAAAAACTCCCATGTTTCCATAGAATTTTCTTTGTTCATGTTTATGGCCCATTTTATCATTTGCTCTTTAACAGTTTCATCCAAAGTATATGTAGTCAACAAAGTTTTATACATCTTTGAGATCATTTTTCGCTCTCTTTTCAACCATATATTTTCAAACTCATAATTCTTAGCTCTAAAACCAATCTCTTTACAATCTTTTTTGTAATCCCTTATTTGACAATATTGTAACCATCCATACTCAAATTCTAGTTCATTATTTGGTTTTAAAACATATTTTTTCCCCTCTTTTTGCAACAGTTCTTGGTATTTCAACCAATCATTACCTTTATGTTCTGAAAAAGGATGTATAACTGCTGCTGGAACAATCCACAAAGGCCTCTCATCGGAAACTGTATCCTTGTACCTGGTCCATGCATCAAACAATGTTCTCTTTACATAATGATGCTTAAACATTGAATCAACTTTATTTTTCCCATACCAAAGATAGGCATGCCAGCCAAATCTGCAATCATGCCCCTCAAGAACTAAGAGTTTTCTATTTTCCAAATTGACCCAATCAGATAACCAAGACATACATACAGCTTCATGATACAAACGCAAATTCGGGACTTGGAAGCCACCTCTGTCTTTAATATCATACATTATCTTCATTTTAATTCTTGGCTTCTTCCCTGCCCAGATAAACTTAAAGATTTCTCTTTGCCATTTCACCAACACTTTCACATCTTTCACAATTGGTATTGTCTGGAACAAAAACATTAACCTGGGCAGTACATTCATTTTGACAACAGCAATTCTTCCAAGAAGAGATAATCTAAGTTTTTCCCATTTTTCTAAGTCACTCTTTATCGAAACCCACAGTTTTTCATAATTATTCTTAAACAAGTCTATATTTTTCATTGTAATTTCAACTCCCAAATACTTAACCTTTTTAACCACTTCACATTCTGTCACGTTTTGTAACATTTGTTGCTTTGTAGCTATCATATTTTTACACAATATCTTGGACTTATTCTTATTTACATAGAACCCTGCGAGATCGCCAAACTCTTTTACTTTTTCAAATACCTTAGGCATATTATTAACAGGATCTTCAACAATAAACATAATATCATCCGCAAATGCTCGTAGTTTATATGAAAAACCTCTAACATTCAAACCTTTTATGTTATCATCATCTCTAACCATTTGCAGCAAAATCTCCAAAACCCAGATAAATAGCAATGGTGACAGGGGGCAACCCTGTCTGGTACCTTTTCTGACCCGGAACACTTCTGTTGGTTCTGCATTCACAATCACCGTAGCTTTTTGTTCTTTATATATTGATTGAATCATTCTTATAAATTCTACGCCCATCTGGGATTTCTCAAACACTTTAAACATAAATTCCCAATTCAAATTATCAAATGCCTTTTCTGCATCCAAAAATAAAAAGCCAACTTCTTTTTCCGGGTGTTTATCATAATACTCAATTGCGTCTAAAACAACCCTCATATTGTCTTTTATTTGTCTATTTGGTAAGAATCCGGCTTGATCTTCAGCAATAGTATCTTTCAAGAACCCTTTAAGGCGCTCTGCTAATATTTTTGCAAAAATCTTATAATCGTTGTTTAACAGTGAGATAGGTCGATAATTCTTTACATTTGTTAAATCTTGCGTTTCTTTCGGAATTAAGGTGATCGCAGCTTCATTCCAGGAATCTGGAATCTTCCCAGTTCTCCTAATTTCGTTTAAAAGAATCTCTAACACCGGAACCAGGTCTTCATGAAGTTTTTTTGTAAAATTTAGCTGAAAAACCATCCGGACCTGGAACTTTGGAAATCTTTGCCTCTCCTATTGCTTTACTGATTTCTTCTTTAGTTATTACAGCATTTAATATTGCTTTCATTTCTAGGCTTGGTTGTATCAAATTAACCTTAGATAAATAGTCTTGCATCTTTTGCAGATCCACTTGTTTTGCTTGAAAAAGAGTCGCATAATATTTATAAAATTCCCTCCGGATCCCTCCTGGGTCTGAAATTTCTTTATTTCCATCTTTCAATTTAGTGATTGTTTTATTCTCTCTTCTTTTCTTCAATTGCCATGCCAAATATTTACCAGGTTTATTTGCACCTTCAAAGGACTTCTGTTGCAATTTTTCAAGTTCCAATATACTTCTTTGTTTAACCTCGCCTCATATTGTTCCTTTAAAATCCTCAATTCTCTCAAAATCTTCTTTTTGCCAGGCCTTTTCTTAAGCTCCATTTCTTTTTTCCGAATATTTTCCGTAATCTCTTTATCTATTTTCAATTGTTGTTTCTTTTCATTATTATTGATTGCAATCAGGTGTCCTCTCATCACAGCTTTATAGGCCCCCCATACCGTTTGCGTCTGTACATCCTTGTTTAAATTCAGTTGAAAATATGTTTGGGTTTCTGTCCTTATTTTGTCCACAATATTTTGTTTGTCCAGCAAATCCTCATTGAGTCTCCATCGGAATTTCTTTCTTTTAACATACGTTGACCATTTTACTGGACTATGGTTAGAGAGAGTTCTAGGTAACATCTCGATTTTGCGTGTCTGCAAGATCAAATTCTCAGTCATCCACATCATGTCTATCCTTGAGAAAGATTCATGTCTTGATGAGTAAAAGGAATACTCTCTATCCTTGGGATTTTTAACTCTCCAAGCATCTTCCAGATGTTCATGTTTAACCAATTGAAAAAAGACTTTCGGAAGTTTGCCCATGCCTTCGTTTCCTTTTTGGGATTTTCTATCAATAACATTATTAACAGTACCATTAAAGTCACCCATTAATATCATTTGCTCATAGGTTAGCTGTCGTAGCTGTTCCCACAAATCCTGGAAAATTTTTTCCTTCGCATCGTTTGGAGCATAAAGGTTAACAATTAAAGTCTTTTTGCTCTGCAGCACGGCTTCTACCGCCAAAAGCTTCCCTTCATTATCTTTAAAAACTTCTTTTGGTTCCAATTCCTTTTTAATATATATAACAACTCCTTTTTTCTTTTGGGAGGAGAGGGAATAAAACTCCTCTCCTAATCTTTTTTGAATCAAAAATTTAGCATCAGTTTTTTTAATATGTGTTTCTTGCAAACAGACAATATCACATTTTTGTTTTTCCAACCAAAGTCTAACATTTTTTCTTTTTTGAGGTGAATTAAGTCCATTGACATTCCATGATATAATTTGACTCTCCATGTTGTTTTTGTACTTATTTATCAGAGTCTTTAAAGTTATCATTGATGAATCTGGTCATTTGCTCTACTGACTTGATGGTGACTCTCTTCTGCTTGAATGTAAAACTGACACCTTTTGGAATTTCCCATCTGTATCTTATACCCTCTGTTTTCAGTTCGTCAATCAAGTCTTTAAAGAGTCGTCTATCCTGAAGAATTGCTCTGGGTAGTTCCTTTAATATCATGATTTTCTTGTTGTCAATTGTGAAATCTTCCTGAAACTGTTGCTTAAATAGATCCTCCTTCAGTTTTTTGGATATAAACTGGACAATCACATCTCTGGGTAATTTTTTCCTTTGCACAATCACAGAGTTGACTCTGTACACCACATCAATCTGTGCCGCCACCTTCTCCTCTTCCATTTTAAAAAATCTGCAACAGCATCCACCATAACAGAATGAATGTTCTCATTTTTGTCTTCAGGGATCCCCCTGAATCTCATATGGTTAAGCATTGCATTGTATTGGACCATCACATTAACTTTTTCTGTTTCTATAGCAACCTCAGCAACATTGGATGCCACTCTCTTCACTCTTTCATCCATCTCATCTGCTCTTTTAGTCAGCGTCTGTATCTCTTTTGTAATCCCAGATAGGTCCTTTTTCAAGTCTGATACTTCTGTTACTAAAGTTTTTTCCATCTTTTGTAACGCTTCCATCACTCGTTTCTCCATAGCTTCCATCAGGCCCTGTAGCTTCTTTTCTTCTTTAGCAGTCATTTTCGGGGAGGACCAGGAGTTCGCCCTCTGCCGTTGCCGCAGATCGTAAGCCGTTGTTTAAAATTCACCTAAAACTTACATCAAATTAAAGTCCTTCTTATGCCCACCTAAATCGCTCTAATTTCACTTTTTTCTATTAAGTCTTTTGGTTAAAATCGAAGTATAATTTTTCTGACCTTCTCAAAATGGCGGGTGCAATTTCTCTATGGTAGATGGTTCTTCCGGTTACTCACTTCCTGTCCGGCAATCTTAGTTGTCCCCCTTGTCTCTGGTTTCCTCCCTTCTTCCGGCCTCCTTGGTCTTCTCTAGGAAATATTACTTGTCTGGTCTGAGGTCATTTCCTGTTCTGGCGATTTCTGCTGCAGCTAGAGTACTTTTCCACACTAGTTCTCGCGGGGCTTGCTGTTAGTTTCTATTTTAAAGTCAATATTCCAACCGCAGGAATGTTCAACAAACCAGCTTTTTGGCCTTTTTTAGCTGTTTAACTGCTCTTTTTCGGAGTCGGTGTTAGTACAAAAGATACAGCATGATCATGCGCTTCATCGGATGTTGTTTACTCTCGGCCAAAATGCGTCTCCGGTGAGCAATTTTAAAAAGTTACCTTCAAAGTCCGTGTCTTGTTATAGCAGTGTTTCCTTGATATCAGTTTCAGTAGAATGTCTTGGAAGTCTGGGTCATGCGTTCTTATGTTGAGAATCCAACTCGGTGGGGTCTTGTAGAGAATTTCCGAAGTGCCTTCTAGGGGGGAGGGGATCAAGGCTGGTCGCGACGCTCTTTAAAGCCCCGCTATCAGCCGATCTCAACTCCCTGTCGGGCCAAGGCTCACTGCCAGTCACCCCCCTGCCTGGGCGGATCTGCGGTGCGCTATATGAAGCCCACCCTGTCGTCAAGACCCTCCGTATGCTCTGGGAGCTCTGAGAGCAAGCCAGAACACGTCAGGACGCCATGAATCCCAGACTGGAAGCCTCTTTTTGTGCCAATACTTAACAGTAGGGAACACATCCGACTTGTGCTTCATTACATAAAGCCAGGAAAAATGGGAGTAGTCATCAGTAATAATTAATGCAAACCTGTTACGAGAATGACTGTTTGGGTAAGTCCCCACCACATCCATATGAACCAGATCTAAAGGTCTTTCGGTTTGTCTCAAGCTCTGCTTTGCAACAGGGCATGCCTTTGACTTAGTCATCTTGCATATCTCACAGTCTAAGAACAATTTACATTTGTTTACATCCTCCGTTCCTATTATCTCCAACGTTTTCTGAATTGTTTTATAAGAAACATGTGCGAGTCTTCTATGGAGAACATGTTGACAATTGTTGTGGGGTTTAACATTGCTAACCACCTGTGCAATTTCATTACCACTGTTCAGTATATAAACATTATGTTTCAGCCTGCCTATTGCACACACTTTGTTTGCCTTAATCACTTTACATACATTATTAGCAAACACTACTTCAAAACCAGCTTTGTCAAGGCACACCACACTAAGCAAGTTTTGTTTAAGAGCAGGGACACAGAGAACCCCATTCAACATACAGCCCAAGCTAGAAAAATATACATCTCCCTCAGCAGTTACTTTGGACAGTGTCCCATCTGCCAAACATACAGAAGACAGAGAAGATTTTCATTTATTTAACAGCAAACTTTCCTTTTTGCAATAGGTTAAGGTTGCTCCTGAATCCACTAGCCATTCAGTGGTATCTGCCTCTTCCTGCAGCACCACAGAAGCCTGGTGATGATTTCCAGGTTGTTGCTCTTTTTTCTTGTGTTTCTCTGGACAAAACCGTAACAAATGGTCAAAAGACCCATATCCAAAACACTGATGACTTTTTCTCTGTTTGTTGTCCTCCTTGCTGCTCTTCCAGTTGCTTGATAATGTAGTTATACACCTGCTGGCAATCTCCTGCATCTCCTTGGTAACCTCCTTGGCTTTCTGCTCGGAATGGTTGGCACAGTTCCTAGATGTCAGGTTCAAAAGCAAGTAGATTCAAACATTCTTAGGAGTAAGAAGGGCTTTATTGGAATACAGTGCTAAAACCCACAGTGTAAAGGCTATTGTCAGGAATGGCAGGACAAGCTGGGACAAGATAGGGAACACAGAACAATGAACACAGAGTGAAACATTAAACAACCATTACTGACACTCTGCCCTCCCCACTGCTCTCCCGCCCACTTAGGAAGGAGAAAACATCGGGCCTCCCGGTTTCGCCGGGAATCAGGTGTGAAAGTCCTTGATTTGTTCAGGTGCATTAATATCTGTGACTTTCACCCATTCTCGATGTTGGGGCCTGAAGTGGACCCATTCAACAAGGTAGTACAGTTGGCCTCATAGTATTTTAGAGTCCAGGATGTCAGCTAGTTCATAATGTTCCTCGCCATCCACCATCGGGGGGGTGCGGGATGTTCCGGGCGCCACTTATTCGGAGGGTACGCCAGTTTGAGAAGGCTGAAATGGAAGATGGGATGAATGTTTTTAAGCGTTTTTGGCAATTCCAGTTGTACAGTGACATTATTTAAATGACGCAGGATTTTAAAGCGGCCAATGTATTTCCACGTTAGTTTTTTCGAGGCTAGGGGCAGGCGCAAGTTTTTCGTAGACAGGTACACAAAGTCACCAGGCTGAAGGTCCCAACCCACTGCCCTTTTCTTATCAGCCTGTTTCTTGTACTGAGCTTTGGCGGCATCCAAAGCTTCAGAAATTATTGGCCAATAAGTTTTTTTTAAGTTTTTATAAAATCGAAATTTTACCGAAAAATAACTCAGATCATAACCCTTTATTTGGATATCCAAGGAAAAACCAAAACAACTATATTGGAGAATTAATGAGGACTTATTGGACCAAAAACTAATTAATGAAACATTAAAAAAAGAAACGAAAAAATTTTTTGAAATGAATTTAGATAAAGGTACTGATATACAGGTCGTATGGGATACGTACAAAGCGGTAATGAGAGGTTTGCTTATCTCTCTGAACTCTAAAGATAAAAAACAAAGGATGCAACAACAAAATGACCTCCATGAGAAAATTCGACAAAAAGAAAAGGAACTAAAGAAAAGACCAGGGAAGAAAAAGATTATTAAAGAGATCCACTTTTTACAGGATCAATTGAATGTTCTACTAAATAGAGAATTATACTGGAATCTGAAGAAATTACAGCAAAAAGCATTTGAGGGTGCAAATAAACCAGGAAAATTTTTAGCGTGGCAACTGAAAAATAGAAAAGAAAGGAATTATATAAGTAAGATTACTAAAGATGGACAAGATGTTGTGAATTTGAAAGGCATAAAAAGAGCTTTCTTCAAATACTACGCCAAACTGTTCAAAAAGAAAGGAATTGACCAACAGAAAATTAAGAGATATTTGGAGACTATTGAAGTTCCAGAGCTGGGAAAACAAATCAAAGAGTTATTAAATGGATTAGTAACAAAGGAAGAGGTAATAATGGCGATAGAAGATGCAAAGTTGGGAAAAGCTCCAGGTCCAGATGGTTTTACTGCAAAATTTTACAAGAAATTTAAGGAGGAGCTAACCCCTATTTTAGTACTTCTGTCAAACGAAATAAGAAAGACTAAATGGATCCCAGATTCATGGAAGGAAGCAAATATCTCACTGATACCTAAAGAAGGTTTGGACTTAACTAATGTAAAGAATTATAGACCAATATCACTATTAAACAATGACTACAAGCTATTTGCAAAAATAATTTCGGAAAGGTTGAAAAAATACTTAAAAGATGCTATAGCGGAAGAACAAGCTGGTTTCTTACCAAATAGACAAATTAGAGACAATCTAAGAGTGGTGATTGATGCAATTGAATATTACGACAAACATCCAGAAAAAGAAGTTGGATTCCTCTTTTTAGATGCGGAAAAAGCTTTCGACGATTTAAATTGGGAGTTTATGCTGCAAGTTATTGAAAAAATGGATATAGGACAGTCTTTTCTAAACATGATTGTGGCAATTTATTCAGAACAGAAAGCAGCTTTGAATATAAATGAAAGAACAGATTTTTTCCAAGTTCAAAAGGGAACACGACAAGGCTGCCCGTTATCTCCGTTATTGTTTATCTGGATATTGGAAATATTATTGACAGCGATAAGAAAAGATAATAGCATTGAAGGACTTACAGTGAAAGGCTTTGTTTATAAATATAGAGCATTTGCAGATGATGTAGTGTTTATGATTCAAGATCCAATTGAGAATATACCACAATTGATGGAAAAAATTGAAGAATTTGGAACAGTCGTGGGATTCTACGTTAATAAAAGCAAAACGAAAGTGATGTGCAAAAATATGATGAAACAGAGACAAATTGAACTTCAAGAGAAAATCCAGTGTGAAGTAGTTACAAAGACTAAATATTTAGGAATTGAATTGACTATGAAAAATATTGATCTGTTCAAAAATAACTATGAAAAGGTTTGGCACAGGATTCAGCAAGACATGAAGAAATGGGATACCTTGAATCTATCGTTATTGGGAAGAATTGCAACTGTAAAAATGAATATTTTGCCGCGTTTGATGTTTTTATTTCAGACTATTCCAATATTAAAACAAAGGAAAATACTGGATACGTGGCAGAAAGAACTATCGAAATTTGTATGGGCAGGAAGAAAGCCAAGGATTAAAATGAAAATTTTATGTGATGCAAAGGAAAGAGGAGGACTACAACTACCAAAGTTAAGATTGTATTATGATGCCGTCTGCTTAACATGGCTGGAGCAGTGGATTAATCTTGAGAATAAAAAGTTATTGGCTTTAGAAGGACATGATAACAAGTTTGGATGGCATGCATATTTATGGTATGAAAAAGTAAAAATTGACAAGTTTTTCAAACACCACTTCATAAGACGATCACTGTTCGAGACTTGGACGAGATATAGAAAATTCTTCTCGGAAGAAAGACCACTTTGGATAGTACCAGCAGAAGTGATTAATCCATATTCAAGAAGTCAGGGTTTAGATTGGCTACCTTACAAAAGTCTTTTAAAATTAGAAGGGAAAAACTTTATACTAAAAGATAGATCTGATGTGGAATTTGAATATGATTGGTTGAAGTATAGACAGATTTATGACTTGTTTAAGACCGATAAAAGAGAACATGGTTTTAGAGAAAATAATACTGAAATTGAAACTGTATGGGTTGGTAAGAGTAAAAAAATGATTTCTAAACTGTACAAGGTTTTATTGAAATGGTATACTGAGGATGAAATTGTAAAAGAGCAAATGATAAAATGGGCAGTAAATGTTAATAATGAGATACTTATGACATCTTGGGAATATTTGTGGAAAAAGTCAATGAAAATTTCAACTTGTGTAAATGTTAAAGAGAATTGCTATAAAATGATGTACAGATGGTATATGACGCCTAAAAAAATTGCTATTATAAATGATAGTATGTCTAACAAATGTTGGAAATGTAAGAAAAATGAAGGGTCTTTTTACCATATGTGGTGGACATGTGATAAAGCAGTAAATTACTGGACTGAGATCCACAATGAGATACAAAAAATTTTGAAATGTACTTTTAAGAAAGACCCACAGATGTTATTGCTAGGTCTTAAAATGGAAGAAATAAATGTAGCCAAGAGAACATTATTATGGTACTTGGTTACAGCAGCCAGACTGACTTTTGCTCAATGTTGGAAACAAGATAAAGTACCTGAAACATGGAAATGGATTAAAAAGACGTTGTTTATGGCAGAAATGGACAAATTAACAAGAAAATTAAACAACGAAGAAGACGAAACCTTTTTCGGAGATTGGAAAGACTTTCAAGAATACTTGTTGAAAAATTGGGATGTTAAACGTGGTTTGATTTGTTTTGATAGCTATTGAGGAGAAGTGGAAAGAGATCTAGATCTTTGAATTGTTACCATTAGTAAAAGAAAATAAGTTTAGTAGTAAATGTAATTGAATAAGAGAGATATCAATGGGGTTGGAGCACTGCGGTAAGCCTTGTTTGGGGGGAGAGGGCGAAAGAAAAATGGGTATGTATTGGTTTGTTTAAATTGTATGAACATGAAAATATATCCAATAATAAATTGTATTTACCAAAAAGAAATTATTGGCCAAGAATCGCAAAAAGTCTTACACCAGTCTGTGGCTTCCCCCCCCCGTTTCCTCACATTGTAGGAAAGGCAGAGGAGGGGGGCTATCATAGCCCAGTGCTGCTTTAAATGGAGACATCCCTGTCAAAGCATGCCATGAGTTATCGTATACAAACTCTGCCAAGGGTAGCAAATCAACCCAATTGTCTTGTTCATAGTTAGTGAAACAACGTAAGTATTGTTCCAGGGTTTGATTAACTCATTCTGTTTTACCATCAGTCTCTGGTTGGTATGCACTGCTTAAGGCTCATTCTATATCCATGAGAGCCATCAATTCAGTCCATAATTTGGAAACAAATTGAGCGCCGCGGTCAGATACTATCTTGATTGGCAAAGCATGGAGCCTAACAATGTGTTGTAGGAAGGCTCTTGCCAACACCTTGGCTGTTGGTAAGCCAGGGAAAGGAATGAAGTGGGCTTGCTTGGAAAACAGGTCGACCACCACCCATATGACTGTCATGTGTTTGCTGGGGGGTAGATTTGTAATAAAATCCATGGAAATAACTTCCCAGGGGCGACCTGGTGTTGGCAATGGCTTTAATAGTCCTGGTGGCTTTCCCACTCTGGCTTTGCACTGGTTACAAACCGGGCAGGATTGTATGTACATTGACAAGTCTTTTTTCAAGCGGGGCCACCAAAAACTGCGCTGTAATAGGTGCAATGATTTCACATACCCGAAATGCCCGGCTGGCTTTAGGTCATGGGCTGATTGCAATACTTCCAGCTGAATACTTTCGGGCACAAAAAGTTTGTTTCCTTTGTACCAACACCCATCAGATTTACGCACCAGATCTCTCTGGGTTTGTAGCATTTCCTTTTCTTGGTCAGTGATAGCTTTGGCAAAGTGTTCCTCCCAGGGCGCACTGGAGGACTGGAGAACCAGTGTCTTTTGACTCTGTTTGCGAGTCACCACAACCCCGGTTAGTTGGTGAAAAACGATTCTCGCACTTCCAGTTTTTTACTAGCGTGTTGGGGTAGGCAAGAGAGAGTGTCCGCTAGGTGGTTAGATTTACCTGGGAAGTGATGAAGGGTAAACTGGAATTTAGAGAAAAATTCAGCCCATCAGAACTGCTTGGCATTGAGGACCCGGGGTTTCCTTAGTACCTCAAGATTTTTATGGTCAGTCCAAATTTCAAAAGGAACTCGGGCTCCCTCAAGCCAATGGTGCCAAGTGGCGAGTGCCAATCGGATGGAGGCTGCCTCCTTGTCCCAAATGGGCCAGAATCTCTCAGTGTCGTTAAACTTTCGAGATACATAGGCCAGTGGGTGAAGGTGCCCTTGTGCATCCTCTTGGAGGATCGGCCCCCCCCATTGCGGTGTCTGATGCGTCTACTTGTACAATAAATTTCTTTGTCTCAGGGTGCGCAAGTACAGGTTCAGTCGTGAATAATTGCTTGAGTTGGTCAAAGGCCTGCTGACAGTGAGGGGTCCAATCTAAGCGAGCCCCTGGCTGGGAAGCCTTGACCCCTCTCCCCTTGGTCTTAAGGAGGTCTGTGAGTGGGAGCACGACCTGAGCAAAATGGGGTAGGAATTGGCGGTAAAAATTGGCAAAGCCGAGAAAACTCTGGAGTTGTCGTCTGGTTTTGGGGGGTTCCCACGTTAATACATCCTGGACCTTCTCATGGCCGGGTTCATTATGATCACAGTCACAAAGAAGAGAGAGGGGTAATTGCTCACCATTCTTGGCACTTCGGGGATAGGGTCCTGCTGAGCTGCGCCACTTACAACAGGACCTGCTCGTTTCCCTGCATCTCAGTCTCTTCTTCCAGGAATGCTGGATCCATGATCTCTTGGTTGGCGAAGAAAGCCCAGAGATTACGCGGCTTGGCAGTGCCCTTTCTCGGTGGGGGTACTGGACGTCGTCTCTCCTCCTCTCATGGTGGTGCCCGGCCAGGGTCCTCCTTAGGGCAGGAGGCGGCAAAGTGCCCTTTCTCCCCACATTTTAGGCACAACCCTTGTCTCATGTGCTGATCTCGGATCCCACTCTGGGTGGGGGTTGGTTTTCCCCTAGTCTGGGTTGTGGAAGTGGTAGGGCGGTACATATCCAGCTTCATGATGTGAAGTCTGCTTTTGGCCCGCTACGCCTCTTCCATCCAACCTTGGAGGGTGCGTGGTTCCTTCGAACTGAGGACATTATTGCGAACATCCACTGCTAGTCCCATTCGATACTGCTGGGCCAAGACCGGGTCTGTCCAATCTCTAATCTTTGCAGCATGCTTTTGGAACTCTCTAGAGTACTCCCTCACGGTAAGCCTCCCTTGCTTGAAGGTGCAGAGAAAGGCTTCCGCCTTTGGGGCAGCTGCCGGATCTTCAAAGCGGTTTTTCAAGGCCCACATGAAGTCATCCACATTCCCCAGTTCCACTGCCTCTAGATCATGCAAGGCCACATACCAGCTGGTGGCGATTCCCCGGAACCGAGATGCAATAAACTCCACCTGCTATTCTTCATCAGAGAACATGTGGCCCCACCGCTGCACAAATTTCCCGACTTGCAGAATGAAGAAGGAGATGCTCTCAGGGTCTGCATCAAATGTGATCTCCAGCATGTCCCTGGGTCGTATCCTTGGTGGGAGGGGCACCATCCTCGGTCCTGGGGCAGGTGCAGGTGCTGGCAGTGGCTGGGGTGCTGGCGCCGGGACTGGAGGCGGGAGAGCCGGCGGCGGCTGGCCCGGGGCCGGCTGCCCAGGGATTGGCCCTCCTGGTACGGGTCCGCCCGGGACCGGCTGTCCGGGAACCGGTTGACCTGGAGCTGGTTGCCCTGGAATGGGTCCTCCTGGCACTGGCTGTCCGGGAATTGGTTGACCAGGAGGAGGGCATCCTGGCGGTAGTTGTTGTCCAGGGCCAGGGGCAGGTCCGGGCTGGGCTAGCAGGTGCGTGTGAATTGCTTGGTCCATCATCCCCGGAAGGGATTGCATCAGCTTGCCCATGTCCCGCATCAGTCTTCGGGTGTCATCCTCAATCGTGTCCATCTGTGAATCTACATCCTTGCTGGGGTTGGTCCTCACTGGCCCACGGGGAGTACGTCCCTGGGGTAGGCCAAAGCTTCCACGGGGATCCATCAGGCTGTTCCAGCTCTGGCTCCCTGGTAAAGACCATGTTGTCTGGGTTGTGTCCAATAAATTCCTGGTCCAGTCTCGTTGCTTCCATTGGGTGACCCACTCGTCCCACGGAATTGGGGCACTCTGTTAGTAGGTCCGGGGTATCGCCCCTCCATGGCTTTGGACCGATCCTGCCAGGCTGTAGATTGGGAGGGTGTACGAAGCTCCCAAGGTACTGGTCACTGGAGGAGTGATCGGTCCCACCTGGCAGTACAGGACCAATGCTGTAGTCACAGGAACCGTTGTTACCGGTAGGACCTTCACCGGCACGGTGGTAACAGGAACAGTAGTCACTGGAACCGTAGTAACTGGCATAGTGGTCACTGGAACCGTCACCGGTGTTCCTCCGGCACCGCTCATCCTGGCAAGGAGAGGCATAGGCCAGTGGGAACACGATAGTGGATTCCTGACAATTTCTGTCAGGTTCAAAAGCAAGTAGATCCAAGCATTCTTAGGAGTAAGAAGGGCTTTATTGGAATACAGTGCTAAAACCCACAGTGTAAAGGCTATTGTCAGGAATGGTGGGACAAGCTGCTCAAGCATGGTTATAGTGTGATGCAAAAGGCGACTAGCAAATGATCTGCAAGCGCACGGGGGAAACTCCCAGTGGGAGAGTTACTCAATGGGCGGGAGACGACTCCCTCCTCCCTTCGGCTTCACAGGAATGGAAAATTCTCATAGACTTAAGAATAGCCCAAAGCCTGCATTCAAGGCCACCGTGATAACACCGAGCAGCAGAGAAGAAGCTCCCACATTACAGCTAGCATACCTACGCAAGCGCAGAAGCGGGGATGAGATAGGGAACACAGAACAATGGACACAGTGTGAAACATTAAACAACCATTACTGACACTAGATAAACTTGTGTGCTCTTTGAAATCAGCCCTGCGCATAGACTCCTGAAGAATCTTGCCATTCACGTACTCCACAATCAGATAAGCAGCATCCATCGCCTCGAACGTTGTAATCAATGTTTGATAATCATCTGATAAGGAGCTTAATATCACATACACCTCATCCAGGTCAGTAAAAGTTTTACCTCGTTCCTGTAGTTGCCGGAAATAATCCATTAAAGTGGCCAGATGTTCCTTAATGGGCTGCACCGTCCTGAACAGGCCCAAAGTGAGAGAAATAACTGAGCCCATATCAGCTTACTGATAAACTGCCTTGAGAGAGTCCCAGGCATCCTTACTGCTCTCCTTATCAGCAACATAAATTAAGTTATCATCACTCACGCTCAGGATGATGAGGGCTAGAGCTCTTTCATCATTCCTCTCTTCCAGAGGTGTGGGATCTTCCAGAGGATCAGACATATAAGCCCAAAGACCCTCTTTAACCAGAAAATATTTCATTTTTAAAGCCAAGTTATTATAGTTAGTTGCAGTAAGCTTCTCCACAAGCTGAGATGTCGGTACCTGTGCCACGCTGGTCTCTGCCACTGGTAGCTGGCCATCTTCCTCTGCAGCTGGATGTCTGTGTAAGCACATGACTTCCCCTCACCGCTGCCGGCCTCAGACTCCTCCAGCACTTTCAGAACCTCCAAGCACTCCGTCTGCAACAGCTTCTCCACAGCTCTGCTGGAACACTGCTTTTAGTTCAGCACACGAAAGCCTCTGTTAACTGACACAATTCAACTCCACTGGTAGTCACTTCCAAACTCCACTTTACTGCCAGCTGCAGCCTGGACCCATAACCCTGTCGTGCGCGCAATGCTGGCTGGCACGTCAGTGCCCAAAGGTAGTTAGAGTACCCAAAGAAGAATGGAGTCCAGAACTTAGGTGCAAATACAAAGTGAATTTTATTTACACTCTGCCACCACCTATATACAGTTCTCAGTGTCAAAGTGCTCCGCTGCAATCAATCCAAGTGAAGAGCTAAATCCACTGTACACTCTGTACATATATACAGCCTCTGGCCAATCAGCACACAGCTGATGCAATCCAGATGCAATACTCAGTGTCAGGCTGGACTGCCTCAGACTGGTTATGGCCAGCCTCTTTGCAGTCACATGCTGGCACTAGCTGTCATTCTCTCTGACACTAGATCAAACTCATCTAGGCCAGCCTTACCAAAACCAGTGAATCACAACAGCACCATGTCTTTAAACTGCATACGCTACCCCATAAAGTGATCTCCAACCGCGGTTCGCAATTCATTTCCAAATTCTGGGGGGAATTCATGTGGTTGTTGGGGGTTGAGTGAGGGCTGAGTAGCACCTACCATCCAGAGATGGATGGGCAGACAGAAAGGGTAAATCAAACCTTGGAACAATACCTGCACTGTTTCACAAACTTTCAACAAGACGACTGGGAGGGCTTATTGCCTCTGGCCGAATTTTGCTACAATAATGCTTGTCATTCATCGATGGGAGTCTTGCCTTTCATGGCCGTGCAAGGCTACGAGGGCCTCCCCTCCCTTTTCTAAAGGAGCCAGCATTGCCTGAGGGGGAGGTGGGGGACTGGTGCAGACACTTGCAGGAGGCTTGGTTAGTCCTTTGTAAAACCTTGGACACTGCTCAAACCACAAGTGACACAAACCAGCATACTTAAAGGACTTTGTTGATGGGGCTCTGAATTTTGTGGGGAGGGGTGTTATGTACTGAGCCTGAACTGTACTTACCAATGGATGTAGCTTGGGGATGCATAACAATAGCTGGTTAGGATCCTAGAATGGACCAGTAGGGAAACAAGGATCCTAGAGTAAACCAATTGAGAAATAATGTAATGTAAATAGCCTATCATTGGGAGTGGGATGTGTTTTGGGTGTAACCTTTTGCATGCATAAATACCCAGCTTCGGCCAGGGATTTGTAGTCTTCTTTCTACTTGCTGAATCACTAATAAATTATGAGCTGATCACTATACATGTCTGAACCCAGTATATTTCAGTTATATTTTATGTTTGTATGTTTTATATGTTCATAAACTAAAAATTTTTTAAAAATTAAATGTAGGCTCACTCACAACTTTAATGGCTTGGCTCACAAAGAAATTTTTTTGCACGCAACACTTCAGAGCTTAGAGGGAACATTGGCTACTGCCAGGGCTTTTTTTCTGGGGAAACACACTGGAACAGAGTTCTGGAACCTTTCAACAAAATTATTTTTAAAATGTTTAAAAGTTCATGAGTTTTCAGTATACAGATTGAAAACTTCATTTCCTCTTAAGAGTTCTGGCACCTCTTTTTCCACCCCCACCTTCCGTTTACTGCACTAAGGCAGAGTCAGCCTTGAAAAGCAAAAGCAAGATGGAGGACACAAAGATGGTCAGCTGAGCATGGGAGGCATTGGCAATCTGGGGGGAGCAACAGTGAGTAGGAGGAGGAGGAGAGAAACAAGGGAGAAAATTGGATTTCCTTTCCCCTTTGAGTCCTTGCATATTTCCTATTACATTTACTAATAATACAGATTTCATATATTGGTTTAAAATCAAGCGCAAAAAAGTGGAGTATGCAATTAACCGTTATTACCAAAAAGGAACTAGAAGTACTTCTATGGCTAGTTGGCAAGAAAAATTAATTCATGGGCATTTGCAGCTTGGGGCCCTCACACATATCAAACTACTTCTAGCATTCTCTCAGGTGCTTTCTCCCAGTGGTACCCTCACTTAGGACTGTCACTATGGCAACAGTTAAGCCATTAGCTTTCTCTGTGGTAGGTACACTCCACTGGAATGGCTTACTAGGGTGGGTGCTGATGCAATTTGATGTGGCGTTGTTAGCCGTCCTGAGTCTAAAGAGATACAACAGGATATAAATATTTTTAATAAAAAGAGTATACTGTATTCTGCACACAAAAGTTTTTCACATAGAGATAGTTTCTAGAACTTAGAAACATAGAGCTGGAAGGGATCTCAAGGGTCATCTAGTCCAACACCCTGCACAATGCAGGAAATTCACTAATACCTTCCTACCCTGCTCCTGAGTGACCCTTGTTCCATGCCCAGAGGAAGGCAAAACACCTCCAGGATCCCTGGCTAATCTGGCCTGGAGGAAAATTCCTTCCTGATCCAAAAGTGGCAATCAGCATTACCCTGGACATGTAAGATAGAGTCACAAGAACCAAGCACTGACTCATGCCTTCCTGCCCTCCCTCTCATGAACTGCCTAAGTTCACAGAATTAGCATTGTTGTCAGATGGCCATCTAGCCTGTGCTAAAAAAAAAACTCCAAAGAAAGAGAGTCCACCACCCCCTGACAAAGCCTGTTCCACTGAGGAACAAAAGTTCACAAACTTTTTCCGCAGAATCAATCCTTTCTTTACCATTTGCATAATGAAAGATTAGTCCCTCGGGAACCAACCATCTGTATGCAATCTTGTGGCTTTGTAAGAATGTCACCAAGTCTCTGTATTTCCTTCTCTTTCTTCTAATCTTAAATGGAATGTCCTTCATAACTTTAATCTCCTTGTCTTTCCACTTCAAGGTAATTCCATTAGCTGCTTTCAGTAATTTATCTCTCACTTTCCTTCGGGAGAATCTGACAGAAACTTCCCCAGGCAAATTGTTCTTTCTGGTAAATTCAGAATACGATCTAAAGACCGTATCTATTTCGCTTTGAAGTTGATCAAATGCCATCTCTGCCAAAGGGGCCAATAAGTCACCAACAATTTGTCTCAGATTCTCCCCTCTCTCCTCTTTAATCCCTTGAAGTCTCGAGATATAACTCACCCTTTCCATTTGCAGCTGTAATACCCGAGATTCTTCGATTTGGCACTTTTTCTCAAGTGCCACTTTTTTCGAGTTGGAACCAATCTCTTTGAGTTCCTGCTCTGTTTTTTCAATTTTCTGTGCGTTTGCTGCCATTTGCGCTTGTTGTGTGTCAAGCTTATTGTCAATAGCTGTAATTTTCTCCAGCAGAGGGTGAAGTGCCTCTGACAGCAACCTTTGGAGTTCTGCAGTTGAGTCCTGTCTAGGCGCCAGACTTGAAGGGCTGAAACTTCTGGAAGAAGGTTTAACTTTAGATATCCTGTCCCTCACGTCTTTTGGCGGTGCCATGTTTAGGGATTGTTTATATTTTGCAAAAGTTTGTCAAAGTCTCTGGAAGTTCTTAATCTAGCCGGTAAGCTCTTGCAGCCTCTTTATTTCAGTTTGCCCGCTTTCCCTTGCCGCCCCCCCCTTTTCTAGCTTTACAATTGCTTGCTCGCAGTCCTTATTGGGGGAAGTCCCCTCCCCCCCTCATTTCCTTTAAGGGGAGCACAAATGCATGGGTGCTTCTCGCTTAGACTTGAGTCACATTTTCAGTGATTGTCTCTCCACATTCATAGTCTCTAGATCACCATGCGCTTGCTCTGGTGTGCTGATCTTGTTCCCATTTGGGATGCTCTACGGCGGTCCCGGTGGGGCTTGGAGAAGCCCCCCTTCTTCAGCTGGGCGTTCAACCCAAGAACTCCTGGGGTGGCATGGACGATCATGCTCCCACCCAGCTGCAGATGCTGGCAGACTTCTCCCGGAGCCCCAGGAGAAGATGACTGCTATGGCGATCGCCAAGACTGGAAGTCTTTTGATTTAATTTCAATCCATTGGGTCTGGTCTGACCTTCTGGGACAACAGAAAACAACTTCACTCCATCCTCTATATGACAGCCCTTCAAATACTTGAAGATCACTATGATATCACCTCTCAGTCATCTCCTCTTCAGGCTAAACATACCCAGCTCCTTCAATTTTTCCTCACAGGACTCAGTCTCCAAACCCCTCACCATTGTTGCCCTACTCTGGACACATTCAAGCTTGTCAACATCCTTCTTAAACTGTGGTGCTCCAGACTAAACACTATTCTCCAAGTGAGGTCTAACCAGAGCAGAGTAAGGTGATACCATCACTTTGCATGGTGTGGACACTATGCTTCTGTTGATGCAGCCCAAAATCACATTTGTCTTTTTAACTACCATATCACAGTGCTGATTCATGTTCAGTGTATAGTCTACTAAGACCTCTAGATCCTTTTCACAAATATTACTTCCAAGACAGGTCTTCCCCATCCTATATTTATGCATTTTATTTCTTCTGCCTAAATGCAGAACTTTACATTTATCTCTGCCCATTTTCCAGCCCGTCAAGATCATCCTGTACCTTGATTGTCTTCTACTGTTTGCTACCCTCCCAATTTACTGTCATCTGCAAATCTAAAGAGCTCTCTCAGCCCCACCTACCTCACGGGCTGTCTGTTGTGGGGAGGGGAAGGGGAAGGAGATTGTAAGCCACTCTGAGATTCCTTTGAGTAGTGAAGGGTGGAGTATAAATCCAATCTCCTCTTCTTCTTCATTCCCTCCATTCCTTCATCCAAGTCATTTATAAAGATGTTGAACATATAGGGCCCAGGACAGATCTCTGCAGCACTCCACTCATCACTCCTGTCCAAGAGGATGAGGAATCATTAACAAGCACTCTTTGGGTATAATCATTAAAAAGAAACAACACTCAGTTTAAAGAGCTCTTAACATTCCTAAACCATTCCAGCAAAAACTCCAATGGATTGTTGTTTATACTGTAGGATGTTACAAAATGCCAAGTCAGGTTCAGCTCTCTCCATTTCTCAAGTCCTTCAAGTCCTTTCTCAACCTCCTCAGCACAGCTCCCTATTCAGTCAATGCGATAGATAATATCAATATTTACATTGCTTAATCATTCTGAGAAGGTGAAAAACCTGTACGCGCTCTCGGACTTATGAGAAGACAATTTGGGCTTCATGTTTCTGAAGATCTGGGGAATAGCCACCTCTTTGTGTGTAAGAGAGAGAGAGAGAGAGAGAGAGAGAGAGAGAGAGAGAGAGAGCACCATATATTGTATATTAAGCAGACCGCCACCGAAGACAGATCAATTTACCAGAAACACATGCGGCTGTATCAACTAGGGACAGATTGTGCAAAAGCAGATGTTGTGTCAAAAGAAGACTTCAGAGGTATCTGCCATCAGTGGTTTATGCTTCTGACTGATCAGCAGGTAAGGCACCCAGAAGCAAATTTTCCCAAGATCTGTTAGTGTACTTATTTATCTAATGTACCTTTGCATATGTGTAGTACTATCATTTAAAGTAAACCAGGCAGCAGAAGACTGTGCAATTGACGTGACTCTAACTGCTCTCTCCTCAGCAATTCCATTTGCCCTCATTCTTGGGCAACTGTAATACACAGTATTTTAATATTCTTCCATGAAGAATGAGTACAAAGGCCAGGAAAGCAATGAGTAGGAGGTATGTCACCTACAGAATTGTCTACTATGCTATTAGTCTTAAAGGTAGTGTTTGTTTGTTTGTTTGTTTGTTTGTTTGTTTGTTGCGGGTCTTTCTCACTGAGACTCAAGAGGGATTATACAATTAAAAACAATGCAGTAAGAACAGTAGTGTAATGAAAAGGTGGATTACGCAATTAAAGCAATGCAATAAGGACTGTATAATACAATTAAAACAATGCAACTAAGGCTGATATTATACAGACAACAAACAATACACTCCAAATGGTATAGAATACATAGTGAATAATACCATGAACTGCCTACAATTTCAGAGACATTACAGTCCTATACCCATTCCAATTCCTAGTCATCAAATGTCAAACATGTCCTAAAAATGTGAATCCCTGTTCCCAAATATCTATGTGAGCTTCTGTAACCAGCTCTTCTTCAAATGGTACTAGGGAATGTTTCGTTTCTCCCAGGGCATGGAAACTGCTGGGATGTCAGCTCCCAGGTGGCACCTGGGAATCCCCCTGTCAGAAATGCCTGTTTGCTATTTTACACTGAGTCCATTGTTCTGTGTTCCCTATCTCGTCCCTGCATTGTGCTTGCGTAGGTATGCTGGCAGTAACGTGGGAGCTTCTTCTCTGCCGCTCAGTCTTATCACGGTGGCCTTGAATGTGGGCTTTGGGCTATTCTTGAGTTTATGAGAATTTTCCAGTCCTGTGAAGACGAGGGGAGGAGGGAGTCGTCTCCCGCCCATTAAGTAACTCTCCCGCCGGGAGTTTCCCACCCGCGCGCTTACAGTTCATTTGCTAGTAGCATTTTTGCATCACACTATAACCTTGCTTGAGCCGCTTCTCCCGCCATTCCTGACAATGACCCTTCACTGTGGGTTTTAGCACTGTATTCCAATAAAGCCCTTCTTAATCAAAGAATGCTTGGATCTACTTGCTTTTGAACCTGACACCTCCAGAATTACAGCTATTTTCCAGACTACAGAGATCAGTTCCCCAGGAGAAAATGGATGCTTTGGGACTCTGTGGCATTGTACCCCACTGCAGTCCCTGTCCTGCCCAGGCTTGATCCCCAAATCTCCAGGAGTTTCCCAACCACGATCTGGCAACCCTACTCTCTCATTCCCTGCTGGTGTCAAGCTGAGGCCTAACTTTCATTTCTTTAAGTTCTGCTTTCCCTTCCCTTTGCTTGTCATGTTGAATTCCTGACGTGTGTGTGTGTTGTATGAGTGCACAGGGGTAGTAGCCATAACCATTTCCCAAAGTGTGCCCCAAGAGATGGTTCTCATGAGATCGACTTGGAGACTCTATTCACCTGGTTGGGTTAGATAGGGCACCATGTATCTGTCTATCTTGCCACAGAAACACTCAGGGGTAGGTGTGATGTATGAATGTGTGAAATTTTATGCTTTTACCTATAACCTGTGATTTCCTGTGGTTTTCTTCAGTCCTAACAAAAGTTTGTGTACTTACAGCAAGCATATCTCTACTAAAGCATTTCACTGCCAGTAGTGTGTGTAGAGAGTGTCTTAACTGGGGACCTGACAGCCGGTAGCCAGAGGGGACCTGGCAACCCTACTTCATGGGGTTGGGACCCACTCATCCGTAACAATATGTATCTAACTTGTGCAACTTGTAATCAACCCACACAGTACCCAACACAGAGGAGGCACCCATCTCTGCATGCCTTTTTCCATTCAGCCTCCATTGGAGTAGGTAATTCTGCCTGTTACCAAATATGCTTGGGGCAGCTTACACAAACTTCCTTGTCTATATGTAGAGGATTCAGGTCCAGGCTCAAATGGAAGGGAAGGAGTACTGCATGCCCAGAGGCTTGGAAATGGATCAGAAAGTGGCAGCATTCCAGAATAAGGCTTAAAAAGTAAAACTGAGGCTGTAATAAATTGGGTTCATCAGAGAGTGTTTATTGAGGAGAGCCAGTAATATTGATTCTTCAGTACATTTTAGCACAGAAGTATCACACTGCCCTTCAATCGCAGTTCTTGATTCTGGCACCCACCTAGTAATTACCCCTGCAGAGTTGTGTGCAGAATAATAAAACAACAAGAGGAAGGAGGTGCAAGAAGTAAGCCGTGGAGGGAAAGAAGATTATCATGTTTTGCATCTGGTGCTGAGCACATGTGCCAATCAAGCCTCTTTCATATCTCCAGTCTCTTCTTCTCTGATTGGAAAAATGGCATGTCTCTAATCCACCTCGCCCTCAATCCTTTACCTATTGGAATTAATTCTAACTTCTCCAGACTTTTCTGACAAATCCATGCATTGTGCTCAGTGAGTGAGAGCTGGTATGAAGAAATCCTTGGCATGAAGGGAAGTCAGATGTTGTGTAGAGTCTAGACCATTTTTTTAAAAAAAAACACCTACTCTGTTATCACACTTCATCTCAATCCATAGGTTGCACGTATTCATCCACCCAATGGATTGTGGGTCCCTTGCTGAACCATATTTAGAGGCAGCAAACCTTTGAATACCGGTGCTGAGAAGCTTTGGCCTTTGTGCCATTTGTTGGCATTCTAGGCAGCTGGCTGGCTGCTGTATGAAACAGGATAGGAAAAGCACTGCCAAGTCTAAAAGCAGGTCTGTGTAGTTAACAACACAAGTCAAGGAAGCTATAGAAAGTAAAGATGCTCCTTTTAAAAAGTGGAAGGTCTGCCCCAATGAATGGAACAAGAGGGACCACAGGCTCTGGCAAAAGAAATCTAAATCAATAATTAGGAATGCAAAAAGATACCCTGAGGAGTGGGTTGCTAACAGCATCAAGACAAACAGTAAACATTTGGGAAAATCAGCATGGCTTCTGCAAAGGGAAAATTATTCAGGATGGTGGAAACCAAGGCTGACTGTGAAGGGCTCCAAGAGGACCTCAACAAACTGGGTGATTGGGCAACAATGTGGCAAATGAAGTTCAGTGTTGGTAAACGTAAGGTGATGTACTTTGGGACAATAAATCCCAACTTCAAGTATAGGCTAATGGGGTGTGAACTTGCTGAGGCTGACAGGGGAAAGGATCTTGGGGCCATAGTTGATAGCTCAGTGAAAGTGTCAACCCAGTGTGCTGCAGCAGTGAAAAAGGCAAACTCTGTGTTAGAGATTATTAGGAAAGGGATTGAAAATAAAATGACCAATAATGTAATGCCCCTGTATAAATCTATGGTGCTGCCTCATTTGGAATAGTATGTACAGTTCTGGTCACCATATCTCAAAAAGGACATTGCAGAGCTGGAAAAAGTACAGAAGAGGGCAACCAAGATAGTTAGGAGGTTGAAGCACCTACCCTATGAGGAAAGGCTGAAGACTTTTCAGTTTAGAAAAAAGACAACTAGAACTCGAGGGCATCCAATGAAGCTGATGGGCAGTAGGTTCAGGACAAGCAAAAAGAAACACTACTTTGCACAGACAGTGATTAAAATGTGGAATTTGTGGCCAGAAGATATAGTGATGGCCACAGGAATAAACAGCTTTAAAAGGGGATTAGATAGATGGAGGTTAAGTCTATCAATGGCTACTAGCCATGGTGACTGAGGGAAACCTCCACATTCAGAAGGACTAAGCCTCTAAATCCCAGACCCAGAAGGTAACAGCAGGGGAAGGCTTCAGCCTCTATGCTCTGTTGTTGGCTGTCCAGAGGAACTGGTTGGTCATTGTGTAAAACTGTATGCTGAACTAGATGGACTATTGGTCTGATCCAGCAGAGCTCTTCTAATTAAAAAAAAAAAGATGCTGGACTGAATGGACCACTGGCCTGATCCAACAGGGTTCTTTTTTCATAAAGTTTAGTATAGGTCCTCAGATTGCGAATAAATGTGACCTACAAGACATTTTCCCTTCTTGGAACTTTTATTTATTTATCTTTATTTATCTTTCGATTTGTATACCGCTCACCCTTAGAGGGCTCTGAGTGGTTCATATATTTCATTAACACAAATCCTAACTTAGGGCCACATACAAAGGGGGAGTGACAAGCCTACCAGGCACCCTTATTGCAGTGAGTTGTTGTTATTTCCTGTTGTTTCCTGTTACTTTTGCGGGTGACGTCCTCCTGGCGCTGGTCTTTGATTTTTTCTGACCTTTTTGTGGCTATCGCAACATCTTTTGAGTTCGGGCCAAGCGCACATTTTGCACATGCTCGTTGACGGCCTCTGTCCATCTGGCTCCGGCCTGTCATGTCGCCCCGCCTCTGTGCCTCTCGACCCGGCCTCCTTTCGCTCGCTCAGCCTCGCCAGCCGCCATTCTTTTTCTGCCGCCGCTGCCACTCGTTGTTCGCCACCGCTCACGGCGCTGCCGCTACGCCACAAGGGCGGGCGCCCCCCCGCTCTAGGAGCAGGTACCCATTTGTCTAATTGCCCTTTAACAGGCTTTCGAGCCGCTGGGTGAGCGGGAGCTGGGACCTAGGGCCGGGAGCTCACTCTGGCCATGGTGGGGCTCGAACAGCCGAAGCTGTTTGGCCAGACGTTGTGCAGGCTTTACTTACTGCCTGCGCCACCGCTCCCTTTCTTTACAGCCACTCTTACAAATATCTTTTCCGATACCAATGGAAATCAATTTTCTTCTTTATATGTATTAACATCTATCGTAGGACAATGTACAGTTCTTCACACACAAGTCTCTAATGTCCTTTCAGCCTTTATGCTTTGAGCACAATAACTGCCAAACATAGTTAAAGGCTGCATGGGATCCAGGTATATGCCTACTAAGCATGCTTCTATTGTAAGGACACCAAAACTTTTAAAGGCTAAGGGTAAATGGTCACTTTCTGTTCTTATTGTCAGGATAAGGTGGTAAGAGCCTGGAAGTGCTCAGCAGAAAAGAGCCCAATCCAAAGAAGTCCACTGTCCACACAGTTACGTGTAGGAAGTATTTACAAGGATTTATTTACAAAGTCTGTTAGATGGCGCTGGTATACACAATCCACAAGCAAAGTGCTTCACCAAGCATCCGTACATCAAGAGGGGTTCTTACACACTGTACAAAGCACATATATATACAATATTATAACCAATCAGCACTCAGTGCTGAGTCACTCTGACTCCTGGCTTAGAGTGCTAGTCTAAACTGGTTTGCTCCAGCTAGAGCTCTCAGTCTGGAGCTGTCACCTGTCAAACAGATGAGCACGATCTGAATCTCTAGGTTATGTCTTACATACATTGACACTTATTTCAGTCAGAAAATCAATATAATCGTTACAGAGATCTTGTGAGATAAGAATGTAATCAATGGTCAAGTGCTTTAAGCCTGACCAATAGGTAAATTAGCCGGGGTAGTCACCCGATAATAAATAATTCAGAATGACAACATTTATTTAGCCTAAAAGCCAATTGAAAAAGGACTAGGACTTCTTATGGGTTGACTCTGTACTGAAGTGACTGAGCCTAAGCCTTCGGAACAGACAAGGAGGATTGGAATGAAATGGTCCTCTCTAGGGGTGTGTAAAAAAAAATAAATTCATCCCGATTTGGACTTGGCCAAATCAGGCAGAATCCATTTCGGGAGGCAGAAAGACTCCTGCATGTCAATTTTGGCAGTACCAGCAGATTGGGGAGTCTTCAGGCCAGCCAAATGTCAATTTCAGCCCCATTATATCCTATGGGCCATTGAAGTCAATGGCAAAAACATAGGACATATTTTGGGGGCTGGAGGGGAGGGGGTTTGAGGGAGAGACTCCAAAATCGCAGAGTAGCTGTGGGGGCCTCTCCCCAAGATACTCACCAAGTTTCAAGAACGTTGGAATGGGGGTCCAATTCTACAGGCCCCTAAACAGGTTGCCCCCATCCCCTCCATTGTTCTCTATGGTGGGAATAAAAGTTACTTTTTCCCCATGGTGCTGTTAGTGGCTCTGGGGGCTAGTGGCTATGACAATAAGATTAACACTGGTGGCTAGTGGCTATAGATAAAAGGAACTCTTGGTCTCTGTGGCAAGTGATGCTCTGGTACTGGAGGGGGCAACCCCCTCACCTCTTTTAATAGTACTGGATCTCTTATATATCCCTCCTTATAAATACTTATCTTTTGGTTTCGTAAGATTCCATGCGCTCCCATTGACTGTAAAATGCCCTCCCTCAGCCATTGGCCCATCAGCCGCCACTCAAGAGTATTCGCGTGCCATTGGCCGGGTGCTGGGTCTGCTCCTTTCCCCACGCACTCCCCCTTCAGACAGATTTGCTGGCAGACCAGCTCTCTCTCCTGAGGAAAACAGTTCTCTTGACTCCTGTGAGGGACTGTCCCCTCAGTGGCTGTTGGTAGGCAGCCAAGCTTGGTTCTGTGAGTAAAAAAACAAAGGACTTTCAGCATAACCCCCTCCCCAACGGCCACTTTCCTGTCAGAATAAATGGAAAAAGGCTCTTTCTCCTGCTTAGCTTCAGCATGGCTGGCTGGCTAACGAGGTGGGCCAGCGACCATCAAACCATTTTCTTCAACTCCCTGCTGTGTGGCTGACTCTCCCCTAGGGTTGCCAATCTCCAGGTGGGACCTGGAGATCTCCCACTGTTACAATTGACCTCCAGATGACAGAGTTCAGTTCCCCGGGAGAAAATGGTTGCTTTGGAGGGTAGACTCTATGGCATTATACCCTGCTGAGTCCTTCCACACACACCCCAAATGCTGCCCTCCACAGGATCCACCCCCCAAATCTCCAGGTATTTCCCTAATCACAGTTGGCACCTGTATTTTCTCCTCTGTCAGTAAAAGGGCCTTTCCACACCTATGTTGGCCTTTGGGAGAAAACTCATTGGACCCAGTCCTGATCAGGTTGCCAACTCCAGGTGTGCAATTCCTGGAGATTTGAGGGATGGAGCCTGGAGAGGGTGAGGTTTGAAGAGGGGTGGCACCTCAGACAGGTACGATGCCATAGACTCCACCCTCCAATCCAGCCGTTCCCTGATGGGAAACCATTGTTGCCAATCTCCAGGTGGGGGCTGGAGATCACTCAAAATTACAACTGCTCTCTAGGAGGGATGGGGGAGGAGATGGAAAACTAAAGGTAGGTTGATGGTTGGCTGGGAGGGAGATAGGGTTATCAACTCCAGGTTGGGAAATTCCTGGAGATTTGAGGGGTCAAACCTGGAGAGAGTGAGTGTTGAGGAGGGGAGGGACCTCAGACAGGTACAATGCCATAGATTCCACCTTCCAAACCAGCCACTCCCTCCTGGGGAACCACTGTTACCAATCTTGGGGGTGGGCTGGAGATCACTCAAAATTACTACTGCTCTTCGGGTAGCAAAGATAAGTTCCTCTGGAGAAAATGGTGGACTCTGTCATTATACCCTGCTGAGATTGCCACAGCAAATTGTCACTGAGTGCTCAAAGCCAGGGTACTCTCCCAGAGCCTCTTTCTAGATCCTGTTGTATTTATTTCCACAACGGGCCTTATTCCTAGTATATATATATATATATATATATATATATATATATATATATATATTTGTAAACAACTCCTGAACACCAGCCACTGATGGATCACTGCTCTGCTCCAGCCTCCATATATTTGTCAAGTTCTATCTGGAAGCTGTTCATGCCAGCCACCACCACCACCACCACTTCCTGTGGCAGTGAATTCCATGTGTTAATCACTGTTTGGGTGAAGAAGAACTTCCTTTCATCTGTTCTAACTTCTAACCTGACTGCTCAGCAATTTCATTGAATGCCCATGAGTTCTTGTCTTGTGAGAAAGGGTGAAAAGTACTTCCTTCTCTACCTGCTCTATCCCATGCATAGCCTTGTAAACCTCTTATCATGTCACCCCTCAGTCATTGTTTCTCAAAGCCAAGATCCCCAAGCACCTTAACTTTTCTTCATAGGGAAAGTGTCCTGTCCTCCTCTTATCATTATAGTTGCCCTTTTCTGCATTTTTTCCCAGTGCTATAAATATTCTTTCTTATATATGTGTGTGGTGTGAGTGGTCCAATATGGTTGCACCATCAATTTATACAGGGCAGGGCCTGTATAAATATTGTTCCTGTTGGGGTTTCTGTGTGGCACAGTGGCATGCTTGCAGTGCCACAGTGCCACTTGTTCTGGCGTGTGCCACTTGTTCTCATGGCAAACAAGCACCTCCCAAGACAGTTCCTTTTCCCTGAGATTCTCTGGGAGAGTCTGACTGCTAGGTGCTGCCTGCTTGCCTGCCTTAAGTGCTGGTGGTGGGTTTCCCCATTGGAGGTAATGGGGGGAACCTGTTTGGGTGCCCATAGAATTGGGCCCACTGATCCAATTGCTTTGGAACATGGGGGTGTATGTGGGGAGAGGCTCCTGAAGCTACCCTGAAAATTTGGAGCCCCTCCCTCAAACCCCCTCCCCCCCAGAGCCACTAACAACACCGTGGGGAAAAAGTAACTTTTATTCCCACCTTAGAGAACAATGGAGGGGATGGGGGCAACCTGTTTGGGGGCCAGTAGAATTGGATTCCCTGTTCCAATGTTCTTGAAACTTGGTGAGTATCTTGGGGAGAGGCCCCCGCAGCTACTCTGCGATTTTGGAGTCTCTCCCTCAAACCCCCTCTCCTCCAGCCCCCAGAATATATCCTATGTTTTTGCCATTGACTTCAATGGCCCATAGGATATAATGGGGCCGAATTGCCGCTGAATCTCGGTGGCAATTCGGCAGCAAGCCGATTCAGATCAGAGAATCTAAATCGGCCCGGAGCAGCCCGAAAGAGGCCCAAATGGGCCATTTTTGGGGGTGCATTCGGTTCAGAGGAACCAAATGCACATCCCTAGTCTTCTCATATCAATGAAAATTTCTCTCTCTGGACACAATGACCAGTTCTTCCTGCAAGTATTAACAGCTAATAATCATGGGGGGATCTCTCTAATTGATTATTACCACTTATTAATTTCCAGTCTCCAGCCTCTACTCTCGAGACCTGGAGATCTTAAACATGATATGATCTCTGGCAATAAAAAATGTTTTGATCATGAGTGCACCCAAGCGAAATTAACTCTCAGAGAATACTTTCAACAAAATCCAAATCCAACTGCTAAACTTGAATTACAGCTTTAGAAAAAAGGAATATAAGGAGCTATTAAAAGCCAAAAAAAGCTGCTGATTCCCTTTTATGGCAATCCCTTATTAAGGCCACTAGAGAAAAAGATAATGTTAGCTTCTGGCAGGGCTTTTTTGTAGAAAAAGCCCAGCAGGAACTCATTAGCATAATAGGCCACACCCAACAGGAGAAACACATTAGCATATTAGCCCACACCCCTGACAGCACAGCTTATTAACATATTAAGCCATGCCCCATGCCTTCTCTTGGCTGGCCCGGGTGCCCTGCAGCTGCAGAGAGCCCAGGCAAGCCGGCCCTTGGACAGGCCAGGGGAGGCATAGGGAGGCATATTAAGCCATGCCTCCTCGATCCTTTCAGGGCCCCCCCTGGCCCACCCACCTCGGAGTCGCCGGGGGAGTCACTCTCCAGGTCTTCCCTCTGTAGCCACACACACAGAGGTTTTGGCTGTAGTGGGCGTGGCCAACTCTGAAGCCAGCCAGGACTTCATTCCTGTGCATTCCTGCCCCAAATCATCTCCAATTCACAAATCAAGACCTCTAATGCTCCCAATCCTATCTCTGCAGAAGCGTGGGAAGAGCATTACAACAGCTTAGTCAGGGATCAGCTGTATCTTGCTCCTCCTGATATTCTTTTAGATCACTTCACACAATGGCCTCCAGTCTCTGTATCTGAAACTACCTTGTTAATATCACAACTGAAATCTGGAAAAGCCCTAGGAGGTGACTTTATAGTTGCTGAGCTTTTAAAATTGCACATAGATTGGTGGGGTCCAGTCTTAGCAAATTTCTCTTATATAGATGCCTCAGCTCAGATTCCTAAAGACTGGGGCTTGGTTATAATTGTTCCTTATTTAAAAAGGGTAGCCCCTATGACCCATTGAACTACAGACCAATTAGTCTTCTGAATGTGATTTGTAAGTTATATACTAAACATCTCTGTCAGAAGCTGTATGAATGGCTAGATTATAGCAAGTTACTTGAAACTGAACAAACTGGTTTCACACCCAGTCGCACTACTATTGATCATTGCTTTGGTCCTAGATTATTTTATTTTTAAAATATGTGAAACATAGGAAGAATACCTTGTATGTGGCCTTCATGGACCTCAAGGTATTTTGATTCAGTTTCTAGAGGAAGGCTTTGGGCCAAATTGACTGACATGGGTATTGATTAGAAGGCTATTGCTTCTATTAATTAATCTGCACAAAAACAATAACATCCAAATAAGACTCACACAAGATAGGAATCTATCGAAAAAAATTCCAGTGCAAAAAGGAGTCAGACAAGGTTGCCTTCTGGCTCCCTTTTTATTTAACACCTATGTTAACTTTTTAACCACATGCCTTTATTCAATTGATACTCATGCTCCCTCATTCTCAGGCAGCAGAAATGTTCCAATTATTCTTATTCTTATATCTTAATTTTTTTCTTCTTTTTATAATTTCTTCTTTTTAGTAAAGTCTTGGATCTATATCTCTTCTCCTTGTACGTGGAAAGGCGTTCTTTCATGATTTGCCATGTATATTCAATGTTTAGGTTTGTTTCATCTTTTATCTGGTATATTTTCCTCCTTGTACTTTTAAGGATTCCAGCATTTGACAGTCCTCTGGTAGAACTATTGTTCTCACTGCTGAAATCAGCTTGTTTCTCACCGTAGAATAATTCCTCTTGCTTGTAGTATTGCCCCGCGTCTTGAACAGTTGGCTGCTGTAATTCCTTTTCCCAATATTTTGGGTCAGCTTGATTGCAGAGTTGTTCTGCTTCTTGTACAGTTGGGTGCTGGGGTTTCTTGCCAGTAGTTTGATTTAATGCTGGAGGCTTTTGGTCTAGTATCCATTAAAAAAATCTCATCAACTGCCTGGCTCGCAGATTCAATAATCACAGCCTGGATCTCCTCCGAAGGTATTTGAAATTTATTAGATTCTACGGAGGTCTCCATAACTGTATCGACTGGCATGCTTTTCTGAGAGTGCTGATCGCTCATTTCAACACAATGACAAGAGTCTCAGTTCAGTCTAACAAAGCCCAGCGTCTCTACAGGTTGGTTATAGCTGTCTCTTCAAGCTGTCTGTCTCTGCCAAATAATAGTCCCCTCAGCATTCAACAGTCTCTCACACAAGCTGAATGTTGTGCAGCTTTATGGTAAAGACTAAACAGAGTGCTCCTCTATTCTGTTCTCAGCAGTAAAGCATGATGTCGCAAATCATTGTCACAAGATGGTGAGTTTCATTTTGTATTTCTTTCTTTCTTTTTTAAGACGAAAATTTATAGTTCTCTTGTAGAAGCTCAAACAAGAGTTTCTGTTTGCCCCAGAAAATGTTTATTTCAACATTCTTTTTGTGACTCTTATCTTGTGGTGGCCACTTCGCTCAGAAGTCAGGGGGAATTCCATCTCTCTCTTCTGTATCGTTTTAGAGATTTAAAGGGGTTTATTCGAAGAAATCAGATTCCTCAGTGTTGCTGTTACAGGTACTTACGGTGCTTGTCTTCATCGATATTATGGATGAGGCTCAAAATAACTCTCTTGCTTTGGGGGCATATACATCTAGTGCTGTTATGGTTGCCATAACTGCTCTTCTCTGTCCCCTGCTTCTGGGATGATCCAGGGATTCCACCCGCTTGTTGCCTCAAGTGGGGGGCTTGAATCAAGTCCCTTACTCCAGACCTCCCTCCAGGAGGTCCAGTGTGGCTCGGGATCCCCCGAAACCCCCCTAAAAAGAACAAAGAATTGATTGTAGCCGGGAGCAGTTCCCAGTGAACTGTGTTAATGCACCGAAGCCCCTCCCCTCCCTGTGACACCAAATTATTAACTATTAACTTAACTAAAACTATAATTGTCCATTTTGGTAACTCATTCAGGAAGTTCA
The DNA here is from genome assembly GCA_029375565.1 of Gekko gecko. Classification (NCBI taxonomy): domain Eukaryota; kingdom Metazoa; phylum Chordata; class Lepidosauria; order Squamata; family Gekkonidae; genus Gekko; species Gekko gecko. Next base: position 212,438,290 of record JAPDNY010000005.1, on the reverse strand, counting down.
ATTGGAATATGAAAAGAAATGCCATAGATCAAGTTAAGAACTTTCAATACTTAGGCATTACCTTTTCTTATAATTCCAAATTCTCAGCACATCTGTCCTCATCACCTAACTTGGCAGAGAGAAGTGCAAATACCATTTTTAGATTATTTAGAAGGAAAGGTGCAGGTTTTCTCCCCACGGCCTTAAAAACCTTCCGGTCAAAATCATTGGCTTAACTCCTGTATGGTTCACAGATCGGACTTTCTGCCAATCTAAAGACTCTTGAAGGGTTCTGTCAGACTCGGGCATCTATGTTACTTTACCTGTTGTATTACCTGTCTGCTTTTTCACTGTGACTGTTCTACCCCTCCGCTTATTAACCTTGCAACCCTTACCAGCTGCCCTCACTGCCATCGCATTCCTGGGGTGGTGGTCTATGAATGTGTGTAGAATTAGGGAGGCATCAGCTTCAGTAATTCTTCTCAAGTGCCTCAGGGAGACTTTCACATGAGAGTAACCTTGAAGAGATAAGACTTTGCATGGCTAGGATGGACCGTATATCTTTCATGGTTCTGTTAGTAGTGATGTGGAATGTGGATTTTGGTTATACACAGCTTCCTGCCATTTGTACCCCAGTCCTGACAAAGAAGTCCAAACCTCAGCATCTCATTTCTCCTAATAAACTTTCTAAAGAAAGACTGTGGAGTTTGATTTGACTGGGACCCTGACAGGTTCAATCTAAATTCCTTAGATCTCTATTTGGCGTTCCTAGAAGCACTTCTAATGTAACACTTAGGCAAGAGGCTGGGCTACTCAGAGTTGAAACAAAGGTCTGGGAGCAGGCTATAACACTCTGACTAAAAATTCATTACAACCCAAAGGGTTTAATACCTTACCTTTTAGCCTTAGACCCTTAACCTGCCTGGTCCACACAAATTCTTAATAAATTAAATCAGATTGGCTTATTCCCAGAATTCCCTATACAAGGCAAGAACAGCTGTCGCACGGGGCTTTGTGACACTTAATTACAAAATGAAGACGCTTTGCTACCCAAGAACTTCAGAAATCTAAAACCTTGGCCTAGTTTTATGGCTGCCCCTTATTTATTTAACATTACCTATGAGCCCTATAGATGGGCCTTTTCCAGAGCCTGTTTTGAGGCACTCCCTTCTGCTGTACTGCAAGATAAATTCACTCGAGTTCCAATGCATGCACATATATGCCCATGCATGGCTAATATGGTGGAATCAGTTACTCATGTCCTACTGTTCTGCAGATTCTGTCAGAAGGAACATGATCATCTTACACTACCCCTTCCGTCTAGATTTAGCCTTCTGCAGTCTTATCTTTATTTTAGACCAGAAGTCCTTCGTAAATTCCTTCTAGAAGACATTCAGAGTTCAGTGATTTATGCTGTGGCAAAATTTTGTTTCTTAGCTATTAGGAAACATAAACTTATTTTAGCTGAAAAAAATGTATGATTCTCTTATTATTATTATTATTATTATTATTATTTTATTTTACTAATTTTATTAATTTTCTCTTGTTAATGTTTTATACTACTGCTATGTTATTACTGTTTTAATCTCTCTTATATCAGAATTGTACTGTTTTACTGGCTCTTGCTATAATAAATTAGATCAGTTCCATTTCTCTCTCTCTTTCCCCCTCCCTCCCTCTCCCATCTATTTACTTTCTTTCCACCTGTCTTTTGCTTTCTCTCTTTCTCTTCCTTCCTTCCCCCTCCCTCCCCCCATCTATTTGTGTCTCTCTCTTTCTCTTTCTTTCCACATCTCTATTTCTCTCTCAAACAAATAAATATCATTAGCAAACAAACAAATATCATTGTAAGGACACCATATTTCCCCAGTACTTCAACTGTAATAGAAGGCATTAGGATAGTGACAGTCCACTAATGGCCATACTTGGCTAAGGATCCAACAATAATAGGAGGAAAGGTTCTATGTATTGTTTCATTGAAGCCTATGGCGAGCCCATCCATTAGTAACACTGAGGTGATTACCTAAGGACTCCAAAGTGAAGGGACCCCAGGGGCCTAATGGATGGACCAGCTGCTCTGTGCAGGGCCAGGCTAGCCCTCCCATAGCAATGAGATTGGCAAGGTACTACTTGTCCAGGTACTATACTCCCCAGCCAAGCAGCATACCATCTCCCCCAGGCCACATGCAACTTGCCCAAGCAGCATGTTGTTTCCCATGGGCCAGGCATGACTCACTTGGGCAGTGTGCCACCTCCTCTGGGCTGGATGTGATTTGCTTGGGCAGTACACCACCTTATCTAGGGTGGGCATGACACACCTGGCCAGCACATTGCCTTCCCTAGGCTGGACCTGGTGGCAGTTTGGCACTATGGGGAAGGCAAACCAAGCTGGTGCTGGTGGTGCAGGAGGCCAAAGTGCAGATAGACAGCTGAGAGGGGGACTAGCTGGGTCAGAGGAATTAAAGGACCTGGGACAGCCACAATGACACTGGAGACAGCCATGTCATCTTCTCAGCCTCTGTTTTGCCATGGTAAGGCAGGATGTAAGACACAGATTGTGACCAGAGACCAACACAAGCCCAGTGTTCCTGATGCACTTTGTTAGTGGATGCCATCTTCGCTGTTGCCACACCCAGGATTGGTGGTGGCTGAAGGCAGCCTGAGTGGGAGTAGCTTCCCCATTATGTGGTGGAGGGACAAAGTGATCATTTGCTCAGGGCACCAAAAAGTCTTGGGCTGGTCCTGACTGAGGCTGAAAAAAGACTTTATTACATTCCTCTAAAGGGCTCATAGATGGGTTCTCTTCCCCTGTCTGTAAAATAACCATGTGAGATATTCTAGACTGAAAGTGAATTTCATGGCTGAGTCAGAAATTGGGGTCCTAGGGCAATACTGTATGGAGTATGATTGGTTTATGGTAGAGGAGATGTGGTTGTGGATTGGTTTTGTGGAGAGAGATGACCTAGAGTCTTTGTGAAAGGTCTGCCAGTAGGGTTGCCATCCCCCCCAATGGGGGTGGGGGTTCCCCTGATTTTGAGCCCCTTGATCCGCTTGCCGGACAGCTGGCTGGCAGGGGGAGCCCCACCCCCAAAGAGTTCCATGGCTCCAACATGCCCAACTCAATGACATCACCTGGAGGTGACATCATTGTGCCGGGCACGTTGCAGGGGGATGCTCTAGTATTCAATCCAAAACTCTAGACCATAGAGTTTTTGGGCAAGTGCTAGAGCGTCCCCCTCCCTGTGACATGCCTAGCATGATGACATCACTTCTGGTTGACATCACTGCAGCACATGGGCAAAGCACATGCACAAGAAGATCAAGCAGAGAAGCCTGGAGTCCCCTACCAGCAAATGGTAGGGACTTGGCAACCCTATCTGTCAGTGCCTAAGTGTGCCTGTCATTCAGCCTAGTATATTGTCTATTGGTTATATTTCATCCTTATCTGAAGTTTTATTCCTTAACCCAGAGGTCCCCACTCCCCATGATGCATGACTGCATCTTTCCTGGTGCTCACCAAGTGTTTTTAGAAAGTGATTGGGGGGCAGGTAAGGCTTTTTGAGTTTTTTGCTGTTTGTGGTATAATGCTGAAAGTGGCTTTATGTAAAGTACTTGTGCAAATAGCAGAGTGTTATTATGAAAAGACAGTGGGACTTGGTTCCTAATAAACACAATTGGGCTACATGGCTAAAATGCTTAATGCACCTAACTGGAACTTCTATTGAAGTTATCAGATCTTCCCAGTTTTAATGCATTCTTATAATTCAGGTGGAAGTTGATAATAACATTATAACATTACACAAGTGCACAGAGTTTGAATTCTGGGAATTCAGATATTCTTGGCACGATTTTGTTGTGTACTGCCTCTTTAACCCAGAAGGCTCAGTGCAAGCAGGAGAGTAGGAGGAACACAATTTCACCTGCAGGAGTGCCGAGCCTATACAAACTGTTCAGAAGCAGAACAAGACAGTCCTGGGCCCCACTGCTTCTAGTTAACTATTGTTGTTATCTGTAGTTTTGGTGTTAAATAATAAACCATTAAGTTAAAGGAAACTGGGTGTTTGTTGCTGCACTATGTGTTATTTAGCAATAAGGATGGGATCTACCTTGTGTGAGAATAATTTGATATCAGACAAGCTCTTTCATTTCCATATTACTGCTGGGTCACCACAGAAATGGCTGCACTGGGCCATACAGGGTTATTGTGAGAATACAGTGGAGGAGAGAATGATGTAAGTTGCTTTGGATCCTTGGTGGGGAGAGAGGTGGGATATAAATGAAGTCAATAAATACAAGAATTTGATGTTAGTCAACCAGACACTTGGGACTGTTATGCACACAGACTATCTTACTATCTGGAAGCTTATGAAATCGAAGGGTCAGAAGAAAAGTGTGCAAATCTGCTGACGGTCTGTGGAGCAAAAACCTTTGCTATTGTCTGTTATCCAATGTCAAAGGAGGAGGAGGAGGAGGAGATTGGATTTATACCCTACCCTTCACTTGGAGTCTCAGGGCGGTTACAATCTCCTTTCCCTTCCTCTCCCCACAACAGACATCCTGTGAGGTAGGTGGGGCTGAGAGAGCTCTTTTGAGAACTGCTCTTGAGAGAACACTTCTGAAAGAACTTGTGACTGACCCAAGGTCACACCAGCATCTGCATGTGGAGGAGTGGGGAATTAAACCCGGTTCTCTCAGATTAGACTCCATGCTCTTAACCACTACACCAAGCTGTACCAAGTACTAAGGCCTATGATGAACTGGTACCTTGGTTGAAGACACATTTTTGCTCAAGACCATGTGTTAACCAAAGGTTTCATTTTTTTTTCAAGTGAGATCAGCAAGCCAGTGAAAATATAGCAGACTACACTGCAAAGCTCCATCACTTTCTGAATATTGTGAATTTGGAGATCTCCTGGATAGCTTGCTGGGAAATCACCTCATCTGTGGAGTTCAGTATGATGCAATCCAGCAGCAACTCTTCTTTGAGAAGAATCTGACTTTTGCTGCTGCACAGCTACAAACATCAGCAACTGAAGCAGCTTCATGTGATATCACAGCAATTTGCAACTTGCACCCCACTGACATCCACACTTCACCAAAACCAAGAATCAAATAATGAGCAAATACAGAGGCTCATATATGCATTAACTGGATTGTGCAGGCCAAGTAATGCATCTACATAGTTAAGCTGTGGAGGTCAATTTAAAGTGAATGCAGATTTAGGAATGCTGAACATCACACTGCAAGAAGATGGGACACAAAGAAAGATTTTGTCAATCACTAACTCTAGACTGGAGGGGGGGAGTACCTAGCTTCAAACTGCCCATAATTTGGAGGTTTCCACCCAAAATAAGTACAAACATTATACTCTATTCAATATGTTCATGCTATGGAGAATCAATGCTCAGAAATGGTTACAAATGCAGAAATAAGTGGTCAGAAATGTGAAACAGAAGTCGACCCTGAGGCTTGATTTTCCATCATAGATGATAACACCACATTTTTAAAACTATTCCAGGACCATCCTCCCCAATTACAAAGATCAAAATGTCACTTTTGTGCCTACAATGGGCAGATTGTTCACATCCTTTGAAACTGTGATGTAGATGTTTGCTGTGGATTTGTCAGACAGAGATTTCTCTTGTTGATCACAAGAGACAACTATAAAAGTCTGCTGGGAAGAAACTGGTTTACACCTTTGGGAATCAGTATTCAAGAAGTGCATGCTGTCTTTCCAGAGATACCAGAAGAACTAGCATTTGAGTTCTCACATGTATTCACTGAGGCATTAGGAGCTTACAAGGGGGCACCAGTGACTTTTCAAATGGATCCTGCCTTAAAACTTATTTGTTTGAGATCCCAGAATGTTCCTTTTGATCTAAGGCCAAAGATTGATGCAGAAGATCAGCTCACTGCACAAAATTTTTTTGAGCCAACGGCTCACACAACCTGGGCCACTCCCTATTGTTCCTATCTCAAAACCTAATGGTAATATATGCATTTGTGGGGATTATTTATGTACTGCAAATAAGGCACTTAAACAAGACCTATATCCAGTGCCTTCCATTACCAGTTATTGTCTGTCCTTGCAAGGGGAAAGATTTTTGCTAAAGTTGACCTCGCTCAAGCCTATCAACAATTTGGAATCTCAGTGGCACCAGGAATTTTCCCATGCTTCATGGAAACTGTACTAGCAGGGATTCCTGGGATTGTGCTTTACTTTGATGATGTATTAATCATGACCCCCTGTAACAGAGGTGTCAAACTCATTTGTTATGAGGGCTGGATCTGATATAAATGTCACTTTGTTAGGCCAGGCCATGTGTGGCATAAACTGTAACATGAGGTACTGGAGATATAAATTTTATAAAGATGATTTCAGATGCCGGTGTCAATAGCAGGCTTGACTGGATTAAGTCTGATATGAAGAGGGATAGTAAGTATGGAGATAGCAATTCTCTTACAAAGGAATTTCAAAGGGAGCCTAGAAAGAGAGGCTGCTGAATTACAACTGATAATGAAGCTCAAGAAGACAATGCATCCTCCTGGATGGGACCTAGGTTTCTTCTCTAATTACCAATGCGGGCTACTGTCATTTGGTGTCTGAAATCACTTAACTCTCCAAGACAAAAGGACAAATGGACTCACATTCTAGCTGTATCTGAAGAAGTGAGCAGTGACTCATGAAACCTGCCACAAATTTTGCTAGTTGTTAAGATATTACTGGTCTCTCTCTCTCTCTCTCTCTTTCTCATGCTCTCTCTGGCTCTTTCCCTCCCCCCTCTCTCCTGCCACAAATTTTGTTAGTCGTTAAAATGCTACTGGACTCTTGCTCCCTTCCACTAATAAAGAATGCAAGCAGTGCTGTTAACCCCCATCTGTTAGAACTAGAAAGGGGGATCTCTCCAAGTGCCATGGGACTCCATCTCTTTCTCTCTCTCTGGCATGCCCTCTCTGGCTCTTTCCCTCCCTCCTTCTCTCCCTCTTGATGAAGTATGCATGCACACAAAAGCTTATACCTGCAAAAAAACACAAAAACCCTTTGTTGATCTTAAAGGTGCCATGGGACTCTCTATCCATCTCTCTGGCTCTTCCCTCCCCTCCCTTCCTCCCCAAAGGAAGCAGGAAGCTGGAGAGAGCTAGGCAAAATTGTGCTGTGATGCAGGAAGGGAGCCAGTTGCTCATGAGCTGGATAGGAGCCCTGCAGGGGCCAGTTCCAGCCTGCAGGCCATATATCTGACACCCCTGCCCTATAAGCATCAACCCATGGATTGACTCCAAAAAGTTCTGCAGAAGTTTGATCTTTTAGGAATCCCAGTTAACAAAGAGAAATGCCAGATGGGAGTTCTCCATCCTGAGCCTGCCTTGATGCAAAGGGTGGGGTATAAATTTAATTAATAAAATAAATAAATAGCTGCATGTTAATACAAGGCTGCATATAATCAATGAACTTTTATCTTAAGCTGGAAAACTTACTCTTGTTGATATTATGGCGGGGAGAGGGTGGAAGACGATGCTGGAGAAAAAACCTATCTCCGGAAACAACCAACCAATGACTCCCTTCCAAAATCAGGAAGTACCTTCAGATTTCTCTACATTATTAGCAAGCGCATTGCACCCTCTAGTGGAACAGATGACAAATCTCAACACTAACCTTGATAATGTACAGAAAAAATTAACCCTGATGGATAAATGAGCCTCAGAGACTGACAAATTATTTTTAAAAATGGGAAAAAAGACCAAGAGTATCAACAAAGCAGTAGAAGAAGTGCAAAAGAAAAGATCCTCGGACAAAACACAATTAATCCAGCTCCAGATGGAAAGATCCATGTGTATTCTGCAATTTCAAGGAATCCTGGAAGGTAAGAATGAAGATTTAAAGGTACTTTTAGCAGATGCCCTGGCACCATTAATGGATTACAAACGGGAAGACTTAATGAGCAAGATAGACTTGGTGTGCTGGACGTATCCAGATTTTATAAAGAAAAATAAGCTTCCAGGAGAAATCTGCCTGAGATTCATTAAACATTTGACCAGGGAGTTGGTGTTAAAATCCTTGAGAGGAAAATCCTTGAAAATTAAAAATGAAGATGTCAAAATCTTGAAAGACATACCATTTGAAGTTAGAAAGTGAAGAAGGCTATACAGGGAACTTACACTTTTCCTACAAAAGAAGGGAATATCCTACAGATGGATGTATCCAGAAGATCTGGATTTTAATTATGAAGATAAAAAATTTAAAATTGACACAAACAAATTTATGGACCAATTTGCAAAATCAATGAAGGGGAAAAATCCAAAACTCAATGTGGAGGAAGAAGATGATGAAGAAGAATCCTACTCACAGGATTCAATGAGCACCAGTTCCAACTCATCAGAGATGTCGGAATCAGAGAAAGGAGCGGCCTCTCCTAAGCAACATAAATGGAAGCTGTCAGGTAGCCCTGTCAAGTATATGGTATGCGGGCGGAGTACTCCATCTGAACTTTTCCTCGCTGTTACTAACTGTCTCTTATCAGGTCTCTGACTTTCACTCTCCAGTTGCTGGAGTTTCGGCTGAGAACCACAACGGTTTCTAGGATTGTTTTGCTTGCTGGCCCGCTGCTTTTGCCCGCGCACATGACTTGCATTCATTGGCTTCTGCTATGGGTGGGGGGGGATGCTTGAATGTAGTATATCATAGTAGGTTCTACTGTATGTAGCCATTACAGACACAAGCTGTACACATGTCTTTAGTTCTGATTCACCATTAAATATTGTCTTCTGAAGAAGCCCTGTGTTGCATGAGCTGACTGAGGAACCTGACAAAGTGTCTGTAATTCTCCCTTCCTTCTTCTGACACGTATCTCTCCTAAGCCGAGATGAGCGGGGATGAGGAGGAGACTATATCCATAACTACTGCGGAGGAGTCGGTACCTATGACCATAGTACTGACGACCACGGTACTGACTACTACTCCTCGGAATGAGGAGTGGGGTGCACCGTACCTGGATCCATTTGGCAGGGTGCATGCCAATGTGACTACCCAGCCGAAACACTGACCCTGGGGCAGGTTCCCGGTGGAGATGGCAGAGACTTGGTCCCTTACCCCGGGGCCCAGGCAGGAAAGTCAATACGACCGGGCCGTTTACTGACTGAGTGTCGGACCCGGGCCAGAAGCAGGTGCTGGAAAAACAGGAGATGCTGAGGATTTTGTGGACACCAGTTTAGATCTGTTCGAGCGGGGCCAAGACCGGGTCTTCCGGATGACTGAAGACTCGTTCCGTAAAATACCTGAGATAGTGACGACAGTGGTGCAACAGGAGCTAGACCAATGCTTGCCCGCAGTCCCAGTGCAACCTGCCCAACAGCTCGCGGGCCAGCTGGCGGTACAGGTGGCACTCCCAGGCCAACAACCGGGGCAACTGCCACCCCCAGGTCAACAACCGAGACAACTGCCGCCTCCCAGCCAGCCACCATTTGTCCCTCCAGGGCCCCAGCCAGCGGATCTGCTGGAAGCCACGTTCGACAGAATGCCCAAGAAATTGGCGTTCTTCTTGGTATGAGCCAAGAAATTCATGGGAAACAGTTGCCATTTGTTTCCCAACGAGGAGCGCATTGTGGACTGTATTGCGTCCTATTTGTGGGAGGGAGCGGCTGACTGGTATGTGAACCTACACATTGTAGATGGCTGGGAGCTCTGAGAGGTTGACACCTTCATGTGGGCCCTGTGAGCTCACTATGAGGACACTAACGCGAGTGAGACAGCCCAGGCATTCCTGTGCACTTTCTGTCAAGGGAAGAAATCGATGCGGGAGTATACCGAAGAGTTTCGGCACCATGCAGCCAAAATCCAGGGGTGGCCTGATGGGGTGATGGCTCATCATTATCATTTGGGTCTTAATCCAGAGACCCGGGGAACAATCCTCCGTAGCGTGAAGCCGGTGTCCCTGCACACCTGGATGAAGGAGGCTGCTGACACAGAGAGCCATCTCCAGACCATCCGCATCGATGACGCAGCTACCCTGGTAAAGAGCACGCCAGCGCTGGTGAAAACCAAGACCCCAGTGAAGCAAAAGGAAGGGTCATGAGAGCTCCTCATGAAGCAAGGCTTATGTCTAAAATGTGGTGAAGTGGGCCATTTCGCTGCTGCGTGCCTTGGATTGGGACCTGCAAGCACCCCAAAGAGGAGTAGGGAAAAGAAGAGGTCTGACACTTTGGTTAAGAAGCAGACTGCCCACCTGAAGACTCAACGTGCCCTGTGAGCTAGTGTCCAGGAAGAGAACATCCCCTCGTCCATCGAGGAAGAGGCTCAGCCGGCGGGAAATGAACAGGACCTGTTGTGAGTAGCACTGACCAGTAGGTCCCCATCCCAGAGGCACAGAAAATGGTGAGCAGTTACCCCTCCCTCTTTTTTGTGACTGTGATTATCATAAGCCCCGACTTGAACACCCATGTGTGGGTGAGGGGCCTGATTGACTCAGGGTGTGGATGGGATCTCATCCACCCCTCTCTTGTTACAGGACTTGGGGTGAAAGTGGTTAAACTCTCAGAGCCCCTGGTGTTTACCCAAATGGATGGGTCTGCTATGAAAAACCCATTTACATTTGAGACTGTTCCATTATGGATGGGCGCAGGACAACACTGGGAGCACCAATCATTTGTCATCACCCCTGCCGCCCATTTCCCATTAGCAACCCATGGCTCCATAGTCACAACCCCTATATCTTGTGGGGGGAGGGTGTTATTCGCTTTATTTTGCCCCAATGCCAAGACCACACCTGGGATCGGGAGTGGGGGAAAAACCCAGGAGGGAGCAGTACCAGCTTGCCTTGAGCGTGAAGAGCTGGAAGTGATCCTGCCCAAGTACCAGGTATTTGAGGAGGAGGTGGATGAATTGCCCCCCACCGACACTCAGACTGTGCTATTGAATTGCTACCCAACCAGAAATTACCCAAGGGTAAACTGTATTCTATGAGTCCCGCAGAGAAGGCGGAACAACATAAATTCATGACAAAAACCTTGCCCGGGGTTTTATCCAGCCTGCCTCCTCCCCGTTTGCTGCTCCCATGTTGTTCCAGAAAAAGAAAGATGGGGGTTTGAGGCTATGTACGGACTACAGGGGGCTGAATGCAGTGTCGACTACAAATGCCTACCCCCTCCCCTTGATTAAAGGCCTCCTAGCCGAACTGTCCAAAAGGAGGATCTATTCCAAACTCGATCTCCAGGATGCCTATTTCAGAATCCGCATTAAGGAGGGAGATGAGTACAAGACGGCTTTTGGGTGTGCCAGCACGGGTTTGGATATGAAAAACGCTTTTAAGCGTTCCAACGTCTCCTGGCATTTGGGTGTCCACTCCAACTTTGCCCCTGGTTTCGTGCTGTCTGGACCCTTCCCTTTAGTTTTCAAAAGGTCTGTGAGTGGCAAGGTCCATGAGTGGCAAAATTCATAGTAGAAGTTGATGCCTTGGATGTCGCTATGGGTGGCACCATCTTGCAAGAGGGGAGGACAGGAAGTTGCACTCCCTTGCTTACGTCTCACGAAAGTTTACGGACACTGAACGTAACTGGTCGGTTTGGGATAAAGAGGCGGGGGCGATCAAGTTGGCGCTCTCTACGTGGAGGCATTGGCTGGAGGGGGCAAGGGTACTGTTCAAGGTTTGGACTGATCATAAGAACCTTGAGGTCCTCCGCACACCCTGTAATTTGAATGCTAAACAACTCCACTGGGCTGATTTTTTCTCTAGGTTCAATTTCACCCTCCATTACTTCCCGGGAAAGGCAAATTCCTTGGACGATGTGCTGTCCCACCTCCCACAACATGACAGCCGCAAGGAGGTGGTCCTTGACTCTATGTTCACGCCGTCTCAGTTGGGAGGGTTATGCGTGCCCAGGCGAAGGCCCAGCCTATGGGGAACAATGACTCATGGGAACTGAAGTTCACCTCTGCCATTTCTGATGCTGATTGTCTGGAATTGGAAAAAGAGGGGGAGGGGGAGGAGCGCGCAAACGGCTGCTGGTATCGAGGCACTAAACTGTTTGTTCCCACTGCCTTGCGGGGGGAGATCTTGTCTACTGTGCATGGAACTAAGTTGGCAGGACACTTGGGGTTTGTAAAGTCCCTCCATTTACTGCAAAGACAGTTTTGGTTGCCCGGCATGAGGAAGGATCTGTCTCTTTTCATCCAGTCATGCCAAACCTGCATCATGAGTAAACCGAGACCTGGGAAGTCTCCGGGGCTCCTCCAACTCCTACCCAACCCGAGTCGACCCTGGGAAGTCATCTCGATGGATTTTATTACGGACCTTCCCCCTAGCCGAGGGGAAACTGTTATTTGGGTAGCTGTGGATCTGTTTTCAAAACAGGCGCATTTCGTTCCATTTAAATCCCTGCCATCTGCTAGGATGCTGGCTAAGAGTTTTCTTCAACAGGTTTTTAGGCTCCATACGTCGCCGAAAAAAATAATATCCGACATGGGCTCACAATTTGTTTCTAAATTCTGGAGTGAGCTGCTACGCCTCATAGGGTTTGAGTAGTGCCTATCACCCCGAGACTGATGGGCAAACTGAACATGTTAACCAGACTCTCAAACAGTACCTCCGCTGCTTCACTAACTTTCAATGATTGGGAGGGGCTCCTTCCCCTTGCAGAGTTCTGTTACAATGACATGTGTCATTTCTCTATGGGGGTCTCTCTGTTCATGGCTGTGCATGATTATGAGGCCCTGCCTCTCCCCTTCCTGGTCAGAAGCCAGCTACCTGAGGGGGAGGCAGGTGACTGGTATAAACGCTTTCAGGATGCCTGGCCACTGTTGTGTAAAACACTAGATGGGGCCAAACAGGCGTACAAAGTGCAAGCAGAAAAAAAAGTGATGTTGGCTGGGTTATTAACCCTGGTGATTCTGTTTATGTGTCTACTAAGAACATTAAGGGTCTCCAGCCTAGCTGGAAACTAGGTTGGAAGTACGTGGGGTCCTTCCCGGTCAAACGTAAGATCAATGATGTCTCTGTAGAGCTTGAATTGCCTAAATCATTAAGAAACTTGCATCCTGTGTTACATTTCAGACTCTTAAGGCACAACCCTGGAACTAATGCCTGGCAACCACAATTTGCTACACCCCCCCTTGCTGGTGCAAGGCGAACTGCACTACAAAGTGGCCGATATCTTGGACTCTAAGAACAAGTGGAATAAACTGTATTATTTGGTTGAATGGGTGGACTTCGGTCCTCAGCACAGGGAGTGGGTGATGGTAGATGACATCAATGCCCCCCGGTTTCTGAGGCGATTCCACCGCCGCTATCCCGACAAGCCCGGGGGACCCTTTTAGAGGGGCAGGATGTCAGGTAGCCCTGTCAAGTGTATGGTATGCAGGCGGAGTACTCCGTCTGAACTTTTCCTCACTGTTACTAACTGTCTCTTATCAGGTCTCTGACCTTCACTCTCCAGCTGCTGGAGTTTTGGCTGAGAACCACAACGGTTTCTAGGATTGTTTTGCTTGCTGGCCCGCTGCTTTTGCCCATGCAAGCGACTTGTATTCATTGGCTTCTGCTGGGGGGTGGGAGGGATGCTTGAATGTAGTATATCATAGTAGGTTCTACTGTATGTAGCCATCACAGACACAAGCTGTACATGTCTTTAGTTCTGATTCACCATTAAACATTGTCTTCTGAAGAAGCCCTGTGTTGCGTGAGCTGACTGAGGAACCTGACAGAAGCACAAGAAGAAAAGTTCAGAACTTAAGATAATTGTTGACACTGCAGTTGCAGTTAAAATGCTACTTAAGTTACTTAAGCTAAATTTATATCTCTCCAATTTTTATTTTTGGTGTTAAACGTAGATCAGTAAATATCTGTGCATTCACAATGGTTGTCATTTTGGTAGATTTGCCCAATCCCTTTTCTTTTAGTTTCATAGTTTTAGATTTGCATTAAAAAAATCCAATAAAACTTTATTGGGAAAACAAAAAAATAAATAAATAATCTTCCTGGGGTACCAGAGTGACACAGCTAGTATCCACCCAACACAGGTTAAGGAAATACACAATGCCCTAGAATAAAATGTAGGCATGATCTTCAAGCATTTCTGGGACTCCTAAATTTTTATCACGTTTAATATGTTGTCGAAGGCTTTACAGCAACTAATTTTATCATGTTTTCTTGAAAAACAAAGTCACTACCCACCACAATCCACCAAAGGCTGTCATATTCCCTTGGGAGGTGACAAAGAATCCTTTGTCATGTTACCATATAAACTTTGTTGGCTCATTCCAAGGCGAAACTTTCCTAATTGTTGTGGATTCTTCTTCAAAATAGCCCTAACCTCAAATGCTGCCATCACAGTCTTCCGTCAACTTCCTGTAACTCACAGAGTGTCAGACATAAAACTTTCAGACAGTGGTGCTGCGTTCACCTCTGCAGTTTTCCAAGACTTTGTTAACAGTCTCATGAGAACCATCACAGTGGCACCACATAGACCCCAGGGGAATAGGCAAGGAGAGAGCATGGTACAGACCACAAAAGATAATTTCTGGGGACTGGGGAATAAGATTGGCAAGATACCTGTTTGCACAACATATGACACCCTCCCCTGCAACTGGGTCCAGTCCAGCTGAGTTGCTTATGGGACATTAACTTAGGACGTGCCTAGAAGATGTCCACCCTGACATTGCAAGAGACTTGCAGTCTGTGAAATTTAGTAATTCAAGGTCATTTTAAATTATTTTGTTAGCTGCTTTAAGAAAGTATTTGACTGTAAAAGCAGACCATATTATCTAAGTAAACAAATATCTCTTAGTAAACAAACATCAGACTTTTTCTTCTCACTCCCGTTTTTAAAATTGAAGCATCTAGCCTGATGAAGAGTTTCAGTGAACTTGAAAGCTTTCATATTGCTTTGTGTCATTTTGGTTTGTCCTAATGAAAGGTATTGTGTGAATTGTGGCTGAAATCCTAAGGAAATTCTAAGGATATTTTCCTGGGAATGATCTCCATTGCAGGACAATGGACTTATTCTAACTAGACTGGGTTAGAATTGTTACCTGTGTTGTTGGTTTTAGATTTTGCTTTTGGATCAACACAGTGGCAAATTACTTTTGTTCACTATATTTAGCTAAGAGTAGTCAAACACAATCCTAAGTATGTGTATGTATGTTTACTCAGAAGAAAGCCCCACTGAGTTCAATTCAACAGGTGGGGGAGACAACAGAAAGCAGCTTACTGCTGTATCACATAGACAGAAAATGTTCCCTCTAAGCTAAGTTAGTATGAGCTAGCTCACAGTTTTTTAGCCTCTGGCTCACTCATTTTTTGTCTTAGCTCAGGAAGGATGGCTCCAGAGCAAACTAATTCATGAGAAGCTAAATTGCTTGCTCACAACTTTGATGCCAGTAGCTCATGAAGTAGAGTTTTTGCTCACAAGACTCCATAGTTTAGAGGGAGCATTGTAGACAGGTCCCAGTTTTTCATGAAGGTCCACATGATTACTCTTTGAAAATCCAAGTTCAATGCAGACAGTGAGCAAAGGCCATTTCTTGCCCTACTCACAAAGACCCACATTTTTAACTTCTGCTTCAGTCAATCAGCTCTACCTAGGATAAAAACATTGCAAACTCATCAGCCAGACATTCAACAACAAGAAACATTATCAGAAACTCTTATGCTTTCTGGAGTTAGAATGATGACTGTATACACACTCCACATCCACACAACCACATCATAACAGGAACCCCCGCTAATCTTTAGTAAAATGGGCAGGAAGGGAGGGGGAGCAGCCTAATTTTGCTGCACTTTCTCCCTGATTATCTGTCGCAGTATCAATTAAACAGGTGGAGCTCTCATAAAAGTTTTGCTTCTGATGAAGCCATTTTACCAATTCTTTTTGTTTCCTTTGCTCTCCCTGCCAAGAGACAGAATTTGAATTGCTTGACTATCGTTAGGAACTCAAGATGGTATACACAGTTCTCTTCTTCCCCTTTTACCTCCACAACAATCCTGTAGTTTAAGCTGAGAGAATGTGACAGAGCCCCTAGTAAAAATTTTACAGCTGGGTGGAGATTTGAACTTGGGCCCCCCTTTTCCACATTTGACACTCTAACCAATACACCAAATGGGCAGTGGGACAGCACAGCAAGACCAGATCTCATCTACCTTTGCAGCAGCCCACCAGCATTTAGCCCAGTGTCTTCTTTCTGGGCCTTCCTGAGAAAGTGGGCTAACAGCTCAGCTTACCAGCACCCTGTCCCCCCCACACACCACACTCTGCTCTGTCTAGGTAGTAGGAATGTCATCCTCCAGGTGGGACCTAGGAATCTCCCAGAATTAAACTACAAAGATCAGTTCCCCTGGAGAAAAAAGATGGTTTGGAGGGTGGACTCTAGGGCATTGTACCCCACTGAGGTCCCTGTTCTTTTCAGGCTCCATCCTCAAATCTCCAGGAGTTTCCCAAGGGGGACCTGGCAACCCACCCAGGTAGACTCTGCTACTTTTTCCAGAGCCAGCATTAGTTCATAATTGTTCTTTCTTTCTTTGTGGGGCTAATGGTTTTGAATTAAAAAAATAAACAGTGATATCGAAATAGGAATTTTTAATGATGAATTTTATAACCTAACTCTCATTTCTAGGGGTAAAGAGACACCCCCATTATTTATGGAGTATCATTCTCTCAGAAATTATGCAAGTAATACAGTTGTAATAACAAAAAAGCCCCAACATTTATCCACTGTAGTCTGCAGATAAAATTACGTGCTTACACTTTGCCATGCTTTAAAATTAACAGCTCTATTCCTGAGATCATTTTTGCACATCAGTTTAACCTCTAACCTATTTTCCTTAGAAACAAATTGGTATATGGTTTACTGAAATATATTTAGATTCCCAGTGAAAAGCTTATATAAGGTATTTTAAATAAGTAATCAAACTGGAGCAGAAAAGATATACATCCCTCACTGAATATATAATAAAACTCACATAATGCATTCTATGCACTTACGTAATGCATTCTATAGAAGCCATGTAGTCTTGATACTTATCCTTTTCTTAGCATACTGATGCTCACTGTGGAAGGACAAGATCAAGGACTGAATATGCTTAGGTTCTCTGTGGGAGCAATGCACTGGGAAGTTCTCCTGCTCATCCAATGAATGAGAGTAATGCAATAACATGGTCAGTGAAATGCTGGAATACCTTCCCTATGATGAGAGGCTAAAGCTCTCAGACCTTCTTAGTTCAAAACTGCAGATTTATGCCCACTTGCCTGGGACTAAGCAACACTAAAAAATCTGGGGCTTACTTCTAAGCAAACAGGCTGTAAGGCTGCAATCCTCTGCACATTTCCCTGAGATTAAGCTATGTTTTTTTCCCCTTAGGAGTGGTCCTTCTTACCTGAACCTTCTCCCATATTATCCAGCCCACTTTTTAAGAACTGCATCAGAAGCCCTGTTCTCTGTACCCCTGCCTTGAGAGCTGAGGTACGTGGCAACTAGAAACAGGGCCTTTTTAGTAGTGGAATTTTGCTTAAGGAATTCTACCACTTCAGCCTCACCTGGCACCTACATTGTTTTCTTTTAGGCGCCAGACTAAAACAAATTGTTACCCAGGCTTTTAATTAAGGGTTAGATCTTTTAACATTTATTTTAAGCTGCCTATGGTCTGTTTTTAATGATCTATATTTTTATGTTGGTTTAAATTTTATTTTTTTAATGATGGATTTTAATTAATTTCTTAATGTTTTGTTTTTATTATTACTATTTTTAAGCTTCCTCGGGCATGTCATGGAGAGGTGGCATGTTCTAAATGTTCTAAATAAATAAATAATAAATAGGAATGGCAACATTCCTATTTAAGTAGCAACAGCATATAGACGTTTAAAAATTATGATGGTGAGGAGAAAGACTCTACAGTTTGAGATCACTCAAGGAATTCAATTAGCAGCACAAGAAAAATAATACTTCATAATTATTTCTAATTTTGAACCTGGTTCCCAGTATGTGGATCAAAAAAGCAAACAGAACCCTCCACCTAATAGGAACAGATGATATGCCCCAAAAGTAATCCATACTATAAATAAGTACATTAAAAAAAATGGGAACCTTTAGAAGACCCTAAAACTAGAGGTGCACACACTGAGACTTATTTTTTTTTTAACCAGTTAGCATAACCAGGCAATTTAAAAGAAAAATAAAGAGCACCTGAGGAAAGGTGGAGAAAAGAATGGCAGGAGAGTTTGGGGGAGGGAGTAAGGCAGTAATGAAGATGGGGGCAGGGCTGGTGCAAGGTTTTTTTGCAAACTAGGCGAGGCTACCTTCTGGCGCCCCCCCACTAGGCTTCCCAAGTCCCCCCGGGGGGCGGGTAAACCCCCCCGCCCGAGAGGCCCGTTACCCACCGCCAGCAAATCGGGCCCCAGGGGGGACTCCACTCCCTTCCGGCAAATGTCCCCAGCGTGATATCACCTGGAGGTGACAACATCACGCTGGCCACGTTGGGGGCGGGACGCTCTATGATTTGAGGGAAAACGCTATGGTTTTCCCTCAAAGCCTAGTGGCCCCGCCCCCAACATCCTGACGAGATGACGTCACTTCCAGGTGGCGTCATAGCGGTGGTGCATGCACTCCATGTGTGTGCACACGCTCCAGGGACTGCGCGGGACTCCCCGCCATAAGTTAATTTCAACTTGGCAACCCTACCCCCTACAGTCACATCAGTCCACCTCCCCATAGCCATAATAATTATAATAATTACCCAGAGAGAGAGAGTTTTTTCTTGAATGGTAAACACCATTCAAATAAACATACCCTAGCACGATCACTGCCTATCCAAAACGAGCTTATTTTAAATCTCATCTCATATCTGTGTCTGAAAAGGTTGTGAGGACCTCACAGAAACAATGCTAATTTTGTTGGGCTTGTTGTGTTGCCAGCTCCAGTTTGAGAAATACCTGGAGATTTAGGGAGTGGAGCCTGAGGATGAAGTTTGGGTACAGGAGGGAGCTGAGAGGGCAGCCATTTTCTTCACGTGACCTGATCTTTGTTGCCTGAAGATCAGTTGTAATCCCACGAGATAACCAGCCACCACCTGGAGGTTGGCAACCCTAAAAACTTGAGGGGTTTAAAACTGCCAGAACACCGTCAACCAACAGTCCCAGGCAACCAGGATATGGTTCCCTGAGGATAAATGAGAGGCAACTCCGTTTGCTCAGAGGGATTTTTCTTTACTATCCTGTCTCATGCACCAAAGCTGCATGTGTCACAGGGCATGTGTTCCAATGCATAGCATTAATCCCAATTAAGGCTTAACTCAGTTTTTAAATCACTCGAAAGGGGCCAATCGAAATGATCACACACACACACACCCCCGGCAAGGTACATCGTACACAGTTGTACTTACTCCTGGAGAAATGGCCGCTCTCTTGTGCTGCAGTTCAGTGTGAGAAAATGAAAGTGACCCTTCTTCTCTTAAATAGCAGGCAGGGAAGGTAGAAATGAAAATAAAAGTACCTCATCATTACCCCACTTCAAAAAGTGGGGGGGGTGCACTGCACACATTTCAAAGCTGATTTGTTTGCAAGCTTTGAGGAAGCTGCAACAGAAGTGAAATCTAAAGCGGAGCAGAACTTGAAACCGGGGGAGAGGAGCAGAACTTGATGTCGTTGTTCTTCAGCTACTCTCCGGTTCTGCAGCGACTCCCAGACAGCCTCACCTACCTCACAGGGTTATTGCGAGGAACAAATGAGGGAGGGGAAGGAGGACGTTGGTGTTCTTTAGTAGGATAAAAAAACCTGCACCAGATAGAGATCCCTTTCTTTTGCTGGTTGCAGTATTGCTGTTTGTAAACCTTTGGGGATATTACAGTGGTGTAAAAGTGGTTTATGCAAAAGCTCTGCCCTGAGTCTGAGGGTGTCCCACGCATTCCCTCAGCATCCCTGGTGGCTCCCCCCCACTTCTGGGCACAAGGCAGGCATTTTGAAGTATTTTGATAAGCCATCAAGGAGCCGAAACGCTCTGCAGCCAGCCTGGCAAGGGCGGTGCAAGTGACCAAGGAGCCTTATAGCTCTGCTCTTTCTTGTCCTTCCTTTGCAAACAAAGGCTTGGCATCTGAGAGAGTAATTGATGGATCTGAGCCAGCTCCTCTTGCCATTTGAATAGGACTGGGGCAAGGGTGCCAGGGGCTCTGCTGGGAAGGTGAAGGGACTGCCGAACAGACAGACAATGCTGGGGGGAGAGTGTCCTTGGGGGAAGAGGCTTGGGCACAAGAGAAGACGCAGCAGCAGCTGGATGGCCGGCGGCAGTGGCAGCGGGAGTGCATCTTTAAGGATCCCGGGCAGGAAAGGGGGGAGAGGAGATGAAGAAAGCGAAGGGCCTGCTGGAGCTAAAGGGGTGTGGAGGGAGAGCCGCAGGGGCGGGAGACAGGGCGAGAATGGATTGGAACCCTCCCCTTGGCTGGGGCAGCAGCAAAGAGGTGCCCTCCTGGAGAATGGGGGGAGGGGCGTTCAGCGCTTGCCATGGTCAGCGAAAGGCCCACTGCCTGCTCTGTGTGGCGAAGGGCCTCCCCCAACCAGGCCCAGTGTCGAGGGGCAGGGTGGGTAAGGGGTGAGTGGAATCCTGCCAGGGACTTTGACAAGGCTCTGAGGGACTGTGGGGGGAGAAGGTGCCCGCCCACCCCCAGATTCAGGGCTGTGCCAGCTCGGAAGAGTCAGGGCGTGGAGCTGCGGGACAGGTGCTTTTGCCCCGAGGTTGGGAGGGGGGTATACGGGACCAGGGTAAGGCACCATCGTATGGGAGGAACAGAGAGCCTGCCCCCCAATCTCACCCACCCAGCCTCCTCTCCCACAGCAGCTAAGCCACAGTGACCAGCTGGGTGGCTCTGTTCCCCACGTGCCCTCCAGGGGGCTCGCCTCTTCCCTGCTGCCCACTTACTTTCACTCCTGGCAGCTGGACGGGCGGAGGAAGGAGAAGCCGCAGGCAAGCCAGCAAGGGAGTGTGGGGGCCAGGCCTGCCTCTTGCCTCTCCGTCCCTTTGGGTTGGGCAGGAGGCGCCAGGGCTTTTGGTGAGAGGGTAGGTCAGCAGGCCAGGGTGGCGCCCTCCTAATTGGCACCCCAGGCAACTGCCTAACTCTGCCTTATGGGAGTGCCGGCCCTGGATGAGGGAAAGGACGGGTGGTGGCAGCAACATACAAGGAAGAATTGTGGAATTCATTACAATGAGATCCAGTTGCCATGGTCTTAGATGGCCTTTAAAAACGGATTTTATAAATTTATGGATGATAGGTCTATCAGTAGCTATTAGCCAGGGCAATAAAATATAACCACTATGAATATCAGAGGAGAAGCAACAGGGGGAATTACTGCCCATATACCATGCTTATAAGAGACGAGGGACCTTTGGTTCAACCCAGCAGGTTTCTTCTTAAAAATTCTTAACTTCCCAGTGCATTGTGTCCTTTATTTTTAACTCCCAACACACATAACAAGTACAGTTTTGTGTCTAGCAAGTGGTAAATGAATGCAGAAAGCACTTCTACATAGAATCTTTGTATTATGGACATGCATTTTTTATAAATAAAAGTCAAATGTGAGATCACACTTTCCCATCTTTTGCTTGTAAACTAAATCAAATTTCTCGTTCATGGAAACAGTAAAGATGTCTTTCCACAGCCCAACTCGTCCTGAAATAAACAGAAAAGATATAAATTATAGTGATGATGCTATAAGCAAAAGTGATTATGCCACATCCTACAAGGTAATCAACAATCATTGATTGACAAATTGCTGACATATATCTCAGGTACTGGTGTTAATTAAAATATAAAGAAGAAACAAGTAAAATGTCTATTATAATTGGTAGAATCCATATTTGCAGAGGGACACACACCATACCTCCTCCATGAGGTCTATTGGACAAAGCCCACCCAGCCCCTCTAACAGTGGATAGTTTAGCTGCTGTGGAATTGAGGTCTCAGCTGAGCCTCAGTCCCTTGAACAATCAATTTTGTATTTATTTCTACAGCTGACTCTTTGGTTTCACAAGATGCTTCAGGGCACAGCTAGTGCTTTAGCTTTTATAATACAGATTGCCCAGTATACAACTTTTGCCTTAGTGAGTATTTATACATTCCAGGGGTGAGTGCAGTGTTCCCTCTAAGCTGAGTTAGTGTGAGCTAGCTCACAGTTTTTTACCCTCTGGCTCACATATTTTTGTCTTAGCTCAGGAAGGATGGCTCCAGAGCAAACTAATTTATGCGGCAGTCAAATCATTCGCTCACAACTTTAATGCCAGTAGATCACAAAGTAGAATTTTTGCTCACAAGACTCCACAGCTTAGAGGGAGCATTGGTGCCATTCTTGAAATCTCAACATATAGTTATCAGTATTATCCTGACCTCTGAGAAACAGTAACTCTGGTCAGGAGTCCCAAGTCAGAAAGTAAACATTCATCTTGCCAAGAAAGGGAATGGTCTGATTTTGGTCAGAGCTCATCCCATTTCTGATTGACAGCCCCTTTGGATCCTAAAGGTATATAAAATCAGTGATAGCTGTTGTTCAGGGCTCTCCTTGGCCAACAGCCCCCTTGAGGCCTTGAGGGAGAGCTGGAATATATTCCTGACAAACGTATTTACAAGTGCACTAATTTTCCAATAGGTAATGGGATTTTTGTATGATGATTGCTAAATTGCTATTTGCTTGAATACTTTTGTAGTATGGGTTTAAATTTTCAATAAATGGTTTTAATAGGGTTGCCAAGTCTATCTATGGAATAGCTCTCTCTCTCTCTCTCTCTCTCTCTCTCTCTCTCTCTCTCTCTCTCTCTCTCTGAAACTATAGGGTCTTGCCAGTTTCCAGCCCCCGCCCTTACTGAACTGGGTGGGAATGGGAGTCCTAGGAAAGGTTCCTGCACTCCTAATTTCCCCAACATTACCCTCCACATTGAGCTTTGTTCCAGAAGCAACACTGCTTTCAGGTGCAGAGAGAGATAGTGAAACACCCTCAGGGCTACCAATAACATAGATGAACCACAGGCAATGTTTTCCTAAAGGCCTCAATGGACTCTATCCTTCCACAACCACTTGTTTATTTCCTTTCCCCTCCCTATTCCCTTCCCCAGCTTCTTTGAATATAAAACTGTTTAACTGTTAAACCAGAGAATGCCTAGAAAATATTAAACAAGAAATACATTAAAAAAAGATGGCTGACTCACTGAGGGTTAAATGTTGACCTCTTTCAGTTGTGTCCTAGATTGCAACTTAGATTTTCTTTACAAAACTCAATGGGAAAAGCTGCTGGAATCTGACCAAACCCTTTCTGTTGATCCCCACTGTTACTCTCTTTCTTTGTGTGATGCTAGAATGACTTAATGTACAAGAATATGTTTAAATTCTGGTCCTCACTGAAAAATCACTGCTGCTTACTGTTCTACAAATGGTAGAATAGTAGGTGGTTATTATATTTCTTTATTTTTTAAAAATACCAATCAAACAAGATTGGCTGGAAGGAAGATGGCAACTTTGATGTTCTGTTAGTTGTCTACAATTCAAGACAGAACTGTAATGGTTCTGAGATGCAATTTAGTAGGTTATAAAATGCGGAAATAGTGTTTTGGTTGTACCTGCAAAAAAAATCCTTGACAAGTTACAACCTCCATATTGGCCATTATTTGCACACATATTGAGACCAAAGTAGCTAGAAAGAACTTTTTTATCACTATCCTATAATATGAGGACTTGTGGGCACCCAATGAAGTTGGTGGGCAAAATATCCAGGATGGATAAAAGGAAGTACTTCTTCATGCAGCAAGTAACAAAATTGTGGAGTTTACTGCCAGTGGACATAGCAATGGCCACAAGCAAGGATGGCTTTTTAAAGGGCATTAGATAGATTCATGGAGGACAAGTCCATCAGTGACTATGAGCCAAGATGACTAAAGAGAACTTCCATATTCAGAGGCAGCACCTCCATATACCAATACTAGGAGGCAATATCTGGGGGAGACTTTGGCCATCTGCTGGCCATCCAGGACAACTGTTTGGCTACTGTGTGAGACAGAATGCTGGATTGTTCTGATCCAGCAGGGCACCTCTTTTGTTGATAAGATCAGGTTTGCTGTGCAATCCGTGTCTTGGCCTATCAACTGCATTACAATGACAAGGCTCCGTTGCTGCTCTTTGCTCTGCTCACTCTGTCCTGGACTCTTCAGTTCCAACCCTTCTTTCTGCCAATGGCTCATTAACATTTACCAGGGTCAGGGTAGAAGGAATAGAGGTTTTAAAACCTGATTCTGTATTTCTCTGGTACAGCACCATTTTTTACCATAAATTTAGTACCATACAGATTAAAAAAACCTAACATGTATGTAGTAAGAACATAATTTCTTCCAATGAAAATACATTATGTAACTAGTTTCATAAGTCCATGTATGTTTGTATGGTCTTCTGAGGATCAAGAGCTGGGTAGAACGCAAGGGCTTGAGATAGCACCAAGTGAACAAGGAGGCAGAACTTGTTAATGGATGGCATATTCAAGGTGGGATTAATGACCTTTTCCCTCCCGTATTTTCAAAATATATTATTATGTCTGTTGACTGTGACAGAATCACTGTAACCTACCAAAAGGAGACTAATACTGAAACTGGAAGATCATAGTTTTTAAAAATGGAGGTAGTTTAATCTTTGGAGTGTGAGAGAAAGGCTCCATGGGGGAAAACCTATACCATCTGGCTTCTAGCTTCTCATCCTGAAACTCAACACCATGGCCTAGAATTCCTTAGTGGGAAGATAAACACCAGTGCCGAATAGGTCTTTTTTACTTTTTGGGACTTAGGACACCCCCCCCCAAAAAAAAAAGAAAGAAAAGAAAATAAGGAGAGCCAGGGGTTTATTAAATGCAGATTGGATATACCACAAAGGACCATGAAGCTACAGGACAAAACTTAGGAGTCCTATTGGCCATACCCTATCTATCTATCTATCTATCTATCTATCTATCTATCTATCTATCTATCTATCTATCTATCTATCTATCTATCTATCTATCTATCTATCTATCTATCTATCTAATCTATCTATCTAATCTATCTATCTATCTATCTATCTATCTATCTATCTATCTATCTATCTATCTATCTATCTATCTATCTATCTATCTATCTTTCTCCTCAATGGTGGCTCAAAGCAGGTTAAGTTGTTCTCCTCTCTGCCACTTGATTCTCTCAACAACCCTCTGAGGTTGTTTAGGCAGAGAGTATATGACTGGCTCAAGGTCACCCAGCAAGCTTTCATGGCAGAGTGGGGATTTAAACCTGTCTCCCCGATCCTAATCTGACACTTTAACCACTACACTACACTGATTCAACTGCTGAACATGCCTAGAAAAAAATTACAGTTTGTGACCTTTGTCCAGAAAGAGGTATGTCTGCTGTTTCAAGTTGCAGTCTACTCTGGGTCTGGAGGCCACTCGTTCATTGTCATTTTCTCGCTTTTTGTTACGTTTCTGCTCCAGTGGCACTACTAGATCTCAGAGTGGTTTTATTAAAAAAATTAGCTTGACAGAGATTTTTTTCCCTGTGAAGGAGAAGGGATTAGCCCTCCTCTTCTTGCCCAGTGCTTTAGGGAAGAGAATGCACCTGACCTTGCTGGACTCTTCCCATAACCAGGCTTGTGCTACTCTTGGGACAGATAGAAATGCTCTACATGAAAAATCCTGTATTGTCACTGAGAACCACTACATTCCATTCATGTTTTACTAAGCACCACTCCTCAGGATATGCATTTCATGGTCTATGCCTCAGGAATCCTGACAACTCTCAGATAATGTAGGTAAGCTCTTGCAATGCACCATGTTATACATGAAACAGATGTACAAGAGTGAGGAGGCCTATATGGCCTGGCTGTGCAGTAAAGTCAAGTCTGGATTTCAGGCTGCTTCTGTGCTCCCAGGCCCACTCCTTGCATCAACAGACTAGAAGCAATAGGCTCCAGAGGCCACATATGTCCCTCACTGCACACTTGAGAAGTACCAACTTTTCCCTTGGGCATTGCAGCACACATGCCCCCAAAGGTTGACTGCCATTATGCCATTGTGCAACATATGATTTATTTATTTTTGCAAGCATCTGTTTTTCAACCACAGGCATGGATAGCTGGTGAAGAAGTCACCCACCTGGATTCATGAACTGATTCGTGACACTGATTTGTGATGGGCATAGAACAAATGTAAGGAACTTAAGCAGAGAGTTCTCTTCTGAGTAAAGATCAATGAGCTAAAAGGGGGGGAAATGAATGAAAACCAATATAAAGCAAATAATAAATGTAATGGATAAATTAAATATAGTCATAAATCAAATTCTTTATAGTCTTAACTCAGAATTTTAAATCACAATTTTAAGGAAAAAAGAAGAAAACATATCTTTAGCATTTAGGTTGACATTCAGAGAAAAATTGTTGTTAAACGACAGAGAGTAAACAAATGAATTAAAAAAAAATATATATATATATAAAAAAAGCACTGAAAAACAGAGACATATTTGATCAAATGCTCTGGGAGAGAAAGTCTATGCCAGATGAGTTTAATCAGTGGAATGAACCATATAGGATTCCTGTTGAGGGGGAAACGACTTTAGGTGCAAAAGTGGAAACAAACACAATAACAACAATGGTGTTTCCCAGAATGCCCTAATGTTCCATTTTCATTCCACTACATTACCAGGGTTTTTTTCTTGTGTCCAAACAACTTTGTTAACACCCCCATGCCATCCTGGTTTTTCCTCATTTCTCCCCCACCCCATTCTTTCCTAAACTAGTTTTCTCATATTTTATTTCCATTATGGAATGAATTTGCAAGATAGCCTCTTGCTCTAAATTTGAACAGGCTTCCCCACCCCCATCTTGTGGATTGCTGCCCAAACCTGTCCAGAAAGGGCAGGTTTGGGTGGTGATTTTTAAAAATTTATATGCCAGCATGTCAATGTTTCAATGTTGGAGGGCACCTGCGCTGAAACAAAAGTTCAATCCCATTCAGAGGCCAGTCACCAGCAGCCAGTCATTGCTTTCCTTACCATTTCTTCATTCACATTCAAATGCAGATTATAGCAAGTCCTTGGGTACCATTTTCAAATGCATTTTGCAGTGTGTGCAGCTACCCTGAAAACATGTAATTAAAGGAAACAAGCTGTTGTGAACTGTGTACTGATGCAAGTCAAGGAAAGGAACTCAAAACTGGGGGGCAATGAGAGAGGATGCTCAAACATGGGAAAAGAGGCAATCAAAAAGGGGTGAGACATGTACACCAGGTATGACTCTCAGGTGTGGTGTGGTAGGTGGGGAATGTTCTCGTAAGGAGATTTCTTGGCCCCTTAAGGCTGCTGAAGTGCTGCAATGTTTCAGTGCATGCACAAAAGAAAATGGGGGGGGAGAGAAAACCAGTCTACAATGTGAATGTGAACAGATGGAACACTGATGGGGGAAAAACAAAGAAAATGTGTGTACTGATCACACTGATAGCATGGTAATCAGAACCAGGAAGGCAGCTGCAGTCTGGAAAACACCACTGATGAAGTATAAGAAAAAGAAAGCAGATCTTTTTACATTTTAGGAAAGCCAGACTCATCCTTGCCTGTGCTGCACACTATCAAAAGAGATCACTCCAGGGCAAACTATATGTCCAAGATTACCTTTTACAAACTTCATACATACTTTACATCTATTAGTTTCCAAACAGAGCAAACTGTCATGCTTGTAGGTACACAAAACCCAGTCAGTCAGTGTCTACTGTTTGTTGGCCTGTTTGCTTTATTCAGCTCCTGGCCAAAATTGTTAGACACAATTCTGGCTGGCTTAGGCCCAAGCACTGTGATGGGAAAAGTTATATTTCTCCTTGCAGATGTGGAGCCAGTAGTCTCCCACTAGGTTAACCTTTTTGCCTCATCTGCCAAGAAAATTTGATCCAAGCTAGTGCCTAAAGTCTAGGCCAGCAAAATGTTACTCTTTTCTAAAGCCAGCTGGACGAATATCCGAATGACTACTTTTATTAAACATATTTTAATTGTTACAAAAGCAATCTAATTTTATTGTTTTGTTTACACACTGTTACTTTTGTTTTTGTTTGTAACAGCCTTTGGCTCAATGCAATACAACTGAACTGAAGTATTGGGCAAGTACTTGCAATTTTTCTTACAGAAAACAAAAATACTTATGTATTTAAATTCCACAAATAGGCCTGATTTTATTTGCTAACTTTATTACAAATGATTCATTTTAGGTTGTTAAATCAAGAAATTTAGATGTGATAAGGAAGTTAATTCTGCATATATTGCAATCCCCGCCCTCCCAATTCTTCCCCCATCTTGACATACCCCTGCCAACAGGAAGAGCTTCTGCATTACAGCACTGGTCAATGAGCTGATGACAATGCTCCACCATGGATTCCAACTGCGCTTTATCATAAGAGACACCCAAGAACCTTGCTAGTTGTTCAACCATAGTTGTAAGATCCTATGAAAAAAATGATGCACATGTGCTTATAAAAAGGCAGGTCAAAGAAACAACAAGCTATCACTGTAAGTAACCATAAACACAGTGAATAGCAGCTGTAAATGAAGCATCTAATTTCTCATTTTCTAATACTTACTTCGTACTGTTAAAATGTCTTATAATGCTATGGGTATTTGGGTCAGTGAGATATGGCGCAGGAGACGACAACATGCTGAGGATGCCTTGTCAGGACTGGCCCAGGATTTATAGCTTCTTTGACTGCTTTGGGTTTCTCTTAAATCAGACTGACCCAAAACATGAAGGAGGTCACACCCTGGAATTAATCTTTTGTACTGAGCTTTGATGGAAGGTTTGCTTTCAGGGCTCCAGATTCACCCACTACTACCTACTTAAAGCCAAGGTAAATGTGGCTCTAACATCCCTCATGAGAGGGGACCTGGTTGAAATCTTCCACCTACAGAAGCTACTGGATTCCAGAACGCTCTGGGGGGTTTCAAGATTCCAAGGCCACAGTGGAAGCATGAAATATGAAGCTCCCTGAAGCTATCAACAAGTTTGCCCCTTGTCAACCTTTCCAACTATAGAGCTGGTATATCTGAAAAAGGTGGGAGACATCTAGATTGGTGCGGGTGGAGAAATTGTACTGAATCTGACAGATCATGCTATAGAGCTTGCTGTAAGACCTATGAAGTGGCAGGGATGGTGGCAAAGAAAATTTATTTCTCTTGTATTATAGCATCAGCTACTTCACATCCATCCCAATTGTTCAAGCTAGTTCAGCACCTGCTGATACTTCAGTCTAAAGCTTTACTATCTCAGGCACAAACAATTAGCTGTGATACTTTTGCCATGTTTTTTTGCTGATAAAGAATATGCGGCCCCGGTCACACGAGAGGATTTGCCATGCAAGAGGGATGGATCGGGGGTGCATCAAGTGGGCGCGATCATACCTTAACATCTGGGAAGTGGAGCGCACCCGTCCTCGATCCGTCCCGTCCCAGCAAAACCACGCAGCAAAAAGGTAGCACCAAAACAGTGCTACCAACTGGTTGATGTGCAACAGGGGCGGGCGTCTGATCGCCGTTGCGCCCCTTTCCTCGCAGTTTCCTGGGCCCTGTTGAACTGCGCATGCCTGGCCATGCGCAGCAGGCTTGCCTCCGTTCCCTGTCTGTGGCTTCCCCCCGGCATCTGATCATGCCGGGGAGCAACTGCGTGGCGGCTCGGGGGATCCATCTGATCCTGCTGCCGCGTGTATCTTTTGATGCGGCTCTAAAAAGCCGCACTTCAGCCATGCCTTTTCCCCCAGTGTGACCGGGGCCTGCCTAGATCTGGATGTCAGTTGTAACACAGAGACATCAGAAGAAAGGCCTAATGAATTGTTAGGCCTCAACCCCTTCCTCACTTGGAAGGATGAGCTTAGTACCTATAAACAGGAGACACAAGCAACCTTCCCTCTCTTAGCACGCAAAGGGTCAGTCATTCAAGCCTCATCCCTGGTCTGCAAATAAGAGATCATGTGTGCCATCGAATATTGACCAGAGGCATGTCTGAAAAACTGATCATAAAGGTGCAAAAGTCTGGGTTTTGGCAGTTCTCTTCCCTCCTTTAATCCCTCAGTGTCAAAAGATTTGTTTTCTCAGAAACGGACAGTAAATTTAACCAACTCCCTACCTTGCCTGATCTTTCCCTACCTGACCATCCTAAGTAAAAACCTAGTAAAAACCATTTTAATCCCATAATCCTTTGTGTGATAGTTGTTTTGTCCTGGTAAATTAGAGGTCACCAAACACAATAGACATTTCACATAAATGTTACATTGCACTTGCAACTCCTGGGAACGTTAATGAAGCTTCCTGGTTAAGACAACATTGTTTCATTCACACCATCACAGCATTCTTCTAGGAGCAGTCATGTCATGCTCCATGGGGTATAACCAGACACATGTTGTTCAGTAATGTGTGTATCTGGATGTCCACTAACCTACATCCCCACCAAAAAGGGTGGGCACCCTGCTTATAGTGAGAAGCTGGTTCATTTCGTTCATCTTCCTTCTTGGATCTTTATTCCTTCGATAGGTAAATATACTCTCATAGAATAAGTTCCCTTCTTTGTCTCTGTAAGCTACCGCCTTTATTTTCTGAACTTGTATGTGTGTTCATATTCCTCCTTATAAATAATTATCTTTTGGTTTCGTAAGATTCCATGCGCTCCCATTGGCTGTAAAATGCCCTCCCTCAGCCATTGGCCCATCAGCCGCCACTCA
This sequence comes from Gekko gecko, assembly GCA_029375565.1. Classification (NCBI taxonomy): domain Eukaryota; kingdom Metazoa; phylum Chordata; class Lepidosauria; order Squamata; family Gekkonidae; genus Gekko; species Gekko gecko. The sequence continues at coordinate 212,407,597 of JAPDNY010000005.1, read as the reverse complement.
AGAGTACTTGCGTGCCATTGGCCAGGTGCTGGGTCTGCTCCTTTCCCCACCCACTCCCCCTTCAGACAGATTTGCTGGCAGACAAGCTCTCTCTCCTGAGGAAGACAGTTCTCTTGACTCCTGTGAGGGACTGTCCCCTCAGTGGCTGTTGGTAGGCAGCCAAACTTGGTTCTGTGAGTAAAAAAACAAAGGACTTTCAGCATAACCCCCTCCCCTGCCCATAACCCCCTCCCCAATGGCCACTTTCCTGTCAGAATAAATGGAGATCCTGGTTGATTACCCCCTCTCACATTGTTTGGGTTTCCTGGCTAATTCCCCAACAAACTCAGGAAACCCTCACAACCACTTTGGGTAACAACACTGACTGGTCTTTTCATAGAACATTTTAACCCAATTTCTGTGAAGGATGTTGACAAGATCCTGGGATTTGTGAAGGCCGTTATTTTTACTTTGGATCCTTGCCCATCCTGGCTATTAAAATCATGTAAGGACCACATCAACAAATCCTTTGCATCTATTATAAATCAGTCACTAACTCAGGGTACCTTCCCTTGGCCCAGTCTGTAATCTACCCTTTCTGGACAAAGTGATTCAGGGAACTATAGCAGACCGGCTCCAGGTCTTCTTGGATAACTCATCTGTTCTGTACCCTTTTCAGTCTGGTTTCCAAACAGGCTATGGGATGGAGATGGCTCTGATGGCTTTAGTTAACAACCTCTGTCTAAATGTAGACAAAGGTCAGACTTCTCTGTTGCTTGTGGCAGAAAAATGAGCAAGATGGGCAGGGTCAGCCCATTATAAAGAATTTTTAGGCGACAGCCTAGAGCAGCCCCTACTGCCCCTCCCCTCCTTTGCCTAAACAGGGTAGACTGAGGTGACGCTGCTGCAACCCTGAATGGTGGCGGCGAAGACTGGCTTCCAGGCACGCTCCTCTGGGGACTCCGCACTCCTCTGGCCTCCAGTGGGCCCCCTGCTGTGCTCCGCCTTCCTTCCTGTGTGGCTCTGCCCCACCCCGCACTCTGGCGCCAGCCTCAGGCAGCAGAGCCTCCCTGCTGCAGCCCTCGCTCACTCGCTGGCTGCTGCATGTCCACCAAGGCCATGCTGGGCAAGGACTACATGCTGGCCATCATCCTGGTCGACTGTGATGGCCGCCCCTCATGCAAGAAGGGGGGGCTCGGGGAGTGCCCTTCCTGGGAGGAAAGCAAGCAAGCAGCCGGGCTGAGGCCACCCCTGGCGGTGCCTGTTCCCTTCTTCCCTCTTCTTCCTTGAGGCTGTTGTGCTGGGGCAGGGGGTGCACCGGGGAGCACCAGAAAATTGGCAGGCGCACCAGGGGGCACCAGAAGGTAGCCTCGCCTAGTGTACAAAAAAATCTGGAGCTGGACCTGGAGATAGGGCAGTTCTCTACAGCCACCTGAATCGGCTTGGGCCTGTTTGGTTCTCTCCCATTAGGCTTTGCAGGCTTGGCTATTGTCATATCTCAAGTCTCTCTCTAGCCTGACAATGCACTCTGCTCTAAAGTCTCTCTCTAGCCTGACAATGCACTCTGCTGTGTACATTTCTGAGTTCCAGCCTTGAAGCCAAACCATCTAGATATGAGGACCTGTGGTTCCAAGCTCCTGCCTTCATAGAGAGGGTGTTTTTAACCTAGTAATACAATGGCTCCGATCAGAGTCTTCTGGTCAGAAAAGGGAGGGGTCTGGGTTTCATCAGGACTATCCAATTTCTTGATTGACAGCTAATCTAGATTCTAAAGGTATTTAACACCAGTGTTTCAGATGTTAAGGGCCCTCTGCCAACACAGTTGTTAGGTCTTGCCAGAGCATCCAAAATGCATTTCTAAATAGATAATAATTCCTAAATGAATAATAAGTGCACTACTTGTATATAAGTATCTCTTTGTCTGTTCCCTTCTGTAAAATGAATACTGAAATTGCTACTTGCTTGAATACTTTGCATTATGGGTTTAAAATTTTTAATAAATGGTTTTAACTTTGGAACAGATCCCCCCCTGGCATTCCTGCCAGTTTCAACCCCCCTTGTTGAGCTGGGTGGGGATGGGATTCCTAGGAAAAGCTCCTAGACCCTTAATTCCCCCAACATTATTGGATCGATCTGCAGACTTTGACTCAGTAGATCATATCATTGCATTGAGGCACTTGCAGGCAAAAATATGTATCGGGATGTGCCTTGAACTGGTTCAAATTATTCCTCATAGATTGGACTCAAAAGTTTGCTATTGGGAAACCAGCTGTCATCAGTGTAGGACCTCTCTTGTGGGGTTCCTCAAAGTGCAATTCATTTGTAGTTTGGGGGTTGGTTGGCATCAATGTGCTGACGATACCTGCCAAAAGCATACCAAAGGTGGGGCGATCCATCCCAGGTGCACATAGCCACCGTCCCTGAGGGAGGACTCCCCCCAGTCTCCAAAAAACCTGCCCGCCAAGCTTGGCTTGCACCTTGCATTTGGCATATCTATACCTCTGCATCGGCATATGACTTTCATTTACCTCTCACATATGCACAAGAGAAGGTTTGAGGGTCATGGCTGAATGCAGCACAGTTCTAGGCTCTGCATCAGCACACAACTTTCATTTCCCTTTCACATATGCACACAAGGGAAAGTTTGGGGGGCTGTGGCCGAATGTAGCGTGGCTCTAAAGAAGCAGAAAACACAAAGAAATTAGGGGTGAAGTAGGGAGAAGCTCGGCCAGCTGTGACTAGTTTACCAATGGTCCCTGCCTAGTGGGAGCTCACTTTGAAAAAAAGGCTGTGTTTTTGCAATCCAGCCCTCAACATTGTACATAATGCCCTAAAGCCACCCAATCCAGCCTGACCTTTCTCTTCCTGGGACAAGGACCTCTGGACTCCCCAAAGGGAAGGCCTCAACCACTAACTCCTCCCTTATCTCGGACCTGTGAATGTCCATGCCAAGATGGTAGGTAAACAGGATGGCCAGGGACTCCCTGTTAAAAGGGGGGGGGAGAGCGATTGCTTGCAATGATGGACTGTGCAGAGGTGGACTATGGCCATTACTCTCTCTCTCATGCATACACACACAAAACCACCCACTCAGATGAAAAAACAAAGATGCCTCAGTTCCCCAGTTACTCCCCCTCACAATGCAAAGAAGGGGAGTCAGGAAGAGAGAAAGCAGGCTTTCTTGCCCTCCAAGGAAAATGACTAGCCCCAGTTCTGTATGAACTTTCTCAGGCCCACTCTGCCTAAAGAAAGGAACTCTGCTTCAATGAATGTTTCAGAATCATAGTCCCATCAGTGGCTCCACTGGTTGCAATGGAAGGCTTGTAGAACCCAAAAGACTAACACAGTTTTTTAAAAAACAAAACATTCTTTTTTTATTTTTTTGTGGACTAGAGTCCCCAAATAATCTTGCTGTACCTTGAAGACTAACAATATTTTATTCTAACATCAATTTATGCTGGAAAAACACTAAATTTTGCCACAAGACCTCTGGTCATTTTTCCTGCCAGGGACAAAGAAGGGCTCACACATGCAAGTATGCTTGCATAGTGTTGCAGCTATAGGCAGAGTGGCAGCTGTATGAATGCCTTCTGCAGTGATCTTGAGTTTAGAGATGACTGGCATTTGTCCTAATAGCAGTAAGAGTGGAACAAAATTGGAGCTTAAACATTCTCATCTAAATAGATCAAGATGGGTAGCTGTGTTAGTCTGTCTGTAACAGTAAAAAAAGAGGAAGAGTCCAGTAGCACCTTAAAGACTTAACAAAATTTGTGGCAGGGTATGAGCTTTCATAAGTTACTGCCAGGGGTCTTTTTGTAGAAAAAGAGCTGCAGGAGCTCATTAGCATATTGCATGCTAATGAGTTACCACGCTATTATCATATGCCACGCCCCCTGACATCACCGGAAGTGATGTCAGAAGGGGAAGCAAAAGGGGGGGAGGCATCTTCAAAAGCCTCCCCTTCCCTTCCCCAGCTGGCTGGGCGGGGGAGCGAAGAGAGAAGGGCTTTAAAGTTTAAACCCCTTCTCACTAGAGTTGGGCCACAGAAGGAGGAAAGAGGGAAGGAAAGAGAAGAAAAGAAGGAGGGAAAGAAAGAGAGAGAAGGGAAGAAGAAGGGAAACAGGGAAAGGAGGAAAAAAGAGAAGAAGGTGGGAAAGAAAGAAAGAGAGAAGGGAAGAAGGAGGGAAAGAGGAAAAGGAGAGAAGGAAAGGAGGGAATGAAAGAAAGAGAGAAGTAAAGGAAGAAAAGAGAGGGAGGAAGGAAGGAAGAGAAGGGAAAGGAAAGAGAGAAAGAAAGGAAGAAAAGAAAGGAAGGAAGAGAAGGGAAAGAGAGAAAGAAAAAGAGGGAAAGAAAAGGAAAGGAGGGAAAGATGGTAAAGAGATGGAGGGAGGGAGGCTCTCCCACCACCACCCATCAAGCCCCCGCCACCCCCACCCCCACAGATCCCTTACTTACCGCTTTGGCGGGGGCTGGGGAAGCCGGCGGCGGGGCTTTCCTGGCATCCCCCAAGCCACAGCGCTCCTGCGTGGACCTGGGGGATGTGGTGATGGGGCTCTCCTGCAGGGCCGGCCCGAGGGTTGCCAGCCTCCAGGTGGGCCCTTGAGTTCTCCCGGAATCTCAACTACTTTCCAGACTCATCAATTCCCCCGCAGAATATGGCAACTCTGGAGGGAGGACTCTGCCATCATGCACACACACACACACACACACACACACACCCGAGCTCACCCCCTCCCCGAGCTCCACATTTCCCAGGGCCCGCTTCCAAATTGCCAAACACTTTCCCGCCCAACATTGGCAACCCTCGGTTGGGCTATCCTCACTGAGCTCAGCTGGCTGGGCCCCCTGCTCCACAGACCCTCTTCGGCCCCGGCGGGGGAGTCCAGTTGGGGTGGGGGTGGAGGAGAGCAGCCAGAAAGGTCTCCACGGCTTGCCCTTCCCAGTCTCCCCGGCCGGGCTCCCTCGCCTTCCTCCTCGCTGCCCCCTCCCTCCACCTGGGATCCAGGCCTCGGTTTTCCCAGCCGCAGAAGCAGTGGCGACAGAGCTGGCTTACCCCTACACACACACCCCGAGCGGAAGACTGCTGCCCTTCCTCGGGAGTTTGCCTCAAGGGGGTGTCCTTCCAAGGGCACACGTGGAGAGGAGTCAGGTGGTCTCCAGACAATCGGGTGGGGGGGGGGAGACTGGCTCTGTTGACTTCAAACCCTGGGGTTTTCATGGATCAGACCGCTGCGGTGCCAATTGGGAAAGTCACTGAATGCTTAAACGGGGGGCATTTTTATTAAAGGGGAGGGAGTTTTTATTTTAAAAGTTTCTGTCAAAAAGAAAGGCCTCTCGGGGGGGGGGGGACACAGGACCAAAGCAGCATCTTAAAGGAATTTCAGCACCCCCCCGGCCTGCCAGGATCCCAGCGCGGGAAGCCCCCTTGCTTGCTGGCTGGCCAGCAGACTTCTCCGACAGGTGGCCTCGCAGGGAAATGCCTCCAGGATCAAACTTGCCCACGTCCCTGCCTGCCAGGCTGGGCTCCGCACCGCCTGCTGAAGGCCTGGCATCGTTGGAGCCAGGTCAACCTCAGAAGGGCCCTATTTCCGTCGCAAGGCCCAGACACCTTTGGAGACAGTACCTCTGAGCACGTGTAGAGAGTGGGGAAGTAATGCACTGGCACCCTGCCACTGCCTCACCTCACTTGCCCCGGGGCGAAAGTTGAGACCAGAGAGGGAGACAGGTGGAGCCTAGAGAGGGAAAGGGCCAGAAAGAAGATCCGATGGAGAGAACCGCCTGTGGGCCTGGGAGACACAGCGACGGGGCTCTCTGACCTCCCCTGAGCTGCAGCACTGCTGTGCGGGCCCGGGGGATGTGGTGGTGGTGCTCCCCTGGTGTCCCCCAAGCTGCAGCACTCCTGCACGGACCTGGGGGATGCAGCAGTGGGGCTCTCTGGCCTCCCCCGAGCTGCAGCACTTTCGGCATGGGGAGCTAGGGGCAGGGCTTGCTGCTGCCGCCATTAGCATGGGCTCCTGGGCTGCCGGAGCAGTGCTCTGGCACAGTCTGGCCCCAAAAGACCCCTGGTCACTGCTCACTTCTTCAGATATCTGAAGAAGTGAGCAGTGACTCTTGAAAGCTCATACCCTGCCACACATTTTGTTAGTCTTTACAGTGCTACTGGATTCTTGCTCTTTTCTCATCTAAATGAATGCCTTAAAAAGAAAAGAAGCCTCTGGGACGTCTGTTTCACATGTGACATTCAACCCCTCAAGGTTTGTTTCCCCAAATTCCTTTTGTGTGTGTGTTCCTCTACCTCTCATTGCCCTTTTGGTGACCTTCTAGTTTGGAAAAAACTATCTTTAAAATATATATATATATATTTCAAAATATTTTCGCACACAAATATTAAGTAACAATAAAAATACAAAATAATCAAAATTTAGAACAGAAAAAAAGATTAGAACAGAAAAAAATAACAACTTTCCATGTCAAATCTTACAGGCTCATCAAGAAGAATCTACAATTAGTGAAACATAATAAATAACTAAGTAACAAATACACAAAATACAAAAGGTAAACAGTCAAGCCATGTTTCAAATTCAATTATGAACTATCATAGAAAAATCATATCCTGATACACTGAGTTGCTAGGTAAGATGTCACGTTCAGCAAAAAACCTTAATGCAGGGAGCCATATCTCTGTAAATAAGGAATAATGTGAATTTTGAGATTTCATTTTTAAGTTGTGTGTTATTTTCCCCATCATAAACTGATCCCAAATTCTCTCATACTACTCTGACATCATGGGGGAACTAAGCAATCTCCATTTTGAAGCTACAGCTAGCTGAGCAGAAGCCAATAATAAAAAAATTAGCTTCCAAGTGGAGTCTGAGCATTCTCTGTCTGGCCAGTATTGTAAAAGAAATATTTCAGGAGTGACTGGTAAATCAATAGTAGTGATATGTTTTATATGTTGGTGAACTTTATTCCAGAATGGACCCTGATCCCTGTGGTATCCATCATATTGGCACCAGGTGGGGCTGGGATGTCTCCAGCATCATTGTTGGAAAAGTGGGGGGGAGAGAAGTGGCGTGAATCTCTGGCACAAGCAATGAGATGGGGACTTGATTCCTAGAAGGGAGGGCTTCGAAAGTTCCTCAGTCTCCCCCATTCTTGCAATACAAACCCAGCCATGGATACTTTGAAGACTCTCCTCTCCCCCCATGGCATCAATCGTTTGCCAGACTCTGCCTCTGTACAGGTGCCATTTATTTTATTTGCTTTGAACGCTCAACACATGTACAGCTGAATATGTGATCTAAATGTCATATTTATCTAGATACTGTTCCATGATTTTATTTATAAAGTGAACATGCGAACTGGGGGCTGTGGCTTCCTTGACTGAGTCAATCCTTCTCATGTTGAGTCTTCCTCTTTTTCTGCTGCCTTCAACTTTTCCTAGCATTATTGTCTTTTTTACTGACTCTTGTCTTCTCTTGCTATGGCCAAAGTATGATAGCCTCAGTTGAGTCATTTTAGCTTCTTGGGAGAGTTCAGGCTTGCAGTGATACAAACATAAATAAAATCAATAGCCTATTTTTTATTTACCCAATTAAGGTTGGTGCAAGAGCGTTCCAGCTTCCTCATGTAAAATCTTACCCTGATCTAGTCTTGATTATTAATTAAAAAGGGTTTCTGTTTTATTAAAAATCAGTTATTAGGTACTGGACATTTACATAAAATGTTATAGATATAAAAATATTGAATATTTTTTTCTGCAGTAACTTGATGAAATTTGCAGTTGTTTGCAGTACTGCTGTTAAACCAGCAACTGGCTCATAATTATTCTGAATTTTGTAAAGAAATTTTAGGTTGGGTACCCATATCAAAATGAAACAGCATCAACCCAGTGGAGCGCAACAAAGAAAAATTAGAGAAGCAAAAGAGGAGGTGATTGAAGCTATGTCTGAGTCTATTCTGAAATATACAATCCCTTCAACATCATGTATGTTTGATGAACATTCTGAAGAAATGCAAGCTGGCTGATCCAAAGCACCTGTACTAGAAACAAAACAAGATTCAGTGACACAGGCTTGAAAGATGACAATGAATCATCTTATATAAGCACTGAAAATGAGGTAGAGAAAGGAAATGTAAGCAAGCGTCAATACTAGAAGGATAAGATAATGGAGAAGAAAGAGACATTAGTAAAGACCAACACTTTGATGAAGAAGAGAAGATGAATGATATTTTAATTTACTCTGATACCACTGCTTGGCCAATTCTGGTTCCTGGTGACTTGAGAGTTAATCATATTAAGAGAGGAAGTGAACTTCAGAACAAAGATGGACCTTTCTAATGCAATTCAACAACAAGAAGAAAAGAGCAAAGGAGGCAGAAGAGACTTGTCAACTTCATGGCTTTATAAATCTTTACCAAATGATGAAAAAGTTTTGAGAACTTGGATGGTTTATTCGAAATCAAAAAATTGTTTCTTTTGGTTTTGCTGCAGACTGTTTGCAGGTAATGACACAAAAGCTGGAACATCCAGCTTTATAATTGGCTTTAAATCCTGATGGAAATTAAATCCTAAAGTCCCTGACCATGAGATATCTGAACAACATCTCTCCTGGTAAGAAAAACTGAAGACTTTGGCAATGGGACTGAACCTCCAAAAAGCTGTTGATAAAATTCATCTAGTAGAAATGGGTAAAGAGAAGGGAAAAAATGGAGGGACATTTTACATTTTTTTTTTTACGTGATAAAGTTTTTGGCCAAACAAAACTTCCTTTCTGTGGTAACAGAAAAGATATGTCTTCAGCAAACAAAGGAAATTTTTTGGAGCTGTTGGAATTATTCTCAAATTATGACCCAATTTTGAAGAAACATTTTGTAAAAGTTAAACATGCTTTTCCTTCTGAAGGGAGATTGATTGCATACTTATCTCCAAAAATTCAAAATGAATTCATTAATTTTCTGGGAAATTACATCAAAGAAAAAATAGTGGAGGATATTAAAAAAGCAAAATACTTTGGAATTCTTTTTGATAGCACTCCTGATGTTTCACACACTGATCAAATGTGTGAAGTGATCCAATAAGTCCATATTGAAGATGGTAAAGCTGAAATAAAGGAATCATTCATGGACTTCTTTCCTATTTCTTGGAAGACTGCTGCTGAGCTCACAGAACAGATTTTGAAACAATAAGATAGTGATGGACTGGACAGCCTCTGTCCTGTTCAAGGATATGATAACACTGCAAGTATGGCCAGTATTCATGGTGGCATTCAGGCAAAAATCAAAGAAATTAATCCCAACTCCTTATTTATGCCTTGTACAAATAATTCTCTGAACTTCTGCAGAGTTCACTGCTTGGGAAGTAGTTCTTCATTTGTGACTTTTTTTGGAACTTATGAAATATTTATTCATTCTTTTTAAGCATGTCATTGATGTTAAATGCTGCAAAATGTAGACACAAAAATATTTGCAAACAGCTGGAATCAGCCTTGAACAATACACAGTGAAATTCCAAGCTTTAAAATTGTTTCTTGAAGATCAGCGCACACAAATTGTGGAGAAGGCCATTAACTGTGCAACAACAAAATGTAAGGAAATGGACATTAACATTGAAAAAAGAACCAAATTTCAAAGAAGGATGCCAGGAGAATTGTCAGCAGATGCTGGTCTTACATTGCCAGAAGATATTAAAAGGGCAATGTTTGAATGCCTTGATCATTTTCACCAAGAACTGGACACTTGTTCTAAAGCAATGGATCAAATAACAGCAACGTTCCTTATCACTGAGCCATTTTCTCCGATTTTTGCAGAAGAAGAAAAACACTGGAAGTTTTTACCAAATATATTAGAAATTTATGATGAATTTTCTGGTGAAGAAATTTTAGTGGAAATTTTTTGACTATGGAGACATTTGAAAGCCGTTAGAATCAATCCCGAAAAAACAAAGACAAAGACAGTATTGCAATTTTCAGCAGTTTATTGTGAAGTGGGATTTTTATGAATCTCTGCCAAACGTCATTAGTTTTAAGACTTTTCCCAACTATTTGTATATCTGTTTCTTCATGTGAAAGAAACTTTTTGAAATTAAAATAAAAAGTGTTCTTCAATCAACTATGAGTGAAGATAGATTGACAAATCTGGCTCTCCAGTATATTAAACATGAATAGGCAACAAAGATAAATTTTGACAAAGTCATTAACAAATTTGCAGATGTTAAGGCTCAGAATCAGAGACATTATACATTACTGTGACAAACAAATATGTAGATGTAATCCCCCCCTTAAAAAATACATTAATTGAAAATAATTAAGCCATTTCCCCCCCTTTTTTTGGTACTACTGTATTTTATTTATTTATTTATTTATTTATTTAGAATGGCATAGTTATATATATGGTGTTGAATAAAATAAAATGTTCACTGTCTGTGTTCCTTTTCTGGCCATTATTATTATTCATTTTATTTCATGATTATTACTGAAGATAATTTTGTCATATAGAGGAGGGGCCCTGACCTGGGTAGCTCCAGCCTAGCCTGATCTCGCTAAGCAGGGCTGATGCAGATGCAAATCACCTCCATACGCCTCTTGCCTTGAAAACCCTATGGAGTTACCATAAGTCAGCTGTGACTTGATGGAAAAAAAAGAGGACAGGAATGTTAAAAATTATCTGCCACAAGGACCAAATAGGCTAGGTATGCTACCCAGCTGTATATATCCTTATCAAAATCTCCTGGGGATGTGGTAGAAGTCCTAAATTGTTGTTTGGCTGCTGTGGTTAAATGGCTAAAAGTGAACAAATTGAAACCAAGCCCTGAAAAGACAGAGGTAATACTGGCTGAGAATGCTGAGCTCTTGAAAGACATGGTTTCCCCCACTTGTGATGCAGTTCAACTGACCCTTGCTGATTCAGTTAAAAGCCTTGGGGTTATACTGGATCCAACTTTATTATTAGAAATGCAAGTTAGTACAGCTGCAAGAAATGCTTTCTACCAACTCAGCCTAGCCTGTAAGATGGCCCTTTACCTTGATAAGGCTGACCTGACCACCTGGATCCATGCCACAGTAACATTGAGACTAGACTATTGTAATGCACTGTACATTGGTTTCCCCTCAAAATCAACTAGGACACTCCAATTGGTGCAGAATGCTGCAGCTCAGCTATTATCTGGAGCTAGATGGAGCATGCATATTACTCCCATTCAGCAGACACTCCATTGGTTGACCATTTGTTACTGGGCTCAGTTCAAGACTGGGCTCAATTCAAGCCCTTCATCACTTTGGTCCCCTCTTCCCTGTGGGATAGCCTCTTCCCCTATACTCCACCATGACAGCTTCACTCATCTGAGCAGGGCCTTCTGCATGTACCAACCTGCAAATGGGCAAAGTCTACTACTGCCTATACACATGCTTTCTCCATTGTAGCTCCCACCTTCTGGAATGGCCTGCCTGTGGAGGTCAGAAAGGCTCCCACTGTTCTGGCTTTCCGCAGGCTATGCAAAACTGAATTACTCAAGAGGCCTTTTTGCACAGGTAATAGCAATGCAGAGTACAAAATGGTTTACAAACATACTTGTATAAATTATCAGGGACTGTGCTCTGTATTACTGTTTATAGCTTACTGTATATGTATAGCTTACTGTAAGTAAGCTATAAGTAAGTAAGCTATACACTGTATACTGTATATACTGTAAGTAAGCTATACACCCCCGCTCCTATTATGTAATTTTTGCACCACTTAATGTCTCATATTAATACTTATGCTATGCTTCAGTTCTGTCTTTTAGATTTCTGGTTGGTTCCAGACCTGTACCATTCTAGTACATTGTTTACTGAATGTTCCCTTTTGTTGATTGTTCTGGCTCACTATGTGTAATCTGTAGGGTTGCCAGGTCTGGGTTTGAAAATACATAGAGACTTTGGGGGTGGAGCCAGGAGAGGGCGGGATTTGGGGAGAGGAGGGACCTCAGCAAGGTACAATGCCATAGAGTCCACCCTTCAAAGCACCATTTTCTCCAGGGGAGCTGGTCTCTGTCAGCTGGAGATCAGTTGTAAAAGTAGATATCTAGGCCCCACCTGGAGGCTGGCAACCCTAGTAATTTGCCTTGAGATCCTGTGAGAAAGGCAGACTATAAATAACATTTTGAAATGAATGAATGAATGAATGTTATATATTAAGATGGCTGAGACCGTGTACGCCTGGCCATGTGGTCAAATGCACACCAACCACCAAGACGCAGCGCCCCGTACCGCTGACCCCGGGTCCAGCCCTGCACCGAGCTCTGAGTCTCCGGTCACCGCGGCCCGCACTGCTCCAGACAGCACCCAACCACATGCTGCCACTCTGGGTAACCTCCCTGCATTCGATACCGCACATCCTAAGCACTGGGAAGCCTGGATCGAGAGACTGGAATACTATGTCGATTTCCATGACATCACTGAGGATAAGAAGAAATCCCTATTGCTCAGCTCCTGCGGGATTGAGATGCTCAGGCTACTGAAGGACCTGATAGCCCCAAAATCCCCAAAAGAGGCCACCTATGCCGAAATCGAGAAGATGCTCACGGATCACTTCGCGCCCAAACTGAAAAAAATAGCCGAGCACATCAACTTCTTTGCGCGCCTCCAGGGCTCCACTGAAACCGCAACTGACTTCCTAGCAGGTCTCCACCGAGCAGCCACCCAATGTGAGTTCCCCAGCCTCAGCGACATGCTGATGAACCAGTTTGTCATGGGCCTCTGGGAACCCAAGCTATGCCGTAAGCTCGCGAGCCACGATGATCTGACCCTGGACAAGGACTTAAAAGAAGCCACAGCATACAAGAAGTTACACCAAGAGCGCCACATCCATGCAGTTCACCAAACAAGTGCATCTCCAGCATCAGACGCATCGGACAAGGAGGAAGTCATGGAGGTATGCCAACCGGCTTAGCAGAATCCACAACCTATGGCATCAGCACCATCGTATCCTGAGAAGCCAGTCACATCAGCCTCCTGTGCCAGCTGCGGGGATGCACACGAACAAAGGGCCTACCGGTTCCCTGACACCATCTGCTGTTTCTGCAGGAAGCAAGGCCACATTGCCCGGGCCTGTCAATCCAAAGGACACCAGTGCTGCGTCACAACCCACCAAGAAACAGCAGAACTCCACAGCACCTCAGTACATCACAACCAGGTACATTTTTTGCCCCGGGGGTCCACCAATAAGATTAAAGTGACTGTGTTAATAGAGGGCACCCCATGCGTGATGGAACTAGATACAGGGTCCTCTCTCTCGATAATCTCTGAGGAGACCTTATGCATGCTCTGCCCTAATGGGGGACCCCCACTGATAGACACTGGCCTCACACTACGGGATTTCCAAAAGAACCCGGTAGCCATTAAAGGGGTGGGCCAGTTCTGTGTAAAATACAAAGCATTCGAAGGTCCATTGGAACTGGTTGTGGGCAAGTGCTGTCTCACCAGCCTACTGGGGCTAGCCTGGTTCGACGCTTTGGGTCTACTTGTCACCAGGACACAAAATGTACAGTCAGGGAACTTCAGTAAAGTGTGCGATGAGTTCCTGGCAGTATTTGATGGATCGCTTGGCCGCTACACGGGTCCTCCTTGACCCTTGATCCTGCGGTTCGCCCACTCCATCTGAAAGCCCTGTGGCCCTGTTCACACTTCGGCCCAAAATCGAGGCTGAACTTGACCGCCTTGTCAGCCAGGGGGTACTAGAGCCAGTACCCCACACAAAATGGGAGATCCCGATCGTAACCCCACTCAAGCCCAATGGAGATGTCAGGATTTGTGCAGACTACACGTGCACTATCAACAAAGCCCTCCAAGACCACGCATATCCCATTCCTGTGGTGAGCCATGTCCTAGCGTCCCTGGCTGGGTCCAAAATCTTTGGTAAACTAGACTTGGCACAGGCCTACCAGCAGCTGCCAGTGGATGACGCTACAGCAGAAGCCCAGACAATTGTAACTCACAGGGGGGCATTTAAAGTCAAGCATCTACAGTTCAGAGTCAGTGTAGCTCCAGGGATTTTCCAGAATCTAATGGACTGTTTACTTAAAAGGATCCCTGGACTGCAACCCTTTTTTGACGACATTCTGATTGCAGCAGCATCTCCCGAAGCCTTCTTCGACTGTCTGCGAGCCATCCTGCAGCATTTCAATGTGACAGGGCTTAAAGTAAAGAAAGAAAAGTGTCTTCTTGGTATCCCCAGCGTTGAGTTCCTGGGATTCAAAGTTGACATCCGCGGCATCCACCCCACGCCAGACAAGATCACAGCCATCGTCAATGCACCAACACCCTCCTTCAAACCTGAGCTGCAGGCTTTCCTCAGCCTGCTGAATTTTTATCACACATTCCTCCCACACAAAGCAGCCATGGCCAAACCCCTGCACTGCCTCTTGGACAAACATGCACATTGGAAGTGGGGGCCACCGCAGGCCACATCTTTCCGAGCTCTAAAGGACCTCCTGATCTCCAATGCTGTCCTGGCCCATTTTGATAAATCCCTCCCTGTAGTGCTCGCATGTGATGCATCGCCCTACGGGGTGGGAGCAGTCCTAGGTCATAGGCTAGCCGAGGCCCTGCTAGCCTATTACTCATGCACCTTGTCTTCAGCAGAGTAGAACTACGCACAAATCAACAAGGAGGTGCTGGCGATTGTGGCAGGGGTGCGTAAGTTTCACAACTACCTGTATGGCTGCCCTTTAACCATTTTCATGGACCACAAGCTGCTGCTGGGTCTATTGACCCCGGACCGCCAGACAACCCAGATGCTGTGTCCTCGGGTGCTGCGGTGGTCTATCTTTCTTGCAGGTTATGAGTACACCCTGCTATACCGGCCAGGCAAGGCAATGGGACATGCCGATGCCTTTAGCCGCCTTCCACTACCTGTCTGAGACCCGGACCCCGCTCCTGCACACCAGATCCTGTTGCTGGAAGACCTCCCTGACCATCCGGTACAGGTGCCAGACATCTCCAAACACACCAGTAAGGACCGCGTCCTCTGCTGTATTTGGGACTGGGTGGGGAGGGGCTGGCCCACAGGGAATGTGGGCCAGGAGTTTGCAGCGTTCTCGCCCCGCCGGGATGAACTGTCCACCCAAAAAGGCTGTATCTTGTGGGGCAGCTGGGTAGTCATCCCTAACCCCCTACACAAATGCATACTCACTGCACTGCATGAGACCCACCTGGGAATCGTGCGCATGAAAGCCTTAGCGTGCAGCTATGTATGATGGCCTGGCATGGATGGGGAGATAGAGAACCCAGTTAAATGCTGCCAGACATGCCAGGAAACACAGCTGGCCCCTCCTGGGGCCCCAGCGCAACAATGGGAATCCTCGCATAAACCATGGGCCCACCTCCACCTGGACTTTGCGGGCCCGTTCCCGGGACAGACGTTTTTCATTCTTGTGGATTCCTACTCTAAGTGGCTTGAGTTGGTCCCCATCTCCTCTATGTCATCAAGAGCAGTGATCAAAGCCATGTGGAAGATCTTCAGCACCTATGGCATCCCCGACACCCTGGTATCGGACAACAGAACTGCATTTACGTCAGCAGAATTCCTGGAATTTGTGCAGTACTATGGAATTAGGCACATCCACTCCACTCCCATCCACCCAGCAACCAACGGACAGGTGGAACAGATAGTATGCACAACCAAGGAACTGCAACCGGGACTTCACTGACCACTGTCTCCGAGCCAAAAACCGGGCCAATCACGCCTAACAGCACCCTGATGGAGCCACACCACTCCACAAGAGAATGACGATGCCTGGAGTACTATGTGTGCTAGTACTTTGGAACTAAGGGGGTAGGGGTGTTATGTATTAAGATGGCTGCAACTGCTTGTGCCTGGCCATGTGGTCAAATGGACTTACAGACCTTCAGTCCTAGAACAATAGAAACCATGGATCCTAGGCATGGACCAATGGGAGCACCAGGATCCTGCAGGGAAAAGCAGGTTGCTTACCTGTAACTGATGATCTTCGAGTGGTCTTCTGTGCATTCACACCTATGGTATCCAGTGTGCCTGTGCTGATCTGGTCGGTGTTGTACAAAGCTCATGATGGGATTTACATGCCTCCACCCTGGGCCTGCGCGGGAGCCCCTACCGCGCATGCCCAAGGGGGTGAGGCACGGACATCCCACCAGTTCCTTCTGACCGCTATCAACCTGAGTCATGCATGAGAATGACTGAGGATGACAGCAGTGGGGAAGGACGGGCGGGCAGTGCGAATGCATAGATGACCATTCAAAGAACATCAGTTACAGGTAAGCAACCTGTTTATCTCTGTGCATCACAACTATGGGAGATTAAAAAGCAGTGGCTCACCTCAAGTGGGTGCTGGCAGACTCAGCGAGCCACAGAGGACAGGACCAGACAACCCAAGTCACCCTTCTGTTGCACACGGATGTCTGGAGCATAGTGTTTGATGAATGTGGTTGGCGTAGACCACGTAGCTGCTCTGCAGATGGACGAGAGTGATGTGCCCTTCAGAAAGGCCATAGAGGTCACCATGGACCTGGTAGAGTGTGCCCTAAGGTGAGGGGGGAGCGTCTGCTTCAACAAGGAGTAGCACAGTCTGATTGTCCCAATGATTGATTTGGACAAGCGTTGAGATGAGATGTGCAACCCCAAGGAAGCCAAACTGTAGGAGAGGAACAGCGTATTGTCCTGTCTGGTAGGTTGAGGGTGTGAGGTAGGCACTGCTCTTCCCCATCAGGGTGCGGAAAGAAGTCTGGTAAGAATATTTTGGAGTGCAGATGGAACTCCGAGACGACCTTAGGGACAAAGGAGAGATCTGGCACCAGATGCACTCCATTTGGCAGGAAGACCAAATACAGTGGGTCATGACATAGTGCCATGAGGTCGCTGACCCTCCTGTCTGAAGTGATAGCCACCAGGAAAGCCGTCTTCCAGGATGCATACTGGACATCACACATAGCCATGGGTTCAAACGGGCGTCTGGTAGGATGACAGAGCACCAGAGGCAAGTCCCACTATTCTCTAGGCACAGCCACAGGGAGATGCAGTCTAATAAGGCCCTTTAGGAATTGTTTAGATGTTGGATGGGAAAAGGTTGTATAGCCATCCAGGCCCTCATGGTATGCAGAGATTGCCACCAGGTAGACCCTGATGGACGAGTAGGAGAGACCCCAGTCCTTGAGGGAGATAAGGAAGTCCAGGATCATGTCAAGGCCTACAGAAGTTGGTGATTCCAAAGGAAAGCAGAGGTAGGGGAGGAACCTATGCCATTTCCTCAGATATGACAGATGCATGGATTCCTTCCTCACATTGCAGAGGACCTCAGAGACCCTGGCAGAAAATGTCAAGGCTGTATTCTCCAAGCTGTCAGCTTTAGGGTGTTCACTTCTGGATGGAACAGCACTCTGTTCTCTGCCATGAGAAGGTCTGGAACACTGGGGAAGTGGTGGTACCTGCCCCTTGCTAGATGAAGTAGGACAGGGAACCAGGATGCAATTTGGACGGATCTTGGCTAGCTTTTGCACCACTCTCAAAATCAGGGGAAGAGGCAGAAACAAATATAGGTATGTCTGTCTCCACGGATATAGGAGGCCGTCTCCTAGGGAGAGCGGATCCTTTCCCCCTTGACTGCAAAAGAGTAGGCATTTCGCATTCTCTCTGGAAGCAAAGATGTCGATGTCCGGAGTGCCCCTGACGGTTTATGTAGCTGAGTGCCGTGGTATTGTCCATCCGGACAGCTACGCAGTGTTCTCGAAGGAGAGGTTGGAAAGCCTGTAGAGCCAACTTGATTGCCAGCAGTTCGAGGTAGTTGATGTGTCAAGCTGCAGTGCCAGCATCCCAGCAGTACCCGATGCTGATGCCATTGAGATGGGCTCCCCATCCCCACAGGGAAGCATCCATCATTATGGTGTAGAGAGTGTTGGGTAGAGGAAGGGGGTACCGTGGGTGATGTTTGGGATGACAGTCCACTAGAGAAGAGAGTCCCACGTGCTTGGTGGAGGTGTAAGTGCTCTGGACTGCGGCATGTGAGCCGTCCTGAAGTTCCTCAGAAACCAGAGTTGGAGGGGTCTCATATGGAGCTTCGCCAGTGGAAGGACAGATGTAGTGACCGACATGTGCCCCAACAGGTGCTGGATGTGGAACGCCGTGGACGATGGAGAGGTGTGTACAGATAGTGCAAGAGAGAATAGGGTTAGAGCCCTGTCTGCTAGTAAGTAAACCCTGCAAGAGACTGTGTCCAGGAGTGTCCCTATAAATTGCACCTTTTGGGATGGCTCCAGGTGAGACTTCGGAAAGTTGACCTGAAGTCCAAGGGAGGATAGTTGGTGCAGTGTCCTGAAAATCCAAGATGGGCCACAGTCCCCCATCGCACTTTGGTACCGCAAAGTAGCGGGAGTAGAACCCTGTTCGTTCTGATGCCTTCGATACCGACCCTATTGCATCCTTCCTCAGCAAGGAGTCGACCTCTTGTAGAAGGATGGGAGAGGGAGGGGTGGGGCGGACGACCGGGAGGATAGGGAAATCGACAAATTTGATTACGTACCCATGGGTCATGACGGATAAGACCCAGATGCATTGTCTCTGTCGACATGAGGTGGTGAGAGTCAAAGTCCCTGTTTAGGGTCACGTTGGTTTTTCGGTCTGGGCTGCTGTTGGTGCGATCCCGACCTCAACTTAGACTGGTAGGCATAGTGTTGACGATCGCCCACAGGAGACTGACGGGGACTCCATACGGTGTCAGGAGAAGGCTTGCTGGGATACTGACGCCTTGGGGCATGACCTCTGCCAGTAGGATCATTGGGGTGCCGAGACCCCCAAGGCTTTGGAGGCTTTGATGCTCTTATCTAGCTCCTGCAATGTGGAGTCAGTTGACGACTGGCAAAGGCCCTCCCCATCGAAGGGAAGGTCTTCGATATAAGACCTCGTATCATGCGGCAGGGAGGTGGTTCTAAGCCATGCATGCCGTCGAAAGGACACCGAAGAAGCCATCGTCGGGGAGGAAGCATCCAGGGTGTGCTTCGCGGTGTTGAGAAGCTGTTTCGCTACCAGGAGACCTTCCTTCTGGATCAACCGTGCCTCTCCCATCTTATCCTCTGGTACGAAGGGTAGAAATTCAGCCATCCTCTGCCACAGGGAGTACTTGTACCTCTCAAAGCAGGCCATGTAATTGGACGTCTTGATTCTCAAGGCAGCGGAAGAGTAGAATCGGCAGCCGAAAGCGTCGATCTTCTTCCTTTCCCTGTGTGCGGGGATGGCGCTGGAGCATTTATTTTTCGATGAGGTAGAAACAACCATTGAATTTGGATGGGGATGCATATAAAGGAATGAGACACCCTCTTCCTGAACTCGATACATGTGATCGAGCCTCTTTTTGGACACCGGAGCCGAGAATGGTTTGTCCCACGGCGCTTTGCCTGCACGGAGGAGAACCTTCAACATAGGAAGTGCTATTGGTGTCACGGCATCGACCTCGATATTATTGTAGACCTCGTCGGAGGCAGAGGGTTGAGATTGCAATATCAGCAACCCTAAGGAATGCGCCATTCATTTAATCAGGTCACCATAGGAAGTAATATCTTCCGTCGGCGATATTGGACTATCCCCTGATACGGTCTGCTTCAGTAGAGGATCCATAAGGGACAAGTCATCCTCAGAGTGCTCTGCATCCAACATTCCCGGCGAGGATTCAGAATGTGAGCCCGTATCCTGGAGCTGCGTCAATATCGACAGGTGCTTCATTAGAGATTGATGGGGGAGGTTCGACTGAGGAGGGGAGGGCAGTGGTTTGGAGATCGACTCTAAGGTAGGACGACGATGAGGTGAACGCGACCGATGACGATGGGCATCACAGCCTTCCTGATCTTTCGACGGAAACCATGGAATGGATGAAAACCAGTAAGGCATATCCGGACGATGCTTGTATGCATACATTGGTGGTCCATATGGATATCCCGACAGGGATTCATGAGGTGGCCGAGAGGGATGGTATCTGTCCAAGTGAGGATCATAGTCATCCCACTGACTGCAATCACCATGGTATGGAGAGTGGGACCTTTCCCTAGGCCGATCAGATTGCTCACTGGCCCACGAAGCCGTCAATGGAGAGCAAGGACCAACCGCCTGCATATCAGAAATCAAGTCAACCTCGACATCAGAGGGCGACACCGAAGGGGCCTTCTTTGGCAGGCGTCAGACGTCCGGCACCGGAGGGTCCAGCTGCCGTGGAGGTGAATCCAAATCTCTATGGGAGGCTCAGGGTGAACCTTCGGCAGCTCCAGTGTGGCACGATGGGACTGGAGGGATTGCTGCTGCATGTCGACTTGCAGAGCAGAGCCCTTAGGAGGTGCTACACCACTCACACTGTGAGACTTATGTGTGTCTCCTGATTTATGGATGGTATGCCCCTTGGATTTGTCCCTCCTGGCCTTCTTAATCGGTGTAGAGACTAAAGAAGCCAACTTGGAAGTGCCCTTTTTCTTAGGGGCGAGTCCCGAATCAGAGGCAGACTTGCCTAATCTAGGAGGCTTCGGCGTGGAGAGTTCTTTTGGCACCGATGCCACTGATGTCGATGGTTTCGGGACGGAATGATCAGCTTCCATGGCCGATGACGGAGGTGCGAGAGCAGATTCCCACAGGGCGACTTTCTGTCTCGCAGCCCTGTTCTTTTGGGTCTGGTTCGAAAACTGGGCACCAAGATAAAGAAGAGGATAAAAATAGAAGAAGATAGATTGAAGAAGGTACCAGAAGGTGAAATAAGCCAAATAAAAATAAAAATGCTACAACACCAGATGAATATATTGCTTGCGCAGGAAATAGCTAAAGGTATAGAAAAGGCGAAACATTACTATTTTGAAAATGCCAACAAGCCTACGAGGTGGCTGGCCTATAAATTGAGAAAAGAGAAAAAGAAAAGAATAATCATTGCATTAAAAAAATGAAAAAAGTGGTAAAATATTCCCCCTCAGATTTAATAAAAATCATACAAGAATTTTATAGGAATTTATTTCACCAAGTTAAGCCGGATAAACAAAAAATTAAGGATTTTTTACTATAAAATAATCACAAGAAATTTACTGAAGTACAAAAAGGAATTTTAAATAATGTCATAACGCCATGTGAGATAGCTGAGGCAATTAAAAGGCAAAAAAAAGAAGAAATCACCTGCGCCGGACAGTTTCACCACAGAAATATACCAAGTATTTGAGAAACAGATATCGTTGCCTTTCAAAAGTGTAATACAAAATATAGCCAGAGAAGGAAGGATACCGGATTCATGGAGCGAAGCTTTGATTACGCTAATAGATAAGCCAGGTTCGGATGAGAAAGAGATTAAAAGCTACCGCCCAATTTCATTATTGAATGTAGATTATAAGATTTTAGCGTATATACTGGCAGCAAGATTAAAGAAGGCATTATCCCAAGTAATCCACCAAAACCAGGCAGGGTTTCTACTGAGGAGACAAATTAAAAATAATGTGAGAACTATTATTAACGTTTTGTAATATTATGAAAACCAGCCGAGTAAACAGCTAGCCTTGGTTTTTTTAAACACGGAGAAGGCTTTCGATAATGTTTCTTGGGATTTCCTGAAACAAAAATTGAAAAGATGGGACTGCAGAGAGACCTTCTTATGTAAGTACCAGCAATATATAAGAAGCAACAAACTGAAGAAAAAAATAAGTTTGAAGATCCCTGCTGTGAAGCAGAAAATTCTCTGAGAACAACCGACAGAAGCTGCGTACAGTGAGGCGGTCAGAAGAGAACTGGTGGGATGTCCATGCGTCGCCCCCTTGGGCATGCGCAGTAGGGGTTCCTGCGCAGGCCCAGGGTAGAGGCACAAAAATCCCATTGTGAGCTTTGTACAACACCGACCAGATCAGCGCAGGCACACTGGATCCCATAGGTGTGATGCACAGAGACCACGAAGAAGATCCTATAGTTACTGGGGCCATGTATATAGAACCTATCATGGGTGTTGGGTGTGTGTGCAGACACAAATATAAGCCAGCTGTGACCAGCTAGTTTTTATCTTCGTTCTGATGTAACCAAATAAACTCAAGCTGATTTTACCAAGCTGAGTCTCCGACCTCAGTACTTTTCAATATACAAACAAACAAATGCCTGATCCAGCTAGGCACTGGTAGCTACAAGAGGAATCATGTACTACCTACAAACAGATCCTATCTTTAAAAAAAGTTATTCATTAGCCAAGGTTTTGAGCATTCAGCCACACACATTTTTAGGAATAGCAACAGTCATCTATTCAGAGAATTGGAGATAGTGCAAAGAGACAGATTTCATCCCCCTGCCCACTTACCCCCAAAAGATAACAGATAATGTCGACTAATATAAGTGGGCTCTTTGTACATAGCTGCAGCTGCTGGATGAAGCTTTTTAATGACAGGAACTGCACACACAACAACCTACAGCATAGTCAAGTAAAACTGGATATGGACCAAGCAGTATTTTAATGTGCTTTAAATTTTTATTTAGATCTACAGAGTGCTTTAATTGAATTATTTATAATTTAAATGTATTTTTAATTGTTTAAAGTTTTTGATTTTTTTTGTGTTCACTGCCTTGTGGACTCTGATTGGGTGGAAAGGTGTCATAAAAGTGTTTTAAATAAATGAATAATAAATGAAACTGCCTTGGTCTATCAAGGTAAGTGTCTGCTTTGACTGGCAGTGGCTCTCCAGGTCCCTAGGCAGAGGTCTGTCACATCACCTACTTCCTGATCCTTATAGTAATTACCTCATGGCTGTTGAATTCATCTCATGCTTTTTAGCTTGATAATACTTATTGTATCACTGACAAAGGCAGTAGCTGAAATGCATTTGGTGTTTTGTTATCTCTTCTTTTTTTGACAGATGAGAAAACCAACCCTGCACTGTAGATAAAAAGTACTGAGACTGACGAGTGATTTCAGCTCTCACATACTTTATTAGTTCAAGAACAAGACAAGTGAAGCCAGCTCGCAGGCCGGCTTTTATTCCCAAAGGAACCCACATCCCAACACACACAACACCCTGTGGTTGGTTTATTTACATTGAGTTATCTCCTAGGATTCCTGCTCCCCAATTGGGAGGGAGCTAGGATCCTACTGTCCATTGTTCTCTGGACCGAAGCTCAAGCACTTCGCCCGGCCGCATGTCGGACCTGCTGAAACCGGTCTGAGCACATGGCTGGCTGGAGCACATGTTTTGAGCTGGATACACTACAGTAGGGCTACCTTTTTCAAGCTTAGAGCCATTTCCTTGCTATTTCTGAGCCATTCTCTAGGCCTTAGCTGGGCCTCTCTATCGCCTGAAGCACAGCCATGTTAAGAACCATACAGGCATTTCCTAAAGTACCAAGTCAGCACCAAGTCAGTACTCAGTCAACTTGAGCCTATTGTATACTTTATGCCGATCAAGAGATAGCCAGGAGACTGGCTTACTGGCCTGAAGGTCATCCATTCGTTACAATGGAGTAGGACCCACCAAAACCCACCGCGGAGAGAAAGTGGCACCAAAAGTTGAGATAAGACCTCAGAAGGGTTTGTTCTGTTCTATTCTCCAAAAACACCTGCAATACGAAGTAAATATGCAGCAAGCATGCAGATATGCACATGCTCAGCATGCAGATGTGCACATGATCAGCATGCCAAGGGTAATGTAATGTATGTGTGAGGAGATTGGTTTGGACACCCCATAAAATGCAGAGCCTTAGAGCAATATGGGGTCATCATCACTGTCATCTCATCTCATTGACCCTCTCCCTCATGGCGGGGAGGGAGCTACTGTCGGCATCTGGGAAACCCAGGCAGCAAGGATCACTTCATAAGGATATACTTAGCTTTCTGTGTATATGTTTCTCCATGGCACACGCTTTCCTGCCTCAAGGAGAGGAAGGGGCTTAGCGTTTTGGAAAGGTGATGGTCTCTTGCTGCTTGGAGAGAAGAGACATTTGGTGCAATGCTCTGTCTATCCAGTTGTTTCTGAAGAAACTGTGCTTTAACAGTGAATTTGTCTCTGTGTTTACTAGGCTGGAAGGGTCAGTAGGAATCTGTTCAATAGCACACAATCCTGCCTTCCCCTGTGACTGCAGACTGGTCCCCTCACAACAACAGAAGCAGCTGCAAGCAAGTTCCTCTTGGGTTGTAGTGTTAACTGGTGGGATTACCTGTTGCAGTGCACCCCTGCTAGCTAGACAGATCCAAGAAAATACTCAAACCCAGAATCCCGTCAAAAATTTTGGCGGAGAAAACTTCTTCTGCCTAACACTTTGACCGAATATACTTGGTGTCTGAATTAATTTATCTGCCATATTGGTGAAGGAATTGTATAGTAAAACAATTTTTATGATGTGCATGGTCTACTGGTTATTATTTTATTGTAATTAATGGATAATTAAAACATTGTTAGTTATATATTTTGAGGTTTGCTTACCTAACCCCTTTTGGTTATTTGATTTGTTTTCTTGGTTGAGTCCCCCCCTTTGTTTCTGACCCTTGGAAAAAAGAATAAAGAAAAACAGGGACCCTCGGAGTACAAAACACAGCTTTCAAATGTAGCATTGCAAACCTACTTTATTTATTTATAACAAATCATACATCAAGTTAGAAACACAATAGCAAAACACAAAGAAAATAACTTAAATAACCATCAGAAATATAGCAATTCCAGAGGGCCCTGCTGGCTGCCCAGGGCCCTACAACCAGTGTGGCAGCTGCATAAGCCCCTGCAAGTGCTATGGTGGGGAGGAAGTGGGTGGCGGGGAGAGCCGCTGCTGCTGTGGGGGGAGGGGAAAAAAAGGACAAGCAGATGGGAAAGCAGCCACTGCATCTGCTGGGAGGTAAGAAGCAGGTAAACAATGGGGAGAGCTGCCACCACCGACACTGCAGCGGGGAGAAGAAGCAGGCAGGAGGCTGGGAGAGTGATGGGGGCCAGAAAGAGAGAGTGATGGCACTGGGTGGGGAAGAGAGAGAAATAGGGATGGGTGGGGGCAGAAAGAGTGATGAGGCAGAGAGATAGAAAGACAAACAGAGAGAAACTGACAGTCAAGGGGGAGAGAGAAAGTAACAAAATGGTTGGTGGGAGGCAGAAAGAGTGAGAGACTAAGAGAAGTAGGGGAAGAGGGTAGGAAGCAAAGGTGGGGGAATGGGATCCCCATTTGTATGTTCTAATAGTGAAGTCAGCCTAATGTGAGGATACTTCAGTCCTGTGATTGGAGCTGTGAATGGGCAAAGCAGATCTGTTTACAAACCTGAAGAATACCCAATGTCTGCAGAAAAATCTCAAATATAAAAAAATACATGTAGGGGTTGTTTAAAATGATAAAAGGAGCCACTGTAGCTTTAACAAACAGATTCTCTCAGTGGCTGTTGCTAGGCTACCACAGCTTTCCAGGCTGGATTTATGTGAGTAAAAATGAAGGGGGAGGGGGCAGGGTCCTTTCCAGGGCTGTTTTGGCCTTTGAGGGAGGATTCATAGGGGCCATGACTGGCTAGGGTTGCCAGCTCTAGGTTGGGAAATTCCTTGAGATTTTGGCATGGAGTCTGGAGAGGGTGGAATTTGGGGAAGGGAGAGGCCTAAGCTCACTATATATTGTAACTAGTAGCAAAGCCCATTGTAAAAGCAATACAACAAGCTCTAGAAAGATGTGAGAGGCATACAGGCCTGGCTCTGTTCCATGCATTTCCATACATGTGAAGGCAGCTGTACACAGCCCCTTAGCATTTTCTCATACATTGTCTCTCTATCTGCCTTCTCCCCACTCCTCAGTGCTTGGGCCTGTGCTGCTCGTGCATGTCAGCCTTGTCCTCCTCCTTGGCCAGCTTGTCCTCTCTGGTGGCAGCCCCTGTTCACTCCACCCACCTCCCGCAAGGCAAGTGGGAACGACTTGGGGGGGAGTCACTCATAACGACCTGCCCGTGTCCTGGTCCCCGCTGGGACTCACAAAGAGTTGGTGGCAGAATAGAAAGCCACCCGCACCCCCCACAATTGCCAGAGGTGCCCCGCAGCCCCTAACCCACCTGGAGCCATGGAGGAGCATGGGGGGGGGGGTGTGAAGCAGCAGAGAGGCCACTGGGAGGGTAGCAAGGGAAGCGCCAGGTGAAGAAGCCGAGTTGGGCCCACAACGCTGCCATACAGCGACAGAGCAGTGGCAGGAAGATGGCGGCCAGGGACAGGGACGCCCCTGGGAGCGCCAGAGGCTCTGGGGGTGGGAGAATCAGCCAGTCAAGGCGGGCCCAAGCAGTGTGGAGCCACGAAGCGCCGCCAGGCCAGGGGAGAAGGAGGCTAGAAGCCAGGGTCCTGGCCGAGCGAGCCATCCTCTCTCCTGAAGTAAAGTTCTGTTGTGAGTTGATTTTTGGCACGTGCTGCTTCTGTGGGCAGGACTCAGGCAATGCAGCCACCAATGGATAGAGACCCCTGGTGAGAGACACATCAGGGAGCCAATTGATTTAGGAGCATGTGGAACGTTCAGGAAAGAGTCACCCTGAGGACTTCCGGTGTACAGCGTGGCAATGGCGGTCGCTCTCCCCAATGCTCGGGAGAGCGGCTAGCGCACCAGCGGTTTGGAGGGAGGCTACAGAAGTGCCCCCCCCACGGAACCCTGGGATAGGGTTCTTAGCCAGAGGGCTTTCAAGGAGTTGCCTCTTCAACGGCCGTGGAATCGAGGCGCTCCTTCTCCCTAACTGTCCTTCCACTGTGTGGCCGAATGGCTCCAGCTAGGCTGACCGGGACAAGCAGAGGAGATCGGGCGAGTGGTGACAACTGTGGCAAGGCTGGAAGCAGCCGACGATGAACGTGAGTCGAAAGTAACCGAGCTTTTGAAGAATTGGTGAATTTCCTGCCCCCCTTTCATAACAGTCTGGAGAGACCTCCCCCTCCACGAGCGGCAAAGTAGAAGAAAAAGGGAGGGAGCAGGGAAAATCTGAAAGGTTGTTTTGTTTTGTGAGACTTACCAGAGCGGATTGTACGCATAAGCGATTTTCAGAGGTTGTGAAAGAGCAGTTGGTTTCTGTAAACAATCATCTAAGATGTCGGGTGTCGGGAAGAAGGGAATGAAACTGAAACCTCCGGGTGGCCAAAGCCCTAGGCCGGAAGAGGAGGGGACAGACATCATGAGACTGCTAGCGGATACGCTCAAGCCTGTTATGGATCAACTCGCTGGTATTAACCAGCAGTTAACCGTTCTCAACCAGACTTTGGCAGCGCAGCAGCTTCAGGTGGCTGAGACAGCAAAGCAGACGGAACAGACGATAGCAGTGGTGAAAGAGATGCACTCCGAACAAAAGGCGTTGAAGAAAAGAGTGGACCAAGTGACAAATAAACAAAATCATCAGGAACACAGGCTGCTGTCCTTGCAAATGGAAAAAGCTAACATGATCCTTAGATTTCAATGAGTTCCGGAATCACTGTCGCACCAGTGGTAGGCTGTAAAGCGGAAGAAATAATGTATGATATTGAAGCAGCGTATAGGGTGTATTCAAACTACACCCAAAAGAACAACCTACCGGGTGAAATATCAGTTCGATTTTCGAGAAGACAAACTAGGGATGCAATCTTGCGAGCAACTTCGGCAACTCCATTGAAAATGGGGAATGATATCATCAAGGTTTTAAAGGACATTGCATTCGAGATTCGGCAAAAATGGAAAAATTACAAGGACTTGACATTCTTTCTCCAAACTAATCAAATTGGATATAAATGGGCAGTCCCAGAAGGAGTGGTCTTTAAGATAAACGATAAGAGAGAGAAGATTGATTCCGTGTTTAAAGCTAAAGAATTTCTCAAACGCCATCTGGGAAGCAAAGAAGACGGTGAAACTGGTTCAAGTGGCTCTGCAGAAGAAGGCGCTGGCGCCCGAAAACCAACTTATGCATTTAGGGACAGAAAGCCTAAGTAAAGGCAGAAGGACTCTGAAAATGGCCTTTATGAAGCAAGTTCAGGAAATGCTATTCTCTCATAACAACTAATCAGCTAACTATTAAGTAGGGAAAGACAGACAGGAACTCACTGTATTTATGGTTTGCTAACTATAAAGTACTAACATAGATATTAACGGGTTTAAAGATCTCCTACTCTTGGGTTTTTAGTGTAGTGTGGGTTTGCTTTTCTTTCTCCCTAGTGTTAGTTTCCCTTCCCTTTTCTTGAGTTGTAGTTTTATAGCCTTATAAAAAAGCAATAAAAAAATCTCCTTTGGGGGGCAAAAAAAAAAAGGAAAGAGTCACCCCAAAACAGAAGCCAGGCGAGATAGCCAAGTCAGCCAGATCTAAGGATACTTAAATACAATGATTGGAAGTGTGAATGGACAAGACAGATCTTTCTACAAACTTGAACAATGCTCCAGGTTTGCAAAAAAAACAACCCTGAAATCTAATAAATAAATAAATAAAAATGGGGATAAAAAACCCCCAAATGGTAAAAGGAGTGCCTGAAGCTTTAAGAAATGAAAGGTTTCAGTGGTCATTCCTAGCATTCTAGGCTTAGTTCCTCTCAGTAAAAGGTGTGAGAGAGGGCCCTTTTCAGAGCTGTTCTGGCCTTTGAGGGAACACGTCTTGGGGCCAGGCCTGGCATCAACCATTGGGTGAATTGATACCACCTGACTTGCATGACTGACTTAAGCAGCAAGGCTAGAGTTGCCAGGTCTTTCCAAGTTCCTGGCAGGGGATTTTGGAGGGCATTACTGGAGGGGGTGGGGAATATCCCCAACATGATGATGTCACACAGAAGTGACATTATCATGTTGGGGACCAGCACCTTCCGCTTCTTGCCAAAAGCATTTAATGGATCCCTTTAAATGTTTTTGGCAAGAGGTATGCCCCCCCACATGACCTCTTCCCAACAGCATTTAAAGGGTCCCTTTAAATTCTGTTGGGAAGAGGTGGAGAGGGGAGGCCTCACACGCCTGCACTCCAAGCTGCGAATTCACAGCTTGGAATGCAGGCATGCACAGCCACCCCTCTTTCTCCCTCCCTACTGTTCAACAGCAGCCCTGCATACAAACACCAATGTGGTGTAGTGGTTAAGAGTTTCAGACTAGGACCTCAAATTCCCATTCTGGTGTGGAAACTCACCTGGCAACCCTTGGCCAGTTCCACATTCTCAGCTTAATTTACTGAATAAGCAGTGGAGAATGGCCATTGAGAGTATGTGGATGCCTCCTGGTGGGACAATGGCCTCCTACACACTCTTGGGCTAGCCAGCGCTCTGAGATAAGGGCTGAGCCCAACCCACCCAACCCCCCAAGGTGGCAGAGATGGTGCCCAGCCACCCTGCTGTGCCCCATAGAAGAGGCGATACAGGGTAGGTGGCAATACCTGGTTCAGCCCACTCAAGGCAAGGCAGACACTGGCACCTTGCCCGGCCAAGCCCCACACAAGGTGAGGCAGATGGCAGTGGTTGGCCAGAGCCCTTGCAAGGTGAAACCAACAGTAACATCTGGCCTGGCCAAGCCCCATGTAAGATGAGACAGACAGCAGCATCCAACCTGCCCAACCTCACATGAGGCAAGGTGAGGCAAGCCAAAGGCTGTGCCCAAGTAAGGCAAGGCGGACAGTGGTGCCCAGCCAAGCCCACAAGAGGCAAGGCAGATGGCAGTTCCTGAGGCCCACATGAGGCAAGTGTGAGGTAGACTGTGGTGCCTGGCCTAGTTCATGGATGGGAAGGAGAGAAGGAAGCAGGAAAGGGAGAGAGGCTATGGGGGCTCTCAAGGAAAGGAAAGAGGAAATAGTGGTGAAGAGGAAAATAAGATTCATTCCACTAATCCTTGTGGGTTTCCATTTGTATGGTCTAACCCTCCCTTCTCTTTTGCTCCTGTTAATATAAGGAAGATCTCTTTTAAAATGTTCATGTGGTATCTAAACCCTGAAAAGATGTGACATATTCATAAAGGATACTCATCTCTATGTTGGAAAAAATATATGGAAACAAGTATCTCCTCTCTATCATACATGGTAACTGTATAAAATTTCAGCATTTTTGGAACCTAATTAAAGTAGCCAAAAGCTCACATTATTCCCTTCAAGCCAAAACAATCATACTAGGACATATAGATGATAAATTCTTCAATTTAGGTGAGAACTTGGAAATTTACTTTCGGTGGTTGCCAAATTACAGATAGCTCAAAAGTGAAAAAAGAAAATTTGCCCTACTATTTCAACTTGATGTTCCAAGATCCAGAAAATTATGATGCTAAATAAAATATTATCCCAATGGAAAGTTCTAGAGAATCCCATCCATATCACCAACTTCACAGAGAAATTGCTTCCTGTTCTATTATATAATCCTTGTAAAAAAACCCCACTAAGTTCAGCTCATTTTATATAAATACTAATTGAGAAAGCACATATTTTCTTCAGAACATAATTTATTATTTAAAACTGATTTTAATGATTATTATATAGAGACAGTTAATGTAATTCCTTTTTTCTCTTGCTTCTTTGTATCTTCTGTACACAGGGCCAATTTGCTGGCCCCTTCTGTTTGTAACGTTTGGGGCCTTTTGGTAAATGTAACTTGTGAAAAACCTGTATTTAAATTGAAACTATCTCCCAAGGCAAGAAGTCAAAGGCTGTGGAAGTCAGGCCACTTCCTTACCCTAGGGCTGCAAGGCAAGGCCTTGCAACCAGTGGGAGACCCAAGGGCATGGGGGGCACCATCAGCAAAGACATGGAGGGGGTGGCTCAGCGGCAACGGTCAGCTCTGGGACAAGCTCCCGCGAAGCGGCTGTATTGCTGGGTCTATAGTGGGGTTCCAGGGGATCCTGGGCTCCATTGGGTCTCCTTGTAGGGGAGCCCAAGCAGGGGGCTTGATCTGGGCCCTCCACTTGCGGCAGCAAGTGGGAAAGGATCCAGGATTGCCCAAGAAAGCAAGACTCGAGCGAGTGCACTCATGGCAGCTGTTTTGGCCTTTGAGAGAATACTACTTGGGGCCAGGCCTGGCATCAACCATCCATAATAGCGATGATGAACATCACCGTGAGTACAGCCAAGCAACAATATTAAGGAATCTGTTGATTTTTCAAGCATGCCCCTTTAAATTTTAAAAGGACAAGGAAAGGAGTGGTGGAAAATTCCCCCCCTTCCCTCTTCAGCCGGCTAGGAAAAGAGCTTAGTGAAAAACCATCTTTAAACACTCTTCAGGGCAAAGAAGAAAAGAAAAGCTGTTGTCTGAGTTACCTTCTGGAATATAAACTTTGAAGGAGATCTGTTTGTTTGATTTTAAACAGCATTGAAGTAGGAATACATTTCCATTTTTGGACAATAACCAAACTATCTGGAATTATACAAAGACTCTTTAAAAGACTATTACAACTCATTAAAAGGAATATAGATTATTCCCCTTTTAAAAGAAAGAAAAAAATGGACTTTATTTTGAACTTGCTTTCCTCCTTCCACTTTCTTACAACATATTTTGCTTTATTTGTTGAAATTATAAAGTACACTGTCTTCAAACTGTATTGTACTGTAAGGTAAACAATAGATAAAATCCATGACTTACTGTTGTAAACTTCTTGGTTTCCTTTTAATATGACTACAACAGCTATTGTTTTGTAAATTTTAGAGGAAGTCTGTTTTTCAGGTCTTGGAAAAATAATTTTGGTGATTCTCTGTTTTGAGATACTGTTGGCTGGCACAGATAGAGTTGAAAAGGTGCCAGGGGTTGCATTTTCAGCCGGGGGGGGGGGGAGTCAGCAGCAATGTCCCCCCTAAGCTGAGTAGGTGTAAGCTAGTTCACAGTTTTTTAGCCTCTGGCTCACTCATTGTTGTCTTAGCTCAGGAAGGGTGGCTCCAGCGCAAACTAATTTATGCAGAAGCCAAATTGCCTGTTCACAACTTTAATGCCAGTAGCTCACAAATTAGAATTTTTGCTCAGAAGACTCCATAGCTTAGAGGGAGCATTGGTCAGCAGACATTACTGTGACACAGTTTACTTGGGAGGATCTCAAACTTATAATTTATGATAGAATTACTACCACTGTTAAACTGATAATTAAAGAAACTGTAGTTCCAATGCAAAATAAAAGGGAGATATTGCCATTAGAAACTACAATCAAGATGAAGGAAATTCAAGAGCAAATTAAAGATATGTAGCAAGATCACAACCAAATTGACTTGACCCACAGAATGAATTCTGCATCTAAAAAGAGGGATAAAATACCCATAAAAGTACATATGAGAAGTACCAAAAAACCGATAAATGATGAAATCTCCAATGCTGTGAAAGCTGTAAAAGATGCAACATCTCAGAGGGAATAAACAAAAGAGTTCATGGAATCTTCAACTGGAACATAGATGGCTACCTTCAAAAGAAAGCTTTTCTACATATAAGGGAAAAAGACATAGAAGTAAGACTTTACTGAAGAGAAAAAAAACAGAAAAGGAAGAAGAGAATGAAATTTTATAAATGACATTGGTTAGGGGAAAACCTATGATTGTCTAATTGTCCAATTGATTACAAATGTTAAAAAAATTGAGTCTGTGTAACCGAGTAGAATCTTTGTATTGTTGAGATAAAAAAGCTTAAATCAGAAGAAATTATGAATGATATACTCAAACATTTAAATATTTTTGACAGAAAATTATAACAAAAAATTCTGATAATAGTTAAAATACTTGACATTATGAATTGTATACTCATAGATATGCAAAGAGTATAGCTTGTTATAAGGTTAAAACAGGATAGATAACTAGATATGTATGAGGTACTTAAATAGATAAAACAATGATGTAAAAGAGTTACCCCATTATGTAAATTTGTGTGTGTTATGTTTGTTTGTTCATTTGTTCGGTCCTATAAAATAAAAAAATTATATCGGGGGGGAAGCAAAGACATGATGTTATCATCGGGAGGGGTACTGAATGTGGCATCATGCCTCTCTGGGAATCACCAGAACTTCTACAGTAAAATGAGAAGTGATATCATGCTGTTGCCAATTTTTTAAAGATTAATTTTTTACAGCTGGCTGCAGCAGCAGTGGCAGGAAACAGGAACTTGGAGTGGGAGATCCTCTGAACATAAGAACATAAGAGAAGCCATAAGAACATAAGAGATCAGGCCAATGGCCCATCTAGTCCAACACTCTGTCACACAGCGGCCAAAATATACCAGGTGCCATCAGGAGGTCCAGCAGTGGGGCGAGGGCACTAGAAGCCCTCCCACTGCTGCCCCCTCCAGCACCAAGAATAGAGTGCATCACCTGCCCCAGACTGAGAGTTCCCATCTATACCCTGTGGCTAATAGCCACTGATGGACTTCTGCTCCATATGTTTATCTAATTCCCTCTTGAAACTGTCCATGCTTGCAGCTGCCACCACCTCCTGTGGCAGTGAATTCCATATGTTAATCACTCTTTGGGTGAAGAAGTATTTCCTTTTATCTGTTCTAACCCGACTGCTCAGCAATTTCATAGAGTGCCCACGAGTTCTTGTATTGTGAGAAAGGGAGAAAAGGACTTCTTTCTCAACCTGCTCAATCCCATTCATAATCTTATAAACCTCGATCATGTCACCTCTCAGCCGTCGTTTCTCCAAGCTAAAGAGCCCCAAGCATTTTAACCTTTCTTCATAGGGAAGGTGTTCCAACCCTTTTATCATTCTAGTTGCCCTTCTCTGCACTTTTTCCAATGCTATAATATCCTTTTTGAGATGTGGTGACCAGAACTGCACACAGTATTCCAAATGAGGTCACACCAATGATTTATACAGGGGCATGATGATACTGGCTGATTTGTTATCAGTTCCCTCCCTAATAATCCCCAGCATAGCGTTGGCCTTCTTTATTGCAGCTACACACTGTCTAGACATTTTCAGCAAGTTATCCACTACGACTCCAAGATCTCTCTCTTGGTCCGTCTCTGCCAGTTCAGACCCCATCAACGTGTATTTATATTTAGGATTTTTTGCTCCAATGTGCATCACTTTGCACTTGGCCACATTGAACCCCATTTGCCACGCTGACGCCCACTCACCCATCCTCAACAGATCCCTTTGGAGTGCCTTACACTCCTCCCTGGTTTTCACCACCCTGAACAACTTGGTGTCATCTGCAAATTTAGCCACATCACTGCTTACCTCCCAATTCCAAATCGTTAATAAACAAGTTAAAAAGCATCGGACCGAGTACTGATCCCTGTGGTACCCCACTGCTTACCACCCTCCACTGAGAAAGTTTCCCATTTATACTCACTCTCTGTTTTCTATTTATAAGCCAGCTATTTTGCTGCTCCTAGGTGATAGAAGTTTAGCAGCCCTGCCTAACACTGAACTATTTTGGTACGAATTTAGGCTCCAAATTCTAATTGCAAAGTGGGCCATGTTCACACAGACACACACCTAGGATAAATGTATTCTGACAACACATGGTAACAAAAGGCACTTGTGTACAATTAAAAGCAAGACAGAAAAAAATATTTATTTCTAATATTTAATTAAGATGTTGCTTGACAGACCTCAGTGGGCAAAGAATTCCATCATTTAAGAGGCCTTCGTCTAACCATATTTTTATTATCATTTATTTTCTCCATCTGATATATTAATTTTATAACACATTGCCTCCTTGCAGAAATTCTGATGGCTTATACAAGTCATGAAATGTAATCAAACAATAACCAGTGCAAGAAAGAAGCTCTGGAGATAACACTAGCAGTTCTGGGAGCATTTACAGTGTTTGTAAAGTCTTTACCTTGTGCATATCTTCATACTTGAGAAAAAGAACATTGGAGTCCATATGATGTTCCCAAAATTCCTGCACATGTTCAAACCATGAACCATACCCTACTGTGGAGACAGGAAATATAACAGCTAATTTACAAGAAAAATTACCAATATCATTCAAAATTTTCCTTGAACACAAATTATTAAAAAATAAGTACAATTTAATTATGATTGACTTTTAAAATGTGATTAATGTATTCATATTGAGAACTGTAACTGAAAAGAAGAAAATGTATGAACCCTAAAAGGAAGTATAATCAAAGTGGGGTTTTGCTATAAGCGAGAAAATTAAAAATAAAAACTTCCAAATTCAATGCCAGGGTACTTCAAGACTTGCACACAAGTGCACAAAAATGGAATTAAAACATGTACAGATTTGATTATGTTTTGTAAACTCATTAAAAAGTCTGAATGCAATCCTATTTTCCAGTACAAAAGCTGACCTGGAAACACACATGACCGTTTCCTCCTAAACACTCAGTAGAGTTGCCAGCTCTGAGTTGGGGGAAATAATCAGGTTGCTTACCTGTAACTGATGATCTTCGAGTGGTCATCTGTGCATTCACACCTATGGGATCCAGTGTGCCTGCCCTGATCT
Source organism: Gekko gecko (assembly GCA_029375565.1). Taxonomy (NCBI): domain Eukaryota; kingdom Metazoa; phylum Chordata; class Lepidosauria; order Squamata; family Gekkonidae; genus Gekko; species Gekko gecko. The sequence goes on along the minus strand of JAPDNY010000005.1, from coordinate 212,372,330 downwards.
GGTTGGTGTTGTACAAAGCTCACGACGGGATTTTCGCGCCTCTGCCTTGGGCCTGTGCGGGACCCCTACTGCAAATGCCCAAGGGGGCAGGGCACGGACATCCCACCAGTTTCTTCTGACTGCTATCAACCCGAGTCATGCATGAGAACGACTGAGGATGACAGCAGTGGGGAAGGAAGGGCAGGCAGTGTGAATGCACAGATGACCACTCAAAGATCATCAGTTACAGGTAAGCAACTTGTTTATCTTCTTCATGGTCTCTGTGCATCACACCTATGGGATATTAAAAAGCAGTGGCTCACCTGGAGGTGGGTGCTGTCAGACTCAGCGAGCCGCAGCAGACAGGACCAGACGACCCAAGTCACCCTTCTGTTGTGCACGGATGTCCAGAGTGTAGTGTTTGATGAACATGGTTGGCGTAGAACACATAGCTGCTCTGCAGATGGACGAGAGTGATGCGCCCTTCAGAAAGGTCATAGAGGTCACCATGGACCTGGTAGAGTGTGCCCTCAGGTGAGGGGGGAGCAACTGCTTCGACAGGGAGTAGCATAGCCTGATCATCCCAACGATCGATTTGGACAAGAGTTGAGGCGAGATGCGCAACCCCAAGGAAGCCAAACTGTAGGAGAGGAACAGCATATTGTCCTGTCTGGTAGGTTGAGTCCGATTCAGGTAAAAGAGAAGTGCCCTCTTGACATCGAGGGTGTGAAGTAGGCGCTGCTCTTCCCCATCAGGATGCATACTGGAGTTCACACATAGCCATGGGTTCAAACGGGCATCTGGTAGGATGACAGAGCACCAGAGACAAGTCCCACAATTCTGCAGGCACAGCCACAAGGGGATGCAATCTAATAAGGCCCTTTAGGAATTGTATAGATGTTGGATGGGAAAAGATTGTATAGCCATCCAGGCCCTCATGGTACACAGAGATTGCCGCCAGGTAGACCCTGATGGATGAGTCCCTGATGGATCTCCCCAGTCCTTGAGGGAGATAAGGAAGTCCAGGATCCTGTCAAGGCCGACAGCAGTTGGTAATTCCGAAGGAGAGTGGAGGAACCTACGTCATTTCCTCTGATATGACAGACGTGTGGATTCCTTCCTCACATTGCAGAGGACCTCAGAGACCCTGGCAGAAAATGTCAAGGCTGTATTCTCCAAGCCATCAGCTTTAGACAGCGTTCCGTTCTCTGCCATGAGAAGGTCTGGAACCTTGGGGAAGTGGTGGTACCTGCCCCTTGCTAGACGAAGTAGGATGGGGAACCAGTGTTGCCTGGGCTACCATGGCATTATGAGGATGCAATTTGGACAGATCTTGGCTAGCTTTTGCACCACTCTCAAAATCAGGGGAAGAAGTGGAAACAAATATAGGTATGTTTGTCTCCACGGATGTAGGAGGCCGTCTCCTAGGGAGAGCGGATCCTTTCCTCCTTGACTGCATTTCGCATTCTTCCTGGAAGCGAAGATGTCGATGTCCAGAGTACCCCATTGTTGGAAGAGGGGCCGGAGGTAGGACCAGTTCCCACTCATGATGATGACTGAGTCCCCTGCTGAGGAGGTCCGTCTCCACATTCAGGATGCCTGGGATGTGGGTGGCTACCGGAATGATCTGGTTGGCAATGCACCAATCCCACAACTCGATCGCTAGCTGAAAAAGGCTCTGGGACACTGTCCCTCCCTGACAGTTTACGTAGCTGAGTGCCGTGGTATTGTCCGTCAGGACAGCTGCACAGTGTCCTCGAAGGAGAGGTTGGAAAGCCTGTAGAGCCAACTTGATTGCCAGCAGCTTGAGGTAGTTGATCTGTCGAGCCGTGGTGCCAGCATCCCAGTGGTACCTGATGCTGACGCTGTTGAGATGGGCTCCCAATCCCCACAGGGAAGCATCTGTCGTTATGGTGTAGAGATGGTTGGGGAGGAGGAAGGGGGCGCCGTGGGTGATGTTTGGGATATCAGTCCACCAGAGAAGAGAGTCCCGCATGCTCTATGTAGGAGTAAGTGCTCTGGACTGCGGCATGTGAGCCAGCCTGAAGTTCCTCAGAAACCAGAGTTGGAGAGGTCTCATATGGAGCTTCGCCAGTGGAAGGACAGATGAAGTGGCCGACATGTGCCCCAACAGGTGCTGGATGTGGAACGCCGTGGACGATGGAGAGGTGTGAACAGACATTGCAAGGGAGGATAGGGTTAGAGCTCTGTCTGCTGGTAGGTAAGTGTCAGAGAATTGAGGCTTGGGTTATTTTTACACTGAGTTCATTGTGCTCTGCTGTGTCTACTATCTTGTCTTTTGCTTGTGCGCTTGCATAGTATTGCCAACTGCAATGTGGGAGAATGGTTTCAGCCACTCTGGCTTATCACAGCGGCCTTGGAAGGAGGCTATGGAGTATTCTTTGTTTAAGGGAATTTTCCAGTCCTGTGAGACCAAGGGGTGGGGGCAACTCGTTCTCCCGATCATCAAGTAATCTCCCGCCGGGAGTTTCCCGCGCGCGTGCTAAAAGTTCATTTGCCAGTCGCGCTTTTGCATCATACTATAATAATGCCCAAGCAGCTTGTGCCACCATTCCTGACAATAACCATATTACTGTGAGTTACAGTATTGTATTCCAATAAAGCTTTTCTTTACTTAAAGAATGCTTGAACCTACTTGCTATTGAGCCTGACAGTAAGCCCTGCAAGAGACTCTGTCCAGGAGTGTCCCTATAAATTGCACCTTCTGGGACGGCTCCAGGTGAGACTTTGGAAGGTTGATCTGAAGTCCAAGGGAGGATAGTTGGTGCAGTGTCCCGAAGATCCAAGATGAGTCGCAGTCCCCCATCGCACTTCAGTACTGAAAATAGTGGGAGTAGAACCCTGTTTATTCTGATGCCTTCGATATCGACTCTATTGCATCCTTCCTCAGCAAGGAGTTGACCTCTTATAGAAGGATGGGAGAGGGAGGGGTGGGGTGGACGACTGGGAGGATAGGGAAATTGACAAATTTGATTACGTACCCATGGGTCATGATGGATAAGACCCAGGTATCGGTAGTGATAGTTCTCCATGCAGAGAGGAAAGGAAAGAGACGTGTCATCTCTGTCGACACGAGGTGGTGAGAGTCAAAGTCCCTGTTTAGGGCCACGTTGGTTTTTCGGTCTGGGCTGCTGTTGGTGCAATCCCAACTTCGACTTAGACTGGTAGGTGTACTGCTGGCGATTGCCCACAGGAAATTGACGGGGTCTCCATACGGTGTCAGGAGAAGGCTTGCCCAGATACTGATGCCTTGGGGCACAGCAGGACCATAATCTCTGCCGGTAGGATCATTGGGTTGCCGAGACTCCCAAGGCTTTGGAGGCTTTGATGCTCTTATCTAGCTCCTGCAATGTGGAGTCGGTCAACGAGTGGAAAAGTCCCATTCCAACGAAGGGAAGGTCTTCGATATAGGACCTGGTACCATGTGGCAGGGATGTGGTTCTAAGCCATGTATGCCGTCGAAGGGACACCGAAGAAGCCATCGTCGGGGAGGAAGCATCTGGGGTGTGCTTCATGGTGTTGAGAAGCTGTTTCGCTACCAGGAGACCTTCCTTCTGGATCAACTGTGCCTCTCCCATCTTATCCTCCGGTACAGAGGGTAGAAATTCAGCCATCCTCTGCCACAGGGAGTACTGGTACCTCCCAAAGCAGGCCATGTAATTGGACGCCTTGATTCCCAAGGCAGGGGAACAGTAGAATCGGCAGCCGAAAGCGTTGATCTTCTTGCTTTCCCTGTCTGCAGGGATGACGCTGGAGCGTTTATTTTTTGACGAGGTCGAAACAACCATTGAATTTGGATGGGGATGCATATAAAGGAATGAGACACCCTCTTCCTGAACTCTATATGTGATTGAGCCTCTTTGTGGACACCGGAGCCGAGGATGGTTTGTCCCACGGTGCTTTGCCTGCACGGAGGAGAACCTTTGACATAGGAAGGGCTATTGGTGTTGAGGCATTTATCTCAATAATATTGTAGACCTTGTCGGAGGTGGTGGGTTGAGATTGTAATATTGGCAACCCTAGAGAATGCGCCATTCATTTTATCAAGTCACCGTAGGAGGTCATATCTTCTGACGGTGATATTGGACTATCCCCCGATACGGTCTGCTTCGGTGGAGGATCCATAGGGGACTAGTCATTCTCAGAGTGCTCTGCATCTGACATTCCCAGCGAGGATTCAGAATGCGAGCCCATATCCTGGAGCTGCGTTGGCATCGACAGGTGTTTCGTTGGAGATTGATGGGGGAGGTTTGACTGAGGAGGGGTGTCAGGTAACCCTGCCATAAGATGGATGTAAGGGAAGGAGGGAGGGATGGACTGGCATTTCTCACTTTCTAGAATGTGGGGTGTGCATCAGGTTGTCTGGGAGACCTCGATTTAGTGTGGCTATGGAGACTGTTATCTCACACAATGGCCTTGGGCTTCAGGCACTGTCTTGCTTTTCTTTTCCCGCCTGAGATATTCTGGCCGACAGTAAATAATTTCTGCAACTGCTTTTGCAGCGCGCGCGCGCTTAGTAGCCATTGGAGGGTAGGTGGGGGAAGCATATTCGAATCCAGTATAACTTGGGGTGTCACGGGGTTCTCAGTATCACTGACAAAGCTTTGCTAATGTATCCCTGAGAATTGCTTTCATTAAACGCTATCTTCTTTATGGAGCCTGGTGTTTGACTGACTTTCTGGAGAACTTGACAAGGGGAGGGCAGTGGTTTGGAGATCGACGCTGAGGGTGGACGACGACGAGGGAACGCAACCAATGATGACGGGCGTCACAGCCCTCCTGATCTTTTGGCAGAAGCCACGGGATGGAGGAAAACCAGTAAGGCATATCCAGACGATGCTTGTATGCGTACATTGGTGGTCCATATGGATATCCCCACGGGAATTCACGAGGTGGCCAAGAGGGACGATATCTGTCCAAGCGAGGACTGTAGTTATCCCACCGGTTGCGATCGCCATGGTATGGAGAGCGGGACCTTTCCCTAGGCCGATACCGAGGACAATCAGATCGCTCACTGGCCCAGGAAACCATCAATGGAGAGCGAGGACCAACCGCCTGCATATCAGAAATCAAGTCGACCTCGACATCAGGGGGCGACACCAAAGGGGCCTTCTTTGGTGGGCGTCGGACGTCCGGTACCGAGGGATTCAGCTGCTGTGGAGGTGAATCCAAGATTTCTATGGGAGGCTCGGGGTGAACCTTCGGCAGCTCCAGTGTGGCACGATGCAACTGGAGAGATTGTTGCTGCGTGTCGACTTGGAGAGCAGAGCCCTTAGGAGGTGCTACGCCACTCACACCATGAGATTTATGTGAGTCTCCTGATTTGTGGACAGAATGCCCCTTGGGTCTGTCCTTCTTGACCTTCTTAATCGGTGTAGAGACCGAAGAGTCCAACTTAGTAGTGCCCTTTCTCTTAGGGACGAGTCCCATATTGGAGGCGGACTTGCCTGTTCTCGGAGGCTTCAGTGTGGAGAGCTCTTTTGGCACTGACACCGATGATGTCGATGGTTTCAGGATGGAATGATCGGCTTCTGTGGCCGATGACAGAGGTGCGAGAGCAGACTCCCACAGAGCGACTTTCAATCTCGTAGCCCTGTTCTTTTGGGTCTGGTTTGAAAACAGGGCACAAAGGGCACAAGCATCCGGTCGGTGGCTCTTGCCAAGGCAGAGGATACAAAGAGAGTGCTCGTCTTGGGGGGCTAGCTTGCTGCCACAAGAAGAGCACTTCTTAAAACACCCCCACCTCTTGTGTTCCATAAACTGGCTCGTGACTGAGGCAGTCTGAGGGGGGGGGAAGGGACAGGGTCCAAAGACTGCAAAAAAACGCGGAGAAAAAATTCCCCAAGCATCCTTTTCCACAAAAGTTAACTCAAAATAATAAATAAACAAAAAACTGAAGAAAAAAAATAAGTTTGAGGATCCCTGCTGTGAGGCAGAAAATTCTCTGAGAACAACCGACAGAAGCTGCGTACAGCGAGGCGGTCAGAAGAGAACTGGCGGGGCTCGACTTCCGGGTTGGCAAGCTTATGGCAGCCGTTTTCCCCTTCTCCTGGGGGCACGGACTGCAGACCAGCAGGTAGAGAGGGGGGGGCGATTGTACGCTTCTCCCCAGGGCTCGGGATGAGCCCTGAGTCAGGGGGTGCTGAGGTTCGCCACCCCCCTGGGTTTTAGCCTGGGGGTGGGGGCGTCCTTTTGCCCCGACGGTCTCTCCGCTGTTTTCCAGTAATGGCTGAGGCTTTGCATACTGGAAAACCAAGCGGGTGGTGATCAAGGTTTAACCAAGTGACTGGCTGAATTGACGAAGTGACTGAAGAAGTGTGAGTACAAGTTAACAAAGCACTAGAGGGAAGAGTATATCCCTGCAAGCATGGGTGGGGGAGACAATTGCAGACCCCCCTCCAGATGATCAGATAAAGGAAACTACTATTGGATAAATGGAACATGAAGGGACTGTGACGGAGGAACACTGATATCTAAGAACCGAGTAACACATAAGCAAACATTTGGGACTTTAAAAACAGTAATTGAAAACGCTTTATATGGCTAGCTAGAAATGGCTAGAAGGAAGAATTAGAATCTTCTCTTTTAAAGACTGTTAACATCACAGTAAGAGACCGAGTGGAACAAAGTCCACCCCTCCCCCCTCAAAAAAGAAGCGGGGGGGAAGGGAACTCCCTCCTCCCGCATAACAATATAACAATATAAAAATAAAGCTTTCAGGAGGTAGGGGGGGTGAAGAGAATACCAGAAAAGAGAGAAAGCAACGAATGGGAAACTTATGATAGTTTGAAGTGTTTTCTGAATATTGGCTGGAAACTATGTAGAACCCTCTTTTAGCAGGCAGAGGGTGGGAAATCCCCCCTCTCGAAAGACAAAGTGACTGTGTAAACATCTGAAAACAACCTTTTTAGGCATTGAAGAATCCTTTTCCTCCTTAAAGAAACTCTAAATATTTCTGTGAGTGGTGGCTGTGAAATGTTGAATGGGTGGGGGAAGTTTCCCCCCTCTTAAAAATAAAATAATTTGGAATGAGCTGGAAATAAGATCGACAGATCTAGAGAATTTTTAGAGGCGGCGGAACGACTTGATGGATTTATGGGACCCTGGCGATCTGGTAATAAAAAGAAGATAAACAGACCCTCTAGCTCTGGGAATGGTATCTTTGGAAATGGCGTCTGTTGTGTCGAAAGAATTAAAATGAAACTGAGTCTTCTTCAGGAATTCAAAAGTAACTGAACAATAAACTATACTGAGAAAAACTGGTGGGACAGCAAAGCAGCTATGTTCTCCTACAATAAGCGGGGGGGAGGGGAAACCCTCCTCCTAAAAAATAAAGTTATTATATATTTTGATGGGGGGACAAAGCTAATGGAATGTTGGAAGATATTAACAATATGGACTGTGAGCTAAAGAAGATCGAGGAGAAGATTCTACAGCGAAGATCCTTTCCAGAGATAAGATTTTTGGCTGAGGGGGGATGTTTGGATAAAATTAAGGGGAAGGGTTTATACAGAAATTGATAATGAATGCTTAAATTAAATTTAAATGCATTTTATTAATTTAGGCTAATTCCATAAAAGGAAGAGGGAAAAGGGGTGTTACTTGATGCATATTTAGGTTCCTTTTTGTCTGTTTTTTTTCTTTTTTAATAAGAGGGTAAATAGAGAGTTTTTAAGAGAAGCATACTTAAGCCTAACTTGGATGGTTTTAAAAACTGTACTTAAATAATGCTGGATTGCATGTAATGATTGATAAAAACTTTAAAGAGTTAGATGGGCAGAAAGTAATAGCCAGATAGGCAGAAATTATCGTAACTAGATCATGAGAAAGCCTGATGTTTGCATAAAAGAAATTTTAGTGTATTGTAGAAGTATATTCCAAACAGTCTGTATGAGCGAGAGCTTCATAAGCGATGTACTCAACTGTCACCCTCAAGGTTAACAACTGAAAGTTTTTATTTGTTAATGCCACATTTGTAAGCATTGTATACAATCATCATACCTTGGATTTTCTTTTCTATCATCCCTTTCTTGTAGTTGTGTTTGTTAGTACCCTTCCCCCTTTCTGTAGATATTTAGAAAATGCAATAAAAAAATCCCCTTCGGGGGGCCAAAAGAAGAAGAAGAAGAAGAAGAGAACTGGCGGGATGTCCGTGCCCCACCCCCTTGGGCATGCGCAGTAGGGGTTCCCGCACAGGCCCAGGGCAGAGGCATGAAAATCCCGTTGTGAGCTTTGTACAACACCGACCAGATCAGCACAGGCGTACTGGATCCCATAGAGACCACGAAGAAGATCTGTAGATTTTAGAGATGATATCTAGAGAAGGCAGAGTTTGGGGAAGGGAAGGACTTCAGCAAAATATGATGCCATAAAGTCCACCCTCTAAAGCAGCCATTTTCTCCAGTGAAACTGATCCTGGTTGGCTGAAGATCAATTGTAATAACAGGAGATCTCCAGGTGCTACCTTTGGCAACCCTAAGGCACAGACACTGTGGGATCTGAATAGGATATAAGTGACCAGCCTGCAGCACAGACAGCAGAGGTACTGGGAGTTATATGGAACTCTTGGACAGTAGCTGTAGAACCTGTGAGCCTGGGCAGGGTATTTGGGGATGGAGTTTGGGAAGAACAGGAACCTCAGCAGGACTCTTTTTGTAAAAAAAAGCCCAGCAGGAACTCATTAGCATAATAGGCAACACCCAACATCAGAAACTCATTAGCATATCAGGCCACACCCCTGACAGTACAGCTCACTAGCATATTAGACCACACCCCCATGTTACCAGAAGTGTGGTCATCCAGCCACACCCACCTTTTGCTTCTTATTCTGTTTACCTTGTTTGTTGTCAAAACCCAGCCAATCCTAATAAGTTTCTGCTGTTGAGTGTGACCTATTATGTTAATGAGTTCCTGCTGGGCGTGGCCAACTTGGGAGCCAGCCAGAACTCCATTTCTGTGCATTCCTGCCCAAAAATTGCCCTGGATGTCAGTGGGATACAATGCCATAGAGTCCACCCTACAAAGCATCCATTTTTTCCAGGAGAACTGATCTTTGTAGTCTGGAGGTCAGCTGTAATTCTGGAGGAGCCCAGGCCCCACCTGGTGGCTGGAATCCTTACCTGGCTGTGACATACAGCTAGGCTGAAATTCCAGCCTGCCTCTCCTTAGCTGCACTGCTGCTCACTCCTAACTGAATAAACTAAAGGCAAAGCAACATCTGGACACTGGGGGTCATACATATTGTGAATAGGGGGAAGCCACCTTCAAAGAAAATACACAGAAATGTGTGAAAACATCTGTGTACTTGAGACAAAGCTGCAAGAACATCTTACAGGATGCTTATGAAAGCCTATGAGATGGCAATGAAGGCCACTAAGAAGGAATTCTGTGCAGCCTCCATTGCGTCCTCTAGCTCTCACCCAGCCGAATTATTTAGAACAATTATATCATTAACTTCCCTACCAAAAGGGAAACAAAATGATAAGGAATTGGCTATTAGTGGTGAGGCATTTGTAAGCTATTTTGCCAACAAAGTCTTGTTGCTCTGCCACGACCTGCTGGTCATACTTGAAAAAGTAAGTGAACTGGAAGCACTTTGGCCATCTTCCGGTCTAGTGTTGGACCAATTCAACCGACTCTCCCAGGAGGCTGACAGCTGTAAAGCCCACCATGTGCCTCCTGGATCCATGTCCATCTTAACTTATTAAAGCCTATGGAGATGAGATCTGGATTCCCGCTTCCTGTCTGGGATTCATGGCGTCCTAACGTGTTCTGGCTTGCTCGTAGAGCTCCCAGAGCAAACGGAGGGTCTTGACGACAGGGTGGGCTTCAAATAGCCCACCGCAGATCCCCCCAGGCAGGGGGGTGACTGGCAGAGAGCCTGGCCCGAGAGAGGAGTTGAGATCGGCTGATAGCGGGGCTTTAAAGAGCGCCGCGACCAGCCTTGATCCCCTCCCCCAGAGAAGGCACTTCGGAAAATCTCTACAAGACCCCACCGAGTTGGATTCTCAACATAAGAACGCATGACCCAGACCTCCAAGACATTCTACGGAAACTGATATCAAGGAAACACTGCTATAACAAGACACGGACTTTGAAGGTAACTTTTTAAAATTGCTCACCGGAGACGCGTTTCGGCCGAAAATAAACAACATCCGATGAAGCGCATGACCGTGCTGTATCTGTCGTACTAACATTGGAGCAGAAAAAGTGCAGTTAAACAGCTAAAAAAGGCCAAAAAGCCGAATTGTTGATCATTCCTGCGGTTAGATTATTGACTTTAAAATAGAAACTAACAGTAACTCCGCGAGAACTGCAGTGGAAAAGTACTGTAGCTGCTGCAGCAGAAATCGGCAAAACAGGAAGTGACTTCAGAACAGACAAGTAATCATCCTAGAGAAGACCAAGGAGGCCGGAAGAAGGGAAGAAATCAGGAACAAGGGGGACCATCAAGACTGCCGGACAGGAAGTGAGTACCCGGAAGAACCATTTACCATAGAGAAATTGCGCCCGCCATTTTGGGAAGGTCAGAAAAATTTTCTTTGATTTTAAACGAAAGACTTAATATAAAAAAGTGAAACTAGTGCGATTTAGGTGGGCACAAGAAGGACTTTGATTTAGAGTGAGTTGGAGGGAAAACTTTGAACAACGGCTTACGACCTGCGGCAACGACAGAGGGCAAATACCTGGTCCTCCCCGAAAATGGCTGGGAAAGAGGAAAAAAAGCTACAGGGCATGATGGAAGCTATGGAGAAACGAGTGATGGACGCGATTCTGAAGTTGGAAAAGACTGTAATAACAGAAGTAACAGAGTTGAAAAAAGAAATGTCTGGAATTACAAAAGAGATACAGACGCTGACCAAAAGAGCAGATGAGATGGATGTAAGGGTGAAGGGAGTAGCATCTAATATAGCTGAGGTCACTTTAGAAACAGATAAAGTGAATGTGATGGTCCAATATAATGCAATGATTAACCACATGAGATTCAGGGGGATCCCTGAAGACAAGAATGAGGACATCCATTCAGTTATGGTAGATGCTGTTGCAGACTTTTTGAAAATGGAAGAGGAGAGAGTGGCGGCACAAATTGATGTGGTATACAGAGTCAATTCTGCGATTGCGCAAAGGAAAAAACTACCTAGAGATGTAATTGTCCAGTTTATATCTAAGAAGCTGAAGGAGGATTTGTTTAAGCAACAATTTCAAGATGACTTCACAATTGACAACAAGAAAATCATGGTCCTAAAGGAACTACCCAGAGCGATGCTTCAGGACAGACGACTTTTTAAAGACCTGATTGACAAGCTGAAAACAGAGGGCATAAGATATAGATGGGAAATTCCTAAAGGTGTCAGTTTTTCGTTCAAGCAGAAGAGAGTCACCATCAAGTCAGTTGACCAAATGACCAGATTCATCAATGATAATTTTAAAGACTCTGATAAATAATTATAGAATCAACATGGAGAGTCAAATAATTTCATGGAATGTTAATGGACTGAATTCACCCCAAAAAAGGAAAAATGTCAGACTCTGGTTGGAAAAACAGAAATGTGATATTGTTTGCTTGCAAGAAACACATATTAAAAAATCAGATGCCAAATTTTTGATTCAAAAAGATTAGGAGAGGAATTTTATTCACTCTCCTCTCAAAAGAAAAAAGGAGTTGTTACATATATTAAAAAGGAGTTGGAACCAAAAGAAATTTTTAAAGACAATGAAGGGAAATTTTTGGCGGTAGAAGTGGTGTTGCAGAATAAAAAGACATTAATTGTTAATCTCTATGCTCCCAATGGGGCAAAGGAAAACTTTTTTCAGGATTTGTGGGAACAACTACGACAGTTGACCTATGAGCAAACGATTTTAATGGGCGATTTTAATGGTACTGTTGACAATGTTGTTGATAGAAAATCAAAAAAAGGAATTGAGGCCATGGGCAAACTTCCTAAAGTCTTTTTTCAATTGACTAAACATGAACACTTGGCAGACGTTTGGAGAATTAAAAATCCCAGAGATAGAGAGTACTCTTTTTATTCATCAAGACACGAATCTTTTTCAAGGATAGATATGATGTGGATGACAGAGAATTTAATCTTGCAAACACGCAAAATTGAGATATTGCCTAGGACTCTTTCTGACCACAGTCCGATAAAATGGTCAACGTATGTTAAGAGGAAAAAATTTCGATGGCGACTTAATGAAGATTTGCTGGACAAGCAAAATATTGTGGATAAAATAAGGACAGAAACCCAAACATACTTTCAATTGAACTTAAATAAAAGTGTACAGACGCAAACGGTATGGGAAGCCTACAAGGCTGTGATGAGAGGACATCTGATTGCAATCAATAATAATGAAAGGAAACAACAAATGAAGATAGACAAAGAAATTATGGAAAATATTCGGAAAAAAGAAACAGAACTTAAGAAAAGGCCTGGTAAAAAGAAGATTTTGAGAGAATTGAGGATTCTAAGGGAGCAATATGAGGCAAGGTTGAACAAAGAAGTATTTTGGAACTTGAAAAAATTGCAACAGAAATCCTTTGAAGGTGCAAACAAACCTGGCAAATATTTAGCATGGCAATTAAAGAAAAGAAGAGAGAATAAAACAATCACTTGTTTGAAAGATGGAAATAAAGAGATTTTAGACCCAGGAGGAATTAAGAGGGAATTTTTTAAATACTACGCGACTCTCTTTCAATCGAAGCAAGCGGATCCTCAAAAAATGTTGGATTACCTATCCAAAGCTAATTTGATACAACCAAACCCTGAAATGAAAACATTTTTAAATGCTGCAATAACTAAAGATGAAATTAGTAAAGCAATAGCTGAGGCAAAAATCTCTAAAGTTCCAGGCCCGGATGGCTTTTCAGCTAAATTTTATAAAAAATTTCATGAAGATTTGGTCCCGGTGTTAGAGATTCTTTTAAATGAAATTAGAAAGACAGGAAAGATCCCAGACTCCAGGAATGAAGCTGCAATCACCTTAATCCCTAAAGAAATGCAAGATTTAACAAATGTTAAAAACTACCGGCCCATTTCATTATTGAACAACGATTATAAAATATTTGCAAAAATATTGGCAGAGCGCCTTAAAAGGTTTTTGAAAGACACTATTGTTGAGGATCAAGCTGGTTTTTTACCAAATAGACAAATTAAAGACAATATGAGGGTTGTTTTGGACGCTATTGAGTATTATGACAAACACCCTGAAAAAGAAGTTGCTTTTTTATTTTTGGATGCAGAGAAGGCCTTTGATAATTTGAATTGGGAATTTATGTTTAAAGTGCTTGAGAAATCTTTGATGGGCGTAGAATTTACAAGAATGGTTCAATCTATATATAAAGAACAAAAAGCTTCGGTGATTGTCAATGCAGAACCAACAGATATGTTCCGGGTAAGAAAAGGTACTAGACAAGGTTGTCCCCTGTCACCATTGTTATTCATCTGGATTTTGGAGATTTTGCTACAAGCGGTTAGAGATGATGATAATATAAAAGGTTTGAATATTGGAGGTTTTTCATTTAAATTAAGAGCATTTGCGGATGATATCATGTTTATTGTTGAAGATCCTGTTAATAATATGCCTAAGGTATTTGAAAAAGTAAGAGAGTTTGGTGATCTTGCAGGGTTTTATGTCAACAAAAATAAATCTAAGATACTGTGTAAAAATATGACTGGTACAAAGCAACAAACGTTACAAAATGTGACAGAATGTGAAGTGGTTAAAAGGATTAAGTATTTGGGAGTTGAAATTACAATGAAAAACATAGATTTGTTTAAGAATAATTATGAAAAACTGTGGGGTTCGATAAAGAGTGATTTAGAAAAATGGGAAAAACTAAGGTTATCTCTTCTTGGAAAAATTGCCGTTATTAAAATGAATGTACTGCCCAGGTTAATGTTTCTGTTTCAGACAATACCAATTGTGAAAGATGGGAAAGTGTTGGTAAAATGGCAAAGAGAAATCTTTAAGTTTATCTGGGCAGGGAAGAAGCCAAGAATTAAAATGAAGATAATGTATGATATTAAAGACAGAGGTGGCTTCCAAGTCCCGAATTTGCGTTTGTATCATGAAGCAGTATGTATGTCTTGGTTATCTGAATGGGTAAATTTGGAAAATAGAAAACTTTTAGCTCTTGAGGGGCACGATTGCAGATTTGGCTGGCATGCCTATCTTTGGTATGGGAAAAACAAAGTTGACTCTATGTTTAAGCATCATTATGTAAGGAGGACATTGTTTGATGCATGGACCAGGTATAAGGATACAATTTCGGATGAAAGGCCTCTGTGGATTGTTCCAGCTGCAGTTATACATCTGTTTTCAGAATATAAAGGTAATGACTGGTTGAAGTATCAGGAATTGTTGCAAAAAGAAGGGAAAAAATATGTTTTAAAACCAAATAATGAATTAGAATTTGAGTATGGTTGGCTACAATATTGTCAAATAAGGGACATCTATAAAAAAGACTGTAAAGAGTTTGGTTTTAGAGCTATGAATGATGATTTTGAGAATATATGGTTGAAAAAAGAACGGAAAATGATATCAAAAATGTATAAAACTTTGTTGACTGTATATACTTTGGATGAAACCGTTAAAGAACAAATGATAAAGTGGGCCATAAATATGAACAAAGAAATTTCTATGGAATCATGGGAATTTTTGTGGAAAAGATCTTTTAAAATGTCTACTTGTATCAATGTAAAAGAAAATTGTTATAAGATGATGTATAGATGGTACATGACACCAAAAAAGATTGCCAATATTAGTATGGATAAGAACTTGAGTAATAAATGTTGGAAATGTAAAAAAGTAGAGGGTTCTTTTTACCATATGTGGTGGTCATGTGATAAAGTGAAAGCATACTGGTCTAATATACATTGTGTGATGCAGAAAATATTGAAAATCCCAATTGAAAGAAAGCCAGAACTTCTTCTCCTCGGTTTGACAATGGAAAAAATTCCACAAGAAAAAAGGACACTGTTATGGTACATGATTACGTCGGCGAGAATGGCCTTTGCTCAGCAGTGGAAAATGGAGAAGGTGCCAGATATACATGACTGGTTGAGAAAATTGTTATTTTTAGCGGAAATGGACAAAATGACGAAGAAATTAAATGGACAAATGGCAGAACAGTACCTAAAAGACTGGGAAGGATTGAAACAGTATCTAGAAACTGAATATAGAATGAAGGGGAAAATATATAATTTGGATACGTATGGATATTGAACGAGAAGTGAAATGAATTTTGAACTGTATGTACTGTTATATATAATATGCTGAAATTGTAGAGGTTATATACAATTTAAATGTGTTACCTGGTTTGTCGATGTATTTAAATCTAAGCTTGATTGCCTTATAATTTTTTGTTTGTTATTAGCAGTGTTGGAAGCCTATTAGGGGGGTGGGGGGATTGGGACGGGGATCTTCTTTTTTGAAACTGTATTGGTAACGTGATTGGAAATGTTGAATATATCCCAATAAAAATTTTGTTTCAAAAAAATAAAAAGAGATGAGATCTGGATTCCCCTGGGGGAAGTGAACAACTGGTCCCTAACATCAGGGATATTCACAGGGTGTCTGAAAGAGCCCATGGTGAGACCACTCCTGAAAAATCCATCTATGGACCTTACGGTCCTTGCCAACTACCACCCGATATCGAACTTACCATTCCTGGTTAAGGTAGTTGAGAGGGCAGTAGCTGAGTGACTCCTCCATCCTGGATCAATTCCAATCCGGCTTCTGCCCTGACCATGGGACAGAGAATGTGCTGACTGCCCTCATGGATGAGCTCTGGAGGCATCTGGACTGAGGTGGGTTGGCGCTGCTGTTGCTACTTGATCAAGCAGCAGCGTTCAACACAGTCGATTATTAACTACTGACCCACTGCCTCGCCAACATGGAGATATGGGGGACTGCTTTACAGTGGCTGTCCTCCTTTCTCCATGGTCAGGGACGTAGGGTGGTGCTTGGGGAGAGGGTGTCTCCATGTTACCCCTTGATATGCAGCATTCTGCAGTGGGCGATCCTCTCCCCAATGTTATGTAATCTGTGGGTTTTCCACACCAGAAAATATGGCCAGGGCTCTGGGGGGTATGACTGGTTGGTTGCAGCAGAGTCAGCTGAAACTAAATCCAGTAAAGACAGAGGTCCTGTACCTGAGTTGTGGGAGGATGGGAATCCAACTCCCAGCCCTTAGTGGGGCACCATTGGTGCCGACCCCCAAGGAGCTCAGGGATGATCCTTTTTGTGGAAGCCCAGGTCACCAATGCTGCCAATTCAGCCTTCTACCATCTTCAGCTGGTCAGGCAGCTGGTTCCTTACCTCTCTCCCCATGACCTCATGACAGTGATCCATGCAATAATCATTTCCAAGTTAGATTACTGCAGCTTGCCCTATGCCAGCCTATCCTTGTGTCTGATCCAGATGCTTCAGCTGGTACAAAATACAGCAGTGTGACTGCTGATGGAGATGTTTATGCAGACCCACATTCAGCCAGTGCTACGCCAACTACATTGGTTGCCCATTGAGTACTGGATCAGTATTAACCTTTAAGGCCCTAGGCGGCCAGGGACCAGCATACCTATGGGACTCTCTCTCTCCATATGTACCCTGAAGAGCCTTGCGTTCTTCTGAACAGCATCACTTGGTAGTCCCAGGCCCAGAGGATGTCCTCCTTGCCTCGACCAGGGCCCTAACCTTTGCCTGGTAGAACATGCTCCCAATTGAAATCAGGGCCCTGTGGGATTTATTACAATTCCACAGGGCCTGCAAAACGGAGCTATTCCACCTGGCTTTTGGTTGAGGCAGCAGATGTCCAAATAACACTGGCTTCCCTACTCAACCTGTCTGCTTCCTTTACACTATCTGTCTAGGGCACTCCCGATATCAACTGGTGCCAGCACCAGCTGATTCTGGCTTTGAGAGAAATGTACCTTCCCTGACATTAGTGCAGCAGTTACTGTAGTTGCAACTGTTATGCTGTCATCTGGGATTTTAATTGATTGAGATGTCTGTGATGTTTTTATGAACTACTATTTATTGTTTTACTACATTGTGAGCCGCCCTGAGCCCACTTGCAGGGTAGAGCAGGATGTAAATGGAATAATATAAACAAATAAATACCATTTGGTGCACTCAGAAACCTATACTTTTAGTGTGAGAACAGAGATTGGGCTCCACTGTCAAGAAGGAGAGAGGGATAGATTTTAATATCTCCAGATGCAGCCGTAAAGAGCTGTGGGGCAAAAATTATAGGATTGGGTAAGAGGGGCATATGGGCTGCCATCATGAGCATCCATCATTATCCTTAGGTATGCAGTAGAGTCGAGCCATACCATCAGGGCCGGCCCCAGGTGTCTGGGCGCCATAGGCAGGAGAGCCTGGGGCGCCCACCCCACCGGGGATGCCAACCTCCCGGTGGGGCCTGGAGGGGGCCCAGGCTTTTGTCCTGGGCGCCTCGCAGCTGCGAGGCACCGGGGAGAGCTGGGGAAGGGGCGGCGTGGCTCTGCCAGGCCCCTCGCAGCTGCGAGGTGCCCGGGGAGAGCCGGGGAAGGGGTGGGCTTGGAACGCCCGCCCCTTCCCTCCCAGTGGCGGCGCGGCTCTCCCGGGCCCCTTGCAGCTGCGAGGTGCCCGGGGAGAGCCGAGGAAGGGATGGGCTTGGAACGCCCGCCCCTTCCCTCCCAGTGGCGACGCGGCTCTCCCGGGCCCCTCGTAGCTGCGAGGAGCCCGGGGAGAGCCGGGGAAGGGGTTGGCTTGGAACGCCCGCCCCTTCCCTCCCAGCGGTGGCGCGGCTCTCCTGGGCCCCTCGCAGCTGCGAGGCGCCCGGGGCGAGCCGGGGAACGGGCAGGCTTGGAACGCCCGCCCCTTCTCTCCCAGTGGTGGCGCGGCTCTCCCGGGCCCCTCGCAGCTGCGAGGCGCCCAGGGAGAGCCGGGGAATGGGCGGGCTTGGAACGCCCGCCCCTTCCCTCCTAGCGGCGGCGTGGCTCTCCCGGGCGGGGAGAGCCAGGGAAGGGGTGGGCTGAATGCCCCCCCCTTTCCTCCCAGCGGCGGCGCCGGCTTTTCTCGGCGCCTCGCTCCTGCGAGGCGCCCAGGAAAGCCAGGGTGGCCGGGGTTGGGTGGGAAGGGGGGCTTTTCACGGGGGGGCATTTTGGCGCCCCTGCAGGGCCGGCGCCCTAGGCGAGCACTTAGCTCGCCTAGTGGGTGAGCTGGCCCTGCATACCATTTGGTCCTCCACTGCATGAAGACAGTTGCTAATGTTTGAAAGGGGGCTTTATAAGACATTTTCAATGATATACTAATAAGAAAGAAAAACAGATTTAAGAACATAATAGACACTGCCATATAGGCAGAGTTAAAGTTTCTTACACTTATCATTCATAAATCTCCGACAGAATTCTTGAAATGTTCCTCTGTAGCTCATGGTTCGAAGGGAGCGGTGAAACTGGTAATAAGACACGACCAGGTCTTTGGGATTACGGGCCATATATATTACCTAAAAAGGTGAAAAAGATTCATCTTGCTGAATTATTCTTTCCCCCTTCCCGTCCCATCCCCCAATTCCATAATGGCTTGTTTTTAATGGCATTGTTTTATGCTGTTATATTATTTTTATTGTAAGCTGCCTCAAGTAGGACTCAAAGAGATGGCACAGAAAAATTCTAAATAAATACATAACTTCACAAAGCATCAGATTAGTTGAAGCTAACTTACCTTGGAATTGCCATTGTGTAGATCTGAAGGCAAAAAACGATATGGTAGGTGACTTTTGATAAGACGAGGAGATGTCAGCTCCTGAGTGAAAAAACGGGGAAGGAAAAGTCAATAATATCAACCTTTTAAAAGTGATTGAAGTGTTTCACATGCAATACAGTATTTCAATAAACCTAACAATACTGTAAAGTGGGTCAGCATCCATACTTGAGGGGCCAAGAAATAACAGTTACCTTGGGATAATTTTTGAGAAATTTTCTAGATAACTACTTATATGACTTTACCTACAGCATCAGCTTTTCAAGTAGTTTGATGGACATTATTTCCTACCTATTAATGCAATACAACAACCTTTATTGGCATTATGCACTAAGAAGTATACAAGACATAAGGAATACAGTTAACACATAACTCGCTTTTTAGAAGCCAGATATAGAAAAGTTGCCACTATTTCAATAGTTACGGCATTTTTTGAGGAAAGAAGAAAATCAATTTATAATTTTCAGATTGTCTTATTAAATCCATTAACAACCGATCTAAATACTTAACACGAATGTCAGCATAATAATCACAATACAAAAGGACATACTCAATACATTCTACTTCCTTTCTTCCACAATCACATAGCTTCTGTGCGTAAGGAGTCTTTGACAATTTCCCTTTTAGTACTGCAGGGGGCAATACATTAAACGAGCTAACATATAAGCTCTATGAATACATAGATCATTGAGGGAGAAAAAATATGTTACATTTTGAATCATCTCAATACAATAAACATGTCCACTTGCAATGTGGAACAAAAAAGGGGTTCTGGAAATGAATGTGAAAAGGCGAAATGTATAATTAAAGCATTTTAAAGAATTGACGTATCCAGGAGATTAAACTATACCCTGATGATATCCAAACCAGGCTGAGGATACTCTAGGACTGGAAGTTGTTCATCTATGTTCATTAACCCAATTTCATCAGGATCGGCTCCTTGGCTCACCAAATATACCACTTCTTGCAATAAACTGGTGCCTGAAAACAAGAGAGAACAGACTATGATCCAGTTCTCCTTCGACAGTATCAGAAAATTGGAGCTACCATAAGCAGTAATTGGGCTACGTAAGCAGTAATTGGGAAATTGTCTTGAGGCGCTTCTTTAGGAAAGTTACAGTGGCTACTCCCAAGCACTCCAACAACATACAGCCCCCCCTTAGGAATTCAAGATGACAAATGAAGGTAACGAGAAACAAAGAAATTAAAAGTTATCAAAGTTAACAGAATTAGCCTGAGCTTGACATTATTAAAGGAGGCTGGGGCTACCCTGGCTGTGGATGTCTCTGGGAGAGAAAGAGAGGACCTGAGGTGTGAAATGGTCATAACTCTATCTATTTTAAAAGAGACACGAAAGGTAGCTTGTGACATCCTGACCTACTGATAACCCTGAACCTGAGAAAAAGAGGTTGCTGAGAGTGATAGGCACTGTGTGTGAGTGGAGATGGGGCATCACATAAATAGGTGGTATCAGTGGAATACTAACCCCAATTTGGAGGTGTTCTTGAGGTAAAGAGCACTGGTAAAGTAGAGAACACCTGTGGCTGTGGGGGAGGGGGGAGGAGTTTGTGTCTGGCTAGAGCCCTCTGGAGGTAAAAGCTTCCAGGAATACATAAGGAAGTGCTGTGAAAAGTGTCACAGACAGGTAAAATTAAAGGACAAAGGAGCAATTCAGTAAAACAACTTGCTCTCCTAACGTAAAGATTTCTGGTAAAAATTAAAGAGGAGCTATAATAAAGATCCCCAAATAGCTACAAAAAGAAAGAACAGGTTTGGGAAAGAGCTTTGACAATCTCGAGGTAAAAGAAAAGGGTAAAGTGTAGGGAGTTATCACTAAAATGCCTCCCAAGAAAATGAAGCCTGCTGCAGATAATGATGGCGCTGCCAGAGACACAAGCAATGGCAGTGAGGTAGAAAAGGAACCAGACACTATAGAAATATGGAAAATTTAGGAATTCATTGAATTAGCTAAATTAGTAGCTAAAAAAGAGGAACGAGAAATGGAATCAGAATTCAGGTGGATACAGGAACATAATGTCTGGGATAGAGACGTTAAAAAATTGTTCTAAATCTGCATTAGAAAGATCATGATTGACATTATAGTTAAACTAGGAATAAGGCCCATTGTGGAAATAGATACAATGAGCTCTAGAAAGAGGCTCTGGGCAGGTGCCTTGGTCCTGGGCACTCAGTGTCAATTTGCTGTGGTGACCTCAGCAGGGTATAATGACACACCATTTTCTCCAGAGGAACTGATTTCTGCTATCTGAAGAACAGTTGTAATTCTGAGTGATCTCCAGACCTCACCTAAAGATTGGCAACAATGGTTCCCCATGAGGGAATGGCTGGTTTGGAGGGTGGAGTCTATGGCACTGTATCTGTCTGAGGTCCCACCCATCCTCAAACCCCACCCTTTCCAGGGTCCACCCCTCAAATCTCCAGGAATTTCCCAACCTGGAGTTGGCAACCCTATCACCTTCACAGCTAACCATCAACCTACCTTGATCTGTCCCTCTGACTTCATGTTTCCATCTCTTCCCCCCTCCTTCCTGGAGAGCAGTTATAATTCTGAGTGATCTCCAGCCCTCACCTGGAGATTGGCAACAATGGTTCCCCATGAGGAAATGGCTGGTTTGGAGGGTGGAGTCTATGGCATTGTACCAGTCTGAGGTCCCACCCCTCCTCAAACCCCACCCTCTCCAGGCTCCACCCTCAAAATCTCCAGGAATTTTCCAACCTGGAGTTGACAACCCTATCTCCTTCCCAGCCAACCATCAACCTAACTTGATTTGCCACTCTGACTTCAGCTTTCCATTTCCTCCCCCATCCCTCCTACAGAGCGGTTGTAATTCTGAATGATCTCCAGCCCCCACCTGGAGATTGGCAATAATGGTTCCCTGGGAGGGACTGGCTGGTTTGGAGGGTAGAGTCTATGGCATTGTACCTGTCTGAGGTCCCACTCCACCTGAAACCTCACCCTCTCCAGGTTCCACCCCTCAAATCTCCAGGAATTTCCCACTTGGAGTTGGCAACCCTATCTCCTTCCCAGCCAATCATCAACCTACCTTTATTTTCTCCTCACTCTTCAGCTTTCCACACACCCTCATCTGCAGCCTCTACAATGTTCTGAAGCCCTGACTGCTATGTCACATTGGCTGTCATACAGGGGCCATCTCAGCAGGATATAAGGACACAGAGTCCACCATTTTCTGCAGGGGAACTGATCTCTGCCGTCTGGAAAGCAGTTGTAATTCTGAGTGATCTTCAGCCCTCACCTGGAGATTGGCAACAATGGTTTTCCCCAACAGGCACTAAGGGGAAATGTATTTTACCTCAGAACAGCAACAGCAAACTGTTTAGAATGTTAGAGGCAAAGGCCGCATATGCAAATGACCTCTGTGTTCCGAGGCAAAGCCCAATCAGGCCACACATGCAAATGACCTCTGTGTTCTGAACTGGCTATGGGGGGGAGAGGAACAGTAAACTGTTTAGAATGTTGGAGGCAGGACTCAGGCAAAGCAGCCAGTGAATAGGGAGACTCTCTGAATGACAGATCAGAAAGCGAACTGATTTTGGAGTGTGTTGTAATGTTCAGAGGAATCCATGACCAAAACGGAATTATATATACCGGAGGATACTGGGAACATTGGTGTAATTTCACGAAATCATTCTGGAAATATCTGAATAATACTCCCAATACTTCATAAAATGACAGTCATGTTCTTCCCCATATGGAATTAAAATTTGAAGTGAGGGAGACTAAGAAAGGGTCCTGTGTCTCACTGCTGATAGATAGTGCCTTGGCCTTCTAAATTTTAATGGGCCATTGCTTCATACAGGAAGACCTGGCCTCTGGACTTGGGGGTCAGTTTTAGCTCCCTTAGAAAATAACTCCCCTCTAAAATTTAAAGGGCAGATGTACCTTATCAGCTATAAGATCCTGTGATAATATGTGGTAGACCTGGCCTTCCAGATAACAGGTTTATCGCCCATTATTTCCTATCAGCCTGTAGTAGACCAAGACTCCACATCCAGAGGCCTGGTCTGAAACCATCTCTGGACTCCGCAATAAGAACATAAGAACATAAGAGAAGCCAATGTTGAATCAGGCCAATGGCCCATCTAGTCCAACACTCTGTCACACAGTGGCCAAAAATACCAGGTGCCATCAGGAGGTCCAGCAGTGGGGCCAGGACACTAGAAGCCTTCCCACTGCTACCCCTTCCAGCACCAAGAATAGAGTGCATCACCTGCCCCAGACTGAGAGTTCCTAGCTATACCTTGTGGCTAATTGCCACTGATGGACTTCTGCTCCATATGTTTATCTAATTCCCTCTAGAAACTGCCTATGCTTGTAGCTGCCACCACCTCCTGTGGCAGTGAATTCCATATGTTAATCATTCTTTGGGTGAAGAAGTACTTCCTTTTATCTGTTCTAACCTGACTGCTCAGTAATTTCATGGAGTGCCCACGAGTTCTTGTATTGTGAGAAAGGGAGAAAAGTACTTCTTTCTCAACCTGCTCTATCCCATGCATAATCTTATAAACCTCAATCATGTCACCCCTCAACCGTCATTTCTCCAAGCTAAAGAGCCCCAAGCGTTTTAACCTTTCTTCATAGGGAAAGTGTTCCAACCCTTTTATCAGTCTAGTTGCCCTTCTCTGCCCTTTTTCCAGTGCTGTAATATCCTTTTTGAGGTGTGGCGACCAGAACTGTGCACAGTATTCCAAATGAGGTCGCACCAATGATTTATACAGGGGCATTATGATACTGGCTGATTTGTTTTCAGTTCCCTTCCTAATAATCCCCAGCATAGCGTTGGTCTTCTTCATTGCAGCTACACACTGTCTAGACATTTTCATTGAGTTATCTACTACGACTCCAAGACCTCTCTCTTGGTCAATCTCTGCCAGTTCAGACCCCATCAACGTGTATTTATAGTTAGGATTTTTTGCTCCAATGTGCATCACTTTGCACTTGGCCACAT
Organism: Gekko gecko; assembly: GCA_029375565.1. Lineage (NCBI taxonomy): Eukaryota > Metazoa > Chordata > Lepidosauria > Squamata > Gekkonidae > Gekko > Gekko gecko. Next base: position 212,348,595 of record JAPDNY010000005.1, on the reverse strand, counting down.
TGAACCCCATTTGCCATGTTGCCGCCCACTCACCCATCTTTGACAGATCCATTTAGAGTGCCTCACAATCTTCCCTGGTTCTCACCACCCTGAACAACTTCGTGTCATCTGCAAATTTAGCCACTTCACTGCTTACTCCCAATTCTAAATTGTTAATAAACAAATTAAAAAGCATTGGGCCGAGTACCGATCCCTGTGGTACCCCACTGCTTACCACCCTCCACTGAGAAAGTTTCCCATATATACTCACTCTCTGTTTCCTATTTATAAGCCAGTTTTTGATCCACAAGAAGACTTGTCCTTTTATCCCATGACTATTGAGCTTACTTAGGAGCCTTTGATGAGGAACTGTATCAAAAGCTTTCTGGAAGTCAAGGTAAATAACATCTATTGGGTACCCTTTGTCCACATGTTTGTTCACTCCCTCAAAAAACACTAACAGGTTAGTGAGACAAGATCTTCCCTTACAGAACCCATGCTGAGTCTGCCTCAATAGTTTTTTGTTCATCAATGTGCCTACTCAGGGCTATTTTTGTAGAAAAAGCCCAGCAGGAACTCATTAGCATAGTAGGCCACACCCAACAGCAGAAACTCATTAGCATATTAGACCAGCACCCCCTATGTTACCAGAAATGTGGTCATCCAGCCACACCTGCCTTTTGCTTCTTATTCTGTTTACCTTGTTTGTTGTCAAAACCCAGGGCTTTTTTTGTAGCAGGAACTCCTTTGCATCTTAGGCCACACATCCCTAATGTAGCCAGTCCTAATTCCGCTGTTGGGTGTGGCCTATTATGCTAATGAGTTCCTGCTGGGCGTGACCAACTCAGGAGCCAGCTGGAACTCCGTTCCTGTGCGTTCCTGCCCAAAAATAGCCCTGTGCCTACTAATTCTTTCCTTAATAACAGTTTCCACCAACTTGCCCGGTATCGACATCAGATTGACTGGCCTGTAATTTCCTGGATGGGAGTGACATTAGCTACCTTCCAGTCCTCAGGAACGGAGGCAGATTTTAAAGAAAGATTACATATTAATGTAAGGAGATCCACAAGTTCACATTTGAGTTCTTTCAGAACTCTCGGATGAATGCCATCCGGGCCTGGTGGTTTATTAGTTTTTAAATTGTCCATCAGTCGTAGGACTTCCTCTCTTGTCACCTCAATCTGATTCAGGTCTTTCAAACTCCCTCCTGAAATCAGTGGTTCTGGAGTGGGGAAGCACTTGTCATTTTCCACAGTGAAGACAGAAGCAAAAAATGCATTCAGCTTCTCAGCCATTTCCCTGTCATCCTTTTACCCCTTGGTCATCCAAGGGCCCCAAAATAACTGCAGCCAATCTTTGGCCCTGCCTTTATGGTCTGGAATGCTCTGGGGCTGCAAGCAGAATCATGCCCATTCTGCAGTCACTCCACTGGTTACCAATCATTTACTGGGTTCATTCAAAGTACTAGTTATCACTTACAAAGTTGTTAATAGCCCTGGGCCAATATATCTGCCTGACCACCTATCCCTCTATGCTCCTCTGCAATAACTTAAGTCATCTAAGCAAAGTCTTCTGAAGTCTTACCCTTTAAATGGGCAAAGTCTTACCCTTTAAATGGGTAAGATCAAAAGCGATACACAAGCATTCTGTTATGGTTCCCATGTGATATAATATTTTTCATTCCACAGAATATGTAAGATGGAATTGTTTTGATGTCATTTTTATAAAGGGAATAAGGCCTGTGAAAATGTTAAGGCAATTTTGTATATATTGTACTATTTCTTCATTGTTTTATAATTTTGTAATCCAGCTTTATTACATTGCTTATTCTATGTACTATACTCTATTTCATTATTCTCCAGTTATTTCATTGCATTATTATATGTATTGTACTGTTATTTTTGCGTTTTATACTGTTGTAATCCAGTTTTAATTACAATTTGTATATATTATATTATTTTTATTACATTGTTTTTAAAAATTACATAACCCTCCTTGAGTCTTACTGAGAAAGCTGGGGTATAAAGGAAAAAAATAAAGGGAAAGCAAAAAATGGATCTCAATGATATCATTAAAACTCAAAAGCACTAGTGTACCTCAGATAAGCGCATTATGAATCAAAGGGTTGTCAGGCCCCCTGGGTTCCGCAGGGGTTTCCCAATTTTGATGGGCTCTTTCCCACCCACCTCCAAGAGGGACCACCCAGCCTCCCCCCCTCTTCTCAGCTGTGTTTAAAGCCTTTTAAGTGCTGCTGGGGAGAGGCAGGAGCTGCACTCCAAGCCCCAAATTTGGGGCTTGGAGTGCAGCAGGCTTGAACAGCCTCCCCCTGCTTCCCAGCAGCATTTAAAGCCTTTTAAGTGCTGCTGGGGAGAGGCGGGGACTGCGCTCCAAGCCCCAAATTCGGAGCTTGGAGCACACCAGGCCTGTGTGGCCTCCCCTCCTTTCCAGCAGCATTTAAAGCCTTTTAAGCACTACTAGGGAGAGGCGGGGGCTGTGCTCCGAGCCCTGAATTTGGGGCTCAGAGCACAGCAGGATCACATGGCCTCCCCTTCCCAACAGCATTTAAAGAGACATTTAAACGCTGCTGGGGAGAGGTGGGGGCCACTGCTCCCCAACATAATGATGACACTTCTGTGTGACATCATTACATCAGGGATGTCTCCACTCCCTCCAGTAACACCCCCCAAAGTCTCCTGCTGGGTGCTTTGAGGGACCTGGCAACCCTAGTCTAAAGCCAGCATATTATTCAATAGGACCATATCTTCAAAACTGAATGGCAGAGCTGCTGTTTCCCTATGGTGGATGTGAAGACAGCTCCGCTATCTTATGAGAATTGTATTTTAAATAGTTTTTTTTATTTTGTTTTATTGTTTATAATGCCTATGGCCTCGTTAGCCACCCTGAGCCTGCCCTAGCAGGGAGGGCAGGATATAAATCTAAAATAAATAAATATGCCTTCTTTCTTAAGTTTAAAGATACAGCTGAAGCACTTAAAATTATTAAAAGCCATTAAATTCATTAAAATAAATTATTAAAAGTGTGAAAAATGAAACAATGATATCATAGTATATTTTTAGTAAAAGAACTTACAAAAATTTTATCTGAAATGCATGCACAGAAAAAAAAACCTTGATCAAAGAACTAATATTGAAAACAATCATAAAAATTGCTCAAAAGCAGTAAATCACTGTAAAGGATGGCCTCTCAGTGAAGTTCTATAAAAAATTCAGACTGCTGTTGACATCTTTAACAAATATTTTGCATTTCATTCTAGATCATAGGACGGTTCCATTGACAAGACAGGAAGTGCAAATTATAGTGATCCAAAACAAGACTGTGACCCACAAAATTATCACCACCATGATACAGAGTAGCCTGACAGAGTGTGTGGATGATGGCAACATCTTCCATGGCTACATAGTCATGGACGCCAACATCAATATGCTGGCAGAGGTGAAGGCTGGGCACCTTGAAGGCATCATCTCCCTGTCGCACACGCTGCACCTGGTGGTAAAGGATGCTCTGAAGCTGGGGAACACTGTCAAAGCTACCTAGGATGTTGCCACCCTGGACGTATGGTCCTTGCTCAAGACCTGCTAGTGCCTGGCTACCCACTTCTCACTTAGCATCAAGTCTGCCCATCTGCTGTGCAAGAGGAAGGGGGAGGGGTATGAGGAACTCCACCTAAGTCATGATTGTGTATTTGGTAGAGCAGCAGAGTGCAGCACAGGATGTCATCTCCTCCATGACCATCCTGCATAGGAAAGAGGAGCTCAGCATCAGCTTCAACAACTGGTTGACCCTCTCCCAAATGGTGCATGTCCTCAAGCCCTTCCAGGACACCAATTTATTTATTTATTGGATTTATACCCCACCCTTCCACATGGGCTCAGGGCAGCGAACAAGAGGCAGCAAGCCATACATTGCCAATAACACATTGGGGCAATAATGTATAAAATACTTAAAAGCATAAATAATCAACTAGCAATAAAACCATTAGAACAGCAGAAAACAAAACATATATTTCAGTTAGAACCAGTCAGTGCTCAACACTCTGGTGGCAAGTTGCCCCTGCTCCAATGATGTTCCACCAAGTTGTAATCTCATACCAGGGCCAGTACGCCTCGTGGTATCCCCACGGTGATGGTCCAATCATGGTGGCAGCCCCTACTCGAAAGCCTGGTGGAAGAGCTCCATCTTGCAGGCCCTACAGAACTGCACAAGGTCCCACAGGGCCCTGATCTCCTCTGGGAGCTCATTCCACCAGGTAGGGGCCACCACCGAAAAAGCCCTGGCCCTGGTAACAGCATATTTGGCTGCCTTGGGGGCTGGAATAGCCAGCAGATGTTGTCCCCCAGACCATAGGGCTCTTGGGGGAACACATGGGGAAAGGCGGTCCCTCAGATAAGCCGGACCCTGGACATATAGGGCTTTATAGGTAAGCACCAGCACTTTGAAGCGGATCCGGTACGCTATTGGCAGCCAGTGCAGCACCTTCAGCACTGGCTGGATGTGATCCCGCCTTGTGAGTCCCATCAACAGCCTGGCTGCTGCATTCTGCACCAGCTGCAGCCTCCGGATCTGCAACAAAGGCAGCCCCATATAGAGAGCATTGCAGTAGTCTAGCCTCGAGGTGACCGTTGCATGGATCACAGTGGCCAGGTCATCACGGTTGAGGTAGGGGACCAACTGTCGCGCCAGCCGAAGATGGTAAAATGCTGACTTGACAGTGGCTGCCACTTGGAACTCCATCATTAAGGAGGAGTCCAGGAGCACCCCCAAACTCCTAACCTCTGGCGACAGCATCAAAGGTGCCCCGTCGAAGGTTGGGAGAGGAAACCCCAACCCCAGACCAGTCCGACTCAGGCCCAGGACCTCTGTCTTTGTCAGGTTTAGCTTCAGTCGGCTCCGCCTGAGCCAACCAACCACGGCCTGCAATGCCCTATGCAGGTCATCAGGGCTAGAGTCTGACTGGCCACCCAACATCAGATAGATGTCTGCATATTGGTGACACCCAAGCCCATAACTCCGGGCAATCTGGGCAAGGGGGCTGATATAGACGTTGAATAGCATCAGAGACAGCATGGCCCCTTGCGGCACCCCACACTCAAGGGGGTGCCTCTGGGACCACCGATCTCCAATCACCACCCTCTGTCCCCGACCTTGGAGGAAAGAGGCAACCCATTGAAGGGCAAGCCCCTGGATCCTCACGTCGGCGAGGCGGCGGGTCAGCAGCTGATGGTTGACCGTATCGAACACGGCCAACAGATCTAACAACAGCAATGTCGCCACACTGCCTCGATCCAGATGCCTTCGGAGATCGTCACTCAGGGAGACCAGCACCGTCTCCATCCCGTGACCCGGGCGAAAGCCGGACTGGAAGGGATCTAGGACTGAAGCATCCTCCAGAAAGCCCTGCAACTGTATTGCCACCGCCCTCTCTATCAATTTGCCCAAATAGGGCAAATTAGACACCAGTTGATAGTTGGCCAATTTGGCTGGGTCCAAAGATGGCTTTTTTAAGAGAGGGTGGACCATCGCCTCCTTGAGTGCTCTGGGGAACTGGCCCTCAGTTGATAATGTCCTGCAGAGCACCTCAAAACCCCTTGTGGCCTGCCTTAATAAGCCAGGAGGGGCACGGATCAAGGTCGCATGTGGTTGGGCAGCCAGCAGCCAGCAGTCTGTCAACTTCGTCCAAGCTGAGCAGACTGAAGCACTCTAAACCCAGAACCAAAGGCATGCAAGGGGCCTCGAGTTCACTCACTGTCTCAATTGTGGCAGGGAGGTCACGTCGAAGTGCCAAGACTTTATCTACGAAATAGCTCGCAAAAGCCTCACAGCCAATGTCCAATTCCCTATCCTTTTGTCTGCCCTGTGGCAGATCTGTCAAAGACCGAATCGTACTAAATGATTGGGCCAAGCGTGAGCACGCAGATGCAATCTCAGCCGCAAAGAAATCCTTCTTAGCCGCCTTGACTGCCACCTCATAGGCTCTCATAAGCGTTCTATAAGATGCTCTTGACACTTCATCGCGAGCACAGCGCCACCGTCTCTCTAGTCGTCTCTGTTCTCGTTTCATCCGCCGCAGCTCCTGGGTATACCAAGGAGCTCGCCTCAGACGAGCCCGGAGAGGATGCCTGGGAGCGATCTCGTCGATGGCTGCAGACAGCTGGTCATACCAGTCCTCCACTAGCTCATCCAATGAGCCGCCAGGGGGCCTCGTATTCCGCAGGGCCTTCTGGAGCCGGATGGGGTCCATCTGGTCCCGTGGGCGAGCATAAATCTGCTCACCGCCCACAAAGGGTCAGGGTGGAACATTCAAACAGGCCCTCAGAGCCAGGTGGTCCGACCATGGCACTGCCTCCGCAGTGATCCGGTCCACCTCCACCCCCACCGCGAAGATCAGATCAAGCATGTGACCAGCCCGATGCGTGGGGGCCGAGATGTACTGTGAGAGTCCCAGCATCGCCATGGTCGACACTAGCTCTGTAGCCCGGCTGGAGGCTGCATCCTCAGCATGGACGTTGAAATCACCCAAGACAATCAGTCTAGGGTGATCCAGCGTCCAGCCTGATACGGCCTCCAGCAGTTCATTTTTCAGTTCATCTCGATAGGAGAATTGTATCATCTGCATACAACAGAACTGGTATACATTGGTTTTTCAGTGATGGAGAATGAAAACTTGGATCCAAGAGATAATTCTTCAGATAATTTAAATACAGATTGAATAACTGAGGAGCAAGAACAGAGCCCTGCTTAACTCCATGTTGCAGTGAAATTTTCTTTGACAGCTCTCCTTTTTCTCCATATCAAATATAGGTATGTGAGTCTGAATAAAGATTGTGAATCAAGGCTGTGGTGGAACAGGCCCAAAACCTGGAGAGGCTTTTCCTTCTCTCTTGAGTAACCACTGCCACCACCTGACCTTTGTAAGGAATTGCCTGCTGGAAGGGTCAGGACTCCCAGCTTCCATTTCAAGTTCTGAGGCCTTGCCTCTACGTCTCCCGCTGCCCAGCACCTGGCCACCACGGGGACTGTTTACTGCTTTGTGTTCCACTAGAGGAATAGCCACTTGCCAACTGACTGCCTTCCCCCTGGAGCACCTTTTAAAATAGTGTGTCCAAGGTGGTGGAGAACCACTAGCAGCATCAAAAGTTATAAAGCATTTATTAAAAAGAAAATGTTCACAAGCATACTTTTAGCACAGCACCAGATTGAACAAGGGATTCAAAAGAAATGGGTAAAATACAACTCCTCTGTCCCTCTCACTATACATGCCATATCAGAATGCAGAATGATTCCCAAACATTATACCAGCAGTGCAAACTCAGTAAGTGCTATCCCACTCATGCTTTTTGTTTCCCTTTGAGCATGTAATGTCCACATGGCATTCTTATGCTCAAGACAATGTGTGTGGGGAGAGCGTCCACCAAAAGTCTGGACAGAGTAAATTAGAAGATCTCCCATTAGTATCAGCATATCAGCACACTAGCATGAAATCGAGTTTTCACCAAAACAAGAGACACTAGCAGACACAAGCCCAGCACCCTGAATGGGTTTGAAAAGCGAATCCACTTGTGCTTTTAGTACTTCCTGCATGTTATAAATATTTCAGAAGTACATCTTAAAAGAGCAATAAAGATGTAGCCATTTGGCTCTAATCTAGCCTTTGCATATTGCTTCCACTTCTGAGCAGTCCACCAGATTCAAGGAAATGTTTGCCAAGTCTTTGCAGAATTCTAACAACAAAAATGATGACTGTATAATATAACAATCAGGTGCAAATAAATATTCAATCCTGGAAGTAAGTCCCACTCAGTAAACCTGAGTAGAACTCTGAATGGACCGACTAAAGAATGCCATATTAGTTTTCTACAAGCAAAACTGCAATTATATCCTATTCTTGAGGGAGAGCTGCAAACTGTTGTATCCTATGCTGCCTTAGCATGTGAATCTTGTTTTTGCCATCAGTGGGGGGGGATCAAACTTGAAATTAGAGAACAAATTTTAAGATTTTATTATTTGGACAGAAAAGTCACCATACCAGCATATTTGGATATCAAGTTAAAGTTCATAACACTGAAAAGAATAATATATTATAACAAACACATTATAGTATAACAAAGTTTGGGTCCAGCAACACCTTTAAGGCGAGAATGAAGCTTGAGTCCAGCAGCACCCCCAAGACCAACTTGGTGCAGTTGGATTCAGGTTTCATTCTCACATCTGTTCATTAGCTCTTGCATTTGTGTGGTAATCTGCTGCCACTCATTGATCTTGCAGCCTTGATCCAATTTCAGCTTCACTTATGCATCTTAACCCTGACTGGTCCTTCCTGATGCTTCCACACACATACACCCAATCTTCCTGTATGTAAGGCTTGAAGAAATTTTGTTACAATTTGTCTGAGGAAGTGTGCTTACAACACAAAAGCTTCCACCTTAAATAAAAATTTGTTGGTCTTCAATGTGCTACTGGACTCAAACTTTGTTCTGTTCCTTCAGACTAACATGGCTAATCATCTGAATCTACATTATAGTATACTAGCGATAAGACCCATTGCGGAGAAAAATGCAATGGACCCTAGAGAGAGGGTGTGGGCAAGTGCTCCGGCCTGCAGCATTCCCCTCCATCCCATCTTCCTGGAGGCCAGTCAAAGTGGCCCAAAGAGGCCGGGGGCAGCACAGGGAAGCCCGTGGGGGCCCTCCCTCCAGAGAAGGGCCCATGACGCGGCCCTCTCCCCCTTCCCCGAGTTCAGTCGGCAGCACAGGGAAGCCTGGTGGAGCCCAACCCCCCCAAGCAGGGTCCGCAGCCTCCCTGGGCCAGGCCGCAGCAGCCCAGGGAAGCACGGCATGGCTCTCCCCCTCTCCCTGAACTCAGTTGAGGCATGCTGCTAGGCCAGCAAGGCTGGGAGCAGCACAGGGAAGCCTGGTGGAGCCCAACCCCCCACAGCAGGGCCCGTGGCCTCCCTGGGCCAGGCCATAGTGGCCCAGGGAAGCGCAGCATGGCTCTCTCCCCTCTCCCTGAGCTCAGGTGGGGCATGCCGCCAGGCCAGCAAGGCTGGGGGCGGCGCAAGGAAGCCCGGCAGAGCCTGAAACCCCCCAGCAGGGCCCGCAGCCTCCCTGGGCCAGGCTGCACCAGCCCAGGGGAGTGCAGCATGGCCCTCTCCCCCTCCCTGAGGCCAGTCGGGCTGTGCTTGTCCACTGAAACATCCTACCCGTCTGCTGGCCGCAAGCACACTGAGGGTGAGAACCCGGTCAGTGCATGTGTGGGCAGGACTATGACAAAGCAGGAGCAACGGAGCCAATGGAAGGAGAGACAAGTTGAATGACACTCTAGGGAACCAACCAATTCCGGAGCACATGGAATGTTCTGGAGACTGCCACCACCATTTGGCTTTTATAATATAGGAAGACTAACTGTTGCCAAAATTATTCACATTTCAACAATAAACATCTAACTGAAACTACAATGAATGGGCTGGATGCAGTCAACTTTTTTTCATTCATTCTCACCAAATTCCCCTTCTTACTGTAGCCCTTGTCCTATATGGCTGTTGTCCATGTGAGCCCATGATCCTCAGCATCAGTTCATGATGGTCAACGGGGACCACCACCTTCCCTTTTTAACAGCAGGAAAGCAGATTGGAGCCAACCCTATAAGTCTATAGTATGTGTGTAAAGTGCAGCAGTTTCATAGTGACCCCATAGGGTTTTCAAGACAAAAGACACAGAGAGGTGGCTTGCCATTGACTGCCTCTGCATAGCAACCCTGGACTTTCCTTGGTGATCTCCCATTCAAGTACAAACCACAGCCAACTCTGCTTAGCGGCCAAGATTAGCCTGGGCCATTCAGGTCAGGCCATATACGTGGGCATTAGACTTACTTAATGCTGTAGATTATTTTACATAAAGCTTTTCATGCTGTAATTTGAATTTCCCTAATTCCAAAAGAGAATTTCCCTAATTCCCTAATTCCAAAAGAGAAAATATTTCATAGTAGGGGTTTTTTTAATGCTTCACTGGAAAAGAATTATTATAGATAAGGATGTTAAAAATGACTTGTTTAAAACTGCACAGTAAATTCATAATTTAAATTTAAACTGAGACTTCCTGGCTCACAGCTCATTTTCTTATCACTTCATTACCCAAGTAGAGACATATTCCTGAACTTACTTATTTACTAAGTTCCCACCATACTTTTTGATCCAGAACAATTCCCAAGTTGGTTTTAGAACCTAACTAGACCTTGTTCTGCCACTGACCTGGTAATATCTAGCCAAAGAAGAAACAAGTGATGTCCTCCCATTCAACATTTCCCTGCCCCTGGTGTTATTCAGTGGCTTCTATTTGCAGGGCCATGGTGGAATGGTAGGGGGCATTTGGCCTGGGCCTCAAGCTCAAATATAGACACTTGTTAATTTTTTTGGGCATCCTATGAATTTTACATCTTAAATGGAGCCTCAAATGGGCCTTGCAAAGCAAATGAATGCAATTGAATTACTGGGTGTTGGGAGCAATGCTCCCTCTTAAGCTGTGGAGTCTTGTGAGCAAAAAATCTACTTTGTGAGCTACTGACATTGAAGTTGTGAGCAAGCAATTTGGCTACTGCATAGATCAGTTTACTCTGGAGCCATCCTTCCTGAGCTAAGACAAAAATGTGTGACCCAGAGGCTAAAAAACTGTGAGCTGGCTCACACTAACTCAGCTTAGAGGGAACACTGGTTGGGAGTATACATACATCTCTCTAAAAAACACAACAATCCCTCACACAAAATCAGCTAGCTACACTTTCATTTTACTGAAAATATCGTATCTTCTCACACCTTAATAGACAGAGCTGGGAATGAAGCCAACAGACTCTATGGACTGCAATCTACACAAGCACATATTAAGACACACTCTAGGTAGACAAAATGTTAGGGCTACACTTGCTATTGCATGACCATTATTATCATTCTATGCAATTCTGAACTAGGCCCTAAAGTGTGGATCAAAAACAGGGGCCAAAGACAGACAGGGAAATTTTCCTACAAATTTGAGGAAAGCTCTAGGTTTGCAGAAAAATTGGGGATCTTTAAAAAATAGACGGGGGTATTAAGAAAACCACAAATAATAGAAGCAATGTCTGTAGCTTTAAGATGAATGTCCACTGAGATCTAGCAAGACTACATTTTGAGATCTTGGTGGCCATAATAGGAATTGCCAGGCAACCACAACAATATTTGCCAGGCTTGTCAAGCTTTGGTTTCTGTCAGTTAAAGGTGTTGGGAGGCATGATTGAAAATGGTAAAAGATAGACAGGAAGGAAAGCAGTAGGAAAAGGGGAGAAAAGAAGAAGAATCTAAAAAAATGGTTTTAACTAGGTAGAGTCAGTTGAGAAGATTTTTCCTACCTATCATTGTTAGTTAGTTAGTGTTAGTTAACCAGTGTAATTTCTTACTTGTAGGAGGAATTTGCTATCAAGTTAAGAGGTCTGGGTGGGAGGGAGAGGTAAATTGTTGTAGTATTTGATATAGAGTTTTACTCTGCCTATCAATTAGTTTGATTGAGAATTTACCACTATAGTCTGGTGCCATCTTTTTAGGTTTTAGTATTTTAGGGTTGGTTATGCCTTGGCTGCTTTTATTAGATACTTAGTGGTATCCAGTTTGGACCAATAACATCTAGTGGGGGAGGCCATGCTAGGGTTGGGGATTGGATTCCAGTAACAGTAGGGTGAGGAAGGTATGACAGCGGGACAAGGTGGTGTAAGAGAAGGAGACAGAGACATAAGGAGGCTCGGTCCCCTTCCTAACTTTGTCCCATCCCGAGAGATGCCGGGTGTGGGTCTAGGAAGAAATACTCTTCTTTGCCACTGGTATTGTGCAATGCCAGGTCTATTAATAGTAAGGCTTCTGTCCTCCAGAATTACCTGCTGGATTGTAAACCACCTGAGCCTGCTTGCAGAGAAGGCTGGATAGAAATCGAATGAATGAATGAATGAATGAATGAATGAATGAATGAATGAATGAATGAAGGGGAGAACAGTATTTTTTCCTGTCACTACACCAGAGAGCTTTTTGCATTAAAAAAAAATAGCTATATCACAATATAAAGACCTATTGTCACTAATCTATTTCTAATTTCAATAGAACCTTTATAGCTCTATAATTTACACAAAAAAGAAAAGAGAAGGAGTTGCCACAGCATGAAAACCAAAATAGAGCTGCTGTAGAGCACATGTGAAAGGGGAAAGTCAGAAAAAAGACAGGAGAAAATGCACAGAAAACTCCCACATGTAGGCTGCCATTGCATATTCCTCCATGTTTGCATTCTGTAGAGTATTCTCTTTGTGTGGAAGCAGTCAGAGGACCAAGGTCAACTCACACCAATACAAGTCTTTTGATATCTTTGCGCCATTTCCTAATTCTCCCTCCATGAACAGATTTCTCTCTTGGAGTAATCTACTACATACCTTACTGCTGCCCTTCTCCCCTTGTTGTCTCACCCACATCAAAATTTAGACTGTAAACTTCGTGGGGCAGGGGCCTGTCTTTTTATACTTTATAGACGACAAGGCACATGGATGGCATATAAACTCTCAACAGGGAAATGAAGTTTTCAATTGGTATACTGAAAACTCATGAACTTTTAAACATTTTTAAAAGAATTTTGTTGAAGAGGTTCCAGAACTCCATTCCAGTGTGTTCCCTCAGAAAAAAAAGCCCTGCCTCATAGATAACAGGCAAGCCTCACTTTGCTCTCCCCCCTCCCCATTAAACTGAGAAGCTTGAGAGTTTTCATTCAGCTTCAACATAGCCCAGTGCTCCCAAGTTTCTTTACAACTGACCCTTATGCATATTCAGCAGTAAGTCCCACTGAAATTAACGAAGCTTGATCCCAAACAATAATGCTTGAGATTGCAGAGCTAGTGGTCTAAATGCTACCAATGGTCATTCTGCTTCCTAAGTCAGCACATATTAGGACTAAGGAGGAGGAGGCTGCTTGTGTCAGTTGACAGGGTTCTTTTAATTATTATGGGTGGGTGTCATGTGGACACTGCATCAGGCCCCAAAATGCCCAGAGCCACAGTTCTAGTTGCACGCAGTGGGACTTACTTCTGAGTAAACAGGCTAGGCTCACACTGGAAACAAATGGGAATCTACACATCTATTGCTTACTGTTCATTTTTCTTCCATAATACATAGCATTGCAGGTTGGTCCCTCAAAAAGCAGCCAGAAGATGTTGAAGATGCAAAAATTAACTCAAGAATATATCCAACTAACCATGTCTGGACAAGGCTTGTACAGCTCTATTTTATTGTACAGTTCAAGACGAGAGAGGAAAATGGTTTAAAGCATTTGTTCCATTGTACACCTCTGACGCTGTTGATCAGGCATTTAGGACTCATCACCACTCAGCAAATCACATACCATCACTTGAAATCATGGCGCCTTCTTAGAAGTAATCAGAAAAAACAATTACTTGGATGGACTTGTTGCTGAAAGGAATGGCGGTGGTGAAGCCTGGGGGAATATTAAGGAAAAGGAAGAGCCCATCCCACAAACGCATAGCAAAAAAAACCCGAGCCCTTTCCCCGTTTCCTTCTCAACCCCCACCCTGCAGTCTCAGCCGTGTCTGGTACCTGATTTGGGGTAGGTTATAATCCAGACATCATTAACTCTCACGGGGAAATTAGCGATCTCCTCCATCTTCCCCCTACAGAAGGGCGGAAGGCGCACCCCATTGTATTCAAAGTATTTGCTCTCAAACTCCCCTGGAGTGCTGGGGGTCTCGCATTCGCTTTCGGCCATCCTCCTTCCTTCTTTCCTCGCAGCCCAGGAGGGGCCAAGGTGCATCAAGGACTCCGAGGCGATCACTGGAAGGGAGTCGTCCGCGAGGCTATCCTAACCGCCCCGGCTCCTTTGCGTTCCCACCAGGCACTGCCTTGTAGGCGGAGGTGGGCGCCGCTTTCGCCTCCGACGGGGCCAGGAGAGCGAATGGGCTGTGGAGATGGTGATGTAATGTAGCACAGCTCAATAGGCAGGCAAGGAAAGATGCGGCAGCAGCGGCACTCCTAGATTAACCCTCAGCGTGCCTCTCTGCACACTCTTTTTCCCTCTAGGCGGTGGCGGAGTCAGTAAGCTGAAGAAGGCACTGAACTACATAAAGTACGAATCGTTCCCCTCCCTACACTCCACAGTAAACCGCGCTCCTCAAGAGGCCGCAAAACTGGCACCAGCCCTACGTTTTATCTCTACCCAATCAACACACTGTAATGTGTGTAACATAGAAAGATTTTGCGTCCCAACATCCTTTTAGGATACTGCTACTTAATACAGCCTTTGTGAAAATGCTGCTCCACTGAAGTGCCTGCTTGGAGCTTCTTTTTGCCCAGCTGTAGAGTCAGGCGCCAACTGCATGCTAAGCTTATCCTTATACCAAAAAATTAAGCTCCCAAAGTTGTGCACCCCAGACTGAGCTGAATTACAGCCACTTGATGTCCTGAATACAGTGCAACAATGGTGTCCATGGCACTTCCATTGCTCAACTGACAAGAGAAGACTCAATAAGCAGTGGCAGATAAGCATTAAGCAGACTAAGCATGTGCTTAGGGCATCAGGGCCAAAGGGGGCACCACAAAGTTGGGAAAAGGGTGAAAAGAAAAAAAATCGAATGAAGATTTGTAAAAAAAAAAAAAGGAAAGATAAAACTAGTGCAAATTGATCATGGTGCACCCTAGGGTTATCTTCTATTTTTTGTTAGTGAGGTGCAGTGTCATAGGCTATGTTTAAAAGTAAAATGCATATGTTTAAAAGTAAAATGATGGAGCCAAATTCAATTGTCATGATAGTCATTTCAATGACCCTCTCTGCCCCTTTTTAATTTCAGCTCCATGTAAATGTCAAAAATGAAGTGCGTTCAGTTGAGTGGGGCGCAAAAGAGAAAACGTGCAAAAGAATTTGTCTGTTGTGGACCCAGTGAATGTCAGCATCACAATTGGCCATTTGACAAATTGTGTCGCAATTTCATCAGTGGGAATCCAAAGAGATACTGTTTACAGAAGATATTTTTTGGAATAAAAGCCAATGGGGACACTACAAGAGAGAATGGCTGTTGTACTCTTCTTCAAAAGGATCAGTTTACTATTTTGTTTGTAAACTATTTGCACCCAAAGGGTCAACGCATTTTGCTATAAATTAGGGATTCAGTGACTGGTGAAACACTGCTGTAATTGACAACCATGAAAAAAGTACAACTCACATGTTGACATATTTAACTCAGAAACAAGGCTTAGGCTTGACACAAAATTGAAGAGGAGTACAATTACTGGGAGAATGTGCTTTGGCATGTTGTAGCAGTCATTTGCATACTGAGTGAATGAGGATTGGCATTCCGAGGAAAAGTGGAAAAATTTGGCTCTCTCAATAATGGGAATTATTTGGGGCTACTTGAATTGATAAGTTGGTTTGACCCATTCTTGGCTGCTCACATGGTATGGCAATGCTGGACAAGCCAACCCTTCATACCTGTTCAAAACGATATGTGAGGAACTTATTGAGTTAATGGCAAAGAAAGTGCACTCCATCATCATTGATGAAATTAATGTTTCTGGGTACTTCAGTCTGTCTGTGGATTCAATGCCTGCTCTTTTGCATGTTGACCAACTACTTGCAAGATGGACAACCAGTTGAACGATTTATCACATTTTTGGAATCACAAAACCACACTTGTGAAGCTATGGCACAGCAGGTGTTGAAGTACTCATGTGATGATTGTAAATTAGATTTTGCTAAATGCAGGGGGCAGTCATATGACAATGCTGCCAACATGTCTGGACATTGCAATGGCATGCAGCAAAAACTTTTGGATGCAAATCAGTTTGCCATTTATGTACCCTGTGCAGCTCATTCACTAAATTTAGTTGGATGAAATGCTGTGGATTGCTGTCAAGTTGCAGTAGATTTTTTTCCCACCGTACAACTGCTCTACACATTCTTTTCAGCCTCAACTGCTCGGTGGAGAATTCTCAAAGATTATGTTGGAAATGAAAAAGTGTTGAAATCACTTTCAGACACCAGATGGGAAGCACATGCTGTGGCAACTGCAGCAATTATCAACTCTTCAAGATTCTTGAAGCTTTGGAAGATTTATCAGATGACCAGTTGCAAAAAGGTGACACTAGAAGGGAGGCAAAGAATATTGCAAACAAGATGCAAGAACTGGAATTTGTGTTCATGCTGAATTTTTGGAATGAAACTTTAAAAAAGTTTTATAGAACAAGTCAACTTCTTCAAAGTGAAAATGTGATCTTGCAAACATGTGCAGATTTGTATTCATCATTGGCAGACCAGTTGCACACATCAAGAGATGAGTTTGAGATATTTGAATCACTTGCAAAGAACATGCTCCCTGATGTAGAATACAAAGCAACTCAAACGCATAAGCATATAAGAAAGAGAATGACCAACGATGGAAATGCTCCAGTGGTCATTCTCAGTGCCAGAGACAAATTCAATATCTCCACTTTTTATGTAATTGTTGAAAAGTTAGAAATGGAAATGAGGAGGAGACGAAAGGTGTACACTGAAATAGCAGACAGATTCTCTTGTCTGACAGATGCTCCTAATGCCACCCAACAAGGTGCTAATTCCCAATTATCAGAAAGTAAAAGGTGCTCAAAGACTTGTCAGACACTCATTGATGCTTATCCAGATGACATGAACAACACTTTGTCTACAGAGCTTCAGCAGTTCCATTCATATGTTCTTCATAAGTTTAAAATGACCAAGAAAACATCTTTCACTCACATGGAACTTTACAATACAATTACAGAAGACAAACTAAAATGTTGAAATTGCCTTAAGAATATTTTTAACATTAATGGTCACCAACTGCATAACAGAGAGGTCTTTCTCACAACTTAAATGTGTAAAAACCCAAATAGATCAGTTATGCTTCAAGAAAGACTCAACTCACTGTGTATATTAACAATTGAAGCAGACATTCTGAGAAGTATTAATTTCGAGATGTTATCAGTGATTTTGCGAACACGAAATGTAGAAAAATGCCTTTCAGGTCATGAATATTGGAACTTTGATACATTTAACTTGTGAAATATTAAAATAGATGTTGTATTGCATTTTTGTAGAACTTTATGTAGCCAAAGCTTGGCTTACTTTGTACAGTATTATTGTGTTATCATATGAATAAATTTTTGTATTGCGCCAACCTGCATTGTATATCTGGTCAAACAGGTCAACAACTAAAATGGACTGGGTCAGTGTGGAAAGGAGGGGGGCACCAAGATTGGTCAGTGCTTTGGGCACTAGTGAGCCTTAATCCGCCCCTGTCAATAAGTGCTGAAGGTGAAATAAGAGATTAAAAATTCAGTTTTCTTCCAGGCCAGTTCCCAAACCGCACCCCACAACTATATGTGTGTGTGTGTGTATTTAATTTTAACTTGTCAGTTGACTAAAGTCAAGCATGGCAGTGAAAGAGTTAAGGGCATGATAGTTCAAAGGGATTTGTGGTGGCCCCCTTCCCTTGGTGCCCTAAGCACATGTTTACTTTGTTTAATGTTTAATCCTTCCATCAGCAAAAGATTGTCCCCTGTGATGTCTGCAGGCTGCAGCATCAAGTACAATGGTGAGCTATTCCATTTTGTAATTCTTCTACCATATTAATGTAGGTGAGAGGGCATGGCTCCTTTGCACACTGAAGATCCCAGGTGCAATGCCTGGTATTGCCTGGCATGTGCTGGGAAAGGCCTATGTAGGCCTGAATCTCAGGATAACCACTGTCAGCAGAGGACAATTACTGAGATAGATGGATGAATGGTCTGACTCAGTAAGCCAGTTTCATGTGTCCATTGTGTCCATTGTGCCCAGCACACCCATCTCAAAGGGCCAACCTTCAATTAGACAGAAGGCATACTTGTGGTAACCCCCAATAAAGGAGTGCAGCCATTTAAAAAAAATCATCCCAAATGACACAAACAGCAAACCAAAAGCCATGTAATACCATTTATTATGACATCTTGAGATGATGTATAGTGTTTAATTGGCCAACAACAGGTCCCTGCTTCGTATTCAGTACAGAACTTCATGGGCAAGCTGAATGAAGAACTGAAGTTTATACACCAAAGTAAGTTTTGTGCCACCCCAAATCATAACCTTCAAAAACTTACTTTTCCCCACCATAGAGAACAATGGAGGGAATGGGGCAACCTGTTTGGGGGCCCATAGAATTGGACCCCCTGATCCAATGTTCTTGAAACTTGGTGGGTATCTTGGGGAGAGGCTCCAACAGCTACCCTGTGAGATTGGGCCTCTCCCTCAAATCCCCTCCCCTTCAGCCCCCAGAATATACCCTATGTTTTCACCATTGACTTCAATGGCCCATAGGATATAATGGAGCTGAAATTGACATTCAGCTGCCTGAAAGACTCCCCGGGACGGCAGCTGGGGGCGGGGCTTGGCTCCTGAACTCCCAGAGCTGCACTCCGGTGCTCTCCCCCCAAAAAAAGACCCCTGCTCAAGGCTAGCACATGGGAGTAAATAAGTGATAGATCTGTGCTGCAAAATCAGCTTACGGCCAGCCTAAATGATTATATCCTGATGACAGAGAAACTGTGTCCTACATGATGCCCCACCACAGTGAACCTTTGGGGGATTTTTGTATGTCACTCTTTAATACTATGTCTCCATAATAATTATTGCCAAGTAGGAATAAGGCCCATTGTGGAAATAAATACAACGAGCTCTAGAAAGAGGCTCTGGGAGAGCGCCAAGGTCTTGGACACTCAGCATCAATTTGCTGTGGTGATCTCAGCAGGGTATCATGACAAAGAGTCCAACATTTTCCCCAGGGGAACTGATCTCTGCTACCTGAAGAGCAGTTGTAATTTTGAGTGATCGCCAGCCCTCACCTGGAGATTGGCAACAATTGTTACCCAGGAGGAAATGACTGTTTTGGAGGGTGGAGTCTATGGCATTGTACCTGTCTGAGGTCCAACCCCTCCTCAAACCCCACCCTCTCCACCCCACAAATCCCCAGGAATTTCCCAGCCTGGAGTTGGCAACCCCATCTCCTTCCCAGCTAACCTTCAACCTACCGTTATCTGCCCCTCTGACTGCATCTGACTTCTGCCCTCCCTCCTGGAGACCAGTTGTAATTCTGAGTGATCTCCACTCCTCATCTGGAGATTGGCAACAATGGTTCCCCAGGAGGAAATGGCTGGTTTGGAGGGTGGAGTCTATGGCATTGTACCAGTCTGAGGTCCCACCCCTCCTCAAACCTCAACCTCTCCAGGTTCCACCCCTCAAATCTCCAGGAATTTCTCACCTGGAGTTGGCAACCCTATCTCCTTCCCAGCCAATCATCAACCTACCTTTATTTCCCCCTCACTTTTCAGCTTTCATGCCCAGTGAAAAGTTGTTCTAAGAATGTATTTATGGTAGAAAAACCAGGAGAAGATCTGTATATGATATGTTAAACTGTGGTATGAATGACGCATAGGAATTTTTCTGGTGAAGAGGTGAAACGAAGAGTCATTCCGGAGGTTTTCGTCTGCACTTTCATTCTTTCATAGAAGTTCACCTTCATCTGAAAGAAAACTCACCATTCTTTTGTGTATTAGTATCTGCTTTAATATTGATGTATGTTATAATACACTTTGATATGCTCAAGTGCTTTGTACTATTAGTCTGTGCTTTGTCTATTTAGATTATCTCAGGACTGTGTTCTCCATCGCATATGTGTACTCCAAAGGATTGGCATGAAAGAGTCTCCCAGTTTGAAAGCAGCCCTCTGGGAGAAGGCTCTTATGACTCCTGAAGCCCAGCCACAGGACCTCTCAAAAGGCAAAAAATGGGCCGATACACTTTTAGTGGTGTCTGTGCCATGGACTCCCACTTAGGATTCATCTATCCAGCAGGCTCACAGGTCAGCCTCAGTTCCAAGAAGTGCTTACAAACCATCCCTTAAGAAGGTGAAGGCAAAGTAAAAGCACTCATTGGATCCATCTGCCTCCCTGACATCTGCAGCCAGAAAGAGGGCATCCATGGTGATGAGTAGCAATCTAGAGGTCATTGCCCCTTCCCTGCACCCTGCAACCAGTTGTATTGCTGTTGGATGATGACAATGAGAAAGAAAAAGCTGAAATTGGTTCTGGAGATGCTTCTCACTGCTCCTATGTTCTGGCAGCCTCCTTGGTGTCCTTATCCACCCACCCCTATGTATATGCCTCATTGGGTGCAGCAGATGTGGCTCCATTCCATGGTTCTGAGGCTTGCAACACTCAATTCTGAGCCCATTCCAGGCCTGTGAATGCAGGTACCTGGGGTGGATAATTTTTGAAAATTATTTTCAGTAAAAATCATGAAATAAAATGAATAATAATAATGGCCAGAAAATAGATTCAGGAGGGTAGCTGTGTTAGTCTGAAGCAGCAGAACAAAGTTTGGTCTTAAACACTGGACCCAGACTTTGTTGCAATGACCAGAAAAGAAATGTAGACAATGAAAAATGTATTTAACTTCGTATATATGATCACGCCAAATTCCAACATGCTATTCCATCACAAGAGCCAGCATGGTGTTGTGCTTAAAGCATTGGATTAGGATCTGGTAAATCCAGGTTCAAATCCCCACTTGTACCATGGAACCTTGGTGGGTGATCTTGGGCCAGTCACATTACTCTCAGCCTAGCCTGACTTGGATAGCCCCAGGATAGCCTGATCTTGTCAGATCTCAGAAACAAAGCAGGGCAAACATGGAGGCAGGCAATGGGAAATCACTGCCAAATGTCTCTTGCCTTGAAAACACCACAGGGTCACCATAAGTAAGTTGTGATTTGATGGGGGGGGGAATCATCACACCACTCTTGTTCTGAGCAGACACTTGGGAGGTCTTCTGTTCTCCATTTTGAAGCCCAAGAGCTGACCATCCCAAATATCTACAAGGCATTTTTGAGAGCTAGGAATCTGCTTTTTATTATCTAATGGTAGCCAAGGCATCACAAAATAGTGATTGCGACTTCACCAGACTGAATGTTAAGAAACACATGACCCCCACCCCAAAGAAGGTGCCCCCATCCTTCAGTGTTTCCAAAGAACTGAAGTCAAACCAAAGAATCCCTGCAGTAGAAACTAAAGGGGGGAGGGAGATTTTTGCAAACCCAGCAAAACCAGTGCAATGTACAGAGTACCCAGCAGTACCATTGCAATCACAGAGTGCCCAGCAGAACCCAGTGCCACTGTGGCAATGCCAGCTGATGTCAAGCACAGAATCACAGTCCAAGGGGGGGGGGCGGTTGGAAGCCCAGTAGAACCAGTGCAATGTACAGTTCCAAGCAAACCCAGTGCCTTCTGTTCATAATATTAACAAAGGTTTGCTACTGTACCACTCTTAAATATGTTGGAATATGCAAGGTCTGTAGTGCAGTCTTATGAAAAAGATCTGAAGATCACCCTACAAGGGTACAGCTGAAGGACTGGTTGTTAGCATAGTTAGATTAGGGACTTCCCATTATTTCAAACCGTGTCCTTGCTGTCTCCTGATTGGCTCTTCTGGAGACCTCCTGCTTCTGCAGAGCTTCCTGTTCTTATTGTTCCTCCTTCAGAAGTTAGACTCGATAGTTAAGGCTCTCTCTTTTTTATGTTCTATAACAGTTTGTTCTGCTTTACTAAAACTGCCACAAAATACATTCTGTCACCAAGCAAGATAGCAATGAGATGGTCTTGAGACCAAGAAGTGAAAATAAAGGCGGGGGGGGGGGTATTTGATTGTATCCTTTCTGTGTTATATTAGTGAAGCTCAAACAGAGGGGAACTGAACTCTAGAATTCTGTTCCCAAAATAACATAGTTGTGGTGAGACACATTCCAGAGCTGTTGGTTGGGGCTATAGAAGATTAGTTGAATTATTTAAAAACAAAAAGTACATGGTGTTCTGAAAACAATCTTGCTGTATAAACATTAATCTCTCTTAGGTGGGAAAAGAAATTGTGGCCTGTTTAAAATAGGAGATCCCCTGATTTTATTTTAAACTTGGAGCAAAATGTCTCGGAGCAATAGACCTGTTAAACCACCTGCAGGCTCACCAGGTGTACTTAAATCAGTGGATTCTAGTTTACCATTTTCCACAGCAAAAGATTTAGAAGTGCTAATCCAGGAAACAATCAAGATGGCAATCTCTGAAGCTGTGGATCCAATTAAAGAATCCATGAAAGAAATAACACAGCAATTTTCCAGTCAAATAGAAGGACTACAGAAACAAATAGCAGTTAACACACAAAAGATAACGGAATTAAACAAATCAGCTGAGAAGATGAAAGATAAAACAGAAGAAATGAATATAAAACTTCAAACAACAGATCCTAAACAGACCCTTTTGGAACTGGATTTGATGAGACTTCAAATAGACAGAGCAGCATTTATACTCAGATTCCAAAATATCCCAGAAGAAAAAGATGAAGACAACAGAATAAAGATGGGACATAACCTAGCAAAATATATGGGGACTGAAGAGATAGAAAAGGTTTTGGAAGAAATTGATACTGTTTATAGAGCGAATTTGGCATATGCCAGAAGAAAAAGGATCTGAGGGTCGGGTCACACTGCCGTTTTGATCGGGATTCGCTGCTGTTTCCTTGTGCATGTCAGTTTCACATGCACGAATCCACCTCCCGCCCCGAAGCAGGCTTACTCGCGCAATGCTTCCGGGTTTTCCTGACCCCTGGAGAATGTAGTGTTTTCCTGGCACTTCCGCTTTCATTGTGCGGTTTCGCCTATGTGGACAGCCCCTCTCTCGCAAGGATTGCGATTAGGGCCGTCTGAACGTTCTTGGGGGTTTTCTTTTTCTTTTAAAGCTTCCGGTTTGAGCGCTTGAGCAAACATGCGCTTAATAAATCCATTTAAAGTTTAAATACTGGATTTACTAAGCGCATGTTTAGTCAAGCGCTCAAACCAGAAGCTTTTTTTTAAAAAAAAAAACCGCACAAAGACGACCCTGGAGGTGGGAATGAGAGGTGGGGGCTCCAGCAGCCTGGATGGGGCCGGCAAGGAGGATGGCGGAGACGGCGGAGCTTATTTTCATGGGGCAATGGCGGCAGTGGCGGCGGCAGCACCCCCCCAAAGTCTTGGCAGGAGCTGCAGCCGCCCGAGCCTCCCCGTGGCCAGCAGGATCACCTGGAAGGATGGCACAGCAGCAGGCAAGCGGGTGCTGGGAAAGAGGGGAAAGAGGCCAGTGGCTGCATGTAGACAGCCCAAAGTGAATAAAAATGTTCCCGATTTAAATAAACTGGAAACAAAGCGCATGTCCTTTGCAGTGTGACCAGAGCCTCAGAGGTAAAATTTTAAAGGCAGCAAACAAAAATCTATTGAAGATAGACAACACAGAAATAAAGATCTTAAAGAAAATGGGGGGCATGGCGTTGCACAAATGGAGTAGGATGCTTGTGCTGGCAGCTCTTCCCGTTTCTACTGAATGCAACCAGACTATCACTGATACAACTCTTCTATGAACTGCAAAAATATTACTAGTTAAAGCCTTCTTATTTGTGCACATATTTGCCGTGGTATCCCGTCTGGTAAGAGTTTAATCTTCTTGAGATCCGATACGACGTTGAGGCCTGGGCGGGAAACACAGCGCGCTAAAATGGCGGATGATACCATCGCTGATTCGATTGAAGACGCTGAAATTTTGACTCCCCTTTCAAAAATGGACCTTATAGAAATGGAGGATCGAATACTCCTAAAACTAAGCACTTTATTGAAGCCGGTCCAAATACAATTGGGAGAAATCAAATCTAACATAACTGAAACTAAGAAAAAAGCGGAATGCGCTTTAACGCTGGCTGAGACTGTTCAAGAGGAAATGCGTCTTCTACAAAAAGAAAATGATTCTCTGAATAGTAAAATCTTAACCCTTGATATGGAAATCCGTAAAAATAACATCAAATTTAGGGGTTTTCCGGAAAAAATCGACTCAGAAGAAGACCTTAATGCTTTTATGGCAGGCTGGCTGGCTGAAATTTTCTAACTAGGAGAAGACATGGTTCCAGTGATTGTTAAGGCCTATCGCATAGGCTTTCCAAAAAATCCTAACAGAAAAGGTCCAAGGGACATTGTGATATCGGCTCTGGACTATAGAGTACGTAAAAGGATTCTAAATGCTGCAAGAGAAGTAGGCTTTTTTTAATACAAAGAACACAAAATAGAAGTCTTCCCAGATCTACCTCTGGAAGCCATCAGTAAAAGAAGGGAACTACGCCCAGTCACCGCCAAACTTCAAGAAGCAAGAGTGGAATACAAATGTTTGGGTGCGGCTACGTTACATCTGATCTATAAAGGTGAAAGACTACAAGCAAATAATCTTGAAGACGGTTTCAGACTTCTGGAAAAAGTGGGGCTAAAAGCTTCTGAAAACCCAAACAAGAACCAACACAAAAGAAAGCTTCACTTCACTACCACACCTCCCAAGGGAAGTAAAATACCCAGCAAAATACCCAGTGTTCACCACAAGAACACACACTGAAAGATGGATTCTAAAACTGGTAACAGTTATCTAGTAAAATTAAGTTATGTAACTCCAGTTAAATAATAATTACAGAAGGGGGCCATTAAATATGTTTATGGTTTTATTCTTAAGCAATGTATCTAAGCATATAGACAAAGGTAGCTGTGGGGAGAGACTTATCATTGTTATTCTATATCTTTATCAGAACTACCTGGTTAGGAGATAGGAAATTTTCCTGTCACCTCATAGTTTTCTACGAGAGTTCCTAGGTATTTTGTCATTAATTTTTCTTTAAGGTTTTAAAAGTTAATTCAAACTTTAAGTTTAAGGATACAGGGAAAAGGAAATCAAAAAGGAATATTATATTAAGTATATAAGTGAAAATTTTCAAAAAAATAATATCACTTGGGTGACTTCACAATTTTATTTCTTTATTTTTATTTTTTATCTAAAACTGGTTACAGACCAAACAATATACTCTAAACATGTCTAAATTGAAAGTTTTAACTCTGAATGTAAGAGGTGTTAACTACTGTATTAAGAGAAAGAGAGTATACAATAACCTTATGAATCTAAAACCGGATATACTGTTTCTCCAGGAGACTCATCAAAAATACCCAGAAAAAAAAATATTTACTACTACCTGGTTCCCTACACAATTGCAAGCTTGTGGGAGCTCAAAATCCAGGGAGGTAGCGATCATGTTTTCTAGAAATGTAACTCTTAAAATTTCTGACGTGTTAAAAGACCCTAATGGTAGATTTATTTTTGCAAAAGGTGTAATGAATGACAAAAAACTGACTGTTGGCTCTATATATGCTCCAAACTGCGACCAAATTAACTTTCTCTCTGAAACTTTTCAGCTTTTAGAAAATTTTAAAGAAGGTGATGTTTTACTAGGGGGCGATTTGAACTACATCATCAATCAAGATTTGGACAGAACATTTTCTAAAAAATCTTCAAAAAAAAAAAGGTAAAGGCTCAAAGTCTGTTAAACACGATTTAAATAATCTCTTAAAAGAACACGCTTTACTGGATATATGGAGACACCAACACCCCCTAGAAAGGGATTATACATATTATTATTCTCAATACAATATTCATACCAGAATCGATTACTTATTGGTATCACTCTCTACAAAACCAAATTACTAACTCCCAGATTGGTGACAAACTTTGGACAGATCATTCTTGGGTTGCTTGTAGTTGGATAAAGCTTCAGAACAAAAACACTCCTCTAGATTTTGGAAATTAGATAATAGTTTATTGGAAGATCAAAATATTAGAGAAGACATAGAACTTAAACTTAAACTTTATTTCCAAGAAAATATTGTAGAAGCTTCCTCTCCACTGATTTTATGGGATGCGATGAAACCTGTTATTAGAGGTGAACTGATCGTGAAATCCTCCTACAAATGGAAGCAGAAAAAAGAAATTCGACAGGCACTTATGGAAAGAATTGATACTCTAGAAAAGAAACACAAAGCCAACTGTAGTAAAAAGATATATAAACAATTGTTAATAGAAAGACGTAAATTGGAAGTTTTAGATACTGAAAAAATACAAAAAGACCTTCTTTATTTAAAACAGGAATCCTGGTTTTATAATGCAAAGAATTTAAAAATACTAAATAAGAGGGTAAATACTAAGAAATCAGATAGGAATATCCACCTAATAAAAGACAAAAACGGTACATTACATTCCAAACCAGAACAGATTCTTAAAACATTTGTTGCCTATTATCGCAAATTGTATTCGACTCAAAATGTATCACAATCTTCTATAAAGGAATTTTTTAAAAACAAATTTGTTAAAAAAGCTAAGTATAGGGCATAGTTCCTTTTTAGACAAAGATTACTCAAAACAAGAAGTTTTAGACGCAATAAAAAGGTTAAAAGTTCATAAGGCCCCCAGACCTGATGGTTTTACATCCTTTTTTTATAAGAATTTTTCCAAATCCCTGGTAGAACCTTTACAAAATACCTGTAACTATATTCTTAAAACGGGTCATCTTCCACAATCTTGGCTCCAAGCAACAATAATAGTCATTCCCAAACAACAAAAAGACAAATTATTGCCTGCATCTTATAGACCCATATCTCTATTAAACATAGATTTCAAAATATTTACTTCAATTTTAGCCCAACGTTTAAACCAGATAATAACAGACTATATAAACCCCGATCAGGTGGGTTTTATTCCAGGAAGGGATTTAACTGACAATACATATAAAGCTTTTAATATCTTGCAATATGCCCATAAAGATACAACAGAAATGATTATGCTTTCGCTTGATGTGGAGAAAGCCTTTGATTCGATAGAACTCCCATTTTTAAAATCAATACTAGAAAATATGAAATTTGGCCACAAATTTTTAAATGCAATTTATGCTATTTACGAACATCCACAGGCTTCGATCAAAATAAATAATACACTGTCAAATAGCTTTATTCTTGAATGAGAAACGAGGCAAGGATGCCCCCTATCGCCTCTGCTATTTGCATTGGCAATAGAACCGTTAGCCCAACAGATTAGAACCACTAAAAAAGTAACAGGAGTCCAACTTAAGAACACAGAATTTAAGATCACACTATTTGCGGATGATATGTTATTATTTCTAACAAATCCTATTGTATCCTTGGAGGCCCTTCAAAACACATTACAGGAATATGAAAAAATTTCAGGTCTTAAAATTAACATCTCCAAATCAATAATAATGCCAATTAATATTCCTATATCAGTACAAAAAACATTGCAGGCTAAATTTAATTTTCATTGGTCAGATTCCAAATTAAAATATTTAGGTATTCAATTACCAGCAAATATGAATCCAATATTAACTTTCAATCATGGGGAAATGCTAAAAGAAATCAACTCTAAAATAAAGAAGTGGGAACAACATCCTCTATCTCTAATAGATAGATATAACTTAATAAAATCCTTTTTACTACCCAAATTTTTATTTCTGTTTAGAGCAATTCCCATTAAAATACCCCTATAGATAATTAAATCATGGCAAGATAGATTGTTAACATTTTTATGGAACAACAAAAAAGCTAGAATCAGTGCCCTAACATTAGTTAGAAGGAGGAATGCAGGTGGTTTCCAACTTCCTAATTTACTTGACTACTATAAAGCAACACACTTAAGTAGAGTATTAAGAATGCTACAAGATGATTCTGTCATAAATTGGACCCATTTTCACTCAGAAAACTCTTTTCCTTATACTCTTATTGAAATAATTTGGCAAAATAAAAAACACAGATACCCCAAAGTTTTCCATGATGATCTATTAATGGCTTCCTTAGAAATATGGGAAGAATTTAGAGCAAAATTAGTACCAGAATTTTCCAGATTCAGGACCTTTTTAGGACAGCATTGGTTTCCCCAGGTATTGAAAGAGTACCTGAAATGGAAATCAAAAAACGTTACTAATCTTAAAGATTTATTACTAAATAATAAATTTATGCAAAAGTGTGACCTAGAAGGAAAACTAGAAATTACCATACCCTGTTACCAATACTTACAAGTAAAACATATGTGTGACTCCATT
This sequence comes from Gekko gecko, assembly GCA_029375565.1. Lineage (NCBI taxonomy): Eukaryota > Metazoa > Chordata > Lepidosauria > Squamata > Gekkonidae > Gekko > Gekko gecko. The sequence goes on along the minus strand of JAPDNY010000005.1, from coordinate 212,320,561 downwards.
CATTTAGAAAGCATTGTTAGAGAACCTTTGACAGACTTTGAATCACTATTAAATATGATAAATCGCTCCACAAAGGGTATACTATCAAAAATTATTCAAATTTTAGCTCGACTAAAAGAAAATTCCACCTTGATTTACCAAACAAGGTGGGAGAAATTATTATCGATCAATATGTCAGATGCAGACTGGAAGCGTATATGGAACTCAACAGAATACTCCTCAACCATTATTTCAATGCGTATTCAAGCCTTCAAAATCCTTTCTTTTTGGTATTTTACCCCGATACAGATGGCCCATATAAACAATTGAGCCCTATGTGCTGGAGAGATTGTAATGAAAAAGGTTCTTATTTACACTGTTGGTTATATTGTCCAAAGATCGCTACTTTCTGGAAAAATGTTTTGGATCAAGTTCAGTTTATTACACAAATATCTATATCTTTTACACCTGAAATAATTATGTTAAATGATAAAATAGCTTTAAAAACGTCAGTTATAAATAATGAACGAATTGCTTTACTTTTGTATGCTACAAAACTTGTTATAGCTATATGTTGGAAATCCAAGCGTCCACCTTCATTAATCACTTGGTATAGTAAGTTGTGGAATCTCTATTTGATGGATAAAATTACTTGGTTTATTAAATCTCCAAATATTGATAAATGTAAATTGCATTTTACAACATGGTCACCAATTTTAGATTACTTACATCAACAAGGAGAAATTCCTGCAATTGTTAAAAGTTTTTCTAATGCCTAATTTTATTAACTACTGTATCCTCATGTTTTATATTGTTCTATTTCGAGAGATATTGTTTGTCTGTTGTTATTTAAATTTGAAACATAATAAATTATATTAAAAAAAAAAGATCTGAAAGAAAATCCCTTAGAGAGTCAGAGAAAAAAGAAGGGAATACTTAAACTTCACAGAAGTACTCAGAAAAAATGAGATCACCTATAGATGGACTCTGCCAGAAGGTCTGATTTTCTCTTTTAGAGGTAAAAGACACAGAATTAACTAAATATTCAAGGCAGAAGACTTTTTAAAGACATATGGAGTGGAACTTCAAGTTAATACAGAAATATCAGAAGAAGAAGAGGAGGAAGAAGAAGATCCCCTACAACGAGCATCAGGAACAACTGTGACAACTCTACCTGCAATTAAGAAACCAAAGATCAAAGACACAAAGAGATTTACGCAGAAACAACTGGGAGAACAACAGGACCTACAATCACAGACTCATCCACAAAATGAATAGAAGTAAAATACAGATTATTTCAATAAATGTAAATGGCTTAAATTCACCCCAGAAAAGAAGACTTCTAAACAGGATTACGATGAAATATGTACGATTGGTGACTTTAATGCAGTATTTGATAAGACACAGGACAGAAAATCAACCAAAGGAAAACTGACACAAGGAAATGAACTTCCTACTGTATTTTATCAATTAATGGAAGAACACAACTATGTTGATGCATGGAAAGTCAGAAATCCACATAAACAAGACTTCACTTTCTACTCTGCAAGACACAACTCTTGGTCCAGAATAGACATGTGTTGGATCTCATCTACTATGATAAGTGATATCCTGGAAGCTGAAACATTTGCTGACCATAACTCGATTACTTTGGAAATACAGGATACACCTAAAAACAGGAATAGGTGGACCTTGAATACTGATATACTAAGAAATAGAAGATTTGTAGAGGAATCCAAGAAGGAATTTCAGTTCTCCTTTGAGAAAACTATCCAACCTGAAATCTCTATAAAAACAGTGTGGGATGCCTTTAAAGCTTTTATGAGAGGATGGAAAATTACTCCCAGATACAAATTCTGATTGAAAAACAAGAAGAAAAGATACAGCAAGACCCAACAAGTGAACAGAGAAAAAATAAACTTAAATTCCTGCAACATCAAATGAATTGTCAGGAAATAGCAAAGAATATAAGATATGCTAAACAAAATTATTTTGAAAATGCAAATAAACCAACTAGATGGCTTGCCTATAAACTAGATAAAGAAAAGGGGAAAAATATAAAGGTACTAAAAATGTAATGGGAGAAGAAATAATTAAATTGGAAGATTTAAAGAAAATAGTGGAACGGTATTACCAGAAATTATATAGTAGAATGCAAGTATCTCAACAACAAATCAGAAATTATTTGGAATTAAATAAATCTAAAAAAAAATCAGAGGAACAGAGAAAAATTTTAAATCAACCAATAACATTAGCTGAAATGTCAGAAGCTATAAAGAAACAACAAAAAAAGGGAAAAGTCCAGGCCCAGATGGGTTACCAGTAGAATTTTATCATCTGTTTGAAAATCAACTAATAATCCCTCTTAAAGAAGTATGTCAAAAAGTAAGACTAGAAGAGAAGACACCAGATTCTTAGAAAGAAGCTTTGATAACACTGATGCATAAACAGAACTCTGATGAGAAAGAAATTAAAAATTATAATTTTGTTATTTAATGTAGACTATTTATTTTATTTATTTATTTATTTGTTTCGATTTGTATCCCAGCCTCCCCGAAGGCTCAGGGCGGCTAACAGTGGGCATGAATGCCAATTTAAACAATATAAAACAATATCAACAGGTAAAATTGTAAAATCAAACAATACAACATAAACACAACATTTAAAACCAAGATGACGGGAGTACAATGGCACGGTTATCAAGGTGGGATATCGAAGGTAGAATAGCGGCAGTGGCGGCTCCTACTCAAAAGCCTGGCAGAAGAGCTCCGTCTTTCAGGCCCTGCGGAACTGGACAAGGTCCCGCAAGGCCCGGATCTCCTCTGGGAGCTCCTTCCACCAGGTAGGAGCCACCACTGAAAAAGCCCTGGCTCTTGTGGCAGCCAGCCTCACATCTCTGGGGCCAGGAATTTCCAGGAGATGTCGGCCCCCAGACCGAAGTGCCTTTGGGGGAACATGTAGGGAGAGGCCGTCCCTCAGGTAAGCCGGACCCTGGCCATACAGGGCTTTAAAGGTGATCACCAGCACTTTGAAGCGAATCCAGTACGCTATTGGCAGCCAGTGCAGAGCTTTCAGCACAGGCTGAATATGGTCCCTCCTAGAGAGACCCATCAGCAGCCTGGCTGCAGCATTCTGCACTAGCTGCAGCTTCTGGATTTGCGACAAAGGCAGCCCTAAGTAGAGAGCGTTACAGTAGTCTAAGCTTGAGGTGACCGTCGCATGGATCACTGTGGCCAGGTCATCGTGGCCAACATAAGAACATAAGAGAAGCCAGTGTTGAATCAGGCCAATGGCCCATCTAGTCCAACACTCTGTCACACAGCGGCCAAAATATACCAGGTGCCATCAGGAGGTCCAGCAGTGGGGCCAGGGTACCAGAAGCCCTCCCACTGCTGCCCCCTCCAGCACCAAGAATAGAGTGCATCACCTGCCCCAGACTGAGAGTTCCCATCTATACCCTGTGGCTAATAGCCACTGATGGACTTCTGCTCCATATGTTTATCTAATTCCCTTTTGAAACTGTCCATGCTTGCAGCTGCCACCACCTCCCGTGGCAGTGAATTCCATATGTTAATCACTCTTTGGGTGAAGAAGTATTTCCTTTTATCTGTTCTAACCCGACTGCTCAGCAATTTCATAGAGTGCCCACGAGTTCTTGTATTGTGAGAAAGGGAGAAAAGGACTTCTTTCTCAACCTGCTCAATCCCATTCATAATCTTATAAACCTCGATCATGTCACCTCTCAGCCGTCGTTTCTCCAAGTTAAAGAGCCCCAAGCATTTTAACCTATCTTCATAGGGAAGGTGTTCCAACCCTTTTATCATTCTAGTTGCCCTTCTCTGCACTTTTTCCAATGCTATAATATCCTTTTTGAGATGTGGTGACCAGAACTGTACACAGTATTCCAAATGAGGTCGCACCAATGATTTATACAGGGGCATGACGATACTGGCTGATTTGTTATCAATTCCCTTCCTAATAACCCCCAGCATAGCGTTGGCCTTCTTTATTGCAGCTACACACTGTCTAGACATTTTCATCGAGTTATCCACTACGACTCCAAGATCTCTCTCTTGGTCTGTCTCTGCCAGTTCAGACCCCATCAACGTGTATTTATAGTTAGGATTTTTGGCTCCAATGTGCATCACTTTGCACTTGGCCACATTGAACCCCATTTGCCACGTTGACGCCCACTCACCCATCCTCAACAGATCCCTTTGGAGTGCCTCACACTCCTCCCTGGTTTTCACCACCCTGAACAACTTGGTGTCATCTGCAAATTTAGCCACATCACTGCTTACTCCCAATTCCAAATCGTTAATAAACAAGTTAAAAAGCATCGGACTGAGTACTGATCCCTGTGGTACCCCACTGCTTATCACCCTCCACTGAGAAAGTTTCCCATTTATACTCACTCTCTGTTTCCTATTTATAAGCCAGTTTTTGATCCACAAGAAGACTTGTCCTTTTATCCCATGACCATTGAGCTTACTTAGGAGCCTTTGATGAGGAACTGTATCAAAAGCTTTCCGGAAGTCAAGGTAAATAATATCTATTGGGTCCCCCTTGTCCACGTGTTTGTTCACTCCCTCAAAAAACACTAACAGGTTAGTGAGACAAGATCTTCCCTTACAGAACCCATGCTGAGTCTGCCTCAATAGTTTTTGTTCATCAATGTGCCTACTAATTCTTTCCTTAATAACAGTTTCCACCAACTTACCCGGTATCGATGTCAGACTGACTGGGCTGTAATTTCCTGGATCTCCCCTGGAGCCCTTTTTAAAGATGGGAGTGACATTAGCTACCTTCCAATCCTCAGGAATGGAGGCAGATTTTAAAGAAAGATTACATATTTTTGTCAGGAGATCCACAAGTTCACATTTGAGTTCTTTCAGAACTCTTGGATGAATGCCATCCGGGCCTGGTGATTTATTAGTTTTTAAATTGTCCATCAGTCGGAGGACTTCCTCTCTTGTCACCGCAATCTGATTCAGGTCTTTCAAACCCCCTCCCGAAATCGGTGGTTCTGGAGTGGGCAAGCACATCTCATCTTCCACAGTGAAGACAGAGGCAAAAAATGCATTCAGCTTCTCAGCCATTTCCCTATCATCCTTCACTACTCCTTTTACCCCTTGGTCATCCAAGGGCCCCACTGCCTCCTTGGCTGGCTTCCTACTTCTAATGTATTTGAAGAAAGTTTTATTGCTGGTCTTTATGTTTTTTGCGATATGCTCCTCATATTCCCTTTTTGCTTGCCTGATCACAGACTTGCATTTTATTTGCCATAGTCTGTGTTCCCTTTATCAACCTCACTAAGACTAGCTTTCCACTGCTTAAAGGAATCCTTCTTACTTTTTACAGCTTCCATTACTTTATTTGTTAACCATGCAGGCTTTTTTCTATACCTATTTGTACCTTTCCTAACCTGCGGTATATATTTTTTCTGAACTTCTAGGATTGTCTTTTTAAATAGTCTCCAAGCTTCCCCAATGGTTTTGACCTTCTCCACTCTTCCTTTCAATTTCTTCCTCACATGTCCCCTCATACCAGAGAAGTTACCCCTTTTAAAGTTAAAAGTGGTTGCGTCAGTCTTTTTGGGCAACTCCCTATCTGTACAAATGTTAAACTCAATGACATTATGGTCAGTGTTCTCAAGTGGTGCAATCACTTTTACATCTCTCACCAGGTCTTGGGTGTTACTTAGGACCAAATCCAGGATCGCCTCTCCCCTGGTAGGATCTGTGACCATCTGTTCCACAGCACAGTCATTGAGAGTGTCTAAAAACGCAATCTCTTTTTCCCGACTAGAACTCATATTGACCCAATCAATGTGTGGGTAGTTAAAGTCGTCTATTACAACACAGTTATTTTGTCTAGCCGCTATCTTTAATTCATTCATCATTTTATAATCCTCCTCTATCTTTTGATCTGGTGGGCGATAACAAACTCCCACTGTTAAGCCTCCTTTTGGACCCACTATTTCAACCCATAGCATTTCCAGAAGTGAATCCAATTCTCTTACCCTCTCAATCTTACTGGACGGTATATCCTCTCTGACATACAGAGCCACCCCACCTCCAACCCTTTCCCCCTATCCAGCAGCCTGGTTCCTTCTTGGGACAAGTGGAGACCGTCCCTTTTGTACAGCTCCCTCTTGTCCCAAAAAGCATCCCAGTGCCTAACAAACTTGAACCCTTCCCCCCTACACCACCGTCTCATCCATGCATTGAGACTCCTGATCTGTGCCTGTCTCTCCAGCCCTGCGCGTGGAACAGGTAGGACTTCCGAGAAGGCTACCTTGGAGGTCCTGGCCTTGAGTTTCCTGCCTAGCAGCCTAAATTTATCCTCCCGGACCTCACGACTGCATTTCCCCACATCGTTGGTGCCGACGTGCACCACGACCACTGGCTCCTCCCCAGCACTATCTACCAGCCTATCTAAAACACGCGTAATGTCCGCTACCTTCGCACCAAGCAGGCAAGTCACCATACGGTCAGTACGCAGGTTTGCCACCCAGCTGTCTACCTGCCTAAGGATCGAATCACCAACTACCAAGAGCCCCCCTCCCACCCTTCCCAGGGACGGTTCCTTGGTACGAAAGGATACCCGTTCACCAGCTGAAGAAGAGGTCCCTTCTGAGGGCACATTCCCCTTATCCTCAGCATGGTGCCCCGTTTCCCCTTGACCCTCATGCTCCCTGGCAGCAGCTGGGCTGCCAGATCCAGAGTGGGACATATCTAACAAGTCCCCGAGAGTCTTCTCCGTGCACCTAACTGACTGTCCCTGCTTCTCCAGGTCAGCCACCTTGGCCTCAAGGGAGCAAACTCGCTCCCTGAGAACCAGGAGCTCCTTGCACCGAGCACACACCCAAGACTTCTGACCAGTGGGCAGATAGTCATACATGTGACACTCCATGCAAAACACTGGATAGCCCCCAACCCCCTGCTGGCATTCTGGCTTCATAATTGTTTTTAAACAAATACTTTTCTATAACCCCCCTTTTAAAACACTTTGTATTTATATAGCTCCTGTTGTAGGAGTCTACTTACCTTACTGGGAACCCAAGGAGCCAAGGTCCTGGCTTTCTGGCTCTTCCTGGGCTTCTTACAGAGCCCCTAGGCTAAGAGCCACAGGCCAAGAGCCTCACCCTTTTGCTCTCACCCTTCGGCTCGTGCCAGAGGCTCCAAGGAAGGGGGCCAACTGCTGTGCCTGCCTCAGATGGAAAAAGGCCAACCTGGCAATGGCTGCTACCTGGGCCTCTATCGTTAGAGAGGAGTCCAGGAGCACTCCCAAACTCCTAACCTCCGACGCTGGCACCAAAGGTACCCTGTCGAAGGCCGGGAGAGGGAGCCCCAGCCCCGAACCGATCTGACTCAGGCCCAGGACCTCCGTCTTTGCCGGGTTTAGTTTCAGCCGGCTCAGTCTGAGCCACCCAGCCACGGCCTGTAACGCCCAATGCAGGTCATCCGGGGTGGAGCCCGACTGGCCCCTCAACATCAGATAGAGCTGGGTGTCATCTGCATATTGATGACACCCAAGCCCACAACTCCAGGCAATCTGGGCAAGGGGATGCATGTAGATGTTAAACAACATCGGGGACAGCACTGCCCCCTGAGGTACCCCACACTCAAGGGGGTGTCTCTGGGATCGCTGTCCCCCTATCACCACCCTCTGTCCCCGACCTTGGAGAAAAGAGGCAAACCATTGAAGGGCAAGCCCCTGAATCCCCACGTCAGCAAGGCGGTGGGCCAGCAACTGGTGGTCGACTGTGTCGAACGCTGCTGACAGATCCAACAACACCAGAGCTGCCACACCGCCCCAATCCAGATGCCTACGGAGATCGTCAGTCAGTCGGGGCAACCAGTACCGTCCCATGACCCGGGTGAAAGCTGGACTGGTAAGGATCTAGGATGGAAGCATCATCTAGAAAGCTCCACAGCTGCAACGCCACCGCCCTCTCAATAAGTTTGCCCAAATAGGCCCATATTTTGGCATCCAGAATGAAAAAAAAAACATTGTCACAGAAGATCTATAAAGACCAAGTGGGCTTTCTAATAAAAAGACTATTGAAGAACAATGTGAGGATATTAAATGTCTTGGAGTATTATGAAGTGTTGGTAGTTAATATCCAGCAGTCAGATCAGAACGATCTATGTGACAGCTGACAAGCTGCTAGGAACAAGTCCTGACCTATTCAGACCAGCTCAGGTATGAGGCCAGTGTATCATGACTCAGCATGACGCTGATTGGTTGCTCAATGTATAAATGTAAATGTCTTGCACTGTACAGTTCTTCTTCTCTCTGTGTATGTGTCTGGCAGAGCAGTTTGTTGGTGAATCCTGTAAATAAAACTGTATATAGTTTTCCACAGTGCTGTCTCTGTGTGGTGCTATATAGAAGCTACTCTGCTGGAGTGCTGGTGCTGCTGCACAATCCTGGTGGCTGAAGGGGGCTGTAAGTTGCTTAACGCAGTCTGTGCGTCACACCCAGAAAAACAAATGGCTTTGATTTTTTTAGATGCAGAGAAGATCTTTGACAATGTTAACTGGAATTTTATGCTGGAATTACTTTCATATGCTCAAGCAGGCACAGATTTCCAGAAAATGGTTGAAGCAATCTATACGAAGCAGCGAGCAAAGATTTTGATTAACAGTAATCTATCACAGGATATTGAAATTCATAAAGGAATGAGACAAGGTTGTCCCCTTTCACTGCTGTTGTTCATTTTTTCTTGAAGTTCTAAATGATGTAATCAGAAAGGACCAATGAATTTTAGGCTTTAAGCTAAGAGGAGAAGAGTACAAGCTTTTAGGATTTGCAGATGACTTAGTGTTTATTCTAGAGAATCCTCTTAACTCTACAAGTATATGGATAAATGCATTGCAAGACTATGGAACTGTAGCAGGATTGAAAATTAACTGTAAAAAACCAAAAATATTGACAAAAAATTTGGTTTAAACACAAGTTCTCCTACTACAAGAGAAAACAGGTTTGGAAGCAAGATTAAATATTTAGGAATAAATATAATACATAAATGTGGCTCATTGTTGGAGAATAATTATATAGACTATTGAAATCTATTAAGAAAGACCTGAAAAAGTTGCAAAAATTTCAAATATCGTTTATGGGAATAATTGCCACCATTAAAATGAATGTATTACCAAGAGTGAATGTTTTTATTTCAGACTATATAAATTATTATAAACCAGAACTACTTCAAAGAATTTGATAACATTTTATCAAAATTTACCTGGCAAGGGAAGAAACCAAGAATAAAACTTAAGGCTTTATAAGATTCCAAAGATAGACCAGGGTTTTCCCTTCCAGACTGGCTACTTTATTATAAAGAAACAGCACTGAACTGGATTAAAGAATGGATTATGCTAGAAAATCAGAGATTGCTAAAACTAGAAGGACACAATTTATTACTAGGATGACACACATTTTTATGGTATGGAAAGGCAGATTCTCATAAATATTTTAAGCAACATTGGATTAGAGCTTCCTTAATGAAAGTATGGGAGACAACAAAGATTCAATTTTACAATAAACTTGCAAAGTGGGTTGCACCTTTGGAAGCTTTTACAAATCATAACATGTACCAAGAAGAACAAACTACAAGATATCAAGATATTCTAGACTCTAAAAAGAACTTGAAATCGCTACAGAGTTTTACATGGTGGCAAAAGGCACAAATGGAATCTAGATATGCTAAAGATAAACCATTAGGCTTTTTGATACCCCTTTAGAAATAGATAAGTCTCTTTTGTATGTGGAACAAAAATTTATAAAAAAGTATGCTTCATTGTTACAATACTGGATGGAAAATGAAGTAGTGAAAGACGTAATGATTCAATGGGCAAAAAAATTGGGGCATAATATAGACTTAGATCAATGGTCACAGATCCGGAAGAAAAATATAAAAATTACTAAAGCCACCTCTTATAAAGAGAATATATATAAGATGTTCTATAGATGGTATAATACCCCAGAGAAACTTGCTAAATTTGACTCAAATTGTTCAAATCAATGTTGGAAATGTCAAAATAAGGAGGGATCCTTTTACCATATGTGGTGGTTTTGTGACAAAGCCAAAAAATATTGGGCTTGGATACATGAAATATTGCAGAAAATGTTAAAATGTTATATACCCTTTGTACCAGAAATATTCTTGTTAAATATTTAACCTGAAAGCTGTAAAAAAAATATGACTCTTTTGATTCTGTATGTAGTTACTTCTGCTAGAATTTTATATGCAAAATATTGGAGAAGAGTGGAAATTCCTACTAAAGAAGAGATTATAAACAAAATGCTGGAAACAGCAGAAATGAATAAATTGACTTTATTATTGAAAGAATACCCAGAAAAAACTTTTGAGAATACATGGACAAGGTTCTACACTTGGTTGGAAAATTATAACAATTTAAAGCTATAGTCAAACAATACATCGGTGAAGATACAGAGAAGAGTTTTTGCTATACTGGCAATGAATGACTATAATTTTTTGAGATGAACATTTGACCAACATGGTTCAGTTGTTAGGCATAAATATTATAATTACTGGAAGATTTTCCCCTGAGTATGTACATATGTCTGTGTATTGAATGTATGTATGGAAAATTTAATAAAATATTGTAAAAAAAGAAAAGAGGACATGTCCTCTAAAAAGAGGATATCTGGTAACCTTATGTAACACCCTAACTACTGCTGTGCAAGATCTTGCTGAGCTAGGTGCAAGGAAAGGAAGAGAGAAAGGCTAGACTATTGGAGAAAATGACGTGCAGGCTGGCAATTATTGTAGCAGCAATTAGCGTGTTGGCTTGGTTGTATGACTGTTAAATAAGTTTGCTTCAATCTTGGAGAATGGGAAGTCTAGCCGATCAATCCTAGTGTGCTTTTGCATTGCTCAGACCTCCCTGTACCCCTAGTGGCTGCAGCTAGAGCTGCACTTTAAAAATAAAAGGGAAAAAAATGATCAGCTTGATGCAGCATGAGTCTGGCTTCAACAGACCCTTTGAGGGCCTTCTTCAAGCTGCACCTGAGGCAGACTGCTCCCTGTCCCCTTGCTACACCACTGTGTCAATGTTGGTAGGTTTGCCTCAGGCTCTCCTTCCATCCCCAGCTGGCTCTGACTCCAAAGAGGCTTCCCATCCCACATCAATGGTTCTCTTCTTCAAAAGGTTCTCTTCTATGTGAAAAGCAAATGGAGGGTGATAAGGTAACCCTGGCTTCGGCCCTCGCAACGGCCACCGCGTGGGAGAGATCTCATTCATCTAATGCTGTCTCCACTCACATGGCGAGCACTGGCCCAGGGGATCTGCCAGAGGAGGAAGACGTCCATCGCACTCAAGCCTCCACCAGATGCCGGGGTGGACAAGGCATCAACCAAAGCAGTGCGGTCAACAAAGAGTGTGCCAGCTGTGGGAGGCGGCATAAGAGGAAGAGCGGCAGGTTTCGGGATGCCACATGCTGAGACTGCAGCCGCACAGGCCACATCGCCTGGGTCTGCTGCTCCAAGGGACCCCAAGCACCGCAAATGCAGCACCACTCTTTGAGGAATAAGTGGCTAATGAGAACCTCTACCTCATCACCAACGCATCTACTTTGTTAGAACAGGTACTGAGACTCCCCGGCCATTTGTCCACCCCCAAAATGCAAGTCTGGGTTAAAATAGAGGGGTTACCCCTGCTTCATGGAGCTTGATTCTGGCTCCATGACCTCCATCATATCTGAGGTCACTCTCAAATGTTTGTGTCCTAAGGGGGGACCCCACTTGCACCCATCTCCTGTGATGCTCATGGACTTTCAATGGAATCACGTGCTGATAAAGGGGGTTGGGAGTTTCTGGGTACAGTACTGAGGCTTTAAGGGTCTATTGGACTTGATCGTTGCCGAGGGCAACCTAGTCAGCCTCCTGGAGCATGCCTGGTTCGAGCCCCTAGGAATTTCGATCAAGGGAGTCCAGCTCTGCGCGGCCCACGATTTCCAAGAGGTCTGCTGCGAATTCCCATCCATTTTCAATGGGACGCTGGGACGCTACACAGGCCCCCCAGTCTTGCTGCAACTAGACCCCAAGGTGCCCCCCATTAGAATGCATTCCAGGATGGTACCATTCACGTTGAAGCCAAAAATTGACGCGGAACTGGACCACCTAGGGGCCTGGAACCGGTCTCTCACACAGTGTGGGAGACCCCTATCGTTACGCCCGTAAAGCCTAATGGGGATGTCCGCATCTGCGCGGACTACAAATGTATGCTTAATAAGGCACTGCAGGACCATGCCTATCTGGTCCCCATAGTCAGCCACATACTGGTCACCTTGGCAAGGGCAAAGATCTTTGGGAAACTTGATCTTGCCCAAGCTTACCAGCAGTTGCTGGTCAATGAGACAACCGCCGAGGCACAGACAATTGTTACTCACTGGGGGGCTTTCCAGGTGAATAGACTACAGTTTGGGGTGAGCGGGGCGCCTGGCAAATTCCAACAACTAATGGATTCTCTTCTAAAAGGGATACCCGGCGTCATCCCATTCTTTGATGATGTGATGATTGCCGCTGCCATGCCGGCTGAATTCGCTGACCGACTCCACAGTCCTCTGCTGCTTCCAAGATGCTGGCCTAAAAGTAAAAAAGGAGAAATGCCAGCTCGGGGTGCCCTCAGTGGACTTTTTGGGCTTTACTGTGGATGCGGACAGCTTGCACCCAGCTAGGGACAAGGTGAAGGCCATCGTGGAGGCCCCACCACCTAAAACCAAAGCTGAGCTTCAGGCTTTTCTTGGACTTCTCAACTTCTACCATGCCTTCCTCCCCCACAAGGTGGTGGTAGCTAAACCCCTACACCCCTTGTTAGACAAGCAGGCCCCTTGGTCATGGGGCCCCCGCCAGGCCACCGCGTTCCGGGGCATCAAGGAACTGTTGATCTCTAACTCCGTCCTGACCCATTTCGATGAGTCCTTGCCTGTGGTCTTGGCCTGTGATGCTTCACCCTATGGTGTTGGCATGGTGCTAGCACATCGTCTTCCGGACGGGCAGGAGGTCCCGGTCATATACTATTCGCGGATCCTATCTGGGGCTGAACGTAACTATGCCCAGATAGATCACAAGGGACTGCCGATTGTGGCCTGGGTCAAGAAGTTCCATGACTTCTTCTATGGCTGGCCCTTCTCCATCGCCATGGACCACCGTCCCCTGCTGGGTCTCTTCACTGCAGATTGCCGGATGCCACAAGTCCTCTCCCTGCAGGTCTTGTGGTGGTCCATATTCCTTGCAAGCTACAATGATACCCTACAACACTGCCCAGGAAAGGCTATGGGCCATGCCAACACCCTGAGCCGTCTCCCCCTGCCAGACTTGGACAAAGATCTGGCCCTGCACATTGTGTCCTCCAGCTGGAGAGTCTCCTTGACGCCTCCTCCAGGCTGTGGACATTGCACGCCACTCGGCCTGGGACCCCGTCATATCCCGAGTTCTGGGCTGGGTGGTGAAGGGGTGGCCTGCAGCTACAGAAGGGCCTGAGTTCACCACATTTATGGCCCAGTGAGAGGAGCTTTTGGTTTACAAGGGCTGCCTGCTATGGGGGGACAGGGTGGTAATCCCCAGCGCCATTCGGCACCATGAAGGCCCTCGCCCGGAGCTACATTTGGTGGCCCAGCATAGACAGCGAAGTGGAAGCCTGGGTGAAGTGCTGCTAGGTCTGCCAGGTGGTCCAGCCCAGCCCACCAAGTGCACCCACACAATCCTAGGAATCAACATGGACTCCATGGTCCCAGCTCCACATTGATTTTGCCGGGCCCTTCCACGGACTGACATTCCTTGTGACAGTGGACTCCTACTCAAAGTGTCTGGAAATTAGTCCAGTTTCTACCACCTCCTCCAGAGCCACCATCCGGGCTCTCCGCAAGATCTTCGCCACCCACGGCCTGCCTGACACAATCGTATCGGACAACAGGATGGCATTTATGTTGGAGGAGTTCCAGCAGTTCCTCTGTGACAACCTGATCTGGCACATCAGGTCGGCACCCTTCCACCCCACGACGAACAGACAAGTGGAGCACATGGTCCACGCCGCGAAGGAAGCCCTCAGCCGCCTGACGGATGGGGACTGGGAGTTCTGCCTCACCTGTTTCCTCCTGGCGCAATGGACCACTCCCAACCCGGTAAGCGGTTGCTGCCCCATGGAACTCCTAATAGGCCGGAGACCCACAATCCTCCTAGACTGCCTACACCCAGACAGGGCTCCAGAGTCGCGGACCTTGTCCGAGCAATGGGAGGCGCCTCGGGGGTTCTTCTCGGAAGACCTGGTATACGTCAGAAACTACGGCAAAGGTCAGGAGTGGACCACAGGCAGGGTCATCCGCCCCACAGGACCGGTGTTGTATGAGGTCTCGACAGGCTGTGGGCACGTCCTGCGATGCCACATGGACCAGTTAAGGCAGAGCATGCTTCCAGAAACTAGAGAGATCCAGACCCCAGGTGACACCAGAGAAGTGCCAGTTGCCACTTCAGACCAGGGGAGCGTTCAGGAATGGGAACTGGCTTCCCTCACTGTGGCCTCCCCTGAGGGTAGAGCACTGACCCTGACACAGATACCGGATGAGGTGCCACCACCACCGCCACAACCAGTGGGACGTGGGAAAAGCAGGCACCTTCCCCAGGGCCACTTCAACTGAACAACTGAGAAGCTCCAGTGCCATCCCCAAGGCGGTCCATTAGGGAATGCCGAACCCCCACGTACCTGAAGGACTATGTCACAAAGGCAGGGATTGAACTATGGGGGGAGGGGTGTTGTGTCCGCTGACTGCCACAGGGTGACAGCAACACAGCTGGAGCTTGAGTCCCAGATAACAATAGGGACTAGGCTCCTGAATCTTCCTTTGGGGAACCAATGGGAACAGTGGCGGGAAGTTTAAACCCGCCAATGGGACCTAGGGGCATCTCCCTTCGTCTGTATATAGTTGGCCACCTGGCTGGTATTCTGTGTTCTTGTTGTGTCCAGTAAATGACTAAATGACCTTGAGGCTGATCTGGGAACTCCAACTGATGCAAAATGTGGTGGCACGCCTGCTGACTGCGACGTCTGTGTGGGCGCATATTCAGCTGCTGCTCCACCAATTGCACTGGCTACCAGTCCAGTACTGGATTTGCTTCAAGGTGCTGATTATGACCTTTAAAGCCCTCTGTGGCCTGGGACTGACATATCTAAGGGATTGTCTCTCCCCATGTATGCCCCGGGGAGCTTTGTGCTCTGCAGACCATTGTCTGCTGGCTGTCCCCAGCCCAAGGGATGTTCACGTAGCCTCAACTGGGATCAGGGCTTTTTCTGCCCTGCCCCTGGTCTGGTAGAATATGCTCCTGATTGAGATCAGGGCCCTGCAAGACCTCTTACAGTTTTGCAGGGCCTGTAAAATGGAGCTGTTCTGCCAGGCCTTCAGGTGAGGCAGTGGTGTCCATTAATTGGCCTTGTTGCTACAGCTGCTGCAGTTCTGCTATTAATAGGCAGCTATTGGTAAAATCTTTGTGGTTTGGCTGCAGCCCAATTGTTCCCAGCTTTAGGACTGCTAAATATGTAGTTGCTGCTATGCCTATCTTTTAACTGTTTTTATTGTTTGATATTCATTTCTAATTGTCTATGGATTGTAACTTATTGTTGTAACCCACCCTGAACCTGCTTGCAGGAAAGGCAGGATATAAACTGAAATAATAAAAAATAAATAACTCTTGCATTTACATGCTAATTTGCTGCCATCCATTGATCTTGCTGGCCACCTGTTTCAATTTCAGCTCTGTGTACACATCTTGGCTCTGAGTGGCCCCTCTTAATGGCTGCCCCCACCCTCTTTTTCCCTGTAAGTAACCTTTGAGGAGATTTTATTCCATTTGTCTGAAGAAATGTGCTTTGCAGACAAAAGCTTACACTTTGAATAAAAGTTTGTTGGTCTTAAAGGTGCCACTGGACTCAAACTTTGTTCTGCTGCTTCAGACCAACATTGGCTACCCACCTGAATTATATCTGCCAATAGGAGTTAGAACTGTCGTTCTCACTTCACAGCTTGCAGAGAGCCACATACACATTTACCATCAACCAAAAGAGCCACATGACTTTGCAGGGCATCAGACCTGCCCCACTGAACACTCACATACAATAATATAACTATTAATTATGGAACTACAACCTTTTAAATTACCAAAATACCTCTGAGCATTCAGGATTATTTCTCCCCACCACTGTCAGAGTGAGGGGAAGGGCTCACCCTTTGCCTTCCTGCTTTTAGCATGAAGTACAGTAGCTCAGGTGAATGAGATGTCAGAACACCTGGAGTAGAGCAAGCTTGCTGTTGAGAAAGGGGAATAAAATCACTCCCCCCAACCCACACTGTGGCCAGCTTGCTTTCTTCCAAACAGCCAGCTTGGTGCTGGGATGGGAGTGTGGAAGATGTAGAGAAGGGTGGGGGTCATTGAAGACAGTGAACCCTTTACTTCCATCCTTGACAGAAGGTCCACAGCTCATGGAGGCTCTCAGCTTACCTACCATCCAGTCTTTCCAGTGTTTGAAAGGGGGAACTATCTGCCAATTAAAAGCTGTACCAGGCAATGGTCTTTCCCACTTCCCAGGAACATGGGGGTGGCTGCCACATTGGGGAACAGTGCCCAAAAGATAGTCTATAGTTCCATCAAACTGTTTTTAAAACAAAGAATCTTGAATTCTGAGAGACAGCATGATCTATCGCAGATTAAATGCTATTTTCCAGGCATGGAGAAATTAAATCAAGTTGTAATGATGCCATATCTTCAGAATCTCGATAAAGCTGACTATAGAAGAGCATTTATTCTTATGAGAGTGGACATGCTGCCCTCAGCAGTTACAGAGAGCAGATGCAAAAAGCACTCATATGATGAAAGACTATGTATCTGCGGGAGAGTAAGATAGAGACAAGGGAACATGTACTACTTGAGTGTAAACTTTATCAGAATATTCAAACAGTCTATATATTGCCAATTTGTAGCCAGTTCCCAGGAAGGGATTACAGATTTTATTTAGATAAGCTTTTAGCTGATAGGGACCGAGAAATTTCTTTAAAAGTGGTGACATTTACTATTCAAGCTATAAGACTCCAGAAAAACCTGTTAAACAAAAAAATCTAATCATTTTACTAATTTTAAGTCTAAATTTTTAGATTTGGTATTGGAATTTGTATATCCATGTTTTAAGCTGCATCTGCTTTGAACTGTATATTTTGATATTTGGTTACATTTGGTCACATTTGGATGCATCATAGATTAGTTATGAAATATTGTTATTTGTTGGGTCTTTCACCGTAATAAACAAATTGATTGATTGACTAAGAAAATATTTATTGACTCAAGTACTTGACAAAAGAAATGTTTCTGTGGCAGGAAAGGACTGCTAAAGATGGCAGAGAAGTTAAATGAATTCTTTGCATCTGTGTTCACTGTGGAAAGTGTGGGAATGTACCTAGGCCACAGCCACTATTTTCAAGAAGGAACTGAAGAAGTGAGTTAAACTGGTGTCAACAGATGAAGTTCTAAACCTATTGGGGAAATTAAAAGCCAATAAGTCTCCAGGTCCTGATGGCATACACTGAAGAGTTCTTATGGAACTCAACCTTAAGATTGTTGATATACTAATGTATATGCAACTTACCACTAAAACCAGCCACTGTATCAAAAGACCGGAGAGTATCAAATTTATGCCAAATTTTAAAAAGGACTCCAAAAGAGAGCCAAGAAATTATATGTCAGTTTGCCTACTGTCATGTCCCAGGCAAATAAGTACAAAACTGTAATCAAAGACAGAATTATTAGAGGAACAAGGCAAAGGAAAGTCCTGCCTCACCAACCTTTTGGAGTTCTTTGAGAAAATGAACAAACATGTAGGTAACAGTGACTAGGTAGACATTATATACTTGGAATTTCAAAAGGCCTTTGACAAGGTGCTGCTCCAAAGACTCCTGTGTAGGTTTAAAAATTGTTTAAACATAAGACTTTCAATGGGGGGGGGGGTCCCAGAAGGATCAGTATTGGGGTCAGTGCTATTTAATTTCATTGAGTTGGAATAGGCCATACAGACCATCTAGTCCAGCTTCCTGGTCAATGCAGGATCAACCTAAAGTATCCCTGACAAATGTACATCTGCTGCTTGAAGACTGCCAGGGAAGGAGAGCTCACCATTTCCCTAAGCAGCCAATTCCATTGCTGAACTACTTTCACCGTAAAAAAAATGTTCCTAATATCTAGCTAGTACCTTTCCACCTGTTATTTAAACCTGTTATTAAAAGTCCTACCCAATGCTCCCTCTAAGCTGTGGAGTCTTGTGACCAAAAATTCTACTTTGTGAGCAAGTGATTAAAGTTGTGAGCAAACGATTTGGATACTGCATAGATTAGTTCGCTCTGGAGCCATCCTTCCTGAGCTAAGAAAAAAAGTGTGAACAGTGAGCTAGCTCACACTAACTCAGCTTAGAGGGAATACTGTATCCTACCAACCAGAACAGCTCCCTACTCTCCTCTAAGGGATAGCCTTTCAAACACTTGAAGAAGAGAGCAATTTCAGCCTCTTCTTCTCCAGCCTCTTCCCAAATCCCTCAATCTTTTTCTGTAGGGCTTGGTCCCAGGCCATGATCATCCTCATCTCTCAAATGTTCTCCAACCAGTTTCCTATCCACCTAACTATCCTAGAACGTAGACTGCAGTCTTCCAGTTTGGCCATCAGAATATCATGGGGAACCCCATGAAAAGCTTTACTGAAATCCAGGTAAATATCGTCAACAGCGTTCCCATGATCCAGTAATGCTATAATATCCTTTTTGAGGTGTGGTGACCAGAACTGTACACAGTACTCCAAATAAGGCTGCATCATTGATTTATAAAGGGCATTATGATACTGGCTGATTTGTTTTCTTTTAGCTGGTTATTATTCAAGGCTATTTCTCTTAGCTGGTTATTATTCAAGGCTCACAGCCTTTTATACCAGGCCTGTGCCTGTACTCATTATGTCCCAAGTGAAGGATCTTTCTCTCAGACCAGACTTTCCTCTCAGCTTAACTCTGTGAGAGAAAAGAACGCCGTTCCACAGCCCACTAAGTTTAAGTAACAATCCCCTCATACAATCCCTGAACACTGATTGGTTACAACTGGTGACAAGCATTGTGGGGATTGTAGGCTGTGTCTGCTTTCCACTCCCACACAGGTCTCCTGGGCCTAGGCCTCAATAGGCCTTGTCTCCCAGTCCTACACAGATCATGACACTCTCTCTGACATACAGAGCCACCCCACCTCCAAACCTTCCACCCCATCCTTCCGATATAATTTATAACCAGGAATCACCGTATCCCACCAATTTTCCTCATCCCACCAAGTTTCTGAAATACGCACAATGTCTATTTCCCCCCCAACACCAAGCATTCCAATTCCCCGATTTTACCTCAGACACTTCTAGCATTTGTGTATAAACACTTAGGGTGATTTCCCACTAAAACTGCCGCGGGGTTGCGCCGCCGTTTGCCCCGAGATTTTTAGTCAATTTCACACCCGAAGCCGCGGGGCTGCATTTTGACCCGCGGCTTCGCCCGATTTCCCCGCAGTTTCGTAATCCTGTTTTTTGAGGATTACGAAACTGCGGGGAAATCGGGCGAAGCCGCGGGTCAAAATGCAGCCCCGCAGCTTCGGGTGTGAAATTGACTAAAAATCTCGGGGCAAACGGTGGCGCAACCCCGCGGCAGCTTTAGTGGGAAATCACCCATTCAGTTTCCCATGCATGTTAAGCCCACAACCTTCCTCTTGCTGCCTTGAGACCTTGCCAGCCAGTCCATATCGTAAGCCACAGTCTCAGTTGACAATTCTAATCCATTTCCTTGTAGAAAAATAAGAGCTACCCCTTCATCTCTTTGAGACTTTTAATCTCCTGTCGGCTTTC
This sequence comes from Gekko gecko, assembly GCA_029375565.1. Classification (NCBI taxonomy): domain Eukaryota; kingdom Metazoa; phylum Chordata; class Lepidosauria; order Squamata; family Gekkonidae; genus Gekko; species Gekko gecko. The sequence continues at coordinate 212,300,652 of JAPDNY010000005.1, read as the reverse complement.
CCTCAATATTCAGTTTAAAAACTGTTCTGCCACCTTTTTGATTTTAAGTGCCAGCAGCCTGGTTCCTTCTTGGGACAGGTGGAGCTCTTTTGTACAGCTCCCTCTTGTTCCAAAAAGCATCCCAGTGCCTAACAAACTTGAACCCTTCCCCCCTACACCATCGTCTCATCCACACACTGAGACTTCTGATCTATGCCTGTCTCTCTGGCCCTGCACGTGGAACAGGTAGCATTTCTGAGAAGGCTACCTTGGAGGTCCTGGCCTTGAGTTTCCTGCATAGCAGCCTAAATTTTTCCTCCAGATCCTCAAGACTGCATTTCCCCACATCGTTGGTGCTGACATGCACCACGACCACTGGCTCCTCCCCAGCACTATCTACCAGCCTATCTAAAACACGGGTAATGTCTGCTACCTTCGCACCAGCCAGGCAAGTCACCATACGGTCAGTACGCGGGTTCACCACCCAGCTGTCTACCTGCCTAAGGATCAAATCACCAACTACCAAGAGCCCCCTACCTCCCTGCCAAGGGATAGTTCCTTGGTGCGAAAGGATACCCGTTCACCAGCTGAAGAAAGGTCCCTTCTGAGGGCACATTCCCCTTATCTGTAGCACGGTACTGTTTCCTCTCAACCTTCATGCTCTCTGACAGTGGCAGGGCTGCCATATTCAGAGTGGGACATATCCAACAAGTCTCTGCAAGTCTTCTCCATGCACCTGACTGTCTCTGCTTCTCCAGGTCTGCCACCTTGGCCTCAAGGGAACAAATTTGTTCCCTGAGAACCAGGAGCTCCTTGCACACCCCCAAGACTTCTGTCCAGTGGGCAGATAGTCATACATGTGACACTGTGTGCAAAACACTGGATAGCCCCCAACCCCCTGCTGGCATTCTGGTTTCATAATTGCTTTTAAAATAATAATTATATATAATCCCCTTTTAAACCCTTTGTATTTATGTGGTTCTCCTTGTAGGAGTCTACTTACCTTACTGGGAACTCAAGGAGACTAGGGTTTTGGCTTTCTAGCTCTTCCTGGGCTACTTACAGAGTCCCTAGGCTAAGAGACCCTAGGCTAAGAGCCACAGGCTCCTGTCAGAGGCTCATGCCTCTGGTAAGGTGCTGCCTTAAATAGAAGCTTCTCACAGCAGAGGGTGTGGCCAGCAGCTATTCAAATTTACCCAGGCACTCAATTAGTCAAACAATGACCCTCTCACAGCCTATCTCAAGCAGTCAGGACTCTGCATCTTTCTTTGTGGTGAATCCCGCATTATAGTACTGCCTGCCTGAGGCTGCTAGGAAGCCCCTCATGCTTTTATTGTTTTACAAAATTAGTAAAACAGAATTGTTCAAGAAGGCACTCTTACAGAGGAGTTGTGCTGTGATGTAATGGATCAGCTCAGGAGGCAAGCTTTAATGCAGTTAATGTACACTTTCTGCAGCGGGCCCAGAGCAGCAGCTGGTGTCCTCCATAGCTGGGTCGGAGAAGCTGCCAGCCTCCTCCACCGCTGCTGGGCACACTGTGGCTGGCCTGGAGCAGTTCCTGGCATGCTCCTCTGCTGCTGCTGGGCCTGGAGCAGCAGGTATGTTCCTCCATAGGCACTGCCGGTGCGACCATTAAGGCAAAGTTAGGTGACCGCCTATGGGCGGAAATCTCTGAGGGGTGCAGAGGCCAGCAAGCAGGGTGAGAACGACAATGAGAGTGGCGCTGATGACAAGCAGGAATCGTCGTCTCCCACCACCTCAGGGCTCACCTGAGAGGGAGAAAGAGAAGCAAACAGCCCCGCGCCCCTGGTTAGTTGTGCACGGACACTGCAGGCACCCCTCTTCAGTCACCCTCGCTGCCCTTCCAGGCACTTCTTGGCATCCCAGCTGCTGCTGCCCCCACCTTCTCCCCTCCCCTCCCGAGCTGTGCTGAGCTGGGTTGGGTCATCATCATTAGCAAGCGCTGTCTGCAGGCTGCAGGCGCCCCTCCTCAGTCACCTCACCGCCCCTCCAGGCACTTCTCGGTGTCCCAGCCACTGCTGCCACATTCTCCCCTCCCCCCCTCCCAGAGCCATGCTGAGCTGGGTCGGGATGTCATTAGTGAGTGCCGCCTGAGCATGGCTGAGAGCTGTTGTCTGCAGCAGTATGGAGGCGAAGGGAGCTGGTGAGGGCGCCAGGTGGGAAAGCAAATCGAGGGGAGGGGTGAAGGCGAGCCACAACTTTTTGCCTGGGAGGGGGGGAGGAGGGAAGGCCAGAAAGGGCCCAGCCCGCATTGCAATCTCACTCTCCCCAGAAGCCCCTCCAACTGCCCGCAGGCTCTCAGTTAAAAAGTTAAGTTTCATCTTAAAAACATGCTTAAAACATTAGCACTCATGCAATGTTTTGTTCATTTAACTGACACCCCTTGCTCTGAATTATTGCATCAAAATGTCTGTGCTGTTGCAATTTTGAGTATGCTGTCCAAGTGTGTATCTGTGAGCTGCAAACCTACTTTTGATTTATTGCCATTCAGTACAGAAATGTCATGCTCAGAGTTCTGAGCATAGGGCCCAGGGGGAAACATGAAATGCCTGGCCATTGCAACCTTTTGTACATAAGTTGCTTCGTGTACTGGTCAAGAATATGAGAAGGCACCATGACACAGACTGAGGGCTATGTGTTTGTCTAAGTGGTCAGTATCAGCCTACTATCAAAATCCCCAAAGGGCTGACACGATAGAGGTTTACAAGATTATGCATGGCATGGGATGGAGCAGGTCAAGAAAGAGGTATTTTTCTCATGGGCACTCAATGAAGTTGCTGAGCAGTCAGGTTAGAATGGATAAAAGGAAGTATTTCTTCACCCAAAGAGTGATTAACAGATGAAATTCACTGCCACAGGAGGTGGCGGTGGCTACAAGCATGGACAGCTTCAAGAGGGAATTAGATAAACATATGGTCCATCAATGACTATTAGGTACAAGGTATAGATAGGCATTCTCGGTCTGGGGCAAGTGATGCTCGGTATTCCTGGTGCTTGGGGAGGGGGGCTTCTAGTATCCTGGCCCCAATGGTGGATCTCCTGAGGCACCTTTTATTTTTGGCCACTGTGTGACACAGAGTTTTGAACTGGGTGGCCATTGGCCTGATCCAACATTGGCTTCTCTTATGTTCTTAGCATGTGCACACCTCTTCAACATACACTGAAACAGATTTCCTCAAATATTACATGCAGGTAGGGGGAGCTAGTTGTCAGGAAGAGATGATTAGAGTCAAGACGAATAAGTAACTGAGCAATAAAAACAGAAAGACTGGAATAACAATACAGTAGGATGTGTAAATTGAGTTCTCTGCGTAGGACAAACAGGTCAAACCCTACACCAAAGGGTAAATGGACACAAACCTGACATCAAGAATCGCAGAACTGAGAAAACTATAGAACTAGTGCTGCAAAAGAGACTATTTAGTTTGGCAGTTATATCAGTTGAAGCAACAGCACTTGAACTGAAGGAATCAGTGACAAAATTTGCAAAGGAAAAGGCACACAAAGTGAGATTTTGATGTGCCCGAAATGGAAAAGTCAAGAGCCTTAATTCTTGACAGGATTATTCAAAATGATTGGTGAGTTGTGTGCTAAAACTGTTTTCTGTTTGAGAAAGAAAACCAAAGGCTGTAATCTTACTTATTCTCATAATTTTAAAAGACATTAGCAATGTCAAGTTTGTGCTTTTAATTTTCCCTAGAATTCATTTGTTTTTTAAAATTGGTTAGCAGGGGTGTGTGGAAGTAATTAGCTTTGCCTAGGGTGTCGAAAAGCCTGGCACCGGCCCTGTCCATAGGGAATCAGCAGCAGTGTGGGGAAGGATCCCCCCCCCTTCCATTGTGAGTATCCTGGATCCACTATATAGGATTAGCCATCCATGGCTCTTAACTGTGGATAGCTAAATCCACAGAGCAGGCCCATGTGGAGGCTAAAGATATTTTCCTACAAACTTGGAGGACCCCCAGACCCTAGGTTTGCTGAAAAATCTGTCAATTTAACAAAAATATATTTGGGGGATTAAATTGGCTCCCAAATAATTCACCTCAGAAGGAGCCACTTTGGCCCAGCAGTGGATGTCAGCGGCCAGGTTGGGTCCAGCTGCAGCGGCAGAGGAGGCCGGCAGCCACACTGGCCGGTTCACAGCGGTGGAGGAGGCTAGGAACTGCACCAAGCCAGGCCGCGGGGGAGGCTGGCCGCTGCGCCGGGTCCAACCGTGGCGGCGGAGGCCAGGAGCCGCGCAGTACCCAGCCGCGGTGGCGGAGAACAGTGAGGCTCAATAGTTGATGTGGGGGCTTGGAAACGTGCCAGGCTTGGCGATGGGGAGGGATTCCTCCCCCGCAAGTTCGTCCCACCCCGCACTGTTCTGTTAGGATGTGGGGAATTCGCAGCGATGGGGGGAAAACTTCTGCATTAATAGCGAGGCGGATACAGAAACCAGTCCTGTTTTTAGCCAAGCGCTTCAGTAGCAACCAAAGCCGAGACTAGCAGCCTTGCATCACTAACGATCTCCGCCCTCTTCACGGCCTCTGCTGATTTGAATGCCGCCAACCAATTGGCTGGAACTTCTGGCACCACATCCCGGGGCGGGGAAACGGTGCCGTGTTGTCGTTGTCATTGTGGGGTTTCCGATTATGAAACTGTTCAGACGGCTGTGAGGAAGAGGAGAGGAAGCGCGTCTCTGTGGCCGCCGCACCTCACCCTACGGAGGCTCTGCAGGATGCTGGACCGCAAGGGTGGCTGGAACGTGTCGTTTGCGGGATGCGGCTTCTTGGGTGTTTATCACATCGGAGCTGCCTCCTGCTTGCAGGAGCGCGCCCCGCATCTTATTCGCGACGCGCACCAGATCTACGGGGCTTCGGCTGGGGCCCTCACCGGCGCCGTCTTAGTCGGAGGTGGCTCTCTGGGTACGTGTTAGCCGCCGCGGATGGGGATTGGGGAGGGAGAGGGGGAGGGAACAGCGACCTGTGCTCTTGACGGTGGCGTGACAGGCATGGACAAGGGGGGGCGACACTATCAATCAGACTTTTAACAGATCACATTCCTCAAAATACTTGGATTTTTGGGGAAAATAAGGGTTAAATGTAAGACATGCCTGGGCGGGAGGCTTTCGGCTGTGACGTGTGTGTGTGCATTAGAGGAAAATAAAGGGGGAAATTTTAATTTCTTTGAAATTAGTATTCACACGTGAATGCTGTATACAACTAACCGATTTAAATGAGTACAGCTATTTAGTTCTTTAACAAATCGAAAACTGATTTTGTCACTTACTTTGTCTTCGTTCAAGGGAAGGTTTCACGTGTTAAATATCTCCTTAAAATATTATGTATTCTGCACTTTTCGTTGCAGTTGTGGAAAATATGATGGCTTTATCTTGCTATGTATTGAGCATCTTTGCTTTTGGGAGGTTTTTTTAGCAGTTTGGGGAGGGCAAATTAAAAACAATAAATTTCCTGCTAGCTGACATTAATTTATGGAACTTTTGTAGCTAGATCATGGGTTCCAGAGGTTTTACTTGCTCAACTGGTAGAAGAGTCTTAAGATCAGAGACTGTACGGATTTTGACACTTGTAATATACATCAGTTTTTTTTTTTCTGGTCTGGCTAAATTTCCATACTTCACTTATACCCTGCCTTTCTCTCCAATGGGGATCCAGACCAGCTTGTCTTCTCTGTTTTATCCCCACAGTAACCCCCTGAGGTAGGCTAACTTGAAGTTGTGTGATTGGCCCAAATCCACCTAGCAAGCTTCCTGGGTCTCCCAAATCCTAGTCTGATACTTTGACCATTGCAAGGTCCTGGCTGTCTTTATGTCTGCGTTTGTCTTCCAGGACGTTGAGGTGCAAGTGTCCTGCCAGTATCTCTTGAATTTCTGCTTGTTGCTGAAGTTTTGAAAAGATGGCATGTAAAGCAGTAATATAAATGTTAGCAGAGAAGTATGAACATAGTCATCAACCCTTCCCTGGAAGTGTTATTTTTTAAAAAACTGCATAATAGGTAGAATTTCAGTAGGTGGAGCTTTTCTTTTACGATTTTTTTTTTTTTAGGAGAAGCTGTATGTCTGCCTGAAATTGTAGCTATTAAAGAGACCGAAGTCCTTGAGGGGAAAAAAGCAAGAGTAGCATTCTTTTGTATGAGGGTGCCACTTATGGATAATTTTAAGACATCTTCAGGATGAATATTTAACATAACTTCCCTTATTTCTGCCCATCATGCTGCTACATTCAGCAGATTTAGATAGCATCATGGCAGCAGCCATACTGCATTTGCAGCCACTTGACTGGCAGAAATTCGACATGTTGTGATTTTACTAATGTGTGGATGCAGTGTGAAAAGTACTGAGACTGACGAGTGATTTCAGCTCTCACATACTTTATTTGGATCAGAAAGAAGACAAGTGAGCCGGCTCGCAGGCCGGCTTTTTATCCCCAGTGAGCCCACACCCCAAACACACACAACACCCGTGATTCGCTATTTACAGTTGATTGGATTACCCCGGGCTCCTCGATTGGAAGAACGCGAGGAGCCTACATTCTATTGTCTCCAGACACGAAGCTCAAGCCTTAGCCTGGCCACGTGGTGGACCGGTCAGAACCGGTCTGAGCACATGGTAGCCCTGCGTCCCTGTTTCCTTGTGGATACACCACACTCCTCCCCCCTTGGTCCATGAGACACCCACAAACAAAGTCCTGTAGATAAGACGGTGACCTCTTGGCCCTCGTCGAGCGTCAGAGCGCCGGGGCCGGGGAAGAGGCCGGCACCGGTGTCTGCATCGAGGGCCCTACTGGTGCCAAGGGGCGTGGAGCAGTTGTCGCGGCGGTGTCCGCAGCCGTCGGAACGTCCAGCACCAGGGGCGTTGGTGCTGCTGCTACGCTCTCTCCTGGGCTGGGGTCCCGCGCTGCGGTTTGCGGCTCTCCGGCTTCCTGCAGGCCAGGATCCTCGTAGTCCTCTGGTTCCCGCGGCTCGACCCGGCGGCGGAGCTGGTCTATGTGGTGGTGCAGCACGGTGCCATCCTTGCAGGAGACCTCATACGATCGGGGTCCCCGGACCCGGACCACCCGTGCTGGGACCCAGGGTGGTCCCGTGGTGTAGCTTCTGGCGTACACAGGGTCCTCCGGGAAGAACCCTTTGCTGGCTCGCTGGTCCTCGGTGTCTGGCTCGCGCTCTGGTGCCCGGTCTGGATGTAGCCTGTCCAGGCGCGACGTGAGGTGGCGACCCAGGAGGAGTTCCGCCGGACTGCATCCCGTGGTGGTGTGCGGGGTGATGCGCTATCCAAACAGGAAGGCGGCGAGCTTATACTCCCAGTCTGGGGAGTCAAACTTACAGAGGGCCTCCTTGGGGGTCCGGACCATCCTTTCCACTTGTCCATTCGTGGTGGGGTGGAATGGCATGGAGCGTACGTGCCGGATCCCATAGTACGCGGTGAACTCCTGGAACTCTCGGGAGGTGAACGCGGTGCCATTGTCCGTGACGAGCGTGTCAGGCAGCCCGTGAGTGCTCAGAATCCGCCACATTTCCCTAATGGCGGCTTTGGAGGAGGTGGATGCCACAGGGACGACCTCCAACCATTTACTATAGGCATCCACCAATATGAAAAAAAGCTGCCCCTGGAATGGGCTGGCAAAGTCCAAGTGGAGGCGTGACCAGGGGCGGTGGGACGATTCCCAGGCTCTGTCCGGGCCCCTTGGTGGCTCCGGGCGTGAGATCTGGCAGGGCTGGCATTTCCTCACCTTGTCCTCGATGTCCCGGTCGAGGCCTGGCCACCAGACATAGCTTCGTGCTAACGCCTTCATGCGGACGATGCCGGGGTGGTGTTCGTGTAGCGCCTCCAGGACCTGTTGCTGTAGTGGCCCTGGGATCACCACCCGGCCCCCCCACATCAAGCATCCTTTATGTGTGGACAGTTCATGCTTGCGGGATGCAAATGGGGCGAACTTGGGGCCCTCCTTGGCCACTGGCCACCCCCTCCCCACCCAGTCCAAGACGCGGCAAAGAACCGGATCCCGGGCCGAAGCGCAGGCCACCTCCTGCACATGGACCGGCCGGGCCGGGAGCGTCTCCAGGAGAGCAACCATGTGCTCCGGGGCGGGGGCGGGGTCCGTGGTGGCCAGGGGGAGGCGGCTAAGGGCATCTGCATGTCCCATAGCCTTCCCGGGTCGGTGCGTGAGGGAGTACGCGTACCCTGCCAGGAAAATGGACCACCGCAGGACTCGGGGTGAAACCATCTGCGGTGTTTGGCGGTCAGCGGCGAGGAGCCCCAGAAGTGGTTTATGGTCCGTCAAGATCTCGAACGGCCAGCTGTAGAGGTAATGGTGAAACTTCTTCACCCCAGCCACAATCGCTAGTGCCTCCTTATCAATTTGCGTGTAGTTCCGCTCCGCCACAGAGAGGGTCCGGGAGTAGTACGCGACCGGGACCTCCCGGCCGTTCGGCAACCGGTGCCCCAAGACTGCGCCGACTCTGTAGGGAGAGGCATCGCAGGCAAGGACCACCGGGAGCGACTCCGAGAAATGGTGGAGGACTGCGTTAGACACAAGTAAGTCCTTGACGCCTTGAAAAGCCGCCGCCTGCGCCTGGCCCCAAACCCAGGGCGCGTCTTTGTCGAGGAGGCGATGGAGCGGTTCTGCCACGGCCGCCTTGAGGGGCAGGAACGAGTGGTAGAAATTGAGTAGGCCGAGGAACGCCTGCAATTCTGCCTTGGTGGAGGGTGGGGGGGCGTGTTTGATGGCCTTCACCTTATCGTCCGTGGGGTGGATCTCTTGCGCGTCCACCGCGAACCCCAGGAACTCGATTCGGGGCACCCCCAGGAGGCATTTCTACTTCTTTACCTTGAGGCCGGTTGTGTCGAACCTTTGTAGGACCTGGCGGAGACGATTCGCAAAGGAGGTGTTGTCTGGCGCCGCAATGATCACATAATCTAGAAAGGGTTGTACTCCGGGGATGCCTTTTAGGAGAGAGTCCATAAAAGATTGAAAAATCCCGGGAGCTACACAAACCCCAAACTGAAGCCTCGTGACCCGGAAAGCCCCCTTGTGGGTCACAATGGTCTGGGCCTCTGCTGCGGCCTCGTCCACGGGCAGCTGTTGGTAAGCTTGTGCCAAATCGAGCTTACCAAAGATAGTTGCCCCCGTCAGGGAAGCGAGGACATGGCTCACCACCGGGACCAGGTATGCGTGGTCCTGCAGAGCCTTGTTCAGGGTGCATTTATAGTCCGTGCAGATCCGCACGTCCCCGTTCGGCTTTACTGGCGTGACAATCGGGGTTTCCCAGCACGCGGATGCCACAGGCACTAGCACCCCCTGCTCGACAAGGTGGTCAAGCTCGGCCTCAATTTTCGCCTGCATGGCCAGGGGCGGGACCCGTGCCTTAATGAGGATGGGGCGGCCGGCCGGGTCCAAATCCAGGGAAATGGGGTCCCCAGTGTACCGTCCTAGGGTCCCATCAAACACTTTTGGGAACTCCCGGCAGACCCCCTCCCAGTCGGCCGCCCGGATTTGGTTAAGTCCCGATATCTGGAGACCCAGGGGCTTGAACCATGAAAGTCCCAGCAAACTGGTTAGGCGCCCTTCGACCACCAACAGGTCCAGTTGCCCCGTAAAGCCCTTGAACTGGACCCAGAACTTGCCCCAGCCCCGGACCGCCACAGGGTTTTTGTTAAAGTCCTGTAACAGCAGACCCTGTGGCTTGCGCAACCGGGGTCCTCCCTTTGGGCATAAGTTGCGGAGGGTCTCGACCGAAATTATGGAATACGACGAGCCTGAGTCGATTTCCATCCGGCAGGGGGACCCTTCAATTACAACAGTTACATGCACCTTGTCCGGGCTGTCGGGGGGCAAGTTACATACCGTCTGGTGGTTGACGGAAACGGTGTGGAGGTCCTCTGTCTCGATCTGCGCCGTGAGGTTCATCCGGTGTCCCTTGGAGCGGCAGACCTTCTTGATATGCCCCGCTTTGTTGCAAGCCCGGCAGATCGCAGAGCGAAATTGACAGGTCTGTCGCTCGTGAGTGCTGCCGCAGCTCGCGCAGGCCACGGATGGCTGGGATTTGGCTTCTTGGGTCCTTGGAGGTCGGTGGGACGGTCGGTGGCATACCTGGAGTACCTCCTCGTCATCCGATATGTCGGACCCGCGCATTGTTAGCGTGCGGTGGACCGCCAAGCTGCGGCGGTCTTGGTGGGCCTTTTCGTAGGCGGCGGCCTCCTGGATGGCCTTTTCCAGGGTGAGGTCATTGTTGCTCGCCAGTTTCCGCCGTAGTTTGGCCTCCCGGAGGCCCACGAGGAACTGGTTTAGTAGCGTGTCCGCGAGGTTTGGGAACTCGCATCTCGTGGCCGCTCGCCGAAGACCTGCCAGGAACTCCGTGGTAGACTCATCTGGGCCCTGGACCCTCTCAAAGAACCCCAGTCACTCAACGAATGTTGTGGGTTTTGGCGAGAAGTGGTCCGTGAAGGCCTTTACCAGCGCCGCGTAGGATTCCGCCTTAGTGGTCTTGGGGTTTATGAGATCCCGCAAGAAGAGGAGGGTGTCTACGCTGCAGACGCTGAGGAACAGCTGCTTCTTTTTCTCGGCCTCCACCACATCATGATACCCACAGTAGTTCTCCAAGGTCTCCAGCCAGGCGTCCCATTTCTGCAGTTGGGAGAGGTCGAAGGCGCTTAGGTGAGTAGTGGGCGCGGCCATCTTACCACGAGCGGTGCGGTGCTGCTCTCGGGGTCAGCGGTGCGATGCTCGGGAGCGGTGCGATGAGCGGCTGGCTCGATGCGATGCTCTTCTTCGTGGTCGTTGTTCAGGGAGGGAATTGGCATCCCACCTTCATCGCCAGTGAAAAGTACTGAGACTGATGAGTGATTTCAGCTCTCACATACTTTATTTGGATCAGGAACAAGACAAGTGAGCCGGCTCGCAGGCCGGCTTTTTATCCCCAGTGAGCTCACACCCCAAACACACAAAACACCTGTGATTCGCTATTTACAGTTGACTGGATTACCCCGGGCTCCTCGATTGGAAGAACGCGAGGAGCCTACATTCTATTGTCTCCAGACACGAAGCTCAAACCTTAGCCTGGCCGCGTGGTGGACTGGTCAGAACCAGTCTGAGCACATGGTAGCCCTGCGTCCCTGTTTCCTTGTGGATACACCACACAGTGATAGGCTTGGGTCTTTTCTACAGTGGTTATTTCCCCCTGGATTCAGAGGTTTTTTCCCCTCCAGCTTCTCAGCATTTGGTGTGTTCATGTACATCTCAGGTTTCCCCTGTTTTTCTCCAAAACTGCTTTATTGTAGTGTTTTGGGAAAGGTCACAGAAAAGTCTGGGTGGCTTCTGTGTGGGTGTAAAGTTTGGATTGTCTTGATCCTGCCCATATGGCAGTCATTTCTCTGCCCTGTTGTGGCCATTTCCTCCCCCTGTCAGCGAGAGGCTTAAAAAACACCCTCTGGCACTTGAATATTATTATAGGATTATCAACTGTCTGCAGAAACTGTCCTATGTATTAGAGAAGGGATTCCCAACCTTTTTAATCCTGTGAGCACCTTTGGAATTCTGATACAGGGTGATGGATTCAAACATGAAATGGCTTCCAGGGGAGTTGGAGGCCATCACAAAAGGGGTGCTGCAGTGGAAGCCCAAGTGCAGAGGAAAAAGGGATCATATAAAAAAATGGGACAGACCCCATCAGGAAAGGTGCTGGTAGGTGCCATGGAGCCCATGGGCATCATGTTGTGGAACCCTCTATTAGAGGCTGTTATTTATTTAGAAAATGTATACCTTGCTTTTCTGCCATCAGCAGAGCCACCAAGGCAGCTATTAGATTAAGACCAACAAAGTTTTACTGAAGGTGTAAGGTTTACAGATTACAGTGATTAATGGTAAAGCTTTACCATCTTTACAGCATTTTGCATTATTATAGGTGTTTCATGGTGGCAAAGGTCTGACCTGTGAACAGGGAATGTAAGTACCTAGTTACTGCATGTAGCAACTCATCATTGGCTAAAGTGTAAAATACATGAGCAAAATATTAAGATTGGAAATGGGAAGGGAGTATAAAATCTAAGGGTATGCACAGTGGCTTTAAGGACTGCTTTTGTTTATGTATTGACAGTTTATGATGGCTTTTTGGTGTTTTTACTTGAAAGCTGGTAGGGCTTTGGAAAGGCAGCATAAACATTTCCTAAATAATAATGTTGCAAAGGCTGCTTAATAAAGGGATGGGGAGTTTGGGGACACTGGAGAGATAGCAGTATGGGAGTGGTAAATGCATGGTGTCAGTGAGAAAGTGAAAAGTGCTATACAGCTTGCCCTGGGAGGTGTGAGATGAGAGCTGTGGCAGTTCTAGTGAGGGAATTGAAATATATGATTACTTAGCTTCTTATGGAACCTAAACTTGTTTTGTGACTTTAACAAAATGGCTTTTGACAGTATTACCAGGGGTAGATGATGGGCTAAATTAGAGGCATCCTCCGTAGATCGCAGATTACTCATTCTTATCTATATGTTGCATAAAAACAATTTCCTTTCTGTAAAATGTAGCCAACAGGGCCATCTATCTTCTAGGGTCTCAATCAAGAGGGGAGTGAAGCAAGGCTGTATTCTGACCCCTCTGCTGTTTAACATTTATATTAATTCAGTGCTGCAAGCTCTGTCGACTCTAAATTTTCACCTGCCAAATTTAGCAAACAGACTGATACCTGCCTTAGTATACACAGACAACACAGCCATTCTATCCTATTTTTAAGAAGGACTTAGTTCTTCTGGCTCTTACTGCATACTGTAAAGAGGAACAACTAATGATAAATTTCCAGAAGGCCAAGATTCCAGTCTTCACCAGGAGATGTGTTCAACATAGATGGCAGATGGATGGACATAACATAGAACAGGCAAATATCTTTACAAATCTAGGTGTAGTGTTTCAGTTGAGAGATTCGTGGACGGTTGAGATGACCTAGGTTACTGAGTGCCCAAAGACTGGCATCAGCTATTCTGAGATTTTTCTGCTCGAAAGGGGGCTCACATATCCCCTGAGTAATTAAAGTTTTCCAAAATAAAGTGACACTTCCATCTCCTGTATGGTCCACAAATCTGTTTGTACAAAGACTTTTGTCCCTTGGAAACAGTTCAGTCTAAATTCCTTAGATGTATATTTGGTGTTCCTTGTTGTGTACCAAATGGAATTCTCAGAATAGAATTGAGGCAGATGTCACTTAAAGCTCATAGCTGGTATCAAGCTATGTGTTTCTGGCTCAAGCTAAACCTTAATTCATCTGGATTTAACCATTCAGGTTGGGTGGCCTCAGTGCTATTGGAAGGAAGATACTTACATATTCCCTATCCTCAATGTCTGTGGTCCTGCCAATTGAACACAATAGAAATAGTGGAACACGTATTATTATATTGTCCATTTTATAAGGACATCTGTTCCATTTATGTCACCCCTATTCTATCCAAGTGCCCAGGAAGATCTGAAAATTCTATACATATCTTCTCTTTGCAGACTCCAATGAGACCACCTGTGAAGTGGACAAATTCTGTACTGCGACTTTCCATAAGAAAGCAGATATTCCAAACTTTTAAATAACATTTGTGTATAATTATTACAGCACAATAAGGTTATGAATTTTAATCTTTGTATATTAATTTTACATTTTTATATAAACTATGCTCTGTTGTTTGATCTGTTGATTGTACTAAATGTTGTTGACTTGTAACAACATAAGATGCATAAATTATACCAACATATAGTGTTAGAACATTTGGCATATTTAGGAAATTTAAAAGTATAAATGGCATTCTTTTCTGTAAGTAAAATCTTGTGTATAGCCAATATTTATTTATTTAGAAGAAGAAGAGTTTGGATTTATACCTCGCCCTTCACTGCCCAAAGGCGTCTCAGAGCGGCTTACAAACTCCTTCCCCTTCCCCTCCCCACAACAGACACCCTGTGAGGTAGGTGGGGCTGAGAGGACTCTAACACAAACTGTCCTTGAGAGAACAGCTGTGCCAGAGCTTGTGACTGACCTAAGGTCACACATTTACTTTATTTATAGGGCAGTACTGAAGAGAGACAGAGAGCTGCAAACTGCTATACTCAGTACTACCTTAGCACATCTTAGTTTTTGCCATTTGATAGGTAGAAAAAAATGAAAGTTGAAAATAGAAAACGTATTAGTTGTGAAGGGGAAAAAAAGTATGTTCTCCAGTGGTCCATGGAGTGGGGCAGTCCTTAACTTCATACTCCTGGGACTTGCCCCTCCCTCCTTCCATCACAGAGCTGGCAGACTTTTGATCCTGGAGGGGAGGGGCTTGTCCTGTGGATCGCCATCTTACCAGCCCTGCCTTACTTGCAGGATGTTCGGCTGTGCTGGCAAGAGCATGAAGATCCTCGTGCTGAAAGAAGAGCAACAAAGAAGAAAGAAGAAGTGAGTTGAGGGAGGCGGTGACAGGGATTTCTTTCTTGTCTACCTCTCCAGAGTCCTCCGAGCGAGAAATGGAGAGTGGCTGCCAGCAGTTCTGGGGAGCCCCCAGACGGTTGCAGCAGCCAAGAGCTACCCCTGCTGGGCATGGGTGGTGTTCAGAGCTCCGCAGAAGTACCTAGTACTGAGGGTCTGGTTTGTCTCCAGGTGGGTTTTTTTTCAGGCTGGTGCTGTAAATTGTGTTTCTATATTTGTAAGAGTTGAATAAAGTTCCTGTTGGTCTTGATACCTGTGGTGATCCTGTGGTTTGTTGACTATTGGGGGAGTGCAGGTTCTTCCTTTTTCTCCTGTACCGATTGGGGAAAGAGTTTGGCTTGGATTATGACTGGCGATCCACAGGACAAGCCCCTCTCCTCCAGGATTGAAAGTCTGCTGGCCCTGCGATGGAAGGAGGGAGGGGCAAGCCCCAGGAGCAGGGGTCTTTTGGGGGGGATGCACACCAGAGCACAGCTCCGGCAGCTCAGGAGCCACAAGAAATGACGGTGGCAGCAAGCCCTGCCCCCAGCCAGCGTGTGCAAAAAAAAATTCAGCCCAATTCGGTTTGGCCAAATCGGGCACAAGCAGTTTCAGAGGGCAGAAAGGTTCCCACATGTCAGTTTTGGCAGTAGGAGCCATTCTGGAGTCTTTTGGCCAGCCGAATGTCAATTTCAGCCCCATTATATCCTATGGGCCATTGAAGTCAATAGCAAAAACATAGGGTATATTCTGGGGGCTGGAGGAGAGGGGGTTTGAGGGAGGGGCTCCAAACTCACAGGGTAGCTGATGGAGCCTCTCCCCAAGATACCCACCAAGTTTCAAGAACTAGGGAGTCCAATTCTATGGGCCCCCAAACAGGTTGCCCCCATTTCCTCCATTGTTCTCTATGGTGGGGAAAAGATTACTTTTTTCCCATGGTGCTGTTAGTAGCTCTGGGGGGGAGGGGGTTTGAGGGAGAGGCTCCAAATTTTCAGGGTAGCTTCGGGAACCTCTCCCCACGTCTCAAAGCAATTGGACCAATGGGCCTAATTCTATGAGCACCCAAACAGGTTACAACCATTGCCTCCATTGTTTCCAGTGGGGAAACCCAGCCAGCAGCACTTAAGGCAGGCAAGCAGGCAGCACCAGCAGTCAGACTCTCCCAGAGAATCTCAGGGAAAGTGAACTGTCTTGGGAGGTGCTTGTTTGCCATGAGAACAAGTGGCACACTCCTCATAGATGCCGTTACAAATAAATTGAATCTTAGGTCTCAATTCCCCAAGCGTGATGTGTTTACAGGAAAATGGTTCCCAATACTAGATTATTTATCACAACAGCAATTTCTCAATGGTCTCAATACCATAAATGGATTTAAAGTTTTATTCTGGTCATAAATCTAGTAGATCTCAGTATCTATTTTCTCAAGTTAATCATCTATGCTCAATGTATTTGGTTTCTATACTACCTAATATTGTGTTATAAAGTTATCTGTAGTTGTGTTACGACGAGTTTCATTCTTTATAACCGTTTTAGAACAAATCGTGAACTTGTATGCTTCTTTACTGTAAAAAATAATTTTTGTTTCATTGATTTATCTTGGATATGTATCTCAAAAAACGTTATGTTATTTGTTTGTACTTGTGCAAAATTTAATAATAAAAAAGTTTAAATTAAAAAAAAGTGGCACACTCCAGAACAAGTGGCACTGTGACAGTGCAAGCATGCCACAGTGCCACACAGAAATCCTAAAAGACCAAAAGGAACATCATTTATACATGTATAAATTGATGGTGCAACCTCATTGGACCACTCACACCACACACACCTCAAAAAGAATATTTATAGCACTGGGAAAAATGCAGAAAAGGGCTACTGCAATAATAAGAGGAGGACACTTTCCCTATGAAGAAAGGTTATCACGTTTGAGGTTCTTAGCTTTGAGAAACAATGACTGAAGGGTGACATGATAAGAGGTTTACAAGACTATGCATGGGATAGAGCAGGTAGAGGAAGAAGTACTTTTCACCCTTTCTCACAGGACAAGAACTCGTGGGCAGTCAATGAAATTGCTGAGGAGTCAGGTTAGAAGTTAGAACAGATGAGAGGTTTTTTGGTTCTTACAGGTTTACAACTTTAAAAAGTTCTGCTGGTTGCTGTTGCTTGGTGGTGGTGGGGGGTTAGTTTGTTTTTTTCCTGTCTTCTCCAGCCTCCATACATTTGTCAAATTCCATCTGGAAGCTGTTCATGCCAGCCACCACCACCACCACCTCCTGTAGCAGTGAATTCCATGTGTTAATCACTGTTTGGGTGAAGAAGTACTTCCTTTCATCTGCAGTTGCCCTTTTCTGCATTTTTCCCAGTGCTATAAATATTGTCAAACCCCCTTCCCTCCAGCCCCCAGAATATACCCTATGTTTCGCCATTGACTTCAATGGCCCATAGGATATAATGGGGCCGAATTGCTGCCAAAAATCTTTCATTCCCTCCTTTCCTTCTCTCCTTTTCCTCTTTCCTTCCTTCTTCTCTTCGCTCTTTCTTTCTTTCCGGCCTTCTTCTCTTCTCTTTTTTCCTCCTTTCCCTGTTTCCCTCCTTCTTCCCTTCTCTCTCTTTCTTTCCCTCCTTCTTTCCTTCTCTTTCTTTCCCTCTTTCCTTCCTTCTTTCCTTCTCTCTACTCTCTCTCTTTCCTTCCCTCTTTCCTCCTTCTGTGGCCCAACTAGTGAGAAGGGGTTTAAACTTTAAACCCCTTCTCTCTTCGCTCCCCCACCCAGGCCAGCTGGGGAAGGGAAGGGGAGACTTTTGAAGATACCTCCCCCCCACTTTTGCTTCCCCTTCTGACATCACTTCCTTTGATGTCAGGGGGCGTGGCATATGTTAATAGCATAGTAGCTCATTAGCATACCATATGCTAATGAGCTCCCGCAGCTCTTTTTCTACAAAAAGACCCCTGTCCAGGAGTATGGAGTTAAGGACTGCCCCACTCCAGGACCACTGAGAAGGAGTGAATAAAAGTGAATAAAATCTTCCGTTTGGGCAGAAATAGTCTCATACAGTCGTGGTAGGACTAGCAGCATGTTCAGTCAAACTTTCTGTCATTAAAATCACGAACTGTTCAATGGTACATTATTGTAAACATAGCAAATGGTTTGGGTTCTTTCCAGTTTGGTTTCAGGCCTGGTTATGGGACTGAAACAGTCTTGGATGACCTGTGCCAGAAGACAGAGACAGTGCAGAATTGTTGATTGTCCTGGAACAAATAGCAGCTTTCAGTGTCATCAAACTTGGTATCCTTTTGGGACTGCCTTTCTGGGCTGGAACTGGGAGGTGCTGGGTTCTGGTTCTACCTGAAGGTTAGGTTTCAGAAGTTGCTTGTGCTGCTGGTGCTGTCGGTTTCTGTGCGCCCTGCTTGTCAGGGGATGCCCTCTGCTGGGGAGGGAGATTGGGAGGGCTCCAGCAAGACTGCATGGTTGTCTTACCCCTCTCCATGGCATTAGAAAAACAAAAGTGGTAAAAACAGGCATTGCTGGGATATATTGCAAAACTTTGTGAAATGGCAGAGGTACCTCAACCAGCATGGACAAGCCATCTTTGATGGTGCACTTCCCGCTATCCCTGCAGCCCCCTTCATTATACTGGTGGCAAGAGGCCCATGAAGAGTCTCTCTCTGTGCTCTGTTTAAAGGCCCCCATGGAGGGGGGAAGGCAACTGTATACCCTAGTTGGGGCCCTCCCTTCCCCCTCCCTCCGGCAGAGGGTACTCCTTGAACTCCCCATGGTGCTGGCAGCAAGAGGCCCATGAAGAACCTTTCGCTGAGTTCCTGTTTAATGCCCATGGAAGGGGGTAAGGTAACCATGCAACATGGCTGGAGCCCTCCCGATCTCCTTCCCCAGCATAGGGCATCCACCCACACCCCATAGTGCTGGCAGGCTGATGAGCAGGGCGCACAGAAACTGGCTTCCCCGGCAGCACTGGTGGCTCTCTTAGCTGATCCCTCCCCCACCGTTGAGCCCTGGTGGCTGGGGCTACTGTTGCTCCTCCTCCTCTCTTTTCTGTGCTCTCTTCCAGCAGCAGTAGGCAGCAGAGGGGAGGGGAGTGGCTTTCAAGGGGGGGGAATGCTGGGGGTGGTGGCAAGCTTTGTGAGCCACAGGAGAGGGCTCCAAGAGCTGCATGTGACTCCTGAGCCACAGTTCGGCCACCCCTGGATTAATACAATGTGCTCTTCATGCTGCAGAATGCCTCAGCCATGATGCTGACTGGAGTGGGTCATAGGGACCTTGTCACTCTGGTCTTGGCCCATCTACACTGACTTCCAATATGTTTCTGGGTGCAATTCAAGGAGCTGGTGTTGACGTTTAGCACCCTATATGCTTGGGAACAGCATACCTGAAGGACTGCATGATCCCTTACAATCATACCTGGCCACTGTGGTCGTCTTCTGAGGTCCTGCTTCACATGCCCTAGCTTCTAAGATTAGGTGGGTGGCAACTCAGGAAAGGGTCTTCTCAGTCATGGCATCAAAGATCTGGAACTCTCCCTTCAAGGCGAATGGTCTGTCCTCTTCTGTTGCCATCTTCCACCAATGAGTGAAGTCGTTTTTGTTTCAGTTGGCATTCCTTCAGTGATCCCTACTTCCTCCCTATGTCTTAATTGTTGCTTTTATGTTTCTGTATGTGTATTTTAACTTTGATTTTAATTGTTTTAATGATGTGTGTTTTTGTTGTTATTGGTTTTAAGTGGTTTAACATGAGCTTTTTAAATTATGTATTTAAATATGTTAGCAGCTTTGGTGGCTCTTATGATGGGCAGGAAAGTTGGGTATAAATGTTGTAAATGTCTGTCTGTCTATCTATCTAGTACTGCTCATACAGTTATTGCCTTAAGCAGAAATTAGAATAGAAATTGAAACAAAAAGCCCTTAGTATTACTTCCCTGGTATTTAATTATTGCAACTATACATTTTGCCCCTGAAAGGGTGACACAAATGTTGTAAATAAATGAATTTAATTAATATGTCTGAAAATATTATTTATTTTCTTTGATTTATATCCTGCCCTTGCTGCAAACAGGCTCAGTTTTCATATAGTACATCCTGAACAAGGTGGATAAAAATCAATTTTTTTTAAAAATCAGATTTTTAAAATTTAAATTGTTTTTTTTAATAGAATGCTTTTTGAGGGAAAATCTATCTAAAGATGGTTTTCTATTTATGATACAATTTAGTCCAAAGGTTATTCATCATGAAATAAGGATTAGTTTTTAATTATATAGCATGAGCCTGTATATTCATGCAATGTTTACATTTTTTGGTAAATGAATTCCATTAATCCATTCACAACGTCATGCTCTTCTAGAGGTTTCTGTAAGATTATTGGGCAGTTTTTCTATCTAGAAGATATTATCACAGATGCTTGTTTCACAGTTCTCAAAACTCTGAAATTGTGTCTCAGAGATCACATGCCTCTTCTTCATAGCAAAAATGTTACAAAATAAACAGAGTTAAGAGACCTCAGTTGTATTGGTCCTCTGCAAATCTATGCATACAGAATCAACCCCTTATCTCTTAAGTGCTCAGTTTCAAGAAGTTCAATGAATATAAGATTGTTTGGGGTCGAATAGGTCTGGATAAGGAAGAAATGTTAAGAGCTAAGCTGAGGAGGGAGGAGCAAGCAGTACAAATGAAAATGAAACTTTTTGAGCAGAATATTCCAGAAATTCTGACATCTTTGTGAGTGTATCCTCATGAATGTTTAAGCAAATACAAGAATTGTTGTTGTTGTTGTTCAGTCGCACAGTCGAGTCCGACTCTTCGCGACCCCATGGACCAGATTACGCCAGGCCCTCCAGTCTTCCGCTGTCTGCTGAAGTTTGCTCTATTTCATGTTCGTTGCATCGATGACACTGTCTAACCATCTCATCTTTTGTCGTCCCCTTCTTCTTTGACCTTCAGTCTTTCCCAGCATCAGGGTCTTCTCCAGTGAGTGCTCCCTTCTCATTTGGTGGCCAAAGTATTTGAGCTTCAGCTTCAGGATCTGGCCTTCCAGGGAACAGTCAGGTTTGATTTCTTTTAGGATTGAATGATTTGATCTCCTTGCAGTCCAAGGGACTCTCAAGAGTCTTCTCCAGCACCATAGTTCAAAAGAATCTATTCTTTGGTGCTCGGCTTTATAGTCCAACTCTCGCAGCCATACATTGCTACGGGGAATACCATTGCTTTGACCATGCGGACTTTTGTTGGCAGGGTGATGTCTCTGCTTTTTATCATGCTGTTTAGGTTTGCCATCGCTTTCCTCCCAAGGAGCAGGCGTCTTTTAATTTCATGGCTGCAGTCACCATCTGCCGTGATCTGGGATCCCAAGACCGTGAAGTCTGTCACTACTTCTACGACTTCGCCTTCTATTTGCCAAGGAGTGATGGAGCCAGATGCCATGATCTTAGTTTTTTTGATGTTGAGCTTCAAGCCCACTTTTGCGCTCTCCTCTTTCACTCTGAGCAAGAGGCTCTTTAGGTCCTTTTCACTTTCTGCCATCAGAGTGGTATCGTCTGCATATCTGAGGTTATCGATCTTTTCCCCAGCAATCTTAACTCCAGCTTGTGATTCATCTAGGCCAGCATTTCGCATGATGTACTCTGCATATAAATTAAATAAGCAAGGTGACAATATACATCCTTGTCGTACTCCTTTTCCTATGCTAAACCAATCAGTTGTTCCATATCCGGTTCTAACTGTTGCTTCTTGACCCTTATACAGGTTTCTCAGGAGACATGTGAGGTGGTCTGGTACTCCCATCTCTTTAAGAACCTGCCATAGTTTATTGTGATCCACACAATCAAAGGCTTTAGTATAGTCAATGAAGCAGAAGTAGATGTTTTTCTGGTACTCTCTTGCTTTCTCCATAATCCAGTGAATGTTGGCAATTTGATCTCTAGTTCCTCTACCTCTTCGAAACCCAGCTTGTACTTCTGGCAGTTCTCTATCCACGTACTGTTGGAGCCTAGCTTTTAGGATCTTGAGCATGACCTTGCTAACGTGTGAAATGAGTGCAATTGTGCAATAGTTTGAACATTCCATGACATTGCCCTTCTTTGGGATTGGAATGTAAACTGACCTTTTCCAATCCTGTGGCCACTGTTGTGTTTTCCAAATTTGTTGGCAAATTGAGTGCAGCACTTTAACAGCATCTTCTTTTAATACTTTGAATAACTCAGCTGGGATACCATCACCTCCACTAGCTTTGTTGTTAGTAATGCTTTCTAAGGCCCATTTAACTTCGCTTTCCAAGATGTCTGGCTTGAGGTCACTGATTATACCGTCGTGGTTGTCAAGGACATCGAGGTCCTTCTTGTATAGTTCTTCTGTATATTCTTGCTATCTTTTCCTAATCTCTTCTGCTTCTGTTAGGTCCCTACCGTTTTTGTCCTTTATCATGGCCAGCTTTGCATGGAACGTTCCCTTGATTTCTCCAATTTTCTTGAAGAGATCTCTAGTCCTTCCCAATCTATTGTTTTCCTCTATTACTTTGCATTGTTCATTCAGGAAAGCCTCCTTATCTCTCCTTGCTGTTCTCTGGAAATCTGCATTCAGTTGGGCAAATCTTTCCTTTTCACCGTTGCCTTTAGCTTTCCTTCTTTCCTCTGTTATGTGTAAAGCCTCATCAGACAGCCACTTTGCTTTCTTGCATTTCTTTTTCTTTGGGATGGCGGTGATTGCTGCCTCCTTTACAATGTCACGGACCTCTGTCCATAGTTCTTCAGGCACTCTGTCTATCAAATCTAGTCCCTTAAACCTATTCTTCACCTCTACTGTATATTCATCGGGGATGCGATCTAGGTCAAATCTGAATGGCCTAGTGGTTTTCCCAACTTTCTTCAATTTAAGTCTGAATTTTGCAATGAGTAACTCATGATCTGAGCCACAGTCAGCTCCAGGTCTTGTTTTTACTGACTGGATAGAGCTTCTCCATCTTTGACTGCAAATTATATAGTCAATCTGATTTCGGTGTTGCCCATCTGGTGATGTCCATGTGTAGAGACGCCTCTTAGGTTGTTGGAAAAGGGTGTTCGCTATGACCAGCGTATTCTCTTGACAAAACTCTGTTAGCCTTTGCCCTGCTTCATTTTGTTCTCCAAGGCCAAACTTGTCTGTTATTCCGGTTACCTTTTGATTTCCTTCTTTAGCATTCCAGTCCCCTATGATGACGAGGACATCATTTTTTGGTGTTAGTTCTATTAGCTGTTGTAGGTCTTCATAGAACTGGTCCACTTCGGCCTCTTCTGCAGCAGTGGTTGGGGCATAGACTTGGATTACTGTGATGTTGAATGGTTTGCCTTAGATTTGGACCGAGATCATCCTGTCATTTTTGAGATTGTACCCCAATACTGCCTTTCTCACTTTCTTGTTGACTATAAAGGCCACACCATTTTTTCTACGGGATTCCTGGCCACAGTAGTAGATATAATGGTCTTCTGAGTTAAATTTGCCCGTACCTGTCCACTTTAGTTCACTGATTCCCAAGATGTCGATGTTCATTCTTGCCATCTCATTTTTGACCACGTCAAGCTTACCTTGATGCATAGATCTTACATTCCAGGTTCCTATGCAGTATTGTTCTTTGCAGCATCGGACTTTCCTTTCACCGTCAGACACATCCACAACTGAGCGTCCTTTCGGCTTTGGCCCAGCCGCTTCACTCTTTCTGGGGTTACTCGTACTTGCCCTCTGCTCTTCCCCAGTAGCATATTGGACACCTTCCGACCTGAGGGGCTCATCTTCCGGCATCATATCTTTTAGCCTTTTGTTACTGTCCATGGGGTTTTCTTGGCAAAGATACTGGAGTGGGTTGCCATTTCCTTCTCCAGGGGATCACGCTTTGTCTGAGTTCTCTGCTGTGGCCTGTCCGTCCTGGGTGGCCCTCCACGGCATAGCCCACAGCCTCATCAAACCACACAAGCCCCCTTGCCACAACAAGGCAGTGATCCATGAGGGAGAAAATACAAGAATACATATGCTATATAATGTTATTGTTTTAGTTATTGTTAAATGGTTATTAATGATTATTTTTCTTCTTCCAGTAAAGTACAGCAGAAAAGTTGTCCAAATATGAATGATTAACCTATTACACCAGAGACAGTTCACTTTGCAATGATTTCATAATTATCTATTGCACGTGGTAAATAACCAATCATTAATTTTCTGATATAACTAAAATTAACCTGAAAAGTTATTATACTAAAATGAAACCATACTGAGGCCAACAAGAATGAGCCTTTATGTAGAAAATGATGATTTAAATTGAGTCTTACTGAATAGTGCAGGGTTGTCAAACCTAAGGCCTGTGGGTGGCCCACCCAGGTCTTTGATCAGGCCTGCGTTCTCTTCTCCTCCCTCCCTGTTCTCATCCTTCCAAGGGAGATTGGGGCTGCTGAACTTCCCAGCTGGCTGGGCCTTGTCTTCCCTGGTTTCTCCTTCAGCAGGAAGCTCCTCTGAACTAAAGCACAAAAAAGTTGCAAAGAAAATGCAGAGTGGATTTTCCTTTAAGGTCTCTGGGCCCACATAGACTACTCTGGGAATGGAATGACAGCCCCCAGAGTGGAATGATGGTCCCTGGGAGTAGCACCTGCATTCTGGGAATGGAATTCCACTCTGGGAGCTGTCATTCCAGTCCCAGTGTAGTCTGTTTGGGCCCAGAAACATTGACAAATCCCACTATCCCCTTACCTTTCCATTTTAGGTAGGCATCTTTTAAGGCTGGAGGGGAAGGTTTGGGAGGTGTCAGTTATCAAAGATTGTTAAATAAAATATGGCAAGAGTGTTTTAAACATGTTTGTTTTTTTAACTGTTTTAAACATGTTTGTATTTTAAGTTTAAAAACCCTTTAATTGTGTTTGTCGGTGTCTTGTATAAAGTTAATAACTTTGCTACTTGGCATTACATTTTATGACACACGTGGCCTAGCCTGACAAAGTCCCATTTATATCAGATCCAGCCCTTGTAACAATGAGTTTGATGCCCCTGGACTAGTGATTTAAATCAAATCCACCCTGATTCTGAGTGAGTAAAACCTTAACTTAAAAGGTCACTTAGCCCAACCTGGGCCAAGTGCCTTTTAT
Source organism: Gekko gecko (assembly GCA_029375565.1). Lineage (NCBI taxonomy): Eukaryota > Metazoa > Chordata > Lepidosauria > Squamata > Gekkonidae > Gekko > Gekko gecko. The sequence goes on along the minus strand of JAPDNY010000005.1, from coordinate 212,276,135 downwards.
TACAGGGCTGCAACACAAAATTACAAAACCCTAGGGTGTGACTGTTCACATGGTTAAGAAAGAAGCCTGATAAAGGACCAATATTAAAAACCTCGTGTATACTGTTTTGATACAAAAATGCATGTATTTATTTATTAGAAAGACAGAACATATAAGGGCCCAGTGAAAGCCTCGTTACAATGTATAAGTGACCTGAATACAAGAGCTAATACAAGTGATCTGACATGATTCCACCCCTTGGGGGCTTTCTTCAAACAATTTGAGGTACCGATAGACACATGTTACAGTGTTACATGTTACAATGAAATAACAATCAATAAGTTAATACTGGACCAAAAAAGGACAGCTGTAGAAAAAATAATATTGAATATGATTAATCATATAAAATAATAATTTTTACTTGCAATGTGATAAAAATGACTATATTACTTCAGCAGCAAGGTTAATAGACACAAGACAAAGATGTTTATGTGGCCTCTTAAGATGAAAGTCATATGTCTGGTGTCAAATGTACAGCTGTTAAATTAGAATATCTAAAACATATATTTAAAAGGCTAGTACAGTAAATTAAAACCAATACAATAACTGATATAGTATATACAATAACATTCAATAACAAGCTGAAGCTAAGCTGAAACTAAAATGGTGATTACTTCCATGTTTCACTTTCCTCAAATTCATAGAGCAGTGCCTCATTCTTTTGAGCTAGGGAAGATAAAATTGTTTGCACAACATTTATTAGTTTTGCTGTGCTTTTGTTTACTTTGAACTAGTTCCTTTGTAGTAATTCTAAACCAGATTTTTCTGTACCTGAAGGTGCTACACGTAGCAAAAGAAAGTTAAACTCTGTCAATATAAAATTGACAGAGGCACAGCTTTTTGGGTATCCTAAAAATAATGTGTTCATTTGTAGTTTTCAGAGTTTGCATACACAGCCTGTAGATAAGCAACATAGGAGGAGTACATGCTATTGTCTTTACATTTGTATAAGTATTACAGTAAAATAATTTATGCATAAAGCTTTGAATTTGTTTGAATTAGGGTTGGAAGGAGTCCAGGAAACAGAGACATAGGAGAGGAATACTGTCAAGTGACAATGTTACGTTATATCTGGGGAAAACCCAGAAATGATGTCATGACACTCAAGGAATCATTGGACACTGTAGCAAAAACCAACACCATCCAAGAGTAATTTTAATTTTTTTCTCCTCCTGACAGCGTCTCAGCAGGAGGCAGCAGGAGCTGTGGTTGGCATATGTCTCAACCCCAGTTGGGGTGGCAATTGGAAGCCTGTTTGAATATAATATGGCTGAGTTCAGACTGGCAATTTGCCCTGCTATAGCCACGTTCCAGCAACATTTCCCAAGGGGACGTTCACACAGGCATATCCGCCTGGTGTTCCCCACCCGTAGGTGACCTGTGCTGTTCCGCTTCGCTCCCGCGTTTAAAAGATACCTGATAAAAGTGGTAGCAAATCCCAGAGAGCGCCTTTAACACATGTTATTCCGCTTCCCGGAAGTGTGAACGCGAAGCTGAAAAGCTGGGAGCAATCTGCTTTTATGGAGTGCGCCAGGTGTTTCCACGCATAAGGCAGCAGTGATCTGATTGGCTGTGTTCCGCTCTGTCACCCAATACGGTGCCAGCACAATGGGATCCTCCAAAAATCGGCCGGATGCCTATGTGTGTATGAGCGCATGAGCGCTCATGCACACATACAAACATACACACATAGCCGAATTACCAGGAAAAAGCCACTTACAGCCACGCCTCCGGACCAGCAGTCTGAACGCTCCTGCGTGCCTCCTCCTGGTATGCTCCTGTATTCGTTGGCACCGTGTGACCAGGAAAACCCGGAACAGTTTATTCCGGGGCTTTTTTTGCCACAACTGGCTCCCGCTGCAAAGTGCCAGTCTGAACTCAGCCCATTTAATTATATTGTGTGCTTAATTTAATTTCCCCCTAATCAGATATTTCAGTTAAAATACTTGGCAGCTATTGGGGAAACTTTTGGTATGTTTATATTGCACATAATTTTTAGTTCTGTTTTTTAAATATGATGTCTTTTGTGTGCCTGTTGAGGGAGAATGTGTGTTTAGGGGATAAAAATGAGTCAAATAAGTATGCAAAGTCACATTACATTGTTGTATAGTGGGTTAGACGCATAATGAAACCACAGACAACGATGTAGTGATCAACATGGTTCGCTATTATACAACAAGGCAAAACAACCTGGCCAGGTGGCCAACTATACACAAGCGAAGGGGAACACCCCTTGGTGCCATTGGCGGGTTTGAATTCCCGCCGCCATTCCCATTGGTTTCCCCTAAGCTGGAGCCAGGAGCCCCGGTCCCATTGTCCTCTGGGACTCAAGCTCAGGCTCCTTCACTAACGGCCTGAAGTGGTCTGCGGACACAACACCCCTCCCCCCATAGTCCAAACCCTGCCTAGGGGACGTAGTCCTTCAGGTACGCGGGGGCTCTGCATTCCCTTGTGGACCACTGAGGTGCTGGCATTGGGGCTTCTCCGCTGTCCAGTTGCTGTTGCGCAGCGGGGCCTGCCACTTCGCTTCCCCCCTCTGGGGGTGGGTGCTCCATCAGGCTCTCAACCGACGTGGCGTCCGGAGTCGGGATTTGCCTGTCGCTGGGGGCCGCCTCCCTCAGGTCCCGTTCCCCTTCGGATCCCCGTGTGCCCCACTCCTCCTCCCCTTGATGTCCCATGTCTCCTACCATCGGAATCAGGCGCCGCCTCAGCTGATCTATGTAGTGATGCAGAATCTGTCCGTCATCCATCGATACTTCATAGGAGACTGGTCCGGTGGAGCAGATTACCCTCCCAGCTAGCCATTCTGGGCCCCAGCCGTAATTCCTTGCGAACACCGGGTCTTCTGGGAAAAAGCCCCGTGGTGCCGCCCGGTCTTTGACCATGTTGTGCACTGTTGGGGCCCTGTCGGGGTGAAGGTGGTCCAGGAGGATGGCGGGTCTCTGGCCCATGAGGAGCTCATTGGGGCAGCGGCTGCTGACTGGGTTGGGCGTTTTCTGGTTCACTAACAAAAACCAGGCTATGCGTGCCTCCCAGTCCCCCTCTGTCAGGTGGCCTAGGGCTTCCTTGGCCGTATGGACCATGAACTCCGCTTGGCCATTTGTTGCAGGGTGGAAGGGTGCTGACCTGATGTGCTGGATCAAGTTGTCCCGCAGGAACCACTGGAACTCCTCAGACGTGAACGCTGTACCGTTGTCCAAGACAATCGTGTCCGGCAAGCTGTGCATTCCGAAGATTCTCCGGAGGGCTTGGATGGTTGCGCTCGTGGAGGTGGTGGAGACAGGACTAACCTCCAACCACTTGGAGTACGCATCCACCGTTACCAGGAACGTCAATCCGTGGAAAGGCCCGGCAAAGTCGACTCCCAGGCTTGTGCGGGAGCACTCGGTGGACTCAGCCGGACCTCCTGGCAGATCTGACAATGTTTCACCCAGGCCTCTATTTCACTGTCCATGCCTGGCCACCAGACGTAACTCCAGGTGAGAGCTTTCATCCGCACGATGCTGTGGTGTGCCTCATGCAGCACCTGCAGAACTTGGTGCCGGAGTGCGCTAGGGACCACCACCCGATCTCCCCACAGGAGGCAGCCCTTGTGCGCCGATAGCTCCTCTCGCCTTGTTGTGAACGTGCTGAACTCCGGGCCCACTGGAGCTGTAGGCCACCTCCTTACCACCCAGCCGAGAACCTGGGATATGATGGGGTCACGGGCCGAGCGGCGGGCGACGTCTGCTGCTTGGAGGGGAGCATCCGGAAGACATTCCAACTTGAGGACATGGTGGGCTGGGGCCGGGTCCTCCCCCACGTCCGGGAGGGGCAGCCGGCTCAGCGCGTCCGTGTGGCCCATCACCTTGCCTGGCCAGTTCTGCAGTGTGTAATTATAGCCCGCCAGGAAGATGGACCACTGTAAGACTTGAGGGGAGAGTACCTGTGTTGTCTGGCGATCCGCCGTGAAGAGGCCCAGCAGCGTCTGGTGGTCCGTGGTGATGGTGAAGGGTCGGCCGTAGACAAAGTTGTGGAACTTTTCCACCCCGGCCACGATTGCCAGTCCCTCGCGGTCTATCTGGGCGTAGTTCCATTCGGCCGCAGATAGGGTCCGCGAGTAATACGTGACCGGAACCTCCCAGCCGCCCAGGAGACGGTGCGCCAGTACAGCACCTACCCCATAAGGGGATGCGTCGCAGGCCAAGACCACTGGCAGGGATTCATCAAATTGGGGCAGGATCGAGTTCGAAATCAAAAGGGCCTTGACGTTCCGGAACGCGGCAGCCTAGCTGGGGCCCCAGACCCAGGGCGCCCACTTGTTGAGCAACCGGTGGAGGGGCTCGGCTACCACCGCCTTGTGAGGGAGAAAGGCATGGTAGAAGTTTAAAAGTCCAAGAAAAGCCTGGAGCTCGGCTTTGGAGGTCGGGGGTGGAGCTTCCACGATGGCCTTAATCTTGTCCTGGGCCAGGTGGAGACCATCTGCATCCACTGTGAAGCCCAAGAAGTCCACAGATGACACCCCGAGCTGGCACTTTTCGCGCTTGACTTTGAGGCCGGCATCCCGAAAATGGCTGAGGACCATGCGGAGGCGGGTGGCGAATTCGTCAGGTGTGGCGGCGGCGATCATCACATCATCGAAGAATGGTGTGACACCGGGTATTCCTTTGAGGAGAGAGTCCATTAACTGCTGGAATATCCCGGGTGCCACGCTCACCCTGAATTGTAGCCGATTCACTCGGAAAGCCTCCTGGTGGGTCACAATCGTCTGGGCCTCTGTGGTTGACCCGTTGACTGGCAGTTGCTGCGAAGCTTGGGCCAGATCTAATTTGCCAAAGATCTTGGCCCCTGCCAAGGTGGCCAGAACGTGGCTCACCACTGGAACCAGGTAGGAATGGTCCAGCAATGCCCGGTTGATTGTGCATTTATAATCCACGCAGATGCGGACGTCCCCATTAGGCTTTATTGGGGTCATGATCGGGGTCTCCCATGCCACGTGGGAGACCAGTTCCAGGATCCCCTGGGCCACCAGGCGGTCCAATTCCGCGTCTATCTTAGGTTTCAGTGCGAATGGAACTGTCCTGGAATGCATCCGGATAGGGGCCACCTTGGGGTCAAGCTGCAGCAAAACCGGGGGGCCCCGTGTACCGGCCCAGCATCCCATCGAAGACGGACAGGAATTCTTGGCACACCTCCTGGAAGTTGCGGGTTGCGCAGTGCTGAGCCCCCTCAATTGCAATTCTGAGGGGTTCGAACCAGGCTCTTCCCAGAAGGCTGACTAAGTCGCCCTCCACTTCTAGTAAGTCCAAATAGCCCTTGAAGCCACGGTACTGCACCCTGAAACTCCTGACCCCCTTTACTGGCACTCGGTTTCTTTGAAAGTCCATGAGCATCATGGGCGATGGCCGCAAGTGGGGGCCCCCCTTAGTGCATATCTGTCTTAATGTGGCCTCCGAAATGATGGAGCACGCGGAGCCTGAATCAAGCTCCATTTGTAAGGGGACCCCCTCTACTTTAACCCGGACATATATTTTGTGGGTAGAGGCCTGACTGGGGAGTTTCAGTACCTGTTCGGAGGCTGACGGGGCATTGGTCAGGAGGTAGAAGTCTTCTGGGGCCGCGTACTCTTCATAGTGTGCCTCTGCCCTGCGGCGGGGCGGTTTTGGCATCGCGTGGGATGTCTTGGAGCGGCAGACCCTGGCGATGTGGCCCGTGTGGCTGTGGTCCCGACCTGTGGCGTCCCGGAACCAACACAATTTTCACTCGTGCTGACCGCCACAGCTGGCACACTCCTGTGCTGCCGAGCCGGGTTGCTTGAGTGTGGAGCTGGTGAGCGGGGCTGGCAGGCGATGCTGGGCTTGTGTGCGGTGGACCTCAGAGTCCTCGGGGTCACTGTTCCCAGTGATGGCCACCCAGTATGTTGTGGTGGCGGCTGGGTGGGACCTCTCCCACGCGGTGGCTAGGGCTGAGGTGATGGTTACCTTCTCCCCCTCCATTATCCGGTGTCGGAGTTTTTCCTCCTGGAGGCCAGCGACGAAACAGTCGTGGAGGGCCATATCCAGATATGGACTCAAGGTGCAGTCGGCCGCTAGGTGGCGGAGCTCCGTGAGGAACTCCGCAGCTGTCTCCTTTCCCTGCTGGCTCCACTGCTGGAAGACCACGTGGCAGGTCATCTCCGATAGCTTCGGAGCAAAGTGGTTCTGCATGGCCTGGACAATCTCCTCGAACATGCACTCCTCCACCTTCTTGGGTGGGAGCAGGTACTGGGCCAGATCCACGATCACGGGGCCACAAGAGCAGAGGAGCAAGCCTCTTTTCCGGTCTTCATCCGTGATCTGATAGAACATGAGGGCTTGCCGCAGACCCATAACCCAGGCTCCCCATTGCTGGGGCTGGGAGGCATCAAACGGTGGCAGCAGCCCAGATCCTGGAGTGAGGGCCATTGTGCTAGTCGGTGGCTGAGACACAGCTCTTGGTTCACCCTCGGAAGTGCTCATGTGCGAAGCACGTGGAGCAGTGGAGCAAATCTTCGTTAGCGTTGTCCGATAGCCCGGCTTGAGCGCTCAATAGGATAGTGGGTTAGACACATAATGAAACCACAGACAATGATGTAGTGATCAACATGGTTCGCTATTATACAACAAGACAAAACAACCTGGCCAGGTGGCCAACTATATACAAGCGAAGGGGAACACCCCCCGGTGCCATTGGCAGGTTTGAATTCCCACCACCATTCCCATTGGCTCCCCTAAGCTGGAGCCAGGAGCCCCGGTCCCATTGTCCTCTGGGACTCAAGCTCAGGCTCCTTTGCTAACGGCCTGAAGTGGTCTGCGGATACAACATACATTATTTAGAATTTTTTGAAAAGTTTTCTAATTCAAGCTGTCCTGCAAAACCCACATCACTGCACAGAGGCCATGGGCATAGGCAAATGCTTTTGTTTATTGTTATCCCTGTATTTATAATGTTTTTCTCCTATCAATGTATCTCATTCTTAACATGGCCACATCTGTGGATGCTCAAATCCAGAGACTGGAGCCATGAACAGACAAGACAGATCTTTCTACAATCCTGAGAAAAATCTGAAATCTAAAAAACAACAACAATTGGGGGGTTAATCCCCCAAATAATAGAAGTGCCACGCATAGCTTTAAAAATGAATTCACTTAAACATTCATTTTGTGGTTAAACAAAATATGTTTTTAAAAAATCTTAGACTGTCAGCCAGGTCCACATGAAAACCTTAACATACTGTCTTCTGCAGCTCACTCATCTTCAGCTTCATTTTGTTTGTCCATAATCTGGAAAAGAAAAACAGGCTTTCCTGCTTTATTGGGTCTCAAACAATTACTCAATTTAGAATGAATGAGTCCTTAAGGAAGAAAATATTCTTTCTATGCCAGCAGAAGAAGCTACTGCTGTTAAAAGTGAAATCATTACTTCAATAGTCTTTAAATCCAGATGTTTAATAAGTGTCTTCCACCAGTTTCCTGGTGTGACCTTCTTTAAAACATAATTGGCAAACATAGTTCTTGAATGGTCCCCCCTTAGCTCTGAAGTTTATTACAGTTGGCATTATAGATGGATGATTGCTGGATACCCATGTCATAGCTAACTCCTCTTTTTTAGCAGTTAAGGTTTGACCCTGGTACAGGATGTTGACAATATTAACAAGAAAGTGAGCTGGAGACAGTGCTTGTCCCATTATTTTTTTTAATGCATGTAATTTAATTCTGTCATTATGTAGTTCTGTTTTTAAGAGCTTACTCTGTTCCTTCCAAATTTTAACAGCATCAGCAATAAAACAGCTATTTTCTGTCTTTTGTTTAAAGGTGTGATATGCAGAGGGCTCCATATGGCTACTCCATAAAGGGTAACAGGAATTACTTTTAGGTTAGATACTTGAACAGCACCTGGAATATAGTTTCCCACCTCCATTTTGGAAAAAGTTTAATATACCATTGGCATATGTTTTTGCTTTGCTCCATATCAGTGACTGATGTGGCCCCCGTTTTAGATTAAACATGAAAAAGATTCCTTGTTTTAGAATGTGTGTGTCTTTAAATGTTTGGTTGGAGTGCAGTGATAGCAGAGTAGAGTGATTGAGGGAGACAAGTGTGCTGTGATTGGAGGATGACTGAGAGTGTGGGAGGAGTTCTGAGTGGATCTGTGTGTGTATCTTGAAGGAATTCAGTTATAGTTATTCAGTTGGAGAGAGAGATATTGAGTTATCCAGTTACAGAGTCAGTCAGTTAGTGAGTCTGTTAGAGAGTGATATGATGCAGTTCTGTGTGGAAATTTAAAAATACAGTATATATGTCTTTACAAGTTTAAGTGTGGAAGAGATATGAAGAAGGGTCTGTGAAACTCCAAAGTTAAGAAAGAGAATTAATACAAAGAGCTTAGTCAGTGTGGCTGCCTAGTGAAAGAGTGACTCTTGTCAGAGGGGGATCTTATAATCAAAAGACTGTGTGTAATAACTTTCCAGTTTATTTTACCAGTTGCTCTTCCCCCAAACAGTTAAAGTTAACTACCAACTTATTTTTGTTCTTTAACCAATACATCATATTTTGTTTGAGTTTAACCCAGAATTCAGTTTAGTCCTTCCTCAGGGCCACATAGACCTTTGAAAAGCCAGACCCTAGGTCACAATATCAGCAACAGCAAGAGAGAGAAGATTTGGAATTTCTTAAAATTCCTGGTGGCAGCAGAATCTACCCTGTTTGTGAACACAAAGAGCAATTTTAAAGTGAAACCAGTCCTCCCCAAATAAGAAGGCGCCACAGATATCCAGATATAAAAACTCCTTCTCTTGCTGGATTATGTCACGATTGCTCTGGCAGGCCAGGCAGGGCACGGAAAATCCCCAAATGCAGGCTGAGGTCAGGGCACCAGATCAGGCAGAGAAACGAGAACAGAGTCCTACAATATCAGGTCAATACACAGTCTAAGGTTACCGGAGATTTGCAGTCAGAGTCTCAGAAGCCATTGTCAGGAGTCAGGTTATACAAGCTGAAGTCAGGGACCAGAAGGAACGTCGCGCAATCCAAAGTCAAGAGCCGGGGGAGTTAAGAAGCAAATTAGAAGACAGAAATGCAGGATCTGAAGTGCAGCGATTCGTCTAAGCGACTAGTTGCCAGCACGAGTTGGGGATTCAAGAGAGCTGCCTTAAAAGTCCGTTCCACTTGTTAATTAATTACCGGCTGCTCCCAGAGTCCTGGCTTCGGTCAGTACTCTGGACTGAGAGAATGCCGACCTCGCATGCATGCTTCTTTGCATCTGGTTGCCAGGCCCCGTCATCTTTGATCTCTCAAATGATTCACAGTTGGAGGAGAATCAGGAGGTGTGGTGCTCGTGCTTGGCTCTGCAGGAGCAGCTCCAGGTGTGAATTCTCCTGGTAACTGGTGCTCATCCTCTGCAGGACTTAGGCTTGTTACTTCCAGGGGTGCAGGGAGCTCGTTCTCAGATGTTAAAGATACAGAATCCCCAGGATCAGGGCCCACGGAATCAGGCTGCACAGCGGGCATGACAGATTACTTCCTCATTCAAACTTCATCTGAACACTGAAAGCTTCCTTTTTTTTTGGAGAAAACAATGACTTTAGTTTTCTGGTAGTTTATTTTCAGGCCTTCCTTAATACAATATTCCAAGAAAAATTTTAATGGTCTCCGCAAACCAACTTTTGTCCAAGAGAGCAGAGCAGTGTCATCAGTGTAAAGCAGAACTGGAATATTGCTACTGGACAAATGGGGTGGATGATAAAGCTCATTAAAAGAAGCTGAAAGATCATATATAGGTTGAACAAAAATGGGGCAAAAATGTGGCCCTGCCTAACCGCTTTATCGAGGTTAAATGGCTCAGTCAGATTGCCGCCATAGCCACAGCAGACCTGAGCTGTAAGGTCCACATGAAATTGCTGCATGAGCCATAGCAGCCTTTTATCAATTGAGATGTGTTGCAGCTTTTCCCAGAGTCTTGTTCTAGAGATGGTATCAAAAACTCCTTTCAGATCAATAAATCCTATGTAAAGGATGCCATTTGGGAAATTGGTGTGTTTTGCTATCAAATGATATAGAACTAGACAATGGTCCAAGGTTGAACTACCCTTCCTGAACCTTTTCTGCTCCTAGCCCAGAATATCACCCTGTTCAGGTCAATCAGTTAAGGCATTTAGCAGATATGAAGAGTATGATTTGCCCAAGCAAGATAATAAACTGACTGGACGATAGCAGCTTCAGTCTGAGCACTGACACTTCTTGAAGACCAGAACCATTATTGTGTGCCTCTAACATTTTGGGATGACCCCAGACATGCTAATTTGTGAAAACAGTGGAGCAAGGATCTCTGCCCACCAAGATGAATTCAATTTGAATAATTCGTTTGGGGTAAGGTCTGCTGCAGGGGCTTTCCATAAGTGGAGGCAATGGATCAAGCCTTCAGCTTGAGAAGGGGTCACCTCAGGCCAGTCAAGAAGAGGGCCATTGGGATCAAGTATCTCAGAAGTAAAAAGTTCACGCAGAGTAGCAAACAGGTTTTTAAAATATGACTTCCAGACTTCTGGATGAATACAGAAGGGAGTACTGCCATATGTTCTAGTGTCCATATTAATAATTGCCCAAAATGCCAATTTGTCATTAGTTTTTACAGCCAAAATTAAATGTCCCTACTTCCTACATAAATTCTCCTCCTCCTTATGCTTCATTAGATCTCTATAGTATCTCTTAAGAGACAAGAATTCCCTGAGAACAAGTATGATATTGCTCTTATTGTTGTTTAGCTCCCTATGAGCCAGTTTGGTGTAGTAGTTAAGAACAGCGGACTCTAATCTGGAGAACTGGGCTTGATTCCCCCTCCTCCACATGAGCCAGCTGGGTAACCTTCAGCAAGTCACAGCTCTCTCAGCTCTCTAAGCCCTATCTACCGCACGGTGTTTGTTGTGGGGAGAGGAAGGGAAGGTGATTGTAAGCCGCTCTGAGACTCTTTTGAGTAGTGAAGGGCAGGGTATAAAACTAATTCTTCTTCATCTCCTCCTACTCCTCCTTTGTTTTCACTGTAGTTCTCTTTTGATAAGCCTGTATTCTTTGTCAAACCATGTACCAGGGTTCTTGGGGGCTGGGAGCCTCACAAAAGGAGCACTATCAGGCATAATTTTAAAGTATAAGGGCTTGAAGAGGGACAATAGTCTATACACGATAGTGAGAGAAGTCCTAGCTACATCAGACCTAAGTAACGATCTCCTTAAAGATAACATTTCTGGGGAGGCCATCATATTTTGGGCAAGGTGAGCAGGGTTGTAATTCCAGTGGAGGTGACATAGGGAGTTTTGATTCTTACCTGATTACCTGATTACAGAGAGTTCGAAATAAGACATATTCATGTGCAAAACAATAGGGAGATGATCACTGCCCCAAAAGAACGAAACTCTCAGGAAGCTGGTCCATGAGCTGGGAAGAAGAAACAATGAAATAATCTATAACACTAGCTCTCTTGAAGCCCAAGAAGATGCAATCCCCACAGATCAATTCTCTGATGGCCATTCAAAATTACTAAATTCCTTTGGATAGCAAAAGTGGCCAACCTCAAGTCACTGGTGTTTATTACAGGATTTTTTGATGACTGACAAAACCACTTGTGACTAAGGAAATTTTCATTGTGAAATTGTAATGAGAAGATATGCATGCAGAGTGCTAACCTGGAATTTTTAAATATTTCTATATTTTTCTTTTATTCCTTCCTTTCCCCTTTCCGCTTTCTGTATATAAAGTAATACAAATTTCCCCCCCCAAAAAAGAAAATTTTCATTGTTAGGACCATACAGTTTTTGGATTAAATGATTATCATCAGCCCCTATTGTTGTATTAAAGTCACCTGCTAGGAAGAATGAGCTGTTTGGGAAGTTGCTTTTACTTTTATTGAATATTTCATCCAATAAGTCCCTATCATTGTAATTCAATTCATGTGAAGTTGCAGGTGGCATATGTACTATGAATAAAATTATAGAATGGGACCCCAGTGTTAACTACTAAAACAAAATCCTGTGCCATAATAATTTCAAAATCATGGATGGGCAATGCTGTAGAAAGTAGACATGCTAGCCCTCCTTGGGGATGGCTCAAAGGGTCTTTTGATGCACTCTTAAAGAAAGGTAGATAGCCAGGATAATATCTTTTCCACCATCCAGGTTTCCTGGATAAATATAATATCAACAGTAGATAAAAATGTCCTGGTATCTTCATGGGAAACCTTGGAAGACCAGCCTGCCACATTCCAGTTTAACAATTTTATGTAAGGAGATCATCAAGCAGTGGGCTGGGTAATTTGGTCAACACTGGTCAACATCATGAATTATGATGGCAGGTTCCAGGGGAACAGGATAAGTTCCCACTGTCTTTCCAAACAAGGTATATGTGGATAACTATGTGAGGGTATTTCAAAGGAGGAATTGTTAGTTGGGCCAGAATTAGTCTCTCTCATAGGGTTAGATTGGGTTTCCAATTTTAACAATTCATTGTCAGTGTTCTTCTCTACAGGAATGAGATGAACTGGACTCTACCCATACCATCACTAGCCAGGTTCTTACTAATCAGCTTCAAATTTTCTTTCAGATTCTATAGTCTGTCAATGATGTTAATCTGTTCCACTTTTGGCAAAACACAAAAAGACTAAATTAGGTTGGAGTCTGCCCTGTCCAGTGGCTCATCATTTAATAAGTTTGAGAATGTGGAATAGGGGTTTTTTTGGTCACAAGCAGTTATTATTCATGCCTGAATTCCTGTTTGTTGGGATCAAGCTTGGACATTACTGGTGAAATATCAAAGGTCGCGTATAAAGTCTAGGGGTGATTTTATTCCCCTTTGTTGGTTGTAGGAGATTTGTTGCAGGCTTCTTAAAGTAGGGTTTCTAGGGGGAAAATGATGTTGGCGTAGAAGAATGGAAACATCTTTTAGGGATGATTCCATGTGAAGTGAACCACTGCTGTTTGTTAATAATCAAAGCAAGAACACCAGGGAGTGGGTTGGGATGGGATAGAATGTAAGTGTAAGCTGGTGTTCTCTAACAGGGTCTGGAAGGACCTCAAAAAAATTCAGATCGACATCTCTGGGAGAGCAATCAAGGAGATAAGCCAAATGCTCCTTAACATGCCATTTCCCTCTCCAATCAGTAATCCCTCCTCAAAAGGGGCGAGTGAACCGTGATATTTTACAAGGTTCTTGTATCAGAGAGATTCCTGTAGGTTTCCTAGGTGGCATTTCTTAGCCTCTTTGTAAATTGTTTTGAGTACAGGAATGGGTTCCAGATAGAACCTGAGATAAAGTTTCACCCCCCCCACTTGATAGAAAGGGCTTGGTACAAGGCATTGATTTTATCATAAAACTTTCCTAGAGTTTCAGCAGTTAGAAAAGTCTGAGAGGCTAGAATCTGAAGGGTATCCCTCTCAGGGCATAAATGCTTTTCCTCAGTGAGTAGGTCAGGAGAGGGCAGCATGGAATTATGTTTAGGTGGTGTACGATTTTGAGTAAGCAGTGGAAATGAAGAATCAGCTTGTAATTCATTTGCCTCTGAGAAAAAACCCCTTATCTTTTAAAGGTGAAAAACGATTACTAGTTTTAATATTATAGTCAAAGAAGGTATCCAGCTTTGTTTGTTGGCTGGAAGCCTACAAAAGTCAGAGACACAATTTCTTTTTTTAGACATAATAAAACAAAGAGATCCAGCAACTGGTTAAAATAAGACTAGTTATTTATAAGTTTTAAAAGCTTATAACTCTAGCAGGTATTTAAAAATCGCTGCCCCCCCATCACCGGAAGAGAGGGAAAAACTAAATTACAATTAGCACAAAAGGAGCTAAGTTACTTAATCACTAGTTGGCAGAAGCAGACTGGCTACTAGCTAAGTAGTTAATTGATAATTAAGTCAGATAATACCCTAGCCAAGTGTTGTTAATTAGGAGACCAGCACAAAACTGGTTTAGCTAATTAGATGAATAATAATTCTTAAACTCAAAGTGAAAAGCATGGAACACACAACTAGTATAGAATATAAAACCCAAAAATAAATGAACAACTCTCGCACACACAGATGACCAAATATATGCATAAGGTCAACACTCAGAACTCAGAGCACCTCTCTTACTTCCTTCACAACTAAAACAGCACTATTAGTTCTACAGAGGAGGACAATGGTAGAGAAAAAAGAGTGAAAGAGATAAGGAATAATGAGGTAACAAAAAAGAGCAGAACAAATTTAGAGTCCAGGGCACCTTTAAGACCAACAAAGGTTTATTCAAGGTATGAGCTTTCATGTGGAAGGCACACTTTTTCAAATACATTGGAATGGTAGATGAGGTTCTAAACTTATAGACAGGGATTTAACAGCAAATTAACATGTAACATGATGATGTTTAAATTATGCAAAGTGAAAGGCTGAGCTCAGACTGGCAATTTGCCCCACTATAGCCACTTTTCAGCTGCGTTTCCCAACGGGATTAAAGGGGGCGTTCACACAGGCACATCTGCCTGGCGTTCCCCACCTGTAGGCAACCCGTGCTGTTCCGCTTCACTCCTGTGTTTAAAAGATACCTGTTACAAATGGTAGCAAATCTCGGAGAGTGCCTTTATTCACGTCAGTCCGCTTCCTGGAAGTGTGAACACTCAGCCAAAAAGCCGGGAGCAACCCACGTTGCTCCCAGCGTGTATGATTGGCTCATATGATTGGCTGTGCTCCGCTCTACCGCATAAGGCGCATATGATTGGCTGTGCTCCGCTCTATCACCCAATGCACAACAGGATCCTCCCCAAATCAGCAGGATGCCTATGTGCTTATGAGCGCCCATGTGCCCATACACACATAGGCATCCAGCCGATTTACCAGGGAAAAGCCGTTTACAGCTGCACCTCCGGGCCAGCAGTCTGAACGCTCCTGCGCACCTCCTCCAGGTATGTGCCTGCATCTGTTGACCCCATGTGACCGGGAAAACCCGGAACAGTTTATTCCAGGGCTTTTTTGCCATGACCGGCTCCCGCTGCAAACTGCCAGTTTGAACTCAGCCAAAAACTAAATAATAAGGTTATAAGGTCAACAGTTGTAAAGCAATAAATATGTCAAAATAGCAGATAAATGTCTAAAGGTGTTTTTTCTAATTGTGGAAAGTAACAATCTTAATTATCTCCTCTCAGGCGTGGAGGGCACTTAACAGCATATTTTGAGCTGGATGTAATGTTGACAGCAGACATCCCAATATCCCCTGCATTCAGTATTCTAATATACTATTCTGAAAAAAGAAATACACTAAAATACAGAGGATTTATAGTCCTTCTTGTTGAGAATACATAAGTGAGGACTGAATGAATTAGCATATGTAATAGGATAAAAATCCAATATCGTTGTTGAGTCCTGGGGAGTCCTGTTGTAATAACTTGTAATGCAGCAGCTTCCCTTTCCATTCTGTTCCTGAAGTTCCTTTGTAATAAAACAGCTACTTTGAGGTCATCCATTGAATGTCCTGGAAGTTTAAAGTGTTCTCCTACAGGCTTCTCAATCTTGTGATTCCTGATGTCAGATTTGTGTCCATTTATCCTCTGACGTAGAGTTTGTCCTGTTTGTCCTATATAGAGAACCAAAGGGCATTGTTGACATTTAATGGCATATACAGTGTTAGAAGATGAGTGAGTGAATGAGCCCCTTATATTGTAGTTGATGTTAGGTCCAGTAATTGTGTTGTCTGGGTGTATGCGGCAGCAAAGTTGGCATCTGGATTTATTGCAAGCTCTGGTCCCAGTGTTCATGTTCAAATGAGATGTTGTATTATTGTGGGTGAGGAGTTATTTGAGACAAGGGGGTTGTCTGTGTGCAAGAAAAGGTTTGCCCCCCAGTACTTGTGAAAGAGAACTGTCATTATCCAGTAGAGGTTTTAAGTCACTGATGATGTTTTGTACTGTTTTGAGCTGAGAGCTGTATGTGACCACTAGTGGTGTTCTGTTATTGTCTCTTTCGGGTCTGTCTTCTAACAGGTTTTCTCTGGGTATCATTCTGGCTTTGTTAATCTGCTTCCTGACTTCATCAGGTGGATACTTTAGTTCCAAAAAGATGTGTTGAGGGAACATGGCCAAGTAACTGCTGTAATGTTGTGAATCTGGATAGAACAGTGGCAGATAAATGTGTGTTTAACACTTTCCTTATAGGTCACTTTTCAGTGAAAATTGCCCTTTCCAAGCAGCTTTACTGTATGCAGGAAGTAAGATAGGGGGTTCTGCATCTTTCCCCTCTGCTTCTGGGAAACCCCTTGAAATTGATATTGAGAAAACATTCCTGTCAGGAAAGAGTTAAGCATGCTTGTATGCACATACAGACGCTGAGTGCTCTGATCAAATTTGCAGCTTCATTTATTTAAAACTAGCCTGATACCCGTGCTTTAAGTTCCGTAAATCCAGTTATAATACTGATGATGTGAAATTTGAAATATGACATTTGTTGTAGGAATTCTAATGGAGAAAATCGTATTTATTTATTTATTTAGATTTGTATCCCGCCCTCCCTGGAGGCTCAGGGCAGCTAACAAAGAGGCATGTATGCCAGATTTAAAACAAAATTAGAACAGTGTAAAACAGAGTAAAACCATATAATACAACAACCCAGCATTTAAAACAAGATGAGGCAGATCATAATCCCCGACAACAACCCAGTAGCTTGTCATCCCTTCTCCTTCCAGGGTCGCCATGCACCTAGTGATGGCAGTGGTGTGATGACACATGGCTAGCAATGTTGGAGTAGTGGTGGCAGCGGCTCCTACTCAAAGGTCTGGCGGAAGAGCTCCGTCTTACAGGCCCTGCGGAACTGAGCAAGGTCCCACAGGGCCCGGATCTCCTCCGGGAGCTCCTTTCACCAGGTAGGAGTGTAAGAAATGAAGTGAGACATACGTACTTTTCCCCTCTTCTACTGAAGGACCACTCTCTAGACCATATTGGTGGTTCTGCCCTCAGGTGCTAGGATCACCAGGCTGCTTGATGAGCTCACTCTGGAGCAGGCCACATAGAACTGTCCATTTAAGAAGTAATTTAAGAAGCTGGGGTCATGTTTCTCAGGAATCTCTTCATGAAGGGGGTTGGCGTCATGGTAGGAATGCACTCCCCTTATTTTGGGTTTCTCCGTGCAGGGGTTTGGCCTGGGCATTGAATTTGGGGGGAGGGCATACCCCCCATTTTATTTTTTATTTTTTACAAAAATGCTTCTCATTTATGTTACATTTTAGAACTGGGACGTAACTACGTATTCAAAACACCTTGCGAGCAATCAGATATTAAGTAAGTTCATATGAACCAGTTTTCCAGAACCCACATTGTGAGGAATTAAATAACCTAATAAAGTAAAACAGTTTTCTACAAATTTGGAGTATATTTCCATTGTGGGTGTGAGTGTAGCTAAGTTGGCCAGCAGCACTGCTAAGGTGATCCTGGTGGGGCAGCATCACTGATGGATTAAAGTACCCTGGTCCTGCTCCTACACCTGATAGACACCCACCTGTCTGGTGCTGGGGGGGAATTATGTTTAAAGGCACCTGGGAGGCTGGGCCAGCAGCAGGGCTATGATAATCCTGCTGAGCAAACCTCCCTGGTGGCTGTAAGTATCCTACCTCCCCTCCTATACGTGATAGGCAGCTGCCTGTCCAGTGTAGGAGGGGGAGGGGTATTAGAAGCCACTGTGGAGGCAGGGCTGGCAGGATCATTAAGGCGTTACTACTGGGGCAGGCTCCCTCATGGCTTTAAGCACCCTGCAACCACTGCTGCACCTGACAGACAAATGCCTGTTAGGTGTAGGAGGTGGGGGGAGTGTGTTGGAAGCTATCAGAGAGGCTGGGCCAGCAGCATCGCTAAGGCAATCCTGCTGGGGTGGCATCCCTGATGGATTAAAGTACCCTGATCCTGCCCCTACACCTGACACACTGGCCTGTCTGGTGTTGGGGGAGGTTATATTTAAAGGCATCGTGGAGGCTGGGCCAGCAGCAGGGCTAAGGCAATCCTGGTGAGCAAACCTTCCCGTCGGCTGTAAGCATCCCATCTCCTCTCCTACACCTGACAGGCAGCTACCTGTCCAGTGTATGAGGGGAAGGGGGAGGAGTATTAGAAGCCACTGTGGAGGCGGGGCTGGCAGGGTCACTAAGGCATTACTGCTGGGGTGGGCTCCCTCATGGCTTTAAGCACCCTGCAACCACTGCTGCACCTGACAGACAACCACCTGTCAGGTGAAGGAGGTGGACAGAGTGTGTTGGAAGCCATCAGAGAGGCTGGGCCAGCAGCATTACCGCACCTCACAGGTGGTTGTTGGCCATTCCTGATTTCCTCAACTGTCATGAGTTCTCTGCAGTCTCCTGTAACTGTTGTTTTTAACTCAGAACACTGAACTCTGCAGCTGACCAATCAGAGAGTGGGGGGTGCAAGGAGGCAGCATCCTGGCAGCCACATAGGAATCAATGGGGGGAGCATATTTTACCCCTTTTGACCCCCCTTAGGGGTCGAATTTCTAAAAATCCCTTCTTAGTGAGCGCTCTCCCCAAATGTGGTGTTTGTAGGTCCAGGGTTTTTTTTTTTTTTTTAAACAAAATTTTTTATTAGAAAAACAATCAACATTTTCAATAACAGTACCAATACAATTTCGAAAAAAGAAAGTTCCCAACCCTTCCCCCCACCCCCTAATAGGCTTCCAACACTGCTAATAACAAACAAAAATATATGTTAGACGATAATCAAATTTAAACTTATATGCATTGACAAACCAGGTAACACATTATATAAAATCTCTACCATTACAACATATTCTCAAATAACAGTATAATACAATTCCAAATTCATTTCACTTCTCGTTCAATAACCATCCGTATCCAAGATATATTTTCCCCTTCATTCTATATTCATTTTCTAGATACAGTTTCAAATCTTCCCAATCTTTTGTATACTGTTCTGCCATTTGTCCATTTAACTTCTTTGTCATTTTGTCCATTTCCGCTAAAAATAGCAGTTTTCTCAACCAGTCATGTATATCTGGCACCTTCTCCATTTTCCATTGCTGAGCAAAGGCCATTCTCGCCGACGTAATCATGTACCATAGCAGTGTCCTTTTTTCTTGTGGATTTTTTTCCATTGTCAAACCGAGGAGAAGTTCTGGCTTTCTCTCAATTGGGATTTTTAATATTTTCTGCATCACACAATGTATATTAGACCAATATGTTTTCGCTTTATTACATGACCACCACATATGGTAAAAAGAACCCTCTATTTTTTTACATTTCCAACATTTGTTACTCAAGTTCTTATCCATACTAATATTAGCAATCTTTTTTGGTGTCATGTACCATCTATACATCATCTTATAACAGTTCTCTTTCACATTGGTACAAGTAGACATTTTAAAAGATCTTTTCCACAAAAATTCCCATGATTCCATAGAAATTTCTTTGTTCATATTTGTGGCCCACTTTATCATTTGCTCTTTTACAGTCTCGTCCAGTGTATATACAGACAACAAAATTTTATACATCTTTGAAATCATTTTCCGCTCTCTATTCAACCATAAATTTTCAAATTCATCATACATGGCTCTAAAGCCAAACTCTTTACAATCTTTTTTATAAATATCCCTTATTTGACAATATTGTAACCAACCGTATTCGAATTCTAATTCATTGTTTGGCTTTAAAACATATTTTTTCCCTTCTTTTTGCAATAATTCCTGATATTTCAACCAGTCATGGCCTTTATGATCAGAAAACCGATGTATAACAGCAGCTGGTACAATCCACAAAGGTCTCTCATCCAAGATTGTATCCTTGTACCTGGACCATGCATCAAACAACGTCCTCCTTACATAATGATGCTTAAACATAGAATCAACTTTATTTTTCCCATACCAAAGATAGGCATGCCAGCCAAATCTGCAATCGTGTCCCTCAAGAGCTAACAGCTTTCTATTTTCCAAATGGATCCAATCGGATAACCAAGACATACATACAGCTTCATGATACAAACGCAAATTCGGGACTTGGAAGCCACCTCTGTCTTTAGTATCATACATTATTTTCATTTTAATTCTTGGCTTCTTTCCTGCCCAAATGAACTTAAAGATTTCTCTTTGCCATTTAACCAAGACTTTCCCATCCTTCACAATTGGTATTGTCTGAAACAAAAACATTAACCTGGGCAATACATTCATTTTAACAACGGCAATTTTTCCAAGAAGAGATAGTCTTAACCTTTCCCATTTTTCTAAATCACTCTTTATCGAACCCCACAGTTTTTCATAATTATTTTTAAACAGATCTATGTTTTTCATTGTGATTTCGACTCCAAGATATTTAACCTTTTTAACCACTTCACATTCTGTCACATTTTGTAACATTTGTTGCTTTGAACCAATCATATTTTTACACAATATCTTAGATTTATTTTTGTTGACATAAAACCCTGCAAGATCGCCAAACTCTTTCACTTTTTCAAATACCTTAGGCATATTATTAACTGGATCTTCAACAATAAACATAATATCATCCGCAAATGCTCTTAATTTATATGAAAAACCTCCAATATTCAAACCTTTTATGTTATTATCATCTCTAACCGCTTGTAGCAATATCTCCAAAATCCAGATAAATAACAATGGTGACAGGGGACAACCCTGTCTAGTACCTTTTCTTACCCGGAACACATCTGTTGATTCTGCATTCACAATCACCGAAGCTTTTTGTTCTTTATATATCGATTGAATCATTCTTATAAATTCTGCGCCCATCAAAGATTTCTCAAACACTTTAAACATAAATTCCCAATTCAAATTATCAAAAGCCTTCTCTGCATCCAAAAATAAAAAAGCAACTTCTTTTTCAGGGTGTTTATCATAATACTCAATTGCGTCCAAGACAACCCTCATATTATCTTTAATTTGTCTATTTGGTAAAAAACCAGCTTGATCCTCAACAATGGTGTCCTTCAAAAAAATTTTAAGGCGCTCTGCCAATATTTTTGCAAATATCTTATAATCGTTGTTCAATAATGAAATGGGCCGATAGTTCTTTACATTTGTTAAATCTTGCATTTCTTTAGGAATTAAGGTGATTGCAGCTTCATTCCAGGAATCTGGAATCTTTCCTGTCCTTCTAATTTCGTTTAAAAGAATCTCCAACACCGGGACTAAGTCTTCATGAAATTTTTTATAGAATTTAGCTGAAAAGCCATCCGGGCCTGGAACTTTAGAGATTTTTGCCTCAGCTATTGCTTTACTAATTTCTTCTTTAGTTATTACAGCATTTAAAAAAGTTTTCATTTCAGGGTTTGGATGTATCAAATTAAATTTGGATAAGTAATCCAACATTTTTTGAGGATCTGCTTGCTTCACTTGAAAGAGAGTTGCATAGTATTTGTAAAATTCCCTCCTGATTCCTCCTGGGTCTGAGATCTCTTTATTTCCATCTTTCAAACAAGTGATTATTTTATTCTCTCTTATTTTCTTCAATTGCCATGCTAAATATTTGCCAGGTTTGTTTGCACCTTCAAAGGATTTCTGTTGCAATTTTTTCAGGTTCCAAAATACTTCTTTGTTCAACCTTGCCTCATATTGCTCCCTTAAAATCCTCAATTCTCTCAAAATCTTTTTTTTGCCAGGCTTTTCTTAAGTTCTATTTCTTTTTTCCGAATATTTTCCATAATTTCTTTGTCTATTTTCATTTGTTGTTTCCTTTCATTATTATTAATTGCAATCAGATGTCCTCTCATCACAGCCTTGTAGGCTTCCCAAACCGTTTGCGTCTGTACACTCTTATTTAAATTCAATTGAAAGTATGTTTGGGTTTCTGTCCTTATTTTATCCACAATGTTTTGCTTGTCCAGCAAATCTTCATTAAGTCGCCATCGAAATTTTTTTCTCTTAACATACGTTGACCATTTTATCGGACTGTGGTCAGAAAGAATCCTAGGTAATATCTCAATTTTGCGTGTTTGCAAGATTAAATTCTCTGTCATCCACATCATATCTATCCTTGAAAAAGATTCATGTCTTGATGAATAAAAAGAGTACTCTCTATCCCTGGGGTTTTTAGCTCTCCAAACATCTACCAAGTGTTCATGTTTAGTCAATTGAAAAAAGACTTTAGGAAGTTTGCCCATGGCATCAATTCCTTTTTTAGATTTTCTATCAACAACATTGTCAACAGTACCATTAAAATCACCCATTAAAATCATTTGCTCATAGGTCAACTGTCGTAGCTGTTCCCACAAATCCTGAAAAAAGTTTTCCTTCGCACCATTGGGAGCATAGAGATTAACAATTAATGTCTTTTTATTCTGCAACACAACTTCTACCGCCAAAAATTTCCCTTCATTGTCTTTAAAAATTTCTTTTGGTTCCAACTCCTTTTTAATATATATAACAACTCCTTTTTTCTTTTGGGAGGAGAGTGAATAAAATTCCTCTCCTAGTCTTTTTTGAATCAAAAATTTATCATCAGATTTTTTAATATGTGTTTCTTGCAAGCAAACAATATCACATTTCTGTTTTTCCAACCAGAGTCTGACATTTTTCCTTTTTTGGGGTGAATTCAGTCCATTAACATTCCATGAAATTATTTGACTCTCCATGTTGATTTTATGATTATTTATCAGAGTCTTTAAAATTATCGTTGATGAATCTGGTCATTTGCTCAATTGACTTGATGGTGACTCTCTTCTGCTTGAACGAAAAACTGACGCCTTTAGGAATTTCCCATCTATATCTTATGCCCTCTGTTTTCAGCTTGTCAATCAAATCTTTGAAAAGTCGTCTATCCTGAAGCATTGCTCTGGGTAGTTCCTTTAGGACCATGATTTTCTTGTTGTCAATTATGAAATCTTCCTGAAATTGTTGCTTAAACAAATCCTCCTTCAGCTTTTTGGATATAAACTGGACAATTACATCTCTGGGTAACTTTTTCCTTTGCGCAATCGCAGAGTTGACTCTGTATACCACATCAATCTGTGCCGCCACTTTCTCCTCTTCCATTTTCAAAAAGTCTGCAACAGCATCTACCATAACTGAATGGATGTCCTCATTCTTATCTTCAGGGATCCCCCTGAATCTCATGTGGTTAATCATTGCATTATATTGGACCATCACATTCACTCTATCTGTTTCTATAGTGACCTCAGCTATATTTGATGCTACTCCCTTCACCCTTACATCCATCTCATCTGCTCTTTTAGTCAACGTCTGTATCTCTTTTGTAATTCCAGACATTTCTTTTTTCAGCTCTGTTACTTCTGTTATTACAGTCTTTTCCAACTTCAGAATCGCGTCCATCACCCGTTTCTCCATAGCATCCATCATGCCCTGTAGCTTTTTTCCTCTTTCCCAGCCATTTTCGGGGAGGACCAGGAATTTGCCCTCTGTCATTGCTGCAGGTCGTAAGCCGTTGTTCAAATTTTTCCCTCCAACCCACTCTAAATCAAAGTCCTGCTTGTGCCCACCTAAATCGCACTAGTTTCACTTTTTTCTATTGAGTCTTTCGTTTAAAATCAAAGAAAATTTTTCTGACCTTCCCAAAATGGCGGGCGCAATTTCTCTATGGTAAATGGTTCTTCCAGGTACTCACTTCCTGTCCGGCAGTCTTGATGGTCCCCCTTGTTCCTGATTTCCTCCCTTCTTCCGGCCTCCTTGGTCTTCTCTAGGGCGATTACTTGTCTGGTCTGAAGTCACTTCCTGTTTTGCCGATTTCTGCTGCAGCAGCTACAGTACTTTTCCACTGTAATTCTCGTGGAGTTACTGTTAGTTTCTATTTTAAAGTCAATAATCTAACCGCAGGAATGATCAACAATCCGGCTTTTTGGCCTTTTTAAGCTGTTTAACTGCACTTTTTCCGCTCCAATGTTAGTACGACAGATACAGCACGGTCATGCGCTTCATCGGATGTTGTTTATTTTCGGCCAAAACGCGTCTCCGGTGAGCAATTTTAAAAAGTTACCTTCAAAGTCCGTGTCTTGTTATAGCAGTGTTTCCTTGATGTCAGTTTCCGTAGAATGTCTTGGAGGTCTGGGTCATGCATTCTTATGTTGAGAATCCAATTCGGTGGGGTCTTGTAGAGATTTTCCGAAGTGCCTTCTCTGGGGGAGGGGATCAAGGCTGGTCGCGACGCTCTTTAAAGCCCCGCTATCAGCCGATCTCAACTCCCCTCTCGGGCCAGGCTCGCTGCCAGTCACCCCCCTGCCTGGGGGGATCTGCGGTGGGCTATATGAAGCCCACCCTGTCGTCAAGACCCTCCGTATGCTCTGGGAGCTCAAGAGCAAGCCAGAACACGTTAGGACGCCATGAATCCCAGACCGGAAGCCCAGACCGGGGGGTGCAAGGAGGCAGCATCCTGGCAGCCACATAGGAATCAATGGGGGGAGCATATTTTACCCCTTTTGACTTCCCTTAGGGGTCGAATTTCTAAAAATCCCTTCTTAGTGAGCGCTCTCCCCAAATGTGGTGTTTGTAGGTCCAGGGGTTTGACCTGGGCATTGATTGTACGGTGAAGGGACTTTCTTTTATATATATACTAGGGAGCAAAGCCCGTTGTGATGGAAGACAACGGGCCCTAGAAAGGAAGAGAGGGAGTTGGAAGGGAGAGAGGGTTGGAGAAAGGAAGGAGGGAGGGAGGGAGGGAGAGGAAGGAAGGAAGGAAGGAAGGAAGGAAGGAAGGAAGGAAGAGGGGGAAGAGTGAAAAAAAGGAGAGAGGAAAAAAGGAAAGGGGGAAAGGAAGGGAGGGGTGGGGGACGGAAAAGGCCCTCTCTGGGCCTAGTGCCCCATAGAAGGCTCAGGGGATGGCATGTGGGGGGGCAGAAAAGGCTTCTCTGGGCCTAGGGCCCCATAGAAGGCTCAGGGGATGGCATGTGGGGGGCGGAAAAGGGCTTCTCTGCTCCTAGTGCCCCATAGAAGGCTCAGGGGATGGCGTGTGGGGGCGGAAACGGGCCTCTCTGGGCCTAGTGCCCCATAGAAGGCTCAGAGGATGGCGTGGGGGGCGGAAAAGGTCTGCTCTGGGCCTAGTGCCCCATAGAAGGCTCAGGGGATGGCGTGTGGGGGTCAGAAAAGGGCTTTTCTGGGACTAGTGCCCCATAGAAGGCTCAGGGGATGGCATGTGGGGGAGCGGAAAAGGGCTTCTCTGGGCCTAGTCCCCTCATAGAAGGCCCAGGGGATGGTGTGGGGGGGCGGAAAAGGGCTTCTCTGGGCCTTGGGCCCCATAGAAGGCCCAGGGGATGGCGTGTGGAGGGCAGAAAAAGCCTTCTCTGGGCCTAGTGCCCCATAGAAGGCCCAGGGGATGGGGTGTGGGGGACGAAAAAGGGCTTCTCTGGGCCTAGTGCCCCATAGAAGGCCCAGGGGATGGGGTGTGCGGGATGGAAAAGGCCTTCTCTGGGCCTAGTGCCCCATCGAAGGCCCAGGGGATGGGGTGTGGGGGGTGGAAAAGGCCTTCTCTGGGCCTAGTGCCCCATAGAAGGCCCAGGGGATGGGGTGTGGGGGACGGAAAAGGCCTTCTCTGGGCCTAGTGCCCCATAGAAGGCCCAGAGGATGGGGTGTGGGGGACGGAAAAGGGCTTCTCTGGGCCTAGTGCCCCATAGAAGGCTCAGGGGATGGGGTGTGGGGGACAGAAAAGGGCTTCTCTTGGCCTAGTCCCCTCATAGAAGGCCCAGGGGATGAAGTGTGAGGGTCGGAAAAGGGCTTCTCTGGGCCTAGTCCCCTCATAGAAAGCCCAGGGGATGGCGTGTGGGGGATGGAAAAGGCTTTCTCTGGGCCTAGTGCCCCATAGAAGGCCCAGGGGATGGGGTGTGGGGGACGGAGAAGGGCTTCTCTGAGCCTAGTGCCCCATAGAAGGCCCAGGGGATGGGGTGTGGGGGACGGAGAAGGGCTTCTCTGGACCTAGTGCCCCATAGAAGGCCCAGGGGATGGGGTGTGGAGGACGGAAAAGGGCTTCTCTGGGCCTAGTACCCCATAGAAGGCCCAGGGGATGGGGTGTGGGGGGCAGAAAAAGCCTTCTCTGGGCCTAGTGCCGCATAGAAGGCCTAGGGGATGAGGTGTGGGGGGCAGAAAAGGGCTTTTCTGGGCCTAGTGCCCCATAGAAGGCTCAGGGGCTGGCATGTGGGGGCCGGAAAAGGGCTTCTCTTGGCCTGGTCCCTTCATAGAAGGCCCAGGGGATGGTGTGGGGGGGGCGGAAAAGGGCTTCTCTGGGCCTGGTACCCCATAGAAGGCCCAGGGGATGGGGTGTGGGGGGCAGAAAAAACCTTATCTGGGCCAAGTGCCCCACAGAAGGCCCAGGGGATGGGGTGTGGGGGCGGAAAAGGGCTTTTCTGGGCCTAGTGCCCCATAGAAGGCTCAGGGGCTGGCATGTGGGGGGCGGAAAAGGGCTTCTCTGGGCCTAGTCCCTTCATAGAAGGCCCAGGGGATGGTGTGGGGGGGCGGAAAAGGGCTTCTCTGGGCCTTGGGCCCCATAGAAGGCCCAGGGGATGGCGTGTGGAGGGCAGAAAAAGCCTTCTCTGGGCCTAGTGCCCCATCGAAGGCCCAGGGGATGGGGTGTGCGGGACGGAAAAGGCCTTCTCTGGGCCTAGTGCCCCATCGAAGGCCCAGGGGATGGGGTGTGGGGGTGGAAAAGGCCTTCTCTGGGCCTAGTGCCCCATAGAAGGCCCAGGGGATGGGGTGTGGGGGACGGAAAAGGCCTTCTCTGGGCCTAGTGCCCCATAGAAGGCCCAGAGGATGGGGTGTGGGGGACGGAAAAGGGCTTCTCTGGGCGTAGTCCCCTCATAGAAGGCCCCGGGGATGGAGTGTGAGGGTCGGAAAAGGGCTTCTCTGGGCCTAGTCCCCTCATAGAAGGCCCAGGGGATGGCGTGTGGGGGATGGAAAAGGCTTTCTCTGGGCCTAGTGCCCCATAGAAGGCCCAGGGGATGGCGTGTGGGGGACGGAAAAGGGCTTCTCTGGGCCTACTGCCCCATAGAAGGCCCAGGAGATGGGGTTTGGGGGACGGAAAAGGGCTTCTCTGGGCCTAGTCCCCTCATAGAAGGCCCAGGGGATGGAGTGTGAGGGACAGAAAAGGGCTTCTCTGGGCCTAGTCCCCTCATAGAAGGCCCAGGGGATGGCGTGTGGGGACGGAAAAGGCTTTCCCTGGGCCTAGGCTTGCCAAGCCCCCACTGAGGGCGGGGGAACCCCCGATTTGAAAGCCCCTTACCCGCTTTTTAAAAATTCCAGCCCGGGGGGAAAATGGCGGCCGGAAATTGCCGCTCTAGCACTTAAGTCCTCCAAGTCTATGGTTATAAAAACCATAGAGATGAGGGCTAGAGCGTGTTCCCTCTAGTGTGCTCCGCCTGGAGCACAGTTCTGGCTGATTTTCGAGCAACCCCTCCCTCCTCAGAAGCTCTGCTCCGCTCAGGTACAGTGAAATTTCCCTCCTTCTTGCCTCTGGCATTGCAGCTCTTTCCTTCTCCAGCCTCTCCGATATCCTGCTTGAGTGGTGGTGAGAAATCCCTCTTTTTTATTTCTTTGGAGTCAAGCAGTAGCTTCCCTATAGTGTGTGTGTGTGTGGGGGGGTCAGAGTCCTCTACCCAAAAGCCTTGCTTCTTCTTTTGTGTTGTAAATGTGGAAATCCTTGGAGATGGAGAACAGCTCTTCCTATGGCCGGTCCCCCTTCCCTTTTATTTTGAACGCCAAAGAAGAAAGGAAGGTGGAGTGTGTTTGTGGACAGAGAGAGAAAGAGAAAGGAGTAGAAAAAACTGAATTAAAAACAATAATCAGGCTTCTTACTATTTGCAGTACAAATTGTTGAATGTGGCTTCCATTTTCCCCTCCCTCTCGCCTTCCTCTCTTCTGACTCCCCCCCCCCAGTCCTTTTTGGATTTCTCCAGCTTTTCCACTCATTGGTTCTACTTAACTTTTATTTTTAAAAAGAAAGAACCCCCCCCCTTTCTGACTGCTCACGACAGAAAGCTGAGCTAGTGAGTTTCTCTGGAGATGTACTGAAAGGAAGGACAGGATTGCCCATTGGAAACAATGGGAAACACTTGAAGGCCCATTGGAAATAATGGGAGCCAGGAATGCCTATTGCCTTGTATGGGCTCCATTAAAATACATTACAGTACAAGCAGAGTTGCAATAAAAATGCGGAATGGATTTTCCATTAGGGTCTCTGGGCCCAAATGCACTACTCTGGGAATGGAATGAGAGACCACAGAGTGGAATGACAGCCCCAGGGTGCAGCAGTAATGTTCTGGGACTGGGATGAGAGACTATGGAGTGGAATGACAGCCCCAGGGTGTAGCAGGAGTTGGAAGAATCTGGCCCCCACCTTACAGGATTGTTACCTATAGGACTGAAGGTATGCTGTGGCCATCTATTCCTGGCTGGCTCCTGCAGCAGACATTTTGTGTCTGCATTCAGCATACTGTGTCAGAATTACAAAGATGCCACAGACTCAAAAAGGTTGGAGACCCCCAAGCTAGACTACAGGTTGGGATATTTCACAGAGACTATGGAAGGGGTTCTCTGGGTCAGTGGTCAACAGAGTAGGCAATAGTGTGCAAGGAAATCTGGGAGAGTGTGACACGGAAAGGGAACATGGAGGTAAGGAAGGCAGCAGAACTGGACACTGGAACTGGTAGAGGGACAAGGGCAAGATTTATAATTGACAATGGAGGAGGTGGCTCACATCAACCTCATGAATTTGTAAGGAAACAAAGAAGCTGAGATGGAGCTGATCTGGTGATAGCTACACACATTCCAGAAATACCCGAGCCAATTCCAGGTTTTATGGATAAACATATGGAGCAGAGATCTATCAGTGGCTATTAACCAGAAGGTATAGAGAGGAACTTTCAGGCTGGGGCAAGTGATGCTCTGTATTCTTGGTCCTCGGGGGTGGGGGGTGTGCAGCAGTGGGAGAGCTTCTAGTGTCCAGGCCCCACTGCTGGACCTCCTGATGGCCCCTGGTGTTTCTGGCCACTGTGTGACAGAGTGTTGGACTGGATGGGCCATTGGCCTCATCCATCATGGGCTTCTCTTCAGCTCACACACACAATGCACACAAAGCATGGTCTCTCTACCATCAGTCCATCAATGTCAGCATTGTCTACTCTGACTGGCAGTGATTCTCCAGGGTTTTAGGGAGAGGATTTTGGCAGAGTATTCAGCCTTCAGTTCTTAGACCATTCTGTTGTGTATTTTGCATAGTGTGAAGGAATGTTGTCTGGTGTTCTTTTTCTAGGACCTAGCACACATACGTTTTGTTTTCATTAGAATACATATAGTCTCATTTGGTCAGAATTAAGCACATTGAATCCTATTGATTTCAGTGTAATGTTTCAGTGTGTGCTTATCTCTCCTACTGAAAAAAGTGAAAAGGGCTTCACTTTTGACATGTGCTGTTTGCTTGTTTTTTTCCTTCTGATTGTTAAATGTTTAAAGCATTTTATGTTTCTTAAAGCTTTTTGTTATTTTTGCCCTGGAAGGAGGCCTAAAAGCCTATTGGTAATGTAACATAGGGGAAAGGTGGGGTGGGAATTGATATATGACAATGAATTTAAATTTTATTTTTTGAAAGAAGGTTACTTCAGAGGGGGAGGTGGGTATGGGGGAGTGCCTGGAAAGTGACATCACAGGAAGGTGAGGTTTTCGTGCAGTGTACTGGAAGTGACACCATTGGAAGGGGAAGTGACATCACTTGCCATTTGACCTGGAAATGACATCACAGGAAGTGACATCACAAAAGTCTCCTGGCTCCACCCCCAAAGTCTCCTGGCTCCACCCCCAAAGTTCTCAGATATTTCTGGATTTGGACTTGGCAACCCTACCTGGGCCTAGTGCCCCATAGAAGTCCCAGGGGATGGGGTGTGGGGGACGGAAAAGGCCTTCTCTGGGCCTAGTCCCCTCATAGAAGGCCCAGCGGATGGTGGGGGGGGGGGCGAGGCGGAAAAGGGCTTGTCTCACTTGCCTCAGCCTTGAGGGCCTGTCCCTGCGCTAACACTCCAGACGGTCCTCTCCTGTCGGAGGACTGGAGCAGACTGAGCTGAAAACACTGACCGGGGCTGACGTGGGCGGGACTTTGCGAAGCAGCCAGTCAGCCCTGGCCTGTGTCTTCTGACTGCCAGTTCTTGAGCTGAATCAATTATGGCAAGCATAGAATGTGGTGGAACCAGAATTCAAATATATATAAGGACAGGATAGATAAGACTGGTACAAAGATAAAGGTAAAGGTTCCCTTGCTTGAAAGCCAGTCAAATCCAACTCTAGGGTTGTGGTGCTCATCTCCGTTTCAAAGCCAAAGAGCCGGTGCTGTCTGAAGACGTTTCCATGGTCATGTGTCCAGTTAAAAATCACCTTGAAGGGGTTTGTTAAAATGTATATATGTACAGTAGTATTTTCATTGCTTCAGTGCTTTCTTTTCTGTTTTATTAGAGTAGATTTATTAGGTTAGAAAAGATGACTTGTTTTACTCCCAAAGAGGAAGGACAAAAGTAGCCCTAATAAACTAGTCAGTGGTGGTAGTGCATTTGCAAGTCTGTGATTGGGTAGGGATAATAAGCAGAGACTCTGCTGACATGTGGTATGATCAGTTATCTTCTCCTGTGGAGAAGGTTACAATAGGACATTAACCTATTTTACAGAGGGAAAGAATCAGACAGAGGATGTTAATGCCTTCAAAAGTTAGTAACATTAATAGATTAATTAATATGACAGCATTTAGAAAATAGGTTTGAATGTACTTATCTTAGAATAGGTATGGAAATCTGTGACCAGATATCTGTTTATTTTAATGATAGCTAATTTGGAAACATGTTGTCTTATGTATTAAAATAAAATGTTACTGGTGCTACAATATGTTTTTCAATGCATCCATTGTTGATATATTGATCTTGTTCTTGTGAGGGTTTTACAGTAACTGCCTTTGCCCTTTAATTCAAACAGGATGTGACCCTTGTCACCCCATAGTATTTATTGCTCAGAGGTATGCTAAAGTAATAGATAATGGTGAGTTGCGGTGCTGGGGCCATGATGCTCTGGAATAAGAGATCTGGCTAATCTACGTGAAATATATTCTTTTAAAAATGTAAAAGTGTAAAAAAGATCTCTTACCTTATTTTTATTACAGAGTAAATGTCCAAGTTAATGCAGATATATGGTTGTAATTACTCTCATTGAATGATCAGCAACATACTGCAGAATGGGTTTAAGATATTTGGTTCAGTAAAACTGTAATTGAAACTGCTGTGCTATCAGGTGGATGTAATTACAGTAATACAAATGGAAGTAATTACAATTGTTCAGCAAAATATATCCTTATGGAGCATGAATATGCGTTTTATCTTTTAGTCTGGAGGTATGATTATTTACAGTGTGATCCTGAGGGCTGCCCAGGCAGACTCAACCACCTGCTGGCTAAATCGCAGTGCCACCAGTCCATTCCCTGTGGACATTCTGCGGTGGTGATGGAAGGATGGCAAAGCACAGCACTCCACAGGGCACAGACAGTATAGCAAGCACACCACAGTCAATAGCATCCCTGGCAATATCCACCAATCATACAGTGGCAGCCAATGACCCCCTTGTGAGTGGTGTGCACAGGCACAGCCAATCCAAGTATGCTAATCCTGCCGCTGCCCCCTGAAACCATTCCCCCCACCATGGAAAGGCAGTTTACAGGGAAGGAAGACCCCGCTACAGCAGGAACCCAACAGTGGAATATGGCCTGAGAGGCCCCCTCCACAAACCCAGAGGAGATATCTGCCCCTTCCCAGGTGAGGGCTGCATTGGCAGCAAAAGTTCTGCCAAGAGGCTAATGTCCCTGTGTCAAGACATAAGACTTCCTTCCCGTCCAAAAAAAGTAAAAATAGGCCAAAACCTAGCAGAGGCTGGGCTTGAACCCATTGTTTCCGACACTTAGGACCAGCACCCTACCCTCTAGGCCAAGAGGGATAGTTCAAAGGAGGCATGCCAGCAGGCACTGAGTATACCACTGCAGCCCTGACGTCATCACCAGCGACATGGGGTCAGGCAGGGAATATAGCACAGACAGTCATGGCTCATTGGAAAGGCACTGGATTAGCTTTGCCAAGGCTCCTAGTATGATCAAGGGGAGAGGTGGGCACAAGCCCCAGGGCTGACTCTTTGCCCCTGCAAATGGCAAAAGAGGGAACAGGATGGCCTGGCTGATGGGTACTCCAGTACTGATCTCTTTGGCTTGGATGCCACTCTACAGCTCCCTCACTGCTGTACCCTTGGCAGCAGAGCCCTTGTGTCTGATGTTGCTTTCCAGCTCATGTACCAATCTGCATGGTTTATCAGATGTCAGCAGCACTGTGGGAGAGTATGGGTCCTAGAACCTCACCCTGGGCAACCCATCAGCCCCATTTCCCCTGGAAACTGCACATAGCAGTCAGTAAAGTCTGTGTGTGGGAGAAGGAGGCAGAGACCTAAATGTGGGGTCAGTCTCCAAGGTGCCACTTGACCCATGCTATATTTTGCAGCTGAACAGAACAAGTCCAGTGGCACCTGAAAAACAAACTCCAGCCACCCCAGCATAGGCATCCCTGAATCAGGGCCTCGCTGTCTTGTACGTGTGATGGGATAGCCTTAAGGGGAAATCACAGACTGGGGCAAGACAGAGTGGGGTAGGAAGGGTTGTAAAGCTGTTGTCATCCAGTCAAAACCAGACAGACACCGACAGAGTGGTAGAGCTCCCCAGAACTGCAAATCATAAAGAGGTCTAGTGAGTCAAGCTCCAGTTCCCAGGGGCCATGGGGACACAGGCTGAACTGTCCCTAGCACAGCATGCTTCTGAGTGAGGTGAACTTTCTAGTAGAAAAGCTGCCTGAGGCAGGACACCCCAGGTGAACTGGAAATGGAGACAGAGCAGAGTGGGGGAAACAATAATAGTCATGCTATCCCTGTTGAATCACCACCTGCAGGACGGTGAAACAGAGACATATGCAGTGAAGGCAAACAGCACTTGCCATGCTGGGCACAGCCATGTCAGTGGTACCCTGGTAGAGTCCATAGCCCTATTTCCATGGGGGAGAATTTGCAAGGAAAACACCCTGAGGCAGAAGCTGTTGCCTTCAAAATGACACCCATCCTGTGTCGAAGTTTTCAGCGACTGCAGATAATCAGTCAGCTGCTTGCTGCTACATAGGTCTCTGATCCTGCAAGAAAATGGGTCCCAGGGTTGCTTAGCCAGCTGACCCACAGAGTACACTGGGGCAGCTGCTAGGCACCCAGACTCACAGTAATGTCCTTTTCTCTGCCCAGGCTGTGTGTGTGGGGGAGAGCTTCTTGGCAAGAGAGTGTGCTAACAGCCAGGTATGGGGTTTCAAGCATTCCTAGGGTTGCTAGGTCCTTTCAAGCAAGGGTGTAGGGGGGCTGGGGCTGGGCCAGAGGCATTGCTAAGTCATTAAAAGAACTGGGACCCAATGACATCATAGGGAGGAGCCAGTGGCATCATTGTCACTATCTATGGAGTTGGAACGATGTGGCATTTAGGGAGGGGCTCCCAAGAAAATTAGGGCGGCCTGGGAACCCCTGGGAACCCCCCTGGCAATGCCCCTGGGTTGGGCTAACCCCAGGAACAGGTGCCTTCTTAGCACACTGCTTAGAAACTCCACCTTAAAATGCAGCACGGATTCTATTGCTAGGGACTTTTTTTCCACTCTGGGAACTGTCATTACAGTCATAGAGTAGCCTATCCGGGTCCAAAAACCTTATTGGAAAAACCATTCTGCATTTTCTTTGCAACTTTTTTGGGGCTGCAGTGTATTTCAGCAGAGCCCATGCAAGTCAACTGGCATTCCTGGCTCCCATTATCTCCAATGGGCTTTCAAGCCTCTCCCATTATTTCCAATGGGCAATCCTGTCATTCCTTTTAGTACATCCCAGTTGGTTGCTCCTTTGAAACTACCACACCATCTTAAGTAACAGCAAAATTAAGAGCATGAACATAGAGTGCACATCCCTTACCAATGTTCTTTCTGGGCTGCACACAGATCAAAAGGAAATTTTAAAAGGCCTCTGATCTGCATGCCCCCCCATCTTGTTCACGCAGATGGGCTTACAATTTAAAAATGAAACGGAGATTGAAAGAAGAGCTTAGGAGTGGCTGAAGCAGCCCACCCCTCACTACCATGAAAAAAACAAGAACTGTTCTCAATCAAGGATATATAGACCTAAGTAAAATACACCCCTCCCCTCCTCCACCTGGCTGTTGTGCATCCTACATGAAGCAGGGTGATTCAGCAGATGCAAGCCAATGTCAGTGGTCTGCATCCACCATCTTACACAGAAGAACCAGAGCTTCCACTTACAGCACTGGAACTAGGGGTGCCAGCCTCCAGGTGGGACCTGGGGATCCCCTGGAATTACAGCTCATTTTCAGACTACAAAAATTAGTTTCCCTGAAGAAAATGGATGTTCTGGAGGGTGGATTCTATGGCATGGTACCCCACTGAGGTCCCAGTCCTCCCCAGGCTCCATCCCCAAATCTCCAGGAGTTACCCAACCTGTATTGGGCAACCCCTCCCCCCCATCCCCCAGAGGTGGACAGGGGGAACCTGGTAATGTTTTAACAAGGGAGGGAGGAATGGGAGGCGAGTAGATGGGAGGGAGGGAGGGGAGAAATGAAAAGAAAGAAAATAGAAATCCCTCTCCATAATTTATCCAGGAGTTCAGGGGAGAGTTGTTCTTGAATGTATGCACTTAAACTCTTCGAGGTTTCACCTGCCCTCCTCCCCCTCCCCCTGCACTGGCTGTGTGTGCAATTTCAGAGATTGTAAACTGCTGATTCCTGGCTTTCCTAATATCCTCTCTCTGTCAAGAGAAGGGGTGGAGCTCAACAAAGAACTCAGAAGAGTCTCCTCTCAGAGGAAATAAAGGGCTCTGGTTAAGTAGCGAACTCGGGAGTGGGAAAACAACAGCAGCAGCACAAGGGCGCAGGAAAGGTGCCCGGGCACCCAGCCACCCAGAGATCCTCCATGGATGCCAGCCTCCCCCCGCCGACCTCTCTGCATGGCTCTGCAAGGCAAGCCTTGTGTGTGTCGGGGAAACAGAAAAACAAGGGCGCAGGGCACCCAGCCGTCCCAAGACCGGCAATCCTCCATAGATGCCGGCCTCCCCTCCAACCTCCTCGCATGGCTCTCTGCAAGGCAAGCCATGCAGGGAGTGGGAAAACAACAGCAGTGGCACGAGGCTGCAGGAAAGGTGCCCAAGAGTCCAGCCGCCCCAAGGAGGGCAATCCTCCATGGATGCCGGCCTCTCCCCCACTTCCCCCACCTCCTGACCTCCCTGCATGGCTCTGCAAGGCAAGCCCTGCAGGGAGAGAGGGAAAAAAACCTACAAGAACAAGGGTGCAGGGTGCCCAGCCTCCCCGAGGCCAGCAATCCTCCAAGGATATCGCCCCCCCACCTCCTCTCATGACTCTCTGCAAGGCAAGCCTTGCAGGGAGCGGGAAAACAATAGCAGCGGCACATGGCCACAGGAAAGGTGCTCAGCCACCCAGCCACCCAGAGGCTGACCTTAGCCAGCCAGCCTGGGCACTCTCTGCCTAGTGCCCACCACCCCACC
This sequence comes from Gekko gecko, assembly GCA_029375565.1. Lineage (NCBI taxonomy): Eukaryota > Metazoa > Chordata > Lepidosauria > Squamata > Gekkonidae > Gekko > Gekko gecko. The sequence continues at coordinate 212,240,540 of JAPDNY010000005.1, read as the reverse complement.
CCTGAAAACATCCCCCCACCCTTGCTGGAGCCCCAGGACAGCTCCTTACCTTTCTGTGCGGGAAAGCTGAAAGCACTGAAAACATGTGCAGCCCCCAGTTCCACCAGGTTCAATTGAGGGTTTCTGGGAGCTGGGGGTGGGGCTTAGCTTTCAGGAGTTTCCTGCCATCCCACCTGAAGTCATTGTTTGAAACCCTCAGCTTTCAAAATGGTTTGGGGATGGCGTGGGGTGGTGTTGGCAAGGCTTGTGAGCCTGGTTGCCCGGGGGGCTCAGTCACCCCTGGAAAATTTCGGGGGTAGCCTCAGCCCTCAAGCCCCCCTGAAGTTGACACCTATGCTTTTAAGTCCCTGGCAGGGGATTTTGGGGGGTGTTACAGGAGGGGATGGGGCTATCCCCAATGTGATGATGTCATACAGAAGTAACATCATCACATTGGGCACTGGCACCCCCTGCTTCTTCCCAAAAGCATTTGAAGGGTCCCTTTAAATGCTTTTGGGAAGAAGTGGGGGGAAGCTACGTCCTCCTGCATTCCAAGCCAAGTTCAGGCACACATGGCCACCCCTCTTCCTTCTGCAAGATTTAAAGGGCCTTCCAGCTGGTCAGCTGGAGGGCCCTTTAAATTTTGCAGTAGGGGTGATGCGGATGGTCACTCTTGCGGGGTGGAGCATGGAATGGTGTTCTCCCTGCCGGCCAGCTGACTGGAAGTGGAAAGGAGCCCCTGAATTCAGGGAAAACCCCACTGAGACCAGGGGTCTGGCAACCCTAAGAATCTCTGTCCCCTCATCAGGGGCAGTTTCCTAGTACATGTTCCTAGAAGTATGACCCATGGCATGACGTGGGACATGGTGCCAGGAGGGAGTGGCTTGAGCCAGCATACACTATGGGCCATGGTTGTGGGAGCTGCCATGGAGAGGCAGCACTGAGTCTTGTGCAAGGGGAATGGGGAAGGTGGATGAAGCCATCTGGGCTGGGGTAGTTGGATTCTGGGCTTTTCCTTACCTTTTATTGCATGGTCACTCTGTTTATTTATTTATTAGTTAGATTTTTACCCTGGCCGGCCAGCTCAGGGCGACTTACATAAAAACAGTATAATATAAAAACAACAAGAATTCTTAAAACCATAGATATAGTAATATAATAAAGTGGTGGTGCTTAGTTTCCTCATCATATAGTCAGTTCCTTGGTCTTCTTCGGCTATCCTGGGCAGCCAGCTCAGGCAGTAATCAGAGGATCCAAGGGATCAGGGCTCTCTCATCATAGGCCATCAGATGTCAGTAGTGGTGGCGGTTCCAAAAGCCTGATGGAAGAGCTCCATTTTACAGGCCCTGCGGAACTGCAACAGGTCCCACAGGGCCCTGATCTCCTCTGGGAGCTCATTCCACCAGAGCTGATCCTCTGGAGATGGGGTAACTGTTAGGATTTTGTGCTGAGACATGTGAACCACATAGTATGGGTTTTGCTGTCCTCTTGGGTGTTAGTGCTAACTGCTCACTTCATGGTTTTGTTACTTCCAAGGTGCAACACTGCATGCTCTAAGGCTGCACGGTAGAAATATCTGAGAAAGAGTCCTGTGCTGTGTGCTCTATCTTATGAGTTATGGGGCATCCTGCCTGGGATTTAGTGGTGGGAGGGGCAGTGATTGGGTACTGGGGGAGCTGGCTGCCACTGGGCAGGGAAGTAATTGGTTGTGGCCAGGGCTTTTTTGGGGTGAAAAAGAGGTGCTGGAACGCTCAAGAGGGAAATTAAGCTTTCAGTCTGTTTACTCCTGTTACCTTTCAGTCAGAAAGACCCCCAAAGTGGCTAAGTGTAGAAATTTATGATTACAGTAAAAATCATTTAAAATATTTACATGTGAAAGCATCAGGTACACTAAAACAAGAAGTGCAGTCTCACAATCAATTCAACTCAAAGGTCTTCTGGAGCAGAAAGCATGTAGAGAAGGTGCCACTTTCACCTGTGAGCAATGAGTTTATTATGCTTTATTTCTTATCCATCTTTTTTATTGAGATTCATTACAGATTTATGTATTCAAAACATTTATTAGCCGCCTTTGCATTGCAGAACTTAAGGTAGCTTACAGTATAAATAAAATGATCATAAAAATGCAATAAAACAATATCAATAAAATAATAATTACAAAACTCCAGTTAGTACTGCCAATAAATAAGGACTAAATCAGTCAAATGCTGTCCTAAATAAAACAGTTTCCAACTGCCTCCTGAATATCAACAGTAGGGGAGCCAGGTGCATCTCCTTGGGCCTGTCACCAAAAAGACCCTCTTTTGTGTGCCTAGTGGATGAGATTCTTTGTTTGGTGAGACAGTCAGGAGGTCGTTTCTCTGCGATCTTAATTCCTGGGCAGGAACATATGGGAGAAGACGGTCCTTCAGATACGCCAGTCCCAAGCTATGTAGGGCTTTAAAGAACAAAACCAACACCTTAAATTGGATTAGAGGGTTTCCCCCCTGTTTTTCTGTTTTTTTAATATTAAAAAAAATCACAGTCTTGTAGTTCAGGAATATTTTTTTGTTTTCATTGCCTGGAAAAAAGTTGCACTCACCCAAGGGCAACTTTTCAGAGGTACCTTTACAAAAGATAGTTCTAGAAGGGCTGGTATGTTTTCAGCAGTATTTGATAGTCAGAGTTGGATAACAGAGTTATAAAAGACAATGCAACAGAAATGAAATAGAAAATGTACAATTAGGGTTGCCAACTCTGGCTTGGGAAATTTCTAAAAATTTGTGAGTAGAGCATGGGGTGGGTTTGGGGAGGAAAGGGACATCAGCAGGATATGATGCCATAGAGTCAACCCACCAAGGCAGCTTTTTTTTCTAGCTTCCTTAGAATATATTTTAAAAATTGCTGTTTAACACTTCTGCTGCTCAAAAATTAAATTAAATTAAAAAGCAAAAAAAAAAAGAGAAGAATTGTTTCCCCATCCCAATCCCTCTTAAACCTGACTCTGTGTCAGACTTATAACTTCAGTCCAAGGGTATGCAGCCTTTATCCAGTTGTTTTTTAACTAAACTATTTAAACTTATAACCAGATTCCACTTACCCATTTTCCCTCCGCTCTCCTTCCTCCTACCGTGTTAGAGAATACCAAGTTATGGGAGTCACAAAACTAGAAAAAACTGTGACTATATAAACTATATATGAACAACCAGTCAAAATGTGGATTGCTCTCCAACAGTTCACTTTTAAACCAGATTCCAATACTATTTCTCATCTCTTACGCAATTCTGACCGGAATCTTACTGGGGTTTTTTTAGGGGTATTGGAAAAAGACAGTTTGCATTTAGTTGTTTTCCTTGAACAGTCCACATTAGCTTCCAACTCTAAAGCCTGGAGCCATGCCATCCCACTGTCTTCATCAAATGCATTCAGTCTCTGTCCATGATGAGATACCAAAGCTCTTCCTGAAGCAGATCATCTATATTTGATTTGAGCTTCCTGAAGTTTTAAAGTTGTTGGTTTTAAGCATTTCCTAATTAAAAGAGCTTCAGGTGACAGATCAGGAAACACCATGATTTTCAGGTCTTGGTACTGGAGAAATCCTTGGGTCTCAGCCAGTTCTAAAATTCTCTTTCTGATATCCAGCTCTGAAAATGCAACTAAGATATCTCTGGGTAGGGTTGCCAGGTCCATCTTTGTTCCTGATGGGGGACTTTGGGAGGTGTTCCCAGAGGGGGCGGGGCATCCCCAATGTGATGATGTCATGTTGTTAGCCAAATTGCTCTATTATTTAATAAAGATGGGGAATTATAATTATTAATATGCAATTGGCTTATCTATAGGATCTGACCTTTGTATACCAGAGTTAGAATTCCCAAGCACCCAGGAACAGACACAGAAATTGGGTGGCTAAAATAATGATTTCTTTACTAAATATTCTCAAACATACACACAATATTCACACAATATAGCACTAAGGAAGCAGAGATGATTGATGGATTATAGAGGGGTGATACAACCTGTTCAGATGTGCAGAGGTCCATGGATTCTGGCCTAAACTCAGAGAGTTCAGGGGTGGCCTGCCATTTTAGATCATGGCAGAAAACACACAGTCTAAGGCCATCTGTGTGCTGGGATATAGGCACTGGCAAAGAATGCAGGCCAATGGGTGGCCCTGGGGGCTGGTCTCAGGTGAGAACAATAGATTACCTGGACCAATGATGGGTCCCAGGGATGTGTGATGCCAGTAGGGGCAGACTTTAGGTATGACCAATGAGCTTCCAGAGAGGCAGGGTCTGGATTTAACAATAGAAGCCAGTTGTTGGGTGGCTAGTTAAATGGATTATCTGACTCACTAATGGTCCTGGCCTGGGGTAGACAAAAGGTAGGAGTCGTCCCTGATTAGCGTCAGGAAGGATTGCTAAACATTTGAATGATTGATTGGTTTATCCCGGTATCTTGAGGGACAGAGGCAAGAAAGACAAAGAATTTACACTTAGGACACAAAAGGCTGGGTGAGGTGCTGGAGAGTTCCAGGTGGCTTCTAAAGACTTACCTCTGGAACTCATTGTTATTCCATAAGCATAATCTCTGCTAGGTGGAGGGGGAAGACTGGAGGCTTGCTCTGAGGTCACCTTATGAAACCTGAATATGAAATCTTTTTTCAGACCACCTGCAGCCCGACTCTGTGGTCAAGCTGAGAGTGCCTGGCTTTTTGGACTTCAGGTTAGAAAGTAGGGCACCCCTGTTTTGGGGCTACCCAAGAATAAAAGGCAGTGCCTCTGGCAACAATGTTGGGGATGTTCTAGCTCCAAGCCCTGCCCCTGTGGGAAAGGACCCGCTGGTTGCGTGCACTTAAAGGGATCCCTTTAAGTGCCTGCTGCTGAGCGTCCCGCTCACCCAATCTCTGAGCGGTAATGCTCCAATAAGGGTTTGAGCAATGTTCCCAGTCTTTCTTAAATGGCTGTTTCCATATACTGCACTGTAGCTTGGAGGGAAGGTTGAAGCAGCTGCACTGTAATCAGGTTATTCGGCTGTGTTCCCTCTGGTAGGAATGTTTTCGGTGCCATTTTATAGGCTGCGGCTAAAGCTGTCTCAGTCACTTTCTTTGCTACTTTTTGTGAAGAGACTTCCATTACTTCTGTCCCCGATCTCATGGGTGAGGCTGGCTTGGTTTTATTTGTTCTCCCCATTATTTTGTTGAATCACACGCAGTTTTAACTTGCTCCGGGATGGGAGATTTGCAGAGTGAGGAGAGAGCTGAGGAATCACGTATCTGCTATCTTTTGCGGCTACGCCTTCCCCAAGGCAGCCATTTTTTCCAGAGGGATTGATCTCTGTAGTCTGGAGATCAGTTGTAATTCTTGAAGATTTCCAGAGCACATCAATATGAAGGCTCGGGGGGGGGGAGCTGAAAAATTGTAGAGAAATTCTTTGTTGAGGACCTTTTCTAATTTGTGTGATGGAAAAATTGGGAAACTTTGGGGAGCTGAAAAAAAACCCCTATTAAATATTTTCTCCTTTGGAATATGTTAAATGCCCTTTAAATTCTCAGGAGGAGAGGGAGAGGGGTTGCCACCAGTCTCATATCTTAACTCAGGCACGGCAGACCCCAGGAATTCAGGCACGGCAGACCCCGTTCACAAGAAACTATTTTAAGGGAAGCTTCCCTTTAAATGTTTTTAGTGAGCAGGGCCCACTTGCGCCTGAATTCTAAGTGGCAAATTTGCCGCTTGGAGTTCAGGCATGCATGGCACCTGACCCCGCTTACAAAAAACTATGGTTTCTTGTAAGTGGGGGCTGTCCGTGCCTGAGTTCACCACTTAGAGTTCAGGTGCAGGTGGGCAGCCAGCCCCTCTCACAAGAAGTCTTGTGGAGTCTTGTGATCAAAATTTCTACTTTGTGAGCTACTGGTGTTAAAGTTGTGAGTGAGCGATTTGGCTACGGCGTAAATTAGTTTGCTTTGGAGCCATCCTTCCTGAGCTAAGACAAAAATGTGTCAGCTGGAGGCTAAAAAACTGTGAGCTAGCTCACACTAACTCAGCTTAGAGGGAACACTACTGATAGCTATGTCAGTCAAACCTGAATGTTAAAAGATATCACTTTTCATCAGACAATTGAGGGTTTTTTTTCAAATTTGTATTGGTGCTCTTGAAAAGAAGGTACATTCTTTTTCAGAAATCATAACATGGAAAAAAATCTATAAATGAATGGTCTGTGTCTTTCAGCGGAAGCTTGTGCAGATGTTTTGGGGCTTGCCAAAGAAGCAAGAAAGCGAAATCTTGGTCCACTTCACCCTTCCTTCAATGTGATGAAGATTATAAAAGATGGACTCTGCAAAAATCTTCCAGAAAATACTCATCAGTTGATGTCAGGGAAATTGTGTATTTCACTTACTCAAGTGTCTGACGGCAAAAATGTGTTGGTATCCAATTTTAATTCTAAAGAAGAAGTTGTTCAGGTATGTTCTAAGCTGTTGCTACCATTTTTTTCACAAGCCATGTTGCATTACCAGTTCTGCACACTGTTTAGCATATTACTCAAAATACTGAATGAGATCTTAAATATATCAACTATATCTCAAGCATATATTTACATGAGGATAAATGCCTGTGGTCAACCACGGTTTCCTTTTGGAGAGGCTGGCTGGGTTGGGAAGAGGCGAGGCAACATGCTTTAGTGGAGCCACTGTTACCCGACTTTCCAGTTCCAGAAAGTGGTGCTTGGGACTACTGCTCAGCCCTGTGACATTTATACTTTGGAGCCCCATGGGGATCCATTTTGTCCCTCATGCTGTTTAACATCTACATGAATCTGCTGGGAGAGATCATTTGGGGGTTTTGAATGGGGTGTCCCAATAACATCATCTTATTAAATCACACACTCTGGTGAGAACCAGGCTATGAAATCCTCTTGTTACATGCAGAAAAGAGATGTTCCCTTGTTTTTGGAGACAAATGATAAGGAAAGTGGTAACATTTACCCACCTGCCAAGAGTAGGCAGGATAGATCATTTTATTCTAAAATAGGGCCATAAAATCCCAAGGACAATCAACATGTTTTGATTGGGTAAAGGCAGAACCGATGACGTCTCAGTCCATTGCAGGATAGGCAAAGCACCATTCCTCCCAAAGATTTAAAAGATTTAGCTTGTTTTGTACAAGGTGCACAATCTAAGACCTGGGGAACAGAAAGAAACTGAATGAAGTGAACGTTCACATCTCCCATTTCAAAGTGCCAGCTTTCCTTGTGCCCATTCCTCTAAAAGGAATGTCAGGGTAAAACCCGAGACTTATTGAACTTATCTATGTTTTGATTCTTTTCTTCGTTTTCTGTAATGTTTGTGCTATTCTGATATTCTGTGTATCTGGGCTCCTAGTTAATAGAGATGTTCTCTTCTTTTCCCTCTCATTCATTTTATCCTCACAATAAATCTATGAAGCAGGCTAGGCTGAGATTGTGTGACTGGCAAGCTTCCATGGCAGACTGGGGATTTGAACCTGGGCCTTCCAGTTCCTAATCCAGCACTCTAAGCACTACACCACACTGGTTATTCCAGTTAACAGCTCTGTTGAGGCCATTGACAGGGTTTCCTCTCAGTGTCCTCTTTTGCTCTCAAAGCAGAATCTAGCGTTTTGGTTTACTAGAGCTGGGTGATCTGACAAGAGCAGGCCGATGTCTAGAACAGCTTTGGAGGAAACCTTGGAGTGAATCTGACAGAGTGTGCTATAGAACCCACTTGAAGGCTTAATTGGTGGGGATGAAAGAAATGAAGAAAGCATATCTCTTCATATCATCAGCTGGTATGCATCCAGCTCATTGCTTGCTGACTCGTAAGTCTTAAGCCTTTATATTCTCAGTAAATGGTGACTAGTTGTAACACTTGTGAAGACTGTTGCTGATAAAATACCTTTCATTCTGGTTTGGGTACCAGTTGTATTACAGCTCAGCTCAGCTAAAGTGCCTGGTGTACTGTCTGGTCAGTTTATGGATTACTTCTATTTGGTCACCAAGTTGGATCTCAGCAGGAACTTAGGATCTTTGAAGGCCATCACTTCTCTCCATGATCTGTGTCCATCCTGCCACCTGAAATCTTGAAAGGAGCAAATTAATGAGCCCCTGATGTCTACAGTAAATCAATCACTGGCTCAGGGTGTCTTCTTCCCCTTGCCAGAAGAGGCAGTTATCCATGCACTAATTTTAAAAAAATCTCTGGAAAAGAATGATGTGGCCAGTTATTTTCTGTTCTCTAATCTACCCTTTCTGGACAAGTTGATTGAGAAAATTGTTGCAGAGCAACTCCAGGACTTTCTAAATTACCCATCTGCTCTAGAACCTTTTCAGTCTGGCCTGCTGTCATGTTGAGGTGTCTGAAGACAGCAGTGTGTATCAGTGGGGTTTCACAGGGCTCAGTTCATCTTCAGTCTGTATTGCAGTCCCACATTGGGACTGCTCAGGCACAGGCCAGCTGCGGTTGGATTTTTTGCTTTTAATTTTTATATTTTAGGAACCAAGGGAGCTCCTCCTCTCCCTCCAGAGCAAGCATAGTGGTTGCCCTTTCCCTCAGTTCCTTTTTTGCTGCTGCTCGGTGAGGAGTTCCTTTGCTTCACTCTGAGCTTAGTAGCTTGTTCCTGCTTTTTTGACTTTTGTTGGTCGTCTTTGTCATTGGAGGACATTCCCTTGGACTTCCTTGCTGGTCATATTCTCCTTTTTATCATTCTTTGGTCTTTTTGAGAGTAAGGTAGTGTTCTCTGACCTCCCCCCTCTGCCACAGCTGCCTGACTCAGGGCTAGCCTGTTGCTGCTCTTTCGGCATGGCTCCCAAGGCTCTCGATGTGCTAAGATGATGCACAGTGATGAGCACTAGCTGTGCTTGATGTGCTTTGGTGAGGCTCATAATGTTAGTGCCTGAAAAAATTGCCAAGGGTTCACCCCAAAGGTCAGATTGGATAGAGCCTTCCATTTGAAGGCTGTACTATGGGAAAAATCACTTACCTCTAGAGACTCTGCAAAACTTTCAGTTCTGGGACCACAGAGACCAGCTTCCACTTGCTCAGTTCTGATAGTTCCAACCTCCAAAACACACTCTCGCCCACCTTTGGTATGATCAGTTCCAGAATCCATCAGTTCCAACTGGCCCCATTCTGAGCCCAGCAGGCCAGTTCTTTTTTTGGGGGGTGAGTATTTTGTGTGTGTATATGTGCTTGCAAGCCTGGAAGCCATGGTGACTTCTGGCGACTCCTAATGGGGCTAGGACATTTCAGAGAGGTGGCTTTGTTATTACCTGCCTCTACATCCCAACCCTGGTATTCCTTGGAGGTCACCCCTCCAAGTACTTGCCAGGGTCAGCCCTACTTAGCTTCCGGGATCTGACAAGATTGGGCTTGCCTGGGCTATCCAGGTCAGGGCTCCAGCAGGCCAATTCTGACAGTTCTGACCACTGAATCAAGGTGTTGCTTCCCCTCACCACCTCCTTCTGTCTGAGATCGTAGCATCTTGGAACTGCTGGCCAAGAAGGCCCAACAGAAGACTAAATATAGGGAGAAGGCTAAGCCTCTCTCAAAGAAACAGAAGCATGCTTCACCACCCCTTACATCATCTTCAGATGAGGTAGTCTTGGTTCTGCCGTGTACCCCCTCCCTGAGTTCTGAGTCTCTAGAACAACTGTTTTTGAGATTGAAATGGAGCCAACAGAACAGCCTGAACAAGAACGCCAGTCACCTCAAGTGGACACTGCTAGGCATGATCACTGGCCTTCAGCTTATCCACTCCCACCATGGCCACCTTACTACATGTCTCCTGCATATCACCAGGAGTGGTATAATGTCTACAGCCTGATCCTGAACCCACTTATTGTGGCCTACTCAGAGGCCACATATCGTGATTGGCAATTGCTTCTCTTGGCTGTACCCTCTTTGGTGGAATCAGGACCACAGGTAGAGATGGCAAGGGTTTATTATGTCTTGGAGATCCTTTTGGAGCCCTCCCTGGATGATAAGGTTCAGTCAATCGTATTTATTCTGTCAATGACCAGCACAAATCACAAAATTACAAGTTACAGACAAAAGAAGAAAACTCAGACAAAAAAGAGTTAACCATAATAACCAATGTACATATACAAAATCAAATGATCAAATTAGCTAAAATTTAAATTTAGTACACAAGATTTCCTGGTGAATTTTACATGCTGCCGCAAAAAAAATTGCACAGCAGATTGTAGTCTGAGGGTTGTCACCCATAAGGAACATCCTTAAAATATCATAGTCAGAATGGCCAGGAAACCTAAGCAATGGAAAAATAATTTTTAGGCAAAGTCTTTCCCTCATGGGAATCTCTTTATATTTCCCCTCTAACACCACAGGGGGAGAACTTTCCATCTTGCCAGCAAGAATGCCCTCTGTTTTCCTGGAATCTCCAACAAGGAGTGTTAGGGGGCTGGAGTTACAATATACAAGATTTTCTGGAGTCATGAAATTTGGGACACTGGTAATATCTCCCTACTAGGAGTAAAGCCCATTGTAAAAGCAATACAACGAGCTCTAGAAAGATGTGAGAGGAACCTGACAGGCCTGGCTCCATTCCGCGTGTTTCCATACGTGTCAAGGCACCTCTACACAGCCCATCAGCATTTTCTTATACATCCTTGTCTCTGTATCCATCTGTCTGCCTGCACAGAGGCCCCTGGCAGCAATCCACTTTCTACCACCCTCCCCAGCACTCGGGCCCATGCAGCTCATGGATGTCAGCCTTGGTCTCCTCAGCTGCTTTGTCCTCTATGGTGGCAGCCCCTGTCCGCTCTGCCCGCTGCCCGCCAGGCAAGTGTGAATGACCTGGGGGTGGGGGAAGTTGCTCATAGTGGCCTGCCTGGGTCCCAGTACCTGTCGGGACTCGCAGACAACCGCCAGTGGGACAGAATGCCAACTGCACCCCCCACCATCACCAGATGCGCCCCGTGGCCCCTCACCCACCTGGAGCCATGGAGGAGTGCAGGGCCGGGCGAAGCAGCAGAGAGGTCGCTGGCAGCAGAGCGGGGGAAGCGCTGGGCGGAGAAGCCGAGCTGGGCCTGCAATGCCATCATATGCTGATGGAGCAGTGGCAGGAAGACGGCGGTGAGGGATGGGCCCACCCCCAGGAATGCCAGAGACTGTGGGGGCCAGAGAAGCAGCCAGTCAAGGTGGGCCCGAGTGGTGCAGAGCCACGAAGAGCCGCCAGGCTGGGGGAGGAGGAGGCTAGAAGCCAGGGCCTTGGCCAAGTGACCTGTCTTCTCTCCTGAAGTGAAGTTCTCTTCTGAGTTGATTTTTGATTCAAGCTGCTTCTGTGGGCGGGACTCAGGCAACACAGGCAGTGCAGCCGCCAATGGATGGAGACACCTAATGAGTGACACATCAGGGGGCAACTGATTTGGGAGCATGTGGAATGTTCTGGAGAGTCCACAACCAAAACACAATTATATATAAGTAGAGATCACTCAATGTCTAACAGCCTTTGTTTTACCATTGCTTTGGCTTGATCATATAGAAAATCCTAGATTCAGCAGCTTATGATGTACTGCCTTTAATAAGAATACTGAACATTATTTTGGAGGATTGAAAGTGTCAGACACTGTGGGATATAATTTAACTTGACCCAGAAATTAATAGAGGCAAGGCTTACCCTAGTCTCCATTTTGACAAGGCCAGATTCTATGTGCAAGCTTGCATTAGAGACGTGGCTAGGTAGTTGAAATACTGCTCTTAAAAATTTCGATTGAACTTGCTCTAATGGAGCGAAGCAAGAAGAAGGTGGGCTGAGTGTTGTTCCATACAAAAACTGGAACAGTGTTTTCGCCTGGAATAACTTAAGGGCAGCTGGTAAATAGTGCCCTCCTTTAGTATGTAGAAATCTTACTATGCCCATGGCAGATTCTTGACTGACAGTAGCTACATGTTCATAATGGGCACTCCTGGTTCCCCCCAATGGATCACCACCCCCAAATACTTAACACATTGTACTTGCTCTAACTTTTGTCTGTTGATACTCCATGTCCTTATTTTCCTACTCCTACCAAAAGATATAATTTTGGTCTTTTGATAATTACTTTCTAGTTGGTTCTCTTCACAATAGTGGCTGAATGCCTTCTTAGACCCACTGGCATTCTGGAAAGTACTACCGTGTCATTGGCAAATAACAATGCTGGGATCTTTTAGTCAGCTAGCATGGGAGGATGAGTATCTAGATTATTTAAAGTACTAACCAGGTTGTTGATATAAAAATGAACAACCATGGTGCCAGAACGCAACCTTGTTTCACTCTGTTATAACAGGATTAGAGAGATGTCCTTTCCTGTTGCATCTGACCTTAAAGGATGTATCTATATATCTAATTGCGAATTTTTTTCCTGTGCAGATACTTATTTCCACCAACAGAGGGTTCACTCTCCCCCAACAGCTTTTTCTACAGACTCAGGGGACTTTCTGGGTCTACAGAAAAACCCAAAAAGTAAAAAAAAAAAAAAACCCTCTCAGGGAGGGTTGAATTCCCCCAATAACTTTTGAAATGGCCTCTGCAGGGATCTACTCCAGGCACCAATGGTGAGAGATCAGAATGTTCGGTGCGTGTGTGGGGGGGAGGCTTCTAATCTCGAGAGCCAGTTTGGTATAGTGGTTAAGTGCACGGACTCTAATCTGGGAGAACCAGGTTTGATTCCCCACTCCTTCACTTGCACCTGCTGGATGACCTTGGGCAAGCCATAGTTCTGGCACAGCTCTTCTTGAAAAAGAGCAGTTTCTGTCAGAGCTCTCTCAGCCCCACCTACCTCAGAGGGTGTCTGTTGTGTGGAGGGAAAGGGAAAGGAGATTGTAAGCTGCTCTGAGACTCCTTTGGGTAGTGAAGGGAAGAGTATAAATCCAATCTCCTCCCCCTCCTCCTCGGCTCTGTCAGTAAAAGGCAGGGGGAGGGCCCTTTCCAGGCCTATTTTGGCCTTTGAGGGAGGGAACCTTGGGGCTAGGCCTGACTAGGGTTGCCAGTACCAGGCTAGGAAATTCCTAGAGGTTTTGTGGTGGAGAGCTGGGTTTGGGGAAGGGAGAGGCCTCAGCTGGCTATAATGCTGTCTAGAGTTCAGTCTCTAGGTCTGGAGATGCGCAGTAATTCCAGAGGATCCCTGAGTCCTACCTGGAGGCTGGCATCCCTAGGCAGCATCCTCTGGGTGACTTGATACCACCTGACTTGCATGACTCAATTAGGCCCAGCTATAGCAGCCACCCTATGAAAGCCAATGTGGTCCAGCAGTTAGAGCTTCAAAGGAGGGTCTGCAAGACCCAGGTTCAGATTCCATTCTTGCTGTGAAAGCTGACTGGGTGATTTTGGACCAGTCACATACTTTCAGCCTAACCAACCTCATAGGGTTGTTGTGCAGATGAAAAGAAGGCGAGAATACTGTAAGCTGCTTTGGTCCCCATTGTGGAATAATGGTAAAGGGTGTGGGGGAGGGGGTGGAGACAGAAAGCTAAAGACAAAGGCAGGTAAAGGTAGTTTGGCTGTTGGGTGGGAAGGAAACTGTGTTGCCAACTCCAGGTTGGGAAATTCCTGGACACTTAATAAGGGGTGTAGCCTGAGAAAGGTGGGGTTTTAGGAGGGGGAGGAACTTCAGACCAGTATGCCATAGACTCCACCCTCCAAACCAGCCATTTCCTCCATGAGAACTACCATTGCCAGCCTGCAGGTGAAGGCTGGAGATCACCCAGAATTACAACTGTTGTCCAGGTGACAGAGATCAGTTACCCTGGAGGGTTCAGTCTATGGGATTATACCCTGCTGAGGTTGCTTGCCTCTCCAAGCCCACCCCCAAGGCTCCACCCTCCAGGAATTTTCCAACCTGGAGCTGGCAGACCTAAGGTGAATTGATCTCTGTGCAGGGTTGGGGAGGAAGCAGGCAGGAGTCTGGGAGAGTGATGGGGGCTGAAAGGGAGAGTGATGGGGTGGGGGGCAGAAAGAGAGAAAGAGTGATGGGGTGGGGAGGCAGAAATACAAAGAGGATGATGACATTGATGGGTCAGAAAGAGAGAGGAAGTAACATGCATGGAGGAGAGAGAGAGTAAGAAAAGGGGGGGCAGAAGGGAGAAAGAGTGTGAGAGAGGGAGAGGGAGAGGGAGAGGGGAGCAAAGGTGTGAGAAATGGGATAACCATCCTGCAAGTTTCTTGTAGGTCTCCACTTGTTGGAATATAAGGCTCTGATTAAATATAGAAGTCTACGATATATGTTCATGGCTTCTAATTTTTCCCATAATATTCCCCTAGAAATAGAGTTAAGGCAGTTTTCAGGTCAAGAAAAGCTGCGTATAACGAGACAGAACGATTAGTTGCGTATTTTTCAATTAAGTGTTGCATAATCAGGCAATGTCCCAAGGTGTATCTACCCTCCCTGGGTGATAAGGTCGGGGATCCCAAACTGATTTCCCCAAATAAGGATCTCCAGCTCTGTGGGGAGCAGATGTTACAAATGGCTAACGCTTTGGACAGTGACGTTTCCACTACTGACAATAAATCTAAAGATAAGATTCTCAGTCATATATACCTGAACTCATCTGGGATGGTAGTTTTTCCAATCTTGAAGGGCCTTGCACCTATACCTGCCACTTCCTGCAGGGTGGAAAACTTGCACAAGGTGAAGAGGCATGTAATTTTCTCTCCACACATCCCTCTCCCTTCTCAGTTAGTACAGAGGAAATGTAGTCAAAACAGAGGCTGGGCCAACAGTCCTCTCCCACTGACAGGGAGACCAGATGACTAGATACCCTGGGGAGAAAAATGTACTCCTTGGCAGCCCTAAACTTCTGTATCTCCTGGTATCAGGTGATAATGGAAGGATGTCAACTTTTTTTGCGGGAAAAAATTGTACAACACTGCTCTGCCCCTTGACACTCATTGTAGAGTGGAAGACCTTCCTTTTGAAGTTTCTACGCTTTTTTCAGTCACAACGGATGAGTTCCTCATCACTATGAAGAGGAATAGAAAGATTATGAAGTCCTTAGGAGTGCTCCCTTCCTATGCCCCTCCTCATCAGCATTTTGTGCATCATCAACAGAGCTTTGCTACATTATTTTATTGAGGTCAGCCACCCCTGCAATAACTGGCCCCTCAAGCATATCTTCAACATTGCCAATTCCAATCTCCCCTCTTCCAGAGAAGGAAGAATTCCTCCAGACACAGTTCAGGGGGCCACCAACCTCCCCTGAAGGACCCAGCTCAGTCAACCCCAAAGTTCTGTCCACCCTTTCTGTAGAGGACAGTCCATGTTTCCTCGATAGGCTCACCAGATTTTCTCCTGAATGGTGAAAGATTTGTTCGGACAAGTGGGTTTTGACCATTATACAGTGTGGTTACTCATTAGAGTTCAAATCTTTACCTCCCTGTTCTCCAGCATCAGCTGCCCTGGATAACCCTTATCCAGAACTGTAACCTCAATTAATTGAGGTACTGCAGAAGGGTGCAGTCCAGTGGGCCCTCACAGACGCCCACCACCAGTGGGGTTTCTATTCCCATCTCTTTTTAGTAGATAAAAAGGATGGGAGTCACAGACCCTTCTTTGATCTACGTAGGCTCAATAAGTTTTTGAATGTTGTTAAGTTTCGTACGGTATCTCTCACATCAGTTATGGAGTTTCTCACAATAAATTCTTGGTCAGTAGTTTTAGACCTTAAGGTCTAAATATTTCTATTCATCCATCTCACTGAAAGTAGCTATATTTCTGAATTGGTTCCAAGATTTTTCAATACTCTGCCCTTCCATTTGGGCTGGTCATTATCCC
The DNA here is from genome assembly GCA_029375565.1 of Gekko gecko. Classification (NCBI taxonomy): domain Eukaryota; kingdom Metazoa; phylum Chordata; class Lepidosauria; order Squamata; family Gekkonidae; genus Gekko; species Gekko gecko. Next base: position 212,224,802 of record JAPDNY010000005.1, on the reverse strand, counting down.
CAAGGTATTTTCTAAATGTTTGACCGTGGTTGTTGCCCACCTAAGGACCTTAGATTTTCCATACCTCGATGATTGGTTCATTATATCCCTTTCTAAAGAGTTACTTGTTCAGCATATGCACCTCATTCTCACAACCTGCCAAAGGTTAGACTAGAAGTTAATCTTGAAAAGTCGCACTTTGAACCCTCCTAGCAGGTACAGTTTATTGGGGCCTTGCTAGACACATTGAAGGTGAGAGCATTCCTACCCAGATTTGGGGGTATGGCCAAATTGTTATGCTGCCCATATTTAAGGGAATTTGATTAACGCTCACTGACTTGGTTAAGAGTCTAGAGGTAATATCGGACCTAGCATCATTGCTGGAGAAGCAAGTTAATGCAGCTGCAAAAAAATGCTTACTTCTGTCTTCATTTATCCCGAAAGATAGTTCTATACATGATCTGGTCAATCAGGCCACATTGATCTATGACATGGTAACTCCATGGCCAGTGTGTTGTGATGCACTCTACATGAGGCTGCCCTTAAAGACTATTCCAAAACTCCAGCTTGTACAGAATGCTGTAGCTCATTGACTACAAGGCACTGTGTTTTCACTTGTTCTTCAGTTACAGCATTGGAATGGATACCTATTAATTTTTAGATACAATAAAAGGTATATAATTCAATTTGTAGGCTATGACCTTATAAAGCCCTTATTTGGCTTGGCATAACATATTCAAAGAACTGCCTTTCCTGATACATTCCACCACAACAGCTGCACTCACAGGAAGAAAGTCTTCTGAAGGTGCCACTCTGCCAGTGGATAAGAACACCAGATGCTTATATCCAAGTATTCTCTGTTGTGGCTCCCACATCATAGAGTGGCTTGCCTAACAAGATCAAGAAGACTCTCACACTTGTACCGTTCCAAAATGTTTAAAATAGAATTATTTTAGAGGGCATTTGTATAAAGAGAACAAAGTTTTAGTTAATCTAGTTTAAGGTTGTTGTCATTGTACATGTTATTACTGTATTAACGTTATCCTCTAATTTTATAATCCAGTTTTAACCCAGATTCATTACTATTCGATGTAATGTAGTGTCTCACTGCATTGTCCTTCAATCTTGTAATACTGCTTTATTGTCTGTATTAGTGTGTTTTCTAATTCTGTTGGTTCTGTATATTATGTTGTACATACTGCTTTGCTTTTAATTGTAATTCACCTTGAGTCTCAGTGAGAAGAAGTAAATAAAATACTGATGTGCGCATTAACGTGCAGAAAATGTTTCTTATTTTGTACAAATGGTTATTAACCATCCTGCTAACAGAAGCAATAACTTGCATACCAGTGGGTTACACACAGATCTAGGTGAATAACTGGATTGTGAATAGTGGTCATAAATTTGCAAGATTGATTCCCATCTTTATACTCAGCAACAAAAGAATATATATTCAATTTCATTTTGAGTGGTACACTGCCCACTTCAGATCAAGCAAGTAACTCAGGCATGGGGCAGTGCTTCAAGAGATGTAAAGCAACTGGGGACTGTTCAAGGTTTTTGGAAACAAGTCATAGTCAAAGGGAATCACAGGTTACCGGGTTTCTTTTGATCCAAAACTTCTGCAGTCTAAATTGTGGTTAGAACTGTGTGTGTGTCTCCAAATAACTTAGGCTTTTTAAGCTGCTGCCAACCTTGTATGCCCAACAGTGGGAGTCCTGCATGATCCTGTCAAGGAACCCAAGACTGGGTCCCTCTGAGCCACTGCCTCATGAACTAGCAAGTAGTGCACAAACTTATGAGTCCATGAGGTTAAGTGCACACAAAAAAACCACAACCTTTTAAAAATACGTGCATAGGTTTATTGAGCAATTGAGGCAACACAATCTCTAGAATTAATCAGTGCAAAAACAACAGAGGGTAACTTTTCTTGTTAACACTTTAGTACATGACATTAACTGGTGTACCATTCAAAATTGCAGAATCCAGGCTAGAAGCTTATGCATTCGTCCCATGGGATCAAAACTTAGCATAGTGTCATTCTTATCTAAGGCTCAATTATAGTTTCTTGCTTTCTGGCATCAGGCGGTCTTCAGAATCCAATCAGGATGCTTGTTTGCTGGAGCCCTCCAGAAGATGATGCAACTCTGGCTCCCCCCTCCCATCTAGTTATTGAACTGAGCACAGGTTTTTACACTTAGCCAATTACCATATTCTGAAATTTGGCCTTGAAAGAGACACAGATAGTGTCTAAGAGAGAGTGTGAGAAATGAAAATGAAGATTTTTAATTGATTTGATTAACATGTTAAGCTTGTGCTCTATGTATCTTGGAAGCTTAGTGCATTTGCTTCATGAATCTATAAGACTAAAAGGCCAGACAGCCTAAGATTAGGGATAAGGAAAGCATGTCTAGCCCATCTGGAAAGTACCTATTCAGAAACACAATGGTCAGCATAGAGACATGTTTGCTATCCTTGATTTGCTTGCAGAGTATAACCAACAGAAAAATGGGAAGTTAACTCTGTCGAACAAACATTTCAAAAGAAGACAGGCCTTAGGATAGAACATCCTGCTGTCTGAAAGCCTAGTAACAGGAAGACATGACACAAGAATGACCAGGCTCACCCGAGAGTGACATTTGCAGTAGATAGTGGGAAAAATGTCAGGGGAAGGCTGGGAAGATTAATAACTTTTTTTAGGAGAAAGTAAACAGATTTTAGCATATTTAGAGGAGTGGACTAATTAGGAAAAGAGGAAGAGTAATCAGAGGCATGTTGTCACGGGGTCCTAAAGGCGAGACGTGATTTGAGAATGTGAGCCACGTACTCCAGCCTATGGGGACTGGCCAGGGCATTTCTTATTTTCCAAAGCGTCGGGGAAGGAAGTATAAAACTGCCTGCTTTCAAATACAAGGTGTGGTCAGTTCATCTGGACTGATCACCCACGCTTGCAAGAGTGTATTATTCAATAAAATATTCTGCTTCACTGAAAAGGTCCGTCTCTGTAAAGCTTTGTTCTTGGTGAGAACAACTCGCATTTCTGACAAGAGCCTAATTACAAACACCTGCAAACTTAAACAGACCTACTATTATTCATATTAACCCTTGGTGCCATTAGGGTGCTTTGCCTCACAGAACCCTTCCTCAATTTTTGGCTTACTTAGATATATGCTAGAATATTGCTTTAAAACAAAAATCAAGTGGTACCTTAAAGACCAGCACACTTCTGCATCAACTCCTTCTCCTTCCTTTTTCTCTTATTCCAGTATTTATACTTGAAAGGCTCATAGTATAATTGACATCAGGCCTTGACTCCTCCCTCTATAACCTCCTCCAAAAACAATTCATCAGTATGGTTTCCCATCACATATGTATCTGATGAAGTGGGCTGTAACTCACAAAAACTCATATTGAGATAAATGTTTTTTCAAGGTACCACTGGATTTTTGTTTTATGTTGATACAGCAGACTAATGCGGCTGCCCTTTGAAATACTGTTATCATTTGCAAGTTCATGGACCAAATATTAGTGGCCAGGGGTGTGAAAATGAAAAATGCATTTTACTATATTAGGATGCCCTTTCCTACTTTGACTGAAAGCAACTATTAGCTCATAGGAAGTCTTCTGGTTATCAGAAGTGAATGTGCATCTAACCTTGTTGTATTTTTTATAGGCTTTGCTTTGCAGCTCCTTCGTACCTATATACTGTGGCCTCATTCCACCTTCATTTAGAGGGGTGGTAAGTATTGTTCAAATATTCTTGACTATAGAACAGCATGAAAGAACTTGTAGAGATGTCATGAACTAAAATGTTGTAGTAATTCTTCCATCTGCTAGCAACAGAAATGTTGCAGGCCACCATCATCACTGGAAATTTTAAAACCATTTTAGACTTCTTAGCTGGTAAGGTTTTGAACATAATTATTCATATTGCATAGATGGTACATTAACACTAGAAGTTTTTAGTTCTCCTCATTAGACATTATCCAGATTCTTGTTATTATAGGATCAGTAATTAACAGTGCAGTCCTACACAGAGTTACTCCACTGTAAGTCCACTGACATCAGTGTGCTTAGACTGGAGTAACTCTGCATAAGATTACACTGTAAGAATACTGTTTAGTCATTGGCTGTGGGATTTTTTTTCTTAAATGTGCAGCAGGCTGTGCTTAGCAATCTGCACCTTTTTCTGAAGAGGATCCCCTTCTGTTATAGAACATCTTCAATGAAACCATTGGACAATATTTGGGATTCCAAAAATGTAGAACTTGCTTGTGTAACACTTATACGGTTTGTGTGTTTGCCATGTGCTACATGGCTTTTTTGCACATGGTTACCGCCTGGAGATTCATTTTGGTATTAAGTAACCCTGCCCCCTCTTGTCTCTAACACTGCTGCAGTTATAGAAACTTACTCTGAATTATTTTCTTCCAGCCCCCTACATCTATTAAATGGGGGTAGCAGAATGTAGTGTTGTAACTGGAAAGTTACATATTGAGAATATAATGGCTCGGTGTGCTTGTGGATGATGTGGGAAAGCTGTCTGTAGAATCCACTGTGTTAGGAGCCAATTCACACAGTCCCAATCCAGTTGCCTCTAATATGTGATGAAGCAGCAGATGCTTTCCCCAGCCCATCACTACCCCCAGCGTGTGTGAGGCAGGGTCTACCCATGGACACGAGTATACTCTTAGGCCTTATTTTTATGATACCTCTACTTCGAGCAAAAAATGGATGGATTGCAAGAACAGGCCCCACTTTGTATGCCCACCTTGCTTGTTTGATGTGACACAGAAGAATGTGCTGTTGTAGTACATGTTAGTGACTGCCAGATTAACCAATACTAGTAAGTAAACAGTATGCAAATCTTCTGTGTGAATATATTCTATGCTATGTACTCTGACTGAGTATATTCTATGCTTATGCTGCACTAATAGAAGTTATGCATTTAACAAAGACTTTGTACTGAAAATCCAGTTGTTTTATCAGCAGCTTTTCATTTGGGTGAGAACTCCCCTGCATAGTACAAAGGAAAGTGCATGTAAAGATGGAATGCTAATTGTTATCCTCTTAATAGGACCTATACTTAGGAATCCTATTAAAGGCTACCTGCAACTCCATTGACGAGAAATATCCGTTATAGTGTAGATCTTCATTTTAACAAACTTCTTTATTGCGGTTGCTTTCCTTCCCATTTTAAAATCAGGAATGGGAAAGTAGCTGAGATCATGTATATGTGCATTATGGAAGATGCAAACTATCATTACTTTTTTAGGGGGGAAGCTTTTGCTGACCTTTTAAAACTTCAGAATCTGTACTGCAAAGAATTGTAGCCTTTGATTAGAGGAAAAAAACAGTTTTGAAATAACCGCCCCCCCTTTATAACTGAAAGTTTTATGAGTAGTAAAATGTCTCACTGGACTAGATTCAGGTACAAAATAATGAGGTTGTATGGCTCAGGGATGGGCATAAATCAGGAAAATGCAGTTCAGTTCAATTCATGGTTCATGAGTGAACCACAAAATAAACCAGGAGGCTCCTTCACGAACTGAAGTGGTTTGTGCAGTTTGTGGCTCTGCAAACCCCAATGAAAGGGACCACAGTCCCTTTAAATGGGGTTTGCAGAAAGCCTGAAAAACAGCTGCCCAGTGGGGGAGGTGCTCTCTGCCACGTAGCTGTTTTGGGATGACTTCTGCAGTCCCTTTAAAATTTAAAGGGATTGCAGAAAACAGCCAAAACAGCTGAGCATCAGGAAGCACCTCCCCACCACTCAGCTGTTTTTGTAGCTTTCGCAGGGAACACTAAACAAGTTTAAAAGGTCTTGGAGTTCCTTTAAACCAGGAGTGGCCAAACTTGCTTCATGTAAGAGCCACATAAAATAAATGTCAGCTGCTCAAGAGTTGCAAATTGACTTCGGGGAAGAGGTGGGTTTTGGGGAGTGGCCTGAAAGTGACATCACAGGGAGAGGTGGGGTTTTGGTGCAGGATGTGACATCATCAAAAAGGGTGGAGCTTAGGAAGTGAAATCACTGGACCTTGCCCCCCCCCTCCGTATACCTGGAATAAAACTTTTTTGGTCTTAAACACAGGAGACTCTCTCTCTTCCCATCACCCTTAGACCTGTAATAAAAGGTTTTTGGTCTTAAACACAGGAGACCACCCCCCAATACAGGCAATAAAACATTTTTAGTCTTAAACACAGGGGACTCCCCCCCCCCGCAATACATGCAATAAAACATCTTTGGTCTTAAACACAGGAGACTCTCTCTCTCCCCCATACCTGGAATAAAACATTTTTGGTCTTAAACACAGGAGACAGATTGTGAAGATGGCAATCAGATAATGTTCCTGTGAAGTGATTTGAACACAGAAAACTTCTTCACCTTCTTTACACATGACAAATAAAACTTTTCTCTTTAATAAGATGGAAACAGCCCCCACTGGGTGTGGTGGGGGGAGTGAAGGCATTCAAAATCGCCATATTCAAGTAAGATACCTGGTTGGGGTGGGAGAGCATCTGCTTGGCATGTAGGGAGTCCCAGGTTCAATCCCTGATCTCCCCCATTGGAGTACACAAGAGGCAGTGCCCCAATCTCCATGGTCCTTGGAAGGCCAGCTCAGCGCACACATCGCCACCCACCACTGCCTGCTCAGCAGAGGCATCATCCTCCAACCAAGGCCAGGTCAACTGGCCCTGCCCTGCCCTGGCCCGCCAGGGGCCCAGTGCATAAAGGCGGCTGCAAACGGGCAGCAGCAGACCCCTGCTGGCCATTTTCAGATGAGCAGCTGCAGCCAAGAGGGCATCTGCTACTGCGGGATGATCTGATGGCACCCTCCGGGCATCATTGCCGCCAGAGGAGTTGCGCTTGGCCACCTGCCAGAGAAGGCTGCCTGTGGAGGTCTCTGCCCCCATGGCTTGGAAGAGGAGACTCTCTATTCCCCTCCTTGTTGGGCTAGGGAGGCTGCGGGCAACCTGAGCATGCTCCAAGCCTCCCCTGCAAAGGAAGCCCCATCACCCACCCTGCAGCGACTTGCTGCTGCTCTTGAGCTCCTTACACTGCTGCCATCCTGCCTGCCCTGGCTCTCTCCTCCTCCCCTCTCCATCCTGCTCCCTCTGCCCGCTATGGAGACCCACGCACCACCCTCCCTCCTTCCTCCCACTCCCCCATCCCATCCCCTTCCCCCCTGCCTGAGAGTGTGAGTGAACACGCACATGGCCCAATCCAACCACCTCGGCCGGTTTAGGGAGGCCGCGGGTGACCTGAGTGTGCGGGGGTGAAAAGCCTTGTGAGCCACAGAAGACGGCTCCAAGAGTCGCTTGTAGCTTGTGAGCTGTAGTTTGGCCACCCCTGCTTTAAACTCCTGCTTTCTGCTCCATTCATGAACCGTTATGAACCACTCTAAAAGTTTGTGGACGTTCATGGTGGTGAACCTGTCACAAACTTCTGTTTGTGAGCCGCAAACAGGGCAAAATCTGTCACAAATTTTGCTTCATGGTTCAGTTTGTGCCCATCCCTAGTATGGTTCTCATGTTGTCTAAATTGATGTTCTTTGCGTAACAAAGGTGTTTGAAGGTCTCATTCATTTTTTGGATTGACTTCATTTGTTATTGGTAGAGAACTAGAACTGAATATTAAGTGTGCCTGTTATTTAGGAGGAAAAAAAGGGGGAAAGCCATAACAAATTTGCCCAAATTAGAGAAAATATAGATGATTATTGAAATCTTCTTGTTATTTATAGGACAGAGAGGATGAGACCCTTTTGAATTAGCAGGAAGTAGTAAAATTTGATAGATTTAATGTTTTCCCCAGGGCTTCCTACAAAAAAATGCAGTAGCACAAAAAGGGGAACAAAACTACTGACAATGAAAAATCCATGAAAAGTTTATTTTGAAAAACATGAACAGTTACATAGAAGAATTTTAAATGTATGAGAAGTCTGTTTTGAAAAACACATACAGTTATGTAGAAGAACAAGAAAATCCAGTGCCTACTCACAAGAAAAGCTGAATGAGAAAACTACACAAGAAGAACTGAATTACTTCATCGAAAAGTCAGCCACAAATCAAAAAGCTGGAAGCCCAAGTAATAACATATATTATGGCTGCTGGCAGAATACTTCAAATTATTCTCTTCAGATAAATATGAATTGTTTTTATCTTTCTTGCATGAAGCCACCAATAAAATGAAGAGCTGAAGACTAGTAAAATGAAGAGCTGAAGAGATCAGCTTTTTGATTTGTGGCTGACTTTTCAATGATGTCATTCAGTTATTTTTGTATTTTCTTATTCATCTTTTCTTGAGATTGAATTTTCTTGTTCCTGATGTATATATTTCTTCTAAGTGCATGTTTTTTAAAACAGACTTAATACATTCTTCATTGTTACTTGGTAGTCCCCAGCCTTTTGTGCTGTTGAACTTTTTTGTAGGTTTTCTGAGGGATTGCCTTTGTCTTCTCCAGAGTTTGCCAACTCAAGTTGGATGTACCATGCAATCCAGAAGGAAATATGCCGGGATTGTTTCCAGTGTTGCAGAAAATGCTAGGCAATGTGTAAGCTGAGAGTTGTGTCCTGCATTCTATGTGAATCCTGAGAAAAGTCTTCACACTACTTTATTGCTGCCCTTAAAAATGTTGTTGTTTTAAGTGACTGCTTAAGTAGCTTGTTCATTTGGGACAGCCCTGATTTTTTATTAAGAATACCATTGTGAGTGATATGGGTGTGTATAAGACTGAGGACTCAACTGACAATGAAGTTAAATTCTTCAGGCATTGAACAGTAACTCATCTATATGAACAAAGTTGATTAAAACCAACAAAGTTTTAATCATGGTATGAGCTTTCATATGCACGCACACTTCCTCAGATGCACACGAAAGCTCATACTTCAAATAAAACTTTGTTGGACTTAAAAGTGCCACTGGACTCAAACTTTGTTCTGTTGCTTCAGACCAACACAGCTGTCCACCTGGATCTATCATCTATATGAATTATCAACAGAGGAACAAGTCACATGGACAGGAGGATTTATCTAAATTGCAGCTAAAATCAGAAAAACCTACCAATGTATCTGTGCCTGCAAGTTGCACAGCTGGACAAGATAACATCAGGCCATGAATGTCTTTTAAAAATTACTTGGTTTAATTGCTTGGTTTCAAATCCTGTTCCAGATCAAATACATTTTCTTAGATTGTTGAGAAATCTAATTCTAGTTAAGTTCTATATATCCAGTAATTCATTTCTGAATATGCTGTACTCTTTGATGCTATGGAGCAAGCCAGCTGCACTTTGTTTAGGTAAATAAGGCAGTTGTCTCTCCCCTCCCCCCTTTCTTTCCTCAACCCTTTTAAAGCGCTATGTGGATGGTGGAATAAGCAACAACTTACCTCACTATGACTCAAAGAATACCATCACAATTTCACCTTTCTCTGGGGAGTGTGACATTTGTCCTAAGGGCAACTCTGCAAACTTCCATGAAATGAATCTGACCAATACCAGCATTCAGTTTACTTCAGGAAACATATATCGTTTGACTCAAGCACTTTTCCCTCCAGCACCCCAGGTACTGTATGCTCACCCTTACTTATCTCTCAGCTGAGCTATCTTTATAGGTATATATTAGTTATCATTCATGTATAATATTCTATCAGGGAGTGATCCACACACATTCAAAATAGTTCTATGAATATTTTGATTTAGTTGGTTTAGAAGACCTTTGTTTACATGTGGTAGATCTACTGGGAGCAATTCCTATGAATGGGAAACAATAAAGAGTGAGGCCTCTTTGGTTCAAGACATTGATACTGGATGATGGAGACAGTTTTGTTACACTTACTGTTCCAGGAAAGAATGAGCTGTATTTTAATAACTACAGTTGCATTTTCACCCACTATAATTAAGTGCTTATTAATCCTTATAATAGTGTTGGAATTTCTTATCTGTCCTTTACTGTTCTTGCTTTGCTCCTGAAGTATGACATGTGATTGCTTAGGAAAATACATGATTTTTAAAATTTTATTTTGCATAAGCATATATCGGAGTGACCAGCTGCAAATTTACCCCAGCTATAGGTAAAGGTTCCCTTGCTCGAAAGCCAGTCAAATCCGACTCTAGGGTTGCGGTGCTCATCTCCGTTTCAAAGCCGAAGAGCCAGCGCTATCCGAAGACATTTCCGTGGTCATGTGGCCGGCATGACTAAACACCAAGGCACACGGAACACTGTTACCTTCCCATTGAAGTGGTACCTACTTATCTACTTGCAATTTCTTGCTTTCAAACTGCTAGGTTGGCAGGAGCTGGAACTAGAGACGGGAGCTCATTCCGTCATGCAGCACTCTCGGGTCTCGAACTGCTGAACTACTGACCTTCCACAGCCTGCAGTTCAGCGTCTTAACCACTTGAGCCACCGCAGCTATAGAGTTATATTAAAGTGGGTATTTGCTAAAGCTGTGTTTATACAATGATACATCTGGAGCTGAATGCATATATATACTTAAATATATATCTCAACTTGTCCCAAATGTTAGGAGCAGATAACCATACATATGCTGTTTCTTACTCTCTTGTTTCTCTTCTGTCTAGCCTACTAATATGTCCACCCCCCGATTATCCCACAAACTGAGGTAAAAAAAACTCAACATGAGGCTTCCTGTGATCTGCCTATGCACCTGAGATATAGTTGCAGAAGTAATTGAAATAGTGCCTGAAGTCATGACCGACTTTGTGCACCAATTTAATTGGTGGTTACAACCTGACTAGCTGCCAAGGAGAGGGAGATGGAAGGAGAACATGGGGGACAGAAGGAGGAAAGGGGAATGAGAAAAAGCATACTGTTAACACATTAATACTATATTGGCTTAATCCCTGGTGCCCTAAACAGGAGATAACGGCTGAATAATACACTGTGATTGCTTTGGGAATTTTGACAAAAACAGCTTTCAAATGGCAAGCCATACCCAGTGCAGACATGATACAAGATCTTGTTCCATAGAGAGATGATGATTACATTGAATCTCCATGCTCCAGTTATCTGCATAGGAGGATGACTGCTCTTTTCCTGTGGGCTTTCTTCAGAGTCTTATATCTCTAAGTTTAGATATTAAATTGATTTTTTTTTGATGGCCAATAAAAGTGTATAGGTCTCCATTTTTAGAACTTGTGGTTCTGTATTGTAAGTTTTTCTATAGTCTTTTAAATTTGGTTTCTGCTGGCCATGTGGTCATGTTTTGTAAACCATCCTGGGCTGAATAGGAACGGTGTGATGTAAATATTTAAGTAAATCAATGGTGACCTAAAATGTGATGGCACTGACCTCACACATAGTGAGTATTTGTAGATGTTGCAGCCAGTGGCAGGACATGTGATGTCAGCATCACTGTAACAGCTATAAAATGTGTTAAGTCTAGCAGTGTGATCCTAAGTAAAATCACATCTTTTTAAACATCCATTGGAGATGTCATAAAGGGTGCTGTGCCAGGGTCTCTGACTGGGGGTGAGGCACCCAATAGCATCTACCTCTGGAAGCCTCTCAAGCCTGGAGTTAGGCGGAGGAAGTGGGTTTGACTCATCCTAGTCCTCCCCTTCTCCTTGTCTTGTTCCCCTGCTTCTTATGAGATCCTGCCAGCTAAGGTCCATCCCTACAGAATCCCTGACCCAACATAAGGTTTGCAGTTCTCGCAGAGACTGGGCAGAGATCAGGGCAAAAAGCTCTGGGTTTTGACAACAAACAAGGTAAACAGAATAAGAAGCAAAAGGTAGGTGTGGCTGGATGATCACACTTCTGGTAATACGGGGGTGTGGCCTAATATGCTAACGAGTTGTGCTGTCAGGGGTGTGGCCTAACATGCTAATGAGTTTCTGCTGATGGGTGTAGCCTATTATGCTAATGATTTCCTGCTGGGCTTTTTCTACAAAAAAAGCCCTGATTACTATTATTCCTGACCAACTCCATCCCTGGGTTGGGTTATAAGGACTGGTGGCAAGATATGGATGCTAGCCCACCTCAGGCCAGGAGCTAGTCCCTCAGTCTTTGGGTGCCAGGGAATCCTGGCTTGCAGTGCTTGTCCTCCCCTCTATCTGGCCATGCTCCAAGGGTGAGTGCAGACTGCCAGATGGCTTCAAAGGTATCCGAAGCTGCCAGTGGGAGCTCTGGACTCAGTAAATTTAAGATTGCACTGAAAGTCTAGTGATGCTTCTAAAACCACCTCCCTAAGAAAATTGCATAATTTACTGTGTATTGTTTTGGGGACTGACCATCAACGGGACTAATATGTGTTGTTATATTCAGTAACATTTTTTTTTGTTTCCCTTATTGCTCCCCTAAGAATCTCAGCTTACTAAGGGAAGCAGTTCTGAAGCCATCTTTCCTTATAATAATTATCTTTTGGTTTCGTAAGATTCCATGCGCTCCCATTGGCTGTAAAATGCCCTCCCTCAGCCATTGGCCCATCAGCCGCCACTCAAGAGTACTCGCGTGCCATTGGCCAAGTGCTGGGTCTGCTCCTCTTCCCCACCCACTCCCCCTTCAGACAGATTTGTATGCCTGATTTACTGGCAAACCAGCTCTCTCTCCTGAGGAAGACAGTTCTCTTGACTCCTGTGAGGGACTGTCCCCTAAGTGGCTATTGGTAGGCAGCCAAGCTTGGTTCTGTGAGTAAAAAAAGCCAAAGGACTTTCAGAATAACCCCCTCCCCCGCCCATAACCCCCTCCCCAATGGCCACTTTCCTGTCAGAACAAATGGAAAAAGGCTCTTTCTCCTACTTAGCTTCAGCATGGTTGGCTGGCTAACGAGGTGGGCCAGCGACCATCAAACCATTTTCTTCAACTCCCCACTGTGCGGCTGCATTTCCCCTAGGGTTGCCAATCTCCATGTGGGACTTGGAGATCTCCCACTGTTACAATTGACCTCCAGATGACAGAGATCAGTTCCCCGGGAGAAAATGGTTGCTTTGGAGGGTAGACTCTATGGCATTATACCCTGCTGAGTCCTTCCACATACACCCCAAATGCTGCCCTCCACAGGATCCACCCCCCCCAAATCTCCAGGTATTTCCCTAATCAGAGTTGGCACCTGTACTTTCTCCTCTGTCAGTAAAAGGCCCTTTCCACACCTATGTTGGCCTTAGGGAGAAAACTCATCGGGCCCAGTCCTGATCAGGTTGCCAACTCCAGGTGGGCAATTCCTGGAGATTTGAATGATGAGGTTTGAAGAGGGGTGGCACCTCAGATAGGTACGATGCCATAGACTCCACCCTCCAATCCAGCCATTCCCTGATGGGGAACCATTGTTGCCAATCTCCAGGTGGTGGCTGGAGATCACTCAAAATTACAACTGCTCTGTAGGAGGGAGGGGGGAGGAGATGGATAACTAAAGGTAGGTTGATGGTTGGCTGGGAGGGAGATAGGGTTATCAACTCCAGGTTGGGAAATTCCTGGAGATTTGAGGGGTCGAACCTGGAGTGGGTGAGTGTTGAGGAGGGGTGGGACCTCAGACAGGTACGATGCCATAGACTCCACCTTCCAAACCAGGCACTCCCTCCTGGGGAACCACTGTTACCAATCTTGGGGGTGGGCTGGAGATCACTCAAAATTACTACTGTTCTTCAGGTAGCAAAGATCAGTTCCTCTGGAGAAAATGGTGGACTCTGTCATTATACCCTGCTGAGATTGCCACAGCAAATTGTCACTGAGTGCCCAAAGCCAGGACACTCTCCCAGATCCTCTTTCTAGAGCCCGTTGTATTTATTTCCACAACGGGCCTTATTCCTAGTTTAATATATTGCTTGTGCACAGTTATGAGAAGAATATTACCAGATAAATATTCTAGAAATAGTGATACTCTCTCCCAGAGCCTCTTTCTAGAGCCCGTTGTATTTATTTCCACAACAGGCCTTATTCCTAGTTTAATATATTGCTTGTGCACAGTTATGAGAAGAATATTACCAGATAAATATTCTAGAAATAGTGATACACAGCATGTTTGTGAACACTGAAAGATGTGTCCATGTATCTTCATAAGCAAAACTCTTAAACAAGATGAAGAGCATTTTCACTCCCACTTAACAAGTTTAAATGGTATGAAGCAATATTTTTTGTAATCTTATTTTCAGGTATTAGGAGAGATCTGTGAACAAGGATATTCAGATGCTCTTAGATTTTTGGAAAAAAAAGGTAGGTCCTTATAATTTTGAATGTGTAATGTGAATGACAAATAGGATGTTAAATAGGCTTGCTCATTTTTCTGTAGGTAGAAATGGATACAGGCTTTGCCTGTGTTTTCAGAGAACTCAGTCTAGAAATATGTAGAATTTAATTTTTTTAGGTGTCAGCTCCATCCCTCTCATGCAAGGAATATGCTTGGGTGGCCTTCCCACTTGGTTCTTTTGTCTACCATGGCAGTACCAGATTTGGGAACTTTCTTTCCAGAGCTTAGTAAAAAATCTTCCCCATTTCCCCCACCTTATTTTTTGTTGTTGTTGGCTTTTCTTTAGTCTGTGCCACTATAATGCTACAGACCATCTTTGAAAAGTACTTCAACTATGGGTGCAAATTTCCTTCTACAGCTGACCACAGTCGCTGAAGAACTTTGCACTGTTCTCACCAGTACCACTTAGCAATACTCCCTCTAAGCTGTGGAGTCTTGTGAGCAAAAATTCTACTTTGTGAGCTACTGGCATTAAAGTCATGAGCAAGTGATTTGGCTACTGCATAAATTAGTTTCTTCTGGAGCCATCCTTCCTGAGCTAAGACAAAAATGTGTGAGCTGGAGGCTAAAAAACTGTGACCTAGCTCACACTAACTCAGCTTAGAGGGAATACTGCTGTTTAGTGGTCCCTGGCCCAAGAGACATCCACCCTGCCTCGACCAGGGCTTTTTCTGCCCGGCTCCTGCCTGGTGGAATATGCTCCCAGCTGAGATCATGGTCCTGCAGGATCTGTTGCAATTCCTCATGACCTGTAAAACAGAGCTATTCCTCCAGGCCTTTGGCTGAGGCAGCAGATGTCAAATAGCTTCTGCCTCCCCTGCTTTTAATTGCTTCATGGCACTATTTATATTAACTGGTGCCAGGAGCGGCTGGTTTATACTATCAAAGTGCTCCACTGCCCGTACCTGGCATGGGCCTAGCACATACTGAAACAAAACTAATTGCCATCAGGTATTTTAGATTGGTTCCTTAAATGTTAACTCTGTTAGAATTAATTTTAATATGCTGATGTTTATATGGAATTGTTTTATTGTGTACTAGGGAGCAAAGCCCGTTGTGGTGGAAGACAACGGGCCCTAGAAAGGAAGGGAGGGAGGTGGAAGGGAGAGACAGTTGGAGAGGAAGGAAGGAAGGAAGGAAGGAAGGAAGGAAGGAAGGAAGGAAGGAAGGAAGGAAGGAAGGAAGGAAGGAAGGAAGGAATAGGGGGAAGAGTGAAAGAAAGGAGAGAGGAAGAAAGGAAAAGAGGGAAAGGAAGGGAAGAGGGGCAGAAAAGGGCTTCTCTGGGCCCAGAGAAGGCCTTTTCTGTCCCCCACACACCATCCCCTGGACATTCTATGGGGGCAATAGGCAGTGTGTGGGGGAAAAGGGCTTCTCTGGGCCTACTGCCCCTATAGAAGGCCCAGAGGATGATGTGTGGGGGACGGGAAATGGCTTCTCTGGGCCTACTACTCCCATAGAAGGCCCAGGGGATGGTGTGTGTGGGACGGAAACTGGCTTCTCTGGGCCTACTGCCCCCATAGAAGGCCCAGGGGATGGCATGTGGGGGACGGAAAAGGCCTTCTCTGGGCCTACTGCCCCCATAGAAGGCCCAGGGGATGGCGTGTGGGGGGCGGAAAATGGCTTCTCTGGGCCTACTGCCCCCATAGAAGGCCCAGGGGATGGCGTGTGGGGGCGGAAAAGGCCTTCTCTGGGCCTACTGCCCCCATAGAAGGCCCAGGGGATGGCGTGTGGGGGGCGGAAAAGGGCTTCTCTGGGCCTAGTGCCCCATAGAAGGCCCAGGGGATGGCGTGTGGGGGCGGAAAAGGGCTTCTCTGGGCCTAGTGCCCCATAGAAGGCCCAGGGGATGGGGTGTGGGGGACGGAAAAGGGCTTCTCTGGGCCTAGTGCCCCACAGAAGGCCCGGGGGATGGCGTGTGGGGGACGGAAAAGGGCTTCTTTGGGCCTAGTGCCCCATAGAAGGCCCAGGGGATGGCGTGTGGGGGGCAGAAATGGGCTTCTCTGGGCCTAGTCCCCTCATAGAAGGCCCAGGGGATGGCGTGTGGGGGCGGAAAAGGCCTTCCCTGGGCCTAGTCCCCTCATAGAAGACCCAGGGGATGGTGTGGGGGGACAGAAAAGGGCTTCTCTCACTTGCCTCAGCCTTGTGGGCCTTTCCCAGTGCTCACACTCCAGATGGTCCTCTCCTGTCGAAGGACTGGAGCAGACTGAGCTGAAAACACTGACCGGGGCTGACGTGGGTGGGACTTTGAGAAGCAGCCAGTCAGCCCTGGCCAGTGTCTTCTGACTGCCAGTTCTTGAGCCGAATCAATTATGGCAAGCATAGAATGTAGTGAAACCAAAATTCAAATATATATAAGGACAGGATTATGATGTAAGCCACTCTGAGCCCACTTGCAGGATAGGGAGGGGTAAAAGTCCCCATAAATAAATAAATAAATACTTTTAGCACAGGACTAGATTGAACAAGGGATTCAGAAGAAAAGGGTAAAATGCAGTTTCTCAGCCCCTCCCTCTATACATGCCCTATCTGTTGTTAAATAAAAGGTAGGCTCCTTAGCTTAGTAAGTTATCAGATGTTTACAGGAGTCCCATTACTTTCAAGTCTCCTTTAGGTCAGCCCATGATTTTTCAGATCTCATTTAAGAGCTGTTTGCTTCGATGGAATCAGCACCAAAAGACACCCTCCTCCTTGTTCCCAGGATTTTTATCAACCTCTTTTCCCCATCCACTGACCAGGTCAGGCTGGGTCAAAGAAGCTTTTCCTGAAGTCTCTAGAAGTTTCTTCCTGAAGTCCTTCTTGTGTTTAATACCTCCAGATCTTCTTCGTGGTCTCTGTGCATCACACCTATGGGAACCAGTGCACCTGCGCTGACCTGGTCGGTGTTGTACAAAGCTCACAATGGGATTTTCGCGTCTCCGCCCCGGGCCTGTGCGGGAACCCCTACCGCACATGCCCAAGGGGGTGGGGCACAGACATCCCGCCAGTTCTCTTCTGACTGCCTCGTTGTACGCAGCTTCTGTCGGTTGGTGCTTAGAGAATTTTTCTGCCTCACAGCAGGGATCTTTGGATCACTTTTTTCTTCAGTTTTTTCTTCTCTTGTCTTTTGTGTGAAGGGATGCTTGGAGACTTTTTTCTCCAGGTTTTTAGCTGTCTTCGGGTCCGTTCCCTTTCCCCCCCTCCTCAGACTGCCTCAAGCGAGTCAGTCTACGGAAAGTAAATGTTGGGGTTGTTTTAAGAGGTGTTCCACCTGCGGTAGCAAACTCGCACCCAGAGACGAGCACTCTCTCTGTATTTTGTGTCTCAGTGAAACTCATTGGCCGGAGGCTTGCTCCCTTTGTGCCCGCTTTTCAAATCAAACTCGGAAAAACAGGGCTGCAAGACTAAAGGTCGCTCTTTGGGAGTCTGCT
Organism: Gekko gecko; assembly: GCA_029375565.1. NCBI lineage: Eukaryota > Metazoa > Chordata > Lepidosauria > Squamata > Gekkonidae > Gekko > Gekko gecko. The sequence goes on along the minus strand of JAPDNY010000005.1, from coordinate 212,207,219 downwards.
CTCACACCTTCCACCTCAGCAATGGAAGAGGAGCACTCGGCCCCGAGACAGTCGATGGCATCGGCATCGACGTTGAAAGAGCCTTCAACACCGAGACCACCTAAACCGGGCAAGTCTGCCTCTGATACTGCACTCACCTCAAAGAGAAAGGGCACCTCTAAGTCGACTTCTTTGGTGTCGATGTCTGTTAAAAAGGTGCGGAAAGATAAATCCAGGGGCAATAACACCCATAAGACAGGAGATGCGCGTAAGTCCCACGGTGTGGGTAGCGAGATTCCTCCTAAGGGCTCTGCTCTGCAAGTTGACAAGCAGCAGCAGTCCCTGCAAACCCAGCGTGCTATACTGGAGCTGCCTAAGGTCCATGCTGAGCCACCTGTGGAGATTCTGGACTTGCTGCCAAGGCAGCTGAACCCTCCGGTGCTGGACTCTCAACGCCTTCCAAAAAAGGCCCCTTTGGTCGCACCCTCTGATCTCGAGGTTGACCTGATTTCCGAGACGCAAGAGGTTGGTCCTCGCTCTCCCTTGACGGCTTCCTGGGCCAGTGAGCGGTCCTCCCATGCTCGATACCGACCTAGGGTACGGTCTTGCTCTCCATACCGTGCCGATCGCATTCATTGGGATGACTATGACCCTCGAGTGGATAGATATCGTCCCTCTTGGCCACCTTGTGAATCCCCTTCAGGATTTCCATATGGACCACCAGGGTACACTTATGTGCATCATCCTGACATGCCATATTGGTTTTCCACCATTCCCTGGTTGCCACCAAGAAAACAGGAGACCTGCGAGCCCTGTCATCATCGCTCGCGTTCTCCTCCTCGTCGTCCTCTGTCCGTGTCGATCTCCACATCAAAGCAGGGACTTTGACTCTCTCCACATCGTGTCGATACAGACAACGCGTCTCTCCCCTTTCCTCTCCACATGGAGGACTGTCACCACTGATGCCTGGGTCTTATCCGTAGTGACCCACGGTTATGTCATCGAATTTGTCAATGTCCCTACCCTCCTGGTCATCTGCCCCACCCCTCCCTCTCTCATCCTTCTACAAGAGGTCGACTCCTTGCTGCGGAAGGATGCGATAGAGTCGGTATCGAAGGCATCGGAATCGACGGGATTCTACTCCCGCTACTTTGCGGTACCGAAGCGCGATGGGGGACTACGGCCCATCTTGGACCTTCGAGACCTCAACGTTTACATCTGATACCGAAAATTCAAAATGACATCCCTACAAGTTATTCTCCCTCTCCTAACTCAGGGCTCCTGGATGGCTACCATCGACCTCCAGGATGCCTATTTCCACCTCAATGTCCACCCTTCCCTCAGAAAATACCTGCGCTTCGCCATAGGGGATCGGCATTACCAATACAAGTGCCTCCCTTTTGGTCTATCTACTGTGTCAAGGGTATTCACCAAAACCATGGTGGTGGTGGCGGCCCACCTTCGTCTCCAAGGGATCACCATTTTCCCCTATATTGATGACTGGCTTCTGGTGGCAGACACCCCAATGCTCCTTCGCGACCACATCGCTCGGAGTTTGCGCCTACTGTCCTCCCTGGAGCTTCAAGTCAACCTCCCAAAGTCCCACCTGGAGCCGTCCCAGAAGGTGCAGTTCATAGGGGCACTCTTGGACACGGTCTCTTGCAGGGCTTACCTACCAGCAGACAGAGCTGTAACCCTGTCTTCCCTTGCAAGGTCTGTATGTGCCTCCCCATCGTCCACTGCGTTCCACATCCAGCACCTGTTGGGGCACATGTCGGCCACTACATCTGTCCTTCCACTAGCAAAGCTCCATATGAGGCCCCTCCAACTCTGGTTTCTGAAGAGCTTCAGGCTGGCATCCATGCCTCAATCCACATCTCTCACTCCCCCTCAGATTGTACGAGATTCTCTAATATGGTGGATGTCCATTCCAAACATCACGCAGGGCACCCCATTCATCCTCCCCAACCCTCTCTACACCATAACAACAGATGCCTCCCTATGGGGCTGGGGAGCCCATCTCAACAGCGTCAGCATCGGATACTGTTGGGATGTAGGGAGAGCGACCAAGCATATCAACTTCCTCGAGCTGCTGGCCACCAAGCTGGCTCTGCAAGCCTTCCAACCTCTACTTTGAGGTCACTACGTAGCTGTCCTGACGGACAATACTACGGCACTCAGCTACGTAAACTGCCAAGGAGGGATGGTATCTCGGAGTCTATGTCGCCTGGCAATGGACTTGTGGCATTGGTGCGTTACCAACCAAATCGCCCCAGTAGCCACACACATCCCTGGTGTCCTGAATGTGGAGGCAGACCTCCTCAGCATGGGCCGCGCTCACCACCATGAGTGGGAGCTAAACTGGTCAGAATATGTATTATGACAATCCTGCCCCCTCTTCCATGTCTATAGCTTTCAGTGACTTGCCAAGCTGGCCCGCGGTTTCCCCAAAAGAGACTTCATGTCTGATAGGCCAACTTAAAAGAGGCAAGGCCCCCGGCCTGGATGGAATCTCTCCTGAATTTCTAAAGGGAAACATGAATTGGTGGGCCCCCTTTCTAGCGCACCTATTTACCTACATTGACACAACAGGGAAGGTCCCAAAAGACTGGGGGGTGGCTGCGGTTGTTCCCTTCTATAAAAAAGGTAACCGAAAAAATCCTGCTAACTATAGGCCTATTAGTTTACTAAGTGTCATTAGTAAACTATATGCTAAACATCTTCTAGAAAAATTTACACTCTGGCTGGAGCAGGACGATATAATGTTTCAGGAACAAGCTGGGTTCAGGCAGGGCAGATCAACAATGGATCATTGTCTTCTACTTCGGCATTTTATAGAAAAATATGCCCGCAAGGGACCTCTGTCTTTATATGCAGCCTTTATCGATCTTAAAGTGGCCTTCGACTCAGTTTCTCGACCTGTACTATGGAGTAAACTTGAAGCTTCTACAATAGATAGGAGACTTTTAGCCCTCATCCGTGCCCTACACGAACAAACCTCCCTGAGGGTTAGATGTACCAGGTTGGGCCACTTGACAGATACAATCCCCACCCTCAAGGGAGTCAGACAGGGGTGTATGCTGGCTCCAGCTCTTTTTAACTTCTACATTAATGATGTTATTAGATATCTTAATGATACAGATCTTCATCCACCCAAATTGGCCCAGCGCTCCATTCCCATACTTTTATATGCTGATGACGCTATTATTCTTTCCAGAACCCCAATTGGCCCGAGAAGGGCATTAAAGAGGTTTGTCAGTTATTGCAGTGAGGAGAAATTGATTATTAATTATCAGAAGACGAAGGTAATGGCCTTTGGCAGGAGACCTAAATTAAGAAAGTGGAGTGTAAATGGGCAGAATCTTGAACAGGTAACTAATTTTTGCTACCTTGGCATGATTATCCAAGCCTCAGGCTCTAAGCTTGCTCACAGTCAGGCAGCAGCATGCACGGGTGATAAATCCGCCCAAGGTATACTCAAGATTTTTCGCTCTTCAGGGGGCCATTTTGTGCCAGCAGCTCTGAAAATTTAAAGGCTAAAACATTAGCCCAGATGCTCTATGGGACGTTACTTGGAGCACCACCCTTGTGTTATGCCCCATTAGAGTTGGTTCAATCGAAATTTTTGAGATCAGTGCTCCAAATTCCAAGGTGTGTTACCAACGTAATGGCACAGCTAGAGACTGGCATGATGAAAGTTGAAGCCAAGATTACCTTGCACTCCATTTTTTTCTGGTTAAAGATAAATCTAAATCCATGTGGCCTAGTGCCTTTAATCCTGACTGACGACTATCAATCCGAATGGCTGACTTCCGCTATTCGGAAAATTATGTTATTAGGGCTTTCCCCTCAAGAGCTTTTGGAAATGGGTGGCGATCAAGCCAAGCTAGCAGTTAGGCAGAGGATTGAAGACACCGAACACCAATTGGACCTACAGGCGACCCCCGCCTTTATAGTGCCATATAGTAGCAAATATATTGTTGCTCAAGCCTCATATTTATCTGTTCTGGAGTCTAATAAACTTAGGAGGGCATATACTTTGGCTAGATGCTCTGCTCTACCGTCTGCAGTTCTTGAGGGTAAATTCAAGAAAATCCCCCAAAACGAGAGGCTATGCATGTGTGTGTCTGGGGAGATCGAATCTCAGGAACATGTGTTCCTGAGGTGTCCATTATATAGTGAAGCTTGCACAAAGCTCTCTTGGTTGGCCCCTCAGATCAGGATAAGATAGAGAAACTGTTTTCTAATTTTGACCATACAGCGCTGCATCAGATAGCGAAATTTTGTCTCTTGGTTTTAAAAGCTCATTAGCATCCAGGCAGCCATTTGGGTTAGGACTACCCGATCCTAATTTTACTGGTTTTATTTTTTTATCATCGCTATTTTATCCTTTTTAAGATCTAATTTTATCCCACACTTCATCGAACCTTTGGTTTTACTGATCAAAATGCTTGTACAATTTTATTCTTATTAACCTTGTCTTATCTTAATAGATTTACCACCTGGGTACTATTTGTTTTTGTAATTTATTCATATGGTAATTACTTGTAAGTAGGGTTGTATACTGCTGGCTATGTGCTGTAATAATAAATTCATTCATTCAACTGGTCATACCTCCTGCCACTGTTCCATCAATGGGGCACTCCGACTATAGACGTGTTCGCTTCCAGGGAAAATATGAAATGCAGCCACTTCTGCAGCCAGTGAGGAAAGGATCCCCTCTCCCTAGGAGACAGCCTCCTGTTTCCATGGGATCGAGGTTTCCTCTACATGTTTCCCTCTCTGCCCCTGCTTCTGAGAGTGGTACACAAACTGGCCAAACTCTGTCCGAATTGCATACTGGTGACGCCATGGTGGCCCAGGCAACCCTGGTTCCCCATCCTGCTTTATCTAGTAAGGGGCAGGTACCACCACTTCCCCAGGGCTTCAGACTTTCTCTCAGCGGAGAAAGGAGCGCTCCTCCATCCAGAGGTGAACACCTTAAAACTGACGGCTTGGAGAATACAGCCTTGAAATTCTCTGCCAGGGTCTCTGAGGTTCTCTGCAATGTGAGGAAAGAATCCATGCGTCTGTCATACCAGAGGAAATGGCACAGGTTCCTCTCGTACCTCTGCCCCTCTACAGAGTCACCAACTTCTGTTGGCCTTGACAGGATCTTAGACTTCCTGGTCTCCCTCAAGGACCAGGGTCTTTCCCACTCGTCCATTAGGATTTACCTGGCGGCAGTCTCCGCATACCATCAAGGCCTGGATGGCTATACAATTTTTTCCCATCCAACCTCAAAACAATTTCTGAAAGGCCTTATTAGGTTGCACCCTCCTGTAGCTGCATCTACAGAACTGTGGGACTTACTGCTGGTACTCTGTCAGCTCACCAGACGACCATTTGAACCGATTGCTACCTGTGATCTCCAGTACGCAGCCTGGAAGACGACTTTCCTGGTGGCCATCACCTCGGCCAGGAGGGTCAGCTGTCAGGTAACACTGCCATAGGGGGAGAAGGGAGGGGTGGGGGTGCCAGTTGGTCTGTCTTGTGTCTTGACGGAGTTGCCTGGGCAACACAGAGATTCACAGCCCGGGTTATCTCCAGATGCTACAAATGGCCTTGAGTCTCCAGACTTGTTTTCTTCTCCTTACTTCTGAGAGAACAGCTAGGCCGTGGAAATTTACAGCTTTAGAAATGTAGCACCTTTCTCTTTCCCGTGTGCGGGCTCTTTAGCTATTGGTAGGATGTGGGGGGGGGTTGCTTCAGGAGGGTATATCCATAGATGCTTCTTTGTGTGTGTCATTCCTGACAAGAGAATGTTACCGTGCCTTTAGAACTGCTGTTAATAAACACTATCTTCTTATGAAGCCTGGTGTTTGACTGATTTTCTGAAGCACCTGACAGATTCGCTTCCCCGAAAACCCCAGACAAGTCCCGATACTCCCTAGGGATTGCGTCCCAGTCTGCCTCCGCCACCCCCACCAACACTGGGTTTGCCTCGGGACGGGGGACACACCATTTGTCCTTCCAGTCATGGGCCGCACACTTTGGCGAGATAAAGTTGACCAGCCCGGCCTCCCACAATATATGCGGGTCATGATTAAAGAACCACGGGCTTCCCAAAACCAAGGGGAATCGCGCAGCGGAGGTCACCATGAACGGTCTCATCTCCCAGTGATTCCCCACTCCCATGCGAAACTCGTCAGGGAGGTGCTCCAAACGTTGCACAAGCACAAACTGTTTGCTAAGCTGTCGAAGTGCGAGTTCCACCAGACAGAAATTTTGCTCTTGGGTTATCGCATTTCCCAGCGGGGGATCGAGATGGACCCCGAGAAGGTTAGAAATGTGGTGGAGTGGGAGCCCCCGAGGACAAGGAGACAGCTCCAGGCATTCCTCGGATTCGCAAATTTCTACAGATCATTTTTATCTAATTTTGCCCAAGTTGCCCTCCCCTTCACGGACCTCCTTAAGACAAAAGGGAAGGGTCCGGAAAGCACCCGGCCCGGGGCCCGCTTGGAATGGACTAACGAGTGTCAGAGGGCGTTTGAACAACTAAAATCCCTCTTCACCTCTGAGCCGGTGTTGGCACACCCCAATGAGTTGAAAAAGTTTATTGTCCACGTCAACGCCTCAGACGTCGCTATGGGGGGGGGGGCATCTTGCAAGAGGGAGAGGATGGGAAGCTGCACTCCCTCGCTTACGTCTCCAAAAAGTTTAATGACACAGAACGAAACTGGTCAGTTTGGGAAAAGGAAGCAGGATCGATTAGATTGGCTCTATCGACCTGGCGGCACTGGCTGGAAGGGGCAAGGGTGCCGTTCGAGGTACGGACTGATCACAAAAACCTCGAGTTGCTATGCTCACCCCAGTCCCTGAATGCCAAACAGCTGCGGTGGGCAGATTTTTTTTCTAAGTTTGACTTCACACTACACCATTTCCCAGGGAAGGCAAACTCCCTGGCCGACGCCTTATCCCGCCTTCCCCAACACGACAGTAAAAGGGAGGAGATTAGAGACTCAGTGTTCACACCCTCGCAGTTGGGGGGGTGATGACTCACAGCCAAACTAGGTCCCCGCCTCCTTCTCCACTCTCTTCCTCGTGGGAACTGAAATTCGCATCGGCTCTGTCTGAGGCTGACTGCGCCTCCTTGGCGAAGGAGGAGGGGGTGACGAGGGACGAACATGGCTGCTGGCGCAAGAACGGAAAACTTTTCGTTCCACTGTCCCTTAGGGGGGAGATCATGGACTGGGCACACGGGTCCAAACTGGCGGGCCACACAGGTTTTGTTAAGTCGCTGCAACTGCTCCAAAGGCAGTTTTGGTGGCCGGGGATGTGGAAGGATTTGTTGTTATTTACACAAGCCTGCCAGATTTGCCTAATGAGCAAACACCGCCCCGGTAAATCACCTGGACTCTTACAGCCACTACCGACCCCGACTCGCCCTTGGGAGGTTTTATCCATGGACTTTATCACGGACTTGCACCCTAGCGGGGGGGAGACGGTTATATGGGTGGTAGTTGATATGTTTTCTAAACAAGCGCATTTTGTTCCTTTCACATCTATCCCCTCAGCTAAGAAGCTGGCTAAGGCATTTCTGCAACACGTGGTGAGACTCCACACTCTTCCAGTAAAAGTGGTATCGGACAGGGGGTCTCAGTTCGTTTCGCAGTTCTGGGGGGAATTAATGGCACTGCTGGGGGTGGAGAGGGCAGTAAGCAGTGTGTATCACCCAGAGACTGATGGACAAATGGAAAGGGTAAACCAGACTCTTGAACAATACCTTCGGTGCTTTACAAATTTTCAACAAGACGATTTGGAGTCGTTATTGCCCCTGGCTGAATTTTGTTACAATAACATGTGCCACTCTTCCATGGGTATGTCCCCATTTATGGCTGTACACGGTTATGAGGCCCCGCCTCTGCCCTTCCTGACTTCCCCCCACTTGCCGCCGGGGGAGGTGGGAGATTGGTGTAAATGGCTGCAAACGGTGTGGCCGCTGCTGGCGAAAACGCTGGAGGAGGCTAAGTCCGCTTACAAGGAGCAGGCTGACAAGAAAAGAGACAAAGCATGGACTCCTCAACAAGGAGAGTTTGTTTATCTTTTCACGTAGAATTTGAAGGGGTTGCAACCTAGTAGAAAACTGGGGTGGAAGTATGTAGGCCCTTTTGAAATCAAACGTTTGCTAAACAATGTGACTGTTGAGCTTATATTGCCTAAATCATTGAAATCTGTTCATCCTGTATTTCATGTAAGGCTCTTGAGATGCTTGCCTGCAGAGAACAAGTGGAAACCGAAGAGGCCTGCCCCTCCTCCTTTGATGGTGTGGGGGGGAGCCGCATTATGAAGTTGCTCAAATTCTGGACTCCAAGATTTCACGCAACCGGTTGTATTACCTAATTGAATGGGTGGACTTTGGGCCAGAACAGCGGGAGTGGGTGAGGGAGGAACATGTCCGCGCACCAAAGTTAATACGTAAATTTCACAAATTGTACCCCTCGAAGCCTAAAGGATTGGGTTTATTATCAGGGGGGCAGAATGTCAGGTAACCCTGCCATAGGGGGAGAAGGGAGGGGTGGAGGTGCCAGTTGGTCTGTCTTGTGTCTTGGTTGGTATGTGGGGAGGTGACGGAGTTGCCTGGGCAACACAGAGATTCACAGCCCGGGTTATCTCCTGATGCTACAAATGGCCTTGAGTCTCCAGACTTGTTTTCTTCTCCTTTCTTCTGAGAGAACAGCTAGGCCGTGGAAATTTACAGCTTTAGAAATGTAGCACCTTTCTCTTTCCCGCGTGCGGGCTCTTTAGCTATTGGTAGGAAGTAGGGGGGGGTTGCTTCAGGAGGGTATATCCATAGATGCTTCTTTGTGTGTGTCATTCCTGACAAGAGAATGTTACCGTTCCTTTAGAACTGCTGTTAATAAACACTATCTTCTTATGAAGCCTGGTGTTTGACTGACTTTCTGAAGCGCCTGACATCAGCAAACTCATGGCACTACGTCATGACCCACCATACTTGGTCTTCCTCCCAAATGGAGTACGTCTGGTGCCAGACCTCTCCTTCGTTCCGAAGGTCGTTTCAGAGTTCCATCTCAATACTGAAATATTTTTACTGGACTTTTCCCCACGTCCTGAAGGAGAAGAGCAGCGCCTACTCCACACTCTCGATGTCAAGAGAGCGCTTCTTTTTTACCTGAATCGGACTCTACCTACTAGATGTGACAATTCGCTGTTCCTCTCCTACAGTTCGGCTGCCTTGGGGTTGCGCATCTCTCCCCAACGACTGTCCAAATGGATCGTTGGAACGATCAGACTTTGCTACTCCTTGTCAAAGCAGTCGCTCCCCTCTCACCTGAGGGCACACTCTACCAGGTCTATGGTGACCTCTACGGTCTTTCTGAAAGGCACATCACTCTCGTCCATCTGCAGAGCAGCTATGTGGTCCATGCCAACCACGTTCATAAAACACTACGCTCTTGACGTCCGTGCACAACAGAAGGGTGACTTGAGTCGTCTGGTCCTGTCCGTGGCGGCTCACTGAGTCTGCCAGCACCCACCTCCAGGTGAGCCACTGCTTTTTAATCTCCCATAGGTGTGATGCACAGAGACCACGAAGAAGATAAACAGGTTGCTTACCTGTAACTGATGATCTTCGAGTGGTCATCTGTGCATTCACACTGCCCACCCGTCCTTCCCCACTGCTGTCATCCTCAGCTATTCTCATAAATGGCTCTGGTTGATAGCAGTCAGAAGGAACCAGCAGGATGTCCATGCCCCACCCCCTTGGGCTTGCGCGGTGGGGGTTCCCGCGCAGGCCCGGGGCGGAGGCGCAAAAATCCCATTGTGAGCTTTGTACAACACCAACCAGGTCAGCACAGGTGCACTGGATCCCATAGGTGTGAATGCACAGATGACCACTCGAAGATCATCAGTTACAGGTAAGCAACCTGCTTTTCTCTGTTCCCTGCTGGGGGCAGGGAGACATTGGACCATCCTATTGTCTCTAGCTGGACCTATTAGTATTTCTTAAGAGGTAGGTGAGATGAGGCTGGAAAGCCATTGAACTGACTTCCCGCTCCCTGCCTGTACTCTGCCCAGAGAGAAAAGCTGGTAAAAGTTTTACTGGTAATGGTTTTACTCAGCTTAAACCTCTACCCCTAAAATGCATTTCTTCACACCACCTTTGGCCTCTACACCTTCAGCACCTGCACAACTTTTTGGGCAAAAACATTCCCCTTCAGGATCTAAGAGGAAAAAGAAGTTTAAAGAGCCAGAGGAGTATTCAGAGAATTATGTAAAGTTCCTCCATTGATGGTCACATAACTAAGGCTTGTCAGGCCACATAGAATAAATATCAGGCAGCAGTCACCTGAGCAGTTAACTTCTTCAGAAGGTCAACTACAGGATACTTCCTAATAGGTCATGATCCCCCCCTTGATTCTGAGACTCAATTTCATCCTGTTCACCCAGGAGTTGATCCCCAGGAGGGGATCGGCTGCCTCCCTTGACTTGGCACCAATTTTTCTCCTGATGTTCTTTGAGTACAGTGGGTTGGGGGAATAGAGAGAGTGAGAGATGGGCAGCTTGGAGGCCAAGGCCGTGGATGACAGCTGAGCCCCAGCAGCAACTGCTGGGAAGCTGCAGCACAAAATGTAAAAACCATAAGAAGAACTATCCTGAATCAGACCAGTGGTCCATCTGGTCCAGCATTCTGTCTCACACAGTGGCCAACTAGTTCATCTGGAGATCCAACAACTAGGCATAGAGGCTGAGACCGTCCTCTGATGTTGCCTCCTGGCACTGGGATTCAAAGGCTTACTGCCTCTGAATGTGGAGGTTCCCTTCAGTCATCATGGCTAGTAGCTACTGATAGACCTAGCCTCCATGAATCTATCCAATCCCCTTTTAAAGTTGTCTGTGCCTGTGGCGATCATGACGTCCTCTGACAGTGAATTCCACATTTTAATCACTTGCTGTATAAAGCAGTGTTTCCTTTTGTTCATCCTGAATCTACTGGCCATCAGCTTTGTTGGATGGCCTCAAGTTCTAGTATTTTGGGAGAGGGAGAAAAAGGTTTTTTTATCAATCCTTTCCACTCTGTGCATACTTTTCTAAACCCCTATCATGTCTCCCCTTAGTTGTCTCTTTTCTAAAGTGAAAAGTCCCAGACTCTTCAGCCTTTCCTCACAGGGAAGGTGCTCTTACCTTGTAATCTTAGTTCCCCTCTTCTTTACTTTTTCAAGCTCTGTGCTGTCTTTTTTGAGACACAGTGACCAGAACTGCACACAGTATTCCAAATGAGGCCACACCATAGATCTACACAGAAGTATTATTATATCAGCCATCTTATTTTCAGTCCCTTTCCTAATAATCCCCAACACCTTGCCTTTTTCACCACTGTAGCACACTGGATTGACCCTTTAATTGAGCTATCTACTACGATCCCAAAATCTATTTCCCTTTCCATCTCAGCAAGTTCAAACCCCATTAGCCTACACTCAAAGTAGGGATTTTTTTATTCCAGTGTGCATCACATTACATTTAACAACATTTAACTTCATTTGCCATGTTATTGTCCATTCACCCAGTTTGTGGAGATCCTCCTGGAGCTCTTCACAGCCATCTTTGGTTTTCACAATCCTGAATTGTTTTGCATCATCTGCAAATTTAGCTATTTCACTGCTCACCCCTAGTTCAGATCATTTATGAACAGTTCAAATAGTACTGGTCCCAATACTGATCCTTGTGGGACCCCACTCCATTGTAAGAACTGTCAATTTATTCTGACTTTTTGCTTCCTGTCATTTAACCATTTTTTAATCCATAACAGAACCCATCCCCTTATCCCATGACTGCTAAATATACTCAATTTATAAATAAATGCCTCAATAAATAAATAAATAAATAAATAAATAAAATCTGTTATGAACCTGACTGGGCAGTCGATAAATTCAGCCTCAGAATCTTCAGAAGAGGAGGCCAAGGAACCAGTACCACCTGTGAAAGATGGAGGTTTCCAACCCAACATGTCCTTGCAAGGATGATTTGATTCCCCTGTTCCCTTGGAACAAATCCCCTTCTGATCGTTTGACCAAAACTGGGTTTGGACTCTCATACAGTAGAACACTCCAATAAAAGCAAGAGATTTTATTGAAAATACTTAAAAAATAAGGCAAGAATAAGCAGATGCAATAAAATAACAAAATCTGTCTTCCTATACATTTACATACATGAAAGCAATCAGGTTACAGCATCTTCAAGTCAGCGTAAGTAATAAAGCAGCAGGTTAGAGACACAGTGAGATGGTCCCTAGCCCAATACAGGCCTGATACTATTGGTGGGCTGTGCTTGGAAAATCTTGTGTCAGATGATTATAAGCTAACTTTATAGGAAACTGGACCACTTGTTAGCCGAACTGCTTATCTACGCAGTGGCTGACTAACTTTTGAGGTCTTTTTGCCAATGTATACAGAGAAACCGGTGTCCGTCGGCTGAGAAGCCTATTTCTTCAAGGAATGATGCTTGACAAAGGTTTCTTAATTTGAATCAAGATTCTCTTTACTGAAGGTTCTTATCATTACAGTCATACAAAAACAGATACACACACACATACATTCAAGTTCCTTTTAGATACAGTAGAAATGGAAAACAATATTGGGATTTAAGCTAAAGGTATGTCTTCAGGAGGGGGAAAGCAATTATACTTATCTGCTTCAGGAGATGTTGGTTCTTCCAGTGCTCAGGAACAAGGATTGTTTCTAACTAAGGATTACTTACTTTTGCTACACACAGATAGGCCAGCTATATGTGTGATGGTTCCTTGGTCGCGACTCCAAGTTACCACAATAAGTTACCTTAGCTATCTTGTTGATATGAAGGAGCAGCGGCTGCAGAAGTCAGAGCAAGCAAAAAAACCCAGCAACAAAAGGTTGCACCCCCTTTTATCAGTTAGTCTGGGGGCTGGCTTGGGGTGTTTCTGGGTCCATCCCATCCCTATACCATTGGCTAAAGGATGTGGGGGTTCCCTCCTCCTAAGGTGGGGCAATGCTGAAAATCTACACCTTTCTACAAGGGAGGATTTTGGTCCAGGTGTCAAGATGGGTTGGCATGGAAACCTTTAGGTATGTAGATGGATCTGGCCGGGTCTTCATACATGCAAATGCCAAGCATCCTGTGGGTACATGCGAGGTAGAGATTCCTCAATGGTGGAAAGTTGTTGTTTTTTTACATTCTGTGGAAGGGCTGTAATGGAGATGCTTCTTGTTCCCAAAGGCTGCTGGGTAAATGTGCAAGAGACATCTGTGACCTCATTTGCATGGAGATACAGGCTGTGTGGTACCTCATTTTACAGAGAGAGTCACATTAACTCATGCATACATTCTCCCAAAGCAAAGACACTTGCTGGCACCATTCCTGGTGTGCATGCAGGTCAGAAAAATAACAAATAAAAACATTTTCAAAGTTCACCTCCTAACAGTCCCCCCTTTCATGGCTTCACTGAGTGAAACTATGTGAACGCCATGACTTCCATACATGTGGGGTTGATGTGTGTAACGGGAACACGTCAGATAGTCCATGATGAAACAACAACAAAAGTCCAACAGTCCAGTATCGTTGGTAACCCATTGCTTGTGGCGATGTAGTCCCGTCTGGTCTGGGTCCAAGTTGGAAAAGGTTTCCTTCCACCTATGACCATCTATCTAGTCTACTCGTTGGGGATGGACCAAAAATTAAAATGCCTAGCCCTACAAAAAGCCAAATTGTCACTGTGAATACCGGGCACCGGAAGCAAACAAGCATATGACTTTTCCATAAGCTATGTGCATTAACACTGCTAAGGTAAGGCGTAATAATTACGTGCTTTAAACCAATAGCATTAATGAGGTAGACAATTATTCATTACTATTTGCACCAAACATGTAAAACTAGAAAATTAGCTATAAAAATCAGTAGCATAAACTATACTGCATTGATACATATATCCCTGAGGGCAGTCCTCATTATGGGAGGTAGTTGTAAACATTTGAAATTATTTACAGACAAGAAAAACATGCAAGAAATACAATCATGTTTCTTCAGTGTTTAGTACACCATCTTCAAGTCTTCAGATCACTTTTCTTGACATTAGCTGTGTCAACTCAAAGTGAACCAAGTTGGTTATTTACACAACAGGTAAACCGTAAAAGTCTTCAAGTTTCTTTTTTCTTCCTTCAAAAGAAGTTTCCATTCCTTAATGTTACTGAACTATGGCATGTCTGTCTAGAACTTGCACATGTTCAATGACAAAAGGAAGGGGGATGTCTTTGCATAGCAAACTAGTTTCTTCCTTCGCATTGTAATGCATTGTACCATGGGAGTACAGTTAGCAAAAATAACTGCATTTCATGAAATTAAACAAAGCATTTTGGCTGTTTTTCAAGCATTTTGCATTCATAAATCCATTCAGACTCATAATAAAAATTATTAGTGGTCATTCAAGTATTCACACACTAATATTAGCAGCATTTTCAGAAATTTTTACCCTGAGAAAATTCTGAAAAAGTTAAGCTAGACAACAAATCCAAAACGTAGACCTTCCTATACACTTGTAACACATGGTATAGTCCAAAGAGGTCTTGTTTGTACTAAGATGAAAGCTAGACATGTTCTGGAAGAATACGCGTATAGATAGACACACTCTGCGCATTGACTTCTAGATTTGTGTAGCCAGACTTACAATAAGAATAAATGTTACTTGTTGTTTGTCTTGTTAAAAAAAAATGAACTTCCACGCAAGGGTTGCTATTGGAGTTACAAAAATAACAAGTGAACTCTCTCCTTGTCCAGAAAAATTTGGGAAAATGAGTAAAGCAGACTCCAGGCTGCTGACTGTATCAAGGTTTCCTTTTCCCAAAAGAAAGGGGAAAAGGCTGCATGTCCTTGACTTAAGTTGGCAATTCAAACCTGAGCCTTTTCTAATAAAGCAATTTCAAAAGTGAAAACAAAAAGAAGAGCAGTTTCTAAAGCTGCTTTCCTCTGGAAAGATAAAAGTTTCGTTTTAAAAAGAAAACTTTCCCAAAAATGAATGAAAACAAAAATAATTGTTTTGCAAAAAGATTGATTAGATAGAAATGAGATAAGAATGATCTCTAAGTTTCTAGTTCCCTAAGTTCAATGCTCACTGCTAGAACTTAAAATACAAAGTCCTCCTTCGGGTTTTCCCCTGGAAGATGGCAAGTCAGCGGGTTCATTTGAATTTTAAATGGAGAGTGAGAGTCTTACATTTTCCTCTTCAATTTGAGACAGAAAAGTCAGAAGAAAATTAGTACACATTAATCATTAGTACATTCCCTACATATTAATACCTTTAGTAGTAATTAGTTAGAAGGACAAATCTTGATCAGTAAATGCTCTCTCTCTCTCTCTTGAAGCTGTATTCCTGCGCTGACAGGCACGGAGACAAAGTTGGGCTCGCCTCGAGGGGCATCTGGCTCTCTTTTTGTCTTCCTGTGCTGATCACAGTGAAGAAGGGGGTCCGGTTGAGCGTGGGAAAACAAACGAGTTGGTTCCCAGCTGGTTGCTGTAAATGAAGTCAGGTTAATGAAAAGCGGGGGGGGGGGGGGATTTGCATAGTTCCCTGAGCTTTTGCTTTGCTGTGCCCAACCACAGAGAGAAAAAGGGACCTCTCTCTCTTTTTTTCCTCACAGCAAAATCTTTTGAATGTTGCTATCTAAAGATTGGTGGCTTATCAAAACATGTCTCTTTAAAGTTTGAAGTGAGCACAAAAACTTTGTGTGAGCGCTCTCTCCTTTTCCTGGCGCTGATGCACTCTTTGAATACAAACTCTGCAAGCATCTAGACCACATGGCTTGAAAGTACACCTTTTGCATTTCTCCTGCCCAGGAGATGGCATTGGCTTGGCTGGGGTCAGGACAGCCTGCATGCCTTCTAAGCACGGCAGCTGTTCCACTGTCCCAGAACCTTATACTGCTGAAATTTTTGGAGGGATTCTCTGTGTTTAAAGGGGAATTCCGACAATTGTGTTAAAGAAAAGATCTTGCAAAGACTTACAGTAACTGGCTGCCTGTCGGACTTCTGTTTGAACCAAGCTGCAAAACTTGAGTTCTTAGGCTGTCAGCTGTTCAAAATTACTGTCTCAGTGAAGAGGGGGTGGAATTTCCTGTGTGCAATGTACCTTACCTGGAGATTCCGGGAGGTTCCGGGAGATTCAAAAATTTAATTCTGCTGCTCCCCCCTTTGCTTGTGGTTGTGTCAGTGAGTGCCTTATCTCCCCCCTTATGACACTTTCTGATTTTTATATCAGGAAGGTGTCATTAAAGATAGTAGAGAGAAAAGTGTCACTCAAAGCTTCAAAGGGTGAAGTGAACAAGAAAGAAAAAAAGTTTTACTGAGTACTCCAAAGGGAAAATGTGTATCAGCTCTGGTGAGACTGATTCTGCTCACAGGCAGCACCTGTCATCCTGGGTCCCAGATTCTTCGAGTGTGCTGTGCCATGGTTTGGCTGTGAGAGATTTCAGCAAGCACCGGCTGAAGTTCCTCTGCATTTGACAGTTGAGAGGGAGGGGGAGGGTCAAAGCCCTCTGTCTGTGGGGGAGTATTGGAACACTCCGCCAGGGAAGAGGTGGCTGGTGGGTCAGGGAGCATTTCCAGGCTGGTTGCTTCTGTAGCAAGCGCTGGCTGCTGCTCAGGACTCCACTGCCATGAAGCATTTTTCTTCAGGAAGGCATAGAGCAGGCTTGCCTTGTCAGCAAGAGCTTCTATGAAATCCCTTGAGATGTTGAAGATTTCCAACAGCGCCCGCAAAGGTTGTGCGGCAGTTGCAGCTGTCAGGCATGAGACTGCCTGCATGTATGTGCGTGTGTGAGCGTGTGTGTTTGTGCTTGTGCAAACATCGGGGCTCCGTCGTCTGGTCCTCTTCGTGGTCGCGCCTCGGTTCCACCCAGAGCGAAAGAGAGCGGAGCGCGGCGCGGGATGCTCCAGGGGGCAGAGAGAAAAGATGCGGAAACTCCAACCCACGATAGATTGCCTTTCTAACGGCCAAACACGCAGACAGAAACCTTTCACACTCTAGCTGACTTCTCAGCACGACGCGGTCTCTCCATGTCCTTAGCTCAGAGAAGGGGCGGGTCGGGTCACCTGTTCTCAGAGCTCAAGGGGCAAAGCCTCACACGGGGCACCAATTAAATCTGTTAGCTGAACTGCTTATCTACGCAGTGGCTGACTAACTTTTGAGGTCTTTTTGCCAATGTATACAGAGAAACCGGTGTCCGTCGGCTGAGAAGCGTATTTCTTCAAGGAATGATGCTTGACAAAGGTTTCTTAATTTGAATCAAGATTCTCTTTACTGAAGGTTCTTATCATTACAGTCATACAAAAACAGATACACACACACATACATTCAAGTTCCTTTTAGATACAGTAGAAATGGAAAACAATATTGGGATTTAAGCTAAAGGTATGTCTTCAGGAGGGGGGGAAAGCAATTATACTTATCTGCTTCAGGAGATGTTGGTTCTTCCAGTGCTCAGGAACAAGGATTGTTTCTAACTAAGGATTACTTACTTTTGCTACACACAGATAGGCCAGCTATATGTGTGATGGTTCCTT
Source organism: Gekko gecko (assembly GCA_029375565.1). Lineage (NCBI taxonomy): Eukaryota > Metazoa > Chordata > Lepidosauria > Squamata > Gekkonidae > Gekko > Gekko gecko. The sequence goes on along the minus strand of JAPDNY010000005.1, from coordinate 212,189,654 downwards.
GGTCGCGACTCCAAGTTACCACAATAAGTTACCTTAGCTATCTTGTTGATATGAAGAAGGAGCAGCGGCTGCAGAAGTCAGAGCAAGCAAAAAAACCCAGCAACAAAAGGTTGCACCCCCTTTTATCAGTTAGTCTGGGGGCTGGCTTGGGGTGTTTCTGGGTCCATCCCATCCCTATACCATTGGCTAAAGGATGTGGGGGTTCCCTCCTCCTAAGGTGGGGCAATGCTGAAAATCTACACCTTTCTACAAGGGAGGATTTTGGTCCAGGTGTCAAGATGGGTTGGCATGGAAACCTTTAGGTATGTAGATGGATCTGGCCGGGTCTTCATACATGCAAATGCCAAGCATCCTGTGGGTACATGCGAGGTAGAGATTCCTCAATGGTGGAAAGTTGTTGTTTTTTTACATTCTGTGGAAGGGCTGTAATGAAGATGCTTCTTGTTCCCAAAGGCTGCTGGGTAAATGTGCAAGAGACGTCTGTGACCTCATTTGCATGGAGATACAGGCTGTGTGGTACCTCATTTTACAGAGAGAGTCACATTAACTCATGCATACATTCTCCCAAAGCAAAGACACTTGCTGGCACCATTCCTGGTGTGCATGCAGGTCAGAAAAATAACAAATAAAAGCATTTTCAAAGTTCACCTCCTAACACACTGCCCCTCTGACCAGTATAAGCCAATCAAGAATGTGATTCAAAAGATTTCTCAAAGAAGAGCAAGATTCCCATCTGATTGTAGTTGAGTCAGATCACTTTGATATTCAAAGACGCAATCACAAGCTTTTCATCTTTGCTTGGGAACAGTGGAAGATTGGTGTTTGATATGGAACTCTCCCCATGTTGTTCTTTAACACTTGGATGGGAACACCTGGAAACAGGTTATTGCTTTAGATTTATGACAGAGCCAAATGCTCTAGCTGATTGATACAAAGGTGACCTTCTCACTTGACACCATCACCTGAGGAACAGCAGGGAAGTCCCGGAGACCCCTGCACTATAGCAGCCCCCTCAGATGCTGACCTATCAGCTCCAGGTGCCAGTCTCGAGGAGCCAGCTGTTGAGGTGCCACCACCAGAAGCTCCAGCTATCCCCACTTTTATGACCCAGTTGACTTTGCAGTGTTCTAAAGCCTTGTGCACTTTGAAATACAGTGTTTAATGTCTGCCACCAAATTAATCAAATGCAGTCCTAAATAAAACAGTCTTCAACTGCCTTCTAAAGTTTGAAAGTGAGGGGGCCAGGTGCACCTCCCTGGGGAGGCTGTTCCGTAATTGTCAGGCTGTCACCAAAAAGGCCCTCTCTCACATATCCACCAAACAAGCTTCTTTGGTTGAATGGACAATTGAGTGGGCCACTCCCTGTTTCCTACTCCTTTGCAACCCTGTCCCTGCATATTGTCATGAGCTGGGATGCGGATGGGGCTGGGATGCAGGCAGGACGAGAGAAAGAGAGTCCAAGTCCAGTCCGAAGCCAGAGCCAAGGGGTAGCAAAACAGGAGCCGAGTATCAGGAGTCCAAAACATGAACCAAGAGCATAGTCGTTCCAAGCCGGGGTCGAGAAGCCAGGGATTCAGAGCACGGATCAGGAATCAGGAGTATAGGCGAGGTAGGTGCGGAGCGTCATCAAGTTGACTAGTTGCTGGCACACAGAACCAGCATTGGGTGGGGAGTTAAATACCCCGTAGGTGCCACTGTTAATTAGTACTCAGCGTGTGCATCCCGGCTCCTGCTGCTCCTGAGGGACCGCCTGCTGTGCAGGTGCGCCTCCTTTCCCTGGGATGCTAAGTCCTGGTGGAGCCAGCTGCATAAGCATGCCACCTTTGGAGGTGAATCAGGGGGGCTGTCTGCCGGGCATTGTTCTTCCTCAGCTATTGCTGAGATGGATGGCAAGAATACACTGACGGGCTCTGGGGCTTCATGCAGGTCAGGTGTGGACTCTGCTGGGGCTGGGAGCTCATCCTCAGCAGTACTCATGACACTATCCCCCCCCAGCAGGTTTATCCGGGTAAGCAGCATGGAACTGCTGCACCAAGTCTGAAGCATGGAGGTTGTCTACTGGTTCCCAGGAGCGCTCCTTGGAGCCATAGCCTTCCCAGTCTACAAGGTACTGGAGGGCTCCGTGATGGTACTGAGAGTCCAGGATCTGATGGACCTCATACTCCTCATCCTCATCCACAAGGACTGGAGGTGGTGGTGGTGGAGGAGCAGGTCAGGCAGGATCAGGAGGTGCGGTCGGGACCAGCAAAGATCGATGGAACACGGGGTGACGGCGTAGGTGGGAGGGTAACTGTAGCCAGAAGGAGACGAGGTTGATCTGTTCCACAATCTTGTAGGCACCAATGGAGTGGGCATCTGACTTCTGAGACCAACTGGGCCACTGCAGGTAGCAGGTGGAGAGCCACACTTGGTCCCCAGGCTTGAGTGGGGGGCCTTCTTGCCTTTTCCAGTCAGCTGCCAGCATGTAAGCTTCTTTGGCCTGCTGGAGCTGCTCCCGGAGCAAGGCTTGGAGTGCGTGTAGTTCCTGAAAGTGAGCGTCCACTGCCGGGATGTTGGTGGGTGGCTGGACGGTGGGGAAGAAATGAGGGTGATGCCCATACGTCGCAGCGAATGGGGTCATTTGTGTGGAGGAGTGCACGGCGTTGTTGTACGTGAACTCGGCCAGAGGCAGTAGCGTGAACCAATTGTCCTGTTGGTAGCAGGAATAACAGTGGAGATACTGTTCAAGGGTGGCATTTGTTCTTTCTGTCTGTCCATCCACCTGTGATAGCTGGATGACAGGTGGACTTGGGTGCCTAGTCCGGAATGCAGCACCTGCCAAAACCGTGAGGAGGACTGGGAACCTTTATCGGAGATTATGTGGGCCGGTAGTCCATGTAACTGGAAGATGTGCTGCAAAAAGAGCTGTGCAGTTTCCTGAGCTTGGGAAGCTTGGCACAGGGGATAAAGTGGGCCATCCTGGTGAAGAGGTCCACTACTACTAGAATACAGGTGTAGCCCCTGGAGTTAGGAAGGTCCACGATGAAGTCCATCAAGATGGTATGCCAGGGCCCGGAGGGTGTGGGCAAGGGGTGTAGCAACCCTGAGGACTTGGCTGGAAGGTCCTTGGCTTGCCACCAGAAATCCTGTGTCAGGAGGTGGGCTGTTTTATGTTGACTGAAATGCCCCATGGGGAGAGCGTCGTGAATTAAGTGCAAGACTTCTGTCTGCAGGGGCCCATGTGGTACATAGAGGTGGTCTCAGTGCAGCAGGAGGCCGTCCCAGGTGGTGAGCTCCCCTGCTGGACCCTCCTGGGGTTCTTGAAGGCGTTGCTGACCCCAGGGATCTATGGCTTGTCCGGTGTGGATGTCGTCCGTCAGGGTTGACTGGCTCAAGGTGGCTGCAAACACCATGGGTGGCAAGATGGGTGCGGCAGGGGTTTCTTCGGTCAAGGCGGGGGCATATTCCGGCTTACGTGAGAGTGTGTCAGCTTTTTGGTTCTGTGTCTCAGGGATGTAGGAGATCCGGAAGTCTAACCAAGAAAAGAACAGAGACCATCAAATCTGCTATTGATTGACGTGGCGGGTTGTCTGTAGATGCTCCAGGTTCTGATGATTCGTGAGCACCTGGACAGGGTGGCAGGCTCCTTTGAGGTGGTGCCGCCACACTTCGAAGGTGGCCTTGATGACAAGCAACTTCCTTTCCCAGATGGTGTAGTTCCTCTCAGCCGCTGTCAGCTGGTGGGAGTAGTAGGTACAGGGCTGGAGGGGCTGAGCCAGGTCATCTCATTGAGAGAGGACTGCACCAAGGGCCACGCTGGAGGTGTCAGCCTCTACTGTGAATGGTAGCTGGGAATCCAGGTAGCGCAGAAGCAGCCCTGTAGCAAAGCAGGACTTCAGAACAGAGAAGGCGTGGTCGGCCTCAGTGGTCCAGTGAAAGGGCTCTTTGGGCCGAAGGAGCCCTGTCAAAGGGGTGGTTAATGAAGCACAGGTGGAGGTGAATTGCCGGTAATAATTGGAGAATCTGAGGAGCTGTTGTATGTCTTTACGGTTGCGAGGAGTCTGCCAGGTCAGGATTGCTTCCACTTTCTTTGGATCCATGGGTATCCCTTGCGGGGATACAATGTAAGTGTAAGTGGAAATCACATTTTTCCCCTTGTCTACTGGGGCTATCCCCTTGCGGGGGTACAATGTGATTGTAAGTGGAAATCACATTTTTCTAGCTTTGCGTAGAGACCATGGGCCTGGAGACGCTGAAGGACTTGACTAACAAGTTCGATGTGCTGGGCGGGGTCGCTGGAATAAATTAAGATGTTGTCCAAGTAAATGATTACAAAGCAGCCGAGCAGGTCCCAGAAGACGTCATTCATGAGCCTCTGGAAGACTGTGGGTGCATTAGTTAAGCCAAATGGCATTACCAAGTACTCGTACTGGCTGTACCAAGTGCCAAATGCCGTCTTCCACTCATCTCCCAGTCGGACGCGTACCAAATTGTATGCACCTCGGAGGTCCAGTTTTGTATAGATTTGGCCCCCCTTAAGGTGGTCTAGCAGTTTGGGGATCAGAGGTAGGGGATACCGGTCTCGTTTAGTGACTTTGTTCAGAGCTCAATAATCATTACAGAGCCGAAGTTCCCCGCTTTTTTTCTTGACAAAGAGGACCGGTGCCGACAGCAGAGACATAGAGGGCTGGATGAATCCTCTTGCCAGGTTCTTCTCCAAAAATCCTGTAAAGCTGCCAGTTCCAGTTCTGCCATGGGATACAGACGCCCCACTGGTAGGTGTGCCCTGGGTATCAGATCAATGGCGCAATCATAGGGCTGATGGGGAGGACGTTGATCAGCTCCCTTTCCCTCGAAAACATCGGGAAAGTCCGTGTAAGGTTGTGGGAGTTGAGGGCTGCTGGCCAGGGCAGTGGTGGCCAGAGTGGTAACTGAGGTGCTGTGCAGGCAGGGGTCCTGGAACTGTAGTTCTTGTTGGGCCCAGTCCACCATGGGGTTATGGGTCTTTAACCATGATAGCCCCAAGATTAGTGGGAACCAAGGCATGTGAGCCACGTCAAATTGCAGTTGCTCCTGATGTTGTTGAATGTAGAGAGTAAGGGGGCAGGTCTCCTGAGTCATGGGACCTGAGCGAAGGAGACGCCCGTTGATGGCTTCTACCAGGGTCAGCATGTCTTTGGGCTGCACAGGGACCTGGTGCTGCTTAATAAAGGTGGCATCAATAAAGCAATGGGCAGCCTCAGAGTCCAGCATGGCGTAGACAAACAGCCATCGCTCATCAGGCAGCCAGAGTTTAATGAATACCAGGAATGGTCTTTGGTTAGGAGTGGTGATTTCAGAGGATCCAGCTAAATGCCCCAGGCTGGTGGGTCCAATTAGGTGTGGGGGTGGTCTTTTACTGGTGGTGGTGGTGGTGGCAGCTCCAACCAAGTGCATTTAGCAGGGCAGCTGGAGGAAAAATGCCCCGCCCTTCCACAGTAGAGATAGAGACTATGCGCTCGGCATCGGGCCTTCTCTTTGGGGGTCAGGCATGGCTGGGCTGCTCCCAGCTGCATGGGCTCACCTTCATCTTTACTAGTACCAGGGGTTGCTGGGACTGGGCAGGGTACCAGACGGCGTGCAGTTTGCACGACACGGGTGTTGTTCCGGGCCTGCCGCTGGTTCTCCAGGCAGCCATCAATACGGAGGCACAAAGTGATCAAGTCCTGCAGCATGTGTGGCTGGTCAACCCAAGCAAGCTCATTCAGGACTTTGTCAGCCAGCCCTTCTGTGTACTGGTCCATTAAGTCTGCCTTGTTCCAGGTCAGGTCCTGAGCCAGGAGTCTGAATTCCGTAGAGTACACGGCGACAGAGTTTTTGCCCTGTTTCAGGGTTCGGATTTTCTCATTTGCTGCTGCTGCCTGTTGGGGATTTGCGTAGGTGGTAGAAAAGTAGGTGAGGAAACCCTGGAAGTCAGAAAGCAGTGGTGAAGGAGCCACTAGCAACTGAGTGGCCCATTTAGCTGCCTGCCCCTTTAAGAGGCTGATTACGAAACATGCCTTGGTCTTGTCGGTGGGGAAATCCCGAGCATGTAACTCAATATACAGTTTACATTGAGCCAGGAACCCCAGGGAACTCCTCCACGTTACAGCGAAACTTTTCAGGAGGGGTTACCGGGCATCTTGGTGGTGGGACGGCGGTGGCGGCGGCTTGCTGCTGCAGTTGCTGTTGTTGTTGTTGTAGGTGAGCAACTACTTGTGTGAGCTGCTGCACCTGGTTCACCAGGTCTGGTAGCTGCAGAGTGCCTCTGCTTGCCTCTCCGTCCATCTTGTGGAGCAAGTGTGAGGGGTTCCAGCAATCTTTCATGGGCTGGGATGTGGGTGGGGCTGGGTTGCAGGCAGGGCAAGAGTGAGAGAGAGTCCAAGTCTAATCCGAAGTCAGAGCCAAGGGGTAGCAAAGCAGGAGCCGAGTATCAGGAGTCCAAAACATGAACCAAGAGCGTAGTCGTTCCAAGCTGGGATCGAGAAGCCAGGGATTCAGAGCACAGATCAGGAATCAGGAGTACAGGCGAGGTAGGTGCGGAGCATCATCAAGTTGACTAGTTGCTGGCACATGGAACCAGCATTGGGTGGGGAGCTAAATACCCCGTAGGTGCCACTGTTAATTAGCGCCCTGCGTGTGCATCCCAGCTCCTGCTAGCGCCTCCCTTCATTGGGATGCTAAGTCCATAAGCATGCCACCTGTGGAGGCAAATCAGGGGGGCTGTCTGCCGGGCATTGTTCTTCCTCAGCTATTGCTGAGACGGGCGGCAAGGATACACTGACCGGCTCTGGGGCTTCATCCTGGTCAGGTGTGGGCTCTGCTGGGGCCAGGAGCTCATCCTCAGCAGTGTTCATGACACATACACTTTCATCATTCTGGGCGTGTATCACCAGAGATATCTGGGTACTGAGTATAATCAGTCTGGGATATGCAATAGAATTTCCTTTGCTAACTTCCTTGGGTGTCTTCAGATGCTGTCTTTGCAAGCCTTTAATTTGAAAGTGGCTCCACTCATTCTTTACGATTCAGTTATTTGGATTAAAGCTATCTCTGATAATATCGATCAACCACTAGCCTAGCTCTTTTTTTTAACTAGAATGTTTCTATTATTTTAGAAATTATTTTATTATTCTATTGGTCTTCCACTACATTGACAACTGACTCTAAATGTGCACTCCCAGAACTCACTTCTTTGGCACGTCATCTCCTGAATCTGCAAGTCAGTAGACTCTGATTTTGCCTGTACCCCAAGAGATATACTTGGTGACTCTTTCTACACCAAGGCATCCTTATGTATTTATTTATATATTTATAATTTCGATTTATGAACCACCTTCTCTGAGTTTACAGAATTCAGGGCAGTTAACAACAAAATCTATGCAATTTGAAATCCAAGGAATTAAAATAATGAAAAACATTTTCAGATGGTGCTAAAATCAATTTACAGATTGCATTACTGTCTCGCAAATAAATAGAGAAAGAACAGGATGGGGAGTGCCAGATAGGATGGTACCCGTTGCTGTCCTCAACCAAAAGCCCGGTGGAATATCTCTGCCTTACAAGTCCTGCAGAACTGTACCAGGTCCTGCAGGGTGTGGATGTTATTAGCAGAAAGTTCCACCAGGTGGGAGGTTGAGGACAACTGGACATCTTTTGGGCTAGGGATCACCAGTAGGTTGTTCTCAGCAGCTTTTCAGGAGCATACCAGAGGAAGCGGTCCCAAAGATACACGGGTCCCAGACCACTCAAGGACTTAAAAGGTGAGTACCAAAACCTTGAACCTGAGCCACTACTCCACTGGAAGCCAATGCAGCTGACACAGCTCTGGTTGAATATGTGCTGTCTATGGTGTTCCCATCAGAACCCCTGCCACTGCATTCTGGATCTGCTGGAGTTTCCAGATCAGTGTAAAGCAAGTTACAGTAATCCAATCTGAAAGTGACTGTTCCATGGATTACTGTGGCCAGATCAGGAAGGGGGCCAGCTGCCTCACCTGGTGCAGCAGGCAAAGTGCCAGCTTGGCAAAGTTTGTGATCTGGGCCTCCATTGATAAGGAGGTGTCCAAGACCACGCCCAAACTCTTGATGGCTTGAGTCGGTATTGAAGAGTGGGAATTTGGCACCCCGTCAAGTGGAAAGTTGGCACCTGATCCTGAATCTTTCCTACCCAGCCACAGAATCTCTGTCTTGGTTGGATTCAGTTTCATCGACTCTTCCTCAACCATCCCACCACGGCCCCCAGCCCCTCAGCCAGATTTTGTGGGGTGGCATCCAGGCAGCTGCCCATCAACAGATACATCTGACACCCTCCCCCCTAGCACTACCCTCTGTCCCTGACCTTGGAGAAATGAAGTAAGCCACTGCAAGACTACCCCACAAACTCCTATATTGGCAAGATGGTGGTTCAAAAGACCATGGTTGACCATGTTGAATGCTGCTGTAAGATCCAACAAGCAGTGCTGACCCACCGCAATACAGTTACCTGCGGAGATTGTCCATGAGGGTGACCAATGCTGTCTTCATCCTATGGCCAAGGCAGAAACTGGATTAGAATGGGCCAAATGCTGATGTGTCATCCAGGAAACTCTGGAGCTGCTCATCTACCACTCTCTCAATTACCTTATCCAGAAACAACAAATTCAAAACTAAGGGATCCAGAGATGGCTTTTTCAAGAGCTGTATTACCATAGCCTCTTTTAGACCCTCTGGGTAGACCCCCGAATCCAGGGGCAGATTGATAATGTCTACTTATAGATACAGCCTGCACTGTCATTCTCATTCCTTCCCCACCACCATTAAGTGCAATCTTTACTGGATCTCATGGCAGCAACCACATTTGTAGTCCCATTTAGTGGATTCGCAGTGAGTACTCTACAACAGTGGTTCCCATCCAGTGTATGGCCATTTGGGGATTACTCCCAAGTATTATACTGGCTCCCAGCTGACCTTTGAAGCCTTGTTTAGTATGCACATTCCCACAACCTGCTTGAGGGGCTGAGTTCATCCCTCTGACACCATAGTTAGGCCTCATCACAGATGCCTGCAGGTGGGGGTGCTGTACCCACTGGCAAGCATACCATCAGCCAACTGTGGTTTGACAAGAGTCTAAAATCCACGTAAGTGTGTCAGAATTCTCCTGTTCAGTTCTTATTTTCCTCTCTCTCCACTCCCAGTATAAACAATGTGGGATAAATTACATTCATTATTTATTTACTTGGGGGATTTTTGTGCTGCCTCTCCTGGGAACCTGCTCAAGGTGGCCTACAAAAATAACAATAAAACATAACATTAAAAGTTACAAATTAAAACCTAGCATAAAAAACTCCAGCCAGAAAATAAAAAAAACTAATAATTGATTAGCTAAAGATTAATTTAATAATTTTCAGACTAAAAGTACATTATAAAATGATTTTAAAAGATCAACCCATTAAACTGGGTCTCATTGTGTTTTAGTGGATAATACTGTTTTTATTACTAATTCATATGCATATATTTGTATTATTGTACACCAATTGAACCAAATGAATGAATGGTGCCTAAAAGAGATTAATTTAGGTGCCAAGTGTGCCTCAAAGGGAAGGTTGAAACTGTATGAAAATGCAATTGTTTGGAAGTAAGGAAATTGGCTGTGACATACTTAGCTCAAAGACAGTTCCACAGAATTAAGGTCAAAGACTGCTTTTGATTATGTAATCCAGTGCTCTGCTATGCAGAAATTTTGGCTTAGGCACCCCAACTCTTGTGACAAGGCCCAGCCCTATTACTGGCACTGGAGAAGTCATTGACACTGCCATGCTAGCCACTGGTCACGAAGCTTAATAAATAAGTGCTGCAGAAGGTCACTCATAGTCTTATTTAGGATGGAGCGGGGAGAAAGTAGGTTTCCTTATGAACCCCTGGTATGGTGTTCTGTGATTCAACTGGAACTCTCCTTATAAATATTTATCTTTTGGTTAAATTCCATGCGCTCCCATTGACTGTAAAATGCCCTCAGCCGCCACTCAAGAGTACTCGCATGCCATTGGCCGGGTGCTGGGTCTGCTCCTCTTCCCCACCCACTCCCCCTGGCAGACAGCTCTCTCTCCTGAGGAAGACAGTTCTCTTGACTCCTGGGAGGGACTGTCCCCTCAGTGGCTGTTGGTAGGCAGCCAAGCTTGGTTCTGTGAGTAAAAAAACAAAGGACTTTCAGCATAACCCCCTCCCCCGCCCATAACCCCCTCCCCAATGGCCACTTTCCTGTCAGAATAAATGGGAAAAGGCTCTTTCTCCTGCTTAGCTTCAGCATGGCTGGCTGGCTAACGAGGTGGGCCAGCGACCATCAGACCATTTTCTTCAACTCCCCGCTGTGCGGCTGACTTTCCGCTAGGGCTGCCAATCTCCAGGTGGGACCTGGAGATCTCCCACTGTTACAATTGACCTCCAGATGACAGAGATCAGTTCCCCGGGAGAAAATGGTTGCTTTGGAGGGTAGACTCTATGGCATTACACCCTGCTGAGTCCTTCCCCCCCCCCCAAATGCTGCCCTCCACAGGATCCACCCCCCAAATCTCCAGGTATTTCCCTAATCAAAGTTGGCACCTGTACTTTCTCCTCTGTCAGTAAAAGGCCCTTTCCACACCTATGTTGGCCTTTGGGAGAAAACTCATCGGGCCCAGTCCTGATCAGGTTGCCAACTCCAGGTGGGCAATTCCTGGAGATTTGAGTGATGGAGCCTGGAGAGGGTGAGGTTTGAGGAGGAGTGGCACCTCAGACAGGTACGATGCCATAGACTCCACCCTCCAATCCAGCCATTCCCTGATGGGGAACCATTTTTGCCAATCTCCAGGTGGTGGCTGGAGATCACTCAAAATTACAACTGCTCTGTAGGAGGGATGGGGGAGGAGATGGAAAACTAAAGGTAGGTTGATGGTTGGCTGGGAGGGAGATAGGGTTGTCAACTCCAGGTTGGGAAATTCCTGGAGATTTGAGGGGTCGAACCTGAAGAAGGTGAGTGTTGAGGAGGGGTGGGACCTCAGACAGGTACAATGCCATAGACTCTACCCTCCAAACCAGCCACTCCCTCTTGGGGAACCACTGTTACCAATCTTGGGGGTGGGCTGGAGAGCACTCAAAATTACTACTGCTCTTCAGGTAGCAAAGATCGGTTCCTCTGGAGAAAATGGTGGACTCTGTCATTATACCCTGCTGAGATTGCCACAGCAAATTGTCACTGAGTGCTCAAAGCTGGGGCACTCTCCCAGAGCCTCTTTCTAGAGCCCGTTGTATTTATTTCCACAACAGGCCTTATTCCTAGTAATAGACATAAAAATAATAGTAACCATAACAAGCATTTTAAAAATTGGTACTTCTGGATTTGCTCAGCACAGGATACTGGTGGCAAGGGACACATACTAGTTTCCCATTCCTCTATCTTAGAAATATGAAATTATTAAGCCAATTCTTGGCTGAAGAGTCTGATGTGAATAATAATGCTATTAAGTAATGTGGGGCTTAGAGCAGGAGTCACTGGGGGATTGGGGGTCAGTGGCTGCAAATTTCCTGCATTGTGCATGGGACTGGAACAGATGACCACTGGGGTCCCTTCCACCTCTGTGTTTCTAAACCTTTATTTTCTTTTACTCCTGCATGTTTCATCTGTGGTACCCACTGTACTTTGGAATTTAAGATATCACATCAGAAACTATTTGTGTGTTTTCCTCAGGTATACTGCATGACTCAATTTCTGTCATCTTACCTTTAAAAAGGGGAGATCATGCACAAATCCCAGGTTATACTGATAAGAAAACAGTTGCAGAAAATCAAGGCAAAGAAAATCTGTTAAAGGAAGAAATTCTCATCAACCAACTGAAGTTAGCCTCATGGCCATTGGACACAGCTATTTTTAACAATCTACCTCCTAGACTTCGCAAAGGTATGAATATAAAGTCAAGTCTCAGTAAAAATTATTGTAGTAATAACTAATAACTTAACAAATGGTTGATACAAATAGCTATACAATCTGGCCACAGTTTCACAATTTTAACTTTCAGTTGATTTCAGTAGGAGAATTAAGCATATGCCAGTTATTTCCTATTAAAAATAATGGGACTGAAAAATGTTTGGATAATACATATTTTTGTTGCTTTTGTACTGTATGTTGGTTAGAAAAACAACATTATTTATACAGCATTACTTATGAAGAACTTAACAGTTCTCATACAATATGAAAGAACAAAATATGTACTATTTGCTAATCAGTTTCATTTTGCTAATTTTCAGTAATTATTTTAATTTCATAAGTAAAAGAACTGATAAATCGGCAGTGTTTTATAGATTGATTTATAACAAGTTATGAAAGTTCAGCATGGTAGCTTTGAATATTGTTCAAATGGTTTCAGTAAAATGACCTAACTAGGAATTTGCATATAGTGTTGTGCACTCTAGAACACTAGTGTTTAAAAACTATGATGCAAAGGCCTAAATGGCTGGTTGTCATAGGTAAGCTGTAACTGAACAAAGGAAAGGAATAGAGATGAAAGAAGCTCTTACATCCCTACTCTTTATCATTGCTTGTCATTTGCCCATGCTTAGAAAGCAGTCCTAAGCAGCTGTACTCAGAAGTCTCGTGATATTCAGTGGGTCTTATTCCTAGGAAAGTGTCCTTAAGATTGCAGCCTTAGTTTTCTATTATCTGTTGGCAAAAGGAGTGGATTATAATCAGTACTCCTAAAGCTATAAGGGAAGTATATTTCTGTTGAGTTATAAAATGCAGAAAATGTTATTGAGGATCAAATACATCTTGGTTTGTTTTGAGTGGACTGCTGAATAAGCCAGTTTTCCCCTGTCCCTTTGATACTGAAAGCATGTTCCTTTTTCTGAAAGAAAATTGGGAGCACACAACTGTAAAAAAGTAAAGTTTAACTACCCATAGAGGAGTCTATTTTGGATTTTCTGTGCAAGTCACAGTCCTTACTAGAAGGAGACAAACCAAGAGCAGCAGTTTATAGAGTGATGCAGTGGGGAGGATGCATCTGCTATATGTGAATGAATGATTTAATCATACCACATTCAGAGACTCTGCTGAATTGCCTCCCTGTGTAGAAGCTGAATGGGAATTGCTGAACTAAAATCTTGTATAACAGAAGTGTTGATATGATTTAGACCTGCATATCAGTCTGTTTTTATTTATTTATTACAGCCAACGAACATATTCAAACATAATACAATGTAAAAGATAATAGCTTAAAAGAAAAAAATAATGTCATTAGGATATATGTCATATTTCAAAGATAAAATGTACCAATCATCATCTTTTTAAAAAATTATGTATTATTCTAAAAATATAAAATCAGAAAAGGAGAAGTCCTACTGAACATGTCTATTGTTTGCTGCACACTTTGATCGCTTGGGTACAAAACTTAGCTATTACCTTAGTAATAGCTGGAATTTCATCTGTCAATAGATTCTCCCAAGGCTATTTTTTCAGAGTTGGCCACGCCCACTACAGCCAAAACCTCTGTATGCATAGCTACAGAGGGAAGGCCTGGAGAACTACCCCCCCCGGCGACTCTGAGGCGGGTGGGCCAGGGCCCCCCCGGAAAGATCGTGCCTTCCCTGGCCTGTCCAAGGGCCAGCTTTCCTGGGTTCCCTGCAGCCATGGGGCGCCCAGGCAAGCCAAGGGAAGTCATTGGGGTGTGGCCTAATATACTAATGACCTGTGCTGTCAGGGGTGTGACCTAATACACTAATGAGTTTCTGCTGTTGGGTGTGGCCTATTATGCTAATGGGTTCCTGCTGGGCTTTTTCTACAAAAAAGCCCTGATTTCTCCAGACATGCCTTATCCATCAGCAGTGCTAGTCCATTCAAAAAAAGGATTGTCTTACTTCTGATTTCTTTATTATTAAAAAGACAGCAGTTAAAAACGTGTTCCAACACTTCCACTTCACCTAGGGAGCATGGACAGAATCTTTTCAGTATATGAGATCTTCTTATATCTTCCTTCTGATACCACTGATGGCATAACATCACATCTAGCCAGGGTAAAAGCCCTCCTGTTGGGAGAAAAATCCAAAGCTTCAAGGTATTGGGCTGTTGTCATAGAATATCTAAATTTCTCAGGGGCCATGAAGTTTGGAGTTCTCATTAGGTCTTGCTGTCACTCCATGTCACAAACTCTTTGTTTGATTATAGATTTCAAATGATCAATATTTTGTGACAATAGAGCAGCAGGTAAAAGGCCCATTCTTTCTAACCTATCCTCAACAAAGTGTAACCATCTTGGCTGTTGGAGAGCTTGTGTTACTAAAGGAAGAAGGCCTTTTGGTTTTCTGTGTATCCTAAGATACTGAAAGGCAGAGGTGAACAGGATTCTTGCCTCGATTCTCATTTGTCCTGTTTCTGGTCGAAGGATAGAGTTAGGTGCACCAGGAAGGACCTGAAGAATGGAACAGAGAAATTTAGATTGTATTTTTTCAAAAGAATGCAGACAAGTGGCCGAAATACCTAGGAAGGTACCATACAGAAGTTGAGTTATTACTTTAGCTTGGAAAACCTTCCGTGCAGCAGGTGCATAGGATCCCCCTTTGGAGTGAAAGAATCTTAAAATTGCATATGAGGCTCTCTCAGAGCACTCTGCCCTCAGATTACAGTGTGCTGCATTAGATCTGGTCTTCTGAGATATGACTCCAAGGTAGAAAGTATGAACTTGAACAAAATCATACCATGGTTTCTCACTTCATAATTCTAGAAAATGCTTGACCATACTTGTGGAATGCTAGAAGCTGTTATGTTTATGTTCAATTGGAATTAATGACTGTGTAAATAACAGCATTACAGGAGGCTTGTAAAGAGAAGCATGGACTTTACGCTCAGCTTTCTAAATTTCTACCAATGAGACTGATATCCTATATGATGTTGCCATATACCCTGCCAGTTGAATCAGCATATTTTGTGGCCTTAAGGTAAGTTTTAGGAGTTTGGAACTGTCTTTTATATTACTATTAGTACAGTTTATTTCCTAATATATATGAAGGGCTTTAAGTTTCGCTGAACATAATACTTCCAACCTGCCTTTCTTCTTTTAAAGAAAGTGTCTCAAAGTAATCCTTACAACAATGTCTTCTTAAATATCCCTTCATTTGACTTTTGTCCAGGGAATTTGCATTGTTATTCTGGACTTTTAAAATAAAATAGATAAATACGTTTTCCTTGTATTCTCAACACTTGCTATACCAAAGAGCCCATAATGAACACTGTAGCTAGGTGTGAAGGAAGTGGATAAAAAATAAGCAAATACCAATAAGTAGATTTAATAGGATGGCTTTTCTTCCCTTCCTCTGCCCTACTTAACTGCACTTTTTCAAAATCTGGACTCTATGTAAAGCTATATCTCTTTTATCACTGCAGATTAGTAGACTGGTTTCCTGATATCCCCACTGATGTGCAATGGATGCAGGGACAGCTTCGTCAGTTTGTGGGTGCTGTATATTCCAAAGCAAGAAAAAGACTACTAAGTTTTCCAAGGTACATTTTGTGCTGTTACATGCATCCTGATGGCTTTTTAAAAAGTTGCTGTTGTTGTGATTGTAGACCCTGAAACCACAGCAACTGTTTATTTTCATATGAAAGGGTGCAATAAAATGGGCCAGCCACGGAGAGTCAGGAAACAGGAATTGAGTTCTAATGGAGATAGCCCATTTTGATTAAACACCAAATGAAGGAGATTAACTCTAGTCATAAAACCCCGGGAGGGGGGAGGACTGTTATGTCCTAGGATCAGGAGCCTGAGCTGGCGAAATGCAGCTGAGCTCCGCTCTCTGAGAACAATAGGGACTAGGCTCCTGAGCTTGCCAATAAAGAGCCAATGGCAGCATTGGCGGGCGATTCAAACCCGCCAATAGGAATGTGGGGCATCCCCCCCCCCCTTACTGTATATAGTTGGCCTCTGGCCGTTACTGTTTGTCTTTGTCTTGTGTGAAGTACGAATAAACGCGTCTTCTCTTATGCCGTCGTCCGAGTCATGAGGCACGAAACCCAGTACTTTACAGTGGCGACGAGGATGGGATTTCAACGCCTTCTCTGACTCCATGAGCGACGACGAGGACAACAAGGCTACTCCCGAGCATCGCATCGCTGACCCCGAGAGTAGCACCGCACCGCTCACCGAGCATCACATCGCTGACCCCGAGAGCAGCACTGCACCGCTCGCACCGACGCCTGCAGTCCCCGACGTGACTATGGCCGCCTCGCACGGAAGACTCGAGCGCTTCGATCCGTCCCGGCCAGAAACATGGGACACATGGGTTGACCAGCTCATGTGCTACATGGACCTCCATGAGATTCGCGTCCCTGAAAAAAAACGGTCGCTCCTGCTGAGCTCGTGTGGAACCGACACGGTCCGCCTCGCCTTGGTGCCACACACGGTCCGCCTTGGTGCCACACACGGCCCTGGAGAGCTCATTTGCGGAGATCCTGGATGTCCTCAATGCATATTTCAGCCCCTGGCCAACCTTCCTGGCCAAAAGGATGGAGTTCCAGAGGCACGTCCGGGCCCAAGGGGAACCTGCTGCCGCCTTCCTGGCCGTGCTGAGGGCGCTCGCTGTGGACTGCGTGTTCCCGAGGGTGGAAGACAACTTGCTAACTCAGCTCATGTGGGGCCTGGCAGACTCCAAGCTGCGGCGCAAGTTGATTGGAAACCGGTGGCTCACCCTGGACGAGGCCATCGACATCGCAACCGCACACGAGGCTGCCGAGGGGGAACGCCCGGCCTCAGCCGCCCATGCGGTCGGGAGGGGTCCCAGCCCAGGGAACTCAGATACCAAAGAGGTCTACTCCCTCAGACCGCAACTCCGCCAGCCAGCACCAGCCCCGCAGGATGACCGAGAGCCAGCCAAGCCTCCCGGCAACCGGGCCGTGTGCGCCAGCTGCGGGGAGGGCCATGGGAGGAAGACCTGTAAGTGCAGGGATGCTGTCTGCCATGGCTGCAGGAAGCAGGGACACCTCGCACGGGTCTGCCGGTCTAAGGGCCCCCGGGGCAGGAGATCGTCGGCCCCACCTAACCGCGCACCAACCACTGCCCATGAGACGACGGAAGAGGTCGCCGAGCTGTACCACCTCACGGATCAACCGCTGCAGGTACTACACCTTCCCAACCCCAACCTCTCCTCCACCCCGAAGATCCAAGTAAACGTGCGGATCGAGGGGTCCCCCTGCTGCATGGAGGTGGACTCGGGATCAGTGGCATCCATCATTTCCATGGACACCCTGAAAAAGCTTTGCCCATCCGGGGGACCCCCTCTACGTCCATCGCCGCTTAGCCTGGTGGACTTCCAAAAGAACCCTGTCCCCATCCGCGGAGTCGGCACCTTCCGGGTGCAATACCGAGACTTTGAGGGGGACTTGGACTTGGTGGTGGTGGAGGGAAACCTTGTGAGTCTCCTGGGGCGAGCGTGGTTCGAGGCCCTGGGCATTACGATTGGGGGAGTGAATAAATGTGGGATGCGGGACTGGGGGATGATTTGCCGGGAGTTCCCTGAGGTCTTCGATGGGGAGCTGGGGTGTTATAAAGGGCCCCCAATGTCGCTTCACTTAGACCCGACGGTGACGCCCATCCGGCAGCGCTTCCGCACCGTGCCCCTGGCCCTCCGCCCTAAAATAGAGGCGGAACTGGACCGGTTGGTAGCCCAGGGAGTCCTAGAGCCCGTCCCAAATACACATTGGGAAACCCCTATTGTGACCCCAGTGAAACCGAATGGGGAAATCTGCATCTGTGAGGATTATAAGTGCACTATTAACCAGGCCCTCCAGGCGCACGCATACCCCGTGCCAGTAGTAAGCCATGTCTTAGCCACATTGGCAGGGGCACGCATATTTGGAAAGCTGGATCTCACACAGGCGTACCAGCAACTCCCTGTGGACAAAGCCATGGCCAAGGCACAAACTATAGTGACACACCGAGGGGCCTTCAGGGTAAAGCGGCTGCAGTTCTGGGTCAGTGTGGCCCCAGGGATCTTCCAAAATCTAATGAACGATTTGTTAAAAGGGATCCCTGGCGTGACGCCGTTCTTCGACGACGTCCTCATAGCTGCGGCCACCCCAGAGAGCTTCGCTGCCCGCCTCCGAACTGTCCTGGGACGCTTCCAAGCCGCGGGGCTAAATGTGAAACGGGAAAAGTGCCTCCTCGGGGTGCCGGAGGTGGAGTTCTTGGGGTACCGGGTTGACGCAACGGGCCTGCATCCAGCGAGGGACAAGGTGAAGGCCATCGTGGAGGCCCCTGCCCCGAAGTCCAAAGCGGAGCTCCAGGCATTCTTAGGCCTCCTAAACTTTTATCACGCCTTTCTCCCACACAAAGCCGCCGTGGCGGAACCCCTACACAGACTGCTGGATAAGGCGACGCCTTGGGCATGGGGATTGAGGGAGGAGGCGGTGTTCCGGGGGGTTAAGACGCTATTGATCTCAAATGCTGTACTCGCCCACTTTGACAAAAAGCTTCCGGTGATCCTCGCATGTGATGCATCGCCATATGGGGTCGGGGCGGTCTTGGGCCACAAACTACTGGATGGGAGGGAAGTTCCAGTGGCTAACTACTCCCGCACGCTGTCCCCCGCGGAACGAAATTACGACATATAGACCGGGAGGGCTTGGCCCTGGTGGCGGGGGTAAAAAAATTCCATAACTTTGTGTATGGGCGGCCCTTCACACTCGTCACCGATCATAAGCCGCTCCTGGGGCTGTTCGCGGCTGACAAACAAACGCCGCAGGTATTGTCGCCCAGGGTGTTGCGTTGGTCCTTGTTTTTAGCGGGCTATCAGTACCAGTTGGAGCATCGGCCGGGCAAGGCGCTGGGGCATGCCGACGCCCTTAGCTGCCTGCCGCTGCCGCACACAGGAGAGGACCCGGCCCCCGCTCCCGCGGTATTGTTGATGGAGGAACTTCCGAACCCCCCCCTTCAGGCTGCAGACGTGGCCGCCCGCTCGTCTCGGGATCCCATTCTCTCCCGGGTCCTAAACTGGGTGGTGAGGGGATGGCCAGCAGAACCAGCCAGGCCAGAGTTCATGGCATATAAAGCCAGGAGGGAAGAGTTATCCACCTTGAAAGGGTGTTTACTATGGGGGGACAGGGTGGTCATCCTGGGGGCCATGAGACAAGGGGTTCTAGAAACGCTTCACGAGGCCCACCCGGGCATTGTATGAATGAAAGCTCTGGCAAGGAGCTACGTGTGGTGGCCTGGGACAGATTCGGAAATTGAAACCTGGGTCCGGGGGTGCATACGGTACCAGGAGGTCCGCCCCAATCCCCCGAGCGCGCCGACACAAAGCTGGGAGTCCACACACAAGCCATGGTCACGCTTACATGTCGACTTTGCCGGGCCATTCCAGGGTCTCCAGTTCTTGGTAACGGTAGACTCCTACTCTAAGTGGGTAGAAATAAGTCCGATGTCTACCACCTCTGCCAAAGTGGCAATAAGGGCCCTACGCAAAATATTTGCTACACATGGCTTGCCAGACACGATCATGTCGGACAACGGGGCCGCGTTCACCTCTGCAGAGTTCCAAGCGTTCCTCGCAAGGAACTTAATAAAGCACAAACGCTCTGCGCCTTTCCACCTGGCAACTAATGGCCAGGCGGAGAGAACGGTCCGCACGGCCAAAAGCCTTGAGCCGCATAACTGAGGGTGAGTGGGAGTTCCGGCTGGCCCGCTTCCTCCTCACACAGCGCACCACCCCGAACCCCATCTCTGGGCGTTGCCCAGCAGAACTGTTGATGGGCCGCCGCCCCACGAACCTATTAGACAGACTCCACCCGGACTGAGCCCCAGAGAGAAAGCTGGTCGAAAACTGGGAGGTGCCCAGGAGCTTCCTCCCGGGGGAACCTGTCTACTTTAGAAACTACGGGGCGGGTCCTCAATGGCTGGCCGGTCGCATTCTCAGACCCACAGGGCCAGTTTCGTATGAGGTCCTGGCAGATGGGGATCGGGTCCTCCGTAAACACGTGGACCAACTCCGGAGGCGGCAGGATCCCGACACAGGTATCATGGCCCCACCACCAGAACACAGAGAGGCTGCCCCAGCACCAGAATGGCTGCAGGCGCCAATAGCAGAACAAGTGCCAGAATGACCACAGGGCGCTGAGGGGGTCACAGAGCAAGCTGAGCCGCCTCCGCCATCTACGCCACCAGAAACCCAAGCTCCTAGTGCGGTAGGACCACCAGAAGGGGGCCCCGCTAGTCCGGTGCCGGCCCCCCGAAGATCATTAAGAGAACGGAGGCCACCAGCCTACCTAAAAGACTACGTCACCAGATAGGAGACGAACTATGGGGGGAGGGGTGTTATGTCCTAGGATCAGGAGCCTGAGCTGGCGAAATGCAGCCGAGCTCCACTCTCTGAGAACAATAGGGACTAGGCTCCTGAGCTTGCCAATAAAGAGCCAATGGCAGCATTGGCGGGCGATTCAAACCCGCCAATAG
This sequence comes from Gekko gecko, assembly GCA_029375565.1. NCBI lineage: Eukaryota > Metazoa > Chordata > Lepidosauria > Squamata > Gekkonidae > Gekko > Gekko gecko. The sequence continues at coordinate 212,169,211 of JAPDNY010000005.1, read as the reverse complement.
GAATGTGGGGCGTCCCCCCCCCTTACTGTATATAGTTGGCCTCTGGCCGTTACTGTTTGTCTTTGTCTTGTGTGAAGTACGAATAAACGCGTCTTCTCTTATGCCGTCGTCCGAGTCATGAGGCACGAAACCCAGTACTTTACAAGGACTATGTGCTGGGTGACTTTATTGGGAAAGCTTGAATATCTCCCATAAGGGGAAGGATTCCTTACCCTAGGTTGGGGGGGGGGTTACCAAAGCAGGCAGAAATGTTTAAAGGGTGGAGTCTTCCTTTGTTCTTGGTTCAAGTACTTTGCCCAAATGCTGTGACCTGCTTAAACCCAAACTCCTCTGTGAAAGAGCAGTAGGGAGTTTTTTGGGGGTGTTTGCTCCATCTAAGGTAACTGGCTTAGCTAGACCCATGTTTATGTCCTTTTCCTTAGATCTGTATCAGCTGTGCATGACAGTTATTTTCCATGTATGTGCTCTAGTTTAATCTTTAGTAACAACGTTCCTTTCCTGTTTAAGGAAGCAGACTGGGATTCAGATCCTGCTCACACAATGAGACCACCCTTACATGATAAGAACATGTTTGCACGGGAGGAGCTAAAGTAATTGGAAAGCTCTGCCCTTTGTAGTTGCTCAGAGGCAGCCTTGCCAGGGTTCTCCGAAGCACTGGTTATGTGATATGTTAGGTTTTATATCTTAGGGTGGTCAGGGCCGGCCCATGGTGTCTGGGCGCCCTAGGCCAGCTTGTGGCACTGCGCCCCTGGCGATGCCAACCTCCCGGTGGGGCCTGAAAATGGGGGGGCAGCGCCGGCAAGCCAGGGAAGAGACGTCAGGTGTTTTGCTATCTGCGGGTTTCGTTACAAGCTTTCTTACTTGAGAGTGACTAGCTGCAGCGCCTTAAAGCCACACAAGCCCGGATCAGAGAGCCAGTGCCCTCCTCACCCTGCACATGAGCGCCAATCCGCAAACCCCGTGGCTACGAAGCAGTGACACGGCCAGCGAGCAGGCGAGCGCAGTAGAGGCATACAGGAAGATAACAAAGGGAGTTGCTGCAGGAGCAGCAGCCCCAAAGGGAGGACTCAGCCCAAGTGGCGTTTGCACTCAGGAATGGCTCTGCTTTTGCTTTCCCTTTTTGACACACAGGCTCAAAGGTGGAGGCCCTTGGGGACCTTTTGTCCCCCAAGTGCTTCCCAGTGACGAGAGGAGCTGCAAAGGTCCTGCGAGCTCGAGCCACTCTCTCACTCCAAAGTGGTCAGAGGCTCATGAAGTGCAGCGGCTCTGGACGTGCTCAAGGGAACTCTTGCCCAAGGGCCGAGCCTCCCTCCTTCCTGGGTCAAGGTTCCTTTCTTCTTCACCCGCCCCGATCATTTGGAAGGGGGTCTGCAAGTTCCTGGCTAGGGTACAAGGTTCCCCCACCCCCACCCTGCAGCAGCCAAACCTGCCCGAACCTTCCCGCTTCCTTTTCAGGGGCTCCCCCCCGAGGACATTCTTTGCTGGCGGCCGAGTGGCTCTGGACGTGCTCAAGGGACGTGCTCTGGATGCGCAGCAGCTCTGGACGTGCTCAAGGGAACACTTGCCCAAGGGCCGAGCCTCCCTCCCTCCCTCGGCCACCCCCTCCTGATTGTGCATCAAGGTTCCTTTCTTCCTCACCTGCCCCAATCATTTGGAAGGGGGTCCGCAAGTCCCTGGCTAGGGGACAAGGTTCCCCCACCCCACCCCCACCCAGCAGCAGCCAAACCCGCCTGAACCTTCCCGCTTCCTTTTCAGGGGCTCTCGCTGTTTTCACACGTGGTTACCTGAGGCGCTTTTGGTGGCTTTCTGCCGCTTGGGGCTCTCCATGGTGGCAGGCGGTGGAAGGAGGGGAGGGCAACTTGCGCCCTGGCCGGGCGCTTTTCAGCAGCAGCAGCAGCAGGGAGATCCCGCTGGCTGCCGCCGCCTCCTCCCCCCCGAAGGAGGAGGGTGAGGGTGAGTTGTGCCCTAGCCAGGTGCTCTCTAGAGTGGCGGAAGTGGGGAGATCCCGCTGGCTGCCGCGGTGCCACCATGCCGCCCCTCCCTCCTCCCCCCCAAGGGGGGAGGGCGGGCGAGCTGCCAGGCGCTCTGGAGTCGGCGGCAGTGGGTGCCCGGTTAGGGTGGCAGGGGGGCTTTTCAGGGGGAGCGGGATGCCATTTGGTGCCCCTGAGGCCAGTGCGCCCTAGGCAAGCACCTAGTTCACCTAACGGACAAGCTGGCCGTGAGGGTGGTGGCATGAAGAGGAACATGGTTTTACATGCAGGCAGACTTGCAACATGAATGAGAGAATGCACAGACCCAGGACGGCATTGTGACAGCTTCCTGATGCATTTTTGTTGATATTGTGTGGATATAATATTCTTGAGTGATAGTTAGAAGATTGGGAATATGCTGTGGGTTCATGCACCAAACTGGAGCCTCCCATCTGGCACGCAAATTTCCCTTCCTTTCTCCTTTTAAAGCTATGTTATATCTGTACTGAAACTAACCATGACAAAGTTTGAAACTGCTCATTAGGAGTGTATGAAGAGTTACAGTGGAGGCAACACTAAAAGCTGAAGCTGAAAGGAGAAAGCCTATGATCTAGAGGGCTGGGGGAGAGGAAGACAAGCCTGACAGGGTCAGCTGAGGAAGATGTGGAATCTTCCAGATGCAATGATTTGGTGTCCTCAGTGAGCAGTCCTAGCCAGAAAGGAAGCAGTAGCTTCACATGCATGTCTTCAAGATACCGAAGGAGTTAGAGAAGAGGTGGAATTGAATGAAGATGTCAGAGCATGGCTCTATGAGAGTTAGTTTGGGGTGGAAGATCAAGAAAGGAAAATCTGCCATTTGAATTCAATTAAGGGCAAAAAAAAGCTAGCATAAGGATTGCCATTTCCCTTGGTTCTAGTAACAGTGAAGGAAAAAATCAGAAGGTCTACCTCCATAAGAGATGTTCTGTTAAATATTCATATCACCTTTTTAAATCTTCTGATCTTTATTATACATTTTCATATTTGGTTCTCAGTGATTGTTTATCCTTCACTCACTATAAACCAAGATTCCATGGTATAAACAAAAGGTGTAAAATGGTGGCAGTGGGAACAAGATAATACACAGAAACACATAAGGCCCTTTTCTCCTCTCAATGTTAATATGACTAGAAGTGGGAGAAGTAAAACTAAAAGTTTAAAAAGTCCCGTGTTGCTGCAATCACCACGTATCTTTAGAAGAAAGAGTAGTTTAGGACTATAAATTGTAAAATCTTTTAAGAGACATCAGTATTGCATCTCCTAAGTGTGTGAAGCACATAACATCTCTATTGCTTTGTATACAGTAACAAGTAACCTTTTTTTAAAAAAAGAATTTTATTGGTTTATGTACAGAAAAGGGAGAAGGGGAAAGAAGGGAAGGAAGGAAGGATACAAAACGATATTAACAAATTCCAATTTAGCATTCTGCATGCATGTCTTCTCATTACAATTTCACATCTGCTATATCTATCATTCTTATTATTCTTCATTTAATCTTATTTTCTCAGTAAAGTTTTAACCAGTCATAAAATGCCCTCCAAGGTCCCATAAATTCTTCTTCCATTTTTCCTTTTATTATATTCGTCAACTTGTCCATTTCAGCACATTCCATAATCTACAGTATCAAGTATGTAACGCTGGAATCTTCAGGGTCCTCCATGTCATTGCAAATAAAATTCTGGCAGCTGTTATAACATGTAAAATGAAGTATTTATGGTTTTTTGTAACTCATCTGGTAAACAATTTAACAAAAATATCTCTGGCTTAAAAGGTATTGTAATATTCAAGATTGACTGTAAGAAGGTATGTACTTCAATCCAGAATTTATGAACTTTTTTACATGTCCACCACATATGGTAGTATGACCCAACATGGTTGTTACATTTCCAACACATATTACTCAAATTTTTATACATTTTAGCTAACCTATCTGGGGCTAGATGACATCTATAGAACAATTTATACAAGTTTTCTTTAAATGAAACAGATTTAGTCAACTTAATATTCACTTTCCATATTTTACTCCACTGTGACAGATCTGTGTTATAGCCCACATTTTGCATCCATCTAACCATACATTCTTTAACTATTTCGTCCTACATTTTCAATTGCATCAGCATACCATACATTTTCTTAATAAGTTTCTCTCTTGAAGTACATAATAGTTTTTCAAATGCACATTGTTCTGCATAGAATCTATCTGTCTGTTTATCCTTACTATATCTAGATTCCACTTGCATTCTAATCCAACAGTCTAAGTTTATTTCCCTTTTCTTTAATTCTTCCTGAGATTTTAAATTATTTCCATTATCTAACAGTTCTGCATATCTAATAACTGCTTGTTTTGAAGTAAAAATTGGTTGAGAAAAAGCTTCCACTGGAGACACCCATCTTGGGATTTTACTGTATATCAGTGGACGAATCTTTTCCCACATTGTCAGTAATGATCTTCTTATCATATGGTTTTAAAAATATTTATGTCCAGAAGCTGTTCCATACCATAAGAATGAGTGCCATCCCAGTTTTAAGTCGTGTCCTTCTAAAGCCAGCAGCCTATGATCTTCAAGTAAAATCCATTCTCTCAACCAAATCAAACTTGCTGCCCTATAATAATTCTTCCAGTCTGGTACTCCCAATCCAGCATTATCTTTCACATCCTGCAAGGCTTTCAATTTGATTCTTGGCTTTTCCCCTGCCATATAAATGTTGTTGGTTTATTCAATTTGTCAAAGAAATTTTGTTTCATATATATTGGCAGGGTCTGAAATAAAAACATCATATGTGGTAAAATATTCATTTTCAAAATTGCTATTCTGCCCATTACTGATACTTGCAAATTTTTCTATTTCCCTAAATCCTTTTTAATATCTTGTAACACTTTATTATAATTATCTTTCATCAGGGAGCTACATTTTGCTGTAATATTAATACCCAAATGTTTGACATTTTTTCCAGATGAAATCCAGTTAACGCTGCTATTTCAAATCTCTATTTCAATACCATATTTTTCATAATCATTTTCATCTTCTGATAATTTATTTTCATTCCTGCCATTTCCCCATATTCATTAATCTGATTCATCAGTTGTTGTACAGAATCCATTGGATCTTCTAAGATAAATACCAAATCATCAGCAAAGCCTTCTGTTTTATATTTATTTCCTCTTATTGATGTCCCTTTAATAAGGGGGTCTTTTCTAATAGTTCTTGTCAGAACTTCCAACGTTAGTATAAACAACAGTGGAGATATTGTCTTATCCCTTTTTCAATCCATATATTATCAGTCAGTTCATTATTTACTACTATTTTTGCTTTCTACTTTGTGTATATAACTTCAATTGCCCTTATAAAATTAGTCCCAATATTCATTATCTTCATCTGTTGAATAATAAATTGTCAGCTGAATCAAGTGCTTTTTCAGTGTCTAAAAATATCAAAGCCATCTGCTTCTCTGGATGAGCTTCATAATATTCTAAGATATTTAAGACTGTTCTCACATTATTCTTTAGCTGTCTCTTGGGAAAGAAACCTGCTTGATCCTGATGTATAAAGTCTATTAGAACTTTTTTCAACCTTGCAGCCAAGATAGTTGCAAATATTTTGTAGTCACAATTCAGCAAGGAAATAGGTCTGTAATTTTTTATCTCTTTAGGATCTGTCTCCTCTTTATGAATCAATGATATAGTTGCTTCATTCTGTTTTTTCTATTACAAAAGAAATTACAGTTTTATATGGCAGCAATAAGATATCTTCATATATTTTGTGATATTCAGCTGAGAGTTCCTGTGGTCCAGGTGCTTTATTTATATTTTGTTTCTTAATAGCCTCTGTTATTTCCATCATTATTATGGGATCATTCAACATTTTTCTGCTTTCTTCTGATAGTGTGGGTAAGTCCTGTTCATATAAATACTGTTTCTGAGTTTCCTTGGAGATTTCTACTCTTTTAATTTTGTGTAAAAATCTTGAATTATTTCCCTTAATCCATTCTTAGAAAATTCTTCTTTTCTCTCTTTATCATACAATGAATGGATCATCCTTTTCTCTTTCTCAGTTTATTGGCATTTTCAAAATAATCCTGTTTAGCAAATTTAACATTTTTGCCATTTCTTCTGATAAGAGTAGATTGAGTTGATGCTGTAGTATTTTAATCTTCATCTTTAATTTCTCATTCAAAGGATCCAGCTTTAATTCTTTCTCTTCATTCTGAATAGCGTCCAATATATCTTGAAATGTTCTCATTCTTTCTCTTTTCTTTCCTGCTGCAAATCTAATTGCCAGTCCTCTAAAAGAAGCTTTCCTTGCATCCCAGAATATCATCATTGATGTTTCTCCATTCATATTCTGCTTAAACCTCCTTTTCCCAGATTTTAGTAATTCAGTCTCCTTTTACTAACCTTCCTTTTCTCCCTTCTCATTTTTGTTATAAGACTGTTAGAAAAGCCCCATTAGATCAGACCAATGGTCCGTGTAGCCTGACATCCTGTATCACAGTGGTGGTCAACCCATTGCCCTGAATGTTATTCAAATAGGCCTCCCTCTGATGTGGTTTCCTATCACTGCTATTATTATTATTATTATTATTGTTGTTGTTGTTCTTGTTCTTGTTCTTGTTGTTATTATTACACACACACCCCGCTGAGGCAGGCTCAGGGTGGCTTACACACAATTCAAGAATACAATTAAATACAGTAAAATATAGTAAAACCTATCAAGCTTATAAATTACTTACAGTCATTTAAAACATAAATACATAAAACACTGGAATGTACTAAAACAAGTGGAGCAATTCTTATAATGTAGTTTAAGTGCCTCTTGGATGTCAATATTTTCATACCAGCACAATTCTCATTTATTATGTGGCGAGCACAGGCTAGGAACCTCGATGATAGGACTCAGGTTAAAGACTGGAAAGCCAGGGTGCAGGGACATTCCCCGGTTTGTACTGTGGCTCCTTAATCAAATGCCTGGTGGAAGAGCTCTGTTTTATAGGCCCTGCGGAACTGTAAGAGGTCCTGCAGGGCCCTGATCTCTACCGGGAGTTCATTCCACCAGGATGGAGCTGCCACCGAGAAGGCCCTAGCCATAGTTGTCGCCAGTTTGATGTCCCTGAGGCCTGGGAGGGCTAGCCGATTTTGTGCCCCTGAATGCAGTGCTCTCTAGGGAACGTGTGGGGAAAGGTGGTCCCTCAGGTATGCCAGATCCTGACCATATATGGCTTTAAAGGTTAAAACCAGCACCTTGAAACAAATCTGGTATGCTGTTGGCAGCCAGTATAGTGCTTTCAGTACTGGCTGGATGTGCTCTTGCATGGGGATACCCATCAACAGCCTGGCTGCCTCATTCTGTACTAACTGCAGCTTCTGGATTTGAGATAGGGGCAGCCCCATGTAGAGAAAGTTACAGTAGTCCAGTCTTGAAGTGATCATTGCATGGATTACTGTTGCCAAGTCGTCACATTCGAGGAAGGGAACCAACTTCCTAATCAGCCGAAGATGGTAAACAGCTGATCTGGCAGTGGCTACTATTTGGGCCTCCATTGTTAAGGAGGCATCCAAGAACACTCCCAAGCTCCTAACCTCCAGTGCTGACACTAATGGAGTCCCATTGAAGGCTGGGAGTGGAATCCCTACCCCCGGCCTGTTTTGACTTAGGCACAGGACCTCTGTCTTCATCGGATTCAATTTCAGTCAACTCAGTCTAAGCCATCCAGCCACAGCCTGCAGTGCCCATCTAGATCTTCCGGTGTAGAGTCAGACTGGTCGCTCAACAACAGATAGAGCTGGGTGTCATCCACATCCATGTCTTCAGGCAGTCTGGGCAAGGGGGTGCATATAGATGTTAAATAACATCGAGGTGAGTACTGCCCTTTGTGGCACGTCACACGACAGTGGATACCTTCAGGACAGCTGATCCCCTAGTGCCACCCTTTGTCCCCAGTCCTGGAGAAAGGATGCAAGCCATTGTAAGGTGAGCCCCTAAACTCTGGTGTTGGCAAGACAGTGGATCAGTAGCAAATGGTTGGCTGTGTTGAATGCTGCCAGCAGGTTCAACAACAATGGAGGTTCCCTTTGCTCACTGTGGTCAGCAGTCATTGCTGGACTTTTCCATGAATTTGTCTAACCCCCTTATAAAGCAATCTGTGCTCATAGCCATCAAGCCCATTGACATCATTAAATCCACTGACAATGAATTTCTCACTTTAACTACTTGTTGGGTAAACAAATACTTTTCTTGGTCTTTCATGAATCTATGGCAAATCAACTTCAATGGGTGCCCCCAAGTTCCAGCATTATGGGAGAGATAGAGTCCTCACATTCATTCTCATGCCCTTGCATAATGTTATAAACTTGTTCACATTAGTCATCTATGTACTAATTCTCAACAGTCCCTTCTGCATGCAGTTACTTAGTTCTGCCAACAGAGGGCTCACTCTCCCCCAAAAGATTTTTCTACAGACTCAGGGGACAATGTGGGTGTGCAGAAAAATCCAAAAAGTTTTTTAAAAAAACTCAGGGAGGGTTGGATTTCCTCCAGTACCTTTTGAAACGGCCCTCACAGGGACCTACTCCACGCCCCACCCACATCAAGAGTGAGAGATCAGAAAGGAAAAGCTTTGCTATGAGAGACAGAGATGATGTGGAATTTGATTATGACTGGTTGAATTATAGACAGATTTATGATTTGTTTAAAACTGATAAGAGAAAATATGGCTTTATTGCAAAGAATAATGAAATTGAAACTATATGGGTGGAAAAGGGAAAAAAATGATTTCAAAAATATATAAGGTTTTATTGAAGTGGTATACAGAGGATGAAACTGTAAAAGAACAAATGATAAAATGGGCTGTAAATGTAAATAGCGAAATAACTATGGCATCATGGGAATGTTTGTGGAAAAAGTCAATGGAAATCTCAACCTGTGTTAATGTCAAAGAGAATTGTTATAAAATGATGTATAGATGGTATATGACCCCAAAGAAAATTGCTAATATTAATGAGAGTATGTCTAGCAAATGTTGGAAATGTAGAAAGAAAGAAGACTCATTTTACCATATGTGGTGGACTTGTGATAAAGCCATGAGTTATTGGTCAGAGATTCATAATGAAATACAGAAAATTCTGAAATGTACTTTTAAGAAAGATCCACAAATTTTGTTGTTAGGTCTTAAATTGGAAGAGTTAAATGTAACCAAGAGAACATTGTTATGGTACTTGGTCACAACAGCTAGAATGACTTATGCACAATTCTGGAAACAAGAAAAGATACCTGAAATATGGGAATGGATTAAGAAGATGCTTTTTATGGCAGAAATGGACAAAATGACAAGAAAGCTTAATAATGAAGAAGATGAAGCATTTTTTGAAGAATGGAAAGATTTCAAAGACTATCTTGAGAAAAACTGGGATGTTAAAAATAGATTGATTTGCTTTGACAGTTATTAAGGAGAAAACAAGAAAAAGAACGATAAGATTGTTAAAATGTTACCTAATTTGATTATGGAAGTGACATATTTTGTTAATGGTAATTAGATAATAGAGTTTATAAGGGGTAAGAGCATTGCGGGAAGCCTTGTACTGGGGGGGGAGAAAAGAAAAAGGTATGTGATATTTATAAGATGGAATTTTAAATATGTGAAACATATCCAATAATAAATGGGTTTTTTTTAAAAAAAAGAGTGAGAGATCAGAATGTTCGGTGTGGGGGAGGCTTCCAACTGGTTTTGTCAGTAAAAGGTAGGGAAAGGGGAAAGGGCCCTTTCCAGGCCTATTTTGGTCTTTCAGGGAGGGATCCTTAGGGCCAGGCCTGACAAGGGTTGCCAGTGCCAGGCTAGGAAATTCCTAGAGATTTTGTGGTGAAGTCTAAGGAGGGATGGGTTTGGGGAAGGGAGAGGCCTCAGCTGGACACAGTGCCACAAAATCCAGCCTCCAAAGCAACCATTTTCTCCAGGGAGACAGATCTCTTCTGTCTGGAGTTCAGTTGTAATTCTGGGGGGTCTCCAGGTCCCACTTGGAGGTTGGCAACCCTAGGCATGGCAGCAGTCTAGGATTGCCAGGTCCCCCCTGGCCACCAACAGGGGATGGGGGGGAGTAAGGTTGCCAGATCCAGGTTGGGAAACTACTGGAGTTTTGGGGGTGGACCCTGGGGAGGACAGGGATCTCAGTGAGGTACAATGCCATAGAGTCCACCTTCCAAAGCATCAATTTTCTCCATGGGACGTTATCTCTGTAGTCTGGAGATGAGCAGTAGTTCCAGGGAATCCCCAAGTCCCACCTGGAGGCTGGCATCCCTAGGCAGCACCCTCTGGGTGACTTGATATCATCTGATTTGCATGACTCAACTAAGCCTGGCCTGGCTGCTTGCTACTCTTCAACAGCAGCCAACATATGAAAGGCAGTGTGGTGCAGAAGTTAGAGATTCAAAGGAGGGTCAGCAAGACCCAGGTTCAGATCCCCATCTTGCGTTGGAAGCTGCCTGGTTGATTTTGGACCACATACTTTCCATCTAACCAGCCTCACAGGGTTGTTGTGCAGATAAAAAGGAGGAGAGAATGATGTAAGCTGCTTTAGGCTCCGTTGTGGAGAAAGACTGTAATTTTTGTAGGTAGAGGCTGCGGAGGAGGAGGGTTGAAAAGTACTGAGACTGACGAGTGATTTCAGCTCTCACATACTTTATTAGATGAAGAACAAGACAACTAAGCCGGCTCACAGGCAGGCTTTTTATCCCCCGTGAGCCCACACCCCAAAACACACAACCCCCAGTGATTCGCCATTTACATTGATTGAGTTAACTCCTGCTCCTCAATTGGAGGGGAGCCAGGATCCTCTAGTCCATTGTATTTCGGGGCGAAGCTCAGGCCCTTCGCCTGGCCACATGGTGGACCGGTTAGAACCGGTCCCAGCACATGGCTGTTCTAAGCCCATGTCCTCAAGTGGATACATTACACCCCTCCCCCCTTGGTCAGAGATACACCCGCACACAAAGTCCTTTAAGTAAGCCGGAGGCTTTCGTTCCCGGGTTGAGCGCCGGGGGGCCAGGACGGGAGGAGACGCAGGTGCCGGTGTCCTGGCCGGGGAGCCGACCGGTGCTGGTGGAAGGGACCTGGCCGCCGGGGTGTCGTCAGCTGTGGTCGAGGCTTCAGTAGACGGGGCGAGGGGGGTCGTGGCTGTGCTTTCCGCCGGGCTGTGTTCCTGCGGAGAAGATTGTGGCTCCTCTGCCTCCTGAGGTTCGGGGTCCTCGAAGTCGTCCGGCTCCCGCGGCGCCACCCTGCGGCGGAGTTGGTCGATGTGGTGGTGGAGCACGGTACCATCTTCGCAGGAGACCTCATACGAACGGGGGCCCCTGACCCAGACCACCCGGGCTGGAACCCAGAGTGGACCCTTGGTGTAGTTTCGGGCGTACACCGGGTCCTCTGGGAAGAACCCCCTAGCCGCTTCATGGGACTCAGTGACCGGTGCCTTTTCTGCAGCGCGATCGGGATGTAGACGGTCTAGCCGGGTCATCAGGCGACGGCCTAGGAGGAGTTCGGCCGGACTACGCCCTGTTGTGGTGTGGGGAGTGATCCACTGGCCAAAGAGGAATGCTGCCAGCTTGTAGTCCCAGTCCTTTGAGTCCAAGCGCCGGAGTGCATCTTTGGTCGTCCTGACCATTCGTTCCGCTTGGCCATTGGTCGCGGGGTGGAAAGGGGCGGACCGCACATGGCGTATTCCGTAGTAATGGGTGAAGTCCATGAATTCGCTGGACGTAAAGGCTGTCCCGTTGTCTGTGACTAGTGTGGGAATGCCCTGGGCACTGAATATCTGCCACATGGCTTGGATAGCAGCTTTGGAAGAGGTGGAGGGTACTGGGACCACCTCTAACCACTTGCTGTATGCATCCACTAGGATGAAGAACAGCTGTCCCTGGAACGGGCCCGCAAAGTTCAAGTGCAGCCGGGACCAGGGGCGGTGTGAGGATTCCCAGGCACGCTCAGGGGCCCTGGGTGGTTCCGGGCGGGATGACTGGCATGGTTGGCATCTCCGGACCATGTCTTCTATGTCTTTGTCAAGCCCTGGCCACCATACGTAACTTCTAGCCAGGGCTTTCATCCGAACCACCCCCGGGTGTGCCTCGTGGAGGGCAGCTAGGACCCGTTCCCTCAGTGGCGCGGGAATGACCACCCGGCTTCCCCACATCACGCAGCCTTTGTGAGTGGACAACTCTTCCTTCCTGGAGGTGAAAGCTGTGAAGTCTGGGCCTGCCTGGCCTGCGGGCCACCCCCTTACCACCCAGTCGCGAACGCGGCTGAGGACCTTGTCCTTTGCGGTGAGGCGCGCCACCTCCCCGACGTGCACCGGCTGGTCCGGGAGCGCCTCCAGGAGGGCGACTTGGTAGGCCGGGGCTGGGTCGGGGTCTGTGGCAGGCAGTGGAAGGCGGCTCAGGGCATCCGCATGACCCATTGCCTTGCCTGGCCGGTGAATGAGGGAGTACGAATAACCAGACAAAAACACAGACCACCGGATGACTCGTGGCGATGTCATTTGGGGGGTCTGTTGGTCCAGGGCCAGGAGACCGAGAAGAGGCTTATGGTCGGTCAGGATCGTGAAAGGCCGGCCATACAGGTAATGGTGAAATTTTTTCACCCCAACCACTATTGCGAGCGCCTCCTTGTCAATTTGCGAATAGTTTCGCTCCGCCGGCGACAAGGTCCTAGAATAATAGGCCACCGGGACCTCCCGGCCATCCGGCAGTTGGTGGCCCAGAACTGCCCCAACCCCATATGGTGAGGCGTCACATGCCAATACCACGGGAAGCTGTTCATTAAAATGCGAGAGCACTGTGTTAGAGGTTAACAAGTCCTTGACTGCTTGGAACGCGGCGGTGTGTGTCGGCCCCCAAACCCAAGGAGCCTTCTTGTCAAGCAGGCGGTGGAGCGGCTCTGTCACTGCCGCCTTGAGAGGGAGAAAAGAATGATAAAAGTTCAAGAGGCCCAGGAAGGCCTGTAGCTCCTGTTTGGATGAGGGCGGGGGGGCTTGTGTGATTGCCTTGACTTTGTCCTCCATGGGATGGAGGCCATGTGCGTCAACCGCGAAGCCCAGAAATTCTATGCGTGGTACCCCTAGGAGGTATTTCTCCCTCTTCACCTTGAGCCCTGCCGAATCAAACCTTCGCAGCACAGCCCGGAGCCGGTCTGCGAATGAGGATGAGTCTGAAGCCGCAATGATCACGTCGTCCAGGAATGGTTGGACCCCGGGGATCCCCTTCAGGAGGGAGTTCATGAAGGACTGGAAAATCCCTGGCATGATGGACACCCCGAACTGGAGCCGGTGGACTTTAAAAGCTCCTTTATGAGTGGCTATCGTTTGGGCTTCAGCGGTGGCGGCATCAACAGGTAGCTGTTGATAGCCTGGGCGAGGTCTAGTTTGCCAAAGACCCGGGCCCCTGCTAGTGCCGCCAAAACATGGCCGACCACGGGTACTGGGTACGCGTGGTCCTGGAGGGCTTTATTTAAAGTGCATTTGTAGTCTGCACAAATGCGAACGTCACCGTTTGGCTTTATGGGGGTGACTATGGGGGTTTCCCAGCATGCTGACGCAACTGGTTCCAGCACCCCCTGTTCCACAAGGCGGTCGAGCTTGGCCTCAATCTTAGGCTTCATCGCAATCGGGGGGTGGTGGGCCTTGATGCGTATGGGCCGGACGCTGGGGTCGAGATCCAGTGAAATGGGGTCCCCAGTGTACCGCCCCAGTGTGCCGTCAAAAACCCAGGGAAATTCGTCACAGACCTTAGCAAAGTCCGGCGCCCGCACATGATTCACCCCTGTAACCGTGAGTCCTAGGGGCCTGAACCATGAAAGTTCCAGCAGACTCGAAAGATGTCCCTCCACCACCAGTAGATCCAGGATCCCGTCAAAGTCCTTAAACTGTACCCGGAACTTGCCCCAGCCCCAGACCGCCACGGGGTTCTTGTTAAAGTCCCGTAAGGTCAAACCCCATGGCTTTTGCAGGGGGGGTCCCCCCTGTGGACAAATCTTGCGGAGCGTGTCCACGGAAATTATGGAGAATGATGAACCCGTATCGATCTCCATTGAACAGGGGAACCCCTCAATAAGCACTGTCACGTGTAATTTGTTGGGGCCGTCCGGGGGCAAGTTACATACCAGGTGCGGCTGCTGTGTGGATGTGAGGGTGTGGAGGCTTGACGGTCGATCCGTTTCGGTCAGGCGAGGTGGAGAAGACCTCAGGCGCTTACCCCGGGAGCGGCAGGCCCGGGCGATGTGGCCCGTCTTTTTGCAAACTCGGCAGACGGCAGTCCTGAAGTGGCACGACCGTCGATCATGTGGGTCACCACAGCTAGCGCAAGGGGCTGGTGAAGCGGCACGATGCTGGCGAGGCATGTTGCTTACAGAGATCGATGCTTGCGAAGAGGGCTGCTTTCGAGGGGCGGCTGCCATTGCGGGGTGGTCGAAACACGGAGTGGTGGCAGCAGATGAGTGTGGCGTGTGGCAGTGCTGCGCCTGGAGTCTGCGAGGTGATGCGCAGTGCGAAGCAGGCGGCCCTTGGGGATGCGGCGCGTAGTGGGGCTGTGTGGTGAGCGGCGGGAGATGTGGCGCGAGGCTGGGTGGCGTGCGGTGATCACGGCGCTGCGGAAGAAATGGCTGCGGTGGTGGTGAGCGGTGCGGTGCTGCTCTTGGGGTCAGCGATGCGATGCTCTGGAGTGGTTGCGGTGAGCGGTGCGGTGCTGCTCTCGGGGTCAGCGATGCGATGCTCAGGAGCGTTTGCGGTTTTGGTTGCGGTGAGCGGTGTGTTGCTGCTCTCGAGGTCAGCGGTGCGATGCTCGGGAGCGGTGCGATGAGCAGCTGGGCTCGATGCGATGCTCTTCGTCGTGGTCGTTGTTCAGGGAGGGAGTTGGCATCCCATCCTCGTCGCCAGTGAAAAGTACTGAGACTGACGAGTGATTTTAGCTCTCACATACTTTATTAGATGAAGAACAAGACAACTAAGCCGGCTCACAGGCCGGCTTTTTATCCCCCGTGAGCCCACACCCCAAAACACACAACACCCAGTGATTTGCTATTTACATTGATTGAGTTAACTCCTGCTCCTCAATTGGAGGGGAGCCAGGATCCTCTAGTCCATTGTCTTTCGGGGCGAAGCTCAGGCCCTTCACCTGGCCACATGGTGGACCGGTTACAACCGGGCCCAGCACATGGCTGTCCTAAGCCCATGTCCTCAAGTGGATACATTACAAGGGTGGAGACAGAAAGCTGAAGACAGGCAAATAAAGGTAGGTTGGCTGTTGGGTGTGAAGGAAATAGGATTGCCAACTCCAGGTTGGGAAATTGCTGGACATTTAAAAGGTGGAGCCTGGGGAGGGTGGGATTTGAGGAGGGGAGGAACTTCAGACCAGTATAATACCATAGACTCCATCTTGCAAACCAGCCATTTCCTCCACAAGAACTACCATTGCCAGCCTCCAGGTAAGGACTGGAGATCACCCAGAATTCCAAGTGACAAAGATCAGTTATCCTGGATAAAATGGCTGCTTTGGAGGGTTCAGTCTATGGCATTATACCCTGCTGAGGCAGCTTCTCTCCCCAAGCCTCACTGTCCCAAGGCTCCACCTCCAAATCTCCAGGAATTTCCCAACCTGGAGCTGGCAGCCCTAAAGTGAATTGATCTCTGTAGCCGGGAGATCCACTGTGATTCCTGGAGAGCTGCCACTGCTGCTGTGGGGGAGAGGAAGCAGGTGGGTGGTTGGGAAGGGTGGGGGAAGAAGCAGGCAGGAGGGTGGGAGAGTGATGGGGGCTGAAAGAGAGAGTGCTGGGGTGGGAGGCAGAAAGAGAAAGAGTGATGAGGTGGGGAGGCAGAAAAACAAAGAGAATGATGAGGAGGCAGAAAGAGACAGGAAGTAACATGCATGAAGGAGAGATAGAGAGTAAGAAAGGGCGGGGGGCAGAGGGGAGAAAGAGTGTGAGAGAGGTAGGGGGAAAGGGGAAGAAGCAAAGGTGTGAGGAATAGGATAACTGTCCCACAAGTTTCTTACGGGTCCCCAGTTGTCTTTTCTAAACTGAAATGCCCCAGACTCTTTAGCATTTCCTCATATAAAAAGTGCTTCAACGCCCTAATGATCTTGGTTGCCCTTTTCTGTACTTTTTCCAGCTCTGCAATATTTTTTTTAGGTACAGTAACCAGCATTGTATGCAATATCCAAATAAGGGCCCAGGACAGACTGGCAATTTGCCCCGGTATCAAGTCGCGGCAAAAAAACCCCGGAGTAAACGATACCGGGTTTTCCCGTCCACACATCGGGGGCCTCTGCCGGAAGAAACGGGACGGAGGCGCGCGGGACTGTTTAGACTGCCGCGCCGGAGGCGCGCTATATTCGCTGTTCCCCCATTATTTCGGCTGTGGGTGTATGTGCGCATGAGCGCATGAGCGCTCATGCGGTCATGCGCGCATTCGCATTTTTTTTTTTTGCCCTGCAACGCCGGCACCGCATTGGGCAGTGGAGCGGAGCTCAGCCAATCACGCCGCTGCTGCCTCATGCCCAACGCGGGTTGCTCCCGGCTTTTCGACTGCGCGTTCAGACTCCCCGGAAGCGGGGAAATGCGTGACGAACGCAGGCTTTCACGATTTGCGACGGCTTTTATCAGGTGTTTTTTTAAACCGGCTCTGAAGCGCGAGGGCTCCGGTAAGCTCCGGGTGGGGGACGCCAGGCAGATGTGCCTGTGTGAACGTTCCATTTACTCCGATATTGAGTCGCTGTCAGCCCGGGTCCCATCCCGCGGCAAATTGCCAGTCTGTCCTTGGCCAAGGTCACACCATTGAGCTATATAGGCATGTTACAATCTTGGTGACTTGCAGCAGGGTCGCCATGGACACCATGCAATTATTATGCTTTCTGTGCCTTGATGGTGTGTGTCTTTCTTATATATCCTGTAAATTGGGCAGGCACAGTATCCTAAGTCTACTTTGCTGAGGAGATTAATTTCTTAGCAAATCCAAGCTTTAGTTTTAAAGAACTAAATAACAAAAAAGACTTCCTTTGCTACTTTTGTGTTTCCCACATTAACTGCTAATTTAAAATGAAGAGAAGTGAATGAGTAATTAATTTGTTAGAAAATGACGAATCTGAACAAACTATAATTCTAAAATATAAAACTGGGATTAAATCATAAGTGTCAGGAATAACGATCCATTAAGTGAATATTTATAAATGAAAAAATACTTATTCCATCTTCTGTGATAATGTATCTAACAGTGGAGTCATGAGCAAAGTTACTAATTTCTCAGTTTATTAACTTCTGTGGATTTAGAACGGTATAATTCTGCATATGATTGCACTTCAAGGATTATAAAACCATGTTTGTATTTTATAAATTTCTATGTCTATCTGGATACTCTCAGTCTTTCAACTACTTCAGATAACTGCTTCATTCCTAGGCAATCCATTGCAATTTTAAATATTTTTCCTCAGACAAAAATGCATTTGTGATTATAGCTATTGTGATTTGATTAATACAACCTTTCTATATGGTTCACACAAATACTGTGTAAACTTTTCATCAGCGACTGATAATTTCTTTTTTGTTTTTTTAAACAAACACAATTGTTATCTCTTCATAGAATCTGTTCTAGAAGGCATATACCTATGTTTTCCAACCTTCAGGTAGCACCTGGAAATCTCCCACTATTACAACTGATCTCCAGGTGACCAAGATCAGTTCCCCTGGAGAAAATGGCTGCTTTAGAGGGTGGACTCTATGGTATTATATCCTGCTGAAGCCCCTCCCCAAACCTCACCCTCTCCAGGCTCCACCCCCCAAATCTCCAGGCATTTCACAACCCAGAGCTGGCAAACCTACATATACTCCATGTTCAAGTATGACTAAATCAAAAGTTGCTGAAGAATTTCTTTTTTCTTTTTACAGTAATGAAAGCAATATTCTGATTAGAAAATGCCAGACAGCACCACTGAATATGGGTCTTTCCTCTCCCTGCTGCCATTCTAAAATGCCTCATTCTTCTGCATACCTCAAAGAATGGTTTTTTGACCTTCCCTACTCTGAAGAGTCTGCTATGAAGGAATTTGAAGTTGATACAAATGAAAGCTTTTTGTCCATTCCCCCTTTTTTCATGAACTCTGAAGACTCATGTATGGAACTGGATTTTGATTCCTCCTCTGAACAAAGTTTCCAGACTGCCTCAGAAGACTAGCTTGAGAACTGCTGCATTAGGCAGAGCAATCTAAATCTTGGAGGGCATCTTGATGTAGCATCTGCCAACCCATCTTTTGGAAGATACTGTTTACAATGGGTGAAATTGCCTCAGGAAATCTCTTTAAGCAAGGTAATTATAGAATAGTGACAAATGGCTTCCTGATGGATTAAATAATAGAGCTGAAAGGAGGGCCCCAGTGCAATATAACAATGTTTACCAGACAAGATCCCCACTAGGAAAAGTGATCAAATAATGGCTTGAGTTTTTATATTGGGGCAAACATATGTAGCAAAACAGCTTTTAAAATTATGTAACTTTTAAACAACAGTCATTTTCTACTTGCCTTTATTAATAGTGCTTAGCATTTGAGTAAAACAAACATCTGTACTCAACAAAGAAACACAGCATATAAACCTTTAATGTTTGTATTTGTCTTACATGTAAATGTATTATCTACATGGGAAGTGTTAGTGTCTTGGTCACACATGCTATTTGATTTGATTTATAGCCCTCCCTCCCCTGCAAGTACGCTCAGGGCGGTTAACAACAATAACAGTAAATATACATTTACATTAAAAACAGTGTCTAATGTCAATATCCAATGGCACCCAAAACATTAGAAAAGATTAATACGGATTAATGCATCAAGTGCAATGATAGATGTTAAAAATAATACAGAGGAGCAGAACAAGTGGACAAGAAACAGAGAGTGTGAGGGAAGGCCAGTCCAGATGGTTACTGAAGCCTCAGCCATAGGACAGGTGGAACAGCTCCGTTTTACAGGCCCTGTGGAGCTGCATTAAGTCCTGCAGGACCTGGATCTCACCTGGGAGAGCATTCCACCAGGCGGTTGCCAGAGCCAAAAAGGCTCTGGTTCTGGTTGAGGCTAAGCAACTATCTTTCAGGCCAGGGATCACCAGAAGGTTTTGATCTGCTGAGCATAAAGTTCTGTGGGGGACATACCAGGAGAGGCAGTACCTTAGGCATTGTGAAGCTTCTTTCTTTTTCTAGAGGCTGGTTTCAGCATTAGAAATATGTTAATATTTCAGCACTTATGTGCTGTTGCATAACAAGTCATCCTTAAAGATAAGTTATACTTAAAATATTTTAGAAGAAAGCATAAGTTCAGGACTTTTCCTGGGAAGATGGTATAGGTGTAGCAAAGCTACTTTTCAGGCAGGAGTGTGATTGCAGGTGTCATCTAGACATGTCAAGTATAATTCCTTTATATGGCATAAATAGTAGAGTTTCCTTGTGATTTAGAGTTTGCAGAACTGGAAAAGAAGCTTATGGGTAAAGGGGGATATCAGTAGTGGCATCCTATTCATTTCTTGTAACCATTAAACAGTACATGAGAACCTGAAGAGCTAAAAAATCTGAAAAACTAAAATGTATGTAGTTCCAAGGTAATTTACAATAATAACTCTGTACCAAGTATCACTGAATAAAAACCATTTTCAGCTCAATCTTTACTGAGAAAAATGTGCCAAAGTGATTTACCCTAGGATAAGGCCTTCAAGTTGCCAATGACACTCAGAAGAGGACAGCAGCGTATATAATAAATAAAGCTACTTCTGAAGTGGCTTGAATATTTAAGCAATATGCTTTGGGATGACAACACAGCTGTATAAGTGCACCTCACTTCTCAATATTACTACTTAAAGTGATCAGGATACTCCATTGTAGCAGAAGAGTTCTCATCATCTTATGTCACACAAGTCTTGTTGGCAGGTAAGCACTCCTTACTCTCCCCAACCCTGAGCACTGTAGTTAGTAGGACTGGTCTGGCAGGACGATAAGCAGACACTCCGTTGTGATTAAATAAAAACCAGTTTTGTGTTTCAGAGCGATAATCAAACTGCTTTGAACTGTTGACAAAAGTTTTCCCAGGTATTATTTAACTGACATTTATTATATCGTTGGTGCTGTTACTCAAAATGTATCTTTAGTCATTGTTTAATGTAGTGTCTTCGGATGCACTCTTCTTAAAAATCTTGATTTTGTTTCTAAAATGACTTGCTAAATTTATTGCTATACTCATTTTTAGGAGAAGCAAAATAATGGCAGAATATTTCTGTGTTAATACTGTCAGAATGAAACTTGAGAATACTAAATGGTTTGATGTTCTCTAGAAATAAATGATTATCATGAAAATGTTTTAATATTCATTATTTATTTATTTATTTGATTTTTATCCTGCTCCTTTCCCCGCCAAACAGGGCTCAGGGCAGCTTCCAACAAACATCTTCAGTGCTAGGTTTGTATCTTTAAGCTGTCACTCTGCAATCATTAAAGTCTATGCTTTGTCTTGCAGCTGAATAAAGACATGGATTTATTTAAGACTTTTTAAAAGCTTAATTATTATTGCCTTCAGGTCTGTAACATCTTTGATCTTCATCATGGTCTTTCAAATCAAATCAAACCTTTAATGCCATACAGAATAAATTAGGACAGATTACAGTATTGTCAGAATAAGAGTAATAAAAAGACTTATACAGTTAAAATTTAAATATAAACATTGCATGATCCATATGTCTTATCTTGACAGATCTTGATGGCACATTGAAGAAATGAAACAACCTTCTCAGTTACACCAGTAAAAGACATCATTCAGAATATATTGGACTTTAGTATGATCAGACAATCTTGTCTTATTTTCAAAAATAGGGTCAAGGTACTTAAAACAAATGTTTGCATAAAAATGGCAATAAAAGAAGATATGTGAGATTGTTTCATTTTAACTCACACAGGCAAAGTCTGCCATATAGAATTGCTGATGGCATGATGTTAAATTTGGCCAGAGAGAAAGCTCTACACTGTTGGGGATTTTGCAGAGATTAAGGTAAAGGGCCATGTGACCTACATTGAATGTAATCCCTAACCTCAAAGGAAAGAAAGTTTTATTAGCAGCACTGTAAAGATTTCGTAGTTCAGTATCCAAAACTCTACGTGGGTATAGCACCTGCACAAGACCCAACCTCAGGGACTTCCGGTCTTGGTGATCGCCATGGCAGTCATCTTCTCCCGGGGCTCCAGGAGAAGTCTGCCAGCGTCTACAGCTGCGTGGGGGCGTGATTGTCCGCATCACCCCAGGAGTCTTTGGGTTGGACTCCCAGCCATGGGGTGCTAGAGAACCCCCACCGGCACATCAAGCTGGAGTGGGGGGGGGGGCTCCTCCAAGCCCCAACAGGCCTGTCGTAGAGCATCCCGAATGGGAATAAGATCAGCACACTGGAGCAAGCGCACGGTGATCTAGCGACTATGGATGTGGAGAGACAATCACTGAAAATGTGAGTCAAGTTCAAGCGAGAGCACCCACGCACTTGTGTCCCCCTTAAAGGAAACGAGGGGGGGAGGGGACTTCCCCCCGATAAGGACTGCGTGCAAGCAATTTTAAAGCCAGAAAAAGAGGGGGGCCAGCAAGGGAAAGTGGGAGAAATAAAATAAAGAGTCTGCAAGAACTTACTGGCTAGATTAAGAATTTCCAGAGACTTTGACGAACTTTCTTTAAACGTAAACAATCCCTAAACATGGCACCGCCGAAAGATGTGAGGGATAAGATGTCGAAAGTTAAACCTTCTTCAGGAAGTTCCAGCCCTTCAAGTTCGACACCTAGACAGGACTCAATTGTGAAACTCCAAAGACTGCTGTCAGAGGTGCTTCGCCCCCTGCTGGAGAAAATTACAGCTATTGACAATAAGCTTGATGCTCAACAAGTGCAAACTGCAGCAAATGCACAGAAAATTGAAAAAGCAGAACAGGAACTTGGTTCTGACTCAAAAAAAGTGGCTAAAAAACTGCAGGCACTTGAGATAAAGTGCCAAATTGAAGAGTCTCGGGTACTACAGCTGCAAATGGAAAGGGCGAGTTACATCTTGAGACTTCAAGTGATTAAAGAGGACAGAGGAGGGAATCTGAGACAAATCTGGTGACTTGTTGGCCCCCTTGGCAGAGATGACATCGGATCAACTTCAAAGCGAGTTAGACACGATCTTTAGATCGTACTCTGAATTTATCAGAAAGAATAATCTGCCTGGGGAAGTTACTGTTAGATTCTCCCGAAGAAGAGTGAGAGAACAACTGTTGAAAGTGACTAATGGAACTACCTTGAAGTGGAAAGACAAGGAGATTAAAGTTATGAATGACATTCCATTTGAGATAAGAAGAAAAAGAAGGAAATATAGAGACTTGGTAATATTTCCACAAAGCCAAAAGACTGCGTACAGATGGCTGGTTCCCGAGGGACTAATCTTTCGATATGCCAACAGTAAAGAAAGGATTGATTCTGTGGAAAAAGCTTGTGAATTTTTGTGTCAGCATGGTCATCCACCAGAGAAGGGAGAAGACACCCCGGATGGCACCAGGGAGAGCGAAGAAGGAGAGACTGGATCTTCCAAAGAGGATTTGGACTCTAAACTGGGGGTGGTAGCCCCCAAACCAAGCTATCAATTGAGGGAGAAAAGAGGGGAAAAGTAGATTTTTATTGTTCTCTGGAGTATCTTTTTAAAGAATATTTAAAACAGGATGCAGCTCTTTATGAAATTGTAATTGTAAATGCGAGTGAAAAATGGAAATGATATATTAGCTAGATGATCATTTTCAGTGAAAGTTAATTCACATCTAAGAGAGAGATTTTTCATTTAAATCAATTGGATGGTCACCCCCTCTGGGATTTTTATAGGTTATCTTTTCTTTCTCCTGTAGTATATAGTTTTCCCTCCCCGATTGTTTCTGTTGTAGTTTTGTATTATTTAGAAAATGCAATAAAAAATCCCCTTCAGGGGCCAAAAAAAAAAAATACCCAACCTCAGAAGATTTTAGAGCTATCTCCTTCACTCTGGGCAGCAGGCATGCACTGCGCATTCCTGGAGCTGAGGAGAAAGCTGCCTCCCACTCAGTTGCTTTTTCTTCAGCTCACCGCCTGCACCTCTTCGTTCCTCTTCCAACGCTTGTCCACGTTGTCTTCCTCTTTAAAAGCAAAAAAAAAAAAACAACCCTTAATTTTCCTCCATCCATTTGTAAGTCCTCCATGTGTTGTGTGTCTTCGAACCCTCCTTCCATCCCTTCCCCGCTCCCTTTTCCCCTTCGTGGGCGCCAGCGCACATGGAAGGGACTGTCCTTAAGAGGGGTCAGCCCATCTTTTTAAAGAACAACCCTTGACACTTACTGTGAGGGGCTCTTCTACTCTGAGGAAAGGAGCATATCTTGGGTGATTCCCACCATCTTATCAGGAAGAGGCAGGAACTCTATTTTTTCTTCCTCTTCCTGTGGAGTGGGAATGCCCTCCCTTTTCAGTTCGGGAGACTCCCATCAGCTGGAAACAACCTTCTCCTATTAACAAATAATAACTCCAAACATGAAAGAAAGGTTCATAAACTTCAGGTAGAACTCTGAGAAGTAAAATGGAAAGACCACGAAACCCAGATAGCGAAATACAACATGAGATAAGAAAGAGGAAGAAGAATTAGAAAGCCACACATCTCAAATGAAAACCAGGAGAGCAATGAACTGGGATGTCCTCCTTTCCTCAGAGTAGAAGGACTCCTCACAGTAAGTGCCAAGGGTCATTCTCCCTCTGAGGCAGAGGACATCTTGGGTTCTTACAAAGCAGTACCCTATGCCTTGGGTGGGAGATCGCTCTCCTCTGGAATGATGTGCTGGAGGACTCTTCTTCCGAAAGCAGAGTCTGCGGAATCATACAGATTCAGCTTGTAGTGTCTCATGAAGGTAGAGATAAAGGACCAGGTAGCTGCTCTGCAGATGTCATCTACTGAGGCATGTTTTGCCAATGCTGCATTGGTAGCTGCGCTTCTGAGTGTGCAGTAATCCTGGAGGGGACCTCCAGGTTGAGGGCTTTATAAGCTTCCGTTATACAGGTCTTGATAGCTAGGTTGATAGCGGGTTTGGACATCTTGTTCCTCAGATTCGGTGGACAGATGTTAATAAACAGAACTTCCATTTTCATGATATTGGCAGTATGAAGTAAGTAGGTCTTGAAGGTTCCGCGAATGTCCAGCGTGTGCCAAGACTTCTCATGAGGATGCTTGAGATTCAGACAGAATGATGGTAAGTATATCTCTTGAGACCTATGGAAACGAGAAACCACCTTTGGAATAAAGGTGGGATCTGTACGCAAAATTACTTTGTCTCTGTGGAAAACACACAGTCCTGGATTAGCTGAAAGTGCTCTCAGCTCCAAGATGCATCTGGCTGAAGTCACTGCCACTAAGAATATTGTCTTCAAACGCAACCATTTCAGAGAGATCTCCTGGATAGGTTCAAATGGAAGCTTGGTAAGAGCAGATAGGACTGTATGTAGTCTCCATGTAGGAAATATGCACACCATTGGAGGAGAAATTAGAGATGCCCCTCTCAGAAACCGCCACATGTGGGGGTGAGCCATTAAGGAACTGCCCTGAACTTGAGGCAGCACAGAAGCTATTACTGTGACTTGTTTCCCTAAGGTTGCTGGTCTCAAACCGGATTTCAGTCCGTCATTTAGAAAGTCCAAGATGGAGCCAATGTGTGGTTGTGTTGCATCTACTGACATCTTCCTGCACCACCTGTGAAAGGCTTTCCAGGTGGTGTTGTATATCCTGACTATAGAAGCTTTCCTGGAAGCAAGAATCATACTTGTCACTTCTGGAGAGTAACCAAAACTCAGGTAAACCTACCGTTCAAGCTCCATGCTGTCAGCAATAGACGTTCTGATTCTGGATGCCACACCGGGCCCTGAATGAGCATGTCTGGATACACCGGGAGCTGTATCAGTGGGGTTTTGGACAGTTGTTGAAGAGTTGGAAACCACAGACGATAAGGCCACCACAGAGCAATCAGGAGGACCTGGGCCTTCAGTTGCTTTATCCTCAGTACCTGTGGAATTATGGGAATGGGGGGGAAATGTGTATAGTAGTTCCTCTGCCCATAGAGCGGTCAGGGCATCTGTGGCCTCTGCCTTTTTGTGGTGGAACCTGGAGAAAAACCTGGGCAACTGATTGTTCTGGTGCAAGGTGAACAGGTCTATCATTGGTGACTGGAAATGTTCCAATATCCAGAGAAAGCTCTTCCTTTTCAACATCCATTCTCCTGGATGTATCGTCCACCTTGATATTGTCCAGATCTTTGATATGTTCGGCTCTGATGGAGGGCAGATTCTTCTCCGCCCAGTGGAACAGCATCATCCCTTCCTTGTGGAGGGAGGAAGATCTTGTCTCTACTTGGTTGTTTTTATAGGTCTTGGCTGATACATTGTCCGTTCTTAGAAGTACATGACAGTCCTTTACTATGTTGCCATAGTGAAGGAGAGCTAAGCGGATCGCCCTGAGTTCCAACATGTTGATAGGAAGGAGAGTTTCCCTGTGTGACTAATGGCCCTGATTCAGGCTCTCATGTAGAACTGCTCCCCAGCCCTGTAGGCTGGCGTCTTGAATAATTGAAGTATTCTATTGTAAAACTTCTTCCCCTGTCGAATGTTGGATTTGCGAGTCCACCAGCATAGAGACACCTTCACCGACATTGGAACCAGAAGATGGGAATCTAATTTTTCCATAATTTGTAGCTGATATGGACGAAGAAAGAACTGTAGTGGTCTTAAATGTAACCGACCCCACTGGACCGTGTCCAGGTTGGAAATTAACAGGCCCATCACGTTGGTGAGAACACGCAGAGTTGAAATCAGTTGTTCGATGACTCCTCTCACCATTTCCTTGGTCTTCAGGATCTTCTCTTCTGGCAAGAAAAGTGATGTGCATCTGGTATCTATTATCATACCTAGGTGTTCCAGTTTCTGGGTAGGAAGAAGTGAACTTTTTGCCAGATTGATTAAGAAGCCTGTAACATTTTGTCCTTGGAGGAAGATCGAATAAGAAGATCGTTGCTGTACGGATGGACATGTATGCCCTTCCTTCTCAGGTATGCCACTGGACTGACAAGGACTTTGGTGAAGACCCTCGGTGCAGTGGCCAGGCCAAAGGGCATTGCTCTGAACTGCATATGTTGATTGTCTACACAAAATCTGAGATACCTCCTGTGTGCCGGTAGGATAGGGATGTGTAGATAGGCCTCTGTGAGATCCAGCGAGGCAAGGAATTCTCCCAGCTGAAAAACCGCAGTGATGGACTTTCTATATGAAAATGTCTCAGATTGAGAAACTTGTTGACGAATTTCAGGTCCAGGATGGCCCTCTAGTCGCCATGTGTAGTAGACCCCCTTGCCCTTCTGGTTGTCCAGAACCAGTTCTACAGCTAGGATGTCCTGAAGATTATGTACTGCAGTCAATATTATGGCTAGTTTCTTGATGTTCTTGTGAAATGGAGAAAGAACCAACCGGTCTGGGGGAAGCCTTAAGAATTCTATGGAATAACCTTTGGAAACTACTTATAAAGTCCAAGAGTCTGCCTGGGACTTCAGCCATGTCTTGAAGTGTAGAAGTTGGTTCCTCACCGGAAAACTTTCAGAGTCATGCCTTAGGGACCTTACTGTCTGTCCCTGGCTTCTCAGCTCTGTTATTGGCTTGTCTTCCAAAATGGGCTCCGGAAAAGGATCTTCTGTAAGACTGTCTAGAAGAGTTCCAGGAACTTCTTTTTTTGGTCCTGTTTGGGCCGAAAGGATGAATTAGAGGCACGAGTGACTATTGGAGTTCCTCCTGTCTAGATGCCGGATGTTCCTGGGCATTGCCTTCTTTTTGTCTTTTGTTTCTACCAGGATCTTCTCCAGACAATCTCCAAAAAGTTTCTCCCTTTGAAAGGGATAAGCCATCAAAAAGGATCTGAATTGAAGGTCTGCAGGCCATGCACATAGCCAAATGCCTCTTCTGGCTACCACTGCCGAGGACAGGGCCCTGGAAAAGAAGGTAAGAGGGTTCAATGCAGCATCCATGGCGAACGCTGATGCCTTTAAGATTTGGGTAGTGCCTTCTAGCAACCTTCTATTGTTCTCTGACAACAGTTGCATAAGCTTTCTGGACCATACTAGGATGGCTCTGGTGACAATTGCTGCAGTAGATGAAGCTTTAATTGTCATAGCTGTAACTTCATGTGATCTCTTAAGCGCCACTTCAGTTTTCTTGTCCAGGTTGTCTCGAACGATGCCGTAGCCATCTTCAGAAAGGAGACCAAATGACTGAAGAGCAGTCACAAGAGTGATCACTAGTGGTACCTGTAACATCTCATTAGCAAATGGAAGTAAGCCATATAGTTTTTAATGATGCTTGGGGCCTGCCTATTAGCTGTAGGTTTGGCCCACTCCACCTTCAACTGTCTTTCAAAAAATTCTGGGAACGGGAAGACCTTTTCGGTGTGAGCATATCTGAGGAAGAGTTCCTCTGTGCTCGGGGTTTATGCCCGGGACAGGCATTTCCTCCTCATATGGGGCATCATGTAACTCCACTGCAGACAGGAATTTGGAAAGCAAGTACTGAAAATCCTCTGCCTTAAAGAGCCTTGCAGACTGCTGTGGTACACTAATATCCTCTACTTCCTCAGCAGAGAGGAACTCACCTTCCTCCCTGTGGGACAGATCAGACTCTGGGGACTGCTCTCTGTCAGAATCTTAATGGGCCTTCTCTCTGTCAGAATCTTTAGTGGGCCAGCCTCCCCCCATCCCACCCACAGGAAAATCTACAGTCATTGAGGGTAGGGAACTCAGGTGAGAGGCTAAGGACCCCATTTATCCCAAGTGGCAGAAGTTGGAAAATTCTTCCCTCATGGTATGCCGCATTGACTCCAGGAACACCAGGGGAAGGAGATTTCCCTCAGGAGGGAGAACGTTACCATGCTGCAAATGCCTGGAGTCCTCAGGGTTGTAGTGGTCTGTAGAAAGGGTCCCACCAGAGTCTGCCACCAGGAGACTGGCATCTGGATGCTGATCGTCTGGCTGGGAGTGCTGTGAGAGCGTGGGAGTGTTTCCCACCAAAACCACTGGTCCAAGATGGCTGCCCCCACCCGTCACCACATTGACACGGGCGTCTTCAGTCTGCTCTTCTGTGCACCAGCACTTCTTCCTCTTCTCCCCACTCAATTTGGGGTCATTTCTGGCAGCCACAGCAAGCCTGAAGATCATGCCAGTTCCAGAGACATCCCTGGCCAGCTCCATGGTGATGGCATCGGTCTCCGTTTCAAAGAGGAAGCTGTCTGAAGATCTTGGCATTCTGTCAGAATCCGAAGCTTAGAAGAGAAAGTCAGCAAGGAGGGGCTCCGGGCTATTTCCAGAGACCTTACAGCTGCCCCAAGCTCCCTCTAGAGAATCGAAAGTTATAGGAGAAAGGAAGAGGGAATCTAAGAATAAAGTAAAGTAGAAAGAATTTAAGTAAGAAAAGTATTTTAAGCCAAGTATCTGACTCAATGGCTGGAGGGAAGGCCTACAACAACCTCTCCCAGTAGAGGCAGGAAAGGAACTGAAAAGGGAGGGTATTCCCACTCCACAGGAAGAGGAAGAAAAAACTGAGTTCCTGCCTCTCCCTGGTAGGATGGTGGGAATCACCCAAGATGTTCTCCGCCTCAGAGGGAGAAGTGTTGGAACTGCAAGGCTAAGATACAGTCTGCTGATGGACATTCCTCATGCCTTCTGTGGCCTCCTGCATGCACTGTGCGAAATGCACTAAACAGAGTGGCTCATCTTCGCACTCTTCTCTTGGAGTGTTCACTCTGTCTTTGATGGCACAGCCCACTGAGAGCCAGCCTACCCTGCCACCTCCACCGATGGGGGAATAGCTTGGCCACCTTGACTACAGCCCAAAAGAAGAGGGACAAGAAGTGGCCATTGGACTCCATGCCCTCGGGATTGAAATCCAAGCAACTAAAAAGGCTCCTCCTTCAGGTCCAACGTTGGTCATTCCCATTCTGATTGCAGGCCTTTCCATTCAGGCTTGTTCTGTTCATCAGACTGAATGGCCTGACCTGTCTGTTCTGACTCCTGCAACTATTACAACTCCCACAACCATTTCCATTGCTACCTCAGAGATGATACCACTGGGCCCACAGACAATCCATGTACTGTCTCATTCTTCATCTCCTCGTACTGGCAGCCCCTTGGAGGTGAATGGGTCTTCTTTCCTTACATCATAAAGAAGATAGCATGGTCTGTTTAAGATTGTATCTCAGCAAGGTTTATGTCCTGCTTGTAATTGTAATTGTATGTCTTTTAATGTAATTATGCACTTTGTACTTTATTTGCATTTTGCATGATAGTTTATTTTATAATACTATAAATATTTTGCAAAAAAACAGATTTTGTTTACATTTTTCAAAGTTGCTTTTATATGTTTGGTCATTGAAGAGTAGCAAGCAGCCAGGCCTGGTGGAGTCATGCAAATCAGGTGGTATCAAGTCACCCAGAGGGTGCTGCCTAAGGATGCGAGCCTCCAGGTGGGACTTGGGGATCCCCTGGAATTACTGCTCATCTCCAGACTACAGAGATAACTTCCCATAGAGAAAATGGATGCTTTGGAAGGTGGACTCTATGGCATTGTACCTCACTGAGATCCCTGTCCTCCCCAGGGTCCACCCCCAAAACTCCAGTAGTTTCCCAACCTGGATCTGGCAACCTTACTCCCCCCCATCCCCTGTTGGTGGCCAGGGGGGACCTGGCAATCCTAGACTGCTGCCATGCCTAGGGTTGCCAACCTCCAAGTGGGACCTGGAGACCCCCCAGAATTACAACTGAACTCCAGACAGAAGAGATCTGTCTCCCTGGAGAAAATGGTTACTTTGGAGGCTGGA
Organism: Gekko gecko; assembly: GCA_029375565.1. Lineage (NCBI taxonomy): Eukaryota > Metazoa > Chordata > Lepidosauria > Squamata > Gekkonidae > Gekko > Gekko gecko. Next base: position 212,139,284 of record JAPDNY010000005.1, on the reverse strand, counting down.
TTCTGTGGCATTGTGTCCAGCTGAGGCCTCTCCCTTCCCCAAACCCATCCCTCCTTAGACTCCACTACAAAATCTCTAGGAATTTCCTAGCCTGGCACTGGCAACCCTTGTCAGGCCTGGCCCTAAGGATCCCTCCCTGAAAGACCAAAATAGGCCTGGAAAGGGCCCCTTTCCCTGCCTTTTACTGACAAAACCAGTTGGAAGCCTCCCCCACACTGAACATTTTGATCTCTCACTCTTGATGTGGGTGGGGCGTAGAGTGGGTCCCTGTGAGTGCCATTTCAAAAGATTTTGGAGGGAACTCAACCATCCCTGAGGGGTTTTTTTAAAAACTGTTTGGATTTCAGCGTCTTGGAATAACATACTGTGCCCTGTTTGAGTTAGGCTATGATTTTCTTCGTGGTCTCTGTGCATCACACCTCTGGGATATAGTGCGCCTGCGCCGACCCAGATCGGTATTGAAGAAAGCTAAAGGGATTTTTGCGTCCACTCCCCAGTGATGTGCCAGGCTCCAGTGTGCATGACCAAGGAAAGGGCATGAGTGTCCCGCCAGTTCTCTTCTGACCACCACAGTGGTAAGACTCTCTATGCCTCGGTTGGTAAAAAACTCTGGCTTAGGCCTCTGTTTCTTTTGTTTTTTGTAGTTAGCTAAGGTTAGTTTTCAGTTTAGTTAGATAGGTTTTTCTTCCGTTTGCCTTGGCAGACTTTGTGTCTGCCCACCTATGGCTTATGACCAAACAGTGGGGTTTCTTCAGACAGTGCTGGAAGTGTGGCAACAAAATCACACCCCCTGATGGACACTCCCTTTGTTTATTGTGCCTGGGGGGAATCGCACCACATTGACTCTTGTGCCCACTGCAGCAAATTTTCTCATCAAACGAGGAAGAATCGAGTGGTGAGACTGCGGGTGGTGCTACTTGAGTCAGCTCTCTCTCCGATGGCGTCATTACAGGATTCTTTGGGACACGCCTCTATGTTGAACCCTGCGTTGGGGTCAAAGGCTCAATGGTCTTCGACAATGAGCCAATCTGATGCCGACAGATCAGTGCTGAAACGCTCGATCCTGGCATCTCAGTCTGTAGCCCATACATCCGCTAAGAAAAACTGGGTGGGCAAGGATGAGCGGCCTGTCAAACGTAAGAAGCACAAAAAGAGTTCCTCCACTAAAATCCCAGTACCATCAGAGATTGCCTCAGACGGAGCTGCTTTGCTTGACTCCTCAGGCCATGGGCAGTTACAAGGTGCACAGTCCCCACCTTCACGCCCAACTCAGCTCATAAACTCTGAGCAGGACACGGACCTGACACAGGTTCCCTGGTCTCTCAGTGTGGAGAGCCTTCCTTTGGAGCACAGAGCGAACATAGTTCACCTGTCCCAACGGCCATGATGGTTGGGATCGATCGCCCGCACAGTTTCGACCACCCTGGGATCAACACCAGTGGCAAAGCATGTACGGGGCGTATCCGTTTCCAGGCGGCATGCCCTGGTTTCCTCCACGGCCTCCTATGTAATGGGATTGACAGTGCGTCATCTCGGATCTCTTGGTATTGAGATCCTTTTCCGCCGCTGGAATTCACGAGACCGCAACTGTCAGCACCAGCATGCAACCATCATGATTCAAGTGTTGACATTGACGTGCTTCAGAGACCTATCGGACCCGATGCTGTCAACACCGGTTCGCCTGCCGTTGTTCTCCGACCCTTCGGAGCACTCAAGTTCTTCCGATGCTTCCCATTCTGGGAATGAGGATGCTTCTACCCCATTTCAGCCGTCTCTGCCATAGCAAGTGGAAGACGATCTTCCAATTGCCTCGTTGGAAGACATGAAATCCTATGGTGATTTTGTTAAAAGAATGGCCAATACTTTAGCCCTTCCCATGATTCAGCCACTGCCCGTCGTTACAGACTCCGTTTTCGACATTGTTCAAATGGACATGTCAACTGCAATCACCCTTTCCATGACCTTCGTACTCTCACAGATGGCTAAAGCCTCCTGGGCTCACCCTGCCTCTGTTCCCATCTCCAACAGGAGGATGGATCAGTGTACAAAGTACAGGAAACGGGAGTTGAATTTTTTTTTGTCCATTCCAGACCTAATTCTGTGATTGTCACCTCCGCATCTGAGGGCATACTTAGCCACTCTACCCCATCTGAGAAGGAAGGAAGTTGGATTCCTTCAGTAGAAAATGTTATTCTGCGGGAGCCCTGGGCATCAAGGCGTCAAATTATGCTGCCTGCATGGGCAGATATCAATATGCTTTGTCGGAACAGATGTCAGAATTCCTTGCAGCACACCCTGAGAAATTTAACCAACCAGCCAGATGCCTTCAAAAGGAGGGCATGCTCCTTATTAATCATCAGTTCAATGCCGCCAAGCATAACTTACATGTGGCATCTAAGACCCTCACGTCGGCAGTAGCTTTATGGCACCACGCTTGGTTGCATGCCACCTCCTTGCAGCAGGACACCAAACTGATTATTGAAGATCTTACTTTTGAAGGTGATGGCCTTTTCAGTTCCACCACAGATTTGGTTCTGCAGGACCAGGACAAAAGTCTTAAGACATCTCGCAACTTGGGAGTTACTGCAACTGCCAGGCAATCTAGAGGAAAATCCTGGAATAAATCTTGGTCTTGCAGGCTATCTTTCACGCCATCTCCTGAAAGACAGTGGCAGAGATCCATAAATACTTCCTCCCATCCCTATGGGTCCAAGGGCAAGTTTCCATCGGCTCCACAATCTAGGTCCAAGGCCCAGAAGGTTTCCAAGCAGAGCCTTTGACTCTGGTCCACCACTCCTTCCGTTCACCCACCTATCCCTGTACCTGCAGGCCTGGCAACAAATGACTTCAGATCGGTGGGTCCTCTTTGTAATTCAAGAGGGCTATCACATAGAGTTCCTGCTCCCTCCATACAGCCCACCTTCGTTCCCACTCCAGTGTCACTGCTGCTTCTGGAAGAAATACAAAACCTTCTCATCAAAGATGCCATAGAACCAGTCCTGTTCTCTCACCATTGTACAGAGGCCTCCGCCCCATCATGGACCTCAGAAATACATCGTTTACAAAAAATTCCGAATAACAACATTGCAATCTATCTTCCCCCTTCTGGAGGAAGGAGTCTGGATGGTGACTCTGGACTTGCAGGACGCTTATTTTCATGTCTCCATTCATCCCTCTCGCAGAATGTTCCTCTATTTCGCTGTGGACGAGAGACATTTTCAGTACAAAGCCCTTCCTTTCAGGCTCTCAACAGCACCCCGTGTCTTCATCAAGGTGATGGTGGTCATTGCAGCCTACCTTCGTCTGCACAGAATTCGTATTTTCCTGTACATTGACGATTGGTTGTTGGTAGCAACTTCCAAAATGACCCTACTTGATCACATCGCCCTGACCCTTGATACGTTAGGAGTTCTGGGGCTGCGCGTAAATCTGAAGAAGTCAATGCTCACACCCACTACTCAGGTTCAATTTATCGGTGCAGTTCTGAACTTGACTCTATGCAGGGCATTCCTTCCTCCCTAGCGGGCAGAGGACATTGTTTCTCTCGTCACCCTCTTCAGAGTTCAGAGGACGGTATCCGCAAGACAGATACAGCAGCTGTTGGGACTCATGGCAGTGACCACATCAGTTATCGTCTTTGCCAAACTTCAGATGAGACTGTTACAACTTTGGTTTGTCTGGAAGTTTCATCCTCAGAGGCAGTCTCAGTCTCAGCACTTTACCCTCCTGGAATCCATGTTAGCCTCCTTCCGTTGGTGGGAAGACCATCGGAACCTGTTGGTGGAGGCTCCATTCCACCCTCTGAACCCTGGACTAACCCTGACCATGGATGCGTCTCTCTTGGGTTGGGGAGTGCACCTTCAAGGACTGTCTGTAGGGGCTCAATGGGAACCTCAGGTAACTCATCATCATATCAACTTTCTGGAGTTACTAAGCATTCAGTACGCCCTGAGATCCTTCCGTCACTTGATGCAGCGACAGGTAGTGGTGGTGCTCACAGACAACACCATGGCACTCTGCTATCTCAACCATCAGGGTGGGATGGTTCCCGCTGCCTATGCCAGTTGGCCACAGACATTTGGAATGAGTGCCAGTCGTGGGGCACGTTTGTAGTGTCAGCCCATTTACCAGGAACCCTCAACGTGCAGGCAGACTTCCTGAGCAGAGGGGGCGCATCGTGGCATGAATGGGAGATCAATTGAACATACCTCCAGTCTTCCAAAAGTGGGGCCATCTGGATGTCGATGTTTTTGCAATGCAAAAGAACAAAAAATGTCGCCTGTTTTGCTCAAGAGCAGGGGAGGACCCGCTTTCTCTGTGAGATGGTCTCCTTTACTCGTGGGCGCACAAACATCTGTTCCTCTTCCCACCCTTTCCCCTTCTCACCAAGGTGATAGCCAAAATACTACGGGTAAGGCCACGTTGCATTCTAGTGCCTCCCCGGTGGCCCAGACAACACTGGTTCCCCACACTCCTTCACTTCTCCAAGGGCTCCTTTGTGCATTTTCCGCTGGTACTGGATCTTCTCCTGGCTCAGGAGAATCAAGTGCTGCATCACAACGTTCCACACCTGAAGCTTACAGCATGGGAGATCCCTTAATTGCTCTTAGGGACAGAATACACCATGTTCTGCTGAATTGTCATAAGCCTTCCACTAGGGTTTCCTATGCTGGGAAGTGGAAGACCTTCTTAACTTACCTCCAGTCATTGGAGCTACCCCCTCCTCACACTGACCTGATGACAATTTTTGGTTTTTTGTCATCACGTTTAGATTTAGGTCTCAGTTTTTCTTCGCTGTGGGTGTATTCAGCAGCTATTTCAGCCAACCACCCTGCGGTGGATGTGCACTCTGTTTCTCTCATCCATGTACTAAACAGTCCTTGAAGGGGCTTAGGCACCTCTTCCCTCCATCTCAGGGCCCCTTGCAGGCTTGGGACCTCCCCCTGATTCTCAACAGGTTGACAGGGAAGCCCTTCGAACTTATGGCTACCTGTAGTCTACAACTCCTTTCCGTAGCTATTACTTCAGCCAGGAGGCTGAGCAAATTGTCAGTGCTTCGCTGTGACTCTCCTTACTTAACCTTTCATTATGATGGTGTTACTTTGGCCCCAGATGTCTCCTTTTTGCCAAAGGCAGTCTCAGAGTTCCATATGCAAGCGGACATTGCGCTCCCTGTGTTCTTTCCAACACCTCAGAATGATGAGGAGCATTGTCTGCACACCTTAGACATGAAGAGAGCTTTGCTTTTCTACCTGGACAGAACCTGGCCATTCAGGAAGACTCCAGCCCTTTTTGTTTCTCATGTGTTGCCCATGCAGGGAAAGAAGCTATACTCTCAGCGTCTACCCAAATGGATCGTGGAGACAAACAAGCTCAGCTACTTGCTTGCCAAGAAACTTCTCCCTGGTCCACTACGAGCACACTCTACCCAGGCGATTGTGACATCCACGGCCTTCCTGCGAGGTGTGTCGCTTGGTGACATCTAAAATGCAGCAACCTGGGCTACTCTTCACACGTTTGTTTAGCACTATGCCCTGGATGTTCGGTTTCATCAATGTATGGCAGTGGGACGGTCTGTGTTGCAGGTGGTGCATGTTTAGGACCTTCAGCTCCCTCCTCCGTGTAGGTGGTTATTGCTTTTTAGTCTCTCAGAGGTGTGATGCACACAGACCACGAAGAAGATAAACAGGTTGCTTACCTGTAACTGATGATCTTCAAGCGGTCATCTGTACATTCACACCACCCACCCTCCTTCCCCTCTGCTTTTGGTCCTTTCCTTTTATGTTGTGACTGGGGGCAGTGGTTAGAAGGAACGGCGGGATAGTCATGCCCCTCCCTTGGTCATATGCACTGGATCCCGGCACGTGACCAGGGAGTGGGCGCGTAAATCCCTTTAGCTTTCTACAATACTGATAAGGGTCAGTGCAGGCACACTATATCCCAGAGGTGTGAATGCACAGATGACCACTCGAAAATCATCAGTTACAGATAAGCAACCTGTTTTTCAGCCACCACTAATTTTTCTGGGTGGCCAAGTCTGCAGTGTCTTTCATGTTCTTTTATGCTTGTCTGGATGCTACACTGTATGGTCCCAATGTAAACCTGTCCACAACTGCAGGTTATGCGGTATACTCCTGCAGAAGTGAGGGGTCTCTTCTGTCTTTTGCCAATTGTAGCATCTATAGTATTTTTCTGGTGGGTCTGAATACTGTTTGTAGGTTATTTTTTAATGTTTTTTCATAAGTTTTCCCATCTGATCAGTGATTCCTTTGATATATGGTAAATATATTTTTCCTGTGGGACTGTTTTTCCTCAGTTGTTGGTTTTACCTTTGGTTTAGTCACTCTTCTGATTAAAATCTGCCTCCATTCCTGAGGACTGGAAGGTAGCTAATGTCACTCCCATCTTTAAAAAGGGCTCCAGGGGAGATCCGGGAAATTACAGGCCAGTCAGTCAGTCAGTCTGACATCGATACCGGGTAAGTTGGTGGAAACTGTTATTAAGGAAAGAATTAGTAGGCACATTGATGAACAAAAACTATTGAGGCAGACTCAGAATGGGTTCTGTAAGGGAAGATCTTGTCTAACCGGTTAGTGTTTTTTGAGGGAGTGAACAAACATGTGGACAAGGGGGACCCAATAGATATTATTTACCTTGACTTCCGGAAAGCTTTTGATACAGTTCCTCATCAAAGGCTCCTAAGTAAGCTCAACAGTCATGGGATAAAAGGACAAGTCCTCTTGTGGATCAAAAACTGGCTTATAAATAGAAAACAGAGAGTGAGTATAAATGGGAAACTTTCTCAGTGGAGGGTGGTAAACAGTGGGGTACCACAGGGATCAGTACTCGGTCCGATGCTTTTTAACTTGTTTATTAATGATTTGGAATTGGGAGTAAGCAGTGAAGTGGCAAAATTTGTAGATGACATGAAGTTGTTCAGGGTGGTGAAAACCAGGGAGGATTGTGAGGCACTCCAAAGGTATCTGTTGAGGATGGGTGAGTGGACGTCAATGTGGCAAATGGGGTTCAATGTGGCCAAGTGCAAAGTGATGCACATTGGAGCCAAAAATCCTAAATATAAAAATACACGTTGATGGGGTCTGAACTGGCAGAGACGGACCAAGAGAGAGATCTTGGAGTCGTAGTGGATAACTCGCTGAAAATGTCTAGACAGTGTGTAGCTGCAATAAAGAAGGCCAACGCTATGCTGGGGATTATTAGGAAGGGAATTGAAAACAAATCAGCCAGTATCATCATGCCCCTGTATAAATCATTGGTGCGACCTCATTTGGAATACTGTGTACAGTTCTGGTCACCACATCTCAAAAAGGATATTATAGCATTGGAAAAAGTGCAGAGAAGGGCAACTAGAATGATAAAAGGGTTGGAACACCTTCCCTATGAAGAAAGGTTAAAATGCTTGGAGCTCTTTAGCTTGGAGAAACGACGGCTGAGGGGTGACATGATTGAGGTTTATAAGATTATGAATGGGATTGAGCAGGTTGAGAAAGAAGTACTTTTCTCCCTTTCTCACAATACGAGAACTCGTGGGCACTCCATGAAATTGCTGAGCAGTTGGGTTAGAACAGATAAAAGGAAGTACTTCTTCATCCAAAGAGTGATTAACATGGAATTCACTGCCACAGGAGGTGGTGGCAGCTGCAAGCATGGACAGTTTCAAGAGGGAATTAGATAAACATATGGAGCAGAAGTCCATCAGTGGCTATTAGCCACAGGGTATAGATGGGAATTCTAAGTCTGAGGCAGGTGATGCACTCTATTCTTGGTGCTGGAGGGGGTAGCAGTGGGAGGGCTTCTAGTGTCCTGGCCCCACTGCTGGACCTCCTGATGGCACCTGGTATATTTTGGCCGCTGTGTGACAGAGTGTTGGACTAGATGGGCCATTGGCCTGATTCAACATTGGCTTCTCTTATGTTCTTATGTTCTTATGTTCATTCTTGGAGTAGCCTAACTCAAATAGGACACAGTATCTTATTCCAAGACACTGAAATGTTGGACAACACATCCAATTAGCATGTCAAATTACACAGAGAAGCCATTGAAATTCATAAATATAAACACAATTTCAACAGGAAGAAGAGAGTTTAAAAATAAATAGGGCATGGTTTCCTGTCCTGAAAAACACAAAATGCTCTACATCCTACAACAGTACTACAGATAATATTAGAATTTTAACAGCCAATCCATATGCAAAAGAACCTCCTCAGGAAAGTTCCTCCATTAGCATGTCACAGCCTGGGAAACTCCTATAAGATAATGACTCAGCCCTACCCCACCTTCTTGAGTAGATATAAATTACCTGCCTACCATTTTTCTTCTTACATTGACACAGAGAGTATTCCATCTTTCTGTGTTAACTTCTAAGGATGCTAGTCACAGCTGTTGGCAAAATGTCAGGTACTACAATGCCAAGACTATAGCCATACAGCCCAGAAAGTCTACAACAACTAATGAACCCTGGCCATGAAAACCTTCAACAACATAAAGAATATATACACGCTACTCAGTCACTGAGAGGAACTGAAGATTTGGTGGGGAAAATCTACCAGACAGTTGGGGAGATATAATGGTTTGTCATATTCAGTTAATGATTTATAGACTCTGAATGCAGGAGAACAAAATGTGAATCAGATAGTTTCATGATAATTGGCAGTCTTACATTTTTAAAAGGAGACATGATCATTATGTAGGTATTTATTTATTTATTAGATTTATATCCCGCCCTTCCAACAAGGGCTCAGGGCGGTGAACATAAAGGCACATGCCATACATAAACAATGAACAGTAACAATCATTACAATAAACAGTTAAAAGTCATTAAAAGTCGGTGGTCAACAAGCCGGATCAATTCGTAATAAAATACCAATAACAAAAACACACTCCGAGTGAACACAATTATCTCTGCTCAGTTGATGATTACACTATAACTATCAACCCCATCCCAGGGCCAGCGCATCTCTTGATGTTCATACAGTGGTGGTACAATGGTGGTGGCAGCCCCTACTCAAAGCCCTGGTGGAAGAGCTCCGTTTTACAGGCCCTGCGGAACTGCATAAGGTCTTGCAGGGCCCTAATCTCCTCCGGGAGCTCATTCCACCAGGTAGGGGCCGCCACCGTAGTGCCCTTGGGGGAACATATGGGGAAAGGTGGTCCCTCAGGTAAGCCAGACCCTGGCCATATAGGGCTTTAAAGGTAAGAACCAGCACTTTGAAATGGATCCGGTACGCTATTGGCAGCCAGTGCAGTGCCTTCAGCACAGGCTGAATATGGTCCCGCCTAGTGAGACCCATCAACAGCTTGGCTGCTGCATTCTGCACTAGCTGCAGCTTTCGGATCTGCAACAAAGACAGCCCCATGTAGAAAGCGTTGCAGTAGTCTAACCTCGAGGTGACCATTGCATGGATCACTGTGGCCAGGTCATCATGGTCCAGATAGGGGACCAACTGCCGCGCCAACCGAAGATGGTAAAAGGCTGACTTGACAGTGGCTGCCACCTGGACCTCCATCGTTAAAGAGGAGTCCAGGAGCACCCCCAAACTTCTAACCCTCGGCGCCGGCACCAAAGGCACCCCTTCGAAGGCCGGGAGAGGGAGCCCCAACCCCAAACTGATCCGACTCAGGCCTAGGACCTTTGTCTTCACTGGGTTTAGTTTCAGCCGGCTCATGAGTTTGGATTTGTAATTAAAAAGCAGGGACAACAAATGCAGGATTTTTTTAACTCACATTTTATGTCCCACTGTAATTCAACCCTATTTTAGAAATGCCATATGAGGATAGATAGGAAACGAGTTAAAAATGTTTCATAATTTTGCTGTGGATTCTCACATGTAAGACAATAAACTTTTAAAGAGCTGTGTCCAGTTTTTGATTTGGGGATACAGCAAAGTGTCTCTTAAAACTCTGAAGCTCTGAAGCTCTTCAATTCAGTACCATAGTGATATAGATTTGTAATGTGAGGGTTGGTGATGAGCAAGATTTGTTTCTACCTTCTGACCCACAGACCATAGTGCAGTTTACAGGTTGAAACCACAGAGTTTCTGCATTCAGAGTTCCTGAAGCTGAAACTGACAAGTGCCTCTATAAACACCTCTCAAATTCAGCCCCATAATAAAAGTTCACATACATGCAGGCCAGCCACTGGAAGATTTCTAACTAGCTTAGTAACAGAGCAGGAGGGGCCCCTGCCCATTAGAGCCATTTGGGCCATTTTCCCACCTAACGGTCACATGTTCCAGGGAGGGGCCCCTCTTCCTTCCTCAGTTCTCTCTCTGCTGCCATCTTGAGAAGAACGTTCCTAGTTAGCTCTTGTCTTTCATCAAAATGAAAGGATGTTTTTATTCAAAAAATGTTCCTCTTGCTCTGTGAAGATGATTTGTTCTGACAAGCACTCTGTCTTCTGTGCCTCGGGGAAAACCACAACATGTAAGATCTAAGAACAGTTTACCCTGAAGGTCTGTATGGACCGTGCCTCTCACCTTAAGGCCGCCTTATGGGAGAAGGCTTTATCTGCCTTGATTAACCCGGCAGCTAAAACTTCTGGCCCAGTAGAACAGTCTATCTTTTCAGCCCCCAAACTGATCACCAACTGCATTTCTGGCCCTCCATTAGTGATTCCAGTCCATGTATTTCCAAGGTCTGATTTGAACCATAGGCATTCCAGGATCCCAGAACAGACCCCAGCCAGGTCCTCATCAGAACCACCACCAAAAAAACACCGATCAAAATCTAAACACAAAATCCAATAGTCTGTATCAACGGATCTGACTTGCTCAGAATCAATAGGGGCAGCTTCAACGGAACCAAAAGAACCAGTTCTGAAGGCTATTATCGAGGTCAGGGGGCATACTACCCCATTCACCCCTTCTCCTAGTGGCCACTCTCCACCACCATCTCCATTGGTATGTAACCTGGCCACTCAAGGTGACGCCCCTTCAGAACACGTCACTGTGTCTCCTGCCTCACCACCTCCGTGGGCACCTTCAGGTCCAGAGCACCAGTACTAATGTTGTCACCCCGTTCAGTGTTATAAAGACTGGCCAGGCCCTTCAGAACCATAGATGGAACTGAGAAGTTGTAACATAAGGATGATTGAGAGACTGCATACACTTACATATTGGAACCCCCATCCGGGTCCAGCCATTTATGGTTCTGAGGAGAACTGCAGGTCCATTGCTAGTTCTGGTGTAGCTTCGAAACTGTCTCATGATGATGATGATGATGAAACAGAAGAGTTGGTTTTTATACCCTGCTTTACCCAAAGGAGTCTCAGAGCAGCTTACAATTGCCCTCCCTTCCCTTGGGTCAGTCATAAGTTTTTTCAGAGCTATTCTCTCAAGGGTAGTTCTTGAGAGAGCTCTCTCAGCCCCACCTACCTCACAGGGTGTCTGTTGTGGGGAGGGGAAGGGAAGGGAATTGTAAGCCGCTGTGAGACTCCTTTGGATAGTGAAGGGTGGGGTATAAATCCAATGTCTTCTTCTTCCTCTCCCTACAATGTCTTCCTCTCCCTACAATGTCTTCTTCTTCCTCTCCCTGTAAGGTAAGTGGGGCTGTGAGAGCTCTGAGGGAACTGTGACTGACCCAAGGTCACCAAGCTGATTTCATGTGGAGGAGTGGGGAATCAAACCTGGTTCTCCTGATTAGTGACCGCCACTCTTAACCACTACACCAAACTGGTGGGAGACCATGATCCAGTGTTTCCAAGTAAGGATTTGCATCTTTACTCAGAGCAGAGGCACAGTTTTTGGACATTTATTTATTTATTTATTGGATTTATATCCCACCCTTCCAACGTGGGCTCATCCAGGTCACTTCAGTGGACCCTAGACTCAAAGACAAAATACTAGGATCATAGCCTTCCCGCTCCTGGAAGGAATCCTAGAAATGCCAAAATCTGTTTGGGAAGAACCGTCTTCTGTTCCTGCCATGTCTTGTAAAGTTGAGAATATGTACTGGGTTCAGCAAGAGGGCTGTCCCTTCCTCTTTACCCATCCTGTATCATCCTCATTGATAGAAGAAGAAGAGATTGGATTTATACCCCACCCTTCACTCAGAGTCTCAGAGCGGCTTACAAACGCCTTTTGCTTCCCCTCCCCACAACAAACACCCTGTGAGGTAGGTGGGTCTAAGAGAGCTCTTTCAAAAACTGCTCTTTCAAGGACAGCTCTGACAGGCCTATGGCTTGCCCAAGGTCATTCGGCAGCTGCAAGTGGAGGAGTGGGAATCAAACCTGGTTTTCTCAGATTAGAGTCCACACACTTAACTACTGCATCAAACTGGCAGAGGAGATACAGGCTAAGCAAAAAAGAGGGTTCACATCCAATATCAGGTGATAAGGAGGGCAGAGAGATCGATGCCTTGAGCCACAAAGCATACTCATCATCCTTAAACCTCAGGGTAGCAAATTACCAAGCTATTATGGCAGCTTACCAACTCTTTTTATGGGAGAAGATCACCCCTTATTTAGAACAACTTTTGGGCATGAAATCTTTGGCCAAAGTTATCCAAACAGAAGCCCTTAGTCTATCTAAATGACAGTTGAACGCCAGCAGACATGTGGCCGATTCTTCAGTGTGCACTATGACCTCTGTAGTTCTGAGAAGGCATGTCCGGCTCTCCTGCCGGAGACACATGCTCGGGTGGAAGATTTACCTTTCAAGGCTTGTACTCATTCTCCTCTCTAACTGATGAGTTCCTCCAACAGATTAAGAAAAATTGTCAGATGGCCCAGTTGTTTGGAATAACCCAGGCCCAAGCATCTTCCTACAGGCCCAAGGATCACTCAAGATTTCAGCACTATTAATATACTTTCCAATGTCCATATCAACAACAGGCGTATCAGTATCCTCAGCAAAGATTTCCTCCCAGCCTCCCCAACATGCTAGGTATAGATCTGGCTTGAGACCCAGGCCTGGTCCTCCTCAGCCCCCTTCCAGGGACCCGATGCAGGCACCCATGTCTTCTTTCTGACTGTCAGTGGTTGGCATCACAACCAACCACTCCTTTTGGGATGGTTTGTCCAAATTTTTGCGGGGTGGCTTTAAATTACTTCAGACTCCTGGGACTTGACTATAATTGAAAAGGGCTAGCGCCTTCAGTTTGCCCAGTTACCATCATTAACAACAGTTGATCAGGCCAATGATGTTTTTCCTGAGTTGTTTTCAGATTTAAATGTCCTGTTAGAAAAGGGTGCAGTTCAAGGTTTAAATAGTCCTGTGTTTGGTGGGTATTCTAGGTTTTTCTTGGTTAATACAAGACAGTGGCTTATGTCCTATTTTGGATCTAAGAGGTCTCAATTTCTTCCTCAGGGTTCGTAAATTCAGAATTTTCTCCTCTTGACCTCGGTTTTACAATTACTCAACCCAAGAAATTGGTTCTCTGTCTTGGATCTCCAGTATTTTCACATTCCATTCATTCTGAACATAGGAAATATTTATGCTTTAAATTCCAAGTACGAGTACATGGTCATCCCTTTTGGTTTGGCCACTGTATCTTGAGTTTTTACTAAATGTATTGCAACACTGATCACTCACCTAAGGTCTTGGGGATGCTTGGAAGACATCAAACCTGGTTCCCTCTCAGCAAGAGTCCTTTATTGGACCTTGGTTAGACTCCATTACAGCACAAGTTTTCTTGCCACAGGACAAGGCCTTGTTCATCAAAAGTCTGGTCAACCAGATTATTTCAATTTTTTTTTCAAAGAGCTATTACTGTTTAGAGGCTCTTAGGCCTAATGGCCTCCATCATCTTTGTGGATTGCCGTGGCCCATCTCAAGATCTGCCCCCTACAGAACTGGTAAGACCAAAAAACAAACAAACCTGTGCAGAAGGATGCTAAGAAAAGAACAGAACAATTTACTAATGAGTAACAACAATATAGCTGGTAGTAATTCAATTAAGAATACTACATATGTAGTATTTACAAAAATCCAACAGGTAAATCCACATTTTTTACAATAATCCAACAGGTAAGTTTTCAACAATCCAACAGGTAAGTCTACAATGGACCTAGTAGTAATTCAGCTAAGAATACTACATATGCAGTGTTTACAAAAAACCCACAGATGAGTCCACTATTTTACCAGATAAGTTTTCAACAAACCAACAGGTAAATCTGTAATATTAATCCAACAGGTAAGTTTACAATGGACAACAAAGACTCTGGATTTCAGAACTTCGTTTCGAATAGTCTTCCTCAGAAGAGGCTAAATGTACACAAAATATTAAAAATCTTGTACATTACAACAATTTACAAAAAGGACTGAAAATACACAATGGTTACCTGATTAAAGAACTCTTTAAGGACTCATCAAATGTTTCCAAGGTAAACATCAGCAGAACAGCTTTCCTATGTGAAACATACACACATCTCCATGAAATAATAATATTGATATAGATAATATTTAAGAGGAAGAAAGTTATGCATTCACCAATTTGCAATGAAAAATATTAATAGGGCAGCCAGTCAATATTCATAGGGGGAAATCTCCAAAGTCTTATGTTGCTGGTATGCCTCTAAGAGGCTAGAATAGTCATACTGATTTAAATACCATAGCTAAAGACTTAGCAAGAGGGAGATTCTCATGATTCTGTTAAAAGGGACCATGTACCATTTTATAGGAAGCAGCTCAATTCCAGTGCCTGGATAAGACCAAAGGGATGGTAAGTTTTAAGACGATAGATCCAGAATGCTTCACGTTGAAGTAATGTCGTTTGGATATTGATCCTATTGTAATTATGAATTTTTAAGGTTTCTAAAACCAAAAATCTAAATTCATTAAAGGCATGGTTTTTATCTACAAAATGCTGGACTAGTAGAGAGTCAAGCCATTGTTGCTTTATACATGATTTATGTTCAATTATACATGTTCTAACGGTATGTGTTGACATACCCACATAATAAAGATCGCAATCACATCTTATCAAATAAATAACCGTTTTGGAGGAACAATTCAAGAATGCTTTCAAATCATAAGTAAAATTAATATTAAGGAAATGTATTGGCCAGTAGGTGTCATTGTCTCACTATGCTGAAGAACAGTAAAATCAGAATGAACTAAAGAGTCATGTATACTTCTTTCTGAATCCTATGAAAGATTTATTTTGGCATCCTGGTATTTCATTAACATGCCAGTATTTAAGAATTATTTTTAATTGGTTCAGCAAGTGGTGTATAGTCAAACGCACAATGTATGTTATGCTATTCCTCAGAGTGGTCTGTCTCTTTAAGAAGATCGAGATGATTTGCAAAATGAGCTCTATGGATAGTATTTGCTACAACCTGAGAGGGGTAACCTCGATTTGTAAACTGTTGAGTCAATTTAATGCATTCAGCCTCATAAAGTTCAGATAATGCAGCGTTTCTTTTTGCCCTCAGATACTGGACCTAGGGAAGAATATACTATAGATGTCTAACATGATGAGATTTGAAATGAAGATACGGATTCCTATCTGAAGTTTTAGAAAAGACGTTGACAGGCAATGTGCCTACTGCAGAAATAAAGACAGTCATATCAAGGAAATTAATATTGGTTGAAATGCATTGAAAAGTAAATTTAATAGTGGGATGGAGGGCATTCAGCCAATCTACAAAACTATTAATTTGAATATTATCACAAAATAAAAAAGAGGTCATCAATACATCTCTTAAAGAAAAGAATGTTTGTATAAAAAGAATTGTTTTCAGTATTCAGGATCCATTTGGATTCAAAGGCAGCCATAAATAAGTTAGCAACACTGGGAGCAAAGGTGCTTCCTGTGGCAGCACCTCTGATTTGGAGATAAAAATAATTCTTAAACCTGAAAAAATTCCTGTCAAATATTATGTCTATCAAATCCAGAAGACAATGGGTGGGAGGGAAAAGAGATTCCCTGCAAATTAAGTAATCTGCCAAAATTTGGCGCGTCTCCTCATGAGGAATATTAGAGTAAAGGGAGGCAACATCCATGGTGACTAACAGGGCATCCTGAGGCACTTGTAACAACAGATGCCTCATTGTGGGGATAGGTGTGTCAGAGACACATGGTCTGAGGCTGAATGAGGTCCACATATTAACCTCTTGGAACTGAAAGCTATTCGCTTTGCCCTTAACTCCTTTCCAGCTCTTCTACATGGGAAGGGGGTCTAAATTCAGACAAACAATACCACAGCCATGTTTTATATCAACAAACAGGGGTACAGCTTCCCTCCCTTTGCACCAGGAAGCCACTGCCATTTGGGAATGGGTAATTATGAATCAGACATTCATTCAGACCATCTGTATTGCTGATTCAGAAAATATCAAAGCAGACTCCAGTGAGGTGGAGATTTTAAAAAAGCATTTTTACTTACAATCATGGCTGTATGTTAGCTCTTCAGAGAGCCTTTATACTCACTCCTCCAGTCTGAAGTTGCTGGAGTACTTGTACAAAACATGTACAAACTCCTCCCTACACATGCATTTTCCTGGATGGAAAGGTTTTCCAGATATACTGCCTCCAGCTAAGGAGACCCTATCACATAATCTTTGTGCCACATGACTGCTTTTCACAATGAGTCACAAAGAATTTTCAATAGACTTGCTGCTGTGACTCAAAGAGGTACACTCATACAAATCTTAACACCAGAATGTACAAATAATATTTTTCTCAGTGCTCCCCCCTCTAGTTTCCTATGAGGTGGGGGATATATATATATCTCCTTATAAATAATTATCTTTTGGTTTCGCAAGATTCCATGCGCTCCCATTGGCTGTAAAATGCCCTCCCTCAGCCCTTGGCCTATCAGCCGCCACTCAAGACTACTCACGTGCCATTGGCCGGGTGCTGGGTCTGCTCCTCTTCCCCACCCACTCCCCCTGGCAGACAGCTCTCTCTCCTGAGGAAGACAGTTCTCTTGACTCCTGGGAGGGACTGTCCCCTCAGTGGCTGTTGGTAGGCAGCCAAGCTTGGTTCTGTGAGTAAAAAAACAAAGGACATTCAGCATAACCCCCTCCCCCACCCATAACCCCCTCCCCAATGGCCACTTTCCTGTCAGAATAAATGGAAAAAGGCTCTTTCTCCTGCTTAGCTTCAGCATGGCTGGCTGGCTAACGAGGTGGGCCAGCGACCATCAGACCATTTTCTTCAACTCCCCGCTGTGCGGCTGACTTTCCCCTAGGGCTGCCAATCTCCTGGAGATCTCCCACTGTTCCCACTGTTACAACTGACCTCCAGATGACAGAGATCAATTCCCCGGGAAAAAATGGTTGCTTTGGAGGGTAGACTCTATGGCATTATACCCTGCTGAGTCCTTCCACACACACCCCACAGGATCCACCCCCCCCAAATCTCCAGGTATTTCCCTAATCAAAGTTGGCACCTGTACTTTCTCCTTTGTCAGTAAAAGGCCCTTTCCACACCTATGTTGGCCGTAGGGAGAAAACTCATCGGGCCCAGTCCTGATCAGGTTGCCAACTCCAGGTGGGCAATTCCTGGAGATTTGAGGGATGGAGCCTGGAGAGGGTGAGGTTTGAAGAGGGGTGGCACCTCAGAGAGGTACAATGCCATAGACTCCACCCTCCAATCCAGCTATTCCCTGATGGGGAACCATTGTTGCCAATCTCCAGGTGGAGGCTGGAGATCACTCAAAATTACAACTGCTCTCTAGGAGGGAGGGGGGAGGAGATGGAAAACTAAAGGTTGGTTGATGGTTGGCTGGGAGGGAGATAGGGTTGTCAATTCCAGGTTGGGAAATTCCTGGAGATTTGAGGGGTCGAACCTGGAGAGGGTGAGTGTTGAGGAGGGGTGGGACCTCAGACAGGTACAATGCCATAGACTCCACCCTCCAAACCAGCCACTCCCTCCTGGGGAACCACTGTTACCAATCTTGGGGGTGGGCTGGAGAGCACTCAAAATTACTACTGCTCTTCAGGTAGCAAAGATCGGTTCCTCTGGAGAAAATGGTGGAATCTGTCATTATACCCTGCTGAGATTGCCACAGCAAATTGTCACTGAGTGCTCAAAGCTGGGGCACTCTCCCAGAGCCTCTTTCTAGAGCCTGTTGTATTTAGTTCCACAACAGGCCTTATTCCTAGTAATAGACATAAAAATAATAGTAACCATAACAAGCATTTTAAAAATTGGTACTTCTGGATTTGCTCAGCACAGGATACTGGTGGCAAGGGACACATACTAGTTTCCCATTCCTCTATCTTAGAAATATGAAATTATTAAGCCAATTCTTGGCTGAAGAGTCTGATGTGAATAATAATGCTATTAAGTAATGTGGGGCTTAGAGCAGGAGTCACTGGGGGATTGGGGGTCAGTAGCTGCAAATTTCCTGCATTGTGCATGGGACTGGAACAGATGACCACTGGGGTCCCTTCCACCTCTGTGTTTCTAAACCTTTATTTTCTTTTACTCCTGCATGTTTCATCTGTGGTACCCACTGTACTTTGGAATTTAAGATATCACATCAGAAACTATTTGTGTGTTTTCCTCAGGTATGACTCAATTTCTGTCATCTTACCTTTAAAAAGGGGAGATCATGCACAAATCCCAGGTTATACTGATAAGAAAACAGTTGCAGAAAATCAAGGCAAAGAAAATCTGTTAAAGGAAGAAATTCTCATCAACCAACTGAAGTTAGCCTCATGGCCATTGGACACAGCTATTTTTAACAATCTACCTCCTAGACTTCGCAAAGGTATGAATATAAAGTCAAGTCTCAGTAAAAATTATTGTAGTAATAACTAATAACTTAACAAATGGTTGATACAAATAGCTATACAATCTGGCCACAGTTTCACAATTTTAACTTTCAGTTGATTTCAGTAGGAGAATTAAGCATATGCCAGTTATTTCCTATTAAAAATAATGGGACTGAAAAATGTTTGGATAATACATATTTTTGTTGCTTTTGTACTGTATGTTGGTTAGAAAAACAACATTATTTATACAGCATTACTTATGAAGAACTTAACAGTTCTCATACAATATGAAAGAACAAAATATGTACTATTTGCTAATCAGTTTCATTTTGCTAATTTTCAGTAATTATTTTAATTTCATAAGTAAAAGAACTGATAAATCGGCAGTGTTTTATAGATTGATTTATAACAAGTTATGAAAGTTCAGCATGGTAGCTTTGAATATTGTTCAAATGGTTTCAGTAAAATGACCTAACTAGGAATTTGCATATAGTGTTGTGCACTCTAGAACACTAGTGTTTAAAAACTATGATGCAAAGGCCTAAATGGCTGGTTGTCATAGGTAAGCTGTAACTGAACAAAGGAAAGGAATAGAGATGAAAGAAGCTCTTACATCCCTACTCTTTATCATTGCTTGTCATTTGCCCATGCTTAGAAAGCAGTCCTAAGCAGCTGTACTCAGAAGTCTCGTGATATTCAGTGGGTCTTATTCCTAGGAAAGTGTCCTTAAGATTGCAGCCTTAGTTTTCTATTATCTGTTGGCAAAAGGAGTGGATTATAATCAGTACTCCTAAAGCTATAAGGGAAGTATATTTCTGTTGAGTTATAAAATGCAGAAAATGTTATTGAGGATCAAATACATCTTGGTTTGTTTTGAGTGGACTGCTGAATAAGCCAGTTTTCCCCTGTCCCTTTGATACTGAAAGCATGTTCCTTTTTCTGAAAGAAAATTGGGAGCACACAACTGTAAAAAAGTAAAGTTTAACTACCCATAGAGGAGTCTATTTTGGATTTTCTGTGCAAGTCACAGTCCTTACTAGAAGGAGACAAACCAAGAGCAGCAGTTTATAGAGTGATGCAGTGGGGAGGATGCATCTGCTATATGTGAATGAATGATTTAATCATACCACATTCAGAGACTCTGCTGAATTGCCTCCCTGTGTAGAAGCTGAATGGGAATTGCTGAACTAAAATCTTGTATAACAGAAGTGTTGATATGATTTAGACCTGCATATCAGTCTGTTTTTATTTATTTATTACAGCCAACGAACATATTCAAACATAATACAATGTAAAAGATAATAGCTTAAAAGAAAAAAATAATGTCATTAGGATATATGTCATATTTCAAAGATAAAATGTACCAATCATCATCTTTTTAAAAAATTATGTATTATTCTAAAAATATAAAATCAGAAAAGGAGAAGTCCTACTGAACATGTCTATTGTTTGCTGCACACTTTGATCGCTTGGGTACAAAACTTAGCTATTACCTTAGTAATAGCTGGAATTTCATCTGTCAATAGATTCTCCCAAGGCTATTTTTGGGCAGGAACACAGAGGAATGGAATTCTGGCTGGCTTCAGAGTTGGCCACGCCCACTACAGCCAAAACCTCTGTATGCATAGCTACAGAGGGAAGGCCTGGAGAACTACCCCCCCCGGCGACTCTGAGGCGGGTGGGCCAGGGCCCCCCGGAAAGATCGTGCCTTCCCTGGCCTGTCCAAGGGCCAGCTTTCCTGGGTTCCCTGCAGCCATGGGACGCCCAGGCAAGCCAAGGGAAGTCATTGGGGTGTGGCCTAATATACTAATGACCTGTGCTGTCAGGGGTGTGACCTAATACACTAATGAGTTTCTGCTGTTGGGTGTGGCCTATTATGCTAATAGGTTCCTGCTGGGCTTTTTCTACAAAAAAGCCCTGATTTCTCCAGACATGCCTTATCCATCAGCAGTGCTAGTCCATTCAAAAAAAGGATTGTCTTACTTCTGATTTCTTTATTATTAAAAAGACAGCAGTTAAAAACGTGTTCCAACACTTCCACTTCACCTAGGGAGCATGGACAGAATCTTTTCAGTATATGAGATCTTCTTATATCTTCCTTCTGATACCACTGATGGCATAACATCACATCTAGCCAGGGTAAAAGCCCTCCTGTTGGGAGAAAAATCCAAAGCTTCAAGGTATTGGGCTGTTGTCATAGAATATCTAAATTTCTCAGGGGCCATGAAGTTTGGAGTTCTCATTAGGTCTTGCTGTCACTCCATGTCACAAACTCTTTGTTTGATTATAGATTTCAAATGATCAATATTTTGTGACAATAGAGCAGCAGGTAAAAGGCCCATTCTTTCTAACCTATCCTCAACAAAGTGTAACCATCTTGGCTGTTGGAGAGCTTGTGTTACTAAAGGAAGAAGGCCTTTTGGTTTTCTGTGTATCCTAAGATACTGAAAGGCAGAGGTGAACAGGATTCTTGCCTCGATTCTCATTTGTCCTGTTTCTGGTCGAAGGATAGAGTTAGGTGCACCAGGAAGGACCTGAAGAATGGAACAGAGAAATTTAGATTGTATTTTTTCAAAAGAATGCAGACAAGTGGCCGAAATACCTAGGAAGGTACCATACAGAAGTTGAGTTATTACTTTAGCTTGGAAAACCTTCCGTGCAGCAGGTGCATAGGATCCCCCTTTGGAGTGAAAGAATCTTAAAATTGCATATGAGGCTCTCTCAGAGCACTCTGCCCTCAGATTACAGTGTGCTGCATTAGATCTGGTCTTCTGAGATATGACTCCAAGGTAGAAAGTATGAACTTGAACAAAATCATACCATGGTTTCTCACTTCATAATTCTAGAAAATGCTTGACCATACTTGTGGAATGCTAGAAGCTGTTATGTTTATGTTCAATTGGAATTAATGACTGTGTAAATAACAGCATTACAGGAGGCTTGTAAAGAGAAGCATGGACTTCACGCTCAGCTTTCTAAATTTCTACCAATGAGACTGATATCCTATATGATGTTGCCATATACCCTGCCAGTTGAATCAGCATATTTTGTGGCCTTAAGGTAAGTTTTAGGAGTTTGGAACTGTCTTTTATATTACTATTAGTACAGTTTATTTCCTAATATATATGATTGCCACAGCAAATTGTCACTGAGTGCCCAAAGCTGGGGCACTTTCCCAGAGCCTCTTTCTAGAGCCTGTTGTATTTATTTCCACAACGGGCCTTATTCCTAGTATATAAATAATTCTTTTCTGTCTTATGCCTGTTGATGCTGGGAGGTAGGGGCTGTGGGCTCCTGAACTGTAAGGCTCCTTCTAGGCAGATGTAGAATTGAGGCAGCTGGGCTGGGAGACAAAGAGAGAGCTGCTGGGAAGGTGAGTTTTTTTTGCCTTTCCTAAACTGCTGAATTTCTGAGGATCATTAACTGAAGTTACTTTGTGAGATGACAATTTGAGGATGAGTGAGTACTTGTAGCCTTCTGGAGAGGCAGGGGTCTTTTGGGGGGGGAGCTCACTGGAGCGCAGCTCCGGGAGCTCAGGAGCCAAGCCCCGCCCCCAGCCGCTGTCATGGGGAGTCTTTCAGGCAGCCGAATGTCAATTTCAACTCCATTATATCCTATGGGCCATTGAAGTCAATGGTGAAAACTTAGAGTATATTCTGGGGGCTGGAGGGAAGGGGTTTCAGGGAGAGGCTCCAAACTCACAGGGTAGCTGATGGAGCCTCTCCACAAGATACCCACCAAGTTTCAAGAACATTGTATCAGGGGTCCAATTCTATGGGCCCCTAAACAGGTTGCCCCTATTCCCTCCATTGTTCTCTATGGTGGGAAAAAAATAACTTGTTTTCCCATCATAGAGAACAATGGAGGGAATAGGAGCAACCTGTTTGGGGGCCCGTAGAATTGGACCCCTTGGCCCAATGTTCTTGAAACTTGGTGGGTATCTTGTGGAGAGGCTCCAACAGCTATCCTGTGAGTTTGGAGCCCCTCCCTCAAACCCCCTCCCTCCAGCCCCCAGAATATACCCTATGTTTTCACCATTGACTTCAATGGCCCATAGGATATAATGGGGCCGAATTGCCGTCCTTTCCTTCTCTTTTTCCTCTTTCCCTCCTTCTTCTCTTCTCTCTTTCTTCCTTTCCCACCTTCTTCTCTTCTCTTTTTTCCTTCTTTCCCTGTTTCCCTCCTTCTTCCCTCTCTTTCTTTCCCTCCCCTTTCCTTCTCTTTCTTTTCCTCTTTCCTTCTTTCTTTCCTTCTCTCTACTCTCTCTCTTTCATCCTTCTGTGGCCCATCTCATGAGAAGGAGTTTAAACTTTAAACGCCTTCTCTCTTAGCTTCCCCACCCAGACCAGCTGGAGAAGGGAAGGGGAGGCTTTTGAAGATGCCTCCCCCCCTTTTGCTTCCCCTTCTGACATCACTTCCGGTGATGTCAGGAGGCGTGGCATATGCTAATAGCCTAATAGCTCACTAGCATACCATATGCTAATGAGCTCCTGCAGCTCTTTTTCTACGAAAAGACCCCTGTGGAGAGGGGTATTTAGTCTTTGTTTGTTGCTCATTGAGAAAGGTCTATTTGCCTGGAGCTGATTGCAAGCCCCACCCTTTGCTGTTGCTGCTGGGAGGTGGGAGCTGTGGTCCTCTGAATTGTAAGGTTCATTTTAACTACCGAAATTCTGCCCAAAAGTGATAAATTCAAAGTATTCCACTTCTTTATGTCCTGTTGGACTTTAGTCCAGGTCTTTTCGTAATTATTCTTTAAAAAGTCTATATTTTTCGTTGTAATCTCAGTTCCCAGATATCTAGTTTTCTTCACCACTTCACATTGAACTTTTTCTTGTAAATCCAGTTAATTTTCTTTTCTCATGTTTTTACAAAGTATCTTTGTTTTGTTCTTGTTCACATAAAATCCAGCCAAATCTCCAAATCCTTTCATCCTTTCCATCAATAGCGGTACATTGGTTACTGGATCTTCAATTATAAGCATTACATCATCTGCTAAAGCCCTGTATTTATACTCAAAACCTCCGATTGTAAGTTCTTTTATGTCTTTATCCTCTCTTATTTTGTTCAGCATCACTTCCAAAATCCAAATAAATAATAAAGGAGATAACGAGCATCCTTGTCTAGTCCCTTTTTGAACTTTAAAATAATCCGTCATCTCTTTATTTACATTCAGCGACGCTTTTTGTTCACAGTATATCACCCTAATCATATTTGAGAAGGGCTGACCAATGTCCATTCTTTCAAACACCTGAAACATAAATTCCCAATTTAAATTGTCAAAGGCTTTTTCAGCATCTAAAAATAGAAAAGCAACCTCTTTTTCTGGATTTTATCATAGTATTCAATTGCGTCGATCACAATTCTTAAATTGTCTCTAATTTGTCTACTTGGTAAAAAACCGGCTTGTTCTTCTCTTATGACATCTTTCAGATAATTCTTCAATCTCTCCGAAATTACTTTGGCAAACAATTTATAGTCATTATTGAGTAGTGAAATTGGTCTATAATTTTTAACATCTGTCAAATCTTGTCCTTCCTTAGGTATGAGTGATATGTTAGCTTCTTTCCAAGATTCTGGTATTACCTTGGTCAACTGAATTTCATTTACTAGAAGTTCCATAATCGGGGTCAGCTCCTCTTTTACTTTTTTATAAAATTTTACAGTAAATCCATCTGGTCCTGGAGCTTTCCCTAACTTGGCATCCTCTATTGCTTTGTATATTTCTTCTTTCTGGATTGGACCATTCAGCATTTCCTTAGTTTTAAGGTCAATCTCAGGTAAATCTACTTTATCCAAGTAATTTTTAATTTTCACTGGATCGATATTCTTTTTTTGAAATAATTTTGCATAATATTTAAAGAAGACTCTTTTTAATCCGTTCATGTCTACTATTTCTTTACCATCTTCAATTATTTTACTTATTGTCCTTCTCTCACTTCGATTTTTCAATTGCCAAACCAAATATTTTCCTGGCTTATTTGCTCCTTCAAAAGATTTTTGCTGCAATTTCTTTAAGTTCCAGTAGAGTTCTCTGTTAAGTATCATCTTCGATTGGTCTTGTAAAATCTGAATTTCTTTAATAAGTTTCTTTTTGCCTGGTCTCCGTTTCAGCTCGTTTTCTTTTTGCTGAATTTTTCCCTGCAATTCCTTTTATTGTTTCATATTTTGTTTCTTATCAGCCGCATTCATTGATATCAATACTCCTCTCATCACAGACTTATAGGCATCCCAGACTGTCTGTATTTTTACATTTTGATTTAAGTTCATTTGAAAAAAAAAGTTGAGTTTCCTTATGCAATGTCTCCACTAACTTTGTCTTATCTAATAAATCTTCATTAATTCTCCAATGGAACTGTTTCATTTTTTCTTTTAGTGTCCAAAGTACCGGGTTATGATCTGAATTGGTCTTTGGCAAAATTTCTATCTTCTGAGTTTTTAATGCAATTTCACTCGACATCCAAATCATATCTATTCTTGAGAAGGATTTATGTCGGTTAAAATAAAAAGTAAAGTCTTTAACCTTTGGGTGCCATTTCCTCCATACGTCTTCCAGTTTCTCTTGTTCGATCAGTTTGAAAAATTTTTTGGGTAACTTCCCAATCTTCTCGTCACCCTTTTGTGATTTTCTATCCAGTTTATTGTTAACAGTACCATTAAAGTCTCCAGCTAGAATTATCTGATCATAATGCACTTGGTCCAATTCCTTCATCAAATCTTTAAAAAAATTCTCTTTAGCTCCGTTAGGAGCATATAAATTGACTACCAGTGTCTTTTTTTGAAGCATTGTAATTTCTACAGCAACATATCTCTCATCTTTATCAGTAAAAATTTGTTTTGGCTCCAAATTTCTATTTACATAAATCACAACTCCTTTATTTTTTTTCTCTACCAATGAATAAAAATCTTCTCCCAATTTTTTATTAATCAAATATTTATTGTCTCATTTTTTTTATATGGGTTTCTTGTAGACAGATGATATTAGATTTCTGCTTTTGTAGCCAATAATTCACTACCCTTCTTTTGGAAGGTGAATTAAGTCCATTTACATTCCACGATAACAATTTGTAATCCATCATGAAGTATTTTTAAATATCTCCAAAATCTTCAGGGTTTTCAGCTTTGAACATATACATATCTCCAGGTGTTTTAATCATATGTATTTTTGAATTGTAGGTAAATGACAGATCTTGTGGTATCTCCCATCTGAATCTAATATTTAACTGCTTCAACTTATCCACCAACTTCTTGTATTTCTTTCTATCCTGCAAGATGGTCCTTGGGAGTTCTTTCATTATTATTATCTTTTTGCCGTCAATTTCCAATGGTTGTGTGAACTGCTTCTTGAATATATCCTCTTTCATTTTCCTTGTTACAAATTGAACAATAACATCTCTTGGTAATTTTTTTTTTTTTAGCATAAGCTGAGTTCACTCTATAAATTAGATCAAAATCTGAATCCAATTCTCCTTGATCTTCTCCCAGATATTCTGTCAAAGCTGCCATCACCACCTTACGTATATTTTCCCCCAACTTTTCTTCTATCCCTCTTAATCTCAGATGGTTTAACATTGCTTTGTGTTCCACCATTGCCTCAAGATTCCGGTTATTTTGTGTATTTGTTTCCATTTTCCCCCCCAAATCCTGTGTCTTTTGCTCCATTTCAGTTGATTTTGTCACCAAAGCTTTAACCTGACTACTTGTATTTTCCACTTCTTTTTTAATCTCTGCCACCTCTGCAAGCACTAACTCTCTCAAGGCCGCCACATTTTTTCTTGAACTTCTTCCAACTGTTCCAGCTGTTTTTCCATTTGTTTCTCTAATTGCTTGTCCATCTGCTTCACCATACCTTGAATCGCTTCAAACATACGTTTCTCCATTGCTTCCATTGCTGCCTGCCATTCTCTTTAGTTGACATGCTTGGACTTGCAGCTGACGCCGCTCTTTGTTGAAGTCTTGGTTCCGTTTTGAAAATTTCTCAATGTGCTTCAGCTGTCTTCTCAATATTCTTTAAATCCCGCTTTTTTTTGCTATTTTTAACAGTCTATTTTGTTCTAAAATTATGTTTTAAAATTCAGTCCTCCACAAAATGGCGGGCGCAATTTCTCGATGGTTTCTATGGCTAGAGTAGGCTCTCTTTAGATTTCCTGTTTCTGGTCCCATGTTAACAATGTCCTACCGGAAACACTTCTGCTCCGCTTCTCTTCCGGTCCTCCAGCACACACTCTAGCCAAATCGCAGTTTCAGCCAGACACAGTTTTATGTTACACCTTTGTCTCGCAATCTTTCCAGTCACATTCGCTCCTACACTTATCGCTCAGTCTCTGACTGCAGGAATGTTAATGTCAATTTAGTCCAATTTTAGCACTTTAGCAAGCTCTTCAAAATTTTACGATGGATCGATTAATCAGCTTTAAACCTTATGCGCTTAACCGCCTTGTTCAAATTTTGTTATATCTTCTTCCCGATAAGCAAATCGTTTTTGTTACCTTAAATGTTTATCTTGGGACTTCGCATCGCTTCTCTTTGTTTCCCTCTTCCAGTTGTTTCTTAAGAGATCGGGAAATGGTGAATTTAAGCTGATATTTCAGCTCGGCTAGCTTCTTTAGTGCTGTCTTGCAATCGCCCGCTTCTGAGAGGAGTTCAAAGCGTAAACAAGCCCCCTCCAGGACTTGTGCACGCCGATCTCAACTCTCACTTGGACCTTGTTGCTTGCCTGTCACCCCCCTGCCTGCGGGATGCCGCATGTTGGGCAATATAACTGCCCAAACTGTCAGAAGAAGCTGCCGTCCACTCCACTCTTTTGCAGAGTGCGTCAGTTCGCCATTTTACTCCGACCGGAAGCCCGAAACTATTCATTTTTTTTACACACTTCCTAGGCATTCTATAGAATGCCAAATGAGAAGCTGGCAAAGTATGAAGTCAGGCCTCTGGAGCCCTCCCTGCCCCCCCAACTCCTCTCTGGAGGCCCGCGCCACAGCGGCACGCCCTCTGGAACCCTTCCTGCCCCCCCAGACTGCTCTCCGGAGGCCTGCGACATGGCTGCGGGCCCTCTGGAGCCTTCCCGCCCCCCGACTGCTCTCTGGAGGACTGTGCTGCGGTGGCGTGCCCACCGGAGCCCCCCTGCCCCCCTGGACTCCTTTCCAGAGGCTCATGTCATGGTGGCGAGCCCTCTGGAGCCCTTCCTCCCCCAACTCCTCTCCGGAGGCCCGCACCATGGCGCCAGGCCCTCCGGAGACTTCCCTGCCCCAACTCCTCCCTGCCCCCCAACTGCTCTCCAGAGGCCCACACAGGGCCCTCTGGAGCCCACCTTGCCCCCAACTTCTCTCCGGAGGCCTGTGCCACGGCGGCGCGCCATCCAGAGCCCTCCCTGCCCCCAACTCCTCTCCGGAGGCCCCCACCGTGGTGGCGCGCCCTCAGGAGCCCTCCCTGCCCCCCGGACTCCTCTCTGGAGGCCCGCACCGCAGCACTGGGCCCTCCGGAGCCCTCCCTGCCCCCCTGGACACCAGTCTGGAGGCCGGCGCCACGGCGGTGGGCACTCTGGAGCCCTCCCCGCCCCCAACTCCTCTCCAGAGACCTGCGCCATGGCCGTGGGCCCTCCGGAGCCTTCCCTGCCTCCGGACTGCTCTCCAGAGGACCGCGCTGTGGTGCCGGGCCCTCTGGAGCTTTCCCTGCCCGCCAACTCCTCCCTGTCCCCCCAACTCCTCTCTGGAGGCCCCCACCGTGGTGGCGCGCCCTCAGGAGCCCTCCCTGCCCCCCGGACTCCTCTCTGGAGGCCCGCACCGCAGCACTGGGCCCTCCGGAGCCCTCCCTGCCTCCCTGGACACCAGTCTGGAGGCCGGCGCCACGGCGGTGGGCACTCTGGAGCCCTCCCCGCCCCCAACTCCTCTCCAGAGACCTGCGCCGTGGCCGTGGGCCCTCTGGAGCCCTTCCTCCCCCAATTCCTCTCTGGAGGCCTATGCCGTGGCATTGGGCCCTCCAGAGCCTTCCCTGTCCCCCCAACTCCTCTCCGGAGGCCTGCGCCAGGCCCTCCAGAGCCCTCCCTGCCCCCCAACTCCTCTCCAGAGACCTGTGCCATGGCCGCGGGCCCTCCGGAGCCTTCCCTGCCCCCCAGACTGCTCTTCAGAGGCCCGTGCCACGGCGCCGGGCCCTCTGGAGCCTTCCCTGCCCCCCAACTCCTCTCTGGAGGCCCGCGCCAGGTGCTCCAGAGCCCTCCCTGCCCCCTCAACTCCTCTTCGGAGGCCCGCGCTGCAGCGGCGCACCCTCAGGAGCCCTCCCTGCCCCCACGGACTGATCTCTGGAGGCCCATGCCGTGGCGCTGGGCCCTCCGGAGCCTTCCCTGCCCCCCAACTCCTCCCTGCCCCCCCAACTCCTCTCCAGAGGCCTGCACCACAGCGGAGCGCATTCCAGAGCCCTCCCTGC
The DNA here is from genome assembly GCA_029375565.1 of Gekko gecko. Classification (NCBI taxonomy): domain Eukaryota; kingdom Metazoa; phylum Chordata; class Lepidosauria; order Squamata; family Gekkonidae; genus Gekko; species Gekko gecko. The sequence goes on along the minus strand of JAPDNY010000005.1, from coordinate 212,110,179 downwards.
CCCCCCAACTCCTCTCCGGAGGCCTGCACTGCGGTGGCAGGCCCTCTGGAGCCCTTCCTCCCCCAACTCCTCTCCGGAGGCCTGCGCCGTGGCGCCGGGCCCTCCGGAGCCTTCCCTGCCCCCCGGACTGCTCTCCGGAGGCCCTGCTCCATTTAATAGCTGAATTTATTTCCTGCTTTCCTTATCCCCCCTTTCCTCCCCCCCATTTCCCCCTGCAGCCGTGTATTGATTTACTCCCCCCTTGTGTTTCAGTTCCCGAGATCTGCACTTGCTCGGGGCCTGACCCACGCTGTTGCTGCCCCACCCCATCAGGACTCAGAAGTCATTCCAGAGGTGAGTCGCTCCTTGACTTTCTCCCTTGGTGGCCCCTACCATGAGCCTTCCACTGCCAGGGCTCCCGACCGGGTTGTGTTGCTGCTGGAGCCCTGCAAGTTCCAGCCTGAGAAAGGGAGGTGTGTGTTTGAGTGGATGCGCTTTCTGCTGCTGGAGCCCTGTACGTTCCTTCCAGGTAGAGGAGCTGAGCTGGGGTTGTGTGTGTCTGTGTGTGTGTGTACTGCCAGAGATGGGAGATGTGTGTTTGGGTGGGTGTGCTTTCTGCTGCAAGCCTTCTGCTTACACGTTCCTTCCAGCTAGAGGAGGGGCTGAGGTGAGTGTGTGTGTGTGTGTGTATTGCTGCTGGAGCCCTGCAAGTTCCAGCCAGAGACAGGAAGGAAGACTGCCCCCTTTCACTCCCTCAGCAGCATTGCCTTGGTGCTTTTCCATGGACTCCTGCTGCCAAGGCTGTGTGTTTTCTGCTGCTGAGCCCTTCAAGTTTCTTCCAATCAGAGGGGGAGGGGGAAGCTGCCCCATCTCTCTCCCTTGGCAGTGTTGCTTCTGGAGGTGGGTTTGTGTGTGTGTTTTCTGGTACTGAGCCCTTCAAGTTCCTTCCAGCCAGAGGGGGAGGGGGAAGCTGCCCCTTTTTCTCCCTTGGCAGCATTGCTTCTGGAGGTGGGTTTGTTTGTGTGTTTTCTCCAGTCCAGTGTCACCTTTAAGGCCAAGTTTTATGCAGGTACCAGGATATAATGGAGCTGAAATTGACATTCGGCTGCCTGAAAGATTCCCCAGGACGCCGGCTGGGGGCGGGGCTTGGCTCCCGAGCTCCTGGAGAACAGCTCCGGTGCGCTCCCCCCACAAAAGACCCCTGATTATAGTCAATCGTGGATTAAACCAACATGATGAACACATGCTTACCGAAGAGATTTCCGTTTCTGATACCTGTTCTATGTGTTTAAAGGAAACGAGTGATGCACCTGCATGCAAAAAGTGTCGTCAAAAAATTTATACCTTCTGTGGCCATGCTAGTAAAGATGATGACATGGATATTTTGTGCACCCTTTGTTTCAAAACTGAAAATGCCATTGAAGGTAAAATAAATTCTAAAATCAATCTGGACATACAAGTCGAAAGAATGAAAATGAATTCAGAAATAAAATTTCCCACTGCTCCTTTGGGAACTACTGTGCGAATTTCTATTCCTGATGTCGACAAGGGGCAAGGTGATTCGTGCAATATATTGGCCGTTGTAATGAGTGTGACAGAGGATGGTTTCTACCGACGGAACTTCTGAAGGGATTTTAAAACAAGTATATGTGAGATCACAATTCACTTTATGCCCTAAGAACTTGCTTAGAATTGAAGATATTCCTGACCATGAAATTCCTCTCCGCTCAGTTGCAATTGCTCAGTCCAGTGGAAGCGGTCAAGGATTCGTCAAATGTATGTGTAAAACAAAGTGCCAAAATATGAAATGTCTTTGCGTGAAAAATGTAATGAAATGTAATTCAAAATGTCATTCAAGCCTACCATGTTGCAACAAGTAGGTTAATTTTAATTTCTTCTGTTTTGTACAACGTTCATATTTCTTTACGTATGTTGAATAATTTTTTTAATGGCAGCTAGGACACAACACCATGCCACTTTTGAACATATTTTTAACCAGTCAAACAAAAATAAACCAGTTACTAGTTGTGATAGGCCTCTTCTTGAACCCAAGGGAGCCCACACTGCCTCTTTGATGAATCTGGGGAACCTGCTTGGTTTTGTGATATGAGCATTCTCCTCAGTTGCAAGATATTCTTAGGGTAGCAATGGTAAAGGTTTTGGGTTGCTGCCATGAGGCAAATTTTGTATTGAGCATGAAGAATACAGAGATTGCAGAAGCATTAGGTTAAATAAAACAACAAAGAAAAATTATTTAGATACAGACTATGTGGTGAATTCTCTTTAAAACTTGCAGTTACCAGGTCTGCTCACCACCAGAGACCTGGGTAGATCTAGACCACTCTGCCACTCTACCAGGCAAAACTACCCATGAAATTGTCCAATCCCTTCCTGAGACAATGCCCCTCTTTTCTCTGCCCTCTCCCTCAGGAAGACCTCAACTCACCTCTGGAAGGAGACCGGATGCTAGAGCAGCACTCCCATGGGCTCAGGTGTGAAAACAGCTGAGTGACAGTTTTACCTCTCAGGGACAGGACAGTCTCCTGTCCATTACACTTACATTTTTTAAAAAACATGGTGAAGTCCAAGTGTAAGCTAGAGTCACCTTTGGTCCGGTTCACATATGAATGTGCATCAGTTGATGGCTCATAATGTGTGATATGCCTCTACTAATACCGTGTTGGAGATGAGATGAAATATTTGCCTAGAGTGTTGGATCTGTGACAGCTCTTCCACACATAAAAGTCATCACTATCCCCTTTGAGTGATGCTGGGACAGACCTTTCTTTGGTTGTGCCTCGTGCCTGCTGCTACAATATGCTTCTTAATTTGAAATAAACTTGGCACCCCCTTTTCATCTTTAGTAGGATTGACTCTAATGTCATCCTTCTTGTGTACATCTAGAGTACCATCTGCCAGCCTACCTATATGTGATAGCAAGATCTCCAACCTCAGGAGGCCAGAAGGAACACAGGAAGGATGGATGGGGGGTGGAGATGGCAAGGAAGAGTCATGCATAGGTGTGGGAGGGTGCCGTCCTGCTCCTCCCGGTGGAGGGAGAAGCAGCACCGGGGGTTGGGGGTGCCTGGAGACACCTCTCACAACCATTTGGTGCCGCGGCAGTTGGGAGAAGCTTGGGGGGGATGTGTTGGGGGCATGGCAAAATTGCGATGGCAGTGGGCACCCCAGTGGCCCTGCCACCGCCGAGTCTTTCCCCCTGCTTCCTCGGAGGGCTGGGGGGTGTTGGGGGTGGAATTGCCACGGCTCTGCTCTCGGTTCTGCAAAGGGTGGGGTGGCAGCAGAATCGCGCCACGTGGGCCCACCTCACATAGCAGCTCGTCTCTTGGGCTGCGCAGCGGCTGCTGTCCCACCAGCAGTGGCACGGCCTGTGGCTCTGTTTCCCCCGCCACGACAGTTGCCGCTCGGGGGTGTCTGCAATGCTCCAGCAAAGCTGTGGATTATTGTGAACTGAAGTTCCACTTTGTGTGCCACTGGCAAAAAAAAGTGTGAGTGAGCGTTGTGGGCGCAGCATAAATTAGCTTGCTCTGGAGCCGTCCCTTCTGAAGTAAGGCAAATGCATTTGAGGCAGAGGTGGGAGGGAGGCGAGGAAGGGGCTGCAGTTTTGAGGCACGTTAAGGCCAGGGGCTTGGGAGTTTTGGAGGCGAGAACTGTGTCTGTCTCTGGCTTCTATTTATTTATTTATTTATTTATTATTTATTTATTCCATTTTTACCCCGCCCTCTCCGCGAACGGGCTCAGGGTGGCTTACAGTGAGGCAACCAAGTGCCAAGGACAGACAGCTAAAAACATATAAAACCAATAAAACATTCCAAAAAGGTAACATCATAAAGTGCTCAACAGTTATTCAATCAACTCAATCCAATGGCAACGGTATTAATCACAACGATGTTGGTCACAGCGGGACCCGATAGATCTCACTCGGCTGTCCCCTCCCTCCACCACATAAGATGGTAGAATTGGCGGCAGAGGGGAGTGGCGGCTCCTACTCAAAGGCCTGGCAGAAGAGCTCCGTCTTGCAGGCCCTACGGAACTGCGAGAGGACCCGCAGGGCCCTGATCTCCTCCAGGAGCTCATTCCACCAGGTAGGAGACGCCACTGAGAAAGACCTAGCCCTAGTGGCCACCAGCCTGGCCTACTTAGGGCCAGGGACTGCCAGGCGGTCTTGGAACTCGGACTGAAGTGCTCTTTGGGGCATATATGGGGAAAGGCGGTCCCTCAGGTATGCCGGACCCTGGCCATATAGGGCTTTAAAGGTAAGCACCAGCACTTTGAAGCGAATCTGGTATGCTATAGGCAGCCAGTGCAGCGCTTTCAGCACAGACCGGATGTGCTCCCGCCTGGGTATGCCCGCCAACAGCCTGGCTGCAGCATTCTGCACTAGCTGCAGCCTCCGGATTTACCCCAAAGGCAGCCCCATGTAGAGGGCGTTACAGTGGTCTAGCCTCGAGGTGACCATTGCGTGGATCACCGTGGCCAGGTCTTCGCGGTCAAGGAACGGGACCAACTGCCAAATCAGCCGGAGATGGTAAAAAGCCGACTTGGCAGTGGCTGCCACCTGGGCCCCCATAGTTAACGCGGGGTCCAGGAGTACTCCCAAACTCCTAACCTCCGGCACTGGCACCAACGGTGCCCCATCGAAGGTCAGAAGTGGGATCCCCAGCCCCCGACCGGTCCAACCCAGGCACAGGACTTCCGTCTTCGCAGGGTTTAGCTTCAATCGGCTCAGCCTGAGCCACCCGGCCACAGCCTGCAGAGCCCGGTGGAGATCTTCAGGGTCAGAGTCTGACCGTCCACCCAACATCAGATAGAGCTGGGTGTCATCCGCATATTGGTGACACCCCAGCCCATACCTCCGGGCAATCTGGGCGAGGGGGCACATGTAGATGTTAAACAGCATCGGGGAGAGCACTGCCCCCTGAGGCACCCCGCATTCAAACGGGTGCCTCCGGGACTGCTGCCCCCCTAGCACCACCCTCTGTCCCCGACCTTGGAGGAAAGAGGCAAGCCACTGAAGGGCGAGCCCCTGAATCCCCACGTTGGCAAGGCGGTGGATCAGCAACTGGTGGTCAACTGTATCAAATGCAGCCGACAGATCTAACAACAACAGTGCCGCCACACCACCTCAATCCAGATTCCTCCGGAGGTCATCAGTTAGGGCAACCAGTACTGCCTCCGTCCCATACCCCGGGCGGAAGCCGGACTGGAATGGATCAAGGACGGAAGCGTCATCCAGAAAGCCCTGTAGCTGAGTCGCCACCGCTCTCTCAATCAGTTTGCCCAAATAGGGCATTGGACACCGGCCGATAGCTGGCCAATTCTGCTGGGTCCATGGTTGGTTTTTTCAAGAGAGGGCGGACCATCGCTTCCTTGAGTGCCTCGGGGAACCGTCCCTCCAAGAGGGACTTGTTAACAATCTCCCCCAAGGTGCCTCGAAACCCCTCATGGCCCGCCTTAATGAGCCAGGAGGGGCATGGATCAAGGTCGCATGTGGTTGGGCGCACAGATACTAGCAGTCTGTCGACTTCCTCCAGACTGAGCCGGTCAAAACATTCTAAACCTGAACTCGAAGATGCGCAAGGGGCCTCAAGTTCACTCACCGTTTCAAGTGTGGCGGGGAGGTCGCGGCGGAGCGCCGAGACTTTATCTGCGAAATAGCTCGCAAATGCCTCACAGCCAATATCCAATTCCCTACTATTTTGTCTGCCCTGTGGCAGGGTTGTCAAGGACCGAATTGTTCTAAACAATTGGGCTGGGCGTGAGCTTGCAGATGCAATCGTAGCTGCATAGAATTCCCTCTTCGCAGCCTTGACTGCCATCTCATAGGATCTCATAAACGTCCTATAAGATGCTCTCATTGCCTCATTGTGAGCGCAGCGCCACCGCCTCTCTAGCCGTCTGAGGTCTTGCTTCATAAGCCACAGCCCCTGGGAGTACCAAGGAGCTAGCCTGGAGCGAGCACACAGAGGGCGCCTGGGAGTGATCTCGTCGATGGCTGCGGAAAGTCGGCTATGCCAGTCTTCCACAAGTTCATCCAATGAGCCGCCAGGGGGCATCGGATCCCGCAGGGCCATTTGAAGCCACACTGGGTCCTTTTGGCTCTGCGGGCAAGCCAAAATCCGCTCACCGCCTATACAGGGTCGGGGTGGGACATTCACACGGGCCTTCAGGGCATAGTGGTCCGACCATGGTACTGCCATAGCAGTCATCCAGTCCACTGTAATCCCCATCGTGAAGATCAAGTCGAGCGTGTGCCCGGCCCGGTGCATGGGGGTTGACAAACATTGGGAGAGTCCTAGCGACACCATGGACACCACCAGGTCTGTTGTCCGGCTGGAGGTCGCGTCATCGGCATGGACGTTGAAGTCACCCAAGATCATAAGCCTAGGGTGCTCCAGCGCCCAGCCTGTTACGGCCTCCAGCAGGGACGGCAGGCTACTGTCCGGTGCGTTAGGTGGTCAGTACACCAGGCAGATCACCAAACTCTCCTCGGCCTCCAGCACCAGACCGACACATTCCATGCCCACAATCTCCAACGGGGGGAGTGCCCTGAAGGAGTAAGCCTCCCGCACAAATATCATCACACCTCCCCCCCGCCCCCTCGTCTGTGATTGGTGAAGGACCGAGAATCCAGGTGGGGTAAGCTGGGCGAGAGCTATGGTCTCTCCATCCTGCACCCAAGTCTCGGTCACGCACGCCAGGTCTACCTGTTGTTCTATAATGAAGTCCTGAAGGACCATGGTCTTCTTATTTATAGACCTGGTGTTGCACAACACCAATGACGGAGGGGGGTTACTTATCCTAGCCCCACTGCTGGCAACCTTTGGGATGAGTTGCAGGCTGGAAGGGCACTGAGCCCTTTTGTTTCTCAGCGCCCTTCCTTTACCGCATTGCCTGGACCCACCGCTATACCTTCCCCTCCCCAAGAGCACCGGAATCTGCTGCTGTGGCATTGCCACACCAAACATACTTTGCCTAAATAGCGCTCGTGGCAGGCGGGGGAGTCGGTGGCCACCACAGCCGGGGCACTGACACACCGGTGGCTGGAGGGAAGCATCGGCCTTGGGAGGTCCGTGTACATGATGTCCCAGCTGGGTGTCCTCGCACGTGGCAGGTGGGGGGGGAGTCAGTGGCCGCCGCAGCTGAGGCACTGACACACCGGCGGCTGGAGGGAAGTGTCGGCCTTGGGAGGTCTGTGCACATGATGTCCCAGCTGGGTGTCCTCGCTTGTGGCATGCAGGGGGGAGTCAGTGGTCGCCGCAGCATTGGGGGAGTAGGCAAGATAGCAAGGGGGTGGAAAGAATTTGGGGGGAGGCCCAGCCTCTGGAGCCGTTGGGAGCCTTGGCCCCATTGGCAGGACCTTTTTTCATACTTTTCCTAAATAGCGCTCGTGGCAGGCTGGGGGGGAGTCAGTGGCCGCAGCAGCCAGGGCACCGACACACCGGCAGCTGGAGGGAAGTGTCGGCGTTGGGAGGTCCGTGCACATGATGTCCCTGCCGAGTGTCCTCGCTCATGGCAGGTGGGGTGGGAAGTCATTGGCCGCCGCAGCCAGGGCACTGACACACTGGTGGCTGGAGGGAAGCGTCGGCCTTGGGAGGTCCGTGCACATGATGTCCCAGCTGGGTGTCCTCGCTCGTGGCAGGCGGGGGGAGGGGTCGGTGGCCGCTGCAGTGTTTGGGGGGTCAGCAAGGTAGCGAGGGGGCGGAAAGAATTTGGAGGGAGGCCCCGCCTCCGGAGCCGCTGGGAGCCTCGGCCCCATTGGCAGGACCTTTTTTCATATTTTGCCTAAATAGCACTTGTGGCAGGCAGGGGGGGGAGTCGGTGGTCGCCGCAGCCGGGGCACCGACACACCGGTGACTGGAGGGGAGCATCGGCCTTGGGAGGTCCATGCACATGATGTCCCAGCCAGGTGTCCTCGCTCATGGCAGGTGGGGGGGGGAATTGGTGGCCGCCGCAGCATTTGGGGGGGTCAGCAAGGTAGCGGGGGGTGGAAAGAATTTGGGGGGAGGTCCCGCCTCCGGAACTGCTGGGAGTCTCAGCCCCATTGGCAGGTCTTTTTTTCATACTTTTCCTAAATAGCATTTGTCATTCTACAAAATGCCTAGTTATTATATACAGTTCCCTGGACTTCGCAACACTGATGGAACTTTCACAACATTCTCTGAAAAGAAAATTTGGCACGCTGTCGCTATCACTATCACCACCAGATACACCAGTCTTGCAAGAGGAGTCATCCTAAACTATCTGTTGTCTGTTAGATGAGTATGGTTAGATTTTTATAAGTACTGTAGCCTGTCAGTATCCTCTCCAGTGTGAAGAGGATTTTCCCCGCCTTTTTTTGCTGCCCTGTTGGCATTGAATCATATAGTATTTTGTTGCATGTTATTTTTCTAGACTGCTGTTAATGCCTTTCCAGTTTCCTCTGTACTCTCATAGAAATGGGGAGTAGTATGATTGTTTTATTGGAGTTCAGTTTTTGGTAGCTTTATATTATCTGACATGGTTCTCAGGGGGGAGGGAAGGGGGGTAGTGCAGGCTTTCCTAACATTTCCTTTTATTTTTTTACTTCAAGCTCTCAGGATAGAGAGCTGGGGAAAAGACTTTCCCCAGCCTTCTGCAGAGCATAGGCTTTGCAGAAGTTTAGAGAGCTGTTTGTTCACTTATAATTTTAGCTTCATTGGTCAAGTTTTAAAAGTATCTGATACTTACATTTATTATTTTAATTTATTACTACTTATTTGGTAACTACATAAGTAGTTTGTAGGTTTAGAATTTAATTTTTAGCTTCTTCACACAATCAATTCTAGTGATTCTGAGCCTTTGATTATAACAGATTTGATTCCCTAGACACAAACTTAGTGTTTTATTGTTATTAAATTACCTTACATACACAAAGCACAGGAGCTTCAGTCTTCACTGATATTGCTGTATTTGCAATGTGGTTGTTTCCCCCTTTTCTTCTTCTTTTCTCCGATACTAATTTAAATTATTTTTAACATATTGAGGCTGACAATTTATCATCAGAAGTAATCCTAATAAATGTTTGGGCATTAATTATAGTGAGTGTGATCTACTGTTTAGTGATTGTGAAACTTTTAAATCAACTGTATCTAATCAGTTTCTCATAGTCACCCCTTTGTTAATAAATTGGCAAAGGGCTCTGTACATTTTTACCTCAGTTCATTACAGTAGCTCACTATTGTAGTGGGTATAGTTTGTAAAACATTCTATACACCATTATTCATTTGAGACCATTCTTAGGTCTATCATTATATTGTTGGTAGTATCTCATCTTGTACTTCTTTATTATTTTTAGGTAATCAGCTGATTAGTGACAAAATGCTTCCAGCTGTTAGGATCTTCTCATATAATGTGAGAGGGCTGAACAACTTCATTAAGCGTAAGAGGATTCAGAGTCAAATTGTAAAATTAAATCTGGACATTGTTTTTCTTCAAGAGACACATATCAAAGATGACACAGCTCCTCTGTTCAAATCCAAAAAATTCCAACACCAGTTCCTAGCCAAAGGCTCCTCCAAATCAAGGGGCACTGCCATTTCATTATCTAGAAATCTAAACTTTTTTTTTAAGCTACTATGGCTGACCCTCAAGGGAGGTTTATCTTTGTAAAAGGAGTTATTAACTCTAGCCCCATTACCTTGGCATCGCTTTACGCCCCAAATACAGAACAAATCCCATTCATTGAACAGTCTTTGAAAAAATTAGAAAAATTCCAGGAAGGTGAAATAATTCTGGGGGGTGATCTGAATCTTATTATGGATCACTTTAAAGATAGGTCTGCCTTTAGTCCCCACAGCCACACACAGAAAAAAACAACCACCAAGCTGTCTGAGATTCTTTCATCATTCCATCTAACTGACATATGAAAGCATATGCACCCTACAGAGAGAGACTATACTTTCTTTTCATCTTGCCGCTGTTCCTACACACGCATAGACTATATCCTTGTCTCATCTCCTCTAGTCAATTTTGTTCAGACCTCTAGTATAGGTAATCAGTTATGGTCTGATCATTGTTGGGTCAATTGTAATATCAATCACAATAGTAATAAAGACACCACTCCAACTTGGACTTTAAACAGCTCTTTATTGTTAAATGAACAGGTAGTGTCCATGATAGAGAAAAACATCCAAGATTTCTTCCTAGATAATTCAGGGAAAACAGTGTCTCCGGGAATATTGTGGGATGCTCTGAAACCGGTCCTCAGAGGCCAACTAATTTCTACAGCGACCTATTTAAAAAAACAGAAACAGAAAATGAGACTGGAACTCCAAACAGCCATAGCTTCTCTAGAAACCCAACACAAGCAAACTGGTAGCCCCGGAGTGTACAAACAATTATTAGCTGAACGCAAAAAAATTAGAAATGCTAGAAATGAGTCAGATACAAAAGAACGTCTTATATTCCAAACAGAGAGGATGGGCCTTCACACCAAGATCATTAAAATTCCTGTCAAAAAAGGTAAAGCAGCAGCAAAATGCACGGCTGATTACAGCACTAAAAGATAGACAGGGCACACTCCATTATAACACAAAACAGACAACTAATTTGTTTATGGACTTCTATACGAAACTGTATAGCTCCTCAGATGTTTCCCAGTCATCTTTGGAGGCTTTCTTTACAACTCACTCATGTGGAAAGAGTTTTTCTGAAGAGCATAGAAATTCAATGGAAGCACCCTTTACAACGCAGAAGATATTAGACACCATTAAAAAGCTTAAGCCCTCCAAAGCCCCAGGACCAGATGGCTTTATGCCAGAATTTTATAAACAATTTGCTCCACTTTTAGCTCTCCCTTTGACAGATGTGTGTAATCATATTTTGAACACAGGTTTTCTTCCACCATCTTGGAACAGAGCTGCAATAATAGTCTTACCTAAACAGGGGAAAGATCCATAATTACCGGCCTCTTATAGTCCAATTTCCTTGTTAAACATAGACTTTAAATTTTTTATCTCAATTCTAGGTAAACGGTTAAGCCTGTTTGTTGCTCACTATGTAAATCCTGATCAAGTAGGTTTCATGCCGAATCGTGACATCTCTGAGAACATTCATAAAGCCCTCACAATTCTACATTACTGTCAGTCTCAAAAAATACCAGCTGCCCTTCTATCTCTAGACCTAGAGAAAGCTTTTGACTCAGTTGCAGTCCGTTATCTCAAATTGCTATTGCAAAAAATGGGCTTTGGTAATAAATTCTTGTCGGCAATTGCAGCCATTTTTGCAGACCCTACAGCTTACTTAAGGATAAACCAGTACAACTCAGAGCCAATACACTTAAAATGTGGCACTAGGCAAGGTTGTCCTCTTTCCCCTCTCCTCTTCGCCTTATGCATAGAACCTTAAGCATATTTGTTAAGGGAGGACAATGATATAAAAGGGATTAAAATGCACAACAAGGAATTTAAAATATCTTTATTTGCAGACGACATGATGCTTTTTTTTTATCTCAACCGACCTCATCTTTAACAACTGTCCAAAAACATTTTTTGAATTTTAGTGTCAGGATTTAAAGTTAATCTCACCAAATCCAATTTACTTCCAATTAATTTAGACAATCAAGTAACTTCAAACATTAGGTCTTCTACCTCCTACACCTAGGTCACTGATTTCCTACCTTACCTGGGCATTAACTTACCCACAAAATTTTCTGGCATCAGCAAATTTAACTACCATTTGCTGGAAAAGGAGGTACAACATGATCTTGAGAAATGGCATAAAATACAACTATTATGGTTTGACAGATTGAATATAATTAAGTCATTTATTTTACCTAAATTTATTTTCCTCTTCCACACTATCCCATTAGCAATTGCAACTCTCACTCTTCACAACTGGCAGAAAATGTTACTGCAATTTTTTTGGTCCTACAAGCATCATAGGATTAAGAGCACTACCTTGTACAGACTTTCCACAAAGGGAGGGAAAATTTTTCCCAATCTACAATCCTGTCCTTACATATAATTTGAATTTTAGCCACCAACATTCTATGCTTGCCACAATTGATTGGGCGCAAGAACTGGCAGTCAGAAGACGCTGGCTGGGGCTAGCTGGCTGCTTGGCGGAGTTCCGCCCATGTCAGCCCCGGCCAGTGTCTTCGGCTCAGTCTGCTCCGGTCCTCTGACAGGAGAGGACCGTCTGCAGAGTGAGCACAGGGACAGGCCCTCAAGGCCGAGGCAGATGAGAGAAGCCCGTTCCGCCCCCCCCCATTCTCTGGGCTTTCTGTGGACCCAATAGGCCCAGAGAAGCCCATTCTGCCCCCCCATCCTCTGGGCCTTCTCAGGGCCCAGTAGGCCCAAAGAAGAAGAAGAAGAAGAAGAAGAAAGAGATTGGATTTATACTCCGCCCTTCACTTGGTGTCTCAGAGCGGCTTACAAACTCCTTTCCCTTCCCCTCCCCACAACAAACACCCTGTGAGGTAGGTGGGGCTGAGAGAATTCTAGCACAAAGTGCTCTTTCAGGAACAGCTGTGCCAGAGCTTGTGACTGACCTAAGGTCACATCAGCAGATGCAAGTGGAGGAGTGGGGAATCAAACCTGGTTCTCCCAGATTAGAGTCCACACACTTAACCACTACACCAAGCCTGTTCCGTCCCCCCCCCCAACCGTCCTCTGGGCCTTTTCCTTCTCAGTAGGCCCAGAGAAGCCCATTCCGCCCCTCTTCCCTTCCTTTCCCCCCTTTCCTTTCATCCTCTCGCCTTCTTTTTTTCACTCTCCCCCCTCTTCCTTCCTTCCTTCCTTCCTTCCTTCCTTCCTTCCTTCCTTCCTTCCTCCAACCCTCCCTCCCTTCCACCCTCCCTCCCTCCCTTTCTAGGGCCCATTGTCTTCCTCCACAATGGGCTTTGCTTCCTAGTCAAACAATAAAACTATTAAATATGCAAAATCTAAAAAGAGAAACATTTTAGAAAGGCTATATAAGTACAACGATTTCAAACATAATATTTTTGGTAGCTGTGGTTGGACTGATGAGAAATGTGATGTTTTTATTTTTAATTTTCTGGAGCATTTGCAGCAATAATTATACATAAACTAGTGCACAGATATCTGGATGTTCTGTGTGCAAACTTGAAGATAACTAACCAGAGCAGAGAACCCTTTCCTTTCTTTCTCTCTCCTTCTTTCTTTCACTCTCCCCTCTCTTCCTTCCTTCCTTCCTTCCTTCCTTCCTTCCTTCCTTCCTTCCTTTCTCCAACCCTCCCTCCCTTCCACCCTCCCTCTCTTCCTTTCTAGGGTCTGTTGTCTTCCTCCACAATGGGCTTTGCTCCCTAGTGTTATTATAAAGCTATTCATTTAGCTCAGGTGGTTAAATTGTTATACACAGATTCTACTTCAGATCAAATTCAACAACTAGCATTTTATACTGTTCCTTTTGATGTTCAAGAGACTATTTGGCAATCTCCAACATGTAGACAAAAGCAGGTACACCTTAGTCCATTATTATCAGCAATATTAAAGACTTGGGATAATATGAGACCTACTTTATTACACCAATCTCCCGCTTTCAAACCTATTTAAACCAAATATGGTTCTTACCTAGCTTTAATAATCCAGCATATAATTCCTGGAAATCAGCTGGGGTTACTATGCTTCAGGACCTCACATACAATCGGTTACTTATGCCTAAGTCGCCTTGGAAGCCAAAACAAACACAGTGATCCCCTGGTTGCAATATTTTCAAATATCGAATCTTTGCATAACAATAAAACTTTGTAATATTATGAAACAACCGCCCCAGGTGGCGGGAAATGAGAAGGACCTGCTGTGAACAGTGCTGAGCAGCAGGTCTCCGACTCCCAAGTGCTAAGACCGGTGAGCAATTCCCCTTCCCTCTTTTTCGTGACTGTGACTTTAATCAACCCCGACTTACACACGCACATGCAGGTGAGGGGCTCAGTGGATTCGGGATTTGGGCGAGACATTATAAGTCCCTCTCTGGTAACGGGGCTGGGGGTCAAAGTAGTGAAACTGACCGAGCTCCTGATTTTCATGCAAATGGATGGGTCCACGATGAAAGACCCTTGCAAATATGAAACGGTCCCACTGCATATGGGGTTAGGGACCCACTGGGAAATGAAGCCGTTTGTAGTCACCCCAGCGGCAAGGTTCCCCTTGGTACTCGGCAGCCCTTGGTTCTATGACCATGACCCGCATATACTATGGGAGGAGGGGGTTGTGAACTTCATCTCCCCTCGCTGTAAGACACATGTGTGGAATGACTCTTGGTGCAAACCTCTGGGGCCCTCTTTTGTGTCGATGGGGCTTGCCGAGGCGGAGCTGAACTGCATACCCCGGGAATACCGGGACCTAACGGCAGTATTCAAGGAGGGGGAGGTGGATGAGCTGCCCCCCCATCGGAACTTGGACTGTGCTATCAAACTACTGCCTAACCAGAAACTGCCTAAGGGAAAGTTATATTCCATGAGCCCAGCAGAGAAGGTGGAACTGAGAAAGTTCATTGACAAAAACTTAGCAAGGGGTTTTATCTGCCCCACCTCCTCCCCGTGTGCAGCCCCGGTTTTGTTCCAGAAAAAGAAGGATGGTGGGCTGAGATTGTGCACGGATTACAGGGGGCTCAATGTGGTCTCAACAACAAACGCCTACCCCCTGCCCTTGATCAAGGACCTCTTGGCAGCGGTTGCGGGAGGGAAAGTCTTCTCTAAAGTTGATTTAAGAGACGCATACTTTAGGGTGCGCATAAGGGAGGGGGATGTGTACAAAACGGCATTCAACACCCCCCTGGGCCAATTTGAGTACCTCGTTACGCCGTTCGGATTACAATGGGCCCGGGGGCCTTTATGAACCTGATAAATGAAGTGTTACACAAGCACCTGTTTAAGGGAGTCCTTGTTTACCTTGATGATATCTTGCTGTATTCCCCTGATAAGGAATCTCATGTGAAATTGGTGCGAGAGGTCCTCCAAACGTTGCACAAGCACAAGCTGTATGCCAAACTGTCTAAATGTGAATTTCATTGCTCGGAGATCACGTTCTTGGGTTATCGAATCTCCCAACGGGGGATTGAGATGGACCCAGCCAAGGTGCAAGATGTAGTGGGGTGGGAAGCACCAAAAACCCGCAGGCAACTACAAGCATTCCTCGGATTCGCCAATTTTTACAGATCATTTATGGCAAATTTTGCACAGGTGTCTCTCCCCCTCACTGACCTCTTAAAGACAAAGGGGAAGGGAGCTGACAGCATGAAGCCAGGGGCCAAACTAGACTGGACCCCCGAATGTCAGCGCACATTTGAATGGCTAAAAACACTCTTTACGTCCAAGCCGGTTTTAGCGCACCCAAACGAACTGAAAAAATTCATAGTGCAAGTCGATGCTTCGGACGTGGCAATGGGAGCCGCCATCTTGCAAGAGGGGGATGATGGCAAACTTCACCCATTAGCATATGTCTCCAAAAAGTTTAATGAAACAGAACAAAATTGGTCAGGGTGGGACAAGGAAGCAGGGGCTATAAAATTGCTCCTCTCCACCTGGCGTCATTGGTTGGAGGGGGCCAGGGGGCCTTTCGAGGTTTGGACAGATCATAAAAACCTCGAGTTATTGCGCACTCTGAGAAACCTGAACACTAAGCAGTTGCGGTGGGTGGACTTCTTTTCCAAGTTTAACTTTACGCTGCACCATTTCCTGGGTAAGGCGAACTCTCTGGCTGACGCGCTGTCCCGCCTCCCCCAACATGACAGCAGAATGGAGGAGGTCCGAGACTCCATGTTCACATCTACTCAGTTGGGGGGGTGACGACAAGCAGTTAAACCAAACCACCGCTACCTCCGCCCCCTCCCGCCTGGGACTCTAAACTGGCCTCCGCCCTCTCGGAAGATGACAGGGTGGAACTCGAGAAGGGGGGGAGTGGAACAAGACGAAACTGGGTGTTGGCGCAGAGGGGGAAAACAGTTTGTTCCACGCTCTCTGCGGGGGGAAATCATGGAATGGATGCATGGCACCAAATTAGCTGGACATACTGGATTTGTAAAATCACTGCAGCTACTCCAGTGACAATTTTGGTGGCCAGGTGTGAGAAAATATTTATCCCTGTTCGTTCAGTCCTGTCAGACCTGCCTCCTGAGCAAACCATGACCAGGCAAGCCACCCGGGTTGCTGCAACCCCTCCCAACACCACCTCGCCCTTGGGAGGTTATTTCTATGGATTTCATCATAGATCTCCCTACTAGAGGGGGAAGACAGTGATTTGGGTTGTTGTGGACTTGTTTTCTAAACAAGCGCATTTCGTCCCTTTTAAAGCAATCCCCTCAGCCAAAGTGTTAGCTAAGGCATTCCTACACCACGTGGTGAGATTACACACTTTGCCGCTGAAGGTAGTCTCCGACAGGGGGTCACAATTCGTTTCCCATTTCTGGGGGGAGTTGATGTCACTGTTAGGAGTGGAGCGGGGGTAAGCAGTGCATATCACCCAGAAACAGATGGCCAAACGGAACGTGTGAATCAAACTTTGGAACAATACTTGCGATGCTTTACTAATTTCCAACAGGATAATTGGGAATCTTTCTTGCCCCTGGCAGAATTTTGTTACAATAATACATGTCACGCTTCCACGGGAGTCTCACCATTCATGGCAGTGTATGGTTACGACAGTGTATGGTCCTCCCCTCCCGTTCCTCTCACATCCTAACTTACCTGCAGGAGAGGTGGGGGACTGGTGTAAAAACCTGCAAGCTGCCTGGCCCCTCCTCTGCCGTACGTTGGAGGAAGCCAAAAAGGTATACAAGGCACAAGCTGATAAAAAGAGAGACAAGGGTTGGGACCCTATGAGATCAAGTGTTTGATAAATAATGTCACGGTGGAATTAATATTGCCTAAATCTCTGAAAGCAATCCATCCTGTATTTCACCTCAGGTTACTACGACGTGCACCTGACGAGAATAAATGGCGACCGCATAGACCAACCCCCCCCCTCATGGTAGGGGGAGAACCACATTATGAAGTGGCTGAAATCTTGGACTCTAAAGTGTCTTGAACCAAATTGTATTACCTGATTGAATGGGTGGATTTTGGACCAGAACAAAGGGAATGGGTTCGGGCGGAAAATGTCAATGCCCCACGCCTGGTCCACCGGTTCCACAAGCTCTATCCTAACAAGCCAGGGAGGGAGCAAGTATTAGGGGGACAGGATGTCAGGTAACCCTGCCATAAGATGTATGGAAGGGGGAGGAGGTGGAGGAAAGCTAACATCTTTTCACTGTTCTGGAATGCGGGAGTGTAACAGATTGTCTCACAGACACTCCAAGCATTCTGATTAGTATGGCTATGTAGAGTCTTATCTTTGCAGATGGCCTTGAGTCCCAGGGCTCCTCTTGCCTTTGTGGAATTTCTGGTCAACAGTTAATTAATGCTCTTCCACACGCATGCTGAGTAGCCATTGGTGGGTAGTATGGGGGGGGGGCAGTTCGAATGTGCCATAATTGGTGTTGTAATATAGCTCTCAACATCACTGCCAAAGAATGGTTAATGCATCTCTATGAGCAGCTTTCAATAAACGCTACCTTCTTCATGAAGTCTGGTGTTTGACTGACTATCTGGAGAATTTGACAGGTTTCAAACAAAGAACAAAGAATAGTTTTATTGACTATTTACAAGTAACAGGATTTTAAACACAAAAAGGCACTTTAAATCAAACATAGAAAGGAAAACACCACCAGGCACAAATAAAATAAGACAAAATGCAGTTCCTCTGTCCCTGAACTGATCCCTATACTTATTTTCCCTTGGGATGAGGTTCAGTTACCAACCTGCAGCCTGGCCTCCTGCCTTCTACAGGTAGTTCTGGATCCCTCCAAGGATCCCTTCCCACTGCTACCTTCCCTGATCCCCAAAGCCTCTCTCTGCCTGTGGGCAATCTACAGCAAGAGCCTCCTGGCCTCTCTGAGGGTTGCAGGATGATGCTGTACATATTTGATTCCATGTCAAAAATGAAGTCAAATGAGGAGGAAGTTCTATGTTCTTATTTCAATTAACAGGAAAACAGTTGGACCAAATAGTCCATCCAAAATTGACTACTTTCTTCTCAGCATATTTGGGAGATATGCTTCAATTAACAGGAAAACAACAGGACCAAATAACTCATCAAAAAATTGACTGCTTTCTTCTTTTTCTTCTTCATCTTCTTCTTCTTGAACTTATTCTGAGCATATTCAGGAAATACTTGATATTTTATACATGGACTGACATCATAAAAAAAAACAATATTCAAAAAGCATAATTGGTTACAAAAGACAGTGGTCATTTGAATAATAGGCCTCTGATTTGTCAGATATAAAGAAACATATCTACATCAAATCTACATAAAACCTAAGTGTTTACTTAACCTAACCTAAATGATAATGGGCAAGGATTCTTCATATCCCAAAGAAAAGTGCTTGTCGTTCCTGGTATGAGACCAAAATCTTATCTGACCCAGACATTGCAAAGGGTTTGCCCTTAAGAACTACAGAATCATGAACTTTGTACCTATTATGTTGTCTGCTAACAATATCAGACCTACAAGAGGAAAGCCTTCTATATAACAGGACTTTCTAACATCCTAATAAAAGATTACTTAAAAGAGAAATCCATAAAACCAATATGAATATGAGCAATCAAGAAGAAAAAACCTGTATAAAAAAATCTTTATATTCCCACTCATACTACAATGACTCCCAGGCTGGCTGGAGCGTTTATATCTTCAGACTCCGCTCCCTGGCTTTCCCGCATTTTTTGGCCGTAGAGACATTTGGGATTTGTAGGTCTACCCTGGAGTTTTGTCCTACTTCCCAGGGTGGGTGGCCATTTTAACTGAACTAAACAATCTAAATTAAAGCAAACACAAGACGAAGTCTATTCTGTCACATCCAACAACCCAACCCTATAGCACAACATCATTTTCCAATCTAAACATTTTTAAAATTTTATTGCCAAAATTGCCAAAAGGATTCAAAATAATTTTCTCCAAGACACATGCAATTAGGAGGCTTGAAAATGATGCAAAAACATAGGTTAATAATAAACTATAATTTCTCATCTAATAATTCCAGCAGCAGCAAACAACAGACTCCCATCCAACAATCAATACTAGCCATTTAAAAGAGCCAACTGCCAAAAACTGTTATATAAAATAAATATGTAAAACTTTTATTAGATTCTGCAATGGCTTTAGAACAATTAATCTACTATTAATGTATGAAGCAGTATTGTTTGGATTTATTGGCATGACAATTGACATCATCTATATTTCTTTTCATGTCCATGAAGTTCTGAGAAAGGGGTTGCAAGTGCATGCTGCAGGCACCGACAGGGCTCTGTGAAGTGTGAAAGATAGACTTTCCTGCCTGGGAGAGGTGAGGCTAGTGCCTAGATTTAGAGGCCCTAGGTTTCAGCCTACTTAGCCTATACATAAATCTGGCACTGACTAGGAGACTTCGACTACCCTCATATTGACTGGATAAACATGTGCTCAAGTTATGCTGTAGAAATGAGATTCCTAGACATCATAAATGACTGTGCACTGGAACAGTTGGTCACAGAGCCAACCAGAGGGGTAGTGATCTTGGACTTGGTTCTGAGTGGGTCTCAAGACCATGTGAGAGATGTAGAGGTTGTTACACTAATTGGGAACAGTGACCACAATGCTATTAAGACCAGATTCAGGTTAATTGAAAGTTACCCCTTTCCAAAGTCCAAAACTGTAACATTTGATTTCAAAACAGAAAACTTGGGGGAAAATGAGGGCAGTAGTAAAAAGGAAGCTGAAAAGAGTCAAATCCCTAAAGGATGCTTGGAAGCTACTTAAAACCAGATTAAATAAAGCCCAAATAGAATCCATTCCATAGGTGAGGAAAGGCAATGTCAAGTCTAAAAGAAGGCCTGCATGGTTACCAACACAAGTCAAGGAATCTATAAAAAGTAGAGAGGCTTCTTTTTAAAAGTGGAAGGTCTGCCCCAATTAATCAAATAGGAGGGACCACAGGCTCTGGCAAAAGAAATGGAAGTCAATAACTAGGCATGCAAAAAGAGATTTTGAGGTGCAGGTTGCTAAAAGCATCAAGACAAGCAACAAACATTTTTATTAAATATATCCAGAGCAGCAAACCAGCCAGAGAAATATTGGGGCCATTGGATGACAAAGAAATAAATGGATTGCTAAAGGAAGATGGGGAGATGGCAGAGAAACTCAATTACTTTTTTTACTCCTGTGTTCATTGTGGAAAGTGTGGGGTACATATGCCACAGCCCCTATTTTCAGAAAGGGAGTCTGAAGAACTGAGCTAAATTGAGGTGAGCAGAGATGAAGTTATAGACCGGGGGTATCAAACATAAGACCTAGGGGCCAGAACTGGCCTGTCCAGGGCTCTTATGTGACCCGTGAGCAACTGATGCAAGGGAGGGAGTGCTGGGTGGAATGGGCAGAGCCACTCCATTGTGGTTTCAGCATGGCAGAACAACCACATCTGCAGCAATCAATCATCGTTTGAGCATCTGCCTAGCACTGCACTGCTGTCTCTCCAGTTCACCTATGTGGGTTTTCCTTTGCACCCCCCTTCCAGCCCATGGGGCCTTGCAGTGAGGATATACTGGAGCTGACCAGCTGCTGTCCTTTATACAGTTTCTATCTCCAGAACCTGGCATTACATTTTAAGACACACATGGTCCAGCCCAACAAAATGACATTTATGTCAGATCTGGCCCTTGTAACAAATGAGTTTGACATCTCTGACTAAGGAAATTAAAAACAGATAAGTCTCCAGGTCCTGATGGCATATACCTGAGAGTTCTTAAGGAACTCAGATGTGAGATGGTTGATCTACTAACCGGTATATGTAACCTATCACTAAATTCAGCCAGTGTACCAGAAGACTGGAGAGTAGCAAATGTGACACTAATTTTAAAAAGGGATCCAGAGGGCAACCAGGAAATTACAGGCCAGTCAGCGTAATATCTATCCCAGGCAAAATTGGCAGAAACTGTAATCAAAGACAGAATTGTTAGGCACATAGAAGGAAAAAGCCTGCTGAGGAAAAATCAGCATGGTCTTTGCAAAGGGAAGCCCTGCCTCAACAACCTTTTGGGTTTCTTTGAGAAAGGTTAATGTGCAGTGACCCAGTAGACATTATATACCAGGACTTTCAACAAGCTTTTGCTAAGGTACCTCACCAAAGTTTCCTGAGTAAATTTAACAGTCATAGGATAAGTAGATGGGCTCTGTTATGAAATAAAAACTGGTTTAAATGACAGGAATCAAAGAATAAGAATCAATGGACAGTTCTCACAATGGAGGGAAGTAAGCAGTGGAGTTTCACAAGGAGTGTTATTGGAGCAGTACTATTTAATTTATTCATCAGTGATCTTGAAGTAGGGGTGAGTAGGGTAGTGGCCAAGTTTGTAGGTGACACAAAATTATTCAGGATAGTAAAAACCAAGACTGACTGTGAAGAGCTCCAAGATGACCTCTACAGATAGGGTGAGTGGGTGATTAGGGATGGGCATGAACTGGCTCACAAACTAAATTTTATGATGAATTTTGGGCAGTTTGTCGTTCGCGAACTGAAGTTTGTGGCAGATCAAATGGCCTGAACTTTCCCAAAACTTTCAAGTGTTTTGTTGCAGTTTGTGAGTAGGTACATTTCCAGACAGACTGTCTCTGCTCAATCAAAATGTTTACCAAACTTCAAAGCAATGGTGGGCAGAATTCTCCAACTTTAGAAGCACCAATAGGGATCCTCCCAAGTTTAACAGGCACTGCTGGGTGCCAATAACAGAGTTCCCATTATGCTCTATGGGGCCATAATGCTATAGGTACCCTCAGCTGAGCTCTCTCTATTGGGTATTGACAGTTAGACAGAGAGGCAGGAAATTTGTTAAAAGTAGAGCACATTCATTTATTTCTGGTTGTGAACACCTCTTCCCTGGTAGTTTTGGGTGTTAGGTGGACTCAGGGCTCTGAGCCACCCCATCTCTCTGCTCACACTGAGCAGAGGGGCTTAGCTACTGGGTGTGGGTGTCTCCACTGAGGACCCACATTCATACCCTCCCACCCCTCCTGACTATGAACACCTCTGTGTGCCATGGGGGTGAAAGTAGATGGAAAGGGTGCTCATCGTGGAGGGAAGAAGTCCTCCACCCCCTGCATACCACAGGCTCCCATCCTTGGGCACCTAACCCATCCTGCTAGCCCACTGGCTCCCAGTCCTAGCAGGGCATTACCAGAAGTCTTGAAGCCTCTTTCCCCTCATCTGTTCCTGGGGCTCTCCACAGAGACAAAAGTTGTTAGCACTGCCCAGATACCAGCAGTGGCTAACACTCTTTGGAGAAGAGGACTCTGACAGCAGTGATTGAGAGGGTGGGGGGAAGCAGCTTCCCTTTCCACATTCCAGCTCCCTGTTGCTGCTCCCACCTTGAGTACACCCCTCTGTGGCAACTCCCAGATGGGCTGCAGCTCCTGCTCCTCCCCAGCCTCTTCCATGTGCTGTTCCCTCTGGCCACATTTGTTGGCCTGTAGCCCCCATACTTCTTTGCAGAGCTCATGCTTCCATTGCATGAGCTCTGCATTCTGGAAAGCAATGCTGTCTTTTATCCAGGGGTCACAGACAGTGTTCCCTCTAAGGTGAGTTAGTGTGAGCTAGCTCACTGTTCGCCTCCAGCTCACACATTTTTGTCTTAGCTCAGGGAGGGATGGCTCCAGAGCAAACTAATTCATGCAATAGCCAAATCACTTGCTCACAACTTTAATGCCAGTAGCTCACAAAGCAGAATTTTTGCTCACAAGACTCCATAGTTTGGAGGGAGCATTGGTCACAGATACAGGTCAGTGTGATGCAGTGGTTAAGAGCGGCAGACTCTAATCTGGAGAATCAAGTTTGATTCCCCATTCTTTCACTTGAAGCCAGCTGGGTGACCTTGGGTCAGTCACAGTTCTCCCAGAGTGCTCTCAGCCCCACCTACCTCACAGGGTGTCTGTGAGATGAAGGGAAGGCAATTGTAAGCTGCTCTGAGACTCCTTCAGGCAGTCAAGAGCAGAGTATAAAAACCAACTCTTCTTCTGCTGTTGCTGGTGCTTCTGCTTCTTCTCCCCTTCCTTGCAAAGGGGATGCAACCTGGTAGTGATGCCCACCTGCAACATCTCTGCCAAGGTCCTCACCTGTGGGAGAACAGCTGTCCCCTTGAGGCCTGGCTCCAGTGCATAGGCCAGCATCCAATCCAGCCCTTGAATTGGGGGGAATGACTTGTCCTAGGCTGGCCATATGGGCACAGAGCACATCAGTGGTGTCTTGGAAGGGCTTGAGGACATGCACCATTTGGGAGAGGGTCAGCCAGTTATTGGAGCTGATGCTGAACTCCTCTTTCCCATGCAGGATGGTCATAGAGGAGATGATATCCTACATCACACTCTTCTGCTCCACCAAAATCATTGCATAGATAAGAGTTCCAGTGGATGGGTAAGTCCTGAATGAGTTGGTGTTCAGGCTTATCCCCCTCTCCCTGCCTCTCACACGGCAGACAATGCTGGGCAAGAAGTGGGTTGCCAGGTCCTGGCAGGTCTCCAGCAAGTCTGCATCTCAAGGGTGGTAGTGTCCCAAGTGGCCTTCACAATGCTCCCCAACACCAGAACATCCCACACTATCAGATGAAGCATGTATGCCAGGCAGACGATGCCTTTGAGGCACACAGCCTTCACAGTTGCCAGCATGCTAGTGCCAGCACCCATGACCATGTAGATATGGACAATATTGTTGCTGCCCACCCACTCCCTCAGACTGTATCATGGCAGCAATATTTTGCACTGTGCTGTCTGCATCCATCCCCTGTGCATTGAATAGAGCCACTTTGAAGCCTGGTGGCAAGACTGTCCCCTCCTGGGGCCTGGGCCGTTCCCCCACAGTCCAAATAGAGAAGTTCTCTGGTTGCCACCAGTAGGCAGTAAGGGCGAGGTAGCCATACTATTGGCTGCTCCAGAGGTCTGCCATGAAGTGCACAGTTCTGCCTTGTGCTCTGGAGAGCTCAGCCTTGACCATCGCCACTGCAGAGTGGTGCATGACAGGCAAGACTCAACTCATTGCCCTCCATGAGGGGATGGAGTACCAGGAAGCCAGGTGTTGCAGCTGCCAGTGAAAGGCTACATCCTCCATGGGGGGAGAGGAGGAGGAGGAGAAGAGGAGATTGGATTTATACCCTGCCCTTCACTTGGAGTCTCAGAGCAGCTTACAAACTCCTTTCCCTTCCCCTCCCCACAACAGACACCCTGTGAGGTAGGTGGGGCTGAGAGAGCTCTTTCCAGAACTGTCCTTGAGAGAACAGCTCTGACAGAACTATGGCTTGCCCAAGGTCATCCAGCAGGTGCAAGTGGAGGAGTGGGGAATCAAACCCAGTTCTCCCAGATTAGAGTCCGCACACTTAACCACTACACCAAACTGGCTCTCATCAAGGGTTGGCCATTCACAGCAATCATCTCACCAAAGAGGCGAGTTACTGTTTCCTGCACCCTCTACATAGCCATTTTGGATGGCATTGTTGGTGTCCCCAGAGTGCCTGCCAAGCTGCTGTGGGGTTACTTTGGACAGCCCCTGTTGAAAGGCTGGGGATGTCTTCCTTTCTGTCCTTCAGAACCTGCCTTTGGAGACTTGGGGGGGGGGAGTGGGCTGTTAGCACAGGGGGGATGCTTACCTAGTTTCCAGTTTCTGGCTCAGGGGTGGTATGCCCAGTTGAAGTTTTCCTATGAGTTTGGTATCATGGGTTTGTTCCTGAGCCGTTCCATAGATTCTTGTAACTGCAGCTGTCATTTCCAGAGAGAGCACTGGGGAGACCTTTGGGTGGGGGTGCCCATAACTGGAACCCCAAAAAAGTAAACCACCCCCAGCTTGGAGAGATCGTAAAGGAGTGGGTGGCAGGGTGAGGTTCTCTGTGCCTTTGGTGTGTGTAGCTTGCAGGGGGCCCATTCTATACAGTTTTGAACCTGTGCCTGACATTTCCCCCAAAAGCACTTTCCTGGGGGCATCTTCTCAGACCCCTTAAATCCAATCTGCCTGTAACTTGGAGGGCATGTACAGCAGCATCAGAGGGAGGTCCACTGAGAGTTTGATGTCTCTAGCTTGCCCAGGGTCTGTTCACCCCAAACCTTCTGAACCTGTACCTGTCATTTCCCCAGAAAGCACTTTCCTAGGGGGTACCTACTTTGGGGGCTATAACTTAGACCCTGTAAATCCACATGAAACTTGGAAGGTAGGTAGAGGAGAGACATCCAGAGATCCCCTGTGAGTTTGGTGTTTCTAGTGTGTTGGAGGGCATTCAACCATGTCACAAACCTCACAGTTTGGAGCCATGAACCACAAAACAAATGAAAAGCATTTTCCCAGTTTGTGCCCATCCCTATGGGCGACAATGTGGCAAATGAAGTTCAGTGTTGTTATGTGTAAGGTGATACACATCAGGACCAAAAATCCAAAATTCAAATATAGGTTGAACTTGCTGAGACTGAGAGGGGAAAATATCTTGGGTCATAGTGGATATCTCAATGAAAGTGTAAACCCAGTGTGCTGCAGTGGTGAAAAAGGCAAACTTTATGTTAGGGATTATTCGGAAAGGGATTGAGTATAAAATGGCCAATATTGTAATGCCCCTGTATGGATCTATGGTGCGGCCTCATTTGGAATAGTGTGTACAGTTCTGGTCACCATATCTCAAAAAGGACATTGCAATGGGGAAAGTACAGAGAAGGGCAGGGGTGGCCAAACTTGCTTCATGTAAGAGCTGCATAGACTAAATGTCAGATGCTCAAGAGCTGCAAGGTGACTTTGGAGGATGAGGCGGGTTTGGGGGCATGTCCTGAAAGTGACATCACAGAACATGACATCACAAAGTACAGGTGAGTTGCCTGTCAGAGCCCCACCTGCCATTTCAGTCATAAGGATAACAGATACTAATGTGAGAAATAAACAATAGACATCTCCTCAAGAAAGAGGAGAAAAGTCTGCTGAGCTCCAGAGCAGAAATCAGAACACTCTCTTTGTCTGCATCCCTTTCCTGATCCAGGGTGAGAGGTTTTTTAAGGCAAGGGATGTTCAGAGGTGCCTGTCAGAGAGGAGGGGAGCTCCTAAGAAGAGGGCATTTTGGCTCGGACACATTCATCAGGCGCACTTTCCTGGGCATGCTGCCCTTGAATACATGAAGCTGCCTTCTACTGAAACAGGCAATTGGTCCATCAAAGTCACTATTGTCCATTCAGACTGGCAGCAGATCTCAGGCAGAAGTCTTTCCCGTCACCTACTACCTTTTAACTGGAGATACCAAGGATTGAACCTTCTGCATGACAAGCAGAAGGGAAACAGTGTGCTCCATCTGTTCTTAATGTGACAGGGAAACCTCTTTGCCTTATAGGAAAGCTAGGGAAAATATTAAAGACAGGGCTTTGGTAACGTATTTTCACAAAGCAGAGCAAGTGACATTTCAAGTAGTTTCTCAAGTATCTTCCACCCTATTTGGGTGGAAAGGCAGAATAGAAATGTCTTAAATTAATGAATAAATAAATAAATAAATTGCTTACTCCCAGGAAACTGTGCTTAGGGGGAGTGCAGCCAGTGTGAGTTATATAAAGAAAAGCAAATATAAATACCCTGTTCAGACAAAGGGAACATTAGAAATATTCAATTAATTCTAACCATTACCAGACAGAAAGCCAGGCATACTTATACCTTGCAAGCAAGTAATGGAAGAAATATATTTTTTTAAAAAACAGCCAATTGAATTCCATGCAGAATGCTGCTGCTGTTCAGTTCATTTATTATTTGTTCACTGCTTTTCTCCCCAATGGGAACTCAAAGCTGCTTAAAGTTACATCTTTCTCTCCTTTTTAATTTTATCCTCAAAACAACCACATGGAATATGCTTTCAGTTTTTCCTAAATAATTATTGGCAGGAAGTTACCTCACTGTGTTTCGAATTCATTTTAACCAAAATCCGCATATTAACATGAGTAATAAAAAACAGCAAAAATTACATTCCACACCTGGAAGTATTTTCTCTCAAAAATCATAAACTTAACACCACTGGAGAATAGGAACAAGGTTACTACCACTCTTAACATATATCACATAAAGATTTTATTTTGTGAAGTTATTCCTTTATTTCCTGAACAGTAGCCAAAAGATGCAGCTAGACTTGCTGGGCCACAGGAAACTCCGCCCCCTCACAAAAAAGCCATTTCTTTCTCTCTTTATTCCCTCTGACTCAAGGCTGCAAGCTGAGACAGAGGGCACAAAATATACCAGTCCAATTCAAATGCACAAACTAAAAATTATTCACACACACACACACACACCATGTTGACAGTGCTGTCCCCTATCCCTGGCTGGCTCACATGCACAAAAACAGAGCCTGCCCCCCAACTCTTGTTGCCAATGGGAAGAAGGAGAGCACCCACAGCTTGCCCCCTTCACCTCCAGCCCGGCTAACATACACACATGCTGCCTCCCCCGACAGTGCTGGCCATGGCAAGCCCATGAGGGACACTGGGCCACATTGCTGAGAGGGAGAAGGAGAGTGCCTGCAGCCTGCCCCTTCCACCCCCCAACTTGCATAAACATGTCACCTCCCTTGACTGGCTATAGCAAGTGCTGGCTATAGCAAACCCACGAGGGGTTGCTGAGAGGGAGAGCACCCACAGCTTGTCCTCTCCACCCCCCAACTTGCACACACACATTGCCTCCCTCAACAGTGCTGGCCGTGGAAAGCCCATGAGGGGCACCAGGCTGCATTGCTGAGGGGGAGGAGATTGCCTACAGCCTGCTCCCTCCCCCCCCAACTTACACACACATGCAACCTTCCCTGACAGCACCCCTCATGGGCTTACCACAGCCAGTGCTGCCGGGGGGGGGAGAAGGAGAGCGCCCACAGCCTGCCACCTCCACCCTCCAATTTGCACACACATACTGCCTCCCCAAGAGAGCTGGCCATGGCAAGCCCATGAGAGGCACCAGGCCACATTGCCAAGGGGGAGAAGGTGAGCACCCACAGCCTGCCCCCTCCACCCCAACTTGCACACACATGCCGCCTCCCTGAGGGGGAGCATCCGAGGACTCAGTGGATCCTTGTGCTGAGTTGAAAAGCTCTGTGCTAGGTGAGCAAATCAGTGCACCAGCACAAGCCAGCACAGCTTAGTGGGAACCATGCCCACCACCCACCCCCAGCCTCAAGTGGCCTGGCCACCCTGCAGCCTGCCAAGGCAAAGCTTCTCAATCAGCCTGGGCAGGCTGCAGGATGGTCTCTCTCTGCCCTCCCACCCCCTGAAATCATTTCCCACCACCTACCCCCACACTTACCTTTCTGGCTCCTGACAGCATATGCAGCCCCCAGCTTCTCCTGGTCTGACCGAGGGCTGCTGGGAGCTGGGGGCAGTGCTTAGCAGGCCCTGGCTGCTCACCCACCCACTGGGAAAGAAAAAAGAGAAAAACAACAATTCCCCTTGCTTTCAAAGTGGGGGGCAGAGGTGTATGGCAAGGCTTGTGAGCCTCAGGAGAGGGCTCCAAGAGCCATATGCAGCTTGTGAGCTGTGGTTTGGCGACCCCTGGAGAATGGCAACCAAGATGATTAGGGGGTTGGAGCATCTTCCCTATGAGGAAAGGCTCAAGAGTTTGGGGTTTTTCAGTTTAGAAAAGAGATGACTAAGGAGGACATTATAGAGGGCTATAAAATTGTGCATAGGTTGCAGAGGGTTGATAAAGTGTCTGAGAGGAACCTCCACATTCAGAGGCACTAAACCTCTAAATCCTAGAGCCAGGAGGCATCATCATCATCATTATTTAAATGTATATCCTACCCTCCCTACCATGGCAGGCTCAGGGCAGCTAACAATGTAAACTGTTAAAACTCCATAAATACTAAAAACAAAATTAAGTTGAAATTACAATATAAAACCATAACTGATCAGTATATACTATAATAAGAGATGGCGAGGTTCTGTCAACATTTGAGTTGTCACCTACACCCTAATCCAGGTTCCTGCCAGGCTGTTAGCTGTCCAGTTGGTGATGTTGATGTTAAGGAACATCAGGGGAAGACCTCAGCCTCTATGCCCTGTTGTTGGCCATCCAGAGGAACTGGTTGGCTGCTGTGTGTGACAGAATGGTGGACTAGATGGTCTATAGGTTCCGATTCAGCAGGGCTCTTCTTATGTTCTTATTGCTTTCAGAGCTCCTTCGGCAGTTTAGGAGTGCTTTGGGGCGGATTTGGGGGCTTGGTGGAAAAACAGTAAAGTGACTGTCATCTACCTCCCCAATGCCCTTTAGCAGGAGCAGTATAGGAAATATTGATAAACCCAGGGGTCTTTTGGGGGGGAGCGCACCGGAGCACAGCTCCGGGAGCTCAGGAGCCAAGCACCACCCCCAGCCGGCGTCCGGGGAGTCTTTCAGGCAGCCGAATGTCAATTTTAGCTCCATTATATCCTATGGGCCATTGAAGTCAATGGTGAAAACATAGGGTATATTCTGGGGGCTGGAGGGGAGGGGGTTTGAGGGAGAGGCTACAAACTCACAGGGTAGCTGTTGGAGCCACTCCCCAAGATACGCACCAAGTTTCAAGAACATTGGACCAGGGGGTCCAATTCTATGAGTCCCCAAACAGGTTGCCCCTATTCCCTCCATTCCTAGTAAAACAATTATGAAGCCAGAATGCCAGCAGGGGGTTGGGGGCTATCCAGTGTTTTGCATGGAGTGTCACATGTATGACTATCTGCCCACTGGTCAGAAGTCTTGGGTGTGTGCTCGGTGCAAGGAGCTCCTGGTTCTCAGGGAGCGAGTTTGCTCCCTTGAGGCCAAGGTGGCTGACCTGGAGAAGCAGGGACAGTCAGTTAGGTGCACGGGGAAGACTCTCGGGGACTTGTTAGATATGTCCCACTCTGGATCTGGCAGCCCGGCTGCTGCCAGGGAGCATGAGGGTCAAGGGGAAAAGGGGCACCATGCTGAGGATAAGGGGAATGTGCCCTCAGAAGGGACCTCTTCTTCAGCTGATGAACGGGTATCCTTTCGTACCAAGGAACCGTCCCTGGGAAGGGTGGGAGGGGGCTCTTGGTAGTTAGTGATTCGATCCTTAGGCAGGTAGACAGCTGGGTGGCGAACCCGCGTACTGACCGTATGGTGACTTGCCTGCCTGGTGCGAAGGTAGCGGACATTATGCGTGTTTTAGATAGGCTGGTAGATAGTGCTGGGGAGGAGCCAGTGGTCGTGGTGCACGTGGGCACCAACGATGTGGGGAAATGCAGTCGTGAGGTCCTGGAGGAGAAATTTAGGCTGCTGGGCAGGAAACTCAAGGCCAGGACCTCCAAGGTAGCCTTCTCGGAAGTGCTACCTGTTCCACGCGCAGGGCTGGAGAGACAGGCACAGATCAGGAGTCTCAATGCGTGGATGAGACGGTGGTGTAGGGGAAGGGTTCAAGTTTGTTAGGCACTGGGATGCTTTTTGGGACAAGAGGGAGCTGTACAAAACGGACGGTCTCCACTTGTCCCGAGAAGGAACCAGGCTGCTGGCGCTCAAAATCAAAAAGGTGGCAGAGCAGTTTTTAAACTGAATAATGGGGGAAAGCCGACAGGAGATGAAAAGTCTCTGGTTCGGGATGGCTCATCTCAAAGAGATGAAGGGGTAGCTATTACTTTTGTACAAGGAAATGGATTACAATTGTCCACTGAGACTGTGGCTAATGATAGGAACTGCCTGGCAAGGTCTCGAGGCAGCAAGAGGAAGGCTGTGGGCTTAACAAACGTGGGAAACTATAAGTGTTTATACACAAATGCTAGAAGTCTCCGAGATAAAATCGGGGAGTTGGAATGCTTGGTGTTGGGGGGGAAATAGACATTGTGGGTATTTCAGAAACTTGGTGGGATGAGGAAAATCAGTGGGATACGGTGATTCCTGGTTATAAATTATATCGTAAGGATAGGGGGAAAGGGTTGGAGGTGGGGTGGCTCTGTATGTCAGAGAGGGTATACCGTCCAGTAAGATTGAGAGGGTAAGAGAATTGGATTCACTTCTGGAAATGCTATGGGTTGAAATAGTGGGTCCAAAAGGAGGCTTAACAGTGGGAGTTTGTTATCGCCCACCAGATCAAAAGATAGAGGAGGATTATAAAATGATGAATGAATTAAAGATAGCGGCTAGACGAAATAACTGTGTTGTAATAGGCGACTTTAACTACCCACACATTGATTGGGTCAATATGAGTTCTAGTCGGGAAAAAGAGATTGCGTTCTTAGACACTCTCAATGACTGTGCTGTGGAACAGATGGTCACAGATCCTACCAGGGGAGAGGCGATCCTGGATTTGGTCCTAAGTAACACC
Source organism: Gekko gecko (assembly GCA_029375565.1). Taxonomy (NCBI): domain Eukaryota; kingdom Metazoa; phylum Chordata; class Lepidosauria; order Squamata; family Gekkonidae; genus Gekko; species Gekko gecko. The sequence goes on along the minus strand of JAPDNY010000005.1, from coordinate 212,078,840 downwards.
CATGACCTGGTGAGAGATGTAAAAGTGATTGCACCACTTGGGAACAGTGACCATAATGTCATTGAGTTTAACATTTGTAAAGATAGGGAGTTGCCCAAAAAGACTGACACAACCACTTTTAACTTTAAAAGGGGTAACTTCTCTGGTATGAGGGGACATGTGAGGAAGAAATTGAAAGGAAGAGTGGAGAAGGTCAAAACCATTGGGGAAGCTTGGAGACTATTTAAAAAGACAATCCTAGAAGCTCAGAAAAAATATATACCGCAAGTTAGCAAAGGTACAAATAGGTATAGAAAAAAGCCTGCATGGTTAACAAATAAAGTAATGGAAGCTGTAAAAGGTAAGAAGGATTCCTTTAAGCGGTGGAAAGCTAGTCTTAGTGAGGTTGATAAAAGGGAACACAGACTATGGCAAATAAAATGCAAGTCTGTGATCAGGCAAGCAAAAAGGGAATATAAGGAGCATATCGCAAAAAACATAAAGACCAACAATAAAACTTTCTTCAAATACATTAGAAGTAGGAAGCCAGCCAGGGAGGCAGTGGGGCCCTTGGATGACCAAGGGGTAAAAGGAGTAGTGAAGGATGATAGGGAAATGGCTGAGAAGCTGAATGCATTTTTTGCCTCTGTCTTCACTGTGGAAGAGGAGAAGTGTTTGCCCACTCCAGAAGCACCGATTTCGGGAGGGGGTTTGAAAGACCTGAATCAGATTGCGGTTACAAGAGAGGAAGTCCTCCGACTGATGGACAATTTAAAAACTAATAAATCACCAGGCCCGGATGGCATTCATCCGAGAGTTCTGAAAGAACTCAAATGTGAACTTGTGGATCTCCTGACAAAAATATGTAATCTTTCTTTAAAATCTGCCTCCATTCCTGAGGACTGGAAGGTAGCTAATGTCACTCCCATCTTTAAAAAGGGCTCCAGGGGAGATCCAGGAAATTACAGGCCAGTCAGTCTGACATTGATACCGAGTAAGTTGGTGGAAATTGTTATTAAGGAAAGAATTAGTAGGCACATTAATGAACAAAAACTATTGAGGCAGACTCAGCATGGGTTCTGTCAGGGAAGATCTTGTCTCACTAACCTGTTAGTGTTTTTTGAGGGAGTGAACAAACATGTGGACAAGGGGGACCCAATAGATATTATTTACCTTGACTTCCGGAAAGTTTTTGATACAGTTCCTCATCAAAGGCTCCTAAGTAAGCTCAATAGTCATGAGATAAAAGGACAAGTCCTCTTGTGGATCAAAAACTGGCTTATAAATAGGAAACAGAGAGTGAGTATAAATGGGAAACTTTCTCAGTGGAGGGTGGTAAGCAGTGGGGTACCACAGGGATCAGTACTCGGTCCGATGCTTTTTAACTTGTTTATTAACGATTTGGAATTGGGAGTAAGCAGTGATGTGGCTAAATTTGCAGATGACACAAAGTTGTTCAGGGTGGTGAAAACCAGGGAGGATTGTGAGGCACTCCAAAGGGATCTGTTGAGGATGGGTGAGTGGGCGTCAACGTGGCAAATGGGGTTCAATGTGGCCAAGTGCAAAGTGATGCACATTGGAGCCAAAAATCCTAAATATAAATACACGTTGATGGGGTCTGATCTGGCAGAGACGGACCAAGAGAGAGATCTTGGAGTCGTAGTGGATAACTCGCTGAAAATGTCTACACAATGTGTAGTTGCAATAAAGAAGGCCAACGCTATGCTGGGGATTATTAGGAAGGGAATTGATAACAAATCAGCCAGTATCATCATGCCCCTGTATAAATCATTGGTGCGACCTCATTTGGAATACAGTTCTGGTCACCACATCTCAAAAAGGATATTATAGCATTGGAAAAAGTGCAGAGAAGGGCAACTAGAATGATAAAAGGGTTGGAACACCTTCCCTATGAAGAAAGGTTAAAATGCTTGGGGCTCTTTAGGTTGGAAAAATGACAGCTGAGAGGTGACATGATCGAGGTTTATAAGATTATGAATGGGATTGAGCAGGTTGAGAAAGAAGTACTTTTCTCCCTTTCTCACAATACAAGAACTCGTGGGCACTCTATGAAATTGCTGAGCAGTCGGGTTAGAACAGATAAAAGGAAATACTTCTTCACCCAAAGAGTGATTAACATATGGAATTCACTGCCACAGGAGGTTGTGGCAGCTGCAAGCATGGACAGTTTCAAGAGGAAATTAGATAAACATATGGAGCAGAAGTCCACCAGTGGCTATTAGCCATAGGGTATAGATGAGAACTCTCAGTCTGGGGCAGGTGATGCACTCTATTCTTGGTGCTGGAGGGGGCAGCAGTGGGAGGACTTCTGGTGCCCTGGCCCCACTGCTGGACCTCCTGATGGCACCTGGTATATTTTGGCCACTGTGTGACAGAGTGTTGGACTGGATGGGCCATTGGCCTGATCCAACATTGGCTACTCTTATGTTCTTATGTAAGACGTTTTAAATTGGATATCTATCATATTATAAGGAACCCATGATTCTTCATTCAATCTTCAGAACCCTGTGTGGTAAATTAGATTAAGAGAAATTGACTTGTCGAAAGTGATCTGTGTAATCTTCATGGCTAAATTGTAATTACAGTCCTGCTTTCCCTTGGCCTAGCCTGACAGTCTAACTACTATACTGCCTGTTCCATTAAATACATTTTCCCACTAACTTTTAAACAAATAGTAATGAGGTAAGCCCCCTGGGATGCATAGCCAAGAACATCCAAGAACACCTTCACAAGTAGACATTATTGGGGGGGGGGCTAAAAGATTGGCTACTGCTGTCCTAAAGTATCATCTTTTCTTCAGTTAACTCCTCTGATGCCACAAAAGGTACTTTCTTGTGGATGTTTATGTCCAGTTTAGCTACCAAACTGCAAGTGTTTTTTGAGGAGCACCCACTTTATCTCATGGTCTAATCATGCTGCAGTTGTCCTTCCCTATTGAGGCTATGCTCTTTCTCAAATCTGCTGATCTCTGATGTTTGGCGGAAGAGTGCAGTCTAAGTGTCATATTTATTTAGAAAATATGTATGCTGCCTCTCCATAACTGTGTGAGGTGGCTTTCCAGTGGTCTGGATGGGAAGATCCAGAGGAGTTAGCTGTGTTAATCTGTTGCTGCAAAATAGTAGAAAGCCCAGTAGCACCTTTAAGATTCAAACTTTATTGTAGCATAAGCTTTCGAGAAACACAGCTCCCTTTGTCAGATGGAAAGGTATGCCTTGTCCCAGGTCACACCCACAATGGTGTTGTATTCCTTCCCTCTAGTAAGTCTGTAGCCCTTTTCATTGTGTTGATAAAGGGGAAAGGAGTATTTCCACAACAAAAAGGGCAACAGGGTTTTTAAAAATGGAATCTGGAAAATCAGAGGATGTGATGTAGTATAATGCTATAGTTATCTACCTATTGTCTGGGATTTTTTAAGCCTGAAAAAGCACACACACACCCGGGGTGGGCAATTACAGTCTGAAAGAGTTGAGGGAAGGAAATTGTGTTGCCCTGTAGAAGCAGCTGATGCCTCTAAATGAAGTATCTGTTGTCCTGCCACATAATTTAGGGCTACCAGTGCCTTTTCTGGTTGTCAGTACCATGTTGATGTTACCATTTTCTAAACCTTGGTGTTATGATGGCCCAAAAAGTCTAAAATATTCCTCTAAAGGACAAGACAAATGTTTAGCAAAAATTCTGAGAAAAGGAAGGAAGAATGTAAGTGCAGCATATAATCCTATATATTATTATGTTTTCAGGCCTCCATATGATAACGTGGATAGACACAGGAGAAAGGCTGCATGATGCTGATAGTTAATTGCAGGATGATCTACATAAAAGAAAGAGTTTTGCATATGTGATCTTTGAGACTGTTAATAAAATGTTTAAATTGGTAGATTTTTAATGTCTTCCCCAAGCTCTGATCATCCTCTCAGTTCTCCCCTCCCTTGCATGTACTGTGCCAATTCTATCCATTTCTCCTTTATTTTCTAGAGAAATGTACAAAAAGTTATATGGGAAATGGTTAAGTGATAAATGCTTATGTTAATACTGCTTCTCTGCCTCTATCTTTTCGTGTAAGTTCTCAAAACTGTCCGTAAGACAGTTGGGGTGGTCTCTTTTTATCAAAATCATTTCCCAAAGCTAATTCCAGAGGGATAATTAACACCAGTGGTCCATGTAGTCCAGAATGCTGTTTCACATAGTGGATAATTAGTTGCCCTTGGGAGCCAACAAAGAGGGCACAGGGGTCAAGGCCTTCCCCGATACTGCCTCCTAATACTGGGTTTCAGAGGTTTGTTGCCTCTGTATATGAAAGTTCCCTTTACTCATTACGGCTAGTAAGCACTGATAGCACTCTCCTCCATAAATCTAACCCCCTTTTAAAGTCATCTATATTCATGGCCACCACTGCACCCGCTGACAGGAAATCCCACAATTTAATAATATATAAGTACTTGTTTTTGTCTGTGCTGAATTTACTGCAATTGCATTGGATGCCCCTGAGTTCTAGTATTATTATTATGGGAGAGGGAGAAAAGTTTTTTTTCTATCCACTACATATTTTTAAGGTCTCTATCATATCTCCCCTTAGCTGTCTTTTTTTTAGACTGAAAATTCCCAGACTCATCAGCCCTTCCTCATAGGAAAAGTGCTCTAACCCTTTTGGTTGTCCTCTTCTAGAAGTGAAGGTGACCTAGCTGTGACATCTTTCAGCCATTGATCACCAGGGTTCGTTTGGCTGATCTGGCTGGCCAGGCATGTGTCCCCTTTCTTTCTCATTGTGCATCCCTCCAAAAGTTGTACACTCCATGGAAGAGAATGACCATCCCAGACAGAAGGAGTGTGCATTCTTCTGCTATTTTACCAGCTATGCCTTTTCAAGATATGGCACCCCAAACTGTACACAGTATTCCAAATAAGATCATACCATAGATCTATATAAGGGCATGGCTATATTGGCCATTTTCTTTTATATTCATTTCCTAATAAACTCCAGTATTGAGTTTGCTTTGTTAATTGCTGCTGCATTAAGTTATCCACTACACAATTGGCCTTGGTTTTCACCATCCTGAATAATTTGGCATCACCTGCAAATGTAGCCACTACACTGCTCACCACTAATTCCAAATCATTGATTAATAAATGAAATAATGCTGTTCTTGATCCTTCTGGCACCCCACTGCTCATTTCCCTCCACTGAGAGAACTGTCCATTTGGTATGATGCTGCTTCTTGTCATATAACCAGTTTTTAATCCATAGGAGGACCTATTCTCTTTTCCCTGACCAGTAAAGTTATTCAGCAAGCTTTGGTGAGGTTCCTAATCAAAAATGACTTTTGAAGTCCAAATATATGATGTTTACCAGGTCACCTTTATCCATGTGCTTGTTAACCTTCTCAAAGAACTTCAAAATGCTGGTAAGGCAGGACTTCCCTTTGCAGGGAAATTATGGAACATACATTATATGCTGAGTTAATTTGTTGCAGCAAAATTTATCAGCAGTATTATGACACTTTAAAAGACTATCAAGTTTATATTGTATTGCAATCTTTCATAGATGTATGTTTGTTGGGCCTCCCCCAGGACTAATTTCCATGTTGTCCCTTGCCCTTCCAAGCATTCATTTATTTACTTCATTCACACAGGCAAACTTAGATTAATAACAAATGCAGATGAAAAGTGGCCTACTTCATTCTCCTCTCCTCCATTTTATGCTCACAATAGCCCTGTGAGGTAGGTTGTTTATTTTATTTATTTTTGAGATTTCTATCCTGTCCACTCTTGCAAGTGGGCTCCAGGCAGGTCACAACAAGCGGGTAAACAGTTAAAATACATGATACATACAATTTAAAAATGATAAAACCCATAATACGGTACATGATGACGAGCTCCATGGTGTATTCTGTATGCGTGCCCAAGGGCTGGCCTACCAGAAGGTAAGTAAAATCTCTGCTGATGGAGCCATTAAAGTGCATAGCTACAAGACAAGCTAAGGTAGAGTAGGACAGGGGAGGCTGATGTAATTTGACATCCATAGCCTCAACCAAAGGCCTAGTGGAACAACTCTGCAGGCACTGTAGAACTGTACTAAGTCTCTCAGGGCCCTGATCTCACTAGGGAGAGTGTTCTACCAGGCTGGAGCCAGAGCCGAAAAGGCTGTGGATCTAGTTGAGGCCAAACAAATATCTTTTGGGCTGAGGATTACCAGCAGGTATTGGCCAGCTGAATGTTAGGCTGAGAGTAGGTGACTGGCCTCAAATCACACAGGAAACTTCTGTGGAAGAGTGAAGACTGGAACTTGAGTCTCCTAGATACTAGTATGAACTTCTAACCATTGTCTCTTTGTAACACTGCAATAAATAAAATGTGTACATTTATATAATTGTATCAATAGTTTACTACAGCAAAAAATCATTTTAAAAAGCTGAGAGAAGCCACAGTTTCTGGTGGGCCCTGTGATGTGTTTCTACCTTTAAGTAGGTGGCCTTCCATGATTGTGGAATGTGTTTAACCTGATACAATTGGGAGTGGCACGTGACGCTCAGATGGTGTGATGTTGTTCTTTGCCCTCAGTTTCTGGCATCTTCTACCAAATAAAGCTGCACCATAAACAACGACTGGGTGTTGTTGTGCTGTGAATGAAGCACATTGCCGGAGAACATTACATGGGGTCAGAAGTATGGACTATTTTCAGCTGCCGCCTCCACTTGTTTTGTCTGGAAATCTCACAGAAAATTGGAGGACATGGGAGCAAGCCTTCCAAAGTTTATTTAACTGCTTCTGCGATGGATAACGCGCCAGACAAGCGGCAGGTAGCTATTTTGTTAAATGTGATTGGTGAAGATGCTGTGAAGATTTACAACACATTTGTTTTTGAAGAGGGAGGGCCAAAGACTCTTGCAGAGGTTCTTGTGGAGTTTAAGAAATATTGTACTCCTTGGAAGAACTTAATATTTGAGCGTTACTGCTTCTGGACTCACAACTGGGAGCAGGGAGCATCAGTGGAACAATTTGCAACTGAGCTCAAACTAAAGGCTGCCAGCTGTGAATTTGGTTCAACTTCTGAGGACCTGGTTAGAGATAAGCTGGTCTTTAGTGCTCCGGACGGATTTAAAGAAAGGCTCTTGAAAGAGACTGACCTTACCTTGAAAAAGGCTGTTAAACTCTGCCAGGTTGTTGAAGCCTTGGCCTCTCAACTACAAACAATGACAAGCTCCTTGAAACAGCTCTGCGAGGTGTTGGCATCGGCGTCATCCAGACAAATTGAGGAGATTCCTTTGCAAGCAGTGAGGCAGCTGTAGCCACTCCCCGAAGACAGAGATGACATTGTTAGAGGAAGGAACTGTTCGTATTGTGGAACAACACACAGGTTTCAAAAATGCCCTGCTTTTGGCAGGACGTGTTACAAATGTGGTGGGGGGGATCATCTTGCCAGATTCTGTAAAACAGCCAAGGACAGTGGAAACCAAAATCTCCACAACTTAAAAGCAGATGTGCATAACCTGCTTATAGGAGTGTTATTCTGCCACAGTGTGGGGGTGATGAAGTGGAAACACCTGGGTGGTATGTCCCCTGAATATTCATGACACTGATGGTGGTCATTGCTGCCCACCTTCGTCTGCAAGGTGTACATTGACGACTGGTGGCAGACTCCGAAATGACCTTGCTCAGCCATATAGACCTGACTCTAGGCACCCTGGAGGCACTAGGGCTGAAGGTGAACCTCAAAAAATCTATGCTCTTTCCTTCGTTAAGGGTCCAGTTCATAGGAGCGATCCTAGATTCACGAGTCTGCCAAGCGTTTCTTCCTCCCAAGAGGGTGGATGACATTGTTGCCCTCATACGCCTCCTTCGTCAACAAGTAGACACCTCAGCAAGACAAATTCAGCGGCTTCTAGGACTGATGGCTGCCACCACAGTAGTCCTGGTTTTCGCCAGGTTGCATATGAGACCGCTTTAATTGTGGTTCCTCAGGAGGTTTCACCTGCAGTATCATTGCCAATCCCAAAGATTCCTCCTCCCTGCACAGGTGCTGACCTCATTGGAGTGGTGGGAGAACCCACAGAACCTCTTGGGAGGAGCTCCATTTCACCCACCCACCCCTTCCATGACACTCCCCATGGATGCGTTCCTTTGGGGATGGGGAGCACATCTCAGGGTGTCTGTGTGTGGGAGCCAAATGGGAGGCCCATGTGGCCCACAAGAAGATCAATTTTCTGGAGCTGCTAGCAGTCCAGTATGCTCTCAGATCTTTCCAACAACTGGTGCTCCACCACATGGTAGCAGTCCTGACCAACAACACCACAACTATGTGTTACCTCAACCGTCAAGGAGGAATGGTGTCCAGAGGGCTGTGCCGCCTAGCCCTAGAGATATGGGGCGAATGCCAATCATGGGGCATGTTCCTAGTGGCAGCCCACCTTCCCAGGTCCCTAAATGTGCAGATGGACTTCCTGAGCAGAGGGAGAGCATCACTGCATGAGTGGGAATTCCATTGGATGTATCTCCAGCCAATATTTGACTGATGGGGACATCCAGAAGTAGATGTGTTCACATTGTGCCAAAACACGAAGTGCTGCCTTTTCTGCTCCAGGGCAGAAAGGGACCCCGTCTCCCTGGGGGATGGACTCCTTTATCCATGGTCCCACAGGCATGTGTTTCTGTTTCCTCCAATCCCTCCACTCACCAGGGTGATCAACAAGGTGATGAGGGAACGTCCTCGCCGCATACTTGTGACCCCATGGTGGCTCAGGCAGCATTTGTTCCTCTCTCTTTTGCACATGTCCAAGGGCTCCTTCATTCATTTTCCAGCAGTGCCAGATCTCCTCCTTGCCCAGGGGGGGCAGTTGTTGCATCACAATGTGCCACATCTCAGGCTCACAGCATGGAGGATCCTGTAGCAGTGATAAAGAGCAGGACAGACCACGTTATTGAATTGCCGCAAACTTTCCACACGTAACTGTGGAAAATGTCTAGACAGTGTGTAACTGCAATAAAGAAGGCCAACGCTATGCTGGGGACTATTAGGAAGGGAATTGAAAACAAATCAGCCAGTATCATAATGCCCCTGTATAAATCATTGGTGCGACCTCATTTGGAATACTGTGTACAGTTCTGGTCACCACACCTCAAAAAAGATATTATAGCATTGGAAAAAGTGCAGAGAAGGGCAACTAGGATGATAAAAGGGTTGGAACACCTTCCCTGTGAAGAAAGGTTAAAACGCTTGGGGCTCTTTAGCTTGGAGAAACGATGGCTGAGGGGTGACATGATCGAGGTTTATAAGATTATGAATGGGATTGAGCAGGTTGAGAAAGAAGTACTTTTCTCCCTTTCTCACAATACAAGAACTCATGGGCACTCCATGAAATTGCTGACCAGTCAGGTTAGAACAGATAAAAGGAAGTACTTTTTCACCCAAAGAGTGATTAACATATGGAATTCACTGCCACAGGAGGTGGTGGCAGCTACAAGCATGGGCAGTTTCAAGAGGGAATTCGATAAACATATGGAGCAGAAGTCCATCAGTGGCTATTAGCCACAGGGTATAAACGGGAACTCTCAGTCTGGGGCAGGTGATGCACTCTATTTTTGGTGCTGGAGGGGGCAGCAGTGGGAGGGCTTCTGGTGTCCTGGCCTCACTGCTGGACCTCCTGATGGCACCTGCTTTATTTTGGCCACTATGTCACAGAATGTTGGACTAGATGGGCCATTGGCCTGATTCAACATTGGCTTCTCTTATGTTCTTATGTTCTAACTCTTATGCTGGGAAATGGCAGAAGTTTTTGACTTACCTTGGTTCAGTGGGATTACCTATGCCTCCTTCGGATTTGGTTGTGATTTTGGGGTTCCTGTTGTCTCGTTTGGACTTGGGCCTTAGCTGTGCATCATTGCGGGTTTATCTAGCTGCTAATTCTGCTAATCACCCTGTGATAGATGGCCACTCTGTATTTTCCCACCCATGAACTAAACAGTTCCTGATGGGCCTCAATCACCTTTTCCCACCATCTTGGGCCGCTACGCCAGCTTGGGACTTACCTCTGGTGTTGTCCAAATTGACAGGCAAACCTTTTGAGCTGATGGCCACATGCAGTTTACAACTCCTGTCATGGAAGACAGCCTTCCTAGTGGCCATCACATCGGCCAGGAGGGTGAGTGAGTTGTTCACTCCATGCTGTGATCCACCTTACCTGAGTTTTCAGCATGATGGCGTTACCTTGGCTCTGGACATCTCCTTCCTCCACAAGGTGGTTTCAGAATTCCATCTGCAGGCTGCCATTGCTCTTCCTGTGTTTTTCCCAATTCCACAGAAAGAGGAAGAGCATCGTCTTCATGCACTGGATGTAAAAAGAGCCCTGCTTTTTTACTTGGATCGGACTCGGTCCTTTCTGAAGTCTCCAGCCCTTTTTATCTCCCATGCCTTATCTGTGCAAGGGAAGAAGCTGTCATCTCAATGCCTGTCCAAATAGATTGTGGAGATGATTAAACTTTGCTATCTGTTGGCCAAGAAGCCGCTCCCTGGACCTGAGAGGTATGCCACTCTGTGACATCTGTAACCTGGGCCTCTCCTCATATGTTTGTGAGACACTATGCCCTGGATGTGCGCCTTCATCAGCGTTCAGCGGTGGGACGAGCTGTGTTGCAGGCGGTGCATGTCTAGGACCTCCAGTTCCCTCCTCCAGATAGGCGTGTTTTTTTGCTTGCTAATCTCCCAGAGGTGTGATGCACAGAGACCATGAAGAAGATAAACAGGTTGCTTACCTGTAACTGATAATCTTCAAGTGGTCATCTGTGCATTCACACCACCTGCCCTCCTTCCCCTCTGCTGTCAGTCTTGTCATATTTTTTGCTCTGAGACTGATGGCAGTGGTCAGAAGGAATTGGCAGGATTGTCATGCCCCTCTCTTAGTCATGCACACTGGAGCCCTGCACATGACTGGGGAGTGGGCACGAAAAATCCCTTTTGCTTTCTACATACAGATCGGGGTCGGCGCAGGCGCACTATATCCCAGAGGTGTGAATGCACAGATGACCATTCGAAGATCATCAGTTACAGGTAAGCAACCTGGGTTTTTTTACTATAAGCTTCCAAGAAACATTATACCAAAGGAGGTTTAGAAAACAATAGAGCAAACCAGGAAGACACTGGAAAGTGGACGATTGATCAATGACTGGAACATGAAATTACGTGGATCCTCCAAAACAATCTGCACCACTTTGGCTGCCCAAGAAGAGCAAAACTTCCATATGGATACAATCTTCAAGGTACCACTAAGGTTCTATTTAGTTCTTCAAACTGTTCTTTAAGGGAACCCCTGAAACCGCTGGAGAGAAAGTCATTGAAGAATCCTTCATGCCATGAGCTTGAAGAAAACCAGATCGTGGTGGAGGATCTTGCCTCGATCCTGAGACAGGAGATCAGACTCGGGAGGCAGATGGAGAAACTGACCCTTTGAGAGATACCGAAGGTGAGGGAACCATGACTGATGAGGTCACCATGGAATGATTAGAATGCAGGAGGTGGCATCCACCACAATCTTGTGCAGAAACCTCAAGATCAGAAGAAATGGAGGGAAAAAATAAAACAGGGTCCTGGTCCATCTATGAAGGAAAGCATCTCTTAGGGATCAGGGCAATGGTCGGCCTTGAGAGAAGAACAGAGGACATTAAGCATTTTCTGGTGTCGCAAAGCCTTCCACAGTCAGACATCTGAATTCATGAAAAACAGGCTCTAGGTATCTGGAGTGCAGAGACCATTCATTTTCCTGGGGAGCAGTGTGACTCAGGAAGTCTGCATCTATATTCAGGACACCAGGGATGTGTATGGCTGATATTGAGATGGAGTGTCGAAGACACCAATCCCAGAGAGTCATGGCAGCGTGGCATAGACGAATGGAGGGGGTCCTGCCTTGTTTGTTTATATAAAAAACAGTGGCCACATTGTCTGAAGAGACTTGGACAACCTTGCTGACCAACACAGGGAGGAACGACATCAAGGCCCGATGAACAGCCAGAGGTTTTAAAGCTTTGATGTGAAAAGTTGTCTCTCAAGGGATCCAAGTTCCTCTTGCAGACAGGGTTCTACACTGGGCTCCCCAACCCCAGAGAGAGGTATCTGTAGACAGGCAGATCTTGGGGGGCAGATGTCGAAAGGGCATGCCAGACAGGAGATGCTGCGGGAGAGACCACCAATGGAGCATGGAAAGCACTCAGGGAGGAATAGAGAGTACTGTGTTCCAGTGTTGTCAATGAAGATCGAAGCTCCACAGGAACCAGAGTTGGAAGGGGCACATCTGAAGTCTGGCCTGCTGGACAATGAAAACTTTTGAAGCAAAGTATCCCATAAGTCTCATTATGGAGCGGGCAGACTGTCATGGATGGTGAAGGAAAATTGATACCAGAGACATAATGCTTTGTGCTCGGGGCTCTGGGAGAAAGGCCATCTCTTGAGCGGTATTGAGAAGAGCCCCTAGGAATTGTAGATGCTGGATAGGCTGGAGAGCGGACTTCGAAAGGTTTACACAAAGTCCCAGGTTGCAAAGCAGAGCCAGGGTGCAATGGATGTTCCATTTGAGTTGGGTTCTTGATGGAGCCACGAGAAGCCAGTCATCAATATAGGGATAAAGGACAATCCCTAGTCGATGAAGTTCTGCAGCTATGACTGCCATCATTTTTGTGAACATATGCGGTGCTGTGCAGAGCCTGAATGGAAGAACTCTGTACTGGTAATGATTGGTTCCAATCATGAAGTGAAGAAATTGCATATGTTGTGGGCGAATGGTAACATGAAAATGGTAACATGAAAGCGTCCTGAAGATCTATAGATGCCAGCTACCCTTTCTTCAGAAGGAGAGGGAGGATAGATTGGAGAGTGACCATTCAGAACTTTCTGCAGTCTACAAATTGGTTGAGATCTTGAAGGTCCATGATAGCCTGCACACCACTGTCCTCCTTTGGGATTGCTTAATACTTGGAGTAGAAGCCTAGAGTTCATTGTGCCTCTGGCATGGCTTCGATGGCCCCTTTCTTGATGAGTGTGTCAACTTCGAGTTGGAGTAGAAGGCATGATGATGAAGTGATGGCAGGTTGGGGGCGAAATGAACTCTGTGGTGTACCCCACCCGTAGGATGGTCAGGACCCAATTGTCTGTAGTAATGGCTTCCCAAGCTGTAAGAAAAGGGAAAAGACGGGTCCATACGGGAGGGGTAAAGGAAGGAGGAGGTGGTAGGTGAGCGAGACAGTCAAATGGACTGCTTGGAATGTTGAAGTCTCTTAGGTGCAGAAGGCTTGGACTTTTGGGGGAGTGGACAAGAATCAGAAGGTCTACGTCTCCACTGCAAGGCGGCAGCAGGGGAAGGCTGGCGTTTGGTGTAGTATGGTTTCCACTGGTGATACCAAGGGCATTGGGGTGTTGAGGTGGATACTCCTAGGTTCCTAGCCTTTTCCCTGCTGTTATCCACAGGCTCCAAGGTCTCGTCTGTATTGGAATGAAAAAGACCTTCACCATCGAAGGGCAGATCTTCTACTTTAAATCTGACATCGGGTTGGAGTGATGTATTTCTCAGCCATGCATGTTGACGAAAGGCAATAGATTATGCCAGCACCTTGGATGAACAGTTAACAGCATGTCAGATAGAATTAATTTGTTATTTGGAGATAGAGCAAATTTCTGATAAAGCCATGGAAAGTGTATTCCTGCCCTCCTCTGGAATGATGTTGAGGACTCGATGAACAGCATTTGCAACATTAAAGGCATACACCAATAAACAGGAGAGGTAGGTGTCAATCCTTATATTCATGACAGCCATGACATAGGTCTTTTTAGCTAATGGTTAGAGAGAGCCAGTTTGGTGTAGAGGTTAAGTGTGCGGACTGTAATCTGGGAGAACCAGATTTAATTCCCCACTCCTCCACTTGCACCTGCTGGTTGACCTTGGGCAAGCCATAGCTCTGGTACAGCTATTCTTGAAAATGAGCAGTTTCTGTCAGAGCTCTCTCAGCCCCACCTACCTCACAGGGTGTCTGTTGTGTGGAGGGGAAAGGAAAGGAATTTGTAAGCCACTCTGAGACTTCTTTGGGTAGTGAAGGGTGGGGTATAAATCCAATTTCTTCTTCTTCTTCTATGTTATCGAGCTTACGACCCTCACAGTCTGGAGGAATCAACTGTCTGGGCTGCTTGGATTTGGAGGAAGAATGGATAATCATTGAGTTTGGCAAAGGATGATTAAATAAGAACTTCCCAGATGACGCTTGTATCTTATAAATAGCTGTTAGGAGGTGAACTTTGAAATGCTTTTATTTGTTATTTTTCTGACCTGCATGCACACCAGGAATGGTGCCAGCAAGTGTCTTTGCTTTGGGAGAATGTATGCATGAGTTAATGTGACTCTCTCTGTAAAATGAGGTACCACACAGCCTGTATCTCCATGCAAATGAGGTCACAGACGTCTCTTGCACATTTACCCAGCAGCCTTTGGGAACAAGAAGCATCTCCATTACAGCCCTTCCACAGAATGTAAAAAAACAACAACTTTCCACCATTGAGGAATCTCTACCTCGCATGTACCCACAGGATGCTTGGCATTTGCATGTATGAAGACCCGGCCAGATCCATCTACATACCTAAAGGTTTCCATGCCAACCCATCTTGACACCTGGACCAAAATCCTCCCTTGTAGAAAGGTGTAAATTTTCAGCATTGCCCCACCTTAGGAGGAGGGAACCCCACATCCTTTAGCCAATGGTATAGGGATGGGATGGACCCAGAAACACCCCAAGCCAGCCCCCAGACTAACTGATAAAAGGGGGTGCAACCTTTTGTTGCTGGGTTTTTTGCTTGCTCTGACTTCTGCAGCCGCTGCTCCTTCTTCATATCAACAAGATAGCTAAGGTAACTTATTGTGGTGACTTGGAGTCGCGACCAAGGAACCCTCACACATATAGCTGGCCTATCTGTGTGTAGCAAAAGTAAGGAATCCTTAGTTAGAAACAATCCTTGTTCCTGAGCACTGGAAGAACCAACATCTCCTGAAGCAGATAAGTATAATTGCTTTCCCCCTCCTGAAGACATACCTTTAGCTTAAATCCCAATATTGTTTTCCATTTCTACTGTATCTAAAAGGAACTTGAATGTATGTGTGTGTGTATCTGTTTTTGTATGACTGTAATGATAAGAACCTTCAGTAAAGAGAATCTTGATTCAAATTAAGAAACCTTTGTCAAGCATCATTCCTTGAAGAAATAGGCTTCTCAGCCG
This sequence comes from Gekko gecko, assembly GCA_029375565.1. Taxonomy (NCBI): domain Eukaryota; kingdom Metazoa; phylum Chordata; class Lepidosauria; order Squamata; family Gekkonidae; genus Gekko; species Gekko gecko. The sequence continues at coordinate 212,063,602 of JAPDNY010000005.1, read as the reverse complement.
ATGGACACCGGTTTCTCTGTATACATTGGCAAAAAGACCTCAAAAGTTAGTCAGCCACTGCGTAGATAAGCAGTTCGGCTAACAGATTTAATTGGTGCCCCCTCTGAGGTTTTGCCCCTTGAGCTCTGAGAACAGGTGACCCGACCCACCCCTTCTCTGAGCTAAGGACGTGGAGAGACCGCGTCGTGCTGAGAAGTCAGCTAGAGTGTGAAAGGTTTCTGTCTGCGTGTTTGGCCGTTAGAAAGGCAATCTATCGTGGGTTGGAGTTTCCGCATCTTTTCTCTCTGCCCCTTGGAGCAGCCCGCGCCGCGCTCCGCCCTCTTTCGCTCTGGGTAGAACCGAGGCGCGACCACGAAGAGGACCAGACGGCGAAGCCCCGATGTTTGCACAAGCACAAGCACACACGCTCACACACGCACATACATGCAGGCACATATAATCCCCCCCTCCCTTTAAAAGCACTTAGGAACGGAAAGGAAGGGAAGTCGAGTTGAGAGGTAAATCTCGTCCCCCTCCTAAGTGGCCAGAGGGTCGCTTTTTGGAAACCTCTTCATTTGGTTCAGTGGGTGACCCAAAAGGCGGTAGATCTGATCAATCTGCTTAGCCAAAACCCGCATCCAGGCTGTCTGGGAGCTGGAATGCCCTAGTACAGACCTTGAGACCAGGACGGAAGGGGCCAGGTACTCAGAACTGAGCGGCGCAAGGACCGAGAGGGTACCCGTGGCCAAGCTTTGGTTTCTAGGTAAACCAGAAGTAAGAGGGTAGAGCCCCGCTTCCAAAACCTATAGCTTTTTGGTTAACAGGATCGCCAGTGGGAAGGACGACAGTCTCCACCCCGCAAAAACCTGCATCTTGGTTCCCAGGTCATCCTAGAGAGGGTGGAAAGCCCTAAAACCTGTAGTCTGGTTTCTAGGTACTCCAGAAGTGAGAGAGGTAGAGCCCCCACTTCCAAAACCTATAGCTTTGGTTATCAGATTAACCACGGAAGGGAGAGATCCTTTCCCAAAAATCTGCCCTCGCCTTTGTGGAGGCAGAACCGCGGACCTGTTACTGATTGCATATAAAGGTCTCCTGCTACAGGAGTGAGCTAAAACACGCTCTCCCTGAATGTGAGATTCCTTTATAGCAACAGGGGACAGAAGAGGCATCCTTCTGCACACAAACGCACTTTCTTTAAGGTTACCAGGCCCCTCCTCCCAAGCCAGCGTTTGTTTGGGTGAAAACCTGTCGGGAGTTTAAGGGTTATTGAGCTGCAGCTCACCCTTGGCCCCCACCTTTTCTCGGATGGGAACTCCCGCTCCAAAACTAAGACCAGCCGGTCGAGATCAGGATCCGCAGCTAAACTCTGCGGAGCCCCTGTCGCGACCTGTCAGAGCACAGTTGCTCTCAAGCATCATGGAAATGCTGAAGTGGACAATGAGTTTCGGTGCATCCACCCTAGATGATATGAGAGGACACTCAAATGTGCAGGATGTAATTTCAGTGGGAAACGTGTTTCTCTGGCATGGACTAGCTGGAGTGGTATGCTTTCTCATAGGATTCATGGCATGCCAGCGCAGAGCCGAGAGAATCAGAAGAAATTTAGGGAAGGAACTAGGCGAACTCAAAAAGATTTTAGAACTGCAGACTAGACAGATCACAGAATGTGCGCAAGAAATCGCACAAATGAACCACACGCACAATGCGGAATTAGCATTACTGAGAGCAGAACAGACTAAACATCTGGAGTCACTAAAGGAAAACTATAAAAGGAAAAAGGATGCGATTTTGGCAGACGCAGAAAAGCAAAGATCAGGACACGTGCACGAAATCGATTCCCAGAGACAATATTATGAGATGCTATTAGAAAAGAAAAGGGGAGAATTTCAATTAGAGATGGAAGAGCTCCAAAAAGCCTCAGAGGAAGAACTCTTTCGCTTAAAGGCGGACAGGGTGAATTTAGTAATGGAAAAACAGATTTTGGCAGATTCCTTGAAGGAAGCTAAACTTTCTGCCTCAGAAGCACAAGATAAACTAGCAAAGGCAGAGCTGGCATTAGAAAGCATGACTGATAATTTTGCATCTGCCCAAAAGGCCGCCAAGTACCTCGCAGAACAGACGCAGAAACGAAGAGAGCTAGCTTCTCATGATGCCTGTTTTAAAACCATTAATGACCTAAAGGAAAAACTAGGGCTCCAGCAAGCAATCATTTCTACCATACATCCTGAAGGGATGGTGGACTTAGAGGATTGGGAGTCGGGCTCCGACGAGGTCAGGCAACCCACGCATGTTGTGGAAACCCCTCGGAACCAGGAGGTCCCTCCCTCTAGCCCTCACAGTTTAGGAATCCCTGCCCCTTTACCAATGAACCCAGTCAGTACCACCAGACGCACGGTACGTGGGAATGGCCGGACGACCACGACCACCATTGTTGAAAATCGCCTCTGGCACCCTGAGGAGGTGAAAGCTGTTGCAGAGGAGCTAGGGCCGCTTCACAGAGACAATGTGGTACAGTGGATGACCGCAGCGAACACTGCATATGGAGGTCTCAGTGGGGAGGACTTAACGCAAGTGGCCAGGAAATGTGCCGCTGGAACTCACCTTGCTGCCGTTAATTCTGCAGTCGCAGCAAAGGATCTGACAGCTGAGACGAAGTACAATTGGTTTAGACAAGTGCTAGGCTATTTAAATCCTGCAACCACCATTAGCGCCCTTTTTCATTTGGAAAAGCAAGGTCCTAATGAGGATCCAGAGATTTACATGGCTCGTAAACAACTCTTAGGGGTGGTGGCAAACATAATTGATGACTCCACTGACCCCCTTGACTTCAATGTACCCGCCTTTCGGGAATCACTAGTGAAGGGACTCAATGGACAAACTCAATTGGCTCTGCGCACTTCAGATATCGCGCAAGTAACCTGGGACGAGTTAAGAGCAGACATTGCAAGAGTGGCAGCAATCATGAGGAGGTCTGGCGATTTCAAGCCGCCCAAGACAGGGAAAAGAAAAGACAAGGAGGAGGAAGATGCAGCAATTTTTACAGTCACGTATGCCAACAATGGACCTGGTCCACAGAGTCAGAACAACCCCACAGGGGAACCAGGGACCAAAAAGGTTAGGTTTAACCAAGGGTACCAGGGCAAGAGAGGACGCGGTCGCTCGTGGAGAGACAGAGACACTGTGTACCACGGTAAACTGGGAGAGTGCTCAGCTCCAGACGCTGGGTACACAAGACCTCTTCCATCCGCGCCGCCCTCGTCCTATCGAAGCCAACCCCAAGCACAGGGAACCTACCAAAGATCTTCCAACTCTCCCCCTCCCTCTTCTCCCCCTCCTCTTCCCCCTCCCCGATCAGCCTTTCAGACCAGATCACAGTATGACCAAAGAGAAGGAGGCTGTCCACCAACCGTGGATCCTCTTCGCTGGCATGCGTGGATGCGTCTGAAGGACAGGGACATGACATGACTCATTTTGATGGCCAGCCTAATGACATCCTCTTCCAAGCGCTTGCGGAGGAAGAGAGAGCTGGGAGGAACCAGAACACTCCCATTGCAATGTGCCATCCCTTAGAGGACACAAACCCCTTTAAGGAATCACCCGAACCCACAGCCTAGAGGTGCCCGAGTCGCATGGACCTCCCTCAGAATGTCGTGGCAAAACTTACGCCGGACAGATGGGGTAGGCCCACGATCGAAGCAGGGATTGGCGATCTCGGGAACAGGACCCCTGCCACTTTGTTAGTTGATACAGGTGCTGCTACGAACATTCTGCAGCCACATTTGGCTAAGAAAGGTGAGCCCACAGGAAAAGACGTTTCACTTTCAGGTTTTGCTGGAGGCAGCCAGAAAGCCCCAATTTGGAAAAATATTCCCCTCACAGTTGGGAAAATTTCCACCAGGATTTCTGCCTGCTCAAGCAAGGATGACAGTGATGGAATTTTGGGCGCCCCGTTTTTGAAAGAGCACTGTTTCACAGTAGACCTAGCCAACGGCTTTTTATGGGAAATTCCGGAAGGACCCAGAGAAATAAATGCCATACACAGATGCTCAGCCATCAAAGTCCCTATGCCACTCTCCCCAATCACTGGAGACCCCTGGGTGGAAGAATTCCCAGAAGTGTGGGTTAAGGACAAGGCAGAGTGTGGGACTGTGAAGGACGCGTGTGTTCTCATTACAGGTCGAGACCCAAAACCACAGAGGCAATACAAATTCCCTGCAGACGCAGAGGAAGGAATTGCCAAGACTATTCAGGGACTTTTGAAATGGGATGTCATCACCCCAATGCAGTCCATCTGCAACGCACCCCTCTGGCCCGTCTTAAAAGCAGACGGAGTGACATGGAGGATGACAGTAGATTACAGGGCTCTAAATGCTGTAACCCCTGCAGTTGCCCCCGTAGTAGCAAAGTACAACGAGATCCTAGCCGCCATTGCAGCTGGAGCACGCTATTACAGCACGGTGGATCTTGCGAATGCATTCCACTCGATCAGACTCCACGAGTCTTGCTGGTACAAGTTTGCATTCACCTTTCGTGGCAAGCAGTACACTTTCAAAAGGACCCCTCAAGGATTCCATTCCAGTCCGTCAATATGTCACGCACACGTGGTCCAGATGTGGGACCGTCTAAAACCCAAGTCACGCAAACACGTGATCTCGTATGTTGATGACGTGTTGGTCCATGCGCCTACAGCCGAGAAAGCCACGGAAATCACTAGAGAAGTGCTTGGTATAATCAGAGACACTGGGTTTAAAGCCAGCCGCCAGAAAGCGCAGCTAGTTCAAACGCATGTCAAATACTTGGGTTTAGCACTAGGACCTGACGGAAGAGCCCCAGACACACAGAGAATGGAAGTCATCTCACGCCTGCCCGCCCCTACAGATGTTCCTTCCTTAAGGGCGCTGCTAGGCACTTTTAATTTTTCTAGAGACTTCATAGAATCCTTTGCAGATAAGGCAAGACCTCTCTATGCCTTACTAAGGAAAAATGCCTCTTGGCAATGGGGACCTGACCAGCAGCGAACATTTGCCGCCCTCAAGGACAGTTTGGCATCAGCCCCTGCCCTCGCGCATCCCGATTCCGCGCAGCCCTTCTACATTCAATTGGCTCATTCAGAGACAAGCATAGGAGCCACACTGAGTCAGTTTCAAAACGGAGGACAAAGAGTCATTGCTTATGCTTCCAGAAATCTCTCTTCAGTAGAACAAAAATACACTCCTTGTGAGAAAGTCTGTCTTGCACTAGTTTGGAGTTTGTCACATTGGGAATTCATAATAGGAGGAGCCAGAGTCATTGTGCAAACCACGCACACTCCCCTAAAATACATTCTTTCTGGGAAGGTACAAGACGGCCAGGTGTCCAATACCAGGATTGCCCAATGGACACTTGCGCTTGTCAATAAAGGTATTGAGTACAAAAAGGAGAAAAATGAGCCTCCAGCACCTTACGGGCTTTTAGTCACTGGGGAAGAACATGAATGCCCTATACCTACAGTGCACCACAAACCTTGGCCCGCTACCTGGGGAGTAAGCCTTGAAGAAGCCAAGCAGCAAGGATTCACCTGCTGGTTTTGTGACGGGTCTTGCTTCCATGTAGCAGGCAAGGCACACACAGGGTTTGGAGCAGTAAGAATTCATGACGGGTACACTTTACAAGCCCCTGTTCGCCCGCACTCCAGCCAAGCAGCCGAGGTCGCAGCCTTGAAGGCAGTTTTACAATTTGAGCCACTAGATTGCCCCTTAGCGATTTATACAGATTCAGATTGGGCCGCAAAATCAGCAACAATTTGGCTAAAATTTTGGGCCAAGCATGAACGGAAGAATGCAGAAGGGAAGCCCATAGCACATCTAGATTTATGGAAGGAAGTAGCTGACATCCTCCATGAAAGGAGGGCTCCCACGTAGATCTCCCATGTCAAAGGACATCAAAAGACAAACACTGAAACTGCCTACTGGAATGAGCAGGTGGATAAATTAGCGAAAGAGGCAGCCTGTCTTGAAATAAAAACTCCCCCGATTGAGAAGCACACAGAGCTGCGAGCGAGCGCAGACTCCGCAGACCTGTCAAACGAACTGTCAAATCATCTGTCAAACGAACTGTCAGATGAAGCAGACACACAGCCAATTTTTGCTGTAATTACACGCAGTAAGACAAAGTCCCAACACAACCGTGAACCCCTCCCTCCCATTCACGTGGACCTGGGTGAACTGCAGAGGAATGACACAGATACTTTGGACCTGTTATCCAAAGGGAAAGATCCCACGGGTAAGCTTAAAATTGAAGAGCATGAAGGAGTTATATGGGCTATAGATTCATCAGGAAAACGCCACTGGGTAGTGCCAGTAGAAGTTAGAGGAGACCTTATACAATTTATCCATGAGCAAGGTCACAGAGGCAAAGAGCCAACACTTGGAAGGGTACGTGAGGTAGGCTGGTGGCCAGGCGTCCGTGACGACGTGGACCGCTGGGTGGACAATTGTCTTGCGTGTGCCACTGTCAATGCCGACTCCTCTGGCCCAAAAGCCCCAATTCAGCACCAAAGAGTGGAAGGTCCTTGGGCTCGGATCCAAATAGATTTTATAGGTCCTCTTCCTTGCACTCGAAATGGTAATAAGTACTGTTTGACGGTCATAGACCCTTTTTCTAAATGGGTAGAAGCACTCCCCTGTAGGACCAATGATGCTCGCACAACGGCAAGGCTAATACTCAACCGCCTAGCGCCAATCTGGGGATTACCCAGGGTAATAGATTCAGATTTAGGGAGTCACTTCTGTGGGGCAGTTACCCAGGAACTGTGCAAGGCACTGGGCATCACCCAACGCTTCCACATAGCAGGGAGACCACAATCATCAGGTGCTATTGAGCGCACAAACAGGACTCTGAAAGAAGCCCTTTCTAAAGTTGTAAAGTCCACAGGAAGGAATTGGGATGAAAAACTCCCCCTAATACTCATGGCCATACGTGGTACCATGGCAAATCACGGGTACAGTCCGCACATGGTGATGACTGGTAGGAAAATGCGCCTACCAGAGGCTTTCTGGATGGAGACAGATCTGCCCCCAGAGCAAGAAACCAGAGCTGTCAATGATGAATGGATCAGCCAGCTGCTTGCTGAGCTATTAAAAATCCACCTGCAGGTTGCCAAAGAGATAGGAAGAAGCACCCTTGCTGTAGACAAAAAGCTAGGATGGGTCAGGAATCCAAGGATTTGGGATCCAGGAAAACAGGTGCTCTACAGAAAATTCTCAAGGAAACAGCATGCACTCATGGCTAAGTGGGCTGGACCGGTGGAAATTGTCGCCAGGATAAGCCCTGCTGTGTATAAGGTAGCTATTCCAAGAAAGAATGGCCAGTTCTGGGAAAAATTCTTTCATTCCTCACAGCTCAAGGAATGGAAAGGAGAGCCAGTCTCCCAGCCCCTGCAACAACAGCAGAACCCTGTGAGCAAACTGACAACCACTAAGGTGTACAATACTTCACCCTTTGAAGCTTTGAGTGGCACTTTTCTCTCTACTATCTTTAATGACACCTTCCTGATATAAAAATCAGAAAGTGTCATAAGGGGGAGATAAGGCACTCACTGACACAACCACAAGCAAAGGGGAAGCAGCAGAATTAAATTTTTGAATCTCCCGGAATCTTCAGGTAAGGTACATTGCACACAGGAAATTCCACCCCCTCTTCACTGAGACAGTAATTTTGAACAGCTGATAGCCTAAGAACTCAAGTTTTGCAGCTTGGTTCAAACAGAAGTCCGACAGGCAGCCAGTTACTGTAAGTCTTTGCAAGATCTTTTCTTTAACACAATTGTCGGGACTCCCCTTTAAACACAGGGAATCCCTCCAAAAATTTCAGCAGTACAAGGTTTCTGGTACAATGGAACAGCTGTCGTGCTTGGAAGGCACACGGACTGTCCTGACCCCCAGCCAAGCCAATGCCATCTCCTGGGCAGGAGAAATGCAAAAGGTGTACTTTCAAGCCATGTGGTCTAGATGCTTGCAGAGTTTGTATTCAAAGAGTGCATCAGCGCCAGGAAAAGGAGAGAGCGCTCACACAAAGTTTTGTGCTCACTTCAAACTTTAAAGAGACATGTTTTGATAAGCCACCAATCTTTAGATAGCAACATTCAAAAGATTTTGCTGTGAGGAAAAAAGGAGAGAGAGATCCCTTTTTCTCTCTGTGGTTGGGCACAGCAAAGCAAAAGCTCAGGGAACTATGCAAATTCCCCCCCCCGCTTTTCATTAACCTGACTTCAGCTACAGCAACCAGCTGGGAACCAACTCGTTTGTTTTCCCACGCTCAACCGGACCCCCCCCTTCTTCACTGTGATCAACACAGGAAGACAAAAGAGAGCCAAATGCCCTCGAGGCAAGGTGAACCCAACTTTGTCTCCGTGCCTGTCAGCGCAGGAATACAGCTTCAAGAGAGAGAGAGAGAGCATTTACTGATCAAGATTTGTCCTTCTAACTAATTACTACTAAAGGTATTAATATGTAGGGAATGTACTAATGATTAATGTGTACTAATTTTCTTCTGACTTTTCTGTCTCAAATTGAAGAGGAAAATGTAAGACTCTCACTCTCCATTTAAAATTCAAATGAACCCGCTGACTTGCCACCTTCCAGGGGAAAACCCAAAGGAGGACTCTGTATTTTAAGTTCTAGCAGTAAGCATTGAACTTAGGGAACTAGAAACTTAGAGATCATTCTTATCTCATTTCTATCTAATCAATCTTTTTGCAAAACACTTATTTTTGTTTTCATTCATTTTTGGGAAAGTTTTCTTTTTAAAACGAAACTTTTATCTTTCCAGAGGAAAGCAGCTTTAGAAACTGCTCTTCTTTTTGTTTTCACTTTTGAAATTGCTTTATTAGAAAAGGCTCAGGTTTGAATTGCCAACTTAAGTCAAGGACATGCAGCCTTTTCCCCTTTCTTTTGGGAAAAGGAACCCTTGATACAGTCAGCAGCCTGGAGTCTGCTTTACTCATTTTCCCCCAATTTTTCTGGACAAGGAGAGAGTTCACTTGCCATTTTTTGTAACTCCAATAGCAACCCTTGCGTGGAAGTTCATTTTTTTAACAAGACAAACAACAAGTAACATTTATTCTTATTGTAAGTCTGGCTACACAAATCTAGAAGACAATGCGCAGAGTGTGTCTATCTATACGCGTATTCTTCCAGAACATGTCTAGCTTTCATCTTAGTACAAACAAGACCTCTTTGGACTATACCATGTGTTACAAGTGTATAGGAAGGTCTACGTTTTGGATTTGTTGTCTAGCTTAACTTTTTCAGAATTTTCTCAGGGTAAAAATTTCTGAAAATGCTGCTAATATTAGTGTGTGAATGCTTGAATGACCACTAATAATTTTTATTATGAGTCTGAATGGATTTATGAATGCAAAATGCTTGAAAAACAGCCAAAATGCTTTGTTTAATTTCATGAAATGCAGTTATTTTTGCTAACTGTACTCCCATGGTACAATGCATTACAATGCGAAGGAAGAAACTGGTTTGCTATGCAAAGACATCCCCCTTCCTTTTGTCATTGAACATGTGCAAGTTCTAGACAGACATGCCATAGTTCAGTAACATTAAGGAATGGAAACTTCTTTTGTAGGAAGAAAAGAAGAAACTTGAAGACTTTTACAGTTTACCTGTTGTGTAAATAACCAACTTGGTTCACTTTGAGTTGACACAGCTAATGTCAAGAAAAGTGATCTGAAGACTTGAAGATGGTGTACTAAACACTGAAGAAACATGATTGTATTTCTTGCATGTTTTTCTTGTTTGTAAATAATTTCAAATGTTTACAACTACCTCCCATAATGAGGACTGCCCTCAGGGATATATGTATCAATGCAGTATAGTTTATGCTACTGATTTTTATAACTAATTTTCTAGTTTTACATGTTTGGTGCAAATAGTAATGAATAATTGTCTACCTCATTAATGCTATTGGTTTAAAGCACGTAATTATTACGCCTTACCTTAGCAGTGTTAATGCACATAGCTTATGGAAAAGTCATATGCTTGTTTGCTTCCGGTGTTCGGTATTCACAGTGACAATTTGGCTTTTTGTAGGGCTAGGCATTTTAATTTTTGGTCCATCCCCAACGAGTAGACTAGATAGATGGTCATAGGTGGAAGGAAACCTTTTCCAACTTGGACCCAGATCAGACGGGACGACATCGCCACAAGCAATGGGTTACCAACGATACTGGACTTTTGGACTTTTGTTGTTGTTTCATCATGGACTATCTGACGTGTTCCTGTTACACACGTCAACCCCACATGTATGGAAGTCATGGCGTTCACACCGTTTCACTCAGTGAAGCCATGAAAGGGGGGACTGTTAGGAGGTGAACTTTGAAAATGCTTTTATTTGTTATTTTTCTGACCTGCATGCACACCAGGAATGGTGCCAGCAAGTGTCTTTGCTTTGGGAGAATGTATGCATGAGTTAATGTGACTCTCTCTGTAAAATGAGGTACCACACAGCCTGTATCTCCATGCAAATGAGGTCACAGACGTCTCTTGCACATTTACCCAGCAGCCTTTGGGAACAAGAAGCATCTCCATTACAGCCCTTCCACAGAATGTAAAAAAACAACAACTTTCCACCATTGAGGAATCTCTACCTCGCATGTACCCACAGGATGCTTGGCATTTGCATGTATGAAGACCCGGCCAGATCCATCTACATACCTAAAGGTTTCCATGCCAACCCATCTTGACACCTGGACCAAAATCCTCCCTTGTAGAAAGGTGTAGATTTTCAGCATTGCCCCACCTTAGGAGGAGGGAACCCCACATCCTTTAGCCAATGGTATAGGGATGGGATGGACCCAGAAACACCCCAAGCCAGCCCCCAGACTAACTGATAAAAGGGGGTGCAACCTTTTGTTGCTGGGTTTTTTGCTTGCTCTGACTTCTGCAGCCGCTGCTCCTTCTTCATATCAACAAGATAGCTAAGGTAACTTATTGTGGTGACTTGGAGTCGCGACCAAGGAACCCTCACACATATAGCTGGCCTATCTGTGTGTAGCAAAAGTAAGGAATCCTTAGTTAGAAACAATCCTTGTTCCTGAGCACTCGAAGAACCAACATCTCCTGAAGCAGATAAGTATAATTGCTTTCCCCCTCCTGAAGACATACCTTTAGCTTAAATCCCAATATTGTTTTCCATTTCTACTGTATCTAAAAGGAACTTGAATGTATGTGTGTGTGTATCTGTTTTTGTATGACTGTAATGATAAGAACCTTCAGTAAAGAGAATCTTGATTCAAATTAAGAAACCTTTGTCAAGCATCATTCCTTGAAGAAATAGGCTTCTCAGCCGACGGACACCGGTTTCTCTGTATACATTGGCAAAAAGACCTCAAAAGTTAGTCAGCCACTGCGTAGATAAGCAGTTCGGCTAACATAGCATCATAATGTTTTGATAACGGAGGTACCGAATCAGGCTGATCCCATGACTCTTTAAGGAGAAGAGATTGGATTTATACCCCCCCTCACTTTTGAGTCTCAGAGTAGTTTACGAACTCCTTTCCCTTCCCCTCCCCACAACAGACACCCTGTGAGGTAGATGGGGCTGAGAGAACTCTAACACAAACTGCTCTTTCAGGAACAGCTGTTCCAGAGTTTGTGACTGACCCAAGGTCACATCAGTAGGTGCAAGTGGAGGAGTGGGGAATAGTTAAAAATAGCATGCTGAAAGGTGCTAAATTGAAGAAAGGGAAAGCCTCTAAACTTGAGAAAAAGCTCAGCCGGTCTATAAACTCATACTTTCAACAAGCAGACCAATTAAGTCATAAATCTCGAGCTGGGAGTGAAAGTCTTGGCGTAATGGCTTCAGCCCCTGAACTAAAAAGAACAGAAGAACTAGTGTTGTTTGAGACACTGATAATGGATGTATTAGAACGCTTATCTGACAGAGTGGAAATAATGATTTCTCCAATTAATGAAAAACTGCAAATAATGAATAATAAGCTGGAGGTAATAGCAGAAGAAGTCAAGAAAGTGAAGATACAATCTGAAACAAACGCAGAGGAAATTGCTGACCTGCAGAAGACTATTTCTAAACAAGAAGAAGAAATTGTTCAGCATCAGGACAAACTTATTCAGATAGAGACTTTTCTCAGGCACAGTAAAATAAAACTGTGTGGGGTGCTGGAAGACATAAGTACATCTGAGAACTTACCACAAACGCTAATGAGCTGGTTTGGAGACATGCTGCATCTGGAGGAAGGTATGCCAGGGTTTGTTGAAACAGCACACTGAGTGGGAAACCAACGGTGGAAAAACCCAAGAGACATAATCATCCAGATAACCAGCAGCTCTGCTAGGGATGAAATTTTGTCTCTTGCAACGAAAGGGAAAACACCATGGCTTCAGAACAACAAAGTATTAATATTCCCGGCTACTCCTGCAGAAGCTTTGCAAAGACGAAAACTCCTTAAAGAGACAGTAACGACACTTCGAAGTATGGGACAAAAATACAAATGGGCCCCTTCAGGAAGATTAGTGGTGACTTATTAAGGTTTAACCCACACTGCGTATGATGAAAGATCAAGTCAAAAATTGCTACAAGCAATTAAAATGGAGGAAGAGAGAGAGTCGGTGGGAAATAAGAAGAAGAGACAACGTAGGCATACCTCATCACCGGTGCGAGATAGGACAACTTAATTAATTAATTAAAAGGAGATGTAGAGGACTGAAGAATACAAAGCCATACTATTAACAGCATGCTATGGAAACAATGTTAAGGCCAAGCCGAATTTTGTTTATTCAATTTTAATTGAAACAAGCCCAGCTGGGAGAGGGGAGAGAAACTTTGGCTTCTTGGTTCTCATTGTACTTTGATATAGGGGTAGAATTAGCAACTGGAAAGGTTTTTTCAGTTAAAGCTATTTTAGGGTGGGTTTTTTTTCTTTTTTTCTTTGTTGTTTTTGGTTTCGTTTTATTTTAGTGGGGGGTGGGTAGAGAGTGGTTTTTGGTGGGGTTTTGGTATTAATTTTTTTGTGTTACAGTCGTTATTATTTGGTTAACTTAAAGCCGTTAGATTGGTAGTTTGTGTAAAATTGGTAATATTTTTGATTCTCTATTAAATACTCTTTTGGAGTATAAGTCATTTGTAAATTGGGTTGTATTAGCTGTAACGCTAAGAATCTCTTTTTTAAAAAACATTGACCTTCGCTCTTACTGTTCAGTTTTTATGGTATATATTAATTGGTTGGCGCAACTTTGGAATTGCAGATCCTTTTCAGTGCATGTCAAAGTAGATCAAGCCCATTCTCATTGACCTAGATTCTTTGAATTCTGTAGGGTTTATAGCTGTTTATAACTGCTTATCCTTATTCTCTAAAAAGCTGAAGGTATCTACCATCCATCAGGATAGTGAGTTTTCTGGATAAAACTTTCCTTTTTTATTTTTTTTTCTTTTCTCAGAGCTGTAATGACACAATTAAAAATAATCACTCTTAATTGTAGAGGAGCTAATAATAAGATCAAAGCTAAAAGAATTGCTTCAGATTTGTTTAGGCAGCGTGTCAATATTTTTTTTTACAGGAGACCTATATTAAATCCGGCTCTATAGTTTTACCCTCTAATTGGTTTACTACTCAAATTTTGGCTAATGGAACGTCGAAATTGCATGGGGTGGCTATACTTTTTTCCAGAGATCTTAATATCACTGTTACAGATATTGAAAGAGACCCTGATGGTAGATTCCTTTTTATTAAAGCCAAGTTACAGCAAACCTCTTTAACTTTAGCATCTGTTTATCCTCCTAACTCCAATCAAATTAAAATTTTAACTGATATTTTGGGTAGATTGCATACATTTGCTGATGGTTCTATAATTCTTGGTGGGGATCTGAACTATTTAATGAACAAATTCCTGGATAAAACCACCCAAGTCAAGCCACAACAAAAAAAAAATTGATGCAGAGGATGTTCATAATTCGTTAAAAAAATTAATTAATAATTTGGGCCTTTTAGATATTTGGAGATTACAACACAGTAACATTCAAAACTATACATTTTATTCTAATCGGTTTAAAACTTATTCTAGATTGGATTATGTGTTGCTTTCATTGGATTTATCTAATAGAGTAATTTCTTCAGATATAGGCACAACAAAATGGTCAGATCATGCCCCAATGCAATGTGTCTTGTCAATTTTTGATAAGAACATACACAAGATAAATTGGAAATTTAATAAATTTTTATTATACGATGCTGTATCCAAGAATCAATTACAAGAGGATCCTGAGGAATTTTTTAGAATTAATACAGCCCCAGAAATATCAGTACATACGGTTTGGGAGGCCTCTAAGGTGTTTATTCGAGGTAGATGTATAGCACTACTAGCGCACGTAGGAAGGAAAAAGAGAAAAAAAAAAAGGTTTATTAGAAGAAATCCAGCACTTGGAAAGTAAACATAAACAAAGTTGTAATATAACAATATATAAAAAATTACAAGCTGCCAGGAAAAAATTAGAACTTCTTGAAGAGACTGAAATTCTTAAGACAAATTTCACAAATTTTAAATCTAATACAACTAAGTCATCAAAAAAACTTAGATTTTTGAAATCCATACTTAAAATATGGTATAAAGTAAAACCTAAAATTATTCAATCTTTTTCACAACTCACCTGCTTCTTAAATCAATCTTGGTTCCCTCCAACGCAGGCCCAGCAGGCGTTTGCCCTATGGAAAAAGACAAATATCAGCAGAATTATTGATTGTGTTCATAAAGGTAAACTTATGACCAAACAAGACCTTGAAAGAAAATATAAAATAAATATTCATTGGTATGAATATTTTCAGTTTAGACAATTTATAGAAAATTCTGTGTATCAATCTTCAATACAAAAACCTCTCAATGATTTTGAATAGCTATTATATAAACCATATCAAAAATGTGGTTTAATATCTAAAATTTATAAAATTCTGTTGATAGGTCAAAAACTAGAAGTGTTAACTTACCAAAAAGCTTGGGCTACAGATTTAAACTGCGTAATTACAGAAGATCAGTGGGAAGACATTTGGCAGGCTCAAAATAAGATGTCCAAATGAGTATATGCTCTAGAGGCAAACTTAAAAAGTTATATTAAGATGGTATATGACTCCGGTTAAATTAGCCCACATAATTCCAGGTTTAACCCCTTTTTGTTGGAAAAATTGTGGGGGACGTGCTACTTATATTCACAACTGGTGGTCCTGTAAGCTAATTCAAGGATTTTGGATTCAGATAGTACAATGTATAGGTAAACTGACAAATTATGACCTTTAGATCCTGTGATTATTCTCTTGGGACTTTGGCCTGAAAACGGTCCACCTACAAAAAGGAGAAAATTAATAGGAATGCTACTTACAGCGGCTAAAATCCTTATAGCTACATTCTGGAAAGACAAAGCAATTCCTACTGTATTACAATGGGTATATAAAGTTTGGGACCTGTTTATGTTAGATGTTTTTTCAGTTTATAAAGATTCCTCCCACAACGAACAACTGTTTTATAACCCGCTAAGTATTTGGTATCCTTTGGTAGAAAAGATAGAATTAGAATGTTTTGAATGGGAGGCTATTAAGGCTGCCAAATTCAAGCTTCTCCTATTTTGTTGAGGCTTTATAAATATTTTTTATTGTCTTGTCAGGTCAAAAGTATTTGAATGTAAAATTGCTTAAGAGATTGTATCTTCATAGAAGTTACTGTTGGTCAGTTTATGAGTATCGATTATATTTTTACATGGTTCTGTCAGGGGCGTAATCGCCATGTTACTTTTCCTCTCGTTGTGTTGTTCTGGTTTTAAAATTGGTTACATCAAAATATATTTTGTTATTGTTGCTGCCATCTTAAATTGTAACACTAAACTTAATAAATAATTTAAAAAATTTTAAAAAAATCAGGAGCAGGCCAACACTGAGGTTCTGACGGAGAACGCTTCAGTGGATCCACTGAAGCCAAAGTATCATGCCCTAGGGAATGTGCTTTAGTGTCAGACAGAGATTGTCTACTGTGAGACATAGCAGGGTGACGCCTAACAACACTGTGGTCACGTCTATCTGAATAGGGGTCACGACGGGGTGTTAGAGACCTTGAAGAAGAAGAGATTGGAGTTATACCCTGCCCTTCACTGCCCAAAGACATCTCAGAGTGGCTTACGAACGCCTTTCCCTTTCCCTCCACACAACAGACACCCTGTGAGGTAGGTGGGGCTGAGAGAACTTCTTTTTCAAGAACAGCTGTGCCAGAGCTTGTGACTGGCCCAAGGTCACATCAGCAGGTGCAAGTGGAGGAGTGGGGAATCAAACCCGGTTCTCCCAGATTAGAGTCTGTGCACTTAACCACTGCACCAAACTGGCCTTGAGTAAGAATCGAAACGCTATGATCTGTGGTGTCTGGGATCCGGAGACCAAAATCTGCAATCTGATCGAGATTGGGATTGGGAGAATGATCTACGGTAGGCATACCTCCTAAAATCACGAACAAACAATTCCTTTAATGGCATTTCACATAATATCTGAGAAATAAAAAAAATCAGATTCTGCATAAAACAGAATTCCGTTAAAAATTACCCTATATTGAGCGCCTACAAAATTTTGCTATGTATACAGGCAGCAGCCAGTAAAAACTTTGCCACAAGTTCGGTTATGTCTTCCTCAGTGCTATTCAACAGAAATAGTAGTTTGTTCGGCCTGGAACAATCTAACATTCTACCCAAAATTGCTCATAAAATTCATTTCATAACAGAGCCATAATAACAGCATTCAACAGCACATGGTACACTGTTTCAATCGTTTCACATGTACAAGGGCAAAGTCTATTGGCAAAGGAAATACCTTGGAATCTTCCAAATAACATTGCTGAGTGTAAAACATTAAGCCTAGCCAGTTTAAAAATTCTGCACAATTTTGGAGACTGCGGTTGAAAGAAATAACTGTGCAAATGTCCTACCATGAGAAATATCCCATGGTTCAGAGGGGAACAAGTCTTATTGGCTGCATTATACAAGTTCCACAACTCTGCCTCCAGTAATCTGCTCTTTATTTTGTGGAACACCTCAGTTTCAGAGAGCATCAGCATAGATTCAACAGAGATATTCAAGGATCTCATTTTTTTCTCTATTGTGGCAAGCCAGGGTGAATCCTCAGTCTCAGTTAACATCTGATAACTATAGCTAGTGGGATCCAAGTTATAGTGCAGTTTGGCCCAATATTTGAAGGTCATAAGCCATGCCCTCGTAGGCATAAGGCTTTGACCACATTCCAGACAGAGGGCCTCGTATGGGGAGCAAGGTGGAACACCTAGTATCTTTCATAAAAAGCTCGAATGCACCTGTTCAATTGACTTATTAACTGCCTCGATCCACACAGAGGCTTCATTTTTATATTAAATACTTTTAACACAAATGGCACAAATTGGTTCCCCCTCTCTGAGAAGTAAAACCATAGGAGGGCATTGATATTTGTCTTAAGGTTGTTAGTCGCTATCCTATGCTGGAGTGTCCAATTTGTGGTAGCATGAAAATAAAGCCCTAGGTACTTAAAGTATCTTACTTGCTCAAGATTATGGTCGCCAATCCTCCATGTGAATTGCTTCCTAGATTTTGCGAAAACTAAGATTTTTGATTTCTCATAATTTAGTTCTAATTGGTTGATCTTACAGTAGTCCTGGAAGCTATTTAGAAGTCAGAGTAAACCCACACGAGTGCAGGAAAGCAGGACCACATCACCAGATATAACAAGATTGGTATATGGGCAGAGCCTAGCTTTGGACAACGTCCATCCACTTGATTTAAGAATGGAGCCAAATCCCTCAAGAAAAAAATAAAAAGGAGGAGCACAAGCACACATCCCTGCTTGTCTCCTTTATTGGTAGAGATCTTGGGTGTCAATCTACCAGATGAAGAGCATCTGATTTGGCATGAGGTAGCATTATACAGTCTACTAATTAGAAAGAGTAACCTCTTATCAATGGATGTGCTAGCTAATTTTCCCAAAGGCTATTCCTAGAAATGGAATCAAAGGCTCCTTTGAGGTCTAAGAAAGCCGCATATAATTTGGATCTTTTACATCTTACTTGTTTATTGATTAATTGAGAAAGGACTAAGCAATGGCCCATCGCAGATTTCCGTTGTCTAAAGACTATTTGTTCTGGCCCAATCATTTTCTGTGTTGTTAGCCAATCGATGAACTTGATTTGTAGTAGTTTGGCATAAAGTTTACCTATGACAGATAATAGATTTATAGGTCTAAAGTTAGAGGGGTTTGAGTAGTCACCCTTCTTAAAGATTGGTACGATAATCGCATTAGTCCACATGGAAGGAATATGTCCAGTAGAGTTTATAATAGTAAAGAAAGTGGCCAAAGGAGGTGCCCACCATTTTGGGTCTGCTTTTAAGACTTCTGAAGGTATTGCATCGGGACCCGATGCTTTACCTGGTTTTAATTGGTCAATAAGCATGACTACTTCTTCCGAAGTAATGGGAGGCCATTCAGGGATGTCATCTAAAACAATTTTGACCATCTGCAAGGGCTCAAGAGTTTCCTCTTGGAATAAATCTAGGAAATACTGGTACCAAGTGGGAGGTGAGATAACAGAGGGCATAGGGGTTTCTGGTCAAAAAGCTCTATTCACCAATAACCAAAATTGTTTTAAGTCATACCCCCTACAATCATAGTGTGACCGAGGTGAGTGAGATCATCTCTTCATAAAGTGTTCCCTGTCATCCAAAAGGTGGATAGGCAATTGGGAATCACGAGACGCAGACCGGCATCTATCAGTACGAGGAGAGTCATGATGAGATCCCGAAGACTTCGGTAATGGAGACTTAGCATGTTGTGCTAGTGTGAGGTGATCTGCTGGAGACGACAGATTCGGTGTCAAAACTGGAGGATGAGCCTTGGATTTGTGAATCGTAGTCAGGGCCAAAGCAATCATGGGCATCGACGTCGATAGGCCCAAGATCACAACGGGATCGAGCTTTGGAGTCAAAATTGATGTAGACGGTTTCAATTTCACAGATGAAGAGTCGTTAGCTTCCTGCTTTTTGGATTTATGCTGTTTCTTGACAGACTTCCCAGGATCTTCCTGAGCTGAGGACTTTTGAGGGACAGAGGACTAATGGGAAGCCACAGAAGATATAGTGGGGCAGAGCACAGCTTCTAAAAGTATAGTCCTGAGGTGAGCTGCTCTGTCATGACGGGCTTGTCTGGTAAACTTAGCACAATGTGGGCATGAATCAACCCAGTGAAATTCTCCCAGACAAATTAGACAACGTCGTGGCTGTCGTTGGAGGGGAGTTTAGCAGGGCATCGGTGACAACTCTTTAAAAAATCAGGTACGGCCCATACAAACACCTTCCTGACCAGGGAAAGGGAGAAAGAGCTGAGAGAAAAATAGTAAAGATTTTTTTTTTAGATAGCAAGATGAAGAAGTAGTGAAAAGAAAGGAACAGCGAGGAAAGACAAAGAGAAGATGAAGAAAGAAAATTCAGCTGAGGTAAACGATTCCGTAAAATGGTGCAAGACCATGTTTGAGACCAGTAAGTCCTTGACGCCCTGGAATGCGGCTGCATGCGCCGGCCCCCAAGCCCAAGGCGCGTCCTTGTCCAGGAGACGGTGGAGTGGTTCCGCCATGGCCGCCTTCAGAAAGGCGTGATAAAAATTGAGCAGGCCTAAGAAAGCCTGCAATTCTGCCTTAGATGAGGGTGGAGGCGAGCATATGATAGCCCACACTGTGTCATCCATGGGGTGGATTCCCTGGGCGTCCACCGTGAACCCCAAGAACCCAATGTGGGGCACTCCTAGGAGGCATTTCTCCTTCTTCACCTTGAGGCCAGCAGCGTTGAACCGTTGGAGGACCTGGCGGAGACAGTCAGCGAAGGAAGCTGGGTTCGGTGCTGTGACGATCATGTCATCTAAAAAAGGTTGTACTCTGGGGATGCCTTTAAGAAGAGAGTCCATGAAAGACTGAAAAATCCCGGGACCCACACAAACCCCAAACTGTAGCCGCGTGACCCGGAAAGCCCCTTTGTAAGTTGCGATGGTTTGGGCCTTGGCGGCGGCAGCATCAACGGGCAGCTGCTGGTAAGCCTGTGCTAAATCGAGCTTACCAAAGACTTTGGCCCCCGCCAGAGAAGTGAGGACGGGGCTCACCACTGGGACCGGGTAAGTGTGGTCCTGCAAGGCCTTGTTCAGAGTGCACTTATAATCCGCACAGATCCGCACATCCCCGTTCAGCTTAACCGGCGTGATGATAGGGGTCTCCCAGTGTGTGGATGCAACTGGCTCTAGCACCCCCTGCTCGACAAGGCGATCGAGCTCAGCCCCAATTTTAGCCCGCATTGCAATGGGAGGGACCCAAGCCTTGATACGGATGGGGTGAATGGCTGGGTCCAGATCCAGGGAAATGGGGTCTCTGGTGTACTGCCCCAGAGTCCCATCGAACACCTTAGGAAATTCCCGGCAGACAGCCTCCCAATCGTCTGTCCGGATCTGGTTAAGCCCCGATATCTTGAGTCCCAGGGGCTTGAACCAAGAGAGACCCAACAAGCTGGTGAGGCACCTTTCCACCACCAACAGGTCCAGCAGTCCCGAGAATCTCTTAAACTGGACCCTGAACTTGCCCCAGCCATGGACCGCCACAGGGTTTTTATTAAAGTCCTGTAACAGTAGACCCTGCGGCTTGTGCAACCGGGGGCCCCCCTTAGGGCATAGGGCGGGGAGGGTCTCGACTGAGATGATGGAAAAAGACGAGCCTGAGTCAATTTCCATCTGGCAGGGGGACCCCTCAATCTGGACAGTCACGTGCAACTTGTCTGAGCTGTCAGAGGGCAAGTTACATACTGTTTGGTGGTGGACTGAAACGGTGTGCAGGTCCTCCATGTCGAACTGCACCGTGGTTTTACTCCGCTGTCCCTGGGAGCAGCAGACTTTCGCGATGTGCCCCGCCTTGTTGCAGGTCCGGCAGATGGCGGAACAGAATCAGCAAGACCGTCGCTCGTGTGCATTGCCGCAGCTTGCGTAGGCTACGGTTGGCTGCGCTTTGGCCTTTTGGGTCTGTTGAGGATCTGTGGATCTGGAGCACCTCCCCGTCCTCCGAGGCGTCGGAACCCCGTGTGGCTAGCGTGTGGTGGACTGCCTTGCTGGGGTAGTCTTGGTGGGCCTTTTCATAGGCGGCTTACTCCTGAATGGCCTTCTCGAGGTCGAGGTCATTGTTGCTGGCCAGTTTCTGCCATAACTTGGGCTCGCGGAGGCCCACGAGAAACTGGTTCAGCAAAGTGTCTGTAAGGCTTGGAAAAGCACACCTCATGGCCGCCCTGTTGAGATCCACATGTTTTGTAAGTCTGGCTAGATGTATTTGATCTGGTGACAGGTAGCTGTCAGCCAGGAACCTCTGTAAGAGCTGGCTATAACTGGTTCAGGGCAGTCTTGCCACTGCCATCACAGTGACTCAGCACTGAAGCCTGATTGGCTAGTGTTTGTATAAATGTACAGTGAGTGATGTACAGTTTCTCCTCTTCATTTGTATGATTGCAGCAGAGCACTTTGACACTCTGTTTGATGGTGGCTGTGGTGTGTAAATAAATGTATATATGTTGCACCTAGCTGAAGCCTCCAGTATTTATTTGGATACTCGCACTCTCTTCTGGCCCCCTATGTGCCTACCACTTCCGCTGTTCGAACCCGCGACAGGGTTATGGGCCCAGCCTACGGTTGGCTGTGAATGGAGTAAGTTGGAGCTGTTGGGAGCTGTGGAAGCAGTATCTGTGGAGTTGTCTGTCTGCTGTGGCTTTCTTTGCTGGAGAGAAAGCAGTGTCTAGCCGTGCTGTCTGAGAAGCAGGCTGGAGGAGCTGTGATGTGGAGGAGCCGGAGGTCGGCTGCAGTGTGTGGGAGTCCTGTGTGAAGGAGGACGCCAAGCAGCCAGAGCTGAGTGACCAGAAGCCAGGAGCCGGGAGCAAGCATCATGGCTCAGGTACCTACTTCCCAGCTGGTTGAAAAGCTCACTTCTACTAACTATAACAATTGGGCACTTAAAATGCAGTTCTTTCTTGTGAAAGAGGGGCTTTGGAAGTATGTTAATGACCCTCCCGAAGACCCAACACCGCTTGATGACACAAATGATGAAAGAGCCCTAGCACTGATTGTTTTGAGTGTCAGTGACAATCAGCTGGTTTATGTCGCTCATGCTGACAGTGCTGAAAAGGCTTGGACTTCACTAAAAGACGTTTATCAGCAGGCTAATGTTGGGTCTCTTATCTCATTAACCCGGCGTTTGTATAGAAAGCTGCAAGCACCCCAGGAGATTGTGAAAGACCATCTCAGGGTCCTGATGGATTATTTTCGTCAGTTTCAGGAGCGTGGCAATGTTTTTGAAGAGCTTTATAAAACGTACATCATCTTATCATCGTTATCGCAAGCATTCGACACAATTTTGCCTGCATTTGAGTCGGTGGATGAAAAGGTTTTAACAGTCCAGTTCGTCACCGGTAAGCTGATGCAACATGAGGAGCGTCTTGCTGAATCTAGGCAGCATGCCAGGGAGTCTGGGCAGTCGGCCAAGGTGACCAGGCACAGTTCCAGGCAATCTGCGGAAGAGATACCAGCAAGCACCTGTACTTTTGCTGTTGCCACCCTCCAGGAACAGTCCAAAGATACTTCCAGAGGCAGCAAGAACAAGAGGAAATATTTTTTCTGTGGCTCTACAAACCACATGGTCCGTTTCTGTCCTGAGAAGTGGAAGCAAGGAAAGAAACAGCCTGAGTCTCAGCATTCTGCAGCTATTGTGGGCCCTGTGGACATTTTCGTGGCTTCATCCTGGCTGCTCGATTCAGGCACATCCCAAACGTATTGCAGGGACGAGGCGCTGCTACACAATACTAGGAACTCTGCCTTAACGCACATGAGTCTTGCAGATGGGACGCCTTCCCAAGTTATAGCTGAGGGGGATGTGTTTTTCCCCAACTTGAACCATACTTTTAAGGGGGTGATTTGTGTACCTGGCCTACAAAATAATTTGTTAAGCATTATGAGTTTGGACAATGCAGGGTTCCAAGTGGTATTTGCTAACAAAGAGTGCAAAATTATGAAAGCAGGTAAAGTGTATGCAATAGGCAGGTTGCAAAATAATGTTTATGTGCTGAACCATACTAAAGAAAATGTACACGCTGTTACCAATGTTAACCCCCATAATAACTGTCAACATTTGTTACACCGCCGTCTAGGTCATGTGAGTTTCAAAACTATTCAAAAGACCCTGGCCCTGACAGGCCAAGAGGGTGTAAAAGAGTGTAAAAACTACCTAGATTGTGAAATTTGTAAGATGGCAAATTCTAAAGCGTTTCCAGTTGCAAAAAAGAGCTTAAGAGAGTCTCAAAAGCCTTTGGCTTTGGTTCACATGGATGTGGTTGGTCCTTTTCCAAAAAGCCATTCGGGTAACAGATATGTGCTCATTATTACTGATGACTGGTTGAGATTTTGCTGGGTGTATGTGATGAAGTATGTCAGATGTCTTCTCAACCTTTAAATATTGGTATAAAAGAGTAAAGAATCAGTTTGGCAATGTGCTAGCCATCCAAACTGACATGGGGGGGAATTTACCTCCAATGCCTTTGAGCACTTCCTACAACAAAAGGGAATAAAACATAGGGTTGCCAATGTTTGTACTCCAGCAGAAAATGGTGTGGCCGAGCGCAAAGGTGGGGTTCTTCAAAATATGATGTATGCAATGTTGAAGGATTCTGGCCTGGGTATTGCGTTTTGGGCTGAGGCGATGAAAAATGCCTGTTATGTAAGCAACCGGATTTATTCACGCTCTGTAGAAGATATACCTTACAGGTTACTGTACAACCGTTTACCAAATCTGGAATACCTAAGGGTTTTTGGCTCCAAAGCTTGGGTAAACATACCTCTTGAGCGCAGGAGGAAAGGGGGAGCCAAAGCCAGGAAATTGGTCTTCCTTGGTTATCAGCCTGGCATGAAGACCTATAGGTTTGCTGATCAGTACAACAAAGTGAGTTTCAGCACGTCTGCCTCTTTTTGTGAGCATGAAAACTAGGGAAAGATTCATGCTAATGAATTACCACAAATGGCTGCTTTACCTAGCTCTGATATCACTGAGGGTGTCAGGAATGAGCCTGTGATCAAACAAGAGCAACAACCTGTAAATGTGCAATCTGATGGTGTGCAAAATGAGAAAGTACTACCGAGGGTTTCTATGCGCAGTACTAAGGGCATACCACCTGTAAGATATGGCTATGATGTCAATCATGTTTTCATTAAGGAGCCTCAAACCTACAATGAAGCATTGCAAATGTCTACAGTTGAAAAGGAGGCTTGGTTTCAGAGTGGCCCTCATAAAAGCAGGGCAAAATAACATGAGAGTGGATCATTTTGTTTTGACAAATGCACCCATCTCTGTGAAGGTTTACATAGCACAAATTCCTAGTGTTGTGTGGAGTTAGAATGGGTTTTACAACTGCTAACTGACTTCAATGTAAACTATGTATTACCTGTCAATGTTTTCTGTGACAATGTGGCTACACAACAGCTGGCTGATACACAGAGTATTAGAGCCAGAAGCAGGCACATTAACATAAGGTACATGAATGTTAAAGATGTACTACAGCGAGGTTTAATAAAATTAACCTATTGTGCTTCTAAGGTAAACGTAGCAGACTTGTTTACCAAGTGCCTTGATGTGAAAACATTTACTGATTTAAAGATCAAATTGAACATCCAGATGCAGACTTAAGGGGGAGTGTTGAGATCCACATGTTCTGTAAGTCTGGCTAGATGTATTTGATCTGGTGACAGGTAGCTGTCAGCCAGGAACCTCTGTAAGAGCTGGCTATAACTGGTTCAGGGCAGTCTTGCCACTGCCATCACAGTGACTCAGCACGGAAGCCTGATTGGCTGGTGTTTGTATAAATGTACAGTGAGTGATGTACAGTTTCTCCTCTTCATTTGTATGATTGCAGCAAAGCACTTTGACACTTTGTTTGATGGTGGCTGTGGTGTGTAAATAAATGTATATAGTTTGCACCTAGCTGAAGCCTCCAGTATTTATTTGGATACTCGCACTCTCTTCTGGCCCCCTCTGTGCCTACCACTTCTGCTGTTCGAACCCGCAACACGCCCACCAAAGGCCCACCAGAAATTCTGAGGCTGACTTGTCTGGACCTTGGACCCTGGCGAAGAAATCCAACTGCTCCACGAACTTGGTGGGTTTGGGTGAAAAGTGGTCCATGAGGGCCTCTACCAATACCGCGTAAGGCTCCTCCTTGGTGGTCTTTGGGTTTATGAGGTCCTGCAGAAGCAAGAGGGTGTCTATGCTGCAGGTGCTGAGGAATAGGGATTTCTTTTTTCCAGCATCCACAACATTATGGTAATTGAAGTGGTTTTCCAGGGTCTCCAACCAGGCGTCCCATTGCTGGGGCCGGGAGATATCAAATGCCTGGATGTTGCCTTGAGGCGCGGCCATCTTACCACGTGTAGGTGGCGGTGGCTAGAGTTGCAGAGGCCAGGTGTGAGCATTGAAACCAGGCAGAAGCTGCACTGCTCTCGGGGTCAGCGGGCGAGGCTTGGGAGCGGTGTGGTGAGCGGCAGGCTCGATGTGATGCTTGGGAGCGTCGGTGGCTTCGGTTGCGCTGAGTGGTGCAGTGCTGCTCTCGGGGTCAGCGATGCGATGCTCTGGAGCGGTGTGGTGAGTGGCGGGGCTCAATGCGATGCTCTTCCTCGTGGTCATTGTTCATGGAGGGAGTTAGGATCCCATCTTTGTCGCCAGTGAAAAGTACTGAGACTGACGAGTGATTTCAGCTCTCACATACTTCATTAGTTGAAGAACAAGACAAGAGAAGCCGGCTCGCAGGCCAGCTTTTATTCCCAAGTGAACCCACATCCCAACACCACACCCCGTGATTGGGCTATTTACAGTGATTGAGTTATCTCCTGCTCCCCGATAGGAAGGAAGCTAGAAGCCTACAGTCCATTGTCTTTTGGAGCAAAGCTCAGGCCCTTTGCCTGGCCGCATGTTGGACCAGTTGGAACCAGTCAGAGCACATGGCTGTCCTGAGCGCATGTTCTCTGCTGGATACATTACAGGTGTGAACACGAGGGTGGCCAAAGAAGAACTGAATGGCAGGTGGCTCTCTCCCCCATGCCAGGCATGTGCAGTGCGTGCCTGCTTCCTAGGGTGGGAAGAGAGCCTACCAAAAAATTGTTCTGAGGCAAGCTCTGGAATATTCTCCATTTGAAGTCATGTGCAGGCGCCCAACCCATGTGTGGTACTGCACACAGACCATGAAGAAGATCTTTTAGACTCCTTTTTTATTTTGGTATGGATAGATGAGCTAACAGGAAATAACAAGTAAAGCAGAAATCAGAAGCCTCTTAGAAAAAGGGCAAGGAAGATATTAAAGGAATAATGGCAAGTACAAGAACTGTTGCTGAAGGGGATTTCTTTTGATTAAATATGTTTTGGGATGTTGTCTATGGTCGTGGGGATTATCAGATTTTATGCGGAACGTAGCGTTAAATTAAAAACCAGGTGCAACCACCATTTAATCCTGTTTTAAGACGATTGTGGAAAAGCCATATTCTAGTACTGCAAAAGGATACAAGTATGCAATCAATTCCAGGGACAAAATAAGATGTTATATCTAACACAAGAAGATTGCCATGGGGACTTGCAGTAGGAGGGCAGCTGTGAACTCTGTGGAAGGAGCACCACAGGGGCCCAATTTGAATCGGTACCACAGTGCAGGGTGAGGAGGAACTTCAGCTTTCCCTTGGTCTTCTTTTTAAATCAAAAGCGTCATGGGGGCACAATTCACCCAACTAGAGAGCTTTTTAATGAATTTTTGTACCATGGTAGTGGTATGAAATGGTGTTTTTTTGTAGTACAGTCTGTAGATCTGGATGTGTAAGTGATTTGATGTTGAGTTTTAGGAGTTCTCATGTGGAAATCATGAGAATCCACAAGGATATGTCTTATGGAACCATGTTTTTGTGCAATGTCATTTCTACAAAGCAGTGGATCTGTGTTCTTTGTGATGTAATCTGTGTTCATAAATGTGATGAGCACTTTATTGATGATTTTTGGACAACCCCATGTAAAAATCAAGAGGATCTATGAGGATCTGTGCCTTGAATCTAGGGATGCCAGCCTCCAGTTGGGATCTGGGGATCCCACAGAATTACACTTTATCTCCAGACTAGAGATTAAATGGAGAAAATGCATGCTTTGGAGAGTGGTCTCTATGGCACTGTACTCCACAGAAGTAGAAATAGAAGAGGAGTAGTAGTTTGGATTTATATCCCGCCCTTCACTACCTGAAGGAGTCTCAGAGTGGTTTACAATCTCCTTACCCCTCCCCACAACAAACACCTTGTGAAGTAGGTGGGGCTGAGAGAGCTCTTTCGAGAACTGCTTGTGAGAGAAAAGTTCTGAAAGAACTTGTGACTGAACCAAGGTCACACCAGCAGCTGCATGTGGAGGAGTGGGGAATCAAACCCAGTTCTCCCAGATTAGAGTCCGTGCTCCTAACCACTACACCAAACAGAGGTCCCTGTCCTCCCCAGGTCCATGTTCAAATTTCCAGGAGTGTCCCAACCTGGATCTGGCCACCCCACCCCTCCATCTCCTGCCAGTGGCCAGTGGGGACTTGGCAACACAACTTGGATCCATGTTTTTAGGCCATGGCGGCACCACAAAGTGGTGGACTTGTGATTTTTGTGGTGCTGTCTGTGCCCATTGATATGATGTATTGATAATGAATTTGGGGTGATCAACTTAAAAATCCTGAGGATCCATGAATATCTGTGCTCTGGAACTACATATTTACACTATGGAGGCAACCCAAAGTGGTGCATGCATTATTTTAGTGGTGCAGTCTGTGACTCTGGGTATGTGATTTCATCATGAATTTGATGAAACCCCATGTAAAATTTCCGAGGATCCATGCCTTGGATCTATTTTTTTACAATGTGGCAGTGCCCCAAAGCAGTGGGCGTGTAATTTTTGTGGTGCAATCTGTGGCTAAGGCCACATTATGTTATTTGATAGTGAATTTGGAGTGAGCAAACAAAAAAATCCTGAGGATTCATGCTTTAGAACCATGTTTTTGTGTCATGGTGGTGCCCCAGATTGGTGGATGCATGATTTCTGTGGTGCAGTCTGTGGCAATGCATGTATGTAATTAGATGGTGTGTTTGGGGGAGCCCCATGTTGTTGCACTGTGAAGCAAGGGATCCATAATACTTGTGGTAGTATGTGCCGATGGACACATGAGATTTGATGGTGAGTTTGGTGTGATCCAATACAGGAAAGAAAGAAAAAAGGAAAGACATGGGGATCCATTAGGGTTGCCAACCTCCAGGTAGTGGCTGGAGATCTCCTGGGATTACAACTGATCTCCAGGTAACACAGATCAGATTAGATGGAGAAAATGGCTGCTTTAGAAGCTAGACTATGGCAAGAGTGTCAAACATGCGGCCCCGGAGGGCTTCTATCAGGCCCGCAGTGGAACTGGCTGCTTGACTTGAACAGCTGCTTCTTCCAGTTCTGCTGCTGTGTCATCCTAGCTTGCTTTGCCAGACTCCCTCAATCACTCAGGAGAGACAGATAGACAAGCTTCTGTTCCCTGAACTGGCTGAGGTTCCTCCCCTCTACCTTCCAGGGGGAGGGAGGGTACAATCCAGTGCTTGCCTCCCGGCCAGGCTGCCTCAATTACACAGGAAGGCAAGCCTTTCTTCCCTTCCATTGGTTCAGGCTCCTTCCTGAAGGGAGGGAAGGGAAGGAGGGAGAGCTTGCTTTGCTTGGCTACACAGTTGCATGTGTGCCTTGCTACAGTGTGTGTGTTTTGTTGGGCATGTTACGCTGTGGCTCTCCTGGGTGCAACTGGGTTCCCCCACCCTTTCTCTGTATTCATGTCCTCAGGATCCAATCTTGCTCAGTAGGAAAGCAATGTGAATTATTTAGATGAGGAATAACAGCAAGCCAGTGAGGTGGATTAGGCTGAGAGTGTCCAGACCAAGTCCACCCAGCACATTTCCTTTGGGGATTTTGAACTTAGACTTCCCAGATAGTAGGCTGATACTGACCACTGAGGAAGAATATAGTTTTATAGATAAACACATAGCCCTCAGTCTGTGTCATGGTGCCTTTCCATGTTCTTGACCAGCAGACAAAACAGTTTGTGTATAAAAGCTCAGAATGCCCAGCCATTTCATGTTTTCCCCTGGGTCCTAGGCTCAGAACTCTGAGCATGGGATTTCTGTAGTAAATGTCAATGTCAATAAATCAAAAGTAGGTTTGCAGCTCACAGGTACACACTTGAACAGCACACTCAAGATTGCAATGGCAAAGACATTTTGATACAATAATTCAAAGCAAGAGGTATCAGTTATCAGGCACTGTTAAATAAAATATTGCAAGAGTGCTGATGTTTTAAGCGTTTTTATTTTAAGTAAAAAAATAAATCTTTGTGTTTGTGTCCTTTATAAAGTTTATATCTCTGCTACCTGGCATTACATTTTATGACACACACCGCCCGGCCCAACAAGGTCTCATTTATGTCAGATCTGGCCCTCATAACAAATGAGTTGACACCCTTGCTCTATGGCATTATTCCCCATCGAAGTCCCTCCTCTCCCCAAACTCCACCCTAGTCAGGCTTCATCCACAAAATCTCCAGATATTTCCCAACACAGACCTGGCAGCCCTAGGATCCATGCTTTGGAACTACATTTTTGCACCACAGTGGTGCCACAAAGCAGGAGAGTCATGATTTTTGTGGTGCAGTCTGTCATGCTATGTGATTTGCTGGTGAGTTTTGGGTGACTCCATGTAAAATCATGAAGATCTATGCTTTGGATCTTCGTTTTTATATCACAACAACACCACAAACGTTACATCTGTAATTTTTGTATTTCAGTTTGTGGCCATGGACATATGATTTGATGGCGAGTTTGGGTTGTTAAAAATCATAAGTATCTATAGATCTATGTTTTTACATCACGGTACCGAAGTATAGGCTCTGGTCATACAAGTCCCTGGATCTAAAGTAGTTTAGCTTTGGGGCTGACTCCTGCACAACAATTTTTGTTTGGTCTGGGCCAGGGGTCTTTTCCTAAAAAACAGCTGCAGGAGCTCATTAGCATATGCTATGCTAATGAGCTATTAGGCTATTAGCATATGCCACGCCCCCTAACATCACCGGAAGTGATGTCAGAAGGGGAAGCAAAAGGGGGGAGGCATCTTCAAAAGCCTCCTTCCCTAGCTATTCTGGGTGGGGGAGCTAAGAGAGAAGGGGTTTAAAGTTTAAACTCCTTCTCACTAGAGTTGGGCCACAGAAGAAGGAAAAAGGGAAGGAAAGAGAGAGAGTAGAGGGAGGGAAAGAAAGAGAAGGAAAGAAGGAGGGAAAGGAAGAGAGGGAAGAAGAAGGGAAACAGGGAAAGGAGGAAAAAAGAGAAGAAGGTGGGAAAGAAAGAGAGAAGAGAAGAAGGAGGGAAAGAGGAAAAAGAGAGAAGGAAAGGAGGGAATGAAAGAAATTCCTCGGCAATTCGGCCCCATTATATCCTATGGGCCATTGAAGTCAATGGTGAAAACATAGGGTATATTCTGGGGGCTGGAGGGGAGGGAGCTTGAGGGAGAGGCTCCAAACTCACAGGGTAACTGATGGAGCCTCTCCCCAAGATACCCACCAAGTTTCAAGAACATTGGACCAGGGGGTCCAATTCTATGAACCCCCAAACAGGTTGCCCCTATTCCCTCCATTGGTCTCTATGGTGGGAAAAAAAAGTTACTTTTTCCCCAGTATAGAGAACAATGGAGGGAATAGGGGCAACCTGTTTGGGGGCGCATAGAATTGGACCCCCTGGTCCAATGTTCTTGAAACTTGGTGGGTATCTTGGGGAGAGGCTCCATCAGCTACCCTGTGAGTTTGGAGCCTCTCCCTCAAGCTCCCTCCCTCCAGCCCCCAGAATATACCCTATGTTTTCATCATTGACTTCAATGGCCCATAGGATATAATAGAGCTGAAATTGACATTCGGCTGCTTGAAAGACTCCCCGGGATGCTGGCTGGGGGCGGGGCTTGGCTCTTGAGCTCCGGGAGCTGCGCTCTGGTGCCCTCCCCCCCAAAAAGACCCCTTGTCTGGGCTGAAGAAAGCCCTGGTAGCAACTCGGCAAGACTGGGAGACCCTTCGTTTAAATTTTATTTTTAAAAAGTATACCTGGGCGTAGTCGAATATAGGCAGCGCCTTCATACAGCATCTCGCGAGATTTCTCTTTTCCGGGTCTGTTCTACGATCTTCTTGTTCTACATTCTTCACCACAGTCTTTAGCATTTCCGGTCCACACTGAATAGCTTTCACACTTACTTCCCAAGCAAAGCTTTCACCATAGAGATACCAGGGGTAGAGCGCTCCTCAAATCCTAGACGGATCAAAGTGGGCAGCCGTGTTGGTCTAACTTTGTTTAAATCCAAGCGGTGATTTTTCAGTCACCGGAAGTTGCGTGTTCTGACAGTTTCCTTATGGTCTCTCTCTCACGTCTAACAGAGATGAAAGCAGTTTGCTCCGCACAGCTTTTTTTTGCCCTTGTGTGACCAATCAGGGCATCCCCGGGATACTGAGCGACGTCGGACGGGCTTGCTGCGTGTGCTGGGAAGCCATGGGGACAGTGCACGCGCGGGTAAGGAGCAGGTCGCTCGAGTCCTTTGATGCCCGGGTGGTCAGGGCGTGTCCCGCTCGGCTGTTTCCCCCTGTGAGGGAAAGCCAGGCTTGTGAGCCGTGGTACCTGTGCGGAGTTTCCAGGAGGAGGCCAGAGGCGGAGGGTTTGGCCGAGATGTCCGAGGCCCTTGTTGCTGACCTCATCTAACTCGCGACGGAGCCCCCCCCCTTGCCGTCACGCGGCCAAGGGCCTTCTGCCTCGAGAGTATGCGGGAGTTCGTCTGTCAGCCCGTGCATGTCAGTTGGCAGAGCAAGTGCGAGCAGAATTGCTCTGTTCAGGCAGACGCCGGCCGCAGTAGGGATGGCTCCCCTGGCCGCCACCAGACAAGGCCTGAGGCTGCTGGACGGTGCAGCTGGCTTTCGCACGAGATTAAAGGCTGAGCAGGTTGGAGGAGAAATAAGAGGGCGATGGGATACCGGGCCCTCAATCAAAGCCGCGCGCCAAATCATTGCTCAAAAGAATAGACGAAAATGCAGCTATGGAAGTGGAAAGCTGCCCAATCCAGCTTAGTCTTGTCGAAAAAATAGATTTTAAAAAGTTGCAGTAGAATTTATGACGTTTTTAAAAGGTAATAAAAGCACCCACCACGAAGAGGAAGGTTACCCTGTCACATCCTGATCAGGGAAAAAAAGTTCTGAAATTTCTTTGTTGTTGCAGGCGTGAATATGATTAAAATAAAATAGATTCACTTGGGTGGAGTCATGTTGGTCTGAAGAAATGTGCATGCACACAGAAGCTTCTACCCAGAATAAAACTTTGTTGGTCTTAAAGGTGCCACTGGACACAAACTTTATAAAAATAAAAGTTCGAGAAAATTTTGTTATATTACTAATCTGCTAATGTTTAGTAAAACCTGTTGAGAAGCTCAGATGTAAACAGTAATTGTTAGCTAGATTATAGTCTTGAAACTCTTAATAAACAAAAAACAATAGGATTCTTTTGTCAGCAGCAGATCATAAGCAGAACTGTACTGAATAGGGATGTCAAACTCCAGGTGGGACTGGAGATCTCTCCCTATTACAACTAATTTGCAGAGGACAGATTGATTCACCCAGAGAAAATGGCTGCTTTGGAGGGTGGACTCTGTCACATTGTATCCTGCTGAGATCCCTCCCCTCCCCAAACCTCGCCCTCCCATGCCAACCCCAGAATCTCCAGGTGTTAACTAACCCAGAGCTGACAACCCTGTTGCTGGATCAGACTAGTGTTTCCTGTAGTCCACTATTCTGTATCACAGAGTGGCCAACCACTTGCCTTGGAGAGCCATCATACACCATCCTGATGTTGCCTCCTAATGGTGATATTGAGAAGTCTGCCTCAGGATGTGGAGGCTTCTTTCATCACTATGGCTAATAACCACCTGAAGGATCTATCATCCATGAATCTGATTAATCCCCCATCTATGTTCACATCATCACTATGTCCACTGGCCATGAATTCCAGGGTTTATTTAAAATATATTTTACCTTTCCACTGTGGCCATGGCAGCTTACAAGATCTAAATAAATATGCAGTTACAACAAATTTGAAACACATATAATAGTGTATATTACAATAAGCCTTCAACTCCTTAAGTAAAATATTTTTTTTCTCTGTCCAGAATCTAAACTTCATTGGGTGTTTTCTGTATCTGTTTTCTTTACCATATGTCTAATTTTATAGACATGTCAGCCTCTTTTTATAAACTGAGGAGCCCCAGACTGTTTAACCTTTCCATGTAGGAAAGATGCTTCAACTTCTTAATCATCTTGGTTTGCTGTGATGCACCGTCAAGGGTTAATGCCTAACAGAGTCTGAAAACTTTTGGTGACAGGCTGTTCAAATGGAATTCTGTGGAGAGAGTCAGTTAGGAACTGACAGTTGAAGAAAAGACAGTTTAGCACTGAGGACTGGGAAGGAGGCAAGAAGTGTGAGAAGATCATGGAAGATCCCTGTTCAAGCTGAGAAGGAACAGAGTTTCTGGTTAAGAAAAGTAGTCCCTGTCCAGTGAAAAAGGAGATAACTCTTAAAAGAGAAGTGATCCCTGGTTTGTGTAGAGAGAAGGATTTTGGGAACTTCATTGTATGTTCCTGCCTTCTAACTGTGAAGTATCAGTGAAACTCAGAAACCCATGCTTGCGAGTTAAAGCAAAAACTGATAAGAAAGCCTCTCTCCTCAGAGTTTCAAAGTTCTTGTTGAAAAACGAAAACACTTACTTGTTGACAACAAATTAGATGGATTTAGTGTGATTACAAAGTTACCTCAGTTTTTATTATCGGTTCACTTCATACCTGACCTTTCCCCCTCCAAGTTAAGTAAAATATTTTGCTTATTTTTGAATTTTCAAAAGCCTCTCTTGTGCCATTATAGGAGTAGAATATTAGTTGGTGATTTTGTGTCTTCCCTCAAATCCCTGGGTGGGGCCAGCATTAAAATATAATACGACAGGGTAGAACAACTGTAGATCACAAATAAGAAGAAAATAGAAAGAAAAGCAAGAAAGAAGAAACATCCTGTGCATGAGGGAGGGAAGAGAGTGAGATCGCCATAGCTGCTATCTTTTGTACCTATTCCAACTCTGCAATATCTTATTTGTTTATTCCTTTAAAACACTTTTATGCCTCCTTTCTACCCAACTTAGGGTTTCAAAGGCTGTGAACATGAACAATCAACAACATTGAAATGGGTTGTAAAATACACATGTACATACACACACACGTGTGTATGATAATAGCAGTTAAAACCATGTGAACAGAAAAGAGAATTCAGTGAGAGACTGTACCACAGACAAATTCTGTATAGAAGATGGGGATATATGGTGACCAGTCCAGGATTCTACATAGTATTTGGAATGAGGCTATACTATAGATCTATTAAGGGGTGTTACAGTTTTGGCCATTTTCTTTTTCGATTTCTTTTGTACAAATCCCTAGAGTGGCATTTGTGTTTTTCACCACTACCTCACACTGAGTCATATTTTTCACTTTAAAGGCTTAACAAAATTATATTCTGGCATGAGTTTTCATGTACTGGAACCAACTTTGTTGGATGTGCTGAGTAATTCCTAACTGTGCAGACCTTGGTTTGGGGGAAAACACGGTTGTTAAACTGAGGAACTATAGGAAAAAAGTAATTATGTAAAACTCAAGGCTAATCACAAAAACATAGAGCCCGTTTGCTAGTTAACATTTGTAATGGGTAGGAAGTTTCAGGTTTTGTTAAGCTCGTTAACCCATACAGTAACCAAGATAATGTAAAACCTCCTGCTGAATTACAGTTTAGCAGGTTAACTTCCTTTGAAGTTCATTTGTTAAAGAATGGCAATTTCAGTGTCAGCACAGAACATCCCGAGAAACAGAAATATTTTCCCACTGGTTTCTGAATACTGATAAAGTTAGAAAGAAATTATCGTAGGTTTTGGAAGGCATGCCTGTGGTCAATGACAGAGCAAAACTACCATTGATTACTTATGTATATTGTAACAGAGTTTGAGTCCAGTGGCACCTTTAAGACCAACAAAATTTAATTCTGGGTATGAGCTTTCATGTGCATTCACACTTCATCAGATATATGCATGCACACAAAAGCTTATACCCAGAATTAAACTTTGGCCCCGGTCATATGGGCCAGAAAACGCGGGGGGGCGTGGCAGTTCGCCCTGGAGCAAAATAAGGCGCAGTAGCCCGATCACACGGGCCACCGGGTTGCCATGCTCCAGCCCCAAGTGCCGATCACACCACGCTGCTGCAGTGTGGCAAAAAAGCGGTGCAGCAGACCACGCAAGCCGTGGTGTTGCAAAGTGCGCATGTGCCATTAGGGGGGGCGGGCCGCTGCCGGTGTTTTGCATATGCGCATGCCTCATTCAGTGTTGGTGCGCATCCCATGGAAACTTACAACATCCAGAAACCCCGGGACATGGGCCGGCATTGGAAGCTGCGGGATACTGGCACTCCTGCGATCAGACACCGGCCTTTGCCCCGGAGTTTCTGGAAACTAGTACTTCAAACCTAGTAGTTTTTTACTCCACGTTTTTGGAGGGAAGCCATGGGTTGGCCACGGGAGTGCTACGCCTCCCAGATGTGCTCGTATGATCATGCACAGAAAGTCCGCAGGGCTCCCGTGCCTTCAGCAGGGCAAATGCTCTGTGTGAACGGGGCCTTTGTGGTCTTATGGGTGCCACTGGACTCAAACATTGTTCTTTTGCTTTAGACCAACACGGATACCCAACTGAATATTATGTACATTGTGTTAACGTGACTGTCTGTACAAGTGATCTTAAAACTATCATTTTAGTTTAAGACAAGCAGAATGGTATTTGTATGACGTTAATAAAGGGCTGTTTGATCAGTAACCAGGTAATTTACTGATACAGTTTTGGAATATATATGTATCTTACAGAGTCTAGAGCCTCTTCCGATGAGTGGGAGTGATTTTGGTGCTTTAGGAGAAGAATCTGAACTAATTGAAGTTGAACCAGAAGCCAAACAGGAACTTTTGGAAAATAAAGATGTGGGTAACCTTTCTTTAAATGGTGTGTGTATATCTATGTATATATGAAGTGCAGCTCCTAAATCAGTGTTTAACTATG
This sequence comes from Gekko gecko, assembly GCA_029375565.1. Lineage (NCBI taxonomy): Eukaryota > Metazoa > Chordata > Lepidosauria > Squamata > Gekkonidae > Gekko > Gekko gecko. The sequence goes on along the minus strand of JAPDNY010000005.1, from coordinate 212,027,318 downwards.
CCTGAATTCAAAAAGTTACCATTCTTTTATGTGAAATGTTTTCACTATTTTTACAGAGGTATAAATATAGAAAAAATTGTGAAAGAATTGTTAGAATTTAAACGTAAAACAGATTGTCTAATTTCAGTCCATGGCACTAAAATGTAGTTAAGTCATTTTTTTTAAACTCTGTTTTCCAGTACTGCATAGTAACTTTTTTTGAGGGGGTTACTACACCTGTGTTATTTATTAATGTAAGAGGGAGCATGTGGCACTTCGTTGGTATAATGAGTACCTGAACTTTCATGTGTTTTGAAGGTTAGAGAAGACATAATTAATATAGTATAAAGGTGTAAGCTTTAGAATCTATGTGCTCGGGGGCCAGCTCAAAGAGAAGCTGATGAGATTATATACATTGTGAGCCTGCTGAGAGGGATTCTTGTGAAATCAGAAACAACGTACACATTTTTATTTGTATTTTTTGCCCTGGTACAAAGCAGTGGTTTGCTTCAGAAGATTCTGGAGGCAGAGAGCTGGTTGTTGCCGAGGCTTTCCTGTTTATGATCATTATGATGTCACAGTTTTAGGCAGAGAAATGGGAAAGTTTTCTTCTTATATTAGTTAACATTTATGTGCATAGAATAAGGAGATGTATAGACTGCAGGTGTAACATTTTGTGCACGAGGACTGATGACAAAATCTTATTCAAAACTGATTCTGATTTTTCATTTTCTGATTTTGATTCATAACAATGTGTTCTATGTTGCCTGCTGAAATGATTAAATAGTAGTCCAATAATTCATAACAACCGTCAAAGCTGTAGTAGAGTCTTTAGTTATGATTAAGTATTTCAAATTGTCCAAGTTTAATATTTTTAAATATTCAATACAATAAAAAGATATACTTAATAAAAATGGATGTACGTAATAGATATGTATAAGAGATAGTCATAATAGGCAGGGGTCTTTTGGGGAGGGAGCGCACTGGAGCACAGCTCCGGCAGCTTCGGAGGGCAGAAAGGCTCCCACATGTCAGTTTCGGCTGTACAAGCGGATTTGGGAGTCTTTCGGCCAGCCGAATGTTAATTTCAGCCCCATTATATCCTATGGGCCATTGAAGTCAATGGTGAAAACATAGGGTATATTCTGGGGGCTGGAGAGGAGGGGATTTGAGGAAGAGGCTCCAAACTCACAGGGTAGTGTTGGAGCCTCTCCCCAAGATACCCACCAAGTTTCAAGAACATTGGACCAAGGGTTCCAATTCTATGGGCCTCCAAACAGGTTGCCCCCATCCCCTCCTCTGTGGTGGGAAAAAAGTTACTTTTTCCCCACAGTGCTGTTAGTAGCTCTGGGGGGGGAGGGGGTTTGAGGGAGAGGCTCCAAATTTTCAGGGTAGCTTTGGGAGCGGCTCCCCACATACACCCTCATGTCTCAAAGCAATTGGACCAGTGGGTCTAATTCTATGGGCACCCAAACAGGTTACCTGTAGCAGTAAATTCCATGTGTTAATCACTGTTTGGGTGAAGAAGTACCTCCTTTCATCTGCAGTTGCCCTTTTCTGCATTTTTCCCAGTGCTATAAATATTCTTTTTGAGGTGTGTGTGGTGTGAGTATTCTAATGAGGTTGCACCATCAATTTATGCATGTATAAATGTTGTTCCTTTTGGTCTTTTGGGGTTTCTGGGTGGCACTGTGGCATGCTTGCACTGCCACAGTGCCACTTGTTCTGGAGTGTGCCACTTGTTCTCATGGCAAACAAGCAGCTCCCAAGACAGTTCACTTTCCCTGAGATTCTCTGGGAGAGTCTGACTGCTGGGTGGCTGCCTGCTTGCCTGCCTTAAGTGCTGCTGGCTGGGTTTCCCCATTGGAAACAATGGAGGTAATGAGGGTAACCTGTTTGGGTGCCCATAGAATTAGGCCCACTGGTCCAGTTGCTTTGAGATGTGGGGGTGTATGTGGGGAAAGGCTCCCGAAGCTACCCTGAAAATTTGGAGCCTCTCCCTCAAACCCCCTCCACCCCCAGAGCTACTAACAGCACTGTGGGAAAAAAGTAACTTTTCCCCCACCATAGAGAACAATGGAGGGGATGGGGGCAACCTGTTTGGAGGCCCATAGAATTGGACCCCCAGTCCAATGTTCTTGAAACTTGGTGGGTATCTTGGAGAGAGACTCCAACACTATCCTGTGAGTTTGGAGCCTCTTTCTCAAACCCTCTCCTCTCCAGCCCCCAAAATATACCCTATGTTTTCGCCATTGACTTCAATGACCCATAGGATATAATGGTGCCAAATTGCTGCCGAATTTCTTTCATTCCCTCCTTTCCTTCTCTCCTTTTCCTCTTTCCCGCCTTCTTCTCTTCTCTTTTTTTCTCCTTTCCCTGTTTCCCTCCTTCTTCCTTCTCTCTCTCTCTTTCTTTCCTTCTCCTTCTTTCCTTCTCTTTCTTTCCCTCTTTCCTTCCCTCTTTCCTTCTGTCTACTCTCTCTCTTTCCTTCCCTCTTTCCTCCTTCTGTGGCCCAACCTCTCTCTTCACTCCCCCACCCAGGCCAGCTGGGGAAGGGAAGGGGAGGCTTTTGAAGATGTCTCCCCCCTTTTGCTTCCCCTTCTGACATCACTTCTGGCAGCTCTTTTTCTACGAAAAGACCCCTGATAATAGTGACAAGGTGAACATGTCTTTATAAACCGTAAAAAGCCTGTGAAATTAAGAACTCTTTGTCTCACATTTTGCTGCAAATTCCATTCTCTGCATAACCTTCAACTACAATGAGTCTAATCTGGAAGTATCTCTGTATTATTAGTGGGCTGTTAGTTTTACCAGTGTGTAGGTCTCTTTTACTTTTATCAGCTACTCATGAATGTTGGACCTTTTTTTTTTTTTTGCTTCCTTTTCCTAGGAAAGGCCGATCTGGCTGTGGTAAATTTATGTAAAGCTACAGTTAAAGACTTTTAGGCATGTCAACTACACAGTTTAACAGTAAGATCTCCAGTCTAACTACAGTCCAATCTACTACTAGTTTCCAGTTGCCTGTTTACATGCCCATATTTCCACATGTGGAAAAAGTCTGTCTTCTCCACATCACAAAGTCAGCACACTACTCCCAGTTCCATAGATCTTTGCATGAAAAGGGTTAGGTGCCGTTGATGTATATATTCACTTTCTATCATCTAAATCACTACCAGTATCTTTTTGCCATCTTATAACTGTTATAGTGTTTAAGTAATACGTTTGATAAAACAGAAAACAGGTTTTTTAAAAAAGTACTCTTAACATGTAGTTAACATTTTCTCAAACTTTTACATAAGTTGCAATACAAAACCTTCCCATAACATATCATGTAGATAACCTTTGACTCGCTGATGCTCAAAAACCAAAGTGCTCAAGCTTCTATGAACTTTAATGTGATATTGTCTGGTTGTTTATTATTAAATCTCTACAGGTTTGATATTCTGATTATGATAATTTTCATTTGCAGGTTGTGGTTCAGCATGTACACTTTGATGGACTTGGAAGGACTAAAGACGATATTATTATGTGTGAAATTTGTGATGTTTTCAAGGCTAAAAATCTCATTGATGTAAGTGAAATTAATGGAACATATTTTATGAAACATTCAAAACTTTTAACGTTTCGCCAGTTCTAAAATACAAATCTAAGCACAGAGTTACCGAAGTTCTGTACTGATGTCAAAGTTATGTATTAAACAAATAATAGGTTTAGAGCAGGGGTCCTCAAACTACGGCCCATGGGCTACATGCGGCCCGCCGAGGACATTTATACGGACCGCCGGGTGTTTATGCTGCCGCTGCTTGTCTGTCATTTTTTTTTACATGAGAAGGAAGCAGTGACAAATATGGAACCGGGCATTTTTTTTTTTTGTAAATACAGTTTATTATTGGATATATTTTCATGTTCATACAATTTAAACAAGCCAATACATATCCATTTCCTTTCGCCCTCTCCCCCCCAAACAAGGCTTCCCGCAATGCTCCAACCCCATTGATATCTCTCTTATTCAGTTACATTTACTACTAAACTTATTTTCTCTTACTAATGGTAACAATTCAAAAGTCTAAATCTCTTTCAATTTCTCCTTAATAGCTATCAAAACAAATCAAACCACGTTTAACATCCCAATTTTTCAACAAGTATTCTTGAAAGTCTTTCCAATCTTCGAAAAAAGTTTCATCTTCTTCGTTGTTTAATTTTCTTGTTAATTTGTCCATTTCTGCCATAAACAACATCTTCTTAATCCATTCCCATGTTTCAGGTATTTTGTCTTGCTTCCAACATTGAGCAAAAGTCAGTCTGGCTGCTGTAACCAAGTACCATAATAATGTTCTCTTGGTTACATTTATTTCTTCCATTTTAAGACCTAGCAATAACATCTGTGGGTCTTTCTTAAAAGTACATTTCAAAAATTTTTGTATCTCATTGTGGATCTCAGTCCAGTAGCTTACTGCTTTATCACAAGTCCACCACATATGGTAAAAAGACCCTTCATTTTTCTTACATTTCCAACATTTGTTAGACATGCTTTCATTTATAATAGCAATTTTTTTAGGAGTCATATACCATCTGTACATCATTTTATAGCAATTCTCTTTGACATTTACACAAGTTGAAATTTTCATTGACTTTTTCCACAAATATTCCCAAGATGACATAAATATTTCATTATTAATATTTACTGCCCACTTTATCATTTGCTCTTTTACTATTTCATCCTCAGTATACCATTTCAATAAAACCTTATACAGTTTTGAAATCATTTTTTTACCCTTTTCAACCCATACAGTTTCAATTTCAGTATTATTTTCTCTAAAACCATGTTCTCTTTTATTGGTCTTAAATAAGTCATAAATCTGTCTATACTTCAACCAATCATATTCAAATTCAACATCAGTTCTATCTTTTAATACAAAGTTTTTCCCTTCTAATTTTCTAAACCCTGATTTCTTGAATATGGATTAATCACTTCTGCTGGTACTATCCAAAGTGGTCTTTCTTCCGAGAAGAATTTTTTATATCTCGTCCAAGTCTCGAACAGTGATTGTCTTATGAAGTGGTGTTTAAAAAACTTGTCTATTTTTACTTTTCCATACCATAAATATGCATGCCATCCAAATTTATTGTCATGACCTTCCAAAGCCAACAACTTTTTATTCTCAAGATTAATCCACTGCTCCAGCCATGTTAAGCAGACGGCATCATAATACAGTCTTAAATTTGGTAGTTGTAGTCCTCCTCTTTCCTTTGCATCACATAAAATTTTCATTTTAATCCTTGGCTTTCTTCCTGCCCATACAAATTTCGATAGTTCTTTCTGCCACATATCCAGTATTTTCCTTTGTTTTAATATTGGAATAGTCTGAAATAAAAACATCAAACGAGGCAAAACATTCATTTTTACAGTTGCAATTCTTCCCAATAACGATAGATTCAAGGTATCCCATTTCTTCATGTCTTGCTGGATCCTATACCAAACCTTTTCATAGTTATTTTTAAACAAATCAATATTTTTCATAGTCAATTCAATTCCTAAATATTTAGTCTTTGTAACTACTTCACATTGAATTTTCTCTTGAAGTTCAATTTGTCTCTGTTTCGTCATATTTTTGCACATCACTTTCGTTTTGTTTTTATTAACATAGAATCCCGCAACTGTTCCAAATTCTTCAATTTTTTCCATCAATTGTGATATGTTCTCAATTGGATCTTGAATCATAAACATTACATCATCTGCAAATGCCTATATTTATACATAAAGCCTTTCACTGTAAGTCCTTCAATATTATTGTCTTTTCTTATCTCTGTCAATAATATTTCCAATATCCAGATAAACAATAACGGAGATAACGGGCAGCCTTGTCGTGTTCCCTCTTGAATTTGGAAAAAATCTGTTCTTTCTTTATTTATATTCAAAGCTGCTTTCTGTTCTGAATATATTGCCACAATCATGTTTAAAAAAGACTGTCCTATATCCATTTTTTCAATTACTTGTAGCATAAACTCCCAATTTAAATTGCCAAAAGCTTTTTCCGCATCTAGAAAGAGGAATCCAACTTCTTTTTCTGGATGTTTATCATAATATTCAATTGCATCAATCACCACTCTCAAATTGTCTCTGATTTGTCTATTTGGTAAAAAACCAGCTTGTTCTTCCGCTATGGTATCTTTCAAATATTTTTTTCAACCTTTCCGAAATTATTTTTGCAAATAATTTGTAGTCATTATTTAATAGCGATATTGGTCTATAATTCTTTACATTCATTAAGTCCAAACCTTCTTTAGGTATAAGTGAAATATTTGCTTCCTTCCATGAGTCTGGGATCCGTTTGGTCATTCTTATCTCGTTTGACAGAAGTACTAAAATAGGGGTTAGCTCCTCCTTAAATTTCTTATAGAATTTTGCTGTAAAGCCATCTGGACCTGGAGCTTTGCCCAACTTTGCATCTTCTATCGCCCTTGTTACCTCTTCCTTTGTTACTAATCCATTTAATAGTTCTTTGATTTGTTGTCCCAGCTCTGGTACTTCAATATTCTCCAAATATTTCTTAATTTTCTGTTGGTCAATTCCTTTCTTTTTAAACAGTTTGGCGTAATATTTTAAAAAAGCTCTTTTTATGCCTTTCAAGTCCACAACATCTTTTCCATCTTCAATAATCTTGCTTATAAAATTTCTTTCTTTTCTATTTTTCAATTGCCACGCTAAAAATTTTCCTGGTTTATTTGCACCCTCAAACGCTTTTTGCTGTAATTTTTTCAAATTCCAGTATAATTCTCTATTTAGTAGAACATTCAATTGATCCTGTAGAAAGTGAATCTCTTTAATGATTTTTTTATTCCCTGGTCTTTTCTTTAATTCCTTTTCTTTTTGTCGAATTTTTTCATGAAGGTCATTTTGTTGTTGCATCCTTTGCTTTTTATCTTTAGAATTCAAAGAAATAAGCAAACCTCTCATTACCACTTTGTATGTATCCCATACAACCTGTATATCAGTACCTTTATTCAAATTCGTTTCAAAAAAGTTTTTCGTTTCTTTTTTTAATGTCTCATTAATTAATTTTTGGTCCAGTAAGTCCTCATTAATTCTCCAATATAGTTGTTATGATTTTTCTTTTGATATCCAAAGTAAAGGATTGTGATCTGAGTTGTTTTTTGGTAAAATTTCGATTTTATGAGTTTTTAGCGCCATCTCCTATGACATCCAAATCATATCAATTCTAGAAAAGGAATTATGTCTGTTAGAGTAAAACGTATAATCCTTTGTCTTAGGATTCCATTTCCTCCAAACGTCTTCTAGTTTCTCTTGCCTCATCAACTGGAAAATTTTTTTTGGCAGTTTTCCAACCGCTTCTCCAATTGCATTAGACTTTCTGTCCAATGCATTATTCACCGTGCCGTTAAAGTCTCCTGCAAAAACTATTTGGTCATAATTTAAGCAGTCCAACTCTCTTGTCAAATCATTGAAGAAAGTCTCTTTTGCTCCATTGGGTGCATATATATTTACAAGCAATGTCCTTTTTCTGTACATCGTTATTTCCACACCAACATATCTTCCTTCCTTATCTGAGAAGATTTGTTTAGGTTCCAATTCTTTAGTAATATATATCACTGTTCCTTTCTTCTTGTTAATTGCTGATGAATGAAATTCTTCTCCCAATTTTTTATTAATCAGATATTTATTGTCTTGTTTTCTAATGTGTGTTTCTTGCAAACAAATTATATTACATTTTTGTTTCTCTAGCCAATGATTCACTAATCTTCTTTTGTTTGGTGAATTTAGTCCATTTACATTCCAAGATAAAAATTTGTAATCCATCAGTGTTTTGAATTAAATGTCTTTAAAATCGTCAAAATTGTTCTCTTTAAATCTATACATATCTCCTTCTGTTTTAATTGTAAATCTCACCGAGTTGTACGAGAATGATAGTCCATGTGGGATCTCCCATCTGAACCTGATGCTCATTTCTTTTAACCTATCTGTTAGTTTCTTAAACTTCTTTCTGTCTTGTAAAATCATTCTCGGAATTTCTCTTAAGATTATTATTTTCTTTCCATTAATTTCCAACGGTTGTGTAAATTGCTTCTTGAAGATATCTTCTTTCATTTTTGTAGTCACAAATTGAACAATCACATCTCTGGGTAATTTCTTTCTCTTGGCATAAGCTGAGTTTACTCTGTAAATTAAGTCAAAGTCTGAATCCAATTCTCCTTGATCCTCCCCTATGTAAGTTGTCAACGTGTTGATTACTAAGGCCCGTATGTCCTGATCTTCCTCCTCTTCAATTCCTCTCAGTCTCAGATGATTCTGAGTAGCCCTATATTCCATCATGGACTCCAGTCTTGTATTTTCTTGTAGAGTTCTTTTAACTTTCTGTTCCATTTCTTCTGATTTTGTCACCAGACTTTGAACCTCTTTTTTAACTTCTTCCGTATCTTTTTTTATCCCTGCCACTTCTGTTAGTACCAGTTCTTTCAACTCTGCCATATTTTTTTGTTGTACTTGGACTTGCACTTGTTCTATTTGCTCCAGTTGTATTTGCATCTGTTGTTGCAACTGTGATTCTATTTGCTTTCCCAAATTCTGCACCACCTCTGTCATCCTTTTCTCCATCGCCTCCATGGCAGCCTGCCATTCTTTTTTTCTTTTGCAGTCATTCTTGGACTTGGTGATGAGGCGGCCCTTGGTCTTGACCTCAAATCCGTCTTGGAGGCAAGTTCAAAACTAAACAATCTTTATATTATCAATCTTAAAGTCAAATCGCCACCTTTATAGCTTTTTCCGGTGCTTTTTCGGTTTAAAAATAACTTTTTAAAATTTAGTCCTCCTCAAAATGGCGGGCGCAATTTCTCTATGGTTTTCTGGCTAGAGTAGGCTCTTTTGAAACTTCCTGTTTAGCTGTCCGTCTCGGTAATCCAACTTCCGGTTTCACACTTTAAAACGTCCGTCTACATCCAGCAAGACAACTTCAAAAACATCCACTCTAGCCTACTTCCTGTACCATAGAATCACAGTCAGTTTCGTTTCTACTACGCAAAGTTTAGTCTTAGCTGACCACAGGAATGCAAAACAAAATCACTTTTCTGCCGTTTTCTCCGAAGAAAAGCCTTCTTTTTACTTTTGAATCAAGCGGATTAGTTCCTTAGAGCTTTATGTGCTTATCCGTACTTTTTAATTTTGCGTTCTTCTTCAAACCGGTAAGCGAATGTTCAATTGTTACCTTACTTGTAATCTTGGGGTTTCGCAGTGCTTCTTCTGCAATCGATGTTAATCTTGATGTTAAAGAGGTCGGTAGATGACGGATTTATGCTGAATTCTCAGCCCGGCTGGTATCTGTAGTGCTGACTTGCAACTGCCCTCTTCGCGGAAGGAGATCAAGGTGTAAACAAGCTTCCTCCGAAGCTTATCCACACCGATCTCAACTCCCTCTCAGGCTTGGCTGCTTGCTTGTCACCCCCCCGCCTGGGGAGTGCTGCATTGGGCCAGGTAAAGCCCAAACTGTCGTCAGATACCGCCGTCCACCTTGCACAAATCGCAAAGTGCGTCAATTCGCCATTTTAACTCCGACCGGAAGCCCCAAATATGGAACCGGACATTGACTATCTCATTAGCCAAAAGCAGGCCCAATAGTTCCCATTGAAATACTGGTAAGTTTGTTGATTTAACTTTATTTCATTTTAAATATTGTATTTGTTCCCGTTTTGTTTCTTCACTTCAAAATAAGATATATGCAGTGTGCATAGGAATTTGTTCATAGTTTTTATTTTTACTATAGTCCGTCCCTCCAATGGTCTGAGGGACAGTGAACTGGCCCCCTGTTTAAAAAGTTTGAGGACCCCTGGTTTAGAGAGTAGAATCATGTGTTTAAATCCAGAATTTCAGTTGTTGCTGGCAACATAATTAGTGTTGTCACTCATTCCGTATACTTGTTTGATTGGGCTGCAAAGCTGATTTAATTAAGGCGTAATTTGTGGGCTATTCTGTTAGCATAGCTATTAGATGCATGTAATTGTTACTTAATTGCTGAAGTACATGGATTAATTTCACGTTAAAAAAACTAAAGAACGTACTCAGTATTTCTAACATTTGTTTTTCTGTCTTCAAGATCTGCAAAAATGTTATATCTAATTATGGGACTAGATTGGGGAATTGCAGGATCATAGGTTTTGTAGACAATATTACATAGCACGTGTAACAAAGTTAATTCTGAGAAAGGGAGATAGAATTTACAGAGAGGTGCTGCGAGTGCTGTTATTCTTTTTTAAATAATTCAAGGAATAGTTATTTTTGTTCAAAACTTTTATGTGCCACATTTTCACCAAGTAGGGTTCCCAAGGTGGCAAACATTAAAACATTCAAAATAAAGTATATATAGAGTACTTCAGTAAAAGCATATAAACAGGCATAACACCAAAACCCCAGGAGGAGACCAGTAATCATTATTGGGAGTATTCCAAACAGAACAAAAAAATCTTCGCTCACTGGTGGATGAAGATGGACACTGATGACAATCCCTGGGGGGAGGGAGTTGTAAAGTTTTGGTGCCATGACTGAGAAGGCCCTTTCTTGGGTTGCCAACCATCTAGGTTCAGATAGCAAGGGCACCAAAATCAGGGCCTCTGAAGGTGACCAGAGTGAACAGATAAGTTGATATGGGAGAAGGTAGTCCTAAGGCATGTTTGCCCGAAATTGTATATGGCTTTAAAGGTCAATACCAGCCCCTTGAATTGGGCCTGGAAACAAATTGGGAGCCAGTGGTGATGGAACAACACTGGAGTAGTATGGTCCCTATACTACTTCAGTATTTTGGCTGCAGCACCTCAGTATTTTGGCTGCAGCATTTCAGGAGCACACCCAAGCTATGAACCTGCTCCAACCCCATCCAGAACAGAAGAGATCCTAGTTCTTGGGTCAGACCTTCCCCTTCACCAGTAGCACCTCTATTTTGTCAGGATTAGGATTTAGTTCGTTAGCTATTCCAAAACTTCCTCCAGGTGCTTGTTCACAGTTTCCATAGCTGGAAGCGTGAGATGGAGCTAAATGTCAGTAGCATATTGGTGATAAATCATTCCAAATGTCTGGATGACCTCTCCCAGCAGGTTTACATAGCTGTTGAAAAGCATGGGGGACAAGATGGAACCCTGTGGAACTCCAGAGGCCAAGGGCAGAGCTGGAGTCCCTGCAGCACCACTTTCTGAAACCTGCCTTTCAGTTACGACCAGTACCACTGCAGAGCATTGCCTCCTAGTCATTGTCTCCCAATAGGCTGTCCAAAATGTTACCCTGACTGATGGTATTGAAAGCCATTGAGAGTTCAGAAGAATTAACAGGGTCACACTCCCCCATCCATCTCTTGGTGTATGTCATACAGCAGCGCGATCAAGACCATTTCTGTCCAACAACCAGGACTGAAACCAGATTGGAACGGATCTAAACAATCCATTCACGAATCCCTGAAGTTTGCCCAGCCAGGTGTCGTTCAGTCATCTTGCCCAAGGATGGTACATTTGAGACTGGACCGTAGTTCTCAAAATAATATGCAATCATCTGATCACACAGGTTAAGATCTTGCAAAAATTGTATGAGTAAAAAAACCCCATTTGCTTAACAAAACCACAGAGTAGAGAAATTGTAGTTTTTTATTTGGTACTGGATGTCTCCAGGATAATCTTTTGTGTACTCCAGACTAAGTCCTCTGATTTCAGTAACTCTGCATAGAATTGCTTGTTAACTGTACAATTCAAAGCCTGCCTTTTGCAAATAACTGTTCCTGTACATTCAGTCATACTGTTTTATTAAAACTCGAGTTTGAACTCCTTATCTGTTTTGAAGGTCATGAGGAAATCGCATGAAGCTCGAGAAAAGCTGCTCCGTCTAGGAATTTTTAGAAAGGTGGAAGTTCTAATTGATACATGTCAAGGTAATTATATCTCTGTCTGAGATGCCAAGGATTAGTTTCTCAGGAAGGTGGATGAATTTATTTTAAACAGTTTATAATATATGGAGGCAAAAGTTTGAAAATAATTATTTGATATTCATATCCTCTTGCCATATGAGTACCAAGCTTCTGGGGAGGTCTGTTTCTCAACACTCAGATATTCTTAAAATTAAAGAAGCTGTTTAAGAAATACCTTTTGTCTGTTACCTATTAATAAATTGTAACTGTAAGATTTTAAAAATGTATTGTGAATACTGTACTCCTCGCTAATACCTCTGTGTATCTAGGAGATGATGCTCTTCCAAATGGTTTAGATATAACATTTGAAGTTACAGAGCTGAGAAGATTAACTGGAAGCTATAACACAATGGTTGGCAATAACGAAGGGAGCATGGTAAGACTCGTTTAATAAATTCTTGCATCTTTGTTTTTGGTGATGTGATAGAGACCAATTTACCACATAAGAAATGTTTTTGTGGAAACATAATTTAAAATATTTCTTCCTAGTCACATTTACTTGTAAGGAAATTCTGCTTAAATGAATAGTTGAATTCTACAGAGGATTTCCACTGATGAAGGTTGGGGGATTTTCACTGATTCCCGCCCTCAGTGCACATAGTGGACACTTTTGGGCTGCAGTAGGGGGTGGGGGACAAGGAGGTCTACAGTCTGCTTAGAGATGTGAAAGCATGGGGGAACACAGAAAATTTCAGGGGGAAAATTGGCATTTTTTTCTGATGAAAAACAACTTGGGGAATCAATTTAAAAACCCTATAATTTTTTTTTATTTTGAATGAATGAAATGCTTTTTAAGACAAGGTTTTCTGAACCCCAAATACATATCTGTGGCTGGGAAAGGAGGCTTGCAAATTCCAAACAGCAAGAGGGAGCCTCCAGAAGCTCAGCTGGAAGAGGGAACAGCTGGGCCAATCCTGGCATACCCATACTGTTGGAGTGTTGTGCTCCATATCCTGAGCAAAGGACTTTAAATAGAAACAACTTATTGGTGGGAAGGGAGGCAGGCATGGAGAAAATGGCAAGCAAAACTGTGGCAGTCTGCCTAGCTGGAGAAGGATACCCCTCTTCCTCAAAGGTATTGGAGGTGACGCAAAGGAAGGAGAAGTAGATGCAGGAAGGTTGAAACATTTATTGCGGATGCGTGAAGTCCAAGCTAGAGTGCCGAAACAATCACCTTGGGGTCATGGTTGGCAGGGCCCCAGAGAAAATGTACGTATGCCTGACGGTGAACAAAATGGACGTAACCATGAGCCTCTCAGTGTACAAAAGGATGAGGAGGAACATAGAGTGGGAATCGCTAGTGAACGTAAGGGATCAGACACTAGTTTTGTGAAAGGTCTGTGCTTTACATGTGGACGACCAGGGCATTTCAAATATGATTGCCTTTTTATGGAATGTGATTTTACAACATCTGTGGAAAGCCTCCAGGATCAGAAAGTAGACTCTTTTATTGGCGCAGGAACAAGTATTTGGGAAGACTGTGCTAGCTTTAGTTGATACAGAAAATGCAGTTACTATTATACGCTCTGAATTAGCATCCCCTGAGGGTCCATGTGGGCCTGTTCAACATGTGTGATGTGTACATTGGTGCTGGGAAGAGTGGTTGACAATGGAGGCCCTACTGCAAGTGGGGCATTATGAGGCTATTCTGTTGTTGGCTGTGTTGAAAGACTTACCAATGCTGGTCCTAACTGGATGAAATTTTCCACACTGGCGGGTGGTAGTGATTGCTGCCACATCCTTACGAAGGTTGGAAATTCTGGTAGCGGCAGCACAAGGAGGAATGGAAGAAGATGAACCTGAAGTAACAACATCTGGAATTAATGAACCATCAGGAAGGATGGAGGAAGGGGCTGATGGAGCATTGTAAAGAGGTTAAATGATTGATCCAAATTTTCAACAGTGGCAGGAAGCTGACAAGTCCTTGCCGTTAGTAAGAGAATGAGTGGGTTTCAGGTTCTGGATCTATGACTGGCAAAGAGACTGTTGATGCTTGTGCAGGAGAGGAGCCAGTTATGGAGCGTGACAGAAGGCACCAAGGCTGAGGAGGTCTGGCAATTAGTGGTACCAATGCAAGGCAGATTGGTAGAATTATACCAAGCACATGATTCTTCCTAGATTTTACAGAATATTTTTGGCCCATGGTGGCCCAAGATATGGCAGAACATAGTAGAGCATGCTTATGTTGTCAGCATGCTATGACTAGAGGACCTCTGCCCATACCTCTGGAACCCCCACTGCTGATAGGCGAACCTTTCACTGGAATAATTTGGATTTTATAAGCCCACTTCCCTGAATTATGCAAGGAAACTGCTTTGCTTTAGTCTTGGTTGATTATGCCACTAGGTTTCCTGTGGCGATTCCTTTAAGAACTATGAAACCCCTGTGGTGGCATGAGACCTGATATTGTATTTTTGTTGGGTGGGAATCTCGAGGGAAATACAGATCAGGGGCATAGTTTCACATTGAGGACCTTTCACCAATTATGTTTTTGTTGAGAGTGAAACATTTAAAGAAATCAGTTTACCCTCCTCAAGCAGATGGGTTGGTTGAACAATTCAACCAAATGTTAAAGGGTGTTGAGAAAATGTGTGGCAGAGAAACCCCAGGATTGGGATTTGATGCTAGATCCTTTAATGTTTGCAATTAGATAAGTGTCCTGAGACTCTTTGAAAGAAACACCTTTCCATTTGTTCTATGGCTGAACACTTTGAGGACCATTATTGGTGCTGGCAGAAGGATGGGGAGGGGGTTGCAAAGTGCTCCTGCAGGACCCAGAAGCTTATGCTTCGTCAAGCTCAAAATGAGGTAGTACAATATCTTTTACAGACTCAACAAACTCAGAAAAGGTTGTCTGATTAAAAAAGCCCAACAGTAGACTTTAGAGGAAGAAAGGTTTGTCTTGGTAAAGGCCCATCTATTGGGACAGAAAGGAGGTGATCCTTGGGTTGGGCCCTTTTCTGTAGTTGGTCGAGTGGGGAATAATGTGTAAGAGTGGGTAAAACTAGGGCCCATCCTAAGTGCCTACAAATTAATGTGTTGAAAGAATGGAGGGATGCTGAGGCTTCATTTGCATTGGCAGAAGAGCTGTTGGAGGAATGGGAGTAGCTGCTTTACTGGAGGTTCCCGAAGAACAGTTAACAATACAACAGCAAATGGAACTGTAGATGTTATTGGAACACTATTGGAGTTTATTTTCATCATTACCATGCATATGGATCTTATTGAACATGTTGTTGAGACAGAGATAGGAAAGATTGTCAGAGAACTGCTACAGCCCTTACTTAGGAAGACATGGGATTCAATGAAGAAAGAGCTAGAGGCCATGTTGCAGGCCAGAATAATCGTGCCTTTGATTAGTCCGTGGAGAAGTCCCATAGTGATTGTGCCCAAGCCAGATGGTACCATTCACATGTGTTTGGACTTTTGAGATATAAATCAAGTTTCACATTTTGATGTATATCCTGTACTTGGGTTGTTAGAACAGCTGAGAAAAGCTCAATAGCTAACAATTTTGACATGACCAAAGGTTCTTGGCAGGTACAATATCAGGAAAAAATACCTTTTGTGACTATATGGGGTTGGATCACTTTGTAACTATGCCATTTGGGCTCCCTGGGGTGGTGGCAATGTTTTAAAGACTGGTAGATTGGTTGCTGAGTGCCTGTCAGGGCTATGCTGCAGAGTATATAGATGATATTATATTGTTTAGTTGAATGTGACCTGAACATCTATGGCATTTGAAGGAGCTGTTTGAGATGATTGAGCAGGCAGGGTTGCATCTTAACACTTGGAAGTGCATTTTGGCCCAGCCTCAGCTACAGTATCTAGGACATACTGGGGGAGGGGGAGAGTGCAACCAGTAAAAGAGAAAGTGGAGGCTTTGAAACAGCTTCCAATCTCGCACTCATGGAAACAAGTGCAGTAGTTGCTTTGGTTAGTAGGGTACTATAGTAGATTTGTACCTCGTTTTGCTACGATCGTGGCCCCACTATCAGATCTGCTAAAGAAGGGTATAAAGAAGCCTCTGCTGTTGAATATGGACTGCCAGAGAGCTTTAGAAACATTGCTCCAAGCGCTTTCATCACCTCCGGTGCACCATAACCCAGATTTTCCTAAGGTGTTTTATTTGTATACAGATACTTCAGGGGTAGGGGGGAGGCGGGGCTGCGGTGAAGTGTTGTGGTCGATACTGGGCTTTGCTCCTGGGAATGGCTGGTGCTTTGTCATTTTTAGGGGAGTTTTCGGGGGATCCCAAACTCCACTGGACCTCCTGGAGGGAGGTCAGGAGCAAGGGACTTGATTCGGGGGCCCCGCAAGTGGCAACGAGCTGGTGGAAGCCCTGGGTCATCCCAGAAGCAAAGGACGAAGTAGAGCAGTCATGGCAGCCATGATCTGCACAAGCTGTGAACCCCTGACAAGAGGGCAACTTTGAGCATCATCAATAACATTGATGAAGATATACACTGTGAGTACTTGTAAAAAGCAACAATTGCAGAAGATCCAATGATCCTCTGATTATGTCCCTTTAAACTTTTAACTCCCCCCCCCCGCTTCCTCTGCGAAGTGGCTAGTATGAGACTATAAACAAAAGCTGTGCTAAGCTTACACTGGGGCGAAGAGAATACATCAGCTTTTGTTCAAACCTCTAATATATGTGCCTGGAACATAAATCTGAATAATTCTAGAATCTTTTCTCTGTCATCTTATGGACTTTAATGGTTAACCTTCTTCCCTGTTTTTACTTTCGGGATTTAAATGACTTGCTGAAAATATATACAGACTCTTTAAAGAAAAAAGACTGATTAAATGTCAGAATTATCAACTTCTTTTTGGAATATATAAGCTTTTAAAGGATAAAGGCTGAATAACCTTGTAAAAGAAAGAAAGACTTTCAGAATTGAACTTTTTATTATGTAACAGCCCTCCATAACATTTGTCCTGTTGTTGAAACCATAACAGCTCATAGTGTTTAGACTCCATTGTGGAATTGTAAGATGTACGACACATGTTGAAAGATTCTTGGTGGTTAAAATATTTGCAGTAGGCACAGACCAGCACGGAGTGGAAAATAACAGTAGAGTTTATTGGTTTGCTGGGCTGAATTGAGACTTTTGAGGTGGTTTCAAAATGAGTGTACAAAATACATTTAGAAAAATGCCAGACAACATATCTGTTGTTAGCTCTGTTAATGGTGATATGGAACAGATTTTCTGGGAGGAGCTTAAATGCAAAATTGTTGATATAGTTGATCTGGCAGTTGAAAAGGTCTTTGAGGCTTTCAACTTAAGACAACTTAAAGGGACAACCACACCAACACAAACTGTAATCAAGATGAATAAATCCCAATACCAAACTGACCAAGATACTGATCAAGATTACAAGAAACTGGATGCATCATATAGAAAGATTTACACAGAAGAATATAACAGACTCAGTAAAAGACGGATAAATGTTGAAATCTTTCAAGCTTTAAAGAAAAAAATGCTGCAGAGAGAAGATAAAAAAGGATTTATGGAATCTACAACTATTTCAAGAATGGAATTTATATGGCAAACCTTAAAAGAAAACCTCTCTACTTACAAGGACAAGAGACACAAAATTAATAATTTACTGAAAATAAAGAAGAAAAAAAGAAGAAAATAAAGCAGTATAAATAAGAGTGTGCCAGGGAGTAACTTTGTATGTGTAACAGAGCAAGAGTGGTTAGGGATCCCTAAGTTTAAATTTCTGGTGCATTTGTAAAATCTTAGGGAACTATCTTTTATGTGTAATGGGTTATAGTTGAATTTGTTCACACACCTATAACATTTCAATGTATATTAATAGAAGATCAATTTAAACTGACCAAGTAATCTTTAAATCAGACATTAATGTAATAGAGCAAATTGTAGAAATAAAACTTTGTGTAGGGGATATTTGGATAAATGTAATTGCTAAAGACTGATAAGGGAAGTTCACTGAAAAAATCTATACTGAATATATTTAAGTGAAGCGTAACTTGATTATTATGTAAAGGCTATAAGAGATAGCAAAATAATGAGTAAAGTGTTTAAACAATGCTTAATTAGTAGGAAATATATATTGTTAGAATTTAGAGTTGCAAGAATTGTAGTTGGCTGTATGGTAGATTGATAGATAATTAGTTACATATGTAAGGCATTTTAATTAGATATAATGATGATGTAAAACTCTCATCTTTGTTTGTCTGAAAATAATAAAATTGTTTTTTAAAAAAGGAATAGGATTGGGGGTGGTGCTGGCCTAAGAACAAGATGGAGTGGAGCATGTGATCATGTTCTTAAGTAGGTAGCTGTTTCCACATGAACAAGCATATTCGACATTGGAAAGGGAAGTGTTGACCATAAAATGGGCCATGACATCCCTACAATATTATTCTCTGGTGGGCCTGGGAGTAGGGCAGGCCTTCCTCTTAGGAATAGGCTCCTCCTCCAGAACAGAGTCGATTTCCTCAGATTGATCCAAGAGAGGGAGGGGCTGGTCTCACCGGCCCTGCTACTTGAGCAGGATGTGTTTCACAGGCGCTATGTAGAGCGCAGCAATCCAGGGACAAGAAGAAGAGATGGAGAAGGGGAGACCTTCCCTCTTCATTATTTTTGAATTGCGGTTGGTGGCAGACTGCAAAGGAAGCCGACAGGACTAGGAGATCCCCAACAGCTGCGGCTGTGTATGTAGACTCCCTCCAGGTCCTGTTTGTGGCTGGAGGTCCCCTCCCCAACCAATGCACATCAGGGGAAGTGGTTGAGTCTTTAAGGAGACCAGGACACTGCTGCAGACCCAGAAGTCTCCCCAGTCTCGGAGTACCCAGTGTGCAAGGGAACAGACAAGCCGGGAGCCTCTAACCCTCACCAGAATCATGGTAAGCCCTAACGGTGCAAAAAACCTAGACTGGAGGCGAAGGAGGGCAGGGTGGTAGGTTGGGGGGAAAGCCACAAGCAAACCCCCAAGCTATTTAGGGAGGAAGAAGAGGAAATTGATTCTGATCTCCCCAACCTGGGACAGGTTGGAGTGGATTAAAGAGCCCTCTCCCCCACTCTCTTTTTCTCCTTCAGGGGAAAAGTTCCCTTGGAACAGACAGGGACCTAAAAGGCCCAAGGAAGGCCATAGAAGGGCCAGGAAAATGGCGTTGGCCATCTTGGTTCCCTGAGACAGGCAATGGTATTGGCCCTGGCCTGGATAGCCCAGGCTAGTCTGGTTTGATTGCATCTTGGAAGCTAATCAGGATCAGTTGTCAGGTTCAAAAGCAAGTAGATCCAATCATTCTTGAGGCTAAGAAAGGCTTTATCGGAATACAATACTAAAACCCACAGCAAAACGGTTATTGTCAGGAATGGTGGGATGTGCAGCTCAGGCATGGTTATAGTGTGATGCAGACATGCAACTAGCAAATGATCTTCAAGCGCGTGCGCGGGAAACTCTCGGCGGGAGGGTTACTTAATAGTCGGGAGACAACTCCCCCCACCCCTTCGGCTTCACAGGACTGGAAAATTCTCATAGACTCAAGAATAGCCCAAAGCCTGCATTCAAGGCCACTGTGATAACACCGAGCAGTAGCGGAGAAGCTCCCACGTTACAGCTAGCATACCAACGCAAGCACAGAAGCAGGGACAAGATAGGGAACACAGAACAATGGACTCAGTATGAAACATGAACCAAAGAGCCATTACTGACACTCTGCCCCCCAAAAAATTCACCCCGCCCCTTCAGGAGGAAGGGAAGGAAGGGCCTTCCGGTTTCATTGGGAAGCATGAGTGAAAGTCCCTGATAAGTTCAGGTGCTCGTATATCTGTGACTTTCACCCATTCTCTGTGCTGGGGACCGAAATGAACCCATTCAACAAGATAGTAGAGCTGGCCACGCATCAGTTTAGAGTCCAGGATATCAGCTAGTTCATAATGTTCAGCGTTGTCCACAATCAGCAGGGGGGGTGCAGGTTGTTCCGTACGCCATTTATTCGGAGGGTACGCTGGCTTGAGAAGGCTGAAATGGAAGATGGAATGAATATTTTTAAGAGTCTTTGGTAACGCAGGTTTTTTGTAGACAGGTACACATACTTTCCAGGCTGAAGGTCCCAACCCACCTCCCTTTTCCTATCAGCCTGTTTTTTATACTCGGCTTTAGCCGCTTCCAAAGTTTCACAAATCAATGGCCATGAATCACGAAAGGTCTTACACCACTCGGCGGCATCTCCCGCCTTCTCGGAAGGTTTCAGAAACGGCAAAGGGGGACTATCATAGCCAAGCGCTGCTTTGAATGGAGAAACACCAGTAGAAGCATGCCAAGAGTTATTGTAAGCAAATTCAGTTAAGGGTAAGAGATCTACCCAATTATCCTGTTGAAAGTTGGTGAAGCAACGCAGATATTGTTCCAGGGTTTGATTGACCCATTCCGTTTGCCCATCAGTCTCTGGATGATAGGTGCTGCTTAAGGCACGCTCTATGCCTAATAGGGCCATCAGTTCAGTCCATAATTTAGAAACAAATTGCGAGCCGCGGTCGGATATTATTTTGGTTGGCAAAGTATGTAATCTTATGACATGCTGCAAGAAAGCCCTTGCCAACACTTTCGCTGTTGGTAGTCCTGCGAAAGGGATAAAATGGGCTTGCTTGGAAAACAAGTCAACTACCACCCAGATGACGGTCATGTGCTTACTGAGGAGTAGATCCGTAATAAAGTCCATGGAAATGACTTCCCAGGGTCGACCGGGGGTTGGTAGTGGTTGCAACAGTCCTGGTGGTTCCCCCCCGGGTTTACAAAGGCTGCAGACCGGACAGGATTGTATATAAAGAGATAAGTCCTTTTTCATGCAGGGCCACCAGAAACTGCGCTGGAGCAGGTATAGCGATTTAACATATCATGCACAGACTGCAACACCTCCAGCCGAATGCTTTCAGGCACGAAAAGTTTATCTCCCTTGTACCAACAGTCATTAGATCTACGCGCCAAGTCCCCCTGGGATTGAAGCATTTGCTTTTCTTGCTCTTTTAGGGCTTTCGTGAAGCGGTCCTCCCAGGGAGTACCCATGGGCTGGGGTGCACTTGCCTGCTGACTCTGTTTATGGGTAACCACTACTCCAGTCAATTGGGCTGGGGTAAAGAATGACTCCTGCACTTGCAACCTTTTGCTATCGTGCTGGGACAGGCGTGAAAGGGCATCCGCCAAATGATTAGACTTCCCCGGGAAGTGGTGGAGGGTGAACTGGAATTTAGAGGAAAACTAATTAATTAACTAATTATCCTAATTAATTTAATTTGAATTTAGTTAAGTGATTTAATTGCCCTAATTGATTTAGTCAACTATTAATAATCGGAAATACTGATAAAAAGAAGACAGGAAGTGACTCTATGGCCACGGGTGGAAGTAGGAAGCCATCACTAT
This sequence comes from Gekko gecko, assembly GCA_029375565.1. Lineage (NCBI taxonomy): Eukaryota > Metazoa > Chordata > Lepidosauria > Squamata > Gekkonidae > Gekko > Gekko gecko. The sequence continues at coordinate 212,005,983 of JAPDNY010000005.1, read as the reverse complement.
CCTCGCCAGGACAAATAGGAGGAATGGGACAATTTAAGACAGCAATTATGACCACTCCACAAATGTCGATGATCCAGGAAAGTGTGACACAGGCCGTCTCTCAGGCGGTAAAAGCCACAGTAGAAAATACGCTGCCCGCATTGATCAAAAGAGAAATTGAGCCGATAAGAATAAAAATGGAGGAGCTAACAACACAAATTAAAAACGAGACTGAAGAAATAAAAAAGCAAATAAAAGATAATAAATATGAAATTACAAAAATGGTAACTAATCAGGGAAAATTAAAAGAAAAAGTGCGTGATTTGGATCTGGATGTACAAGAAATTAAAAGTAAGAGCGAGAGAATGGAGGAAACGCTCATAAATTTAGAAATGGATAAGGCGGCATTGATTTTAAGATGTCAAAATATACCAGAGACATTAGATAAGAACATCAAGGAATAACTAGTGAATAATCTGGCGGAACAGCTGAATGTAGGAACGAAAGAAAAACTAAAGGAAGGGATTGAGGCAATTTACAGAAGGAATTTGGCAGGGGTCTTTTCGTAGAAAAACAGCTGCAGGAGCTCATTAGCATATGGTATGCTAATGAGCTATTAGGCTATTAGCATATGCCACGCCCCCTGACATCACCGGAAGTGATGTCAGAAGGGGAAGCAAAAGGGGGGAGGCATCTTCAAAAGCTTCCCCTTCCCCAGCTGGTCTAGGTGTGGGAGCTAAGAGAGAAGGGGTTTAAAGTTTAAACTCTTTCTCATGAGAGTTGGGCCACAGAAGGAGGAAAGAGGGAAGGAAAGAGACAGAGTAGAGAGAAGGAAAGAAGGCAGGAAAGAGAGAAAGAAAGAGAAGGAAAGGGGAGGGAAAGAAAGAGAGGGAAGAAGGAGGGAAAGAGAGGGAAGAAGGAGGGAAACAGGGAAAGGAGGAAAAAGAGAAGAGAAGAAGGTGGGAAATAAAGAAAGAGAGGAGAGAAGAAGGAGGGAAAGAGGAAAAAGAGAGAAGGAAAGGAGGGAATGAAAGAAATTTGGCTGCAATTTGGCCCCATTATATCCTATGGGCCATTGAAGTCAATGGTGAAAACATAGGGTATATTCTGGGAGCTGGAGGGGAGGGGGTTTAAGGGAGAGGCTCCAAACTCACAGAATAGCTGTTGGAGCCTCTCCCCAAGATACCCACCAAGTGTCAAGAACATTGGACCAGGGGGTCCAATTTTATGGGCCCCCAAACAGGTTGCCCCTGTTCCCTCCATTGTTCTCTATGGTGAGAAAAAAAGTTACTTTTTTCCCAATATAGAGAACAATGGTGGGAATAGGGGCAACCTGTTTAGAGGCCCATAGAATTGGACCCCCTGATCCAATGTTCTTGAAACTTGGTGGGTATCTTGGGGAGAAGCTCCATCAGCTACCCTATGAGTTTGGAGCCTCTCCCTCAAACCCCTCCCCTCCAGCCCCCAGAATATACCCTATGTTTTCACCATTGACTTCAATGGCCCATAGGATATAATGGAGCTGAAATTGACATTCGGCTGCCTGAAAGACTCCCCGGGACGCCGGCTGGGGGCGGGGCTTGGCTCCTGAGCTCCCGGAGCTGCACTCCGGTGCGCTCCCCCCAAAAAGACCCCTGGAATTCGGCATACACAAAAAATATAAGAAACCGAGGGAAGTACACGTTAATTTTTATAGAAGAGAGATGAGAGAAAGGATATTAAGAGCATCAAATGAAACCAAGGTAACCATACAAAGAGAAGAAATACTATTTCTAAAAGAGGTGCCATGGAGAGTCAGGGAAAGAAGGATGGCATATACAAGTTTAACGAATCTCCTGAAAAGTAATGGAATAATGTTCAGATGGTTGATACCTGGAGTGTTTTTCACGCATAATGGCCAAAGACACAGAATCGACTCTATATTCAAGGCAAAATATTTTCTAGAAAAATTTGGAGAAGAACTAGGGTGGCAAAAAGAAGAAGAGGAACAAGAAGAGATAGGTGAAAAGGAGGAAGAATTGGAAGAAGAAGAGGAAGAAACAGAAGAAGAGAAAAGTGAACACGAGATGCAGAAAGATAAAGGGAACACAATAAGAAGAAGTAAGAATAAACCGAATAAAACAACATACCAAATTTTAACTAGGTTCAAGTATAAAAACAGAGGCAAAAAACACTAAATAGCAAGATGTTATCCACCAAAAAGCTTAGAATAGTATCTATAAACATAAATGGTTTAAATAGCCCGCAAAAAAGACGAAAAACATTCCATCAATTACAAAAAATGAAAATTGACATAATATGTTTACAGGAAACACATATTAAAAGGGAAAACGCGAAATATTTAGAATGTAAAAGGTTAGGTAAGGAATTTGTGGCCTTGGCAGAGGAAAAAAAACGAGGAGTGGTGATATACGTGAAAGAAATATTAAACCCAGAGATGATATATAGTTCAGAAGATGGGAGGATAGTGGCAATAACGTTGGTAAGAAATGGGGAAAAAATGTTAGTAATAAATATTTATGCCCCTAATCAAAGTTATAATCAAAAAACATTCTTTCAGGAACTACAAACTGTCTTAAATTCAATAGAGATAGATAATATATGCATTGTGGGGGATTATAACTCCGTGGTTGATTCAGAGATGGATAGAAAGACAAATAGGAAAAGGTGGAAAAATGGAAATATAATACCAAACCTCTTCTTACAAATAGCGGAAGAATACAGTTTAATGGATGCCTGGAGGGTTAGAAATAAAGAGAAAAAAGATTATACCTACTATTCGGCCAGACATGATTCCTGGTCAAGGATAGACATGGTTTGGATGTCCGCCAATTTACTGAGAGAAACAATGGAATGCAAAATACTGCCGAATACATTTGCGGACCATAGTCCCGTTTTATTAGTGTTAAAAGAGGGTAATAAAAAGAATAGATACTCTTTGAATTTAAAATTATTAAGAGACCAGAAATTTATCGAGAAATGTAAGAAAGAAATTGTAGAATTCTTTCAGATAAAATGTAATGCGGAAACACCGTTGGAAATAGTTTGGGATACTTTCAAAGCCTATATAAGAGGAAATTTCACTAGCCAAAGTATATGGAAAGCCAAGATGGAAAAATTAAAAAGGAGCAAACTATTAAACAAATTAGTGTACAAGAAAGTATTATGAAGAAGGGAGGGGATATGAATACAGCGAAAAATAAACTAAAACTGTTACACCACAAGTTGAATTTAATGCTAAATTACGAGTTAGAGAAAAAATTAGACTTTACCAGACAGTTTTTTTTTGAGAATATAAATAAGCCCAATAGGTGGTTAGCATATAAAGTAAGAAAAGAAAGGGATAAATGTACGATTTTGCGGTTAAAAGATGATAAAGGTGAAATTAAGAGTAATATTCAGGATTTGAAAGGTATAGTGGAAAAATTTTACAAAAATTTGTACCAACGGGATGAACAAGAGAGGGAGTTAATTATAAAATATTTGGAAGATAACGGAAATAAATTTAGTATACAACAAAGGAAAATTTTAAATGATCCAATAACAATGTGTGAAGTGTCAGAGGCGATTAAAAGACAGAAAAAAAAGAAAACACCAGGCCCGGATGGTATCCCAGCGGAATTCTTCCAAATTTTTGAAGAGCAAATTTGTATCCCATTTAAAGAGGTAATTCAGCGAGTAGGTAATCAGGGGAAAAGCCCAGAATCATGGAATCATGCACTAATTACGCTGATTCCTAAACCTAACTCTGACCAAGATGAAGTTAAGAATTTAGACCAATATCTCTATTAAACGCAGATTATAAAATATATGCAGGTATTTTGGCAGATAGGTTAAAGAAAGTATTATCACAAACTATACACCAAGATCAAATGGGGTTTTTGCCCAGAAATCAATTGAAAAATAACTTGAGGATAATAATGGACGTGCTAGAGTATTATGAGGAACACTCAGAGAAAGAGCTAATGTTAATGTTCCTTGACGCAGAAAAGGCGTTTGACAATTTGTCTTGGAAGTTTTTATTGGAAAAGTTGAATAACGCCGACTGTGGACAACAATTTTTTACTATGGTCAATGCTATATATAAGGTTAATTTCGCAAAAGTAATTGTTAACGGAGACACAACAAATAACATAGAAATCCAGAAAGGCTCTAGGCAGGGTTGCCCGCTATCGCCGTTGTTGTTTATCTTTGCACTGGAATCTTTAAACAGTGCAATCAGGGGAAATCCACTAATACATGGTTTAAAAATAAGAGGGGAAGAGTACAAGTTGTTGGCATTTGCTGATGATCTCGTATTCATAATGGAGGACCCAGAGGTATCAATTATATATTTGATGGAGACTGTTAAAAAATATGGATTGGTGGCGGGTCTTAAGATAAATTACAAAAAATCTAAAATATTGCCTAAAAACTGCTCACAGAAATTGTTACAGAAGATACAAGAAACTAACCCGATGGAAATAGTAAAGAAAGTAAAGTATTTGGGAATTAATTTTACAAATAAGTGCAGCTCATTGATAGAAGATAATTATAATGTGTTATTGGAGGAAATTAGAAAAGATTTGCAGAAATGGAAGAAGATACCTCTCTCGTTTATGGGCAGAATTGCTTTGGTTAAAATGAATATTTTGCCCAGATTTCTATTCTTAGCACAGAGTATACCGGTTCTGAAAAACCAGAAATTTTTTGAAGACCTAAGTAAAATCACAAGACAATTCATATGGTTGAATAAAAGAGCTAGAATAAAATGGAAAGTCCTGCAAGATAAAAAAGAAAGGGGTGGAATGAATGTACCCAATTGGTACATATACTACCAAGCGGCCGCCCTGGTTTGGATAAAAGAATGGCTAACATTGGAAAATGATAGGCTACTAAAATTGGAAGGCCATGATTTGTATATGGGGTGGCACGCATATATTTGGTACGGCAAAGATAAAGTGCATTCAAATTTTGGTAGACACATGTTAAGGGGTGCATTGAATAAAATATGGTCTAATATAAAAGAAAGGTGGTATAGGCAAACACCAAGATGGGTCTCCCCTCTCGAAGCATTTATAGCGCCATCATTGTTAACCATGAATAAGAAGGAAAGTTATCAAACATTGTTAAGTAAAAATAATAAATTGAAATCAGAGGAAAAATTAGCAAGAGAAAATAACCTATCTTGGTGGGAACAGGTAATGTTGCAAGACAGATTTCAAAAAGATACTTCACAAGGGTTTGAAGACCAAAACAATCTTGACAAGATTTGGCTTTCGTCAAATGATAAATTAATACAGAAATTATATGGTTTTTTGTTGGATGAATACGAGCAGGATGAGATAATTAAACCAACTATGGTATCTTGGATGAAAGACCTAGGCGAAAATGTAGATATTGATCAGTGGAATAAGATCTGGAAATCTGTTAGATATATGAGAGCTATTGCGTATAAAGAAAATATATATAAAATGTTCCATAGGTGGTATTGGTCCCCGGATAAATTAGCTAGATGTTATTCGGGATATTCTAGCCAATGTTGGAAGTGCAAATCTAATGTTGGGACCTTTTACCACCTATGGTGGAAGTGTGACAAGATACAAAGCTATTGGAGAATGGTGTGGAGAATGATTCAAGAGATATTGGAGAAAAATGTCCCATTAAGACCTGAAATATTTCTGTTAAACGTGATACCGAATGGATATAATCAACAAGAAGTTTATTTGTTAGTATATATAATAACAGCCGCTCGTTTATTACTGGCAAAAAAATGGAAGATAGATAGAATACCCTCAAGAGAAGAACTAATAGTTAAAGTGCTTGAGTTAGCACAATTAGATGACCTGAGTTTGATGTTACAAAATAAAAATGAAAAGATACATGATGAAAGATGGTTAAGGGTGTATAAGTGGATGGATAAATTACGAGATATATAAGACTCTACTGTATAAGTATGTTGTATAATCGAGATGGAATGTAATGGTGAGAAAATGAAATAAATAAATAAAGGGGGGGGAAAGAACATTGGACCAGGGGGTCCAATTCTATGGGCCCCCAAACAGGTTGCCCTCGTTCCCTCCATTGTTCTCTATGGTGGGAAAAAAGTTAATTTTTTCCCACCATAGAGAACAATGGAGGAACAGGGGCAACCTGTTTGGGGGCCCATAGAATTGGACCCCTGGTCCAATGTTCTTGAAACCTGGTGGGTATCTTGGGGAGAGGCTCCATAAGCTACCCTGTGAGTTTGGAGCTTCTCCCTCAAACCCCATCCCCTCCAGCCCCCAGAATATACCCTATGTTTTCACCATTGACTTCAATGGCCCATAGGATATAATGGGGCCGAATCTGACTGCTGTTCACTTTACATGGTTCAAATGTTATACTGTTATAGTTTATTAAATATTTTATTACACTATTTGGTTCAGAATATTTTTTTCCTGTTTTCCTCTAAAAACTAGGTATGTCTTATGGTCAGGTGCGTCTTATGGAGCGAAAAATACGGTAATTTACAAAATCCAATCAATTATGTGTATCTTTCTTACAACAATGGGCCAACAATTGCATGTTGGCAGTGGTAGAACATGTTATCAAGTTTGCAATTGTTGGTCTGTTGTTGTAAGAAAGATACACATAATGGATTGGATTTTGTAAATTACTTCAGTTGTGAGAGTGGCATTCTATGAAATAAGGAGTGACATCTTTGAGCTCTTGGAAGAAGTTATCCACGAAATGTGATTTAACTCCCGAGAATTATCTATCTTGCTATGTTGAAGACTTCTTGTTCTTCTGTATAAATGAAAAAAACATTATTATATCATAATGCAATGAGAATTTTCTACATTAATATATGATATAAGCACAATTTGCACAGTTTTCTTTTGGTTCTCCTTTTTTCTGTCATATGTGACTGTGACCCTCTAACACTTTCTAGGTCATTTCACCTACCAGTAAGTAAATTTTTGAGAGGATTTTTGGTCTGGCTTCCAACATCAGATTTTGAAACAACCTGACTAGACTAAAATGACGATTAAAGAAGACAATACAAAATAAAACATTCTTTGCTGTAACTAAAAATCAAATTTTATTTATTTTCATGTATAGTTTTCCTTTCTCACTGGGACTCAAGGTGAATTACAAGCAGGATACAACTATGCAGTCAAGTCATTAAGATGATGACATGACAGGCCTTCAGGTGCATTTTGCTACATGTGGAATTTCTACAGCAGAGTGGTAGTCTAGATAAAGAATGTGGAATAGAGCAGAAATAGTCTAAAATATTTTTTGTATTGAATGATGTGCTGTCTATAATGGGATTATAAACTTTCTTGTTCAGAACAACAAATGCTGAAAATCTGAGGGGTAAGAATGGAATGGTTTTGCTGGATAAAGCTATTGGTTAAATGTGTAGATGTTCTTGAAAAGCTGTATATTTGTCAATGATTGCTCTGATATCTTTATAGGTTCTTGGGCTCAAGCTCCCTAATATCTTCGGACGTGCTGAGAAAGTGACATTTCAGTTTTCTTATGGTACAAAGGAAACATCATATGGCCTGTCTTTCTTTAAGCCACAGCCTGGACACTTTGAGAGAAAGTAAGATCTTTGGAAAATATACTTAGTGCCATACCCTGACCTGGTCAACCCTGGTTAGTACTTGGATGGGAGATTACCAAGGAAGTCCAGGGTTGCTTTGCAGGGGCAGTCAATGACAAACCGCCTCTGTTAGTCTCTTGCCTTGTCCCATGAGGGGTTGCCATAAGTCAGCTGCAACTTGACAACATGTTCTACCACTGCTATCAGTGCTGTGCACCACTAAATTCAGTGGCCCCTGAGTAAACCTGAAAAGGATTGGTTTGTCTCTTTTTTCCAGTTGAAAAAGAATACTTCCAAGCATTGGTTACTTCTGTCAGAGTGCTGTGTACTGGATTGTACACAGCTAAACGCTGGGTATTCATTCCTCCCAAAGAACCTTCTTCCTCTGGAAAAGTTGGTGCAGGAAGGGTCTTTGCTTAGTTCAGTAGTGGTGGAATACAATTCATTAGGATTCTAGTTAATCTTCTTGAGGTTGTTTGATTTCAGCTTTAATTTCCATAATCAGTAGCAAATTCCAATGTAAAATTTTCCATTTACAGGCTTTTGAGTAATTCCTGTGCATGCATCCATCCATACAAAAACTCATCATCTACAACTTGCTAAAGTCAGTTCCATGAACTTGCTGTATTTATAATCAGCCTCAACTAGTCAGATTTTTTTAACTTAAGCAGAGATAACACAATCAAATACATTTTTCGTATGCATGCATCCATACGTCATTTCAAATGCTATGCTGTGAATGCCAATGATACGTGAGAACTTTTTCAGCTGTCAGTATGTTATATTTAGGGGTTTTGTTTTGTTTTTAAATACTGATGACTTGAGGAATTGAATCTTACTTGTTATCACCTAGCAGAAGGGTGCTCTGTTCTGAAGTTCTTTTATAGTCGTACGTTGAAGATAATGAAAGGCAAGTCAGTTTTATTGTTTGCATCATGGGTTGCAACTGTGAGTTGGCTATCAGTGCAGCTCCCCAGGCCTTGTGCAGTTTGTCTGCAAAGCTCCCGTGACCTCCAACATCAGCTTTTTGGGTATCTTAGGGAGCTTTTGAGGAAAGGCAAAGGCAGGGAAAGATCATGGGATCCAATGCAATGTGGAATGTCAACAATTCTGTCATATCTCTAGCAAATAGCATGTGCTGTAAGCTACTTTTTTCACTACTAGGCATTTTAAAACATCTGGCCAAAGTCTTCAAATAGTTCTGTTCAGAAATATAATTTATGTAAATGACTTGGCTGTCAGCACATTAACAGACACAATCTTAAGCTGAGTCATGCCCTTTGTATAATTATCTGCCATTACACTTTGCTAAAAATAAATAAAACCAATTAATAAGCATTGTGTCGAGATTATTATGTCTTTCCTGTGAAAACAGGTGAGGACAAGACTTTATTTTTCTGGGAACTATTTAAAATTTCTTTCAAGAACTTTGGGTGCTACCAGTTATAAAATGGTGGCTTGGTGAGTAGGGCCAGTCATAAAATGGCAGCTTGTACTAAAACTGCACCATTTCAGAGCAGGTCTGCAGTTCCCTCTGCTGTTTTACCAAAGCAAACCAGTTCTTTCCTTGGAAGAAGCAAATAGCAGATTTAATGCAGGGGCAAAGAGTTCATACCATGTTCTTTTTCATGTCCAGACCAGCATGCCATTTGTCTACTTATGGCAGACATGCTCCTGCCAATTGGGTCCTCCCATCCACCTTTGCCTCCAGACAGGTGAGAGAACAGTGGGGACATGAAATTACATCACACAATACACGCTAGCTTGGGGGGGTCAGAACCCAGACATGACATCAGCACATCAGCCATTGCTCTTTCCAGAGTGTCAGCTGATGCGCTGACATCACATTTGAGTTCTTGCATAATCATGACATTGACACATTGCGTGACGCCATGTCCTACCACTTGTCCCACTCCTGAAGTTTCTAGGGCAGGTCAGGCAGGTGGTGACCTGGCATCCCTAAATCCAGAGCAAGGGTGTATGTGTGCAGGACGTGGAGGGGAGGTGGACGAAATGCTGTAGACGTAGTTTATCTTGATTTCAGTAAGGCTTTTGAAAAGGTTCCACATAATATTCTTGCTGACAAGTTGGTAAAATGTGGTTTGGATCCTATTATTGTGAGGTGGATCTGTAACTGGTTGACAGATCACACCCAGAGAGTGCTTGTTAATGGTTCCTCATCCTCTTGGAGAGGAGTGTCAAGTGGAGTGCCTCAAGGATCTGTCCTGGGACCAGTTTTGTTCAACATCTTTATCAATGATTTGGATGAAGGAATAGAGAGAATGTTTATTATATTTGCAGACAATACTGAACTGGGAGGGGTAGTAAATATGGTAGAAGACAGAGTCAGGATACAGGATGATTTTGACAGGCTGGAAAACTGGGCTAAAACAAATAAAATTAATTTTAACAGGCATAAAGGTAAAGCTCTGCATTTAGGTAGGAGAAATCAAATGCATAATTATAGGATGGGGGAGGCTTGTCTTGGCAGTACTATGTGTGAAAAGGATCTAGGGGTCTTAGTAGATCATACACTTTGAATGTGAGTCAGTAGTGTGATGCGGTAGCTGAAAAGGCAAATGCGATTTTGGGCTGTATCAACAGAAGTATAGTGTCCAGATCACAGAAAGTGATGGTATCACTTTGCTCTGGTTAGACCTCACCTAGAGTATTGTGTTCAGTTTTGGGCACCACAATTTAAGAAGGATATAGACAAGCTGGAACGTGTCCAGAGGAGAGCAACAAAAATGGTGAGGGGTCTGGAGATCAAGTCCTATGAGGAAAGGTTGAAGGAGCTGGGTATGTTTAGCCTGGAGAGGAGATGACTGAGAGGTGATATGATAACCGTCTTCAAGTACTTGAAGGGCTGTCATCTAGAGGATGGTACAGAGTTGTTTTCTGTTGCCCCAGAAGGTCAGACCAGAACCAACAAGTTGAAATTAAATCAGAAGAGTTTTCAGTTAAACATTAGGAAGAATTTCCTGACAGAGTGGTTCCTCAGTGGAACAGACTTCCTCGGGAGGTGGTGGCCTCTCCTTCGGAGGTTTTCAAACAGAGGCTAGATGGCCATCTGACAGCAATGCTGATTCTGTGAATTTAGGCAGATCATGAGAGTGAGGGCAGGAAGGGTTACCTCAGTGCTTAGTTCTTGTGGCCCTTTCTTACATGTCCAGGGAAATGCTGATTGCCATTTTTGGGGGGTGGGGTCAGGAAGCACTTTTCCTCCAGGCCAGTTTGGCTGGAAATTCTGGAGGTTTTTTGTCATCTTCTGGTCATGGAATGGGTCACTGGTGGTGTGGGGGGAGGTATTTGTGAATTTCCTGCCTTGTGCAGGGGGTTGGACTAGATGACCCTGGAGGTGTCTTCCAACTCTATGATTCTGTGGGAAAGGGACACTGATACTATCATTTTCCCACTTAGAATAAAAATTATGTGTCACCTTCTTTACACAAAAGAGAAAGAAGAGAGAAAAGAAAGTGGAAAATGTGATTACTTTAGTAGTAGGGGACCAGCAGAACACTATGTTTACCTGCTTAGGGAGTGACTGGGCATTCCTGAGTGACCTTCTTGCCACTGTCTTAAAAAGGGTTTAACAGTTAAATTGCAAGAAATACCAATCTGACCAAGGTTCCAGTGCTGGCCTGAGTACACAACTAGTCATGGGCCTGACTACTATTGTGCTGCTGGTAAAGCAGTATCCACTTGTGCCTTTACATTGGTTCACTTCATAAACATAAGCATGGTTCCTCGGTAGAACAGGTTTCTTGGAATGTGTGGGCTCTCCTTGGGAGGCTTTTAAGCAGAGGCTAGATGGCCATCTGAAAGCAATGCTGATTCTATAACTTACTATGAATTTAGGCAGATTGTGAGAGAGAGGGCAGGAAGGAATGAATCAGTACTCGGCTCTTGTAGCCCTTTGTTATATACCCAGGGTAGTGCCGTTTACCACTTTGGGGTCAGGAAGGAATTTTCTTCCAGGCCAGATTGGCCCAGGGATCCTGGAGGTGTTTTGCCTTCCTATGGTTTTTTAGATTTTTTCCTCCGGGCATAGAGCAGGGGTCACTTGGGGAGTTGGGGGAGGCAGGTAGTTGTGAATTTCCTGCATTGGGGTTGGACTAGATGACCATTGAGGTCCCTTCCAGCTTTATATTTCTAAATAGTATTTGCCGAGTAGGGAGTGAAGGGTTGTTGACTTGGTGCAGCATTTTGAGGTCTATTTAAAGGTCCAAAAACTAGGATCATCAGCACAAACTTCTCCAGTAGTCAGGACTGTATAATGTTAAATGAGGCAATGCCATAGAGATCTGCCTTACATGTCAGGATACTCTTTTAACTTCAGTAACAAAACTTAAAATTAAAGGTTTTGGTTCTTAAGCACATATTTTCACTTTACATCCTTCCATTGTAATAATCTTAAATGTCAATATTTTATTTGTAGTGTTTCTCTCAATCTTTATAAAGTAACTGGGCAATTCCCGTGGAGCTCTCTTCGTGAAACTGACAGAGGAATATCAACAGAAATTAATGTAGGTAAAATAACACTACTTGCTGTTAATTTGTCTGGAAACTGGGTTTCACAAATCTAGCCACCAGTGGCAAATACCACTTCCCTCTGGCAACTGCCCTGCCTGACTTGTATGTCTTCTCCTTGGAGTTCTCATGAATTGTGAAATTACAGAGGACGTTTTTGTGCTGCCCATGAGAGACCAACCTTTTCCTGTCAATCTTCACTGTTGGCTTTAGGAATGAGTAAGCCCTCATGTGTATTTGGGCAGCGCAGCTTCTCATGCATGGGAGAGCTCCCTGACAGATATGGTGTGTGCCCCTTTGTAAAGCTTAGCCAGCCTATTGCCTCATTTGCTGCTCATGTTCCTTGCAAGAAATGTGCCGTGCCAGCATCCACCTTCTGTGGGCCTCAGAGTTCTGCACAGAGAATTGTGCCCTTTTGTTCCCAGGGAGCCAACTGACGTTGTCAATACCTGCCTTGTAGACCATTGACAACTCTGCCAAGAGCCTGTCAGAAGTCAGTGCCTTGTGTTTCTCAGGAGCAGCAGCTTTGGGAGTCAGTTTCAGATGGCAGCTGTGTTGGTGTGCAGTAGAACACCTAGACTTGAAGTGCTACTGGACTCAAATCTAGCTTCTGGACTACGGCTCAAGTTGGCTTTTTCTGCCTCAGTCCCTCCCATAAATATACAAATGGAAAAGGCTGAGGATACTATTGTTTGTTTAAAACATTTATAAGCCCCACCTTTCTCCCAGATAACTGGGACCCAAGTCAGGTAACAGACTGACAATCTTATGAAGGGCAAAACATTGAACTATTAAAACTGCCAGCAGAAATCTTATTAATAAAACATCCATAAGAAACGTGCTTGAGACTATAGAAGCCACCCAGAGACTCCCAAGATATCTTTAAAAGTTCTGCCTTATAGCCCTTGTGAAATTGGCAGGGATAGGGGAACTTCCTTGTTTCTCTTGGAAGGCTGTTCCTTAGGGCTAGAGCAACTACAGAGAGACCCCACAGGCAGACTGAAATGGAATTTAGGATAACTATCAGGTGCTACTTTGTTAAGTGAAGATGGCTCATACTGGGAGCAGTGTTCCCTCTAAGCTGTGGAGTCTTGTGAGCAAAAATTCTACTTTGTGAGCTCCTGGCATTAAAGTTGTGAGCCAGCAATTTGGCTGCTGCATAAATTAGTTTGCTCCGGAGCCATCTTTCCTGAGCTAAGACAAAAATGTGTGAGTCGCGGGCTAAAAAACTGTGAGCTGGCTCACACTAACTCAGCTTAGAGGGAACACTGACTGGGAGATGGTTATTCAGGTATGTGGGCCCCAGATCATGAAGGTAAGTGCTAGCACATTGCATTTGACTCAGAAACAAGTAGGCAACTAATGTAAAGATTGAAAAATGGGTATGCTATGATCCTTGCAGCCTTCTCCTGATAACAGACAGGCTGCTGCATTTTGCACCAATTACAATTTCCAAATCATTGTTGAAGGCAGCAGCATGTAGAGCACGTCACAATAGTTATGCCTCAAAGTTACTGTTGTGTGGATCACTGTGACCAGTTTAGCAGTCTCCAAATAGGGGGAAAGCTTGTGGGCCAACTGTAGTTAGTCAGAAGCACTTTTGGTCAGTGAAGCCTCTTGTTCCTCAAATAATAGGGCTGGGTCCAACAGGATTTCCAAGCTATTTATGGTATCTTTCAAAAAAAGTTTGACCCTCTAATGAGGGAAATAAAAAACCCTTACCAATCAATATTGCCTTTATCTTTTCAGGATTCAATATCAAAGAACAGTTTTTGTCATACATTTTTAGCATTCATAGTTCAATTGTTTTCATAGCTAAAATGTTTTGTTTTATAGTTTCCAATATGGAAGACTAACCATACGTTAAAATGGGAAGGTGTTTGGAGAGAGCTTGGCTGTCTTGCAAGAACGGCATCATTTTCTGTTCGAGAAGAAAGTGGACACTCACTCAAGTCTTCTGTCTCTGTAATTTTTTGTTCATTTAAAATATGAATTTTGCAATAACATAACCCTTGGATGGTGCTGAATAATGTATACCAAATGTAGAAATAACTGTGTTAGAAGCACTGTGACCCTGTTGTTGCCCAGAAAGGTTTGAGAGATTGCTAGTTTACTGGGTTCTATAGAGTTATGAAACACAGTGAGAGAACTGGCTTTTTCTTCCTCACAGTCTCTAAGCTTGCAGAGGGTACATCCATCAATGAAGGAAGTGTTGCGATGGCTGGTAGTTTTGTTGGTAGTCAGGAAACTGGAAGAACATACATCTGGTCTGTAATTCTGTATGCGGAGGCATGCTCGGTTCCTTAAGCTGTTTTTTCAACTCATTGTGCACAGGTTAGAAATGGGCCTTGGGATAAAGTTTGGTACTAGGACAAAATGCAAGCTATTTCCACATGCAGAAGCAGATCTTTGGACAGCTTCTCAGGGGACTGTTGTGTTTATTCTTTCCTTATGAAGGACAGTTCACTGAAGTTTAGACAAAAGAGTGAACTAGAAATACCACAAAATTAATTACCTTAATAAGGAATAACTATAGTATTTTGCATCCCAGTCCTCTTAGAGTATCAGAGTTCAGTAAACTGATTTTCTAAATAAATTGAAGCATGAAACTTGGAAGTTTGCATTTTCTATACCTGCAGGAAGTCTGTATGCAGTTTTTAGCAGCAGGATGTCCCAGTTGCCTGTTCCTAACTTATAAAGCCTTGTATGATTTTTTCCCCTAATAGCATGCAATGGTGGTTGATTCTCGAAAATCCTCAATCTTGCCCAGACAAGGTGCTTTGCTGAAAATAAATCAGGTATTGTTATCTGGACCAAGCACAAAGGGGTTTGTGCTTGACTTCAAATGCTGGTCTCTGTTGAAATGCTGCGGAGAATGAGTGTCCTGCATAGCTAAGTTGTTTTTAAATAATTTCCAAAATAATATTTGGTTCAGTTTATAGCAGCACTAAAGCACAAAAACAGTGGATGATTAGATTAATCATATAGATGTTTATAAAATATTTATCTTATTTAACTGAGTGTTAACTTGAATGTTTCAAAATGGATTCTTCCTTTTTAGGAGTTGGCAGGTTACACAGGTGGTGATGTGAGCTTTCTAAAAGAGGACTTTGAGCTTCAATTGAATAAGCCATTTCTGTGGGATTCAGTAAGTATTCCTATACTGTCAGTAGCTCATAATGAATACAGTGGAAATTACTACCTGTTGATTTTTTAAAAATTTGGTTGGGAAATTTGGAGATTGAGGTAGTTTTAACGTACAAAAATCAGGTCAAGCTTCAAGAGGGAATTGGATAAACCCAGGGGTCTTTTGGGGGGGGAGCGCACCGGAGCACAGCTCCGGGAGCTCAGGAGCCAAGCCCCGCCCCCAGCCGGCGTCCCTGGGAGTCTTTCAGGCAGCCGAATGTCAATTTCAGCTCCATCATATCCTATGGGCCATTGAAGTCAATGGTGAAAACATAGGGTATATTCTGGGGGCTGGAGGGGAGGGGGTTTGAGGGAGAGGCTCCAAACTCACAGGATAGCTGATGGAGCCTCTCCCCAAGATACCCACCAAGTTTCAAGAACATTGGATCAGGGGGTCCAATTCTATGGGCCCCTAAACAGGTTGCCCCTGTTCCCTCCATTGTTCTCTATGGTGGGAAAAAATTAACTGTATTCTTGGTGCTTGGTGGGGGCCAACAGTGGGAGAGCTTCTAGTGTCCTGGTCCCACTGCTGGACCTCCTGATGGCACCTGGTATTTTTGACCACTGTGTGGCAGGGTATTGAACTGGATGGGCCACTGGCCTAATCCAACATTGGCTTCTCTCATGTTCTCTTAATAATGATTAATGGTGTTATTTTACATTAGGAAGGATGGCCTCTTTCTCTTTTGTTGTTTATATTAATGATAACTCCCTTAACCATAGCAGTTGGGAGTAGTGTATGCCTGGGTCTTTCTTATGGTATGATCTTGCTCTTGTGGTGCTGACCTTGCTCTTACATTAATTCACCCACTGGAATAATCCAAGGAATTGCTTGATATCTTAAACCTGTTTTGTAAAATCTCAGTACTAAAGGGGATTCTAGAAAAAATAGGATCTTTTGACTTTAGCTGGTCTTTTTGAGATTCTGTAGAAGTCAGAGCCAGTCAGCTATCTTAGTATTGGCCTGTCAGATGATCTTAAATGAAATCGTTGAATACAGTCATTGTAAATTGTAGTTTAACTTGGAAAGAAAGTTGGAATTCTGAAGCAATTGATCTATATCTTGGATAGGGAGAATGCCTATCATTAAAATGATGGCGATGCCTTGAGTTGTATTTTTCTTCAGGAATATCCACTTAGTTGTTGAATCAGAAATAGTAGGATATTGGCAGACACACACTCTAAAGTTTATTTGGAAGAAAAATCCTCCTAGAGTTGCTGCAGCCACACTTTTCCAAAGGATTAAGAATGAAGGATTAGGAGTTCCCAGTATTCAGTATTATTCTCAGGTAGCTTGACTGAAAACTATGACAGGTTGGTATTAGAAAGATAAGAAGCCAGTTAGAAAGATGAGAAGCCAATTAAATCATTACTAAAAATAAAACTGGTGAATTCCAGGGAAGGATATAGAAGTGTGATGTCATTTAATTGGAAATACATCTTTCAGTATAGAAGAAATTAAAGCCTTATTGGTACCCTGAACTTTCCCATTATCAGAGGATTTAGGAGCAATGGGTGCGAGAAGAATAATCTTAGGTATGGAAAAAAGTCTCTGCCAAATTATTATATGTCAACATGAAGCAGGTTTTTCCAAAATCATGTTCCATTGTTTGTTTGACTCGTCATAGATTTGTGTGTATTTACAGGACCTCAGTAGATTTACTCTTGTGATGTCGAGCACCTAATGCAGATTTGTTCTATATATTCTGGTAATGTCCAGGGAATCTGGAGTCAAGAAGTATAAATGATAGAGATAACAGGATACAAAACCCCACTTTATTCTAAGATTTTTTTTTATGTTTTCTGAAGGAGAATGTGGCTGTGGATCTCATATATGTGTATATATCTAAATCTGTGGATTGCGCCCACACTGAGAGAAAGGAGATTTTTCTCCATACTTTGGGTAGTTCCCAGGTTTGCAGAAAAATTAAGGCTTGAAAAAATATATTAAGAGGTCTAAATCCCCCCCCCCCAAGAAAAGTCTTGTCTGCGCATGTGCTGACAACACATATCTGTCGGTATATACTCAGTGGCGATGGGGAGGCAAGAGCTGCAGCAGGCCTGGTGAGGAGGCTGGGAGCTGTGATGGGCTTGCTGGGAGCTGCTGCAACAGTTGAGGGGGTTCAGGAGCCGGGCTGGCTGGCATTGTTGTTAGGGAGTGCAGAAGCCACACTGGGCTCTCCTGCAGCAGCTGCAAGGGTAGAGGGATCTGGGGAATCTCAGCAAGCCTGGCAGCAAAGGCAAGGTGCTTTCACCTTGTTTGGAATTAATTTTCAGTTTATTAGCTCACATTCACCTCACAACTACCTCCCGGTGCTTCTTCCCACTCTTGCATAACAATGTCTCTGATTCCCTAGTCCAGTGTTTTTCAACCTTTTTGTGCAAAGGCACACTTTTTTCATGAAAAAAATCACGAGGCACACCACCATTAGAAAATGTTAAAAAAAATTAACTCTGTGCCTATATTGACTATATATAAAGTAATTCTCTTGAATAGGAATCAAATAAACACAAAGAAATTATTTTATAATTACTTTATTATGAAATAATAATACTTTATTTTATAATTGTTCATATGTTACGGATGAAATTGGAATTTTTCCCACGGCACACCAGACAATATCTCACGGCACAGTGGTTGAAAAACACTGCCCTAGTCAGACATATCTGTTGCAACAAAGAAAAGCTTTTTAAAGTCAGGAGCCTTAGGAACAGGTAGGGAAATTAAAACTCTCTTTAATTGTTCAAGAGTAGCTTGATATGCGGGAGCCTAAGCTACTTTGTCTGGTAGGGATTCATCAACCAGTGCAGGATTGACGAAGGACCATGTAACCAGGTGTAGTTAATTGGAACAGACACACTGCATAGATTCTTCCAGCCATGTCTCTATTACACACACCATGTCACTTTTCTGTTCCCATACCAACTCAGATAGACATGCAGTTTTGTGTCTCTCTGGTCTGGTTAGCAAAGGAGTGGAGGAAATAGAGGCCTTGTACTGGGATCTCTTGGGATGCTTAGGAGATTAGATAAGCAGCAAGCATTCTTACCAAATACTGGCCATCTTTGAAAATCCTCTCCCCCCATCTACCAGCTTCTGTCTGCCCTTAAACAGTGCATTCTTTACACATCCTACCTCATGTAGAAATTGCACTTGGAAATACTTAGAAAACTGCCGTACATAGCATACTATCATCCACATAGAAGCCATAAAGCAGTTAGGGCTAAAACCTTGATATCTTAAGGTTACCATTGTTCAGCAGGTTTTGTTTTAGGCAGTTATAAGTCAGTGCTGGTTTATCTCTGGTAAACAACTGTTTTATCTCAATCTCTGGTAACGGTAGAACTTCCCAGTCACAATGTGAAATGTTTGGGCCTAGGCTAAAAGACTAAAAGACAGGGCAAGAGTCCTTTGGCCCTGAGTCTCATACTTCTGACACAGTGACTTCCTTCCTGTGCTAGATCTCTTCTTCACACTGTAATGAATGTTCTGAAACTCTATATAGAAAGGACAGTAGTGGCAAAGAAAACAGTTCTCCGGAAATAATTTTTCATGTGTCATTGTGGTTGTTCTAGTAAAAGCTGTTTGGATTTTTATCTTGGTGTTGGTCATTACATTATTTGTCAGAGGTACTCTGAACAATAAAGAGTATTTTTTAAAAAATAAATATATGCTGCTTTTACAGGTTTTCTCGGCTTCATTTTGGGGTGGAATGTTGGTTCCAATTCGAGATAAACCATCCAGCATCGCTGACAGGCAAGTGATTTCATTTGTTTTGGTTTTATCCACAGAGTTCTCTAACTTTATCTTATAGCAGCTTAATTGATGAGTCTCTTGAACCAAGAGGATAGTTCAAGTAACCAACAGCATACATTATTCCAAACTAGGGTGCATAAGAGTCTGTCTTGAGGAAAGTATTGTTTTTAATCCTGCCGCCACCACCAAATAGATAGAGAATGGGTTTATTTATCCTACTTACCATTATACCCTAAGTACCCAAGAATAAACTACATTCCTGCCAGAGTCGTCGTTAGCATGATGTACTTATTTGACTTCATATACATTCATCTTTTATCTATATACTGGTTGTCTCAGTATGGGCAGATCTGCGGATACCTAAATCTACAGGTTGGGCTGACGCTGAGAGAAAGGAGATTTTTCTCCAAACTTGGGGTACTCCCCAGGTTTGCAAAAAAAATCTTAAAAGTTGAAAAAATACATGGGGGTTAAATCCCCTCCCAAAGAAAAGTGTGCACAGACAACTTACGTCTCTTTCAGTGTACTCTTGGCAGCAGTGAGGAGACAAGAGCCACAGCAGGCCTGGTGGGGAGGCTGGGAGCTGCAATGGTTGAGAAGGTTCAGGAGCTGCAGCAGGCCCAGCACTGGAGGCCGTAAGCCAGGGGTCCTCAAACTTTTTAAACAGGGGGCCGGTTCACTGTCACTCAGACCGTTGGAGGGCCGGACTATAGTAAAAACAAAAACTATGAACAAATTCCTATGCACACTGCATATATTTTATTTTGAAGTGAAGAAACAAAACGGGAACAAATACAATATTTAAAATGAAGTAAAGTTAAATCAACAAACTTACTAGTATTTCAATGGGGACTATGGGCCTGCTTTTGGCTAATGAAATGGTCAATGTCCGGTTCCATATTTGTCACTACTAGTCGTAACAAGTGATGCAAGTGTGCATCCGTTAGTCTTGATCTGGTTGGAGATTTCAAATGTTTCATTCTAGAAAAAGTCTGTTCACAGACATAAGTGCTGCCAAAGATGGTTGCCGTTTTGAGTGCATGATTCCTGAGATGAGGATATGTCTCAGAGGGGAGAGATGCATAGAAATTATAAAGGCTGCTTGACTTGAATGTGTCTTTCAGAGAGTCACAATTCTGCAGTTCAGCCAGTTCAATTTGGTAAATTGTATCCGCATTTTCAATGTCAATAAAAAATGGGTTATGGAAAAGCTGTATGTCCTGTTCATGGAGATGAAGCACTTTAAATCTAAATTGGAACTCCTTTTGCAATTTTTCCAATGAATCCACACATGTTTTGTTTGGGAATGCAACCAATGGTTTTTCTGCTAACAGATTTTGAGTTGTGGGGAGATGGCAGAAGTTTTCCTCCTTCACTTGTTTGATGAGGAGGCCTAATTTTACTTCAAATGCTTTAACGTGATTGCATATCACAGATGAGCTTCCCCTTTCCTTGAAGTTGCACATTGAAATTGTTGAGTAGCTCTGTTACATCTGTCAGAAAGGCAAGGTGCCATTTCCATTCTGCATCATTGAGCTCTGGTACTTCTTTGTTTTTTGAAAGCAGAAAAGTTGTAATCTGTGGAAGTAAGTCATAGAAACGTTTCAAAACTCTCCCTCGACTCAGCCAACGGACTTCTGTGTGATACAGAACATCTTCATAGTCAACATTTAGCTCAGACAGAAATTCCTGAAATTGTCTGTGGTTTAGTGCATGAGCTCTAATGAAGTTAACACAAGATACCACAATTTTCATAACAGAGTCCCACTTCAGTGATTTACTACACAGCGCTTGTTGGTGGATGAGGCAGTGTATGGCTATTGGATGAGAATGGTTATGTTTGTCCATCTCTTGGTTAATGCGAGCAATTACTCCTTTCTTAGACCCCACCATGCTAGGAGCACCATCAGTTGTTACGCTGGCTAGTTTAGCCCAGTCCAGCTCCAAACCATTCACAGTTTGGCAAACCTTTTCATAGATATCCTCTCCTGTAGTTGTTCCTTTGATGCTTTGCAGTGCAGCAAGCTCTTCTGTGACTTCGAAATAATCATTCGTCCCACGAATAAAAATTAGAAGTTGTGCAGAATCACAAACATCATTGCTTTCGTCGAGTGCCAAGGAAAAATATGAAAGTTTTTTTGTGGAGTTTTGCAAATGCTGATGCAAATTGTCTCCCATTTCTTCAATCCTCCGTATAATTGTAGGTCCTGAAAGACTCACTGTACTAAATAAATCGGCCTTCTCTGGACACATCTCTTTGGCAACAGAAAGAAGGCATTCTTTAACAAATTCTCCTTCCACAAATGGTCTGCCAGTGCGTGCTATTAGCTTGGCAACTTGAGAACTTGCTCGCAGTGAAGAAATATTTAGCTGCTTCTGCTTCACAAAAGTATTTTGCTGAGTTGTCAATGTATTTTTCAGTTTTAATATTTTATCTTTTCTCACTTCTCCGACCAAACAATCATATTTATCTTTATGTTGAATTTCATAGTGTTGACGCAAATTGTATTCTTTGAATACAGTCACTGTATTCTGGCATATCAGACACACAGCTCTTTCCTTGTACTGCATGAAAAAGTAATCATAAGTCCACTGTTCTTTGAATATCCTACACTCCGAGTCAATTTTTCTCTTTCTTGACATCACTGTTTCCTAGGGATTCCAAATTGCTATTAGTAAAATACCAATATATATATAAAGGTAAAGGTAAAGGTTCCCTTGCTCGAAAGCCAGTCGAATCCGACTCTAGGGTTGCGGTGCTCATCTCCGTTTCAAAGCCGAAGAGCCAGCGTTGTCCAAAGACGTTTCCGTGGTCATGTGGCCAGCATGACTAAACACCAAGGTGCACGGAACGCTGTTACCTTCCCACCGAAGTGGTACCTATTTATCTACTTGCAATTTCTTGCTTTCGAACTGCTAGGTTGGCAGGAGAATATATATATACAGCGCTACAAAAACAATATACCAGCAATAACTTTGCCCACACAGAGACATACAGACTACAATGCCCATCAATGCAGTCTGATTGGTGAAACTCCATTTTTACCTCAGGCTCACACTGGTGCAGGTGCCATTAACCATTAACCACTTGACATCCGCAGTGTTCCGCCCCCTTAATGACCAGGCCCCTTTAAGAGATTTTGTGCTCTGCGACTTTAAGGGTTTATTGCAGTGGCCAAAAACACCAGGGGCCATCAGGAGGTCCAGCAGTGGGGCCAGGACACCAGAAGCCCCCTCTCACTGCTGCCCCCCCCCAAGCACCAAGAATAGAGTGCATCACCTGCCCCAGACTGAGAGTCCCTATCTATACCTGGTGGCTAAGAGACACTGGTGGACCTCTGCTCCAGATGTTTATCTAATTCCCTCTTGAAGCCGCCCATGCTTGTAGCTGCCACCACCTCCTGTGGCAGTGGAATCCACGTGTTCATCATTCTTTGGGTGAAGAAGGACTTCCTTAGCCCCCGCCCCCAGGATGACATCCCCCCTCCGGCTGAAAGGGATCAGTCCCCTGGGGGGCCCTTGTGGCACTGGCGGGGGGGGCTCACTGGCATTGCTCCCACGGGGGGTTCTCTCCCCCCCAAACAGACCTTTCTCGGAATGCACCTTCCCCCCAAATGTGCAGGAATTCTCCACCCCAGAGTCTGGCAACTGTGGCTGAGCGTGTCCCCCGCCTCCCTTCCTCCCTCCCTCCCTCCCTCCCAGGACCTCCTGGCAGCAGGCCCCCCCACGCAAGTGACTCCCTTCCCAGGACCCTTCCCCTTCGCCGCTGCTGCCCTGCCCAGCTGCTCCATGTGGCTTCTTCTCCGCAGTCCCCCCGTCCCTGGACACTCTGGCTGAACCCCGCCCGGGCTGGGGAGGGAGGGGGGAGGCACCCACCCCACCGGGAGGAGCTCCGCCCAGGCTGCTCTCCGCCGCGCCCTCGAAGGTACCTCTCCCAATGGGGCTACTCGGGAGGAGGAGCCCGGCAGGTGGGCGGGGGCGCTGCTGCTGCGCTCCCCAAGGAAGAGGAGGCTCCAGGCGGGGGGGCAGGTCTCCAAAAGAGCAGGAGGCTGGAGCTGCCCCCCTGAGTCCCAGGAGGGGGAGGAGGAGGGAGGAGGAGGCGAAAAACCAGCAGGGGGGCGGGGGGGATACACAACAGGGTTCTGTCGGGTGAGATCCAGCTCTTTTCTAAAAACAGACGTGTGGGTCTGAATGACCTCCCCTGGCCCCACCTGGAGATTGACAAGCCTAGTCTGGAGCGGGGTTCCCTCCTGCGGCTTCTGACCTTTACCGCCCAAAAGTCACCATGCAGGCGGCCCTCCCAAATGCCCTGGCTTCCTCTGAATCCTGGGAGATGGGAGTTGTAGTCCGGCTGCGCTGTTCGGTTCCTCTCACCGCCTGAAGCTAGATTGTGGCCAGACAACAATTCCCATGATCCAGCACTTCAGCCAGCCAGCCAATCGGCGGCGGTGGCCGCCCCCTCTCCCTCTTCCACCAGTGACCTTCCTTCTCATGCAAAAAAAAAATGACAGACAAGCAGCGGCGGCATAAACACCCGGCGGGCCGTATAAATGTCCTTGGCGGGCCGCATGTGGCCTGCGGGCCGTAGTTTGAGGACCCCTGCCATAAGCCATGCTAGGCTGGCTGGTATTGATGTTAGGGGACTGGAAACCATGCTGGGCTCACTTGCAGCAGCTGCAAGGGTGGAGGAGTTTAGGGAATCTCAGCAAGCCAGGCAGTGAAGGCCAGGAATCATGCAAAGCTTGCGGCAGAGGCCAAGAGCCATACTGGGCCCACTGGCAGCTGCAGTTGGGGGGGGTAGCTGCAGTACTCACAGGGGGATCCCTTCCCCTCTCTCAGCTTTCATTTACATTTAATAAAATGGGAGCTGTGATGGGCTGTACAAGATCCAGGAACCTCTTAGGTGGATCAGTCCACCTCCAGACTCCCCCAGATGCCCATGAAGAAAGAAAGCCAAGAACCATAGCTGAAGCCTGGATCATTGGGTAAATTGCATACCGAACAGCTTGGGGCCTCATACTTTCCAGCCTCTCTCAGGAGGAAAACACAACTCTCTAACTCTTGGAAGGACCTAAATGACTATAGGAAAGGGTGGGGCTTTCAGTTGACTTCCAGCCTTAGCTGGTTCAGCCAAACCAGCTTGTTTCATAGCCTGAACAGCTCCTTGCTGCCATACTCCTACTCTCCATACTCTTGCTTCCTCTTGTAGAGCTCCGTAAGGTCTGTCTCCTGCCTTTGATGTTATTTCCTGCTATGTTATTCTCACCTGCCTGCCTTTGACTCTTGTGCCTTCTTGCCCAGCATTTACAAAATGTTAAATCCAGTCAAAGAATACATATGGACAAACAGTGTCTTGGAATTTACTGTTTCAGTGAGCACAGACCACTCTTCTTCAAGTCTCTGCCCCTCCTGTGATTACAATCCTTAAATAGGACTGTGTGAATTTTATCTCCGCTTTGTTTTTGGAACTCATAGGGATAGATTTTCTACTAGGTGACTTATTTTGTCTACCTCATTTATGTTCTTTTGTCTTCTTGGTCCTCATCACCACTTAACAAAGTCTTCCTGCCCTTTTCTGCTAACCATTTATCTTTAACATTTATCAATCACTCTGATTTGTGGGCAGTTTTGGGATTCTGACACAATGTGGTAGGCACATCTACAAAATGGCTGCTGCAGGAGGTGGAGCCATCCATAAAATGGCTGCCATAGCTTATCTGCAGTCACACAGCGAAGATCCTTGTGCTGTGGTGGCAGCTGCTGTCAAAGCAACATTTTTAAAAATCTGCATAGCCAATCAGATCTCTAGTGTCCAGTCAGAAGCCTTGCTTGGCTAAAGCTCCACCCAGTTTCGAAAAACACTTGGCAGAAAAGTTGTTGGTGGGTGCCATGACACCCATGGGGACCCCAGCTTTCCATTTCAATGCTATGCCATTTGATTGCTCCAATAGTATTTACAATATTAATGGTATTGGTCATGGCAAAACTTCAAACTAATGGGACCCGTTTGCATCATCACCAAGACAGTCCGTTGAGCAGGTTCCGCAGCATATGGCACTAGAGGACCTTCACACGACCATGTGTTTCTTAAAACTCCACTGGCTCATCATGAACTGTCAAGACGAGCCACCTGTCACCACCTCAGAGAATTCTGCATCTGGGGGCCATTATAAATCTGTGTAGATGGATCATATCAGAGGTCCATAGGCATCAAGAAATATCTCAGGGTAGAGGTAGGAGAAGACACAGATGATCTAAAGTGGTGACTGTTTGATCACCATCTTTTCAAAGGTTTATAGTTCCATGTGTCTTACAACTTCCAGATTATGATGGGCTGGGGAGCTCACTGTTCCTTGGCTCAAGTCCTTGAAGTCGACAGGAAGCCTCTCAGAGCATCAGTTCCTTAGAGTTCCAGGTTGTATGGTTGGCTCAGCTTCATTTTCAATCAGTTACCTATTACTAAAACATCTTCTTAAGGATGAACAATACCACCAGTGGTTCATGTGAACCAGGAGGCATGGAATGAGGTCCAGGAAGCTGCAATAGGAAGTGATCTGTCTGCTGCTGTGGACACAGAGAGAGAACTGTTCTCTGTTAGAGCAGAGAACATCAAGAAATAGTTGAATGTCCAGACAGACTAGCTTATTTAGAGCACAGTGGACAATGGTGAATGGTTGTTGAGTCAAGACCTGTTTCAGGTCTCCTCGTTTGGCCACCCCACCTGGATTTGTTCCTATCCCAAGTGAACTCCAACTTATGGAGTGGAACGTCTTCTCTTGATTTTACTGCCCACAAGTGGAACAGATGGATGCCCTGTTAGTCCCTGGCTACCAGAATTACTCAGTAGTTTTCCACAGATACCTCTTCTTCCAAAACTGATGAACAAGATCAGGAGGAACAAGAATACTTGCATGTGTGGCATCGTGGTGGCCCAGAAGGCTTTGGTTATGTAAAATAAGTTCCGCAGGGCCTGCAAGACGGAGCTCTTCCACCAGGCTTTTAATTAGGAGCATCCCACCATTACCACCAACTACCACCATCCAAATATCTGTGGTATAGACCCGGCCCTAGTGTGGACATAGAGACATATCTCTGCAGGAGGCCAGAAGATTGCTGAACTGGGAACGCTGATAGAATTTAGAGTGTGCCATCTAATTTAATGAATGAATGATCAGTACTGTGAGCACTTTAAATGTGATTGTTTTACTCTGTCTTAAAATGTTTTATGCAGACTAGGTACATTGTACCGACCATTGTAATCCACCCTGAGCCCGCTTGCGGGGAGGGCGGGGTATAAATATAACGAATAACTAATAAATAAATAAAAAAATTAATAAGCTGTCAGTGTATACTTTCAGTCTTTTACAATATAGTGACTCAAGATCCAATCTGTCATCCTAGACTAGACTGTGACATTGACCGCTTGGCAATTGAGCAGCAGGTGCTGAAGTTGGAGGGCTTTTCTCAAGATGCCATAGAGACCATACTTGCATCTTGCAGATTTACAGTCCATACCTATGATTTACACCCTAAAAATTTATTCTAGATGCTGGATAAGGAAGCATTTGTGGATAGACTCACCTTCTCTTCCTTAGACCCAGAGTTTCCTCCAAAATAGATTGTCTCAGAGGTGCAAGGCTAATACTTTGCAGAGATGAGTGGTTGCCCTAGCCTTGATCTGATCACTGATTGGAGGTGTATATTTTTCAAGATATCTGCTGTTCTAAAGAGAGGTGTATTTCAGACATCGCCCAGTCATCTATTGCTTTCCTTCATGGAGGTTACATGTGATGTTGCAAGAGCTGATTCAGTCCCTGCGAGAAATGTCACTCTGATTTCTTAACTTCAAGGTCATCAATGCTTACTAGAAGAGTCTCAGAGATGATGACCTAAAAAGGTCTCTATGTATAGAATAAAGAAAGTGGACAGGAGGAACAAGAATACTTGCATGTGTGGCATTGTGGTGGCCCAGAAGGCTTTGGTTACAAGGCTACAAGGCTGCCACGTGTTCCTCTGTTTCCACTTTTATTAGACACTACAAGATTCTGTTGTAGTGTGGCTGATGTGGCCTTCACACATAGAGTCTTATAACAAGCCTGTGTCCAGCATCATGAACATCATAGTCCTCCCTGTGGGCTCAGTAATACCTCACACATTAGGATGCTCTCCTCTCTTCCTTAAACCAGAAGGCCGAGGAGGACACCTGGACTCACCTGAGTTATGTTTTCTTTCTTGTGGATATTTGTGGTTTTTCTTCATGTGTTTTTCATGGGGGCTTGTGTAGCTCGTGGGTGCAGTTTGTTGGCCAGACATGCTGGCGCTGATCAATCATCAAGGCAATGGGGGGTGGACTTCTGCAGACCTTCTTAAGCCCTGGAAATGCCTATAGTGGCCCTACAAAGCTTGACAGGCAGTGCTGGCAGCCAATCAGAGAGCTCCCATTCTGTTCTATGAGAGCAGAAGGGATATATATATATACCCAAGCTGTGATGCAGCTGCTTTCACTTTGCAGTAGGCATGCAGAGAAGAACTGTGAGTGATTAGAGAGGGGGAAAAGAATACAAAGTCTGTGAACAGTGGTGCTTCGGGTCTCTGGGCACCTGTCCCTATGTTCAGGCCAGGGTAGAGGGGCTCAGCTACTGGGCGCCTCTTTGAGGCCCCACCCTTCCCCTCAGTGGGATTTCTGAACACCTACCCCAGCTGGAGAGGTGTCTGGTGGGCTCAGGGCTCTGACCCATGCCCTGTCCCTCTGTCGCAGTCAGGTAGAGGGGCTCAGCTACTGGATGCCTCCCCTGAGGACTCCTACCTAATTGTCAACAACAACTCCCCTCTGTGCCACAAAGGTGAGAGTGGGGGCGAAGGGTGCTCGTTGTGGAGGGAAGACATCCATTCCCCCCCTTCCCATAGGTCCATGTCCCCGTGGAACAACCCCGTGTCCCTGTGGAACAACTACAGTGCCCAGCTGTAGTGAGGTGTCACCAGGGGTCTTGGGCAGAGGCTCTTTTGCCTGCTGTGCTCTTGGGGACAAAGTTGGAGGCAGAACAGTTGTTAGAGCTGCCAAAACCAGAGTAGCTGCTCAAACTCTTTGAGGAAGAGGAGGAAGAATCTGAGGGTGGTGAATTTGGGGGTGATGGGAAAACATCCAATTCCTCCACATCCCAACTCCTTGGGGCTGCTCCCCCCTCTGGTCCACCCCTCCATTGGTCCTCCCAGCCCAGCACCACACCACAGCAGTTAAGCTTCCAGCCTACCCTACTTCTGGGTCCCTATTTCCAGCCCACACTTTGGGACCACTTCAGAACCCTTTGCAACGACCCCTATGTGGCAGAGTGCCGGGTCTGCAACATCCAGGTGCAAGGAGAATTGAACCCCCACCACTTATCATCCTCCAGCCTCTGCAGGCAAAGGCACCTCCCAAGTCTGGAGCAATGAGTGGCACCCAGCAGGGGGAAGAAGAGGCCCACTTTGTCTCAGCAGGAAGAAAACAGATAAGATTAGAATCATATCATTGTATGTGGCCATAGGCCTTCACAACATCAAAACACTCTCAGAAAGTTTATACATTAACATAATAATAATAATAATAATAATAATAATAATAATAATAATAATAATAATAATAATAATAATAATAATAATATCCACCTCTATTAACACGTATAAAACACATGTTAAGACTATCTTGGCCTCTAATAATTAAAACAGATAAGACCTTTTAAAATCTTTCACTAGTTTGCAATGGTACTGTTTAATTTCTTTGCTTTAATCTTTCTAGCGGCCAAGACAAAAAGAGCCAATCTTGTGGAGATGAATCCTCGTCTGAGAGCATAAAGGCTATTTTGTCATACTCAGACGGGGGTTATAGGGCTGTCAATATCTTTGCTAAAAATTTGGCTCTGGGTTCTGCGTATAAAGGGGAGGCCAGGATATAGTGAGAAAGGTCTTCCACTGACTGCCTGCATATACAGATATGTTTGGTTTACTGGAGTTTTTTTATAGTGACCAGCTAGCATCTCCGAAAGCATCGTTTGAAAGCACAGTGAAGTAAGGGATCTCCTGAGATTATACAAGGTTATGTTGTTTAAGTAAGAGGCTCTTAAATGGTCCTTTTTAATTATTTTAAACCACGGAGCAAACCTCATTTGGGAGATGAGAAGGAAACAGACTAACACTGAGGTTGCTGTGGGTGGGAGTGGAACCTCCAGGCAGGCCATTCCCATGGGAACGCTGGTGCTGCCAACCCAAAGGGCTAGGGGGAGGTACCAGGAGGCAATCACTCACCTCAGTAAATGGACAACCTTTCTCCATTGTCAAGGATGTGGGCTTTTGCCGGCTGTTGCACTATATTTCCGCATGATATACCATCCCCTCGTGAAGGACCCTTGGCTGGTGAGTCATGCCCTCTTTGTACCACTCCGTGGTAGAGATGGTCAAGGCCCAGTTGTCAGGAGCATGAGGGTGGGCCGTGCACTTCACAGCAGACCTGTGGGGCAGCCAGCACCATGGCTACCTATCCCTCACTGCCCACTGGTGGGAAATGGAGGAACTCCAGACTGCCAGGGCAAGACCAGGGCCCTGGGAGAAGGAGGGGGCAGTCCTGCCACCAGGATATAAAGTGGTTCTGCTCCACACAGAGGTGATGGATGCAGACCACATGGGGAAGAACATTGCTGGTATGATCTGCCCTAGCCCGCAGGAATGGGTGCCCATAGGTGAACATCGTCCCTGTCAACATGGTCACAAACGCTGGTGCCAACATGCTGGTGGGGGTGAGGACTGTGGGCCTCAACAGCATTGTCAGCATGGTGCACAATGTGCACTTGGTGGTGTGGGATGCTCTTGGGCTGGGGAGCAGCATCAGGCCCACCTGGGATGAGGCCACACTGCAGATATGCTCTTTTCTGGAGACCTACCAGTGCCTTGCTGCCCTTCTCTCACAGCATCAGGTCTGCCTATCGGTTGCACGAAAGCTAGGAAGGGGAGGGGACTGAATAATTTCTCCTACAGGATATGCCCACCTGCTGGAACTCCACCTATGTGATGATTGCTTATCTGGTGGAACAGAAGGCTGCAATGCAAGACATCATCTCATCTGTGCCTATGGGAGTCAGGAAGAAGAGGAGGTGGTGGTAGTGGTTAGATATATATCATGCTATTCACTAGGAGTCTCATAGTGGCTTACAATCTCCTCTTCCTTTCCCCGCAGCAGACACCCTGTGAAGTAGATGGGGCTGAGAGAGCTCTGAGAGAACTTTGACTAACCCAAGGTCACCCAGTAGCTGCATGTGGAGGAGTGGGGAATCAAACCCTGTTCTCCAGATTAGAGTCCACTGCTACTCAACCACTACACCAAATTGGTTCTTAACCATTGCACCAAATTGACAGGAGGAGCTCAGCATGAGCTCAGATGACTGGGTGAGCCTGTCCCAAATGGTGGGTGTCCTAGAGCCTTTTCGGAACACCACCAATGACCTGTGTTCCTACATGGCCAGCCTGGGGCAAGCCATCCCCCAATCTGCGGGTTGGACTGGGTGCTGGCCTCCTCCCTGGAGCAGAAGGAACCTCTTTTTCTGAGGGCCAGGGCATTGGTGGAGAGGTTGCAGGTGGGCATAGCCATCCAGTTGCATCCTCTCTGCAAATGACGGGAGCACAGAATAGTCTGCATCTGCAATCCACGAATAAAGGGCAGCATCCTGGAATGGAAGCAGGCCCTCTGCAAACAGATCTGGGGGCTGTAGGCTGAGCAATGTGGCCATAGGGAACGAGGGAAAGAGGAGGAGCAGCAGCTCAGCACCTCAGCCACCAAAAGCCCAACCAGGAAGGACCAATACTGGGAGGTCGGCTGCGCTGAGGTGGCCAGTTGTGCCCTGGTGGAGGACTTGGCAGAGGTGATGGTGCAGGAATACCTCGCCGAGCCCACTGACTCCAGTCACCTAGAGTACCAGTCATGCAAGGCTGCCATCTGGCCCAACCTGTCCTGCATGACCATGAACCTCTTGTCCTGCCTCCCACCAGTGTTCAGAGTGAATGGGTAATTGAGGGAGCAGTGGCAGAACAGCTCCAGAAATTCCTAGATGACACATTGGTGTTGGATCCATTCAAGCCAGCTTCCACCCTGGCCATAGGATGGAGACAGCATTGGTTGCCTTCACAGACAATCTCCACAGACAGCTGAACTGAGGCAGGTTGGTGCTGCTGATATTACTTGACCTTACAGCAGCATTTGATACAGTCAATTATGATCTGCTGACTCACCGCGTTGCTGATGCTAGAGTCCGTGGGTAGCCTCATTTCTCCAAGGTAGGGGACAGAGGGTGGTGCTGGAAGGGACAATGCCTCCAAGGTGCCCACTAGAATGCAGGGTTCCTCAGGGGGCACTTCTCTCCCTGATGTTATTTAACATCTATATGCCCCCCCTCACCCAGCTAGTGCAGTTTCGGGCTGGGGTGTCATCCATATGCTGTGGTGAGATGGTTAAAGCAGACCTGGCTGAACCTGAATCCAGGTAAGATGAAGGTTCTGTGGTTGGGTGGGTGGGAGCCCTGGTTGGACTGCCACCTCCTGACTCTTGAGGGTGTGCCTCTATCATCGGTGCAGACCATCAAGAGCCTGGGTGTGTCTTTGGACCCCTTCTTGACCCTGGAGGCCCAGGTTGCAAAGGTTGCCCAGCTGGCATTTTTCCAACTGCGCCATGTTAGGCAATTGGCTCCCTACCTGTCTTGCTTGGACCTAGCCACAGTAATCCATGCAGTGGTCACCTCCGGGATAGACTACTGTGATTTGGTCTACAAGGGTCTTCCTTTGTCCCGACCCGGAAATGCCAACTGATCCAGAATGCAGCTGCACGGATCCTTACCAGACCCGCCCCCCTCCCCCCACCTGGGAGCACATTCAACCTGTGCTACGTGAGCTGTACTGGCTCCCAATGGAGCACCAGATCAGGTTCAAGGTTTTCATCTTGACCTTTAAGGCCCTTAGCAGTCAGGGACCTACATACCTTCGGGACCGCCTCTCTCAGTATGTTGTGGAAGAGCATTATACTCGGAATAAGAACCTCCTGTCCTCAACCAAGGCCAGGGCTTTTTTGGTCCTGGCCCCCAGCTGGTGGAACTCGGCCAGAAAACATTAGTGCCTGCAGGAGTTATTTCCTTTCTACCGGGCATGCAAGGCAGAGATGTTGAGGACAGAGATGGGATAGTATGACATCTGGCACTCTCAAACTCTCTCCCCATTCCTTGTAACCGCTCCCCCCCCAAGGCTGGGGAGCTGAATTTTTTCCCGGAATCTGGAATGTATATTGGCTTATTTACTGATATGTTTTTAGGTAGTTTTAATGTTGGAAAAGGTCAGTGTACATTCCAATCCCAAAGAAGGGCAATGTGAAGGAATGTTCAAACTTTCACACAATTGCACTCATTTCACATGCTAGCAAGGTCATGCTCAAAATCCTACAAGCTAGGCTCCAACAGTACGTGGATAGAGAACTGCCAGAAGTACAAGCTGCGTTTCGAAGAGGTAGAGGAATTAGAGATCAAATTGCCAACATTCGCTGGATTATGGAGAAAGCAAGAGAGTACCAGAAAAACATCTACTTCTGCTTCATTGACTATGCTAAAGCCTTTGATTGTGTGGATCACAATAAATTATGGCAGGTTCTTAAAGAGATGGGAGTACCGGACCACCTCACATGTCTCCTGAGAAACCTGTATAAGGGTCAAGAAGCAACAGTTAGAACTGGATATGGAACAACTGATTGGTTTAGCATAGGAAAAGGAGTACGATAAGGATGTATATTGTCCCCTTGCTTATTTAATTTATATGCAGAGTACATCATGCGAAATGCTGGCCTGAATGAATCACAAGCAGGAGTTAAGATTGCTGGGGAAAAGTTCAATAACCTCAGATATGCAGATGATACCACTCTGATGACAGAAAGTGAAGAGGACCTAAAGAGCCTCTTGCTCAGGGTGAAAGAGGAGAGCGCAAAAGTGGGCTTGAAGCTCAACATCAAAAAAACTAAGATCATGGCATCTGGCCCCATCACTCCTTGGCAAATAGAAGGGGAAGTCGTAGAAGTAGTGACAGACTTCACGTTCCTAGGATCCCAGATCACTGCAGATGGTGACTGCAGCCATGAAATTAAAAGATGCCTGCTCCTTGGGAGGAAAGCGATGGCAAACCTAAACAGCATGATAAAAAGCAGAGACATCACCTTGCCAACAAAAGTCTGCATGGTCAAAGCAATGGTATTCCCCGTAGTAATGTATGGCTGCGAGAGTTGGACTATAAGGAAGGCCGAGCACCGAAGAATAGATTCTTTTGAACTATGGTGCTGGAGAAGACTCTTGAGAGTCCCTTGGACTGCAAGGAGTTCAAATCAGTCAATCCTAAAAAAATCAACCCTGATTGTTCCCTGGAAGGCCAGATCCTGAAGCTGAAGCTCAAATACTTTGGCCACCAAATGAGAAGGGAGCATTCACTGGAGAAGACCCTGATGCTGGGAAAGATTGAAGGTCAAAGAAGAAGGGGACGACAAAGGATGAGGTGGTTAGACAGTGTCATCGATGCAACGAACATGAAATGGAGCAAACTTCAGAGGACAGCAGAGGAGGGCCTGGCGTAATCTGGTCCATGGGGTCGCGAAGAGTCGAACTCGACTGTGCGACTGAACAACAACAAATGTTGGTCTAAATTTAAATTACTTACTATATATTATTTTGTTCTAAGCCACCTTGGGCCCTACTTGTAGGGAAGGGCTGCCTAGTAAATCTAATTTAATAAATAAATAATAAATAACTTTCTTGTACCTGGGAGACATCTTCAGCCCCCACTGCTCAATCCTGGACCCAGCTTTGGTGGATGACTTGTCCTTCATCAAGGTCAACCTCCCCCTTCTGAGCTACCCTTCACTGGGCCTTGGGGAGTAAAGACCACACAGTCCCCCTCTGTGGAGTTTTTGGACACCTGTCCCCAGCTGGGCAGTGTCCAGTGGGCTCAGGGCTCTGACCCCAGATGGCAAATGCTTCCCTGTAACCGTTGTTCTTCAAGCAGAAATCTGTGCCGTCACACAACCTTTTACCATAGCAGCAAGGGTCTTTGCTACAGCATACTCTTATGTTGCAGCATACTCCGCCATGTGCAGTCCAATGCTGCATTTCTGATGGAAAGTTTTTGCACCTAGAAGGATAACTCTGGAGGTTTCCAAACTAAAGTCTTGTGCAGGCACAAAGCTCATCAGTGTGAACACATAGATGGCCACTGAAAGAACAGCAGTTACAGGTAAGCCAGTAAGTAACAAATGATTTCTGCTAGATATTTCATACTGGAATAATATACAATGAAGCACAGTGTGAAGTCCTCTGGGCCAGGGGGTGTATTGTCCTGGGAAGGGGCAATCTTTTCTCTACATTGTCAGAGATGAAGCAACATACCAGAACTGTGAAGCTTGTTCTTTCCTTTATAGTGCCAACTCCAGAGGTCAGAGTATCACCTTCTGGTCCAGTCAGCTGACTGCTCCTCACCTCCACCTGTTTACACCTCACTGCTAGGGCTGCTTTCCCCACCTGTGTCCTTCTCTCCTGTCCTGGCTGCTATACACTTCCTTCAGGATTAAGCCAGAGGTAGCCTGTCCACCTGGGTCAGACATGCAAAGGACTATGCTGTCAACTTCTGAGGTTTCAGGAAGCATGGTACCTTCCTGCCTGCCCCCAGCCTTCTCCCAGTCTTCAGTTAGCTGCCCCCTTACTGCCTTCAGCTGGGATCCTTTTCCCTCTTGACCTGGCCACAAGCAAGCCCTTCCCCTCAAGAAGGATTTTATCTGGAAAGAGTCCTGTTTCCCTCTCCTACTCATGAGCAAGCCCTTTCTCTCCAGGAGGCCATTGCACCAGAGGAGACCTTTGCTTTACAGGAAGTTAATATTGGTGGGCCTTCTTTCTGACTGCTCCTCCCTTGCTGTTGCTGCTCCACCTGGCCCTCCAAGCTCTTTCACAAGGCTATTGCCCTTGTTAGGGCTGGGCCCCTGCTTTATCCCTTCTCCCCTAAGAGTAGGGAGCCCTGGCCTGTGTGACACATAAGAAATGCTGACTTAAGGTGGGGACCAGACTTGCCAGGTTACTTGAACTGTTATAATGAGGCAATTTCTTTCTTCCTCTACTCCTCTGACATACAGGTCTTGAGTAGTGTCAATCTATCCCAACTAAGAATGAAAGGAAGAATTCAAGCCAGAGAGAACAGGCTGTGCTATATTAGAGAAGGTGTCTTGACATGGCCTGAACAAAAGTGTATTTGCTGGCCTAGGATCCAGTAAAATTTTGTTAACTAAAATGTTTGGGGA
Source organism: Gekko gecko (assembly GCA_029375565.1). Lineage (NCBI taxonomy): Eukaryota > Metazoa > Chordata > Lepidosauria > Squamata > Gekkonidae > Gekko > Gekko gecko. The sequence goes on along the minus strand of JAPDNY010000005.1, from coordinate 211,970,625 downwards.
GGTTTTGCTGGGGCATTGATCCACTTTCTTCTAGCCTCCTTATACTGTTGTCATTCAAATAAAACACGTTTCACAGTTTTTATGATCTCAAAGCCACAACCACAATATCTATCTGAAAACAGTGTACCTAATTTATGGCTCTCAGAGATCAAGGACGGTAGCACATTTAATCTTGTGAGCATAATTGCTCACCTTTATCTTGGAACTGTAAGGCTAAACAAGTATTTTGGATTTATGAAGAATGGTGGGATTCCCAAACAGAGAGGAGAGCCGACACACCTAGACCAGCAGATAGTACTATTGAAATCAGTCTTCATAATCAACTGCTTGATAGTCTTATGGGCTAGGGGCCTCCTTAACACAAAAACAACTTTCTCTAGGTATAGTCAGTTTTTCTATTATAGCCCGATTCGATGGACTGGAGAAATTATCTTGTTTCATATAATATAATACACTGTTATACTCAGAGAACATTATCTTGAGTTTCAGATTTAATGCCAGTATCCAAACCCTAGATTCTACTGAATGCTGATCAAGTTCCAGTCTAAGGGCAGTACCAGCCACATATTTTGGAATCCCACAGATCTGACACATGAATTGTATTAACGGTGAATCTATAGTCTCATTTATCCTTTAAAGCCAGATTGCTGCTCCATGTAAGTAGATGAGACAGTATCTTAGCTTTGAAAGCTGTAATCACTTCTGGAAAGTACTGTCCACCTTTCCTGTGCTAGGTCTGACAGCTCTTCAAAGTTGAAGATATTGGGGGGGGTGTTAAGTGAGAACAAAGGTATAAATAGATTTTAGAGGGTAATGAACTAGAGCAGGTTAGGTCTTTTAAATATCTGGGGGTAATTCTTGATAACTTGGAAACCTCAATGTAAGGCAGTGATGGCATCAGTGGTCTGCTCTAGTGCAATTTAATAGTGGGTGCTAAATCATTTAGAAACAGATTCAATAGTAGTGGAGCCATCAAACATCCCTGTTTGACTCTTGTCATTTGCCCTTCTGACCCACATTAACCTGGGTTGTTGAATTATCATAAAGTATCCATATTTGGTCAATTGTAGTTTTATTGAGTTTTTGCCTAAAACACATCCTAGGAATTGAATTGAATGTTGATTTCAGATCCACATATAGCTTTCCCTGAGTGTAGTGGGTATATTTTTCTGCCAAATGGCTTAAAATAATCCAATAATTAATAGAACCAAGCTACTTAATGTAAAAAATAACATTCCTTGTATTGAGTTCTTTAACAGAAGCATATATTCATGGCTGCATTTTCCTCATCTCAAGCTCAGTTGGGAAGTTTTGTTACATCTGTTTTATTTATACTCTGCCTTTTTCCACAGTGGAACCCAAAACGGCTTATATCATTCCTCTCTTCTCCACCATTTTATCATTGTAACACTGCAAGGTAAGGTTAGGCTGAGAGTGTGTGGCTCAAGGTCACCCAAGCAAGCTACCAGGGCAGAGTAGGGATATGAACCTTGGTCTCGCAGATCCTAGCCCAGCACTAACCATCACAACAGTGGCTCTCTGTATGTTGTAATGGCTCTTCTGATTTCTTTTAGATTTTACCTTGGTGGACCAACAAGCGTGCGTGGATTCAATATGTACAGCATCGGACCTCAGAGTGAAGGTATGAGACTCTTTCTGAGTAGGTTGCATCACTATAATAAGGGTTAAAAGAACCCAGAGAATGGTCTGAAGAGTACAGCTAGTTCTGCCATAATGTAGTAGTTATGTTCCTGAAGAGTGCCATATTATAGAAAATCATGTTGTAATATTGTAATTGTCCCATAAGAAATAATGGAGTGGGAAATGTTCTAGGTTCCACCCCACCTCCATCTGCTATATTCATGCTCTCTTTGATTATTTTGACAATGTGTGACTGTGCTAATACCAATCACAGTGTAAAAGAGCAGTATAAATCAGGATCCTAAACTTTTTAAGCTGGGGTCAGCTTTGGAACTTTGACACAGCGTGGTGGGCTGCTGCAGGAGGTGGAGCCAGTCACAGAATTTCAGGAAACGAGGTTATGTGTAATCCTAATAGTAACACTTAATTTCAGGCTAACTGAGAGGTGATATGATAACCATCTTCAAGTACTTGAAGGGCTCTCATATAGAGGACGGTACGGAGTTGTTTTCGGTTGCCCCAGTAGGTTGCCCCAGAACGAATGGGTTGAAATTAAATCAGAAGAGTTTTTGGCTAAACATTAGGAAGAACTTCCTGACAGTCAGAGCAGTTCCTTAGGGGAACAGGCTTCCTCAGGAGATGGTGGGCTTTTCCATCTTTGGAGGTTTTCAAACAGAGGCTAGATGGTCATCTGACAGCAATGCTGATTGTGTGAACTTAGGCAGATCATAAGAGGGAGGGCAGGAAGGGTTTCATCAGTGCTTAGTTCTTGTGGCCCTTTCTTACACGCCCGGGGAAATGCTGATTGCCACGTTGGGATCAGGAAGCAATTTTTCTTCAGGCCAGTTTGGCTGGAGATCCTGGAGGTTTTTTGTAATCTCCTGGGTGTGGAACAGTGGTCACTGGCAGGGGTGGGGGGTGTATTTGTGAATGCCCTGCATTGTGCAGGTGTTAGACTAGATGACCCTGGAGGTCCCTTCCAACTCTGTGATTCTATATATATCAAATATATAGGATATTGATAAACAAAGAAATTGAAAACAAAGATATACAAGGTTCATCATGGAATATGGATTGCCAAAACAGGTTAAAAGATACGGATTGGCTTGTAATATGGAAGTCTCCCAGCATGTCCTCTAAAATCTTTTCTGTAAGTCTTAACACATTCAAAGTCGCACATAGATGGTATCTCCCTCCAACCAGGATTCACCGCATAACCCCCAATGCGAGTGCAAAATGTGAAAATATTGTGGGCAAATTGGGGGTTATTTATGTTGTTGGTGGCACTGTCCATTTATTAAACAATACTGGAAACAAATTCTTAAGCACATTTACACAATCACAGGATGCAACTTACTAGAAAAGCTGGAAACAGTCCTCCTTGCACATTGGGCAAACTCTAAAGAGAATAAAAACACAATAAAATTAATATCCTACTTGTTAGCAATTGCATGAATAGTAATTGCAAAAAAATGGAGAAACAAATCTCATCCTACATTGCTAATGTGGCAAAAAAAAAATATGGGACCACTTTGTCCTAGGAAAAATTTAATCCCAGTCAATGGTCACTAATTTAGCTAGCTACCCAAAATAATTTCAAATACTATGGTTTCCTGTAATAGGATATTTAACAGAAAAAAACATAATTCCAAATAATCCGTACTGTCAAGACCTGTTATTATTTTAAGAAACTTTGTATGGTGTTGTATTGGTATATGCAGATTTGTACTATTTTGAAGTATCACTGATTTTAATGTTTGTAATATGCTTAATTAAAAAAACAATAAAAATACAGTTTAATTAGAAACAACTCTATGATTCTATAATATCGTTTAAAATATTTTCTTGTATACACACAGCTTACCTTCAGCCATGTAGTGAAGATCCTTGTGCTGTGGTGGCAGCTACTGCTGAAAGCAATGTTTTTAAAAATCGATTCAGCCAACTAGCTCTCCAGTGGCCAATCAGAAGTCGTGCTGGTAAAAGCCCTGCTTGACCCTGCCCATTTCCTAAAAACACTTGGTGGGTACCAGGAAAGGTGCCCACAGGTACCACGTTATCCACAGGCACTAAATTGGGACCCCTGATATAACTTTTAAATGGTCCCCGTAACTGCTTTCCAGACTCTTGGAACCCAGAAAACATGGCATAGGAGGAGGCGTTCTTATGCCTTAGCTTTTACTACACAGCCCCAAATCAACATAAGTCAGCGGTGGAGGGAACCATACCTGTTACCATGAGGCTCTCCTCCCATACTACCCACTTGGGGCAGCAAAATGCCCCAAGACAGCCCTGCTTATAACTAAGCAAAAGGAAATAAACATGTCTGGCCTCCCTCTATTTTCCCCTTCCCTCTGCTGCCCCACCAGGCACAGCTGGTACACTCACCTGGAGCTTCTTTCTAAAGCTCATTGTATTTCTTCCCACAATGGGCCTTACTCCTAGTTGACTATAATGGCCCCCATAGGCTACAATGGAGTTGGGGGGAAAGATTTTTTTTTTGGTACACTCCTATTATGCTTTTCATATGATTTGTAAGCTGCCTTGAGTCACAGGAAAAAATGACATATAAATATTTGCATAAACAAGTAGTTTGGGCAGGTTAATAACATTTAAGCAACTTCCTGTTTGGTAGGTTAGGCAGGGTTCTGATAGAAGTAAAAATATCTGAAGCCCAATTACAGGAATCAGATTTTTTAATCAACTGGATTAAATGTGCAAAGGCTCCAATTGAAAACCTGTGTGTATTGCTTTTGCTAAACCTATCAGAGTTGTTTAAAAATAATTATTCAAAATTGTGGTCAGATTTTTTTTAAAGATATGTCTACATGTCCTTAGTTTTCTTGGCTAGGGGAAATAAATAGATTTAAGATGAAGCTACTTCCAAAAATACTTTTTCTACTTAAAAAATTGTCTATAAATATTCTAATCAAAACTTTATATCTATGGCAAAAGGATATTATGAAATATATGGGACCAGATAAGAAGTCTAGAATAGCATTGCCTGCTTGTTAAATATTACCAGGGTGCAAAAGTTAACATTCTATGCAAATAGTTTCATACGTACAAAGATACACCTTGGTATATTTTAGGAAAAGAATATTCTATGGTTCCTTTGAGTTACTTATCATGGATAAGTTGGATAATTCTTGGATAATTGTAGAAATGTGGTGAGTGTTTAAAATGTACTAATATACTCATAATGGCAGTTCTTATTACTTGGAACAAATTAAGAAAGTATCTAAGCCCAAATGTTTCCCCTTTGGAATCTAACTTGTCATTTAGCACCAAACATTACTGCTCTTCTACCTTGGCTCAGACTTTTAGCATTGATGTACAAATCTGTACGCTGGGTGCTCCAGGGGCCGAATAAGGAACGCATGGTTGGAGTCCAGGGAGAGGATAAATATCTGTTTATTGCAATAATCAGGAAAATACAGGACTGGATACCTTGGCGCCCAGTAACTCCAAGCTGTATTCTTACCCAACCAGGGAGGGCAATAGGTCTTATACCCCAAATGACATCATTACAGTTTATACATTAATAAATCTTTAATTGGTGTCCAACAAATCTCATCATCAAAGCATCATTTTAGCTGGCATTTCTCTATTGGCGAACTCCTATCTGGATCTTAAGTGTCAATCATTGCATCAGCTTATCTAGTCCTGGAACAGTAGAAAACGTCAATGGACAGTGGGGCCTCCTCCTGGCATCATTCCTGGCTTATTTGCTTCAGCATGGAACTAGGGAGTTTCCTGATAGATGCATAAAACTTAGCTCTTTGCAGACCTTCTGGGACCAGATGCTCTGCTCTACACAAGAAGATACTTGTTTTGAGAACACTGAGACTCTTTCTCTCTCATAGCTCTTCTCAGATGTCCTTCAGCTGAAGAGCTTATAATTTGAGATGTACATTCCATTCCATTATTTTCTGACTCTAAGGACTTCTAACCATTACAATAATATTCTAATTAATTCTACTCTACAGCTCTGCTGTCTGGGCTAAATATTAAAGTCTAAATTCACTTTAATCAGACTCCTAATAAGGCACAGTGACAGCTGTCATTCTACATGTCAAAAAAATATCAAAAATCACAATCATAAATCACATTCACTGGTCCCTTGTCCTACAGCATTGACTATCTGTATCTTGTTTCCCTCTCCAGAGATCCTTATCCGCTTCTGATTCCTTAAAAGACTGTCATTTACCTCCCCACTTTTTTGTCGAATTCTAGCCTGCCTCCCCCCTAACTTACTTTTATCACCTATCCCATTGTCTCTTACAAGTGAATCATTACAGCCTGGATTCTCCCCAACTCCAGCTGGTTTTCCCCCAAGCTAAAAGCAGCTCTGCAGCCTTTTTGATATTAAGCGCCACCAGGCTGATTCCATTTTGTTTCAAGTGTTACCTGGCTCTTTTATTCAAATTTGGCTTGTCCCAGAAAGTTTCTAATCTGCCTCCCAGCACCACTTTCTTATCAATGCATTGAAGAAGAAGAAGAAGAAGAAGAAGAAGAAGAAGAAGAAGAAGAAGAAGAAAAGATTGGATTTATACCCCACCCTTCACTACCCAAAGGTGTCTCAGAGCGGCTTACAAACCCCTTTCCCTCCCCCTCCCCACAACAGGCACCCTGTGAGGTAGGTGGGGCAGAGAGAGCTCTTGACAAAAACTGCTCTTTTTCAAGAACAGCTCTTATCAGAACTACAGCTTGCCCAAGGTCATCCAGCCAGGTGCAAGTGGAGGAGTGGGGAATCAAACCCAGTTCTCCCAGATTAGAGTCCGCACACTTAACCACTACACCAAACAGAGACCTATAACCTGTCTTATCTGTCCCTGTATATGAAACAGGTAGCAAGTGAATTTTAGAATGCTACCTTTTGAGATTCTGGATGTCATTGGTGTTGATGAGCACTATGGCTGCTGACTCCTGCACTAAGTATCAGCTTATCTAGCTATCAGCTTATATAGATAGTATGTGGTGTCTACAGCCTTCATAACTAGGAAGGTAAATCACCATTTAATCAAGATGCCCATGGCAGACTCTGCTCTTAGTATTCCTAATGACTGACAACTACCAAGAACTCACATTCCCCCAACCTCAGAGGGCTAGCCTTGGCATGAGAGAACATATATTCTTATTTGAAAAAATGGTCCTTTCCTACCTGAAGATCCTCAATCTCATTCACAACAGAAGAACTTTTGGCATGCCTCTCTACATCTTCCGGCTTTTCTAAGTCAGTAAGCCTAACTTTGAGGGAATGAACCTATTCCTTGAGAGCAGAGCTGCTTGCATTGAGTACATACAACATCAGTCTAGCAGGCATACATGCAGAACTCTTTCTAAAACACTGCATGGCCCCCCAACCCGCTTTTGACTTTCTGTATTCATGAGTGGTTTTGTTGTTTGAAGCTATTAAGGCTATGAATATTTTTTTACCTGAAACTACTCAGATCCCCATACTAAAAAAGATAATGCAGAGGGCCACTAGGGCTGTTTCTTGCTTTTAGCAAGAAATTCGCTGAACACCCACAGAAAATTCCGCTGATAGCTCACCTTGTTCACTCATTCACTCCCAGGAACCTGAGTGACTTCTTACAAAGAACCTGATGACCCAGCTGGGCCTCCCATGCCTCAGGCAATAGTTGACTGAGTCTAATGACCATGTGATCCCCCTCCCCTTCTTTGGCACCAGTACTTTGCAAAATCCCTGTTCACTTGCCCTGTTTGCTTGCTCTAGTTGCTTGTTCCCAGGAAGCTGAGTGAACTCTAATTACCTCACAGAGGGCTTTTGATCTTAGCTATGTTTAAGAACACTGCTGGCTCAAGGTAGTTGATTGCTTTATCATAGAATATATTATGCTACCTTTTGGGTTGGTTTCCTACTCACTGGCTATGGATGCCAAGAGGCAATGTTGTTTCTGACTGTGGAAGCAATTTTGGAAATGTATAGTAGGTTAACAGTGCTTGAGTGCTTACCTTGTATTGTGTGAAATAGTTCATACTAAGAATGTGATGTAAATTTCCAAGTATTTTGAAACAATGGGAGGAAATGGGGGGGGGTGCTCAAGGGGAAGAAATTGGGATTGGGTCCTGTGGAAAAGATCTCTGTGTACAGGGGCAATTTTTTCCAATTACTCCCCCTTCAACAGCAGTCCTCCAACTCACATCTCATGCTGCTCCTAGGAGTTCCTCATTTCCCAGGAGGAGCATGGTGGGGAATTCATCTGCAGTAGAAGAGGGATGCAGAGAAGTTGTAGTTCTGTGCATGAAATTTAGACAGGAACCACCACCCCTTTTCCCTTGGGCTTTTGTTTCTCTAGATGATGTTTTCTGTCGCTTACTTTTTTAGGTGATTACCTTGGAGGTGAAGCTTACTGGGCTGGTGGCCTACATTTGTATACACCTCTCCCTTTTCATCCTGGCCGTGGAGGATTTGGAGATCTCTTTCGAACACATTTTTTCCTTAATGCGGGTAACCTTTGCAACCTTAACTATGGTAAGAATGAAACACATAAAAACCCACAGTTCTTTAGTAAGGCATTTGAGTTTCTCCTGCAAAATCCTAAGGTATACCAAAAGCTTGTAGGCATGCTCCTAAGTAGGGTTGAATTATGTGTTTGAAGAGGGATATATGAAATCCTTTTCCCGGTACCTGAACAAAAAGTTGAGCTACTCACTGGTCTGAATATGTCCTTTATTTGTATTTTCATTGGCTTTATTTCCTTTCTCAGGAGAAGGTCCTAAAGCCCATCTTCGTAGGCTGGCAGAATATATACGGTGGTCTTACGGTGCTGGAATAGTTCTCAGGCTTGGAAACATCGCTCGGTTAGAACTCAACTATTGTATCCCCATGGGGGTGCAAAGTGGAGACAGGTGTGGTGTTATGCTGTTTTTTTTAGATTGTTTCTACATTCTGACTGAAAAATATTTTTAAAATTAATTAACACTCAAAGCAGTGTACAATAAGTGCTCAGAGCAAAAGCAAAAGACTGACAACTTTATTGTAGCATGTGACTTCATGGTGCTTGACCCCACTTTGTCAGATGCGGTGAAGAGATGGTGTTGGCAAAATTTTTATATTCAGTGAAAGAAGAAAAGTTTGATTGCTGCTAGTACAATTGGTAAAAAAAATGAAGGCACATCCATGGAATGTTGGGGCTGCTGTAATTAAATATATAAACAAATTTAATATATAAACAAATCAAATCAAAAACCGGAAACTACTGTGCACATAACACACACTGCCAAATACAAGAAAACAATGCCAAACACATTTTGGCACAAAGCCTTCATCAGTGGCTTATAACCACAATTTGCATAATTATATGTAATTCACACCATAAAAGACATAATCACAATAACCAGCAAGATAATCAAATTAATTATCTGCTAAACAATAAAGAGAGAAAGAATATTAAAACCATAAATAAAAAACATCAGATTTTTTTTAAAAAAAGTATACATAATTGGAGTGAATTATATACTCCTCTTATAAAATTGGGCTTCAAATATTTCTACTTCTGATTATCTCTAGAAAATGAATAAATAAAATCGCAATTACAAATTAACATATATATACTGTTACACAGAAAAGCATACACACATACCGATCTCACCTGGTTCCGTTAACAGCATCAACGTACATGTGGGGGTCTCTTGCTGTGCTAATATGAAATAACTCAAGAGGCATCATACCCACCACAAGATAAATACACCCCCTCAGTCCAAAACTATACAACCTACACCTGGGAGAAGCCGCTAAACAAATCTGCCCTCCACTGGTCATTAACAAACTCTTAAAGTAAACCCCACGGCAAAAAAACAATTTAAATGTATAAAGGCATGCAAATCAAATGTTCAGTCTGACAGCCGATCAGTTTCCTCATTCAAGCCTTGAGACACCAAAGTTTGTAAGTAAAGATCCAAAATGTTTCCCTTTTTTATAGAATCTGATCCAGCTGGAGTATGGGAGCGGTCGCTTTTTCTGTCTCCCAGAATCTTAAATTGCTCATCCATATTCTTTGGGGCCAATAAATGTTTCACTAAGGGCATTCAAATCTCTCTGTTACATTAAGAGGTTCTTGTTTTGACTTACTCGGACATCATACCTATATATATTAGGTTACATGGAATTTGATGGCATCAACCACTTTCCTCAATTATAATACACAAAGGAGTTAATAAAGAAGCTTTTTACCTTACAAGAATTCTGAAACATCTTCATACAGTTAGCACAAACACTACAATTACCGCCTGGAAAGTTACCTTTAGGAGGCTGTGCTCCTAAAACCAAAGTCTGCACTTGGATGAGACTTTGCATCTTTTAACCTTACTATGTATTAATATAGCATTTAAGTTGGTAGAATGTTTACAGGTAAATAGGAGAAAAACACTGTGTAAAAAGGTGCAAGCTGCAAATATTTGTGTTTGGAGGCTAGTCACATTTGGAATTCCACTTCTTCCCAGCAGAGTTACAGGCGCAAGCTGCTGTTATTGCATTTGGAGGCTAGTTGTAGCCACAGGTTGCAGTTGGAATCCCACTCTTTCTGAAAACAACATTCAATTTTTTGTACACTCTATGTTGATTGAGTATATTTCTTCACATATTGGTGATAAAGTACAAAAGAGATGAATACTTGTTGAACAATTTTGTAAATTTTATTTTGTTGCATAATTCTTGACATTCAGTGCAATTGTATAATTGTGGAATAACTATTTACAAAAATTGCAGTATATTATCCATACTTTTTACACAGTGTTTTTCTCTTGTATACTGCACACTGTGTTACCCGTTATTGTTAGGTAAAGGTCAATAGAGGCTTAACTTTACATCTGGGAATATCAGATAGAAGATGCCAGTGTTTTTCTGTTATATTTCTAACACAACTGTATGCCCCATTATATGTCAGAGGGACAACCATTCTGTCCACATGATTCTTTCTCTAGGGGTTAGAAGAGATGTCCTATTACTAATTTTAGTCTTGAAAAATGCCTGATTTAAGATTTTAGTTGAGTACCCTTTAATTTTAAAGTGTACCATCAAAGTGTTCACTTGTCTTGTCTGTAAAAATCTGTATCCTGTCTACAGTTTCTTGGTGATCTCAATAACTGTGAAAAAGGCAAGGTTGAAAGCTATCCCCAGTCAAGAGAGAGTTGTTTTCTTTAGTTCTTTTATAAGAATTGGTGTGTATACATGAACCTACACTTCTTACTTCAATGTCTAAAAAATTAATCTTAGTACTATCAAACTTCATTTCAGATTTAGTAGTCCTATGTATGGAATTAATAAAGTCCCCAGATGATCAGCCAAGTATCTCTTGTATAAAATGATTGTATCCAAAAATCTCCTAGTACTATGGAGAATATACCTAAACTATTCATGAATAAATTGATCAACTCAGGGGCAGATTTACATCCCATAGCAGTACCAGATATTTGCCAATAAGCATCTTCTTGAAATTTTTCTGCAGTTTCTGCAATCCTGCATTAAAATTATGTGGAAAAAGAGCATTGTACCTCCCATCAAGAATCATGCATTCCAAGACATCTAATTCCTCATCCTCGTGTATATTTGTATATAGTGAAATCACATGTAATATGACAAAATAAACTTCCTTCATCTTCAGTTGCACCCTGTCCACACAACTAGTGTCTTTCAAAAAAGACATATGGACAAATGATTTGAAATGGTCCAAATACATAGTCAATGGCTCCAAAATGGACCCACAGCCTGATATGATGGGTCTTCCTGGTATAGGAAAATATTTAATGAATTCCAAGTAGATGATAAAATTGAGGCATACAGTTTTGGGTGCCCAAAAGAAATTCATATACAGAATTGCTAATGTAGCCCTCCAGTATTGCCTCCTCCAAAATCCAAACTTTTTTTTACCAATATAGGATCCCCAACACACTTACAGTAATATTATCCAATTGTCTCTATATGTCTGTAATACAATCCCTCATATTCCAAATCACCACTGCATCTCTTTTGTCAGTATTTATTTATTTAATTTATATCCCGCCCTCCCCGCAAAAGTAGGCTCAGGGTTGCTCACAATCATATATATAAAAACATTATACAACTTTTAGAACAGTTAAAACCACAACAGAATACAAAATGCAGAGTGCTAGCAGTGCAGTAAACAATGGCGGCATTCCAGATATAACAGTTGCCATATTCCAATCCTTGCCAGGCTGTCAGATATTACTTTGGTGCTGATGTTGGTGCTTATTTAAAAATGATATCAGAGTGCTCTATCAATTGCTTCAAACCCTGTTTTTTCTAATTTGGTCAAATTATACTATAAAGGTATATCCAAATATTCTAACTTCTCTCAACTTTCTTAAAACTAAGTCCTGAAACACTTAAATTTGGAGAATAATAGTAGTAGCAGTTATAAATCTTTTGTTTTGGAAACTATCTGCTTATCCTTGAAAAAATCAGCCAACCTAATCTTCCTAAACAATTGCTGTATTTCAACCATTAACTTTAAAGGATCATGTTTAGATATGGGTACAAAAGAAAAGCCTTTCTGGAGTACCGTTAATTCCAACTCGAGACTGCTCTCTCCTATGCCTACTTTCTACTACTGACTACTGGCCACTTGTGACTACTGGCCATAGTTCCCTCTAAGCTGCACTTGGGGGCAATGGTGTGCAACATTTTAAGAGGCAGCTAAGGGAATTTCTGCTTCAGCCCAGAGATACTGCTTCAGGCCATTGTAAACAATAGAGGATGGATGCACATTCTTCTGGGGCCCACAGAATTGGACTCCCTAGTCCAATCCTTTTGAAACTTGAGGAGGTTTTTGAGGAGAGGCACCAACAGCTATGCTGTAAATTTGGTGCCTCTGCCTAAAAAAATAGCCCCCCTCAGAGCTCCAGATACCCCCCAGATCGATTCTCCATTATAGCCTATGGGGCCCATTGACTGTAATGGTCCTCGTAGGCTACAATGGAGCTGGGGAAAACGGTTTTTTGTACACCTCTATTATGCTTTTCACTATGATTTGTAAGCTGCCTTGAGTCACAGGGAAAAGTGGGATATAAATATTTGAATAAATTAGTAGTTTGGGCAGGTTGATAACATTTAAGCAACTTCCTGTTTTTTAGTTTAGGCAGGGTTTTGACAGTGATTGTTCCTGAAGAAGTGAGCAGTGTTTCATGAAAGCTCATGCCCAGCCACATATTTTCTTAGTCTTCAAGGTGCTACTGGACTCTTGCTTTTTTTCTACTGTTCCTCCTCTGTTACACTTGATCTGTAATGCTGGTCATCATATTTCACTTAAAAAACCCAAAGTAGACTGCAAGAGTGTCCCCCCTCCTTGTGGCTACAGTTGACTGGTGGATGCTGGCCACTTGTTTATATTGCTCTCTCTTGGCTACTCACCATTGTAACTACTGGCCACTCTTGACTACTGGTCACTTATGAAGTTTATTGTTATTGTTGTAGCCATAGGCCAAAACATCTCAGCATATACACCAACATAAAACAGTGTGCCCTCCACAACAGAAGGGTTAAAACATTTTTACATAACAGGATAAAACTTTAAAAGTTTAAGACTAAGATAGTAATAAATGCAATATAGAACACAGTGTGCAATATCTTCCACCTGATTAAGACCACAAGAGCAGAGGCCTTTTTTGAAATCTGCCCTGTAGATACTTAGAAGGCATAGTTTGAAAACATGCAGTAGTAAATGCCTTTCTTAATGTAACATTAGAGAGGTCAGCTAAGTAGTGAGAGAAGGTTTTTTTTTAAATCCAAGGATACCACAGAGAGAATTTGGATTGTTGGACTATACTGATATCACAAAGGGCATCTTTTTTCAAAAAGCTAATTATGAATTTTGCTTGAGTCCCAAAGCATTATAGCTGCTAAAGAGGACAAGGAGTATAACTGCAGAATAGGGAACAGCAAATTGGACCACTGATTCCCTTCCTTGTAGTACCAAAAACAATATTTCACCAAATGGTCTTCAGAAATACTGTTAAGTTTCTCATAGTATTTTAATAGTTATGTGATACTGATATCACAAAGGGCATCTTTTTTCAAAAAGCTAATTACGAATTTTGCTTGAGTCCCAAAGCATCATAGCTGCTAAAGAGGGCAAGGAGTATAACTGCAGAATAGGGGACAGCAAATTGGACCACTGATTCCCTTCCTTGTAGTACCAAAAACAATATTTCACCAAATGGTCTTCAGAAATACTGTTAAGTTTCTCATAGTATTTTAATAGTTTCAAGTGGACTATTGTTGTAATAAAGGGTAGTCCTAATCTTAAGTATGCAGCAGGAATTCCCTGAGGGAGACACAAGACTTTCCTTAAGAAGTTGTTTTGAATGGTTTCAAGCTGGTTGAGTATTATCTTGTTCCACCCCCATCAGCCCCATACAAAAGCTGCATGAAAACTTTGCCCTGGAATACTTTAAGGGCTGGCCACCCTTTGAAAAGAAAATTTTTAAAATAGCTTCCAGTGTACGGTGGACAGTTGATCAAATGGCATCAAGATGTGCCGGCCAAGACTCCATGCAATACTATGCCTAGATATTTAAAGAAGGGACATTGTTCTGTTTCATGAGCATTAATAGTCCATCTGTGCTTGAATCTGTTATTACCAAAGACTACAATTTTTGTTTTATTATAATTCTTAATTCCTCTCTATCACAGTAATCAGCCAACCTAACTAGCATCCTTCTGAGCCCAATTTTGGTAAAAGATATGATTGTCATATCATCTGCGTAAGCAGGACTGAAATTTTCTGACCAGCCAGTGGGGGGAGGAGTTCTGGGATTCCATGGCCTGGACAAAATCATTGATATAAAAATTAGATAGAAAGGGGGCCAACAAACAACCTTGTTATACACCCTTTCTTAAATGGGATAGGGTCCGTAGGAGAGCCATGTGAACCCACCTTACCCTGACTGTGAGGTTGGAATATAGTTCCCTCTTTTATCCTAAAAAACCTTCTATCAGCGTTTGTTTTATCAAGTTTACCCCATAGTCCTGATCACTCAATGGAGTCAAAGACTGAAGTGAGGTCAACAAAAGCCATGTAGAGGCATCTTCTAAATTTTTGGTATATTTCTGAATCAGGGCCTTCAGTGTCAAACAGTGATCAACTGTACTATGACCCTTACGAAAACCTGCTTGTTCAGGATTGAAAAGGTTTGGTTATTGTGCCCAATCTTCCAATTTGAATAAGAGATGGCATGTATATAATTTAGTAGAAATATCCAAAAGACTGATAGGGTAATAATTAGCAGGGTCTGTTGCCTTTTTATAATAGGAATTATTATACTTTGTTTCCAATTGGAGGGAATAGTACAGGTATAATCAGTTTCCAAGAAAATCTAACTAAAATTGGGCAACACCGGTAAGCATTCAGCTTAAATATCTCAGGGGGCACCAAATCTTCCCCAGAAGCTTTACCTAAGGGCAAGATGCCAATCAGCTGACTATATTCTGAGGCTGAAATTGGAACCCAGGTTGGAAGAGGGTCCAAATCCATAACTGGATACTCAGAAAATGAGTCAGTTTGGGTGTTACTATAGGGAGTAAAAAATTACAAAACCACATTTTGGCTGGAATAAGTGCATCAGTGTTAAAATTACTAACTTGAGTGCCTGAAGCTATCAATTCCCAAAACCTCTTATCATTTTTTAGTATAATGGAGAGACCTAAACCCACTGTGATTTGCAATATGAGTTTTTTCCTCTTCAGAAGCTGCATATATTAGGAACAGGGTGACAGTTGAACTGAATTATCAGACTTCGCTATCAGAGTGTACATAAGATTTGCCTCATGAGTCTCCAATCCTGGTCGAATTAAGTCTTTCTTATATGGTCCTGGTTAGTTAATTTAACTGTGGTAAGATAAGGATTCAACCAGGAAATAATATTTGCAATGATATAAAAAATATCTGAGTTAAGTGAGTTTGTACGGTTTCTCAGTTCCATTAATTTCTGAGTATTGAGAAAAGCTTTAATTTTATTGTCTAGACTAACACTCCATTTAAGACTTCGTTTATCAAAATTAGGACCTGTATTATTATAGCTTAGCATGGGTGAGAGTTTAATGAGTGTAGAAAAAAGATCATGTGGCTACTAGTCACACCTGGCTACCAGCCATAGAACTATGTAGTATCAGCATATTATAGTAGAATATTGTTTCATTCAACTGTAATGGAGGAGAGAAATGTAATCAATAATCTTTGTTTAGCAGTAGGAGACCCAGAAATGGAAAAACTAAGTGCAAGGTATCTAAAAGTGTTTGCACAATGAATTGTAACTTACTTTTCAAATGAAATTATCATAGAAACAGAATTATGTCTGTCCATTTCTTTTATTCTTCTAGGATATGTGATGGAATTCAGTTTGGAGCTGGAATAAGATTCCTGTAATGCCAACAGGAGCCACTGAATTCAAGTATTGGCATAACTGTATCAAAGAGGCTTTCATTAAAATATAAATATGTGTGATGGATTAACGTCAATAAAGAAAACTGTGGAAAAGAATTGTGCCTAGTGGTGTGATGCATTCTTGATACTTTGGAAAAAATGGAGAGTTTTTTTGTTTGATCTTTGACTAGAAAAAGCCCACTAGAATCCACACTTGGAGATGAAGATATGAGAAGGATTTGGACTAGGTGTAGTTGAAGATGTTCTTGGCCCAAATCTGCTCATTATTTTTCTGCTTGAAATGTGAGTGAATCATCTAATGAGTCCGCTTTCACGACATTTACTTTAGTCTCGTAGAACCCTTCTGCTGACTGCTTCCTCCTGCAGCAGCCCAAAATTCCTCCAGTAGGGTACCCCTGGGAACATCATTGGAGGGATTAGTGAAAATAACCCCACCCCACCCCCAATTCACAGAACTCCTCCACAGGATCCAAACCATTTTCCCACTGTTGAGCATTCAGGTTGTTTTAACAGCATTGGTGGGTTTGACGACATATAATTGAGGAATTTACTTTTTATATAAATGTGCAGATTATATGTAGCATTTTTTTATTTTAAATTTTATTAACCACCTTCCCCAAACATACCATTGGTCAAGACAGCTAGCTGCAAACTCAAAGCGAAACTCCAAACTGAATGACCTCTCCCAGTGGCTTTACACAGATGTTGAAAAGCATGGGGGAAAAGATGGAACCTTGGCCAGAGGCCAAGGGGCAAAGCAGCCCCCCCCCAACAGCACAATCTGAAACCTACCCTTGAGGTATGATTGCAGAACAGTGCCTCTCAGTCCCAAAAGGCAATCCAGAAAGATACAATAATTGATGCTATCAACTTCCCTGTTATGGCTGTTGGCAATTCATAGCTATTGTGGACTCCTTGCTACTTGCCACTTCTGGCTAGTGGCCACTTGTGGCTACTGGTCATTAATTTTTTTAATGTATTCTTTAAAATAAACTATAAATCAAGCCCCTAAAGAGAAACAAAAAAATACCACCAATGAACATAAGAACATAAGAACGTAAGAGAAGCCAATGTTGAATCAGGCCAATGGCCCATCTAGTCCAACACTCTGTCACACTGCAGCCAAAATATACCAAGTGCCATCAGGAGATCCAGCAGTGGGGCCAGGACACTAGAAGCCCTCCCACTGCTGCCCCCTCCAGCACCAAGAATAGAGTGCAGCACCTGCCCCAGACTGAGAGTTCCCATCTATACCCTGTGGCTAATAGTCACTGATGGACTTCTGCTCCATATGTTTATCTAATTCCCTCTTGAAACTGTCCATGCTAGTAGCTACCACCACCTCCTGTGGCAGTGAATTCCATATGTTAATCACTCTTTGGGTGAAGAAGTATTTCCTTTTATCTGTTCTAACCCGACTGCTCAGCAATTTCATGGAGTGCCCACGAGTTCTTGTATTCTGAGAAAGGGAGAAAAGGACTTCTTTCTCAACCTGCTCAATCCCATGCATAATCTTATAAACCTCAATCATGTCACCCCTCAGCCATCGTTTCTTCAAGCTAAAGAGCCCCAAGCGTTTTAACCTTACTTCATAGGGAAGGTGTTCCAACCCTTTTATCATTCTAGTTGCCCTTCTCTGCACTTTTTCCAATGCTATAATATCCTTTTTGAGATGTGGCAACCAGAACAGTACACAGTATTCCAAATGAGGTCGCACCAATGATTTATACAGGGGCATTATTTTTGTTTTCAATTCCGTTTCTAATAATCCCCAGCATAGCGTTGGCCTTCTTTATTGCAGTTACACACTGTCTAGACATTTTCATTGAGTTATCTACTACGACTCCAAGATCTCTCTCTTGGTCAGTCTCTGCCAGTTCAGACCCCATCAGCATGTATTTATATTTAGGATTTTTGGCACCAATATGCATCACTTTGCACTTGGCCACATTGAACCCCATTTGCCACGTTGACGCCCACTCACCCATCCTCGACAGATCCCTTTGGAGTGCCTCACAATTCTCCCTGGTTTTCACCATCCTGAACAACTTCGTGTCATCTGCAAATTTAGCCACTTCACTGCTTAGTCCCAATTCCAAATCGTTAATAAACAAGTTAAAAAGCATTGGACCGAGTACTGATCCCTGTGGTACCCCACTGCTTACCACCCTCCACTGAGAAAGTTTCCCATTTATACTCACTTTCTGTTTCCTATTTATAAGCCACTTTTTGATCCACAAGAGGACTTGTCCTTTGATCCCATGACTATTGAGCTTACTTAGGAGCCTTTGATGAGGAACTGTATCAAAAGCTTTCTGGAAGTCAAGGTAAACAACATCTATTGGGTCCCCCTTGTCCACATGTTTGTTCACTCCCTCAAAAAAACTAACAGGTTAGTGAGACAAGATCTTCCCTTACAGAACCCATGCTGAGTCTGCCTCAATAGTTTTTGTTCATCAATGTGCCTACTAATTCTTTCCTTAGTAACAGTTTCCACCAACTTACCCAGTATTGATGTCAGACTGACTGGCCTGTAATTTCCTGGATCTCCCCTGGAGCCCTTTTTAAAGATGGGAGTGACATTAGCTACCTTCCAGTCGTCAGGAATGGAGGCAGATTTTAAAGAAAGATTACATATTTTTGTAAGGAGATCCACAAGTTCACATTTGAGTTCTTTCAGAACTCTCAGATGAATGGTGGCTGGTCTACAGATTAGCATCTGTAAAAGGTTTGCAAAGATCTAAAAATATGTCCACGCACAATTTTCCACTAAGTTTTATTCCAGATATAAGCCTTCATGTGCAAGCACACTTTACTATATCTAAAGATATTTGTATGCACATGAAAGCTGATACCTTGAATAAAAACTTTGTTGACCTTAAAGGTGCCACTGGAATCAAACTTTGTTCTAAATCTAAAACAGTTATTTCTCCAGTGGCTCGGTGAGTGGGACAGTCATTTACATCTGGGATAAGCTCCTCCTCAAGCAGGGTCAGTGTTGAAACTTGATCCAGGTGGGGGAGAGGCTTGTTCCCTGGGACTCTCCCAGTCTTGCTGGCCCTGCTGATTTAGCAGAATGTGGCTGAGCTGGTGCTGTGATCCAGGCCTGAAAACAAGAAGAAAAGAAGTAGTTTAAAGTCAAGCTGCAACTGGTGGTATTACTAAAGCAGTCAGTGGCACCGAGAGAACCCTGGTAGCTGCGCCTGGCTACCAGACCCCCGCAGGTCTTTGGCTCTCAAGCAAAAAGACCTCCCCTTCTTAACACACGCTATGGAGGGGCGGCAGAGTCTGCATCGGCAGCAGGATGATGCTGGCCATCTGGTGCTCTCCCTGGAGGCGGAGGTCCCAATCTGTGTGTGGAAGCTGATAGATGGGTCCTTGGCTCCTCTCCTGAATCCTGGTAAGCAAAGGGAAAGAGAGGGAATGGCATTTGGAGGTTCCTAGGGAGGCCCAGAGAACCTGGGGCTCTTCCCCTTAGGAACGACTGGGGGAAAGGAAAGAAAAAAGTCCCTTCCCAGAGCCAAAACAGCCACCCAGACTCCCACCCTGAGGCAGGGGTTCTCTCTAGTTGGGTATCAAGCCCCTGGATTACAGAGACCTTTACTGAGGGCTCCAAAAAAGGGTAGGAAAGATGGGGGTGGCCATTTTGTTTTTTAGAGCTACTCATGGTAGCTTTCTCTTTTGCAGAGAATTAAGAATGGCCACCAAATCTGACCAAAACAGCGCTCAAGGGAGCCCTGATAGAGAATTTGAGTTTCCCAGATACTTTGTATCCCTGTCCACACCAGAATCCATAGAAATACAGGAAAGGATGGAAGGGGAGGAAGCTAAACACAATCTCCTGCAATGGCTAAAGGCAGAGATGAGGAGGGAAATCAGGGACATGGTGCAAGAAACCATGCAGGCTCTGAGCTCACCAGGACCCTCTACCCCTAGGGGCACGTCTAATAAAAAAATGCAGCAACATAGGGCAGACTCCTTGAGCAGATTCAGGTCCTGTCTAAGACATAAACAGCAGAGACAAAGATCCCCAAGCAAGGAAGTTAGCCCTCTTATGGATTTTAGGGAGGGAGACTCTGAGTCCACATCACCCTCTGATAAGAAAGAAGGGGAACTCTCTGAAGAAGTGGAGGAGATAGTACCCACAGTGCAGTCTAGACTGTTCCCACAGGAACTGTATGCATGCTTACTCCCAAAGGTACTGAGAACCCTAGACCTGCCCACCAAACCTAAGGAGAAGGATTTATCAGACCAGGAATTCCAACTAGGCTCAGGTAAACTGATGCCAAAGATTTTTGAAAGTCAAACAGGATTACCACTCCCAGCAGCTTTCTTTACTATAATGCAAGTAGAATGGGAGAAACCCACAAGGCCCAAAGCTAATTATCCAGTTTTTTCTAAATTTTACTCCTTAACCACAGAAGCCACTAGGAAAATAAAATTACCTGTGGTAGACGAGCCCAGTCACTAGCCTGATCTCCAGTTCTGTGTTATCAGTGGAGGCGGGTGGCCTACCAAAGGATCCGTGCGACAAAAGAATTGAACAAGCACTAAGGAGAGATTTTGAAGCTTCCTCTTGCTCCTTGAGGGCATCTACAGCGGGGTTGTTGTGTGCCGGAGCCACATATGATTGGGCCTCAGAACTAGCATCGGCTGAGAGTAACATACCCAAAGAACTAAAAGATGAATTTAAAAAGATTGCTCTGGCAACAGCCTTCACAGCTGACGCAACCCTAGACGCCTTACAACAGTCTTCCAGGGCTATGTGTCAGAGTCTCACAGCGATCAGTTCTCAACACCGTTCCTTCAGAGACGTTCAAGTTTATTGAGTATAGTAAAGGCAAGTCTTCTGTACATACATTTAGTGTCAGAACTGATCATAAAGGCAGAAGGTGAATATACAGGTTTCAAAGTGTGGCCCCCTGACTAGATGGAACCAATCAGAGAAACAGTTGACTTCCGGTTGTGACCTGCCATCTTCAAAGGGTTCCTGGGCGTTTCTCCTAGAGAAATCCTTGAACATCCTGGATTTAGCGGGAGAACCGGGACAACCCAGTCTCCCGGAGAGCTTTCCCGGAGGGAAGTTCTTGCAGGGAGCTTGATTTGGGCACTCTCAGCCATGGCAGTGACCGAGAAGACCCCAAGTCGCTCCAGTGCAAAGCCCAGGAAGAGAGCATTTGCGGGGAACCGCGCTGCGGAGGCGCAATCAGCTGTTTCTCGGAGCTATACTCCTACTAAAGAACTTTATCTTTACATATCTACTTGGCCGTGAGTATGGAATTGTTGAATATTTCAAGAACTATGTTGCATTTAAAGAAGATATTTAAAATTTAAAGACCTGGGAAAGAGCGAGAGGGGGTAGTGGATTTCCCCCCCGCCACAGTTCGGCTGAGAAAAGCAGCCCAGGTTTCTTGATTGTGTAAAAGAGGAAAACAAGAGCTGGTTTAAATCAGGAAAGAAAAGTAGCTGGAAGACTTTTTCCCCTTTTTCCTTGTTTGCTTAAAAATTTAAATTTTTCACATTGCCCTGTACTGTTGGAGTTGATGGAGTGTTGGAATGCTGGAAAGAAGGGGAAGCCGTGGGTCCTGATGAATTAACTTCATTGGATTACTTTAAACTATTTTTTAATTTTTGAGGCTTTCTGGTTAAATTGGAAATCTGCAAACTTTTGATTTTTGGGATTTATTGGGACAATTGGATTACACTGGGTTCTTCCTTGTTTTGCTGATGGATTAATTTTACTGGATTACCTTGGATTATTTCTTTTCCCTTTTTGGGCTTTTTGTCTAAAGTGGAAAGCTACTTATTTTTGATTTTGGACATTTATTGGACAATTGGGTCAATTGGATTACACTGGGTTCCTGTTTGTTTTACTGGTTTGGACTAGTGGTCTACTTATTAACTTTGAGCTGCCTGAGTTATTATGGAGTAAACCTGGTTTGGATTACCTTGCTGGATAGAGTCCACTCGTGGGGAGGGCAGGATATAAATCTAATAAATAAATAAAAACAGATCAATTTGGGGAATATATACTTTGAGCTGCCAGAGTTACCATAGTTAGTTTTGCTGAATGGACTAATGTGCTGATTCCTGGAAGATGTGTGAGCCTCATTAACTTTGAACTTGTTGTTAATAATTTGGGTATAATAACCTGAAAATAAGACTTTGCCAACTGGAATTCTAAAAGATGGTTCTTTTAAAGATGGTATGGAATTAACTCAGAACTTAAAACAGGCTTTACGCATCAAGGATTGATAGTTTCCTTTGTATTGTGGAACTGGAAATTTTTGCCTGGGCAAAAAGGGGGCCGGGAATTGAAGAGAAGTCTTTAAAAATATAAGAACAAGGTCTGCTGATGATGGTAAAGTGTGGTTTGAAATTATTTTTGTTAAAATGTAGCCTGTGAATGTTGTATGTTTAGACTGCTGAATAATGTAAGGAGACCTGTTGAGATTGGGTTTGGGAACTAACATTGTGGTCAATTGTTTGGGAACATTGAGTTCTAAGTAGAGTAAACACTGTTGTAATAATATTAATATTAGTGATATTGGAAAAAGAAAAGAAGGGGGGTGGAGAAGGCTTTGAAAATGTGAATGGTGAATAGTGAATGGAAAATGGCCTCGGGTTCAACAAGGCCTTCTCCAGGTGTTGTAAAATCCACAGCCTCCAATTTATCAAAGATGCAAAATCAGGAAATGCAAAATATGATTAAGGAGGCTGTCAACAATGCAATAGAGACTGCAATCCCCCAGGCAATATGTAATGCATTGCCAATGGTGGTGGAACCATTGCAAACAAAATTTGATGTTCTGGCTCAGCAAGTGGAACCTTTACAAGCAAAGTTTGATATTTTGGCTCAGCAAGTAATGTCACAAACCCAAGAATTTAAACAACAAATTGTTGAAAATGCACAACAGATTACCACATTGAAGCAATCTACTACCCAACTACAGGAGAAATCAGAGGAGCTAGACCAAAGGAGTCAACTGTTGGAGGTCAACCAGGACCTCCTAGAAGATTCTCTAATTAGGTTGGAGCTAGACAGAGCATTGTTTAGCCTGAGATTCCAGAATATCCCAGAAAAAGCAGAGGAAGATGTTAAAGAGGAAATGATCACAATATTGACAACATATTTGGAAGAGAGTACCCAGGATATTGCAGGTGAAATAGACGTGGCTTATAGAATGAATTCAGCTTATGCAAGAAGAAATAAAATGCCCAGGGACATTCATGTGAGATTCCATAAAAAAGCAATGAGAGAGATGATCCAGAAAACTGCAAGCAAAAAGGCATTGAAGTTACAGGAGACAGAAATTACAATTCTTAAAGAGATTCCATGGAGAGTCAGAGAAAAAAGGAGAAACTATACCCAGCTCACAAACCTGCTGAGAAAGAATGGTATAACATACAGATGATTATTACCTGAAGGTGTCTTCTTTACAGTTGAGGGAAAAAGATTTAGAATAAACTCAATTTTCAAAGTGGAGGATTTCCTGAAAAAATATGGAGAAGATTTGGGAGCTAAAGAAGACGAAGAAGAAGAGATTGGATTTATACCTCACCCTTCACTACCCAAAGGTGTCTCAGAGTGGCTTACAAACTCCCTTCCCTTCCCCTCCCCACAACAGACACCTTGTGAGGTAGGTGGGGCTGAGAGAGCTCTTGACAGAAACTCCTCTTTTTCAAGAACAGCTCTTATCAGAACTATGGCTTGCCCAAGGTCATCCAGCCAGGTGCAAGTGGAGGAGTGGGGAATCAAACCCGGTTCTCCCAGATTAGGGTCCATGCACTTAACCACTACACCAAACAAAGGAGAAGAAGAGGAGCAAGGAGAAGAAGAAAAGGATGAGGAAGAAGAGGGTCAGTAGGATAAAGGTGCAAAAGGACCCAAAATCCCAAAGATCTAAAAAAAAAGGACAGGATTCTACCATGGAGCGTAGTGACAAGATTACAAGAGAAGAATAGACTCGGAACTCAACACAAAAAAACGCACAAAGATGGATAGAAACAAGATAAAGATAGTCTCCATAAACGTTAACGGTTTGAACGCCCCACAGAAGAGAAAACAAATATTTCAACAAATTAAAAATATTCAAGCAGATGTAGTTTGTCTACAAGAAACTCATATCAAACAATCAGATAAAAAGTATTTAGAAATTAACAAACTTGGGAAATCCTTCATATCAGCAGATAAAAACAGCAAGAAGAGAGGAGTTGTCACATATGAGGAACACTTACATCCAGAAAGGATTTATGAAACAGAAGATGGAAGAGTAATAATTGTGAAAATACAGAGACAAGCCAAAGAGACAATGGTTGTCAATATTTACGCACCGAATCAATGGCAGGAAATTTCCCCCCAAGATTTACAGACTGTTATTGCAAATCAAAGTTATGAGGAAATATGTATTATTGGAGACTATAATGCAGTATTTGATAAAAGTGTGGATAGGAAGAGGCAAATGGCAAAACAAAAAAAAAGGTAATGAACTGCCAAATGCTTTTTTGCAATTAGTGGAAGAGCACACATTAGTGGACTTGTGGAGAATTCGAAATTTGAATAAAAAAGAATATACTTTTTTTCTGCAAGGCACAAGTCATGGTCTAGATTGGATATGGCCTGGATATCAACTAACATGGTTAATGACATTGTGTAAGTAGAATTTCTGCCTTTGACATATGCTGACCATAATCTGTTACTTTTGATTTTTCAGGACACACCGAGAAAAAGTCGATAGACAATAAATCTATGGTTATTAAAAGATCCAGAATTTATTGCTAGATCTAAAGAAGAATTCCAAGAATTTTTAAAAATAAATAAGCAACCAGAATCTTCACAGGACAAAATCTGGGACACTTTTAAAGCCCTTGTGAGAGGATGGTTTATTAGGCAAAATGTATTGGTTAAGAAAAAAAAGAAATAGAAATATACACAGATTGAAGAACAAATTAAAAAAGAAAAACTTCTTTCAGAACCTACAACAGCTCATATAAGAGTAAAGATTAAAAATTTACATCAACTAAATTATATGTTAACACAAGAAATTGCAAAGAAAATAACATTCATAAAACATTTTTTTTAAATGCTAACAAACCTACTAGATGGTTGGCCTATAAATTACATAAACAAGCAGATAAAAATTTTGAAAAATGAACAAGATGAAGAGGAGAATATGCGCAGAGAAATCAAAAAGATAGCTGAAAGATTTTATAGCTAATTATATCAGGAACAGAATCCTAATCAAGAGCAGATTAAGGAATTTGTACAAAAATATAATCAAGAAGAATTTACTGAAGATATTAGATGAACCAATTTCCTTCGCAGAGATAACTGAAGCCATTAAAACCCAAAAGCAGAAGAAAATTCCAGGACCAGATGGCATACCTGCAGAATTCTATCAGATATTTGAAGACCAAATTGCATTACCACTGAAGAATACTATCCAAAATATATGGGAACAGAAGAAATTACCAGAGTCATGGAACCAAGCATTGATTATATTAATACATAAACCAGGTACAAAGGAAAAAGAAATTAAAAATTACCAGCCGATTTCATTACTTAATGTGGACTATAAGATTTATGCTTCTATACTAGCAAGTAGGCTAAAGAAGGTGTTAAACACAATAATTCACCAAGATCAATCTGGCTTTTTACCAAAAAGGCAAATGAGAAATATTGTGAGATATGTTTAGAATGTGTTAGAATATTTTGAAGCACATCCAGAAAAGCAAATGGCACTGCTATTCTTAGATGCGGAAAAGGCGTTTGACAGCTTAAACTGGACCTTTATCTTGGAGCAACTATTAGCATGGAATTGTGGAGATGATTTGTATACAAAGAAGAAGAAGAAGAAGAAGAAGAAGAAGAAGAAGAAGAAGAAGAAGAAGAAGAAGAGATTGGGTTTATACCCCGCCCTTCACTGCCCAAAGGCGTCTCAGAGTGGCTTACAAACTTCTTTCCCTTTCCTCCAGGTACTATGATTAAAGCTATTTATACAGCACAAATGGCAAAAATTATAATAAACAGTGATCTTACACAAAATATTAAAATTGATAAGGGAACAAGACAAAGTGCCCTTTATCTCCACCATTATTTATTTTTGCACTGGAAACATTAAACAACATGATTAGACAAGATGGATAAATTAAGGGCCTAAAAATTAAAGGAGAGGAATACAAACTACAAGCTTTTGTGGATGACTTGGTATTTATACTAGAAGAACCTCAAAGTTTGATTATGCAACTTTTGCAAGTAATACAGAATTATGGTCAGCATGCCAGACTTAAAATAAATTTTTTAAAAACCAAAATGATGCTAAAAAACTGCACACAAGAACAAAAGGACCATATACAAAATCTTTCAGGAACAGAAATTCAAAAGAAAAATATCAAATACTTGGGAATAACATTAACCAACAGAAGTACCTCACTGTATAAGGACAACTACATGAAACTTTTGAAGAAAATACAAAAGGATATCACCAACTGGGAACATCTACAACTATCATTTATGGGAAGAACAGCGACAGTGAAGATGAATATTTTACCAGGATTGCTTTTCCTGTTTCAGACAATCCCAATTATTAAAAATCAGGACTTCTTTAAAGATTTAGAAAAGGTGCTAAGTCAATTTATATGGGAAGGCAAGAAACCAATAATTAAATTAAAATTATTACAAGATGTTAAAGAAAGAGGAGGATTTGCATTTCCGAATTGGAGACTGTACTATAAAGCAGCTGCCCTTACATGGATGAAAGAATGGATTATTTTAGAAGATACGAGACTTTTGAAATTGGAAGGGCATGACCTAAAAATGGATTGGCATGCATTTGTATGGTACAAGAAAAGTAAAAACCACAAATATTTTAAACAACATATACTCAGAGCAGAACTACTTAAGGTGTGGGAACAAATCCAAAAATAGTATTACAATAAGACGCCAAAATGGGTCTCTCCATTAGAAGCATTTATAAATCCAATGACTTTTTCTAAGGAACTAATATGGAGATACCAAGAATTTTTAGATGACCAAGACACTATACTTCGACAAGAACAGTTAACAGAAAAAGGCATTAACCTGAATTGGTGGGAAAGAGCACAACTAGATTCCAGATTTGTGAAGGATAAAAAGGTGGGATTTTATAATTCAGAGCTAGAGCTAGATATAATTATATGGTCTACTGAAGGGAAACAAATTATTCTACGGACTTCTGTTAAAATGAAAATGCAAGATGAGGTGGTAAAAGATGTGAGAATTAAATGGGCACAAAATATAGGCCATAATATACATATAGAACAATGGGAAAAGATATGGAAAGTCAATGTGAAACTTACCAAAGAGGTATCTTATAAAGAAAATTTGTATAAAATGTTTAATAGATGGTACATGACACCAGAGAATTTAGCTAAATTGTATCCAAATATGTCAAATGTATGTTGGAAATGCAAGTGTAAAACTGGGTCCTTTTTTCATATGTGGTGGACTTGTGGTGTTGTGAAAAAATAGTGGATTTGGAGATCCGGGAAATTACAGGCCAGTCAGTCTGACATCGATACCGGGTAAGTTGGTGGAAACTGTTATTAAGGAAAGAATTAGTAGGCACATTGATGAACAAAAACTATTGAGGCAGACTCAGCATGGGTTCTGTAAGGGAAGATCTTGTCTCACTAACCTGTTAGTGTTTTTTGAGGGAGTGAACAAACATGTGGACAAGGGGGACCCAATAGATATTATTTACCTTGACTTCCGGAAAGCTTTTGATACAGTTCCTCATCAAAGGCTCCTAAGTAAGCTCAATAATCATGGGGTCAAAGGACAAGTCCTCTTGTGGATCAAAAACTGGCTTATAAATAGGAAACAGAGAGTGAGTATAAATGGGAAACTTTCTCAGTGGAGGGTGGTAAGCAGTGGGGTACCACAGGGATCAGTACTCGGTCCAATGCTTTTTAACTTGTTTATTAACGATTTGGAATTGGGAGTAAGCAGTGATGTGGCTAAATTTGCAGATGACATGAAGTTGTTCAGGGTGGTGAAAACCAGGGAGGATTGTGAGGCACTCCAAAGGGATCTGTTGAGGATGGGTGAGTGGGCGTCAACGTGGCAAATGGGGTTCAATGTGGCCAAGTGCAAAGTGATGCACATTGGAGCCAAAAATCCTAAATATAAATACACGTTGATGGGGTCTGATCTGGCAGAGACGGACCAAGAGAGAGATCTTGGAGTCGTAGTGGATAACTCGCTGAAAATGTCTACACAATGTGTAGCTGCAATAAAGAAGGCCAACGCTATGCTGGGGATTATTAGGAAGGGAATTGATAACAAATCAGCCAGTATCATCATGCCCCTGTATAAATCATTGGTGCGACCTCATTTGGAATACTGTGTACAGTTCTGGTCACCACATCTCAAAAAGGATATTATAGCATTGGAAAAAGTGCAGAGAAGGGCAACTAGAATGATAAAAGGGTTGGAACACCTTCCCTATGAAGAAAGGTTAAAATGCTTGGGGCTCTTTAGCTTGGAGAAACGATGGCTGAGAGGTGACATGATCGAGGTTTATAAGATTATGAATGGGATTGAGCAGGTTGAGAAAGAAGTACTTTTCTCCCTTTCTCACAATACAAGAACTCGTGGGCACTCCATGAAATTGCTGAGCAGTCGGGTTAGAACAGATAAAAGGAAATACTTCTTCACCCAAAGAGTGATTAACATATGGAATTCACTGCCACAGGAGGTCGTGGCAGCTGCAAGCATGGACAGTTTCAAGAGGAAATTAGATAAACATATGGAGCAGAAGTCCACCAGTGGCTATTAGCCACAGGGTATAGATGGGAACTCTCAGTCTGGGGCAGGTGATGCACTCTATTCTTGGTGCTGGAGGGGGCAGCAGTGGGAGTGCTTCTGGTGCCCTGGCCCCACTGCTGGACCTCCTGATGGCACCTGGTATATTTTGGCCGCTGTGTGACAGAGTGTTGGACTAGATGGGCCATTGGCCTGATCCAACATTGGCTTCTCTTATGTTCTTATGATACATGAAATGCTACAAAAAATGCTCAACACAAATGTACCATTTATACCAGAATTGTTTTTATTGACTATTATACCAACAAACTTCGATTTAAGTGATGTATACATAATTGTACATGTCGTTACTACAGCTAGAATTCTATATGCGAAATATTGGAAAAAGGAAGAGACACCTACAAAGGAAGAATTAATTTTCATACTTTTGGATGCAGCAGAGATGGACGAACTGACATTACAATTGAATGAAAAACCAGAGAGTGACTTTGAAAGAAAATGGGAGAAATTTTACAAATGGGTACTAACATACTTGGGAGGGCTTAAATCATAAGATATAAATGGTATAGATGGCCCCAAAGAAAGGGACTTAATGGTTTTATGTGAACAAAATGGTATATGGGTGTAGTCTTTGTTATTTGTTTCTGTCTTTTCTTTTTTTTCTCTTTTTTCTTGCTGTTTTCTTTCTGAAACAAAAACTTTTTCATGGAAAAAAGAGAAACAGTTGCAGCACGCCTAAATTAACGGGTTTGCATTCCCAGCAAAGCATCAGGAGAATAGTACCAAGTTCAGACGGCCAGGCAGATAAGGCCCGGCGAGAAGTGAAAGTGAATATTCCAGCATGACTTCTGTTCTCGTCAGCGAAGCAGCACTTGGACTTGTTCTGGATCAGGAAATGAGCGCCCGCAGGGCCAGAAGGGGGGGTTGGCAAAACAGGGTGAGGGTCCCCGTGAACTGGCCAGTCAGGCAGGAGCGACACCCCCACCCTCGCACGCCACTGCCTCCCCCTGGTCGCTTGGCTGTCGGGACCCAGCCCAGAGCCGGATTCGCTTCCTCCTGTGCACCCCTGCACTTAGAAATAACCTTGGGGGGGGAGAAGTGAGGGAGTCCCCCAGTGCCAGACTGAGGGGGAGGGCAGCGCCTAACTCCTACAGGGGAGCCCCTCAACAAGTGGGGGGGAGAAGGGAAGAATCTCTGCCATACTCTATTCACCATTGTTACCAACCCCCTGGGAGATCTTCTGGAATGACAAGGGACCTCAAGACTGTTGAAAGTGAAGGACTGGACGCTGTCCCCTGCCTCATCCTCCAGACTTCCTGGCAAGAGAGTCAGATAGCCGGAGAGGCAATAACCCTGTTTTCTTCCTGTGTTTACCCTTCTGCCTTTTGATATGTTGATTGTACTCTCAGGGATGTGGGGGGAATTAACCCTTTTCCCTATGTTACTGTCCTAAGTTAAATCATGAGGCGCATCAGTGCACCATTATCAGGTACTGCACATCATCAGGTCTATCTGATGACTGAGGGGGTACATAGAAGTCTGTAAAATTATGCATGGGGTGGAGAGAGTGGACAAAGAACAACTTTTTCTCCCAACTCACGGGCTTCCAATGATGGGCAGTAGGTTCAGGATGGACCAAAGGAAATACTGCTTTACATAGAGATTGATTCAAATGTGGAATTCACTGCCAGAGGTGTAGTGATGGCCACAGGAATAAACAGATTTAAATCAGGATCAGAGCAATTCATGGAGGATAAGTTAGCGATGGCTACTAACCACGGTGACTGAGAGGAGTGCAGAGTTTGCATGGAGGAAAGTCTTCCTTTTTTCCAGGCCCCACCTGGAGGTTGGCAATCCTGTAACTGGTGGGCGCACTGAGGGGGTGCCAGAAGGTAGCCTCGCCTAGTGTACAAAGAAACCTGGAGCTGGCCCTGCAAGTACTCAAACTGACCCAGAGGAGTGTTAAAAGCCATTTTCGGTTCATCTCCCTCCTGGATGCACACCCTGAAATATGCGTCCCTCAGGTCCAGCTTGGTAAAAATCTTTCCCTTAGCCACCTCTGCCAAAAGTTCTTTAATGAGGGGTAAAGGGTAAGCGTTTGTGGTGGACACGGCATTTAAACCCCAATGGTCCGTGCACAGTCTCAAACCCCCATCTTTCTTTTTCTTGAAGAGTATGGGAGCCATGAATGGGGAGGAGGCGGGGCGAATAAAACCCTGGGCTAAATTTCAGCTTCTTCCTCCTCGAACATTTGGGCCAAGTCTCTGTACTCCACTGGGATGGAGCTTAACTCCTCGTTAGCCAGACAAGCACGAACCACCAGGGCTTGGGGCACCTCTCCCCACTCAGGGTCCCACACATGGGCTTTGCACCCGGGATCCACGAAGTTCACTAACCCATCACTCCATTTGATATATGGGTTATGAGCTCCTAGCCAAGGGCTTCCTAGTACTATGAAGAAGTGGGCCATAGGGTTGATTACAAAAGCCCGTTGTTCCCAGTGGGGCCCTATTCCCATAATTAGTGGCACTGTCTGATATTTACAGGGCTCCTTCATGGAGGAGCCATCCATCTGTGTAAAAATTAATGGCTCGGGCAGCTTTTGTACTGGGACCCCCAGTCGTGTGACTATGGAAGGACTTATTAGGTCTCTGGCACATCCCAAATCTATGAGTGCTCTTACCCTCACCTGGGTCCCCATTTCAGGGTTGATCACTGACACAGTCACAAAAACAAAGGGGGAGTGCTGCTGATGGGTTGCGGCACTGGTTGTTCTCAGACCTGCTGTTTTGCGCCCGTGACAGCAGGTCCTGGCATTTTCCTGCTGGCTGGGAGTTCTTGTCTCCATTGGATGAAGTCCTGTCAGGGGGACCTCCCAACTGAAGAGCCTTTGATTGTTTGGGTCGAGTGGCTCCCCCCTTCATAGAGATCTCAGTGCTCCGATGCTCTGGTGGCTTGTTCCCAGAAGAGGTGAGAACAGTGGGGCAAAAAGCGGCATAGTGCCGCGATTCTCCACAACGAAGGCAAAGCCCCTGCCACATCTGTTGACCACACACCGTCTCCTTCAGGGTGGGAAGCTTTTGGGATCGCCCCTGGTGTCTTTGGGTAGACTTTTGGGGTGAACATCTTAATCATCTGAAGGCAATTTTCAATGTCGCCTGCCTCTGTGATCCAGGCCATCAAAGAGATGGGGTTCACACTGCGCAGCACAGTCTTCAGGATCTGGTGATTCAACCCCAAATGATACTGCTCCACGAGCATGGCCTCTGGCCATCCCTGGATTTTGGCTGCATACATTTTGAACTCATCGGAATACACACCGACTGATTCCCTTCCTTCAGGGTTCGCAGGTTGGTGTGGGCTTTCTCTGCTTCCATGGGGTCCTCATACTGCCTTCTCAGGGCCCACATAAATGCCTGGACCTCGTGGAGCTTGGGCCCACGCAGGTTGTACAAACCCACATACCAGTCAGCCGCTCGTTCCCTCAGCCTGGATCCGATGTAATCCACATGATGCTCATCAGATGGGAAGAGATGGCCCCAGTCCTGCAGGAACCTCTGCACCTGCAGCAGGAAGAAGGCTAGCTTCTCAGGGTTGCTGTCAAAGGTAGCATTCAACAACTCTTTGGGATGTTTGAGCCCTGGGACCCCCAGAGTGGCTGGGGCCCCAGGTGCAGGCCCAGGTAGACCACTGGGGACCCCCGGTCCCATGGAGACTGGCATGGCACCAATGCCGGTGGCACCTGCCTGGAGGTGGTTGCTGAACTGGTGGGGCCTGGCCAACTGGGGGAACTGCTGGTGTTACAGGTTGCTGTAGTCACAGCTCATGCTGAACCATGGTAGTGATGTGTCAACCATCATCTCCTGCATCTCTCTTTGCATCTCCTTGTGTTGGGCTTGCAGCTGGCACTTCATCCATTCCAGCTGGTTGTCAGCCCCACCTCCATACCTCCCTGACTCAGCTCCAGTCTCTTGGTAGGGAAGGTAATCATAGCGGACGGGGGGTGGTTACCCACAACTCCTGCATCTTGGTGGAGAAGCTGGCCCATGAATACAGGTCCTGCCAGGATCTTCCATAGTCTAGGCCACTAGTCGCCCCAGTTGTGGTGGGAATCTCCTCCGTCGTAGTGGGGACCTCTTCTGCAGTGGTAACAGGAACACCTCTGGCCTCCTCATCACTCATGGGGAGGTATGGGGTCAGAGCCTATAAGAGTTCTGACACTGTCAGAGTCTCACAGCAATCAGTCATCAACAACGTTTCTTCAGAGAAGTTCAAATTTATTGAGTACTGTAAAGGCGAGTCTTCTGTGCATACATTTAGTGTCAGAACTGATTGTAAAGGTGGGAGGTGAATAGATATACAGGTTTCAAAGTGGGCTCCCCTGACTAGATAGAACCAATCAGAGAAACAGTTGCAGCACGCTTAAACTAACGGGTTTGCATTCCCAGCAAAGCATCAGGAGAATAGTACCAAGGTCAGATGGACAGGCAGGGAGATTAGGCCTGATGCGAAGAAGTCAAAGTGAACATTCCAGCATAACAAGAAATACTACATCGGCCACTGCACACACACCCCCACCAGTCATGGCAGCATAGCTGACATTATGGTACGCAGTGTGGCAGCGAGACTGAATAACTGGCTGAGGAACTGGGATGTGGATTCCTCAGCACAGGCAAAGGTGGCGGCCATCCCATTTAAAGGTAGTAATCTGTTTGGGGAAGGCCTCGATAAATACCTAATAGAAGACAAAGACAAGAAAAAGTCTTACCTTGTAAGAAGAAGGATAACATTAGTTGTTGTAGATTTTCTGGGTTGTCCAGCCTTGGTCTTGGCATTGTAGGACCTGATGTTTCGCCAGTCGCTGTGACTGGCATCCTCAGAGGTATAACACAGAAAAACAGAGTACTTGACACAGGCCAGAGAACCCGGAAAATCTACAACAGCTAATGAACGCCGGCTGTGAAAGCCTTCGACAACAGAAGAATAACAAACCCCACAAAAAGTTTCAGTCCTTTTGAAATTTCAAGAAAGGAAACAAGCCTAATTACTCCAGACCCTTCAAGGGAAAATGGCAATTCAGACCATGTGACTTCCTTCCACCAAAAAGGGGACCAGAACACCAAGAAGGGCACATCAGCATGACTATGCAAATACACCGGAACTCTTGGAGATAGGAGGCAGACTTCAACATTTTGCACCACATTGGCAGACCACGGTGACCGACAAATGGGTCTTAGACACAGTGACCAATGGATATGCACTGGAATTTATCAACACCCCTCCAGATTGGTTCCTTCAAATTCCAAGGAATCGATCACTGGTGAAACACCAAATAGTGGAAGGGGTCATTCAACACCTCCTAATAATAGGGGCCATAGAACGGGTGCCGAAAACTCAACGGGACCAGGGGGTATATTCAGTTTTTTTCATAGTCCCAAAAAAGAATGGAGACATCAGAGCCATCCTGGACCTAAAATGGTTAAACAAGTACATCAGGACCAGAAAGTTCAGAATGGAGACCTTGAGGGCCATTCTCTCAGCCACTCAGGTCCAGGACTTTCTGATGTCTATCAATCTCTCGGAAGCCTACTTACACATACCAATTGGAGAGGCACACTGGAGGTTTCTGAGATTTGCATACGGAAACCAACACTTTCAATATTGGGCCCTCCTTTTTGGGCTAAAATCCTCCCCGAGGGTGTTTACAAAAATTTTAGTGACAGTGACCGCCCACCTCAGGTTACAGGGAGTAGCCCTTTTCCTGTTCCTGGATGACATTCTAGTGAAAGCCCCATCTCTACAGAAGTGCCAGGAAGCATCCAAGGTTACAATCCAAGCCCTGAGAGATCATGGGTTTGTAATCAACTGGAAGAAAAGCAACCTCCAGCCAACTCAGACATTGGTACATCTGGGGGTGTTGATAGACACACAGAAGGACAGAGTATTCTTGTCCCAGGAAAGGAAACAAAAAATCAGTCTCCTGATGTCGGAGATACTAAAGAACCCCAGAGCAGAACTAATGACATTAACCAAGCTACTAGCAATGATGGTGTCCTGTCAGGACATTGTCCAGTGGTCAGGACTTCACTCCCAACCCTTGCAGAAATTTTTGCTTTTGTACCAGGAGGCAATAGCACACCGGAGGTTCAAGGTACTCCAAATCCCAGAGAGGCTGTGCCATCAACTAGGTTGGTGGATGCACCCTTCGTGCTTTGTACAGGGCTCCCCTTTGAGAGATCCACAGAGAATTGTGATAACTACAGATGCAAAAGGGAGAATGACGTAGGGAACCTGGTCCACAAGGGAAATCTCGATGAGCATAAATCTCCTAGAACTCAGAGCCATAAAATTAGGGTTACTGAAGTCTGAGAGGTTCCTATCAGGGCAGCATGCGCTAGTACAAATGGACAACATGACTGTGAAAGCCTGCGTGAACAGGCAAGCTGGTACCAGACACCAATCGCTTCACAAGGAGGCTTGCAGCCTGTTCAGATGGGCTGAGGTTCACCTCCAGTCACTAAAAGTGGTGCATGTGGCAGGAAAATACAATGTCCTAGCGGACTGGTTGAGCTGGAGGCAGATAGACCAGTCCGAATGGATGTTGAACAAATCAGTCTTCTTCCAGATTTGTGACAAATTCGGGACAGTGATACTGGACCTCTTTGCCACAGAATAGAACTGTCAAGTTCAGCATTTCATGTCAAGAAGAAAAAAACAATATGCAATAGGGACAGATGTGCTCAACTGTGACTGGCCACAGGGCCTGCTATATGCCTTCCCTCCACTGCAGTTAATCCACAAAGTACTGCAAAAAGCGAGGGAGCAAAAGGCAAAGATGATCCTGATCGCCCCGTTCTGGCCATGGAGGGCCTGGTTCCAGGACTTGAAAAGTCTCTCCATAAGGGAACCATGACAGCTACCCAACCAGGGGGATCTTCTGACACAGGGGACAACAAGCCACCTTCAGCCAAGTCCACTCAGCCTCACTGCTTGGAGGTTGAGTGGAACATGTCAGTGGACATAGGTTTTCCAGACAGCGTGATTAGTACAATATTAGCTTTTAGAAAGAAATCCACAAATAAGGTATACAATGTGACTTGGCAAGTTTTCTGCTCATGGTGAGTAGATCACAGTGTAGACCCACTGAAAGCCCCAGTCAAGGATGTCTTGTCTTTTCTACAGGATGAGATCGACAAAGGGCTTAGTACGAGTACCCTGAGGAGACAAGTTTCGGCTATCTCATCTGTATGGGGGCTTAGGAAAGGCAGATCTTTGTTGCAATATCCTCATGTCAAACTTTTTAAAGGGGAACAAAACTGTTAAGACCACCACAGGTTCATCGGTTCTTTGTAGAACCCCTTTCAAGCCTATGGCATCTTGCCCACTTAAAGAACTAACCTTCAAAACATTGTTTTTGGTGGGGGTAACCTCAGCCAGAAGGTTTCAGAACTGAGGGCATTATCGGTGAATAAGGAACTTTGTATATTTCATAATGACACGGTGGTCCTTCATACCGACCCATCCTTCATTCAGGTGGCAAAAAGAAAATAGGATGGAAGAGATTAATTTGCCTTCCTTCTGTCCAAATCCAAAGCATGAGAAAGAGATGGAATGGCATTATCAGTAAGGTGCTCAGCTATTATATTGAGAGGACAAAACCATGGTGAAAATCAGAGACACTCTTTGTATCATTCCAGAAAATGGCCATAGGTACACAGGTTTCCACCTCGACACTAAGCAGGTGGATCAGGGGGTGTATTATAGAGGCCTACAAGGCCTTGGGATTAGAGCCACCGAGGGGATTACAGTGCACTGCTTAAGGGGGGCAGCTACCTCAGTGGCTTATAGATCTTTTCCTTCATTGGATGTAATTTGCAAAGCAGCCACCTGGACATTGGTTCATTCATTTACCAGGCACTATAAGATAAGATAAGTTGGCCCCGGCTGAGGCAGCTTTTGGCCATAGGGTTCTGCAATATGCTCTATAATCAGAAAAGCCAACCACTCCCTCCCTTGGGGCACACTGCTTTTTTATGTCCCAGATGTAAACGACTGTCCCACTCACCAAGCCACCGGAAAATGGAAGGTTATCTTCACTTAACTGTGAATCTTCCTTTCTCGGTGGGTTGGGAGTGGGAGAGTTCTGCCTGCTCTTTGGGTGCATTTTTAGATTACAAGGGGGGGCAGTTCAGGTGGCAAAAAGAAAAACAAACAAACAGTACTTCACTCTAGTTGTCTGCTCAGACTGACATATACATGAGCCCAAGATGGAGAGCAGGTAGAATACAGAGGTGACTGAAATCTAGAGACTTCCCCATTAGGAAAAGACAGAGGTTTAGAGCAGTTGGAGGGGTCTCAGTCCTGGTAGGTGGAAGTGTGTTTTTTCCTCTCACAGCTGCTTGGGGTGTGACATGGCTTGGAACAGACTGGGAGAGTCCCAGGGAACAAGTCCCTCCCCGGCCTGGATCAAGCTTCAACGCCGACCCTGCTTGAGGAAGAGTAGCTTATCCCAGATGTAAAGGACTGTCCCACTCCTGACCCACCGAGAAAGGAAGATTTACGGTAAGTGAACAAAACAATTAAATAAGGTAGAAATAGGTAACAACTAAATTCAAGTATGCCCACACAGTCATGAAAGATACAAATTATTTTTGATTGACAGGAGCATTACAGAGAGCAGCACTTCAATTGTGTTCATATGATTGCAGCAATGCAGGGGACCAGCTGAGGTTTTAAATCCAAAAAGTCCCAGCTCATCTCTAGGACACACCCAAAGTCCAAAGTTTGTGGTCTGCAATGGTGCCTGGGGTGTTACTCATGTCACTGGAGGTGGATGTCATCATCTATGGAACCATGAGTGTTGCCATAAACCAAAAAGGGATCAAAGTCCATAGTGGTCCAGGGTTTGCATGTGGTTGGGGTCAGGTTGGTTAGGAATACAGAATCCTAGTATCATGCGCTGAAGCAGTGCCAGCTTGAAATTAAGGTCTGGAAATTATGTCTGGATGTTAGCTACCATCTGATGTGCTGGGTTGATGGCCTCACTGGAACTCAGTGGCATGGGGTGACTGAGAAATCTCAATTGCCTTTGCTTTCTGGCTTCAGTGGTGACCCAAAATGGAGCAACAATCATAGGCATAGAAAGAGAGGGGAAGGGGGAGAAAGCCAAGAAAAAAAACCTCTGGTAGAGGGACAGAGTGGAATGCTGGTCATTGCACTTTTAAACTATTACAGGCATAAGTCTCGTGCATGAGGGGTCAAATTAAAAAAAAACCTAGAAAACTTAAACCTCTTATTGTACATATGCC
The DNA here is from genome assembly GCA_029375565.1 of Gekko gecko. Lineage (NCBI taxonomy): Eukaryota > Metazoa > Chordata > Lepidosauria > Squamata > Gekkonidae > Gekko > Gekko gecko. Next base: position 211,932,445 of record JAPDNY010000005.1, on the reverse strand, counting down.
TGATTCTATTACGATTTGAGATGCAATTTAAAAATATCATTATTTTATTTTTTATTGGAATGTCATGGGGCTCTTACCTACTTACCTAAGGGTCCGCCTTTCTCCACATGTGCCCCAGAGAGCACTAAGATCTGGATCCCAAAATCGCCTGGCCCTTTTGGGCCCAAAAGAGGCCAGGTTGCCCACAATGAGGGCCAGGGCCTTTTCTGTGGTGGCCCCTCACTGGTGCAATGAGCTCCCGGATGACATCAGGGCCCTGCAGGACCTTTTACAGTTCAGCAGGGCCTGTAGAACGGAGCTCTTCTGCCAGGCTTTCAAGTAGGGTGCCGCCTTGACATCATGGTCCTGGCCCTAACATCAACATCACTACCAACCTGGCCTTAACATCAATATCACCAGGACCAGGACCATCAGCATCACCTAGCCTTAACATCAACATCACCACCATCAACATCATCACCAGCCAGGTGACTAACAGCCTGGTAGGTCCTTGGAGGCAGCCATTCAAATGATGACATAATGTCGCCATCTTGTATTATAGTTATGTGTTGGGTAGTTATGGTTTTATATTGTAATCTTAATCTAATGTTTTTAGTATATATTGGAGTTTTAATGTACATATTTACATGTATGTCGTTAGCTGCCCTGAGCCCACCACAGCGGGGAGAGCAGGATATAAATTTAATAAATAAATAAATAGATCTGGCCACATTATCAAAAAGTTTTCTTTTTAGTTGACGACTGGGTAGAAACAGACAGGAGACACCATAAGAAGACACAGAGGTGAGGTCAGAGTCACAATGGCTCAGACTCAAACTGTGGCAGAGGATTTGTGCATGTATAGTGTTTTTTCTTGTTGATAGAAGTCAGGCTGAGGGGCCTGGGTATGCAAATTAAATGTCTTTATGAGAAAGAAAGCAACAAACACAAAAACTAAACAGGTTTCTAAAACATTGGCATCTTTTCCCTAAAAAGCTTATTTCCACAAAATTAAAGTCTGAGTTGTTAAAAAAATTAAAAACAACAAAAAATGAATTAAAAATGTAAGAGAGAAGGGAGGAGAGAATCTTCAGAGGGGAAAAAAAGATTCTTCCAGAAAGGGGGTGCCTGCACTAGGCAGCCTTAGGGGTGTGTAACTGTTCACATTCCCTGTACAGCTACTACCAATGAACAACGGGGAGTGGGAGAAAGTAGGATCTACTGGAGATGGTTGTCTCTCCCCCCATACCATCCAGTGAGGTGGGGATTTTAAAAAATTATTTTACTTAAAATACTGGCTGTAAGCACTCCACCTCCTCTCCTACACCTGACTGGCAGCTGCTTGTCCAGTGTAGGACAGGGAGGAGTATTAGAAGCCACTGTGGAGGTGGGGCTGGCAGGATCACTAAGGTGTTACTGCTGGGGCAGGCTCCCTCGTGGCTTTAAACACCCTGCAACAGCTGCTACACCTGACAGACAGCCGCCTATAAGGTGTAAGAGGTGGGGGGAGTATGTTGGAAGCCATCAGAGAGGCTAGGCCAGCAGCATTTCTAAGGTGGTCCTGCTGGGACAGTGTCACTGATGGATTAAAGTACCCTGGTCCTGCAACTACACTTGACAGGCACTAGCCTGTCTGGTGTTGGGGGGGGATTGTATTTAAAGGCATTGGGGAGGCTTGGCCAGCAGCAGGGTTAAGGCAATCCTGCTGAGCAAACCTCACCAGCAGCTATAAGCATCCCACCTCCTCTCCTACACCTGACAGGCAGCTGCCCAGTGTATTTTTGAAAACAAATCAGCCAGTATCATAATGCCCCTGTATAAATCATTGGTATGACCTCATTTGGAATACTGTGTACAGTTCTGGTCGCCACATCTCAAAAAGGATATTATAGCATTGGAAAAAGTGCAGAGAAAGGCAACTAGAATGGTAAAAGGGTTGGAACACCTTCCCTATGAAGAAAGGTTAAAACGCTTGGGGCTCTTTAGCTTGGAGAAACGACAGCTGAGGGGTGACACCTTATAAATCAAGGTTTATAAGATGATGCATGGGATTGAGCAGGTTGAGAAAGAAGTCCTTTTCTCCCTTTCTCATAATACAAGAACTCGTGGGCACTCCGTGAAATTGCTGAGCAGTCGGTTTAGAACAGATAAAAGGAAGTACTTCTTCACCCAAAGAGTGATTAACATATGGAATTCACTGCCACAGGAGGTGGTGGCAGCTACAAACATGTTTCAAGAGGGAATTAGATAAACACAAGAGGCGGGACCCGCGATACTCGCGGGGGGGAGTATTTTGGCCCGCCAAGCTTCCCCCTCCCTCACCCCCAGCAGTGGCGGCGGCAGCAGTGAGGCCAGCCGACTGCCAAGTTTCCCCTTCCCTCCCTTCTTCCCTCCTGAGCAGGAGCAGCAGTGCGGCAGCAGGGAGGCCAGCTGGCCCACCAAGCTTCACCCTCCCTCCCCAGCGGCAGCAGTGGCGAGGCCGGTCGGCCCGCCAAGCTTCCCCTTTCCTCCCTCCCTCATGAGGAGCAGAAGCAGCAGTAGGGCGGCGGGGAGGCCAGCCGGCCCGCCAAGCCTCCCCCTTCCTCCCTCCCCAGCAGCAGAGGCAAGGCCGGCCAGCCCGCCAAGCTTCCCCTTTCCTTTCTCCCTCCACAGCAGCAGCGGCGAGACTGACCGCCCCCCCCCAAGCCTTCTCCTGCCCTCCAGTCCCTTGTGGTGGTGGTGGCAGCGGCGGAGAGGCAGTTCGCAGAATGTTCCCTGCGCATGTGCAGGGAACGCTCTTTTACTTTTTGGGGGATTTAAATATCCCTGTATATTTTTTTCAACTTTTTAGATTTTTCTGCACACCTGGGGACTGCCCCACATGTGCAGGAAAATCTCCCTGCCCCCCAAGTGCCCCTGATGTGCAGATTTAGATATCCGCACACAGGGGGCCACTTGGGAATTAGATATATAGACATGGAGCAGAAGTCCATCAGTGGCTATTAGCCACAGGGTATAGATGGGAACTCTCAGTCTGGGGCAGGTGATGCACTCTATTCTTGCTGCTGGAGGGAGCAGCAGTGGGAGGGCTTCTAGTATCCTGACCCCACTGCTGGACCTCCTGATGGCACCCGGTATATTTTGGCTGCTGTATGACAGAGTGTTGGACTAGATGGGCCATTGGCCTGATTCAACATTGGCTTCTCTTATGTTCTTATGTTAGGAGGGGGAGGAGGGAGGAGTATTAGAAGCCACTGTGGAGGCTGGGTCAGCAGGATCACTAAGGCGTTACTGCTGGGGTGGGCTCCTTCGGGTCTTTAAGAACCCTGCAACCGCTGCTGCACCTGACAGACAAACACCTGTTAGGCGTAGGAGGTGGGGGGAATGTGTTGGAAGCCATCCTACCTCCTCTCTTACACTGGACAGGCAGCTGCCTGTCCAGAGGGGAGGGGGGACAAGTATTAGAAGCCATTGTGGAGGTGGGGCTGCAACTGAAAACCACCTGTTAGGTGTAGGAGGTGGGGGGAGTGTGTTAGAAGCCATCAGAGAGGCTGGGCTAGCAGCTTTGCTTCACCTCACAGGTGGTTGTTGTCCACTCCTGATTTCCTCAACTGTCATGAGCTCTCTGCTGTCCCCTGTAACTGTTTTTTTTAAAACCTCAGAACACTGAGCTCTGCAGCTGACCAGTCAGAAAGTGGGGAGTGTAGGAAGCAGCTGCCTGGCAGCCCATAGGAATCAATGGGGGGGGCACATTTTACCTCTTTTGACCCACTTAGGGATTGAATTTCTAAAAATCCCTTCTTAGCAAGCACCTACGCCATGGTAGGAGTGCTCTCCCTGAATCTGGTGTCTCTAGGTCCAGTGGTTTGGCCTGGGTGTTGATTTTACAGTGATGGGACTTTCTTTTATATATATAGAAGATATATAAAATTATAATTCTCTTCTGTCTTTTGCCTGTTGCTCTTGGGAGGCAGGGGCAATGGGCCTTTGAACTGTAGGGCTCCTGCTAGGCAGACGCAGAACTGAGACAGCTGAATTGGGAGGCAAATAGAGAGCTGCTGGGAAGGTGAGTGTTTTTTGCCTTTCCTAAACTGCTAAATTACTGGGGATCATTAACTGAAGTTGTTTTATGAGAGAGTCAAAGGTCTCTTGGCCTGGGGGCCTCTGCAGCACTCTAAATATCTTTAAACCATTAATCATTTATGAATGTAGAAACCCAGCAGGGGAGTGGGGGTTATCTGGTGTTTTGCAGAGGTCGTAATATATGATTATCAACCCACTGGTAATCGTGGGTGTGTGCTCGCTGCTTGGAGCTCAGGGCTCTCAGGGAGCAGGTTTGTTCCCTTGAGGCTCATGTTGCCAACCAGGAGAAGCTGAGGCAGAGAGAGAGGTTTGGGGAAGAGACCCTCAGGGACTTAAAGGAGCAGTCCCACTCCTGTGCTGACAGCTCTTCTGCTGTTGTGGAGAGTGTTGAGGTTGGAGAGTGTCAGTCTGAGGATGAGGGATGTGATCCCTTAGAAGGGACACCTTCCTTGGGTGATGAACCAATATCCTCTCATACCGAGGATACCCTGGGGGGCTGGGGGGAGGTGGGCTTCTGGTAGTGGGTGATTCCATCATTAGGAACATAAAGGCCCCGGTCACATGGGAGGATTTGCCCCACAAAACGGACAGGTTGAGGGCGCATCAAATGGGTGCAATCATATGGCAACATCTAGGAAGCATTGCGCACCTGTCACCAACCCGTACCGTTGGCCTGAAGAAGCAGATTTTAAAAGTACCAGCAAAAGGGTAGTAGCAACCGGAAAAGGCGGATTGCAGGCGAGTGTCGGATCGCGGAAGCACCAGATGTGTTTTTTCCAAGCCTCCACAGTATGCGAAGAAATGTAAGACTGCAAGCGAAGAATGCGAAAGCAAAACCCTTTGATGCGCTTCAACATTGCCATGTGATTGCCGGTTATCGGCGTTTGTGTGGCATCTTGGGGACCCATCAGATAGCACTACTGCGCATCTTTTTGCTCTGGCTCTAATTTGCCTCCCTTCAGCGGCGCAGTATCCCGCTCGTGTGACCGGGACCAAAGAATGGGGTCTGTGATGGGCATTTTGACCACATGGTGACTTGTCTGCCTGGTGTGAAGGTTGAGGACATCACAATCTGTCTAAATAGGTTAATAGATAGTGCTGGGGAGGAGTCAGCAGTCATGGTGCATGTTGGCACCAATGACATTGGAAAATGTTGTGTGGTGCTGGAGGAAAATTTTGGGTTACTAGGCAGAAGGTTAAAGGCCAAGACCTCAAAGGTAGTATTCTCAGAAGTGCTGCTGGTTCCATGTGCAGAGCCAGCTAGATAGGCACAGATCAGGGGTCTCAATGAATGGATGAAAAAATGGTGCTGGGAGGAAGGGTTTAGATTTGTTCGGCACTGTGGAACTTTCTGGGACAAGCCAAATCTGTACAAAAGAGATGGGCATCACTTGAACCAAAATGGAACCAGGCTGCTGGCAATTAATATCAAAAAAGATGTCAGAGCAGTTTTTAAACAAATCCCAGTGGGAAAGCCGACAGAAGCTGGGGAGCCTCCAGTTCGGGACAAGTCAGTCCAAAAGGGATGATTGTGCAAACACTCAGGGTAATATCGATAAGAGCATAATAGAACTTGGGAGTGAGGGCACAATAGTTACTGAGGGCCATGTATGGTGACTGAGGTGCCAAGGGAGGTAAGGGTTACTGGAGAGGGATATGCCAGTGCTTGAAGTCTCCAGGCTAAGATGGGGAAACTGGAGTGTTTGTTGTTCAATAACAATTTAGATATAGTAGGCATCTCAGAAACATGGTGGAACAGGGAAAATCCAGGGGTTCAGTCATTCCTGGGTATAAGCTCTATAGGCAGGACTGTGAGGGATGGGTTGTTGTTGGTGTTGCATTGTACATCAAAGAGTGCATAGAATCAAATAAATTAGAAAACTTCATGGGAATGAACTCTCCAATAGAAGTTATATGGGTGGAAATACTGGGCCTTAAGGGTTACTGTAAAATGGGGATGTACTATTGCCCACCTGATCAAACCCTTGAGGCTGATCTTGAGATGAAGAAGGAAATAAGGGAGGTGACTAAAGCAGATAATGTTGTTATTCTGGGAGACTAACTACCTTCACATTGACTGGGTAAACATGCGCTCGAGTCATGCCATAGAAATGAGATTCCTAGGTGAGAGGTGGGGCTACAATGCAGTGACGTGGTTGAGTTTCTCAGGGGCTCTGAGACTCACCAACTTCTGGAGCTTTTTTAGGGGGCCATTTGGTTTTCCTCAGTCCCATCAGTTCATTGGGAGTACGAACTGATTGCAGAGGACTTTATATCTGAGCCCCCCGTTTGTGGCAACAATGGGTGTGAAGTCAGAATTGTCCTGAAGCAGGAAGCACCAAAGACAAGTCATGATAGCACAACTGACAAGCTGTATTACCCCTAAACAAAGAGCCTTTAAACCTCGTCATAAAAACTAGGTGATGAACTTGTAAGTACTTTCTTTTTCTTGACAACTTCTAAGCTTGGAAACAACTCTCATTTGCACCTATAAATCCTCCCAAGAAGCCAAAGGAGGTGCTGAGGATTTTTCTCTCCCTCACACATTCCTACGCTAAGCGGCTGAGCAGAGTTTCGGGGTGTCAACGTCATTATAAGTACAAGGGGCAGAGTAATATATTGAAATTTCCTATCTGCTATTTGGAAAAACATCTTAAATATTGAAGAACAGTGACTTACTTGATTTATGGAAGAGAAATGGTCTGGATTTAAAATGGCGACGAAGCTAGCACTCTTAATGGCGTAACTTCACAGAGACGACTGTTTACAAGAAACCCGGCTAAAGTGTGAAATGGCTTTCTCAGCACAAATCGGTGAGGACCTGCAACTGTCAGAAATTTTCTGGGAAGAGATCATTCTACGAATGCAAACTAAAATATGTGAAGCTATCTCTCCAATTCTGGAACAAATTATGAGTGATTTTGAGAGTGAGCAGACTAGTTTGCTGGAAATAATGGACCCTCCATTACAGATGACATCATCCTTCTCCAAAAACCTTGACCGATGTGGCCCACTTGGAGATGTGACTTTTAATACGAGAGAAATAACAAAAGGCTATCTTGACTGCTGGAAGTATCAAGATTTTTCAGCTACCAGCCACAATGAGGCACTTTTACAAGCTGTGGGCTGTTTGATCTCTCACACAAGCAGTCTCGAAGAGGATAGGGTCAGCTTCAAAGCGCTTGCAGAGACTGAGCAGGGTTTGAAGCGCTATTACATAAACAAGATCAAAAATGATTTGCTGTACAAAGATCAAAGGCACAGGAGACAAATAATTTTAGGGAGATACGTGCAAGGAAAACAGAAGAAAAATAAATTGTATGATTAATTTATAGCAATATATCTTGATGGTTTGCAAGGTTAAACTGATTAATGAAAAGATTTATCTAAAGTGAAACTCTCAAACTGCTAAGAAATATCTGTTTATATATTACTCCTCTCTTCCTGCTCTCAAACTGTATTAATATTGATGCTTATATTTTTCCCTATATATAAAAATGATTGACTAAGAATATAATCAGTAGTTACAAATATTACTTATCTTCATTGTCTTAATTGATTAGTGAAAGTTATAAGTAATGGTGGGTTTATTTGAAATAATATGTTCTAGATATCTGTAATGATTTAATTGATGGTTGATAAAAAATTATAGGGCAGGTTTGACTTGTAAAGTGGGCACTGCAGGGAAAAAATAAATGCAATGGGCTGATTATTTAGCAGAGGTGCAATGACTTAAATGCTGTGAGAAAAAAGATGGATTTATATATAGGGTGAGGTGAAAGTATTTTTGCATTGTAAAGTTGGGTGTTGATGTTAAGGAGAAAATATAAATTACTATGTTTTTGCAAGCAAATGGGATCTTGAAAGCTAATAATGTGAAAAATATGAAAGAATATCTTGACTAGATAGGTATTATATAAGAAATATGTGACCTAATCTGAACTGTTAAATTGCTCTGTAATACCTGTTTTCTTTTTTCTTTTCCCTCTTATATTTTTATAGTTATAAAACTGATAAACAATAGTTGTAGCAGATAGGATATAGAAGAAAATTAATTGTTTATTGGGAACAGACTCGTATATGATATTTGTTGTGGACTACAGATTAACAAAGGAAAAAAAGGAATTATGTACCTAAAGAGGTTATGAATGAGACAATGGCTGGATATCTTGAAATGTATTGCTCTTCTTCTTTTTTTCCCTATAATTTCTATAAAAAACTAATAAACCTTGCCCGTTCGGGCAAGCAGATAAAAAGAAAGAAATGAGATTCCTAGACATCATATAAATGACTGTGCACTGGAACAGTTGGTTTCAGAGCCAACCAGAGGGATAGTGATCTTGGACTTGGTTCTGAGTGGGTCACAAGACCTTGTGAGAGATGTAGAGGTTGTTACACCAGTTAGGAACAGTGACCACAATGCTAATGAAGTTCAGCATTTAGATCAATGGAAAGTTAAACAGTGTTGCAGTTACCTGTAACTGTTGTTCATCGAGGTGTCTTCTGTGCAGGCAGAAATACTACTCTGGTATTTCTTTCTTTTTTTTTAACAACTTTTTATTAGGATACACAATGTTTCACAACTTGTTGCACATCATAAATCTCATATCCTTTTTCTCAAAAGCTCCTCTTTTTTGGTGTCATATACCACCTATACATCATTTTATAACAGTTTTCTTTAAGATTGGTACAGGTAGATATTTTCAATGCACTTTTCCATAGAAATTCCCAAGATGACATTGGTATTTCCTTGTTCATGTTAATTGCCCATTTTATCATTTGCTCTTTAACCACCTCATCTTCAGCATACCATTTTAACAAAATTTTATACATTTTCGATATCATTTTCTGCCCTCCCTCCAGCCATACCTTTTCTATTTCAGTATAGTCTACCCTAAAACCAACCATTTTTTTTATCAGACTTATATAGATCCAATATCTGTCTATACCGCAACCAATCATATTTAAAGTCAAGATCACTTTCTGGCTTTAACACAAATAGCTTCCCTTCATGTCTCAACAGATCCCTATATTTCAACCAATCTTGTCCTTTATATTCCGAAAATGGTTTTATCACTTCGGCAGGTACTATCCACATTGGCTTTTCTTCAGGAAAAAAGTTTTTATACTTAATCCATGTGTCAAAAAGGGTCCTTCTAATATAATGATGTTTTAAAAAATTGTCCATTTTTGACTTGCCATAGTAAAGATATGCATGCCAACCAAACCTACAATCATGTCCTTCCAATGCCAACAGTTTCCTGTTTTCCAAAGTAACCCATTGTTCTAACCAGGTCAAACAGACCGCATCATGATAGAGTCTAAAGTTTGGTAATTGAAAACCTCCTCTTTCCTTTGCATCACATAAAATTTTCATTTTAATTCTTGGTTTTTTCCCTGCCCACACAAATTTAGAGATATCCTTTTGCCAACAATTAAATACCTTCACATCTTTTAAAATAGGAATAGTCTGAAATAAAAACATGAGACATGGCAGGATGTTCATTTTAACCACCGAAATTCTGCCCAGCAAGGATAAATTGAGTCTATCCCATTTTTCCATATCTTTTAACACGTGGGCCCACAGTCTCTCATAGTTATTTTTAAAAGAGATCAATGTTCTTCATTGTCAACTCTATGCCTAGGTATTTAGTTTTTCTCACTACTTCACAGCCTGTAAGTCTCTGCAACTCCATTTGTTTAGGGCTCATCATGTTTTTACACATTACTTTGGATTTCTGTTTATTTACATAAAAACCTGCTAGGTCTCCAAATTCTTTTATTTCCTGTAGTAAAAGCGGTATGGTTTTCAGTGGTTCCTCTGCTATAAACATAACATAATCTGCAAAGGCTCTATACTTGTATGTAAATCCTTTTGTAGTCAGGCCTTCAATTTCTTTATCATCATTAATGTTCTGAAGCAGAACCTCTAGAATCCATATAAACAATAATGGAGAAAGTGGGCAACCTTGCCTTGTTCCTTTTTGCACTTAAAAAAAATCTGTTGTTTCATTGGTGACCACTATCTTTGCTTTTTGTTCAGAATATATTGCCTTGATTATCTTCAAGAAAGGCTCACCGATATTCATTTTTTCCATAACTTTAAACATGAAATCCCAGTTCAAATTATCAAATGCTTTTTCTGCGTCCACAAAGAAAAAACCAACCTCCTTTTCTGGATGTTTATCATAGTATTCAATCACATCTACAACCAACCTGATGTTATCCCTTATTTGTCTATCAGGTAGAAATCCAGCTTGTTCTCCCGCAATTAAGTCTCTCAAATATGTTTTTAGTCTCTCAGCTATGATTTTGGCAAATAACTTATAACTTATTGTTCAGTAACAAAATTGGTCTATAGTTCTTCACATTTGTTAAATCTTGTGCTTCTTTTGGAATCAGAGAGATGGTTGCTTCCTTCCACGAATCTGGTATTTTCCCCGTATCTCTGATTTCATTTGACAAAGTTTGAAAAACAGGGGCTATTTCCTCTTTTAATTTTTTGTAAAATTTGGCTGAAAAACCATCCGGGCCTGGAGCTTTCCCCAATTTGACACCTTCAATCGCTTTATAAATTTCTTCTGTAGTAATGGGGTTGTTAAGCATTTCTTTCATTTCTCCAACAGGGCCAGCCATTTTTAAATTCTGCAAGTATTCCTGGACTTTCACTTGATCTGTCGGATTTGCATGGAAGAGTTTTGCATAATATTTAAAACGTTCTCTCTTTATCCTTTTGCAGTCCACTATTTCTTTATCTCCTGTCACCAGTTTGCTTATGATCTTTCTTTCTTTTCTTCTCTTAAGTTGCCAAGCTAAATATCTTCCTGGTTTATTAGCTCCTTCAAAAGATTTTTGTTGAAGTTTCTTTAAATTCCAGTAAACTTCTTGATTCAATATAACATTTAATTGGTCTTGTAAAATTTGTATCTCTCTCAATATTTTCTTTTTTCCTGGTCTTTTCTTTAATTAATTCTCTTTCATTTTAATCTGTTCCACAAGGTATCTCTGTTGTGCTCTCTTTTCTTTTATCTCTTTGGCATTCCACACTATTAGTATTCCCCTCGACACAGCTTTATATGCATGCCACACCATTTGGATATGGGAATCTTGGTTTAAATTTGTCTGAAAAAATATTTAGTCTCTTTATGTAAATTTTCAATTATGTTCTGTTTGTCCAATAAGTCTTCATTCAGCCTCCATCTAAATTGTTTTTCTCTTTGATTGGATATCCATAATAATGGATTATGGTTCGAATTAATCCTTGGCATTATTTCAACTTTACATGTTTTAAATGCAAGTTCTCCTGACATCCATATCATATCTATCCTGGAGAAGGAGTCATGTCTGCTAGAGTAAAAAGTATAATCTTTACCTTTAGGGTTCCATTTTTTCCATACATCTTCCAAATTTTCTTGTTCCACTAATTTGAAAAAGACCTTCGGGAGTTTCCCCAGTTTTTCATTTGGTCTTTTTGTTTTCTGGTCTAATTTGTTACTGATCGTCCCATTAAAATCTCCCATCAAAATAATTCGATCATAAGTCACTTGGTCCAGTTCTAGCATCAAGTCTCTGAAAAATTTATCTTTTGATCCATTTGGTGCATATATGTTAACCACCAATGTTTTTTTGTCGTGTAAAACAACTTCCACAGCTATATATCTTCCCTCATTGTCCTTAAAAATTTCTTTGGGTTCCAGCTCTTTCTTAATATACAATACCACTCCTTTCTTTTTCTTCGTTGCCAATGAAGCAAATTCTTCACCCAACTTCTTGTTAATTAAAAATTTATAATCCTGTTTCTTGATATGAACTTCCTGGAGGCCAATTAAATTACACTTTTGTTTTTCCAGCCAATGCCTAATTATCTTTCTCTTATTGGATGAATTTAGTCCATTTACATTCCAAGAAATAAATTTGTAATCCATGTTGGTATACTTTTATTTATCCCCAAACTCTTTTACATTGTCCACTATAAATTTCACCATCTGGTCACGATCCTTAATCATGTACCTCGTTCCTTGGAAGCTGAAACTCAGTCCTTGTGGAATCTCCCATCTGAACCTCATATTCTTTTGTTTCAGCTTGTCTGTCAGCTGCTTGAATTTCTTTCTTTCTTGGATAATTGCCTTTGGCAGCTCTTTCAAAATTCTTATCTGTTTTCCGTCAATTTCTAATGGATCTTGAAATTGTTTTCTGAAGATCTCCTCTTTTCATTCTCTTGGTTACAAACTGGACTATTACGTCTCTTGGTAAATTTTTCTTCTGGGCATATAGTGAATTCACTCTGTAGATCAAATCAATATTGTACTTCACGTCTTCTTCCTCAATTTTTAAATAATCTGACAAAGCTTCAGTAATTATCTTGTAGATATCCTCATTTAAGCTTTCTTCAATACCTCTCAACCTGTGTCTCCATTCCTCTGTATTCCATCATTATATCAGTTCTATAGGTCTCTTTTGTCACTGTCTGAACATTCTTTTCCATCACTTGCATCTTGTTCTCTATATCAGTAGATTTTTTTGCAAGACTCTGTAACTCCTTGGTAATACCTGCAACCTCATTTTTAAACTCATTCTTAAGCTCAGTAACTCCTTTGTCTAAGTTTGTCTCCATTTGTTTCCCTAATCCCTGTATCGCCTCCATCATCCTTTTCTCCATTGCCTCCATAGCCAATTGCCAGTCCTTATCTTTTTTCATTGACATTCTTGGTGAGGACCACGAGTCCGCTCTTTGTCTTGACCTTAGATCCATTTTTAAAGACTCAGTCCACCAAACTAGACAGCCCAATACAGTCCCATTAGCAAGTAACAAAACTTGTAGCAAATAGGATCCAATAACCTTAATCTTCTGTGCTTCAAACGCCTAACCGAATCGCCTTATTTTCGCTTCACCAATTTGGCTAGTAACTTGGCAATTTCAGTTTAAAGTTTTTAAACAGACTAGTCCTCCTCAAAATGGCGGGCGTCTTTTCTCTATGGTAAAAGGTCAAAATCAACTACTTCCTAGTGTTTCTTCCAGTCCGTCTACTTCTCTTGTCCTCCAGTGGTTCCGGTCCGTCTGCTACTCTTGTCCCCCAGTGTTTCCGAAACGTCACTTCCTTTTTAGAGACAAGTCCTCCTCAGGCCCGTCCGCTAGAGTCCTCTTGTCTCCTCTAATTTTGGTCGTTACTTCCGGTTATGCGCTTTGTCGATCAGGACTTCCCAGCTGGCAAATCTCGTGGTAACAAGCGCAGTTCCCAGCTCCTTATCACTCCGCAAGCCACAGGAATGGTAAACAAACTTTTCTTTTAGTGTTTTTAGCTTTGATACGTGACTTTTCTTAATGGGAAAATACACAGTCAGTATTCTTTTGCTCTACGCACTTCTCCGGTTGTTTTAAAAAGTCGCTCCTTACTAGTCCCGGTAAGCAAAACAGTTTCTAGTTACCTTCTTTGTTTCCTCCAGGTGTACGCAATGCTTATTCCTTTATACTTTTTCCTTCTTGTCTTAAGAGATCGGGGGGGTGGTGGTTTTAAGATGGAATTCCAGCCCAGCTCGTACCAGTAGAGATGATTGCAACGCCCGCTTCTGAGAGGAAATCAAAACGAGGAACAAGCCCCCTCTGGGGCTTACCTCTCGCCAATCTCAACTCTCTCTTGGGTCTTCGGTGCTTGCTCGTCTTACCCCTGCCTGGGGTAAGCTGCGTTGGGCATGGAAACTGCCCAAACTGTCAAAAAGGACGGCTGTCCACCCCGAGTGATTACAGGGTGCTTCAAATCGCCATCTTTCCCTGACCGGGAGTCCAAAATGCTACTCTGGTATTTCTTTAGCACTCCAAGGGGAGCCCCTCCCCTGCATAGCTCATTAAAGGCTGTCTTCCTGCCTGACAGTCACACGCTCTGCAGGGAGGAGCCCCCCCTTTCCCTCAGTTCTCCTGAGCTGCCACAAGTGCCATGAATGTAAACTGCATCCTATAAACTCACAGTGGGGTAGGAGGGAGGGAATGCATGCCTGCACCAAAGACACCTTGATGAACAACAGTTACAGGTAAGACCATTGGAAAAAGGAATGCTTCAAGTTGAAGGAAAGAAGCGCTGCTAGAAGCGGTTCCAGAAAGTTGCAGATGGTGATGGGGGAACAAGAATTTGATTGTCAGGGAGCTACTTATTCAATGGTCCCTGTTGTGCCTCAAGAATAGGGCAGGTTGAATGATAGTTATGGATATAACTGAGCTGTGACTGAGCCATGGTGTCACTGCCTGTATAGGCCTATAGATGTACTGGATTTAAAATATTTTTACTTATGATGTGACTGATCAGCTCTCACTATACCATTTTTGACCAGGGCACTATAAATGTTAGTCTCTTCAAGGGTTTTGGTATATAACTTATAGATGTCTGGAGGACAACTGCCCAATATAATTCTTTCACCAGAAAGTCAGGCACCAGTATTTGTAAAAGTCAAATAGCACACTTCTTTATTTTTCAGAAAGCCCAACAGGGAGATGGGATATATCTACATAGGATATTTTGTTTCCTTGTAGAATATAACTTTTTTCTTTGCCTTCACATAGGCTGTAGGCTTATCAGTCTCAGTTTTACACAGACGTTCTTCAGCACACTAAACACACTTATGATCCCACTCTCCAGTAACTGTTTTGTGGCTGACCTTTGGACTTTATCTGTCTGGACTCTTTGAGTCTAAAAGGGCACCTTTCCGGCTTTCCAGACTCCTCCAGACCCTTAGCCCTTCCTTTAGCCACCTCTACAAGTTCCTTTGGAGCAAAGTATCTAGTGTTTGTGACCACTGAGGTTCACTGTCCTCTTTGACTTTAAAGGGTACCAGTGCAGAGTTTATTTCAGCCCCAGTTTTCTACTCAAACTGATATCAGGCTGTTTCCACAAAGCCACAGAGGTTTTGTTCCACCTCAGAGCTATTCAGTTAGCTGACCACTCTTTGCTAACTTCTCTTCCAACTCCTTCTCCCAACTGTCAGTTGTCCAGTGTTATTTGTCACTCACTGAGAATTCCAAGCCAAATGGCCCCTACCTTCTCAGTCATGTGACTCAGCAGCTTCTTTGTTTACCTGCTGCTGTCCATTAACCCTTAATTCTGTCACAATGGACTTTGATAGAAATCCAAAAATAAATAAGTAAACCCAAACCCTAGATTTATTCCATAAATTGCAAGTGACTATTTCTTTTGACAAGGACAGCATAATTTTTGAAGTTCCTAAGCAACAGATGTGCTTGTGTTGACTGTTATTGGCTGGGGGGGGGCGGTCAAGAAAAGGAAGAAAGTGAGTTTCCTCCTGAAGTTTGGTAAGCCATAAATCCTAAGGAGGAGGCACGCCTGGTGTGAACTAAGCAATATCTCCTGGCTTTTGTTGACTTAAATTTTTGCATGCTAAAGGAACTTGATGTCATCTAGTAGACAAAAGAGGATGAAGCAAAAGATTAGAGACTCACCTGGTTATTACTGTAGTCCTAACTATTGTGAACAATGGGAAGTGATAATAGTCTTAAATAATGCTCCCTCTAAGCTCTGGAGTCTTGTGAGCAAAAATTGTACTTTGCGAGCTACTGGCATTAAAGTTGTGAACAAGCAATTTGGCTGCTGCATCAATTAGTTTGCTCTGGAGCCCTCCTTCCTGAGCTAAGACAGAAATGTGTGAGCCAGAGGCTAAAAAACTGTGAGCTAGCTCACACTAACTTGGCTTAGAGGGAACACTGGTCTTAAATAGTCTTAAAAGAGGTCAATAAGATGGGTGAAATCCTTTATATCTTGAATTTTTTGTCAAAGATACTTCCCAAGGTCTTCATATAACTGTGTAAAGATGTGGACTATGACTGTCTGATTGATACTGATGTGATCATGTCAGTCTTGTCCACCCACCACTAACCTGCCTAATTCTGTTCATTCAGGAACACTGGTTGGAGGGAGTGGAAAAACTTTTGTATATCCTGTTACTAAAAGCCTGGATGTTAGGACTGAACCTTTTTCTCTCAAATACGTATTTGTTTCTCTCAAATATGTGTTTGTTTTGGTTCCTCAAAGCCCTGTAAATTTGTCGAGAAAAGACTTGTTATGCCAGACGAGGGTAATTTTAGTTTGTGAGCCTGCAGAAATCTCTCTGGTGTACCAGGAACCTCCATTCCAAGATTGGTGGGAGTGCTTCAGGGGAAAAGCAGAGTGTACCCAGATTACCAATGATCTGGCTGACCTCTCTAGTTCAGTGTGGGGACACTCCAGCATGGAGGTAGGACTCCTTAAACCAGCAACCTCCATTCAGATCACTGTTCATCCAGGTCTTGAGCCTCCTCCTGTGAAGTGATATCCCATTCCCAAAGAGGCAAAAGAAGGACTGCAGCTCTTGATTTACTAGGAAATTTTTGTTCTTTGCCAGTCAAGAAACCAAAAAGGGGTCCCAGTGAAGGAATGGTATGGAGATTCATTCAGGACTTGGCACCCTATGAATCAGGCCCATACACACAGTGGGGCTCATGAGGTCCCAGCAGTCCTACCCATTTGCCAGGCACCTCCACCAATCACCTGGAGCAGGAGGGGTAAGGAGGAGGCCTTCCTGCCCTCATTGGTAATTGAGCAACTGGCCACTGCCTATGTTATCCAAATTGGGGGCTGGGGCTGAAGCATGGGGAGGGTAGAGAAAAAAAAGATGGAATATTTCTGGGTGTGTGTGACAACTTGAGGAAGATACCAATCCTGGGGGGAGAGTGTTAAAGAGAGCAATGGCAACTGAATTTTTTTCATAAGGAAGTGTGTTGAGGGTGTAATCCCACCCAAAACAAAGAGGCAAGAAGATCACTGTGGCCTGATCAATCATGCCCGTACAGACCTATTTTTAAAACACCTTCCCCGGGTGGAGAGTTGTGCTCTGGAGAACTCAATCACTTTCAGGTGTTCTATGTTTTTCATTCATCCTGATAGTGGATAAAGAGAGGAACTCTCCATTAGTATTTAGTTTTAAACAAAGCATCTACTTGGCATGCTTGTCTTTGTTTAAGGTGATGGGGTGAGTTGTTCCCTCCCAGGTTCAGTCCCTGGCATTTTCCAGTTAAAGAGACCAGGCAGGCACCAAGCAGACCCTGAAGAGCTGCTGCTAGTCTTAGCAAACAAGATGGGTGAACCATTGGTCTGAGTATAAGGCAGCTTCATGTGTTTTCATGTGTCCAATATAAGTCTGCTTGTCTTTAAGGTAACTTTGTGCAGGTTTGTTTATTAGTTTGTAAGACCCTGAAAAGACACTGCCAGTCTGAGCAGGCAATTCTGACTCACCCTGCAAGAGCAATTGTTTGCAGCTGGATAGGTATGTGCAACCAGTATGTGATGCATTTGCTGGCAAGTCAGCCCTTGCTTGCTAAGATTGTCTTGGTTGTATATTTGCAACACCTATTGTTGCCCATGGGTGATGCCTCCAGTCTGAGTGGGTTTCTAGTTTCATTCTCACATCTCTTTGTTAACTCTTGCATTTATGTGACAATTTACTGCTATCCATTGATTGTACTGGCCACCTTAAAAAAAACAAAATTTTTTATTATAGGATATGTTTCACATAGTTAAAATTTTATCTTATAGATATCACATACCTTTTTTCTTTTCTCCCCACTCCCCCCAGTACAAGGCTTCCCGCAATGCTCTTACACCCTTATAAACTCTATTATCTAATCATCGTTCACAAAATATGTCAATTCCTTTATCAAATTAGGTAACATTTTAGCAATCATATCATTCTTTTTCTTATTTTCTCCTTAATAACTATCAAAGCTAATCAATCTATTTTAACGTCCCTATTTTTCTCAAGATAGTCTTTAAAATCTTTCCATTCTTCAAAAAATGCTTCATCTTCTTCGTTATTAAGCTTTCTTGTCATTTTGTCCATTTCAGCCATAAAAAGCATCTTCTTAATCCATTCCCATATTTCAGGAATCTTTTCTTGTTTCCAGAAGTGTGCATAAGTCATTCTAGCTGTTGTGATCAAGTACCATAACAATGTTCTCTTGGTTACATTTATTTCTTCCAGTTTAAGGCCTAACAACAAGATTTGTGGATCTTTCTTAAAAGTACATTTCAAAATCTTCTGTATTTCATTATGAATCTCTGACCAATAACTCATGGCTTTATCACAAGTCCACCACATATGGTAAAATGAGCCCTCTTTCTTTCTACATTTCCAACATTTGCTAGACATACTCTCATTTATATTAGCAATTTTCTTTGGAGTCATATACCATCTATACATCATTTTGTAACAATTCTCTTTAACATTAACACAAGTTGAAATTTTCATTGACTTTTTCCACAGACATTCCCATGATGCCATAGTTATTTCATTATTTACATTTACCGCCCATTTTATCATTTGTTCTTTTACAATTTCATCTTCTGTATACCACTTCAGCAAAACCTTATATATTTTTGAGATCATTTTTTTTCCCTTTTCCACCCATATATTCTCAATTTCATTATTCTTTGCCCTAAAGCCATATTTTCTCTTATCAGTTTTAAACAAATCATGGATCTGTCTATAATTCAACCAATCATAATCAAATTCCACATCATCTCTGTCTCTCATAACAAAACTTTTCCCATCAGGTTTTAAAAGATTTCTATATGGTAACCAATCTAGTCCTTCATGTCTCGAATATGGTTTGATCACTTCTGCCAGCACTATGCAAAGTGGTCGTTCTTCATAAAAAAAATTTTTTTGTATCTCATCCAAGTCTCGAACAGTGATCGCCTAATAAAGTGGTGTTTAAAAAATTTATCGATTTTTGATTTTTCATACCATAAATATGCATGCCATCCAAACTTGTTATCATGTCCTTCTAACGCTAGCAACTTCATATTTTCAAGGTTAATTCATTGTTCTATCCACGTTAAACAGATAGCATCGTAGTAAAGTCTAAGATTTGGTAGTTGAAGTCCTCCTCTTTCCTTTTCGTCACATAAATTTTTCATTTTAATTCTTGGTTTTCTTCCTGCCCACACAAATTTTGATATTTCTTTCTGCCATCCATCCAGTATCTTACTTTGTCATAGTATTGGGATAGTCTGAAACAAAAACATTAACCGAGGCAAAATATTCATTTTGACTGTTGCAATCCTTCCCATTAGTGATAAATTCAAAGTGTCCCATTTTTTCATATCTTGTTGAATCTTATACCAAATTTTTTCATAATTATTTTTAAATAGATTTATATTTTTCATAGTCAATTCAATCCCTAAATACTTTGTCTTTGTAACCACTTCACATTGGATTTTCTCCTGGAGTTCCATTTGCTTCTGTTTCGTCATATTTTTACACATCACCTTTGTTTTACTTTTGTTAACATAGAAACCGGCCAAGTCTCCAAAATCTTTAAGTTTTTGCATCAGTCGTGGTATATTCTCTAATGGATCTTGAATCATAAACATTACGTCATCCGCAAAGGCTCTATATTTATATGTAAAGCCTCTCGTTGTCAGTCCTTTAATATTCTTGTCTTCTTTTATTTTCCCCAATAATACTTCCAATATCCAAATAAACAATAGTGGAGATAGGGGGCAGCCTTGTCTGGTCCCTTTTCGCACTTTAAAATATTCCATTTTTTCTTTATTAACGTTCAATGCCGCTTTTTGGTCTGAATAAATTGCAGTAATCATATTTAAAAAAGATTGACCTATTTCCATTTTCTCTATCACTTGCAGCATGAAGTCCCAGTTCAAATTATCAAAAGCTTTTTCTGCATCCAAGAAAAGAAACCCAACTTCTTTTTCAGGGTGCTTATCACAATATTCAATTGCATCTATCACCACTCTTAAGTTGTCTCTAATTTGTCTATTCGGTAGAAAACCAGCTTGTTCTTCTGTTATAACATCTTTCAAATAATTTTTCAACCTTTCAGAAATTACTTTAGCAAACAGTTTATAATCACTATTTAGGAGGGATATTGGTCTGTAATTCTTCACATTAGTTAAGTCTAAACCTTCTTTGGGTATAAGCAAGATATTTGCTTCTTTCCATGACTCTGGAATCCGTTTTGTCTCCCTTATTTCATTTGGCAAAAGTACAAGAATTGGGGATAGCTCATTCTTTAATTTTTTGTAAAATTTTGCAGTAAATCCATCTGGACCTGGAGCTTTCCCCAATTTTGCTTCTTCTATCGCACTAACAATTTCTTCATTTTTAATTGGACCATTAAGCACTTCTTTCATTTGTTGTCCCAATGTTGGTACTTCAATATTCTCCAAATATTTCTTAAGTTTCTGTGAATCAATACATTTCTTTTGAAACAATTTGGCATAGAAATTAAAAAAGACTCTCTTTAAGCCATTCAAGTGCGCAATATCCTTTCCGTCTTCTATTATTTTGTTTATAAAATTTCTTTCACGTCTATTTTTCAGTTGCCATGCTAAAAACTTTCCAGGTTTATTAGCACCCTCAAACGATTTCTGCTGTAACTTCTTTAAATTCCAATACAATTCTCGATTTCACAATACATTTAGCTGGTCTTGTAACATGTGAATTTCCCTTATAATCTTTTTCTTCCCTGGCTTTTTCTTTAACTCTTTTTCTTTCTGTCGGATCTTTTCCTGTAAATCATTTTGTTGTTGCAGTCTTTGCTTTCTATCTTTAGTGTTTAATGAAATAAGCAGTCCCCTTATGACTGCTTTATATGCATCCCACACAATTTGTAATTCCGTACCTTTATTCAAATTTGTTTCAAAAAAGTTCTGTGTTTCCCTACGCAATGTCTCATTAACTGTTTTTCTGTCTAATAGGTCCTCATTAATTTTCCAATATAATTGTTTGGGTTTTTCTCTCAACATCCAAAGTAAGGGGCTGTGATCAGAATTATTTTTTGTTAAGATTTCAATCTTTTGAGTCTTCAAAGCCAACTCCTCCGACATCCAAATCATATCAATCCTTGAAAAAGAGTCATGTCTATTGGAGTAAAAAGTATAGTCTTTTGCTTTGGGATTCCATTTTCTCCAAACATCTTCCAGTTTCTCTTGTCTCATCAGTTTAAAATTTTTTTGGGGTAATTTCCCCGCCACATCTCTAACTTTTTTCGAACGTCTGTCCAATAAGTTGTTCACTGTACCATTAAAATCTCCTGCGAAGATTACCTGATCATAAGTTAATTGTTCCATCTCCTTTGTCAAATCTTTGAAAAAATTTTCTTTAGCTCCATTGGGTGCATACAGATTTACAATCAAAGTCTTTTTCCTGTGTAACATTATTTCTACTCCAATATACCTCCCATCATTGTCCACAAAAATTTGCTTGGGTTCCAATTATTTTTTAATGTAGATCACTGTTCCTTTATTCTTTTTAGTCACTAGTGAAAAAAATACTTCTCCCAGTTTCTTATTTATCACATATTTATAGTCCTCTTTTATAATATGAGTTTCCTGCAAACAAATTATATTGCTCTTTTGTTTTTCCAGCCAATGATTTACTAATTTTCTTTTGTTAGGTGAATTAAATCCATTTACATTCCAAGATAGCAATTTGTAATCCATGGTGTCTTGTTTTATATATCCAAAAACTCTTCAAAATTGTTTTCTTTAAACCTGTACAGGTCTCCTTCTGATTTAATCGTGAATCTCACTGAGTTGTATGTAAATGACAATCCTTGAGGTATTTCCCATCTGAATCTAATTCCCATTGCCTTTAATTTGTCGACCAATTTTTTGTATTTCTTTCTGTCTTGCAACATCACCCTTGGGATTTCTCTTAATATTATTATCTTTTTGCCGTCTATTTCCAACGGTTGTGTGAATTGCTTCTTGAAAATATCCTCTTTCATTTTTCTTGTCACAAACTGCACAATGACATCTCTGGGTAATTTTTTCCTTTGAGCATACGTTGAGTTTACTCTGTAAATTAAGTCAAAATCTGAGTCTAGATCTCCTTGATCCTCACCAATATATGCCGTCAATGTTGTTATTACCAACTTACGTATATCTTGGTCTTCTGCCTCCTCAATTCCTCTTAGCCTCAGATGGTTTTGTGTAGCTCTGTACTCCATCATGGATTCTAACCTTGTGTTCTCCTGGAGGGTATTTTTAATTTTTTGTTCTAGCTCCGTCGACTTAGCTGCGAAACCTTGGACTTCTTTTTTGACTTCTTCTGTATCTTTTTTAAACTCTGCCACTTCAGCTAGGACCAGTTCTTTCATATCTGCCTTAATCTTCTCTTGTACTTGTACTTGTACTTGTTCTATTTGCTCCAGTTGCCTTTCCATTTGTTGTTTCATCTGTAGTTCCATTTGTTTGGTCTGTAATTCCATTTATTTTCCAAGATTCTGCACTGCCTCCATCATCCTCCTCTCCATAGCCTCTATTGCTGCCTACCATTCTTTTTTATCCTTTGCTGCCATTCTGGGACTTGATGTAGAGGCGGCCTTTTGTCTTGGCCTCAAATCCGTTTTGAAAACTTTTAAATATCACCAAATCTCTTTTCTTCTAGGTGTTCTGTCAAACCGCCCCCTTTATATATTTCTTCTCTTTAATTTTATAGTTCAAATTCAATTTTAAAAAATTAGTCCTCTTCAAAATGGCGGGCGCAGTTTCTCTATGGTTTTTTGGCAAGTGTAGGCAATTTTGTAACTTCCGGTTTGGTGTCCGTCCCGAAAATCCGACTTCCTGTGCAGCGCACTAACTCTTCCTACTCCTTCCGGTGACTCAGTCTTTTGATATGCCCCAAACTCGTCTTTTCTCAGCCGGAACTTGTTTTTGGTAGCACAGATTCACATCAGTTTCATTTTTACAGCTCACAGTTTATCTCTAGCTGACCACAGGAATGCAAAACAAAAGTTTCTTTTTCGCTATTTTCACGTTCTAGAAAGCTTCTTTCAGTTCCAAACAAAGCGGATTACATCAGAAATGCTTTTGTACACTAAGCTGCTTGATTCAAATCTCTCTGTGTCTTCAAACCGGTAAGCAACATTTCTTTGTTACCTTACAGTTCAATCTCGGGGTTTCGCATTGCTTCTTCTTAACTTACTGTTGACTTTGATGGTAAAGAGGTCGGTAGATGACGGGTTTATGCTGAATTGTCAGCCCGATTAGCTCCTGTAGTGTTGTCTCGCAACTGCCCGCTTCGTGGGAGGGGATCAAAGCATAAACAGACTTCCTCCGAAGCCTGCCCACACCAATCTCAACTCCCGCTTGGACTTTGGCTGCTTGCTTGCCACCCCCCCGCCTGGGGAGTGCTGCGTTGGACCAGAAAAAGGTCCAAACTGTCAAAAGGGGCTATCATTCACCCTGCATAATTCGCAGAGTGCGTCAACTCGCCATTTTAACTCCGACCGGAAGCCGATCTTACTGGCCACCTGACCCAATTTCAGCTCTGCAAATGCATCTTGGCTCTGAGTGGTCCCTCCGAACAGCTGCCCCTGAGTTCAAAGGGGATTTGGATAGAGAAAGGGAAAGGGAAGGGGGAGTTCCTCAGAAGGCAAGCAGCTGCTGAACTGAGTGGGGGGGGAGGGAGAGGAAAAGCCCCCTCCCATCCAGTTCCTTCCATTTGCTCTTTCCGTGGTTTCTGCTGATGGTGCCACCTGCGAAACTCCAATATTGCCAGGTTTCTGTAAAATGCCTTAGTCATGTTTTGGCAGCTGGAGAGAGATGTGGGCAAGCTATTTGTGTAATAACTAAGCCTCAAACTGAGAGACAAATTAGATTGGATAGCTGGGTTCAGAAACATTGGCTTGTTGAAATAACTGCAAAAGATTGTCCTAACTTAGTGAAATAAACTAAAGAACTAAGAAAGGTTGGTCTTCCTGAAAACAGACACTAATCTATGGACACTGGACTTAGATGATTTTAGCCTTTGCCCCTTGTTCTATTAAAAATTTGAACAACTCCAAAAGGAAAGTTTAGACTTTCTCCATATTGCTCTTTGGGTTTCCCCCATCATTTTATAGACTGGTGGGATTGATATACACCTTCTCTTTACAGATAAATGATAAGCTAACCTTTTGTGTGCTTTCAGTGCAGTCTGAATCAGATACGCTGAAGTATTTTAGCCCTTCCCAATGGATACTGCTGTCCATTTCATTCATTCAGGAGATGAAGTCTATGTGAAATCCTACAAGAAAGGGAAGCTGATGCTCACTCCTTAGTGGGAAGGTCCCTGTCTGGTTCTCCTAATGACGCCCATGACCATGTAAGTGCTTCAAACAAGATGCCTGGACCCACTGGTTGAGAGTGAAAAGAGGAGCATCACAAGGAACCAGTTCTCAGAAGCAGATGATGGCAGACTCCGTGGGAGAACCGCATGCTTTCCTAACCATGACAAGGGAAAAGCCAGAAGCAGATGACAGCGGACTTCAAGGGGACATTGCCAAACCCTCTGACCGAGAGAAAGACTGGTTCCTGCTCCATCAGTCTCATGTTGTACAAGTAGTCTTCTATGAAATGTCTAGATCAGGGGTCCTCAAACTTTTTAAACAGGGGGCCAGTTCACTGTCCCTCAGACCGTTGGAGGGACGGACTATAGTAAAAACAAAAACTATGAACAAATTCCTATGCACACTGCATATATTTTATTTTGAAGTGAAGAAACAAAACGGGAACAAATACAATATTTAAAATGAAGTAAAGTTAAATCAACAAACTTACTAGTATTTCAATGGGGACTATGGGCCTGCTTTTGGCTAATGAGATGGTCAATGTCCGGTTCCATATTTGTCACTGCTAGTCGTAACAAGTGATGCAAGTGTGCATCCGTTAGTCTTGATCTGGTTGGAGATTTCAAATGTTTCATTCTAGAAAAAGTCTGTTCACAGACATAAGTGCTGCCAAAGATGGTTGCCATTTTGAGTGCATGATTCCTGAGATGAGGATATGTCTCAGAGGAGAGAGATGCATAGAAATTATAAAGGCTGCTTGACTTGAATGTGTCTTTCAGAGAGTCACAATTCTGCAGTTCAGCCAGTTCAATTTGGTAAATTGTATCCGCATTTTCAATGTCAATAGAAAATGGGTTACAGAAAAGCTGTATGTCCTGTTCATGGAGATGAAGCACTTTAAATCTGAATTGGAACTCCTTTTGCAATTTTTCCAATGAATCCACACATGTTTTGTTTGGGAATGCAACCAATGGTTTTTCTGCTAACAGATTTTGAGTTGTGGGGAGATGGCAGAAGTTTTCCTCCTTCACTTGTTTGATGAGGAGGCCTAATTTTACTTCAAATGCTTTAACATGTGATTGCATATCACAGATGAGCTTCCCCTTTCCTTGAAGTTGCACATTGAAATTGTTGAGTAGCTCTGTTACATCTGTCAGAAAGGCAAGGTGCCATTTCCATTCTGCATCATTGAGCTCTGGTACTTCTTTGTTTTTTGAAAGCAGAAAAGTTGTAATCTGTGGAAGTAAGTCATAGAAACGTTTCAAAACTCTCCCTCGACTCAGCCAACAGACTTCTGTGTGATACAGAACATCTTCATAGTCAACATTTAGCTCAGACAGAAATTCCTGAAATTGTCTGTGGTTTAGTGCATGAGCTCTAATGAAGTTAACACAAGATACCACAATTTTCATAACAGAGTCCCACTTCAGTGATTTACTACACAGCGCTTGTTGGTGGATGAGGCAGTGTATGGCTATTGGATGAGAATGGTTATGTTTGTCCATCTCTTGGTTAATGCGAGCAATTACTCCTTTCTTAGACCCCACCATGCTAGGAGCACCATCAGTTGTTACGCTGGCTAGTTTAGCCCAGTCCAGCTCCAAACCATTCACAGTTTGGCAAACCTTTTCATAGATATCCTCTCCTGTAGTTGTTCCTTTGATGCTTTGCAGTGCAGCAAGCTCTTCTGTGACTTCGAAATAATCATTCGTCCCACGAATAAAAATTAGAAGTTGTGCAGAATCACGAACATCATTGCTTTCGTCGAGTGCCAAGGAAAAATATGAAAGTTTTTTTGTGGAGTTTTGCAAATGCTGATGCAAATTGTCTCCCATTTCTTCAATCCTCCGTATAATTGTAGGTCCTGAAAGACTCACTGTACTAAATAAATCGGCCTTCTCTGGACACATCTCTTTGGCAACAGAAAGAAGGCATTCTTTAACAAATTCTCCCTCCACAAATGGTCTGCCAGTGCGTGCTATTAGCTTGGCAACTTGAAAACTTGCTCGTAGTGAAGAAATATTTAGCTGCTTCTGCTTCACAAAAGTATTTTGCTGAGTTGTCAATGTATTTTTCAGTTTTAATATTTTATCTTTTCTCACTTCTCTGACCAAACAATCATATTTATCTTTATGTTGAATTTCATAGTATCGATGCAAATTGTATTCTTTGAATACAGACACTATATTCTGGCATATCAGACACACAGCTCTTTCCTTGTACTGCATGAAAAAGTAATCATAAGTCCACTGTTCTTTGAATATCCTACACTCCGAGTCAATTTTTCTCTTTCTTGACATCACTGTTTCCTAGGGATTCCAAATTGCTATTAGTAAAATACCAATATATATATACAGCGCTACAAAAACAATATACCAGCAATAACTTTGCCCACACAGAGACATACAGACTACAATGCCCATCAATGCAGTCTGATTGGTGAAACTCCGTTTTTACCTCAGGCTCACACTGGTGCAGGTGCCATTAACCATTAACCACTTGACATCCGCAGTGTTCCGCCCCCTTAATGACCAGGCCCCTTTAAGAGATTTTGTGCTCTGCGACTTTAAGGGTTTATTGCAGTGGCCAAAAACACCAGGGGCCATCAGGAGGTCCAGCAGTGGGGCCAGGACACCAGAAGCCCCCTCCCACTGCTGCCCCCCCAAGCACCAAGAATAGAGTGCATCACCTACCCCAGACTCAGTGTCCCTATCTATACCTGGTGGCTAAGAGCCACTGGTGGACCTCTGCTCCAGATGTTTATCTAATTCCCTCTTGAAGCTGCCCATGCTTGTAGCTGCCACCACCTCCTGTGGCAGTGGAATCCACGTGTTCATCATTCTTTGGGTGAAGAAGGACTTCCTTAGCCCCTGCCCCCAGGATGACATCCCCCCTCCGGCTGAAAGGGATCAGTCCCCCGGGGGGCCCTTGTGGCACTGGAGGGGGGGGCTCACTGGCATTGCTCCCACAGGGGGGTTCTCTCCCCCCAAAACAGACCTTTCCCGGAATGCACCTTCCCCCCAAATGCGCAGGAATTCTCCACCCCGGAGTCTGGCAACCGTGGCCGAGCGTGTCCCCCACCTCCCTCCCTCCCAGGACCTCCTGGCAGCTGCCCCCCAACGAGCGACTCCCTTCCCAGGACCCTTCCCCTTCACCGCTGCTGCCCTGCCTGGCTGCTCCCCATGGCTTCTTCTCTGCAGCCCCCCCATCCCTGGACACTCTGACTGAACCCTGCCTGGGCTGGGGAGGGAGGGGGAGGCACCCACCCCACTGGAAGGAGCTCCGCCTGGGCTGCTCTCCGCCGCGCCCTCGAAGCACTTCTCCCAATGGGGCTACTCGGGAGGAGGAGCCCGGCAGGTGGGTGGGGGCGCTGCTGCTGCGCTCCCCGAGGAGGAGGAGGCTCCAGGCGGGGAGGCAGGTCTCCGAAAGAGCAGGAGGCTGAAGCTGCCCCCCCCGAGTCCCAGGAGGAGGAGGAGGAGGGAGGAGGAGGCGGCAAACCAGTGGGGGGGTGGGGGGGATACACAACGGAGTTCTGTCGGGCGAGATCCAGCTCTTTTCTAAAAACAGACACGTGGGTCTGAATGATCTCCCCTGGCCCCACCTGGAGATTGACAAGCCTAGTCTGGAGCGGGGTTCCCTCCTGCGGCTTCCGACCTTCACCACCCACAAGTCACCGTGCAGGCGGCCCTCCCAAATGCCCTGGCTTCCTCTGAATCCTGGAAGATGGGAGTTGTAGTCCGGCTGCGCTGTTCGGTTCCTCTCACCGCCTGAAGCTAGATTGCGGCCAGACAACAATTCCCATGATCCAGCGCTTCAGTCGGCTGGCCAATCGGCGGTGACTGCCACCCCCTCTCCCTCTTCCACCAGTGACCTTCCTTCTCATGCAAAAAAAAAATGACAGACAAGCAGCGGCGGCATAAACACCCGGCGGGCCGTATAAATGTCCTCAGCGGGCCGCATGTGGCCCGCGGGCCGTAGTTTGAGGACCCCTGGTCTAGATCAACACTCAGACTCCTTAAAACTCCCAGAGATAGTTCAGTTTGGACAGACTTAGAGAGTTTGGACAGACTGGAGGACTCTTCAGATTCTGAGGAAAGTCAAGGCAGCAGCCCATTGCCGAATAAAAAAAATGAAGGCAGCCCATATTCAGCAGAGCTGACCTGGCACCAATGTTCCCTCTAAGCTGAGTCAGTGTGAGCTAGCTCACATTTTTAACCTCCAGCTCACACATTGTTGTCTTAGCTCAGGAAGGATGCTCCAGAGCAAACTGATTTATGCAGTAGCCAAATCACTTGCTCACAACTTTAATGCCAGTAGCTCACAAAGAAGAATGTTTGCTCACAAGACTCCACAGCTTAGAGGGAGCATTGCCTGACACCTGCCTTTATATTCAGATGGCACAATGAAGAGCAGTTTTTGTGGACCCAACAGGTGACTAGCTTGGATTTGCACCTCTAAACTGTCTCAGGGGTACTGACTCAAGAATTGGGATTCCTCCTCCCCATGCGTAGCTTATATCTCCAAACAGTTGGACTCAGTTGCTAAAAGATGGCTCACACTTACATGTGAGCAGTAGCAGCAACAGTTGTAGTAGAAGAGGCTCAAAACTTTGCTCTGCAACAGCCTTTGCATGAGCTGTGCAGCAGCCTCCCCTGTCCTGCTTTGCATCATTTATTTTGGGCTACTGTTGTGGCTTTACGCCCACATGCCCAGTACTTGGTTCCATCTTTGGGCACACATACAGATAGTTTTTGGGAGCACTTACTAATTTGTACCTGAACACCACCCTGAGTTGTGTAATTTGATGTTTGTATAGGTTTTTAGTACTGTTTAATACTGGGAGAAAGGAGGAGAGATTTCACGGGTGTTGATTCCATCACAGCAGAACAGAGCTCTTAACTGAGGTCTGGAGGAAGCGGCTATTGTCATATGCTGGCCTGTGCACTTTAAAGAGGCTTGAAGATAACGGAACTCATGTAAAAATCTCTAACTTTCTAAGCTAAGGAGCCTGCCTTATATTTAACAATGGATAGGGCATGTATAGAGGAATTGCATTTAATCCTTTTCTTTTGAATCCCTTCCTGTTTTTAATAAATGCTTTGTAACTTTTGAACTTGGTAGTGGTCTCTGTACCACATAGATCTCCACAGTCTTGGACACACTATTTTAAAAGGAGCATGAGGACGAAGGGAAAGGCAGTCAGTTGGCAAGTGGCTACTCTCCTAATGGGGCACAAGGCAGCAAGCTGTCCCCACTGAGCAGTGGGAGACATAGAGGCAAGGAATTGCCCACCCTCCCAGTGGGCAATTCTTACAAAGGTCAGGTGGTGGCAGCAGTTGAACAGAGAGAGAAAAAAGCCCCACAGGTGTGGGGAAAACACAGGAGGGCAGGGTGGAACAGGGCCTATAGGCCAGAGCAGGAGTGTTCCACCACATAGGCCAATTACCAGGTACAGCCAGTGGGGAAGTTCCACAAAATTTAACCAAAAGACTGACAAAATAGAGCAGCCTTATGCAACCTGCAGAATGGAGGAAGATTCTGCAGAGTTTGGACCTAACCAGGGAGCTGGGCAATCTGAGGGCCAGGCACCTGCAAGAAGCCCCGAGGTGCTGACCAAAGGGAGCAGGGGGGGTTCTAGCCGGGAGGTAGTCCTGCAGGTATGAAGGCTCTAGATCATTAAGGGCTTTATAGGTTAAAACCAACACTTCTAATTGGCACCAGAAACTGAGAGCCAGTGAAAAATAAGGGTGATATAAGCTGACCATCAAGACCCAGTCAACAGCCTAGCAGCTTGTCAGGGTCAACAGCAAGCAGGTCCACACACACTTCATTCAAAGGTTATGCTTTATTGGAATGCCAGTCTGTTGCCAGGTAAACAGGGACATTGTCAGGAATGTCGGCTAATGCAAAGAGGCCATGTATATACTATGATGCTTCAACTAGCCTAGCAAATGAGGTGCTAGCGTGCACGAGGGAATCCTCCCGGCGGGATGTGACTACTTAACGAGAGACTTCCCCTTCCCTGCAGAGGCCGATTTATTCCCACCAGCTGGGGAACGCAAGCCCTTTCTTCAAGGTTACAGGGATAGCTATGTCTGGTGGAGGAGTCTCCCACGGTAATTGCAGCAAAGCAAAGCAGAGCTAAGCACATGTGTACAAATAAGCAATAACGTAATACAGAAGTATGGCAGTTATCTGACATCCTGCCCCCTCCAACACCCTCCTATCACCCTCCCTTCTGAAGTACTTGAGATCCTCCCAGTTTGTCTGGGAGATGGCTGTGAAAGTCTTGCAACAACTTAGGAGCATGGATGTCAGATGCTTTCACCTACTCTTGGTGTTGTGGACCAAAATATACCCACTCTACTAAATAGTACAATTGCCCCCGTTTTATTTTAGAGTCCAGGATGGTCGATATTTCGTAATGTTCTTCACCATCCACCATTACAGGAGGGGGGGATGCTGCTTCTGGACGCCATCGGTTAGGTGATAGACTTGGCCGTAATAAACTGAAATGGAAAATTGGATGGACATTTTTAAAGATTTTTAGGGAGCTCCAATTCAACAGTCACATCATTGATCAACCGGCAAATCTTAAACGGTCAAATGTATTTCCATGCCAACTTCCAGGATGCTTGTGCAAGCTGTAAGTTCTTGGTAGATACATAAACAAAGTCTCCAGGCTGTAGAACCCAACCCTCCACCCTTTTCTTGTCAGCCTGTGCTTCGTAAGCTGCCTTGGCAGCATCAAGAGTCTCATAAATCAAAGGCCAAGAGTCCCATAGCTTTGTACACCAATCTGCTGCTTCACCCCCCACCCCAGGGTCCATCGTGAGGAAAGGTAGTGGGGGGCTGTCATACTCCAGGGCAGCCTTGAAAGGGGAGACCCCCGTTGAGGTGTGACAGGCATTACTGTAGCAAAATTCAGCTAAAGGAAGTAAGTCCACCCAATTGTCTTGTTGGTAGTTGGTGAAACAGTGCAGGTACTGCTCAAGGGTTTGATTTACTCGTTCTATTTGCCCATCAGTTTCCAGGTGGTAGTCACTGCTTAGGGCACTTCCACCTCCATCAAATTCATTAGTTCCCCCGAAAACTTGGAAACAAAATGGGCCTCCCTGTCCAAAAGTATTTTGGTTGGGACGATGTGGAGGTGCACTACATGATGGAGGAAGGCTTTGGCCAAAGAGCATGCAGTTGGCAAACCGGGGAAAGGAATGAAGTGAGCCTGCTTGGAAAATAAGTCCACAACCACCCAAATTACAGTCATTGCTTGCTAGGGTGTAGGTCAGTAATGAAATCCATGGAGATAACTTCCCACGGCCTACTGGGGGTCGGCAGAGGATGCAAGAGACCCGGGGGTTTATCCAGTCGGGGTTTGCACATGATGCACGTTTGGCAAGAATGCATGTACTGCGATAAGTCTTTACACATGTGGGGCCATCAAACCGGCGTTGCAGGAGCTGCAATGATTTTACAAAGCCCAAATGGCCAGCTGGCTTGGAACCATAAATGGATTGCAAAACGTCTCCTCGTAACAGTTCTGGAACATATAGCTTGCTTCCCTTATACCAACATCCATTTTTCCTGCCCTCCAATTCCCCCACCACCCTCAGTTCTTCTTTGTCGGCATTGGTGAGGGTTGATGCGAATTTAGCTTCCCAGCCCTCAGAGGGGGTTTGTTCAGTGATTTCTTTCTGCCTTTGGCTGTGGGTTAATACTGTGCCACCCAACCGGGAAGGCATAAAAAACGAGTCCTGAACCTCCTCCCTTTGGCTTTGGCTTTCATGTTGCAGGAGGTGAGAAAGGGCATCGGCCAGGGAATTTGCTTTACCAGAGAAATGGTGCAGGGTGAACTGGAATTTTGAGAAAAAAACAGCCCACCAGAACTGTTTGGCGTTCAAATTTCAGGAGGTGCAGAGGACCTCGAGGTTTTTATGATCAGTCCACACCTCAAATGGAACCCTAGCCCCCTCCAGCCAATGCCTCCATGTGGCCAGTGCTAGGTGGATCACCCCCGCTTCTTTATCCCAGACCGGCCAGTTCTCTTCCTGATGGCCCGATGGGTTCTCCTGATGAGCAGGCTGTGGCGTAGTGGCCCCGATCCCCACATTTCAGACACAAGCCTTGCTTCATTCGTTGTCCCGGACTGAGACCTTCAGCGGAGGCAGCTTGGGTTTGGGATGGTGCATCACTGGAGCCCTTCCAGCCACGAGCACACTATCCAGTCTCATGGTGCACAGTCTGCTCTCTGCTCTTTCCGCCTCCTCCATCCAGGCCTGTAATGTCCTCAGTTCCTGGGAGCTCATGACATTATTTCAAATGTCAGCTGTCAGTCCTAGTCGATACTGCTGGGCTAGGACTGGGTCTGTCCAGTCGTGGATCTTGATGGCATGCCAGTGGAATTCTGTAGAGTACTCTCACACGGAGAGCTTGCCCTGCTTAAATGTGTGGAGGAAGGCTTCTGCCTTTTTGGCCACCGTGCAATCCTCAAACCAAGCACGGAGTGCCCACATCAATGCATCTACACTCCCCAGCTCCACTGCCTTCAGATCATGTAATGAGATGTACCAGTTAGTTGCAGCCCCTCTCAGCTGAGAAGCAATGAAGTCCACTTGTTGCTCCTCATCCTGGAAAAGATGGGCCCATCTTTGCATAAACTTCATCACTTGCAGGATAAAAAATGAAAGGTTCTCTGGGTCACCATCAAAAGTAATGTCCAATAACTCCTTGGGCCACAGCACCACTGGCGGGTCCATCGGTGCAGGTTGTGGCTGCGGAGGAGCTCCTGGGGGTGGCAGGGCACCCAGTGGCAGAGGCGCCAGCGCTGGGAGGGGCAGTGGCAACAGTGGCTGTGGAGCTGGCACGGGCGGTGGCAATACAGGAGCTGGCAGCGGTAACACTGGCCCCGGGAGTGGTAGGACGAGGCCAGGCAGGGGAACAGGCAGACCCCCTCACCGAGCTGCCAGTTGTGTCTGCACCACCTGGTTCATCATCACTGGCAACTTTTGCAGTAATTGTGCCAAGTCTCTCATTATTCTGCGGCAATCTGTTTCCAAGTTATCCAGCCTCCCCTCCACATCTCTCTGTGGACTCCCCGATGGCCTTGGAGGCCCCTTAAGGGATCTGCTCAGAGTTGCACTGAAACTCCCTGAGCTAAATCAAGGGTCATACATGCTCTCCTGGCTCTGACTCCCTGACAACGACCAGGTGGTGTGTGTGGAGTCTCCCAGATGTTGCCCCCAATCTCTCAGCTTGTGCCGGTAAGTTATTCTGGTCCCCAAGTGCAAGGGGATGAATGACATCATCGGCCATGGGATGGCGCTGCCATCGGTAGTCACAGGCCCATCATTGCTAGTACCCCCATTCCTGTCATCGTCAGGGGACAGCCGATATCATGGTGATTGGCATCACCGGGCTCTTAGTGCTGGGCACCGTAACTGGCAGTGTCATTGGCATTGTTGACGGCACTGTGACAGGCACCCCGCCTGGACCACTCATCTTGGGTAGCGATGATTCGGTTGGATGGTTAAAGGATTCCTGACAATTCTGTCAGGGTCAACAGCAAGCAGGTCCACATACACTTCATTCAAAGGTTATGCTTTATTGGAATGCCAGTCTGTTGCCAGGTAAACAGAGACATTGTCAGGAATGTTGGCTAATCCAAAGAGGCCATGTATATACTATGATGCTTCAACTAGCCTAGCAAATGAGGTGCTAGCGCACATGCGGGAATCCTCCCAGCGGGATGTGACTACTTGAATGGGAGACTTTCCCCTCCCTGCAGAGGCCAATTTATTCCCACCAGCTGGGGAACACAAGCCCTCCCTTTCTTCAAGGTTACAGGGATAGCTATGTCTGGTGGAGGAGTCTCCCATGGTAATTGCAGTGAAGCAAAGCAGAGCTAAGCACATGTGTCCAAGTAAGCAATAACATAATACAGAAGTATGGCAGTTATCTGACACAGCTCCTTTCTGGACTACTTGCAGTTTCTGAAGTATTTTCAAGGGTAGCCCTATGTACAGCACATTACAGTAGTCTAGTCTGGAGGTGACCATTGTTGGAAATGTATGGGTTGCAAGGTCTCAGATTCCAGCCATTATAGGGTTAACTTGTTTACCTTTCTACGCTATTCTTTAGACTGACTCGGAAGGGAAACCTGGCACAGAGCCAATGGGGAGAAAGCCTGGGAAATCCAAGTCTGTCTCGTAATACTGATTGGTTACTGGTTTCAGGTGACTTCCTTTCTAGGGGTCAAGAAGAAGGAGATTCTCCATTGTTGTCTACCTTTTTGTGACCATGCTTTTATAGAAGTAAGATGTAACAATGTAGCTCTTAGACATGTTTGTTACTTTGTAGGTTTCCTGTGTACCTTTACCCTTAGAAATAAATCTTTTTAAACAGAAAGAAATGTCTCCTCTCCAGTGAAGCAAAGATCCATTGAAAACTCTGAGTAATTAAGTATTTTTTATCTGAAGTTTATTTATTATTTTTCCAAGTTACAACAAACATTCCTCCATTTTTAACTTTACAATAATATGTCTAAATTTTCACATCATGTTCACCCAAGTATAGACACGTGCCCATCTTGCATAGAAGACTTCATCACTTTTGCCCTGTAAAGCCAAGCTTAGCTTGTCCATTTCAGCCATCTCCAATAATTTGTAAATCACTTCTCCCTTGGTGGGGAGCTCATCTTGTTTCCAATATTTAGCTAAAAGTATTCTGGCAGTCATCATAATATAGACCAACAAGTACTTTTCTTTTTGTTTAAGGCTACCAGGAATCATATTTATTAAAAATATTTCTGGGGCTAAATTTATACTTATATTCAATATTTCTAAAATTAGTTTCTGTATCATTTTCCAATACTTAAAGACTCTTCCACAACACCACCACATGTGAAAAAAAGTCCCCACGTTTGATTTGCACTTCCAACAGTTGTTAGATAACATCGGGTTACATTTTGCTACCCTATCAGGTGACCAATACCACCTATGGAATACTTTATATATATTTTCCTTGTAATTGGTCGCTTTCATATATTTTAAGGATTTCCAAGTCTCTGCCCATTTGTCCACATCCAGACTATGTCTTAAATCTTTCATCCAAGCTAACATCGATGAATTAATTACCTCTTCCTGCATATAGTCCTCTAATAATAGCTTATACAGCTTTTGTATTGGTTTATCATTTGTCGACAACCAGATTTTATCCAGCTGTGTTTTAGAGTCCTGGAAACCTACCATCGTATCCTTGACATATCTAGATTTAAGTTGTATATTTCCCCACCATGTATATTTTATATTATAAATATTTAACAAAACTTCCTCTGATTTCAGATTATTATGCTCATCCAATAATATCTCATAACATGCTCTATCCTCCATACTGGTAAGGGACAGCTTTACAAATGCTTCTAAGGGTGAAACCCACTTTGGCGTTTTACTATAATATCTCTCCTTAACTTCATTCCAAACTTTTAGAAGCGCATCTCTAACAATATGATTTTTAAAATTAGAGTGGATCTTATCTTTCCCATACCATGCATAGGCATGCCATCCCATCAGTAGGTCGTGGCCCTCTAAATTTAAAGTCCTAATATCTCCTAACGTTAGCCAGTCTTTAACCCAAAACAAAGCCGATGCTTGATAATATAACCTCCAATTGGGCAACCCACACCCTCCTTTTTTCTTTCTGTTCTGAAGTATCTTCCATTTAATCCTAGCTCTTTTAGGATGCCATATAAAATTTTTGGTAAGTCTATCTAGTTCGGTAAAGAATTTTACATTTTTTAGTATAGGTAGATTTTGAGTTACAAAGAGGAACTTTGGCAAGATATTCATTTTAATGGTAGCTATTCTTCCCATTAGGTATAGCTGTATACCTTTCCACCTCTCTAAGTCTTTCTTTATTGCCTCAAGCAATTTATAATAATTATCTTCTACGAGCATATTGTTGTTTCCTGATGGTATGATTCCTAGATATTTCACTTTCTTAACGACTTCTACTCCTGTAATTTTTTGGATTTCTTGTACTATCTTAGATCTACAGTTTTTTGTTATAATTTTAGTTTTCCTCTGATTTATCTTAAGCCCGGCTACAGAACTAAATTTTTGTATCAGCTCTAATAGGGGTCCTAATGGTTCCATCGGATTTTCCACTATAAATACAACATCATCTGTGAAAGCTCGTAATTTAAATATCTCACCCTTCACCCTCAAGCCTTGAACTAATTCACACTTCCTAACTTCTTCATTCAATGTTTCAAGGGCAAAGATAAATAATAGAGGTGATAGAGGACATCCTTGTCTGGTGCCCTTTTGGATTTCAATAACTGATGTCTTATCTCCACTAACCACTACGTTGGCATATTGTTTTCCGTATATTGCTTGTATTATTGTCAAGAATTGGGTTCCACACTCCCAACTTCTTAGTTTTTGTATTATAAACTCCCACCCAACATATCTGGTAGCAGAGGATGGTTTGATTTTAAGATGCTCATTGGACCGAGAGAGTGAGCCAAATTGAGTTAGCAGTGAGAGGCTTATTTTAAAGCGGACCATTTTTTCTTCTACAAATTTTTCTTTTGCTCTCTGCCAAGCAAAGCTGCAACTTAGAAAGGGTACCTTTAATTCTCGCTGATTAAAGAACTCCCTAAGCTAGTCTGCATTTTGCTAATGAGCAGCTGAGAAATCTTTTTGAAGTTTTTTTTTTCTTCGTGCGCTTTGGAGCTTCGACAAAGGAGAGAGAAACCACAGCTGACGAGGACGAGCCAAGCCGTTTCAACTCTCCCACTCCCAGATGAGTGCTCTGATGGAGGAATTAACCCTGCAAGTCCCTGCTGAGTGTGTGTCAGAATGGGTGATGATCCTGCAACATCTTCTACAGCTCAAGCTTCATCTCCTGTGAGTACATTCCAAACTACAGGAGAACTAGCTTCACTGAGATCGACCCCACAAAATTTCAATTGGTGGGAAAGTTTCCTCAAGGTCAAATTAGAGATGCATGGGGCTGAACATGTCTCAACAGAAGACCCCCTACAAAATGAGCCAGAGAAAAGCCATTTTTAAAAATCAAATTGGCTATGCAAAGGCTTTGATCATGGGATCAGTAAATTTCCACAAAGTGCCTAACCTACACACTGTGGCAACCTCCAAGCTAATGATTAAATACTTGAAAGAGGAATATGGAGGACAAACTACCAGTAAGATTTATTACTTGAAGGCTCAGATCTTTGATTTTAAAGTGAAAGATAGTGACTCTTTGCCTGAGCAATTAAGGGAACTAATGGGGATTTACAACCAGCTGAAGGAACTGGGAAAGATGCCTGATGAGATAGACATGATAGCTGTGATACTTAGAGGTCTCCCAGGGAGTTACAAAAATTTGGCTATGATCCTAAGGCACCAGAAAGATCTAAAACTTGAAGACTTATAGATGGTTTTACAGGAGGAATATGACTCAAGTAGTAACCAGGATGTTTTGTCTAATGAGATGTCTTTTCTGAGTTTGACTGGTGTATAAAGAGACCACCGGCTGAACAATACAGTGAAAAAATAGAAACAACAGTCGGGATAAAGTACTCAAACACTATTGAACTGTGGTTTTGCTTTTACAACAAAAATATTTATAACAAGAATTGCTCAAAGAACTCACCAAAAGTTACAGAAAATCAATATATATCAACACTGTCCAAATATTTTCCAAAAGATAACGAAGCTTCCGGTTTACATCTCTTCGTTTCCAAACTTCATCAGAAGTAAAATTGATGCAAACAGTGTTCAACAGAACTGTGAAATACAATTATTACATTTTAACATAATATAAAGAAATTGATTGGAAATTATGTATATAGTAAATAAATAAAAAATATGTACCATCAATGGTGTGTTATCTTATTCAATTAACAAAGTTTACCAGGAGTAGTCAACTTCCTGCAACCAAATAAACATAACAAATGAATTACAAGTAAGTATGGTATTTTTAGCATTTTAAACATTTTACAAAAGTGAAACACTCACCATTGAAAAATCAGAAGAGTACAAAAGATTAAGTTGGCTTCAGTCTTTGGTGCCAAAGGCTACAGATTGCTGAATAGCCTTACTTCCTAGTATGTGGAGCTAACATTTATACTCTTAACACACAAAATTTAAAGGGACAAAGCCAGCCATACAATTAAACTCCTAAAGAACAGTATTTATCAACACTGGTCAACTATAAACAGCAAGAAGAACACCTAAGGTTATATTGGCTTCAGTCTTTAGTGCTAAAACTAGCTATGTAGCCTTACTTCCTTGCATGTAAAATTGGCATCTTTACTTTTAACACTCAGAACCAATCTTACAACTAGACTCCTGGAAACAATAATTTTCCTACCTTCAACATCTTTTCCTATGCAGCTTGCTACAAATTATTCAGAGCCTTAAGTCTTTAATACTGAATGTTCCAAATTGCTAAATAGCCTTATCTCCTAACAAGTGGAATTGACATTTATACCTTTAACACCCACCACCAATTCTACAGCTAAACTCCTAGATACAGTAACAGTATTACCAGTACCAACTTTTTCTGTGTAGCATGCTACCAATTATTCCATACTCTTAAGTCCCTTATTCCTATTTTAAGTGTACCAATGTCTCAAAAACTAACCATTTAAAGGGACCCAACTAATCATATGGCAAGGCTATTTTAAGCCAAACAAGAGTGGATAATACATTCAAGTATAAAAACTTTGTATATGGTATATCTTCCTCTGCTAGAGTATCTCCCTTTAGTCTTAAGTGTTACATGCTACAACTTGCTGAATAGCTTAATTACCTAGTGTGTAAACAAATTGGCATATAGGTAAACCCAATAGATCATTTATCAAGGCTTTTCCAAGCTCAGAAGTAAAATAAGTCAAGTCTCATATGCAGTATGCATCTTACTGCTCACAGTGGCAAGCTTCCCACTAAAGTTTTAAGTGTCAAACCACTACAACCTGCTAAGTAAGTTTCCTATATCCTTACTAAATAGCATAGCTTCCTAAACCTTTCCTATAGCTTCCTTTAGCTTAAATACACAAAATTAAAAGGGCAAAGCCAATCATGCAGCTCAACTCATATAAATAATATATCCTTATATTCAGTGTCTGATCTTCCCACTAACCAATTGACTAAATAATATCTATAAAAAACATGTCAAATCTAAGTCAGTATTCAGGCCCCGGGGGCTTTTTGTCTGGAGTCTATAAATCCAATAGGCTTCCCTCTTTAAGAGAGTCCTCTTAATGTCCACAATACTATATTCATTAAATTTCAATACCTCCAATACCACAAAAGAAAAACTATCATAGGCATGCTTACAGTTCAGAAAATGGGGTACAAGCGGAGAATCTTCATGTGCAGAACGTATCCGTGACTTATGTTCCACTATGCGTGTTCTAATCGCCCTAGTTGAGCAGCCCACATAATATTTGGGACATAAACATTTTATAAGGTATATTATTTTTTTAGTGGCACATATAGATGAATGTCTAAGTTCAACATTTAGATTCAAATCTGGAAAACTTAGAGTGTCAGTTTCCAATGCTTGTGGACAAACTGAGCATCTCCCGCAGCGTCTATGACCACTATACCTCAGGGGAATCTCTCTTGAAGGGCTAAAATCAGCTTTAATAAGAAGATCTCGTATATTTTTTGTTTTTCTAAAGCCTACTAGAGGTCTATTGCTACAACCTGGCACATCATTGAGTACATGCCAGTGTTTAAATATAATTCTTTTAATATTTTCTGCATAGGGAGAATATTCCAATGCCCAAGAGATCTGCTTAGTACTGTCTTTTACAGGTGGATCTTTTAAGAGATCTACTCTTGACTTTATAGCTGCCTTTGCTACCGCACCCTGATAATATTTATAGGATAACCCCGCTGCTCTAGTTGTCTCTGTAATTTAGTTTGTTCTTCAATATAATGCTTAGCATTAGTACAATTCCGTTTTAAACGCAGAAACTGACTAGTTGGTAAATTATGTTTCAGATGCCTAGCGTGATAAGAACTAAAATGTAAATATGAATTCTTATCCGTGAGCTTGCGGTAAGGTTTCACTGCCAATTTCTGATCTGTAGTAACATATACCTCCATATCTAAAAAATTGATCCTCTCCCTATCTTTACTAGATGTGTATTTAATACTAGGATGCAGTTGGTTCAGCCAAGTAATAAAGTTGTCAAAAATTCCAGAGTCGGGTGGTTCCAAAAAAATCAAAAATAAATCATCCAAAAATCTTTTGTAAAACCAGATGTGTTCAAAATATGGATTGGAGTCTGGATTAGAAATCCAACATTTCTCAAAATGAGCCATAAATAGGTTAGCCACACTGGGCGCGAAAGAGCTGCCCATGGCAACACCCCTGATCTGTAGAAAAAAATTGTCTTCAAACCTAAAGAAGCTTTTATCAAAAATAATATCCGCCAAATCTAGAAGGAAATGTGTAGGTGGTCTATCAGTTTCTCTCTCATTGAGAACCTCAGTTATACAATCCCGAGCCTCTTGATAAGGAATATTAGTATACAGTGAGACAACATCCAAAGTAACTAGAAGACTATGATCAGGAATCTTCAGGTTCTCAACCTGTAAAATAAAATCTTTAGTATCCCGCAAAAAGGATGGTATTTTTCTAACAAAAGGCTGCAGAAAATGATCTAGGTATTTAGAAATTGGCTCTAACAATGAATTGGAACCTGAAACAATCAGGCGGCCAGGGGGCGGATGTCTAGATTTATGTATTTTTGGGAGGACATAAAACAATGGAACTCTTGGAGTTTTATTAACCAAAAAATCTGCTGTTGTCAAATCTATATAGTCCATTGCCAGTCCCTCATTAATCACTGTTTGTATAATCCTCATAATCTGTGAAGTTGGATCTTGAGGTAGTGATTTGTAAAAATTAGCATCCTGTAGATGTTCCTCAACCATAACTAAATAATCCTTATTGTCCATAATAACTATAGCACCCCCCTTATCTGCTTGTTTAATCACAATGCTCCGGTCCTTAGCCATGTTATCCAAAGTTTTTATTTCTTGTAAAGAGAGATTATGTTTGGTTTTCCTACCCGACCTTTCAAGTGTCTCTAGATCAGCGAGAACTAGTCTTTCAAAAACTGCTATAGATGGTACCAGAATATTTGGAGTAAACTGAGATCTTGGTTTAAAAGGATTCACTTCCAAATCAGTGTTGCTTGCAAAAAAGATGCTTTAATTTTAACATACGTATAAGTCTGAAAAGATCAATTCTGGTGTTAAAGCTGTTGTAATGAGGAGTGGGAACAACACCTAGACCTAAATTTAATAGTCTATTTTCCTCAAAAGTCAATGGACGTGAGGAGAGGTTAACAACTAAGTCCTCTTCCCTCTGCATTGTGGTTTGGGTAAAAAATTCTGTCTAGCTTTGGATTTAGTCTGCCTATACAGGCTAGGACGGTAAGGTGGACCTTCATCTCCTGAGGTATTTGCAGAATCCTCAGTGGTCTGTGAATTTAAAAATGCCAGAGATTATTAATTTAAAGGGAAAGCCCGAGAACAGTCCACCAGGATACATGCTCAAACTAAAAGAGAGACACCCAGTGGAAGAGAAAACCATAGCAGAGGATTTAGACCACAGGCAAAGGGAAATGGGAATTTCCATGCTAACAGCAAAGGTCATGCTTTTAGAATTTGTGGTGATGATGATGATGATAATGGATGTAAGAAAATATTTTTAGTAGACTCTGGAACTTGAGGATTTGTTTTGTGAGCTTGATACTAACAATAGACCAGAAGTTTTTCAAGCCAACAAGGAATTGCTTAACGTTAAAGGTGTTGGGACTGTGACAAACTCCTCACTACAAGTGGAGAAGTGATGGATGTTAAGTTAAAGAATGTGGCTCTAGTTCCTGAAGCACCTGATAATTTGACTTCAACCAAAAGGCTTATGGACAGTGATCATACTGTGTTGCTTAAGAAAAGGGAAGGCAGTAAGATTGTTGCTGAAATGTCTGGAATTGAATTTGAAGTGGAGGAGAGAAATGGATTTCATTATCTTGTGGATGCTAGTGAAGAATCTCTAATTATCAATGCTGATGAGAGACAAGTTTATCAAACTGGCAATGGCTCTTGTAATCATCAGAATTGCTTGTATGCATGGCATTTGAAGTTTGTGCATAGGAGTATGCAGAGTGTTGAAAAGTTGTTGAAGGAATGTGAAATTCCTGTTGTGAGTTGTGACAAGACAAAGGAGAGAAGTGACACGTGTCTCAAAGGGAAAGGGACTGCGCCAAAGTATACTGGGAAGTCCACTGCTCACAATGAAAAGTTTCTAAAGACTGTGTATAGTCATCTTGTTGGTCTACTAGCACCATCCTTTTTTTTTAAGCGCCCCTAAAAGAGGCATTTTTATTTTTTAAAAAAGACAACCATACATTGCACTACATAACATACATTACAATTACACTACACACACACAACATCGACAATGACATATAACATCTAACATACACGGGGGGATACATATTCTATATCAATCCATCTATTTTAATTCTCCCCTACCTTGCCACACTTATTACTAATACACTTTTACCTAAGTATCCTTAAATTCTATCTATCCTATCCGCTTCTAACATAGCATCACAAATCATTCAAGATTAATAATAATACTTCTTATTTCTCTCCATCCTTCCCTTTCTGATCGTACCACTCGTAAAATCGTTGCCACGTATTCAAAAAGG
This sequence comes from Gekko gecko, assembly GCA_029375565.1. NCBI lineage: Eukaryota > Metazoa > Chordata > Lepidosauria > Squamata > Gekkonidae > Gekko > Gekko gecko. Next base: position 211,889,546 of record JAPDNY010000005.1, on the reverse strand, counting down.
CTGATTCATCATGCCCTTTCATCATCAGAGTCAATTTATCCATTTCTGCTGCCTCCATTATCTTCTCGACCAGGTCTTGTTTAGTTGGTACCTCTGTGGATCGCCAATATTTTGCATACAAAATCCTTGCTGCAGTCGTTATGTATATTATCAAATATCTATCTTCTCTCCGTACATCTTTTGGAAGTATACCCAGCAATAACACCTCTGGTTTAAATAAAAGAGTGCCTTTTATAATTTTCTGAACCATTCTGTGTACCTATATCCAATACTTTTTTGTCACCTCACATGTCCACCACATATGGTACAATGAACCTGTCTTGACATTACATTTCCAACACTTGTTAGAACATTTCTCATCATACTTTGCCAGCTTATCCAGTGTGATATACCATCTATAAAACATTTTATACATATTTTCTCTATACGAGACTGCCCTCGTTATCTTTACATTTATTTTCCACATTTGATCCCACTGGTCTAACTCAATGTTATAACCAAAGTTCTGCACCCATTGGATCATATTATTTTTCACCATTTCATGTAATCAGCCAACAACAGTGAATAAATTTTTTAAAGAAATTTCTCTTCTGGTTCATAAAGTATTTTTTCTATATCCGTTAATGTCTTCTCAAACACTATTTTCTTATCTCTCTTATACCTCGATTGAATCTGAACCCTGTACCACCAACTAATATCACCATCCAGTTCCAACTCCCCCTTTGCATTTATAATGTCCAAGTATCTCTGTGGGGGGTTTTCACCATACAGCCTAGGTAAAGTCACTGCTTCTAAGGGAGCTACCAGCTTCGAAGTTTTGGTAAACCATCTCCTCCGGATGATCTCCCAAACTCTACAGAGTGCATCTTGTATCCAGTGTTGTCTGAAATATTTACATGCTGCCACCTTCTCGTCCCACAAGAAGGCGTGCCATCCTTCCAGAAGATCATGACCTTCCAGTTTTAAAAGTCTTCTATCTTCCAACATTATCCACTCCTTAATCCATGCCAAGCTCCAGCTCTATAGTACAAAGTCCAATTGGGAAACCAAACCCTCCTCTTTCCTTCGAATCTTGCAATGCTTTAAGCCTAATTCTTGCTCTTTTCCCCTGCCAAACAAAATTTGTGGTGGTTTGCTCCAACTCTTTCAAAACTGCCAGATCCACCTTGGTAGGATGTTCATCTTAATCAAGGCAATTCTTCCCATCAGTGAAAGCTTTAAATTCTTCCATTTTTCCAAGTCTTGTCTCATTACTTTCAATAATTCATTATAATTATCTTCTTGTAATGAGCTACATCTATTTGTCAGTTTAATTCCTAAATATTTTACCTTCGTACAAAGTTTATATCCCGATTCTTCTTGTAGAAACTCTCTCTGCTTATGAGTCATGCTCTTAGTTAAAATTTTTGTCTTAGCCAGGTTGACTTTTAATCCCGCCACTTGTCCGTAATCTCTCAATATCTTGTTCAGCCCCGAAATTGACAGCCTGGGTTCCTCCAATATAAATGCAAGATCATCTGCATATGCCAGTAGCTTATATTGTTCTCCTTGTATCTTCAAACCCTTCACTTCTGGATTCTGTCTTATCTCCTCTGTTACCACCTCTAAAGCAAAGATGTATAGTAAAGGTGATAAGAGACAACGTTGTCTCGTACCTTTCTGTATCTGAAATTGATCTGTCCATTCCCCATTGACCATAACTGCTGCTCTTTGCTTTGAAAAGATAGCTTGGATTGTTCGAATGAATTGCTCTCCCGCTTTCACCTTCTTAAATGTTTCTGTTATAAACATCCAGTTCAGATTGTCAAAAGCCTTCTCTGCATCTATAAAGATCATTGCCATTTCTTTTTCTGAGTGTGCTTCATAATATTCCAACACATTCAATATCCGCCTTAAATTATGTTTTATTTGCCTTTTCGGCAAAAATCCAGATTGATCTCTATGAATCACCTTTGCCAACCTATCCGCCATGATTGAAGCAAAAATCTTATAATCCACATTTAATACAGAGATCGGTCTATAATCTTCTGTGTCCTGCTTAACGAAATCAAGGCTTCCCTCCATGTATCAGGCACCTCTTCTCCTTTCCAAATTTTTTTATAAACTTCATGTAGTTGTGGGAGCAGTATTTCTTCAAAAGTTATATAAAACTCCACTGGGAGGCCATCTGTCCCAGGTGCCCTACCCTTATTCTGTCTTTTGAGAGCTTCCACCATTTCCATCATTGTAATTGGTTGATTTAAAATCTTCTGGTCCCCCTCTGAGAACTTTTGGATGGTACGTTCTTGCAGGTAATGAAGTATTTTTTCTCTGGTTATGTTCTCTCTTGCATATAAATCTCTATAAAAGTCTTCTACAATCTTCTTCAAATCCTGAATTCCATTTCGTTCCACTCCATTTTTGTCTTTCAATGATTTTATCAATGTCCTTTCAGACTGTTTTCTTATTTGATAGGCCAACCACCTAGTTGGTTTATTGGTGTTCTCAAAATAATTTTGTTTAGCATAGCTCATTTTCTTTGCTAGTTCTGCTGTCAGTAAACAGTTCATCCTGTGCGTAAGAAGTTTAATCTTACCTCTTTTGTCCAAGCCTCCTCCGGCCTCCATTTCCTGCTTCTCTTGCTCTAATATTTCCCTCTTCAAATTAAAATATTCCTCATTTTTTTCTTGTTTTTTCTTGCCACCTCCTTTATTAAAAATCCTCTAGCAAAGGCCTTGAAAGCATCCCAAACCATTCACCTCGGGATATCTGGACTGATATTTTCTTTTTTAAAAAAACGTAAATTCTGAAGACTTCTCACCACCTTACTATCCTTCAATAAGAAAGGGTTTAGTGTCCATCTACCTTTAGGATTTGTCCCCTGTAATTCCACAGTTACCAGATTATGGTCAGCATATGTACTTGCCTCAATTTCTGCCTCCTGTATTTCCTTTACCAAAGAAGATGACATCCAGCACATATCTAGTCTAGACCAAGAGTCATGTCTCACTGAGTAATATGTGTATTGTTGTTTTTTAAAGTTTCTTATTCTCCATACATCAACCAATCACCATTCCTCTATAAGTTGCAAGAGAGAATTAGTAAATTCATTGCCCTTTATCTTCTTTTTCTGAGTGTTCATTTTCCAGTCCTGTTTATTGTCAAACACCGCATTAAAATCACCAATCACACAAATCTCTTGAAAATCCTGTTTGGCTATCAAATTTAAACGTTTCTGTAAAACTTTTCCTGATTCTGATTCGGGGCATAGATAATCACAATCAATACCCTTTTATTCTGTCTCTGGATAGCCACCATCAATACTCTTCCATCCACTGAGGCAAGTACGAACTCCGACTGCAAATGCTCTTTAATATAGGTAGCTACTCCACGCTTCTTCTTCTCTTTATCCATAGCCGCAAATACTTTGCCTAATCCCTTATAGTCCAAATATTTTTCATCATTTTTTCTAATATGGGTTTCTTGTATACATGTTATATCTGCATTATGTTTCTTCAGTTGGTGGAATATCCTTCTTCTTTTCTGAGGTCCATTTAAGCCATTCACGTTAACCGATATGAACTTCAACTTCCTTTTGTCCATCTAAATTCTGTGTTTGTTTGCGGTCCTTTTTGCCTTTAGTCTTTTGTCTCGTAATGATTGGAGATCTCAGTCTAAATCTTCTTACCCTTTGTGGTCTGGCAAGTGGAATCGACGCTGTTGCTCCTTGAGATTGAGGCTCCAGTTCCCTTTCAACCTCTCCCTCTTCTCTCTCCTCTCTTTCCTCTTGGTCATCCGACAGCTCTTCCCCATAGGTCTCTAGGAAATCCTTTGCTTTAAAAACTGAAGTAATCCTAAATCTCTTCCCTTCAAAGTTGAAGAAGACCCCTTCTGGCAAAATCCACCTGTAGGTGATATTATTGGCTCTCAGGAGAGCTGTTAATTCTGAATATGCCCTTCTTTTCTCCCTCACTCTCCAGGGGATCTCTTTCAACACCCTAATTTCTTCTTGTTCTATCTTCAGCGGTGAGGCATTTACCTCCTTCAATATCTTATCCCTGACCACTCTTTTATGGAACCGTACCTGTACTTCCCTGGGTACCTTGAATCTTCTTGCATATGCTGAATTCATCCTGAAAGCCACATCTATCTCTTTTGCCACTTCACTTATATCTTCAAGCTGTAAGTGATTTGCCAACAGTTCCACCATTTTTAGAGACAGGTCTTCCTCCTTCTCCTCTGGAATATTCTGAAACCTCAAAACAAATGCAGCTCTCTCCACCTGTAATCTCATCATGTCATGCTCTAACAGCGATTGTTTCTCTTCGTTTTCTTGAACCTTCCTTTCCACCTGTCTCGTCTTTGTCTCAACTTCCTCAACTGTAGTGCTTAATGCCACAATTTTTGTGGTGTTATCAGCTATTTGTTTTTGCGGAAGCTGCAAACTCTGGGTGAACTGTTCAGTAATGTCCTTCATAGCATTCTGTATCGGTACTGCCGCCTGGGGGATCATATCTCTTACTTCCTGAATAGCTTGATTGACAGGTGCTATTGCTTGTGGAATTGAATTTCGAATTTCTTCTATGCTGGCTTTGATTGGCTCTATAACATCATTAATTGTGCTTAAAATAGTAGCTTGCACCAAAGCTTGCATTTCTTTTTGGGGTTCTTTTTGTCCTGAGCTCCCTAACTTTCCCATTGCAGAACTCGGACCCCCTGGTGAAACCAATGATGGTTTTCTTCCTCCTGCACTGGACATTTTTAACCATTTAATCACAAATTCCAAATCCCAGCCTTAACATGCACAGAGTATATTCAAATTCACCGCCGTATATATATTTTCCCTTTTGTTTATGTCCAGCCCTTATCCAATATTTAGGAACAGCACACTTCTGTTGGCTCCTTTCCCAGACCTTCTATCTCCAATAAGTTCAACAAATTATGGAAATCACTGATATTTAGACTATCTTGTTCCCTGGCAAAATCCCCAGAAACTGCTTCTGCTATCTTCCCCAGATGTTTACCAAACGTTCCGTTGGCAGTTCTCCCAGACTAGCTACCTTCCCGTCCTTTCCCCCTCCTTTATTCCCCAAACAATCCCCCTATAGGCAGCCTCTAATCCAACAATCCCAAAGAAGTCAAGCACACAGTCAATCACTAATCCAGCACCTTATTATTGATTAGTATTGTTTCACCAATGAGATTTAGCGTTTCTGCTTGGACTCAGGCTAACTCTCCAACTTCAGTAGTCATTAATGATTGCAGCAAAAATTGAGAATGCTGTAACACTCTATCTCCCTCTTGATCTTCCACCCTGGCCCTGCAGGGGTAAAAATTAGCGTGCGATGAAGAGGCCTCCCCTTCCCTGTTTCTTCTACCCTTCCCCTGTAAGGGTGAAAATTTGAGTGCGTTGCAAAGGGGATCTCCCACCGACACCTCCTTCTCAGAATGCTTTTGTCTTTCAAGCCAAGTCTCTTACTGAATGTTATGCCTTCAGTCCCGCAGAATTCATACAGCTACAGTTCAATTCTTCAAATTTTTAATCCAGCTTAGAGTGAAACCCAAATTCCAAGCCCAGGCCAAAAACAGCCAGCCTGAATAACTTTATAGCCAGCTCAGATCTCTTTCAGCTTCCACAGCTCCCATTCATTCAGGATGGGGTTTCACTTTCTCTCTCGCCCTCTCCACTCTCACATCGCCAAGCTCATTTATTCTCGCTTACTAGCTGGTTATTCTTCAGGGGGGAGAGCCCTCTCCTCTTATGCTACTTCTTGGGGCTAATTATATTAAATCACCCTTTTATCCCAGTATTTTGTTCCGTGTACTCACAGAAGCGCTCAGATGGCAAGATTTCTCTCCCCCCCTTCCGGTGCAGAAGCATTGGCTTTGCTCAGAAGTACTGAGCCCGAACTTTGATCCCATGTTGGGGGCGATCCAGCCCACCCCATGAGTCACAACTCACACAGGGTTACAGATCAAGCCCCTTGCTACTGTCCGTCCCTTCCCGGGACAGCAGGGGGTCCTTTTAGTGATCAAAGGACCCCATTAAAGATCGTAAATTCACCACCACGCCAAAGCACATGTGTCTCGCCACGCCGCCTAGAGCACTCTCCACTAGCACCATCCTGTGGCGGGAACAAATATTTTATGACTTTTACTGAGAGTAAAACAAAATATACTTTTGTGTATATGATGAAGAGCAAAGATGAGATGCTGAATAAATTCAAATGTTATGTGGCCACAATTAAAAACAAGTTTGACCAAGCACCTCAAAGCTTACACACCGATGAAGGTGGAGAATATTGCAATGCAGAATTTAAAAGATTTATAGAACTTGAACACAAGGTGTCTATCCCACACTCGCCTCAACAAAATGGATCTTCTGAGAGGTTGAATAGAACAATCCAGGAAATGTGTAGGGCTATGCTATTGCATTCTGGACTACCAAATACCCTATGGGGTGAAGCTGTGAACACAGCAGTGTACCTACACAATAGAGTACCATCAAAGATTACTGGGACCATTCCTTTTGAGGCCTGGTTTAAAAAGAGACCTGGACTAAAGCATATCAAAGCTTTTAGTTCCAAAGGGTATGATCACATACCAAAACAGAAAAGGGGAAAACTTGACCCTAGAACTAAAGTTGGACTTGTAGCAGGATATCCTGTTGGTGGAAAAGGATACAGGATATACAACCCCCAAAACCACACAGTTAGGGAATGCAATGTTGTATTTGTTGATGAGCATGATTTGCCAAGTGTTTCCAGTGCAACTGATCTACAGAGGTCTGGGACTGCTCCTGAAGAGTTGGTTGCATAGTTACCTGTGGTGACCACCGGGGAACTGGTAGGTCTACCTTCTGAAGAAACTGCCAGAACAGAAGGGAAAGCGGGAACCACACCAGAGGAGGCAGCATAACCTGTGACAGAACCCACAACCAGTGTGAGACGATCAGAAAGGAGCACTAAAGGGCAAGCACCAAAGAAATATGGATTTTGTGAAACTGTACAATCTGCAAAAGAACCTAAGAACTGGAAAGAAATATGCAACTTACCTGCGAGTGAAAGCAATGGAACAGGAAATACTATCCATATATGAGAAAGAAGCATGGACTCTTACTAAGCTACTCAAGGCAGAAAGCCTGTTGGAATCAAATGGGTATTCAAAATCAAGTGTAAAGATGATGGGACTGTAGAGCTACACAAAGCATGCCTAGTAGCTAAAGACTACTCACAAGAATATGGAACTGACCACTTTGAAACTTTTGCTCCAGTTACTGACCAAGCAACTTTCAGAACACTTCTTAGTGTTGCTGCATCAAGAGACATGATTGTAGAGCATCTTGATGTAAAGATTGCATTTCTCAATGGAGATCTATCTGAAGAAATATACCTGGAACAACCTGAAGTGTTTAAAGTCAAAGGACAAGAGGATTATGTTTACAGACTCAACAAAGGACTCTATGGACTAAAACAAGGAGCAAAGGCCTGGTATGACAAAATTACTGGAGTATTGCAGAAGCAAGGCTTTGAGCAAGGGAAAGCTGAACCTTGTCTGTACACTAGAATTAAAAATGGACAATACCAGTATGTTCTTGTATATGTTGGGCTGAGGCTGGAAGTGGAGTCAGTTGGGCTGAGGCTGGAAGTGGAGAGCACCTGAGGAGTTACTGAGAGAAGGTAAGGGATTTTTCTTTCTCCCTTTGCCTTCCTTGCTGCTGTGTGGGGACTGAGAGAGAGTAGGTTGTTTTGTAGCCTGATAGAGAGTGGTTCTGTGTAAGTCTGTGAGGGACTGGTTGTGCTTTGGGGGCTGTTGGTGGCTGAGTGTGTTGCTGTAAGTGGATTACTGTGAGTGGAGTGCAGGCCCTGCCCCCTATTGTGCTGGGCTCTGCTCTGCTGAGCAGGAAGGGGCCTCTTGGAATAAAGGGCTGCTCCTCGTCAGAGGCACGAGCCTTTGGCGTGAGCCGAAGGGCGAGAAACAAAGGGCTCTTGCCCTGTGGGTCGCAGCCTGTGGGTCGTACTTGGAGGCCTTGTAACTGCTTGAGTAAAGCGCTGCTTCTGAGTTCAGGAGGTAGACGTTCTGGTGAGAAAGACATTTCGTCAGTCTCAAAGTTTTCAGGGTACATCACATAAAGAAGAGTTTGAGGGAAGTTCCTGAAGCTGTAGAAGAAAGCATAGCTCCTGGGATAATGGATGGTGAGGATCTACTCCAGTGACCTGCCTGGGCTGTGCCATGATTATTTTTCTGCCATGCCAAGAAATGAATTATACATGCTGCAAGTACAAGCTTGTAAAAATGCTTGAGGAGAAGGTGGGAGAACTCGAGGCACAAATCTGTGCACTGAAGAACACCAAGGAGGTGGAAAGCTTTTCAGACGTGACAGAAGAAGAGCCCCTGAAAGAACAGCAAGAGGAAGGAAGTAACAAGGACCACATGGGTGAGTGGAAGAAAGTAACTTTGAGGAGTAAGATACTCAGAAAACAATCAAAGCCAGTGGAGCAGCAAAATCGATACCAGCCACTTCTGTTGATGGAAGACCGGAACGGCACACTTCATGATCGAATGGATGTGACTGGCACACAAGCACATAGGCAGAGAGGGAACCAAACCATCCCACAGAGGAAGAGACGAGTAGTGGTGGTTGGTGACTCCCTACTGAGAGGGACAGAAGAAGGTGTCTGCAGACTGGACAAGGAATCTCGAGAGGTTTGTTGCCTTCCTGGAGCATCCATCCGAGATGTGACGGAGAGAATTCCAAGACTGATCAAGACCTCTGATCCCTACCCACTCCTTCTGATCCACGTGGGAACAAACGATACGGCCCGAAGAAACCTTGAATGGATCTCCAAAGACTATGAGGCTCTGGGCAAGAAGGTGAAAGATCTGGGGGCTCAGGTGGTGTTCTCCTCCATTTTACCTGTTGAGGGCCATGGAGCTGGAAGGGAGAACAGGATACTGGAAGTGAATGGCTGGTTACGTAGATGGTGCCGTCGAGAGGGCTTCGGCTTCCTGGACCATGGTATGTACCTCCGACACGAAGGACTGTTGGCGACGGATGGGGTGCACCTGACAAAGAATGGGAGGAATGTCTTCACTGGAAGACTTGTGAACCTGATCAGGAGGGCTTTAAACTAAAGACATTGGGGGTGGGAAGAAAAAGCAGCATCCCCAACACTAAGTTCAGGAAGGGGAATGACCAGAGAATAAATGAATGAGAGAGAGGTGAGTTTAGTAATCTTCAGGTAAATTTGAAGGGACCTACGGTAGGAAGGGATGTCTGTAATCTGAGGTGTCTTTATACTAATGCACAGAGTATGGGAAATAAACAGGAGGAACTTGAACTCCAAATATTGGAAAATAGGTATGATCTGATAGGTGTCACTGAGACTTGGTGGGATGACTCTCATATATGGAGCACAGTGATTGAAAGATATACCTTGTTCAAACGGAACAGAATAAACAAAAAAGGGGGTGGGGTGGCACTATATGTCAAGAATGAATATGCTTGCACTGAAATTCAGGATTTTGAGAGTTGCCCTGTTGAAAGTTTGTGGGTAAGGATAGAGGGGGAAAAGAAGGGGATATTGTTGTGGGGGTATACTACAGACCTCCAAATCAACCGGAGGAACAGGATAATGCATTTGTACAGCAGCTTGCTAAACTTTCACAGAGACAGGATGTAGTGGTTATGGGAGATTTTAACTATCCAGATATTTGCTGGGAATCTAACTCTGCTAGACATGGGACATCCCGCAGATTCTTGAATAGCCTTGAGGACAACTTCATATCTCAGAAGGTGGAAGTGGGAACCAGAGGATCTGCTATCCTAGATTTAATTCTGACTAACAGGGAAGAACTGGTTGATGAAGTGAAGGTGGTGGGTTCCTTGGGGAATAGTGACCATGTCAGCTTGGAATTTGATATAGAGAAGATTGTGAAACCAGGACGTAGCAGAACTCATATCCTGGACTTCAGGAAAGCTGATTTCAATAAACTCAGAGATATAATAGGTAGGATCCCATGGCTGGAAATGCTGAAGGGAAAATCTGCACAGGAAGGATGGGTGATGCTGAAAAATGAAGTGCTTAAGGTACAATCTCAAACTGTTCTGGTAAGAAAGAAAGGTGGGAGGCGGGTAATGAAGCCAAGGTGGCTGAACAAGGAACTCTCTGAGGAGCTGAAACTAAAAAGGGAAATGTACAGGAAATGGAAGGAGGGTCAGATTACTGAGGGTGAATACAAGACACGAGCACAAATCTGTAGGAATGGTGTCAGAAAGGCTAAAGCACAGATGGAGCTGAGGCTTGCAAGGGATGCAAAAAATAACAAGAAAAATTTCTATGCCTATGTTCAGAGCAAAAAGAGGAACAGGGATGGAGTAAGCTCATTGCTAGGGGAAGATGGTCAAGCCTTAACAAGGGATGAAGACAAAGCGGAATTACTCAACTCTCACTTTGTGTCGGTCTTTAACCGTAAAGTGAGCTGTATGCAAACTGAAGAATGCAGGGCATATGAAGGAAAGGGGAACTGCCAGTTCAGAATAAGTAAGGAAATGGTTAGAGAACATCTAACTGCCTTAAATACTTTCAAATCTCCAGGGCCGGATGGCTTGCATCTGAGGGTGCTAAAAGAAATTGCAGATGTTATTTCAGAGCCTCTGGCTATAATGTTTGAGAGGTCCTGGAGTACGGGTGTTGTGCCGGAAGACTGGAGAAGAGCGAATGTTGTCCCAATCTTCAAGAAGGGGAAGAAGATGGACCCGGGAAATTATAGGCCTGTCAGTTTGACATCAATATCTGGGGAAATTCTGGAGCAGATTATTAAACACTCTGTCTGTGAACACCTTGAACAAAATGAGTTAATTGGTAATAGCCAGCATGGGTTTATGAAGAATAAGTCATGCCAGACTAACCTTATCTCCTTTTTTGACAGAGTTACTAAAATGGTTGACTCTGGCAATGCCGTGGATATAGTGTATCTAGATTTCAGTAAAGCATTTGACAAAGTTTCTCATGATATCCTTGAGGATAAGCTGGTTAAGTGTGGGCTGGATGGCACAACCGTTGGGTGGATTCATGGTTGGTTGAAAAATTGTACCCAACGAGTGCTCGTAAATGGCTCTGCGTCTACGTGGAGGGTAGTCTCAAGTGGAGTACCACAGGGCTCGGTCCTAGGCCCGGTGTTATTCAATGTTTTTATGAATGACCTGGATGAAGACATAGAGGGGATGCTTATCAAATTTGCAGATGACATGAAGCTGGGTGGGATTGCTAATTCTGAAAAAGACAGAGTCAGGATTCAGAAGGATCTTGATAGGCTGGAACAGTGGGCTGAGACAAATAAAATGAATTTCAATAGAGATAAGTGCAAAGTCCTACACTTAGGTACAAAAAATCAAAGGCACAGATATAGAATGGGAGGGACTTGGCTTGACAGCAGCACATGTGAAAGGGATCTAGGTCTTATGGTTGATCACAAGCTAAACATGAGCCTGCAGTGTGATGCGGCTGTGAAGAAAGCTAATGCAATCTTAGGATGCATTAGCAGAAGCATTGTGTCCAGATCACAGGAGGTGGTAGTTCCGCTGTATTCTGCTATGGTCAGGCCCCACCTGGAGTACTGTGTCCAGTTTTGGGCACTACATTTTCGGAAGGGTGTTGACAAACTCGAGCGGGTCCAGAGGAGGGCGACCAGGATGGTGAGAGGGTTGGAGTCCAAGTCTTATGAGGAAAGGCTGAGGGAGTTGGGTATGTTTAGCCTGGGAAAGAGAAGGTTTAGAGGGGACATGATTGCAGTCTTCAAGTATTTGAAGGGCTGTCATGTAGAAGATGGAGTGGATCTATTCTCTTTTGCTCCAGATTGCAAGACTAGATCTAATGGGTGGAAATTACAAGGGAGTCGTTACCGGCTTAATATCAGGAGAAACTTCCTGATTGTAAGAGTGGTTGAGCAGTGGAACAGACTGCCTCAGGAGGTGGTGGATGCTCCTTCGCTGGACGTTTTCAAGAGGAGACTGGACAACCATCTTTTGGGTATGTTGTAGGTATGTAGGGGTTTCGGCTGTGTTCCTGCAGAGTGCAGGGGGTTGGACTAGATGGCCTGCAAGGTCCCTTCCAACTCTAACATTCTATGATTCTATGATTCTATGTTGATGACTTGATCGTGGCTTGTCAAAGCAGAGAGGACATTAAAGAAATAGCTGATGGACTGAACAAGGAAGTGGAAGTCAAACAGCTAGGAGATGTAAAACACTACCTCGGAATGCAAATTGAGAGACTTGAGGATGGAACTTTTCTACTATGCCAGAAACAAAACATTATGGACTTTATAGAATATGTTGGTATGAAAAACTACAAAGCATCATCCATACCACTGGAACCTGGATATCTAAAAGAAAGGAATAGAAAACCTCTTAAAGACATTGGAGAGTACAGAGAAGCAGCTGGAAAACTTCTCTACCTGAGCAAAACCACGAGGCCAGATATCACAGCAGCAGTAGGCATCTTATGCAGAAAAGTGAGTTCACCTAATCATTATGATTGGAGTGCAATAAAGAAACTGACATGGTATCTGAAAGGAACAGTGGACTTATGACTGAGAATTGGACCAGCTGAAGGATCCAGACTAGTTGGATATATGGATGCCAGCTGGGGAGAAGAGTCGAATGAGTATAAAACAACTATTTTTCTATGGAGATGGACTAATAGATTGGACTAGTAGAAAGCAAACTGATGTGGCGCAGTCTACAGCAGAAGCTGAGTGTGTTTCAGCAGCAAGTGCTTGTACTAGACTTGAATGGATTTTTCATATGTTGAAAGACTTTGGGATAAGAGAACCTGTACCTGTACTTATGTTTGAGAACAATCAACCATGTATTACTATATGTAAGTGTGATGGAATTAGAGGTTTACAAGTGGAGACCCGCAAGAAAAGTTCCTCTCCTACTCAAATCCCAGGCTTCATCCCTCAAATGTCCAGGGATTTCCCAACCTGGAGTTGGCAACCCTATTTCCTTCCCAACTAACAGTCAACCTACCTTTATCTGCCTCTCTGTCTTCTGCTTTCCATCTCCACCCCCCAGCCTCTACCTAGGAAAATTACAGTCTTTCTCCACAGTGAGGGCCAAAGCAGCTTTCATTATTCCCTCCTCCTTTTTATCTGCACAACAACCCTGTGAGATTGGTTAGGCTGAAATATTTGACTGGTTCAAAATCACGCAGTCACCTTCCACTGCAAGATGGGGATCTGAACCTGGGTCTTGCAGACCCTATTTTGAAGCTCTAACTGCTGCACCTCACTGGCTTTCATAAGGTGGCTGCTGATGAATGGTAGCAAGCAGTTGAGGCTAGGTGAGTCATGTATATCAGGGGGGACCTGGCAACCCTAGACTGCTGCCAGGCCTAGAGTTGCCAACCTCCAAATGGGCCCTGGAGACCCCCCAGAATTACAACTGGACTCTAGACAGCAGAGGTCTGTCTCCCTGCAGAAAATGGCTGCTTTGGAGGGTGGACTCTGTGGCATTATACCCAGCTGAGGCCTCTCCCTTCCCAAACCCAGCCCTCCTTAGAGTCCACCACAAAATCTCTAGAAATCACCCAGCCTGGCACTGGCAACTCTTGTGAGGCCTGGCCCCAAGGCTCCTCCTCCCTCCCTGAAAGGCCAAAAGAGGCCTGGAAAGGGCCCTTCCCCACACCCTTTTACTGACAGAGCCAGTTAGAAGCCTCCTGCGCCCCCCCCCCAAACATTCTAATCTCTCACCATTGATGCCTGGAGTTAGGTCCCTGCAGAGGCCATTTCAAAAGGTTTTTGGGGGATTCAACCATCCCTGAAGGGATTTTCTTAGTTTCTGGATTTTCCTACAAACCCAGGAAGTCTACTGACTATGTAGGAAAAGCTGTTGGGGGAGAGTGAGCCCCCTTTTTGTGGAAATAGTTATCTGCACATTTTGGCTATTAGAATAAGGATGGACAGCAGCAAGGTAAACCCAGCAGCTGCTGAGTCACATGACACTGAGAGAGGTAGGGGCCAGATGGCTTGGAACTCTCAGGGAGATGAGTGACAGATAACTGTACAGAAATGACAGTTGAGAACTGACCGTTGGGAGAGTCAGGGAGTTCGTAGATTGATGACAGAGAGTTAACACACAGGGAAAGTTTCTGAGGGAGCTTTGAGAGTACAACAGCCTCTGAGCTCAGTAGAATCAGCTTGAGAGCAGTTGAAGTGAAAAACTGTGGCTGAAAAAGCCCTCTGCTCTGGTACCCTCTAACATAAAGAGGAGAGTGGCAAGAGAGTGAAAAGTACAAGACCTCAGGGGTCACAAACCACAAATACCCTGCTCCATACGAACTTAAGGTGGCTAAGGAAGGGCAAAGGGTCTGGAGGAGTCTGGAGAGCTGGGTTTTGTCGAGCCAGTAGACTCAGGAAGCCAGGCAGTTAAAGCCCAAAGGTTAACCATAAAACATGTTCTGGAGAGTTGAGGAGTCAGAGAAGGGGTTCTGTGAACCAGAGAACATCTGAGTCAAACTGAGAATAATAAACCTACAGCTTATGAAAAGGTGAAGTGAAGTGTTTATACTACAAAGTATCCAAAATATCCTGTGTAAATATATCCCACCCCCCTGTTGGAGTTTTCTGTATAATAAAATGTGTGACATTTATAAGCCCTGGTGCCTGACTCTGTAGGAAAGAATAATACTGGGCAGTTGTCCTCCATATATCCAGAAGTTAAAGCAACCCCCGAAGAGACTACTGTTGAGGGTGAGCTGATCAGCCATCAGAGATATGAATTAGGACTGATCGGTCACTTCATAAGATCATAAACTGAATACAGTGCCATTACATATATAGAAAGGTGGCGATGCCAGAGCTACCTCACGGCAATGTCCTGGGATGGGGCGGTGCTCGTGTTAGTAAGGAAGAAAGTACCACAGCGAGAAGTAAATCTATCAGTATTAAGTGTGCGTTAGTGAAAGATTTGTACCAGAAGAAGCTAATTGACATTGAACATTGTCGTACAGAGGAAATGGTGGCTGACATTTTGAGTAAGCCACTGTCCAAGGAAAAATTTGAATGACTTCATGAAATGTTAAATATGCTTGATGCAAATGTTGAAATGAATAATGTTTTGTAGGTGCATGTATAATGGTTTATATGTTGGTCCTTGAGAAAGGGTGTTGGAAATGTATGGCTGTCAGGCTCCTTAGTCAGATCACACAACACAGGGCTTCTTCAGAAGACAATGTTTAAAGGTGAATCAGAACTAAAGACACGTGTACTGCTTGTGTCAGTAATGGCCACATACAATAACGCCTTCTAAGTTATACTACATTCAAGCATCCTCCCATGTAGCTGAAGCCAATGAATACATTTCGTGCACACAGGCAAAGCAAGCAGGCAAAGCTAAGCACAATATTCTAGAAACTGTTGGTTTCCAGCATAAGACTCCAGCAGCTGGAGAATACAAGGTCGGAGACCTGATAACAGACAGTGAGTAAAAGCACAAAGGATGGGAGACTGAAAGTACTCCCACAGCATTCCATTCACATAACAGGGCTAACTGACAATGGCTTGCAAGGTCTCAGATTCCAGCCATTATAGGGTTGTTTACCTTTCTATGCTATTGTTTAGACTGACCTGGAAGGGAAACCTGGCACAGAGCCAATGGGGAGAAAGCCTGGGAAATCCGAGTCTGTCTTGTAATACTGATTGGTTACTGGTTTCAGGTGACTTCCTTTCTAGGGGTCAAGTAGAAGGAGATTCCAACAAGGATAAAAGAGAGAAGATTGACTCCATCTTCAAGGCGCAGGAATTTCTGAAGAGACACGCCAGTCCAGAGGAAGAGGCAGCACTCGCAACGTGGACAGATTTGAGTAGTGAAGATGACAGCGGCCCAGAGGAGGGAGGTGCCGGAGCGGGAGAAGTGAAAACCAAAGGTGGCCCATCCTATAACTTGAGGGATACCAAAGGAAGACAACCTAAGAAATAACTGTTCGGGAAACGTCAAAAAGGAGATGACTAATAATTAACCCCAAAGGACATTACTAACCTCATTAACAGAGTTATTTTGAATTTTTGTTAGATGAAAAGAAGACTCTCAAATCACGGAGATTGCCAAAAACTGTATCTATATTGATTTAAACTAACCTTTATTAACAGAATACTCACTCCGCTCTTTTCTTTATCCCTCTATATACCCTACCTTTTTCTATTTATAAAAAGAATAAATTCCTCTCCTTTTTAGGAGGGTTTTGATAAAAAAAAAAAAAGTAGAAGGAGATTCTCCATTGTTGTCTACCTTTTTGTGACCATGCTTTTATAGAAGTAAGATGTAACAATGTAGCTATTAGCCATGTTTGCGACTTTGTAGGTTTCCTGTGTACCTTTACCCTTATAAGATAACTCTGGACAAACACGACCTAATCACAAAACAAGTATAAAGCCAACAGTTATGAGAGTCTGACCCACAATTCAAACAGTCATCAAGACTTGCAAAGAAAATACTGTGTATTCTAATCTGAAGCACTACAACATCATAAACGTAAGAACGTAAGCATCCGGGATCCATTATAAACATAGCAGCATGTTAGCCTGAATGTTAGTTGAGATCAGCATCCTGTCTTAATATAATATTTCTTATAGAAATAGAGAGCTTTTGCACCTGTATAATATTTCCTGAAGAAGATCCATCATTGAAATGTTGTTATGTAATCCAGAGACGATGTTGATTATGTACCTTTGTTCAAGGATTTTCTTACGTTTATGATGTTGTAGTGCTTCAGATTAGAATGCACAGTATTTTCTTTGCAAGTCTTGATGACTGTTTGAATTGTGGGTCAGACTCTCACGACTGTTGGCTTTATACCTTTACCCTTAGAAATAAATCTTTTTAAACAGAAAGAAATGTCTCCTCTCCAGTGAAGCAAAGATCCATTGAAAACTCTGAGTAATTAAGTATTTTTGACTATTTTTTCCCAACAACCATCTGTCAGGTATCCCTGTCACAGTTATGGAATGTGGAGGGGTACTCTTAGTCTACCAGCCTCTGAGCGTTACCATTTTCACTGTCAGTGCACGGTAACTTAGTTGTGTGGGTGGACTTTGGGCTGCAACACAGAGAGTGGGTGGGGTGGACCATGTCAGGGTCCCCCGTCTTCTTCATTGTTTCCATTGCCTCTACCCCGACAAACCTGGGGGGGTGGTGCTTGGGAGGGCAGGATGTCAGGTAGCCCTGTCATGATTATGGAATGTGGAGGGGTACTCTTAGTCTACAAGCCTCTGAGCATTACCGTTTTCACTATTAATATGTCATCACTGCTTGACCTTGTAGAAGCTCCAGCTGCAGAACTCCTAAGCTGGGAACCAATCGCTTTTAGATTGTTTGCTAGCTTTTGCCTGCACTTGTGAACTATACTCATTGGCTTCAGCTTGGTGGGGTATGTGTGTTTGATTCTAGCTTAATTCAGGAGACCCTCCTGTTCCCGGGCATTCCTGACACAAACAGTACATGTATCATTAGTTCTGGTCACCAATAAACAATTTCCTTCTGATGAAGCCTGGTGTTGTATGACCTGACTAATGAGCCTGACACCATCACATGGATCACTGAGGCAAGGTCTGACTGGAACAAATAGGAACCAATTGACGGATTGACACAGATGGCAGAATGCAGTCTTCGCCACCATGGATACATGCTTGTTCTGGGTAAGGGAAGAGTCAAGCCACACTCCCAAGGTATTTACACTGTTCACTGCAGTCAGTTGGACCCCATCAAACATTGATAATAAAGGCCATCCCTGTGCTCTGGCCCTCTCCAGACATGACCTCTGTTTTTGGTGGATTTAACTGCAAACAACTCTTAAGAACATAAGAGAAGCCAATGTTGAATCAGGCCAATGTCCCATCTAGTCCAACACTCTGTCACACAGTGACCAAAAATACCAGATACCATCAGGAGGTCCAGCAGCGGGGCCAGGACACCAGAAGCCCTCCCACTGCTGCCCCCTCCAGCACCAAGAATAGAGTGCATCATCTGCCCCAGACTGAGAGTTCCTAGCTATACCTTGTGACTAATAGCCACTGATGGACTTCTGCTCCATATGTTTATCTAATTCCCTCTTGAAACTGTCCATGCTTGTAGCTGCCACCACCTCCTGTGGCAGTGAATTCCATATGTTAATCACTCTTTGGGTGAAGAAGTACTTCCTTTTATCTGTTCAAACCCAACTGCTCAGCAATTTCATGGAGTGCCCACGAGTTCTTGTATTGTGAGAAAGGGAGAAAAGTACTTCTTTCTCAACCTGCTCTATCCCATGCATAATCTTATAAACCTTGATCATGTCACCTCTCAGCCGTCGTTTCTCCAAGCTAAAGAGCCCCAAGCGTTTTAACCTTACTTCATAGGGAAGGTGTTCCAACCCTTTTATCATTCTAGTTGCTCTTCTCTGCACTTTTTCCAATGCTATAATATCCTTTTTGAGATGTGGCGACCAGAACTGTACACAGTATTCCAAATGAGGTCACACCAATACAGGGGCATTATAATACTGGCTGATTTATTTTCTATTCCCTTCCTAATAATCCCCAGCATAGCGTTGGCCTTCTTTATTGCAGATACACACTGTCTAGACATTTTCATTGAGTGATCTACTACGACTCCAAGATCTCTCTCTTGGTCAGTCTCTGCCAGTTCAGACCCCATCAACATGTATTTATATTTAGGATTTTTGGCTCCAATGTGCATCACTTTGCACTTGGCCACATTGAACCTCATTTGCCACATTGACACCCACTCACCCATCCTCGACAGATCCCTTTGGAGTGCCTCACAATCCTCCCTGGTTTTCACCACCCTGAACAACTTCGTGTCATCTGCAAATTTAGCCACTTCACTGCTTACTCCCAATTCCAAATCGTTAATAAACAAGTTAAAAAGCATTGGACCGAGTACTGATCCCTGTGGTACCCCACTGCTTACCACCCTCCACTGAGAAAGTTTCCCATTTATACTCACTCTCTGTTTCCTATTTATAAGCCAGTTTTTGATCCACAAGAGGAATTGTCCTTTTATCCCATGACTATTGAGCTTACTTAGGAGCCTTTGATGAGGAACTGTATCAAAAGCTTTCTGGAAGTCAAGGTAAACAACATCTATTGGGTCCCCCTTGTCCACATGTTTGTTCACTCCCTCAAAAAACACTAACAGGTTAGTGAGACAAGATCTTCCCTTACAGAACCCATTCTGAGTCTGCCTCAATAGTTTTTGTTCATCAATGTGCCTACTAATTCTTTCCTTAATAACAGTTTCCACCAACTTGCCCGGTATCGACGTCAGACTGACTGGGTTCTAATTTCCTGGATCTCCCCTGGAGCCCTTTTTAAAGATGGGAATGACATTAGCTACCTTCCAGTTGTCAGGAATGGAGGCAGATTTTAAAGAAAGATTACATATTTATGTAAGGAGATCCACAAGTTCACATTTGAGTTCTTTCAGAACTCTAGGATGAATGCCATCTGGGCCTGGTGATTTATTAGTTTTTAAATTGTCCATCAGTCGTAGGACTTCCTCTCTTGTCACCTCAATCTGATTCAGGTCTTTCAAACCCCCTCCCGAAATCAGTGGTTCTTGAGTGGGCAAGCACTTGTCATCTTCCACAGTGAAGACAGAGGCAAAAAATGCATTCAGCTTCTCAGTTATTTCCCTGTCAACTCTTCTGCAACTACTCCACCACAGCATCCAGGCAGAAGGCTAGGGACAAGATCGCAGTTGCTGGTTGCTTCTTGAGCAGGAAAGAGAGCTGGGTGTCATCAGAATACTGGTTGCTACAAATCTGATGACCTCTGCAAGAGGGCACATATAGATATTAAACAACATTTGGGGGAGGATGGACCCTTGTGGAATCCCACAATTCAGGGCTTGCTGTGTCAGCCTTTCACTCCCAATGGCCACCCTCTATGAGAATCCCTAGAGGAAAAAGAAGAATCACCACAAGGCAATGTCCTTTACCCCCGGGGAAGCAAGGCAATTGACCATGACCTAATGGTCAACTGTGTTGAATGCAGCCAACATCCAAAGGATGAGCAGAACTGAACCACCCTTGTCAAGATAGAGCCAGAGATCATCCACCATAACAACCAAGGCAGTCTCAATTCCAAAGCCTTGTTTGATGCTGGACTGGAGGAATCGAGCACCTATGTTTATCCAGGAAAACCTAGAGCTGCCCAACCACTGCTTGCTCAATTACCTTTCTCAGAAGTGGAATATTAGAGACTGGATGGTAATTAGCTAGGTCCCTCTTATCTAAAGAAAATTTCTTCTTTCCCATTAATTTTTAAAAAATTAATTTACAGACATAAAATATAAACTATAATCATTTATATTCAAAATCATACATTTATATAGTTCTTGAATTTTACTTTTAATATTTCACTTCTATTTAAATATCTGTATTCTATCTTTTCCATCTATCTTCATATCTAATAATATTTATTATAAACATGTATCATCTGACTCATTTTATCATTTTTTAAAAAAATCAGTTTTAATAAGTTTTATCAGTTTTAATTTAATGTTGTTCTTGATTTTCATCTGTATAATTGAAAAAACCTTTCCTTTTTTATTATGCACAAAAGATGCTAATTTTGCCATTGTCGCATATTCATTTAGTTTATTCTTCCATTCCTTCTGGTCTGGGCATTTCACTGCCTTCCATTTTGCTGCAAATATTACTCTTGCCACCATTACCTGTCAGGTTCAACAGCAAGCAAGTGCAGGCACACTGTCATGTTGCAGCAGGCGAGAGAGTGCATCGGCCAGGGAGTTTGATCTACCAGGGAAGTGGTGCAGGGTAAACTGAAACTTGGAGAAAAACTCAGCCCACCTAAATTGTTTGGCGTTCAGGTTATGGGGTGTGCAGAGAACCTCGAGGTTTTTGTGATCAGTCCAAACCTCAAAGGGAACATGGGCCCCTTCTAGCCAGTGTCTCCATATGGCTAGGGCCAAACGGATCGCCCCAGCTTCCTTATCCCACACAGGCCAGTTTCTCTCAGTGTTATTGAATTTGTGGGATACGTATGCTAAGGGATGAAGCTGACCATCAGACCCTTTTTGTAAGATCGCCCCCCCCCATAGCGACATCTGAAGCATCGATTTGAACCACAAATTTCTTGGTTTCATCTGGGTGCACTAACACCGGCTCTGTTGTAAACGAAGCCTTTAGTTGATCAAATGCCTCCTGGCACCTAGGGGTCCACTCCAGCTTAGTCCTGGGTTTGGCTGCCCCCAGTCCCTTCCCTTTGGTTTTCAATGTCAGTTAGGGGTAGGCTCACTTGGGCAAAGTGGGGCAGGAAATTTCTGTAAAAGGAGGCAAATCCGAGGAAACTCTGGAGCTGTTTGCGGGTCTTTGGAGGTTCCCATTCCAATACATCCCAGACTTTCTTTGGGTCCATCTCAATCCCCTTCTGAGATATATGGTACCCTAGGAAGTCAATGCTGGTCTTATGGAACTCACATTTGGACAATTTGGCAAAGAGTTTGTGCTTGAGTAAAGTCTGGAGGACCTCTCTCACCAGCCAAACATGAGAGGCCATGTCAGGGGAGTACAGCAAAATGTCATTCAGGAAAACTACCACCCCCTTAAACAGGTGCTTGTGTAACACTTCATTTATTAAGTTCATAAACACTCCCGGCGCCCCCTGGAGGCCAAATGGCATCACACAGTATTCAAATTGTCCCAAAGGGGTGTTGAAGGCAGTCTTATATTCATCTCCCTGCTGGATGCATACACGGAAATAAGCATCCCGCAAATCAAGCTTAGAGAAGATTTCCCTTTGCCCACCTCTGCCAAGAGGTCTTTAATCAATGGCATGGGGTAGGCATTGGTGGATGAAACTGCATTCAGCCCCCAGTAGTCTGTGCAAAGCCAGAGCCCTCCATCCTTCTTTTTACAGAAGAGAACAGGAGCTGCCAATGGGGAGGCTGCCGGCCAAATAAATCCTCTGGCAATGTTTTTATCAATGAACTTTCGCAACTCCTCCTTCTCCATGGGGCTCATGGCATAAATATTCCCTCTTGGCATTTTATGTCTGGGCAACAACTTGACTGCACAGTCAGAGTTGCGACGAGGAGGGAGCTCATCCGCTTCCTCTTCCTCAAACACCTAAGACAAGTCTCTGTATTCCTTGGGGATGTGGGCCAATTCCTCCAAGGCCAGACAAACCCAGGGAGGGTCTCTATCTGGGGGTACTCCCCAGGCAGGGTCCCAGACGTGAGTTTAACACTTTGGGAAGATGAAATGGACTATGCCTTCATCCCACAATATATATGGATCATGGCCATGGAGCCACAGGCTGCCCAACACCAAGGGGAACTTAGCTCCAGGGGACACCACAAAGACACGGTCCTCCCAATGATCTCCAGCCCCCACCCGCAATGGCACAGTCTCAAACCTACAGGGCTCTTTCATCTGAGAGCCATCTATTTGAGTAAATATCAGGGGCTCTGCCAAATGGACCACAGCTGCCTCCAATCCCAACACCAGGGAGGGGTTGATGAGATCCCTCCTGCAGCCTGAGTCTATGAGGCCGCGAACCCTAATGTACATCTTCATAGTTGGGTTTACGATAGTTACAGTCACAAAAAAAGGGGTGGGTAGTTGCTCACCACGTTAGGCACCTCGGGCGATGGGTCCTGCTGTGCTGCACCACCTACAACAGGACTTGGCTGTTTCCTGCCGGCTCTGCCGCTTCATCATCACTCGACACCGAGTCCAATATCTCCATAGTGGTGTGTAAGGCACGGGGGTTCTGCGGCTTTGCTGTCCCCTTTTTTGATGGGGTGTCAGCCCGATGCTTCTCACTTTCTTTTCCTGATGGTCCAGCAGCCTCTCCCGAAGGGCAGGCAGTGGCGAAGTGGCCCCTTTCCTCACATCTCAGACATAGGCCTTGCTTCATTTGTTGGTCTCAGACCAAGACTTTCGGCGGGGGCGGCTTGGGTTTCAGGTGGGGCGTAGTGGGTGATCTCCCAGCTGCGATCGCACTATCTAGTCTCATAGTGTGCAATCGGCTTTCCACTCTCTCAGCCTCCTCCATCCAGGCGCGCAAGGTTCTTGGCTCTTGGGAACTCATGACATTGTTTCGAATGTTGGCTACTAGCCCCAGTCAGTACTGTTGGGCTAGGACTGGATCAGTCCAGTCACAGATCTTGATGGCAAGTCATTGGAATTCCACTGAGTACTCCCTCACTGAGAGTTTGCCTTAAACGTCTGGAGGAAAGCCTTCGCCTTCTCGGCTGCCGTTCAATCTTCAAACTGAGCTCGCAGCGCCCACATGAACACGTCTATACTCCCCAATTCCACAGCATCCAAGTCATACAAAGACACGTACCAGCTGGTAGCGGCTCCCCTCAGCCAGGAAGCAATAAAATCCACCTTTTGCTCCTCGTCCTGAAATAGATGGGCCCAGTGTTGCACAAACTTCATCACTTGCAGGATAAAAAAAGAGGTTTTCCGGGTCGCCATCCAAGGTGATGTCCAATAAATCCTTGGGCCGGGGCATCATTTGCGGGGCCCCAGGGGTGGGTGGTTGCGGAGGTGGAGGAGGTAGAGGTGGCGGTGGCAGCAGCACTCCAAGCTGCAGAGGTGCTGGTGCTGGAAGGGGTGGCAGCAGCTGCGGCTGCAGAGCTGGCAGGACTGGAGCCAGGAACATGGGAGCTGGCAGCAGCAGGACGGGGCCAGGCGGTGGTAGCATGGGGCCAGGCTGTGGCTTGCCCGGGCTCGGCGGGGGGGCCAACCAGAACTCCTTGCTGGGCTGCTAGTTGCATCTGCATCACCTGGGTCATCATGGTGGGTAACGTTTGTAATAAATGTCCTAAGTCTTGCATTATCACGCGGCAATCAGTTCCCAGGCTATCCAGCTGTGTCTCCACATCTCTTCCGGGACGATGACTGCCGTGGGGGAAACTTGAGAGGTCGGCTCGGAGTTATGCCAAAATTCCCCGTACTCAGATGAGGGTCGTACATGCTGTCCCGGCTCTGACTCCCCAGCAACAACCAAGTGGTTTGCGTGGAGCCTCCCAGGTGCTTTGCCCAGTCTCTCTGCTTCTGTTGAAATGTGACCCCTCTGCCCAGGTGCAGAGGGATGAAAGACATTGTAGATCGAAGGATGGCCCCACCATCCGCCATTGTCAGCCCTCCCAGGCTGTAGACCGGCACCGAGACCGTCGACACTGGGACCCCTATTCCCGTCGACACTGGGACCCCTGCCCCCTTAGAGACTGGAGGGGTGGCCGGCACTGCCGTAGTCGTTGGGGTCATAGTGGTCGGGGGTGCGGTTGTGGAAGGGACTGTGGTGGGTTCCCCTCCTCCTCCGGGTCTGCTCATCTCGGCTGAGAGAGATTCGGCCCGGTGGCAAAAGAAGATTCCTGACAATTTCTGTCAGGTTCAACAGCAAGCAAGTCCAGGCACACTTTACTCAGAAAGGTATGCTTTATTGGAATACCAGTCTGCTGCCCATTAATGCAGAGTCATTGTCAGGAATAATGGGTAGGGCATGAGAAGCTGTGTATATACTCTGATGCTTCAGCTAGCTAAGCAAATGAAAGCTGAGCTCGCGCGCTGGAATTCTCCCGATGGGATATTACATAATGAACTGGAGAAAAACCCCATCTGTAAGAGGGCCAATACATTCACACCAGCTGGGAACCCAAGCCCTCCCTTCTGTTCGAGGCCATAAGATAGTGGCTGGCAGAGGAATGTTTCCCACAGCTCCTTAAGCAAAGCAAAGCTACGTGCATGTGAGAAAGCAAGTGAGGCATGAGATCATACAGAAAACATGGCAGTTATCTGACATCACCATATACTTAAATAATTCACTGTGTATTTTTGTAGTATTGCTTGGTAAAATATCTAATAGCATATTTTTCAGATCCATCACAAACTTAAGTTTTAATATCTTTTGCATTTCTTCATGTATCACTATCCAATATTTTCTAGCTTTCTCATATGTCCACCACACGTGATAAAATGTTGCATCTATATTCTGACATTTCCACTACTTCTCATTATAGTTTTTTTTTGTTTTTGCTATATCTTTAGGGGTATTATACCATCTAAAGAACATTTTATGCCAGTTCTCCTTAGTATTTGACATTCAGTAAACTTAATTTTGTTAGTCCATAGATTTTTCCATTTCATTGCACATGTTACTTTGGCAGCTGTATCTGAGTAGGTCTCGTGAAGTTCTTTCTATATTGTCTTGCAGAATTCCCAATAACATAGTCTCAGGTTTCATTGGCAATTTAGTTTTTAAATTATTTTGAATTTCTTCATGCATATTTTTTGAGTATCTTTTCATCTTGATGCAAGTTCACCACATGTGATAAAAGGTGCCTTCTGCTTCTTTGCATTTCCAACAGGAACCTTTGTAATTCTTATTAATCTTTTCCATATTTTTGGAGTGATATACCACCTGTAAAACATCTTATACCAGTTTTCTCTTGGTGCTTGGCTGGCTGTGAATCTAATATTCTTAGTCCATAGGTTTTCCCAGCATTGAAACTGTATTTCCTCACCAAAATTTTGCATCCATTTAATCATGCATTGTTTAACCTGTTCATCTTCAGAATCATATTGAAGCAATAACTTGTAAATTCGACCTAGTGGGTGGTCTTAGATTGTGAGACAATCTTTTCAAAATCAGGCAGTTCTTTTAGAATACCTGTTTTTATACAGGTGGCATTTTTAAATTTAGAAGCAATTTGAAAATATATCCACCATTGTATCTCTTTCCCTTCTTCTTTGATGTCTTGCCATGTCTTAAACTCTCCTTGTGAATTTATCATATTGCCGTAGGTTATGTGATCAGCATTTTTCCTTGCATGATTGCCATAATAAGCATCTATTGGTGACATTTCTCAAGGGATTGAGGGGCTGATTCTTTTAATTAGCATTTCTCAAATTTTAAATAAGATATCTCTAATCATATGTGATTTATCTTGTGTCATACTGTTTGATATGGATTTTTTAATCCACAAATAGCTGTGTAATATGTCATCAAGATCTGAAGACTTTAATTTTATCAGTCTTTCATTAGGATTTCTGATCCAATCTGATATGCAAACTACCCCATATTGATAATATAATTTGCTATTAGGTATTGCCAGGCCACCTCTTTCCTTCTCATCGTGCAGTATTTTTAATCTTATTCTTGGCTTCTTGCCATTCCATATGAACTAATTTATTTGTTTTTGCCAGTCAGACTCAGAGTCTTTTCAGGAACTGAGATTAGAATCATCTGTAACAACAGATTTAGTTTAGGTAATGCATTCATTCTGCACCAGGAATCTTTCCTAGCCAGGATAGTTGCAGTTTGGACTATCTTTCAAGATCTTTTTGTATTTTAGACCAAGTTGTCAAGTAATTATCTCTGAATAATGTATGATTTTTTCATGTGAGATATATTCCTAAGTATTTGACTGGATTGTTACATCACATTCTGAGATTTTCTTGATCTTTTCCTCATTTTTGTTTGTTGACCATTTTTAAAAAATCTTTCTTTTCTTCCTATTGATTTTATAGCCTGAAAAAGAGTCAAAACTTGTCAATTTGTTCCATTGCATGCTGGACAGATGGTTGGGGGTTCAAAATTGTAAGGACCACATTCTCAATATTGCTCTTTAATTTAAAATCCTCTCTGTCTACTTTAAATCCTTTGATTTTGGGATATTGTCTTATTATAGAAGCAAAAACATTGTCTTTCATATGTTTTTTTGGTACAAAACCAGTCTGGTCAGAATGAATTACTTTGGAGAAACCTTTCTTTAGTCTGTTGGCCATTATTGAGGCAAAAATTTTATAGTCCACATTTAACAATAAGATGGGTCTGTATGATCATGGTGACATTGGGTCATTGTTCTTTTTTAAACCTGTCCATTTTTTAATCTAGTACTCCATTCATGTCACCAAGGATTAAATTTTCTCCCTCCTGGAAATCCAGAAGTTTTTATGGGGAAAAATCTTAAACATTTTCTTTTGCATTATTTGGGGCATAAATTGAAGCCAGTGTAAAGATTTTATCTTTTGGATGTTATTTTTTTAAAATATATCTTCCCTCTGGATCTTTTAGCTCTTGTATTCTATTTTCTTCTCACCAGCTGAGGCTATATAAGCTTTGCCCAGTTTCTTGTTATATAAAATTTTCTTGTGCTCCTTTTTAACATGAATTTCTTGCAAGCAAATTATAGATAAATTTTGTTTCTTTAACCAATTATATATCTTAGATCATTTTTGAAGGAGAGTTAATATTAATATTAAATGATAACACCTTCATGGTATCCATTTCTATTTAAAAGCTGTGGCTTTGTCAAGTTTGTCTTCTTCCTTGTTTGATCATCTTTTTCTTTTCCTGATTCTTCCAGTTCTTCTGGTACTTTCCCAGTCAGTTCTTTTGCTAAAAGCTTGGCCTGTTCTATCATTGAAATCACTCTTATGCCTGTGGGCAAAAAAACAAGGATCATGGTATCCAGCCCCATCACTCCTTGGCAAATAGAAGGGGAAATCGTGGAAGCAGTGACAAAGTTCACATTCCTGGGATCCAAGATCACTGTAGTCAGTGACTGCAGCCATGAAATTAAAAGACACCTGCTCCTTGGGAGGAAAGTGATGGCAAACCTAGACAGCATAATAAAAAGTAGAGACATCATCCTACCAACAAAAGTCCATATGGTCAAAGCAATAGTATTCCCAGTATGGCTGCGAGTGTTGGAGTATAAGGAAGGCCGAGCACCGAAGAATAGATTCCTTTGAATTATGGTGCTGGAGAAGACTCTTGAGAGTCCCTTGGACTGCAAGGAGATCAAATCAGTCAATCCTAAAAGAAATCAACCCTAACTGTTCCCTGGAAGGCCAGATACTGAAGATGAAGGTCAAATAATTTGACCACCAATTGAGAAGGGAGCACTCACTGGAGAAGACCCTCGTGCTGGGAAAGATTGAAGGTCAAAGAAGAAGGGGACAGCAAAGGATTAGATGGTTAGACCATGTTATCGATGCAATGGACATGAAATTAAGGAAACTCTGAAGCATGATGGAAGACAGGAGGGCCTGGCATCATATGGTCCATCCCTCGTCTCCGGACACAATCAAACTGAAGAAGTCGCACAAGTCTAAGGACCGGTCGGTACCTGCCATGGCTTTGAAGTTGACCCCAGTCTCTGTGCAACCATTGGACTCTATGCCTGTGGACATGCAGACTGTGACCATGCTGTCATTGACTCCATCCACCATAGCAGCCCCTCTTACTTAGGTGGTGCACGTTCCATCTCGATCCCTGTTGGTGTGCAGCTATCTGCCATCAGACTTCCTCGAAGCTGAGACGGCTCATTGGGACATGCCCTTAAAGCCTGTGGAGATGCTGAGATGCCCATGACATCAATTCCATCAGAGTCAACCCTGATCCAGAACCAGTCACCGCTTCCATTATGCTCCAGCTTCCTACATGATTCCTTACGAGGGCTATTCCCATTATTCATCGGAGTCACGATCCCCTTCCCCGCAGGAACACTGTCCTTGGTCCCTTCAAGAGTGCTATAGATCTCCATCCCATGCTTCATACCAAGACGAAGATTGCTACACACTTTCTTATTTGCCATACCCTTCAGAAGACATTTTCATTCGCCTTCCTTGGGACCAAAGGCCTTTAATCTTTGGTTTGCCAGACACTCCCATTGTCATAAAACCTACATCAGCTCTGTTCCTCCGGGACCCCTAGTCAACACCCCGATGGACCTTCCTGCGTCAGCACCGCCTACACCAACTGATACCCTCGGTCTCCAGTCTTCAGCTTAGGAACCATCAGACGTTGGGTCCAGAGGATTGGATTCGGAAGCAGATTACTTGCTCTGCACTTCTCCTGAATCGGACACAGTCAAACCCAGTTCTCTCTCCCCCTCGGAGGGATCCAAAGCCTATCTTGAACTGGTCACTCGTATGGCCACTCCATTGAACATCCAACCCACCAATAATGCTCCTACTGTCACAGACTTGGTTCACAAGCTGGTGCAGGCAGATCTCCCACCAGTCTCCTTGCTTCCAATGCTCCCGGCCCACCTCGATGTCCTGTGACAAGCATGGGACAACCCTGCATCTATTCCACCAACATTGAAGAGACTTGATTCACTGTACCGTGTACAACTTCAGATGCTAAATTCCTGTTCTCGCACTTGGTCCCGAACTCAGTGATAGTGCACTCTGTGGTCAAATCCAAGCAAGCGTGGCACCCAGCTCCACTGGACTGGAAGGGATGCAAACTGGACACCCTTGGATGGAAAATGTACTCTGTTACCACTGCAACTGCCAAAATTCACAAGCACCTAGCTTATTTCTCTGCTTATTCTTTCCACCTGTTGAACTAATTGTCTATGCTGATTACAGAACTACCTGAGGCGTCTCAGAAAACTGCCACTTCCCTTGTCAATGAGTTGTCAAGACTGACAAAGCAACAAATTAACTCTGTCCACCATGCGGTATCCTGCTCCTCTAAAGCCATGGCTACTTCAATTGCCTTCCATCATCACACATGGTTGTGCTCCATCAATCTGCAACCTGACATAGTCAAAGGTAGAAGATCTACCCTTTGATGGTGAAGGCTTGTTTCATGCCACCATGGATGAGACCTTCACCAATGTGGATGACAGCCATAAGAGAGCCTGCAGCCTGTGAGTATCACAGCCCTCCCAATCATGGGCCTCCTGAGTCAAGCCCTGGAAGTCCAGTGGCCCCGAGCATTCCAGGTCCCCCCAACAATCAGACTACTGGAAACACAAGGCTCCTCCTGCTCCTTCCGCCAAAAAGACTGGACCCCCCACAAAAGAGTCTCTTTGACTCCCCCAAAGTACATGACGATGCCCCCCACTGATAACTCCAGCTTGGGGGACAAGGCTTTGCCCCTTCATAGATACCAGGGACTCTATCACCATGGACACCTGGGTTCTTATCATCATTTGCCTAGGGTATGCCATCAAGTTTTCCTCATCCCCACAAGTCCCTCATTTCATCGCTACTCCTTCTGACCTCCTTTATATGGAAGTTCAGGCTCTTCTAAACAAAAGAGCTGTAGAACTTGCCCCCCATCCCAACAACACTGGGGGTTCTACTCCTGATATTTCATTGTTCCAGAGCAGGATGGAGGGAAGCATCCCATCATGGAACTGCATCAACTCAATAGTTACATCCCACCCAAAAAGTTTCAGATGATCACTCTCCAGTCTATTATTCCCCTGATACCCAAGGATGCTTGGCTGGCATCACACAGTTTACAAGATGCCTACTCCATCACCATTCATCTTCAACACCAGCATTTCCTGAGGTTCAAAGTGGGCCCTTATCACTACCAGTACCGGGTGCTCCCCCAGGCTAGTGACTGCACCGAGAGTTTTCATGAAATGCATGGCGTCAGTTGCAGCCTTTCTCAGGCAACATGGAATAATGGTGTTTCCTTACATCAACAAATAGTTGATGGTCTCCCACTTGCAACCTCAGCTTCATTGGGATGTAGAGACCACGCTCAGACTCTTGACTTCCCTGGGCCTCTGCGTGAACATTTCCAAGTCCCACTTGACCCCCATCCAGGACTTACAGTCCATAGGAGCGCAACTCTGTACCCCCTTGCAACATGCCTTTCTCCCTCAGACAGAGCCCTTGCTCTCCACTCATTGGCATCAGCCATACTGTCTTCACCCATGCAAGTAGTTCGGGTGTTCCATTGTCTTTTGGGGATGATAGTGGCAACCACCAATGTACTGCTGTATGCCAGACTTCACATGCAGCCACTTCAGTTGTGGTTTGTTTGAGCCTTCAATCCTCTTCACATGCACCAAACCTTACCCCTTTCGGTACCACCCAGCATCCTACCACCCCTTCAATGATGGACCATAGAGGAGAATCTTTTGACTGGAATGCCTTTCTGTCTCCCTTCTCCAAGTGCTATTCTTACCACTGATGCCTCCCTGTGGGGTTGGGGAGTCCACTGTGGGACACTAATGGCTCAGGGTCAGTGGTTTGACTCAGTACACTACCAGCACATCAACTGTCTGGAGCTCCTGGCAGTACATTGAGCCCTTTGGTCATTCCTTTCAGTTCTGTGCACTCACCACCTGCAAATCACTTCAGACAACATGGCTACCATCTACTATATAAACAAACAGGGAGGGACGGTATCCAAGAAGCTTTGCAAGAAGGCCATAACCTTGTGGCATTGGTGCAAGATGCTGGACATACACCTTACTGCAGTGCATCTGCCAGGCATCCAGAATGCTCAGGCAGACCGTCTCAGCCGGATGTAGCTGGTAGAACACGAGTGGTCCCTGAATCCTCTTTACCTGCAACCAATCTTTCACGAGTTTGGGTACCCCAAAATTGATGCCTTTGCAACACAGGACAATACGAAGTGTCAGATTTTCTACAACCGGGGTCCCCCATCAAAGTTCTTGAAGGGAGATGCATTCCTCCACCAGTGGAGGGGGCATCTTTTCTACATGTTTCCTCTGTTTCCACTCATCACCAGAACAATCCAAAAGATTGTTCAGGATCATTCGGATTGCATTTTGATAACTCCATGGTGGCTACGACAACGTGGGTTTGCAAGTCTTCTGAAATTGTCCTGTGCAACCTACTGATGTCTCCCTCCAGCACCCAACCTGTTCTCCCAACATCAGGGCCGGATCCTCCATCACAATCCTGGGTTTCTCAAGCTGACCGCTTGGAGAATACTGCCCTGACCTTCCCTCCTGAAGTGCAGCATATTCTCCTAAATGCGAGGAAACCAGCCACTCGTCGCTCCTATCAGGCAAAGTGGAAGTATTTTATTTCCTATGCTTCCAATAAGGGAGAAGACCCCAAAACAGCACCCTTACCTACAATTCTTGCCTATCTTGTTTCTCTTCACCAGTCCAGTCTGGGCTACTCCTTGCTAAAAGTCCACCTCTCTGCCACCTCTGCCTTTCACCACCCTAATTTAGGGGAAGACTGTTCTCACATAATACCTCTAAGTCGTTCTTGAAGGGCATGCTGAAGCTCCACCCCTCTGTCAAGCTGCTCATTCTGGCATGGAGTTTGTCTCTCATCCTTTCAAAACTGATGGGCAAGCTGTTCGAGCCTCTTGCAACTGTACCTCTGCACCTTTTGTCGTGGAAAACAGCATTCCTGATAGCTGTCACTTCGGTCAAGAGGGCAAGTGACCTGTGTGTGTTGCAAGCCGATCCTCCATACACTATTTTCCACAAAGACAAAGTGGTCCTCCAGACGGACCCAACTTTTCTACCCAAAGTAGTGTCGGCTTTTCACTTATCCCAACCCATCGTCTTGCCTACTTACTTTGTTAACCCAGCAGGTGATGGCCAGAGGGCCCTTCACACATTAGACATCTGCTGGGCACTCTCTTTCTACCTCTTGAGGATGTCCTTTTTTTCATCAGGACCCTCATCTGTTTGTGACCTGTAGTAAGCCATGATTGGGATGTAGAATTTCACCTCAGCACCTGTCAAAGTGGATCGCCTTGGCCATTCGGCTTTGTTATGAGCTGGCAAAGCAACCTTTGTCAGTCATGTTGAAAGCTCATTCCACTAGAGCTGTTTCTGCATCTTCAGCTTTCCTTGAGGGAGTCCCTCTGGAGGACATCTGTGCTGCTGCCATGTGATCCTCACAGACAACCTTTGTGATGCACTACGTCCTTGATGTTTGGGCATGCTTTGATGTGTCCTTTGGCCAGTCAGTACTCTGATCTGTCTTCCAGTGATGGCTGGTGTTCCTCTTCAATCAGGTAGGCTTCCTGTTTATATGATCCGCATGCACTTTTCTTTGCTTTCTGTGCGGTATGTTCTCTCTCTCCAGTATGGAGATGCCTGCACCCACCGTCCGGTCAGTTAGGCTTGCTAAACACCAATGTGTGGGTGAAAAGTACTGAGACTGATGAGTGATTTTAGCTCTCACATACTTTATTAGTTCAAGAACAAGACAAGAGAAACTGGCTCGCAGGCCAGCTTTTATTCCCAAGGGAACCCACACCCCAACACACACCACACCCCGTGACTGGGCTATTTACAGTGATTGAGTTATTTCCTAGGATTCCGGCTCCCCGACTGGAAGTGAGCTAAGATCCTACAGTCCATTGTCTTTGGGAGCGAAGCTCAGGCCCTTCACCTGGCTGCATGTCTGACCGGTTGGAACTAGTAAGAGCACATGGCTGTCCTGAGCACATGTTCTCTGATGGATATATTACACCCCTTCCCCCTTGGTCTGAAATGCACCCACAGACAAAGTCTTTTAAATAAGCTGGAGGCTTCCTGTCCCTTTTCGAGCAGCGGGTAGCCGGGGTGGGTGGAGACGCCAGTGCCTGGGTTCAGGGCAGGGAGCCTACCGGTGCCAGTGAAGGTGGTGCTGCTGCTGAGGAGTCATTCGAGGTGGTTGGGGCTTCCGTAGACTGGGAGATGGGCACCATGGCTGGGGTCTCTGCTGGGCTGGGCAACCGCGGGGGAGGTTGCTGTTCCTTGGCCTCTTGGTTCAGGCTCCTCAGAGTCATCTGGCTCGTGGCACCACCCTGTGATGGAGTTGGTCAATGTGGTGGTGGAGCACAATGCCATCTTCACAGGAGACCTCATATGAACAGGGCCCCCTGACCCGTACTACCCATGCCAGGACCCACGGTGGGCCCGTGGTGTAGTTCCAGGCATATACAGGGTCTTCTGGGAAGAACCCCTGGGCTGCTTCCTGGTCCTCGGTTCCTGGCTTACACTCCAGGGGCCAGTCCGGGTGTAGCCGGTCCATGCGTGATGTGAGGTGGTGACCCAAGAGGAGTTCCACAGGGCTGCATCCTGTGGTGGAGTGTGGGGTAACTCACTGTCCAAAAAGGAAGGAGGCCAGTTTGTAATTCCAGTTCAGGGAGTTGAGCCGGCGTAGTGCGTCCTTCGCAGTTTGGACCATCCGTTCTGCTTGGCTGTTAGTGGCGGGATGGAACAGAGCGGACCACACATGCCGGATCCTGTAGTAAGCCGTGAAGTTCTGGAACTCCCCGGAGGTGAACGCAGTGCCATTGTCCATTACCAGAGTGTCCGGCAGTCCTTGGGCACTGAAGATCCGCCACATGGCCCTGATGGCAGATCTCGAGGGATGGCACTGAGACAACCTCCAGCCATTTGCTGTATGAGTCCACCAGTATGAAAAAGAGTTGCCCCTGGAATGACCCCGTGAAATCCAGGTGGAGCCGAGACTATGGGCGGTGGGAGGACTCCCAGGCTCTCTCCGGAGCCCATGACGGTTTGGGGCACAAGGCTTGGCAGGGTTGACATCGTTTCACTTTGTCCTCGATGTCCTGATCGAGGCCTGGCCACCAGACGTAGCTCCGTGCTAACGCCTTCATCCTCACTACTCCCGGGTGATGCTCATGCAAAGCCTCCAATACGCGCTGCTGGAGCGGAGCCGGAATCACCACCCGGCCTCCCCACATCAAGCACCCTTTATATGTTGACAGTTCATGTTTCCGCATTGCAAAGGGTGCAAACTCGGGACCCTCCTTGGCCGCTGGCCACCCCTTCCCCACCCAGTCCAAGACCTGGCAGAGGATTTTATCCCAGGCCAAGAGGCGGGCCACTTCTTACAGGTGGACCGGCCAGTTGGGGAGCGACTCCAAGAGGGCGACCATGTGCACGGGAGCCAGGTTGGGGTCTGTGACGGCCAGAGGCAGCTGGCTGAGGGCATCCGCATGATCCATTGCCTTACCTGGCCGATGAAGGAATAGGAGTACCCCGCCAGAAAAATGGACCACCTTAGGACCCTGGGGGAGACCATCTGCAGTGTCTGGCGGTCCAAGGCAAGGAGGCCCAGGAGCAGCTGGTGGTCAGTCATGATCTCAAAGGGCCGGCTGTAGAGATAGTGGTCAATTTTTTTCACCCTGGCCACGATTGCCAATGCCTCCTTGCCGATCTGCACGTAATTGTGCTCCGCAGACGACAATGTCCTAGAGTAGTATGAGACCAGGACCTCCTGGCCGTCTGGCAACCGGTGGCCCAAGACTGCCCCGACCCTGTAGGGAGAGGCATCGCAGGCGAGGACCACCGGGAGCGATTCTGTAAAATGGTGCAAGACCGCGTTTGAGACCAGTAAGTCCTTGACGCCCTGGAATGTCGCTGCGTGCGCCGGCCCCCAAGCCCAAAGTGTGTCCTTGTCCAGGAGACAGTGGAGCGGTTCTGCCACAGCTGCCTTGAGGGGCAGAAAAGCGTGATAAAAATTGAGCAGGCCTAAGAAAGCCTGCAATTCTGCTTTGGACGAGGGTGGAGGGGCGTGTATGATTGCCCTCACTTTATCATCTGTGGGGTGGATCCCCTGGGCGTCTACCGTGAACCCCAAGAACTCAATGCGGGGCACCCCCAGGAGGCATTTATCCTTCTTCACCTTGAGGCCGGCGTCATTGAACCTCTGGAGAACCTGTCAGAGCCAGTCTGTGAAGGAAGCGGGGTCCGGCGCCACAATGATCACGTCGTCTAAAAAAGGTTGAACTCTGGGGATGCCTTTTAGGAGAGAATCCATGAAAGACTGAAAAACCCTGGGAGCCGCACAAACCCCGAACTGTAGCCACCTGACCCGGAATCCCCCTTTGTGGGGGTTCCGGTGTACCTCCCCAGAGTCCCTGTAAGGAAGAGACCGACTCATGAGTAAAATACCAACACAACAGAATTGAAGGACGGCAGAAGGGGGAGGATCAATCCTGCAAGTCATTACAGGGACTGCCTGATGCTCGGCTTCACAAGAGCGGCATAGCTGAGATACCTTAATTAACAGCTGAATCAGATAGAGGGTGGGGCAGCATCTGAGCGGGGCTTTGAAGAGATAAAGAGGGAAAAGGAGGCTGAGGGGGAAGGCGCGTCCTTTCGGCAGAGCATTCCCTGCCTGTTAGAGTTTCTGTAAGTTTCGGCCGTTTTTAACTATTGTTTATGTCTTGGCAATCAGGGAAGCAGCTTGGACTCTCCCTGTTCTTTTGAACTTTGTCAATTAAGATTGCCCTTTTTTTTGCTGTTTTGTTAATAAAATGTACTTTGCCTGAACTGCCGAGTCAAAGTGTGGAGCCGGAAGCTGGATAGCCCAGTACAGAACCCGGGCCCTGAATCATACAGTCCCATTGAACACCTTGGGGAATTCCCAGCAAACAGCCTCCCAATCTGCTGTCTGGATCTGGTTAAGCCCTGATATCTTGAGTCCCAGGGGCTGGAACCAAGAGAGTCCCAACAAGCTGGTGAGGTGCCCTTCCACCACCAACAGGTCCAGCAGCCCTGAGAATCCCTTGAACTGGGCCCTGAACTTGCCTCAGCCATGGACCACCACAGGGTCTTTATTAAAGTCCCGTAACAGGAGACCTGTGGCTTGTGCAACCGAGGTCCCCCCTCAGGCATAGGGAATGGAGGGTCTCGACCGAGATGATGGAAAAAGACGAGCTTGAGTCAATTTCCATCCGGCAGGGGGACCCCTCAATCTGGACAGTCACGTGAACCTTGTCTGGGCCGTCTGGGGGCAAGTTACATACCGATTGGTGGTGGTGGACCGAAATGGTGTGAAGATCCTCTGCGCTGAGCTGCACTTTGAGGTTTGGCCATTGTCCCTTGGAGCGGCAGACCTTCGCGATGTGCCCCGCCTTGTTGCACATCCGGCAGATGGCAGTGCGGAACTGGCAAGTCCATCGTTTGTGGGTATTGCCGCAGCTAGCGCAGGCTGCGGAGTGCTGTGCTTTGGCCTCTAGTCCCCATTGAGTGTGCTGGGATGGCCGTCGGTTGACCTGGAGCACTTCCTCATCCTCCGAGATGTCGAAACCCCGCATTGCTCGGGTGCGGTGGACTGCCTTGCTGGGGTGATCTTGGTGTGCCTTCTCATAGGCGGCAGACTCCTGGATGGCCTTGTCGAGGTCGAGGTCATTTTTGCTGGCCAGTTTCTGCTGCAGCTTTGGGTCACAGAGGCCCACCAGGAATTGGTTCAACAGAGTGTCGGTAAGGCTCGGGAAAGCGCACCTGGTGGCCGGCCACTGGAGGCCAGCCAGGAAGTCTGATGTCATCTCGTCTGGGCCCTGGACTCATGCGAAGAAGTCTAAGCGCTCCACGAACTTGGTAGGCTTAGGTGAAAAATCATCAGAGAGGGCCTTCACCAGTACCTTGTAGGTCTCCTCTATGGTGGTCTTCAAGTTGATGAGGTCCTTTAGGAACAGGAAGGTGTCTATGCCGCAGGAGCTGAGGAACAAGGACTTCTTTTCCCCGGCTTCCACAACATCGTGGTAGTCAAAGTGGTTCTCCATGGTCTCCAACCAGGTGTCCCATTGCTGGGGCCGGGAGATATTGAAAGCCTGGATATTACCTTGGGGAGCTGCCATTGTTCCACGTGGAGGTGGCCGCCGTGGTTGCAAAAATGGAGGCGAGCGGAGAAGCGGTGAGCAGGCGGTGCTGCTCTCGGGGTCAACGGCGTGCTGCTCAGAAGCGGCTGCGGTTGCAGTGAGTGGTGCGATGATCGATGCGATGCTCGTCCTTGTGGTCATTGTTCATGGAGGGTGTTAGAATCCCATTCTCATCGCCAGTGAAAAGTACTGAAACTGATGAGTGATTTCAGCTCCCACATACTTT
Source organism: Gekko gecko (assembly GCA_029375565.1). Classification (NCBI taxonomy): domain Eukaryota; kingdom Metazoa; phylum Chordata; class Lepidosauria; order Squamata; family Gekkonidae; genus Gekko; species Gekko gecko. Next base: position 211,851,925 of record JAPDNY010000005.1, on the reverse strand, counting down.
ATTAGTTCAAGAACGAGACAAGAGAAACCAGCTCGCAGGGTGGCTTTTATTCCCAAGGGAACCCACACCCCAACACACACCACACCCCGTGATTGGGCTATTTACAGTGATTGAATTATTTCCTAGGATTCCGGCTCCCCAATTGGAAGGGAGCTCGGATCCTACAGTCCATTGTCTTTGGGAGCGAAGCTCAAGCCCTTCACCTGGCTGCATGTCTGACCGGTTGGAATCAGTCAGAGCACATGGCTGTCCTGAGCACATGTTCTCTGATGGATACATTACACTGTGACTGCACAGAGACCACAAAGAAGATAAACAGGTTGCTTACCTGTAACTGATGATCTTCGAGTGGTCATCTGTGCAGTCACACACGCCCACCCAGCCTTCCCCACTGCTGGCATCTCTCAATGACAAATTTCTTTCTCTCCTCTTGGGACTTGCTAGCGGTGGTTGGAAGAAACTGAGTGGGAGGGTGTTTCCTCCCTCACTCCATACATGCACAGTGGATGTCTGCTCTCCAGAGTGTGGGAAGGAAGCGCACCAAAATTCAGAGCCTAGCTCTTGTAGTTCTCTGAGGTTGGGTCTGTTGTAAAATATTCAAAAGTATTTAATTACTCAGAGTATCGATGGATCTTGCTCTATTGGAAAGAAGAGATTTCTTTGTGTTTAAAAACCTTTATTGCTAAGGGTAAAAGGTATACGGGAAACCTACAAATAAACAAACATCTAAGAGCTACATTTCTAAGCTGCTTACAGTTCAAGTCATGGCTACTAACTACACACAGACAAAGGAGAAGGTGTGCTTCTTCTTGACCCCTAGGAAGGAAGTCACCTGAAACAAACAACCAATCTGTGTCACAATAGAAGTTACTTTTCCTGGGCAAAAGCCCCATTGGCTCTGTGCCAGTTTTCCCTTCCAGGTCAGTCTAAACAACAGCAACACTGGTAAACAAGTTAACCCTATAATGACTGGATTGTCAGACCTTGCAAGCACATACATTTCCAACAGGGTCCGAGTGCAGGCACAGAACCCATGTGTGTGACTGCACAGATGACCACTCAAAGATAATCAGTTACAGGTAAGCAACCTGTTTATATGCAATATATTGAGTTTGCTAATATTCCACAAACATTTTACCTGACCACAACCAGCGGTATTTTATACCAGCTGCCTGGAGTTAAGAAACAAAAGGTTTTAAGTCTCTTTGAATCTTAAGCATTTCTGGGGGAAGGTCCAGAAATACAAGTATTTTGCTTCCTTGAAAATCCAAGCCACTCTGCTGATGTGCTTCCATCAAGATTTTCCTCTTAGTCTGATAGTCTGCCAGCTCCACCACTATGTCTCTGCTGGAAGAGGCAGCCTGGGAAGAATCGGTTGTTTTACCTACTTGGTAAGCTTTGCAGTATCAGTGTTGCTACTCCCTCCTCTAATTTTAAAGAAGCAGCCAGCTAGGATGCCATGAAAATGGAAAGGTCAGTTGATGCTTTGGCATTTGATGAGAAATTGCAAAATTTCAAGTTTTTATCTCTTATGCAAGACTTCAACATCATAATTTTTTCTCTATACCAACTGTCTTGAGAGGTGGTTCCAAGCGTTTTTTCCTGGGAGGCAACTTTCTTTAATGCTTCTTCTGCTTTTTGAGCTGCTTGCTTATATTGAGACTCCAATTCCTCCAGGAGATATCATATCCATCATATCTTGCCTTAGCTCTTGACGTTGTCTCCCCAGTGCTTCTAATAAAAACTTTGGTGTGAGGGAAGAGTCAGCAGTGTTTGTATTGCCATCAGAAGCTGAAGAGGTACTGGCAAGTTCAGCCGATGCAAAAAATTCCTTTAGCAAATAACTCCTCTGACATTCTTTTGATTCTTTTTACCCTTGGAAGCACAAATAGTTTACCCCCCAGTACCAACAGCCAGTGGCATGCCCAGCTGGAGGGCTCATGGTTTCTTGGGGCATGCTCCTCCACCCTTTTTGGGGTTTCTTGCACCCTTCCACTCCAGGGCTTTGGCTCCAGGAGGTGCAATAACCGTGGGGCAGAAGATGGCATAGTGACCCGGCTCTCCACAGTGCAGGCAGAGCCCTTGTCATAGCCATTGATCCTGTAGGGGCTCCTTCAGCTTGGGTCGTGGGGTCTTCTCTCCTCCCAGTGCCTTTGGAACCAATTTGGATGCGTGCATCCAGATCATTTGGAGGTGATTTTTGGCATCCCTGGCTTCTCTCACCCAATCATCCAGCATTATGGGGTTCACATTGTGAAGCACCATCTCTAAGATCTGGTGATTCAGCCCCAGGCGATACTCCTCCATGACCATGGCATCGGGCCATCCTTGGATCTTGGCTGCATACATCTTGAACACATTGGACTGGGCACCTTGCTTCAGGGCTCTTAGGTTCGTGCATGCTTTCTCCACTTCTGTAGGGTCTTTATACTGCCTTCTCAGGGCCCCCATAAACACTTGCACCTCATGGAGTTCAGGACCTCGCAAGTTGTGCAGCCTGACATACCAGTCAGCCACTCTCTTTCTCAGGCATGACCCAATGTAATCCATTCAATGTTCATCCGATGGGAAGGTGTGGCCCCAGTCCCAAAGGAACTTACACACTTGTAGCAGGGAAAAGGCAAGTTTATCCCAATTGCCATCAAATGTAGCATCCAGCAATTCTCACGGTTGCTCTGGCCCTGGGGAAGGCAGGACAGTGGGTCTTGCCGGCTGCTGGCTAGGGGCTCCAGCCAGAGTGGCTGGACCTGCAGGGGCCAGCTGTTATCCCAGGGGCACTGGCAATGGCAGTACTTGGCCAACCAGGAGAGCCACTGGCCCTGTAGGGGCGCTGCAGCCACAGCTCGTGTTGCACTGCACAGCTCGTGTTGCACATGGTGATGAGACGAGGCAGGTCGAGCATCATCTCCTGCATCTCTCTCCACATTTCTTCTTGTTGGGCTTGCAACTGGCATTTCTTCACCCCCGCCGCCATATCCCCCATACTCTCAGTCACTCTCCACAGGGTAGATGTCAGTTATACCAGCTGGTGCCTCTTGCCAGAGGGGTGGTTATCCACGATTCCCTTGTTTCTGTGGAGAAACAGGCCCACATGTAAGGGTCTTGCCACAGTCTCTCTGGGCCACATATCTCCACACCTCCACTCACTCCCGTGGTGGTGATGGTCCCCATTGTAGTGGGGACCTCTTCTGCACTGGTAACTGGAACTTCTTCGATCTCCTCGTCAACCATGGTAGGGTATGAGTTTCGGGGACTATGTGAGTTCTGACACTCTGTTAGAGTCCCGCAGCAATCAGTTCCCAACAACGCCCATTCAAAAGAGTGAAGTTTATTGAGTCAGTAAAAGCAGATCATCTGTGTATACATTCTGTGTCAGAACTGATTGCAAGTGCACACAATAGGGAGTTATACATAATTCAAAGGGGTCCTCCTGATGGACCTGGGCCAATTAGGGAACCAGCAAAATCCCGCCTAACCTAACAGGTCTACATTCTCAGAAAAAACAGCAACAAGATACCAAGGTCACAGGTTCAGGCTAGCAGATAAGAGGAGCCAGGAAGAAAATGAAAGTTAAGATTCCATTACAGCAACAAACCCTTCCATCACCTCCCCCCTCCAGCAGCTATGGCAGCTGCCGAGCTGACAGCTCGAAAGCCAGTCAAATCCGACTCTAGGGGGTGGTGCTCATCTCCATTTCCAAGCCAAAGAGCCAGTGCTGTCTGAAGATGTTTCTGTGGTCATGTGGCTGGCATGACTAAACGCCGAGGCACCTAGAACACTGTTACCTTTCCACCAAAGTGGTACCTATTTATCTACTTGCAATTTCTTGCTTTCAAACTGCTATGCTGGCAGGAGCTGGGGCCAGAGATGAAAGCTCACTCCATCACGTGGTACTAGGCTCTTGAACTGCTGAACTACAGTCTTTCCAGTCTGCAGCTCAGTATCTTAACCTTTGAACCACTTCGGCAGCATATTTTAGGTCAGGTTTGTTTAGAAATAGTCATTTTGAGTTAATTTAAGCACGAGGGGTCTGGGAGCAGCCAGTAATGGCTTCTGGTCAGTACACAAGTGAAGCCCCACCCCCAAAGATTTGTATTTCTTATTAGACATTACATGTGGAGTGTCTCTTTTTATTCAGTATTGCATATCTTTTTTTCTTGTGTACAGCAAGTATATCTCTGGGTAATCTATTCGAAGAAGCAATTCTTGTACTGACTCTATATATTTGATCAATGTCAGGAGGATCTTCATGATTCTCTAAATAGTCCTGTAGAAGCTTAGAAAAATGGTCTTCAAGGTCTGTTTTCCTGAAGTTTTCTGGCACTGCTCTGAAATGTAAATTATAGTTTCTGCAATGCACCTCCAAAATGTCAATCTTTTGGGCAGCCTTGTCTTGAAATAAGTCTTATGCTTGATGTAGTTGTATTTCTTTGAATTTCTTCTTAATTTGGACAATTTCTTGATGTGCTTTGAGTGGAGTTTTGATTTCTGCAAGGCCTGTTTTAATTTGTTGCTTCTTGCTTGATTTCTTGCTTAATCTTATCTTGTGTGTTTTGCTCAGATTGCTGTATTTGAAGAGTGACAGCTTGCATTTGCTGAGTAAGTGTTTGCATTTGTTGAGAAAGTGTCTCTGAAAGTCTCTTCATATAGTCTATGATGTCAGAGTCTTCATTGTCTTGTTTCGGTTTTCTCTTCTCCCTTAGATGGGTAGCTCCCATTCTAAGTTTCCCGAGCCTTTTCCTTCCTTTAAATATATCATGCAATTTTTTCATTTATGCATTTAAAAATCTGACTTCATCATTTTCAACGTTTACACAAGTATTAAAACAGTATTTCAATAGCAAATGCTTTCATTTTTTTATACTTCTTTCTGATGTTAATCAACTTATATTGTGAATAGCTAAGCTTACAAGTTAAAGTTTATTTCACTGATATGTTAAATATATTAAATGACAGAATAGGAAAAGTTTAGGTATGAACTATTATTAACAAGGAAGAAGAACTCTAATACAGTAAATAAATACAGGTTAACAAGGAAGGAAATAGGAAGTCTGGTGTTAATGTTAGATTGCTTAATGTAGTTAAATGTTGTGACTTCAAAACAAAAAATATTGCAAAAAAGTGTTAAATATTAATGTATTATAGAAAGTGTGATAAGTATCAGATTTTGTCCAATTATTAAATGAGAAAGGAGAGGACTTGGCCAGTAGGTGTCTTTTTTTTAACATTTATTTATTCCATTTTCTATCGTCTTACAAACATTTCAACATTAACGGTAACATACATTTTAAGAGTCATTACAACATTTGAACATTGGTTATTGCATTTTTCTAATTCAGAGTATGTTAAGTCATCCATCTGTCTCATATGTATTTTGTTGACATTTCTGGATTTTGCAGAGAGTCAAAGCTATTTTCCCAGGGAGAAAAGCAGGTAAGGGAAAGGAGGTAGAGAATTCAATTTACTCTCTATTTAGACTTAGTCCAGACCAGAAAAGATCCAGTCAGTGCAGATAAGAGTAAGTAAGTTATGTACAGTAAATGTTTGAGTTCAGACTGGCAGTTTGGCCCGATATAGGCATGTTTCACAAATGGATTAAATGGGCTGGTTCACACAGCCACAGCTGTCGGGCATTCCCCAGCCATACTCAACCTGTCCTATGATGATTCCCTACCACGTTAAAAAAGTACCAGGTGAAAGCCATAGCAAACCCTGGAGAGCATGTTGATCCCGCTTCCTGGAAGTGTGCATGCTAAAAGCAGCACGAACAAGCTGTGTTGATAATTGCTGTGTGCCTATGCGCATAGGTGCATGTCACCAGAGTGAAAAAAAAAGCCACTTACAGCCGTGCCTCCGCCAGGGGTGGGCCAGCAGTGCGAACGCTCCCTTGCACTTCCTCCCTGGTATGCTCCCACATCAGTAGGTCCAGTGCAACTGGGAATCCCCGGCACAACTTGGTCCGGGTCTTTTTGCCCCGCCTCCCTCGTGCTTCATACTGCCAGTCTGTCCTCAGCCAATGAGTAACAAAAAAAGCAAAACATCGTATTTACATGGAAAGCAAGAAAAAAGGAGGGGGAAAGAACCCCACAGGTCATGTAAGATTAAAGTTCAGGTTTTTGTTCAACAATGCAGTCTTTTGGCTTGGTCACAATAATCCATTAAAAAATGGCAATATCACATGCCTATAGATGAATAGACATCCTGGAGGTATGGTCAAATTTTACTAATCTTCCTTATTGATTATATCTGTATTTCCAGGATCAAACTGATATCAGATGTATTTGTAAAAACAGATCATATAAAACTCCTTTAAGGTGTTCATTCATTTGAATTGAGAGTTTTAGTTGAAGTTAACAGCCTCATTAGACTAGCTATTATATACTCTTGACCGAAGAATGGTACAATCCTTCTACCTGGGATTGTTGTCCTCTTTGGGCACACGGCTTCAGGAGGGACACACACTGAGTGGTGAGGGAGGTAGGGGACACCTGCTTAACCAGCCGGATCAGCCAAATAAATCCTGGTGATCAATGGATGGAAACTCTTTGTTAAACTGCTTCTCTTGAATTGCTTTTTAATGTTCTTGTTGCATGCAAAGAGAAAAACAAAAAGCAGGGGGAAGGGGGAGACCTAATATAGTGAGGGTACAGGGAAAGCCAGGGAGAGTCCAGGGGGGGTAGTGAAAGATCTGCTCTTACCACCAATTTTGGTTCTCTTTCCTTAGTCTTGATTGTATCAGAGCTAGTGTCACAATAAATGACTTCTCCAGTTGGTGGAAATGTTTTTCAGCAATGTTTCAGCATTGAAAACATATTCTTAATATACCATCTCTCAAGTTATGATTGCCACCTAGTATTTGAATAGTTTTTACTGATTTCTTAGTCCATAGGTAATTATGTATTCCTTCTTTAATATCAATTGTCTCCAATTTAACATTCCTTTGATTTGAATTTGTAATCAAGTCTGACACCCAGACTAGTGCAGCTGCTTGGTGATATCATTTGATATTTGGTACAGCTAAACTTCTTTTTTTCATCCTGTAGTACTTTTAAATCTTATTTGTGGCTTCTTTCCACTCCATACAAAGTTATTTATAATATTCTGCCATTTTAAAAGGATGTTTTCATACATATGAATCGGTAACATTTGAAACAAAAACCTCAACTTTGGTAATATATTCGTTTTGATTGCATAAATTATTCCTAACCACAATTTTTTCAATCTTTCCTATCTTTGTAAATCTTCAATAATATTTGCCCAAACTTTTTGATCATTATCTTTAAAAAGATTATCATTTTGTCCTGTTTACATATATTCCTAAATATTTGGTGTTTTTTAGTAGCAACACATTGTTATTTTTACTATCTCTTCTTTTTCTGCTTTGGTTGTCGCTAATAATATTATCTTTGTCTTCTTTTTATTCAGCTTATATATAGAATATGTTCCAAAACTAATTATTTGTTCCATTGCATATTTCAGGAAAATATTTGGTTTTATTACTGATATAACGACATTGTCCACATAACTTTTCATCTTATATTCTTCATCTTTTTTTATTCCTGATACCTTGTCTAATTTTTATAGCCAATATTTTCATTGCCAAAATAAATAGTAGCATTGATATTTGACTACCTTGTTGGGTTCCTTTTGCTGTTCCAATTTTTTCCCATTAAAGAACCAATTACTAAAATCCTATCTTATTGGTTTATTTATTTTTTATTTTTTAATTTATTTATTTATTCTATTTATACCCCACCCTCCCTGTGAGCAGGCTCAGAGTGGCTTACATTGATTGTTTGGTACATAAATAACATTAAAATCCCTAAAATCAATTACACAGTTCCATTTTTCATTCAGTTTAAAAATTCTGTTCATATTTTGTATGACTTCCATTAAAAATAACCAAGATATGTCATCAAAAATTCTCTGCATATTCTTCTTGAATATTCAATTGAATTATTCAAATATTATCTTTCAGATATCTTCCTGAATTAAATCTGGAATGCATCTGCTTAATCTCTCAGCCATAATTGTTGTAAAAATTTGTAATCCACATTTAATAATGAGATTTTTCTATATCAGGGGTGTTGTGTTATGAGGGCCAGATCTGACATAAATGAGACCTTGTTGGGCTGGGCCATGTGTGTCATAAAAACATAATGCCAGGTAGCAGACTTATAAACTTTATAAAGGACACAGGCAAATGTAATTAACTTTCACATTGCTTTCTTACTGAGAAACACTGGATCATGAGGGGCATGAACACAATGAAAAGGAGGAAGGAACCCAGTTGCACCCAGGAGACCCCTGGCATAAGGAGTCCAACAGAATACTCACACATTATAGCAAGGCACACAAAAGCTTATACCTTGAACAAAACTGTTGGTCTTAAATGTGCCCGGTATTTCTGCCATGTGATTGAGGCAGCCCAGCAAAGCAAGCTCTCCCTCGTTCCCTGCCTCCCTTCAGGGAGGCGCCTCAGTCAGTGGAAAGAAAGAAAGGTTTCCATTTGGCTCCTGTATATGATTGAGGAAGCCTGGCCAGGAAGTGAGCTCTGGCTGGTTCCCTCTCCCCCCCAGGAAGAGGAGGGGGAGAAGCCTCAGCCAGTGCTTTACAAGACTCTCAATCGCACAGGAGAAGCTTGTTTATCTATCTCTCCTGTGCGATTGAGAGAATCTGGTAATTTAAGCTGTGATGTAGCAGCAGCAGCAGAACTGGAAAAAGAACCAGGAAACAGCCAGGGCCTTGCAGGCCAGATTGCAGCCCTCCAAGGGCCTCATTCAGCTCCTGGGCGGCATGTTTGACACCCCTGGTCTATATGATTTTTTTTTTTCTGGCCCCCCAAAGGGGAATTTTTTATTTGCATTTCTATAAAACTACAACAAAAAATAGGGAGGGGTAAATCTACATTCTAAAGGAGAAAGTAAAAAGAACCTAACTAAAACCCAAGCGTGGAAGTTATACAGTGCTTATAAAGTAGTTATTACTCTTATTTAGTTACTATGAAACATGAAGAGTGCCCACCAGTCATTGCTTCTGTTGACAACATCAGCTTATCAGACTAAGCAGAAAGTAATTCCCAAGTTAAAATACACATAATCACAACTCTTAAGACAAGTTGGCTTCTCCTTTTATGCTTTGCTCCTGCCCCATAGGCAAAATTTTTAAAACCAATGATCCCTCAGCAAGAATAGTACAACATTTTATCTTCTTCTGTCTTTGATGTGTCTTCTTTTTCCATTAGCTTTTATAAATCTGGATCTGTCCATTCATGATGTAAACCAAGTTCCTTTTTCCAGGGACATCTTTGCTTCCTTAAATGTCTTGAATCATAAGAGATCTTCCTTTTGTTGCATTAAAAGCATGCTTGTTGGAAAATCCAGCCTTTCTCTTGACAAGCAGATTTTGTGAAATTGGGGTAGCGAACCCTTTACTCTGAACAAATAAACCACTTTTTGATCTGCTTGCCAGTCCAACTGCAAAGAAAAACTAAGCTTTAGAGTCTCCTTACCATCCATAAGTCTCTATGATCAAAGATGCGTGCCAAACAATGTCCCTTTATCATATTTTCGCATTCGCTTAAGCGTCAGGAGAAAGGGCGTCCCCTCCCCCCTCCGCTTGTAGTAGGGGGACTTCACATCTAGGCTTTGGCGTCTTGTTTCAACAAAAACTCATTCATCAGTCCTTGAATTGATCCAGCAGGTCCTGGGATGGTCCCTGGGATCACGCCAAGTAGAGAGAATTGCTAAACCTCCAAACGCTTGTCCCGGTCAGCAACTCTGGTACCATACGGTCGCATAGTGGCAGAACCATCGAGGCGGAGGAGCGCCTCAATTCCCCAGCATCACACAGGCAAAGAGACCATCCCTCAAAAGCCCCATGGCTAGGAGCCATTCCCAAAAGGCTCCAGGGGGGAGCAGATGCTCGCCCTCCCCGCCAAACCGCCAGCGCACACATCATGCCCCTGGATTAACCGGGAGGCATGTCTGCTAGCGAGTCGCCATAGACCGGAAGCATCTATATGATTAATAATGGGTCATTCCCTTTCTATATTAAAGTTATATTTGCTTCTCGCCAAGTAGATGGTATGTACTTTCTGTCTTGTATTTAATTCATTACTCTTTGTGTTATGTACTGAAGCTTGAATCATTCTTATATTTTCCTATGTTAAGCTTCAGGCTGAATGTGGATTGTAAGCTGTCACATTCTATTGGTTGGTTTCTGTGAAACCATTGTGAATAACCAATCACCATGTAAATATGTATCAAAGAGGGAACAGACCTGATTGTTCTTTATCCACAGTATTTGATTGGATGTTAACAGCCCGGGATGGTTTAAAAAGGGAGCTGTGCCCCACTTGTTATTGTGTGTTTCGAGTTGAAGTTTGCTGTTACAATAAAGCTGAAATCACTTTTATTGAAATCCTTTGTGTTGAGTTGCATACTTAACAATTGGCGATGAGGATGGGATTCTAAGAGCAGGTAGGCAGCCCCACTGAACCGACGCAGTAATGGCAGATGAGGACACACACCCGGCCAAGCTGGCTGAAGCTCCATGAGCAGTAGTGGTCACTCCACCAGTCAAGATGGCCGTCAACCCAGCATTCGAGGCATTCAACCCGGCAACGGAAGACTGGGACTCTTACCTGGCGTGGTTTGAGTTCCACCTCCAAGTGAACCAGATCACCAATGAGGTGAGGAAAAAGGCAACGCTCCTGAGCTCCTGCGGCAAGGCTGTCTTCGATGTTGCCCGGTCCCTGGTCACCCCCACAAAGCTCAGTGCGGCTACGTGGGCTGATATCATGGCCAAGCTCAAAGGCCATTTCTCGCCACAGCCATCGAAAATCGTATGTCGGCACGCTTTTTACAAGCAGTGCCACGGGCCCTTGGAATTGATAGCCGAATTCATCACTGCCTTGTGAAAGGTGGCTCGGCCGTGCGGATTCACCAACTTGGAAGAGGCCCTCCTCGACCACCTGGTGTGTGGCCTACAGGACGAATGCCTTCAATAGCTCCTGTTTGCCCGCACAGAACTTACGTATGCTGTGGCCTACACTGAGGCCATTGCCACGGAGGCCACTGACAGATTGACTCAGGAGGTTCGACAGCAGCAGGCCCTGGTCGGTAAGGAGCCTGCAGTTCACCAATAGTCCGCCAGTGAGTCCGACAGTGAAGCCGACAGCGTGTGCAGAACTTGGGAGACACGACCAACATGGACCAGACCGAGAACTGCAGCGACGCTTTCCTGTGCCGGCTGTGGCGGTAAACCTGAGAGAGACCTCTGTTGGGCGAAAGAGCTGATCTGTCATTCCTGTGGTAAGTGAGGTCATCTGGCCCGAGTCTGTCAAGCGGCCACTAATTCTCCACCATCTTTGCGATGTGCAGACCCCAAGGTTCGTGCCCAAGACAGCGACAAGGCATCCGACTGTCATCAGATCGACACCTGCTGTTGCCCATCCATGGTCCTGGCTATCGGTGACAAACCCAGCTGGAAGATCCACATCACGCTTCGTCTGGATGGCGTGCCCTGCACAATGGAGGTGGACTCCAGATTGTCCGTCACAGTCATCTCCATGCAGACATGGCAGCGCTTGTTCCCTCACTGGAGCCGTCATCGTTTGTCTCCAGTCTCCACCCGCCTGACCAATTTCCAGGGCAGGCTCATTCCCCTGGTGGGGAAGGCAAGCTTCTGCATTGAATTCAAAGACCGGCGAGCCGAGCTGTCCTCCTGGTTGCGAAGGGCGAACGGGTCAGTTTGTTGGGCCTCGACTGGTTCGAGGCTCTGGGCATTGCTATTACTGGTGTAAACCAAATTTGCCAAATAAAAAGGGACTCATTGTATAGCAATCGTTCTTAGGCATTGTTAAATTCTACCACTCATTCCTACCGCACAAGGCATCAGTGGCGGAACCACTGCACGCCCTGTTGCATACAAACGTCAAGTGGGAATGGGGGGAGCGGCAAAGGTGGGTGTTCATGGCTGTTAAAGAGCTGCTGTCATCCAGTGCTGTGCTCATGCACTTTGATGAAGAGAAACTGCTGGTGTTGGCTGCTGACGCGCCCACTTACGGGGTGGGTGCAGGGCTGAGTCACCTGATGCTGGATGGCACCGAGGTGCCGATTGCCTTTTATTCGCGGTCCCTGACAGCCACTGAGAAAAACTATGCCCAGATCTACAAGGAGGGCCTCACCCAGATTGCGGGAGTAAAAAAGTTTCATGACTTTGTGTACGGGTGATGGTTCCTCCTTGTCACAGATCATAAACCACTACTGGGCATATTTTCACCAGACCAGCAAACCCCAAACATCCTCTCACCTCGGATGTTGTGGTGGGCAGTTTTTCTTTCTGCCTATGACTTTGAACTTGAACATCAGCCTGGAAAGGCTATCGGGCACGCTGACGCCCTCAGCCATTGCCCTGCACTGCCTACAAGACTCTGACAATACTGAGGACTTGGACATTCTGGCCCTTGACGAACTACTGGAGGTGCCAGTTACCTCCTTGGACATTGCCGCTGCATCGGCAAAGGACCCTGTGCTCGCCCGTGTCCTCAATTAGGCATAGAAGCAGTGGTCAGCGGGAAAACTAGCGCCAGAATTCAAACCCTATGTTTCGCGCCAAAATGAACTGTTGGTGTCGAAGGGTTGTTTGCTTTGAGGGAGTCGGGTGGTGATTCCCGCCAAATTGAGGGAGAAAGTGTTAGAGGCATTGCATGCGGGCCACCCAGGCATGGTCCACATGAAGGCCCTCGTGAGAGGGTATGTCTGGTGGCCCAAATTGGATGATGATATAGAAATGTGGGTAAAGCATTGCATGCTGGTCAACAATCTTGCCCTGAACCACCTCAGGCTCCCGTTCAACCATGGGAGAAGTCTCGGAGGCCTGGTCCCGCCTCCATATCAATTTTGTGGGTCCCTACCAGGGACAAGAAGACAGGAGGGCCTGGCATAATCTGGTCCATGGGGTCGCGAAGAGTCGGACTCGACTGTGTGACTGAACAACAACAACAACAAAACCAGGGACAAATGTTCCTTATTGTTGTGGATGCATTTTTGAAGTGGCTGGAAATTGTAAATATGCGATCGACAGGGTCAGGGGCAGTTATCAACGCCCTTCAGAAATTGTTTGCCACCCACAGGCACCCTGACTGTGTGGTCTTGGACAATGGGCCACAGTTCATGTCCGCAGAATTTGAGAGGTTCTTAACAGACAACCTCATCCACCATCCGACTTCAGCCCTGTTCCATCCTGCCTCCAATGGCCAGGCAGAGCGGATGGTACAGACGGCTAAGGAGTCACTTGGGCGCCTAATGTGTGGGGATTGGGGGCAAAAGATCACCTCCTATCTCTTGAGGCAACATATCACTCCCTGCTCAGCCACAGGGAGGAGCCTGGCTGAACTACTCATGGGCCGGAAGCTGGCTTCTCTTTTAGACCACCTGCCCTCAGACTTGGACCAATCCAAGCAGTGGTCTGAGACCCAGGCACAGGGGAGAGTTTTTGTTGCAGGGGACAAGGTGTTTGCCCACAACTATGCGGAGGGTCAATGGTGGCTACCGGCCATAGTCACTAAGGTCACAGGTTCCAGGTTGTATGTGGTCCAGCTACCCAACGGACGGGATGTACGTCGCCACATAGACCAGCTCAGGGAGCGGTGGGCAGACTTGAACCTAGAGTCGGAGCCTGAACCTGAGCTGGTCCCCATCGGGCATGAGGGGCCTCCCGGAGAGGAGGTGAGTGCTGCTGAATGGGAACAGGAGTCTGGGCAGACCCCAACTCCAGAACATGAGACCCCTGCCCTTGTTCCCCCAGTCTCTCCTGCAAGAGAGGTTGCCAGGATTCCCAAAGACTGTGCCGCTCCAACACCTTAGGAGCAGATACTGCTGCGCCGGTCACAGAGAAGCCGTTGTGCCCCCTCCTATTTCAAAAACTTTGTATGGCAAGGGGGGAGGAATTGTTATGTACTGGAGCTTGAATCATTCTTATACTTTCCTATGTTAAGCTTCAGGCTGAATGTGGATTGTAAGCTGTCGCATTCTATTGCTTGGTTTCTGCGAAACCATTGTGAATAACCAATCACCATGTAAATAGACTTGATTGGTCTTTATCCACAGTATTTGATTGGATGTTAACTTATTATGGATGTGGCCTTGACAGCCCAGGATGGTTTAAAAAGGGAGCTGTGCTCCACTTGTTGTTGTGCGTTCCGAGTTGAAGTTTGCTGTTACAATAAAGCTGAAATCACTTTTGTTGAAATCCTTTGTGTTGAGTTGCATACTTAACACTTTGCAATGGTATTGCTAATATTTTTTCAAAGCATTTATAATAAGTTGCTGTCAAGCTGTCTGGTCCAGGTGCTTTTTAATACAGTAGTTAATTTCTTATCTTGTTATCACTTGATTCAGAATTCTTCTGTGCTCCAGTGTAAATATCTTAATTGGTACCTCTGATAAATCATCTATAAAAACTTCTTTGTAAAGATTTAAGAAAAAATTCTTTATTTGTTCATGCATTTCTTGCTATGCATAAACTACTTGATTTCTTTTCCTGATCCCAGGTATCCTTTCTAAAGAAGATTTCTTCAGGAGAGATGTCATCACTGCTTCCTTGAGGGAGCTAGGGAAAGAGCACTGAAAGAATGGCAGGTTAATAAAACCTCTCAGGCTCCTCCCATCACCTTACTGGAGAATTTCAGCAACCAGGAGGAGCAGAGATCTAATTTCTTCAATGGGGCACATAACAGAACATCAACAATGCAATGCACCCATACAAATATCTTCATGTTCCAAAATGTGGTGGTGTATTACATGGTACTAGGAAAGTTGGTGGACTTGCTTCCTTGGCTTCCTGAACTCCCTGGGTCTGCTTCTGCTCCTCTTCCTCCTTCACTGGTGATGTTTGTGGCCTGGCACACACCGACGCTGTGGGAGTAAAAACAACAGGGTTCATGTACTTCCAGGTGAAGGTATAGCAGGCATAAAAAAGCAACCATTTTTGTTAAACATGAGTGGTCTCTGCAGTCTTTTTTCTTTCTACCATGTATGAGCAAAAAAGTGCACAGAATCTCTTTTGTAGATGATGGATGGGCCTTCCATAGAGGGGCAATATACATCCAATGGCTGTCTCTGCACTATGGTTCCCTGCTATGTTATTGGTAAGGGGCAGGGTTTCACAATGCTGCATGGAAAGTCTTCCCCCTGCTGTGCTAGAGATCCTTTCTGGGGAACCGAGGAGCAGCTTGTAGGGTTGTTGTTGCCAATGAAACAGATGTATTGCGAACTGTGTTCCTTGCATTTGGGATACAATTGTGGTGTCATTCATATTTACTTTGTGTATCTCTCATACAAGAACCCAAAAGTATTTGCTGGACGCTGTCCAGCCCCTTTCAGTGCAGCAATAATGGGGGGGGGTTGTGAGGAACACAGGGCAATGAAAACTCTAAGTATTCTTCAGGAGCTTGCAGAGAACTTGTTGCTGGGGTAAGGGGACAACCAAAGAACTGTACCTGCATGTTTCTAGTCTTCCCAGCATGGCCATCTGGCTGCCTCCCATAGCCATATCATTGTGTGTCCTGTTAATAAATCAGCTGGTATGATCCACAACCCTTTAGAGGAGGATGGAGCAGAATTTCTTCTGCTTCTCACTGGTATGCTCCATCAGCAATAATCAGTGCTGGCACAGACGCATCTTCCAGAGAGATGGTGGGGTTCTTTGGAACAAAAGCTCCTGCATCCATTGTTGCACAGAATCCACAGCCACAAAAGACAAAGGCCTCATGTTTCCTGCCACTCCATCCAACCTCTGCATCAATGAATTGGCCAGGATGATCTGCAACTCCTTGGAGGAGGATAAAGCAGAATCTCTTCTTTTTCCCATACTGGTTGATCCTCCTGCCAGGTGATGATATAGGAATGTGTGTCCTGTCAATTGCTCCAATGTACTGTGGGAACCCCAAATCTGCAAAGACATACATTTATTAAAAACCATAAGAGAAACTCATGCAACCGAAGTGCAATACAGAGAATAATTACCATTACTTAATAATCACACCACCATATCAATATAAGAAGGTATTTAAAAAGGGGAGGGTTACCTTCATGACTAGGACACCAGGAGTTCAGTCTTTCAACACAGCTTGAGCTCCAATGTGAACAACACTTAAAGGATGATCTCACCAACTGTTGCAAGTCCCAAACCAAACTGTTCCTGGATTTCCCTGTAGCAGGGCACATTTACTAGGTACCATATGGTTACTGCAACTCATTTCTCCACCAAAGGCTTCCATATGGTGATTCTCTCCTGCAATAGCTGTCCTTTTAGAGCTGATACTATTTCCATAACAGTCTGCCAGGTCATCCAAAAATTGACCATTCACAGCTCATTATGCCACACTTGCAGTGCAAAGTTCTCCCATCAGTTCTGGCTCAAAGGATAGACCCTATAATGGCAGGGAACATGCATACCTGCCAGGACATGCCATTGCAGCTTTGTTTGGCAAGAAAACTGAAGTGGGTTTTCCTGCTGAGCTATGCTACATGCAATGGTGGATGACTGCAACAGAGAATGTATCCTTCACAGAAACTGAGAACAAGCATTGATGGTGTTGGTTAAGTTAAGGACATGCACCCACACAAGTAGTACTTAGACCACCATATCCATATTTGTATCTATGCCATGTTGATCATTGATCTGCTCTGGAAAATAAACCCAAAATCCAATGCAGTGACTCTCTGATGTGAATGACTAAGAAATCACATTAATGAATCACCCCTCCAACCAACCCACCAAACCTGCCCAGTACATTCAAAATCCAAGGTGGGAAGACCCCTTTCCAATCACCCAAGGAAGAAAGTGGCCTTTTAGCTTTACATCAATATATTAGAACAAGGGAGCAAAGCCCGTTGTGGTGGAGGACAATGGGCCCTAGAAAGGAAGGGAGGGAGGTGGAAGGGACAGTGGGTTGGAGAAAGGAAGGAAGGAAGGGGAGAAAGAGTGAAAGAAAGGAGAGAGGAAGAAAGGAAAGGGGGGAAAGGAAGGGAAGAGGGGCAGAAAAGGGCTTCTCTGGGCCCAGAGAAGGCCTTTTCTGTCCCCCACAAACCATCCCCAGGGCCTTCTATGGGGACAGTATGCAGTGTGTGGGGGAAAAGGGCTTCTCTGGGCCTACTGCCACCATAGAAGGCTCAGAGGATGGTGCGTGGGGGATGGAAAATGGCTTCTCTAGGCCTACTGCCCCCATAGAAGGCACAGGGGATGGTGTGTGGGGGATGGAAAATGACTCCTCTGGGCCTACTGCTCCCATAGAAGGCCCAGGGGATGGCATGTGGGGGCAGAAAAGGGCCTCTCTGGGCGTGCTGTCCCATAGAAGGACCAGGGGATGGCATGTGGGGTACGGAAAAGGGTTTCTATGGGCCTGGTGCCCCAATAGAATGGCGTGTGGGGGACAGAAAACGGTTTCTCTGGGCCTAGTGCCCAGTAGAAGGCCCAGGGGAAGGTGTGTGGGGGCGGAAAAGGCCTTCTCTGGGCCTAGTGCCCCCATAGAAGGCCCAGGGGATGGTGTGTGGGGGAAGAAAAGGCCTTCTCTGGGCCTACTGCCCTCATAGAAGAATGGCGTGTGGGGGACGTAAAAGGCCTTCTATGGGCCTAGTGCCCTCATAAAAGGATGGCATGTGGGGGACAGAAAAGGCCTTCTCTGGGCATAGTGCCCTCATAGAAGGATGGCATGTGGGGGACGGAAAAGGCCTTCTCTGGGCATAGTGCCCCATAGAAGGCCAAGGGGATGGCATGTGAGGACGGAAAAGGCCTTCTCTTGGCATAGTGCCCCCATAGAAGGATGGTGTGTGGGGGACGGAAAAGGCTTTCTCTGGGCCTAGAGCCCCACAGAAGGCCCAGGGGATGGCGTGTTGGGACGGAAAAGGCCTTCTCTGGGGCTAGTGCTCCCATAGAAGGATGGTGTGCGGGGGACAGAAAAGGCTTTCTATGGGCCTAATGCTTCAAAGGCAGCAAAGGGGATGGCATGTGGGGGCGGAAAAGGGCGTCTCTGGGCCTAGTGCCCCGTAGAAGGCCCGGGGATGGCATGTGGGGGACAGAAAAGGCCTTCTCTGGGCCGAGTGCCCCCATAGAAAGCCTACGGGATGGTGTGTGGGGTGGAAAAGGCCTTCTCTGGGCCTAGTGCCCCCATAGAAGGCCCAGGGGATGGCGTGTAGGGGATGGAAAAGGCCTTCTCTGGGCCTAGTGCCCTCATAGAAGGATGGCGTGTAGGGGACGGAAAAGGCCTTCTCTGGGCCTAGTGCCCTCATTAAAGGATGGCATGTGGGGGACGGAAAAGGCCTTATCTGGGCCTATAGCCCCATAGAAGACCCAGGGGATGGCATGTGGGGACGGAAAAGGCTTTCTCTGGGAGTAGTGCCGCATAGAAGATCCAGGGGATGGTGTATGGGTTGGAAAAGGGCTTCTCTGGGTTTAGTGCCCCATAGAAGACCCAGCGGATGGTGTGTGGGGGGCAGAAAAGGCCTTCTTTGGCCCTCGAGGCCCATAGAAGGCCAAGGGGATGGCGTGTGGGTGGCAGAAAAGGGCTTCTCTTTGCCTAGTGACCCAATAGAAGGCCCAGGGGATAGTGTGTGGGGGAAGGAAAAGGCCTTCTCTGGCATAGTGCCCCATAGAAGGCCCAGGGGATGGCGTGTGGGGGCGTAAAAGGCCATCTCTGGGCCTAGTGCTGCACTGAAGGCCCAGGGGATAGCATGTGGGGACGGAAAAGGCCTTCTCTGGGCCTAGTGCTCCCATAGAAGGATGGTGTGCGGGGGATGGAAGAGACCTTCTCTGGGCCTAGTGCCTCAAAAGAGGCCCAGGGGATGGCGTGTGGGGGCAGAAAAGGGTGTCTCTGGGCCTAGTGCCCCGTAGAAGTCCCGAGGATGGCGTGTGGGGGATGGAAAAGGTCTTCTCTTGGCCTAGTGCCACCATAGAAGGATGGTGTGTGGGGGATGGAAAAGGCTTTCTCTGGGCCTAGTGCCCCGTAGAAGGCCAAGGGGATGGCATGTGGGGGACGGAAAAAGCCTTCTCTGGGCCTACTGCCCCCATAGAAGGCACAGGGGATGGCGTGTGGGGGATGGAAAAGGACCTCTCTGGGCCTAGTGCCCCCATAGAAGATCCAGGGGATGGTGTGTGGGGTGGAAAAGGCCTTCTCTGGGCTTAGTGCCCCATAGAAGACCCAGGGGATGGCGTGTGGGGGCAGAAAAGGCCTTCTTTGGGCCTCGAGTCCCATAGAAGGCCAAGGGGATGGCGTGTGGGCAGCAGAAAAGGGCTTCTCTTTGCCTAGTGCCCCATGGAAGGCCCAGGGGATGGCGTATGGGGACGGAAAGGCCTCCTCTGGGCCTAGTGCCCCATAGAAGGATGGCATGTGGGGACGGAAAAGGCCTTCTGGGCCTAGTGCACATAGAAGGCTCAGGGGATGGCATGTGGGGAAGAAAGGCCTCTCTGGGCTGGCCCATAGAAGGCCTAGGGATGGCATGTGGGGACAAAAGGCCTTCTCTGAGCCTAGTCCCCCATAGAAGACCCAGGGGATGGCGTGTGGGGGCGGAAAAGGCCTTCTGGGCTAGTGCCCATAGAAGGAGGGTGACGGAAAAGGCCTTCTATGGGCCTAGTGCCCTCATAGAATGATGGCATGTGAGGGACGGAAAAGGCCTTCTCTGGGCCTAGTCCCCCATAGAAGCCAGGGGATGGCGTGTGGGGGCAGAAAGGCCTTCTTTGGGCCTCGAGTCCCATAGAAGGCCAAGGGGATGGCGTGTGGGCAGCAGAAAAGGGCTTCTCTTTGCCTAGTGCCCCATGGAAGGCCCAGGGGATGGCGTGTGGGGGACGGAAAAGGCCTCCTCTGGGCCTAGTGCCCCATAGAAGGATGGCATGTGGGGGACGGAAAAGGCCTTCTCTGGGCCTAGTGCCACATAGAAGGCTCAGGGGATGGCGTGTGGGGGACAGAAAAGGCCTTCTCTGGGCCTGGTGCCCCATAGAAGGCCCAGGGGATGGTGTATGGGGGAAGGAAAAGGCCTTCTCTGGGTCTGGTGCCCCACAGAAGGCCCAGGGGATGGCATGTGGGGGAAAGAAAAGGCCTTCTCTGGGCCTTGTGCCCCATAGAAGGCCTAGGGGATGGCATGTGGGGGACAAAAAAGGCCTTCTCTGAGCCTAGTGCCGCATAGAAGATCCAGGGGATGGTGTATGGGGTGGAAAAGGGCTTCTCTGGGCTTAGTGCCCCATAGAAGACCCAGGGGATGGCTTGTGGGGGCGGAAAAGGCCTTCTTTGGTCCTCGAGCCCCATAGAAGGACCAGGGGATGGCGTGTGGGCAGCAGAAAAGGGCTTCTCTTTGTCTAGTGCCCCAATAGAAGGCCCCGGAGATGTCATGTGGGGGACAAAAAAGGCCTTCTCTGGGCCTAGTGCCCCATAGAAGGCCCAGGGGATGGCGTCTTGGGGACGGAAAAGGCCTTCTCTGTGCCTGGTGCCCCATAGAAGGCCCAGGGGATGGCGTGTGGGGGAAGGAGAAGGCCTTCTCTGGGTCTGGTGCTCCCATAGAAGGATGGTGTGTGGGGGACGGAAAAGGTCTTCTCTGGGCCTAGTGCCCCCATAGGAGTCCCAGGGGATGGCGTGTGGGGACGGAAAAGGCCTTCTCTGGGCCTAGTGCCCCATAGAAGGCTCAGGGGATGGTGTGTGGGGGACAGAAAAGGCCTTCTCTGGGTCTGGTGCCCCATAGAAGGCCCAGGGGATGGCGTGTGGGGACGGAAAAGGCCTTCTCTGGGCCTAGTGCCCCATAGAAGGCCCAGGGGATGGCGTGTGGGGACGGAAAAGGCCTTCTCTAGGCCTAATGCCCCCATAGAAGGATGGTGTGTGGGGGACAGAAAAGGCCGTCTCTGGGCCTAGTGCCTCAAAGAATGCACAGGGGATGGCGTGTGGGGGCGGAAAAGGTCTTATTTGGGCCTTGTGCCCAGTAGAAGGCCCGGGGATGTCGTGTGGGGGATGAAAAAGGCCTTCTCTGGGCCTAGTGCCCCACAGAAGGCCCAGGGGATGGCGTGTGGGGGACGGAAAAGGCCTTCTCTGGGCCTAGTCCCCCATAGAAGACCCAGGGGATGGCGTGTGGGGGCGGAAAACGCCTTCTCCGGGCTTAGTGCCCTCATAGAAGGATGGTGTGTGGGGGACGGAAAAGGTCTTCTCTGGGCCTAGTGCCCCATAGAAGGCCCAGGGGATGATTTCTGGAGGGTGGAAAAGGCCTTCTATGGGCCTAGTGCCCTCATAGAATGATGGCATGTGGGGGACGGAAAAGGCCTTCTCTGGGCCTAGTGCCCTCATAGAAGGATGGCATGTAGGGGACGGAAAAGGCCTTCTCTGGTCCTAGTGCCCTTATAAAAGGATGGCATGTGGGGGACGGAAAAGGCCTTCTCTGGGCCTAGTGCCCCATAGAAGGCCCAGGGGATGGCGTGTGGGGACGGAAAAGGCCTTCTCTGGGAGTAGTGCCGCATAGAATATCCAGGGGATGGTGTATGGGGTGGAAAAGGGCTTCTGTGTGCTTAGTGCCCCATAGAAGACCCAGGGGATGGCGTGTGGAGGTCAGAAAAGGCCTTCTTTGGGCCTCGAGACCCATAGATGGCCCTGGGGATGGTGTGTGGGGGGCAGAAAAGGGCTTCTCTTTGCCTAGTTCCCCAATAGAAGGCCCCAGGGATGTCGTGTGGGGGACAGAATATGGCTTCTCTGGGCGTAGTGCCCCATAGAACGCCCAGGGGAAGGTGTGTGGGGGCGGAAAAGGCCTTTTCTGGGCCTAGTGCCCCCATAGAACGCCCAGGGGAAGGTGTGTGGGGGCGGAAAAGGCCTTGTCTGGGCCTAGTGCCCCCAAAGAAGGCCCAATGGGAAGGCGTGTGGGGACGGAAATGGCCTTCTCTGGGCCTAGTGCCCCCATAGAAGGCCTATTGGATGGCGTGTGGGTGTGGAAAAGGCCTTCTCTGAGCCTAGTGCCCCATAGAAAGCCCAGGGGATGGCGTGTGGGGGACGGAAAAGGCATTCTCTGGGCCTGGTGCCCCATAGAAGGCCTAGGGGATGGCGTGTGGGGGAAGGAAAAGGCCTTCTCTGGGTTTGGTGCCCTACAGAAGGCCCAGGGGATGGCATGTGGGGGAAAGAAAAGGCCTTCTCTGGGCCTTGTGCCCCACAGAAGGCCCAGGGGATGGCATGTGGGGGACGAAAAAGGCCTTCTCTGAGCCTAGTCCCCCATAGAAGACCCAGGGGATGGCGTGTGGGGGCGGAAAAGGCCTTCTCCGGGCTTAGTGCCCTCATAGAAGGATGGTGTGTGGGGGACGAAAAAGGCCTTCTCTGGGAGTAGTGCCGCATAGAATATCAAGGGGATGGTGTATGGGGTGGAAAAGGGCTTCTCTGTGCTTAGTGGCCCTTAGAAGACCCAGGGGATGGCGTGTGGGGGTCAGAAAAGGCCTTCTTTGGGCCTTGAGACCCATAGAAGGCCCAGGGGATGGCGTGTGGGGGGCAGAAAAGGGCTTCTCTTTGCCTAGTTCCCCAATAGAAGGCCCCAGGGATGTCGTGTGGGGGACAGAATACGGCTTCTCTGGGCGTAGTGCCCCATAGAAGGCCCAGGGGAAGGTGTGTGGGGGCGGAAAAGGCCTTGTCTGGGCCTAGTGCCCCCAAAGAAGGCCCAGGGAAAGGCATGTGGGGACGGAAATGGCCTTCTCTTGGCCTAGTGCCACCATAGAAGGCCTATTGGATGGCGTGTGGGTGTGGAAAAGGCCTTCTCTGGGCCTAGTGCCCCATAGAAAGCGCAGGGGATGGCGTGTGGGTGACGGAAAAGGCATTCTCTGTGCCTGGTGCCCCATAGAAGGCCCAGGGGATGGCGTGTTGGGGAAGGAAAAGGCCTTCTCTGGGTTTGGTGCCCCACAGAAGGCCCAGGGGATGGCATGTGGGGGAAAGAAAAGGCCTTCTCTGGACCTAGTGCCCCCATAGAAGATCCAGGGGATGGTGTGTGGGGTGGAAAAGGGCTTCTCTGGGCTTAGTGCCCCATAGAAGACCCAGGGGATGGTGTGTGGGGGGCAGAAAAGGCCTTCTTTGGGCCTCGAGTCCCATAGAAGGCCAAGGGGATGGCGTGTGGGCAGCAGAAAAGGGCTTCTCTTTGCCTAGTGCCCCATGGAAGGCCCAGGGGATGGCGTGTGGGGGACGGAAAAGGCCTCCTCTGGGCCTAGTGCCCCATAGAAGGATGGCATGTGGGGGACGGAAAAGGCCTTCTCTGGGCCTAGTGCCACATAGAAGGCTCAGGGGATGGCATGTGGGGGAAAGAAAAGGCCTTCTCTGGGCCTTGTGCCCCATAGAAGGCCTAGGGATGGCATGTGGGGGACAAAAAAGGCCTTCTCTGAGCCTAGTCCCCCATAGAAGACCCAGGGGATGGCGTGTGGGGGCGGAAAAGGCCTTCTCCGGGCTTAGTGGCCTCATAGAAGGATGGTGTGTGGGGGACGGAAAAGGCCTTCTCTGGGCCTAGTGCCCCATAGAAGGCCCAGGGGATGATTTCTGGAGGGTAGAAAAGGCCTTCTATGGGCCTAGTGCCCTCATAGAATGATGGCATGTGAGGGACGGAAAAGGCCTTCTCTGGGCCTAGTCCCCCATAGAAGACCCAGGGGATGGCGTGTGGGGGCGGAAAAGGCCTTCTCCGGGCTTAGTGCCCTCATAGAAGGATGGTGTGTGGGGGACGAAAAAGGCCTTCTCTGGGAGTAGTGCCGCATAGAATATCCAGGGGATGGTGTATGGGGTGGAAAAGGGCTTCTCTGTGCTTAGTGCCCCATAGAAGACCCAGGGGATGGCGTGTGGGGGTCAGAAAAGGCCTTCTTTGGGCCTTGAGACCCATAGAAGGCCCAGGGGATGGCGTGTGGGAGGCAGAAAAGGGCTTCTCTTTGCCTAGTGCCCCAATAGAAGGCCCCGGGGATGTCGTGTGGGGGACAGAATACGGCTTCTCTCGGCATAGTGCCCCATAGAAGGCCCAGGGGAAGGTGTGTGGGGGCGGAAAAGGCCTTGTCTGGGCCCAGTGCCCCCAAAGAAGGCCCAGGGGAAGGCGTGTGGGGACGGAAATGGCCTTCTCTGGGCCTAGTGCCCCCATAGAAGGCCTATTGGATGGCGTGTGGGTGTTGAAATGGCCTTCTCTGGGCCTAGTGCCCCATAGAAGGCCAAGGGGATTGTTGTGGGCATGGAAAAGGCCTTCTCTGGGCCTACTGCTCTCATGGAAGGATGGCGTGTGGGGGACGGAAAAGGCCTTCTTTGGGCCTTGTGCCACATAGAAGGCCCAGGGGATGGCGTGTGGGGACGGAAAAGGCCTTCTCTGGGCCTAGTGCCTCGTAGAAGGCCTAGGGGAAGGCGTGTGGGGACGTAAAAGGTCTTCTCTCGGCCTAGTGCCACATAGAAAGCCCAGGGGATGGCGTGTGGGGGACGGAAAAGGCATTCTCTGGGCCTGGTGCCCCATAGAAGGCCCAGGGGATGGCGTGTGGGGGAAGGAAAAGGCCTTCTCTGGGTTTGTTGCCCCACAGAAGGCCCAGTGGATGGCATGTGGGGGACGAAAAAGGCCTTCTCTGAGCTTAGAGCCCCATAGAAGGCCCAGAGGATGGAGAGTGGCGGATGGAAAAGGCCTTCTCTGGGCCTAGTGCCCCATAGAATGCCCAGGGGATGGTGTGTGGGGGACCGAAAAGTCCTTATCTGGGCCTAGTGCTCCATAGAAGGCCCAGGGGATGGTGTGTGGGGGATGGAAAAGGCCTTCTCTTGGCCTAGTCTCCCCATAGAACGCCCAGGGGATAGTGTGTGGGGAACAGAAAAGGCCATCTCTGGGCCTGGTGCCCAATAGAAGGCCTAGGGAATGGCGTGTGGGGGAAGGAAAAGGCCTTCTCTGGGTCTGGTGCCCCATAGAAGGCCCAGGGGATGGCATGTGGGGACGTAAAAGTCGTTCTCTGGGCCTAGTGCCCCATACAAGGCCCAGGGGATGGCATGTGGGGGACGAAAAAGGCCTTTTCTGGGCCTAGTGCCCAATAGAAGGCCCAGGGGATGGGGTCTGGGGGAAGGAAAAGGCCTTCTCTGGGTCTGGTGCTCCCATAGAAGGATGGTGTGTGGGGGACGGAAAAGGCCTTCTCTGGGCCTAGTGTCTGCATAGGAGTCCCAGGGGATGGCGTGTGGGGACGGAAAAGGCCGTCTCTGGGCCTAGTGCCCCATAGAAGGCTCAGGGGATGGTGTGTGGGGGACGGAAAAGGCCTTCTCTGGGTCTGGTGCCCCGTAGAAGGCCTAGGGGATGGCATGTGGGGGACGGAAAAGGCCTTCTCTGGACCTTGTGCCCCATAAAAGGCCCAGGGGATCGTGTGTGGGCGGCAGAAAAGGGCTTCTTTTTGCCTAGTGCCCCATAGAAGGCCCAGGGGATGGCATGTGGGGGACGAAAAGGCCTTCTCTTAGCCTAGTGCCTCATAGAAGGCCCAGGGGATGGTGTGTGGGGGATGGAAAAGGCTTTGTCTTGGCCTAGTGCCCCACAGAAGGCCCAGGGGATGACGTGCGGGGACGGTAAAGGCCTTCTCTGGGCCTAGTGCTCCCATAGAAGGATGGTGTGTGGGGGACGGAAAAGGCCTTCTCTGGTCCTAGTGCCCTTATAAGAAGGATGGCATGAGGGGACGGAAAAGGCCTTCTCTGGGCCTAGTGTCGCATAAAATGTCCAGGGGATGGTGTATGGGGTGGAAAAGGGCTTCTCTGTGCTTAGTGCCCCATAGAAGACCCAGGGGATAGCGTGTGGGGGGCAGAAAAAGCCTTCTTTGGGCCTCGAGACCCATTGAAGGCCCAGGGGATGGCGTGTTGGTGGCAGAAAAGGGCTTCTCTTTGCCTAGTGCCCCAATAGATGGTGTCGGGGATGTCGTGTGGGGGACAGAATACGGCTTCTCTGGGCGTAGTGCCCCATAGAAGGCCCAGGGGATGGCGTGTGCGGGGAGGGAAAAGGCCTTCTCTGGGTCTAGTGCCCCATAGAAGGCCCAGGGAATGGCATGTGGGGGATGAAAATGGCCTTCTCTGGGCCTGGTGCCCCATAGAAGGCCCAGGGGATGGTGTGTGGGGGACCGAAAAGTCCTTATCTGGGCCTAGTGCTCCATAGAAGGCCCAGGGGATGGTGTGTGGGGGATGGAAAAGGCCTTCTCTTGGCCTAGTCTCCCCATAGAACGCCCAGGGGATAGTGTGTGGGGAACAGAAAAGGCCATCTCTGGGCCTGGTGCCCAATAGAAGGCCTAGGGAATGGCGTGTGGGGGAAGGAAAAGGCCTTCTCTGGGTCTGGTGCCCCATAGAAGGCCCAGGGGATGGCATGTGGGGACGGAAAAGGCCTTCTCTGGGCCTAGTGCCCCATAGAAGGCCCAGGGGATGGCATGTGGGGACGAAAAAGGCCTTCTCTGGGCCTAGTGCCCCATAGAAGGCCCAGGGGATGGCGTCTGGGGGACGGAAAAGGCCTTCTCTGGGCCTGGTGCCCAATAGAAGGCCCAGGGGATGGGGTCTGGGGAAGGAAAAGGCCTTCTCTGGGTCTGGTGCTCCCATAGAAGGATGGTGTGTGGGGGACGGAAAAGGCCTTCTCTGGGCCTAGTGTCTGCATAGAAGTCCCAGGGGATGGCGTGTGGGGACGGAAAAGGCCGTCTCTGGGCCTAGTGCCCCATAGAAGGCTCAGGGGATGGTGTGTGGGGGACGGAAAAGGCCTTCTCTGGGTCTGGTGCCCCGTAGAAGGCCTAGGGGATGGCATGTGGGGGACGGAAAAGGCCTTCTCTGGACCCTGTGCCCCATAAAAGGCCCAGGGGATCGCGTGTGGGCGGCAGAAAAGGGCTTCTTTTTGCCTAGTGCCCCATAGAAGGCCCAGGGGATGGCATGTGGGGGACGAAAAAGGCCTTCTCTTAGCCTAGTGCCTCATAGAAGGCCTAGGGGATGGTGTGTGGGGGATGGAAAAGGCTTTCTCTTGGCCTAGTGCCCCACAGAAGTCCCAGGGGATGACGTGCGGGGACGGTAAAGGCCTTCTCTGGGCCTAGTGCTCCCATAGAAGGATGGTGTGTGGGGGACGGAAAAGGCCATCACTGGGCCTAGTGCCTCAAATAAGGCACAGGGGATGGCGTGTAGGGGACGGAAAAGGCCTTCTCTGGTCCTAGTGTCGCATAAAATGTCCAGGGGATGGTGTATGGGGTGGAAAAGGGCTTCTCTGTGCTTAGTGCCCCATAGAAGACCCAGGGGATAGCGTGTGGGGGGCAGAAAAAGCCTTCTTTGGGCCTCGAGACCCATAGAAGGCCCAGGGGATGGCGTGTTGGTGGCAGAAAAGGGCTTCTCTTTGCCTAGTGCCCCAATAGATGGTGTCGGGGATGTCGTGTGGGGGACAGAATACGGCTTCTCTTGGCGTAGTGCCCCATAGAAGGCCCAGGGGAAGGTGTGTGGAGGCGGAAAAGGCCTTTTCTGGGCCTAGTGCCCCCATAGAACGCCCAGGGGAAGGTGTGTGGGGGGCAGAAAAGGCCTTGTCTGGGCCTAGTGCCCCCAAAGAAGGCCGAGGGGAAGGTGTGTGGGGGCGGAAAAGGCCTTGTCTGGGCCTAGTGCCCCCAAAGAAGGCCCAGGGGAAGGCGTGTGGGGACGGAAATGGACTTCTCTGGGGCTAGAGCCCCCATAGAAGACCTATTGGATGGCGTGTGGGTGTGGAAAAGGCCTTCTCTGGGCCTAATGCCCCATAGAAGGCCCAGGGGATTGTGTGCGGGGATGGAAAAGGCCTTCTCTGGGCCTAGTGCCCTCATAGAAGGCCCAGGGGATGGCATGTGGGGGACGGAAAAGGCCTTCTCTGGGCCTAGTGCCCCATAGAAGGCCCAGGGGATGGCATGTGGGGGACGGAAAAGGCCTTCTCTGGGCCTAGTGCCCCATAGAGGGCCCAGGGGATGGCGTGTGGGGGACGGAAAAGGCCTTCTCTGGGTCTGGTGCCCCATAGAAGGCCCAGGGATGGCGTGTGGGGGACGGAAAAGGCCTTCTCTGGGCCTAGTGCCCCATAGAAGGCCCAGGGGATGGCGTGTGGGGACGGAAAAGGCCTTCTCTGGGCCTAGTGCCCCATAGAAGGCCCAGGGGATGGTGTGTGGGGGACGGAAAAGGCCTTCTCTGGGCCTGGTGCCCCATAGAAGGCCTAGGGGATGGCATGTGGGGGACGGAAAAGGCCTTCTCTGGGCCTAGTGCCCCATAGAAGGCCCAGGGGATGGCGTGTGGGGGACAGAAAAGGCCTTCTCTGGGCCTAGTGCCCCATAGAAGGCCCAGGGGATGGCGTGTGGGGGACGGAAAAGGCCTTCTCTGGGCCTAGTGCCCCATAGAAGGCCCAGGGGATGGCGTGTGGGGACAGAAAAGGCCTTCTCTGGACCTAGTGCCCTATAGAAGGCCCAGGGGATGGCGTGTGGGGACGGAAAAGGCCTTCTCTGGGCCTAGTGCCTCAAAGAAGGCCCAGGGGATGGCGTGTGGGGACGGAAAAGGCTTCTCTGGGCCTAGTGCCCATAGAAGGCCCAGGGGATGGCATGTGGGGGACGGAAAAGGCCTTCTCTGGGCCTAGTGCCCCATAGAAGGCCCAGGGGATGGCGTGTGCGGGGACGTAAAAGCCTTCTCTGGGTCTAGTGCCCCATAGAAGGCCCAGGGGATGGCGTGTGGGGACGGAAAAGGCCTTCTCTGGGCCTAGTGCCCCATAGAAAGCCCAGGGGATGGTGTGTGGGGGACGGAAAAGGCCTTCTCTGGGCCTAGTGCCTCGATAGAAGGCCCAGGGGATGGCGTGTGGGGACGGAAAAGGCCTTCTCTGGGCCTGGTGCCCAATAGAAGGCCTAGGGGATGGCATGTGGGGGACGGAAAAGGCCTTCTCTGGGCCTAGTGCCCCATAGAAGGCCCAGGGGATGGCATGTGGGGGACGGAAAAGGCCTTCTCTGGACCTGGTGCCCCATAGAAGGCCCAGGGGATGGCATGTGGGGACGGAAAAGGCGCTTCTCTGGGCCTAGTGCCCCATAGAAGGCCCAGGGGATGGCATGTGGGGGACGGAAAAGGCCTTCTCTGGGCCTAGTGCCCCATAGAAGGCCCAGGGGATGGCGTGTGGGGGAAGGAAAAGGCCTTCTCTGGGTCTGGTGCCCCATAGAAGGCCCAGGGGATGGCATGTGGGGGACGGAAAAGCCTTCTCTGAGTCTAGTGCCCCATAGAAGGCCTAGAGGATGGAGTGTGGAGGTTGGAAAAGGCCTTCTCTGGGCCTAGTGCCCCATAGAATGCCCTGGGGATGGGGTGTGGGGACGGAGAAGGCCTTCTCTGGGCCTAGTGCCCCATTGAAGGCTCAGGGGATGGTGTGTGGGGGACGGAAAAGGCCTTCTCTGGGTCTGGTGCCCCATAGAAGGCCTAGGGGATGGCATGTGGCGGACGGAAAAGGCCTTCTCTGGACCTTGTGCCCCATAAAAGGCCCAGGGGATCGCGTGTGGACTGCAGAAAAGGGCTTCTTTTTGCCTAGTGCCCCATAGAAGGCCCAGGGGATGGCATGTGGGGGACGAAAAAGGCCTTCTCTTAGCCTAGTGCCTCATAGAAGGCCTAGGGGATGGTGTGTGGGGGATGGAAAAGGCTTTCTCTTGGCCTAGTGCCCCACAGAAGGCCCTGGGGATGACGTGCGGGGACGGTAATGGCCTTCTCTGGGCCTAGTGCTCCCATAGAAGGATGGTGTGTGGGGGACGGAAAAGGCCATCACTGGACCTAGTGCCTCAAATAAGGCACAGGGGATGGCGTGTGGGGGCAGAAAAGGGCTTATCTGGGCCTAGTGCCCAGTAGAAGCCCCGGGGATATCTTGTGGGGGACGGAAAAGGCCTTCTCTGGGCCTAGTGGCCCACAGAAGTCCCAGGGGATGGGATGTGGAGGACGGAAAAAGCCTTCTCTGGGTCTAGTGCCCCATAGAAGTCCCAGGGGATGGGATGTGGAGGACAGAAAAAGCCTTCTCTGGGTCTAGTGCCCCATAGAAGGCCCAGGGGATGGCGTGTGGGGGAAGGAAAAGGCCTTCTCTGTGTCTTGTGCCCCATAGAAGTCCCAGGGGATGGGATGTGGGGGACGAAAAAGCCTTCTCTGAGTAGTGCCCCACAGAAGGCCTAGAGGATGGAGTGTGGAGGTTGGAAAAGGCCTTCTCTGGGCCTAGTGCCCCATAGAAGGCCCAGGGGATGGGGTGTGGGGACGGAGAAGGCCTTCTCTGGGCCTAGTGCCCCATAGGAGTCCCAGGAGATGGCGTGTGGGGACGGAAATGGCCTTCTCTGGGCCTGGTGTTCCATAGAAGGCCCAGGGGATGGCGTGTGCGGGGAGGAAAAGGTCTTCTCTGGGTCTGGTGCCTCATAGAAGGCCCAGGGGACGGCATGTGGGGGACGGAAATGGCCTTCTCTGGGCCTCGTGCCCTCATAGGAGTCCCAGGGGACGGCGTGTGGGGACGGAAAAGGCATTCTCTGGACCTCGTGCCCCATAAAAGGCCCAGGTTATGGCTTGTGGGCGGCAGAAAAGGGCTTCTTTTGCCTAGTGCCCCATAGAAGGCCCAGGGGATGGCATGTGGGGGACGGAAAAGGCATTCTCTTAGCCTAGTGCCTCATAGCAGGCCTAGGGGATGGTGTATGGGGGATGGAAAAGGCTTTCTCTTGGCCTAGTGCCCCACAGAAGGCCCAGGGGATGACGTGTGGGGACGGTAAAGGTCATCTCTGGGCCTAGTGCTCCCATAGAAGGATGGTGTGTGGGGGACGGAAAAGGCCCTCACTGGGCCTAGTGCCTCAAAGAAGGCACAGGGGATGGCGTGTGGGGGCAGAAAAGTGCTTATCTGGGCCTAGTGCCCAGTAGAAGGCCCAGGGGATGGCGTGTGGGGGACGGAAAAGTCCTTCTCTGGGCCTCGTGTCCCATAGAAGGCCCAGGGGATGGCGTGTGGGGGAAGGAAAAGGCCTTCTCTGGGTCTGGTGCCTCATAGAAGGCCCAGGGGATGGCATGTGGGGGACGGAAATGGCCTTCTCTTGGTGCTAGTGCCCCATAGAAGGCCTAGGGGATGGTGTGTGGAGGACCGAAAAGGTCCTTATCTGGGCCTAGTGCTCAATAGAAGGCCCAGGGGATGGCGTGTGGGGGATGGAAAAGGCCTTCTCTTGGCCTAGTCTCCCCATAGAACGCCCAGGGGATAGTGTGTGGGGGACGGAAAAGGCCTTCTCTGGGCCTGGTGCCCAATAGATGGCCAGGGGATGGCGTGTGGAGGAAGGAAAAGGCCTTCTCTGTGTCTGGTGCCCCATAGAAGGCTTAGGGGATGGCATGTGGGGGACGGAAATGGCCTTCTCTGGGCCTGGTGCCCCATTGAAGGCCCAGGGGATGGCGTGTGGGGGACAGAAAAAGCCTTCTCTGTGTCAAGTGCCCCATAGAAGGCCCAGGGGATGGCGTGTGGGGGAAGGAAAAGGCCTTCTCTGTGCCTTGTGCCCCATAGAACGCGCAGGGGATGGCATGTGGGGGATGAAAAAGCCTTCTCTGAGTAGTGCCCCACAGAAGGCCGAGAGGATGGAGTGTGGAGGTTGGAAAAGGCCTTCTCTGGGCCTAGTGCCCAGTAGAAGGCCCAGGGGATGGGGTGTGGGGACGGAAAAGGCCTTCTCTGGGCCTCGTGCCCCATAGGAGGCCCAGGGGATGGCGTGTGGGGGAAGGAAAAGGCCTTCTCTGGGTCTGGTGCCTCATAGAAGGCCCAGGGGATGGCATGTGGGGGACGGAAATGGCCTTCTCTGGGTGTAGTGCCCCATAGAAGGCCTAGGGGATGGTGTGTGGAGGACCGAAAAGTCCTTATCTGGGCCTAGTGCTCAATAGAAGGCCCAGGGGATGGCGTGTGGGGGATGGAAAAGGCCTTCTCTGGGCCTAGTCTCCCCATAGAACGCCCAGGGGATAGTGTGTGGGGGACGGAAAAGGCCTTCTCTGGGCCTGGTGCCCAATAGATGGCCAGGGGATGGCGTGTGGGGGAAGGAAAAGGCCTTCTCTGTGTCTGGTGCCCCATAGAAGGCTTAGGGGATGGCATGTGGGGGACGGAAAAGGCCTTCTCTGGGCCTGGTGCCCCATTGAAGGCCCAGGGGATCGCATGTGGGGGACCGAAAAGGCCTTCTCTGTGCCTAGTGCCCCATAGAAGGCCCAGGGGATGGCGTGTGGGGACGGAAAAGGCCTTCTCTGGGCGTAGTGCCCCACAGAAGGCTCAGGGGATGGTGTGAGGGGATGGAAAAGGCCTTCTCTGGGCTTAGTGCCCCATAGAAGGATGGCGTGTGGGGGACGGAAAAGGCTTTCTCTGGACCTCGTGCCCCATAGAAGGCCCAGGGGATGGCGTGTGGGGGACGGAAAAGGCCTTCTCTGGGCCTAGTGCCCTGTATAAACCAGGATGGCATGTGGGGGACGGAAAAGGCCTTCTCTGGACCTAGTGCCCCATAGAAGTCCCAGGGGATGGCGATGTGGAGGACGGAAAAGGCCTTCTCTGGGTCTAGTGCCCCACAGAAGTCCCAGGGGATGGCATGTGGGGGACGGAAAAGGGCCTTCTCTGGGCCTAGTGCCCTATAGAAGGCCCAGGGGATGGCGTGTGGGGGAAGGAAAAGGCCTTCTCTGGGTCTTGTGCCCCATAGAAGGCCCAGGGGATGGCATGTGGGGGACGAAAAAGCCTTCTCTGAGTCTAGTGCCCCATAGAAGGCCTAGAGGATGGAGTGTGGAGGTTGGAAAAGGCCTTCTCTGGGCCTAGTGCCCCATAGAATGCCCTGGGGATGGGGTGTGGGGACGGAGAAGGCCTTCTCTGGGCCTAGTGCCCCATTGAAGGCTCAGGGGATGGTGTGTGGGGGACGGAAAAGGCCTTCTCTGGGTCTGGTGCCCCATAGAAGGCCTAGGGGATGGCATGTGGCGGACGGAAAAGGCCTTCTCTGGACCTTGTGCCCCATAAAAGGCCCAGGGGATCGCGTGTGGACTGCAGAAAAGGGCTTCTTTTTGCCTAGTGCCCCATAGAAGGCCCAGGGGATGGCATGTGGGGGACGAAAAGGCCTTCTCTTAGCCTAGTGCCTCATAGAAGGCCTAGGGGATGGTGTGTGGGGGATGGAAAAGGCTTTCTCTTGGCCTAGTGCCCCACAGAAGGCCCTGGGGATGACGTGCGGGGACGGTAATGGCCTTCTCTGGGCCTAGTGCTCCCATAGAAGGATGGTGTGTGGGGGACGGAAAAGGCCATCACTGGACCTAGTGCCTCAAATAAGGCACAGGGGATGGCGTGTGGGGGCAGAAAAGGGCTTATCTGGGCCTAGTGCCCAGTAGAAGCCCCGGGGGATATCTTGTGTGGGGACGGAAAAGGCCTTCTCTGGGCCTAGTGGCCCACAGAAGTCCCAGGGGATGGCGTGTGGGGGAAGGAAAAGGCCTTCTCTGTGTCTTGTGCCCCATAGAAGTCCCAGGGGATGGGATGTGGGGACGAAAAAGCCTTCTCTGAGTAGTGCCCCACAGAAGGCCTAGAGGATGGAGTGTGGAGGTTGGAAAAGGCCTTCTCTGGGCCTAGTGCCCCATAGAAGGCCCAGGGGATGGGGTGTGGGGACGGAGAAGGCCTTCTCTGGGCCTAGTGCCCCATAGGAGTCCCAGGAGATGGCGTGTGGGGGACGGAAAAGGCCTTCTCTGGGCCTGGTGTTCCATAGAAGGCCCAGGGGATGGCGTGTGCGGGGAGGAAAAAGGTCTTCTCTGGGTCTGGTGCCTCATAGAAGGCCCAGGGAACGGCATGTGGGGGACGGAAATGGCCTTCTCTGGGCCTCGTGCCCCCATAGGAGTCCCAGGGGACGGCGTGTGGGGACGGAAAAGGCATTCTCTGGACCTCGTGCCCCATAAAAGGCCCAGGTTATGGCTTGTGGGCGGCAGAAAAGGGCTTCTTTTTGCCTAGTGCCCCATAGAAGGCCCAGGGGATGGCATGTGGGGGACGAAAAAGGCATTCTCTTAGCCTAGTGCCTCATAGCAGGCCTAGGGGATGGTGTATGGGGGATGGAAAAGGCTTTCTCTTGGCCTAGTGCCCCACAGAAGGCCCAGGGGATGACGTGTGGGGACGGTAAAGGTCATCTCTGGGCCTAGTGCTCCCATAGAAGGATGGTGTGTGGGGGACGGAAAAGGCCCTCACTGGGCCTAGTGCCTCAAAGAAGGCACAGGGGATGGCGTGTGGGGGCAGAAAAGTGCTTATCTGGGCCTAGTGCCCAGTAGAAGGCCCAGGGGATGGCGTGTGGGGGACGGAAAAGTCCTTCTCTGGGCCTCGTGTCCCATAGAAGGCCCAGGGGATGGCGTGTGGGGGAAGGAAAAGGCCTTCTCTGGGTCTGATGCCTCATAGAAGGCCCAGGGGATGGCATGTGGGGGACGGAAATGGCCTTCTCTTGGTGTAGTGCCCCATAGAAGGCCTAGGGGATGGTGTGTGGAGGACCGAAAAGTCCTTATCTGGGCCTAGTGCTCAATAGAAGGCCCAGGGGATGGCGTGTGGGGGATGGAAAAGGCCTTCTCTTGGCCTAGTCTCCCCATAGAACGCCCAGGGGATAGTGTGTGGGGGACGGAAAAGGCCTTCTCTGTGTCTGGTGCCCCATAGAAGGCTTAGGGGATGGCATGTGGGGGACGGAAATGGCCTTCTCTGGGCCTGGTGCCCCATTGAAGGCCCAGGGGATCGCATGTGGGGGACAGAAAAAGCCTTCTCTGTGTCAAGTGCCCCATAGAAGGCCCAGGGGATGGCGTGTGGGGGAAGGAAAAGGCCTTCTCTGTGCCTTGTGCCCCATAGAAGGCGCAGGGGATGGCATGTGGGGGATGAAAAAGCCTTCTCTGAGTAGTGCCCCACAGAAGGCCTAGAGGATGGAGTGTGGAGGTTGGAAAAGGCCTTCTCTGGGCCTAGTGCCCAGTAGAAGGCCCAGGGGATGGCGTGTGGGGGACGGAAAAGGCCTTCTCTGGGCCTCGTGCCCCATAGAAGGCCCAGGGGATGGCGTGTGGGGGAAGGAAAAGGCCTTCTCTGGGTCTGGTGCCTCATAGAAGGCCCAGGGGATGGCATGTGGGGGACGGAAATGGCCTTCTCTGGATGTAGTGCCCCAAAGAAGGCCTAGGGGATGGTGTGTGGAGGACCGAAAAGTCCTTATCTGGGCCTAGTGCTCAATAGAAGGCCCAGGGGATGGCGTGTGGGGGATGGAAAAGGCCTTCTCTTGGCCTAGTCTCCCCATAGAACGCCCAGGGGATAGTGTGTGGGGGACGGAAAAGGCCTTCTCTGGGCCTGGTGCCCAATAGATGGCCAGGGGATGGCGTGTGGGGGAAGGAAAAGGCCTTCTCTGTGTCTGGTGCCCCATAGAAGGCTTAGGGGATGGCATGTGGGGGACGGAAAAGGCCTTCTCTGGGCCTGGTGCCCCATTGAAGGCCCAGGGGATCGCATGTGGGGGACAGAAAAAGCCTTCTCTGTGTCTAGTGCCCCATAGAAGGCCCAGGGGATGGCGTGTGGGGACGGAAAAGGCCTTCTCTGGGAGTAGTGCCCCCAAAAAGACTCAGGGGATGGTGTGAGGGGTGGAAAAGGGCTTCTATGGGCTTAGTGCCCATAGGGATGGCGTGTGGGGGGCAGAAAATGCTTTCTCTGGACCTCGTGCCCCATAGAAGGCCTAGGGGATGGCGTGTGGGGGACGGAAAAGGCCTTCTCTGGGCCTATTTCCCTTATAAAAGGATGGCATGTGGGGGACGGAAAAGGCCTTCTCTGGACCTCGTGCCCCATAGAAGGCCCAGGGGATGGCGTGTGGGGGACGGAAAAGGGCTTCTCTGGGCCTAGTGCCCACAGAAGGATGGCATGTGGGGGACGGAAAAGGGCTTCTCTGGGCCTAGTGCCCTATAGAAGGCCCAGGGGATGGCGTATGGGGGAAGGAAAAGGCCTTCTCTGAGTCTGGTGCCCCATAGAAGGCCCAGGGGATGGCATGTGGGGGACGAAAAAGCCTTCTCTGAGTCTAGTGCCCCATAGAAGGCCTAGAGGATGGAGTGTGGAGGTTGGAAAAGGCCTTCTCTGGGCCTAGTGCCCCATAGAATGCCCTGGGGATGGGGTGTGGGGACGGAGAAGGCCTTCTCTGGGCCTAGTGCCCCATTGAAGGCTCAGGGGATGGTGTGTGGGGACGGAAAAGGCCTTCTCTGGGTCTGGTGCCCCATAGAAGGCCTAGGGGATGGCATGTGGCGGACGGAAAAGGCCTTCTCTGGACCTTGTGCCCCATAAAAGGCCCAGGGGATCGCGTGTGGACTGCAGAAAAGGGCTTCTTTTTGCCTAGTGCCCCATAGAAGGCCCAGGGGATGGCATGTGGGGGACGAAAAGGCCTTCTCTTAGCCTAGTGCCTCATAGAAGGCCTAGGGGATGGTGTGTGGGGGATGGAAAAGGCTTTCTCTTGGCCTAGTGCCCCACAGAAGGCCCTGGGGATGACGTGCGGGGACGTGTAATGGCCTTCTCTGGGCCTAGTGCTCCCATAGAAGGATGGTGTGTGGGGACGGAAAAGGCCATCACTGGACCTAGTGCCTCAAATAAGGCACAGGGGATGGCGTGTGGGGGCAGAAAAGGGCTTATCTGGGCCTAGTGCCCAGTAGAAGCCCCGGGGATATCTTGTGGGGACGGAAAAGGCCTTCTGGGCCTAGTGGCCCGAAGTCCCGGGATGGGATGGAGGAGGGCTCTCTGGTCTAGTGCCCCATGAAGTCCCAGGGGTGGATGGAGACAGAAAGCCTTCTCTGGGTCTAG
Source organism: Gekko gecko (assembly GCA_029375565.1). Lineage (NCBI taxonomy): Eukaryota > Metazoa > Chordata > Lepidosauria > Squamata > Gekkonidae > Gekko > Gekko gecko. The sequence continues at coordinate 211,815,179 of JAPDNY010000005.1, read as the reverse complement.
TGCCCCAGAGGCCCAGGATGGCGGTGGGGAAGGAAAGGCCTTCTCTGTGTCTTGTGCCCCATAGAAGTCCCAGGGGATGGGATGTGGGGGACGAAAAAGCCTTCTCTGAGTAGTGCCCCACAGAAGGCCTAGAGGATGGAGTGTGGAGGTTGGAAAAGGCCTTCTCTGGGCCTAGTGCCCCATAGAAGGCCCAGGGGATGGGGTGTGGGGACGGAGAAGGCCTTCTCTGGGCCTAGTGCCCCATAGGAGTCCCAGGAGATGGCGTGTGGGGGACGGAAAAGGCCTTCTCTGGGCCTGGTGTTCCATAGAAGGCCCAGGGGATGGCGTGTGCGGGGAGGAAAAAGGTCTTCTCTGGGTCTGGTGCCTCATAGAAGGCCCAGGGAACGGCATGTGGGGGACGGAAATGGCCTTCTCTGGGCCTCGTGCCCCCATAGGAGTCCCAGGGGACGGCGTGTGGGGACGGAAAAGGCATTCTCTGGACCTCGTGCCCCATAAAAGGCCCAGGTTATGGCTTGTGGGCGGCAGAAAAGGGCTTCTTTTTGCCTAGTGCCCCATAGAAGGCCCAGGGGATGGCATGTGGGGGACGAAAAAGGCATTCTCTTAGCCTAGTGCCTCATAGCAGGCCTAGGGGATGGTGTATGGGGGATGGAAAAGGCTTTCTCTTGGCCTAGTGCCCCACAGAAGGCCCAGGGGATGACGTGTGGGGACGGTAAAGGTCATCTCTGGGCCTAGTGCTCCCATAGAAGGATGGTGTGTGGGGGACGGAAAAGGCCCTCACTGGGCCTAGTGCCTCAAAGAAGGCACAGGGGATGGCGTGTGGGGGCAGAAAAGTGCTTATCTGGGCCTAGTGCCCAGTAGAAGGCCCAGGGGATGGCGTGTGGGGGACGGAAAAGTCCTTCTCTGGGCCTCGTGTCCCATAGAAGGCCCAGGGGATGGCGTGTGGGGGAAGGAAAAGGCCTTCTCTGGGTCTGGTGCCTCATAGAAGGCCCAGGGGATGGCATGTGGGGGACGGAAATGGCCTTCTCTTGGTGTAGTGCCCCATAGAAGGCCTAGGGGATGGAGTGTGGAGGACCGAAAAATCCTTATCTGGGCCTAGTGCTCAATAGAAGGCCCAGGGGATGGCGTGTGGGGGATGGAAAAGGCCTTCTCTTGGCCTAGTCTCCCCATAGAACGCCCAGGGGATAGTGTGTGGGGACGGAAAAGGCCTTCTCTGGGCCTGGTGCCCAATAGATGGCCAGGGGATGGCGTGTGGGGGAAGGAAAAGGCCTTCTCTGTGTCTGGTGCCCCATAGAAGGCTTAGGGGATGGCATGTGGGGGACGGAAATGGCCTTCTCTGGGCCTGGTGCCCCATTGAAGGCCCAGGGGATCACATGTGGGGGACAGAAAAAGCCTTCTCTGTGTCAAGTGCCCCATAGAAGGCCCAGGGGATGGCGTGTGGGGGAAGGAAAAGGCCTTCTCTGTGCCTTGTGCCCCATAGAAGGCGCAGGGGATGGCATGTGGGGGATGAAAAAGCCTTCTCTGAGTAGTGCCCCACAGAAGGCCTAGAGGATGGAGTGTGGAGGTTGGAAAAGGCCTTCTCTGGGCCTAGTGCCCAGTAGAAGGCCCAGGGGATGGCGTGTGGGGGACGGAAAAGGCCTTCTCTGGGCCTCGTGCCCCATAGAAGGCCCAGGGGATGGCGTGTGGGGGAAGGAAAAGGCCTTCTCTGGGTCTGGTGCCTCATAGAAGGCCCAGGGGATGGCATGTGGGGACGGAAATGGCCTTCTCTGGATGTAGTGCCCCAAAGAAGGCCTAGGGGATGGTGTGTGGAGGACCGAAAAGTCCTTATCTGGGCCTAGTGCTCAATAGAAGGCCCAGGGGATGGCGTGTGGGGGATGGAAAAGGCCTTCTCTTGGCCTAGTCTCCCCATAGAACGCCCAGGGGATAGTGTGTGGGGGACGGAAAAGGCCTTCTCTGGGCCTGGTGCCCAATAGATGGCCAGGGGATGGCGTGTGGGGGAAGGAAAAGGCCTTCTCTGTGTCTGGTGCCCCATAGAAGGCTTAGGGGATGGCATGTGGGGGACGGAAAAGGCCTTCTCTGGGCCTGGTGCCCCATTGAAGGCCCAGGGGATCGCAGGTGGGGGACAGAAAAAGCCTTCTCTGTGTCTAGTGCCCCATAGAAGGCCCAGGGGATGGCGCGTGGGGACGGAAAAGGCCTTCTCTGGGAGTAGTGCCCCCAAAAAGACTCAGGGGATGGTGTGAGGGGTGGAAAAGGGCTTCTATGGGCTTAGTGCCCATAGGGATGGCGTGTGGGGGCAGAAAATGCTTTCTCTGGACCTCGTGCCCCATAGAAGGCCTAGGGGATGGCGTGTGGGGGACGGAAAAGGCCTTCTCTGGGCCTATTTCCCTTATAAAAGGATGGCATGTGGGGGACGGAAAAGGCCTTCTCTGGACCTCGTGCCCCATAGAAGGCCCGAGGGGATGGCATGTGGGGGACGGAAAAGGCCTTCTCTGGACCACGTGCCCCATAGAAGGCCCAGGGGATGGCGTGTGGGCGGCAGAAAAGGGCTTCTTTGGGCCTAGTGCCCCATAGAAGGCCCAGGAGATGGTGTGTGGGGAAGGAAAAGGTCTTCTCTGGTCCTAGTGCCTCCATAGGAGTCCCAGGGGATGGCGTGTGGGGACGGAAAAGGCCTTCTCTGGGCCTGGTGCCCCATAGAAGGCCCAGGAGATGGTGTGTGGGGAAGGAAAAGGTCTTCTCTGGGCCTAGTGCCTCCATAGAAGGCCCAGGGGATGGCATGTGGCGGACGGAAAAGGCCTTCTCTGGACCTTGTGCCCCATAAAAGGCCTAGGGGATGGCATGTGGCGGACGGAAAAGGCCTTCTCTGGACCTTGTGCCCCATAAAGGCCCAGGACGGTGTGGACTGCAGAAAAGGGCTTCTTTTTGCCTAGTGCCCCATAGAAGGCCCAGGGGATGGCATGTGGGGGACGAAAAAGGCCTTCTCTTAGCCTAGTGCCTCATAGAAGGCCTAGGGGATGGTGTGTGGGGGATGGAAAAGGCTTTCTCTTGGCCTAGTGCCCCACAGAAGGCCCTGGGGATGACGTGCGGGGACGGTAATGGCCTTCTCTGGGCCTAGTGCTCCCATAGAAGGATGGTGTGTGGGGGACGGAAAAGGCCATCACTGGACCTAGTGCCTCAAATAAGGCACAGGGGATGGCGTGCGGGGGCAGAAAAGGGCTTATCTGGGCCTAGTGCCCAGTAGAAGCCCCGGGGATATCTTGTGGGGGACGGAAAAGGCCTTCTCTGGGCCTAGTGGCCCACAGAAGTCCCAGGGGATGGCGTGTGGGGGAAGGAAAAGGCCTTCTCTGTGTCTTGTGCCCCATAGAAGTCCCAGGGGATGGGATGTGGGGACGAAAAGCCTTCTATGAGTAGTGCCCCACAGAAGGCCTAGAGGATGGAGTGTGGAGGTGGAAAGGCCTTCTCTGGGCCTAGTGCCCCATAGAAGGCCCAGGGGATGGGGTGTGGGGACGGAGAAGGCCTTCTCTGGGCCCAGTGCCCCATAGGAGTCCCAGGGGATGGCGTGTGGGGGACGGAAAAGGCCTTCTCTGGGCCTGGTGTTCCATAGAAGGCCCAGGGGATGGCGTGTGCGGGGAGGAAAAAGGTCTTCTCTGGGTCTGGTGCCTCATAGAAGGCCCAGGGAACGGCATGTGGGGACGGAAATGGCCTTCTCTGGGCCTGGTGCCCAATAGATGGCCAGGGGATGGCGTGTGGGGGAAGGGAAAAGGCCTTCTCTGTGTCTGGTGCCCCATAGAAGGCTTAGGGGATGGCATGTGGGGGACGGAAAAGGCCTTCTCTGGGCCTGGTGCCCCATTGAAGGCCCAGGGGATCGCATGTGGGGGACAGAAAAAGCCTTCTCTGTGTCTAGTGCCCCATAGAAGGCCCAGGGGATGGCGCGTGGTGACGGAAAAGGCCTTCTCTGGGAGTAGTGCCCCCAAAAAGACTCAGGGGATGGTGTGAGGGGTGGAAAAGGGCTTCTATGGGCTTAGTGCCCATAGGGATGGCGTGTGGGGGCAGAAAATGCTTTCTCTGGACCTCGTGCCCCATAGAAGGCCTAGGGGATGGCGTGTTGGGTACGGAAAAGGCCTTCTCTGGGCCTATTTCCCTTATAAAAGGATGGCATGTGGGGGACGGAAAAGGCCTTCTCTGGACCTCGTGCCCCAAAGAAGCCCGAGGGGATGGCATGTGGGGGACGGAAAAGGCCTTCTCTGGACCACGTGCCCCATAAAAGGCCCAGGGGATGGTGTGTGGGCGGCAGAAAAGGGCTTCTTTTTGCCTAGTGCCCCATAGAAGGCCCAGGAGATGGTGTGTGGGGGAAGGAAAAGGTCTTCTCTGGTCCTAGTGCCTCCATAGGAGTCCCAGGGGATGGCGTGTGGGGACGGAAAAGGCCTTCTCTGGACCTGGTGCCCTATAGAAGGCCCAGGAGATGGTGTGTGGGGGAAGGAAAAGGTCTTCTCTGGTCCTAGTGCCTCCATAGAAGGCCTAGGGGATGGCATGTGGCGGACGGAAAAGGCCTTCTCTGGACCTTGTGCCCCATAAAAGGCCTAGGGGATGGCATGTGGCGGACGGAAAAGGCCTTCTCTGGACCTTGTGCCCCATAAAAGGCGGTGTGGACTGCAGAAAAGGGCTTCTTTTTGCCTAGTGCCCCATAGAAGGCCCAGGGGATGCCATGTGGGGGACGAAAAGGCCTTCTCTTAGCCTAGTGCCTCATAGAAGGCCTAGGGGATGGTGTGTGGGGGATGGAAAAGGCTTTCTCTTGGCCTAGTGCCCCACAGAAGGCCCTGGGGATGACGTGCGGGGACGGTAATGGCCTTCTCTGGGCCTAGTGCTCCCATAGAAGGATGGTGTGTGGGGGACGGAAAAGGCCATCACTGGACCTAGTGCCTCAAATAAGGCACAGGGGATGGCGTGTGGGGGCAGAAAAGGGCTTATCTGGGCCTAGTGCCCAGTAGAAGCCCCGGGGATATCTTGTGGGGGACGGAAAAGGCCTTCTCTGGGCCTAGTGGCCCACTGAAGTCCCCGGGGATGGCGTGTGGGGGAAGGAAAAGGCCTTCTCTGTGTCTTGTGCCCCATAGAAGTCCCAGGGGATGGGATGTGGGGGACGAAAAAGCCTTCTCTGAGTAGTGCCCCACAGAAGGCCTAGAGGATGGAGTGTGGAGGTTGGAAAAGGCCTTCTCTGGGCCTAGTGCCCCATAGAAGGCCCAGGGGATGGGGTGTGGGGACGGAGAAGGCCTTCTCTGGGCCCAGTGCCCCATAGGAGTCCCAGGAGATGGCGTGTGGGGGACGGAAAAGGCCTTCTCTGGGCCTGGTGTTCCATAGAAGGCCCAGGGGATGGCGTGTGCGGGGAGGAAAAAGGTCTTCTCTGGGTCTGGTGCCTCATAGAAGGCCCAGGGAACGGCATGTGGGGGACGGAAATGGCCTTCTCTGGGCCTCGTGCCCCCATAGGAGTCCCAGGGGACGGCGTGTGGGGACGGAAAAGGCATTCTCTGGACCTCGTGCCCCATAAAAGGCCCAGGTTATGGCTTGTGGGCGGCAGAAAATGGCTTCTTTTTGCCTAGTGCCCCATAGAAGGCCCAGGGGATGGCATGTGGGGGACGAAAAAGGCATTCTCTTAGCCTAGTGCCTCATAGCAGGCCTAGGGGATGGTGTATGGGGGATGGAAAAGGCTTTCTCTTGGCCTAGTGCCCCACAGAAGGCCCAGGGGATGACGTGTGGGGACGGTAAAGGTCATCTCTGGGCCTAGTGCTCCCATAGAAGGATGGTGTGTGGGGGACGGAAAAGGCCCTCACTGGGCCTAGTGCCTCAAAGAAGGCACAGGGGATGGCGTGTGGGGGCAGAAAAGTGCTTATCTGGGCCTAGTGCCCAGTAGAAGGCCCAGGGGATGGCGTGTGGGGGACGGAAAAGTCCTTCTCTGGGCCTCGTGTCCCATAGAAGGCCCAGGGGATGGCGTGTGGGGGAAGGAAAAGGCCTTCTCTGGGTCTGGTGCCTCATAGAAGGCCCAGGGGATGGCATGTGGGGGACGGAAATGGCCTTCTCTTGGTGTAGTGCCCCATAGAAGGCCTAGGGGATGGTGTGTGGAGGACCGAAAAATCCTTATCTGGGCCTAGTGCTCAATAGAAGGCCCAGGGGATGGCGTGTGGGGGATGGAAAAGGCCTTCTCTTGGCCTAGTCTCCCCATAGAACGCCCAGGGGATAGTGTGTGGGGGACGGAAAAGGCCTTCTCTGTGTCTGGTGCCCCATAGAAGGCTTAGGGGATGGCATGTGGGGGACGGAAATGGCCTTCTCTGGGCCTGGTGCCCCATTGAAGGCCCTGGGGATCGCATGTGGGGGACAGAAAAAGCCTTCTCTGTGTCAAGTGTCCCATAGAAGGCCCAGGGGATGGCGTGTGGGGGAAGGAAAAGGCATTCTCTGTGCCTTGTGCCCCATAGAAGGCGCAGGGGATGGCATGTGGGGGATGAAAAAGCCTTCTCTGAGTAGTGCCCCACAGAAGGCCTAGAGGATGGAGTGTGGAGGTTGGAAAAGGCCTTCTCTGGGCCTAGTGCCCAGTAGAAGGCCCAGGGGATGGCGTGTGGGGGACGGAAAAGGCCTTCTCTGGGCCTCGTGCCCCATAGAAGGCCCAGGGGATGGCGTGTGGGGGAAGGAAAAGGCCTTCTCTGGGTCTGGTGCCTCATAGAAGGCCCAGGGGATGGCATGTGGGGGACGGAAATGGCCTTCTCTGGATGTAGTGCCCCAAAGAAGGCCTAGGGGATGGTGTGTGGAGGACCGAAAAGTCCTTATCTGGGCCTAGTGCTCAATAGAAGGCCCAGGGGATGGCGTGTGGGGGATGGAAAAGGCCTTCTCTTGGCCTAGTCTCCCCATAGAACGCCCAGGGGATAGTGTGTGGGGACGGAAAAGGCCTTCTCTGGGCCTGGTGCCCCATAGAAGGCTTAGGGGATGGCATGTGGGGGACGGAAAAGGCCTTCTCTGGGCCTGGTGCCCCATTGAAGGCCCAGGGGATCGCATGTGGGGGACAGAAAAAGCCTTCTCTGTGTCTAGTGCCCCATAGAAGGCCCAGGGGATGGCGTGTGGGGACGGAAAAGGCCTTCTCTGGGAGTAGTGCCCCCCAAAAGACTCAGGGGATGGTGTGAGGGGTGGAAAAGGGCTTCTATGGGCTTAGTGCCCATAGGGATGGCGTGTGGGGGGCAGAAAATGCTTTCTCTGGACCTCGTGCCCCATAGAAGGCCTAGGGGATGGCGTGTGGGGGACGGAAAAGGCCTTCTCAGGGCCTATTTCCCTTATAAAAGGATGGCATGTGGGGGACGGAAAAGGCCTTCTCTGGACCTCGTGCCCCATAGAAGGCCCAGGGGATGGCGTGTGGGGGACGGAAAAGGGCTTCTCTGGGCCTAGTGCCCACAGAAGGATGGCATGTGGGGGACGGAAAAGGGCTTCTCTGGGCCTAGTGCCCTATAGAAGGCCCAGGGGATGGTGTATGGGGGAAGGAAAAGGCCTTCTCTGAGTCTGGTGCCCCATAGAAGGCCCAGGGGATGGCATGTGGGGGACGAAAAAGCCTTCTCTGAGTCTAGTGCCCCATAGAAGGCCTAGAGGATGGAGTGTGGAGGTTGGAAAAGGCCTTCTCTGGGCCTAGTGCCCCATAGAATGCCCTGGGGATGGGGTGTGGGGACGGAGAAGGCCTTCTCTGGGCCTAGTGCCCCATTGAAGGCTCAGGGGATGGTGTGTGGGGGACGGAAAAGGCCTTCTCTGGGTCTGGTGCCCCATAGAAGGCCTAGGGGTTGGCATGTGGCGGACGGAAAAGGCCTTCTCTGGACCTTGTGCCCCATAAAAGGCCCAGGGGATCGCGTGTGGACTGCAGAAAAGGGCTTCTTTTTGCCTAGTGCCCCATAGAAGGCCCAGGGGATGGCATGTGGGGGACGAAAAGGCCTTCTCTTAGCCTAGTGCCTCATAGAAGGCCTAGGGGATGGTGTGTGGGGGATGGAAAAGGCTTTCTCTTGGCCTAGTGCCCCACAGAAGGCCCTGGGGATGACGTGCGGGGACGGTAATGGCCTTCTCTGGGCCTAGTGCTCCCATAGAAGGATGGTGTGTGGGGACGGAAAAGGCCATCACTGGACCTAGTGCCTCAAATAAGGCACAGGGGATGGCGTGTGGGGGCAGAAAAGGGCTTATCTGGGCCTAGTGCCCAGTAGAAGCCCCGGGGATATCTTGTGGGGGACGGAAAAGGCCTTCTCTGGGCCTAGTGGCCCACAGAAGTCCCAGGGGATGGGATGTGGAGGACGGAAAAAGCCTTCTCTGGGTCTAGTGCCCCATAGAAGTCCCAGGGGATGGGATGTGGAGGACAGAAAAAGCCTTCTCTGGGTCTAGTGCCCCATAGAAGGCCCAGGGGATGGCGTGTGGGGGAAGGAAAAGTCCTTCTCTGTGTCTTGTGCCCCATAGAAGTCCCAGGGGATGGGATGTGGGGGACGAAAAGCCTTCTCTGAGTAGTGCCCCACAGAAGGCCTAGAGAATGGAGTGTGGAGGTTGGAAAAGGCCTTCTCTGGGCCTAGTGCCCCATAGAAGGCCCAGGGGATGGGGTGTGGGGACGGAGAAGGCCTTCTCTGGGCCTAGTGCCCCATAGGAGTCCCAGGAGATGGCGTGTGGGGGACGGAAAAGGCCTTCTCTGGGCCTGGTGTTCCATAGAAGGCCCAGGGGATGGCGTGTGCGGGGAGGAAAAAGGTCTTCTCTGGGTCTGGTGCCTCATAGAAGGCCCAGGGAACGGCATGTGGGGGACGGAAATGGCCTTCTCTGGGCCTCGTGCCCCCATAGGAGTCCCAGGGGACGGCGTGTGGGGACGGAAAAGGCATTCTCTGGACCACGTGCCCCATAAAAGGCCCAGGTTATGGCTTGTGGACGGCAGAAAAGGGCTTCTTTTTGCCTAGTGCCCCATAGAAGGCCCAGGGGATGGCATGTGGGGGACGAAAAAGGCATTCTCTTAGCCTAGTGCCTCATAGCAGGCCTAGGGGATGGGGTATGGGGGATGGAAAAGGCTTTCTCTTGGCCTAGTGCCCCACAGAAGGCCCAGGGGATGACGTGTGGGGACGGTAAAGGTCATCTCTGGGCCTAGTGCTCCCATAGAAGGATGGTGTGTGGGGGACGGAAAAGGCCATCACTAGGCCTAGTGCCTCATAGAAGGCACAGGGGATGGCGTGTGGGGGCAGAAAAGTGATTATCTGGGCCTCGTGTCCCATAGAAGGCCCAGGGGATGGCGTGTGGAGGAAGGAAAAGGCCTTCTCTGGGTCTGGTGCCTCATAGAAGGCCCAGGGGATGGCATGTGGGGGACGGAAATGGCCTTCTCTTGGTGTAGTGCCCCATAGAAGGCCTAGGGGATGGTGTGTGGAGGACCGAAAAATCCTTATCTGGGCCTAGTGCTCAATAGAAGGCCCAGGGGATGGCGTGTGGGGGATGGAAAAGGCCTTCTCTTGGCCTAGTCTCCCCATAGAACGCCCAGGGGATAGTGTGTGGGGGACGGAAAAGGCCTTCTCTGGGCCTGGTGCCCAATAGATGGCCAGGGGATGGCGTGTGGGGGAAGGAAAAGGCCTTCTCTGTGTCTGGTGCCACATAGAAGGCTTAGGGGATGGCATGTGGGGACGGAAATGGCCTTCTCTGGGCCTGGTGCCCAATAGAAGGCCTGGGGATGGCGTGTGGGGGAAGGAAAAGGCCTTCTCTGTGTCTGGTGCCCCATAGAAGGCTTAGGGGATGGCGTGTGGGGGAAGGAAAAGGCATTCTCTGTGCCTTGTGCCCCATAGAAGGCGCAGGGGATGGCATGTGGGGGATGAAAAAGCCTTCTCTGAGTAGTGCCCCACAGAAGGCCTAGAGGATGGAGTGTGGAGGTTGGAAAAGGCCTTCTCTGGGCCTAGTGCCCAGTAGAAGGCCCAGGGGATGGCGTGTGGGGGACGGAAAAGGCCTTCTCTGGGCCTCGTGCCCCATAGAAGGCCAAGGGGATGGAGTGTGGGGGAGGGAAAAGGCCTTCTCTGGGTCTGGTGCCTCATAGAAGGCCCAGGGGATGGCATGTGGGGGACGGAAATGGCCTTCTCTGGATGTAGTGCCCCAAAGAAGGCCTAGGGGATGGTGTGTGGAGGACCGAAAAGTCCTTATCTGGGCCTAGTGCTCAATAGAAGGCCCAGGGGATAGGCGTGTGTGGGGGGACGGAAAAGGCCTTCTCTGGGCCTGGTGCCCAATAGATGGCCAGGGGATGGCGTGTGGGGGAAGGAAAAGGCCTTCTCTGTGTCTGGTGCCCCATAGAAGGCTTAGGGGATGGCATGTGGGGGCCGGAAAAGGCCTTCTCTGGGCCTGGTGCCCCATTGAAGGCCCAGGGGATCGCATGTGGGGGATAGAAAAAGCCTTCTCTGTGTCTAGTGCCCCATAGAAGGCCCAGGGGATGGCGTGTGGGGGAAGGAAAAGGCCTTCTCTGTGCCTTGTGCCCCATAGAAGGCGCAGGGGATGGCATGTGGGGGATGAAAAAGCCTTCTCTGAGTAGTGCCCCACAGAAGGCCTAGAGGATGGAGTGTGGAGGTTGGAAAAGGCCTTCTCTGGGCCTAGTGCCCCATAGAAGGCCCAGGGGATGGGGTGTGGGGACGGAGAAGGCCTTCTCTGGGCATAGTGCCCCATAGAAGTCCCAGGAGATGGCGTGTGGGGGACGGAAAAGGCCTTCTCTGGGCCTGGTGTTCCATAGAAGGCCCAGGGAACGGCATGTGGGGGACGGAAATGTCCTTCTCTGGGCCTCGTGCCCCCATAGGAGTCCCAGGGGACGGCGTGTGGGGACAGAAAAGGCCTTCTCTGGACCTCGTGCCCCATAAAAGGCCCAGGTTATGGCTTGTGGACGGCAGAAAAGGGCTTCTTTTTGCCTAGTGCCCCATAGAAGGCCCAGGGGATGGCATGTGGGGGACGAAAAAGGCATTCTCTTAGCCTAGTGCCTCATAGCAGGCCTAGGGGATGGTGTGTGGGGGATGGAAAAGGCTTTCTCTTGGCCTAGTGCCCTACAGAAGGCCCAGGGGATGAAGTGTGGGGACGGTAAAGGTCATCTCTGGGCCTAGTGCTCCCATAGAAGGATGGTGTGTGGGGGACGGAAAAGGCCATCACTGGGCCTAGTGCATCAAAGAAGGCACAGGGGATGGCGTGTGGGGGCAGAAAAGTGCTTATCTGGGCCTAGTGCCCAGTAGAAGCCCCGGGGATATCGTGTGGGGGACGGAAAATGCCTTCTCTGGGCCTAGTGCCCCATAGAAGGCCCAGGGGATGGCGTGTGGGGGACGGAAAAGGCCTTCTCTGGGCCTCGTGCCCCATAGAAGGCCCAGGGGATGGCGTGTGGGGGAAGGAAAAGGCCTTCTCTGGGTCTGGTGCCTCATAGAAGGCCCAGGGGATGGCATGTGGGGGACGGAAATGGCCTTCTCTGGGTGTAGTGCCCCATAGAAGGCCTAGGGGATGGTGTGTGGGGGACCGAAAAGTCCTTATCTGGGCCTAGTGCTCAATAGAAGGCCCAGGGGATGGCGTGTGGGGGATGGAAAAGGCCTTCTCTGGGCCTAGTCTCCCCATAGAACGCCCAGGGGATGGTGTGTGGGGGACGGAAAAGGCCTTCTCTGGGCCTGGTGCCCAATAGAAGGCCTGGGGATGGCGTGTGGGGGAAGGAAAAGGCCTTCTCTGTGTCTGGTGCCCCATAGAAGGCTTAGGGGATGGCATGTGGGGTAAGGAAAAGGCCTTCTCTGGGCCTAGTGCCCCATAGAAGGCCTAGTGGATGGCGTCTGGGGGACGGAAAAGGCCTTCTCTGGGCCTGGTGCCCCATAGAAGGCCCAGGGGATGGTATGTGGGGGACGGAAAAGGCCTTCTCTGGGTCTGGTGCTCCCATAGAAGGATGGTGTGTGGGATGGAAAAGGCCTTTCTGGTCCTAGTGCCCCATAAGAGTCCCAGGGGATGGCGTGTGGGGACGGAAAGGCCTTCTCTGGGCCTGGTGCCCCATAGAAGGCCCAGGGGATGGTATGTGGGGGACGGAAAAGGCCTTCTCTGGGTCTGGTGCTCCCATAGAAGGATGGTGTGTGGGGGATGGAAAAGGCCTTCTCTGGTCCTAGTGCCCCCATAAGAGTCCCAGGGGATGGCGTGTGGGGACGGAAAGGCCTTCTCTGGGCCTAGTGCCCCATAGAAGGCTCAGGGGATGGTGTGTGGGGGACGGAAAAAGCCTTCTCTGGGTCTGGTGCCCCAAAGAAGCCCGAGGGGATGGCATGTGGGGGACGGAAAAGGCCTTCTCTGGACCACGTGCCCCATAAAAGGCCCAGGGGATGGTGTGTGGGCGGCAGAAAAGGGCTTCTTTTTGCCTAGTGCCCCATAGAAGGCCCAGGAGATGGTGTGTGGGGGAAGGAAAAGGTCTTCTCTGGTCCTAGTGCCTCCATAGGAGTCCCAGGGGATGGCGTGTGGGGACGGAAAAGGCCTTCTCTGGAGCTGGTGCCCTATAGAAGGCCCAGGGGATGGCGTGTGGGGAAGGAGAAGGCCTTCTCTGGGTCTGGTGCCTCAAAGAAGGCACAGGGGATGGCGTGTGGGGTTCAGAAAAGGGCTTATCTGGGACTAGTGCCCAGTAGAAGGCCCGGTGATGGCATGTGGGGGACGGAAAAGGCCTTCTCTTGGCCTAGTACCCCATAGAAGGCCCAGGGGATGGGGTGTGGGGGACGTAAAAAGCCTTCTCTGGGTCTAGTGCCCCATAGAAGGCCCAGGGGATGGCGTGTGGGGACGGAAAAGGCCTTCTCTGGGAGTAGTGCCCCCAAAAAGACTCAGGGGATGGTGTGAGGGGTGGAAAAGGGCTTCTATGGGCTTAGTGCCCATAGGGATGGCGTGTGGGGGGCAGAAAATGCTTTCTCTGGACCTCGTGCCCCATAGAAGGCCTAGGGGATGGCGTGTGGGGGACGGAAAAGGCCTTCTCTGGGCCTATTTCCCTTATAAAAGGATGGCATGTGGGGGACGGAAAAGGCCTTCTCTGGACCTCGTGCCCCATAGAAGGCCCAGGGGATGGCGTGTGGGGGACGGAAAAGGGCTTCTCTGGGCCTAGTGCCCACAGAAGGATGGCATCTGGGGGACGGAAAAGGGCTTCTCTGGGCCTAGTGCCCTATAGAAGGCCCAGGGGATGGCGTATGGGGGAAGGAAAAGGCCTTCTCTGAGTCTGGTGCCCCATAGAAGGCCCAGGGGATGGCATGTGGGGGATGGTAAAACCCTTCTCTGGGTCTGGTGCCCAATAGAAGGGCCCGGGGATGGCATGTAGGGGACGGAAAAGGCCTTCTCTGAGCCTAGTGCCCCAAGGAAGGACCAGGGAATTGCGTGTGGGGGTCGGAGAAGGCCTTCTCTGGGCCTAGTGCCCCATAGAAGGCCCAGGGGATGGTGTGTGGGGACGGAAAAAGCCTTCTCTGGACCTAGTGCCACATAGAAAGCCCACGGGATAGCGTATGGGGAAGGAAAAGGCCTTCTCCGGGCCTACTGCCCCATAGAAGACCGAAGGGATGGCGTGTGGGGACATGAACAGGCTTCTCTGGGCCTAGTGCCCCATAGAAGACCCAGGGGATGGCATGGGGGGGTCGGAAAAGGCCTTCTCTATGCCTAGTGCCCCATAGAAGACCCAGGAGATGGCGTGTGGGGTGCAACAGGGTTTCTCTGGGCCTAGTGCCCCATAAAAGGCCCAGGGGATGGCTTGTGGGGGAAGGAAAAGTCCTTCTCTGGCCTAGTGCCCCTTAGAAGGCCCAGGGGATGGCGTGTGGGGGCGGAAAAGGCCTTCTCTAGGCCTAGTGTCCCCATAGAAGGCCTAGGGGATGGTGTGTGGGGGACGGAAAAGGCCTTCTCTAGGCCTAGTGCCCCCATAGAAGGCCCAGGGGATGGTGTGTGGGGGACGGAAAAGGCCTTATTTGGGCCTAGTGCCCTCATAGAAGGATGGCATGTGTGGGATGGAAAAGGCCTTCTCTGGGCCTAGTGCCCCATAGAAGGCCCAGGTGATGGTTTGTGGGGGGCGGAAACGGCCTTCTCTGGGCTTTGTGCCCAATAGAAGGCCCAGGGGATGGCGTGTGGGAGATGGAAAAGGCCCTCTTTGGGCCTAGTGCCCCCATAGAAGGCCCACGGGATGGCGTATGGGGAAGGGAAAAGGCCTTCTCTGGGTCTGGTGCCCCATAGAAGGCCCAGGGGATGGCATGTGGGGGATGGTAAAAGCCTTCTCTGGGTCTGGTGCCCCATAGAAGGGCCCGGGGATGGCATGTGGGGGACGGAACAGGCCTTCTCTGGGCCTAGCGCCCCAAGGAAGGACCAGGGAATGGCGTGTGGGGGTCGGAGAAAGCCTTCTCTGGGCATAGTGCCCCATGGAAGGCCCAGGGGATGGCGTGTGGGGACGGAAAAGGGCTTCTCTGGACCTAGTGCTCCATAGAAAGCCCAGGGGATAGCGTGTGGGGAAGGAAAAGGCCTTCTCTGGGCCTACTGCCCCATAGAAGACCCAAGGGATGGCGTGTGGGGACATGAACGGGCTTCTCTGGGCCTAGTGCCCCATAGAAGACCCAGGGGATGGCATGGGGGGGTCGGAAAAGGCCTTCTCTATGCCTAGTGCCCCATAGAAGACCCAAGGGATGGCGTGTGGGGACATGAACGGGCTTCTCTGGGCCTAGTGCCCCATAGAAGACCCAGGGGATGGCATGGGGGGGTCGGAAAAGGCCTTCTCTATGCCTGGTGCCCCAAAGAAGGCCTGGGGATGTCATGTGGCGGACCTAAAAGTCATTCTCTGGGCTTAGTGCCCAATAGAAGGACCAGGGGACGTCGTTTGGGGGACGGAAAAGGCCTTCTCTGGGCCTGGTTCCCCCATAGAAGGCCCAGGGGATGGCATGTGGGGGACCTAAAAGTCCATCTCTGGGCCTAGTACCCCATAGAAGGCGAGTGGGGGACGGAAAAGGCATTCTCTGGGCCTAGTGCCTCTTAGAAGGATGGCATGTGGGGGCGGAAAAGGCCTTCTCTGGGCCTAGTACCACATAGAAGGCCCAGGGGATGGCTTCTGGGGGACGGAAAAGGCCTTCTCTGGGCCTGGTGCCCCATAGAAGGCCTAGGTGATGGCATGTGGGGAAATAAAAGGCCTTCTCTGGGTCCGGTGCCCCATAGAAGGCCCAGGGGATGGCATGTGGGGGATGGAAAAGTCCTTCTCTGGGCCTAGTGCCGCAGAGAAGGTCCAGGGGATGGCGTGTGGGGGCGGAAAAGGGCTTCTCTGGGCCTAGTGCCCCATATAAGGCCCCGGGATGGCATGTGGGGGACATGAACGGGCTTCTCTGGGCCTAGTGCCCCATAGAAGACCCAGGGGATGGCGTGGGGTGGTCGGAAAAGGCCTTCTCTGCGCCTAGTGCCCCAAAAAAGACCCAGGGGATGGTGTGTGGGGTGCAACAGGGTTTCTCTGGGCCTTCTGCCCCATAGAAGGCCCAGGGGATGGCATGTGGGGGCGGAAAAGGCCTTCTCTAGGCCTAGTGCCCCCATAGAAGGCCCAGGGGATGGTGTGTGGGGGACGGAAAAGGTCTTCTTTGGGCCTAGTGCCCTCATAGAAGGATGGCATGTGTGGGATGGAAAAGGCCTTCTCTGGGCCTAGTGCCCCATAGAAGGCCCAGGTGATGGTTTGTGGGGGCGGAAAAGGCCTTCTCTGGGCCTAGTGCCCCAAAGATGGCCCAGGGAATGGCGTGTGGGGGACGTGAAAGCCTTCTCTGGGTCTAGTGCCCCATAGAAGGCCCAGGGGATGGCGTGTGGGGACGGAAAAGGCCTTCTCTGGGAGTAGTGCCCCCAAAAAGACTCAGGGGATGGTGTGAGGGGTGGAAAAGGGCTTCTATGGGCTTAGTGCCCATAGGGATGGCGTGTGGGGGGCAGAAAATGCTTTCTCTGGACCTCGTGCCCCATAGAAGGCCTAGGGGATGGCGTGTGGGGGACGGAAAAGGCCTTCTCTGGGCCTATTTCCCTTATAAAAGGATGGCATGTGGGGGACGGAAAAGGCCTTCTCTGGACCTCGTGCCCCATAGAAGGCCCAGGGGATGGCGTGTGGGGGACGGAAAAGGGCTTCTCTGGGCCTAGTGCCCACAGAAGGATGGCATCTGGGGGACGGAAAAGGGCTTCTCTGGGCCTAGTGCCCTATAGAAGGCCCAGGGGATGGCGTATGGGGGAAGGAAAAGGCCTTCTCTGAGTCTGGTGCCCCATAGAAGGCCCAGGGGATGGCATGTGGGGGATGGTAAAACCCTTCTCTGGGTCTGGTGCCCAATAGAAGGGCCCGGGGATGGCATGTAGGGGACGGAAAAGGCCTTCTCTGAGCCTAGTGCCCCAAGGAAGGACCAGGGAATTGCGTGTGGGGGTCGGAGAAGGCCTTCTCTGGGCCTAGTGCCCCATAGAAGGCCCAGGGGATGGTGTGTGGGGACGGAAAAAGCCTTCTCTGGACCTAGTGCCACATAGAAAGCCCACGGGATAGCGTATGGGGAAGGAAAAGGCCTTCTCCGGGCCTACTGCCCCATAGAAGACCGAAGGGATGGCGCGTGGGGACATGAACAGGCTTCTCTGGGCCTAGTGCCCCATAGAAGACCCAGGGGATGGCATGGGGGGTCGGAAAAGGCCTTCTCTATGCCTAGTGCCCCATAGAAGACCCAGGGGATGGCGTGTGGGGTGCAACAGGGTTTCTCTGGGCCTAGTGCCCCATAAAAGGCCCAGGGGATGGCGTGTGGGGGAAGGAAAAGTCCTTCTCTGGCCTAGTGCCCCTTAGAAGGCCCAGGGGATGGCGTGTGGGGGCGGAAAAGGCCTTCTCTAGGCCTAGTGTCCCCATAGAAGGCCTAGGGGATGGTGTGTGGGGGACGGAAAAGGCCTTCTCTAGGCCTAGTGCCCCCATAGAAGGCCCAGGGGATGGGGTGTGGGGGACGGAAAAGGCCTTATTTGGGCCTAGTGCCCTCATAGAAGGATGGCATGTGTGGGATGGAAAAGGCCTTCTCTGGGCCTAGTGCCCCATAGAAGGCCCAGGTGATGGTTTGTGGGGGGCGGAAAAGGCCTTCTCTGGGCTTTGTGCCCAATAGAAGGCCCAGGGGATGGCGTGTGGGAGATGGAAAAGGCCCTCTTTGGGCCTAGTGCCCCCATAGAAGGCCCACTGGATGGCGTATGGGGGAAGGAAAAGGCCTTCTCTGGGTCTGGTGCCCCATAGAAGGCCCAGGGGATGGCATGTGGGGGATGGTAAAAGCCTTCTCTGGGTCTGGTGCCCCATAGAAGGGCCCGGGGATGGCATGTGGGGGACGGAACAGGCCTTCTCTGGGCCTAGCGCCCCAAGGAAGGACCAGGGAATGGCGTGTGGGGGTCGGAGAAAGCCTTCTCTGGGCATAGTGCCCCATGGAAGGCCCAGGGGATGGCGTGTGGGGACGGAAAAGGGCTTCTCTGGACCTAGTGCTCCATAGAAAGCCCAGGGGATAGCGTGTGGGGAAGGAAAAGGCCTTCTCTGGGCCTACTGCCCCATAGAAGACCCAAGGGATGGCGTGTGGGGACATGAACGGGCTTCTCTGGGCCTAGTGCCCCATAGAAGACCCAGGGGATGGCATGGGGGGTCGGAAAAGGCCTTCTCTATGCCTAGTGCCCCATAGAAGACCCAAGGGATGGCGTGTGGGGACATGAACGGGCTTCTCTGGGCCTAGTGCCCCATAGAAGACCCAGGGGATGGCATGGGGGGTCGGAAAAGGCCTTCTCTATGCCTGGTGCCCCAAAGAAGGCCTGGGGATGTCATGTGGCGGACCTAAAAGTCATTCTCTGGGCTTAGTGCCCAATAGAAGGACCAGGGGACGTCGTTTGGGGGACGGAAAAGGCCTTCTCTGGGCCTGGTTCCCCCATAGAAGGCCCAGGGGATGGCATGTGGGGGACCTAAAAGTCCATCTCTGGGCCTAGTACCCCATAGAAGGCGAGTGGGGGACAGAAAAGGCATTCTCTGGGCCTAGTGCCTCTTAGAAGGATGGCATGTGGGGGCGGAAAAGGCCTTCTCTGGGCCTAGTACCACATAGAAGGCCCAGGGGATGGCTTCTGGGGGACGGAAAAGGCCTTCTCTGGGCCTGGTGCCCCATAGAAGGCCTAGGTGATGGCATGTGGGGGAAATAAAAGGCCTTCTCTGGGTCCGGTGCCCCATAGAAGGCCCAGGGGATGGCATGTGGGGGATGGAAAAGTCCTTCTCTGGGCCTAGTGCCGCAGAGAAGGTCCAGGGGATGGCGTGTGGGGGCGGAAAAGGGCTTCTCTGGGCCTAGTGCCCCATATAAGGCCCCGGGATGGCATGTGGGGGACATGAACGGGCTTCTCTGGGCCTAGTGCCCCATAGAAGACCCAGGGGATGGCGTGGGGTGGTCGGAAAAGGCCTTCTCTGGGCCTTGTGCCCCAAAGAAGACCCAGGGGATGGTGTGTGGGGTGCAACAGGGTTTCTCTGGGCCTTCTGCCCCATAGAAGGCCCAGGGGATGGCATGTGGGGGCGGAAAAGGCCTTCTCTAGGCCTAGTGCCCCCATAGAAGGCCCAGGGGATGGTGTGTGGGGGACGGAAAAGGTCTTCTTTGGGCCTAGTGCCCTCATAGAAGGATGGCATGTGTGGGATGGAAAAGGCCTTCTCTGGGCCTAGTGCCCCATAGAAGGCCCAGGTGATGGTTTGTGGGGGGCGGAAAAGGCCTTCTCTGGGCCTAGTGCCCCAAAGAAGGCCCAGGGAATGGCGTGTGGGGGCGGAAAAGGGCTTCTCTGGGCCTAGTGCCCCATAGATGGCCCGGGGATGGCATGTGGGGGACCTAAAAGTCATTCTCTGGGCTTTGTGCCCAATAGAAGGCCCAGGGGATGGCGTGTGGGAGATGGAAAAGGCCCTCTTTGGGCCTAGTGCCCCCATAGAAGGCCCACGGGATGGCGTATGGGGTAAGGAAAAGGCCTTCTCTGGGTCTGGTGCCCCATAGAAGGCCCAGGGGATGGCATGTGGGGGATGGTAAAAGCCTTCTCTGGGTCTGGTGCCCCATAGAAGGGCCCGGGCATGGCATGTGGGGGACGGAACAGGCCTTCTCTGGGCCTAGTGCCCCAAGGAAGGACCAGGGAATGGCGTGTGGGGGTCGGAGAAGGCCTTCTCTGGGCCTAGTGCCCCATAGAAGGCCCAGGGGATGGCGTGTGGGGACGGAAAAGGCCTTCTCTGGACCTAGTGCTCCATAGAAAGCCCAGGGGATAGCGTGTGGGGAAGGAAAAGGCCTTCTCTGGGCCTACTGCCCCATAGAAGACCCAAGGGATGGCGTGTGGGGACATGAACGGGCTTCTCTGGGCCTAGTGCCCCATAGAAGACCCAGGGGATGGCATGGGGGGGTCGGAAAAGGCCTTCTCTATGCCTAGTGCCCCATAGAAGACCCAGGGGATGGCGTGTGGGGTGTAACAGGGTTTCTCTGGGCCTAATGCCCCATAGAAGGCCCAGGGGATGGTGTGTGGGGGACGAAAAGGCCTTCTCTGGGCCTAGTGCCCCATAGAAGGCCCAGGGGATGGCGTGTGGGGGCGGAAAAGGCCTTCTCTGGGCCTAGTGCCCTCATAGAAGGATGGCGTGTGTGGGATGCAAAGGCCTTCTCTGGGCCTAGTGCCCCATAGAAGGCCCAGGTGATGGTTTGTGGGGGCGGAAAAGGCCTTCTCTGGGCCTAGTGCCCCAAAGAAGGTCCAGGGGATGGCGTGTGGGGGAGGAAAAGGGCTTCTCTGGGCATAGTGCCCCATAGATGGCCCGGGGATGGCAAGTGGGGGACAGAAAAGGCCTTCTCTGGGCCTAGTGCCCCAAAGAAGGCCTGGGGATGTCATGTGGCGGACCTAAAAGTCATTCTCTGGGCTTAGTGCCCAATAGAAGGCCCAGGGGACGTCGTTTGGGGGATGGAAAAGTCCCTCTCTGGGCCTAGTGCCACCATAGAAGGCCCAGGGGATGGTTTATGGGGACAGAAAAGGCCTTCTCTGGGCCTGGTGCCCCATCGAAGGCCCATGGGATGGCGTTTGGGGGAAGGAAAAGGCCTTCTCTGGGTCTGGTGCCCCATAGAAAGCCCAGGGGATGGCATGTGGGGGACGGAAAAGGCCTTCTCTGGGCCTGGTTCCCCCATAGAAGGCCCAGGGGATGGCATGTGGGGGACCTAAAAGTCCATCTCTGGGCCTAGTACCCCATAGAAGGCCCAGGGAATGGCGTGTGGGGGATGGAAAAGGCATTCTTTGGGCCTAGTGCCTTTTAGAAGGATGGCATGTGGGGGACGGAAAAGGCCTTCTCTGGGCCTAGTACCACATAGAAGGCCCAGGGGATGGCTTCTGGGGACGGAAAAGGCCTTCTCTGGGCCTGGTGCCCCAAAGAAGGCCTAGGTGATGGCATGTGGGGGAAATAAAAGGCCTTCTCTGGGTCTGGTGCCTCATAGAAGGCCCAGGGGATGGCATGTGTGGGACGGAAAAGTCCTTCTCTGTGCCTCGTGCCCCATAGAAGGCCCAGGGAATGGCATGTGGGGGACGGAAAAGGCGTTCTCTAGGCCTAGTGCCCCCTTAGAAGGATGGTGTGTTGGGAATGGAAAAGGCTTTCTCTGGGCCTAGTGCCCCACAGAAGGCCCAGGGGATGGCTTGTGGGGGGCGGAAAAGGCCTTCTCTGGGCCTAGTGCCCCAGAGAAGGCCCAGGGGATGGCGTGTGGGGGCGGAAAAGGGCTTCTCTGGGCCTACTGCCCCATAGAAGGCCCCGGGATGGCATGTGGGGGACATGAACGGGCTTCTCTGGGCCTAGTGCCCCATAGAAGACCCAGGGGATGGCGTGGGGTGGTCGGAAAAGGCCTTCTCTGTGCCTAGTGCCCCAAAGAAGACCCAGGGGATGGCGTGTGGGGTGCAACAGGGTTTCTCTGGGCCTTCTGCCCCATAGAAGGCCCAGGGGATGGCATGTGGGGGACGGAAAAGGCCTTCTCTGGGCCTAGTGCCCCATAGAAGGCCCAGGGGATGGCGTGTGGGGGCGGAAAAGGCCTTCTCTAGGCCTAGTTCCCCCATAGAAGGCCCAGGGGATGGTGTGCGGGGGACGGAAAAGGCCTTCTTTGGGCCTAGTGCCCTCATAGAAGGATGGCATGTGTGGGATGGAAAAGGCCTTCTCTGGGCCTAGTGCCCCATAGAAGGCCCAGGCGATGGTTTGTGGGGGCGGAAAAGGCCTTCTCTGGGCCTAGTGCCCCAAAGAAGGCCCAGGGAATGGCATGTGGGGGCGGAAAGGGCTTCTCTGGGCCTAGTGCCCCATAGATGGCCCGGGGATGGCATGTGGGGGACCTAAAAGTCATTCTCTGGGCTTTGTGCCCAATAGAAGGCCCAGGGGATGGCGTGTGGGAGATGGAAAAGGCCCTCTTTGGGCCTAGTGCCCCCATAGAAGGCCCAGGGGATGGCATGTGGGGGAAGTAAAAGTCATTCTCTGGGCTTTGTGCCCTATAGAAGGCCCAGGGGTTGGCGTGTGGGGGATGGAAAAGGCCCTCTCTGGGCCTAGTTCCCCCATAGAAGTCCTAGGGGATGGTTTATGGGGACAGAAAAGGCCTTCTCTGTGCCTAGTGCCCCATAGAACGTCCAGGGGATGGTGTGTGGGGGACGGATAAGGCCTTCTCTGTGCCTGGTGCCCTATAGAAGTCCCTGGGGATGGCGTGTGGGGGAAGGAAGAGGCCTTCTCTGGGTCTGTTGCCCCATAGAAGGCCCAGGGGATGGCATGTGGGGGACGGAAAAGGCCTTCTCTGGGCCTAGTATCCCATACAAGGCCCAGGGGATGGCGTGTGGGGGACGGAAAAGGCCTTCTCTGGTCCTAGTGCCTCATAGAAGGCCCAGAGGATGGCGTCTGGGGGACGGAAAAGGCCTTCTCTGGGCCTGGTGCCCCATAGAAGGCCTAGGGGATGGCATGTGGGGGTTGTAAAAGTCCTTCTCTGGGTCTGGTGCCCCATGGAAGGCCCATGGGATTGCATGTGGGGGACGGAAAAGTCCTTCTCTGTGCCTGGTGCCCCATAGAAGGCCCAGGGAATGGCATCTGGGGGACGAAAAAGGCCTTCTCTGAGCCTAGTGCCCCATAGAAGGCCTAGGGGATGGCGTGTGGGGGACGGAAAAGACCTTTCCTGGGCCTTGTGCCCCCATAGGAGGCCCAGGGGATGGCGTGTGGGGACGGAAAAGGCCGTCTCTGGGCCTAGTGCCCCATAGAAGGCCCAGGGGATGGGGTGTGGGGACAGAAAACGCCTTCTCTGGGCCTCGTGCCCCATAGAAGGCCCATGGAATGGTTTTTGGGGACGGAAAAGGCCTTCTCTAGGTCTAGTGCCCCCATAGAAGGATGGTGTGTGGGGACGGAAAAGGCCTTCTCTGGGCCTAGTGCCCCATAGAAGGCCCAGGGGATGGCGTGTGGGGGCGGAAAAGGCCTTCTCTAGGCCTAGTGCCCCCATAGAAGGCCCAGGGGATGGTGTGTGGGGGGCGGAAAAGGCCTTCTCTAGGCCTAGTGCCCCCATAGAAGGCCCAGGTGATGGTTTGTGGGGGGCGGAAAAGGCCTTCTCTGGGCCTAGTGCCCCAAAGAAGGTCCAGGGGATGGCGTGTGGGGGAGGAAAAGGGCTTCTCTGGGCCTAGTGCCCCATAGATGGCCCGGGGATGGCATGTGGGGGACAGAAAAGGCCTTCTCTGGGCCTAGTGCCCCAAAGAAGGCCTGGGGATGTCATGTGGCGGACCTAAAAGTCATTCTCTGGGCTTAGTGCCCAATAGAAGGCCCAGGGGACGTCGTTTGGGGGATGGAAAAGTCCCTCTCTGGGCCTAGTGCCCCCATAGAAGGCCCAGGGGATGGTTTATGGGGACAGAAAAGGCCTTCTCTGGGCCTGGTGCCCCATCGAAGGCCCATGGGATGGCGTTTGGGGGAAGGAAAAGGCCTTCTCTGGGTCTGGTGCCCCATAGAAGGCCCAGGGGATGGCATGTGGGGGACGGAAAAGGCCTTCTCTGGGCCTGGTTCCCCCATAGAAGGCCCAGGGGATGGCATGTGGGGGACCTAAAAGTCCATCTCTGGGCCTAGTACCCCATAGAAGGCCCAGGGAATGGCGTGTGGGGGATGGAAAAGGCATTCTTTGGGCCTAGTGCCTTTTAGAAGGATGGCATGTGGGGGACGGAAAAGGCCTTCTCTGGGCCTAGTACCACATAGAAGGCCCAGGGGATGGCTTCTGGGGGACGGAAAAGGCCTTCTCTGGGCCTGGTGCCCCAAAGAAGGCCTAGGTGATGGCATGTGGGGGAAATAAAAGGCCTTCTCTGGGTCTGGTGCCTCATAGAAGGCCCAGGGGATGGCATGTGGGGGACGGAAAAGTCCTTCTCTGTGCCTCGTGCCCCATAGAAGGCCCAGGGAATGGCATGTGGGGGACGGAAAAGGCGTTCTCTAGGCCTAGTGCCCCCTTAGAAGGATGGTGTGTTGGGAATGGAAAAGGCTTTCTCTGGGCCTAGTGCCCCACAGAAGGCCCAGGGGATGGCTTGTGGGGGCGGAAAAGGCCTTCTCTGGGCCTAGTGCCCCAGAGAAGGCCCAGGGGATGGCGTGTGGGGGTGGAAAAGGGCTTCTCTGGGCCTACTGCCCCATAGAAGGCCCCGGGATGGCATGTGGGGGACATGAACGGGCTTCTCTGGGCCTAGTGCCCCATAGAAGACCCAGGGGATGGCGTGGGGTGGTCGGAAAAGGCCTTCTCTGTGCCTAGTGCCCCAAAGAAGACCCAGGGGATGGCGTGTGGGGTGCAACAGGGTTTCTCTGGGCCTTCTGCCCCATAGAAGGCCCAGGGGATGGCATGTGGGGGACGGAAAAGGCCTTCTCTGGGCCTAGTGCCCCATAGAAGGCCCAGGGGATGGCGTGTGGGGGCGGAAAAGGCCTTCTCTAGGCCCAGTTCCCCCATAGAAGGCCCAGGGGATGGTGTGCGGGGGACGGAAAAGGCCTTCTTTGGGCCTAGTGCCCTCATAGAAGGATGGCATGTGTGGGATGGAAAAGGCCTTCTCTGGGCCTAGTGCCCCATAGAAGGCCCAGGTGATGGTTTGTGGGGGGCGGAAAAGGCCTTCTCTGGGCCTAGTGCCCCAAAGAAGGCCCAGGGAATGGCATGTGGGGGCGGAAAAGGGCTTCTCTGGGCCTAGTGCCCCATAGATGGCCCGGGGATGGCATGTGGGGGACCTAAAAGTCATTCTCTGGGCTTTGTGCCCAATAGAAGGCCCAGGGGATGGCGTGTGGGAGATGGAAAAGGCCCTCTTTGGGCCTAGTGCCCCCATAGAAGGCCCAGGGGATGGCATGTGGGGGAAGTAAAAGTCATTCTCTGGGCTTTGTGCCCTATAGAAGGCCCAGGGGTTGGCGTGTGGGGGATGGAAAAGGCCCTCTCTGGGCCTAGTTCCCCCATAGAAGTCCTAGGGGATGTTTTATGGGGACAGAAAAGGCCTTCTCTGTGTCTAGTGCCCCATAGAAGGTCCAGGGGATGGTGTGTGGGGGACGGATAAGGCCTTCTCTGTGCCTGGTGCCCTATAGAAGGCCCAGGGGATGGCGTGTGGGGGAAGGAAGAGGCCTTCTCTGGGTCTGTTGCCCCATAGAAGGCCCAGGGGATGGCATGTGGGGGACGGAAAAGGCCTTCTCTGGGCCTAGTATCCCATACAAGGCCCAGGGGATGGCGTGTGGGGGACGGAAAAGGCCTTCTCTGGTCCTAGTGCCTCATAGAAGGCCCAGGATGGCGTCTGGGGGACGGAAAAGGCCTTCTCTGGGCCTGGTGCCCCATAGAAGGCCTAGGGGATGGCATGTGGGGGACGTAAAAGGCCTTCTCTGGGTCTGGTGCCCCATGGAAGGCCCATGGGATTGCATGTGGGGGACGGAAAAGTCCTTCTCTGTGCCTGGTGCCCCATAGAAGGCCCAGGGAATGGCATCTGGGGGACGAAAAAGGCCTTCTCTGAGCCTAGTGCCCCATAGAAGGCCTAGTGGATGGCGTGTGGGGACGGAAAAGGCCGTCTCTGGGCCTAGTGCCCCATAGAAGGCCCAGGGGATGGGGTGTGGGGACAGAAAACGCCTTCTCTGGGCCTCGTGCCCCATAGAAGGCCCATGGAATGGTTTTTGGGGACGGAAAAGGCCTTCTCTAGGTCTAGTGCCCCCATAGAAGGATGGTGTGTGGGGACGGAAAAGGCCTTCTCTGGGCCTAGTGCCCCATAGAAGGCCCAGGGGATGGCGTGTGGGGGCGGAAAAGGCCTTCTCTAGGCCTAGTGCCCCCATAGAAGGCCCAGGGGATGGTGTGTGGGGGGCGGAAAAGGCGTTCTCTGGGCCTAGTGCCCTTATAGAAGGATGGCGTGTGTGGGACGGAAAAGGCCTTCTCTGGGCTTAGTGCCCCATAGAAGGCCCAGGTGATGGTTTGTGGGGGGCGGAAAAGGCCTTCTCTGGGCCTAGTGCCCCAATGAAGGCCCAGGGGATGGCTTATGAGGACAGAAAAGGCCTTCTCTGGGCCTAGTGCCCCATAGAAGGTCCAGGGGATGGTGTGTGGGGGACAGAAAAGGCCTTCTCTGGGCCTGGTGCCCCAAAGAAGGCCCAGGGGATGGCGTGTGGGGGCGGAAAAGGCCTTCTCTGGGTCTGGTGCCCTATAGAAGGATGGTATGTGGGGGACGGAAAAGGCCTTCTCTGGGCCTAGTGCCCCATAGAAGGCCCAGGGTATGCTTTCTGGGGTGTGGAAGAGGCCTTCTATGGGCCTAGTGCCCTCAGAATGATGGCATGTGGGGGACGGAAAAGGCCTTCTCTCTCTCTTTTTTTTTTTTGCTAATAAATTTTTATTCATTCTTTGATTATAAACAAATAATAGTTATACACAAATAGTACTTCGTTTTTCCCCATCCTCCCCCCTCTCCCTCTCCCTCCCCCCGTCCTACTGATTCTATATTATTAATCCATCCATGTACACAGCTTCCTGATCCCACTCTAGGCTTTACTTTTACTCTCCAAATTCCCAGTTGACTCAACCAATGAAAATACTTTGTCCAATTATTATTTATCCTTTCCTTTTTCTCTTCCCATGAGGCATCCCCTCGAAGGCAGATCACGATTTCAGAACTAACGTCCTCATATAGATACTAGAACCAAGTTGCCCATGTCCATTTTGTTTTATCTTTCCATCCCCTAGCAATGGCGGCTTGTGTTGCAAGAATCATGGCTTTATATAATTTATTATCCTTTTTTCCCAATGTAGCGCTCCCCAGAATATCTGTAAATAATATATTTATATCCCTCACTAGTGTAGTTCCTAAGATTTTTTCCATTTCCTGAATGGTATCCATCCAGAACCTAAAAATTTCTGGACAATCCCACCACATATGTATATACCACCCCTTATCTTTTCCGCAATGCCAACATTTTGGACTCAAACCTTTTATCATGTATGCTAACTGGGGCGGCATTCTGTACCATTTCAAAAACAATTTTCTAGTCATTTCCTTATATTTATCTGATTTTATATTTTTATTTTCCTTTATGATTTTATGCACTATTTGGTCGGTCAATTCGATTTCTCTCTGTCATTTTAATTGTATCACTCGTCCTATATAATCCACCTCACTGACCATTAGATTGTATAAGTCCCCCACTATACCTTTTTTTGCAAGTTCAATCTTTAACATAATCGCCTTCAATCGACTTTCCTTGGGTATTACCCCTGGGCAGGATAGTTTACTTATTGCCTCATATAATCCATAAACCCGTAGCCAATTCCTTTCCCCCAGCATTTCCATGCATTTTTCTCTTGATAACAATGATCCCAACTTGTCCAATAAATCCTTTACTCTGTTCAAGCCTTTCTTTTTTAAAACTTTCCCACCATATGGGGTCGTTAGATTCCTGTAATAGTTCTAATGGAGTCCATTTGACGAGATCCAATGACCAGGCTCCTTCCCATCTTTTCTACACTCTGAGGCCGATAGCCCTCGGCCCTATTGTTTCTTTGATTTCTCCTGCTAAATTCTTTGTGAACACCCCCCATTTTCCTTTCCCCTTATTTACTACATTTTCTATTCTTGCCCATTTCCTATCTCTATTTATCTCTGCATCCAATAGATGTTTGATTTGGAATGCCTCAAAATAGCTCTCTAAATTTGTCATACCCCACCCCATCTCGTCTTGTGGGGTGTAGATTATTTTTTGAGTAACCCTAGCTGATTTACTTCCAAAAACCCACTCCCTTAACTGTCTATTCCATTCCTTTGCTTGTTTTCTTGGTATTTCTGATGGGAGGACCTGGTATAAATAGCTCAGCTTTGGGATTAGAAACATTTTAATTGCTCTAATTTTAGTTAATATATTCATTGATTTAGTCTTCCATACCCTCATATTTTTACGAATCTTCTTCCATATTTCATAAAAATTATTTTTATCAATTTTATTCATTCTTTTAAAAATTTTAATGCCTAAATATTTTAACATTTTACATCCCTTTGGTATAGCTGTTTTTTTCTCCACTAATATCTGTTCCCCCTTGGGTATATTCTAATATATTATTTCGGATTTCCCCATATTAACACCTAACCCAGAGTAATGTTCGAAATCCTGTAGTATTATTTTCAGTTCCCTGACTGCCGTTAGTGGATCTTTAAGTACCAAAAGAATATCATCTGCAAAGAGATTAAGTTTAACCTCTTCCTTTCCCACTTTATAACCTTCTATTCTAGGGGAGTTCCTTATCCTATCTGCCAAAATTTCTATAGCCATCACAAATAATAAGGGTGACAGTGGCTTTACGCCTCTCGAAATTAAAAACTCTTTTGATCTGCCTCCATTTATCCACAATGTTGCTGTTCCTTGTTTACAAAGATCTTTTACAGCTTCTAGGAAATTCCCTTCTATTCCGCTATCCTTTAATGTCCCCCAGAGAAAGTCGTGTTCAACAGTATCGAAAGCTTTGAATATATCCCATTTCAATAATGCCAATTTCTTTTCTTTATGTTGGTGTTTATGTGCTAGAACATTTAAAATGTTCCTTATTGGATGGAAAATTTGTCTGTTTTTAATAAATCCATACTGGTCTTCTCCTATTATTTTTGGCAATATTTTATCTAGTCTATTAGCTAGCACCTTGGCAAATATTTTATAATCCTGGTTCATAAGGCTAATTGGCCTATATGAACCAACTTCTTTAGGATCCTTTGACGGCTTTAGTATCACCACCATCTCTGGTGGTTTAATTACCTTTTCAATTTCTGAAGCACTTGTGTCTTTGTTAAGAAGCTCCTGATCATTTTTAGATATTTTTGTAGTCCATTTCTCCTTAAGTTCCCCTTTTCCTGAGGTCTTATATAGACTTTGTTAGTATTTAACTGATGCTTCCCTTATTAAATGTGTTTCCCCCACCTCCTTCTGGCCCTGTCTTATACTTTTTATTCTCTGTTTTTCTAATGATTAGCTAATTTCTTTTGTGAGTTTATGTTTGTTCTACACCACTCACTTTTAATTAGAGTCTCCCTCTTCCATACTAAAACTAAATCTTGGGTATCTAGATCGTTTTTTAAAATTTGGATATGCATTTGCCGCTGTGTGTCAAATTTAATTAGTTGTTGTGCTTGCAAAATTTTTAGTTGTCCCAATTTGCTTTCGTTTTTTTTTTATCTCTCTGGCGTTTTAGTAACTTTTCTGTCCTAATTAGATGTCCCCTCATAACAGCCTTCGCTGCATCCCATACTATATGAGGTGCCGTCGATCCTCTGTTTTCTTTGAAATAGTATGTTAGCTGTTTTACTATATAGTCCCTGTATTCCTTTTTACTTAAGACTACGTTTTTATATCTCCACCTCCCTTCCGATTTCTCCATTTGTATTGCCAAGTCCACTATAATTGGGGCATGATCAGAGATCAGTATTGGCTGTACTTCAACTTCATTAATTTTCAATACCTGTGAATCTGATATCAAAACATAATCAATACATGTATACTTTTTATGTCTCGCAGAGAAGAAGGTGGGCCCCGATTTTTTTCCTTTTGCTTCAAACACCTCTATTAAACCCCATTTCCTAACATTCAGATTTGAAAGATTCATATTAAAATCTCCTGCCATGATTATTTCACCTTGACTATAGGCCTGTATTCTTTGCAGGATTCCTAATAGGAATCTCTTTATTCCCGCATTTGGTGCGTATACATTGACCAAGGTAAACATTTTATTATCTAGCTTACACTTCAAAAAAATATATCTCCCCTCTTTGTCCTCTTTATGGTCCAATATCTCCATATTTAAGTCACTCCTCGCCAAAATGGCTACCCCCCTCGACTTTGCCATTCCCCTTGCATCTGCCACTACTTTCCAAAGTGGGGAGGACAAAATTGGCTTAGCATCTTTCCTAGCCTTATGAGTCTCTTGAAGGTATATCAGCCCCACCTTTAATTTTCTGGCCAAAGCTAATACTCTATGTCTTTTCACATTTGAGGTCAATCCATTCACATTTAAAGACAAAAGTTTAACCATTACCCAGTAGGAAACAGCAGGTTGTGCCTTTTATACTTGTGCAATGTTACATCAGTAATCCCCCCCATGCAAAAGAGTTCATACGTTCAGAAAAAAAAATTTCTGCCCTCTTTTCACTCTTGTAGGTTCCGCTGGTCCCCCCCCACCCCCTCTCTTACTTATCTATTTTCTTTTATTATTATTTATTGAGACCCAACTCTTCGCCCCAAATTTAGAGTTTCAGCTGCGGGCTAGTGTGCACTCGACGTTTTTTGCTCTTCCCTCCTAAGTTGGAAGGGCTGCTACTCTCTACTTCTAGCATTTCCTCTTCTTCTACAATCAGTATGGCCAGGTAGCCCCAGGTAAAGGGGATGCCTTTTTCATACAGTTTTTGAGCCCATGGCTGTAGCCTCTTCCTTTCCTGGAGTGTCTCTGGTGAAAAATCCAGACATACAAGCACTTTCCGATCTTTATACTGGAGGTCCTTTTTCTTTTTAAGTTCCTTAAAAACTAACGCTGGTTGTTTCTCCCGTGCAAACTTGACTATGATTTCTCTTGGAGCCCCGGAAGCTCTCCTTGCTCTCACTCGGTGGGCTCTTTCTATATCGTTCTCTTGCACTTCCAAGCCTTGATTTTGCATCCAATCCACCAGTTCTTTCTCCACCTCTTGACGTGGAATATCTTCAGAAAGGCCCGTAAAGCTAAGATTTGACCATCTTGCACTTAAGCATCCTATCTGGGCAGTGAGTTGTTTTATGTTTTGTTTATTTTCCTCTGCTTTATTCTTCGACCCCACTGCCACCTCTTTAACCTCTGCCAACTCCGCACAGACAGATTTTATTTCAGCTTGCAACTGTCTGAAATCACCCCTTATATTCTGTTCCATGTTAAGCAACATTTCCCCAACCTCCTTTAAGTTTTTCGGAGGGTTAAATTGTGCAGGTGTGGGCATTTCTTAGATGCTGAGCGCTTGTTGCCAGCAGCCTTGAAAGCGAAAGAACTTAATTAGCAGACTTGACTTACAGTTTTTGATGTTTTTCTTGGCTGCAGTTTGATAGAGGCTTCCAAAGGTTATAAATTTGTTTTCAAAAGAGCTGCTTTTTTGTTTTATTGGGTCATAAATCTCCTTGGTTATTGGAGCGAGGGTGGAAGATGACCTCTTCTCTCTACCGCATGCGCAGAACCCCGAAAAGGCCTTCTCTGGGCCTAGTGCCCTCATAGAAGGATGGCATGTGGGGGACGGAAAAGGCCTTCTCTGGGCCTAGTGCCACATAGAAGGCCCAGGGGATGGCATGTGGGGATGAAAAAGGCCTTCTCTAGGCCTAGTGCCCCATAGAAGGCCCAGGGGATTGCATGTGGGGGATGGAAAAGGCCTTCTTTCGTCCTAGTGCCCCATAGAAGGCCGAGGGGGTGGCATGTGGGGTACGGAAAAGGGTTTCTCTGGGTCTACTTTCCCACAGAAGACCCAGGGAATGGCGTGTGGGGGACAGAAAATGCATTCTCTGGGCCTACTGCCCCACAGAAGGATGGCATGTGGGGGATGGAAAAGGGCTTCTCTGGGCCTAGTGCCCCATAGAAGGCCCAGGGGATGGGGTGTGGGGCACGGAAAAGGCCTTCTCTGGGCCTGGTGCCCCATAGAAAGCCGAGGGGGTTGTGTGTGGGGGATGATAAAGGCCTTCTCTGGGCCTGGTGCCCCATAGAAGTCCCAGGGGATGGCGTGTGGGGGAAGGAAAAGGCCTTCTGTGGGTCTGGTGCCCCATAGAAGGCCCAAGGGATGGTGTGTGGGGGTCAGAAAAGGCCTTCTCTGGGCATAGTGCCACATAGAAGGCGCAGGGGATGGATTGTGGGGACAGAAAAGGCCTTCTCTGGGCTGAGTGCTCCATAGAAGGCCTAGGGGATGGCGTGTGGGGATGGAAAAGGCCTTCTCTGTGCCTAGTGCCTCCATAAAAGGTCCAGGGGATGGCTTGTGGGGACATGAACGGGCTTCTCTGGGCCTACCGCCCCATAGAAGACCCAGGGGTTGGCGTGTGGGGGGGCGGAAAAGGCCCTCTCTGGGCCTAGTACCCCATAGAAGACCCAGGGGATCGAGTGTGGGGCGGAGAAGGGTTTCTCTGGGCCTAGTGCCCCATAGAAGGTCCAGGGGATGCCATGAGGGGGACGGAAAAGGCCTTCTATGGGCCTAGTGCCTCATAGAAGGCCCAGGGGATGGCGTGTGGGGGCGGAAAAGGCCTTCTCTAGGCCTAGTGCCCTCATAGAAGGATGGCGTGCGTGGGACGGAAAAGGCCTTCTCTGGGCCTAGTGCCCTATAGAAGGCCCAGGGGATGGTTTGTGGGGGGCGGAAAAGGCCTTCTCTGGGCCTAGTTCCTTCATAGAAGGATGGCGTGTGGGGGACGGAAAAGGCCTTGTCTGGGCCTAGTGCTCTCATAGAAGGATGGCATGTGGGGGACGGAAAAGGCCTTCTCTGGGCCTAGTGCCACATAGAAGGCACAGGGTATGGCGTGTGGGGATGGAAAAGGCCTTCTCTGGGCTTAATGCCCCATAGAAGGCCCAGGGGATGGTGTGTGGTGAAGGAAAAGGCCTTCTCTGGGCCTAGTGCCCCCATAGAAGGATGGTGTGTAAGTGACGGAAAAGGCCTTCTCTGGGCCTAGTGCCCCATAGAAGGCCCAGGGGATGGCCTGTGGGGACGGAAAAGGCCTTCTCTGGGCCTAGTGCTCCCATAGAAGGATGGTGTGTGGGGGACGGAAAAGGCCTTCTCTGGGCCTAGTGCCCCAAAGAAGGCCGAGGGGATGGCGTGTGGGGGCAGAAAAGGGCTTCCCTGGGCCTAGTGCCCCATAGAAGGCCCGGGGATTGCATGTGGGGGACAGAAAAGGCCTTCTCTGGGCATGGCGCCCCATAGAAGGCCCAGTGGATGGCATTTGGGGGACGTAAGAAGCCTTCTCTGGGCCTAGTGCCCCATAGAAGGCCCAGGGGATTGCATGTGGGGGACGGAAAAGGCCTTTTTCGTCCTAGTGCCCCATAGAAGGCCGAGGGGGTGGCATGTGGGGGACGGAAATGGCTTCTCTGGGCCTACATCCCCACAGAAGACCCAGGGGATGGCGTGTGGGGGACGGAAAAGGCCTTGTCTGGGCCTAGTGCCCCATAGAAGACCCAGGGGATGGTGTGTGGTGTGGAAAAGGGCTTCTCTGGGCTTAGTGCCTCATAGAAGACCCAGGGGATGGCGTGTGGGGTGTGGAAAAGGTTTTATCTGGGCCTCGTGCCTTGTCCAAGGCCCAGCGGATGGCGTGTGGGGGGCAGAAAAGGGGTTCTTTAAGCCTACTGCCTCATAGAAGGCCCAGGGGATGACGTCTGGGGGATGGAAAAGGTCTTCTCTCAGCCTAGTGCCCCATAGAAGGCCCAGGGGAAGCCATGTGGGGGATGAAAAAGGCCTTCTCTGGGCCTAGTGCCCCATAGAAGGCCCAGGGGATGACGTCTGGGGGATGGAAAAGGGCTTCTCTGGGCCTACTGCCCCATAGAAGACCCAGGGGATGGCATGTGGGGGGGTGGAAAAGGCCTTCTCTGGGATTAGTTCCCCATAGAAGACCCAGGGGATGGTGTGTGGGGGATGAAAAAGGCATTCGCTGGGCTTAGTGCCCCATAGAAGACCAAGGGGATGGCGTCTGGGGGCAGAAAAGGCCTTCTCTTGGCCTCGTGCCCCATAGAAGGCCTTGGGGATGGTGTGTGGGCGGCTGAGAAGGGCTTCTGTTTGACTATTGCCCCATAGAAAGCCCAGGGGATGGCGTGTGGGGGACGGAAAATGCCTTCACTGGGCCTAGTGCCCCATAGAGGGATGGTATGTGGGGACGGAAAAGGGCTTCTCTGGGCCTAGTGCCCCATAGAAGGCCCAGGGGATTGCGTGTGGGGATGGAAAAGGCCTCCTCTGGGTCTGGTGCCGCATAGAAGTCCCAGGGGATGGTGTGTGGGGGACGGAAAAGGCCTTCTCTGGGCCTGGTGCCCCACAGAAGGCCCAGGGGATGGCGTGTGGGGGAAGGAAAAGGCCTTCTCTGGGTCTGCTGCCCTATAGAAGGTCCAGGGTATGGCATTCGGGGGACGGAAAAGGCCTTCTCTGGGACTGGTGCCCCACAGAAGGCCCAGGGGATGGCATGTGGGGGACGAAAAGGCCTTCTCTGGGCCTAGTGCCCCATAGAAGGCCCAGGGGATGGCATGTGGGGGACGAAAAGTCCTTCTCTGGTCCTGGCCCAGGGGATGGCGTGTGGGGGACGGAAAAGGCCGTCTCTGGGCCTGGTGCCCCATAGAAGGCCCAGGGGATGGCGTGTGGGGGAAAGAAAAGGCCTTTTCTGGGTCTGCTGCCCCATAGAAGGCCCAGGGTATGGCGTGTGGGGGAAGGAAAAGGCCTTCTCTGGGTCTGCTGCCCTATAGAAGGCCCAGGGTATGGCATTCGGGGGACGGAAAAGGCTTTCTCTGGGCCTGGTGCCCCACAGAAAGCCCAGGGGACGGCATGTGGGGGACGAAAAGGTCTTCTCTGGGCCTAGTGCCCCATAGAAGGCCCTAGGGATGGCATGTGGTGGACGAAAAGGCCTTCTCTGGGCCTAGTGCCCCATAGAAGGCCCAGGCGATGGCATGTGGGGGACGGAAAAGGCCTTCTCTGGGCCTAGTGCCTCCATAGAAGGCCCAGGGGATGGCATTTGGGGGACGTAAGAAGCCTTCTCTGGGCCTAGTGCCCCATAGAAGGCCCAGGGGATTGCATGTGGGGGACGGAAAAGGCCTTTTTCGTCCTAGTGCCCCATAGAAGGCCGAGGGGGTGGCATGTGGGGGACGGAAATGGCTTCTCTGGGCCTACATCCCCACAGAAGACCCAGGGGATGGCGTGTGGGGGACGGAAAAGGCCTTGTCTGGGCCTAGTGCCCCATAGAAGACCCAGGGGATGGTGTGTGGTGTGGAAAAGGGCTTCTCTGGGCTTAGTGCCTCATAGAAGACCCAGGGGATGGCGTGTGGGGTGTGGAAAAGGTTTTATCTGGGCCTCGTGCCTTGTCCAAGGCCCAGCGGATGGCGTGTGGGGGGCAGAAAAGGGGTTCTTTAAGCCTACTGCCTCATAGAAGGCCCAGGGGATGACGTCTGGGGGATGGAAAAGGTCTTCTCTCAGCCTAGTGCCCCATAGAAGGCCCAGGGGAAGCCATGTGGGGGATGAAAAGGCCTTCTCTGGGCCTAGTGCCCCATAGAAGGCCCAGGGGATGACGTCTGGGGGATGGAAAAGGGCTTCTCTGGGCCTACTGCCCCATAGAAGACCCAGGGGATGGCATGTGGGGGGTGGAAAAGGCCTTCTCTGGGATTAGTTCCCCATAGAAGACCCAGGGGATGGTGTGTGGGGGATGAAAAAGGCATTCGCTGGGCTTAGTGCCCCATAGAAGACCAAGGGGATGGCGTCTGGGGGGCAGAAAAGGCCTTCTCTTGGCCTCGTGCCCCATAGAAGGCCTTGGGGATGGTGTGTGGGCGGCTGAGAAGGGCTTCTGTTTGACTATTGCCCCATAGAAAGCCCAGGGGATGGCGTGTGGGGGACGGAAAATGCCTTCACTGGGCCTAGTGCCCCATAGAGGGATGGTATGTGGGGACGGAAAAGGGCTTCTCTGGGCCTAGTGCCCCATAGAAGGCCCAGGGGATTGCGTGTGGGGATGGAAAAGGCCTCCTCTGGGTCTGGTGCCGCATAGAAGTCCCAGGGGATGGTGTGTGGGGGACGGAAAAGGCCTTCTCTGGGCCTGGTGCCCCACAGAAGGCCCAGGGGATGGCGTGTGGGGGAAGGAAAAGGCCTTCTCTGGGTCTGCTGCCCTATAGAAGGTCCAGGGTATGGCATTCGGGGGACGGAAAAGGCCTTCTCTGGGACTGGTGCCCCACAGAAGGCCCAGGGGATGGCATGTGGGGGACGAAAAAGGCCTTCTCTGGGCCTAGTGCCCCATAGAAGGCCCAGGGGATGGCATGTGGGGGACGAAAAAGTCCTTCTCTGGTCCTGGCCCAGGGGATGGCGTGTGGGGGACGGAAAAGGCCGTCTCTGGGCCTGGTGCCCCATAGAAGGCCCAGGGGATGGCGTGTGGGGGAAAGAAAAGGCCTTTTCTGGGTCTGCTGCCCCATAGAAGGCCCAGGGTATGGCGTGTGGGGGAAGGAAAAGGCCTTCTCTGGGTCTGCTGCCCTATAGAAGGCCCAGGGTATGGCATTCGGGGGACGGAAAAGGCTTTCTCTGGGCCTGGTGCCCCACAGAAAGCCCAGGGGACGGCATGTGGGGGACGAAAAAGGTCTTCTCTGGGCCTAGTGCCCCATAGAAGGCCCTGGGGATGGCATGTGGTGGACGAAAAAGGCCTTCTCTGGGCCTAGTGCCCCATAGAAGGCCCAGGCGATGGCATGTGGGGGACGGAAAAGGCCTTCTCTGGGCCTAGTGCCTCCATAGAAGGCCCAGGGGATGGCGTCTGATGACGGAAAAGGCTTTTTCTGGGCCTAGTGACCCATAGAAGGCCCAGGGAATGGCGTGTGGGGACGGAAAAGGCCTTCTCTGGGCCTCGTGCTCCCACAGAAGGATGCTGTGTGGGGGACGGAAAAGGCCTTCTCTGGGCCTAGTGCCCCAAAGAAGGCCCAGGGGATGGCGTGTGGGGGCGGAAAAGGGCTTCTCTGGGCCTAGTGCCCCATAGAAGGCCCAGGGATGGTTTGTGGGGGATGGAAAAGGCCTTGTCTGGGCCTAGTGCCCCATAGAAGGCGCAGGGGATGGTGTGTGGGGAATGGAAAGGCCTTCTCTGGACCTAGTGCCCCATAGGAGGCCCAGGGGATTGCGTGTGGGGGACGGAAAGGCCTTCTCTCAGCCTAGTGCCCCATAGAAGACGCAGGGGATGGCATGTGGGGGACGGAAAAGGGCTTCTCTGAGCCTAGTGCCCCATGGAAGACCCAGGGGATTGCATGTGGGGGGGTGGAGAAGGCCTTGTCTGGGCCTAGTTCCCCATAGAAGACCCAGAGGATGGTTTGTGGGGTGGATAAGGGCTTCTCTGGGCTTAGTGCCCCATAGAAGGCCCAAGGGATGGCGTGTGGGCGGCAGAAAAGGGCTTCTCTTTGCCTAGTTCCCCATAGAAGGCCTAGAGGATGGCATGTGGGGGACGGAAAAGGCCTTCTCTGGGCCTAGTGACCCATAGAAGGCCCAGGGGATGTCGTTTGGTGACGGAGAAGGCCTTCTCTGGGCCTAGTGCTCCCATAGAAGGATGGTGTGTGGGGGACGTAAAAGGCCTTCTCTGGGCCTAGTGCCCCAAAGAAGGCCCAGGGGATGGCGTGTGGGGGCGGAAAATGGCTTCTCTGGGCCTAGTGCCCCATAGAAGGCTCAGGGATGGATTGTGGGGGACGGAAAAGGCCTTGTCTGGGCATAGTGCCCCATAGAAGGCGCAGGGGATGGCGTGTAGGGTACGGAAAAAGCCTTTTCTGGGCCTAGTGCCCCATAGAGGGCTCAGGGGATTGCGTGTGGGGGACGGAAAATGCCTTCTCTCAGCCTAGTGCCCCATAGAAGACCCAGGGGATGGCATGTGGGGGACGGAAAAGGGCTTCTCTGAGCCTACTGCCCCATGGAAGACCAAGGGGATGGCGTGTGGGGGGCGGAGAAGGCCTTGTCTGGGCCTAGTGCCCCATAGAAGACCCAGGGGATGGTGTGTGGGGTGGATAAGGGCTTCTCTGGGCTTAGTGCCCCATGGAAGACCGAAGAGATGGCGTGTGGGGGGCGGAAAAGGATTTTTCTGGGCCTCATACCCCATAGAAGGCCCAGGGGATGGCGTGTGGGTGGCAGAAAAGGGCTTCTCTTTGCCTAGTTCCCCATAGAAGACCCAGGGGATGGCGTGTGGGGGACGGAAAAGGCCTTTTCTGGGCCTAGTGCCCCATCGAAGGATGGAATGTGGGGGACGGAAAAGGCCTTCTCTGGGCCTTGTGCCCCATAGAAGGGCCATGGGATGGCGTGTGGGCACGGAAAAGGCCTTTTCTGGGCCTAGTGCTCCCATTGAAGGATGGTGTGTGGGGGACGGAAAACACTGACCGGGGCTGACGTGGGCAGGACTTTGCAAAGCAGTCAGTCAGCCCTGGTTAGTGTATTCTGACTGCCAGTTCTTGAGCCGAATCAATTTTGGAAGCATAGAATGCTATGGAACCAAAATTCAAATATATATAAGGACAGGATATCAAATACCAGAACAAAGAAGAAGGAAGGTGTTGGCAATGTGATGCCAATGATGACAGCAGACTTGTTCTACAATCCAGATTATTTTGGGCACATGGGGAAGAAAACCCACCCCACACTGACTCCACTGCTAAAATTAATGAGGTGTGGGAGGAAAGTGGAAAAGCTGGATTCATGGCTTGCGGCTTGACTGCACGGAAAATCAGGAGTAAGTCATCTGTGCAGAAAAAGTCTAAGCTTCCCTTACTAAGCCAATCACAGTAACTAGATGGGAGAAACTGAAGAGTATTAAATTAATCAGAATTTCTCCAGTTAAGCCTCAGAGACTCTCCCCCCCATGAGCTTGAAAGGTCCCTCCTTTTTTTTTTCTTTAGCATTTTTCTTAAGTGAAGTGAATAATATATGTGGCCACTCTAAAGTCTCAGCCTCTCTCTGGACCACTTTACTGCTGCTTATTGTCATCAGGCATTAAATTCTAACAAGCCATTCTATTGTACATAGTGAACGTGTTATTTTCCTTCACTGGTTCCAAGGCAACCACTCCTAAGATATAACAAATAAATGAATGAGGCAGCATTCCACAAACTATTTCCTCTTTCCCTCCTACTGGCAACCAATGCTCCCTCTAAACTGTGGAGTCTTGTGAGCAAAGATTCTACTTTGTGAGCTACTGGCATTAAAGTTGTGAGCAAGTGATTTGGCTACTGCATAATTTAGTTTGTTCTGGAGCCCTCCTTCCTGAGCTAAAACAAACGTGTGAGCTGGAGGCTAAAAAATGTGAGCTAGCTCATCCTAACTCAGCTTAGAGGGAACACTGCTGGCAACCCCCATATCCTCTCCCTTTCCTTGTCTTATTCTCTCTTCAGCCATTCACCAACCTCCCTTTTATCTGCCCCCTCATCTTCAGCTATACTTATAATGTATTTGCTTCATTTGTATCCCACCTTTCTCCACCCTGGGAACCAAAGCAACATACATTATTCTCCTCTTCTTTTTATCCTCCCAAAAACTCTGTGAGGCTGGTTAGGCTGAAAGTAGACAACTGTCCACAAATCACCCAGTGAGATTCCACAGCAAGGCCTAGTTGAGTCATACAAGTTGGGTAGTATCAAGTCATCCAGTTGTTGCTGCCTAGCCCAGGCCTGCCTCAGAAGCCAAAACAGCCCTGGAAAGGACTCTGCCCCCTTTTCCTTGCCTTTTACTCATAGAAACAGATGTCTGGTATGGTATGCTGTGGTTACCTAGCAACAGCCACCTATGGGATCTGTTTTTAAAGCTTCAGGGACTCATTTTATCATTTTGGGTTTTTTAGACACTCCCTTTTTAAGTTATTTGTTTAGATTTCACATTTTTCTGCAAACCTCAGGTGTTTTTCAGGTTTGTAAAAAGATCTCTCTTGCCTGTTCAAAGTTCCAACCACTGGATTTAAATATACTCAAATCTGGCCAACTTTGCTATTAGAATATACAGGTGGGAACCCGTGGTGGGAGGCATCTCATTTTCCCCTCCCCCACTATTTCCTCTTTTCTGAAAGCCCTCATAGCCTCACCCCTTTTCCTGGGCTTTTCTGGTGTTGCCAGCTCCAGGTTGGAAAATTCCTGGAGATTTGGGAAGGAAAGTGACCTCAGCAGGGTATAATGCCATAGAGTCCACCTCCCAAAGCATCCATTTTCTCCAGGGGAATTGATCTCTGTCAGCTGGAGATCAGTTGTAATTCCAGGTGATCTGCAAATACCCCAACATTTTGTATAGCTAATTACAGCTGGTCATTTGCAGATCAATGGTACAGCTATAGGTACCTGCATGGCCCAACAATATGCTAACATCTTTAAGGCTGACTTGGAGCAACGCTTCCTAAACTCCTACCCACTCACACTTCTCTTATACCTGTGATACATTGATGGCATTTTTATTATTGGGACACATGGTAAAGAAGCCCTGGACATATTCTACCAGGCATTCAATGACTTTCATCCACCCATCAACCTGACAATGAACCAATCTATACAAGAAATATTTTTTCTGGACACTGCTGTAAAAATACACAATTGATACACAGACACTACCTTATACCAGAAACCTATTGACTGACCAACATACCTACATGCCTCCAGCTACCATCCTAAACATATCAAACAATCCATTGTATACAGCCAGGCTCTACAGTACAGCCACATCTGCTCCAATCTTACAGAGATTCTCACCTGAGGGATCTACAACAAACCTTTTCGAAACTAAGATATCCACCTGATGAAGTTAAGAAACAGATTAAGAAAGCCAGAATGGTACCCAGAGAAAACCTGTTGCAAGACAGGCCCAAAAGAGACAATAACAGAACACCACTAATGGTCAGATACAGCTCTCAACTCAAAACACTTCAATGCTTCACCAGGGACTTACAAACTCCAATGGATAATGACAGTTCTCTTTCATGAGTACTGGGGGGCAAACCTTTTCTTGTGCACAGACAGCCCCCCAATTAATGGGGGACTTCAAAGTTGGTTTTTTTACTGAAAGGAATTTCAGAAACAGATTGGAATGGGAGATTTTTGAATTAAAAATTAATACAACACTCAGGACAATGGAACCCCCAGGGAATAAAAGAGATACTGGGTTCTTATCTCACTACACATGCTAAGTCACTCAGTTCTCACTCATACTCAGAGTTAAACATTGTTGGTCTTAAAGGTGCCAATGGACTCAAACTTAGTTCACACATCTGTTAACTCTTTATTTTCTGTATGCTAATTTGCTCCTATTCTCAGACTTTACTGTGTTAATAGTTTTTCACATCTGTTTGTTAACACTTGTATTTGTATGCTAATTTGCTGCCATTCACAAGTCTTACCAACTGCTTTAATCAAATCTGAGCTATACTTATCACACAGTTACTTACGCATCTTAACTCTAACTAGCCGTTCCTGGCAATTAACCCCCACCCTCTGTCTACCTATATGTAAGGCTTGAAGAAAACCTTATACTCAGAATTAAACTTTGTTGATCTTAAAGGTGCCACTGGACTCAAACTTTGTTCTGTTATTATTATAGTTATCCAATAATACTACTTAGCACTTTCAGAGTTATTTTTGGCTAGTTAATTTTGTATTCTACCCTTTGAGTTAGATTAGGCCAGGGGAGCACTAGCCAGAGACCACCAGTGAACTTCATGGCAGAGTGCAGATTTGAACTTGGCTTTCCCCAGAACTTAGCTTTATACTCTGATTACTATGCTTTACTATCCCTTGAGAACAAGAATATTTCCAGTAATAAAAATTGCTGAGAAATAATATGTTTCCTATTGTTGTCAGTCAGTTACTGGCATATAACACTGCAGTAAACATTAATATAAATAGAGAAGAATAAAAAGGGGGAACCCTATTACAAAATACATAATTTTATAAAATACATCAGATTACAAATATTGTTTACTTCTGTAGTTTTTCTTTGCGAAGCTTTATAGCTGATTGTAAAAACATAGCTACCTTCACTGTTGTTTCAGGTGAGGAGTCATTCAAAAGGCAATACACCTTTAAAGCATCTGGAAGGCCCGTCATATTAGCTCAGATAGAGTTTAGATATTTGAGACATATATCTACATAAAAGTAACAATAAAAAGACATAAAATTGTCTCAATACATCTAAGATTACAGTGAAAATATCTAGCCAAGTATGCAGTCTTGTTATATCTGCCATGTAAAATTGCAGATGGCATAGTGTTGAATTTGGCAAGAGAAAAGGCTCTGCATTGTTGTGGTACTTATAGAGCAGATAGGTATAGGGGCATTCAACTGAGAGTAAGAGGGATTTCAAAACTCAAAGAACAGGATTTGTTGGCTAAACTAAATAATCTTTGAGTTCCAATATCAATAATTCTATGCTTTGCCTCGGTGTTTTAATGTTGATGTATGGCATTATGCCTCTTGTTCGCCGCCCCGAGCCCATGTGGAAGGGCGGGATATAAATCAAATAAATAAATAAATAAATAAATAAATAAATAAATGCTTAATCAGCAGATATGCGCCCATAAATAGGAACAGAAGCAGCGAGTCCAATGATATGCCCATGGCAGTTATTTTTTCCTTGATGCATACTAGCCAATTGGAGATATTTGACTCTGAGAGCATTTGTGGTATAAGGCTCACTGGATCCACATTGTAATGTAGATGCAGCCAATATTTTACCGCCAAGAGCCACGTTATTATTTCCCAAAGATCTGATCCAGTTTCTAGACAAATCACCTGTTTTAAAATCAGCTGCCAAAATTATTCAGCAAAAGGAAATTTCTCTTCCAATCCTTCCATAAGGGTAGTTAAATGTTCCCAATGTTGGGAAAGAGCTAGACTATCTAAGGAGGAGGGGATATATATATTCACAATAATCAAGGTAAAGTTATCAAGATCAGGCTTGGAAGCTTGCTCGGTGGGTGTCAGGGTCAACAGCAAGCAGGTCCACACATATTCTCCAAGGAAAGTTATGCTTTATTGGAATACTGTTCCGTTGCCAAGTAGTACAGGTACATTGTCAGGAATAGTGCTTATTGCAAGGGACTCAATACATATACTCAGATGCTTCCTTTAGCTAAGCAAATGAAATCCAAGCATGCGCACGGGGGAATCCTCCTGGCAAGATATTACATCATAAACAGGAGACTCTCCTCAACCCCCTGAGAGCAGAAACATTCACACCGATAATGGAACTCAAGCCCTTCCTTCTTGTCAAGGTTACACTGATAGCGCCGTCTGGCTAAGCCAGTTTGCACGGACAGAGAAGCGCCTCCCTTCTGTTACCCACAGTAGCCAAGCCAAGCAAGCATGTGCGCATGCGTACAGGTCAGGGATGAAGGAAAACAAAGAAAGTATGGCAGCTAGCTGACAGTGGGGCTATCTGGCTGAAGTATAATGATTTCTGCTTTTAGGCATAGGGAAACAAAAAAGGCCAGACCAACTTGGACAAGACCCTATAGGTTGTTCCTGAAGGCTGGAAGGGGGAAAAAAAATATAGCCATCAAGCTGAATCTGAGCTGGAGACCAGGTTTCCTGGAGGAGTATTATATTGAAATCTTTCATCATGCCTGACTTTACTTTTCCAGCCCACCACATTCCAAGATAAAATTCTAATATCAGAGGCTGGACAAGAACTTGTGC
The DNA here is from genome assembly GCA_029375565.1 of Gekko gecko. Lineage (NCBI taxonomy): Eukaryota > Metazoa > Chordata > Lepidosauria > Squamata > Gekkonidae > Gekko > Gekko gecko. The sequence continues at coordinate 211,772,397 of JAPDNY010000005.1, read as the reverse complement.
ATCAATCTGCCACAGTTAATAGCTCTAGTAAGTTATTGGTATCATGATATACACAGCCATTACCCGTACCATCATGAGTGCCCTATATTATTTGTCGAAAATTTTGTTGGTTGACTTCTGCATTTCTGCTCAGTGGAGGATTCTCATTCTTTGAAGAATACATATGGATTTCAGCTTGAGTTGATGTCTCAGGGATCCTCTTGGAATTTTGTTGAAGATTCATAGATGTAGTTAATTCAGTTCGTAGTGGAGAAGTGCTGTGGTAAGTAGTATCAGGAATCATCTCACGTAAGCTTGCTCTTAAGGCATCAAGTCTTAAGGCAACAATTGCTGTTTATTCAGATACATGAAGAGTATTAAAAGAATTCCGGACCTTTCTGTCCAAAATAACAATATCCATAGAGGAATTCTTAATGGGTGACATCAGCTTCTGAGATGAAATCTTATTTCATCTTGGTATCTCCTTCCCCTGTCTCTGGGCACAAGTGACTCAAGGATCGAGGTAGTGAATATGCAGGCAGGAAAAATCCCTTTTGTTCTCAAGAAAGTTTTTTGCCAAGTAGTAATTTTGGGATTTTATACTGTTGTATGTCAATAGAACCTTTTGGGTTTGCGAAGGACCATTCAATAGTTCCAGTGTTTTTACATCCACCATACCAATTTGGTGACCAAATAGTTCACATAGGGTGCGATCACACACAGAATTAGTTGCACCATAGGCATGAATGCCAGGTGGATTTTAAGGGCGCGATCACACGAGAACATCTTCCAAGCATCTTGCACCCATCAGCAACCTGTTTTGCTCCACCACAGAAGCAGAGTAAAAAAACACTAGGGAAAGTCCAGTAGCAAACAGGTTTGCTATGGGCCAGGAATGGACTTTCCCTGTGTGATCGTGCCAGTGTGCTCTCATGGCATCAGGATGGTCTGATTGGGCCATCCCAACTCCATGCCATTGTTTTTTCCCCCATTTCAGTATGCACATCATTGCACACTGCATAGGGAGCACTCAGTGCGGAGATGCAGATCATCGATCCCCTCTTGAAGTGCACCGGAAAAAAAACCTGATTCACCTGTGGTTTGCGTCTGATCATGCAGTGGCAGGCTGCCCCTGCAGCTCCTAGGGACTGTGTGACTGCGCAACTGCAGGTCAAATTACTCCAGAGCAAATAGCCTTGCTTCCCCCCCCGCGTTATCTCATGCGTGTGACCACTACCATACATGTCTTTTGGCATGGGAGTTAGTCTTCTAGGAAGGAGTAGCCCCTTTAAATTTGCATACCGTCAAACAAACAAACTTGGGGGGTTGCCAAATCAGCTGCCAAGAATCAATCAAATCACATCTGAGTTAGTGTTTGGTAATTTACTGGATCATGGCACTGCTGCAGTTCATTTGATGTCAAAAGTAGTTTGTCCTGTGTCAGCTGACAGGGCAGCTGATGGCATGTCAGTTGGGGCTAGCTTTAATAAATCCATTACAGTGGAGTTTTCCTTGCCACCACATAGGCTTGATAATACTCTCGTAATACCCTCTACTTTAAAGATTTGAGACTTCTGCAAATGAAGTTTATTGAGTCAGCAACTAAAAAGTGCAAATCCAGTGAGGTTTTAGTTACCACATTAACTAGCTCATCAGGGGCCATGTAAATTGCATCTTCAGTTGGTTTATCTAAGTTGTCAGTTGCCACTCCAGAGGGAGTATCGGTAAATGAACCTTCAAGCGGGTTATCCAAGGCTCCTACCAACAGTGAAAACCAGTCCCATGTGGGTATTTGAAAAGTTTGGGATAGTTCAGAATCAATTGATGGGGAAAATGTCCCCCATTTCTGATTGTTTAGACTCAGGGGGCAGAGTCTCCTCTATCTCTCCCCCCTATTTGTGAGACCTCATGTTTTCCAGATGGCAAAGATTGCAAAAGCCATGGTAAAATCTAGAAGTAGTTCAGAGGTCAGATAGTTCCCACTTCAGTGGTGTTTGAAACTAAAAAGACTGCAATTCCTTTTGGCCGTTGGCATATAGCAAACAAGTAACACCAGCCAATTATCCAATTGTATTAACAACTGTCCTTGAAAAAACCAGCTTGCTCATGAAGAAGCTTACTGTGGTTATGGCCAGCTTATGCCAGACAGTTGCCAATCATTATAGATCTCAGAAAGTGTTCTTGAGATGACCATCATGGTAACCCATCAGCAGTGTCAAGAAGTTATGGTCAGATCACTTTGTTGCCTATCAGAATTTGCTTTTTTTAAAAAATAGATTTATTGATCATTTTTCCATTACAAAGAAAATAAATACAGAAAAAGGTAAAACGATGCTATCAGAAGTACATCTGGGAGTTCATTTAGTCATTTTTTCAATCAATTTATACACTTTTTGCCATCTTTTCCGAAACATTTTCTCATCTTTTCCTGAAAGAATCATATTTCATTTGTCCATTTCTGCTATCTCAGCTATTTTCATAATTAATTCTTCTCTACTTGGTATCGTATCCGTTTTCCAACATTTAGCTACGAGGATTCTTGGCATGGTAAATATATACAAAATAATGCATGAATCGTGGTACTTAATCCCTTCCGGTATACTATTGAGTAGATAGATTTCTGGCTTTAGTTGTAATCCTATATTTAATATTTCTTCTATTATTTTTTTAATACTTTCCCAAAATTTAACGATCTTTTCACAGCACCACCATATGTGGTAAAATGTTCCCACATTATTCTTACATCTCCAACAAGTCCCTGAGACATCCTTATAGTATTTTGACAATTTGTCCAGCGTCCAATGCCACCTATAAAACATTTTACATATGTTTTCCTTAAATGATACGGCTCTTAATAATGTCGCGGATTTCCAGGATTTCGACCAGTCATTTAAAGTTAGATTGTATCCCATATTTTGCATCCAGCTTATCATACATGGTTTTACTGTTTCTTCTTGTGTTTCATCTAATAGAAGAAAATTATATACTTTTTGTATAAGCTTATCCGAGGACGAGAGCCATATTTTATCTAGTTCTGATTTTGTTTTAATAAAGTTTACTGATTTATCTTTAGCAAATCTAGATTGTAGTAGTATCTTTTCCCAGCTAGTGAGATTTATGTTCACTGCTTGTAATTGTTCACAGGTTCTTAGCTCACTGTCTTTATTTAATAACACTTCATATGTTACCCTTTTATTGTCTTCTAATAATGTCGGCATTATAAAAGCCTCTAGTGGGGAGACCCATCTAGGTATTTTAAGATAATACCTATCTTTGATTTTTTTCCATACCTTCATTAACGCTCCTCTAATTATATGGTTTTGGAAGTTTTGTTGCGGCTTATCTGTGTGATACCATATATAGGCATGCCAGCCCATATGTAAATCGTGCCCTTCTAATTGTAATATTCTTTTATCCTCCAAGGTTATCCAATCTCTTATCCAACCCATAGCTGCTGCCTGATAATAGAGATACCAATCAGGTATTCCTAGTCCCCCCCTCTCTTTTTTGTCGATAAGCAATTTTCTTTTGATTCGTGGTTTTTTTGATTGCCAGATGAATTTTCTTATACACCGATCTAGATCATCAAAGATTTTAATGTTTTTTAGTATAGGTAAGCATTGGGCGATAAATAAAAATTGTGGGAGGATATTCATTTTTATTGTGGCAATTCTGCCCATGAACGATATATGGAGGTCATGCCATTTTTCTAAATCTTTCTTAATTTCTTCTAGTAGGGCTAAATAGTTGTTTTTAAATAATTTTTTATTATTATTAGCAATTATAATGCCTAAATATTTAACTTTATTTACTACTTCAATATTCGAAATTATTTGTATTTTATTTATCTCTTCCTTAGTGCAGTTTTTTGTCGGAATCTTAGGTTTTTTTAAGTTAATTTTTAGACCTGCAATATTACCATACTTTTGTATTTCTTGTAACAGGTACGGCATCGATGTTATTGGGTCTTCCAATATGAATACCAAATCATCGGCAAATGCCTGCAATTTAAATTGTTCCCTTTTTATTTTCGTTCCTGTTATATTTGTGTTTTCTCTCACAATATCGGTTAACGTTTCTAACCCGAAAATAGAAAGTAAAGGCGAGAGTGGACATCCCTGCCTAGTCTCTTTTTGTATAGGAATATTTTGTGTCAATTCTCCATTTATTATTATTTTTGCCCATTGCTCTTTATATATAGCTGATATTGATTTCATAATTTTTTCACCACATTCCCATAACTCTAATTTATATTTTAAGTAGTCCCAATTTACGTTATCAAAGGCTTTCTCAGCATCCAAGAAGACCAATGCCAGTTGTTTTCCCGGATGTTGTTCATAATATTCTAAAATATTTACTATGGCTCTTAAGTTGTTTTTTATTTGTCTTTTGGGGAGAAAGCCTGATTGATTATTTGTCTTTTGGGGAGAAAGCCTGATTGATCTCTATGTATGATTTTTAAACCTGTTGGCTATAATATTCACAAAGATCTTATAATCTGCGTTTAAGAGAGAAATGGGTCTAAAGTTTTTAATATCATTTTCTTCTGTGTCCGGTTTATGTATTAAAGTTATTAAAGCATCGTTCCATGTGTTTGGTATTTTTCCTGTTGTCATAATGTTATTAATCAGATCTTTAAGTAAGAGTAATATTTCATCTTCTATTATTTGATACACCTCCTCAGGAATGGCATCTGGGCCTGGGGATTTCCTTTTTTTTGTTTTTTCAGTGCTTTCACATGTTGTAATATTTTCATTAAAGATTTTTCTCTGGTCTTCTGAGATCATAAGTGGATCCGGTTCCGGTACGGCGCGTCGACGGGTGGTCCCTGGACTTCTCCAGGCCACCCGAACCGTTTTCGTTCCCTTTTGAGCCTCCTGACGCTGGGAGAGCTCGAACCAGTCCTCCCGGAGAGAGGGCTGGCGCAGGGGGCTTGTTTCTGGCCCCTCCCGCTCCTGGCAAATGCGGGGGGGGTGTGACCAGTATCGCCCCGAAGCGGGAGCGGCTTGCGGGGGTGGAGCATGGACGCCATGCCCCACATAGACACAGCCATCCGTTTTAACTATACTGGGAGTTAATGATTTTCACCAATTTCAGCAACATAAAAGAAGAGCTGTGAGTACATACTCGGGAGTTTTATATGGAGAAAGGAAAAAAAATATATTAGTTACCCCTATCAAGCGTGCTCAAAATGGAGAAGGATAGCGGCTGTGAGAAGTAAGGGAGAGGACTCTGTAACTTCAAGTATTTATTTCTTGGGGTTCTCGTTTGTTGGCTGTTTAGTTTTCTGGGATTTTTTCTCTTTTGGTTCACTGGCAAGGACTTATAAAGAGGAAAGAATGGTTGAAATCTCATAGTGAATGAACTGGCTCTAAGGAACTGACTAAAATGGCGTTTGCATTAAAAGTGGAGGAAGAGTTGGATGAAAATATGAAGGTGGAGGAACTAACATTCGAACAATTTATTAGAATTCTAAAAGAGGGAATACAAAAGGGGTGCGAGGAAGCATGTATAAAGTTACAGGAGAAAGCATATAGCACCCAATCTGTAACGGAAATAAAGGAAGAGCAGGAGCAATATATTGTGACAGAAACCCTAGAGGCGCAGCAAAGAGAGAAAGGAGATTGTTGCGTGATAGAAAATTGGGGGCGGTTTCAAGAGAAAGACTATGCAGAAATACAATGCCCGGCAGTTAAAATAATGAGAAGGAAGCGAAATAAGGCTGCCTGTGTAAAGTTGGAACCTTCAAGGAAAGAGGGACAACGATTGAAAACCGAAAGAGAAGGAAAGAGAAAGACAAAAAGGAGGAAGATATGAGTTGGGAAGTTCAGAAGGATGGCAAAAGAACTATTTGATGCAAAGCTTGAACTGTTAAGGGAAGAGAAACAGCGACTGGCAACTGAAAAAGAAAGAAGGAGAAGAATGAAAAAGGAAAATCTACAAGCTTGGAAATTCAAAAGAGATAATGAAATATGGGATTTAGAATGGGAGAAAGGTGAAGAGGGAAAGGCAAACCACTGGTATAAGCATAAAGGGAGAAGACATGTAGAAATGTTGTTGCAGAAAAGTAGAGTGCAGATGATAAGGAGGAAATTTAAGCTATATAAGGAAAGGGAAGGAATGGTTTCTTTTTCTCTCTGCTATATACTGAACTGGGGAAAATGACGTTGTTTTTTGATGTTATAAGTATATGATGGGTAAATAAGTGTGTTTAGTGGCAAAGCAAAGGTAAAAAGTGGAGGTAAATATTGGAGATGTGCAGTAGAGTAAAGGAGTTAAAATATAGTTAAAATGTATAAGGTTAACATGATCCAGAATGAGGTGATATTAAAGTATGGGTCATTTTGTGTAATCTGTTTGCTTCAGTAGGCTTAGGTGGGGTAGTCTAAACATGAAAGTTAAGTCTGTTATAAGGGTTTCTGCAAAAGTTAAATTAATTTGTAAACTGCAGGGATAAAATGGATTCTGCTATATACTGAATTGGGGAAAATGACGTTGTTTTTTGATGTTGTAAGTATACGATGGGTAAATAAGGGTGTTTAGTGGCAAAGCAAAGGTAAAAAGTGGTGGTAAATATTGGAGATGTGCAGTAGAATAAAGGAGTTAAAATATAGTTAAACTGTATAAGGTTAATATGATCCAGAATGAGGTGATATTAAAGTATGGGTCATTATGTGTAAAGTAATCTGTTTGCTTCAGTAGGCTTAGGTGGGGTAGTCTAAACATGAAAGTTAAGTCTGTTATAAGGGTTTCTGCAAAAGTTTAATTTGTAAACTGCAGGGATAAAATGGATACTGGAAAAAGGCAGTAAAAGAAAAAGATTTAAAATATAGTAACAACAAGTTTTACATATATATATATTATACGTAAGGAATGAACAGTTTAGTGTAAGAGGGGGAATAGTAAAGGTTATAAATTTGATTGATTAATGGAATGATGACTATAAACAGTGATTATATTTGTTTGTTTTTCGCATTGCCAACAAGAATTGATAAAGTAATTTTGTAAGGTAAATAGTGAGAGTGGTAGTCACCTAACAGAAAACTGACCTAAGGTCCTTTATAAGGGTTAGGGTAGTATAATAATGTTGGGTCTAGTCCTACTGTAAATCTGTGCTGCTGAATTGGAAAATTATTACTATAGAGTTAGAGTTGGTAGTTATACTTTTGTTGATGTTTTTGTTAAAGTTTGTATAGTGGTGGAGCTTTATGTCAAAAAACCCAATAAATATATTTAAAAAAAAAAAAGATTTTTCTCTGGTCTTCTGTAAATTTTTTCCTATTATTTTTCATTAAAAAAATCTTTAAGATCTTGTTTATCTTGTGGTATTTGTTTATATAAATTTGTATAAAAGTTTTCTGCTATGTTTTTTATTTCTTGTGTTTTGTATTTTATCTCCTGGTTTTCATTCTTTAATGCTGAAATTATTCTTTTATCTTTTTCTTTTCTAAGCTTATAGGCCAACCATCATGAGGGTTTATTCGCATTTTCAAAGTAATAAGCTTTAGTATATTCTATTTTATTAGCTATTTCTTGTGTTATCAACAAATTTATTTGATGTTGGGTCATTTTTATCTTAATTCTTATTTCATTTGTGTCCCCTTTCCTTTTACTGATATCTTCTGCTTTTTTGAGTTCTTCTGTCAATATCTTAAGTTTTTCTCTTTTTTGTTTTTTTCTCCATGCTTCTTGGCTCATGAATAAACCTCTTATATAAGCTTTTAGTGTGTCCCAGGTGTTGTTAATTGTCGTGTCTTCCTTTTTATTTATTTTTATGAACTCTTTTACTTCTGTTTTAATTTTTTTTACAAAGTTTTTATCTCTCATAAGACCCGTGTTCAGTCTCCATCTTGTAGTTTTATATGTTCCCTGCAAGGATAACCACATGGGATTATGATCTGCAAATGTGTTTGGTAATATATCTACATCTAAAATGTTTTTTACCATGTTCGTGTTTATCCATATCATATCTATTCGGGACCATGATTTGTGTCTATGGGAGAAGTAAGTGTAGTCTCTTTTTTTTTGGATTTCTTGTTCTCCATATGTCTATTAGATTAAATTCTTCTGCTAATAGTAAAAAGTTTTTTGTCAGTGTTGTGCCTGCTTTTAGTGTTTTTTTCAATTTCCTTCTATCTTCCTTAGGGTCAAATACAGCATTGAAGTCCCCTACCAGACATACATTGGCTGAGTACAGACTGGCAGTTTGCTCCGGTAGCCAGTCATAGGAAAAAAGCCCCGGAATAAACTATACCGGGTTTTCCTGTTCACACAGCGGGGGCCACTGCTGGAAGATATGGGACAGAGGTGCGCGGGAGCATACAGACTGCCGTGCCAGAGGCATGCTATATTTGCCATTTCCCCTGCATTGGGCAGTGGAGCGTAGCACAGCCAATCACACCGCTGCTGCCTTCTGCCCAATGCGGGTTGCTCCCAGCTTTTTGGCTGCGCGTTCAGACTCCCCGGAAGCAGAGAAACGCGCGACACACACACGGGCTTTCGGATTTGCTACAGGTTTTATCAGGTATCTTTTTAATCCGGCAGTGAAGCGCAACGGGTTGGCTATGGGTTGGGGATGCCAGGCATATGTGCCTGTGTGAACGCCCCATTTACTCTGGGATTGAGTCGTCGCTGGCCCGGGTCCCTACCGGGGCAAATTGCCAGTATGAACTCAGCCATTCTCTGTATTTTCTTTTAGCATCATGTTTTTTAAGTCTTTATAGAATTTATCTTGATTCTGATTCGGGGCATACAAGTTTATGATTAGCATTTCTCTTCCATCTTTTCTAACTTCGACCGCTACAATTCTTCCATCTGTTAATTTATATTTAAGTACTGGATGCAATTTTTCATTTACATATGTTACTACTCCTCTTTTTTAAATATTATCTGATGCGATAAATGGAATACCTAATTTTTTACATTTTAGCTGTTTTTCATGTTCTTCCTTTATGTGTGTTTCTTGAAAGCATGTGATGTCACTTTTTAATTTGATTGCTTGGTGTAAGATTCTTCGTCTTTTTTGCGGGCTATTTGATCCATTAATATTCACAGATATCAAAGTGATATTCTTACCTGCCAACTTTTTTTGTCTTTCTTTGATGTCACTAGACTTTTAAGTTGTGGCCTTGTACGGATTTGTGATTCGGTTTTGGGTCTTATTTGTTGCTTTTTTTCTTTTTTTCTTTTTTTAATTTTTCTAATTTTAATTTTTTAAATTTTTCCTAGAACATTTTTCGGAATCTTTTTGTGTAGCATTCAATTTTTCAGTACCCTCTTCTTCGTTTGATTCTCCCCCTTCTCCCCCTTCTTCCTCTTCTTCCTCAGTTTCTTTTTGCCACCCTAACTCTTCACCTTCTTTATCCAAAAAAATTTCTAGTTTAAAGATGGAATCTATTCTATTTCTGTGTTTCATTTTTTCTTAATAAATTAGCTAATATGGTATAGTTTTGGCACTTTTCTCTTACCTGCCACGGAATATCTTTTAGAATTCTAATTTCTTCTCCTGCTGTTTTTAATTTTTTTGTGTTTGCCTCATGTAATATTTGGTTTCTTACTATTTTTTAATAAAATTTCACGTGTACCTCTCTTGGGACTTTGTGTTTTCTTGCAAAGGCCGAGTTCCTTCTATAGACAGATTCTACTTCCTCTGTTAAGTCTCTTTCACTCCCAATATTGAATTGTTCTGTGATGTTCTGTATTAGTTCTTCTTTCAAATTTTTGTCTAATTTCTCTGTTATATTTTGGAATCTGAGAACAGTACCTGCTTTTTCCATTTCTAATAATATTAGTGATTCTTCAAGTTTATCTGTTTTCAACTTTATATCTTGTACTTCTTGATCTAGATCATCCACCTTTTCTTCTAAATTGTTTGTGACTTTTATTATTTTTGTTATTTCTGTTTTAATGTCTTCGGCATCATTTTTTAGTTGGATTGCAATTTGCTCGGTTTTATTTTGTATTGGTTCTAGTTCTTTTTTAATTAAGTCTGCTGTTTGTTGTGATGCTTGCTGTAAACAATTTTGCATCATTATTTGTATATACGCCATTGATATATTTGATTTTAATTGGGCTAATCCTGCTGTTTGGCTTGGAGATGCTGTTGGTGTTTTTCTAGTTGCGCCTGATGACATTGTATGGTTTTATTATCTGTGTTTTAGTGTTACTTTTCCCTCCTTTTTATCTTATTTTTATTGGTAGTGATATTCTATATTTTATTACTGTTATTATTTCCCCCCTCCTAGCTTTATTGTTCCATTCACTATTGTTACTTATCTAGCTTTCCTATTGTTTCCTTTTTTATCTATTTTTCCAATCTCTAGTACTTCTCTAATATCTTTGTTTATTTTGTCTGCTTTATAGTCCTTCTATATTACCTCTTTATTCGTTTCTCTTTAAATCTTTGTTTTGCTAGTGTTTTAATTATACATTGGCAAGAGTTAGAATTTTTCTTCCCCCACCCTCTTTTTTTTTGATGCCTCTTAACCAAAAGCTACTATTTAACCTCTTTAGTTCATACTATTCAATTTCCCAGGTTAGGTTCTTTTGCACATGTGTCAAAGTCTTTAATTGATTCCGCTGTTTTCAAAGCCCCTGCTGTTATCTAGCTACTTCTTCTGGGCACTCCTTCTCCTGCCCCTCTGTTCCGTCACACTGAGTCATTCCACCTCCCTTCTGTTTTTTTGTGCCTTGTCATGTCGTGTCAGCTCTCTCTCCCAGTCTAATTTGATTCAGCTGTCCTGGGATTTCCATCGTTTTTCTTAAAGAGACAAAATAAAGTGTTTTAGGTAAGCACTTATTATTTTAAAACATCTCTTGTAAGAAAACGTCTTGTAGCACTTTGTTACCCTTTGCATTGATTTAAAGCCCTCTGAGCTTTTTACAGTAATTAGCCGCCTTTTCGCTCAGAGTTTGCTCTTTACTGCTTAATTACTTTATTGCTTTATTACTTTATTGTTTAAGTTCACCCCCTTTTGTCTCCATTTCTTTCCAACCTAACTTAGCCTGCTTAGATTTTCATTTCACCCCTGTCTCCTACTTCCCCTGACCAAAGAGATTAAGTTTTTAATTTAGCTTCAAGTATGCTGTTCTGTCTTCTTGTTGTGCTCTATTCTTTTCCTCCCATCAGTCCTCCTGGGCTCATCTTGTATACAGCAAAGAGAAAAAAAACCCCTTTGCTGGCTTCCCCCACATTTCTGCTAGGAGACAAACCAAAAAGAAATCACCAGAGAAGGTCGCCACCCCCTCTGGCTAGGCTAAAGCCTCTTGCAAACACTCCACATTAGGTTAGAGTGTTTTGGCTGCAAAATTTGCCAAAAAAATGTGGTTTAGAGTAGGAATGTGAGGAGCTTCTCCACACACATTTACCCTCAGTGAGCTCTGGCTGCCATTTCTTATCAGAATTTGCTAAGCTCAGTTGGAGCTGGCCCAAAGCTAAATAAAAGAACATAAGAGAAGCCAATGTTGGATCAGGCCAATGGCCCATCTAGTCCAACACTCTGTCACACAGTGGCCAAAAATACCAGGTGCCATCAGGAGGTCCAGCAGTGGGGCCAGGAAACTAGAAACCTTCCCACTGTTGCCCCACCCCCCAGCACCAAGAATACAGAGCATCTCCCAGCCTGAGAGTTCCTATCTATACCTTGTGGCTAATAGCCACTGATGGACTTCTGCTCCATATGCTTAATTCCCTCTTGAAGCTGTCCATGCCTATAGCTGCCACCACCTCCTGTGGCAGTGAATTCCAAGTGTTAATCACTCTTTGGGTGAAGAAGTACTTCCTTTAATCTGTTCTAACCCAACTGCTCAGCAATTTCATGGAGTGCCCACAAGTTCTTGTATTGTGAGAAAAGAAGAAAAGTACTTCTTTCTCAACCTGCTCAATCCCATTCATAATCTTATAAACCTCAATCATGTCACCCCTCAGCCGTCATTTCCAAGCTAAAGAGCCCCAAGCGTGTTAACCTTTCTTCATAGGGAAAGTGTTCCAACCCTTTTTTCATTCTAGTTGCCCTTTTCTCCACTTTTTCCAATGCTATAATATCCTTTTTGAGGTGTGGTGACCAGAACTGTACACAGTACTCCAAATGAGGTCGCACCATTGATTTATACTGGGGCATGATGATACTGGCTGATTTGTTATCAATTCCCTTCCTAATAATCCCCAGCATAGTGTTGGCCTTTTTTTATTGCAGTTGCACACTGCCTAGACATTTTCATTGAGTTATCTACTACGACTTCAAGATCTCTCTCTTGGTCAGTCTCTGCCAGTTTGGACCCCATCAATGTGTATTGATAGTTAGGATTTTTGGCTCCAATGTGCATCACTTTGCACTTAGCCACACTGAACCCCATTTGCCACATTGATGCCCACTCGCCCATCCTTGACAGATCCCTTTGGAGTGCCTCACAAACCTCTCTGGTTCTCACCACTCTGAACAACTTCATATCTGCATATTTAGCCACTTCACTGCTTACTCCTAACTCCAAATCATTAATAAACAAGTTTAAAATCATCAGACCGAGTACTGGTCCCTGTGGTACTCCACTGTTTACCACCCTCCACAGAGAAAATTGCCCATTTATACTCACTCTCTGTTTCCTATTAATTAACTGGTTTTTGATCCACAAGAGGACTTATCCTTTTATCCCATGACTATTGAACTTACTTAGGAGCCTTTGATGAGGAACTTTATCAAAAGCTTTTTGGAAGTCAAGGTAAACAATATCTATTGGGTCCCCCTTGTCCACATGTTTGTTCACTCCCTCAAAGAACACTAACAGGTTAGTGAGACAAGATCTTCCCTTACAGAACCCATGTTGAGTCTGCCTCAATAATTTTTGTTCATCAATGTGCCTACTAATTCTTTCCTTAATAACAGTTTCCACCAACTTACCCAGTATTGACGTCAGACTGAGTGGCTTGTTATTTCCCAGTAGAATATAGCCAGTAGAACTCATTCTTGTTTATTTATTTATTTGTTTTGTTATATTTATAACTCGCCCTCCCAGCCAAGGTCTGCTCGGGGCGGCTAACAACAGGTAAAACAACAAAGATAACAATAAATAATGAAAGTCATAAAACCAATTAACAATTAAAACTTTAAAAGGTGCTAGCATCCAGAAAAAACAAGTACTGGTTTAATATTCCTTGTGGGATGGCGCTTGACCTCCATGCCATCCTGGTGGACGGTCCAGATCTAACCTTAAACAGGCGACTCAGGCTGCCTCGAGATTTCAAGGGGGCTGGCATTCTCTCCGGGGTGGCTCCTAGCTAAATGCCTGGTGGAACAGCTCCATCCTACAGGCCCTGCGGAACTGCATAAGGTCCCACAGGGCCCTGATCTCCTCTGGGAGCTCATTACATCAGAGAGGAACCACCGCTGAAAAAGCCCTAGCCCTCATTGAAGCCAGCCTGGCAGCCTTAGGTCTGGGAAGTGTGCGTTGGTGTTGAGACCCTGATCGCAGTGCTTTCTGGGGGACATGTGGGGAGAGGTGGTCCCTCCGGTATGTAGGTCCCTGGCCATAAAGGGATTTAAAGGTAAGAACCAGCACCTTAAAGTGAATTCAGTATGCTATCGGTAACCAGTGCAATGCCTTCAACACAGGCTGAATGTGCTCCTGTAGTGGGAGGCCCATCAACAGCCTGGCTGTAGCATTTTACACCAGCTGTAGCTTCTGAATCTGTGATAGGGGCAACCCCATGTAGAGAGCATTACAGTAGTCCAACTTCGAGGTGACCATCGCATGGATCACCATTGCCAAGTCATTGCGTTCAAGCAAGGGACCAACTGCCTAATCAGCCAAATATGGTAAAAGGCTGACTTGGCAGTCGCTGCTACCTGGGCCTCCATTGTTAAGGAGGAATCCAGGAGCACTCCCAAACTCCTAACCTCCAGTGCTGGCACCTATGGCACCCCGTCGAAGATTGGGAGTGGCATCTCTACCCCCAATCTGCCCTGACTCAGGCACATGAGAACATCTCATGAGAATTGCATCTCATCCACATCCCCCCACTTTTCCAGTGCACTCACTAACCCTTCATCTGCAAATTTAATCAGTAGTCCCTCCACTCCATCATCCAGATCATTTATAAAAATATAAAAAATTTTAAAAAGTACCAGGAACCAAGGAGTGGCAATGTTGTGGGGACCACATGGGTGCTGGCTGTTGAAAGGTTCCCTTACCACTTGGTGGTGAAGTTGGAATTCAGCACCCAAACTGGTCAAGCTGCTAATGGCTCCACCCCCAAGACTCCTTAAGGGAATTCCCAAATGAGGGAGGTGGGCATGCAGACCCTGCCCCCCCAGTGGATCCATTCAGATGCCCAAACCACCACAAGAGTATGGGTGGGTTCCATCCTGGCTCCTGCCAACATTCCTAAGCCTGTAGTCAACAAAGCAAACCTTCACAAACACTGTGGAGCCAAGTGTCTATTCCCCACTCTGAGAGGTGAACATTTTTGTCCCTGAAAAATGCTGTCTGAAGAAATGAAATGTCCACGTGTTTAATAAGTCCACCATGGAATTCAATAAGTTTCCCTGCTGACCTGCAGACTTTTTTCCTGGCTAAGTCCACTGTATCAGGATCAATGGCACCCCTCCATTCTCAATGCTCTGGCAGCTCCAACCAAATTAACTTCATGGTCAGCAGACCTGAAGCTAGGCTCTGAAGACCTGAAGTGACAGAATGCAGCAGCAGAGCACCTTTTGGAGCTGGTAAATCATTTTCTTCCAGCTGAACAATGATTATGTTATGTATTGCTATACATAAATGTAGGAGCTTGATTCCAGCTCCCATTAAAGCCTGGTATCCTGAAGCCTAAAATCTGATTGGATACTCTGCGCAGCTGTCCAATCAGGATACAAGATATGTGCAGGAGGGAAACACTGTGATTGGACTTTATGTATATATTTTGATTGGTCCTTACTGAACTAGTGGGTGTGGTTTTGCAAGCCCGGACTGTTTAAAAAGGAGCCTGCTGCTCCCTAGTTTTGCTGTCGTCCTATCTTGTTCTGACTCTGTAAATAAAGCTGATTTCACTGTTCAACAAGCTGCTGTCTGAGTCTCATATCTAACAGATTGCATCGGGGGGTGGGGCATTGTAAAAAACACGGGTGGAGATGGTGTCTTAGAAGCCCAGCGCATACCTCTGTGACCCACCTAGGATATTTGTAGTTGATCATCAAGACCCAGTACTTCACCACAACCTGAAGAAGAGGCATATTTCCCAGCCCAAAATACAATGATGTGCCCCATGATTTCTGTGCAAGCCTGCAGGAACTGAAAACAGACAAATGAACACTCAGTTGAGCTGAGGATGTATATAAAATGCTGCATAGTACCAGCAACCAATGACCCTAATTTTCTCAGGAGGCAGCCCAAAAGCAGAAGCGAAATGAGTGAACGCCATACTCAGCAGGGGAGCAACCCATGGTGGATAGGCACTTGCACATGATGCTAGAAAACTGATATCTAAGAGGCAGGTGCTGTAAGCATGGATGGGAAAAGGGTCAAGAGAGACAGGTCTTATGGCTAGGTAGTCAGCTGTGGACCAGACCAAATAGGACAACCAAGTGGGAACAGACTGAAGCAAAATCTGAACACCTTTGCCATGCTGATCCATTTTGGAATGATGTAGTGAGATACTGAGCTTAGGACCCTGAAGTGTGATGTCTTGAAAAGCAAATGCTCTATCAGAGTAGAAATGCTGAAAGGGACCTAAAAGCTTACTGCTGCAAAAAGCCCCATAAAAGGCCACTTTGAACAGGGTTACCTCAAAGGAGGAATGACAAATCAGTAGTAAAAACCATGTGATGCCTTTCCACATCTGTAAAGTGATGGGCTTACATGAGTCAGGTACTGCTGGAGAAGACTTCTTCCATCCTTTGATTGCCCGGTGAGCAGTAAAGGAGTTACTGGGGTTGGGAAAGCCCAATTCTTTGCTATAAAAGGAGACTGCTGCTAGATGTAGGGTCAGAGTTTTGGGTGAGATTGTGATCTTTTATGTGAGCAATGTAATGGAGAACAAGTGCCTCAGATACTGGGATGGTCATGTCAAAATCCAGGTGCGTCAGAAAAGGAAGAGACAGCACGGTCATAAGGCCAGCAGGTGGATGGGGTGAGGGAATCAAATAATCCCTGTGAGATCACTTGTTCCAAATGTTCCACAGCTCCTCTGGAAACTGATCTGGGTGTTGATGCACATTGGGTGCCAAAGCCCAGAACCCTAATGTGGCCAAAGCCCAGAACCTCTGCTCCTGAAATCAAGACAGCGCATCTGTGATGTCATTACTGGCACCTGCCACATATTTTGCTGAAAAGGAAATGTTACACACAAGGCAAGCAAGCACAAACTT
The DNA here is from genome assembly GCA_029375565.1 of Gekko gecko. Lineage (NCBI taxonomy): Eukaryota > Metazoa > Chordata > Lepidosauria > Squamata > Gekkonidae > Gekko > Gekko gecko. The sequence continues at coordinate 211,756,060 of JAPDNY010000005.1, read as the reverse complement.
CCATACAAGCTGCATAACCTGATCAGAGCAAGACGACTTCCAATTGGTAGCACTAACCTGATTGTCACACCAAAACATGATGCATTTATCATGGAAATAGTGCCCCCCAAACAGGGCTCTTTTTGTAGCAGGAACTCCTTTGCATATTAGGCGATATGTCCCTAATGTAGCCAATCCTCCCAGAGCTTACAGTAGCCCCTGTATGAAGAGCTCTCTAAGCAGTTTGTTATTAGGAAACTGTGAAATGCCTTGAATGGAGTCAAGCAGAATTCCCAAACAAGCGGGCTGTATGGCAGGGCCCTTAGTTTTGTCAGGGGCCAATGGTACCTCAAGCCCTGATGCCATCTTCTGGAACATGGCCAAGCAATTAGCACAAATGGGTAACCTGGCTAACCCCACAAACAAGAAATCATCCAGATAGTGAGTAATATGTGGGCTGCCAGACTGGCCCAAAAATGTGTTGAAGGCTTCAAAAGCAGCACAGGCTACTGAATAACCCTGGGCATTGCCTTATCAACAAACCAGTGACCACTGAGTTTGAAGCCTAACAGGCAAAAGCCATCAGGGCAAACCAGTAAAAGGTGGACAGCAGATTGTATATCATATTTTGCCATAAAGGCACCAGGGCCACATGAGTTTACAAGGCAAACTGCTTGCTCCAATGAAGCATATCTCACAGTACAAAATCAATAGGCGATAACTTCATTCACTGAGGATCCCTTAACCTAAGATGTGATGAATCAACCTATACTTGCCGTGAGTTTTCTTAGGAACACATCTAAAGGGGAGACCCATAGATTAGGAATGAGGGGAAGTGAAGAGGCCCGGGACCCACCATTCAGTGCATTCCTTGGTTACCTTTTGCATGACTACATCAGGTAGGTCCCTAGCTGAGTTGAGATTAACACAGTTCTGTTGCCAAAGAGATGTGTCCAGAGAAGGCCGATTTATTTAGTACAGTGAGTCTTTCAGGACCTACAATTATACGGAGGATTGAAGAAATGGGAGACAATTTGCATCAGCATTTGCAAAACTCCACAAAAAAACTTTCATATTTTTCCTTGGCACTCGACGAAAGCAATGATGTTCGTGATTCTGCACAACTTCTAATTTTTATTCGTGGGACGAATGATTATTTCGAAGTCACAGAAGAGCTTGCTGCACTGCAAACATCAAAGAACAACTACAGGAGAGGATATCTATGAAAAGGTTTGCCAAACTGTGAATGGTTTGGAGCTGGACTGGGCTAAACTAGCCAGCATAACAACTGATGGTGCTCCTAGCATGGTGGGGTCTAAGAAAGGAGTAATTGCTCGCATTAACCAAGAGATGGACAAACATAACCATTCTCATCCAATAGCCATACACTGCCTCATCCACCAACAAGCGCTGTGTAGTAAATCACTGAAGTGGGACTCTGTTATGAAAATTGTGGTATCTTGTGTTAACTTCATTAGAGCTCATGCACTAAACCACAGACAATTTCAGGAATTTCTGTCTGAGCTAAATGTTGACTATGAAGATGTTCTGTATCACACAGAAGTCCGTTGGCTGAGTTGAGGGAGAGTTTTGAAACGTTTCTATGACTTACTTCCACAGATTACAACTTTTCTGCTTTCAAAAAACAAAGAAGTACCAGAGCTCAATGATGCAGAATGGAAATGGCACCTTGCCTTTCTGACAGATGTAACAGAGCTACTCAACAATTTCAATGTGCAACTTCAAGGAAAGGGGAAGCTCATCTGTGATATGCAATCACATGTTAAAGCATTTGAAGTAAAATTAGGCCTCCTCATCAAACAAGTGAAGGAGGAAAACTTCTGCCATCTCCCCACAACTCAAAATCTGTTCGCGGAAAAACCATTGGTTGCATTCCCAAACAAAACATGTGTGGATTCATTGGAAAAATTGCAAAAGGAGTTCCAATTTAGATTTAAAGTGCTTCATCTCCATGAAAAGGACATACAGCTTTTCCGTAACCCATTTTCTATTGACATTGAAAATGCGGATACAATTTACCAAATGGAACTGGCTGAACTGCAGAATTGTGACTCTCTGAAAGACACATTCAAGTCAAGCAGCCTTTATAATTTCTATGCATCTCTCCCCTCTGAGACATATCCTCATCTCAGGAATCATGCGCTCAAAATGGCAACCATCTTTGGCAGCACTTATGTCTGTGAACAGACTTTTTCTAGAATGAAACATTTGAAATCTCCAACCAGATCAAGACTAATGGATGCACACTTACATCACTTGTTACGACTAGCAGTGACAAATATGGAACCGGACATTGACCATCTCATTAGCCCAAAGCAGGCCCATAGTTCCCACTGAAATACTAGTAAGTTTGTTGATTTAACTTTACTTCATTTTAAATATTGTATTTGTTCCCGTTTTGTTTCTTCACTTCAAAATAAAATATATGCAGTGTGCATAGGAATTTGTTCATAGTTTTTGTTTTTACTATAGTCCGGCCCTCCAACGGTCTGAGTGATAGTGAACCGGCCCCCTGTTTAAAAAGTTTGAGGACCCCTGATCTAATCTGTAATAAAGGACATACTACTCATAGTATTTCCTCTTTGCCTTCACTTATGTTCTGCTTATATATTTGGACATAAAACATAAAGAAATGGAAACAATGCTGAGAATCACTGTCCCTGGAATTTCTCACCATTTGAGAAAGCACAGATGATATAATATTTATTTAGACCAACTTTTGCTTAAGTTCCCCCCCCCCAATTTATTGAACAAAATGATGTAAAATGTATGAACTGATTGGTAGGGAGGGAGTGGCCCAGATAATGTCTTTTAGCCACTCAGTGAACAGGATTTCATGATCCAGTTTTGCTACTCAATCACATTGCTGAAAGCAAGTGAAGGCAATTTTAAGTGATGAAAATAGTAAAGAATAAGCCAACAACTTTACTAGGAGTGTTCAGAAAATTGACCCCAAAAGGGAAGCATTTTTCAGCACTGTCAAAAAATGTTCACCAAATCCCATACTATGTATTTTTGATTGAACTGCTTTTCGGTTGAGTCATGTCAGAAATAAACAACAAGGAATTTATCATTCATTCATTCATTTATTTTATTGAACCAGTTCAGTCACTGAAATATTGAAAAAACTAGTTGTTCCTTATGCAGAGATTCTTTTGCCATCAATTGCTCTGTTCTAAATAATGTGCCCCAAAAGAATGAGAAGGGGAGGGGAGAGTCATACAACTTGTATCTTGGCTAAGGCAATAATAAATAGCAATGCAGAAAGCCATTGAAAACCAGACACACCAAAGTAAGGCATGGGGCTAAACCACCAATGTTCCAAGCCTGTTCAAAAAGGAACTGCCACCTGGGTGATCTTTTAGTCAAGTGTTGATACGTACAATGAAGGACAGTTCAGTGTGGGCCTCTGCTGGATTTCTTGAGCAGATGTACCAAGAAGGTTGCAGCTGGGCTGCCTGGTGTTCACTAGCAGACTAGCAAGGAAACGAGAAAAGAGACAGAAGCCTTCTTGCAAAAAAGAAAGAAAGAAAGAAAGAAAGAAAGAAAGAAAGAAAGAAAGAAAGAAAGAAAGAAAGAAAGAAAGAAAGAAAGAAAGAAAGAAAGAAAGAAAGAAAGAAAGAAAGAAAATTACAGTTTTGTGTTATGGGAGAGCCCTGATTAGACTGCTTTGGCTGCTTTGACACAGTGGCACAAGAAAGACTGAGGCCTCCTTACTGAGTCACCAGCTTGCAGCTCATAATGGAAAGGAACCGAAAGATAAGCCATGCACGAGGTTCTCCCAATTGCTGCTGTCTCTCCATTCAGAGTTTGCAGCTTCTCTGGCCTTCTTCTCAGAGACAGCTCTATCCTCATAGGAGTAGGCCTGTGGTCCACTTCTGCTGGTCTTCCCACAGAGCAATGAAATGTTAGTGCAAGCTGAGTGAAGCACAGAAAACTATTAAATCCCTGCCCAGCTGCTGACCTGGACTGCAATGTTTATGATATAATTAATCAATTACTGGTAAAGGTCTAGCTTCTTCTTGCTAGACTGCAGCTTGTTGCTTTCCTGAGAGCAGAAGGAAAGCAGAAATTCCAGATTTGGAAATGAAATGTCTACCATTTTCTCCTCTGAATGAACAACTGAATTTGATTTTGTAACTCCTGGAAAGTTTACTTCAGAATTGCTGTCAGGCCTCATAATTTTCTAAAGATTATTATATTATTCAAATACCTAGCTATGGATGAATAGAAGGTGCAACAGAGCAGGTCTTGAAGCCTAAGCATCAACCCAATTGCCTTTCATGTAAGATACCTATGAAAAATAATTTAAAGCCACCAGTACATGAGGTCTAATCATGTTAAAAAAAATCAATGAGATGCTGGTTTCCAGAAACCATTTCAGCAATTCCACATTTTCATTCTTGGAAAGTCACAAATGTATCTCAATTTGTAATCCAGGCAATCTCTTGCCCATTGTCCAATGGGCAAAAAAGCATTTGCAGTTTTGTTGAAAACGAAAATGTCATTGATTTGCCCATTTCTCCACAGTGGCTCATCCCTACAATTTCTACTAAAATTCTGTAGTGGTGACCTGAGTCACCTCTAAGCGCAGTTCATCCCCTCTGTGTCCCTGGGAGTCACTTTTGTGGCTCTCCATGTTTAGTCATCCTGATTTATTGAGGACTTCAGAAGGATTGCAGGTGGAGATACGTTCCCGGGTGGTGTTCCGAGCCCGGCTGAAACTGTTCTGTTCCATTCGTGACCGGAAGGGAAGGCAGAACTCCCGAAAGCACCTCTTGAAATTTTCATCCAAGAAAGCATAGAGGATAGGGTTCAGACTGCTGTTGGTATAACCTAGGGCAATACAGAAATGCAGACTGGCCTCCACATAAGGATTATTCTTGTCAATGCTTACCAGTGTCCAAACAATGACAAAGATTTGGATAGGTGTCCAACAGATAATGAAGGCAGCTACTACTACCAGCACCATACGTGTTATACGGCGCAGGTTGCGGTCCTTCTCCTTAGAGCCGGAGAGGAGACGGACGCTTTTCAGACGGAGGATCATCAGCCCGTAGCAGATAGTGATGACCAAGATTGGAACCAGGAATGCGAAGATGAAGACACATATTTTGGTGACTGTGTCCCAGTAAATATGAGGCTCAGGAAAATGGAGGACACACATCACAATGCCATCTGCAAAAAAGATGAAAGGAAGAGAGTGAAGAGATTTTGGATCAGTAGACAGACAACACACGAATCTGCCTTATACTGACCATTGCTCTATCACAGTCAGTTGTATAGTCTGTCTGGCAGCAGCTCTCCAGGTTCTCAGGTAGATCTTTCACATCACCTGCTAACTGATCCGTTTAACTGGAGATATCAAAGACTGAACTCAGGACCTTCTGTGTGCAAAACAGATGTTCTAACCACAGTTCCTCTCGAGAAAGAGAGAAAGTGAGAGAGGATAGGCACGGACAAGGTGGGAAATTAAAATGGCTCTGGATAAAGACAAATTGAATGACCCCTGTTTGTGTACCATGGGACTACTCAGTTCAGTGGCACCAACAATGGGCAATGTAACATTGCTTTCCCCCACAAATTGGCAGCAGAAGGCAATTGGCGAGTTGACACCTATCATCATTGCAACTGAAGGGTCTAAGTCAAGGGGTTCCTTGGGAACTAGCAGAATTTTTGGCACTTGACTTGGCTTACTCTTAGCTGCCAGTGTCCCACTGAGTAATATCATTGTAAATTAAATTAGCCTAACCTGAGGCTTGGTTATGAAGTAACAACACATTTTGAGCCTGGGAGAGAGTATCAAACTCTTTATTAGTGTGTGGCCAGATAATTAGACCTTTCTGGGTTAGCATCAAACAAACATTTGCATCTAAACCAGTAAACTAGCATTAATGCCAGATTAATGTCTGTTTTTGCAACAAGTGGTAATTTATGACTCCTGGACCACAGATTGGCTACTCCTGATCTACATAAAGTCAGCATGCTTTAGATGTTAGAATGTCAGGCTAGGATTTGGGAGACCCATGTCTGAGTCCTCCCTCTGCCATGGAAGTTCACTGAATGACCTTTTGCAGGTCACTCACATTCAACCTAAACTATGCCACAGGGTTTTGTGAGAATAAAATGAAGGGGAGAATGTGTCCCAGTTTGGGTCTCCACAGGGGAGAAAATTGGAGTATAAATGAATATACATATGTACCAGTAAAGCAGTTTAGTGCTTGCCCAGCAAACCAGGATTCCAAACTCAGTTTAGCCCTGGTTTACAACGGAACATAAAACTATAATTGGCTGGTTTGGCAAATAATGGTTTGCTCTGAAACTGGGAATCTCCAATGAGCTGGCTCTGTGAAGGAGGAGGATGGAACATGTCGGTTCAAAGATGCCATTGGGCCATTCATGTTTCAGTAAACCATGGTTGGCAGTTCCAGCTGAACTGAGCCATTATTTCCTAAGGCTGACATAGTAAAATACCTGTTTACTCAGTTCAGTTCAGTTTTATTATAAAGGGCCAATGGCCATTACAAAATGTTAACACTAAAAAACTGTATACAATAAAACACAGCACCGTGAGACTGAGTTAAAATACTATAAAATTACATTTTAAAACTTGTTTCATGAGAGTATGAAATGACCCCCATAAGCAACTGACCTATGCTGATGCTAGCTTGGCCTGAATTTTCTTTGCTGCTAAGGCAAAAAGGGCAACCTTACATGAGATCTCTGATTCCACATCTGCAAGTAAATATATGACTTGTTCCATCACAGTGCTAAGGCCTAAATTGGCCAAGATTGTACCTAAAAATTTCATCCTTGGGGCTAAATAAAGCAGACAGGCCAGCAGATATTGACACAGGTATTCAGGATCTGAACCACCACATATACAGGGGTGATGGGCAACTGATGTTTGTGTATGGCAACCTTCTAGCATGGTTATTTGCATTGTTTGGAAATGAATAGATGTGAAAGCTGAATGTAATTTTAAAAAGATCTTGGACAGATCTTGTGCCCTGAAATGATCTAGCTTAATAAGCCTGTGTGACGGAATTAGAGGTTTATGGACAGCAGCAAGGTAAACCTAGCAGCTGCTGAGTCACATGACATCGAGAGAGGTGGGGGCCAAGTGGCTCAGAACTCTCAGAGAGATAAGTGACAGATAACTGTACAGAAATGACAGTTGAGAGCTGACTGTTGGGAGAGTCAGGGAGTTCATAGATTGGTGACAGAGAGTTAACACACAGGAAAAGTTTCTGAGGGAGCTTTGAGAGCACAACAGCCTCTGAGCTCAGTGGAATCAGCTTGAGAGCAGCTGAAGTGAAAAACTGTGGCTGAAAAAGCCCTCTGCACTGGTACCCTCTAACATAAAGAGGAGAGTGGCGAGAATGAAAAGTACAAGACCTCAGGGGTCACAAACCACAAATACCCTGCTCCATACGAACTTAAGGTGGCTAAGGTAGGGCAAAGGGTCTGGAGGAGTCTAGACAGCTGGGTTTTGTCGAGCCAGTAGACTCAGGAAGCCAGGCAGTTAAAGCCCAAAGGTTAACCACAAAACAGGTTCTGGAGAGTTGAGGAGTCAAAGAAGGGTTTTGTGAACCAGAGAACATCTGAGTCAAACTGAGACTAATAAGCCTACAATTTATGAAAAGGCGAAGTGAAGTGTTTATACTACAAAGTATCCAAAGTATCCTGTGTAAATATATCCCATCCCCCTGTTGGAATTTTCTGTATAATAAAGATCTGTGCTGTGTGACATTTATAAGCCCTGGTGCCTGACTCTGTGGGGAAGAATAATACTGGGCAGTTGTCCTCCATATATCCAGAAGTTAAAGCAAACCCTGAAGAGACTACTGTTGAGGGTGAGCTGATCAGCCATCAGAGATATGAATTAGGACTGATCAGTCACCTCATAAGATCATAAACTGAATACAGTGCCATTACATATATAGAAAGGCAGCAACACCACAGCTATCTCACGGCAACGTCCTGGGATGGGGTGGTGCTCGTGATAGCCTGCCATGGTGGGGAGGGTGGGTTATAAATTAAATGAATAAAATGAATGAATGAATGAATGAATGAATAATTTATACCAAGGTGAAAATTTGGTTCCCAATATAACTTGCCAGTCTAAAGCAGCATTGTGTATTTGAACAATATCTGTCAGACTATATATTTGGAGAATTTTGTTATAATTGGACTGCCATTTTAGATCTTTTAGGCTAGTGGAAAAACAGATGCTTGAGATGGAGCTCTCTTTAGTTTATGCCAGTAATTAAATAAGGCTTTATGTGCATATGGCCAAATTCAGCTCTCAGCAAAGCAGCTAGAATGTTAGGCGGTGGTACTAAAATCCATTTCAGGAAAGAATTTTGGATTCTCTCTAGATTTGCAATTAAGGCATCATTCAATCCCCACATCTCCGCACTGTAGAGGAGTTGGGCAATTACCTTACTCTGAAAGAGCTTTAAGGTCTGGTCTATCTGAAAGTCCCCTTTGGAATGATAAAATTTAAAGATTGCCCCCTGTTGACCAGAGGGCTATTGATTTTGCAATTTCTAGGTGTGCCTTCCAAGACAGTGTATCACTAAAGGTGATACCCAGATATTTAAAGGTTAGACATTGCTAAATTTAGTGCTGTCAAAATTAGACAGTCTTATTTCAACCTTTAAGGCATTGAGTCTTGTCCCAAACCCTTCTGCTCAGGATTTACTTGACCTCAGTATCAAACATATCAAGGTATCAAAAGATTGTTAAAAATCATTCTAACTTGACTCCAGGGGGGAGCCCCCAATAGCTCATTCTCCAGCCTCATCAAGTCTGTTTGTATTTTTATCCATCTTTTAGACCTACCACAATGTAGTACTCTAAGGCCCAGGACAGACTGGCAATTTGCCCCGGTATCGAGTCGCGGCAAAAAAACCCCGGAGTAAACGATACCGGGTTTTCCCGTCCACACGGCGGGGGCCTCTGCCGGAAGAAACGGGACGGAGGCGCGCGGGACCGTTCGGACTGCCGCGCCGGAGGCGCGCTATATTCGCTGTTCCCCCATTATTTCGGCTGTGGGCATATGTGCGCATGAGCGCATGAGCGCTCATGCGGTCATGCGCATAAGCGCATTTCGGCGATTTTTTTTTTTGCCCTGCAACGCCGGCACCGCATTGGGCAGTGGAGCGGAGCTCAGCCAATCACGCCACTGCTGCCTCATGCCCAATGCGGGTTGCTCCCGGCTTTCGGCTGCGCGTTCAGACTCCCCGGAAGTGGGGAAACGCGCGACGAACGCAGGCTTTCACGATTTGCAACGGCTTTTATCAGGTGTTTTTTAAACCGGCTCTGAAGCGCGAGGGCTCTGGTAAGCTCCGGGTGGGGGACGCCAGGCAGATGTGCCTGTGTGAACGTTCCATTTACTCCGATATTGAGTCGCTGTCAGCCCGGGTCCCATCCCGCGGCAAATTGCCAGTCTGTCCTCGGCCTAAAATCAGTGCAGGGAAGCACCTGAGACTATTGCTGGGACCTAAGAACAAACTATCTGACTTAAAAGAAAATTGAACCTCTTTACAGCACTTCTGTCCCTAGTAGGTTTCTGCTAACCTTTGAATGTTGACTATCCACATTTCAGATCTTTCAGAGGAAAACCACCCCCCCAAACTCTAAAATTTACACAGTGCAAGTATTTAACAACACCCTGTGTATCCCCCTCTTTCCTCAAAGAAAGTCTAGGGTTGACAATTCAGTCCCCTCCTTTAAGAATTCCAAGGGAGAGCTAGACAAGGAACCATTTAAAGCCTTAATTAGCTGGGAAGATTGCCCAACTGTTCTTTCAACAACTCAACTAGGGATCCCTTAATCTTTCCAATCTACTGAGAAAGAACTCATTCATTCTTTTAAAGCCCTTTCTGACTCTAAATAACTGGCTATTACTGACAGATTGGCACACTTGAGGACAATACTTCTGGAGCTGAGGGACAAGGATACTTCTTTTCCTTCTGTTCCTATACCCCCCAGCATCGTCAATAGACATTAAACCTAGCCAGGTTTCTTCTGACAGTCAATCCTTACAAAGTGAACCTAATGAATTTAATTTAAACATAATGCAATCTACCAAGGAGGAGCCTAGCTCCCACAATAAAGTAGTTATGTCTCACCTTTTAAAAATTCTTAAGCCTTCACATATAGAACCTTTCAATCAATATCTAGAGGACCATGAGCATGGCCTGTCTGACCCTCCAATGGAGTATTCAGTCCAAAATTCCCCTTCTAGACTTCCTACTACAGTCCCGAATAATGGCTGTGTTTTTCTAGATACCAACAAGATCTTGGATCTAGTTGAGCATGTAGATTGACAGTTAAATTTTTTTTCTTGCCTATTTACTTTGCCATCTGTTTATTGAAAGAAGTGTAGGGAACATGTTGGGTTTTGCAAGTACCATCCCTTCAGTCATGAAAGGGTTAAACTGATGTTTCTGTAAGCTTGTAAACAAGTTTAGCATAGAACCAATTAGCCGTTGAGTAGAATCTTCCCGCCAACAAGGCAGAGGTCAAAGAAGAAGGGGACGGCAAAGGATGAGATGGTTAGACAGTGTCATTGGTGCAACAAACATGAAATTGAGTGAACTTCAGAGTACAGCAGAAGACAGGAGGGCCTGGCGTGATCTGGTCCATGGGGTTGCGAAGTGTTGGACTCGACTGTGCGACTGAACAACAACAATCAATATATCAGAGATAGTACAAGCTATTCTGCATGTATGCAAGGTGTGGAGCCTCTGCTAAATATCCAACATGTAGGGTTATGGGTCTAGAATACTGCCGTGTCTGTTTTAGCTTGTAAACAATAGGGAGGAGAATATTTTTGAGAGAATAATCAATGTTTTGTTTTTTCTTGGATACATTTTTCCAAAAGCTATTGGATTTACTAGCAAAAGGATCTTTCCCCAGAGCTTGCACTGGAGCAAGACAGCAGGAAGATTTCCCTTTTGTTTGACCCTTGCCAAGAAGAAGGAAATGGTTGCATCACCAGAGAAAGGAGAGTTTAAACAAGAGAGATGTCTATGAATTGCAAAAGCAATGCAGCTCCCCCTCCCTCCTTCAAGTTCCAAAATTAAATTACCAGAAGTACTTAATATGGAAATCAAAAATTCTGTGTGAACTGGAGATTCAGAAAGTATTGCACACTATTGAGAGTAATCCTCCTCAGGATCCAAGAGAAAGGGAGGAATTCTGGGAGGCTGATACAAAAGCATGCTTTGTAGTACTACCTCCATGAATTATAAAGAGGGTTCTCTAGTGTCTAACTGCAATACTACTAAACAGCTTTGGTTAAAGCTGGAAAATAAATTCTTAAGTGATCCAATAAGCATGTGCAATTTTTGAGATGGAAACTCTATAATTTCAAGGGAGGGAGGGAGGGGATGTGTCTGCACATTTGAATGCCATAATGGAACTAGTAACAGAGCTCCAGGCTACAGGGATAGAAACCATACCAGGAGAAATAAATGTTACGATTCTGAATAGTTTTCCAAGCTCCTATTCTAATCAGATTGCAGTCAAGATATCAGTTAGACATTGAATATACTTTGAATTACTTCCGAGATGAGGGCATAGAAAGATTGATTACAGAGGCAACAGAAGCCATGTCTGTTCTAAGCCTGCAGCATGTAAATGAAAGTGCTGTATGCTATAATTGCTGGTGGAAGGAGCATATTGCAAAATTTTGTACAGCAAAGATAAGCATGTGTTTCCACACACAATAATGGGGAAAGGGTGCACATGTTTCCACACACAATAAAGCTCCAAACAAAGGGAGAGGTGAAAATAAACAAGAAAGAACACCTTCCCATCAGTTTACCTATGTTGCCTCTGATAAAGACTCAAATGTGAAGGAGCTGTTGGATTCTGGATCTTTTTCTCATGTTTGCCATGATAAAAATGGCTTTGTGGAATTGAATGAAGAGAGTGGGCATGAACTGACTCAAGCAGATGGAAGTTCATTGCCTGTAGAAGGAACTGGGACAATTAAACTGAGAGTCCTAAGTGCTGGAGGAGAGGTTGTTGAAATTCTTCTAAAGAACTGTGTTTTTGCTCCACAAGTTTACTGTTGAAAAGATTGTGAAGAAGGGAAATCAGTTTCTGATCAAAGAGGATGTGTGTAGCATTTTTCACCCTGAGTTCAATGTTGAAATATTGGGAGAAGCTTGGTGGCTTTTACTATTTGAATCATGTTGATGAACCAGTATATCATGTAAAGCAAAAGAAATGCTCCCATTCTAATTGCATTCTAGCATGGCACAAGAGACTGGGACACAGAAATCTTCAGTTTGTGTAGAAGTTGTTGCAGGAGTGTAGTGCTGAAATGACTGAATGTGATCAAATGCAAGTCTGCTGTGAAATCTGCTTAAAGGCTAAAGAGACTGCTCTGAATTTACAAAAGGCAACATGCTGTGCACAATGAGAGGTTATTACAATCAGTCCCTTCTGTCCTTCAGTTGGAGGAAATAAACACATATTTACCTTCATGGATGCTGGAACTCATTTTGTTTATGTCTGTCTGATAAGATCTAAAGATCAAATGCTGGAGAAATTCAAGAATAATGTTGCTGTTGTCAAAAATAAGTTCAATGGAGCTCTAGAGGTCCTATTTACAGACAACAGGACAGAATTTTCTGACAGAGAGTTCCAAAGATTCCTTGAGGAGAGAGGAGTAGAGCATAAAACATGTGTGGCCTATTCTCCACGCAAAATGGCTCTGCTGTGCTCTTTAGTAGAAGCCTCCAGGAGATGGTCTGCCTGATACCTGCTGGGCAGAAGCAGTAAATAAAGCAGTTTACCTGCACAATAGAATTTCTTCTAAAGCCACAGGGAAAATGCCATTTGAACTATGGGTTGAAAGAAAACCAGGCCTAAAGCATTTGAAGGCATTTGGCTCTAAAGCATATGCTCATATACCCAAGGAAAGAAGGGAAAAGTTGGACCCCAGAGCTGAAGTGGGATCCCTTGTGGGATATGCTCAATGTGCAAAAGGATATAGAGTTATGAATCCTAAAGCACTTTTGGTTAAAGTATGCAATGTGGTGCATATTGATGAAAGGAATGTACTCAGAGCTTCTAAACAAATAGAGTCCACAGGGCAAACCAGCCATGGAACTGAAGAAAACTTTTTTACTGATATGGTCAGATGGTTACCTGCTGGGACTACCAATCAACAGGTAGGTCGACAAGAGGCCACACAAGCAGAAGGGGAGGCAGGACAAGCTGGGCCAAAGAAGATGGAGACTTCTAGAAAGAAAAGCCTCTCCAGCTGTTAGGAAAACCTTGGAGGTCAGAGTGGAACAGGGTCTGCAGGCCTGAGTGGGGACATTCCACCACAATACTAAACCCAAAGTCAACACTGGAGCAAGGCAAGACCAGCTGGCATAACTCCTGGCTTCTACAGCCATTGCCAGGCTGCAGCTTCCTAATAAGTTTTTTCCCCCAGAAGTATTTCTTTCCTTCCACCCAGTTCTATAGTTATGTCTCCTCATCCATATTTTCCATTAGCATGTTACAGAAAATAAACCAACCTTTCATCTTTTCTTAATTTCTCTTCTTCTTTTTCACTTTTTTCTCCCCCTTCATTTTTCTCTCTTGCTCATTTTGCCTTCATTTCTCTCTACCCCCTTCTAATCCCCCCTTATTTATTAGTCTCAACTCCTCATTCCAAGTTGGCAACTAAGAATATACTTAATAGTAGTATAACAGCAAATAATATTATAAATAAAAGCGGGGTGTGTGTGTTAATATTTTCCCATGATCTGTCAAAGTAGTAAAACGATGCTCCCCCCTTCATGCATTATAGTGGAATGTTAAACTGTCTTAGTGGTTACCTATATGGAACAGAAGTTAGAATTAATTCCTTCTCTCTTTCCCCTTAATTAGATTTAGTTGCATTGTATTGGTGGGATGTCCCTCTGTAAATGCTACTTTTTGCTACTGTAGACATTCAGCTTCATGTTATATGACAAATAAAATTATATTTTTAGAAAATATGTCAGCAAAATCTATCCCAGTGATCCCAATACTTCTCATCCAGCACCACTACATAATTAATTTGCCCCTACTTTTGTGCTAGGAAAAGGTAAATGTAAATAATTTGTAAAATTAATTTACTTACTAAAAATTTACTGTGATATGAAAGTATAGCCCACTTCATCAAAGTAATAATTGTGTCCTATATTGGTATACATATGTATGTATCTCCAGATATAAAATTATAAAATTAGACACACAGTTTTCTTACTTCCCATCAGGGCCAGTGCCAGGGTTTTTTGCACACTAGGCAAGGCTACCTTCTGGCACCCCCCCTCAGTTACATCAGTCCACCTCCCCAAAGCCATAATAATTATAATAATTACCCAGAGAGAGAGAAAAAAAGGTAAACACCATTCAAATAAACATACCCTAGCACGATCACTGTTTATCCAAAATGAGCTTATTTTAAATCTCATCTCATATCTGTGTCTGAAAAGGTTGTGAGGACCTCACAGAAACAATGCTAACTTTGTTGGGCTTGTTGTGTTGCCAGCTCCAGTTTGAGAAATACCTGGAGATTTAGGGAGTGGAGCCTGAGGATGAAGTTTGGGGACAGGAGGGAGCTGAGAGGCAGCTATTTTCCTCACGTGATCTGATCTTTGTTGCCTGGAGATCAGTTGTAATCCCAAGAGTTCACCAGCCACCACCTGGAGGTTGGCAACCCTAAAAACTTGAGGGGTTTAAAACTGCCAGGACACCGTCAACCAACAGTCCCAGGCAACCAGGATATAGTTCCCTGAGGATAAATGAGAGGCAACTCCGTTTGCTCAGAGGGATTTTTCTTTATTATCCTGTCTCATGTACCAAAGCTGCATGTGGCGCAGGGCATAAGTTCCAATGCATAGCATTAGTCCCAATTAAGGCTTAACTTAGCTTTTAAATCACTTGAAAGGGGCCAATTGAAATGATCACACACACCCTTGCAAGGTACATCATACACGGTTGTACTTACTCCTGGAGAAATGGCCGCTCTCTTGTGCTGCAGTTCAGCGTGAGAAAACGAAAGCGACCCTTCTTCTCTTAAATAGCAGGCAGGGAAGATAGAAACGAAAATAAAAGTACCTCATCATTACCCCACTTCAAAAAGGGGGGGGATGCACTGCACACATTTCAAAGCTGATTTGTTTGCAAGCTTTGAGGAAGCTGCAACAGAAGTGAAATCTAAAGCAGAGCAAAACTTGAAACCGGGGGAGAGGTTGCTCCTTGATGTCGCTGTACTGTTCTTCAGCTACTCTCCGGCTCTGCGGTGACTCTCAGACAGCCTCACCTACCTCACAGAATTATTGCGAGGAACAAATGAGGGAGGGGAAGGAAGACATTGGGGTTCTTTAGCGGGATAAAAAAACCTGCACCAGATAGAGATCCCTTTCTTTTGCTGGTTGCAGTATTGCTGTTTGTAAACCTTTGGGGATATTACAGTGGCATAAAAGTGGTTTATGCAAAAGCTCTGCCCTGAGTCTGAGGGTGTCCCACGGACTCCCTCAGCACCCCTGGTGGCTCCCCCCCACTTCTGGGCACGAGGCAGGCATTTTGAAGTAATTTGATAAGCCATCAAGGAGCCGAAACGCTCTGCAGCCAGCCTGGCAAGGGCGGTGCGAGTGACTGAGGAGCCTTATAGCTCTGCTCTTTCTTGTCCTTCCTTTGCAAACAGAGGCTTGGCATCTGAGAGGGTAATTGATGGATCTGAGCCAGCTCTTCTTGCCATTTGAATAGGACTGGGGCAAGGGTGCCAGGGGCTCTGCTGGGAAGGCGAAGGGGCTGCCAAACAGACAGACAATGCTGGGGGGAGTGTGTCCTTTGGGGGAAGAGGCTTGGGCACAAGAGAAGACGCAGCAGTAGCTGGGTTGCTGGCAGCAGCAGCAGTGGGAGTGCATCTTTAAGGATACCGGGCAGGAAAGGGGGGGGAGGAGATGAAGAAGACGAAGGGCCTGCTGGAGCAAAAGGGATGTGGAGGGAGAGCCACAGGGGCGGGAGACGGGGTAAGAATTTATTGGAACCCTCCCCTTGACTGGGGCAGCAGCAAACAGGTGCCCTCCTGGAGAATGGGGGGAGGGGCGTTCAGTGCTTGCCATGGTCAGGGAAAGGCCTGCCGCCTGCTCTGTGTGGCACAGGGCCTCCCCAACCAGCCCAGTGTCGAGGTACAGGGGGGGAGTGGAATCCTGCCCAGGACTTTGGCGAGGCTCTGAGGGACTGGGGGGGGAGAAGGGGTGCTGCAGCGCAGAAAGGGAGGAGGGCCCCCCTCAGAGCCTGCCCACCCCCAGACTCAGGGCTGTGCTAGCTCAGAGGAGTCAGGGCATGGGGCTGCAGGACAGGCGCTTTTGCCCTGAGGTTGGGAGGGGGGTATACGGGACCAGGGTAAGGCACCATCGTATGGGAGGGACAGAGAGCCTGCCCCCCAATCTCACCCACCCAGCCTCCTCTCCCACAGCAGCTAAGCTGCAGTGACCGACTGGGCAGCTCTGTTCCCCATGCACCCTCTGGGGGACTCACCTCTTCCCTGCTGCCCACTTACTTTCACTCCTGGCAGCTGGAAGGGCAGAGGAAGGAGAAGCCGCAGGCAAACCAGCAAGGGAGTGTGGGGGTCAGGCCTGCCCCTCGCCTCTCCGCCCCTCTGGGCTGGGCAGGAGGCACCAGGGCTTTTGGTGAGGGGGTGGGCCGGCAGGCCAGAGTGGTGCCCTCCTAAATTGGCACCCCAGGCAAGTGCCTATCCCCGTCTTATGGGAGCGCTGGGCCTGCTTCCCAGCAAGAGTAATAAAGCCTGAGTAAAGCCTAGTTGTTCCAGTCGCTGATTGACCAGTTTCTTCCATTTACTCTGGAAGGGATCTTCTCCTAGTCTAAATCTATAGTTAAAAAGAATCTGGATCCTGTGTCTAAATGCATCCAGCAAAGCTACTGATTCTAATGAAAAAAGTGCAAATTCTTGGTGAATAGCTATACTGAATACCAGGGCTGGTGCCAGGTTTTTTTTGCACACTAGGTGAGGCTACTTTCTACTACACCCCTTCCCCCGTGTGCCCACCAATTTTCAAACATAAATGCATTTTAGGAAGAATAGAAAACACAAAATTTGAAATTGCTAATTTCTTTTTTTTTTACTTGTGAGAACAAATCATACAATCTCTGATTTTCTCTCTCAAACAGAAAAACACATATCACAAAGCATTTTGAAAAATCCTGTTAATTGTGATGTTGAAATTTAAGTCTCTTTAATGTTTCCATTTCAGGCACATCAGAATCTCATTTTGCATGCCTTTTCTTTAGCAAATTTAGCAGATTCAGAAATGGCTGTAATACCTGTATAAAGTGACAAGGTGGTTTCTCTGAAAATGTTATATGCAGCACAAAACTTCTTCCAACTGGAACTTTGTTTTAACTAAAGCTGTGACATGTTATGTGCACCCCTCTCTGGTACTCCAAGTTCTGGTCCAACTATCACCACAAAACTGATACCAGCCATTCTGAGATGTAAGCAAGCTCCACTTCTTCACTTCTTTGGTGAACCACAGCAGGGTTTGCCCTTAATCTTGAGCTCTTTGAGGCCTCCCTCACACATTCTTTTAACAGAGCAGGAGCCCCTTTGTTGTGTGCCATGCTGCACTGGCACACACATGACTAACATGACCACGTGGGTGGGGCCTATTGCACAAGTCTTTCCCACCTGGTCAGCAGCCAAAGGTATAGCTAGAAAAAAACCTGCTGCTTTCACAAGTGAGCATTCCTAAGTAACTCACCTTTAGGATGGGGAAGAACCAGGGCTCATTTCCCACAGGAGTACACAGGAGCGAAGCTCCAGCAGTAAGGAGCCCAGGGGGTGGGCACATGCAGCAAGCCCCACCCCCTGCTCCCAGCAGCCCCCTCACCTTTCCCGGCCCGCTGGCCAAGCCAGTAGAGCGCTGCCTTGAGCGGGCCCTCGAGCTGCTCTGCCACTGCCTGGGCCATGGCACCCAGCCCGCCCACACTCTGGTGCAGCACCTCTGCAAAGCAGGCCCTAGCTACTCCTGCGAGCCCTGTGAGGAACTCTGCCCTGGCTTCCTGTGCCTACTCAGCCTCTTCCTGCACCTCTGCCCTGCCACTGCCCTGGCCCCCTACCTGCTTGAAGCCATACGTGTCCTCTGCGCCACCCTCCTCAACCCATGAGCAGCCGCACACTTTCCTCTGCTTGCTGGCCATCCAAAAGAATCCAGTAGCACTTTTAAGACCAAGGTTTATTCAGGTACAAGCTCTCCCTCCTCTCTGAGGGCAGATCTGCGAACTTCCCCCCCCCCCCACAGCTGGCAATCCAAAACAGTCCAGTGGAGCCTGAGCGGTGGGTGTTGACTTCTGCCACACTTCCAGTGATGTCAGGGGGTGTGGCATATGCAAATAAGTTATGCGAGGGATGCTAAAAATAACAAGAAAAATGTCTATGCCTATGTTTGGAGCAAAAAGAAGAACAGGAATGGGGTAAGCTCATTGCTAGGGGAAGATGGTCAAGTCTTAACAAGGGATGAAGACAAAGCGGAATTACTCAACTCTCACTTTACATCAGTCTTTAACCATAAGGCAAGCTGTATACAAACTGAAGAATGCAGGGCATATGAAGGAAGGAGGAACTGCCAGTCCAGAGTAAGTAAGGAAATGGTTAGAGAGCATCTAGCTGCCTTAAATACTTTCAAATCTCCAGGGCCGGATGGCTTGCATCCCAGGGTGCTAAAAGAAATTGCAGATGTTATTTCACAGCTTCTGGCTCTAATCTTTGAGATGTCCTGGAGTACTGATGTTGTGCCAGAAGACTGGAGAAGAGCAAATGTTGTTCCAATCTTCAAGATGGGAAAAAAGACGGACTGGTGAAATTACAGACCTGTCAGCTTAACATCAATACCTGGAAAAATTCTGGAGCAAATTATCAAACGCTCTGTCTGTGAGCACCTTGAACAGAATGGGTAGTAGCCAGCATGGGTTTATCAAGAATAAGTCATGCCAGACCAACCTTAATTCCTTTTTTGACAGAGTTACTAAAATGGTTAACTCAGGCAATGCTGTGGATATAGTGTATCTAGATTTCAGTAAAGCATTTGTCAAAGTTTCTCATGATATCCTTGAGTATAAGCTGGTTAAGTGTGGGCTGGATGGTGCAATCGTTGGATGGATTTATGGTTGGTTGAAAAATTGTACCCAATGAGTGCTCATAAATGGTTCTGCGTCTACATGGAGCTTGGTCATAGGCCAGTGTTGTTTAATGTTTTTTTAAATGACCTGGAGGAAGACATAGAGGGGTTGCTTATCATATTTGCAGATGACACAAAGCTGGGTGGGATTCCTAATTCTGAAGAAGACAGAGTCAGGATTCAAAATGATCTAGATAGGCTGGAACAGTGGGCTGAGGCAAATAAAATGAATTTCAATAGAGATGTGCAAAGTCCTACACTTAGGTACAAAAAATCAAAGGCACAGATATAGAATGGGAGGGATTTGGCTTGACAGCAGCACATGTGAAAGGGAACTAGGTGTTCTGATTGATCACAAGCTCAACATGAGCCTGCAGTGCGATGTGGCTGTGAAGAAAGCTAATGCAATCTTAGGATGCATTAGCAGAAGCATTGTGTCCAGAACATGGGAGGTTGTACTTCCATTCTATTCTGCTATGGCCAGGCCTCATCTGGAGTACTGTGTCCAGTTTTCAGCACCACATTTTAGGAAGGAGGTTGACAAGCTTGAGTCGTTACCAGCTAGATATCAGGAGAAACTTCCTATAATTGTAAGAGTGGTTGAGCAGTGGAACAGACTGTCTCAGGAGGTGGTGGGTGCTCCTTCACTGGACATTTTCAAGCAGAGGCTGGACAACCATCTTTCGGGTATGTTGTAGGGCTATCTTTTGGCTATGCTCCTGCAGAGAGCAGGGGCTGGACTAGATGACCTGCAAGGTCTCTTCCCACTCTAACATTCTATGATTCCATGAAAAGCCGAATGCAGGGATAAACCCCTGCATCCTGCTCTTCACAATGTGTCACAAACAACCATGAGCTGCCCTCCAAATCTTGGAGAAGTTTGTTGTGGTTCATCAGTTCACAAACCTCAGTTTGCAAATTCCAAACTGGCCAAAGTTCATGATGAACTTTGGTTCATCAGCTGGTTTGTTCCCATCCCTAATGATGGTCACAGGCATAGATGGCTTTAAAAGCTAATTAGACAGATCCATGGAAGATAGGTGTATCAGTGGCTATTAGCCATGTTGACTAAAGGGAACCTCCACATTCAGAGGCGGTAAGCTTCTGAATACCAGTGCTAAGAGGCAACTTCAGAAGATAGCCTTGGCCTCTATGCCCTGCTGTTCACCCTCTGGAGGAACTGGCTGGACACTGTGAGAGGCAGGAACCTGGACTAGATGGACCACTGGTCTGGTCCACTATGGCTCTTATATACTTATTGTTTGAACTTACTTCTGAACTGACCCAATCTGATCTCTCAGTAAGCAGAAGTGGTTTTCTTACCCTAATTCCCAGAGCACTGGGATTTCACCAGCAGCTTCAGATGGCAGAATTTATCATTGCCTTTGATATAGAGAGCCCTGTAATGGTAACTGGTTTGGTTCAGGGTTTGTGGAGACAAGAGAATCCCATGATGAAATTGCAGCATTGCTACAGTTTGCAGGGTCAGCACCTCCCATCACCTGCAAGTAGCAACAATTCTGCTTCCATAGGATGGAGCCACACCTGCTGACAGGCTCGTAGCTACAGTGGGGCATCTTGGGGCCTGGCCCCTTGACTTACTGCCAAGGCCCCCTGACTTCCCATCCAGCGCAGGTGCTCCCTTGGAGGTGTGTGCAGGGGTCTGTGCGGGGTGCCCTCTAACTTATTTAATGGCCCCCTCAATTAAAAAATCCTGGCTACAGACCTGCCTGCTGATGATTAAAGTTTGAGTGGAGCTGCACATGTGAAAGGGATCTGAGTGTTCTGGTTGATCACAAGCTCAACATGAGCCTGCAGTGCAAAGAAGCATTGTGTCCAGAACATGGGAAGTGGTAAGGTAAAAGTAAAGATCCCCTTGCTCGAAAGCCAGTCAAATCCGACTCTAGGGTTGCAGTGCTCATCTCTGTTTCAAAGCCGAAGTGCCAGCGCTGTCGAAAGACGTTTCCGTGGTCATGTGGCCGGCATGACTAAACACCAAGGTGCACGGAACGCTGTTACCTTCCCACCAAAGTGGTACCTATTTAACTACTTGCAATTTCTTGCTTTCGAACTGCTAGGTTGGCAGGAGCTGGAACTAGAGACGGGAGCTCACTCCATCATGCGGCACCCGGGTCTCGGAACTGCTGAACTGTCAGGTTTAAAAACAAGTAGATCCAGTCATTCTTGCACAAAGAAAGGTTTTATTGGATTATCTTGCTAAAACCCACAGTAGGAGGTCATTGTCAGGAATGGGGGCGAAGCAAAGCAAGCTAACTTATAGTGTGATGCAATGAAGCGCCTAGCAAATGAAACATGAGCACTCGCGTGGGAACTCCCGGCGGGAGAAATACTTCATGAACGGGAGACTACTCCCCCCTCCCCTTGCCTTCCCAGGACTGGAAAATTCTCAGTGAAACAAGAATAGTCCAAAGCCTACATTCAAGGCCACCGTGATAAGGAAAAGCGGCAGGGAAGAAGCTCCCACGTTTCTGCCTGCATAGCTACGCAAGCGCAAAGCAGGGTAGGGAACACAAAACAATGGATTCAGTGAGAAACATCAAAGGAATCAAATATTTTCTGACATTCTGCCCTTCCCAAAAACCACCCACCCACCACTCAGGAAGGAGAGAATGAGGGCCCCCCAGGTTTATTTGGGTAACGAGTGTGAAATTCTTTCAAGTGATCAGGTGCATTGATATCAGACACTTTCACCCACTCCCTGTGTTGGGGCCCGAAATGTATCCATTCAACAAGATACAGGAGTTGTCCACGGAGAATCTTAGAGTCCAAAATGTCAGCAATTTCGTAGTGCTCCTCATCGTCAATCATCAACGGGGGGAGGTGCTGGAAGTTCAGGTTGCCATTTAGTCGGGGGTAATGCAGGTTTGAGAAGGCTGTAATGGAAAATTGGATGGATTGCTTTAAGAGATTTAGGCAAATCTAGCTGTACAGTCACTTGATTTATACATCTTAAAACTTTGAAGGGACCAATATATTTCCAAGCGAGTTTCCGGGACTGTTGCGCTAGTCTTAAGTTCTTGGTTGAAAGGTAGACCGAGTCTCCCGGTTGCAGTGTCCAGCCACCCGCCCTCTTTTTGTCTGCCTGCTTTTTGTACTGTGCCTTGGCCTCATTCAATGTCTCGACAATTAGGGGCCAGGAGTCCCGGAAAGTTTTACACCATGCTGCGGCTTCCCCGCCCGTCTCACCGGGTTTCAAAAAGAGAAGAGGGGGGCTGTCATAACCCATGGCAGCTTTGAAGGGAGACATATTTGTTGAAGCATGCCATGAGTTGTTGTACGCAAACTCCGCCAGTGGTAATAAATCTACCCAATTGTCTTGTTGGTAGTTAGAGAAACACCTTAAGTATTGTTCTAACGTCTGGTTTACTCTTTCCGTTTGCCCGTCAGTTTCAGGGTGATAGGCAGTACTGAGGGCACGTTCAATACCCATTAGAGTCATCAACTCTGACCACAACTTTGAAACAAATTGAACCCCCTGTCGGAGATTATCTTGAGTGGTAACGTATGTAGCCTGGCAATGTGTTGGAGGAAGGCTTTGGCCAGGGCTTTGGCTGTTGGCAGACTGGGGAACGGTATAAAGTGAGCTTGTTTAGAGAATAAATCCACTACCACCCAAATGACCGTCATATGTTTAGAGGGGGAAGATCCGTGATAAAGTCCATAGAGATCACTTCCCAGGGTCGGCTCGGGGTGGGTAGAGGCTGTAAAAGACCTGGAGGTTTTCCTGGCCTGGTTTTGCAACGATTGCACGTTGGACAGGATTGTATGTAAAGGGATAAATCCCATTTCATCCGGGGCCACCAGAAGCCGCATTGCAGTAGGCGTAAGGATTTTACATATCCAAAGTGCCCCGCAGATTTTGAGTCATGGGCTGTCTGCAACATCTGGGACCGGGTAGCTTCTGGAACAAAAATTTTATTCCCCCTGTACCAGCAGCCATTCGTACCACATTTCATATCATCCCTGGCTTGTAATTCAATTGTTTCTTGTGTGGTGATGTCAGTGGCAAATTGCTTTTCCCAGGTCATGGCCTGGATGGGGGTCAATTGTGCTCGTTTGGTTTTACGGGTTACAACTGCTCCAACTAATTGTTCAGGGGTGAACATAGACTCTCGTATTTCTGTCCTCTTACACAGGTGTTGGGGAAGGCGGGAGAGAGCATCCGCCAGATGATTGGATTTACCTGGGAAATGGTGAAGGGTGAATTGAAATTTAGAGAAAAACTCAGCCCACCGGAATTGTTTTGCATTTAGATTCCAGGGTTTCCGCAGTACCTCAAGATTTTTGTGATCAGTCCAGATTTCAAAAGGTACTCGGGACCCTTCTAACCAGTGTCTCCAGGTGATCAATGCTAAACGTATAGACGCTGCTTCTTTATCCCAAATGGGCCAAAATCTCTCCATATCATTGAATTTTTTGGACACATAAGCAAGGGGTTGTAGTTGCCCCTGAACATTCTCTTGCAAAATTACCCCACCCATAGCGGTATCCGACGCGTCTACTTGGACCACAAACTTTTTTGTCTCATCGGGGTGTGCTAGTATGGGTTCAGACGTGAATAACTGTTTTAGTTGTTCAAAAGCTTCCTGACACTGGGGGGTCCAGTTCAAAGGGGCCCCTGGCATTGAAGCCTTAGTTCCCCTCCCCTTAGTCTTTAGCAGTTCCGTGAGGGGGAGGGCCACTTGGGCAAAATGTGGCAGGAATTGACGGTAAAAATTGGCGAAACCGAGGAAACTTTGGAGCTGCCGCCTGGTTTTGGGGGGCTCCCACATCAACACATCTTGGACCTTTTTTTGGTCCATTTCTAACCCTGCGGAGGATATGCGGTACCCCAAAAAGTCAATGCACTCCTGGTGGAATTCACATTTTGACAGTTTGACAAACAGTTTGTGTTCTAATAGCGTTTCCAATACTTTTCGCATAAGAGCGATGTGAGATTCTTGATCCGGGGTATAGACCAAGATATCATCCAAGTAAACAACCACCCCCTTGAATAAATAGGGGTGTAACACTTCATTGATTAAATTCATGAAGACCCCTGGTGCCCCCTGTAATCCGAAGGGCATAACCCGATATTCAAATTGCCCCAGCGGGGTATTAAACGCAGTCTTGTATTCATCCCCCTGTCTGATACGGACCCGAAAATAGGCATCTCGTAAATCCAGTTTAGAAAACACTTTCCCCTTTGCCACCTCTGCCAACAAGTCTTTGATGAGGGGCATTGGGTAGGCATTAGTTGCAGACACTGCGTTTAGTCCCCTGTAATCCGTGCAGAGTCTGAGCCCCCCATCTTTTTTTTTACAAAACAATACGGGTGCTGCAAAAGGGGATGACGCTGGCCTAATAAATCCACGGGCCAGATTCTTATCGATAAAGCAGCGTAGTTCTTCCTTTTCAATGGGACTCATGGCATAAATTTTCCCTTTTGGTAATTTATGGCCCGGAAGGATTTCAATCGCACAGTCGGAGTTACGGTGGGGGGTAGTTCATCCGCTTCCTCCTCCTCAAAAACCCTGGTCACATACCGGTAGTCCTTAGGGATGCGGTTAAGGTCCTCCGTGGCTAAGCAAGCTCGTGGAGGTTCATTGCATGGGGTTTTTCCCCACCCTAGGTCCCATTGGTGCTCTGCACATTTCGGGGAGATAAATTGTACGCTCCCTTCTTCCCATAGAATATATGGATCATGACCATGTAACCAAGGGCTACCCAACACTAATGGGAACTGGGCTTGAGGGGCTATTACAAACGAGCGTAGCTCCCAGTGGTCACCAATGCCTACTCTTAAAGGAACAGTCTCAAATCGGCATGGTTCTTTCATTGGAGACCCATCCATTTGAGTGAAAGTTATCGGGTCTTTCAAATTGACAACGGTTGCCTCCAACCCCATAACCATAGACGGGTTTATCATGTCCCTCCCGCACCCTGAGTCAATGAGGGCTCGAACCCGAATATGGGTCATCATCGCTGGATTCATCACAAGAACAGTCACAAAGAAGAGAGAGGGGTAATTGCTCACCAGTTTAGGCACCTCAGGTACTGGGTCCTGCTGTGTAGCGCCATTCACAAACAGGACCAATTCGTTTCCCTGCATCTCACTCTCCTCCTCCAGCATCATGGTATCCGCTTGGTCGGGGCTAGCAAAAAGAGCCCGTGTATTGCGTGGTTTCGCTGTACCTTTTCTTGGGGTAGGGGTTGGCCATCGTCTGGGCTCCTCTTGTGGTAGGGCTCTATTGGGATCCCCTTTCGGGCAGGATGCGGCGAAGTGCCCCTTTTCCCCACACCGCAGGCAGAGGCCCTGTCGCATACGCTGATCTCTCATCCCACTTGGGGTGGAGGTTGGTTTGGGTCTGACTTGGCCTGCCGCAAGACTCGGACGGTTGTTGCCCAGAGATAGATCCAGTTTCATGACACGTAAGCGACTTTCCGCTTTTTCGGCTTCCTCCATCCATCCCTGGAGAGTGCGAGGTTGCTGAGAGCTGAGGACATTATTGCGGACGTCTACAGCTAGTCCCATTCGATATTGTTGAGCCAAGACCGCATCGGTCCAGTCCCGAATTTTCACTGCGTGCCTTTGAAACTCCCTTGAATACTCCCGCACGGTGAGTTTGCCTTGCCTGAACGTGCGAAGGAAGGCTTCAGCTTTTTGGGCCGCCCCCGTGTCCTCGAAACGGTTTCTCAAGGCCCACATGAAGTCATCAACATTCCCCAATTCCGCTGCCTCCAGATCATGAAGGGCTACATACCAACTAGTAGCACTCCCCCGGAACCTGGAAGCGATAAACTCCACCTGTTGCTCCTCGTCTGGGAACACATAGCCCCATCTCTGCACAAATTTCCCTACTTGCAATATGAAAAAGGACACAGTTTCTGGATCTCCATCAAACGTGATCTCCAACATGTCCTTGGGGCGGATTACTGGAGGGGCCGGGGCCATGATCGGTACTGGGACTGGCTGCGGGAGGGGTGCTGGAGCAGGGAGTTGAGGTGGAGGCAGAGCTGGCGGCTGGATCGGTCCTGGTTGCCCTGGCCCGGGTCCTGGTGCTGGGACGGCCGGTGGAGGTGGGGCCGGTGCTGGCTGGCCCGGCCCTGGGCCCGGGGGTGCTGGCTGGCCCGGCCCTGGGCCTGGGGGAGCAGGAGGTGGCAGTCCCGGTGGCATCGGTGGTGCAGGTGCTGGTGCCGGTCTAGGTTGCGTCAGCGGATGAGCTCGAATTGCTTGGTCCATCATCTGTGGTAGGGATTGCATTAGTTTGCTCATGTCCCTTACCAGACGTCGGGTATCCTCTTGAATAGAGTCCATGCGAGCCTCTGTATCTGAACCGGACCCTGTTCTGGGAGATCCTCGAGACATCCTTCCCTGGGGAAGTCCAAAACTACCTCTAGGATCCAAAAGGCTGTCCCGGCTCTGGCTTCCCGGCATGGTCCAAGTTGTCTGGGTAGTGTCCAACAGGTTCTTAGTCCAATCGCGTGATCTGCGATAGGTCACCCCTTTGTCCCAGGGTGTTGGGGCTCCCGGCACGTAGGTTCGTGGAACCGCTCCTCCTTGACTCTGCGTTGGCCCGGCCGGGCTATAGATTGGGAGAGTGTACGCAGCACCCACTGTGCTGATCGATGGAGGGGTAACCAACCCTGCTGCTGATTGTGGGGTAGGCGCTGCCAAAACTGTAGTTGTAGTCACCGGAACAACAGTGGTGGTCGGGACAGTGACCACTGGAGTTGCCACGGTAGTGACTGGGACCATGGCTCCCGAAGTAGTAGTCACTGGAACTGCGCCTGTGGCTCCCGGAGTAGTAGTCACTGGGACTGCGCCCGTGGCTCCCCCCCCAGCTCCGCTCATCGTGGTAGACGGCGGAAACTGACGGTGGGGGGATAATGAGATTCCTGACAATTTCTGTCAGGTTTAAAAACAAGTAGATCCAGTCATTCTTGCACAAAGAAAGGTTTTATTGGATTATCTTGCTAAAACCCACAGTAGGAGGTCATTGTCAGGAATGGGGGCGAAGCAAAGCAAGCTAACTTATAGTGTGATGCAATGAAGCGCCTAGCAAATGAAACATGAGCACTCGCGTGGGAACTCCCGGCGGGAGAAATACTTCATGAACGGGAGACTACTCCCCCCTCCCCTTGCCTTCCCAGGACTGGAAAATTCTCAGTGAAACAAGAATAGTCCAAAGCCTACATTCAAGGCCACCGTGATAAGGAAAAGCGGCAGGGAAGAAGCTCCCACGTTTCTGCCTGCATAGCTACGCAAGCGCAAAGCAGGGTAGGGAACACAAAACAATGGATTCAGTGAGAAACATCAAAGGCATTTTCTGACATGAACTACTGACCTTCCACAGCCTGCAGTTCAGCGTCTTAACCATTTGAGCCACCGCAGTAGTTCCACTCTATTCTGTTACGGTCAGGCCTCACCTGGAGTACTGTGCCCAGTTTTGGGCACCACACTTTAGGAAGGATGTTGACAAGCTTGAGTGTGTCCAGAAGAGGGCAACCAGGATGGTGAGAGGGTTTGAATCCAAGTCTTATGAGGAAAGGCTGAAAGAGTTGGGTATGTTTAGCCTGGGAAAGAGAAGACTTAGAGGGGACATGATTGCAGTCTTCAAGTATTTGAAGGGCTGTCATGTAGAAGATGGAGCAGATCTATTCTCTCTTGCTTCGGATTGCAAGACTAGATCTAATGGGTGGAAATTACAAAGGAGTCGTTACCGGCTAGATATCAGGAGAAACTTCCTAACTGTAAGAGTGGTTGAGCAGTGGAACAGTCTGTCTCAGGTGGTGGTGGATGCTCCTTCCCTGGACGTTTTCAAGCGGAGGCTGGATGACCATCTTTTGGGTATGTTGTAAGTATGTAGGGCTATCTTTCGGCTATGCTCCTGCAAAGTGCAGGGGGTTGGACTAGATGACCTGCAAGGTCCCTTCCAACTCTTAACATTCTATGATTCTTTGATTCTATGATTCTATGCTAATGAGCTCCTGCACCTCTTTTTCTAAAAAATGATCCCTGGGAAAAACTATTGAATAGTCTAAGAAGGTATGCACAGCAAGCCACATTTAAATGCAGTTTATGCTGTGTCAAAAAGGTCCTGTTGTCTCTCTTTCATTCATAACCCAGGGATTGAACCTGGGACATAAAAAAAGAAGAGCCCTGCTGGATCAGACCAGTGGTCCATCCTGTCTCACACCGTGGCCAATCTGTATTTCTGAATGGTCAACAACAGGGTGTGGAGGCCGAGGCCTTACCCTGGTGTTGCCTCCTGACTCTGGGATTCAGAGAGTGACTGCCTCTTAATGTGGAGGTTCCCTTTAGTCACCATGAGTAGTAGCCACTGATAGACTTCTCCCCCCTGAATCTGTCCAGTCCCCTTTTAAAGCTGCCTATGCCTGTGGCCATCAATATATCCTTTGGCAGCAAATTCCACATTTTAATCACTTGCTGTGTGGAGTATTTCCTCTTGTCCATCCTGAATCTACTGCTCATCAACTTCATTGGAATCCTTCCAGTTCTACTATTTTGGGAGAGGGGAAAAGCACTCTCTGTCTACTCTCTCTACCCTTTGCATAAACTTTGTAAACTCTTAGCCACCTAACCACACAGAATAAAAAGGTACCTTCAGAAGGCATCTGGAGGTAGTTGCTACCTTAGCAGCATCCCCACACCCCCACACAAAGAACCTGACTGCATGTTCAGAAGAGCAAATGTGACAGAGCCTTATTGGACAAGTAGTGATGAGACTGCAGGTGGGATACTGAACAGTTCTCAAAAAATGTCAAGCTCCACCCCACCAGCTTGAATCCACTACTTCTTTCCCCATCTTCAGGTTACAACAGTCTCTCTCCTTTTTTGAGAGACTGATTTTCTTCACTACTATCATCTTACTTCCCCCCACAGACACATATTTACACCTTAACCTCTGATACCCCCCTCGTTCACAGGATCACTTGCTCCAGAAGGAATCAGACAACCAAAGACCTTCTGTGGGGAGGAAGAAGCTGCTCTTGGCTGCCTATTTTTATGAGAAAAACAGTGTAAAGAGGAGGAGGAAGAGGAGGCCTCCTCATGTGCACATCCACCTGTGTGCGGGAAGTCCCATGTATTCTGGAGCCCTCAGCATGTTTAAATCTGGAAGGGGGAACTCCTGGTGTACATCTGGATTGTCGGCGAAACGTTCGGCCCAGATAGGTGCTGGAAGCCAACTGGAGCGCCCACTCTCCACCCCTCTCTGAGTCCTGAGGGGGAGAAGGAGCCCGCCCGCCTCCTCTCTCCCTCATGGGCTGGTGGCCACGGCCAGGCCTGCTGCTGCTGTAACTCCTGGCGGGTGCCTGTGGCCTGGCCCTGCTGGCCTACTGCACCTGCTTTGACCGCTGCTGCCACGGTGCCCCCGACTTCAAGCGGAGCCTGAGGGAGAGTGAGTAGGTGGGCCGGTGGGCACAGCCATGCTCGGGGAGACTGCTGCCCTCACCCCCAGTTTCAGAGGAGGTGGTGAAGGAATCAAGGCTGTGGGGGATTCAGATGCACACGCGTGTCTGAGGCATGCACAGACAGCCAACCCCATGGCTTTGGCCACCTCCAGATGGAAAAGCATTCCTCTCTCCATTTCTCCTTCCTCCCCTGGGCCCCTTGCCCCAGCTCTGAGGTGCATTTCCTCATGAGAAGCTAGCTCCCATGTGCCGCATGCCCCAGGCCACACCAGATGCTTTGCCTTCCACCAGGGACTGGCTCCCAAGGAAGCTGGCTCGGGCCCCCCTTCCCAGCTCCTGCTCACCTTTGTGAAGAAGGGCTCCAGCACAGTGGTGGCAGTGGTGTCCTCTACAGGAGCGCAGCAGGGAGAGTATCAGGAGAGCTGCCAATCCCCGCCCCACCAGAGCAGACCAAGCCCAGGCACTAAGATGGCCCCTTGCAATGGAGCAGGGCTTTTGGCATGGGGCAGGGGGCAGGGGTGGGGGCGGGGTGGTAGGCCAATGGGGCATCCTTCTCATTTGGTGCCCTAGGCAACTGCCTAACCCCACCTTATGGAAATGCCGTCCCTGCTGAATACACATTTTGGTAACCTGGTTATTTTTCTCAGGAATTTTAATAAAAATGAATCAATAGTTTCAGATATAGCTTCTACCCATACTCTGGCACCGTACAGTATAATTTGATCAATTTTACCCCCCAAAGTCCTTATAGCTGTGGGGTAGTACTTCCCTCCTTCTGTGTGGAAAAAAACACATGTAAAGGCATTTAAATATGGTGTTATATTATAAGAGATTGATTAAATTTTATTTTTCCAAGATAGTTCTTGGAAGAATATCATTCCTAAATATTTAAATGTTGTTACTTGTTCAGTTTTGTTATTTGCCATCCTTCAGTCCTTTTTCTTTGGACGGTATCCTCTTGTGAAGACAACTACTTTTGATTTCTCAGCATTTATAGTTAAACCTTTATTGGCACAGTAGGAGCTCAAACTAGCCAACATGTGTTTCAACCTTATCATGGTGCGAGATGATAATGTAGTGTCATCAACATAAATTAGAACTGAAAAATCTTGATCATTAAAGGTAGTGAGTAGGTCCTGAAACCACTTTGATGATATCATTGCTATATAGATTAAATAAGTAAGGGGATAAAAGAGAACTTTGTTGAACACCTTTAACGGTTGGGATAGAATCTGTAGTCTGGCCTTCAAGGCTACATCTGATTTTCACTTCTGTGCCTTGATATAATCTAATCAATAGCCATAGCAGGCATCTGCTGATCATGGTTTCCTTTAGCTTCTCCCTGTGAGCAGGCTCAGGTATTTATTAGGCATTCATTGGTCTCAAGTGACACTGGTGGCCAAGGTTCCAGTTCCCCAATCTCAACCCAATTTTCCTCTTCTATATATCTATGTCCCCTTGATATAAATACCTAAAAAAAAGTAAACTATATATTTGGAGAGATGCAAAAGGGAATAAAAGAAATATTCTTGACACTGTTGTTCACAATATGCCAGAACTGTCTATTTTTTCTGTCATGGGTAGTGGATATCAGAGCTCTCCATTTTTTCATCAGTTGCCCTTTTCTTATTTGTTTCCAGCTTTATTTTTTTCCAGCTGTCCTTAACCATCTGAAGTCTCATTATGGTATATTCTGATCTCTTCAATCTAAACTCCTCATGATGAGCTTTTCTCAGGAGGATCTGGCATTCATAATCAAACCAGTATTTCTTCCTTTGTTTTAGTTGGTTAAAGCAAGGAAGCTGGTATACAGATTTACATAAATCTATGATCTGGCTAAAAGGATCATAATAAGACATCACATCAACTGCTGAAGCACATTTGTTGTGCAAGAAGTGCCCTTCTTCTGAGTGGATTATAGAATTAATTCCTTGTGATATCAGTGGGGTCCATTGCCGTTATTTTTATTCTCTGGTTGATCTGCTCTGTGTGTGAGATTGAAGATGGTGACTTAACTACGGTCAAAGTTAACGTAAGAGGGAAGGTCACCTCAAGGAAGTCCCCCACTTCGAAATTGCAGATCTTAGTTAGAATCATATAATCATCGAATCACAGAATCATAGAGTTGGAAGGGACTTCCAGGGTCACCTAGTCCAGCCGCCTGTACAATTCAGGGAATTCACAAATACACCCCCACCTCAGTGACCCCTGTTCCATGCCCAGAAGTTGACAAAAAACCTCCAGGATCCCCAGCCAAACTGGCCTGGAGAAAAATTGCTTCCTGATCCCAAAGTGGCGATCAGCATTTCCCAAGGCATGTAAGAAAGGGCCACAAGAACTAAACACTGAGGCAACCCTTCCTGCTCTCCCTCTCATGATCTGCCTAAGTTCACAGAATCAGCATTGCTGTCAGATGGCCATCTAGCCTCTGTTTGAAAACCTCTAAAGAACGAGAGCCCACCACTTCCCAAGGAAGCCTGTTCCACAGAGGAACCACTCTGTCAGGAAGTTCTTCCTAATGTTTAGTCAAAAACTCTTTTGATTTAATTCCAACCTATTGGTTCTGGTCTGATCTTCTGGGGCAATAGAAGACAACTCTGCACAATCCTCTATATGAGAGCCCTTCAAGTACTTGAAGATGGTTATCGTATCTCCTCTCCAGACTAAACATACCCAGCTCCTTCAATCTTTCCTCATAAGACTTGGTCTCCAGACCCTTAACCATCTTCATTGCCCTTCTCCGGACATGTTCCAGCTTGTCTGTATCCTCCTTAAATTGTAGTGCCCAAAACTGAACACAATACTGTAGGTGAAGTCTAATCAGAGCAAAGTGATACCTTCACTTTGTGTGATCTGGACACTCTACTTCTGTTGATACAGCCCAACCCTCATCACACTTGATGACTTATGTTCAGTATATGGTCTACTAAGACCTCTAGATCCTTTTCAAACATACTACTGCCAAGACAAGTCTTCCCCAATCTATAATTATACATTTGATTTTTCCTACTTAAATGCAGAATTTCACATTTATTCCCACTGAAATTCATTTTATTTGTTTTAGCCCAGTTTTCCAGCCTGTCAAGATCATCTTGTATCCTGACTCCCCTCCCAATTTAGTATCATCTGCAAATATAATAAGCAATCCCTCTATTCCTTCATCCAAATCATTGATAAAGATGTTGAACAAAATACGTCCCAGGACAGAACTTTGAGACACTCCGCACCTCTTCTGGTACCAGACAGTAATCCACTGTGCTGGCATCCTTATGGGTTTTGAGCAGCACCTTTTCTGTTCCAATGTGGGTTTGGTAAAACAACAGAGGGGAAAGCCAATGCAGAATCAGTGGCAGGAGCCACTGTCCTAACCTCCTTTACGTTCAGGGAGTTTGTAATTAAGTATGCTAATCCTCCACAAAAGCGTCCCTTTTTGCTGTATTTTTCATCACTAACTGAGAAGGTACTCCTTCTAGAAAGATTTCTTCTGAAACCCATGGTTCCTGGATTAGCAGGATATGAAATTTCTTAATATGGGTATAGATTTCAGGGATCTGTGTTTTCGAGGCTCATCCTGAAGTGTTCCATAAGAAGATTGTTAAAGTTATATTTTCCTCTAGTCAATTAATGTTTGTAATCTCATGTTCCTTAATAGAGCTAAACTTTACAATTACTTTTGGCCAGAGATTTTACAATTCAGGTGTATCTCTTTCTCTGTAGTATCACTAGTTAGAGGAAACCCACATATCTGTAGGACTGTTTCCTTCCATATGTCCCTGTGTGCCAACTATGGTTGTCAGGCAGACATCGCCTGTCCTACCATGTATCCCACCTGTCTGGCATTAACTAGAGCTTGGATCTTTTCAGCTGTGACTCCAGCTCTGTGCAATGGGCTCCCTGAAGAGATGAGAGGGAGATCTTCAGGAGGAGCTGCAAGGCCTCCTTTTTGGTGGGGCTTTTAAGGGGGGTTGAACAGCAGGCATCTTTAAAGGCAGAGGGGTTTCTTATTTTATTTTGATTTAAACTGAAAATGTTTTTAAAGCCACTTTGAACTACAAGGAATTGAAAGATTTAAAGGTTTAAATAAATAAATATAAAATACAGCACTGTGCACATCAACAACAAGGAAACTGATTTCTATACCAAGAAACTTACAATTTAAAAAATCTATCACATTTTACCCAACCTTCCCTCAGGATACATTACTTCCTTTCCTAATATTTATCTTCACAACTACCCTGTGAGGTACATTAGGCTAAATTAGTGTGACTGGCCCCAAAAAGTTTCATGGAAGTGCAATAACTTGAATACAGGCCGCCAGATCCTAGTATCAAGCACATTATTCAGCACTACACTATATTGACTTTCTATTTGATATGCTGAGAATTTCATTTTACTTACAAAGGATGAGCACCTGTTGCAAAACCCCCCACAATGAACTGATGCATTAGGAATCTTCTGGTTCCATTATATGCAGTGTGTTGCTAATATGCAATTGGGAGCAGCATTTGGTTTCTCACATTAATTGGGGGGGGGGACTTGTTGTGAATACATTTATGTTGAGTCCAAGATTCTTCTTGTGTGGCATTTTACTATTGTGCAAGAGCTAGTGAAACACCACACAAAAGATGATACCATTATATAACATCATTTTTGCAGCATTGTATCCAAATGCACATATGCACAATGGCAATGTAGAGGAAGGAAAAATGTAAATGAACTGAAAAAATGGAAAGTTGCAGCCAATGGCATGTGCTCTAGTTTTGAGATTAAGTTTAGAAATTTTTATTTTTAGAATTCAGAAGGAAGGAAAAGATAAATGAGTTGAGTGGTGGTGGAAATCCACTTGTCCCAAGGGGATAGTGGTTACTTTGTATTATCAAGATGCCACAGAGGAGGATAGCATGGAATGTGGGTACAGTCACTTGCCTTTTGATTTGGTGACAGCCATAATCATGATGGGTACTCCAATAACTGAAGAGAGCACCCAGATGCAAACGTTGATAAGCTTGGCTTTAGCTGGGGTCCGGAAATCCAAGGCTTTGACTGGATGGCAGACAGCTATGTACCGGTCCACACTCATCATGGTGAGGGTAAAGATACTGGTGAACATGTTATAGTAATCGATAGAGAGGACCACCTTGCAGAGCAGCTCCCCAAATGGCCAGGTGGACATGAGGTATTTTGCACTTTGAAAAGGCAGTGTGCTGGTGGCCAAGGCATCAGCCAGGGCCAGGTTGAAGATGTAGATGTTGGTGGCTGTTTTCATCTTGGTGTACCTGCAGAAATGAGATAAAAGGGAAGGACATTTGTTACAGCTGATGTTGGTTAGGTAGCCCAAGAAGGAGAAAGTCATGTTCTTGGGACTGAAGAAGAGCCTTCCAAATCTATCAGCATTTCCAGTTTTATCATGGTGGCTTGGCTTTGCTCTTTACAACAAATCTGTTCTGAATACATATAATTCATGACACTGCCCTTATAACATGTCTATTTTAGTAGTATTCACAGCTGTCATAAGGAGAGGAGACAGGCCTCTGCAAGGCAAAATCCACCCTGACCTTCCATCAATGCAGCTCCACTCAAACTTTAATCATCAGCAGGCAGGTCTGTAGCCAGGATTTTTTAATTGAGGGGGCCATTAAATAAGTTAGAGGGCACCCCGCACAGACCCCTGCACACACCTCCAAGGGAGCACCTGCGCTGGATGGGAAGTCAGGGGGCCTTGGCAGTAAGTCAAGGGGCCAGGCCCCAAGATGCCCCACTGTAGCTACGAGCCTGTCCGCAGGTGTGGCTCCATCCTATGGAAGCAGAATTGTTGCTACTTGCAGGTGATGGGAGGTGCTGACCCTGCAAACTGTAGCAATGCTGCAATTTCATCATGGGATTCTCTTGTCTCCACAAACCCTGAACCAAACCAGTTACCATTACAGGGCTCTCTATATCAAAGGCAATGATAAATTCTGCCATCTGAAGCTGCTGGTGAAATCCCAGTGCTCTGGGAATTAGGGTAAGAAAACCACTTCTGCTTACTGAGAGATCAGATTGGGTCAGTTCAGAAGTAAGTTCAAACAATAAGTATATAAGAGCCATAGTGGACCAGACCAGTGGTCCATCTAGTCCAGGTTCCTGCCTCTCACAGTGTCCAGCCAGTTCCTCCAGAGGGTGAACAGCAGGGCATAGAGGCCAAGGCTATCTTCTGAAGTTGCCTCTTAGCACTGGTATTCAGAAGCTTACCGCCTCTGAATGTGGAGGTTCCCTTTAGTCAACATGGCTAATAGCCACTGATACACCTATCTTCCATGGATCTGTCTAATTAGCTTTTAAAGCCATCTATGCCTGTGACCATCATTAGGGATGGGAACAAACCAGCTGATGAACCAAAGTTCATCATGAACTTTGGCCAGTTTGGAATTTGCAAACTGAGGTTTGTGAACTGATGAACCACAACAAACTTCTCCAAGATTTGGAGGGCAGCTCATGGTTGTTTGTGACACATTGTGAAGAGCAGGATGCAGGGGTTTATCCCTGCATTCGGCTTTTCATGGAATCATAGAATGTTAGAGTGGGAAGAGACCTTGCAGGTCATCTAGTCCAGCCCCCTGCTCTCTGCAGGAGCATAGCCAAAAGATAGCCCTACAACATACCCGAAAGATGGTTGTCCAGCCTCTGCTTGAAAATGTCCAGTGAAGGAGCACCCACCACCTCCTGAGACAGTCTGTTCCACTGCTCAACCACTCTTACAATTATAGGAAGTTTCTCCTGATATCTAGCTGGTAACGACTCAAGCTTGTCAACCTCCTTCCTAAAATGTGGTGCTGAAAACTGGACACAGTACTCCAGATGAGGCCTGGCCATAGCAGAATAGAATGGAAGTACAACCTCCCATGTTCTGGACACAATGCTTCTGCTAATGCATCCTAAGATTGCATCCTAAG
This sequence comes from Gekko gecko, assembly GCA_029375565.1. Classification (NCBI taxonomy): domain Eukaryota; kingdom Metazoa; phylum Chordata; class Lepidosauria; order Squamata; family Gekkonidae; genus Gekko; species Gekko gecko. The sequence continues at coordinate 211,719,486 of JAPDNY010000005.1, read as the reverse complement.
ATTTCTTCACAGCCACATCGCACTGCAGGCTCATGTTGAGCTTGTGATCAATCAGAACACCTAGTTCCCTTTCACATGTGCTGCTGTCAAGCCAAATCCCTCCCATTCTATATCTGTGCCTTTGATTTTTTGTCAAAGGTGTAGGACTTTGCACTTATCTCTATTGAATTTCATTTTATTTGCCTCAGCCCACTGTTCCAGCCTATCTAGATCATTTTGAATCCTGACTCTGTCTTCTTCAGAATTAGGAATCTCACCCAGCTTTGTGTCATCTGCAAATATGATAAGCAACCCCTCTATGTCTTCCTCCAGGTCATTTATAAAAACATTAAACAACACTGGGCCTATGACCGAGCCCTGTAGCACTCCACTCGAGACTTCCCTCCATGTAGACGCAGAACCATTTATGAGCACTCGTTGGGTACAATTTTTCAACCAACCATAAATCCATCCAACGATTGCACCATCCAGCCCACACTTAACCAGCCTATCCTCAAGGATATCATGAGAAACTTTGACAAATGCTTTACTGAAATCTAGATACACTATATCCACAGCATTGCCAGAGTCAACCATTTTAGTAACTCTGTCAAAAAAGGAATTAAGGTTGGTCTGTCTTGACTTATTCTTGATAAACCCATGCTGGCTACTACCAATTAACTCATTCTGTTCAAGGTGCTCACAGACAGAGCGTTTGATAATCTGCTCCAGAATTTTTCCAGGTATTGATGTTAAGCTGACAGGCCTGTAATTTCACCAGTCCGTCTTTTTTCCCATCTTGAAGATTGGAACAACATTTGCTCTTCTCCAGTCTTCTGGCACAACATCAGTACTCCAGGACATCTCAAAGATTAGAGCCAGAAGCTGTGAAATAACATCTGCAATTTCTTTTAGCACCCTGGGATGCAAGCCATCCGGCCCTGGAGATTTGAAAGTATTTAAGGCAGCTAGATGCTCTCTAACCATTTCCTTACTTACTCTGGACTGGCAGTTCCTCCTTCCTTCATATGCCCTGCATTCTTCAGTTTGTATACAGCTTGCCTTATGGTTAAAGACTGATGTAAAGTGAGAGTTGAGTAATTCCGCTTTGTCTTCATCCCTTGTTAAGACTTGACCATCTTCCCCTAGCAATGAGCTTACCCCATTCCTGTTCTTCTTTTTGCTCCAAACATAGGCATAGACATTTTTCTTGTTATTTTTAGCATCCCTCGCATAACTTATTTGCATATGCCACACCCCCTGACATCACTGGAAGTGTGGCAGAAGTCAACACCCACCGCTCAGGCTCCACTGGACTGTTTTGGATTGCCAGCTGTGTGTGGGGGGGGAAGTTCGCAGATCTGCCCTCAGAGAGGAGGGAGAGCTTGTACCTGAATAAACCTTGGTCTTAAAACTGGCAGTTCCTCCTTCCTTCATATGTCCTGCATTCTTCAGTTTGTATACAGTTCACCTTACGGTTAAAGACTGACACAAAGTGAGAGTTGAGTAATTCCACTTCGTCTTCATCCCTTGTTAAGGCTTGACTGTCTTACCCTAGCAATGAACTTACCCCATCCCTGTTCTTCTTTTTGCTCTGAACAAAGGCATAGAAACTTTTCTTGTTATTTTTAGAATCCCTCACATGCCTCAGATTCATGTGCACTTTACCCTTTCTGACGCCATCTCTACAGATTCGAGTCTGCTTCTTGTACTCACCCTCAGTAATTTGTCCCTCCTTCCATTTCCTGGACATTTCTCTTTTTAGTCTCAGCTTTTCATAGAGTTCCTTGTTCAGCCACCTTGGCTTCATTACCCATCTCCCACCTTTCTTTCTCACCAGGACAGTTTGTGATTGTGCCTTAAGCACTTCATTTTTCAGCATCTCCCATCTGTCCTGTGCAGATTTCCCCTTCAGCATTTCCAGCCATGGGATCCTACCTAATATTTCTCTGAGTTTTTTGAAATCAGCTTTCCTGAAGTCCAGGATACCAGTCCTACTATGTCCTGGTTTCACATCCTTCTCTATGTCAAATTTCAAGCAGACATGGTCACTATTCCCCAAGGATCCCACAACATTCATTTCATCAACCAGTTCTTCCCTGTTAGTCAGGATTAAATCTAGGATAGCAGATCCTCTGGTTCCCACCTCCACCTTCTGAGAGATGAAGTTGTCCACAAGACTATTCAAGAATCTGCAGGATGCCCCATGTCTAGCGGAGTTAGATTTCCAGCAAATATCTGGATAGTTGTAATCTCCCATAATCACTACATCCTGTCTCTGTGAAAGTTTAGCAAGCTGTTGTACAAATGTCTTCATGAGAAACAGCTGAGGGGCTGGGATATCCCTGCTGCTCAGCTGTTTGTTTTAAATTACTTGGAGCCATTTAAACTCTGCTTTAAGCTGCTGATGGCTTTTCATGGGGAGCAGAAAGCAGGGTTTAAATGGCTTGGAGCTATTTCAACAAACATCTCCCTGCCATCTCAGTTGATTTGATTTAATTTATTTGATTTGTGGACTTCCTTGTACAGCCTGGTTTTAAGGGGTAGCAGGAGGGACCCCAAGACAGCAGAGCTGGTGGGGAGAGCTCTCTCCACCAGTCCAGCTGTGGGTTCCCTGGTACAGACAGCTCTCCCCCCCAAGCTGAGCACCTTTGGGCTCTCTCCTGCAGCCCCTTTAAACTGGGCTTGAATGAGAGAGCCTGCAGCTGGGAGAGTGAAGAGATCTTTCCCCACCATCAGAGCTGTGGGCACCAGGGAGCCACAGGCAGCTGAGCTAGCACAGAGAGCCTTCTCCACACTGATCCAGATGTCTCAGGCTTGCTGATGCAGCCTGTTTATAGCAGTTATGCCAAGAAGCCAGAGACAGCTGCCAACTTGCTGGTGTAGCCCCTTTAAATGGGCTGCATGAGTGAGCCCAAGAAGCTGGGCTGGGGAAGAGGCATCCCATCTCCTTCCCTCTCTCCTGACTGCGCAGCCAGCAGAAAAAGAGGTGGGATCACTGGGGAAGAAGCATTGCATCTCCCTGTCTCTTGGCCACATGGGCAGGAGAAAAGCGGGGATCTCCCAAGAGAAAGTGAGGGTTCTCCCTTCCACCCCGTTCCACCTTTCTCCTAGTCACAGTGAGCAGAGAAAGTGTGTATGGGATCTCCCAGGAGAAAGCGGATCTCCTTGCTGGCAGGAACAGCCTTCTCTGCACAGGCTCAGCTGTTTCAGACTCACTGGTGCATGTTATGCCAGGGAGCTAGAGGCATCTGCTGGCTCGCTGGTATAGCCCCTTTAAAAGGGTTGCATGAAGAAGCCCAAAACACCTGGGCTGGTGCATTGAAGGTTCTCCATGCTGGATCAGCTCCCTCTGGCTCCCTCTTGTAGCCCGGTAAAAAGGGGCTGTAGGAGAGAGCCCAAGACTGCTGAGCTGGCAGGGAGAGCTGGGCTGCCAGGAGGGAGGGAGATGGGAAGTCTCTTCTCTGGTAGTCTCATCTCCTTTTCTCCTGGCTGGCACAGTCCGTTTAAAGGGGCTCTGCCAGGGAGCCAGAAGCAGTTGCTGGCTCCCTGGCACAGCCCCAAGACAGCTGGGCCAGCGTGGAAAAGGCTCTCTGTGCTGGCTCAGCTGCTTCTGGTTTCCTGGTATAGCTCCTTTAAATGGGCTCTCCCTTGCAGCCCGGTTTAATGGAGCTGCAGGAGGGAGCCCAAAACCACTGAGCTGGCGGGGAGAGATGCACAGCCAGGAGGGAGGGGAGATGGGAAGCACCTTCCCAGGTGATCCCATTCTCCTTTCTCCTATCTGTGTGGCCAGGCAAGAGGGAGATGGGAAACACCTTCCCTGGTGATATCACTCCTCTTTCTCATGGCTGCACTGCTAGGAAAGAGGGAGATGGGAAGCACCTTTCCAGGCAATCCTATCTCTATTTCTCTTGGCTGTGTAACCAGGAGAGAGGGAGATGGGATGCCTCTTCCCTAGTGAGCCCATCTTCCTTTCTCTCAGCCAGGGTGGAATGGAGTCCCTTCCAGGATGATCCCTGCCCCCTTTCTCCTGGCCACAGCAAGCCATGACAGGAAAAAGGGGGAAGGTAAGTCCTTTCCAGGTTGATCCCTGCCCCTCGCCATGGCTGGGAGAAACAGGGAACCAAACTTCCTGGACTGGTTCAGTTTGGGTGGGTCCTGTTTGGCTTGGTTTGGTTTTGGGTTCGGTTCAGAGGCAACACCAAACTGAACAGCCTGTTTTAGGTTCATGCCCATCCCTAGCCATCACTACATCCCCTGGGAGTGAATTCTGCATTTTATTCACTTGTTGAGTAAAGAATATTTTCTTTTGTCCTTCATGGACCTACTGCCCGTCATTTTCATTCTATGCCCCCAAGTTCTGGGATGTTTGGAGAGGTAGAAAAAGTTCTCTCTGTCCAGTATCTCTACCTCATGTGTAATTTTCTAAATCTCTATCATGTTCCCCCTTAGTCAGCTCTTTTCTACACTTAGAAGTCCCTTTCCTAATAATTCACAGCATAGAATTTGCCTTTTTCACTGCTACAGCACACTGGAGTGACAGTTTCATTGAGCTATCCACTAATATCCCAAGGTCTCTTTTTACCTTCTTTAAATCTTGGGGGGGGGGCGGTTGGCAAGAGGACCACAGAAACAGTAGCAAAATGTATAGCATTATAGTTTACTGGGGGCTTGTATTGGATGACCAGCCTGAGAAAGCCTAAACAGTATATTGAGAATAAAGTAAAGGTGAGGTACCTTGTCAAAAGACTTTTGAAAGTTCAGGTACATAATGGCTACTGGATCATTGTTATCTACATTTGTTTTTTCACTTTCTCGAAGAACTCCAAAAGGTTGATTGGGCAGTACTTCCCTTTACAGCAGCCATATTGATTTTCCTTTTGTAGGCATTGTTTTCCCATGTGCCTAATAATTCTGTCTTTGGTTACAATTTCTACTGATTTATTTATTTATTTATTTTTATTTATACCTTCGATTTATATACCGCTCTAACCCTGAGGGGTCTTTGAGTGGTTTACACAGAATTTACCTGGGATAGTTAGGTTACCTGCAGGGCCGGTGCCAGGGTTTTTTGCACACTAGGCGAGGCTACCCTCTGCCCCCCCCGCGCCTGCCCCAAAGACTCTCAAAGTGGCTTACAACCACCTTCCCTTCCTCTCCCCACAACAGGCAACTTGTCAGGTAGGTGGGGCTGAGAGAGTTCAGAGAGAACTCTGACTGGTCCAAGGTAAGCTTTCATGTGGAGGAGTGGGGAATCAAACCTGGTTCTCCAGATTAGAACCCACAGCTCTTAACCACTACACCATGCTGACTATTCCAGAGTCACTGGAAAAGACAATAATGCTAGGAAAAGTTGGAGGGAGCAGGAAAAGAGGAAGACTCAACATGAGATCCATTGACTCAATCAAGGAAGCCATCCTCCTCAGTTTGCAAGACTAGTTTTGCACACTAGGCACGACTGTCAACAATAGGATGTTTTGGAGGATATTAATTCATAGGGTTGGGAGCAATTTGAAGGCACTTTACACTCACACGCACCCACAGTTAAAGCAAAAGGCTTTAACATTCATAGCAGAAAATGTCTCTTGTGCAGAAGCAGCACATGTGGTCTTCTCCCTTACCAGCCCCCTGTAAAGAAACCCTGCTGCTAGTGGCCTTCTTCATGAAATCCAGACTGGTGGAGAAGAGAAGCAGATTTTTCTGAGCAGTAGCATCTTCTCTTTGAAAATTATCCCCAGGAAAACCACCAGACTGGCCTCAGAAATCAGTTAAGACTTTTTAATTTTTGCAAGCATTGGTCAAGTCACAGCCAATTTACAGTGACCCTGTAGGTATGCCTGATGCAAGCAGGTATAAACAAAAACATTCAAAAGTCAGTAGCCAATAAAACTGAGACCCTACAGAAACTAAGAAGGTGAGGCTGATCTTACTACACGGAAATTAAGCAGTGTATAATTTCTAAATAAGAGATGCAGAAACTTTGTGCTGTCCCTGCTCATGTATCTAGGTGGTGAACAGGGGATCTGGCAAATAAAACTTCCCTGTCCTTTACCTGGGTGTGTCCTGGTTTGGCAATCCTCAGCAAGGGGGCACACAGGACCAGAGGGAGGCGGCGAGAGGGGCCGTGTAAAGGCCCCGCCTGCCAGGGAGGGAGGGAGGGCAGTCCCCGGATCCCCTGGTGCGGAGGGTGCGTGTGGGGGGGTGCCTTCAGCCGGGTGCCCCAAGCGGCGGGGAGGGCATTGGAAGCCAAGCGCCCCTACCAGCCGCCGTCAGCGGGCCCCTCCTGCCGCCCCGCTCCACGCACAGGCAGAGCGGAAGAGGGAGCGGCTGGCCAGGGCAGGGCCGCCCCGGAGCTTAGCAGCGCCCCATGTCGCCTCCTGCACTTCCCGCACTTTCCTGGCGGCTGGCGGCGGTGGCGGCGGGGGGGCGGCGTGGTCAGAGTCACCACCAGAGCAGCCTGACAGCAGCGGCGCGGCGGTGGCGGGAGGCCTCTTAGCTCGCACCAAAAGATCCTGGGCCAGGAGGAGGCGGCTGCCTGCCGGTGAGCTTCCTCCCTCCCGCGTGCCAAGCGATCATCTGCCACCGCCACCGCAGCAGCAGGCGGGCGGGCCCTCCAGGCACGGACCAAGCGGCTCCTACGGCAACTGCCCCTGCCGGAGTGGCTCCTTCCTGGCTGACTGGCTCCTGGGCTTCGGCTCTGCTGGCTGGCTGGCTGGCGTGCCTCCTCCTCCCCCCCCAGGGAAGAGAGGGAGGGCGACTTGCCCCTAGCTGGGCGCTTTTCCGCGGCAGCAGCGGGGGCGCCGGGTTAGGGCGGGGGGCTTTGGGGGGGAACGGGGCACCATTTGGTGCCCCTGAGGCTGGCGCGCCCTAGGCGAGCGCCTAGTTCGCCCAATGGGCGATCCGGCCGTGGTTACCTGGCTTTTAATTTCCTGATTTCCCTCTTGACCCTTTTTAAAAACATTGGTGTAATATTTGTTATTCTCCAGTCATCTGGTACAGTGGTTGATTTTAGTGACAAGTTGCATATATGGGTTAATAGATCAACAATTTCACTTTTGAGTTTCCTTGGGAGCATACTCATCAAGACCCAGAGACTTACTGTTTTTAATTTCCCCAGTAGGTCTAGAATGTCATCTCTTGTCACCTATAGATTTGACTTTCTTGAGTTTCTGTTTCAGCTTCCTTCTAACAACTCCCCTCATTTTTGTAAAGTTCCTCTTTTGAAATCAAATATTATTATTATGGCCTTTAGGGTAACTTTCCATTGGAAAAATGTTGAACTTAGCATTGTAGTCATTGTTCTCAACTGGTGCAACAACATCTACATCTCACATCAGGTCTTGAGCCTCACTTAGAACCAAGTCCAGGATCATTACACTCTGATTGGCTCTGTGACCAACTATTCCAGTGCACAGTCATGTATGATTTCTAGTAACCTCTTTGTACAGCATTCAAGCACATATTTACCCAGCCAGGGAAGGTTAGGAAAGTCATCCAGTGTCACAACATTATCTGCTTTAGTCACCTCTCTTATTGCCTTCTCTGTCTCAAGATCAGCCTTAAGGGTTTGATCAGACCCCCACTTTTAGGTAACCCTTAGGATTTTCACTTATAATGATTCTTTTGGGGACTTCATTCCCCTAATGTTTTTTAGCTTTTTGCCCCATGGCCTCTCTGATATACACCTCCCTCAAAACATCCCTCCCTGTCCTGTCTATAGAACTTATACCCAAGGATGACCATAACTCATTGATTTTTCCTATTCCACTATGTTTCTGAAACATCCACTAAAACTAAATTGTCATTTAGCACCAAGCACTCTGTTTCCCTGTCTTGGCCCAGGCTTCTTGCATTGGCACATAGACAGCAATAGCACATTTCAATCTCCAACAAACCTCACCCCCTTCATCTCCACATGATTTTATAACCAGTGATGCCACCAGTTCCTCTCTATCTCATTTACTTTGCCTACTATAATTTGTCTTGGCGGCGAGGTATCAGACCAGAAAGTTAGCATGTAATTTCATTTTTCTCTACCAGTCTAGATTTTCTTAATTTATTCTTAGTGGAAAAGAAATTATACATTAAATATGGATTTGATTCCTTTAATTATTCAAATAGTGAAGGACTACTTTGTTGTTCCTGTTGAGAAAGCAATTAATGTCTCTACGATGCTTCCCTTCCCACCCCCAGTTTGTGTCGGTGGCCAATCTTTCTACAGCTCTGCAAAGTGGATGAGTTTCTATTGCTTACTTTACAGGGAATAAGCAGGATAAAATGACAGTTCAAACATTATAAGTTCTGCTTTTACATTAGAGTAGTTAAATAAAGGAAATATTTTTTGTGGGCTGCAATCCCACTAGGTTTTGTATACTTACGACCACTGTGAATCAAATTGCATACACTTTAGGCAGGATTGTAGTGGGTAAAAGCCATTCCATTGGACTGTTCTGAATTCAGAGGTCCAAGGATGAAACACGGTTTGATGCTTTGGGCTGGATCCAGACTAAATTTTCTTATAGCAGAATGGAACTTTCCAGCCTGCCCCCTCCCACTACAACCCATTGTCCATGAATTCTGCTCCTGGGGGATAGGGGACCCTGAGGAATAACACGATCTACAGTGGGAAAGCGGAATTTGTGGAGATTGCCAGTTTAGTCTGGATTCAACAGTGTGCTTGTCTGCCATGAAGATGGTTCTGGTAGCATTCCTCAGCTCTGTCTTCCTTTGAAAGGATATTTCTGCACTGGGTTTTACCAAATGCTCATAGACATTATGCGTCACAGCATTCTTTGCATTCTGCATTGCTTCCCTCTTTCAAGTCACCGTGTATTTTTATTTCTGCATTGTCTCCAGTTTTTGTTCTTCATTTTCCCTGGGTTATTCATTTCCCCCAGGGGATGTGACAGGAGTCCTTTGTTGTGCTTGCAACTGAAGGGAAAGTTTTAAGAACATAAGAGAAACCAATTTAAAACAAAAAAACAAGGGAATTACCACACTCTATGCAGAGCGCAGTTAGCGGTACTGGAACTCCATGCATGGAGGGGAAGGAGAATGGGGGAGGGTGTCAAACCCCTCCTGTTCCCAAGGCTCCTTGGCTGAGATCCAGAGCCCACACGGCCAGGGAGACCCACCATGGCTGGAGCAGCTGAGAAGGGTTCCCCGCTGCCACAAACAGCTCTCCATGGCTTTTTGCTAGCACCCATGGGGACTGAAAGAGTATCCCAGCAGCAGTGAGTCAAAGGGGTTGGGAAACCAGGGAGGAGAGGAGAGAAAGGGGAGAGTGTGGCATAACCCATCCCTTGCATGCGCATTGGGCCAAGTTGTTGGCAATTGGATGCAAACCCCCACATAGGTCACAAGGGTTGTTATCCACAATTAAGCAAAAAACGTGGGTTTTAGTTGTAGATGCAGAATGTGTGATTTGCATACTTTGTGTTTCCTTGGTGGTGGGGGGGAAGAATCCTAAGGTGTAGATTTGTAAGCACTTAATTTGAAGTAAAGGCAAACAGAATTGGGTACAGAGAAACGGTGGGGTAAATATGCATGCAGAAAGAGCCATAGAAAGAGAATTACTTTTGCCAATGAGAAAGTCAGGGAAGATCTCTCAGCTAATGAAAAGACATCTTTCTCCATTCGAGACTTGCTAGAAGAGAAGCATAGAATCCAGCTTATGGGAAGGGAGTTGTAGGATCTCACCCTGTGGCTGCAAAGCTTGCTCAGCCATTAAAACCACAGGGGGAAAAAACTTTAAGCAGTTACTTAGATGAGATATGAAGAATGTAGAACAGAAACCAATGGTAAGAACATTATATAGGGCTCTTTTTGTAGCAGGAACTCCTTTGCATATTAGGCAACACACCCCTAATATAGCCAATTCTCTAAGAGCTTACGGAGCTCTTCTTACAGGGGCTACTGTAAGCTCTTGGAGGATTGGCTACATTAGGGGTGTGTCACCTAATATGCAAAGGAGTTCCTGCTACAAAAAGAGCCCCTGAGAACATATATCATCTATTTCCTCAATTTATACCCCGTTTTCCCCCCACTGGGGACCCAAACTTGCTTGCACCATACTCCCCTTCTTCATTTTATCCTCACAACAACCATGTGAGCTAGACTGGGCTGAGCCTGCTTCCATGACAGAGTGGAGATTCGAACCTGGCTCTCCCAGATCCTAGTCTGGCATTCTTCCAGATCCTAGTCTGGCACTACTCCACACTGGCTGTCAGTACAATTTGGGTATAGAAAGCCTAATACAAGGTAAAGATTAAAAATGAAATCCAAGTGACAGGTATCTCTGATAAATATGGAGAATTTGAAATGTATGTTTGGGAATTTTGCTGTAAAGACTGGACATTAATTTCCTATTACTGTGTTTTCACATGTGGAACAACTTTATTGACCAGCAGCAGCAGCAGCAGCAGCACGACAATATCTGAGGTGCAAGATTGTTAAATTAGAGCTCACATCACCTTCAAGTTCATCAATATAAGCCTGACAAAGTTCAGCACCAGTCAATTAAAATTAGTTTTTGAAAAATAACATAGCAGATCAAAAATCATCTATGGACCAGTGTACAGCAGACTGGTAATGGATATGAAGGAGTTCAGGGCACTTTTTGTAGCAGGAACTCCTTTGCATATTAGGCGACACACCCCTAATGTAGCCAATCCTCCAAGAGCTTACAGTAGCCCCTGTAAGAAGAGCTCTGTAAACTTTTGGAGGATTGGCTATATTAGGGTTGTGTTGCCTAATATGCAAAGGAGTTCCTGCTACAAAAGGAGCCCTGAAAGAGTTAGAACATAAGAGAAGTCATGATGGATCAGGCCAATGGCTCATCCTGTCAAACATTCTGTGTTTGGCCAAACCCCAGGTGCCATCAGGAGGTCCACTAGCTGGGCCAGAACTCCAGAAGCCCTCCCACTGTGGCCCCCAAGCACCAAGAATACAGAGCATCACTGCTCCAGACAGAGTGTTCCATCTATGCCTTGTGGTTAATAGCCAGTGATGGACCTCTTCTCCATATGTTTACCCAGTCCCCCTTGAAGCTGTCTATGCTTGTAACTATCAGCACTTCCTGTGGCAGTGAATTCCACGTGTTAATTATTCTTTGGATAAAGAAATACTTCCTCTTATCTGCTTTGAGCTTACTGCTCATTAATTTCATTGAGTGCCCATAAGTTCTTGTATTGTGTGAAAGGAAGAAAAGTACTTCTTTCTCTATCTTCTCTATCCCATTCATAATTTTGTAAACCTCTATCATAACACCCCTCGTTTCTCCAAGCTAAACAGCCCTAACCTCTTTATCCTTTGTTCATAGAGAAGGTGTTCCATCCCCTTAGTCATTTTAGCTGCCCTTTTTTGCACCTTTTCTGATGCTATAATATCTTTTTTGAGGTGCAGTGACCAGAACTGTACACAGTATTTCAATTGAAGCCGCACCATAGATTTATACAGGGGCATTATGATAGCTGATTTATTTTCAATTCCCTTCCTAATAATCCCCACCATAGCATTTGCCTTTTTTATTGCAGTTGCACACTGAGTCAACATCTTCAGTGAGTTATCTACCATGACTCTAAGATCTCTCTCCTGATCACCACCAGTTTGGACCCCATCAACATATATTTATAATTTGGATTTTTGGCTCCGATGTGCGTTACTTTGCACTTATCCACATTGAACCTAATTTGCCACTTGGATGCCCACTTGTCCAGCCTTGACAGATGGTACTATAGTTCTTCACAATCCTCCCTAGTTCTCACCACCCTGAACAACCTACAGAGCAATCCTGTGCCAGACTAAGACCACAGCAGCCAGCTGCAAGCACTACCATGGCACCGCTAGTCACCTCCCTAAGGAGGAAGTAACACAGCAGCCAAGAAAGGGGAAAAGATGCCTGACACTCTTGGCAGGCTGTGGTGTGGTGGCAGCTGTGGCATTTCTGTGGCCATGACCCATCACAATGTGGTTGCTGTGCAGGGGTGTCATGGCAGAGAGACTTGGTAGGACCAAAGAGAGTGGCCAGTGCAGAGATCCAGGTCAACTGACCAATAATGGCAGGGGTGGAGTTGAATAGCCCAGGGAAGCAGCGCATATCTCCAAGACACACCTCCTATTACAGGGACTTCCTCCCATCTCGGGTGCAAGATGCCTGTCAGTGGCAAGAGCAACTTGCCATGAGTAACCAATGGGCACATTTGGCCCCTGTGGTGCCCTTGAATTGTGGGGCATCCCTGCAGGCCCTGGCTCTCATTGTGTGGCTGCCTTGCTCACTGGCGGACGTGCCATCCACCTGGGTGGCCATGTTGCTGAAGCATCCAACCCCTGTGTCACTCCCTGTGGAGGTAGGAGCAGTGGGGGGAGGCTGGCACCTTGGTGGGTCCAGGAGGGGCATGCAAGGATTCTGATAGCTACTGAAACATCCTCTCTATGTGCCCCTGACCCTCACCCATGTTCCTCACAACAGTGAGAAGCCCTTCCAGGTGACCAGCAGCCCCTGTGATGGACACTGACAGCCTGTCCATTTATTGGTTGCCCCTTGCAATGGTTTCTGTCCTTTCTTGCCAACTCTCTAGGCACTCACGCTCAATTGCTGCCCCTATGGAGGAGAGGATAGGAGGGATGCCACACCATGCTCCTCCCCTCCAGGACATTGGAAACCACTACTCCCACCCCTGGCCCATCCATCCAGTCACTGGCACCTCTCCCTTTCCCTCTGTCCCAGAGGGCTGGGCCATTGCCATCCAACAATGTTGAGTCCCCTCTTCACACAGGCCTGCCTCCAGTCGATGGGCCTGGCATTTCTGTGATGCCCAGCAACTGGAGTGCCACAGAGGCTGCTGTTGACATGTGCCTCCTTGGGGTTAGGGAGAGTAGGCAGCCTATGACATCTGTGGCAAATGTGATGGAATACAGATTTAGAGACAGGGGGAGCACATCATAGCAAGTCCACGGAAGTACACAGGAATCAGCCCATGGTCCTACACCCCATGTATGCCTTGAGGGGGGGGTCTCCTTACCTGTTTTGGGTGCTGGGCTAGGTGGCATTCTGGGCCGGTCACCCTCAGCATCACTCAGCTCTATCTCCTCCTGACTGCCAGAGCTGGGTCAGGTCCACAGGGTCTTGTGGGAGCATTCTGGCTGAGGGGAAGGTGTCCTGGTAACAGAAGTGTTTGCCCCCCTGAGGAGGGGGTGGGGCCTCAGCTTCTGTGTCCACTGCTGAATCCTTGCCCCTCCTCACCAAGCTCAGAGAATGGCCCCTGGCAGCACCCTCCCCCTGAGAGTCACCTGTGGGGAGGAGGGTCTGTCAGAACACAGCAGTGGGCTGGAACTACAAAGGTTGTGAAGGCCTGAGTGCTGTGTCTGGGCCCTGGTTGGTGCTCCTCTCCACACACTCACTGCACAGCACCTCATTGCCATGGCCTGCCGCCAGCACAGGGGGTATCATGGCTCACATGAGGGCTTCTGTGTCAGGCAGATCCTCCTCAACTGCCTGCTTGTAAGGGACCCCCTCGGCCATGAAGACCTGAACACATTTCCAATCTGGACTAAAGGAGTAGTTCCACCACTTCAGAATGAACATCTCCATCTGTATCACATATCCCAGAGCAGACATGCTCTTCGTGGCCTTGCACCAGAGGGCACGGTGCCTGGAGGTTGCAGAGCTGCTCCTTGAAGTGGTCAGGGTGACTCTGGCATGTTTCACCACCAACTCATACTGCGGTGCTTTCTCTGCCTTAATCCAGTTAGGCTGTTGGTGCCCTTCAGGGCCACCAGATGAGGCAGCTGGAATGACACCAGCACACAGGGGAATGCAGGGGTAGGCCCTCACCCCGTGGGAAGACTCAGACTCCACTGTTCTACCTGGCACTCCCACGTCCCCAGCAAAGCCCCCCAAGGCCAGGATGGACACGGAGACAGAGGGGGTGGGTGATGTTACTGGGTGCAGGCTGAGAAGGATGCAGAGGAGCACCTGGTCTGGCATCTCCAACACAAGCCTCAATGACTATTTCTCTCTTTGCAGAGTGTGGCCAGTAGCTGGTGTCCTGGTGTCCTTTCCTGCCATTGTCGCCAGCAGCATGGGTGTGCCTCATCCATTTAATGCCAGGTCTGTACATGTGGGTGGCCCAGCAACAGCAAAGGAGACATTGGGCATGTCAATAACTCATGAGGATCACCATGCTCCTATTGTCTGATTGCATCTGTCTTGACTGCTTCTACCTTTATTGGACCACTATCCAGGCCCTGTGTGAGGAACTTGGGCTGCCTTGTGGGGTCATGCCTCCCTGTCTTGCAGAAGACCCTCCTTTCTCTATGGTTTCCAGCCACTGGATCCTTTCAGGGGGTTGTGGCCATGGTCCTCGAGGTGTCCCAGTCCTCTGCCAGTTACTACCTCCATGCCTTCCTAGATGCCATGCTGAAGCACCTGCAGGCGCATGTGCACTTCCCAGCCAAGGAGGAGGAACTTGTATGCATCAGGGCAGGGTTTGCCACATTCAGGGGCTCTCCCAGTGTTGTCAGAGCTGTGGACTGCACCCACATAGCCCTCACTGCACCCGTGGGGACCCCAAGGTGTATCAGAACCGTCATGACTTCTACAGCCTCAGTGTACAGGCCACCTGTGATCATTGGGGCATCTTCACGGAACTTGTTGCTAAGTTCATGGGCAGTGTCCATGACACCCAGATCTTTGCTGTTTGTGGCCTGTAGCATTTGTGGCCTGTAGCACCTTTTGTCTGCATGGCCAGAGGGCACAGGATGGCATCTAGGTGAGTATGGTGGGTTGGCTTGGCTGCCAAGGGGTCAAGGCACTGCACCGCTGACCCTTCCCTATTTCCCCACCCACAGGTGACCGTGGATATCCCCTCATGCTGTATCTGTTGACACAGTATCCCGCAGATGATCCTCCTGACCATGCAGCCTACAAATGAGCCAATCAAACACAAATGATCATTGAACGGGTGTTTGGGCAGCTGAAGGTGCATTTCCACTGCCTTCACCACACAGGAAGATGTAGAGCCATGCAACCAGAGGTGGTTTTTTTGCACACCCCTATCTGAAACTTTTTTAAAAAGATGGTGGTTATATTACCTACCTTCCAGTCCTCAGGAATGCAAGCAGATTTTAGTGATAGATTGCATATTTTTTTCAGGAGATCCACAAGTTTACTTTTGAATTCTTTCAGAACTCTTGGGTGTATGCCATCTGGGCCTAGTTACTTGTCAGTTTTAAATTTGTCCATCAGTAATAGCACCTCCTCTCTTGTTGTCTCAAACTGACTCAGGTCTTTTGACACCCTCCTGAAATGGGCAGTTCTGGAGTGGGCAAGCACCTCCCATCAGTGAAGACAGAGAAAAAAGACCGCATTCAGCTTCTCTGCCATTTTCGTGTCATCCTTTAGAAATCCTTTCACCCCTCGGTCATCCAAGGGCCCCTCTTCCTCCCTGGCTGGTTTTCTGCTTCTAATGTATTTGAGGGGAAATACTGTTGATCTTTATGGTTTTTGCAATATGTTTTCCTGTCTGATCATGGACTTGCAATTTATTTGCCAAAGCCTGTGCTTCTTTTTATTTACCTCACTTGGACTAGCCTTCCACTGCTTAAAGGAATTCTTACATCTATCACCAGGTCTTGAGCTCCCCCATTTTACCTTGGACACTTCTGGTATTTGCATATAAACAACTATAATTCCTCAGACATGTTAGGCCTGCAACCTTCCTCCCATTTGACAGCCTCTCAATGACCAGTCCTAATTTGCTTCCCTTTGGAACTTCCCTCTTAGAGATGAGCCATCCTGAACCAGAGACATTTTATTTCCTGTTGGCTTTCACCCAGGATTTAGTTTAAAAACTGCTCTGCAACTTTTTTATTTTAAGCATCAGCAGCCTGGCTCCTTCTCAGGACAAGAGGAGACCGACTCTTTTGCACAGGTCCTGCTTGTTCCAAAAAGTATCCCAGTGCCTAACAAACTTAAACTCTTCTTCCCTACACCCTCATCTAATCCATACATCGAGACTCCTAATTTGTGCCTGTCTAGCTGGCCCTGCATGTAGAACAGGCAGCACTTCTGAGAAGTCTACCTTGGACGTCCTGGCCTTGGGTATCCTGTCTAGTAGCCTATATTTTTCCTCCAGGACCACATGACTGCATTTCTCCAAATCACTGGTGTCAACATGTACCATGACCACTGGCTCCTCCCCAGTACTGTTTACCAGCCCATCTAGACCTTGCATAATGTCTGCTACCTTCACACCAGGCAGGCAAGTCACCATGCATTCAGTACATGGGTTTGCAACCCATCTATCTACATGCCTAAAGATTGAATCACCAGCTACCAAGAACTCCCTCCCTTCCTGCCTGGGGATAGTTCCTTGGTGCAACTGTAGAAAGGGGCCCATTCTGAGGGTCCTTTCTTAAGCATGGCGCCCTGTTTTTTCTTGACTTTCATGCTCCCTGACAGTGGCAAGATTGCCATTCTCAGAGTGGGACACATCTAACAAGTTCCAGAGCGTCTTATTTGTGTGCCTGACTGTCTCTGCTTCTCCAAATCAGCCATCTTGGCCTCAAGGGAGCGAACACATTCCCTGAGAACACATTCCTACACTCATTACTTCTGTCCAGCTGGCGGATAGTCATACATGTTGCACTCAGTGCAATACACTGGATAGCCCCCAACCCTCTGCTGGCATTCTGCCTTCATAATTGCTCCCCCCCCCCTTTCATAAGTTTCTTACTTATGTAGATCTGTTTGGGGAAAGTGTGCTTACCCTTTTAGAGACAGAGGGTGCGTTCAGATGCGCCGTTTGAGCCGTTTTCGGCACGGCTCAGAAACGGCTTTTACCTGCGTGTTCACACGCCCAACATCTGCCCACTGTCCCCAGCCATCGCTTTCTGGAGCAAACCCCCTTTGAAACGGAGTATTTTGACACCACTTACCCAAGTGGTGTTTTCCATGATTCTCCGTTTCAAGCCGCACTTTTCCCTGTCTGATCGCTCCATCCAGCCACTTCCGGGTGCTTCAACCCCCCCTCCCCTCTGGGAAGCTGCCTCCGGCTTCCGGCTTCAGTCTGCCATTTGTTTTTTTCCCTTAGCGGTGTGCGCTTGAGCGGAGCTCCGCACTTAAGTTAAGAAAAGAAAAGCTTCACTGGTGCCTAGTTTAGGCATTTAGAGAAGTCCGGGATCTCGGGGAGGCCATTTTAAAAAGGAGTCTTCATTTAAACTTTAAAGGGACCTGTTGAGATCGCTCTTCTGCGCACTCACCAAACTTCCTGTTCGGGAGAGGGCTGCCTGTGCACATGCTCAAAGAAGAGGGGAAACTCCCCCCCCCACCTGCAGGAGGACGGCGGGGAGCTCGGAAGGAGGAGGTGAGTCTGATCGCGATTCTCCAGTTTTAAAAAAAAACGCATCGTGCTGGAGCAGTTTAAACCGCTCCAGCACACTGTCTAAACGCACCCAGGGAGAGATTAGTGTCCTAGTTTCCTCACCCTGCTGCTGAACTTTCAGGTCTGTTAAACTCACCTGTTTATTAGCATAAGCTAGCCATGTGACCTCAGTTTTAATCCTTGTTTTTCCATTTACTTCCTGTACTGCAGTAAAACTAGCCAAGAACCTCTGAGCCTGTTTAAACTAAAATTAGCTATACCTGAGTAGTTTGAACAGCTTCGACACTGAGAAGTTACAAAATGTTGGTACTTAAAGTTATTTTTTAACAATTTAACCCTTTTCACTTAGCCTATCTGAACAGAATTTTATATTAAAACTTTGTGTGTGTGTGTGTGTGTGTGTGTGTGTGTCTGTCCATCTGTCTATCTGTGTGTCTATCTAAATGCCCCTTACCCTCTCCTTGCTTATCTGCTAAACTTGTCTGTTTATTTCATTGTTCCAGACACTTTGTCATTGGAGCGAGGCCTGCTACTTCACAGAACTGAGTTGTGGACTCTGAGCTACAGGCCATGTGAATCTGCCTTACACCACTGGTTCCTCTAAAAACATGAACTCTGCTGGATTCTGTTTCACATGGTGGCCTCCCATTAGCCTCTGGAGGGCCTGTCAGCACTGTCAATCGTCACTGTCAATTCAGACTACTCTCAAGCAAAGAAATGTCATTTCCATTACTTGTTATCTTGACTGGAGATGCCAGGGATCAAGGCTTCTAAAATACAACCACTGAGTCACAGCCCCTCCTCAGGTATATTTGTGAGCTAGGGCAGGGAACTTTTCTGAAGTAATTGATGCACTCTGGAAGCCCAAGACTTTCATTACAAAAACTGCAGTCACCATGAAACATTGGAGAATATTAAATTTATATCCTGTAGCAGTTATTATCAGCCATGCATTCATTTCATTTCTGGTTCTGTTCCTTACTGTTCCATTAATAATTTTCAAGACCCATTAAATGTATCAGTTTTAAACAGCATCACCACCAGAGCTGCTGGAAAGCAGTGTAACAAACCTAGAATTCAGCTGCTTAAAAAAAATGCAATTGATCCTTCTTATGATATCCATTAGAGGAAGTTCCAGTTCAGATCTGGCTAATATACAGAGACCTGAAAGCAAAAGCAGTCAGACACGTATCTCATTGTACAAAATGACCAGAATCTCTCTTTTAAAAGCATTGAAGGAGGCATATGCTTAGATGAATGCTCAGATGCAGCCAAATGTAACATTATTGATACCAAATATATGCCCTCCAATGTGCACAGATGGGGGGGAACAGGATCATGCTCATATGTCACTGAAATCTCTGCTCTGTTGCACTCAAAAATTGGCATTTGGTCTTCTCATGAAAGATAGTCTTGAAACACATAATTGGCCATAAGTAATACACCTCAACAGCTGTAGCTGTGTGAAATGATATGATGGTATGATGTTCACCGCACAGTGCCTTAGTATTCCTAAATGTGCATTTGTATAAATGTGTACTAAAGAATCTGGGCACAAGCTGAAAAATGAAGATCAACAAGTTCAGCAATCTGTGAAACCAGTATGTAAACAACATCACATGAAGTTGCATGATGTTGAGTTTAATACGGTCAGTGGTGTCAGACTGAGATCTTTCACTACCTGGTCCTTTTAACTGGAGGTCTGAACCAGAGACCTTCTGCATGCAAAACAAATGTTTTACCATTGAGCCTTCCCTTCCTCCATAAGAACATAAGAGAAGCCAATGTTGAATCAGGCCAATGGCCCATCCAGTCCAACACTCTGTCACACAGCGGCCAAAATTACCAGGTGCCATCAGGAGGTCCAGCAGTAGGGCCAGGACACCAGAAGCCCTCCCACTGCTGCCCCCCCCAGCACCAAGAACAGAGTGCATCACCTGCCCCAGACTGAGAGTTCCCATCTATACCTTGTGGCTAATAGCCACTGATGGACTTCTGCTCCATATGTTTATCTAATTCCCTCTTGAAACTTCCCATGCTTGTAGCTGCCACCATCTCCTGTGGCAGTGAATTCCATGTGTTAATCACTCTTTGGGTGAAGAAGTACTTCCTTTTATCTGTTCTAACCTGACTGCTCAGCAATTTCATTGAGTGTCCACAAGTTCTTGTATTGTGAGAAAGGGAGAAAAGTACTTCTTTCTCAACCTGCCCTATCCCATTCATAATCTTATAAACCTCGATCATGTCACCCCTCAGCCGCCGTTTCTCCAAGCTAAAGAGCCCCAAGCGTTTTAACCTTTCTTCATAGGGAAAGTGTTCGAACCCTTTTATCATTCTAGTTGCCCTTCTCTGCACTTTTTCCAATGCTCTAAAATCCTTTTTGAGATGTGGTGACCAGAAAGGTTAATCCTGTTCAAGGCTTTTTGTTGGGGGAATGCTCCGGAATGGAGTTCCAGAACCTCTTTGACAAAATTCTATTAAAATGTTAAAAAGTTCATGAGTTTTCAGTATATAGACTGAAAAACTCATTTCCCTCTTGAGAGTTCCAGCACCTCTTTTTCCTGATCCTGTTATGGGGGGGGGCAGTTAGTTAGAAATTTTTAAAAGGGATATTTCTTTAGGAATGGTTCTTCTATGTTTTTTCATTAAGTTTCTCTTTTAAATGGGATCAGTTTTTGCTTTCTCTGTAGCTCCAAAGTCAATCATGCAGCCTCCTTTATAAAGCTGGCTGATTTCCTTGTCTCCTCTTTGTAAATCTAATTCTCCCCAAACTAAATTATTATTATCTATTGTTTCATTTTTTGCCAGGTTTGCTTTCTGAAATCTCTTTGGTTACCATGGGAAACTGGTCTCCTGGAAATTTCATGATTAGCAATAATTATTTAAAGTTTTACCATTTCTCAAAAGATGTTACAAGCTTTGCATAACAATGCCCACACTAAATTAACTGGATCTTCTCAGCAGTTTTTATTATAAACGATTTTATTAGGTTTCAAAACAAATAAAAAATAAAAAATGAGTGTTACAAATTTTCCATGTGTCAATCATCTGTTTCACCATAACAACGTTATTATTTTTTAAGCATTTTGCCCTTGTCAATAAAATTATCATTGCAACCTTATATAATGAAAATCTGTATTTAACTATAAGCTATCCTTATGCAATAAGATTAATCTAACAATCCAATGTGCTTCTACATATTAATATATCTACCTATCCTACTACAATATATAGTTAACTGGAGTGATGTTCCTAATCACTTTTTAAAAATGTTTCTCTAACTTTTGTACTTCTTTTACTGCATCAACTTAACTTATATTATTCAGTGTGCTTATCTACTCAAAAGAAGCATACAACAACAAGAAGCAGAAGGGCCCGGGTGGGCCGGGCCCGCCATTTGCGGGGACGGGCAGGGACAGCGAGGTCGCTGGCCGGGAAGGGGCGGGGGGGCCTGGTGCGTGACGGGAAAAGAAAAGACGCACCTCCCCCCCCCTTCCCCAGCCAATAGAGGGCAGGGGGTGGTCAGGGAGGGGGAGGCATTAAAAGCGGAAGGGAAGCTGCTCCCCCCTCCCCACTTGACCACGAGGCGAGCCCGGTTTTGGTTCGCAGGAAGAAAGCCCGTTTTGTCCCTTACAGGTAGGCCCGGGCCCCTTCTGGGGGGGGGGAATGCCGGCGGCTAGGGGGGAGGGAGGGGGGAAGATGGATGGCTTCCTTCTCCCTCGCCACTTCCCCCCTGCACCCTGCCTCGCGGCCGCTGGGCGCTCCCGGCGGCCGGGTGCGGCTGCCGCGGCTGGGCCCGGCCATCAGCAGCCGGGTCCAGGGGCCTCCAAGCACTCCTCGCCGCCCCCGCGCTGGACCTCCGGCCTGCCCGGGCGGCGGGGGAGGGGGGACAGGGCCTGCCTCCTCCCGCTCGCTCGCCGTCGGGGCACAGACCGGCAGCCGTCCACGCGGACGGCGCCTGGGAGGGCCGCTCTGGGGCCTGCCCCGGCGTTCCCGGGTCGGGGATGGGAGGGAAGCCGGCCCACCCTTCCCGGCTCGCTGCAGGGCTACCTCGGGCCCGGCCCGGCCGCCGGGCCAACGACGGAGGGGTGGGGCGCGGCCTGCTGCCTCCCCGGCCCGCAGGCTTCAGGCGCGGCCACGTCCCGGCCGCCGGGCCGACGACGGAGGGGGGGGCGCGGCCGGTTGCCTCCCCGGCCCGCAGGCTTCGGGCGCGGCTCTCGGAGCCGGGCGGGGGATGGCTCCGGCGCGAGCATTGGGGGGGGGCTTCACCGACCCCCAGCCGGCCCGGGCCGGGCCATTGGGCCTGCCCGGGCCATGGGGCGGCGCGGGGCCGCTTCCTAGGCCCGTGGGCCTGCCCCGCCGCCCTGGGCCCAGAGCGGAAGCGGGGGACGGGCCGCCGCCTTCCCTGCACGGGTGCTGGGCCATCGAGCCGCCCGGGGGCTGCGGGGGGCAGCGCGGGGCTGCATCCGGGGCCCTCGGGCCTGCCCCGGCGCCTGGGGGTGACAGCGGGGGGGGACGCGGCCACTGCCGCTCCAGCCCGCGGTCCTCAGTGCCGCTCGCAGCTGTTACTTCCATTATGGTGAACATTGCAAAAAAAAAAAAAATTAAAATAAAATTGAGGTTTATTTTACATGCAGTCCAGTGAATGCAAGGGGCCCTGGTTTTGTCATCTGCTTCGCATCTTGCACATCCCCTCTGTGTACTGTGAATGTCTGAACATGACTTAAGTTCCAGGGGCAGAAGTTAGGAAGCTCCTCCTAGCTCACATTTGGCCACCAAATGAGAAGGGAGCACTCCCTGGAGAAGGCCCTGATGCTGGGAAAGATTGCAGGTAACAGAAAGAGGGGATGGCAAAGGATGAGATGTCTTTTTGGACTAGGTCGCCTCCTCCACCTCAGGCCATCCGCCTTGGGGGGAGGGTTCACCTCACCTCTTGTGACATGGAGAGCCCAGGGCAGCCTGATCTTGTCAGATCTCAGAAGCTAAGCAGAGTTAGCCCTGGTCAGTGATTGGATGGGAGACCACCAAAAAGTCCGGGGTCACTATGCAGAGGCAGGCAATGGCAAACCACCTCTGTTCATCTCTCCGCCTCGAAAACCCCACAGGGTTTGGGCTTAATTGCAGCTGAGTGTCATTCTCAGGGCACATTTATGGCGCGCTCCGGCCGCTCGCACATGCCTTCTAGCCATTTGGGGGCGGGTAAAAGGGAACTGGGGGGTTTTAACGTGTTGTGTTTTGGTGTCCTGAGCAGGTATGAGGCCCCCATCACGCAGCACACGGCGCACGGGCACAGTGGCTGGGGTAACACCCCGGTCAGCACCCAAGGGGCGAGCACGGCCCGCAGCAGTCGGGCAACCGGTGGGAGCGACGGCGAAAAGGAAGGCGGTCCCGCGCGGCGCAGATGGGTCTGAAGGTGTTGCGGAGCTCGCTGACACCATGCGGGGCCTTCAGCAGGCTTTTGATCAACTCTCGGAGAAGGTGGCCAAGATGAGCCAGGAGCCGGCGGCCAAACGAACCCGGAAGGCTGGGGCGGAGGGAAGCTTAGCCCAGCAGCGAGGGGGGGCTTCCTCCAGCTCGGCCAGTCACCAGGCTTCACGGCCTGCAGCACGCACCGCAGACGGGGGACAGGAGAGGGGTAGCTCGGGCTCTTCCGCGCACTCCCGCGACGAGGCAGAGGGCGCGGGCTCCTCAGGTGAGGGTGCGACTGCAGGGCGAAGCGCGCAGCCGCCGAGCGATTACTGGGCAGCAGCGGCCCATGTGCCAGGGCTGCCAGCTTGGGCCATACACCGCAGGGCGCTGGCTGCACAAGCCAGGCAGAAAGCCGGGCGGGGCCCTGGGGTGGTATGGGATAACGTTGACGTCTCTGACCCTTCTACAATCCTATCCATGTACTTGAATGGAGAGGAGCCGTCGGGGCTCCATTTATCTGAGGAACTGAGGGACAGCATTCTGGACGGGTATTACGTTAATGTCTTCACGTTGCTTCACAAACGGGGGGCCGAGGCCCGCACGGTGAAATCTGACAAGAGGGAGAAGAAGGAGAAGACCGAGGAAGCGGAGCGCACCTTCCTCAACTGGGTTTCCGGTTACCTGGTGTATGCGGGGGTTGTCGCTACCGCGTACCCGGACAGGGGCTGGCACCTGCTCAACCACATGAGCAACATGGTCGAGGCGAGGGTTTTGGCTGGGGAGGGGCCGGCTATAGATTACGACGAGTCCTGCCGTAAACTGGTGTCACTCAATGACAGGGCTCGATGGGACTTGCTGCAGGACAAGGTTTGGCTCAGGGAGGTCAGCCCGTGCATTAAAGGAAAAGGGGAGGTAAAGACAGATCGCTGGGCCGTGCGCAAGGAATGGGCGCGGGGGGTCTGCTGGGAATATAATCAGGGCCGGTGTCGCTGGGCACGGTGCAAGTTCCACCATAGCTGCGAGGTGTGCGGGGGCGGGCACGGGCAGGTGTATTGCCCACGGTCCGCCGGCACCCAGCAGCCCTTTCGGGGTGGAAAACCCTTCTCCGGTGGTGCCAACACAAAAGGGGGAGGGGGGTCATCAGGCACCGCAGCCCCTTCTGCTTCCAGACGTTAGTGCTCCACAGGACTGGTGGTCATTGGCGGCCACCCCGGTTCGGGCGGATGCCCTGAGACCCCTCTTGGCACAATACCCCTTGAGGGAGGCCGGACAATATATCCTGGATGGGTTCACGAAGGGTTTCCCCATTCCCGCCTGCGGCCCGCGCATAGCTACCGATTTCAACAACCTGAAGTCGGCCAGGGAGATGCCTGAGGTGGTTGCTGCAAAACTGCAGAAAGAATTGGCGGCGGGGCGTATTGCGGGCCCATTTAGCACGCCCCCTATGGACCACCTGCGAGTGTCCCCCCTGGGGGTGGTGCCAAAGAAAACAACAGGCGAGTATCGCCTTATTCAGCATCTCTCGTACCCGAGGGGATCTTCGGTGAATGACGGTATCCCCCGAGCTTTGCTCGGTCAAATATGCTTCCTTTGATCACGCAGTGGGACTGGTCAGGGCTTGCGGGCAAGGGGCACTCATGGCCAAGTGTGACATTCAGTCGGCATTCCGACTGCTCCCGGTAAGCCCCGACTCCTTTTCGTTGCTGGGTTTCAAGTTCCAAGGGGCATGGTACTTTGACAAGGCCATGCCTATGGGTTGCGCAGTGGCCTGCGCGGCATTTGAGACATTTAGTACTTTTCTTGAATGGGCGGTGAAGTCGAGGACCGGGCTTCAGGGGATTACTCATTACCTGGATGACTTCTTTTTTGTCGGCCCTGGGAATGACGAGACTTGCGCGGAGTCCCTACGAGCATTTCAGCGGCTTGCTGAAGAGCTCGGCGTCCCATTGGCAGCAGACAAGACCGAAGGGCCGGCCACTAGTTTAACGTACCTGGGTATCCAATTAGACTCTGTAGCTGGGGCATCCAGGTTGCCAGAGGACAAACTCTTTGCCCTCCAAGCGCTCATTTCCTTGGTTAGGGCACGGGCGAAGTGCACGTTGAAGGAACTGCAGTCACTGATGGGGCATTTGAACTTTGCTTGCCGGGTCGTGTCGCCCGGCAGGGGTTTCTGCGCTAGGCTGGCCAGAGCGACGGCTGGGGTCAGGGCGCCACATCACCGGGTACGGGTGACCAGGGGTATGAAGGAGGACTTAGGCGTGTGGCTCCGGTTCCTGGAGGGCTACAACGGGGTTACCATTTGGCAGCACCCGATGGATTTGCAGGATGCCATCCAGATCCACTCTGATGCAGCGGGCAGCGCTGGGTTCGGCGTCTACTATGACGGCAGGTGGTGTGCACGGCCCTGGCCCAAGGAGTGGGAGGGTTCTGTAGTGCTCAAAGATCTCACCTTCTTGGAACTCTTCCCAATACTGGTGGCGGTGATCATTTGGAAGGATCTCTTTAGGGACAAAAGGGTGCGGTTTTGGTGCGACAACCAGGCGGTGGTGCGGGTGGTGAACAAGCAAACGTCCAAGTCTGAACGGGTGATGCGGTTGGTTCGCTGCCTGGTTCTGGCCTGCTTGGCTGATAACATTACATTTTCTGCACACCATGTGCCAGGTGTGGATAATAGCATAGCGGACGCTTTGTCTCGCCAACAGGAGGAACGTTTCCGCATACTGGCGCCAGGAGCCAACCGCGTTTCAGACCCCTTTCCGGAGGAGCTGTGGGAACTTGGGAAGGTACAATAAGGCGGGGCATCTATGGGTCCATCGCCCCTCCACTCTCGCCAAGTATGCGAGGGCTATCGATGCCTTTTTTGACTTTACTGCGGGATTCGGGGGCCGCAGACCTTGCCGGTGGAAGGGGACTGGGTGCTTCGCTATATGGCATGCCTGCAGGACGGCGGATTCTCCCACAGTACCATCAGGGGTCGCATGGCCGCCATCACATTCTTTAGCAAGGCGGAGGGGTTTGCGGACCCGTGCCACTCATTCCAAGCCCATAGAGCAGTCGAGGGCTGGCGGAGGCAAGCCGCACGGCCTCCAGATCACAGACAGCCCGTGACCTTCGAGCTGCTGAAGGGGATTTTGCGGGAGCTTCCAGTGCTGTGTTGGTCCCGATACGAGGCTGCACTCTTTGAGACTGCATTCGTTTTGGCCTTTTTTGGGGCCTTGAGGGTTGGGGAACTGGTGGCGAGCTCCAAAATCTTGTTCACCAACACACCCCTGGGTGTTCAGGATGTTTACCTCGGGAAAAAGGGGATGTCATTGTATATTCGGAGGTCAAAGACAGACCAACTGGGAAAAGGGGCGCGCCTGCACTTGGGGCCACTACCGGGTGTCCCGTGTCCCGTGCAGACCACTCGAGCCTTTTTAGCAATGCGTCCGGAAGGGGGTGGCCCCCTGCTTATCCATAGAGACGGGGCCCCATTGACCAGGTATCAGTTTACGGGGGTTTTCAGGTTGGCTCTGGGGGCTTTGGGCTTACCAGGCAAGGAATTCGGGCCTCACTCCTTCAGGATTGGGGCAGCCACCACAGCCTGCCGGAGGTACGCATACGGGCTATAGGCCGCTGGCGCTCTACGGCCTTTAGGGCATACATCAGGCCACAGCCGGAGTCCAGCCAGTGACCGGCTCTCTGACTCCTCAGTTCCAGGACAGAGGTACAGGACAGTCTGGATTTTTGGGCACAGCATCGTTCATCGGGCAGGTTTGTATGCATCCTCATCGGGCTGGGGCAAAGACTTGGGCTTGGGAGATGCGGCACACATTACATGGATGGCGCAGCGAGGCATGTGATGGAGGTCCCTGTTGCCCTGGTTGGGGCGCGTAGCAGCGAGGCGCCTCCCTCCCGACGTTCTGCTGCTACAGCTGGGGGAAAATGATTTGACTGAGTGCCCCGGAGTGGCCCTCGAGCGCCAGGTACTGGCCGACCTGGCCTTAGTGCGTGAGATTCTGCCCGGCACTGTCATCTTCTGGTCGGATTGGTTGGAACGGAGGTCGTGGTGAGGCGCAGCTCATCCCAAGAAGGTGGACGTGGCAAGGCGGAAAGTGTCCGGCAGGCTGGGCCGGGTAGTCGAGTCGGCAGGCGGTATCTGGATTCGCCATCCAGACATATCTCACAAGATGGAGGCCATGTTCCGAGCGGATGGCGTGCATCTATCGGCCTGGGGAATGGATGTCTGGTTGCACGGAATCAGGCATAACTTGCTTTCTTGGCTGCAGCTGTAAGGGCGTTGGCGGGAACAGGACTAATGGGGGTGTCCTGTTCTTGTGGCGGTAACAGCATGGGGCCGGATCTGTTGGCGGAATTTGGCCTGCGAGCCAATTCCGGAGCTGGGGACCCTTTAAGGGTCTTGGCGTGAGGGCTGAACGGAGCTGGCTAGCTCAAGGAATAACAGTGCTTGCCCTCACAGCCAGAGGGCAGGGGAGCTCACAAAGGGGCAAGCGTCCGTGTGAATTCCGATAACCTGCCCTCCCGCCTTCTCTACCCATGCCGGCTGGCTGGGTAACGGTTAACTCGGCTGGCACACGGGCCAGCCGATAGGTCGGATCCGGTGGACCCATGCTGTGCCAATGCTCTACAGCTGTAACCAATAAAAGTTGTGGCCAAGTTTATCCACCTAATTTTCCAAAGAAACTGGTTGTGTGAGTTCATCCAAAAGGGGGGGGTGTATTAGGAGCCGACCTCGGGGTCCCAGGTAAGACATGGAACCGCAAGCAGAAGGGCCCGGGTGGGCCGGGCCCGCCATTTGCGGGGACGGGCAGGGACAGCGAGGTCGCTGGCCGGGAAGGGGCGGGGGGCCTGGTGCGTGATGGGAAAAGAAAAGACGCACCTCCCCCCCCTTTCCCAGCCAATAGAGGGCAAGGGGTGGTCAGGGAGGGGGGAGGCATTAAAAGCGGAAGGGAAGCTGCTCCCCCCTCCCCACTTGACCACGAGGCGAGCCCGGTTTGCCCACCCATCCCTCCCCAGGTATTATGGTGCTGGGGTTTGGTGTTTGGAAGTTGAGGGAACGCAGAAGGGGTGTTTACTGGGTCTTTGTAGGTATGGTATTGTTAGTGTTTATTTACAGTTTTTCATTGCACAATCTGTCACAACTTTCGGCGGTAACAGCATGGGGCCGGATCTGTTGGCGGAATTTGGCCTGCGAGCCAATTCCGGAGCTGGGGACCCTTTAAGGGTCTTGGCGTGAGGGCTGAATGGAGCTGGCTAGCTCAAGGAATAACAGTGCTTGCCCTCACAGCCAGAGGGCAGGGGAGCTCACAAAGGGGCAAGAGTCCGTGTGAATTCCGATAACCTGCCCTCCCGCCTTCTCTACCCATGCCGGCTGGCTGGGTAACGGTTAACTCGGCTGGCACATGGGCCAGCCGATAGGTCGGATCCAGTGGACCCATGCTGTGCCAATGCTCTACAGCTGTAACCAATAAAAGTTGTGGCCAAGTTTATCCACCTAATTTTCCAAAGAAACTGGTTGTGTGAGTTCATCCAAAAGGGGGGGGTGTATTAGGAGCCGACCTCGGGGTCCCAGGTAAGACATGGAATCGCAATAAACTATTACACTTTTTCTGCTCTACTATCTTAAGTAATTTCCCTTTAACATTTATGTCATAAAACTTTTCTTAATGGGTCACAGCTGTACTTTATATATTAATTAATGTAACTAATATTTTATTTCAGTTAAACCTTTTAGAATCAAATTTATTATATTGTATTCAAATTCTCATTTTTATAATTTTTCAATAAGATTCAGCTATGCCTCAATCATTTACACAAGTCAAGATCCTCTGTGCCATTCTATTTGTGCTGTTTCATTATTTTCTTTTTCTTCTGAAATTTCTTTTCCACCAAAGTCATAGTCCTGTGTTTTTCTTCTTTATATAAAAGCCAAATTGTCAGTTTTCTTTCCCTTCTACAGTCCTTTATATGGATACTTGGTAAATCCTGACCTGAATATCTTCTTGTCTTCTTTTTTGCTGGAATAGTTAATTCGTGGATCAGTTCCTTTTGAGCATTAATCTTTGCCATTCCCAAAGTTAAATGTGTTGTCAGGTTTTCCATAGACCTATTAACTTGTTCCATTTAGTTTCTTCTCCTCTTGTCTTTTGTTGTAAAGCAGAATCCATGTTGTAGTTCATCTTGCTTGAGATCTTCCTCTTTAACAGACATCTGTTAATGTTGTAAATCCTCTCTCTTGTTTTCAATTTCTATCTGAGTAGTCTGTCACTTGTTGTAGAGTCTATCAAATGTTTGTTTTATTGCTTGTTCAACTGCGTCTTGAATAATCTTCTGTAGTTGCACTCCAAAGCTTTGCATATTGACTGGGATGTCTACCTTGTCAAATTCCACGCACACATTTTGAAAGGCCATTTCCATGCTGCAACCAAGCTTAAATCTATTCGACAACACTAATCTCTATGACTGTAATTCCTGCAAGTCTCCCAGAAGTGGCCATGCTTTCAAAACAATCTCAGAGGTCTTACCCAGCAAAATTAGTCTCTCTGATTGTAGTTTTTGTAAATCTCACAAGGATAAATGCACTTACAAAGCAATCCCAGTAGCCATCTCTAAGTCCAAAAATCTTTCACTGTAATCCAAAACAATATTCAGACTCTCTTATATTCAAGAGACAATCAGTTTTTCCAAAACCCAAAACGCAGTCTCACATTGGTGTTAAGATCGCTCTCTGTTTAAACTATTCATCACAGTTCATTCACCGCAATCTTTTTAACTCCCATAAAGTAGAAACAGGAGGGATTGCGTCAATAGCAACAAAGTTATTTCCTCAGTAAAGATGAAGTTAAAGAAAAATATTGAAGTAGTAAAAGTATTTAACCAACCTTGCCTTTTTGCCCCTGGAGCTGTTTGGTCGATTTTATAATCCTGGTCTTATCACAGCCACATTTCAAAAGGAGGCACAGGGGGGATGATTCCCTCTCCCCATTTCCTTTGCCTTTTGGGCAAATCAAAGGGGCTTCTCATGGAATGAGTTGTTAAGTTGATCGCTGTTGCATGTCTATATATTAACAGCATAAAGGTTGTCATCAGCGTTGTTTATGGTGAGGTTCGTACACTCTTAGATCGGTCAATCGCGCCTCCCCTTCCCAATTTCTGCACTGGAGCGAGTGGTTCAGTTGGATGACAGCCAGCAGCAGAAGCACATTGACCAGGCTGGTCCTCCTTGTCAGATGTGGGTACCTCCAGCAGCTCCTGGAGATCTCATATCAGTGGTTGCAGGTCAGCTACCAGGGGGCAGGAAAGGAGCAGGAGTAGGGAGATGGCATCATACTCATAGTTACTGCCTAATCAGACATGGGAGGGTATCTATACCCTTGGAAATGTACCCAAGACCAGAGCCCTGGCCAGGGTTGCTGCTGCGTTGGAAAGGAGGGTACAAAGGCTGGGTTTTAGAGGGTAGCTAGTGACTTTAGGAAATGTTCGTTTTGATTGGTTGTCACTGCTGGATGCTAGCTGGTCCATCTGGGCTGATAGTATTGAGTGGGGGCATGGAAGGGTTAGGAATACCAGTGATTTCAGAGTTGGGAGATATAGCGGTGGGACTAGGAGATATTCCATGAAATGGAATGGAAGAGGCCAGAGATGTGGTAATGTTTGGGCCTCTTCCCACCTATGACCCATCCCGAGGAATGTGGATTGTGGGGCTAGGAATGGTTACCCATCTCCAACACTGATGTTATTTAATGCCAGGTCTATCAACAACAAGACCTCTGTTCAATGGGAGTATTTCACAGAGCAAAATACAGACCTGGCCTCTGTGACTGAGACCTGGGTGCAGGAGAGTGAAACTGTTGCCCTTAACCAGCTTGCCCCACCTAGGTTCTAGGTCCTTCACCAGTCCCAGACAACTGGGGGGGGGTTTGGCACTGCTCATTCAAGATACTTTTTCCTTTAGGGCACCCCCCACTCCAAAAATTGCTGGCGTTGAGTGTGTTGGCCTGGCACGGGAGACTGAGGAGAGTTTGGTTATCTGTCTATGTTATCTGTCTATTGCCTAATGCACCGGCAGATGCCCTGCCTGGCCTGTTGGATGCTGTTTCTGGCTGGGTGATGGAGCACCCCAGGCTATTAGTTTTGGGGAACTTCAACATCCAGGCTGATGATGCAGTGTCCTCTCAGGCCAAGGACCTAGTGTCATCCATGGAGGCTCTGGGACTCTCCCAGTTTGTATCAACTCCCACACATCAAACAGGCCACATGCTGGATTTTATTTTAGGGATGGGGACAAATGTGGAGCTGATGATTATAGATGCAGTTCCATGGTCAGACTGCTTTGCCCTGAAGGTCTGGCTGAGCACACCAACTCCCCCCCCCCATTTACGCAGTGAGCGTATTTTGCTAGGGAATTGGATATTAGCTGTGAGGCATTTGCAACTTATTTTGTGGATAAAGTCTAATTGCTCCAGCAGGACCTTCCAGCCACAGTTGATACAGTAATGGAACTAGAAGCCCTTTATCCATTTTTAGGTCCAATGTTGGACCACTTCAACTGACTCTCTCAGGAGGATATTGACAGGGTCTTGGCAACTGTGAAGCCAGCCACTTGCCTTCTTGACCCGTGCCCTTCCTTGCTGGTCAAAGCCTGTGGGGAGGGCATTCAGGAGAAATTATCAACTTGCCCCTTTTTTCTGGGACCTTCCTAGTGAGGTTAAAGGAGGCACTGGTCCATTCGCTCTTAAAGAAAACCAACATTGAACCCGATGGTCCTGGTCAACTACTGCTCAGTCTCAAATCTACCATTTCTGGGTAAAATAGTTGAGAGAGTGGTGGCTGAACAACTCTAGGCTTCCTTGGAGGATGCATCCATCCTTGACCCATTCCCATCCGCTTTCCACCCTGGCCATGGGACAGAGACGGCACTAGTTGCTCTCACAGATGACCTCCAGAGACACCTGAATCAGTTTGGGTCAGCACTGCTGCTACTGTTAGATCTGACAACAGTGTTCAACATGGTCGATTATGATCTTTTGACCCACCGCCTTGCCGACATAGGAGTTCAGGCATCTGCCTTACAATGGTTTTCCTCCTTTCTCTGCAATTGGGGACAGAGGGTGGTGCTTGGTGAAGGAGTATCTCCATGGTACCCACTTGAGTGTGGAGTACCGCAGGGATGATTCTCTTGCCAATGTTATTTAACATCTATATGCGCCCCCTTGCCCAGCTGGTCCAGGAGTTTGGGTTGGGATGTCATCAGTACGCAGATGACACTTAGCTCTATATGTTGATGGATGGCTGCCTGGACTCTGCCTCAGAAAATCTGATCAGGGCATTGGAAGCCATGGCTGGATGGCTACAGCAGAGCTAGTTGAAACTTAATCCAACTAAGATGGAGATCCTGTACCTAAGTCAGGGGGGGAGCTGGGCTGGGAATCAAGCTGCCCACCTTGGATTGTGTATTACTTGTGCCAGCCCAGAAGATGAGGAGCCTGGGGGTGGTCCTGGATGCCTCACTTTCTATGGAGGCTCAGGTAACCACAGTTGCTAGGTCCGGCAGACCAGGCAGCTGGCCCTTTACCTCTCTCCCAGGACTTGGCTACCGTGACCCATGCAATGGTCACTTCCAGGCTTGATTACTGTAACTCGCTTTATGCAGGCTTGCCCTTGCGGTTGATCTGGAAACTCCAGCTGGAGCAAAATATGGTGGCACACTTGCTGACTGCATTGCCTTTGTGGGCATACATTCAGCCAGTGCTATGCCAATTGTACTGGCTACCGATTAAGTACTGGATTCACTTCAAGGTACTGGTATTGACCTTCAAAGCCTTGCACGGCCTGGGACCGACATACCTAAGGGACTGCCTCTCCCCATATGTGCCCCAGAGAGCCTTGTGTGCTGCTGATCAAGATCTGCTGGTTGTCCCTGGCCCAAGGGACATCTGTTTAGTCTCGACCAGGACCAGAGCTTTCTCTGCCCTGGCCCCAGCTTGATGGAACATGCTCCTGCATGAGATCAGGGCCCTGCAGGACTTCTTACTGTTCCGTAGGGTCTGTAAAACGGAGCTGTTCTTCCAGACCGTTGGCTGAGGCAGTGGGCATCCAGTAAAAAAGTTGGCCTTCCTGCTGAAGACACCATTTCCATGTGGCCCAGATTAAACAGTCCAGTAGCACCAGTATCAGAGACTGTGCAACGACTGGCGCAATCTGTTTTTAATTTTTTGTTTAAATGTGTTTTAATTAACTATTTATTATTGTGTTTTCTGTGATGCCAAATGGCTTAATTATTTGTTGTGATCCACCCTGAGACCATTCATGGGGAGGGTGGAACATAAATTTGAAAATAAATAAAATATGATATGGTCTCCCATAAGCTTGCCTCACACAGTGCAAAAGACAGGTGGGATTTGCTATACAATAAAACATGGCTAGTGGTGGTTGGCCCAAGCATTAAGGGAACACTGGGTTCCTTCAGATCAGGCAAGTGGCCCTCTCATCATGAGCCGCCATGCTGGCTTTATGGAGAGTTCAATCAGGGTCGTTGTCAGAGGCTGCAAGGTAGATTGGATCAGATTTGCGAGCTCTGCTCAGGTTGCCACCCCAAGGTGACTTGCTCCCGTTCCTCCAACACTCAGCAGCCCTCCAGCAGCGCCTTGTGTGATGCTGGGGAGTGGGTGTCCAGTAGTATCTCCTCTTCTGGCAGCTCAGCTCATGAGTGAACTGCAGAGTGCAGTTTGCCTCTTGCAGACATTCTCAGGCTTATTCATCACTTGTCATACCTGTAGGGGTCCTCAGTTAATGATGCCATTCCCCCTGAGCTTTGTCCATACAATACGCTTCTTTCAATCAAGTTATGGGACTGGTCAGGGCCTGCAGTCCCAGAGCACTCATGGCCAAATGTTATTTACAATCAACTGGCGTGTACGGTCTTTGAGGCCTATCATCACCTTTTTTGGAATGGGCAGCAAAAGCCGGGGCCTGCACCACACACATCATTTACTATCTAAATGATTTCCTTTCATTGCCCCACCTGTGGGGAATACCTTGCTGACCTTTGGGCCTTGACAGGGGAGCTAGTAGTATCATCAGCACAGGACTAGACCAAGGGTCCCTCAGCGCTTCTGGCTTATTTAGGCATCCAGTTAGATTTGGTGGAGTGGGTATCTAGCCTGCCAGAGGAGAAGCTGCTGGCACTGCAGGCTTCACTTACCCAGTGTTGCCTCACACCAGGTTTACCTTGCGGGAACTGCAGTCATTGGTGGGCCATCTTACCTACACCTGCTGGGTACTTGCTTCAGGTGGGGGTCTTCTGTGCACGCCTGCTATGGGCCACCATGAGTCCCTCTGCACTGGATCACCATGGATGGGTAACTAAGGGCCTGAAGGAGGACCAATATTCTAAACAGTTTGCTGTTCCTCTGCCCCCAATAGCCTGTTGGAACACAGAGGTCATTTGCATTTGCATCCTGATTGGACTTTGCCTCTAACATTCTAAACAGTTTGTTGTTGCTGTTGGGAGTCATTGAATGTGTCCTGAGGTAAAATACATATCCCAATGTTCCCTTAAACAGTCACTGGAGTTGCCAAAATACATATCCCAATCTTCCCTTAAACAGTCAATGGAGCTGCCAATCTCCCTATGGTGCCTGGAGATCTCCCAGAAATCACCGTGTTCCCCAGCTACAGCACATCATATCCCCTACAGAAAATGTCACAGCTATTACAATGGCTGCCTTGGGCAGTGGACTCTATGGCATTATACCCTGCTGAAGTCCCTCTATGGCATTATACCCTGCTGAAGTCCCTCCACAACCCAAACCCTGCCCACCCCAGGCTCTGCCCCTCAAATCTACAGGTCTGTCCAGCTTCCATGCAGCACCTGGAGATCTCCAAGATCTGTTTTCCTGGAGAGTGGCTGCTTTGGGCAATGGACTCTATGGAATTTGGGCAATGGACTCTATGGAATTATCAGGTCCTTCGTACCACAAACCCCGCTCTCCCCAGGCTCCACCCCTCAAATCTACAGGTATTTCCCAACCCAGAGTTGGCAACCCTGTAACTGGTTATGGAACCACTTTCCAGACCCTTGGAACCCAAAAGACATGGCGTAGGAGGAGGTGCTTTTCTACCTTAGCTTCCACTGCATAACCCCAAATCAACATAAGTCAGGGGTGCAGGGAACCATACCTGTTACCATGAGGCTGTCCTCCCATACTACCCACTTGGGGCAGCAAAATGACTTGAGACAGCCCTGCCTTATAGCTTAACAGAAGGAAATAAACATGGCTTGCTTCCCTCTATTTTCCCCCTCCCTCTGCCACCCCACCAGCCACAGTCGGGACACTCACCTGGAGCTTCCTTCTAGAATCCATTGTATTTCTTCCCACAACAGGCCTTACTCATAGTATGAACATAAGAGAAGCCAATGTTGGATCAGGCCAATGGCCCATCCAGTCCAACACGCTGTCACACAGTGGCCAAAAATTCCAGGTGCCATAGAGTGGTACTATTCCTTGAATTGTTTCCTAT
This sequence comes from Gekko gecko, assembly GCA_029375565.1. Taxonomy (NCBI): domain Eukaryota; kingdom Metazoa; phylum Chordata; class Lepidosauria; order Squamata; family Gekkonidae; genus Gekko; species Gekko gecko. The sequence goes on along the minus strand of JAPDNY010000005.1, from coordinate 211,684,192 downwards.
TCCCATGGTGGCAGTTATATGGGGGGGAGGGGAGTTCCAGAATAAGTAGGTCAGATTTTGGTGTGACAACCAGGCAGTTGCGAGGGTCATGCTTAAGCAGAGGTTACATCCAGAGTGGCCTTAATCTGCCTTTCAGCTATTTCAATGTTTTCTGCTCACCATGGATCAGGCATCAACAACAGCATCACAGATGCTGTGTCTTGCCTCCAGGAGGTGAGTTTCCGCAGTCTGGTGCTGGAGGCCAACCACTACCCAGTCCCATTTCCCAGGGAGCTCTGAGGTGTTCCACTCTGATGCCATGACTACCTTACACAGCAGCTGCGCCGGCCTTTTGGCCTTCTTCAGTTGCATTGCCTGCCGGGTCAGAAAAGTGGGGCCTTCCATACATAGCCTATTTATAGGGACAAAGCTTTGCATCCAGAGTGAGGACCTCAGCTCCAGGAAGGCTGTGCAAGGGAATATGGATTTTCAGGTACAGCATTGTGCACTGGCTGCTGATTGTTAACAAAGCCTTATTCAGTTTCAGATAGGCAGCACAAAGAAGTATGATTTTTGGGGCACAGCATTGTGTGCTGGGCTGAAACTATGTGGCCTCATCTGGATGGAGGAGGTTCTGCAAATCACCTGGATCAGCACCAGCCCCCAGTCACAATGGTGTTGCAACTGGCATGTATAACCATGGAACTGCATGGGTCTGAGGGCCCTCTGCCCAGAACAGGTCAATGTGGCAAGGAAAAAAGATGAAACAACAGGCTGGGCAAGAGTGTGGAGCCCATGAGGGGCCATAGGATCTGCCATCTGGACAGTCTGTATCAATTGGACACCCTGTTTTGGCCTGTTGGGGCTCACCTATCTCCCTGGGAGATGCATATCTGGCTACAGCTATAGGAGCATTGACAGGAGCCAGGCAGCAAGAGGTCCGGCTCTTGTGGCAGTATCAGCATGGGGCTGGCCTGCGTGTCCATTTTCCTGAGTATGGGAATCCCCTTAAGAGATCTTAAGGTGAGGGTTTCAAGGGGTGTGTCCAGCTTGGCAGCTGCCAGGGGCTACCCTCATGCTTGCTTGGCTGCTGTCAGGGGCTACCCTTACACTCAGGTGGCAGGGGAGATCACTTAGTGGTGATCATCCTTGTGGGAATCAGCGTCCTGTAATCCCATGGTTGCCACAACCCCAGCCAGTGGGCTGGAGTGGGCAGGAGATCATTGATTGGCAGGTGAGTCAGTTGATATCCATGATCTAGTCCCCCCATGCTGTGCCAAGGCTTCTTACAGCTGTAACCAATAAAATTGTGGCTAATTTATTCCAAGCTAAATTGTACATGTGTAATTCAAACCTGGGTTGTAAACAGGATTAATGGAGCACGGGGTATAAGGGGACACACACATCCCTTTGCCTTTTAGTACCCTCCCCCACACCCTCCCCATGGTGCTGGGGCCGCAAATGTGGGACATGTACCCAATTGCCATAGCTGCTGTTTTTAGGAAGGGTGTCTGAAGAACTTAAGTCAAATAGAGGTGATGAGAGATGAAGTTCTAGGACCACTTGTCAAACTGAAAACTAATAATGATGCAGGTCTAGATGGCATACACCCAAGGGTTCTTCAAGAGTTCAAGTGTAAAATTGTTGATCAAGTATATGTAACTTGTTGCTAAAATCATTCTCAGTGTTGGATGACTGGAAAATAGCGAACTTGACTTCAATTTTTAAAAAGGGGATCCAGGAAATTAAAGAACTCTTAGCCATTCTGTTCCAGGTAAATTTGAAGAAACTATTATTAAAGTATTATTAAGCACAACAAGGAACATAGTCTGTTGAGGGAAAATCAGCATGGCTTCTGCAAAGGAAAGTTCTCCCTCACCAACCTCATGAAGTTCTTTGAGCAAGCTAACACATATGTAGATAAGGGCGATCTGGTACTTCGACTTCCAAAAGACTTTTGACAAAGACTTCTGAGTAAGTTTAGCAGTCTTGGGATAAGAGGACAGTCCTATTATGGATTAAAAGTTGTTCAGATGGCAGGAAGTAAAGGTAAAGGTAAAGGTTCCCTTGCTCGAAAGCCAGTCGACTCTGACTCTAGGGTTGCGGTGCTCATCTCTGTTTCAAAGCCAAAGAGCCAGCGCTGTCCGAAGACATTTCCGAGAGTAGGAATAAACTGACTGTTCTTGCAATCAAGGGAAGTGAACAGTGGGGTCCCACAAAGACTGGTATTGAGACCAGTGCAATTTAATTTATTCATAAAGTATTTGGAATTGGGGCCGAGCAGTTTGCTGATGATACCAAATTATTCAGTCTGGTGGACACCAAGGTGGATTGCGCTACAGGAGAATCTCCACAAGGGCTACTGGAGGATCTCCACAAATGGGATGTGGGCAACAATGTGGCAAATGAAGTTCAATGTGGGTAACTGTAAGGTGATGCATGTTGGAACAAAAAAAATCCTGATTTTTAAATATATTCTGATGAGGTCTGAAATAGCTGAAATTGAGAATGAAAGTGGTATTTGGTTGAAGTGGAAAGTTCAATGAAAATGTCAACCCGGTGTGCTGAAATAGTGAAAAACACAAACATCATGCTAGGAATGCTTAGGATAGGAATGGAAAAATACTACAACAGCCAATATTGCAATGCCCTTGTATAAAGTCATGGTACAGCCTCATTTGGAATACTGTATTTAAAAAAGGTTATTTCAGAGCTGGGAAAAGTACAAAGGAGGGCAGCCAAGATGATTTAGGTGGGTTGGAATATCTTTCCTATAAGGAAAGGCTGGAGAGTCAGGGCCTTTCCATCCTAGAAAAAGAACTGCTAAGGGAGGTTTACAAAATTATGCCTGGGGTAGAGAAAGCAGATAGGCAGTTTTGGAAATGTTTCCCATTTCCGATTTAGGAAAACTTTGACAGCCAAAAAATCTAAGGGGGGGGGGGCTCCTCCACTGAATGCAGCACAGGCTCTTCCTTTAGGGATGATATGTCACATTGATTTTGATCTACAGCTTGGTCTGCACATGGCCAACAGGATAGCAGTGTTTTGCTAGTTGGATTCCAGCCAGGAGCCTATGGCCAGTGAGATGCTTCACTACAAAAATGTTTCTAAGGATATCATTAATTTGTAATAGAAACACACTGTACTTAGGACAGGAACAATCAATGAATAAGACTCAGATAAAATAACTATTGTCTTTGTTCTATCCTCTCTCTCTTCCCAGTCTCTTTAGTTAGATACTGAATATTAGCTGAACAAATAACTACTGAGAGGATATACTACCCATGCTAGCACAGTAGCAGAAAGAAATCCCTGCCCAGATTGGCTTACTGTCATCTCTGTTGCTGCACATGTCTAAACTAATGCATACACATATACTAAAAATTGCTTTTTCTTTATCTAAAATGCCAATCCTCCTAATTAATCTCCTATCTTTCCTTGCATGCTTCACCAATAGATAGAATTCCCTTGTAACTTTTCTTCCTGATACAGCAGTTCTTTAAGGAAGGCACCAAGGTTAAGTTATGAACAGCAGAGGTGAACTTGAGTTATAATTAGTCCCTCCTGTAATGATCTGAAATCAGTTTATGTACAAGTCCTTTACTGGACTAAACTGACGCTGATGTGCATTAGTCTGAAAATCTCCAAAGAAGGGGAGCCCACCACCTCTGAGGAAGCCTGTTCTAACTGTCAGAAAGCTTTTCCTAAAGTTTAGCCAAAAATTCTTTAGATTGGATCCGGTCTAACATTCTGAAGCAACAGGAAAAAAACACTGCTCCAGCCTCTATATGCAATCCTTTCAAATATCATATCACCTCTCAGTTGTCTCCTCTCCAGGCTAAAAATATCCAGCACTTTCAACTTTTCCTCATCGGACTTGGTCTCCAGACCCCTTACCATCTTCATGTGATCTAGACACTACACTTCTGTTGATGCAGCCCAAAATCAGATTTGTGTTTTTTAGCTACTGCATCACACTGCTGACTAATGTTCAGTGTATGGTCTACTAACATCCCCAGATCCTTTTTGTAAGTACTACTGAGATATCTTTCCTATCCTATAATTATTTATGCATTTGGTTTTTCCTACCTAAAAGAAGAACTTTATGTTTATCTCAGTTGAAATTCATTTTGTCAGTTTTAGCTCAGTTTTCCAGCCTGTCAAGATCATCCTTGATTCTGTCTTCTACTGTATTTGCTACCCCTCCCAATTTTGTATTATTAGGAAATTTAATGAGCATCCCCTCTATTCCTTCATCCAAGTCATTTCTATTGAACAAAGGTCCCAGTACACTAAAGGTCCCTGGGGCACTAAACTTGTCACTCCTCTCCAAGAGGATGAGGTACCATTGACAAGCACTCTTTCGGTGCAATCAGTTACAAATCCACCTAAAAGCAGGGCTTTTTTGTAGAAAAAGCCCAGCAGGAACTCATTAGCATAATAGGCCACACCCAACAGCAGAAACTCATTAGCATATTAGGCCACATCCTGACAGCACAGCTTATTAGCATATTAGGCCACACCCCCATGTTAGCAGACATGTGGTCATCCAGCCACATCCACCTTTTGCTTCTTATTCTATTTACCTAGTTTGTTGTCAAAACCCAGGGCTTTTTTGGAGCAGGAACTCCTTTGCATTTTAGGCCACACACCCCTAATATAGCCAGTCATAATGAGTTTCTGCTGTTGAGTGTGGCCTATTATGCTAATGAGTTCCTGCTGGGAGTGTACGAATCAAGAAATTGACTTGAGACAAGTTGTGTTGTAAGGTAGTATTTAATTGGTTCCTTGTGTCAGGTGATCCTGCCATAAGATGTGAGGGAGGGAAGGAAGGTGAGATGGTCTGTAAGTTTTTATGCTTGGAGTGTGGGAAGTGGGGAGGTTGCCTGGGTAACAGGGTGTTTCTCAGCCTGGGCTATCTCCTATCTGACCAAATGGCCTTGTCATACGGTTTCGGTTTCCCCGGTATGGACAGCTGGGCCCCTTTATGGCTTCAACAACTTTCGCACCTATCTCCCACCCGCAGGCTATGTAGCCATTGGTAGAATGCTTGGGGGGGGCTAGCTCAGTGGGGTATATCCGTAGATGTTCCTTTGTGTGCTTTATTTCTGACAATGCAACGTTAGTGCGCTTTTAGAACTGCTGCTAAATAAACTCTATCTTCTTCTGAAGCCTGTTGTTTGACTGCCTTTCTGAAGTGCCTGACAGATTGTCAGGAATCATCTTCAATCGGGATTGGTTCTACACCTCACTTCTCTCACAGAGATGAGTGACAAGGAAGACACCACCCCGATCCCAACCTCGGAGGAGGAGGAGGTTCCAACATCTACTGTGCCCACGACCACGGCTGTGGTCCCGGTTTCCAGTGCCCCAGCGCCATGGGGCCCCAACTATGACCTGGGAGGGTTCTACGGAGAACCATACGGGGGAGCGTATGCTGGAGTGATGACCAGGCTGTGGAAGCGGCGGGACTGGACGAAGCCGCTCGCAGAGACGCATGACACGTGGTTCCTCACCCCCTGAGCATCGGTCTGGGAGAGTTAGGTCAAGAGATCTGTCTACCGCTTGAGTACAGCGGAGGGTGAAGAAGAAGTTCACCCTGATACCCGAGACTTGGAAAGGACCATGAGAAGCCGGAGATGGAGTGGGGATCCTAGCCAGGATCGACTCCTGCGCCTCATAGATGAGTCCTTGTCTCGAATCCCGAAAATGATCTCGGATGGCATACGAGAGGAAATGAAGAGACAACCTCCAGACCCAGCAGGGGCCCCAGTGCAGAGACCCCTGCCCCTACCGGCTGGACCGCCGCCCGGGGGTGTGCCAGGGCAACCCGGGGCACCTCCGGCCCAACCCATGGGGCCCTGACCTATGGGGCCGCCGGCACCGAGGCCACCAGGGATGCCAAGGGGTTGGGGGCCCATGTTGCCAAACCCAGCCGAGCTGTTGGATGCCACTTTTGATGGTACGCCTGAGAAGTTCTCCTTTTTCCTGGTAAGGGCGGAGAAGTTTATCGAGAACTGGGGCCACCTGTTCCCGGACGAGGAACGGATAGTGGACGCCATCGCCTCCCACATGAAAGATGCGGCAGCCAACTGGTATGTGGCTTTACACCAGGAAGACGGGCGTGAGCTGAGAGAGGTGGAGGCGTTCATGTGGGTGATGAAAGACCAGTTCGAAGATGCCAACATGAACAAGGCTGCCCGGGCGTTCCTCCGGGCCTTTCACCAAGGGACGGAGTCCGTTCAAGAGTATACGGCGGAGTTCCGAAGAAATGCCGCCAAGATCCGAGGCTGGCCCGATGGCATACTAGCGGAACAGTACCGCCTGGGCCTGAACCTGGAGATCCGGCGCACGATTATGCGAGGACGAGACCCAGAAACCTTATCGAGCTGGATGAAAGAAGCGGCGGCCACTGAGACTCGACTGAAAGCCATCAAACTGGATGATGCAGCGGCTTTGGGGAAGACGACCCAATCTACCATCGCCCCTCTAAAGAGCTGGCAGACGAACCCTGCACATCGGCCAAAAGACGGGATGCACGAGAGCAGGATGAAGCAAGGGCTGTGCCTAAAATGTGGAGAAGTGGGCCATTTCGCCGCGAGTTGCCCAGGGTCATCCACCCCGCCTAGTGCTGTGAAGGGACCTAAAAAGAAGTTCAAGACGTCTACACCAAAACCCCCGGGAAAGCAGAGGGGCGCAAGGGCCCTTCAGGTCGCCCCCTTGGGAGAGGAAACCGAGTCGGAGGAGGAGGAGACCGCCGCGGTGGCGGGAAATGAGAAGGACCTGCTGTAAACAGTGCTGAACAGCAGGTCCCGGACTCTCAGGCACTAAATCCGGTGAGCAAATCCTCTTCCCTTTTTTTCATGACCGTGACTCTAATGGACCCGGGTCTACTGACCCCCGTGAGGGTGAGAGCGTTAGTAGACTCGGGGTGTGGGAGAGACATTATTAATCCCTCCCTAGTGACTGGGCTGGGAGCCAAAGTAGTGAAACTGGCAGAGCCACTGGTTTTTACCCAAATGGAGGCTCCACTATGAAAGAGCCCTGTAAATACGAAACTGTACCTCTACGAATGGGAGTGGGGAAACACTGGGAGGTGCGACCATTCATGGTGACCTCCGCCGCAAGGTTTCCCCTTGTCTTGGGGAGCCCATGGTTTTTTGATCACGACCCACACATACTATGGGAGGCTGGGATTGTTAACTTCATCTCCCCATGGTGTGAGACCCATACCTGGAAAGGCGACTGGGGTCCTCGGCAACCTGAGCACTGCCCTGTGGTGGTGGGGGTGGCTGAGATGGGCTGCAACACGATCCCCCGGGAGTATCGGGACTTGTCTGCGGTGTTCGGAGTAGAGGAGGCGGATGAGCTGCCACCCCACCGCAACTCTGACTGTGCCATTGAACTGTTACCCAACCAGAAACTCCCGAAGGGGAAGCTATACTCTATGAGCCCAGCTGAGAAAGTGGAGCTCAGAAAGTTCATAGATAAGAATTTAGAGCGCGGGTTTATACGGCTGGCCTCTTCACCATTTGCCGCTCCCGTCCTGTTCCGGAAGAAGAAAGATGGTGGGCTCCATTTGTGCACGGACTACCGTGGCCTTAATGCTGTGTCTGCAACTAATGCTTACCCACTGCCGTTGATTAAGGATCTGCTCGCCGCCGCGGCCAGGGGGAAGGTGTTCTCCAAACTTGATTTACGTGATGCGTACTTCCGAGTGCGCATCAGGGAGGGAGACGAATACAAGACCGCCTTTAACACCCCTCTGGGTCAATTCGAATACTTGGTGATGCCGTTCGGCTTACAAGGTGCCCCAGGGGTATTTATGAATTTGATAAACAAGGTGTTGCACAAATATCTGTTCAAAGGGGTCCTCGTTTACCTTGATGACATTTTACTGTACTCCCCCGATATGAAATCCCATGTACAACTCGTTAGGGAGGTGCTCCAAATGTTACACAAGCACAAACTGTTTGCCAAACTACCTAAGTGCGAGTTCCATCGGTCGGAGATTTCGTTCCTGGGCTATCGTATCTCACAGAAGGGCATTGAGATGGACCCTGAGAAGGTCCAAGACGTGGTGGGGTGGGAGCCCCCCAAAACACGGCGGCAACTCCAAGCGTTTCTCGGATTCGCGAATCTTTACAGATCATTTCTATCGAATTTCGCACAGGTGGCCCTGCCCCTCACTGACCTACTTAAGACAAAGGGGAAAGGCCCCGAGAGTACCCGGCCAGGGGCCAAACTGAACTGGACTTCTGACTGCCAACGAGCGTTTGAACAGTTGAAAACCCTGTTCACATCCGAGCCTGTGTTGGCGCACCCCGATGAGGTGAGAAAATTCATAATCCATGTTGACGCCTCAGATGTCACTATGGGGGGGCATTTTGCAGGAGGGGAGGATGGGAAATTACACCCCCTCGCATATGTGTCCAAAAAGTTTACGGACACTCAATGTAAAAGAAAATTGTTATAAGATGATGTACAGGTGGTATATGACACCAAAAAAGATTGCTAACATTAGTGTGGATAAGAACTTGAGTAATAAGTGTTGGAAATGTAAAAAATAGAGGGTTCTTTTTACCATATGTGGTGGTCATGTGATAAAGCAAAGGTATACTGGTCAAATGTACATTGTGAGATGCAGAAAATATTAAAAATTCCTATTAGGAAAAGTCCGGAACTACTTCTCTTAGGTTTGACAATGGAAAAAATTCCACAAGAAAAAAGGACACTATTATGGTATATGATTACATCGGCGAGAATGGCTTTTGCTCAACAATGGAAAGCGGAGAAGGTGCCAGATATACATGACTGGTTAAGAAAACTGCTGTTTTTAGCCGAAATGGACAAAATGACGAAAAAATTAAATGGACAAATGGCAGAACAATATTTAAAAGACTGGGAAGGCCTGAAATTGCATATGGAAACTGAATATAGAATGAAAGGGAAAATGTACAATCTTGATTTGTATTGAAACTGAATGAGAAATGAAATGAACACTTGATTGTAGTGTACCTTTATTGGAAATGATGCTTGTAAAAGTCAGGCTTTTATGTATTTGAAATTGGGTTACCTGGTTTGTCGATTGTTACAAGTCTAAACTTGATTACCTTTTAACTTTTTCTTTTTTGTTATTAGCAGTGTTGGAAGCCTATTGGGGGGTGGGGGGATGGGATGAAAATCTTTTTAAATTGTATTGGTAATGATGTTTAACAATGTTGAATGCATCCCAATAAAAATTTTGTTTAAAAAAAAAAAAAAGTTTACGGACACTGAACGGAACTGGTCAGTGTGGGAGAAGGAAGCAGGATCAATAAAGTTGGCTCTCTCCACTTGGCGGCACTGGTTAGAGGGGGCAAGGGTGCCATTCGAGGTTTGGACTGATCACAAAAACCTTGAGTTGCTGTGCTCGCCTCGGTCCTTGAACGCGAAGCAGCTGTGGTGGGCCGACTTCTTTTCAAAATTTGACTTCACACTGCACCATTTCCCAGGGAAGGCAAACTCCCTAGCAGATGCCCTGTCCCGCCTCCCACAACACGACAGCAAGAGGGAGGTGGTTCGAGATTCGGTATTCACGCCCTTGCAACTGGGGGAAGTGGTGACGACTTGGAGCAAAGCCCTTACTTCCCCCTTACTTCCCCATGGGAGCTGAAGTTCGCGTCAGAACTTTCTGAGGCCGACCGAGCCTCCCTGGCAAAGGAGGAGGGGGTGGTGAACGATGAGCAGGGTTGCGGGTGGAAAAACGGGAAGCTCTTCGTTCCGCTTTCCCTATCTTCTTATGAAGCCTGGTGTTTGACTGCCTTTCTGAAGTGCCTGACACCTTGTAATGATTGTATTATTTATTCATGGTAGGGTACGCTACTGTATAAGTTTGTTTCACAAATGTATTGTTTTTCAAAAGGTTTTTCAGTAGTTAGTATGCTACTTGTTCTACACTTACATTTTGTCTTCATTCAGAAGAAGAGAGAAATTGAAACGGTAGATCAATTCGGAGACCACCGTTAACGTCTACAACAGGGGTGTCCAAAGTTTTTTTGGTGAGGGCCAAATACAGAAAAATAAGCAAAGGCCCGGGCCACACACAAGAGGTGACATATTGACACATGATTACTGTGTGTATTTCTAACTCACCTATAATGTGAAGAACATTGCTCTCAGTGGGAGCAGTGATGCTGTTCTTTGGATTGAAGGATGGCTGGGATGTCAGGAGAAAGTTTGGTGGTTGAGACACGAAGGACTTCACAGAGATGGCTATCAGTCATTCTGGATCTCAGTCTGCTTTTGTCCTGATTTAACAGAGAAAATGTTTGTTCACATATGTATGTTGAGCCAAACAGGCTCATCATTCTTTTTGCGTGGCGTCTCATCAGAGGAAACTTGGCATGATCCAAACTCTGATAGAAGTCAGGGAGGGAGAGAAGCTGATGTTGACTCTTCAGAGAATCATCACATTGCATTTCAATCAGTTCTAACTGCAGACTCTCCTCCACTTCTTCTGCATCCACCAGGAAGGGGGTCAAGAACAGCTTGATTTGTTTTTCAATGACAGAAAAATCTTGAAAATGCTGGTTGAATTCTGTCATGAGAGATGTAATTACAGAAGCATATTTCTCCTTTTTAGCAGAAAGGTCTGCTTTTGGAAAAGCAGACTTGATTTCAGACAGCGCAGGGAAATGTGCAGCATTAAAGCTTCGTAGTTGTGTCTCAAACAGGCGGAGCTTTACACAGAAGGCTTTCATGTGCGCATACAGGTGTGACACCAGCTGTTCTTTGCCTTGTAGGTTCTTGTTCAGTGTATTCAGATGATGAGTGAGATCAACTAAAAATGCCAGGTCTGCCAGCCACAGAGGGTCACTCAGTTCATGAAGAGGTCGGCCCTTCTCTTTCAAAAACTTGTCGATTTCTGATCTCAGCGAATAAAACCGCTGCAGCAAAGAGCCGCGGCTGAGCCAGCGCACATCAGAGTGGTAGAGTACATCCCCGTATTCAGCATCCACGTCAGATAAGAAAGCTTGAAATTCCCTGTGGTACAGTCCTCTAGCTCGAATTATGTTGACAGTTTTTACAACAGTGTTCATCACATCGCCCAGCTGGACAGTCTTGGCACACAGTGCTTCTTGGTGGATTATACAGTGCATCCTAACAGCCTCACCTCCGCTCTCTTTTACCTTGACGCACACCATGGATGCCATTCCTTTGCGCTCACCCGTCATGGCCGGAGCTCCATCCGTTGTTACTCCACAGAGCTTGTCCCATTTAAGCCCCATCTTTTCAACTGCCTCTGACACAGCGTCAAAAATATTTCCACCCGTCGTTGTGCCTTTTAGGCTCATCATATCAAGCAGCTCCTCCGTACAGCAAAAATTATCATCGACTCCCTGCAAAAAAATTAAAAGCTGTGCGGTGTCTGTGGCGTCTGTGCTCTCATCGCATGCTATCGAGTAAAAATCAAAAGCACAAGCTTTCTCTCTCAGCTGAAGTTTCAGGTTAGCTGACAAGTCCTCGATTCTCCGCACCACTGTATTTCTGGATAAGCTCACGTTGTTGAAATCCTGCACTTTTTCCGGGCACATTACTTCTGTGACTTTGATGAGGCACTGCTTTATGAAATCACCGTCTGAGAACGGTTTGCCATGCTGGGCAATAAGTTGTGCGACTTCATAGCTTGCTGCTGTGGCGTTTTCCTGTATTTTGTTAGCACGAAAAAAAACCTGTTGTTGAGCTTGCAGGCTAGCTGCCATTTGCTTGAATTTCTGTGCTCGTTCGGCACCTGTGTACGATGCATAGCTCTGATGCTTGGTCTCATAGTGCCGACGGACATTATACTCTTTCATCACGGCAACATCTTCATTGCAAATCAAACAGACACACTTTCCATTGATTTCTTTAAAGAAATATTCATTTTCCCACCGTGTTTGAAATCTTCTACACTCACTTGCTATCTTGCATTTCTTCGGTGCTGCCATTTCTGGTGACTCGTGGTAAATATTTTTCTTTGCTTAATTTTGTTTAGTGGAGAAGCACCTTTTCTGTGACTGGCTCCATCTAGTGTTGAAACTGAGAAGTGCAACAGAGTTGAGCTCAAGCGCCATGTGCGGGCCATATTCAATTATATTTTCAGAATTTGCTGCGGGCCAATAAAAACTGACCTGCGGGCCGCAGTTGACCCGCGGGCCATAGTTTGGACACCCCTGGTCTACAACATCTATGCCATTTAAATGAACAACCCATTAAATATTAATTTGTATGTTGTTTTCTTGTGTTCAAACCAGGTTATTTTGATAAATACTATACTAGCATTACATGCACAGTTTTCTGTTGATTTGATTGCTTTGAATTTCATTTATACACTGTGGCCATCTATTGAGTAATGATGACTTCTGTACCTGGAAAAGTTTTAGAACAAATCATCGAAACAGTCAGTCCTCGAGCATTTAGAAAGGATAGCTGTGATCACTGGCAGCTACAAATAGCACCTTTGTGCCTCTAGTTTTACCATTTAATGAGTGAGAGAATCCAGGGCTGTTGAAATTTATAAATCTTAGAACGTTTCCAGAGTTATGTTTTCATTCCTTTGAAATGTAGTTGTTTTGCTTTTTAAAAAAAATATTTGGGATGTTTCTCTGCATGTTTACATGGTGTGAGACAAGCTGACAGCCAGCATTTTGAATATCTCTTCCCTCTTTAGAACTGCCTTTTCATATGCATGACCTTGTTACACATTCATAACCTTATATTTGCACAGTTATTATTGAGATACTGCTGAAGTGTTTTGTCACCTATAAATAACTTAGAGATGAAAGCAGCTCTCTGTACTGAGAATTCAGCATACTGGTGAAGTGCAAAAGCATGCTGGATTAGCTGGGTAAAACTTCAGTGCCAGGCATTCAGAAATCCCCAGTTATTCTCACTGCTAAAATGGCAATCCATAAACAGGATCTGGCAGCTGTCTAAAAAACCAAGGAGGAATAACTTAAATTGACTAGATAGAAGAACCTACAAACTGATTTCGGATCTGGTTCCAGAAAATATTGAACTGGCAAAAGTCAAGCTTTGGCCAAGGAGTGTTATACTGCTGCTGCCTTGAATGGAGGCCCTGGTTCTGTCAAGACTTAGAACTCAGATCACAAGTAAGACCAGGCAACAGGAAACCAAGAACTGCAATGCAAGCATTTTGAGAGCCAGTTTGGTGTAGTGGATAAGAGCACAGACTCTAACCTGGGAGAACTGGTTTTGATTCCCCACTCCTCCACATGCAGCGGCTGGTGTGACCTTGGGTCAGTCATAAGTTCTTTCAGAGCTGTTCTCTCAAAGGCAGTTGTTGAAAGATCTCTCTCAGCCCCACCTACCTCACAGGCTGTCTCTTGTTGGGAGGGGAAGGGAGAGGGGATTGTAAGCCGCTCTGTGAGTCCTTTGGGTGGTGAAGGGCAGGGTATAAATCCAATCTCTTCTCTTCTTGTTGTTTGGGCTTGTGATCAGATCAACTGCATCCATAATTCTTGAGATGTATGGGTGAATGCAGAGATTCTGGATGCAGAGGACCGTTCAAGACATTCTTGACTGTAATAGATATAGCCTCTTCCTGCAATGGTGGGCTTGGGCATCTTTTTGGGGTCTTAAATCCTTTGGTTCTCCAGTATTGGAGGGGCAGACTTTCTCTGAGGAGGTCTGAACTTACTCTAGCACTTCTTGACATGCCCAGGTGGCAGACCCCTGTTAGTAAAATGACACTCACTTTTATTGCATCAACTATACGTTTGCAGACTCTTTTCAAAGGCAGTCCCAGAAGTAGAAGTCTAATCTGGAGGATAAGATGTTGCTGAACATTCATCTAACACTTCATAAGTGCAAAACAAGCAATCTAACAAAGCCACTATTGTCTTTCTCTTCTCTCCATGATTCTTTCTTGGTTAATAATTATCATGGGCATTTGGCCATTCCTGTTTTTTTGTTTTTTAAGAACAGAGAGCTAAACTCATTCATGACTCATTAATCCCCACTTAATCTGTTGACACTTGCTTTATTCACAGTATTATAGTGATACTGTTCAGTAGATTAGCTTTGCTGGAATGATCTATCAGTAACTGTTCTTTGATGGGTACAAGATACCCACTAATAAAGAGCCTTGGCTAGTACATTTTTGGGTGCAGGAGGAGTGGTTATAACCTGGATGCTAAATATGTGTGTGTACTGCTTGCCATCTAAACTCAATTTCATGCTTCATATGCAGAAGTTTCCATGTTCAATTCTTGATACTTTCAGGTAAAGGATCTCAGCAGAGCTTGGCAAGGCCTCGGAGGTCTTAAAGAGTTGAAGCTACTTACAGTAGACCAGAGGTCTCCAACAGGTAGCTCTCCAGCTACTACAGCTGCTTGCCAACTGTTCATGCATTCCCTAGAGCACCCAGGAAAACATTTCTTTAGGTTTTTAATTTTTTTAAAGCTTTTATTTCATAGGATTATTTTTTTTGCATTGCTTAGCTGATAGCTTCATTTCTGATAAGCTTCCAAAACATGCTCTGTTTCTAGGACAGAATAAATCTTGTTGACATGCTGGGGAGGGGGGAGGAAATAGCTTGGTTGGGGCATTACTCAGGAGTCACTCTCATTAAAGAAAAGATTGGCAACCCCTGGAGCAGACATGGCCCAGTTGTCTAAATACAAGACAGCTTCAAATCATAACCTAGAAATATGACTATTCGTGGTCACTTCACACATTTCCTAATTCTTACACATGGGGAGACTTCCCATTTCAAACATTTGGATCAGTGGCGAGCAAGCCATATATTTATTTACTTATTTATTTATGTCCCTGCCTTTCCCCTATTGGGGACCAAAAGTAGTTTACATCATTCTCCACTGTTCCATTTTACCATTACAGCCAAGCCTATAAGTTTAGGCTGAGTTACCCTGTGACTGACCCAAAATTACCCAGCAAGTTTTGGTAGCAGACTAGTAGATTTGAACCTGGTCTCCCTGATCCTAGTCCAACACTCTAACCAGGGCTTTTTTTCTGGGGGAACACGCTCGGAGTTCTTTGATAAAATTATTTTTAAAATGTTTAAAGGTTCATGAATTTTCAGTATACAGATTGAAAACTTCATTTCCCTCTTGAGAAATCTGGCACCTCTTTTTCAAAAACAAACAAAAACCCTGATTCTAACCACTATACCATGCTGGCTCTCAAGTATTATATAGCGGTTAGAGTGCTGGGCTAGCATGGGGTGGCAGGATCAAGTCCCCAGTCTCCACGTATTCAGGCCCGTAAGAGACAATGTGACTGTCTTAATCTTCTCCATCCCCATGGTCTTCACCTTACTTTTTTGCAGGACATTTGTTATTTCAATAGTGGCAGGAAGCAATTTAATATTTCTCCATGCTCATCCCAGATCTATTTATTCATTTCTAACTGCATTATAAACTATTGAATTGATACCCTGCATAGTATTCATGTGCTAGTTCTCAGTTATTTAATACCCAATTATCCCTGTCTACCTATTTTCTGGGATTTGTCCCTGGTAAAGCAGCATCCCTATTCCATTCCAGTGATTGTCTCTGAGAAATGTCTTGTTAAATTTTTGTGTTTCTAGCATTGACATTCTTCAGAGTTCATCAGCTTGTTTCCCAGGGTCTCTTGAAATTATATTTCTAGATGGGGAAATGATGGTATCCTGTTCCCAATGCATGTACAGGTAAAATCTGGATCACCCAGTCGCTTTGTGGCCGTGTGATCAGGGGGCTAACTTTGCCTCCCTGTGAGGAGGAGAGGCAGCCGTTAGGTGGCAAAAGCCACATCCAGGTCCCTGAAGGGGGCAGGGCTGGAGCTCTGCTGAGGCTGGTCCCTGCCTTCTGGAGCAGTCATGCCCTTTCGTTCGGTGAAGCAGGAGCTCTGTTGCTGAGCTCCGAGAGTCGGGCATGGTTGGGACAGCCAAGTGCGCTTCTCTTGTGGCGGTGGGTGGAAGAATCATCAGGCAGTGGACAGCAGTGAGGGACGCAGCAGTGGACCTCGTGAGGACGCCGCTGGAAGTTGCAGTGGAGATAACTGGTTCGGTGAGATCGAAGATCCCTGCAGCAGCATGTGGCAGAGGCCTTGGTGGCCAGCAGTGTTCCCTCTAAGCTGAGTTAGTGTGAGCTAGCTCACAGTTTTTTATCCTCCGGCTCACACATTTTTGTCTTAGCTCAAGAAGGATGGCTCCAGAGTAAACTAATTGATGCAGTAGCCTAATTGCTCGCTCACAGCTTTAATGCCAGTAGCTTACAAAGTAGAATTTTTGCTCACAAGACTCCACAGCTTAGAGGGAGCATTGGTGGCCAGCAGTTTGTGGGGGCGAACCAGCTAGTGACTGGGGGCAACCGCATTGGCTTGGGTGCTGCAGGGGCCCTACTGAGGCTTAGCTCCAGGGAATTTCATATGGCAACATACCCACCAGGTTACAACTGGGCTCCTGGGGTCATGGGTTACCCCCCATTACTTCTTTGGGGTGTTTTGTAGGAAGTCGGTGGGTCTGGCAGCAGCTTGGGGCTCTCCAACCCCCCTATACCTTGAGTGTAGCAGTGGCTTTCATGGCGCTCCCTTGCTGAGCAGAGGCAATTTTGTCTTCTCCATTTTGGGGTGTTTGGAGGGAGGTCAACGGGGCCCATAGTAGATTGGGCTCCCTCCCTCCCCTTTTCCTTGATTGTATCTGGGCCTTCCTTGGTGCTCCCTTGCTGGGCGGTGGCCATTTTATGGTGCTGGTGGGGCAGGCATCTTGTGGTGCTGGTAGAATAGCCATTTTGGTTTTTCATCATGGCACCCAAGAAAGGCACTAGGTGTGCCAAAGGAAAGCAACCTGCACCTAAAGCCCCACCTAAGAGGCCTGCTCCTGCCCTTTCTTTGTCTGATGATGAGGATGGGGAAGTTGTTCAGCAGGCTATTCTGAACAGGCTGAGGGCTGTGGAGCAGGCTTCTGGGGTTCCCACACCCCGTCCACTGCCTTTGGAAGGATAGCCTGGTAAAAAGGCTGAGGTCCTAACTCGATTGTCTCTTGTTGAGGGCAGGATTCCATCTATCTCAGGGAGGTGCAGTAGCAGAGCTGCCCCAAATGATGTTGCATCAGGCAGCCTGCCAGGGGCTGGAGCACAACAGCAAGGTGCGGCAGAACCTGGGCCAACTGCTGCAGGACCATCTGCACATCATATGGGGCCTGTCTGGCTTTGGGGAACTTGGGGTGGTCAGTCCAGGCCCAGTGCAATTCCCACTAACCCACCATATGCCCAGGGTGCAGGCCAGCAATGGGGACCCCCACCTATGCAGGCAATTCCACATGGGGCCCAAGGGAGCTGGTATGGGCAGGCACCTGCTATGACAGGTCCATGGTGGGGACCTCCACCACTCTGGAGTGCTTTGTATGCTGCAGCCCCCGTGCCAGTGCTCTCTTTTGGCAACCTGGTGCTTCCTCTGGGTGACCCCTTTTTGCCAGCTACTAAAGAGAAGATATTTAAGGGTGGATATGTTGATGTTGTTACCCTTCTTTACTGTGATTTGGATGATAAGGACAAAGCAAAGCTTTAAAAGATGAAGGTAGATCGGACTTGGGCTAATCAGGTAGCTGGTTTTCTGATTTACGCCAGAGTACTTTCTAAGGTGCAGCCCTAGCGGGCAGTGTTATTATTTCAGTATTTTGACATAATATATAAGGGTTATACAGACTTTACTGGCCCAGCATGGCTACAGTATGATGAAGAGTTTAGGATGCGGGCTGCCATGAACCCCTCCTTGCAATGGGACCAAGTGCACCAGCAGCTGTGGCTGCAGGTTATATGTTCCCAGTGTGGCCCAATTTAAGTGACCGCTTACATAGTGGCCATCTTGTTCATTGCCTGTCACCTGCTCCCAGTGCCCTTAGTGTTGTGGGGCAGGTGGTAAAGGGCCCCAGTCCCATAAAGCTGAGAGTGCTTGAGGCTTAGTTGCAGAAATATCCCAAGCAGGCAGATGGTTTGTATCTGTTGAATGGTTTCAAATTTGGTTTTCATATTCCCTGTCAGGGCCCTAGGGCTTCCTTCATGGCATGCAACTTGGCCTCAATCAAGGGCATGGAGCACATAGTCAGGTGTAAAATTGATAAGGAAAGGGCTGAAGGGAGGATCTTGGGCCCATTGCCTACCCCCCTTCTGTACTTAACTTCCATCTTTCCCCATTGGGGATTGTTCCCAAGAAAGCACCAGGCAAATACAGGTTGATTCACCACCTTTCTTAACCTAGGGGGGCATCAGTTAACGACTCTATCCACTACTCCTTACGCTCAGTCTGGTACACTTCATTTGACCAAGCAGTTTGCATAGTACGTTGCTGTGCCGTAGGGGTGGAGATGGTGAAGTGCGACATCAAGTCTGCCTTTCATCTTCTCCTGGTGCACCCAGACACCTTTCTTTTGAGGGCCAGTTTTACATGGACTAGGCTTTACCTATGGGCTGCTCCATGTCCTGTGCTGCATTTGAATATTGTAGTTCATTTTTGGAGTGGGCCCTCCACTTTCGCACTGGGCTTACCATGGTGGCTCACTGCTTGGATGATTTTCTGTTTGTGGCCCCTGCAGGCTCTGGTCAGTGTGAACAGCTATTGCAGGGTTTCATGGAGCTGTATGACAAGCTGGGGGTTCCCTTGGCACATGAGAAAATGCTTCCCAGGTATTGATGTTTTTAGGTGTGGAAATTGACACTGCGGCTCAAGCATCTTGTCTATCCACCAGTAAGTTGGTTGAGCTGCATATAAGAGTGGCTGAATTCAGAAGGAAAAAGAAAGCCACGTTGCATGAATTTCAGCAGTTGGTGGGTTACCTCAACTTTGCATGCAAGGTTGTGGCACTGGGTAGGGCTTTCCTGCAGAGATTCTGTGATGCCATGAGCGGGCTGTGCCTTCCTCACTACTGAGCCAGGGTCACAGCTGGTGTCTGGGTGGATTTGGACTTGTGGCTGGAATTTTTGGTGTCCTTCAATGATGTCTCGTTTTGGAGAGATGATCTGAAGTTGGAGGCTGGGCTGCAAATCCATTCAGATGCCACAGGATTGTTGGGTTTTGGAGTTTATCTTCAGGGGCACTGGTGTGCTGTGGAGTGACCCACTGATTGGGTGAAGGACGGGATTTCTAGGGATCTGACTTTTATGGAATTTTTTCCCATCTTGGTGGCAGTTTGGCTGTGGGGTGATGAGCTGGCCAATCAGTCAGTTCACTTTTGGTGTGACAACTTAGCTGTGGTACAGATCATTAGCTCCCTCACATCCAAATTGCTCCAGGTGATGTCCTTGGTGCACACTTTTACTCTTCACTGTCTATGGCTTAACATTTTGTTTCTTGCCAGACATGTACCTGGGACTGACAATGGGGTGGCTGATGCTCTCTCTCATAAACATATGGAGAAGTTCTGTCAGCTGGGCCCAGAACCTGACCTGCAGCTGGTGAGAATGCTGCAGGAGCTCTGGTTGATTGGAAGGCAGAGGTGCACAGGGCAATGGGACTAGCCATTGCTCCAGGCATGCAGTGAGCATATGACTGGGAGGTCCACCAGTTTGCCGAGTTTAGGCATGAGGTAGGGTATCCTAGTCTGTGGCCAGTGCCCATGGACCATTTGTTGCATATTGTATTACCATTAAAGGTAAGGGTTTAGCAGTTAGTTCAATCAAAGTTTTGCTCTTGGCAGTGGCATATGCCGGTAAGGCTCATAGGCATTTGGATGTGATGGGTGATTTCAGGATCCATAGGATGTTGGAGGGTTGGACACAAGAATCAGGGGTGCAGGCTGACTGTAGGCTGCCCATTTCCCCAGTGTTTTTGCAGGGCTTGCAAGCTATTTGGGGCAACGTCTGTGCATCAGCCTATGAGCCGGGCCTTTTTCATGCAGAGGCACTGGTTGCCTTTTGGGGGGATTTTCTTATAAGTGAGCTGGTGGCCCAATCAAAGTTGGATAAGTCTGGACATGTACTGGAGGTTCAGTACATGCGCTTGGAGGGTGACAGGATCTACTTTACCTTGAGGCATTCCAAAACAGACCAAAGACAGCAGGGATCTGTAGTCATACTCGGCATATGTTCTGAAAAGCAGCTGTGCCCGGTCTTGGCACTAGCTGCTTACTTAGCTGTTAGAGGGTTAGGGGGTGGTGTATTGTTTCACCATCATGATGGAATCCCTTTAACAAAACATCAGTTTTGGGCTGTCACCTCCACTACTTTAGGGAGGCTGGGACTTTCTGGCGTGCATTTTTGCACCCATCCCTTCCCGATTGGTGCTGCATCCACAGCGGCAGCCATGGATTACCTGGCCCAAGATATCCAACATTTGGGCAAGTGGCATTTATAAGTCATATGTTCACCCTATGGTGAGACCCTGAATTGGCTTTGGTGTGCCTGATTCTGTTTGAGTTGTTGGTTCCATTGCTCACTGCTCTTTTGTTTCAGGTCCTGTTGGCCAGTGGGAGAGGAAGAGAATACTCATCTGCAGGTACAGTTTTTTTGGGGAGCAGCACACAGAGCAAAGCGGATGCCCATGGGCTTGCAGCTGGGGCGCAGTCACTTTGCCATGGTGGAGTGGCTAGGGCACCGGGGTTTGCAGTGGCCCAGTCTTTTGCAGTTGCTGTTCAAGGGGAGGGTTGGTCCTCCTCCCCATGTTTCTGTTATTCATCTGGGAGGCAATGATTTGGGCCTGACCAAAGGGAAGGAATTGATCTTTCAGGACAAGGCAATTTTCACCTTATTAGGCAGTGATGGCCAGGAACCTTAATTGCTTGGTCTGCCATGGTGCTGCATTTGGTTTGGTGAAGTGTGATGGATGTCAGGTTCAAAAGCAAGTAGATCCAAGCATTCTTAGGAGTAAGAAGGGCTTTATTGGAATACAGTGCTAAAACCCACAGTATAGAGGTCATTGTCAGGAATGGCGATGCAAGTGGCTCAAGCATGTTTATAGTGTGATGCAAAATTGCAACTAGCAAATGACCTGCAAGCACGCGCGCGGGAAACTCCCGGCGGGAGAATTACTTAATGGGTGGGAGATGGCTCCCTCCTCCCCTCGTCTTCACAGGACTGGAAAATTCTCATACAAAGAAGAATAGCCCAAAATCTGCACTCAAGGCCACTGTGATAAGACCGAGCGGCAGGGAAGAAGTTCCCACATTACTGCTAGCATACCTACGCAAGCGCAAAAGCAGGGACGAGATAGGGAACACAGCACAATGGATACAGTGTGAAACAATACAGAATCATTACTGACACTCTGCCTTCCCCAAAATATCCCCCACCCACCTAGGGAGGGGAGAAGAGAGGGCCGCCCGGTTTGCCCAGGAATCGGGTGTGAAAGTCTTGGATTAAATCTGGTGCTTGTATGTCAGAGACTTTCACCCATTCATGATGTTGGGGCCCAAAGCGGACCCATTCGACCAGATAGTACAATTGGCCATGGAGTATTTTAGAGTCCAGAATGTCAGCCAGTTCAAAGTGTTCCTCGCCATCAACCATCAAGGGGGGTGTCACGGTACGTTCCGGGCGCCACTTACTCGGAGGGTGTGCCAGTTTGAGAAGGCTGAAATGGAAGATGGGATGAATGTTTTTAAGCGATTTAGGCAAGTCAAGTTGCACAGTGACATTATTTATACAACGTAGGATTCGGAAAGGGCCGATGTACTTCCATGCTAATTTCTTGGAAGTTTGGGGGAGGCGCAGATTTTTTGTGGACAAGTACACATAGTCACCAGGCTGAAGGTCCCAACCCAC
The DNA here is from genome assembly GCA_029375565.1 of Gekko gecko. Classification (NCBI taxonomy): domain Eukaryota; kingdom Metazoa; phylum Chordata; class Lepidosauria; order Squamata; family Gekkonidae; genus Gekko; species Gekko gecko. Next base: position 211,662,473 of record JAPDNY010000005.1, on the reverse strand, counting down.
CACCCTCTTTTTATCAGCCTGTTTCTTGTACTGGGCTTTGGCAGCATCTAACACTGCAGAAATCATCGGCCAGGAGTCGCAGAAAGATTTACACCAGTCCATAGCTTTTCCCTCTGTAGTTTCATTTGATAGGAATGGTAGAGGGGGGCTATCATAGCCCAGAGCTGCCTTGAATGGAGACATTCCGGATGAAGCGTGCCAGGAGTTATTGTAGGCAAATTCGGCTAAGGGAAGCAATTCTACCCAATTGTCTTGCTGATAGTTAGTGAAACAATGCAAGTATTGTTCTAGGGTTTGATTAACCCTCTCCATTTGGCCGTCCGTTTCTGGATGGTAGGCACTGCTTAAGGCTCGTTCTATACCCATAAGAGCCATCAACTCAGTCCATAATTTAGAAACGAACTGAGCCCCGCGGTCGGAAATTATTTTGATTGGCGAAGCATGGAGTCTAACGATGTGGTGCATGAAGACTTTGGCCAATCCTTTGGCGGTTGGTAAGCCGGGGAAAGGAATGAAGTGGGCTTGCTTCGAAAACAGGTCAACAACTACCCACACAACCATCATGTTTTTGCTGGGAGGTAGGTCTGTGATAAAGTCCATAGAAATGACTTCCCATGGGCGACCAGGGGTCGGTAAAGGCTGTAAGAGACCCGGGGGCTTCCCGCCCTGGTTTTACACCTGCTGCAAACCTGGAAGGATTGTATGTACATGGACAAGTCTTTCTTTAAATGGGGCCACCAAAAGCTGCGCTGTAAGAGGTGCAATGATTTCACATGGCCGAAATGTCCGGCTGGTTTTAGGTCATGGACTGCTTGTAAGACCTCTGACCGGACACTTTCAGGCACAAAAAGTTTGTTTCCTTTATACCAACAATCGTTAGATTTATGCACCAGGTCTCCCTGGGCTTGTAACATTTCCTTTTCTTGTTCAGTGATGGCTTGAGCAAATCTTTTTTCCAGGGCTCAGGGGAGGGGTGAGGAACCGAAGTTTTTTGGCTTTGTTTGCGAGTTATTACCACCCCAGTTAGTTGGGTTGGAGTGAACAATGACTCCCGTACCTCTAGTTTCTCGCTAGCATGTTGGGGTAGGCGAGAAAGAGCATCGGCCAAGTGGTTGGATTTGCCCGGGAAATGGTGCAAAGTAAACTGGAATTTAGAAAAGAACTCAGCCCATCTGAATTGTTTGGCATTGAGGACCCGGGGCTTTCGAAGTACCTCGAGATTTTTATGGTCTCGAAAGGAACTCGGGCTCCTTCCAGCCAATGATGCCAGGTAGCTAGTGCTAGACGTATGGAGGCTGCCTCCTTGTCCCAAATGGGCCAGAACCTTTCTGTCTCGTTAAACTTTCGAGACACATAGGTCAGTGGGTGGAGGTGCCCTTGTGCATCCTCTTGGAGGATCGCTCCCCCATTGCAGTGTCTGATGCGTCAACTTGAACAATAAATTTCTTTGTCTCATCAGGGTGGGCAAGCACCGGTTCAGTTGTGAATAATTTCTTGAGTTGGTCAAAGGCTTGTTGGCAAAGAGGGGTCCAATCTAAGCAAGCCCCGGGTTGGGAAGCCTTAGCCCCCCTCCCTTTAGTCTTTAGAAGGTCCGTGAGTGGGAGCGCAACCTGGGCAAAGTGGGGTAGGAATTGGCGGTAGAAATTAGCGAAGCCTAGGAAACTTTTGAGCTGTCGCCTGGTTTTGGGGGGTTCCCACTTCAATACATCATGGACCTGCTTGGGGTCCATCTCTAACTCGTCCGGGGAGATGCGGTAGCCCAGGAAATCAATGCGTGTTTGGTGAAACTCACACTTTCAGAGTTTTACAAACAATTTGTGCTTTAACAATCGAGTAAGGACCTCTTGAAGCAACGGAGTGTGAGTTTCCAGGTCTGGGGAGTACACCAAGATATCATCCAAGTAAACAACCACCCCTTTGAACAACAAGGGGTGCAGCACCTCATTTATCAAGTTCATAAGTACCCCCGGGGCCCCCTGTAATCCAAAGGGCATTACTCGGTATTCGAATTGTCCCAGTGGGGTATTGAAGGTTATCTTATGCTCATTGCCCTGCTTTATGCGCACTCTGAAGTAGGCATCCCGCAGATCCAACTTGGAAAAAATCTTTCCTTTGGCTACTTCCGCAAGCAAGTCTTTGATGATTGGCATAGGATATGCATTGGTTACAGAGACCGCATTAAGGCCTCAATAATCTGTGCAAAGTCTTAGTCCCCCGTCCTTCTTTTTGCAAAACAGCACTGGGGCCGCAAAGGGGGACGAGGCTGGTCGGATAAAACCTCGGGCCAGGTTTTTATCAATGAATCTACGTAATTCCTCCTTCTCCATGGAGCTCATAGCATATATTTTCCCCCTTGGCAGTTTCTTCCCAGGAAGGATCTCTATAGTACAGTCCGAGTTGCAGTGGGGGGCAGTTCATCTGCCTCCTCCTCCTCGAAAACCCGGGCAAAGTCCCTGTACTCAGGAGGGATATGATTAATTTCTTCTGCTGCCAAGCAGGCCCATGGGGGTTCATTATCGGGAGGGGTTCCCCAGTCCGGGTCCCATTTGTGTTCAGTACACTTTGGGGAGATGAAGCGTACGACTCCGTCCTCCCATAAAATGTATGGATCACATCCATGTAACCAGGGGCTTCCCAGGACCAATGGGAACTTGGCTTGCGGGGCTATGACAAATGAGCAAAGCTCCCAATGCTCCCCCGCTCCCACACGTAAGGGCACAGTTTCGAACCGACAGGGCTCCTTCATTGGTGTCCCATCCATCTGGGTAAACGTGATGGGTTCTTTCAATCTGGTAACCTCAGCTTCTAGTCTTGTAACTAAAGAGGGGTTTATCAAATCCCTCCCGCACCCAGAGTCAATGAGGCCTCAGACCCGGATGTGGGTCGTCATGGCCGGGTTCATTATAATCACAGTCACAAAGAAGAGAGAGGGATAATTGCTCACCATTTTTGGCGCTTTGAGGTTTGGATCTTGTTGAGCTGCACCAGTTACAACAGGACCGGCTCGTTTCCCTGCATCTCAGCCTCTTCCTCTTCCAGGAACATTGGATCCATAGGCTCTTGGTTGGCAAAGAGAGCCCGGGGATTACGCGGCTTGGCAGTACCTCTCCTTGGTGGGGGCACTGGGCACCGTCTCTCTTCCTCTCGTGGTGGGACTCGGTTGAGGTCCTCCTTAGGGCAGGAGGCGGCGAAAGGCCCTTTCTCCCCACATCTGAGGCACAGCCCTTGTCTCATGTGTTGGTCTCGGAGCCCACTCTGGGTGGTGGTGGGTTTGCTCTTCGCCTGGGTCGTGGAAGTGGCCAGGCAGTTATTCCCTAGGAACATATCCAGTTTCATGATGCGAAGTCGGCTTTTGGCCTGCTCCGCTTCTTCCATCCAACCTTGAAGGGTACGCGGCTCCTTTGAGCTGAGGACATTGTTGTGGATGTCCCACATCAATCTTTGGGTATCATCCTCAATGGTATCCATTCGTGTATCCACATCCTTACTAGGGCTGGGCCTCACTGGCCCGCGTGGAGTACGTCCCTGGGGTAGACCAAAGCTTCCATGGGGATCCATCAGGCTATCCCGGCTCTGGCTTCCCAGTAGGGACCAAGTGGTCTGGGTAGTGTCCAATAAATTCCTAGTCCATTCTTGTGGTTTCTGTTGAGTGACCCACTTGTCCCACGGAATTGGGCCAGGCTGGTAATAGGTTCGGGGTATCACCCCTCCATGGCTTGGGATTGATCCCGCTGGACTGTAGATTGGGAGGGTGTACGCCACTCCTAAAGTACTGGTCACTGGTGGGGTGACTGGTCCCGCTGCACAGTACTGTAGTCACTGGAGCCGTCATTACTGGTAAAACCGTTACCGGCACGGTGGTCACAGGAACCGTAGTCACTGGAACAGTAATCACTGCAACTGTAGTCACTGGTGTGGTGGTCACCGGGACTATCGCTGGCGCTCCTCTGGGGCCGCTCATCCTGGTTAGGAGATGCGTAGGCCGGATGGAACACGATGGTGGATTCCTGACAATTTCTGTCAGGTTCAAAAGCAAGTAGATCCAAGCATTCTTAGGAGTAAGAAGGGCTTTATTGGAATACAGTGCTAAAACCCACAGTGTAGAGGTTATTGTCAGGAATGGCGATGCAAGTGGCTCAAGCATGTTTATAGTGTGATGCAAAATTGCAACTAGCAAATGACCTGCAAGCACGCGCGCGGGAAACTCCCGTCGGGAGAATTACTTAATGGGTGGGAGATGGCTCCCTCCTCCCCTCGTCTTCACAGGACTGGAAAATTCTCATACAAAGAAGAATAGCCCAAAATCTGCACTCAAGGCCACTGTGATAAGACCGAGCGGCAGGGAAGAAGTTCCCACATTACTGCTAGCATACCTACGCAAGCGCAAAAGCAGGGACGAGATAGGGAACACAGCACAATGGATACAGTGTGAAACAATACAGAATCATTACTGACACTCTGCCTTCCCCAAAATATCCCCCACCCACCTAGGGAGGGGAGAAGAGAGGGCCGCCCGGTTTGCCCAGGAATCGGGTGTGAAAGTCTTGGATTAAATCTGGTGCTTGTATGTCAGAGACTTTCACCCATTCATGATGTTGGGGCCCAAAGCGGACCCATTCGACCAGATAGTACAATTGGCCATGGAGTATTTTAGAGTCCAGAATGTCAGCCAGTTCAAAGTGTTCCTCGCCATCAACCATCAAGGGGGTGTCACGGTACGTTCCGGGCGCCACTTACTCGGAGGGTGTGCCAGTTTGAGAAGGCTGAAATGGAAGATGGGATGAATGTTTTTAAGCGATTTAGGCAAGTCAAGTTGCACAGTGACATTATTTATACAACGTAGGATTCGGAAAGGGCCGATGTACTTCCATGCTAATTTCTTGGAAGTTTGGGGGAGGCGCAGATTTTTTGTGGACAAGTACACATAGTCACCAGGCTGAAGGTCCCAACCCACCACCCTCTTTTTATCAGCCTGTTTCTTGTACTGGGCTTTGGCAGCATCTAACACTGCAGAAATCATCGGCCAGGAGTCGCAGAAAGATTTACACCAGTCCATAGCTTTTCCCTCTGTAGTTTCATTTGATAGGAATGGTAGAGGGGGGCTATCATAGCCCAGAGCTGCCTTGAATGGAGACATTCCGGATGAAGCGTGCCAGGAGTTATTGTAGGCAAATTCGGCTAAGGGAAGCAATTCTACCCAATTGTCTTGCTGATAGTTAGTGAAACAATGCAAGTATTGTTCTAGGGTTTGATTAACCCTCTCCATTTGGCCGTCCGTTTCTGGATGGTAGGCACTGCTTAAGGCTCGTTCTATACCCATAAGAGCCATCAACTCAGTCCATAATTTAGAAACGAACTGAGCCCCGCGGTCGGAAATTATTTTGATTGGCAAAGCATGGAGTCTAACGATGTGGTGCATGAAGACTTTGGCCAATCCTTTGGCGGTTGGTAAGCCGGGGAAAGGAATGAAGTGGGCTTGCTTCGAAAACAGGTCAACAACTACCCACACAACCATCATGTTTTTGCTGGGAGGTAGGTCTGTGATAAAGTCCATAGAAATGACTTCCCATGGGCGACCAGGGGTCGGTAAAGGCTGTAAGAGACCCGGGGGCTTCCCCGCCCTGGTTTTACACCTGCTGCAAACCTGGAAGGATTGTATGTACATGGACAAGTCTTTCTTTAAATGGGGCCACCAAAAGCTGCGCTGTAAGAGGTGCAATGATTTCACATGGCCGAAATGTCCGGCTGGTTTTAGGTCATGGACTGCTTGTAAGACCTCTGACCGGACACTTTCAGGCACAAAAAGTTTGTTTCCTTTATACCAACAATCGTTAGATTTATGCACCAGGTCTCCCTGGGCTTGTAACATTTCCTTTTCTTGTTCAGTGATGGCTTGAGCAAATCTTTTTTCCAGGGCTCAGGGGAGGGGTGAGGAACCGAAGTTTTTTGGCTTTGTTTGCGAGTTATTACCACCCCAGTTAGTTGGGTTGGAGTGAACAATGACTCCCGTACCTCTAGTTTCTCGCTAGCATGTTGGGGTAGGCGAGAAAGAGCATCGGCCAAGTGGTTGGATTTGCCCGGGAAATGGTGCAAAGTAAACTGGAATTTAGAAAAGAACTCAGCCCATCTGAATTGTTTGGCATTGAGGACCCGGGGCTTTCGAAGTACCTCGAGATTTTTATGGTCTCGAAAGGAACTCGGGCTCCTTCCAGCCAATGATGCCAGGTAGCTAGTGCTAGACGTATGGAGGCTGCCTCCTTGTCCCAAATGGGCCAGAACCTTTCTGTCTCGTTAAACTTTCGAGACACATAGGCCAGTGGGTGGAGGTGCCCTTGTGCATCCTCTTGGAGGATCGCTCCCCCCATTGCAGTGTCTGATGCGTCAACTTGAACAATAAATTTCTTTGTCTCATCAGGGTGGGCAAGCACCGGTTCAGTTGTGAATAATTTCTTGAGTTGGTCAAAGGCTTGTTGGCAAAGAGGGGTCCAATCTAAGCAAGCCCCGGGTTGGGAAGCCTTAGCCCCCCTCCCTTTAGTCTTTAGAAGGTCCGTGAGTGGGAGCGCAACCTGGGCAAAGTGGGGTAGGAATTGGCGGTAGAAATTAGCGAAGCCTAGGAAACTTTTGAGCTGTCGCCTGGTTTTGGGGGTTCCCACTTCAATACATCATGGACCTGCTTGGGGTCCATCTCTAACTCGTCCGGGGAGATGCGGTAGCCCAGGAAATCAATGCGTGTTTGGTGAAACTCACACTTTCAGAGTTTTACAAACAATTTGTGCTTTAACAATCGAGTAAGGACCTCTTGAAGCAACGGAGTGTGAGTTTCCAGGTCTGGGGAGTACACCAAGATATCATCCAAGTAAACAACCACCCCTTTGAACAACAAGGGGTGCAGCACCTCATTTATCAAGTTCATAAGTACCCCCGGGGCCCCCTGTAATCCAAAGGGCATTACTCGGTATTCGAATTGTCCCAGTGGGGTATTGAAGGTTATCTTATGCTCATTGCCCTGCTTTATGCGCACTCTGAAGTAGGCATCCCGCAGATCCAACTTGGAAAAAATCTTTCCTTTGGCTACTTCCGCAAGCAAGTCTTTGATGATTGGCATAGGATATGCATTGGTTACAGAGACCGCATTAAGGCCTCAATAATCTGTGCAAAGTCTTAGTCCCCCGTCCTTCTTTTTGCAAAACAGCACTGGGGCCGCAAAGGGGGACGAGGCTGGTCGGATAAAACCTCGGGCCAGGTTTTTATCAATGAATCTACGTAATTCCTCCTTCTCCATGGAGCTCATAGCATATATTTTCCCCTTGGCAGTTTCTTCCCAGGAAGGATCTCTATAGTACAGTCCGAGTTGCAGTGGGGGGGCAGTTCATCTGCCTCCTCCTCCTCGAAAACCCGGGCAAAGTCCCTGTACTCAGGAGGGATATGATTAATTTCTTCTGCTGCCAAGCAGGCCCATGGGGGTTCATTATCGGGAGGGGTTCCCCAGTCCGGGTCCCATTTGTGTTCAGTACACTTTGGGGAGATGAAGCGTACGACTCCGTCCTCCCATAAAATGTATGGATCACATCCATGTAACCAGGGGCTTCCCAGGACCAATGGGAACTTGGCTTGCGGGGCTATGACAAATGAGCAAAGCTCCCAATGCTCCCCCGCTCCCACACGTAAGGGCACAGTTTCGAACCGACAGGGCTCCTTCATTGGTGTCCCATCCATCTGGGTAAACGTGATGGGTTCTTTCAATCTGGTAACCTCAGCTTCTAGTCTTGTAACTAAAGAGGGGTTTATCAAATCCCTCCCGCACCCAGAGTCAATGAGGCCTCAGACCCGGATGTGGGTCGTCATGGCCGGGTTCATTATAATCACAGTCACAAAGAAGAGAGAGGGATAATTGCTCACCATTTTTGGCGCTTTGAGGTTTGGATCTTGTTGAGCTGCACCAGTTACAACAGGACCATTGTCATTGAGTTTAACATTTGTACAGATAGGGAGTTGCCCAAAAAAACTGACGCAACCACTTTTAACTTTAAAAGGGGTAACTTCTCTGGTATGAGGGGACATGTGAGGAAGAAATTGAAAGGAAGAGTGGAGAAGGTCAAAACCATTGGGGAAGCTTGGAGACTATTTAAAAAGACAATCCTAGAAGCTCAGAAAAATATATACCGTAGGTTAGGAAAGGTACAAATAGGTATAGAAAAAAGCCTGCATGGTTAACAAATAAAGTAATGGAAGCTGTAAAAGGTAAGAAGGATTCCTTTAAGCGGTGGAAAGCTAGTCTTAGTGAGGTTGATAAAAGGGAACACAGACTATGGCAAATAAAATGCAAGTCTGTGATCAGGCAAGCAAAAAGGGAATATGAGGAGCACATCGCAAAAAACATAAAGACAAACAATAAAACTTTCTTCAAATACATTAGAAGTAGGAAGCCAGCCAGGGAGGCAGTGGGGCCCTTGGATGACCAAGGGGTAAAAGGAGTAGTGAAGGATGATAGGGAAATGGCTGAGAAGCTGAATGCATTTTTTGCCTCTGTCTTCACTGTGGAAGAGGAGAAGTGTTTGCCCACTCCAGAAGCACTGATTTCGGGAGGGGGTTTGAAAGACCTGAATCAGATTGCGGTGACAAGAGAGGAAGTCCTCCGACTGATGGACAATTTAAAAACTAATAAATCACCAGGCCCGGATGGCATTCATCCGAGAGTTCTGAAAGAACTCAAATGTGAACTTGTGGATCTCCTGACAAAAATATGTAATCTTTCTTTAAAATCTGCCTCCATTCCTGATGACTGGAAGGTAGCTAATGTCACTCCCATCTTTAAAAAGGGCTCCAGGGGAGATCCAGGAAATTACAGGCCAGTCAGTCTGACATCGATACCGGGTAAGTTGGTGGAAACTGTTATTAAGGAAAGAATTAGTAGGCACATTGATGAACAAAAACTATTGAGGCAGACTCAGCATGGGTTCTGTAAGGGAAGATCTTGTCTCACTAACCTGTTAGTGTTTTTTGAGGGAGTGAACAAACATGTGGACAAGGGGGACCCAATAGATATTATTTACCTTGACTTCCGGAAAGCTTTTGATACAGTTCCTCATCAAAGGCTCCTAAGTAAGCTCAATAGTCATGGGATAAAAGGACAAGTCCTCTTGTGGATCAAAAACTGGCTTATAAATAGGAAACAGAGAGTGAGTATAAATGGGAAACTTTCTCAGTGGAGGGTGGTAAGCAGTGGGGTACCACAGGGATCAGTACTCGGTCCCATGCTTTTTAACTTGTTTATTAACGATTTGGAATTGGGAGTAAGCAGTGATGTGGCTAAATTTGCAGATGACACGAAGTTGTTCAGGGTGGTGAAAACCAGGGAGGATTGTGAGGCACTCCAAAGGGATCTGTTGAGGATGGGTGAGTGGGCGTCAACGTGGCAAATGGGGTTCAATGTGGCCAAGTGCAAAGTGATGCACATTGGAGCCAAAAATCCTAAATATAAATACACGTTGATGGGGTCTGATCTGGCAGAGACTGACCAAGAGAGAGATCTTGGAGTCGTAGTGGATAACTCGCTGAAAATGTCTACACAATGTGTAGCTGCAATAAAGAAGGCCAACGCTATGCTGGGGATTATTAGGAAGGGAATTGATAACAAATCAGCCAGTATCATCATGCCCCTGTATAAATCATTGGTGCGACCTCATTTGGAATACTGTGTACAGTTCTGGTCACCACATCTCAAAAAGGATATTATAGCATTGGAAAAAGTGCAGAGAAGGGCAACTAGAATGATAAAAGTGTTGGAACACCTTCCCTATGAAGAAAGGTTAAAATGCTTGGGGCTCTTTAGCTTGGAGAAACGACGGCTGAGGGGTGACATGATCGAGATTTATAAGATTATGAATGGGATTGAGCAGGTTGAGAAAGAAGTACTTTTCTCCCTTTCTCACAATACAAGAACTCGTGGGCACTCTATGAAATTGCTGAGCAGTCGGGTTAGAACAGATAAAAGGAAATACTTCTTCACCCAAAGAGTGATTAACATATGGAATTCACTGCCACAGGAGGTCGTGGCAGCTGCAAGCATGGACAGTTTCAAGAGGAAATTAGATAAACATATGGAGCAGAAGTCCACCAGTGGCTATTAGCCACAGGGTATAGAATGAGAACTCTCAGTCTGGGGCAGGTGATGCACTCTATTCTTGGTGCTGGAGGGGGCAGCAGTGGGAGGGCTTCTGGTGCCCTGGCCCCACTGCTGGACCTCCTGATGGCACCTGGTATATTTTGGCCGCTGTGTGACAGAGTGTTGGACTAGATGGGCCATTGGCCTGATTCAACATTGGCTTCTCTTATGTTCTTATGTTCTTATGACCGGCTCGTTTCCCTGCATCTCAGCCTCTTCCTCTTCCAGGAACATTGGATCCATAGGCTCTTGGTTGGCAAAGAGAGCCCGGGGATTACGCGGCTTGGCAGTACCTCTCCTTGGTGGGGGCACTGGGCACCGTCTCTCTTCCTCTCGTGGTGGGACTCGGTTGAGGTCCTCCTTAGGGCAGGAGGCGGCGAAAGGCCCTTTCTCCCCACATCTGAGGCACAGCCCTTGTCTCATGTGTTGGTCTCGGAGCCCACTCTGGGTGGTGGTGGGTTTGCTCTTCGCCTGGGTCGTGGAAGTGGCCAGGCAGTTATTCCCTAGGAACATATCCAGTTTCATGATGCGAAGTCGGCTTTTGGCCTGCTCCGCTTCTTCCATCCAACCTTGAAGGGTACGCGGCTCCTTTGAGCTGAGGACATTGTTGTGGATGTCCCACATCAATCTTTGGGTATCATCCTCAATGGTATCCATTCGTGTATCCACATCCTTACTAGGGCTGGGCCTCACTGGCCCGCGTGGAGTACGTCCCTGGGGTAGACCAAAGCTTCCATGGGGATCCATCAGGCTATCCCGGCTCTGGCTTCCCAGTAGGGACCAAGTGGTCTGGGTAGTGTCCAATAAATTCCTAGTCCATTCTTGTGGTTTCTGTTGAGTGACCCACTTGTCCCACGGAATTGGGCCAGGCTGGTAATAGGTTCGGGGTATCGCCCCTCCATGGCTTGGGATTGATCCCGCTGGACTGTAGATTGGGAGGGTGTACGCCACTCCTAAAGTACTGGTCACTGGTGGGGTGACTGGTCCCGCTGCACAGTACAGGACCAATGCTGTAGTCACTGGAGCCGTCATTACTGGTAAAACCGTTACCGGCACGGTGGTCACAGGAACCGTAGTCACTGGAACAGTAATCACTGCAACTGTAGTCACTGGTGTGGTGGTCACCGGGACTATCGCTGGCGCTCCTCTGGGGCCGCTCATCCTGGTTAGGAGATGCGTAGGCCGGATGGAACACGATGGTGGATTCCTGACAATTTCTGTCAGGTTCAAAAGCAAGTAGATCCAAGCATTCTTAGGAGTAAGAAGGGCTTTATTGGAATACAGTGCTAAAACCCACAGTGTAGAGGTTATTGTCAGGAATGGCGATGCAAGTGGCTCAAGCATGTTTATAGTGTGATGCAAAATTGCGACTAGCAAATGACCTGCAAGCGCGCACGCGGGAAACTCCCGGCAGGAGAATTACTTAATGGGCGGGAGGGTTCTGCACATGCGGTAGAGAGAAGAGGTCATCTTCCACCCTCGCTCCGATAACCGAGGAGATTTATGACCCAATAAAACAAAAAAGCAGCTCTTTTGAAAACAAATTTATCACCTTTGGAAGCCTCTATCAAATTGCAGCCAAGAAAAACATCAAAAACTGTAAGTCAAGTCTGCTAATTAACTTCTTTCGCTTTCAAGGCTGCTGGCAACAAGCGCTCAGCATCTAAGAAATGGCCACACCTGCACAATTTAACCCCCCGAAAAACTTAAAGGAGGTTGGAGAAATGCTGTTTAACATGGAACAGAATATAAGGGGGGATTTTAGACAGTTGCAAGCTGAAATAAAATCTGTCTGTGCAGAGTTGGCAGAGGTTAAAGTGGTGGCAGTGGGGTCGAAGAATAAAGCAGAGGAAAATGAACAAAAGATAAAACAACTCACTGCCCAGATAGGACGCTTAAGTGATAGAACAAGATGGTCAAATCTTAGATTTACGGGCTTTTCTGAAGATATTCCACGTCAAGAGGTGGAGAAAGAACTGGTGGAATGGATGCAAAATCAAGGCTTGGAAGTGCAAGAGAACGATATAGAAAGAGCCCACCGAGTGAGAGCAAGGAGAGCTTCCGGGGCTCCAAGGGAAATCATAGTTAAGTTTGCACGGGAGAAACAAGCAGCGCTAGTTTTTAAGGAACTTAAAAAGAAAAAGGACCTCCAGTATAAAGAACGGAAAGTGCTTGTACGTCTGGATTTTTCACCAGAGACACTCCAGGAAAGGAAGAGGCTACAGCCATGGGCTCAAAAACTGCATGAAAAAGGCATCCCCTTTACCTGGGGCTACCTGGCCATACTGATTGTGTTTAGAGACGGAAAAAGGTACACTGCAAGAAATGAGAAGGAGGCGTCGAATATGCTAGCTGACCTGGGGTTACAGACCCGAGATGAAGAAGCAGAGGAAGAAGAGGAGGAAATGCTAGAAGGAGAGAGTAGCAGCCCTTCCATCTTAGAAGGGAAGAGCAAAAAACATCAAGTGCACACTAGCCCGCAGCTGAAACTCTAAATTTGGGGTGAAGAGTTGGGTCTCAATAAATAATAATAAAAGAAAATAGATAAGTAAGAGATGGGGTGGGGGGGACGACCAGCGGAACCTACAAGAGTGAAAAGAGGGCAGAAATCTTTTTTCTGAATGCACGAACTCTTTTGCACGGGGGGGGGGATTACTGATGTAACATTGCATAAGTATAAAAGGCACAGGTTGGTGTTTCCTACTGGGTAATGGTTAAACTTTTGTCTTTAAATGTGAACGGATTGACCTCAAATGTGAAAAGACACAGAGTATTAGCTTTGGCCAGAAAACTAAAGGTGGGGCTGATATACCTTCAAGAGACTCATAAGGCTAGGAAAGATGCTAAGCCAATTTTGTCCTCCCCACTTTGGAAAGTAGTGGCAGATGCAAGGGGAACGGCAAAGTCAAGGGGGTAGCCATTTTGGCGAGGAGTGACTTAAATATGGAAATATTGGACTGTAAAGAGGACAAAGAGGGGAGATATATTTTTTTGAAGTGTAAGCTAGATAATAAAATGTTTACCTTGGTCAATGTATACGCACCAAATGCAGGAACAAAGAGATTCCTATTAGGAACCCTGCAAAGAATACAGGCCTATAGTCAAGGTGAAATAATCATGGCAGGAGATTTTAATATGAATCTTTCAAATTTGAATGTCAGGAAATGGGGTTTAATAGAGGTGTTTGAAGCAAAAGGAAAAAAATCGGGGCCCACCTTCTTCTCTGCGAGACATAAGAAGTATACATGTATTGATTATGTTTTGATATCAGATTCACAGGTATTGAAAATTAATGAAGTTGAAGTACAGCCAATACTGATCTCTGATCATGCCCCAATTATAGTGGACTTGGCAATACAAATGGAGAAATTGGAAGGGAGGTGGAGATATAAAAACATAGTCTTAAGTAAAAAGGAACACAGGGACTATATAGTAAAACAGCTAACATACTATTTCAAAGAAAACAGAGGATCGATGGCACCTCATATAGTATGGGATGCAGTGAAGGCTGTTATGAGGGGACATCTAATTAGGACAGAAAAGTTACTAAAACTCCAGAGAGATAAAGATAACAAAAGCAAATTGGGACAACTAAAAATTTTGCAAGCACAACAATTAATTAAATTTGACACACAGCGGCAAAGGCAAATCCAAATTTTAAAAAATGATCTAGATACCCAAGATTTAGTTTTAGTGTATAAGAGGGAGACTCTAATTAAAAGCGAGTGGCGTAGAACAAACATGAACTCACAAAAGAAATTAGCTAATTATTTAAAGAGGAAAAAAGAAAAACAGAGAATAAAAAGTATAAGACAGGGCCAGAAGGAGGTGGGGGAAACACACTTAATAAGGGAAGCATTTGTTAAATACTACCAAAGTCTATATAAGACTTCAGGAAAAGGGGAACTTAAGGAGAAATGGACTACAAAAATATCTAAAGATGATCAGGAGCTTCTTAACAAAGACATAAGTGCTTCAGAAATTGAAAAGGTAATCAAACAATTAAAATTAGGAAAATCCCCGGGGATAGATGGATACACGGCAGAATATTACAAGGAAATGATAGAAATACCGATACCAGAAATGCTATTCCTATTTAACGATATAATGAAAGGTGGAAATACCCCTAACACATGGAAACAGGCAGAGATGGTGGTGATACTAAAGCCGTCAAAGGATCCTAAGGAGGTTGGTTCATATAGGCCAATTAGCCTAATGAACCAGGATTACAAAATATTTGCCAAAGTGCTAGCTAATAGACTAGATAAAATAATGCCAAAAATAATAGGAGAAGACCAGTATGGATTTATTTAAAGCAGACAAATTTTTCATCCAATAAGGAACATTTTAAATGTTCTAGCACATAAACACCAACATAAAGAAAAGAAACTGGCATTATTGAAATTGGATATATTTAAAGCTTTTGACACTGTTGAACACGACTTTCTTTGGGAGACATTAAAGGATAGTGGAATAGAAGGGAATTTCCTAGAAGCTGTAAAAAATCTTTATAAACAAGGAACAGCAACATTGTGGATAAATGGAGGCAGATCAAAAGAATTCTTAATTTTGAGAGGCGTAAAGCAAGGATGTCCACTGTCACCTTTATTATTTGCGATGGCTATAGAAGTTTTGGCAGATAGGATAAGGAACTCCCCTAGAATAGAAGAGTATAAAGTGGGAAAGGAAGAGGTTAAACTTAATCTCTTTGCAGATGATATTCTCTTGGTACTACAGGATTTCGAACATTATTCTGGGTTAGGTGTTAATATGGGGAAATCCAAAATAATATATTACAATATACCCAGGGGGGAACAGATATTAGTGAAGAAAGAAACAGCTATACCAAAAGGATGTAAAATATTAAAATATTTAGGCATTAAAATTTTTAAAAGAATGAATACAATTGATAAAAATAATTATTATGAAATATGGAAGAAGATTCGTAAAAATATGAGGGTATGGAAGACTAAATCAATGAATATATTAACTAAAATTAGAGCAATTAAAATGTTTCTAATCCCAAAGCTGAGCTATTTATACCAGGTCCTCCCATCAGAAATACCAAGAAAACAAGCAAAGGAATGGAATAGACAGTTAAGGGAGTGGGTTTTTGGAAGTAAATCAGCTAGGGCTACTCAAAAAATAATCTACACCCCACAAGACGAGATGGGGTGGGGTTTGACAAATTTAGAGAGTTATTTTGAGGCATTCCAAATCAAACATCTATTGGATGCAGAGATAAATAGAGATAAGAAATGGGTAAGAATAGAAAATGAAGTAAATAAGGAGAATGGGGGGTGTTTACAAAGAACTTAGCAGGAGAAATCAAAGAAACAATAGGGCCGAGGGCTATTGGCCTCAGAGTGTGGAAAAGATGGGAAGGAGTCTGGTCATTGGATCTGGTTAAATGGACTCCATTAGAACTATTACAGGAATTTAACGACCCCATATGGTGGGAAAACTTAAAAAAGAAAGGTTTGAACAGAGTAAAGGATTTATTGGACAAGTCGGGATCGTTGTTATAAAGAGAAAAATGCATGGGAATGCTGGGGGAAAGGAATTGGTTACGGGTTTATGGATTATATGAGGCAATAAGTAAACTAACCTGCCCAGGGGTAATACCCAAGGAAAGTCGATTGAAGGCAATTATGTTAAAGATTGAACTCGCAAAAAAAGGTATAGTGGGGGATTTATACAATCTAATGGTCAGTGAGGTGGATTATATAGGACAAGTGATACAATTAAAATGGCAGAGAGAAATCGAATTGACCGACCAAATAGTGCATAAAATCATAAAGGAAAATAAAAATATAAAATCAGATAAATATAAGGAAATGACTAGAAAATTGGTCTTGAAATGGTACAGAACGCTGCCCCAGTTAGCATACATGATAAAAGGTTTGAGTCCAAAATGTTGGCATTGCGGAAAAGATAAGGGGTGGTATATACATATGTGGTGGAATTGTCCAGAAGTTTTTAGGTTCTGGATGGATATCATTCAGGAAATGGATTTTTTTTTAGGAATTACACTAGTGAGGGATGTAAATATATTATTTACAGGTATTCTGGGGGGCGCTACATTGGGGAAAAAGGATCTTAAATTATATAAAGCCATGATTCTTGCAACACAAGCCGTCATCGCTAGGGGATGGAAAGACAAAACAAAATGGACATGGGCAAGTTGGTTCCAGTATCTATATGAGGACGTTAGTACTGAAATCGTGATCTGCCTTCGAGGTGATGCCTCATGGAAAGAGAAAAAGGAAAGGATAAATAATAACTGGACAAAGTATTTTCATTGGTTGAGGTCAACTGGGAATTCGGAGAGTAAAAGTAAAGCCTTGAGTGGGATCAGGAAGCTGTGTACATGGATGGATTAATAATATAGAATCAGTAGGATGGGGGGAGGGAGGGGGGAGGGTGGGGGAAAATGAAGTACTATTTGTGTATAACTATTATTTGTTTATAATCAAAGAACGAATAAAAATTTATTTGCAAAAAAAAAAAAAACCTTAATGGGCGGGAGACGTTTCCCTCCTCCCCTCGTCTTCACAGGACTGGAAAATTCTCATACAAAGAAGAATAGCCCAAAGCCTGCACTCAAGGCCACCGTGATAAGACCGAGCGGCAGGGAAGAAGCTCCCACATTACTGCTAGCATACCTACGCAAGCGCAAAAGCAGGGACGAGATAGGGAACACAGCACAATGGATACAGTGTGAAACAATACAGAATCATTATTGACACTGGACCCTCCTGACTATTGACAAAGATCGCTGCAAGGCTAATTGGGAAATACAGAGGGTGTTAGAAGGAGGTTTGGGTCTATTTCTGCTTCACCCTAGGATAAAAGTGGGAATCCCCAATCTGTACAGGAGTGATGGCATACAACTGTCAAAAATAGGATTGGACCTTTTTTTGGAGGACTTATGGCAAGGGCTTCAGGGGGCCTTGGGCCTCCTGATGGGCACAAGGGCCTAAGCAGAGACTTGACCTTTGCAATGGTAGTGTTTTATTTGAATGCAGATTGTGGCATGGTGAGCACAAGCTGACAACCCCTCTGGGGGTATAGGAGTCTTGTGAGTACAGTCCTTGGGCCCTGCGGCCCGGGATGGGGAAAGTGGACTGCCTATGGGATCACCCTTGTGATTTGAGCCTTTTGGCTTGGGGACAGAGTTCCTGGGTGATTATCCAATTGCTGTGCCAGCTGGATGGAAGCCACATCCGGTTGGCTCCTGCCTGGGGCAGGGTGGCTCACAAGAGTGGGGTCTGGGTGACCCTGGCCTTGACCATGCTGCAACCTTTTAGCCCTTGCTCTTTTTTTCTGCATTATTATTAATAGTTAATAAAGTGGCCCTTTAGTTGTCCCAACTCTTGTGTCTGCCTCTTTATTCCGGCTTAGTAGGCAATCACTATCCATGAACTCTGAGGTGGCTTAAGGTGCACATCCTGCCCTTTCTCATTGAAGGGAGGTCCTTTCTGAATCAGTGATAACAGCAGACTGTAGGACCATTGTGTTTTTCTGTGTGTATCTTTAACCTGAGGAACAAACGACTTAAAAAAGATCCAACTGTAGAATTAAGGAATACAACGTAGATCAGGTAGGGCAGAGCTTTTGCGTAATGGCAAGACAGTTATCCTTGGTGTGAAAATAAGATGTTACAAATATGTCCCTATTTTAATCTGTTAAAAGTTGGAAGTTCTGTCTAAGCAGCAGCTGGCAGATTACATGGAAGAGATATGTGGGGAGAGGTAGACAGGATTCAAAGATGCTAGGATGATAGATCAGCTGTATGTGCAACAGCCTCTGAACAAAAGAAATAGGAATTGGCATACATGCCAATACATATTTGCAAGCAGACCAGACATTCTGGCCATCAGATTAGATGTTCCTGATATTTGAGCTTCCTAATCCTTTTCCTTAGGTATATTTTGCCCCAGGAAGCTCAGTAATTATTATGCAATATGCTATGGAAAACCATTTCCCATATGTTCTGGATTTATAGGAAGAATTATTCTAGTTTGCCTGACTATGCAATGTATTCATGTGCCTTTTTTTGGGAGGAGGGGAATCCATCTCATAAAAATGCTGCATTGTGTAAGAGGAAGATGGGATAACTGACCATGCTAATCTATGGGCATCAGAGTTTTATACTGTAAATTAGAGGCCTGATTTCTGCTCCAAGCACACATGACTGTGAGTGCCAGTTAAACTTAGAATGCTCTGCCACTGGGTAGGGCTCTTTCTGATACAGACTGTTCTTCTATATAGCTCAGGTCGCATTGTCAGGCAGCAACTCTCCAGGGTCCCAGACACAGAATGGGCTTTCCCATCACAAGCTACCTGAGAGTAATTAAAGATTTTATTTATTTATTTACTTATTGAATTTATTAATTGCACTCCCCAGTAGTACCAGGCTCCGTGTGGTATACTACGTAATCAGACTGAACAACAACAAAATTAAGTTCAGGCTAAAAAAGTAAAACATCATAATCTATCTGATCAATCCAATAATCTAATTAGCTATAGTTGGTGCTAAAATTGTAATAGTGCCACTCTCTCAAAGCGGGAAGGGGCAAGGAGGAGGAGGATGGGAGAGCCAAGATAGGACCATTGCTGTCATCAACCAAATGCCTGGCAGAGCATCTCTGCCTTGCATGCCCTGTGGAATTGTAGTATATCCTGCAGGGCCTAGATGTTACTTGGCAGAAAGTTCCACCCAGTTGGAGCCAGGGCAGAAAAAGTCCTGGATCTGGTCAAGGACAGCCAGACATCTCTCAGGCCAGGGACTACCAATAAATTCTGATCTCTCAAGCATAATCCTCTTCTGGGGGTATACTAGGAGAGGCGGTCCCAAAGTTATGTAGGTCACAGGCCATTAAGGGCCTTAAAGGTCAACACCATAACCTTGAATCTGATCCGGTACTCCACTAGAAGCCAATGCAGCTCACACAGCACTGGATGGGTATGTGCTGTGTGCAGCATCCCTGTAAGGATCGGGGCTGCTGCATTTTGTATCAGTTGGAATCTCTGGGTCAGCCTCAAGGGTAGGCCCACATACAGCAAGTTACAGTAATCCAATCTGGAGATGACTGTTGCATGGATTGCAATGGTTAGGTAAGGACAAGACAGGTATGGGGCTAGTTGCCTAGCCTGGTGCAGATGAAAGAATGCTAATCTGGCAACATTTCTGATCTACGCCTCCATTGTTAAGGAGGAATCCAGGGTTACACCCAGGGTTACACTGTCTCAGAGACACGACATCAAGGGATGGGAGTTGACACCCCACACCTGAATCTCCCTGACCCAGCCACAGAACCTCTATCTTAGAAGAATTCAGTCTCAGCTGGCTCTCTCTTAACCATCACTCCACAGCCTCCAACCCCTCTGCCAGATTATCTGGGGGGGGGGTATCTGGCCAGCCTCCCATTACCAGTTGGGCAAGGGGGGACAAATAAATGTTAAATAGCATCAGGGAGAGAACTGCCTCTTGTGGTACCTCACATACTAAGGGATAGTTGGGCAATACCCTCACTCCCTGCACCACCCTCTGTCCACAACCTTGGGGAAATGAGGTAAACCACTGCAAACTACCGCACAAACTCCAATGTCAGCAAGGCAGTGGGTCAAGAGATGGTGACTGACCGTGTCGAACACTGCTGTGAGATCCAATAATACCAGTAGCATTGACCTGCCTTGATCCAGCTGCCTGTGGAGCTTGTCTGTGAGGGTGACTGAAGCTGTCTTCATCACATGGTTGGGGCAGAAGCCAGGCTGGAATGGTCCTGGGGCCGATGTCTCATCCAGGAAACTCTGAAGCTGTTCTGCAACCACTCTCTCAATTACCTTACCCAGAAATGAGAGATTCAAGGCTGGGCAATAATTGGAAGGATCCAAAGGATCCAAGTTGGCTTTTTAAAGAGTGATATGACCACAGACTCCTCAGTCCCTCTGGGTAGACCCCCAGATCTGGGGACAGATTGATAATGTCTACCTGTATCTTCTCACCACCAGCTTTCACCAACCATGAGGGACATGGGTCTAGGAGGCATGTGGTCAGCCTAACAGCACCCAGAATTCTGTCAACATTAGCTTGGGAGAGTTGGCCGAAGCTATCAAAGACTGAATCCAAAGATGGCCAAGGGGCCTCCAGTTTTTTTACTATATCATTATTGGCGGGGAGATTGTTGTGGAAGACAAGACTTTCTCTGCAAAAAATCTCACAAAAGCCTCACAACTAATAGCCAAATTCCTAATGTTTTGGGGTCATCGGCCCTGAATCCAAAGATGGCCAAGGGGCCTCCAGTTTTTTTACTGTATCATCGTTGGCGGGGAGATTGTGGTGGAGCGACAGGACTTTCTCTGCAAAAAAATCTCACAAAAACCTCACAACTAATAGCTGAATTCCTAATGTTTTGGGTTCTATCTGTGAGAGATGTTAAGGACCTAATCACCCTAAACAATTGTGCTGGGTGAGAGCTAGAGGATGCAATGAAGGCTGAGCAGAACTCTTTTTTCACAGCCTTCACTGCCATCTCATAGGATTTCATAAATGTCTGATAAGATGCTCTTGCAGCTTCATTGTGAGTTCACCACCAAATTTGCTCTAGTTGTCAGCTCCTGTTTCACCCCCCTAAGTTCTGAAGTGTACCAGGGGGACAATCTAGTCCAGAAGCAGAGAGGACACCAGGGGGCAATCTCATTGATGACTTCAGAGTTCCAATCCTCTATCAGCTCACCTAGATGAGTCACCAGAGGGCATCAGATCCCGCAGAGCATTCTGAAACCCAATCAGGTCCATTAGTCTCTGTGGGCAAGCACAAATCCGCTCATCACCTAGACAGGATGGGGCTGGAATAATCTGAGCCTTCAGGGCAAAGTGATCTGACTAATTTATAATCTGATCAATATTCATCCCTATGCCAAAGATCAAGTCCAGCGTGTGGCTTGCTTGATATGTGGGACCCGACTAACAGGAATTCAATCTGGAGCCTTCTACTTGTCTCCTTAAGCTATTTTAGTAGCACAGAATCTAGTGACATATATGGGGCCCATATGAAGTCTGTTTGCCTCTTTTTTTCTGAATTCCATATTTGAGTTTTGGTAGAAGGGCCACTATGGTGCAGGGTTCTGAATGCTGGACTCAGACTTGGCCTGAGTTCAAAATCTGTTTATTCCTGTGGCCATCACTACATCCTCTGGCAGTGAATTCCACATTTTAATCACTCTCTATGTAAAGTAGTATTTCCTTTCGTCTTGAATCTACTGCCCATCAGCTTCAATGGATGACCCTGAGTTCTAGTCTTTGGGAGAATGAGAAAAAGCTTTCTTTGTCAACTCGCTCCACCCCATGCATAATTTTATAAACTTCTATCATGTCTCCCCTTAGTAGTCTCTTTTCTAAAATGAAATGTCCCGGACTCTTCAGTCTTACCTCATAGAGGAGGGGCACCAACACCCTAATCATTTTCATTACCCTCTTCTGTACTTTTCCCAACTCTGTGATGTCCTTTTTGCAGTACGGTGACCAGAACTGTGCACGGTATTCTAAATGAGCTATACAAGGGCATTATAATATCAACTGTTTTATTTTCAGTTCCTTTCCAGTAATCTGTAATAGAGTTTGCCTTTTTCACTGCTGCAGCACACTGGGTTGACACTTTCATTGAGCTGCTTACGACCCTGTGTGAACCAGGAACTTCTCTCTCGGTTCTTCTGCCATAGTCTACAGGAGCTCCAGGCCTCAAGTTGGCAAGGAGCAGCTTATTTACTTTGGCGGGACTCACAGCACTCTGCTCTTTAAAGGCTCACCTCTTCAGGCTCTGGTTTGGCTCTGGGAAAACTTCAGTTTTTGAGAAGCCCAACAAAGTTTATTGAAGATGAGTCAAAGAAAAATAACAAATCACTGTATGTTGACAGTGAGAAAACAAACATACCAGTGTCAACAAAGTTTCAAGCTCTCAGACCCACATGATTTGGAAGGTGAGTTAGTCAGTTCTAAAGAAAGGTGTCAGATATTAAACCACCTGCCCGCCAGTCAAGGATACATAACTATTATTTGCAGGTGTGGAGCTCTTGAAGAAAAACAACACCAAGGTCTTCAACTTAAACAGTTCACAGGGTTCAAGCTGAAACAACTTAGAGTCTCTATTACAAGTTAATCATCTAAAAGGGGAAAAAATACCACATACTGTTTCTATACAGACCCCAAAATCATTTCCCCTCTCAGACTCAACAAGTTCAGACCCCATTAGCCTATATTTGAAGTTGGAATTTTATTGTCCCAATGTGCATCACCTTACATTTATCAACTATTTTTGGCTTCAGTACCAAGCCTGGCTTCCATTTGCAGTCCTCTGGTGTGGAGCTTGTTCCTCTGATGCTAGGTATTTGAAAGACACAGGTTTTGCATAAGCAGAAGTGTATACCACCAGAAGAATGCATCCCAAATTGAAGGTCTGCCTCACAGTGGAAAAGGAAACAATGTGTTTAATCCCATCTAAATTCGGTGCACAGAAGAACAACTTCCCTGCCTCCCCACTTCTAAAGCATCCCAAAAATGGCTTTTTGAAATGCTGCTCCATGGGAGCTCCTGAGGCTACATCAGGAGGTCTGCTGCAGTAGGGGGGATTTGCCTCCTCCCTTGCATATGTAGCTCCATCCCAGTGCAAATGGAAGCAAGGCATAGAATCTAAACCAATATGTTTTTTAGGAGTCATTCAGGAATGCACTTTCTGTGCTAGATGGCAGACTTCAGCTGTGAGACTTGAACTGTAGATTTGTAGATGGCATAGATTCCTAGCTATGTGGAGACAGTGCTACCAGACAGTGTGCTCAATACCATCACTCACCCCACCAGTGAATCCTAGTAGCTTAGTAGCTGCACGTAGTAGAAATAGACATGGTTCTTATGGAAATGGGTCTAGGGATTGCCACTATCAAGCAGGTGGTGGCTCTTTCAAGATAGAATACTCCTCTATGCAATAGTTCTATGCATACAGAAATGGTGCATGGTGAAATGGTGCAAGGTATTTCCTTGGGAAGAGATAGGAGGCTTAACCCTTCAACCTCTTCTCAGTTTCACTATTTCAAGTCAAGCTTCCCCCATTCTTTTATCACCATTTTAAAGGAGAAAAAAAAGTATTCTTTCAAAACATAATCTCCCTCCTTTAACATTTGAACAACAAAGTAGGGAGGCAGTTTCAAAAGCCCTTTGCCTTCCCTGTGGCTCTGAGACAAACTGAAGCTGCACAAGCCTGCAACTTGCTTTTGCTCTGCAACAAGATGCACCATCTTCACGTCTTCTATGATCCCTGAGAATAATACTCTAATTGTTGGATGCTCAGCCCCCATTCTGCTATCAGTAAATGCTAATGGAAATCCCATTACCACTTTGGGATTGTTGCAATTATTGCTCTATAGCCAGGAAGCTCTCACAAATGCCTCTAGGTGCAATTTCCCCCCCTGCACAACCCTCAGTCTAATTTGCTTGGCACAATAGTGCTATCAGGCATAATAGCCCAAAACAAATCCTAGCAACCAATTTAGTCCCATTGGAACTGCATACTTCTTGTGCAAAGGCCCCGTTTGCTGAAATACCCAATATATTCACAGAGGATAGACCGTATTTGGGCTAATTTTAAACCTTGGGCTTCAAGAGGAAGCCCCTGGTTTGAAGACTGTCATCCTCACAAACATGGCATGCTGACGAAGTACAAGGAATCACTTGAAAGGTACATGAAAAGTTACGGTTTACACAAAATCTGAGGAATATTTTGCATTAAATTACATGGCATTGTTTACAGGGCCTTTTAAAAGAAATCTGAATGAAGGAATTGTACTTGACTGATCAACTCATAAATTACTTAAAAATGCAGTTGGTTCAAGTGTGCCTGCCTTTTTTCCCCCATGGCAGGGATAATTGCCACTCCAGGCAACTTATTTGCAGTGCAGTCTTAAACTTAGTTATACCCTTCTAAGTCCATTAAAGGCTTTTTAGAACTGTGCCATTAGATTGGGAAAATGTCAGAAAAAGGAGTAAACTCTCCCCCAGTTCTGCTGTGGTGATGAAAAGCAGAAACCATCAAAGCTGCTATAAAGTTAAAAAAAAATCGGAAATATGATCGTGGGTGACTAAGGGTTGGGGGATGTGATGGAGTGTAGGATAGTGGTTCAAGTGTCAGTCAGACTGGGATCTGGGAGACCCAGATTCGAATCCCTAAACAGCCATGAAAGCTCACTTTTCTCTTAGCATATCCTACCTCACAGGATTGTTGTTGTTAAAGATAAAGTGGGGGAGAGCAGGATGAAGTTATAAATCACTTGGGGTCCCCACTGGGTTGATAAATCATAAAATTATGCATTGGCTACAGAGAGAGATAACTTTCCTTCTTTCTCCCATAATACAGGAAAGTAGGGCACCCAATTAAGTCATCAATTAACACCTGAAACCTAGTGCTAGAAGGCTAGTCAGTCTTTATCATATCAGCGAATAAGCCATTAGCAGCAACACAAAAATTCAATTAGAGAAAAAATAAGAAATTTCCACACATTTTCATAGAAGATATTAAAATACATAATAATCATTTAAAATATCTCAAAACAATACCATAATAATACACCTTACCATCCAATGGCTAATGGCCCAGAATGGAGAAATTAGCACACAGATCAATCATGCTTACATCAATGTTCGTCATCACCATCTTTATCTTTATGATGGCAGCAACAAAACTTGACATTCAGAAAGGAAGAAATGTATCCCTATCAGCCTTTTGTAATAATAGTTATCTAGATCTGACTTTCCTGGAAAACAAGATATAATAGTCCTCAGAAATCTTTGTGCTCAGTCTTGAACCTTAGGCACCAAAAAGTGACATGTGTCAGGCACTTCAGAAAGTCAGTCAAACACCAGGCTTCATAAGAAGATAGCGTTTATTTGAGCAGCAATTCTAAAGGCCCGTTGGCAGTCAGCAGTCCAGTTCAATTTGGCCCCTGGCCGGGTGCTCTCAGGGCCTTTCCCTTTTGTCTTAAGTAGGTCAGTGAGGGGCAGGGCTACCTGTGCGAAATTTGATAAAAACGATCTGTAAAAATTCGCGAATCCGAGGAATCCTTGGAGATGCCTCCACGTTTTGGGGGGTTCCCACCCCACCATATCTTGGACCTTAATGGGGTCCATCTCAATGCCCTTCTGTGAGATGCAGTAGCCCAGGAATGAGATCTATGACCAATGGAACTTGCACTTAGAAAGTTTGGCAAACAGTTTGTGCTTGTGCAACGTTTGGAGTACTCCCCTAACGAGTTTCACATGTGATTTCATGTCGGGGGAGTACAGTAAAATGTCATCAACATAAACAAGGACCCCCTTGAAGAGATATTTATGCAACACCTCATTAATTAAGTTCATAAACACCCCAGGGGCTCCTTGTAAGCCGAACGGCATCACTAAGTATTCAAATTGACCCAGGGGGGTGTTAAAGGCAGTCTTATATCCGTCCCCTTCTCTGATGTGCACTCGGAAGTACGCATCGCGCAGTTCAAGTTTGGAGAAAACCTTCCCCCCGCTACCGCGGCCAGCAGATCCTTAATCAACGGCAGCGGGTAAGCATTGGTAGCTGACACTGCATTGAGACCCCGGTAGTCTGTGCACAAACGGAGCCCACCGTCCTTCTTCTTCCTAAAGAGGATGGGAGCAGCAAAAGGCGAAGAAGCCAGCCGTATAAACCCTCTCTCTAAGTTCTTATCAATGAACTTTCTGAGCTCCACTTTCTCGGCTGGGCTCATGGAGTACAGCTTCCCCTTCGGGAGTTTCTGGTTGGGTAACTGTTCTATGGCACAGTCAGAGTTGTGGTGGGGGGGTAGCTCATCTGCCTCCTCTTCCCCGAACACCACAGATAAGTCCTGATACTCCCGTGGGATTGTGATGCAGTCCGTCTCAGCCACCCCCACTACCACAGAGCTCTGCTCAGTGTGTTGCGGACCCCAGTCGCCCTTCCAGGTATGGGTTTCACACAGTGGTGAGATGAAGTTAACAATCCCAGCCTCCCACAGTATATGAGGGTCGTGATCAAAAAACCATGGACTCCCCAAGACAAGGGGAAATCTTGCGGCAGAGGTTACAACGAACGGTCGCACCTCCCATTGCTTTCCCACTCCCATCCGTAGAGGCACAGTCTCATATTTACAGGGCTCTTTCATAGTAGAGCCATCCATTTGGGTGAAAAGAAGAGAATAAGAAGAGTTTGGATTTATACCCCGCCCTTCACTGCGCAAAGGCGTCTCAGAGCGGCTTACAAACTCCTTTCCCTT
Source organism: Gekko gecko (assembly GCA_029375565.1). Lineage (NCBI taxonomy): Eukaryota > Metazoa > Chordata > Lepidosauria > Squamata > Gekkonidae > Gekko > Gekko gecko. The sequence continues at coordinate 211,635,997 of JAPDNY010000005.1, read as the reverse complement.
CCCCTCCCCACAACAGACACCCTGTGAGATAGGTGGGGCTGAGAGAACTCTAACACAAACTGTCCTTGAGAGAACAGCTGTGCCAGAGCTTGTGACTGACCCAAGGTCACATCAGCAGGTACAAGTGGAGGAGTGGGGAATTGAACCCGGTTCTCCCAGATTAGAGTCCGCACACTTAACCACTACACCAAACTGACTCTCAAGCGGCTCTGCCAGTCTCATTACTTTGGCTCCCAACCCAGTCACCAGGGAGGGATTAATAATGTCTCTCCCACACCCCAAGTCTACTAATGCTCTCACCCTCACGTGGGTCAGTAGACCCGGGTCCATCAGAGTCACGGTTATAAAGAAAAGGGAAGAGGATTTGCTCACCGGATTTAGCGCCTGAGAGTCTGGGACCTGCTGTTCAGCGCTGTTTACAGCAGGTCCTTCTCGTTTCCCGCCACCACGGCAGCCTCCTCTTCCGAGGACTTAGTTTCCTCTCCTAAGGGGACGACCTGCAGGGCCCTTGCGCCCCTCTGCTTTCCCAGGGGTTTTGGTGTGGATGTCTCGAACTTCTTTTTAGGCCCCTTCGCGGCACTTGGCGGGGTGGAGGACCCTGGGCAATTTGTGGCGAAATGGCCCGCTTCTCCACACTTTAGACACAGCCCTTGCTTCATCTGGCTCTCGCGCGTCCCATCTTTCAGCCGTTGAGCAGGGTTCGCCTGCCGGCCCTTTGGCGTGGCAACGTTGGGTTGGGTCGTCTTCCCTAAGGCTGCTGCATCATCCAGCTTGATGGCTTTCAGTTGAGTCTCTGTAGCTGCTGCTTCTTTCATCCAGCTCGACAAGATTTCCAGGTCTCTTCCTCGCATAATCATGCGACGGATCTCCGGGTTCAAGCCCAGGCGGTACTTTCGGCTAGTACTCCATCGGGCCAGCCCTGGATCTTAGCGGCATGTCTTCTAACGGACTTCGTCCCCTGGCAAAAGGCGCGAAGGAACGCCCGGGTGGCCTTGTTCGCGTTAGCATCCTCGAACTGGTCTTTTATTGCCCACATAAACGCATCCACCTCCCTCAACTCGTGCCCATCTTCCTGGTGTAAAGCAATGTACCAGTCGGCTGCAGCATCCTTCAGGTGGGAGGCTATTGCATACACTATCCATTCTTCATTTGGGAAAAGGTGGCCCCAGTTCTCAATGAACTTCTCTGCCCTTAGCAGAAAAAAGGAGAATTTCTCGGGCGTACCATCAAAAGTGGCGTCCAGCAACTCAGCTGGATTCGGCAACATGGGTCCCCAACCCCTTGGCATCCTCGGTGGCACTGGCGCCGGCAACCCTGCAGGTGGGGGCCCCACTGGTTGGTCCGGAGGTGCCCCGGGTTGTCCTGGCACACCCCTGGGTGGCAGTCCAGCTTGCAGGGGCAACGGTCTCTGCGCTGGAGTCCCCATGGGGTCTGGGGGTTGCTGCCTCTCCATTTCTTCCCTTATGCCATCCAAAATCATTTTCGGGATTCGAGACAAGGACTCGTCTATGAGGCATAGGAGTCGATCCTGACTGGGATCTCCGCTCCATCTCCGGCTTCCCACAGTCCTTTCCAAGTCTCTGGTATCAGGGTGGGTTTCTTCTTCACCCTCCGCCGTGCTCAGGCGATAGACTGATCTCTCGACCTGACTCTCCTGGACCGATGCTCAGGGGGGTGAGGAACCATGTCTCATGTGTCTCTGCAAGCAGCTTCATCCAGTCCCGCCGCTTCCGCAGTCTGGTCGTCACTCCAGCATACGCTCCCCCGTACGGTTCTCTGTAGAGCCCTCCCAGGTTGTAGTTGGGGCCCCATGGTGCTGGGGCACTGGAAACCGGGGCCACAGCCGTGGTCGCGGGAACAGTAGATGTCGGAACCTTCTCCTCCTCCGAGGTTGGGGTCGGGGTGGTGTCTTCCTCGTCACTCATCTCTGTGAGAGAAGTGCAGTGTAGAACCGATCCCGATCGAAGATGATTCCTGACAATCTGTCAGGCACTTCAGAAAGTCAGTCAAACACCAGGCTTCATAAGAAAGTGTTTATTTGAGCAGCAATTCTAAACACACACTAAAATTCCATTGTCAGGAATAAAGCACACAAAGGAACATCTACGGATATACCCCACTAAGCTAATCCCCCCTTAGCATCTACCAATGGTTTGGGTGGAGCAGACCGGGCTTCTCTGGGTCCCTAGAAGGCCTAGAGGATGGTGTGGGGGGGCAGAAAGGACTTGTCTGGTCCCATAGAAGGCCCAGAGAACGGTTTCGGGGGGATGGAACGGGCTTGTCTGGACCCATAGAAGGCTCAGAGGATGGGGGGCAGAACAGACTTGTCTGGGCCTACTGGGCCCATAGAAGGCCCAGAGGATGTTGGGGGGGGCGGAACAGGCTTTTTTGGGGCCATAGAGGGTCCAGAGGATGGGGGTGGAACGGGCTTGTCTGGGCCCATAGAAGGCCCAGAGGATGGTGTGGGGGGGTGGAACAGGCTTCTTTGGGGCCATAGAAAGCCCAGGGGATGGTGTGGGGGGCAGAATGGGCTTTTCTGGGCCCATAGAAGGCCAAGCGGATGGTATGAGGGGGCGGAATGGGCAGGTCAGGGCCCATAGAAGGCACAGAGGATGGTGTGGGTGGGGCGGAACGGGCTTTTCTGGGCCCATAGAAGGCCCAGAGGATGGTGGGGGCGGAACGGGCTTGTCTGGGCCCATAGAAGGCCCAGAGGATGGTGTGGGTGGGGTGGAACGGGCTTTTCTGGGCCCATAGAAGGCCCAGAGGATGGGGGGGCGGAACAGGCTTTACTGGGCCCATAGAAGGCCCAGAGGATGGGAAAGATGGAACGGACTTTTCTGGGCCTATTGGGCCAATACAAGGATGGTGTGGGGGGTGGAATGGACTTTTTTGGCCCATAAAAGGCCCAGAGGATGGGTGGTGGGGGAACAATCTTGTCTGGGCCCATAGAAGGCCCAGAGGATGGTGTGTGTGGGGTGGAATGGGCTTGTCTGGGCCCATAGAAGGCCAGGAGGATGTTGTGGGAGGCAGAACGGGCTTTTCTGGGCCCATTGAAGGCCCAGAGGATGGTGTGGGTGGGGTGGAATGGGCTTGTCTGGGCCTACTGGGCCCATAGAAGGCCCAGAGGATGTTGGAGGGGGTGGAATGGGTTTTTTTGGGCCCATAGAAGGCCCAGCGGATGGTATGAGGGAGCAGAATGGGCTTGTCTGGGCCCATATAAGGCCCAGAGGATGGTGTGGGTGGGGCGGAACGGGTTTTTCTGGGCCCATAGAAGGCCCAGAGGATGGGAGGGATGGAACGGACTTTTCTGGGCCTACTGGGCCCATAGAAGGCCCAGAGGATGGTGTGGGGGCGGGACAGACTTTTTTGGCCCATAAAAGGCCCAGAGGACGGTTGGGGGGTGGAATGGGCCTTTTTGGGGCCCATAGAAGGCCCAGAGGATGGGGGTGGAATGGGCTTTTTTGGGCCCTTAGAAGGCCCAGAGGACGGTTGGGGGCGGAATGGGCTTTTTTGGGCCCATAGAAGGCCCCAAAGATGGGGGGGTCGAACAGGCTTGTCTGGGCCCATAGAAGGCCGAGAGGATGGGGGGGATGGGCTGGTTTGGGCCCATAGAAGGCCCAGAGGATGGGGGCGGAACGGGCTTTTCTGGGCCATAGAAGGCCCAGAGGATGGTTTGGGTGGAGCAGACCGGTGTTCTCTGGGTCCCTAGAAGGCCTAGAGGATGGTGTGGGGGGGCAGAAAGGACTTGTCTGGTCCCATAGAAGGCCCAGAGAACGGTTTGGGGGGGCGGAACGGGATTGTCTGGGCCCATAGAAGGCCAAGAGGATGGGGGGCAGAACGGACTTGTCTGGGCCTACTGGGTGGAGCAGACCGGTGTTCTCTGGGTCCCTAGAAGTCCTAGAGGATGGTGTGGGGGGGCAGAAAGGACTTGTCTGGTCCCATAGAAGGCCCAGAGAATGGTTTGGGGGGGTGGAACGGGCTTGTCTGGGCCCATAGAAGGCCCAGCAGATGGGGGGCGGAACGGGATTGTCTGGGCCCATAGAAGGCCAAGAGGATGGGGGGGGGGGCAGAACGGACTTGTCTGGGCCTACTGGGCCCATAGAAGGCCCAGAGGATGTTGGAGGGGGTGGAATGGGTTTTTTTGGGCCCATAGAAGGCCCAGCGGATGGTATGAGGGAGCAGAATGGGCTTGTCTGGGCCCATAGAAGGCCCAGAGGATGGTGTGGTTGGGGCGGAACGGGCTTTTCTGGGCCCATAGAAGGCCCCGAGGATTGTGGTGGGGGGAACGGGCTTGTTTGGGCCCATAGAAGGCCCAGAGGATGGGGGGCGGAACGGGCTGGTTTGGGCCCATAGAAGGCCCAGAGGATGGGGGGTGGAACAGGCTTTTCTGGGCCCATAGAAGGCCCAGAGGATGGTGTGTGGGGGCGGAAAAGGCTTCTTTGGGGCCATAGAAAGCCCGGGGATGGTGTGGGGGAACGGGCTGGTCTGGGGCCATAGAATGCCCAGAGGATGGGAGGGATGGAACAGACTTTCCTGGGCCTATTGGGCCCATAGAAGTCCCAGAGGATGGTGTGGGGGTGGAACAGACTTTTTTGGCCCATAAAAGGCCCATAGGACGGTTGGGGGGTGGAATGGGCTTTTTTGGGTCCATAGAAGGCCCAGAGGATGGGGGGGTGGAACGGGCTTGTCTGGGCCCATAGAAGGCCCAGAGGATGGGGGGCGGAATGGGCTGGTTTGGGCCCATAGAAGGCCCAGATGATGGGGGGATGGAACAGGCTTTTCTGGGCCCTTGGAAGGCCCAGAGGATGGTTTGGTTGGAGTGGACCGGGCTTCTCTGGGTCCATAGAAGACCCAGAGGATGGTGTGGGTGGCCGGAACGGACTTGTCTGGGCCCATAGAAGGCCCAGAGAATGGTTTGGGGGAGTGGAACGGGCTTATCTGGACCCATAGAAGGCCCAGCGGATGGTGTAGGGGGGCAGAATGGACTTGTCTGCATCCATAGAAGGTCCAGCGGATGGTGTGGGGTGCGGAATGGGCTTGTCTGGGCCCATAGAAGGCCCAGAGGATGGGGGGGCAGAACGGACTTGTCTGGGCCTACTGGGCCCATAGAAGGCCCAGAGGATTTGGGGGGGGCAGAACAGGATTTTTTGGGCCCATAGAGCGTCCAGAGGATGGGGGTGGAACCGGCTTGTCTGGGCCCATAGAAGGCCCAGAGGATGGTTTGTGGGGGCGGAACAGACTTCTTTGGGGCCATAGAAAGCCGAGGGGATGGTGTGGGGGGGCATAATGGGCTTTTCTGTGCCCATAGAAGGCCCAGCGGATGGTATGAGGGGGCGGAATGGGCTTGTCTGGGCCCATAGAAGGCACAGAGGATGGTGTGGGTGGGGCGGAATGGGCTTTTCTGGGCCCATAGAAGGCCCAGAGGATGGTGGGCGGGTGGGATGGGCTTATCTGGGCCCATAGAAGGCCCAGAGGATGGGAGGGATGGAACGGACTTTTCTGGGCCTACTGGGCCCATAGAAGGCCCAGAGGATGCTGTGTGTGGGGGGGAACAGGCTGGTTTGGGCCCATAAAAGGCCCGGAGGATGGGGGGTGGCAGAACGAGCTTGTCTGGGCCCATAGAAGGCCAGGAGGATGTTGTGGGAGGCAGAACGGGCTTTTCTGGGCCCATTGAAGGCCCAGAGGATGGTGTGGGTGGGGTGGAATGGGCTTGTCTGGGCCTACTGGGCCCATAGAAGGCCCAGCGGATGGTATGAGGGAGCAGAATGGGCTTGTCTGGGCCCATATAAGGCCCAGAGGATGGTGTGGGTGGGGCGGAACGGGTTTTTCTGGGCCCATAGAAGGCCCAGAGGATGGGAGGGATGGAACGGACTTTTCTGGGCCTACTGGGCCCATAGAAGGCCCAGAGGATGGTGTGGGGGCGGGACAGACTTTTTTTGGCCCATAAAAGGCCCAGAGGACGGTTGGGGGTGGAATGGGCCTTTTTGGGGCCCATAGAAGGCCCAGAGGATGGGGGGTGGAATGGGCTTTTTTGGGCCCGTAGAAGGCCCAGAGGACGGTTGGGGGGCGGAATGGGCTTTTTTGGGCCCATAGAAGGCCCCAAAGATGGGGGGCGAACAGGCTTGTCTGGGCCCATAGAAGGCCGAGGGGATGGGGGGATGGGCTGGTTTGGGCCCATAGAAGGCCCAGAGGATGGGGGGCGGAACGGGCTTTTCTGGGCCCATAGAAGGCCCAGAGGATGGTTTGGGTGGAGCAGACCGGTGTTCTCTGGGTCCCTAGAAGGCCTAAAGGATGGTGTGAGGGGGGCAGAAAGGACTTGTCTGGTCCCATAGAAGGCCCAGAGAACGGTTTGGGGGGGGTGGAATGGGCTTGTCTGGGCCCATAGAAGGCCCAGCAGATGGTGTGTGTGTGGGGGGCGGAACAGGATTGTCTGGTCCCATAGAAGGCCAAGAGGATGGGGGGCAGAACGGACTTGTCTGGGCCTACTGGGCCCATAGAAGGCCCAGAGGATGTTGGAGGGGGTGGAATGGTTTTTTTTGGGTCCATAGAAGGCCCAGCGGATGGTATGAGGGAGCAGAATGGGCTTGTCTGGGCCCATATAAGGCCCAGAGGATGGTGTGGTTGGGGCGGAACGGGCTTTTCTGGGCCCATAGAATGCCCAGAGGATGGGAGGGATGGAACAGACTTTCCTGGGCCTATTGGGCCCATAGAAGTCCCAGAGGATGGTGTGGGGGGTGGAACAGACTTTTTTGGCCCATAAAAGGCCCATAGGACGGTTGGGGGGTGGAATGGGTTTTTTGGGCCCATAGAAGGCCCAGAGGATGGGGTGGTGGTGGAACGGGCTTGTCTGGGCCCATAGAAGGCCCAGAGGATGGGGGGGGTGGAACGGGCTGGTTTGGGCCCATAGAAGGCCCCGAGGATGGGGGGTGGAACAGGCTTTTCTCGGCCCTTGGAAGGCCCAGAGGATGGTGTGGGTGGAGCGGACCGGGCTTCTCTGGGTCCATAGAAGACCCAGAGGATGGTGTGGGTGGCTGGAACGGACTTGTCTGGGCCCATAGAAGGCCCAGAGAATGGTTTGGGGGGAGTGGAACGGGCTTATCTGGACCCATAGAAGGCCCAGCGGATGGTGTGGGGGGGCAGAATGGACTTGTCTGCGTTAATAGAAGGTCCAGCGGATGGTGTGGGGTGCGGAACGGGCTTGTCTGGGCCCATAGAAGGCCCAGAGGATGGGGGGCAGAACGGACTTGTCTGGGCCTACTGGGCCCATAGAAGGCCCAGAGGATTTGGGGGGGGCAGAACAGGATTTTTGGGCCCATAGAGCGTCCAGAGGATGGGGGGTGGAACCGGCTTGTCTGGGCCCATAGAAGGCCCAGAGGATGGTTTGTGGGGGCGGAACAGACTTCTTTGAGGCCATAGAAAGCCGAGGGGATGGTGTGTGTGTGTGGGGGGCAGAATGGGCTTTTCTGTGCCCATAGAAGGCCCAGTGGATGGTATGAGGGGGCGGAATGGGCTTGTCTGGGCCCATAGAAGGCACAGAGGATGGTGTGGGTGGGGCGGAATGGGCTTTTCTGGGCCCATAGAAGGCCCAGAGGATGGTGGGCGGGTGGGATGGGCTTATCTGGGCCCATAGAAGGCCCAGAGGATGGGAGGGATGGAACGGACTTTTCTGGGCCTACTGGGCCCATAGAAGGCCCAGAGGATGCTGTGTGTGGGGGGAACAGGCTGGTTTGGGCCCATAAAAGGCCCGGAGGATGGGGGTGGCAGAACAAGCTTGTTTGGGCCCATTGAAGGCCCCGAGGATGGTGTGGGGGGTGGAATGGGCTTGTCTGGGCCCATAGAAGGCCCAGAGAATGGTGTGGGGGCGGAATGGGCTTTTCTGGGCCCATTGAAGGCCCAGAGGATTGTGGGGGGCGGAATGAGCTTCTCTCACCTGCCTTGGCCTTGGGGGCCTGTCGCTGTGCTCACTCTGCATATTGTCCTCTTCTGTCAGAGGACCAGAGCAGACTGAGCCAAAGACACTTGCCAGGGCTGACATGGGCAGGATTCTGCTGAACAGCCAGTCAGCCCCAGGAGTGTCTTTTGACTGCCAGTTCTTGCACCCAATCAATTGTGGCAAGGATAGAATTTTGGTGACCAAAATTCAATTATATATAAGGACAGGATTTGGCAGGCAGGAACTTGGACCAGGGGATACTGGGTGCTTTGGAGAAGCGGGCTTGAGAATGGGGGAGACCAGGATTGAGGAAGACCCTTCAGGACACAAAAAGGAACTGCTTTGTCACAACATTGGAAAGAACCAGAGATTCTCGCACCCGAGCTAACACCTGGACTGGAGGAGACTATAAGCGGCTACCAAGACACTGTAGCTACGTCACCCTAGAGAGAGTGCTGTTAGACCAAATTAATTTAAGTTTAGACATTATTTAGTGATATTTATTTGTAGGGCTATTATTATAATGAATAAAGGTCTAATTGTAGGAGTAATTAATTGAAGGGAAGAATGAATGATTTGAATTTTTTGATATAGATTAACTGTCTAAATTAATTAAATTGAATTGTATTTAATCAGTAAATTAATTGCTAGGGACCAACTATCCTATTGTTTGAATTTTGAAACCAATTTTGAAACCAAATTTGAAACCAATTTTGTTTCTAATTGGTTATGTGACAAATTGGGGGTTAGAATTTGTAGTGTAAACCAGGAGATTACCACTGGTCTTTATTTTTTCACTGGTCAGTTGAACTAGAATATTTTTGCACCAAATTGTTAGACCATTGAAATTTAATTACTTGTTAGGATAGATTAGGATTGTTATCAGCTAGGACTAATGCTACTGGGAGAACTGCTATAGTTAGTAGCACCCCTATTTATATCTCAACTGTCACACAGCCTATTAATAGTCTGTAGCTTTGCAAAGACCATTAACTGGTGATGGCTGGGCAGGGGATACCAGTGCTCCTGGGGAGGGGAAAGTATAGTGATGGAACTAGGCATGATTGGAAGGGAAGGGGACTGAGAAGTAGAAGGGCTCAGTCCCCTTCCAGCCTACATCCCATCCCAAAGGTAGTAGGTAGTGGGGCTAGGATTAATGACTCCTCTCCGACATTGGTGTTGTGTAACACCAGGTCCATAATAAGACCATGGTTCTTTGAGACTTACTGTTGGAGCAGGATATGGATCTGATGTGCATGACCAAGACCTGGGCACAGATGGGGATACCATAGCTCTCTCCCAGCTGGCTTCTCCTGGGTTCTCAGTCCTTCACCAATCCTGGACCTAGGGGAGGGGGAAGGAGTGGCTTTGCTCATTTTGGAGGCTTACTGCCTCTGATGCTCATGGGCATTGAGTGCACCAGCTTTGTGTGGGAAGCTGGGGAGAGTTTGGCTTTCATTGGTGTACCATCCACCCAACACATCATCAAATAGCCTGCCATCCCTGTTCAAGACCATATCAGGCTGGGCACTGGATTGGGTGATTTCAATGTCCATTCCTATGATGAGGCTTCCACTCAGACGATGGACCTGGTGCTGTCCATGGTGGTGCTAGGACTCTCCCAATATGTGATATCTCCCACTTATTGAGCAGGGCACACACTTAATTTGATCTTTGCGGTGGGGGTTACAGTGGGCCAAATTACTGCTACGGCAGTTCCATGGTCAGCCCACTATGCACTGAGGGCCTGCGTGAATGTGCCACTCTGACCCTGTATGGGCAGTGAATGTATTTTAGCTCTCCCATAGAGCCAAATGGACTATGCAGCTCCAGATGACTCTGCGGGTTTCAATGCCCCCAAGAAAGAGTACTACATGGCCATGTTGCAACTGCAAGCTCTTACCCAGCTCAATTATTTAGAACAATTTGGTCTATTACTACTCTGCCTCAAGGCAGACCAAATGCCAAGGAATTGGAGATTGGCTGTGAGGCTTTCGCAAGCTATTTTGCAGATAAAGTCTTGTTGCTCTGCCATGACCTTCCCATCACAGTTGATACAGTAGGTGAACTTGAGGCTCCATGCATGCCTTCTTGTCAAGTTCTGAATTATTTCAGTCCAGTCAGCCTAGAGAAGGTCAGCAAATTACTCTTGTTTGCCCTACCACCTGCAGCCTTGATCCATGTCCATCGTGGCTAATTAAAGCCAGCTGCGACAGGCTATGAGGTACCCTAAGGGGAATTATCAACAAGTCCCTCCCTGAGGGGCTGTTCCCTGGGGCACTCAAGGAGGCGGTGGTATGCCCTCTCTTTAAAAAACCTACCAACTACTGATGCATTGTCTTGCCAACACTTGTAGTGGCTTACTTCATTCCTTCAGGGCCGGGGACAAAGGGTAGCCATTGGGGAACAGCTGTCCCAAAGGCACCTGCTAATTTGTGGAGTGCCCCAAGGAGCAGTGCTTTCCCCAATGTTATTTAACATCTACATGCGCCCCCTTGCCCAGATTGCCCGGAGGCATGGGCTAGGGTGTCACCAATACATGGATGACACCCAGCTCTATCTGCTGTTGGACAGCCAGTCTGACTCTAACCCAGAAGATCTCGACCTGACATTGAAATCTGTGGCTGGTTGGCTTAGACTGAGTCAACTGAAATTGAATCCGATGAAGACAGAGGTCCCGTTCCTGAGTCAGAGCGGTCTGAGGGTAGGGATCCCACTCCTGACCTTTGATGGGGCGCCGCTTGTGCCAGCACCAGAGGTTAGGAGCTTGGGAGTTCTCTTGGATGCCTCCTTAATGATGGAGACCCAGGTAGCAGCCATTGCAAAGTCAGCCTTTTATCATCTTCAGCTGATCAGGCAGCTGGTTCCCTTCCTGGAACGTAATGACCTGGCAACAGTGATCCATACAATGCTCACCTCGAGACTGGATTACTGTAATGCTCTCAATTTTGGAAACTGCAGCTGTCACAGAATGTGGCGGCCAGACTGTTGTTGGGCCTTCCTATGCAGGAGCACACCTGGCCTGCACTAAAAGCACTGCACTGGCTGCCTGTAGCATACCAAATTTGGTTCAAGGTGCTGGTTCTTACCTTTAAAGCTTTATATGATCAGGAGCCTATATACCTAAGGGATCGCCTTTCCCCACATGTTCCCCAGAAAGCACTATGATCGGGGTCCAAAAACTACTTGGTTCTTTGGGCCCTAGAGAAGCCAGGCTGGCTGTGATGAGGGCCAGGGCCTTTTCAGTGGCAGCTCCGTACTGGTGGAATGAGCTCCCAGAGGACATCAGGGCCCTGCAGGACCTTTTACAGTTCACAGGGCCTGCAAGACAGACCTCTTCCACCAGGCCTTCAGTTACGGAGCTGTACCCAAGAAAATGAGGCCCTGGCCCTAACATCAACATCATTGTTAACAGCCAATTTAACCCAGACTATGATGTCAGCTGGCTGGTACCTGAGGATGCTGCTGATGCCCGCCATCTGATACAAACTAGTACTTTAAATTTTATTATATTTGTAATTGTATTGTTCTGATTTTGTTTAATTCTTATTCTAATTGTTTTATATTTTCTATGTAAGCCACCCTGAGCCTGCCTTGGCAGGGAGGGTGGGATATAAATTAAACAACTAAATAAATAAGGTAATAAACTGTTTTCTAAAGACTTGAGAAATGAAAAAGACTCATTCAGAAAGTGGAACGAGGGCCTTATAACCAAGGATGAATATAAACAAATAACCAGTGCTTGTAGAGAAAGAGTTAGGAAAGCTAAAGCTCAATATGAGCTTAGGCTAGCAAGAGATGCTAAAAACAAGAAAAAAGGCTTCTTTTCTTAAGTTCAACGTAAGAAAAAAAGCAAGGACATGGTAGGCCCATTGTGGAGACAGGAAAGTGAAATTATAACAGGTGATGAAGAGAGGACAGAACTGGTCAATTCCTACTTTTCCTCAGTCTTCTCTTGCAAGGGCAATGGTGCTCAACATGGCAAAAACAGAATACATGATGAGGGAAGGGAGTTGCAGCCTAGAATCAGCATAAGCACCTAGTTTCTTTAAATGAAACTATGTCCTTGGGGCCAGATGAACTGCATCCAAGGGCACTAAAAGAACTTGTGGATGTAATTTCTGAGCCTCCATCCATTATTTTTGAGAATTCTTGGAGAACAGGTGAGGTGCCAGAAGATTGGAGGTGGGCAAATGTTGTCCCATCTTCAAGAAGGGGAAAAGGGAGGATCTGGGTAACTACTGACACATCTTGGAGAACAGGTGAGGTGCCAAAAGACTGGAGGTGGGCAACTGTTGTCCCCATCTTCAAGAAGGGGGAAAAGGAGGATCTGGGTAACTACCAACCCATCAGCTTGACGCTTATACCTGGGAATGTTTTAAAACAAATCATCAGAGAGTCCTTAAGCATTTAGAAAGGCTGGCTGTGATTACTAAGAGTCAGTCTCGGTTTCTCAAGAACAAGTCATGTCAGACTACCCTTATCTCTTTTTTTGAGAAAATTACTACCTTGCTTGATCAGGGGAATGCTGTAGACATAGTTTATCTTGATTTCAGTAGGGCTTTTGATAAGGTTCCACATAATATTCCTGTTGACAAATTGGTAAAATGTGGTTTGGATCCTATGACTGTTAGGTGGATCTGTAACTGGGTGACAGATCACACCCGAAGAGTGCTTGTGAATGGTTCCTTATCCTCTTGGAGAGGAATGACAAGAGGAGTGCCACAAGGATCTCCTCCTGGGACGTGTTTTGTTCAACATCTTTATCAACAATTTGTATGAAGGAATAGAGGGAATGCTTATTAAATTTGCAGATGACACTAATGTGGGAGGGGTAGCAAATATGGTAGAAAACAGATACAGGATGATCATGACATGCTGGAAAACTGGGCTAAAACAAATAAATGAATTTCAATGGAAATAAATGTAAAGTTCTGCATGTAGGAAAAATCAAATGCATAATTATAGGATGGGGGAGACTTCTCCTGGCAGTTGTATGTGTGAAAAGGATCTAGGGGTCTTAGTAGATCATACACTACACATGTCAGCAGTGTGATGCAGTAGCTAAAAAGGCAAATGAAATTTTGGGCTGTATCAACAGAAGTATCGTGTCCAGATCATGCGAAGTGATGGTATTGCTTTACTCTGCTCTGGTTAGGCCTCACCTAGAGTATTGTGTTCAGTTTTGGGCACCACAATTTAAGGAGGTTATAGACAAGCTGGAACGTGTCCAGAGGAGGGCAACAAAGATGGTGAGGGGTCTGAAGACCAAGTTATTTGAGGAAAGGTTGAAGGAGCTCGCTATTTTTTGCCTGGAGAGGAGATGATTGAGAGGTGATATGATAACCATCATCAAGTACTTGAAGGGCTGTCATATAGAGAATGGTGTGGGATTGTTTTCTGTTGCCCCAGAAGGTCAGATCAGAACCAACAGGTTGAAATAATCGGAAGAGTTTTCAGCTGAACTTTAGGAAGAACTTCCTGACAGAGCAGTTCTTCAGCGGAACAGGCTTCCTCAGGCCTGTAGCCAGGATTTTTTAATTTGGGTTTAAAAAAAAAAAAAAAGTGCAGGGGGGGCACTGAAATTCACACACAGCCATCGCTTCTCCCCCAAAACATTTAAAGGGTCCTTTTAAATGCTTTGGGGGAGAAGCAGGGCCGCACGCCTGCACTGCAAGTCACAAATTCATGGCTTGGAGTGTGGGCATATGCTAGGTCCCCCGCTTCTTCCATTTAAAGCAAGTTGCCAGGGAGACATATAGAGAGCTGCCGTGGGGAGAAAGGGTGGTGTGAGGCTTAAGAAATAAGATGGAGGCCTGGCCAGGGTGGTAAGTTGGGGGCCCCTGGTGGAAAGTTGGAGGGCTGGGCCTTGAAATGCCCCACTGTAGCTATGGGCCTGGGCTTCCTTGGGAGGTGGTAGGCTCTCCTTCTTTGGAGGTTTTCAAACAGAGGCTAGATGGCGATCTGACAGCAATGCTGATTCTGTGAACATAGGAAGATCATGAGAGGGAGGGCAGGAAGGGCTGTATTAGTGCTTAGTTCTTGTGGCCCTTTCTTACACACCCAGGGAAATTCTGATTGCCACTTTGGGGTCAGGAAGTAATTTTTTTCCATGCCAGTTTGGCTGGAGATCCTGGAGGTTTTTTGTCATATTCTGGGTGTGGAACACTGGTCACTGGGGGTGTAGGAGGGAGGTATATGTGAATTTCCTGCATTCTGCAGGGGCTTGGACTAGATGACCCTGAAGTCCCTTCCAACTCTATGATTCTATGATTCTAACAGTTAAAAATAGTACAACATCCAAAACTTTACACACATCTATTATACCATCTGTTAAAAACAGCTCTGTATATATCACCCAAAACTACCTCATGCAAGTTGAGGAAACCTTAAATTGGAATTAAAGCTTTCAGATTTTTCAGAACAACTTCAATTTTTGCCAAGTAGTCTAGTATGATGCCCCACACCCTCACAAAATCAGAGCTAGAAGCATGTGATTTATATTTAATAACTTTATAGGTTTTTTCCCATCAAATATCTCAAAGCTTACAATGCCACAGTTCAATCGTAGGTATCTCTGCTCTTTTCCAAACAGTAGCAATAGCCATTTTTTCAGCCACTAAGAGTAGGGCAATCAGTTTTTCCTGAACTTTTGGAACAGATTCATCCAGCTACAGATTTAAAAACAGTACAGTAATCATTGGTACAGTAATCCCAGTAATCAAGAACACCTAATTAAGTATCTGTTGCCAAAACTTCCTGATTCTCCCACATTCCAGCCAGCAATGAGCATAGGTACCTGTTTCCCTGCACTCCTTCCAACACTGCAATGAACAAGAGCCAGAAATACAAGAGAATTTCTGAAGCGTGAGGTACTAATGCATAATAATCTTAAATGTTTGACTCCTCACATTATCTTAGATAAAAAGGTGGTCAAAGTCCATATTTGAGACCAAGATCAATTTGACAGTATCAGGCTACAATCCCTTGGGCACCACTTCTGATAAGACAGAGATGACCTGTATTCCAAATCCAATATAATTGGATATATTTTTTAAATAAGATGGCGATTGGAATACATACTACATTGGATTGACCAGGTCTTAGATAATATGTATTATATTGTTATATTTTATTGATGTATTTTATTGTTTTAGATTGTGAAGGCCTCTGGCCATATACAATAAATTTTCTACCTACTACATTGCATTACAAACTCAAACTCTGTCAAGGGAGCAGACATGATGGCACCGTACTCAACTGTAAATATACATACCACAGCATCTCATCATTAAGCTTTTCTTCAGTCTTTGCCCTATCAAAAATATCCATCTTCGATGCAATATCTCTTACTGAAGTTAAGTTCATCTGTCTCTGTGACTCAAACAAGTTCTAATATTGGCCAAGCAGAAACCATTCCTGATTTAGGAAAGCAGAGAACCTTGAGAACTATGGTACTAGCTTCTTTCTTCTGCATTCCCATATCCTAAACACGCTTCTGGTGCTGGAGAGGGAGTGGGAGGACGCCTCCTCACTCTTGTGGAATTTTTGACTTTTAACTATTAACCTTTTAACCTTATTATTTTATTTTACTTAATCTAGTATTATCTGAGCACCCATTTTCAGGAGGTGTCTTAAATCTGTGACTATTTTTAGCTTGGTGTTTTATGTTTTGTATTTAGTGCACCGGTTCATTTTGCTTTTTCACCCTCATTTCAACACTGTTGCTCTGCTGCTCAGATGGATTAAAGCCTTATGTTGAATTTGTTGCTACTGATAACAAACCATTAGCAGACTGCACCAGGGGGAGGTGAACTGAAGGAGAGGTGAATTTATGGTTCTAATCAGCTGAATTTCTTTGCAACTTATTAATGGGACCCGGGAAATGCCCAAGAGAGACAGATGCCCAGAATATCCTGGCATCTAAACCGTCTAAATTGGAAGATTTCTTTTTCTCTGCTGACAGTGTAAGTGGAATAACTTCATATAATGTGGAGACTACTAACCGCTTTACCCCTCTAGTGGGCTCTGACGAAAAGGGAGGGGATACTGAGCTACTGGACAACAGTATGGTTAATCTTAGGGAGGAACTGCCAGTAACTCAGAGTAACATTCCAGGTGGAGAAGGAGTGGACCTGTCTCTGGGGGAGGACTATCAAATCTCAATGAATCAATTTGCCCTAATTGCCAGAACTGTGAGATGTATTTTTGCCTGCATTCAAGAAGTTGTCAATCAAGTTGAGCAAATAAGGCTAGAACTGATGGAGTGGTTTAAACCTATAAAAAGTTCAGATGTGATGTCGGGACCCCGTTCTCTGGTATTTACAACCCACAGCAGGAATGGCTTGGGCTAGTAAACAATTCCCCAGTGTCTGGTTACTCTCCCAGGAAAGTAAAGGAAGATACACAAGACAAGCTAGTCTTCAAACCTAATTGCATTGCCCCGACAATCTGCAGTCACCTAGCGCCATGGGGCAGAGTCCCGAGATGGGCTGGTTGGAGTGGGATTATAGTGCATCTGTCAAGGCTACTGGGGAAGGATAAGCCTGCAATTGGCCTTGCTCAGGTTTCTCAACTTAATTCATCCAATCAGATGCAAAAGGTTCTACTCACTTTTGATTCCCCAGGAATCCCTGCCCTAATACAAAGGAAGAAAAACAGATTCAATACCTGGGAAATATACCCTGTGAGAGTTTTTGAGAACTTGGTGGTAAGGTCCTTGGTGACAAAATGTGAGATCCTGAAATTTCCATGCCAGGGTCCCATGGTGGAGGGGTTGATGGAGACAACAATTCCTCAAAGAGACTCTGCAACTCAGGAGGTACTTCAATCCCCTATGGAATGCTTGTCCTCGCAACAGGAGATAAAGGGAAGTGACTGCAACCCAGAACAAATGGAAGAACAGAGGGGCTGTGGGGGGCTTGTAACAGCAATTAAGAGAACCCTACAGATGGAGGTGGAGCTTATTCCTCATGGTTGTGAGAATTTTGTGCCGGCTCTTTTGGTATGAGGTCCCCCATGGGGAAGCCTTTTATGTTTAAATGTCTGCCTGCCCCTTAATGGTTTAAGAGGGATTAATAACAAGATGTGTTGTGAAAAACTACTTCAATTATTATAAAGATTAGTGACCCAACACCCAAATTCCCACCTTATTTTGGGAGGCGATTTTAATGCCAGGACAGGGTCTTCGGCCAGTGAATTTGAGGAGGGGGGGCCTAAAGAGAACCTCCTTGGTGGTGGACGTATCCTCCAGGATCCATTTATTAACAGAGCTGGTAAAAGATTCCTGGAGCTAAATCAGTGTGTATTGAATGGTACTGGATGGGATATTTCAAAGGGGACTTATACATATATTTCTACATGGGATGCAAGTACGATAGACTTTGTAGCTATCTCATGGGATCATTAAAACAAATCCACTCTTTTGAAGTAACAGATGCACTACATAGTGACCATAATCCACTGCATGTAGTATTAGGTTACTTGGAAGAAACAATTTGGGCACTTGATAAGCCCAAAGGAGATGATTTAGTACATAGGAGGCCTAAATGGTCGACTAATATTCAGAAATTAGTTCATGAGGTTCTTTCTAATGAGGGAATTACTCAGGAATTTTTGGACCTAAAAATTGAGGATTCCAATGTGATCCCCATTTATGAGGAAACTGTGAAATGCTTAAAATCTGCACTCCTCAAGGGGAGTTCTGTTAAGTCAACTTCTACCTCCCGAAACGAGTGGTTTGACAGAGAATGTGTACAATCTAAAAGATATCTGATGAGATGTAATAGAATAGCTAGAAGGGTCAGGGATCCAGAATCATTTAGGATCCTGGGTAAAGCAAGGAGTCAGTATAAAGATCTGCTAAAGAAAAAGAAGCAGGAATCTGTTGCTTGTTTATGGGTGGAACTCCAAGAGGCGGCAAATAGTAGAAATGAGAGCAAATTTTGGCACCTGATTTCTATTGGTCTTGGATGTCGAAACCTGGGGAAGGATCCTGGTATCCAGGCTGAGGCATGGTTTGAGCATTTTTCAAAGGTTTTTTGGTGGTGACAGTAGTAATAGTCAGGTTAACCTCCCTCTACTCATCACAACTCCTTGGCTGGCAATCACGGAGTC
The DNA here is from genome assembly GCA_029375565.1 of Gekko gecko. Taxonomy (NCBI): domain Eukaryota; kingdom Metazoa; phylum Chordata; class Lepidosauria; order Squamata; family Gekkonidae; genus Gekko; species Gekko gecko. The sequence continues at coordinate 211,617,948 of JAPDNY010000005.1, read as the reverse complement.
AAAAATGAGGTCGTTAATTGAATCTTTGCCCAGCAGTAAATCTCCAGGTGAAGATCCAGGTGTTTTAAAACAAATATTGACTTGTAGAGACATCACCCTGCCAACAAAAGTCTGTATGGTCAAAGCAATGGTATTCCCAGTAGTAATGTATGGCTGCGAGAGTTGGACTATAAGGAACGCCAAGCACCAAAGAATAGATTCTTTTGAATTATGGTGCTGTAGAAGACTCTTGAGAGTCCCCTGGACTGCAAGGAGATCAAATCAGTCAATCCTAAAAGAAATCAACCCTGACTGTTCCCTGGAAGGCCAGATTTTGAAGCTGAAGCTCAAATATTTTGGCCACCAACTGAGAAGGGAGCGCTCACTGGAGAAGACCCTGATGCTGGGAAAGATTGAAGGTCAAAGAAGAAGAGGATGGCAAAGGATGAGATGGTTAGATGGTGTCACCAATGCAATGAACATGAAATTGAGCAAACTCCAGAGCACGATGGAAGACAGAAGGGCCTGGCATGATGTGGTCCATGGGGTCATGAAGAGTCAGACTCAATATGTGACTGACAACCGATGTTAGTGAAACTTTTCAACCTAATTGACAGAACGGGTAGACTTCCAAAAGGATGCACCACGAGTATCATTGTCCCAATTTACAAGAAGGGTGATTGGAATGAGCCAGGAAACTATAGAATCTTGTCGCGACCAAGTTCTATTGTTTGAGGATGAGTACTTGCAGTAATGCTAGAAGAGGTGGGGGGAAGGCTGCCTGCGAGCTGGAGAAGAAATCCTTCTATGGAGTCCTTTACAGCAACACTCAGGCTTCTGGTGTAAAGCATGGCTTCTGCCTGCTGGCTGCTGTGTATTTTTGGCATCAATTAAGTATTTATGAATAACTAATCTGACATGTAATAAGCAAATAAAATGTATTAATTGAATGACAGCTACCTGTGTTATACCAAAGATATTGAACTGATAAGTTGTTTGTCTTGTAAGCTGGTAGATGACTAATCAATTGGTCAAACAGTACAGATAACACTGTGGTATACAAAAATCTTAGAGGGCTATTAGGTTGTGTGAATATATTCCAGACAGCCCTCTTGTATCCCACTGGGGCTTCTGAACCGTAGGTGGCAGGAGAGCATAACAAATATGAAAGGAGATAGGGAACTGCCACTGTAAACATTTAACTGATTGTTACTAAAGGATAGAGTAATGAGATCTGTTCCCAAGCCTATTGAATGCACCATAGGCTCAGCGAATGTCACAGTTATCAAGATACTTGTGCTAGTTAGGCAAATAATTCTTCTGGCACTCCTCAGCCTGTCTCTGGTCATCTGAGGGCATAGTGAGCCATAAGGCTTTGAGCAGGAGAAACCCGCTGTCTGGATCATGTGCATAATATGACTTCCCTTTGAATGTCACTTGCAGAGCTGCCAAAGCCAGCCATCTGTATTGGATGTTGGAGACTGTTAATGTATCCATAGTGGGTTTCATTTCAGTACATCCATCGGCAGGTCCTGCAACACCATAAGTCTGTTGCCTTCACATTGTAACACACCTCTCTCTCTTGCTGTTCTCAGGATTGTTTGCCTCATTTCAAAATCATGAAAGGTTACCACTATCTCCCTGGGACTTTTAAATTTTGTGTTAGTGGCTGACCCTCTCCAGTAGGTTTTGCTTATTTTCAGAGATGGCCCAGACTCCAGATTCAATTCAGCAGGTAGCCATGCAGACAGAAATGTCATTAGGCCTCCCAACTTTGTTAGCTTTTCAGGAATTCCTTTAAATTTGGGGTTCTTTTCTAGCATTGACATTTCCATCGATGTGAGTTTTTCTTCATGCCTGTCAATTGATCTCAATTGTTCTTTGTTTTTGTCTTTCAGGGTCATGGCCAACTCCAGTGCCCCCTGGGCAATCTTCACTGTTTCTGATAGCGATTTAGTGAGCTCCTGTCTATCCCCATCCCAATCATAGAATTATAGAATCATAGAGTTGGAAGGGGCCATACAGACCATCTAGTCCAGCCCCCTGACTAATGCAGAACCAGCCTAAAGCATCTCTGACAAATATTCGTCCAGCCTCTTCTTGAAAGCTGCCAGTCAAGGGGAGCTTACCTTTCCACCTTTGAAGCACTCTGACCGTGAAAAAGTTATTCCTAATATCTAGCCAATACCTTTCTGCATGTAATTTAAACCCGTTGCTTGGGTCCTCTGCTGCCAACTGGAACAGCTCCTTGCCCTCCTCCAAATGACATCCTTTCAAACATTTAGAGAGAACAATCATGTCCCCCTTCAATCTCTTCTTCTCCAAACTAAACATTCCCAAGGCCCTTATACTTTCCTCATAGGGCTTAGTCTCCAGACCCCTGATCATCCTCATTGCTCTCTTTTGTACCCTCTTGATTTTACCCACATCCTTTTGGAAGTGAGGCCTCCAGAACTGCACACAGTACTCAAGATGTGGCCTGACCAAGGCAGTATACAGAGGGGCTATGACCTCCTGTGATTTCGATGCTATGGTCCTTTTAATACAACCCAAGACTGAATTTGCCTTTTTTTGCTACTGCATCACACTGACTGCTCATATTTAGTTTACAGTCCACTCTTACCCCAAGGTCTCTTTCACATACACTACTCCCTAGAAACATATCCCCCATCCAGTATTTGTGCTTGACATTTTTGTGGCCCAGATGTAATACTGTGCATTTATCTTTGTTGAATTGCATCCTGTTCACTACTGCCCACTTCTCTAGAGTATTCAGGTCTTGTTGAATTTTAACTCTATCTTCTTGGGTGTTTGCTACTCCTCCCAATTTGGCATCATCAGCAAATTTAATGAGTAGCCCTTCTACCCCTTCATCCAGATCATTGATAAAAATATTGAAAAGTACCGGTCCCAAAACCAAGCCCTGCGGCACCCTACTAGACACCTCCCTCCAATCTGATGAAACACCATTGACCACCACTCTTTGGGTGTGGTCCTCTAACCAGTTCCCTATCCACCAAACTGTCCTATAGTCCAGTCCACAGTCTTCCAGTTTGCCCATCAGAATGTCATGAGGAACCTTATCAAAAGCTTTACTGAAATCCAGGTATATCACATCAACAGAGTTCCCACAATCCAGTAAGCTCATCACACAATCAAAGAAGGAAACCAGGTTGGTCTGACAAGATCTGTCGGAGACAAAACCATGCTGATTTCCCCGGATCACTAAGTGGTCCTTCAGATGCTTACAGATCGACCGCTTTAAAATCTGCTCTAATATCTTCCCAGCAGCAGAAGTCAGACTGACCAGCCTGTAGTTTCCCAGGTCATCCTTCTTCTTCTCTCTCTCTTTCATTCATTCATTCATTTTGTTTATTTTCAATCACAGACACAAAAACAAACATACATAAAACATAAAAATGCTTCTTCCCTTTCTTAAAGATTGGGATAACATTCGTTCTTCTCCAATCTTGTGGCACATCCCCAGTCCTCCAGGAGGCCTAGAAGATGATGGACAGAGGCTCTGCAAGTTCATTAGAAAGTTCTTTGAGCACTCTTGGGTGCACACCATCTGGCCCAGAGGATTTGTATTCATCCAGTGCAGCCAGGTGCCTCTCCACAACCTTCCTGTCAATGTCAACTGGACACTCAGGTGTCCTGTCATGTCCTCTACCATCTCTAGTTGGGCTCGAGTTCTTCCGGGAGAAAACAGAGGCAAAAAAGTCATTAAGTCTGTCTGCTTTTTCTCTTTCCTCCACCAGAGTTTCTCCTTCTACTCCCAAAAGCTGTCCAATTGCCTCTTTTACCTTGCATTTGCTTCTCACATATCTGTACAAGTTTTTCTTATTGTAGCGAGCCCCCCTGGCCAGACCCAACTCATACTGAGCTTTGGTTTCTCTGATGGCTGATCTGCAGTACCTAGCAACTCTGATATACTCCTCTTTAGAGGTCTGACCTTCCCTCCATTTCCCTCCATTTCCTTTTTTCCCCTTAGCTTATTCTGGAGCTCTCAGTTCATCCACATCAGTTTCCTGGAGCCCTTACCATGTTTCCATCTTGCTGGAACAGTGAGGGCTTGAGCTCGCAAAAGCTCATGTTTGAGAAGAGCCCACCCTTCACTCACTCCTTTCCCTTTCAGCACACTCCCCCATGGAATGACTCCCATCAAGACACTGAGTTCATTGAAGTTGGCCTTTTGAAAATCTAACCTACGAGTCTGGCTATGAACTTCCTTGACCCCCCCACAGCAACTGGAATTCAAGGAGGACATGGTCACTTGCCCCTAAGGTCCCCACCACCTTCACCCTGCCTACCAATTCTTCCCTGTTGGTTAATATTAAGTCCCTTGTAGCTTCCTCCACCATTTGAAAAAGGAAGTTGTCAGCCAGACAGGTCAGGAGATTGCATGATTCTTGTTGCTTTGTTGAGCCTGTCTCCCAGCACACATCAAGGAAGTTGAAGTCTCCCATAATTATAAGGTTCTGATATCTGGATGCTCTACCAATCTGTTCAAGGAGGGCAGCATCCATTTCCTGTCTCTGGTCTGGCGATCTGTAGTAGACTCCCAACAACAGTACTCTTTGTCCTACTTCCCCTTATTTCTACCCATATACTTTCCATGGGGCTGTCAACCACATTCTCCAGAACTTCCTGACAATCTAGCCCTCTTTTCATATACAGCTCCACTCCACCTCCTCTTCTACCCTTCTGTTTTTTCTTGAACAACTCATACCCATTCACTGCCACATTCCAGTCATGAGAATCATCCCAACCAAGTCTCAGTGATTTCTATTGTACCATAGCCCTCTGTTTGCAAGAGAATCTCAAGCTCTTCCTTCTTATGACCCATACTATGGGCACTGGTATATAGGCACTTGTAGCCTTGTACCTTTCTTTGATCTGTCCTACCCAGGTGGGCCCCCACTGTTTTCACTTCTTCATTGAAGACCCCATGTTGATTGTCCCCTTCTCCTTGTGGCTTCAGTTTAAAGCTCTCCTGATTAAGCTCTCCAGGTTCTTTCTGAGCATTTTCTTCCCTGACCTTGAGAGGTGAAGCCCATCATGTGCTAGAAGGCCTTCTCTAAGAAAGGTTATCCCATGGTACCAGAACCCAAAGCGCTCCTGCCGGCACCACCATCTCAGCCAACAATTCACCTCGAGTATGGCCTGTTCTCTTCACATTCCTCTTCCTGTGACTGGAAGGAGAGAGTACCACCTGTGCTCCCAATGCCTTCAACTGCCTTGCAAGAGCTTCATAGTCCTTTTTAATTTTCATGATGGTATTTGTGGCCATGTCATTCATCCCCACACGAACCAGCACAAACGGGTACTGATCAGTAGGCCTTATCAGTTTTGGCAGTTGGTCTGTAATATCCTGAATTCTGGCCCCAGCTAAGCAACACATCTCTTGGAGTAGGGGATCCAGCCTGGACACACTATGTTCCATACCCCTGAGCAGAGAGTCCCTGTCAACCACCACTTTCCATTTCCTTCCACTTCTGTGTGGCACCATGTCCTCTTCACTCCCTTTTCCAGATCTTTGTGGCTCTCCTTCCACTCTCATCTCTGTCACCCTCTCAAGCACCTCAAAACAATTCTTGAGCTCCAGTGGACCAGAGCATCATCTTAGTCGGTGTCTTTGGGTTTGTACTATAGAACTGAGAGGAGGCTCAGAAGGGACTCTTCCTTCTTCTCCTTGACTTTCTTCTTCATGTGTTTGCAGAGTTCCCAGGCTCTTGTCAATAAAATCTTCCCCTTCCTTGATTTCCTGAAAGGTGGTGATCCTCTCCTTCAGGCTCTGAATGTTCTCCTCCAAAAGCCTGACCAGCTTACACTTCTGACAAGTGAAGTCCATCTTCTCTTCCGGGAGGAAAACAAACATGGCACAATCTTCTTACAATTTCTGTTTATTATCAACTATGGAGCTCGAGCAAGACAAAGTTCTCGAAAAAGTAGTGGGGATGGCGAACCAACCTGAGATAGTTTTTCAGTTATTTAAATATTTTTATCCTACCTTTCTCATCATAAATGGTGATCCATTCTGGATTATAACATTTGCTGAAGCCAACAAAAAGGAACATTATAAACCAACAAGCAGCATCACAGTAGCCAGCAAGATCAAGTTGCAAGCACTCCTCCAATATCACGAGCTGTAAGACCAAAATTTTCATTGAAGGCTAATTCATATTTATTTTACTCCATTTATACTCCCACCTGTCTTCCCAATGAAGACTGATATTTTCTTTATATACAAAGCAAAGAGATACAAAATCAACTCTACCTTTAAATTAGAAGACTTTTTAGAAAAATGTGGGGCGGAGCTGGGTCTACAAGAGGAGGAGGAAGAGAGTACTGCTTCGGAAGAAGAGTCCCAGAAACAGCAGCAAGCACAGAGCTCAGACATTAAACAAGGAAAGAAAAAGGGAAGAAGAAAGCGAAAACCAATCCATCTGTTTCAAATGGTAACAAGGCAACAACAAAACAATAACAAGGATGGCACGGAAGACGATAGAGTTGAATGAACAAGGAATAAATGTAATATCCATCAATGTTAATGGCCTAAATTCACCCAAGAGAGCAAGAATTTTTTACCAAATAATAAAATGTAATGCAAATATTATTTGCCTCCAGGAGACACATGTTAAAAGAGAAGATATAAGATTCTTGGAGAATAAAAAATTAGGAAAAGCTTTCATAGCAGCAGATGACAAAAAGAAAAAAGAAAAAAGGAGTGGTTATTTACGCTAAGGAAAACCTGCAACCTGAACTCATATATAAATCAGAAGATGGTAGAGTAATAATAATTCAAATCCGCAGACATAATAAATTAACATTGATTGCCAATATATACGCACTGAATCAAAGTCAAGGAAAGTTTTTTGAGCAACTTAGAGAAGTTATAGGTAAACAGACATGTGATGAGATATGCGTAATTGGAGATTTCAATGCGGTATTTGATAACCAAATGGACAGGAAGAGTCCGAACGTGAAACTGAAACAAGGAAACCAGCTACCAAAATCATTCATGGAATTAGCAGAAGAATTTAAACTCATCGATGCTTGGAGGACAAGAAATATTGAGACAAAAATTTCACCTTTTTCTCCAATAGAAACATGTCTTGGTCAAGACTGGACATGTGTTGGGTATCAGTAGATTTAATTAATGATATGAAAGAGGTAGAAATTCTACCAGCAACTTTCGCGGATCATAACCCAATTATGTGTTTAATATCAGATACGCAAAGAAGAAAAAGATGGTCTTTGAACACTATGCTCCTAAAGGATAAAAAAATTGTAGATGAGTCCAAAACTGAGTTTAAACTGTTTTTTAAGGAAAATATCCAACCTGACGTACCATTAGAAATCGTTTGGGACACCTTCAAGGCTTATGCAAGGGGCTGGTTTATCAGACAAAATATATGGAAGAGAAAACAAGAAAATAGAGAGTTGAATACAATCAAAGAAAAAATAAGGCTTGAAGAAAGTAAAATGAAACAACAAAATGGAAATCTCCAAGCAATAAAGAACAAAATTAAGTATTTACAACATCTCTTAAATTCCATATTGACACAAGAAATTGCCAGGAAGATAAACTATGCAAGACAGTACTATTTTGAAAACGCCAACAAACCTTCAAGATGGCTGGCTTATAAACTAAGGATGGAAAGGGATAAAAAGATAATAAGAAGTTTGAAAGACCAAGAGGGAAAGGAGAGATTTTCCTTAAAAGAGCTTAAGGAAGTAGTTGAACAGTTCTATGGGAAATTATATCAGAAAAACGAGGTTGATTTAGAGCTAATAAAAAATTATTTTGATAAGTGCCCAGAAGGATACTTTTCTGACGAACAAAGGAAGATTTTAAATGATCCAATTTCTATGTGCGAAACTATAGAAGCTATAAAGAGCCAAAAAAAACAAAACAAAACACCTGGACCAGATGGGATACCTGTTGAATTTTATAAGATATTTGAAGAAGTCATATCATTACCTTTCAAAGAAGTAATAAAAAATATTTTAGATAAAGAACAAATACCACTGTCTTGGAAAGAAGCCCAGATTACCCTTATACACAAACAAGGGACAGAGAGGAATGATATCAAAAACTACCGACCAATTTCTCTCCTGAATAGCGATTACAAAATCTTTGCTTGTATTCTGGCTGGAAGGTTCAAGAGAATGTTAACACAAGTGATCCACAAAGATCAGGCAGGTTTCCTGCCTAAAAGGCAGATTAAAAACAACATCAGAACAGTCTTAGATATTTTAGAATTTTACGAGCAACACCCAGAAAGGATACTTGCGTTGATATTCATTGATGCAGAAAAGGCATTTGACAACTTAAATTGGGAATTCTTGCTGAGCAAATTAGGAATTTGGAACTGTGGAGAACCTTTTTTGAAAATGATTAAGGCGATTTATGATAAGCAATCAGCAAATATAACAATTAATGGAGATACAACGCAAAAAGTAGAAATTAAGAAGGGAACGAGACAAGGTTGTCCTCTGTCCCCTCTGCTTTTTATTTTTGTGTTGGAAACGTTATTGACACATATTAGAAATGATAAAGGAATTAAAGGGTTACATATAAAAGGTGAAAATATAAAAGTCCAAGCTTTTGCGGATGACATGGTGTTTATTCTGGAAGACCCACAAGAATCTTTGCTGCATTTATTGAGCACTTTAGAGGAATATGGGAAAGTAGCAGGTCTGAAAGTTAACAAAAAGAAAACCAAGATACTATTGAAAAACTCCAGAGACGCATTAGAAAAAGTCCTGCAAGAGACTTCAGGTTTCGCTATTGAGAAGAAAGTCCGCTATTTAGGAATTATTTTGACAAATAGATGCTGTTCTTTGGTCGAAGACAATTACAAAAGAGTACTATTAGAGATTAAGAGGGATTTGGAAGTATGGAAAAATTTGCAAATCTCGATACTAGGCAGAATTTCGACCATTAAAATGAATATTTTGCCTTGGGTTTTGTTTCTGTTTCAAAATATTCCCATTTTGAGAAACCAAAACTTCTTCAAAGATCTAGAAAAACTGATTAAAACTTTCATATGGCAGAATAAAAGACCAAGGATTAAGATAAAATATCTACAGAAAAAAAAAGAGAGAGGAGGATTTGCCCTTCCAGATTGGAAACTCTACTATAAAGCAGCAGCTTTGAGCTGGTTAAGAGAGTGGATTGTACAGGAAGATAGAAGATTACTAAATCTCGAAGGACACGACTTACAAATGGGATGGCATTATTATATTTGGTATAATAAAAATTCATCCCATTTTAAACAACATACGATTAGGGCTGCTTTATATAAAGTATGGGATGAGATAAAATTCAAATACTATAAAAAAACCCCAAATGGCTCTCCCCATTAGAGGCTTTCGTAAAACCCACATTATTTGTAAAATACAGTAAATGGAGATATGAAGATCTTTTAGACAAAAATGGGAATTTGATCGATGGGAAATTGCTTAAAGAACAAGGAACAAAGCTAACCTGGTGGGAGAATAACCAACTTATTTCAAGATGGACACTTGATAGAAAAGTAGGTTTCTATGATGTCACCACTGAATTGGATAAGATCTGGTTAGATTCCAATGAAAAACTCATCAGAAAAGTCTATAATTTTTTGTTAGAATGGAAGATGCAAGACGAGTGGGTTAAACCGTGCATGATAGCATGGGTGCAAGATATTGGACATAGTCTAAACTTAGATCAATGGGATAAAATCTGGATGACAAATATCAAATTTGTAAGGACTAGTGCCTTTAAAGAAAACATCTTGAAGATGTTCTATAGGTGGCATATTTCACCTGTAAGATTAAGTAAATACAATGATAACTTGGCTAAGAATTGCTGGAAATGTAATTTCAGTAATGGCAGTTTTTTTCCATTTATGGTGGTCTTGCAATAAGGCAAAAAAATATTGGACCATGATAAAAAGATTTTTAGATAAAATTTTGATTAAGAAACTTCTATTTAAACCGGAATGTTTTTTGTTGAATGTAATCCCAGAAGGATTTAAGAAAGAGGAGATATATTTTATAATGCATACGTTAACAGCAGTCAGAATTGTATTCGCTAGAAAGTGGAAGGATAGATTGATCCCGACTAAAGAGGAGTTTATATTTAAGTTATGTGATGTTGCACAAATGGAAAAATTAACTTTTATTGTTGAAGAAAAAATCCTGGAGATCTATGAAAAGTATTGGTCTGGCTTTCATAAATGGTTGAAAGAATCAAATTTTGGCACTATGTATTAAATTAAGAATACTTGTCTGGCATGTTTAAGCTGTGGTAACAATTTGATTGTTTTGATGTAAGATGAAGGTCTCTGTAATTGTATATGCTATATTTCTTTGTTGGGAGGATGTTGTGCTCCTTTTTTTTTTTTTTGAAAATCAATAAAAACAATTAAAAAAAACCAGCTTAGGCCAATCTCTTCCATTCTGTTCTCACAACAACCCTATGAAATAGGTTAGAGTGTGTGAAAAGCCCAAGATCACCCAGCAAGCTTCCATGGCAGAGTGAGGATTCAAACCTGGGTCTTCCAGATCCTAGCCCAGCACCCTAAACACTATCCCACACTGGCTATCTTACATTTTCTGTGGAAATGAACTGGAGTAGAACCAGATTAGAAGGTGCTAGTGATCATCAATCCATCCATCTATCCATCGCCCCTGAGCTGAAAAATCTGCACTGGCTTCCTGGCATATGAATACAAGAAGCTGATTTATATTGAATTGGTCCATTGCTCTGGCATGTTCAGTATTGTTTATTCTGCCTGGCAGCTGCTTGTCATGATTTTTCATGTAATCTACTACTGGATTCTTTTAAATGGAGATGTGCCATGGATTGAACCTGGCCAAGCAAATACTCTACAACTGAACCATGGCCCTCCCCAATTCAAAATGCTTATTCTTAGCTTTAAGGCTTTAAATGGCTTGGGCTGGAGAACTTTAGAAGAAGAAGAGAAGAGATTGGCTTTATAACCTGCCCTTCACTCGGAATCTCAGAGCAGTTTACAAACTCCTTTCCTTTCCCCTTCCCACAACAGTCACCCTGTGAGGTAAGTGGGGCTGAGAGAGCTCTGAGAGAAACTGCTCTTTCAAGGACAGCTTTGACAGAACTATGGCTTGCCCAAGGTCATCCAGCAGCTGCAAGTGGAGGCTTGGGGAATCAAGCCCAACCCTCCCAGATTAGAGTCTGCACACTTAACCATTATACCACTACACCAAACTGGCTCCTTAGAAACTGCTTCCTCCTTTATTGTCCAGCCCACTAGATAAGATCCGCCTTATCATCTGTAAAGTTGATAGTGTCCTCTCTGCCCATTTGCCACTAATGCTAGTCTCCGCAGTCCCAGGGAAATTTACAAGACTAAAATCCATTCAAGTGATTGAAATACCAATGGCAATACATCCTCTTTTTAGGTATTATGAATGCCTGTACCGAAAGGCCAACAACCATGCATAGATCTGCCCAGTATGTGCAAACTCAGCTCCTGTATTTTGTGTGCACAAGTGGTTGGAGTATATGCAAACTGACCACTGGATTTTTCAGGTTTCTGGTTTGTATACAACAAAAGTGCACACACAGCAGAATATACACATTGCCCCGTTCAGACAGCATGACAACTGCATGTATCAGAAGGGTTATGGGTACTGCACACTCTTGATATATATGTTTGCTGGGCTCCTGGTACACATGGAAGTAACATCTGAACAGGTCTTATAATGATAAATAGACATTGAGAGATGAATAATTACTCAACCCAACAAAATTTCTTCTGGTGTGCATATATGTGGAATAAAACTGAACACAGGCTTACAAGTCCAAGCGTGCTGATGTTTGTTTTGTATGAGAAGGGTAAACCATGCATGCAAATCTTATTTGCATAATACATTCTTATATGTGTATGTACCTGATGTTAATGTTATGTTATGCTATGTTATGACCTATGGTTACCGTATTAAATTCACTCCTACTGAAATCAGACATCAAAGTTACAAAATGGGCTACAAGGAGAGTAAAAAAAAAATAAAGCATTCAAAAAGTTGAAGAAACTGAATGGGTCAGCTAAAGATGATTCTTGCCTGGGGCACCATTTGGTCTGGTCCGCATTTATGTAGTACTTATAGCTGGATTGTGCCTTGGGGCAGCAAACTTTATTTGGTTTCATTGGCAAATTCATCTGCTAGAGCTTTATCTGATTAATTGGTGAGGGGGCACCTTTTATCCCTAAATGCAAAGGGCATCATTGTTTACTTGATAAAAGTACTTTGGATCTAGTATGTTAGAATTAAAAGTGACTTAAAAGATGTTAAAGATGGCCTTTACCCTCAAACAATGGACCAAAGCCGGTGTTAATGAACTTGTATTCTGTCTCACACTTCCTGAAATATCCTAACTGTTGAGTTTCTGGTGTTATGAAAATTTAATTGTATATTCATTCATTAATGAAGTGCTCTTGCAATGTCTTAGTGTTCAAGCCATGACATTTCAGCAAATACTAATGATGTATTGCATTCAACAACTCTGTCCATATTATACATCCAGTGAAATAAGTCACAAACCCCCAGCTTTGCTGAGCCTATGGACACTTCTGGAATTTTGACAAGAGATAGTGGGTGCCACAACAAAATGTCTGAAGAAATGAAGAGACCTCCCAGCTGAAAGAGATAACTTAAAGAGAAAAACAGCCGGGGAGACGTGTCTATATTTTATAACAATGTAATATATACTATGCAAATACAAAACATAAATCATGTGATACAAAATACATATACATAGTTCAATTCCAAGTACTTATATGTTATGTCAATTTCATATATTATGTCAATTTCATTTCCATTTAAGAAGCCTCTGGAATGTGCCTCCATTTTGATTCTGGACTTCCTCAGAAGTAATGTTTCTTCTTAACCATTCCGTGAGTGCTGTCTCTAATTTTTCTGTCCTTTATATCCCACAGATCTTGTGTTTTCCAACAGGAACAAATTTGTGCTCATCAAGCAGAAATACAATCAATATTTTCTAAATCAGCACTAGGCAAGGTTTGCTGCATGTTATCAATGCTTAGTGTAGATTCTTTACATTATTACTTCTAACATTTTACAATAAAGCTATTTATTCATGTTTAAAATCACTCACTCTCTTTCTTCATAATTTTATATGGGGTACCCCTACTGAGATCCACTCTAGCATACACATACTGTATGTTTTTTTTTTTCCTTTCTGTGATTTTCTTTTCTGGACTCTTTTTAAAGCTAATTTTGCCTCCTTTGAGTCCAGCTTGAGAAACAAGCTCTTGCCAGAATAACAAGTCCCAAAGCCAGAATAACAAGCCCCAAAGTCTGCTCATGAATGTTGTCAGTGTTTCACTGGGTTTCCCATCTTGATTCTACCATGAGGTGGACATGAGGAACTGAACAGATGAAATTTTCCCCATTCCATTAATCCTATTTCAGTGATATTTTACTTGCTATTAAGGGCACAGAAGTAGGGCCAACTAAAATTGGCAATCGTACAGCATAGAACTGCTCTTTTATAGTATGATGGTACCAACTTTTATCAGGCATCAATGGTTTTAGCATTGTAATGGATGAAAGGTAATTTATTTACTTACTGCATTTATGCCCCACCTTCCTCCCCAATGGGCACCCAAAATGGTTTACATTCTTCTGTCTCCATTTTAATATCACAACAATCCTATGAGGTTGGTTAGTCTGAGAGAGTTAGATTGTCCCAAGGTCACCCAACAAGATTCCATAGCAGAGTGGGGATTTGGACCTGGCTCTCCCAAATCCTTGTCCAGAGATGTAACAACCACACCACATTTGCTGTAGACTTTAAGATGATGTGCTACTTCAAATATTCTTAATGGTCACAGCTTTCCCAAGTGCTATACAAGTCAATATAGTGACAGAATTGGCTGGACCAGATCTTGAATAGTATCTGGTCCAGTCAATTTTACTTTTATGGTAAACTTTACACCATAAGGAAATGAGACTCTGCAGCCAAAGCTACTGCATAGCCGCAAAACTGTTAGACAGCTGTTCAAAGCAGATGATGGACAGGCAAACAGATCAGAGGTTCGGTTGATGGGTGATTGAACCCTTTGAACATGGTACATTCACCTATCAAACAAGCTGCCAAAAGTTCATGAAATCCTTCCCCCCTGGTGAGAAAGGTTATCTAAGAATTAGATGTTTCCCCAGAACATCTCATGAGCTTCATAAGGACCAGGGCTCCTCATTCCCAAATAATACACCACATTGGCTCTTTGATTCTCCCCCTATTCTTTAACTGCGTCTTAATTTCTTCAGAAGCAGATAGGAATATAGCTAAGATACCCTGGCCTAGATATGGTTAATTTAACACAATAACAGTGAGTGCAACTCACATCCTAGCCAGGTGTAAATGTATGGAATTAAAACTGTGAAGAAATGAAGAAGAAGGGCCTTGAGATAATGACATCAGGACAGAAGCAGAAAATATGGAAAGACTGGTGATGATTTATTTACCGCTTCCAAAGCACTTTATACTTTAAATCTGTCACATTTGTGTTTTTTAAACCAAATATACAATAAGCCAAGCTTCACTAAATTCTACAACATCTCTGGTGATCTGGCAGAACATTGTGCATGGTTATAGATAATTGCAGGGTGAGAATTCCAGATGTTAATCTTCCACTCTTACCCCACCAAGTTGTTGATGGCTTCCACAGGTGGAACTTCTGGTGACATCTGACAATCCTCCTGGAGGAGTGTCCAACAAAAAAATTTCCTGGGACTTCTGGTTCTGGCGAATTGAATGGCGGACACGATCCTTCAGAGCTCCGAGGGACGCAACCATGCTGTGGTGGTAGGGAGGGGCCTAGGTTGATCCTGACCCCCTAGAGCTCCTGTAGAGGGCTTCCAGCCATGGGGCTTGAAGAGTGCCTCTTCCAAGGCTGACAGCTGAGGGACTGAGGCTCTCCTTTGCCCTGAAGGTCCCACTGCCACAGACCAGCAATGGCACTAGAGATGCACACTGGAACGAGCGAGCAAATGGTCAAGCGTTTTCCTTACCCGGTGAAAGAAGCATGAGTCAAATTAACCGTTAAGTGACCAAGTCAACAAATGCCCCCAAATCTCAAAATATAAGCGGCGAGGGCAAGATCCCACCCCGAAATAACCAAAAACTTGTTAAACTCAGTGAGAGGAGGGAGCTAGGAAAATAAGTCTTTATTTGCTAAAACAGAATATAACTAACTTTAGAGTGAATCCCTAAAGAGTGCACAGAGACTTTAAGGAATTTTTCTCTAATGCAAACAAATCTGTGAATCTCCAGGAAAAAATGGCATTTAAGCTCAGACCTTCTTCTGGAAGTGCTAGTTTTACAGATCAGATCACAAGACCAGAAATAATCATAAACTTTCCTAGCCTGATTGCTAATGCACTGCACCCTCTGCTGAACCAAATGATCACCTTGAATAACAATTTTGAAACTCTCTACAAGCAACCGGAAGAAACCCCCAACAAAGCAGAGAATACAACTGAAGGATGTGCTCTCAAGTGCAAAGATAAGAAAGAGAAAACTCTGTTACAAAAGTGAAAATATCCATGGAACAGTTTCAAAAAATCAGGAAGAAAAAAGGAACAACAGAGGAAGACAATGCTACTGAGGAAGAAGGCGTGTTGGAAAGTACTGAAGAATCATCTCAAAACTTTGCAGAAGAATCTGAATTAGAACTAGGGGTGCTAGCTCTAAAAATTTTAAATCCCAGATGAGACCGTGAACTTAGTGGACCTTACAAGAAAAAATAAGCGTATGGAACTCTGTGTCTCAAGAAAAACAGTAGAATTCGTGTTATACTCTTATTAGACAAAACTATAAGCGTCTCTTATTCCTTCATTTGTAACATTTTAGTGTTAAGATAAGCATATTTTTTTAAAGCAATATTGTAAATGAAATATTAACCTAAGCATTTGTTATACTCTAAAGACCACTGCTACTTGAGTTTTTAGTGGTTTTCTTTTCTTTCTCCCGTAGATGGTAGATCCCCTCCCTTTAGTTTCTGTGTTGTTTTTAGAATAAAAGTAATTAAAAAATTATATATATATATATATATAAAATTCTGGACTGTTGCAGTTAGAATAGTAATTGTGTTCTTTACAGACAGATTTTTCAACCCATCTCTCTCCCCTTACTAGAGGCAAAAATAACCACCAATATCCTGTTTCCCTTATTGGAATTCCTGGTTCTTCCAGGGGTGTATGTGGAAAATTATACTCTGGGAGCAGAAATCCTTGTGTTGGCAGAAACTCTAGTTAGGATCCAAGTCATATGATCACAACTATTTTTCTCTAAATAAAAGAGTATTAGTCCCTATGTAAACCATAAAATATAGCCATAGAACAATTTCCAGAAGAGCAACTATGCTATTTATTTCATAGAAAACGAGTGAGAAAATGTTCTGAGTCTTCATAGATACTAATGGTACAAACCCATTTTAACACGAATGGAGTAGGATGGCACTGGTTGCTTCCCCACCTCACGTGGGGAAACAGCACTTGTTTGGTTTATTCATGGAATGAGTTTGAGTGAATGAGCAACCAACCCCATCAGATGTCTGATGTTAGCTGAACAAGGTTTAAGGCACACTGGTGGATGAACGTTGTATAAAGTGAAAAATAAACAAGGCATACAAACTTCTTATTGTCCTGAAATATCATGACTGGAGACAGTATATATGACTGCTGGTGTATAAGACTGAATACTGTTTCGCCAACACAAACACACATCTAGGAAATACACAAGTATGGTGTGATGTTGCAGTATGGTATAGTGGTTGGAGTATTGGGCCAGGATCTGAGAGACCCAAATTTAAATCCGTACTCTGCTATGGATGCCTGGTAGGTGACCTTGGGTCAGTCACGCAATCTCAGCCTAGCCTACCTCACCGAGTTGTTGTAAGCACAAAACGGAGGACATGGGAATGATATATGCTGCTTTGGGTCCCGATTGGGGAGAAAAGTCAGCTATAAATGAAATTAAAACAATTCATATGTGAGATTCATTGCCATAGGATATTGTGATGTTTGCTAGCACAGGTATCAATGGCTAGGTAGGTTTGTCAATGGCTCTGAGTCATGGTAGATAAGAAACTGTTAAGAAACAGAAGACCTCTGTTTTACCAATTTCTGGAGATGAAGCCTGGCTTCCTGATGCATTTTTTTTTAGCCATGTTTATTGTCAAAATGCAGGGATAGCTGCATACAACATAAGAATGCTAATGTTATTAATTTAGGATGGTAATTCTTTGCCAGAGCCCTTTGGGCTGTTAGTCCCCAAAGAGCAAATACTTTGCAATACTGATTTATAAAAATCAAAAGTAAATATAATTTTAGTTGTGATTTTTAACATACATTGTTTTTTTAACATAATATCAGAGAGACTTCACATCTATCCAGCTGCATCTGTTGTGTTTCTCTCATTGCTGTTGCAAATGCAGAGGTATTCACAGTGTTCATGGAAGCTTCCCCCCACACTGTGCTTGCCTCGTTCTATTTCCCCACACACCACCAATATTTTTCAGGCTCTTTTAAAAAGCATTTGCTAAACTGCTTTAATATATAACTAGGAATAGGGCCTGTTGTGGAAATAAATACAACGGGCTCTAGAAAGAGGCTCTGGGAGAGTGCCCCGGCTTTGGGCACTCAGTGACAATTTGCTGTGGCAATCTCAGCAGGGTATAATGACAGAGTCCACCATTTTCTCCAGAGGAACTTGCTACCTGAAGAGCAGTAGTAATTTTGAGTGATCTCCAGCCCACCCCCAAGATTGGTAACAGTGGTTCCCCAGGAGGGAGTGGCTGGTTTGGAGGGTGGAGTCTGTCTGAGGTCCCACCCCTCCTCAACACTCACTCTCTCCAGGTTTGACCCCTCAAATCTCCAGGAATTTCCCAACCTGGAGTTGATAACCCTATCTCCCTCCCAGCCAACCACCAACCTACCTTTAGTTTTCCATCTCCTCCCCACTCCCTCCTAGAGAGCAGTTGTAATTTTGAGTGATCTCCAGCCCCCACCTGGAGATTGGCAACAATGTTTCCCCATCAGGAAATGGCTGGATTGGAGGGTGGAGTCTATGGCATCGTACCTGTCTGAGGTGCCACCCCTCTTCAAACCTCACCCTCTCCAGGCTCCATCCCTCAAATCTCCAGGAATTGCACACCTGGAGTTGGCAACCTGATCAGGACTGGGTCCAATGAGTTTTCTCCCAAAGGCCAACATAGGTGTGGAAAGGGCCTTTTACTGACAGAGGAGAAAGTACAGGTGCCAACTGTGATTAGGGAAATACCTGGAGATTTGGGGGGGGGGTGGATCCTGTGGAGGGCAGCATTTGGGGTGTGTGTGGAAGGACTCAGCAGGGTATAATGCCATAGAGTCTATCCTCCAAAGCAACCATTTTCTCCTGGGGAACTGATCTCTGTCATCTGGAGGTGAATTGTAGCAGTGGGAGATCTCCAGGTCCCACCTGGAGATTGGCAACCCTAGGGGAATGTCAGCCGCACAATGGGTAGTTGAAGAAAATGGTCTGATGGCCGCTGGCACACCTCGTTAGCCAGCCAACCATGCTGAAGCTAAGTAGGAGAAAGAGCCTTTTTCCATTTATTCTGACAGGAAAGTGGCCATTGGGGAGGGTGCTATGCTGAAAGTCCTTTGTTTTTTTACTCACAAAACCAAGCTTGGCTGCCTACCAACAGCCACTGAGGGGACAGTCCCTCACAGGAGTCAAGAGAACTGTCTTCCTCAGGAGAGAGAGCTGGTCTGCCAGCAAATCTGTCTGAAGTGGAGTGGGTGGGGAAAGGAGCAGACCCAGCACCTGGCCAATGGCACGCGAGTACTCTTGAGTGGCGGCTGATGGGCCAATGGCTGAGGGAGGGCATTTTACAGCCAATGGGAGTGTATGGAATCTAACGAAACCAAAAGATAATTATTTATAAGGAGGGCTGCTATAGCAATCTAGTATGTACTGATTTTTTAAAGCCCTCAAATGGCAGCTCTGTGGGAGGATGAGGAAAGGGAAGATGGTGCCATGTGGGTGGAAAGTTCAAAAATATAATTGTACTTTGATGAGGTCTTGCCAAAAAAATCCTGTCAAATCAGGTTTGGGAAACATTTCAGCAAAGCAGAGGGAAAGTTGTGAGTGGGACATACATGAATGGGTAATGTATAGGCACACCAGTTTGGGTGGAGCAAAGCAAACATGAGGTGGGGAAGTAACCTGGGAAATGGAATTTGCAATGATAGTTCTCAACAAACTTTGTTACATTGTTACCCAGTCTGTTACCCAGATTAAGTATCCTTCTAGGTGCAGAAATGCAGCTTGGAATTAAGAGCTATATATGGCCACCGTGTCTTTAAAAGTATGTCACTAAAAGACAAAATATTTCATAGGAGTTTTTTCAGTACTCCCTTAAATTTCCAATTTTTCTGTTCCATTGAATTCATTTCAAAACTCCCCTACTTAGCATTGGCAGGAATTTTTTTGTTTCAGATTTTTTTAAAAAAAATTAAATTGGAGATGGATTCATGCAGTTACACAAAGAGAATCTTGATATTCAAATCACAGAATTTGATCGCCTTCAGTATTGTAATTGGCTTGGCTACAAGGACATAGTATTAGTTAACAGCAATGTCACTGCAGCTTCTCATCTATTTACTACACAGGCATGATGTGACTCTGAGTTTGAGTTTTTGGAGTTTACCACATGAACACAGGTTGTTTCTTCTGTTCAAAGTCTTGGATATTCTACACTAAACATGACTCAGAAGAGCAAAGGGGGAAAGCCACATTGCTTTTCACATCCTCTTTCCCTAGGATAAATGTGTGAATAGTGACTCACAGCTTCCAAGTTAACATGGGAGGAATCTGTGCAGATTCTCTCCCCCCCATATGTGTTGTAAAATATGCACTTTGAATAAAAATCCCCTGCAGGCTTGATTATCAAGAAACATTAATAGCTGAGTAACTGGCTTTCACTAAACTGCAGCTGGTCCCATGTAAACCTAATTTAGAAAAGGCACAAGAATTCTAAAACAAATCTAAGCATAAGATTAGATTGTGAACAATTGGATTGCATAAGAGTTGAATGCCACTGACTTCCCAAAGCCAGAATTTTATCATTTATTTTAAGGTATTTCTGATAAGGAGTATTTATCACCTTTCCACATCAGTACAATTCTTGGACAGTTCTCCTTACAATCAACACTACTTAATGATCAATCAAATCCAAGTGTTTAAAGAACATACCATGTTTAGGACACAGGGGTTCCAGGGCTGGGCATTTTCAAATTACACCATTGGATGTTCTGCTCAGTTCTAGGAATGGTTTTAAGGGGCTGCCTATTTTCAGAATCGAGCCCACAAGCATATAGCTTTTGCTTCACACCTGAGATAAGCATGCATGCTCAATACTTTGTTACTTTCCACATAGACCCTCACGGACCCTCAGTATTTAAAACCAGCACACTTTTATACACACCAAATGCAGGCATATGTAGCAGTCTCACCTGATGAATAACATCCTGTTTCTCCATTATCACAAACAAAGAGAATAATATATTTGATATTCCTGATGCATCCAGTAGTGCAGACTATGTCATTAGCAAGACAATAGGTGTTCTTCATGAAGATGCTGCACCCACTCACACATAGAACATCCATTCTTTGCAATTTTGGCATACAGAATCAGAATTTCATACATAGATCTCCATCTCATACAATGATTTGCTACTAGTGATCTCCTATTCTCACAATTAATACACAGTGCTTTATCATTTTTTTACCAACCAGTGCACACACAACATGGCCATAAACAAAATTCCTCACATGCAATAATCTGTTGCTATGCAAATTTCTAGCACTCTGAATATACACAAATACATATAATATATAAAATTTCCCTCCTAATGCAAAAATATCTTTCTCCCCAGGGTATACTCGATGCAATACATTGTACATGCTCACATACACAACCTTCATCCTTCTCTCTCCCCCCCTTCTTTCTCTCCTACCTCTGTTTATGCTTGTGTTACAAAGAATTCTGTTGACATGCCTATGATCTCTCTCTCTCTCTCTCTCTCTCTCTCTCTCTCTCTCTCTCTCTCTCACACACACACACACACACACACACACACACACACACACACACATACAGAAAGAGAGACTGTAAGATGGTGTTATAACAACACACTTTAATCTCCAAGTTAATGCTACACCTCAGTTCTATTGATCTTCCCATACATACAAAGCATCACCTCTTTCACCACTGATGAAAAGGAGATGAAACATTGCAAGGGAGATATGCACAGACTTTCTAGTCCAGAAAGAAACAACCCTGTCCTTACCTCACAATGCCATACATTACCAGGATGTTTCCCAACAGTCCCACCACGCAGACCACCGAATACAGGGCTGTGATAGCAATAGCTATGACAATCGAACTGGTATTCTTCATGGCATATGGTCTTGTGTCATTGGAAATAATGAGAGAATTCGAGCTGAAATCTTGCAAGGTGCTGTTGAGGATGTAGACAGGGTAGGTTTCAGCACTGGGGAGGATGGACAGCTCCATTGCGGTCTGGAACTCCCAGGTGCCACCCTTCGATCAATAGGACCGACTGAGGAAATGGTTTGCAGTTCAGATGCTTACAAGGAGTTGTTCCCTGTAGATGGTGCCTGAGGAACGCGTTCCCCTCGAAATCTGATCGCTCTCCCTCACAAAGTGCGTTCAAACCAAAACCTGCAGAAGGGGAGACTGGCTACCAGTCTGAAGACAGGAGCTCTGAGTGGCCTCTGTTGGCCAGGAAGATCTGGCATCTGCTCTAGCCTGCCTTCAACAATCTCATACAGAGCCAATGTCACGCTGCTTCTTTCCTCTGCTGATGAGGATTTGAGAGTGGGGGACTGAAAAGGAAGCACTCTGTATGGTTGCAATTTCTTATTTTAAAAAAAGGGGGGGAATTTGTCATTTCCCTTGGTTGCTGGAAACGACATCATGATTGCAGATTTAAAGAGGGGCTGTCAATCTAAACCCTGAAGGATTGGTGAGGAGGGAAAAATAATTCTATGTATTACTCTCTCTGCTGTCTTCAGAATATTTTCTCCTTGGCTAATGAATTCTAAGGGAAATGATCATGGCTAGTCTCCAGTAATGCAGATATCTATTAGAGATAGTTATCTGTATTTGGAATCAGTTAACAGGATGCAGAAAAGGGTCCCAGTGGGATAATTATTCAACATCCACAGCAGGCTCCTTTTTAATAGTTACCTGTAGATGTAAGATACAGAGATTATAGGTGAATGCCACCAAAGATAGCTATTCCTCCAGAAGCTTTTTGCTGGCCAGAGAAATGTAGGAAATGAGTAGAACAATTAGCATTGTAACCCATATTCATAGGAATGGAAAACATTTAAAATTTAATAAATTAATCAAATAAAATATTTCAAAAATCTTTTTTTTTAATTGCTCCAGAAAACAGTTGCCACCAAGAGATATTTAATGGAATACAATTAGGCATGAATGCATTCAGGTAATGAAAATCTCACCATTATTTTCAAAATTTTAGTAGACCTGTATGTTTGATTGTTTTTTAAATGTCATTTATCCATAAAGTATCTCCTTCTAATTAACCTTGTATACAATTGTAGTCAACTTCCTGCTGCTCCCCTCTCTTTTATTCTCTCCTTTAAATCTTATTAAAAATGATTTCTGCTTTTCCATTCCTAACAAGTTGTATAACTAAATGCACTTCTTTGTATAAGGTGTCTGAGGGATCAGTGCTTATGGGACTGGCTTTAATATTAAACATGAAAAAAAATAATGAGGTGCCAAGAGCAAAGGAAGTGTTTGATTCCTTCTCTTTCTTGACATTAGAGTTTGCAATACAAGAATAACTTTAAGTCTGCCAAATATGCTAGAGGATGAAGGGACAAATACAGGGGGAAATGATCACAGAAGATTTATGCTGCATAGAGAACTGCATCTTGGAGTACAGCACAATGGTATTCAATTGTTTGCCTTTAATTTATTTTGTGTTCCTCATAGAAAAATAATGGGTTCCTCAGGGTGACCAGCTACACATTGAAAACAATTACATTATGAGTTTACTTGTGCCTCTGTATTGTGATAATAGTGTTCTCTTGTATATACACACAAAAAGTATCCACCCCATCTGTCTTTCCTTCTAGCTGTAGATTTCTTTACTTAAGCATTGTAACACAAAGTGCTATGCTTTGCCACAAGGGGCTCCAAAGAGTTGATCAGAAATGACCTTCCCCCCCAACAGAGATATACACAGACCCCTTCCCCTTTATACAGAAGATGAGACAATGGAAGGATGGGCCAAACAATGACTCCTTCTCATTGGACTGTTCAGGAAAATGAGAAACAAAATTAATGAAAGCTTTCTTTTTAAAGCAGGGATTAGTACTCCCTAATTTTTGAAAGTCTTCTTTACTTCATTTATACCCTGCCTTTCTCTCCATTGTAGACCCAAAACAGCTTACATCATTTTCACCTTCATTTTATCCTCACAAGAACCCTGTGAGATAGAGCAGAATTTGAGTCCCCGCGTCATGGGGGGGGGGGACTTGGGGAGCTCACACACTCCCCTGAAATTTTCCAAGGGTGAATAAGTCTCCCCTGGGGCAACCAGTGCCAGTTCAAACTTCAAAACGTCAGCTTGCTTTGTGCTGTTTCCAGCAGGCAGGGCAACTTTTACAAACAGGACCATCCCATTCTATGTAGGGTTGCCAGCCTCCAGGTGGCACCTGGAGATCTCCTGCTATTATGATTGATCTCCATACCACCGAGATCAGTTCCCCTGGAGGAACTGGCTGCTTTGGAGGGTGGTCTCTATGGCATTGTACCCTGCTGAGGTCCCTCCCCTCCCCTCCCCTCCCCTCCCCACACCCTGCCCTCCCAGGCTCCCCACTCCAAATCTCCAGGTATTTCCCCACCCAGAACAGGCAACCCTAATTCTGTATATTTAAGGTATGTGTTCTGATGAAAAGGTATGATTGATCCATTTTCTGACTTGGCTATGGGAGCTCCAAATAGTATGTTATGCATCACATAGGGGTATGCAAGATGAAGCTGTGTCACTAGAGAACTGGCTCCTTTTTGCTACCAAAGAGTATTGTGGATTGTTCAAGTTTGCCTGCTGCTTTATTTATTTTATTTATTTATCAGTAGGTCCATCAAATAACATAATCATATTTTTTGACAAGTGTGGCTGTTGTAGTCTTTATAGGAAATATTTTTTAATATCTAGTTGCACCTTTTAAGACCAATTTTTAATTGCATGTAGGAGAGAGCATATGGTGGAATGGTTTACTCAGGAACTCTTAAAAGAACATTCAGTAATAAAGGTTATGCTGTAACCTCTGTTTGAGCCTTATTAGATCTCTGACTGTATCAAATAAATTACTGTTCTACTAAATGACATTCTGTACGATCCATCTGATCTCCCAGAGTATGATTCCCTAAATTTCTGGGGAGCCCCTTCCTAAATCCCATAGATAGTGACAATGGCCTGTGATGTCACTGGCTCCTCCCTATGATGTCACTGGGCCTTGGTTCTTTTAAGGACCTAGCATAGCAATGCATCTGGCCCAGCCCCCCCCCAACTGGAAAGTCTACACCCTTCAGCGGCAGCTTTAAGACAAAGAAAGTTTTATTCAAGGTATAAGCTTTCGTCTGCAAGCACTCTTCTTCAGATACAGTGAAACAGAATTTCCTCAACCATCACATATAGAAAGGGAGGGGTGTTAGTTGCCAGGAAGGACAGAGACAGAAATGGAAATTACAGTCCATACATAAAGGTAGAGGGTCAGCAATAAATTATCATACAGCATAATGAAGATGTTTAACAGATTCAAGGATCAAACAAGGATAATAAGCTTAGATTATATGGTTACCATTTGTTTGGGTTCAATTCTGCCGGGGAACAGTGAAGGAAATAAATATGTCAAAATTGGAGATTGATGTATCCTTAACTGTGGAATGCTGAGAGTAATTAACTGAGACCCTGCCATCTGTCTCCTCTCAAGCATGGAGGCAACTTTACAGCATCTTCTTCTTTGAAGCGGGGTGCTTGGCTATGCAGATTTATCTCCCCTGTCCAATTTCCCTGTCCATTCCAATTTCTACTATTCATTACATTACATTACAATCTACTGTTCTAATCTATGTGAGATAGTTTTGTTCCCCTGCAAGATGCATATAGTGCTCTTATGGACTTATAGTTCATAAATGATAAAGACTGGACTGTGCAATTAGTGTACAAAAGGGACTGAACTGTGTGGTGACCCTAAAGTGATGCCAGCTGCAGACACACTCCAGCAGAGGAAAAGCCTCCTCCTGAGATGATGTGCCAATGGCTCCTGAGGTTACCTGCCATCTCTTACCCACAGTGCAGCAGGAAGAGAGACCAGTCACATGAAGCACCATGAAGCCAGCAACCATTTGCTATAGAGAAACACCATATTCTGCAAAAGGGACTTAAAATCCTGAAGAGACTCCATGAGCAAAACCTTTCCTTCAACATGCAGGCAACCCCCCCACCGTCACCAGAGACTGCACATAGGCTCTTAGGCATAACAAAAGCTTTGCAGCCATGAGTGGATTAATGGACTGCCACAGCCCAGCTAAATCCATCAACTCATCAGCCAGAGCCATCAAAAGACAATACCCCTGGGAGGCGGAGCGATGGGATAGCAAGGTGGTTGAGAATCCAGGGTTCTCTGGATCTCACCAACCTTTGGAGCTTTTCAGGGGATTTTCTTGACATTTCTGGACTCCTCTGGATTTGACAAGGGTCCACCAGTTTCTTCGGGAGTAAGAACTGATGCAGAAGACTTATACTGAGCTCCCCAGTTGTGGCAACAGCAGGTGAAGATTTCAGTTCATCTTGATGCAGAGGCTCTGAAGGGCCGGCTGCAGGAGTCTGCCAGCTGGAAAGCTACATCCCAGCTGGAAGATAAGAGCCTTTCATGCCTTGCTGAAAACATCTTGGCAATGAACCTGTAAGCATTCTTATCTTTTACGTTAATTGCTAAGTTTGGAACACATACTTAATTGCCTCTATAAATCTATCCCAGCGGTGACGTGGGGAGAAAAACTCCCATAATGAATGGCCAAATAAAGTCTTGGGAACGCTTATTACACCAAACACACAGGGGAAAAAATACTTTGAAATGTTCTACCTGCTATTTGGAAAATACAGGGCTGATTGCATTCTTAAAATTTTTTGCTTGAACTAGACAAAGGGAAGCAGGCTAAAAGTTAGCCAAAATGGTGCCGAGCACATTCTTGCAGTGAATGTTGTGTCTGTTGAGGGGCGAGATGGTGTTTGCGGATTTAATTGAAGCAAAGGAGTACAGGACAAGTGAAAATATACAACTGCTGTCAGACAATAAATGGATTTATTTTAAAATCCAATTGGCAGAAAAATTGCAAAGGGTGTAATGGATGCTTTGGGGCAGTGCTGGGTCTGTTATGAAGAAGAAATCACAGAGACACAAAGTCAGATGACATCAGATTCCACACAAGATGAGAAACGACAGGAACTGCTTCAACACTCGACACCCAGGATGAGAGATCTCTCGAAGTTCTGTTTTGATGGACTGACGGGAAACAATATAAATGATGGGCTGATTGGAGATAACATAAATGATGCATACTGTCTGTCTTTGCATACAAACAGTCCAGAGAATGGGACATATAAAAATCAAAGGCACAAAAGAAGAACGATTCTGATGAGACATTTCCAAAGGAAGCAAGAGAAACTTAAGCTCAATAAACTAATCTTTGGACATATAACATTATTTTTATTAGCTGAAGAGACAAAGATCGTTAAAACCGGATCTTCTAAGCAGAGGAGATTTGTTTATTTACTGTTTGCTTTGTATTTGACTACATGATTATTTGATATCTGGCTGATTTATGAATTAAGCTAAAGTGAAGCATGTTGATTGTTATATTAACTTGACTACTTAATGAAAGCTAAAGAAAAGGGGCAGCCTGAAATTTTAGACAAAGGAGAAAGACACTTTGTTTTGTTAGTGAAAGAGTAGGATTGTAGAGAAAATATTGTGTTTAGGCCTGAGTTAATGGGACTTTGAAATATGACAGTATTGGGAATGTGGAAGATTATATAAAGGGATTAGATTTGTTAATTTAGTAGAAATATAAATTTTTATTAGTATAGGCATATTGTTAAATAATGTCTGTGCTCTTTATTCTTTGTTTTCATAGATATAAAATACAGTAATATTAATAGAATATAGCAGATAGAATTTAGATGAATTAGTTCCATAAGGGGAAACAGGAACTTTTAAGTGGAAGAGATTTGTTTATGTACCGTTTATTTTGTTTATGATTACATGACTATTTGATATCTGACTGATTTACGAACATAAGCTAAACCAAAGTATGTTGATCTATATATTAACTTGACTGTTTAATGAAAGCTAAAGAAAATGGGCATCCTGAAATTCTAGAGAAAGGGGAAAGACATTTTGCTTTGTTAATGAAAGAGCAGGATTGTAGGGAAAATATAGTGTTTAGGCTTGAGTTGATGGGATTTTGAAATTTAATAGTATTGGGTAGGGGTCTTTTTTGGGGGGAGCACACTGGAGCACAGCTCCGGGAGCTCAGGAGCCAAGCCCCACTCCCAGCCGGCGTCCCGGGGAGTCTTTCAGGCAGCCGAATGTCAATTTCAGCTCCATTATATCCTATGGCTATTGAAGTCAATGGTGAAAACATAGGGTATATTCTGGGGGCTGGAGCAGAAGGGGTTTGAGGGAGAGGCTCCAAACTCACAGGGTAGCTGATGGAGCCTCTCCCCAAGATACCCACCAAGTTTCAAGAACATTGGATCAGGTTGCCCCATTCCCTCCATTGTTCTCTATGGTGGGAAAAAAGTAACTTTTTCCCCACTATAGAGAACAATGGAGGGGATATGGGCAACCTGTTTGGGGGCCCATAGAATTGGACCCCCTGGACCCCCATATCCTCTCCCCTTACCCTGCCTCATTCTCTCCTCATCCATCTACCTTTTATCTGCCTTCCAGCTCCAGCTTTATTTACTTATTTCATTTGTACCTGGCCTTTCTCTACCTCTCCTCCTTTTTATCTTCATAACAATCCTGTGGGGTAGGTTAGGGTGAAAGTATGGGACTGGCAAAACATCACCTAGTGAGCTTCCACAGCAATATGAGGATTCAAACCTAGGTCTCCCAGGCCCTGCTCTGAAGTTCTAACTGCTACACCACACATAGGGTGGCTGCTGTTGAACAACAGCAAGCAGCTAGCCCTAGGTTAGTCATGCAGCAGTCCTTGAAAGGGCCCTCCCCCTAGCTTTTACTGACACAAATCTGTTTCTTAAAGCTATAGGTGCACCTTTTATCATTTGGGTTTTTTAAAACCACCCAATGTATTTTTTATTTTTAGATTTTGGATTTTCCTGCAGAGCTGAAGCATTTTTTAGATTTGCAGAAGGATCTACTTGTCCACAGCTCCAATCACTGAATATAAGTATTTGGATATCTGTCTGAGTTTGATATTAGAACATTCAAGTAGGGGCCTCAGAGACTCATGGGGGGCCCTTCACTTGCTTGTTGAGTCCTGTGCAGCTCCCATCATTGCTACAGCTGCCTCCAGGTCACATGCTGCTCCCAGAGTCTGCTGCTGTAGCCAGGTCCCATTGACCTTGTGGAATCTGCAGTGGCTGTGGTGGAGCCCAGAATGGCTGCCTGGGGTCCTCTGCCACCATGGCCAAGTCTGTTGTGACTCCTGGGATCCACTGCCACTATGGCTGAGCCTGGTGCTACTCTCAGTCACCACTGCAGCTGCCTCCAGGCGAGATGCATCTCCAAGAGTCCTTTGCTGTTGCATCTGGCCCCCATGCCGTGATTTAGCCACAGTGATCCATGCAATGGTTACCTCCAAACTAGACTACTGCAACTAGTTCTATGCAGGGCTACCCTTGAGGCTAACTCAGAAGTTACAACTGGTCCAGAATGCAGCATCATGTCTTCTTCAAGGAACATCATCTAGAGCCCATGTAGAACTGGTGCTCCACCATCTGCACCAGCTCCAAGCTGGATACCAAACCAGATTCAAGGTTTAGTTTTTGACCCTTAAAGCTATATATAGTCTGGGACTGTCTTTCCTGGTATGTCACCCAAAGAGCATTGCACTCAATGAATAATAATCTCTTGGTGATTCCTGGCTCGCTCGAAATGCATTCGTCTGTCCTCAACTCCCTTCTTGGCTTTAGCCCCAGCCTGGTGGAATGATCTTCCAGATGAGATCTGGGCCCTGGAGGACCTAATGCAGTTCCATGGGGTCTGTAAATCTGAAATGTTCTACCAAATGTATAGCTGAGGCAATGATAGCTTCTAGATTGCGCCCCCTCCCTTCCTTCTTTGCAGCCACCAACTCTGTCCTAATATCAGTTGCAATGTCTACCAACATGCATGATACATAATCCTTCCCTTGAGAGCTTGGAAATTGTGCCTTATGTGCCATCTGTTTGATTATTAACTGTACTGGAATGGATTTTAATTGATATTGTATTTATTGTTTTAACCCTTGTTGTTACCTACCCTGAGCCCTGCTGTGCAGGGGAGGGTGGGCTAGAAATCAAATATATAAATAAATAAAATTAATGCAGTTCCCTGAATCTGCTGGCATGGTCAGGCCTCAGATACCTCATGGAGTCTGTTCCTGCTAAGCCTGGAGGAGTTCCTGGGGTCCATCGCTGGTGATGGTACTTGGATGATATCTTGCTGTATTCCCCCAACGTGGAGTCCCACATCCAGTTGGTAAGGGAGGTACTCCAAACGTTACTCAAACATAAACTCTTTGTCAAACTCTCCAAATGCAAGTTTCACCAAACATGTATTGATTTCCTGGGGTATCGGATTTCCCAGAAGGGGATTGAAATGGACCCCAAGAAAGTGCAGGATGTACTGGACTGGGAAACCGCAAAAACTCGTAAGCAGCTCCAGAGTTTTCTCAGTTTCTCCAATTTTTACCGCCACTTCTTACCCCACTTTGCCCAAGTGAGTCTACTCCTGACCGACCTTCTGAAAACCAAAGGGAAGGGGGTGGGAGCGACCAAACCTGGGGCCAGGTTAGAATGGACCCCCAAGTGTCAGGAGGCATTTGAGCAACTAAACGCTCTGTTTACCACAGAACCAGTGCTGGCCCACCCCGATGAAATGAAAAAATCCATGGTCCAGGTCAACGCCTCAGATACCGCTAGGGGGGGGGACGGACAATCTTACAGGAAGGGACAGATGGTCAAGTCCATCCCCTAGCCTACGTCTCCCACAAATTTAATGATACTGAAAGAAATTGGCCCGTGTAGGATAAAGAAGCAGGGGCCATCTGCTTGGCCCTGGCCACCTGGAGACACTGGTTAGAGGGGGCTCAGGTTCCCTTTGAGGTGTGGACAGATCCCAAAAACCTTGAGGTCCTCTGAACTCCCTGGAATCTAAATGCCAAACAATTCCAGTGGGCAGAATTCTTCTCAAAATTCCGATTTACGTTACACCACTTCCCCGGCAAGTCGAATTCCTTGACTGATGCACTTTCCCGCCTCCCCCAACATGAAAGTAAGAGGGTGGAAGTCCGTGATTCCTTCTTTACTCCTTCCCAATTGAGCGGGGCAGTAGTGACTCACCCCCAAGAGTCTCAACAACTGCCCGAACCGCCTGTTACTGGCCCTTGGGAGGGAAAATTTGCAGCCGCTATCATCGATGCAGAGACGGCCAAACTAAAAAGTTTGGGGACCTTGGAATGCCGCAAAAATGGATGTTGGTATAAGGGCAAGAGACTGTTCATCCCAGCCTCTTTGAGGGGGGAAGTGTTACACGCCGTCCACAGTTCCAAGCTGGTGGGTCACTTTGGTTTTGTGAAATCATTGCATCTGCTGCAACAGTGTTTCTGGTGGCAGCACATGCGCAAGGATCTCCCGGCTTATGTACAATCTTGTCAAACATGTATCATGTGCAAACCGAGAGCGGGGAAGCCCCCAGGCCTGTTACAACCATTACCTACACCCTGGAGACCCTGGGAAGTCATATCCATGGATTTCATTACGGACCTACCCCCAAGCAAACAGATGACTGTGATTTGGGTGGTGGTGGACTTGTTCTCCAAACAAGCGCATTTTGTCCCTTTCCCGGGGTTGCCCACCACCTGCTCCTTAGCGAAAGCATTTCTACATCAGGTGGTGAGGTTACACGTGTTGCTGGTCAAAATAATTTCGGACCGCGGGATGCAATTTGTTTCTAAATTTTGGGGAGAACTGATGACTCTCATGGGAATAGAGAGGGCTCCCAGTAGTGCCTATCACCCAGAGACGGATGGGCAGACTGAACGGGTGAATCAAACCCTGGAGCAATATCTCCGCTGTTTTACTAATTTCCAACAAGATGACTGGACAGAACTCCTTCCTTTAGCAGAATTCTGCTACAATAACACGTGTCATGCCTCAACGGGGGTTTCCCCTTTTAAAGCCGCTTTGGGGTATGACAGCCCCCCATTACCCTTCCTTAGATCTACTCCGGAGATGGAGGGGGAAGCGGCTGACTGGTGTGCTAAACTAAAAGACTCCTGGCCACATATATGCGAGGCTCTCGATGCTGCCAAGGCAGCATATAAAGCCGAGGCTGACAGAAAGAGGGTGGAGGGTTGGGATCTGCAGCATGGAGAATTTGTGTATGTCTCAATCAAGAATCTGAACCTTCCGCAACCTTCACGGAAGTTAACATGGAAATATATAGGTCTGTTCAAAATTCGTAGACGGATCAATAAGGTGACGGTAGAGTTGGAATTGCCCCAAAGTCTCAAATATGTTCATCCAATATTCCATTTCAGCCTGCTAAAGCCCAGTCAACCGCCCAACAGGTGGCGTCCTGAGATTCTGGTCCCACCTCCTCTCATGGTGGATGGCAAAAAACACTACGAGATTTCAGACATTTTTGTCTCTAAACTTAAACGTGGTCAACTGTATTACCTGGTAGAGTGGGTGCATTTTGGTCCACAGCATAGAGAATGGGTGAAGGCATCAGATATCAATGCGAGTAAGTTAATACGTGACTTTCACCATCGTCTCCCGGGCAAGCCGGGAGGACCTCTTCACCCTCGTTGAAATTATATGATTTTATCATAGAGGGGGAAGGATGTCAGATAGCTGCCATGTATTCTGTATTACATCTTGTTTAATTTGCATGCATGCATGTAGCCTTGCCTTGCTGTAACCATGGGAGAACTCTCTGCCAGCAACTAATGTTCCCTCTAAGCTGTGGAGTCTTGTGAGCAAAATTCTACTTGATGAGCTACAGGCATTCAAGTTCTGAGCGACCGATTTGGCTACTGAATAAATTAGTTTGCTCTGGAGCCATCCTTCCTGAGCTAAGACAGAAATGTGTGAGCCGGAGGCTAAAAAACTGTGAGCTAGCTCATACTAACTCAGCTTAGGGGGAACACTGCCAGCAACTGCTATCTATTTGGCCTTGAGAAGAGGCAAAGGCTTGTGTTCCCAGCTGATGGGAATATCCCTGTCTGCAGGTGGGGGGGGGGCGTTCTCCTGTTCATTATGTAAACTCCCACTGGGAGAATTCCCGTGCGCGTGCTAAATTTTCATTTGCTAGTTGAGCTAATGCATCAGAGTATATACTTAGGCATCCATGCTTTGGGGGTTATTCCTGACAATGAATCTGCATCTATGGTCAACATACTTGTATTCCAATAAAGCATATCTTTCATTGTGAAGAGTGCCTGGACTTGCTTGCTGTTGAACCTGACAGAGGTCTGGAAAGACTTGAACCTTCTTCCCCTGGAAGTCAAAGCCTCCTCTCAACCTGGCCTCTGCGAGGATTTTCTGTCATGTTCAAGAGTCTTTACATTCTGCTAATATATCTCTTGTGTATAGTGAGGAAGTAGATTCTTCACATACCTTCCTGACACGATAAACTCTTTGTAGGAGGGGTGTAACTCCGGCTTCCAGGTTTAGAATGCTTGCCAGTCAATTAGCCAGAAATACGTTCAAGTCTGTTCCAGCTTCAGCATTTGCTCTAAACCCTCTGAACTTCAAAGAAAGCTCACGGCTGCGATAATCCAGGGATAAAATACATTCTTTTGCCCACACATCTGGAGGTCTCATGAGTAATTGCCTTTCAAGTTCTGTGGCTTTCTTTTTTTTTTTTTTTTTTTGTAAATACAATTTATTATTGGATATATCACAAGTTCATACAATTTAAACATACCAATACATACCCATTTTTCTTTTTTCCCTTTCTCCCCCCCACATCAGGCTTCCAGCACTGCTCCAACCCCATTAATATCTCTCTTATTTCATTACAATTACTTCTAAACTTATTTTCTCTAACTAACGGTAACAATACAAAAGTCTAATTCTCCTTCCGTTTCTTCTTAATAACTGTCAAAACAAATCAAACCACTTTTAATGTCCCAATTTTTCAACAAATATTTTTGAAAGTCTTTCCAATCTTTAAAAAAAGTTTCATCTTCTTCGTTGTTCAACTTTCTTGTTAGCTTGTCCATTTCCGCCAAAAACAACGTTTTTTTAATCCATTCCCATGTTTCAGGTACTTTATCTTGTTTCCAACATTGAGCAAAAGTCAGTCTTGCTGCTGTAGTCAAGTACCATAATAGTGTTCTCTTGGCTACATTTATTTCTTCCATTTTAAGACCTAACAATAACATCTGTGGGTCTTTCTTAAAAGTACAATTCAAAATTTTTTGTATCTCATTGTGGATCTCTGTCCAATACTTTACTGCTTTATCACATGTCCACCACATATGGTAAAAAGACCCTTCATGTTTCTTACATTTCCAACATTTGTTAGACATACTTTCATTTATGATAGCAATTTTTTTGGGCGTCATATACCATCTGTACATCATTTTATAACAATTCTCTTTAACATTTACACAAGTTGAAATTTTCATTAACTTTTTCCACAAGTATTCCCAAGATGTCATTAATATCTCTGTATTAACATTTACAGCCCATTTTATCATTTGCTCTTTTACAACTTCATCCTCAGTATACCATTTCAATAGAACCTTATACAGTTTAGAAATCATTTTTTTTCCTTTCTCAAGCCATACAGTTTCAATTTCAATATTCTTTTCTCTAAAACCATATTCTCTTTTATCGGTCTTAAATAAATCATAAATCTGTCTATACTTCAACCAATCATATTCAAATTCAACATCAAATCTGTCTTTTAACACAAAATTTTTCCCTTCAGATTTTAAAAGATTTTTATAAGGTAGCCAATCTAGCCCTTGATTTCTTGAATATGGATTAATCACTTCAGCTGGTACAATCCAAAGTGGTCTTTCTTCTGAGAAGAATTTTCTGTATCTCATCCATGTCTCGAACAGTGATTGTCTTACAAAGTGGTGTTTAAAAAATTTATCCATTTTTACTTTTCCATACCATAAATATGCATGCCATCCGAATTTGTTATCATGCCCTTCCAGGGCCAATAACTTCTTGTTCTCCAAATTAATCCACTGTTCCAACCATGTTAAACAGACGGCATCATAATACAGTCTTAGATTTGGTAGTTGTAGGCCTCCTCTCTCTCTTGCGTCACATAAAATTTTCATTTTAATCCTTGGCTTTCTTCCTGCCCATACGAATTTAGATAATTCTTTCTGCCACGAATCCAGTACTTTCCTTTGTTTTAGTATCGGAATAGTCTGAAATAGAAACATCAAACGCGGCAAGATATTCATTTTTACAGTCGCGATTCTTCCCATCAATGATAAATTCAAAGTGTCCCATTTCTTCATATCTTGCTGAATCTTGTGCCACACCTTTTCATAATTGTTTTTAAACAAGTCAATATTTTTCATGGTTAATTCAATTCCAAGATATTTAGTCTTTGTAACTACTTCACATTGAATTTTCTCTTGAAGTTCTGCTTGTCTTTGTTTCGTCATATTTTTGCACATCACTTTGGTTTTACTTTTATTAACATAAAATCCCGCAACTGAACCAAATTCTTCAATTTTTTCCATCAGTTGTGGTATTTTCTCAATTGGGTCTTGGATCATAAACATTACATCATCTGCAAATGCCCTGTATTTATAGACAAAACCTTTCACTGTAAGTCCTTCAATACTGTTATCTTTTCTTATCGCTGTCAATAATATTTCCAATATCCAAATAAACAACAATGGGGATAACGGGCAGCCTTGACGTGTTCCCTTTTGGACTTGGAAGAAGTCCGTCTTTTCTTTATTTATATTCAAAGCCGCTTTTTGTTCTGAATATATTGCCACAATCATGTTTAAAAAGGACTGTCCAATGTCCATTTTTTCAATAACTTGCAGCATGAACTCCCAATTTAAATTGTCAAAAGCTTTTTCCGCATCTAAGAAGAGGAATCCAACTTCTTTTTCAGGATGCTTGTCATAGTATTCAATTGCATCTATCACCACTCTTAAATTGTCTCTGATTTGTCTGTTTGGTAAAAATCCAGCTTGTTCTTCCGCTATTGTATCTTTCAAATATTTTTTCAGTCTCTCCGAAATTATTTTTGCAAATAATTTGTAATCATTATGTAATAGCGATATTGGCCTATAATTCTTTACTTGAGTCAAATCCAAACCTTCTTTAGGTATCAATGAAATATTTGCTTCTTTCCATGAATCTGGGATCCGTTTGGTCTTTCTTATCTCATTTGACAGAAATACTAAAATAGGGGTTAGCTCCTCTTTAAATTTCTTATAAAACTTTGCTGT
The DNA here is from genome assembly GCA_029375565.1 of Gekko gecko. NCBI lineage: Eukaryota > Metazoa > Chordata > Lepidosauria > Squamata > Gekkonidae > Gekko > Gekko gecko. Next base: position 211,582,123 of record JAPDNY010000005.1, on the reverse strand, counting down.
AAAGCCATCTGGTCCTGGAGCTTTGCCCAACTTTGCATCTTCTATCGCCATTGTCACTTCTTCTTTCGTTACTAAACCATTTAATGATTCCTTAATTTGTTTTCCCAGCTCTGGAACCTCAATAGTCTCCAAATAATTCTTAATTCTCTGTTGATCAATTCCTTTCTTTTTGAATAATTTGGCGTAATATTTAAAGGAAGCTCTTTTTATACCGTTCAAGCTCATAACATCCTTTCCATCTTCAGTAATCTTAGATATAAAATTCCTTTCTTTTCTATTTTTCAGTTGCCATGCTAAAAACTTTCCTGGTTTATTTGCACCCTCAAATGCTTTTTGCTGTAATTTCTTCAAATTCCAATATAATTCTCTGTTTAATAAAACATTCAGCTGATCTTGCAGAAAGTGGATCTCTTTAATAATCTTCTTCTTCCCTGGTCTTTTCTTTAATTCCTTTTCTTTTTGTCAAATTTTTTCATGAAGGTCTTTCTGTTGTTGGATCTTTTGCTTTTTGTCCTTGGAGTTCAGAGAGATAAGCATACCTCTCATTACCGCTTTGTATGCATCCCATACAACTTGTATATCCGTGCCTTTATTCAAATTCAGTTCAAAAAAACTTTTCATTTCCTTTTTTAAGATTTCATTAATTTGTTTTTGATCCAATAAATCTTCATTAATTCTCCAATATAACTGTTTAGGTTTTGCTTTAGATATCCAAAGTAGGGGATTATGATCAGAGTTAGTTTTCGGCAAAATTTGTATTTTATAAGTTTTTTGCGCCATCTCCTCTGACATCCAAATCATATCAATTCGAGAAAAGGAATTGTGTCTATTCGAATAAAACGTGTAGTCCTTAGTCTTAGGATTCCACTTCCTCCAAACGTCTTCCAGTTTCTCTTGCTAAGTTCTGTGGCTTTCTGAAGAGCTGTTTCTGCTTTCCGGTTTGTTTTTGGAGCTCTTCCAGTTCATCCATGTGTTGAAATGCTGGCTTAAGCATTTCTGTTATGTCGTTTCTCAACTCCTGTTGTTGTTTAGCTAATGCCAGCATCAGAAAGTTTGCAGTGAGAGGACTGTCTTCAGCCATTTGTTCACCCCTCCCCAACATTGCCATCAAGGTAGAAGAAGCGTCTGTAGCTGGAAAAAAATCTGTTAAGCTGCGCTCGGTTTCCTTTTTGTTTTTGCCTTTCTTGTTGCCTTTAGGAGCCATCATTCAAGATATGTTTATTTGCTTTAGGGAGGGTGAGAGTAGTCAATTTTGAGCAGCTGGGCGGTGAGCTCTGGATGCTGGGTGCTAGACACAAATTGGTTGCAGCCACTCCCCCCCTCTGCAGGGGGGATTTAAAAAATAAAATTTTGGTAAGTCAGATTTTTCTGCAAACCTGGGGATTCCATGAAAGCTCACTGGATAATCAGGAAATTCGCAAAAGAACATAGGCAAGACAAAAATGGGCTTTTTGACCATGAACAAAAATTAAAAGGAAAAATAACCATATTCATATAGCTCTGTGGAAAATATATTAAACTCAGATTATCTGATAACCAATATACCATATTTAGATCATTATAGGAACAGCAAGACAGCTGAGGCACTGAAGTGAAACCCACTTTGCGACAGATACTAAATCAAAAAAACCAGCTCAGGTCCAAATGCCATGTAATTAACAAGATAAGCCTCTGCAGGAATACTGTACATCAACAATGAGCTCATCCAAAGACAAAATTAAACATGAGATTTGGAACCAGCAAAGCAACATATTTTTGTAACAAAGCAGAAGCACAGAACACAGGAGTAGCAAACTAAGCTTTTGATCTACTGGTCAGAACATTGGGAATGGCAACCAGGGGGACATAAGAGCTGCGCTCACATGTGCCAGTTGAAGCGGAGGGGAAGTGAGGCTATTCCCTCCAGAGGAATTTGACATGCAGTTGCGAGATCACACCTCCCTTTGTAGTTGCGGGTGCAGCCCATCACTGTGTGATCAGATGTGACTGCGGGTGAGTAGGGGTTTTTTGCCATTTGTTTCCCATGCACATAAACAAGGAATCACACCTCTGCACTGAGGGCCCCCTATGGAGTATGTGATGATGCACATACTGTGAAGGAGAGGGAAACGGCTCCAAACTGGGATGGCCTGATCAGACCATTTTGATGGCTTGAGAGCATGCTTGAGCCATCTGTCACAGGAAAGTCCATCTGTGGCCCATCAGAACCCATTTACTACCGGACTTTCCCCAGTGTCGTTTAACTCTGCTTATATAAATACACTTTGATGGGGTCTGAACTGGCAGAGACAGACCAAGAGAGAGATCTTGGAGTCATAGTAGATAACTCAATGAAAATGTCTAGACAGTGTGTAGCTGCAATAAAGAAGGCCAACACTATGCTGGGGATTATTAGGAAGGGAATTGAAAACAAATCAGCCAGTATCATAATGCCCCTGTATAAATCATTGGTGCGACCTCATTTGGAATACTGTGTACAGTTCTGGTCGCCACATCTCAAAAAGAATATTATAGCATTGGAAAAAGTGCAAAGAAGGGCAACTAGAAAGATAAAAGGGTTGGAACACCTTCCCTATGAAGAAAGGTTAAAACGCTTGGGGCTCTTTAGCTTGGAGAAACGACAGCTGAGGGGTGACATGATCAAGGTTTTTAAGATTATGCATGGGATTGAGCAGGTTGAGAAAGAAGTACTTTTCTCCCTTTCTCACAATACAAGAACTCGTGGGCACTCCATGAAATTGCTGAGCAGTTGGGTTAGAACAGATAAAGGAAATACTTCTTCACCCAAAGAGTGATTAACATGGAATTCACTGCCACAGGAGGTGGTGGCAGCTACAAGCACGGACAGTTTCAAGAGGGAATTAGATAAACATATGGAGCAGAAGTCCATCAGTGGCTATTAGATGGGAACTCTCAGTCTGGGGCAGGTGATGCACTCTATTCTTGGTGCTGGAGGGGGGAGCAGTGGGAGAGCTTCTAGTGTCCTGGCCCTACTGCTGGACCTCCTGATGGCACGTGGTATATTTTGGCCACTGTGTGACAGAGTGTTAGACTAGATGGGCCATTGGCCTGATTCAACATTGGCTTCTCTTATGCTTCTGCAGAAACTGTTTCTGGGGACTATATAATTGGTAAAATACGGAGTTAAAATTGCATTGGGTAGTGGTGAGATTAAAAAAAAAAAGGAAGCAGATTAAAAATTCATTGAATAAAAGGTGGGATACAAGTTTGAAATAGTTGAATTTAAATTAAAAGGGAAGTTCTCAGGAGCAAATATGTCAAATGTACCTGGACAAGGGAGGAAATCCTCGGTAGTTTCACCAGGGGTCCCCAGTTTGGCCTCAGTAAAATTGGGAGGCCCTACACAGAAAGAAATGCAAAAAGAAATGCAGAAAGAAATGCAAGCTCTGGTGCAGTTGACTATCCTAAGTACAATTACTGAAGTAGTAGAGCCCATCAAGGCTGCTATGGAAGAAATTAGAAATTCTGTTCCACAAGCGGTAGATCCCATTAAAGGGGCAATCCAAGAAATTAGAGATCGAATTCCTCAAGCAGTAGAACCAATCCAAAATGCCATGAAGGATATTACTGTGCAATTTTCTCAAAGTTTGCAAGCATTGCAAAAGCAGATTACAGAAAATATCACAAAAATTATGGTATTGAATACTGCAATGGAAAGCATAGAGGGTAAAGCTAAGAAAATGGAAAGGAAAATCCAAGAAAATGAGGAGAAACAGATCATCCTAGAGCAAGATGTTATAAGACTGCAGGTGGAGAGAGCGACTTTCATACTAAGATTCCAGAATGTACCAGAAGAGAAAGAAGAAGACCTGATGAATAAAATGGCTAAGCTACTGGCAGAAAATCTGCACTTGGAAGATGAGAAACTGATGGAACAAGAGATAGATATGGCCTTTAGAATGATACAGTTCCATCACTTTTTTAAAGAAAATATTCAACCAGACATGCCCATGAGAACTGTATGGGATGTATTCAAGGCATATGCTAGAGGTCATTTAATGAAGGAAGCTGCTTGAATAAATATGAAGAGAAATAAAGAATATGTAAATTTGCAAAAGGAAATTCAAAAACAGGAGGAGAGACTAATGGAAAAGCCAGCGGAGACAGGAAGATGGAGTAAGATTAAACTGCTACTACATAAGATGAACTGCCTTCTTTCGTGTGAATTAGCAAAGAAATTAACTTTTGCTAAACAGAATTTTTTTGAAAATGCCAACAAACTGACAAGATGGCTAGCCTATCAAGTTAGGCAGCAAAAAGAAAAAGCATATATAAACACTTTAAGAAAGAACGATGGAGAAGAAGCAAATAGGATTCAAGAGTTAAAGAATATAGTTGAAAACTTCTACAAAAGACTTATATAGAAAGACTGATAGTTATATAGAACAAATAAACCAATACTTAGAGGAACATGAAGTTAAAAAAATTACCAAGGAGCAAAGAAAAATACTTAAGCAGCTGATTACGATGATGGAAATGGTGGAAGCTGTAAAAAGACAGAATACTGGTCCAGATGGTCTACCAGTAGAATTTTATTCGATATTTGAAGAACAACTTCTTCTGCAACTGAAAGAGATATTTAAGAGAATGATGGAAGGGGAAGAGATTCCAGACTCATGGCACAAAGCAACAATATCCCTAATACACAAACCAAATATGGATGAAAAAGAAATTAAGAACTACAGGCCAATTTCATTATTAAACACAGATTACAAGATATTTGCCTCTATTATAGCGGAAAGACTAAAGAGAATATTGGCAAGAACTGTACATAGGGACCAAGTGGGCTTTCTACCTAAAAGACAAATAAAAAACCACTTGAGATGTTTTCTGGATGTAATAGAATATTATGAAGCACATCCAGAAAAGGTAATGGCTTGGATTTTTTTAGATGCAGAGAAGGCATTTGACAATCTGAACTGGCTTTTTGTAATAGAAACATTGAGGAAAGCCAAGGCAGGAACAGAATTTATTCAGATGATACAAGCTATATATACAAGACAAACTGCCTCGGTGATGATTAATGGTGATCGTACAGAAAACTTTGAAATACAAAAAGGAACAAGGCAAGGTTGCCCTTTGTCACCACTTTTGTACATATTTGCAATGGAGATATTAAATGAAGTGATAAGACAAAATGAAAAAATTAGGGGGTTGAAGGTACAAGGGGAAGAATTTAAGCTGTTAGCCTTTGAGGATGATCTTGTATTTATACTAGAGGATCCTCTTCCCACAATCTCCAAGTTGAATAAGGTCTTATGGGAATATGGACAGGTGGCAGGGCTGAAGATTAATATAAATAAGACAAAAATTATGACTAAGAATATGAAGTTGAAGCAGAAAGATATTTTGCAAATGTGTGACAAAGTAGAAATATTTAGGAATTAATTTAACAAATAAATGTAGCGCGTTACAAGGAAATCATTATAAAGAGTTATTGGAAGCAACGAAGCAGGATCTAAGAAGGTGGAAAGATCTGCAGATATCATTGATGGGACGAATAGCTCTGGTTAAAATGAACATTTTACCAAGATGGATCTTTTTATTCCAGATGATTCCAGTATTGCAAAACTTTGGAATTTTTAAAGAATTGGACCAGATAGTATCAAAGTTTGTTTGGCAGGGAAAACGGTCAAGAATTAGGTTGAAGGCATTACAGGACTTAAAAGAAAGGTGGATTTGGATTACCTAACTGGACATTATATTATAGAGCAGCGGCGCTAGCATGGATTAGAGAATGGATTATGTTGGAAGATAGGAGGACATTAAGTTTAGAAGGTCATGACTTACTGATGGGCTGGCATGCATTTCTTTGGTATGGAAAGGCTTCAGTGCATAAGTACTTTAAGCAACATTGGTTATGGGCATCACTAATGAAATTGTGGGAGATTATACAAAAGAGTTGGTTTACCAGGATTTCCAAATTGATTGCACTGTTAGAGGCATTTACCTTACCTAGGTTGTATGATGAAGACCCGCCAAAGTGATATATGGACATTCTGGATTCAAGAAATGAGCTTAAATTGGAAGAAGACTTAACATGGTGGCAGAGAGCACAGATAGAATCGAGATATGCTAAGGACAAGAAGATTGGATTAATAAGACTCTCATAGAGATGGAAAAACTATTGAGTGCGCCAGAGGAGAAATTCATAAAGAAGATGTATATAATGCTCTTAAAAGAAATGATGGCAGATGAAATTGTTAAAAATAATATGATTCAGTGGGCTCAGAATTTAGGGTATAATATGAGTTCCTGTTTTTGGTGCTGCAATGGTGGACGCTCTCCCTGACACTTGGGGGAGCAATCCGCACACCAGTGGCATGGAGGGAAGCTGCTGGTGTGGTTTCCCCATGGAGCCTTAGGGATTGGCTCCAAGCCATAGGGCTTTTGAGGAGTAGCCTCTTCGATGGTGCAATGCCAGAGAATTGAGGCGCCCCTCCACCCTGATGGTCCTGCTGTTGTGTGGCCTCCAGGCACAAGCTGGGCTGACAGAAACAAGTGCTGGAGATCGAGTGGAATTGTGAGGATGTAAACAAGGTTGAATGGGACCGACAATGAACGTGAGTCAGATGTAAATGAACTTTGAAACAAGTGGAAAAAAACCCTACCCCCTTCTATCTTCAAGGTGAGAAAGAGGAGGGGCGCCTCCGACTTGTGCGAACAGATAAGCGGAAAAGGGAGGGGCGGGGGAAAATAAGAGATTGGCTTGTTTTGAGAGACTTACCAGAGCAGATTTAGTCCAGAAGCAATTTTCAGAGGTGGTGAAATAGCGGGTGGCTTAAGTAAACAATATGCCATGTTGGCGGGCATGGGGAAAAAAGGAACGAAAGCGAAACCACCGGGTGGCCAAAGTCCAAGGCTGGAAGAGGGAGTGGATGTCATGAAACTCCTAGCGGATACCATCAAGTCCATGATGGAACAACTTGCTGGTATTAGCCAGCAGTTGGTCACACTAAATCATAACTTTGCATCACAGCAACTCCAGTTGGCAGAAACGGCCAAAAAAGATGGAGCAAACGGTGGAAGTTGTGAAGGAGATGTACGCCACAAATAAGAATATGAAGAAAAAGATGGGAGAGCTAGTGAATAAGCAGAACTACCAGGAAACTCATTTGCTGCAATTACAAATGGAAAAAGCTAACATGGTCTTTAGATTCCAGGGAGTTCTTGAATCAGCTAAAAAGGACCTGAAGAAAATACTCAGTGAAGTTATCGCACCAGCAACAGGCTTGAAAGCAGAAGAAATTACACATGATATGGAAACAGCATATAAGGTGTACTCTAACTACACCAAAAAAAAATAGCCTGCCTGGGGAAATAATGGTCAGATTCTCAAGAAGACAGACCAGAAATGCAGTCTTAAAAGCAACATCAGCAACTCCAGTGAAACAGGGAAATACAACTATCAAGACCTTAAAAGACAATCCATTTGAAATTCGTCAAAAAAGAAAGAACTATAAGGACTTAATTCTTTTTCTCCAAACCAATCAAATTCCATACAGGTGGGCGGTGCCCGAAGGTGTCATTTTTAACATTAATGACAAGAGAGAGAAGATTGACTCCATTGTTAAAGCCAAAGAATTTTTAAAATGCCATCTGGGATCTAAAGAAGAAGGAGAAACTGGGTCAAGTGGCTCTTCCCCCTTGGAGACAGATGAAGACCTGGCCATGGAAGAGGGAGCTGCCGCCATCAAATCATCCTATGGGTTTAGAGATAGAAAGCCTAGATAAAGGCAGAAGGACTCTGAAAATTGCCTTTATGAAGCGAGCTGGAGGGGATCTACAGCTCTGAAATCTTCTCATAACAAGTAACAAATTAACAATTTAGCTGAGATAGACAGGAACTCACAATATGCATTGTTTATTAACACTAAAATACAACATTTAGCTTAACATGGATATGATCTCCTTCTCTTGGGGTTTTAGTATAGTGTGGGTTTACTTTTCTTTATTCCTAGATGTAGTTCCCCTTCCCTATTTTTCTTTGTAGTTTTAATAGTATATGCAAAACCAATAAAAATCTCCTTTGGGGGGCCAAAAAAAAGAATTTAGGCTATAATATTGAACTCGAACAATGGGAACAAATATGGAATAAAAATGTTAAAATAACCAAAGAATTGCCTCAAAGAATGCCAAATTCTTCATAGTCTGCAGAAGTTATACAAATGGAGCACATTTAATGGGAAAAGCCAAAGATTGCAAATTCTGACTCCATTGCACTTGGGCTTGTGAGATTCACTGATACTTGGTTGCATACTTTGAAGCAGGACTTTGCAGCTGGGAAGCCAGAAGTTAGTGGAAGCTTCTCTTTCTATTTGGGACAGCCATCTGGTCAGTGTGGTACAGTGTTTAAGTGTCAGACAAGTGTCTGGGAGATCTGGGTTTGAATTCCTGCTCTGCCACTGATAAGTAATGATTTCAAGATTAAGGAAATTGGGGTATTGGATTGCTCTTTGGATTTCACTATGTAAACTGCCTTGCACCTAGTGTGGGGGTGCAAGAGAGTAATGCTTTCCAGATATTTCAAAGCTGGCTTTCCCCCAACAATTCATGTGTGTGTGTGTGTGGGGGGGGTATTATTCCCCACTGGTGGGAAGAACTATAATTCATGCCCACTGCCGGTAATATTAATTGTTTTGTAAATAAACACAGAAATTTTACTTTTTTACAGATAATATCATGGCTGAACATAAGAAAAATTTTTTGCCCAAAACTTTTATCAAATGAAGCTATGAAGCCTTCAAGACTACAAGAACATTTGACAAAAGTTCATGCTGATAAGAAAGATAAGGATTTATCTTATTTGCAAACACTTAAAGAAAACTTTTTGAGACAGCCGATATTGGCAAAACTCTTTTCCATAGAATCCAGATGAGATGACAATGGGCTGCGTGCTTCTTACAACATTTTGTTACTGATTGCTAAATCAGGAAAACCACATTCTGTTGGTGAAGAACTAATTCTACCAGCTATAAGTGAGGTAACACGCACCATGCTACACCAGCCTCCATCTGATATTACCAAGAAAATTTCTTTAAACAATAATACAGTGCAATGAAGAATTGATGAAATGGCTCAAGATGTTGAAGACTCATTATGTGAATATTTAAAAACATCTCAGTTCTCTATACAGCTTGATGAGCCAACTTTGCCAGGAAATGAAGCTTTGCTTTTAGCATACATGCGATTCATAAAAAGAAGGGGAAATTTGCCAAGAATTATTATTTGCTAAAGATCTGCAAACTTATACCAAAAGAGAATCAATATTTCATGCATTGGAAGAGTTTTTTAAAGAAAAAGAAATGCCCCTGAGTGATTATTGTCAGTTGCTACTGACGGTGCTCCAGCGATGATGGGGCGCTAAAGGGGGTTTCTTGCATATTTTAAAAAAAGTGGTTCCAAATGTATTCACTATACACTGTGTCATTCATCGTCAACATCTAGTTGCCAAAAATCTGAGTGAACGCCTACATAAGTCATTATATCATGTCATTAAAGTGGTCAACAAGATCAGAAGCAATTCACTGAATGACAGATTGTTTGGACAACTTTGTATTGAAAACGGTGAAGAATCCAATCGCTTGCTGCTTCATACAGAAGTTTGTTGGCTATCAAAAGGTGCCTGTTTGGATCGGTTTTATAAACTCTTTGACTCAGAGCTAGAGTTCCTAGAAAACAAAGATGATGCTTTACGAGCCAACTTGATTGATTCCAAAAAACACATAGCTTATTTGACAGACTTGCTTAATAAATTTAATGAAACAAATCTACAGCTCCAAGGTGATGAGCTGAATTTAATCAAAACAAAAACTGTCATTTCTGCATTTGTGGCAAAACTTCTTCTGTACAAATGAAATTTAGCATGAGGGGAATTCAGCCAGTTTCCAAATTTATCAACAATAGAAAAACATGATGAAGGCTTGCTTACCTATTGTTAGCACTTGGAGGCTCCCTATTCTGACTTTAATCAACTATTTTAAGATATTCTTAAAATGAACATACCCGACTGGGGTTTGGACCCTTTTTCAAGGACAGACACAGAAGAATCTCCAGAATTACAAGAAGAACTTACAGAAGTAACAACAAATGAGGAATTTAAATTTAAATTCAAAGATGGCTACCAGCAGTTCTAGCTGCAAAAGCAGATACCTACACTTTATCCTGGATTATGGGCTATAGTACAAAAGTTTCTAATTGCATTTCCTTCAACATATTTAGTGGAATGTGGCTTCAGTGCGGCCACAAATCTGTTAACTACAAAAAGAAACCGACTGCAAATAGCTAATCACGGTGATTTAAGATTGCTGCTGATAAAAATAGAGCCAAACAGTAATAAATTGATAGCAGTGCACCAGGTTCATCCTTCTCATTAGGATCATTTTAATGTCATTTGTGATTTTTATTTTAATATTATCCTTTGTTATCTTAATTTTCTGTGTGTATGCAAATGTTAGAATGGTTGATTTTATAAAATACTTTTATGATTTCAAGCTTCAAAGTGTTTTATTTACAACAACATCTTTCTTTACTATGTGCAAATTTGTCACTGCATCTTTTTGTCCACTTCTTGAAGGTAGATTTCCAGGGGGGCACTGAGTAATTTTTTTTCTGAAAAGGGGGCGGTAGGCCAAATAAGTTTGGGAATCACTGTTTTACAGCATCAAAATAGATGCCCAGATTTTTGTAAGGATGAACTTGTTCAAACTCCATTCCTTACAAACTCCAAGGATGCCCTGTCTTCCTAGGGTCTCCACCCACCCCAGGAACTTCTCCCCAAATCTCATGCCATTTTCTGAGGCAATGTTGGGAACCCTAGTTGTTCTATTGCTTTGTGTTGTGGTGGCAATGTCCACATCAGGGCCTCTCTGGGGCTGATTTTGCTTAGGAGGAATCTGCAGACAGCACAGCTCCTCAGGCACCAAGACAATGGCATGAAAGTGACTGGGTTCACTAACTTGGAGAGTGCTCTAGTTCACATGGCTCTCTGAAGCAAGTAGGCCCTCAAAGTAGATGCCCATTCTAGTTTCTGCTCAGGATGCAATCTTATATGCTCTCACCAGAATGAAGGCCCATTGGGCAAACTAGGCGCTCGCCTAGGGCGCACCGGCCTCAGGGGCGCCAAATGGCGTCCCGTTCCCCCCCCAAAGCCCCCCGCCCTAACCCGGCGCCCACCGCCACTGCTGCAGAAAAGCGCCCGGCTAGGGGCAAGTCGCCCTCCCTCTCCTCCCTGGGGGGGAGGAGGAGGAGGCACGCCAGCCAGCCAGCCAGCAGAGCCGGAGCCCAGGAGCCAGTCAGCCAGCCAGCCAGGAAGGAGCCACTCCGGCAGGGGCAGCTGCCGTAGGAGCCGCTTGGTCCGCGCCTGGAGGGCCCGCCCGCCTGCTGCTGCAGCGGCGGTGGCAGATGATCGCTTGGCGCATGGGCGGGAGGAAGCTCGCCGGCAGGCAGCCGCCTCCTCCTGGCCCAGGATCTTTTGGCGCGAGCTAAGAGGCCTCCCGCCACCGCCGCGCCGCTGCTGTCAGGCTGCTCTGGTGGCGACTCTGACCACGCCGCCCCCCCCGCCGCCGCCGCCAGCCGCCAGGAGAGCGCGGGAAGTGCAGGAGGCGACGAGGGGCGTTGCTAAGCTCCGGGGCGGCCCTGCCCTGGCCAGCCGCTCCCTCTTCTGCTCTGCCTGTGCGTGGAGCGGGGCGGCAGGAGGGGCCCACTGACGGCGGCTGGCAGGGGCGCTTGGCTTCCAATGCCCCCCCCGCCGCTTGTGGCACCCGGCTGAAGGCACCCCCCCCACGCACCCTCCGCGCCAGGGGATCCGGGGACTGCCCTCCCTCCCTCCCTGGCAGGCGGGGCCTTTACACGGCCCCTCTCGCCACCTCCCTCTGGTCCTGTGTGCCCCCTTGCTGAGGATTGCCAAGCCAGGACACACCCAGGGAAGTTTTATTTGCCAGATCCCCTGTTCACCACCTAGATACATGAGCAGGGACAGCACAAAGTTTCTGCATCTCTTATTTAGAAATTATACACTGCTTAATTTCCGTGTAGTAAGATCAGCCTCACCTTCTTAGTTTCTGTAGGGTCTCAGTTTTATTGGCTACTGACTTTTGAATGTTTTTGTTTATACCTGCTTGCATCAGGCATACCTACAGGGTCACCGTAAATTGGCTGTGACTTGACCAATGCTTGCAAAAATTAAAAGGTCTTAACTGATTTCTGAGGCCAGCCTGGTGGTTTTCCTGGGGATAATTTTCAAAGAGAAGATGCTACTGCTCAGAAAAATCTGCTTCTCTTCTCCACCAGTCTGGATTTCATGAAGAAGGCCACTAGCAGCAGGGTTTCTTTACAGGGGGCTGGTAAGGGAGAAGACCACATGTGCTGCTTCTGCACAAGAGACATTTTCTGCTATGAATGTTAAAGCCTTTTGCTTTAACTGTGGGTGCGTGTGAGTGTAAAGTGCCTTCAAATTGCTCCCAACCCTATGAATTAATATCCTCCAAAACATCCTATTGTTGACAGTCTTGCCTAGTGTGCAAAACTAGTCTTGCAAACTGAGGAGGATGGCTTCCTTGATTGAGTCAATGGATCTCATGTTGAGTCTTCCTCTTTTCCTGCTCCCTCCAACTTTTCCTAGCGTTATTGTCTTTTCCAGTAACTCTGGAAAAGTCAGCATGGTTAAGAGCTGTGGGTTCTAATCTGGAGAACCAGGTTTGATTCCCCACTCCTCCACATGAAAGCTTACCTTGTACCAGTCAGAGTTCTCTCTGAACTCTCTCAGCCCCACCTACCTGACAAGTTGCCTGTTTTGGGGAGAGGAAGGGAAGGTGGTTGTAAGCCACTTTGAGAGTCTTTGGGGCAGGCGTGGGGGGGGGGGGCAGAGGGTAGCCTCGCCTAGTGTGCAAAAAACCCTGGCACCGGCCCTGCGTATTGTACTACATGGAATTGATGGCCTAGCAAGCATGTATCAAATCTGGATTTATTTTTTTTTTTTTAGATTTTGGGTTTTGAATCTTAATGCAGGAATTTTTTTTGCATATTATGTCTAACTCAAACTCTGTCAAGAAAGGTGATCTTTTGCTTTTTGTTACCCATCCCTCTTTTCTTCTCTCTTCATTACGCAATGTCTACCTGGATGAGATATTCTTTTTTGCTTGGAAGAGCTGAGTGGAGATCATATAACAGAATGTAAAGCTGCTGCCTCATTGTGCATAACAGTAGCTCAGAAGGAGTGACAACATACCGAATTGAGAGATTTTGCATAAAACAGACTCACACAAAGTTTCCATCTAATCTGCCCCTTTAGCAAGAGCAACTCATTCATTCATTCATAGGACACTATAAGGCATTCCCTCTTTTCACACTCCAATATGCCCCCTTCTCATTTCCATCAATGACACCAGCTTTTGTCACCAGCTTTCTTACCAAAGGGAGATCAAAAGTGCCCATTCTGTCAATCATTCTGTAATGCGAAGGACAGTGAAAACTGGATACTCAGCGGGCTCACACAGATAAGATAAACATCATGTGCCCTTTTTCAGTCATAAAATTCAAATTGCAGGCTCCTGCATGCTTGATTTACCTGGGGACATGCAGGGAAAAAAGAGTGGGTTTAACTCTTCAACCACCACTTGATTTCACTGTTGAAACCTGAGCTCCCTGCTTTGTTAGCAGCATTTTAAAAGGGGTAAATGTGTGTGTATATACACATCTATTATCAGAAATTCAGTTTTTGTGGATCAACTGTGCACAATCAAGTGCTATCTTTCCAATATACATGGCTGCCATTTTGTGTGTGTATTAGGGTTGCCAGTTCTGACTCTGGAAATATCTGGGAACTTTGGGGGTGGAGCCAGGAGACTTTGGGGGTGGGGCCAGGAACAAGGATGTCATGTCACTTCCAGGTCAAAGGTGAAGTGCTGTCACTTCCCAAGCTCTACCATCTTCTGATGATGTCACTTCCAGCATATATTTTCAGACTTAAAATTGGAAATTAATAGTTTTCAGAATAAATGGGAGAAACATTAGAATACTACAATCTCAGAAACAGAATGAGGCTGGAAAAAAATCTTTATCAGGCTACCGGTCTATGGCGACTTGCTAGCAGACATGCCTCCCAGTTGATCCGGGGACATGATCTGCACACTGGCGGTTTGGAGGGGGGGCGATCGTCTGCTCCCCCCTGGAGCCTTTTGGGAATGGCTCCTAGCCATGGGACTTTTGAGGGGTGGCCTCTTTGCCAGCACGATGCTAGGAAATTGAGGCATTCCTCCACCCCGATGGTCCTGCCGCTATGCATCTGTTTGGTACCAGAGCTGCTGACCGGGACAAGGGTTTGGAGGTTTAGCAATTTTCTCTGCTTGGCGTGATCCCAGGGGCTGTCCCAGGACCTGCTGGATCGATTCAAGGACTGATGAGTGAGTTTGCATTGAAACAAGACACCAAAGCCTAGATGTGAAGTCCCCCTACTACAAGCGGAGGGGGGGAGGGGACGCCCTTTTCTCCCGATGCTTAAGCAAATGCAAAAGCATAATTCGAGGGACTGATCAAATTGTGGCAATGGACTGTAACGGAGAGTCTTTCTGAAAGAAAATTGAGTGTATAAACAGACCTTAGAGACGTTGGCATTCTTCCTCAGCTAATGTAAACATCCCCAAAAGATGGCGACGAGAGGCAAAGAGGGAGGCGGGACCAATGCTTTCTTCAGGAAGGAGAATAGTGGAAAGCGAGATCATGTGACCTAACCATAGACGCTGCCTTTAAAGTAAATCATGGGTCCCCCTGGTGGCTAAAGTGGAGTAGCGACCTGGATCGGTAGTAAAAGCGGCTATACTTTTAAAGGGACAGTGTTTGGCATGCATCTTTGATCATAGAGACTTATGGATGGTAAGGAGTTTCTAAAGTTTAGTTTTTCTTGCAGTTGGACTGGCAAGTGGCTTGAAAAGCAGTTTATTTGTTCGGAGTAAAGGGTTCACTACCCCAGCTTCACAAGATCTGCTTGCCAAGAGAAAGGTTAGACTCTCCAACAAGTGTGCTTTTAATGCAACAAAAGGAAGATCTCTTATGATTCAAGACGTTTAAGGAAGCAAAGATGTCCCTGGAAAAAGGAACTTGGTTTACATCATAAATGGACAGATCCAGATTTATAAAAGCTAATGGAAAAAGAAGATACGTCAAAGATAGAAGAAGATAAATTGTTGTAATATTTTTGCTGAGGGAACATTGGTCTTTAATAATTTGCCTATGGGGGGGAGCAAAGCGTAAAAGGAGAAGCCAATTTGTCTTAAGAGCTGTGATTATGTGTATTTTAATTTTGGAATTACTTTTTGTTTAGTCTGATGAGCTGATGTTGTCAACAGAAGCAATGATTGGCAGGCACTCCTCATGTTTCAAAGTAACTGAATAAGAGTAACAACTACTTTATAAGCCTTGTATAACCTCCACACTTGGGTTTTTAGTTAGGTTCTTTTTACTTTCTCCTTTAGATTGTAGATTTTTCCCTCCCTATTTTCTGTTGTAGTTTTATAGAAATGCAAATAAAAAAATTCCCCTTCGGGGGGCCAAAAAAGAAAAAAATCTTTATCAGATCTCATTTGCACACCATCAACGCTACTGGCAGCACCAAAGCCAGTACATGCAATACAGTCACCTGCTTCATTGGTCCATGCCACAGCACAGCTGACACTGACACGAAGAATATCTTGTGTTGTTGTAACTGTTAAGCAGGCATTCCAGTTTCAGAGGCTTTAATCTATGGGACTGAGTTGCTGGAGTCCACAATGGGACTTTTCTTGCAATAAAACAGACAGGCAATTCACCAGTATTTTGATTCTGTATTCATCTGATGAAGAAAGTTATCCAAACAGGATGAATACTAGATTCCTGCAATGTCTGCAGATGTATATCTCCAATACATGTCTACGTAGTTTCTGTTATAGGATGTGATCCATCCATCCCTCCATTCTCTGCCCTGGATAGCCCAGGATAGCCCAATCTCATCAGATCTCAGAAGCTAAGGAGGGTTGACCCTGGCCAGTACCTAGATGCGGAGACCTCCAAGAAACACCAGGGTCATGACGTGGAGGCAGGTAATGACAAACCACCTCTGCATGTCTCCTGTCCAGAAAACCCTACAGGGTCACCACAAGTCAGCTGTGACTTGATAGCACTTTCCAGCACACACACACAAATATAAACTTGTCATGACATATACATTATTTGGGCTGCTTTTTTTTTTTACTTTTGATGGAATGAATTTATATTCTTTTTGTGTTTTTTTACAGTGTGATGCTTTAATAAGATTTTGTATTTTGGCTGCTAGAACCTTTGGTCATGCTGCAAGCCTATTCTGAAATGATTATTGTAACTGGTTGTCTAAGAAATCAAAAATTTAAATTCTGCTTTATAAAGGTCTCATGTGTTTGCATTAGTGCCCAAGAGACATCTAATTAACTGCGGAGATTAACTGTTTGTTGTTTATGCTCTGAAATCTCAGCTTGTCTCCTGCCTCACCCATCTTTGCATGTACTCAACAAGCATGATGAAAAGAGCTGGGGAAACTTCCCTTTTTTGCAATATATGATCCTTAAAAAAGGTTTTCCTTGACTGTTCTGAACTTTTTTTCTCTGAATGAACCACACAATCTTTGTGCATTATTCAAATCATGAACTCTGAAGAAGACCCAGCCAATGAAAACAGAAAATTTGAAAACAATCTTTATGACTTCTGCTGCTCTAAACTTCGGTTGGGGTCCCTGTTTTTTTAATCCATTCTCTGAAGAGTGGATTTGGTTTGGGAACAGCATACCTTCAGGACCGCCTACACCTGCATGAACCTCCCAACCATTCTGCTCATCTTCAGAAGCCCTGCTTCAGGCACCCCACCATCTGAAGCTAGATAGGTGGCAACCCATGAGAGGGCCTTCTTGGTTGTGGCACCCAAACTCTGGAGCTTCCTCCCCAGAGAGATTCAGTTGTCTTCCTCTTCTGCCAGTGGGTGAAGACTTTTTGATTTTGTTCTTCTTGCCCTCCTCCCTGTTTGTGTGTCTCTGTGTTGATGTTTTAATTGTTTAAAGCATTTGATCAAAATTAAAACAACATATCTATCAGTCTACCTATCTACCTTTAACCCTTTCCAGCATCTGCTGGCAAAGCAGCAGAGAAAGGACCCCACCAATAAAACAATCTTTGTGTGCAGCATGACAAATGCAGCGCACAAAGCTTTCCTCCTATTTGCTGCCTCTCTAAGGTGCCATAGCTGCACCAGTTGAATTGCTGCGGTGGCTCAAGTGGTTAAGATGCTGAACTGCAGGCTGTGGAAGGTCAGTAGTTCAGCAGTTCAAGACCCGGGTGCCGCAAGACAGAGTGAGCTCCTGTCTCTAGTTCCAGCTCCTGCCAACCTAGCAGTTCGAAAGCAAGACATTGCAAGTAGATAAATAGGTACCACTTCGGTGGGAAGGTAACAGCGTTCTGTGCACCTTGGTGTTTAGTCATGCCGGCCACATGACCACGGAAACGTCTTTGGACAGTGCTGGCTCTTCGGCTTTGAAACGGAGATGAGCACCGCAACCCTAGAGTCGGATTCGACTAGCTTTCGAGCAAGGGAACCTTTACCTTTACCTTACAATACATGTGAGCAGGCACACACAGAGAGAAGTACTGGTGGCTTTCTGAAAGGAGCAGTGGCACCCATGCCACTCTGCAGTACCAAGCTCCACCTTCCTCCTGCAGTGTGGGGCCCATACAACAGCAACACTGCTCTCCTCCTACTACTGAAGGGGTGCAGTGGTCTGGAGTGCAGCCTAGGCTAGGCATTGGCAGCTCCAGAGACAGCAGCCCACACAGCCTGTCCTCTGTCTCAGCCCTGGCCAGAACAAGGGCTGCTGGGAGGACAGGGCTGCCCACTCCTCAGAGCCAATGGAGACTATTATGTCCTGACTTGTGAACTGACTATATTCTTTGCCATGTTAAGCTTGAAGTCAGGACCAGGATTGTAAGCCTCGACAATCCTATTGGTTGCTTTGTTTTTCTACACTGTCTGTAACCAATCAGGACTGACTAAAATGTTATGGAGGGAACAGACCTCATTGGTCCTTATCCCTCAAATGTTATTGGTTGTTAACCAATAAAGGGGCATGGTTTTGTTAGCCCAGATTATTTAAAAAGGAGCTGAGCTCCACTGTTTTTTTGTGTGTTGTCTGATTGTCTTGTTGAGTCGAATAAAGCTGAAATCACTGTTGAAATCACTCTCTTCGTTAAGTCCCATACTTAACAATTGGTGACGAGGATGGGATTCTAAGAGCGGGTAGGCAGCCCCGCTGAACCAACACAAAAATGGGAGACAAAGACACACACCCAGTCAAGCGAGCAGAAGCGCCACCTGCTGTAGTGGTCGCCCAACCCACTGCAATGGCCATCAACCCGGCGTTCGAGGCGTTCGAACCCAGAATGGAGGATTGGGACTCTTACCTGTCGTGGTTCGAGTTTCACCCCCAGGCGAATCTGATCATTGAGGAGGCACGGAAGAAGACGACCCTCCTCAGTTCCTGCAGCAAGGCCGTTTTTGATGTTGCCCAGTCCCTGGTCGTTCCAACCTAGCTTAGCGCGGCTTCGTGGGAGGACATCACCAGCAAGCTGAAGGGCCATTTTTTGCCTCAGCCATCCCAAATCACTTGTAGGAATGCATTCTACAAGTGAGGTCAGGGCCCAACCGAGACCATATCTGAATATATCACTGCCCTGAGGAAGGTCACCTGACCATGCAACTTCGCCAACCTTGAGGAGGCTTTCCTCGATTGTCTCGTGTGTGGCCTACAAGATGAGCATCTGCAGCAGCGCCTGTTTGCCAGAGCTGAGCTGACCTATGCCGTGGCATACACCGAGGCCATTGCTGCCGAGGCTGCAGAGAGGTCAACGCGTAAGGTCCGTCAACGCCAGGTTCTGAGCAGAAAGGATCAGTCGGTGCACCAGCAGTCAATCAGCGAGTCTGAGGGGGAGGCCGATGATGTCTGCAGGATGCGAGCTGCACGTCCTTCACAGACCTTGTTGAAGACTGCACCATGACATTCCTGCACTGGTTGTGGTGGCTAACACGAAAGGGATCGCTGCTGGGCACATGACATCATTTGCCGATCCTGTGGTAAGTGTGGCCATCTGGTGAGGGTCTGCCAAGCCGCAAAGAAATCACCACCATCATCTCCATGTGTAAAGCCTCAGGTTCATGTTCGGGATGGTGACAGAGCAGCCGATTGCCCTCAAACCGATGCCTGCAGTTGCCCATTGACAGTCCTGACCACTGGAGCCAAGCCAAGCAAGATCCTCATCATGCTTTGCTTAGACGGCGTTCCCTACACAATGGAAGTGGACTCTGGATCATCCGTCACCATCATCTTGACGCAGACTTGGCAGCGTATGTTTCCGCAGAGGAGTTGCCACCATTTGGCACCTGTTTCAACCCGCCTGTCTGATTTCCAGGGCCGGCACATTCCTCTAGCGGGAAGGGTGAGTTTTGAGGTTGAGTTCAAAAATTGGAAGGTAGTGCTACCCCTTCTGGTTGCTGAGGGTGATAGGGTCAGCTTATTGGGCCTGGATTGGTTCGAGGCTCTTGGCATTGCTGTAACTGGTGTAAATCAAATATGTCTGTGTAAAGGGGAATGTTTGTATGATGAGTTTCCTGAGGTTTTTGGTGGAGGGCTTGGTCAATATACAGGACCGCCGGTAACTTTCGACCTAGACCCCTCTGTAAGGCCTGTCAGGTTGAAATATTGAAAGGTGCCTCTTGCTATGAAAGCAAAAATAGAGGCAGAGCTGGATAAACTTGTGGCACAAGGTATTCTTGAACCGGTCCCACATGCAAAGTGGGAAACACCAATTGTAACCCCTGTAAAATCTGATGGCTCTGTACGTATATGCACCAACTATAAGTGTTCAATCATCAAAGCTTTGCAGCAGCACTCCTACCCGGTCCCGGTGATTAGTCACGTGCTGGCGTCCCTGGGAGGAGGCAAGGTTTTTGCAAAATTTGACCTTGCGCAGGCATACCAGCAGCTCCCAGTGGATGATGTAGCTGCTGAGGCACAAACTATTGTGATGCACCAGGGGATGTTCTGCGTAAAAAGGCTGCAATTTGGTGTTAACATTGCCTCTGGTATATTCCAAGGCCTCATGGAGGGGCTACTCAGCGGGCTGCCAGGGGTTGTCCCTTATTTTGATGACTTTCTAATCACAGGGGTTACCAAGAACGAATTGATGGCTCGCCTAAGAGTGGTATTGGGCCAGTTCAGGGAGGCTGGCCTAAAAGTAAAACATTCAAAATGTTGTATTGGGGTTGACCAGGTGGAATTTTTAGGGTTCCTAACTGACGCTGACGGTATTCACCCCACTGCTGACAAGGTGTCTGCCTTTCAGAACGCACCCCCATCAAAATAAAAAAAAAAGAGCTGTAATCCTTCCTAGGAATAATCAACTTCTATCATTCCTTTCTGCCCCACAAGGCATCAGTGGCAGAACCATTGCATGTGCTTCTTCATAAAAATGTACAGTGGGAGTGGGGTGTGAGGCAGGAGTGAGCTTTCACCACTGTTAAGGAGCTCCTGTCCTCCAAGGCCGTGTTGACTCATTTCGATGAGTCAAAACTACTGGTACTGGCCACCGATGCATCCCCGTATGGGGTGGGCACTGTGTTAAGCCATGTTATGCTGAACAGTAAAGAAGCACCGATAGCATATTATTTGCGGTCCCTGACAGTGACGGAAAAAAACTATGCAGAAACTCGTAGCCAGAATCAAGAAATTCCATGATTTTTTGTATGGGCGCAGGTTCCTCCTTGTGACAGACCACAAGCCGCTGTTGGGCCTTTTCGCTCCTGACCGCAACAAATGCCCTACATTATGTCACTGCGCATGTTGTGTTGGGCAGTATTCTTGGCGGCTTATGATTATGACTTGGAACACTGGCCAGGAAAGGCCATTGGGCATTCTGATGCCCTCAGCTGCTGCCCATCTCCATTGTTGGATGCTGACCCTGCTCCCGCTTGTGATATCTTGGCTATTGACGAACTGCCTCAAACCCCACTCACCTCCTTGGACATTGCCGCTGCATCAGCTAAAGACTCTGTGATCACCTGAGTCCTTAATTGGGCATGGAGGGAGTGGCTGGCGGGGCAGGTAGATCCTGAGTTCAAGCCGTATTGTATGTGGCAAAATGAATTGTCGGTTAGCAAAGGATGTTTGCTCTGGGGGAATTGGGTAGTGGTTCCAGCCAAGCTGTGGGGGAGGTTTCTTGAAGGCTTTACATTCTGGTCACCCTGGTATTGTGCAGATGAAAGCCCTTGCCAGGGGCTATGTTTGGTGGTCTAAAATGGATGCTGAAATTGAAGGATGGGTCAAAGAGTGTATGATCTGCCAACAATCGCAACCAGAGCCTCCTCCGGCTCCTGTGCAACACTGGGAAAGTATGCGAAAGCTTTGGTCGCGAATCCATGTTGATCTTGCTGGGCCTTTTCAAGGCCAAAAGTTTTTAATTGTGGTAGATTCCTTTTCAAAATGGTTGGAGGTGGTTCACATGCACTCTATGAGTGCAACTGCTGTTATCAATGTGTTGCGTCGACTCATAGCCACCCATGGACTACCGGACGTTCTGGAGTCTGACAACGGGCCCCAATTTACCTCTGGGGAGTTTGCTAAGTTTTTAGAGGACAATGTCATCCGACACATTACATTGGCTCCATTTCATCCAGCCACAAATGGCCAAGCCGAACGTATGGTTCAATCGGCTAAGGAGGCACTCAAGCGCCTGCCGAGTGGGGACTGGGAGCAGAAGCTAGCTTCTTACCTCTTGAGGCAGCACATTACAGCCTGTGCAGCCACAGGGAGGAGCCCCGCAGAACTGTTAATGGCCCACAAACTAACCACTCTGCTTGACCAGCTCCATCAAGATCTTACAGAGTCCAAGCCCCAACGAGCCAAGGTCCTGGAGAAAGCGTGTTCATTCAAAATTGGGGACAAAGTGTTCGCATGAAATTATGAAGAGGGTCATTTATGGCTTCCTGCCATAATCTCAGCAGTCTTGGGCTCCTGAATGTATGTGGCGCAGCTTGCCGACAGAAGGAAAGTATGGCGCCACATAGATCAGCTCAGGGAATGGTGGGCTGACTCAAGCCTGGAGTCAAGCTCAGAACCTGACAGGATCCCCACTGAGCAGTGAGGGCCTCCAGATGAGCCACAGGAGCAAAGACCTCTGCGAAGGTCTTCAAGAACTAGATGTGCCCCTTCCTATCTAAGAGATTATGTGTGCAATAGGAATGTATCTTCTTAGGGGGGAGGAATTGTTATGTCCTGACTTGTGAACTGACTATATTCTTTGCCATGTTAAGCTTGAAGTCGGGACCAGGACAATCCTATTGGTTGCTTTGTTTTTCTACACTGTCTGTAACCAATCAGGACTGACTGAAATGTTATGGAGGGAACAGACCTCATTGGTCCTTATCCACTAAACTGCATTTCTGTTTGCACAGAATCTTGTGCAACTCTAGTGGAACAGTTCTGCTCTGACCTGCAGGCCTTGTTCCACCCTGCCTTCCAAGGGGTTCCCAACACCTTGTGGGCCTTTTCTCTCTGTGTGCTGAACGGCTGCCACCACCTACATATGAAAAGGTGGAAACTCTCCCAAAAAAGTTTTAAAGACAAGTAATGATACTCATAAGAATATATTAAACATATTGAATATGTAAACACATACAGCACTTCAAAAGAATGTAATGCACATCATACAATCACACAAACCACAGAATGATGATTCTTAGAGTAATATAATCCAAAATAGTCCACAAGCACAAGCTCTCCTAGGGGCAATAATAGTCCATAGAGAAAATACTGTCCAGTATACCCAATGGTATCATACATAATATTAAAACCTTTTCGAAGACAATCCTTCATTAAAGGGTATAGTAAGTCAAGGTAGGTTCCTGTGGGTGAAAATACAAAAACCGAAAGAAACTACAACTCCTTGCAAAGAAAAATTTTAAATCATGCAGACACATTAAGAATCAATAAATTATACATACAATAACCATGCACAAATCAGAATACTATTTTATATTAAGTGGAGTCAAAGGCCTTTTAGTAAATTCACAATCCAATGGTACCAAATCTTGCAGGCAAAAAGACTCTTAAGTTAGACATTCCATCCAGTGGTATGATATAGCAAAAGGCAAATTGTCCCAGGTGTGTCTGATTGTAATTATGCAAAATGCAGTGGTGCGCCTGTTAACAGCAATGACTATGCGGGCTCATGTTTGGCAGGTCCTCCGCCAATTGCACTGGTTACCGGTAGAGTTCTGGATCTGCTTCAAGGTGTTGATAATGACCTTTAAAGCCACACAAGGCCTGGGACCAGCATATCTGAAGGACCGCCTCTTCCTGTATCTGCCCCAAAGAGCATTACGCTCTAAGGATCAACACCTCCTGGTAGTCCCTGGCCCAAAAGACATTTGTCTTGCGTTGACCAGGGCCAGGGCTTTTTCCGCCCTAGCCTCTGCCTGGTGGAACATGCTCCCCATTGAAATCAGGGCCCTGAGGGATTTACTTCAATTCTGCAGGGCCTGCAAGACAGAGCTGTTCCGCCAGGCCTTTGGGCTGAGGCAACAGATGTCCTTATATGGTCTCCCTGAGGTGGTTGTCACTCTGTTAACAATTACTGGCTATTGCCAGGAACCTCCCACAACCAGGGATTTTTTTGTTGTTATTAGCTGTGACCACCATTTTAATATTTATGAAGATGTTTTACATTTTAATGTTATTTTATTAACAAAATTTGTGTATAAATGATGTTTTTACCCACTCTGAGCCCACTTCTGGGAAGGGCGGGCTATAACTGTGAATAAATCAATAAATAATAAAGAAATAATAGCAGCACAGATGTCTTAAAGGAAGTCTCTAGAACCTGTTGGGGGAGAGTATGCCCCCTATCCATGGAAATAAGTATCTGCACACAGAGGGGACTGTTTAGAATTAGATATATATGGTCTGTGGCCAGCACACCCTAAGCTCAGCCTACTCCAATATGAACCAACTCGACTACTACAGTCATCTTTCTAGGCCTGTCTTTGGGTGGCCCCACTTCTGAGGTTAGACAGGTAGCTACATGAAAGATGGCCTTTATGGTTGTGGCACCAAAGTAATATAAAGGGGTACATACCGTCAAAGTGACAGCTCCCCATCTCCCATAACCACTCCTCCACTCCCCCACCTGCCACCCAACCCCCACTCCCTTCCCCCTAGAAGTAGCTATGTGACCCCTCTAGGAACTTGTCTCAGCATTCCACAGCCTATAGGAGAGCTACTGCTGCTGTTCAGATGCACCAATGGGCACAGGGCCCGCTCTTTAAATGGGGGAGGGGACTCTGTGCAGGCATGCAGCATACTTTCTGTTGCTGCTGGGCCTTTTGCAACATGGAGAACACCCTGTAAACTCTCTCAAAATGGAGGGACTCCAAGAAGCACTTGTTAAGCCCCACAAACTGGAGATGGGAGAAGAACCTGTGTACAAAGAAATGGGGCCTGAGCCTCAACCTTTGGAAGAGTCAGTAATGTACTGTGTTCAATACATAGTTCCTGAGGTAAGCTTCCCTGTCTGACATATTTTGTGGGGCTTAAAGAGTACCTCTTGGGGTTCCTCCATTTTGAGAGAGTTTATGGGTGTTCTCCATGTCACTAAAGGCCCAACAGCAACAGAAATTATGCCGCATACCTGTTCAGACTCCCCTCCCCCATTTACAGAGCAGGCTCTGTGCCCATTGGCACACCTGTGTCAGGTTCCCTGTCAAATCACTCTCCACACACACTTTGGCAGTGAATGCGTTTTAAAGAGATTTGAGATGCTGTGAGTTCAAGCTCTTTGTTAGGACTAATTTGCAAAGGCAGGAAAAAGCAAGATATAGGTAAAACCCCAAAATTCCATGCACACCTACATCAGCATTGCTACAGTGGCTCTGAAAGATATACAGTTACTATCTAGCCAGGCACAGTTTTCTCCAAGGACATTTCTCATGTGAAAGATGTCTTGAGGCCCCTTAGGAAAATTACCAAGCAGGCCTCCCTTACCAACTACACACATTCCCCCCCCCGGAATTCAATGGCAGGTGAGGGCAGTGATAAGGATACAGAGTACAAGCAGGGTAATTCAAAGATGGACAATGCAACGAATTCAGTCAGCCTGCCCCTCTGCCAGATGCCCAAGTCTGACAACCTGAACAGCAGTGGCAGCTCTCCTATTGGCTGTGGAATGCTGAGATGAGTTCATAAGGGGGTCACATGGCTACCTCTGGGGGGAAGGTGAGTGGGAGAGAGGTGGCAGGTAGGAGAGGGGGAATGGGAGTGTGGATAGAATATACCTCCCATACTACTTACCAAGACTATGGAACTCCTTCCCCAGGGATATTGATTTGTCCCCTTCCATCACTTTCCTCCATCAGTAGGTAAAGACTTTAGTTTAGTCTGGTATTCCCTCAATAACCCCATCTCCCTGCCATATTTTTAACTGATGTTTCTTTGGTTTTTTATCTGTGTACTTTAACTCATTTCATGATGGGTTTTATAACACCCCTGTTTTTAGCCATTAGCTGCCTTGGACTGAAATTTTTAAATAAAGTTTTTGTTGGTTTATTATATGGCAGTTGTGCATCATTTTTTTCCTTTATATGCCATTGTTATGTTTCAAAAATCCCTAGTTCAAGGGATCTTTGGTAAGAGCAAACAGGTCACAAAAGTACAAAACCCTGGGGTATGAATCCACATACACACTAGTCTGGTAGCTGCCACCAGTCCCTTTTGATGATCCAACAGCCAAAAGCCAAGGGGCAAGCTGCTAACCATTTTGGAATTAAACAAGAAAGTCAGCCCTGCAAGGCAGGACATCTGCAGAGTGAGTTTCCCTAAAACAATTAACCTTGTAGGTGTGGTACTGGGGTTAGATTTCAGTCTCCTGAAGAGCAAAACACCACAAGATGTAGTTTAAAAGAATTTATTAAATTCTACAATAGTTTAAGAAAAAGTTAGCAGTGATAAATTAAAATAACAAAATTAAATTTAAAAGCATAACTACACAGTAAGACACTGGTTCAAAATTACCAGATGTTACCAATCCAAGATGAAGACATTCAGCAATCAAAGTCCACTTTATCCCTAGTCAATATTTGACCCAGGTGTAAATCATAAGCAATAATTAAATGGAATGCAGTTAATTATAGTAACCAAGGCACCACAGTTCTGGCCTTTGGAACAAGAAGGGAGTCATTGATAATCACTAATTCCCTCTGTACTTGGGAATGTTATCTGGGTGTCACAATGTCCATTTGAATCTTTCAAACTCAAATGCAGGCCTAAAAATTAAAATGAAGCCTGAACCAATGTTTAAGAAAAAACAAGAAACTGAACTAGGGACTAAGTTTCTTGACATTATGCAATTATCCTGTATTTTTCTAAAAGATTCTATGTTTATTTAGGATCATGATACTGGCCAGTTTGCTCACTGGCCAGTGATTTAGAATCAAATACTGGCTGGTTTGCTCACACTTTATCCAAATAATTTGTGTCCAAGTTTTGTGCAAGGATGGCAGCTGAGTGTGTGTGGGGAATAGGAATCCCATCAGACCATATGAGGCTGTGCATGTGTGGAATATTGGCAATTACCTGTATTGTGCCAAACAGGGTCAAGTTCCTCACAAACAGCTAAACCACACCACCAAAAAATGGTACCCTGTTCACAACCTGCAAGCAGAATAGGAACTTAAAAAACAGGTATTTGATCATTCCTGTTCTAAACATATTAGACTGTAATAACTCTGTTTGGGATTGCACTGAAAATCCCTCCTAATGTAATCATTAAAGGAGTCTTTGATGGTGTTATAACTCCAATCTACCCTAGGGCTGGGGCAGGAATGACCTACCTCTGTTTATCCATTTTAGCCTTCATTTACCCATATTTCATTGCTGGTATCTTCAAGTTGTGTGGGGGAGGTTCTGCCATTTTCACACAATTAAACAAAAACAGGCATCAGTATTTGATTAGATGGTCTGGTAAAAATATGAGTGTTGTTTCATCTGTAGGGGTGGCAGAACTTGGAATGTTGGAAGCAAAACAGAATGTTTGCAAATTTCAGGAACATCCCTACATGTCAGACTACTTCCCATCTTACATGCAACATTAACATCTCACAATTAACAAGACCCTTCTTTCTAAGCTCAGCCACACTGCATCAAAGATCAACACTGACATGGCTACAGTGGAATCCCATAGGTCAGGTTGAAAGCAAACCATGGATTCACCCACAGATGGCCCAGCTGCAGGCTTGCACGTAGCTGGGTTGCCAGACTTGTGTGGGATTCAGTTTGCCTTCAGAACAGAGGTATTATGGGTCAGGAGATGGTACATCGCTGGAACTGACTGTGTGGGAGAAATTTGCACAGTCTGCCCACACACTGCCTAGGGCTCTAGTTATCACTGTCAATCTCGCCATTTCCTAGGCTGTTCATGCACTGACAGCATGAAAGAAAAAATGGGAAGGTTTCCCTCCAAAGGATTGTTCTTGCCCATTGCATCTTGCTTTACCTTTAAAAGTTAATTTCATTGTCTGCATCACCGAGGGTGTGTGTGTGTGTTCAAGACCAGCATAATGGAACACAGCTGAACACAGTCTCCCACAGTATAGCATTCTATTACACAGACTTCACCTTGGGGAAAACAACTTTAAAAATAAATAAATGGATGCCAGTTTTGTTCCACTCATTAACATGTGTCAGAGTTAGCATTTATGGAACACTTTCAGCGTTTAAAAACCTTCAAATGTATTATATGATTGTCAGTTTAACAGCCTTTTAAGGTAGGCCATTATCAATATTCCTGTATTGTGAGTGTTCACACAAGAAGCCATTTTTTAAAAAGTTCATGCTAAGTGTATGTGAGTGAACTGTGGTAATGATCTTTTTTGCATAACTGTCCTGCCTTTTTAATATATGGTGTGAAAATATGGGACCACTGTGGCATTCCAAAGCTGGAGATGGTCCAAACAACCAGAAAGGAAACAGCTATATTTTATGCATCTTACTAAGATGAATACTATTTATATAGGTGTGTATCTGTTTGGTGAAATAATATGAATAAAATGTATTTATAGGGTGAATGGCTGCAGTCATTTGTCAGGATAGACACGAACTTTCACACTACACAAAAGTCTGCTGAATTGAACCATCTAGTCCAGCATCATGTTTCACTCAGTGGCCAACCAGTTGCTTTGGATGTCCAACCAACAGGGTATACAAACCAAGGCCTTGATGAAGATCTGATGTTGTCTCCTAGCAATGGGATTCTGCCTCTGAATATGAATGTTTCCATACATCATTAGTAGCCACTGATGGGTATCTTCTCTTTAAATTTATTTATTTATACTGAAGTATAGTGGTGGATCCAGGCAGAGAGTTAAGGGAAGGACATTGAGAAACAACATGGCTTGGTGCCCTTCCAGCCTGTGACCCATCCCAAAGGTGGTGGGAAGTGGGGCTATGATTGGGAACCCCCCTCCAACATTGGTGCTGTGCAATGCCAGGTCCATTAACAATAATACCACAGTCCTTTGCAACTGTCTTTTAGAACAAAAGGTGGACCTGGCATGTGTGACTGAGACCTGGGTGCAGGACGGGGAGACCGTAGCTCTCTCCCAGCTTGCCCCACTGGGTTCTTGGCCCTACACCAATCACGGACTAGGGGGCAGGGGGGGAGTAGTGGCTATTTTCTTTCGGGAGGCTTACTCCTTCAGGGCGCTTCTGCCATTGGAAATCATGGGCATCGAGTGTGTCGACCTGGTGTTGGAGGCTGAGGAGAATTTGGCAATCTGGTTGGTGCACTGACCACCTAATGCACTGGCCAGCAGCCTGCTGTCCCTGACGGAGGCCATATCAGGCTGGGCGTTGGAGCACCCTAGACTTTTGGTCTTGGGTGATTTCAACGTCCATGCTAATGACGCGGTGTCCAGTCAGGCAGCAGATCTAGTATCGTCCATGGTGACACTAGGACTCGCCCAACTTGTGTTGACCCCCACTCACTGGGCCGAGCACATGCTCAATTTGATCTTCTTGGCTGGAGTAATAGTGGACTGGATCACTGCATTAGCAGTGCCATGGTCGGACCATTTTTCCCTGAAGGCCCATCTGAATGTTCCACCCCAACCCTGTTTAGGTGGCAAGGAGATTTTAGCTTGCCTGTGGAGCCAAATGGACTGGGAGTGGCTTCAAATGGCTCTGTGGGATCCGAGGCCCCCTGGTGGCTCATTGGATGAACTTGTGGAGGACTGGCATAGCCAGCTCTCCACAGCCATCAACAAGATCGCTCCCTGGCGCCCTCTGTGCACTTGCTCTAGGCTGGCTCCTTGGTATACCCAGGAGTTGCAGCTGATGAAGTGAGAGCTAAGACAGCTAGAGAGATGGTGGTGCTGGGCTTGCGACAAGGCATCTTATAGGACATTTATGAGATCCTATGAGATGGCAACCAAGGCTGCTAAGAGGGAATTCTATGTGGCCACGACTGCATCTGCGAGCTCACACCCAGCCCAATTGTTTAGAACAATTTGGTCTTTAACAGCGCTGCCACAGGGCAGGGAAAATGTTAGGGAATTGGACATTGGCTGTGAGGCATTTGCGAGCTATTTCACAGATAAAGTCTTGGCACTCCGCCGTGATCTCCCCACCATAATTGAAACAGTGAGTGAACTTGAGGCCCCTTGCACAGCTTTGATGCTGGGTTTGGATTGTTTTAGCCCACTCAGCCTGGAGGAAGTTGACAGACTGCTCGTATCTGTGTGCCCAACCACATGCAGCCTTGATCCGTGCCCTTCCTGGCTCATTAAAGTGGGCCACGAGGGGTTTCGAGGTGCCCTAAGGGAGATTATCAACAAGTCCCTCTCTGAGAGGTGGTTCCCAGGGGCACTCAAGGAAACGATGGTCCACCCCCTCTTGAAAAAAACACAATTGGATCCAGCTGAATTGGCCAGCTATCAGCCAGTTTCCAATTTGCCCTATTTGGGCAAATTAATTGAGAGGGCGGTGGCTGCAGGGCTTTCTGGATGTCGCTTCCACCTTAGACCCCTTCCAGTCTGGCTTCCACCCGGGGCATGGGATGGAGACAGCACTGGTCACCTTTATAGACAACCTCTGGAGACATCTGGATCAAGGCGGTGTGGCGGTATTGCTGTTGTTAGATCTGTTGGCCACATTTGATACGGTCGACCATCAGTTGCTGGCCCACCACCTCGCCATTGTGGGAATATAGGGGCTTGCCCTCCGATGGCTTATCTCTTTTCTCCAGGGTCGGGGACAAAGGATGGCACTAGGGGAACAGCAGTCCCAGAGATACCCACTTGAATGCTGTGTGCCTCAGGGGACTGTGCTTTCCCCGAAGCTGTTTAACATCTACATGAGCCCCCTTGCCCAGATTGCTCAGAGGTATGGGCCAGGGTGTCATCAATATGCAGATGACACCCAGCTCTATCTGATGTTGGGCAGCCGGTCAGACTCCAGCCCAGAAGATCTGAACCAGGCCTTGCAAGCCGTGGTTGGTTGGCTTAGGCTGAGCTGGCTGAAACTAAACCCAGTGAAGATGGAGGTCCTGTGCCTGAGTCGGAGTGGTCTGGGGACGGGGATCCTGCTCCTGACCTTCGATGGGACACTTTTGGTGCCTTCGTTGGAGATTGAGTGTACTCCTGGATCCCTCCCTAACTATAGAGGCCCAGGTGGCAGCCACTGCCAGCTCGGCCTTTTACTACC
The DNA here is from genome assembly GCA_029375565.1 of Gekko gecko. Taxonomy (NCBI): domain Eukaryota; kingdom Metazoa; phylum Chordata; class Lepidosauria; order Squamata; family Gekkonidae; genus Gekko; species Gekko gecko. Next base: position 211,551,306 of record JAPDNY010000005.1, on the reverse strand, counting down.
TTTGGCTGATTCACCAGTTGGTCCCCTTCCTTGACCACGACAACCTGGCTACAGTGATCCATGCGACAGTCACCTCGAGATTAGACTACTGTAATGCTCTCTACATGGGGCTGCCTTTGTCACAAGTTCAGAAGCTGCAGCTAGTGCAGAATGCTGCGGCCAGGCTTCTGATGGCTCCCCCTAGATGGGAGCACATCCGACCTGTGCTGAAAGTGCTGCACTGGCTGCCAATAGCTTTCCAAATTCTCTTCAAAGTGCTGGTACTTACCTTTAAAGCCCTATATGGTCAGGGTCCAACATACCTGAGGGACCGCCTTTCCCCATACATACCCCAGAGAGCACTACGGTCAGGGATTCAACACCGATTAGTGATCCCAGGCCCCAAGGAGGCCAGACGTGTTGCAACGAGGGCCAGGGCCTTTTCAGTGGTAGCTCCTACCTGGTGGAATGAGCTCCCGTAGGAGATCAGGGCCCTGTGGGACCTCTCACAGTTCTGCAGGACCTGCAAGGTGGAGCTCTTCCGCCAGGCTTTTAATTAGGAGCTGCCACTACCACCACCACCAACTACCTTGCAGGAATAATGGGGTGATTGGGATGGCCCATTACAAAGACAGTGCCATAGTATTCCGGTAGATTGGTTCTGTCGAAACAGGCTTGGGTAATATCTATAGGCCACCATCTTGATTTGATTGTATGTTTACCATCTTTGAGCACTTTATTCTGATAAAATTGTGTGTTTTATGTGTTTTTAATGTTTTATATCTGGCACATGGTGCCCTTGTTTGTAAGCCACCCTGAGCTCGCTTGTGGGGAGGGCGGGGTAGAAATGAAATAATAAATAAATAAATATCATAATTTGTAAGAACAATCCCAAGAACACACACTGGAAGAAGGCCCCATTGAATAAGGCCCTAGATGAGTAAATATAGAATTATTTAAACTGGAAGATACCCCAAGGGTCATCTAGTCCAACTCCCTGCACAATCCAGGAAATTCATAGCTACCTCCCTCCACACTCCCCCAGTGATCCCTTCTCTATTCCCAGAGAAAGGCAAAAAAATCCTCCTGGAATCCTAGGCCCATCTTATCTGAATGAAAATTCCTTTTGACTCTAAAGTGGCAATTGGCATTTCCCTGAGCATATAAGAAAGGGCCACGAGCTAAGCACTGGCTCATCCCTTCCTCTCATGATCTGCCAAAATTTATAGTAAGTTATAGAATGAGCTACCCACCACTGTGCTCTTTTTCTGAGTCAGACTTGAACTCTCACTGCTCTCTCTCTGAGGCAGACCTGAACTCCCTCTGCACTCTCCTTGAGGCAGCCCTAAACTAAACTCCTGCTGTCTTACCTCCAACATGCCATCCCTCTTCTGAAAGGTGATTAGATGCTGGAGCAGCACTCCCAAAGACAGAAGGGAGTGGGTGTTTTCCCTTTTAGGGGCAGGACAGCCTTCTGTCCATCATACTCTCCTTCCCCTGAACTCCACCTTCCCCAAACACTACCCCCAAATCTCCAGGAATCTACCAGGCTGGAGTTGGCAACCCTAACACCAGCACTTTTAATTGGCCCCATAAACAAATTGAGAGATAGTAGAGATAAACCAATACTGGAATAGTATGGTCCCCATGACCCACTTCAGCCAACATCCTGGCTGCAGCATTTTATACCAGGACTTTTCAAAGGCAGCCCAATATAGCCATGCAAAGAAATGAATATTAACATGAAAATATACTTCATATTCTCAGACCCCTAATCAGTAAATGGACACAGAGTAAACATATTTCCTTTACATAAATCAGAAAATAAATCATATCTTTTCAAGCTCATTATGAACTTTATTCCTGTTGCACGCCTGATAAAGCAGCAATGGGACATGGAGGAATTCCCTTCTCCCATCACCTGCTTTCCTTGACCCACAATTTACTTGGTAGTGTCAGTGTCATGGTGGTCCTCCTATCGGGCATCAATTAGGCTCTTGGTGCTGTTGAAGTTGGATCCCAGGTGCAAGGAACCATAGGAAATGTAGTTCTCATTGGCATGACATGATTTGTCACTTATTATGTTACCCACTTGTGAAGCAAAGTTGAATCCCTTCAGGTCTGTGAAGAACAGGTTGGATTGTAAAAGCTTTTCCACTGATCTCCTCAGATTTCCTTTGTCACTGTAGCTGCCACCCTATGCTACTTTGTCCACACGGGTCCCATGATCCTTTTTGGTGGTCAAAAGCCCCCACCCTTCACCAGAGGAAAATCTCATAGGACACAAGCAAGTTTTTGCAAGGTGTTGCCAGATATTTATGAAAGTTACTTGCCAAGAGAAAAAAAACCTACTCGCTGAGTGCCATGTTTCTACCTCTTTATGCAAACCTCCTTCTGGACTGTACATTCCTTCTTCATGTCTGAAGTGTAAATCAAGCTGCATTGGGTACAGTCACAAGCTGAGTCACCCTGTAAATGAAACAGCTGACAAGAGGGAAAACATACACACACAACACAATAATTTACTCTTCCAGCAATGCACTGAATGTTCTGTGGAAAAGAGCTATTTGCTATGTCAGTGATGCTGCAATATGGAGCTACTGCAGAATTTCGCAAGCCCACAGATCCCTCCATCAAAGCTCCTGTCTGCCTTAAATTGTGGGCACTCTACAGGGAGTGAATTGCAACTTTCTCCTATTCCTTTTAGCCTAATTTGTGCCAGCAGGTCTATAAGTAGATGCTATTGAGAGCCAGTGTGGTGCAGTGGTTAAGAGTGTTGGATCAGTACCTGGGAGACCCACATTCAAATCCCCCTTGTACCATGGAAAGTCACTTTGGGCCAGTCACACTCTCTCAGCCTACCCTACCTCACAAAGTCATTGTGAGGATAAAATAGAGGAGAGGAGAGTGATGTAAGCAACATTGGGTCCCCACTAGGGAGAAAGGTGGGGTATAAATGAATCAAATAAACAAATAAATAAATGGCAAGGAATAGTTCTTGCAATGTTGCTGGGGCTCTGAGCTGATCAAAAGGGATGGAAGAGGCAGGAGGGACTGTTTTGCATTCTGTTGCTCTAGGCATTTCTCCCACCTGGTGTTTCAAGCTGGGAGTAGGTCCTCTGCTATGCTGTTGCCTTGGGCAGGTTTCCAACCATGCCAATACTGGTGCAAGTCCTGATATTTTACATTGCACACTTTATAAAGTATTCTCAGCATGCAACTGTACACACTTCACACAGCAACAATCATAGAAATTAACATTTCAGACATGGCTGAACTGAGACTGTGAGCAGTCTGGGCATCATTGTTTCCAATGTTCCCTCAAAGCTGTGGAGTCTTATAAGCAAAAATTCTACTTTGTGAGATACTTGCATTAAAGTTTTGAGCAAGCGATTTGGCTGCTGCATAAATTAGTTTGTTCTGGAGCAATCCTTACTGAGCTAAGACAAAAATGTGTGAGCCAGAGGTTTAAAAACTGTGAACTAGCTCACATTAACTCAGCTTAGAGGGAACAATGGTTGTTTCTCAAAATTCACCTTGTTTGGTGCGGCCAATTTGGTGTAGTGGTTAAGAGTGGCAGACTTTAATCTGGAGAACTGGGTTTGGTTCCTATGGTTGTCAATCCTCATTTGGGGGCAGGGGATTCCCTGGTTTGGAGCCCCTCCCCCTGCTTCAGGGCTGTCAGAAAGTGGGGGGATTGGCTGCTGGGTGCTCCATTATAGTCTATAGAGACTGGTCCCCATAGGGTATAATGGAGAATCAATCCATGGGTATCTGAGGCTCTGGAGTGGGTTGTTTTTTGAGGTAGAAGCACCAAATTGTCAGCATAACTGGTGGTGCCTCTCCCGAAAAAAAAAAACAAGTTTCAAAAAGTTTGAACCAAGGGGTCCAATTCTATGAGTCTCAAAAGAAGGTGCCCTCTCCTTCATTATTTCCAATGGAGGAAAAGCATTTAAAAGGAATGCTTTTAAAAGCCATGCTTAAATGTGATTGCCAAAACTCCCTTCTGGCTTGTTGGCCTCACCTGGCAACCCCAGTGACATCACAAAAGTGATGTCACATTCTTGCTCCTTACTCCACTCCCAAAGTTTTCTGGCTCCACTCCCAAAGTACCCAGATATTTCCTGAGTTGGACCTGGCAACCCTATTGATTCCCCACTCCTCCACATGCAGCCAGCCGATCTTTGGTCAGTCACAGTTCTCTCAGAGCTGTTTTCTCAAGAGCAGTTCTCTCAGAGCTCTCTCTCAGCCCCACCTACCTCACAAGGTGTCTGTTGTGGGGAGAGGAAGGGAAGGAGATTGTAAGCTGCTCTGAGACTCTGAGTGAAGGGTAGGGTATACATCCAATCTCCTCCTCCTCCTCCTCTTCTTAGATCAGGATCTAGGATACATTCAATTCTTCTTTATTTGGTAATATGTTCATGTACAGAAAGAAGAATGGGGCCTCTCTTCTTAGGAGTTGCTTCACTTCCCTTGCATATGCTTTGAGTGCATGCACAGAGGAAACTGTTCCACTTTTGGGGGGATTTAAGTATCCCCTGTATCGTTTTTAAAAGATGTAAGTTTTTTTGCATACCTGGAGAGTGCTCCAAATGTGCAGAAACATCTCTTTACCCTCCATGTGCCCCCTATCTGTGGAAATAAGTATCTGCATGCAGAAGGCATAGTTGGGAATTAGATATATAGATAGAATCCTGGAGGTACAATTGCCAGCACTTCCTTGGAAAATGCTGGGAGATTTTGAGAGCAGTGCCTAGTTAGGATGGAGTCTGGAGAGGATATGACGTCCCTTTTGGGTGAAGCTTTATATATTTCCCCTCATCATTATGGTAAAGACTAACACAGAGACATGGGAACATTCCTAGAGTGTCACTATGGAGGTCACTTTCCACTGATTTTTCTTCTTGATCCTCAGTTTCTTGAGGCAGTGGATTGGGGCAGACAGCAGGGTTTACCTGCTGCAGGCAATCAAATGGCAAGTTTGTCTGGAGGGGAGACTTTGAGAAGTTTTGAGTTTCGCAAATTCTTTCCCCTGTGGTTCTTTGTGTGCCCTTAGTTTGCAAAATAGTTAATTTATGGTCTTTGAAACTACATAATTGCTTGGCAGGCCTGATGTTTGGGTTTCACAAGTTGGGCAGCTGGCATTGTTGGGCAGCAGTTGGGCAGCCTTTGGAGGCTTTGTAACAGAAGTAATTTGAATCTGTTATTTCTCTTTCTGGATGGGGTTCTAGGTCCCACTGGAAGGACTGGATCTGCCAAGCCCTCTTCCCTTCCTTGGGATGCATGCCATCCCCACAAGCAGAGGCAATGATTTCTCCTCCTCTGTCACATATAGCTGCAGCTGCTGCATATCATTGTCAGTTGTTCACTCAACTACCCAAGTAATCAGTGATGACCTATATATTCTTCTACAAAATAAATACAAGATATAACAACCATGCAACTCAGGAAAAAGGCAAGCGAGCATTTATACCTTATCTGTATTAACATACATTAGAAAATCAATTGTTGTGTCAGACATTCCAGTACTGAAAATAGTGTCCAAATGGAAGTTGAATAAAATTTCTAACATAGCTTCCCCAGTGTCAAGATTGCTTGTGGAAACTGATATCCTTGAATGAGGAGATTTGGCAACTGTAACTTCTCTGCATGGTGCAGGGCTCTGATCTTCCTTACCAGAAGGAAGATATGGAGACTCAGAGATGGAGGAAGCCAGGATCCTCAACAGGGTCCTGGATGCAGCCACCCCTCTAGAGGTGCCCCTATGAAGGGTATATGAGTGTGTATATGTTGCCTGGGTAGCAAGCAACCCCTGAAATGAATTCAGGGCTTTACAAGTTACCATATCCTTAGTGAAAAAGTAGATGACTTTAAATCCTTCTGACTGTTACTCCCATCTGATATAGGTTTCCCGTGGCAGGCAAATCTCCACTCTTTGCTCCAAATTGAGGAATGTGAGAGGGAAAATGTCAGAAAAATGGCCTTCATAATGACATTACCAGTTTCCCCATATCTCTATGCTCTTTACCATAGAAATTAGGGTAAATTCCTAGAACATCACCCAAAAGTGACATCACATCCTCCCCAAACTCCTTTTCTCCAGGCACCACTCTCAAAATCTTCAGCATTTACTGAGGCAGTGCTGGCTACCATAATCTGATCTGAGGTTAGCCTCACCTGCCTAACAGAGTTGTTGTGAGAATAAAATGAAGGAAAGGACAACAATGTAAGCAGCTTTGAGTCCCCACTGGGGGGAATGGCAGGGCATAAATGAAGTACATAAAATATATGTAACATGTTGTTGTTGTTGTTGTTGTATGTAAAGCATGAAAATAATATAAAAACTGCAACATTTTAAAATCAAGACCAAACATAGTCTATAAATCAACCAGTTAAAATTACTGCCTCACTAGATCCTAAAACAACATTTAGCCAAAATCTCCTGAAACAATTCTACCTTGCAGCATTTCTAAAAACTAAGGAGGGAGGCTAGCCCATTCCTCTAGTAGCCCATTCCAGAGGAATGGAGAAAAGGTTATGAACAGATGAACATACCAGTCTATCATTGAATTTCCAGAATTGAATTTAAAGTACATAATTTATACATATATAAGGGTTAGCAGCCCTGGCTTTTCAGCATCTTGCATAATGAGTCTCTTGGCTCCTCTGGTATCTCTGGGAACTGTTCTGATGTCCAGAAGCAATCCCTTGGCTCATGGCTGGCATTAGGCAAGGGGAGGGCAGGCTTTGCATTAGGAGACATTCATGAAACAGTGTATATTAATAGAATCCTCGGCTTTGATTTCAAACAGCCCAGCTTCATTACAGTTTACTGGAGGGTCAGTTAAAATTCAGGTCAGTGGTTTGGCACTGGGAGTATAAATGAGCAGGGGTGGGAACTTGAACACATTTTTCTGTGTGACACAAACATTTATCTTCAGCTGAGTTCCTCCAGACACTTACACCCTGATTGCCTGTTGGCCTGTTGATGGGGAGGATGAAGGCGGTGATTTCAGAGGTGATGGCACAATTGGTGGTGGCAAGACAAGGCTGAGAGAACTGCTTGGGCAGGCAGCAAGCATGAATGGTGGTGGGAGAAGCCTCCATCTCAGGCTGCCTACCACCAGATGCTCGCCATGCTACCATCCAGCAGCAGTTAAAGCCCAGGCAAGGAAGCAGGCAGGTGCCTCCTCTGGCCCAGGAAAGGCATATCCACCTGCACTCCAGAGTGCTGAGTCCACACATGGCACCTCCGTGGCCAGCCCAGCCACCATGTGCCTCACCTCTCCTGGCCCTGGGAGGGAGCTGAGGGTGGAAGTTAGGCTGCCCCTGGCACCGTGCTGCAGGAAGGGGCACTGAGGCTCCTCAGGGAGGGAGGGAGCTGGATGCTCCACAGGGAAGACCTGCCCTGGTGGGAAGGGAAGCTGCTGCCACTGGGCATTACCCTCCCTTGCCCTGGAGCCTTTGATTTAATTAGCTGGTGGCCCCTCAAAAACCTTGTCTCCAAAAAATCCCTAGCTACAGCATTCCATGCGCATTGGTGTTTAGTCATGCCGGCCACATGATCACGGAAATGTCTTTGGACAGTGCTAGCTCTTTGGCTTTGAAACGGAGATGAGCACCGCAACCCTAGAGTCGGATTCGACTGCCTTTCAAGCAAGAGAACTTTTACCTTTACCTTTACATGGCTGCTACAAAGCAATGTAGAAGCTCGAGAGCCAGTTTAGTGTAATGGTTAAGTGTGCGGACTCTAATTTGGGAGAACCGGGTTTGATTCCCCACTCCTCCGCTTGCACCTGCTGATGTGACCTTGGGTTAGTCACAAGCTCTGGCACAGCTGTTCCTGAAAGAGCAGTTTGTGTTAGAGTTCTCTCAGCCCCACCTACCTCACAGGGTGTCTGTTGTGGGAAGGGAAAGGAGTTTGTAAGCCTCTCTGAGACTCCGAGTGAAGGGCGGGGTATAAATCCAATCTCTTCTCTTCTCTTCTTCTTCAAATCCCCAATGAATATTTATTTATTTATTTAGATATTTACAAGATAAAGTGAGAGAAAACAGAAAATAAAACAAGAACCTCAGGTTTGTTTTGCCTAAGGGAGAAACAAAATTGAAATGGGGATTCAGGGGTTAAGACAAGCAGGGATGAGAAATTTAAGATCTTAGGAACAAGTAAATTGTTATGACGCAGAGCGCAAGCTTCAGAGTTCCTCTGAACTCTTCATCGAGTTCGATGTTCAGACTTAAGTAATTTGGATACAAAACCAAGGCTACTGGTGGAGAGAAGCAAAGCGCCCATTATGCATTTGGGACTCTGTTAAATACTGGGTTCTGGACGCATTGCAGTGATCAGCTCTAGTTTATTTAGTTATTTCAGGAACACAACAAGGACACCCAGCAGGGTTTGACCTTTGCTTATAAAGCATACAGACACCACACCCACTCCCAAGGATAGGCTATTTACATTACACTGCTTATCTACAGGTCAATTCCAGGATCCTGGTCAGCTATTGTTCTTGGAGAGCAAGCTCACCAACTACAAGATTTAACTTCAGGGCTGGCTCAGGCTCAATACATAACACCCCTCCCCCCTAAGTTCAAAAACACCTTAACAGACATAGTCCCTTAGGTATGTTGGTTGGTGACGTTCTTGGGTCAAATGTCGTGGCTCTGGCTGAGGGGTCATGGTTACAGGATCTGAGCCCACCATTGCTGGCATGGTGCTGGCGGAAGGCTGCAGGGCTGGTGTGATGTCTGGAGAGTCCATGGCTGATTGGTCTGGTGTTTCACCCCCTGGCAGTCAGGCTGTGCACTGTCGGGCTGAAATTCACTCGAGGTCTATGGCTCCTGCAGTTGCAGCTGATCAAACCCTTGAGGCTGATCTTGATATTGGGGATTAGGGTTGATTTTGAGATTAGGGATGGGCATGAATGGAAAAATGTGGTTCAGTTCATGGTTTGTGGCAGACCCAGGAACTAAACCATGGACTGTCACAGACAAAAACATACTCATACATATCAAACCAGTTTGGGAAGTTTGTGGAATGCTAGAAACACCACCCAGCCTCCTGACATGCTAGAGACATCAAGATCACAGAAGATCTCCACCTGACTCTCCTCTACCTGCCCTCCAAGTTTGGTGAGGATTTGATTTACGGGATCTGAGTTATGCTACCCCCAATGAAGGTGCTCCCGTACTCCATTGTTTCCAGTGGAGGAGAAAAAAACAACAAAAAAGAAGAAGAAGCAAGGACAGAAGCCAAGCAGAACAGAAACAGAATCAAAGTCTCCAAGAATCTCTTCAGTAGAAACTGAAGGTGGTGATGGTGGGGATTTTTCCCAATCCAGTAGAAAAAGAGAAAAAGAGATTGAGTTTTTAGACACTCTCAATGACTGTGTTATGGAACAGATGGTCACAGATCCTACCAGGGGAGAAGCGATCCTGGATTTGGTCCTAAGTAACACCCAAGACCTGGTGAGAGATGTAAAAGTGATTGCACTGCTTGGGAACAGTGACCATAATGTCATTGAGTTTAACAGTTGTACAGATAGGGAGTTGCCCAAAAAGACTGACACAACCACTTTTAACTTTAAAAGGGGTAACTTCTCTGGTATGAGGGGACATGTGAGGAAGAAATTGAAAGGAAGAGTGGAGAAGGTCAAAACCATTGGGGAAGCTTGGAGACTATTTAAAAAGACAATCCTAGAAGCTCAGAAAAAATATATACCACAGGTTAGGCACAAATAGGTATAGAAAAAAGCCTGCATGGTTAACAAATAAAGTAATGGAAGCTGTAAAAGGTAAGAAGGATTCCTTTAAGCAGTGGAAAGCTAGTCTCAGTGAGGTTGATAAAAGGGAACACAGACTGTGGCAAATAAAATGCAAGTCTGTGATCAGGCAAGCAAAAAGGGAATATGAGGAGCATATCGCAAAAAACATAAAGGCCAACAATAAAACTTTCTTCAAATACATTAGAAGTAGGAAGCCAGCCAGGGAGGCAGTGAGGCCCTTGAATGACCAAGGGGTAAAAGGAGTAGTGAAGGATGATAGGGAAATGGCTGAGAAACTGAATGCATTTTTTGCCTCTGTCTTCACTGTGGAAGAGGAGAAGTGCTTGCCCACTCCAGAAGCACCGATTTTGGGAGGGGGTTTGAAAGACCTGAATCAGATTGAGGTGACAAGAGAGGAAGTCCTCCGACTGATGGACAATTTAAAAACTAATAAATCACCAGGCCCGGATGGCATTCATCCGAGAGTTCTGAAAGAACTCAAATGTGAACTTGTGGATCTCCTGACAAAAATATGTAATCTTTCTTTAAAATCTGCCTCCATTCCTGAGGACTGGAAGGTAGCTAATGTCACTCCCATCTTTAAAAAGGGCTCCAGGGGAGATCCGGGAAATTACAGGCCAGTCAGTCTGACATCGATACCGGGTAAGTTGGTGGAAACTGTTATTAAGGAAAGAATTAGTAGGCACATTGATGAACAAAAACTATTGAGGCAGACTCAGCATGGGTTCTGTAAGGGAAGATCTTGTCTCACTAACCTGTTAGTGTTTTTTGAGGGAGTGAACAAACATGTGGACAAGGGGGACCCAATAGATATTATTTACCTTGACTTCCGGAAAGCTTTTGATACAGTTCCTCATCAAAGGCTCCTAAGTAAGCTCAATAATCATGGGATAAAAGGACAAGTCCTCTTGTGGATCAAAAACTGGCTCATAAATAGGAAACAGAGAGTGAGTATAAATGGGAAACTTTCTCAGTGGAGGGTGGTAAGCAGTGGGGTACTCGGTTCGATGCTTTTTAACTTGTTTATTAACGATTTGGAATTGGGAGTAAGCAGTGAAGTGATTAAATTTGCAGATGACACGAAGTTGTTCAAGGTGGTGAAAACCAGGGAGGATTGTGAGGCACTCCAAAGAGATCTGTTGAGGATGGGTGAGTGGGCGGCAACGTGGCAAATGGGGTTCAATGTGGCCAAGTGCAAAGTGATGCACATTAGAGCCAAAAATCCTAACTATAAATACATGTTGATGGGGTCTGAACTGGCAGAGACTGACCAAGAGAGAGATCTTGGAGTCATAGTAGATAACTCAATGAAAATGTCTAGACAGTGTGTAACTGCAATAAAGAAGGCCAATGCTATGCTGGGGATTATTAGGAAGGGAACTGAAAACAAATCAGCCAGTATCATAATGCCCCTGTATAAATCATTGGTGCGACCTCATTTGGAATACTGTGTACAGTTCTGGTCGCCATATCTCAAAAAGGATATTATAGCATTGGAAAAAGTTCAGAGAAGGGCAATTAGAATGATAAAAGGGTTGGAACACCTTCCCTATGAAGAAAGGTTAAAATGCTTGGGGCTCTTTAGCTTGTAGAAACGATGGCTGAGGGGTGACATGATCAAGGTTTATAAGATTATGAATGGGATTGAGCAGGTAGAGAAAGAAGTACTTTTCTCCCTTTCTCACAATGCAAGAACTCGTGGGCACTCTATGAAATTCCTGAGCAGTCGGGTTAGAACAGATAAAAGGAAGTACTTCTTCACCCAAAGAGTGGTTAACATATGGAATTCACTGCCACAGGAGGTGGTGGCAGCTACAAGCATGGACAGTTTCAAGAGGGAATTAGATAAACATATGGAGCAGAAATCCATCAGTGGCTATTAGCCACAGGGCATAGATGGGAACTCTCAGTCTGGGGCAGGTGATGCACTCTATTCTTGGTGCTGGAGGGGGCAGCAGTGGGAGGGCTTCTAGTGTCCTGGCCCCACTGCTGGACCTCCTGATGGCACCTGTGTGTGTGACAGAGTGTTGGACTAGATGGGCCATTGGCCTGATTCAACATTGGCTTCTCTTATGTTCTTATGACATATTGTTACACCAGAAGTGGACGGAGCAATTGGCAAATTCCACTGACCAAATCCACACTGCTGCTACAATTGGAAAAAATTCCAGAAAGGTAAGGTCTTTGACCCACCCTGCCTGGAACCATTCCACAGGCCAGTCTCCAGCATACCATTGCCCCTGGAAATATACACCAAAGCTGGAGGAACCTGCAGGGTCAGATGTAACCTGCAGCTCAGCTTCGACTTTAAGGTCCTCAGGCCAAAAGGAAACCCCATTTTATGAATTCAAAGATTGCTTCCATACAAGGAGGTCATCCTGCATCCCCTTGGTGACCCTAGTCCTATGATGGGAGTGACATAGGCCCTTCACAGAGTCACAAAGTCTCCTCACAAAAGCCCTGCCGGGCACCACAACTTTGCATGCAAAGTTGAGATGCTTGACCAACTGCTGTAACTGCAGCAAGGTTATCTTGGACTGCTTCCTAGCTGTGTCTATTAATATCTGCAGTGCAGTTATTTTATCCCTGGGCAATCTGCAGAACTGCCCCACCGTGTCGATTTATATTCCCAGGAAAGTCAAAACAGGGGCAGGGCCTTCAGTTTTTTCCTGTGCCAGAGGAACTACCAGCTCTCCTGCCATACTAATAAAGCTGGACAACAAAAAGTTACATTGACCCGTATCCTTCCTTCCTGCCAATAAGAAATCATCAAGGTAATAGGCCATCATGCTGAGACCCGTCCTGTACTGCAAAGCCCATTCCAAAAAGGAACTAAACCTCTCAAAAGCTGCACAGGACACTGAGCATCCCATTGGAATGGCCCTATCCATATAGAATTTGCCCTCAAAGGCAAATCTCAGGAGCTCAAAGTCATCCGGGTGGACAGGAAGAAAACAGAAGGCTGACTTAATGTCACATTTTGCTAGTTCTGCTCCCCGTCCACAGCTGCGCACCACCTGCAGGGCCTGATCAAAGGAGGTGTACTTGACAGAACACAACTCCTCCAGTAATGCGTCGTTCACCGATCCCCTGCATGGGTAAGACAAGTGGTGAATGAGACGATATTCTCCAGGTGCCTTCTTCGGCACAACACCCAAAGGGGAAATCCTCAAATTACCAACTGGGAGGGGGGGAGAAAAAGGACCCAGGACTCTGCCCTCCGCACATTCCTTGGCAATTTTTTCCCTAACTATATGCTCCATACCATGCAATGATTCCAAGTCAGGAGCCATGTATGGAGTCCGAGAACCCTAGAAAGGTATCCTAAAACCCAACATAAAACCATCCAATAACTAAACACGATCCCATTGATTCAGTAGTCCCGTAACCAATGCTCTAAAACTTCCACCTTTACTGGGCTAGGTCCCTTTGTCAGAAGGGGGGTTGTAACCCCCACCTCCTCCCGGGCGCTTACCACCTCTACCTCCACCCCGACTCTTAGGTTTGGGGCAAATAGAGAAGGAATGAGGGTCCACACATAACGGCCACTCATGCTGGAAGGAACATGACTTCTGACCACATGTCCCATGGGAGGTAAACTCCCAGCAAAGTGGGCGTCGCTGAACCCCCTGCCCCGCCTGGGTGCAGGTGCCTGACTGGGCTTGTGGCTTACACACCAAATGCCCACTATGTGACCTTTCAGTACCAGATGACTTGATTGTGGACATGATCTGCAACCAGAGGTCTGGGTGTATCCGGTCCCATCTCATGGCTAGATTCATGGCTGCATGCATATGAAACTCTTCATTGTAATGCGACCATGCCAGACCTGGAAAATCCGTAACTGCCTTATAGATAACATCCATGTATTGCAGCAGTGCTACTCCCCTCCATGGCTGGTGCCTAATAATAATTGTTGCATAAATTAAGAACCCAGGGAACCAGTTTGCCCACGTTCTCTCCACAACCCGCCTCTTTAAGCGTTCCTTTTCCCACTCATCCAGGTCTTCTTTGCCCTTTTTCTCTAACTCCCTGTATAAGACAGTATAAATGTTCACATATTCGCCCTTCAGAATTGTATAGGAAAAGCCTTTCCTGAATTCTCCCTGATAACATGTCCATGTGACTTTTGTCACCTGGGCAGATGGCATGCCAGATGGCAAGCCTGATATCCATATACAAGACACTTTGACACCTTTGCTGGGAAGAGAGAGACACACAGGCACCTTCCCAAGCCTGGGATGCAGCTGTCCCACGATATTAACACATCAAAGCTTCTCTGACATGACTTCTGTCACGTAGGCAATGGCTAGTAACTGGAGATTTAGACACGCCCCCTCAATCCCTCACGATTGGATAAATGGCCATATCCGGTGGTGACGAAGAAGAGGGTATAATTGTGAGAACCTTATGGGAAAAGAGTCTTCTTCTTCTTGGGAGAAGTGGCTCTTTGTGGGTTTTCTTGTTTTGTTCCACGCTGGAAACAAAGAGTCCCCCTTGGGACTGGTTACTTGCTTGCTTGCCATGGACTTTTGACTATAAGGCAGCCTAAGCTGGACTTGGGTGCCAACAGCATCATGGAATTTCCATTTAAGATTCCCTGGACTATTTGCATGTGGACGTACCTGATACATCTGGAAGCTGGTAACTATGAAATACCTTTACTGTGCAGTCAGAGCTGACTATGCTATAGGTCTTATTTGTTTTCTGTTATCTTTTGCTAGTCTCATGATATATGCATGCTTGTGCACTGAATAAAGATAATATCTAATCAATATTATCTGAGTTTGTTTCCTGCGTTGCAACTTGACTTCTAAGCCTGAATCTTGTGCCTCAGCTGTTCGCCTAAGAAGGATACCATGGTGTGTTAATTAATTGTCTGCAGCTCTGGCACAGAGCTGATAAGTTATTAATTCCCAGAGACCAGACAGGAGGTGGGACCTCTGCTCCTGAGCTGGTGGGAACCTGTTGTCCAGAGGTCCTGGTGGCAGAACTACTGGTAATCCCTGGAGGGTGTGCAGACATTCTCTTGGAGTTGTTTAACTGTTATTGTAGTCTTGGGTTTTTCTGGCTGTTATCCCTGGACTGGGGTGTGGAAGAAGAAAAATCCTGTACAAGAATCTTTTCCTTCATGGGTGATGGACAGGTGATCACCTAATGGCAGCCCAGAGTCCCCAGATGGTATGGCACCAGGAGCAACCGTGTCATAAGACATGGCCCCTGGATTTACATACCCCGGACCTGAATGCAGATAGACCCATCCAGGCCAAGCCCCATGGGGAGGGGGAGGCATACTGTGGCCTATTCGCAGGTGGCATGGACGTTGCAGACCCAGAATTCGCAGGTGGCATGGACGTAGCAGACCCAGAACTAACTGACAGGCAGGGTCCCCATGGCCAATGTGTGACACTCTTGTCAGAGTGATCCTCCTTACAATCTTTCTTAGGAGGTCCTTTATACACCTCCATTTGGAGCTCATCCATGCCTTGCCCTTGCTGACCAGATGACTCGCCGTCATCGCCACTGTCAGGCACTCCCTGTTGATCTTCCAAAAACGCCAGGCGCACCAGAACCTGTGCCTGAAAAGAGGTGTTGGAAGCATTAGCGTCCCCCTTCGACCTCTTACCAATGTCACCCCTAGGAGGGGGACCCCTCTGCTGCTCCAGTGCTACAAGTCTTTGCAGAATGGCCGCATTAACGGAATCTTCATCCTCACTCTCGGAGGGAACCACATGTAAATCCTGCACTGGTGGCCGCTTAGGAGCTGGTTGCTTTCCCTTTGCTGTACCCTGGCCTTTTTTAGGAGCCATAATGGCAGTATGCCACTGGCACAAAGCTATGGTTCAAAACCAGAGGCACCTCAACAAAGCCGCCACAGGACACCAACCACTTGTATTTAAAAATGACCTCCTAGAGGGGACCTCCACAAAATGGCTCCCAGTCCCACCTAAAATGGCTGCTGGCTTCACCTTTGCCCTTCCAGAAAAACCCAACCAAGATGGCCGCCTTCTACACTACCTTGAAATGGCCACCCCAGTGGAAAATAAAAACCACCCCCACCCCTAGCCCAACCCTGCCGCCTAAGTGCACCAGGTCTCATGGGGGGGGGTGAATCGAGCAAGGAAAGACCTGAACTGGGGCCCAGCAGCCTCACTGAACTGCCACTAACTACAGGCCTTAATGCGTAATGTGTGCTGACAGTGTATCTAGTTTAACAAAGAGGCGCCACAGCAAGCTGTTTGCCACCACGTTCCACCTCAGCACTCCAATCTGCAGGCCTCAAGGACCTGCTGCCACCGCCAAAAATGTCCCTGCCACTCCAACGACTCGGGGACCAGCTGCTGCCTCCTGAGAGCACTGCCACAAGCAGGCACTCTGCAAATGGCTGAATCAGGCCACCACCAGCAACTGACGATAAAGGGGGAGAACCCCCCCGGATGCAGGAGCCGGTGAGCAGGTGGATAAAATGCTGCTGCCGCCACCACAATCCACCCCAACTCGGCCCCTTTAAAACCACCGGGATTTCAGCCACCTCTCCCTGCATGGCCAGCAATCGGGCCACAGGATGAGGCAATCAGAAGACTGGCCTCAGAAGCTCCACTCTGTGTGCTCTTCACAAACTGAGCACGCGGAGCAACTGACAGAGGGTGGGAGTGGAGCCTGGCCCTTTGAATCGGGCTCCACCCCCCACTGCATCAGGACGCATAGCATCCCATGCTGTTGCCATCTCCATTCTTCAGAGCAGCAAAAGAGCTGCCGCCCACCAGCAGCGTTGCCAGGCAGGCGGGAGCTCCAAAATTCACAGAATTAGCACAAAAGGCCATTTTTAACTTAGATTTTGTGGTATCAGAAGTTGACTTTTGCCTGGTTTTATATATTGATGTTGGCAATAAACCTTTTGATTTCTCATTTTTTTAATAAAACTTTATTGACAGGATATATTAACACAAGCTCCCTCATGGATCACTGCCTTGTCGTGGTGAGGGGGCTTGAGTGGTTCGATGAGGCTGTGGGCTATGCCGTGGAGGGCCACCCAGGACGGACAGGCCACAGCAGAGAACTCAGACCAAGAGTGATCCCCTGGAGAAGGAAATGGCAACCCACTCCAGTATCTTTGCCAAGAAAACCCCATGGACAGTAACAAAAGGCTAAAAGATATGACGCCGGAAGATGAGCCCCTCAGGTCGGAAGGTGTCCAATATGCTACTGGGGAAGAGCAGAGGGCAAGTACGAGTAACCCCAGAAAGAGTGAAGCGGCTGGGCCAAAGCCGAAAGGACGCTCAGTTGTGGATGTGTCTGACGGTGAAAGGAAAGTCCGATGCTGCAAAGAACAATACTGCATAGGAACCTGGAATGTAAGATCTATGAATCAAGGTAAGCTTGACGTGGTCAAAAATGAGATGGCAAGAATGAACATTGACATCTTGGGAATCAGTGAATTAGATTGAAGGTCAAAGACGAAGGGGACGGCAAAGGATGAGATGGTTAGACAGTGTCATCGATGCAACGAACATGAAATTGAGCAAACTTCAGCAGACAGCGGAAGACAGGAGGGCCTGGCGTAAACTGGTCCATGGGGTCGCGAAGAGTCAGACTCGACTGTGCGACTGAACAACAACAACATTAACACAAGTCATAATATACCCTTTTCATTTATCCCCTTCCTCCCCCCCTCTTGGCTTCCAGCAATGCTCCACCCTGCTAACTGTTTCATTCAATATTCAATAACAATAAAAACTTATCCCATATTCAATTCTTCTTTTAAAACATATTAATTCATTCAATCTGACCCTAAGGTATCATTTTAGCTATTATTCAGTCATTACTTTCTTTTTTCTGTCCTTAATATTTATCAAAGCAGAGTAACTTATTTCTTACATCCCAATTCTTTTCAAGATAGTCTTTAAAGTCTTTCCATTCTATGAAAAATTCTTCATCTTCTTTACCATTAAGCTTCTTTGTCAGTTTATCCTTTTCTACCATAAAAAGCATCTTCTTTATCCAGTCCCATTTTTCTGGTATTTTTTCTTGCTTCCAACATTGGGCAAATGTCATTCTTGCTGTTGTAATCAAATACCATAACAATGTTCTTTTTGTTACATGCACTTCTTCCATTTTAAGACCTAAAAGTAACATTTCAGGTTGTTTCTTCAGAGTACACTTCAGGATCTTCTGTATTTCATTATGAATCTCTGTCCAATAAGCTGCCACTTTATCACAAGTCCACCACATATGATAAAATGAGCCTTCCTTTTTTTTACACTTCCAACATTTGTTAGACAAAGTCTCATTGATATTAGCAATTTTTTTTGGTGTCATGTACCATCTATACATCATTTTATAACAGTTTTCTTTCACATTAACACATGTTGAAATTTTAATTGACTTTTTCCACAAACCCTCCCAAGTTGACATATCTATTTCTCTATTTATATTTATAGCCCATTTTACCATCTGTTCTTTTACAATCTCATCCTCGGTATACCATTTTAACAAAACTCTATAAATTTTTGAAATCACTTTTCCCCCCTCCTCCGCCCACACAGCTTCAATTTCATTATTCTCCTTTCTGAAGCCATACCTCTTTTTGTCAGCCTTAAATAAATCATAAATCTGCCTGTAATTTAACCAATCATATTCAAATTCCAATTCTTCTCTAGCTCTCATCACGAAACTACTCCCTTCTACCTTTAAGATATCTCTATAAGGTATCCAGTCTTCTCCTTTATGCCTCGAAAGTGGTTTAATTACTTCAGCCGGTACTATCCATAATGGACTTGCTTAAAAAAAAAATCTTTTATATCTCATCCAGTCATAAACAGTGATCTTCTTATGAAGCGTGTTTAAAAAGTTATCAATTTTGTATTTCTCATACCATAAATAGGTGTGCCAACCAAATTTACGGTCATGTCCTTCCAATGCCGACATCTTTCTATTGTCCAAATTAACCCATTGAGCCAACCAAGTCAGACACACCGCATCATGATACAGTCTAAAGTTAGGTAGTTGGAATCCTCCTCTTTCCTTTGCATCACATAAAATCTTCATTTTGATCCTCGGTTTTCTTCTGGCCCAAACAAATTTTGAAATTTCTTTCTGCCACGAATTCAACACTTTACAGTCCTTCACTATCGGAATTGTCTGAAATAAAAACATTAAGCGCAGTAAAATATTCATCTTGACAACCGAAATTCTTCCCATTAATGACAGATTCAAAGTATCCCATTTATTTATATCTTGTTGGATTTTCCACCAAATCTTCTCATAGTTATTCTTAAAAAGATCTATATTTTTCATTGTCAACTCAATTCCTAAATATTTTGGTTTTTTTACCACTTCACATTATATTATTTCTTGCAGTTCCTGCTGTTTCTTTTTTATCATGTTCTTACATAACACCTTTGTTTTGTTCTTATTGACATAAAATCCCACCAAGTCTCCAAATTCCTTGATCTTTTCCATCAACAATGGTAAATTAATTAATGGATCTTCAATCAAAAACATTACATCATCCACAAATGCCTTATATTTACACATAAAGCCCCCTATTGTAAGTCCCCTTATGTCTTTATCCTCTCTTATCTTCGCCAACAATACTTCCAAAACCCAAATAAACAATAAGGGGGATAGCAGGAAACCTTGCCTGGTCCCTTTTGGAACCTTGAAATAGTCCATCATCTCTTTATTTACATTTAACGATGCTTTCTGTTCTGAATAAATTGCCCTAATTACATTTAAAAAGGGCTGTCCAATATCCATTCTTTCCATCAGTTGAAACATAAAGTCCCAGTTTAAATTATCAAAGGCTTTCTCTGCATCTACAAATAGGAAAGCAACCTCCTTTTCTGGATGTTTATCATAATATTCAATAGCATCTATGACCGTCCTTAAGTTATCCCTAATTTGTCTATTTGGTAAGAAACCGGCTTGTTCTTCAGTTATAACGTTTTTCAAATAATTCTTCAGTCTTTCTGAAATTATTTTGGCAAACAACTTATAATCATTATTAAGTAAAGAAATTGGTCTGTAATTCTTAACATCTGTTAAGTCTTGTCCTTCTTTTGGTATGAGTGATATATTGGCTTCCTTCCATGTCTCTGGTATCACTTTGATTACCTGTATCTCATTTGCTAAAAGTTCCAAAATTGGGGTTAGCTCCTCTTTTAGTTTTTTGTAAAATTTTACTGTAAATCCATCTGGACCTGGAGCTCTCCCTAATTTGGCATCTTCTATTGCCTTGTAAACTTCTTCTTTTTGAATTGAGACATTCAACATTTCCTTACTTTTTATTCCAACCTTTGGAATTTCTACCATGTCCAAATATTTTTTAATTTTTTCAGAGTCTATATTCTTTTTTTGAAATAACTTCGCATAATACTTGGAAAAAACTCTTTTTAAACCATTCATATTCACAATTTCTTTGCCTTCTTCAATAATTTTGTTTATTAACCTTTTCTCTCTTTGATTTTTCAATTGCCATGCCAGAAATTTTCCTGGTTTATTTGCTCCTTCAAAGGATTTTTGTTGTAATTTCTTTAAATTCCAATAAAGTTCCCGATTAAGTATCACGTTCAATTGCTCTTGTAAAATTTGAATTTCTTTAATAATTTCCTTTTTTCCAGATCTCCTCTTCAATTCTTTTTCTTTTTGCTGAATTCTTTCTTGCAACTCCTTTTGCTGCTCTATATTCTGTTTCTTATCCGTCACATTCAATGATATAAGGAATCCTCTCATCACAGCCTTATATGCATCCCATACCGTCTGTATTTTAACATTTTGATTCAAATTCAATTGAAAAAATGACTGCATTTCCTTATGTAGTGTCTCAATTACTTTCGTCTTATCCAATAGGTCTTCATTTATTCTCCAATGAAACTGTTTCGCTTTTTCTTTTAGCATCCAAATCACCGGGTTATGGTCAGAATTAGTCTTTGGGAAAATCTCCACCTTCTGAGTTTTTAATACCATGTCACCAGACATCCAAATCATATCTATTCTGGAAAAGGAATTCTGTCGGTTGGAATAGAAAGTAAAGTCTTTAACTTTGGGATTCCATTTTCTCCAGACATCTTCTAATTTCTCTTGTTCCATCAATTTAAAGAAACTTTTTGGTAATTTCCCAACCTTCTTGTCCTTCTTTTCAGATTTTCTGTCCAATTTATTATTAACCGTACCATTAAAGTCTCCTGCCAGAATTATCTGCTCATAGTTCACTTGGTCTAATTCCTTCATCAAGTCTTTAAAAAAAATTCTTTAGCTCCATTAGGCGCATACAAGTTAACTACCAGAGTCTTTTTCTGAAGCATTGTAATTTCAACTCCAATATATCTCCCATCTTTATCACTAAAAATTAGTTTTGGATCCAATTCTTTATTTACATAGGTCACAACTCCCTTATTTTTTTTTCCTGCCAATGAATAAAATTCTTCTCCTAATTTTCTGTTGGTCAATTACTTATTGTCCCATTTTCTAATATGAGTTTCTTGCAAGCAGATAATATTAGATTTTTGTTTTTGCAGCCAATAATTTACTAACTTCCTTTTGGAGGGTGGATTAAGTCCATTTACATTCCACGATAACAATTTGTAATCCATTATATCTTGTCTTTAAATATCTCCAAAATCTTCTAAATTTTCTGCCTTGAACCTATACATGTCTCCTAGAGTTTTGATCGTATGTCTCTTCGAATTGTAGGTGAAAGACAGACCATATGGTATTTCCCATCTGAACCTGATGGTTAGATGCTTCAGTTTGTCTATCAACTTTTTATATTTCTTTCTTTCTTGCAAAATCATTCTTGGGAGTTCTCTCATTATTATCTTTTGATTTCTCATTTAACTTCTTAGTGTCTGAAAGTTTACCATCTTGTTTTGGAGCATAACCCTCCT
The DNA here is from genome assembly GCA_029375565.1 of Gekko gecko. Lineage (NCBI taxonomy): Eukaryota > Metazoa > Chordata > Lepidosauria > Squamata > Gekkonidae > Gekko > Gekko gecko. The sequence goes on along the minus strand of JAPDNY010000005.1, from coordinate 211,529,654 downwards.
TTAAAAGCTTAGAATGAAAATGAAGGGTTTTTTTTAGTTGATTTGTCAGGTCATTAAATTTGGTATGGATTTTTTTCCTGAGTGTCTCAGCTATTTAAAAGGCTTGGGTTAAGTTTAAGTAGCAAGCATATTATAATCAAAAACTCCTTGATCCTCACAAGGAAGACAACCACTAGGTGAATTAAACCCCTTCTCCTCTTTGGTCTCTGTGGAGAAGAAGGAGCTAGTTCTTCCACAATAGCATCACTTGAAGGGGCTGGCACATTATTGTTAAGACAGTTATATCTGTATGTTACAGATAAAGAGGATGCTGCCACATAAAAATAATCATCTATTTTACCATATTTGGGAAGGGGTGGTGTTAAGTCATTAAAAGGTAACACTCCCTTAGTCCCCATTGTTTCCCTTCCAAATACTTAACTGTAAAATGCACCCTCAAAATTATAATATCTGTAATAATGGCAACAAAACTATAGACCCCCCCCTCCCGAGAAAACCAAATTCATGGAGCACAACAGATCACTGGAAGTATCTCATAAAGGATATTGCAGAGCTGGAAAAAAGTACAGAGGAGGGCAAAGTCAGTATTGAAGGGTCACTAATGTTTGGAATAAACATAGATCTCAAACAAAAAATACTATCAGATTCACATTCCCTATTTTCATAGAATTTCCTCAATTTAATCTGTCCGATAAGCTTAGATAAGTCTGTCCTTGTGTGAAAGGCATTGTATCCCAGAGTGGGCACAAAGCCAAGACCCAAACTGAATACCCAATGTTCCACTGTGTGTAATAGTAGGTTTAACAAATTTACCACTAAGTTTTTCAACTCCTACACGTGAACAGGCCCCACTGAAAAAAATAACCTCTTGATCTACTTCTCATGATCCATTCACAGAAGACTCTAGTGCCAGAATCCTCCTCTGAGGTGGAACCAGTCTCGTCCCCCTCAGAAGTGTCCAAGTCCAAAAAAGACTGAACCGGATTGACCCAAGTCACTTTCATCTTAATTATACTCGTTAACCATCAGTCATACACTCTATCCTGCAAGTAATCACATAGATCCCAGTTGTACCTTTTGATCTTTAATGTCTGTCAGAATCCTGTCATGATTTATGTTGCCAGCCACACTGTATTCATTGTTTATTGTCTTGTCCCTTGCTTCTGCACTTGTGCTTAGTTCACCAGCTGCAACTGTGGGAGAGTGCCTCTTTGCTGCCTTTTGTTATTGCGTGGCCTTGATGAGAAGGCTTGAGAGCATTTCTCCGTCTGGGGAATTTTCCAGCTCCACGTGACTAGGAGGTGGGAAGGGGGTAGTTCTCCCGGGTATTAAGTATCCCTCCCGCCGGGAGTTTTCCTGTGTGCGTGCTCAGAGTTCATTTGCTAGACCTACTTTGCATCATACGATAATACAGCCTAGCTGGTCCCACTTGGGCATTCCTAACAATAGAAGTATTACTGTGGGCAACATCCTTGTATTCCAGTAAAGCATTACTCTCTGTAGACAAATGCCTGGACCTACTTGCTATTGTGCCCGACAGAAATTGTCAGGAATCACTATAGCTCCTACCGGTTATGTCTCTCCTGATTAAGATGAGCAGCCCCAGAGGAGTACTGGTAACAGTCCCAGTCACCACGGTTCCCGTTACCATGGTTCCTAATACAATGGTTCCCGTAACCACGGTACCCATTACAACTGCTCCGGCCACCACAATTCCCGCTACGATGGTGCCTGCCATGACAGTGACCACAGTGGAACCATTAACCCCGCTGTCCATGATCGTAGGGGCTCCAGCCTCGACTGCTTCCATACCAGTCTACAGCCCGGCGGGGACCACACCGAGAGATAGTGGTGCGATCCCACGTACCCAGTATTCCTTCATCCCCTCCCAGTGGGACTGATGGGTCACCCAGCGGAAGCCGTGAGACTAGACCAAGAACCTGAGGGACTTGACCCAGACCACTTGGACATTGCCGGGGAGTCAGAGTTGGGATAGCCTGCTTGACCCCCACCTGAGCTTTGGAATAACGCCGGGCCGGACCCCCCGGGGGCCTGTGTGGCCCAGCCCTAGCAAGGACACAGATACTCAAATTGACACATTGGAGGAGGATTGCCGCAGGATTATGTGGGACATGGGACATTTGTTGCAGAATCTACTGAACATGATGGATCAGGCGATCCAGACCCACATGGCAGGATGGCCAGCGCCCCTGGTGCAGGTGCCCATACCAGCCCCAGTGCCTGTCCCGGTGCCAGCGCCTGGGCCGGGTCCAGGACCCAGGCCAATCTTTCCCCTAGGCCAACTGCCTCCGGGCCAGCCGTTGCCAGGCCAGCCACCCCTGGGCCAACCACCCCCGGGCCAGCCGGTGCCAGGCCAGCCACCCCCGGGTCAGCCGCCACCAGGGGTAACCCTGCTGGGTGTACTGCCAGTATGCACCCTTGCCTCCACTGCGTCTTCCGGGGCCAGGGCCCCTACCGGCTCCAGGGCCAGCTCCTCCACTGGTGCCACTGGCTCCCCAGATCATGCCCCGGCTGAAAGATCTACTGGATATAACTTTTTATGGAGATCCCGAGAATCTCTCCTTTTTTATTCTGCAAGTTGGGAAGTTTGTCCAGCGCTGGGGTCATCTCTTCCAGGATGAAGAGCAGCAGGTGGACTTTATTGCTTCCCGACTGTGGGGAGTAGCTACTAGCTGGTACGTGTCGTTACATGACCTAGAGGCTGTGGAATTAGGGAGTGTGGATGCCTTCATGTGGGCCCTGAGAACCCATTTTGCCGACTGCGGCACAGAAGGCTGAGGCTTTCCTTCGTACCTTCAAACAAGGTCAGCTCATGGTTAGAGAGTATTCCACAAAATTCCAAAGGCATGCAGCCAAGATCCGAGATTGGACTGACCCTGTTCTAGTGCAACAATATAGGCTGGGACTCTCAGTGGATGTCTGCAACAATGTCCTGAGTTCCAAGGAGCCGAGAACCTTGCAGGGTTGGATCGAAGAAGCTGAAAGGGCTGAAAGCTGACTGCACACCATGAAGCTGGATATCTCCATGAGTACTAGTTGTCCCCACGTTCCTCCCCACCCGAAGGCCAAGCAAACCCCACTGGGCCCCACTGTTTGGGACCAACGAATGAAGCAGGAGCTCTGCCTAAAATGTGGGGAGAAGGGTCATTTCGCCACCTCCTGCCCCAGGGACAACAGCGGGAAGGTCTCGCCCCGAGACGAGGATAAACATCGCATGGGAACCCCGATGAAAAGGGGCACAGCTAAACCACGGAACCCTTGGGAACTGCAATCCAGTGAGGAGGAGGTGACTGAATTGCCAGGAAATGAGCAGGTCCTGTTGTAAGTGGCGTGGCACAATAGGACCCATCCAGCAAAGCGCCTAACATGGTGAGCAATTATCCGTCCCTGTTTTTCATGACTGTGATCATTATGAACCCGGCCATGATGACCCACATTCAGGTTCGGGGCCTCATAGACTTGGGGTGTGGGAGGGATCTCATTAACCCTTCCCTGGTGTCAGGGCTGGATGCAGCTGTGGTCAGACTAAAAGAACCCATCATTTTTACGCAAATGGATGGGTCACCCATGAAAGACTGTAAGTTTGAGACTGTGCCATTGCAAGTAGGGGCTGGTGACCTTTGGGAACATCGCTCATTCGTGGTAGCCCCGGGGACCAAGTTCCCTCTAGTTCTCAGCAGTCCTTGGCTCCATGGGCATGACCCGTATATTCTGTGGGAAGAAGGGGTCGTTCGTTTTATTTCCCCATGGTGTACCGACCATAAGTGGGACCCGGCATTGTTAGGAGATGTACTTTTAAACTGCTTTTATTTGTTGTTTTCTGACCTGCACACACACCTGAATGGTGCTTACAGGTGTCTTTGGTTTGGGAGAATTGTGTGCTTTGATGTGACTCTCTGCACTAGGAAGTTGCCCTACCGCCTGCACTTTCATGCTAATGAAGTCACACACACACCTATGCACATACACCTACCCATCATGCACTTGGAAAAAGGAATAGCATCTCCATTATGGTCTGCCAGAAGGATGATAAAAACAACAACCTGCCTACCATCAAGGAATTCGAGGTCCACACGTAACCCACAGGATGCTTGGCTTTTGCAAGTATTAAGACTGTTTCCTGTTGATGACTTGGACCAAGCTAGAGTCATCTGCAGTTCTAAGGTTTCCATGACAACCCATCTTCACACCTTGGACCAAATGTCCCCTTTAGTGAAAGGTGTAGATTTTCAATATTGCCCCCCTTCGTAGGAGGATACCCCACATCCTATAAGCCAATGGTATAGGAATGGGATGGACTGGAAGATTACCCTAATGCCAGCCCCCCAAATAGCTGATAAAAGCGATGTTCACCTTTTGTTCGGAGCTTCATCCCCAGCCAGCTAGCTAGTCACCCAACCTTACCCTGCTAACCCAGAGTCCACTATAGGTAACTCTGTTGTGCTTCCTTGGAATCACGACCAAGGAGCCCACATGTGCTGGCTGGTTCCAACTGTGTGTAGTAAGAGTTTCCCTTAGTTAAATCTCTACTCTTGTATTCTTCACCGTGAAGGTCGAGCTTCAAGAATCAGATAAGTATCACGTGTTTTCCCTCTCCTAAATATCTTCTAGTTTAAAACCCCATATTGTATTCCATTTCTATTGTATCTAAAGGAACTTGGTTGTATGTGTGTATGAATCTGTTTTGTTTGCCTGTGAATCAAAGGATATTATTCTGTAAAGAGAATAACTGATTTTACTTAAGAAACCTTGTCACGCGTTCTCTTTGGGAAACAGATTCTTTGGGGCAAAGCTGCTTTCTCTGTATACATAGACCAGAACTCAATATAAGTTTAGTCCAATCAATGCATAGGTAAGCATTTTGGCTAACAGCATGGGGCAACCCCCCGGACAGTGAACCCCCAAGAGCATGCCTCACGGCTGAGGAGTTGGCTCTCATCCCCAAGGAGTATCAAGACCTATCCCAAGTTTTTGAGGAGGAGGAAGCGGATGAACTCCCTCCACACCGCAATTCAGATTGCGCGATTGAACTGCTCCCAGGTCACAAAATGCCCAAGGGGAAGATTTATGCCATGAGTCCTGCAGAGAAGGAGGAGTTGCAGAAATTTGTTGACAAGAACCTAGCCCACAGTTTCATCCGGCCAGCCTCCTCTCCGTTTGCGGCACCGGTGTTGTTTTGTAAAAAGAAAGATGGAGGTCTCAGACTTTGTACGGACTACCGAGGGCTGAATGCAGTTTCAGCAACAAATGTGTACCCCATGCCCCTGATCAAGGATATCCTTGCAGAGGTAGCACAAGGCAAGGTCTTTTCCAAGTTAGATTTGAGGGATGCTTATTTTCACGTGCGCATTCGGCAGGGAGACGAGTATAAAACTGCGTTTAACATTCCCTTAGGACAATTTGAATACCGGGTGATGCCATTTGGGCTCCAGGGGGCTCCAGGAGTGTTCATGAACCTAATCAATGAAGTATTGCACCCCCACCTGTTTAAGGGCGTGGTTGTTTACTTGGATGACATTTTACTGTATTCACCTGACTTAGACTCGCATGTTCAGCTGGTAAGGCAGGTGCTCTCGGAGCATCTGGAGCACAAACTATTTGTCAAGTTGTCAAAGTGTGAGTTCCACCAAACCTGCATTGACTTTTTGGGGTATCGAATCTCACCCAGGGGTCTAGAGATGAATCCTAAAAAGGTACAAGATGCACTGGACTGGGAGCCCCCAAAAACCTGGCGGCAACTCCAAAGTTTCATTGGTTTTGCGAACTTTTACTGCCAATTTTTGCCCCACTTTGCTCAAGTGAGCCTGCCGCTTACTGACCTCTTAAAAACTAAAGGGAAGGGGCCGGGAGCTCTGCAACCCGGAGCAAGATTAGACTGGACCCCCAAATGTCAGGAAGCATTTGAGCAGCTAAAATGGCTATTTACCACAGAACCGGTCTTAGCCCACCCCGATGAAACAAAAAAATTCATGGTGCAAGTCGATGCCTCCGACACAGCCACGGGGGGGGGGGGTGATCCTGCAAGAGGGTTCTGATGGGCAACTACATCCATTAGCCTATGTCTCCCATAAATTCAGTGAAACTGAGCGATTTTGGCCTGTGTGGGACAAGGAAGCGGCCGCGATCCGTTTGGCCCTAGCCACTTGTTGGCATTGGTTGGAGGGGGCCCGAGTCCTATTTGAGGTTTGGACTGATCACAAAAACCTCGAGGCCTTATGAAAGCCCCGCAATCTTAATGCCAAGCAGTTCAGGTGGGCTGAATTCTTTTTGAAATTCCAGTTTACTCTTCACCATTTTCCTGGGTGCTCCAACCCCCTCACAGATGCCCTATCTCGCTTACCCCAACATGAGAGCAAGAGGGTGGAGGTCTGTGAATCCTTCTTCACTCCCTCTCAGTTAAGTGGAGTGGTGGTAACCTGAAAGCAAAGTCAGCTGGGGTAACCCTGCCGACCCCGGGGGCCCCATGGGAAGAGCGATTCACTAAGGCAATAACTGACACAGAAACACAGAGTTTGCAGGCACAGGGATCTTTAGAACGCCGTGCAAACGGGTGTTGGTACAAGGGTCAGAAACTATTAATTCCAGAAGCGCTAAGAGGGGAGGTGTTACAGTTCATTCATGGATCAAAGCCGGCAGGTCATTTTGAGTTTAAGTCCCTACATCTGCTACAGAGGAGTTTCTGGTGGCAGCAGATGCAGAAAGACTTGTCCACTTATGTGCAATCCTGCCCAACTTGAAGCCTGTGCAAGCCAAGGGGGGGTAAACCCCCTGGACTGTTGCAACCGTTACCGACCCCGCACCGGCCTTGGGAAGTTATTTCAATGGACTTTATTACTGACTTGCCCCCAAGTAGGCAAATGACAGTGATTTGGATGGTTGTAGATTTGTTTTCCAAACAAGCTAATTTCATCCCGTTTCCGGGACTTCCAATGGCTAAATCACTGGCAAAAGCTTTCCTACAACATATTGTGAGATTGCATACGTTGCCAGCTAAGATAATCTCTGACCACAGCACGCAATTTGTTTCTAAATTATGGACAAAATTGATGTCCTTAACAGGCATTGAACGGGGTCTGAGCAGCGCCTACCACCCCGAAACTGATGGTCAAACTGAACGCGTTAATCAGACCCTGGAACAATACTTACGCTGCTTCACTAATTTCCAACAAGACGATTGGGTCGAACTTCTCCCCTTGGCAGAGTTTGCGTACAACTCATGGCATTCCTCTACAGGGGTCTCCCTATTCAAAGCGGCATTGGGCTACGAGAGTCCCCCTTTGCCGTTCCTTAAGCCGACATCAGGAACGGGGGGGAGGCCGTGGACTGGTGTAAAAAGCTCAGTGCCTCTTGGCCACGCATCTGCGAGGTGTTGGAGGCGGCAAAAGCTGCCTACAAAGCCCAGGCTGATAAGAAGAGGGTGGCGGGTTGGGATCTTCTGCCTGGAGATTTGGTCTATCTATCCACGAAAAACTTGCATCTTCCCCAGCAGTCCAAAAAAACTTTCCTGGAAGTACATTGGGCCTTTTAAAGTCCATAGATGGGTTAATAATGTGACTGTGGAACTGGACTTACCCAAGCCTCTTAAACACATTCATCCTACTTTTCATTTCAGCCTCCTGAAACTGGGATGCCCCCCGAACAGAGGGCACCCTGAACCTCCAGTGCTGCCCCCGGTCATTGTTAATGGCAGTGAACATTATGAACTTGCAGATATCCTTGATTCCAAGCTGGTATGGGGACATCTCCACTATTTGGTGGAATGGGTTCATTTTGGACCCCAGCATAGGGAGTGGGTGAAAGTGAATGACATTGATGCTCCCTACCTCCTTCGCAAGTTCCATCGCAAGTTCCCGGCGAAACCAGGAGGTCCCAACTATGTTCACCCATGAGAATGTGTGGGGAGGGCTTTTAGGGGAAGCAGAATGTCAGAATCCTGTCATGATTTATGTTGCCAGCCACACTGTATTCATTGTTTATTGTCTTGTTCTTGCTTCTGTGCTTGCGCTTAGTTCGCCAGCTGCAACTGTGGGAGAGTGCCTCTTTGCTGCCTTTAGTTATCACGTGGCCTTGATGAGAAGGCTTGAGAGCATTTCTCTGTCTGGGGAATTTTCCAGCTCTACATGACTAGGAGGTGGGGAGGGGGTAGTTCTCCCGGGTATTAAGTATCCCTCCCACCAGGAGTTTTCCTGTGTGCGCGCTCAGAGTTCATTTGCTAGCCCTGCTTTGCATCATACTATAATACTGCCTAGCTGGTCCCTCTCGGGCATTCCTGACAATAGAAGTATTACTGTGGGCAACATCCTTGTATTCCAGTAAAGCATTACTCTCTATAGATGAATGCCTGGACCTACTTGCTATTGTGCCTGACAATGTCCTCAATTTAGCCTCAGATTCCTTAATGCTCACCTCAATCTCCTTAATTCGACCATCAAATATATTATCAGAAATAGAATTTGTAGTTTATATTTATAGGTTTATAGGGAATGTGAATCTGATGGTATTTTTCATTTTAGATCTACATTTGTTCTAAACGTGAGTGAACCTTTGATAGTGACCTTTGAGTCAGTAGTTCTGTGGGATACCGGTAGATTAGAGTCATCAAGCAGATCATTATGACACAATTTATCTTATGATGAGCGTAAGTCATCTTTTTGTCCACTTCTTGAAGGTAGGTACCCAGGGGGATCTTGAGTAATTTTTTTTCTGAAAAGGGGGCAGTAGGCCAAATAAGTTTGGGAACTTCTGCTGTAGATGTTGCTTCATTGCATATAAACATTCTTTTGGATGAGGCATGTCAGGTTATAGAGAAGGTTTTGATTTAAACCCACCTACATTTTTCTTGCTTGACCTTGCTGATATTATTTTGGAGAAAAACTATTTTAAGTTTGAAGATTATTTCTTTTTTCAAACAAGAGGGGTTGCAATGGGTAAGAACATAAGAGAAGACAATGTTGGATCAGGCCAATGGCCTATCTATTCCAACACTCTGTCATACAGTGATCAAAAATACCAGGTGCCATAAGGAGGTCCATCAGTGGGGCAAGGACACTAGAAGCCCTCCCATGGTTTGTTTATTTATTTATTGTTTATTTATTTGACTTATATCTTGCCTGTCCTGCAAAGCAGTCTCAGGGTGGCTTACAAAACTGTATAAAACACTAAAACAAGAAGATTAATAAAATCACAGCAGTGCAATCCTAAATATAATGTTATAAAGTGCTAGTACAACTAATATAATGATGGCTGACATTTGCAGCAATCACAGTATACAGTCAGCATAGTCTGGATTGTGTCAGGCTGTTGGTGGTATAATAATATTGGTATTGATTTTACTATTGATGTTGGTGTTGGGGGCAGAGCTTCAGGGGCCTTATCACTCTAAGTAGTGCAGCTCCCTAATTGAAGGCCTGGTGGAAGAGTTCTGTCATGCAGGCCCTGCAGAACTGTAAAAGGTCCCACAGGACCCTGATGTCCTCCAGGAGCTCATTCGACCAGTGTGGAGCCACCACAGAGAAGGCCCTGGCCCTTGTCACAGCCAGCCTGGCTTCCTTGGGGCCCAGAAGGGTCAGACGGTTTTGGGACCCTGATCATAGTGCTCTCTGGGTAATGTGTGGGGAAAGATGGTCCCTTAGGTATGTAGGCCCCTGACCATATAGAACTTTAAAGGTAAGAACCAGCACCTTGAACCAAATTCAGTATGCTATAGGCAGCCAGTGCAGTGATTTTAATGCAGGCTGGATGTGCTCCCACATAGGGAGACCCAACAGCAGCCTGGCTGCTGCATTCTGCGCTAACTGCAGCTTCTGGATTTGGGACAAGGGCAGCCCCATGTAGATAGCATTACAGTAATCCAGTCTCAAGGTGACCATTGTGAGGATCACTGTTGCCAAGTCATTGCGTTCAAGGAAGGGAACCAACTGCTTAATCATCCGAAGGTGGTAAAAGGCTGACTTCGCAGTGGCTGCTACCTGAACCTCCATCATTAAGGAAGCATCTAGGAGCACTCCCAAGCTCCTAACCTCCGGTGCTGGCACCAATGGTGCCCCATCGAAGGTTGGGAGTGGGATCCCTACCCCCAGGCCGCTCCAACTCAGGTACAGAACCTCCATCTTTGTTGGATTCAATTTCAATTTACTCAGTCTAAGCCAACCAGCCGTGGCTTTCAACACCAGGTCCAGATCTTTCAGGCTAGAGTCAGACTGGCCGCCCAACAACAGATAGAGCTGGGTGTCATCCACATACTGGTGACACCCCAGCCAATACCTCTGGGCAATCTGAGCAAGGGGGTGCATGTAGATGTTGAACAACATTGGGGAAAGCATCGCTCCCTGGGCACTCCACAAACTAGTGGGTGCCTTTGGGACAGCTGTTCCCCTATGGCCAGCCTTTGTTCCCAACTCTGGAGAATTGAGGAGAGCTGCTGTAAGGCAGACTCCTGAATCCTGATGTTGGCGAGGTGGTGGGTCAGTAGTTGGTAGTCGACTGTGTCAATGCCACTAACAGGTCCAACAACAACAACAACACCGAACTGCCCTGATCCAGATGCTTCTGAAGGTCATCCGTGAGGGTGACCAGTATCATCTTCATCCCATGGCCTCATTGGAAGCTAGACTAATGTGGTCTGTTGTTGTTGTTCAGTCGCACAGTCGAGTCCGACTCTTTGTGACCCCATGGACCAGATCACACCAGGCCCTCCTGTCTTCCACTGTCCTCTGAAGTTTACTCAATTTCATGTTCGTTGCATCGATGACACTGTCTAACCATCTCATCCTTTGCCGTCCCCTTCTTCTTTGACCTTCAATCTTTCCCAGCATCAGGGTCTTCTCCAGTGAATGCTCCCTTCTCATTTGGTGGCCAAAGTATTTGAGCTTCAACTTCAGGATCTGGCCATCCAGGGAACAGTCAGGTTTGATTTCTTTTAGGATTGAATGATTTGATCTCCTTGCAGCCCAAGGGACTCTCAAGAGTCTTCTCCAGCACCATAGTTCAAAAGAATCTATTATTCGGTGCTCAGCCTTCCTTATAGTCCAACTCTCGCAGCCATACATTACTATGGGGAATACCATTGCTTTAACCATGCGGAGTTTTGTTGGCAGGGTGATGTCTCTGCTTTTTATCATGCTGTTTAGGTTTGCCATCGCTTTCCTCCCAAGGAGCAGGTGTCTTTTAATTTCATGGCTGCAGTCACCATCTACAGTGATCTTGGATCCCAGGAATGCGAAGTCTGTCACTACTTCTACGACTTCCCCTTCTATTTGCCAAGGAGTGATGGGGCCAGATGCCATGATCTTAGTTTTTTTGATGTTGAGCTTCAAGCCCACTTTTGCACTCTCCTCTTTCACCCTGAGCAAGAGGCTCTTTAGGTCCTCTTCACTTTCTGCCATCAGAGTGGTATCGTCTGCATATCTGAGGTTATTTATCTTTTCCCCAACAATCTTAATGCCATCTTGTGATTCCTCCAGGCCAGCATTTTTCATGATGTACTCTGCATATAAATTAAATAAGCAAGGTGACAATATACATCCTTGTCATATTCCTCTTCCTATGCTAAACCAATCAGTTGTTCCATATCCAGTTCTAACTGTTGCTTCTTGACACTTATACAGGTTTCTCTGGAGACAAGGGTCTAGTACTCCCACCTCTTTAAGAACCTGCCATAATTTATTGTGATCCACACAATCAAAGGCTTTAGCATAGTCAATTAAGCAGATGTAGATGTTTTTCTGGTACTCTCTTGTTTTCTCCATAATCCAGCGAATGTTGGCAATTTGATCTCTAGTTCCTCTACCTCTTTGAAACCTAGCTTGTACTTCTGGCAGTTCTCTATCCATGTACTGTTGGAGCCTAGCTTGTAGGATCTTGAGCATGACCTTGGTAGCGTGTGAAATGAGTGCAATTGTGCGATAGTTTGAACATTTCTTGGCATTGCCCTTCTTTGGGATTGGAATGTATACTGACTTTTTCCAATCCTGTGGCCACTGTTGTGTTTTCCAAATTTGTTGGCAAATTGAGTGCACCACTTTAACAGCATCTTCTTTTAAGACTTTGAATAACTCAGCTGGGATACCATCACCTCCACTAGCTTTGTTGTTAGTAATGCTTTCTAAGGCCCATTTAACTTCACATTCCAGGATGTCTGGCTTGAGGTTTGTGATTATACTGTTGTGGTTTTCAAGGACATTGAAGTCCTTCTTGTATAGTTCTTCTGTGTATTCTTGCCATCTTTTCCTAATACCTTTTTCTTCTGTTAGGTCCCTACCATTTTTGTCCTTTATCACAGCCAGCTTTGCATGCAACGTTCTGTTGATTTCGCCAATTTTCTTGAAGAGATCTCTAGTCCTTCTCAATCTATTGTTTTCCTCTATTACTTTGCATTAGTCATTCAGGAAAGCCTCCTTATCTCTCCTTGCTGTTCTCTTGAAATCTGCATTCAGTTGGGTAATGTGGGTCTAAAGGGGTCTAATGTGGAGGTGTCATCCAAGAAACTCTGCAGCTGAATTGCCACCACTCTCTCGATTAGTTTGCACAAATAGAGCAAATTAGAAACTGGATGGTAGTTAGCTAATTCAGCCGGGTCCAAGGAATTTTTTTTTAAAGAGAGGGCATACCACTGCCTCCTTGAGTGCCCCCGGGAACAGCCCCTCAGAAAGGGACTTGTTGACAATTTCCCTCTGGACACCTCATAGCCCATCACAGTAGTAATGGACCAAATAATTCTAAACAGTTGGGCTGCACAGGAGCTCGCAGATGCAATTGTAGTTGCATAATATTCTCTTTTAGCGGCTTTGACTGCCATCTCATAGGATCTCATAAATGTCCTATAAGATGCTCTTGTAGCTTCATCGCAGGTACATCACCACTGTCTCTCTAGCTGTCTGAGCCCTCACTTCATCTGCTGTAGCTCCAAGGTATACCATGAAGTAAGCTTAGAACACGGGCACAGAGGGCATCTCTTTGATGGCTGCCGAGGCTCAGTTATGCCAGTCCTCAACAAGCTCATCTAATGAGCTGCCAGGGGGCATCAGATCTCACAGGGCTATCTGGAGCCTCATAGGGTCCATTTGGCTTCACGGGAGAGCTAAAATACGCTCACCACCCAAACAGGGTCAGGGTGGAACATTCACATGGGCCTTCAGGGCTAAGTGGTTTGACCTTGGAACTGCCATAGCAGTAATGTGGTCCACTGTAACCCCTGCCATGAAGATCAAATCAAGTGTGTGCCCTGCACGATGCTTAGGAGCTGTTATATACTGGGAGAGTCCTAGCACTGCCATGAATGACATCAGGACCATTGCCTGTGTGGAGGCCATATCATCGGCATGGACATTGAAGTCACCCAGGACTATCAATCTAGGGTGCTCCAATGCTCAACCTGATACAGCCTCCAACAGTAATGACAGACTATTTGTCAGTGCATTGTTGGATGGTACACCAACCAAATAGCTAAACTCTCCCCAGCTTCTCACACAAATCCGGTGCACTCTATGCCCATGAGCCTTGGTGGCGGGAGTGCCCTGAAGTTGTAAACTTCCTGGATGAACAGAGCCACTCCTCCCCCCTCCCCTTAGTCTAGGATTGGTGGAGGACCAAGAACCCAGGGGGAGCCAACTGGGAGAGAGCTACTGTGATGGATTCCAGGCTTGAGATCAGCCTGCAAGCAAAGACACCTGCAAGTCACATGACTAACCGTGGTGATGTAAGCCTGATGCAGAACTCAAAGGGGAATTCTAAATAAAAAAAATCTCTTGACAGTTGGAGTTTGGCAGTTGAGACTGTCAGTTGGTTTTTTTAGTCAGTTGGTTTGGCTATTGTATGGGCTACTGACAAACTAATGCTATATCTTTGGGGGAGAAAATTCATGCTATGCACAGATCACTCCCCACTGAAATGGTTGAATCAGGTCAAACTGATAAGATGGAGTTTGCAGCTCCAAGATTATAATTTTGGTAAACAGAATGTGATTGCTGATGAATTATCAAGAAAAATGTAAAAGTGGTGCATGCAAAAATGTAGAAAATTTTTGATATGATATTGTTTTACTGTTAGTTCAAATAATTTCTGTAGTAACTATAGGGTTTGTATTTGTAATGTTGGAATATTGATATAGTTATATAGTATAAGGTTTGAACCCACCGCAAGTACCAATTGATCAGGAAAAGGCTGAGAACTTTCCCCTCAGGCAGTTGTCCTGAAGGGAGGGACATGTGACAGATTCCAGGCTTGAGATCAGCCTGTAAGCAAAGACACATGCAAGTCTCATGAATAACAGTGGTGATGTAAGCCTGATGCAGAACTCAAAGGGGAGTTCTAAATGGAAAAAAAAACAAACCTCTTGACAGTTGAGACTGTCAGTTGGTTTTTTTAGTCAGCTGGTACTGGGTCAGGGGACTAACAAGTCTTGTTGGAACAAATGAGATATCTATATAGATTCCCATATTAAGGGAAACCGAGAAAAGTGGAATGTGAAAACCATAGTGAAAACTAAGGAGTCTTAACAAGGAAAATAAACTCCTAGTGGTTAAATATGAAACACACTTTCCTCTCCCTTAGAAATTATATCTTGCTCACTGACTTTGGTGGCAAGGAAACAGTTTCAAGCAAGAAATTATACCATCTGGATCCTGGTTTAGAGGATTTAGTGTGTTTATTGTTTATTGGACTAGTGTTTGTTGGTCTAGTGGATGTCCAAAAATCAAACTAAGGCACAGCAGAGGTATTTCTCTGTGAAGGTGGAGAGTACCTAAGAAACCCATACAAAAACTGGCTGTCTAAAACAGCATAAGGGCTGAGTTTGGAGAGAGAGTGATTTGTACCATGTCATCTGAAGTGACTGATTATAAAGGAACTAACCTAAAGCTGAAATATACTATCTGAAACTATGTATCCACAAGCATCAAAGTTCTCCCTTGTACATTTATTTCCTGCCTGACTTCATAAATAAATTCTTCAGTTGGTTTTACTGTTTCAAGTTGCATGTGCCTCAGTGTCTGATAGTATCTGACAAAGTTAAACAGTAGCCTTCATCCTATAAAAAGGCAGTGTTCATGAAAAGCCAGAGATAATAAGTGGCTTGGTTTTTGACAGAAGGATGAACTGTGTGTGTTCCTGGGTTGAAAGAGGCTCACAGACCGTGTCAGTGGAAAATAAGACTGCTCCAGCCCGAGAAAGGTTAAAGGAACCAAACCCTACATACTCAGAAATAAGGGGGTTCATCACAGCTACAGTCTCCCCATCTCACACCCAGGTCTCAGTCAAGCATGCCAGGTCCATATCCTGCTCAAGAAGAAAGTCCCAAAGGACCTTGATCTTATTATTTATGGACCTGGCTTTGCACAACACCAATGTCAGAGAGGGGTCATTAATCCTAGCCCCACAACCTACTACCTTCGGGAAGGAACACAGGCTGGAAGGGGACCAAGCTCTTCTACTTCTCTGTCCCCTTCCCTTCCATTTCTGCCTGGACCCACCACTATACATTCCCTTCCCCAGGAGCACTGGTATCCCCTGCCCAGCTATCACCCATTAATGGTCTTTGCTAAAGCCACAGACTATTAATAGGCTGTCTGATAGTTTGATGTTAGGTGCTGCTAACAGTAGCAGTTCTCCCAGTGATATTGATCCTAGGTAGTCTCAGCAATCCTAATCTATCATAATAGATAGTTAAATCTCAGTTCATCTAACAATTTGGTACAGAAATACTCCAGTTCATCTGACCAGTGAAATAAATAAAGGCCAGTAATAACAGCACAATTTACATTAAAATTCTAACCCCAATTTGTCAGATAGGCCAATTATAAATAAATACCAACAATAGGCTAGTCGGTCCCTAATAATTAATTGACTACTCAAATGCATTCAATTTAATCCCTTCAATTAATTACACTACCATCCCAATTAGAAGTTAATTAATTAATTACAATAATAACTTACAGTTAAATAACACTAAGTGACATCAAATATAAATTAAGTCTAACAATACTCTAATTAGGTAACAATTACTATAATGTCCCGGTAGCCACTTGTAAGTCCTCTGGTCCAGGTTTCAACTCCTGTGCAGGAGTCTCCAGGCTTCTATCTGGTGATATGAGGAGGTGGTCACTTTCTTAGATCAGTTTCTTGGGTCCTGAAGGACCTCCTCGAGCCTGGACCTCCTCAAGCCTGGTCTCCCCCATTCTCAACTGGTTTTCCCTGAGTGCTAAATGAAGCTGGGACCAGATTTCTGTCCTCAAAAGCACTGACAAAGCCTGCAGTTCATGTATGAGTGGAACCAATAGACCGACAAAACTGCATGTGGCTAGGCTGACTCTGGGTGGGGTAGAAGCCCTCCCTAGGCTCTCCAGTCAATGCTCCCGGTCCTGTGGTTCTGTGGCAGGCATAGTCACGTCGGTGGTGGTTGTAACCAATAGAAGGCCAGAAGACAGGAGGCAGGCGCAGCTGCATCGGTAGCTGGTGACAACAGTGGGTGGGTCCAATCTGGCAGCTACACTGGCTAGACAGAGATGGTAGTGATCAGCAGCCGCTATGCCCTCAACTGTTGTTGGTGCCATCATCAGGCAAGTCCAGGGTGCCATTCAACGGTCCATCTGGAGCTGGCCTGGACCTGAATGCTGAGGAGCTGCACTGTGAGCCTCATTAGAACAGGAATAAAAGCAGTTCGTAAGTCCAGGAGCTGCGGTGGCTCAAGTGGTTAAGACACTGAACTGCAGGCTGTGGAAGGTCAGTAGTTCAGCAGTTCAAGACCCGAGAGTGCCGCATGACGGGGTGAGCTCCTGTCTCTAGTTCCAGCTCCTGCCAACCTAGCAGTTCGAAAGCAAGAAATTGCAAGTAGATAAATAGGTACCACTTCGGTGGGAAGGTAACAGTGTTCTGTGCACCTTGGTGTTTAGTCATGCCGGCCACATGACCACGGAAACGTCTTCGGACAGCGCTGGCTCTTCGGCTTTGAAACGGAGATGAGCACCGCAACCCTAGAGTCGGATTCGACTGGCTTTCAAGCAAGGGAACCTTTACCTTTACCTTTAAGTCCAGGATCTTTGAACTTGCATCCTGGCACAGCATGTGGAGTGACTCCCACCAACCAGAGGATGGCAGCTAGTTGAGAATTGCTAGAATTTAACATTCTTAGCAGAGCCTCTAGCACTACACTCCACATCTCATTGCCATATCTCGTCTTATGCCCCCCCAAGCACCAAGCAGTACCTTTGCTCCCAGTGTAATGCATTTGTTTATGGCTAAGCTGAAGGAGGAAATCATATGTCACAGAAAAAATAATCCTTTTTTTCAGCAGGGTAGTTACATATTTATAATACATTGATGATTTTTTTATTATCCTGAGTGACAGTGGGTGCATTGAACAGTTTTTGAGCTGGATTAAGGATCGATGGGCTGCATTAAGTTTTCAGGAAAAGTGGATAGGAACACTATCACCTATCTGGACATGGAGGTGTACAGAAATGTAAACAGTGCACCTTCAGGAAGAAGACAGGTAGGAACTCTTATTTACACTCCAAGTCCTTCCACCCCATGCATCTGAGGAGAAATTTGCCATGTCCAATTTCTATGTATTAAGAGAAATTCATCCGGAGCAGCAGATTACAACCAGGACTGTAGAAGGATGACAGTGGAGTTCAGAGAGAGGGGATATCCAGAGGGGGTGATGCATCAAGCAAGGACTTGGGCCAATGAAGTAGAGAGGGAAAATTTATTTTAAGCCCGTGACAGAACATCTAGCAATAAGGTGGTGTTTGCCTTTAATTATACCCCCTTTTTGAATTCGATTCAAAGGTGTAATGTACTGGGTTCAGAGCCATTGAGTAGTGATCAGCTCATGGTTTATTTAGCAAACAAAATGAAAGAAAGATTAGCAAGGTCCGAGCCCCGCTTATATTCCTGCAGTACCCCACACTCAACACACATGCAGACACCAGTGATAGGCTATTTACAGAAGAGGAGACCATCATAGGTCTACTCTAGGATCAAGGCACTCTGATTGGTCTGCCTTAGGATCTGATTCCTCTATTGTTCTAGCACCCGAAGGTGTGCTCAACCGCATGGGCTTGCTAGCGCTGATGTAATTATCTTATATAACACCCCTCCCCCCATAGTCTGGAGGCCCTAGCTTTCATAGTGTCTGAGATACGATGGTCATCTTCACTCACGAGTCAAGTGGCAAGGCTCTGTCTGTGGCACTGAGGGCCCTCAGCTTGTGTCGAGGGTTCCGCCGCCCTCTCAGGTGAACGGGTTGGGCCAGACCCTGGAACGACCTCCCCTGGTGCTGCCGGGTCCTGTGCTTGGGTGGTTCTCTCAGGAAATTGTGCACTGGGTACCTGCTGCTCTCTGGGGCCCAGCGTGTCGTCCTTGGGCTCTTGTTCTCCTCATCACTTTCTTCTGGGTCAGTACCTTCTGCTGGGTCTGCAGGAAGTAGACGCCTGCGCAGCTGGTCCATGTGCCTCTTGAGCAGCTGGCCCTCTTCCATAGAGACCTCATAAAACAGAGGTCCCATCATGGTCACGACCCTGGCCAGGATCCACGCTAGACCCTGAGAGAAGCTCTTTGCATACACAGGGTCTTCTGGGAAGAACCCGCATGGGGTGTCCTGGTGCTCCGGGGTTGAGGTGTGATCGGGAACCTGATCTGGGTGTAGGCAATCCAGCTGGGTCATGAGGTGCCTATCCATCAATAATTCCACTGGGCTGTGGCCTGTGGAAGTGTGTGGGATCATCCTTTGGCTGAAGAGAAAGGCAGCTAACCGGTGGTCCCAGTTCCCTTGTACGATGTGGTGCAGAGACTCTTTGGTTGTCCTCACCATCCATTCTGCCTGACCATTCATTGCCAGGTGGAAGGGAACTGAGTGGATGTGTCAAATCCCATAGTAGCACACAAACTCCTGGAACTTGGCTAAAGTAAAAGCAGTCCTGTTGTCTGCTACCAGAGTGCCAGGAATGCCACTGAAGATCCACCACAATACTGAAGATCCACCACATGGCGCAGATAGTGGCACAGGACGATGTGGTTGGGACTGGCACCACCTCCAACCACTTGGTATAGGAGTCTACCAGGATGAAAAATAATTGTCCCTGGAAGGGGCCCATGAAATCCAGGTGTAGGTGGGCCCATGGCTTGTGAGTGGATTCCCAGGGTCACACTGGGGCCCTGGGCGACTCTGGCCATGACTCCTGGCAAGTTTGGCAGTGTTTCACATGGTCCTCCATCTCCCCATCCATTCCTGGCCACCACACATAACTGTGGGCTAAAGCCTTCATGTGCACGATCCCTGGGTGGGTCTTGTGCAGTGCTGTGAGTATCCGCTGGTGCAGGGGGGTGGGCATGACCACTTTGCTTCCCCATAATAGGCAGCCCTTGTGTGCCAATAGCTCATCTCGCTGGGAAGTGAAAGTGGCAAATTCTGTGCCTAGTCGGCCTGCAGGCCATCCCCACACAATCCAAAACATGAGAAAGGACCCGGTCCCGGGCGGCAACCCAGATGGGCTGGTCGGGGAGGTCCTCAAGCAGCAGGATCTGGTGTGTGGGGATGGGTCCGGTTTGGAGCATGGCAGCAGGAGGCAGCTGAGAGTGTCCATGGGGCGCATCGCTTTACTGGGCTGGTGGACAAGTGCATAGGTGTACCCTGCAAGGAAAATGGACCACCAGAGCACTCTGGGCAACAGCATCAGTGGAGTTTTCCTGTCCAGGGCCAACACTCCCAAAAGAGGCTTGTGGTCCATAGCAATGGTAAAGGGCCAGCCATACAGATAGTCATGAAACTTCTGGACTCCAGCCACGATCGCGAAAGCCTCTTTGTCTACCTGAGCGTAGTTGTGCTTCACCAATGACAAAGTGCGGGAATAGTAGGCAATCTGAACCTCATGACCATTTGGCAGTTTGTGCCCCTGCACAGACCCAACCCCGTAAGGAGAGATGTTGCATGCCAGGATGACAAGGAGGGACTTGTCGAAGTGAGTGAAGACATCGTTGGAGGTCAGGAGTTCCTTGACTGTCCAGAACGCGGTGGTGTGTTTTGGGCCCCAGCTCCACAGGGCATGCTTGTCGAGAAGGCAGTGCAAGGGCTTGGTGATGGCCACCTTGTGTGGCAGGAATGAATGATAAAAATTCAGCAAGCCCAGGAAAGCCTGCAGTTCAGCCTTGGAAAAGGGGGTAGGCACATTAACAATGGCATGGACCTTGTCAGGCATGGGTTGGATGCTCTGTTGCATTGACTGCAAACCCCAGGAACTCAACCCGTGGGACCCCAGGAGGCACTTTTCCCTCTTTACCTTCAGCCCAGCTGGGTTGAAGTGTTGTAGGATGGTGCACAGATGCTCCGCGAAGACCTCAGCTGTGGGTGCTGTGATCAGGACGTCATCAAAGAACCCTGGGATACCTTTAAGCAAACAGTCCATGATGTTTTGGAAGATCCCAGGGGCCACGCTGACCCCAAATTGCAGCTTCCGGAACTGGAACGCACCCCTATAGGTTACTATGGTCTGTGCCTCAGCAGCAGAATCATCCACAGGGAGCTGTTGGTATGACTGGGCCAGGTCCAGCTTTCCAAAGACTTTGGCACCCGCCAAGAAGGCCAAGACATGGCTGATGACAGGGACAGGATATGCATGGTCCTGCAGGGCCTTGTTTATGGTGCACTTATAGTTGGTGCAAATCCTGACATCCCCATTGGGCTTCATGGGTGTGACAATGTGGGTTTCCCACAGTATGTGGGGGACCAGTTCCAGCACACCCTGGGCCACAAGACGGTCCAGCTCGACATCTATCTTGGGTTGCAACGCAAATGGAGCACACCTGGCCTTCATGAGGATGGGGTGCACTGCAGAGTTAAGGGTGAGAGTGACCAGAGGGCCAGTGTATCGGCCAAGCGTTCCATCGAATACAACTGGGAACTCATCACACACACTGTTAAAGTCTGTAGTTTGCATGTGGTGTACCCCGGTCACCGTGAATCCTAGGGCCATGAACCACAATAGTCCCAAGAGGCTGGTAAGTCGGCTCTCCGCCATCACCAGGTCTAACAGTCCATTATAGTCCTTGGATTGCACCCAGAACTTGCCCATCCCTTTAATGGCCACTGGGTTCTTTTGAAAGTCCTTTAGTCTGTGCCGGGTGTTTACAAGCGGCAGGCCATCCTGTGGGCAGAGGCCTTGAAGGGTCTCTGCCAAGATGATGGACAGGGAGGATCCTGTGTCCAACTCCATTTTGCAAGGGGCCCCCTCAGTCATCACAATCACTTTTATTTTGTCAGGGGCATCCTGGGGCAAGTAATGTACCTGATGATGGTGGATGTTGTGCAGCTCCACTGTTTCCTGGTGCATGGTTGGGTGACGTTGGTTGCCTCGGGATCGACAGGCGCAGGTGATGTGGCCTTGTTTCCCACAGGTCCGGCACATCGTGCCATGGAAACTGCAAGTCCAGCATTCATGTGCCTCTCTGCAGCTTGCACAAGGTGATTGTGCATTGGTAGTCGAAGGGGTTGGTCGCAAATCTTTGTGGGCCGGGTGGCGTACCTTTAGCATGTCCTCTTGGTCCAAGGCATCTGAGGCTGCTGCTGTGGAAGTCTGGTGCATGGATGGCGACTGGTGATCCTGGTGCGATTCCTCAAACACTGCAGTCAGGCGGAGAGCCTTTGCCAACGTGAGCTCGTCAGTTACAATGAGTTTGTGATGGAGCTTTGTGTCCCAGATGCCCCAAAGGAACTGGATGAGGAGGGCATCCTTGGCCACCAGAAACTTGCAGTCGATGGCTAGCCTTCAGAATTCAGCCACGAAGATGGCGATCGCTTCTCCAGACCTCTGGGAGCATGCTGCAAAGGCCATGCGTTTAGCCATCTTGGTTGGTTTTGGCATAAAACAATTGTTCAGTGCTTGGATTAGCTTGTCGTACGTTACCACGTCCAGCTTCTTGGGAGTGATGAGGCCCTGCATTAGCTGTACCCTGGAGATGCCACACATGCTCAGGAGCAGAGCTTTCTTTTTGCTGGCGTTGGTGACTCCTTGATAGAGGATGAAGTACATGAGCTGTACTACCAATGCTTCCTAGAACCCAGGATGAGCAGGGTCGAAAGCCGTGATGTTTCCCGGAGTGGCAGCCATGACTCTCAGAGTGGTGCGGGGTGCGATGTTCTGGAGATTGGTGTGCGGTGTGGTGCTTCAGTCGGAGTCAGGTTTGCTCATTGGGATCCCACCTTCATTGCCAGTGTAATGTACTGAGTTCGGAGGCATTGAGTAGTGATCAGCTCCTGGTTTATTTAGCAAGCAAAATGAAAGACAGACTAGTGAGGTCTGAGCCCCGCTTTTATTCCTGCAGTACCCCATACCCAACACATACCCAGACACCAGTGATAGGTTATTTACAGTGGAGGAGACCATCATAGGTCTACTCTAGGATCCGGGCACTCTGATTGGTCTGTGCTAGGATCTGATTCCTCTATTTTTCTAGCACCCGAAGATGCACTCAACTGCATGGCCTTGCTAATGCTGATGTAATTATCTCAGTATATAACAAAAGGATTCTATTTAAACATTGGCATCTGCTGGTAGATTTTCTGGAGTGCAATTATCCCACATATGTTGGGTTTAGATGGACAAGAAATATTAGAGAGATAGTGGTTAGATCTAGAAATAAGAGCAACCCAGAAAGAACTGTTGGAGTGATAGGAGACCGTAAATACAGGGGTTGTTTAGCATGTCAATTTGTGTTAAAGATAAAGGAATTTACTTCAAGACAGGGGGTTATCATGGTCCACTTAAAAGCCTTATCAAATTGTCAGAAAAGGAATGTGGTATATGTTATCACGTGAATGTCAGTTACTGTATGTGGGTAGTACTATGCATCCTGTGAAAGCACAGATATTAGAACATTGTTCAAGAATACAGAATAAGATTCTGGATGCAACACTTATGTATCATTTTGTAGATTTAAATAATGATGCAGATGATCTAAGGTTTTTTGTTATTTACATATATGATAGCAATTGTTGTAATGATGGTGAATTTCAGAGAGTACCCCTAAAGGAAGGAACATTCTGGATTTTCAAATTTAATACCTTGTTCCCCTCTGATTTGAATTTAAATATTGATTATTCTTGTTTTTTGTGATGGCATTTCTCGAGTGAATTTGAGATGGAGAATGAGGTCATTTCTCTTTAAGAAAGTGTTTGCTGGAGTGCACCAACTGAAATGAATTAAGGTTATTAACTGAGGATATTCTTTTCTTATTGCTGTTGCAAGGGCATGTGAGGCATGACAATACATTGGTTTTGTGTGTAAGATTACATGATATTTTGGTAAAAAAAGTTCACGTGGAAAAATGCCCACATGGAAAAAAGCCCATAGATATAAAAGCCCACACAGAAAAAAGCTCACATGGGAAAATACCATGTAAAGCACCATAGATATTTATAATGGTAGATAACCAGGGCTCTTTTTGTAGCAGGAACTCCTTTGCATATTAGGCGACATACCCCTAATGTAGCCAATCCTCTAAGAGCTTACAGTAGCCCCTGTAAGAAGAGCTCTGTAAGCTCTTGGAGGATTGGCTACATTAGGGGAGTGTCGCCTAATATGCAAAGGAGTTCCTGCTACAAAGAGAGCGCTGTGATAACCATTCATCTCCATTTACAAGAATGAACAGGTATTACCTATATTCACATGCAACAATTTGTGTTGTGATTTTATCAGTTATAATCAAATAACAATTTTGCTATGTTATTAGTAAATCACTTCATTACTATACAAAAGTGGCCTGTATGAAGAGGGCTTTAATGCTTTGAGTGTAAAGGCTTGGAAGGGAAAATGCAGGAAATAAAACTGACCATTTTGTTGTCAATGAACTTTATTAAGAAGGAAAAACAATAACAACAGAAATTAAACTCTATATAGGAATATTTTAAAATAAAATTAAGTACTTTAAATGTATTAATTTACCATTTATAATTTATGCTAGGATGACTGCAGTGGAATAGGGAATTAAGAGCACTACATGACATGGTTGCCACTTCCATTATTATTTGTTATTTAATGTTATCTTATGGTATTGTTATATTCAGTGGGGACCCAATCAGGAGGGGAAGAGACCTCAGCAGGGTCTAATGACTCAGAGTCCACCCTGCAAAGCAGCCATTTTCTCCAGGGGAACTGATCTCTGCCATCTGGAGAGCAGTTTTAATTCTGAGTGATCTCCAACCCTCACCTGGAGAATGGCAGCAATAGTTCCCTAGGAGGAAATGGCTGGTGGAGGGTGGAGTCTATGGCATTGTACCTGTCTGAGGTCCCACCCCTCCTCAAATCCCACCCTCTCCAGGCTCCACCCCTCAAATCTCCAGGAATTTTCCAACCTGGAGGTGGCAACCCTATCTCCTTCCCAGCCAACAATCAACCTACCATTATCTGCCCATGATCTCTACCATCTGGAAGGCAGGTGTAATTCTGAGTGATCTCCAGCCCTCACCTGGGGATTAGCAGCAATGATTCCCCAGAAGGAAAAGTACAGTCTTTCTCCACAGTGGAGACCAAAGCAACTTACATCACTCTCCTCTTCCCTTTTTGATCTGCATAACAACCCTGTGAAACAGGTTAGGCTGAAAGTCTGTGACTGGTCCAACATTATTATTATTTTTAATTAAACTTATATCCCACCTTCCCCGCCTTGGCAGGCTCAGGGCAACTAATAATTCATACATATAGATATATACATTAAAACTCCAAAATATACTAAAACCAGAATTAGGTTAAGATCACAATATAAAATCATAACTGCTCAGAACATAGTTGTAATAGAAGATGGTGGCATTCTTTTAGCATTCAAACATTACCTACTGAACTTCCACAGCAAGAACCTGGGTCTAGCAAACCCTGCTCTGAAGCGTTAACTGCTATGCCTACGGTAGCCAATCTCCAGGTGGAGCCTGAAGATTACTGGGTCTCACAACAGAACTCCAGACAACAGATCTCTTCCCCCCCCAGAGAAAATAACTGCTTTGGAGGGTGGGCTCTATGGCATTCTATTCAACTGAGGCCTCTCCCCTCCCCAAACTCTGGCTTCCTTAGACTGGATGTTTGGATGACATGTGTGACAGCCTCTGAGGAGTTAAGTACCAATGAGTTAAGATTTTAAATTTATGCAGATCCGCAGGTGAGGAACTTGGGGTGTTCGCTTTAGTGGAACAAATTTTTTTTCCAGGCCTTATCATCAATTTCAGCTTCACAATCGTGTTGCCAGGCTGATTGGTAAGGTAGGGTTTTAGAATTGTCGTTATCCATCAACATTTCATATAAAGCTGATATCATACCTCTATTTTGAGCATTATATATCTTTACGATAGCCTCCAGTTTTGTGAGCGGAAGTGAAATAACTGAATTAAGATTCATTTGACTTGTTACATGCTGGAGTTGCAGATACAAGAACCACGGTATGGATTGACCTAAAGTTTTTTCTAGATCTGTTTTAGGGAGGAGACCTTTATTGTTTGCAATGTCGCAGAAACAATATAACTTTGCTGTTTTCCATTCACTAAGTCTATTAGGTTGGATATGTTGTGAGAACCAGGGTTGAGAGGTGAACGTAGCATACCTGGAATTGTCTGGGAGGAAATTTTTGCTGCAAGATCTCCAGTGGTGTATGGCTGGGTAGAGGAAAATATTATCTCTTACTCCAGAGGCAGATAAGGAAGCGCTATCACAGATCAGAGCGTCAAGTGTGAATGAGGTGAGTAAATCTGAACAAATTTGCACCCATTCTGGCTGATTAGTAGCCCATAGTATTTTAATTACATTGGATAATAATGTGGCTTTGTAATAACCAATTAGATCTGGTAGGCCATATCCCCCCTTGATTTTTACGTCTTCTCAATGTTTGATGACCTACTTTCGGTCGTTTTCCATCCCATAAAAAATTTCTAAGTGTTGCTTGCCAATTTCTTAATACATAGAGAGTAATATTGATAGGAATTGTCCTGAATAAAAATAGAAATTTTGGCAAAATGAATGCTTTAATGAGGTGAAATCGTTCTAGCCATGAAATATTCAGTTTGCTCCATTTATGTATGTCATCCTGTATGGCATTATGAGTATCATGTTGATTGATTTTGAGTAATTTGGAGAGATCTGTAGGCACATTTATGCCTAAATAATGGAGGTGAGTTGTGGCCCAGCTAAAAGTAAATTTTTCCTTTAAGATTTCTTGATCTTTTGCATTAATGTAAATGGGGAGGATTTGAGATTTTGTGCTGTTTATTGCAGGGCCAGATACTTTATTAAAGGAGTCCAGAATATGAAGCAGTGGAGGAATGGAAGTCAGGGGATTTGTTATATACAGTAACATATCATCTGCGAATAACGAAAGTTTATATTCCTTGTCCTTCAATGTAATGCCGGAAATGGAAGGTGCCGATCGGATTGCCGAAGCTAAAGGTTCAATTGCCAAATCAAATACCAATGGGTAGAGCGGACATCCCTGCCTTGTACCTTTACCTAATTTGATTGTGTTGGAAAGGGAACCATTGATTTTAATATTAGTGGTGGGGTTGGAGTAAAAACTCTTTAAAACTGTTAGAAATTTATCTCCAAAACCCATGTTTTGGAGTGTTGCGAAAAGGTACGGGAACTGTATCATATCAAAGGCCTTTCCATGTCTAAGGTGAGAAAGGCTGTAGGAAGATTTGCTTGTGTGCACTATTTTAATAAATTCAGCGTCTTAAATGTATTATCCGCAAGGTCTCTAGAGGGTATAAAAACAACTTGATTAGGATGAATATAATCAGAAATAAAAGTGTTCATTCTTTTAGCGAGGATGGATGTGAAAAATTTTTGATCCTGGTTTAGTAAAGAAATAGGTCTATAGGAACTGGGTTGCAAGGGATCTCTTCCTTTCTTGTGGATGACAACAGTACTGGCCTGATACCAAGAGAGTGGGACAGTGCCTGTCTCAAAAATATGATTAAACACATTAGTTAGTGGGCTCAATAGAATTGGTGCAAAGGTTTTGAAAAACTCTGGGGGAAACCATCCGGGCCAGGAGTCTTAGCAGTTTTAAGTTGTTTGATGGTCTCTAAGACCTCTGTATCAGTTATAGGACTATCCAAAAAAGACTTATGCTGTTCATTCAGTTTTTTAGTATTGGGAAGTTTAAGAGTCCTTCCTGAAGTGCTGTCTCAGTGAGAGGGGTTGCCGAGTATAGTTGAGTGTAGTATTCTTTAAACCTACTAATGATGCTTTGTGTGTTACTAGTAATTTCTCCTTGCAAGGTTCTGATTGCTTTAATATGATTAGATAGTGATTTTTTTTTTACCTTGTGAGCTAGTAATTTTAATGTGCAGGGGGATCTTATCCAATATTTCTGTCTTGTGAATAATAAGTTCTTCTTAATTTTAGATGTCTTCAATATGGCGAGATTCCTCTGTTCTGTGTTTAGAAGTTGTAATGTTTGCAAGGAACCCATTTGCTTGTGTTGGTTATCTAAGACATTGATTTTGTTTATAGTGTCTTGTTCTAATTGCTGTATTTGTTTTTTCAGAAATGTGGATTTTGAGATGATGAGTCCCCGGGTTACAGGCTTCAGAGCATCCCATAGCATGATGGTAGAAATATCACTCTTCGAATTGTTTAAGAGATAATTTCCTCTTCTACTTCTTCTCTAAAGATTTGATTCTCTAATAAAGACGTATGTAATGTCCATTGCCTGTGTTTTTTATTTTGGTCAAAAAGAGTCAATATGCAATCTAACCACGCATGGTCAGACCACTTCAAGGGTTCTATATTGGTCATTGAGACATTGTTTAAGAGTGGTGAGGACACTAAAATAAAATCAATCCGTGTATGCACGTTGTGCCTCGCTGAAAAATAAATATA
Source organism: Gekko gecko (assembly GCA_029375565.1). NCBI lineage: Eukaryota > Metazoa > Chordata > Lepidosauria > Squamata > Gekkonidae > Gekko > Gekko gecko. The sequence goes on along the minus strand of JAPDNY010000005.1, from coordinate 211,501,779 downwards.
ATCTTTTTCACCTGCATGGGTAAGACGCCAAATGTCTATGAGATCATGTTTCTTTAGGAGTTCATCCAGAGGGGTGAATTGTTTATTGGGTTTTTACAATGATGGTGAGTGGTATGATTTATCCATGTGGGTCTTTTTGTTGTTCAGTCGCACACTCAAGTCCGACTCTTCGCGACCCCATGGACCAGATTACGCCAGGCCCTCCTGTCTTCCACTGTCCGCTGAAGTTTGCTCAATTTCATGTTCGTTGCATCGATGACACTGTCTAACCATCTCATCCTTTGCCGTCCCCTTCTTCTTTGACCTTCAATCTTTCCCAGCATCAGGGTCTTCTCCAGTGAATGCTCCCTTCTCATTTGGTGGCCAAAGTATTTGAGCTTCAACTTCAGGATCTGGCCTTCCAGGGAACAGTCAGAGTTGATTTCTTTTAGGATTGAATGATTTGATCTCCTTGCAGTCCAAGGGACTCTCAAGAGTCTTCTCCAGCACCATAGTTCAAAAGAATCTATTCTTCGGCGCTTGGCCTTCCTTATAGTCCAACTCTCACAGCCATACATTACTACGGGAAATACCATTGCTTTGACCATGCGGAGTTTTGTTGGCAGGGTGATGTCTCTGCTTTTTATCATGCTGTTTAGGTTTGCCATCGCTTTCCTCCCAAAGACCAGGCGTCTTTTAATTTCATGGCTGCAGTCACCATCTGCAGTGATCTGGGATCCCAGGAACATGAAGTCTGTCACTTCTACATCTTCCGCTTCTATTTGCCAAGGAGTGATGGGGCCAGATGCCATGATCTTAGTTTTTTTGATGTTGAGCATCAAGCCCACTTTTGCACTCTCCTCTTTGACCCTGAGCAAGAGGCTCTTTAGGTCCTCTTCACTTTCTGCCATCAGAGTGGTATCGTCTGCATATCTGAGGTTATTGATCTTTTCCCCAGCAATCTTAACTCCACCTTGTGATTCATCCAGGCCAGCATTTTGCATGATGTACTCTGCATATAAATTAAATAAGCAAGGTGACAATGTACATCTTTGTCGTACTCCTTTTCCTATGCTAAACCAATCAGTTGTTCCATATCCGGTTCTAACTGTTGCTTCCTGACCCTTATACAGGTTTCTCAGGAGACATGTGAGGTGGTCTGGTAGTCCCATCTCTTTAAGAACCTGCCATAGTTTATTATGCTCCACACAATCAAAGGCTTTAGCATAGTCAATGAAGCAGAAGTAGATGTTTTTCTGGTACTCTCTTGTTTTCTCCATAATCCAGCGAATGTTGGCAATTTGATCTCTAGTTCCTCTACCTCTTCGAAACCCAGCTTGTACTTCTGGCAGTTCTCTATCCATGTACTGTTGGAGCCTAGCTTGTAGGATCTTGAGCATGACCTTACTAGCGTGTGAAATGAGTGCAATTGTGCGATAGTTTGAACATTCCTTGAAATTGCCCTTCTTTGGGATTGGAGTGTATCCATAAAATCGCCCCTGAGAATAATATCTCCTTCAGAAAAATCATCCAGTTTAGTTAAGATATCTCTAAGGAAAGCAAATTTGTCCAGTGTTTGGAGCATATAAGGTAGAGATTGTTACTGTTCTATTTTCTAGTACTCTTTTAATGAATAAGAATCTGCCTAGTGGATCTTTTTTAATTGATGCTAGTGTGAACCTTAAGGTGGTGAATAGTAAGATGGCTACCCCTCTGGACTTTGTATTACCTGGGGCCAAGTATTGAGTTTGAATTTTTTTGGTATGAGACACCTCTTATTTAGTTTGCTTCAAATGTGTCTCTTGGAGGAGAATTATACTTGGGGATTGTTTCAACAGATTATTTAGAACTCTGTGTTTTTTGATGGGGTTATTTAAACCACAAACATTAGCTGAGATGACCTTAATTTGTGACAGCATTTTTATGGTCTTTGCAAATAAACTGGATTCTAAAAGATAGAAAGTTATTATTCGTCTTCTACAAACTCAGAGTAAGATGTAGATGCTAAAGTCTTGTATTAAGGTCACCTGAGATTTGGAATTCTCAGTATTGTGGGGTACTCTGGGACCAGTGCACCATTAAAAAAATTGAAGGAATCAGTTGTTAAATTAATTAAATACTCTAAGATAAATACTCTAAGATAAATTTTTGAATAAAACTGAGTTTATCTTTCAAAAGATCAGTGGAGGTATTAATTAATTAGACTACTCCAGCTATAAGAATAAATCAAGGAATAGAATTACGAGGTTAATGAATTTGTCTAATATTTATGACACCAGCACAGATATGATAAAATATTAAAATTAATCAAAAAATTAGTTTAGATCCCTATTTCAAAAATGATACAATGAATTTTATGTGATGACAATTTATATATAATATGAGTATACCTTACAGTCTACAAATTCCAAGTAAGTATTACTCAATGTAGTGATTATATTATGAACAGGAGAGGAAGAAGAGTCAATACAAAAAAATTGTGTCAGTCTATGAAATAGCGCACCAAGACTTGTGAGATAAATTAGTTGAAAGTTGATTAGGAGTATGAAATTTATTAGATGAATTTAGTACTATACTACTTAAAAAGGATTGATATAAACAAATTTATTTTCTTTTATAAAGCAGAAAGATTAAAATCTAACAAACTACTGAAATATTGGAGGAGACCTCAACGCTAAACTCAGCTCTATGTAAGTGATGGTTCTGTCTCCTGTAGAAAGCACTCTCTGATCTCCCGTTTAAAACACTGGAAACGGGAGGCTGGGTTGAACACACGTTCCCTACACTCCCCAGCTTTTAAGTTCAGAGAGTGAAGGAACTTTTATTAACCTAACTTTAACACTTAAAACCCCTCCCTTCTCCCCCCCCCGCCCCTAGAAAAAGATTTTAAGACATAGAACGCACTGTTAACTAGTACCTAGAAATAGCTCTGAGGTAGAACTTACGACAAAGAGAAGCACATTAGGAAACCACTAAGAGAAGAAACCCTTCGAAATTATCGATATGAAACCAACGTAGAAATATTAATTGTTAAAATAAACTGACAAAATTAGGACTATTAAACTCTGATAGTGTTCCAGTTATCTTTTATGCAGCTGTTAAGTTTAGAGATCCAGGTAGTCTAGTAAAGACTTTTCTCCCTTCACTTATCCATCCGAGGTAGATGCTCCCACAGTCTGCAGTTCAGGTGGTGGAGATGCAGATGAGGAATGATGATGTTTGTTGCTTTGTCTAGTAAAGTCCATTGGGGTTTCTATATTCAGAACACTTAGCAATTTGAAGCCTTCTTCCGCTGATGTGATCTTGTGTTGTTTGCCTCGATAAGTGACCTGAAGGACTAGTGGTGTTATCCATGTATATCTAATGTCTGCTTCCAACAGGCTGCTTGTGATTTGTTTTAATTCTTTTCTCTTCATCATTGCCTCTTTGGGTAGGTCTGGAAAAACTTCCACTTTGGAGCCATTGTAGGTTAAGTGACCTTTTTGTCTTGCTTCTGACAGGATTTTTTTCTTATATCTTATATCAAGCAGAGTGATCAAAATATCACGAGCTGGTCTAGTTTGTAGGAGAGATGTCGGTCCATGACAATAGGCTCTGGTTACAGTACACGATTGATCATCTTCAGGAAGAACTATCTGTGCGAGCCATGAGAAGATGTGGCTGGCTCAATCACCCCTCTCTTCAATCTTCTCCCCCATCCCCCTCAGCTTGAGGTTATTTTGGCGCATAGAAAGATCCAGACGTAATGTTTTTTCAGCTAATAACTCTTCAGTCACTTGGATTTGCTGTATTTCGTTTTGATTATGAATACTGTGATGGAGTGCTCCTTCTGCTGGAGTAGCTGCTGGCCACACCCTCTCCTGGGAGACAATTCCATTTAAGGCAGGAAGTTTGCCAGAAGCAGAGGTGACCCAGCTGAGCTCTGAGAAGGAGCAAGGTGTTTGAGCTGCCAGAGGGGTGAGTGGTATTTTTATTTATTTACTTTCAGCTGAGGTGCTTTAGCTGAGAAGGTACTGTGTCAGGGACTGTATTTGGGAGTGTGTGGGTGAGTTGTAACAGACTCCTGACTGCTGGAGTCAGGGTGTGAAAGGGTCATTGTTTGCCTGTAATTAAGTGCTTGGGTGAAATTGAATAGCAGACTCCTGGCTGCTGGAGTTGGGGTGTGAAAGGGGCTTTGTTTGACCGTCATTAAGTGCCTTGGGTGATTTTAAGTAGCTGCTGGCCACACCCTCTCCCGGGAGACAATTCCATTTAAGGCAGGAAGTTTGCAAGAAGCACGAGCCTCTGGCACGAGCCGAAGGGCGAGAGGCTCTTTGCCTGTGGCTCTTGGCCTAGGGGCTCTGTAAGAAGCCCAGGAAGAGCCAGGAAGCCAGGACCTTGGCTCCTTGGTAAGGTAAGTAGACTCCTACAACAGGAGCCATATAAATACAAAGGGTTTTAAAAGGGGGTTATAGAAAAGTATTTGTTTAAAAACAATTATGAAGCCAGAATGCCAGCAGGGGGTTGGGGGCTATCCAGTGTTTTGCATGGAGTGTCACATGTATGACTATCTGCCCACTGGTCAGAAGTCTTGGGTGTGTGCTCGGTGCAAGGAGCTCCTGGTTCTCAGGGAGCGAGTTTGCTCCCTTGAGGCCAAGGTGGCTGACCTGGAGAAGCAGGGACAGTCAGTTAGGTGCACGGGGAAGACTCTCAGGGACTTGTTAGATATGTCCCACTCTGGATCTGGCAGCCCGGCTGCTGCCAGGGAGCATGAGGGTCAAGGGGAAAAGGGGCACCATGCTGAGGATAAGGGGAATGTGCCCTCAGAAGGGACCTCTTCTTCAGCTGGTGAACGGGTATCCTTTCGTACCAAGGAACCGTCCCTGGGAAGGGTGGGAGGGGGCTCTTGGTAGTTGGTGATTCGATCCTTAGGCAGGTAGACAGCTGGGTGACGAACCCGCGTACTGACCGTATGGTGACTTGCCTGCCTGGTGCGAAGGTAGCGGACATTACGCGTGTTTTAGATAGGCTGGTAGATAGTGCTGGGGAGGAGCCAGTGGTCGTGGTGCACGTCGGCACCAACGATGTGGCGAAATGCAGTCGTGAGGTCCTGGAGGAGAAATTTAGGCTGCTGGGCAGGAAACTCAAGGCCAGGACCTCCAAGGTAGCCTTCTCGGAAGTGCTACCTGTTCCACGTGCAGGGCCGGAGAGACAGGCACAGATCAGGAGTCTCAATGCGTGGATGAGACGGTGGTGTAGGGGGAAGGGTTCAAGTTTGTTAGGCACTGGGATGCTTTTTGGGACAAGAGGGAGCTGTACAAAAGGGACGGTCTCCACTTGTCCCGAGAAGGAACCAGGCTGCTGGCGCTCAAAATCAAAAAGGTGGCAGAGCAGTTTTTAAACTGAATAATGGGGGAAAGCCGACAGGAGATGAAAAATCTCTGGTTCGGGATGGCTCATCTCAAAGAGATGAAGGGGTAGCTATTACTTTTGTACAAGGAAATGGATTACAATTGTCCACTGAGACTGTGGCTAATGATAGGAACTGCCTGACAAGGTCTCGAGGCAGCAAGAGGAAGGCTGTGGGCTTAACAAACGTGGGAAACTATAAGTGTTTATACACAAATGCTAGAAGTCTCCGAGGTAAAATCGGGGAGTTGGAATGCTTGGTGTTGGGGGGGGAAATAGACATTGTGGGTATTTCAGAATCTTGGTGGGATGAGGGAAATCAGTGGGATACGGTGATTCCTGGTTATAAATTATATCGGAAGGATAGGGGGGAAGGGTTGGAGGTGGGGTGGCTCTGTATGTCAGAGAGGGTATACCGTCCAGTAAGATTGAGAGGGTAAGAGAATTGGATTCGCTTCTGGAAATGCTATGGGTTGAAATAGTGGGTCCAAAAGGAAGCTTAACAGTGGGAGTTTGTTATCGCCCACCAGATCAAAAGAGAGAGGAGGATTATAAAATGATGAATGAATTAAACATAGCGGCTAGACGAAATAACTGTGTCATAATAGGCGACTTGAACTACCCACACATTGATTGGGTCAATATGAGTTCTAGTCGGGAAAAAGAGATTGAGTTTTTAGACACTCTCAATGACTGTGCTATGGAACAGATGGTCACAGATCCTACCAGGGAGAGGCGATCCTGGATTTGGTCCTAAGTAACACCCAAGACCTGGTGAGAGATGTAAAAGTGATTGCACCACTTGGGAACAGTGACCATAATGTCATTGAGTTTAACATTTGTACAGATAGGGAGTTGCCCAAAAAGACTGACGCAACCACTTTTAACTTTAAAAGGGGTAACTTCTCTGGTATGAGAGGACATGTGAGGAAGAAATTGAAAGGAAGAGTGGAGAAGGTCAAAACCATTGGGGAAGCTTGGAGACTATTTAAAAATACAGTCCTAGAAGCTCAGAAAAATACATACTGCAGGTTAGGAAAGGTACAAATAGGTATAGAAAAAAACCTGCATGGTTAACAAATAAAGTAATGGAAGCTGTAAAAGGTAAGAAGGATTCCTTTAAGCGGTGGAAAGCTAGTCTTAGTGAGGTTGATAAAAGGGAACACAGACTATGGCAAATAAAATGCAAGTCTGTGATCAGGCAAGCAAAAAGGGAATATGAGGAGCATATCGCAAAAAACATAAAGACCAACAATAAAACTTTCTTCAAATACATTAGAAGTAGGAAGCCAGCCAGGGAGGCAGTGGGGCCCTTGGATGACCAAGGGGTAAAAGGAGTAGTGAAGGATGATAGGGAAATGGCTGAGAAGCTGAATGCATTTTTTGCCTCTGTCTTCACTGTGGAAGAGGAGAAGTGTTTGCCCACTCCAGAAGCACCGATTTCGGGAGGGGTTTTGAAAGACCTGAATCAGATTGCGGTAACAAGAGAGGAAGTCCTCCGACTGATGGACAATTTAAAAACTAATAAATCACCAGGCCTGGATGGCATTCATCCGAGAGTTCTGAAAGAACTCAAATGTGAACTTGTGGATCTCCTGACAAAAATATGTAATCTTTCTTTAAAATCTGCCTCCATTCCTGAGGACTGGAAGGTAGCTAATGTCACTCCCATCTTTAAAAAGGGCTCCAGGGAGATCCGGGAAATTACAGGCCAGTCAGTCTGACATCGATACCGGGTAAGTTGGTGGAAACTGTTATTAAGGAAAGAATTAGTAGGCACATTGATGAACAAAAACTATTGAGGCAGACTCAGCATGGGTTCTGTAAGGGAAGATCTTGTCTCATTAACTTGTTAGTGTTTTTTGAGGGAGTGAACAAACATGTGGACAAGGGGGACCCAATAGATATTATTTACCTTGACTTCCGGAAAGCTTTTGATACAGTTCCTCATCAAAGGCTCCTAAGTAAGCTCAATAATCATGGGATAAAAGGACAAGTCCTCTTGTGGATCAAAAAGTGGCTTATAAATAGGAAACAGAGAGTGAGTATAAATGGGAAACTTTCTCAGTGGAGGGTGGTAAGCAGTGGGGTACCACAGGGATCAGTACTCGGTCCAATGCTTTTTAACTTGTTTATTAACGATTTGGAATTGGGAGTAAGCAGTGATGTGGCTAAATTTGCAGATGACACAAAGTTGTTCAGGGTGGTGAAAACCAGGGAGGATTGTGAGGCACTCCAAAGGGATCTGTTGAGGATGGGTGAGTGGGCGTCAATGTGGCAAATGGGGTTCAATGTGGCCAAGTGCAAAGTGATGCACATTGGAGCCAAAAATCCTAAATATAAATACACGTTGATGGGGTCTGATCTGGCAGAGACGGACCAAGAGAGAGATCTTGGAGTCGTAGTGGATAACTCGCTGAAAATGTCTACACAATGTGTAGCTGCAATAAAGAAGGCCAACGCTATGCTGGGGATTATTAGGAAGGGAATTGATAACAAATCAGCCAGTATCATCATGCCCCTGTATAAATCATTGGTGCGACCTCATTTGGAATACTGTGTACAGTTCTGGTCACCACATCTCAAAAAGGATATTATAGCATTGGAAAAAGTGCAGAGAAGGGCAACTAGAATGATAAAAGGGTTGGAACACCTTCCCTATGAAGAAAGGTTAAAATGCTTGGGGCTCTTTAGCTTGGAGAAACGACGGCTGAGAGGTGACATGATCGAGGTTTATAAGATTATGAATGGGATTGAGCAGGTTGAGAAAGAAGTACTTTTCTCCCTTTCTCACAATACAAGAACTCGTGGGCACTCTATGAAATTGCTGAGCAGTCGGGTTAGAACAGATAAAAGGAAATACTTCTTCACCCAAAGAGTGATTAACATATGGAATTCACTGCCACAGGAGGTCGTGGCAGCTGCAAGCATGGACAGTTTCAAGAGGAAATTAGATAAACACATGGAGCAGAAGTCCACCAATGGCTATTAGCCACAGGGTATAGATGGGAACTCTCAGTCTGGGGCAGGTGATGCACTCTATTCTTGGTGCTGGAGGGGGCAGCAATGGGAGGGCTTCTGGTGCCCTGGCCCCACTGCTGGACCTCCTGATGGCACCTGGTATATTTTGGCCGCTGTGTGACAGAGTGTTGGACTAGATGGGCCATTGGCCTGATCCAACATTGGCTTCTCTTATGTTCTTATGTTCTGCCATATTTTTAGTTTCTAACAGTTCCTTTTGCACATTATCAAAGCGCTCATATAATGGCTTGATCATGGCAGACATATGGTCTAAAAAGTTTTTCTCCAAGCTAGAAAGAGCAGTTGTTAGGTCTATCGCTGTTACTGGGGCTGCATCTTTGCTGTTCGTTGAGCCACCCAATGCCATTGTGCTTACCGCCATCGCCTCAGAGTCCGATTTTAGGTCTGATTCTTGTGATCTCGAGGGGGCTTGAATTTTCTTATGTTTTTTTCAGATTAGGTTGATCAGATGATCGGGTTTCGTTCCCCATAAATTTTAAAGTTTTAAGCGCTGGTTGGATCGTTGTAGGGGTAGAGGAAGGATCAGGGTGAGCAGAGAGAGAGAATTAGGCGGCCATGTCAGTTTCCCGCCACCAGAAGTCCTTCTGTGGACTTTTTAAAAGATTGCAAAGTGACAAAGAGCCCCTGAAGATGATGCCACCAGCAGCCCTTTCTGGCTCCATGAAGCCGTTCACCAGATGCCCGAACTGCTCTTTTAATTAAGCCGCGTTATGCACTGCTGAGAGCGACGGCGCTTGTCTGGGACCACATCTGAAGCCATAACTGCCTGTACCAACGTGTTTTTTTAAAAAAGTAATAATATCTAATAAGTTCTACCTTTTTTCGCAGGATTCTAGGTTTTCCTAACTCCATCTCCTATTTCTCCCTCTGTGTGGAGCTAGGTTTTCATCTTATTGAATCTTGGGTGTGGATCACCACTATCAAATACTGGTTGCATCTGCACTTTAGCTCTTCTCCCAACAGCCTTATTGTTCAACTTGTTGCAGACCCATATATCTCTTCCTGGTCACAAAACAATGTGCATAAAATCAAAACTATGGGAATTGATTTGGATTCTCTGTACAATTGCGGCGAAACAGCTATTTTGCAGGTGGTGCGGAGGAGGATCTGGGACATGGAAGCCCAAATAATTAATGCTGGCAGCTCTGGAGTTTGTTCTCCATGCTTCCTTGACCTCCCCCCACCTCCAAGCCTCTATGGCTCTATACATCTCTAATCTAACAATTCCACTTTATCGGTGGGTTTTTATGCTAGTGAGATTTAATCTCTTTCCTTCGGCTGTTGTTTCAGGCAGATATAGGGGTATTCCCTATAGGGATAGAACCTGCAACTGCCTCTGTAGTGAACCTGATTCAGTTGCTCATATCCTTCTACGCTGTCCCCAATACTCTACCATGAGCAGCTATCTGATCAATCCCCACTTACCTTCCACAAGGAATTCGACTGATAACAATCTTAAAATTCTATTGTCTGATAAGTTCTCGGCAATTACCCTGTCTGTTGCCGAATTCTTAGTCTATGTTTGGAAGCTAAGGGTAAGGACATACAAGTCTTAATCTCCCTTGTGTTCATTTGGATTGTTATATTTTTAATGGAGTTCACTATTTTTGAGAAGTTTAAAAATGATCCCTTGTTGGTGTAATTTGGTGCAACCTGTTATGATCTATTAATTCATTCCATTAATCTATATGTCCCATTGCCTTCTTTATTGTTGCTGTGTTATGCCAATAAAGGTTTGTGTATGTATGTATGTATGAATATGAAGTAACAATATTAATAATAAATAATTATAAAAAAGCAATAATATTGAAAATAACAATAAAGAAAAGGAAAACTAGTATTAAGGAAAAGAGAATAATAGGAAATAGGAGGAAAATTAATAACTGATAAATAAATAAATAAATAAATAAATAAATAAATAAATAAAAACAGGATAGAATAAAAATAAAGAGGGAAAGAATAGTTACCTTAGTTTAAAAGAGTAGAATAAAAAACTTGCTATAGTGAATCTTGTGATTTTATTATTTGTTTGACTGGTTGGTTGTATTTGTTTAGTGCAGAGTGTTCAGGCATAGATTTTGCTATAGGACATAGTGTTTGATTCTCTACTCTTCTTAAACATGAATAAAGTTCTTAAACTAATCTCAGTCAATATTATTAAATATAACAATAATATTAAACGGGCTAGTGTTATAGCTCAGATGAAAAGGCTAAAACCACATGTGGGGTTTGTACTAGAAACTCATGCTAAGTCTAGAGATCTTCCACTTCTGAAAACAAACTGGTTCAATTTACAATTCCAAGCTCTGAGTACATCTAAAGCCCAGGGAGTGGCAATCTTAATCTCTAAACAAGTAAAATTCACTCTGGAAGACAAGGTAGCTGATGACAAGAGACATTTTCTTTTGTGAAAGGTGTATTCGATTCTCAAAAAAATGATACTGGCGTCTGTGTATGCTCCAAATTCATCACAAATTACATTTCTGGAAGACAGCTTTGCTAATTTACGCAGATTTCAGGAAGGAGACTTAATCCTGGGGGGGGGGGGGATCTAAATTACATACCAGATAAAGTCCTTGATTGATCTTCTCACAAAAACTCAGGCCAGAACAAAAACACAAATTTTAAAACAAAGTTGGCCGCTTTGTTTGACAAAATTCAACTAATTGATATGTGGAGGATATGAAACCAATCCACTAGAGACTATGCAAATTATTCCACCCCCCCATTAGACTCACACTAGAATAGACTTTATTCTAAATTCCCCTGCTCTCAGGGATTTAATTGCCTCTGTAGAAATTGGCCCCAAACTACTACCAGACCATGCTTGGTTACACTGTTCAATCAAGAATAAACAAGAAACAACCTCAGAGTTCATATGGACTTCTAACAAACTACTTTTATTAAAAGATACTACAAAGGAAAAATATACAAAGAAATTCAGGAATATTTTGCTCTCAATAGCAGAGGTTGAGCACTTTACAGTCTGGGATGCTATGAAGCTGGTCCTCAGGGGCAAAATAATCACTTTGTCAACACACCTAAAAAGGGGGGGGAAATAAGTTTATTACAGAAACATTGGCTAAAATTAAACAGCTCAAGCAAGGGCATAAGAAAACTGGCAGTAAGAGGGTGTACAAGAAACTGTTAGTGGAAAGAAAGCAATTAGATTCTACAGAGTTATCTTATATATATATATATATATAAAACCCCTCCTATATACTAAACAACAATTCTGGCAAAAATTTCCTAAAACTTTGAAACTCCTGGCTTGGAGAGTGAAGGACAAGAGGCTAAAATCAAGTATAACTCAAATGAGAGATAAGACGGAAACACTGAAATTCTCTTCTGAGGTGATTGCAGATACCATGGTCTTGTTCTATGATCGTCTGTACTCTTCCTTTAAGCCAAACCCAGATCATATCCAAAGCTTTTTATCCTCTTCTAATCTAATGCCAGGGTTGTCTGAGCAACACCAACAAATGCTTGACAAGCTGATTTCTGAACAAGAAATAACAGAAATGATCAAACAGCTAAAAAATAACACAGCTCTGGGGAATGATGGTTTCACCACAGAATTCTACAAAGCCTTCCATCCGGTTCTAGTAAAACCTTTAACACAAGTTTGTAACAACATCATGACAGTTGGGAAAATGCCTTTCTCATAATCTTCAGCTGTGCTAGTGTCCATACCAATAGAAAACAAAGATCCGTCTCAACCTGCATCATATAGGTCAATAGCCCTACTAAATCAAGATTACAAAGTGTTTACTTCAGTATTATCTAATAGGCTGAAAATTATAATTGCAAATTATATTAACAGGGACCAAATTGCGTTTATACCTAAAAGAAACATAGCTGATAATATTCGCAGAACACTGAATGTGATCAATTATTGCAGATGGAAACAGAAAGAGGCCCTGATTCTTAGTTTAGACATGGAAAAGGCCTTTGACTCAGCGGAGCCAATGTTTCTTCTGCAGTTACTTCACCATATGGGTTTTGGTAAAACATTTATGACTGCCCTTAGCACACTGTATGATTCATCCACAGCACAAATCAGAGTGAATGACAAGACCATTTGTTATACACTGGGGAACCCGTTAGGGTTGCCCGCTTTTGCCACTGCTGTTTGCCATTGTGATAGCTGAGGCAATACGACAAAACAATGCTATTCACCGAACAGAAATTGGTGATTCTGAATATAAAATAGAGCTTTATGCAGACAATCTAGTCCTTTACCTTTTGAACCCAACAAGTTCCCTGAAAACAGTGCAGGACACATTAAAAACAATTTAGTCAGCTTTCTGGTTTGGCTGTCAATCAAAGTAAATCCAATATATACTCTATAAACTTAACCTCTGAAAACATACAAAAGATCAAAACTGATTATCAATTTAACTGGGTATCAGCAGTATGGCACTACCCAGGAGTATTTATACCTCTTGATCTCATGATGCTGAAAAATGAAGTGCTTAAGGTATAATCGCAAACTGTTCTGGTAAGAAAGAAATGTGGGAGACAGGTAATGAAGCTGAGGTGGCTGAACAAGGAACTCCCTGAAGAGCTGAGACTGAAAAAGGAAATGTACAGGAAATGGAAGGAGAGCCAAATTGCTGAGGGTGAGTACAAGAAGCAGGCTCGAATCTGTAGGGATGGTGTCAGAAAGGCTAAAGCACAGATGGAGCTGAGGCTTGCGAGGGATGCTAAAAATAACAAGAAAAATTTCTACGCTTATGTTTGGAGCAAAAAGAACAGGGATGGGGTAAGCTCATTGCTGGGGGATGACGGTCAAGTCTTAACAAGGGATGAAGACAAAGTGGAATTACTCAACTCTCACTTTGCATCAGTCTTTAACCATAAGGTGAGCTGTATACAAACTGAAGAATGCAGGGCATATAAAGGAAGGAGGAACTGCCAGTCCAGAGTATGTAAGGAAAAGGTTAGAGAGCACCTAGTTGCCTTAAATACTTTAAAAGCTCCAGGGGCAGATGGCTTGCATCCCAGGGTGCTAAAAGAAACTGCAGATGTTATTTTGGAGCCTCTGGCTCTAATTTTTCAGATGTCCTGGAGTACTGGTGTTGTGCCGGAAGACTGGAGAAGAGTGAATGTTGTCCCAATCTTCAAGAAGGGAAAAAAGACAGACCCAGGAAATTACAGGCCTGTCAGCTTGACATCAATACTTGGAAAAATTCTGGAACAGATTACCAAATGCTCTGTCTGTGAGCACCTTGAACGGAATGAGTTAATTGGTAGTAGCCAGCATGGTTTATCAAGAATAAGTCATGCCAGACCAACCTTAATTTCTTTTTTGATAGAGTTACTAAAATGGTTGACTCTGACAATGCTGTGGATATAGTGTATCTAGATTTCAGTAAAGCATTTGACAAAGCTTCTCATGATATCCTTGAGGATAAGCTGGTTAAGTGTGGGCTGGATGGTGCAACCATTGGATGGATTCATGGTTGGTTGAAAAATTGTACCCAACGAGTGCTCATAAATGGCTCTGCATCTAAATGGAGGGAAGTCTCGAGTGGAGTGCCACAGGGCTTGGTCCTGGGCCCAGTGTTGTTCAATGTTTTTATAAATGACCTGAAGGAAGACGTAGAGGGGATGCTTATCAAATTTGCAGATGACACAAAGCTGGGTGGGATTCCTAATTCTGAAGAAGACAGAGTCAGGATTCAAAATGATCTAGATAGGCTGGAACAGTGGGCTGAGGCAAATAAAATGAAATTCAATAGAGATAAGTGCAAAGTCCTACACCTTTGACAAAAAATCAAAGGCACAGATATAGAATGGGAGGGACTTGGCTTGACAGCAGCACATGTGAAAGGAATCTAGATGTTCTGGTTGATCACAAGCTCAACATGAGCCTGCAGTGCAATATGGCTGTGAAGAAAGCTAATGCAATCTTAGGATGCATTAACAGAAGCATTATGTCCAAATCACAGGAGGTGGTAGTTCCACTCTATTCTGCTATGGTCAGGCCTCACCTGGAGTACTGTGTCCAGTTTTGGGCACCACACTTTAGGAAGGATGTTGACAAGCTTGAGCATGTCCAGAAGAGGGCAACCAAGATGGTGAGAGAGTTTGAATCCAAGTCTTATGAGGAAGGCTGAAAGAGTTGAGTATGTTTAGCCTGGGAAAGAGAAGACTTAGAGGGGACATGATTGCAGTCTTCAATTATTTGAAGGGCTGTCATGTAAAAAATGGAGCAGATCTATTCTCTCTTGCTCCGTATTGCAAGACTAGATCTAATGGGTGGAAATTATGAGGGAGTCGATACCAGCTAGATATCAGGAGAAACTTCCTAACTGTAAGAGTGGTTCAGCAGTGGAACAGTCTGCTTCGGGAGGTGGTGGATGCTCCCTCCTTGGACGTTTTCAAGTGGAGGCTGGACGACCATCTTTTGGGTATGTTGCAGGTATGTAGGGCTATCTTTTGGCTATGGTCATGCAGAGTGCAGGGGGTTGGACTAGATGACCTGCAAGGTCCCTTCCAACTCTAACATTCTATGATTCTAAGCTCCAAACACATAATTTTGGCAAGACTCATAAGGAAATAAGTGCTCAGCTGAGAGCCTGGGACAAACTTAAATTATCGTGGTCTGATAGACTATGTTTGGCAAAAAGTTTTATCTGTTATGAGGGCCGGATCTGACATAATTGAGACCATGTTAGGCCAGGTCATGTGTGTCATAAAATATAATGCCAGGTAGGGGAGATATAAACTTTATAAAGGATACAAACACAAATATATATATTTTTACTTAAAATAAAAACATGCTTAAAACATTAGCTCTGTAAACTGCAAACCTACTTTTGATTAGTTGCTGTAGATTTTCCAGGTTGTGTGGCTGTGGTCTTGCAATTAGGGGTGCGAAGGAAAGTCTTTGATAACATATCTACTTTTGGTTTATTGACATTCACCACAGAAATCTCATGCTCAGAGTTCTGAGTCTAGGACCCAGGTTAAAACATGAAATGGCTGAGTGATTAAGAGAGTCTGGCGAAGCAAGCTATAATGCAGCAGCAGCAGCAGCAGCAGAACTGGAAGCAGGAGATGGCCAGTTCCACTGCGGGCCTGATGGAAGCCCTTCGGGGGCCTGATCTGGCCCCCAGGCCGCATGTTTGACACTCCTGCTCTAATCATTGTGTTCTCATCTGTTTGGATCTGTGATAGCATTTTTTTCAACAACAAAAATCATAGCAGTGCCATTTTGTGAATATTGTATCACCCAGTTTAAATTAAACAATCAGACTGCTTTCTCGAGTCAACTATGAAGCCCCCAAAGCTATCTTCTTAAATATATATCTAATGTTCCAGATGCAAACAGAAAGACTAATTTCAGGCCAAGTTCTAAAATATTAACTCTTGAATCCTACAGCATTATCCCACTTGGGCTTTTTCCATTGCACAACCAGATTTTAACTGTTGGTGACCTTTGAGTTTAGTGGGTTTTGTATCCTGTGGCTGATATTCCATATGTGCAGGAGATTGTGCAAGGGGAAGCAACTCTTTTCAAGGAGAGATAATGCTTGCATAAACAATAGTGCTAATGCAAGTGATTCTGCTTGTGCAAATACATTTTATACAAATCAGAACTTCAGTTAGGTCATTAAAGTGCTGCATAGGATTCGAGCCTAGTGGTAGTTTTCGCACCAAGGAATGCTAGAAACCACTGAGGTTAATGATACATTCTTGAAAGAAAAGGCTAGGATTCTTAAATATCCATATTCCAGAGGTCATGTTTAGAATGTTGCAGAAACAGCAAAGATTGCTTAAAGGCTAACAGTTAAAGGCTAAAGGGCCCTTAAAGGATAAAAGTTGCAATTAGGGATGCGCAAAAAATCATTCTTTTTTTGGTTTGGGTATATTGAACCAAAAAAATTTCAGTATGGGGTTTGGGATTTTTTTGAAAAAACCAATTTTTTTTGGTTCCATTATACCCTATGGGGACCAACAGAAAATGGAGAATCAGTGTCTTCTCTAAGCACAGTGGCAGCAGCACAACTCAGCAAGTGAACACCAGCTGAGTTGCACCACCACTGCTGCCTTGGTGGGGATTGGAGGAGTAGGCATTTAAAGAGACTGCCTTCTCCAAGCACAGTGGTGGCGTAACTGAGTAACTGTCACTAAGAACTTAGTTATATTAGGCATATTGGATAAATTAAAGTAGCATGTTGCACAGTCAGGAAAGTGAGCAACTATGTGCAATAAACTCTCTTGAAGTCAGAAAAAAGAACTTACTTTTATTGAAGCTTATTCACATTTGCATGCATTTTGTACTAAAAGAATCAGAAGTCTAATCTAAATAATAATACTATTCTCTATTACAAGTGTCCTGCTATCCCGGCTGCACACGTGTAGAAGAATGAGTTCATGGGTGGTCCTGGCTTGCTTGCACAGCAGAGATCTGTGGAAGCATCCTCCCTTCTAGATGTCCCCAAAGAATGTGAACAAAGGCACAGACATAGGAGGAGGAGTCACGGAGACCCTTTCAGATTTGACAAAGAGAGGCTTCATGCATATGCACAGTCTGGTTCTAGAGCAAAGAGAAATATAGCAAACCCCCCTCCCCCCCAGTGTCCAAGCATACTGAGTTGCCTTTATTCCAGTAAGATGGACAATGAATGGTAGGTTTTCTTTAAAGCACAGAATTTATTTATGACTGATTTATGAGATTTGTGACTGATTTAACTGTTTAAAACAAACAGAGCTCAGTCTTGCTGTGTCATAATGTGCATATATGAATACTTGACTGTGCTATATTCTGTGCTATTAAGGAAGGATTGCAGTTGAGCAAACTGCAGACAGACACAAATGGGTTGATGAACAGACAAAGTGATACATGAAAAATCAGCCTCAGTTTGCAAATTGCAAATAGGACATGAACAAAACTGGTGGGTGTTTGAGCATCCCCTGCTGCACATCAAGTGGATTCTTTGGCAGAAACAATGGGCAAACTGAACCGTACTCTGTAACCACATGCAGCCAAGTTGACTCCATTGCACTGGACTCCACTCAGCATGCACAACGCCCTCAGGGACAGTGCCCTCTTGAAGTTTCCCAGTGCATTAAAGGGACAATCCATCCTGCCTGGCTAAGTGACTGACACTGCTTGCCAGTGGTGGATGAGTTTTGTCATAAAGCCATCTGTGTATGATATTTCTGTATGTGTTACCAATTTGTCAGTAAGACCAATCTCTGTGGGACACTCACCAATGCATCCCTGCTGTTAGCTAGTCCCTGAGAAGGAGCCTTATTCTGAACATCTTCATCAGAGCCACTGTAAATGGCATGATAGGGATGGGAATGAACAGCCAGTCCTCCTTCTGTAAGCAACTACCAGCTGAGAGTATGCACACAGCATGGCTTGGTATGATCTGATGTGTCTGTTAGTAATTTCAGCTCATCCATCCCAGCTTGGAAACAGTTGAGACATATTGATTAGTAAGCAACCAATCCTTTGTTTCGCTTTAAAGTCACCCTCGCTATGCTTCCTGCTACAAACCAGATGGATTTCTCTCCCTGGGCGTAATGAGCAAAAAGCCAAGACCAATGTTCTCTGTCACCATGGTGATACAGCAGCCAGAAAGGCCTGGAAGCTGCTACACCTCCTGTACTCTCCTGTCTCCACTGACCTGTCAGAACCAGGGAGGCTCAGAATGTGACATAAGCCACAGTGATTCATGGTACTCTCCATCTCCCTGAGTGATGAGAAGCTCAAAAAAGGCAGTACTATGGGGTTTGTTATCTTTGAGGGAGGAAGAGAGAGAAAGCTCACTGGAGGCTTATGGTACCTTTGGCATATATACTTGCAAGGTTTAAACAACAGATTATATTGAGAGCTAGCAAACTTCTAAAGCAGGCAGATTCTAAAGCAGACCCTCAAAGAGCAATTGCATCCATGGATACTGCCCCATCAGTGAATTGCTGCTAATAAGGCACAGCACTTTGCATGCATTCAAAATGCAAAATTGCTACACTTTGCAATGTGCACAAAGCACACAATACTGGAGGTTTGTAGTTGGATTTGTACATGTTACTACTACTATACTCTACTACTGATACTGTTACTACTGCATATAATATATATTATCTGTTTGCTGTATGTATTGCTCTCATTGCAGTGTTTTCTGCTTTTTTTGTAATATTTTCTGCAGGAACACATGATGCATAATACTTATGATTTGTTTCAGATTTCTTTAAGCCTAGTCCTAGTAGCTTGCTTTTTAGATGTCTCACCCTATTGATTGAATTGGTTTATGTAATCTGCCCTGAGTCTCAGTGAGAAAGGCAGATTATAAATAATATAAATATAATTGAAATAAATAATAGAGTGCAACTATGTTTGTAGACATGGTGGCTTGAAGTCCACCTCTGACACTCAAGCCCCAAAGGATGCAATGACATATATAGATGTGGTAGCTCAAAGTCCTTGAGTCCAATACTGACACCCAAACCCTAAAGGATGCAATGATGTATGTAGACATGGTGGCTCAAAGCCCTGAGTCCACTCCTGACACCCAAACCCAAAAGGGTGCAATGACTTATGTAGACATGGTCACTCAAAGCACTAATTTGCACCCTGACACCCAAACCCCAAAGCATGAAGCAACATATGTAGACATGGTGGCCTTGCATCCAACCCTGAAAGCCAAATACTAAAGGGTGCAACAATGTATGTAGACATGGTGGTTTGAAGTCCTGAGTCCAACCCTGACAGCCAAACAACAAAAGGTACAACAATATATGTAGACATGGTGGCCTGAAGCCCTGAGTCCAACCCTGACACCACACCCCCAAAGCATGCAATGATGTATGTAGACGCAGTGGCTCAAAGCCCCAAGTCCCACCCTGACACCCAAATATCAAAGGGTGCAATGATGTATGTAGATGTGGTGATTCGAAGACCTGAGTCCACCCCTGACACCCAAACCCCAAAGGTCCTCTTGGACCTGCTCAGACTCTGCTTCTTGGACCCTTGGTTGGCTTCCCTTGTGTATGACTCTTGGATTGAACGCTCAACTTTGTGCTTCTGGTTAGTGATTCTGTCTCGTCCTGTTGGTCTCAGCTGAGTCTACTCTGACCCAGGACAGTGATGGCCAGAACTTGCTTTGGAGTTCAATTGTGTTTCTTCACTCCCCTCTCCTGGAATCTCCTGGTTAGTTTCCCACTGTCTTCCTTCACCCTACTAACAGCTATTTTTCACAAATGCAAGGACTCCAGAACTTGCAAAGATCCGACACAAACAAAGGAAAAGAGTGTGCCCCCAGCACTTATACATCCCCCGTCCCATCCCAATGGAGGCAGACGGATGTCTCTTAGTTGAAAGCAGACTTGCCTGTCAGCTTTGGATAATCCCTATTGGTCCTTGATGGCTGAAAAATCCCCCATACACTAGCTTTTCAGAGAAAAACTACATGGGTGGGATTTTCTTTGCTGAGAGTGTCTGATAGATTCCAAGCCAGGTTGAGAAACTTGGAGACTTCTGGGTCCAAACATGTGACCTTTGAACTGAGCCACCCAAGCCTCAAACCAGCCAAAATACAGACCACACTTTAGGTTGGCATTCAGATCTGTGCCCATCCCAGATAGATGGATGGATGGATGGATGGATGGATGGATGGATGGATGGATGGATGGATGGGCAGGCACTTTAATTTTTCCCTTATTTAATTTTTTACTCCTATTATTTTTATTTCTCCTATCTTCTTTTGTTTCTTTTAACCTCCTTTCCCCCTTTCATTTTCCTAATTATTCCCCCTTCCCATTTCATTAATTTAAAATCTTAATAGATGACAAAGAAGCAGTTCTGCTGGTGACATATTATACAACACTTACTTAGAATAATCATTATTTACTACAAACAGCATAAATAGAAGATAATCTCCTTTATAAAATTCCCATCATTCTTATTTAGAATATTCATTGTTATGAATGCTTTGTATATGAGGATTTAAGATAATCTATTTATTTTTGTTTATTTATTGGATTTATATCCCACCCTCCCCGCAAACATCTTTCCTTACTATAATGGATATATACTCTAGTTAATTTATCAATATTTATTTATTTATTCAATTTTTTCCCCCACCCTCCCAGCCTAGGCCAGCTCAGGGCAGCTTACAAGCAGTTAAAATTCCAACAATACATACAAGTACATCAAAGTTAATATAAATACAATATTAAAATACCATGTTAAAATCAAATATAATAATAAAGTGCTAGTCTCTTTAACATCAACCACATTGGTCTGCTCAGATGGCATAAGAAGTACTTTAGTTGTCATAAATCATCATAGATCATAAGGAGGGATTGGCTCGGGCACTAATTGAGGGTCCAGTGGGTAAGGGCTCTTCACCATAAGATGTCAATTGTTATTAATAACAATGGTGGTCATGGTGGTGATAGCAGTGGTGGCGGCTCCAAAAGCCTGGCAGAAGAGCTCCATTTTACAGGCTCTGTGGAACTGTAAAAGGACCCACAGGGCCCTGATCTCCTCTGGGAGCTCATCCACCAGAATGGAGCCACCACCAAAAAAGCTCTGGCCCTGGTCATCACCAGCCTGGCCTCAATACTTGGGAGGACTAGCCAATTCTGGATCCCTGATCTTGGCATTCTCTGGGGTACATATGGGGAAAGGTGGTCCTTCAGGTATGCGGGTCCCTGGCCATAAAGGGCTTTAAAGGTAAGAACCAGCACCTTGAAGTGGATCTAGTAAGCTATAGGCAGCCAGTGCAGTACCTGTAGCACGGGCTGGATATGCTCCCAAATAGTGAGTCTCATCAACAGCCTGGCTGCAGCATTTTGCACCAGCAGCAGCTTCCAGATTTGCAACAAGGGCAGCCCCATGTAGAGGGCATTACAGTATTCCAGTCTCGAGGTGACCATCGCATGGATCACTCTTGCCAGGTTGCTGCATTCGAGGAAGGGAACCAACTGCCTAATCAGCTGAAGATGGTAAAAGGCTGACTTGGCAGTGGCTGCTACCTGGGCCTCCATTGTTAGAGAGGCATCCAGGAGCACTCCCAGACTCCTAACCTCTGATGCTGGCACCAATGGCGCCCCATCGAAGGTCAGAAGTGGGATCCCTACCTTCAGACTGCTGCGGCTCAGGCATAGGACCTCCATCTTTGTCTGATTCAATTTCAGCTGGCTCAGCCTAAGCCAGCCAGCCATGGCTTGTAATGCCCGGCCATGGTCTTCCAGTTTGGGGTTAGACTGGCCATCCAACAACAGATAGGGCTGGGTGTCCTCTGCATACTGGTGACAACCCAGCCCATGCCTCTGGGAAATCTGGACAGGAGGGCGCATATAGATGTTAAAAAGCATGAGGGACAGCACCACCCCTTGAGGCACTCCACATTCCAAAGGGTGCCTTCGGGACAGCTGGTCCCCCAGTGCCACTCTTTGTCCCTGATCTTGGTGAAAGGAAACAAACCACTGCAAGGCTAGTCCCTAAACTCCAATGTCAGCGAGGTGGCAGGCCAGTAGCTGGTGGTCGACCATATTGAATGCAGCTGACAGATCTAACAACACAAACCAGAAGGGATCACATTCTCAATTATACAATATTGTGGAAGAAGTCCAACATTCTCAATGAGCACCTGTTTATAAACTCATTTCAACTTTGCAGTCTTCCTCAGGAGTAATCCTATATTGTAAGGAAGTGTCATCTTCTTAATCCAGCTCAGTATTGTAATTTGTTAATTCCTTCATAGTGTCCTGGAATAAACTATGGTCAATGAAAAACCACATGAAGCTGAATGGAAAATAGTTATTATAAATGTATCATTATTTAATTTTTAGAAAACTTCTGGTTCCATTATATTTGTTTATATTGAGAGCAAGCCTATCCTCTGTAGGTGCAAAAAAGCCTGAGGAAGACTACAAAGTTGAAATGAGTTTATAACTGGGTGCTCATTGAGAATGTTGAACTTTTTTACAATATTGTATAATTGAGAATGTTGGACAAATTTTTGTAATCTTATAAAGTTTTAAAAAGCAATATAAATCTTACAAATGTTATTCATATCGCAGGGTTTGCTGGTGTGTTGTTTTTCCTGACAGATCTAACAAGAACAGCACTGCTGTTCTGCCCTGATCCAGGTGCCTCCAGAGGTCATCTGTGAAGGTGATCAGTGCTGTCTCTGTCCCGTGGCCTGGGTGAAAGCTGGACTGGAAGGGATCTAAGATGGAAGTGTCATCCAGAAAGCCCTGTAACTGAATTGCCACTGCCCTCTCTATTATCTCGCCCAAATAGGGCAAGTTGGAAACTGGCCTATAGTTGGCCAATCTGGTCGAATCCAGTGATGGCTTTTTCAGAAGGGGGCGCACCACTGCCTCCTTAAGTGCCTCTGGGAACTGTTTCTCTAGGAGGGACTTCTTGACAATCTTCTGCAAGGCACCTTGAAGCCCCTCACAACCGGCTTTAATCAGCCATGACGGGCACGGGTCAAGGGAGCATGTGGTACGGCGTACAGTTAGGAGCAATCTGTCAACTTTCTCTAGGCTGAGTGGGACAAAATAATCCATAATGTGACTAGAAGACGTGCTTGGAGCCTCAAGTTCATTCACTGTATCAACCGTAGCAGGGAGGTCACGGTGGAGCGACAAGACTTTATCCACAAAGTGGCTCGCAAAAGCCTCACAGCCAAGATCTAATTCCCTACAGTTTGGCCTGTCTTGTGACAGAGCAGTGATAGACCGAATTGTCCTAAATAATTGGGCTGAGCATGAGCTAGTGGATGCAATTGTGGCCGCATAATACTGTTTTTTTTGCGGCTTTGACTGCCATCTCATAGGATCTCATAAACATCCTATAAGATGCTCTTGTGGCTTTGTCATGGGCCACTGCCACCGCCTCTCTAGCCATCTCAGTCCCCGTTTCATTAGCCCCAGCTCCTGGGTAAATCATGGAGTGAGCCTAGACCAGGGGCAAAGAGGGCACTGGGGAGCAATCTCATCAATGGCTGCCAAGAGTCAGTCATGCCAATCCTCTACAAGCCCATCCAATGATACGCCAGGGGGCTTCAGATCCCAAATAGCCATCTGAAGCCGCATTGGGTCCATTAGGCTCTGGGGGTGAGCCCAAATAGGCTCACCACCCAAACAAGGTCAGAGTGGAATATTTTAGTGGGCCTTCAAGGCAAAGCAGTAAGACCATGGCACTGCCAAGGCAGTGATCCAGTCCACTGTCACCCCTGCCATGAAAATCAAATCAAGTGTGCCCAGCCCAGTGAGTGGGAGCCTGTCATGACCCCCAGGGGGTTGCCACCACTCTGGACTTCAGGTCCCTTGAGAAGGCCCAGAGTACCTTCCCAAGCCCATCCAAAATGTCCCTTTTCAAGCCGAGAACCATAGGTGTGGTGATTGGCAGAGAACATAAAACAAAAGGTTTATTAGCACAGTAATGGGGCAAGGAAAGCCAGACAAGTTGCTTAAAATATATAACAGTGTTTAAAGGCAATATAATCAAATCTAACACGACTACCTAGTTCACTACTTAACTGGTTACTACTTCAAGGCCCACAGCCCTCTTATATCAGGCTTCCTGCCTGTACTCACTCTGTCCCAAGTGAGGGATCTTTCTCCTCAGACCAGACTGTCCCTTCTGTGAGACAAGACCACAGAACAGCAAAAGAGCCCAGTTTCCTCACAGCACACAGAGTTTATATCACAGTCCCCTTCAGTTTAGCTCTGTGAGAGGAAAGAACATCTTTTTCCCACAGCCCACAATGTATGTAACAGTCTCTTCACACAATCCCTGTACACTGATTGGTTACAATTGTTACTAAGCATTGTGGGGATTGTAGTCTATGTCTGCTTTCTACTGCCATGCAGGTATCTCCTGGGACCAGGCTGCACTAGGCCTTGCTCTCAGTCCTGCACAGATCATGACAGAGCCATTACAAGTTGGGAGAGTCCCGGGGCCGCCATGGATGACACTAGGTCCACTGCCTGCATGGAGGTCGTGTCTTCAGCATGGACATTGAAATCATCCAAGACTATCAGCCTAGGGTGCTCCAAGGCCCAGCCTGATACAGCCTCTACCAGGGACAGTAGGCTACTAGGCTGGCACACTCAATGCCCATGATCCCCAGAGGTGGGAGTGCCCTGAAGGAGCAAGCCTCCCAGATGAATAAAGCCACTCCTCCCCCCCGCCTCCTAGTCCGTGATTGGTGAAGGACCAAGATATCCAGGTGGAGCTGACTGGGAGAGAGATACTGATCCAGGCAGAGAATCCAGGTGGAGCTGATTGAGAGACAGATACAAATATAAAATTTGACAGCTGTATACTCCTATGTTTACATTGAAAATAGTATATGGGAATAGTATATGGAAAGTTTGTATAATATTTTTAAAAAGAGAAGACTGAAAAGAAGAATGGTATCAAAAAGATAAAAGGAAAGAAGAATCAGATGAAGACCAAAGAATCAAAGAACTGGGGGAAAGCTATCATGAACACTGGTACATCAAATGCTTAAATGTTTTCAACCTGCCCAAACTACTTATTTATTCAAATATTTATATTCCACTTTTACCGTGACTCAAGGCATCTTACAAATCATACTGAAAAGCATAATAGGGGAGTGCAAAAAATATTTTTTTTCTACTCCATTAAAGCCTAAAGGGACCATTATAGTCAATAGGCCCATAGGCTATAATGGAGAATTGATCTGGGGGTATCTGAGGCTTTGGGAGGCTGGGTTTTTTGGGTTTTTTTTTTTGAGATAGCATCACCAAATTTTCAGCATGGCGGCTGGTGACTCTCCTATAACCCCCCCCCCAATTTCCAAAAGATTGGACCAGGAAGTCCAATTCTATGGGCCCCAGAAGGAGGTAACCCATCCTCCATTGTTTCCAATGGAGGGAAAAATACTTGTGAGTTGGAAGCTAAAAGCCCTGAGCAGCCAGCTAAAATGTTGTGCAGCTTAGAGGGAGCATTGTTAAGTCACCCTGCGCTGAGGCAAAAAACTCTGCATCGAAGGCTAAAAATTTGTGCATTAGTGCACCCTAGCACAGCTTAGTGGGAACACTGCTAAGGATACAAAAACAACAGTAAGAAGACAAAATTGATGATGCAGTTTTAATGCAACAACAAGAAGATATTATAAGAGTATAGAAGGTCCTGAAGGTCACGAATGTTGCCAGGTCTGCATTCTTTCGACTTCAGCAGGTCAGGCGACTGCCTCCCTACCTGTCCCCCCACAATCTAGCCACAGTGATCCATGCAATGGTCACTT
This sequence comes from Gekko gecko, assembly GCA_029375565.1. Classification (NCBI taxonomy): domain Eukaryota; kingdom Metazoa; phylum Chordata; class Lepidosauria; order Squamata; family Gekkonidae; genus Gekko; species Gekko gecko. The sequence continues at coordinate 211,476,115 of JAPDNY010000005.1, read as the reverse complement.
CCAGGCTGGATTACTGTAATGCATTCTATGCAGGGCTACCCTTGAGACTTACCCGGAAATTGCAGCTGGTCCAGAATGCAGCAGTGCGTGTTCTCACAGGAACACCATTAAGAGAATATCTACAACCAAGTGTTCTGCCAGCTGCACCGGCTTCCAGTTGAGTACCGGATCAAGTTCAAGGTTCTGATCTTGACTTTAAAAGCCTTATGTGGCCTGGGACCAAAATACCTTCAGGACCTTCTCACTACATCCCTCAAAGAGTGTTATGCTTCATGGATCAACATCTGATGGTTGTCCCCCAGTTCAAAGGAGGTTTGCTTAACCTTGACCAGAGCCAGGGCTAGTCATACCTGATGATGAAAAATCTCTTCCATTTCTATTAGCACCTTAACTCCTCACCTTATTTTCTCTTGTGAGATGTTAAAAAATTACATGGTACAACAAGGACTCCAGCTGCAACTTAGAAGCCAAAACAATATTTTCAATGGAACAAATTTCATGGGCAGTTGGGATTAATTATAGTCATGTCATTTAGTGCAAAAACATTCAAATATCTTCCATCAGGTCCCAAGATGCACAAGGGCTGGATATTGTATATCAGTAGCATAACTATATGGGCTTCCTGTGCTGTTACAGTTATAGGAAGTTGTGCTTCTTACTACAGCAAAAGGCAGATAGCAGACCATGTAACTCATGGCCAAATCAGATGTGATACTGGAAGGTCCACTTTAAATAGCAGGGAGACAAATTAGTGTAGTGCTAGAACATCAGGCTAGCATCTTGCAGACCTGGGTTCAAATCTCCATGCCACCATAGTTTGCTGTGTTCAGCCTCACCTACCACAGGGTTATTGCGGGCATCAAGTGGGCACGAGAGAGTCATGGATGGTACCTTGAGTTCTTTGGAGGAAATGTGGAATTCAAAAATACTAGATAGGCACAGGGGGACTAGTCTGAATCAGGATCATGGCGGGGGGGGGCATTCTCCCCATACCATTTTCCTGACCTGAAAAGGCCTTGGGCTGCTATTTACTTTGTTAGAACAAACAAAATACCCATAATACACACTTTTCAACTTTTAGTCATCAGGGAAAACTACAAAATAGAGAAAGATTAGAAGAAATACAGTAGATGAAAAATACAAAAGTCCCTCTGGATATACAACAGAAGGATAAATGCAGGTCTTGATGTGTTTAATCCTCCCTTTTATAATTCTTGTTACAGAGCATTGCTTATTGAAGGGTTTTTTAATACCAGCATGCTGATCACTTGTATATCTCTACAGCACAATCTGCTTTATTTTAATGTATGCTGAACAAAAACAAGAAGGTAACAAAACCGACATTTCTCAGATTCTCTTTCTTTATGTTTCCAGAACAAGTATTACTTTAAAGTAGGGTTTGAGAAATGCTTAGAAGAAAGAATTTAAAAATGGTAGAGATAACATGATTCCCTGTTCAGAGCTGAACCTATTAAGGAACAAAACACAACAGTGGGAAGACTCAGAGCCTTGCTGTTGGTAGCCCTAAGGCTATAAAATAGTCCCGCAATATCCCTGGTGACATTTAGGAAGAAAATGTCAGGTTTCTCAGAACTGGATTACTGCCACGTTGCCAATGTTCATATTGACCGGGTCTAGAATGATGTTCAGCCCCATTACGAGTTGAGCACCATTTCACTGAGAAGTCCCTTTCAGGCTCCAAATGCAAATCAAATTTCTGAGCATGTGCAGATCAACAAGGAACCAATGGACATATAGTTTTGCAGGCTGCCTGAGTACCAGGAGGGATGTCAGAGACCCTGGAAATAACATGCCCCAGAGCTTTGTGCTCATGACAGGGTTCCAGTGCAAGATAAATAGGGATGCTTGGTCACCTGCCAGTTTGACTCGAATCCTGACCAATGTTCCCTCTAAGCTGTGGAGTCTAGTGAGCAAAAATCCTATTTCATGAGCTACTGGCATTAAAATTGTGAGCAAGCGATTTGGCTACTTCATAAATTAGTTTGCTCTGGAGCCATCCATCCTGAGCTAAGGCAAAAATGTGTGGGCCGGAGGCTAAAAACTGTGAGCTAGCTCACACTAACTCAGCTTAGAGGGAACACTGATCCTGACCACAGTTGAGATCAGAAAATTGATTTGGTGACTGTCTGGCAGGGGTGAAAGAAAGCCAGTATGACGGGTATGGAGTACCCGAAACAATGTGGCTTAAGTACTACCTCCTGTCTTCTGCTTTGACCTCCCAGAAGACAGTAATACATCATTTACCCCTGGCAGCTGAGTACCTGTTTGTGCCAATCTGCACAAAAAGGTTGCAGCCCTGGCTTGCAGAGCAGAGAGGCATAGTAAAAAGTGTGCGTTTGTGTGTGGGGAATATCTGACGCTATCTTGTTGTCTGATATCCCACCTTTGCTGCATCCTAGCCTTGGTGGGGTAAGGGCGAAGCTGTTTGCCAACTGATGGGGCTGTCAATTAGGAGTCAGTTTCTGATCCCCCACACACATACTTTGATGCAGCCCACCTTTACTGTAAGCCAGCTAAACTGGTGGGGAATTGTGAGCTGACTCATAGATCTCTGTGGTCTGCTGGGAGTTCACTTCTGACCTCCCACCCAAAATTAATGTCAAAAGCTGGGGGAGGGGGGCAGGTTGGACCTCTGAACCTGGAAGGCCAGTGTTCTTTGTTGGAGGTCTTTGTGGCCTCAGTACTGGGAGAGGAGGGGTTAAACTCACCCTGTATCCTTTCTCTCCCATGCTGTCCCTCTCCACAGCTTCTCAGAGAGAGCCAGGCATGTCCTTCATGGCCTTTTGCTGACCTACCATTTAAACTGAAGCCCCACACATACAGAAATTCCCATATAAATCCTGTGATATTGAGTATTCTAGCAAGACTTCTGATTGGGGTGCAGCTTTGGGGGAATTCCTCATTTGGGGAATTCCCCTAGTCATATTCTGGGCCTTCTGGTCAGCTGGCAATCATTCCAGTTATTAGGTACAACTCCTTAAAGGAATCATACAGCTCTACTGGCACTGTTGGCCTTTTGAACATCGTTGCTATTTTAGGGCCCACCAGCTTTTCTTTGGGGCACAGCAAGAGCAGAACCATGTCATTGAACCCGCTGGGTGGCAGGGAGTCACCCTCCCCATCTGTCAGCCTCAGTTAGTCCAGGAGTGGGCTCCTCACCCTCGGACACTTAGCATCAATAGACCAACCACCAGACCATTTTTTCTTGCCTTCATTTGTACCCCACCTTTCTCCTTAATGGAGACTCAAAGTGGCTCACATTGTTCTTGCCTACATTCATCCTCACAACAGCTCTGTGATGTAGGTTAGGCTGAGATTGTGTGACTATCCCTAGGTCACCCAGCAAGCTTTCATGGCAGAGTGGGATTTGAATCTGGTCTCCAAGATCCTAGTCAGATACTTTAACCATTGGACCAAACTGGCTAAACAGCTGCTTGAGTAGTTCTGTGAGAAAATGAACCCAAGAAGGTTCTACCCAGGGCTTTTTTTGTATAAAAAGCCCAGCAGGAACTTATTAGCATAATAGGCCACACCCAACAGCAGAAACTCATTAGCATATTAGGCCACACACCCCATGTTACCAGAAGTGGGGTCATCCAGTCACACCCTCCTTTTGCTTCTTATTCTGTTTACCTTGTTTGTTGTCAAAACCCAGGGCTTTTTTGTAGTAGGAACTCCTTTGCATGTTAGGCCACACACCCCAATGTAGCCAGTCCTAATGAGTTTCTGCTGTTGGGTGTGGTCTATTATGCTAATGAGTTCCTGCTGGGTGTGGCCAACTTGGAGCCAGCCGGAACTCCCTTCCTGTGCATTCCTGCACAAAAATAGCCCTGGTTCTACTCATGAATGATTTTGAGAAACAAAAAGCTATGATCAGCTCCTGAACATGTGCACTGTGAAATTCATTGCGTTCCTAAAAAAGATCTGTGGCATGCTATTACCAGGGTGCTTGATATTTATTTACAAGTTTACATATTGCTTTTCTGCCCTTACAAGGGCCACCAAGGCAGCTATTAAAACATACAAAATAAAATCACATTTTAAAACTCTTAATCCCCCCTCACAGACACACTTCATTATAACAATTAAACAATTGTAACAATTAAAAATGAAACTAAAATATATACAAAGACATTAAAACAACAATTGAAACACTGAGGGGATGCCAAACAAAACAAAAAGTCAGTGGCAGAAAATGTCAACAGAAGGGGACAGATTAATCTTCTTAGGGAGAGAGTTCCAGAGTTTTGGGACCTCATCTGAGAAGGCCATCTCTCAGGTTGTCACCCACCTGATCTCAGAGGGCAGAAGGAGACACCCGAAGATGACTGCAGTGGTCCGGCAGGTTCATAAGGGAGTAGGTGGTCCTTCAGGTACGAATTGTGAACACCCTCACATTGCACTAGGAAACAAATTGGGAGTCAGTGTAGATGGGCTAAGACTGGAGTGATATCATCCCTACGACTCACTCCAGTCATCATCACGGATGCAGGTACCAATTGTAGTTTCCAAACACTTCTTAAGGGCAGTCTCATGGAGAGTGCATTGCAGTAATCTAGGTATAACCAGTGCATGGCCACGTCTTTTCTGCCCAGGAAAGGCTACAATTGGCTAACCAGTCAAAGCTGGTAAAATGTACTCCTTACCTAGCAGTGGGCCTGGGTCCAAGAGCACCCAGACTACACACTTGTTCCTTCAGCCCCAGTGCAACTTCTTCTAGAACAGGTGACACCTTAAATATCTGATTGTAAGAGGATATTTTATTCTCGCATCCAGTTACAGAACCTGGACTAAACAGTGGCTACAGGACTTTTCCTGTTCAAAATGTTTAGCAGCAGATACTTCCAGGATTTATCTATTAAAAGCTATCTAGCAACCTTTAAATCTGATAATACAAATGAATTAGATATGAGTTCTGTTCTTTGAACTAAAACCAGCAAACCAGACCAAAAACCTCCAGAGACTTTATCCTCTATTGAAAAAAGAAATCGTTCTTGTTTCTAAAATAGTTATTTATGTTCTTGATGTTGCAAACTGAGCTTTAATCTGGTGTCTCTGAATTGTTTCTTGCACAGAATTTTTTTTGGGTATCATGGATTACAATGTTTCTGATAGAGATTCAGTGGGTCATGCTTCTTCCCTGGTGTATATATATGGGTATATCTACTCCCCTCTGTTATAAATCCATTTCCATTCATCTTTGACACACCCTCTGTCTACCTCATCCATCTGCAGTAGGTTGCATGGCCTCTGGGACTTTCTGTTCTGTGTCCTACATACCTAGCATACAGACATGCTGCATAGTTGGTGCAATAATAACAGGTGGAACAAAAAAGGGGCTCATCGTGTACATGAGCAAATTGTCTAAGGAACTCAGCAAGGTCATAACAGAAGAGCTGCACAACAGCAACTCTCTAGTGGCATTAAGTTCCATAGAACTTGATGAGATTAGAAGGTCATTTATCCAGACTTGCACTGATATAGGAAGCCTACTTCATACCCAACCAGAGTTTATTCTAACTAGCAGCTGGAAACATTTTGTGCAGTGACAACTATATTTTTGCACAGTTTGGCACTGGTTGCTTCATAAAAGATGAATAGATTAAAAAAAGAAGAAATAGAAAATGAAAATGTATCCTGTATCTTTTTGTCTGTCACTTCTTATCCTGGTAAATACAGTTTATTATTGGATATATCACATGTTCATACAATTTAAACCTACCTACATATCCATTTTTCTTATTTCCCTTCTCCCCCCCCAAACAAGGCTTCCCGCACTGCTCCAACCCCATTAATGTCTCTCTTATTCTGTTACAATTACTTCTAAACTTATTTTTTCTTACAAACGGTAACAATTCAAAAATCTAATTCTATTTCATTTTCTTCTTAATAACTATCAAAGCAAATCAAACCACGTTTAATATCCCAATTTTTCAACAAGTATTTTTGAAAGTCTTTCCAGTCTTCAAAGAAAGTTTCATCTTCTTCGTTGTTTAACTTTCTTGTTAATTTGTCCATTTCTGCCAAAAACAACGTCTTTTTAATCCATTTCCATGTTTCAGGTACTTTATCTTGTTTCCAACATTGAGCAAAAATCAGTCTAGCTGCTGTAATCAAGTACCATAGTAGTGTTCTCTTGGCTACATTTATTTCTTCCATTTTAAGACCTAACAATAACATCTGTGGGTCTTTCTTAAAAGTACATTTCAAAATTTTTTGTATCTCATTGTGGATCTCAGTCCAATACTTTACTGCTTTATCACATGTCCACCACATATGGTAAAAAGACCCTTCATGTTTTTTGCATTTCCAACATTTGTTGGACATACTTTCATTTATAATAGCAATTTTTTTAGGCGTCATATACCATCTGTACATCATTTTATAACAATTCTCTTTAACATTTACACAAGTTGAAATTTTCATTGACTTTTTCCACAAATATTCCCAGGATGTCATTAATATCTCATTATTAACATTTACAGCCCATTTTATCATTTGCTCTTTTACAATTTCATCCTCAGTGTACCATTTCAATAAAACCTTGTACAGTTTAGAAATCATTTTTTTACCTTTCTCAAGCCATACAGTTTCAATTTCAATGTTCTTTTCTCTGAAACCATGTTCTCTATTATCGGTCTTAAATAAATCATAAATCTGTCTGTATTTCAACCAATCATATTCAAATTCGACATCAAATCTATCTTGTAACACAAAGTTTTTCCCTTCTAATTTTAAAAGATTTTTGTAAGGTAGCCAATCTAACCCTTGATTTCTTGAATGTGGGTTAATCACTTCAGCTGGTACTATCCAAAGTGGTCTTTCTTCTGAGAAGAATTTTCTGTATCTCATCCATGTCTCGAACAGTGATTGTCTTACAAAGTGGTGTTTAAAAAATTTGTCCATTTTCACTTTTCCATACCATAAATATGCATGCCATCCAAATTTGTTATCATGCCCTTCTAAAGCCAATAACTTCTTATTCTCAAGATTAATCCACTGTTCCAACCATGTTAAACAGACGGCATCATAATACAGTCTTAAATTTGGTAGTTGTAGGCCTCCTCTCTCTCTTGCGTCGCATAAAATTTTCATTTTAATCCTTGGCTTTCTTCCTGCCCATACGAATTTGGATAATTCTTTCTGCCACGAATCCAATACTTTCCTTTGTTTTAGTATTGGAATGGTCTGAAATAAAAACATCAAACGCGGTAAAATATTCATTTTTACAGTTGCGATTCTTCCCATCAATGATAAATTCAAAGTGTCCCATTTCTTCATATCTTGCTGAATCCTGTGCCACACCTTTTCATAATTGTTTTTAAACAGGTCAATATTTTTCATGGTTAATTCAATTCCAAGATATTTAATCTTTGTAACTACATCACATTGGATTTTCTCTTGAAGTTCTATTTGTCTTTGCTTCGTCATGTTTTTACACATCACCTTAGTTTTGTTTTTATTAACGTAAAAACCCGCAACTGAGCCAAATTCTTCAATTTTCTCCATCAGATGTGGTATTTTCTCAATAGGATCCTGAATCATAAACATCACATCATCTGCAAATGCCCTATATTTGTATACGAATCCTTTCACTGAAAGTCCTTCAATACTATTATCTTTTCTTATTGCTGTCAATAATATTTCCAACATCCAAATAAACAGCAACGGAGACAACGGGCAGCCTTGACGTGTTCCCTTTTGAACTTGGAAAAAATCCGTCCTTTCTTTGTTTATATTCAAAGCCGCTTTTTGTTCTGAATATATTGCCACAATCATGTTTAAAAAGAACTGTCCAATGTCCAATTTTTCAATAACTTGCAGCATAAACTCCCAATTTAAGTTGTCAAAAGCTTTTTCCGCATCTAGGAAGAGGAATCCAACTTCTTTTTCTGGATGCTTGTCATAGTATTCAATTGCGTCTATCACCACTCTTAAATTGTCTCTGATTTGTCTATTTGGTAAAAATCCGGCTTGTTCTTCCGCTATAGTATCTTTCAGATATTTTTTCAATCTCTCCGAAATTATTTTTGCAAATAATTTGTAATCATTATTTAATAGCGATATTGGTCTATAATTCTTTACTTGAGTCAAATCCAAACCTTCTTTAGGTATCAATGAAATATTTGCTTCTTTCCATGAGTCTGGGATCCGTTTAGTCCTTCTTATCTCATTCGACAGAAGTACTAAAATGGGGGTTAGCTCCTCTTTAAATTTCTTGTAGAACTTTGCTGTGAAGCCATCTGGTCCTGGAGCTTTGCCCAACTTTGCATCTTCTATCGCCATTGTCACTTCTTCTTTCGTTACTAAACCATTTAATGATTCCTTAATTTGTTTTCCCAGCTCTGGAACTTCAATAGTCTCCAAATATTTCTTAATTCTCTGTTGATCAATTCTTTTCTTTTTGAATAATTTGGCGTAATATTTGAAGAAAGCTCTTTTTATACCATTCAAATTCATAACATCCTTTCCATCTTCAATAATTTTAGATATAAAATTCCTTTCTTTTCTATTTTTCAATTGCCACGCTAAAAACTTTCCTGGTTTGTTTGCACCCTCAAATGCTTTTTGCTGTAATTTCTTCAGATTCCAATATAATTCTCTGTTTAATAAAACATTCAGCTGATCTTGCAGAAAGTGGATCTCTTTAATAATCTTTTTCTTCCCTGGTCTTTTCTTTAATTCCTTTTCTTTTTGTCGAATTTTTTCATAAAGGTCTTTCTGTTGTTGGATCTTTTGCTTTTTGTCCTTGGAGTTCAGAGAGATAAGCATACCTCTCATTACCGCTTTGTACGCATCCCATACAACTTGTATATCTGTACCTTTATTTAAATTCAATTCAAAAAAACTTTTCGTTTCTTTTTTTAAAGTTTAATTGATTAGTTTTTGATCCAATAAGTCCTCATTAATTCTCCAATATAGTTGTTTAGTTTTTTCTTTAGATATCCAGAGTAAGGGATTATGATCAGAATTAGTTTTCGGTAAAATTTGTATTTTATAAGTTTTTTGCGCCATCTCCTCTGACATCCAAATCATGTCAATTCGGGAAAAGGAATTATGTCTATTAGAATAAAACGTGTAGTCCTTAGTCTTGGGATTCCACTTCCTCCAAACGTCTTCCAGTTTCTCTTGCTTCATCAATTGAAAAAAATTTTTTGGTAACTTTCCAATTGTCTCTCCATTTGCTTTGGATTTTCTGTTCAATATGTTATTCACTGTACCATTAAAGTCTCCAGCTAGGACTATTTGATCATAATTTAAACAGTCCAACTCTTTAGTCAAGTCATTGAAGAAAGTCTCTTTTGCACCATTGGGTGCATATATATTTACGAGCAATGTCTTTTTTCTGTTCATCAATATTTCCACGCCAACATATCTTCCTTCTTTATCTGAGAAGATTTTTTTAGGGTCCAATTCTTTTGAAACATAAATCACTGTTCCTTTTTTCTTATTAGTTGCTGAGGAATGAAATTCTTCTCCCAATTTTTTATTAATCAAATATTTATTATCTTGTTTTCTGATATGTGTTTCTTGTAAACAAATTATGTTACATTTTTGTTTCTCCAGCCAATGATTCACTAATCTTCTTTTACTTGGTGAATTTAGTCTGTTTACGTTCCAAGATAAAAATTTGTAATCCATAATTGTATTGAATTAAATATCTTTAAAATCATCAAAATTGTTCTCTTTAAATCTGTATAAGTCTCCTTCAGATTTAAGAGTAGATCTCACCGAATTGTACACGAATGAAAGTCCATATGGAATCTCCCATCTGAACCTGATGTTCATTTCTTTTAGTCTGTCTGTCAATTTCTTGAATTTCTTTCTGTCTTGTAAAATCGATCTCGGAATTTCTCTCAGAATTATTATTTTTTTTCCATTAATTTCCAACGGTTGTGTGAATTGTTTCTTGAAAACATCTTCCTTCATTTTTGTTGTCACGAATTGAACAATCACATCTCTGGGTAATTGCTTTCTCTTGGCATAAGCTGAGTTTACTCTGTAAATCAAGTCAAAGTCTGGATCCAAATCTCCAACATCTTCCCCTACATAAGTTGTCAATGTATTGATTACTAGAGCTCGTAGATCCTGATCTTCCTCCTCTTCTATCCCTCTCAATCTCAGATGATTCTGAGTAGCTCTATATTCCATCATAGACTCCAGTCTTGTATTTTCTAACAGGGATTTTTTAACCTTCTGTTCCATTTCTTCAGATTTTGTCACCAGACTTTTGACCTCTTTCTTAACTTCTTCTGTATCTTTTTAAATCCCTGACACTTCTGTTAGTACCAGTTATTTCAGTTCTTCCATATTTTTTTCCTGTACTTGGACTTGCACTTGTTGTATTTGCTCCAGTTGTATTTGCAGCTGTTGTTGCAATTGTTGTTGCAGCTGTGATTCTATTTGTTTTCCAAGATTCTGCACCACTTCAGTCATCCGTTTTTCCATCGCTTCCATAGCCGCTTGCCACTCTTTTTTTTCCTTTGCAGTCATTCTTGGACTAGGTGATGAAGCAGCTCTAGGTCTTGACCTCAAATCCGTCTTGGAAGCGACTTCAGTGCTAATCAATCTTTATATTAGCAATCTTCAAGCCAAATCGCCACCTTTATAACTTGTATCAGCGCTTTTTCGGCTTAAAAATAACTTTTTAAAATTTAGTCCTCCTCAAAATGTCGGGCGCAATTTCTCTATGATTTTCCGGCTAGAGTAGGCTCCTTCCAGACTTCCTGTTTATCTGTCCGTCTCTGTAATCCAACTTCCGGTAAAGGTGGTGTCACACAATCAAACGTCCGTCTGTTTCCGGCACAGCAACCTCTAAAACGTCCACTCTAGCCTACTTCCTGTATCATAGAGTCACAGTTAGTTTCGTTTCTGCTACGTAAAGTTTAGACTTGATTGACCACAGGAATGCAAAACAAAGTCACTTTTCAGCCGTTTTCTCTAAAGGAAAGCCTTCGTTTTACTTTTAAATCAAGCGGAATAGTTCATTAAAGGTTTCTACGCTTATCCGTACGTTTCAATTTCGCGTTCTTCTTTAAACCGGTAAGCGCTTATTCGTTTGTTACCTTGCTTGTAATCTCGGGGTTTCGCGGTGCTTCTTCTGTAATCGATGTTAAACTTGATGTTAAAGAGATCGGTAGATGACGAATTTATGCTGAATTCTCAGCCCAGCTGGTATCTGTAGTGCTGATTTGCAACTGCCCTCTTCACGGAAGGAGATCAAAGTGTAAACAAGCTTCCTCCGAAGCTTATCCACACCGATCTCAACTCCCCCTCAGGCTTGGCTGCTTGCTTGCCACCCCCCCGCCTGGGGAGTGCTGCGCTGGGCCAGATAAAGCCCAGACTGTCGTCAGATACCGCAGTACACTCTGCACAACTCGCAAAGTGTGTCCATTCGCCATTTTACTCCGACCGGAAGCCCCTAAAATAGTTATTTATGTTCTTAAACTAAGCACACCTATATTATGAATGGAGCTGGGGGTCATTTGCTCGGAAGGACCTCGGGCTTTTGAATTTTCCCTTGCATGCTTGCTTGGAACAGGTGTGCTGTTGGGTGCCTGGTCTTCCGATACCACCACAGTCGTCCCTGGGAAAAGCCCCATCTGCGATGGTACCACAGCTTCCAGTGTGTTGGGGTCCTCATATTCGCTGTCATCTGGGTCAGCCAGAAGGACCCTGCAGCGCAGCTGGTTGATGTGCCACTTCAAGAGTTGTCCGTCTTCACTTGAGACCTCATATGACAGGGGCCCTGCTACTCTTACGACCTGAGCAGGAATCCATGTCAGGCCCCGGGCATAGTTCCGGGCATCCACCAGATCCTCTGGAAATAAACCCGCGGCGCTTCCTGCCCCTCGGGGCTTGGGTCACATTCAGGAGCCCTGTCTGGTTAGAGATGATCTAACCTTGTAGTCACGCGCCTACCCAGAAGGAGCTCGGCCAGGCTGTGCCCGGTAGTGGTGTGAGGCGTTGTGCACTGGCTGAAGAGGAAAACAGCCAGTTTGTAGTCCCAGTCCCCTGTGTCCATCCGGTGGAGAGCCTCTTTGGTGGTTCTCACCATGCATTCGGCTTGGCTGTTTGTTGCCGAGTGAAATGGGGCTGAGCGAATGTGTTTTATCCCATAATAGCCCATAAACTCCCTGAATTCTGTGGACGTAAAAGCTGAGCCATTGTCCATGACCATGAAGCCAGGGATGCCTTGGGCACTAAAGATCCACCACATCACTCAGATGTTGGATCAGGAGGAGGTGGAGGGCACTGGGACTACCTTGAGCCATTTACTGTAGGCATCCACCAGAATAAAGAAAAGTTGTCCCTGAAATGGCCCACAAAGTCCAAATGTAACCTGACCCAGGGTTTGTGTGACAATTCCCATGGTTGCACCGGTGCCTGGGGGGGAGCCGGTCATGACTCTTGGCACTTCTGACAATGCCTTACTATATCCTCTATGTCCTGGACTAACCCTGGCCACCACACATAGCTTCTGGGCAACGCTTTCATCCAGATGATCCTGGGATGAGTCTTGTGGAGGGCTGCGAGTACTCGTTTCTGCAAGGGCTCAGGGATCACCACCCAACCACCCCACATTAGGCACCCTTTGTGAGAGGATAGCTCATCCCTGTGGGAGGAGAACACCATGAAGTTGGGGGGCCCCAGGCCCATGGGCCATCCCCTCCCCACCCAGTCCAAGACCCGGGAGAGAATGTGATCCTGGCCCATGTGCTGGGCAACCTCTCCCACCAGGACTGGCTAATCCAGGAGGGCCTCCAGGAGGGTGATGTGATGGGTCGAGGCCAGATCGGGGTCAGAGGAGGGCAACGGAAGGTGGCGTGGCCCATCACCTTCCCTGGGCAGTGGACGAGCTCATAGCTGTAATCTGCCAGGAAAATAGACCAGCGCGGTACCTGGGGAGAAAGCATCTGTGGGGTCGGGCCATGAGACCCAAGAGGGGCTCATGGTCCGTAACTACAGTGAAGGGCCAGCCATACAGGTAGTTGTGGAATTTCTTAACCCCTGACACAATCATGAGCACCTCCTTGTCAATTTGCACGTAATTCCGCTCTGCCGCCAACAAAGTCCTGGAGTAGTATGCTACCGGGACCTCATGGCTATCCACCACCCAGGACTGCCCCCACCCCATAGGGAGATTCATCGCATGCCAGCACCACCAGCAAGGTCTCGTCGAAATGGGTGAGGACCGCATTTGACGTTAACTGATCTTTAACCACCCTGATGGCGGTGACGTGCGTGGTGCCCCAGACCCAGGGGGTATGTTTGTCCAGGAGGTGGTGCAGCAGCTCTGCAACTGCCGCCTTGTGGGGCAGGAAGGAATGGTAAAAATTCAAAAGCCCCAGGAAGGCTTGGAGCTCTGTTTTGGACAAGGGGGTGGGCACCTGCACAATGGCCCTAATTTTGTCATCTGTGGGGTGAATTCCCTGGACATCAACTGCAAACCCCAGAAACTCCACCCTCAGTACCCCCAGGAGGCACTTTTCCCTCTGGACTTTGAGACCCGTGGCATCGAACATCTGAAGCACTGTTCTGAGCCATCTGCAAACATCTTGGAGTCTGGTGCCATGATCAGTACATCATCTAGAAAAGGCTGGACTCCCAGGATACCTTTAAGGAGACAGTCCATAAAGCTTTGAAAAATACCTGGTGCCACACTCACCCCAAACTACAGCCTTTTCACCTTAAACACTCCCTTGTGGGTAATGATAGTTTGTGCCTTGGCAGTGGCGGCGTCTACTGGCAGCTGCTGGTAGTCCAATTTTAAAGACCTGCGCCCCCGCCAGGGAGGCCAAGACATGGCCGACCGCTGGCACTGGGTAAGCATGTGCTGGAGCGCCTTATTCAGCGTACATTTATAGTCCGCACAAATCCTCACATCCCCATTTGGCTTCACTGGGGTTACTATAGGTTTCTCCCACTGAGTGTGGGTGACGGGCTCCAGCACCCCTTATTCCAAGAGGCGATCCAGCTCCACCTCAATTTTTGGTTTAAGTGCTAAGGGAGGATGCCTGGCCTTCATGTGAATGAGCTGCACCACTGGGTCAAGGTCCAGCGTAACCTGGGGTCTGGAGCACTGGCTGGGAACTCATTGCAGACTGAGGTGAAAGTCTGAGGCATGACCTGATTTACCCCATCACCTTAAACCCCAGGGGCCTGAACCACGAGAGCCCCAACAAATTTGTGAGCCATCCCTCCACCACCAGCAGGTCCAACAGTCTGTCAAAATCCTTGTACTGCACCCAGAACATGCCCCAGACCTTAATGGCCACTGGATTTTTTGAAAGTCCTGCAGTGACAAACCCCATGGCTTTTGCAGGAGGGGACCCCCCCCCGGGGGGGCAGAGCATACGTAGGGTGTTCGTCGAAATAATAGAGAAAGATGACCCAGTGTCCTGCTCCATTCTACATGGGGACTCCTCTATCAGAACCGTGGTGTGCATCTTGTTGGGGCCATCAAGGGGCAAGTTCATTACCTGGTGCTGTTGCTGGTGGGCCGTGAGGATGTGCAGATCCGTGGATTCCTGGTGAGCGGATGTCTTCCTGCGCAGTCTCTGAGACTGGCAGACCAGGGCGATGTGCCCTTGCTTTCCTCAGGTCCGGCAGGCGACATCCCAAAAATGGCAGGTCCAGTGCTCGTGTGCCTTTCCACAGCTGGTGCAGGGTGTGGAGGCCCTCTCTGAAGGAGTGGCTGCCAATGCTTGTGATCACATCAAGATGGGTGGTGCACCTGCAGGATCTTCTCCTCGTCTGAGATGTTGGAACATTGGGTCGCAGTGGTGAGGTGTACCACTTGGCCACTGGTTCCTTGGTGCACTTTTTCGTATGCCACTGCTTCTTTCAAAGCCTTGTCCAGGGTCAAGTCCTCATGGCTGGCTAGCTTGCAGTGCAGTTTGGGTTCCCTGAGGCCCATGATGAATTGGTTCATCAGGGTATCACTGAGGCTGGGGAACTCACACAGGTGGCCGCATGGCGAAGCCCTGCCAGGAAGTATGTGGCAGAGTCACCCAGGCCCTGGACTTGCACAAAGAAGTTGATGCACTCCGCAATTTTCATTAGTTTGGGAACAAAGTGTTCATTAAGCGCCTTCACCAAGACCTCAAAGGTTTCTTCCTTTGTCTTCTTTGTGGTAATCGGGCCCTTTTTTTTTTTCCGGCCCCCCAAAGGGGATTTCTTTATTGCTTTTCTAAATACTACAAAAGAAGTACAGAAAACTACAAGAAACAAGAGGGGGAAGGGGAAACACCTCTAATCTACAGGTAAAAAAGTGATAGTCCCAAAACTACATTAGAAACCCCA
Source organism: Gekko gecko (assembly GCA_029375565.1). NCBI lineage: Eukaryota > Metazoa > Chordata > Lepidosauria > Squamata > Gekkonidae > Gekko > Gekko gecko. Next base: position 211,460,788 of record JAPDNY010000005.1, on the reverse strand, counting down.
AGTATGAGCGATTATTCTTAAGCTTAACATATAGTTATACAATTTAACATATTTAGATCTAGCATCTTCTGTGGCTGGTGGTTCTGTTCATCTAATGCTGCAAAAGAAAATAAACAAGTTAATTATTGCTCTTAAAGACACACCAGGTATTCAAATGCTATAATAGTAGGCACTTCATTCAAAGTCCTTCAGCCTCTATTTTACTTTGTCGAACCTTGTTTTCCTGAATGGTACTATCAACCCAAAGTGCTCAGGTTGCTACACGTGCTTTACTTCTAATGGACTCAGCACTGTAGACCATTTGCTGGTGTCCCCAAGTATATACTCTCAAGTCACTAACGTGGAAGTAGGAGAATATTTAGGAGGAGATCATCTCCCTCTGACTTTTGGAGCCACTTTTCAGCTGCGGGCTATTCCCACTCACAACACCTTGGGACTTCAAGAGCGAACTTTAGCCAAGAAACCTATTAAATGGTCTCAAGAGATTGAGTCCCAAATACACGAGATCCTTAATCGGGGAAACATCGAGGCAGATATGACCCAATATTGCCTTGTAGGCGATATTGTAACAGGGCTGGAACATTATGGAACATTAATGAGGAATCTATCATCTCTTTGTTCTGTGGAAAGGGGAGTCAAGGGAAAAGAGGAGTTTACACCCATACTAAAGAGCAACAGCTGGTATGATGAGGAGTGTAGGGAATTGAAAAGAGCAATTAGACTACAGTACAGAACAACTAAAAAGACAGGTCTTCAGAAGGACCTAGAAAAGATTAGATCACTTAAACAAGAGTATAAGAAGACTATTAAACTTAAGAAAGAGCTAACTTCTCAAAAAGACTGGTCAGCCCTACATCTAGCGATAGCAAATAATGACCATAAGCTCTTTTGGAACCTAATTAAAAACTCTTCTCTTCCCTCACACCACCAGACAGATATAACCACATCTCAGTGGATAGCCCATTATAGTGCCCTCCTTCAAAGTCCAATGGTACTTACATCATCCAATAATACAGAACCCTGACTTTTAGCTGAGAATATGGGAAATTGGCCAGCGGTTTCCCCCATCCAAATTACTAACATAATAAAACATCTGAAAAGGGGAAAAGCTCCTGGGCCAGACTTCATTCCTCCGGAATTATTTTTGATGAACCCTACTTGGTGGGGCTCCTGTTTAGCTCCCATCTTTTCACTAATAAATAGTTCTGGTGTTATACCAACTGAGTGGAAGCGTTCAATTAAAGTTCCAATCTACAAGAAAGGCAATAGGGCTGACCCTCACAATTACCGACCCATAAGCTTACTCTCTATTCCAGGGAAAATATATGCAGCACAGCTCCTTGAGAGATTAACAGATTGGATTGATCAGGAGGTGATTCTCCTCCCAGAACAGACAGGTTTCCGCAAAGGGGTTTCAACCATGGATCACGCCCTTGTTTTACATCATTTAGCGAGCAAGTATTTGGCTTCCCCAGGCGGGAAACTGTATGCGGCCTTCATGGATTTGAAGACCGCTTTCGATTCCATCAGTCATGGCAGACTATGGTGCAAACTGACAGAAACTACAATAGACAGAAGGTTACTATCTTTAATTATGAACTTATACACCGATACCTCCGCCCAAATTAGATACAATTGGCAAGGCCAACTTACTGCAAGTTTTCAAACTAACAACGGAGTGAAACAAGGCTGCTTGCTCGCCCCAGCTTTGTTCAATTTATTTATCAATGATATGATCCCATTTGTGAAATCCCAGGCCAAACACCCCCCTTTTATGGTAAATATACCAATTCCAATCCTTCTGTACGCAGATGATGCCGTTCTTCTCTCCAAAACAGAACTGGGCTTAAAATCAGTAATAAACGCATTTATTACATACTGCATAAAAGAGGACCTTAAAGTTAATTATTCCAAGTCAAAGGTCCTTAGATTTTCCAGAACATTCCACAATGGACCTAAGATAAGCATATTGGGCGGGGCCTTGGAGAGAATCCCCTCCTTTAGCTACCTGGGCATCACTTTTAATTACAATCTATCATGGAAACCGCATGTCCAGGCAGCTCTTAAAGCTGCAAATGTCACAGCTAAGGCGATAAAAAAATTCTGCTACTCCAAAGGTGCAAACCACATACCAGCTGCCATTAAGATTTTCAATGCCAAGGCTATCCCGCAGATTCTTTATGGGTGTGCAATGTGGATTGAAGGAGTATCTGAAACCCTTGATTCTCCCTTACACACCTTTTTGAGGGATATTGCGGCAGTTCCTAGATGCGTAGCGGGAACTGCACTCAGGGTTGAATTTGCTCAACCATCAATTGAACAGAGAGCCTGGCTCGCAGCTTTTAAGCTGTTCATGAAGAAGGATGTTCAGGGGGGCAGCACAAATAAAGCGGGTTTCTCACATTTAATCCCCCATGACACCTAAAAGAGCAGCCGATCCAAGTTAATCAAACAGAAACTAAAAACCTTGGGGATTGATATATCAACCCCACTACCTAATGAGCTGTTCAGAGAAATTAAATTGAAATTAAAGGAACTTGATTTCAGTAGCACCCTTCAAAGAGCCCGGCGTACTTGCTCGGGTTTATCGTTGGGTCTTGCCCCCCCTGAGACGATTCTAACATATTGTTATACTCTTAAGATCTCAAGACAACGTCGTGCTTTCACCCTGGTGAGACTTAACTCTTTCCCCTCTAAGGTGCTTTTTGGCCATTTTTCGGGACTTCCATTTTCAGAACGACTGTGTGATTGCGGACAAGAGATGATAGAAACTATGGACCACATAATGCTTCTCTGTCCCAAGTGGAATAAGGAAAGAGAGAGAGATATTACTCCTATTCTGAGAAAAGAAAAACTCCCTTCCCTCCCTTGGGTAGTCTCAGTGCTACTCTCTGATAATACTATTGACAAGCAAATCACGGCTAAAGTGGCCTCCTTTTTAGCTGCAGTGATCAGGAATGTAAATTTGTCCGAATCTAATTAGTTCACCCCTGATAGCTGTTGACCACGTACAAACTGATAATTTTAAGTGTTTCCTTTTTTTCCTTTTTCCTTTGGGGGGGGGACGTGGGGGGCATGACTCTGGTCCTTTATCCTTGTAAAATGATTGACTTGCTAATATCTGCCTGAATCTAGTGCTGGTTACTTGTTTATACTGCACTGTTGCTATGGCTTTATGCTAATGCAATAAAGATTATTATTATTATTATTATTATTATTATTATTATTTTACTTTGTCTTTCTCTTTCCTAACTCTCAGATCATAAGTAATTGGTACTGCTACTCCTAGCTCCAACCCCAAATCCCCCTCTGTGGACCCTGAGTCCTCTTCGCCACTCGATTTGTCTGTCTGGTCCTGCTTTCCGCCTTCCTTTGGATCACCGTGTTTTTCCAGGAATTCTTGCACCTTAAAAATGGAATCAATCTTTTCTCTTTTGTCCTTAAATTTAAACAGCACTCCTTCCGGGATTACCCATCTATAGGGTACAGAATTTAATTGTAAGAAATTAGTCAGTTCCTTGTAGCTCTTCCTTCTCTGTCTAACTTCAAATTGAATGTCCTTTAAGACCTTGATTGTAGAGTTCCCAATTTTCAGGGGTGTCCTCGACGTTGCTTTCAATATCTGATCTCTGGCACTTCGTTTGGTGAATTTCACCACTACCTCCCCAGGTAGATTGGGGTTTTTTTCGTGTATGTAGAGTGGACCCTGTATGCCAGGTCCATATCGTTTATAATTGTTTCCATTTTACAGTCCACCACAGGGGCCAATGCCTGCACCAGTATAAGCCTGAGATCTTCTCTATCAGTCTCTGGTACATCCTGAAAACAAAGAACCATATTGGCTTTTTCCATCTGAAGTTGAATCAGTTTATCCTCTTGTAGCTCTTGTCGTTTCTCAATTTTTTGGACTTTTTTCTTAATTTGCTTATTAACAGTGTCTGTTTCTAAACACTTTGCAGCCATTTGTTCCATTTTTTTATGTTTCTGTCAGCTGTGTCTGTTGCACAGCCAATGCCTGGTTAATATTCCCAAGATGTTGATTTATAACAGTCACCTGCTTCAGCAGAGGGTGCATCTACTCTGCAAGCAGCTTAGCGACATCAGAGACTTCCTCAGAGTGGGGACTGGGAGGGACTAATTGCTTCTTCCCCGCTTTCTCACATTTCCTGCTTGGTCCCGACATGTTGGAAAGATTGTTTACATTAACAGAGTTTGTGCCGAAGGGTCTGAATTTCGACCTAGCGCTTTTTCAAGCCTGGTAAGTTCCAAGAGACCACTTTTACTGCTGGATTTTTTGTTCACCCCCCTCTTCTCGCTTATCTTAATAGTTCCCAAGTGGGAACTCTCCCTCCTCCCACTGCTTCTGTTGGGGGGGGAACGCCTGGAAAGTTTTATTTCTCATTCCACCAAACTCACAGTTTTGCTGATTGTTTTATTCTTGTTTCGCTCTCTCTTTCAATGCTTCATCGCACTGCTCGTCCCGGCTAGCACCTCTGTGGTCAATTCACATTGGCCTCACAGTACATCAGGACCATTAGGATGGCTCAGAGCCTCAATTCTCCCACTGCGTGTGGGAGGAGAGGCTACCAGGCAAAAGTCCCCTGGCCCGAAGTCCATCCCAAGGAATCCTTGGAGGATTACGCTTGTGCAAATCCCCTCCTGGTGCCTGTGCATGGTACATGTCCTGAGAGAGTTCAGGAAACATGTCCGCTAGTCAAGTCGCCATGACCGGAAATCCCGGGGTAATCAGGTTCTTGAGAACCGTAGCGCATCGATTCCACAGGTGCTCAGCAACAGGGATCTTTTCTTGCCAGCCACTGTGATGTTTTGGAAATCAAGGTAGTTTTCCAGTTGTTCGAGCCAGGTCTCCCATTGCTCGGGTTGGGTGACAGCGAATTTGGGGATGATACCTTGGGTGGTGGCCATCTTGTCGACTCCACGTGGCAATGGAATGGTGCTCATTTCTGGGATCGGAGAAGCGGGGCGCAATGTGGTGCTGGAACCTGGGTTAGCAGTGTGGGGTACAGTGCTCTGTGGTGAAGCAGTGCAAAGCACAGCGAGCAGAGAAACAGGGTGCGATGCGGTGCTGGAACCGGGGTCAGCGGTACGGTGCACAGGCAGGGCCGGCCTGAGGGTTTTTTGTGTCCTAGGTGGGGTTACCTTCTGGCACCCCCCCCCTTTGCAGGTGCCCACCAATTATGAGATTGCCAACCTCCAGGCGGGGCCTGGAGGGAAGGAAGTCCAGCTGCTGAGCACGTGCCAAAGGCCCAACTACTTCTCTGGCTAGTTTCCTGCTCTGGATAAATTTAAAAAAATGTTTGTTTGTCTTTGTGCTTTTAGTAATTCTCTTTTTAGATGCCTAATGATTAACTTACACTTCTTTTCACCAGCGCTGTGCTACCTTACAGGATGGATTTGATTTAAATCATGGTTTTCTGCACAAAGACTCATTCTTGCTGACCTAGCAGTTTGAAAGCAAGAAATTGCAAGTAGATAAATAGGTACCTCTTTGGTGGGAAGGTAACAGCATTCCATGCACTTCGGTGTCTAGGAGACCACCAAGGAATACCAGGGCACTATGCTGGGCCAGGCAATGGCAAACCACTTCTGAACATCTCTTACCTTGAAAACTGGCCTATAGTGGCTGAGCACTTTTACCACTTTAGTTTCTATTAAGCATTCGTCAAGGGGTAATTTAAAAGAAGTAGTTGGATATATGAATTGAAATACAAGAGGTAAAGCTTTTGCACAGAAATGACAGTTTAGTGGGAGTTGAACATAAAGACTATTAAGATGGAAGTCTGTACTATAAGTCTTATCACTGCCACAAACTTACTCAAGTGGCCTTGGTCAAGCAATTCTCTCAGCCTGACCGTCATATATGAGATATGAGGAAAACAACCCTATACCCTAACCTACCTCACTGGGCTGTTGTAAAAAGCCCCTAGAATACTCAAACGTGCTATACCATTAGCAAATATTGTTATTATTTCTACATTGGACCAATTTCTTTCCAACATCCTTTGGAGTTTGGGGGTTTTTTGGTCTCATTTCCCTCACAGATTATTTCCTCGTAGCAGCCTTGCACATGGGAAAGGTTGGGTACAAAACCCTCAAAGAACTAAAAAGCCCCTCAAGAGTGGTCAGCCAGCACCACACACACAAGTTTAAACTGCATATGCCTTTGACTAAATCAGGTCACAAATACCGGCCCAGCAGAATTTTGGGAGACTGGGTTTTCTTTTTAAAAATGAACTTTTGTCAATAACGTTGAGCCATCTCCCCCTTTTTTACATCTTTGCTGCTTGCTTACAGGGATGTCTCTCTGGTCTACTTGTAATACCGTATTGTGCTGTACGCTGCCTCCCTTGTGCACTCAGCGGAGAGGTGGTGCATAATTTTTAAGTCCACAAACTAAGAGCCCTCGTGGAACGTGTGGATTAACTTACACATACAGATAAAGGAAACAACTCAGAGAAGAATACCGTCTACAATCTATCTATATTTAAAGCAACACTTTACGCGAAGGCAGCAGCTGCCTTTCGCCTCTATGGGGCTTGTGAAACATGATTATATTACTCCTGCTGCAGCAGCTATGTTGAGTGCCGTTTTCCACATGGGAAGCGGTAACAGAAGGGGTGGCGCTGGCTGGGCTGTGGTCCCCACCGCTTTTCCGCCTCCCCCTCCGAGCAGGCGGCAGGTCCCTGCGACTCGTAGGCAGCAGAGTTGCTGCCGCCGCCGCCACCCCTGGGTCCCGAGAAGCTGCCTGCCCACGGTGCCATGGCTGGCCACAATGCTAATGATGCCACCACCAGCAGCAAAAGAAGCAGCCCCTGCATTGTGGTGAGCACGGCTGGCTGAGGAGGGGGTGCAGGTGCGCGGCCTTCGGGCCAGGCTGGGTCTCCCCCTGCGAGGAGCAACATGCTCTTAAGAAGGAGGCAGGCCAAAAGAAGAAGGGGGGAGGTGCTCCCCTTCCAACCCAAAGAAAGAAGCAAAAGGTTAAAAACAGACCTGGGAAGAGGCTGTTTATGGGGTTGGGGACCAGTTTGAGCCTCAGTTTCTCCTTTTCCCCTTGCAATGAACGTGGGTTTCAGTTCCCCGAAGGGGAAAGAGATCAAAACTGGAGATTTCTCGAGGGGGAGGGAGGGAATCGATTTGAGCCTCGTCTTCCCTTTCCCCCTCTAGAATGTGACTCTCCCCTCCAGATAAGAGATTAAAACTAGGGGTTTGATGGTTTAGTTATGCATGGAGGGGGGATGATTTGTACCTGAGCTTCTGACCTGCAAGAAGAGGTGGTGCAGCACCACTTTTGGCAGCAGCGGTGGGGAGGTGGTGATGGCAGGTGCCCAGTTAGGATGACAGGGGGGCTTTTCGGGGGTGGGGTGGGGTGCTGTTTGGTGCCCCTGAGGGCCGGCACACTCTAGGCAAACGCCTAGCTTGCCTAGTGGGCGAGCCGGCCCTGTGCATGGGGCTCTGTGCATCAGGGCGCGGTGCAGTGCTCGTTGCTGCGTCTTGTTCATTCATTCAAATTTCACCCTTGTCACCAGTGTAAAGTACTGAGCAGGATGCATCGGTAGTGATATCAGTTCATACTTTATTGGAAGTGAAGAACAAGGGAGAGAATGCCGGTTCACAGGCCGGCTTATATCCTAAGGTAAAACCACCCCAAAACACACGCCCCACACCCGAGGTCCTTTCTCAGATCCTAGCCCTCTGATAGGAGCGATCTAGGATCCACTCTGGCTATTGTCTCTTGAAGCGAAGCTAGGGCTCTTCGCCTGACCGCGTGCGGACCTGACCTCGCACGTGGCGAACTCAGTACACAACACTCTGAAGAGTACAGAGATCCCTGGTCTGGTGTGGTTAAAAACTACCTTTAGAGACCTTAAGAGTTAGTTAAAAACTCAAGACGAATACTGGTGTTTCAAGAGAAGGGGTTTGGGTACTGAAAATAGTGCACCAGTCTTCTGGAAACCAAAAGAGTTAGAGCATACTCATAGAAAGTGTACTGAAGTGTTTGGAGAAAACACCATGTAAAATGCACATGAATGACATAATAACATAAATGATGTAAAATTTCCTCAGGTTGTTCTTTTAAGATTAAAGTTAGTTTGTCCATTTCAGCAATTTCCAAAATTTTGTTTACAAGTTCTTCTCTTGGGGATACTTCCTTTCTTCTCCAATATTTAGCGTAGAGTATTTCTTTCCCTTTACTGACTGAGCCACCCTAGTAATAGCTTATTCTCTTTACCGAAGAACCCTGTCACTATGATATTTTGGCTGTTGGATCAGCCCAGGAATCTGAGGGAAGGGTCAGGAACCTGCTTTAACTTAAACAACTTAAATGGCACTTGAGGCATTTTGAAATTCAAAAACAACAAAGTATTTTATTTACTGTAGAGGGGAAAGGTCAGGTGAAATCAGGGGTTGAAATTTCTGAGATAAAACCTCAGACTTTAGTTCTTATGTTTCAGGCTAATGAGAGTTTCTTAAGCTTTTCCCAGTGTTTTTCATATTATGCCCTGAGGAACTGTGACTCACAGGGCAATCCTCAGCAGAGTTCAAAGTCAATTGAAGCTCAGAAGGGGTAACTCTGTTTAGGACTGAACTATCATTCTGATATGGTCACTTCTGCATACGTTGAAGAGAAGCTCAGCTTCAATCTGTTCCAGTCAACCAGAAACAGCTCTTGCTTCTGCAACACTCAAAGAAGAGTGTATTCAACAAAGAATTGATCATATAATGTTCTCACTATTGGTTCAATTTGATTGATTTTCTTCATATTTACAAACATGTTTATGAAGATACACGTTATCCTGGAACGACATATGAGATGTCTACAGAGAAGAGATTCTCCATGTATTTTTTCTCCATATAATCATGATCCCCATGATAGTCATGATGGATTGCCTTCCTTGCTGTGATCCTGAATAAGTCCTGCTACTTGATCTTTTAACTGGAGATGTCAGAGATTGGGACCTGCATGCAAAGCAGATACTCAGCCCCTAAGCCACAGTCTCTGCATGTGGTGATTACATCACACTGAACTGCCTTCTACTGATTCAGACCATGGGTCAGTATCATCTGTATTGGCTAGCCGCAGCTTTCCACTTACCTCTTCACTTTCAAATCAGTAGAGGATGAACTATTGCAAAGGAAAAAACATAGTAGAACCTTCAGAAATGTTTGAAACCCTGAAACTGACATTTTTTATTGGGATGTAATACAGTTAATTGACACCTATTTGAAAAGAAAGTCTGCTATGTATTGCGTTGGCTGCTGACTCAGTTTTATGTAGTGGAGAAGTGGGTCTGGTCCACTTCCTCCCTGAGAAAAGCCTTAAGCCTATAAAGGAAGAAGGTCCCCAGCTGGGAAACAGATGGAGAGAAGCAGAACAATTTATGTGATGGGTTCAGTGGTTTATACAAACTGCCCTTCTAAGGGGCAAGGGTGCTAGATGTTTTAGAAACCCACAGGCCTTTCCTGTTCAAAATTTCCAGGTGAGCCACAAGCTAGATTACATGGAGATAAGTACTGCATATTTGCCTAGGAGAAAACCATACTGCCAATCTGACCACAAGCAAATCACCTAGTGAACGTTGTGCTTTTAGAGCTGAAGATCTACAGAACCCATACATAAACAAAAGTAGGATTGCCAGGGCCCCAGGGGAGTAGGGTGGCCTGATCCAGTTTGGAAAACTCTTGGAGATTTGACGATGAAATCTGGGGAGGACAGGAATCTCAGTGGGGTACAATGACATAGAGTCCACCTTCTAAGCAATGAAACCTGGTAGATTAATCACTTCCTTAGCCCAAATTTCTTGAATCAAAATAATCTGGAAATCTAATAGGTAAGATCTAGCTCCAGAGTCCCTCAACCTATTATTCCAATCTGTAATATTCCAGAATAAAATGTTTATTCCTTGACTTGGAGACAGTCGTTTAGATGGAGCTACAAACTCTACAGGCTTCAATGGACAAGCGTGGGAATTAGGGTTGGCGTTTCCTGGATTAATTAAAATTACTGGCTTTAAAGGGATGTGATTTGAATTTTGGGGCAGAGAGTCCTCAGTTAATGAGGCCTTCTCATTTGCTCCAGAAGAGAATAGGCTAGTTCCATTTTTAGAGAACAGCTCTTTCTAATATTTTCTAAGGAAGACTGTAAAATTTGAAGACGGTTAATCAAAACTGCTTTCGAATCATGAGTACTTGGGTGAAACAGCACAAAATTCACTTATACACTTGGACCATTCCAAACAAACTACACCATAATCATATTGATTATATTCTATGCAATCATAGAAGGACCAGTTCAGTATTTGCTGTCAAGACATATACAGAGGCAGACTGTGATTCAGGTCATGAATTTTTGGTGGCTAAAATCAGAGTTAAACTATGCAACATCGAAAGGACAGCACCACTAAAGAAGTTTGACATCACCAAAATCCCCCCACATACACAACTGAGATTAAAAAAAAATAGGTTTGAACTGCTGGACAGTGAAGAAGAAGAGAAAAAGAGACTGGATTTATACCTTGCCTGTTAGTTAGCTGCCATGAATTGAAATGTGGGGGATGCTTTCTGCTTATTCTCTCTCTGCTTCACCTGCTCATCATGTCAATGCCCCTCGCTTACTTCAAGCTTTCCACTCCGTGCATCCTGATAAGGCAGGAGGGGAGGGGTCTGGGGGCAGGATGTTAGCTATCTGCCATGAACTGAACGTGGGATGCCTTCTCTCTCTCATCTTTCCTGTTATTGGTCAATGGTTGAAACCTACTCTGCCTGCTCTTGCCTTCCGCTCATCTTTCCTGGGATGTGAAACAGCGCACCCTGGTGCCTGCTTATTGGCCTCAATGTATCAGTGGGTCCTGTTTGAAGGGGGTATTTCTTTTCTTGCTGTGTCTGGACCTGCCATTCCTGACACGAGAGCTCATGGTGTCTACTACAAACCTCAATAAACTGAACTTCATGAAGAATAGTTTCTGCGTGATTTGATTGGGACCCCTGACAGAGTGTCAGGAATTTCATCACTGCCTCTACCCGCATCTCCACCATGATGAGCAGAGAGGAGGACAAAGTGGTGCCAGTCACTATGGAGGAACAGGTAACCACCACCACCCCAACTACCACGCCGGCCACCACTGCACTGCCAATGACCACGGTCCAGGGAGTGGAAGGGGGTGCCATCCTGTGGTTCAGGGGAGATGTGACACAATCCCATCGATGGGGGCAGTTCAGAGGGGACACCCAGGAGACCTGGATGATGACCCCTGGACCAGTCACGGGAAGATGGTACAAATACCGGCCCTCGCAGCCGACACCGTGGAGGGAACCCATTGACAACGGGAACTGGGAAAAGCAGTTCGCTCAGATGGAAGTGGCTTGAGCCAGAGTGTTCTGGGTGATGGAGGAATCTCTGTTGAATCTCCCACAACTGGTGGCACAAGTAATCCAGGGGGAACTATGCCAGCGTCTGCTGCTGCAGCCAGCTGCACCATCATCAGCCCTTCCTGGACAACTGACCCCCTTCCCCCACTGCTGGGCCTTGGGTGCCGGTGCCTGCCACTCCGCTGCACAATCACCAGCTGAAGGAACTTTTGGAGGTGACATTTGGTGGCACCCTGGAGCGGTTGGCCTATTTTGTGGTCCAAGTGGAGCAGTTTATGCAGTACTGGGGTCACCTATTCCTGGACGACAAGCGTCGGGTGGCCTACATTGGCACCAAGTTGAGAGATGGGGTATGTTAGCCTTCACAATACGATGAGCCCCGAACTACTGAACATAGACACATTCATGTGGGCCTTGTGAGTGCAATATGAGGAGCCGATGGAAGACCTGAAAGCATGCAACCACTTGCATGTCCTGAAGCAAGGCAGGTGATCCGTGCATGAATATTTGGAGAAGTTCAAGCACTATGCTGCCAAGATCCAAGGATGGCCAGATGTGGTAATGGCTGAGCAGTACTGACTGGGGCTGCACCCCAACATCAGAGAGACCATCTTACGTACGGTACATCGAACCTTGCTCCTGGCGTGGATGCAGGAGGCAGCTGACACAGAGAGCTGACTGCAGATGGCCCAGATTGACAATGCAGTGGCTGTACTGCAGGGAGGGTCCGGAGCTCTAAAGGCCAAATCCCCTGGGCCCAAACAAAAGGAAGGAGTGAAGGAGCAATGGATGAAGCAAGAGCTCTGTCTGAAATGTGGCGAAAGCAGCCACTTCGCAGCTGCCTGCCCAACAGGGGGCCCCCACCATGAGAGAGAAGAAGCATCCTGATACCCCACTGCAGAAGAGCACAGCCAAGTTGAAGTTCCAGCGAGCCCTGCAGATCGGCATCGTAGAGGGAGGATCCGATTCCAGCAGTGAAGGGGAACCCGAGCCGGCGGGAAAAGGCCAGGACCTGTTGTAAGTGGTGCAGAGCAGCAGGTCTCAATCACAACTGTGCCACTGATGGTGAGCAACCACCCCTCTTTGTGACAGTGACTGTGATGAATCCCGAGGCAGGGACCCATGTCCGGGTGCGGGCTGCACCCAAGACCTCATCAGTCTGACATTGGTCAGAGGGCTAGGGGCTTTAGTGGTCAACCAGCAGACCCCATCATGTTTACCCAGATGGATGGATCCTCTATGAAGAAGCTGTGAAAATTTGAGACTGTTCCTTTACGGATGGGGGTGGGGCCCAATGGGAGCACAGGCCCTTCATCATCACCCCTATGTCCCGGTTCCTGCTAGTACTGGGGAGCCCCTGGCAACATAACCACAACCCGCATATCCTCTGGGATGAGCGGGAGGGTGCATTTCATAGCACTGAAGTGTCACATTCATGCATGGGACAAGAACTGGGGGGTGGCCCCTCCGGAAGAGATTGTGCAAGCATGCTTTGTTCAGGAGGAACTTGCTGCCATCCCCCCAGAGTATAGAGATTTGGCCCAGGCATTTGGGGAGGAAGAAGCAGATGAACTCCCCCACACACCACAATTCGGACTGTGCCATTGAACTGCTCTCTGGTCAGAAACTCCCCAAGGGCAAACTGTATGCAATGAGTCCAGGGGAGAAGGAGGAACTGTGTAAGTTCATCAACAAGAATTTAGCCTGTGGTTTATCTGACTGGCCTTGTCTCCTTTTGCTACCCCTGTCCTCTTCTGGAAAAAGAAGGATGGGGGTTTAAGTTTGTGCACTGATTACAGGGGCTTGAATGCAGTATCCACCACAAACCCCTACCCAGTGTCTTTGATCAAAGACCAATTGGCCGAGGCTGCCAAGGGGAAGATTTTTTACAAAGCTGGCTTTAAGAGACATGTACTTTTGGGTGCATATAAAGAAGGGGGATGTGTACAAGACAGTGTTTGACACCCCAATGGGGCAGTTTGAGTACTGAGTAATGCCATTCAGGCTCCAAGGAGCCCCTGCAGTCTTCATGAATCTTATCAACGAGGTGTTGCACAATCACCTGTTTAGGGGGGCACTTGTTTACTTAGATGACACTTTACTGTACTTCTCTGACAGAAAATCACATGTTAAATTGGTGAGAGAGGTCCTCTAAACCCTGTACGATCACAAGCTATTCGCTAAGCTGTCTAAGTGCGAATCCCACCAGCCCGAGGTGGAGTTCCTGGGCTACTGTATTTCCCCTCGTGGTTTGGTAATGGATCTGGCAAAAGTGCAAGCAGTTCTGGTGTGGGAAGCCCTCGCATTCGCCGCCAACTCTGATCTTTCTTAGGATTTGCCAATTTCTACATAACTTTTCTGGACAATTTTGCTCAGGTCAGCCTACCCCTGACTGACTTATTGAAAACTAAAGGGAAGGGACCAGAGAGCACTAAGCCCGGGGCCCAGTTAGCATGGATGGCTGGGTGTCAAACAGCATTCGATAAACTCAGAAAACTGTTCACATGTTGTGGGTTTTACATGCTATATTTCTTTTGCTATGGTATACTGTTGTTTACTGACAAATTGGAATGTTTGTAATAATTTTTGGAAAACATAGTACTAGTCGTGTATTACTGATGTTTTTCACAGACATGATGTTGTTATTGTTCATGCTATTTGATCTATTCATTCTTTGAAAAATGTGTTAGATATTTGTATTGTTTAACTTAATAAAATACTGATTTTTTAAAAAACTGTTCACATCTGAGCTGGTACTAGCCCATCCTGATGAGAACCATAAATCTGTGATCCAAGTAAATGTGTCAAATGTGGCCATGGGGAGGGCGATCCTGCAAGAGGGCCCGGATGGAAAGTTGCAACCCCTAGGCTATGTGTCCCGAAAGTTTAATTCCCCTGAAAGGAACTGGTTGGTGTGGGACAAGGAGGCAGGGACCATCAGACTAGTGCTGTCAACTTGGAGACATTGGCTGGAGGAGGCCAGGGGGCTTTTCGAGGTATGGCCTGACCACAAAAATCTTGAAGTCTTATGTACACCTCGAAACCTTAACACCAAACAACTACGGTGGGTTGATTTCTTCTCCAAGTTACACCACCTCCCGGGCAAATCCAGCATGATAGCCAGAGGGAGGAGGGGCTGTCACCACTTGAAGCCAAGCGGTCACCCAAAAGGAGGCTCGAGGGGATGGTTGGGAGTTGAAGCTCAAAGCCGAGCTGAACAGGGGGCTGGAGCAGTGGGACAATGGCTGCTGATATGTAGGGTCTTGACTATTCATCCCAACTTCCCTGTGGGGGGAGGTAATGCAGGCTGGGCATGGCTCCCGCCTGAGGGGGCCACTCCAGTTACATGAAAATCCTACAATTACTACAACACCAATTCTGGTGGCTGGGCATGAGAAAAGACATTTCATTATTCATTCAATCCTGTCAAACCTGTATCATGTGTAAATCCCACCCAGGGAAACCCCTGGTTTGTTGCAACTGCTGCTGACCCCAGCTAGACCTTGGGAAGTGATTTCCATGGATTTCATCACTTATCTCCCCCTAGCAGGGGGAAGACTGTTATATGGGTGGTTGTAGACCTATTTTCAAAACAAGCCCATTTCATGCCCTTTCGCTCGGTACCTATGGCACGATGTCTGGCTAAAGCCTTCACGCATCATGTTATTTGACTCCACACACACAAACCCCAAAAGATTATATCGGACAGAGGTTCTCAGTTCATTTCAAAATTTTGGGGGAGATTACTGAAAGTCCAGGGGGTGGAAAGGGGTCTCAGCAGTGCCTACCACCCCAAGACTGATGGCCAGACAGAACAAGTTAATCAAACATTAGAACAGTTCTTGAGATGCTTCTCCAATTACCAGCAGGACAATTGAGTGGACTTATTGCCCTTCATGGAATACTGCTATAACAACACCCTCCACTCCTCCATGGGGGTCTCCTCTTTTATGATTGTGTTTGGTTATGAGGGGGCTCCTCTCCCTTTCTTGGATGCTAGGGGGAGGTGGAGGGTGAAGTAAAGGAGTGGTGTGAAAAGGTGAGGGACATCCGGCCGGATCTAACCAAAGCCCTCAATAAGGCAAAGAATGCTTACAAAGCACAAACTGATAAAAAAAAAGCTCAGTGAGGGGTGGGATCTGAATCCTGGTGACACTGTCTATGTATCCACTAAAAACATTAAGAGTTTACAACCAAGTTGAAAGTTGGGGTGGAAGTACATTGGGGCCTTTGCTGTTGTGCACAAAAACAATGATGTCACCTTTCAACTGGACCTCCCCAAGATCCTTAAACATTTGCACCCTGTGTTTCATTCCAGTCTCTTAAAAAAGACCTGGGACTGAACGTCTGGCACCCCCAGTGGGCCCCGCCACTCCCCCGATGGTGAATGGTGAGCAACATTTTGAAGTCTCTCAAGTCCTGGATTCGAAGTGGAAGAGGGGTCATTTGTATTACCTTATTGAGTGAGTGGACTTTGGGTCCGAACATCGGGAGTGGGTGGTGGCTCATCATGTCAATGCCCCTCGCTTACTTCAAGCTTTCCACTCCGTGCATCCTGATAAGGCAGGAGGGGAGGGGGTCTTGGGGGGCAGGATGTTAGCTATCTGCCATGAATTGGAATGTAGGGGATGCTTTCTGCTTATTCTCTCTCTGCTTCTCCTGCTTATTGGTCAGTGGCCTTGAATCTCTGCTCTGCCTGCTCTTGCCTTCCCACTCATCTTTCCTGGGAATGTGAAACAGCGCACCCTGGTGCCTGCTTATTGGCTTCAATGTATCAGGGGGTCCTGTTTGAAGGGGGTATTTCTTTTCTTGCTGTGTCTGAACCCGCCATTCCTGACACGAGAGCTCATGGTGTCTACAACAAACCTCAATAAACTGAACTTCATGAATCATTGTTGAGTGATTTGATTGGGACCCCTGACACTGCCCTTCACTCAGATTCTCAGAGCGGCTGACAACCTCTTTTCCTTTCCCCTCCCCACAACAAACACCCTGTGAGGTAGGTGGGGCTGAGAGAGCTCTGAGAGAACTGTCCTTGAGAGAACCTCTGACAGAACTATGGCTTGCACAAGGTCATCTAGCAGCTGCAAATGGAGGCATGGGGAATCAAACCCAGTTCTCCCAGATTAGAGTCTGTGCACTTAACCACTACACCAAACTGGCTCTCTGCTGAGAAAATACCTGACAAACTGTGGCAGGAATTTCATGTGACAATTGTTGAAATAGCAGCTGAACATATACCATACAAGAAGCCAGAGAAAAAGTGCAAGTGGCTCTCAGGCAGAACCATAAAAATGGCAGAGCTAAGAAAAGCAGCCAAAGCAGCAGGAAAATGGGAAGAAGCAAGAAGACTGAATGCAGATTTCCAGAGGGCAGCAAGGAAAAAATGAAGTTCACTGGGACACGTGCTGCAAACAGCTAGAAGAGGTCTCCATAAAGGGCCACACAAAGCTTGCATTTATGCAAGTCAAAAAGATTTGAACACCATTTACTGCCTGTAAAGGCATTATCAAAAGCAAGCAAGGGAAAAGGATCTGGGGATCTTACTGGACCATACATTGAACATGAGTTAGCAGTGTGATGTGGTTGCGAAAAAGGCAAATGTGATTTTGGGCTGTATCAACAGAAGTATAGTGTCCAGATCATGCAAAGTGTTGGTACCACTTTACCAAAGGACTTTACTCTGGTTAGACCTCACCTAGAGTACTGTGTTTAGTTTTGGGCACTACAATTTAAGAAGGATATAGAGAAGCTGGAAGGAGGCCAGAGGAGGGCAACAAAGATGATGAGGGGTCTGGAGACCAAGTCCTATGAGGAAAGGTTGAAGGAGCTGGGTATGTTTAGTCTGGAGAGGAGACGACTGAGAGGTGATATGATAACCATCTTCAAGTACTTGAAGGGCTGTCATATAGAGGATGGTAGAGTTGTTTTCTGTTGCCCCAGAAGGTCAGACCAGAACCAATGGGTTGAAATTAAATCAGAAGAGGTTTTGGCTAAACATTAGGAAGAACTTCTTGACAATTAGAGCAGTTCCTCAGTGGAACAGGCTTCCTCGGGAGGCCTCTCCTTCTTTGGAGGTTTTCAAACAGAGGCTAGATGGCAATCTGACAGCAATGCTGATTGTATGAACTTAGGCAGATCATGAGAGGGAGGGCAGGAAGGGTTACCTCAGTGCTTAGTTCTTGTGGCCCTTTCTTACAGCCAGGGAACTGCTGATTGCCACTTTGGAGTCAGGAAGCAATTTTTCTCCAGGCAACTTTGGAGGTTTTTTGTCATCTTTTGGGTGTGGAACAGCAGTCACTGTGGGTGTGGAGTGGGAGGTATTTGTGAATTTCCTGCATTGTGCAGGGGGTTGGACTAGATGATCCTAGAGGTCCCAATTCTATGATTCTATGGACCTAAACTGTTAGAACATTTGTCCAATTCATTTTCTATAAGGGAAGAGAGATCTGTGTCAGATAAACTGCCATGTTTCACTGCCTTAGACACTGTTCCCGTGGTTTGTTTTAATTAGAGTGCATGCATGCGCATATTTTGCTTTGCTGAAACTGTGGGAGAACTCTCTGCCGCCGACTGCTATCTAAGTGGCCCTGAACAAGAGGCAAAGGCATGTCTTCCCAGCCGGTGGAAATATTTTTGCCTTTCGATAGTGGGAGGGAGGGGACTGTTCTCCTGGTCATTATGTAAACTCCACCGGGAGAATTCCTGCGCACGCGCTCAGATTTCATTTGCTAGTTCAGCTACTGCCTTCATACCTGGTGGGGTATTCCTGACAATAACTCTGCTACCAGTGGCAACCTACTTGTATTCCAATAAAGCATATCTTTGTTTGTGAAGAGTGCCTGGACTTGCTTGTTGTTGTGCCTGACAAGCTGTCAGTTTGGCTAGAATTAGAGAAGAGAGAAGAAAAGAAGACATTGGATTTATACCCCACCCTTCATTTACAAATGGTTTACAAACTCCTTTCCCATCCCCTCCCCACAACAGACACCCTGTGAGGTAGGTGGGGCTGAGAGAGCTCTGACAGAAACTGCTCTTTTTCAAGAACAGCTCTCACAGAACTATGGCTTGCCCAAGTTCATCCAGCAGGTGCAAGTGGAGGAATGGGGAATCAAATCTGGTTCTCCCAGATTAGAGTCCACGTACGTAACCACTACACCAAATTAAGCCTTCATATAGACCCTGGGAAAGTGAGTGGGAGAACTGGGAAATTGAGAATTGGGGGAAAGCATCCCAAGGAGGTTGATGGAAAAGTGCAAAGCAGACAACAGTGTAAGAAACAGAAATCCAAGGGAAGAATGTTGTTTGTGTTGGAATATAGTCAAAAATACTTAATTACTTCACTGGAGAGGAGAGATTTCTTTGTGTTTAAAAAAACTTTATTTCTAAGGGTAAAGGGTACACAGGAGACCTATAAAGTAACAAGCTTCTAAGAGCTACATTTCTAACATCTTACTGCTAGGAAAGCATGGTTACACACAAGTACAGAAACAATGGAGAATCTGCTTCTTCTTGACCCCAAGAAAGGAAGTCACCTGAAACCAGTAACCAATCAGTACTACAATACAGACCACTTTTCCCGGGGTTTCTCCCCATTGGCTCTGAGCCAGGTTTCCCTTCCAGGTCAGTCTAAACAATAGTAGAGAAAGGTAAACAGGTTAACCCTATAATGGCTGGAATCTAAGCCCTTTCAAGCCATACATTTCCAACAGTTTGAGGAAGAACTGGAAACAGAAACTTGAAGGATCAGACAAAAGGGCTGAATGTGGTGAATTAATTAATGGTTCCCTCAGATAATTATTTTGTTGCCAACTTTTCACAGGGAAAAAAAATTTGGTGATGAAAATCTAAAAAGCCAATAATCCCCAAGCCCTTCCTGGTTGCTGTATGATGTTGTGAAAACCTGGGGGCCAGAGCTATGGCTCTGGTTGAATATAATGAATTTCCCCCATATTCTGGCCATTGCTTAGGCTGCTGTGTTGTCATAGAATATTCATAAATATTACATTAGGAGTCCACAAGAAATTTTTTGGCTGCATTGTTGTGGCTGCATTGTTGCTTTTGAAACCGTAATGATAGAGGAAAAAGAGATCTATTTCCCCCTCCCTTCTCTACTTCAGCTTCCTAACCTGCATGTGGGTCCTGTGACCTTGGGAATAAATTTCTGGAGGAAAGCCAGGCATATAGAAGTTTTTTTGTTGTCCTTAATCTGAATTAAATCCATGAAGTACAGTTGGTATATAAATAATATCCTGCCAAAAACTCAACAAGTGATCCCCAAAGATCACCAGTATTGATTATGTGGTCCTTGTGTGGGATGCTGAGGTGAGCTTGGCTGTCTGCATGGTATACCATCCACCTAGCACACCAGCGGACAGCCTGCCAAGCCTTTTGGAGGCATTAGCTTTGAGGTACCCAAGGCTATTAGTTCTTGGGCACTTTGGCGGTGGGATTGTGATGAAGCTCCAAGAGTATCCTATAGAATGTTTATGAAATCCTATGAAATAGCATTGAAGGCTGTGTAGAAAGAGTTCTCTGCCTCCATCAGGTCCACTAGCTCACGCCCAGCACAATTATTTAGAGTGATTTGGTCTTTTTTATCCCTGACAAAAAGGAATAAAAAGGAGGAGGAGGAGGAGGAGGAGATTGAATTTATATCCCGCCCTTCACTTGGAGTCTCAGAGCGGCTTACAAACTCCTTTCCCTTCCCCTCCCCAAAACAGAAACCCTGTGAGATGGGTGGGGCTGAGAGAGCTCTTTTCAGAACTGTCCCTGAGAGAACAATTCTGACCAGAACTATGACTTGCCCAAGGTCACACAGCAGCTCCAAGTGGAGGAGTGGGGAATCAAACCCGGTTCTCCCATATTAAGAGTCCACGCACTTAACCACTACACCAAACTGGATCTTGACAATTACCTGTGAGGCACTTGCGAGCTTTTTTGTGGATAAAATCTTTTCACTTCAGCAGGACCTGCTAACATTGATACAGTAAGTGAACTGGAGGCCCTTTGGCTGCCTTTGGATTCAGTTTTTGATACCTTCAACCTGCTCTCCTCTGCTGATGTTGACAGGATCCTGGCTGCTGTCAGACCAACCACGTGCCTCCTTGCCCTGTGCCCCTTGAGGCTTGTGAAGGCTGGTGGCAAGGGGATATGGGGCCCACTGATAGAAACTGTCAACTGGTCCCTGGAAACAGGGGCCTATATGTAGGTGTCAGGTAGCCCTGCCATTCCTGTGAGGGAGAAGGGGGGGGAAGCTGAAACATCTTTCATTGTTCAGGAATGTGGGAGGACCAAGGCACCTCTACTCTGTGTAAAGTACTGTCTATGCTGTGTGTTTTATCTTTCGCCTGACCTTGGGTCTCAAGCCTGGCTATGCCCAGCTGTCTGATGGGATATACTGGTCTGGGTGGTTTCTTTTCTCTTTTGGCGTGCACATGCAATGTAATCATTGGCTTGTAGGTGGGGGGGGGGTTAGTTTGAGTGGGCTATAATTAAGCATGTCATGTACTCTCTGGTGTCTTAGTTTTTTTGATGTTGAGCTTCAAGCCCACTTTTGCACTCTCCTCTTTCACCCTGAGCAAGAGGCTCTTTAGGTCCTCTTCACTTTCTGCCATCAGAGTGGTATCGTCTGCATATCTGAGGTTATTGATCTTTTCCCCAGCAATCTTAACTCCTGCTTGTGATTCATCCAGGCCAGCATTTCGCATGATGTACTCTGCATATAAATTAAATAAGCAAGGTGACAATATACATCCTTGTCGAACTCCTTTTCCTATGCTAAACCAATCAGTTGTTCCATATCCGGTTCTAACTGTTGCTTCTTGACCCTTATACAGGTTTCTCAGGAGACATATGAGGTGGTCTGGTACTCCCATCTCTTTAAGAACCTGCCATAATTTATTGTGATCCACACAATCAAAGGCTTTAGCATAGTCAATGAAGCAGAAATAGATGTTTTTCTGGTACTCTCTTGCTTTCTCCATAATCCAGCGAATGTTGGCAATTTGATCTCTAGTTCCTCTACCTCTTCGAAACCCAGCTTGTACTTCTGGCAGTTCTCTATCCACGTACTGTTGGAGCCTAGCTTGTAGGATTTTGAGCATGACCTTGCTAGCGTGTGAAATGAGTGCAATTGTGCGATAGTTTGAACATTCCTTGACGTTGCCCTTCTTTGGGATTGGAATGTAAACTGACCTTTTCCAATCCTGTGGCCACTGTTGTGTTTTCCAAATGTGTTGGCAAATTGAGTGCAGCACTTTAACAGCATCTTCTTTTAAGACTTTGAATAACTCAGCTGGGATACCATCACCTCCACTAGCTTTGTTGTTAGTAATGCTTTCTAAGGCCCATTTAACTTCGCTTTCCAGGATGTCTGGCTCGAGGTCAGTGATTATACCATCGTGGTTGTCAAGGACATCGAGGTCCTTCTTGTATAGTTCTTCTGTGTATTCTTGCCATCTTTTCCTAATCTCTTCTGCTTCTGTTAGGTCCCTACCGGTTTTGTCCTTTATCATGGCCAGCTTTGCATGGAACGTTCCCTTGATTTCTCCAATTTTCTTGAAGAGATCTCTAGTCCTTCCCAATCTATTGTTTTCCTCTATTACTTTGCATTGTTCATTCAGGAAAGCCTCCTTATCTCTCCTTGCTGTTCTCTGGAAATCTGCATTCAGTTGGGCAAATCTTTCCTTTTCCCCATTGCCTTTAGAGCAATTCTATACACTTATGCAATTACTTCCTTCTAGTGTCAACTTTTTATTAGATAAGGCAAGCCTGGGTCTCCCACATTCACAATCAAATCCAGGATGTTAAATTGCTACTCCCCCCACCCCCCTTTCCAGGCAGGCAGATTACAAGAGGCCTGCATGGGCGCTTTCACAGACCATTCATTGGAAGCTCCCAGTCCCTCATCCAGGAGATTGGAGATGTTATTTTGTGTGTGTGTGTGTGTGTAGTAACCATGGCTGCACTGTGGTGCAGGTCTCATAAAACAAACAAACAAACAAACATAAAGAATACCAGGAGTCCCAGACATGCTTAAACTTCTTGCATGCAAGAAGTTGTCATAGTTTCAGTGCACCCCCCTTCACTAGCAGTGTAGGGAGGGTGGCCGGGTGTCAAAACCCACGCTCCCTTGCTAATGAGCAGCTGGATCATAAACAAAATTTGGTAACTAACAAAATCTGGGCTCACAGTTTTAAATGCATGCATTAGCAAGGTGCAGTGTGGATTCCTGCAAAAGTTGTGGAGGCAGAAAAACCACAGAGCTTAATGACCTCCCGGGGCAATTAGCAACCAGGAGGGCCATGGTGCTGATATTTTTGCAGACCACGGGATCCAGAATTTAATACTGTGGTCCCACTGTGGGCATGTGGGCGTCCCCATGGCCATCCTTTGTTCCGCCGCTCAGGAAAGAAGGAGTTTCAAAAACAGAACATCATTTTAAACTTCTATTCTAACTATATTACTGATTGAAACCTTTCCTACCCCACCCCTCTTCCATTCCAAATTCCAAAATTACAAGGGCTGGCAGACAAGCTTTCTTCTCTCCGCAAAAATATCAGGAGAGGTCCAAGGCCATTACCATGAGAGCGGCAAGCATTGTCCTGGCAATTAAAATTGTTACTGTTGAAAAAACTTGTTACTGTAGATAAAACGGAGCCAGTTATCGTGTGTGTGTGTGTGTGTGTGTGTATGCATGCATGCAGTCAGAAGGCCAGGAGCTGGTTACAAGCTCTCTGATCTATTTCTCCCGGAATGTCTCCCGGGCCAGGTTATACAAAGTAGCTAAAACCTCCCCCAATTTATTACAGTTTATAGCAGCTTTCTCTGGCTGTGACAACCCCTTAGAGTTCCGGATTCTCCAAGGGGTCCCCTCTAGCAAGGAGCTGCCTTTTAAAGCCCAATTGTAATCATTCTTCTTACCCCATATAACATTAATAAAAATCTCCAACTATACACTGCCAAATTAAAGCAAACATCAATGAATGGATGGGAGGGTGCTTATTTAAATTAGTCAGAAGGTGTGCTCTCTTCCCCCTCCCCTACAGGAAGAGGCAAGAGAATTGCTGAATTTAATCTTGTAATTCTTTTAAAATAAATGGCTAAGTTTTTAACAACAAAATTTCTTTATACCAAATAAATGAATGTCTACCGATGTAGAGCTGCAAATGATTGCTCGATTTTCACATTACATTATGTCCAAGATCAAATCCTGGACTTTTCCAACTATGCAGACTCTTAATGCTCTCCAACAAGAAGGCAGTCCAGTGGTGACAGGGACTCCCTTCTTGTTGGATTTAACACTTCTTCTCATTGTTCTCTCTTATTACATTCCAGAACCACAATTTGGCAAGAGCCCTGCACTCCTCTCCGGCAGAGTAGCCAGAAGGAGCCCAAGGCTGTCACCAGGGCAACGACTGTAGCTGCATGGGGCAACCAAGTTAAAACTGTTAAAACAATGCCTATAGATGGAAACAAGCAGGTTGCTGGAGACAGATTACAGAGAAGTTCCCGGAATCCCCCGAAAAACCTCCCATCTGAGGTTAAGGAAAACTCCTGGGGTTTTCCCAACTTATCATTGCTGTTGATTTGAATATTGCAACTGTGTTAAGAACAGGCATACTTATTTCTCAAATATTTAAACCACTAAACAAAAATTCTTCACCCTGCTGTGTAAGGCAAGACCATATCTTGTAACTTAATAAAATCAGTTTCTTTGGGAAACCCCCTCCTCTCTCTCTCGGCGCCAGAGAGAGACGAGGGCAGAGGGGTGAGAGAAAGACAAGGTCTTAAATATTTTCTCTCCTGCAATCTCAAACACATTCTTAAGACAAAGACCAGAGACATTTTCACACAAAAGATTCAAACTTGGTCATATTACATATATGCCAGGATCTCATAAGATCAGGGTATCCACAGATCAAACGGTCTGCAAAGGACCCTCCCCCCTGTCTCCAGCTGGGCGAAACTGCCAGCAGCATGCTCCGTCCTTTTGACAGGGAGGTGTAGTTAGATTGGGTGGAGGCAGCCAGGGCAGCAAAGGGGAGAGGGTTAAAATTGTCCCCCCCGTCACTTGCCAGGCTGCATCCAGCCAAAATGTGCTACTACTGGACACTAAGGAATTGAACACAAACTAAACAAAATTTAAAGCAACCAACGTTGTATGTTGATTTGTCAGATCTGCAGACCACAGGATAAAGGAAGAAAGTTACTTCATGAAAAAAACCACACAGATAAGGCGGCGATACACAAAACCTATCAGACAACCAAAAGACAAACTAAAATCACTGGTGATTCGAAGTGGGCTGCTGCTGCTGGATCACAAAGAGTTTAACACAAGGGTAAAAAACAAGACAGGAGAGCACAATTCAATTCTTGTCTTAACTCTAATAATTAATTTTATACTAAATAATAACGGTGCATCATTTATTCTCCATATTTAACAAACAAGGACAACTTATTCATATTTATACCATACTGGAAACATGCACACAGGAATGGGACAAAGAGTGACTTGGAGAAACATAATAAACCGTGTACTGGTGCTTTTGTGAACACAATGTCAGACGAGCCTTCAGCTTCTGGAGAGAGTGTGATTGCTCACTCTTCCATCGAAACGGGCTGGAATTGTCTCCACCAATTCCAGACGTCTGCCCCAAGTTGGCCAGGAAGGGTAAAGGGAAGGGGATATTTTCACTCATACTATTTTATTCAGCAGATTATATTAATAACTCATCACATCCATACAGGCTGATCACAAAAGAAACTTAAAACCTTTTATCTTACTTCTATGATAAGGAAAAGAGACAAAACTTAAACCAGCTACCCCCCTCCCCAGTTCCCCATCTTAGCACAAAACAACACACAGCCCACTGACAAGGGAGACAAGACCACAAAAGGGAGACACACACAACAAACCACGAACACCAGAGGAACCCAGCCATTATAAAACCAAATTGTCCCAATACATTAAAATCCTTACAAATTAATCATCTAAATACTTCAAAACTCAGAAACCACTCAGGTGGCACACCCCTGCTCCTTCTGTAAGGAAGACTGACAAAGGATTTACAGACCCACCCCAAAAAGGTACCTCTTTTGCCGGCTAACAGAAGCTGGTTCCTCGTCACTGGACTCCAGGGGCCGCCTACTGATGCCCAAGACAGCTACTTCCACGGGTAGACCTGAGGCCAGAGGATAGCTGGAGAAAAAACAGCCAGGTGCACCTTCCTTCAAAGCATCTGGCCCCCCCGCTTCTAGCAGCAAAATCCAAGTCACCAGCAGGAAAGTCCCTTCGTGGTCGCCAAATTTGTTGTACATATTTGATTCCATGTCAAAAATGAAGTCAAATGAGGAGGAAGTTCTATGTTTTTATTTCAATTAACAGGAAAACAGTTGGACCAAAGAGTCCATCCAAAATTGACTACTTTATTCTCAGCATATTTGGGAGATAGGCTTCAGTTAACAGGAAAACAATGAGACCAAATAACTCATCAAAAAATTGACTACTTTCTTCTTTTTCTTCTTCATCTTCTTCTTCTTCTTGAGCATATTCTGAGCATATTCAGGAAATACATGATATTTTATACATGGACTGACATCATAAAAAAAAACAATATTCAAAAAGCATAATTGGTTACAAAAGACAGTGGTCATTTGAATAATAAGCCTCTGATTTGTCAGATGTAAAGAAACATATTTACATCAAATCTACGTAAAACCTAACAGTTTACTTAACCTAACCTAAATGATAATGGGCAAGGATTCTTCATATCCTAAACAAAAGTGTTTGTTGTTCTTGACATGAAACCAAAATCTTATCTGACCCAGACACTGCAAAGTGTTGCCCTTAAGAACTACAGAATCATGAACTTTGTACCTATTATGTTGTCTGCTGACAATATCAGCCCTACAAGAGGAAAGCCTTCTATATAACAGGTATTTCTTATATCCTAATAAAATATTACTTAAAAGAGGAATCCAGAAAACCAAGAAAAATATGAATATAAACAATCAAGAAGAGAAAACCTATATAAAAAATCTTTATATTCCCACTCGTACTACATTATGAAGCCTGGTGTTTGACTGACTATCTGGGGAACTTGACAGATTGTCAGTGATCTTCTGCATTGGCCTTCGACACCCCACCTCTCTCTAACAGCGATGAGTGGGGAAGAAGACTCGCTGGTGGTGACCACGTTGCAAGAGATGGTCCCCACCACGTCAGTCCCCACCACCTCAGTACCAACATCCATGGAAGTGCCGGTGACTATGGCTCCACTTCCATGGGACCCTGAAGACGAATTCGGAGGGACCTATGGCGACCCGTTTGGGGGGGCTTATGCAAGTGTGACTACTTGTTCCCGAAAGAGATAGGAATGGGTGAAACCCCTCGCAGAGACTTTTGAAATGGTCCCTGACTCCCCGTGGGCCTCACAGGGAAAGTCAATATGAATGGTCCATCTACCGGCTGAGTACGGCAACGGGTGCAGAGGAACCGCAGTTTTACCTGTTGGAGATGGAAGAGGAGAGGACATCTCGAAGTGGGCGAGAATGCAGCCGAGATCGTCTCCTGAGAATGGTGGAGGAGTCCCTCCAAAAGATCCCTGAGATGATCACAGAAGGGATTCAATGGGAACTTTAGAGACGGCTGCTGCAGCAGCCAGCAGCCCCACCCGCTGCTCTGGTGGTCCTGGCCAGGCCACCTCCAGGTCAGCCACAGGGGCTGCCCCCTGGACAACCTGCCGGTCCACCACCAGGGGGGCCTCCAGGACCGCGGGGTCCCCCACAGGAATGGGGGAGGATGTTCCCAAACCCCGCTGAACTCCTGGATGCTATGTTTGATGGGACACCCGAAAAACTGTCCTTTTTTGGTACAAGCCGAGAAGTTCATTGAGAATTGGGGCCATTTGTTCCCGAATGAAGAACACATCGTGGATGCAATAGCCTCCCGACTATGAGATGCTGCAGCAGACTGGTATGTAACCTTGCACCATGAAGATGGCCAGGAGCTCTGCGAGGTGGATGCCTTCATGTGGGCTTTGCGGGCCCACTATGAAGACTCCAACGCGAGCAAGACGGCCCAAGCTTTCCTGTGCACGTTCCGCCAGGGGAAGAAATCGGTGAGGGAGTACACCGAGGAGTTCTGCCGGCATGCAGGAAAGATCCGAGAATGGCCTGATGGGGTCCTAGCCCAACACTACTGGCTGGGACTAGACCCGGAGATCTGTGGAACTATCCTCCGGGGGGGAAATCCCCGATCCCTGCTGGCATGGATGAAGGAGGCAGCGGACACTGAGAGCAGACTCCGCACCATCTGCATCGATGACGTGGTCACCATGGGAAAGAGCGCCTCGGCAGCGACCACCCCAGGGAAGACGAAGGCGGCCGCTCCTCCACCCTGGACAAAGGACGCAACCCAAGAGCATCATATGAAGCAAGGCCTGTGTCTCATGTGTGGAGAATCTGGCCACTTCGCTGCATCGT
Organism: Gekko gecko; assembly: GCA_029375565.1. Taxonomy (NCBI): domain Eukaryota; kingdom Metazoa; phylum Chordata; class Lepidosauria; order Squamata; family Gekkonidae; genus Gekko; species Gekko gecko. The sequence goes on along the minus strand of JAPDNY010000005.1, from coordinate 211,432,912 downwards.
GCCCAGGATCGGGCCCAGTCACTCCGACTACGAAAGTGGAAAAGAAGAAGTTCGACACCCCTTCCAAGAAACTGACAGCCAATCCGAAGGGACCGAGACCCCTTCAAGCCAGTCTGATTGCGGAGGACACCAACTCCTCTGGGGAGGAACTGTTCCAGCCAGCAGGAAATGGAGGGGACCTGCTGTGAGTAGTGCTGAACAGCAGGTCCCCAACCCAGAGGCGCTACGATCGGTGAGCACTTACCCCTCGCTTTTCTTTGTGACTGCAACTTTGATCTGCCCTGAGCTCACCACCCACATTAGGGTAAAATGGCTAATTGACTCAGTGTGTGGGAGAGACTTAATCAACCCCTCCCTAGTAACGGGGCTGCGGGCGAAAGTAGTCAAACACCAAGACCCCCTGATATTTACTCAAATGGATGGGTCTACTATGAAAGATACTTGCAAATACAAGACTGTGCCGTTGTGCATGGGGGTGGGGGAGCACTGGGAACTTAGACCCTTCGTGGTGACCTCAGCTGCACACTTTCCCTTGGTGTTGGGTAGCCCCTGGCTCCACAATCATGACCCATATATCTTGTGGGAGGAAGGGGTTGTGCAGTTTATATCCCCTCACTGCAAAGAACATGTGTGTTTGGACTCCTGGGGGGAGCTGGTCCCATTTCAACGAGTGACTGTGGGGCTTGCAGAGACTGAACTTAACCAGATCCCACGAGAGTATCGTGATCTGGCCCCGGTATTTGGGGAAGCCGAAGCTGATGAGTTACCCCCTCATCATAACTCTGATTGCGCCATTGAACTGTTGCCTGATCAAAAACTCCCCAAGGGAAAACTGTATTCAATGAGCCCGTCTGAAAAGGCTGAGTTAAGGTGCTTCATTGATAAGAACCTAGCTAGAGGCTTCATTCACCCCGCCTCCTCCCCTTTTGCGGCTCCAGTGCTGTTCTGGAAGAAGAAAGATGGGGGTTGCGGCTGTACACAGACTATAGGGGGATGAATGTGGTGTCGACCACCAATGTCTATCCTCTGCCCCTTATCAAGGACCTCCTAGCGGCAGTTGCCAGGGGGAAGGTGTTTTCCAAACTGGATTTGTGGGATGCTTATTTCAGGGTGCGCATCAGGGAAGGAGATGAATACAAGGCGGCCTTCAATACCTCCCTGGGGCAGTTCGAGTACCTGGCGATGCCCTTTGGTCTTCAGAGAGCTCTGGGGGTCTTCATGAACCTGATAAATGAAGTGTTGCACAAGCACCTGTTTAAGGGGGTCCTTGTTTACCTTGATGATATTTTACTGTACTCCCCCGACAAACATTCTCATGTAAAATTGATGAGAGAGGTCCTGCAAATGTTACATAAGCACAAGTTGTTTGTTAAACTGTCAAAGTGTGAATTTCATTGTTCTGAGATTTTGTTCCTGGGCTATAAGATCTCCCAGAAAGGGATCGAAATGGACCCTGCCAAGGTTGCTGATGTGGTGGGGTGGGAGGCCCCAAAAACCCATAGGCAACTCCAAGCATTCCTCGGATTCGCCAATTTTTATAGGTCCTTCTTAGCAAACTTCGCCCAGGTGTCCTTACCCCTCACGGACCTCCTTAAGACAAAGGGGAAAGGAGTGGAGGGGTCCCGCCCGGGGGCTAAGCTTGATTGGACTCCCGAATGTCAAGCTGCCTTTGAAAAACTTAAGGTGCTTTTTATCTCCAAGCCCACGCTAGTGCAGCCCAACAAACTGAAAAAATTCATAGTCCAGGTTGATGCCTCAGACGTCGCCATGGGCGGCACCATTTTACAAGAGGGGGAGGATAGGAAACTTCATCCACTAGCCTACATCTCTAAAAAGTTTAACGAGACGTAAAGGAACCGGTCACTGTGGGATAAAGAAGAGGGAGCAATAAAATTGGCCCTATTGACCTGGCGTCATTGGTTGGAGGGAGTGCAGGTGCCATTCGAAGTTTGGACTGATCATAAAAATCTCGAGCTCCTACACACCCTGTGGAACTTAAACGCCAAACAGCTGCGGTGGGCAGATTTCTTCTCCAAGTTTAACTTCACCCTCCATCACTTCCCAGGGAAGGCGAACTCATTGGCCGATGCCCTGTCCCACCTTCCCCAACACGACAGTAAATGGGAGGAGATTCAGGACTATATGTTCATGCCTACTCAATTAGGGGGTGTTGTTACAACTCGCAGCCAAGCGAACACTCCGCCCCTCTCTGCTGAACAGTCATTGGAATCTAAGTTTGCATCTGCCCTATTGGAGGCGGAACGGGTGGAACTGGACAAAGAAGGGGGGGATGGAGGAGAAAGAAAATGGTTGCTGGTACAAAGGGACCAAGCTCTTTGTACCCGGGTCATTGTGGGCAGACGTGATGGGCACCATGCATGGTACAAAACTGGTTGGACATTTTGGATTTGTGAAGTCCTTGCAGCTCCTTCAAAGACAATTAGAGCAGGGAGGAGGTATGATATGTCTCTGTTTGTTACATCATGCCAGACATGCCTCATGAGCAAACCCCACCCCGGGAAACCTCCGGGACTCTTGCAACCGCTGCCAACCCCTTTGAGACTGTGGGAAGTGATATCCATGGATTTTATTACGGATCTTCCGCCTAGTAAAGGGAAAATGGTGATTTGGGTGATAGTGGACTTGTTCTTGAAACAGGCGCATTTTGTACCTTTTAAAACTATCCCCACGGCTAAACAACTGGCTAAGGCGTTCTTGCGTCACGTGTTCCGGTTACACATGTTGCCACGCAAGATATTTTCCATTAGGGGGTCGCAATTCGTGTCTCACTTTTGGGGGGAACTCTTAAAACTGTTGGGGGTGGAGCGGGGGCTCAGTAGTGGCTATCACCCTGAGACTGATGGACAAATGGGGAGGGTGAATCAAACCCTGGAACAATATCTGCATTGGTTCACCAACTTCCAACAGGACGACTGGGAAAGTTTGTTGCCCATAGCGGACTTCTGCCACAATAACACGACCCACTCATCTATGGGAGTTTCGCCTTTCATGGCGGTACACGGCTATGACACTCCCCCCTTCCGTTTCTTGCTAATATTGACTTACCGGGGGGGGAGGCGGGGACATGGTGTAAAAAGCTCCAAGAGGCATGGCCTCTCTTGTGTAAAACTCTGGACAATGCTAAAAGGGAATACAAGGCTCAAGCCGACAAGAAACGGAGCAAGGGGTGGGATCCAAAACCAGGCGATTTTGTATATGTTTCCACCCAAAACATTAAGGGACTCCAACCAAGTAGAAAGCTCGGGTGGAAGTTTGTCGGTCCTTATGAAATCAAACACATGGTTAATGATGTCACTGCTGAACTGATCCTGCCTAAAGCATTGAAAGGTGTTCATCCTGTATTTCACCTTCGGTTATTACGATGTGACCCCAGAGAGAACCAGTGGCGGCCTCACTGAGCTGTTCCGCCCCCCCTCCTGGTTCAGGGGGAGCCCCACTATGAAGTATCTGAAATCCTGGACTCCAAAATCTCCTGGAATAAGTTGTATTAGTTGGTTGAGTGGGTGGATTTTGGCCTGCAGCACAGGGAATGGGTTAAAGTGGAAAACATAAATGCCCCGTGCCTCCTCTGCAAGTTCCACCAGAGATAGCCTGAGAAACCTGGGAGGGAGCTCTTATCAGGAGGGCAAGATGTCAGGTAGCCCTGCCATTCCTGTGAGGGAGAAGGGGGGGGGAAGCTGAAACATCTTTCATTGTTCAGGAATGTGGGAGGACCAAGGCGCCTCTAGTCTGTGTAAAGTACTGTCTATGCTGTGTGTTTTATCTTTTGCCTGACCTTGGGTCTCAAGCCTGGCTATGCCTGTCTGATGGGATATACTGGTCTGGGTGATTTCTTTTCTCTTTTGGCGTGCACGCACAATGTAATCATTGGCTTGTAGGTGGGGGGGTAGTTCGAGTGGGCTATAATTAAGCATGTCATGTACTCTCTGGTATCACTGACAAAAGCAGTTCATGCTTCTCTAAGACTGGTCTTTAATAAATACTATCTTCTTATGAAGCCTGGTGTTTGACTGACTATCTGGGGAACTTGACAGTAGGGCCTCAAGGAGATCACAGTTACACTGCTCTTGAAAAAACCGACTTTGGATCCTTCTGATCCAGCCAATTACCGCCCGGTTTCAAATTTATCATTCCTGGGTAAGGTAATTGAAAGAGCGTTGGCTGAACAGGTCCAGGGTTTCCTGGATGAGACATCAGCATTGGATCTGTTCCAGTCCAGCTTCTGCCCTGGTCACGGGACAGAAACGGTGTTGGTCACCTTGGCAGATGATCTCCATAGGCAGCTGGATCAAGTCGGGTCAGCGCTGCTACTGTTATTAGATCTTACAGCAGTGTTTGGTCAATTATGATCTTTTGACCCACCATCTCACCAATGTAGAATTTCACAGAGTAGCCCTTCAATGACTCACCTCATTCCTCCATGGTCAGGGACAGAGGGTGGTGCTAGGAAAGACTGTGTCCTCTAGATACCTCCTGGAATGTGGGGTCCCTCAGGGGGTACTTCTCTCTTCCATGTTGTTTAACTTCTATATGCGCCCCCTTACCCAGCTGGCACAGAGTTTCAGCTCGGGTGTCACCAATATGCTGATGACACCTAACTATATCTGCTTTTGGATGGCCACTCATATGCTGCCTTGCAAAATCTGGCCATGGTCTTGGGGGCTGTGGTGGGATGCTTAAAAGAGAGCAAGTTGAAATTGAATCTGACAAAGGTTCTGTGGCTGGGTGGAGGAGTGTTGGGGCTTGGGCTCAGTTTACCTGCTCTTGACAGAGCGCCTTGACACTGGTGCAGTCCATCAAGAGCTTAGGTGTGAGCCTAGATGCCTCTCTAAACTTGCAGGCCCAGTCCACAGAAACAACCAGGCTGGCACTTTTCCACCTACCCCAGGCCCGACAACTGGCCCCTTTCCTATCATGCACTGACTTGGCCACAGTAATCCATGTGACGGTCACTTCCAGGCTAGACTACTGTAACTTGTTTTGTGCTGGTCTGCCCTTGAGACTGAGCTGGAAGCTCCAACTGATCCAGAACACTGCGGCACAAGTCCTGACAGGAGCAGCGCAAACTGCAGATCTTCAACCTGTTTTGCACCAGCTGCATTGGATTCCAGTGGAGCACCAAGTCAAGTTCAATGTCTTGGTTTTGACCTCTAAGGCCTTGAGCAGTCTGCGACCAATATACCTTCAGGACCACCTCCTCCAGTATACCCCCGGGAGAGCATTATACTCTTCACAGAACAACTTGCTGGTGGTCCCTGGCCCTAGAGACATCCAACTGTCCTCAATGATGGAACTCTCTGCCAAACATCATCAGGGCCTTGTGGGATCTTATGTAATTCCGCAGGGCCTGTAAGGCACAGATGTTCTGCCAGGCATTTGGTTGAGTGACAGCTTACATCATGGCTGGCACCCTTCCTGGCTCCCTATCCCTTGAAGGATCTACTTCTTCCACCCATGCCCATGAAGCACCCACAGGCCAGATATGGGAGGGAACCACAAAATTTTGCCACTTGATTTTAATTAATGAATTATATATTCTAATGATGGTTTTTATGGTTTTATTGTTTTTAAAATCTGTACATCACCTAGAGCCCCACACTTGTGGGGATTAAGGGCAATTCAAAAATGCAATGAAATAAATAATTTCAGCATGATCCTGAGGATTACTAAGACAAAGGTAGCCAGCTGCTGGTACAACAATAGCACTGTTGGTCCATTTTGTAAAGGAGTTGGGCAGAGGCTGAGAACTGGGCAAATGATCTGGCAAAGCTGTAACCATCTGGGCTGCTATAGCATCTGGGCCCAGTCTAGGGTTCCTCACCACCCTGCCAGTCCCCCATCCCCTATGGCCCTACCTCAACTCTGTCCAAAAACACTGAGTTCACCTGCTGCAATGCTTCATCAACAACTTTTCATCCTGGGGAGACTCAGATGCCCAAGGTCTAGAAGACAAGCAACCCAGCCTCCACATCCCATCTTGAAGGTATCAGGGTTCAATGATACTCCACCAGTTTGTGCTACATGAGTGTACACCATACGCTGTGCCCATGGCCGTCTCACCTCCATTCCCATCTGCCCCTGCAGCCACCATGCTGGGGGCAGCTGCACCATCACTGATCTCCATCTTCTCTTGGCTCATGAATGCAGTATGTGTGGCAGGACCCTAGCCTACCAGAGGCCTGACTGACTAGTCAATTTGACCAGTCAATGGGCCTGTGATGGCACTGATGGCTTCATTCTCCCGATCTGCATCCAGCCATGTAATCCCTGAGCTGGGGGTGGCCTGGCCCCCTGTTCAGCCTTGGCACCCAACAAACCAGCAACAGCATCCCTGCCAAGCAACTCATCTGCAAGATGGAACACGAGTGCCAGGGGAGGCAGGCCCCACCACCACCCCAGGGGTACACCACAGCACAAGGCTACATACCTACCAGACAGAACCTCAGTGCTGCAGTAATCCATTCCAAGAAGTAGGATCTTTTGGAGTGAGTAACTCAGCATGCCTGGACATTGGGAGAGGGGGTGCTACATCACCTTAAGTGTCTATAGGTGTTATCTCCTTGAATGGGATGCTTTTCTTTGTCTTAACCTAGGAGCTGCCCTCTGACAACTCCTCTCCCTCTCTCTGCACATGCCCTTCCATGGAGACACATGTCTCTGCAGGTCTCTCCTGTAGATACAATGTCCTCATACTCCCACATACATGATGCTGGACAAGCTGGCCATTTGTAATAAGGAAAGTACTCTTTAGATTAGGCTTCTTTCTCTTCTTTTGACTGTAACCTGAATGTGAACTAGTTCTACTTGAATAAATGTAAGTTTACCTTTTTTTGCAATATACTTCTTGGGAGATTTATTTATTGTACTCGGTAACATGCTTCTATAACTGGGCAAAACCCTGCTATATTAACCAAATATCCCAATAGAATCATTGACCGAAGGACTGCCTCATCACCAGGCAGCCCCTCTGCCACTACTGCTCATAGCGAATGCACTGGACCATGAGTGCACAAACATGATTCCAGACCAGCCTGAGCAGTCATTCCGCAGCTTCAGAGCAGATGCCTTCATCTGTGCAGCGTGGTCCAAGGCAGAGACACACTATGCTGCCATGTACCAGAAGGCATGGCAGTGAGCAATAGTGGAGCTGCCCATGGTGGTGGTGAGGGCCACATTGGCATGCCGTACCATCAGCCCATACAGAAGCACTTTCTCCACCTTGGTCCATTTAGGCTGCTGGTGGGCATCAGTGCCCACAGGGCCAGGTTGGTCATGCCACCTGTATATAGGGGAATGTGAGGGTATGGCTGGGCACTGAGGGAACCTCTAGATAATGGAATGCAACTGGGCCCCCCCACAGGCCAGAGAATGGACACAGGGCTACAAGATGCACATCGAGGTATGGATCCCTCCCCCAGTGAGGGTGATAGGTACCAGTGACTGGAATGCATGGGCCAAGGGATGGGGGGTCCCAAGGCATAAAGAGACCTAATGCACATTCCATACTGCTAACTGGCTCCCCCTCCTAGCAAAGAAAACAAGAATGGTTGCACAAGTAGGCAGAAAAAGATGTAGAAAAACAGGTGCAAGGTGAAAAATATTGTTTTTGTTTAAAGAAAAAGGCAAATGCTAGCTGTTGATAAGTAATGGGGGAAGGGGGTCAGATGGCAGAATATAGTGGAAGAAGTATGTAAACAATGCATGTTTAAATTTGGTTGATCAGCTGTTTGGTGAAACTGACCAAGATTTCCACCAATTGTACAAATTTCAGTGTCGATGAGGCTAGAGCAGGCATTCCCAACATTTTCAGCCTTTGGGCAAGTGGTGGAGAGCACAACCACAAAATGGCTGCCCTGGGCAGTGGAGAAAATCACAGGGACTGAAGTTATCAGTAACACGGCTGACTACTTGGATCTATCATACAGTAGTTCTCAGGCTGGCGCTTTCATAAGGAAGGGTAAAGCAGTTGCCTAAGGGTGCCAACGTAGAAGGGCACTGCACTGGCCTGCCACTCCACCCCCTTCCCCCCTCACCAAAAGCCCTGCTCCGCTCCTTTGGCATTTGGCCTGCCACCCTGCCAAGGCCGTTGATGCAACGCCATTGGTGCCCTTTCCTCACTTGATGCTGGGAGGCAGGAGAGGTGGCCAGCCACATCCAGTGAGCCTGAGAGGTGGGATGTGCACATGTGTAAGGGGGTGCAGTGCACACAGGGCTGGCCCGAGGTGTTTCTGCGCCCTAGGCAGATGTCAGGTACCCTGCCATTGTAACATAGAACAAGGCATTCATTCAACTGTTGGAATGTGGGAGGGTTTGGAGCCTCTAGTCTCTCAGTGATATAGTACTGTCTGTTTTGTATCTTATCAATTTTGCCTGACCTTGGGTCTCATGCTGCTGCCATCCTGGCACTGGGAATTTATTGGTCTGGGTTATTGTCTTAAACTTTTGTGGGGCACTAGTGCAAGCGCTTGCAGGAAGCTTGGCCGATTCTTTGCAAAACTTTGGAGGTTGCTACATGGGACTACAAAGCCCAGGATGACAAAAAGAGGGATAAAGGATGGGATCCCAAACCAGGAGACTCTGTGTATGTCTCCATGCAGAACTCCAACCCAGATGGAAATTGGGTTGGAAGTTTGTGGGGCCATACCCAATCAAATGTATGATCAATGAAGTGACTGCTGAACTTATTTTGCCCAAATCGTTGAGATCCTTGCCTTGTTTCACCTTAGGTTATTACGACGTGATCCCGGGGCTAACGTATGGTGACCACAGCCAGCTGTACCCCCTCCCCATGGTTCATGGAGAACCACCCTACAAAGTGGCTGGTTGGACTCAGACTCTAAGATCTCTTGGACTCTAAGATCTCTTGCAATAAATTGTATTATCTTGTTGAATTGATGGATTTTGGGCCGCAGCATCGGGAGTGGGTCAGGGTAGATCACATTGATGCTCCCCATCTCATTCGGAATTTCCATCGGCATTACCCTGGGAAAGCTGGGGGGGAGTGACTTTTGGGGAGGGCAAGATGTCAGGTACCCTGCCATTGTAACAAAAGGAGGCATTCATTCAACTGTTGGAATGCGGGAGGGTTTGGAGCCTCTAGTCTCTCAGTGATTTGGTACTGTCTGTTTTGCATCTTATCAATTTTGCCTGACCTTGGGTCTCATGCCGCTGCCATCCTGGTGCTGGGAATTTACTGGTCTGAGTTATTTTCTTAAACTTTCATTTGGGGGGTTTCGTACGCACGCGCAAGGTAGCTATTGGCCTAGGGGGTGGGGCTTTTGAATGGGCTATAACTTAGACTGCTTGCTATTCCAAAGTATCACTGACAAAAAGCATGTACTGCACCTTCAGTGTTTTCTTTCAATAAACACTATCTTCTGAAGAAGCCTGGTGTTTGACTGACTATCTGAGGGAACTGACTGCTGGGCGTATAGGGGCCTGGAGACCTCCCTTTTGCCGCCACCAACCCAGCGGTGGGGGAGGCTGCGCACAAGCCCTTCCTTCTTTGCTCCCTCCCTTCCCTTGCCCCCTTGGCGGAGTGGCCTCCCTTCCCTGGCCCCCTCTGCTGCTTCTTCCCCAGGGGGAGGGAGGCACCCGGATGATCCTGAGGTCAGCAGCCAGCTGCAGGTCCCCTACCTGGGCCCAGGGCCTGGGTGGCTGGGTTCAGGGGGTGGGGAGGCTGCACGTAAGCCACTGCCCCCTGCCTGCCTTACCTTGCCTCTGCTGCCCTTTCCGCGGCTCTCAGCCGGAGGCCGTGCTGGGGGGGGGAGCTCGGCAATCCTGAGGAGGAGCTTCTGGATACACTGAGTGCCCCGATCCCCCAGCAGGACAGGGAGCACTAGGACCCATCGGAGACAGAGCAGAGGCAGGCAGGCGAGGGAAGGGGTGGTGCGCAGGACCTGAGTGAGGAGCGGCAGAAGCAGGAGGAGCTGCAGGCAGGCAGCAGCAGGACTGGCAGGCGAGTCCAGCACCCTCCGGGCTGGAAGATGCATGGCCTTCTCCGGAGAGCCAGGGCAGGGTTGCCAACACGGCTTGCGCCACTCGATGAGCCTGCTGCTGTGCCGTTAAATTAAGAGCAGCATGACCAGCCACCTCAGGAGGAGCAGGAGAGGAAAAAAGAGCACCTCCTCCACCCTCCAGAAGGGGAACTGGCTGCATCCAGGCGTGCAGTCGAGAGCGCCTATGTCTAGGTTTCAGCAGTGCCAGGATCGCACTGGGCTCCTGTGGGCTGTGCCACTGCCTCCCTCCACCACGCTGGCCAGGTGTGTCAGCCCGGCGGCCACCCTGCCTCTCCTCCCACACCCTAAGGGCCGGCTGCCAGGTTAATGCCTAGTTCACCTAGCGGGCGAGCTGGCCCTGAGTGCACAGACCTGGCGGGGGCCACCTAGTTGAGAGCCAGCCAGGGGCTTCCTCCTTCCTCGCGCTCTCCTTTCAGGGCGGCTACACAGCTGGGCTTCATTCTGTGCCTGGGGGTGCCATGAGCAGAGCAAGGATGGGCCTCTGTCTCCTCCCCTCCCTCCCTCCTCAGCCTCTCCTTCCTCCCCTGCCAGCCGGGCCAGGCAGAGCCGAGCGCCACAGCTCTCACACTCTTGAGTGCCAGTCAGGGGCTTCCTCCTTCCTCACACTCTCCTTCCTGTGTGGCTGGGCAGCCGGGTGGTTGGGCTTCATTGTGTGTGGGAGGGGGGCGCTGCAAGTAGAGCAAGTCTGGGCCTCTGCCTCCTTCCCTCCCTCCCTCCTCAGCCTCTCCTCCCTCCCCTGCTGGCCAGGCCAGGCAGAACCGAGCACTGTAGCTCTCACACTCTCTCCTCAGTGCCAGCTGAGCCAGCCTGCCACCCCCACCTCCCACCCTGCCACCACTGCCACTGCAGCATGTCAGGCTGGTTGGTGTGGGCCAAGACCCACAGCTGTGCCAAGGATATTAAGTTCCCCTCTCACCCTTCCTGGGTTCTTCTTGCCCCTGGTTGGGCTCCTCCCCCAGCAATGGGGTCCCCTCAGCAATGTGCTGGAGCGTCTCCTCTCTCCTGGTAGTTTATCTCATCCATGCCCCCCCCATTCCTTATATTCTTGGTGCTGGGGGGGCAACAGTGGGAGAGCTTCCAGTGGCCTGGCCCTGCTGGTGGATATCCTGATGGTACCTGGCATTTTTGGCCACTGTGTGACAGAGTGTTGTATTGGATGGGCCATTGGCCTGATCCAACACTGACTTCTCTTATGTTCACACACATCTAAGCAGCAAAGACTGGAAGGAAGTCAAGCAGGTTCCCTTCCTTGCTTTCCAGCAGGACACTGTGTGCCAGGACCACCAGGACCATGTGCCAGGACCACACATCATTTGCTGCTGCCTTTCCAAGGGTAAGAGGGGAGCTTTTTGTGCTCTTATCTACATTCACTGATTTTAAAGATAGCATACTGCCTTTTTCTTTCTCAAGGACAGAAGCAGATACTGGATCCTAGAACCACTGATGTTGTCACTTTGTAGTAACCCCCCATGCTTAAAAACGAGTATTACATTTGGAATCTTTATTCAGACCATTCACACAGTTATGTACTAAATAAGGAATGGTGATCAAGGAACCAATTTCAGCTTCATTGTTGAATCTTCCAGTGATAACAAATAGCCCATGACTGGGATCACTGGATGTAAATTAGTTGCCCTTAGTGCAAGACATTTGCAAACCACTCCTTGCTGGTTCTGCTTCCAGCTAGCTTTCACCTTCAGAAATAAAAGCTCTCAGAATAATCTAACAAGGGGAGGGGGGGAGGATTTCCACTCCAACCAAAATTTAGCAACCCCTCAGAACAGAACAATACACACTTTACCAATACTGTCACAGTGGCTCCTGGGGGGTGCTCTTTAAGATCAACACTTTAAATGAACATGTGCTAGGCCAGAGCATTTTTTACACCTAGGCTTTTAACTTTTAATTGTTTTTAAAATCTTCTTTTAGTATGAGGACTATTACCATGATCTGCTAGATTGCTGGATGTTCTATTCTTTGGGGTTTAAATGGTGTATAAATGTTTAAAATAACTCTTAAATTTAAAATTGGAAATGGAAGGCAAGAAGAGGACAAATCTTCTCTTTCCTCATCTTCCTCCCCTTTTTGGAGTCAGCAGTTCTAAGATATTTAGGACACGTTCAGCAGGATGCAAACCAGGAGAGCCTGGGTTGCTGACACCACATACCAGATCTAACCACACTACATGAGACAACAGGTGGCAGAGTATCATAATTTTCAATATTAAAAGCGGTGTCTTCCATCTATAGTCTGAAGTGGTAGAATCAATTTTACCACCTCATTGTGCTGCATTTGTAGACCTAGCCTTATTTGTGAAATTGTATGTTACTTGAGAACTGCAGCCTTTAGATCCCAGAATTCATCTAATAAATCCACAATGACTATTCCAAAGTCAGTAGTTACTGCACTTCTTATATGCTACTCTACTCTTGAATTATTTTCTATCATATGCCAAGAAATATTTTTTGTTAAATGGCAGTAGAGAATTTTCTTGCCCCTGGTTCACAGGATCACAGATGAAAATAAGAATTATCTAAGCTTCCCCAATTTATCTATTTTAATGCTCAGTGAATGTATGTAATCAACAATTGTTGATTTGACCACCATCAACAACAAAAAGAATAGCTACAGTCTCCATTACTGAGGTTTTGGTGTTCCTCCCAACCTTTGTTATTGTCAGGACTTCTTTGGGAAGGACAGTTTGTACAATCCTCCATCTGACAGATCAAAGGGAAGATTTGTTTAGAGAGATAACCATTTATTTGGCTTTAAGGTGCTTTCAGAGCAAGATTTCAGTTATCTTGCTTTTTAAGGCATATTGCAATGGATAAACCAGTTCACAATGTCTTTCAGCTAGTAGACATGGGAAGCATATATTTAACTCAGATGTTGCTGTCTTTTAAACAATACTTCTGACCAGGACAACTTCATTGCCTTTCATACATTCTGTTTAATGGCCCATAAAGTTGTAACATTTTGTTTCAAAGCTTGAACAGAAGGAATTGGTGGCAAAATTTGCTAAAGAAAAGGCATGCAAAATGAGAGTCTGATGTGCTTGAAATTGAAACATTAAAGAGACTTAAATTTCAACATCACAATTAACAGGATTTCTCAAAATGCTTTGTGATTTGTGTATTTCTGCTTGAGAGAGTGTAGTGTATCCATGGGGAAACATGGACTCGGGGCAGCCATGTGCTTGGACCGGTTCTGACCGGTCCGCCACGCAGCCAGGCAAAGGGCCTGAGCTTCGTTCCATAAGACAATAGAATGTAGGCTCCTCGCCTCCTTCCAATCGGGGAGCCCGGGATAACTCAATTACTGTAAATAGTGAATCACGGGTGTTGTGTGTTTGGGGGTGTGGGTTCACTTAGGAATAAAAGCCGGCCTGCGAGCTGGCTTAGTCTGTCTTGCTCCTGATCTAATAAAGTATGTGAGAGCTGAAACCACTCGTCAGTCTCAGTACTTTTCACTGGCGATGAAGGTGGGATACCAACTCCCTCCATGAACAATGGCCACAGAGAAGAGCATCGCATCGAGCCCGCCACTCACCGCACCGCTCCCGAGCATCACATCGCTGACCCCGAGAGCAGCAATGCACCACTCACCGCAACCAAAGCCATGCTCACGAGCACCGCATCGAGCTTGCTGCTCCCCACTCCGCTCCCAAGCCTCGCTGCTGACCCCGAGAGCAGCGGGTCTCCTGCCCAGCTTCAAAGCTCAGACCCGGCCGGCTTCCAGTCGGAGTTAAAATGGCGAGTTAACGCACTTTGCGATCTGTGCAAGGTGAACGGCGGTATCTGATGACAGTTTGGGCTCTACCTGGCCCAACACAGCACTCCCCAGTCGGGGGGGTGACGAGCAAGCAGCCAAGCCTGAGGGGGAGTCGAGATCGGTGTGGATAAGCTTCGGAGGAAGCTTGTTTACACTTTGATCTCCTTCCATGAAGAGGGCAGTTGCAAGACAGCACTACAGACACCAGCCGGGCTGAGAATTCAGCATAAATTCTCCATCTACCGACCTCTTTAACATCAAGATTAAAAGTGATTGCAGAAGAAGCACTGCGAAACCCCGAGATTACAAGTAAGGTAACAATGAACGTTTGCTTACCGGATTGAAGAAGTATTCAAATTTAAAACGCACAGATAAGCGTATAAAGCTTTAAAGAAGTAATCCACTTGGTTTGAAAGTAAAAAGAAGGCTTTTTCATTGAAAAACAGCAGAAAAGTAACTTTGTTTTGCATTCCTGTGGTTAACTAAGACTAAACTATGCCTAGCTAAAATGAAACTGACGTGATTCCATGGTACAGGAAATAGGCTAGAGAGGACGTTTTAAAAGTTGTTTTACCGGAAGTAGATGGACGTCTTAAAGTGTGACACCGCAAGTTGGATTATCGAGACGGACAACTAAGCAGGAAGTTCCAAAAGAGCCTACTCTAGCCAGAAAGTCATAGAAAAATTGCGCCCGCCATTTTGAGGAGGACTAAATTTTAAAAAGCTATTTTTTTGCAGAAAACCAACGAAAAAAATTTATAAAGGTGGCGATTTGACTTTATGGTTGATAATAAAAAGACTGGTTAGTTATTTGATTGATTTCAAGACAGATTTGAGGTCAAGACCAAGGGCCGCCTCATCACCAAGCCCAAGAATGACTGCAAAGGAAAAAAAATACTGGCAGGCTGCCATGGAGGCGATGGAGAAAAGGATGACAGAAGTGGTGCAGAATTTAGGAAAACAAATGGAATCACAGTTGCAACAACAGATGCAAATGCAATTGGAACAAATAGAACAAGTGCAAGTTCAAGTACAAGAAAGAAATATGGCAGCATTGAAAGAACTGGTACTAACAGAAGTGGCAGGGATTAAAAAAGATACGGAAGAAGTTAAGAAAGAAGTTCAAAGTCTGGTGACAAAATCAACAGAGATGGAACAAAAATTGAAAAGAACTCTTCAAGAGAATATAAGGCTGGAATCCATGATGGAATACAGGGCTACCCAAAATCATTTGAGACTGAGAGGGATAGAAGAGGAGGAAGATCAGGATATACGTATGCTAGTAATAAACACGCTGACAACATATATAGGAGAGGACCAAGGAAATTTGGACTCAGACTTTGACCTAATCTACAGAGTAAACTCAGCTTATGCCAAGAGAAAGAAATTACCTAGAGATGTGATTGTACAATTTGTGACAAAAAAATGAAAGACGATATCTTCAAGAAGCAATTTACACAACCGTTGGAAATTAATGGGAAGAAAATAATAATTCTAAGGGAAATTCCGAGAGTGATTCTACAAGACAGAAAGAAGTTCAAGAAATTAGCGGACAAGTTAAAAGAAATGGATATCAGGTTCAGATGGGAGATACCACAGGGATTATCATTCTCATACAACTCGGTGAAAGTTACAATTAAAACAGAGGGAGATTTGTGTAGATTCAAAGAAAACAACTTTGATGTTTTTAAAGATATATAACTTAAAATACTTATGGATTACAAATTTTTATCTTGGAATGTTAACGGACTAAATTCACCAAATAAAAGAAGATTAGTGAATCATTGGCTAGAGAAACAAAAATGTAATATAATTTGTTTGCAAGAAACTCATATCAGAAAACAAGATAACAAATATCTGATTAATAAAAAATTGGGAGAAGAATTTTATTCATCGGCAATCAAGAAGAAGAAAGCAACAGTGATATATATTTCAAAAGAATTGGAACCCAAACAAATTTTTTCAGATAATGAAGGGAGATACGTTGGTGTGGAAATAACGATGTATAGAAAAAAGACATTGCTTGTAAACTTATATGCACCCAATGGGACAAAGGAGGTTTTCTTTAAAGATTTGTCAAAAGAGTTGGACTGTTTAAATTATGATCAAATAGTT
Organism: Gekko gecko; assembly: GCA_029375565.1. NCBI lineage: Eukaryota > Metazoa > Chordata > Lepidosauria > Squamata > Gekkonidae > Gekko > Gekko gecko. The sequence continues at coordinate 211,416,986 of JAPDNY010000005.1, read as the reverse complement.
TTTGCAGGAGACTTTAACGGTACGGTGAATAATGCATTGGATAGAAAGTCTAATGCAATTGGAGAAGGGACTGGAAAATTGCCAAAAAACTTCTTTCAGTTGATGAAACAAGAGAAACTAGAAGATGTTTGGAGGAAATGGAATCCTAAAACCAAGGATTATACTTTTTACTCGAACAGACATAATTCCTTTTCTAGAATTGATATGATTTGGATGTCAGAAGAGATGGCTTTAAAAACTCAAAAAAATGAAATTTTGCCAAAAAATAATTCAGACCACAACCCTTTACTCTGGTTGTCAAAAGAAAAACCAAAACAATTATATTGGAGAATTAATGAAGATTTATTGGACAAAAAATTAGTTAATGAGACATTAAAAAAAGAAACAAATTTTTTTTTTAAATGAACCTAAATAAAGGTACTGACATACAGATTGTATGGGATGCATACAAAGCGGTAATGAGAGGTTTGCTTATTTCACTGAATACTAAAGATAGAAAGCAAAGGATGCAACAACAAAATGATCTCCAAGAAAAAATTCGACAAAAGGAAAAGGAATTAATGAAAAGACCAGGGAAGAAAAAAATTATTAGAGAGATCCATCTTTTACAGGATCAACTGAATGTCTTATCTAACAGTGAACTATATTGGAACTTGAAAAAGTTACAGCAAAAATCTTTTGAGGGTGCAAATAAGCCAGGAAAATTTTTAGCATGGCAGCTGAAAAACAGAAAAGAAAGAAATTTTATAAATAAAATAACAGAAGATGGAAAAGACATTGTGGATTTGAAAGGTATAAAAAGAGCTTTTTTAAAATATTATGCAAATTTGTTTAAAAAGAAAGGAATTGACCAACAAAGACTCAAGAATTATTTGGAGAATATCGATATACCAGAGCTGGGACAACAAACTAAAGAATTACTTAATGGTCCAATTAAAAAGGAAGAAATAATAATGGCGATAGAAGATGCAAAGTTGGGCAAAGCTCCAGGTCCAGATGGCTTTACAGCAAAATTTTATAAGAAACTTAAGGAAGAGCTAACCCCAATTCTGGTACTTCTGTCAAATGACATAAGAATGGCCAAACGAATCCCAGACTCATGGAAAGAAGCAAATATCTCACTTATACCCAAAGAAGGTTTGGATTTAACTAATGTGAAGAATTACAGACCAATATCGCTATTGAATAATGATTATAAATTATTTGCAAAAATAATTTCTGAAAGGTTGAAAAAACACTTGAAAGATGTCATAGCGGAAGAACAAGCTGGTTTTTTACCAAATAGACAAATAAGAGACAATTTGAGAGTGGTGATTGATGCAATTGAGTATTATGACAAACATCCAGAGAAAGAAGTTGGGTTCCTCTTTTTAGATGCGGAAAAAGCTTTTGATAATTTGAATTGGGATTTTATGCTGCAAGTAATTGAAAAATTGGATATAGGACAGTTTTTTCTAAATATGATTGTGGCAATATACTCAGAACAAAAAGCAGCTTTGAATATAAATAAAGAGAAAACAGAATTTTTTAAAGTTCAAAAGGGAACACGTCAAGGCTGCCCATTGTCTCTGTTATTGTTCATCTGGATATTGGAAATATTACTGGCAGAGATAAGAAAAGACAATAATATTAAAGGACTTACAGTAAAAGGCTTTACGTACAAATATAGAGCGTTTGCAGATGATGTAATGTTTATGATTCAAGATCCAATTGAGAACATACCACAATTGATGAAAAAAATTGAAGAATTTGGAACAATTGCTGGTTTTTATGTTAATAAAAATAAGACGAAGGTGATGTGTAAAAATATGACGAAACAGAGACAAATTGAACTTCAGGAGAAAATTCAATGTGAAGTAGTAACAAAGACCAAATATTTAGGAATTGAATTGACTATGAAAAATATTGACTTGTTTAAAAATAATTATGAAAAAGTCTGGTATAAGATCCAGCAAGACATCAAAAAATGGGATACCTTGAATTTATCATTATTGGGAAGAATTGCAACTGTGAAAATGAACATTTTGCCTCGTTTGATGTTTCTATTTCAGACTATTCCAATATTAAAACAAAGTAAAATATTGGATACATGGCAGAAAGAAATATCGAAGTTTGTATGGGCAGGAAGAAAACCAAGGATTAAAATGAAAATTTTATGTGATGCAAAAGAAAGAGGAGGATTACAATTACCGAATTTTAGACTTTATTATGATGCCGTCTGCTTAACATGGTTAGAGCAGTGGATTAATCTTGAAAATATGAAGTTGCTGGCTTTGGAAGGTCACGACAATAAGTTTGGATGGCATGCATATCTATGGTATGGAAAGTCAAAAATGGATAAATTTTTTAAACACCATTTTATAAGACGATCACTGTTCAAGACGTGGACGAGATACAAAAAATTCTTCTCAGAAGAACGACCACTTTGGATAGTGCCGGCAGAAGTGATTAATCCATATTCAAGGAATCAAGGTTTAGATTGGTTACCTTATAAAAGGCTTTTAAAATTAGAAGGGAAAAACTTTGTCTTAAAAGATAGAAATGATGTTGAATTTGATTATGATTGGTTGAAGTATAGACAGATTTATGACTTATTTAAGACTGATAAAAGAGAACATGGTTTTAGAGAAAATAATAATGAAATTGAAATTGTATGGGCTGAAAAGGGTAAAAAAATGATTTCAAAATTGTATAAGGTTTTATTGAAATGGTATACTGAGGATGAAACAGTAAAAGAGCAAATGATAAAGTGGGCTGTAAATATAAATAATGAAATAACTATGTCATCTTGGGAATATTTGTGGAAAAAGTCAATGAAAACTTCAACTTGTATAAATGTGAAAGAAAACTGCTATAAAATGATGTATAGATGGTATATGACCCCCAAAAAATTGCTATTATAAATGATAGCATGTCTAACAAATGTTGGAAGTGCAAGAAAAAAGAAGGGTCATTTTATCATATGTGGTGGACTTGTGATAAGGCAGCAAGATATTGGACTGAGATCCACAATGAGATACAAAATTTTTTGAAACGTACTTTTAAGAAAGACCCACAGATGTTACTGTTAGGTCTTAAAATGGAAGAAATAAATGTAACCAAGAGAACATTGCTATGGTACTTGGTGACAACAGCCAGAATGACTTTTGCACAATTTTGGAAGCAAGAAAAAATACCGGAAACATGGGAATGGATTAAGAAGATGCTGTTTATGGCAGAAATGGACAAGCTAACAAGAAAATTAAACAACGAGGAAGATGAAAACTTTTTTGAAGAATGGAAAGACTTTCAAGAATATTTGTTGAAAAGTTGGGATGTTAAACATGGTTTGATTTGTTTTGATAGTTATTAAGGGGAAACTTTAAAGTGATTAGATTCTTAAATTGTTACCATTAGTAAAGAAAGTAAAATTAGTAGTTAATGTAACTGAATAAGAGAGATATTAACGGGGTTGGAGCATTGCGGGAAGCCTTGTTTGGGGGGAGGGAAAAAACGGAAGGGATATGTATTTACTTGTTTAAGTTGTATGAACGTGTGGAAAATATCCAATAAAAATTGTATTAAAAAGAAAAAAAGCTCAGACCCGGCCACTGTCACTCACACCACTGCTCACCCACACCGCTTGCCCACATGTGGTAAGATGGCTGTGCCTCCCATCCACCTCCAGGCATTCGATATCGTAACCACAGAAATGGGACACCTGGTTGAAAACATTGGAGAACCATTTCAGTTACCACGACGTGGTGGACGAAGGGAAAAAGAAGTCCCTATTCCTCAGTGTCTGCGGCATAGACACCCTCCTCTTCCTGCGGGATCTCCTCAATCCCAGGACCACCAGGGAGGAGTCATATGCAGCGCTGGTAAAGGCCCTAACGGACCACTTCTCACCAAAGCCCACAAAATTCACAGAGTGGCAAGGGTCCAGGGGCCAGACGAGTCCACCACAGATTTTTTGGCGGGCCTTTGGCGGGCGGCCACGAGATGCGCTTTCCCAAGTCTCTTGGACATGTTTCTCAACCAGTTTCTCGTGGGCCTCCGCAAGCCCAAGTTGCGACAGAAACTGGCCAGCAACAATGACCTCAACCTGGATAAGGCCATCCAGGAGGCTGCTGCTTATGAAAAGGCCCACCAAGACCACCCCAGCTTGGCTGTCCACCACACGCTAGCCACGCGAGGATCCAACGTCTCGGACGATGAGGAGGTACTCCAGGTACACCGACAACCGTCCCAGTGACCTCAGTGGACCCGAGAGGCCAAGTCCCAGCCATCCATAGCCTGCGCAAGCTACAGCAATGCTCACGAGCGACGGACCTGTTGATTCCACACCACAATCTGCAGGGCGTGCAACAAAGCGGGGCACATCGAGAAGGTCTGCCGCTCCAAGGGACAACGGATGAACTTCACTGCGCAGATCGACGCAGAGGATCTCCACACTGTTTCAGTCAACCACCACCAGACGGTATGTAACTTGCCCCCCGACAGCCCAGACAAGGTGCATGTAACTGTCTTGATTGAGGGGTCCCCCTGCTGGATGGAAATTGACTCCAGCTTGTCTTATTCCATAATCTCAGTCGAGACCCTCCGCAACCTATGCCCGAAGGGGGGACCCCAGTTGCACAAACCACAGGGTCTATTGTTACAGGACTTTAATAAAAACCCTGTGGCGGTCCATGGCTGGGGCAAATTCCTGGTCCAGTTCAAGGGATTCTCAGGGCTGCTGGACCTGTTGGTGGTGAAAGGGTGCCTCACTAGCCTGTTGGGACTGTCATGGTTCAAGCCCCTGGGACTCCAGATATCAGGGCTTAACCAAATCCGGGCAGCCGACTGAGAGGCTGTCTGCTGGGAGTTCCCAAAAGTGTTCGATGGGACCCTAGGATGGTACACCGGGGACCCCATTTCCCTTGTTCTGGACCCTGCCGTCTGCCCCATCTGCATCAAGGCCTGGGTCCCTCCCATTGCGATGCGGGCCAAAATTGAGGCTGAGATTGATCGCCTTGTTGAGCAGGGGGTGCTAGAGCCAATTGCATCTGCATGCTGGGAAACCCCCATTGTCACGCCAGTAAAGCCAAACGGGGAGGTGCAGATCTGTGCAGATTATAAGTGCACCCTGAACAAGGCTCTGCAGGACCACGCTTACCCAGTCCCAGTGGTGAGCCATGTCCTCGCTTCCCTGGCGGGGGCCAAGGTCTTTGGTAAGCTCAACTTGGCACAGACTTACCAACAGCTGCCCATTGACGCTGCCGCCGCAGAGGCCCAGACCATTGCGACTGACAAAGGGGCTTTCTGGGTCATGCGGATACAGTTTGGTATGTGTGTGGCTCCCGGGATTTTCCAGTCGTTCATGGACTCTCTTCTTAAACGCATTCCTGGAGTACAACCTTTTCTAGACGATGTGATCGTTGCAGCGCCAGACACCGTTGCCTTCGCTGACCGTCTCTGCCAGGTCCTTCAACGGTTCAATGCCGCTGGGCTCAAAGTGAAATGGGAGAAATGCCTCCTTGGAGTACCCCACATCGAATTCCTGGGATTTGCAGTAGATGCCCAAGGTATCCACCCCACGGAGGACAAGGTCAAAGCCATCACCCAGCCCCCCCCTCCCTCCTCCAAGGCAGAATTGCAGGCCTTCTTAGGCCTGCTCAACTTCTATCACTCATTCCTGCCCCTCAAGGCGGCTGTGGTGGAGCTGCTCCACTGCCTCCTTGGCAAATACACACCTTGGGAGTGGGTGCCAGCACACGCGGCAGCGCTCCAGGGTGTCAAATACTTGCTGGTGTTGAATGTGGTCCTTCACCACTTCACGGATTCGCTCCCATATGGGGTCAGGGTGGTCCTGGGCCACTGGTCGCTCCCATACGGGGTCAGGGCAGTCCTGGGCCACTGGTCGCTGGACGGCCGGGAGGTCCCGGTCGCATACTACTCACAAACTTTGTCCTCAGCAGAACAGAACTACACTCAAATAGACAAGGAGGCACTAGCGATAGTGGCTGGGGTGAAGAAATTCCACCATTATCTCTATGGCCGGCCCTTCGAAATCATAATGGACCACAAGCCGCTCCTGGGACTCCTAGCCGCAGATCGCCAAACCCCACAGATGGTCTCCCCCTGGGTCCTGCGGTGGTCCATTTTCCTATCTGGATACGCATACTCCCTCACCCATCGGCCTGGGAAGGCTATCGGGCACGTGGACACCCTTAGCAGCCTTCCCCTGGCTGTCATGGACCCTGACCCAGCCCCTGAGCACATGGTCACCCTCATGGAGGTGCTTCCCAACCAGCCAGTCCATGTGCGGGAAGTGGCCTGGCTCTCGGCCCGGGACCCCACCCTCTGCCGTGTCCTGGACTGGGTGGGGAGGGGGTGGCCTGTGGCCAAGGAGGGCCCCGAGTTCGCCCCTTTCACAGTCCACAAACATGAACTCTCCACATATAAGGGGTGCTTGATGTGGGGAGGGAGGATGGTGATTCCGGCCCTGCTCCAGCAACGGGTGCTGGAGGCGCTACACAAGCATCACCCGGGAGTAGTACGCATGAAGGCGTTAGCACGGAGCTACGTCTGGTGGCCGGGTCTTAACAAGGACATTGAGGACAAGGTAAAAAGATGCCAGCCCTTTCAGGCCTCCTGCCCTGATCCACCGCGAGCTCCAGAGAGAGCCTGGGAGTCCTCCCATCGTCCCTGGTCCCGGCTCCACCTGGATTTCGCGGGGCCATTCCAGGGGCAGATTTTCTTTATACTAGTCGAGGTGTACAGCAAGTGGCTAGAGGTCATCCTGGTACCATCTACCTCCTCGAAATCCACCATCAGGGCCATGTGGCGGATCTTCAGCGCCCAGGGCCTCCTGGACATGCTGGTCACGGACAACGGCACCACTTTCACCTCCCGGGAGTTCCAGGACTTCACCGCATATTACAGAATCTGGCATGTGCGTTCCATGCCGTTCCATCCCACCACAAACGGCCAAGTGGAAAGAATGGTCTGGATGGCCAAGGACGCTCTACGGCGGATCGACTCCCCGGATTGGGAATAAAAGATAGTGTCCTTCCTTTTTGGACAACGCATCACACCACACTCCACTATGGGGCAAAGTCCGGCGGAACTCCTCCTGGGGCGCCACCTCATGACACGCATGGACAGGCTGCACCCAGACAGGGCCCCGGAACGGGAGCCGGGGATGGAGGACCAGGAGGCCGCCTGAGGGTTCTTCCTCGAGGACCCGGTGTATGTCCATAACTACACAGCAGGCCCCCTGTGGGTGCCAGCATGGGTGGTTTGGGTCAGGGGGTCCCATTCGTATGAGGTCTCCTGTGAGGACGGTACAGTGCTTCACCGCCACATCGACAAGCTCCGCTGCTGGGTGGTGCCACGAGAGCCGGATGACTTTGAGGTCCCCGAACCCCAGGAGGGAGAAGAGCCAAGACCTCCACCACAGGAATCCACCCGGCAGAAGGTGCCCCTGCAGCACCCATTGTCCCGTTTCCCGACGCCCCGACTGCCGCGGATGATGCCACAATGGCCGATCCCTGTCCACTGCTACTGGTAGGCTCCCCGACCAGGACCCAGACACAGGCATCCCCAGCGGCGCTGGTTCTCCAACACTCCACAAGGAATAGGAAGCCTTTGGCTTACTTGAAGGACTTTGTCTGCGGGTGCATCACGGACCAAGGGGGAAGGGGTGTAGTGTATCCACAGGGAAACATGGACTCTGGGCCACACAGCCAGGCAAAGGGCCTGAGTTTCATTCCATAAGACAATAGAATGTAGGCTCCTCGCCTCCTTCCAATTGGGGAGCCCAGGATAACTCAATTACTGTAAATAGCAAATCACGGGTGTTGTGTGTTTGGGGGTGTGGGTTCACTTGGGAATAAAAGCCGGCCTGCGAGCCAGCTTAGTCTGTCTTGTTCCTGATCTAATAAAGTATGTGAGAAGTGAAATCACTCATCAGTCTCAGTACTTTTCAGAGAGAAAATCAGAGATTGTATTACTTGTTCTCACAATTAAAAAGAAAGAAATCAGCAATTTCAAATTTTGTGGTTTTCATTCTTCCTAAAATGCATTTATGTTTGAAAATTGATGGGCAGACCAGAGGGGGGCACCAGAGGGTAGCCTCGTCTAGTGTGCAAAAAAACCTGGCACTGGCCCTGGTAGGTCTTCAACATTTCAAGTAGAAGCTCTACTTAAAGAGATGCCTTTTAAAATTATCTTATTGTTTAAAAATATTTTCTTGCACAAACACAAAATAAGTACACTGCAGTGCATGACTGCTCAGGGGCAGGTAGGTGTTGGCTAGCTAGGGCAGAGGCTCACAACAAGCTGGGCATAGGGCATGGTTCCATTCCTTTCCCCTAAATCAATAGGCAGAACTAGGATTCACCAATGCAGCACCCTGTTTATTCTTCCATCCATCAAGCAGATATAGAGTAGCAGGCTCCCTGGCCAGTGTTAAATCACTCCCCACCTCTATGTCCTTTGCTCCTGTCCTGGAGTTACCTCACTCTTGGCCAGCAGTCCCTCAAGCCTCCTCCCTTCCAGGCTTCCTCCTGGCTTCTTTGAACCACAAGCTTAAGTGCTTTCCCTAGCAATGGGCCTGGAATTCCTTTCCAGGCATTTGGTCTACAGCTCCAACAGTATCCCTTTCCCTCTATTTACTGCTGCATGGATCAGCCATCCTCTTCCTACTGTTGGCATTCCCAGCCACACTGTCACAACAACTCATCTCTCTTCCAGCTGAATTTCTATTGGTCTTACCACCCATGCCTCTTTGTGCCCATGGTGTCTCCTGGATCCCAGCCCTGCCACATACATTTATTGATCTAGCTAAGAAACCCTCATCTGGCAGTATCTGTCTTCATTTTGCAAACATCTAACGCAGTTATGCAAAAGAAAAAGAAAAAACTACATTTTTCTCTCTGTCTCTTTAATATGGCATATATTTAATATGGCATGCACAGCCTGTACAGCCATGAAGGGGAAAAGATAACCAGGTGAGAGTATGATGCTAGCCAATTGATGTCTGTTTTAGGGCAGACGCAGACTAAGAGTATGTCTTATTCTGTCTATAAAATGCAAATTGTAGCCTGAATTTGCCTCGGGGCTGGGCAAGGAAGGGAGTTATGCTGTTTGAAAGCTGGGATATCTATTTTGTTGTTAGCATTTTAAAGGTGAAATCTGCCCTTTAAATATATGTATTCCCCCCACCCATTAAGTTACCAATAATGGGTTATAAGAAATGAGTCCGTTGTGTCTATCATGCTGTAATATACAAGACTCAGGAACAGCACAGAATCTGGTAGATACTCAGAGGACTGAAGCAAATAAGACAAATATCATGTACCTTGTTTCATCCAAGACATTCAAATGGCAGGTTCCTGAATTCTCCATTTGAAAATGGGATAACAAAAGAGGGAACTTGTTACATTTGCAGTGGAATTTTGCACAAAAGAACCACCAAGGATGTTGTGTTTATAAAAGAAAATGAATATGAAAAACTTTAAGTTTAAGAAAAACAGGGAGCTAAAAATATACAATAAATCTAACCTTTGTGTAAAGCACCATCAAGTTGAAGCAGCAACCCCATGGGGTTTGCAAGGCAACAATGGTCAGAGGTTGTTTGCCTGCCTCTGTGTAGAGACTCTGGACTTTCTTGGTGGTCTCCCATCTAAGTACTAGCCGGGTCTAGCCCCATTCAGCTTCTGAGATCTGATGAGACTGGGCTAGCCTGGGCCATCCAGGTCAGGGTATCTACCTAACCTACCTGGATGTAAAAAGAACAACAAAACCCCCTTTCTTAACTTCCCTGTTTCTTACCTCTCAATCACATTGTCTCATCCAGTCAGAACATTTCACTCCTCTCTGTCATTCTGTTAATCAATCACTCCATTCTGCATACTTTCCCCCCTCCCAGTCCATATTCTTACCTTTTAAACCACCTATCAAGAACACAACTTCAACCTTTATGGCATTTTCTACCAATCTTACATGCTTTGCATCTCAGACATTCACTATGCTCTCTCCCTTGAGATTCTCTGACCAATGCTAACCTTCATTAATTCCCTGGGAGGTGGAAACATGTTTACAGAGAATTCCTGCTTGCATTTCTCTTCAGCTCCATGCATGCTGTGTAGGCAGGCACATGCTCACAGTTCACGGTCAAAGAGACAGGAAGAGAATATGGTAAAGGAGAGAGATTGGGCTGGATGTGTGTATGGGAGGATGAGGGGGTCGCACTTTCTTCCCCAGGGTTGTCACCTTTTCCCTATCAGGGATCCTCCCATACGGTAGTATGTCACAAGCCAGGATGTGGAGCCAGGCAAGTGTGGGGTGGTCCAAGAACAGTTCAAGGTCAAAGCCAGGCAAGTCAAATAACCAAGTTCGAGGTGCAAGACGAGTGGGGTGGTCAAGGGATAGTCCAGAGTCAGGAGCCAAGCCAAGCCAAGAAACCAGGGAAACCAAGTCCGAATCACCAACTGTTAGCATTGTCAGGAGGTCCAAGAGCCGGGGAGCAAGAGTCCGAGAAATGATGGTTCAAGATGCAGAGTAGCAAGGTCAAAACGAGCGGAGGTCAAGGAGCCAAGGGAAACAAGCCAGGAGCGAGGAGTCAAGAACTTGAGCGGGGTGGTGCAGAGCTTTGTTGTTGTGACTAGTTGCTGGCACAAGTTGTTAGTTTGCCAGCACAGGCTAAATAGCATTCCAAGTGGCTGGTAATTAGCATGCCCAAAGCATGCCCTGGCTCCCACTAATACTCAGGGCAAAACAAGCACCAGGCATGCATGCGTGCGTCTCATTACCGAGCTGCCATGTCCCGGCAGAGCTGCTCTTGCAAACGAGACACTGGTGGTGGAAAGTCAGGGGGCATGTCACTCAAGCAGGGATCTGTCCCAGCTGTCACTGGGCCTGCCTCTGAGCTCATTGCATTTTCAGGTGTGGGGGTTTCTGGTGTGGGGAGCTCATCCCTGTTGGCACTTAGCTCTTTCACAGGTGCCAAGGGCTCGGGCTCAGCAAAGGCTGTGACATAGTACATCAGGAACTCCAGGGCATCAAAGGCAGGGAAGCAAATTATTGTTAGGGTAATTAGTACAAAGAACTAAATACTACACTGGTGAACTACATGACACCACCCACATGATTTGATCTTTCCTTCTTCCCCCAGGCTTGGGCCTGATACACACATAAGGAATCCTGCAGACTCAGACTAAAGGTTTTGTATCTTGCAAATAGGATGCCCCTAAGAAAGCAACGAGCAAAAAATGAATGCAACGGCTCCCCCTGCTATTAAACCCACCAACTGGTATTCTCAAGTAAACTGCACCTGCATGTGGAGGTTCCATTTAGCCATCACTAAATAGTTGCTGCTCAAACGTGTGATCTAGCCTCCTATTTAAAAATAACTGTCTGAGGTGCTTGACTGGCAGTGGCACCTCTGGTGCCGGTGTCGAGGGTTAGGTGTCTGGGAGTGCTCCTGGACTCCTCTTTAATGATGGAGGCCCAGGTGGCATCCACTGTCAAGTCAGCCTTTTACCATCTTCGGCTGGCATGGCAGTTGGTTCCCTTCCTTGACCGCGAGGACCTGGCCACAGTGATCCATGAGACAGTCATGCTCTCTACATGGGGTTGCCTCTGTCGCAAATCTGGAAGCTGCAGGTAGTGCAGAATGCAGCAGCTAGGCTGTTGATGGGTCTCACTAGGCGGGACCACATCCAGCTGGTGCTGAAGGTGCTGCACTGGTTGCCTATAGCGTACCAGATTCACTTCAAAGTGCTGGTTCTTACCTATAAAGCCCTTGATGGCCAGGGTCCAGCTTACCTAAGGGACTGCCTTTCCCCATATGTTTCCCCAAGAGCACTATGGTCAGGGGCGCAATATCTTTTGGTTATTCCAGGCCCCAAGGACATTAAGTTGGCTGCAACCAGTGCCAGGGCCTTTTCGGTGGTGGCTCCTGTCTGGTGGAATGAGCTCCCGGAGGAGATCCAGGCCCTGCTGGACCTTATGCAGTTCCGCAGGACCTGTAAGACAGAGCTCTTCTGCCAGGTCTTTGCATAGGAGCCACCACTGCCACTGTACCACCACCGAGTTGCCTTCTTTGGTGGTGGATTCTATTAGGATGTGAGTTGGCGCTGGAAGGACAATCAGACAACCAGAAAAAAGGGTCAGGAAGGTGATAGTACTATTCAGATCATATGATGATGGGTTAGGCTGGTTTATGGAACCCCATCTTGGATCAATGAGAAATTATTATTCAGAGCACTGGCACTTTGTTCGTGATTGACTGTTTTAATTTGATAAGAGCTGTTTTAGCCTGTTTTAGCTGTTGAATTGTGGCATATGCCTCTTTGTTAGCCACCCTGAGCCCGTTGGGGGAGGGCGGGATATAAATCTAATAAATAAATAAATAAGCAACTAAGGAGTGATTGACATAGATGTGTGAACACAGCCTCATTCAGCTTTCAGAAGGCAGCAAAGATAGTAATAGCCCCTCTTCTGAGCAGCATCCCAGCCTGCAATGGGCTCCTCTTAAGCTGTAGGGAACTTCCCTTCCTCCCTTTCCCGCACACAACTTTGGAAACTTGAGGCTGCAGCTGAGGGGAAAATAAAACCCAGATTAAGGCTGAAAGCTTAGTTCGTGGAACTGTAACAGCCATTCCCATCCTTCTCTGGCTACAAAACACATACCTGTTTAGGGCTTGAAGGCTGAGTGGGTCCACACTGGCCTGCCTCCCCTCCCCTCCAGCAAAGGCCCCCTCCATGCTGCTGAGACCTCAACCACTGGGCCTGCCATGTGCAAGTCTAGGCCCCTGCCAGCAGCTCCCTGACGAAGCAGAGTGGGGGCATGCCTATGCAAGGAGGGTGGTACTGGGGAGGTGGTGCCCACCCCCCCTTCACAGAGACCCACCAACAGCTCATCGAGCACTTTGTAAAAGAGGGTGAAGTTGAGGCCGACCATCTGCTCCTTGAGTGCTGTAGTTGTGCAGGAGGGTCACCAGCCTGGCGGGCGGGCAAGGGGGAAAGGCAGCGGGGTCAGTGTGGCAGTCCCCAGGCACTGTGAGTGGAATTGATGATCTAGCCTTGTGTACCTACAGCGTTGTGACCTGTCCTGGAAAGGGGAGGGTGGGAATGTGCAGATATGCATGCACACAGACACACTCCCATGCTTTGAAGACCTGATGGGGTCGCCATAAGTCAGCTGTGACTTATCAGTCCACCAACAAAACTGCAAATAACAATGAAAAGAAGGGGTCCATGCAAATGCCCCCCCCAGAGACAGGACTGTCTTCTACCCACACAGTGTGGTCTTTCCAGAAATGCAGCCTAATGTTGCAACACATACTAATCTGCATGTGCAAGCCTACACACCAGCGATTAAAAGTGGGGCACAAAAACAAGAACAGCAAAAAGCCAGAAAAAAGGGAGAGGGGGAGATGCAGGGTGGGCAGGCAGGAGGCGAAGTTGGGGGGGCGTCAGTTTCTTCAAATAGATGCTCTGCAAGCCACCCACGCCAGAGCCCCCTGCTGCCACCCTCCCTCCTTCCTTCCCGCATGTGTGCCAAGATCAAGAGCTTAAAATAAGGTGTCCCTGAAAGGAGACACCTGTGCCAGGAGAGGTGAAGCAGACTGTGCCAATCCATTGGGAAAAAAAAAAACCCTGCCAGGAGGAGGAGGTTGATGAGGTCGCAGCGCTTATCAGCTCGGAGAGGCAGGAGGACCCAAACAGCTCAGGGAGGGGAGGGGAAGGGCGGCAGGCAGGCCAGCATGGTGCCCTCTGGGGAGCACAGGGCAAGTGGAGCAATGAACCCAGCAGGGCTGACGAGACAAGCCCTGCACTGCTGCCTGCTCCCTGTGTGCAACTTATATCCTGCTGCAAGCCCAAATGTGGGGGAGCAACAAGACCTGGGTATGGGCTGGTGAGGGTGCAGGGTGTGCGTGGGCAGTGGCATGTGCAGCAAGGGGCTGCAGGTGCCTCAGTTCATGCGAAACCCAGCTGTGGCACACGGTCTCGTGGAGCGAGGAGAGGCGGGTGGCGCCTTCAGCTGGGTCCAACGCTGGGCCTGGTCTCCATTGAATCTTTCACCCGTGACTCTTTTGGTGAGGGGCAGGGAGGGGGAGGAGTGGCAGGCCAGCGTGGTGTCCTTCTCAGGTGGCGCCCCTAGGCAATTGCCTAACCTCATCTTATGGTAGCTCCAGCCCTATCTGTCCCCCTCCCACTGCCTTTTACTGGCAGAAAGCAAGACTATTGTGGTTCCCTAGCATCAGACCCTGAGGGCATTTGTTCTTAAAGGTACAGGGCACTTCTTTTACCATTTGGGTTTTTTAACCTTCCCCATGTACTTTTTTTTTAGATTTTTCTGCAAACCATCATCATCATTTATTGTTACGATCATAGACCCATCAGACAATGTACAAAATCAGAAAACCAATCCCAGGTTATCATAAAACATTACAAAGGAGAGACATCATGAGAAGTATTAAGGAGGTACTCACACTTTGTAAGTACAATAAAAAGGAACTTAGCAATAGTCCTTGTTATTTCAGTGGATTTATCCTGCAGTAGGTATTTCAACAGACATTCCTCGGAATGAATCACTAATTGTCCTTGGAATCTAAATGGCCTTAATACAGGTGTAATTAAGAGGGCTCTTTCTTCTGCATAATATGAACAGTGAAGCAAAATGTGGGAAAGGGACTCAATTGACTCGGCAGGGCATGAGCATAGTCTCAAATACCTAGGAATATGTTGGAATCTTCCAGAAAGAATTGCCGATGGAAAGGTATCAAATCTAGCTCTGGAGAAAGCCCATCTGTGGTTTGGATTAGAAATATTGGTTAGATATGGAGAAGCAGTCATGTGATTTTTGGTATTCAGAGATTTATAGGAAGGCGGGAGTGCGGCATGACGTTTGCAACTCGATATCTCTGAGACGTTGGTATACAATAGATTTTGCTCTAACATAGCCACTTTCCAGAAGTTGGTACGGGTCCAATCCTAAAGTTCTCAGTTTGTTAATGGCTCTGGTAGACCACTGAGGGTAAGGGGATGAGGCCAATAAAGATGGAAGTAACCCAGTGGGAAAGAGGTGAACTTTCAACCAGAAGCAGAGAGAGTGCAGCCATATGTTCAGTTCGACTGTACTGAGACCAGCTTCTTGTCTCAGAATACCATTTGCAGTGCATCTTGGAGTATTAAATAGAGATCTCAGAAATTTTGATTGGACCAGTTCCAACACCCGAAGGTTTGTAAATCGCATAATTTGTGTCCCGTATCTCATTTGGGCTAGAACTTTAGCAGAAAAAAGTTTTAGGGCAGCTGGAATAAAGTGTGCTCCATCTCTTCTGAAGAATGTTAGTATAGCAGAAGCGGTTCTTTCTGCAGAAGCAGCCACTGATTTGATGTGAGCAGCGGGGTTACCATTATATGCAAATGTAACCCCCAGATATTTAAAACACTTTACCTGCTCAACATCGTTCCCATTTATTTTCCAGATGTGTTTTTTAACCTCTGATTGAAGCACATTATTTTGGTTTTGGAAAAATTGATTGAAAGCAGATTTTCCTGGCAGTGGCTGGAAAAGGATGTAAGTGCTGGCTTTAGACCTATTCTGGTCAGGGATAGAAGAATTGTGTCATCCGCATACATAAGAACCGGTACTTTATATTCAGAGTTAAGTCTGGGTGCATGAACATCAGAGGTACGCAAATCGGATATAAGCAAATTCACATAAAAATTAAACAGAAATGGGGCTAACGGACAGCCCTGTCTAACACCCCTCCTCAGCTGAATAGGTTTAGAGAGTCTGCCGTCCGTAGTATATTTTACCTGAAGAGTGTTGTTGCTGTGAAGGTTTATTATCAGACGGAGAAGCCTTTTATCTACGGTGGTGGAGTTCAATTTTGACCATAGTGTTGCACGATCGATTGAATTGAAAGCTGCCCTTAGATCGACAAAGGCAGCAGAGAGGGTTCCTTTTTTATGTTGTGTATATTTATATATTAAATAATCCAGCACCAGACAGTGGTCTAAGGGTGAACGGCCACGGCTAAATCCCACTTGCTCAGTATTGAGAATATGTTCGGATGCCATCCAGGCACACAGTTTGAGGCAAAGATATCCTGTCCTTATATATATTTGAATTTTGGTTCCACCGCATTCTATACTTGCCATAATTGATTCGGCTCAAGAACTGGCAGTCAGAAGACACTGGCCAGGGCTGACTGGCTGCTTCGCAAAGTCCCGCCCACGTCAGCCCCGGCCAGTGTTTTCAGCTCAGTCTGCTCCAGTCCTCCGACAGGAGAGGACTGTCTGGAGCGTGAGTGCAGGGACAGGCCCTCAAGGCTGAGGCAAGTGAGAGAAGCCCTTTTCCGCCCCCCACACCATCCCCTGGGCCTTCTATGAGGGGACTAGGCCCAGAGAAGCCCTTTTCCGTCCCCCACACGCCATCCCCTGAGCCTTCTATGAGGGGACTAGGCCCAGAGAAGGCCTTTTCCACCGCCACACACGCCATCCCCTGGGCCTTCTATGGGGGCACTAGGCCCAGAGAAGGCCTTTTCCACTCCCCACACGCCATCCCCTGGGCCTTCTTTGGGGCACTAGGTCCAGAGAAGGCCTTTTCCGTCCCCACACGCCATCCCCTGGGCCTTCTATGGGGCACTAGGCCCAGAGAAGCCCTTTTCCGTCCCCACACGCCATTCCCTGGGCCTTCTATGGGGACAGTAGGCCCAGAGAAGGCCTTTCCCCCCACACACTGCCTACTGCCCCCATAGAAGGCCCAGGGGATGGTGTGTGGGGACAGAAAGGCCTTCTCTGGGCCCAGAGAAGCCCTTTTCTGCCCCTCTTTCTTTCCTTTCCCCCTTTCCTTTCTTCCTCTCTCCTTTCTTTCACTCTTCCCCCTCTTCCTTCCTTCCTTCCTTTCTCCAACCCTCTCTCCCTTCCACCTCCCTCCCTTCCTTTCTAGGGCCCGTTGTCTTCCACCACAACGGGCTTTGCTCCCTAGTTAGGAATAAAGCTTACAGATAATATTTAACAGACTAATTGATCTGTAGTTGTTCAGGTCGGATCTATTGCCTTTCTTATATATAGGGATTATTATGGAAAGACCCCATTCAGTTGGAATTTGGCCAGATTGATCTATATAGGTAAAAAGATTGGCCAAAATTGGGGCCCACCAGTCAAGATTGGCCTTTAGAGCTTCGGCAGTGATAAAATCACTACCTGAAGCTTTACCTCTGTTAATTAAGAGTTCAATTTCTTGTACCAAAACTGGGTCCCAGGAGGGAATGTTCTCAAGAGAGGTGGTGATAGCGGAGACAGAATAGTCAGCACTGAATAAGGTCGAATAATGATTTTCCCAGAGTTTCGCTGGAATCTTACTGGCTGGTACTTTACCAAGATGTCTGTTGGAATTCGACACCAAATTCCAAAATTCCTGCTGTCTTTTGCATTGGCGGTTTTAATCAAGGCCAACTATTTGTTTTTGGAGTCTGCCGACTTTTTAGCTCTTAGGATTGCCTTGTATTCTTTTTTCTTCTTTTGGATTTCAGTTGCTGAGATAGAGTTTGGAGCACTTTGAAAAGCTTTAAAGGACTTAATTAGGCTTGCTTTGGCCTGCCTACAGTCATTGTCAAACCAGCTATTGGAATAAAATCTCCTTATATGGGTTTTGTGGACTTCTTTTGAAAAAAGAGGGGTTAGTATGGAGGTTAGATAGTTATATGTGGTCAGAGGTGAAAGGTCTTTCTTTGCTTGGTTTGCAAAGTTGCTAGAAAAAGTTTTCCCTTGCTCTGACAAAGTCCATCTAAGGAACTTATCATTTAGCTCCTCATTCCACTTGAGTTTCTTTCTGCCTATCCTTGGTGCTGATACACCCCATGTTACCAGAAGTGTGGTCATCCAACCACACCCACCTTTTGCTTCTTATTCTGTTTACCTTGTTTATTTTCAAAACCCCAGGGATTTTTTCGTAGCAGGAATTCCTTTGCATTTTAGGCCACACACCCCTAACGTAGCCAGTCCTAATGAGTTTCTGCTGTTGGTTGTGGCCTATTATGCTAATGAGTTCCTGCTGGTGTGGCCAACTTAGGAGCCAGCCAGAACGCCATTCCTGTGCATTCCTGCACAAAATAGCTCTGTTTCTAGGTAATAAATGAGAAGTCAGAATATTTATTTGCTTGTTCATTTACTTCATTTATACCCTGCCTTTCTACACAATGGAGATCCAAAGTGGCTTAAACTGTTCTCCTCTTTTTATCCTTGCAACAACCACATGAGGTAAAACTGGACTAATTAAAGAGTTCCTCAACTCAGTATAAAAATTAAAATGAATTAAAACATGAGATAAAAATTCAGGCACTCCAACTGTACATGGCAGTCTTTCCTGATGAGTAGTTCTCAAGAATCTGCCATAAAGGACTGCAAAAGGTAAACCATTGAACCTTGTGAGCACAAACACTCTGTGGATTTGCAGAGATTTGAGGTTTAAGAGATAAGCAGCTGGAGTCCCATAATCAGGCACTATACAGCTACAATAAGACAGCTGATTTAATTGCAAAGACTCATGTTTATACTCAACTGCCCCCTGCTGAGATTCCTCACTCTCATCCCATTCAAAAGCTTACTCTCCAACAGAACCATCTATGTTTCACAGTTTTTCCATCCAATGGCCGCTTTATTCCTTGGAGAACTAAAGAGGACATTAGCAGGCATTTGTCCTTTCTTCTCAGGACCAGAGTATCGCCATCGGAGATAACAACTGTTGAACTTCTCAGTGGACGCTCTCAGACTCAGAAAACGCTGGTTACTTTTAAATCTTCTGCACTTCCAGCCTTGATACTGAAGTGAAGGAAACAGCTATCTCATTGGGACATATTTTTGACATGTGTATTAAACAACCTCTCTGTCTCTCCTTTGCTTTGTAAAGTCCGCGTATGTAGCGATCCTCTCTTGGACAAGAATCCAGCCTTCAATCTTCTGCAGAGGAACTTGGCCAAGGTCCCTATCCTTTCAGAGTCACACCCTCATGACCCCTCTTATTTGGATAATTCTGTGGAGGAGAATCTTCTACAGTCTTTTAAATTCTTACCCTCTCCCGAGCAAGCAGCCATCACTGACAGATTAGAAGCTCTAAGGATCAAACTCATTGAATCCAAAGAGTCATATCTCCTGTCGGATCCCCCCCAGCAAGCTTCGGACGAGAACAATGCTGTGTTGTGTGAGAATCAACAGATAAAACAAGATCTCCCTGAACAAGACCAAAGGGAAACTCCTGCCACTCCTTCCCCCAACCCAATAGGACTGAGTATTGATCTTTCCTGTAAGAATGGTTGTGTCTTTATTGATGATGATGGCCAATTGGTCCTTATAACTGGTCAATGACTACCCGGTCCTGGATTGGCTCCTACTTCTAACCAAGATATTCTGCTCTTGTCGTGCAATATTGCGGGTTGGGCCGGCAAGACTCTGGATAGGAACTTTGTTGACTATCTAACTCAATTTAACATTCTTTTTTTGCAAGAAACGTGGATGTTAACAGATTTTGATTTCCCAAACTATCTTGCTTTTTCCTCTGCAGCTCTCCCAAGCTCCAAAGGGGGAAGACCATTGGGAGGGTTATGTATTTTATTTGATACAGCCTTAAATGCTGAAGCGGTAGAAATCCAGCTCACAGATAACATTGTACAGGCTGTTTATCTTAATGTCTTCACGTATTCCATATTATGTTTTAACTGTTATCTCCCCCCCCACAGCGATCTCAGGCACAAATCTGTGCACTCTGGGAAAAGCTGGAATCAAGTATTGACTCATGTATGCAAAGGTTTCCCAAGGCAATGGTTCTGGTCGGCGGAGATCTAAATGCAAGGATAGGTCCCAATGATGAGATGCTAATTTTTAATTTTGGTCTTAACTTTGCGGCCAGCGCTCTCCCTTTTTACAAACGTGCTTCCTTAGACCCAGTTGCAAATTATGCTGGTCTATGACTTGCACAAATGGCCAACAAGCTCAATTTGTATATTCTTAATGGTGCTGTTGAGGGAGATTGCCCGGGTCAATTTACGTTCTGGGCTGGCCCCAAACACACAACAATAGATTATTTACTGTCTTCACAAGATTTTTTTATAAGAGTTACTGATTTATCAGTTGATGCAAGAACTGAAAGTGACCATCTCCCTTTTATATTAAGATGGCCTAAGGACTCAGCCAGTTTCTTTGAAAACCAGGGGTTAGTATGAATGGCCATTCTTGTGACCAAGTCTACAGTTCAAAGAGGTTCAGTGCAACTCATAGGAATACAGGGGAAATTCAGACTCTCCACATCCATAGAACTCTGAGAACAGACTTGCCTTACTGTTGGATCAGTCCAGTGTCTACTGAATGTTCAGCCAGGTGCTCCAAAGTTCACAAATAGATTTATTGACTTCATTTTAATCTTGCTTTTTAACTAGAGTTGGATCCTTATGGTTGCAACTCTATTAACACTTTCCCAGTAGTAAGTCCTATTAATTAAAACTGGGCTTACTTCTGAGTAGACCTGTTCAGGCTTCCTCCCTAAATACCTCACAGCAATAAATAATAGCTAACAACAACAGTCACAACACTTTTCATGGGGAGCAGTTGTGAATGAGTACTTACTGGCTGTTTTTGGGAAGTAAGAACTAGTAATAGTTTTACCCAGAGTTCTTTTTAACTGGTTATTGATTTGGGGTCTGTGTACATAGTAAAGCTGGTATTTTACCACTGAGATATATTGGAGCTAATGTTTACACTTTATCTGCTAATTGTCTTAATTTTATTTGCAATTTTATATTGTTTTCACTTCCACGGGAAGCTGCCCGGGGATTCTGTATGATGGAATGGAAGGGTGGAGATGGGACTTCTGGTTTTCGGCATGGCAATGGTGGTTGACTCTGGGACTTGCTCCTGAGTAGCCATGCAAGATAGCTGGGTTTCAAGCAGAGTTCAAGGGACCTTGAACTCCACGGGGCTTCCTGAAGAGAAGTCCAATGCAGAGGAATTTACTCTAGACTCTCTGCGAACAGCAGCAAGTGGATTGAGTCTGGAGTTGCCCTGAAGAACAACCCAGGCGAGAGCTTCTGTGGGCAGCCATAGCAGCAGAGCCATGACTACCGGAATGAGGGGAGAGCAGTGAACCCCATACAAACAACCAAAGAACTTCTACATCATGAGTACTTTGAATGAAACAAGTCTCGAAGAATCTTTACAAACTTTAAGTCCTTTAAACTTTTTAAAGCATTAGAAGAGTGGATGGGTGAAGGGATTTCCCCCCCTTCTTTTGAAGTGTCTTGGAAGAGAACTGCAAAAGGAGCCTTTTAAATAACTGTGGGCTAAGAAAGAGAAATGGTTGATGTCTGAAAGTAAAACTTTTTAATAGATCTACTAACTTTAAAACAACATACTGTGGATTACAATATTGACCTAATTGGAAACATGGTTTCTTTCTTCTTCTCTTTTTTGGAACTAATTTTACTTTACTAAAGCTTTCCTATTTTTGGAATTATAATTTGCTTATTTGGAACTGTATGAAGATTCCCTAATGGATTACAATTAAGTATACTTTAACATTATTTGGATTATAAAGCAAAGACAAGTAACCATCTTTTGTTTTTAAAAGGAGAAGGAAGGAAGAAGAAAAAAGAACTGATAAATTATCTGAAATCCACTATCATTTTCTTAATGTCACTTCCTGTGTGGCATAAATTCCAATCTGGTAGTGTTATGTTTTTATACCTTGTACCTTTTAGAATACAGTTTGTTCTAACTGTATTGTAAACAGTTGATAACTTTACCTTTATAAGCTGGGAAGAAAGGGTGCTTGTTCGTAGCATCATCATCATCATCATCATCATGGTTGTTTGGGAAATATAGAAAACTTTGAATTTAAAGGTACTAGTGAGGTGTTTGAGAGATTCTCTGGTTTTAATATAAAAATTGAACCCATGGCTAGTGGTACAGACAAAAAAAAAGCTTCCTGGTGCTCCATCCCCAGGGCAAGGTAAATCTGTAGGTGCTAACCCAGCACAGATTTCAACAAAAGATTTGCAAGCATTAATACAAGAGGCAGTAACATCAGCTGTAACAATAGCAGTAACAACAGCAGTTGACCCTATACAAAATAAAATAGACTCTCTTGTACAACAAATGACACACCAGATGGCAGAGGTCCAGAAACAACTTAAAGAAAATAGTCAAGAAATCTCTGCTTTGATCAAGGTAACAAATAAGGTGGAAAATAAATCAGAAGAAATGGAGCTAGAAGCAGTAAAATCTAAACAAACTTCTATGGAAGATGCTCTGATGAAACTAGAATTTGACAAGGTGGCTTACATTTTAAGATTTCAAAATATTCCAGAGAAGAATGATGAAAATTTAAAAATTGAAATGGTGCAAACACTTGCAAAATACATGGATACAGAAGATATAGATGAAGTTCATAATGAAATTGATGTGGTCTACAGAATGAACTCTGCATATACAAAAAGAAATAAACTTCCTAGAGAAGTACACATGAGATTTCACAAAAGAACAATAAGAGATGAAATTCTTTTTATATATATATAATTATATTTTATTAGTTTTATCAGTTTCTTTACACCACATATTGTTTAGCTTCATACAATTTTCTTCCCCCTCCCTTCCCTCCCTCCTCCCCTCCCTATCTTCCTATTGTCCTTAGTCCTTTATCTCCAGCCACGGGCACAAAGTCTGAATCTTTCACTGAATGTCCTTCCTTCCCTCCTTGGATAGCCAGTCGATATAGGTTTTCCATCTTTTCTGAATTTTAGCGGATTTCTTTCCCCAAGTTGTCTCCTTGCGCAGAGTTGCAGCGATGTCTGTCTGTATAAAATCAAGCAGATAGCTGTGCCAGATTTCAGCTGTCCACTTACTTTTATCCTTCCAACCCCAAGCTATAGCTGCTTTACCCGCCAGTATCATAGCCTTCGCTAAGGTTTGGTCTTTCTTATCCAACCTTGGGTTTCCCATTGTACTTGTCAGCATTAAGTTGAAGTCTATATTTAAGTTAATTTTAGCTACCTTCCTTATAACTTTAATAATTTCTAGCCAGAATACCCTTACTTCACTACACTGCCACCACATGTGTGCATACCGGCCTTTAGATTGTCTACGGTGCCAACAAAGGGAACTTAATCCTGGAATCATATTAGCCAATTGGGCTGGTGTCTTATACCATTTTGTAAGAAATTTATGCTCCAGTTCTTTAAATTTGAATACTTTGATTTTGTCTATTCCTGTCATAATTTTTTCTGCCGTCCTCTCTGATATCTGTCCTTCTCTACTCCACACTTTTTGTAAATGTTCTATCATTTTATCTTTATTTGATGTCATTTTTTTTATAAATTTTCCCTTCTAGACCTTGTTTCTTCTCAATCATTTCTTTGTATATTTCTTCCATAGGTTTGTCTATCCACATTTCTTCTTTTTCATTAATCTCCTTTATTGCTTTATGAAGACCTGCTGTTTTTAACCAATGTTGTTTGCCTATTTCTTCTATTACTTCCTGTAATGGCTTGAGAGTTTTCCCTCTAAACAAATCCTCTACTCTATGGTATCCTTTAGACCTTAGAATTTCCCACCTTTTACTTTCTTGCTCCTCTTCTATAATGGTTTCTAGTGGTGCTCATCTAGAGGGTCTTCCTAGCCAGTGTGGTTGCCATTTCCTCCAGGCTTCTAATGTTGATCTTCTTGCCCTATTGGTAATTTTAGGTCTTTAGCCTTAGCTTTGTAAAAAATGCCTAACCTTCCTATATTGTTATTAATCTCATCCTCAAATCTAACCCATTTCAGTTCTTTTTCCTCTACGAGCTCTAGTAATGCTTTGAGTTGGAATGCCTCATAATACTTATTTAAGTCTGGCACTCCCCATCGAAGTTCTGACTTGTGACTGTACACTATCCTTTTATGAAACTTACATTTTTATTGCCAAATATCCATTCTTTTAGTGTTCTGTTCCATTGAGTAATTTTATTTTCCTTTGCTCCCACTGGTAGTGTTTGAAATAGGTACATTATTTTAGGTACCCAAAACATTTTAACACTTCTGATTTTAGAGGATATCCCTAATGTTTTGTTTTTCCATCTTCTCATATCCTTCTCTATTTTCTTCCAGGTTTTATCAAAATTATCCTTTATCATCTTATCCAATTTTTTCTGTATTACTATACCTAAATATTTAAATTTCTTTACTCCTAATCCTATATTTGTACTTCTGTTTATTTCCTTCTTTTCTTCTCTATTTACATTTAAGTATATAATTTCTGATTTTGTCATATTTACGCTTAGCCCTGAGCATTTTTCAAAATCATCCAAGATAATCTTTACTTCTTTTACTCCCTCTTTTGGATTTGTCATGATAATTATGATGTTGTCTGCGAATGTTAATTTTCATTTCCATCTTACCTATTTTATAACCTTCTATTCTTCCCGAATTTCTAATCCGTTCCGCTAACTGCTCTATCACCATTACAAATAGTAACGGTGACAATGGGCACCCTTGCCGCACCCCTCTTTGTATAAGGAGTGCTTGTGAGTGCTCGTTATTTACTCTCACTGTTGCCTTCCCTTCTTTATAAATTTTCTGAATTACCTCTAGGAATTCCTTTTTGATTCCCACTTTACTCATTATTTGCCATATTCATGGGATAGGGTATCAAAGGCCTTGTAGACATCTAGTTTTAATAATCCTATCTTCCTCTGATGTCCATGGTATAGCACATTTAGGGTATTTCTAATAGGATGAGCTATGCTTCTACCTTTTACAAATCCATACTGATCACCTTTTATTATAGATGGGATTACCTTCTTTAGTCTGTTTGCCATTATTTTTGCAAAGATTTTATAATCTTGGTTTAAGAGACTTATGGGTCTATATGATCCTACTTCTTTAGGGTCTTTCTGGGGTTTAAGGATCAATATTATTTTGGTCTTTCTCCATGAATCCAGAGTGCTTTTACCATTCATAACTTCATTAAACAGTACCTGAAGCTCCGGTACTAAAGTATCCATCATTACTTTATAAAATTCCCCCATAAAACCATCTAACCCTGGAGATTTGCCCCTTTTCAGTTCTCTTATTACTTCCCTTATTTCTTAGGCCGTAATCTCATCCTTTAGTTTTCCTCTCTCTGCTCCTTCTATTGTTTGGCTAATTTCCTCCTGAAAGTCTGCTGTATTCTTCTTTTTATACAGGTCTTTGTAAAATTTCTCAAAAGCCTCTGTAATTTCCTTAGGGTTTTGTGTTAATTTTTTATTGTAGTTTATGCATTTAACACTTTTCTTTGCTGTTTTAATCTTCAGATAGTTCGCCAATCTTTTTGCTGTATTAATACTATTCCTCTGAAATTCGTTTTTAACCATAAGTTCCTTTTTCCATAGTGTTGCTATATCTAATTCTTCCAACTGTTTCTGGATCTCTTTAATTTTACTCTGTACCTTAGGGTTATATTTTTCCATTTGCTTTCTTTGTAGCTTCTCTAATTCATGAAGTTTGGGTTGTCTTTTACTATACCATTCCCTTTTTATATTCTTTTCTTTCTTTATACGATACCCCTTATTACCACCTTGGCGGCATCCCATAATATGTTAGTGGCTACCGTCCCTCTATTCTCTTTAAAGTATAAGCTTATCTGTTTCTTCATGTATTTTCTATCTTCTTCTTTAATCATTATTAAATTATTATATCTCCACAGTCTTTTTATATTGAATTGCTTTATTTCAAACTCAATACTTATGGGTGCATGGTCAGATATCCAAATTGGATGAGTTTTAATATCTTTTATAATCATATTATTTTTTTCTAATATTATATAGTCTATGCATGCTGACATTTTATGTCTACTGGATATATGTGTAGGCCTCGGTTCTATACCGATAAACTCATGAGCTTCCTTCAATCTCCATTCCCCTAACTTAATATTTTTATTTTTTGTAATGTCAGTATTAAAGTCTCCTCTTGTTATTAATTCTTCTTCTGAGAATTTTTGAAAATCCTGGGCCGAGTACAGACTGGCAATTTGCCCCGGTAGCCACTCGCGGCAAAAAAAACCCGGATTAAACTATACCGGGTTTTCCCGTCCACACAGCGAGGGCCGCTGCTGGAAGATACGGGACGGAGGCACGCGGGAGCGTTCAGACTGCCGCGCCAGAGGTGTGCTATATTCGCCGTTTTCCCATTAATTCGGCTGTGGGTGTATGGGTGCCCTGCAATGCCGGCACCACATTGGGCAGTGGAGCGGAGCACAGCCAATCACAGTGCTGCTGCCTCGTGCCCAATGCGGGTTGCTCCCGGCTTTTCGCCTGCGCGTTCAGACTCCCCGGAAGTGGAGAAACGCGCGACGAACGCAGGCTTTTGGATTTGCGAAGGCTTTTATCAGGTGTTTTTTTAATCCGGCACTGAAGCGCGAGGGCTCCGGTAAGCTCCGGGTGGGGGACGCCAGGCAGATGTGCCTGTGTGAACATTCCATTTAATCCGATATTGAGTCGCTGTCAGCCCGGGTCCCATCCCGGGGCAAATTGCCAGTCTGTACTCAGCCCTGGTTAAAAATTTCTTTTGCTTTTTATTTGGTCCATAGATATTTCCTATTGTATACTATTTCCATTCCAGTTTGAATTTAACTATTAGGTATTTGCCTTCTTTATCTGTCAACTTCTCCACATCCTCCACTTGAAACTTCCTGTGAATCAGGACTGCTACCCCTCTAACCTTAGAGTTGCTTCTGGCTTCTACTAAGACCTGCCACTTTGGTCATTTAGTAAAGGCTTTTTGTTGTTTTTCCTTTTATGTGTCTCCTGCAAGCACAATAAATCTATCCTTTGTTTTCTAGCAAATTTGGATATCCTATACCTCTTTGATGGGTGTAGAAACATCCAAAAATAGTAGAGACTCTGTTGAAGTATATACAGAGTATTTATTTTACACTGGAATATATATACAGTCCTTTCTGAAGCCAACTCACAGTACATTCCGACAAGGTGCTTCGCAGACAACTGATCCCACACAAGGGGCAACCTGTACTGTCCAGGTCTCAAGATATATGCACACAGACCAATCAGATTGCAGCAATTTACATATAGCTGACTCATGTTGATAATAGCAGAGTCTGATGCAATCTGCCAGTCACCTGACTCCTGGCTGTCACTTCTAGATCAGACAGATCTAAGACTGCTGCTCATGGCAGACTGACAGCTTGCCAGTACTAATACAAATACTGAAACGCCTCCCAAGCTGTTAGTTGGTCATGTGCAGCTTTTCACATAGTTTTACATATCTTTATTCTGGCAAATTCTTGGTAAATAAGTCTGCAACATTTTCTACAGATTCACATTGTTGTATTACAATAAACTTTTTACAAACTGCTGTCCTTACATTTTGATATCGCACAATTATATGCTTGCTCCTGGTATGTACACCTTGGTTGTCTGCTAGTTGCCTGGCAGAAGAACTGTCACTATATACATTTATAGGCAATTTACATTGTACATTTAAATCTAACAACAATTGATGAAACCACTCAAGTTGAATTATACAATCACTTATCGATGAGTATTCTGATTCGCACGAACTCGTTGCGACATGGGTCTGCTTAATGGATTTCCAGGCAACCAGAGCACCAAACATATAAATTGCATACCCTGTTGTTGATTTTCCATCAACCCTTTCACCCCAACTTGCATCTATAAAAGCAGCAAGTGGTATGTCATTAGACGCATTCAGAACTAATTTGTATTGCACTGTTCCTTTCAAATATCTCAAAACACGTTTTGCTGCTAACCAGTCTCCCTCTGATGGATTGGCACATTTTTGAGTTAACCAGTGAACTGCAGTGCATATATCTGGCCTGCTACAACAGCTTAAATATAATAAAGATCCTATTAAATATTGATAGAGATCCTTTTGTGCAAACAACCTGTCATCTCTTTCTTTGCAATAGGCTGTTGACATTGGTGTAGCAACACTGTTAGCTGCAGACATATTGAATTTTTCCAACAGTTGAACAATTTTGTCAGCTTGACTAAGTTCAAACATGCCATCAGTATTTTTAGAGATCTTAACTCCTAAATAATTTTGGATGGCACCTAGATCCTTTATTTTAAATTGTGCCTGCATTTTTACTGTAAACCAGTTAAGTTGTTTCTGATTATGGAAGAGGAAACAAATATCATCCACAAAAACCAAAACAAAGCATTGTGATTGATGAATTGTCATACCATACAAGCATGGATCTGCCACACTTTGTGTGAATCCTAATTCAGCTAATGCCTCACGCAGGCACTCTCCCCAGAGATGAGCACTCTGCTTTAGCCCATAAAGTCCCTTGTGTAATCTTAACACTATGTTTGGGGACTCACATTCAGATCCTGGTATCTGCTTTAAATATAACTCTTCATGCAATGGTGCATTTAAGTAAGCAGTTTCAAAATCAAAGTGATTCACATTCATTTTGTTAACACTTGCAATTACTAAAGCTGCTTTTACTGATTCCATTCTGACCGTGGATGCATAACATTCATTGAAATCAGACCCTTGTGCTTGAAGGAAACCTTGGGCAACAAGACGGGCTTTGTATTTTATTTCACCAGAACTGGTGTGCTTCACTTTAAATAACCATCTGCATCTGAGTGCTTTTTTATCCTCCGGCAAGTCTGTAGGAGAAAAAACCTGTTGGGTTACCAAAGAGTTAAACTCTGTTTTCATAGCATCCAGCCATCTGTCTAGAGTCAAAACATCCTTGTAGCTCTGTGGGATATAAACATGATTAATTCCATAGCGCTCTAGCGGAACGCCCTTGGTAGTATGAGCAGAAGCTCTTACAGGCTGCTGCTGCTGCTCACTCTGCGCAGGCTCCATCTCAGACTGGGACCTGCTAGGGGAAGAAACTTCTTGTTTAATTTGCTTGTTAGTGTCAGCATTCTCAGCTATTTGTGTCAAAGTTAGTGATACTGTGGAAGGCAATTCATTTGCATGTATCTTTGACCAATTTTGGTGTTCACAGAAGTTAGCAGATCTGCTATATTTTATCATGTTGTTTTTTGTGGCAAAGCGATAAGTTTTCATGCCTGTTTGATACCCGAGAAATGTAAGTTTCTCGGCTCTGGTTTTCCCTTTTCGCCTCTGGCTCAGTGGGATGTTGACCCACGCCTGAGTCCCAAAGGTTCTCAAATGGTTTATGCTAGGCTTCTTACCGTACATCGCTATATAAGGAATATTGTCTATGCTGCTAGTCCATAAATGATTTAAACTGTAGCAACAGAATTTTATAGCCTCTGCCCAGAAAGAATATGGCAGGTTAGAATCAGCAATTACTGAGTGCATCATAGTCTGCAGGACTCCACCCCTTCTTTCCGCTATCCCATTCTCGGCTGGCGACCCAACATTGGTAAGCCTGTGTTTAATCCCTTGGGACCTAAACCAGTTTGTTAGTTCATTTGAGACAAACTCTCCACCAAAATCAGACTGAAAAGCACATATGGGACGCTTTAGCTGTCTTTGAACATTGGCTGCCCAATGCTTTATGGTCGTGTACACCTCAGATTTTTTACTTAACGGGAACACCCACCCAAATCTCGAAAAATCATCAACAATTATTAGCGCAAATTTCCGTCCAGATACGCTATTTGGAAATGGTCCAATTACATCAGCGTGTACCAAAGCAAGTGGTTCATTGGTTACTCTGTTACTCACTTTGGCCACTGGGTGTGCACGCGATTTAGAACGCTTACATACATCACATTCAAGATAAGTTGTGCACTTCTTCACATTAGTTTCCCCCAAACATGCTAAAGTTTTCTGCAATGTGTGGAAACTGGCATGAGCATATCTTCTGTGTAGAAGATGTATACATTCATCATGCAAACCCTCATTTTTTAGCACTGTCTGTGCTTGCACACTTTCATTGTTTAACATATACACTTCGTTCTCTAACTTACCTGTAGACACAAGTTGGTGACCGTTATGAATCATATAGGTTTTGTTTTCAAAAGTTATTTTAAATCCAGCCTCATCAAGCACACTGACACCAAGCAAGTTATTTTCAAGATCTGGTACACACAAAACATTACTAAACGTGTAATTGAGGTCAGGTAAGTACATACTGCCTGCACAGCTCACAGAGGCTGCACTGCCATCTGCAAGACATACAGTGTTTAGTTCTGTGGGGTGCACATCAATTAATACATTTCTATATCTCACAAAGACTCTGGAAGCTCCACTATCAAGGATCCAACGAATATTGTTTTTATCAGGTCCAGTAGTCACCAAGGAGACACGCTGCTGGGGTACGGAGGTTTCAGACTTGTTATGCATGTCTTTCGGTCCTCGCCTCCATGCTAAAGCACATTCCTTAGCGAGATGCTTTGTAGAATTGCATTTAAAACATCGTTTCAGTTTTGACACTGCAGGTGTCCTGCTTAGCTGCTTGCCAGCTCTGGGAACATTGCCAGCAAAAACACTCCTCTCCTTGTTGGAACAATTCCCAGGATGGACCTCTGCCAACTCCTGATATCTTTGCTCCTCATCCAGCAATCTGCCAACCACATTCGACCACGTGAGCTGATCCACTGCAATTGACTCCAAAGCACAAATTAACCCATTAAACCTTTCTGGCAGAGAACTTAACAGAATAAAAATTCTGCCATCCTGTGCTATTTGCTTACCCCACAAAGACAAAGCTTGAAAGTGTTCAGACAAGGTATCAACATGAGACCGGACTGATTGATTTGGCAACATTACAGTCCTGTAAAGTCTCCAGGTTAACATTATCAGGGACGCAGCTGACTTCTGAACATGAACAGATTTTAAACTGTCCCATGCGAGCTTGGCTGTGTCCTTGTCAGTCACATGCATGAGCTGCTGATCAGATAAGCTCAGCACTATTATTGCCAAAGCTTTCTCATCTTTTTCAGTCTCTTCAGCAGTAGGTGCAGCTGGGGGTGCATTTATACATTTCCACAACCCCTATCTTTTAAGAAAGTGCTGCATTTTGAGAGACCAGACTGAATAATTCTCATTAGTCAGTTTGTCTACAAGCAAAGTGGTTGAAGCTTGAGCCATTGTGTACTCACTGTAAGACAACTGTTGTCCAGTCCTGGGCAACTCCTCCGGCTCCTCCTTGGCTTCCTCAGAGCTCTCCAAGCTTAGCTCTGACACCTCATCCTCTTCGAAAGACTGTTATTCCAGTTTGTAAACCAGCACGCCACTGTATTTGGAAAGTATCACGTCCTGGCAGGACCGACTCCCCACAGCTCAACGCAGGCGCTCTAGAACAGGGCACAGGCTGGGCCCATAACCCTGATGGGTGTAGAAACATCCAAAAATAGTAGAGACTCTGTTGAAGTATATACAGAGTATTTACAGTTTATTTACACTGGAATATATATACAGTCCTTTCTGAAGCCAACTCACAGTACATTCCGACAAGGTGCTTCGCAGACAACTGATCCCACACAAGGGGCAACCTGTACTGTCCAGGTCTCAAGATATATGCACACAGACCAATCAGATTGCAGCAATTTACATATAGCTGACTCATGTTGATAATAGCAGAGTCTGATGCAATCTGCCAGTCACCTGACTCCTGGCTGTCACTTCTAGATCAGACAGATCTAAGACTGCTGCTCATGGCAGACTGACAGCTTGCCAGTACTAATACAAATACTGACACTCTTAAGGTTTGAAGTTAACCCAT
This sequence comes from Gekko gecko, assembly GCA_029375565.1. Taxonomy (NCBI): domain Eukaryota; kingdom Metazoa; phylum Chordata; class Lepidosauria; order Squamata; family Gekkonidae; genus Gekko; species Gekko gecko. Next base: position 211,385,296 of record JAPDNY010000005.1, on the reverse strand, counting down.
TTACATTCAGCGAAAGTAATCTTATTGTCCTATCCATTTTCCTTATTGTTTTGAACCTTTGGCCACCCTGACTGAAGGCTTTTGATATTATTCCTTGAAAAACCCCTCCCCTCCCCTCCCCCTCCCTGTGGTTGAGACAATTTTGGTGATGAGTACTTCATCCTGTCTCTCCACCTTCTGGAGTGCACACACACCCTCCCTCTCCTTAACTTTTACACTTAGTAACCTTGCTCATTTAACTTTTGCATACGTCCCTTTTATGCAGTTTCCTCTAGCGAGCCTGTCCTTGGCCTCTTCTCTGGTCTCTTTGAGCCTCCTTCCTCTGGGTCATCTGTTGCTTCTAATTCTTCCTCCATGTCCTGGTCTGTGAGGTCATCAGTGTTTATTCCTAATCGTTTGAGTAGCTTCATTGCCTCTGTGGGATTTCTTGCTATGTGCCTCTTCCCCTCCTTAAAGACTATTATCGTGGAGGGGTAGCCCCATGAGAATTTCACATTGTTTGCATAAAGTCTCTGGCCAAAAGGTATCATTTATTTTTTCTTCTTAATGGTCTCTTGGCAGTAGTCTTCCCTCACCCAGACCTTTCCCCCCCTAAAGCTCGAATCTGGTTTCTTTTTTAATGTTTTATAAACTTGTTGCTGTATTTTTTCTCTGCTAAATTTAATAATAATGTCTCTGGGGGTTCCTCCTCCTCCTCTTCGTTGTAATCTGTGGGCATTCTCTATTTCTTCTGGGTTAACTTTTACCCCATTTTCCTCTATTCATCCTCTTAGGGATTCCTCCAAAGATTTAAAACCCACATCTTCGGTGATTCCTGCCAGGATTAAGTTGGCTCTTCTGTTTCGATCTGAAAGATCATTTAGCTGGCTAGTTAATTGATCTATCCGCTGTTTATTTTTTACTGCCTGCTCCTTAGCAGAGGTTGCAGTCTGCTTTATTGAGCTAATTTCTCCTGCCAACTCATTCACTTTATCTTTAATTGCCTTTATTTCTTTGCCCATTCTCTCCTGGGAGGCTAAGACTTTCTTTTCAAAGCCGCCCAATTGCTCTGATAATTCCCAAATGTTTTTCACCATGTCCCCAGTCCGGGCATTCCCTGTTTAGGAATGTAGTTAATTTTTTTATTTTTTATTATTTATTAAGTTTAGTGTTACAATTTAAAATGGCAGCAACAATAACAAAATATACTTTGATGTAACCAATTTTCAAACCAGAACAACACAACGAGAGGAAAAGTAACATGGTGATTACGCCCCTGACAGAACCATGTAAAAATATAATCAATACTCATAAACTGACCAACAGTAACTTCTATGAAGATACAATCTCTTAAGCAATTTTACATTCAAATACCTTTGACCTGACAAGACAATAAAAAATATTTATAAAGCCTCAACAAAATAGGAGAAGCTTGAATTTGGCAGCCTTAATAGCCTCCCATTCAAAACATTCTAATTCTATCTTTTCTACCAAAGGATACCAAATACTTAGCGGGTTATAAAACAGTTGTTCATTATGGGAGGAATCTTTATAAACTGAAAAAACATCTAACATAAACAGATCCCAAATTTTGTGTACCCATTGTAATACAGTAGGAATTGCTGTGTCTTTCCAGAATGTAGCTATAAGGATTTTAGCCGTTGTAAATAGCATTCCTATTAATTTTCTCCTTTTTGTAGGTGGACTGTTTTCAAGCCAAAGTCCCAAGAGAATAATCACAGGATCTAAAGGTAAGTAATAATTTGTCACTTTACCTATATATTGTACTATCTGAATCCAAAATCCTTGAATTAGCTTACAGGACCACCAGTTGTGAATATAAGTAGCACACTCCCCACAATTTTTCCAACAAAAAGGGGTTAAACCTGGAATTATGTGGGCTAATTTAACCGGAGTCATATACCATCTTAATATAACTTTTAAGTTTGCATCTAGAGCATATACTGATTTGGACATCTTATTCTGAGCCTGCCAAATGTCTTCCCACTGATCTTCTGTAATCACGCAGTTTAAATCTGTAGCCCAAGCTTTTTGGTAAGTTAACACTTCTAGTTTTTGACCTATCAACAGAATTTTATAAATTTTAGATATTAAACCATGTTTTTGGTATGATTTATATAATAGCTGTTCAAAATCATTGAGAGGTTTTTGTACTGAAAATTGATACGCAGAATTTTCTATAAGATGTCTAAACTGAAAATATTCATACCAATGAATATTTATTTTATATTTTCTTTTAAGGTCTTGTTTGGTCATAAGTTTACCTTTATGAACACAATCAATAATTCTGCTGATATTTGTCTTTTTCCATAGGGCAAACGCCTGCTGGGCCTGTGCCGGAGGGAACCAAAATTGATTTAAGAAGCAAGTGAGTTGTGAAAAAGATTGAATAATTTTAGGTTTTACTTTATACCATATTTTAAGTATGGATTTTAAATAGGGTGAGTCAACTTTATTAAAAGCCTGTGAAGCTTTATCTGACCATAACAATTCTTGAAACCTATGGCATTGACTCGAGTATGTTTCTATCCATGCCCAATCAAGACAATCATCTTGATGGTATTGTCTAATACATGATGCTAAACCCACAGCTCTATAATACAAAAGAATGTACTGCCCAGGTTAATGTTTTTGTTCCAGACAATACCAGTTGTGAAGGATGTGAAAGTGCTGGTGAAATGGCAAAGAGAAATTTTCAAGTTTATCTGGGCAGGAAAGAAGCCAAGAATTAAAATGAAAATAATGTATGATATTAAAGACAGAGGTGGCTTCCAAGTCCCGAATTTGCATTTGTATCATGAAGCTGTATGTATGTCTTGGTTAACTGACTGGGTTAATTTGGAAAACAGAAAACTTTTGGCCCTTGAGGGTCACGATTGCAGATTTGGCTGGCATGCCTATCTTTGGTATGGGAAAAATAAAGTAGACTCAATGTTTAAGCATCATTATGTAAGAAGAACACTGTTTGATGCATGGACCAGATACAAGAACACAGTTTCTGATGAGAGGCCTTTGTGGATTGTTCCTGCTGCAGTTATTCATCCTTTTTCAGAATATAAAGGTAATGATTGGTTGAAGTACCAAGAGTTGCTTCAAAAGGAAGGAAAAAAATATGTTTTAAAACCAAATAGTGAATTAGAATTTGAGTATGGATGGTTACAATATTGTCAAATACGGGATATTTACAAAAAAGATTGTAAAGAGGTTGGTTTTAGAGCTAAGAACAATGAGTTTGAAGATATATGGTTGAAAAAAGAGCAAAAAATGATATCAAAGATGTATAAAACCTTGTTGACTGTATTTACTTTGGATGAAACTGTTAAAGAGCAAATGATAAAATGGGCCATAAATATGAACAAGGAAATTTCCATGGAAGCATGGGAATTTTTCTGGAAAAAAGCTCTTAAAATATCAACCTGTGTTAATGTAAAAGAAAATTGTTATAAGATGATGTACAGGTGGTACATGATACCAAAAAAGATTGCTAATATTAGTATGGATAAGAACTTGAGTAATAAGTGTTGGAAATGTAAAAGAACAGAGGGTTCTTTTTACCATATGTGGTGGTCATGTGATAAAGCAAAAATATACTTGTCAAATGTACATTGTGAGATGCAGAATATATTAAAAATTCCTATCAGGAAAAGTCCGGAACTTCTTCTCTTAGGTTTGACAATGGAAAAAATTCCACAAGAAAAAAGGACACTATTATGGTATATAATTACATCGTCGAGAATGGCCTTTGCTCAACAATGGAAAGCGGAGAAGGTGCCAGATATACATGACTGGGTAAGAAAACTGCTATTTTTAGCTGAAATGGACAAAATGACGAAAAAACTAAATGGACAAATGGCAGAACAATATCTAAAAGACTGGGAAGGCCTGAAATTCTACATGGAAACTGAATATAGAATGAAAGGGAAAATGTACAATCTTGATTTGTATTGATACGGAATGTGAAATGAAATTATTATTTGATTGTACTGTACCTTTATTGGAAATTAAGTTGGGAAAAGTCAGGTTTTTATGTATCTGAATTTTGGTACCTGGTTTGTCGATTGTTATAAGTCTAAACTTGATTACCTCTTAACTTTTTCTTTTTTGTTATTAGCAGTGTTGGAAACCTATTGGGGGGATGGGGGGATGGGATGAGAATCTTTGGAAATTGTATTGGTAACGGTGTTTAACAATGTTGAATGCATTCCAATAAAAATTTTGTTTCAAAAAAAAAAGACTAAGCTTGAATCCCTTGTTAGATAGTGAAATACTAACAAAATTGGGGTCAGCCCTTAGTAAATAAGCTAATGGCTCCATTGCTAAAATAAATAAAATTGGGGACAAGGGACACCCTTGACGGGTGCCTCTTTGCATTAACAGTTCTTTTGTAGTGGCACCATTAAACAAAATAGTTGCCTTTGATGTATCATAAATTGCTTTGATGGCATTACTAAACATAGGGCCAAAATTCATAAATTTTAACAAGGTTTCTAAATATTTGAATTCCAGTGAGTCGAAGGCTTTATGGGTATCTAACGATAACAGCAGGAGATCCTGATGATGATTCCGTTTCCGGAAGTGAATAAGATTAAGTGTCTTACGAATATTGTCCAAAATATCTCTTTCTGGAAGAAATCCAGCTTGATCAGAGTGGATATAGTTTCCTATTACTTGCTGCATACGCCTGGCCAACATAGCTGTAAATAACTTATAATCATTATTCAATAATGATATAGGGTGTAGGGATGCTGGATCTGTAGGCTCTTTTCCTTTCTTTGGTATTAAAATTACGTTCGCCTTGTGCCATGTTTCTGGGATTTTACTTGAAGAGAGTACCAAATTGCAGGCATTCAATAAAGGTGCACTAAGAATAGACATATAAGTTTTGAAATATTCAATGGTAAATCCATCAGGGCCAGGAGCTTTAGACGTTTTAGCTTTTTTGATTACAAATTCTAATTCATTTATAGTAAATGGCTTATGATGTTCCTCTATTAGTGTCTATTAAGCGTTGCAGAAATGCATCAATCTCAGCTTTCGGAGGATTGGTAGACATATATAACTTTCCATAAAAGTTTTCTAAAATTTTAGCTATATCAGTATCTGCGTACTTAAGATCATTATTATGTTTTAATGCATTTATATGTCTTTCATTCTGGTTTTTTTTTTTTGAGTTTCCATGATAAAAATCTAAGTTTTTTTGATGACTTAGTTGTATTAGATTTAAAATTTGTGAAATTTGTCTTAAGAATTTCAGTCTCTTCAAGAAGTTCTAATTTTTTTCCTGGCCGCTTGTAATTTTTTATATATTGTTATAGTACAACTTTGTTTATGTTTACTTTCCAAGTGCTGGATTTATTCTAATAAACCTTTTTTTGTTTTCTCTTTTTCCTTCCTACAGTGCGCTAGTAGTGCTATACATCTACCTCGAATAAATGCCTTAGAGGCTTCCCAAATCATATGTCCTGATATTTCTGAGGTTGTATTAATTCTAAAAAATTCCTCAGGTTCCTCTTGTAATTGATTCTTGGACACCGCATCGTATAATAAAAAATTATTAAATTTCCAATTTGTCTTGTGTAATTCTTATCAAAAATTGACAAGACACATTGCACTGGGGCATGATCTGACCATTTTGTTGTGCCTATATCTGAAGAAATTACTCTATTAGATAAATCCGATGAAAGGAACACATAATCCAATCTAGAATAAGTTTTAAACCAATTCAAATAAAATGTATAGTTTCAAATGTTACCGTGTTGTAATCTCCAAATATCTATAAGGCCCAAATTATTAATTAAATTTTTAACGAATTATGAACATCCTCTGCATCAATTTTTTTTTGTTGTGGCTTGACTTGGGTGGTTTTATCCAGGAATTTGTTCATTAAATAGTTCAGATCCCCACCACGAATTACAGAACCATCAGCAAATTTATGCAATATACCCAAAATATTAGTTAAAACTTGAATTTGATTGGAGTTAGGAGCATAACCAGATGCTAAAGTTAAAGAGGTTTGCTGTAACTTGGCTTTGATAAAAAGAAATCTATCATCAGGGTCTCTTTCAATATCTGTAACAGTGATATTAAGATCTCTGGAAAAAAGTATAGCCACCCCACGCGATTTCGACGTTCCGTGAGCCAAAATTTGAGTAGTAAACTAATTAGAGGGTAAAACTATAGAGCCGGATTTAATATAGGTCTCCTGTAAAAAAAAAATATTGACACGCTGCCTAAACAAATCTGAATCAATTCTTTTAGCTTTGATCTTCTTATTAGCTCCTCTACAATAAAGAGTGATTATATTTAATTGTTTCATTACAGCTCTGAGAAAAGAAAAAAAAGGAAAAAGGAAAAAGGAAAGTTTTATCCAGAAAACTCACTATCCTGATGGATGGTAGAGACCTTCAGCTTTTTGGAGAATAAGGATAAGCAGTTATAAACAACTATAAACCCTACAGAATTCAAAGAATCTAGGTCAATGAGAATGGGCTTGATCTACTTTGACATGCACTGAAAATGATCTGCGATTCCAAAGCTGCGCCAACCAATTAATATATACCATAAAAACCGAACAGGCAAATTTTCTCGCAGTAAGAGCAAAGGTCAATGTTTTTTTAAAAAAAGAGGTTCTTAGAGTTACAGCTAATACAACCCAATTTACAAATGACTTATACTCCAAGAGAGTATTTAATAGAGAATCAAAAATATCACCAATTTTACACAAACTACCACTCTAACGGCTTTAAGTTAACCAAATAATAACAATTGTAACACAAAAAAAATTAATACCAGACCCCCACCAAAAAACCACCCTCTACCCACCCACCCACTAAAATAAAATGAAACCAAAAACAACAACAAAGGAAAAGGAAGGAAGGAAGGAAGGAAGGAAGGAAGGAAGGAAGGAAGGAAGGAAGGAAGGAAGGAAGGAAGGAAGGAAGGAAGGACACACTAAAATAGCTTCAACTGAAAAAACCTTTCCAGTTGCTAATTCTACCCCTATACCAAAGTACAATGAGAACGAAGAAGCAAAGTTTCTCCCCCCTCCCCCAGATGGGCTTGTTTCAATTAAAATCGAACAAACAAAATTCGGCTTGGCCTTAACATTGTTTCCATAGCATGCTGTTAATAGTATGGCTTTGTATTCTTCAGTCCTCTACATCTCCTTTTAATTAATTAATTAAGTTGTCCTATCTCGTACCGGTGATGAGGTATGCCTATGTTGTCTCTTCTTATTATTTCCCACCAACTCTCTCTCTTCCTCCATTTTAATTGCTTGTAGCAATTTTTGACCTGATCTTTCGTCATACACAGTGTGGGTTAAACCTTTATAAGTCACCACTAATCTTCCTGAAGGGGCCCATTTGTATTTTTGTCCCATACTTCGAAGTGTCGTTACTGTCTCTTTAAGGAGTTTTCATCTTTGCAAGGCTTCTGCAGGAATATCCGGGAATATCAATACTTTGTTGTTCTGAAGCCATGGTGTTTTCCCTCTCCTTGCAATAGACAAAATTTCATCCCTAGCAGAGCTGCTGTTTATCTGGACTATTATGTCTCTTGGGTTTTTCCACCGTTGGTTTCCCACTCGGTGTGCTGTTTCAACAAACCCTGGTGTACCTTCCTCCAGATGCAGCATGTCTCCAAACCAGCTCATTAGCATCTGTGGTAAGTTCTCAGATGTACATATGTCTTCTGGCACCCCACACAGTTTTATTTTACCGTGCCTGAGAAAAGACTCTATCTGAATAAGTTTGTCCTGATGCTGAACAATTTCTTCTCGTTGTTTAGAAATAGTCTTCTGCAGGTCAGCAATTTCCTCTGTGTTTGTTTCAGATTGTATCTTCAGTTTCTTGACTTCTTCTGCTATTATCTCCAGCTTATTATTCATTATTTGCAGTTTTTCATTAATTGGAGAAATCATTATTTCCACTCTGTCAGATAAGCGTTCTAATGCATCTGTTATCAGTGTCTCAAACAATGCTAGTTCTTCTGTTCTTTTTAGTTCGGGGGCTGAAGCCATTATACCAAGACTTTCACTCCCAGCTTGAGATTTATGACTTAATTAGTCTGCTTGTTGAAAGTATGAGCTTACAGACTGGCTGAACTTTTTCTCAAGTTTAGAGGCTTTCCCTTTCTTCAATTTAGCACCTTTCAGCATGCTATTTTTAACTATTATCAACGTCAAAACCTACATATGGGGGAGAGTTCAAAGATAAACTACTCACGCCGCCACCATCTTGGACCAAGCATCAACCAGGAATGTAGTTAAATAAATGCTGTCTTACCGCACTTGAGGCTTAAGCACAGATTTTCCTGCTTGACTGTTTCTCTTCTCCTCAGTCAGTCCTTTTTTTCTTTTCCTCTTCTGATAAGGCTATTTACATTCTTTTGAGCTATTAAAGTTATAATTATCCAGAGAGGTCCGGGCTTGCAGCCGGCTTAATCAGTGCATGCATGCATCTCCTCAAGAGATGAAATTCTTAAAGCAGCAAATGAAACATCTCTCCAAATAGAAGACACAGACACAGAAATAAAATTTTTAAAGGAAATCCCATGGAGAGTGAGAGAGAAAAGAATATATGGAACTTACAACTGTTCTGAGAAACAATTAAATTGCATACAGATGGCTACTTCCAGAAAGTATTCTTTTTACTTACAAGATACAGAATTAATTCAATTTTCAAAACAGAAGACTTTATCAAAACTTATGGAGAGGATTTGAAAACCGAGGAGGAACAACTAGAGAACACAGAAGAGGACAAAAAAGATTTACAAGGGGCATCAGGGACAATTTAAAAAGCCACAGCAACCAAAAAAACTGTAGAGATTACAACATCCCAAATAGTTACAAGACTTAAACTGAAGAACAAAGAAGGTACCAAAACACAACTACAAGATGGATAGAAGAAAAATAAAGATAATTTCAACAAAAGTCAACAGATTGAATGCCACCCTAAAAAAGAAGACATATATTTCAACAATAGAAAAAGATGCAACTAGACATCATATGCCTACAAGAGACCTATATAAAATACTCAGATCAAAAATATTTGGAAATTAAAAAATTCAGAAAAGTATTTATCTCCTCAGATAAGGAAAAGAAAAAAGAGGTATAGTGACATATGTGAAAGAATACTTACACCCTGAGCTGTTATACAGTTCAGAAGATGGCAGAATCAAATACAAAGACAAGGTAAAACAACCTTGATTGTAAACATACATGCACTTAACATCAAGAAAATTTTTATAAACTCTTGCAAGAACTTATTTCAAAACAAAATTTTGATGAAATCTGTTTGATTGGAGACTACAAAGCTGTATTTGATCAACTTCTAGACAGAAAAACAACAACTGGAAAACAGAAACAAGGTAATGAACTTCCCAACATATTTTTACAATTGGCAGAAGAACATAATTTGGTTGACTCTTGGAAAGTGAGAAACCCCACAAAGAAGGATTTCACCTTTTATTCAACAAGTCCTGGTCAAGAATAGATATGTGTTGTATATCAACAATTATTAATGACTTAATAGAAGTGGAGATATTACCAGCAACTTTTGCAGATCACAACCCTGTTGTGTTTATATTACAAGACACACCAAAGAAAAACAGATGGTCTTGAAATGCATTTCTATTGAAAAGCAGAAAGGGCCCGGGTAAGCCGGGCCCGCCATTTGCGAGGACGGGCTGGGACCGAGAGGCTGGCCAGCCGGAAGGGGGGGGCTAGTGCGTGGCGGGAAAAGACGTGCCTCCCCCCTTTTGCCACCGGCTAAGGGAGGGTCAGTGGGGGTGGTCGCGGAGGGGGAGGCGATATAAAGTGAAGGGAAGCCGCTCCCACTCCCCACTTGACCACGAGACGAGCCTGGTTTGCCCACCCATCCCTCCCTGAATTTTAGGGCGCTAGGGCGGGGGATTTGGACTTTGACTGCATGAAAGGGGGTGTTTCTGGGGTCGTTGCAGGTCATGGTATGGTTAGTGTTTACTTTTCGTTTTGTCGCACAATTTGTCACAACTTTCGGCGGTAACAGCATGGGGCCGGATCCGTTGGCGAAATTCGGCCTGCGCGCCAATTCCGGAGTTGGGGACCCCTTAAGGGTCTTGGCGTGAGGGCTGAACGGAGCTGGCTAGCTCAAGGAATAACAGCGCTTGCCCACACAGCCAGAGGGCAGGGGAGCTCACAAAGGGGCAAGCGTCCAGGTGAACTCTGATAACCTGCCCTCCCGCCTTCTCTACCCATGCCAGCTGGCTGGGTAACGGTCAACTCGGCTGGCATGCGGGCCAGCCGGTAGGTCAGATCGGGTGGACCCATGCTGTGCCAATGCTCTACAGCTGTAACCAATAAAAGTTGTGGCCAAATTTATCCACATTATTTCCAAAGAAACCGGTTATGCGTGTTCATTGCAAAGGGGGTGTGTGTACAAGGCGGGCCAATCTCGGTATCCCAAGTAAGACATGGAACCGCAAATGAAAAATTTGTAACAGAGACTGAAAAAGAATTTCAAATGTTTTTTAAACAAAATATCCAACCAGATATTTCCATTAGAGTGGTCTGATATGCACTTAAGGCTTATGCCAGAGGTTGGATAATTAGTGAAGCTGCACATATTAGAAAACAAAAGACAGAAAAATGTATACAAATTAAGGAACAAATTAAGAAACAGGAAGAAAAGATGAAACCAGGCCCTTCAGCTGAAGATTCAAGAATGAAAGTAAAGTTATTACAACATCAAATGAACTGCCTGTTAACACAAGAAATAGCCAAAAAAATTATGTATACAAAACAAAACTATTTTGAAAATGCTAACAAACCAACTAGATGGTTAGCATACAAACTACAGAAAGAAAAAGAAAAAAGAAAAATTGTGAGAGATGAGAAAAGAGAAAAAAACATATATGTAAAGATTTGAAAAAGATTATTAAAGCCTTCAATGAGAAGTTATATCAAAAAAGAGAAGCCACAGGTGAGGAAATTAAAGATTTTTAAAAAATATATAATTTGAAGAAATTTACCGAGGAACAAAGGAAAATCTTAAATGACCCAATAACCTTCTCTGAACTAACAGAGGCATTAAAAAAGAAAAAGAAAAGAAAAAGAAAAAAGATGGCCTTCCAGCAGAATTTTACCATGTTTTTGAAGATCAAATGACAACACCTTTAAAGCATGTAATACAAAATATAATAACTGAAGGTAAAATACCAGAAACTTGGAATGAAGTCTTAATAATCCTGATACATGAACAAAACACAGATGAGAAAGAAATTAAAAACTACAGGCCAATTTCATTACTAAATGTGGACTATAAAATTTATGCCTCTATTTTGACTGCAAGACTGAAAAGAGTATTAACACAAATAATCCATCAAGATCAAGCAGGCTTCTTACCAAAAAGGCAACTTAGAAATAATGTAAGAAATAATGTTCACGGCGAGGGCGGGGTATAAATTGAAACAATGAATAAATAAATAAATTAAATGTAATTGAATATTTTGAAGTTCACCCAGAGAAACAGCCTTGATTTTCCTAGACCCTGAAAAAGCTTTTGACAACATCAGCTGGAATTTTATGTTGCAACAATTATTTACCTCACAATGTGGCAAAGACTTCTTTACAATGGTTAGAACAATTTATACAAAACGACAAGCAAAATTGACAATGGAAATCTATCACAAAATATTGAAATACAAAAAGGAACTAGACAAGGATGCCCACTCTCACCACTACTATTTATATTTGTGCTTGAAATATTGAATGACATGATTAGAGAAGATATTCATATTAAGGGTCTTAAAATAAGAGAAGAATATAAACTGCAAGCATTTGCGGATGACCTGGTATTAATTTTAGAAAATCCATTGGACTCTATTACACAACTATTAAAAACTTTGTATGAATACGCTCAGGTTGCAGGACTGAAAATTAATCTCAACAAAACAAAGATGTTAATGAAAAACATGACTAAACTTCAAACCCAACAGTTACAAGAAATATCAGCTCTGGAAGTAAAAAAAAGTGAAATATTTAGAAATAAATATAACAAATAGATGTAGTTCCTTGATGAAGGACAATTATATGGCACTTATACTGGACATTAAGAAAGACTTGGAAAAACGGGAAAACTTACAAATATCTCTGATGGGAAGAATAGCTACAGTAAAAATGAACATTTCATCAAGATTGATTTTTTTTAATTTCAAACAATTCCAGTTCTTCAAAATCAAAAATATTTTAAAGAACTTGATGAATTGATGACACAATTTGTATGGCAAAACAAGAAACCAAGAATAAAATTGAAAGCGCTACAAGATGCAAAAAAAAAGAGCTGGACTTGCATTTTCATATTGGCTTTTATATTATAGAGCATCATCACTGAGATGGTTAAAAGAATTGATTGCATTAGAAAATACCAGACCATTAATGTTAGAGGGCATGAATTATTATTGGGATGGCATGCATTTATATGCTATGGAAAAGCTGATACTCATAAATATTTTAAACAACATCTTATTTGGAGATCCTTATTGAAGGTATGGGAAGAAGTTAAAATACTTTTTCATACTAAGATACCAAAATGGGTTTCACCGCTAGAAGCATTTACAAACCCAAACTTATTTCAAAAAAATGTACTGTTAAGATATGAAGACTTGCTGGATAACAAAAATGAATTAAAACCAACAGAAAATCTTAAATTATAAGAATCCAACTTAAGTTGGTGGGAAAGAGTTCAAATAGAATCAAGATACGTCAAAGATAAGCAAATAGGTTTTTATTCAAAACTAACAAAAACAGACAAGATATTGTTATATACCGATTCTGGGGTATATGTGGGGAAAGGCAGTCCCCTCAGGTATGTTGGACCCTGGCCATATAGGGCTTTAAAGGTAAGCACCAGCACCTTGAAGCAAATTCGGTATGGTATTGGCAGCCAGTGCAAGGCCTTCAGCACAGGCTGGATCTGCTCCCATCTAGGTAAGCCCATCAACAGTCTGGCCGCGGCATTCTGCACCAGCTGCAGCTTCCGAATTTGTGACAAGGGCAGCCCCATGTAGAGAGCATTACAGTAGTCTAGTCTTGAGGTGACCGTCACATGGATCATTGTGGCCAGCTTGTTGCAGTCGAGGAAGGGAACCAACTGCCTAATCAGCCTAAGATGGTAAAAGTCCAATTTAGCAGTGGCTGCTACCTGGGCCTCCATTGTCAAGGAGGAATTCAGGAGCACTCCCAAACACCTAACTTCTGGCACTGGCACCAATGGTGCCCCATCAAAGGTCAGGAGTGGGGTCTCAACCCGTGCACCACCCCAGCCCACATACAGAAACTCCGTCTTCACTGGATTCAGTTTCAGCTGACTCAGCCTGAGCCAACCAGCCACAGCCTGTAGCGCCTGGTCCAGATCTTTAGTATTGGAGTTTGACCGGCCACCCAACATCAGATAGAGTTGGGTTTCATCAGCGTACTGGTGACATTCCAGCCCATAGCACTGGGCTATCTGGGCAAGGGGGCGCATATAGATATTAAACAGCATTGGGGAGAGCAATGCCCCTTGAGGAACTCCCGACTCCAGCAAGTGTCTCCTGGTCTGCTGCTCCCCAAGTGCCATCCTTTGTCCCTGACAGGAAGCAAGCCATTGCAAGTCAAGCCCCTGAATTCCCATGTCGGTGAGGTGGTAAAGCAGCAACTGATGGTCGACCGTGTCAAACGCAGCCAACAGTACTGCCGAACCACCCCGATCCAGATGCCTCCAGAGATCATCAGTCAGAGCGACCAGTGCCGTCTCCATCCTGTGCCCCGGGCAAAAGCCAGACTAGAAGGGTGTCAAGAGATAGGTCTTTAAGATGTGTAAATATTTGCATAAGTCAGAAAGTCAGTAAGTTTTAGCTGGATGAGGTTAGGATGGCAGGTCAGCCTAACACCAACCACCTGTTACCAATCATTGGCTGTTGTAACTTAGTGCAGCTGGCTGCTCTCAAAGGCTCAACATGACTATTTATTTATTTATTTGGATTTATATCCCGCCCTCCCCAGAGGCTCAGGGTGGGTAACAGCGAGGCACACATGCCAACTTTAAAACAGATTCAACAAAATAAAACCAAAAAACATATAAATCAACATCCAAACATTATAGCACAAGCAGTAAAACAAGATGGGGCAGATCATAACCCCCGGCAGAATTTAACCCCCAGTAGCCAAGCCGAACAGTAGCTCATCATCCCCTCTCCTACCAGGGCCGCCCCGCACTCAGTGATGACAATAGTACGATGGCGGATGGCGAACCATGGCAGCAGCTCCTAATCATAGGCCTGGCGGAATAGCTCCGTCTTACAGGCCCTGAGGAACTGAGCAAGGTCCCACAGGGCCCGGATCTCCTCCAGGAGCTCCCTCCACCAGGTAGGAGCCGCCACCAAAAAAGCCCTGGTTCTAGTGGCAGCAAATTTCACTTCCCTGGGGCCTGGAATTTTCAGGAGCTGTTGACTCCCCAACTGAAGTGCCCTTGGGGGACTAAGGGAAATCTTGACAGCCTATGATCTAGATTGCCATGTGCTGACCACTGACTGGTTTGGTAATTAGTTGACAGCTAAACTACGATTTAGCTGGAAGCTAGGCACAGCAAAGGCCACAAGTCTGTTCCAGAGAGAGAGCTGTAAGGTAACTACGCGGCTCAAGATAACACTGGAGTGAGAAGCTGGGACATTTGCAGGAGAATTCCAAGCACCCTTCCAGGCAACACATTGGATAAGATGAGTGATTACCTTGGCTTAGGACCGTTAGGCCAGAAGAAGGAACAGCAATCCCCTGGCACCAGCTCAGCTTCATCAGCTACTGCTGCTTAGAGCAATCTGCTCAGGTTAAGTAACTTAGATAGTCAGTTAGGTTTCATTTGTTTGTTTTGTTCTTTGTACACTCCCTTTTTCCCTTACCAGTCTGTTTTATCCTTTTATTGCCTTTATAATAAATTTAAGTGTTTTTATAATTGGATTGAGTCACTGACCCATGCATCACACCTTCGGTACTAGTTAGAGCATAAGAATTACGAGCAGTTATTTTTCTCCTATCACTACTGTGCTGGTTGGAATGACTCTGGTTTAAAGAAATATAGCCTGGAGTCTCTGAGGCAGCCCTGAGAGTGGGTGATAGCATAGAGGCGGAACATCGGGGTAGTGACAAAGGGATCTAACATGGAAGTGTTGTCCATAAAGCCTTTCATGACATGCATGGCCCAGCCCAACAAGGTCTCATTTATGTCAGATCCAGCTCTCATAACAAATGAGTTCGAGACCCCTGTACTATACCTTATATACCAGAGTTGTTCTTATTGGATATATTACCAGAAATTTGTAAAAAGCAAGATTCCTATCTTATAATACATGTAGTGACACCTGCAAGAATGATAAATATATGCTAAATACTGGAGAACAAATGAAGTACCTTCAAAAGAAGAAATTATTAATAAAATACTTGAAACTGCAGAGATAAGAAGAAGAAGAAGAAGAAGAAGAAGAAGAAGAAGAAGAAGAAGAAGAAGAAGAAGAAGAAGAAGAAGAAGAAGAAGAAGAAGAAGAAGAAGAAGAAGAAGAAGAAGAAGAAGAAGAAGAAGAAGAAGAAGAAGAAGAAGAAGAGATTTGGATTTATACCCCGCCCTTCACTGCCCAAAGGCGTCTCAGAGCAGCTTACAAACTCCTTTCCCTTCCCCTCCCCACAACAGACACCCTGTGAGGTAGGTGAGGCTGAGAGAACTTCTGACAGAAACTGTCCTTGAGAGAACAGCTGTGCCAGAGCTTGTGACTGACCCAAGGTCACATCAGCAGGTGCAAGTGGAGGAGTGGGGAATCAAACCCGGTTCTCCCAGATAAGAGTCCGTGCACTTAACCACTACACCAAACTAAATTTAATTTTCAGAGGACAAAACGAAAGAGACTTTGAGAATACATGGTCAAGGTTTTACAAATGGATGGAAGAGCATAACAAATAAATCATATGGGCATACAACCGAAGCACAAGGAAATATGAACTATAACTTTCTGTTTAGTTATGAACAAAAATTTAGTCCAAAATACAAGGTGGAAAAAATAAAAAACATAACTTGTTAACGTATGAGGTAACTTAACAGACCAAAAAAAGGTTGTAAATGGAACCCCCCATGTTTGTTTGTTGCTTTTTTGTTTGTCTTATAAAAAAAAATTAAAAAGGAAGTGTGGAGATGAATGCTGCAATCGATCAATTAATCAAAGAAATCTTGGCTGATGATCTAGCAAGGTTAAGTTGATTTTTCTGGTAGAAATTTAAAAATTTTCAGAGTGACAAATGATGAGCAGCTGTACTTTTTTCCTTCTAGGGACTGAGCAATGCAATTGTGGTTGCCATGGGTTTGAGCTGGCAGGAGCAATTCATTACAATGAATTAAAAAAAATTGACCTTTCCAAACACTCTCCTTCATCATCTGTTAATTCAAAATGGCTACATTCTGGGAGAAGTACAATGATATTGTTCCCTCCCATATGTGTTGATGCAGTCATTGATCCAGGTGACCTGACAGTTCCAAGGTTGGAATTATGTTGCACAGAGTGTTATGCATCATGGAAGATATTCCCAGGATGGGCAGAAGCATGTTGCTTCTGGAATCTTTAATTAGCACTCATTAGCTGGCAGAGAGAGAATGGTAATTAGCTCTCATTCTGAAGGAGCCTTCCTCCTTCACATAGAATAGTAATAATAGGAAGAAAGCATCCAAGTCCTCCCTCAAGATAACATGACAATATATAATAGGAGCCCCTGACTTTGTTGAACCAGTGGGCATTTTGGCAGAATGGCTTTCATATCACTTTCTGTTTTCCTTGTTCTCCAGAACACGATGCATTTTCTCTCAAATTTCTGCCTCCACCACAAGGGCCTAGAATCGATTCCTCAGTTCTAATGGCACAGAGTGCCATCTTGCTCGACACCTTTCGGGTCTTGCTGTAGCACTCTGAGGAGTCTTGTTAGGGCAGTCAGCCACACTGTTGTTGCTTTGACTGGTCTCTCCTTCCCTATGCAGGACATTAAGGCTTCTGTTAATGAACTCCTCCCCTTCCTTGGTCTCATGGAGAGCAGTAATCCTTTCCTCCAGGCTCTGAACCTTCTCCTCTAAGAGTCCTATCAACTTACACTTCTGACAAGTGTTGTCCATCTTGTCCTCTGGGAAGAAGACAAACATGGTACACTCCTCCCAGGAGACTAGAAATGATCCATGAGCATTCATCATCTCTTCCCCAAATGGATTCCCCTAGGATGTACCCTGAAACTCAGAGAACTGACCAAATGGTAGTCTCAGCCAGAAGAGGAAACAAGCACAACAATGTACAATTTTCTCAATTGCTTATGGGGTCCCCAGGCCCAATCCCCAGGCTAAAAGCCACAGGACAAATGCCCTTCAGCTTATATAATTAAAGGTTCACCCATCAGAGGGCAGGGCCAGCAGTCAGCCCCAGGCAAAACTGTTAAAAGCTGCAATCGTTTACACCCAGGCAAAAGAGACAAACATAAACCACTCTCCAACAGGCTATACATACCCACACATTGTCAAATACTGTCCTAAACAGTAACCTCAGCTACTTCTCCTCAGCAGTTAAGGAAAAGCAAATAATAAAACAGTCACACTGGAGGCTTGGCGCGATCTGGCTGCATCTCTATTTGCGGTGGTTTAAAGAATTGTGGGAAGTTTTGATCAGATATCCCACCCTGAACCAGCTTCACTGCATGCTTGCCTCATGGTCCATCATTAAGATTGTTGCAGCATTCTTTTATGTGTGTGTGTGTCTTTTACCCATTCGCATAAGCATGTATCCAAAGCTCTGGCTCTTTTTGGACCACAAGACACAGGGAGGGAAAAATGAACTTGACCTAAAAACTGGAATCAAGAGCCCCAAGGGTAAGAAAGAAGTCTGATAAAGGGCCAATATTAAAAACCTAGTTGAAACTTATAATATACAAAAATACATGTATTTATTAGAAAGACAGTTAAAACCATATAAGGGCCCAATGAAAGCCTCGTTAAAAAGTTCAAGTGACCTAAACACAAGGGGCAGTACACATGACCTGATGCATTTCCGCCCTATTGGGGCCTTCTTCAGAGGTCAAATGGTATTGAGGTACACGTAACAATAATATTTATTAAAGGGACCTTTGACTCTGTTTTGAGGAACTTACTCTGAAGGAAATGTGATCATTTGCTTCCCGAAAAAAAGATTACTAAAGGAGCTGCGGTAGCTCAAGTGGTTAAGACGCTGAACTGCAGGCTGTGGAAGGTCAGTAGTTCAGCAGTTCAAGACCCGAGTGGCCGCATGACGGAGTGAGCTCCCTTCTCTAGTTCCAGCTCCTGCCAACCTAGTAGTTTGAAAGCAAGAAATTACAAGTAGATAAATAGGTACCACTTCGGTGAGGAGGTAAACAGCGTTTTGGGCGCCTTGGTGTTTAGTCATGCCGGCCACATGATCACAGAAACGTCTTTGGACAGCGCTGGCTCTTCAGCTTGGAAATGGAGATGAGCACCGCAACCCTAGAGTCGGATTCGACTGGCTTTCAAGCAAGGGAACCTTTACCTTTACCTTTAAGAGATTACTATTCCTTATCGGGAAATTGTATATGGCTACATCTTGTCAGATTAGATGCCCTCCCTCTGGAAGACTTACACCAGTGATTAATATAAATAAAGGGGTTAAGCAGGGCTGTATTTTGGCCCCTTCCCTTTTCAATCTTTTTTAAAATAACTTTGCCCCATTTCTGTCTTCAGTTGATAGACACAGCCCTAGACTTGGCTCTGCACATATCTCTTTACTGCTGTACGCTGATGACGCAGTCCTTTTGTCGTCTATTCATTTGGGATTAAAGTGTTTACTTAATTACTGCTATGAATATTGTGCTGCCAACTACCTGGAGTTAAATTATGAGAAGTAGTGGTCTTTTCCAACTCCTGGAAGGTTTATGACTGGAAAATCAATGGCCATTCCTTGGAACAGGTCAAGGTCTTTAAATATCTCAGTGTTCATTTTCAATGTAATGCCTCTTGGGTATGTCATCGAAAAACAGTAATTAATACAGCCAAAGTAAACACAGCAACAATTTCCAAATTTTATTTTTCAGAAAGAGGTAACAAGTATATACCTGCTGCTTTAAAAGCCTTTAATGCTAAAATAGGGGTCCAGTTATTATATGGGGTGCCTATTTGGATCAATACAACTGGAAATCTCAGAACAGCCTCAGTCCTATTTTCTGAGGAAAACCTGGGGTGCCAATGTGTGTCCCCTATGCAGCTTTATGCCTGGAATGTGACCAGAACATGTTGATAACTAAAGTGTGGCTAATTACAATTAAGTATTGGCTTTGCCTTCTTTTCAGTTCAGACCCCTCTAGTTACACCTATCAGCTTCTACTGGAATATAATGACTCTAACTATATTACCTATATAGAATCCAAAATTAAATCCCTGGATATCACCTTGGATTCTTTACTCCATACTTCTGAATCTGAGGCTTTTTCAATTATAAGAGCCAATTTACTTCGTTCTGAGCTACATTCACTATATAATGCCACTAATAAAACCTGTTCACCCCTGTATTTTAGAATATCTCCTAAAGTTGGCCAAGCTGCCTCTTATCTGTACCAACTTCACACCCCCAAACTCCATAAAGCCTTCTCTTTGGCGAGATTCAATGTACTACCTTTGGCCTTATTATCTGGCCGTTTTCAGGGTGTGCCTTTTTCTGACAGATGTTGTCCATGCACAAGTGATAATATTGAAATGATCTCCCATATCTTGCTTCAGTGCCCCTTCTATCATGCACTACAACTGAAATGTCTAAATTTTACTTTGGCTCAATTAGAAGACTATCCTGATTGCCTAAAGATCCTTATCCTTCTTGATCATCCAAACCTTGAGATAACGGAAACTGTCGCTAAAATTCTTTTTGGTGCCATTTCTATTTGCCCTTTATTTAATTGATTGGTATATTTCCTTGTATCTGTATTTTGCTAATATTATTTTATGCTGTGGACGTTTTTGTTGTACATGGGTCTGCAAGGGTTACATGCCAATAAAGGTAATTGGATTGGAAATAAGATAACCAATAAGTAAGACTGGACCAAGAAAAGGAAGGTTAAGCGGCAAGATCTATAGACACAAGACAAAGA
Source organism: Gekko gecko (assembly GCA_029375565.1). Lineage (NCBI taxonomy): Eukaryota > Metazoa > Chordata > Lepidosauria > Squamata > Gekkonidae > Gekko > Gekko gecko. The sequence goes on along the minus strand of JAPDNY010000005.1, from coordinate 211,365,135 downwards.
TGTTTCTGAGGCCTCTAAAGATGAAAGTCATGTGTCTGATGCCAAATGCACAGCTGCTGAAATATATTTAAAAAGCTAATGCAGTAAATAAAAGTCAGTATAACAGCAGAAATAAAAAACATCAATAATATACAAATTACCTTCTAATTTAGGTCCAAAAAGCACCTGTGTGGCTATCTTAGTCAGAACTAGAGTGTCCTCAAGTAAACAGCAGTGCTATTGAGTAGGCGTGGTTAACCTTTATAGTTTGTTGCTGGATGATGCAAGCCTAGTAAAATGCTTAGTCATGGCTGATGCAATCTCAAGGGAATGCTTAGTCATGGCTACACACAGGCCCTGATGTTCTACTTCAGCAGCTGTGCATTTGGCACCAGACACATGACTTTCATCTTTAGAGGCCTCACAAACATCTTTGTCTTGTGTCTACTGATCTTGTGCTTAATAAAGTAAAATAGTCATTTTTACTACACTGTAAGTTAAAAAAAATGATTATTTATATTCAATTTTTCTTTTTTTCTTTTTTCTACAGCCTTCCTTTTTTTGGTCCAGTATGAACTTACTGGTTATCTTATTGTAATATGTATTATTGTTACGTGTACTTCAATACTGTTTGACCTCTGAAGAAGGCCCCAATACGGCAGAAACATGTCAGATCATGTGTATTGGCCCTTGTGTTTAGGCCACTTGAACTTTTTAACGAGTCTTTCATTAGGCCCTTAACTGTCTTTCTAATAAATACATGTATTTTTATATAAGTTTCAACTAGGTTTTTAATATTGATTCTGTTTTGACAGTGCCACAATCTCTCTGCCAAGTACCCTGGCCCCTCTCAACCTCCTTCTCTTCTCTTCTGTGGAATACATCGGGGAGGGGGGAGTACAGATTTACATTATGAGTTGTCCCACTGACTTCAGTGCATTTACACTTGTGTTAATCATGGGATGCTCTCAGACTCTGATGCGGAAATAGGAGATGGGGTTTTTTTTGGGGGGGGGGGGGGATTTGTTGTTTGAAAACAACTTCCCTGGGGACTCCTGATCCAGAATGCCTACTTGGCCAAGGTGATAGACAACACCAGGGAAGATTATATGCTTATCTCAACACTGCTACCTGATCAAAAAACAAAAAGGAGATGGAAATGGAAGGGAAGGTTCAGACTTCCCAAATGGCTTGACATCTTAAGAGGGGAGTTCAGACAGCTGGAATTGCAGAGTGGAAGCACTGGTATCCCTAAATACTGGACTTTCCACACTGCCTGATTTCTGCTAATTTCTTCCAAAGTGAGGCAAAGTGGGGTGCTGATGACTGGGGCACGGAAGGCAGATGTTGTTGCCTGATCATGCTCTTTAAATCCGCAAAGGTAACACACCTATACTGGCATGAACTGCTTGCATGACTGCAGCCTCTATGACTTTCAAGCCTTAATGGGCACTTTAACTCAGGCCTCCTGAGTTCAGTAGTCAGACAGAAACAGCTATGTTCTCTTTGACTGGGTAGCCATAAGCAGCAACAAGTGCCTGAGACTGAGGGTGTGTGGCATCTCTGGCAAATTTATAGCAGGCAGAGATATGACTGGTTGTCTGGGGGCCAAATGACACAATACTCTATAAACAGGTGATGTTGGGGTTTTCCCCAACCCAGCTAACTTTCTCTGCAGCTTCATGGCAGCTGCAAGGAACTTGCCCAATTCAGTGCATCTGCTGCTTCACCCTGGGATCAAAACACCATCTCTCCTAGGGCAGTTTTGGCTTGGGAAAAGAGCATGGAGGAAAGGCAGAAGATCTTGTTTCCAAGCCACATTGGGCCTTTGGGAATGAAAGTTCAGCTGCCATGCAGCTACGTGGAAAATGTGTCATGTAGTTTGGCTCTAGATCAGCAAATATTCAGAGCCAGGATAATTCTGGACTGTGATTCCAACTCAAATTGCAAGGAGTTCCCTCTTCTGTCTTGAATAGCAACCCCAATAATTCAGGGAGCAGGAAACCAGTGTCTGACCTGCAGAGCTCAAGACCAACCCTGCATGACTGACAGACTTTTGATTGTCTATAGGACAATCCCTCATGGATCACTGCCTTGTCGTGGCGAGGGGGCTTGCGTGGTTCGATGAGGCTGTGGGCTATGCCGTGGAGGGCCACCCAGGACGGACAGGCCACAGCAGAGAACTCAGACCAAGCGTGATCCCCTGGAGAAGGAAATGGCAACCCACTCCAGTATCTTTGCCAAGAAAACCCCATGGACAGTAACAAAAGGCTAAAAGATATGACGCCGGAAGATGAGCCCCTCAGGTCGGAAGGTGTCCAATATGCTACTGAGGAAGAGCAGAGGGCAAGTACGAGTAACCCCAGAAAGAGTGAAGCGGCTGGGCCAAAGCCGAAAGGACGCTCAGTTGTGGATGTGTCTGACGGTGAAAGGAAAGTTCGATGCTGCAAAGAACAATACTGCATAGGAACCTGGAATGTAAGATCTATGAATCAAGGTAAGCTTGACGTGGTCAAAAATGAGATTGCAAGAATGAACATTGACATCTTGGGAATCAGTGAACTAAAGTGGACAGGAATGGGCGAATTTAACTCAGAAGACCATTATATCTACTACTGTGGCCAGGAATCCCGTAGAAAAAATGGTGTGGCCTTTATAGTCAACAAGAGAGTGAGAAAGGCAGTATTGGGATACAATCTCAAAAATGACAGAATGATCTCGGTCCGAATCCAAGGCAAACCATTCAATATCACAGTAATCCAAGTCTATGCCCCAACCACTGCTGCAGAAGAGGCTGAAGTGGACCAGTTCTACGAAGACCTACAACAGCTCATAGAACTAACACCAAAAAATGATGTCCTCATCATCATAGGGGACTGGAATGGTAAAGTAGGAAATCAAATGGTAACCGGAATAACAGACAAATTTGGTCTTGGAGAACAAAATGAAGCAGGGCAAAGGCTAACAGAGTTTTGTCAAGAGAACACGCTGGTCATAGCAAACACCCTTTTCCAACAACCTAAGAGGCGTCTCTACACATGGACATCACCAGATGGGCAACACCGAAATCAGATTGACTATATAATTTGCAGTCAAAGATGGAGAAGCTCTATCCAGTCAGTAAAAACAAGACCTGGAGCTGACTGTGGCTCAGATCATGAGCTACTCATTGCAAAATTCAGACTTAAATTGAAGAAAGTTGGGAAGACCACAAGGCCATTCAGATTTGACCTAGATCACATCCCCGATGAATATACAGTAGAGGTGAAGAATAGGTTTAAGGGACTAGATTTGATAGACAGAGTGCCTGAAGAACTATGGACAGAGGTCCGTGACATTGTAAAGGAGGCAGCACTCACCGCCATCCCAAAGAAAAAGAAATGCAAAAAAGCAAAGTGGCTGTCTGATGAGGCTTTACACATAGCAGAGGAAAGAAGGAAAGCTAAAGGCAATGGGGATAAGGAAGAATTTGCCCAATTTAATGCAGATTTCCAGAGAACAGCAAGGAGAGATAAGGAGGCTTTCCTGAATGAACAATGCAGAGTAATAGAGGAAAACAATAGATTGGGAAGGACTAGAGATCTCTTCAAGAAAATTGGAGAAATCAAGGGAACGTTCCATGCAAAGCTGGCTATGATAAAGGACAAAAACGGTAGGGACCTAACAGAAGCAGAAGAGATTAGGAAAAGATGGCAAGAATACACAGAAGAACTATACAAGAAGGACCTCGATGTCCTTGACAACCACGATGGTATAATCACTGACCTCGAGCCAGACATCCTGGAAAGCGAAGTTAAATGGGCCTTAGAAAGCATTACTAACAACAAAGCTAGTGGAGGTGATGGTATCCCAGCTGAGTTATTCAAAGTCTTAAAAGAAGATGCTGTTAAAGTGCTGCACTCAATTTGCCAACAAATTTGGAAAACACAACAGTGGCCACAGGATTGGAAAAGGTCAGTTTACATTCCAATCCCAAAGAAGGGCAACGTCAAAGAATGTTCAAACTATCGCACAATTGCACTCATTTCACACGCTAGCAAGGTCATGCTCAAAATCCTACAAGCTAGGCTCCAACAGTACGTGGATAGAGAACTGCCAGAAGTACAAGCTGGGTTTCGAAGAGGTAGAGGAACTAGAGATCAAATTGCCAACATTCGCTGGATTATGGAGAAAGCAAGAGAGTACCAGAAAAACATCTACTTCTGCTTCATTGACTATGCTAAAGCCTTTGATTGTGTGGATCACAATAAATTATGGCAGGTTCTTAAAGAGATGGGAGTACCAGACCACCTCACCTGTCTCCTGAGAAACCTGTATAAGGGTCAAGAAGCAACAGTTAGAACCGGATATGGAACAACTGATTGGTTTAGCATAGGAAAAGGAGTACGACAAGGATGTATATTGTCACCTTGCTTATTTAATTTATATGCAGAGTACATCATGCGAAATGCTGGCCTGGATGAATCACAAGCTGGAGTTAAGATTGCTGCGGAAAAGATCAATAACCTCAGATATGCAGACGATACCACTCTGATGGCAGAAAGTGAAGAGGACCTAAAGAGCCTCTTGCTCAGGGTGAAAGAGGAGAGTGCAAAAGTGGGCTTGAAGCTCAACATCAAAAAAACTAAGATCATGGCATCTGGCCCCATCACTCCTTGGCAAATAGAACAGGAAGTCGTAGAAGTAGTGACAGACTTCACGTTCCTAGGATCCCAGATCACTGCAGATGGTGACTGCAGCCATGAAATTAAAAGACGCCTGCTCCTTGGGAGGAAAGCGATGGCAAACCTAAACAGCATGATAAAAAACAGAGACATCACCTTGCCAACAAAAGTCTGCATGGTCAAAGCAATGGTATTCCCCGTAATAATGTATGGCTGCGAGAGTTGGACTATAAGGAAGGCTGAGCGCCGAAGAATAGATTCTTTTGAACTATGGTGCTGGAGAAGACTCTTGAGAGTCCCTTGGACTGCAAGGAGATCAAATCAGTCAATCCTAAAAGAAATCAACCCTGACTGTTCCCTTGAAGGCCAGATCCTGAAGCTGAAGCTCAAATACTTTGGCCACCAAATGAGAAGGGAGCATTCACTGGAGAAGACCCTGATGCTGGGAAAGATTGAAGGTCAAAGAAGAAGGGGACGGCAAAGGATGAGATGGTTAGACAGTGTCATCGATGCAACGAACATAAAATTGAGCAGACTTCAGCGGACAGCGGAAGACAGGAGGGCCTGGCGTAATCTGGTCCATGGGGTCGCGAAGAGTCGGACTCGACTGTGCGACTGAACAACAACATAGGACTGTGTCAATATAAAGACTGCTCCATGGCTGTTGCTGTTTCAACTACCACACAGGTTCAGCGACCTTGGTTATTACAATGATGTGCTGTTTCATACAACTACTGCACAGGTTCAATGACCTTAGTTATTACATGGGATGCAGTCAAATTAAGAGCTCAGATGATTCTGTCTTTGCAGTATACTAAAGAGAATCTACAAACAGTCAGTCTCAAAAACGTCTTATCACTGGAATATCATTAATGTCCCTTTGGTACACTGAGGCTGTGGTCAGACGTGCCTTTAGATCTGACTCAGCTGTGAATACCTGATGGAACTAAAGGGCATAATCAGACAGCAACATCCAGCAAAGGTCCCGCAGTCATCAGTAACCTGTGCTGTTCTGCCACAGAAGTAGAGTTAAAAGACACCAGGGAAAGTCCAGTTCTAACTGGTTCTGACGGGCCATGGACAGACTTTCCACTGTCTGATCACACAAGTGCACTCAATCCATTGGGATGGGCTGCCCAGTCTATTTTGACTTGTATTAGCCAAATTGCTCTATTTCTTAATAGTTGATTGGGGGATTATGGTATTAATGAGCAATTGGCATAACTATAGGATCAGACCTGTGTATACTGGAGTTAGAATTCCCAAGAACCCAGGAATAGATACAGAGACTGGGTGGCTAAAATAATGATTTCTTTACTAAATATTCTCAAGCATACAAGCAATAATCAAGCATTCACACACACAATACATAACTAAGAAAGCAGAGGTGATTGATAGCTTATAGAGGGGTGATACAACCTGTCCAGATGTGCAGGGGTCCATGGAGATGAGATTAGGGCCTAAACCTCAAAGGTTTAGGGGTGGACTGCCAGTTGGCATCATGGCAGAAGCCCACCATCTAAGGCCATGTGCTCATGCATATAGACATTGGAAAACAATGAAGACCAATGGGTGGCCCTGGGAGCTGGTCTCAGGTGAGAACAATAGATTACCTGAACCAATGATGAGTCTCAGGGGTGTGTAGCATCAGGATGGGCAAGGCTTGGATGTGGCCAAAGAAGTTCCAGAAAGGCAGAGTCAGGCTTAACAAAAGCCTTGATTAAATCAGTCAGGTGCTGGGTGACTGTACTGGGGCTAGTTAAATGGATTTTCTGACCACTAATGGTTCTACTAGGCAGTTGAATAGGTTCCCAGATACAAATGAAAAGATGGGAGATGGGTCCCTGATTAGATTGCTAAACATTTGAATGATTGATTGGTTTATCCTGGTATCCTGAGGGACAGAGCAGGAAAGACAAGTAATCAGACAAAGAATTACTGAAGACAGGGTTATTCACCAGGTGGCCTCTGAATAGACTTTAGAAATGTAGATACTTCACCTGGTGGAACTCATTGTCATTCCACAAGCATATCTCTGCTGGGTGGAGAGGGAAGACTGGAAGTTTGCTTTGAGGTTGCCTTATTGTCATCTGAACATGAAATCCCTTTTTGCAGAGTACTTGCAAGATGACTCTGTGGTTCAAGCTGAGAGTGCTTGATTTTGGGGGACTTTGGTTCAGGTTAGAAAGTGGGGTACCCCTGCTTTGGGGCTATCCAAGAGTAAAAGGCAGAGCCTCTGGCAACACTCATTACCATTTTTTTTTTGCTTGCTTAGCAGTATGCACATAATTGCATACGCGATCCATAGTCACAGACTGCCACAGGGGCTCAATTCCTCATTTATGCACATGCAGGGAAAAAAGGACTTGACTGTAAGATTGAGCAACAAAGGGAAAGGGGAGGGGAACATTTGCCTGAACATGCTGTCTGATCAGGCAGTGATGGCCTGAGCCCGCAGCACCAAGGGATGTGTGATCACGTGACTCTGTTTCAATTTCCACTGGAGGAAACAAGATTGCTTCCCCTCCATGCCAAATGGCACATCTGACTGTAGCCTGAATTAATTACCTCTGTAATCAGTTTCCCCTGCCCGTGTATAACACTAGTAACATGTTACTCTGTTATTTAAAGATATACAGTAGATTATCCATAAAAGACCTCAGTGGCTGCAGTCTATGGATTCACAAACTGTGCATTGCAGAGTCTCTTACTGTTCATGCACACACATTTCTTTTCTTTGAGATCTAACATCTAGAGATCCTGGGAGGTTCAATTCCTCATTTATGCACATGCGGGGGGGGGGAGGAAAAAACCACTTGCCCAAAAGTGCTGTCTGATCAGGTAGTGATGGCCTGAGCCTGCAGCACCGAGGGATGTGTGATCACGTGACTCTGTTTCAGTTTCCACTGGAGGAAACAGGATTGCTTCCCCTCCATGCCAATTGTCGCATCTGACCGCAGCTTGAATTAATTACCTCCATAATCAGTTTCCCTTTCCCAAGTATAACACTAGTAACATATTGCTCTGTTATTTAAAAAGTATACATAGGTTATCCATAAAATACCTCAGAGGTTGCAATCTATGAATTCACAAACTGTGTATTGCACAGGGTCTCTTAGTGTTCATGCACACACATTTCTTTCTTTGAGATCTAACATCTAGAGATCCTGGGAAGAGAGCTGAATCATGAAGAATGCCAATGCTAGCAACTCATGCCAGTTTCACAGCAGGTCACATGGAGAATTCCATCTCTCAGCAGGGAGTGCATTAAAGGAGGAGATGGATGTGGTGCTGTTATCAAAGGTAGTCAGTATGTTTCAGTGTAGGGTCTGAGGCCACAGCAGCAGCACTGTGCCCTGACTGTAAAACAGAAGCCAGCATTGTCAAAGGAAGTCTAGCTGGGTTTGGCTTCTGTTATCCCTTCAGCAGTTGAGTGCCTGCATGATGCTGCAGCCTCTGTTGCTACCTCTTTTAGAAAGGGTATCACACATCCTTCCCATTTGATGGTGGGAGATGGAATTAAGTGCTTATGAAGATTTATAATGAACATATGAAAGAGCTTTATATTGAGTCAAACCATTGGTCTCTCACGGGCAGGATTGTCTGCTCTGACTGACAACAGATCTCCAGATCCTCAGGTCAAGGTCTTTCACATCAGTTTCTATCTGATCCCTTTAACTGGAGGTGCTGGGGATTGAATCCAGACCTTATGCATGCAAAACAGATGCTCTGTCACTGAGTCATGACTCCACCATGGAATTCTCCATATGACCCAACACTCAAGCTGCTGGTGGTGGGAGTTGCAGTTTTGGCATTCTTCTGATTTAAGCTCTCTTCCCAGGATCTTTAGACATTAGACCTTGGAGTGCTGAAGTCCCTGTGCATGAGTACGTAGAGACTCTGTGCAAAGCACAGCCTGTGAATTCATGCACTGCATCCTGCCTGTAATCCACCATATGAATCACTGATGCTTTAATTCAACATTTAGCAAGGCATCCCTAAAGGGCAAATAAAAAACAAACAAACAAAACCCACAGGCAAAATCAGGAGAGAAATTTATGATTGATGGATGCCAGAGAAAAGAGGCTGTCTCCGTAAACAGAGACAGTTAATAGGGAAAACTGGAGTGTTTGCAACCTGCATCTCCTCCCCATTCCTCCCAGAAATGTGTGGTTGACATCATTATGATCACAAGCCCCTCCCCCTAAGCTATCACCACGAATGAAGTGATGCAAAGATGGGGAAATGCTGAACATAGCTATGATGTACCACACATCTGTTTAAACTCTACTGTACTGGGAAACTGGTGAGAGAGGTAGTTGGGCTGTGAGAACCATATAATGTGTGGACTAGCCATATATAACAGATTTAATATGGTAACAAATATAGCTGTGAAGCATATTTGTTGTTAGAACCTGCAGTTGCCCAAGCCAAAAGAGGAGGAGGAGGAGATTGGATTTATACCCCGCCCTTCACTCGGAGTCTCAGAGCAACTTACAAATTCCTTTCCCTTCCTCTCCCCACAACAGACACCCTGTGAAGTAGGTGGGGCAGAGAGAGCTCTTTCCAGAACTGCCCTTTCAAGGACAGCTCTTGTCAGAACTATGGCTTGCCCAAGGTCAGCCAGCAGGTGCAAATGGGGGAGTGGGGAATCAAACCCAGTTCTCCCAGATTAGAGTCTATGCACTTAACCACTACACCAAATTGGATTGGTGGCTCATGGATAAATTTCAGATGAACTTAACCCAGCAGACACACACCCCAAGTCCACCACCAGCACAGCATCACTAGGGGTCTTGGAGCCTTCTTCCCCTGCTTTGTCCTTGGGGCTTTCCCAATAGGAAACAGAGGTGTTAGTTGCTAGAACTCTTCAGAGAGGAATCCTCTAACAGCAGTGGTTCAGATATTGGGGAGGAGCATCTTCCCCTTCCAGGTCCCAGGTCCCTCCTGCTCCTGCCATTTCACTCCCTGCTGCTCCTGCTGCCCCAAGTACACCCCCCTCTGGTGCCTCCCAGCCCAGTGTCAGAAAGCAGCTGTGACTTGTCCCACTTGCTCAAATTACAGGGTCCCATTTCCATTCTAAACTGTGGAAACATTTCCACACCCTCCCCAGTGACCCGTTGTGTGGCAGAGTGCCGAGTATCCCATGCCCATGTCCGCAGGGGCATGAAAACCCAACACCTGTCTTCCTCCATTCTCCACAGGCACCTGCAGAAGGCACACCCCATTTTGTTGCTGCTGGAGAAAGGATTGGCAAGCAATGGGAAGAGGAAGAGGCCCACTTTCTTAATTTGATGTAGATGTTAAGAGTGGTGTAGAGGTGTCGAGGTAAGTGCCAATTTGGTATAGTGGTTAAGAATGGTGGACTCTAATCTGGAGAACTGGGTCTGATTCCCCATGCCTCCACATGAAGCCAGCTGGGTCACCTTGGGTCAGTCACAGTTCTCTCAAAGCTCTCTTAGCCCCTCTGTAAAATTGTCCCTCCCATTACCCCATCGGATGCATCCACTTGGACAATAAAATCTTTATTCTCATCCAGATGATGGAGGATGGGCTCTGAGGTAAACAGCACTTTCAAGTTTTCAAACACCTATTGGCACTCAAGAGTCCATTGCAACTTGCTTCCCCCTTCTCCACTTTGGGACCCCTCCCTTTAGTCTTTAATAAATCTGTCAGGGGCAAGGAAATTTGGCCAAAATTGGGGATGAATGCGCAATAAAAATTGGTAAATCTGAGGAAGGATTGTAATTGCCTCCACATGCATGGGGCCTCCCACCCCACCACGTCTTGCACCTTCTTGGGATCCATCCCCAAACCCTGCTGAGTAATTCGATAGCACACAAAATATCTCAGTATTATGAAACTCACACTTGAACAGTTTTGTGTAAAGGTGGTTGTCATAGAGGGTGGTCAGCACCTTCTGCACTAGTTTCATGTGTGAATCCACGTCTTTCACGTACACTAACATGTCATCAAGATACATCACCACCCCCTTGTACAGGTGTTTGTGCAACACTTCATTGATTAAGTTCATGAACACACCGGGGGCTCCAGCCAATCCAAACAGCATAACCAGATATTCAAATTTTTCCAGAGGGGTATTAAATGCAGTCTTATGTTTGTCCCCCTCCCGTATTCACACCCGAAAATAAGCATCTCTTAAATCCAACTTGGTAAATATTTTTCCTTTGGCAGCCGTGGCTAGCATGTCTTTAATCAAAGGCAAGGGATAGGCGTTGGACATGGAAACAGCATTCAAACCCCGGTAGTTGGTGCACAACCTTAGCCCTTCATTTTTCTTTTTCCAGAACAACACTGGAGCCACAAAAGGGGAAGTAGCCAGCTCCAGGTTTTTGTCAATGAAACGGTGCAACTCCTCCCTTTCAGTGGGACTCATAGCATACAGCTTTCCTTTTGGCATTTTATGCCCTGGTAAGATTTCTATGGCACAGTCAGTTTTCCTGTGAGAAGGTAGCTCATCTCTTCAAACACCCGTCCCATGTCCCTATATTCGGGCGGATAGCATTTAACTCCTCACATGCCAAACAGACCTTCTCGGGCATGGGACAGGGCTCTTCCCCCCATGTCGGACTCCATTGATGATCTTTGTAGCAGGGGTCTAAGAAAGTCAGCATTCCTTGGCTCCACTGTACGCAAGGGTCATGGGCTGCTAGCCAAGGGTTGCCCAATACCATAGGGAACTGGGCAGTGGGGTGCACTATAAAGGATCTCTGCTCCCAATATCCAGACACACCCACTGGTAACTCAATAGTTTGGTACTGACATGACTACATAGTAGTCCCATCCATCTGGTAAAAACCACTGGTTCTTTCAACTTCATCACCCCAGCCCCCAGACCTGTAACTAAGGTTGGGCTTATTAAGTCCTGAGAACACCCAGAGTCAATGAGGGTCCTCACCCACACTTGGGTTCTGGCCCTGGGTTGCAAAATGGTAACCATCATAAAAAACAGTGATGTACAAATTCTCACTGATTCTCGCACCAAATCATCACAGACCTGCTAGCTCGTGCCCTTCACAGCAGGTCCTGGCCTTTTCCCTGTACCAGAGGCTCATCACCATTGCTGGAGGAGGTTGCCCCCAGTGATGGGAATTCTGCAGCCTGCAGAGTTCTAGGTGACTTGGGTCTCTTCCCCAGTAGCTTCCCTTTCTCCTCACGATAGTCTTCACGTTGTTTTTTGCGTGTTTCATGGTCTTCAGGCCGGGTCCAGTTGCAATCAATGGCAAAGTGACCCAGCTTGCCACACTGTAGGCACAGGCCCCTCTTCAGGTGGTGCTCTCAATCCCCACCAGTAGCATTCCTCTGCCTCACACCCCTCTCATGGGTCCCCCACCACAGATCGGGGTTTTATGCTGATAGAGCTTCACAATGTTATGGTGGTTCTCTGCTTCACATGCCACTTGGATCCACCCTACTAAGGTGAGGGGGTTATCTTGGGCTAGCCCCTTCTCCAAGATGATGGTATTCAGGCAGGCTCAATAGAATTCGATCAGGACCTCTTCCAGCCATCCCAGCAGTTTGGCAGCCATAGCTTTGAACTCATCCAAATACTCTTGAACCAAGTGGACTCCTTGGTGGATCCCCCTCAACCAGGTTTGGGCTTTCTCCAATATCAGTGGGTCCTCAAAATGATGCCGTAAGGCTCGCATGAACACATTGGCATCCTTCAGTTCTGGCACTGCCATGTTGTAGAGACCAACGAACCAGTCAGTGGCTCTGTCCCGCAGATGAGAGCCCACAAAATCTACTCTTTGTTCATCTGAGACAAAAGTTATGATCCCACTCTTGCAGCATCTTTTGCGCTTGTATTGCAAAGAACACTAACTTGGCAAGGCTCCCATCAAAGGTCGCTTCCAGGGCATCCTGGGGCCTATCACACTCCATACCAACCTTGTGGTGTAGCGGGGCTAGTCGGGAGGCTTGCTCGGCCTCACCTCTGTCCCCTCCTTCCTCTTCTTCAGAGGTTTCAGACTCTTCCTTTTCCATTAGTTCTTTCACTAACTTGGGCAAATTCTTCACCAGGTACTGGAACCCCTCCTTGTCAAGTTCCCCAGATAGTCAGTCAAACACCAGGCTTCATGAGAAGATAGCGTTTATTGCAGCTAACTATAGAGTTACATGAACAAAGCTTTTGTCAGTGATACTAGCATTAGTTGCTCAGGCATAATTATAGCCCATTTGAATTGCTCCCCCCCAACTCCAAGCCAATGGTTACATTCCCTGTGCGCGGTAAAGAAAGAAAAACAAAAACCGTCCACCCGAAGATCCATGGCGACAAGAGCCTGGGACACAAGGTCAAATGGATTGATAAGACACAGTATAGACATAGTAACTCAGGGTGCCTGGAGCCTCCGGCTCCTCCCACATTCCAGGCAGTGAAAGATGGCTCTCCCCCCCCCATCCTCAGCAATGGCAGGGCTACCTGACATTCCTTCAGCTCCTTTAGGTTGGAATGTAAACTGGAATGAGCCTTCTCCATGGAGGGATCCTCCTCCCATTCTTCTTGCATCTTGCCCAGCTCGAGGTCATCCTGGAAGATGTGTGAGACTCTGTGTCACTCCCATTTATTCCATCTCCAAGCTCCCTGGAATCCCAGGGTGCCCCCCAACCAGGCTGGATCATCCCAGCGATCAAGGGGCTGGAAGAAGACATGTTTCTTGGGGCATGCACCTGTGCTCTTGGCGGCTTTCTTCTTCTGAGGTTCAGGCACAAGGTTCTTGGGTTCGGACCCAGTGCTAGTGCTGGCCCTGCCATCTCCATCACCATTCCCCATTCAAACCAGAGACGGGGATTCGGGTAGGAGAAGAGGGAGTCCTAACAATATGTCAGACTCCCAGTCAAATCACTCTTCACACGCACTTTTGCAGTGAATGTTTTATTTAGAGATATGAGATGCTGTGGGTTCAAACTCTTTGTTAGGACTGAATTGCAAAGGCGGGAAAGCAGGATATAGGTTCAACCCCAAAATTCCATTCACATCCATGTCAGCATTACTACAATGACTTTGAAAGATATACAGCCATTATCTAGCCAGGCACAGTCTTTACTTCAAAGATATTTCTCGTGTGAAAGATGTCTTGAGGATCTGTAGGAAAGTTACCAAGCTAGCCTCCCTAATTCACTACAGACACTCACCAGCTGAGGAAAGACTGGCAATTTGCAGTGGGAGCCAGTTGTGGCAAAAAAGCCCTGGAACAAACTGTTCCGAGGTTTCCCGGTCACACAGCACTGACCAATGCGGGAGCATACTGGGAGGAAGCATGCGGGAGCATTCAGACTGCTGGCCTGGAGGCTTGGTTGTAAACAGCTTTTTCCTGGTAAATCGGTTGGATGGCTATGTGTTTATGAGTGCATGAGTGCTCATGCGTCCATACATATATAGGCATCCAGCCGATTTGGGGAGGATCCCGCTGCCCTGGCACCGCATTGGGTGGTAGAGCGGAGCACAGCCAATTATATCGCTGCTCCCTTATGCGCAACTTGGGTTGCTCCCGGCTTTTCCATGTAGCGTTCACACTGCCGGGAAGCAGACAAGCATGACATAAAGGCACCCTTCGAGGATTTGCTACCACTTTTACGAGGTATCTATTAAACGCGGGAGCAAAGCAGAACAGCACGGGTTGCCTATGGTTGGGAAACCCCAGGCATATGTGCCTGTGTGAATGCCCCCTTTAATCTGCTTTTAAAACGTCGCTGAAACATGTCTATAGTGGGGCAAATTGCCAGTCTGAACTCAGCCACCCTCCCCCAGGAATGCGATGGCAGGTGAGGGCAGTGATAAGGAGTATAGAGAGCCAGCAGTTGAAATACAGCAGGTTCAGCTAATCAAATGCCCGAGTCTGACACCAACCCAAACAGCATCTACCTCATAAGCAAACACCTACCTCATGAACTAACCAACATCTAACTCATAGCACAACACCTACATTATGGAACCACATCCACCTCAGCAAATATCCACCTCTACAAACGTCTGCCTGTACAAGCAAACCTCTGTTTGATTACCCCTTTCCATTGCCTTTGTAGAAACCACAATCGTAACAGATGATCTCTTATCTGTACAAGGGTGGGCTTTGACCAAGGGATCTTTGTGATTGGGCCTGAGGAGGCCAGGGAGGATTCTGGACATGCTTCTTTCCTTGTGGTGTCTGGCTGGGGTGCTTGCCAAACTGCCATGGCATCATTGTGGGGAGCCCCCATTGAAACTCTGGGGATGCCTGGTCTGCCTTTCTGATGTCTTTCAGTTTATCCGCAGAGTAGAGGTATTTGCCATGGTGGACGGGCACACTCCAGACCCAGGTGCAAAGTTAAATAAAACACCCCTGTTGGTGGGTGTGCTCTCCACCTGTCTGTTTCCACCTTAGCTAGTGGATTCCTCACTGTGTGGTACCCACATTCAATATATCCTCCCTGATGCCATGGGGGGGGGGTCCTTTGAGGAGCCCCCATCAAAAGTCTGGGGGTGCCTGCCTTTCCCTTGGTCTTTCAGATTCTGGCTGCGTGTGACAGCTGTGGGGGGGGGGCTATGAGTGAATGGGAGCTCTCTGGAGCCAGGTGCAGAGTCAACAACATCATCATCAACAACAGCAACAACCTTTATTGGCATATCAGATTAAAGAAAAACAAACAGGAGGAAAATGAAATCCTAATACATATCTCCTTTTAGAAGCCAGATGCAGAAAATTCACCACAGTTTCAGTAATTACAGCACTTTGGGTGGGAAAAAAAATAGAGGAGCTTATGTTCATCAGATTGCCCTATTAGATCCAATAGTAGGTACAGTGCAAAAAGACATGCTCAATACTTTCTACTTCATTCCTGCCACAGTCGCATACCCTTTGTGGATATGGAATCTTTTGAAACCTCTCATGAAGTACTGCGGAAGGTAGTACATTAAAACAGGCTAGCATATAAGATCTGTGAATCAGTGGATCGAAGAGGCAAGAGAAATACATTGTTAGCAAACCAGTAGGAGAAATTCCTAACCTCAGGGTAGAACATCTACTAGAGGCACTCTAATCAGTACTTGTAACTCAGTATCCAAGAGTCTTTGTTTGATTAAAACAAGGGCTGATTTTTCTGACAGAAACAGTAATTCTTCAAAACTGATCCCAATCACAGCAATCTCCTTTTCTATATATGATAACCATGAGGAAGACTGGACCAAAACTTGGGAAATGAGACAGTTAGGGTTACCATTGGTTTTAAAGGGTAGATATAACCAAAATTTGAATGTTATAATCCACACTTCGGTCTCAAAAAGTTTTTGATTGGTTTCCAAAGAAATAGCTGCATAGGAAACACACACAGGGAGGCCTAAGACTTTCCAGAGAAAGTTAGATTGATTTTTTGTACTTCCTTATTAATAGTGTGAATCCAAATTGGGATCCCATAAAACAATTTAGCACAGATTTTATTATTAAAGACGCTTAGGGCTGCCAGAACATATTGATTACCCTTAGAGTAATAAAAACTGGTAATCGCAAGTGTGTCATTATTCACAGATTTCATCACTTCCCTTTTATGTGCAGCCCAACTAGAGTTACAGTGGAAGAACATTCCTAAAAATCTAAAACTTTTAACCGTAGCCAGTATCCACACTTTCCCCAAAACAATAATTTTTGACTTCTGAAAATTTAAGATCAGTTTAACTCATAGTAGTCCATAAAACAGTAAAGCAACCTTTTTAGTCCTATATGTGAGAGGGAAAATGCAGATTCAGATAAAACACCTGCATTGGTAGGTGTGCTCTGCACCTTCTCTGTTTCCACTCTAGCTAGTGGGTCCCTTGGCTGAATCCCCACATCCATTACACCCTCCCAGCTGCCATGGGGGCACTTTGAGGAGCCCTCATTGAAACTCAGGGGATACCAGGTCTGCCTTTGGTGCAGTCGTTAAGAGTGGTGGACTCTAATCTGGAGGACCAGGTTTGATTCCCGGCTCCTCCACATGCAGTTGCTGAGTGACCATGGGTCAGTCAAAAGTTCTCTCAGAGCTGTTCTCTCAAGAGCAGTTTTCTCAGAGCTCTCTCAGCCCTACCTACCTCACAGGGTGTCTGTTGTAGGGAGAGGAAGGGAAAGAGATTGTAAACCACTCTGAGACTCTGAGTGAAAGGTGGGGTAGGAATCCAATCTCCTCCTCCTCTTCTTCCTCTTCCTCTTCCTGTCCCTCCTAATGTGGTTTGCCTTTCTGTCTCTGCCAGCTTCACATGTTTCCATTTATCTGCAGAGTAGAAATATTCGCTGTGGTGGATGGATGTACTCTGGAACCAGGTGTAGAGTCAAATAAAGCACCCCCATTTGTGGGAGTGCTCTGCACTTGTTTGTTTCTTCCCTAGTTATTACACCCTCCCTGCTGCTGTGGGGGTACTTTGGGGAGCCCCTATTGAAAGTCTGGGGGTGCCCACCTTGTTTCAGCCCTTGCTGGAAATGGTCACACTTTGGAGTTTGGGTGTCGGGGTGGACTCAGAGCTTTTGAGTCACCATGTTGACTTCCATCTCAGAGCTTTCAAGCCACCATGTCTACTTCTGTCTCAGGGCTCTGACCCACCACATCTACTTCCTTCTCAGGGCTTTAAGCCATCATGTCTACTTCTGTCTCAGGGCTTTCAACCCACTATGTCCACTTCCTTCTCAGGGGTTCCAGCCGGCATGTCAACATACGTCTTTTCACACTGGTTTGTATTTGGGTGTTGGGGTGGACTCAGGGCTTGGAGCCACCACATCTACATACATCTCATGGCTTGACTCCATATGTCATTGCACAGGCCAACCTGCGGAAACATTTCTACTCCTTGTCTGTCTGTCCTTTGGAACCCTGGAAGCAGTCACTTACTTGCCTCATCAGAGATGATTGCTGTGCATGGCCAATCCTTCTCAGGGCTTGGAGCCACCACATCTACATATGTCTCAGTGCTTTCAAGCCACCATGTCTACTCTCATCTCAGGGCTTTGACCCACCACATCAACTTCCTTCTCAGGGCTTCCAGCCACCACATCTACTTCCTTCTCAGGCTTTGAGCCACTGTTGCCCTGCAAGGCTTTTTATGCCTTTCATGAACTGAAATAAAATATGAACTGTGCACCAAGCATGCTTACAGGAGCTGTACAACAAGGTAGCCCCTATGAAGCCAGAGGAGACTGCACCCTGAGAGAGAAGGATACCTTCCTTTCTTCACTTGCTGTTCCAGTAGGCTCTACAAGGCTACCAACCTCTTCCCAGATCGAAGAAAGACCAGTTCCACAGTATGCCTAAAGCAGAAATGCCATGCCATGCCTGAGCATGAGGAAAAGAGAGCTCTTAACCGCCATTAAGAGAGCCCTCCAACACATGTAGGTAACCCCCTTTCCCTCTCTCCAGCATATGCATATTGACCTGCAGATCCAGAGACCATTCATGGTTACCTAGCAACTAATCCACTCACCCAGGAGCTGGCTGATTCAATCAGAATCACAATGGAAGTGGCCGCTGACTCATCTCACCTGCTCCCAGGCGCCAGGCACAAGCTAAGTTTCTAGATCTCAAATATTGACCACTCCTCAGTTCCCCCTCCCCTGCTCCCTTCAGCCAATCATAGGTTTTCTGGGACAGACTTACCAAGAGGTGTGACCAGGGGTTATGGCCACCTCCACTGTCATGCATAAAAGGGGCAACCCGACCACATGCTCTCTGTCTCCCCTTTATGGCCCCTATCGAAGCTTTGACCCTCTTATGTCCAGCTTGCTATCCCCAACCCCTGCCTCCATCTTTAAACTCGGGTCTGCAGCCTGAATTCCACGTGTTACCTGCTGGTTCAGACCACGTGTCCCCTTTTCCATTCTTCCCCTCCATTCTTCCATTGGAACGGCTCATACTACAAGGACAGGTAAATATCTCCCAACAACGAATACCTGCTAATGCAAATGTGCTTATCTCTCTCTCTTTATTTTCTAGACTTGAGTAATTGTGTGTGCTTGTGTATTGTTTGTGTGTGAAGAAGATTCCCAGTAAAAGACTTTAATTTCAACCTTATAAAGTCTCCATGTCTGTTTCTGATAGTTCTGGGAGGGTGGGACCTCTGTATAAATTGGTGTTGCATCCACAACTGATTGCTTATTGATAAGAGCTAATATTCCCCATAATTTTATTAATAATAAACAGCAATCAGGTTAACACCGCCATGTCTACTTACTTCTCAGGGCTTCAAGCCACTATGTCTACCTATGTCTCAGGGCTTGGAGCTACCATGTCTGCATATGTCATTGCACACTGGTTTGGGTTTGGATCTCAGGTGGTCTTAGGGCACATTGCCCTGGTTCTGCTGGATTGGCAAAAATGCCCACCTTCAGTTTCTGCTGGAGAGATTCTCAGGGACTTTGATTCTGTTTCTGTTCTGCTGGGCTTCTGCCCTTGCTGGGTTTTGTTGGTTTTTTCCTCCTCCTTTGGAAACAATGAAGTATGGGGGCATCTTCTTAGGGGTGTGTGACTCAGACCCTGTAAATCCAATCCTCACCAACCTTGGAGAGCAAGTAGAGGAGAGTCAGCCAGACATGTGCTGTGAGTTTGGTGTTTCTAGCAGAGTGGGGGGCCATTCTACTGCATCATGAACTTATCAAACCAATTCGTATGAGCAGGTTTTTGTCTGTGATGGTCTGTGGTTCATTCTGTGGGTGTGCCACAAACTGTGAACTGAACCACATTTTCCCAGCACATGCCCATCCCTAGGGCTAATATCAATCCTATGATGTGGCAGTTTCATGCTGGATTCTCCATTTGAAGTTCTTTTGCTGAATAATGCTAACTTTTAGGTCTGGCTGGGAGGCATGGCATTATGTGCTACTAGATATTAGTAGCTGACTTTGTACACACAGAGAGACACATAGACGCATGTTGCCAATGATCACAGCTTGCAATGCCAGTGTCAGTGGGTTCTACCAGGCATTCTGTACATTCAACATGTTCCCCCATATTATGAGATCATGTGACTCCCATTTTTCACAGTGGCTGATAACACAGTAGAGAATCCCCTAGTGTTCTGCAATATAGAAAATGGAGCTTTGCAACTGCTTATCAGTTTCAAAAAAGTCTTGTAAATTTCAATATCGATTCCCCCCCCTTTGCCTGAGCTCCTTTCTGTTCCCATTCATTCAACAAGCTAATGCTAAAATCCATGTACAAAACTTGAACCATGAGGATTTAAATGGAAGGCACTTGCTGGACACTACTGCATAGCTGTGATACTGTAATTGTGTAACTAAAAAAAAAAGTTTGGACACCGCCGCCCACCCATCACAAGTGACATTCCACCCCAATTAACAAGTGTTTGGCGGTTTTTTAGTTGTTGCTGCAGAATAAATTCACCGGAGGAAAAAGAATGGTGTGTAAGACAGGCACAGAAACCAAAGTCAAGATTAAAGGCTCTGAAAATCTACAGTAAGATATGTGTGCGTAATGGGCCTTAATGGGATGTTATTTACACAGTGATGTTATTTACTTCTATGCCATGAAAAGCATCAGCTACCCATTTCCACACATTAAAAGCCTCTCCTAAATGGACAGGACATTTTTCTCCTGTTGGCAACCCTAGCCCTGGATCCAGTGGTCTGGCTCACACAGGGCTACAAGCGGCAAGCCAAGGGTCCTGTGGTTCTTGCCTTTGACTCATACCAAAAAGCTCACTTTTCTGACGACACCAGGGCTGGCATCAGCATACCCTCAGTTGGGGCAGCTGCCAGGGCCTAGGGCTTCTGGCAGGGCCCATTGCTACTGCGGACCTCCCCCAACATGCCGTTTCCTTGCCTGCTCACTTGTGAGTGCTTCACCACCCATGCATCCAGCTGCACATGCTTTCCAGTGCCATTGGGGAAAGGCTGCAGGCAGTGCAGCTGGCTGTGAGGATGGGCCGTGGGACAGCTTGTAAGCCAGGTAGGGAGGGATGCACAGTGAGACACGTGGGTAAGTGGGTGGGAAGAGGGCCCCTGGGAACTTTACCCAGGGCCCTGCAAAATCTGGAACTGGCCCTGGACCACACACAGGCTTAAAATACCTGTAAAATAGAGGGAACAGGAGCTCAATTCAGATCCCATGCAACTGGCAGAATTGTTCTGAAGATTCCCTCCAATGCAATATCTTTGGGGCAATTATTGAGATTAACTGGTGTGGTTAGTCCAGTCACCATTAATTAGCACAGTGCATAAATAAAGCTGCAAATGCAGGAGTGTCACTTTACCAGGTTATTCAGCTTACAAAGCTATACAGAGCCACATTGCAAATTTAGAAGACAAATACTTCTCTCTTTATTTGAGAAGTACACTTTGGATAGGAAAGAGCAGAGATTGATAGATTATTAATTTACTAGCTAAAGGATGGAAACAGATGGCAAGAGGCCGATCTGCCTCATGGTGCCAAGAGAGGACCGCATGTCCCTCTCTTGGTGAGTGCAGGTAGAGAGTTTTTCTTCATCCAGAGTGAGAAAGAAGAAGGAAGGGAAATGATCCCTGAGAACACAACCAGCATTTCAAAGAGAACAGGGGCAGAAGAGTAGATACAGGAAGAAAGGTCAGTCTCTCTTGTCACTCAGTCTGGAGGTCTGAGAAAGGGGACATTGCATCTGGAACTTCCAACAGCAATTGCCCATTTCATGTTGAGAGAGACACTTTTGAGGGACCAGAGACCAACCCTCTTGTACTCCTTATAGCTTTGCTATAATAGAGTTCCAATAGAGTTCAAAGGGTCATAAAAGAGTTATACTTGGCTCCCACCTCCAAAAGGATGTTCATGCATATGTATGTACAAGAGTGGGCAGAACACATAGCTGGGGAGATATGGGACTGTATCATGCCCAAAGTGATCTGGTGCTGGCAATCTGATCAAGGACAAATTTTGCTAGAGTGGGTTCCACTTAGTCTTCTTTGCTTAGGTTGGAAGTTTGTAGCATTTGAAGAAAAAGAGTGGGAATGTAATGCAAACCATGGAAATCTTGCACCAAAGATGCTCTGTCTTGCTGCCAATAGAAGCAGGTTGCTTGCGAAGTGGTTTCCAGTCACATTCTCAGTTTAATAGCCTTCAGTGAGCATCACCTGTGCCAGGGGAGAGCTAAGCTGTGATTGCATTCTGGTGTTTTGTACAACTCAGCAAATGAGACATGTCTCAGCTGGTTTCCCAGGCAAGTCTCAAAACCCTGGGACACATTTCTCCATTCCTTCTCCCCTCTAGTGAACGCCATTGCAAGTCAGCACACACGCATCACCTTGGCACTCCCAAAATTGTTGGTGGGTGGAAAACATTGGCTGCTCTGTGCAAGAACAATGAAGTCTCATACTGAGGGAAAGGATTCTGAAGGAAGGAGAGAATTTTAAGGATGAGGTGATTTCCTTTGTTCCATTTGTTTGCTGTTCTATAATTTCATGTGGCACAGAGTCTTGGTCTTGCTTAATTCTGCCTTAACCAATGGAATTTGCAAAAATAATTCTGGAATTAGAGCATGTCTGATTCACCCCAGCTTCTAGTTCTTTCAGTTCATCAGCACTGCATTGGCAAAATACTGGAAAAAAGCAATCACTTGATTACTTAAAAAATATTTTGAGTGAGTGGAGTTTTATCAATGCACCAAACAGCATGTGTATTTTTGCTTATGTGTGATCACATCACTGTTACTTTTTTCTAGTGTTTTAACAATATGTGTACATCATTACTATCCAGGAGAGGGGGGAAATGTGCAGGTATGAAAGGACAACTTTTGTACAGGTCAGCAAATAAAGCATGACCATAACCATCTGCATTTGTATGAACCCAGAATTTGCACAAAAGCAGAATCAAAAATAAAATAACAGATGGTACTTAGTGTATCTGGAACTGTAAAATCTGGGAAGGAATTTGGAGGAGGAGAGTTTGGAAGCATGCCTTAGAGAAATGGCCTTGCAATGGAGTAATTCTACATTGGATAGCCAAATATCTTCCAGTAAAGATGTCTGAGTATTCCTTCTATTTATATTTTGTCACCAATTTCAGTTTCTGATTTTTTCCTGGTTTTATGGTGTGCCCATAAGTTATATACAATTTATACACACAATGTGCAACATTGGGCTATATAATACATAATGCTAGTTTCATGATGCACAAATGGCATGCATTTAAGAATTAATGCGTTTTGGAGTGCAACATCTTGTGAGGCCCCATAAATAATCACAGATTCAGTTTGCACAAGGGAGAAACAAAATTACAAATGGGATTTTTTAAATGGGTAAGGAATTTGAAATCACAGATACCCCTCAGCTTATTCTGGTTGGTGAAACTGAGAGTCTTGAAATTGTCAGTCTTGTTTTTCCATTCCCATTCAACAACCTCAGAAATTCTACTCCCCTCAGTCCTCTTTAAAAATCAAATGTATGATTGATTTTTCTCTCACCTCTGTCAGAATAAAGCAGGGAGCATTGCTCAATAGCACTGAAAAGTTTTTCTGCAGCCTCTCCACTTTGGATGTGGAGTGTTTGTCAGATTTTCTCAGATAATTTTTCCTTGGCTCTGCAAATCACTAAACAGGCACTCTGTCGGCCACCAATGAGACCCATGATTCATCTTCTTCAGATTCCCATCTTTGTTTAAGAAGGGTCTCAAAAATTACCTTCATAAATCCACTAGAAAACCAGGTTTGGGGAAGGAGTTTGGAGCAGAGAAAGAGCTAGGGCAGAAGGTGTTTAATGTATTCATTCCACTGGCTGCTTCCCTGCCTTCTCCAAGCCACTTTCCCTGTCCTCAGTACAAAGAGACTTGGGAAGAGAGATCTATAGAGGAGTAAACAGGCTAAGGCCCTTTCCTCTGTTGCCTCTTGTCTACTGTGTCACCATCCTAAAGCCACTTTTTCCTATGAAAAATGGTCAGCCTTTTCTTGTGCATGTTTGTCTGTAATACATGACTAGAATTTTAGTAACTTCAGTAATTTAAAGAACAAAGTTTAAGTCCAATGGCACCTTGAAGACCAACAAAGTTGTTAGCCTTAAAAGTGCAACTGGACTCAGAATTTGTTCTACTGCTTCAAACCAACATGGCTACCCACCTGGATCTATCTTCAGTAACTTAAAACTGTGGCTAGTTGAAAGCACAAAGCTGTTTTATCCTGAGTCAGACCACTAGTCTAGCAAGGTCAGCATTGCCAACTCTGATAACGGCTCACTTGAGTCTCAGACAAAGGGTTTTTGTTTTTGTATCATATCCTTTTAGCTGCAAATGCTGGGGGATTGACTATGAGCCCTTCTGCATATAAAGCAGATACTCTCACAGTGAAGCTTTTTCAAACTAAATAAGGAGGCAGTGGGTCTGTCCCCATCAGTTCAAGTAGCATCCAAAAGTCACTGAGGTACCCTGGTACACTAGTAAACTAAAGGATTACTTAAGAGGGGCAAAAGCAAGCTGAAGAGTGTTAGATAATCAGGGGCAGGATCCTGCTTCCGTCACCATAGAATCTATAAAATATTGGGCTACCTGCGAGCCATGAGATGCAGCATGATTATAGTGCTGGACTAGGATCTGGGAGACCAAGGAAGCTTGCTGGGTGACCTTGGGTCAAGTCAGACACTCTCAGCCTAACCTATTTCACAAGGCTGTCATTATTTCAGGCACAATAGCAAGTAAGTCCAGGCATTCTTCTACCAAAAGTAATGCTTTATTGGAATACAAGGATGATGCCCACAATAATACTTCTATTGTCAGGAATGGCCAAGGGGGCCAACTAGGCCATAATATAGTATGATGCAAAGCAAAGCTAGCAAATGAACTTTTAGCGCGCGCGGGGGGAAACTCCCGGTGGGAGGGATACTTAATACCCGGGAGAACTACCCCCCCCACCTCCTAGTCACATAGAGCTGGAAAATTCCCCAGACAGAGAGACGCTCTCAGGCCTCCTCTCCAAGGCCACGCGATAATGAAAGGCAGCAAAGAGAGATTCTCCCACAGTTACAGCTGGCACGCTAAGTGCAAGTGCAGAAGGGACAAGATAATAAACAATGAATACAGTGTGGCTTGCAACATAAATCATGACAGGATTCTGACACATTATGAGGATGAAATGGAGATGGGGAGAATGTTGTAAGCCCCTTTGTATCTCCTTGGGGAGAAAGGGGGATATAAATTAAGTAAATAAATAAATAAACACTTTTTGCATGGCATCCTAGGACTAAGATTCCCTGGACAGAATTCTTTCTATGTAGTTAAACAATATTTGAATTAAAGATGATTTCAAACTTCTCATCCTTGCTGTTTTGCCCCACCCTATATCCCCATGTTGATTGATTCCACTTCTCTCCTGTGTGAACTAAACCTCTGTTCCTTTATTTTCAGGTCATTTTCATTG
Source organism: Gekko gecko (assembly GCA_029375565.1). Classification (NCBI taxonomy): domain Eukaryota; kingdom Metazoa; phylum Chordata; class Lepidosauria; order Squamata; family Gekkonidae; genus Gekko; species Gekko gecko. The sequence continues at coordinate 211,340,145 of JAPDNY010000005.1, read as the reverse complement.
CTACCAATATGTTCCTGTACCTCCAAAGTTCTAAATATTTTGAGTGTTCTTATTGCACTCACAGTTACACTGCAACATGTTTTATAGCCTTTTGTAGTCACAAGAATGAGAATGGCTTCAGATTGACTAGGTTAAAAAAGCTGGAGAGTTTACTGTGAAAAGTAGACATATTGAGAATTCAGGTATCATGAGAACTTGTTCCTGGAAGTATTGGAATAGACTCCAACCTTTTTGAGCATAAAATATGGAAGCAATGGAACATCAGTGTTTAGTAATCAATGGTGATAACACAGTACACTACAATCATGTAACAAAATCACTGTATAAATGACACACAAAATAATACTAACAATATATGCAAATGTATATTATAAATAGTGATGAATATATTACAAACAATGCCAAGAGATAATTGACTAAGACAATACAGGAGATACAATAATAATATTGAGTACAAAAATAACACAATATATATATAGAAGACATAAGGTGAAGAGAAGGATGAAGACTCCAGATTTCACTCTTCATTTTAAGGGATTATTATATAATACTAGATTTATAATCAAACCATAATAATATGTGGCAAAAGTTACCTGTGACATGCATTTATTATCTAGATAAGCCTTCGGTAGTGGTGAGTACATACAATATAACCTGCATCAAGCACTTATTGGATAGATGAAAAGCCTTCAAAATTTGATGAATATGAGTAATAGTCAGGTAGCCCTGTCCTAACTATGGAATGCAGAGGGACTACTTTCACTCTCCCATCCTCTGAACTTTTATTCACTGTCTGTTATCAGGTCTCTGACCTTGCATCTCCAGCTGCTGGAGTCTTCAGCTGGGAACCAATCGTTTCAAGATTATTGTGCTAGCTTTGCCCTCTTGCATGCAAATTGTATTCATTGGCTTCAGCTACGTGTGGGGGGATGCTTGAATGTAGTATATCTTAGAAGGCCCTATTGTATGTGGCCATTACTGACACAAGCTGTACACATGTCTTTAGTTCTGATTCACCATTAAACATTGTCTTCTGAAGAAGCCCTGTGTTGTGTAACCTGACTAAGGAGCCTGACAAAGTGTCAGTAATGCATCTCTCCTTCAACCCACATCTCAACCCTCAACACTGAGGTGACGTCTGTGGAATCAGTACCGACAACCATGGTACCGACCACCCATCCTTTCGAGGAGGATGCGAGTGCACCTTTCCTGAACCCATTTGGCAGGGTGCAAGCCAGTGTGACCACTCAACCGCAGGGGCGGCAGTGGGGAAAGTTTAATGCGGAAACTCTCAAACCATGGACTCTCACTCTGGGACCCTGGAGGGAAAGCCATTATGACCAGGCCATTCATAGACTGAGTGTGGAACCCGGGATTGGTGCGGAACCTTGGGGATCAGGAGAATCTGAGGATTTTGTGGACACCCATTTGGAGTTGCTGGAGCAGGGGCAAGACTGGCTCTTCCGCATGGTGGATGAATCGTTCTGTAAAGTGCCTGGGATAGTGACGGAGGTGGTGCAGTGCGAACTTGAACAACGCTTACCAGCACAGTTGGCACAGCCGCCCCTCCAGTAGCCAGCCCAACCACCTCTCCAGTAACCAGTGCAACTGCCTCCCCCAGGTCAGCAGCCGCCCCTCCCTCCACCCCAACCGAGTAGGGTCCCAGAGCAGCCATTTCAGGAAGTGCACCAGCCAGCAGAACTGCTGGATGTGATGTTCGATGGGATGCCCAAGAAATTGGCGTTCTTTGTGGTACGAGTGGAGAAGTTCGTTGTGAATTGGGGCCATTTTTTCCCCGACGAGGAGCGCATTGTGGATTACATTGTGTCCCGCCTGCGGAAGGGGGCTGCCGATTGGTACGTAGGTCTTCACAATGAAGATGGCCGAGAACTACAGGAGGTCGATGCCTTCATGTGGACCCTTCAGGCTCAATACAAGGACACGAATGCCAGTGAGACTGCCCAAGCGTTCTTATGCACTTTTTGCCAAGGGAAGAAGTTGGTGCAAGAGTATATGGAGGAGTTCCAGTGCCAGGCAGCTAAGATCCGGGGTGGCCCGATGGCATGTCGGCCCAGCAGTATCGCCTGGGGCTTAACTCAGAGATCCGGGGAACTATCCTCTGCAGTGTAAAGCCCGTTTCCCTGAATGCCTGGATGAGGGAGGTGGCAGACACGGAGAGCCATCTCCGAACCATCTGCACTGATGATGCGGCCACTCTGGGAAAGAGTGTGCTGGTACCGACAAAACCCAAGACACGGTGCGACAGAAGGAAGGAACCCGTGAGCTCCGCATGAAGCAAGGTCTGTGCCTAAAATGTGGTGAAGCCTGTCATTTCACAGTGGCGTGCCCGGGATCAGGACCTGTGAGCATCCCAAAGAAGGGTGTGGAGAAGAAATAGTTAAGACACCCCAGTTAAGAAGCCGACCGCCCATCCAAAAACTCAACGCACTTTTCAAGCCAGCCTCCAGGAAGAGGACACCGAATCGTCCAGCGAGGAGGAGACCCAGCCAGTGGGAAACGACGAGGACCTGCTGTGAGTAGCACTGACCAGCAGGTCCCCATTCCAGAGGCATAGAAAATGGTGAGCAGTTACCCCCCCTCTTTTTCATGACTGTGACTATCATGAACCCCGATCTAAACACCCACGTCTGGGTGCGGGGCCTGATTTACTCGGGGTGTGGATGGGATCTCATCCATTCCTCTCTTGTTACAGGACTTGGGGCTAAAATTGTTAAGCTCCCAGAACCCCTGGTGTTTACCCAGATGGACGGGTCTGCTATGAAAGACCCGTGTAGATATGAGACTGTTCCTTTGCAGATGGGAGCAGGGCAACACTGGGAGCATCGATCGTTTATTATTACCCCGGCAGCCAGTTTATTATTACCCCAGCAGAACCTCTCCCTTTTCATCCAATCATGCCAGACCTGCATCATGAGTAAGCCAAGACCCAGGAAGCCCCTGGGGCTCCTCCAACCCCTCCCTACACCCAGTAGACCGTGGAAAGTCATATCTATGGATTTTATTATGGATCTTTCCCCAGCTGGGGGGAAACAGTTATCTGGGTCGTCATGGATCTTTTTTGAAGCAGGCACACTTCGTTCTGTTCAGGTCCCTTCCATCCACCCAAATACTGGCTAAAGCTTTCCTTCAACAGGTTTTCTGGCTACACACCCTACCCCAGAAGATAATTTCCAACCAGGGCTTGCAATTTGTTTCCAAATTCTGGGGTGAACTGTTATGCCTGATGGGGGTGGAAAGGGGTTTGAGCAGTGCCTATCACCCTGAGACTGCTGGGCAAACTGAACATGTCAATCAAACCCTTGAACAATACCTCTGCTGCTTTACTAACTTTCAGCAAGACAATTGGGAGGGGCTCCTCCCCCTAGCGGAATTTTGTTATAATAATGCATGTCATTCCTCCACGGGAGTCTCCCCATTCATGGCTGTGTATGGTTACGAGGCCCCACCTCTCCCCTTCTTGTCTGATGCCAGGTTGCTGGATGGGGAGGCGGGGGACTGGTGTAAATGCCTGCAAGAGGCTTGGCCGCTTTTATGTAAAACTTTAGATGGTGCCAAACAAACCTATAAAGTGCAGGCTGACAAGCAGTGTGATATGGGCTGGGATATCCAGCCCAGTGACTCTGTTTATGTATCAACTAAGAAAATCAAGGGTCTCCAACCCAGCAGAAAACTTGGTTGGAAATTTGTGGGACCATTCCCTGTCAAATGGAAAATCAATGATGTCACTGTGGAACTTGAGTTGCCTAAGTCGTTGCAAAACTTGCATCCTGTTTTCCATTTCAGACTCCTACACAGAGACCCTGGAACTAATGCCTGGTGGCCTCAACGTGCTACCCCCCCCTTATGGTGCAAGGCAAACCGCATTATGAAGTGGCTGACATTTTGGACTCTAAGATTAAACGGAATAAACTCTATTATCTTGTGGAATGGGTGGACTTTGGTCCTCAACATAGGGAGTGGGTGGTGGTGGATCACATCAGGGCCCCCTGCCTCCTGCAACACTTCCATTGTCATTACCCCGATAAACCTGGGGGGGGCCCTTAGAGGGGCAGAATGTCAGGTAGCCCTGACATAAGTATAGAATGCAGAGGGACTACTTTCACTCTCCCATCCTCTGAACTTTTATTCACTGTCTGTTATCAGGTCTCTGACCTTGCATCTCCAGCTGCTGGAGTCTTCAGCTGGGAATCAACAGTTTCTAGAGTATTGTGCTAGCTTTGCCCTCTTGCTCTGCCCATGCGTGCAAATTGTATTCATTGGCTCCATGGGGGGGGGGTGCTTGAATGTAGTATAACTTAGAAGGCCTTATTGTATGTGGCCATTACTGACACAAGCAGTACACATGTCTTTAGTTCTGATTTACCATTAGACATTGTCTTCTGAAGAAGCCCTGTATTGTGTGACCTGATTAAGGAGCCTGACAGTAATTTAACAGTAATTTAAGAAAGGCAGTAATTTAAGAAAGATGCTCCAATAATATCTATATTCAAAAAGAATGTTTTATGGGGTCCATATATCAATAATAATAATAATAATAATAGCCCTCATTCAAAGGTCATAATGCTCATCAATCTCTGTATCTATGCAGTCAAAAATGGGCAACTGATCCATAGCTGAACATATTCTTTCATTGCCGTTAAGCCTTAAGGTGTGGCAGAAGTCTTACTGATATATATACTAAAGCTAACTACTAATAAAGCACCTTAGCAGCTGAGCTCTTAAAGCTACATAGACTAAAGACATATTCCTCACAAAAAAAGACTATACTAAAGCTAACTTCTAATAAGGCACCATAACATCTGTATTCTTAAAGCTACAAAGACTAAGAACTACAAATATTTTCCTTATAGGAAACAACTTAATTCTAGTGACTGGTTGAGGCCATAAGGTTGATAGGTTTACAAATGAAAAATCCAAAAAGCTTCACACTGCTGTAACAGTCTTTGAGTATTGGTACGGTTGTACTGATGAGTCTTGAGGACCTCCAATATTACAAATTTAAAATCATCGGGAGAGTGTTCCTTTTTGAGAAAATGCTGAACAAGAGGAGATTCTAAACATGAGTTTCTAATGCAAGACTTATGCTCAATCATACAGGTTCTAATGGCTCCGGTCGACATCTCGACATAGACGGATTCACAGATACACCTTATAAGGTAAATGACTCATCTAGTACAACAGAAGGAAAAGAATTTTAAATTATATACAAAATTCCTACTCGGGATCTCAATTTTAGAAGTCTGCCATACGGGCATACGGAACACCTGCCGCATGGAAAATGACCACTAGGGGTCCCTATGGCATTGGAATGACATTCCCGAAAATCAGACTGAATACATCATGAAAACGTTTGGTCCTTCTAAGACCTATTAAGGGCTGCTTTTGGCACAATATGCCAGTGTTTTAAAATTATGTTTTTTATTTTGGGTGCCAGCTATGTAAAATCAAAGGCACAAAAAAGAGAATGTGACTCCTTAATACGTTCTGTCTCTTTAAGAAGATCCAATCGGTCTATGTCATCTGCTCTATTGACTGCACGTTGTATAACTTTAATAGGGTACCCTCTCTCTATAAATTGTTGGGTAAGTTGAGAAGATTCCAACTTATAAAGTAAAATTCCTTTTTGCCCTCAAATATTGTCCATAAGGCAGAGTCTCTCGAATATGTTTAACATGATGAGACTGATTTTATTTATTAAATTATTTATTTGTTAAATTTCTATCCTGCCTTCCCCACGGACGGGCTTATTATCAAAGACTGATAATGAAGATATGAGTTCTTATCAGTTCTTTTAGAGAAAGGTTTAACAGCTAGAGTGCCCGTTTCTGAAACAAAGAGTGTAGTGTCAAGAAAATCAATACTGATGGGACTACTCTGACAGGAAAATTTGATAGTAGGATGTATGGAATTAAGCCATTGTACAAAATCATGAATGTGAATATCTTTACACAAAAAAAGAGGTCATCAATGTATCTTTTAAAAAGAAGAATATTATTAAAGAAAACATTAACTTTTGGACCCAATATCCATTTGGTTTCAAAGGTTGACATAAATAAATTGGTTACACTGGGTGCAAACGCTGATCCCATTGTAACACCCCTAACCTAAAGAAAAAAGTGATTCTGAAATTTTAAAAAAAACTTCTAGCGAAAATTATATCTATAAGGTCCAAGAGAAAGTGCATGGATGTGAGGTCCAAGAGAAAGTGTGTATTAATGGTTTGTTCACAGTTTTAAAAAGAGCTGCATTGAGAGTACACAGGTTATGGCACTGATCATCATACACAGTCAGCAGGCTGGCACTGCTGTTGTTGGCACAGGTGGGGTTGATTGCTGCTGTAGTTTTCTCAGGCTTCCAAACCGATTCCGGATGATGAAAAAAGTAGTTTTCATGAATCCTAACAGGATATGACACTGAAGAAGACTGGGAGGAGTGATTTGCTGGGCAGATAGTTACTATCAAGGTCCTTCATCTGTGAAAAGAGCTACCTGAAATAGCAGATTACTCTCTATCCTTCAGAAAAGAAAGGGCTGCAGGTCTGCAGAAGGTATGTACCTTGGTGTGAGTTGTGATCTTTTTGGGGAATATCCCATTCCCATCTAATACTTGCAGAAGCCCATCAAACAGAGGAATGTTAACAGGGATGCCTAAAAAAATGCAAATGGTTTGAGGTGACCACCTCTGTGTATGAGATGCATTTTGCAAGCATCTTGTCTAATATTTGTAAATGCCATCAAACTAGAATATTCAACAGAGATGCTTCAGAAAATGCAAGCAGCTGGGGCAGGGGTTGATTGCAGAGGTGCTCATTCTTCATTAAATGGTATGAGGTGAGAGGAGAGTCCCAGAACCCTTGGACTGACCCAGATTGGCTACAGTCAGTCTTCTTTTCTTTATTTGCATGAATCAGCTGCATCTACAGTAATGTGTTGCTGCTCAGTAATTGCAAACAGCTACATTTAGTGTACGGACAAATAAAACATATAATGTGTTAATCCTTCAGAAAAGAGAACTAATCTAGAAATCTTGATCATTTGCAATGCTTCTGCAGAGGATAATGCAACAGCATTATTTAGCAGTAGCTAAAAAGGCAAATGTGATTTTGAGCTGTATCAACAGAAATATAGTGTCCAAATCATGCAAAGTGATGGTATCACTTTACTCTGCTCTGGTTAGACCTCACCTAGAGTATTGTGTTCAGTTTTGGGCACCACAATATAAGAAGGCTATAGACAAGCTGGAATGTGTCCAGAGAAGGACAATGAAGACAGTGAGGGATCTGGAGACCAAGGCCTATGAGGAAAGGTTGAAGGAGGTGGGTATGCTTAGCCTGGAGAGGAGGTGACTGAGAGGTAATATGATAACCATCTTCAGGTACTTGAAGGGCTATCATATAGTGGATGGTGTGGAGTTGTTTTCTGTTGCCCCAGAAGGTTGGAAAAGAACCAAGAGGTTGAAATTAAATCAGAAGACTTTTTGGCTAAAAGTTAGGAAGAACTTTCTGACAAGAATGGTTCCTCAGTGGAACAGGCTTCCTCGGGAGGTGGTAGACTCGCCTTCTTTGGAGGTTTTCAAACAGAGGCCATCTGACAGCAGTGCTGATTCTGTTAACTTAGGCAGATCATAAGAGGGAGGGAAGGAAGGGTTGCCTCAGTGCTTAGTTTTTGTGGCCCTTTCTTACATGCCCAGGAAAATGCTGATTGCCACTTTGGGCTCAGGAAGTAATTTTTCTCCAGGCTAGTTTGGCAGGGATCCTGGAGGGGTTTTTTGCCATCTTCTGGGCATGGAACAGGGGTCACTGGAGGCCTGGGGCATAGTTTTGAATTTCCTGCATTGTACAGGGGTTGGACTAGAGGACCCTGGAAGTCCCTTCCAACTCCATGATTCTATGATTCAAGAAGAGAAAGATCTTGTTTGGTTTCTGCAATAAGCAGTACATTAATCCCTGGCCTCTTTAATAGCTTGGTTGCAATTAAGTGCCCCATTTAGTGCTGAAATTGGTCACTAATATTTAATGTCAAATTTATTGTCTGTACCAAAGAAGGTAATCAAGGAAGATTTATTCTTTTAAGCTGGCTAACAATTAGTCTCCTCCTCCCCTCTTACCCCCGAAAGATTTAAACTTCCTGTCCCATCATTTGCAGCTATTAAAACGCATTTACATTTCAACAAAATCTTCTTTTTCCAATATTTTGTCTGAGTAGATAGATAGATAGATAGATAGATAGATAGATTGATTGATTGATAGATGATAGATAGATGATAGATAGATGATAGATAAGAACATAAGAACATAAGAGAAGCCAATGTTGAATCAGGCCAATGGCCCATCTAGACCAACACTCTGTCACACAGTGGCCAAAATATACCAGGTGCCATCAGGAGGTCCAGCAGTGGGGCCAGAGAGATTTATTGTATATGGATGATAGAGAGATTTATTGTATATGGCCATTGGCCGTAACAATGTAAAATATGTATACACAATATGAACATTCAAAAATCTATGTGTCTAATTCCCAAGTTGCCCCCTGCATGCGGATACTTATTTCTGCAAAACAAGGGCACCTGGAGGCTAAAGAGGTTTTTCTGCATGCTTGGAGTACTCTCCAGGGTTGCAGAAAAATCTTACATGTTTAAAAAAGTATACGGGGGATACTTAAATCCCCTCCCAAAGTCAAACTGCGTTCTCTACTTACAGATCCCCAGTAGAATGCTCAGGAGTTCAAGGAAAGCTTTGGGGCTCCACACGCCGCTGCTAAGAATGGAAGGAGCAGCTGTTAGAGCCATGAGGACAAGGGCTTGTGGCTCCAGCTGTCCATCGGCAGCACAAACTGCCATCTCAGAAACTGTGACTACCCCACAGATTTGTGTACAGGTGGACCTGACAGGCAGAGGCTTTATCCTTTTTTTTTTTTAATCCTGATCCTGTGGAAGACAAGGAGCCTTCCCTCCCTGTCTCTCATGGTACTCACTATCACAGAAACCCACGATCTCAGGAGTCAATGTGTGTGGGGGAAGCAAGTGAGTGCACGTAGGGAAAGAAATGAGGAACACAGACCTGAGAAGTGGAAGGGGCGAGGAGGAGGAGAGAATCTGCATTGGAGAGAGGACGGAAGGGGCTGACTCCTGTGATTTCAGAGCACCCACATGCTCTGCAACCCAACTCTGGTTCAGCCCCACTCCAGGAATGCAGAGCAAGAGCAGAAAGGGTAGGAAGCTGCCTTCCCCAGACCAGCGCTGGCCGCCTGCCTGCCCTTCCGGACGAGAAGTTGCCTACTACAGTTACTGTTGCTGCTTGCTCTCCCTCTCCTGTGCCTGACCTCACTCACTCAGCCAGCTTGCCTGCTCCGCCTGCTTTGTTTTGGACTGTCACCTGGGTCTCAGTTGTTCCAAATTGGCTCTCCAGAAGGGCTCACATGCTGGGTCCTGACTGCCCTTCTTCTGAAGCACTCTATAAGTGACACAGGAAATATCACACAGCCAGAGATGACACACTTGATGATGCATACATGCCAGGGATATTACAGTTCTAGTCCCTGCATTGGTAGGGGGGTTGAACTAAATGACCATGGTGGTCCCTTGCATGAATAAATACACAAATAAGCCATTCCTTCAGACAAAGTATGAGATCTCTGGACCCTACTTAGGAAAGAAACAAATCCCACAGCTAGATTAAAATCTCTCCTCACTCTCTTTCATAAGTAGAGTCCAGAGATCTCATACTTTGTCTGCACTCTGCACTCACTTTGTGAACATCTGAAGAAGCAAGAATGAGCCAGGAAGAGAAAATGTGTGTCAATACTTAGGTTTGGGGTTGTTAGCCGAAATGCTTATCTACGCATTGATCGGTCTAAACTTATATTGAGTTCTGGTCTATGTATACAGAGAAAGTAGTTTCGCCCAGAGAACCCGTTTCAAAGAGAACACGTGACAAGGTTTCTTTAATAAAATCAGTCATTCTCTTTACTGAATAATATCTTTTGAATCACAGGCAAACAAAACAGATGCATACACACATACACACAAGTTCCTTTAGATACAATAGAAATGGAAAACCATATGGGGTTTTAAAACTAGAAGATATTTAGGAGAGGGAAATCACGTGATACTTATTTGTTTCCTGAAGCTCAACCTTCACAGTGAAGAATACAAGAGTAGAGGTCTAACTAAGGGAAACTCTTACTACACACAGTTGGAACCAGCCAACACGTGTGAGGGCCTCTTGGTCTGGATCCAAGAGAGCACGCCAGAGTTACCTTTAGGTTACTAAGGTAGGGGTAGGATGACTAGCTAGCTGGCTGGGGATGAGGAAGAGGAAGAGGAAGAGGAAGAGGAAGAAGAAGAAGAAGAAGAAGAAGAAGAAGAAGAAGAAGAAGAAGAAGAAGAAGAAGAAGAAGAAGAAGAAGAAGAAGAAGAAGAAGAAGAAGAAGAGAACAAAGAGTGAACCTTTTTTTTATCAGCTAGTTTTGGGGGCTGGTATTAGGGTCTTCCAGTCCGTCCCATCCTTATATCATTGGCTATAGGATGTGAGGTACCCTCCTACTAAGGTGGGGCAATATTGGAAATCTACACCTTTCACTAAAGAGAACATTTGGTCCAAGGTGCAAAGATGGGTTGTCATGGAAACCTTAGAAGTGCAGATGACTCTGGCTTGGTCCAAGCCATCAACAGGAAACAGTCTTAACACTTGCAAAAACCAAGCATCCTGTGGGTTATGTGTGGAATTCAAATTCCTCGATGGTAGACAGGTTGTTGTTTTTGTCATCCTTCTAGCAGACCATAATGGAGATGCTTTTCTTGTTCCCAGTGCATGATGTATGTGCATATGTGTGTGTGTGTGATTTCATTAACATGAAAGTGCAGACGGAAGGGCAACTTCCTAGTGCAGGTGGTCACATCAAACAAAGCACACAGTTCTCCCAAACTAAAGACACTTGCAAGCACCATTCAGGTGTGTGTGCAGGTCAGAAAATAACAAATAAAAGCATTTTAAAAAGTACATCTCCTAACAGTATAGGGTTGCCAACCTCCAGGTGGCACTTGGAAATCACCAGACAACCAAGATCTGTTCCCCTGGAGAACATGGCTGCTATGGAGGGTGGACTCTGAGGTTCCTCCCCTCCACAAATCGCACTCTCACCAGGCTCCATCCCCAAAATCTCCAGGGATTTCCCAACCTGGACCTGGCAATCCTAGCTTCGGGGCAGCAAGGGAAAGAAGGGGGTATTAACTGTCCAGCATCCTCTTTCAAAGCATTTCTTAGAAAACATTCACCAATGCAATAGCACATTGTCCTTTGTTTCTGTGGGAGCTCAAATACATCACACACCAGGCCACGGAGTCTACTGCTTCCGTATTCAGGGATCTATCATAGTATAACAAACCTTTACCCAGATCATCATGCTGCCACAATATGGCCAATTATATATTATAGATACAACTGAAGCAACTCAATATGGAATGAACAGGCCTGAAAATATAGAACTTAATCTGGAATTACTGCACACCTTGACAGAGCTAATAAAACAAATAACCCCCTATGCACAGACATATATACATATGAAAGAAATATTGCATGCAGAAGAGGAAAGGGCAACAGCACAAGGAAGATTACCACTAGAATACTCACTATGTTTCTTCCATGAACCAAATGAAGATACCAGGTGTTGCAATCACCCACAAGTGGCAGAAATTGCTATAGTATTCCAAAGCAGTGATGGAGCACCACCAACTAGGAGAAGTATCACCATGTATCCCAAACAGGGTAAGCCACTGCATTTGGATCCCTACAGCCAACACTGTGATCCCTTATCATGTGTTTTAGCCTTTCCATTTGGTGAAGCAGGGTGGCACTGCAAATTAACACACAACTCACATTCTAAGTCAGCTATTAGGAAGAAGGTCACACAACTGCAGTTCATATCTCACCATTGGGCACTGAGAGGCCACTTTAATACTATCAATAACTTGGACAAACTTACACAACAACTTGCTGTAGACTACTATTGTCGAACAGAAGGGGAGAGATTAGCCTACATCAGACATAATCAAAATAAAATACGTGCTGAAAGTTATGCAGGCCTCTCAGATGCCTTAAGCATGAAAGCTCAAGATGATTCTTTAAGAGTAGGCAGAATGGTCGTGCTACCATCAACATTCTTAGGAAGCCCAAGGAATATGTTGCAGCTTTATCAAGATGCTATGGCAATGGTTAGGCAGTTTGGAAAACCAGACATATTCATCACATTTACATGCAATCTAAAATGGAGAGAGATCAAAGACAATAATAAATAATACCAACAACCAGAGCACAGACCAGACATTGTAGTGAGGATTTCCATGAAAAGGTAAAAGAAATGATTAAACTACTAAAAACTGTACAAAATTTTGGACAGGTAGAAAACTACCTCTACGTCATAGAATTCCAAAAAAGAGGACTGCCTCATGTACACATCCTTCTAACAGTAGGTAACCAAGATAAATTATGTGAACAACATCAAATAGATGCAGCAATATCTGCTGAAATACCAGATCCCCCAAAAGATCAAACTACATAGATGTGTCACTGAATACATGATACGCAATCCATGTTGGCACATTAATCCACAGGCTGTGTGCATGAAGGATGGAAAATGCAGTAAAGGTTTTCCCAAACCTTTCCAAGAGAACACGAAAACAAATGTCAATGGATATCCCCTCTACCAAAGGAGAAACAGTGGACAGGCAGTACTTAAGAAAATTAAAGGATAATATGTAGACATAGACAACAGATATCTGGTTCCTTATAACCCATACTTATTAAACTACTTTCAAGCACACGTTAATGTTGAGGAGTACTCCAGTATAGCTTCTATAAAATACTTGCACAAATATGTTTATAAAGGCCATGACCACACAAATTTGGCAGTGACAGTGAATGATGGAGTCCAAAACTATGATGAGATCACAAATTATATCAATGCAAGATATGTTGGTCCAACTGAGGCTATGTGGAGAATCTTTGAGTACAATTTACATGACAAATCACATACAATAGTATGACTCCCTGTACATCTGCCAATGCAACAACAAGTACTTTTTAAAGAGGGCAAGGAACACTTGACTTTAGCACTGGCAAAGACATCAGATACTATGTTAACAGCTTGGTTTAAAGTCAATCACCAAATTGCTGAACAAATGCAGGAGGAAGAAAACATATCTACAGGCTTACAGCACTGTGAAAATAATGATTACTACCTTTTCCCAGATATGCCAAAATATTACAAGTGGAATGCAGCAAAAAAAAAATGGGAAAAAAGGAAAAACAAAGCCAAGACAGACACTGTCCTTGGGACAATGTATGCCGTGTCTCCCAGAGACACAGAACGTTTTTTGCCCCCCTAGTCGGAATAGCGAGACAGACAACAGTTTGGAAGTAAACAAGGGCCACTTTATTAACTATTTAACATAACATTGTGGCAAAGGACCAGCTAAACGAGCATGGAACAGGCAAGGCAGGTGTCACTCCGCTGAACAACCTCCTTGCCCTTTTCTCGGGTGGATCACCCAGCTCTGGTCTTGAGCCATCGGTCTGACTTGTGACCAGCAGCCCAGCAAACTGGTCGCCACCTAGGAGCGCCTACCCCTGAAGCCTTCCAACTTGCAGGGAGGAGCATACCCTAAGAGATTCCCAGAGGAGGTGATCACCGTTCCCCACCCTGGGCCTTAGAAATCCGAAGGCAGTTCCTGATGACCCCCTGTTCCCTAATGGGGAAAATGCCATAAGGTGCCCACCGGTTCTGGTTTCTTGCCCACACCAACCTGCCACAGCCAAGACCAAGCCTCTGCTTTGGTCTTTGCTCCCCACCAAAAATCCAGGCTGGTCTAATCCCTTGCTGCAAATCCTGCAAAAATATTGCCCTTGTCTGATAGGTGTACCCAATCAGCACTCTACGGGTCCCAGAACTCCACCATCCTCCATGGCCTTCCTCATCTGGCAGGTGGCTTTATGCCTTGTGGGGTCTCCCCAAGTGCGCCGTACCTGGCTGGGCAGAATAACAGATCCCACTCTCTGCACTACCAGGCCACCTTGCTCTCATCATCGCAAGGCCAGCCTCCACTTGTACACCAAGGCCCTGCCCATTCCTGGCAAGTCAGAATAGTCACCCAGAGAATCTGCACTCAGGGCCACCTTGCTCTGAACATCACGAGGTCAGCCTCCACATGTAACACCAGGGCCAACCAGACTATCTGCACACCAGGCCACCTTGCTCTTATCATTGCAAGGTTAGTCACCACTCATGGCACCATGTCTTGTCATTCATGGTGAAGCAGAATATCTGACTATCTGCACTCCAGGCCACTTTGCTCCTATCATCGCAAGGTCAGCTTCCACTCTCAGCACCATGTCCTTGTCCTTCATGGCAAAGCAGAATAGCAGGCCCGACTATCTGCTGGCCACCTTGCTTTTATCATCACAAGGTCAGACTGCACTTGTAGCACCAAGGCCTTGTCCTTCATGGTGAAGCAGAATAGCCAATCAGACTATCCGCACTCAGTGTCATCTTGCTCTTACTATTGCAAGGTCTGCCTCAGCTCATAGCACAATGGCCTTCACAGCCAGGGTGTCCTCCTGGCCTGGTGGGTGGCCCAAAGGGCCATGCTGTGGCCGCAGACAGTGACTCTTCATCTTGCCCCACGGCCAGCAGCACCTGAAAGAAAAACCTCATTAATAACTTTAAACTTTGTAATTCCATTGTTTGAACGCTAGGCAAAAGCCTGCCACTAGCTCACTGTTCCACACGCCACCCCCCAAACTGGAGTGTAGTGACCAGACAAAAATCTTAATCTGAACAAGATTCCACTGACACTGCCATATGGCAAGGGAACCCATAGGCCAGGGCAGCTGCAGTAGAAGCAGCACTGAACCTGGAAGAGTGAGTCCCAACTTCACCCCAGGAAAGGTCCAACTTGCCCAAAGCCCAAGTACTAACCAATGCAAAGGGGATGCCTGATCATAGAAGTTCCATCTGCAGGCCCAAAGCGGTAACCGAATTAATAACCCCAAGCTGCAAAAAATTGACCCTTATTTCACTGCCAGATAATAGGCTGCTTCTGGTCCTCTACAGCTCCCTTTCCCCAATACCTTCACAGAATGCTGTAGTATTCCACTACATCCACACCGCAATGTTTGCATTTGCACAGTCATTGTAATCTGCAAAGCACTGCCCAATGGACATAGGGCTTACGTGTGCTCTGATCAAATGACCTAACTCATGTACATTCCTGTGTAGCCTAGGAAGCCTCCACCCTTTAAAGGGATGTTAATTATCAAGTGATGCTATTTACCTCCAAGCCATGAAAACTATAACTGTGCATTTCCATGCATTATGTCTCTATTAAACAGACAAGACTTTTTTCCATCGGATCTTCTGGCAACCAGCACCCTGAAAGATAGGAAACTGAAGCCTGGAAGTGCCACTAGCTAAAGTCTATGTCAGAAAAGAGCCTCTCTGATCTAGTCCCAGATTCCCTGGATTGTCAAACTGTGAAAACAACACTGGAGGAGGTCTGGATCAATTGTCTTAGTGCCTTGGCGTTCTTAAAGAACTATTCTAACAATTGCAAGCAGACCTGAACATATAGGCACTCATTGTTATAAAATCAAGGGACCGCCCCAATAAGGCATTTGAAAATGCTTCTAGGTATATGAAATGCCCCTATAATAACCACTAAGAACCCTCCTAGCCAACCAGTAAGTTCACTTTAAAAATGTGATGTTGTTAATTTACAATGTGGTGTCACTATAAAACCTGTATAATTTAATTTTGTTTGCTTGTTTGGTATTTATTTATTTATTTATTTACTAGGGAGCAAAGCCCGTTGTGGAGGAAGACAACGGGCCCTAGAAAGGAAGGGAGGGAGGGAGGGAGGGAGGAAGACGGGGGAGAGTGAAAGAAAGAAGGAAAGAGGAAGAAGGAAAGGGGGAAAGGAAGGAAAGAGGGGCAGAACGGGCTTCTCTGGGCCTACTGGGCCCAGAGAAGGCCCAGAGGAGGGGAAGGGGCTTCTCTGGCCTACTGGGCCCATAGAAGGCCCAGGGGATGGTGTGTGAGGGGGGCCATAGAAGGCCCAGGGGATGGTGTGTGTGTGGGGGGGGTGGAAGGGGTTTCTCTGGCCGACTGGGCCCATAGAAGGCCCAGGGGATGGTGTGGGGGCGGAAGGGGCTTCTCTGGCCGACTGGGCCCATAGAAGGCCCAGGGGGTGGTGTGTGGGGGGCGGAAGGGGCTTCTCTGGCCGACTGGGCCCATAGAAGGCCCAGGGGATGGTGTGGGGCGGGCGGAAGGGGCTTATCTGGCCGACTGGGCCCATAGAAGGCCCAGGGGATGGTGTGGGGGGTGGAAGGGGCTTCTCTGGCCGACTGGGTCCATAGAAGGGCCAGGGGATGGTGTGTGGGGGTGGAAGGGGCTTCTCTGGCCGACTGGGTCCATAGAAGGGCCAGGGGATGGTGTGTGTGGGGGTGGAAGGGGCTTCTCTGGCCGACTGGGCCCATAGAAGGCCCAGGGGATGGTGTGTGTGGGGGCGGAAGGGGCTTCTCTCACCTGCCTCGGCCTTGAAGGCCTGTCCCTACACTCTCTCTGCAGACAGTCCTCTCCTGTCAGAGGACCGGAGCAGACTGAGCCAAAGATACTGGCCGGGGCTGACGTGGGCAGGACTCTGCCTAGCAGCCAGTCAGCCCCGGCCAGCATCTTCTGACTGCCAGTTCTTGTGCCAAATCAATTGTGGCAAGCATAGAATGTTGTGGAACCAAAATTCAAATATATATAAGGACAGATTTTAAAAAACCTTACCCTGAAGAGTGCCAGTACCTGTTATTCCTTAACAGAAACTGGGTTCCTATCCTAAAGAGTGGGACAAGCACACAGAAATGTGCATTGGCTTCATCCTACCATCTGATGTATGCATCCATCCTACCATCTGATGTATGCACACATGTGCTGGCTATACGCACACTCACCAAAAGGTGAAGATGGCACCAGTAGAACCTATTTACCTAATGTAAGTAAGGCTGGGCTGCCAGGTCTAGAAGTAGTTTCATTTATCCCAAGTGCATGTGCAGAACCGCCATGTGGCCTCCCAAGCCATGCTGATCCACTGATGGGTCCTACGTAACCCTTGCCCCATGTTAGCCGAGCTGCTTATCTGCGCAGTAGTCGAACTAACTTATTTGAGTTGCTGGTCTATGTATACAGAGAAAGCTACTTTGTCCTGGAAACCCGTTTCCCAAAGAGAACACTTGACAAAGTTTCTTAAGTAAAATCAAAGATTCTCTTTACTGAATAATATATTTTTAGTACACAGGCAAACAAAACAGATGCACTCACACATACACACAAGTTCCTTTAGTTACAGTAGAAAAGGAAACACAATTTGGGGTTTTAAACTAGAAGTATTTAGGAAGGGATATTTCACGTGATACTTATCTGATCCTGTAGCTCGACCTTTCCACAGTGAAGAATATAAGGATTGTTTCTAACTAAGGGAAACTCTCACTTTACAATGTTGGAACCTGCCAACATGTGCAAAGGGTCTCTTGGTCCGGATTCCAAGAGAGCACACGAAAGTTACCTATAGGATGACTAGCTAGCTTGCTGGGGAAGATGACGAGGGGAACCCTAGAACAAAGGTTGCACCTTGTTTTATCAGCTAGTATTGGGGGCTGGCTTTGGGGTCTCTCTGGTCCGTCCCATCCCTATACCATTGGCTATAGGATGTGGGTACCCTCCTACTAAGGTGGGGCAATATTGAAAGTCTACACCTTTACTAAAGATACCATTTGGTCCAAGGTGCAAAGATGGGTTGTCATGGAAACCTTGGATGTGCAGATGACTCTGGCTTGGTCCAAGTGACAAAACAGGAAACAGTCTTAACACATGCAAATGCCAAGCATCCTGTGGGCTACATGTGGAATTCAGATTCCTCAATGGTGGACAGGTTGTCATTTATACATCCTTCTGGCAGAACATAATGGAGATGCTTTCTTGTTCCCAATGTCTGCTGGGTAGAGGTATGCGAGGTGTGTGTGTGTAACTTCATTTGCATGAAAGTACAGGCTGTGTGGTACCTTCCTAGTGCAGAGAGTCACATCCAACAAAGCATACATTTCTCCCAATGCAAAGATGCTTGCTAGCACCATTCAGGTGTGTGTGCAGATCAGAAAATAACAAATAAAAGCATTTTCAAAGTACATCTCCTAACACCCACTGGAACCTCCCTAGAAGCCATCTGCCTCCTTTCCTATTGCTGTGGCTGCACCGCTGCATCCCAGCCAGCACCTCCCACGGCCTGTCATAACCAATGCCACTCATCTAGGCCCTGGCCACTCACTGGACTTCCCCTGAAAGACAAATGCACTATTAAACCTGTGAAAAATGCTCATTGGACCAAACCAATGACATGTAATGACGTGCCAGCCGACAGATTCCCAGATCACGCAGCAGATTGAAAGTCACACCATATCCCTGCTAAAACAGAAAACATAAGACACTAATGATGTATTGCAATGGGTATTATGAATCCTAACACATGGCATGTACTAACCCCATTTGCCCCCTCAGTGAGCATTCACACTGGCAAGTTCACATGTTGCTGATAAGGATTACTTCACCGAAGGAAACCATAAGAAGCTTGGCTGTTTTCCATGCAGATACCTTGAATTCACCTCCACACGCTAAGTGCCCAATTGAGCAACTCAATTTCAAGTTGCTGTTACCATTGGCTGCATTCCAACACTCCAAATTCTGTTTCTATTCCTAGTTTACAGTTAGATGCCATTTAAAGATCCTGTAGTATTCAGAGAAGAAGAGGAGCTGGATATTATACCCCGCACTTCCCTCATAGTGGCTGACAATCTCCTTGCCCACTTCTACCCACAAAAGACACCCCACAAGGTAGGTGGGTCTGAGAGCCCTGAGAGAAACACAAGAACAGTTCCAAGAGAACTGTGACTGACCCAAGGTCACCCAACCGGCCCCCCGTGGAAGAACAGGGAATCAAACCTGGTTCCCCCAGATCAGAGTCCACTGTTCTCAACCACTGCACCAGAACTACCTTCCTTCGCATGACGGTGAAGTAGTATAATCTGAAGATTGGATCCAGAAGTCTTTCTGAATAAAAACCCTGTAAAATTGTCAAATTAAACAGAAATCCCTTTTTCAGCCTCCCATACATAATCCCAGCTTCAATAAGTATGGAATCAATTTTATTCTTATAAGAAATAGCCACTTCAATAGCACTGTATGCTTCCAAGTTTGCTAAAATGAGTATTGCCTACTCAAAGCAACAAATGCTCGCCAGGTTCCAGGCAGAGGTCTATCACATCACCCACTACCAAATCTATCACCTAAGGATGCCGGAGATTGAACCTGGGACTCTCTGCATGCCAAGCAGATGGTCTCTCACTGAGACACATCCCTTCCCCAAATCCCTCCAAGTCTGGTATTACAGAGACTAGATCTCTTCTACATCCTACCTTCAAAAAACCACGCCAGCAACTGCGGCGGGAAAGGAAGAAAGAAGATGAGCAGAGATTGGATTTATACCCTGTCCCTCACTCAGAGTCTCAAAGAAACCCACGAACTCCCTTTCCCTCCCCACAGCAGACACCCCACGAGGCAGGCAATGCTGATAGATCTCTTCCCAAAACTGTCCTTGAGAGAGCAGCTCTGAGATAACTTGTGACTAATCCATGGTCACCTAACCAGAAGTTGTGGCTGCAGGAGGCCCAAAAGCCACCACCACAGAAACTGCGCTTACCCATGTAGAGGGCACCAAAGGTGGAAACAATGCCAATGGGTGCAGAAGGCACCGAGGCACCAACCATGGAAGCAGTACTCATAGGTGCCAAAGTGGGCCATTTTGGGAGGGGTTGTTTTTCTTTTGCCAAGTTCCGGCCCACCCGCTTATTTGCAAACTGTTTACTAGATGATGCCCCCATGCCCTTCTTCGGGACCATGCTGCCTACAACTGTTAAAATGGCTGCCAAAGGGAAAGGCCCAAATGGCTTCCATTTCAGGTAGCCCTAAGATGGCTGTCACATTCCACCCACCATAAAATGGCCACCACTCACCCCACCGCCCAGCAGAACACAGAATCTAGGCAGGCCAGCCTAATGTGGCTGCTGCTGATGGTGGGGTGGGGGTTTAAATATATTTATTTATTTATTTGTTTATTAAAAACAATTAATTTATTTAAAGAGGCAGAAGATAGGGCTGATAAACTGATAAATAACTTGTTCAAAACAGAAAAAGAGACCTAAATCGGACTGCAGCCACGGTCCCAAATATCAAGCCACTGCCACAGCCCCAATACTCCAGCCTCTGCCGTGGCCCAGATGGTCTGGCCACAGCCTGATGCCCCAGCTGCCGCCACCCAGGCTTCCACCCAGGCTGCAGCCAGCCCCTAGCATCTCCCCCAGAAGCCACCGTGTCTCGAAGCTCTGGCCACCACCGCGACCTCACCCCCAGCCGCCTCCGCAGTCCGATGCTCCAGCCAGCTCTGTGCCGCAGCCCGACGCTCCAGCCAGTTCTGCGCCACGACCCAACACTCTGGCAGATGCCACAGCACCAATGTCCTGACCAATGTCCTGTTCAATGCCTCAGCCTGCTCCCCTGGCCACCGACTCGGCCTGCTGCTTCCCAGGCCCTCCTCAAAGGTGCTTTGCTCCCTGCGCTCTGAGCTGTTACCAGCTCGAGCACAACGGAGCAACTGTCAACGGGCAGGAGAAGAGCCTGGCTGTTTGTCCTAGCCGGCTCCACCCCCCGCCCACGTCATGACGCAGACATTGTGACTCTGTTGCTGCCTGGCTTCCTGAGAGCAGCAAAGCAGCCCCCGGCAACCAGCAGCGTTGTCGGGTCGCCGGGAGCTGAGTGCTTACAATTACTACTATTACATGTCCCAAATGCTCAGTCATTTCAGGATCTGCTAACAGTTGAAGGGACAATTTGTACAACATTTAGGGACACAGCAATATGAAGAGGTCTTCTTGCAGAAGACACCAAGTGGGAGAAGACCATTGAAGAAGTAGCAACATTTAAAATGTCTTTACAACTAAGACACATGTTTGCGTACATCTGTGCACTTCAACAGCCATTCAGCGCTTCACACCTGTGGGAAAAATTCAAAACTGACCTGTCTGAAGATCTCTCAAGAAAACATTCTGAAAAAGACAGTTACAACTTTGCTCTTCAAGAAATAAATGACATATTGAAAACCCATGGATTAAGAAATGAACACATAGGATTACCCATCCCAGAAGATACACCTTTGCAACAAGAAGAGGAAGCATATCAACAAACACAACTACGCATTGGATTGACAATGAAAGCACAAGCTACACCAGAACAAATAATAATAATTGAGGAAATACTAAATGTGAAAAGTACTGAGACCGATGAGTGATTTCAGCTCTCACATACTTTATTAGTTGAAGAACAAGACAACTAAGCCGGCTCGCAGGCCGGCTTTTTATCCCCAAGTGACCCACACCCCAAACACACACACACCCGGTGATTCGCTATTTACATTGATTGGATTAACTCCTGCTCCTCCATTGGAGGGGAGTCAGGATCCACTAGTCCATTGTCCTTCGGGGCGAAGCTCAGGCCCTTCGCCTGGCCACATGGTGGACCGGTTTGAACCAGTCCAAGCACATGGCTGCCCGGAGCCCATGTTCTCAAGTGGATACATTACACCCCTCCCCCCTTGGTCTGATAAACACCCGCACATATAGTCTTTCAAATAGCTGGGGGGCCGCCACTCTCGCGTGGAGCAGTGGGGCTCTGGCATGGGGGAACTGGTGGCCTCCCGGGCGGCCGTGGGGACTGGTGGCCACTCTGGTGTTGGAGGGGCTGGGCTCACCATCTCGCCCGGTGTGTCATTTGTGGTTGCTGGCTGTCCGGAGTTGAAGTCCACCGGGATTTCCTCTGGTGCGTCCGCCCCTGCGTCTGGTTGAGCTGGCTCGTTCCACTCCTCCCCCTCATCCAGCTCCAGGGGTAGCACCCGGCGGCGTAGCTGATCGATGTGGCGATGCAGGATCTGGCCGTCTTCCCCCGAGACTTCATAAGACCGGGGGCCTCAGACCCGTACTACTCGGGCCGGAATCCATGGGGGCCCTTTCGCGTAGTTCCGTGCATACACTGGGTCCTCCGGGAAGAACCCTCGTGCCGCCGCGGGAGTTTCCATGGAGGGCTCCTGCTCTGGCGCTCGATCGGGATGTAACCGGTCTAGCCTGGTGGTGAGGCGTCGGCCCATCAGTAGTTCCGCCGGGCTTCGGCCGGTTGTCGCATGGGACGTAGTTCTCTGGCCGAACAGGAAGTGCGCCAGCCTGAAGTCCCAGTCAGTTCCTTCGGTCCGGCGGAGCACCTCTTTTGCCGTCCTCACCATGCGTTCAGCTTGGCCATTGGTGGCGGGGTGGAACGGGGCTGACCTGATGTGGCGAATCCCATGCTGACGGGTGAACTCCTGGAACTCCCCGGACGTGAAGGCCGTCCCGTTGTCGGTGACCAGGGTGTCGGGGAGTCCGTGCGAGCTGAAAATCCGCCACATCGCTCGGATGGCCGCCCGGGAGGAGGTGGACGGCACCGGCTCTACCTCTAGCCACTTACTGTAGGCGTCTACAAGTATAAAAAACAGCTGCCCCTGGAACGGGCCCGCAAAGTCGAGGTGCAGGCGCGACCAGGGGCGGTGAGAGGATTCCCAGGCCCTGTCTGGGGCCGCCGGGGGTGTGGGTCGGGAGGCCTGGCAGGGTTGACACCTTTTTACAACGTCCTCAATATCCCGGTCTAACCCTGGCCACCAGACATACCCCCTCGCCAGAGCCTTCATCCTGACTACCCCAGGGTGATGCTCATGAAGGTCCTTCAGTACCCGTGGCTGTAGTGGTTTAGGAATGACCACCCTACCTCCCCACATTAGGCACCCCTTATAGGTCGACAGCTCATCGCGCCTTGTGACAAAGGGCGCAAACTCTGGGTCTTGTCTAGCTGTTGGCCACCCCCTCCCCACCCAGTTCAAAACCTGACAGAGAACCTTGTCGCGGCCTGTGAGACGGGCCACCTCCTTGACATGTACCGGGCGACCGGGCAGCGATTCTAGGAGGGCGATGACGTGAGCGGGGGCCGGGTTCGGGTCTGTCGCGGGCAGTGGGAGGCGGCTGAGCGCGTCCGCGTGACCCATGGCCTTCCCCGGGTGGTGGGTGAGGGCATAAGAGTACCCCGCCAGGAATATGGACCAGCGGAGAACCCTGGGCGAGACCATCTGTGGCGTCTGTCGATCGGGCGCAAGGAGGCCCAGGAGGGGTTTGTGGTCCGTAAGGATCTCGAACGGGCGGCCATAGAGATAATGGTGGAATTTTTTTACCCCCGCCACTATCGCTAGTGCCTCCTTGTCAATCTGCACGTAGTTACGCTCCGCAGAAGACAGGGTCCAAGAATAATAGGCAACCGGAACCTCCCGGCCATCCGGCAACCGATGCCCCAACACCGCCCCCACCCCGTAGGGTGACGCATCACACGCAAGAACAACTGGTAAAGCCTCGCAGAAATGGTGCAGTACCCTGTTGGAGACCAACAAGTCTTTTACCGCCTGGAATGCTGCCGCATGCTCCAGCTTCCAGGCCCATGGCACCTCCTTGTCCAGCAGCTGGTGGAGGGGTTCAGCCACTGTTGCCTTTTGGGGCAGAAACATGTGGTAGAAATTCAAGAGGCCTAGGAAGGCCTGGAATTCCGGTTTGGACGTGGGGACCAGGGCTTGTGTGATCGCTTTAATTTTTTCGTCTGTGGGGTGGATGCCTAGTGCATCGACTGCGAACCCCAGAAATTCGATGCGGGGCACCCCCAGGAGGCATTTCTCCTTCTTCACCTTGAGGCCGGCATCGTTGAACCTCTGCAGGACTTGACGCAGCCGTTCGGCGAAGGCGGTGGAGTCCGGTGCCGCGATGATGACATCATCTAAAAAGGGCTGGACCCCTGGAATTCCTTTAAGGAGGGAATCCATAAAAGATTGGAAAATCCCTGGCACCACCGAAACCCCAAACTGCAGTCTATTGACCCGGAAGGCCCCCTTGTGGGTGGTGATGGTTTGCACTTCCGCAGCGGCTGTGTCCACTGGCAGCTGCTGGTAAGCCTGCGCCAAGTCCAATTTACCGAAAACCTTGGCCCCCGTAAGGGAGGCCAGGACATGGCTCACTACCGGGACCAGATAGGCGTGGTCCTGCAGGGCCTTATTTATGGTGCATTTGTAGTCTGCACAAATGTGTATAGCCCCATTAGGTTTAATTGGCGTTACAATGGGGGTTTCCCAGCGCGCTGACGCGACCGGTTCCAGCACTCCTTGGGCGACCAGGCGGTCGAGCTCGGCCTCTATTTTTTCCTGCATGGCTATGGGAGGGGGCCGTGCCTTTATGTGGATGGGTCGTACGTTGGGGTCCAGATCTAGCGAAATCGGGGTCCCATTGTACCTCCCCAGGGTCCCATCGAACACTTTGGGAAAATCGCGGCAAACCGCCTCCCAGTCTGCAGTCCCGAGGTGGTTTACTCCCGCTATCTGAAGTCCCAAAGGCCCAAACCATGACAACCCCAGGAGGCTCGAGAGGCGCCCCTCCACAACCAGCAGGTCCAGCAAGCCCGAGAACCCTTTAAATCGGACCTGAAACTTGCCCCAGCCACGGACCGCCACTGGGTTTTTGTTAAAGTCCGTCAGTTTCAAACCCCGTGGCTTGTGCAGTCGGGGTCCCCCCTCTGGGCATAGTGTTTTGAGGGTTTCTGTGGAAATTATAGAGAAAGAGGACCCTGAGTCTATTTCCATTTGGCAGGGGGACCCCTCTATTTGGACAGTCACATGCACCTTGTCCAGGCTTTCAGGGGGCAAGTTACATACCATCTGCCGGCGCTGGGTCATCACGGTGTGCAGGCTTGCAGCGTCCAGCTGAGCAGTGGATCCCAGGCGCTTTCCCTTGGAGCGGCAGACTCAGGTGAGGTGTCCGGCCTTGTTGCAGGTCCTGTAGATGGCGTCCCGGAAATGGCAGGTCCGGCGCTCGTGAGCGTTGCCACAGCTGGCACAGGCAGATGCGTTGGGCTGGGTTGGTGTCGCGGGGAATCCCTTGTTGCATTGGGTGCATTGCTGCGATCGGTGGTTCACCTGTAGGACCTCCTCATCGTTCGAGTCATCAGAGGGCCCGGAGTCTTGGAGGCGATGGACCGTCTTTGGCCGGCGATCCGCGTGGGACTTCTCGTAGGTGGCCGCTTCTTTGATGGCGGCCTCCAGAGTGAGGTCGTCCCGGCTGATGAGCCTGCGGCACAGCTTCGCCTCCTTCAGCCCCACCAAGAACTGGTTTAGGAGGGCATCTGCGAGGTTGGGGAAGACACACCTTGTGGCTGCGCGGCATAGTCCGGCCAGGAATTCCGGAGATGTTTCGTCGGGGCCCTGCGTTCTTGCAAAGAACTCCATTCGTTCCGCGAACTTGGTGGGCTTCGGGGCCAAGTGGTCGGTAAACGCCTTGACCAGCATCTCGTAGGTGGCGGCCGTGTCTTTCGGCAGGAGGGGGTTCGCTAGGTCCTTCAGGAGGAGGTGTGCCTCGATGCCGCAGTAGCGTAGGAGATAGGCCTTCTTCGTACCCGCATCCATGATGCCATGGATCTCGAAGTGACGCTCCAGCGTCTCGATCCAGGTCTCCCAGTGTGCGGGACGGGAGATGTCGAAGGCAGGGAAGCTCTCGTTGCTAGTGGCCATTTCATTCACCCGTGGAGGTCGTGGTTCCGGTGTAGAGTTGGTGGCGTTGGAAGCGAGGCTGCTCTCGGGGTCAGCGGTGCTTGGGAGCGGTGTGATGCCCAGGAACTGGAGAAGCAGACACGAAGCTCGGCAGCGGCGTTCGGTGCTTTCGGTGTTGGGGCGGTCAACGGTGCTCGTCTCGTGGTCATTGTTCATGGAGGGAGTTAGCATCCCACCTTCGTCGCCAGTGAAAAGTACTGAGACCGATGAGTGATTTTAGCTCTCACATACTTTATTAGTTGAAGAACAAGACAACTAAGCCGGCTCGCAGGCCGGCTTTTTATCCCCAAGTGACCCACACCCCAAACACACACACACACGGTGATTCTATTTACATTGATTGGATTAACTCCTGCTCCTCCATTGGAGGGGAGTCAGGATCCACTAGTCCATTGTCCTTCGAGGCGAAGCTCAGGCCCTTCACCTGGCCACATGGTGGACTGGTTTGAACCAGTCCAAGCACATGGCTGCCCGGAGCCCATGTTCTCAAGTGGATACATTACAAAATGTTACACAAAGTACCCAACAAACACCCAAAACAGACTTTTTAGATGCACCAGGAGGATGTGGGAAAACATTTATATATCAAACATTGATACATATCTTATTGGACCAAGGTAAAATTTCCATTGCTGCTGCTTGGACAGGGATAGCTGCCATGTTACTTAAAGGAGGATGAACAGTACATCGTCAGTTTAAATTACCATTGATTCTAAAGGAGAATTCTGTATCAGCTCTATCTCCTAGCAGTAAAGAAGCCAAATATATTAAGAAAGCAATGCCAATTCTATGGGATGAGGCATTTATGGATGAGTTCAGACTGGCAATTTGCAGTGGGAGCCAGTCACGGCAAAAAGCCCCGGAACCAAGGGCGTAGACTTTGCAATTTCCCAGGGGGCTGGGGCTGGGCCAGAGGCATTGCTAAGTCATTAAAAGAACTGGGACCCAATGACATCATAGGGAGGAGCCAGTGACATCACAGGCCATTGTCACTATCTATGGAGGTGGAACTATGTGGCATTTAGGGTGGGGCTCCCCAGAAAATTAGGGCGGCCTGGGAACCCATGGGAACCCCCTAGCAATGCCCCTGGGCTGGGCTAACCTCAGGAAAAGGTGCCTTCTTAGCACACTGCTTAGAAACTCCACCTTAAAATGCAGCACAGATTCTACTGCTAGGGACTGTTTTTCCACTCTGGGAACTGTCACTACAGTCCTAGAGTAGCCTATCTGGGCCCAAAAACCTTATTGGAAAAACCATTCTGCATTTTCTTTGCAACTTTTTTTGAGCTGCAGTGTATTTCAGCAAAGCCCATGGAAGTCAATTGGCATTCCTGGCTCCCATTATCTCCAGTGGGCCTTCAAGCCTCTCCCATTATTTCCAATGGGCAATCCTGTCATTCCTTTTAGTACATCCAAGTTGGTTGCCCCTTTGAAACTACCACACCATTTTAAGTAACAGCAAAACGAAGAGCATGAACATAGAGTGCACATCCCTTACCAATGTTCTCTCTAGGCTGCACACAGATCAAAAGGAAATGTTAAAAGGCCTGTGATTGGCATGCCCCCCCATCTTGTTCATGCAGATGGGCTTACAATTTAAAAATGAAACAAAGATTGAAAGAAAGGGTGATTCAGCAGATGCAAGCCAATGCCAGTGGTCTGCATTCACCATCTCAAACAGAAGAACCAGAGCTTCCCATTTCAGCACTGGAGCTAGGGGTGCCAGCCTCCAGGTGGGACCTGGGGATCCCCTGGAATTACAGCTCATTTTCAGACTACAAAAATTAGTTTCCCTGAAGAAAATGGATGTTCTGGAGGGTGGACTCTATGGCATTGTACCCCACTGAGGTCCCAGTCCTCCCCAGACTCCATTCCCAAATCTCCAGGAGTTACCCAACCTGTATTGGGCCACCCCTCCCCCTCCATCCCCCAGAGGTGGACAGGGGGAACCTGGCAACCCTAACTAGGGATGTTTTCACAAGGGAGGGAGGGAGGGAGGTGAGAGGTGGAAAGAAAGCAAATAGATGGGAAGGAAGGAAGGAAAGAAGGGGGAGGGAGGGGAGAAATGAAAAGAAAGAAAATAGAAATTCCTCCCCATAATTTATCCAGGAGTTCAGGGGACAGTTGGTCTTGAATGTATGCATTTAAACTCTTCAAGGTTTCGCCTGCCCTCCTCCCCCTCCCCCCCTGCACGGCCTGAGTGTGCAATTTCAGTGATTGTAAACTGCTGATTCCTGGCTTTCCTAATATCCTCTCTCTGTCAAGGGAAGGGGTGGAGCTCAACAAAGAACTCAGAAGACTCTCCTCTCGGAGAAAATAAAGGGCTCTGGTTAAGTAGTGAACTCAGGAGTGGGAAAACAACAGCAGTGGCACGAGGCTGCAGGAAAAGTGCCCGGGCACCCAGCCACCCAGAGATCCTCCATGGATGCCAGCCTTCCCCCCCCCCGACCTCCCTGCATGGCTCTGCAATGCAAGCCTTGTATGTGGGGGGAAACAGAAGAACAAGGGCACAGGGCGCCCAGCCGTCCCTAGGCCAGCAATCCTCCATGGATGCTGGCCTCCCTCCCAACCTCCTCACATGGCTCTCTGCAAGGCAAGCCTTGCAGGGAATGGGAAAACAACAGCAGCGGCATGAGGCTGCAGGAAAGGTGCCCAAGAGTCCAGCCACCCCAAGGCGGGCAATCCTCCATGGATGCCAGCCTCCCCCCACTTCCCCCACCTACTGACCTCCCTGCATGGCTCTGCAAGGCAAGCCTTGCGGGGGGGGGAACTAGAAGAACAAGGGCACAGGATGCCCAGCCTCCCTGAGGCCGGCAATCCTCCAAGGATACTGGCTTCCCCCCAACCTCCTCACATGGCTCTCTGCAAGGCAAGCCAGCCACCCCGAGGCTGGCCTCAGCCAGCCAGCCAGCCTGGGCACTCTCTGCCTAGTGCACACCACCCCACTCCTGAAAACATCCCCCCACCTTCGCTGGAGCCCCAGGACAGCACGGGAAAGCTGAAAGCACTGAAAATATGTGCAGCCCCCAGCTCCACCAGGCCCAACTGAGGGTTTCTGGGAGCTGGGGGTGGGGCTTAGCTTTCAGGAAGCAAGCCCTGAGTTTCCTGCCACCCCACCCGAAGTCTCAGAAAGCAGAGGGAAAAAACCCTCCGCTTTCAAAATGGGTTGGGGGTGGCATGGGGTGGTGGTGGCAAAGCTTGTGAGCCTGGATGCCCGGGGGGGGCTCAGTCACCCCTGGAAAATTTCGGGGGTAGCCTCAGCCCTCAAGCCCCCCTGAAGTTGACACCTATGCCCGGAACAAACTGTTCTGGGGTTTCCCGGTCACACGGGTCCGTCTGCTGTGGGAGAACACCAGGCTGAGGGGCACGGGAGTGTTCAGACTGCTGGCCTGGAGACGCCACTGTCAGCGGCTTTTTCCTATTAAATTGGTGATGTGTGCATGGGTGCATGGGCACATAGGCGCCCATGCACACAAGTGCATCCAGCTGATTGGGGGAGGATCTCATTGCACTGGCACAGCATTGGGCAGTAGAGTGGAGCATGGCCAATCATACCTCTGCTGCCTTCTGCTCAATGCGGGTTGCTCCCAGCTTATCGGCTGAGCGTTCACATGACCAGGAAGTGGAATGCAGCAGGATAAACGCGCTCTCCAGGATTTGCTACCACTTCGAAGAGGTATCTATTAAACATGGGAGCAAAGCAGAACAGTGTGGGTTGCCTATGGCTGGGGAACGCCAGGCAGATATGCCTGTGTGAATGCCCCCTTTAATCCGCTTTTAAAACGTCGCTGAAACGTGTCTATAGTGGGGCAAATTGCCAGTCTGAACTCAGCCTATGATATCAGCAAATACTCTTATGGTAATACACAGATTGCTGGCAGATCTCATGCATAATGACATACCCTTTGGAGGAAAAGTCATCGTATTAGGTGGAGATTTCAGATAAATTTTACCTGTTGTATCACATTCATCAAGCCAGGCAACAATACAGAACTGTTTGAAGAGAAGCTCACTTTGGCCACTATTCAAATTACTCACTTTAAAAACAAATATGAGAGCACAATCTGTTAACAGCTTTGCACAATATGTCTTACAAGTGGGAAATGGAACCATCCCAGTGCAAAGAACCACATCAAACTGTGCAATAAGATTACCAGTGTTTAACATCTGACATTATAACAGCAGTCTATGGAATGATGTTCACTGCACAATCCATTCTTCAGCATTCAATGTCTGTGATCCTAGCTCCAAAAATGAGCACTGTGACTATATTAACACCACTATAATTTCTAAAATGGATGGATAATGTATTACTTACTATAGTATAGATGAAGTAAAGTCAAATGACATTGGTGAAATAATGACATAACCCACAGAATTTTTAAACTCATTGGATAGTTCTGGATTACCTCCACATAAACTAACACTGAAAACAGGAGCAATAGTAATTCTGCTGAGAAACTTAAATCCTAAACATGGATTGATGAATGGTACCCATCTGCAAATTCTGAATATGTATACAGATAGCTTGTATGCTAAAATAATAACGGGTGAAACAGCTGGGCAAACTGTTATACTCCCAAGAATTGATTTAATACCAACAGATACAACTTTTCCTTTCATTTTACAAAGACGACAATTTCCAATAAAACTAGCCTTTGCAATTATGATTAATAAAAGTCAAGGCCAAACATTGGAAAATGTAGGTATCTATTTAAAGGAACCTACGTTCACCCATGGACAATTATATGTTGCAATGTCCAGAGTAAAATGTTTTGAAAACCTTTTTTTTAAATAACTGATACATATTTATGTCCTATATTACATGTAATTAATATTTATTAATTTTCAAGCATAATAACAGATACAAAGATCTAACTTGTTGACGTTTACATATTGGTGAGTCATACATTAAATCTCCTGATTTAGCCACTTATAGAATCTCGACCATCTTTTAATAAACAGATCCTCATCTTTACCTTGCAAAGATAAACTCTGTTTGTCCATTTCAGCCACATTTAGCAGTCTATACATTAATTCCACTAAGCTTGGGTTTTTTTCCATCTTCCAATATCTGGCTAGTGCTATTCTGGCAGTTGTTAATATCAAAATCACCAAACACCTATCTTGAGTGTTAATTACTTCTGGGATAAAATTAAGCAGATAGCATTCTGGTTCTAGCTGCAAGCTTACATTTGCAATTTCACAAATTATTTTCTGGACCATTCGCCAATATTGTTGTATTTTGGTGCACTGCCACCACATGTGAAAAAACGTACCAACATTAGTTTTACATCTCCAACATTTGTTCGAACTATTTTTGAAATACTTCGCAATTTTTTCTGGAGACCAGTGCCACCTGTGGAACATCTTAAACACATTCTCTTTGTATGCTGTTGCCCTCAGAATTTATTTCAGCATGGTTTGCTACAGTCAGCTCTCAGCTGTACAAGACTGGACTTCTGTTCCAAGGGAACAGACCCAACCTGCTTGGTAGCAGAGACCTCGACAAGGATACCCCCTTTCGGCACCCCACACTTTAGTGGGTGTCATTGGGACAGTTCCTCTCCAAGCACCACCCTCTGTCCCTAACCGTGAAGGAAGGAGGAAAGCCATTGTAAAACTGTCCCTCATATCCCATCATCAGTGAGGCAGTGGGTCAGAAGGTCATAGTTGACTGTGTCAAATGCTGCTGTTAGGTCAAGAAGCAACAGCAGCACCGACTTGCCCCAATCCAGATGTCTCTGGAGGTCATCCATGAGGGCGACTAGTGTGGTCTCCATCCCATGGGCAGGGCGAAAGCCGGACTGGAGTGGGTCCAGGACAGCAGCAGCATCCAAGAAAACCTGGAGTTATTCCACCATTGTGCAATAACCTATTATAATAACCTATTATAAAGGCCTATATGTTGGTGGAAGATGGTAGATTACATTCACATCGACTGTTTCAGCCACATCTAGAGCCAGCTGCATCAGGCTCAGCTCCATGCCTGCATATTGGAACTCTTTCCTGAAACACTCAGGCAGAAACAAGGAAGAGACCTTTCCCACCCATACCACAGCCATTTGCTGCACTGAACTGACAGAAACATAGGCTTCCAGCCCCTTACCTATATCTTTCTGTCAAAGGCTTGTGAACAGGTGGAAGAGAGGAGACTACATTCATGGGCCCTTCAGGTGTGCATCTATGGTCTCATTAAGAAACTTTGTTGATTTTTTTTTTTAGTTCTTTACATGTAGCTTTAAGTAAATGCTGTAAGCCTAAGCAAGATATATAGGTATAAGGAGTTGGTAATGTGTGTAAGACTTCCCTCAATGGTTAACAATTAGGTGTGGTAGGATAAGGGGAAGAAAGTTATAAGGATAAGACTTAATTGTTAGGTTGTTGTGTTCCAACAGAGACTGTGCATGTGATTGCTCTGCACACACGGTCATCCAAATAGCCAGAACAATGGGCACAGAGGATCTTAGGAGCAGCCTATCAGCTGATCAGGATCCTACAGAAACCCTATCAGATGGAGAAGTATGTAAATAAGCCAATCACGGGTGTAGGGGTGTGTTTGGGTGGAGTTGTTTGTTGTACATTTAAGCAGCCCTCGAGCTTGCCTGTATCTCACTTCCTTTTTTTTTTTTTTTTTAAAAATTATTAATAGGATATAATAACACGTTCCATATTACAATATATTTTTAAATACATCCTTTTCTAATATCCCCTCCATCCCCCCCTCATGGCTTCCAGCAATGCTCCCACCCCTGTTACTTATTAATTCTATTTTCAATTACAATAAAACTTCTCAATTTTTCAATTCTTTGTTTCTCTGTCTCACTCTTAGGTAACAATTTGGCTACTATTCAGACAATATTTTCTATATTCTATTCTCAATAGTTATCAAAGCAAAGTAAATTATTTTTTACATCCCAGTTCATATCAACATAGTCTTTAAAATCCTTCCATTCTGCAAAAAATTCTTCATCTTCTTTCTCATTAAGTTTCTTTGTCAGTTTATCCATTTCTGCCATAAAAAGCATCTTCTTTATCCAGTCCCATTTCTCCAGCACTTTTTCTTGCTTCCAAAATTGAGCATAGGTCATTCTTGCTGTTGTAATCAAATACCATAACAATGTTCTCTTTGTCACATTCACTTCTTCCATTTTAAGACCTAAAAGTAATATTTCTGGTTCTTTTTTCAAAGTACATTTCAGGATTTTCTGTATTTCATTATGGATCTCTGTCCAATAAGCTACTGCTTTATCACAAGTCCACCACATATGATAAAATGAGCCTTCCTTTTTTTTACACTTCCAACATTTGTTAGACAAGTTCTCACTCATATTAGCATCATTTTATAACAATTTTATTTCACATTAACACATGTTGAAATTTTCATTGACTTTTTCCACAAACATTCCCACGATGACATATTTATTTCCCTATTTACATTTATAGCCCATTTTAGCATTTGTTCTTTTACAATTTCATTCTCTGTATACCATTTTAACAAAACTTTATAAATTTTTGAAATCACTTTTTTCTCCTTCTCTGCCCATACAACTTCAATTTCATTATTCTCCTTCCTGAAACCATACCTCTTTTTGTCAGTCTTAAATAAGTCATAAATCTGTCTATAATTTAACCAATCATATTCAAAATCCAATTCTTCTCTAGCTCTCATCACGAAACTACTCCCCTCTACCTTTAAGATATCTCTGTAAGGTAACCAATCTTCACCTTTATGCCTTGAGAGTAGTTTAATTACTTCTGCCGGTACTATCCATAATGGTCTTGCTTTGAAAAAAAATCTTTTATACCTCATCCAAGTCACAAACAGTGATCTTCTTATAAAGTGGTGTTTAAAAAAATTATCCATTTTGGATTTTTCATAACATAAATAGGCGTGCCATCCAAATTTAGGATCATGTCCTTCCAACGTCAACAATTTTCTATTGTCTAAATTAATCCATTGTTCTAGCCATGATAGGCACACCGCATCATGATACAATCTGAAATTAGGTAATTGAAATCCTTCTCTTTCCTTTGCATCACATAGAGTCTTCATTTTAATCCTCGGTTTCCTTCCCGACCACACAAATTTTGATATTTCTTTCTGCCATAGATTCAACACCTTACAATCTTTTACTATCGGAATATTCTGAAATAAAAACATCAAACAAGGTAAAATATTCATCTTAACTACTGAGATTCTTCCCAGTAATGACGAGTTCAAAGTGTCCCATTTTTTTATATCCTGTTGAATTTTACTTCAGATCTTTTCATAATTGTTCATAAAAAGATCTATGTTTTTCGTTGTCAACTCAATTCCTAAATATTTTGTTTTTTTAACCACTTCACATTGTATTTTTTCTTGCAGTTCCAATTGCTTTTCTTTCGTCATGTTCTTACATAACACCTTTGTTTTGTTTTTATTCACATAAAACCCAGAGGTCTCCAAATTCCTTAATCCTTTCTAACAACAACGGTAAATTAATTACTGGCTCTTCAACCAAAAACATTACATCATCCGCAAATGCCCTATATTTGTACATGAAGCCTCCAATTTTAGTCCCTTCATGTCCTTTTCTTCTCTTATCTTCCCCAACAATACTTCCAAAATCCAAATAAACAATAAAGGGGATAGCAGACAACCTTGTCTGGTGCCTTTTTGAACTTTAAAATACTCCGTCATCTATTTATTTACATTCAACGATGCTTTCTGTTCTGAATATATCACCCTAATTACATTTAAAAAGGGCTGTCCAATGTCCATTTTCTCCATCACTTGAAACATAAAGTCCCAGTTTAAATTGTCGAAGGCTTTTTCAGCATCTACAAATAGAAAAGCAACCTCTTTTTCTGGATGTTTATCATAATATTCAATTGCATCTATCACCATTCTTAGATTGTCTCTAATTTGTCTGTCTGGTAAAAAACCGGCTTGTTCTTCTGTTATAACATCTTTCAAGTAATTCTTCAATCTTACTGAAATTATTTTGGCAAACAATTTATAATCATTATTAAGAAGAGAAATTGGTCTGTAATTTTTTACATCTGTTAGATCTTGTCCTTCTTTTGGTATGAGTGATATATTGGCTTCTTTCCACGTCTCTGGTATTAATTTAGTCTCCTGTATGTCATTTGATAAAAGTTCCAAGATTGGGGTCAGTTCCTCCTTTAACTTTTTATAAATTTTTTGCAGTAAATCCATCTGGACCTGGAGCTTTCCCCAACTTTGCATCGTCTATCGCATTATAGATTTCTTCTTATTGAATTGGACCATTCAACATATCCTTAATCTTTGCTTCTACCTTTGGAATTCTACTTTGTCCAAATATTCTTTAATTTTTTCTGGGTCTATCTTCTTTTTCTGAAATAATTTCGCATAGTACTTAAAAAAAACTCTTTTTAAACCATTCATATCCACAATTTCTTTATTTTCTTCAACTATTTTGCTTATTAACCTTTTTTCTCTTTGATTTTTTAGTTGCCATGCCAAATACTTTCCTGGTTTATTTGCTCCTTCAACAGATTTTTGTTGTAATTTCTTTAAATTCCAGTACAGTTCCTGATTAAGTATCACATTCAATTGTTCTTGTAAAATTTGTATCTCTTTAATAATTTTCTTTTTCCCTGGTCTTTTCTTTAGTTCTTTTTCTTTTTGCTGGATCTTTTCTTGCAAATCATTTTGTTGTTTCATACTTTGTTTCCTATCCTTCACATTTAATGATATAAGTAATCCTCTCATTACTGCCTTATATGCATCCCAGACAGTCTGTATTTTCACATTTTGGTTTAAATTCATTTGAAAAAATGTCTGGGTTTCTTTACGCAATATCTCAATTGTTTTTTTCTTATCTAATAAATCTTCATTTATTCTCCACTGAAACTGCTTGACCTTTTCTTTTAGCGTCCATATCAACGGATTATGATCAGAATTAGTCTTTGGTAAAATCTCCACTTTTTGCATTTTTAATGCGATATCTCCAGACATCCAGATCATGTCAACCCTGGAAAATGAATTATGTCGATTGGAATAAAAAGTAAAGTCATTAACTCTAGGGTTCCATTTCCTCCACATATCTTCCAATTTCTCTTGCTCCATCAGTTTAAAAAAACCTTTTGGTAATTTTCCGATCTTTTCATTGGTAGTTTTAGATTTCCTGTCCAATTTGTTATTTACAGTACCATTAAAGTCTCCCGCCAGGATTATCTGATCGTAATTCACTTGGTTCAATTCCTTCATCAGATCTTTAAAAAAGTTTTCTTTTGCTCCATTAGGCGCATATAAGTTAACTACCAATGTTTTTTTTCTGAAGCATTGTAATTTCCACTCCAATATATCTCCCATCTTTATCCCTAAAAATTTCTTTTGGATCCAGTTCTTTTTTTACATAGGTCACAACTCCTTTGTTTTTTTCTCTGCCAATGAATAAAATTCTTCTCCTAATTTTTTATTGATCAAATACTTACTGTCCCGTTTTTTAATATGGGTTTCTTGTAGACAAATGATATTACATTTTTGTTTTTCCAACCAATATTTTACTACCTTTCTTTTAGTGGGTGAATTAAGTCCATTTACATTCCATGATAAAAATTTGTAATCCATCGTGTCTTGTCTTATATATCTCCAAAGTCTTCTAAATTATCTGCCTTGAACCTATGCATTTCTTCTAGTGTCTTAATCATATATCTTAACGTATGATAGGTAAAAGACAGACCTTGTGATATTTCCCATCTGAACCTGATGTTAAGCTGCTTCAACTTATCAACCAGCTCCTTGTATTTCTTTCTATCTTGTAAAATCATTCTTGGGAGTTCTCTCATTATTATTATCTTTTTGCCATCAATCTCCAAGGGTTGTGTAAACTGTTTCTTAAAAATATCCCCTTTCATCTTCCTTGTTACCAGTTATACAATCATGTCTCTTGGTTGTTTCTTTCTTTGAGCATATGCTGAGTTCACTCTATAAATTAAATCAAAATCAGAATCCAGCTCTCCTTGATCTTCTCCCAAATACCCTGTCAATGCTGTCATTACCACCGAACGTATGTCTTCATCCGTCATTTCCTCAATCCCTCTTAGCCTCAGATGGTTTAACATCGCTCTGTATTCCATCATTGACTCCAGTCTCCGATTGTCTTGTAATGTTGTTTCCATTTTTTTTATCTATGGCTTGTGATTTTTGCTCCAATTCTGTTGATTTTACTGCCAGACCTTGAACTTGATTATTCATGTTTGTCACTTCTTTTTTAATTTCTGCCACCTCTGCTATAACCAATTCCTTCATTGCCGCCACATTCTTCTCTTGTACTTTCTCCAGCTGCTCAACTGTTTCTCCATTTGTTTCTCCAACTGTTGCTCTATCTGTTTTACCAGTCCTTGAATTGCATCCATCATTCTCTTTTCCATTGCATCAATTGCAGCTTGCCACTCTCTCTTTTCTTTCCCTGCCATCCTCGGACTGGATGCCGAAGCTGCTCTTTGCCTTTGTTTTGGGTCCGTTTTGAAACTTTTTAAAACTTGCTCCAAATTCTTCTCTTTTATATAATCCAACACTTCTCTTTCCCAGTCTCACAGTCTTTCCTGTCAGTTTCGGTCTCTGACTCCACTCTCTGTCTTTCACAACCACAGGAATGTTAAAGTCAATTTTTCACTAATTTAGCGCTTTGACGAGCTCTTTTTAAATCCACGATGCACAGATTATTTTATAAGTCTTATGCGCTTAACCGTCTGCTTCAATTTTCACTAGAACTTCCTTCCGGTAAGCAAAATACTTCTGTTACCTTGCATGTTTATCTTGGGGTTTCGCATTGCTTCTTTTTACATTCTAATTGATCTTCTCTCTTAAGAAGTCGGGAAATTATGAGTTTATGCTGATTCCTCAGCTCAGTTGGCTCCTTTAGTGCTGTCTTGCAAACGCCCGCTTCAGGAGAGGGGATCAAAGTGTAAACAAGCCTCTTCCAAGACTCATGCATGCCAATCTCAACTCTCACTTGGACCTCATTGCTTGCTTGCCAGCCCCCTACCAGGGGGATGCTGCGTTGGGCAATATATAATGCCCAAACTGTCAAAAGGAGCCACCGTCCACCCTGCACATTTGCAAGGTGCGTCAATTTGCCATTTTACTCCAACCGGAAGCCCACCAGTATCTCACTTTCTGAAATCACTTAATAAAGGTATGAGCTAAAATCATTCCACGATGTGTCAGTCTCAGTACTTTACATAGGTGTAGGTAAATTTACTTATAAGCAAAATGCCAAAAAAGAAATCTAATGAATTGCCTGGGGGGCACGTATCATTCCCAAAGAATTCTAATTTTTCCTTGAGTGACATTAGAGAATTTTTTTGTATGAAAACGTTGAGGTTACAATCTAATTCTTAGACAATATTAAAAAACCTTCATGAGGTGAAAAATCAACAAAAACAAATTAAGACAAAATGTTAGCTCTATTGAGCATGTGGAAGACAAAATTAAGCAATATTTTTCATAAGAAAGCAATAGGTAGCTGATTTTATGCTTAATTTTGTATTACGATGAATCAAATAAAGCTTTTTTAAGTAAATATGAATGGGCTTAACAAGCCCTCAAAAAGAAGGGTTTTTAAAAATAAATTAAGGAGAAAGGAAATATAATTTATATTCAAGAGGCTGATACAAAGTGAGGCCATGATAACATTTTGCAAGCCCCTAAACCAGGTTAAGTATATATTGCTTCTGGCTCTGGAAAAAAAGAGGGGTTGCAATATATATCAGCTTGGACAGTTCTGAAGTAGTTGATTTGTTCAGGGAATATAAAGAGATGTTAGAGAACATTTATGCCTCAAATACCACTCAGAAATTATTTTATAGCAAGTTGTCGGAAGTTCTCATTTCAATTTCA
Source organism: Gekko gecko (assembly GCA_029375565.1). Lineage (NCBI taxonomy): Eukaryota > Metazoa > Chordata > Lepidosauria > Squamata > Gekkonidae > Gekko > Gekko gecko. Next base: position 211,301,447 of record JAPDNY010000005.1, on the reverse strand, counting down.
ATTTGGTAATGAATGATAACTAGATCAGTGAAGAAAGTTAAAGATAATGATATGTGTGTTTCCCCCCCCAAATTAATAAGAAAAATCTCCAAACAATTTGTTTTAATATATTACTGGTGATTATTAAACTCTGAAGAGAGAGACTATACATCAGAAGTGTCGAATTCATTTGTTATGAGGGCCGGATCTAACATAAGTGTCCCTTTGTTGGGGTGTGCCATAAAACATAATGCCAGGTACCTGAGATATAAACTGTATATATATGGACAGCAGCTCGTAAGTTCTGAGCTGGTGTATCCTCACAGCAAGACTCCATAGGCTGGGAGGGATGCAGAGGAAAATCCACATGGGCAGACTGGAGAGCCAGTGGTGCAGCACTGGGCAGATGCTCCCACGCTGCTTGACTGCTGCAGATGAGGTTGTTCCACAGTGCTGAAGCCACAATTGGAGTGGCTCTGCCCACTTCCCTCCCCAAGCAGTTTTCTGTTCCCTCCCTTGCACGAGCTACTTGTGGGCCACATAAGACCCCTGGACAGGCCAGTTCTTGGCCCCAGGCCTTAAGTCTGACACCCCTACTATGCATTTTACTTGTCAGGAAATAGTACCCCTGTATAGATTTTTATTTAGTTTAGTTTAGTTAGTTTCAAAATGACCAGTAAAGTATGTAGAATTTTCCTCAACAGTACCAATATCATATGCCCATCGTTTATAAAATGAAAAAATTGATATGCCATTAAAATAATTAATTATTAAATAATCTCTCAATAAGAACTAAAATGCAAGAGGAAATGAGAGGATGGTTTTAGTTTCAAGTATTTTGTTTCAAGTATTTCTTCAGTAGTTACTTGGGAAGCAGGTAAACCTATTTTAGACACTTAGCCATACATGAAGCAGCTCATCTAATAAAGGAAAGAGAGACAAAGGTGTAAAGTGCTCAAAGAACTTTCTAGAGAGCTTGCAGAGTCTTTGTCTATCATCTTCCAGACTTCTTGGAGAACAGGAGATGTCCCACAAGACTGGAAGAGGGCAGATGTTATCCCAATTTTCATAAAAGGGAGGATGGATGACCCAGGAAACTACAGGCCAGTCAATCTGACCTCTGTAACAGAGAACATACTGGAGCAGATTTTAAAGAGATCAATCTGAAAGCATCTAAAGGACAACTTGGTGATCCGGGGAAGTCAGCATGGATTTGTCCCCAACAGGCCCTGCCAGACCAACCTCATTTACTTCTTTGATTGAGTGATGAGTTTATTGGATCGAGGGAATGTTGTTGATGTTGTTTACCTGGATTTCAGTAAAGTTTTTGACAGGTTTCCCCATGTTCTGATGGGTAAACTAAAGGACTGTGGACTGGACTCTAGGATAGTTAGGTGGATAGGGAACTGGTTGGAGGACTGCGCTCAGAGAGTAGTTGTCAATGTCATTTCATCTGAATGGAGGGAGGTGTCCAGTGGGGTTCTACAGGACTCAGTTCTGGGCCTGGTACTTTTCAATAGTTTAATAAATTTGCAGATGAAACCAAATTGGGAGGAGCAGCAAACATACCAAAAGATATAGAATTTAATGAGATCTGAACACACTGAAAAGTGGGTGGATGTGAACAAGATGCAATTTAACAAGGATAATGCCGAGTTCTGCATCTGGGTAACAAAAATGAGGAACACACATACTGGATGGGGGGTACGCTTCTGGGTAGCAGGGTGTGTGAACAAGATCTTGGGGTATGGGTGGACCATAAGTTTAATATGAGCAGCCAGTGTGATGCAGCAATTAAAAAAGCTAATGCGATCTTGGGGTGTATCAACAGAGGTATAACATCCAAATTGTAAGATGTGATAGCCCCGCTGTACACTGCATTGGTCAGGCCGCACCTGGAGTATCGTGTACAGTTCTGGAGGCCTCACTTCAAAAGGACTGTCACAGAATGAAATGGGTACAGAGAAGGGCAATGAGGATGATCAGGGGCCTGGAGACCAAGGCTGAGGGACTTGGGAATGTTTAGTCTGGAGAATGAAGGTTGAGGGGGGACATGATTGCTCTCTTGAAGTATTTGAATGGCTGTCACTTAGAGGAGAGCAGGGAGCTGTTCCTGTTGGTAGCAAAGGATAGGACTCACAATCATGGGTTTAAATTAAGGGTGGGAAGGTGCTGGCTGGATATTAGGAAAAACTTTTTACAGTAAGATGTGCAACAGGGAAATCAGCTGCCTAGGGAGGTGGTGAGCTCCCCCCTACTGGCAGTCTTTAAACAGCTCAGGGATGCTCTAGGCTGATCCTGCATCAAGAAGGGGGTTGGACTAGATGGCCAAATGGCCCCTTCCAACTCTGTGATTTTATGATTCTAGTCTAGAAAGTTTACTTCTCTATATAGAAGTAAAAATGCCATTAGAGGAACTTAAATAAAGGTTCATAAGAGTTTAATTTTTGCATGGGAATACTTTTTTTGTACTAGGGAACAAAGGTAACAAATTCCTTGCGTATAAGTTAAATAACATAAGAGAAAGAAGCACAATTGCTGCCATAAGAATTAAAGAAGGCAAAATTTATAAAGGAATCCTCATATAGATAAGATCAATAGTTTTATGCATTCATGGCCTTGGCCTCTCTTATTTGCAGGACCACTTGTCTTCCATATGTGCCACCACAACAACTTTGCTCAAGTCATTAGGGGCTTCTGCAGGCGCCAACCAGCAAGTAGGCAAAATCAACAACTGTCCATACACACACTTTCTCCATTGTGGCTCCTACCTTGTGAAATGGCTTGCTTGAGGAGGTCAAGAGAGCTTATAATGAATGGATATTTTCCTGTCTTCACCCTTCTCTTCTTAGGAGGTTTAGACTTAACTGTCATGGGTTGAGGGGCATGGCATAGCTGTTTAAGATGGTGGACATGTGATTCCTTGGCTCTTTCCTCCCACCCTTGTAAATCTCCCACCCTTGCTACTGCAAAACTGTGTATTAAAAGCAGAACCATGGGGAAAACAAACAAAAACAAGCATTGCTCACCTTCAGAACAAACAAATGAAGATATGGACATCTCCTTACAAACAAATGAGGAGCCGCGGCAAACAAAATGACATCCTTAAAATTCTTACCGGAAGGAACAAAACCTAATGACCCAATAACGGTGCAGCTTCTTCAGTCTTACCTCCAAGCAAAGGTTCAACACATGGAATCAACAATCATAGAAAGGCTGGGCAAGTTGGTAAAAACTTTATCAAAGCAACTGGATGAAATTAAAACAACTCTGGCAAAAACTGCTCAGGAGGCAGAACTGGGCTCCCGTGCTCCCAGCAATGCTGATGGAGCACGGGAGCCGTTTTGCCGCATGGGAGGAGGGCGGGATGGATGACAGTGTTGCAACACCATGTGTTGCAGCAGAGGGCGGGGGCAGGGCCGGCCATATAGGCTCGGCCCTGTTTCCCACCCACCTCAGTTTGCCAACTCATGCTTGGAGTAAAGAACTCCGAGCACACTTCAGCCAAGCTCTGAGAAGCCTACCTGAGGCCTGTGGCTCCAGCTGTGAATGTGGGTGGCGGTGGCGGTGGCAGTAGCTGGGCAGTGGCTGCTGCTGCTCTGGTGCAGTGGTGGTGCAGTGGCAGCCCCATCAAGCTGCAGTTCCTCTTTTCCTGGCAGCGGCAGCGGTTACAGCGGCCTTTGGCACGGCGATGGGAGCCACCAGGGTCCTAGGGGCGGCCAGAGTGGTTGCACACTCCTGTGCTGTGGGTCACAGTTGGGGTCAGGGGCCAGGGGGCCAGGCAGCAGGAGGCGCTGTGGGTTATCTTGGAGGCCAGTGGCATTGCCTGTGTGGGCAGTGCCAGCTACGTTGGGCCCTAGCAGCCTGGAGTTGCAGGAGTTTGGGCTGGGGCAGCTGGGCATGTGTGTTAATTCCCCCCCATCCCCACAGGAGTGGCCAGAAGTGAGCAGCCCGGGTGGGCAACCAGCTGGTTCAGGAGTCTCCCTTCCTTTCACAGCCATAGGCTACTATTGTTAACATGCACAGTAGAGGTGTAAAATATAAATAAATAAAATAAATAATCAGTAATTCAAATAAAGCAGGCACATTTCTGGAGGGAAGGTCTGCAGCCCAGCATAGGGGGTGATCTGGGTAGAGAGGGGGAGAGCCCAGGCAGGGGCTTTATGGCTGCTAGGCCAGAGCGGCTCCAGGTGGGGTTTGTTTTTGCTTCCCCCCACCCCACTGTACACCACCACGCTGTACTCCATGCATGAGTTGGCTGTTGGGTTTCCTTTTTGCACGTTGAGCCCGGGGGTTATGGTGCCCAAGAAGGGCCAAGGCCCATCTAAGGGCAAGGGGCCTGCCCCTAAGCGACCCCCCAAGTGACCCCCTGCACAGCCAGTAGATCATGACTCATCAGATGATGAAGGGGACCCTGTTAATGTAGCCATTTTGGCCTGGCTAGAGGCCCTGGAGAAATAGCGTGGCAAACATTCTTCAGAGCCTGAGGTTCCGGTGGGGGCTAAGAAAGCCAAGCCTAAACCAATTTTTTTCATTTCAGGCCAAAGTTTTGGCACAGTTGGCCATGCTGGAGGACGGCCAGAGTTCCTTGGGCACTACACCTCAGCAAGCCGATGGCCAACAAGGTGAGAATGTCGTGGTTGAGTGCCATCTGGAGGTGTACAAGGGACCGCCGTCCCAGGAAGGTAAGGATGGCTAGGCCCCTAATGATGTGAAGTCATGGCCCTGGGGGCATGGTAACACAGGGTCCTTGGGCAAGCAATCTGCAGCAGGCTCAGCACCAGGGGGAGCAGGGTGGCAGGCTCAGCCTCCACCGCATGTGTGGTGGGGCGAGCCACCCTCTGCTTACCCTTACCCCCCGAGTGGATGGCCTGGGTGGTCAGGTCCTGCCCCGGGCGGGTACACATATGAGCAGGTTCCAGTGAAGGCCTTGCCCAGTGGTGATTTGGCAATGCCTTTGGGGGATCATCTTTCTGCGTCCACCAGGGATAGGATTCTTAGAGGAGACTTTATTGACGTCTTTAGTCTCTTATTTAGGGAAATGGAGAAAAAGGACAAAGAGGATCTGGATGAGCGCGATAAAGAGCGCCTTAAAAAATGGAGGGCAGATAAGACTTGGGACAATTGGTATCCAGGGTTCTTGATTTACGTGGGGGTCATAGTTTGACATCAGCAATGGCGGGCCTCACCCATGCTACAGTATATGGACATCATATATAAGCATACACAGGTTTTACAGGGTTCATCTGGCTTGAATATGATGAGGGCTTTCATATGAGGGCTGGCATGAATCCGTCCTTAAGGTGGAATCAGATTCACCCTCATTTATGGCTCTAGTTGATAGTCTCTTCACGACCAGTGGTGGGAGATCACTCAGATAGTGGCCACGTTGTTAACAGGATCCATGGACAGCCTATCACTAAAGGGATGGCTTGTCAACCCCCTCAGAAATGCCCTCTCTGCTGGGAATTTACTTCTCAGGGCATGTGCAGCAGGAAGGTCTGTTCCTTTCGGCATGAGTGCCCGTTGTGCTCGGGCCCCCACACAGTGTCTGATTGCCCCAAACGCAGAGCCAGATCTGGTACTCTGGTTGGAAACAACCTCTGGGGGGAAGCAGCCAGCAAGGTTCTTCTGAAAAAGGATCCTAGTCCCATTAAGGTTCAGGTGTTAGCGCGTTTGTTGCTAGACTACCCTAATAAAAAGGATAGTGGTTATTTGTTAGATGGGTTTATGTTAGGTTTCAGGGTTCCCTACCAGGGTGATAGGAGGCCTTACTGGGCCCCCAACCTGCAGACCCTAAATGGAATGGAGGATACTGTGTGACAAAAAATCTACAAAGAATGCAGAGAGGGGCAGGATTTGGGCCCCTTTGCATCACCTCCAGTTCCCAGTTTAAGGGTTTCCCCTTTAGGAGTGGTGCCCAAGAAGGCTGCAGGGGAGTACAGACTCATACACCATCTGTGTTATCCTCATGGTGGTTCTGTTAATGATGTGATCCCTGAGGAGCTCTGTTCCATCAGGTACACTTTGTTTGACCAAACTATGAGGGTAGTCCATAGTTGTGGACGGGGTGCCAAGTTAGCAAAGTGCAACATCAAGTCGGCCTTCAGACTCCTTCTGGTTCACCCTGGGGATTTTGAATTGCTAGGTTTTGAGTTTGATGGTGCATTTTATATGGACCGTGCTCTCCTAATGGGTTTCTCTGTGTCCTGTGCTGCTTTTGATCCATTGGCACATGAAAAGACTGAGGACCCTATCACAGTTTTGACATTTTTGGGGATTGAGATCGACACTGAGCGGCAGTTTTTTCGGCTACCTGCTGAAAAGCTACAGGAGTTGAAGAAGTTCATTGTTCATGCCGTGACCCTGTGGAAGATCTCTTTGATGGAGCTTCAATGCCTTGTGGGCCACCTGAACTTTGCATGCAAAGTAGTGGCCCCAGGCAGGGCTTTTGTGTGTCGCCTTTGTGACGCCATGGCGGGTTTAAGCCAGCCACACCATAGAACTAGGGTGACTAAGGGAATTCAGGAGGACCTTCCTGGAGTCTTGCAATGGAATATCCTTTTGGCGGGAGGACCTTTTGGTTGAGGCTAAGCTCCAGGTTGCTTTGGATGCAGCCGGTTCCTCAGGCTTTGGCATTTACTTCCAAGGTCACTGGCCGGAGGAATGGTTCCAGGTGGGTTGGGTCAAAGACCTGACCTTCTTGGAATTTTTTCCAATTGTGGTAGCAGTTGGACTGTGGGCAGCAGACTTCGTTGGTCATACAGTCCATTTCTAGTGCAACAATCTCGGCATGGTGCAAGTTATTAATGCCTTGACTTCTAGGTCTGTGCGGGTCATGGCATTGGTTAGGGCTTTCATGTTACTTTGTTCAAAGCATAATATTCTGTTTAAAGCACGGCACATACCGGGGGCTAATAATGGGGTTGCTGATGCTCTCTCCTATAAACAGATAGAGAGGTTCCATCTGCTGGCCTCAGAGCAGATCAGTCACCAGTAAGGATGCCAGCAAGTTTTTGGGAGATTGGCGGGCTGAAGTTGACAGGGCAATTGGATTAGCTCTGGCTCTGTCAACCAGGAGATCCTATATTAGGGCAGGTCAGGAATTTGTCTCTTTCAAACAAATGGTGGGCCTACCTCAGGTCTGGCCCATACCGGTTCCCCAGTTTATACAATTCTGTGTCTATCTAAAAAAGCTTTGTTAGTTCAATTTGTGGTAAACTCTCCTCCCTTGCCTATGCCAGTAAGGCGGCGGGCTACGAGGATTGTTTTGGAGACTTTCGCATCAGAAAGATGCTCGAGAGTTGGTCCTGGGAAGGCCCTTCCAGGGAAGACAGTCATGAGCCATTGTCCTTAGCTGTTTTCAAGGGCCTCAAGGCTTTGTGGCCAGGCCTTTGCACTAGCGCATACAAGGCCTCCCATTTCCATGCAGTGGCATTGGTTGCATTTTTGGGGGCACTGCGAGTCAGTGAGTTTGTAGCAGCTTCTAGGCAGAACAATTCCAGATGGGCCCTTTGTTTTCATGATCTCACCCTTGCAGTGGACAGGGTCACAATCGTGATTAGGCAGTCTAAAATGGACCAGCAGAGTAAAGGCTCTGTGGTGGAGTTGGGGCAGAGCTCAGACCGTGAGCTTTGCCCTGTCTTGGCTTTACAGCACTGTCATGTCATGGGTCCATGGAGGGCATTTTGTTCCATCACATGGATGGTTCCCCACTCACAACATTCCAATTTCGGCAGTTGACCCAGAAAGCATTGGAAGAGCTCAGCTTGGGGGCCTTCCACTTTGGGACCCACTCCTTTTGGATAGGGGCAGCATCCATGGCAGTGGCGATGAGGTACACCACGTCAGAGAACTGTAACATTGGTTGCTGGCGTTCCCATTGTTATAAACGTTACATTTGGAAATGCAAGTGAGGTATTATTATTTACATAGTCCTTGTTACAGGTGCTGACGGCTGGCAGGCGAGATGTGGAGTCCTAGTCTACAGCCACAGTGTGGTTTTCTGGGCTGCTGACCAGGCCAGGAGGACACTTATGGGTTCTCAGTTAGGACTAAGCAAGTGGCGCAAGTTGAATGGTTGGGCAGGAGGGGCATGAGATGGCCCGGACTCCTCCCACTGTTGTTTGGGGTGAGGCAGGTGCTCCCCCACATTTTCTGGTCATTCAATTTGGTGGAAATGACCTTGGTTTGTTGAAAGGCATCATGTTGGTGCTTCAAGTTAAGGAAGACCTCGCCAGGATCCGAGCTCGGTGGCCAAATACACAGCTGGTTTGGTTGGCAATGTTGCTGCACCAGGTGCGGTGTAGCTTGGGCGATCCCCAGTGTCTTGATCGGGAATGGAGGAAGGTGAATCACCAGCTGCAGAAGGCCATGGAGGGTGGTCTGGGTTGGTATTTGCCTCATCCCAAGATATGGGTAGAGCTTCTCGAACTGTATAGGGGTGATGGTATTCATCTATCAAACAAGGGCAATGATTTGTTTCTTGAGGATTTGCGGCAAGGGATTAGGGCAGCCTTGGGCTGTCAGATAGTGGCAATGGCCAAAGCAGAGGCTTGACCTTGCATGTGGCAGAGTAGTGTGGGTTGGGAAAGCACAACCTCTGGAAACCCTTTAGGCTGGCATCTCCCTGCAGGCTGTAGGGCTTCAGGGGTAGGCGCTCTTGGAGGGCAACCAGTGCACTGGGCCACCTGTCATGGGCCAGAGTACTGGCCTCAGACCAGGGCTGGTGGCTTGCCCATTTGCGAGGCAAGGAGATTGGCTGTATTGACACCTGCCTGGCCTGTTCTGCCCCCACTTAGTTCCCTTGCCATGTTTTGACATTTAGTTAAATAATTAATAAAGTGGCCCTTGTTTGATTCCACAACATTGTCTGTCTCTTTATTCTGACTTGGATGGCAAACAGCTCTTAACATGGGCCTAGTGCTTCAAGAAGATACTCGTAATATGCAAAAGGACTCACAGGAGATTAAAGACAAAGTTATTGGACTAGATAATGCCTCACATCAAAGCCATCTTAAATTTAGAGGTTTTCCTGAAGAGGCAGAACAATCACTGGACCTACAACCCTTCTTAAGTTCATGGTTAGCAGGATTGCTAGGCATGGAAGCTTCAATGTAATTTGACAAGGCATACAGAATGGAGGGATCTACAGAATCGTATCCAAAAATTCCCACGGGATATTTTGGTTGCATTCTCTGATCTCGACATAAGAAAATCTTTAAAATGGCAAGGACCCAAGGATTTCTTTTATATCAAGACATGAAGGTTATGGTGTATCTAGATCTATCACCTGAAGCTCTTTTTATTCAAAAGACTTTGAAGCCAGCAACTTCTAAACTTGAGGAAGCAAAAATTAAATATAAATGATCTACTGCAGGAAGACTGTTAGTGTTACTTCAAGGACAATGACTGAATACATTTGATGAAGACAGTTGGGCAGTATTACTCCAGTCCTTAGGGCTTGAAGCCACTGTGGACTCCTCAAGCTTTCTTTTTCAAATATTCCAAAGAAAATAGTAAGATCCCAATCAGACTTGCATAAGAAATGGGATTTATGTTTGAAGAATTGTTCTAACTGATGATAGAATTCTATAAGAATTGGTAGAATACTTTAAGATGATAGAATGCTTGGGCATGTATTTGTAATATATAGCAAGCTTAGTGGCCAGTTATGTGTGTAATTCTTGTGCCTTGTAAAATAACAAGAATGTGCAAGTCCATGATATACAGCAATCTTGTGATTGACAGTTTCTAACCTATCTGCATTTGACAGATCTGATTTTTGAAATTCTGGGGGTATGCTTTTTAAGACTAACTGTCAGATACCCAGGGTTCACCAGTGAATACACAATCACCCATTTGTACAGTTTCTGTTAAGTTTTAGTTATTTGCTGTGCAACGTTTTAGATATACAAGGCCTTTTAGGTTTTAGATGTCCAAAGTTTTAGATGTGCAATCCAGTTTTGTGTAGTGGTTAAGTGTGCAGACTCTAATCTGGGAGAACCGGGTTTGATTCCCCACTCCTCCACTTGCACCTGCTGATGTGACCTTGGGTCAGTCACAAGCTCTGGCACAGTTGTTCCTGAAAGAGCAGTTTGTGTTAGAGTTCTCTCAGCCCCACCTACCTCACAGGGTGTCTGTTATGGGGAGGGGAAGGGAAAGGAGTTTGTAAGCCGCTCTGAGACTCCTTTGGGTAGTGAAAGACGGGGTATAAATCCAATCTCTTCTTTTTTTTTTATTGCTGTTGGCTCAAATGACTTCTCTTCTGAGTTTAGTGGTACAAGCCTTTCATCGGCTTGCATTATTGCTTTGTCGATTAAATGATCTAAAGTATTTTTACAGGGTAGCAACCTAGTTCTTACACAGTGAAAACAACTCTCCCTCACTCTTGGAATTTATTGCATTTCGAGCCAATGCACTGGATGTTCTATTCAAGCCTTTTTATTATTGAATAGTTTTCTATTATTTTTAACTACAATGCTGTCTTAAATATTTTGTCAGTTCTCATATAGGTCTTTCTGATCATTTCAAAACTTTGTTTGATTACTCTTCTGAATCCATAAATGTTTGTAGATTGCTTTCTTAGCTGTGATGCCACAGAAGACAGATGTCAAGTAGTAATGAAGGTACAAGTGTTGAACCCAATGGGCATTTGTAGAGTGTATGTGATGCTGAGAGATACTGTCTCAGTGCATAAGATACTCTGAGCCATGGAGATTTGCAGTCAAACAGAGGTCGAATCTGCATTTGCATTTTTAAATCAGTTGTGTGCTGCTGTGAAGCCGTCTTTCTCTAGGCTTGTTTGAATATTGTTTGGATAGGACTCTTTTAAAGCAGTGCGGAGGTGCAATAACAGTGGAGCCGCCCCGAAAGGATGATAAACATATGTGGATGTGCAAAAGTATGCTAGCACTGTTGAGTTATGAAAACAACACCAAATGTGGACAGCTTTTTTGAAGATGGAGTCAAAGGAGGGGACACTGGTGGGAAAGAAAAATGAAGATTCAGCCTCTCTCCTGAGCTTTCAGCTAAGAAACTTAGGCTATGTGGCATGTCCCTGTTGAGTTTCAGCAAGAGTCTAATTTATGCAATAGTTAAATGTAGGCTTGCTAACAACAAAATGTAGGCTCACTCACAAAGTACAATTTTTGCTCACAAGACTCAACAGCTTAGGGGGAACATTACTTTCACATATCATCTAGGGATTTTACTCTATTGTGTTCCCCTTCAGCTTCCTTTTTACTATTCACCTCAATGTTACAGTTTTAGATTTTAGGGATAACTTTCCATTGACCTGAATGCTGAACTTAATAGCATTGTGTTCAGTGTTCCCAACTGGTGTAACAACCTTTATGTCTCTCGACAGGTCTTGTGACCCACTCAGAACCAAGTCCACAATCACTACACCTCTAGTTGGCTCTGTGACCAACTGTTCCAGTGCACAGTCATTTATGATGTCTAGGAATCTCATTTCTACAGCATTACTTGTGTTGCCAGAGGCACTGCCTTTTACTCTTGGGTAGCTCCAAAACAGGGGTGCCCTACTTTCTAACCTGAACCAAAGTCCACAGAGGCAGGTGGTCTGCAAAAGGGATTTCATATTCAGGTTTCATAAGGTGACCTCAGAGCAAGCCTCCAGTCTTCCCCCTCCACCCAGCAGAGATTATGTTTATGGAATAACAATGAGTTCCAGAGGTAAAGTCTTTAGAAGCCACCTGGCACTCTCCAGTACCTCACCCAGCCCTTTGTGTCCTATGTGTAAATTCTTTGTCTTTCCTGCCTCTGTCCCTCAAGATACCGGGATAAACCAATCAATCATTCAAATGTTTAGCAATCCTTCCTGAGCTAATCAGGGACGTCTCCTACCTTTTGTTCACCCGGGACCAGGACCATTAGTGAGTCAGATAATCCATTTAACTAGCTACCCAACACCTGGCTTCTATTGTTAAATCCAGACCCTGCCCCTACTGGCATCACACACCCCTGGGACTCACCATTGGTCCAGGTAATCTATTGTTCTCACCTGAGACCAGCCCCCAGGGGCACCCATTGGTCTGCATTCTTTGCCAGTTTCTATATCCCAGCTCACACATGACCTTAGACCGTGTGTTTTCTGCCATGATCCAAAATGGCAGGCCACCCCTGAACTCTCTGAGTTTAGGCCAGAATCCATGGACCTCTGCACATCTGGACAGGTTGTATCACCCCTCTATAACCCATCAATCACCTCTGTTTCCTTAGTGCTATATTGTGTGAATATTGTGTGTATGTTTGAGACTATTTAGTAAAGAAATCATTATTTTAGCCACCCAGTTTCTGTGTCTGTTCCTGGGTGCTTGGGAATTCTAACTCTGGTATACACAGGTCAGATCCTATAGATAAGCCAATTGCATATTAATAATTACAATTCCCCATCTTTATTAAATAATAGAGCAATTTGGCTAACACTTGAGCACATGTTTACCCAGTCAAAGTGAGGGCAGTTGAAGTCTTCTAGTATAATAACATTATCTGCTTTAGTCACCTCCCTTATTTCCTTCTGTATCCCAACATCAGGCTCAAGGGTTTGATCAAGGCCATAGTACACCCCCACTGTTAAATAACCCTTAGGACCAGGTTTTTCACCCACATAGCTTCTGTTGGGGAGTTAATTCCCCTTACATTTTCTAACATTTGATTCTATGCCCTCTTTGATGTACAGCACAACACTAACAACAACCTGTCCCACCCCGTTCTGCCTATACAGCAGGAATGACTATATACCACAGATTTTTCCCTTTCCACCATGTTTCTGAGATACCTGCTTTATCTGAATTGTGATTGAACACAAAAGCACTCCAGATCCCCTAACTTTGCTCGGAGAATTCTAGCATTGGCATATAGACACCTATAGCATGTTTCTCTCTCCAGTAACCATCACCTCCCTTAGCCCCTAAGTCACCACACATAGCCCTCAGCCACCATTGTGCCCTCACTCCCAAGTTCTATTATGCTCCTATCAATACTACCCTGAGTGTTTATGCAATCATGCCTTTGGACTGACTTGTCCTGAACCAAAGGCTCCTCAGCTCCTGTCAGCTTTCTTCCCATGATTAGTTTAAAAGTTGCTCTGCCACTTTTTTGATATTAATCACCAGCAGCCTGGTTCCCTTTCGGTTCAAGTGAAGCCCATCTCTTTTGCACAGGCTCGGCTTGGCCCAGGAAGTTCCCCAGTGCCAAAGAAATCTAAATCCTTTCTCATCCTCACATTGAGACCCCTGATCTATGCCTGTCTAGCTGGCCCTGTACATGGAACCAGCAGCAATTCTGAGAATGCTACCTTTGAGATCCTGGCCTTTAACTTTCTGCCTAGTAACCTAAATTTTTCCTCCAGGACCACACAACTACATTTCCCAATGTCATTGGTGCCATGACTGCTGACTCCTCCCTAGCACTAACTTTCAACCTATCTAGATGGCATGTGATGTCTGCAAACTTCACAGCAGGCAAGCAAGTCACCATGTGGTCAAAACACCTGTCACAGACCCCACTTTCTATGTTCCTAATGATCAATATCTGCAGAGGGAGGCTACACATAGGAAATATATGAATGAATGAATTTATTATTACAGCACATAGCCAGCAGTATACAACCCTACCTACAAATAATTACCCAGATAGTAAAACTATTAAGATAAGACAAGGTTGATAAAAAATAAAATTGTACAAGCAGCTTAATCAGTAAAACCAAGGGTACGGTATAGTGTGGGACAAAATTAGATCTTAAAAAAGGTAAGATAACAATGATAAAAAGTCAGTAAAATTAGGGTCAAGCAGTCCTAACCCAAATGGCTGCCTGGACGCTGATGAGCTTTTACCACCAAATGACAAAATTTCGCTATCTGATGCAGCACTGTATGGTCAAAATTAGAAAACAGTTTCTCTATCTTATCCTGATCTTTTTTTTTTTTAAGGTTTTATTTACAGATTTTCCAACATATGTACAACCAAAACCAAACAATGATAAACACATAAATATCCTTTGAGGTTACAATGGGAAGTTCTTCAAATACACTTTTCCATCCATTCATAAATTTTTTTCCATCTGTTTATATATAATGAGTCATCTTTCCCTGAGGATTAAATTGAGTTTATCTGATTCCGCTATTGCCAGTAAACTGTCTACAATTTCTTCTCGGGTTGGGACAGATGCTTTTTTCCAACATTTGGCCACAGCAATTCTTGATGCTGTAACTGCATATAAAATTATTCTAGCGTCCTCTTTTCTTACTCCTGTTGGGAGTATGTTAAGAAGAAAGGCTTCCGGTGCAAAAGGTATGTTAACATTTGTAATTTCTTTCAGTAATTTACTAATCATTTTCCAAAACGGTTTAATTTCTCCACAGTTCCACCAGATATGGATATAAGATCCTACTTCTTTTTTACATCTCCAACAAATATCGGAACTTTCCTTGTAACATCTAGCTACCTTTTCAGGTGTCCAGTGCCACCTGTAGAACATTTTGTAAATGTTTTCCTTATAATTTGTTGCTCTAAGGAGCCTTAGAGATTTCCATAGCCCTGACCATTGGTCCAGAGAAATATTGTGCCCTAAGTCACGCATCCAAGATACCATGCTTGGTTTGACAACTTCATCTAATAAGTCCTCGGTGAGCAAGAAGGCATACAGTTTCTGAATTAACTTATCTGCCGAGGAGAGCCAAATTTTATCTAAATGTGAAGCGGTATTCTGAAAAATCTTATTTTTATCCTTGGCATACCTGGAATTTATTTGTATTTTTCCCCAGATTGTTAGGTTAGCCTTATGAAAAGCATGTGAATCTAAAGGTTTAAGTTCATTATTCTTGGTTAATAACATATCATAAGTTAGTTTTTTTTTCTTTTGACCATAGAGCGGGCAAAATAAATGCTTCTGTTGGGGATAACCATTTGGGGATTTTATTATAGAATCTATTTTTAATTTCTTTCCAGACTTTGAGCAAAGGGCCTCTGAATACATGGTTTTGGAAAATTTGCTGACCTTTATCTAGGTTATACCAGATATGGGCGTGCCATCCCATGGGTAGATCGTGACCTTCTAGATGCAAGGTCCTTTCCTCTTCCAAAAGAATCCAATCTCTGATCAACCCTAATGCGGCCGCTTGGTAGTATAAGTTCCAATTAGGTAAGCCCAGTCCGCCATTTTCTTTTCTATCAGTGAGCAGTTTCCTCTTGATTCTTGACTTTTTGGCGTTCCATATAAATCGCCTCACCATACGGTTTAAATTCTCAAAGAGTGTTTTATTTGTTATAATAGGAAGGCATTGGGCTAAAAATAAGAATCGCGGTAGGATATTCATCTTAACCGTAGCGATTCTAACTAAAAAGGATATATGCATATCCTGCCATCTATTTAAGTCTTGTTTAATTTCTTCTAGAAGTTTCATATAGTTGTTTTTAAATAGGCTTTTGTTATTGTTTGTCAATATTATTCCTAAATATTTGACTTTATCCACTATCTGAATCTGTGAGGTATTCTGAATAAAGGCACATTGCTCCTTTGAGCAGTTTTTGGTGATAATTTTTGTCTTTTTCATATTTATTTTTAGGCCTGCCACTTGACCATATTCCTGTAGTGTTTGCAACAAATGGTGTAAAGAATTTATGGGATCCTCCAAAATAAATACTAAATCATCGGCGAATGCTTGAAGCTTCACCTGTTGTTTTTTTATTTTGGCACCTAATATGTTTTTATTGTTTCTCACTATTTCATTTAATGTTTCCAAACCAAAAATGAATAGTAGAGGTGATAACGGACAGCCCTGCCTGGTACCTTTCTGTATGGGAATTTTATCAGTTAATTCACCGTTGATAATAATTTTCGCATACTGCTCTTCATATATGGCGTTAATTGAGTTTAAAAATTTTCTCCACAATTCCATAATCTCAATTTTTCTTTTAGATATTCCCAGCTGACATTGTCGAAGGCCTTTTCTGCATCTAGGAAGACAAGGGCCGCCTGCTTCCTGGGATTGTGGTCATAGAATTCTAGTATATTGACTAGATTTCTTATGTTATTTTTGATTTGCCTTTTGGGCAGGAAACCTGATTGGTCTTTATGTATGATTTCTAACATGGTCTTTTTAAATCTACTAGTTAAGATTGAAGCAAATATTTTGTAATCAACGTTTAATAATGAGATGGGTCTGTAGTTTTTTATATCATTGATTTCTAAATCTTGTTTATGGATGAGGGTTATTAAAGCTTCCTTCCATGACTGAGGGATTGAACTTGTTACCATCGTGTTGTTGATTAAATCTTTGAAAAGCAATAAAATTTCGTCTTCTAATATTTTGTATACTTCTGCCGAAATTGCATCTGGCCCTGGTGATTTCATTAGTTTTTGTTTTTTTATTGCATCTACAAGTTCAAAGGTGGACACATTGCCATTCAAGAACTGCCTTTGCTCTTCCGTGAACTTTCCTGTTTCGTATTTCAATAAAAAAAAATTAATTTCATGGCTGTTTTGTGTCGTGTGTATAAATTCATATAGAAGTTTTCCACTATTATTTTCAAATCTTGGGTTTTATTTTGTAATTCTTGGTTTTCATTTTTTAACGCTAGAATGGTTTTCTTTGCTCTCTCTTTTTTAAGTTTATATGCCAACCAACGCGAGGATTTATTAGCGTTTTCAAACAAATAAGCCTTAGCATACTCAATTTTATTAGCTACTTCCTCGGATATCCACAGATTCATTTGGTGTTGTAATAACTTTATCTTTATCCTTATTTCCTTTGCATCCTTTGTATTCTGACTTCTTTTTTCTAAGTTTCTTAATTCCCTGGTTAGATTCTTAAATTTTTCCCTTTTGAGTTTATTTTTCCATGCCTCCTGGTTAATAAAAATACCTCTAATGTAGGCTTTCAGGGTATCCCAGATAGTATTCAACCCCATATCTTCCCTCCTGTTTAATTTGATAAATTCTTTTACATCCTCTTTGAGTTTTTTGACAAATGCTTTATCTCTCAGAAGGCTTCCCTTAACTTTCCATCTATTGACTTACGGGGTTCCCTGAAAGAGGATCTGTATGGGATTGTGGTTTGCAAAGGTGTTGGCCAGGATTTCCACATTTATCATATGTTTCATCATATTGATATTTACCCAGGCCATATCTATCCTAGACCAGTATTTGTGCCTATTGGAAAAAAAGGTGAAATCTCTTGCCTGTGGGTTTCTGGTTCTCCAAGCATCTATAAGATTATACTCGTCAGCTATTTTTAAGAAGCTTTTTGTCAGGATCGCCCCCATTTTATGTGTTCTCTTAAATTTCTTCCTACCTTGTTTGGGGTCTAAGACCACGTTGAAATCCCCTACTATACATATATTATTAGGGCTTTCCTTGCTGATGTAATTGTTAAGTTGTTGGAAGAAAGCATCCTGGTTTTGGTTTGGGGCATATATATTCACAGCTAGCACGTCCATTCCATTAATAGCAACTTGGACTCCTATAATTCTTCCATTTGCGGCCTTAAATTTAAGTATGGGGTTTAGTTTCTCATGCACATAAACTACTATGCCTCTCTTTTTAGTTTTGTCCGATGCTATGAATGGCAGGCCTAATTTTTTACAAATTAAATATTTCTCATGACCTTCTTTTATATGCGTTTCCTGGGAGCAGGTGATATCATTCTTAAGTATAACTGCCTGGTGGAATATTCTTCTCCTTTTTTGTGGGCTGTTCAAACCATTCACGTTTACCGACATTAACAATATTCTTTTGGTCACCATCTTATTTATCTTTTCTTTTTCAACACTATGTTTTTGAGTTGCCATCTTGTTTGGATTTGGGAGTCCGTTTTGTAACTTAATTGGCGTTTCTTGTGGTCTTTTTTCTTCTGCGAGGCGGGTGCCTGGTCGTCCGAGTCATCGCCACATTCTTTATTTCCTTCTTCTTCTTCTTCCTGGTCTTGCTCTTCTGATTCAGGTTCGCCCTCATCTGGTCTTTGCCAACCAAGATCTTTGCCGTTTCTTTCCAGAAAATTGTCAAGCTTGAAGGTGGAGTCTATCTTAAATCTTTGACTTCTGTACGTGAACAACAACCCCTCTGGAATAAGCCATCTGTATTGGATCTGATTCTTCTTTAATAACTCCACCAACGTGCTATACTTATGACGCCTTTCTCTGACACGCCAAGGAATATCTTTCAAAATTTTTATTTCCTCACCTACTACAGTCAGAGTTTTCCTATTCACCTCTTGGAGAATCTGGTCTCTAATTGATTTACTAGCAAATTTAACATGAACTTCCCTGGGGGTTTTAAATTTCTTCGAGTATGCAGAGTTCCTTCTATATACAGCCTCCATATTAACCGCTAACTCCTTTGGATCTGATATGTTAAATTGTTCCGCAATATTACGGGCTAATTCTTCTTTCAAGTTTTTGCCTAATTTTTCTGAGACGCTTTGGAATCTCACTATCATTTCCGCTCTCCCCATTTCCAATGCAATGAGTGATTCCTCCATTTTTTCTGATTTAGCCCTTAATTCCAGCACTTCTTGGTCAATGTCATCTACTTTCTCCTGCAATTGGTTTGTTTTCCTAGAAAGTTTCTTAATTTCCATCTTGATTTCCTCTGTGTCATTCTTCAACTGTTTCGCTATTTGGTCCATCTTGGTTTGCATGGGTTCTAGTTCTCTTTTTATAATCTCCGCATTTTGTTCGGCTGCCATCTGCAAAAAATTCTGCATCATCTTTTGCAGCTCTTGAGTTGTCACCGAGGCTTTAAATTGGGTCAAGGCTGCCGATTGGCTAGGAGACGCCATTGATCCTTTCCTACCTCCGGATGCCATTTATGCTTTTATTTAGTTTTGCCTTTATCTTACTTAACTACTTATTTTAAATATTTTATTTGCTCTGGTTTACTTACTTTTACCAAATAGATGGGGAAGAAAGGGGACTTGTATCTTTTTATTTGTTCACTCAGCGGGTTGTTTATTTGTTCAGTTGATTATTAAATACTAGTATTGGGGGAGGGGCCTGATTAAAGGACACAAATCTCAAATTAAGACAGCGCTGGCTTGGGCCTTAGGGTTTATTCCTTATTTAAATAATTAAGCTAATTGGCCTCATGAAATCCTTTACTTAGTTTGTCTTCCAATAAAAAGGTGTAAAATTATAACTGGGACTTTCCTGGCCCTCCCCAGCAGACCTTCCACTCTTCCTGTTTAACTAACTATCAGCTAACTGAGCAACCCACTAGACAGCACTACTTGTTCACACCCCTTCCCCTTTCACGCCTTCTGCCAGATGAACTCCCAGCCCCCTAATTGGGACTCTTGCCACTCTCGTCACTTTCAGTTCTGTCACAGTAATTTTGCTGCTTTTCGCCTAGCTCCCGTGTACGTCGCTCTGCGTCGCTCTCTCGCCCTCTGGCAAAGCTCCTCTTCGCTTCCCCTTATCAGGTCATGCTATGCTGCTCCGGCTTCCTGAAGTAGAAATCCCTCTGCCTTGCCTCCTCTTCTCCACCGCTCCCCCGCCCCTCTGGAGACCAGTTGCCAGTCGCTTAAAGGACGCACCAGACAAACGCCAATCTTGTCTTGCTTGAGTCACTCCCAGACCAGGTTATCTAGAGATTTAAAGCGACAGTGAAGACCTAGGTATCCTTATTTTATATTTCTTTTAAAATAGTGTTATCATCAGGCTTCTTCTATCTTTAAGCATGCCTTTGAATAGCCGCTTTCCATTCTATTTAGCTGTAGAATAAACTTTTAGCCTTCTCTGTCGCCTAAGGGGCTAATCAAACCATTCCGTGGCATGCAACTATCTAAATTGTCTAAACGTCCCTTTACCTCCCTCTTAACCCGACACAAAGAAAATAAAGCAATAAAGCAATCAAATTAGTCAAGGATACTTAGCTTCGGTTTGGCTATGTGTTTCCTCCTCCCGTTTTGTTTGTTTAATCTCCCATTTCCCCTCCACGCTCACTCTCCACAGCAGAATGGTAGAAAAGTTTTCTGCTGACTTCTCCTTCACTTCTGCATTGGGGCCAGTCCAAAAAAAAACCCAACCCTGAGGAAGTCGCCACTTCTTCAGGTCAGGCTGAAGCCCCTTGCAAATTCCTCAAACCCTCCAGAGGTATTCTGGCAAGCAGAAAGATGCCAAGAAGTGGAGTTAAAATGAGGGTGTGTGAGGAGCTCTTCTCCCCACGTCTATCCCCTACGAGCTCCGGCGGCCATCTCCCTATCTTATCCTGATCTGAGGGGCCAACTAAGAGGGGGTCAATAAGTTTTGTGCGAGCTTCATTATATAATGGACACCTCAGGAACACATGTTCCTGTGATTCGATCTCCCCAGACGCACACATGCATAGCCTCTCGTTTCGGGGGATTTTCTTGAATTTACCCTCAAGAACTGCAGAAGGTAGAGCAGAGCATCTAGCCAAAGTATACGCCCTCCTAAGTTTATTTGACTCCAGGACAGATATGAGGTTTGGGCAACAATATACTTACTACTATATGGCGCTATAAAGGCGGGGGTTGCCTGTAGGTCCAATTGGCGTTCGGTGTCTTTAATCCTCTGCCTAACCGCTAGCTTGGCTTGATCTCCACCCATTTCCAAAAGCTCTTGGGGGGAAAGCCCTAATAATGTAATTTTCCAAATAGTGGAGGTCAGCCATTCGGATTGATAATTGTCAGTCAGGATTAAAGGCACTAGGCCACATGGATTTAGATTTATCTTTAACCAAAAAAAAATGGAGTGCAAGGTAATCTTGGCTTCAACTTTCAACATGCCAGTCTCTAGCCGTGCCATTGCATTGGTAACACACCTTGGAATTTGGAGCACTGATCTCAAAAATTTCGATTGAACCAACTCTAATGGGGCATAACACGAGGATGGTGCTCCAAGTAGCGTCCCATAGAGCATCTGGGCTAATGTTTTAGCCTTAAAAAGTTTCAGAGCTGCTGGCACGAAATAGCCCCCTGTAGAGCGGAAAAACTTAAGTATAGCTTGGGCAGATTTATCACCTGCGCATGCTGCTGCCTGACTGTGAGCAAGCTTAGAGCCCGAGGCTTGGATAATCATGCCAAGGTAGCAAAAGTTAGTTACCTGTTCAAGATTCTGCCCGTTTACACTCCACTTTCTTAATTTAGGTCTCCTGCCAAAGGGCATCACCTTCGTCTTCTGATGATTAATAATCAATTTCTGCTCACTGCAATAACTGGCAAACCTCTTTAATGCCCTTCTCAGGCCAATTGGGGTTCTAGAAAGAATAACAGCATCATCAGCACATAAAAGTATGGGAATGGAGTGCTGGGCCAATTTGGGTGAATGAAGATCTGTATCATTAAGATATCCAATAACATCATTAACATAGAAGTTGAAAAGAGCTGGAGCCAGCATGCACCCCTTGAGGGTGGGGATTGTATCTGTCAAGTGGCCCAACCCGGTGCATCTAACCCTCAGGGAGGTTTGTTCGTGTAGGGCATGGATGAGGGCTAAAAGTCTCCTATCTATTGTAGAAGCTTCGAGTTTGCTCCATAGTACAGGTCGAGAAATGGAGTTGAAGGCCGCTTTAAGATCGATAAAGGCCACAAAAAAAGACGGAGGTCCCTTGCGGGCATATTTTTCTATAAGATGCCGAAGTAGAAGATAATGGTCCATTGTTGATCTGCCCTGCCTGAACCCAGCTTGTTCCTGAAACATTATATCGTCCTGCTCCAGCCAGAGTGTAAATTTTTCTAGAAGATGTTTAACATATAGTTTACTAATAACACTTAGTAGACTAATAGGCCTATAGTTAGCAGGATCTTTTCAGTTACCTTTTTTATAGAAGGGGACAACCGCAGCCACCACCCAGTCTTTTGGGACCTTCCCTGTTGTGTCAATATAGGTAAATAGATGCGCTAGAAAGGGGGCCCACCAATTTATGTTTTCCTTCAGAAATTCAGGAGAGATTCCATCCAGGCCGGGGGCCTTGCCTCTTTTAAGTTGGCCTATCAGAGATGAAATCTCTTTTGGGGAAACCGAGGGCCAGCTTGGCAAGTCACTGAAAGCTATAGACATAGAAGAGGGGGCAGGATTGTCATAATACATATTCTGGAAATATAGAATCCAAGTTTCAGATGGAATATGGGATTCCCTAGTTAGGGTACTATTCTCCCTTTGACTGGAGACCATCCTCCAAAATAAGGCAGAGTTCTTTTCTTTGGCAGCTTGAATTAGAGCCCTCCATGCTTCCCTGGCATGTTCCTTCTTTTTTCTTTTAATTAAGTTTTTATAGGCTCATTTCTTTTCTAGTAAAGCTAGGTAGGCGCTGGGCTCTTTCACAACAAAATGGCCTATATAATCGGCATAGGCTTGAGAGAGTACCCTTTTTGCCTCCAAGCAAACTCTATCAACCAAGGCTTTGACTTTAGCTTAACAGGATTAAAGGCTCTCTGATCCCACTCCTGAAACAGGAGAGGAGCAAATTTCCTAATAAGGCCTTCATATAATGTCAGTGGGTTCTCGTTTTGGCTTACATTTGAGAAGGTAGCAGCATACATTAGGATATTTTCTGTTGCCAGAATTGCCTTCAATTGATTATCTAGGTCGCTTGACCACCTAACAAGGCATCTTTGTTGTTCCAGCCCTCTCATTTGGGATGGGTAACATGTTTCACGACAAAGCTCCTGTAAGGATATGTGAAGAGATAAAGGGAGATGATCACCATCTAAATATGGCAGAATTTAAAAACTTTTAACCTTGGATAACAGAGATGTGCATACTATAATATAATCTAAGGTGCTAGCAGCCACCCCTGACATATAGGTGAAGCCTCCAGGGTAATCACCTACTATAGAACCATTTAGAACTTGGAGGTTTGTTTTAAACATTAACTTTGCCAAACGTGCACCTGCATAATTAGATTTTCCATCTTTAAAAGATCTGGGTAGGAGCAAGCTTTCCACCCCCTCCATTTGATCTCTAAAGAGTAGTTTATATTTGGCATCTAGAGAAGGATCGTCTGGGCCCAGGCGATGGTTTAAGTCACCCAGTAAAAGAAGCATAGCTCTGGGATGTGTTTCGGCTATCGAAGTCACGTAATATTCCAGGGCAGCCCGATTTCTATCAATGTCTGTTTTTTTATATAATGGTAGTAAATAGCTATTTATTATGACCAGACAGTCTCCCTTCCATCGTAGCAGTATTGCCATTGCCAACTGATCAAGGGGCTGCAATTCCTTGCACGAGGCTTATAAGGATGTTGAGACTAGAATACCCAGACCTCCTTTCATCCTTCCCCATCCCCTTCCCTTAATAGCCTTCATATTGAATGGTATATAACCGTCCATTTCCAGGGGTTAATCAGTCCAGGTTTCTTGTACTGCCAACACTTCCGGGATATGGTGGTGATGAAAAATCATCGGGCTTCTGGATAACCATTTAGACCAGCCAGCTATATTCCATGAGATTATTTCCAGGTCCCTCGCTGACTTTGGCAATTTGCCATCTGGAGCCAGTCATGCCAGGGCTATGTCCGCACAAAGACTGGGGGGCGAAGTGTTACTGGATTCTTAGGAAATATATATATATATATATATATATATATATATATATTTCCTAAGAATCCAGTATATATTCAGGAGTGATGAAGGGTAGATGAAACTCAAATACTTCCACAGCAATGCTTATTGGTTTTCCCCTCCCATCCTGTTCTCCTGGGGAATTTTCTGTCTAATTAGAATTACTTAATTCTTAGATTGCAAACTCTTCTAATTTTATGCAGTAGAAATTTAAAGGTTTTGTGCTTATAGCAATTTTAATCCTGTGGGCTTTAGCGGAAACTGCAAAAGTCAACAACAAAAAGAGAATGCCAGACTTTGAGCAAGTTAATAAATCTGCCTGAAGGACCAGACTTGCAGAGTGGTCAAAAAATAATTGCCATGTAAATGGTTTAGTCCTTTTGAAGCCATTTGGTATTACATTGGGATGTTTTTTATAGAATAATGTATATATAATGATACAGATCAGCCAAAGTTCTGAGAGATATTTGAAGCAGTTTTTAAATACCATTAGATCTAATTATCTTCTCTCTTGGAAGTTGTGGATCTCTCTTGGAAGTTGTGGATCTCACACACACAAGTTGTGTGTGGATCTCACAACAGTGGAAGTTGTGGATCTCACAACAGTGTAAATGGGAATGGAGCATTGCCTTTAATAATTAGAGAATTGGACTATTAAATGAATACAAATCTATGGGAAGCCTTGTGATGCTGATGTTGTAGTGAACTAGAACACATATCACAGGTATTTGTTTGTTTAAAACATTTATTAGCCACCTTTGTCCCTTACAAGAAGGCAGCTTACAATATAAATAAAACATTATACAAACACAATAAAACAACTATTATAGATACTTGCCCCAGTACCCATCTAACAGCTCATCAATGACGGGGTTGTATTATCTCAAACTCCACTGTTCTTCTATCTCTGTGTTTGCTTAAATGGGCAGTATTTATGTATATAAAACAAACTGGCAGATCCAGGGCAAAACATAGACTAGCACAATCACACAGCAAGACACTCATCTTCTTCCAGAATATATTTTCAGCCTACCTCCTTCTGTGTACTTGCTAAGAAAGCAGTAATGGGCTGTTGGCTGGAAGCAGTATATATCTTTCTGAATCGTGGTACTGCAAATTAAAACTATCGCAAAACAGCTGGATAATGCTATTATGAAGCATTCAGTTATGAAATACTACTGCTGCTGAAAAATCAGTAACGCACCAAAGAAGATATTTTCTCAACACTAGCTGTCAATCCCAGAAGTTCCCATGTTACAGCTAGCATACCTACGCAAGCGCAGAAGCAGGGACAAGATAGGGAACACAGAACAATGGGCTCAGTGAGAAACATGAATGAGCCATTACTGACACTGCTCTGGCCTCCACCCTGCCCTCCCAGGTTTTCCTAACACCTTGGTGGGGTTTTCTCCCTCTCAGTTGAACCACTGCCAAATCTGACTTTTGTAGGAATTGCACATTGGGAGGGTCAGGACCAGTGTTCCCTCTAAACTGAGTGTGAGCTAGCTCACAGTTTTTTAGCCTCTGGCTGTCAGGTAACCCTGCCATAAGATGGATGGAGGGGGGAGGAGGTGAAGAAGAGCTAACATCATTCACTGTTCTGGAATGCGGGAGTATCACAGGTTGTCTCACAAACACTCCAGGTGTCCAGATTTACTGTGTCTATGTAGCCGCTTATCTGTGCAGATGGCCTTGGGTCCCAGGGCTCCTTTTCGCCTTTGTGGAATTTCTGGTTTTATCATTCTAGTTGCCCTCTTCTGCACTTTTTCCAATGCTATAATATCCTTTTTGAGGTGTGGTGACCAGAACTGTACACAGTACTCCAAATGAGGTAGCACTATCAATTTATACAGGGGCATGATGATACTGGCTGATTTGTTTTCAGTTCCTTTCCTAATAATCCCCAGCATAGCATTGGCATTTTTTTTAAAACTGATTCCAAGATCTCTCTCTTGATCAGTTTCTGCCAGTTCATACCAGTGATCTTTGTCTCAAATAGTCTGAATTTAGCCTCTGAAGTTCATGAAAAAGCTCAATTAGAACATGAGTGTGAGCTTCGTTTTGAGATATCAATGTAGCTACTTCAGAATAAATGGTGTCTCTCAAAGCTTCAAACATAGAAAGATCACTGCCTGTTTCTGCTTTGAATGTTTTTGTCACAGTTTCAGGATTCACTGGATGTGGCATGCTACTAAAGCTCTCCAGAGAGTCTTCATCAACTTCTCTTATCCTGCTAGTGTCAGGTTGACTTTGGTGATTAACACTAATGGGATTTTGTACTGGCACTGCAAACTCAGTCTTAAGGAACAACTGGCTCTCTTTTCTTCCACTCTGATGGTCATTTACCCAAGTCATCCTACTGTTCTCCGCTTCCTCTTCAGACTGCTTCATAACTCTTGGCTTTTCTGCTCCAGCTGTGGAACTACTTTCAAAGGGCTTTGGAAATGCCATATCTTCAGTTTTCCCAGTAGTGTTAAGTTCTAGGGGTTGCTGTTGTCCACTGGTTTGAGCATCATAGTTGTGTGGAAAGTCACCCAAACCAGATAGGAACATGGAATCAAAGTTGATACAGACTTCTTCCATGCTGGCATCTTCCTCTTGATCCTTCTGGAATGCAGTTGGAATCACTGGAGGAGGCTCTACCACCGTTGGCTCTGCAACAGGGTCTGGAGAGGTTGCTGGGGTGTGCTCACCTTTCTGCTGCTTCTCAGACCGACAACGGGTTAACACCCTTATGTAGGCATCGGTTTGCCAGCTAGGTTCCTCAGGAACATTTTCAAAGTCCTTTAAGAAGTGCAGGTAGACATCTTCCTCTGAATTCCTTTTCTGACATTTCAGGTTCATGGACTCTGGGTTCCACAGTCATCCGCTATATCTTCCCCCACAAACATGGCTACCAGGGTGTAATCATGCACAGCTAGCTTCAACGATATGCTCCAGACTTCATATTTGATAGGTATCCTGGCCACTGGAAGGGCAATCCCTTTGGCATCCTGCAGGCGCTGCACTCATCTTTCTTCACCCAGGATGAGATATTTAGGATCCACAAGAGAGCAGTGGATGGTGGACAACAGGGACCCAGTGTCTCGCCAGGCTGCAACACTACACCCGTCCACAGTGACTTCCATATGGTGGTGCCGAGGAATCCATTCTGAATTGAACTCAGGAGGTGGGGGCCCACTGGAATCATGTGGTATGAGGGGGTACTTGCCTTAGGGCACTGCCTTTTAAGGTGTCCCAACTCATTGCACGAAAAACACCTTGGTGCTTTCTTCTCGCTGTTAGCGACTTCACCCCGGCACTCAAGGATACAGGTTGCTGCTCCTGGGATGGTAGTCCCTTTATTTCTGGCTGCTTTCTGGGTTGGGGAGGGGACTTAGGAAACTCCCTTTTATACCAGTCCTGGTTAGTGCAGTACCTCTACCCTCCATAGGCTTCAGCCAGTCGCTCTACCCACTGTCCTGCCTCTTGGAGGGTATTAGGGCTCTTGTCCACCAGGGGCTCTTGTCCACCTAATGTATTCAGGAAGAAGAGTCAGGAACCGAGCAATGCACATCAGGGCCTTGACATCAGCCAGGGTCTTGGCATCTGCAGCCTCCACCCACAAGTCATAGGCTTTTCCCAGT
The DNA here is from genome assembly GCA_029375565.1 of Gekko gecko. Classification (NCBI taxonomy): domain Eukaryota; kingdom Metazoa; phylum Chordata; class Lepidosauria; order Squamata; family Gekkonidae; genus Gekko; species Gekko gecko. The sequence continues at coordinate 211,274,296 of JAPDNY010000005.1, read as the reverse complement.
CTGTGTATTAACTGTGGGTAGGACTCTTTCCCTTCAAGTCTGATCTCTCTGAAGCACTTCCGGGCCCCTTCCTTGGTGAACCCCACCCTCTCTCACACTCTCCGCTTAAACAGCTTGTAGTCTGTTCTCTCTTCACCATCCATCTGCTGAAGCCAGGACATCACTCAACTGCGGTCTCAGCTTTTCCATGTACAGCTCTGAGGGGACCTTGTAGTCGATACAGACTTGTTCAAAATTCTGCAGGAAGGTTTCAATGTCTTCCCCTTCCTTGAACCAGGGGTACTTCTGACGGTCTTCTTTCACCATGGCATCTGTAGGAGGTTGGCCTTTTTCTAGCTTAGCCATCTCAAGCTAATGTGCCAGCCTCATTTTCTCCCTTTCCAGCTCCATCCTCTCTCACTCTAGTTCCAACTTAGCGACAGCCTCTTTCTCCTTTAGTCTAGCTGCAGTCTCCTCTTTCTGCAACTTTGCTTTCTCTAACTCAAGGTCTGCCTGTTTAAGTTGCAGCTGGAGACATAAGGCCTCTTCAGTCAAGAATGCCATTGCTTTCTCTGATGTGTCCTCTGACATGAGACCTGCAACGCCCGTTTGGGGTGTCTAGCAATAGGCGTGTCCTCTGATTTTTCTTTCCCAGATCAGAGGCACATGCACTACCTAACTCTGCCTCACTATCCAGTTGACCTGACATAAACAAAACCTTTTCACCACACCTTACCAGACCCTTACTTGGTCTTGCAAGCACCTTCAGACAATGGGGCTTCCTTAAGCCCAAAAGCAAAAAAAAAAAAATTCTCTCTGCCAAAGCCAAATGGCACTCTGCCTCACCAGGGCCCAAAATTAGTCCATCCCACTGCTACAGCCACCATATCATGGCTCAGGTGGGATGTCACCTGATGCTGCCACCACTCTGGTTCCAGGCTCCTCTGAGAAGGCCCAGAGCACCCTCCCGGGCCTTTAGACCTCCTTTTTAGCTGAAATGAGTGTGAGGACCAGGCAGAGTGAACCATGAAAATAGTTTATTTTATAGGAGATCAAACAAACAAGGTGTAGAATAATAACAGTAAATGGGTGAAAAGAAATCAAATGCCCTAAGGCATCCAAATATATACTGTCCCTAGCTCACTATCTCAAGTGGCCTTAGACTACTCACCCTTCCCTCAGGATGAGAGTTTCTTCCCCACAGCAGCCTCTCTTCTGGCCCTGTTCCCTGGGAAGAAGAACAGCTTTTTCTCTCACACCAGTTCTTTAACTCCCCAGCCCTCTTCTTCCCTATTGGTCAAAATTGACACCAAAACTTCCCAAGGCCTTCTGGGGTTTGTAGGCCCAGCCTCCCTTACTGCTAGCCAGGCTCCCTGGGCCTAGTAGGCTGCTGGTGGCACAGCCCAGATCATGATAGGTGATCTTGAAGATATGTGGGTCCCAGACCTTAAAGGTCACCACCAGAACCTTGAACCTGATCCAGTACTCCACTGGAAGCTACTGCAGCTTGTGCAGTACAGGATGGATATGTGTTGAACACGGAATCCCCATGAGGACCTGTAGAGCCGCATTCTGTACCAGTTGGAGTTTCCTGGTCAGCTTCAAGTGTAGACCCGCATAGAGCAAGTTACAGTAATCCAGTCTGGAGGTGACTGTTGCATGGATTACTGTGGCTAGATCAGGGTGAGATAGGGAGGAGGCCAGTTGCCTGACCTGGCACAGTTGGAAAAACGCCATTCTGGCAATAGCAGTGACCTGGGCCTCCATTGTTAAAGAGGCATCCAGGATCACACCCAGGCTCTTGATGACTGGTTCCAGTCTCAAGGGCATGCTGTCAAGAGCTGGGAGCTGGCATCCCAAACCAGAATCTCCCCAGCCCAGCCACAGACCTTTATCTTAGAAGGATTCAGCTTCAGCCAGTTCTGTTTCAGCCACCCCACCACAATCTCCAATCCCTTGGCCAGATTTCCTGAGGCAGTGTCTGGCTGGCCACCTATCAGCAAATAAAACTGGGTGTCATCCACATACTGTTGACAACCTGTCAGGTAATCCTGACATGAGGTGGATGGAAGGGAAGGAGGGAGGTATGGTCTGCAGCTTTTCATGTTCTGGAATGTAGGGAGGTGTACAGGTTGCCTAGGGAACACAGATTTACAACGCCTGGAAAATCTGTTATCTCACCAGATGTCCTTGGGTCCCACAGACTCTTTCCTCTGTTTGGGACAGCTCTGGGTATTTTGGTTATTTACAACTTTTGCACCTTTTGCCACATGCGCACTTGGCAACTATTGGTAGATAGATGGGGGGGCATTTCAAAGCTAGTATAACTGTGGGTGCCGTTAAGCTTTAGTTATCACTGACAATGTATTGCTAACGTATCTCTTAGAACTGCTTTCAATAAACGCTATCTTCTTTATGGAGCCTGGTGTTTGACTGACTTTCTGGAGAACTTGACACAACCCAACCTGAACCTCCACACCAGTTGGGTGAGGGGGCACATATAAATGTTAAGTAACATCAGGGAGAGGATTGCACATACTAAGGGCTACCTAGGTGACATCCTCTCTCCCAATGCCACCCTCTGTCCCTGACCTTGGAGAAATGGCATAAGCCATTTCAAGACTACCCAACGAACTCCTATGTTGCAGAGATGGTGGGTCAAAAAATCATGGACTGTGTCAAACACTGCTGTAAGATCTAGCAATAACAGCAGCACCACCCCACCTGTATCCAACTGGCTGTGGAGCTCATTTGTGAAGGTGATGGAATATCTATAGTAAGATTATTTAAACTTTGCATGGTTCTTTATTAAAGATTTAACAACATTTTACTTCAATACCACAAGATTGTTAGATATAACAAAATAAGGCTTTTTCTTATCTTGGGTGTAAGAACCTAAATTTAAACTTGTGATAAGTTTCCTTTAATGGTGAACAGTTAAATCTTGCAGTCCATTATACTATAGGTATTTTTTTTTTATTAAATTCTTCTCTCTTCTGCTTGTTTCAGTTAATAGTATACTCAATATACCTTATGTTTCATTATTCGTCATAGGTACTTTATTGGATCATGATCTGCATTATCTGCTCAATAATAGTTAACTCATCTTTTCTAAAAATATATATTAATAAGCTATAGTAACATATTCCATATTTCAAAATATCATTAAATACATCCTTTTCTAATATCCCTTCCATCCCCCCCTCTTGGCTTCCAGCAATGCTCCCACCCCTTCATTAACCCCTTGTTGCTTTACTTTTCATTTTCATTAAAACTTCTCAGTATTTCAATTCTTCATTTCTTACATTTTCCGTTTCTCTGTCTAAATCTTAGGTAACCTTTTAGCTATTATTCAATCATTATTTTCTATATTTTACTCTCAATAGTTATCAAAGCAAAGTAAATTATTTTTAATATCCCAGTTCGTTTCAACATAGTCTTTAAAATCCTTCCATTCTGCAAGAAATTCTTCATCCTCTTTATCATTAAGTTCCAAAATTGAGCATAGGGCATTCTAGCTGTTGAAATCAAATACCATAACAATGTTCTCTTTGTCACATTTATTTCTTCCATTTTTAGACCTAAAAGTAATACTTCTGGTTCTTTTTTCAGGGTACATTTCAGGATTTTCTGTATTTCATTGTGAACTTCAGTCCAGAAAGCTACTGCTTTATCACAAGTCCACCACATATGGTAAAATGAGCCCTCCTTTTTTTTTACATTTCTGACACTTGTTAGACATGCTCTCATTCATATTGGCATTTTTTTTTGCGTCATATACAATCTATACATCATTTTATAACAATTTTCTTTCACATTAACACAGGTTGAAATTTTCAATGACTTGGCTTCCAGTCTGGGATTCATGGCGTCCTGACGTGTTCTGGCTTGCTCTCAGAGCTCCCAGAGCATAGGGAGGGTCTTGACGACAGGGTGGGCTTCATATAGCCCACCGCAGATCCCCCCAGGCAGGGGGGTGACTGGCAGTGAGGCTTGGCCCGAGAGGGAGTTGAGATCGGCTGATAGCGGGGCTTTAAAGAGCGTCGCGACCAGCCTTGATCCCCTCCCCCCCTAGAAGGCACTTCGGAAATTCTCTACAAGACCCCACCGAGTTGGATTCTCAACATAAGAATGCATGACCCAGACTTCCAAGACATTCTACTGAAACTGATATCAAGGAAACACTGCTATAACAAGACACGGACTTTGAAGGTAACTTTTTAAAATTGCTCACCGGAGACGTGTTTTGGCCGAGAGTAAACAACATCCGATGAAGCGCATGATTGTGCTGTATCTTTTGTACTAACACCGACTCCGAAAAAGAGCAGTTAAACAGCTAAAAAAGGCCCAAAAGCCGGTTTGTTGAACATTCCTGCGGTTGGAATATTGACTTTAAAATAGAAACTAACAGCAAGCCCCGTGAGAACTAGTGTGGAAAAGTACTCTAGCTGCAGCAGAAATCGCCAGAACAGGAAATGACCTCAGACCAGACAAGTAATATTTCCTAGAGAAGACCAAGGAGGCCAGAAGAAGGGAGGAAACCAGAGACAAGGGGGACAACTAAAATTGCCGGACAGGAAGTGAGTAACCGGAAGAACCATCTACCATAGAGAAATTGTGCCCGCCATTTTGAGAAGGTCAGAAAAATTATACTTCGATTTTAACCAAAAGACTTAATAGAAAAAAGTGAAATTAGAGCGATTTAGGTGGGCATAAGAAGGACTTTAATTTGATGTAAGTTTTAGGTGAATTTTAAACAACGGCTTACGATCTGCGGCAACGACAGAGGGCGATCTCCTGGTCCTCCCCGAAAATGGCTGCTAAAGAAGAAAAGAAGCTACAGGGCTTGATGGAAGCTATGGAGAAATGAGTGATGGACGCGTTACAAAAGATAGAAAAAACTTTAGTAACAGAAGTATCAGACTTGAAAAAGGACCTATCTGGGATTACAAAAGAGATACAGACACTGACTAAAAGAGCAGATGAGATGGATGAAAGAGTGAAGAGAGTGGCATCCAATGTTGCTGAGGTTGCTATAGAAACAGAAAAAGTTAATGTGATGTTCCAATACAATGCAATGCTTAACCATATGAGATTCAGGGGGATCCCTGAAGACAAAAGTGAGAACATTCATTCTGTTATGGTGGATGCTGTTGCAGATTTTTTAAAAATGGAAGAGGAGAAGGTGGCGGCACAGATTGATATGGTGTACAGAGTCAACTCTGCGATTGCGCAAAGGAAAAAAATTACCCAGAGATGTGATTGTCCAGTTTATATCCAAAAAACTGGAGGATCTATTTAAGCAACAGTTTCAGGAAGATTTCACAATTGACAACAAGAAAATCATGATATTAAAGGAACTACCCAGAGCAATTCTTCAGGATAGACAACTCTTTAAAGACTTGATTGACGAACTGAAAACAGAGGGTATAAGATACAGATGGGAAATTCCAAAAGGTGTCAGTTTTACATTCAAGTAGAAGAGAGTCACCATCAAGTCAGTAGAGCAAATGACCAGATTCATCAATGATAACTTTAAAGACTCTGATAAATAAGTACAAAAACAACATGGAGAGTCAAATTATATCATGGAATGTCAATGGACTTAATTCACCTCAAAAAAGAAAAAATGTTAGACTTTGGTTGGAAAAACAAAAATGTGATATTGTCTGTTTGCAAGAAACACATATTAAAAAAACTGATGCTAAATTTTTGATTCAAAAAGATTAGGAGAGGAGTTTTATTCCCTCTCCTCCCAAAAGAAAAAAGGAGTTGTTATATATATATTAAAAAGGAATTAGAACCAAAAGAAGTTTTTAAAGATAATGAAGGGAAGCTTTTGGCGGTAGAAGCCATGCTGCAGAGCAAAAAGACTTTAATTGTTAACCTTTAGGCTCCAAACGGTGCGAAGGAAAAAATTTTCCAGGATTTGTGGGAACAGCTACGACAGCTAACCTATGAGCAAATGATATTAATGGGTGACTTTAATGGTACTGTTAATAATGTTATTGATAGAAAATCCCAAAAAGGAAACGAAGGCATGGGCAAACTTCCAAAAGTCTTTTTTCAATTGGTTAAACATGAACATCTGGAAGATGCTTGGAGAGTTAAAAATCCCAAGGATAGAGAGTATTCCTTTTACTCATCAAGACATGAATCTTTCTCAAGGATAGACATGATGTGGATGACTGAGAATTTGATCTTGCAGACACGCAAAATCGAGATGTTACCTAGAACTCTCTCTGACCATAGTCCAGTAAAATGGTCAACATATATTAAAAGAAAGAAATTCCGATGGAGACTCAATGAGGATTTGCTGGACAAACAAAATATTGTGGACAAAATAAGGACAGAAACCCAAACATATTTTCAACTGAATTTAAACAAGGATGTACAGACGCAAACGGTATGGGAGGCCTATAAAGCTGTGATGAGAGGACACCTGATTGCAATCAATAATAATGAAAAGAAACAACAATTGAAAATAGATAAAGAGATTACGGAAAATATTCGGAAAAAAGAAATGGAGCTTAAGAAAAGGCCTGGCAAAAAGAAGATTTTGAGAGAATTGAGGATTTTAAAGGAACAATATGAGGCGAGGTTAAACAAAGAAGTATATTGGAACTTGAAAAAATTGCAACAGAGGTCCTTTGAAGGTGCAAATAAACCTGGTAAATATTTGGCATGGCAATTGAAGAAAAGAAGAGAGAATAAAACAATCACTAAATTGAAAGATGGAAATAAAGAAATTTCAGACCCAGGAGGGATCCGGAGGGAATTTTATAAATATTATGCGACTCTTTTTCAAGCAAAACAAGTGGATCTGCAAAAGATGCAAGACTATTTATCTAAGGTTAATTTGATACAACCAAGCCTAGAAATGAAAGCAATATTAAATGCTGTAATAACTAAAGAAGAAATCAGTAAAGCAATAGGAGAGGCAAAGATTTCCAAAGTTCCAGGTCCAGATGGTTTTTCAGCTAAATTTTACAAAAAACTTCATGAAGACCTGGTTCCGGTGTTAGAGATTCTTTTAAACGAAATTAGGAGAACTGGGAAGATTCCAGATTCCTGGAATGAAGCTGCGATCACCTTAATTCCGAAAGAAACGCAAGATTTAACAAATGTAAAGAATTATCGACCTATCTCACTGTTAAACAACGATTATAAGATTTTTGCAAAAATATTAGCAGAGCGCCTTAAAGGGTTCTTGAAAGACACTATTGCTGAAGATCAAGCCGGATTCTTACCAAATAGACAAATAAAAGACAATATGAGGGTTGTTTTAGACGCAATTGAGTATTATGATAAACACCCGGAAAAAGAAGTTGGCTTTTTATTTTTGGATGCAGAAAAGGCATTTGATAATTTGAATTGGGAATTTATGTTTAAAGTGTTTGAGAAATCCCAGATGGGCACAGAATTTATAAGAATGATTCAATCAATATATAAAGAACAAAAAGCTACGGTGATTGTGAATGCAGAACCAACAGAAGTGTTCCGGGTCAGAAAGGTACCAGACAGGGTTGCCCCCTGTCACCATTGCTATTTATCTGGATTTTGGAGATTTTGCTGCAAATGGTTAGAGATGATGATAACATAAAAGGTTTGAATGTTAGAGGTTTTTCATATAAACTACGAGCATTTGCGGATGATATTATGTTTATTGTTGAAGATCCTGTTAATAATATGCCTAAGGTATTTGAAAAAGTAAAAGAGTTTGGCGATCTCGCAGGGTTCTATGTAAATAAGAATAAGTCCAAGTTATTGTGTAAAAATATGATAGCTACAAAGCAACAAATGTTACAAAACGTGACAGAATGTGAAGTGGTTAAAAAGGTTAAGTATTTGGGAGTTGAAATTACAATGAAAAATATAGACTTGTTTAAGAATAATTATGAAAAACTGTGGGTTTCGATAAACAGTGACTTAGAAAAATGGGAAAAACTTAGATTATCTCTTCTTGGAAGAATTGCCGTTGTCAAAATGAATGTACTGCCCAGGTTAATGTTTTTGTTCCAGACAATACCAATTGTGAAAGATGTGAAAGTGTTGGTGAAATGGCAAAGAGAAATCTTTAAATTCATCTGGGCAGGAAAGAAGCCAAGAATTAAAATGAAGATAATGTACGATACTAAAGACAGAGGTGGCTTCCAAGTCCCGAATTTGCGTTTGTATCATGAAGCTGTATGTATGTCTTGGTTATCTGATTGGGTCAATTTGGAAAATAGAATGCCTATGCATTCTTAGCTCTTGAGGGGCACGATTGCAGATTTGGCTGGCATGCCTATCTTTGGTATGGGAAAAATAAAGTTGATTCAATGTTTAAGCATCATTATGTAAGGAGAACATTGTTTGATGCATGGACCAGGTACAAGGATACAGTTTCCGATGAGAGGCCTTTGTGGATTGTTCCAGCAGCAGTTATACATCCTTTTTCAGAACATAAAGGTAATGATTGGTTGAAATACCAAGAACTGTTGCAAAAAGAGTATGGATGGTTACAATATTGTCAAATAAGGGATATTTGCAAAAAAGATTGTAAAGAGGTTGGTTTTAGAGCTAAGAATGATGAGTTTGAAAATATATGGTTGAAAAGAGAGCGAAAAATGATCTCAAAGATGTATAAAACTTTGTTGACTACATATACTTTGGATGAAACTGTTAAAGAGCAAATGATAAAATGGGCCATAAACATGAACAAAGAAATTTCTATGGAAACATGGGAGTTTTTGTGGAAAAGATCCTTTAAAATGTCTACCTGTGTTAATGTAAAAGAAAATTGCTACAAGATGATGTATAGGTGGTATATGACACCAAAAAAGATTGCTAATATTAGTATGGATAAGAACTTGAGTAATAAGTGTTGGAAATGTAAAAAAACAGAGGGTTCTTTTTACCATATGTGGTGGTCATGTGATAAAGCAAAGGTATACTGGTCTAATATACACTGTGTGATGCAGAAAATATTAAAAATCCCAATTGGGAGAAGACCGGAACTTCTTCTCTTAGGTTTGAGAATGGAAAGAATTCCACAGGAAAAAAGGACATTATTATGGTAAATGATTACGTCGGCGAGAATGGCCTTCGCTCCACAATGGAAAGCGGAGAAGGTGCCGGATATACATGACTGGTTTAGAAAATTGCTGTTTTTAGCGGAAATGGACAAAATGACAAAAAAGCTAAATGGACAAATGGCAGAACAGTATATAAAAGATTGGGAAGGTTTGAAATTGTATTTGGAAACTGAATACAGAATGAAGGGGAAAATGTACAATTTAGATCTGTATGGATACTGAATGAGTAGTGAATTGAATTCTGAATTGTATTATACTGTTATATGAAAATATGTTGAAATTAGTTAGATGTTTTATATATTTGAAATGTGTTACCTGGTTTGTCGATTCATATAAGTCTAAACCTGATTACCGTCTAATATATACTTTTTCTGTTATTAGCAGTGTTGGAAGCCTATTGGGGGGGTGGGAGGGATGGGATGGAAATTTTTTCAAACTGTATTGGTAACGTTGTTGAAAATGTTGAGCGCATCCCAATAAAATTTTGTTTAAAAAAAAAAAAGAAATTTTCAATGACTTTTTCCACAAACATTCCCATGATGACATAGTTATTTCTTTATTTATATTTATAGCCCATTTTATCATTTGTTCTTTTACCATTTCATCCTCTGTATACCATTTTAACAAAACCTTATAAATTTTTGAAATCACTTTTTCCCGTTTCTCTGCCCATACACCTTCAATTTCATTATTTTCCCTCCTGAAACCATAACTCTTTTTGTCAGACTTATATAAATCATAAATCTGTCTATAATTTAACCAATCATATTCAAAATCCAGTTCCTCTCTGGCTCCCATCACGAAACTATTCCCTTCTGCTTTCAAAATGTCTCTATAGGATATCCAATCCTCACCTTTATGCCTTGAAAATGGTTTAATTACTTCTGCCGGTACTATCCATAGTGGTCTTGCTTCAAAAAAAATCTTTTATACCTCATCCAAGTCTCGAACAGTGATCTTCTTATAAAATGGTGTTTGAAGAAATTATCCATTTTGGATTTTTCATACCATAAATAGGCGTGCCAGCCAAATTTACGATCATGTCCTTCCAGCGCTAACATTTTTCTATTGTCTAAATTAATCCATTGTTCTAACCAAGATAGGCACACCGCATTATGATACAGTCTAAAATTAGGTAATTGAAATCCTCCTCTTTCCTTTGCATCACATAGAGTCTTCATTTTAATCCTCAGTTTCCTTCCCGACCACACAAATTTTGATATTTCTTTCTGCCATAGATTCAACACCTTACAATCTTTTACTATCGGAATATTCTGAAATAAAAACATCAAACAAGGTAAAATATTCATCTTAACTACTGAGATGTAGTAATGATGAGTTCAAAGTGTCCCATTTTTTTATATCCTATTGAATTTTACTCCAGATCTTTTCATAATTGTTCGTAAAAAGATCTATGTTTTTCGTTGTCAACTCAATTCCTAAATATTTTGTTTTTTTAACCACTTCACATTGTATTTTTTCTTGCAGTTCCAATTGCTTTTCTTTCGTCATGTTTTTACGTAACACCTTTGTTTTGTTCTTATTCACATAAAACCCAGTCAGGGGCTGAGTACAGACTGGCAATTTGCCCCGGGAAGGGACCCGGGCCGACAACGATTCAATACTGGAGTAAATGGGACGTTCACACAGGCACATCTGCCTGGCGTCCCCCACCCGTAGCCTACCAGTGCTGTTGCGCTTCACTGCCGGATTAAAAAAACACCTGATAAATGTTGCGGGGTGCGTGTCTTAACGGTTCAAGCCCCCAAACCTTTACTAGGACTTCCTAGCCACCTCAGTCTCTCACCTGCTTGCACTGCAGATCCAGCAGAGGAACCTCTTATAGTAACCACACAAAGGCAGTCCAGTGGTACACTATATACAAGAGTTTTATTCACAGTATTCACAAGCAAAGTGCTACGCCAGGCATCCAATATACAAAAGGAAAAGAATAGCAGTAGTACAAAGACATATATACAAACCTCCACCAATCAGTGGACTGCTGAGTCACAGTGACTGCACACTGTTCAGTGCCAGGCAGAACAAGTTGGGACTTGTCCTCTGAATACATCAGCTGACACTAACTGACAGGTAGCTGTCATCCTAGATCCTAATGATCTAGCTACTGGAGATTAACATACAACACTCCCCCTTAAGCTTCAGTAGGTAGGATCATGTTGAGTCTCCCCTAAGGTTCAAGAATTGTGCTTCATTCAAGCCCTTAGTAAACATGTCTGCAACATTCTCACTAGACATACAGTGTTGTAATGACACTATTTTTCTTTGGACAATATCCCTAACATTTTGGTATCTAATGTTAATGTGCCTAGATCTAGGCCTTATACCTTGGGCATCTGCTAACATTTCAGCTGCAGTATTGTCACATTTTACAATCATAGGCATATCATGCTTTACATCAAAATCTGTTAACAGTTGTTGTAGCCATTCCATTTGTACAGTCAATTCATTCAAGGCCGCAAATTCGGACTCACACGTACTGGTTGAAACTAGACTCTGTTTTACAGATTTCCATATCACCAATGATCCATGCACAAAAATTACATAGCCAGTTATAGACTTTGCATCAAGATTGGAGCCCCAATTTGAATCACTATAACCCAGAACCTGTTGTGCATTGTTTAAACCCAATACAAGTTTGCATTTCTTGGTTCCCTTTAAATACCTTAAAAGCCTTTTAGCTGCATTCCAGTCCTGTTTGTATGGTTTAGCACTTTTTTGGCTAAGTGCATGAACAGCATAACAAATATCTGGACGAGACCATGTAGCTAAATAGTTTAAAGAACCTATCAATGACTGGTACAATTGTTTTTGTTCAAAGACTTCATCTTCAGGTTCTCTAGCATAGCTAGTAGAGATTGGTGTGGACACAGGTTTTGCATCAAGCATATTATATTTTTCCAACAATTTTACAATTTTGTTTTCTTGGCATATTTCAAAATAACCATCAGAGTTTCTGCTGATATCTATTTCCAGATAATGACTAATTGTACCAAGATTCTTCATTTTAAAATATTGTTTTGTTGTACATTCAAACCATGTCAGATCTTCTGCTTGCCCATAGATAAAACACACATCATCGACGAAAAGTACCAAATAACATTTGTTTCCATTGATGACTTTACTGAACATGCATGGGTCAGCAAGACTCTGTTTGAACCCCATATCAGTCAAAGTGTTTGTTAAACATTGGTTCCAGAGATGACCTGATTGACGTAAACCATAAAGACCTTTCTTTAGTTTTAATACCAAATTTGGATTTTCATTCACAAAACCAGGGATTTGTTGCATGTACAATGCTTCTTTCAAGTCTGCATTCAAATATGCTGTAGTGAAATCAAAGTGTTGAACATGCATTCCCTCTATACCTGCTTTAGTCAGGGCCACATTTAAAGTATGACTTTTTATTGTGGGTGCAAAAGTTTCATCAAAATCTTCACCAATAAGTTGAGAAAAGCCTTGAGCTACTAACCTAGCTTTCTTTTGAGGTTGACCACCCTGTACAGGTTTTAATTTATACACCCATTTGCAACCTATGATTCTGCTACCCTCTGGTGCTTCAGCCAGTTCAAACACATCATTTGAACACAATGAATCATATTCAGTTTGCATCGCCTGCATCCAGGCTTGTTTTTCATCTTTAGGCATTACAGTAACATCATAATAACATGTAGGCTCCTTTACACAGACCATATTTACAACTTGTGTTTCAAAACCATACCTCTGAGGAGGAATACCTTTGTTGCTCCTTTCAGACCTTCTAAGAGTACTGGTTTCAGCCTGTACATCACTTGAAACAGTAGACTGAGAAGATGAGCCAGGTTGAGACTCCTCAGAATTTGACACAGTTTGTTGATCACCTGAGAGTGGTAACATTGCCTTTTCATATAGTGAGTTACCATGAATCTTGTGCCAATTCCTTCCCTCAGTGAAGTTGGCAGACCTACTAAAACTGAGTTGGTTATGATCATTTACAAACCTATAAGCCTTCATACCAGACTGGCATCCTATGAAAGTCAAGAGTTTGGATCTCTGACCACCCTTCCTGCGCTGATTCAATGGTACATTTACCCATGCTTGGGAACCAAACACACGCAGAAAATCTAACTTTGGCATTTTTTGGTACAACATTGCATATGGTATGGAATTTGTTACTCTTGTCCACAGCCTATTTGTAACAAAAGTGGCATATTTTAAGGCTTCTGCCCAATACTGTTTAGGCAATTGTGCATCAGCGAGCATGGCATACATAACCGTCTGTAAAGTAGCATTTTTTCTTTCAACAACCCCATTCTCAGCTGGCGTGCTAACATTTGCCACACGATGTTTCACCCCTAGATTTCTTAACCATTGTTTCATTTTGTTTGACATAAATTCAGAACCCATGTCAGTTTGTATAGCTTTGAGATCCCCTAATTGGTTCTTTACCTTCTTGTACCAATATTTCAGTGACTCAAAGGCATCAGACTTATGTTTTAAAATATAAGTCCAAACATATTTTGAAAAATCGTCAACCACTGTCAGGGCAAAGCGATTATTAGACACACTGGGTGCAAAAGGACCTATGATATCAACATGTACTAGTTGCAAAGGATAAGTTGACTCCCTTTCACTTTTGCGTGCCACAGGATAAGCATGAGATTTAACCTGTTTACATATTTGGCAATCAAGAAAAGTATTACAAGCCTTAACACCTTCTTTACCTGTTAAAGCAAGGGTTTCATTAATTGCCTTGAAGGAGGCGTGGCCTAACCGGCGATGGAGGAGATGTAGGCACTCATGATGTGGATCCTTATTTCCAGGAACACTTGCTGTAGCTGCAAGAACAGAGCTATTCAATACATACACCCCATTTACAAGGTTAGCATTTGCAATTTCCCTTCCACCTTTCTTAATAAGACATTGCTCCCCACCAAAAATAATTTCAAAGTTGGCACGATCCAGTGCCAGAACACTAAGTAAATTACTTTCCAGAGTTGGAACACAGATTACGTTCTGGAAGGTGTGGTTTAGACACTGTAGGGTTAGTTCTCCAGAACAAGTCACTTCTGCTACATGACCATCTGCAAGGCTTACATGTTGTAGCTGAGCATCACGCACATTCATCAACAAGTCAGGACTGTTTACAATTGTGACACTTGCCCCACTGTCGAGAACCCATTTTGACTTGTCTTCCTCCTTGGTAGTGACAAGAGACACAAAAGGACGACTCGACGACGTGTCAGAGCGACCACCAAGATTGTTCCTTTTGTTTGAAGGACAGGATTTTTTTACATGTTTTGTTGAGCCACACAGATAACAGCGTTTTATTTGCAGAGCTTTAGCTGGCTCTATCTTTTCCTCTTTGAAACTTCTGCTGAAGCTTTTATTTCCACTGGCAACTCCCACACAGTCATTAGTTCGCTGGCAGGCAACCGGAGCAGACAGAGACTGCTGAGATTTTAGTTTTGCTTCATATTCCAAAGCTCTCCCAATTATATGCTGAAGGTTCAATTGGGCAGGCTGCAGCCCCTCCAAATTTACTATAAGGGAGTCGAAAGCCTCGTTTAATGAACTGAGTAGGAGATAACATTTATCTTCAGCGCTAATTTGTTTACCTCTGCCTTCAAGCTGTTGATAAAGCTCAGTCAGCACATTGATATGCTCCCGAACTGATTCGTTTGGAGCTTGAACTTTTCTATACAAACGGCGTGTCAAAGACATCACGGTTCCAGCAGTTGTTTGCACATAAACATCTTTAAGTGATTGCCAAGCCTCCCGTGCATCAGCTGCTGACGTAATATGAATAAGCTGATCGTCACTCACCGACAAAACAATGCATGCCAGGGCTCGTTTAGCCTTCGGCTGGTCTCCCACAGGCACAGGGTCAGGAGGATCTTCAACATACAGCCAAATCCCCTCTCTAATGAGGTAATGCTTCATTTTAAAAGCCCAAACGTCGTAGTTTGTAGAAGTTAATTTGTCCACCACTTGCATAGCTGGCATGAGAGCCATAATTCACTCCCGACTCACCAACACTCACAAGCTGGAACTGCCGTCTGTTCTCCGGCGTGGCTCTTGCTGCATACAGGCTTATCTGGGCAGGTCACTCCCCCACTCCTGGAGAATGCAGTAACTGTCCACCTCAGCTCCTGGACTCACAGCTGCACACACCACCTTTCAGCACGGCTCACCGGCGTTCCTTGGAAAGCAGAAGCTGGTTGTTCACACGAAGCTGGCTCTCCTTCAGACTGGGCTGGGTCCTTAGCAGGCTGGGTTCGAACCCGTTAAGGTCTGGGCCCATAACCCTGTTGCGGGGTGCGTGTCTTAACGGTTCAAGCCCCCAAACCTTTACTAGGACTTCCCAGCCACCTCAGTCTCTCACCTGCTTGCACTGCAGATCCAGCAGAGGAACCTCTTATAGTAACCACACAAAGGCAGTCCAGTGGTACACTATATACAAGAGTTTTATTCACAGTATTCACAAGCAAAGTGCTACGCCAGGCATCCAATATACAAAAGGAAAAGAATAGCAGTAGTACAAAGACATATATACAAACCTCCACCAATCAGTGGACTGCTGAGTCACAGTGACTGCACACTGTTCAGTGCCAGGCAGAACAAGTTGGGACTTGTCCTCTGAATACATCAGCTGACACTAACTGACAGGTAGCTGTCATCCTAGATCCTAATGATCTAGCTACTGGAGATTAACATACAACAATAAAAGCCATCGCAAATCCGAAAGCCCACATTCATCGTGCGTTTCTCTGCTTCCGGGGAGCCTGAACGCGCAAGCAAAAAGCCGGGCGGAAGCTGCATTGGGCACGAGGCAGCAGCGGTGTGATTGGCTGCGCTCCGCTCCACTGCCCAATGCAGTGCCAGCATTGCAGGGCCAAAAAAAAAAAAATCGGCAAAATGCACTTATGCGCATGAGCGCATGAGCGCATGAGCGTTCATGCGCACATACACCCATACACCCACAGCCGAATTAATGGGGAAACGGCAAATATAGCACGCCTCCAGCGCGGCAGTCTGAACGCTCCCGCACGTCTCTGTCCCATATCTTCCAGCAGCGGCCCCCGCTGTGTGGATGGGAAAGCCCGGTATAGTTTAATCCGGGCTTTTTTTGCTACGACTGGCTACCGGAGCAAACTGCCAGTCTGTACTCAGCCAGGGTCTCCAAATTCCTTAATCCTTTCTAACAACAACGGTAAATTAATTACTGGCTCTTCGACCAAAAACATTACGTCGTCCACAAATGCCCTATATTTGTACATGAAGCCTCCAATTTTAGTCCCTTCATGTCCTTTTCTTCTCTTATCTTCCCCAACAATACTTCCAAAATCCAAATAAACAATAAAGGGGATAGCAGACAACCTTGTCTGGTGCCTTTTTGAACTTTAAAATACTCCGTCATCTATTTATTTACATTCAATGATGCTTTCTGTTCTGAATATATCACCCTAATTACATTTAAAAAGGGCTGTCCAATGTCCATTTTCTCCATCACTTGAAACATAAAGTCCCAGTTTAAATTGTCGAAGGCTTTTTCAGCATCTACAAATAGAAAAGCAACCTCTTTTTCTGGATGTTTATCATAATATTCAATTGCATCTATCACCATTCTTAGATTGTCTCTAATTTGTCTGTCTGGTAAAAAACCGGCTTGTTCTTCTGTTATAACATCTTTCAAGTAATTCTTCAATCTTACTGAAATTATTTTGGCAAACAATTTATAATCATTATTAAGAAGAGAAATTGGTCTGTAATTTTTTACATCTGTTAGATCTTGTCCTTCTTTTGGTATGAGTGATATATTGGCTTCTTTCCACGTCTCTGGTATTAATTTAGTCTCCTGTATGTCATTTGATAAAAGTTCCAAGATTGGGGTCAGTTCCTCCTTTAACTTTTTATAAATTTTTGCAGTAAATCCATCTGGACCTGGAGCTTTCCCCAACTTAGCATCGTCTATCGCATTATAGATTTCTTCTTATTGAATTGGACCATTCAACATAATCTTTGCTTCTACCTTTGGAATTTCTACTTTGTCCAAATATTCTTTAATTTTTTCTGGGTCTATCTTCTTTTTCTGAAATAATTTTGCATAGTACTTAAAAAAACCTCTTTTTAAACCATTCATATCCACAATTTCTTTATCTTCATCCATTATTTTATTTATTATCCTTTTTTCTCTTCGATTTTTTAGTTGCCATGCCAAAAGTTTTCCTGGCTTATTTGCTCCCTCAAAAGATTTTTGTTGCAATTTCTTTAAATTCCAATACAATTCCCGATTAAGTATCACATTCAGCTGTTCTTGTAAAATTTGTATCTCTTTAATAATTTTCTTTTTCCCTGGTCTTTTCTTTAATTCTTTTTCTTTTTGCTGGATCTTTTCTTGTATATTATTTTGTTGTTTCATCCTTTGTTTCCTATCCTTCGCATTTAACGGTATAAGTTATCCTCTCATTACCACCTTATATGCATCCCAAACAGTCTGTATCTTCACATTTTGGTTTAAATTCATTTGAAAGAATATCTGGGTTTCCTTTTGCAATATCTCAATTTTTTTTTCTTATCTAGTAAATCTTCATTGATTCGCCACTGAAACTGTTTAACCTTTTCTTTTAGGGTCCATATCAATGGATTATTATCTGAGTTAGTCTTTGGTAAAATCTCCACTTTTTGCATTTTTAATGCAATATCTCCAGACATCCAAATCATGTCAATCCTGGAAAAAGAATTATGTCGATTGGAATAAAAAGTAAAATCTTTAACCTTAGGGTTCCATTTTCTCCACACATCTTCCAGTTTCTCTTGTTCCATCAGTTCAAAATAAACTTTTGGTAGTTTTCCCATCTTTTCATCAATTTTCTTTGATTTCCTATTCAGTTTATTGTTTACTGTACCGTTAAAGTCTCACGCCAGGATTATCTGATCATAATTCACTTGGTCCAATTCTTTCATTAAATCTTTTTTAAAAAATTCTTTTGCTCCATTAAGTGCATATATATTAACTATCAATATTTTTTCTGAAGCATTGTAGTTTCCACTCCAATATATCTCCCATCTTTATCGCTAAAAATTTCTTTTGGGTCTAATTCTTTTTTTACATAGGTCACAACTCCTTTGTTGTTTTTTCCCTGCCAATGAATAAAATTCTTCTCCCAATTTTTTATTGATCAAATATTTGCTGTCCTGTTTTTTAACATGAGTTTCTTGTAAACAAATAATATTACATTTTTGTTTTTCCAGCCAATGTTTTACTAGTTTTCTTTTATTGGGTGAATCAAGACCGTTCACATTCCATGATAAAAATTTGTAATCCATCGTGTCTTGTCTTATATATCTCCAAAGTCTTCTAAATTATCTGCCTTAAACCTCTGCATTTCTCCTGGTGTCTTAATCGTATATCTTAACATATGATAGGTAAGACAGTCCTTGTGGAATTTCCCATCTGAACCTAATGTCAAACTGCTTCAGCTTGTCGACCAGCTTCTTGTACTTCTTTCTATCCTGTAGAATCGCTTTTGGGAGTTCTCTCATTATTATTATCTTTTTGCCATCAATCTCCAAGGGTTGTGTAAATTGTTTCTTGAAAATATCCTCTTTCATCTTCCTTTTTACCACTTCTACAATCACATCTCTCGGCAATTTCTTTCTTTGAGCATATGCTGAGTTCACTCTATAAATTAAGTCAAAATCAGAATCTAGTTCTCCTTGATCTTCTCCCAAATACTCTGTCAATGCTGTCGTCACCACCAAACGTATGTCTTCCTCCGCCGCTTCCTCAATCCCTCTTAGCCTCAGATGATTTAACATTGCTCTGTATTCCATCATTGACTCCAGTCTCTGATTATCTTGTAGTGCTGTCTCCATTTTTTTATCTATAACTTGTGATTTTTGCTCCAATTCAGTCGATTTTACTACCAGACCTGGCACTTGGTTGTTCGTGTCTGCCACTTCTTTTTTAATTTCTGCCATTTCTGCAATAACCAATTCTTTCATTGCCACCACATTCTTCTCTTGCATTTCTTCCAGCTGCTCCAGCTGTTTTTCCATTTGTTTTTCCAACTGTTGTTCTTTCTGTTTTACCAGTCCTTGAATTGCATCCATCATTCTCTTTTCCATTGCATCAATTGCAGCTTGCCACTCTCTCTTTTCTTTCCCTGCCATCCTCGGACTCGATGCCAAAGCTGCTCTTTGCCTTTGTTTTGGGTCCGTTTTGAAACTTTTTAAAACTTGCTCCAAATTCGCCTCTTTTATATAATCCAAGTGTTCTATATGTGTTTATTCAAATCACCACTTTTTAACACTCCTTTAAAGTCAATTTCAGTCTGAAAATTAAGTTTTAAAATTTAAACCTCCTTAAAATGGCAGGCATGATTTCTCTATGATTTTCTGGCTAGAGTAGGCTCTTTTAGAACTTCCTTCTTCCTGTCCCACCTCATAAACTGTCCTCCAGGAAGCATTCCACTCTGCCAATTTTCCGGTTCTCCAAGGTCCACTCTAGCCTTCTTTCTTGTTTCCCTAGTCACAGTTCCAGCTAGAAAGAATTATCTGCAACACCTTTCATGCAAAGCCTCGCAATCTTTTCTGTTGGTTTCAGTCTCTGACTCAGCTCTCTGTTATTTTTCACAACCGCAGGAATGTTAAACAAAGTCAATTCTTCACTAATTTAAAGCTTTGACAAGCTCCTTTTAAATCCACAATGAACAAATTGATTTTTTACAAGTCTTATGAGCTTAACCATCTTCTTCAATTTTCACTAGAACTTCATCACGGTAAGCAAAATACTTCTGTTATCTTGCATGTTTATCTTTGGGTTTTGCATTGCTTCTTTTTGCATTTCAATTGATCTTTGTCCTTAAGAAGTCAGGGAATGAAGGATTTATGCTGATTTCTCAGCTCGGTTGGCTCCTGTGGTATTGTCTTGCAAACGCCTGCTTCAGGAGAAGAGATCAAAGCGTAAACAACCCTCCTCTGAGAATTGATCATGCCAATCTCAACTCTCACTTGGACTTTGTTGCTGCTTGCCAACCCCCTGCCTGGGGGATGCTGCGTTGGGCAGTAAAATGCCCAAACTGTCAGAAGAAGCCACCATCCACCCTGCACGATCATAAGGTGCGTCAATTCGCCATTTTACTCTGACCGGAAGCCAAAATAATAGTTAACTCATCTTAAGTTATGTTATTCACCACTGGTAAAGGTAATACCTAACCTTTTATTAAAAATGTAGCTACACATCTCTATGAAAATAATAGAGGTATTAAGTCAGACAAGACATATTTATTTTATAACAAAAATAAAAAAATTAAGTTCTAGTTTCTTTTAGTAATTCTCCATAGCTAAGTAAGCTGAAACTTAGATCACGTTATTGCTGGGTATTCTGATGACAAACTATGGCTAAAAATATACTCAATTCATCTTAGCCTTTATTATTCATCATAGGTATTTTCTTGGATCACGATCTGCATTATATGCCTAATAATGGTTTAATTCATCTTATGTAGTGTTGCTCACCTTTGGTAAAGATAATTTCTAATTTTTTATTATGAATTAAGCTAGTAAAACTGGTAAGGCATATTTATTTTTATAAGAAAATATAATTTTTTAAGTTTTAATTTCTTTTTAGTAATTCTCTACAGCTAAGCAAGCTGAATCCTAGACCATGTTATTAATGGGTATTCTGATGACAAAATGACATTTACGTATGTATTTTTTACAGCAGATGGTATAAGGCTATTTACTATACAGGGTGCCGGGGGGGGCTTTTGAAGTTTATTGTAATTAATAATCGATTTATTTTTGTGAGAGGAAAGCTGGATGGAAAGCCAATAACTATAGCTTCCATCTACGCCCCTAATGTAGATCATCTGGCCTTCATTAAGGCAACCTTGGAACAATTAATCCTTTTCCAACAAGGAGAGGTAATCATTGGTGGTGACTTAAATCTTATAATGGATCCTATCATGGATAGAACTCATAAAGAATTCTAATAATAAGAGAAGGAAATTGCAACTCTCAGTTTAAAAAATTTACTTGACTCTTGTAATCTAGAGGACATTTGGAGAACGCTAAACCCTGGTGTAAAAGAATACTCGACAGTCCATGATATTTATACTAGAATAGATTTTCTTTTAGTTTCAAAACCTTTATTGAACAACATAAAATCAGCAGACATAGGCAGCTGTATTATTTCAGACCACTCTTGGGTGGTATGTACAATCTCAGAAGAACAAAATGACATGAAAGGTACAAATTGGACACTAAATAAGTTACTGCTTCAAAAGGATGCATTGTCAGAACAAATCTCTAAGGAAATTAAGGAATATTTTAAACACAATGAAAATGGTGAAGTAAGTCAAGACATAGTATGGGATGCATTTAAGGCGGTTATACGTGGAAAACTTCTTTCATTGGCAGCGTCCTATTAAAAAGAAAAATAGATTAATAGCAGAAATAAAGGAAAATATTAAGGCTCTTGAGACAAAACATGAAATATAGAGGTTAAAAAACCTTAAAGAAGTTAAATTTAGAAAGGAAAAAACTTGATACCCTAGAAACCTCGTCAGTGCAAAAGAACTTATTGTACTTGGAACAAAAATATGTAACCAAAACCTTGAAATCTTTTTAGTGGCTTAAACATAAGGTAAAACAACAACAATCTTCCAACCAAATTTATTCTATTCGGTCGCCTCAGGGTCAGTTACTGAATACATCTAAGGATATCATAAAAAAAACTTTTGATTTTTACCAAACGCTATGTAAGTCTGAAAACCCTGGTACACCAGAAATACAAAAATACCTGGATTCGATAAAATTCAACATGAAATTATCAGAAGGACACTTGATCTTATTAGATGAACCTGTAATTAATTCTGTAGTCTCTGAAGCCATTGATAGGCTAAAAAATAATAAAGCGCCAGGAAGAGACAGTTTCCCTATAGAATTTTATTTTTAAAAAATAAAACTCTAGTAGTACAACATTTCACACTTATCTGCAATCACTTCATGTCAACTGGTATAATGACTAAAACGTGGAAGGAAGCTAGAATGATAGTACTACCAAAGGAGGGTAAAGATAAAACTAAACCAGAATCTTACTAGCCTATATCAATTTTAAATCATGATTTTAATTTTTTTTCCTCTATACTGGCTTCCCATCTTAATAAGATTATGCCCAATTATATATATAAGGACCAAGCAGGTTTTATTCCAGGACGCTCTCTTTTGGACAACATTAGACGAACTCTAAACATGATTCATTATAGCAAGCTTAATAAAATTAATTCAGCCATTTTAGCCCTTGACGCTGAAAAAGCATTTGCTAAATTGGAAATTGTATATCTAAAAGAAGTTTTGATACACATGGGCTTTGGCCCCAATTTTTTGATATTTATTAATACTCTCTATCAGTCTCCCTCGGCTCAACTTAATATTAACGGATTTATATCTGATGAAATGACTTTTTCTAGGGGTACCCGCCAGGGTTGCCCCCTCTCACCCATTTTATTTGCTATTTCTCTTGAACCTTTGGCATTTGCAATAAGAAATAAGCCAAATATTAAGGAGGGCCTCTATTATGTCCTCGAATGAACACTCCAGGATGGATCGGGGAACCAGGATACTCTTGGCGAGGAGGATGGTATCGGTTCCACAGGAGCTTAGAAGGAGTGCTCTCCATTTCCCCGGCGTCAGTTAACTCGTTGAGCTCTATGTAGCACATGAGTTGGTCCGTCCAAGAGTCCCAAACTTCAGGATGGGAGGGATCGAACTTGTTGAGGCGTCCATGAGTTGCGTCCATGATTTGAGCATGCTGCGGGAGCAGTGTCCAGGACACTGGACACTGCACGGAGCTCGGGAGCAATGCAATGCCTGGGGGCGATGTGGTGCTCAGGAGCGATGCTGAGTGGCGTTGACTGGAACGATGCTCCGTGCTGGTGCAATCGAGGCCGACTCAATGGAATCCCACCTTCGTCACCACTGTAAAGTACTGGGTTCCATACATCAGGACTTGGACCATAACATAGGTGAAGACGCATTTATTAGTACTTCACACAAACAAAGACAAACAACAACGGCCGGAGGCCAACTATATACATTGGGGGGGATGCCCCACAGTTCTATTGGCGGGTTCAAATTTCCCGCCAATGTCCCTATTGGCTCCTTACTCTGAATTCAGGAGCCTAGTCCCTATTGTTCTCAGGATTGAAGCTTGACAGCTCTCAGGACATAACAAAAGTATTGCCAATATCTGCAGACTATGGCACACTTTGAGAAGATGGTTGCTTTTGACCTAAGCCAGGAACTTTGGAGCAGATATGTTGAATGCCTGAATTTTTTCTTCAAGGACTACTCTGTGACTGGTGATAGAAAAGAGCTCTATCTTACTGTCTGTGGATCTTACACTTACAGTCTTATGAGGGACCTGCTGTCTCCAAAAGACCTTGATAAAGCAACCTAGTTGGGATTATTTGAGGAATTGAAGAATGTGCCACCCACAGGCCTCTGCTAGACTTTAGCAATGGGCTCATCTTGGCAGTTTATCAGTATTCCATGTTGTATAAACCAGGTCAGGCTATTGCAAACAAGGGTGAATTGAGTAACCTACCTTTACTTGACCAACCTGAAGATCCACCTACACCGCACGAAGTGGTCCTTTTACTCCACCAGTTTGAACTGGCCCCTTTTACAGCAGTTTATAGGTAAAAAGAGCCAGAGACACCCTTCTTAATATCACCCCAATACCTTAACTGCAGGGCACTGCTTGGGCCAAAATGGACCAAGATGGATGCCAGTCAGGCATCAGCCTGGGAAATTAGTTTCAAGGTGCAAGTCAGAGCCACTAGCTGGCTACTACCCCCTCCTTGCCCTGGAGAAATGCAGGACTTAAGAACAATGGGTCACCCAGGGCCTATTGATTCTAACCTCATCAACACCCCAGCTTAACTTCCCCTTCACCCATTACCCTTGATTAAAAAAGGTAAAGGTTCCCTTGCTCGAAAGCCAGTTGAATCCGACTCTAGGGTTGCGGTGCTCATCTCCGTTTCAAAGCCGAAGAGCCAGCGCTGTCCGAAGATGTTTCCATGGTCATGTGGCTGGCATGACTAAACACCACGGTGCATGGAACGCTGTTACCTTCCCACCAAAGTGGTACCTATTGATCTACTTGCAATTTCTTGCTTTCAAACTGCTAGGTTGGCAGGAGCTGGAACTAGAGACGGGAGCTCATTCCGTCATGCGGCACTCTCGGGTCTTGAACTGCTGAACTACTGACCTTCCACAGCCTGCAGTTCAGCGTCTTAACCACTTGAGCCACCGCAGCCCCTACTTACTCTTGATTAAGCAGTGATTAAGCAGTGCTAAGTCTATTTATCTTCCAAATTACTTTTCCTGTCCAGTGCTTGCAAAGCCATCAAGCCTCTCATACCTCTTTGCCTATCTCCAGTAAAACCATTAAGGTATTGTTTTCTAGAAAGTGTGTCAACCCATCTCAGGGTAAGTTTTGTCCTATAACTATGGCACCCTGCTAGCCAGCAGTGCATGCATGTGCCTTGGTTCCCTCCTCACTCCCCCACTTGCCTGTGGGTCTACTCTTTCACTTCCCAAAATGCTGGGTGTTTTGCTCTGTGACTGCTGTTCTATGGACCTCTTCAACATTGGTTATTATCACCCTTCCCTAAAAATATCTCCCCTTCCTCCCTGTTTTTCTTAGTTATTTCTTGTGTGTGTTTCAGTGTGTGTATGCATTTTTGTTTATTTTCATTTTCTTTTTAATAAAAAACCTTTCTGGTTGAATATCTGCCTGGTTTATTTTGAGAGTTCTCTTAAAGGGAAAAATTCTGGTATACATTCATGGAGATTTCAGTTGCCCACCTCTCACTCCATCTCCAAGCTGATTTCCTCAAATTAAGTGGAGATTGCCTATTTTGCAGTTTTATCATGAGTTCATCAACTGGTATTAAATGGTTGGCTGGAAGGATCCTGTTCAGAGGAACTGAAACCAAATTATACTAGAAGGAGAGAGCTGAGTGTGGAGGGTATGGCTGTTCTGTAGTGTGTGAGGTAAGTGATACTGCCACAAGGCCAGTTCATACTTGTTCAGCAGCTCCATGAGACACACCCAGGCATGACCAGGATGAAGGCAACAGCTCAGAGTTACATGTGGTGGCCCAAACTGGATGGTGCTGTAGAGGATGATGAAATCCTGCTCTACATGTCAACAGCTCAAGGCTGCCTCACCTGATGCTCCCTTATGTCTGTGGGAATGGCCTGGTCATCCCTGGGTGCAGCTTCATATTGATTATGCTGTCCCATTTATGGGAGTCATGTTATTGGTGGTGGTGGATGCACACTCCAAATGGCTGGATGTCTTCCCAGTGACAGTGGCTACTTCAGCTGCCACCATTGAACAGCTCCATAAGTTATTTAGTATCATTGTGCTCCCACACACTCTTGTAACAGACAATGCCTCTGCATAGGCATCAACTAAGCAGGGGCTTGGAGCTTGCACCATCCCCAAAATGAATGAGCCCCCCCCCGGGGCAATCAATGCCAGTTCAAAACAATCCTGCAGCTTGCTCTGTGCTCTGTGCTGTTTCCAGCATCTCCTATTTCCTGCTTGGGAAGAGAAAGAAAGGAAGTCTTCCTTTGATTGGCTGAGGGCTCCTCCTCTGAGGAGGGAGGGGAGGGGAACAGCCGGGGGGGAATGGAGTTGATAACTCTTTTTAGAAGACTAGCAACATTTTCTTCCTGTCCCAATGTTTATTTATTTATTTATTGGATTTATATCCTGCCCTTCCAGCATGGGCTTAGGGCAGCGAACACAGAAGCAAATGCCATATAAAAACAGTAAAACATAGAGGCAGATGCCATATATAAACAATAAAACAATAAATAGTCCATTACTTATAAAACAATTGCAACAGCGGTCTACAGAGCTAATGAGTCCCTAACGTAAAACCCATAACACCAGTACTCCAGTGGGCTTGGTTGTTGCTGCTCTAATGGTGTCCCACTATAACTATGGTCGCATATCAGGGCCAGTACACCTGTGATGTCAAGATGGTGGTGGTACAGTAGTGGTGGCAGCCCCTACTCGAAAGCCTGACGGAAGAGCTCTGTCTTACAGGCCCTGCAGAACTGTGTAAGGTCCCACAGGGCCCTGATCTCCTCTGGGAGCTCATTCCACTAGGTAGGGGCCGCCACCGAAAAAGCCCTGGTCCTGGTTGCAGCATATTTAATAACCCTGAGGGATGGAATAACCAACAGGTGTTGCCCCCCCCCCCGACCATAGCGCCCTTGGGGGAACATGAGGGGAAAGACGGTCCCTCAGGTAAGCCGGACCCTGGCCATATAGGGCTTTAAAAGTGAGAACCAGCACTTTGAAGCGGATCCGGTACGCTATTGGCAGCCAGTGCAGCACCTTCAGCGCAGGCCGGATGTGGTCCCACCTCATAAGACCCATCAGCAGCCTGGCTACTGCATTCTGCACCAGCTGCAGCTTCCGGGTCTGCGACAAAGGCAGCCCCATGTAGAGAGCGTTGCATTAATCTAACCTCAAGGTGACCGTCGCATGGATCACTGTGGCCAGGTCATCACGATTGAGGTAGGGAACCAACTGACACACCAGCCAAAGATGATAAAATGCTGACTTGACGGTGGCTGCCACCTGGGCATCCATCGTTAAAGAGGAGTCCAGGAGCACCCCCAAGCTCCTAACCCCCAACGCTGGCACCAGAGGCGCCCCACCGAAGGTCGGGAGAGGGAGCCCCAATCCCAGACCAATCCAACTCAGGCCCAGGACCTCTGTCTTCACTGGGTTTAGTTTCAGCCGACTCAGCCTAAGCCAACCAGCCATGATCTGCAACGCCTTATGAAGGTAATCGGGACTAGAGTCTGACTGGCCGCCCATCATCAGATAGAGCTGGGTGTCATCTGCATATTGATGACACCCAAGCCCATAACTCCAGGCAATCTGGGCGAGGGGGTGCATATAGGTATTAAATAGCATTAGGGACAGCACTGCCCCCTGAGGCACCCCACAGTCAAGGGGATGCCTCCAGGAGCGTCGATCCCCAATTGCCACCCTCTGTCCTCGACCTTGGAGGAAAGAGGCAAACCACTGGAGGGCAAGCCCCTGAATGCCCACATTGGGGAGGTATACCAGCTGATGGTCGACCATATCAAACGTGGCCGACAGATCTAACAACAGCAATGCCGCCACACCGCCTTGATCCAGATGCCGGAGATCATCAGTAAAGGCGACCAGCACTGTCTCCATCCCGTGGCCTGGGCAGAAGCCTGACTGGTAGGGATCCAGGACAGAAGCATCCTCCAGAAAGCCCTGTAACTGTAACGCCACCACCCTCTCTATTAATTTGCCCAAATAGGGCAAATTGGACACCAGTCGATAGTTGGCCAATTCAGCTGGGTCCAAGGATGGCTTTTTAAAGAGAAGGCGGACCATCACCTCATTGAGTGCCCCAGGGAATCGTCCCTCAATGAGGGACTTGTTGATAATCTCCCGCAGGGCACCTCGAAACCCCTCGTGGCCCGCCTTGATGAGCCAGGAGGGGCATGGATCAAAGTCGCATGTGGTTGGGCGTACAGAAACAGGCAATCTGTCAACTTCGTTCAAGCTGAGCGGGCTGAAATACTCTAAATCCAGAACCAAAGACACGCAAGGGGCCTCGAGTTCACTTACTGTCTCAATTGTGGCGGGGAGGTCGCATAGGAGTGTCAAGACTTTATCTGCAAAATAGCTCGCAACAGCTCCACAGCCAATGTCCAATTCCCTATTTTTTCGCCTGCCCTGTGGCAGGTCCGTCAAGGACCAAATCATACTAAATAATTGGGCCGGGCATGAGCTCGCAGGTGCAATCTCAGCTGCAAAGAAATCCTTCTTGGCCGCCTTGACTGCCATCTCATAGGCTCTCATAAACATCCTATAAGATGCTCTTCGTTGCGAGCGTGGCGCCACCGTCTTTCTAGTCCTCTCAGTTCTCATTTCATCTGCCACAGCTCCTGGGTATACCAAGGCGCCTGCCTCAGACGAGCCTGGAGAGGACGCCTGGGAGCGATCTCATCAATGGCTGTGGAGAGCCAGACATGACAGTCCTTCACTAGCTCATCCAACAAGCCGCCAGGGGGTCTCGGATCCTGCAGGGCGAGCATAAATCAGCTCGCTGCCCACCAAGGGTCAGGGTGGAACATTCAGACGGGCCTTCAGAGCCAGGTGGTCCAACCATGGCACTGCCTTTGCAGTGATCTGGTCCACCTCCACCCCTACCGCGAAGATCAGGTCAAGCATGTGCCCAGCCCAATGCGTGGGGGCCGATACAAACGGTGAGAATCCCAGGGTCACCATGGATGATACTAGGTCCGTAGCCCGGCTAGAGGTCACGTCCTCAGCATGGACGTTGAAATCACCTAAGACAATCAGTCTAGGGTGGTCTAATGGCCAGCCTGATATGGCTTCCAGCAGGGACAGCAGGCTACTGGCCAGTGCATTGGGTGGACGGTACACCAGCCAGATTGCCAAACTCTCCACAGCCTCCAGCATCCTTCCAGGACACCTGCTTCCCCCCCCCCTCCCCCAGCCTTGGCACTGAGCTCTGAAGTGAGGACTTTGCAAAAGAAGGACACAGCTTTAAAGCTGCCTGTGTCTGGGGTCATTTCTTGCCACCTAATAAAAATTAAGGTACCAGTCTTTTCTTCCGTTTTTCCTCCCTGCATCTGTCTGGGGTGTTGATTCTCTCAGATGCTTTGAAATAAAGACAGTCTTATTTTGTTAATTAACTCTGCTTTTAGTTTTCTGAGAGAGTTCTTTAGAGGTGTCCATGGAAGGGCTTTCACTAGGTTATGGGAATGAAAGCTTGCAGCTTTCTTTTCGTTTTTCTGCCGAGTTGAGCTCCCTCCCCCTTTTTTTTTTTACTGAAATACTTCTCAGTTGCCTGAGTCCTGCTTCTAGTTGCTAAGCTCATTCAACTGCAAGGATTGTTTGCTTTTGCTGTGCGACCTCCCTTAAAGCCAATGCTTAGATGCTCCTTCCCTTTCCTGCCAGCAAAGTAGATCTGCTTAAGGAGATTATTTTTGTGTTTGTCGCTCCTGCTGTCCTCTTGTGAGTTACATTTTGGCTTTATGGGTAGGTGTCTCAGAGGTGATGAAAAGCTGCTTGGGTTTGTCTCTGTGCACACCCTGCCCATGAAAGGGGCACTGTGGAAGGTAACTCTCAGGTAGTAAGGCAGAGGGTTCAGCCTCAGAGGCAGTGTATTGCTGATTGCTGGGCATGGGGGTGGAGAATGAAAAGTAGAGTTGTGGTTGTGAGACCTTCCTATGGCATCCACCTGCCTATTAGTGGGGACAGATTCAAAGCTAAGTGGACTCTTCATCTGGTCCAGCAAGGATGTGTTTGCTTTCAAGTTTCTTTCTTCCTAGTGATGTAGAATTACCAGGTGTGTATTTGTGTGTGCATGTCAATGTTCATTTCACAAAACTTTAATGTGACCTGTCTTCTAGACAGTTGCTAAAAAGCAGGCAGGGCAACCTTTACAAACAGGACCATCCCATTCTACATAGGGTTGCCAGCCTCCAGGTGGCACCTGGAGATCTCCTGCTATTATGATTGATCTCCATGAAGCTGAGATCGGTTCCCCTGAAGGAATCGGCTGCTTTGGAGGGTGGTTTCTATGGCATTGTACCCTGCTGAGGTCCCTCCCCTCCCATCCTCTCCCCACACCCTGCCCTCCCCAGGCTCCCCACCCCAAATCTCCAGGCATTTTCCCACCCAGAACAGGCAACCCTAATTCTATGTATTTAAGGTATGTGTTTTGATGAAAAGGTATGATTGATCCATTTTCTGACTTGGCTATGGGAGCTCCAAATAGTATGTCCCACATCATGCAGGGGTATGCAAGATGAAGCTGTGTCACTGGAGAACTGGCTCCTTTTTGCTACCAAAGAGTATTGTGGATTGTTCAAGTTTGCCTATTGCTTTATTTATTTTATTTATTTATCAGTAGGACCATCAAATAAGATAATCATATTTTTGACAAGTGTGGCTGTTGTAGTCTTTATAGAAAATATTTTTAAAAATCTAGTTGCACCTTTTAAGACCAATTTTTAATTGCATGTAGGAGAGAGCATATGGTGGAATGGTTTACTCAGGAACTCTTAAAAGAACATTCAGTAATAAAGGTTATGCTGTAACCTCTGTTTGAGCCTTATTAGATCTCTGACTGTATCAAATAAATTACTGTTCTACTAAATGACATTCTGTACTATCCATCTGAATATGGCTTTTGGATGATAGCTACTCTGAGGTCTCCTAGAGTAGGATCCCCTAAATTTCTGGGGACCCCCTTCCTAAATCCCACATGGCTCTGCCTCTGTAGATAGTGACAATGGCCTGTGATGTCACTGGCTCCCCCCTGTAATATCAGTGGGCCTTGGTTCTTTTTAAGGAACTAGCATAGCAATGCCTCTGGCCCAGCCCCAGGCCCCCGCCCCAGAAACTGGAAAGTCTACACCCTTCCTGACAATAAATGGGATCAAACATATCACCACACATACATCCGCTAAGGGGTTGGTGGAAGGGAAGTGCAGACTGTGAAAACTGTACTAAAGAATGTTGCAAGCTAAACCTTATGGACAAAACTCTCCCATTTGCTTGCTGTATATCAGACACCACCACATACTACTACTGGAAGATCCCCAGCTGAAATGATGTTTCATAGATTTATTTGTACTTGATGGGACTTGCTAAAACCCAATATACACAGTCGAGTCCTTCAGAAACAGCAATCCATGAAAAAGAATCATGGTATCAGCCACCCCACCCCTTATGTCCAGATCACCCTTTGTGGGTCAAGAACTTTTCAGGGAAACCCAAGTGGATTCCAGGGTTGATGTTATCACAGACTGGGCCACTTTCTTGCACTTTCTTGGACAGGATGGTTATGAGACACCATGTAGATCATCTTCTATCTTGCACAGTGAGTCAAGAAGCTCTAGATACTCCAGCAGCCCTGCCTGAGTTTCTGAATGCTGAGGTGATATGGGGAAAATGATATCCCTGAGGTGGATTTTCCCACATCTGCATGAGAATCTCATGATAGGGTTGTGAATTCTCCATTTGATAGTCCTGAATATCCTGACCCCATGACTGTTCCAGAACTATCTGAGCCAATGCCAGCCACAGCAGTGCTGCCTCACTTTGCAGATCAAAAAGACCCAGGGAAAAACCTGTAGATAATAGCAGCCAGGGAAACCCAGGCAGAATAATCCCACCCCCAGCTGACTACTGAGATCTATCCTGTATCTCTAGCTAGTTGTTCATTCTGTTTGTTTACACTGTTTGATTTATTGATTTGCGGGGAGGGATGTAGTAATCTAAGAGTTAATTTACTGCTTGTGGGAGATATACTAGACTGTTTGGAGTGGGGTTAAAAATATTATTAAACTTGATTCCTATTAGAAGGCGTCAAGATAACTATTTCTGTTGCAAGTTTCTGTTCCAAGTACTCATTATAAACTAGGCCCAGTTTATGACAAATACCCCAGTCCTAAATCATGTAGGGCTTTAGTGGTCAAAACCAACCCTTTGAATTGGGTTTAGGGGTGGATCAGTAGCCAGTATAATCACTGTAGTAGTGGAATTACATGTTCCCAATAGCTGGCCTCAACCAGCAGTCTAGCCAAAACGTTCTGCACTAGCTGCAGCTTCTGAACACTCTTCAAGTAGAACACATTGCAATATTCCTGTAAAGTATTGGGTCTGCCGCATGGAGACTCGGACTACGACATGCATTCAGTCGCATTTATTGTACTTCACATAACACACACTGCAAACCTGTCCCTGCAAGGGCCAACTTTATACACCCCACCTGGCACACCCTTAGTCCCATTGGTGGGTTTGAATTTCCCGCCAAGGTCTAATTGGTGGACTTAAGGTGGACTAGGATCCTAGGTCCTATTGTCTTTTTGTCCCAAGGTTCAGACTTAGGTGGTGGTCCCCCTAGTGGCAGTCTGCATACACAACAGCCCTCCCCCCATAGTTCCAACCCAACGTATGTCACATAGTCCTTTAAGTAGGTAGGTGGACTACGTTCCCCCTGGGAACGCCAGGGTTCTGGGACGGGTTCACTTGCGACCGGCTCTGGGTGATTTTCCAGGATGGGTGGTTGAGGTGGTAGCGGTGGCTGTTCCTCGGGCTCTGGGGGATCTGGTGTCACTTCTGCCGTTAGTGCCTCCTTGGGGGCTGGTGGGTTAGGCTGGATGCTTGCCTCTGGTGTGTTGAACTCCGGTTCCCTTGGCCTCAGGGGAGCCTCACCTTCCGACAGGAGTTGTTGCCTCCGGAGTTGGTCCACATGTTTTTTAAAGATCTGACCATCCTCCGTGGAGACTTCATATGAAACGGGACCAGTGGCTCTGACGACCCTGCCTGCCAGCCAAGGGGGTCCCTTCCCAAAGTTTTTGATGAAGATGGGGTCTTCCAGGAAGAAGCTCCGGAGAGCCTCCCTTTGCTCTGTTAACTTCCTTGAGTCTGGTGCCCAGTCTGGATGTGGGGCATCAGCCCATCAGGAGCTCTGTGGGGCAGCGACCGGTGACGGGGTTAGGCATTGTTCATTGAGTTAGGAGAAAGTGGGTCAGCTGAAACTCCCAGTCCCCATCTGTGATTTGGCTGAGTGCTTCCTTTGTGGTGTGCACCATGCATTCTGTTTGCCCATTGGTTGCTGGGTGGAAGGGGGCTGACCTCACATGCCGGGTCAGGTTCTTCCGGAGTTAGCCCTGGAACTCTGCAGACATGAATGCTGTCCTGTTGTCAGAGATGATCGTGTCCAGCAAGCCATGGGTTGTGAAGATCTGTTTCAGGGTGTGGGTGACTGCCTTCGTGGAGGTGGTGAAGACCGGACTTATCTCTAGCCACTTAGAGTAAGAGTCCGCAGTGACTAGAAAGATAAGTCCTTGGAATGGGCTGGCAAAATCGATGTGTAGCCGGGACCATGGTTTGCGTGTTGACTCCCATGGTTGTGGGGGCATGCTCGGTGGGTTTGGTCTGATGGCCTGACACATCTGGCACCTCTGCACCCATGCCTCTATTTCCACATCTATTCCAGGCCACCAGATGTAGCTCCAGGCTATCGCCTTCATCTGGACTATTCCCGGGTGGGCCTCGTGCAGTGAGGACTCGTTGTTACAGGGCATTGGGGATGACCACCCTCTCCCCTCATAGGAGACACCTATTGAAAGCCAATAGTTCATCTCTGCAAGCAGTGAATGCCATGAATTCTGAGCCCATGGTGGCTGCAGGCCACCCCCTCACCACCCAGCCCAAGACCCGGGAGATGATAGGGTCGCGAGCCAAGTGGCTGGCGATGTCTGAGATCTGCAGGGGCTGTTCCAGGAGGCCTTCTAACAGGAGGACCCTGGGGGCCGGGTCGGCATCTATGGAGGGAAGTGGAAGTCGGTATGCCCATCGCCTTACCTGGGTGATGTTCCATGTGGTAGTTATAGCTCACAAGGAAGAGAAACCAGCGGAGGACTCGGGGTGAGAGCACCTGGAGGGTCTGTTTGTCCACCACAAACAGGCCAAGGAGTGGCTTGTGGTCAGTAACAATGGTGAAGGGTCACCCATACACAAAGTTATGAAACTTTTTGACCCCCGCCACTATTGCCAAACCCTCCCGGTCTATCTGGGTGTAATTCCTCTTGACAACCGACAAAGTCCGAGAGTAGTAGGCCATCAGGACCTCTCGGCCATTAGGGAGAATGTGCCCCAAGACTGCACCCACGCTATAGGGGGAAGCATCACACTCCAGGACCACAGGCAGGGACTTGTCAAAATGGGCCAGCAGTTCGTTTAAGATCAGGAGGGCTTTTACGCCTCTGAACGTGGCCACCTCCAGGGGTCCCCATGCCCACGGTGCCAACTTGTCCAAAAGCTGATGCAGGGGGTTGGCTACCACCACTTTGTGGGGGAGAAAGGCGTGGTAGAAGTTCAATAGTCCCCAAAATGCCTGAAGCTCCACCTTGCACGATGGTGGAGGGGCTTCCACGATGGCCTTGACCTTGTTCCTCGCTGGGTGAAGGTCAGATCCGTCAACCCAGAAACCCAAGAATTCCACCTCTGGAACCCCAAGCAGACATTTCTCCCTCTTAACTTTAAGTCCCACGCCATCGAAGCAGCTGAGGACTGCACGGAGACGGGAGGTGAAGTCATCCGGAGTTGCTGTTGCGATAAGGATGTCATCAAAAAATGGCATCACCCCAGGGATCCCTTTCAACAGAGAGTCCATTAACTGTTGGAAAATCCCTGGAGCCACACTCACCACAAACTGTAAGCACTTCACTCTAAACACACCCCTATGCGTAACAATGGTCTGGATGGTTGCGGTGGCATCATCTACTGGCAGTTGTTGGTATGCTTGCACAAGATCCAACTTTCCAAAGATTTTGGCCCCCACCAAGGTGGCCAATACATGACTCACGACTGGGACAGGGTAGGAATGGTTGTGGAGGGCCTTATTCAATGTACATTTATAGTCAGCACAGATGCAGACGTCACCGTTGGGCTTTACGGGGGTCACGATGAGGGTCTCCCACGGTGTATGTGATACTGGTTCTAGGACCCCTTGAACCACCAAGCGGTCTAGCTCCATGTCTATTTTGGGCTGTAAGGCTATCGAGGCGCAGCAGAACCTCATTCAGATAGGGGTCATCTGGGGGTCTAGCTGCAAGGAGACTGGGGGCCCTTTATAACATCCCAGAGCCCCATCAAAAACCCCGGGAAATTCCACACACACATCGGCATAATCCTGAGACACGCCATGACTCACCCCCCAATGGTGATGCCCAACAGCATGAACCATGCCCACCCCAACAGACTGACCAAGTTTCCCTCTACCACAATCAAGTCCAGTAACCCCTCAAACCCCCAGTATTTCACCCGGAATGTCCCCACGCCCCAGATCAGAACCTGGTTCCCTTGAAAGTCCATGAGGCTCAAGGGCGACAGGTGCAGGCGGGGCCCCCCATTTGGACAAAGTCTGTCAAGCATTCCAATGAAATGATGGATGCTGCTGATCCGGAGTCCACCTCCATAGTGCAGGGAGACCCTTCTATCTGGACCTGGACTTGGGTCTTGGGGGTTGCGGGCAAGTTGGGGAGGTGGAGTACCTGTAGTGAGGGCTGGCTGGTCAAAAGGTAGAGGTCGTCCATTTCCGTGGTGGTCTCTTAGTGTGCAGAGGTCTGCTGGCATTGTTCGGTCTGGGGTTTTTGGTTCCAGTTGCCCTTGGATCTGCAGACGCGGGCGATGTGTCCCCGTTTCCCACACATGTGACATGTGGCATCATGGAACCGGCACAGCTTGCATTCATGTGCCTCCCCACAGCTGGCGCACATGGCACAACTTGCTGGTCTTCTGGTGTGGCCTGGGGCGCCAGCAATTTTCTGCGGCTTCCTGCAGCTCGATGGGCAGATGAGGCAGCCATCATCCTTGTCTGAATTCTCCAGCACCAGGTTGGGGAGCACAAGGTGTGATGCTGACTGTGGTTTGTCTCAGTGGGAGGCCTCATAGGCGATTGCGAGCTAAAGGGCCTTGTCAACTTTTAGGTTGGTGGTGCCGATCATCTTGCGGCAGAGCTTCACGTCATTGACCCCCCCCCCGGTATGAACTGGGTCAAGATGTTATCTTCCACCTTGGGGAAAGTGCACTCCATTGTGTTGGTGCAGCGCAGCCATATACACCACAGCCGTCTCTGCAGGCTTCTGGAGGCACCCCTGGAACTCCATTCTCCTGGCTAGCATTGTTGGCTTGGGCATTAGGTACTGAGTCAAGGCCTCGATTATTTCCTCGTAAGAGCACTCGAGGATGGCCTTAGGGGCCAGAAGGCTCTTGGCTAACCAGATGGTGGCCATGCCGTAGGAACTTAGGAGGAGGTTCCTTCTCTTGGTCACGTTGGTCACTTCATGGTAGGCAAGGTAACAAGTTAGCTGGTCCATCCATGAATCCCAGAACTAAGGATGTGTGGGGTCGAAGACTTCAAGGTTTCCCTGAGCGGTGGTCATGATTCTAGCATGGTGTGGTGAACAGAGACGTGGAGAGCCAGGCATGATGCGGTGCTGCTCAGGAGTGGTGCGGGGCACGGTGGCTTCCCTGGGGTCAGTGCTCATTCCTGCACTGGTTGGAGAGTCAGGCCCACTCATGGGATCCCACCTTCGCCACAACTATAAAGTACTGGGTTCACCGCATGGAGACTTGGACTATGACATACATTCAGATGCATTTATTGTACTTCACATAGCACACACTGCAAACCCGGCCCTGCAAGGGCCAACTTTATACACCCCACCCGGCACACCCTTAGTCCCATTGGTAGGTTTGAATTTCCCGCCAAGGTCTAATTGGTGGATACGAGGTGGACTAGGATCCTAGGTTCTATGTCTTTTTGTCCCAAGCTTCAGACTTAGGTGGCGGACCCCTAGTGGTGGTCCGTGTACACAACAATTCCAGTCTAAATGTAACTAAGGCATGGATCATTGGGGTTGTATCTGACTGAACCAGGAAAAGATGAAGGTGAGACAGCAGCCAAAGCTGGGTAAAAGCACTCTGGACCACCACATATCCACCTATTTTTCTAAGGTGACTGCTGTGCTGAGTAGCAATCCCAAGCTGCAAACCTGGCTTTTCAAGGGGAGTATAACTATCCAAGAGAGGAGAGATCTGAAGTCCCTGATCTCCCTTTCTATCAACACAAAGAATCTTTGTCTTGTCAGAATTAAGTTTACAGCCTTTTCACATACATCCAGCCCATTACTGAGTCCAAACACCATTTCCAAACATCAACAGTTTCCTCAGAATCAGGTGGAAGAGAAAGGTATAGCTGGATATAATCTGTATATTGCTGACACGACAGCACAAACTTCCTGATGACCTCTCCTAGCAGTGTCATGTAGATATTAAAGAGCATGGGGGATACGGGGTTAACAGCCATAGGTAGAGCAGGAATCTGGATCAGGGCCATGGTGCTTGGGCAGGGGGGACTTAACATTTTCCTCAATATGTATTGACTCTTCTGTGCTGCTATTCACTTTGGTAGGGGGAACAGACCAGAATTATCTGTGTGCATCTCTCTTTTTCACCTATTAGATTTACAAAAATGTCAGGGTAGGGAGAAGAAAGGGTGATTTCTGTTAGCAAAATGTTAACTCCCCCTCCACTCCACAGCAGAGTTCAAATTGGGGCCCTGCAGTTGCTTTCTAACCTTTGAAAAATGCAGCAGGAGCCCCCCCCCATCCCAAATTTCCTTCATACTTAGGGTCACTGCTAGTCCCCAAATACCTGAGACTAGAGAGACTTACCACTTTCCAGATGTTTAGAAGTTGGCTTAAAAATTTCTAGTTCCATGTTTTGCAGTAGTTTTCAAATCTGTTTGCTGTTTTATTATTTGATAATGTTCTTATTCCATGCTTCTGTTTTGATTACGCTCCTATCACCATCTGCTAACTTTAGAATTTTGCTCCTTTAAACACTGGCTTGATTTGCAGCAACACAGAGAAAAGCCTGTTGACTTCCATGCTAGGAAAAGCTGCACTGCCTGATTTCTTTAGATCAATTCTCTGCTAAGTGCATGAGGACAGGGCTAGCAAGGTTTCATGGAGTGGAGTTCTGGCATCAATAACTGCCTTTCCAATTGTCCATATCCAATTCCATGTTCAAAAAGCCATCATTTCCCTTTCTAGATTTCAACTGCTGGCAGTAGAAAGAAGGCATCTCTCTTACCCAGTTCAGCTTCAGTGGGTCCTGGTACACCAATGTTCACTAAGCTGAATAGGATCTGATCTATTCTTCCTCTTCTGTTGTGGGTGTCTCTTCCTGTTCTGTTGTGGGTGTGGTTGGAGTCCTTTGAAGGAAAGTTGGAACCCTCTCTTTCCCAACTATATGAGATTAGGGTTAAAGACCATCATAAGAAGACCCCTACTGTTTAATTTCTAACCCACAAGAAACTTGCAGCAAGAGTGCATCCCTCCCCCTCTTTGCTTCCCCTTCTCTAACAATCTTTCCCCGTCTTTATCACCCTCTTTCCTAATCACCCAGTTTTATCCCTACCTCTTTTGCTCCCCAGCCCTTCTCCATCAGTCTACCCCTCACCCGATCTGTCAACCTACCCCCCCCCCATTTCTTTTGCCCCCAAACCATTCTCCATCAATCTACCCCTCCCCTGATCTGCCAACTTACCTGGGAGGAGCTCTTCTGTTGCTGAGTTCCCAGGCTCCAGGTCTCTCCCAGTACAATGGCCTCAAAGGATTCTCACACACACTCAGGCCCGTGAGGTCAAGAGGAGTGCAGATCCCAGCATCCAAGCCTCCCACTCCCACAATGGCCTCAGAGGTCAAGAGTTGCACAACTCTCAATCTCCAAGGCTTCTCCACACATACACACACCTCAGATGTTAAGAACTGCACAGCTCCCAACTCCAAACCTTCTGCCCCCCCCCCATGGCTTCCTGCAGCATCTGGTAGTTGCTCCAGGCCTGTAGAGTCTCCTGGTTGCCAGCACCACCATGGCCAGGCCCAGTGATCTTCCTGGACACCTATCTGCAGCAGCCAGGCCTGAAGAACTACCAACAGCTTCAAACATGCCACCAACATGTGCAGTGTGTTTTATTTTGAGGGGGGATTAAAAAAAAAATGCAGATGTTTCTGCAAATCTAGGGGCTCAGCCAAGTCTGCAGAAAAATATGTTTTGGGTAAGTGTGGCTCCGATCCATGGATTTAGATATCCGCAGATAAGGGGCACACTTGAAAAATAAATATATAGATTAGGGTCTATGGTCTCTACTACTGTATTTAGTTTGCTGATACTAGGGTCCTACTATGTAATTTTTGCGTCATTTAATGCGTCATGTTAACGCATGCTTTCCTTCAGTTCTGTTTTTAGATTTCTGATTGGTTCTACAATCCTAATCCTATTGTACCCAATGGGTACCCAAAATGGCTTACATGGTTCTCCTCTCCTCTGTTTACAGGAACCCTCTGAGGTAGGTTGGGCTGAGAGAGTATGACTGGCCCACGGTCACCCAGCAAGCTTCCATGGCATGAGTGGGGATTTGAATCTGGGTCTCCCAGATCCTAGTCTGGCACTCTTAACCACTACACCAACACTGGCTCTCTTGTTGTATTTTTTACTGAATATCCCATCCTATTAATTGTATTGACTCACACTGTGTAATCTGTCTTGAGTCCAAGTGAGAAACATAGACTGTAAATAATCCTGTCCTTATATATATTTGAATTCTGGTTCCACCACATTCTATGCTTGCCATAATTGATTCGGCTCAAGGACGGGCAGTCAGAAGACACAGACCAGGGCTGACTGGCTGCTTCGCAAAGTCCCACCCATGTCAGCCCCGATCAGTTTTTTCAACTCAGTCTGCTCCAGTCCTCCGACAGGAGAGGACCATCTGGAGTGTTAGCGCAGGGACAGGCCCTCAAGGCTGAGGCAAGTGAGACAAGCCCTTTTCCGCCCCCCCCCACACCTTCCCCTGGGCCTCCTATGAGGGGACTAGGCCCTGAGAAGGCCTTTTCCGTCCCCCACACCCCATCCTCTGGGCCTTCTATGGGGCACTAGGCCCAGAGAAAGCCTTTTCCGTACCCCACACGCCATCCCCTGGGCCTTCTATGAGGGGACTAGGCCAGAGAAGCCCTTTTCCGTCCCTCACACTCCATCCCCTGGGCCTTCTATGAGGGGACTAGGCCCAGAGAAGCCCTTTTCCGTCCCCCACACCCCATCCCCTGGGCCTTCTATGGGGCACTAGGCCCAGAGAAGCCCTTTTCCGCCCCCCACACCCGATCCCCTGGGCCTTCTATGGGGCACTAGGCCCAGAGAAGCCCTTTTCCGTCCCCCACACCCCATCCCCTGGGCCTTCTATGGGGCACTAGGCCCAGAGAAGCCCTTTTCCGTCCCCCACACCCCATCCCCTGGGCCTTCTATGGGGCACTAGGCCCAGAGAAGCCCTTTTCCGTCCCCCACACCCCATCCCCTGGGCCTTCTATGGGGCACTAGGCCCAGAGAAGCCCTTTTCCGTCCCCCACACCCCATCCCCTGGGCCTTCTATGGGGCACTAGGCCCAGAGAAGCCCTTTTCCGTCCCCCACACCCCATCCCCTGGGCCTTCTATGGGGCACTAGGCCCAGAGAAGCCCTTTTCCGTCCCCCACACCCCATCCCCTGGACCTTCTATGGGGCACTAGGCCCAGAGAAGCCCTTTTCCGTCCCCCACACCCCATCCCCTGGGCCTTCTATGGGGCACTAGGCCCAGAGAAGCCCTTTTCCGTCCCCCACACCCCATCCCCTGGGCCTTCTATGGGGCACTAGGCCCAGAGAAGCCCTTTTCCGTCCCCCACACCCCATCCCCTGGGCCTTCTATGGGGCACTAGCGCCAGAGAAGCCCTTTTCCGTCCCCCACACGCCATCCTCTGGGCCTTCTATAAGGGGACTAGGCCCAGAGAAGCCCTTTTCCATCCCCCACACACCATCCTCTGGGCCTTCTATGGGGCACTAGGCCCAGAGAAGCCCTTTTCCACCCCCCCACACCCCATCCCCTGGGCCTTCTATGAAGGGACTAGGCCCAGAGAAGCCCTTTTCCACCCCCCACACACCATCCCCTGAGCCTTCTATGGGGCACTAGCCCCAGAGAAGCCCTGTTCCGTCCCCACAGCCCATCCCCTGGGCCTTCTATGGGGCACTAGGCCCAGAGAAGCCCTTTTCCGTCCCCCACACCCCATCCCCTGGGCCTTCTATGGGGCACTAGGCCCAGAGAAGCCCTTTTCCGTCCCCCACACCCCATCCCCTGGGCCTTCTATGGGGCACTAGCGCCAGAGAAGCCCTTTTCCGTCCCCCACACGCCATCCCCTGGGCCTTCTATAAGGGGACTAGGCCCAGAGAAGCCCTTTTCCGTCCCCCACCCCCCATCCCCTGGACCTTCTATGGGGCACTAGGCCCAGAGAAGCCCTTTTCCGTCCCCCACACCCCATCCCCTGGGCCTTCTATGGGGCACTAGGCCCAGAGAAGCCCTTTTCCGTCCCCCACACCCCATCCCCTGGGCCTTCTATGGGGCACTAGGCCCAGAGAAGCCCTTTTCCGTCCCCCACACCCCATCCCCTGGGCCTTCTATGGGGCACTAGCGCCAGAGAAGCCCTTTTCCGTCCCCCACACCCCATCCCCTGGACCTTCTATGGGGCACTAGGCCCAGAGAAGCCCTTTTCCATCCCCCACACCCCATCCCCTGGGCCTTCTATGGGGCACTAGGCCCAGAGAAGGCCTTTTCCGTCCCCCACACCCCATCCCCTGGGCCTTCTATGGGGCACTAGGCCCAGAGAAGCCCTTTTCCGTCCCCCACACACCATCCCCTGGCCCTCTATGGGGCACTAGGCCCAGAGAAGGCCTTTTCCGCCCCCACACGCCATCCCCTGGGCCTTCTATGGGGTACTAGGCCCAGAGCAGCCCTTTTCTGTCCCCCACACCCCATCCCCTGGGCCTTCTTTGGGGCACTAGATCCAGAGAAGCCCTTCTCCGTCCCGCACACCCCATCCCCTGGGCCTTCTATGGGGCACTAGGCCCAGGGAAGCCCTTTTCGGTCCCCCACACCCCATCCTCTGGGCCTTCTATGGGGCACTAGGCCCAGAGAAGCCCTTTTCCACCCCCCCACACCATCCCCTGGGCCTTCTATGAAGGGACTAGGCCCAGAGAAGCCCTTTTCCACCCCCCACACACCATCCCCTGAGCCTTCTATGGGGCACTAGACCCAGAGAAGCCCTGTTCCGTCCCCCACACCCCATCCCCTGGGCCTTCTATGGGGCACTAGCCCCAGAGAAGCCCTGTTCCGTCCCGCACACCCCATCCCCTGGGCCTTCTATGGGGCACTAGGCCCAGAGAAAGCCTTTTCCGTCCCCCACACGCCATCCCCTGGGCCTTCTATAAGGGGACTAGGCCCAGAGAAGCCCTTTTCTGTCCCCCACACCCCATCCCCTGGGCCTTCTATGGGGCACTAGCCCCAGAGAAGCCCTGTTCCGTCCCCCACACCCCATCCCCTGGGCCTTCTATGGGGCACTAGCCCCAGAGAAGCCCTGTTCCACCCCCCACACCATCCCCTGGGCCTTCTATGAAGGGACTAGGCCCAGAGAAGCCCTTTTCCGCCCCTCACACACCATCCCCTGAGCCTTCTATGGGGCACTAGCCCCAGAGAAGCCATGTTCCGTCCCCCACACCCCATCCCCTGGGCCTTCTATGGGGCACTAGCCCCAGAGAAGCCCTGTTCCGTCCCCCACACCCCATCCCGTGGGCCTTCTATGGGGCACTAGGCCCAGAGAAGCCCTTCTCCGTCCCGCACACCCCATCCCCTGGGCCTTCTATGGGGCACTAGGCCCAGAGAAAGCCTTTTCCGTCCCCCACACCCCATCCCCTGGGCCTTCTATGGGGCACTAGCGCCAGAGAAGCCCTTTTCCGTCCCCCACACGCCATCCCCTGGGCCTTCTATAAGGGGACTAGGCCCAGAGAAGCCCTTTTCCGTCCCCCACACCCCATCCCCTGGACCTTCTATGGGGCACTAGGCCCAGAGAAGCCCTTTTCCGTCCCCCACACCCATCCCCTGGACCTTCTATGGGGCACTAGGCCCAGAGAAGCCCTTTTCCATCCCCCACACGCCATCCCCTGGGCCTTCTATGGGGCACTAGGCCCAGAGAAGGCCTTTTCCGTCCCCCACACCCCATCCCCTGGGCCTTCTATGGGGCACTAGGCCCAGAGAAGCCCTTTTCCGTCCCCCACACCCCATCCCCTGGCCCTCTATG
Organism: Gekko gecko; assembly: GCA_029375565.1. NCBI lineage: Eukaryota > Metazoa > Chordata > Lepidosauria > Squamata > Gekkonidae > Gekko > Gekko gecko. The sequence continues at coordinate 211,231,393 of JAPDNY010000005.1, read as the reverse complement.
GGGCACTAGGCCCAGAGAAGGCCTTTTCCGCCCCCCACACGCCATCCCCTGGGCCTTCTATGGGGTACTAGGCCCAGAGAAGCCCTTTTCTGTCCCCCACACCCCATCCCCTGGGCCTTCTTTGGGGCACTAGATCCAGAGAAGCCCTTCTCCGTCCCGCACAACCCATCCCCTGGGCCTTCTATGGGGCACTAGGCCCAGGGAAGCCCTTTTCGGTCCCCCACACCCCATCCTCTGGGCCTTCTATGGGGCACTAGGCCCAGAAAAGCCCTTTTCCACCCCCCCACACCATCCCCTGGGCCTTCTATGAAGGGACTAGGCCCAGAGAAGCCCTTTTCCACCCCCCACACACCATCCCCTGAGCCTTCTATGGGGCACTAGCCCCAGAGAAGCCCTGTTCCGTCCCCCACACCCCATCCCCTGGGCCTTCTATGGGGCACTAGCCCCAGAGAAGCCCTGTTCCGTCCCGCACACCCCATCCCCTGGGCCTTCTATGGGGCATTAGGCCCAGAGAAAGCCTTTTCCGTCCCCCACACGCCATCCCCTGGGCCTTCTATAAGGGGACTAGGCCCAGAGAAGCCCTTTTCTGTCCCCCACACCCCATCCCCTGGGCCTTCTATGGGGCACTAGCCCCAGAGAAGCCCTGTTCCGTCCCCCACACCCCATCCCCTGGGCCTTCTATGGGGCACTAGCCCCAGAGAAGCCCTGTTCCACCCCCCCACACCATCCCCTGGGCCTTCTATGAAGGGACTAGGCCCAGAGAAGCCCTTTTCCGCCCCTCACACACCATCCCCTGAGCCTTCTATGGGGCACTAGCCCCAGAGAAGCCATGTTCCGTCCCCCACACCCCATCCCCTGGGCCTTCTATGGGGCACTAGCTCCAGAGAAGCCCTGTTCCGTCCCGCACACCCCATCCCCTGGGCCTTCTATGGGGCACTAGGCCCAGAGAAAGCCTTTTCCGTCCCCCACACGCCATCCCCTGGGCCTTCTATAAGGGGACTAGGCCCAGAGAAGCCCTTTTCTGTCCCCCACACCCCATCCCCTGGGCCTTCTATGGGGCACTAGCCCCAGAGAAGCCCTGTTCCGTCTCCCACACCCCATCCCCTGGGCCTTCTATGGGGCACTAGCCCCAGAGAAGCCCTGTTCCGTCCCCCACACCCCATCCCGTGGGCCTTCTATGGGGCACTAGGCCCAGAGAAGCCCTTCTCCGTCCCGCACACCCCATCCCCTGGGCCTTCTATGGGGCACTAGGCCCAGAGAAAGCCTTTTCCGTCCCCCACACGCCATCCCCTGGGCCTTCTATGGGGCACTAGGCCCAGAGAAGCCCTTTTCCGTCCCCCACACCCCATCCCCTGAGCCTTCTATGGGGCACTAGGCCCAGAGAAGCCCTGTTCCGTCCCCCACACCCCATCCCCTGGGCCTTCTATGGGGCACTAGGCCCAGAGAAGCCCTTCTCCGTCCCGCATACCCCATCCCCTGGGCCTTCTATGGGGCACTAGGCCCAGGGAAGCCCTTTTCGGTCCCCCACATGCCATCCCCTGGGCCTTCTATGGGGCACTAGGCCCAGGGAAGCCCTTTTCGGTCCCCCACATGCCATCCCCTGGGCCTTCTATGGGGCAGTAGGCCCAGAGAAGCCCTTTTCCGCCCCGCACACGCCATCCCCTGAGCCTTCTATGGGGCACTAGGCCCAGAGAAGGCCTTTTCCGCCCCCCACATGCCATCCCCTTAGCCTTCTATGGGGCACTAGGCCCAGAGAAGCCCTTTTCCGCCCCCCATATGCCATCCCCTGAGCCTTCTATGGGGCACTAGGCCCAGAGAAGGCCTTTTCCACCCCCACACACCATCCCCTGCGCTTTCTATGGGGCACCAGGCCCAGAAAAGCCCCCCACACGCCATCCCCTGAGCCTTCTATGGGGCACTAGGTCCAGAGCAGGCCTTTTCCGCCCCCCACATGCCATCCCCTGAGCCTTCTATGGGGCACTAGGCCCAGAGAAGGCCTTTTCCACCCCCACACACCACCCCCTGGGCCTTCTATGGGGCACTAGGCCCAGAGAAGGCCTTTTCCACCCCCCACACAGCATCCCCTGGGCCTTCTATGGGGCACTAGGCCCAGAGAAGCCCCTTTCTGCCCCCCACATGCCATCTCCTGAGCCTTCTATGGGGCACTAGGTCCAGAGCAGGCCTTTTCCGCCCCCCACATGCCATCCCCTGAGCCTTCTATGGGGCCCTAGGCCCAGAGAAGCCCTTTTCCGCCCCCCACATGCCATCCCCTGAGCCTTCTATGGGGCACTAGGCCCAGAGAGGGCCTTTTCCGCCCCCGACACGCCATTCCCTGGGCCTTCTATGGGGTACTAGGCCCAGGGAAGTCCTTTCCGTCCCCCACACCCCATCCCCTGGGCCTTCTATGGGGCACTAGGCCCAGAGAAGCCCTTTTCCGTCCCCACACACCATCCCCTGGCCCTCTATGGGGCACTAGGCCCAGAGAAGGCCTTTTCCGCCCCCACACGCCATCCCCTGGGCCTTCTATGGGGTACTAGGCCCAGAGAAGCCCTTTTCTGTCCCCCACACCCCATCCCCTGGGCCTTCTTTGGGGCACTAGATCCAGAGAAGCCCTTCTCCGTCCCGCACACCCCATCCCCTGGGCCTTCTATGGGGCACTAGGCCCAGGGAAGCCCTTTTCGGTCCCCCACACCCCATCCTCTGGGCCTTCTATGGGGCACTAGGCCCAGAGAAGCCCTTTTCCACCCCCCACACCATCCCCTGGGCCTTCTATGAAGGGACTAGGCCCAGAGAAGCCCTTTTCCACCCCCCACACACCATCCCCTGAGCCTTCTATGGGGCACTAGCCCCAGAGAAGCCCTGTTCCGTCCCCCACACCCCATCCCCTGGGCCTTCTATGGGGCACTAGCCCCAGAGAAGCCCTGTTCCGTCCCGCACACCCCATCCCCTGGGCCTTCTATGGGGCACTAGGCCCAGAGAAAGCCTTTTCCGTCCCCCACACGCCATCCCCTGGGCCTTCTATAAGGGGACTAGGCCCAGAGAAGCCCTTTTCTGTCCCCCACACCCCATCCCCTGGGCCTTCTATGGGGCACTAGCCCCAGAGAAGCCCTGTTCCGTCCCCCACACCCCATCCCCTGGGCCTTCTATGGGGCACTAGCCCCAGAGAAGCCCTGTTCCACCCCCCACACCATCCCCTGGGCCTTCTATGAAGGGACTAGGCCCAGAGAAGCCCTTTTCCGCCCCTCACACACCATCCCCTGAGCCTTCTATGGGGCACTAGCCCCAGAGAAGCCATGTTCCGTCCCCCACACCCCATCCCCTGGGCCTTCTATGGGGCACTAGCTCCAGAGAAGCCCTGTTCCGTCCCGCACACCCCATCCCCTGGGCCTTCTATGGGGCACTAGGCCCAGAGAAAGCCTTTTCCGTCCCCCACACGCCATCCCCTGGGCCTTCTATAAGGGGACTAGGCCCAGAGAAGCCCTTTTCTGTCCCCCACACCCCATCCCCTGGGCCTTCTATGGGGCACTAGCCCCAGAGAAGCCCTGTTCCGTCTCCCACACCCCATCCCCTGGGCCTTCTATGGGGCACTAGCCCCAGAGAAGCCCTGTTCCGTCCCCCACACCCCATCCCGTGGGCCTTCTATGGGGCACTAGGCCCAGAGAAGCCCTTCTCCGTCCCGCACACCCCATCCCCTGGGCCTTCTATGGGGCACTAGGCCCAGAGAAAGCCTTTTCCGTCCCCCACACGCCATCCCCTGGGCCTTCTATGGGGCACTAGGCCCAGAGAAGCCCTTTTCCGTCCCCCACACCCCATCCCCTGAGCCTTCTATGGGGCACTAGGCCCAGAGAAGCCCTGTTCCGTCCCCCACACCCCATCCCCTGGGCCTTCTATGGGGCACTAGGCCCAGAGAAGCCCTTCTCCGTCCCGCATACCCCATCCCCTGGGCCTTCTATGGGGCACTAGGCCCAGGGAAGCCCTTTTCGGTCCCCCACATGCCATCCCCTGGGCCTTCTATGGGGCACTAGGCCCAGGGAAGCCCTTTTCGGTCCCCCACATGCCATCCCCTGGGCCTTCTATGGGGCACTAGGCCCAGAGAAGCCCTTTTCCGCCCCGCACACGCCATCCCCTGAGCCTTCTATGGGGCACTAGGCCCAGAGAAGGCCTTTTCCGCCCCCCCCCACATGCCATCCCCTTAGCCTTCTATGGGGCACTAGGCCCAGAGAAGCCCTTTTCCGCCCCCCATATGCCATCCCCTGAGCCTTCTATGGGGCACTAGGCCCAGAGAAGGCCTTTTCCACCCCCACACACCATCCCCTGCGCTTTCTATGGGGCACCAGGCCCAGAAAAGCCCCCCACACGCCATCCCCTGAGCCTTCTATGGGGCACTAGGTCCAGAGCAGGCCTTTTCCGCCCCCCACATGCCATCCCCTGAGCCTTCTATGGGGCACTAGGCCCAGAGAAGGCCTTTTCCACCCCCACACACCACCCCCTGGGCCTTCTATGGGGCACTAGGCCCAGAGAAGGCCTTTTCCACCCCCCACACAGCATCCCCTGGGCCTTCTATGGGGCACTAGGCCCAGAGAAGCCCCTTTCTGCCCCCCACATGCCATCTCCTGAGCCTTCTATGGGGCACTAGGTCCAGAGCAGGCCTTTTCCGCCCCCCACATGCCATCCCCTGAGCCTTCTATGGGGCCCTAGGCCCAGAGAAGCCCTTTTCCGCCCCCCACATGCCATCCCCTGAGCCTTCTATGGGGCACTAGGCCCAGAGAGGGCCTTTTCCGCCCCCCGACACGCCATTCCCTGGGCCTTCTATGGGGTACTAGGCCCAGGGAAGTCCTTTTCCGTCCCCCACACTCCCTTCCTTTCCCCCTTTCCTTTTTTCCTCTCTCCTTTTTTTCACTCTTCCCCCTCTTCCTTCCTTCCTTTCTCCAACCCTCTCTCCCTTCCAACTCCCTCTCTTCCTTTCTAGGGCCCGTTGTCTTCCACCACAATGGGCTTTGCTCCCTAGTGTATATATAATTAATTAATACACACATAGTTCATTTCCATACAGAATTACTCTAGTCTAGCTGACTGAAATCAATACAAGTTCACTGTATGCTTAAGAAATAAAGCTAGGCATATCCGGGATGAAAAGGTCCAGGATTAAAAACCTGCTCCCTCTGCCCATTGCAAACATGCACATCCGCGTACAATCTCTCCTTATACATAAAAGTTTTGGTGTCTCTACTGGACATGCTTCCACAGGCTTTGGCCTGCTCAGCTGCCACTCTCACAGTCTCCCAATCCCACGGCTGCATTGGCTTGCTGCATTGGCTCGGCCCCACCCACCGAGCTAGCAGGCAGCATTTTGCCCTCAGTCTGGAGGAAGCCAGTGAAGGGGATGGATGCTCTGCTGAAAGAGCAGCAACCCCTCCATGGGGGAGAAGGAGGCAGACCTAGTGAGTGGTGGCAAGCAGGGGAAGCACTCACCTTCACTGCCCCTTGTGGCCCCTCTCCCTCAGCCGCAAGGCCTGCACTTCGTCAGGGTGATAGATCAGTGGGCTGCACTGCAGAGAAGGCTGCCCAGTGCCTTTCAAAGGCTCCCCTGCCTTCCTTCAGCAGCAGCAGCAGTGCCAGGGAGGGTCTGGCCTAGAGGAAATGAGCTGCGGCTCTTGGAAAGCTGGACTCTCTCCTGAGAAAGACACTTCTCTTGGCTCCTGTGTGGAACTAACTGTGACTGTCTCCTCAGTGGCTGTTGATAGGCAAACAAACAACCAAGCTTGCTTCTGTGAGTAAAAAAACAAAGGACTTTCAGCATAACCTCCTCCCCTGCTTGGCCACTTTCCTGTCAGAATAAACTTAACACACCTCTTACTCCTTTTTGGCTCCACCATGGCTGGCTGGCTAATGAGGTGGGCCAATGACCATCAAACCATTCTCTTCAACCCCCTGCTGTGTGGCTGACTTTCCCCCAAGGTTGCCAATCTCCAGGTGAGACCTGGAGATCTCCCACTGTTACAATTGATCTCCAGATGACAGATATCAGTTCCCCTGGAGAAAATGGCTGCTTTGGAGGGTAGATCCTATGGCATTATCCCCTGCTGAGTCCTTCCATTCCCCCCCAATGCTGCCCTCCACAGGATCCACCCCCCAAATCTCCAGGTGTTTCCCTAATCAGAGGTGGCAACTGTGCTTTCTCCTCAGTGCTTGTTGCTAGGCAACCAGGTTCTGTCACTAAAAGGCCCTTTCCACACCTGTTTTGGCCTTTAGGAGAACACTCATTGGGGCCAGTCCTGATAGGGTTGCCAACTCCAGGTGGGAAATTCCTGGAGATTTGAGGGATGGAGCCTGTAGAGGGTGAAGTTTGAGGAGGGGTGGGACCTCAGACAGGTACAATGCCATGGACTCCACACTCCAAGCCAGCCATTCCCTCATGGTGAACCATTGTTGCCAGTCTCCAGGTGGGAGCTAGAGATCACTCAGAATTACAACTTCTCTCTAGGAGGGAGGGGGAGGAGATGGAAAGCTGAAGCCAGGGGGCAGATAATGGTAGGTTGATGGTTGGCTGGGAAGGAGATCAGGTTGCCAACTCCAGGTGGAAAATTCCTGGAGATTTGAGGGGTGGAGCCTGGAGAAGGTGAGGTTTGAGGAGGGGTGGGACCTCAGACAGATACAGTGCCATAGACTCCACCCTCCAAACCAGCCATTTCCTTCTGGGGAACCATTGTTGCCAGTCTCCAGGGCAGGGATGGAGATCACGCAGAATTACAACTGCTCTTCAGATGGCAGAGATCAGTTTCCCTGGAGAAAATGGTGGACTCTGTGTCATTATACCCTGCTGAGATCGCCACAGCAAATTGGCACTGAGTGCCCAAGGCCGGGGTGCTCTTCCAGAGCCTCTTTCTAGAGCTTGCTGTATTTCTTTCCACAATGGGCCTTATTCCTAGTTTAAAATAACTATATTTCTGTTCCATTTTTCAACACAAAATTGATTATCACCCTTCGAGTACCCATCCTACTGTATGCAGACGATACAGTACTACTCTCTTGCACGAGGGTGGGGCTCAGACATCTGCTGAACAGATGTCTTAGATATTTTCTTGAGAATAAGTTACTCCTCAATTATGAGAAATCCAAGGTATTAGTTTTTGCTAAGTCCTGCAAAATCCAAAAGTGGGCATTTGATGGGAAAGAAATAGAGCAAGTAAAGCACTTTAAATATTTAGGACTCTATTTCAGGTATAACATGTCTTGGTCATGCAATCACAAATCTATGATTAATTTAGTTACCATTAATGCATCAGGCATCTCATGTTTCTTCTTTAATAGAGGCAACCAGTTTGTTCCAGCTACCTTAAAAGTTTTTCAGGCCAAAGTGATTCCACAGTTATTGTACGGTATTCCAACATGGATAAGTGTCTTCGAGACCAGAATTGAAAGAGTGCAATCCAAATTTGCAAGGAAAATCATGGATCTACCATCCTGTGTTCCATACGCAGCTCTCTGTTTAGAAACAGGCCTTAACATGATAGAAACAAGGGCATGGCTAATATCAATCAAATACTGGCTATGAATGCACTAGACTGCTTACTGTGGGAGCTATATACACCAAATGCTGTCTGAATCTATCTCCGCCAAATGGATTGCCTGCATAGAGAAGAAAATAATTACAATGGGATTATCCATGGATTCTCTGTGTATGCTGTCTTTCACAAATGCATATCAGTTAATCAAATGCAGAATCCCGAATAATGAAATGCAAAAACTAGTCAGCGACGCAAATAAATCCTGCTCCCCCTTGAATTTTGGAATTCTCCCAATTATTGGCCATCTGCCTTCTTACTTATCAGCCTTCCATGCCCCACAACTGCACTGAGCATTTGCACTCGCTAGATGCAATACCATTCCACCTGCTGTCACTCATGGTAGATATAAAGGGATACCATATTCAGCAAGACTCTCTGTGTGTAATCTAAATCATTGATTTGGTTTTCCATATTCTCCTATACTGTCCCCAATATGATGATATACGTTTTACTCTTTTAGACCCAATTTTATCCAACATGATAGGCTGCCTGGATGCTCTGAAGGTGCGCCATCTCTTGAATGATTTGTCACCTGAAATGACTGAAAAGGTTGCCTTATTTCTAAATTTGGTAATTAAGGACCAATTGTGCAATGCATAGATGCTTACGATTGACTCATTTCTCCTTGTTACCTCTTTATCTGTTTATGTTTCCTCCTGTAACCTGACATATGCCAATAAAGGTCTCTCTGAGTGTGTATGTATGTATGATTATTAGTTACTGTAAATTGCTTTGAGAATCAAATACAATTGCCAATTAAAATGGGAGGGAAACCAAGGTCTTGATCCTGGCACAATAAAAGGATATCTCCCCATCCTCTGTTGTCTTCAGCAATGTTAATTGGTATCTGAGAGAACTGCTTCCTGGACACAGGGACAATGGCGTATGAAGAGAAGCATATGGACAGTGAAAGGGAGGGAGGTCTCTTAGAGCCATATTGTTGGACTATGACCTAGGAGAGTGTTATGTCTCTTCAGTAATGCCCCCAAGTCAAATTCCAAAATCTGTTTATTAAGGTCTCAGCCAAATAACAGTAAAACCACTTCCTACATCCAACTCATATACACCTCTTCCCATAACAACAGTTCTCATAAAGAAACATACACCCACACCACAAACAGCTACGTTCAAATCCTGTTATGGGAGCTTGCTGGGTGACCTTGGGTCACTCACACAGTCTCAGCCTAAACTACCTCCCAGGGTTGTTTTGTGGATAAATGGTAGAAAGGAAGAATGTTGTAAGTCAGTTTGGGTCCCTACTGGGATGGAAAGTGGGTTATAAATAAACTAAATACACTAAAAAATAGTTCTCCCTCTACCAAACCTAGGCTTACTTGTATTTTTTTAAAACCTGGCTAGGGGAACAGAAATGATTTAAACACTGCTGGGGGCATTTGAAAAGGAGGAAAAGATGCCCTCCCCAACCAAACCACAACAGTTTATAAATGGCTACAGAGCAATTGTATATTTCTTGGAAGGAGATAATTAGGGAACTGTTGCTTGCATCGCGGGTGGTAGAAGACAACATATTACAAGCCTAGGAACTCTTTGGCCTGGGTGCCAAAATGGCACCACCTATCTCCAAAGGTGCTGAGGTGCCAGGAAATAGGATGGCAGGGAAGACACAGGTTGTACTTAGGTAGACAACAGAAGCAAGCCAAACTAATGACATTGCTGTCTACAACTTTTTTTAAGCAATCTATGGGATCCTACTGCCCCCTTGTGGCTAGGTGTACAAAATGGAACAAGAATGGACATCATAATCAGAAATTAAAGCTGTGCCTATTTTGTACCAGATATTTATGCACTAGAAAAGCTGAATTTTGTGGTCCTCATCAAACACTCCAAGTCAATGGCACTACAAGGCAATGGAAGCCATAGAAACTCTGTACTGCAGAGGCTGAAATCCTGCTCAGACCCTTAGGCTCTAGCATGAAATGTTTCACTAAGCATTGCCCACATACTTCCATACTTTGGAAGCTTAAAGATTAGAACTTTTTTTTAAAGTAAAGAATCTGAGAATCCTCATTTTGCATAAATATGGGTCCTTTGGGCCAACAAGGAACATCTGCAGAGCATTGCCAATACTTAAAAGAGGTAATTCCAGCAACCCCAGCACATTTAAACCAAAGAGGCTGGGGTTATTCTGGTAGGGCAGAGATCTGGGATCTATGGGCTTAGATAAGTGTGACTCAGTGCAGAATCAAATATGGCTCTTTTTAAAAAGAAAATGAAGCATTTAATTAAGATATATTTGAGGGATAGGTGGGAATGCTACAATGACCAGGATGTGGGGATTGAAGGGCTTCATATAGATGTTTTACAAAAAGAGAAATGATGGAGGGCAACAGTTGCCAGGAGTCCAAGTGTGAACCATGCACAGATTTATGTCAGTGCACCAAAATTATTGCCCAGGGTGCTCCTATGTATAATTTACTGTGAGGCCTCATGGGTGTCATTTCCTAATAAAGGGCTTGGAAATACCAAATTTATGGGTCAACTATCACTATAGATTCGGATTTGCAAATAGGCTGTCTAATACTGGTTCTTTGTTGATCTGCTGTTGACACAGTTTTGCTCTTTATTTGTAAGAGGTTGCTGACTTTTGTGGTAGAGATCCATCCTCCTGCTCAAGGACTGACACAATGAATCATGAGAATTCAGAATTTACTAATGTACATGATTACTAGTGGTGACATATCACTTAGCAAAGGTGTTAAGAACACTTCAGACATTCTTGGAAAGAAAAACACACCCAGGTCACCCTTGAACCCACACTGATCATGTAACTGAACCAGATGATAGCATTATTCTGCTCTCTTACATCCAATGACTGACTCCCCCAAGAAGTCTTCAAATGGATATCATGCTCTGACAGCACATTATGTATAAAACAGAGGCACAAAAGTGGATTGCATAATTAAGAGTCAAAGATGTACCTACTCTGAAATAAAAATTTATCTACAAGAAAAGCTGAAGTTTTGTGACCTCCTTTGACTACAGCAAGTTACCAGCAGGGCATACAGCATGGCAAGACATGGAAACTGCATACCTCGAAGACTGACAAATCCTGCTCAGCCCTACCTCTGCATTGAAGATTTCACTAATATGCTGCCCTGAGCACTTCAAGCCTACCTTTGCAAGCTGAAGGACTAGGAACCCTATTCATTTTTTAAAAAAATAAGGAAGTAAAAATTCTGAGGATGCTGGATTCTGTGCTTGCATGAGATGGGCATGAGATGGTATACCACTTTATCAATACTTCATACCACCACCTGGATATTTTTGCAAACCCATTGTTTCTAACTAGTGAATTCACTTGTATTGTGTTTGTCAGAATCTGGATGGTTATGGGGTTGAAACTCCAGCACCTTCATGGTTCAGGATTTCCCCTTTTCCTGCTTCCATTTCTGCAGCGATCAGTCAAAACTTCTCCCCTCTCTTTTGTTAGGAAAGGCCAGCATCTTCACCACCAGTGGCATGTGTAGAAATGAAAGGCACATCAGCAGAACTGTAAAACAAAGGGCAGAATAAAGACTTAGCATTGTCCTATGCTCTGGACCACCTTGGAATTTGGATGCAGGAAACCCAGGTTCAGTTGCAATGGTTGTAAATGCAAGTCTAATCCAGAGCTCTATTTTATTTATTTTAAATTGGATATAATTGAATATGATTACAAAACTTGAATCAGAAAATGTTACCTAATAAACACTGCATGCAACGTGTTCTAAAATCTAGCTGATTCTAATTAGTGACCCTTACATCTAAATACTTAACGCACAGTTTTTTAAACAACAATATAAGATACAGAAATAAATTGTAAATATACAACAGAGTTTCAGCCTTTCAGAGCCAGTGTGGTGTAGTGGTTAAGAGTGGTGAACTTGAATCTGGAGAATCAGGTTTGATTCCAGTCTCCTCCACATGATGCCTGCTGGGTGACTTTGGGCCAGTCACAGTTGTCTCAGAACTCCCACCTACCTCACAAGGTGCCTGTTGCGGGGAGAGGAAGGGGACTGTAAGCTGTTTTGAGACTCCTTAAGGTAAAAAAAGCAGGATATAAAAACTCACTCTTCTTCTTCTATCTTCCTCTGGTTTTCACATATTCAATAAAAGGCCACTGCATCTTCACAAATAAAACCTGGGTGTAACTTTCTTTCTTTTAATAGCTTGCACACTGTAATTTTGTCCATGATTAACACGTCCAGTTTGGTGTAGTGGTTAGGAGCGTGGACTCTAATCTGGGAGAACCAGGTTTGATTCCCCACACCTTCATATGCAGCTGCTGGTGTGACCTTGGGTCAGTCATAAGTTCTTTCAGAGCTGTTCTCTCAAGGACAGTTCTCGGGAGAGCTCACTCATCCCCCCCCACCTCACAGGGTGTCTGTTGTGGGGAGAGGAAGGGAAAGGGATTGTAAACCTCTCTGAGACTCCTTCGGGTAGTGAAGGGTGGGATATAAATCCAATCTCTTCTTCTTCGGCCATAAGTCTATTGGTGGTATCATTGTGTCTAGTATTTTGCAATAAATAATCTTGCTGCAACTATCATATTTCTCAATAGACCCACATGCCCTTTACCAGTCTAAACTGTCCAAACAGGATCAGCATTGGACTACATACCACTAGTCCAGTGTTCCCTCTAAGCTGAGTTAGGATGAGCTAGCTCACAGTTTTTCAGCCTCCAGCTTACACATTTTTGCCTTAGCTCAGGAAGGATGGCTCCAGAACAAACTAATTTATGCAGTAGCCAAAATCACTTGCTCACAATTTTAATTCCAGTAGCTCACAAAGTAGAATTTTTGCTCACAAGACTCCAAAGCTTAGAGGGAGCATTGCACTTGTCTCTTCACCATCTCACTTAATACATTGCAGACATTTTGCCAAAATTGCTTCAAAACTGGGCAGAATCATTAGCTTGTAAACATTGCCAGCATAGATTATTGATCTTTTTATTTATCCTACAGGTCCTGTCTGGGGTATAGTGCAATTTCAGACAATTTTCTCTTACAGTCATATTAACCGTAGTATTCTATCTATCTATCTATCTATCTATCTATCTATCTATCTATCTATCTATCTATCTATCTATCTATCTATCTATCTATCTATCTATCTATCTATCTATCTATCTATCATCTATCTATCTATCTGAATATATATCTATTAATCGGGAAGCAACATAATCCCTCTTTCCTGATGCCTTGGTGCTATTGAAATTGGGCCCCTGTACACCTGATATTTTGAAGAAAGAGAAACACTGGAGGATTGGTTCATAGAACTTCTAGCAGCGTATAAGACATGTTTTTAAGAGACTCCAGTTGAAAACCTCTGATCTAGAGCAGCACAAGCCAGGCTGTGGAGGGAATGCTGGATTACAGAGGTATGATCATACGGTAAAGCTGAAGAACAAAGAATGGTACAGACCTTCCACCGGTTCCCACATTCATTACACAGCACAAATGTTGTCATGGGCTCATCAGCGCTCCGTGTTTGCACCTGAAGGGGAAAACCAGAATTCCTGACTAAATAGCAAGGGAGTTTTATCAACATTGTCATAACTATGCATATTCTGCACTGCAAAAAATTTGCACTGCATCACAAAATATTGAATTCTGTAACTTGAATAAATTATGCTAAGGAAGGCATACTTGCATACCTATATTTGGTTTGCATGTTTGTTTCTCCTGGAGAGGGACAAAGATCTGTGTAAGGAGAGACCAAAGGTCTGACTTTCCTTTTGGCTCAAGTTTACTTTCTTAGGCTGGAGGCAGACTACTTGAAGGATGGTTGGATCCACCCCAGTATAAGAGACTCATGAGTCAAGGTTTCATGGGTCACTGGATTTGAGACCTTCTGAGACCCTGTAGCATTTCCCAAAACTACCACATTCTTCTTCACACATGACCCAGTCAGATGCTCCTTGGGCAGCCTACAAGCAGGGCACAGAGGCCAAGGCATTACTGCCTCTGGACATGTAAGTGCCATTCAGGGCCAACTAGATGTTTGCTTTTTAAAACAGTTGGTGCTGGGTTTTAAAAGCTGAGAGTATTTTGTGCACATGGAGCAGCAAAAACAGGGAAATAACTCCCCCCATGAGAACATCTCATGATTGACACAAGTCAGTGGGACTACTCTCTTGTAAATCTGCACCTCCCCTCCGCCCACTATTTCACAGAAGAGAGGCGAAAGGAAGGAGGCTGAGAAGAGCCAGAGTACTTGGCAGAGATATTGTGGAGCTGTCAGAAAGGAGCCAGAGTTTCAGATACAGGCTTATGCACATGGGTGAAAGACAAAAAAAAGAATGTCACAACCATCTGAACAATGGACCATGGGGTGAAGCCGGTTTAGGGTGGAATGTCTGATCAAAATTTCCTGCAACTATTCAAACTGCCATAAATACAGGTGCAGGCAGATAGCGCCAAGCCTCCAGTATGACTGCAGCCAGGGGTCTTTTCGTAGAAAAACAGCTGCAGGAGCTCATTAGCATATGGTATACTAATGAGCTATTAGGCTATTAGCATATGCCATGCCCCCTGACATCATCGGAAGTGATGTCAGAAGGGGAAGCAAAAGTGAGGGAGGCATCTTCAAAAGCCTCCCCTTCCCTTCCCTAGCTGGTCTGGGTGGGGGAGCTAAGAGAGAAGGGGTTTAAAGTTTAAACTCCTTCTCATGAGAGTTGGGCCACAGAAGGAGGAAAGAGGGAAAGAAAGAGAAGGAAAGGGGAGGGAAACAGGGAAAGGAGGAAAAAGAGAAGAGAAGAAGGTGGGAAAGAAAGAAAGAGAGAAGAGAAGAAGGAGGGAAAGAGGAAAAAGAGAGAAGGAAAAGAGGGAATGAAAGAAATTCGGCGGCAATTCGGCCCCATTATATCCTATGGGGCATTGAAGTCAATGGTGAAAACATAGGGTATATTCTGGGGGCTGGAGGAGGGGGTTTGAGGGAGAGGCTCCAAACTCACAGGGTAGCTGGTGGAGCCTCTCCCCAAGATACCCACCAAGTTTCAAGAACATTGGATCAGGGGGTCCAATTCCATGGGCCCCCAAACAGGTTGCCCTTATTCCCTCCATTGTTCTCTATGGTAGGAAAAAAAGTTACTTTTTTCCCACCATAGAGAACAATGGAGGGAATAGGGGCAACCTGTTTGGGGGCCCATAGTATTGGACCCCCTGATCCAATGTTCTTGAAACTTGGTGGGTATCTTGGGGAGAGGCTCCGTCAGCTACCCTGTGAGTTTGGAGCCTCTCCATCAAACCACCTCCCCTTCAGCCCCCAGAATATACCCTATGTTTTCACCATTGACTTCAATGCCCCATAGGATATAATGGAGCTGAAATTGACATTCGGCTGCCTGAAAGACTCTCTGGGACACCGGTTGGGGGCAGGGCTTGGCTCCTGAGCTCCCGGAGCTGTGCTCCGGTGCGCTCCCCCCCCCAAAAGACCCCTGACTGCAGCCATAGACTGTTTTTGTTCATGTCACCATGACTCCCTTAGGATCACCTTGTTTTCTCCTGCTTCAACAACTGCAGAGCTCTTGCCCAGTCTGGGTACCTCACCTGATTATATGTGCAATTCTTCTTCTTGCATTTGCCACACTGGAAAAGATCTGTTGTGGTGCCTCCGGTCTTTGCCATCTGATGTTCTCGGATGGCTTCTTGGGTCATGGCATTCCTTAGCTCCTTCAATTCATCACTTGCCATTTCCTGGAACACAGGAATTATTTTTAAAGACAAAACAAATCTATCGGTTCTTTCTTTCACAAACTCATGCCTAAACTGTAATACATTTATGAATTTCACCTTATATCATTAATAAAACCTCTTGCAAAAAATAACAGCTCTGAAGCTCATTTGTCCTTAATAAGATTCCAATAATTATATTGTTCACTTGGAGTAGTCTTCTAATCAACTGTAAAACCTTGCCCAGGTATTTTCAAAAGTTGTTTCTGGCTGGCCTTTCAAAGTTAAGGTTAGTTTATCCATTTTGGCTTTTTCCAGGATTTTATTTAAAATTTCTTTTTTCAAGGGTTTTTCAGTTCTTCTCCAATATTTGGCATATAGTATTCTAGCAGTTGTAGTTATATACAAAATGAGATATGAATAATTTTTGTTACATCTCTCATGTATAATATTTAACAAAAACATTTCAGGAACAAAGGGTACAGGACATTTCAGAATTTTTGGCAGTATTTCATGAATCCATGCCCAGTATTTTTTTGCTTTATCACACAGCCACCACATATGATAAAAGGGACCAACCGTATTTTGACATTTCCAACGAACATTTGAACATTTAGGGTCAAACTTAGCCAAGTTTTCAGGCATAATATACCATCTATAAAATATCTTATATACATTTCTTTATATGAAATTGCTTTTGTAATTTTGATATTTCTTTTCCAAACCTGTGACCATTGGTCTAGCTCAAATTCAAATTCAAATTTATTAAAAAAACTGTCATAAGACCAGCAGAATAAACTAAAATAATACAACACAAAAACTACAACAAAAGACCCTTACAGCCATGTTTTCTAAAACACCGAACCGGTCATTTCCATCATTAATGGCTCAACTTACAATGCAACTTCATCTTGAGTCTTATATTCTAAAAGCAATACATAATTTTTTTAAATAATTTTCCTCGTCAATATGCATCAATATTTTGTCTAATTCTGATAGTTTATCACAGAATCCTATTGGCTTATCTTTGGCACACCTAGATACAATTTGTATTTTTTGCCACCATGTTAAAGTTTCTATAGTTTTAAATTCATTTCTAGCATCTAGAAAGTCTTCATATCTTAAAATTGTTTCCTCTTGAAAAACATTCGGATTTGTAAACACTTCCAATGGGGCAACCCATTTTAGAGTCTTGTTAAAAAATGTTTTTAATTTCTTTCCATACTTTCAATAGGGATGCCCTAATAAAATGTTTAATGTATTTATGACCATTTGCCTTCCCATACCATATAAAAGTTTGCCATCCTAACAGAAAGTCATTGTCAGATAACTGCCATATTTTCTGTATAACCTTACTCCTGGCTTGCACGCACGGGCTTAGATCTGCTTTGCTAAGGCTACCGAGGGAGACATTTCTCTGCCAGACACTGCTTTCTGTGTAAACTTGATAGAAGGGAGGGCTTGCGTTCCCCAGCTGGTGTGAATATATCGACCCTCTGGAGGGGGGGGGTCTCCCATTCATGATGTAATGTCCTGCTGGGAGATTTCCCGCCCATGCACTTAGATTTTATTTGCTGTTGAGCTTGAGGTTTACTTATATTTTTTATAAGCATTTTTGGTTTTTTGCAGTTAATTTTAAGTCCAGCCACTTTTCCATATTCTTGTAATGAGTTTAGCAGTTTTTTAACCAAGCTTACTGGATTCTCTAAGATGAATACTAAGGCATCTGCAAAAGTTAGGGCGACAGCAGAGCCATGCAGTCGCACCCAACTCAGCCTCTGCATCAGCCTCTCACAAAAGAATTAAAATAAAAAAAACGGGCTGCAATTTAACCACTACAGCTTTATCAAAACAATGGGGAAGAACAGAGGAGCAAAAGGAGGTAAAAATATCTCCAAAACGATGCCTAGTGCTATCCAAGATAACCAAAATTCTTCGGAAGAGGATTCTCCTCCCCCATTTGAAATGGAAGTGATAGCAGCTCAAACAAGTCAAAGCAAAAGGAAGAGAGAGGACTCCTTAACTAAACAACAATTACAGGAAATGTTGTTAGACATGAAACAAGAACGAAAGGAGGAGATTAGAAACAGCATGACTCCTATTATGCATAAATTAGACGAAGTTAACAAAAAGCTCCAGGAAACACACGAGAAGGCAGAGGCCACAGTTGCAGGTATGCAGGTATGCAAAAGAATTCTAAATATATAACTGAACTTAAAACTTTTGAAAGATGGGCGAAAAGCAAGTTAATGTTTTTAGAAATGAAATCAAGGGAAACTAAAGTGCAATTTTGAGGAATCTCTCTGAACTTTGAACTAAATAAGGACCTCACTACCGTTTTAAACCAGTGGTTACAAGGAATTATACAGCTTCAGGGGCCAGTGGTAAACAATGCTTTTCATGTAAACCCTCCCCAAATGGGCTCACCAGCATTGATACCAGACATTGTGGCAGAGCTTAAAGACACAAAGATTAAGAGAAACCTCTTAGAAATCGCAAGGAAAAATAGAGGTCTGAAGCTGGAGGACACTCTGGTTCAGCTTTATCCAGACATTTCGTTTGAAATATTAAACGCTAGGAAAAATATGCACCCAATAGCACAAAAGCTTGCTGAGAAGAACCTTAGATATCGATGGCTTCCGCTCGGACATTTATTGGTCTCGTTCCAAGGGAAAACATTGATAGCTCATGATTTAACATCCGGAGAAGAACTATTGAAGATGTTGGAATCTAATTCAGGCTAGGAGTTCAAGAGCCAACAAGCAAAAGGAGACGAATGTATTAGAAGATTATAAAGACCCATGAGAGATGAGACTGCAGCTACAGAGAGTTTTTTTAATTTTCTCTCTTTTTTCCCTTCTTTTGTATTATCCTTTATATTTTGTTTGCCTGTTCTGTTTCATTTCTCTTCTTTTTTTCTGTCTCTCTCTCCGTCTGCTTTATATATTCTCCCCTAAGTAAACCAGCCTTGAAGATAAAGTGGGGGGAGCATGCAGGCAGGACGATTGGGTTGCACCCCCTCATCCCTCCCCATTGGGCAAGACTCTCAGTGTGAGTCTTCTCTAGAACAGTTCCAGAGTCCTGGGAGAGGCAACGCCGATTAGAAGAGCTCCAGTTTGAAGAAGAAGAAGATTACAATTTAGTAAAGACTTAATAGAACTGACTCAAGAAACGGAAAAATATATTGTTAACTTGTACTTCATTTTTTTTTTTTATCTCACTGTAACTTATCTCAACATAATGATTCAGAAATGAAATATATATAGATCACATGGCTACCAAACAAGGAGATTCAATGGGAAATTATGGCAGATAGCGTAGACAAGGGTATAAGGGTATAAGTACTGGAGCAATTTTGAGAGGCAGTAATATTAATATAAGCATGCCAATTCTACTGGAATAATAAAAGCTTATGATTATTAATGAAATAATAGCAGAATAGGATTGGCAGTTTGTGGAAGACTACTATTAAAATGTCAAATTTACCATTTGATGTGATATATTTGTAAATAACTTGTAAGAATTGGAAAATCAATGAAATCTAAATGAAAAAAAATCTGCAAAAGTTAGTAGCTTGCATTCTTCTCCTTTTAATCGGAGGCCTTTAATTTGCTCATCAGCTCTAACTGCATCATTTAGGACTTCGAGAACAAAAATAAACAATAAGGGTGAAAGGGGACACCCTTGTCTAGTTCCTTTGTGTATTTCAATATTTTGTGACAAATCACCATTAATAAGAA
Source organism: Gekko gecko (assembly GCA_029375565.1). Taxonomy (NCBI): domain Eukaryota; kingdom Metazoa; phylum Chordata; class Lepidosauria; order Squamata; family Gekkonidae; genus Gekko; species Gekko gecko. The sequence continues at coordinate 211,212,412 of JAPDNY010000005.1, read as the reverse complement.
TTTTGGCTTGCTGTTTAGTATAGATTGCTTTGATCATTTTATAAAATTCCATGCCAGCTTGAGCCTTTAATAGTAATTCAAACATAAAGTTCCAACTAACATTATCAAAGGCTTTTCCCACATCTAAAAAAATTAGAGCTGTTTGTTTTCCATCCGAATTTTGCTTATACATAAGTGTTATCAGAGCTTCATTCCATGTATCTGGAGTAGATCCTTCAGTTATTATATTTGGATGACAGCTTTTAATGGCCCAATCAGTTGGTCTTCAAAAACATGGTAAAATTCCACCGGAAGGCGATCTGGTCCTGGAATTTTTGCCTTTTCTGTTTTTTCATTGCTTCTATCAAGTCAGCTAACGATATTGGATCATTTAAATTTTTTTTATCTTCAGTAAATACTTTAGGGTTGCTAATTTCCAGGTGTTTTTCAATTTGTTCCTGTGATGCTTCTGTTTTCATATATAACTTTCCATAATAAGCTTCCACAATTTTTTTTCATATCTTCCAATTTCTTTTTCTCTTCTCCCATATCATTTTTGAGTGGTTTTATATTTTTTTTTCTTTGCATATTTTATATGCTAGCCATCTAGTTGGCTTATTGGCATTTTCAAAATAATTTTGTTTGGCAAACTTTTTTTTTTGCTATTTCTCGTGTTAATAAGCAATTCATTTGGTGTTGCAAAAGTGTAAGTTTTATTTTTCTCTGTTCAGTTGAGGGGTCATGTTTCATCTTCTTGTTTTTTGATCTGCTCTTGAATCTGAAGATATTTTTCTGATCTTTGTTTCCTAATGTGTGGTGATTCTCTAATCATTCATCCTCTAGCAAAAGCTTTAAAGGCATCCTAAACCATCTTGATGGAAATACCCGATTGAATATTCTGTTGAAAAAGCATTTGGAATTCTTTTTTAGATTCTCGTATAAACTTTTCATTCTTTAAAATAAAAAGGTTCAATGACTATCTATTTTTTTCAGTGTATCTTGCAATTCCAGGACAATAGAATTATGGTCAGCAAAAGTTGCTGGAAAAATTTCTGCTTCTAATATATCATTGGACATTGTGTTGGAGATCCAACACATATCTATTCTTGACCAGGACTTATGTTTTGGTGAATAAAAAGTTTAGTCCCTTTTTTGAGTATTTCTTACTTTCCAAGCATCTACACATTTATTTTCTTCTGCCAAATAGAAAAAAGGTGGGGAGAGTTCATTTCCTTGTTTCTGTTTCCCAGTAGAGGTTTTCCTGTCCAACTTTCTATCGAAAACAGCATTATAGTCTCCAATTATGCAGAGTTCATCAAAATCTTGTTTGACAGTCAGTTCCTGCAATGTCTTGAAAAATTTCTCTTGATGTTGATTTGGTGCATAGAGGCCTCCATAGTCTATATAAGAAAAAAGGAAATATTTTTATCTTCTAGTTTTGTAGTTGTTTTATCCAGGTCAGCAATCTTCCGGTTACTACTTAAGACTTGCTTCTGGAGATCCTCCATCCTGTTAGATAGTTGTTGTGACATTTCTTTCATTGCATCTTTAATTGGATCCACTGCTTGTATAATTGCAGATTTTATAGTTTCCAGGATCACAGTCTGCAATTCTTTCATCGCAGTCTGTGATAAACTTGAGGCTACAGATTTTGGAAGGCCTGGTGAAGTAGATGGTTGCACTTTAGGAGTGGGCCTATTTGTAGATGACATTTTTTTTACTAAATTGTAAAAAAACCAAGAGGCCTCCATAGTCTATATAAGAAAAAAAGGAAATATCTTTCTCTTAAAACCTCTGTGTTCTGGGTAGATTTTGTTAGCTGCAAAGCAAACTTGTTATTAGAGCAGTAATGTTAAAACCACAAAGAGTTCTCAATGTTATCTATTATAAACCAAATATATGCAACAAGAATGTATAGCAACACAGTAGCTTTGTTATGGGAGAAACCTTCTTGGCAGATTGTCTGCTCTCTCCCTTATATGGAAAAAAACCAAATATGGAGAGAAGTGAATAAAAAGAAAAAGGCAGGAATGAAGAAAAGAAGGGGAGGGAGAACTCCAGGTTTATAATCCATATAATACAATACAAACAAAAGTCAATCAATCAATAACCTTTAATGGCATATAAATATTAAACATCAAACAAAAAACAAGGACAGTAAATGGCACAATCAGCTAAAAGTCAGAGTTAATTTATAAAATCATAAAACGTTTTGTTGTTGTTCAGTCGCACAGTCGAGTCCGACTCTTCGCGACCCCATGGACCAGTTTACGCCAGGCCCTCCTGTCTTCCGCTGTCTGCTGAAGTTTGCTCAATTTCATGTTCGTTGCATCGATGACACTGTCTAACCATCTCATCCTTTGCCGTCCCCTTCTTCTTTGACCTTCAATCTTTCCCAGCATCAGCGTCTTCTCCAGTGAATGCTCCCTTCTCATTTGGTGGCCAAAGTATTTGAGCTTCAGCTTCAGGATCTGGCCTTCCAGGGAGCAATCAGGGTTGATTTCTTTTAGGATTGACTGATTTGATCTCCTTGCAGTCCAAGGGACTCTCAAGAGTCTTCTCCAGCACCATAGTTCAAAAGAATCTATTCTTCGGCGCTCGGCCTTCCTTATAGTCCAACTCTCGCAGCCATACATTACTACGGGGAATACCATTGCTTTGACCATGCAGACTTTTGTTGGCAAGGTGATGTCTCTGCTTTTTATCATGCTGTTTAGGTTTGCCATCGCTTTCCTCCCAAGGAGCAGGCGTCTTTTAATTTCATGGCTGCAGTCACCATCTGCAGTGAGCTGGGATCCTAGGAACGTGAAGTCTGTCACTACTTCTACGACTTCCCCTTCTATTTGCCAAGGAGTGATGGGGCCAGATGCCATGATCTTAGTTTTTTTGATGTTGAGCTTCAAGCCCACTTTTGCGCTCTCCTCTTTCACCCTGAGCAAGAGGCTCCTGAGGTCCTCTTCACTTTCTGCCATCAGAGTGGTATCATCTGCATATCTGAGGTTATTGATCTTTTCCCCAGCAATCTTAACTCCGGCTTGTGATTCATCCAGGCCAGCATTTCGCATGATGTACTCTGCATATAAGTTAAATAAGCAAGGTGACAATATACATCCTTGCTGTACTCCTTTCCCTATACTAAACCAATCAGTTGTTCCATATCCGGTTCTAACTGTTGCTTCTTGACCCTTATACAGGTTTCTCAGGAGACATGTGAGGTGTCATAATTTATTGTGATCCACACAATCAAAGGCTTTAGCATAGTCAATGAAGCAGAAGTAGATGTTTTTCTGGTACTCTCTTGCTTTCTCCATAATCCAGCGAATGTTGGCAATTTGATCTCTAGTTCCTCTACCTCTTCGAAACCCAGCTTGTACTTCTGGCAGTTCTCTATCCACGTACTGTTGGAGCCTAACTTGTAGGATTTTGAGCATGACCTTGCTAGCGTGTGAAATGAGTGCAATTGTGCGATAGTTTGAACACTCCTTGACATTGCCCTTCTTTGGGATTGGAATGTACACTGACCTTTTCCAATCCTGTGGCCACTGTTGTGTTTTCCAAATTTGTTGGCAAATTGAGTGCAGCACTTTAACAGCATCTTCTTTTAAGACTTTGAATAACTCAGCTGGGATACCATCACCTCCACTAGCTTTGTTGTTAGTAATGCTTTCTAAGGCCCATTTAACTTCACTTTCTAGGATGTCTGGCTCGAGGTCAGTGATTATACCATCGTGCTTGTCAAGGACATCGAGGTCCTTCTTGTATAGTTCTTCTGTGTATTCTTGCCATCTTTTCCTAATCTCTTCTGCTTCTGTTAGGTCCCTACCATTTTTGTCCTTTATCATGGCCAGCTTTGCATGGAACGTTCCCTTGATTTCTCCAATTTTCTTGAAGAGATCTCTAGTCCTTCCCAATCTATTGTTTTCCTCTATTACTTTGCATTGTTCATTCAGGAAAGCCTCCTTATCTCTCCTTGCTGTTCTCTGGAAATCTGCATTCAGTTGGGCAAACTTTTCCTTTTCACCGTTGCCTTTAGCTTTCCTTCTTTCCTCTGCTATGTGTAAAGCCTCATCAGACAGCCACTTTGCTTTTTTGCATTTCTTTTTCTTTGGGATGGCGGTGATTGCTGCCTCCTTTACAATGTCACGGACCTCTGTCCATAGTTCTTCAGGCACTCTGTCTATCAAATCTAGTCCCTTAAACCTATTCTTCACCTCTACTGTATATTCATCGGGGATGCGATCTAGGTCAAATCTGAATGGCCTTGTGTTTTTCCCAACTTTCTTCAATTTAAGTCTGAATTTTGCAATGAGAAGCTCATGATCTGAGCCACAGTCAGCTCCAGGTCTTGTTTTTACTGACTGGATAGAGCTTCTCCATCTTTGACTGCAAATTATATGGTCAATCTGATTTCAGTGTTGCCCATCTGGTGATGTCCATGTGTAGAGACGCCTCTTAGGTTGTTGGAAAAGGGTGTTCGCTATGACCAGCCTGTTCTCTTGACAAAATTCTGTTAGCCTTTGCCCTGCTTCATTTTGTTCTCCAAGGCCAAACTTGTCTGTTATTCCGGTTACCTTTTGATTTCCTACTTTAGCATTCCAGTCCCCTATGATGATGAGGACATCATTTTTTGGTGTTAGTTCTATGAGCTGTTGTAGGTCTTCATAGAACTGGTCCACTTCAGCCTCTTCTGCAGCAGTGGTTGGGGCATAGACTTGGATTACTGTGATATTGAATGGTTTGCCTTGGATTCGGAAAGAGATCATTCTGTCATTTTTGAGATTGTATCCCAATACTGCCTTTCTCACTCTCTTATTGACTATAAAGGCCACACCATTTTTTCTACGGGATTCCTGGCCACAGTAGTAGATATAATGGTCTTCTGAGTTAAATTCGCCCATTCCTGTCCACTTTAGTTCACTAATTCCCAAGATGTCGATGTTCATTCTTGCCATCTCATTTTTGACCACGTCAAGCTTACCTTGATTCATAGATCTTACATTCCAGGTTCCTATGCAGTATTGTTCTTTGCAGCGTCAGACTTTCCTTTCACTGTCAGACACATCCACAACTGAGCGTCCTTTCGGCTTTGGCCCAGCCGCTTCACTCTTTCTGGGGTTACTCGTACTTGCCCTCTGCTCTTCCCCAGTAGCATATTGGACACCTTCCGACCTGAGGGGCTCATCTTCCGGTGTCATATCTTTTAGCCTTTTGTTACTGTCCATGGGGTTTTCTTGGCAAAGATACTTGAGTGGGTTGCCATTTCCTTCTCCAGGGGATCACGCTTGGTCTGAGTTCTCTGCTGTGGCCTGTCCGTCCTGGGTGGCCCTCCACGGCATAGCCCACAGCCTCATCGAACCACGCAAGCCCCCTCGCCACAACAAGGCAGTGATCCATGAGGGAGTAAAATGTAATAAAACGTAGTTTCCCAAATTTTTCACTCTTATCACGTCAACTAGAAATTCAGCCACTGCCAAGGTAATCTCTGCTGATATATCATTCAGTAGAAATTGGCATTTTATTTCATTGGAAAGGTGATGTTTACCATGCAACCAAGTGTTTAACCATTTTTCCCTGGCAGATACATGCCACGAACAATCCAACAGTATGTGATCAATTGAATCAAGAGAATTAGAACCGCAGTCACATCTCCGTTCGTGCTTGGGAATATTTTGAAACCTACCATACAATAGTTTTGAAGGAAAAGCATTTACTCGAGCAAGGGAGAAGGCTCTTAGGTGGCTAGGACTATCAAGATTATACAAATACAGGGGGATACATCCCACAACATTCTTAAGATTTAATGTAGCTGATGAACAGACAGGGGGATGAAGAGGTTGCAGTTTTTGAAGTTCGATATCTAGCAGCCTCTGTTTGATTGTTTGGAAGATATACACTTCAGAGGAAAAAGCTAGCTCCTCCAAAGAAAGGCCCAAAGATCTTATTTTGGTTCGAATATTGTAGTCCCAAGAGGTGCTATGAATTTCTTTTAACAGAAAAGAAATAAGTGAACCGTCTTCGATGTTAAAATACAATTTAAGCCAGTAACGAACCGTTGACACCCATATCCTGGTTTCAATCAAATTAAGTCCTAATTCAGAGCACAATGCATGGTAAGAGACACAGTTTGGGAAACCCATAATTTGTCTAAAAAAAGATGATTGTATTGATTCAGCTTCACAGTTAAAAGCATTAAACCATATAGGAACACAAACAAAAGTCAAAACCAGTTCCACAAAGAGTAAATTCTAGTAAATGCTGAAAAATTCTTAATTGTAATCCCAAAAAAGAGAAGGTATAAAATCCACTGTATCTGCAAAAGGGCATAGCCAACAGTCTCCAGCTACCAATTGAGATGTAAATCCAAAATATAGAGAAGTAGACAGAAACAAACACTGTAATCCAATTGTTTGATAACTGAGAGTTAATAAGAATATATCTTCTTTTTTGCTCTTATAAAATGTTAAGAAGTGCTTATCAGATCTGTTACTTGGCACTGTAGAAGGGAGTGGGGGAGGTGATCCTCCCCCCAAATCTTCTATTTTAACTCCTTAAACTTTACAAGAGCTTTACTGTTGATATAAAAAATAAGATTTTGCATAGACAGGTACTCAGGGTGATCTTCTTTAGTCCCAAAAGAGCAAGGTATAAAATCCTCTACCACTGGAAAAAGTTACAGTCAATAGGCTCCAGCCACCAGTCAAAGAAAGGTAACTCCAAAATATGGAAAGGTGAACAAAGACAATCACTATAATACAGTTGTCTGGCAATTAAAAGTTATTGGACATGTATCTTCTTTTTAGCCCTTGTAAAATATTGGGCAGTGCTTCTCTGATCTGTTGCTAGCCACTGTGGGGGGGGTCAAATCCTCCCCCCAGTCTTCTGTTTTAACTCTTTAAAATTTAAAGGGGATTTGCTGTTGGTAGGAAAATCTGGATTTTGCATAAACAAGTACTCACAGCGATCTTCTTTGGTGCAAATAGGCAGGGTTTAAAGAGTCCCGTCCCCCCCCCCCGCTGCCATGAGCAGTCTCCGTAAGCCTCTTGCTGGGGACGATCACGGCTTTCACCCGTATGCTGCTGCACTACGGGGAGCCCAGCTCAAGTCCCTTGCCTGCACCCCTCTCTGAGCCCCCGAAACTCTTCTATAAAGACTTCAAAGTCATCAGTGTGCAAGGAGCTAGCCTCGGCACCGTTTGTACCATCGCACTGTAACCTGTTTGTACCATCAAACACATAAAGTGGCCATTCTGGTCAGACACCATTCCAAAGCTTCAGAATTGGTTTCTTGTTTGCTTGTTCTCTAGGATTTACAAGAACCAGTTCACACATTACAGAGAGCAACAGTTAGGTCCAAGACTTAATTAATTACATGTGACTTATGGCTTCTTCTCAGTTCCCACATGCATTGTGCCTGATAAGAACTGTGACAGTGGTGTGTGTGGAGAAGAGGCTTCAGCTCCCTGCCTTCATTTGTTAAACCTGAAATGGTTGGGGGGGGGGTATTTGACCTGCGGGAAAACCCACAAGTGTGAAGTTTTGAACTCTGGTCTCCTAGAACCTCATGCTGTACTCTGACTATACCATCATATGCAGAAAAAAATGGAAACTTATTTTAAACATTCTAAGATTTCAGATTTTGCCCCACCCAATCCTTAGACAAATGGTAAGTGTGCCAATTCCATCAAACTCACTTGTGGTTAAAAAGAAACTACAGTATCACAATTTCCACACTTACTTCTGCAGACATCTTGGCAATAAGGCTGGGTGGTATGGCTCCACTCAACACGTTTCTGCGCAAGCTAGGGTTCTTGGGATCCTTCAGGTTGCTGATCCGGCTCCTCACACGGTTACGGTATTTCATATCAGTGCCTTTCAGCTCCTGGTAGATATGTGGGATCATCAAGGAATAAGCACAAAATACAGACTGGGGCAGCGGGTGACCCTTCTACCCTTGAGAATCATAAGAAAGTGCATACTGGATGTGCTCAAAAGCTCAGCATCCTGTTCCTCAGCCAACTGGATGCCTTCAGGAAGCCCACAAACCAAGGCATGAAAAGCAATAGTCCTTCTCATTGTGCCCTTCCCAGCAATTGAGTTTCAGAGGTACACTGCTTCTGAACAGGGAAGTACTATTTATCAATTAGGAGCACTCCCAAACATGATCATCTGCAGGTCTGAAGTGCTGCTGCCCATAATGGATCCTGGTTGGAGCTAAATGGGCTGCCTCATGACAGTATTGAGCTCTATTATGGCCCATGTAACTGCTTGCATTTCAGTAAAGTGAAACCTTGAGTTGCCATGGGAAAATACCTCCATTGCCATGTCCCAGGGATGCAATGGGGAAATTCCCTGCCCAGGGAGGTCAGACAGGTGCTGTTATGCCCTTCCCCAATTTTTCTATTGCATCCCAGTAGCTTGTAACTGAAATTCAAGCCCCTGAGATACAATGGAGGAGGAGTCACACAATGACATAACCCAATGTTCTAACCCCTTTACCCCAAAAAGCTGTTCAGTATTTCTTAGCAAAGACACAAGAAGATGTTTTAGGGTAACCGTTCTAGGTTGGGGAAATCCTGGGGATTTGGGGGTGGCCCTGGAGAGGGTGAGGTATAATGCCCTAGACTCCACCTTCCAAAGCAGTCATTTTCACTTGGGGAACTGATCTCTGTAGTCTGGAGATAAGGTAATTTCCTGAAATCTTTAGGCTCACCTGGAAGTTGGCAAGTCTAAGAATGGGATAGGTGGGAGTGGGCAGCAGCAGGAAATGAGACCTGGAGGCAGGGGAATCCCTTGTCCCCAGCAGAAAACTACTGAGAACCAGATCAAGACATCTTCTACCTCATAGGAATGCATTTCAGATCTCATGTTTGCACTACTGTAAAACTGGTTGTTCGATATTCAAGTTCCATCACCGCCACCAACCAAGAGCTTCCTTCAGCCCACACCAACAACCAGGAACCTATACTCCCCAAAGGATATGATCTTCAATTTCAGCTGCCATCTTGTCACAATTAACTCCAAATTCCTTGTAATCACCTACAGAGAGTTGCAAAAAGGAAAGAGAAAACAGATCTTTGCACTTGAAAGGAGTCAACAGAACCAAAATTGTAATTGAGGAAAAAGGAACTCACTAAGAAGCAAGCCAAATTGAGAGGTATTCTTGCCTGACCTACCTCATTTCCCCAACTGTCTCCATTTTCCCCAACTGCCTTCATCTCCAAGCTAGTTAGAAATACTGGAAAGGCTTGTGGGATCCAGGGTTCAAGGTAAAAGGCAGGAATAGGTACACCAAAACCCTTCCGAATCTCACCAGTTCACATCAGCCTTCTTAGATTGCACTTGGCCACCTCCCTTGGAAGGGATATCAGGCCTCTGGAAGCCCTACCCAGTCTCACAGTTTATAAAGTTTCCTTGCAGCTACAGAAAGGAGAAACATTTGCATCTTAAGAAAAGTAAATAAGTGGAAGCTAAGGGCTAACAAGATTTTATTCTAACATGAATAAAATGAATCTAACATGAATTTTGGGGCCTAAGTCTGATTAGTAGACCCCAGATATGTTGTCGAAGGCTTTCACAGTTGGAGTTCATTAGCTGCTGTAAATTTTCCAGGTTGTATGGCCATGGTCTTGGCATTGTAGGACCTGACGTTTCGTCAGTAGCTGTGACTGGCATCCTCAGAGGTATAACACAGAAAGTTGGAGTACTCTCTGTGTCAAGGTGAGAAGAAAAATGGTAGTCAGGTAATTTATATCTATGCAGGAAGGTAGGGTAGGGCTGAGTCATTATCTTGTAGGAGTTCCCTAGGCTATGAACATGCTAATGGAGGAGCTTTCCTGAGGAGGTTCTTTTGTATATGGATTGTTTCCTGAGGAGGTTTCCTGTTTCCTGAGGAGATTCTTTTGTATGTGGATTGGCTGTTTATATTCTAATCTTATCTGTAGTGCTATTGTTTTTCAGGACAGGAAACCATGCCTTACTTATTTTTAAACTCTCTTCTTCCTGTTGAAATTGTGTTTATGCTTATGAATTTCAATGGCTTCCCTGTGTAATCTGATATGGTAATTGGAAGTGTTGTCCAGCCTTTCAGTGTCTTGGAACAAAATACCGTGTCCTGTACAGTGAACCACTCATCCCTTAAAACTGAGTTTAAAACATCTCTGAGTGTGGAATTCCCAGCTCTTGTCTGATTTCTTTTCTAGGGGACTTTGGGCAAATGATTCTTTCTCAGCCTAACCTACCTCACAAGGTAGGGAGAGGGGAGCACCATTACTGCTTCCTGAGCCCCTTGGAGGAAGAGTGGCATAAAAATATTTTAGATAGATATGTAATGCATCTCAAATTGCTAAGTCAAGAATTAAAACAAAACATGGCTTGGAGATAGGTGAAAACTAGAGACATTGGGGAGGAAAGGAGGCTCAGTAAGGGTCTGAGGGTAAACAGATGAGTCTTATGGGGCACCTGAATATCAAATTAGACTAAGGTAGTAAAATGTCTGGTAGAAGAGCATTCCACTGAGCTGCAAGAAAAAGGGGATGCAGGTAAACAGCGGAAAGGGTAACCTAGGTTTAATTAGAAGATCAGCACCTGTAGAGCAATGGGAAAGAATGGCAATCTAGAATAGCTGTGCATCTGTACCCAAAGACAAGCTTCAAGTGCAAAAGGGCCATGTGAGTTGCAGTTGAGGTCTTTACAGGGCAAGGCAGCACAACCATTCATACCTTCATCAAGGAACTCTAAAAAGTTACACTCCCAGAAAATTAATACTAAATGTTGAACATTTTATACCTCTCCTACCCAGTTAATGATGACATTCAGTCTGCAGCTTGCTGTCCAAAAATGATGCCCTAAAGTATAACCACTTGACTTCTCACCATCCATTTTCAAAGCTCCAGAGACCATCTCGACGCACTTGTCTCGGATGGAGTCTCCTGTCAGATAGTAGGGTGGAAAAATGGTGGCAGAAGATGCAAACGTTGGGGAAATGGGGCTGATGGGTGTCTTGGGTCCATTCAACATTGGTTTGCTGTTGAATATGAACAGGACAGGAAAAGACAGAGCTTAGCACAAGCAGCCACAAGGCTTAATAATTATCTCCTTAGCCCCAATCACAGCCTGAGTCCTGAGACACCTGGGATTCTTCACTTACAGAAGAAAAAAAAAGATATTTCCATTCAGTGGTGCAGTTGATTTTAGATTCGGAATTAATTATTAGGGATAGGCATGAACTGGCTGACAAACTAAATTTCACGAATTTTGGCTGCTTGTGGTTCGCAAAGTGATGTTCGCAAACTGAAGAACCAGCATGAACATTCACATCTGCAAGTTTCTAGCTTGCTGCTGTTCATGAAAAACAGCTGAACTGTTTGGAAACCCCTGCTTTTTGCTCCCAGCAGATTTTCACAGACAGCAGAAAGCAGGATTTAAATGGCTCGGAGCTGTTTGGAAACCCCTGCTTTCTGCTCCCCACAAAAAGCCATGGGAAGCAGAAAGCAGGGGTTTAAAAATTAAATGGCTCACAAACTGATACAAACTGGTTTGTTTTGCAAACCAGAATATTGGTTCATCGTTCAGCCAGAAACCACGAACTGAGCCTAAAAAATGTGGTTCATGCCCTTCCCTATTAATGATCTCAGAAACTTTAGGAACTACAAATCTCAGAATTAGAGTTGCCAACCTCCAAGTGGTAACTGTAGATCTCCCACTATATTACAACTGATTCCCATGCAATAGAGATCAGTTCACCTGGAAAAAATGGCTGCCTTGGAAGGTGGACTCAGTGGTATTATACTCTATTATCATAGAATCATAGAATCATAGAATCATAGAGTTGGAAGGGGCCATACAGACCATCTAGTCCAACCCCCTGCCCAATGCAGGACCAGCCTAAAGCATCTCTAACAAGTATCCATCCAGCCTCTTCTTGAAAGCTGTCAGTGAAGGGGAGTTAATCACATCTCTAGGCAGCTGATTCCACATTTGAACTACTCTGACGGTGAAAAAGTTTTTCCTAATATCCAGCCGATACCTTTCTGCATGTAATTTAAAACCATTGCTTCGGGTCCTATCCTCTGCTACCACCTGGAACAGATCCTTGCCATTCTCCAAATGACAGCCTTTCAAATATTTAAAGAGAGCAATCATGTCCTTCCTCAATCTCCTCTTCTCCAAACTAAACATTCTCAGGGCCCTTAGCCTTTCCTCAAAGGGCTCAGTCTCCAGACCCCTGATCCTCCCTATCACTCTCCTCTGCACCCACTCCATTCTGTCCACATCCTTTTTGAAGTGAGGCCTCCAGAACTGCACACAGTACTCAAGGTGCGGCCTGACCAAGGCAGTATACAGAGGCACTATGACCTCCTGCAATTTCAATGCTATGGCCCTTTTAATACAACCCAAGACTGGATTTGCCTTTTTTACCACCACATCACACTGACTGCTCATATTTAGTTTACAGTCCACTCTTACCCCAAGGTCTCTTTTGCATACACTACTCCCCAGAAATGTATCCCCCATCCAGTATTTGTGCTTGACATTTTTGTGGCATTTATCTTTTGAATTGCATCCTGTTCACTACTGCCCACTTCTCCAGAGTATTCAGGTCTTGTGGAATTTTAATTCTATCTTGGGTGTTTGCTACTCCTCTCAATTTGGTATCATCAGCAGATTTAATGACTAGCCCTTCTACCCCTTCATCCAGGTCATTGATAAAAATATTGAAAAGTACCGGGCCCAGAACTGAGCCCTGCCACACCCCACTGGACACCTCCCTCCAATCTGATGAAACACCATTGACCACCACTCTTTGGGTGTGGTCCTCTAACCAGTTCCCTATCCACCAAACTGTCCTATAGTCCAGTCCACAATCTTCCAGTTTGCCCATCAGAATGTCATGAGGAACCTTATCAAAAGCTTTCTGAAATCCAGGTATATCACATCAACAGAGTTCCCACAATCCAGTAAGCTCGTCACATGATCAGAGAAGGAAACCAGGTTGATCTGACAAGATCTGTTGGGGACAAAACCATGCTGATTTCCCCAGATCACTAAGTGGTCCTTCAGATGCTTACAGAACAACCCCTTTAAAATCTGCTCTAATATCTTCCCAGCAACAGAAGTCAGACTGACTGGCCTGTAGTTTCCCAGGTCATCCTTCTTCCCTTTCTTAAACATTGGGATAACATTCGCTCTCCTCCAATCTTGTGGCACATCCCCAGTCCTCCAGGAGGCCTTGAAGATCATGGACAGAGGCTCTGCAAGTTCATTAGAAAGTTCTTTGAGCACTCGTGGGTGCACACCATCTGGCCCAGAGGATTTGTATTCATCCAGTGCAGCCAGGTGCCTCTCCACAACCTCCCTGTCAATGTCAAGTGGACACTCAGGAGTCATGTTATGTCCTGTACCATCTCTAGATGGGCTTGAGTTCTTCCTGGAGAAAACAGAGGCAAAAAAGTCATTAAGTCTGTCTGCTTTTTCTCTGTCCTCCACCAGAGTTTCTCCTTCTACTCCCAAAAGTGGTCCTATTTTACCTTGCGTTTGCTTCTCACATATCTGTACAAGTTTTTTCTTATTGTATCGAGCCCCCCTGGCCAACTCATACTGAGCTTTGATTTCTCTGATGGCTGATCTGCAGTCCCTAGCAACTCTCATATATTCCTCTTTAGAGGTCTGACCTTCCCTCCATTTCCTGAACATTTCCTTTTTCTCCCTTAGTTTATTCTGAAGCTCTCGGTTCAGCCACATCGGTTTCTTGGAGCCCTTACTATGTTTCCATCTTGCTGGAACAGTGAGGGCTTGAGCTAGCAAAAGCTCATGTTTGAGAAGAGCCCACCCTTCACGCACTCCTTTCCCTTCCAGCACACTCCTGCACGGAATGACTCCCATCAAGCCTCTGAGTTTGTTGAAGTTGGCCCTACAAAAATCTAACCTACGAGTCTGGCTACAAACTTCCTTGACCCCCCCCCCACAGCAACTGGAATTCAAGGAGGACATGGTCACTTGCCCCTAAGGTCTCCACCAACTTCACCCCGTCTACCAATTCTTCCCTGTTGGTTAATATTAAGTCTAGTACGGCCGAGCCCCTTGTAGCTTCCTCCACCATTTGAAAAAGGAAGTTGGCGGCCAGACGGGTCAGGAACTTGTGTGATTCTTGTTGCTTTGTTGAACCTGTCTCCCAGCACACATCAGGGAAGTTGAACTCTCCCATAATTATAAGGTTCTGATGCCTGAATACTCTACCAATCTATTCAAGGAGGGCAGCATCCATTTCCTGTCTCTGGTCAGTCGGTCTGTAGCAGACTCAAACAACAATAACCTTTGTCCTACCGCCCCTTATTTCCACCCATATACTTTCCATGGGGCTGTCAACCACATTTTCCAGAACTTCCTGACATTCTAGCCCTCTTTTCACATACAGCGCCCCTCTGCCACCTCTTCTATTCTTCCTGTTTTTCTTGAACAACTCATACCCATCCACTGCTACATCCCAGTCATGAGAATCATCCCACCAAGTCTCAGTGATTCCTATTATATCATAGCCCTTTGTTTGCAAGAGAATCTCAAGCTCTTCCTTCTTATTACCCATACTACAGGCATAGATATATAGGCACTTGTAGCCTTGTATCTTTGTTTGACATGTCCTACCCAGGTGGGCCCCCACTATTTTCTGTTCTTCAATGAAGTCCCCATGTTAAGAGCTTTAAACTGAAACCCTCCTTCCCCTTGCGGCTTCAGTTTAAAGCTCTCCTGATTAAGCTCTCCAGGTTCTTTCTGAACGTTTTCTTCCCTGACCTTGAGAGGTGAAGCCCATTATGTGCTAGAAGGCCTTCTCTAAGAAAACTTATCCTGTGGTCCCAGAACCAAAGCACTCCTCTTGGCACAACCATCTCAGCCAATGATTCACCTCGAGTATGGTCTGTTCTCTTCGGACTCATCTTCCTGTGACTGGAAGGATAGAAGAGAATACCACCTGTGCCCCCAATGCCTTCAACTGCCTTCCAAGAGCTTCATAGTCCTCTTTAATTTTCATGATGGTATTCGCGGCCATGTCATTCATCCCCACATGAACCAGCACAAATGGGCACTGATCAGTAGACCTTATCAGTTTTGGCAGTCGGTCTGTAATATCCTGAATTCTGGCCCCAGGTAAGCAACATATCTCTTGGAGTAGGGGATCCAGCCTGGACACATTACATTCCATACCCCTGAGCAGAAAGTCCCCGACGACCACCACTTTCTGTTTCCTTCCACTTCCGTGTTTCCTTCCTCTTCACTCCCTTTTCCGGGTCTTTGTGGCTCTCCTTCCACTCTTGTCCCTATCACCCTGTCAAGCACCTCAAAATGATTCTTGAGCTCCAGTGGACCAGAGCATCATCTTAGTCAACATCTTCAGGTTTGTACTGTAGAACTGAGAGGAGGCTCAGAAGGGACTTTCTTCTTCATGTTCTTGCAGAGTTCTCAGGCTCTTGTCAATAAAATCCTCTACTTTCTTGATTTCCTGAAGGGTGGTGATCCCCTCCTGCAGGATCTGACTGTTCTCCTCCAAAAGCCTGACCAGCTTACACTTCTGACAAGTGAAGTTCATCTTCTCTTCTGGGGGCAAAACAAACATGGCACACTCCATGCAGGTGACTGGAAAGGGGCCTTCAGTTGACATCACTGCCATCCAAGTATATTCTAAGAGTACTCTGAGCAGAATTTAGGGGCCCTCAGGCAGATCCTCATGCTAAGAGCCACAGGCCAAGAGCCCTTTGTCTCAAAAGGTCACTTCCTGCCAAGCACAGCAGAGCTCAGCACAGCAGGGGGGCAGGGCTTGCAATCCACAGCAATCAACAGCAACTCACTCAGTCCCCAGCAGCCCACAAAACACAATTAGCCCCACACAGAACTTAAACAGAACCACTCTCTAGCAGTCTCCAAAGAACCCATTCACCCTCAGCTTCTCACACAGCAGCTAGGAAAGGCAAAAGGCAGAAAGACAAAAACCCTTACCTTCTAGCAGCTCCTTGCCATGTGCTTTCTACTCCTTGCCTCAGACCAGTCCCTCCCCTTCTCAAGCCCTGCTTTTGTTGCCCTTGCACAGCATTTGTAAGGCTATGGACTATGGCTGTGAGCTGAACTGTATAATAAGTGTGCCAGGGATTGAACTGCATGGTAGCCCAATGATGTTACCAACCTCCCGGACTGTAAACACATACCCAGCCAAGGGAAGCCTTGCCCTGCAGCAGTGTGTCAGCCAGACGAGGACCCATGGACATACCTGATGCTCTTCACCCCCACATCCATGCAGAAGGCAAATCAACCTCCCTGATGCCAGGACTATGCAGCAGCCAACAAGCAGAAGCCATCAAAGTGTACTGACAAATTTTCAAAACAGAATCAAAACTCAGGCAGAGAGCGGCATCAGCTGCAAGTCCAGGTATGTCGTCTAAAGACAAGAAAGAATGGCAGGCAGCAATAGAAGCAATGGAGAAGTGCATGCTCGAAGCGATCTAAGGTATGATGAAACAAATCGACAAGCAGTTTGAGGAGAAAATGGAAAAACAGCTGGAACAGTTGGAAGAAGTTCAGGAAAAAAATGTGGCAGACTTGAGAGAGCTAGTACTTGCAGAAGTGGCAGAATTTAAAAAAGAAGTGGAAAATACAAGTAACCAAGTTAAAGCTTTGGCTACAAAATCGGCTGAAGTGGTGGAAAAGACACAAGACTTGGAAAAGAAAATTGAAGTGAATTCACAAAGCAACCGGAATCTTGAGGCAGTTGTGGAATACAAAGCAATGTCAAACCATCTGAGACTGAGAGGAATAGAAGAAAAAGTGGGAGAAGATATACGTACTGAAGTGATGGCAACTTTGACTGAATACTTGGGAGAAGATCGGGGGAGTTAGATCAGAATTTTGATCTTGTATACAGAGTGAATTCTGCTTATGCACAAAGAAAAAATCTACCAAAAGATATAATTGTTCAATTTGTGACAAGGAAAGTGAAAGAGGATGCATTCAAGAAGAAGTTTACTCAGCCACTGGAAATTGATGGTAAAAAGATAATAATAATGAAGTAACTCCCAATGTCCATTTTGCAGGACAGAAAGAAATATAAGAAGTTGGTGGATAAGCTGAAACAGTTGAATATCAGATTCAGATGGGAGATACCACAAGGACTGTCCTTTACGTATAATTTGAAAAGATATACGATCAAATCACCGGGGGATATGTATAGGTTCAAAGCCGAAAATTCTGAAGATTTCGGAGATATTTAAAAAGACTCTATGATGGATTACAAATTGTTATCATGGAATGTAAATGGACATAACTCACCTAACAAAAGAAAAGTAGTGAATTATTGGCTACAAAAGCAGAAATCTAATACCATCTGTCTACAAGAAACCCATATAAAAAGTCGGGAAAATAAATATTTGATTAACAAAAAATTGGGAGAAGAATTTTACTCTTTGGCAGAGAAAAAAAAAAAGGAGTTGTGACTTATGTAAATAAAAAATTGGAACCCAAACAAGTTTTTACAGATAAAGAAGAGAGAGATGTGTCTGTTGAGATCACATTACTGCAAAAAAAGACACTGGTTGTTAATTTGTACGCTCCTAATGGAGGCAAAGAGAACTTTTTAAGGATTTGTTGAGGGAATTGGACCAAGTGCATTATGACCAGATAATTCTAGCTGGAGATTTTAATGGTACCGTTAATAATAAATTGGACAGACAATCACAAAAGGGTGATGAGAAGATTGGAAAGCTACCCCAAATTTTTTAAAAACTGATTGAACAAGAAAAGTTGGAAGATGTACGGAGAAAATGGAATCCAAAAATTAAAGACTTTACTTTTTATTCCAACCGACACAGATCCTTCTCAAGAATAGATATGATTTGGATGTCGAGTGAAATTGCATTAAAAACCCAGAAGGTGGAAATTTTGCCAAAGACTATTTCAGATCACAACCCGTTAATTTGGATATTAAAAGAAAAGGCTAAACAATACCATTGGAGAATTAATGAAGATTTATTGGATAAGACGAAATTAGTGGAGACATTGCGGAAAGAAACTCAATTTTTTTTTCAAATGAATTTAAACCAAGAGGTTAGTATACAGACAGTTTGGGATGCTTACAAATCAGTAATGAGAGGAGTATTGATTTCAATGAATGCAGCCAACAGGAAAAACAATTTGAAACAACAGAAAGAGTTGCAGGAAAAAAATTCAACAAAAAGAAAATGAGTTGAAATGGAGACCAGGCAAAAAGAAACTTCTTAAGGAAATTCAAATCTTACAAGAACAATTAAAGGTGATATTAAATAGAGAACTTTATTGGAATTTAAAGAAATTGCAGCAAAAATCTTTTGAAGGAGCAAATAAGCCAGGGAAGTATTTGGCGTGGCAATTGAAAAACTGAAGGGAGAGAAGGACAATAACTAAGATAATGGAAGAAGGTAAAAAAATTGTCGATATGAACAGAATAAAAAGAACCTTCTTCAAATATTATGCAAAATTATTTCAAAAAAAGAATATTGATCCAGCGAAAATTAAAAAGTATTTGGACAAAGTAACTTTACCTGAGATGGATAGTAATACTAAAGAAATGCTGAATGGTCCAATACAGAAAGAAGAAATATATAAAGCAATAGAAGACACCAAATTAGGGAAAGCTCCAGGACCAGATGGATTTACTGTAAAATTTTATTAAAAATTAAAGGAAGAGCTGACCCCGATTATGGAACTTCTAATTAATGAAATTCAGCGGACTAAATCAATACCAGAATCTTGGAAAGAAGCCAACATATCACTCATACCCAAGGAAGGACAAGATTTGACAGACGTAAAAAATTATAGACCAATTTCACTACTCAATAAATTGTTTGCCAAAGTTATTTCGGAAAGATTGAAGATTTATTTAAAAGATGTCATTAGAGAAGAACAAGCCGGTTTTTTGCCAAACAGACAAATTAGAGACAATTTAAGGATTGTGACTGATGCAATAGAATACTATGATAAACATCCAGAAAAAGAAGTGGCCTTTCTATTCTTGGATGCGGAAAAAGCCTTCGACAATTTAAACTGGGAATTTATGCTTCAAGTGTTTGATAGAATGGACATTGGGCAGCCCTTTTCAAACATGATTAGGGCTGTATATTGTGAACAAAAAGCGTCGCTGAATGTGAATAAAGGCCGAGGACAGACTGGCAATTTGCCCCGGTATCGAGTCGGGGCAAAAAAACCCGGAGTAAACGATACCGGGTTTTCCCGTCCACACAGCGGGGGCCTCTGCCGGAAGAAACGGGACGGAGGCGCGCGGGAGCGTTCAGATTGCCGTGCCGGAGGCGCGCTATATTCGCTGTTTCCCCATTATTTCGGCTGTGGGCATATGTGCGCATGAGCGCTTGAGCGCTCATGCGCTCATGCGCATAAGTGCATTTCGGCAATTTTTTTTTTTTGCCCTGCAACGCCGGCACCGCATTGGGCAGTGGAGCGGAGCACAGCCAATCACAGTGCTGCTGCCTCGTGCCCAACGCGGGTTGCTCCCGGCTTTTCGCCTGCGCGTTCAGACTCCCCGGAAGCGGAGAAACACGCGACGAACGCAGGCTTTTGGATTTGCGAAGGCTTTTATCAGGTGTTTTTTTAATCCGGCACTGAAGCGCGAGGGCTCCGGTAAGCTCCGGGTGGGGGACGCCAGGCAGATGTGCCTGTGTGAACATTCCATTTAATCCGATATTGAGTCGCTGTCAGCCCGGGTCCCATCCCGCGGCAAATTGCCAGTCTGTCCTCGGCCAAAGAGTTGACGGAATACTTTAAAGTACAAAAAGGGACAAGACAAGGATGTCCGTTATCTCCTTTACTATTTATTTGGATTTTGGAAGTGATACTAAATAAAATAAAAGAAGACAAAGATATAAAAGGACTTACAATTGGAAGTTTTGAGTATAAATACAGAGCTTTTGCAGACGATGTAATGTTTATAATTGAAGATCCAGTATTGAATGTACCGTTATTGATGGAAAGGATTAAAGAATTTGGAGATGTGGCTGGATTTTATGTGAATAAGAATAAAACAAAGTTACTTTGTAAAAATATGAGAAAAGAAATTCAACTGGACTTACAAGAAAAAATCCAATGTGAAGTGGTGAAGAAAACTAGATACTTCGGAATAGAGATTACAGCAAAAAATATAGACTTGTTTAAGAATAATTATGAAAAGACCTGGAATAAAATCCAACAAGACATTAAAAAATTGAATACTTTGAATTTATCACTTTTGGGCAGAGTCTCAGTAGTCAAAATGAACATTCTACCTCGTCTGTTATTCTTATTTCAGACTATCCCAATTGTGAAGGACTGTAAAGTGTTGAATCTATGGCAAAAAGAAATCTCAAAGTTTGTGTGGGCGGGAAAGAAACCAAGGATTAAAATGAAAATTCTCTGTGATGCTAAAGAAAGGGGAGGTTTTCAATTCCCTAATTTTAGACTATATCATGATGCGGTGTGTCTGGCATGGCTGGAACAATGGATTAATTTGGAGAATAGAAAGCTGTTGGCACTAGAAGGACATGACCGGAAATTTGGTTGGCACGCCTATTTATGGTATGAGAAGTCCAAAGTCGATAACCTTTTCAAACACCACTTCATACGGAGATCATTATTCATGACTTGGATGAGATATAAGAGATTTTTTTTTTGAAGCAAGACCATTGTGGATTGTTCCAGCGGAAGTAATTAAACCACTCTCAAGACATAAAGGGAAAGACTGGTTACCCTATAGAGACATTCTGAAAACTGAGGGGAGAAGTTTCACGATGAGATCTAGAGACAAAGTGGACTTTGAGTATGACTGGCTAAATTACAGACAAATTTATGATTTATTTAAGACTGACAAGACGAGATATGGATTTAGAAAGGAAAATAATGAAATTGAAAAGGTTTGGATAGAAAAAGGTAAAAAAACGATTTCTAGAATTTATAAGATTTTGTTAAAATGGTATACAGAGAATGAGATTGTAAAAGAGCAAATGGTGAAATGGGCTATAAATATAAATAGAGATATAGAAATGTCATCATGGGAATGTTTGTGGAAAAAATCGATCAAAATTTCAACATGTGTTAATGTGAAGAAAAATTGTTATAAAATGATGTATAGATGGTACATGACACCAAAAAAAAGTGCTAATATAAATGAGAATATGTCTAACAAATGTTGGAAATGTAAGAAAAAAGAGGGCTCGTTTTACCATATCTGGTAGACATGTGAAAAAGCAAGTGCTTTTTGGACTGAGATTCATAATGAAATTCAGAAAATTCTGAAATGTACTTTGAAAAAAGAGCCAGAAATGTTACTCTTAGGACTTAAATTAGAAGAAGTCAAAATGGCAAAGATAACTTTGTTATAGTACTTAATTTCAACTGCAAGAATGACTTATGCTCAGTTTTGGAAGCAGGAGCAGGTACCTGACAAATGGGAATGGATAAAAAAAATGATTTTTATGATTGAAATGGACAAGTTGACAAGAAAACTTCATGGAAAAGAAGACGAAGAATTCTTAGCAGATTGGAAAGACTTTAAAGACTATTTAGAACTTAACTGGGATGTGAAAAATAGACTGTTATGTTTTGATAGTTATTATTAATAGAGGTGTTGTAAGAAAAGGGATTGTAATAGAAAAGTTACCTAACAGTTAAAAATAGAAAAGGAAAATATTGAAAATTATGAACTGAATATTGAAAATGAATTGAATGTAAGAGAATATTGTTAGAAATGTTAATGGGGACGGAGCATTGTTGGAAGCCAGTGGAGGGGGGGGGGATTTTCTTTTTTCAGAAAAGGATATGTTATGAATTGGTTGCCGAATATGTAACATGCTACTATATCCTGTTAATAAATTTTCTTTAAAAAAAAAAAGAAAAGAAATTGGAAGCCTCTAGTATCTTCCTGGGGACTACGTGCCTTGGTGGCTCATACTCCAAGCCCCTCTTAGGGTATATAAGAAGAGCATTTGCCCATTGTTCACTCTCTCTTTCCTACCTGATCCGCTCCAATCTTGCTGACTCCATTTGTAGTGCTGTCTGGAGTCTACCACATGTGCTGCTGGTCAACACACAACCCCTTCCCTAGTATTTTCCCCATTGTTTGCTGCAGGATCACCTCGTCACATTGGACAGGTAGGGTATCACCCCCATAAACAATACTTCCTGCTCATGCAACTGTTGCTGTACCCTTCTATCTAGGTTCCTAGTTCTGTATTGCTTGAGTGCGTGATTGTTTTATATTGTATGTGTGTGTGAATTTATTAGTAAAAGAAATCATATTTAAGATCTAGTCTCCTGGTCTATTTCTGGGGATCTGAATAAATTGGACTCTGGTATACACCGGTTATTGCTCCCTTTATATAGCCATTACCCTTTAATATTCTAATTCCCCACATTTATTAATAATTAAGGCAATTTTGCTAACACGTTCCTTAGGCTTTATCCCCAGAATATTCAGGTATTTCCCAACCTGGAGCTGGCAACCCTACCCAGAGGAAGGCTAGCAACAGTCAAAAGAAGGAGGAGGAGGAGGAGATTGGATTTATACCCCCCCTTCACTACCCAAAGGAGTCTCAGAGTGGCTTACAATCCCTTTCCCTTCCCCCCCCCCCACATCAGACACCCTGTGAGGTGGGTGGGGCTGAGAGAGCTCTTTCCAGAATGGCTCATGAGAAAACAGTTCTGAAAGAATTTATGACTGATCCAAGGTCACACTAGCAGCTGCATGTGGAGGAGTGGGGAATTAAACCCAGTTCTCCCAGATTAGAGTCCACACTCCTAACCACTACATGAAACTGGCTCTAGAGGACCCTGGAGTTTTCCCCTAGGTCTGGCTTGTTTCCATTTCTTCCAAATCCAAATTGCTTCCAAATCCTGGGTTTACAAACTCAGGAGCCAATCCAGGACAGGAAGATGGGAGCTGCTGCTAAGGGAGGGGCCAACTCTTTCCCTCTCTCCCAATTTTTACTACTCTTCAATTTCAGGTAGGGTTGCCAGCCTCCAGGTAGCACCTGGAGATCCCCCACTTATTATAATTGATCTCCAGATGACCAAGGATAGTTCCCCTGGACAAAATGGCTGCTTTGGAGGGTAGACTCTATGGCATTATACCTTGCTGAAACTCCTCCACTCCCCAAACCCCACCATCCTCAGGCTTCACCCCCTCCCCCAAAAAAATCTCCAGGTATTTCCCAACCCAGAGCTGGCAACCCTAATTTCAGGAGAATTCATAAAGTAGTTCTCTTTCTCCTCCCCAGGGACCACCACAAGTGAGTTTTGTGGGCTGACTGGAAATGGTGACACAACTTCCAGAATCACAGTGTCATGGCATTTCCTTTAGGAATTTCTTTGAAAGACCTAAAAGTGTGTGATAATCTGGTGGCAGGCCCCCCCCCTGTTCTTTCACATTGCCACTGAATTTCCTAGAACATAATTTTAATAATTTACATAATAATTTCATGTGTTCAAAGCATTTCACATACTTTATTGTACTACACACTTTCAATAGCCCTGTAAAAAAATTGCTATTATGTTCATATTGCAGATAGGAAGGCAGAAGCTACCTGGCAAACTTATGGCTAGGGTTGCCATACTCCAGGTGGGTAAAACAAAGAGGGATGACAGTTACAAGGAAATATATCAAACAAGCAAATACTGTGATAAAAATGACAATGACTTTAATAAATCTTATGAACATCAAAATTATATTACAATTGATATTTTTACATTATTACTAAGGAAATTCTAACATTCTCAAGGAAAAGTCCATCATCCTCAATGAGTACCCGGTTATGAACTCATTTCACCAATCTTCCTCAGGAGTAATCCTTTTATATTGAAAGGTGTCAGCCTCTTGATACAGTTTAACTTCTTTTTTACTTTCAAATTTTTACAGTTTAACTTCCTTTTTACTACAAATTATCTTCTGGTTTCATTTTCAAATTATTACAGCTCAATTTCTTTTTTACGTTCTTCAAATTATCTTCTAGTTCCATTTCAAGAGTTTCAATTAGGAACAAGCCAGTTAATATATTTCTAGTAGTAGCAACCAGTCCTCTTTTCTATCCATCTGGAAGCCTTCTTTTTTTAAAATTGGATGGCAATTGCTCTCTATCTCAAGTTGCTGGTTCAATTGCTCTCTAGTTGTTTATAGTAGAAGCACATCAGTCCTACTATAAACAACTAGAGAGCAATTGAGCCAGCAACTTGCCAACCAATTTTTTGAGATCTACTCTGTTCCTCCGAAATGAATTATGATTGGTGTTGATATATCCTCAGTAAGATTCAATTGTGATGAAAAGTCTCTGTTAAGGTTTCCAATCCCCAGGTGGCATCTGGAGATCTCCAGGAATTACAACTGATCTGCAGATGAAAAACATCAGACTACAGATCTCTAGACCACAGAGGTCACTTCCCCCAGAGAAAACAGCTGTTTTGGAGGTGGACTGTGTGGCATTATACCCTGTTACCGTCCATCCCTTCCCCAAATCCCATCTGCCACAGGTTCTACCTCCAAATCTCTTGGAATTTCCCAGCTGGCAACCCAAGCATTCATCAGAGTATGAAGGGGGTGACCCACCAGGTGAAGGGGGAAAATGTGTGAAGAAACAGCAGTTCAGATTCTGGAAGAACAAGAGAAGGAAGAAAACAAGCAGGGGTGCAGGATCTTTCAGGATTATATGCAGGACAGCAAATCTGCTGCTTTGCAGGACTGCTTCTTTACCTCCAATCCCAGTTCCCTCTAAACTGTGCTAGGGGGCACTGGCACACAACATTTCAGAGGGCTGCTCAGACAGTGGCAGATTAACCATTAAGCAGACTAAGCACATGCTTAGGGAACCAGGGCCAAAGGAGGCACCACAAAGTTGGGAAAAGGGTGAAAAGAAAAAAAATGAAGATTTCTTAAAAAAAAATGATAAAATTAGTGCAAATTGATCATGGTGCTCCCTAGGGTTATCTTCTATTTTTTGTTGGCGAGGTGCAGTGTCATAGGCTATGTTTAAAAGTAAAATGCATGTGTTTAAAAGTAAAATGATGGAGCCAAATTCAGTTGTCATGACAGTCATTTCAATGACCCTCTCTGCCCCTTTTTAATTTCAGCCCCATGTAAACGTCAAAAATGAAGCGTGTTCAGTTGAGTGGTATGCAAAAGAGAAAACGTGCCAAAGAGAATGAGCAAAAGAACCTGTCTGTTGTAGCCAACACTGGCAAACCAGTTGCACACATCAAGAGATGAGTTTGAGAGATTTGAATCACTTGCAAAGGACATGCTCCCTGATTTAGAATATAAAGCAACTCAAACGCATAAGCGTATAAGAAACAGAATGCCCAATGATGGAAATGCTCCAGAGGTCATTCTCAGTGCCAGCGACAAATTCCATATCCCAACTTTTTATGTCATTGTTGAAAAGTTAGAAACAGCACCTCAAATCCTGAAATTTCTTGTAAAATCTTCCCTACATTCTCTTTACAGTTTTTCAATAGTATCTTTGTTTTTGTTTTATTAACCTTCAATCCTGCTACTTTGCTGTATTCATTTAAAGCAGTCAGTAAATGTTCCAAAGATAACTGTGGTTCTTCCAAAATAAAAACCATATCATCCGCAAAGGCCTGGACCTTAAAAATTTCACCTTTAACTTGCAGACCCTTGATTTCCTTTTTGTTTCTAATCTGTACTAATAAAGTTTACAACGCAAAGATAAAAAGCAAAGGTGATAAGGGGCAACCTTGCCTCATGCCCTTTTGGATCTCTATGTTATGAGTTGTATCTCTGTTTATCATTATTTTAGCTATTTGTTTGTCATATATTGCACCAATCATCCTAAGCAAATTTTCCCATTTCCATCTTCTTAATTTTTCTAGCAGAAACATCCAACTCAAATTATCAAAAGCTTTTTCAGCACTGATAAAGACCAAGGCCATAATTTTTTCAGGGTGTTGTTCATAAAATCCCAGGACGTTTAAAATTGTTCTTACATTGTTTTTAATCTGTCTCTTAGGTAAGAAACCAGATTGGTCCTTATTTATAACTTGTGACAGTACTGTTTTAAATCTTCCAGCTAGAATATATGCATAAATTTTATAATCAACGTTGAGGAGAGATAACGGTCTGTAATTCTTGATTTCATTTCTTTCCATCCCTAACTTATGTATTAATGTAATTTGGGCTTCCTTCCAAGATTGTGGTATTAGACCTTTGTCTGAAATGTTATTTATTACCTCTTTCAGTGGTAGCATCACCTCCTCCTCATAAACCTTATAAAATTCTATAGGAATCCCATCAGGACCTGGCGTTTTCCTGTCTTTTTGATTTCTTATTGCCTCAGTTATTTCACACATAGTGATTGGGCCATTTAAAAGTTTTTTCTGCTCTTCAGTAAAGCATCCCTCTGGGCTTTTATCCAAATAGGTTTTTATATCTTCTAAATTACCCTCTTCCTGCTCATATAGTTTTTTTATAAAACTGTGCAGCCACTATCTTCAAGTCTTTTAATGCATACTTTTCCTCTCCGTCTTCATTTTTTAAGCTTTTTATAAATTTCTTTTCTCTTTCCGTTCTTAGTTTATATGCTAGCCATCTCGTTGGTTTATTAGAACGTTCAAAGGAAAATTGCTTCACATAGCTTATCTTTTTAGCCACTTCTTGGGTCAGAATACAATTTAACTGATATTGCAAGTTCTTGATTTTATTTCTCAGTGATTGATGATTATCCTTTATCGATTTCATCTTCATTTCTTCTTTATTTTTTCTCAAATCTGATTGAGTTCTCTATTTTCTTGTTTTCCTTTCCAAGCGTTTTGCCTAATAAACCAGCATCTTGTGTAGGCCTTGAAAGCATCCCACATTATTTCCAAAAGTACCTCTGGCTGTATATTTTCTTTAAAGAAATTTTTGAATTCCAACTTGGATTCTGTTATAAATTTTTTATCTTTGAGAAGAAAAGTATTCAACATCCACCTTTTTCTTCGTGGCATATCTGACAGAACCAACATGACTGGATTGTGGTCCGTGAAAGTACTTGGAAGGATCTCAATTTCCTTAATATCATTCACCATCTCAATAGACAACCACATCATGTCTAACCTTGACCACGACTTATGTCTGTTTGAGTAATAGGTAAAATCTTTTTATCACCATTCTTTGTTCTCCACGCATCTATGAGACTAAATTCTTCAACTGATTTAACAAAAGATTTTGGTAGCTCATTGCCTTGTTTCTGTTTTGTGCCTAGGTTTTTCCTATCTATAGATCTATCAAACACTGCGTTAAAATCTTCCACTAGATACAACTCATCAAATGTTTGTTTAGCTATTACTTCTCTTATTTGCTTAAAAACATTTTCTTGCTTCTCATTTGGGGCATATATATATTCACTATGAGAGTTATTTTGTTCTGTCTTCTAATTTGCGTTATCACAAATCTTCCATCTTCCGATTGGGCTATCAGGTCTGGTTGTAAATTTTCCTTGACATATGTCGCTACACTTTTTTTTTCTTTTTACTGTCTGCCACTGTAAAAACTTTACCCAGCTTTTTAATCTCTAATAGGCATAGGTCTTCCTTCTTGATGTGCGTCTCCTGAAGACAAATTACATCCGCTCTGAGTTTCTTTATCTGATGAAATACTCGTGATCTTTTTTGTGGCGAGTTCAGCCCGTTGACATTAATAGAAAGTAATTTTAATCCTTAGTTATTCATCTTTATCTTCTTCTGTGACTTCCTTGCTTTGTTTTTGTTGTTGTCTTGTAACGACTTGTGAGGGGTGAATAACTTTCTTTTTTCTATTTCTTTTTAGTTTCTCTTGTCCTGCTTCTGACCCCTGTGCCTCCTCTTGTTTCTGGGCATCCTCTTCCCCTTCTGTTAAATCTTCTTCTTCCTCTATCCATCCAAGGTCTTTCCCATATTTCTCAATAAAATCTTCCAATTTAAAAGTCGAGTTGATCTTGAATCTTTTCCCTCTATATATAAAGAAGAGGCCTTCTGGAAGTAACCACCTAAATTGAATGTCATTTGATTTAAGGAGGTTGGCCAGCACTGAATATGCCTGCCTCTTTTCTCCCACCCTCCACGGAATTTCTCTCAAAATTCTGGTTTCAGAGTCATGTATCCTAAGTGTTCTATCATTCAACTCTTTAAGGACCTTGTCTTTTAATTCTCTTTTGCAAAATTTTATGTGCACTTCTCTCGGTACTTTATTGCACTTCGCATAGGCCGAATTTACTCTGTACACCAAATCTATGTTTTGTTCTATTTCCGAGGTAGATTCCATTTCTAGAAACTCCACCAGTGCTTGCATAATTTCTTGTTTCAAATTTTCCTCCTTCTTTTCAGGTATATTTTGAATTCTTAGCATATAAGATGCTCTTTCCATCTCTAATTTAATTACAGACTCTTCCAGAACTTCTTGTTTCATTTTTACCACTTGTAGTTGTTCTTCTGTCTCCTGAGTTTTAAACTCCAGCTTACTTGTTAAATTTGCTAAGGAGGCTATCTCTTGCTTATTCTCTGCTAATTGCTTTTTAATCTCTTCTGTTTGAATTGTCAACTGATTGGATATATCATCCAATTTCGACAGTTCTTCTAATTATTCTTGTATTGGTTCAATAGCTTTAGCTACTGCTGTTTCTACCACCGTGGCTACAGATTCCTGAATTAAGTTTTGCAAATCTCTCAGTGACAATTGAGGTAAGTTTTTCGTTGACGTAGAGAAGGATGGACGCCTCCCTGCCCCTGTTTTATCCATTATAATTAATTATGAAGTTTAAATATAGTTTGTCTTACACAGGCCCTCACCACCAGTAAACTGATTTAAATAGCACTTGAGACTTTACTATTCTATATCCTTTTATATGATAGGAGATATAGCCAGACCAAATATCCCCTACACCAATTAACCACCAACTTCAATAAACATAAAACATAAAGTAGATCACCTAAGCATAATAATGTCCTAATAAAGCTTAAGACAAACAAAAACTCCCCTAATTCCCCCCCCGTTTTCCTCTTCTTTATTCTTCTTGTCCTTCTTGCCTTCTTTCTTCTTTCTTCTATATGGTCCTCTTTCTTCTTTTAATACTGTAATCACTTATAGCCAATTTATATTCCTAGCACTTCTAGCACTCCTTTCCTTTGATTAGTTTAATCACAATTCATTACCAATTCATTACCGTTAATCAATTAAATCACTGAGGATCCTTACCACTATTTATCTAAACCCCATGGGGAAAGAATAATAACAAATGAGCAAAAATAGAAACAAATCCCCATGGGGAAAGAATAATAACAAATGAGCAAAAATAGAAACACACAAAAATAGAAACAAATCAAATCTTTGTCATCCTTTATAAATGTCCATAGGAAAAAGGGGGAAAAAAGGATGCACTTCTTCCTTCAATTGTTTTATTTCAGATTTCTCCCAGCAATATCCAAAGCTGCCAAAGGCTCCTTGTGTATATCACCGCCTTCCGTCTTTCACCTTTTCTATTTAGCTGCTTCTCTCTGCTTCTAACAGTCTGTCTTAATCCTTAACCAAATCTGCAGCAGTTTGCAGTGAACTGAGTCTTCCCCTTTAATTGCAGCACAGTTGCTTGGCCAGTGGACTGGACTCTCTTCCACGCCGCTTTTTCTTTTTCCCCCTTTAACACTTCTCAGTCCACTGACTTCACCCGACTGTTGCACTTTCTTAATTTTGCCTACTGTGACCCCTATAGCAGCAGTTAATTTTCAAAGCCGGTCAAAAGGAAAAGCCAAACTCACAGTTATTTCCTTAAGGAGGAATCTCTGTGTGGGTTTCAGTCCTCGGCGTTTACCCAGCAAGGAACCCTGCTGGGTGTTGCCCCACCTTCTGCACCAGAGCAAGTTTCGTTCCATCGGAGCTTGCTGCCGCTAGCCTCCGCCATCGTAAACAAAGAGCTCCTTGCTTGAGAGGCTTCCTTGCCTCTTCTTGGGAACCCGGAACACCCCAAAAATGCGTCCTCTGCCCCCAAAGGTAGGGTGAATGACAGTATTCGGTCAAGAGCTCGTCCTGACTGCATCCGTCATCGTCGCAACCGGAACTGGATCTCCCAGTAAAATAGCTTATGAGAAATCAGAGTTTCTTTAAAGACTTGGAAAAGTTGATAAAAGACTTTATATGGCAACAGAAAAGGCCAAGAATAAAGTTAAAACACCTTCAAGAGAAGAAAGAGAGAGGTGGGTTAGCTTTACCAAACTGGGCCTTATAATATAAGGCGGCAGCAATGCAATGGATAAAGCAATGGCTTGCTCAGGAAGACTGAAGACTGCTTAAACTTGAGGGCCACGATCTAATGCAGGGTTGGCACGCCTATTTGTGGTATAGTAAGGGCTTTACATACAGCCATTTTAAACAGCACACAATTAGAGCGGCGTTATATAAAATATGGGTGGAGATAAAGGATAATTATTATAGGAAAACACCTAGATGGTTGTCACCCATAGAAGCATTTGTAAAGCCCTCTTTATACATTAAGTACTCCAAATGGCGGTATGAAGACCTTCTCGATTCAGATTGAAATTTGATTCCTGAAGACCAACTTAAGGAATGTGGAACTAATCTGATGTGGTGGGAGAATACCCAGCTTAGATCAAGATGGGCAAAAGATAAGAAAGTAGGATTTTATGAAAATCAAACCGAATTAGATAAGGTATGGTTTGGCACAAGTGAAAGATTTATTAGAAAGGCATACAATTTTTGGTTAGAATGGAAAATGCAGGACGAATGGGTAAAGCATGGGCACAGGATATAGGCCATAATTTAGAATTAGAGCAATGGAATAAAATTTGGCTAAGAAATATAAGATGGGTGAGGACTACTGCCTTTAAAGAAAACATCTTAAAAATGTTTTATAGATGGCATATCTCTCCAGAAAGGTTAAATAAATACAATAAAAATATTGGGAAAAACTGTTGGAAATGCAACCACAGTAATGGTTCTTACTACCACATGTGGTGGATGTGCAGTAAGGCAAAAAAGTTTTGGAGAATGGTAAAAGAGATTATTGATAAGATACTTGGGAAAAAAAATTCATTTGTACCAGAGTGTTTCTTGTTAAATGTTATCCCTGATATGTTTAAGAAAGAGGAATTATATTTAATTATGCAAGTTGTGACGGCAGCAAGAATTGTCTTTGCTAGGAGATGGAAAGACAGGAATATTCCTACTAGAGAGGAACTTGTTTATAAGTTATATGATATAGCAGAAATGGAGAAATTGACATTTATGTTGGAAGAGAAAAGTGGGGAAGAATTTGAAAAGTATTGGTTGGGATTTCATAGGTGGTTAAAAGAGACAAATTTTGGTTTATGCTAAGGGGTGAAAGGGGAGGATATCTGCAACTGTGTAAGATTAGACGGCATGGACTCTTATGCCGTTTTGTAGTGGTCACTATTTTTTATTATTGATGTCTGGTCACTTTGTTGATTTGTTTTCAATATGTTTTGTTATGTTTTTTTGTTGTTGTTTCAAAAACTAAATAAAAAAAATTAAAAAAGAAAAGAAAAGTTAGAAACGGCAATGAGGAGGAGACGAAAGGTGCACACTGAAATAGCAGACAGATTCTCTTGTCTGACAAATATAGAAAAATGCCTTTCAGGTCATGAATATTGGAACTTTGATACATTTAACTTGCGAAATATTAAAATAGATGTTGTATTGCATTTTTGTAGAACTTTATGTAGCCAAAGCTTGGCTTACTTTGTACAGTATATTGTGTTATCATACAAATAAATTTTTGGATTGCTGCAACCTGCATTGTATATCTGGTCAGACAGGTCAACAATTAAAATGGACTGGGTCAGTGTGGAAAGGAGGCGGCACCAAGATTGGTCACTGTTTAGGGCACCAGTAAGCCTTAATCTGCCCCTGTGCTCAGAGCATTTTAGCTTCAACTCACAACATTTCCCCCTTCCATAGGAAACAATGAAAGATGGGGGCACCTCCTTCTGGGGTCCATAGAATTGGACCCCCCCGGTCCAAACTTTTGAAACTTGGGGGGGGGTCGAGGAGAAGCACCGGCAGCTATGCTGTAAATTTGGTGCCTCTGCCTCAAAAGATAGCCCCCCCAGAGCCCCAGATTCCTTCAGATCAATTCTCCATTATAGCCTATGGGGTTCATTGACTATAATAGTCTCCATAAGCTATAATTGAGCCAGAATCACAGATTTTTTCTTGCACACCCCTATTATGCTTTTCATTATGATTTTTAAACTGCCTTGAGTCACAGGGAAAAGTGGGATATAAGTATTTGAATAAATAAGTAGTTTGGGCAGGTTGATAACATTTAAACAACTTCCTGTTTGTTAGGTTAGGCAGGGTTCTGACAGTGATTATTCCACCTCTGTTATATTTAACCTCTAATGCTGGTTGTCATATCTGACTAAATAACCAAAGTAGATTGCAAGAGTTTTTTCTCCCCTAAGTGCTAGTATGTTTTCTAAGGGTCAGTGCACTGTGAAGCTTAGCAGGAACACTGCCTCCAAACCATCCTTTCCTTGTGTAATTTGTAAAATGAGGAAATATTATGAACACCCTAAAGCACTCTCCTCCAAAGAGAATCAACCCAGTCTGGGGAACTTCTTGCTACTTTGAGAAGTAGCAAATTTTCTAGAAGTAGGACGTACATGGCAATCTCATTCTTCCTCACAAGTTGACTTCTTTGGCCGAGAGAGGTCAGGAACCCTTATAATTTCTAGAAGCCAGTGCAGGCAAGAAAGATCTTGCCCAACAGCTAGCAAAAGTCTGCAATAGTCCCAGCATAGGGTTGCCAACATCCAGGTGGTGGCTGAAGATCTCCTGGGATTACAACTGATCTCTAGACAGCAAGGACCAGCTTCCCTGGAGACAATGGCCACTTTGGAAGGTGGACTCTATAGCATTATATTCCACTGAAGTCTCTTCCCAGACTCTACCCCCAAAATCTCCAGGAATTTCCCAACCCAGAGCTGGCAACCCTAGTCCCAAGAATAAGAAGAGGCCCTTAAACACTAGCAATCCCACCTTGGTTTCCACACTATCCATAACTGGCTTCATCTATTGCATCTTATCATCTCCCTCCATCCCCTTACCTTTCTTCTTTTCCATTTGTGGAGTTTTTCCAAGACCCAGTAGGAGAAGCAGCTGGGTTGGAGCATGTGGAGGGTCTCCTGAAAATGAGATGCAGTTATTTAAAAACAGTGATGCCAAAGCGGTCACAAGAGCAGTCTAATTTAATTATAAATTAAGAATAAAACTTAAAATTTTAAAAAACCCTTAACTACAACATATACAACAGAGCATGAAAATGCCAGCTATGATGGAAAATTGTTGCTGTCCTCAGCCAAAAGCCTGGCGGAATGTCTCTGCCTTACAGACCCTGCGGAATGTTATTAAGTCCCACAGGACCCGGCTTCCGGTCGGAGTTAAAATGGCGAATTGACACACTTTGCGATTTGTGCAGGGTGCACAGCGGTATCTGATGACAGTCTGGGCTCTACCTGGCCCAGCGCAGCACTCCCCAGGCGGGGGGGTGGCAAGCAAGCAGCCAAGCCTGAGAGGGAGTTGAGATCGGTGTGGATAAGCTTCGGAGGAAGCTTGTTTACACTTTGATCTCCTTCCGCGAAGAGGGCAGTTGCAAATCAGCACTACAGATACCAGCTGGGCTGAGAATTCAGCATAAATTCGTCATCTACCGACCTCTTTAACATCAAGACTAACATCGTTTACAGAAGAAGCACTGCGAAACCCCGAGATTACAAGCAAGGTAACAAATGAACAATTGCTTACCGGTTTAAAGAAGAACGTAAAATCTAATTGCATGGATAAGCGTAAAAGGTTTCAATGAACTAATCCACTTGATTTAAAAGTAAAAAGAAAGCTTTCCTTTAGAGAAAACGGCTGAAAAGTGACTTTGTTTTGCATTCCTGTGGTCAGTTAAGACTAAACGTTGCGTAGCAGAAACGAAACTGACTGTGATTCTATGATACAGGAAGTAGGCTAGAGTGGATGTTTTCGATGTGGCTGTGCCGGAAGTAGACGGCCGGCTTGGAGTGTGACACCGGAAGTTGGATTATAGTGACGGACAGATAAACAGGAAGTTCTGAAGGAGCCTACTCTAGCCAGAAAATCATAGAGAAATTGCGCCCGCCATTTTGAGGAGGACTAAATTTTAAAAAGTTAGTTTTAAGCCGAAAAAGCACTGGAAGAAGCTATAAAGGTGGCGATTTGGCTTGAAGATTGATAATATAAAGATCGATTAGCCCTGAGCTCGCTTTCAAGACGGATTTGAGGTCAAGACCAAGGGCTGCCTCATCACCTAGTCCAAGAATGACTGCAAAGGAAAAAAAGAGTGGCAGGCTGCCATGGAAGCGATGGAGAAACGGATGACTGAAGTGGTGCAGAGTTTGGGAAAGCAAATAGAATCACAGCTGCAACAACAGCTGCAACAACAGCTGCAAATACAACTGGAGCAAATAGAACAAGTACAAGTTCAAGTACAGAAAAAAAATATGGAAGAATTGAAAGAACTGGTACTAACAGAAGTGGCAGGGATAAAAAAAGATACAGAAGAAGTTAAAAAAGAGGTTAAAAGTCTGGTGACAAAATCAGAAGAAATGGAACAGAAAGTCAAAAGAACCCTGTCAGAAAATACAAGACTGGAGTCCATGATGGAATACAGGGCCACTCAGAATCACTTGAGATTAAGAGGAATTGAAGAGGAGGAAGATCAAGATTTACGGGCTTTAGTAATTAACACATTGACAACTTATATAGGGGAAGATGTTGGAGACTTGGACCCAGACTTTGACCTGATTTACAGAGTAAATTCAGCTTATGCCAAGAGAAAGCAATTACCCAGAGATGTGATTGTTCAATTTGTGACTACGAAAATGAAGGAAGACGTTTTCAAGAAGCAATTTACACAACCGTTGGAAATTAATGGGAAAAAAATAATAATTTTGAGAGAAATTCCGAGATCGATCTTACAAGACAGAAAGAAATTCAAGAAACTAACAGATAGGTTAAAAGAAATGAGTATCAGGTTTAGATGGGAGATTCCATATGGATTATCATTTGCATACAATTCGGTGAGATATACCCTTAAAACGGAAGGAGACATGTACAGATTCAAAGAGAACAATTTTGATGATTTTAAAGATATTTAATTCAAAACAACTATGGATTACAAATTTTTATCTTGGAACATAAATGGACTAAATTCACCAAACAAAAGAAGATTAGTGAATCATTGGCTAGAGAAACAAAAATGTAACATAATTTGTTTGCAAGAAACACATATCAGAAAACAAGATAATAAATACTTGATTAACAAAAAATTGGGAGAAGAATTTCATTCATCAGCAGTTAATAAGAAAAAAGGAACAGTGATATACATAACCAAAGAATTGGAACCTAAACAAATCTTCTCAGACAAAGAAGGAAGATATGTTGGCGTGGAAATAATGATGAATAGAAAAAAGACATTGCTTGTAAATATATATGCACCCAATGGTGCAAAAGAGACCTTTTTTAATGATTTGACGAAAGAGCTGGACTGTTTAAATTATGATCAAACAGTCCTTGCAGGAGACTTCAATGGCACAGTGAACAATGTATTGGACAGAAAGTCCAAAGCGAGTGGAGAGGCGGTTGGAAAGCTGCCAAAATTTTTTTTTCAGCTAATGAAACAAGAGAAACTAGAAGACGTTTGGAGGAAGTGGAACCCTAAGACAAAGGATTATACATTTTATTCTAACAGACATAATTCCTTCTCCAGAATCGATATGATTTGGATGTCAGAGGAGATGGCGCAGAAAACTTATAAAATACAAATTTTACCGAAAACCAATTCAGATCACAACCCTTTACTTTGGATATCTAAAGAAAAACCGAAACAATTATATTGGAGAATTAATGAGGACTTATTGGATCAAAAATTAATTAATGAAACTTTAAAAAAAGAAACGAAAAGTTTTTTTGAACTGAATTTAAACAAAGGTACTGATATACAAGTCGTATGGGACACGTACAAAGCGGTAATGAGAGGTTTGCTTATCTCTCTGAACTCTAAAGATAAAAAACAAAGGATGCAACAACAAAATGACCTTCATGAAAAAATTCGACAAAAAGAAAAGGAATTAAAGAAAAGGCCAGGGAAGAAAAAAATTATTAAAGAGATCCACTTTCTGCAGGATCAATTGAATGTTCTATTAAATAGAGAATTATACTGGAATTTGAAGAAATTACAGCAAAAAGCATTTGAGGGTGCAAATAAACCAGGAAAATTTTTAGCGTGGCAATTGAAAAATAGAAAAGAAAGGAATTTTTTAAGTAAGATTACTGAAGACAGAAAGGATGTTATGAATCTGAAAGGTATAAAAAGAGTCTTCTTCAAATACTACGCCAAACTGTTTAAAAAGAAAGGAATTGATCAACAGAAAATTAAGAAATATTTGGAGACTATTGAAGTTCCAGAGCTGGGAAAACAAATCAAAGAGTTATTAAATGGTTTAGTAACAAAAGAAGAGGTAACAATGGCGATAGAAGATGCAAAGTTGGGCAAAGCTCCAGGTCCAGATGGTTTTACAGCAAAGTTTTATAAGAAATTTAAGGAGGAGCTAACCCCTATCTTATTACTTTTGTCGAACGAGATAAGAAAGACTAAACGGATCCCAGATTCATGGAAAGAAGCAAATATTTCATTGATACCCAAAGAAGGTTTGGACTTAACTGAAGTAAAGAATTATAGACCAATATCGCTATTAAATAATGATTACAAATTATTTGCAAAAATAATATCGGAAAGACTGAAAAAATATTTGAAAGATACTATAGCGGAAGAACAAGCTGGTTTTTTACCAAATAGACAAATTAGAGACAATTTAAGAGTGGTGATTGATGCAATTGAATACTATGATAAACATCCAGAAAAAGAAGTTGGATTCCTCTTTTTGGACGCGGAAAAAGCTTTTGACAATTTAAATTGGGAGTTCATGCTGCAAGTTATTGAAAAAATGGATATAGGACAGTCTTTTTTAAACATGATTGTGGCAATTTACTCAGAACAGAAAGCAGCTTTGAATATAAATAAAGAAAGAACAGATTTCTTCCAAGTTCAAAAAGGAACACGCCAAGGCTGCCCATTATCCCCGTTGTTGTTTATTTGGATACTGGAAATATTATTGACAGCGATAAGAAAAGACAACAGCATTGAAGGACTCACAGTGAAAGGTTTTGCATATAAATATAGGGCATTTGCAGACGATGTAATGTTCATGATTCAAGATCCAATCGAGAAAATACCACAATTGATGGAAAAAATTGAAGAATTTGGATCAGTTGCGGGATTCTACGTTAATAAAAGTAAAACCAAAGTGATGTGCAAAAATATGACGAAACAAAGACAAACAGAACTCCAAGAGAAAATTCAATGTGAAGTAGTTACAAAGACTAAATATTTAGGAATTGAAATGACTATGAAAAACATTGATTTGTTCAAAAATAATTATGAAAAGGTTTGGTATAGAATTCAGCAAGATATGAAGAAATGGG
This sequence comes from Gekko gecko, assembly GCA_029375565.1. Taxonomy (NCBI): domain Eukaryota; kingdom Metazoa; phylum Chordata; class Lepidosauria; order Squamata; family Gekkonidae; genus Gekko; species Gekko gecko. Next base: position 211,174,870 of record JAPDNY010000005.1, on the reverse strand, counting down.
ATACCTTGAATCTATCATTATTGGGAAGAATTGCAACTGTAAAAATGAATATTTTACCACGTTTGATGTTCTTATTTCAGACTATTCCAATATTAAAACAAAGGAAAATACTGGATACATGGCAGAAAGAATTATCTAAATTTGTATGGGCAGGAAGAAAGCCAAGAATTCAAATGAAAATTTTATGTGATGCAAAGGAAAGAGGAGGTCTACAACTACCAAATTTAAGACTGTATTATGATGCCGTCTGTTTAACATGGTTGGAACAGTGGATTAATCTTGAGAATAAAAAGTTATTGGCTCTAGAAGGGCATGATAACAAGTTTGGATGGCATGCATATTTATGGTATGGAAAAGTAAAAATAGACAAATTCTTCAAACACCACTTTATAAGACGATCACTGTTCGAGACTTGGATGAGATATAGAAAATTCTTCTCTGAAGAAAGACCACTTTGGATAGTACCAGCAGAAGTGATTAATCCATATTCAAGAAATCAAGGGTTAGATTGGCTACCTTATAAGAGTCTTTTAAAATTAGAAGGGAAAAACTTTGTGTTAAAAGACAGATTTGATGTGGAATTTGAATATGATTGGTTGAAGTATAGGCAGATTTATGACATTTAAGACCGATAAAAGAGAACATGGTTTTAGAGAAAATAACACTGAAATTGAAATTGTATGGCTTGAGAAGGGTAAAAAAATGATTTCTAAATTGTACAAGGTTTTGTTGAAATGGTACACTGAGGATGAAACTGTAAAAGAGCAAATGATAAAATGGGCGGTAAATATTAATAATGAGATATTAATGACATCTTGGGAATATCTGTGGAAAAAGTCAATGAAAATTTCAACTTGTGTAAATGTTAAGGAGAATTGTTATAAAATGATGTACAGATGGTATATGACGCCTAAAAAAATTGCTATGATAAATGAAAGTATGTCTAACAAATGTTGGAAATGTAAGAAACATGAAGGGTCTTTTTACCATATGTGGTGGACATGTGATAAAGCAGTAAAGTATTGGACTGAGATCCACAATGAGATACAAAAAATTTTGAAATGTACTTTTAAGAAAGACCCACAGATGCTATTGTTAGGTCTTAAAATGGAAGAAATAAATGTAGCCAAGAGAACACTATTATGGTACTTGATGACAGCAGCTAGACTGACTTTTGCTCAATGTTGGAAACAAGATAAAGTACCTGAAACATGGGAATGGATTAAAAAGACGTTGTTTATGGCAGAAATGGACAAATTAACAAGAAAGTTAAACAACGAAGAAGATGAAACCTTTTTCGAAGACTGGAAAGACTTTCAAGAATACTTGTTGAAAAACTGGGATGTTAAGCGTGGTTTGATTTGTTTTGATAGCTATTAAGAAGAAATTGAAAGAGAATTAGACTTTTGAATTGTTACCATTAGTAAAAGAAAATATGTTTAGTAGTATATGTAATTGCATAAGAGAAATATCAATGGGGTTGGGGCAGTGCGGGAAGCCTTGTTTGGGGGGAGAGGGAGAAAGAAAAATGGATATGTATTGGTGTGTTTAAATTGTATGAACATGTGATATATCCAATAATAAATTGTATTTACCAGATTAAGTCCCACAGGACCCCAATGGAAGTTGGCAGAGAGTTCCACCAGGTCGGAACCAGGGCCAAGAAAGCCCTGGCTCTGGTTGAGGACAGCCAGATATATTTGGGACCAGGGATCACCAGCAGATTGCTCTCAGCTGAGCATAACACTCCTCCGCAGACATACCAGAGGAGACCGACCAGAAGATATGCTGGTCCCATACTGCTCAAGGCCTCGAAGGACAGTACCAACACCTTGAATCTAACTTGGTATTCCACACTGGAAGCCAGTGTAGCTTGTGCAGTACAGGTTGTATATGTGCCATCCATGGTGTTCCCATCAGGACTCACGCTGCCACAGTCTGGATCAGCTGGAGTTTCTGTGTCAGTCTCAAGGGAAGGCTAGCATAGAGCGAGTTACAGTAGTCTAATCTGGAGGTGACCATCACATGGATTCCTCTGGCTAGGACAGCACGCGACAGGAAAGGGGCTAGTTGCCACACTTGGCGTAGATGGAAAAATGCAAGTCTGGCAATATTTGTGACCTGGGCCTCCATAGTTAAGGAGGCATCCAGGACAACGCCTGAAAATTGTGCCAATGTTAGTGGTGCCCCGTCAAGGGTGGGAAGTCTATGCCCCAGCCCTGATGCCCCCCCAGCCACAGAACCTCTGTCTTCATTAGATTCAGCCTCAGCCAACTCTGTTTTAACCATCCAACCACAGCCTCCAGACCCTTGGCCAAATTATGCAGGGCGGCATCTGGACAGCAATCCAGTAGCAGATATAGCTGGGTTTCATCAGCATACTGAAGACATCCCAACCTGAAGCTCTGCACCAGCTGGGCAAGGGGGTGCCTATAGATGTTGAATTACATCAGGGAGAGAACTGCCCCCTGAGGAACCCCATATGTTAAGGGGTACCTAGTTGCCATCCTCTTCCCAGCACTACCCTCTGTCCCTGACTACAGAGGGAGGAGGAAAGCCACTTTAAGATACTGCCCAGCACAGCCCAGAATGTGGCTCTGGGTAAAAAGGTGAAGGAATTGGGAGTGCAGGTTGTGTTTTTGTCAGTTCTTCCTGTCAATGGCCGTGGCTTAGGAAGGGAAAGGAAAATACTGCAAATAAATGCCTGGCTAAATAGATGATGTCATCAGGGAAAGTTTTGATTTTTGGACTATGGCTTACACTTTCAAGATGAAGCTCTTCTTTCAGGAGATAGTTTGCACCTCATGAAGGCAGGAAAAAATATGTTTGGTAACTGTCTTGCAAACCTAATAAGGAGAGCTTTAAACTAAATCCTATGGGGGAGTGAGACAAAAATGCAAAGCATAGTATGATGCCAATAACTGGTTCAGGTTCAGTTTTTATTGCCTTTGGCCATACGCCATTACAATGACAAAACAAGATATAAACTACTAAAACCAGAAAATAAAAAGCTAATTTAATACAGAATAAAATATCTTAATAATTCCAACTCTTCCATCTTGGTCTCCATTAGTAATCGAGATATGATGTTGCTACTATTTTTTCTGAATTTTCTCTGCAGTGAGGGCAAAGACGGCCACCTTGTGTGAAATCTCAGCCTCTACGCTTGCTAGTAAAACTAGATTTTTTTCTGTTTCTGTTCTAGTGCCTAGGGTGGCCAAAATTGGGCCTAGAAATTTCTTCCTAGGGGATTGATAAAGTGGACAGAATAACAGGTAGTGGCACTGGTCCTCTGGCACTGAGCCTCTGCAGTGGCAGAAATGCTGGGCAGTAGGTGTGTTGGTATAGCAGCCTTCAAGCATTGCTGATTGCATTGATTGAAAGCAGATTGAAGTTAGTACAGAGTGTAATTTGTTAAATGAGATCTTGGTTAAATATTGGGCCCTTTGATGGTCTGATTTGATTAGTTTGTACCAGGGTGAGGATTTATTCTCTTGGATGACTCGCCAGTCTTGGGCAGCGTCCTGGGTATATATTTGCTCCCTGCCATTAAAGTCGGTTCAAAGGGGCCCGTGGATTACATCTGGAAGGTTATAGATTTGCAATATGCTAATGTATTTGGATAGCCATTTAGGGTCTTTTTGGCAAGCAAGGAAACAACTGCTTGAGAGGTGATCAGTAGGTGTTCTCTTCAATTTGTGCCCATAGTTATAGAAAGCTTTGTGGGCACGGGCCCATAGAGAGGGAAGGCCCAGTTCCACTCTTAACAATGCTGCTGAGGTGCTTGTTGGAACTGTTAGCAGCCTTTTCATAAAAAGGTTTTTGGATTCTCTCTAGGCTGGTGATGGTGGAGTCGTTCCAGCCCCACACCTCGACACCATAAAGAAGTTGGGCAATTGTCTTGCTCTGGAAGAGTTTAAGAGCTGGGTCTAGCAGAAAGCCCCCTTTTGTGCAGTAAAATTTTTAAATTGCCCCTAATGAGCGGAGAGCAGTTATTTTTGTTCTTTCTATATGAGCCTTCCAAGAGAGTGTGTCACTGAAGGTAATCCCCAAGTATTTAAAAGTCTGGGTTTGGTCGACTGGGATGCCATCTATTGTCCAACTTCCTGTTTCCAAAGGTCTTTGAGCAGTTTATTTTTAAGTGCTCTTCTTTACAGATGTCACCTAGTCTTGACAATGCTCTTCTAAGGCCAGTCTGAGTTATAGACAATAGTACCATGTCATCAGCAAAGAGAAGAATTGAAATTTTCTGTGAGCCAAGTCTCACTGAAAAAACTTCTGGAGCCAATAACTGGAGATAAGAACTCTTAAGGTTTTGCAGGGTGTGGCACATATGCTAGGTAACATTAACTCACAGGTAAGTACAGAAACAAAAACCTCAGGGTGCATAAAACATGGGTTCCGATGTCTCTACACTAATGTGCAGAGAATGGGAAACAAGCAGGAGGAACTTGAAGTCCTAATACAGGAAGGGGACTATGACCTAATAGGCATTACTGAAACTTGGTGAGATGACACTCACAATTGGAATATTAGGATTGAGGGGTACAACTTACTTAAAAGGGACAGACAAATAAGGAAGGATGGAGGAGTCACATTATATGTAAAGAAGGTATATACTTGTGAGGAAATACATGTATCTGAGCATGGAAGTCCAGTTGAGAGTCTCTGAGTAAAAATAAAGGAGTAAGACATAATAGTGATATTATGGTGGGGGTCTGTTATAGCCCACTAAGCCAGGCAGAGGTCTTGGATGAGACACTCCTAGAACAGAATAGAAAGTTCTCAAAGAGACGGGACACAGTGTTCATGGGAGATTCCAATTACCCAGATATCTGTTGGAAGTCCAACTCTGCTAAAAATGAACGGTCCAATAAATTCCTGATTGGTCTTGCTGACAACTTCATTTTCCAGAAAGTGGAGAGGGAAACAAGGGGAACTGCTAGCTTGGATTTGATTCTTACCAACTGTTGTGATATACAAGTCTAGTGTAAGGCTGGCCTAGATGAGTCTAATCTATGTCAGTGCAGTTGACAGCTAGGAGCCGTAAGGGTGGCTGGTTCCAGCCAGTTTAGGGCAGTCCAGTCCAGCACTGTGTAACTTGCATCACCATGATTCAGCACTGTACTGATTGGTCAGTGGTTGTATAATGTATTGCTTGTACAGTGTATGTTCTCTCTCCCAGGAAGCTGGCTAATGAGCTAAGAAGAAATTATGAAATAATCTATAACACTGGCCACTTCCACACTGTCATTTTTTTCACTCATTTGTCCCTATTGCTTCAGGGTTCCCCCCCAATGTGTTTTGTTCTTTCTAGTAGTCCCAGAGGGAGCAAAAAACTTGTGAAAAAGGGAGGAGGACCCAAAGCAATAGGGATAAAAGAGTGACAAAAATGATAGACTAGCTCCCCTGAAGCTTCTCACTGGAATGCTTTGTACTGTATGTGTACCCAGTACCATTTTTGTTGCTCCAAACTGGGGGCCTGTCTCATTTGGTCACAAGCATTTATAAGTGGGATCACTGATTATTAACAGAGAAGCTCCTGTATTCACTTCCATGACTAAACTCTTCGCATTAAAATCCACATGCAGTGGGTTTTTCTTGTGGGTTTTTGTAACACTAAACATCATGTACACTTCATCCATGCCTCCAGAATTTTCCTCCCTACAACCACTGATGGACCTCAGTTTTTCCATGCCTCCAGAATTTTCCTCCCCACCATCCACTTGATGGACCTCAGTGAAATAATTATACCTTTCTGACTTGAGAACCAGAGAAGAACTCTTTGGAGTTGCTGACTGAGTGATGAACCTGTTTGATTTCCTGAAAAGAAAAAAAGATCCAAGGACTTTTGAGTTGTTCATATCATTTCTAAAACTCAAAACTTCTCCAAGAATAGAGAACAGAAGGCCTACTGACTTTCCATTATCTTACTTTCCCAAAGTTCAACATATCAATATAATATACTTTAATTTATAATAAATGTATAATATTTTATAATAAAGTAATAACATTGTTTACATTACCATGTTTTTGTATTTGTTCTCTTGAACTAACACAGCTGTCTATAATCTTTTTCTTCAGGACCCCCTCTGCTTGTTCAATTGTGGAATAGTTTGACTTCATAGCCTATTTCGTGTCTTTGATGCACAATTTCCATCCAGGATTTCCCCCCATGATGCATAATGATAACCTGGCATACTAAACTGCGAATTTAATGATGATGCCCTATGTAATCTAATTAAAGTTTGTTTCCTCTAAGATTAAAGATGGCATTCAGTTTTAAGAATTAGTGCAGTTTGGGGGAGGTTGCTGTCAACCTGTAGGGGTTTCAGGGGAAGGGACATTCAGAGGTGGTTTGCCAGTGCTTGTCTCTGTGTAGCAACCCTGGTATTCCTTGGTGGTCTCCTGTCCAAATCCTGAACAGGACCTATCCTGCTTACCTTCTGATATCTGATGAGATCAGACTAGCCTGGACTATCCAGATCAAGGTACTGAAGTATACCAACATCAATAAATTGACCTGTGCACCAAAATTGGTGTGGGCCATTATTAAACATTGTTATAGCAATGTATGAGCAGCATTCAAAGATGAGAACTGTTCATAGTATTTGATTCAGCTACAGAGATAACTAGAAGTTTTGTGGCAGAAAGTCATTTTCTGTCACGTATCGAAGGAAGGGAAACCAGATGTGCACTAATTTGGAGTGTGTCGTACAAGATTTTGATTGAGATGTGATCAAAGTGTCATTAATTTTTCCATAACAAATTGCTCCTACACTTTATTTCTCCACTCCTCCACTGTTGGGGGTTTGGTCGATTTCCAGGTGGCTGCTATAGTGAGTTTTGCTGCTGCAAGTAGGTACATCGTTAGATGCTTGAGAGAGTCTTTAACCTTTGCTGGATCTCTAAGATGTAGAAAAATAGTTTCTGGCATCATTGGGAGCATTTGTGATGTTATTTTGGATATTTCAGCAACTTCAATCTCCCAGAAATGCTGTATGTGGGGACAGTTCCACCAGCAGTGCAAGTAGTCTCCCACCACTCTGCAGTTCTTCCAGCACAACGGTGCGTATTGTTGTTTATGTGGTTTAGACAACTTGGGGTGTAATACCAGCATGAGATTGTTTTTAAAAAATTGGAATCTAACTTTGAAAACTCTAGATCTGTTTGCCACGGTGGACCAAATCACTGACCATTGATGTTCTGACAAACTGAATCAAAGGTCTTGTTGCTACACATCTTGATGTGTCAACTTTGGTGTGCTGTAGGGATCTATAAGAATTTTATACAATTTTGAGAGCAGATGTTTTGAGTATTCTGAATAAGTTTCTAGAAGTACTTCAAATTGTGACCTGGGTCTCTTGAAAGCATCTTTATTTGGTATGTGTTCTATGAGGCTCCTTAGTTGGTAATAACGGAGTCAGGAGATTGCTTTGCCAATTTGTTCCTCAAAGTGTGTCTTTTCTAATAATTTCCTTGTTTGACTAGGTCTTGAAGACATTTGAAGCCCACCCCTGTCCAGTCTCGAAATGCTCCTGGTTCCTGACCTGGGGGGAACCATTCTTGGTAAGTAAAAGTTGGAAGTGGCGAGATAGACGATGCCTAGTGTTGTCTCTGTCTCAGATCTGTAGCGTATGTGTTAAATAAGGATTGTCAGAAGCTTGCTTAGGCTGCTGCCTTTTCGAACTCCAGAAGGCTTCTTGTAAAGTGAGTGGAGCAACAAAATCTTGCTCTATAGACATCCAATTGGTTAGAGATGTGCCTTGTTGGAGATGGCTGTTGCTTGATAATAGCATCTCAAATCTGGCAGGTTAAGACCACCTTTGAGAGCAGGTCGGGAGAAGATACGATGGTCAAGTCTTGATTTCTTGAATGCCCATATGAATGAAGTTAGCATGTCTTGCCATGATTTGAGGTCAGCGTCTGGGATTTTGATAGATAATGCCCTGAAAAGGAACAGAAAACTAGGGAAAATATAACTTTGAATAAGATGTAGTCTATCTGGTAGTGTAAATGTGAAGGCATTCCATTCTTGTAGTCATTGTTGGGTGTCTTTGTGTAGCTTATGGAATTTGCAGGACAGTAAGTTCTTGAGGTCGAGCGGTATCTGTACTCCAAGATGCCTCCATGAGGATTGCACCCATGAAAATTGGAACTGTTGCATCAAAGCAGCTTTCACATCTGGAGATATGGAGACAGGATAGATTTCTGACTTTTGTGTGTTGACACTAAGACCAGAGATTTTCTCAAAACCATCTAGAATTTGACAGAAGATCGTTATGGATTTTTGTGGATTGCAGACATATAGCTTGAGATCATCTGTGTACACTGTCATTTCGTGTTCTGTACCATTAATTTTTAGTCCTGAAAATCCTTTCGCCTTGCAAAGTTCCTCTGTCAGTGGTTCGATTGCCATTGCAAAAATCAGAGGAGATAGAGGGCAGCCTTGTCATGTTCCTCATGTGGGATGGAAGAAATGAGAGTTATGCCCATTAACTCTAATTCTAGCCGATGATTGAGATAGAAGAAGGTGAAGCACTGTCATGAATTTAGGTCCAAAATCTAGTCTTTGGAATAGTGCTGTCATAAATAGGCCAGTTCTATAGAGTAATGATGTTGAGTGTGCACCGAATGTTATTGGTTAGGTGTCTAGCAGGAATAAAACCTATTTGGTCTGTGTGTACATATTGCTATATTATTATCTTCAGGCGGTTTGCCAGTACTGTGGTGAATATTTTCACGTCATTGTTAATCAACACGATTAGACAGTATGAGGCCAGATTTGTTGGGTCCTTCTTGTCCTTGGGAAGCCAAATGATGGAAGATACCAGCCAGGAGGTGGGCACTTGACCATCACAGCGTACTTTATTACAGAACTGAAGAAGAGATGGTATCAGATTACTTCGAAATGATTTATAAAATTCAGCCGGGGGTTTTCGGTTTCAGCGTTGCGAATGGCGGCCACCTTTCGGGACGCTCCCGGAGGTGGTTAGCCCACGCGCAGTTTGGGGGGGTCTTTGCATCTATGCAAGACCCTAGTGAGCCTTAGGTAAAGGCTCCGAACCGGCAGTTAGCCGGGAAATTGAGGCTTTCTCCCCGCCCCAATCGGCCCCGCTGCGTCGTGCCTGTAATGGGACTTAGCAGCGCTCCTGAATTCCACCAGGAGTGAAGAAAGCGGCATGAGTTAAAATAAAAAGAAGAATTGCATCGAATCGTGAGTTGAAGATCTAATTTGAAGCGAGATAAATCCCCCCCGCAAACGTAGGGAGGAGGGAGGAGTCCCCACCCCCTTTTGAGAAGCGAGATTAATAAAGGGGCGAGGAGGGGGGTAAAGAGAAAAAAAGCGTTGGTGAAGATACCGTTGGGGTTTGGCAGGCGATTGCGACATTGTCAGCCTCTTGGAGGATGCGGCACGAACTTTGAAAAAGTAAACAAAAGGGAAAATGTCGACGCCGAAAATTTTCCTGCACAAACCGGAAGAGAAGGGGGGAGGGACTTCCGGTCCGGGTAACCCCCCCCCAGAGCTTGCTGTCATTCAACAAGAGGAGCTACTGCGGCCCCTGCTGGAGCAAATGCAGAAAATCAATGAAGCTTTGATTAAAGTGGAAAGTGCTCTTCTCTGTCGGCAAAAGCAAATCTCGGAAACATCAAGAAAGGCTAATCTGATGTTAACCCTTTTGGGTGAGAAAGAAGAAGAGAAAGAAGATCTCAGTTTTATCTTGACGAATGACTTGGCACCCCTAACTGGCAGTGAAGCGAGTGAAATAAAAGAAGAGGTGGACATGGCTCTAAAAGCCTATTCCACTTATATAAAAGAAAATACTCTGCCAGAAGAAGGGGATGTCGAGCTGAGCAGGAAATATATCAGAGATCTAATTTCTTCTGTGATTATGGAGCCCGTAAAAGTTGATGGTCGGAAATATAAGAAAAAAAGAAACGAGAGAAGATGGAATTCATCTTTAAAGCAATAAAACCTTTGAAGAGACACGCCAGCAGGATGGAGGCAGCACTCAAAACTGGGATGAATGCAAGCAGCGAAGAAGACAACGACCCAGGGGGAAGAGGTGACGGAGCAGGAGTCATCAAGATGAAAGGGACTCAACTTTTAGTTGAAAAGACTTAAGAGGACACTTTGAGCAGCGGCTGTTCGTGTAACATCTGGAAGGAGCTGTTTAATAACTAACCCCAATGGACTTTACTAACGGTATTAACAGAGTTATTTTGGACTTTGGATTGTTAAAAAGAAGATCTTCTAACCGTGATGGATGCTAAAAATAGTACTAACTAAAACTAACCCTTATTAACAGAATATTTTCACTCCATCTCTTTTTTCTTTCTCCAGCTGTCTACCCTACCCTTTTCCTATAAAAAGAATAAAATTCTCTCCTTTTTAGGAGAGTTTTACCAAAAAAAAATAAATAAAATTCAGCCGGAAGGCCACATATTCTGGGCGATTTGTTAGTTTTCAGATTTTTGATTGTGTCTTGCAGTTCTTGAGCCATGATCGGACTGTCCATGAGATTGGAGTGAGCTGAGGACAAGCATTTTGGTAGGCCAATGGAATCAAGGTAGGTCAGGATGTTCCATGTGTCAGGTTTATTGGCTTGATATAGTTGTTCATAGAATGTCGCAAAGGCCTGAGTGATGTCTTTAGGTGCAGTGAGAACATTACCAGAGTGATGTTTAAGAGAACCCATTACTAATGACCTCTTTCTCTCTTACATCCTCCAAGACATGAGGTGAATATTCTTTGGTGATTTTTGCCAGTAGCATTGTTTTATATACAAAAGATTTCATTGGATTTGCATAGTCTCCATCGATTTCAATATCTTACATTCAGATATTAATTTAGCATTAATTTCCTTATTTCCCATGCACTTATGCTCTTTTTCTAGTGCAGCTATTCATGAGATGTTTCTAGTTTAACCTTCCCTCTTTCTTTTTTCAGATGTGACATTAGTGAGATTATGGAGCCCCGGATCTTAGACGTGTTTGAGACAGGGTTCTCTGCAAAAAATGTGGCAATGTCCTTTTCTAATTTATTTCATGTTTTTTCCTTTAATAAAAGACTCGTGTCAAGTGACCATTGCCTGTCTGTGTGAATTTCTGGTTTTTTTCGGAAAGTACACTCTATCCATGCATGGTCTGTGAGGTGATGTGTGCCAATGTTTGCTGAACTCTGCTTTGGAAGAAGTGTTCTCGAGATTAGCAGATAATCTATCCTCGAAAAGTTATTGTGTTTTGCTGTCCTTCTCTGTGGGGTGGAGTACCCTTATGTGAAACAGTTTGGAGAGGCGGGTTGCCATGCGGGCTGAGCTCGAGTGTCTTGATGATGGGTTTGATCTGTCCAACATGTTATCTGCAGCAAGATTCAAGTCTCCAGCAATGATTAATCCACCCTCTTTGAAAGAGTTTAGAGAAGTGAATGTCTCTTGTAAGAAAGTAAGTTGCTTTTGATTTGGTGCATACACAGTCGCCAAAGTGATCATTTGGCCATCAATAGTTCCCTTTGCAAATAAAAATCTGCCCTTGGGGTTCACTTTTGTATCTTTCAAAACAAAGTTGAGATTCCTTGAAAGCAGGGTTGCCACCCCATAAGATTTGGATGAGCCCGGGGCTTAAAGTTGTATGGGAAACAATGGAGTCTTTAGTATTGGAATGGTGTTGGATCTTGCATGTGTTTCTTGAAGAAATAAGATAGATTTGTGAAGCTATTTCACAAATAGCAGCACTCTTTAAATTAAATGATGTGGGTTTTTTTTAAATTAAATGATGTGTTGTATATTTGCATAAAACAGTGATGTGAAGTTCTCTTGAAATGAGAGAAAAAACAGGTGAATACAATTTTGCTCTTTTCAGCGTGCTCCTGGTGGTGTGCAAAAGGTGTGAGTAGGCAATAGTACTATATTGGATTATCAGTAGATGTAGTTTTAAAATAAAATTAGCAGATATATAAGATCTCTTGTTCCCAAAAGGAACAAGATAATTGAAAATTAGATAATTGAAAATTGAAAAAAACCCTTCTATGAGTTTTCTCAGATAAGACTATTCTTAGTAAAGTGTACTATAAAATGATTCAGAAACAAAGTTAGAATCTTTCAAACAACAAGAAGTATATTAATAAGTAAACCCTTGCGTGGGTATATTTTCCTTTAAGATATAAGTAATAAGCCCCACTTAACCCTATAAAAATACAAGCTAGAACTGGACCTGCTTCGGTAGTGTAAAGCTTAAATTCAAATTAAAAATTGAGAGCTTCCCTAACTACGTAGGTAAGCTTCCACAAGCAGTCTTTGTCAACTTTGGGGCAAAACATACCCAAAAAAACCCCTCCCATCCCCTCCTGCCAACTTGCTTCAATGCAACTCTTATCAACTAGATTACTATTTACTTAATGGATTATGAGCTTTAACAATAGTACAGGTAATCTCAGGGAGTTCTTTAGCGCAACAGTGTCGGGTTACTTAAGGAGTTTGGAGATTGTTCTTCAGAAATTATTGACTGAGCATGTCATGCGTCAGGCAGCAGATTCATCTGCGTAAATTGGTGACCCATCATAGCGCAACAGCGCTTTTTTTATATGTTGGGCAGTGTGGCGAGCGAGTCTTTCTTTTGTATGAGCGGCATGTGCTTTCTGACCCATCTAATAGCATAAGGGATTATAGAAGATCTGTTCCTGTTTCTTCATCTGAGATCAAATATTGAGTGCCTATGGGAGACCTGCATCTTTCCTGTATCAAGCCATTGGCAGCTTGCAGATGGGTCAAAATTGGCTTTAATAGATGCCTTATGTTAAGGGCTTCCTTGGGAACATCTGCGAATACCGCGATCTGTAGAAAATTGAAAAGTATATGTCCTCATGATCTGGCCTCATTCAGGATCATTTTCTTGGCCCTCCAATCTGTGAATTACACCATGGTGTCCCTGGGGCCTGTCCTCCTAGGGTTGTTTGGTGAGCCAAACCGGTAGGCTTTTAAAATGGCCAGCATCTTCCCTTGATCTCAATTAACAACAGAGGCGAGCCATGTAGAAATAAAGTCAGTTAAATCTTTACCTTCCTCTGCTCCCTCTGGAAGACCTCGTAGTTTTAAATTCAGTTGCCTGATGTTGCCAGAGGCACTGCCTTTTATTCTTGGGTAGCCCCCAAAACAGGGGTGCCCTACTTTCTAACCTGAAGTCCAAAAAAGCCAGGCACTTTCAGCTTGACCACAGAGGCAGGCTGCAGGTGGTCTGCAAAAAGGATTTCATATTCAGGTTTCATAAGGTGACCTCAGAGCAAGCCTCCAGTCTTCCCCCTCCACCCAGCAGAGATTATGGAATAACAATGAGTTCCAGAGGTAAGCCTTTAGAAGCTACCTGGCACTCTCCAGCACCTCACCCAGCCTTTTGTGTCCTATGTGTAAATTATTTGTCTTTCTTGCTCTGTCCCTCAAGATACCGGGATAAACCAATCAATCATTCAAATGTTTAGCAATCCTTCCTGAGCTAACCAGGGACGGCTCCTACCTTTTGTCTACCCCAGGCCAGGACCATTAGTGAGTCAGATAATCCATTTAACTAGCTACCCAACACCTGGCTTCTATTGTTAAATCCAGACCCTGCCTCTCTGGAAGCTCATTGGTCATACCTAAGGTCTGCCCCTATTGGCATCACACACCCCTGGGACTCATCATTGGTCCAGGTAATCTATTGTTCTCACCTGAGACCAGCCCCCAGGGCTGCCCATTGGTCTGCATTCTTTGCCAGTGCCTATATCCCAGCACTCACATGGCCTTAGACCGTGTGTTTTCTGCCATGATCCAAAATAGCAGGCCACCCCTGAACTCTCTGAATTTAGGCCAGAATCCATGGACCTCTGCGCATCTGGACAGGTTGTATCACCCCTCTATAACCCATCAATCACCTCTGCTTCCTTAGTGCTATATTGTTTAAATGTTTGAGACTATTTAGTAAAGAAATCATTATTTTAGCCACCCAGTTTCTGTGTCTGTTCCTGGGTGCTTGGGAATTCTAACTCTGGTATACACAAGTCAGATCCTATAGATAAGCCAACTGCATATTGATAATTATAATTCCCCATCTTTATTAAATAATAGAACAATTCCTGGGAGTTTCATCCTTTTGGGTCAGTGATAATCTTCCTATTGTTTTGCACATGAATATGCCTTATCATAGAGTTTGAAGAGACCTCCAGGATCATCTAGTCCAACGCCCTGCACAATGCAGGAAATTCACAAATACCTCCCCCCCACACCCCCAATAACTGATGTTCCCACACCCAGGAGATGACAAAAACAAAACAAAACAAAAAAACCCTCCAGGATCTCCAGCCAAACTGACCTGGAGAAAAATTGCTTCCTGATCCCAAAGTGGTAATCAGCATTTTCCTGGGTGTGTAAGAAAGGGCCACAAAAACTAAGCACTGAGGCAACCCTTCCTGCCCTCCCTCTCATGAATTGCCTAAGTTCACAGAACCAGCATTGCTATCAGATGGCTGTCTAGCCTCTGTCTGAAAACCTCCAAAGAAGGAGAGGCCACCACCTCCCGAGGAAGCCAGGTCCACTGAGGAACCGCTCTGTCAGGAAGTTCTTCCTAATGTTTAGCCGAAAACTCTTCTGATTTAATTTCAACCTGTTGGTTCTGGTCTGACCTTCTGGGGCAACAGAAAAAAACTCCACACCATCCTCTAGATGACAACCCTTCAAGTACTTGAAGATGGTTATCATATTACCTCTCAGTCCACTCCTCTCCAGGCTAAACATACCCAGATCCTTCAATTTTCCCTCACAGGACAAATCAGCCAGTATCATAATGCCCCTGTATGCCCCTGTATAAATCATTGGTGCGACCTCATTTGGAATACTGTGTACAGTTCTGGTCGCCACACCTCAAGAAGGGCAACTAGAATGATAAAAGGGTTCGAACACTTTCCCTATGAAGAAAGGTTAAAATGCTTGGGGCTCTTTAGTTTGGAGAAACGATAGCCGAGGGGGTGACATGATCGAGGTTTATAAGATTATGCATGGGATAGAGCAGGCTGAGAAAGAAGTACTTTTCTCCCTTTCTCACAATACAAGAACTTGTGGGCACTCCATGAAATTGCTGAGTAGTCGGGTTAGAACAGATAAAAGGAAGTACTTCTTCACCCAAAGAGTGATAAACACATGGAATTCACTGCCACAGGAGGTGGTGACAGCTATAAGCATAGACAGTTTCAAGATGGAATTAGATAAACATATGGAGCAGAAGTCCATCAGTGGCTATTAGCCACAAGGTATAGATAGGAACTCCGGGGCAGGTGATGCACTCTATTCTTGGTGCTGGAGGGGGCAGCAGTGGGAGGGCTTCTAGTGTCCTGGCCCCACTGCTGGACCTCCTGATGGCATCTGGTATTTTTGGCCGCTGTTTGACAGAGTGTTGGACTCGACGGGCCATTGGCCTGATTCAACACTGGCTTCTCTTATGTTCTTATGTAACTCACAATTCATGTCTGATCAAAAGTTCCTCTGGTGGACCTGGACATGACCTGAAGGTTTTGTAACATGTAGTTAGGCACTTCAAATAAAAGGCCAGCAAAACTCTTAAGACTGCTTCTATGCAAGCCACCCCTCTGAAGGTGGCACCCCTCTGTGCTCATGTGTGAGCTGTACTGAATAGGTATCTGCTGGCCATTCTGCACGTTAGACAGCATCCTGAATCACAGTGGCCCTGCTAACTGAAGGAAGTAGCCTTTTCCCAGCAAACACTACATTATTTTAGACATGATGCATGAAAGATATATATCCTGAAACAGTAGCATCTGGACTGAATGCAATTTAAGAGAAAGTACAGCACACATTTCAGACTTCATTGGCTGAATGGCTCTAACATGGAAATACCTGTCTTTTTCATTTATTTCAGAACCTTTGGAAAGTTTCACAGAGATGTCATCTTCAGTCTTCCAGCCAGGGATGTTGAGCTTTTTACCTTTTTCTTTCTCCTTCTTACTCTTCTGGGTCCCAGATGATTCTGAAAGAACACAGGATAACCAATTATTATTATAGCCCATTAGTGCAAGCCCTGGTATAGAGGCTAGTTTCGTAAGCAGGTACTTCTTCATACACCCCTGTAGTATTTTCCCATCACCTAAGTGCTTCTGCTAGCTATATTCACAAGCTTGTCAACTTTCCATGTTTAAAACAGGTTTCTAGTCCCCATGAATGAGGTCTAGAAATATCCCTAGAAACACTGTTAGCTTTTTATAATGGGCCATCATATTTTTAAAGATACTGCCTTAAAGAGTGGCTTCAGATCAGCAGAGCTAGAAGGCAGTCTAATATCAGCATTTATTTGGGCTCAGCTTGGAGAATCTGGCCCTAGCTGTTGCCGCATGACTCAGCCAGTGAACTCAGGCATTTCAAGGGACTGCACCCCATAATATGCCTTTTTTCAGGATTGGAAACAATGGAGGATGGGGGCACCTTCTTTGGGGCCCCACAAAATTGGACCCCCTGGTCTAATATTTTAAAAATTTTGGGGGGGCTTGAGGAGAGGCACCAGCAGCTGCAAATTTGGTGCCTCAACCTCAAAAAGTAGCCTCCCCAGAGCCCCAGATCAATTCTCCATTATAGCCTATGGGGAATGGCCTCCATGGGTTATAATAGAGCCAACGGTATGAGTGATTTCTCAGCAAGGCATTTAAGGTTTAAATGCATTTAAAGTTTAAATGCCCTTGAAGTTCACTCACCCATCTAAATGCCTTTGGAATGAACTCCGAAGACATTTTTCACTTTGCCTTCCTAGTTCACTTGCAGCGGTGTGGAGTCATATTGAGGCTTGGAGAAAGCATTTAAAGGGACCACGTCCCTTTCCCCCTTCAATTGGAAACATCTGTGGGTGGGGGCACCTTCTTCTGGGGCCCATAGAATTGGACCTCCTGGTCTAATCATTTTAAACTTGGGGGGTCTCTTGAGGAGAGGTACCAGAAGCTACACTGAAATATTGGTGCCTCTACCTCAAAAGACAGCCCCCCCAGAGCCCCAGAAACCCCTGGATTGATTCTTCATTATAGTCTATGGGAAATGGTCCCCATAGGCTATAATGGAGCTGAATAAATCCGGGTTTCCCAATTATTTCCCAAATCCCAATACCATACTAATATTGGGATTCAGGAATATTGGGAAATACCGATATTTTCCAGGTTCAATATACCTGAACGTGAAAAATACTGATTTTTTCCCCTTTGCATGCCCCTAGTTCAGACTTGTCCCTGGCTAACTTCCACTTGGTGTCATATTAGGCCAGACAGTGTATTGCACTTATGATATTTGAAATGATATTTTAGGAAGGGTGCTTATGGTTTTCTAGCTATAAATTGCCCCACAGTGAGAGGAGGGTTCTGACTGCTAACAGTAGAAGGACCGTTTGATATGTGGAAGATCCCAGGTTCAATCTCTGACATTTCCACTTAATAGAGGGCTCTGCTGAGACCCTGGAGAGCTATAACCAGCCAGAGCAGTCAGTACTGATCCTAATAGCTTAAGGGTATGTTCTGGTATAATGCAGATTTATTCAGGGCTCTGTGTTTAATAAAGCTGCATTAAAACTGCTTTGTATGCAGATGGTCCAAGTTTAGTACTCAGCATTGTGATTTAAATAAGCTCAGGTAGCAAAAGTTGGAAAAGGTGATTGGATAGCCCTTGCCAGAATAGACCAGGCATCCCTAACTTTGTGGAATCCGTGGGCATTTTTGGAATGCCAAGAATAGGTGGGAACATGGGTGCCACAACAAAATGGCTGCCATAGGGTGGTGGGACCACTCATGGAATGCTTGCCACAGGGGCTAGGTAGGTCCAACTATAAAACATTGGGAGGTTTAACAGAATGTTGAGTTTCCTAGCAAAAGGTTGTCCTGTGATGGAGGCATGGCTACATGCAGATAGATAATACCACTTGGGCTCTTTTGAAGATCCTCCTGCTCCATTCAAGTGGAGAAAAGCCAGAACTGGTTTGCGTTTTTTTTTGGGGGGGGGAGTAGTGAGTGAGTGCCAGGACAATGAGGAGGGGAAAATTTTGTAAGCTACTTTGGGCCCCCTGCTGGGGAGAAGACTGGGGTAAAAATGAAGTAAATAACTACACATTCTTGCATAACAAAACACCTTACTGTCACTCACCCAATAACTTCTTCCAGTTCTTGATGAGAATTTTTGCCAGAGCCACTACTTCCTCATTGGAGCAGTGCTTCCGGACTGTATTGACAGCCACACCAATCCTGGAGGTCTGAGAAAAGGAGAAGATAGAATCATAGAATCACAGAGTTGGAAGGGGCCATTCAGGCCATCTAGTCCAACCACCTGCTCATTGCAGGATCAGTCTAGAGCATCCATGACAAGTGTTTGTCCAGCTGCTGCTTAACGACTGCCAGTGAGGGGAAGCTCATCACCTCCCTAGGTAGATGATTCCACTGTTGCACAACTCTTACTGCAAAAAAGGTTTTCCTAATATCCAGCCAGTACCTTCCTGCCCTTAATTTAAACCCATTATTGTGAGTCCTATCCTCTGCTATCAACAGGAACAGCTCCCTGCCCTCCTCTAAGTGACAGCCCTTCAAATACTCCAAGAGAGCAAACACGTCCCCTCTCAACCTCCTCTTCTCCAGACTGAACATTCCCAAGTCCCTCACAGGGATTGGTCTCCAGGCCCCTGATCATCCTCATCGCTCTCCTCCTCACCCACTCCATTCCGTCCACATCCTTTTTGAAGTGAGGCCTCCAGAATTGCACACAATACTCCAGGTGCAGTGTACAGTGGGACTATGATTTGGATGTTATGCATCTGTTGATACAGCCCAAGATCACATTAGCCCTTTTTGTTGCTGCATCACACTGGTCGCTCATATTTGACTTACAGGCCACCTATACCCCAAGATCTTGTTCACACACACTGCTACTCAGAAGGGTATCCCCCATCCAGTATGAATGTTCCTCATTTTTGTTACCCAGATGTAGAACCTGGCACTTATCCTTGTTAAATTGCATCTTGTTCATATCCACCCACTTTTCCAGTGTGTTCAGATCTCATTGAATTCTGTCTCTATCTTCTGGTGTGTTCACTGCTCCTCCCACTTTGGTGTCATCTGCAAATTTAAAGAATAGCCCCTCCACACCCTCATCCAGTTCATTTATAAAGATATTGAAAAGTACTGGGACCAGAACCGAGCCCTGTGGCAATCCACTGGATACCTCCCTCCATTCAGATGAAACGCCATTGACAATTCCTCTTACAGTGAAGTTCTCCAACCAGTTCCTTATCCACCTAACTGTCCTAGAGTCTAGTCCACAGTCTTCTAGTTTATCCATCAGAACTTCATGGGGAACTCTGTCAAAAGCTTTACTGAAATCCAGGTAAACAACATCAAGAGCATTCCCTTGATCCAGTAAGCTTGTCACTCAGTCAAAGAAGGAAATGAGGTTGGTCTGGCAGAACCTGTTGGGGACAAATCTGTGCTGACTTTCCCAGATCATCAAGTTGTCCTTTAGACGCTCACAGATTGATCCCTTTAAAATTTGCTTCAGTATCTTTCCTGGGACAGAGGTGAGACTGACTGGCCTGTAGTTTCCTGGGTCATCCCTCCTCCCTTTTTTGAAAATTGGGATAACATCTGCCCTTCTCCAGGCTTGTGGCACACCTCTCATCCTCCAAGAGGTCTGGAAGATGGTGGACAAAGGCTCTGCAAGCTCTCTGAAAAGTTCTTTGAGCACTCTTGGGTGCATACCATCTGGCCCTGGGGATTTGTACTCATTCAGTGCAGCCAGGTGCTTCTCAACTACCTCTCTATCCATGTCAACCAGCAGCCAGGACACCATTCCTTGCCTACTACCAACTCTAGATGAGCCTGTTCTCTTCTTCAGGGGAAAAACTGAGGCAAAATAGGCATTAAGCCTTTTTCTCTGTCCTGTCAGAGTTTCTCCATTTTCACCCAACAGTGGATACATCACCTCTTTTATCTTGTGTTTCCTCCTCACATATCTGAAGATTTTATTGTTGTAGTGAGCCTCCCTGGCCAACTTTCACTCAGTGTGAGCTTTTGTCTCTCTGATGGCTGATCTACAGTGCCTAGCAACCCGCAGACACTCTTCTTTAGAGGTATGTCCTTGCCTTCATTTCTTGAACATTGCTCTTTTCTCCCTTAGAACATCATGGAGTTCTCTGTTCATCCACATTGGTTTCTTGGATCCCCTACCATGTTTCCTTCTTGTTGGAATAGTAATGGCTTGAGCTTGCAAGAGCTCTTTTTTTTAGGACAGCCCACCCTTCACTTGCTCCTTTCCCTTCCAGCAGTCTTGCCCATGGAATGCTTCTCATCATGCCTCTGAGTTTATTAAAGTTGGCCTTACTGAAATCTAACTTATATGTGTAGTTATGAACTTCCTTGGTCCCCCACAGCAAAAGGAAATATAGTAGGAGATGGTCACTCCCCCCTAAGGTCCCTACCTCCTTAACCCCATCTACCATCTCTTTCCTGATGGTCAATAGTAAGTTGCATATGGCTGAGCCCCTTGTAGTTTCCTTCTTCCTTTAGCACAGAAGAGTGAACGGTTGCCAACTCTATGGTGGTGGGGGCTGAGGTGGAATGAGGTTGCTTTGTGGATCTGAGTCTTGTGTGGGCAGCAGAATGAGTATCAAAATTGGGTGCTAGAATAGACTACAGTATTCTGCTGGGAGGGGAGTTCAATGCATTAAAAAAACCTCTGCAAATCAAAAACCAAGACAGCAGACAAAAAAACTTTCTCTCCCTGCTTTTTAAAAAAAATATATGCATTGAGCATGCAGAAGTGATATCTCACCTACAGTCAGAAATATTGGAGCTCTTTCTGTCACTTCAATATCTATCTCCTGCTTCATTTCACTGCAGATTTAGGCATGCATTCCTGTACATTAGATGAGGAAAGGCCATGGGCAATAGCAGAGTTTCCCATCTGAGTGCAGAAGGTCTTAGGATCATTTCCTGGCATCTCAGGTTGCAGATACTGGGAAAGACCTTTCTCCACCTGAGATGCCAGAGAGCTGCTAGTACTCAGAGTGAACAATACTGAGCTAGATGGACCAATGTCTTGACTTGGTATAAGACATATAGGCAATGCTCCCTCTAAGCTGTGGAGTCTTGTGAGCAAAAAAATCTACCTTATGAGCTACTGGCATTAAAGTTGTGAGCGAGCAGTTTGGCTGCTGGATAAATTAGTTTACTCTGGAGCCATCCTTCCTGAGCTAAGACAAAAAATGTGGGGCAGAGGCTAAAAAACTGTGAGATAGCTCACACTAACTCAGCTTAGACGGAACAATGCATATAGGTTAGGATTATTGACCAATGAAATAATTTTCACAGCTGAACACATGAAGCTATCCTGTACCAAGTCATATCAATGGTCCAGGCTAAGGCTGACAACTCTGATTTGAGTGATTGCTGGAAATATGTGTGTAGACAGTATTTGGAGATGGAGGGAGCTCAGTGGGGATGTGATGCCTTTGAGCCTGCCCTCTAAAGCTGCCATTTTCTCAAGGGGAACTGACCAGTCTGGAAATCAGTTGTAATTCCAAGATAACTCCAGGTCTCATCTGGAGGTTGGTAACCCTAGGTCCATCTAGATTTCAGGGAAGATGCTAGGCCCAGAGACTGTCATGCAGAGGTTAAAGTGTCAAACCAGAATCTGAGAGACTAAAGTCTGAATCCTTAGTGCCATGGAAGCCAGCTGGGTGAACCAGGGCCTCTCACTCTCAGCCAAACCTACCTCACAGAGTTGTTGCGGGGATAAGATGAAAGAGGAAATAATGGTGCTTTATACTGCTTTGGATCCAACTTGGGAAGAAAAGCAGGGTATAAATATAAAGAAAAAGAAATAAAATCATGTAGATCAAAAGCTGGTAAAATTAGGCACAAGCCAGGGCTTGCTAGCTACTATGGCTGCCAATTCCAGCTTGGGAAACTCCTGGAGATTTGGAGGCAGAGCCTAGGGAAGGTGGAGTCTGGGGAGAGGAGGGAGCTCAGCAGGGACTTAATGCTCTCCAAGGCTGCCATTTTCATTAGAGAAACTGATCTCTGTCATCTGGAGAGCAGCTATAACTAGGGTTGCCAAACTCCAGGTGGCCTGGAAGTCTCCTGGAGTTACAATTGATCTCCAGATGATGGAGATCAGTTCCCTTGTAGAAAATGGCTGCTTTGAATGTTGGACTCTATGGCAGGGGTCCCCAACTTTTTTGGGAATTTTGAAAGTGTGCGGTGAGCACCATTCCAAAATGACTGCCACAGGAGGCTGAAGCACATATAAATACATAAAAATAATTAAATACAAAATAATTTTAAACAATAAAACAAAACACAAGAGTAGGAGGAAGGGTCAATGAGAATAAGTGAGGGAACGCCAGACAAAATAAAACTGTCTTCACTCACTTGCAGAAGACAATGATAGATGGGGACAGACAAATCTCCCTGGGGAAAGAAGTCCATAATTTGGTGACATGACCAAGAGGGTTCTTTCTTGGTTTGCCACACATCTAGCTTCAGATGGCAGGAGCACACGAAGCAAGGCCTCCTAAGTTGACCATAGTAGTCAGAAAGGTACAAATAGGCCGCTATGGGTTGGATCAGAGATTGGATTCTTTTAGAAGAAGAAAGGACCCTACATATAGAAGGTCACGACCTACCCATGGGTTGGCATGCTCACATTTGGTATAATCTAGATAAAAGACAACAAATATTTCAAAATCATGTATTTAGAGGTCCCTTGATCAAAATTTGGAAGGAAATTAAAAACAGGTTCTACAATAAAATTCCTAAATGGCTTTCTCCAACAGAAGCATTTATTTTGCCCCCCTGTGGGCAAAAGAGAAAAACTAACTTATGAAATGTTATTAACTAAGAATAATGATCTTAAACCTCTGGACTCCCAAGCTTTCCAAAAGGCGAATTTAACAGCCTGGGAGAAAATGCAAATAAGTTCTAGGTATTCTAAGGACAAAAAGAATAATTTTCACAACACCATTACACACCTAGATAAAATTTGGCTCTCCTCGGCAGATAAGCTAATACAGAAGTTATATACTTTTCTGCTCACTGAGGATTTATTAGACGAAGTGGTTAAACCAAGCATGATATCTTGGATGCGTGACATAGGTCATAATATCACTCTAGATCAATGGTCTGGGTTATGGAAATCTCTAAAACTCCTCAGAGCAACAAACTATAAGGAGAACATTTATAAAATGTTCTATAGATGGCACTGGACACCTGATAAGATAGCCAAATGTTTTAAAGAAGGCTCTGATATCTGTTGGAGATGTAAAAAAGAGATAGGAACCTATTTTCATGTTTGGTGGAATTGTGGGAAAATTAGGCCTTTTTGGAAAATGATTTGTAAGATTCTGGAAGAAATTACAAATGTTAATATACAACTCGCACCGGAAATATTTTTACTTAATATCCTCCCGGTGGGAGTAAGAAAGAGGATGCAAGAATTATTCTCTATACAGTCACGGCATCAAGAATAGCAGTGGCAAAAAGTTGGAAAAAAACATTTGTCCCGTCTCGAGAAGAAATTATAACTAACTTACTGGATATAGCAGAATCTGATAAAATTAACTTAATCCTCTCAGGGAAAGATGAGTCATTATTTGTAAACAGATGGAAAAAAGTTTATAACTGGATGGAAAAGAGTATATGAATAGCTTCCCATTGTAACCTCAAATGATCTGTATAAGCCTTTATTTTTGCTTGGTTTTTTGTTTTTTTGTTTTTGTGTTTGTTTTGTTTTTATTTTTTTGGTTTATGTATACTGGAAAACCTATAAATAAACTTCATAAAAAAAAAAAAGAAAGGTACAAATAGGAATAGGACTTCCTTAAGGTATGCTGACCCAAAGATAACATTGTAGCTAAGAGGAGCTCCCTGGATTAAGCAATATACTGTGACTACTAGTTTTTTGCAGAAAGTCAATAACATCAGGCTAATAATTTGGCAGGGGTAGCTGTGTTAGAACCATTGCAGAGAAATTCAACAGAAGTCCAATGGCACTTTAAGACTAACAACATAGCTCACTTCATCAGATGCGTGAGAAATATCATCATAGAAGATCTATTTATACATTAAGTTACAAGCAACAGATAGGTAGGAACAGGGAGGCATTACAGAGGGGCCAGTTTTTGTTTGCCTTTCAGGTGCCGCTGGATTTCTGTTTAACACCTTGATAAGATTTTCACACCCTCAGCATTGCCATACCTGTAGCAGCTGGATGGTCATTGTGCAGTTATTCAGTTTCTTCAACAGATCAAGAGCTCCTTCCTAGGGGGGGAGGGGAAAACACACTGGACATTTGGGTTGCTTTATTTTCCAGCAGATATTTTTAATGCACAGTGGGAATTGTCACATCCAACTGAGATGGTTTTTATAAGTGCCAAGACAACCTTGGTAAGGTCCCTTCCTGATAGGACCTATTGATAATCACTGTAGGGATGTCCCTTGGGTCACTCCAGGCAAGAATGAATCTGCTTCTAAGTAAGGATCCACAAAAAGCTTTGGATGTGCCATATGTGGGTTAGCAGTGGTACACCAAAACACAGATCCAGCAAATAGCCAATATGGTTCAGCTAGGATGTGGGAGACCCAGCTTTGAATTCCCACTCTGTAATGGAAGCTCATGTTTCTCTCAGTCTAACCTACCTCACAGGGTTTTTGTGAGGATAAAATGTTATAAGCCACTTTGTGGCCCCACTGGGGAGAAAATAGGGGTATAAATATCAAATAAATAACCAGCAACAGATGCATTCTGCTGGATAAGAGATACATTAGAAGTCATAGTGAACTGGATTTTTTCTGTAGATCCTATTCATCTGGTTATTATTTTTTTTGAATTTTTAATTTTATAAGAAAAACAAGATACAATACAGGATTCAAAGAGTCAAAACATATAGCATACAGTACCTGACATGTAATAAAAGGAAATTTTACATGTATAATTCTGTACAACAATAATCTAATCCCATAACATCTTAATACTGTTTTAGTCCTATGCTTATTGACTCCCTTACTTGTATTCCTCTCTAAAAGCCAACTTTGTCTTAATGTATATGTTAACTCATTTAAAAAACAACAACATAGAAGTTTGATCAACCCAACTATTTTGGCTAATGTTATTTACTAGATCATTTTGAGTCTCTTTAAATTGAGTCCATTTCAACATAGTGTGTTTGGCTGCTGTATTGTATTGGGCTACCCAATCTGCAATTTTATCAGATATAAAATAGTCCCAGACTTTTCTGTATCAAAGGTAAATTGTGGGAAAGGCTTTGTCTTTCCATTTCATAGCAATGATGCTTTTTGCAGCAGTAAGTAGAACTGAAATTAGTTCCTTGACCCTGTTAATGATCCGAGTTTTGGGCCATAGGTTCAAAAGGATTAAGGCAGGATCTTTCCCATGTCCCATGACCTTCTTAATTTCCTGGAGAACTGATGACCAGAAGTTATTAACTGGTGGACACTGCCACTAGCTGTGAAAAAAGAATCCATGGTTGCCACATAGTTTCCAGCATAAAGGGGATTGTGACGGGAACATATGAGCTAGCTTGGCTGGTGTTAACTACCTTCTAAGAAGAATTTATTTGCATGAGATCGTATAGGAGAAGATCTTGAATTATAGACTGAGGAACCCCAGGTTTGCAACCATTGTTTTTCTGAAAGAGTCTTTTCTAAGTCTGTGCCATGCTTTTTGGAATGGTATAAGATTGAATTGAGGTTCCAATGTGATTTATAAATCATTGAAACTGCCCCTTTCCTATAAAAGGATTTTGAAGTCAGAAGTCTTTCAAAAAAATTTAGAGGCCTATCGAAATTTATGTTGTCTTTAAGTGAATGAAACAAATGTGATATCTGCAAATATTTGAACCATGGCAGAGTAGTGTGACTAGATTGTTCCAATGTTGCTTTTTCTAATAGTTTCCCATGTTTAGTTATATCATTGAATCTAGTTAGATTTGCAGACCTTCATTTAGGAAATGAATCAGAGTTGTGGCCCGAAGTGAACCAAGGTTGCCCAAGGAAAGTAATAATTGGGGTCCCCATAGGTGCCAGAATCTTTTTAAAACTATCCCATGTTTTAAAAATAGCACTTAAAAAGTGATGAGTAATACATTTGTTTTGTCTGAAGTTGAGCAGTCTCCAGAGTGCTTCTGGGAAGGAATTTGTATAAAGATACATCTCTAAAAACTTCCAGTTCGCCTCGTATGAATGATGGTATTGCTTGACTAAGCTGGAAAGGTTAGATGCTGAATAATATAGTCTGAAGTCAAGAACTGCTAGTCCCCCTTGTGACCTAATTTTACGAATCGTATGGAAGTCCACTCTGGGTTTGCGGGATTGCCATATAATGTCATTTAAATTTCTTTGCCATAATTTAAAAAGGTGTGGAGAGATACTTATGGGTAGAGCACAAAAATAATATAAAAACTTTGGCAAAATGAAGGACTTAATTATATATATATATATATATTTATAAAACTCTCCTAAAAAGGAGAGAATTTTATTCTTTTTATAGGAAAAGGGTAGGGTAGACAGCTGGAGAAAGAAAAAAGAGATGGAGTGAAAATATTCTGTTAATAAGGGTTAGTTTTAGTTAGTACTATTTTTAGCATCCATCACGGTTAGAAGATCTTCTTTTTAACAATCCAAAGTCCAAAATAACTCTGTTAATACCGTTAGTAAAGTCCATTGGGGTTAGTTATTAAACAGCTCCTTCCAGATGTTACACGAACAGCCGCTGCTCAAAGTGTCTTCTTAAGTCTTTTCAACTAAAAGTTGAATCCCTTTCATCTTGATGACTCCCGCTCCGTTACCTCTTCCCCCTGGGTCGTTGTCTTCTTCGCTGCTTGCATTCATCCCAGTTTTGAGTGCTGCCTCCATCCTGCTGGCGTGTCTCTTCAAAGGTTTTATTGCTTTAAAGATGAATTCCATCTTCTCTCGTTTCTTTTTTTCTTATATTTCCGACCATCAACTTTTACGGGCTCCATAATCACAGAAGAAATTAGATCTCTGATATATTTCCTGCTCAGCTCAACATCCCCTTCTTCTGGCAGAGTATTTTCTTTTATATAAGTGGAATAGGCTTTTAGAGCCATGTCCACGTCTTCTTTTATTTCTCTCGCTTCACTGCCAGTTAGGGGTGCCAAGTCATTCGTCAAGATAAAACTGAGATCTTCTTTCTCTTCTTCTTTCTCGCCCAAAAGGGTTAACATCAGATTAGCCTTTCTTGATGTTTCCGAGATTTGCTTTTGCCGACAGAGAAGAGCACTTTCCACTTTAATCAAAGTTTCATTGATTTTCTGCATTTGCTCCAGCAGGGGCCGCAATAGCTCCTCTTGTTGAATGACAGCAAGCTCTGGGGGGGTTACCCGGACCGGAAGTCCCTCCCCCTTCTCTTCCGGTTTGTGCAGGACAATTTTCGGCGTCGACATTTTCCCTTTTGTTTACTTTTTCAAAGTTCGTGCCGCATCCTCCAAGAGGCTGACAATGTCGCAATCGCCTGCCAAACCCCAACGGTATCTTCACCAACGCTTTTTTCTCTCTTTACCCCCCTCCTCGCCCCTTTATTAATCTCGCTTCTCAAAAGGGGGTGGGGACTCCTCCCTCCTCCCTACGTTTGCGGGGGGATTTATCTCGCTTCAAATTAGATCGTCAACTCACGATTCGATGCAATTCTTCTTTTTATTTTAACTCATGCCGTTTTCTTCACTCCTGGTGGAATTCGGGAGCGCTGCTAAGTCCCATTACGGGCACGACGCAGCGGGGCCGATTGGGGCGGGGAGAAAGCCTCAATTTCCCGGCTAACTGCCGGCAAAGAGGCTACTCCCCAAGCGCCCCCGGTTCGGAGCCTTTACCTAAGGCTCACTAGGGTCTTGCATGAATGCAAAGACCCCCCCAAACTGCGCGTGGGCTAACCACCTCCGGGAGCGTCCCGAAAGGTGGCCGCCATTCGCAACGCTGAAACCGAAACCTTAAGGACTTAATTATATTAACACCATCAAACCAAGTTAGGGTTTTGGATTCTCAAGTTCTGAGTAAATTACGAACATTGTCATTAATTTCAGTGTGGTTATATCTTAGGATGTCCTTTAAGTCTATTCTTACTCCTAGATAGTGCCAATATTGTTCGGTCCATCGAAATGCACAGTGTTGCTTCAAATATAAAGATAATTTTGAAGTAAGTTCAATGGGGTATAATATAGTCTTGGATTGGCTAATGTGTAGTCATGACACAGAGCCAAATTCAAAAAGAGATTGAAAAAGAGCTGGTATAGTTATTGTTGGGTTTGTGACATAGTCATATCATCAGCAAATAAACTAGTTTTAATATGGCAACCTTTCAGTTGTAAGCCTGAAATCAAAGTGTCATTATGTATAATTGTTACTAGTGGCTCTGTAGCTAGGGCAAAAAGTAGAGAGGATAAGGGACATCCTTGCTGGGTTCCTCTATTTAATACAAATTCATTAGAATATAACTTGTTAATATATAAGCTAGCTGTAGGGGAAGTGTATATATATATATTATTGCATGTATCAATTTTTTACCGAAATGCATTTGCTCTGACATAAGATAATCAAATTCAATGGAACCAAAGGCCTTTTCTATATCTAAAGACAAAATTAAAGAGGATTGTATTTTGTGGTGTTTACGATAATGAATAATGTCTATGGTTTTCCTTATATTGTCTGTAATGTTGCGTTGAGGTATAAAACCTGTCTGATCCTGATGTATGTAATTGGATATGATCCAATTGAGCTATGCTGATAGAAGAGATGTGAATAATTTATAATCATTCTTCAAAAGAGATATTGGATGGTATGACTTGGTGTTCACTTTATCTTTACCTGGCTTAGGTAAAGCTATAATTTTAGCTGACTTCCATGTTGGAGGGATAGTGTTTTTATTCAAAATATAATTAAACATATCTGTTAAGGGTTGGGCTAATATATGGTGAAATCTTTTATAATATTCCAATGCGAAGCCATCAGGTCCAGGGGCTTTGTTGCATTTCAAAGATTTAATTGTGTCAATACTTCTTGTGTAGTTATTCGGGCATCTAAATAATCTCTGTGCAATTCAGATGTATGATTTTGTCATGGCTCAGGTGGGGTGTCACCTGATGCTGCCACTGCTCTGGATTTAGGATTCCTTGAGAAGGCCCAGAGCACCCTCCCAAGACCTTCAATTCTCCCTTTTGGCCAAATAATAGGTGTGAGGACCAGGCAGAGTAAACAATGAAAATAGTCTATTTTGTAGGAAGTCAAACAACAAGGTGCAGAATAATAACAGTAAGTGGGTGAAAAGAAAAGAAATCAACTGCCCTAATGCGTCTGGAGTATACTGTCCCTAGCTCACTATCTCAAGTGGCCTTAGACTACTCACCCTTCCCTCAGGATGAGGGTTTCTTCCCCACAGCAGCCTCCTTCTGGCCCTGTCCCCTGGGGAAAAGAACAGCTTTTTCTCTCACATCAGTTCTTTTACTCCCCAGCCCTCTTCTTTCCTATTGGTCAAAATCAGTGCCAAAACTTCCCAAGGCCTTCTGGGGTTTGTAGGCCCAGCCTCCCTACAGCTAGCCAGGCTCCTGGGCCTACTAGGCCTCTGGTGGCACAGCCCAGATCATGACACCCCCCCCCAACCACCAGATCAAATCATGGGGTCCAACTCCAGATTCCCATTGATGCGGTCTGCACATGAATTTGGCTATACTTTGCGCTCTTTTTTTTTTTTTTTTAATATGTCCCATTGGGACATAAATTTTATTAAGTATTTTCAATAGGACAAAACAATACTTGTCACATACAAAACATACAACACAAACACAAAACATACTTGGGGGGTAATTTACCTAATACATAATCAATTTCTATACCAGTAGTATCTAACTGCTATAACAACGTGTGTAACAAAAACTAACAATCTTCTAGCCAAATTTGTAACTCTTGTACGTGTCTTGAATATCCAGTCTCTGATCATTAAATGTTATTGCAATTATTATACCATGTAGAATCTTGACCACGTATTTTGAAAAGTGGATTCTGTCAGACCTTTCAAATGTAAGGTCAGTCTATCCATTTCTGCCACCTCCAAAAGTTTGTTAATAAGTTCTTTCTTCTTTGGAACTTCCAACATTTTCCAATATTTAGCATATAGGATTCTAGCTGTAGTAGTCAAATGAACAATAAGATATTGATCATCTTTTTGACAATTGTCAGGCAATATATTTAACAGCAATACCTCTGGGGTAAAAGGAACAGAGCAATATAATATCTTTTGTAACATTTCATGTACCCATGCCCCCAATTTTTTGACTCTATCACAGTGCCACCATATATGATAAAAGGATCCCGACTTATTCTGACATTTCCAACATTTGTTAGAACATTTACTATTATATTTAGCTAGTAGTACATCTCTGGAGTTACATACCACCTATAAAACATTTTATATACATTCTCTTTATATGGGACCACCTTTGTTATTTTAATATTTTTCTTCCACAGTTGAGCACATTTGCTTTGCCCTCTTTTAACTCACTCAGCATTAACATATAAAAACAATGGTAAAGGTAAAGGTAAAGGTCTCCCTTGCTCGAAAGCCAGTCGAATCTGACTCTAGGGTTGCGGTGCTCATCTCCGTTTCAAAGCCGAAGAGCCAGCATTGTCCAAAGACGTTTCCGTGGTCATGTGGCCGGCATGACTAAACACCAAGGCACACGGAACGCTGTTACCTTCCCACCGAAGTGGTACCTATTTATCTACTTGCAATTTCTTGCTTTTGAACTGCTAGGTTGGCAGGAGCTGGAACTAGAGACGGGAGCTCACGCCGTCATGCGGCACTCTTGGGTCTCGAACTGCTGAACTACTGACCTTCCACAGCCTGCAGTTCAGCATCTTAACCACTTGAGCCACCGCAGCTCCTTAAAAACAATAATAAAACAGTAAAACAATATTCTGATCAGCATTCAAGAGAATACAACATCAGGTTAATGCATTGCAGGTCCTCCTGCGTCAAAGCTCCAATGTCTCATCATCAGTAGTAGGAAGGCTTTTGCTGGGAGTAAGTTCTAAATTGGATCTTAACCACACTGTTGAGTTCAGAGGTTTTGGACACTCTGCTTTTGTGTTGGCTTCAGATGGATGCCTGGCTACTATATCCTGTAACACATACAGTGCTTTTTGTCTCAAATAGTCGAATTTAGCCTCTGAAGTTCATGAAAAAGCTCAATTAGAACATGAGGGTGAGACTCACTTTGAGATAGCAATGTAGCTACTTCAGAATAAATGGTGTGTTTCAAAGCTTCAAACATAGAAAGATCACTGCCTGTTTCTGGTTTGAATTTTTTTGTCACATTATCAGGATCCACTGGATCTGGCATGCTACTAAAGCTCACCAGAGAGTCTTCATCAACTTCTCTTCTCCTGCTGGTGTCAGGTTAACACTAATGGGATTTTGTATTGGCACTGCAAACTCAGTCTTAAGGAACAACTGGCTCTCTTTTCCTCCACTCTGATGGTCATTTACCCAAGTCATCCTACTGTTCTCCACTTCCTCTTCAGACTGCTTCACAACTCTTGGCTTTTCAGCTCCAGCTGTGGAACTACTTTCAAAGGGTTTTGGAAATGCCATATTTTCAGTTTTCCCAGCAGTGTTAAGTTCTAGGGGTGGTTGCTGATGCTGTTGTCCACTGATTTGAGCAGCATAGTTGTGTGGAAAGTCACCCAAACCAGATGGGAACATGGAATCAAAGTTGATACGGACTTCTTCCATGCTGGTGTCTTCCTCTTGATCTTTCTGGAATGCAGTCGGAATCACTGGAGGAGACTCTACCACTGTCGGCTCTGAAACAGGGTCTGGAGAGGTTGCTGGGGTGTGCTCACCTTGCTGCTGCTTCTCAGACCGACAACGGGTTAACACCCCTATGTAGACATCGGTTTGCCAGCTAGGTTCCTCAGGAACATTTTCAAAGTCCTTTAAGAACTGCAGGTAGACATCTTCCTCTGAATTGGCCTCCTTTTCTGCCATCTCAGGTTCATGGACTCTGGATTCCACAGTCATCTACTCCGCTAAATCTTCCCCCACAAACATGGCTACCAGGGTATAATCGTGCACAGCTAGCTTCCACAATCCACTCCAGCCTTCATATTCGATAGGTATCCTGGCCACTGGGAGAGCAATCTCTTTGGCATCCTGCAGGCACTGCATCCATCTTTCTTCACCTGGGATGAGATATTTAGGATCCACAAGAGAGTGGTGGACAGTGGACAACAGGGAGCTGGTGTCTTGCCAGGCTGCAACACTACGCCCGTCCACAGTGACTTCCATATGGTGGCACCGAGGAATCCATTCTGAATTGAACTCAGGAGGAGTGGGGTGGTGGCCACTGGAATCATGTGGTATGAGGGGGTACTTTCTTTAGGGCACTGCCTTTTAAGGTGCCCCATCTTGTTGCACGAAAAACACCTTGGTGCTTTCTTTTCCAGTTGGCGACTTCACCCCAGCACTCAAGGATGCAGGTTGCTGCTCCTGGGAAGGTGGTCCCTTTATTTCTGGCTGCTTTCTGGGTTGGGGAGGGGACTTAGGAAACTCCCTCTTATACCAGTCCTAGTTAGTGTGGTACCTCTGCCCTCCATAGGCCTCAGCCAGTCACTCCACCTACTGTCCTGCCTCTTAGAGGGTATTAGGGCTCTTGTCCACCAGGGGGCACCTAATGTATTCAGGAAGAAGAGTCAGGAACCGGGCAATGCACATTAGGGCCTTGACATCAGCACATGCCTTGACCCTGGTCTTGGCATCAGCAACCTCCACCCACAAGTCATAGGCTTTTCCCAGTCTGTGTATTAACTGTGGGTAGAACTCTTTCCCTTCAAGTCTGATCTCTCTGAAGCATTTCCAGGCCCCTTCCTTGGTGAACCCCACCCTCTCACACTCTCCGCTTAAACAGATTGTAGTCTGTTCTCTCTTCACCCTCCATCTGCTCAGACACTGAAGCTAGGACACCACTCAACTGCAGTCTCAGCTTTTCCATGTACAGCTCTGAGGGGGCCTTGTAGTTGATACAGACTTGTTCAAAATTCTGCAGGAAGGTCTCAATGTCTTCCCCTTCCTTGAACCAGGGGTACTTCCGACGGTCCTCTTTCACCGTGGCATCTGTAGGAGATTGGCCCTTTTCTAGCTTAGCCATCTCAAGCTCATGCACCAGCCTCATTTTCTCCCTTTCTAGCTCCATTCTCTCTCGCTCTAGTTCCAACTTGGCTGCAGCCTCTTTCTCCTGTAGTCTAGCTGCAGTCTCCTCTTTCTGCAGCCTTTCTCTTTCCATCTCCATCCTAGCTGCAGTCTCCTCTTTCTGCAGCCTTGCTTTCTCTTTTTTTTAATAAAGAATTTTTTAAATTGTTTTTAAATAGTAAGCAGACAGAAAACCAAGAAAAACAGTAGAACCAAGAAAAACAGTAAGACATAGAACAGAAAAAACAGATAAGTGCTGGAGTCTATACTCTACATTTACTATAAACCAAATGCTTATTTTGAATCAACTTCATTTACATCATTTGTTAATTATTATTAAGATCTATCCCTTATACCAGTGTTTTTCAACCACTGTGCCGTGGCACACTAGTGTGCCGTGAGATATTGTCTGGTGTGCCGTGGGAAAAATTCCAATTTCATCCGTAACATATGAACAATTATAAAATAAAGTATTATTATTTCATAATAAAGTAATTATAAAATAATTTCTTTGTGTTTATTTGATTCCTATTCAAGAGAATTACTTTATATATAGTCAATATAGGCACAGAGTTAATTTTTTTAACATTTTCTAATGGTGGTGTGCCTTGTGATTTTTTTCATGAAAAAAGTGTGCCTTTGCACAAAAAGGTTGAAAAACACTGCCTTATACTACCCTGATATTTTTGCAACCATTTATAAAATCTCTCCCATTTTTTTTTCAAAGTCACTTTCAGGTTTTTCATGTAACTGTAGCATTAATTTATCCATTTCTGCTGCATCCAACAATTTGAATATCAATTCTTCTTTTCTTGGGACTTCTTCTTTCTTTCAGTATTTTGCATACAAAATTCTAGCTGTAGTTACAACCTGAACAATCATATATATATATCTTATACATTAAACTCTTGTGGTACAATATTCAATAAAAACATTTCTGGTACGGGGGCGTGGTGACATCGAGCAACATGGTGGCCACTTAATTTAAAGGCTCCGTCCTTCCCCTCTCTAAAAACAACTCTACAAACCTGAAAAACCACTGACCCACTGAGGAATGGGTAAGAATAGCAATCCTAAACCCACATTACCTAAAGTGGCAATAAAATCTTCAAAAAAATTCTTTATTGCAAAAAAAGCTAAACGGAGCCCCAAAAGCTCCAGGGAAGCCCCACTTAAAATGGCACTCTCAATTCCAGGCCTCCGGTTCCTCTGCTGACCAGCCAGACCTCCCTCTCTTATTAGAGAGAATGGAACAAAGACTCTCTGCAAAACTAGTGGATATACAATCCGCACTGGCCAAAACTGCAAACATAGCTGAATCATCATTAAATATGTCCTCTTTACTGAAGGAGGACGTTAAAAAACTCCAAGCACAGGAAACAAATCATGGTGAATGCATACTCACCATTGAAATGCAAATGTGGCAGTCTAATTTGAAATTCCATGGAGTTCCGGAGGGGGAAGAAAAAAATCTTGATCTGGACTGTTTTATGGGAAAATGGTTGGCTTATGTTTTTCATCTGGAGAAAGAGGATCAGCCGAATATCCTAAAGGCATTGTCTGGGCTCTCCATCTAATCCAAGATGTAAAGGGCCGAGAGACATACTGGTACAATTTGCAGACGGAAAGACGTGGCAGTGCGTTTTTAAAAAAGCGGTAGAAGAGGGTCACCTTTTTTATAAAGATTGTCAAATCCACGTGTACCCCGATGTCCCACAAGAAGCCTTAAAAATTCAAAAGTCTTTAAAATCAACTACACTTCGCCTGCAATAAGCCAATGTGAGGTATCGATGGTTGGCATCCGGAGGTCTTCAAGTACCTCACTGCGGCTCCACCTTGCATGCGATTGACAAAGAATCGGGTTTGGCCCTACTAGAATCTTTAAGAATCACAGAGCTGATGGACACCAGTGGTCAATCCGGGAAACGGGGACATGAATCACTGGACTCACCAGAGCAAAATCTAAGAGCAGCCCCTAAAGAAGCATTGTGAATAAATGGGCTATAGGCAGTTCACTGTTTTCGAGTGGGGAGGGAGTTGTAGCCGACACAATAAGTTCCGCTGTTGCTAATTTATTAGTTATCCGCTAAGTTTGTTTTGTTTATCTTCATTAAAGGTTGGTGTTAAAATTTTTATAAATAAGGAGAGAGGGGAGGGAGGAGTGTTGAAGTTTAGTCCCGGTTTATAGAAACTGTTTGTGGGTTCTTGCCCTTTAAGGTGTAAGAATTCATCCCAAATCGGTTCATAGATTAGGTACCAAGTATTGTGTGCACAGTTACATTCTCTCCGGTAAAGCGTTGTTAATTACCTACTATTATACTTTACTATACAAACTTGCTTACGCTAGAACCGGCTCTTACACTTTTAACTTACTATCATAAGCTTATTCAACACTCTTTTCTACAGCAGAAGGGTTTGGTCAGGGAACAATAAGTGAGTTAACGTTAATAGCGTAAGAATACTTTTAGAAGTCTTGACGCCTACGGTTTGTTCTTTCAAGTAGCAGTTTTTGTCTGTTGTTTTTAAGGTTGTGGAGAGACTAGCTGGTGGTCCTGTCCCTTGATACGATCATTTTGATAGCAAATAGTGGAGGAAATCTACAAAATCACTTCATGGAGACTGAAAATGGATCCTCCTGTACTCCTACCACATTCAGTTGAAGAGGCTAGCCTGGAAAATAAAATTTCAAATCTAACTTCCATATTATTAGCCACAGCCAGATTAATGATCGCAGCAATGTGGACATACCATCGATAGCAATGTGGAGGGATAAATGCTGGGAACATTATGTAATGGACAGAATTACGAACACCTTTGAAGAAAGAAAACACAGAACCACAAACACACACTCCAAGTTTGTAAAAACGTGGTTCCCTTTGATTCAGTACATGGTAGAACAAGATTTGTTACCTTCCAACCCCGCTTGTATTGATTGGCTTCGATTATAATCATTTGTCAGGCTTAAAATGAGTGTTTACCTCTTCAGTACACACAGAAAATATATATATCATACCTACAGATTCCCTCTAGGCTTATGAGTGAGATTGTGCAATATGTTGATAACACATCTTTTCTTGTTCTTATAGTTTTTCAGTTATTGTATTTACTGATCACACAAAAAAGTTATTATTGCTTGTATGAATTGTTTGTTTTATCTTTAATAAAAAAATTATTACCAAAAAAAAAGATAACACAGAAATCAGCAAACTAAAAAGAAAACATTTCTGGTATAAATGGGATATTTTTATCTAGCATCTTTTCTGTTATTTCATGCACCCATATCCAATATTTAGCCACATCACAAGTCCACCACATATGGTAAAATGAGCCAGTTTTACATTTACATTTCCAGCATAAATTTGACATATTTGGATACCATTTAGCTAATTTCCCTGGTGTCATATACCATCTATAAAACATTTTATACAAGTTCTCTTTATAAGCTGACACTTTAGTAAATTTCATATTAACCTTCCAAACTTTTCCCCATTGGTCTAGTTGTACATTATGCCCTATATTCTGTGCCCATTTAATCATTACTTCTTTAACTGCTTCATCTTGCATTTTCCACTCCAGTAAAAAATTATAAAATAATTTTATATATTGCTTTGTAGCAGATCCAACAATTTTATCTAACTCAGAGAAGTAGTTTGAAATCCCGTCACTTTATCCTTTACATATCTAGAGTCTATTTGTGCTTTTCCCCACCAGTTCAAGTTAATACCGTTTTAATTCATTATTCTTTCTGTAACATTTTGTTTTGGTCATCTAACAGATCTCCATATCTCCACAAATGTTTCTTGGTACATGTCATTGGATTAGTAAATGCTTCTAATGGCGAAACCCATTTTGGTATCTCAACATAGTGTATCTTTTGGATTTGTTCCCATACCTTGCCAAGTGCCACTCTAATAAAATGTTGTTTAAAATATTTATGGGTTTCACTTTTTCTATACCATACGAATGCATGCCAGCCAAATTTCAAGTCATGCCCTTCTAATTTTAGAAGTCTCGTGTCTTCCAGTGTAATCCATTCCTTTATCCAGGTGAGTGCTGCCACCTTGTAATTGTGGAAGTGCTAATCCTCCCCTTTCTTTGACTTCTTGAAGTAGTTTCAATTTAATTCTTGGTTTATTTATTTATTTCATTTATATCCCACCCTTCCACGTGGGCTCAGGGCGGCGAACAAGAGGCATAATGCCATACATCAGCATTAAAACACCGAGGCAAAGCCAAGAATAAATATTAAAATCATAAATAAGCTATTAAGACTAAAACAATTAAAACAGCGGTCACAAACAAGTTTACAGTATATGATCATACCATTCTGCTCTCTAATACATTCATTTGTCACTGTTCTGTTTCTGAAAAGTACTGAGACTGACGAGTGATATCAGCTTTCACATACTTTATTAGTTGAAGAACAAGACTGGCTCGCAGTTTGGTGTAGTGGTTAAGTGCGCGGACTCTTATCTAGAGAACCGGGTTTGATTCCCCACTCCTCCACTTGCACCTGCTGATGTGACCTTGGGTCAGACACAAGCTCTGGCACAGCTGTTCTCTCAAGGACAGTTTGTGTTAGAGTTCTCTCAGCCCCACCTACCTCACAGGGAGTCTGTTGTGAGGAGGGGAAGGGAAAGGAGTTTGTAAGCCGCTCTGAGACACCTTTGGGCAGTGAAGGGCGGGGTATAAATCCAATCTCCTCCTCTCCTCCTCCTCCTTTTATTCCCAAGGGAAACCACACCCCAACACACACCACACCCTGGGATTGGGCTATTTACAGTGATTGAGTTATTTCCTAGGATTCCGGCTCCCTGATTGGGAGGGAGCTAGGATCCTACAGTCCATTGTCTTTGGGAGCGAAGCTCAGGCCCTTCACCTGACCGCATGTTGGACTGGTTGGAACCAGTCCAAGCACATGGCTGTCCTGAGCACATATTCGCTGGTGGATACATTACACCCCTCCCCCCTTGGTCCAAAATGCACCTGCAGACAAAGCTGGAAGCTTTCTGTCCCTTGTTAAGCGGTGGGTAGCCGGGGCTGGTGGAGAGGCCAGCACCTGGGTTCTGGGTGGGGAGCCTACGCGTGCCGGTGAAGGTGGCACTGCCGCAGAGGAGTCGGTCGAGGTGGTCATGGCTTCCTTAGACGGAGAGATGGCCACCGTGGGGGAGGTTGTCGCTCCTCAGCGTCTTGGGTTTCAGGCTCCTCGGAGTTGTCTGGCTCTAGCAGCGCCACCCTACGATGGAGTTGGTCGATGTGGTGGTGGAGCACGGTGCCATCTTCCCAAGAGACCTCATATGAACAGGGCCCCCTGACCCATACCACCCATGCCGGGACACATAGTGGGCCTGTGGTGTAGCTTCGGGCATATACGGGGTCTTCTGGGAAGAACCCCCAGGTGGCTTCCTGGTCCTCGGTTTCCGGCTCATGCTCCGGGGCCTGGCCCGGGTGTAGCTGGTCCATGCACGATGTGAGGTGGTGACCCAAGAGGAGTTCCGCCGGACTGCGTCCTGTGGTGGAGTGTGGGGTGACTCGCTGTCCAAAAAGGAAGGACAGTTTGTAATCCCAGTCCGGGGAGTCGAGCTGGTGTAGTGCGTCCTTCGCAGTCCGGACCATCCATTCTGCTTGGTTGTTAGTGGCGGGAAGGAATGGAGCGGACTGCACATGCTGGATCCCATAGTAAGCCATGAAGTTCTGGAACTCCCCGGAGGTGAACGCGGTGCCATTGTCCGTTACCAGCATGTCTGGCAGTCCTTGGGCACTGAAGATCCACCACCTGGCCTTGATGGTGGATCTCGAGGAAGTGGATGGCACCGAGGCGACCTCCAGCCATTTGCTGTATGAGTCCACCAGTATGAAAAAGAGTTGTCCCTGGAATTGCCCCGCGAAATCCAGGTGGAGCTGAGACCATGGGCGGTGGGAGGACTCCCAAGCTCTCTCCGGAGCCTGTGGCGATTCAGGGCATGAGGCTTGGCAGGGTTGACATCATTTCACTTTGTCCTCGATGTCCTGGTTGAGGCCTGGCCACCAGACATAGCTCCATGCTAACGCCTTCATCCTCACTACTCCTGGGTGATGCTCATGCAAAGCCTCCAATACGCGCTGCTGGAGCAGAGCCAGAAGCACCACACAGCCTCCCCACATCAAGCACCCTTTGTATGTTGATAGTTCATGTTTCCGCATTGCAAAGGAAGCGAACTTGGGGCCCTCCTTGGCAACTCCAAGAGGGTGACTGTGTGCGCTGGAGCAGGGTTGGGGTCCACGATGACTAGACGCAGCCAGCTGAGTGTGTCCGCGTGACCCATCGCCTTACCTGGCCGATGGATGAGGGAATAGGAGTACCCCGCCAGAAAAATGGACCACCTCAGGACCCTGGGGGAGACCATCTGCGGCATCTGGTGGTCCGAGATGAGGAGGCCCAGGAGCGGCTTGTGGTCAGTCATGATCTCAAAGGCCCGGCCACGATTGCCAACACCTCCTTGTCGATCTGTGCATAATTGCGCTCCGCAGACGACAATGTCCTAGAGTAGTATGCGATCGGGACCTCCTGGCCGTCCAGCAACTGGTGGCCCAAGACTGCCCCAATCCCGTAAGAAGAGGCGTCGCAGGTGAGGACCACCGGGAGCAATTCCGTAAAATGATGCAAGTTCACGTTGAAGACCAGTAAGTCCTTGACGCCCGGGAATGCCACTGCGTGCGCCAGCCCCCAAGCCCAAGACATGTCCTTGTCCAGGAGACAGTGGAGCGGTTCTGCCACGGCTGCCTTGAGGGGCAGAAAAGCATGATGAAAATTGAGCAGGCCTAAGAAAGCCCGCAATTCTACTTTGGACGAGGGTGGAGGGGCATGTGTGACTGCCCTCACTTTATCGTCCGTGGGGTGGATCCCCTTGAGGCCGGCGGCGTCAAACCTCTGGAGAACCTGTTGGAGCCAGTCTGCGAAGGAAGTGGAGTCTGGCACCGCAACAATCACGTTGTCTAAAAAGGGTTGAACTCTGGGGATGCTTTTTAGGAGAGAATCCATGAAAGACTGAAAAATCCCGGGAGCCACACAAACCCCAAACTGTAGCCGTGTGACCCGGAATGCCCCTTTGTGGGTAGCAATGGTCTGGGCCTCGACAGCGGCTGCATCTATGGGCAGCTGCTGGTAAGCTTGTGCCAAATCGAGCTTACCAAAGACCTTGGCCCCCGCCAGCGAAGTGAGGACATGGCTCACCACCGGGATCGGGTAAGTATGATGCTGCAAGGCCTTGTTCAGGGTGCACTTATAATCTGCACAGATTCGCACATCCCCGTTCGGTTTAACTGGTGTGACAATGGGGGTCTCCCAGCGTGCAGATGCAACTGGCTCCAGCAACCCCTGCTTGACAAGTTGATTGAGCTCCACCTCAATTTTAGCCCGCATTGCAATGGGAGGGACCCAGGCCTTGATACGAATGGGGCAAACGGCCGGATCAAGATCCAGGGAAATGGGGTTTCTGGTGTACTGCCCCAGTGTCCCATCAAACACCTTGGGGAATTCCCGGCAAACAGCCTCCCACTCAGCTGTCTGAATCTGATTAAGCCCGATGGCTACATTTATTTCTTCCATTTTAAGACCTAACAATAACATCTGTGGGTCTTTCTTAAAAGTACATTTCAAAATTTTTTGTATCTCATTGTGGATCTCAGTCCAATACTTTACTGCTTTATCACATGTCCACCACATATGGTAAAAAGACCCTTCATGTTTCTTACATTTCCAACATTTGTTAGACATACTTTCATTTATAATAGCAATTTTTTTAGGCGTCATATACCATCTATACATCATTTTATAACAATTCTCTTTAACATTTACACACGTTGAAATTTTCATTGATTTTTTCCACAAGTATTCCCAAGATGACATTAATATCTCATTGTTAACATTTACTGCCCATTTTATCATTTGCTCCTTTACAACCTCATCCTCAGTATACCATTTCAATAACACCTTGTACAGTTTAGAAATCATTTTTTTATCTTTCTCAAGCCATACAGCTTCAATTTCAATATTCTTTTCTCTAAAACCATGTTCTCTTTTATCGGTCTTAAATAGATCATAAATCTGTCTATACTTCAACCAATCATATTCAAATTCAACATCAAATCTGTCTTTTAACACAAAATTTTTCCCTTCTAATTTTAAAAGACTTTTATAGGGTAGCCAATCTAACCCTTGATTTCTTGAATACGGATTAATTACTTCAGCTGGTACAATCCAAAGTGGTCTTTCTTCCGAGAAGAATTTTCTATATCTCGTCCATGTCTCGAACAGTGATTGTCTTACAAAGTGGTGTTTAAAAAATTTATCCATTTTTACTTTTCCATACCATAAATATGCATGCCATCCGAATTTATTATCATGTCCTTCAAGGGCCAATAACTTCTTATTCTCCAAATTAATCCACTGTTGCAACCATGTTAAACAGACGGCATCATAATACAGTCTTAGGTTTGGTAGTTGTAAGCCTCCTCTCTCTCTTGCGTCACATAAAATTTTCATTTTAATCCTTGGCTTTCTTCCTGCCCATACAAATTTGGATAATTCTTTCTGCCACGAATCCAATATTTTCCTTTGTTTTAGTATTGGAATAGTCTGAAACAAAAACATCAAACGCGGCAAGATATTCATTTTTACAGTCGCGATTCTTCCCATCAATGATAAATTCAAAGTATCCCATTTCTTCATATCCTGCTGAATCTTATGCCACACCTTTTCATAATTGTTTTTAAACAAGTCAATATTTTTCATGGTTAAATCAATTCCAAGATATTTAGTCTTTGTGACTACTTCACATTGTATTTTCTCTTGAAGTTCTATTTGTCTTTGTTTCGTCATGTTTTTGCACATCACTTTAGTTTTATTTTTATTAACATAAAATCCCGCAACTGAACCAAATTCTTCAATTTTTTCCATCAATTGTGATATTTTCTCAATTGGGTCTTGAATCATAAACATTACATCATCTGCAAATGCCCTATATTTATAGGCAAAACCTTTCACTGTAAGTCCTTCAATACTGTCATCTTTTCTTATCGCTGTCAATAATATTTCCAATATCCAAATAAACAACAACGGGGATAACGGGCAGCCTTGACGTGTTCCCTTTTGGACTCGGAAGAAGTCCGTCTTTTCTTTGTTTATATTCAAAGCCGCTTTTTGTTCTGAATATATTGCCACAATCATGTTTAAAAAGGACTGTCCAATATTCATTTTTTCAATAACTTGCAGCATAAACTCCCAGTTTAAATTATCAAAAGCTTTTTCCGCATCTAAGAAGAG
The DNA here is from genome assembly GCA_029375565.1 of Gekko gecko. Taxonomy (NCBI): domain Eukaryota; kingdom Metazoa; phylum Chordata; class Lepidosauria; order Squamata; family Gekkonidae; genus Gekko; species Gekko gecko. The sequence continues at coordinate 211,132,294 of JAPDNY010000005.1, read as the reverse complement.
GAATCCAACTTCTTTTCAGGATGCTTGTCATAATATTCAATTGCATCTATCACCACTCTTAGATTATCTCTAATTTGTCTATTTGGTAAAAATCCCGCTTGTTCTTCCGCTATCGTATCTTTCAAATATTTTTTCAGTCTCTCTGAAATTATTTTTGCAAATAATTTGTAGTCATTATTTAATAGCGATATTGGTCTATAGTTCTTTACTTGAGTCAAATCCAAACCTTCTTTAGGTATCAATGAAATGTTTGCTTCCTTCCATGAATCTGGGATCCGCTTGGTCTGTCTTATCTCATTTGACAGAAGTACTAAAATAGGGGTTAGCTCCTCTTTAAATTTCTTATAAAATTTTGCTGTAAAGCCATCTGGTCCTGGAGCTTTGCCCAACTTTGCGTCTTCTATCGCCATTGTCACTTCTTCTTTCGTTACTAAACCATTTAATAGTTCTTTAATTTGTTTTCCCAGCTCTGGAACTTCAATCGTCTCCAAATATTTCTTGATTCTCTGTTGGTCAATTCCTTTCTTTTGAAATAGTTTGGCGTAGTATTTAAAAAAAGCTCTTTTTATACCATTCAGGCTCATCACCTCCTTTCCATCTTCAACAATCTTGGATATAAAGTTCCTATCTTTTCTATTTTTCAATTGCCATGCCAAAAACTTTCCTGGTTTATTTGCACCCTCAAATGCTTTTTGCTGTAATTTTTTTAAATTCCAATATAATTCTCTGTTTAAAAGAACATTCAGCTGATCTTGCAGGAAGTGGATCTCTTTAATAATTTTCTTCTTCCCTGGTCTTTTTTTAATTCCTTTTCTTTTGTCGAATTTTTTCATGAAGGTCTTTCTGTTGCTGAATCTTTTGCTTTTTATCTTTGGAGTTCAGAGAGATAAGCGTGCCTCTGATTACTGCTTTGTATGTATCCCATACAACTTGTATGTCCGTGCCTTTATTCAAATTCAGTTCAAAAAAACTTTTCGTTTCCTTTTTTAAAATTTCATTAATTTGTTTTTGATCCAGTAAATCTTCATTAATTCTCCAAAATAGCTGTTTAGGTTTTGCTTTAGATATCCAAAGTAGGGGATTATGATCAGAGTTAGTTTTCGGTAGAATTTGTATATTAAGCCCCGATATCTTGAGTCCCGGGGCTTGAACCAAGAATCTCCCAACAAGCTGGTGAGGTGCCCTTCCACAACCAACAGGTCCAGCAGCCCCGAGAATCCCTTGAACTGGACCCTGAACTTGCCCCAGCCACAGACCGCCACAGGGTCTTTATTAAAGTCCCGTAACAGGAGACCCTCCGGCTTGTGCAACCGGGGTCCCCCCTCGGGCATAGGGAATGGAGGGTCTCGACCGAGATGATGGAAAAAGATGAGCCTGAGTCAATTTCCATCCGGCAGGGGGACCCCTCAATCTGGACAGTCACGTGCAACTTGTCTGGGGGCAAATTACATACTGTTTGGTGGTGGTGGACTGAAACGGTGTGAAGATCCTCTGCGTCGATCTGCACCGTGAGGTTCAGCCATTGTCCCTTGGAGCAGCAGACCTTCACAATGTGCCCCACCTTGTTGCACGTCCGGCAGATGGCGGTGCGGAACCGGCAAGTCTGTCGCTCGTAGGCATCACCGCAGTTAGTGCAGGCTGCGGAGTTCTGTGCTTTGGCCTCTGGTCCCCGTTGAGTGCGCTGGGATGGCGTTGCTCGGGTGCGGTGGACCACCTTGCTGGGGAGATCTTGGTGTGCCTTCTCATAGGCAGCAGATTCCTGGATGGCCTTTTCGAGGTCGTTTTTGCTGGCCAGTTTCCGTCGCAGTTTTGGGTTGCGGAGGCCCACCAGGAATTGGTTCAACAGGGTGTCAGTAAGGCTTAGGAAAGTGCACTTGGTGGCTGCCCACTGGAGGCCGACCAGGAAGTCCGATGTCGTCTTGTCTGGACCCTGGACTCATGCTAAGAAGTCCAAGCGCTCCATGAACTTGGTAGACTTAGGTGAAAAATGATCAGAGAGGACCTTCACCAATACCTCGTATGTCTCCTCTTTGGTGGTCTTTGGGTTGATGAGGTCTTTTAGGAGCAGGAAGGTGTCCATGCCGCAGGAGCTGAGGAACAAGGACTTTTTTTTCCTGGCTTCCACAACATCATGGTAGTCAAACTGGTTCTCCAAGGTCTTCAATCAGGTGTCCCATTGCTGGGGCCGGGAGATATCAAAAGCCTGGATATTACCTTGGGGAGCCGCCATCGTTCCACGTGGAGGCGGCTACCGTGGTTGCAAAATTGGAGGCTGATGGAGAAGCAGTGAGCGGGCGGTGCTGCTCTTGGGGTCAGTGGCGCGCTGCTCAGAAGCGTCTGCGGTTGCGGTGAGCAGTGCAGTGTTGCGCTCAGGGTCAGCGATGCAATGCTCAGGAGTGGTGCGATGAGGGCGGTCCTCGATGCGTTGCTCTTCCTCATGGTTGTTGTTCATGTAGGGTGTTGGAATCCCATCCTTATCGCCAGTGAAAAGTACTGAGACTGATGAGTGATTTCAGTTCTCACATACTTTATTAGTTGAAGAACGAGACAAGAGAAGCCAGCTCGCAGGCCGGCTTTTATTCCCAACGGAACCCACACCCCAAAACACACCACACCCCATGATTGGGCTATTTACAGTGATTGAATTATTTCCTTGGATTCCAGTTCCCCGATTGGGAGGGAGCTAGGATCCTACAGTCCATTGTCTTTGGGAGTGAAGCTCAGGCCCTTCGCCTGGCCGCATGTTGGACCGGTTGGATTTGTGAATTCACAATTGAGGGCCAGCCGGCGAAGGTCTGCCATGAAGTCAGTGGCCATCTCGTTGGACTTTTGTTGGTGCATGTAGAAGTCCACACAGCGCGCCATCTTCATGGGTAGGTGTGAAATGGTCAGTGAGCACTTTGATGAGGTTGTCATATGTGGCCACTTCCAAGGTGATTGGCACAATGAGGCCCTGGACTAGTCTCAGTGTTGTGATCCCACAGGCACTGAGCAGGAGAGCCTTCTTCTTGGCTGCATCCTGGATGCCCTGGAACACTATGTAGTACTTGAGCCACTCCACCTAGGTTTTCCAAAGCTCTGGGTGAGTGGGGTCAAATTCCAGCAGATGTCCTGGAGTGGCAGCCATGGTCCCAGTAGCGATGCAATGCACTTGGCACTGGAGCTCAGTGTATGGTACAGTGCAGTGTTGGAAGGTGCTGGGCTGGATCAACAAGGTCCCATCCTTGTCGCCACTGTTAAATAGTGGGTTCTGTGGGTGAACAGACTCCCAGCCCAGTCATCAGCTCTACTTTATTAAGTGATTTCAGCAAGAACAAGACTGTAGACCAGAGCCTCAGCTTGGTTATATTGCATGCAATGGCCACACCCCAACACACCCCACTCCCAATGATAAGTTATTTATAAAACTTTACATCTTAATTGGTTACTGCCAGAATCCTGTTGGTCTATTGTTATTTGGCTCCAAGCTCACCCTGTCTCTGCCAGCACTCTCCTACACCTTGATTGGTTACTGCCAGAATCCTGTTGGTCTATTGTTATTCGGCTCCAAGCTCACCCTGTCTCTGGCAGCACAGTCCTGCAATGTTTCAGTCCCAATACATAACACATTTAATGTTAGAACTTAAGAAAAGTGCATGGAGCAAGCAGATATACATTATTCAAGGAGGCCCCTGATGATCTGGAGCCAATCAGGGATCAGGTAGAAGCCCACCAAAATAATGGGCTACTTTTCCCAAGAGAAAGACTACACCAGGCACTGAGGATCATACAGAGATAATAGAAACACAGAAGACACAGCAGAAATGAAACCTAACATTTCAGAGTCACCCCATTCCCATGGCAGCCAGGCCTTAAGAAAGGCCTAGCTGACACTGGCAGTCAAAGACAAGCATCTGAAGCTGTTTACACCAAGACCTAATCAGTTGGGACAACCCTCCTGCTTGCTCAGAGACTAATGCAAAAGCTAATGTAGAGAGCTCTCCAATTAAAGATCCTTTGGAGGAGGATATAATAAGCTCTTTCACTGTTCTCCTGGCTTCAGAACAAACAACAATTATTGACAGATTGGAGCAATTCAGGTCTAGACTTTTGGAAATCAAGGAGGATCCTCAGACCTCCCTCCCCAAAGTGATAGATGTAGAGGTGGTTCTGGTAAAACCAACCTTAGCCCAACCTTTTTCCGATTTACCCAACCCTAAGAAGGCATTTCTTACAGAAGGTGTTTCCCTCACTCAAAGAATACTTTTAAAATCAACATGCACACCCCAGTAGAGGTAAGGGTAATAACTAGATATTCAACCATTTCTTTGAGGATTGCAATTTAGGAACAATAGGGACTCTGGTACAGAATGTAGATACCAACCTCCCTGATCCACGCTTAAGTGTCTTCTATCCAAAATGGTTGCATTTCTGTAGACTTTTCAGGGGGGTTAGATAAAATAGAGAGGCCCAATAGACAGTTACATCTGTTGTCATTGAACTTCTTGGGGTGAGGGAACAAACTCCACAATCCTGAACTTTTGTTGTTCTTGAGCCAGTTTGATATATTATGTCTGCAAGAAACGTGGTCCCAGGTCTCCAATCTCCCTGCTCTTCAGGGCTACCCTTCCTTTGCTGTCCCAGCTGTTAAAGTGTGTGTCAAGGAACTGGAGAGTGGGGGTCTGGTAGTGTTCATATCTGTCAATCTAAATGTTGATGTACAAACCTTGGAAAGTGGGTCTCAGGATTACATCCAGGACCTCTTGATCCAAGGCCAATACATCATCTCTCTCCTTTGTCTACATCCCATCTAAACTTTTAAAACCCCAGAACATGGGAAATGTTTGGAATCATTTGTCTACCACTCTTGACACTTTAGCTCTATGATTTCTCAACTCTCACTTCATGCCATGTGGAGATTCAGTGCCTGGCTTTTCAGATTACTCAACCCATATCATAGGCTGCTGAACAAGCCCACTCTTTGGACCAGTCTTCATAAAATACAGTTATAAATAAGCCATCAGCTGCATATTCCCCATAGCACAAGGTTCGATGTGTCTAGTGGCATGTTCACCTTCTATCTATATAAGGAGCCAATACAATAGATTACACCACAGTATCCCCCTTCACTCTTGTTCCAGACCCTCTGTTTTGAGATAGGCAACAGAACTGAGAATGATGACCACAGCACTTTAAGGCTTCTGCTTCAGTTCAGGGGCAACACTTTGCTTAGTCCTACCCTTTGAGGGATCTCAGCTCTGTGTAAGGAAAATCAAGTGGTCCTCATGGTTACACTCCAGTTTAGCTCAATCTTTACTGGGTTAGATGTAAAAAATAAATAAATCATTTGCCTTGGGAGCACAGAAACTTTATGCAATATCTCCAATCCTCCATGTTTCCTGGTTAAGGGGGAAATGCTGTTCAAATTACAAAGATGATCTGACTCCAGTGGAGGGAAGGAAGAGGAGGAGAATGGATTTATACCCTGCCCTTAACTACCCGAAGGAGTCTCAGAGCGGCTTACAATCCCTTCCCCTCCCCATAACAGACACCCTGTGAGGCAGGTGGGGCTGAGAGAGCTCTTTTGAGAACAGCTCGTGAGAGAACAGCTCTGAAAGAAATTATTACTGATCCAAGGTCACACCAGCAGGCGCATGTGGAGAAGTGGGGAATCAAACTCAGTTCTCCCAGATTAGAGTTTGCGCCCCTAACCACTACACCAAACTGGCTCTCAAAGAAATTTTACTTACAGAAATAGAAGCACATCTTGAGACTGTTTACGGGGAGGATGAGATATAAATGGAATAAATAAAATAAATATAAATAAATAAATCTTACATGACATATTCATGTAGGTACATTTAACTTATTGTGAACAGATCAACATCAAAAATGTTAACTTGCTACAGCTCCAAAGCCAGGTAAGAGATGGAAGAAGAGAGGTCCTATATAAGATGAACACAGAAAGCAAGCAATGGCCAAAGCGGCTCAACATCTAACCAATGAGAGGGTGGGGCCAAGTGTACCTGAGTGAGAGAATTATCTTAAAACTTTCCCTCCCAGATCTTCTTGCATGCAGACTTACAATATACAACAGACCTTTGGTCTCTGCATCAAGAACTAATGCAGGATGGCTCTGATGACATCACGTGCTTTGAAGCCATAACTTAATTCCTCAAACTGCTAGTCTCTCATAACAGACCCCCTAAAATTATAACTCATCTTAGCAGAGTGTGGTTTGCTCAGGAATGCAGAACTGCTAGGAAAGAGCTAGTATATTATACTCAAAATGTTTGCCACAATAAGAAAAGTACATCTATCAGTTATTCCTTCTTCTTAAGATCAACTTATAAGAAGCTCTTTAGGCAGAAGAAGCTTCACTTTGGTAGACTGCAATTGCAGGAATTAGGTCTGGCAGTTCAAGAAAAGAGGTAATCCTAGTTCTGGGAATTCATCTTGTTCCGTTTATGCAGTCCCCCCACATTTTATTGAAGGCTCAGATCTCAGCAAAAGACTGGCAAGCCCTCTACAGCCAGGTATTCAGGGCTCCCCCTCCCCATGAGTTTGGGAGAATATGGCAGTGGGGCAGACACCACTTTTAGATTTGTCTATCGCACTACAATGGTTTTCCATCACAGCCTCTGAAATAACAGGCCTCATCTCCTCTCTCTTCTCTGCCAGGTCCCCTGGCGAGGACCTGATCCCTCCGGAATGAAGTCTTTTCCTGATTGGTGGGTGCCCATCTTAGCCAAGCTGTTCACCCAAATTGATCTAACTGGTGAATTTCCCTCAGGATAGAAACTGAGCATCATTATCCCAGTATTTAAAAAGGCTGCAGATCAATCCTTCAAAATGATCAACCAACTGGCCTGCTGAATATAGCCTCCAAGTTGTACAGCAGATTTTTGCTGCACAAACTGGAGGACTGGGAGACCTTCAATAACATTATCCATCCTGAACAAGCAGGGTTAAGGACAGGGGTAGGAATTATTAATCATAGCCTGACTGTTTACCAGTTGGCTCAAAAGAGTATTACGTGTCCCACCAAGGCAATATTTGCAGCATTTGTGGACCTAACAGCTGCCTTCGACTCAGTGGATGGGAACCACCTGTGGGCAAAACTAGCAGGTACCAGTATTGATAAATGCCTGTTGTTCCTGATTAAGGTACTTAATTATAACATGATTGCTAGAATTAAGGTAGGCCCCACAGGCACTTTAGCAAAGGAAATTCCAGTTATTCAGGGGCAGCCCCGTGGCTAGAGATTTTTTGTGAGGGGCCAAGAGTGGGCATGGCGGCTAATTAAATTAAATTAAAACAGAGGCAAAATGAGGCTGGAGGAAGGCTTTAGCCATACCCTTCCAGGCACACCATGAAATTACCCCCCTCCCTCCATGAGTCAAATGGAAAAACTTCTTGAAGGAAGGTGGGAAGGACACGCTTGGAGGAGAGAAAAGTTTGGCAGCACCTTCATGCCAACATCCTCTTGGCCCGGTCTCTGCCATTTCTCCTTTCCCTGCCAACATTCAGACTTAACTTTTCAGACGCAGGGATTGGAGCCTGAGAAACATGCGCTCCAATCTGTGTCTGCATGTGCAACCCCAGAAAACAGCCCAGAGAGTAAATCCCTTCCCAGGATCCCAGGGCCAGAGTTTCAGTAGTGCAAAGACTTTTGTGCTAGTCTGGCATGCTCCGAGCTCCCATCTCATAGGTCACAAAGAACCACAGCCATGCCAGGGCAGGACAGAGGCTGCCTTGCACCCAAGAGCACCTCCCCAGGCCCTGAGACCAGTGCAGCCAATGAGGAGGCATCCCCAACAGGTGCCACCTCATCAACAAGCAATCAAACTTCTCTCCACTAGTCTTCTTCTGAGGGAGACCATTGCACAACTGCATTCAGATGGCATTTGAATAGCTGGCTTCAACAATATCCTGAATGTTATAGAATATTATGAAGCCCACCCAGAAAAACAAATGACCTTAATTTTTTTAGATGCAGAAAAAGCTTTTGATAATGTCAGGGGGATTTTATGTTTTAACTACTTTTAAAATCTCAAGCTGGTATCAAATTTAAACAATGATTAAAGCAATCTATACTAAGCAACAAGCTAAGGTCCTTATCAATGGAAATTTATCACGAAATATTGAGATACAAAAAGAAACTAGACAAGGATGTCTCCTTTCACCTTTATTGTTCATTTTTGTCCTTGAGGTTCTTTTTTTAAAAAAAAACATTTTATTATAGGATATGTTTCACATAGTTAAAATTCCATCTTATAGATATCACATACCTTTTTTCTTTTCTCCCCACTCCCCACAATACAAGGCTTCCCGCAATGCTCTTACCCCCTTATAAACTCTATTATCTAATTACCATTCACAAAATATGTCATTTCCATTATCAAATTAGGTAACATTTTAACAATCTTATTGTTCTTTTTCTTATTTTCTCCTTAATAACTGTCAAAGCAAATCAATCTATTTTTAACATCCCAGTTTTTCTCAAGATAGTCTTTAAAATCTTTCCATTCTTCAAAGAATGCTTCATCTTCTTCGTTATTAAGCTTTCTTGTCATTTTGTCCATTTCAACCATAAAAAGCATCTTCTTAATCCATTCCCATTTTTCAGGAATCTTTTCTTGTTTCCAGAATTGTGCATAAGTCATTCTAGCTGTTGTGACCAAGTACCATAACAATGTTCTCTTGGTTACATTTAATCCTTCCAGTTTAAGACCTAACAACAAGATTTGTGGATCTTTCTTAAAAGTACATTTCAAAATTTTCTGTATTTCATTATGAATCTCTGACCAATAACTCATGGCTTTATCACAAGTCCACCACATATGGTAAAATGAGCCCTCTTTCTTTCTACATTTCCAACATTTGCTAGACATACTCCCATTTATATTAGCAATTTTCTTTGGAGTCATATACCATCTATACATCATTTTATAACAATTCTCTTTAACATTAACACAAGTTGAAATTTTCATTGACTTTTTCCACAAACATTCCCATGATGCCATAGTTATTTCACTATTTACATTTACCGCCCATTTTATCATTTGTTCTTTTACAATTTCATCTTCTGTATACCACTTCAGTAAAACCTTATATATTTTTGAGATCATTTTTTTTCCCTTTTCCGCCCATATGGTCTCAATTTCATTATTCTTTGCCCTAAAGCCATATTTTCTCTTATCAGTTTTAAACAAATCATAGATCTGTCTATAATTCAACCAATCATAATCAAATTCCACATCATCTCTGTCTCTCATAACAAAACTTTTCCCATCAGATTTTAAAAGATTTCTATACGGTAACAATCTAATCCTTCATGTCTCGAATATGGTTTAATCACTTCTGCCGGCACTATCCAAAGTGGTCGTTCTTCATAAAAGAATTTTTTGTATCTCATCCAGGTCTCGAACAGTGATCGCCTAATAAAGTGATGTTTAAAAAATTTGTCAATTTTTGATTTTTCGTACCATAAGTACGCGTGCCATCCAAACTTGTTATCATGACCTTCTAACGCCAACAACTTAATATTTTCAAGGTTAATCCATTGTTCTATCCACGTTAAGCAGATAGCATCGTAATAAAGTCTGAGATTTGGTAGTTGAAGTCCTCCTCTTTCCTTAGCGTCACATAAAATTTTCATTTTAATTCTTGGTTTCCTTCCTGCCCACACAAATTTTGATATTTCTTTCTGCCATCCATCCAATATCTTACTTTGTCGTAGTATTGGAATAGTCTGAAACAAAAACATTAACCGAGGCAAAATATTCATTTTGACTGTTGCAATCCTTCCCATTAGTGATAAATTCAAGGTATCCCATTTTTTCATATCTTGTTGAATCTTATACCAAATTTTTTCATAATTATTTTTGAATAGATCTATATTTTTCATAGTCAATTCAATCCCTAAATACTTTGTCTTTGTAACCACTTCACACTGGATTTTCTCCTGAAGTTCCATTTGCTTCTGTTTCGTCATATTTTTACACATCACCTTTGTTTTACTTTTGTTAACATAAAAACCGGCCAAGTCTCCGAAATCTTTAATTTTTTGCATCAGTCGTGGTATATTCTCTATTGGGTCTTGAATCATAAACATTACATCATCCGCAAAAGCTCTATATTTATATGTAAAGCCTCTTGTTGTCAGTTCTTTAATATTCTTGTCTTCTTTTATTTTCCCCAATAATACTTCCAATATCCAAATAAACAATAGTGGAGATAGGGGGCAGCCTTGTCTCGTCCCTTTTCACACTTTAAAGTATTCCGTTTTTTCTTTATTTACGTTCAATGCCGCTTTTTGGTCCGAATAAATTGCAGTAATCATGTTTAAAAAAGATTGGCCTATTTCCATTTTCTCTATCACTTGCAGCATAAAGTCCCAGTTCAAATTATCAAAAGCTTTTTCCGCATCCAAAAGAGGAATCCAACTTCTTTTTCAGGGTGTTTATCACAATATTCAATTGCATCTATCACCACTCTTAAATTGTCTCTGATTTGCCTATTCGGTAGAAAACCAGCTTGTTCTTCTGTTATAACATCTTTCAAATAATTTTTCAACCTTTCAGAAATTACTTTAGCAAACAATTTGTAATCATTATTCAGGAGGGATATTGGTCTATAGTTCTTCACATTAGTTAGGTCTAAACCTTCTTTGGGTATAAGCGAAATATTTGCTTCTTTCCATGACTCTGGAATCCGTTTTGTCTCTCTTATTTCATTTGACAAAAGTACAAAAATTGGGGTTAGCTCATCCTTTCATTTTTTGTAAAATTTTGCAGTAAATCCATCTGGACCTGGAGCTTTCCCCAATTTTGCTTCTTCTATCGCACTAACAATTTCTTCATTTTTAATTGGACCATTAAGCACTTCTTTCATTTGTTGTCCCAATGTTGGTACTTCAATATTCTCCAAATATTTCTTAAGTTTCTGTGAATCAATACATTTCTTTTGAAACAGTTTGGCGTAGAAATTGAAAAAGACTCTCTTTAGGCCATTCAAGTCCACAATATCCTTTCCATCTTCTATTATTTTGTTTATAAAATTTCTTTCACGTCTATTTTTCCAGGTTTATTAGCACCCTCAAACGATTTCTGTTGTAACTTCTTTAAATTCCAATACAATTCTCGATTTGACAATACATTTAACTGGTCTTGTAACATGTTTCCCTTATAATCTTTTTCTTCCCTGGCTTTTTCTTTAACTCTTATTCTTTCTTTTGGATCTTTTCCTGTAAATCATTTTGTTGTTGCAGTCTTTGCTTTCTATCTTTAGTGTTTAATGAAATAAGCAGTCCCCTTATGACCGCTTTATATGCGTCCCACACGATTTGTAATTCCGTACCTTTGTTCAAATTTGTTTCAAAAAAGTTCTGTGTTTCCCTATGCAATGTCTCATTAACTGTTTTTCTGTCTAATAAGTCCTCATTAATTTTCCAGTATAATTGTTTAGATTTTTCTCTCAACATCCAAAGTAAGGGGCTGTGATCAGAATTATTTTTTGTTAAGATTTCAATCTTTTGAGTCTTCGATGCCAACTCCTCCGACATCCAAATCATATCAATCCTGGAGAAAGATTCATGTCTATTGGAGTAAAAAGTATAGTCTTTTGCTTTGGGAATTCCATTTTCTCCAAACATCTTCCAGTTTCTCTTGTCTCATCAGTTTAAAGAAATTTTTTAGTAATTTCCCTGCCACATCTCCAACTTTTTTTGAACGTCTGTCCAGTAAGTTGTTCACTGTACCATTAAAATCTCCTGCGAAGATAACCTGATCATAAGTTAATTGTTCCATTTCATTTGTCAAATCTTTAAAAAAAAATTCTTTAGCTCCATTGGGTGCATACAAATTTACAATCAAAGTCTTTTTCCTGTGTATCATTATTTCTACTCCAATATACCTCCCATCATTGTCCACAAAAATTTGCTTGGGTTCCAATTCTTTTTTGATGTAGATCACTGTTCCTTTATTCTTTTTAGTTGCTAGTGAAAAAAAATCTTCTCCCAATTTCTTGTTTATCACATATTTATAGTCCTGTTTTCTAATATGAGTTTCCTGTAAACAAATTATATTGCTCTTTTGTTTTTCCAGCCAATGATTTACTAATTTTCTTTTGTTAGGTGAATTAAGTCCATTTACATTCCAAGATAGCAATTTGTAATCCATGGTGTCTTGATTTATATATCCAAAAACTCTTCAAAATTATTTTCTTTAAACCTATACAGGTCTCCTTCTGATTTGATCGTAAATCTCACTGAGTTGTATGTAAATGACAATCCTTGAGGTATTTCCCATCTGAATCTAATTCCCATTGCCTTTAATTTGTCGACCAATTTTTTGTATTTCTTTCTGTCTTGCAACATCACCCTTGGGATTTCTCTTAATATTATTATCTTTTTGCCATCAATTTCCAACGGTTGTGTGAATTGCTTCTTGAAAATATCCTCTTTCATTTTTCTTGTCACAAACTGCACAATGACATCTCTGGGTAATTTTTTCCTCTGAGCATACGTTAAGTTTACTCTGTAAATTAAGTCGAAATCTGAGTCTAGATCTCCTTGATCCTCACCAATATATGCCGTCAATGTTGTTATTACCAACGCGCGTATATCTTGGTCTTCTGCCTCCTCAATTCCTCTTAGCCTCAGGTGGTTTTGTGTAGCTCTGTACTCCATCATAGATTCTAACCTTGTGTTCTCCTGGAGGGGATTTTTGATTTTTTGTTCTAGCTCCGTTGACTTAGCTGCTAAACCTTGGACTTCTTTTTTGACTTCTTCTGTATCTTTTTTAAACTCTGCCACTTCTGCTAGGACCAGTTCTTTCATATCTGCCATAATCTTCTCTTGTACTTGCACTTGTACTTGTTCTATTTGCTCCAATTGCTTTTCCATTTGTTGTTTCATCTGTAATTCCATTTGTTTAGTCTGTAATTCCATTTGTTTTCCAAGATTCTGCACTGCCTCCATCCTCCTCCTCTCCATAGCCTCTATTGCTGCCTGCCATTCTTTTTTGTCCTTTACTGCCATTCTGGGACTTGATGTAGAGGCGGCCCTTTGTCTTGGCCTCAAATCCATTTTGAAAACTTTTAAATGTCACCAAATCTCTTTTCTTCTAAGTATTCCGTCAAATCGCCGCCTTTATATGTTTCTTCTCTTTAATTTTATAGTTCAAATTCAATTTTAAAAAATTAGTCCTCCTCAAAATGGCGGGCGCAATTTCTCTATGGTTTTTTGGCAAGAGTAGGCTATTTTGTAACTTCCGGTTTGGTGTCCATCCCGAAAATCCAACTTCCTGTGCAGCGCACTAACTCTTCCTACTCCTTCCGGTTACTCAGTCTTTTGAAATGCCTCTCTTGCCCCAAGCTCGTCTTTTGTCAGCCAGAACTTGTTTTTGGTAGCACAGATTCACATCAGTTTCGTTTTTACAACTTGCCATTAATCTCTAACTGACCACAGGAATGCAAAACAAAAGTTTCTTTTTCACTATTTTCACGTTCTAGAAAGCTTTCAGTTCCAAACAAAGCGGATTACATCAGAAATGCTTTTGTACGCTAAGCCGCTTGATTCAAATTTCTCTATGTCTTCAAACTGGTAAGCAAAAGTTCTTTGTTACCTTACAGTTCGATCTCGGGGTTTCGAATTGCTTCTTCTTAACTTAATGTTGACTTTGATGGTAAAGAGGTCGGTAGATGACGGGTTTATGCTGAATTGTCAGCCCGATTAGCTCCTGTAGTGTTGTCTCGCAACTGCCCGCTTCGTGGGAGGGGATCAAAGCATAAACAGACTTCCTCCGAAGCCTGCCCACGCCAATCTCAACTACCGCTTGGACTTAGCTGCTTGCTTGCCACCCCCCTGCCTGGAGAGTGCTCCGTTGGACCAGAAAAGGGTCCAAACTGTCGAAAGGAGCTATCGTCCACCCTGCATAGTTCGCAAAGTGCGTCAACTCACCATTTTAACTCCGACCGGAAGCCTCCTTGAGGTTCTAAATGATGTGATTAGAGTGGATGTGCCAATTAAAGATCTCAAATTAAGAGGAGAAGAATACAAACTTCAAGCATTTGCAGATGATCTAGTATTTATTTTACAAAATCCATTGAGCTCTATTAAACAACTGATAACTTCTCTGCAAGAGTATGGAGAGGTGGCAGGACTGAAAATTAACTGTAAAAAAATGCTTATTAAAAACATGACTAAACCTCAAGCTCACCAGCTGCAAGAATTAGCAGGTCTGGAAATTCAAAAGAAGATCAAATACCTGGGAATAAACATAACAAATAGATGTAGCTCCTTGGTGGAAAACAACTATATGGAACTGATGAAAGAAATCAAGAAAGACTTGGAAAAATGGAAAAATCTCCAAATATCTTTAATAGGAAGAACTGCCACTTTAAAATGAGTACATTACCAAGATTGACCTTTTTATTTCAAACAATACCTATTCTTCAAAACCAAAAATATTTTAAAGAACTTGATAAATTGATTATACAATTTATTTGGCAAGGCAAGAGACCAAGAATAAAGCTCAAAGCATTACAAGATGCCAAAGAGAGAGCTGGGTTTGCATTACTAGATTGGCTTCTTTACTATAGAGCAACTGTTCTGACATGCCTAAAAGTTTGGATTACTTTAGAAAATACAAGACTTTTGAAATTAGAAGGACATGATCTTCTGTTAGGTTGGCACACCTTTATATGTTATGGGAGGGCAGATGCAAATATTTCAAACAACATCTTATTAGATCCTCTCTACTGAAGGTTTGGGAAGAATCTAAAAACAACTTTTACACCAAGATACCAAAATGGGTTGCTCCATTAGAAGCCTTTACAAACCCTAACTTCAGGAAGAAACAATCCTAAAATACGAAGACTTACTAGATAGTAGAAACAAACTAAAACCAATAGAAACTTTAACAGTGACAAAAAACACATATTGAATCAAGATATAGCAAAGACAAACTGATAGGCCAGTGATGTCGAACCTTTTAGAGACCGAGTGCCCAAACTGTAACCCAAAACCCACTTATTTATCGCAGAGTGCCAACACGGCAATTTAACCTGAATACTGAGGTTTTAGTTTAGAAAAAACAACTCATACAGTAACATCTTCTGTAGCACCTTTTCTGAACTAAGTGCTAATACATGAGTTTAAGGTCAGTGAAAACGGAAATGACAAGAGGGAAAGTGCAAGGAATACAACTGCTGAGGTAACTACTCCAACCACTTGGTGAATGGGTTACTAACAGCGCAGCACTACAGTGCATACTGCCACTTTCCACACACTCTTAAGATACTCAGTAAACATGCAGCGAGCAAACTTCGAAGAGGAAAGCTGTTGTCAAGGGTATTACAATATCTGATTCCTAGCCTCTGCTCCACTTGTTAGAACAAAATCTCATCTCGCAGACCCAGGGGCACCGAGACTTTATCATTAGAGGGGCAGCCCTAGAGAGCATTCAGATGAGCAACCAATTTCTGAGAGTGCCAGTTTTCATAAGAACATAAGAGAAGCCAATGTTGGATCTGGCCAAAGGCCCATCCAGTCCAACACTCTGTCACACAGTGGCCAAAAATACCAGGTGCCATCAGGAGGTCCAGCAGAGGAGCCAGGACACTAGAGACTCTCCCACTGTTGCCCTCCCAAAGCACCAAAAATACAAAGCATCACTTGCCCCAGACATAAAAACATAAGAGAAGCCAATGTTGGATCAGGCCAATGGCCCATCCAGTCCAACACTCTGTCACACAGTGGCCAAAAATACCAGGTGCCATCAGGAGGTCCAGCAGAGGAGCCAGGACACTAGAGACCCTCCCACTGTTGCCCCCCCAAAGCACCAAAAATACAGAGCATCACTTGCCACAGACGTAAGAACATAAGAGAAGCCAATGTTGGATCAGGCCAGTGGCCCATCCAGTCCAACATTCTGTCACACAGTGGCCAAAAATACCAGGTACTATCAGGAGGTCCAGCAGTGTGGCCAGGATGCTAGAAGCCCTCCCACTGTTGCCCCCCCAAGCACCAAGAATACAGAGTATCCCTTGCCCCAGACTGAGAGTTCTTATCTATACCTTGTGGTTAATAGACACTGATGGACCTCTGCTCCAGATGTTTATCCAATTCCCTCTTGAAGTTGTCCATGCTTGTAGCTGCCACCACCTCCTGTGGCAGTGAGTTCCATGTGTTCATCACTGAAGAAGGACTTCCTTTTTCTGTTCTAACCCGACTGCTCAGTAATTTCATTGAGTGCCCACAAGTTCTTGTATTGTGAGAAAGAGAGACAAGTACTTCTTTCTCAGCCTGCTCTGTCCCATGCATAATCTTATAAATCTCAGTCATGTCACCCTTCAGCCATAGTTTCTCCAAGCTAAAGAGCCCCAAGTGCTTTAACCTTTCTTCATAGTGAAAGTGTTCCAACTCTTTTATCATTCAAGTTGCCCTTTTCTGCACACACAGTCTAACATCACGGGAATTATTGCAAGCTGGTAAGAAAGAGAGAAAGAAAGAGAGAGAGAAAGAGGGAGAAAGAGAGTGAGAGATAGAGAGTAAATAAAAGAGAGAGACAGAGAGAGATATGGAGATGAAGGAAGGAAGGAAGAGAAAGAGGAAGGGAGGGAAAGAGGGCAAAGAAATTTGGGAAAGAAGAAAAGAAAGGGGGGAAGAGAAAAGAGATGGGGAGGAAGGGAAAGGTGGCAAAGAGTGGGAAAGGAAGAAAGAGGGAGGGAGGAAGAGAATGAGGGAGAGAGGGAGGGAAAGAAGAAAGCAGGGGGGCAGAGAAGGGCGGGTGGGGGGCCCTTTGGAGGCCTTTCTCTGCCGGCGCACCTCGGCGTGCGGGCAGAGAAAGGCAGCAGGCAGGCGGGGGGGCCTTGGGAAGGCGGGGGGCCTTGGGAAGCCTTTCTCTGCCGGCGCGCCTCGGTGCACTGGCAGAGAAAGGCGGCGGGCAGGGGGGGCTTTGGAGGCCTTTTTCTGTGGTGCGCCTTGGCGCGCCAGCAGACAAAGCTGTTGGTGGCGTTGGTGGCTGGGTGGGGGAGGCTCTCCAGAGGCGGTGGGTCGGTGGGTGGGCACTCCAGGGCGCGTGCCCTCTCTGGCACCGCGTGCCATAGGTTCGCCACATGGTCAAGATTTTATAAGTGGTTTGAAGACTATAATAAATAAACCATACAGACAATTAAAACTTTCTAAGGACATACAAAGTACAAGTTTGATATATTTGCAAGAGATATACATAATGATACAAGGTGAAATATATAAATGTATGATAAATTAGGCATGAGTTTATTAAACAAAGAATTGTAAGAATAATTTCCCCTCTTTTATGTTAGTTTTGTCTTATGTATGTTTTGTCTTTAAAAATAAAAAGTTAACGGAAAAAAACCCACAATATCCTCTGTCGTTACTTTTTGGTGGATGACTTTTGGGGTGATCAGTGCTGCGCTGGACAGAAGTACAATTCTCTGTTCCAAATATTCTTCTTGGTTCAAGTTGTTCAAGAGGGACCACAGCAAAGCATTTTATTTGACCAAAATCACCTTTCCTAGCCTTCAAATGGCTTTGAGGTTTCAAATTATGCCCTCAGCCATTCTAGATGGCCACTATACACAAATACCAATTGCTGCCCATTTTTGTATTTGTGGAACCTGAGTCCCCAAAGATCTTCCACACTACATTCAGTTCTGTCGTTTGTATACCAAACCCAGAAACAAGTTCATTGGAAATTTTTTGAAAGACCTAGTTTTCTCCCGTGTGGTGCAAAACTATCCCTCCTTCTTTCCAATGTGGATTCATATGTCTCTTATAAAGTAGCATACTTTGCCCTGGCAGTTAAGAAAATTTGGGCTCAAGCTGCATTTAACGGTTGAGACTCCTTCACACATACTCAAAGAAGGTGCTAATTTGTTTAAATGAACCTTTACATGTTTTTAGCATTATAGCCTTGTTGTTTGCTATTCTTTGTCCGTGTTTTATTTGCATGTTTTATCTGCTCAATTGTGATGGTCTTTAGCCACAAACCAGGGCTATTTTTGAGCAGGAACGCACAGGAATGGAGTTCCGGCTGGCTTCAGAGTTGGCCACACCCACTACAGCCAAAACCTCTGCATGCATGGCTATAGAGGGAAGGTCTGGAGAGCGACCCCCCTGGCAACTCCAAGGGCGGCTTGTCCAAGGGCCGGCTTGCCCGGGCTCCCTGCAGCTGCAGGGCGCCCAGGCAAGCCAAGGGAAGGCAGGGCAAGCCAAGGGAAGGCATGGGGTGTGGCCTAATATGCTAATGAGCTGTGCTGTTGTGGGTTTGGCCTAATATGCAAATGTGTTTCTGCTGTTGGGTGTGGCCTATTATGCTAAAGAGTTCCTGCTGGGCTTTTTCTACAAAAAAAGCCCTGCCACAAACAATAAACTTTTGAGGAATTACAAAAACGAACATGCTTCAAGTAGACCGATACAGGGACAACTGGACTTCCTGTGGGAACAAGTTCTTCCTGCTTCCTGATCAGGTGACTGAAAGCAAGAAAGTCTGCTGCTTGCATGCCAACTGCAAAGGTACAATAGCTTCCTTTCTATATGACTGCAAACTCTGATCTTTAATGGAGGCTGAAGTTGGTTCCCAGTTCCTTATTTGCAACTTATTCATGAATTCAACCAAAAACACTGAGGAGAGTTAGAAAGCTTGGAACCCCAAAATAAGGAGTGGACCACCATATATCATACACCGGCACATTCAGGGGACTCACCCCTTTGATGGGAAATGGGCTGTTTCTTGGTCCAAAGTGCAGTTCTCATGCCAGCTGCTCCAAAGTGGGGTGCCACTGGGACAATCATATAGCAGACACTGGGGCCAGGCTGCACCCCAAAAGACACATTCCCATACTCTAGAGATTGTCCCCTGCAAGAGGACATACAGTGGAGCCCAATCCAAACACAGGTTCTGGCAACATAACCTTCTATTTGGAGAGCCTCCAAGAAGCCTGTATTTCAAAGAAGATTAGCATGAGTAACTGGACTGACTGCATGCCCTCCCCACCCCAAAAAAAGGTTTGGACCACCACATGTCATATACCCCTACATTCAGGAGACTCTCCCCTTTGAGGGGACAGATGATGTTTCTTGGTCCAAAGACCAGTTCTTGTGCTAGCTGCTCAAAAGTAAGTTGTCTTCAGGAAAATCACACAGGCCAGGATGCACCCCAAAATAATCTTTAGACCACCCTAAAAGACACATCATCACACTTCAGAGACTGTCCCCTGCAAGAGGACATACAGTAGCACTTGTTCCAAGCATTGGTTCTGGCACCACAAGCTTCTATTTGGGGTAATGCAAAGAGGCCTATGTTTCAAAGGAGATTTGAATAAGGAACTGGTACAACTGCATGCCCTCTGCAACCCAAAATAAGGCTTGGACCACCACACATCACATATCCCCACATTCAGGGGACTCTCCCCTTCAGGGGACATATGCTGTTTTCTGGTCCAAAGCCTAGTTCTTGTGCCACCTGCTCTAAAGTGGGGTGCCCCTAGGACAATAGCAAAGGCGCACACTGAGTCCAAGCTGCACCCCAAAGCAATCTTTGGACCACCCCACACTCTGGAGACTGTCCCCTAAAAGAAGACATACAGTGGTGCCTGGTCCAAATGCATGTTCTGGCACTACAAACTTCTATTTGGAGTACCATCAAGAGGCCTTTATTTCAAAGGAGATTTGAATAAGGAACTGGTACAACCACATGCCCTCTGCAACCCAAAATAGGACTTAGACTGCCACACATTATACACCCTCATGTTCAGGGGACTCTCCCCTTGGAGGGTACATATGCTGTTTCTTGGTCCAAAGCCCAGTTCTTGTGCCAGTTGATCCAAAGTGAGGTGCCCCCAGGACAATCACATAGGGGGACACTGAGGCTAGGCTGCACCCCAAAACAATCTTTGGACCACCCGTTAGAGGACAATTGAAGGATTCAAGTGATTTTCTATTGATTGTTACTGATTTTCTACAGGAATCTTTTGGAAAAAATCTTTGGGACTCTCCTGGAAGAATTGGACTGTTTAAACCACTAAACAGCATTATAAAAGCAGGTGGTTTAAATCAAACTTAATTGAAATATTCCAGCCCTTGCTTCAAAGGAAAGCTAATTTTAAGTAGGGAGGAAATTGCAGGTATTTTTGCCCAGGTTAGCTTTGCTAATTCTTAATTGGGATGAATTCTCACAGTCCAAGATTTATGACTTCAAAGAAAGAGGTGAAAAGTGTATTGGAGTCTATATGAGTCTTAGCAACTTTAAATGAGGAAAACCCAGATTATGTTTACTCTTTACATTTAGGATACTCTAACATATTAATATTGAACTATTGGAGTTTATAAGCAATCTATATATATGTTTGCCTTTTCAACCTGTTCTAAAGAGAAAAGACTATGTTTGTTTATATAGACACTTACATGACCTGAAACATTCTGCCAGTGAAAGGGGTTTTAATTGGGATAACTATTGCCAATGTTAAGATTGCTGGTTCCAGCCTTTACTTCAAAGGAAGAGCCTAATTGAGGTAAACCAAAGGATGACTATATACTGTAACAGAGAGAAATCCCTTCTCTTAATTTGATTGTGTGTGTTTTTAGAACTTTATATTATGTTTAAGGCTGAATACTTATAAGATATTTGTAAAAGCAACTATCCTTTATTAATTTTAAGCTTTGCTATAGGAAGTTATTAAGCTTAAGACAAAAAGGACGCTTGCCTAAAGAGAAATCATTATACACTCAGAATTGACCAGGTGTGTAGAGGGCCCAGCCAACATGAAAGACATAAATCATGGGTGGGTCAGCTTAAGAAGCTATGTTCCAAAAGGTTTAAGAAAACAAAATAATACATCATGCACACCCGAAAGCCAATTAAAAAGGGTAAATTAAAAATGCAGAATTTATATTATAAAATGACTTCTGCTGGTTAAGTAAAATAACATATCTTGACGAAATAAGGAAGTTTAAATGTTTTAATATTTTATAAAAAATATTCTGATGGACCAAAATGTAAACTGATAGATTCAGTAAATCGACAAGAGCTTTATGCCATAGGCTACTTTAAAACACTAAAAGACTTTATGTAAAGGGTTCTTTAGAATGTCATTGAAAATATATATGATTTCGTAGTTTGTATACCTTCTAGTGAAAATAAGTTTCTAAAATGCTTTAAGAATATTGTTATACTTTTATATGCATGCATTAATGTAAAAGAACCAATTTTGTAACAGAACTGATTTTATACTGAAAATGAACTTAGCCTCTTTATGTGTATAAAGTTCATTCAGAGGTGAAGTCTGGATAACTAGCCAAAAAGGAATATAAATCATTTTTAATGAGCAGTGCACCTGCACTATAGAGGTTGAGATGCGGCCAAGTAACGTCCTGTGTGTCAAATATGTGATTGATGACTGACTAGACAAAGAAAACTGAACTGAGCATGTCTAAATGATGTCAGTGATGATGTAAAATGAGGAGGAGCAAGAAGAGCATATAAGCAAGCTTCCGGTTGTAACACGTTGAACATCTACAAGCTGTTAGGTGTTCCTTATTCAAATAAATTCTTTTGTTACCCCTTACTGCCTGGACGATTGTTTTAACTGTGTGGTTTATCGGCTAGCCACACAAGTCAAAGAACCTTAGCACCCTCAGCGCGGTGACTACAACCGCAAATGGCACATCCCCACAATCCAGAACCTGTTCTCTGCAAGATGACATACAGTGGTTCCCAGTCCAAACACTGGTTCTGGCACTACAAGCTTCTATTTGGAGTTCGACCAATGGCTTTGGACCAGGAAACAGCATATGTCCCCTCGAAGGGGAAAGTCCCCTGAACGAAAGGGTTTGGTGGTCCAAACCTTATTTTGGGGTGCAAAGGGCATGCAGTTTTCCCAGTTTCTTATTCAAATCTGCTTTGAAATACAGGCTTCTTGGATGTACTCCAAATAGCAGTTTGTGGTGCCAGAACCAATGTTTGGACCAGGCAGCACTTTCAGGGGACAGTCTCTGGAGTGTAGGGATGCATCATTTGTGGTGGTCCAAAGATTGTTCTGGGGTGCAGCCTGGCACTAGTGTTTGCCTATGTGATTGTCCTGGGGGCACCCCACTTTGGAACAGCAGGCACAAAAACTGAATGTTGGACCAGTAAATCCCATATGTCTCCTTGAAGGGGAGAGTCTCCTGAATATGGCGGTGTATGATGTGTAGGGTCCAAAGCTTATTTTGGGTTGCACAGGGCATGCCATTTTTCTAGTTCCTTATTCAAATCTTTGAAATACAGGCTTCTTAGTGGCACTCCAAATAGAAGCTTGCAATGTTTGAACTGGGCACCCCTATATGTCCTTTTACAGAGGACAGTCTCCAGATTCTGGGGATGCATCATTTGTGGTAGCTTAAAAATTGTTTTGGGGTGCAGCCTGACCCCAGTGTCTGCCTGTGTGATTGTCCTGGGGGCACCCCACTTTGGAGCAGCTGCCACAAGAACTGCACTTTAGATCAGGAAACAAGATATGTCCCCTCACAGGGGACAGTCCTTTGAATGTTGGGGGTGTATGGTTTCTTGTGGTCCAAACCTTATTTAGGGGTTTAAAGCTGTCAAACTCTTCTCAATACAAGGAACTGGGAACCAACTTCAGCCTCCTGATCTTTAAGGGGTTGAAGGCAAGGTAATTATATAAAGGCAAGGAGGAGTTATTTATAGGCTCTCTACATGAGAGCAAAGTTTGAAAAGGAGTAAAACATTAACTCCAAAGGCACAGTCTTGCCCCATGGGGCACAGTTGCGCTCAGTTCATTTACAGGAATCAAAAGACTAGCTCCCCAACCTGAAAAGAGAGACTGAATTTTTTAAACTTTATAACCTGCCTTCCACACCCAGTGGGGAACCAATATGGCTTACATCATTCTCAACACAACCCTGTGCGGTAAGTTAGGCCAAGGGCCATCCAGCAAGTTTCTGTGGAAGAATGAGGATTCAAACCTGGGTCTCCCAGATCATAATGTGACATGCTAACCACTATGCTATGCTGGTTGGTGAAAATTAAGTCAACAGGCCAAGCATGTCTCTAATACAGGCAGCAGAATCGCTTCAGGGTTCAAATTATGGTAGATGAGGGCTTCCCAGTTCAAATTTTCATTCTGCTCTGAAGTTCACTGAGTGATCTTGGACCTGCCTCAGCCTAACCTACCACGCAGGGTTGTTGTAAGGATAAAATGAAGAAGAGAGAACTATATATAGTGCCCTGAGGTTCCTGAAGGAAAGGCAGGAGGAAAAGGGACTAGATGGAAACATGCTAGGTCCAAACTCCATGCCCCCCAGGCCCATTCTGCATGCAATATTCTTACTGCTCCCAACCCATGCAGTGAGGCATCTGGCCAACGATTAAATTTACATGGCTAGTCTCTTGCCAAACACCTGTTATCTGCATACCCCCTCCTCAAACCCTTGGAGTGACAGATCACTGTGAGGGTAAGCTGCAACAGGCTGTGAAAGAAAGTGCAGGGGGGGATAGAATGGGAGAAATGAAATATCTCCAGATGGAAGGGAACTGGTTTTGATGCAAGAACAACATACACAACAAAGAATCCACTGGGGTAGTTGCACTGTAATGCTCAGGATTCCTAGACACACAAATTATCACCTGAACAGGAGCTCAGTGGCCACAATGTGCCTAAAAGTCCAATACACAGTGCTGAGACAATCAAAAAAGTTTACAAACTCAGAAAATAGGAAGTGCTATTGCTGGTTATATTTACAGGAATGGCAACTTCTTCACACTGTCAGCTTGGTGGACAAAAGCCATCTTTTTGCAGCACGAGAGTGTCTTCCTGAGGCTGCAGGATTACTCCTTGGAAAAGATCCCAGCCAAACATCAACAAGAAGAGAGGATTCTTTTCTTACCATGTTCTTCCGAGAGACCATCTTCTCTAACTTTCTCCCCATTCTGAGCAGTTCCTCCACCAGCCCCATGGCTCCAACAGCTTTGCAAAGGTATTCCACTCACCCCAAATCCACGTCCAGAAGACCTTAAACAGAGAGCAGCTCATAGAAGGGGGTAAGGCAAAAAACCAGAAGAGAAAGCAGAATAGGGGAGTGGCAACTGGAGCACTTCTGAAAGACTGCCATGCAGTCAAAATAGCACCAGGAGGATGGGCTAAATATAGAAAGATTAAGTTGTGGAAAGATTTCAGAGAGGAAGGAGGGAGGAGATGGTGCATGCTGCACTTACTGAGATGACTGTTCCTTGGTGCTGCGTAGATAAGGTTTTCCTAAACAGAAGAAAATCCCCCTGCCTTGGGATGACAGGGAAAGGAGATGAATTTGTTTAGGAAAGGTCTATTTGCCCACCTTTTCTATAGTTGCTTTTTGTGGTCTGCTCCCAGCCTGAGAGCTGTACTGTGGGCACCACTTTAGGTTACTTGTAATGCAGTCCTAGGTAGTTACAACTTGGTAAAGGTAAAGGTTAAGGTTTCCCTTGCTCGAAAGCCAGTCGAATCTGGCTCTAGAGATGCGGTGCTCATCTCCGTTTTCAAGACGAAGAGCTAGTGTTGTCCAGAGACATTTCTGTGGTCATGTGGCTGGCATGACTAGATGCCAAGGTGCACGGAATGCTGTTACCTTCCCACTGAAGCAGTACCTATTTATCTACTTGCAATTTCTTGCTTTCGAACTGCTAGGTTGGCAGGAGCTGGGACCAGAAACGGGAGCTTGTGATTGCAGTGTTGATGCAGTTTTTAGGCTGTGGTGGAATCTTGACACTTTATATTGATAATTTTATGGCTACTTATATGGTTTTATTGAATTTGTTTGTGAGATTGTAAGCAGGTCTGTGGAGAGAAGGCATGTGTGTGTGTGTGTGTGTGTGTGCAAAGAAAACACTAAAGCAACTCATAAATCAGCATTCGACACAGCTCAAAATAATTTGAAAACTAAAATCAGTAACTGCTCAGCATTTAAGATGGCAAGGTTTTTTAATAATAACATTTTATTGATAATTCAAAATAAAACAGAAACTTCAAAAATTTACAAAAGGTTCAAAAACAGGTAAGTTAGCATATAGTTCAAGATACATATAAATAAGGTTCTCAATATCATAGTTCTGTATTTCAAGCAGCAAGGGGAAAAAAAGGGAGGGAAAGCCAATGTTCTACCACAGGTTTAAATCATTAATAACATTAGGTTCAGTCAAATATTCCAAGATGGGAAACCAAATGGTAGCAAACTTTACAGAGGGTTCATATGTATTTGCATCATTAACAGCTTCCGGGGGCAAATCTGGAAAGACTTCTATTTTACTATTGAGATAAGGTAGAGTTTTATTTAGTCTGGCTTCTGTCAAAATTTTATTTTTTGTTTTCATATCAAGGAATGTTGCAAGGATATCTCTTGGTCCCCTACGATCATCTTTGTTTCGTTGTCCCAAACGGTGCACTTTTAGAATTGTAGGGGCCACATTGTCCTCAAGTTTGAAGATTGAAGCAATCCACTGTGCCAGAAAAATTTGCACCTCTGTTGACTCCTGCAAGCCCTCTGGGAAGTCCTGAAATTTTAGGTTAAATTGCCTGGCCTCCATTTTAAAAGCCAACACCATTTTACGGGTGGCATTTTCTTCACTTTTTAAAGTCATAAATGCTTCCTCAGCTTGCAAGCCTAAGGTTGCTGCATGATCTGCCTTTTGTTCAACCTCATTCAAGACTTGCTTGATTTCAGTTAACTGATGCTGTATTGGTTCAAATATTGCTTTCATAGTCTCTAATATTCGGGATTTCATTTTGCTCATTTGTTTTAAAATGTTTGGGGAATCTGTTTGCAATTTGTCATTACCTTGCACAGTAGACCTGTCCGCCATCCTGTCTCCAATGTTTCGAGGCACCGTTCAATTTGATTTCTCAGAAGAAAGTTGGAAGTAGTCAGTTACCAGCTGTTCTTTGCCCAATTTCTGCTTCCTATTTTTGTCTCCAGCCTTCCCCATGTATGTCAGGATTATTTAGAAGGGAAAGTGGTGCGATATATCATATATTGGTGGTGGAAAGGAGCAGAGCTCAGGAGTTATGCTGCCATCTTTGTTGCAGCCACGCCACGCACCCCAGATGGCAAGTTTTTTTTTTAAAAGGCCACAAAATCTTTTCAAATAAACCATAAAATCAACAGTAAACAATAGATTACCTGACATGGTGTTGGACAATTCACAAAACATCCTGTAATACAGTGTCCATGTCCCCTCCCCCAGTTTCTGGAAACCTAAGAGTAAGGGGATACCAAGAAGGGAAACACTAAGGGTAAAAGGTTGGGGGGTGCAGAGTTTTGGGAGAAGGCAAAAGGCCACTGTTAAATCACAACAGGATAACTGTTGTAATCAAGCATCTTTAAAGTGTTCCTCTGAACTTGATCAGGGTGGGTGGAGAGTAGGGGCTATCTTTTCCATGGAGAGCTCAGCAATCCTTTTGGTGGTGGAGAAGTGCTCTGCATGCACTTGAAACAGGCTGTGGTGCATTCACTTCTAAAGAAGCCTACCGTGGAACCAGGAGATCTCAATAACTATTAACCAGTTTCAAATGTTCCATTCCTGAGCAAGGTGAATGAACAGGTGGCTGGACAACTTCAAGCTTTCTTGGGTGATTCTCCTGGACCTCTCAGAAGGTTTCAGTACAATCAGTCATGGAATCCTTCTGGACCACCCTTCTGGGCTGGGATTAGGAGGCATTGTTCTGTAGTGGTTCTAGTCCTACCTGCAGGTGTTGTTAGGGGACTACAGCTCTGCCCCTTGGCCTGTGAGGACCCACAAATTCCATGCTTTTTAACATCTACATGAAATCACTGGATGAGGTCATTTGGAAATCTGGGTTGGGCTGCTCCAAATATGCAGACTACACACAGCTCTCTGTCTCACTTCTGCCTGATCCTAGGGAGGTTGTAGAAACCCTTTAGGCAGTTTTGGGGTAGCTGTGAGCTAATACACTGAAGCTTAATTCTGACAAAAGTGCTTCTGATGAGTGGAAGGTCTTTTCTGGGATTTAAGGTATCACCATTCTGTATGGGGTTGCACTCCCCTTGAAGGAACAGGTTTGGAGTCTGGGAGTGCTCTTGGATCCAGGCCTACTGCTGGATAAGCAGAGGGCAGCTGTGGCCAGGAGTGCCTTTTACCAGCTTCAACTGGTTAGCTGAAGCCTTTCCTGGGCAGAAAAGGTCTGGCTACTGTGGTGCACACTCTGGTTACATTTAGATTAGACTACTGCAATTCATACTACATAGGGCTGCCCTTCAGAAGCATTTGGAAATATCAATTGTGCAGAATATCAAGCAATATAAAAAACTGGGGAATAAATTTAAGCAATTTGCTTTAAAAGACTGCAACTACATTAAGGCTTAAGCCTAAGAGCACTTTTAAATAAAATCATTACTGAATTTGTTCGGAATAAACATATATCGGCTGAGGGCTGGTGTTAAGAGGATACTAATGGAAACTATATTACTATGTATCAATTGGGTACTGTGCAACAATTGTAGTGATAGTGTACATTATTCTGTTTTGTATTCATAAATGTAACCAGGAATCATAAGCCGAGTTGTTTGGAAGTAACTCGTTCTCTGCCATATATTGTAGGTAGAAGAACCAGGTGCGCACAAAGGAGGATTGCGTTGTATGGAAATTTGTTTGAGCTATATTTAAGGTGTCACTTATTTTGTCCATCAGGAATTGTTCCCACACTTTGTTTCTCCAGCCTCTAAATCTGGAGACTTCCAGGCAGCTGCGATGGTGGTTCGTGCTGCTATGAGTAAGTATGATGTTAGCTGTTGTAACGGTTCTTCATCATAATCCAGATCTCTAAGATGTAATAGGATAACTTTGGGAGAAAGCGGGATGTTCTGACCTGTTATTTTCGAGATTTCAGAGGTTACCTGCACCCAGAAGCTTTGCACGTGAGGACATTGCCACCAGCAATGTATATAATCTCCCACCTCCCCGCAGTTTTTCCAGCACATTGGTGAGTATGCTTTATTCATGTGGTTTAGGCGACTAGGAGTGTAATACCATCGGGAAACTATTTTAAAAAATTGCATTCTTACTTTGAATATTTTTGATTTATTGGCTTTAGATGACCAAATCTGAGACCACTATTGTTCAGACAGTTCAGTTTGTAAATCTCGTTGCCAGGCAGACTGGAATGCCATTTTCGTTGTACTGTTGAGTTCTGTTAAGATTTTATATATTTTTGAAAGAAGATGCTTTGAAGAGTCAGAGAATGTTTCTAGCAGTATTTCAAAGTGGGTTTTCAAGAGTTTTCATTGGAGAACTTTTCTGAGGGCTATGTTGTTGTTGTTGTTTTAATTGGTAATTGCTATAGCATTATAGCCTTGTCCTGGATAGATTAGGTTAGCCCAATCTTGTCAGATCTCAGTAGCTAAGCAAGGTCAGCCCTGGGAGAGTACCAAGGAATACCAGGGTCCTTACGCAGAGGCAGGCAATGGCAAGCTACCCCTGTTAGTCTCTTGCCTTGAAAACTCTATGGGATCAGCAGAAGTCAGTGGTGACTTCACAGACAGAAAAAAAGTTTTATAGCACCCATTACCAGCACAATACAGAATTCCTAAAGCATATAGATCTATGATCTGGCCAAGGGCATTACAATACTGGCCCATTTTGCATTCAATCCCTTCCCTAATAAACCTTAGCATAATTTACCATTCTACCTCATAATGAATCAGCACTGCAGCAATATTTTACAAAAAATCAGCAAATACCGTGCTACAGACGATTACAAAATATCGCACATAATTTTATATATTTTTTGTTTTTGTATTTTTACAATTTTTTCACCATTATATTAATTATCATATAAACATGAATACGTAGAAAGAATCATATATCAAAACATCTAAGTATCGTCTCTTAATATATCACAAAAGATATTGCACAACCCCTTTATTAATATCAGTCCTCTTTAATTATACAAAAGTTTTAAGAGGGAGGACTCCTTTAAGTCTATTTTGAATAAGTGCTCAGTCTTCCTCCAACAGATCATCTCAAGTTAGCAACATCATCAGAAGACATTGGCACCTACTTGCCAACATTCCCAGATGTAAGATAGCTCCCCTTGTTGCCTATCGCAGATCTAAAGGCAGCTTTCCAACAAGCTTTCCAACAAGACACTTAAAGGCAGATTTCCAACAAGTGATTCAGCTTTTTTTTTCTTTTGCAAAGGCCCAAAGGCCACACTTTATTTGTTTTGTATACACAATACATCAACATACATACAAAAGAATACAACAACAGACATCCTAATCTAACATTTAACATTTACAGGGTGTACACACTGATTAATTCTTGCATCTTCTTCTACAAGCTCTTTATTGTTTCTAAAACTTTTCTTTGATATAATATTTAACTTTCTTTCTAGATCCAAAATATTGATATCTTATTATCTTTAATAGCATTCAAGTACCTCTACTTAATTGTCTTGTACCAATCATAAAAACGTCCCCATGTACTCAGGAAAGTGTCTTCTGGCTGACCTCTTAAAGTTAATGTCAATTTGTCCATCTTGACCGCCTCCAAAATCTTGGCAATATAATCTTCCCTCCTCATAAGAACATAAGGACATAAGAGAAGCCAATCTTGAATCAGGCCAATGGCCCATCTAGTCCAACACTCTGTCACACAGCGGCCAAAATATACCAGGTGCCATCAGGAGGTCCATCAGTGGGGCTAGGACACTAGAAGCCCTCCTTGGTGTTTGAGTAGATCTCCAATAATGTGCATAGACAATCCCAGCCACCATAGTTAAATATATTAACAAATATCGATCCTTCCATGTCAAATCTTTCGGTAGTATGCCCAATAACAAAATCTCTGGTTTAAAAGGGATTGCCTTCCCTATAATTTTCTTAATTAATTCATGTACCCAAATCCAATACTTTTGACTAATATCACAACTCCACCACATATGAAAAAAGAGCCCACCTTGGTTTCACATTTCCAACACTGATTAGAACAATTCGAATCATATTTTGCAATTTTCTCTGGGGTAACTGTCAGGTAATCCTGCTATGAGATGGATGGAAGGGAAGGAGGGAGGAATGGTCTGCAACTTTTCATGCTTGGAATGTAGGGAGGTGTGCAGGTTGCCTAGGAGATTCGGGATTCCATGGCCTGGGCACTCTGTTATCTCACCAAATGTCCTTGGTCTCACAGTTCTTGTTTCCTCTGTCTGAGACAGCTTTGGGGCAGTTTGGTTATTTACTGCTTTAGTACTTTTGCACCTCTTCCCACACGCGGGCTTAGTGACTATTGGTAGATGGAGAGGGGGGGCACTTTGAGTGGGTATAACTGTGGGTGCCTCTTTAGATTTAGTCATCCCTGACAAAGAGATGTTACCGTGCTTTTAGAACTGCTTTCAATAAATGCTATCTTCTTTATGAAGCCTGGTTTTTGACTGACTTTCTGAAGAGCCTGACAGATTGTCATGGATCCTTTCATTCGAGACTTGGTTCTACACCGCACTTCTCTTGTACAGATGAGTGATGAGGAAGAAACCACGATCCCGATCCCAACATCCACATCAGGGGATGGGGTCCCCGTATCTACCGCACCTGCAACGACGGCGTCGGTGACCCAAGAGAACCCGGTCTCGACCGCCATTGCGACGTGGGGTCCAGAATATGACCTGGGAGGGTTCTATGGAGAGGCGTACGGGGGAGCGTTCGCTGGAGTGATGACCCAGCCGCGAAAGAGGCGAGATTGGGCCAAGCCGCTAGCGAAGACGCAAGAGACGTGGTTCCTCACCCCCGGGCATCGATCCAAGAGAGTCGATTTGAAAGGTCAGTCTATTGTCTGAGCATGGCGGAGGGGGGAGAAGATATCCACCCGGGAGCCAGAGAGCCGGATGGGGCTGCGGGAGGACGGAGATGGAGTGGGGATCCCAGCCAGGACCGCTTACTCTGCCTGATAGATGAATCTCTGCAACGCATCCCGAAGATGATTTCAGACGGGATACAAGAAGAGATGGACAGACGGCAACCACAAGACCAAAGACCTCCTCCGCAGCCACTCGGACCCCCGCCTGGGGGTGTGCCGGGGCAACCTGGGGCACCTCTGGACCAACCCGCGGGGCCACCCTTAGGGCCGCCGGCACCAAGACCGCTGGGAGTACCGCGAGGCTGGGGCCTGCTGCTGCCTAACCCAGCTGATCTATTGGATGCCACCTACGACGGAACCCCACAGAAGTTCTCGTTCTTTCTCGTGAGGACTGAGAAGTTCATAGAGAATTGGGGCCACTTGTTCCCAAATGAGGAATGCATCATAGACGCGATCGCCTCCCACCTGAAAGATGCCGCCGCCGACTGGTATGTGGCCCTACACAAAGAGGATGGGCACGAGCTGAGGGAGGTTGACGCGTTTATGTGGGCCATGAAAGACCACTTCGAAGACGCCAACGCGAACAAAACGGCTCGAGCCTTCCTCCAAACCTTCCAACAAGGGATGAAAACAGTGCATGAGTACACTGAAGAATTTCGGAGACAAGCCGCCAAAATCCGAGGATGGCCGGATGGAGTACTGGCCAAACAATACCGGTTGGGGTTGAACCCGGAAATGCGATGCACAATCATGAAGGGCCGAGATCCCAAAACCTTATCGGGATGGATGAAGGAAGCTGCGGCTATCGAAACCCGCCTGCAGACCATCCGGCTGGACGATGCAGCCGCCTTAGGGAAGGCGACCCAGCAGACCAGTATCCCACTGAAAGGAAAGCCAGCAACCACCCCTCACAGGCAGAAAGACGGAACCCACGAGCTACGGATGAAGCAAGGGCTGTGCCTGAAATGTGGGGAGCCAGGCCACTTCGCTGCCAGATGCCCAGGGGCCACCCCATCACCGAGCGCACCCAGGGGGGTCAAGAAGAAGTTCGAGACCTCCACCCCGAAACCTGTGACAAAGCCCAGAGGGGCGAGGGCCCTCCAGGCCACCCCATTGGGTGAGGAAATCGAGTCATCAGAAGAGGAGACCGCCCTGGTGGCGGGAAACGAGAAGGACCTGCTGTGAACAGCGCTGAACAGCAGGTCCCTGACTCCCAGGTGCTGAACCCGGTAAGCAAAAACCCTTCCCTCTTCTTTATGACTGTGACTCTAATGGACCCCGAACTACAGATCCATGTAAGAGTACGGGCTCTGGTAGACTCGGGGTGCAGGAGAGACATTATAAATTCCTCATTGGTGACGGGGTTGGGAACTAAAGTAATAAAGTTGACGGAGCCCTTGATCTTTACCCAAATGGATGGCTCCATGATGAGGGAGTCCTACAAATACGAGACTGTACCGTTACGAATGGGGGCGGGGAAGCACTGGGAAGTGAGACTTTTCATTGTAACTGCCGCGGCAAGGTTCCCGCTAGTCTTGGGGAGCCCGTGGTTTTTCTGTCACGACCCGCACATACTGTGGGAGGCAGGGGTAGTCAACTTCATCTCCCCTCGATGCGAGGCCCATGTCTGGAAAGGCGCTTGGGGCTCCACCCCCCATGGAGTTAACACGGTACCAGTTGGGTTGGCGGAGGCAGAACGGAACTCGATCCCCTGGGAATATTGGGACTTGTCGGCTGTATTTGAGGAGGCGGAGGCGGATGAATTACCCCCCATAGAAACTCTGATTGTGCCACAGAACTACTACCCAACCAGAAACTACCCAAAGGGAAACTGTATTCTATGAGTCCGGCCGAGAAGGTGGAATTGAGAAAATTTATTGACAAGAATTTGGTGAGGGGTTTTATCCGGCCTGCATCCTCGCCCTGCGCTGCCCCTGTGTTGTTCCGGAAAAAAAAGGATGGGGGGTTGAGACTTTGCATGGACTACCGGGGCCTTAATGCGGTCTCGGCAACTAACGCTTACCCGCTACCATTGATCAAGGACTTCCTCGCAGCCGTAGCGGGGGGGGGGTAATTTTCTCTAAGCTTGATCTAAGAGATGTGTACTTTCGGGTGCGCATCAGGGAGGGGGATGAGTACAAAACCACGTTCAATACCCCGCTTGGTCAATTCGAGTACTTTGTACCCCTTCGAGTACTGTGGCTCACACATTTTTGTCTTAGCTCAGGAAGGATGGATCCAGAGCAAACTAATTTATGCAGTAGCCAAATCACTCGCTCACAACTTTAATGCCAGCAGCTCACAAAGCAGAATTTTTGCTCACAAGACTCCACAGCTTAGAGGGAACATTGCTCCCAAACTCCTAACCTCTGGTGATGGTACCAATGGCACCCTATCAAAGGTCGGGAGTGAGATCCCTAACCCTGGGCTGCAGCAACTTAGGCATAGAACCTCCATCTTCATCAGATTTAGTTTCAATCAGCTCAGTCTAAGCCATCCTGCCACAGCTTGAAATGCCAGGTCTAGATCTTCTAGCTCAGAGGCTGACTGGCCACCC
Source organism: Gekko gecko (assembly GCA_029375565.1). Classification (NCBI taxonomy): domain Eukaryota; kingdom Metazoa; phylum Chordata; class Lepidosauria; order Squamata; family Gekkonidae; genus Gekko; species Gekko gecko. The sequence continues at coordinate 211,098,889 of JAPDNY010000005.1, read as the reverse complement.
AACAACAGATATAGCTAGGTGTCATCGGTGTACTTATGACCACCCAATCCATGCCTCCAGACAATCTGGGCAAGGGGGTGGAAGTAGATGTTAAATAACATTGGGCATAGAACCGCCTCTTGAGGCACACCACAAATCAGCAGATGCCTTTGGGACAGCTCTTCCCCAAGCACTACCCTTTGTCCCTGACCCTGGAGAAAGGAGGCAAGCCATTGTAAGGCAGACTTCTGAATCCCAGCATCGGTGAGGCAGTGGATCAGTAACTGATGGTTGACCATGTCGAACATAGCCTAACAACAACAGTACTGCCATCCTGTCTCGATCCAGATGTCTTTGGAGGTCATCTGGAGACCAGTGCCATCTACATACCATGGCCTGGACAAAAGCTGAACTGGAAGGGATCTAATATGGAAGTGTCATCCAGAAAAACCTGTAACTGACTTGCCACTGCTTTTTCTATTATTTTGCCCAAATAGGGCAAATTGGAAACCAGCTGATAGTTTGCCAATTCTGCTGGGTCCGAGATGGTTTCTTTAAGAGAGGGTGAACCACTGCTTCCTTAAGTGCCCTTGGGAAAGTTCCTTCAGAGAGGGACTTGTTGACAATCTCCCACAGGGGGCCTCGCAACTCATCACAGCTAGCTTTGATTAGCCATGACAGGCACGGGTCAAGGCTGCAGGTGGTCAGGCATACAGTTAAGAGTATTCTGTCAACTTCCTCTAGGCTGAGCTGATTGAACCAATCCATAACCAGGCTAGAAGACATGCATAGAGCCTCGAGTTTACTCACTGTCTCAACAGTGGCGGGGAGACCATGGTGGAGCAACAAGACTTTATGTGTGAAAAAGCTCACAAAAGTCTCATAGCCAATGTCCAATTCCCCAGTGTTTGAGGCAGCGTAGTCAAGGACCAAATCATTCTAAACAATTGGGCCAGGCGTGAGCTCGCAGACGCAACTGTGGCTGCATAGGACTCTCTCTTGGCAGCCTTGACTGCCATCTCATACGTCCTCATAAGTGACCCATAGGATGTTCTTGTCCCTTTGTCATGGGCACACTGCCACTGTCTTTCTAGCCGCCTTAGTCTCTGCTTCATCAGCTGAAACTCCAGGGTAAACCATGGAGCCAGCCTTGAGTGGAGGCACAAAGGGTGTCGGGGAGTGAGCTCGTCGATGGCTGTATCGATGGCTGTTATTCTATGGAATAGGATAAAAAACTGTAACCAATTTGATTCTCCAGAGGCATACTGTTAGGTAATTTTAGATTCTGGCAGGAAGATCAGAGAGATGAAAATGAATTGGATGGATAGAGTTCACCCATTTCAAGTGACAGCCTGTACCCCCCCACACACCTTGCTGGTCCTGGGAGTTAGGGCCTTGGACTTTTGCTCCAAATTCTGGAGCTGACAGAACCACTAGTTCTGTGGCTGCTCTTATGGACCATGCATCTGTACTGTGTGATGCACTGTCCCCAGAGTTCGTTGCATTTTTAAAAAGAAAAAAACCCAGGAAGTGACTATGTCATGTGTGATGGTCCCTGTATCTTAATTTCTAATAAAGTTCATAATTTTGGTTCTTGATTCCAGTTTTTGGGTCAGGTTTGTTTTCCTCTCCCTGTGTTTTACATACGGCCCAATACTCCTGAGAACTGTAGTGGATAGGAGGGGGTCCCTTCTCTTCATCGCCATGGTTCAAATGAAATCCCTGTCTAAATCAGCTAGAGTGGGGTGGATTTGATGGGAAAGGGAAGAGTTAGGCCCCTAAACTATACTTCTCATATATTTTTTAATTCAAGGATTATATTGAAACCCACACATACACTGAATATGTAAACAAGTTTGGTTTTAGCAAGTTCAATCCTTTGCATTTCCCTCAAAGGATCTCACCTGCAGACTTGTCACTGTCAACAAAATATGGAGTTAGAGACCAGTGGCATGATTCAATATAAAGCTTTTGCTTGTTAAATGTGTTGTGCACATGCATGTGTATAAACTCTGTGCAACCCTAAAATGATTCAGAAGCTGTGCTCTTTGCCTTCTGGTAGGTCAGCAGAGATTAGGAAAAGATGGCAAGAATACACAGAAGAACTATACAAGAAGGACCTCAATATCCTTGACAACCACGATGGTATAATCACTGACCTCGAGCCAGACATCCTGGAAAGCGAAGTTAAATGGGCCTTAGAAAGCATTGCTAACAACAAAGCTAGTGGAGGTGATGGTATCCCAGCTGAGTTATTCAAAATCTTAAAAGAAGATGCTGTTAAAGTGCTGCACTCAATTTGCCAACAAATTTGGAAAACACAACAGTGGCCACAGGATTGGACAAGGTCAGTGTACATTCCAATCCCAAAGAAGGGCAATGTCAAGGAATGTTCAAACTATCGCACAATTGCACTCATTTCACATGCTAGCAAGGTCATGCTCAAAATCCTACAAGCTAGGCTCCAACAGTACGTGGATAGAGAACTGCCAGAAGTACAAGAGGTAGAGGAACTAGAGATCAAATTGCCAACATTCGCTGGATTATGGAGAAAGCAAGAGAGTACCAGAAAAACATCTACTTCTGCTTCATTGACTATGCTAAAGCCTTTGATTGTGTGGATCACAATAAATTATGGCAGGTTCTTAAAGAGATGGGAGTACCGGACCACCTCACATGTCTCCTGAGAAACCTGTATAAGGGTCAAGAAGCAACAGTTAGAACCGGATATGGAACAACTGATTGGTTTAGCATAGGAAAAGGGGTACGACAAGGATGTATATTGTCCCCTTGCTTATTTAATTTATATGCAGAGTACATCATGCGAAATGCTGGCCTGGATGAATCACAAGCCGGAGTTAAGATTGCTGGGGAAAAGATCAATAACCTCAGATATGCAGACGATACCACTCTGATGGCAGAAAGTGAAGAGGACCTAAAGAGCCTCTTGCTCAGGGTGAAAGAGGAGAGCGCAAAAGTGGGCTTGAAGCTCAACATCAAAAAAACTAAGATCATGGCATCTGGCCCCATCACTCCTTGGCAAATAGAAGGGGAAGTCGTAGAAGTAGTGACAGACTTCACGTTCCTGGGATCCCAGATCACGGCAGATGGTGACTGCAGCCATGAAATTAAAAGACGCCTGCTCCTTGGGAGGAAAGCGATGGCAAACCTAAACAGCATGATAAAAAGCAGAGACATCACCTTGCCAACAAAAGTCCGCATGGTCAAAGCAATGGTATTCCCCGTAGTAATGTATGGCTGCGAGAGTTGGACTATAAGGAAGGCCGAGCGCCGAAGAATAGATTCTTTTGAACTATGGTGCTGGAGAAGACTCTTGAGAGTCCCTTGGACTGCAAGGAGATCAAATCAGTCAATCCTAAAAGAAATCAACCCTGATTGTTCCCTGGAAGGCCAGATCCTGAAGCTGAAGCTCAAATACTTTGGCCACCAAATGAGAAGGGAGCATTCACTGGAGAAGACCCTGATGCTGGGAAAGATTGAAGGTCAAAGAAGAAGGGGACAACAAAGGATGAGGTGGTTAGACAGTGTCATTGATGCAACGAACATGAAATTGAGCAAACTTCAGAGGACAGCAGAAGACAGGAGGGCCTGGCGTAATCTGGTCCATGGGGTCGCGAAGAGTCGGACTCGACTGTGCGACTGAACAACAAGGTCAGCAGAACTACAAGCAACTTGATTAGTTTTTGCACATTTGACATAAGGTAGAATTTGCCAGCTTTTGATGCAGAATCTGGATTTTTTTAACTACACAGAACATGAAAGCAGAGTAAGCAACATTTTTTGCACTTGGAATAAAACATGGCGCTTTAAATAAAATGTCCACCTCTCTCAAAATTCTGGTGATGCAATTTGGAGTTTCCATATAGTTCATAATATTTTAGCAAAGAGCAAAAGAGTTGACGGCAGGAATTGTTGTCATTTCTACTGAAGTCCTGCCTAAATCTCCCTTGCTCTGGTTCTATATACCCATAATGACTAGAAACTGGGCTTTAACAAAAAGATCTGAAATACATAATGATGCCCCTTTTTTACCGCAAGATAGATTCTCTCACTCACCAGTTACAAACACCAGTGGTTTCAGGCTTCAAGATACTTTGAGTATGAAAAGTAATTTCACAATTATCCCATCTATTTTCTACTAATACTCCTACCAGTGTTGAGTTTCACCAGTTTTTTAAGAAGAAAGATGTAGACTTCTGATCTTTACCAATCTTGTGTCAATGAGTTCCATAGGCATGCTATGTGGAGTACAAAAATTCCCCCCCAAAAAACTTGTTTGCAGTAAAAAACACATAGACATTCCCAGATTTCTTATGTTAAGCTTGGGGAAATCTAACTGCTCTAGGAAGAAAGGGCTGTTTAAGTTAATTGAATGGGAAATTAAGTTGGTTGAGTGGGTGATTCTCTGGCTGGTATGCAGCCTTTATAAACCTGGTCTTCTGTCCAGCAACCTGGAATACACAACATTGAAAGGAGTGCCCTCCACCTTCAGATGGCAGCTGAGAAAAATAATTTGGCTATGGTTGTGCAAGCTACTGGGGGCGGGGGCGGGGGGCGGGGGGCAGAAAGACTTTAACAGATACTGCACCTGAGGTCTGCTTTGATTCTGTTCAGGAGCCAGCAGTCTTTCAACTGGCTGCTGCACCATTATTCCTCCTTCCTTGGTAGCTTTCAAAAAACCTTCTAAGGGCTTGCCCCAAAAGGAAGCAAACCATTCAATGACGGGCTTGAACTTTTTGCACACTGGGAAAAGGGAACAAAACAGGTCTGAGGAAACTGCCTCTGTTTAAAACAGGTTAAACCAGACTGGCAATTCTGAATTATCTAAAGAACTGTCAGAGAGTTTTTCACCCACAGCAGGAGCCTGGTTCACAGTTTGGCATGCAAGGCAGCTAGATAAATGCTAGTACAGAAAAAAATGCTAGTACAGTATTCTTTCTCTCTCTTCAGATGGGCCTTCTGCCCTTTTCATGGTTTTAAGGGGAATATGTTTTATTTTTTATTTGTACACCTTTCGAAAAACAACAACATTTTAAAATACAGTTGCAAAATTACACAGGAGATTGGGCAAAGGTGCATTGGTGACACCATGGTTGTTAGCTAATTGGTCCCATCCACAGCAGATCTCCCCCTACACCCATTCAAACTAAACCACTCTGCAGAACTGCAGAATTAGGGGTGTGCATTGCAAAATTTCCAAGCCAAAGATATATATGGAAAATGCTGGTTTGGGTGATTTCCCAGAATAGGAATACAAATTCTGGCTTTCTTAGGAATACACCTTCCCTGAACAATGTGTATTTTTTGCCTAGGATGCCTACCAGCAATACATCATGCACTCATGTTTTTTCTTTTATTCTATTGATTTCCCAAGCAATGGCATTTTCCCCTTTTAATTGGATCCTTGTAAGGAAGGAACACAGAGCGATCCCAGCCAATCACCTTTGGAGACACGCTGTGGACAGCTGCTATTCTCCTTCACTCCTTCCTTTGTAGGGGCAGACCCCTTTTTTCTCTCCAAGTAAGATCGCTGGGGGCACTTTGGGGGCCAACAGAACTGGGCCCTTGGTCCAATCTTGAATCTTGGGGGAAGGGTAGTGGACAGGCAGCATTAGCTCTGCTGCAATATTGGTGACTTTGGTTGAAAAACAGTGACTCCAGCCATACACACACACTTCAAAAAATGTCCCTCCTTTCTCACTTTCTGAAAGGAAACAGTGAGCAGACTGTAACAAGTGCCAGTGGCTGGCACCATTTCCACCCCACCCCCTGCATAGGAATCAGTGGAGAGAACTGTACCTTCACCAAGAGGCAGTAGTTTGGCGCGGGTCTGTAAAATCAAATCCTGTGGTCCAATTCACTTGACATTTGGAGATTCCATTGATTAAACAGAGAGAACTATGTTCTGTGCAAATTTGGTGTCATTATCTTTATAAACAGCAGTCCCAGACCCTTCCATAGAAGGGTAATGATCCCAAAGCATCATAATCTGAAAAACCACCTTGATTTAAACCCCAAACCAGCAGTATCCTACAAGAATATAAGCAATTACTGAAAAGATGCCCCCCCAGAGATAACAATTTATTTATTTTTTTGATGCACACCCCTGCTCAGGAAAGGTAAAGGTGCATGTGTGCCAAACTCTTGCAGAAGGCGCTTTCCAACTGTCCTGTCTTGCTTTAGAAACATAACCCCCAAAGTCGGGAGTAGGTATAGCAGTGGAGCAAGGGGGAAGGGTTGGAAGTGGGGTGGCTCTGTATGTCAGAGAGGGTATACAGTCCAGTTAGATTGAGAGGATAAGAAAATTGGATTCGCTTCTGGAAATGCTATGGGTTGAAATAGGAAGCTTAACACTGGAAGTGTGTCATCACCCACCAGATCAAAAGACAGAAGAGGATTATAAAATGATGAATGAATTAAAGATAGTGACTAGATGAAATAACTGCATCATAATAGGTGATTTTAACCACCCACACATTGATTGGGTCAATATGTGTTCAAGTCGGGAAAAAGAGATTGGGTTTCTAGACATTCTCAATGACTGTGCTATTGAACAGATGGTCACAGAACCTACCAGGGGAGAGGCAATCCTGGATTTGGTCCTAAGTAACACCCAAGACCTGGTGAGATGTAAAAGTGATTGCACCTCTTGGGAACAGTGACCATAGTGTTGTTGAGTTTAACATTTGTATAAATAGGGAGTTGCCCAAAAAGACTGACACAACCACTTTTAACTTTAAAGGGGGTAAATTATCTGATATGAGGTAACATGTGAGGAGGAAATTGAAAGGAAAAGTAGAAAAGGTCAAAACCATTGGGGAAGCTTGGAGACTATTTTAAACTACAATCCTAGAAGCTCAGAAAAAATATATACCACAGGTTAGGAAAGGCACAAATAAGTATAGAAAAAGCCTGCATAGCTAACAAAGTAATGGAAGCTGTAAAAGGTTAGAAGGATTCCTTTAAGCGGTGGAAAGCCAGTCTCAGCGAGGTTGATAAAAGGGAACACAGGCTGTGGCAATTAAAATGCAACTCTGTGATCAGGCAGGCAAAAAGAGAATATGAGGAGCATATAGCAAAAAACATAAAGACCAACAATAAAACTTTTTTCAAATACATTAGAAGCAGGAAACCAGCCAAGGAGGCAGCGGGGTCCTTGGATGACCAAGGGGGAAAAGGAGTAGTGAAGGATGATAGGGAAATGGTTGAGAAGCTGAATGCATTTTTTGCCTCTGTCTTCACTGTGGAAGATGGGAAGTGCTTGCCCACTCCAGAACTGCTGATTTCGGGAGGGGTGTTGAAAGACCTGATCCAGGGTCTAGAATGAACATTCACTGGGCTACAAATGACAACCAAGATGCAACGATTTCACTCTGCATGGGGAACAAAGAAGTGGGTATTGTTCTGCTATAGGTTAAGTGAGATATCTGACAAAAGACATATGGCTTTGTGTACAGGGGCCTCTGCCTCCAGACAAGACAATACCAATGCTCCCTCTAAACTGTGGAGTCTTGTGAGCAAAAATTCTACTTTGTGAGCTACTGGCATTAAGGTTGTGAGTGAGCGATTTGGCTACTGCATACATTAGTTTGCTCTGGAGCCATCCTACCTGAGCTGAGAAATGTGTGAGCTGGAGGCTAAAAAACTGTGAGCTGGCTCACACTAACTCAGCTTAGAGGGAACACTGGACAATATTACCTCACTACTTCTAGTTTAGGGGGAACAATCAAGTCATCAATCATGTTGATGGAGACAACATCTTCCATCCTTTGGTCATTTGTAATCCATGCATCAACTTCCTGGTCCAGATCAAAGAACAGCAACAAGGCAGACCTAGTGACTTCTTTCCAGTGAAATCATCATGGAACAGACTGACCAACTGACACAAAGAACAGCCAGCAGCAAAAAGGAGATTGGGCAGGGCACTGGGCCAGTGGACATCCCCAAGTGGCTCATAGAGGTCCATTTCTCCAGCTGAGGCACGGGGGAGGAAAGACACAAGTCCCATCAGTCTTGCAATGGGTGAACAAAGCTAGATGGAAAAACGCCAGTTCGTGTCCCATCGCCTTCAATGAAACCCACCTGAAAGAACAAACAAAATGGCAGCAAGACTAAAAGCAGAACAAAATGGGAGACAGCAGACCCAGAGAACACAAAAACATAAGAGAAGCCAATATTGAATCAGGCCAATGGCCCATCTAGTCCAACACTCTGTCACACAGTGGCCAAAAATACCACATGCCATCAGGAGGTCCAGCAGTGGGGCCAGGACACTAGAAGCCCTCCCACTGCTGCCCCCCCCCCAGTACCAAGAATAGAGTGCATCACCTGCCCCAGACTGAGAGTTCCTATCTATACCTTGTGGCTAATATCCACTGAAGGACTTCTGCTCCATATGTTTATCTAATTCCCTCTTGAAACTGTCCATGCTTGTAGCTGCCACCACCTCCTGTGGCAGTGAATTCCATGTGTTACTCACCCTTTGGATGAAGAAGTACTTCCTTTTATCTGTTCTAACTTGACTGCTCAGCAATTTCATTGAGTGTCCACGAGTTCTTGTATTGTGAGAAAGGGAGAAAAGTACTTCTTTCTCAACCTGTTCTATCCCATGCATAATCTTATAAACCTCGAGAGAGTTGGGTGTGATGTGGTGGTTAGTGGGCGTGACTGGGACTAAGGAGGGGATGGTGCAAGTCCTCTCTCAGCCATAAAGCTGCGTAGATGATCCTGAGCTAGCCATTTGCTCTTACCTAACCTATCTCACAGGACAGTTATGACAGTTATGAAGGTACAGTAAAGAGTTATGAATGATGGTAACAGTTAAGAAAGACCTGATGGTGTCCGGGAAGAAGCTCCGTCATTGTGGTTGTTAAAATGGCTATCGGAATCGTTACAGTTGGGGTCTCTATTATATGTAAATAAACCTGTTGAGTTCCTTCACTAATGGCTGTGGTCAGTTTTCTAGGGAACCTGGAAGATCTTCCTGAATTTCCATTATATCAGGAAGAAAAAACAGGATCATCTGACTGAACTGATGGTGGGAAGGACATCATAATGCCCAAGAGTCAAGATATGATTTGAAGGGCACATGACACAGCACCCTTGCCAAAGCTATGTAGGACTTGGTCTGATCAGTGCCTGGGTGTGAGACCCCATGATGCTGCAGTAAGACTGAAGTACATTAAATGGGTTATAAATATATTCATATGAGGAATCTGACTTCCTCAACAGAAATTACACAAATCTTGCTTCTGAATTACATGAAAATGGTTTCTTCACAGGAAGTGATATTAAATTTACTAACAGCAGCGTTAGCGCATCATTTGAAGTCAAGATATATAACTGATAAAACAGACTGGTTAATAAAAGTGGGAGATGTTGTTAAAATGGTAAAGGTAACAGCATTAAAACATTAGAAGAGGTTAGATAGTGGGGAGCATCAATGGCAACTTGTATTATGTTATATAGAAAAGGAGATGACTGGACATGTAACTAGCTTGTAAAAAAGGAGTATTTTATTTAAAGTATTTAATGGACTTGTGTATTAAATAATTTAATAGTGTATTTTGCATTTTTCTAAAGTAAAAGATTCCATGGCCAGAGTCGCTTAGAACAGTTTCTAGAGGGTAGATTCAGGTGGTCAGCCATGTTGGTCTGAAGCAGTAGAACAAAGTTTGAGTCCAGTGGCACCTTTAAGACCAACAAGAGTTTTACTCCGTTTCCATTTCACAGTGTCTGAGGAAGTGTGTGTGCACACGAAAGCTCACACCTTGATTAAAACTGTTGGTCTTAAAGGTGCCACTGGACTCTAAAAACTTTGAGGTTTGAGGAGTAAATCTTCAAAAGTCTTGCAGCACCTTGAAACTTAACAAATTTTCCCAGCCCTCACTTAGTCTGATACATCCAATCTCATTTAGTGGGCACAAAACAAAAAAACTGACCTGAGGATGTTTCTAAGTGAGGCCAGGAGACCTCACATTTGTTAACCTTTCTCAGCCTTTTAGGAGATGCTGACAGGTGAAGTGAGAATTCTAACCAGGGTGTGGAGACAAGAGTGGTGGTGGTGGCTGCTTGGGAGTCATTAATCTGAAGCGTGTAATCCTTTGATTGCTTGTGGAGGTGTGTTTCAGAGGAATGGGGAACTAAAACTGAGAACAGAACTCTCAGACCTTCAGCTCCACAGTTAGGGGTGGGCTGGGAGGCAAAAATGGCCCCCAGGTCTGTCCCCAGCCCTACACCACACCACATCACATCACAGAGGGGAAGGAAAGGATGAAGAGGGCTTGCTCTCCAGTCCAGTCCTCTGATGGAGATGGGGAGGGAAGGAGTAGGCTAACTGTAATTTCTGCCTGCCCTCTTTGTTCAGGGTGGGGACTGCTGGCTTACCATGATGGTTTGCACCAGCCTGTCTTGCCTGGAGTGTGGGCTGCCAGCTTGCAGGGATGCAGGGCAACTGGCCATCGCCCCCCCAAGTCCCTAAATTTGTTTCTCTGGAGAACTCATGGCCACCAATGGGGGGATACCAACATAGAGATTCCTGGCCCATGAAGATAGCCAAGGCATGTGGTTTGTTTTCATAGGGTTAGGTCTGGGTGACTGGAGGTGGCCTAGAGATAATTTTTGTCTGAGGACCAGTTTTACCCAAGCTGGAAGAAGAAGTGATAATCTGACCCTGTAGATTCAGCAGTGCTTACCCAATTCTGCTCATCCTCTTCTCGTGTGACCACAATCACCTCCCCCTTGGAGAAAGTAAGTTCTCGAGCCTTGTCCCCCTTGCAGGCAGCCAAAGCCATCGTCCTCTTTAGCCGTCCTTTGGCCTACAGAAGCCAAAACAACTGTCACCACCAGTTCTACAAAGACCACTCATTCACTGGCTAAGGAGGCAGGGCTATAAGCAACCAAGAAATGGGGAAAAGCCTACATTTGTAATGCCTACTTTTTGGCAACAGAAGACCACACTGACAAATGCTGAGCTATATGAAGATCCCAAAACGCATGTTCAAAATGCTACAAGACATCTCAGAAAACTCACTGGAGCAAACCTTCTGGGCATTGGAACTGGAGGAGGAGTTTGGGCTACTGTTGGAGCCTTGAAGGATGGCAGTTCTTCTGGGCTACCCAAGCTCTGTGGAGAAAGAGGATTGCCAGACGATTTACCCACTGAGCCACTATTGATGCGCCGGTAGGATCGGGTACACTCTGAGCTGTAGAGGATGAGAGACCAGAATGGCTTAGAACAGAGGTGTTGAACTCATTTGTTATAAGGGCCGGATCTGACATAAATGTCACTTTGTTGGGCCAGGCCATACATGCTATAAAATGTAACACAAGGTACCCAAGGTATCTCTCCTATATAATAATTCTGTTTTGGAGTGGCAACATTCCATATGCCCCCAAATCACTTCGCTCAATGCTCTGTCACTCAGCATGTCTCCCTACCTGCTGGCCGCATTCCTTGAGTCCCACCCACAGAAGCCACGCTGGCCAAAAATTCCCTCACAACACAGTTGCTTTCCCTCCCTAAAGAGTCTTGCGTTTGCTTGTGGTGCCGGCAGCAGCAGCACCCTGCTTTCCCCGTGCCTCGCCCTGGCGTGCTCTCTCCAAGGCAGCAGCTGAGAGCTGACCCTGCTCGGCCCAGAGAGACAAAGGCTCTGAGCACGCAGGCCAGCCTAAGCAGGCCTCGCCAGAGCGGCAAAAGCCCAGTGGCCACCGACGCGCACCCGGGAATGTGTGGCCTGAGAGTGAGAGGCAGCGGCAGCATTCTCAACGATGGAGGAGCACCAGAATATGTGCTGGGTAACGCTGCTCGCCTCTTTGCTGCGGCTTGCTCGGAGGAGGCCGAGACCTCCTGGAGGCAGCGGCGGCGGCTCCACACACCTGCTTGGGGGGCCCCTCTTTCTAGATATGTTTCTATACAATGGGCTTTGCTCCTAGTAAATTTAAAAAGGAGATTTCATTTACTGAATGGCAACAGAATGACAATAGCAGGCTTGACTGGATTGGGTGTGATATGAATAGGGGTAGTAGGCATGGAGATACCAGCATTGGTAATGAGACAGGAAATCTAGATCTCAGTTCAGTCCAGGAGGATGCAAAGAATAAATGGACATAAGTCTGACATTAGAAACCACAACATTCAGTTGCTGAACTAAGAGTAGCAGTGCTCTTACAAAGGAATTTCTAAGGGGAATTAGAAAGAGAAACTGCTGAATTGCAATTGATAATGAAGCTCAAGACAATGCATCCTCCAGGACTGAACTGAAACCTGTCTCATTACCAATGTGCGCTATTATCATTTGGCATCTGAAATCACACCACTCTCCAAGATATAAGGACCAATCCAAGTGTTCTAATTAGGGTCTTTTTGAAAGCAAATAAAATCCAAATAGGAACAGAGAAATCCAATCTTTTTTTTTTTTTTTTTAAAAAGCCTTTTCAGAATAAGACAAAATAATTTCCTCAATGTAAATTGTGCTTGTCAGAAGAATCCTCCCTCCCTCCCTCCCTCTGAAGAAGTGTGCTTGCACACAAAAGCTTATACCTGGGATAAAATGTTGTTGGTCATAAAGCTGTCATGGGATTCTAACTTTGTTCTCTCTGTTCTCCCCCTCCCTTCCTCCCAAAAAGAGGAGCAGCCCTGGAGAAGCAAGCAGAAGCTGTGTGTGTGTGTGTGTATGTGTGAGAGAGAGAGAGCGAAAGAGAGAGCAGGGGGCTTTTCTTTGTATTTCTCCCATGGGGAGCAGCCACTGAGGGAGCTAGGGAGGGGAGAGGCAAGAAGCGAAAAGCCACTGAGGGAGCTGGGAAAAAAGCAAGCTATGGTGCAGCTTTAGGAGCAGCTCTGGTAAAGGAAGCAGGAGAAGGAATTTGCTTGAGGGCCTGATCTGGCCTGCAAGCTATATGTTTGACACCTCTGGCTTAGAAGCTATCACAACAGTAGGAAAATCCTTCTTTAACTGCAAAACAATGCATTGAGTGTGCTGGCCTAGTATGGGAAGCCAGGGAGAGTTTGGCTATTTGGATGGTGTACCATCCACCCAACGCACCAGCCAATAGCCTACCGACCCTGATGGAGGCTATGTTGGGCTGGGCATTGGAGCACCCTGTATTGATACTCCTGGGTGACTTCAATGTTCATACTGATGATGCAGCTTCCATTCAGGTGACTCTCCCAATATGTAATGGCCCCCACACACCAGGCTGGGCACATGCTTGATTTGATCTTCACGGCAGGGGTTACAGTGGACTGGATCACTGCTATGGTAGTACCATGGTCGGACCACCATATCCTGAAGGCCCGTCTGAATGTATCACCCCAACCCTGTTTTGGGTGGCGAGTGCATTTTAGCTTGCACTAAATGGACCATATTTGGCTTCAGATGGCTCTATGGGATCTGATGCCCCCTCGCGGCTCATTAGATGAGCTTGTTGAGGACTGGCACAGCTGACTCTCGGCAGCCATTGACGAGGTCACTCTCCAACATCCTCTGTGCCTTCACTCTAGGCTAGCTCCCTGGTTTACCCAGGAGCTGCGGCTGATGAAGCGGAGGCTAAACCGGCTAGAGAGAGAGTGGTGGAACTCTCGTGACAAAGCCACAGGAACATCTTATAGAACATTTATGAGGTCCTATGAGATGGCAGTCAAAGTCACTAAGAGAGAGTATTATGCAGCCACGATTGCATCTGCAAGCTCACGCCCAGCCCAATTATTTAGAACTATTCACTCCATAATTACCCTGCTACAAGGCAGACCAAATGCTAGGGAATTGGACATTGGCTGTGAGGCTTTTGCGAGCTATTTCATAGATAAGGTCTTGTTGCTCCGCCGTAATCTCCCTACCACAATTGAGACAGTGAGCAAACTCGAGGCTACATTCACACCTTAAAGTCAGGTTATGGATTATTTCAGTCCACTCAGCCTAGAGGAAGTCTACAAATTGCTCTCAACTGTGCCACCCCATCATGTGCAGCCTTGACCCATGCCCATTGTGGCTAATTAAAGCTGGCTGTGATGGATTCCAAGGTACCCTAAAGGAGATTATTAAGAAGTCCCTTTCTGAGGGGCTTTTCCCCAGAGCACTCAAGGAAGCAATGATTCACCCTTTCCTAAAAAAAACCCATCTCTGGATCCAGCCATATTGGCAAATTATCCTCCCGTTTCTAGTTTGACCTATCTGGGCAAAATAATTGAGAGGGCGGTGGCAATATAGTTGTAGAGCTTTATGGATAACACTTTCATGTTAGATCCCTTCCACTCCAGTTTTTGCCTAGGCCATGGGACAGAGACGGCACTGTTTACCTTCATGGACGACCTCTGGAGACATCTAGATCGAGGCAGATAAGTGATGCTGTTTCTGTTGGATCTCCTTTCTCCAGGGTTGAGGACAAAACTGTGGCAGTAGGGGAACAATTGTCCCAAAGGCACCCACTGGTTTGCAGAGTGCCCCAAGGGGCAGTGCTTTCCCCAGTGTTATTCAACATCTACATGCACCCCCTTGCCCAGATTGCCCAGCAACATGGGCTGTGGTGTCACCAATATGCGGATGACACCCAGCTCTATCTGATGCTGGGCAGATAGTCTGACTCCAGACGGTTACAAGCCGTGGCTGGATGGCTTAGACCAAGCCAATTGAAATTGAATCCAATGAAGATGGAGGTCCTGTGCCTGAGTCAGAGCGGTCCAGGGTTAGGGATCCCACTTCCAACCTTTGATGGGGCTCTGCTGGTGCCAGCGCTGGAGGTTAGGAGTTTGGGAGTGCTCCTGGATGCCTCCTTAATAATGGAGGCCCAGGTAGCTGCCACTGCCAAGTCTGCTTTTTACCATCTTTGGCTGATTAGGCAGCTGGTTCCCTTCCTTGAATGCAATGACCTAGCAACAGTTATCCATGCGATGGTTACCTCGAGACTGGACTACTGTAATGCTCTCTACATAAGGCTGGCCTTGGCATGAATCTGGAAGCTGCAGCCAGGCTCTTGATGGGTCTCCCTATGTGGGAGCACATCTAACCTGTGCTAAAAGCACTGCACTGGCTGCCGATAGCATACTGAATTTGCTTCAAGGTGCTGGTTCTTACCTTTAAAGCCTTTCCCCACATGTCCCCCAGAGAGCACTGCGTTCAGGGTCCCAAAATCATCTGGCCTTCCCTGGTCCCAAAGATGCCAGGCTGGCCTCAACCAGGGCCAGGGCCTTCTCAGTGGTGGCTCCATACTGATGGAATGAGCTCCTGGAAGACATCAGGGCCCTGTGGGACCTTCTACAGTTCCACAGGGCCTGCAAGATGGAGCTCTTCCACCAGGCCTTTCATTAGGAACCGCATCTAACTACTGTACTGTGCTTAGGTCCGCCTCCCCTAGACTCACTATCAGCAGCCTGTGCTCACCAGCATAATTGGATGGGATAAGATGAATTACAACACTGACTATTCCCTTATGACTAATCCAATATGTCCTACTGTGACCGCTATTACAATTTTACTACTACCATCAAGTTTGTTCTAGCACCTTAGTACCTTATGATTGTTTATAATTGTTACGATTAATTGTGATGTTTTATATTTGTGCTGCTTTTATGGGTTTTTAATTTTTATGTAAGCTGCCCTGAGCCTGCTTCGGCGGGGAGGATGGGATATAAGTTGAACAAATAAATAAATAAATAAATAAATAAAACCATAGGTCTTAAACTTTCCTGGATGTGAGACTCACCTTGACAGAGTAGCACAGCATCCACTAAGCTTGGTGGATCCAGAAGGAAGTTTGAGAACATCTGTGAGCCAGCTAAATGGGATCTCACCTGAGTGTATGCTCCTCCTCAGTTGCAGGTATTTAGTGTGTGCATGACCAGAGGCAGAAGCCAAAGGGCTTCTGGACTTGGCATTCAGCCTGGGCTGGCAGCTGGTAGCACTGTGTGATCCAGCCCATGAGATTCAGGATCAGCCTTAGAGTTCTTTTGTATATTCCCCACCCACCCTTTCTGTGTCATTGATCTAAATTATCATCTTATAATCAAATAGCAAAGACAGCCAAATCAAAGTATACTTTAATCCAGTGACTGGAGCTGTGAACAAGCAAGGAAGATCTTTCTACAAACCTGTAAAGGTTTGCAGAAAAATGTGAAATCTAACAAAAAATTCCTTTTTAAAGAAAAAAAACACAGAAAAATGATCAAAGGACCACCTGCAGCTTTAAGCAATAGATTCCCCCAGTGGCTGTTGCTAGGCAACAACAATATTCTAGGCTAGATTTCTGTGAGTAAAAGGGCAAGGTCATTGTGGTCAGGCCAGACTAGGATGGCCAGCTCCTGGTTGGGAAATTCCTGGAGATTTTGTGATGGAGTCTCAAGAGGAAAGAGGTCTCAGCTGAATACAATGCCATAGAGACCATCCTCCAAAGCAGCAGCGGGACAGATCTCCAGTTCCCACCAGGAGGCTGACAACCCCAGGCCTGGAAGCAACCTCTGGGTGACTTGATACCACCTGACTTGCATGACTCAACTAGGCCTGGCTACTTCCTACTGATTAACAGCAGCCTCCCTATGAAAGCCAGTGTGGTGTAGCAGTTAGAGCTTCAGAGCAGGGTCTGGGAGACCCAGATTTGAATCCCCATCTTGCTGTGGAAGCTAACTACATGAGTTAGGACCAGTTACATACTTTCAGCCTAACATAGCTCACAGGTTGTTGTGCAGATAAAAAGGAAGAGAGGAGGATAATGTAAGGTGCTTTGTTCCCCACTGTGGAGAAAGGTGGGGCATAAATGAATAAATAATAAGTACAGCTGGATGGGAGGCAGATAAAAAGTGGGTTGGTGAATGGCTGGGAAAGGGAAGAGGATATGGGGTTTCCCACAAGAAGGAAAAGTAGAAATATTACAGGGAAGGGGATACAGGGGAAAGTGAAGTGCCATTTCACAAGCCCAGTGGCCAGCACCACAGAACTGGGCCAGAGTTTTCCTAGATAGTGGCAGCTGGGGGCGGGAAGCTTAAGACAGAGGGGCAGATAAAAGTAGATTGGGTGTTAGATGGGAAGAAAATAGGAGTGCAGGTTGGGAAATACCTGGAGATTGGGGGGGAGGTGATTGAAGAGGGAAGGGACCTCAGAAGGTTATAATGCCATAGACTCTACCCTCCAACACAGCCCTTTCCTCCATGGGAACTAGGGTTGCCAACCTCCATGTGGGGGCTGGAAATTATCCATAATTACATCTGATCTCCAAATGACAGAGATCAATTCCCTTCGAGAAAATGGCTGCTTTGGAGGATGCACTTTATGACATTATATCCAGTTGAGATTGTTTCCCTCCCCAAAACTCACCTCCTAGGGCTCCACCCCAAAATCTCAAGGAATTTCTCTATCTGGAGCTGGCAACCCTAGAAGGAGAGAAGGAAATAGGAAAAAGGGAGAGCCTTTGGGGGCTTTCAGGAGAGGGAAAGAGGAAATAGAGGAGGAGGGGGAAATAAGATGTGTTCTGCAAGTCCTTGTATACCCTTGTATATTCTAATTGTGAAGTCAACCAAATTTGAGTGACTTGATAGTACCCAGATCCAAGTAGTCAGCTGTGTTGGTCTGAAGTGGTAGAACAAATTTAGAGTCCAGTGGCACCTTTAAGACCAACAAAAGTTTATTCAAGGTGTGAGTTTTCATGTGCACGCACACTTTTTCAAATACATTGGAATGGAAGGTAAGGTTCAAACTTATAGATGGGTTGAATGTTAATTTACTGTTCAGCTCATCTATAAGTCTGAACCTTTCCTCCTATTCCACTGTATTTGAAAAAGTGTCCATGCACACTAAAGGTCATACCTTGAATAAACCCTTGTTGGTCTTAAAGGTGCCACTGAACTCTAAATTTGATTGTACTCAACTTGCATGACTCAACTAGGCCTGGCTGCTTCTTGCTGCTTGCTTCTTATGAGGCTACATTCTTACTTGTCATTGAAACAGGGTGAACATGATGGCTTGACCTTAGTGCTTTGATACGCTCTGCAGACCTTCATAAGAATTGTTTTTTCTGAAGATTGTTGATTTGTTAACTGTATACAGCCTCACACTATAAATGTTAAACGTGAGTCTTGCAGTTTGAAATTATTTTTGGTGTTGTTCAGTCGCACAGTCAAGTCCAACTCTTGGCGACCTCATGGACCACATCACGCTAGGCCCTCCTGTCTTCTGTCATCCTCCAGAGTTTGCTTAATTTCATGTTTGTTGCATCAGTAACACTGTCTAACCATCTCATCCTTTGCCGTCCCCTTCTTCTTTGACCTTCAATCTTTCCCAGCACCAGGGTCTTCTCCAGTGAGTGCTCCCTTCTCCCCAAAGTATTAGAGCTTCAGCTTCAGTATCTGGCCTTCCAGGGAACAGTCAGGGTTGATTTCTTTTAGGATTGACTGATTTGATCTTCTTGTAGTCCAAGGGGCTCTCAAGAGTCTTCTCTAGCACGACTGTTTGCGGGCTTCTTCCGGTTTGGCAGGCTGATGGCAGCTGTTTCTCCCGGCTTTCGGGGACACGGACTGCAAACCAGTGAGTAGAGAGAGGGTGTGATTGTACGCATCCCCCCCGGGCTCGTGGGATGAGTCCTGAGTCAGGGGGCACTGAAGTTCGCCACCCCCCCAGCTTCTAGCCTGGGGGTGGGGGCATCCTTTTGCCCTGATGGTCTCTCTGCTGTGTTCCAGTACTGGCCAAGGCTTCACGTACTGGACCAAGCGACGGTGATCAAGTTCTAATTAAGCAACTGGCGAAATCCATGAAGTAACTGAAGAAGTGTGAGTAAAAGCTATTAAGCATCAGAGGGAGGCAAAGTTTATCCCTGTAAGCATGGGGGGGGAGGTAATTACGGGGCCCCCCCAGATGACCAGATAAAGGAGATTAATTACTACTGGATAAATGGAACTTGAAGGGACTGTGATGGAGGAGTGCCGAGATTTAAGAACCGAGTAAGATGCTGAACTGCAGGCTGTGGAAGGTCAGTAGTTCAGCAGTTCGAGACCCGGGTGCCGCATGACGGGGTGAGCTCCTGTCTCTAGTTCCAGCTCCTGCCAACCTAGCAGTTCGAAAGCAAGAAATTGCAAGTAGATAAATAGGTACCACTTTGGTGGGAAGGTAACAGCGTTCCGTGCACCTTGGTGTTTAGTCATGCCGGCCACATGACCACGGAAACGTCTTTGGACAGCGCTGGCTCTTCGGCTTTGAAATGGAGATGAGCACCGCAACCCTAGAGTCGGATTCGACTGGCTTTCGAGCAAGGGAACCTTTACCTTTACCTAACAGATAAGCAAACGTTCAGGACTTTAAAAAAAGTATCTGAAAATCTACGTCAACTGGCTGGCTAGAAATGGCAAGTTTTCTTTTAAAGGCTGTTAACATCACAGTAAGAGTCAGAGTGAGGCAAAGTCTACCCCCTCCTCAAAAAAAAAAAAAAAGAAAGAAGCGGAGGGGAAAGGGAACTCCCTCCCCCCGTATAAGAATGTTAAAATAAAGCTCTTAAGGGGGTAGAGCGAAAAGAGAGAAAGGATTGAATGGAAAAACTTACGAGTGTTGAAGTGCTCTTAGGCTGTAAATGCAGCAGAACTTTCCTTTTGCAGACAGAGAGTGGGAATCCCCCCCAAAAAAAGATAAGGCTACTATGTAAACATCTGAAAGCAACCTCTTTAGGCATTGGAAATCGTCCTTTTCCTTTTCAAAGAAACTCTAAACATCTCCGTGAGTGGTGACTATGAGAACGAGTTGATGGATTTATGGGACCCTTGTAATTTGGTAATAAAAAAAAGATAAACAGATAAACAGACCCCTCTGAAAATGGCGCTTGTTGCGTTGAAAGAATTAAAATGAAACTGAATCCTCTTCAGGAAGTCGAAAGCTTAACTGAACAATAAACTCTACTGAGAAAGACTGGTGGGGCAGCGGGGCAGCTATGTTCTCCCTTGGCAAGAGAAAAATAAAGTTACTAGGCATTTTAATGGGGGGGACAGAGCTAATGAAATGTTGAGTGAAATGTGGATACGTGGGTTAGTTGTTCAGGAGGTAGTGGATTTTTAGAAGATATGGACTGTGAGCTGAAGAAGATCGAGAGAAGAGGATTCTCCAGTGAAGAATTATTTTGCAGATAATGCTTTTGGTTAAGGGGGGGAGGTACAGATAAAATAGAGGTGAAGGGTTCACATAGAAAAGATGAATGATTGATGATTGGTCAAATGAAATTTAAATGTATTTTATCAACTTAGACTAATATTTTAAATGGAAGAGGTGAAGGGGATGTTACTTGATGACTATTTAGGTTCTTTCTGTGTTGTTTTTCTTTTTAATAAGAGTATAAATGGAGTGAGCTTTTAGAAGAAGGATATTCAAGCCTAATTTTGATATATTTAGTAATTTCACTTAAATAATTTTGGATGTTGGGAGGATTGCAGGTAATGGTTGGTTAATGGACAGAATAGAATAGCCAGATGGACAGAAACTATTGTATTTTAGATAATGAGGATGCCTGATGTTTGCATAAAAGAAATTTAGGTGTATTTCAGAAGTATTCTCCAAACAGTCTGTATGAGCTAGAGCTTCTATAAGCAATTGATTTAACAGTCACCTTCAAGGTTAACAACTGAAAGTTCTTCTTAATGCCATATTTGTAAGCATTGTATACGATTACCACACCTTGGATTTTCTTTTCTATCTCCCTTTTTTGTAGTTTTTAGTACCCTTCTGTACTTTCTGTAGTTTTTTAGAAAATGCAATAAAAAATCCCTTTTGGGGGGCCAAAAAAAAAAAAAAAGAGTCTTCTCTAGCACCATAATTCAAAAGCATCTATTCTTCGGCGCTCAGCTTTCCTTATGGTCCAACTCTCGCAGCCATACATTACTACTGGGAATACCATTGCTTTGACCATACGGACTTTTGTTGGCAGGGTGATGTCTCTACTTTTTATTATGCTGTCTAGGTTTGCCATAGCTTTCCTCCTAAGGAGCAAACATCTTTTAATTTCATGGTTGCAGCCACCATCTGTAGCGGTCGGTCCTATTCAGAAGAAGACTCACAAAACAAATACTTTATCTGGAACTTTCAGCAATCTTTTGGAGCTTTGTTTTGGACTTTATTGTTATGTAGTACTTTGTACCTTACATTGATTCATACTGGATTGTTATTGTCATATATTACACTATTTGGACACAATTCATGAGTATTTGTTTATTGTAGTGTCTATACACAGCTTTGCGTTTTCTGTTTCTTACTGTTTATCTGTGGCTCTGGTTCTCTGGTTTTTTTGAGATACTGCTTCTTACTGTTCAACAGCAGCCACCCAATGAAAGCCAGTTAGAGCTTCAGAGTAGGATCTGGGAGACCCCAGGTTCAAATACCCATTTTCCTGTGGAAGATCACTGAATGATTTGGGGCCAGTCACATACTTTCAGCCTAACCTACCTTACAGGGTTGTTGTGAGGATAAAAAGGAGGAAATGAGAATAATGTAAGTTGCTTTGGTTCCCACTCAGGAGAAAGGTAGGATACAAATGAAATAAATCAATGAAAACTGAAGAATGGTAAATATAGCTGAAGATAGGAGGCAGATAAATGGTAGGTTCGTGAATGGCTGAGGAAAGAATGAGGCAAGGAAAGGGGAGGAATATGGGGGTTGCCAGGAGAAGGGAAAGAGGAAATAGTGTGGGGAGGAGGATACAAATGAGAGTGAGGTGCCCCCCTCACAAGTTCTTGAAAGTTCCCAACCATGCAAGTGGGCCTGGCCCAAAAACTGGCACCAAAAACTGGGCCACAGTTTTCCTAGGTAGAAACTGTTGGGCGGGAAGTTGAAGACATGAGGGGCAGATAAAGGTAGGGTGACTGTTGGGTGGGAAGGAGAAAAGGAAGCTGGACAAAAGGAAAAGCTACACTTTTAGGAAAGGGAAATAGGAAATAGTGGGGAAGGGGGAAATGAGATGCCTTCCACAAGTCCTTGCAGATTCCCACGTGTGTATTTCAGATTCTTTAGGCCAAAAAATGTAGCTGGGCCCTTTGAATCCCCAGTGAAGAGAAAAGCAGGACAGAAGTGTCTAATTACTGGATCAAGTTCAAGGTTTTGGTTCTAACTTCTAAATCCCTATGTGGTCTGGGATCAACATACTTTCAGGACCATCTCTGTTGGTATGTCCCTCAAAAAGTGTTACACTCTGTGGATCAACATTTACTGGTGGTCCTTGACTCGAAGGAGGTCCACTTAACCTCAACCAGAGCCAGAGCCTTTTCAGGTCTGGCACTGGTCTGGTGGAACACTCTCCCAAAAGAGATCCAGCCCCTGCGGAACCTAATGCAGTTTCACAGGCCTGTAAAACAGAGATGTTGCACCGGGCCTATGGTTGAAGTGGTAGGTACTGGCCTCCCCCTGCATGGTTCCATCTTGCATGGTTCCTTTTTGTTTGCCCACCTCCTGCAGTTACCATCTACTACACATATGTGGAGTTGATTTAGGAGTAGTTGTATTTAATTGGTGCTATTGATTGTTATTTGATGCTATTATTTACTGAGGTTATATTGGATTTTTAATTATTGCTGACATTGATTATTATATTGTATTATTTTATTTATTGTTGTAACCCACCCTGAGCCTTGCCGTGTAGGGGAGGGCAGGCTGGAGATCAAATTAAATAAATAAAAAATTGTATAGACATGAAATAATAGTAGTTGCTATCTGAATTATTTGGCTCAAAACAGATGGAAAGGGAAGGCAAAGTCAGCTTCTAATGGAAGCCATAATCTAGGATGTATGTAAGACCAGCTGTTCAGAGATGGTGTTAACATACGAGATATCCTCCTTGCAATCTCTGACAGTTAACTCAAGGTCCCACCTGAATTTGACTGGGGTTGCTTGATCAGGGGATGTCCCAGGAGAAGGCTGTTGCACCATTATCTGATTTGGCTCCGATCTTCTTCGCTGGGATCCACCTTCCATTTCTGAGCCGGTTTCCCAGTAGGCTGTGCCTTTGACTTCGACAGAGTTACGGGAACTACAAGGATGCCGGAACATGCCACTGCCCAGCATGCCAGGAGCACTGGTAATGGATAAAGTCTGAACATCTGGGATATCTGATTGTTGAGGCAGAGGCTCAGAAGACTCTAAAGGAAAGGAATGTGCTCATTCAGCCACAGAACCTGTATTTTTATAAACCCATATTTTACAGACACCCCTTGTTATCCAAAACAAAATGCTAGCAAAATGAGATGTCCTTATTTGTTTATGCAACTTGCAACAAAATTGCACTTCTTTTCAGAGGACTGTGTTGTTCAAAGCATTCAAAGTATCACTCAGCTAAGTGGGGAGCCATCCTGCAGTGGACGACTCCTTGACCCAGAGGAGGGCTCTGCACTTAGCTGAACTGAGTGGTTGTTATACCACCCAGGAAGAATGCCAACTGCCTCCAGATAATCCATCCAATGCTATTTACAGGATGGATCATTATTCAATGATAAAACCCACACTTTGCATGCAGGCAGTGTGACTCTTAGCATTTCCAATTTGAGATCCCAGGGAGAAGATGCTGAGAAAGCCCCCACCAGAATACTTGATAGAGCTGGCCAGTCAGAGGAGACCCCACTGGTCTATTTTCCCCCCAGGACCTCTGCCCCTCCCAAGGCTTCCCACTTCCCTGCTCTCAAAAGTTCCCTCCCAGAATAGCTACTCTTTAAAAAACAAACACAAAACTACATCAAGTCTATGCAAATGCAATATATGCCAACATGCAGTAACCCTTTTAATTGCTGAGCACTGCTTACCCACACTGCTCTGCCCTGGTTTTGTCGTCACACCTGCTCTGATAGGTTTTTTGATGGGCAGCGGTGGAGGGATCTCCTCACTGTTTGATCTGTGTGGACCAGACTGTGAGGGGACAAGGACAGCCTCATAGGTCCTGTTGCTGATGTCCATGCCTGTGCAGCTCCGCTGGTTGTGAGCAAAGAGGGCAGGCTGTCCTGTGGTTGGGGATGGTGAGGACCCAAAAGACCACTGCAGTGGACTCACCTGGAAGAGGAGACAACAAAACTCTTTCCATACCTTCTAGTTACCCACCACAATCCTCTCATACTCTCATTCAGCCCATTCCCAAAAGGACCAGGTCTAAGCTATAAGTGCAACACTGTCCTTGGCAGAGTTACCAACCTCAAGGTGGGTACAGAGATCAGTTTCCTGGAGTAACTGGCAGCTTCAAAGAGAGGCTCTACAACAACACATCCAAGTGGAGCTCCTTCTCCCCCCAAACTCTGTCCTCTCAAGTGCTACCCCCATTTCCCAGGAATTTTTCAAGTCCAAATTGGCAGCCCTAGTGCTTGGCACATTGTAAACCACTGTGCAAAATAAAGTTAGGTAAGAAGATGTCCAGCCCCACTCACTTTGGTAACAGCCATCTGAGTGACATGTTTTTATGACTTTACCAGGGGGGAGGGCAGAATTGGTGGAGCTTGCAGATTTACTTGTTTCTATTTTATTTAAAACATTTCTGTGTTGCCTTACCACCCAAGGTGGTGATTTCATTAAAAGGCCCCTGATGAGAATCCCCCCATAATTCAAATACTACTACAGACCCTCACGTATCTGTGATAAAGAAGAGGCAACACTCCTAGTAGAAAATAGGAAGGCCTGTAAATAAAGAAAAGGGCTGAAGAGAAAGAAAGGGCAAAACCAGGAACAGGCCATGCTAGGTGAAAGAAGGGGGCAGAATGTACAACCCTGCTGAAGAAATCCTTTTCGGTTTCCGGCGTCGCGAATGGCGGCCGCTTCTCGGGACGCTCCCGGAGGCGGTTAGCCCACGCGCAGTTAGGGGGGGTCTTCGCATATGCGAAAGACCCTAGTGAGCCTTAGGTAAAGGCTCCGAACCGGGGGCGCTTGGGGAGTAGCCTCTTTGCCGGCAGACAGCCGGGAAATTGAGGCTTTCTCCCCGCCCCAATCGGCCCCGCTGCGGCGTGCCCGTAATGGGACTTAGCGGCGCCACCGAATTCCAGGAGTGAAAACAGCGCTATGGTTCAACATAAAAAGAAGTAGTGGCATCGAATCGTGAGTTGAAGATCTATTTTGAAGCGTAAATCGGAGCCCCCTGCATGCGTATAAGCGTTGGGAGGAGGGAGGAGTCCCCACCCCCTCGAGAAGCAAGCTATTCAAAGGGAGCGCGAAGGGGGGCAGAAAGAAAACAAAGTGTTGGTGAAAGTACCGTTGGGGCTGCATGGAAGAATGTGTTCATCTTAGCTTCCTGGGGGATGCGGCACGAACTTTTTAAAAGTAAACAAAAAAACAAAATGTCGATAATGGAAAAAGCCCTGCAGACACCGGAAGAGAAGAGAGGAGGGACTTCCGGTCCAGATAGCCCCCCCAAGAGCTTGCTGTCAATCAACAGAAAAAGGAGATGCTGTGCCCCCTGCTGGAACAATTGCAGAAGATCAACCAAACTTTGTTTAAAATGGAAAGTGTTCTCATCAGTCGACAGAAACAGATATTGGAAACAACTAGAAAGATGAAGGAGATTGAACAGAAATCGAATTTGATTCCAGGTTTCCAGGGCGCTAAAGAAGAGGAGAAAGAAGATCTAGGATTTACCTTGACAAATGTCTTGACACCCCTAACTGGCAGTGAAGCGATAAAGTTAAAAGAAGAGGTGGATAAGGCTCCCAAAGCCTATTCCACCTTTATAAAAAGAAATACTCTGCCAGTAGAAGGGGATGTCGAGCATAGCAGGCGACAAACGGGAGATCTAATTTCATCTGCTGAGTTTGTGGAGCCCTGGAAGCTTGAAGGCTAGAAGTTTAAGAAAAAAAGAAAAGAAAGAAGAAGGATTCCATCTTCAAAACACAGAAACTCCTGAAGAGACACGCCAGCAGGAAGAAGGATGCAGCATTCAAAATTGGGATAAGTGCAGAAGACAGCAGCCCAGGGGAAGGTGATGGAACGGAAGACTTCAAAGTTAAAATGGACTTAATCCATAATTGGAAGAAAATTAAGAAGAAGATACTTTGAGGACTGTTCGTGTTACATCTGGAAGGAGCTGTTTAATTACTAACCCCAATGGACTTTACTAACTGCATTAACAGAGTGATTTTGGACTTTGCTTTGGTTAAAAAGAAGATCTTCTAACCATGATGGATGCCAAAACTTGGTATTGGTTATTAACCTAAACTAACTCTCACTAACAGAAAAAAATTTCACTCCACCTTTTTCTTTCTCCATCTGTCTACCCTTCCCTTTTCTTATAAAAAGAATAAAATTCTCTCTTTTTTAAGAGAGTTTTACAAAAAAAAAAAAACCCTGCTGAAGAAATCCAAGCAGGGTTTTCCTTGTGCAGCCTCAGGCTCAGCATTCTGGGAGATTGACCCAAGACCTCCGTTGACTAGGGAAGCCAGAAGAAGACAGTAGTAATTCAGGATGGGGAGAGAGAGAAGAGCTTGGGACTGGCATGGCCAGGGAACATAAGATCAACATGCTGAGCTGTCTGGCCCATCACCTTCTCATCCAGCTCATCTTCACTATCGTAGGAGAACTCCTGAGGAGCTTCCCAGTCATAGTCCACATGTATCTGTGGAGCAAGCTTCCCTTCCAGCGCCTGCACCAGCTGCAACAAAAAGAGGGGGGGAATGCTGCAGTCACCTGGGGTCCTTGTAAAGATGCTCAAACATCTGCCAATTCAAGCTCACATCCTGTCTGCTGTTCACAAATAGGGAGCCAATGTTTTAATGAGCAGTATGACTGTCAGGTTCTGGATTCTAGGTTTTAGATTCAGGTTTTTTCCCCCTCCCCCCCTTTTTTTTGTCCCAGTATGACTGTGGACCTGTTAGTGGCAGTTCAACAGGCCGCTTCCCTGTATTCCTTCCTAATGGGGCAGTACAACACAACTGGCTTTACCTGAAGCTGTGGTTGTCATTTTCTCTGCTGTGACACCGAAGGGCTTTTTCAGGAATTGTTTAAACAATTGGTAATGGCTATTGTGGAAATGCAAAAGTACTACCATTCTCTTGTCATGTTCTGAATCCCCAGCTTTCATTAAAATAAAATAAAAAAACCAGTCTGTAGCCCTTTTCCCTTTCAGAGTTATAAGGGGAAAGGCACAGTGAACAATATTTGGAAAAAAATAAACACTCAGGCAAAAACCTGGTTTAAAAGGAAGGCTTTTCCTGGCCTCAGAGTATCATGAGACTCTGCACTAGATTAATACCCATGGAGGAAAGGTGTTCGAAAATAGAAGTGCCACAATAGAAAAAGTTCCATCTCTCATGGCTACCTGCCTAGGTCCAATTTAAATATGATACCGGTGAGGCCAAATAAATGAACTTCCTCAGCAACTTTGCATGGGCCAGCATGGTTTGCCATTATCAATGGTTTTGCTAAGGCCAAGATATGATTTTTTCAAATTCATAAGGCAAGAAAATTAGCTCCCGGGGACCCTTTCCTTCTACACAGACAAGACACACCTACCAGATCTTCACACTCTGCATGCTTGTACTTTCTTGCCACATCCAAAGGAGTCTCACCTGCTGCATTCACTAGATAAGAAGGGGGGCATGGAAAATGTGAAGAAATGTGACAAATATATTTAATATTTCTATAATGGTTTCATTGTTTTTCATTGTTCTAAGTGCCTCATGTAACATTATTTTGCTCCTCCTGACCACAGCCCTGTAGAGAAGGCCAGTATCATTACCCCAGATTACAGATGCTGAAGTTAGACTACTGAACTAGAATCTTCCTTAATTGTTCTCTTTTTTCCATTATGTTATACCAACCATGATCAAGGAAATCTTGGGGAAAAAAACAATTTATTTTACTTCACTTATACACTGCCTTTCTCCCCAATGGGGACCCAAAGTGGCTTAAATTGTTCTCCTCTCCTCCATTTTATCCTCACAACAACCTTGCAAAGTAGGTTATGCTGAGTATGTGTGACTGGCCTAAGGTCACACAGTTTCCATGGCAGGGAAGGGGATTCGAACCCAGGATTCCCAAATCCTAGTCTAAGACTCTAACTACTATACCACACTGACTTTCAAGGTCATTCCAAATGTTCTGAGAAATACCCTTTGACTAAAATGACATCTAAGAAAATCCCCTGAAACTAAGAGCTATTGCAGCCTTGCCTAGTTCCAGCTCTCTGGCACAAAGAATAGATGTCTCTCTGTTCCACCACTAAATACAAAGCATTTTAAAACAAGGTCTGAATGGAGAACCAGTGCAGAGCGGCAGTTAGGGTAGTGTGACTACAAGCTGGGAAACCTGGTTCAAATCTCCACTGCTCTGACACTTGCTGAGTGACCTTGGGCCTGTCACTCACCTTCAGTCTCCCCTCTTCTTACCGAGTTTTTAAACCACATATACCACTCAGAGCTGCTTGTAGGAAAGACAGAATAAAATAGACTGGCTACCTGGGGAAAGTACAGATCAGAGTTCCTTTCTGGCTCCCCTATGCAGGGGTCTGGTTGGGTAATGTCTCTCTGAAGGAGGGGAATCAGGCCCTAGCTGCCTCCTCTAAAGGATGAGCGACAGGAAAGCAAGCTGACATAAAATCCCCCATGGAATCTTGAGCTCTGGCTGGCTGTTCGCCACAAACTGCATCTGTATATGCTAAATATGGAAAACATCCAGAAGGTTCAAAGTAGGAACTCCATTAGAGTTCATGCACAGCAGTTCCTCAGCTTGATCTCTGTGCTTCCTACAGACAGCTATTACTGAGCCCTGCTCACAAAAGCACACTACCTGCATTTATAGAGGCCTTCCCTTTCAGTAGCAGCTTGAGACAGTTGGGCTGATTGTACTGGGCCCCATAATGCAGGGCAGTGTTCCCATCAGGAGTGGGTCCATCCAGATTCCCCCTGTACACAGAAGACAAAGCAAGCCAACCCCCCCAATCCAGGTTTAGTTTTAAAAAGAAGTCCAAGTTTCCAGTCCTCATGGCCATAAAAGGAGAGCATTCCTTTTGGCCACCTCCCCCAGCCCTCTCCTTACCCAAAGAGCAGGAATAATCTGTCTCTGAAATAATGTATACAAAATTAACATATGTAAATATGCAGTATTTTCATAAAATAAATGGATTTAGCATTCTGACTTCAAGGGTGCAAAAGCCTGATGTATGTCAGAAGGGGCCCTGGGTTTAAAGGGGGTAGCCCTAGCTCAGCCAGGCCTTGCTGGTAGAAAGTCCCAGGTTCAGTCCCCGGCCGCTCCACTTAAAAGGGTGGCTGATATTAGGAAAGAATGTGGAGTCATTGCCGGTCCAAAGTAGACAATATTGGTCTACACGGGTCAGCTCCGTACAAGGTGGATTCATCAGGAGATAAAAGAAAGCATAGCTCGCCTAACTTTCCCAGCTTCACCTTACCCATTCTGAATGATGAAATCCACTAGTGGAAGGGAGGACTTGCTGGTGTAGCGAACAGCTAGATGCAGGGGCAGTTCTCCTTGCTCCTATCACAAGGGAAGAAAGGGAACAGTGTGCAAAACCTTCTGTGCTTCAGTGCCACTAAAATGAGTTCAATCAGATGAAGGGTGGAAAAAGTCACACACACGAATGATACAATGGATATACAGTGTACATTGCATAACTGTGTTTTTGCAAGGGGTCTCCTCTTAACACAGACTCATCACCATCCAAGAACCAAGAGGATGTCCAGCTATGACTGCATTCTTGGTAGGCTCACCCTCAGACCCAACCCCCTTCCCTCAAGAAACTGAGAAGAAAAATGGCCGGAAAGTTGCCTCTATAGGGATGCTCTAGGAATTTCTCCATGTCTCTGTTCTTTACCACAGGAATTAGGGGAAATTCCTAGAGTGTCACCCAGAAGTGATGCCACATCCTCCTCAAATGCCACCCTCTCCAGGTATTGCCCTCAAAATCTCCCAGTATCTACCAAGGCAATGCTGGCAACCCTAATTCTTGACATCTAGCTCCAGGGTCTTTTTTTTGACCCCCACTTCCTCTGTATCTTTCTTGACATATTTTGCATGGCCCATTTTATTGCCCTCACCTGGCCTTCAGAGCTGGTGAGAGGACTGGTTAGATCATGACCCTCTGCAAAGGCCTGGAGCAGTGCCAAGAGATCCCCAGAACAGATTGCTTCCTGGAGCCGGTAACAGTCCTCTTTGCCAGCTTTGTGAACGTACTTGCGCTCCATATATTTTGCCATGATGAATTCCTTCCGGGTGCTCCTGGGGGAAGAAAAGAAGGACATTGTATTTGCTGCAGAGTCTTGCAAGTTGGAAGAAGTTGCCCACCCATCGAGAGCATTGTTATCCTGCCCTCACTTCAAGGACCTCCGGGTGGTATGCATACTTCTCCCTTCCTTCTTTTATAAGTGAGGCGCAGGAGAGTGACTGGCCCCAGGTCTCCCAGCAAGCTTCACAGCAGGGTGGGGACTTGAAGCCAGTTCTTTCAGATCCTACTCTGATATGCAAACATTACCTTGGTGCTAGTGGCAATCAAATGCAACATTGTGCTTGTAGCCAAATCCTAGAGTTGGAAGGGGCAACTGGTAAAGCAGCACCTCAGTCCTGAGCCTATTCCACTCTCCTCTTTCATATACCACACCAGCAGTGACAACAGGATGGGGGGGCTTGTGAAAGAAACCCTAAAACTTACTAAGGCCCAAGAGTGCCACCTAGAGTGTCTGGGATCTTGGATCCCTGGAGGTTTTCATTAGAATGACTCATTCATTTCCATTCCAAATACTGGATCATCCTGGCAGACTTAACCCCTTTTGGACAAAAGGCAATCCTGTTTAGCTCAGACCAACTATTTGTCATGTTTGATGGAGGTGGGGCTATATTATATATGGCTCTGATTGGTAACATTAGCCCCTGACATCAGAGAGAGGGATTTGCCTGGGATTGGAGAAATCAGCTTATCACTCTTAAGAAAGGAGGCTGGTTTAGGTCCAATTCCATTTACTATAAATATCTGGACATTTGGAATTTTCCCTTGTCTTCAGTTTTCAGTGGAAACTGGGTCCACAGGAGGTCGGGCCACTGAGTTAATGATCCCTTCAACCTCCTGTTACTGCAAGAAACTCTGCACATGCTCTGAGGAACCTGCTACAGCTTAGGTAATGTGTGTTTAGCTTAGCTAATTTAACAGTACTGCTTTTCATTTAATCTTCCCTGTGCTGTTGTTGCTGTGTGCCTTTCTGGGGTTTCTACGCTGTCACTTTGTTAGAGTACTACACTGGAAAGATGCTTTCTCAACAGGTCAGTCTAGATGTTCTCAGGAGATCCGGAGAGGTGGCAGTGGGTGACCAGTGTATTTTCCAGAGAACCCTTAGTCTGAGAGAGTTCCCCAGCAAAGAAAGTCACCATTTCCCCCTTCCTACCAGAACAGGGCTTCTCATCCATCCCAACTAGACCCTTTCCATGCTCTCTTTTTGCACATTCCTCAATTTTTACTCACATATCGCTGCTTGAGGAGGGTTTCAGGCTGCCTTGTGCTGGCAATGTGGCCTCCATGACTTCATTAAATTTGGCATTTCCAATGCTGATTGCCAGCTATACAAAAAGAAGGTAGGAGCAGTGTGTCACTAGAGGGGAAACCAGCCCCCCATAAAGAGGTCAAGGAAATCCATAGACAGAGGGTTTTTTCCACTGGAAGCCACTGGACTAGCTAGCACCACAGTCTAAGGTAAATGAAAACAGGATGTCATTGCATATGCCTCTGCTAATTAGATGGCTGCTGACCTCTGGTTTACTGCCATACTAGTGATGGGAAAAAACACCATGCCCTTCGACTGGTTTTAGGCCACATCGGTTCCTAAAACTGCAATCCAAGAAGCAGTTGGAGGCAGGTTCCTGGAAAACAACATACATCTCTAAGCCAGAGTCATCCAGCCACAAGGCAGAGTGTTCATGAATACGTGAAACTGCTTTGTACCAAGACAGATTATTGGTTCATCTTGCTCAGTACAGTCTTCTCTGTCTTCTAGGAAATGTCCATTCCACCAATAGACCATTTAGTATGCTTCCAGCCCTGCATATTTTCTTCCTTGATTGATCATCAGTGTAGCACCTCTATTACCTTTCCCAAGGGTATCACTTTTTAAAAGCTGTGTAAGAGCCAAAAATGACATCATACCATAACTGAAAGAACTGTGACATCAGGATAAGAGTTAAGTCTCACCCCCACCAACTACCTACTGTTCCTGTTCCTATAAAAGCCAATGCAATAAGAATTGACGTTAAACTTGGAGTAAACTTTTTGCAGCTACCCCTGCTCATGATATTCTATTAATTAAGCTACATGAACCTATTCAAGCCTTGGATGTTTGGCAGGGTAATTTGAAACTTTATTAATTAGGAAGACCAGGGCTATTTTGGGGCAGGAACGCACAGGAACGGAGTTCCAGGTGGCTCCAGAGTTGGCCATGCCCAGCAGGAACTCATTAGCATAACAGGCCACACCCAACAGCAGAAACTCATTAGGATTGGCTACATTAGGGGTGTGTGGCCTAACATGCAAAGGAGTTCCTGCTCCAAAAAAAGCCCTGGGTTTTAACAACAAACAAGGTAAACAGAATAAGAAGCAAAAGGTGGGTGTGGCTAGATGACCACACTTCTGGTAACATGGGGATGTGGCCTAATATGCTAATAAGCTGTGCTGTCAGGGGTGTGGCCTATTATGCTAATGAGTTCTTGCTGGGCTTTTTCTACAAAAAAGCCCTGCAGAAGACAGTGTTCAATGAAAACTGTGGACTCCTTTGGTTCCTATCAAATCCTTGTGTGCTCAATATTCAGCATGAAGCTCTTACTGGGATTGAAACACTTTAATGACTAAATGATAGGGACAATGCAAATCTTAATATTATTTCATGGAATATTGCTGGTTAGTGTTCAAATATGAGAAATGCAAAATTTTTAGATAAAATTTATAAAGCTGATATAATTCTTCTGCAAGAAACCTGGTTTACAGATTATTTAGTAGTCTCCAATTTTGTTTCAAATTCAATTCCAGCTGTGTGATGTAACAAACATGGTCAAGCTTCAGCAGGTTTCACTGTTTTGATATCTTTAAATATTAGAGCGATGGCTCTCATATAAAACTTGCAGTTAATACTTATTTGATAATAAATATTTATAATACTCCAGCTAAAACAAGAGATAAAGTAAATTTGGTTATACCTCTCAGATTGTGTCTCTGAGGTTATTGTAAACTATACAGAAGCCCAAATGATAATGGGAGGGGATCTGAATATTAGACTGGGCCCCACAAATGATGTACTTCAGAAATTTAGACCATTGGTTCATCACACACTAAATATTTCCTATCTGAATGCATATCCCATGATTCAAAGATAATTTATGTAGGAATATGTCTTACAAATCTCCTATACATTCTAGACTTGTTTGTAATCAATGATTATACTGACCTAGATGAGACTGCAGAATATACTTATATTTCTATAACAGGAAGTGGTATAGTTGATTATTTTATTTTGTCTCATCAACTTATTTGGTCAGTAGTCTAGTTTTCCATGGGAAATGTGTTTCTGTCATGCCATCTTCCTTTTTTTTAAATCATAAATGGTTCCCAGCCTCTACAAATACTGAAGGATTTACACAACAACATTTCTGGGCACATTAGAGCAGTTAGATTTAAAAACAAACTTAGTGTTCTTCATGATTCAGTTTTTTATTAAACTTAAGAATAAGATATTGGAGACAGAAGATCCTAGAGAAAGTGTACAATATTATGAGATGCTAACAATGGCCTTTCAAAAAAGATTTATCTTGTCAGGTACTGATAAAAAAAGAATTTTAAAAACCAGCCATATGGTAATTGTAAGGATCTAAAAAAACAGTTAGCTATAATCAAGATTATAGGGCCAGAGGATTGAGAGAAATCCCTATGGAATATTACTTAATTAAACATAAACTGAAGGTAGGAACTAAGTCATACGAACAGAGATATGAGAGAAAGATGGGACAAGCTATTATATACTGCCAGACAAAATGATTCACACCTCTTTGGGGAGGTTATTTGTGAGGGATATGCAATATCTTAAAGGGAAAAAGGTAAAGGTTTCCCTTGCTTGAAAGCTAGTCGAATCCAACTCTAGGGGGCAGTGCTCATTTCTGTTTCCAAACCGAAGAGCCAACTCTGTCTGAAGATATTTCCGTGGTCATGTGGCCAGCATGATTAAATGGCGAGGTGCACAGAACACTGTTACCTTCCCAGCGAAGCGGTACCTACTTATCTACATGCAATTTTTTGCTTTCGAACTGCTAGGTTGACAGGAGCTGGGGCCAGAGACAGGAGCTCACTCCATCATGCAGCACTAGGGTCTCAAACTGCCGAGCTACAGACCTTCTGGTCTGCAGCTCAACGTCTTAACCTCTGAGCCACTGTGGCCCTAATATGCAACATCTTACTGTTCATCAAATTATCATATTACCATTGGGGAAAATAGTCAAAAATACTTAAATACTCAAAGTTTGCAATGGATCTTTTCTTCACTGGAGAGGAGACATTTCTTTCTTTGTAAAATCTTTATTCCTAAGGGTAAAAGGTACACAGGAAACCTACAAACAAAAGAGCTATCTAAGACCTACAGCTACAAATGCATGGTCACACAGCAATGGAGAATCACCTTCTTCTCGACCCCTAGAAGGAAATCACCTGAATATATTAACCAATCAATAATAATTAACTTTTGCGGGCTTTGCTTGCATTGGCTGTCTACCACATTTCCTTCCAGGTCAGTCTAAACAATGGTACAGAAGGTAAACAAGTTAACCCTATAATGGCTGGAATCAGGACTTTGCAATCCATACATTTCCAACACCCCTTCTCAAGGTCCAACGTGTAAGCCATTATACATGCACATACAAAACATTATTCATTATTCACTTCAGCATCTGAATCAACCATATTCAACATTTCACAAAGATGTTCAAATTTCTCTTTGGTCAGTGGCTTAGTCAAAATGTCAGCCACCATTTCCTCTGTGCAATAGTGTTCAATCTCTATTTGCTTCTTCTGGTACAAGTCTTTCACTAATGCACACTTAATACTGATAAATCTACTTCTTGCAGTGGTGCTTTCTTCCTTACATATAGTAATACAAGCCTGACTGTCCTCAAATGTAAGTACAGGTACAGGTTCTCTTATTCCAAAGTCCTTCAACAAATGAAAAATCCATTCAAATCTACTGCAGGCACTTGCTGCTGAAACACACTCAGCTTCTGCTGTAGAATGCACCACAACAGTTTGCTTTCTATTAGTCCAGTCTATTAGTCCATCTCCATAGAAAAATAGATATCTGCTAGTTGACTTGTAACTGTTCGATTCTTCTCCCCAGCTGGCATTCATATATCCGACTAGTCTGGGTCCTTCAGATGGTCTAATTCTCAGTTGTAAGTCCATTTTTCCTTTCAGATACTGTGTCAGTTTCTTTATTGCACTCCAATCATGGTAGTTAGGCGAACTCACTTTTCTACATAAGATGCCAACTGCTGCTGTGATATCAGGTCTCGTGGTTTTGCTCAGGTAGAGAAGTTTTCCAAATGCTTCTCTGTATTCTCCAATGTCTTTGAGTGGTCTTCCATCCCTTTCCTTTAGATATCCAGGTTCCAGTGGTATGGATATTTGCAGTTTTTAATACCAACAGATTCTACAAAGCCCATAATCTTTCATTTCTGGCATAGAAGAAAGGTTCCATTCCGAGGTAGTGTTTTACGTCTCCTGGCTGTTTGACTTCCACTTCCTTGTTCAGTCCATCAGCTATTTCTTTAACATCCTCTCTGTTTTGACACGACACGATCAAGTTGTCAACGTAAACAAGAACATATTGATATTTTCCATTTTTAATTCTAGTGTACAGGCAAGGTTCAGCTTTTCCTTGCTCAAAGCCTTGCTTCTGCAATAGTCCAGTAATTTCATCATACCAGGCCTTTGCTCCTAGTTTCAGTCCATAAAGTCCTTTGTTCAGTCTGTAAACGTAATCCTCTTGTCCTTTGACTTTAAAACCTTCAGGTTGTTCCATATAAATTTCTTCAGATAGATCTCCATTGAGAAATACAGTCTTTACGTTAAGATGCTCTACAATCATGTTTCTTGATGCTGTGACACTAAGAAGTGTTCTGAATGTTGCTTGGTCAGTAACTGGAGCAAAAGTTTCAAAGTAGTCAGTTCCATATTCTTGTGAATAGCCTTTGGCTACTTGGCGTGCTTTGTATAGCTCTACAGTCCCATCATCTTTATGCTTGATCTTGAATACCCATTTGCTCCCAACAGGCTTTCTGCCTGGGGGTAGCTTGGTAAGAGACCATGCTTCTTTCTCATATATGGATAGTATTTCCTGTTCCATTGCTTCAAGCCAGCTGTCTCTTTCACTTGCTGGTAAGTTGCATATTTCTTCCCAGTTTTTAGGTTCTTTTGCAGATTGTACAGTTTCACAAAATCCATATTTCTTTGTTAGTTGCCCTTTAGTGCTTCTTTATGATTGTCTCACACTCGTTGTGGGTTCTGTCTTGGGTTCTGCTGCCTCCTCTGGAGTGGTTCCCACTTCCCCTTCTGTTCTGTCCCTTTCTCCAGAAGGTAGACCTGCCGGTTCTCTGGTAGTCACCACAGGTAACCATACAACCAACTCTGCAGGAGCAGTCCCAGACGTCTGTGGATTAGTTACACTGTTACACTGTGGATTAGTTACACTGGAGACACTTTCATCAACATACACAACATTGCGTTCCCCAATTGTCTGATTTCGGGGGTTGTATATCCAGTGTTCTTTCCCACCAACAGGATACCCTACTGCAAGTCCAATTTCAGCTCAGGGGTCAAGTTTTCCTCTTTTCTCCTTTGGTATGTGAGCATACCCTTGGGAACCAAAAGCTTTGATGTGCTTTAGTCCAGGCCTTTTTTCAAACCAGCCCTCAAAAGGAGTGGTTCCAGTAATCTTTGATGGGACTCTATTGTGTAGGGACACTGCTGTGTTCACAGCTTTACCCCTTAGGGTATTTGGTAGTCCAGAATGCATTAGCATAGCCCTACATATTTCCTGGATTGTTCTATTCAGCCTTTCAGAAGATCCATTTTGTTGAGGTGAATGTAGGATAGACACATTGGGGAATTTCAGACAGGCAATATATTCCAGTTCAGGAACTGTTCCCAAAAGGTTTCTGGTCTAACATTTCAGACAGAACCATTTTAGAACCGGTTCCCTAATGGAATATATTTGTACTTTCACACACAAACGCTTCTGTCCCATTCAGGAAACGGGGCTGAATCGTTTTACCTGTAAACTGCTTCCAAGTAGTCTTCAGTTTCTTCTCCTGGATCTGAAATGCTTTTTCCTGCCATTTTTTGCCTGCACAGGTGATCTCCAGGTTTGTTTTTTTTAATGTTCGCTTTAGAGCGCTATAGCTCTAAACACACAATGTCAAAAGAGCGCAATAGCGATCCCATCGGAATTCCATCACTGTTTTGAGGTTGTGTTATAGTGCTATAGCCCTCTAAAGTGAACATTCAAAAAAAAAAAAAGACAGCATGGGCGGGAAACTGCGGGAAAACAAAGCGGTGCAGTCTGAATTGCCAAACCGCTTCTGATCCAGCTCTTTTCCAGTAGGGGAAGCCATGTGTGAAATGGCAGCCCTGTACCAGTTTACTTCAAGACGGATCAAAAACGGCTTCAGACCGGCTGAAACTTGGTAATGTGAAACTCCCTCTTGTGTTCAATCCCTTCAAGTTCCAGAAATCTTTTAAATTCTGTGTTGCAATATTCTCCACCTCCATCAGTGCGTAAGCTTTGAGGTGCTTGGCCAAACTTGTTTTTAATTGTGGCCACATAACATTTGAATTTATTCAATGACTCATCTTTGCTCTTCATCATATACACAAAAGTATATTTTGTTTTACTCTCAGTAAAAGCCACTAAGCATTTGTTCCTGCCACAGGATAGCGCTAGTGGACCAACAAGATCATTATACAGAGTCTCTAGGAACTTTTCATTGTGATTAGTGGACTTCCCAGGATACCTTGGAGACAATTTTCATTTTGAGACATGTTACACATCTTTCCTTTGTCTTGTCTTGTCACAACTCACAGCAGGAATTCCACATTCTTTCAACAACCTTTCAACACTCTGCATGCTACAATGCACAAACTTCAAATGCCATGCATACAAACAATTTTGATGATTACAAGAGCCATTGCTAGTCTGATAAACTTGTCTCTCATCAGCATCAATAACTTCAGATTTTTCACTAACATCCACAAGATAATGAAATCCGTTTCTCTCCTCTAGTTCAAATTCAAATCCAGATATTTCAGCAACCATCTTACTTACTTTCCTTCTCTTAAGGAACACAGTATGATCACTGTTCATAAGTCTTTTGGTTGAAATCAAATTATCAGCTGCTTCAGGAATGAGAGCCACATTCTTTAAATTAACATCCATCACTTCTTCGCTTGTAGTGAGGAGTTTGATTGGCACAGTCCCAACACCTTTAACATTGAGCAATTCCTTGTTAGCTTGAAAAACTTCTGGTCTATTGTTAGTATCAAGTTCAGAAAACAAATCCTCATATTTCCAAATGTGCATACAGGATCTAGAGTCCACTAAAAATATTTTCTTATCATCATCATCATCACCACCACTACCACAAATTCTAAAAGCATGACTCCCCTTTGTCTGTGGTCTAGAGCCTCTGCTATGATTTTCTCTTCCACTGGGTGTCTCTCTTTTAGTTTGAGAATGTGTTCCAGTGGGCTGTTCTCTGGCTTTCCCTTTAAATTCACAATTTCTGGCATTCTT
Source organism: Gekko gecko (assembly GCA_029375565.1). Lineage (NCBI taxonomy): Eukaryota > Metazoa > Chordata > Lepidosauria > Squamata > Gekkonidae > Gekko > Gekko gecko. The sequence goes on along the minus strand of JAPDNY010000005.1, from coordinate 211,060,158 downwards.
AAATTCACAGTTTCTGGTCATATGGTTTCCACTACATATGAAACATTCAATTTTCTTTTCCCTTTTAAATCTGTGTGCACGTTTCAAACTCAGAACAGACATCTCATTAGACAAAGCATCCTGGCTAGTTCTCGAGTCATATTCTTCCTTTAAAATCATCAACAGGTTTTCAAGTGTTTGATCCTTTTGGTGCCTTAGAACCATAGCCAGTTCTTTGTAACTTCCAGGCAGGCCACTAAGTATTGCAGCAAACATGTCTAACTGATCAGGCATCTTGCTTAGTTCTTTGAGCTAGTTGTAAATCCCCATCAGTTTCCTTAATTGTTCAGGCCAAGAGTCACTCCCTTTCACTTTAAAATCAAACATCTGAGCCTTCTAGTAATAAACCTTACTGGTAGTTTGCCCTCCATATTTCTCTCTCAGACATTTAATCATTAGCTTGGAGGTTTCTATGGTATGCAAATTAGGCATATTGTGCCAATTTACTGATCCCCAAATCAAAGCCTTTGCATCTCCATCTTGCTTTTTAAATGCACTTTTCTCTGGTTCATTTGCTGGGGGGTCTTCTGTTAAGGCATGCTCACCCCCAAAATCTCCATTTTAACCTTCAGAAACCCGTGCCACCAATTAAAATTAAGCTGGGTTAATTTCAGTGGAGCCAGTTCCCCTGGGGCTTGTAACATACTTCAGCTAGAGCTGTGGAAGATGTTGCAGGATCACTCATTCTGGCAATCTGTAGCAGGCACTCAGCACTTTACAAAGCAATCAGGCAGGCTGCAGATGCGATCAGCTTCACTTCTCTTCTTTCAAAACAATAGGCTGGGGCAGCTGCAAACGATCAGTTTCTCTCTTCTATCAGAACTCCAAAGCGCGCAAAGAAAAAAAACTTTTTTTAAAAATTATCAGCTGTTCCTCTGTAGCAAAATGCAAGCTAGCCTAGGGAGTCCTCTAACCAACAAGAATTAGATTTTTAACCCTTTCTAGCTGCAGCTTTGCTTAGCAGAGAGCAAAAGGAAAACTTGCAGGAAAAAAAATTGTCGTCCTTTTAAAATAAGCCTCTCAGCCTCTCTCAATCCAGTGAGCATTTAAAAAGACACTCAAACCATCCTCTGCTACCAGAATATGTTGGGGAAAATAGTCAAAAATACTTAAATACTCAAAGTTTGCAATGGATCTTTGCTTCACTGGAGAGGAGACATTTCTTTTTTTGTAAAAATCTTTATTTCTAAGGGTAAAAGGTACACAGGAAACCTACAAACAAAAGAGCTATCTAAGACCTACATCTTTACATGCTACACCTACAAACACATGGTCACACAACAATGGAGAATCACCTTCTTCTTGATCCCTAGAAGGAAGTCACCTGAATACATTAACCAATCAATAGTAATTAACTTTCGTGGGTTTTACTTGCATTGGCTGTCTGCCAGGTTTCCTTTCAGGTCAGTCTAAACAAGTTTCCCCCTCCGCAGCAGCGGTGGTGAGGCCGGCTGGCCCGCCAAGTTTCCCCCTCCCTCCCTCTCTCCTGAGCAGCAGCAGCGGAGGCGAGGCCGGCCGGCATACCAAGCTTCCCCCTTCCTTCCTCCCTCTGCAGCGATGGCGGCGAGGCCGACCGGCCCCCCAAGCCTTCTCCCGTCCTCCCATCCCTTGTGGTGGTGGCGGCAATGGCGGAGTGGCTGTTCGCAGAGCATTCCCTGTGCATGTACAAGGAATGCTCTTTTACTTTTGGGGGGATTTAAATATCCCCTGTATACTTTTTTCAACTTTTTAGATTTTTCTGCAAACCTGGGGACTGCCCCACGTGCGCAGGAAAATCTCCCTGCCCTCCAAGTGCCCCTGATGTGCGGATTTAGATATCCGCACACAGGGGGCCACTTGGGAATTAGATATATAAATTAACAAGAAACCAGAAGAAACATGCATCCAGTGGAACATAAACCTAATTGATATAGAAACTAATTTTTCTGATCCCCTAATTGAGACTTTAACAAATGAACAAGACATTCTGCCTGAAGGATTTGACAATTTAAAAGACAAATGACTTTTTGCTACCAGAACAGGGAAAAAGTTAAAGGAAGTTATATCGACTAACTCTAACTCACTTCAAGCAGCATCAAGAAAAGGCCGAGCTGTCAATGTAAAGCACTAGGGGTTAATTGTTTTTAAAGATAGATGGATTCCCTTGCTTGCCCATTTATTCACCTTGACGAATTCTTCAGGAATAATGCCTATACCTTGGAGAGCTGGCCTTGGCTGGGAGGGCAGGGTACAAATTTGATTGATAGATAGATAGATAGATAAATAAATAAATAAAAAAATAAATAAATAAATAAATAAACAATCATCATTACCATTTACAAAAGATATCCCAAGGATAATCACAGTATTATATAGATCCATAAGTCTGTTGTCAATTACAGGGAAGTTTTATGCATCATCTCTGTACAGCTTTTGTTATGCCATATTAGAGTTCTGCTAGTTCCTGACCTCTGTTTGTTTCGGGGGATTGCTGTCAGGCCATTCCAAAGAGAATGTTTTTGTTCACATTCTCCCAAGTTCTCATCTAGAAAATTGACTTGTTTTCCTCTGACACTGAGAACCAGCTACAAGATCTCTCAATGTCTAGGATGTAGCTTTGATTATGCTATTCTTGACTCATAGCCAGCAATTAGGGTATACGGAGTTTTGTTTTAGCTATGTATCTCGTCTCAAGTTCTGGCTGGCTTTGCTGTGTATGCTTGAAGCCCAGTAAATTGAAGCCTGCTATTTCTGTAAGTTTAATGCTTTATTAAAATCTCCTTTACGAGCAAACCTGGATCTTACATATTGTTTTCTTAGAATTTCTGAAACCTTGGAGCTCCTGGCTCCAAACAGTATCTACTCTGGCGTCTATCACATTTAAGAGTTAATGAACCACAGGGGATAGTTCCCCCAGCTCACAGACAAAATACTCACCAATAATTCTGAAGTGGTGAGGACATCTAAGGTTAGGGATTGTATACGGGAATAGTGGACCCCTAACTCACGATGGATTCCTGAACACTCTATACATGTAAGGATGCCAAGGTTGGTGGAAAGCCATGTGGGATCTGCAAGAAACCAGCTGCACTCAGTGGTGTTGTGCAAGTGATATTTCCTTTTCTTTTCAACTCACCCCCCACACAGATTCCCCCCCAAAGCGAATGGGACACTCTGCTTTACAGCCTTGAGGGGTCAAAGAGATTTGTACAAGGAATGAGGGCTGATTCACGCACTACAAAGTCCACAAAGAATTTTGATTAAGGCTGTAGTATAATGAAAGAGAGAAGGTGCTTTTATGGAGTGACCAGGAGTGTAATCTCTTTCATTGTTTATTTTATTTATTACCTTGCTTTTATTGCATTACTTTCTACTTTTGTAATTCCACTCTTTTTGCATTGTTTATGACAGATCATGTCTGATGCTTTTTTTTGCATCATTTCTAATTTTTGTGATCCTAATTCTATTGCATTGTTTGTTGGATGTCTCATGCCATTTGATTGCATAGTCTTAGTCTTACACTGTGTAACCCGCCCTGAATCTCCAAGAGAAAGGCAGGCTATAAACCCAATTCTTCTTAGACCCAGTTCTGAGCTTCCTAAGAGCCAGTAGTTGCCCATTGGGGAAACTTACATATACTGAATGCTTACAAGTTCCAAGCATGAGCTCCCAACCATATGTCTGATCAACAGTTCTTAAGATACCCACAAAGACTTTCTAATGTGTGAATTGCCCTTGAGATATGATCCTATTGGACAGCATGCCAAACCTTATCTGAAAGGAAAGGATGTATCCTAATATAGTCTTTTTCCTCTTCATGGTGGTTTGAGATGGGGGCAGGTTTGCCACTTCCCTCTCTGTGATGGCAAATGACCACACTTGGGCCCATTCTCCCACTATCAATGACTTGAAGAGCAGGAGAAAAAATGGAAATGGAGGGTAGTCCATGGACAACTTCCTACAGCATCACCATTCTCTATGGTAAAGACCACAGAGATTGTAGCATTGCCTGGAAATGACATTGCTTCTGCATAGAGGGCTGGAGAATGTGAGGTCACTTTCAGATGATGCTCTACAAATCCCTGCATCTCTATGGTCACTACCATAGAGTTTGGGGGAAATTCCTAGAGCATTTCAGAGGATTAGACATCACATCTTTGAAACTCCATCCTTCCCAGCCACTTCCCCCCATGTCTCAATATTTTCCTGTGCAGGGCTGTTAACCCTATATGGGGGTGGCAGGGAGAAAGCACACCACTGGTCAGTGCTGAATAGTGCTCAACACAGTGTTGCACTAATTGAGTGAACATAGACTGCAGATGCAAAACCTGACAAAATGCCATGACTTCCTGCAAGGAATTTAGGAACAGTATCAACAAGTTCATACTACAGTCAAGAGCAGTCAGTATTTTCAAACATACCTGGGGCTCCACAGTCACAACATTGCCTGTTTCCTGGCATATTCTTCACCACAATGATAACAAACTCAGTGAGTTCCTGCAAGCCACTATCCAGTCCTCCAGCTGAAGACATGCAGCCTCCTGGGTCCATCTTAAAAGCATTGCTGAGAGCTTCATCCTTGCTATTTTGGAGCACAGAAACCCATCTGGGAAACACAAGAGAATCCCAATCAGCAATCCAAGAAGCAAGCATAGGCAGGAAGAGATTGTACTGCAAGGAAGGGAAATGTGGATTTCACAATGACGTAATTGGGCAGTTTGCACTAACACCTATTAGGACTTCAGTCTTAGAAAACCATTACTAATGACCATTCACATGATGGGTTCATCCTTGGAGATTTCCATTAGAAGCTTTAAAGGCTGAAAAAAGTAAGTGAAGTGTGGTGGTTAAACTAGGCTCTGGGAGACTCTGGGTACCAGTCCCCATTCTGCCACACAGATTACTGGGTGACCTTGGGCCAGTAACACTTTCTTGGATTACCTTGGATAAAATGGAGACAAAACAACTGTAGATGCCACACCAAGCATCCTCGGAGAACGAATGGGGCAAAAATGCACCAGAGACACATATAACTATAACAACAACAACAACAATAGTTTTAAATAATGAATAAATAAATACATGAGGCACTCCTGCTCATCCTCAGCTTGGAAGTGATAAGTCCGGTTATCTACAAAAAGAGAAAGAGATGGATCACCTACAATACCCTCAAAAAATGACAGTTCTGCATATACTTCATGAAGCAGCAGGTATCTATAATTCTGACCAGGACTTAAATCAATCACCTCCTCTCTGCTCTTAAACTCCTTGTCCAAAGTTCCAAAGCCCTCCATGACCCTCTTACCCCATTCTCTCTCCTCTTATATCCTAGCACACTCCTGCCTATGATCTACTGTCCTCAGCAAGCCAAAACGTCCCTTACTCCTTCAAATAACATCACCCTTTCTCCATTGCTGCTCTTTATGCCTGCAAGTGTCCACCCCCAGAACACAGGCACAATGTCACCTTGAAATCTTTCTTCAAAACTCACCTATACTGCAAGGCCTCTGAGACAATCTCTTAGTCCTCCTTCCCTATTAAACGTAAGCATGTGCACCTGGAATGAATGTAGATTCCTCCTTATAGTTGCCCGTCTATAAAATGGAGGCTGTAAAACGAGCAGTTTAGCTGGTGCTGTTTCAGTTTACTTTGGGGATGTGCAGGATAGGGAGAGGTTTAACCCTTTAACCCTTGATTATCCTCATCCGCTATTTTATTTCAGGCTTTTTGATTAGAGAATGAAACACTGGACTTACGTTGGAAACCTGTAAAGATTTCTTCTCTTCAGTGGGGGTGAAATCCTTCTCCTCTGGGCTACGCCTCCTACTTGCTCCAAGGCAGGGTTTATACACATTAAGCTGATCCCTAAGAGGACCAGTAGGAGGCAGACCTTCTCCAGTCCTGCCAAAGCTGAGCTCCAGATGGAAAACTAGAAAACTCATTAGGTTAAATTTCCTGCTGTGAGAACGAATTGAAAGACTTCATCCAATATGTATGAATTATATACAGCCATGGTCTGAAGAAAAAGGGATCCTCAGCCACTCCAATACCAGGTGAGACGAGGATGACGTCACCCCCATTGAAGAGAAGAAATCTTCACAGTAAGTCCAACATTTCATTCTCCTTCAGTGGGGGGAGATCCTCCTCTGCTGGAGTATACCAGAGCTAAGCCAGGTTGGAAGGGAAGGAGCTCATGATCAGTGATCTACTACTCTACACTCAACGGCAGACTCTGCAGAGGCAATTTTATCAACTTTATAATGCTTAACAAAAGTTGAAAAAGATGACCAGGAGGCTACCCTGCAGATTTCATCAGTGGGGGCATTAGACAAAAATGCCGCCATTGTTGTTGCTGCTCTGGCAGGTACAATGCAATGCTTCATATGCTTTGAATATACACTATCAAATCCAGAAAGCAACAGTAGGCTTTTTCTCAATGTGTGGGCACTGTGAGAAACAAATAAGACATCTGCACGACTAAGAGAGGCTGACTTTTTGATATAACAACACAGAGCCTTGCAAATATCTAGCTTGTCCCTTTCGCTTTTTCATGCACCAGATTTGGACAACAAGAGGTGGAGAATGTCTTCAGTATCTTGTTTAAATTCCAGGTCAGAAACCTGTAGGGAGATAACTGAGGGAAACAGGGAGAGATAACTTGAGCTGCTGCCTGCAAAAAACTTGTGATAAGGTTATTGGGAGAAAGGACAACTGCCTCTTTACAGTGTTTGGATGAAGGCCCGGATACATAGAGAAAGAGGATCATGTATTTCACACAAGGAAAGAAGGGGCCCAGATGCTTTCTCCTATACCACCTGTGGAACATTCTCCAGATGAGTTCATAAATGTGGATTGTATATAGTTTGCTGGAAGCTAGCAAGACCTCAACCTCTTCCTGTGAAAAACCTGCAATCTCCAAGGCTCTCCTTTCAATTGCCACATGGCTAGTTGTAGCCATTCTGACTCCAGGTAAAAGAAACAACCTGTTATAGCAGGTCTGACAATAGCAGGATGCTCCAAGGTTGAGCTACTATCACATTAATGAGATCTGAAAACCAAGGCCTTCTAGGCCAGAAGGAGATAATCAATATCACTTTGGCCCCCTTCCTCCAACCCCTTTTTTTGAAACAAGATAGGAACCTGTCTGGAGTTGAGAAGAGATCTGTGTAAGGAGTTGATAAGAGATCTATGCAAGGATTCCCAAAATGATGCATGACAGCTCTGAAGACCCTTGGATTTGGTGACCATTCCCCTGGGTCTATAGTCTGCTCAACCAGTTGGCTTCTCTGTTCAAGGAGCTCTGAGGGTGCTGAGCTAGAACACTTGCAAGGTATTTTTCTGCCCAAATCAGAAGCAGAGCTGCCTTCTTCTGTAGGGTGTGAGCTTGTGTCCCGTTCTAATGATGGATACATACTTTTGCTGTGACATTGTCACTCTTGTCTAGGATATGCCTTCTGGCTACCAGATGCTTCAAGCCAACCTGTGCCAACCTGATTGCATGCAACTTCAATGAACTGACACTGGCCCCTTTCACATTACTGTTCTAACTGATATCTGCAGCACACTTCATCCCATGAATGAGCTGTCTCTGAAGCGCTATGGCCTTTTCAAACTGCACCTCCCTTCCCTGCCATCCTTTTTCACTGTGCGATCTTCCTCACCCGTTCCCCCCCCCCAAACATTCTAAGTTGAGCACTGTAGCACTAAACCAAAATACTCTCTCAACAGAGTCATGGCATCTCAGTGATGCTGCTGTAACCCTGAAGTGCTATATTGGTTTAGCGCTATAGCGCTCAACTTAGAACGTTAAAAAAAGGGCCAGGAAGTTCACGGGGGGGGAGAAGAAGAAGAAGAAGAAGAAGAAGAAGAAGAAGAAGAAGAAGAAGAAGAAGAAGAAGAAGAAGAAGAAGAAGAAGAAGAAGAAGAAGAAGAAGAAGAAGAAGAAGAAGAAGAAGAAGAAGAAGAAGAAGAAGAGGAAGAGGAAGAAGAGGAAGAAGAGGAGATTGGATTTATACCCCTTCACTTGGAGTCTCAGAGAGGCTTAAAAACTCCTTTCCCTTCCCCTCCCCACAACAGACACCCTGTGAGGTAAGTGGGGCTGAGAGAGCTCTTTCCAGAACTGTCCTTGAGAGAACAGCTCTGACAGAACTATGGCTTGCCCAAGGTCATCCAGCAGCTGCAAGTGGAGGAGTGGGGAATCAAACCTGGTTCTCCCAGATTAGAGTCCATGCACTTAACCACTACACCGAACTGGAGAAGCACTGTAGGAAGTGCTACAGACATTTTAAATAGCACAAAACAATACAGAAGTGCAACACAGAGGTGAAAATGGAGGAAAGCAGTTTCCCTAAAAAGGGCTCAGCCTTGCCTTGCCAATGGGACGCAAGCAGCTTTGTATGAACAGGTAAATAAAATCCATTAGCAGCCAGTTGCTAAAACGGTTGCGTCTGAACTGACACAAAAAATCCATTAGCAACCTGCTAATAAAATTGATTACAAAGGCTGTCTCAAAGGGGCCACTCTATGTCTGTTCCATCGTGCACTTCCCTGGGTCAGCTAACTCAGGTAATGGGCTTCCCCTCCCAGAAGACTGGCATTGGTCATCAGAACCAAGGAATCTGAACAAAAGAAGATATTCCTCTGTTCAGATTGTTCTGATTGCATCACCAAACCAAGAGACTCGTATGGTGATGGCTTAGAATGTCCTATTGGAATGTTAAAGAGCACATAAGAGGTCACAAGAGTGAAAACAAGCCCCCTGAACTATGTCCATGGCTGAAATCATGAGGCACAGAAGTTTGTCTAGGACCACAACATCTTCTGGCCTCTTGATTGTGAGGCTCTGGGCAGCTTTTATTAGATTTCCCAGCTTCTCCTCTGTAAGAAAGACCTTTCCATGAGAAGTGACAATCCTTGCTCCCAGGTGGATGATGTCCTGTGTCAGGATCAGGTGACTCTTGGAAGCATTCGCTAAAGAGCCATGAAGAAGCTGGCTAAGCAAGTCTTGCCTGGAGCAGCAGGGCTTTCTGACTGGGGAATGTCTGCCTCCTACTAGTCCTCTTAGAGATCAGTTTAATTTGCATAAACCCTGCCTTGGAGCAAGTAGGGGGTGTAACCCAGAGGATGACTTCCTGCCTACTGAAGGAGAAAGGAACCCCATTCTTGAACTTTGTAATCCTACAGAGAGCTGAGATGAATAATTTCTTTTTTAAACAATTTTCACCAGTCCCATGAAACTACTACGAAATTATTTAAAGCAAGGGATGCTCTACAGTCAAAAGAAGTTTCCACCCATGCCCAACAGCCCCTATTTTAAAAGGTTTTTTTAGCTATCAAGTTGCAGCTGACTTATGGTGATAAAACCCATGGGGTTTTCAAGGCAAGAGACATTCAGAGGTGGTTTGCCATTGCCTGCCTCCATGTCACAACTCTGGGATTCCTTGGCTAGCCTGGGCTATCCAGGTTAGGGCACTTCAAAAGTAAGGCTATGTTTTAAAAAAAATTAAGAGCAATATTGTACAAGCCCCCTGATGGTATTGGGACAACAATATCAAGTCCTTTACGTACGTGTCACAAGGTCAAAGGATTTTTTATCTTCTGGAAGTGGCCTCACTTGGCAAGTCAATAGGTTTAGCTTGACAGGAGGCCGATTTATCTGTGAAGGCAACAAAAAGGGGGAGAGAATTCTATATAGGTTACACATCAGCTAGAACTTAGCTTCAAGGTAAAGAGATACATGCCTTTGGGGGGAAAACAAGGATCAGGGATTAATTTTAAAAGGTGCTTTAATTTAGACATTCCATTTCATCACGCTACCTGGTTTTTCCCTGTCAGGGAAAAATTTCTATCAATCTATAAAATAGAAATGCAAAAGCAGCAGTTCAGCTCGTGCAGCCTTAGCTTGCCTTGGAGCTGTGCAGGAAAAGGAATTTAACCCTTCAATTTTTGCTCGGTTTTGTTAAACAAAACCTTGTTCTCCCCACTTTGTTATTAGTATTTAAGAGAAAAAAGTTTGCATTTTTAAGGAAACATATTTTCTCTTAGGAGTCCATAGGGTTTTTGATCCATAGAGGGGGACTATTACACCACACAAGAGCTACTGTTGAGAGAGCTCTGGAGTGGGGCAGGTGATGATCTAATCTACCTTCCAGATGGCACTCTCAGTCTTTAGCCCCTAATACAAATGAGGCTGCTCAGAATTCTGCATTTCATAGACCATGGTGCATGATCTTTCAGTTGTTCAATGTTCTCTCTAAGTTGTGGAGTCTTGTGAGCAAAAATTCTACTTTGTGAGCTACTGGCATTTAAACTTGTGAGTGATCAATTTGGCTACTGCATAAATTAGTTTGCTCAGGAGCCATCTTTCCTGAGGTAAGACAAAAATGTGTGAGCCGGAGGCTAAAAAACTGTGAGCTAGCTCACACTAGCTCAGCTTAGAGGGAACACTGGTTGCAAGCCACTCTGCAGGACAGGGAAGAAGGGATAGGAAGGCCCTTTCCTTCAGCCTGCTTTTAGCAATTTGTGTTTCTCAGCTATATTGTGGCCTTCTTTAAAAAAAGAGAAAGCACATCAATAAAACATTATTCAGGCCACCAGAAGGCAATCACTGACTGGCATCTTTACACATAGTTTCCACACTTTTCTCTTCCCCCAGGCCTTTTTAAAGATACGAACTGGAAAGGCCTTCGACTGTTGCAATGAAGTAAGAGAACTGCTGGTTTGACCATCTGCTGAGCTGCCCAAGTCCAATCTGGGATCCTGAGCTCATTCCTGCCCTTCACCTGGTTGGAGACTGCTGAGCATAACTGAACAAGGGATCACTCTCACAGCATTCATGAAAGAACAGATGAACCGGCTAACTCATATCCAGATTCTGGGAATTCAAACAAACAGAGGAGAGGGGACCCATCCAAGCTTCCTGCCAAGAACAAGCCCAGTGAGGAGACTTTGGTAAGATGACAGAAGATTAGAGGGGAAAATGGAGAAACAGAAAATGGAATCATCATCTTGTGGGGTAATCCATGATTGAAACTGGTAGCTTGTATGTAAGCCTTCTTCAAACCCTATAGCCATGTGTCAGGACCCCGACAACCATGCACAGATCCTCCCAATGTGTGCATTTTGCATGCACATTATTAGGTACACCTTCAGTATATGCACAAATCAGCAACAGGACTTTCTAGGGCTGCCAGCCCCCAAGTAGCACCTGGAGTTCTTCTGGAATTACAACTGGTCTCCAGACTACAGGCATCAGCTCCCCTGAATCTGGAGAGTGGTCTCTATGGCATCACTTCCCCTTCCTCTCCCCAAACTCCACCAACTCCAGGCACCACCCCCAAGTATCCAGGAATTTCTCAAGCTGGAGTTGGTAGCCTTAGGGGACCAGTAATGACAAAAGGCCATATGACTTCATACAATGCATAACTAACTTGTGGAACTCCCTGCCACAGGATATAGCAATGGGTGCCAAGGGGTCTAGATAAACTCATGGAAGACTGGCACATCAATGGTTATTAGCCAAAAATCTAATCAGAGTCTCCATGTTTCGAGCCAGTCTACCTCTGAACACTGAGGGGTAGCAACAAGGAGAGGAGTCAGCCTTTATGCCACTGTACATGGGCCTTCCAAAGTCCTCTTCTGACCACTGTGGAGAAACAAGATACTGGACTACCACTTGTCTGAGCAGGGCTCTTCTTATGTCCTGAAGGATTTCCAAGTCAGCTATGGAAATCTGGTGAGTTTCTTGGACCCCTACCCCCACCCACTAGCCAACCCTGCTTACCGTGCTGTGTGAGATGGTGAGACAGCCATACTTCACACCACATTTTCTCTTCTGCCACACTTTTCGAATCCTAGGACAGCAAAAAGAAAGGTTGCCCTTCACACCATGGATTACCTTCCCACCAGAGGCCACAGATTGCAACAGCCATTTCTCTCCTTCTAAAGTACCTGGTCTTATTATCCATGGATGGAACACTACAAGTTATCCTTAACCAAATCCTGGCAGAACATCTCTCCCTTGCATGCCCTGCAGAGCTGCATAAGGTCCCGCAGGGTGTGGATGTTATTTGGCAGAGAGTTCCACCAGGTGGGAGCCAGGGCTTTTCTGGTTGAGGACAGCCGGACATCTTTGGGGCTAGGGATCACAAGCAGCTTATTCTCAGCAGAGCATAAAGCTCTATGGGGGACATACCAGAGAAGGCAGTCCTGCAGATACGTAGGTCCCAGACCACACATGGCCTTAAAGGTCAGTACCAAAACCTTGAACCTGACCCAGCACTCCACTGGGAACCAGTGATGCATGTGTGTATGCTACACTGAATTCAGAACAGATCCACGTGTATCATTGGGGGGGGGTCTGTTTCCTTCTCACAGCAACGCTCCCCCTGCCTTGCCCCTGAGGAACAGCATGGGGTGGCATGTGTCCTGCAGCAGACAGTGGGAGAAGTGAGAAAGTTGTGCTTCATATGTGAAAATCCTTCTGCTCATGGAAAATTTCAACATGACTGAAGCAATAGATTAGAGAAGAAACCAAGCTTACAAGAGAAAATCGCAACACTGTGATGTAGAAAGATATACAGCTCTTCCTAGACTCTGTAACTTCAAAGATACAAGTAAATAACATTATATATGTATTGCTGCAGTAGTTTAAAACTGTAAGCCCCCTGGAGCATAAAGACAGCAAGCCAATAAAGACGTTCTTCCCCGCTCCCCCCAGCAGCAGTAAATAGAATTTTACTTTGTCAGCTCTTTGATGAGCTTTGTTTGTTAACTACTTTCAAAACTCAAATTGGAAATGAAAAAGGAGATAAAGATTTCAAATAAATAAATGAGGTCCCTCTGAGATGCATCCGTTGGGAAACTCTGCCAAAGCTGTCAAGAACCTGCTTGGATCCCACTTCCTCTGAAGGCAGACCACTGTAATTGGCCCCGCTCTTGAAGGGACTCTAGTTGTTAGGGCTTGGGGGAGGGAGTTGCCATCAAGTCACAGCTGATTTATGGCTACCCTATGGGGTTTCCAAGGCAAGAGATGTTAAGAGGTGGTTTGTCAATGCCTGCTTCCACATTGCAACCCTGGTATTCCTTGGAGGTCTCCCATCCAGATACTGACCAAGGGCAACCCTGCTTAGCTTCTGAGATGTGACAAGATTGGGCTAGCCTGAGCTATCCAGGTTCGGATACTCTGTAGTTATCTTCAGATTAAATCAGTGATGAATGGACCACATCACGCCAACCCCTTACGATATGGAGTTTGCATCGATTCATCACAAGCCTTGTATGATGCCAAGGGGGGACTTCTGGGCAATTCAGGATTTTAGGATGTAAAACAGCCCCTCCCTCTACCAGTTGCCTGGTAGCCAACATAGGAGAGTTGTTTGATATCATTCACTCCACCCTAAGGCCAACCCCCCAGATTTTAGATTTCTTCCCTAGGCCCTTTTAAAAGGTGACACATGGCAACCAGGAACCAAGCCCAATCTTAAGGAGTTGGTTGATGGGCATTGAGTACAAGGGCCAGAGATCTCTGTCTCATATGCATATAAATAAAGTTGCCATGTCTGGAGTTCTGTTTTGATGTTCTAATGTTTTACTTGTGGCTTGGATGGAAGGAGGCATTTGGGTACAACTGGGTACAATCCTGGCAGAACATCTCTGCCTTGCATGCCCTGCAAAGCCATATAAGGTCCCGCAGGGTGTGGATATCAGAGTGTCAGACTAGGATCTAGGAAATTCAGGGTGAAATCTCCCACTCTGCCATGAAAGCTCACCAGGTTACCATGGACCAGCACACACACACTTGGCTAACCTACCTCAAAGAGTTGTTGTAATTATAAAATGGAGAAGGAAAGAATGCTGGAACTTACTTGGAGTCCCCATTAGGGGGAAAGGTGGGATATAAATGAAGTAAATAAACAAATATTGCAAACTTGGTTAATGGCCATGGAGTGAAGGTTGAGAATCACTGGTCTAAACCTCACCTGGAAAGTATCTACCCCTGAACATGGAACTGCATTGAACACTGCCACCACTTAATCTTATGGTACAGATTAAATCTGAAAACATGAGCCAAGCAGTTCCGATAAAATCTGCTATTTACAGTAAGATGAAAGAATCTTTCCAGAGTGGTATTTCTTTGGCTGCTACACACTACAGAAATAGCCTAAAGGTCACTTCTGGTTCTTACCCATCACTCTTCTTGTGCAGAAATCCAGACTTCTCAGTCCCATACTGTTTATTGCCTTGGTGTTGATGGATGCTGTACCCGCTACCCGAATTCTTCCTGTTCAGGTTTTCCTGAATCCAGCAACCAGCATAAAAATTATATTGGAAATTATTCCAAAGACAAGATAAAGTGATCACTTCACACACTGCTATTGCTCCAAACCCCTTTGGGGAGGCAACTGGTCTAAAGGCTATTTTGAGAGCCAGTACGGTGGACTGTAGCATTTAGAGAACTGGAGTAGGCCTGAGGAGATCCAAGTTCAAATTTCCTCTCTCTCTCTTTTTTTGTTTAAACAACTTTTATTAGGATACACAATGTTTCACAACTTGGTCTACATCATAAATCTCATATCCTTTTTCTCAAAAACTCCTCTTCCCCCCCTAATGGCTCCCAGCATTGCTTCCACCATTCAAACATCATATAATGCCAGTTAAATCCTTGTTAACATACTAAGTCTACAGGTAACACCCACATAGATATTAGTAACTGCTATAAACACCCATTAACTGTAACAATTGTTGCACCATTAGTAGTTACCCAAACTGAAAACAATGTCCTTCATTTCCCAATACTTCTGTATATATTCTCTGAAATCGCTCCAGTCTGCCAAAAAAGTTTCTTCATCTATGTTATTAAGTTTTCTTGTCCATTTGTCCATTTCTGCCATAAATAGCAATTTTCTCAGCCAATCCCATAAGTCAGGAATCTTTTCATTTTTCCAATTTTGAGCATAAATCATTCTAGCAGTCGTTACCATATACCATATCAATGTTCTTTTACTCATACTTATTTCTTCTAACTTGAGACCTAAAAGAAACAGTTCAGGTTCTTTCTTAAAAGTACATTTCAAATTTTTTCCATCTCTGTATGTATTACAGTCCAGAATATTTTTGCTTTTTCACAAGTTCACCACATATGGTAAAAGGAACCTTCAGCATGTTTACATTTCCAACATTTGTTAGATAGATTTTTACCTATATTAGCTATCTTTTTTGGTGTCATATACCACCTATACATCATTTTATAACAGTTTTCTTTAAGATTGGTACAGGTAGATATTTTCAATGCACTTTTCCATAGAAATTCCCAAGATGACATTGGTATTTCCTTGTTCATGTTAATTGCCCATTTTATCATTTGCTCTTTAACCACCTCATCTTCAGCATACCATTTTAACAAAATTTTATACATTTTCTGCCCTCCCTCCCTCCATTTTCTATTTCAGTATAGTCTCCCCTAAAACCAACCATTTTTTTATCAGACTTATATAGATCCAATATCTGTCTATACCGCAACCAGTGATATTTAAAGTCAAGATCACTTTCTGGCTTTAACACAAATAACTTCCCTTCATGTCTCAACAGATTCCTGTATTTCAACCAATCCTGTCCCTTATACTCTGAAAATGGTTTTATCACTTAGGCTGATACTATCCACATTGGCTTTTCTTCAGGAAAAAAGTTTTTATACTTAATCCATGTGTCAAAAAGGGTCCTTCTGATATAATGATGTTTAAAAAAAATGTCCATTTTTGACTTGCCATAGTAAAGATATGCATGCCAACCAAACCTACAATCATGTCCTTCCAATGCCAACAGTTTCCTGTTTTCCAAAGTAACTCATTGTTCTCACCAGGTCAAACAGACCGCATCATGATAGAGCCTCAAGTTTGGTAATTGAAAACCTCCTCTTTCCTTTGCATCACATAAGATTTTCATTTTAATTCTTGTTTTTTTCCCTGCCCACACAAATTTAGAGATATCCTTTTGCCAACAATTAAACACCTTCACATCTTTTACAATAGGAATCGTCTGAAATAAAAACATGAGACGTGGTAGGATGTTCATTTTGACCACCAAAATTCTGCCCAGCAAGGATAAATTGAGTCTATCCCATTTTTCCATATCTTTTAACACGTGGGCCCACAGTCTCTCATAGTTATTTTTAAAGAGATCAGTGTTCTTCATTGTCAACTCTATGCCTAGATATTTAGTTTTTCTCACTACTTCACAGCCTGTAGATCTCTGCAACTCCATTTGTTTAGGGCTCGTCATGTTTTTACACATTACTTTGGATTTCTGTTTATTTACATAAAAACCTGCCACGTCTCCAAATTCTTTTATTTTCTGTAGTAAAAGCGGTATGGTTTTCAGTGGTTCCTCTGCTATAAACATAGCATCATCTGCAAAGGCTCTATACTTGTATGTAAATCCTTTTGTAGTCAGGCCTTTGATTTCTTTATCTTCATTAATGTTCTGAAGCAGAACCTCTAGAATCCATATAAACAATAATGGAGAAAGTGGGCAACCTTGCCTTGTTCCTTTTTGTACTTTAAAAAAATCAATTGTTTCATTGTTGACCACTATCTTTGCTTTTTGTTCAGAATATATTGCCTTGATTATCTTCAAGAAAGGCTCACCAATATTCATTTTTTCCATAACTTTAAACATGAAATCCCAGTTCAAATTATCAAACACTTTTTCTGCATCCACAAAGAAAAAACCGACCACCTTTTCTGGATGCTTATCGTAGTATTCAATCGCATCTACAACCAACCTGATGTTATCCCTTATTTGTCTATCAGGTAGAAATCCAGCTTGTTCTCCCACAATTAAGTCTCTCAAATATGTTTTTAATCTCTCAGCTATGATTTTGGCAAATAACTTATAATCATTGTTCAGTAACGAAATTGGTCTATAGTTCTTCACATTTGTTAAATCTTGTGCTTCTTTTGGAATCAGAGAGATGGTTGCTTCCTTCCACGAATCTGGTATTTTCCCCGTGTCTCTGATCTCATTTGACAAACTTTGAAAAACAGGGGCTATCTCCTCTTTTAATTTTTTGTAAAATTTGGCTGAAAAGCCATCCGGGCCTGGAGCTTTCCCCAATTTGACATCCTCAATCGCTTTATAAATTTCTTCTATAGTAATGGGGTTGTTAAGCATTTCTTTCATTTCTCCATCAGGGCCAGCCATTTTTAAATTCTGCAAATATTCCTGGACTTTCTCTTGGTCTGTCAGATTTACATGGAAGAATTTTGCATAATATTTAAAAAATTCTCTCTTTATCCCTTTGCAGTCCACTATTTCTTTATCTCCTGTCACAAGTTTGCTTATGATCTTTCTTTCTTTTCTTCTCTTAAGTTGCCAAGCTAAATATCTTCATGGTTTATTAGCTCCTTCAAAAGATTTTTGTTGAAGTTTCTTTAAATTCCAGTAAACCTCTTGATTCAATATAACATTTAATTGGTCTTGTAAAATTTGTATCTTTCTCAATATTTTCTTTTTTCCTGGTCTTCTCTTTAATTCATTCTCTTTCATTTTAATCTGTTCCACAAGGTGTCTCTGTTGTGCTCTCTTTTCTTTTGTCTCTTTGGCATTCCACGCAATTAGTATTCCCCTCGACACAGCTTTATATGCATCCCACACCATTTGGATATGGGAATCCTGGTTTAAATTTGTCTGAAAAAAATATTTTGTCTCTTTACATAAGTTTTCAATTATGTTCTGTTTGTCCAATAACTCTGCATTCAGCCTCCATCTAAATTGTTTTTCTCTTTGATTGGATATCCATAATAGTGGATTATGGTCCGAATTAATTCTTGGCATTATTTCAACTTTACGTGTTTTGAATGCAAGTTCTCCTGACATCCATATCATATCTATCCTGGAGAAGGAGTCATGCCTGCTAGAGTAAAAAGTATAATCTTTACCTTTAAGGTTCCATTTTCTCCATACGTCTTCCAAATTTTCTTGTTCCACTAATTCAAAAAAAACCTTCGGGAGTTTCTCCAGTTTTTCATTTGGTCTTTTTGTTTTCCGGTCTAGTTTGTTACTGATCATCCCATTAAAGTCTCCCATCAAAATAATTCGGTCATAAGTCACTTGGTCCAATTCCTTCATCAAGTCTCTGAAGAATTATCTTTTGATCCATTTGGTGCATATATGTTAACCACCAATTTTTTTTGTCATGTAAAACAACTTCCACAGCTATATATCTTCCCTCATTGTCCTTAAAAATTTCTTTGGGTTCCAGCTCTTTCTTAATATACAGTACCACTCCTTTCTTTTTCTTCATTGCCAATGAAACAAATTCTTCACCCAGCTTCTTGTTAATTAAAAATTTATAATCCTGTTTCTTAATATGGACTTCCTGGGGGCCAATTAAATTACACTTTTGTTTTTCCAGCCAATGCCTAATTATCTTTCTCTTATTGGGTGAATTTAGTCCATTTACACTCCAAGAAATAAATTTGTAATCCATGTTGGTATACTTTTATTTATCCCCAAACTCTTTTACATTGTCCACTATAAATTTCACCATCTGGTCACAATCTTTAATCGTGTACCTCGTTCCTTGGAAGTTGAAACTCAGTCCTTGTGGAATCTCCCATCTGAACCTCATATTCTTTTGTTTCAGCTTGTCTGTCAGCTGCTTGAATTTCTTCCTTTCTTGGATAATTGCCTTTGGCAGCTCTTTCAAAATTCTTATCTGTTTCCCATCAATTTCTAATGGATCTTGGAATTGTTTTCTGAAGATCTCCTCTTTTCATTCTCTTGGTTACAAACTGGACTATTACGTCTCTTGGTAAATTTTTCTTCTGGGCATATAGTGAAATCACTCTGTAGATCAAATGAATACTGTACTTCACTTCTTCTTCCTCAATTTTTAAATAATCTGACAAAGCTTCAGTAATTATCTTGTAGATATCATCATTCAAGCTTTCTTCAATAACTCTCAACATGAGGTGTGTCTCCATTCCTCTGTATTCCATCATTGTATCAGTTCTATAGGCCTCTTTTGTCACTGTCTGAACATTCTTTTCCATCACTTGCATCTTATTCTCTATATCAGTAGATTTTTGTGCAAGACTCTGTAACTCCTTGGTAATACCTGCAATCTCATTTTTAAACTCATTCTTAAGCTCAGTAACTCCTTTGTCTAAGTTTGTCTCCATTTGTTTCCCTAATCTCTGTATAGCCTCCATCATCCTTTTCTCCAGTGCCTCCATAGCCAATTGCCAGTCCTTATCTTTTTTCGTTGTCATTCTCGGTGAGGACCACGAGTCCGCTCTTTGTCTTGACCTTAGATCCGTTTTTAAAGACTCAGTCCGCCAAACTAGACAGCCCAATACAGTCCTGTTACCAAATAACAAAACTTATAGCAAATAAGATCCAATAACCTTAATCTTCTGTGCTTCAAATGCCTAACCGAATCACCTTATTTTCGCTTCACCAACTTGGCTAGTAACTTGGCAATTTCAATTTAAAGTTTTTAAACAGACTAGTCCTCCTCAAAATGGCGGGCATCTTTTCTCTATGGTAAAAGGTCAAAATTGACTACTTCCTGGTGTTTCTTCCGGTCCGTCTACTTCTCTTGTCCTCCAGTGGTTCCGGTCTGTCTGCTACTCTTGTCCCCCAGTGTTTCCGGAACGTCACTTCCTTTTTATACACAAGTCCTCCTCAAGCCCGTCCGCTAGAGTCCTCTTGTCTCCTCTGATTACAGTCATCACTTCTGGTTAAGCGCTTTGTTGATCGGGACTTCCCAACTGGCAAATCTCGCGTTAACAAGCGCAGTTCCCAGCTCCTTATTACTCCACAAGCCACAGGAATGGTAAACAAACTTTTCTTTTAGTGTTTTTAGCTTTAATACGCGACTTTTCTTGTGGGAAAATGCACAGTCAGTATTCTTTTGCTCTAAGTGCTTCTCCGGTTATTTTAAAAAGTCACTCCTTACTAGTCCCAGTAAGCAAAATGGTTTCTAGTTACCTTCTTTGTTTCCTCCAGGTGTACGCAATGCTTCTTCCTTTATACTTTTTCCTTCTTGTCTTAAAAGATCGGGGGGGGGGGGTTAAGCTGGAATTCCAGCCCAGCTCGTACCTGTAGAGATGATTGCAACGGCCGCTTCAGAGAGGAAATCAAAGCGAGTAACAAGCCCCCTCCGGGGCTTATCTCTCGCCAATCTCAACTCTCTCTTGGGTCTTCGATGCTTGCTCGTCTTACCCCTGCCTGGGGTAAGCTGCATTGGGCACAGAAACTGCCCAAACTGTCAAAAAGGATGGCCGTCCACCCTGAATGATTACAGGGTGCTTCAAATCGCCATCTTTCCCTGACCGGAAGCCAAATTTCCTCTCAAACATTTACACTTTCGGGGTGATCTTGGGCCTCTTATACACTCTCCTCTTTCTGCCTAATTTACCTCCTCTTTCTGCCTAATTTACCTCACAGCATCACTGTAAGGATAAAACAGAGGAGGACAGAACTTTGTATACCACTCTGAGGTTCTAGGAGGAAGAAAGACCATTAAACTAGAATGCAACCTGTATAAAACAATATTACTCACAGTCCAGCAGTTCCAATTGACCCCACCTTGCTGTCAGCTAGCTGCCATGTTTTCCTTGTTTTCTTAAGTCCCCGACCGTTGCACCTGCGTGTATGCTTGCTTGGCTTAGCTACCGTGGGTAAGATAAGGGAGGCACTCTTTTTGCCGTGCGAACTGGCTCAGCCAGACAGTGCTATCAGTGTAACCTTGAAGGGAAGGGAGGGCTTGAATTCCACTATTGGTGTGAATGTTTCTGCTCTCAGGGAGGTGGGGAGAGTCTCCCGTTTATGATGTAATGTCCTGCCAGGAGAATTCCCGCATGCGCGCTTGGATTTCATTTGATTAGCTAGATAAAGCATCAGAGTATATGTACTGAGTCCCTTGCAGTAATCACTATTCCTGGCAATGTACCTGTACTACTTGGCAACAGAACAGTATTCCAATAACATATAACTTTTCCTGAAGAGTGTGTTTGGACGTGCTTGCTGTTAACCCTGACACTTGCCTCATGGGTGCATCTTGCATTCCTGCCCCTCACAATAATACCAGAGTCACTCACCCCTTTGTTCTCCAGCTGCAGGATTCCTCGGAGGGAATCTCGAATCCGTGTGAGCTGCTTTACCTCTTCTTCCTTTGCTTGATGCAGCTAGAACAGGAAGAACAGCTATGAATTGGATAAGAGGTGATCTCTATCCTTGGCGCAACCACTCACTAGAGGGGAAAGCCAGTCAAGTTTTGAGAGCCTTCTTCAGAATTGCCCTTATCACTTTTTTTGTGTTCTAGGTTTTTAGGTTGCTGTGTTTTATTTGTCAGGGTGACTGAAAATCTGGAACTGCCTTACACCATATCAGACCCTTGATTTATCCAGGCCAATTTTGTCTACTCTGATGGTAGTAGTTCTCCAAGGTCTCAAGCTGAGGTCTTACCTATCACCTACAACGTAACCTTTTTAACTGGAGATGCCAGGGGTTGAATTTAGGACCTTCTGCGTGCAAAGCAGGTGCTCTGGTACTGAGCCATGGCTCCTCCCCATGCTGCTTTTGCCGCTGTTACATGGTTTCATGGAGGTTATTTGTCTTGTTTCTGTTTTTGTTTTTCTGTTGTATTTCAATGGACTTAGACTGGAGTATTGCTGTATTGATTTCAATGGGCTTAGACTGGAGTATTTCTGTATAGCATTGCAGTCTAACTCAAATTATATAGAACAGGTAGAATGTAAATGCATTAACAAGTAAATACATATAGCAAGAAGTTTACAAAAAATCTTCTCAGGGGCCAGGCCAGTTGTGTTCCCCTCCCCCCTCCCCGAAAAGTTATACATGTGAAGGTCCAAGTTGCATTCTAAGCATCATGTGAAGGTAAGAGCTGTTTAAGACTGATCTAACATACTAATTTTCACTTGTCCATGAGGGGACAGCACATTTAACACGAACAGTAGTAGCCCCGTGTTTGAATCAAGGCAATTAAAATCAAGGCAAACCCATCAGCAGTGTTGATGTCTTATGCATGACTTACTGCATGTAAGGAGGCCACAAGCTTCTCAATGAATGGGTACAGATTCTGTGATGCCTTCCAGCCATCTTGGAAGAAACTGGTTGTGTTTTTGAGTTTTGAGTGAAGAGAGTGATGAGGAGAATGAGAAAGAGAAAGACATCTAAGTTTCTAAGCACTGCCATGAAAACATGTATCTAGACAAGACCAATCTAACATACTATTATGAGGATTAGGAGCTTAATAGTTTTTAATAGAATAAAGAATTAGACCTCACTCCTATGAATTTGCCTAGTAGTTGTGACAGGTAACTGGAGCCTCCAGGAGACCCCTGTATTATGTGCTGAGCAGAAAAAAGGGCACCTGTTACCTTAATGACACCTCCTTTATATCTGTCTTTTCCTTACACAGTCTAATAGCAGCTAGGGGGGATTTCTGCATGGAAATGGCACAGAAGAAAGGTTTTGTGAACTATGCTCACCACTTTAAAAATATCATTTTAAAAACCTACTAAACTAGCAAACATACCAGTGAATTCAACAACATAATTACTTATTTAGAAAACTGTCCCCAGAAATGATGCAAGCAGCTGAATTACATTTCCTGTCTGCATCCTTACTTGTGTTGTGCATGATAAAACTTGATGAGGCTCTGCAGGAAGTCTGGTCCTTGCTTTGTTTGGCTCTCATTGGCTTTCAGAAGGTACTGCATAGGAGAGAGATTGACAAATAGCAGGTTAGGATGTAACCCCAGTTTGTGTCAGTGTCATGTGCTTGTGTTAGACTTACTTCAAAAGGGTTGATATTTTGGGACAGAAACTGTTCCCAGTTAATCAGAAATTTGAGCACTTTCCTTTTTTCTCTTTTTGTTCTAAATTTAGAGGATATACTATTGTGTATGATTTACTCAGCAATATTTTAATATTCTAATTGACCTGTACACATAATTTTCATTGACAGATACTTTGCCTTCCTTATTCAGCTTGTGATATTTTTATCTAGAAAACTATCAAAAATAGGTTCAGCCAAGCCTAAAATACATGCATACATACATACCAATCCTCTATGGAAATCTACTGAACACTTAACTCAGGTAGGTTTGTTCTACACTCTAAACATATAGCTCTTGGGTGAGAAGGTCTGACAAACAGAATTCTACGGGGGGGGGGGCACAAAACTTGTGGGGGTATCTTGCCCCCACATTGCTGAGATAGCATGTCCAGGCCCAGCTACTCCCCTCGGAGCCTCCTTGCAGCGGTAGCAGTGTCTGGGAGTCACTGAGAGCCTGGAGTGGCTCCCAGCACATGCCACCGCTGTTACTGTTGGGCCCAGAACAGCTCCTGGCATCTGCCGCCACCGTGGCTGGGCTTGAAAAGGCTCCTGATGTCCTCTGCCATGGAAGCCAAGCTCCACTGCAGCTAATGCCAGGCTCCACTGCAGTTCCAAATTGCAGCAGTAGAACCAAAGTAAGTAAATGTGCAGGCAATGCTTTTTAATATTTTTAATATTTTATTTTTTCAGATTTTTCTGCAAACCTCAGGAGTACCCCTAGTTTGCTAAAAATCTGTTTAGTGTCCATGTGGCCCAATCCACAGATTTAGGTATCTGCAGATGGGGGCCACACATTGCTAATAGTATATGAATTTGAAGAGGAGAAAAAGAAAACTTGGGTCATTGTAGGTCTAAAAAAAAATCCCCTTTACTATGTATAAAACCTACATTTTCCTCCATTATACTATGGCACAGGCTACATACACAGCACAGTTTTATAATCCATAGAGATAACAGGGTTTCTGTTTTACCCATCCTTGCAGCCAGATAAATGTGCCAAGGGTCCAGAGAATTGATGATTCACAGCCCAGTGCCAAGCACTGCAAGAGATTGCCTTCATTACAGAAGGTAGCCCCAAGTGATAGAAGACATGTCAGAGCACCAGCCCAAAGCTGTGCTAGATTGTGGCTCTGTTCTGCTGAGAAGGCTTTCAGCAGATAGCTTTGTATTCATTGGACCTGCCATATGTTGTTACATCTGGGCTGGAAGTTGCATCCATCTTCTGCAATGAAACAGGAAGCGCCAGCCAATGTTCCCTCTAAGCTGTGGAGTCTTGTGAGCAAAAATTCTACTTTGTGAGCTAATGGAATTAAAGTTGTGAGCAAGCAATTTGGCTACTGCATAAATTAGTTTGCTCTGGAGCCATCCTTCCTGAGCTAAGACAAAAATGTGGGAGCCAGAGGCTAAAAAATTGTGAGCTAGCTCACACTAACTCAGCTTAGAGGGAACACTGGTGCCAGCTACTGTTTATGATAGGGTGTGGGCAAGATGTCCTCAAGTGAGCCCCCCCCTGCCATCTCCTCTTTCTTGTATACATACCCCTGCCCCTTGCATGAAGCAAGGGCTCCTTTAAGCCCTGTTTGTCTCAGCCCGGCTGACACCATGGCAGATCCATCCTCTACTGCCTCTTCCTCAAGAAATGTGGGGTTCTTCTCAAACACCCACCAGTTCAATTAATGTCCTGCTCACCTGTTGCAAACAGGGAGCTGATCTTTTTGCTGACTCATATGTGATGGTTTGGCAGGCTGCCTCAACAATTCCTTTCTAACAGTGCAAAGCAACTGGCTCTTCATGCTCTTCCACAGCCAAACAGACTTCTACTTCATCCACTCCTTGCTGAGCTTCTACTCTCCATGACAGGTAGCTATTTCAGTCACAAAGCATATAAACTGGTGTTCACCAGAGCAGCTCTTATGGACATTAACGGTTACAGTTCTGTCTAAATCAGTAATATTTTCACAACTATGCAGTTCTGAAGAAGCCTGATTCATGACTGTTTGGCAGGCAGGGACCTAGCCAGAAAATTCTGGTTGGTGGGGCATGGGGAAATGGGGGGGGGGGGTGCTGGCTGTGCCTGCTTCTCCTCTTGCAGCAACAGAGGCAGCAGGTCTGGCTCCGCTGTGACCTCTAGTCCTCTAGTTCTCTTGATTAGAGAGGTTTGATTCCAGGCTGCTTTTCTGTGTAAGCTGGGGGGGGGGGGTCTCCAACTCTCACTCTCTTTTGCACTTTGCAATTTTATTTTATTTTTTGCCATTTTATTTTATTTGCATTTTTTAAAACCTATTTATTTTTCACCCCAGAAAATGAGACTGAAGCTTTCCTGACTGTGCCTGGGGTCATTTTGGAACCCCTATGTGCATCTTACATTTTAAAAATATTTTTTTCAATGTTTTAGAATTTTTTCAGAAATTTTTGGTCTGAGGGGGCGGTGTGCATCTGTGAGGACAATGCCCCCCAAATGCCCCCATGACTACAGGCCTGTTGGCAGGCATTCATTGCCAAAGAGAACAGGCCTGGTGACACAGTCATAACAAGGCAGGTTAGCTAGCTAAGAGTGAAATTCACAACATGGCTTCAGGAAATGGGAGATGGCTCCTGTATCTGGGGAAAGTTCCCACTTCCTAATGGGTGGTTGAGGGCTTTCTGCTTGATCATGGCATAGCACTCATCCATCCAGAGTCTTAACACAGTGCCAGTTACCCCCTTCAAAATGCACTTCAGATCTAAATCAAAAGTAGCCTGCATTATCAGATCCACTGCAAATGCTTGTGGCTTCTTCCCTATTCTCACTCTTCTGGCACTGAGGAGCGAGCCACACCAACTACTTCCATGCACTATTATTTATTTAACAGTGAAGTGGTTCAAAGGGGTGACTCACTCTCTGGCTAAGCCCCAAATGATTCCACAGAACCAAGAAAGAAACCACAAAAAGGAGGGCAAGCTGCCATCCGCCCAACCCTTTCATAGGCATTTAAATTCTTCTGGAAAACCAAATCCCTACCATTCACAAGAAGCCACACAGTCAACCTTCTTTCAATCAGACAGAACAGTTTCAGATCACATCTGTGAGATGTCTGGATTCCTCTGGGGAACCAAATTCACATTTATCTGACAACATGACAAGCCTACTGCTTTAAGAGCCAAACTAGTCATGATGGTGCTCACACCTTTGGATCCTGTCACCACTTTAAAAGCATTTTAAAAAGCTGTGATAGCATGATCCTGATCAGACCCTTGCAGCATTTTAATACCATTAACATGGCACTGTCATCCATGGCTCAAACCTGTGGGTGCTGTCACATCTAGTTTGGCTCAAAGAGTTGAATTAAATAGCTGATTCACACAGTAGCTGTGAGGCAGCATGGCTTAGTGATTATAGTGTCAAAACAGGGCCTGGGACAACTGGCTTCAAATCCTCACTCTGCTATGCAAGCTTGTTCAGTGACTTGCGGCCTGGCATAATCTCTCAGACTAACCCACCTAACAAGGTTGTTTGAGGATATGTGAGAAACCTTTTTGATTCCCAGTGAAAAGAGAGAATAAATGAAATGAGCAAGCATATTAAGGAGTGTACAAGTTGGGTTTTCCTTAGATCAGACAGGGAAAGGGCTTCAGCCTTCCTCCCTCCCCAACCTGAAACAGCCCTTTGGGGATGCTATTTGGCCTCCTGGAAAACTCAGACACAGCTAGCAACCTTACTTTTGCCTTTTCAGGGAGTGTTAAAATTTTGTTAAAGCTAGTTGCCTTCAGGGTTCAATTCTCTCTCTAAAGCAGTTATTCCAAAGTTAGTTTTACAATACCCCAGTGCAGTGAGTCCCTACCCACTATTTGATCCTTGGAAGAAGCATTCAACCAATGGCCACCATTTGGCAAACAGTGATAGTTCCTAGGTACAACCACCACCCAGAGGATGAGGATAAGTGAGTGAATAACAGAGGCTGCTTCTAGTGGCAGCTTGTTCATCAGGGTGGGTGAGAGCAGGAACAGAGAGAAACTGCCACTATCGCCCTCTTTAATTTGTCTGCCTTCTCTATTCACATCCCAGCATTCCCACAGCAAGGGCCACCAAAACCAGGAGCCAACAGGCAGGAGGAGCACCACCATCAGGTTTTCCTACCTCACACATCTGAAGCTGGAAAGTGCGGCGCTCTTTCTGCAGGTCTTCAGCAATCTCTGCTGTCAATGGCTCGGTCTGAATGACTCCAGGGACCTTGGCTCGCTCCTTCTCCTTCTCCAGCTTGGCTCTGGGGATTTCCAAAGACAATGCAACTGGCTGACTTAAACTCATGGAGAGTGCTCATGCCCTCTTCCTCTGACATGAATGATCCTTAGCATGACACTTGCAAGCAAAGGGGTTTTTCAGACATTATCTTGTTGCAATCCTGATATACACCCTATAGGATTTTACTATTTTATCCTCTTCTTCAAGGAGGAGAAGGCATGGCTTCATGGTAGAGCACCTGCTTTCCACACAGAAGGTCCCAGGTTTGCATGAATATTCATGAAGTAGTTTTATACTGAATTGGTCCATCAATGTCAGTCTTGTCTGCTTTGACTGGCAGCAGCACTTCAGGATGTCAGATAAGGTCTCTCACATCACCTACTAGAGATGCTGGGGACTGAACATGGGACCTTCAGAATGCAAAGCAAATGCTGTACCACTGAGCTATAGCCTCTGTTCATATGTTCATTGCAGAGCCCCTGCTTAATACGCAGAAGGTTCCAAGCTCAGTCCCTGGCAATACCAGGTAGGAGTAGGTGGGTAGGTGATGTAGAAGATTTCCACCCACAACCTTGAAAATCTGCCACCAGTCAAAGTAGAAAAGACTGATCTTGACAGGCCAGGGGTCTGAATTAGTAAGACATAGCTTCATGTGTTCAGCATCACCACTGGGGAATATAGGAACGTAAGAGTAGCCTTGCTGGACCAGACTATCTAGTCCAGCATCCTGTCTCACACCGAGGCCAACCAGTTATTCTGAAGGGGCAACAAGCAGGGCACAAAGGCCAAAGCCTTCCCCTGATGTTGACTCCTAGCACTGGTTTCAGACGTTTACTGCCTCTGAACGTGGAGGTTCCCTTTAGTCATGGCTGGTAGCCACTGGAACACAGGTTCAAGAAAAGGCAGCACACTGCCTTGGCCACAGTGCAACAATCCCTTTCCTTTCATGTATATCATGCATCACTGCAATACCTTTCTCTTTGCATTGTGCTTAACAGTACCAATCCTTGGGGAAAAGCAAAAGGATCAGGGGGCAGCCAGCCCAAGCTCCAATCCTATTACCATAATAAGGTCCATTTGTAACAAGGCCCATTTTGAAATAAAATACAAAATATTACGGGATGAGATCATACAACTGTGTGGGGGAAGAATGCGTGTTACAAACGTATACCCTCCCCAGAGAAAAGATGCATGGGCACACCAAGGAAGAAAGGGTGGCAGTAGTAGCTCTGATGGCATTTACAATTATATTCCCAAAACATTAAGGTCCATTTCATCAGTCAGGGTCTAGTTCATCAACTACGGCAGCCTCATCAAGGACTAAAGTGAAAAACTTCTGAGCACGTACCAAGAACAATTACTAGCCAGCTGTCTAGTGAGCCAAATGCCATCAGCATCAGCACAGAAGTAGCATCCACATTCAACACATATCACATTTTTAACTGTGCAATAGGATCAATCATTTTAGGGAAAGGGGGATCAACTCATAATAAGAACCAAATATTACAAGCTGAGAAATCATATTACAAGCCTGGGATTTTCATTATTCCTCAGCATGAGTATATAATAGTGTTCTCAACCGTTTCTTCTTCACCAAGGCCAGCATAATAAAACCCAAACTCTCTCCTTCTTATCTTGTTTTTCTTTTTAAATTAGTGCAATAAAATGAAGATTATGGCAGCACTGGATGGAGCAGCAACATGTTTATAAAAGGGCAGAATCAGTGGATGTCCCAGGTTCCCCTGCTACCCATGCTTCAGGCCCCACAACAACACACCTTTGTTTGGAAAAGAGGAGAGAATTTGCTAGCTCCTGGCAGAGGCAGCAAGGGAGTTACTTACACTTTGGCCTCATAATCCTTCCAGGCCTTTTCAATCTGCTTCTTGGAATCCTGCCGAGCACAGAGAGAGAAAAAGGAGTGTCACCAGAGAGAAAACAAGAGGGTGGGACTGAGGGAAAAGAGATGGCAGACACCCTACTCTCAAGCCCCTTCTTCTTGCTAATGCTATACCAAGCAGACATATTTAGGCAAGCAGAAGTCCTAACTGTTAAAGCAACTCTTCAGAGTATTTGACTAGGTCAGAATGCTGGTGGCTGGAAAAATTAACTTTGATTTCTACTCACCTTAAATCATTTCCAGACCAGAAAGCCAGTTGGCTGTTCAACAGATGGGGCATCTGTTCAGCAGGACCTCAGCCAGGAATTTTGTATTATTCTAGGAGTGTGGGAAGGGCCACTGGGGGTATACCAAAGGAGTCTCAATAAACTTAAGAGCCCAAGAGTTTGTGTGATACTTCAATGAGAACCAGCAAACTAGGAAACTTAAGTTTAAATCACCATTAGGGTTGTGCGCTCAGTATAAACTGAGCCCCAATTGGGGTTTTTTTTGGTATTTTTGGGGTATTTTTTCAGCTGATTCAGCTATCTGAAAATGGCCACCCAGAAAAATCACAAAAATATTTGGGATTTTTCGGGACTGCTGGAGAAGACATAAACACCTTTTCCCCTCCATTGGAAACAAGGCAGGATGGGGCACCTTCTTCTGGGTGTCAGTGTATGGAAGATATGAGCTGTCAGATTCTGATCATGCCCATCTAAGTGACAGTTAACAGCTTGTGGCTCTAGCTGGAGCAAACAGGTTCTGACCAGCACCTCTGCTGGAGTGTCAGAGTGACTCAGCAATCAGTGCTGATTGGTCAGTCAATGTATATAAGCATTCTGTGAATAGTCTATTCAACTCTCTCTCTCTATGTGGATGTATGGCGAAGAACTTTCTTGGATTAGAGCATATTGTGTACACCTGCATCACTCAACTGAACTGTGTAAATAAATCCTTGTGTATATCCTCCCCACTACCCGTGTGGACATTGGACTTTGTGGGACTTAGCTCTACAGCACGCTGTACCACTCAGCGCTGGTGAGGCTTCACCAGACCCTAACACCACTTCCTGACAGGGTTATGGGCCCAGACCCCCGCTAAGGTCTGCGCCGTGCTGTGGAGTGCATTGCAGAGCACCCAAGGCGTGTTCTGTGGATGTCGTCCAGTGAGCCTGAGACAGAGGAATCCGGGGAGAGTGCCTCAGAGACAGAGACAGAGCTCTTGGGAGAGAGTGACCAGGAGACTGGTGAGCCTGTGGAGACCAGGATGGTGCAGGTTCCAGTAACCCAGCTGGTGGAAAAGCTCACCTCATCCAATTATAGTGTGTGGGCTCTATGAATGAAACACTACCTGATACATGAAGGTCTGTGGGTGTGCGTAGAGTCTCCTCCAGCAGCACCGACAGCTGCAGAAAGCACTCGAGATGAGAAGGCTCTGGCGAGTATAATATTGTCTGTTTCTGATAGCCAGCTTGTTTACCTATCAGATAAGCTAACAGCGTTCCGTGCGCCTTGGTGTTTAGTCATGCCGGCCACATGACCACGGAAACGTCTTCGGACAGCGCTGGCTCTTCGGCTTTGAAACGGAGATGAGCACCGCAACCCTAGAGTCGGATTCGACTGGCTTTCGAGCAAGGGAACCTTTACCTTTACTAAGCTAACAGCAAAGCTGGCTTGGGATGCTTTGAAGAGCATTTATGTGTCCTTTACAGCTCTTGAAATGGCAGACCCAGCTACTTTAACTTTGGAACATGTAACCGGGAGAATTCTAGACCAGGAGAAAAGGCACATGGAGCTGCTCTCTGTGAGTTGGCAGTGACCCAGCGTGGGGGAGTCACCAGCAACTGGCTGCAGCAGTGTTCCAGCTTCCAGCTCAAGGCAGAGAGGAACTTCTCAGCAAACAGCTTTAAACGTTTCAAGGAAATGTTTTTCCTGTGGCTCGGAGAAGCATCTTCAATGTTCCTGCCCACGGAGACGTAAGCAAGGGAAGCAGTCTTTTTCTGCCAAAGGAGTTATAAATGACCAGACAGCTTCGTTGGTCGTGGTGCCAGAAAAAAAGCCTGGGGGAATATGGCTTTTGGATAGCGGTGCCTCCCTGATCTACAGTAACACTGAGGCTTTGCTTCAGAATAAACAATCTCCTGCTGTAACTCAAGCCAGTTTAGCCGACAGCAGCACTGCAAAGGTAACTGTGTAAGGCAGCATGTTTTACCCAGCACTCCGACACACATTTACTAATGTGTTGTGCGTGCCCTCTTTGGAGAGCAATTTGCTCAGCATTCTAGCATTAAACAAGGCAGAATTTGAAGCTTTGTTTGCAGATGAGACATGTAAAATCATTAAGGGGGTAAAGTGTATGCTAAGAGTTATTTACATAACAATGTGTTTGTGTGAGACAATGCCGGAGGGCAGGCTAAGTCTGTAACCAATGTGAAATGTCATGATGTTTACACCTCCCCCATTGATGGCTAGGGCATGCTGGGTACACAGCTATCAAGAAAACTCTGGAAATTACAGGAGACAAGGAGGTGAAACCTTGTCCGTTGTATCTTGACTATGATGTTTGTAAAGGTTCAAAAAGCAAAACATTTCCAGTGGCTAAAAGGTCTGATAGAGTTTCTGTAAAGCCTTTGGTATTAATCCACGCAGATTTAATGGGACCTTTTTGCAACAGTATTGCACATAACAAATATGCCTTAGTTTTAACAGATGACCATTCACGCTTCTCGTGGCTTTATATTCTTAAGCAGAAGTCTGATACCTTCAGTACTTTCAAGTACTGACACAGGATGGTGCAAAAACAACTGGCGCAGGCGTGTACTATACGTACAGATTGTGGTGGTGAGTTTATGTCCACTCAATTCCAAACATGGTTGGTGAAACAGGGC
Source organism: Gekko gecko (assembly GCA_029375565.1). Lineage (NCBI taxonomy): Eukaryota > Metazoa > Chordata > Lepidosauria > Squamata > Gekkonidae > Gekko > Gekko gecko. The sequence goes on along the minus strand of JAPDNY010000005.1, from coordinate 211,028,286 downwards.
ATTAGCCACCAAGTAGCAAATGTAGCAACACCACAAGAAAATGGGGTGGCTGAAAGAAGGAATGGTGTGTTGCAAACTATTATGCATGCAATGCTAAATGATGCTGGTTTGAACAAATCTTACTGGGCAGAAGCCCTGAAAGCTTCTTGTTATATTGTAAACAGGTTGTGGTCAAGCTCTATCAATGATATACCATTCAGAGTTCTGTATAATAAGATTCCAAAACTTGATTACCTAAGAGTTTTTGGCTCTAAGGCGTGGATAAATATCCCTGTAACCCAGAGAAGGAAAGGGGGAGCCAAAGCAAAATGACTTCTTTTTTGGGGGTACCAAGCAGGAATGAAGTCATACAGATTTGCTGATGAGCATAACAAGCTAAGTTTTAGAAGGGCAGCAAACTTCTCAGAGCACAGCAATTGGAACAGGATCCATGCTAATTGAGGTGCCCAAACAAGTGTATTTGCCTTTAACAAATGGGGCTGAAGAGGTAAAAACAGAAAATAGTGCTATTAGGCAGCAGTCGCTGAGCAATGTGTGGCCTCTGAGCAAAGTGTAAAAACCGAACAAGATGTGAACGGTGAACAGTGTTCACCGTGAACAACAAGTACCTAGAGTGTCTACTCATGTCACTAAGGGAATACCACCTGCAAGATATGGGTTCCCGGCTGTGAATCTTGTATGTGTAAAGGAACCCCAAACATACCATGATGTATTGGAGTTGCCTGAACCTGAGAAGCAGACGTGGTTTCAGGCTATGCAGCAAGAGTATAACTCACTGCTTAAAAACAGAGTTCTTACACCAACTGCTATGCCAAATAACAAAAATATCATTGGTTGTAGATAGGTGTACAAGCTAAAGGTGTTGCCTGATGGTAAAATGCAGCCAAAGGCTAGGCTTGTGATGAAAAGTTTTTCACAGATTCAAGGGCCTGACTATGATGAGGTTTTTGCCCCCACAGTAAAAGCAGACACCTTAAAACTAGCTCTATGCATGGCAGGAAAAGAAAATGAGAGTGCACCATTTTGATATTACAACTACATATTTAAATGCCAGTGTTGATGAAGAGTTATATATGTCTCAGATACCAGGTTTTGAGGAGGCAAATGAAACCTTTGTATTGAAACTTAACAAATCACTGTATGGCCTATGACAAAGCGCACGAAATTGGAATATGTGCTTAAGTGAGGCATTGGTTCACTTGGGTTTTGAACAATCTATAGCTGATCCTTGTCTTTTTACCACATGTGTTGGTGCGACAACATGTTACTTGGTGGTCTTTGTTGCTGACCTGTGTTTTATGTTTAGGCAGGATGAACAACTGCAATGGTTCATCAATAACACTGAAAGCTTGTTCAGAATAAAACATTTAGGAGACATTAAGCACTACTTGGGTGTAGATATTGCCAGAAATGAACATGGTTTTTTCACAATGTCCCAAGAAGGGAAAATCGCAAATCTTTTGCAAAAGTATAAAATGCAGGAGGCTAATGTAGTCACAACTCTTATGACTACTGGTTATGTTAAAGAACCAAATGATGTACCATTTGATAACAAGCATTTATACCAATCGTTAATAGGATCTTTGTTGTATCTTTCTGCCTGGGCCAGGCCAGATATAAGCATGGCAGTGCATTTGCTAAGTCAAAGGTGTAAGACACCATGTAACAAATATTCGATTGTAGCCAAGAGAGTCCTCAGATATCTGAAAGGCACCATTAAAGAAAAATTGGTGCTGAATGCTAACTTAGACAAACAGATTGTAGCCTACTGTGACTCATCATGGGGGGAACGCCCTGATGGGAAATCAACTACTGGGTATGTTGTATTTGTAAACGGTGCACTAATATTATAGAAGTCTTTGAAACAGCGATTTGTCACTACTAGTACTTGTGAAGCCAAGTACTCAGTGTTAAGTGATTGTATGACACAACTGGAGTGGCTACTTCAATTGATTATTGATCTTGATATACAGTATGTTCTGCCTATGACAATGTTCTGTGATAACACGGTGGCAGAACAATTAGCCGATTAGTTCTCAATGTAACAAGGAAAAGCAGGCATATTAACATATGCTATCAAAATGTAAGAGATGCCATGCAAAGAGGATTAATCAAGTTGCAACACTGTGTATCAGAGTATAATATTGCAGATCTCTTTATCAAATGTCTTGACAGTGACAAATTTGTTTCCTTGAAACAGCAGCTAGGAATCTTACACTCAGTATCTTAGGGGGGGTGTCAGTGTATGGAAGATATGAGCTGTCAGATTCTGATCATGCCCATCTAAGTGACAGTTAACAGCTTTAGGCTAGTGGCTCTAGCTGGAGCAAACAGGTTCTGACCAGCACCTCTGCTGGAGTGTCAGAGTGATTCAGCAATCAGTGCTGATTGGTCAGTCAATGTATATAAGCATTCTGTGAATAGTCTATTCAACTCTCTCTCTATGTGGATGTATGGCAGAGCACTTTCTTGGATTAGAGCATATTGTGTATACCTGCATCACTCAACTGAACTGTGTAAATAAATCCTTGTGTATATCCTCCCCACTACCCGTGTGGACATTGGACTTTGTGGGACTTAGCTCTGCAGCACGCTGTACCACTCTGCGCTGGTGAGGCTTCACCAGACCCTAACACTGCTTCCTGCCCACCAGCCCACAGAACTGGACTCCCAGTCCAATCTTTTTGAAACTTGAGAGCTGTTTTTTTCTCTGAGGAGAGGCACTAGCAGCTATGTTGCAATTTTTGTGCCTCTAGCTCAAAAAACAGCCCCCTCCAGAGCACCAGACCACAGGCTATAATGGAGATGAAAAAATTCTGCAATCCTGAATATTTACCAAATCTGAATACCATACTGGTATTGGAATTTTGGGATATACTGATATTTTTCAGGTTCAATATACCCGAACCTGAAAAATACCAATTTTTCTTTTTGTATATCCCTAATCACCATATAGTCAAACTCACTGGGTGACCTAGGGCTAGTCACCCTCTCTCAGCCTAAGCTCCCTCATACAGAGAGTAATTGTGAAGACAGGAGGGAAGAACCTTAACAGGCAGTTTACATGGTTCTTACTTCCCCATGCTATCCTCACAACCATATGAGGTAGGCTGGGCTCAGCATGGGTGACTGGGCCAAGGGTATCCAGTGAGCTTGTTGAGGGAAGATTTTAACCCTGATCTCCCAAACTGTTGCTGAACCATTATACTGTCTGTCATTTAAGCAGCTTTCAAGGTCCTTGGAGGACAGCAGAAAGTTGGACTGCTATTTATTTTTTAAATCCATTGAGCCTCCAGTTCGACTTAAATCTGCACACCATTAATTACTATAACAGTTATAAAAGCGTGTATAGTGGATTCCAGAAGAGATGTGTACAAGAAATTTGAGGGCATTTGGTCAGACATTTTGCAGCAGTATGGCTTAGATTGATTAATGTATTTCTTATGTGGAGTGGGATTTAAAACATTAATTAAACAACTCTATAAAATACAAAATCAGCATATATTTGCAGAGTCTGCTGCCCAATTTATTCGGAATTACTTGATTTTTTTTGACAAATTTTACATTTTTGTCAGTGCAAAATTCATGTGCAGAAAAGAGGATTATAAGAATAATCAGGTGGTGCCAGAGGACATGGATGGAGTTGCAGAAGTTGGGTGATGGTCAAGTCATGAGAAAACACGGCAGCCCATAAAGCTACCTTACATCAAGTCAGGCCACTGTTCTATGTGACTCAATATTAGCTACTGTGATTGGCTCCCATCAATTTCAGTAAAGGGACTAAAGAACAACAACATGATACTGCATCCCTGAGTCTGCCATGGGGACCCAATACCATTTTAGACCTTTGATCTTTATTTTTCAAAATGTCATGGGGGCCTGGATCCTGCTGGGGATTGTGGTTTGAGGGAATGAGGAACTCCTGTTTCCCCTTCCCTGTGCTGTTTTCACAAACGTGTGCCAAAGGGTTCTCATAGAAACCATTGAGGAGAAATTTAAGAGAATAAAAAAGGAGGAGGCATCATCACGTAAGTGTTCTGAAAAGTGGCTTCAAGCATAAGCAGGGTTACCTGGTCCTTCTGGCAATTTGCAAGGGGCAGGGGGGACTTACTGGGTGGCAGGGGCTCTTGCCAGTGATGTGCTGATGTTACCAGCAATGCACTGACATCACTTCCTGTGCATACCAAAAGTGACAAAAATGCATTCCTAGTAATGTTGGTGGCACTCTAGCATTTAGACAAAACTCTATCATTTAACCATAGAGTTCTGCCCAAATGACAGAGCTGATATTGCTTCCAGGTGCATGGGAAATGACATCAGCACATTGGGAGCCGGTTTGCTGCAGTGGTTAGGAACATGGATTCTAATCTGGGAGAACTGGGTTTGATTCCCCACTCCTCCACATGCAGCTGCTAGTGTGACCTTGAGCCAGTTACAAGTTCTCTAAGAGCTGTTCTGGAAACAGCAGTTCTTGAAAGAGCTCTCTCAGCCTCACCTACCTCACAGGGTGTCTGTTGTGGGGAGGGAAGGGAAAGGAGATTGTAAGCTGCTCTGAGACTCCTTTGGGTAGTGAAGGGCAGGGTATAAATTCAATCTCTTCTCTCTCCTTCTTCTTCTTCCCCTTTTGATACCATTTTTCCCCTGGCATCCAGCTGATTGACAGTGCAGAGCACCCACGGGAGATCCGAGCAGGGGCCTGGCAACCCATGGCATAAGGATAAGCATGGAACAAAGGGCGAAGTTGCTTAAGGGAGTAGCAAAGGCCATAAGCAAGGGGATAGTTGATTAGGCAAAAAAAGTCTCTTTTGTTTAGAGATCTGGAGGTAAGTATATTTTCAATCATGTATGTAACAGAGTCTTCCTATAGGTGGAACACTTTATTAGCAGAGACAGCTTGGCCATTATGGCTATTGGGGAGAATCCTGGTTGCCCAATGGCCTGGGAGGTTGTCCCCCACAGAGGCCACCCAGCTGAGCAGAACTCACTATGACATTAGCCCCAAAAGAGGGACAGAAGCAAGGAAGGAGGTCTCACTGCAACAAGGAATGCACCCTTGCAGTTTATTCTTGCTGTAGCAAGGGACAGGACACTGTCCTCAGCTGCCCAGCTTGGCCAGGTACTTCCTGCTCAGGGCTGGCTGGGCAGGTGCTCTCTCCCTCCCTTGGGAGGGGGTAGAGGTGTGATGAGGATCAGTACCTCCCCACCCCAAATCCACCCCATCTACCAGGCATTCCATCTGTGAGTCAGTGTAGCACAGCCACTCAGAGAACAAGTTCTGACCCAGGAGGTTCCTGGTTCAAAACTTAGCACTGCTATTAGCAAAGCCACACAATGCAGCCAGAGAAAGCTTGGAAGACTTCAAGATTATTGTATTAACTCTGTTCATCTATCAAACCTATATGTACCTCTGAAAGTTCTCCTCACCATCAATCACAATAAATGGACAGAAAAACCAAATGATGACCATATCTACTTCAACCACAATTCCTCCAACCCTAAATGCGCATGATACAGAGTCCTGGGGACATGTCCTCCACAGTGCTCTCATTGAGAAACACATTCAAGAATTCATAAGAACATAAGAACATAAGAGAAGCCAATGTTTAATCAGGCCAATGGCCCATCTAGTCCAACACTCTGTCACACAGCGGCCAAAAATACCAGGTGCCATCAGGAGGTCCAGCAGTGGGGCCAGGACACTAGAAGCCCTCCCACTGCTGCCCCCTCCAGCACCAAGAATAGAGTGCATCACCTGCCCCAGACTGAGAGTTCCCATCTATACCCTGTGGCTAATAGCCACTGATGGACTTCTGCTCCATATGTTTATCTAATTCGCTCTTGAAACTGTCCATGCTTGTAGCTGCCACCACCTCCTGTGGCAGTGAATTCCATATGTTAATCACTCTTTGGGTGAAGAAGTACTTCCTTTTATCTGTTCTAACCCAACTGCTCAGCAATTTCATGGAGTGCCCACAAGTTCTTGTATTGTGAGAAAGGGAGAAAAGTACTTCTTTCTCCACCTGCTCAATCCTATTCATGATCGTATAAACCTTGATCATGTCACCCCTCAGCCGTCATTTCTCCAAGCTAAAGAGCCCCAAGAGTTTTAACCTTTCTTCATAGGGAAGGTGTTCCAACCCTTTTATCATTCTAGTTGCCCTTCTCTGCACTTTTTCCAATGCTATAATATCCTTTTTGAGATGTGGCGATCAGAACTGTACACAGTATTCCAAAGGAGGTTGCACCAATGATTTATACAGGGGCATGATGATACTGGCTGATTTGTTTTCAGTTCCCTTCCTAATAATCCCCAGCATAGCGTTGGCCTTCTTTATTGCAGTTACACACTGTCTAGATATTTTCAGCAAGTTATCCACTACGACTCCAAGATCTCTCTCTTGGTCAGCGTCTCCCAGTTCAGACCCCATCAACGTGTATTTATACTTAGGATTTTTGGCTCCAATGTGCATCACTTTGCACTTGGCCACATTGAACCCCATTTGCCACGTTGACGCCCACTCACCCATCCTCGACAGATCCCTTTGGAGTGCCTCACAATCCTCCCTGGTTTTCACCACCCTGAACAACTTCATGTCATCTGCAAATTTAGCCACTTCACTGCTTACTCCCAATTCCAAATCATTAATAAACAAGTTAAAAAGCATCGGACCGAGTACTGATCCCTGTGGTACTCCACTGCTTACCACCCTCCACTGAGAAAGTTTCCCATTTATACTCACTCTCTGTTTCCTATTTATAAGCCAGTTTTTGATCCACAAGAGGACTTGTCCTTTGATCCCATGACTATTGAGCTTACTTAGGAGCCTTTGATGAGGAACTGTATCAAAAGCTTTCCGGAAGTCAAGGTAAATAATATCTATTGGGTCCCCCTTGTCCACATGTTTGTTCACTCCCTCAAAAAACACTAACCGGTTAGTGAGACAAGATCTTCCCTTACAGAACCCATCCTGAGTCTGCCTCAATAGTTTTTGTACATCAATGTGCCAACTAATTCTTTCCTTAATAACAGTTTCCACCAACTTACCTGGTATTGATGTCAGACTGACTGGCCTGTAATTTCCTGGATCTCCCCTGGAGCCCTTTTTAAAGATGGGAGTGACATTAGCTACCTTCCAGTCCTCAGGAATGGAGGCAGACGGACTTTAAAGAAAGATTACATATTTTTGTCAGGAGATCCACAAGTTCACATTTGAGTTCTTTCAGAACTCTTGGATGAATGCTATCCGGGCCTGGTGATTTATTAGTTTTTAAATTGTCCATCAGTCGGAGGACTTCCTCTCTTGTCACCGCAATCTGATTCAGGTCTTTCAAACCCCCTCCCAAAATCGGTGCTTCTGGAGTGGGCAAGCACTTCTCCTCTTCCACAGTGAAGACAGAGGCAAAAAATGCATTCAGCTTCTCAGCCATTTCCCTATCATCCTTCACTACTCCTTTTACCCCTTGGTCATCCAAGGGCCCCACTGCCTCCCTGGCTGGCTTCCTACTTCTAATGTATTTGAAGAAAGTTTTATTGTTGGCCTTTATGTTTTTTGCAATATGCTCCTCATATTCCCTTTTGGCTTGCCTGATCACAGACTTGCATTTTATTTGCTACAGTCTGTGTTCCCTTTTATCAACCTCACCGAGACTAGCTTTCCACTGCTTAAAGGAATCCTTCTTACCTTTTACAGCTTCCATTACTTTATTAGTTAACCATGCAGGCTTTTTTCTATACCTATTTGTGCCTTTCCTAACCTGCGGTATATATTTTTTCTGAGCTTCTAGGATTGTCTTTTTAAATAGTCTCCAAGCTTCCCCAATGGTTTTGACCTTCTCCACTCTTCCTTTCAATTTCTTCCTCACATGTCCCCTCATACCAGAGAAGTTACCCCTTTTAAAGTTAAAAGTGGTTGTGTCAGTCTTTTTGGGCAACTCCCTATCTGTACAAATGTTAAACTCAATGACATTATGGTCACTGTTCCCAAGAGGTGCAATCACTTTTACATTTCTCACCAGGTCTTGGGTGTTACTTAGGACCAAATCCAGGATCACCTCTCCCCTGGTAGGATCTGTGACCATCTGTTCCATAGCACAGTCATTGAGAGTGTCTAAAAACTCAATCTCTTTTTCCCGACTAGAACTCATATTGACCCAATCAATGTGTGGGTAGTTAAAGTCACCTATTATGACACAGTTATTCCATCTAGCTGCTATCTTTAATTCAGCCATCTTTTTATAATCCTCCTCTATCTTTTGATCTGGTGGGCGATAACAAACTCCCACTGTTAAGCCTCCTTTTGGTCCCACTATTTCAACCCATAGCATTTCCAGAAGCGAATCCAATTTTCTTACCCTCTCAATCTTACTGGACTGTATACCCTCTCTGGCATACAGAGCCACCCCACCTCCAACCCTTCCCCCCCATCCTTCCAATATAATTTATAACCAGGAATCACCGTATCCCACTGATTTTCCTCATCCCACCAAGTTTCTGAAATACCCACAATGTCTATTCCCCCCCCCCAACACCAAGCATTCCAACTCCCCGATTTTACCTCGGAGACTTCTAGCATTTATGTATAAACACTTATAGTTTCCCACGCTTGTTAAGCCCACAGCCTTCCTCTTGCTGCCTCGAGACCTTGCCAGGCAGTTCCTATCATTAGCCACAGTCTCAGTGGACAATTGTAATCCATTTCCTTGTACAAAAGTAATAGCTACCCCTTAATCTCTTTGAGATGAGCCATCCCGAACCAGAGACTTTTCATCTCCTGTCGGCTTTCCCCCATTATTCAGTTTAAAAACTGCTCTGCCATCTTTTTGATTTTGAGCTCCAGCAGCCTGGTTCCTTCTTTGGATTAGTGGAGAGCATCCCTTTTGTACAGCTCCCTCTTGTCCCAAAAAGCATCCCAGTGCCTAACAAACTTGAACCCTTCCCCCCTACACCATCGTCTCATCCACTCATTGGGACTCCTGATCTGTGCCTGTCTCTCCAGCCCTGCGCCTGGAACAGGTAGCACTTCTGAGAAGGCTACCTTGGAGGTCCTGGCCTTGAGTTTCCTGCCCAGCAACCTAAATTTCTCCTCCAGGACCTCACAACTGCATTTCCCCACATCGTTGGTGCCGACGTGCACCACGACCACTGGCTCCTCCCCAGCACTATCTACCAGCCTATCTAAAAGACGTGTAATGTCCGCTACCTTCGCACCAGGCAGGCAAGTCACCATACGGTCAGTACGCGGGTTCGCCACCCAACTGTCTACCTGCCTAAGGATCGAATAACCAATTACCAAGAGCCCCCCTCCCACCCTTCCCAGGGACGGTTCCTTGGTACGAAAGGATACCCGTTCACCAGCTGAAGAAGAGGTCCCTTCTGAGGGCACATTCCCCTTATCCTCAGCATGGTGCCTCCCTTGACCCTCATGTTCCCTGGCAGCAGCTGGGCTGCCAGATCCAGAGTGGGACATATCTAACAAGTCCCCAAGAGTCTTCTCTGTGCACCTAACTGACTGTCTCTGCTTCTTCAGGTCAGCCACCTTGGCCTCAAGGGAGCAAACCCGCTCCCTGAGAACCAGGAGCTCCTTGCACCGAGCACACACCCAAGACTTCCGACCAGTGGGCAGATAGTCACACATGTGACACTCCATGCAAAACACTGGATAGCCCCCAACCCCCTGCTGGCATTCTGGCTTCATAATTGTTTTTAAACAAATACTTTTATATAACCCCCCTTTTAAAATCCTTTGTATTTATATTTATAGTTTCCTTGAAGGGAACTCCATTTGCAACCATAGATGGATGTAGATCAGGACTGTGATGGGTAGGAAAAGGGTGCTGATGTCCCTCCTGCCTTTTTCCTGATCAGAATGGTCCCAGGGGATGCTCTTTGGCCCATTCAAGAAATTTTCACGTACCTTATTAGTACACATGTATCATCCAAAGGGGCAACCCCCACTCTTGCTGTTACAGATTTGGAAAATGTCATGCAGAGGAAGCTAAACTTACCATAAAACGATCAACTTGAGACATTTACAGGATATCCTCTAGGTATCATCAACTGCAACATTTATTGGACATCTATCTTTTCCAGAAAATTTCTCCTTTACAAATTTGAGTTAAGCCCAAGAATCACCAGTATCTCCTAAGGAGTGTGACACCTTGATTTCTAATGCCTTACAAAAGCCAACAGCTAGCTTTTGTTTATCGTCTTTCACCAGACTTCAGACTTACACTAGTTACTTGATAGAGTCTTAGGACCTATGGCCACTGTGAGAGACAGGATACTGAGTTAGATGGATCACTGGTTGGATCCAGCTGGGCTCTTCTTATGTTCTTAGCTGTAGCAAGGCTGACTCCCAGCACTCCCAACCCACATAACTGAGAGCCCAATCATCTTATTACCTGCTTATCTCTCAGGGAGATACCAACCTTTAAAAGTTGGTGTCATGATCTGGGCTGTATCACCAGAGGCCTAGTAGGCCCAGGGAGCCTGGCTAACAGTAGGGGAGGCTGGGCCTACAAACCCCAGAAGGTCTTGGGAAGTTTTGGCACCAATTTTGACCAATAGGGAAGAAGGGGGCTGGGGAATAAAAGAACTGGTGCAAGAGGAGAAGCTGTTCTTCTTCCCAGGGAACAGGGCCAGAAGGGAGGCTGCTGTGGGGAAGAAACCCTCATCCTGAGGGAAGGGTGATTAGTCTAAGGCTACTTGAGATAGTGAACTACGGACAGTATATTTAGATGCGTTGGGGCATTTGATTCCTTTTTTTCACCCCCTTACTGTTATTATTCATGCCCCTTGTTTGTTTGACCTCCTATAAAATAAACCTTTTCCTTGTTGTTTACTCTGCCTGGTCCTCATGCCTATTATTCAGCCAAAAGGGAGGTCTGAAGGTCTTGGGAGGATGCTCTGGGCCTTCTCAAAAGATCCTAAATACAGAGTGGTGGCAGCATTAGGTGACACCCCACCTGAGCCATGACAGCTGGTACAATGTATTTTATCACAAAAAATATCACCTGAATGCAAGTGCTCTGAATATCACATACAGTGCTGGGGTGGGGGTGGAGGGAGAAACAACTTCAGTCTTATGTACCAGCTGCAGAAACCACAAATCAACAGTCAATATATAGAAGTTCAAATGACCCAATTCGAAATGTTTGGGTTTGCAAGAGGATGTAGCTTCTCAGACCTAGAAGTCTTTCCAGCAGATCAATTATTTAATCCAAGGATGTCAGAAAACAGGGAAAAAACCTTTGGATTTCCAACACTGGGTTGAATCCTACAAGTCCTTTTTCACTAAACTGAAACCTTTGACTCTCCTTCACCAAGGGTTTGTTTTTTATGGGTTTTTTGTAACAGAGAAAGACTTCCTTCGATATAGAAGTTTTAAGAAAGGAAGGGAGGACAATGAGTTCAATTCCATTGACTGTAAATATCTGGACATTTGGTATTTCCCTTTGTCTTCAATAGAAACTGGGTCCCCAGGAGGTTGGATAGGGATTAGGGATGGGCATGAACTGGGAAAATGAGGTTCATCCTGGTTCATGATGTCACATGAACCATGAAACTTAATGAACCTCCCTGTTTAATGAACTGGTTCATTTCATGAGGTTCATGATGCTGGGGGAGGTCTTCCCTCCCTCCTTTCTGCTGGTGGTGGCTCCCCAAGACCAGCAGAATGGAAAGGAGGGAAAGATCTCCCTTCCCAGGAGATCTTCTATCCCTCCATTCTGTTGGCAGCACCTCCTTGAGGCCAGCAGAATGGAAGGGTGGGGGAGAGATCTTGCATGAACCATTTAAAGGGAACATTCCCTTTAAATGGCTTTTACAAGTGCCATCATGCACGAGTGAAGTCCAACTGGTGAGTTCATCACTTCTGGGTGAATTCGCCACTTGGACTCCACTCATGTATGGCTTACAAAAGTGGTGCAGTGGGTAAAAGCCCCTGCATAACTATAACATCTGAACTGCCAAGCTTTGTCAGTTCTAGCCCCGCACTGGTGTGAGCAGCCAAGCCTTGTCCCTAGCTCATCATCCACCCAGCGATTCGAAAACTTCGGCGAGTAGATAAATTGGGGACGACCCACCAGGGGTGGGCACACCAACCCCCTCGGGAGGTGTTAGCTGCTGTGGGCAGACATCTGCTGCGTTGTGAGGCCGGAAGGTGAAAAATCTGTGTCAGCATTTCCTGCAGTGGAGCGAATCAGCCAGGCGGTGGCAGTGTGACAATGCAACATTACAAGTCCTGATGTCATCAGCCAGCCGGCAGAAGAAAAAACGCCATTGGTTCACGTCTGATTCAGCCTGCAGACAAATCCTCCCAAGTGGTTACAGTGTGTGCTTAATAATTACATGTATGTTGTCTCCCCTATTCCCCCATGAATATTGTTAGTCCATTGTCAAAACTGAGTAACTGTGAATCACTTTGAGCCCAGAAGTGTGTGGGAAAAGCGATCAATAAATCTAAAGTATTATTATTATTATTATTATTATTATTATTATTATTATTATTATTATTATTATTATTATTATTATTATTATTATTATTATTATTATTATTATTATTATTATTTAAAGAGAACACTTGGAAAGGGTGAGAGGGATCACTGAAATGGCTTGCATTAATTTCAGCCTAACAGCTGATGGGTACAGCCCCACTGTTAGGCTGAAATGGATGCAAGCCATTTCAGCACCCACTTGCTCCCCCACACACACACTTCCCACCATGAAACCCAAGAACCCCCAAAACCACATGAAGGTTTATGGATAGGGATGGGCACAAATCTTGGTTCACAAACCATGGACCAGCTTTGTTCATCACACAATTAGATTTGTGATGAGGTTTGTGCCCATCCCCAGTAGAGGTTAAGGACTCCACCAGTATCTTGTTACTGCAAAGAACTCTGCGCATGCTCTGAAGAACCTGCTACAGCCTAGGTAAAGTGTACTTAGCTGAGTCGGTTCAGCTATATTGCTTTTTATTTTTGAAGTCTGTGTTCTTGTGTGGTTCCCCCCCCCCAGGGTTGCCAAGTCTTACCAAAGTAATAGTGGGGGGGGGGTCCAGGGCTCTCCGGGAGTCCTCTCACATGCATGAAGCACGTGCGCACTGCAATAACATAGCCCAGAAGTGACGTCATCATGCTGGGCACATCGCCGGGTGACATTCTGGTAATCGCCCTAAAAACTCTATGGTACCATAGAGTTTTCAGGGCAATCGCCAGAGCGTTGCCCAGCGACGTGCCCAGCATGATGATGTCACTTCCAGGCTACGTCATCGTGCCAGGCATGTCAGCCTGATCTGGCCACTTCAGGGGTAGGGTTCCCCCACCAGCCAGATCCGGACCAGCGGTTTGGGCGCCCTTTTAGTGGGGGAATCCCCACCCCGGGGGGACTTGGCAGCCCTACCCTCCATATTTTGTTCTGCACCTTTTCCACCCCTTTTTGAATCCAACCACCCTTCCCCCCCTTTATAATGAAGGACTTTTTTGGCTTTGTTTAGAACAATATATTTCCCTGGGATACTTTTTTTAATCACTGCCCTACGTTCTAGACTGCACAGGCATTACATAGTTTGTTATAAAGTATTTTCCAGGCTTTCTACCCGGTTACTTCATTTTTGTTCTACTGCTTTGCTAGTTCATGCAAGTGGGAATCTGCAATGACTTGCAGGGTGAATTTCCCTCTCCTCCACTGTTTTCTCTTTCCAAAAGCCACCATAGCTTCTCCCTTTTTCCTGTCTCTTCGCTTTCCCATCCACCAGCCAACCTACATTTATCTTCTTTTCATCTTCAGTTTTCCACCCTACCTTACCCCTGACATCCACATCCTCTATGCAGCAACACTATGGCCCAGTTGCATGGTGCCAGTTGCCAGGGTAGGCCCAGATGCACAGTGGGAAACCTGCAAGGATTTGTGAAGGGCATCTATTTTCCCCTGTCTCGACTTCCTCACACTATTTCTTCTTTCCCTCCACCTTACAAGTCCCATATCATCACCCTTCTCTGCTTTCTTCTTTGCTTCCCACCCAACCGCAAACCTTTTATTTTCCCTTCCATCTTCAACTATATTATCTATTTATTTCATTTACAGCCCACCTTTCTCTACAATGGGGACTCAGAGTAGTTTACATAATTTCCCTTTCCTTCATTTAATCCTCAGAACAACCCTGTGAACAGAGATAACTGGGAATGAAAAACCCTGGGAAAGGGCCCCATCCCCAAAGAAAGGACGGAGAGAGGAAGGGGCAGGCTGTCTAACCAATTGGCCAGGTGCTACTTTCCTCGGCTCGCTTGGGCCTCGGGTGGGCCAGGCACTGCTTCCCTTGTCTTGTATGGGCAAAGCACTGCTCCCCCATCTCAGCTGGGTGCCTCCATCACCTCATGCAAGGCTCGCCCAGGTGTCACCCTCTGCCTCACTTCACCTCATGTGGGGTTCACCTGGACATCATCCTCTGCCTCACCTTGTGTGGGGCTTACCTCTGCCTTATTTCACCCTCTAGTTCACCTCACCTTGGGTTTAGCAGGTCCAGGCTAGACACTACCATCTGCAGAGCTCAGCCATGCCAGGCGCTTTGCAGGAGCCTTACACAAGGCAGCACTGTCAGCCTTGCCTCATACGGGTCTCAGCCCAGGTGCCCCCAACTGCTTCATTTGCATGGTTATTGGCTGGGCTCAGTGCCAGTGTCTGCCTTGCCTTAAGCAGACTGAGCCAGGTGCCACCACATCACTTGTTCTTTTGCACGGCTCTGACAGCCAGACTCTCTCTTCCCTGCCTTGCCTTAGGCTGGCTGGGTGCCATCTCTCTCATTTGTGTGGGTCGTAGTTGGGTTGGGCCCAGCCCTTCCATCAGAGGGCTAACCTGCCCACGTAGGGGTGGGATGCCAGGAGTATACCAGGAGGTCACCCAGTGAATTTCCAGGGCACAATGCGGATTCAAGGTCCTATTCTGAAACTCTAATCACACCACCAAACTGGATTTCATGGAGTGGCTGTTGTTGAACATTAGCCAGATCTAAGTGTCATGAATGTTGTGTGGTATCACATGGCCTGGTGGTTTCTGCTGGGCCTGGTCCCAATGAGTCCTTCCTCAAAGGCCAAAACAGTCCTGGAAAGGGCTCTCCCCTTGCCCTTTACTACCAGAAACCAAGCCTGTTGTGATTGACTAGCAATAGCCATACAGGCATCCATTTCTTAAAGCTACACTCATTTTATCATTTTGGGTTTTTAGCCACCCAAGGTGGTTTTTTAAAGATTTTCTGCAAACCTGGTGTGCTGTTCAGGTTTGTAGAAAGATCTTTCTTCTCTGTTCACAGGTCCAGTCTCCAGCTCTAAGTACCCTCAGATTTAGCTGACTCAGCTAGTAGAATATGTATAAGAGATGGGAGAGAAGATAAATGTGCTTTTTTAATGATGGCAACTGTTTTTGGAATCAAAAGCTTGATTTAGTTATTGTTCTTCCTTGATGTAGTTTTTAGTGCGTAACAGATATAAGTGACATATGGGGAGTCTATATTATGTGATGCATATATATTTATGTTATATATATAGAATTTATAAAACAGTAAAATAGACAAACACTGTTGGAGATATAGATAGATAGATAGATAGATGATAGATAGATAGATAGATAGATAGATAGATAGATAGATAGATAGATAGATAGATAGATAGATAGATAGATAGATAGATAGATAGATAGATAGATAGATAGATAGATAGATAGATAGATAGAGGGGTCTTTTGGGGGGGAGCCCACCGGAGCGCAGCTCCGGGAGCTCAGGAGCCAAGCCCCGCCCCCAGCAGCGTCCTGGGGAGTCTTTCAGGCAGCCGAATGTCAATTTCAGCTCTATTATATCCTATGGGCCATTGAAGTCAATGGTGAAAACATAGGGTATATTCTGGGGGCTGGAGGGGAGGGGGTTTGAGGGAGAGGCTCCAAACTCACAGGGTAGCTGATGGAGCCTCTTCCCAAGATACCCACCAAGTTTCAAGGATATTGGATCTGGGGGTCCAATTCTATGGGCCCCCAAACAGGTTGCCCCTATTCCCTCCATTGTTCTCTATGGTGGGAAAAAAACTTACTTTTTTCCCCACTATAGAGAACAATGGAGGAATAGGGGCAACCTGTTTGGGGGCCCATAGAAATGGACCTTCTGGTCCAATGTTCTTGAAACTTGGTGGGTATCTTGGGGAGAGGCTCCATCAGCTACCCTGTGAGTTTGGAGCCTCTCCCTCAAACCCCTCCCTCCAGCCCCCAGAATATACCCTATGTTTTCACCATTGACCTCAATGGTCCATAGGATATAATGGGGCCGAATTGCCGCCGAATTTCTTTCATTCCCTCCTTTCCTTCTCTCTTTTTCCTCTTTCCCTCCTTCTTCTCTTCTCTTTTTTTCTCCTTTCCCTGCTTCCCTCCTATTTCCCTCTCTTTCTTTCCTTCTCTCTTTTCCCTCTTTCCCTCCTTCTTCTTTTCTCTCTTTCTTTCCCACCTTCTTCTCTTCTCTTTTTTCCTCCTTTCCCTGTTTCCCTCCTATTTCCCTCTTTCTTTCCCTCCTTCTTTCCTTCTCTTTCCTTCCTTCTTTCCTTCTCTCTACTCTCTCTCTTTCCTCCTTCTGTGGCCCAACTCTAGTGAGAAGGAGTTTAAACTTTAAACCCCTTCTCTCTTAGCTCCCCCACCCAAACCAGCTGGGGAAGGGAAGGGGAGGCTTTTGAAGATGCCTCCCCCTTTTGCTTCCCCTTCTGACATCACTTCCGGTGATGTCAGGGGGTGTGGCATATGCTAATAGCCTAATAGCTCATTAGCATACCATATGCTAATGAGCTCCTGCAGCTGTTTTTCTACGAAAAGACCCCTGGATAGATAGATAGATAGATAGATAGATAGATAGATAGATAGATAGATAGATAGATAGATAGATAGATAGACAGATTTCACTCTATTTTAAAAACATAGTAACTTGACAAGCTGCTAACATGGATCAAGAACCGTGACCCACCTGCTGAGGAAGAAAAGTGCCAGCCATTGGTCACTTAAAGAGGAAAGGTGGCCAGTGTCAAGGCAATATAGAAGAATTCAGACAGACATCCTGCCAGCATCCCCCATGGATTATATCACACAACCACATCACTAAGTGGGGCAAATGGTATTACCCTGCCCTGTGCCCAGGTGTCCAAGCAAAGGGCTGCTCAGCAGGATCCAGGGTGAGGCATGAAGTGTAGCGGGAGCCTATCCCTGGCAGAACTTGAAGTACAGCACATGCACACAAAAAGAATGAAATGACTCGAGACACTGAAAGTCACTCCTATAAGACAGTCTGCTTGAACATGCCCACAGTCAAGTAATTAGACAAGAGAGGGAAAGATTCTGAGGCTGCACATGAATGAAGTGGAAAATTCAGCATTCCACAAAGCTTGAATTTCATTATTTAAAATGAAAGGGGGAGTTTTGATGTTTTATGGCTACAAAGGAAGGCAGGAAAGTATGCAGTGCCAGTCTCAGAAACAACTGGGAAGAAGAGAAGATTAGGAAAGATCAGGGGGTAAGAAAGACTTCCCATGTTCACGGAGAAGCAGCAGAACGTACAGCCTTACACAGATATATCCTATGACATAGCAAAAACGATAAGAGTTACACAACATAAAATACAGATTTCCATTTAAGCTGCTTGTTCCTGCTTCATTTAGCATACAATGACCAGACAGCTTCACACAAGATAGCACCTGTGCAAGAGACAGCATTTTAAAAAGTCAGATGGGGACAGGCTCCAACTTGCATGCACAATCCACAGTGGAAAAGTGCTTTGGCATAAGAAGGGCTCAGACAGGCAAATCATCTTTTTTCATCTCCTATTTAAGCAGAGGGGCAACTGTAGAAGCTGAGTTCTTACATAATAGGAAGGGCAAGGCTTGGCCCCCTCAAACAGGGCTGTCAACTCCAGGTTCGGAAGTTCCTAGAGATTTGGGAGCAGGGCCCAGGCAGGGGAAAGAGTTCAGTGGGGATGCAATGCCATAGAGTCCACCCTCTGAAGCTCATTTCCCCCAGGGGAACTGATCTCAGCAGTCTAGAGATCAGTTGTAATTCTGGGAGAACTCCAAGCCCTACCAGGACGTTGACAGCTTCACCCTCAAAACATTAGATTCATGCATGCAGGGAGCAAATGCTTCAGGAGCTAGCATGAACTATACTATTTTAAATGACAGGTGATTGTTTGGAAGGCTTTTTTTGTATTAAAAAACCCATGCCAACAGAAAGCTAGCACAGCAAGGAAACAGGTTTAATGTCCTTTCTTGCAGGAAGTTTTTAATGTAAGGAAGCATTCCAAAATGCAGGCCTCATTTGCCACTGGAGCTCACCAGAGCAAAGCTCCGGCAGTGAGAAAGCCAGATGGCAGGGACATGTAGCAAGCCCCGCCCCCTGCTCCCAAAAGTCCTCCCCTCAGTCGGCCGAGGAGAAAGGAGAAGGAAGGGTAAGTTCCGGTTTCCCCTCGCCTTTCCAGGCCCCCGCCACCCTCCCCCACCATTTCTCCAGCAGTTTCTGGAGAGGCCCCCACCACCCTCCCGCGTGCTTCTCCAGCCCTGCACTAAGCGTGGGGTGCTGAAAAGACCCCAGCCACCCCCCACATGCTTCTCCAGCCTTGCGCTAAGCGCAGGGCACTGGAGAGGCCCCCGCCACCCTCCCACATGCTTCTCCAGCCTCGTGCTAAGCGCAGGGCACTGGAGAGGTCCCCACCACCCTGCCCCCATGTCAGGTTTACAAGCAAGTAGGTCCAAGCATTCTTAACCAAAAGAAAGGCTTTATTGGAATACAATGCTAAAACCCACAGTTGGGGGTCATTGTCAGGAATGGGGGGAATAAGCAATGCAAGCAGAGTTATAGTGTGATGCAAATCGCGACTAGCAAATGAACTGTAAGCTCGCGCGCGTGGGAAACTCCCAGCGGGAGAATTACTTAATAGGCGGGAGACGACTCCCTCCTCCCCTCGTCTTCACAGGATTGGAAAATTCTCATAAGCTCAAGAATAACCCAAAGCCCGCATTCAAGGCCACCGTGATAAGACCAGGCGGCAGGGAAGAAGCTCCCACGTTACTGCCAGCATACCTACGCAAGCGCAAAGCGATACAGAGAACACAGAACAATGAACTCAGTGAAAATTAGCAACCAGACATTTTCTGACACTCTGCCCTTCCTAAAATACCTCCCACCCACCACTCAGGAAGGGGAAAACAAGGGGCCTCCCAGTTTAGCCGGGAAGCGGGTGTGAAAGTCCTTGATGAGATCAGGTGCATTGATATCTGAGACTTTCACCCATTCACGGTGTTGGGGTCCAAAGTGAACCCACTCAACTAGGTAAAACAATTGTCCTCGGGTAAGTTTAGAGTCCAAGATGTCAGCCAGTTCATAGTGTTCATCGCCATCAATCATCAGCGGGGGGGGGTGCTGGATGTTCCGGATGCCACTTAGTCGGGGGAAATGCCGGTTTGAGGAGGCTGTAATGGAAAATGGGATGGATGGCTTTAAGTGATTTAGGCAAATCCAACTGGACAGTCACTTTATTTATACAACGGATAACTCTGGATGGCCCAATATATTTCCAAGCCAGCTTCCGCGAAGTCTGGGATAGTTGTAAGTTCTTGGTAGAAAGGTACACAAGGTCCCCTGGCTGAAGATTCCATCCCGCCGCCCTTTTTTTGTCTGCATGTTTTTTATACTGAGCCTTGGCCTCGTTTAAAGTCTCGACAATTACAGGCCAAGATTCACAAAAAGTCTTACAGCACTCCGAGGCTTTTCCACCCAATTCCCCAGGTTTCAAAAAGGGGAGAGGGGGGCTATCATAGCCCATAGCGGCTTTGAAGGGAGACATCCCGGTCGAAGCATGCCAAGAGTTGTTGTATGCAAACTCTGCCAATGGCAGTAACTCTACCCAATTGTCCTGTTGATAATTGGTGAAACAACGTAAATACTGCTCCAATGTTTGATTCACTCTTTCTGTCTGGCCATCAGTTTCTGGGTGATATGCACTACTCAAGGCACGTTCAATGCCCATGAGGGCCATTAATTCAGTCCACAGTTTGGACACGAACTGAACCCCACGGTCGGATATTATTTTGATAGGTAAAGTGTGGAGCCGAGCAATATGTTGCAGAAAGGCTCTCGCAAGGATTTTGGCCGTCGGTAGGCTCGGAAACGGTATAAAGTGTGCTTGTTTAGAAAATAGATCTACTACCACCCAAATGACAGTCATATGTTTGCTGGGGGGAGGTCAGTGATAAAATCCATAGAAATGACTTCCCAGGGACGACTTGGGGTGGGTAGCGGCTGTAAAAGGCCAGGGGGTTTCCCTACCCTGGGTTTGCAACGGCTGCACGTAGAGCAGGATTGTATATAGAGTGACAAATCTTGTTTCATTCGGGGCCACCAGAAATTGCGTTGCAATAGATGTAGCGATTTCACATACCCAAAGTGCCCTGCAGGTTTCAAATCATGGGCTGATTGCAGCACTTGCTGTCGTGTACTTTCAGGGACAAATAGTTTATTTCCCTTATACCAGCAGCCGTTTGGGTTGCACACTAAATCCCCTCTAGCTCGTAGCTCCTCTCTCTCCTGATCAGTGATTTCTGTGGCAAATTGGCTCTCCCAAGGCAGTCCTTGGGTTTGGGGCACCGGCTGTGGGCGACTTTGTTTGCGGGTTAATACTGCCCCAACCGATTGATCTGGGGTGAAAAAGGACTCCCTCACCTCTGTTTTCTTGCTATTATGCTGAGGGAGTCGTGAAAGAGCATCTGCCAAGTGATTGGATTTGCCAGGGAAGTGGTGCAGGGTAAATTGAAACTTGGAGAAAAACTCTGCCCATCGGAATTGTTTGGCATTTAAATTCCGAGGCTTCCGAAGTACCTCAAGGTTTTTATGGTCAGTCCAAATTTCAAAGGGGACTCGGGCTCCCTCTAACCAGGGTCGCCAGGTGAGTAAGGCTAAGCGAATAGAAGCCGCTTCCTTGTCCCAAATGAGCCAGAACTGTTCAGTCTCGTTAAATTTCCAGGAGACATAGGCAAGCGGGTGGAGGTGCCCTTGGGCGTCCTCTTGCAAGATCACCCCCCCATTGCGGTGTCTGAAGCGTCAACTTGGACAATAAATTTAGTGGTCTCATCGGGGTGTGCTAATACAGGTTCGGAAGTGAATAAATGTTTCAGTTGGTCAAACGCTTGTTGGCACTGGGGTGTCCAATCTAAACGAGCCCCTGACTGGGATGCTTTCACCCCCCTCCCTTTCGTTTTTAGGAGATCTGTGAGAGGGAGGGCTACTTGCGCAAAGTGGGGCAAAAATTGGCGGTAAAAATTAGCGAAGCCGAGAAAACTCTGGAGCTGTCGCCTGGTTTTGGGGGGTTCCCAAGCCAGCACGTCCTGGACCTTTTTTGGGTCCATTTCCAAACCATCCGAGGATATGCGGTATCCTAAGAAGTCAATGCGACTCTGGTGAAATTCACACTTAGACAGCTTGACAAACAGTTTGTGTTCTAACAACCTCGCCAGTACCTCCCGGAGCATTTTGGTGTGAGTTTTTAAGTCTGGGCTGTACACCAAGATATCATCTAAGTAAACAACAACCCCCTTAAACAAATAAGGGTGCAACAACTCATTTATTAAGTTCATGAAGACCCCAGGAGCCCCTTACAATCCGAAGGGCATAACTTGGTATTCAAACTGTCCCAAGGGGGTATTAAAGGCAGTCTTGTGTTCATCCCCTTGCCTAATGCGGACTCTGAAATAGGCATCGCACAGATCCAATTTGGAAAACACCTTCCCCTTCGCCACCTCGGCTAACAGATCCTTGATGAGGGGCATGGGATAAGCACTGGTGGCAGAAACTGCGTTTAGGCCCCTGTAATCAGTGCAAAGTCTCAGCCCCCCATCTTTCTTTTTACAAAAGAGCGCAGGGGCCGTGAAGGGGGATGAAGCCGGCCGAATAAATCCCCGGGCCAGGTTCTTGTCATAGCTCTTCTTTTTCCATTGGACTCATGGCATAAATTTTCCTTTTAGACAATTTTTGTCCTGGGAGGATCTCTATAGCACAGTCTGAGTTACGGTGGGGAGGCAGTTCGTCAGCCACCTCCTCCTCAAAAACGCGGGCCAAGTCCCTGTATTCTTTGGGAATGCGGTTAAGATCCTCTGTTGCCAAGCAGGCTCGTGGGGGATCATTGTCTGGAGAATTTCCCCACTTAGGATCCCACTTATGCGCCGTACATTTCGGGGAAATAAAACACACTATCCCTTCGTCCCAAAGTATATAGGGATCATGACCATGCAACCACGGGCTGCCCAAAACTAGTGGAAACTGAGCTTATGCGGCTATCACGAAAGACTGCAGCTCCCAGTGTTCACCAGCACCCACCCGTAAGGGAATAGTCTCGAACCGACAGGGTTCCTTCATTGGTGACCCATCCATTTGGGTAAAGGTAATAGGGTCCTTTAGGCTAGTAACTGCCGCCTCCAATCCCATTACCAGTGATGGGTTTATCAAATCCCTCCCGCACCCAGAGTCAATGAGGCCTCAGACCCTGACGTGGGTCATCATCACTGGATTCATTATAATTACAGTCACAAAGAAGAGGGAGGGATAATTGCTCACCGTTTGGGGCGCTTCAGGGGTAGGGTCCTGTTGTGCTGCGCCACTTACAAACAGGACCAATTCGTTTCCCTGCATCTCGCTCTCTTCTTCTTCCAGAATCATTGAATCCACAGGATCCAGGTTGGCAAAAAGGGCCCGTGGATTGCGCGGCTTGGCTGTACCCTTCCTCGGGGTGGGCGTCGACCGTCTCCGTTGCTCCTCTTGGGTTAAGACTCGGCCAGGGTCTTCCTTGGGGCAAGATGCTGCAAAATGCCCTTTCTCCCCACATCTGAGACATAGGCCCTGCCTCATGCGTTGATCTCTCACCCCACTCCGGGTGGAAGTTGGCTTGCTTCTGACCTGGGTGGCAGAGGTACTCGGACGATCGTTTCCAAGAGATAAATCCAGTTTCATGAGGCGCAGTCGGCTTTCGGCTTTCTCTGCTTCCTCCATCCATCCTTGGAGCGTGCGGGGCTCCTTGGAGCTAAGGACATTATGGCGGACATCCACTGCTAGTCCCATCCGATATTGTTGCACCAGCACTGGATCAGTCCAGTCTCTAATCTTGGCTGCATGCCGTTGGAATTCTTGTGAGTACTCCCTCACGTCAATTTGCCCTGTTTGAAGGTGCAGAGAAAAGCTTCCGCCTTTTGGGCTGCTCCCAGGTCTTCAAAGCGATTACTCAAGGCCCACATGAAGTCATCCACATTCCCCAGCTCCACTGCCTCCAGATCATGTAGGGCTACGTACCAGCTGGTAGCAATTCCCTGGAATCGTGAAGCGATAAACTCCACCTGTTGCTCCTCATCCAGGAACACATGGCCCCACCGCTGCACAAATTTCCCGACTTGTAATATGAAGAATGATACAGTCTCCGGGTCCCCGTCAAAAGAAATCTCCAACATGTCTTTGGGACGTATTATTGGTGGGACGGGAACCATGCCTGGTACTGGAGCGGGCAGTGGGAGGGGTGCCGGCACAGGAACTGGCGGTGGTGGGAGGACTGGTGGAGGCTGGACCAGACCCGGTTGTCCTGATACTGGCCCTCCCGGCACTGGTCCCGCAGGGGGTGGCTGGCCAGGAGCCGGTTGGCCTGGCACTGGGGCTCCTGGTACTGGTTGCCCCGGGACTGGTTGACCAGGAGGGGGCTGCTCTGGCAATACTGGTTGTGCTGGGGCCGGGGCTGGTCGTGGTTGAGTCAACGGGTGGGCCCGGATAGCCTGATCCATCATCTGCGGTAGAGACTGCATCAACTTGCCCATGTCCCGCATTAACCGTCGGATATCATCCTGGATCGTATCCATGCGGGCATCAGCATCCGGGCTGGACCCAGGTCTTGTTGACCCGCAGGACATCCGTCCCTGGGGGAGTCCAAAACTTCCCCATGGATCCAGTAGACTGTTCCGACTCTGGCTCCCTGGTAAGGACCAGGTCGTCTGGGTAGTGTCCAAAAGATTCTTAGTCCAGTCTCGCGGCTTCCGCTGGGTAACCCACTTGTCCCAAGGGATTGGGACACTGTGATAGTAGGTTCGAGGTATCGCCCCTCCATGGCTCTGGGTCGGCCCTGCCGGGCTGTAGATTGGGAGACTGTACAATGCTCCCACGGTACTGATCAACAGAGGGGTGACTGGCCCAGCCGAACAGTACAGGATCAAGGCTGTCGTTACCGGAGTTATAGTCACGGGAGCGACGGTAGCTGGCACGGTCGTAACTGGAACGGTGGTCACTAGGATGGCCACGGTGGTGACCGGTGTAGTAGTCACTGGGACCATCACCGGTGTTCCCCCAGCCCTGCTCATCGTGGTAGAAGGCAGGTGCTAGAGGTAGTGAATTTTTGATTCCTGACAATTTCTGTCAGGTTTACAAGCAAGTAGGTCCAAGCATTCTTAACCAAAAGAAAGGCTTTATTGGAATACAATGCTAAAACCCACAGTTGGGGGTCATTGTCAGGAATGGGGGGAATAAGCAATGCAAGCAGAGTTATAGTGTGATGCAAATCGCGACTAGCAAATGAACTGTAAGCGCGCGCGCGGGAAACTCCCGGCGGGAGAATTACTTAATAGGCGGGAGACGACTCCCTCCTCCCCTCGTCTTCACAGGACTGGAAAATTCTCATAAGCTCAAGAATAACCCAAAGCCCGCATTCAAGGCCACCGTGATAAGACCAGGCGGCAGGGAAGAAGCTCCCACGTTACTGCCAGCATACCTACGCAAGCGCAAAGCGATACAGAGAACACAGAACAATGAACTCAGTGAAAATTAGCAACCAGACATTTTCTGACACCCCATTTCTCTGGCCCCGTGCTAAGCGCAGGGTGCTGGAGAAGCCCCCGCCACCCTCCCACACGCTTCTCCAGCCTCGCACTAAGCGCAGGGCACTGGAGAGGCCCCCACCACCCTGCCCCCGTTTCTCTGGCCCCGTGCTAAGCGCAGGGTGCTGGAGAAGCCCCTGCCACCCTCCCACACGCTTCTCTAGCCTTGCGCTAAGTGCAGGGCACTGGAGAGGCCCCCACCACCCTGCCCCCGTTTCTCTGGCCCCGTGCTAAGCGCAGGGTGCTGGAGAAGCCCCCGCCACCCTCCCACACGCTTCTCTAGCCTCGCGCTAAGCGCAGGGCACTGGAGAGGCCCCCACCACCCTGCCCCCATTTCTCTGGCCCCATGCTAAGCGCAGGGTGCTGGAGAAGCCCCCGCCACCCTCCCACACGCTTCTCCAGCCTCGCGCTAAGTGCATGGCACTGGAGAGGCCCCTGCCACCCTCCAGCACACTTCTCCAGCCTCGCACTAAGTGCAGGCCGCTGGAGAGGCCCCTGCCACCCCCCACACACTTCTCCAGCCTTGCGCTAAGTGCAGGGCACTGGAGAAGTCCCCGCCACCCTCCTGCATGCTTCTCCAGCCTCGCGCTAAGCGCAAGCTGCTGGAGAGGCCCCCGCCACCCTCCTACATGCTTCTCCAGCCTCGTGCTAAGTGCAGGCCGCTGGAGAGGCCCCTGCCACTCTGCCCCCCATTTCTCCAGCCCTGAGCTAAGCACCAGGTGCTGGAGAAGCCCCCACCACCCTGCCCATTTCTCCAGCCTTGCACTAAGCGCAGGGTGCTGGAGAGGCCCCCGCCACCCTCCTGCATGCTTCTCCAGCCTCGCGCTAAGCGCAGGACGCTGGAGAAGCCCCCACCACCCTGCCCCATTTCTCCAGCCTCGCGCTAAGTGCAGGTTGCTGGACAAGCTGCCGCCACCCTGCCCCGTTTCTCCAGCCCTGCGCCTGGCTTGGAGTTCTTTGGCACATCTCCTGGGCCACCAGCTCTCTGGATGATCTTGGCAGTGGGGATTGGTTTCAGCAGAGCCAATTCTGTTTGCAGAGGTTGTGATTCAAGCCAAACTCTTCAGCAGGCCAAACAGAAAGTTGTCCAGGGGAGAGTTCTGTGTAATGTTAAAGCATGCCTCATTCTTGTGCATAGGGTTTTCAACCTCCAGGTGGGGCCTGGAGATCCCCTGGGATTACAGTTTCTCTGCAGACTACAGAGAGCAGTCCCTCCTGGAGAAAATGGCTGCTGTGAAGGGTGGAATTTATGACATTGTACCCTACTGAGGTCCCTCCATTCCCGAAACCCCACCCTCCACAGGATCCCATCTCAAATCTCCAGGAATTCCCCAACCCAGAGCTGGCAATATTGCCAGTTTTTGAGTCAGTCTTGTACCTGTGTCTTTTATCAGACATGTGGCTTCGAGCAACAAGCTATTAATAATTTTATAGCCACAGTCATGTGAATACTGCATCAGCTAATTACTGTAGATAAGATGGCTATCAAAGGCACAAGAGCAGGTCACCCAGGTGTTACTGGTAACTTGGTAACCTGATCCTAAGATTGTTAATCTCCCGCTTGGGAAATACCTGGAGATTTGGGGGAGGAACCTGGGGAGGGACCTCAGCAGCCTATAATGCCATACGGTGGGGTTTAGGGAAGGGGAGGGTCTTCAGTGTGGTATAATGCCATATAGCCCACCTTCCAAAGCAGCCATTTTCCCCAGGGAAACTGATCCTGGGAATCAGTTGTAATTCTGGGAGATCTCCAGACCCAACCTGGAGGTTGGTATCCCTACCTGATTCCACTTGAACAGGAGCTGGTTCAATGAAATGTATGATTTGGTCTGCCTGATATTATTTCCTGGAGCTGGATGAGAGCACTCATCTTTCTGCAAGCTTATCCACACCACAGACTTTTAAACTGTTCTAATAAACTGACCGCTGGAGAGGTCCCTGCTACCCTCCCCCCCCCGCTTGAGCGGTGGATGTTGCCTTCTGACACACTTCCAGTGATGTCAGGGGGTATGGCATATGCAAATAAGTTATGCTAATGAGTTATGCTAATGAGCTCCTGCACCTCTTTTTCTATGAATTGACCCCTGCCAAAATTTAACCTGCAGACTGAAGTGGTGCCATCCATGCCTTCTTCAATCAAACCAGTTTACCTTTCCATTTAAAACTAGGTAAACCATGGTCCGTGCAAATCCAGAGCCGGGGTGGTATAGCAGTCAGAGTCTCAGACTGGGACCTGGGACACCCAGGTTCGAATCCTCATTCTGCAATGGAAGCTTTTGGGGTAACCTTAGACCAGTCACACTTTTCTCAGTTTAACTTATCTCCCAGGGTGGCTGTTGCAAGGAGAAAATGATGCAATGTCATGATACTACCTTACTCTGAATCATACCATAGGTCCATCAAGGTCAGTATTCTCTGCTTAGTAATAGTGGCTCTCCATGGTCTCACGTTGAGGCCTTTCATATCTAGGGTTGCTAGGTCTCTCCTGGCCACCAGCAGAGGATGGCATATCACCTAGCACATGACCCATTTTAAACTGGAGATGCCATGGATAGAACTAGGTGTCAAGAAACTGTTTTTCCAAAATTTGAAGTGTTATTGGCTACAGATCCATGTCCCCAAAAAGGGTTAATTGCAAAAATCTACAATATACTAATGACATTGCAATGGTCCAAACCTATGTCATACCAACTTGCTTGGAAAAAAGATGGCAAAGTCGATTTAACTTCTCAGTGGAAGGCCTCAACAGCTTACATTTATAAATCCTCTAAAATACAAATCATATCATGCAAAGTGCTCACTCAGTGGTATCTGACACCCTCTTTACTACATAAAGGCAATAAAAGTTCCCAAATTTTCACATACCATTCTGCAATTGAAGGAACAGAGGTCTTCTTCCAGTGATACACCAATAGAAATTTTGCAGCTGTAATCAGAATTGTACCTAGCCCACCCAGATCCTAGTCCGATACTCTTACCACCCATATATGAAGTATAATGTGGTCCCAGGTTTTTTGACTATTTTACATGATCACCACATTATACTCATATATGGCTCATGACTAATTATAAGATATCTAATGCTTCTGAACTGATACTTTTGAAATTTGTGACAAGATCCAGCAATACCCAAAATACAATAAGAGCTAATTACAATTCTGATTACAGTTGCAAAATTTCTATTGGCCTCTCACTGGAAGAAGACTTCTGTTCTTTCAGTTGCAGAATGGTATGTAAAAATTTGGGAATTTTTCACCATGGACAAAATAGATGATCATATTTCAATCACTGAATCTACTTCAGGTTACTGGAATTCTAATTTATTAGACAAATGGCTTCCCTTTTTGGATTACTCAGCACAGTGTCATTCTTACAAATTAAAGACAAACAAATGGTATAATGAGATTTTGGCTTATCTTTAAATGTATTTAAAAATATTTGTGGGTAATTATAAAATTGCTACTTGTTACTTCCACTACATATATAATTTTTAAGGAATATATTTTTGAACATTCAGCTATGTACAATTTGACATAATTCACAAATGTTGATGCAAAATAATTTCTTATTTATAATAACTTTCTTATAATAAAAGTTATTTTTTAAAAAACTGGTTTTCTTTTTCAAGTTTTGAACACTGGTTCAGGCTCTTGGGCTAGTAAAATGGCCTGGTAAAGGTACCTTGCAAAAGCAAGCTGTTAGAACCTTCAAAAACACAAATAATAGAGATGGGAGGTAACCCAGTTGCAGGTCATTCCATTATGTCTGCTGCTAGCTCCAAGGACATGAGATAGGGGAGGATGCAGTCATCTCTTAGTGCCTGAGATCATGGGTGGGAGAAAAACCTGTATTCATTTGAACCCGAAACACCTGCAGAAATGTCTGGTTAATTAACAAGCTCCTGTGGTTGGTAAGATAATCAGCTTAGCAACAGATCTGGTGGTTAGGTTACATCATTTGCCCTACACCTGGCCAACACTGGGCTAGGCCATAAAATAAAGATTTTCATTCTAGTTCTTTGCTTTTAGCATGCTGCAGGCCTCTGCTCTTAACCACTGTGTTGTTGACCGTTGTGTTGGGCCACAGGCCACTGCCTCAGGTGTTTACTGGGACTGACCCTGTGCTTGGATTCACCTGGGTGCTGTCTCGTTTGGTGGGTCTTGGTGACTGGAAACCTTGTCTTAGAGTAGCTGGCCCAAGGTCACCCAGCAAGTTTCCATGGCAGAGTGGGGATTTGCACCTAGCCCTCCCAGATCCTAGCCTGACACTCTTACCACCCTAAACTAGATTTTTGCTCCTGCTTAGCTTCTTAACTATATTGGTCTTCCCACCAGTATTTTTGCTCTCATCCCCCCTGCAAGTGTTTCCAACACCATACAAATGGCATGACAAAACACAGGAAAAACTAAGAAAGACAGAAAGAAAGCCCTACAAATGAAACTGTACCCACTACCTCGCTCACGTCCGCCCCTCTTTTTTTGGGCAGGGGCAGCCTCCTGGCCATCAGCACACCAGGATTCTTCCTGGTGGTCCTACAGCCATTCTGCCTCTGCTTTAGGGTTGCCAGGTCTGGGTTGGGAAATACCTGGAGACTTTGGGGGTGGATCCAGGAGAGGGCAGGGTTTGGGGAGGGGCCTCAGCATAGTACAGTGCCATAGAGTCCACCCTTCAAAGCAGCCATTTTCTCCAGAGGAGTTGATCTCTGTCAGCTAGGGATCAGTTGTAAAAGCAGGGGATCTCCAAGTCCCACCTGGAGGCTGGCGACCCTACCCTGGTTGCTTGTAATTTGTTGGGGAAATTCTGTTTGCTAGATTATCTGTGTGACACAAAACCCAACAGAGATAAAGAAACTGACCATCAGAATGGTTAAGAGCACAAAAGCAGCGCATTCGTTCCCATTGGGAATCCTAGGCATGTCTACCGTGGATGCTCCTGTCCCAATCACCCAACCCCCCAAAGTATTTCAGGAACACCTACCAGGCGGCTCTCTTTAAGCTGTCCTTTCAGCATAGTGTCCAGAGGGAATGAGACAATGTTGTTCAGGTTCTGCACCTGGAGGGATAAATCAGTAACAATTAAAGTTCAGTGTTTAAACACACACAACATAACACCTCTTCCAAATCAGAACAAAAGGACCATTTCCCACAGTGGCCAACATGTTGGGTATGCTTTAGTTACCTCGATTTCCTTCAGATTCTGTGACAGCATAGTGCAGTGATTACAGCACCAGTCTTGGACATAGGAGACCCAGGTTCAAAGCCCCATATTGCCATAGTATTTTGATGGGTGATCTTAGGCCAATCACTTCCCACATCCATTCAAAGCTGTTTTGAGAATTACAGGGGAAAGGAGAAACCATATATACCACCCTGAGCTCATTAAAGGACAGAAAGAGTGATAGAATATAAGGTGAGGTCTGGAATCTAACAGCAAAGTCGACCAGTCTTTGGATACTTAAATCTGGTTACTGAATCAGTGAAACGGCAAGACAGATCTTTCTATAAACATGAAAAGGGCCCTGGGTTTGCAGAAAAATATGATGTCTAAAAAATACATTGGCGGGTTTAAAAAACTCAAAAATGATAAAAGGAACACCTGTAGCTTTAAGTAACAGATTTCCTCCATGGCTGTTGCCAATATTCCAAGCTGGGTTTATATGAGGAAAAAAGCACGGGGAGGGAACAGGGCCCTTTCCAATGCCAAACCTAAGCTGGAATGATTGATCTGCTACTAGGGAATTTTGAAGGTGTCTGTGTCCCGTCTGTAAAGTTCTTGTTGAAACCAGTTGTTATTGGTCACATTATTAAAAGGATCATCAGCTCTTGAAAAAGAGAGTTCAAATCAGCAAATATGAAATGCCTGTTGGGTTTAATGATCCTTGGTTCATTGTTACTTCCTGACCCTGAAGGAAGTCCAAGCAGAAGGATAATCTTATTTCAAGAGTTCTTGTATTTATGGACTTCATATATTTCTACTTCATTTAAGGATTGACCATACACTATTGTAATGGTTGGAATGGACTTTTCTAATCTTATGTAAAGCATTTTGTATGTTAGTAAATAGGATGGCATATAAACATAGTTATATAATTGTTATGTATTGCTATACATAAATGTAGGGGCTTGATTACAGTTCCCATTAAAGCCTGGTTATCCTGAAGCCTGAAATCTCTGCACAGCTGTCCAATCAGGATACAAGATATGTACAGGAGGGAGAAGATGTGATTGGTCTTTACTGTGATTGGTCCTTACTGTAAAATTGAGCATGGTTTAGCAAGCCCGGGCTGTTTAAAAAGGAGCCTGTTGCTCCCCAGTTTTGCTGTCGTCCTATCTTGTTCTTACCTCTGTAAATAAAGCTGATTTCACTGTTCAATGAGCTGCTGGCTGAGTTTTTATATCTAACAATAATTATAAAGCATATTGAGTTTTTGTAAACATACACTTTATTACTTTAAATACACTCTTTACAGTATTTTCCCCAGGGAGACAGATCTCTTTGTCTAGAGTCCAACTGTAATTCTGGGAGATCTCCACATCCCACCTGGAGGCTGGAAACCCCAGTCCTGGAAGCTACCTCTAGTGACTTGATATCACCCAATTTGCATGCCTCAACTAGGCCTGGCTGTCTGCTACTGTTCAACAGCAGCCACCCTATGAAAGCCAGTGTGGAGTAGCGGAGCTTCAGAGTAGGGTCAGGAGACCCAGGTTCAAATTCCCATATTGCTCAGGAAGCTCCATGGATCATTTTGGACTGTCACATACTTTCAGTCTAATCTACTTCACAGTGATAAAAAAGAGGAGAGAAGAAGTATATAAACTGCTTTGTTCCCCACTGTGGAACAAAGGTGGGGTATAAATGAACTAGATAAATAATTAAAATAGCTGAAGATGGGAAGCAGATAAAACGTCGTTTGGTGAATGGTTGAGAAGGAGAGAATGTTCAAGGAAAGGGGAGAGGGCATGTGAGGTACAGGGGAAAGTGGGGTGCCACCCCACAAGTCCTTGAGGGTTCCTACCATGCAAGTGGGCCTGGACCAACAGCTGGCACCACACAACTGGGCCACAGTTTTCCTTGGGAGAGGCTGCCGGGGGGTGGTAAGATAGAGGGGCAAATAAAGGTAGGTTGGCTGGTGGGTGGGTGGGAAGGAGATAGGGCTGCCAAGTCCAGTTAGGAAATTCCTAGAGATTTAGAGGGTGAAACCTGGGGAGGGTGGGGTTTGAGGGGTATAATGCCATAGACTTCTCCCTCCAAAGAAACCATTTCCTCCAGGGGAACTAGGGCTGCCCACCTCTACGTGGGGGCTGGAACTCACCTGAAATTACAACTGCTCTCCAGATGACAGAGATATGTTCCACTGGAGAAAGTGGCTGCTTTGGAGGGTGGACTCCATGGCATTATACCCTGATGAAGTCGCTTCCCTTCCCAAACCTCACCCTTTCAAGATTCTACCCCTCAAGTATCCAGGAATTTCCCAACCTGGAGGACTGATCTCTGTAGTTTGGAGATCTGCTGTGATTCCAGGACATCTCTAGGCCCAACCTAGAGGTTGACAACTCTAAAAGGAGACAAGGAAGCAGTGAAAGGAGAGAGGTTGTTGGGCTTTCAGGAAAAGGAAACAGGAAATATTGGGACAAGAGGAAATGAGATGCCTCCCATAAGCCCTTGAAGGTTCCCACTTGTTTGATCTATAAGTCAACCTGCATTGCAGTTTTCATTTAAAAACAAAGCAGCCTGTATAACTTGTAGCTCCATAGAATGCATGGACAGCACTCAGCCCAGGGACTTGAAGTCTCAGGGAAAAGACTGGAAACATTCATAAGAAAAACACTGTGTTTTTACTTCCCCTCTACCCCCAACTTTTCTAAAAAAGTGTTTTCCAATGAAAAATTGTTTGGGACATTTTTTGGAGCACTGAAAGTTCCTGGGGTTGGTGACTGGTCTTAGGTCCCATCTTAGGGTCTGCTACACAAGGAAACCAGTAGGAAACCAAGCAGGAGCCCATGTGATACAATGATCCATGTACTGAAATGAGATTGGAGCAATCTGAGTCCAAATAGTCATAAGCTCAGTCATAAGCTCACTGGGTTGCCTTGGACCGGTCGCTTTCTTAGATTAACCTACCTCATAGGGTTGTTGTGCTGTGCTCCTTGAAGGAAGGGCAGGATACAAAGGCAGTAGGGAAAAATAGCAGCAACACTGCCCATATCATTGCTCTGTGTCAGGTCTCCCAGTTGAGACACTCTCCACAACACACTTAAGTAGTAGTAGTTTATTGAGATATGCTTACATTAGGAAACAGGCTCTTTGTCAGAACTAACAAAAAGGCATGAAAATCCCCAGTTATAGGTAAGGCAAATAACATCCCACATCTCATGCATACGGCACCATCCAGCCCCTCAGTCACTATGACAACCCTGACAGATATATGGTGCCTTATCTACATCCTAGCCTGGCACAGAAGACTCCAAGGCCAGCTCCCTTGGGAACCAGCACTGGGGCACAGCTTAAGAAATGATTATCTATATATCTAATAGCCAAGGCCTTGCTGCCGTTGTTGCTCTCCTTGTCATCGTCGACACGGGGGGGAGAAGCCTTGGCGGGCCAGCAGCTGAGAGCCGCGGCCATTGCTGCTGGGGGGAAGCCTGGCTGGCCCTGTGGCTAGGTGCTGCGCTGGGCCTACCGCTGCTGCTGCTGGCAGCAGTGGGGGAGGGAGAAGCCTTGGAGGGCTGGCGCTGGGAGCCATGGACGTTATTGCTGTTGGCGGGGGTGGGGGGAGAAGCCTGGCAGCCCAGTGGCTAGAGTTAATGGTGCCTGGATTTGAAAATATCTTGTACAGACTGCAGAAACAATTGTAACTTGTCACCACCTTGAAATTTAAAAAGTTTGCAGAAATTGTAACCTTTTACTGTTTGTCACACTGAGGAAGATAATTGAAATGAGAATATCTATACCCAGAATCCTCATGTGAACTGATTGAATTGATTTGATCTGATGAATTTTCCAACTTGATGAATACTGACTTGAGCTTTCATTTCGATGAACTTAATGACTCTCTATATATTGATTAATTATTACATTGAGACTTGGATATTTTGGACTGTATTTAGTGTACTTTGGTGCTTTTGGTTATGAGTATGCCATTTTTGTATATGATACCTTTATAGAATTTGATATTTTCACATAAAAATTATAGAACATATTTTTTAAAAATCAGACTTTAAAACAATTAGTTTTTATAAGATTTGTTTTAAAATTTCTTATCGCATTCCTTTACAGTGGAATTGTTTTCATTTACACATTCATGCTACTGTTCAACAGCGGCCACCCTATGAAAGATAATGTGGTTTAGCAGTTTAAGCTTCAGAGTAGAGTCTGGGAGACTGAGGTTCAAATCCCCATCTTGCTGTGAAAGCTCAGTGGGTGGACCAGTCACATAATTTCAGCCTAACCTACCTCACAAGGTTATTGTGCAGCTAAAAAATAGGAAAGGAGAATAATGTAAGCTGCTTTGTTCCCCACTGTGGAGAAAGGTAGGATATAAATGAAATTAATAAATAATAAATTTAGCTGAAGATGAGAGGCAAGTAACAGGTAGTTTGGTGAATGGTTGAGAAGGAGAGAATGAGGCAGAAAAAGGGGACAGGATGTGGGGGTTGCCAGGGTAGGGGAAGAGCAAATAGTGTGGGGAATGGAATCAGGATGAGTGCCACCCCACAAATCCTTGAGGGTCCTCTACCATGCAAGTGGGCCTGACCCAGTGGCCAGCATCACAAACGCGGGCCACAGTTTTCCTAAGTAGAGGCTGCTGGGAGGGGGAGTTTAAGACAGATGGGCAGATAAAGGTAGGTTGGCTGCTGGGAGTGAAGGAGATAGTGTTGCCAACTCCAGGTTAGGAAATTCCTGGTAGGGTTCCCAGGTCCTACCTAGCCGCCATTGGGGGGCTCCTGGATCCTTTCTGGGATCTTCTACCATGTGCGCTTCAGTGATGTCAACCAGAAGTGACATCACTGCATTGCCAACATCGGGGTAATTGTCAGGTCCCCAGGTAAGTCACTCTCTACACACACACTATTGGCAGTGAAATGTTTATTAGAGATATGCTTGCTGTAGGTTCAAGAACTTTTGTTAGGACTGAAGAAAACCACGGGAACTTACAGGTTACGGGTAAAAGCATAAAATTCCACATTCACCCACATCACGCCTACTCCCTAGCATTTCTATGGCAACACAGACAGATATGGTGTCCTATCTAACCTAGGCAAGGCACAAAGATTCACCAAGTTCAGTCCCATGAGAACCAAGACATGGGGCACAACTTCAGGGATAATTATGGCTTCTACTCCCATGCGTTCTCATCCCTTCCCCCCGGAATTCAACATGAAAAGCGAAGGGGAAGAGAAACAGAATTTAAGGAAACAAAAGTTAAGTTTGAGCTTGACATACTGCCTCCCCAAGCCCCCTCATCCTCCAGGCTTGGGGGGATGACTGCGATGGAAGAACCCACTCATTCTGCTCTGGCCCAAAGTCCTTCCATTTAACAAGGTAGAATAGTTGGCTGCGTTTCAACTTAGAATCCAAGATGGCCTCCACCACCTGGTGGAGTTCGCCGTTGATCAGGAGAGGAGGAGGCGCTGGAGGACAACGAGTCCAAGGTGAGGGTCCAAGGTCCTTCTTTAATAAGCTGAAATGAAAAACAAGGTGCACAGAGCACAAACTTTTAGGGAGTTCTACTTCAACAGCCACTTTGTTGATTACACAAGTTACTTTAAAAGGTCCAGTGTACTTCCACTCCAACTTTCGCCCTAGTTGCAGTTCCCTTAAGTGTCCTGAAGAAATATACACAGTCCCCAGGAGCCAGATCCCACTCAGGACTCCTGGTTTTGTCAGCACAGCATTTGTAATCCTCTTTTGCTTTATTCAAAGTTTTTTGGAGTGTGTCCCAACTTTTAGTTACAGTAGAACACCAAAGCTGTGCATCTCCCTTCACAGGTTCCCGCAGATCCACAGTGGGCAAGGGACCCCCTTCATATCCATGTACTGCTTTGAAAGGGGACTTCCATATAGAACGATGTACAGAGTTATTCTAACTGTACTCAGCAAACGGCAATAACTGGACCCAATCATCTTGTTGATGGTTAATGTAACACCTGAGGAATTGCTCTAGTACTTGATTAGTACGTTCCATTTGGCCATCCATCTCTGGATGGTGGCTACTACTTAGACCTTGTTCCACCCCTAACAAGTCCAACAGTTCGTTCCAAAACTTGGCAACAAACTGCGACCCGCGGTCTGAAATTATTTTATGGGGCACCATATGTAGTCTTACCATGTGCTGTAAGAACATCTTAGCCAGTTGCTTAGCCGTCAGTATTTGTTTGCAGGGCATGAAGTGGGTTTGTTTAGAAAACAGATCTACCACAACCTATATTACTGTCTTGCCCTAGCTAGGAGGCAAATCAGTGACAAAATCCACAGAAATCACGGCCCAGGGTCTCTCTGGGGTTTCCAAGGATTGGCGCTGACCAGACACCTTCCCCCCTTCCACGTTTGCTCATTAAACACGTCTGACACGTAGCAATGTATTTGGAGATATCACTTCTCATCCCGGGCCACCAAAACTGTCTTTGGATCAAATGCAAAGTCTTTAAATAGCAAAGTGCCCAGACAGTTCGTTGTCTTGTCCCATCGATAACACTTCTCACCGCAGAGACTCGGAGACAAATGCTTTGTCTCCTTTATACCAACACCCATTCTCTTTCTGACACAAAGAACTCTCCTTTTTAATTTTCTCTAAATCCTTGGGAGAAATAGAAGCTTTCGGCTTCTCCGTCCATTCACCCAATTCTGCCTCCCTCCCCGCTTTTGCCTGGCTCTGCATCGTCACCACACACCCCAGTTGGGCAGGGGGAAACATAGTGTCTCTGACCTCATCAAGTCACCTAGTGTGCTGCAGGAGGCGGGACAGGGCATCGGACAGGAAGTTGGATTTCCCAGGGAGGTGTTTCAAAGTGAACCGAAACTTTGAGAAGAACTCCACCCACCATAGCTTTGGTGCTGAGGTGGCAGGGTTTTTTGGGGGCTTCCAAATTATTATAGTTGGTCCAAACTTCAAAAGGAGCCCTCGCCCCCTCCAACCAGTGTCACCATGTAGTTAACGATAATTTTATAGCCACCTCCTCCTAATCCCTTTCTGCCCCAGAGAACTTTTTGGAAACATAAGGGAGGGGGTGTACTTCCCATCAGGGCCTTTTTGCAAGATCGCCCTGCCATTGCTACATCTGAGGCATCCACCTGAACAATGAAAGCTTTTGTTTCATCTGGATGGTGGAGAA
Source organism: Gekko gecko (assembly GCA_029375565.1). NCBI lineage: Eukaryota > Metazoa > Chordata > Lepidosauria > Squamata > Gekkonidae > Gekko > Gekko gecko. The sequence continues at coordinate 210,991,045 of JAPDNY010000005.1, read as the reverse complement.
TGGGCTCAGAAGTAAAAAGAGTCTTTAGATGGTCAAATGCTTGCTGGCATTCAGGAGTCCACTTCAATTTACTTCCCCCCTCTTCTTGCTTTCCGGCCCCATCTCCTTAGTTTTCAATAAATCAGTGGTAGCATTACTTGTGCAAAACTGGGGATGAAAGTTCTGTAGAAATTGCTGAACCCGAGAAATGATTATAACTGCCTTCGAGTATGTGGGGGCTCCCACTCCACCACATCTTGCACCTTCTGAGGATCCAAACCTAACCCCTGTTGGGTGATGCAGTAGCCCAAGAAGTCTATTTCCGACTTGTGAAATTCACACTCCAACAGATTAGCATAGAGATGATTGTCACAGAGTGCCATTAGCACCTCTCTCACCAATTTCACATGTGTTTCCATGTATTGTGTATACACTAACACGTCATCTAAATAAACAACAACCCCTTTGAATATGTACTTGTGCAACACTTTGTTGATTAGATTCATGAACACTCCCGGGGCTCCTGCTAAGTTGAAAGGTATGACCAGGTACTCAAATTGACCCAGGGGAATGTTAAATACAATCTTGTGCTCATCCCCCTCCTTTATGTGCACTCTGAAGTAAGCATCTCTCAAGTCCTGTTTTGTAAAGATTTCCCCTTTGGACGCCTCTGCTATTAGGTCTTTAATCAAAGGCAGGCAGTATGCACTGGACATGGAGACTGCATTCAGACCTCTATAATCCATGCACAGTCTAAGTCCTCCATCTTTCTTTTTCCTGAATAGCACAGGTGCCACAAAAGGAGACGCTGCTGGGTGGATGAACCCCCACTCTAAGTTCTTGTCTATGAACCGCCGTAATGCCTCCCTTTCAGCCAGGCTCATGGCTTAAAGTTTTCCCTTAGGCATTTTGTGCCCCGGCAATATTTCTATGGTGCAATTGGTTATGCAATGGGGTGGCAATTCATCAGCCTCTTGTTCCTCAAACACACGGCCCAAGTCTCTATACTCTGGCAGTATGGTATTCAGTTCCTCCCCTTGCCAGGCAAACTCCTCCCCCCACTCTGGGTTTCACTGATGCACCTTGTATCGGGGATCTAGGAAAGTCAGGGTTCCTAAACTCCTGTAGGGGTCGTGAGCTGCCAGCCACGGGCTGCCTAATACTATGGGGAACTGTGCAGTGGGGTGTACTATGAAGGATCTTTGCTTCCAGTGTCCTGAAACCCCCATGGGTAATTTAACAGTACAGTACTGGCATGATTGAATGGTAGTGCGATCCATCTGGGTGAACACTACAGGGTCCTTCAGTTTCGTCACCCCAGCTACCAAGCCCGTGACCAATGTGGGGGTCAAAAGATCTCAGGAACACCCTGAGTCTATAAGGGCTCTGACTCTAATTTGGGTCCCCACTTCTGGGTTCAAGATAGTAACAGTCACAAAAAAGAGGGAGGAACAGGATTTCACAGGTTCTCACGCTGGGGTTTTAAGGACCTGCTGGCTGGCACCTTTCACAGCAGGTCCCGGCCTTTTCCCTGCCTCTGAGGCTCCTCAGCATCACTGGAAGAAGTTCCCTCTGATGTAGTGTACTCAGCTGCTTGCAGGGCTTTCGGCGACTTGGGTTTCTTCCCTGCTGCTTTTGGTTTCTTGTCATGTTGCTCCTCGCAGCGCTCCCTCTTCTTGCTCCAAGGCCAGTTGCACTCTGCAGCAAAGTGCCCTGCTTTTCCGCAGCACAGACACAGCCCCTTCTTCAGATAATGCTCTTGGTCCCTGCTGGGTAGCGGACCCCTACCCCGAGTCATCTTCTGGGTGCCCTGCCCCTGCACAGACTTCTTATGCTGGTATAGCTTCACCAGATTATGTCAGTTCTCAGCTTTGCAGGCCACTTGGATCCACCCCACTAGGGTTAGGGGGTTGTCCTGGACCTTCTCCAAAATGATGGTGTTCAGGCTGGTCTGGTAGAACTTAATCAGGACCTCTTCCGGCCAGCCTTGAAGTTTGGCCATGGTGGCTTTGAACTCATCAGAGTACTCCTGTACCAACCAAGCTCCTTGACATAGACATGTACAAGCTTTCTCCAACTCCAGCAGGTCCTCAAACTGGTGCTGCAGGGCCTGTATGAAGGCGTCCACATCTCGTAGCTCCGGGGCCGTGACACTGTAAAGCCCCACAAACCAGTCGGCCGCCTGCTCCCTGAGTCAGGAGCCCACGTAATCCACACGCTGCTCATCAGAGGCAAAGGTGTGGCCCCACTCCCATAGCATCTTTCACACCCGGACTGCCATCAAAAGTGGCCTCTAAGATATCACAGGGCCAGTCTCTCTCTCCCTCGGCTCTCCGAGGAGGGGATGGAGGCTTCTCAGCTTCACCCTCACACTTTTCCTCCTCGGACTCTTCCAATTCCTCCTTTTTCATTAGCTCCTTCGCCAACTTGGGGAGATTCTTCATCAGGTACTGGAAACCCTCTCTGAGCTCCTTCACATCAGCTCAGAGGCTGAAGTGGCCTCTCTCCATTGCTGGTGCACCCTCCCACTCCTCTTGTACTTTGCCCAGGTCTGGGTCATCATGGAAGGTGCAGAAGACACACCACTTCTCCTGATCAGCCTTTCCCTAGGTCCCACGGAAACCTGAGGTACTCGCCAACCAGGCCGGGTCATCCCAGCGATCAGGGCTGTCGTGTCTCTTAGGAGGGTGGGTTTTTTTAGGCCTAGTACTGCTGACCTTGCTATTTTCCTTCTTCTCAGGGTCATGCATGAGATTCTCAGGTTCAGACCAGGCATTCACGCTCGCCCCACCATCGCCATCTCCGTTCCCCATCCTGTCGCAGGTTGGGGTTGGGGGGAGAGATCTATGAGAGTCCTAACAATCTGTCAGGTCCCCAGCTAAGTCACTCTCCACACACACACTATTGGCAGTGAAATGTTTATTAGAGATATGCTTGCTGTAGGTTCAAGAACTTTTGTTAGGACTGAAGAAAATTGTGGGAACTTACAGGTTATAGGTAAAAGCATAAAATTCCGCATTCACCCACGTTAACACCTACCCCCTAGGATTTCTATGGCAACACAGACATGGTGCCCTATCTAACCTAGGCATGGCACAAAGATTCACCAAGAGATGTGGGTCAAAATGCAGCGGCACAGCAAATAGTGTGAAATTGACCAATGCATCTGGGGCAAATGGAAGAGTGAGGGTGGCACAGCTGCTTGGGGGGAATTGGTCTGGGTCTCCTTACACCTAGTTCTTACCACTCCACCAGGCCAGCTCTCAAGTTTAAAGTGCTGGATTTTTATCTCTTTAACAATGTAGATTTTGCACAAGGCAGCCAGGAAGTGGTGCGCTCATCAGGACAGGACTCAGGGCAAGCAATAAAACCTGTTATTTGCCTCTAAATATTCTAAAGAAGCACAGAATGTATAGCTGGCAGACACTTTCTGCTTGCTTTTTAAAACAAACCCTTATGCTTGTGAAGCATAAGGGCAATGCTAACCAAAAAATTTACCACCTGGAAAGCCAGCTGAATAAGATGTGGAGAAACTAGGGCAGAGACCAACTCAGCTCTTCCATCCAGCAAAGCCAACTGAGGAGGTGAACTGATAACAAAGCCAAGGCCCCGAAGCTTCTTGCCACAGTGGTTCTTACCAGGTTCTTGAAGAGTGCTGTCACTTCCCTAGTGAAGACAGCCAGATTCAGGAATCCTGTGGAAAGCTCATGGTTGTTCTGCGACAAGTGGTTGTTTCCAAAGTTTTCTAGAGTTTCAGAGTACTGTTCTTCATTCTCCACATGTGCTAAAGAAAGGGGATACCCAGAAGTAAGATCAGAAGAAAGGGTTGCCAGGTATGCAGTTTAAATCAGACTGTATAGTGTTTGCACTGACTGTCCAGAAATAAACCTCAGAAAATACCAGTCCTATAAATGTCTGTTGTTGTTGTTGTTTTTAATTAAGCAAAAAGTAGGCAGGATGGGGGTGTCACCGTCAATTTGTGGATTGGGTCAGGGGGAATCTCATCATTTTCTGGCTCCTTCTTCCCTCCCCCTCCAGAGTCAATTAAGGTAAAGGTAAAGGTTCCCTTGCTCGAAAGCCAGTCAAATCTGACTCTAGGGTTGCGGTGCTCATCTCCGTTTCAAAGCCGAAGAGTCAGCGCTGTCCGAAGACGTTTCCGTGGTCATGTGGCCGGCATGACTAAACACCAAGGCGCACAGAACGCTGTTACCTTCCCACCGAAGTGGTACCTATTTATCTACTTGCAATTTCTTGCTTTCGAACTGCTAGGTTGGCAGGAGCTGGAACTAGAGACAGGAGCTCACTCCGTCTTGCGGCACCCGGGTCTTGAACTGCTGAACTACTGACCTTCCACAGCCTGCAGTTCAGCTTCTTAACCACTTGAGCCACCGCAGCTCCTCCAGAGTCAATTAGCTCTGCTCTAAAGCACCAGAAGTTACTACCTTGCTGGATCAGGGGAATACTGTAGACATTTATCTTGATTTCAGTAAGGCTTTACAAGGCTCTTTTTGTCGCAGGAACTCCTTTGCATATTAGGTGACACACCCCTAATATAGCCAGTCCTCCAAGAGCTTACAATAGCCCCTGTAAGAAGAGCTCTGTAAGCTTTTGGAGGATTGGCTACATTAGGGGTGTGTCGCCTAATATGCAAAGGAGTTCCTGCTACAAAAAGAGCCCTGGCTTTTGATAAAGTTTCACATAATATTCTTGTTGACAAATTGATGAAATGTGTTTTGGATCCTATGACTGTTAGATGGATCTGTAATTGGTTGACAGATCGCACCCAAAGAGTCCTTGTTAATGGTTCCTCATCCTCTTGGAGAGGAGTGATAAGTGGAGTGCCTCAGGGATCTGTCCTGGGACATGTTTTGTGCAACATCTTTATCAATGGTTTGGATGAAGGAATAGAGGGAATGCTTATTAAATTTGCAGATGATACTAAATTGGGAGGCAAATACAGTAGAAGACAGAGTCAGGATGATCTTGACAGGCTGGAAAACTGGGCTAAAACAAAATGAATTTCAATGGGGATAAATGTAAAGTTCTGCATTTAGGTAGGAAAAATCAAATGCATAAATACAGGATGGGTGAGATTTGGCAGTAGTATGTGTGAAAAGGATCTAGGGGTCTTAGTAGACCATACACTGAACATGAGTCAGCAGTGTGATGCGGTAGCTAAAAAGGAAAATGAGATTTTGGGCTGTATCAACAGAAGTATAGTGTCCAGATCAAGTGAAGTGATGGTATTGTTTTACTCTGCTCTGGTTAGACCTCACCTAGAGTATTGTGTTCAGTTTTGGGCACTACAATTTAAGAAGGATATAGAGAAGCTGGAACACGTCCAGAGGAGGGCAACAAAGATGATGAGGGGTCTGGAGACCAAGTCCTATGAGGAAAGGTTGAAGGATCTGGGTATGTTTAGCCTGGAGAGGAGATGACTGAGTGGTGATATGATAACTATCTTCAAATACTTGAAGGGCTGTCATATAGAGGATGGTGCGGAGTTGTTTTCTGTTGCCCCAGAAGGTCGGACCAGAACAAACAGGATGAAATCAAATCAGAAGGGTTTTCAGCTAAACATTAGGAAGAACTTCCTGACAGAGCAGTTCCTCAGTGGAATAGGCTTCCCCGGGAGATGGTGGGCTCTCCTTTTTTGGAGGTTTTCAAACAGAAGCTAGATAGCCATCTGACAGTAATGCTGATTCTGTGAACTTAGGGAGACCATGAGAAGGAGGGCAGGAAGGGTTGTATCAGTGCTTAGGTCCTTGTGGCCCTTTCTTACACACCCAGAAAAATGCTGATCACCACTTTGGGGTCAGGAAGCAATTTTTCTCCAGGACAGTTTGGCCAAGGATCCTGGGGTTTTTTTTGTCATCTTCTGCGTGTGGAATAGCGGTCACTGGGGGTGTGGAGGGGGAGGTTTTGTGAATTCCATGCATTGTGTGGGGGGAGGTTGAGCTACATGACCCTGGAGATCCCTTCCAACTCTACGATTCTATGATTCTTTTGTAGCCTGAGCAAGACACCTGCAGCCTACAGGAGCAGTACCATCAACAGGGTGTTGGCAGCACAGAGACTAGAAAGGTCGGCTGAAGCCTTGGCTCTCCGTCTCAGTCCGAGATGGAATAACTTCACTATTCTCCCTATTTTGTTTGAGTGCCACTTTCCTTCTTCCTTCCTGGGGCACTAGGAAATCAGTTCTTGGTTGCCTGCCTGTGTCACTGGCCTTGAAACACCCCAAATTCCTGCCCTTAATTGAAGGAAAAGGGCTTTGCACCCCCTTGTTCTCTGATGGGCACTCCAGGGTTTAGGAATTCTTAATGGGGTTCAGTTCTTTTCTCAAGATGCCTAAGTCTCCCACACACCATCTACTTCTCACAAAACAGCAATTCTTATGGTATGACAGATAACTGCTAACCCAGTTTAAGTCTGCAGTATGGCTAAGGCCTTTCGTGGGAAGCACAAAGAGCAAATTCCGGCAGCAAACAGTAGCAATTAATAGAAGAATTCCTAGCAGTTTACAACATTTTAAAGAACTGAAAATACTAACTTTTTCAGAAATGAAAGAATGCTAAAATTGGATTTATATCACATTCAAGCATCTTTAATTATTTTAGATATACATAAAAAGAGGGAGAACCAAAATACTGCATATGAGCTATAAACATACTCATTGCTTAGTTTCATGAGAGATTCAGTGTGGAAGATCTTCAAACAATTTAGGGTGGTTTTAGTCCTCATTTGCTCTCCTTCGCAGTCCCACTTCCCTAAATTCAAACCATTGCATGCAAACAAGCTTCTAAAAACCTCAGAGAAACCAGATAAATTTTCTCAAAAAACAATTCAGTTGTATTTTATATCTGGATGGAATAATTTAACTGCAAAATCTTGAAATGTTGATGGAATGAGGAAGATTGAAAAAATTAAATTGATTATAACTGGCAACTTTCACTAAACAAAATAATTTTTAGAAAGGAGATCTAAGTGGATCTCAGTTCTGCAGGTTCTCTAAGACGGAGCTCTTCTGCCAGGCTTCAGTTGAGGCAGCAGGCGTCCTCCCTCTACTGGGCCCCCCCTTCAGCTGGCGAGAGCTGTGTTACCATCCAGGAACCCCAATCTGAAATAGACCTCATCTGTTAAGGCTCTGAGCAGAACACAGGAATTTTATTGTATTTTATTTGATGTATTTTAATTGTTTTTAATTGTTTGTGTATTATATGTGATGGAACCCTCACGGAGCCTGCTATATGGGGAGGGTGGGATAAAAAATCTAACAAAATAAAAATAAAGTTGCAGTTAGTTTTGTAATCCTAGACCTATTGCATTGTTTAGTGAAGGTCCTTGCTGTTTGAATTGTTTTTTAAAAAATCATAATCCACTTAGAGTCTCAATAAGAAAAGACAGGCTAAAATCAAGCAAATAAGCACATCTATTATTTTTGTTAAGCCATCTGGTAATCCTATTAGAAGAGTACAGCGGAATCAGACCAAGGGTCCATCTAAGCAAGCATCTTGTTACTTACAGCAGCCAACCTAATGCCTTCAGGAAGCTCACAGGCAGGGCACAAAAGCAACAGCTGCCCCCAACTATGGCCTCCAGCAACTGGAATTCACTACTGGGGTGGGCTGCTGAGGTGGACTGGCCATTTAACTCAAATTTTCTAGTAGGCCAGTGTCCTAGAGCAGGGCTTCTATCTAGCCTGTGAGCAACTAGTTTTCTGCTACTTCTTGCTTCTGCTTCCTGTTTCCTGCATTGCAGCTCCTTTTGCCCAGTCACTCCTATTTCCTGCTTTGCAGAGGACAGAAAGAAAGCCAAGCCTTCCTTTCCTCGATTGGCTGAGGGCTCCTCCCCTTCTCCTGGGGAGGAAGGGGGAAGGAAAGAGAGAGAGAGAAAGAGAGGGTGTCCTGTGGCACTTTTAAGAAGACCAACAACCTTTTATTCCAAGTATAAGCTTTTGTGCACAAACATGCTTCTTCAGAGCTAGAGAGAGAGAGAGAGAGAGAGACCGACCTATGGAACCTTTTAAGACAAATGACATTTTATTCCAAGTATAAGCTTTTGTGAGCATGCACACTTCTTCAGAGGGAGGGAGGGAACAACACAGAGAGATATGGGGTTCCACGGCACTTAGAGATATCCCCCTTTCCAATTCTAACAGATGGGGGGGGGAATCTAACAGCACAGGTTGGATTCTTTATATAGTGGAAGGGAGCAAGAATCCAGTAACACCTTAATGACTAACAAAATTAGAAGCAGGGTAGGAGCTTTCATGAGTCACTGCCCACTTCTTCAGATACAGCTAGAATGGAAGTCCATCTGTCCTTATATCTTGGAGAGTGAAGTGATTTCAGACACCAAATGACAATAACGGGCATTGGTAATGAGAGAAGAAACCTAGGTCTCAATTCAGTTCAGGAGGATGCATTGTCTTGAGCTTCATTATCAGTTGCAATTCAGCAGTCTCTCTAATCTCCCTTTGAAATTCCTTTGTAGAAGAACTGCTACTCTTAGGTCAGCAACTGAATGTCCTGGAAGGTTAAAATATTCCCCCACTGGTTTTTGAAAGTTGTGGTTTCTAATAGCAATAGAAAGTGTAAGAGTCCAGTAGCACCTTAAAGACTAACAAAATTGGTGGTAGGGTATGTACTTTTGTGAGCCACTGCCCACTTCTTCAGACTTATTTCCATTTATTCTTAGTATGGAGAAAAAAAACCCCTCCCCATTCTGAGTTTTTAAAGTGTACCTGTTTTCTTTCTCTTCTCTCTGGAAAGGCAGGAAGCTAGGACAATTACCTGCCATAGTTATGTAAATGGATTGACTTGCAAAGGAACTGAGGGATTTGGTGTTAGGAATCTCCAGGTGACGCCTGGAGATCTCCCAGAAGGCCTGCAAGGAGGGTTCCAGGATGCACCTGGGTGTCCCAGGGTCCCTTGGGTGACCTGAGCTGACCAGGGCAAAGGGGGTGGACAGTGATGTTGAATGGGTGGAGTCAGAGGTTTATTAAAAGTGCTTGCTCTCAGGCGGGAGGGACTGTTGTCTCTTGATGCTGATCTTTGGGAGAGGACAGCAGACTGAGGTCTGATCTATAGGCCAGGAGCCATCGGCCATGTGACCTGGCCTGCTGGCTGCAGAGAGCCTAGGTAATGAAACCTCTTAAGAACCTTTTGTAACTTTCTAAGCTTGAAATTGCCTACTGTATTTCAACATCTAGTAGAGTAAGTTTAGAACCAGGGAAAGAAGGATGCGATTATGACCAACTTTTATTTGTCCTTCTGGCTGTTGATCTGGTGCTGTGCTAAGAGTACGCTTGTAACCTTTTTCTCTTTTTAATAAATACTTTACTTTTTGAAGCTGGTAGTGTTCTCTGGACCGCATAGTCCCCCTTTAACTTACTGAGACCAGAGGTATGAATGGCTTTCACATATTTCTTGATTCACTGAAGAATGGCTTGGTCACTGTCCAAGCCTTAAACCATGCTACTGTAAAAGGGGAGTCCCAGGAAAGGGGGAAGGCAAGCAATCAAGGCACCTGTTGCCAATCTTCCAGGGGATCCCCAAAGAAGGAATTTGGTCCCTGTGTTAAGCAGGAGCTGGGTAGCAGGAGACCAGAGGCAGAGCCTCAGTTTGAGAAAGGGTGTCAGGAGTCTGTCCCTCCTGGCAGGAAGACCCCAAAAAGGGCAGTGGTGGCAGTACCCTAGTGGGAAGAAGTAGAATAGCACCCTCCAGGAATTAGCATATGCCAAGGAGGGGCTGGCAGAACAGGGTCTGTAAGTCAGAATGGGCCTGTTCCGCCACACTTTGCATCCTCCAAGACTGAATTCTCCTGAACCAAACTGAGACCTAAGTTTCCTGTCTTATTACCAATGCTGATATCTCCACGCCTGCTACCCTTTTGCATATCACACCTAATCCAATCAACCTGTCATTGCCACCTGGCATCTCTCCAGTACCTCATGTTACATTTTACAGCACACATGGCCTGGCCCTACAAAGTGACATTTATGTCAGATCTGGCCCTTGTAAAAAATAAGTTCAACAACTCTGCCATAGAGGGTCACTGCCCCAGCAACTCTTTTGGGGAGTGACTGGGGAGTGTGATGTTGCTTCTGGATGATACTCTAGGAATTTTTCCACTCTCTATGGTCTTTATATAGAGATTGAGGGAAATTCCTAGAGAGCATCATCAAACACCACCTACCCTTCATTTTTCTCCTGCTCAACAAATTATTAAGGGCAGGGAACTGAGATCAGAAGTAGGAGCTCTCCCACTGCCACCAGGCCAATGGTAAGCCTAGCTATAGCCCCTCTCCAAATCATACATCATCATATTTTGCTGGCAATAGACTGAGAAAAGTGTTGCCAGATCTAACCCTGTGTTGATGCCAAGTGGGTTGTAAAGGATGCTTTCTCCAAGCCCTGAACAGACAGCCAGATTGCAATTACCAGGCAGTGACACTACCCTCTGTCCTTTTCCACCACACCACCATGCATGGAACTTTAACTTACTGAGACCAGAGGTATGAATGGCTTTCACATATTTCTTGATTCGCTGAAGAATGGCTTGGTCGCTGTCCAAGCTCTGCAAGACAAGAGTACAAAGAGCTCATCAGAGTGCTGGGTAGTGCCAGGCCACACAAAGTCCCTTTGAAGCACCCGTTATTGGCAGATGTTCAGCACAGCTGCTAGGGTACCAAAACCATGGGAAGATCCCAGTCACAGGAGAGAAAGTGCTCTGGCTGGCTGAAATGGGCAGAAAATTCCATGTGGCCTTGGGCCAGAAGGCCAGGTCCAATCTTCTCCCCGGTGGGGGGATTTGGGAGGGCGTGCTAGGAGGGGAGGGGCCATCCCTGATATGATAACATCATGCAGAATGACATCATCACATCAGGGATGGAGCGTCATGCACACAACCCCCCCCTGCTTTTCCCCAACTATTTAAAGGGAACCTTCCCTTTAAATGGTTGTGGGAGAAGCGGGCATCCTGCATGCCTGCCCTGCAAGCAGTGAATTCTCCACTTGCAGGGCAGGTGCAGGCAGTCACCGCCTGAAAAGAACATGCACGTGCCCTTGCAAGCAGCAAAACAGCAGGTGCCATGTATGCCCTACCTGCCCCACAAGTCACGAATTCACAGCTTGTAGGCCCTACAAGCTGCAAATTCGTGACTTGTGGGGCAGGCACACATGGCCCCTGCTTGAAAACAGCACGCATGGTGCTTGCTCTTTTCAAGCAGGGCCACAGATGATTGTTGGAGGTGGGGCTTCTCCCTGGGCCAGGTGGCCAGCATCTGGGGGAAGCCCCAAAAATCAGGGGATTCCCTGCCCCCACCTGGGAACTGCTATCCCTAGCAGATCTTTGCCACACTTTGCCACACTTTGCCAAAAATCAGGGGATTCCCTGCCCCACCGTGCATCTCAGTGTTTTCAAGAATAGCTAGAAAAGGGTCAAAAACCTCTATTCCACTTCCCAACACTTTCCTGCCATAAAGCACTATCACAGTTTGGGCATTCTGGCGTGTGTTGCTAAAATGTTTGTGCAAACTGCTATTATTGTTGTTCTTCAGAGTTCACCTCTTTGATCAGGGTGTCTAGAAATTAAATCTCAGGAAATGGTGCCACGTAATATGTTTCACCTCTTTTGCACATCCACACATATTGATGCCAGGGCATCACATAGCATACTCGCTGCCTGCCATATGCACTAACACATCAAGACACCATGCAGCACACACACCCTGCCCACTTTCATGCACTCCAACTGAGAGCCACTGTGGTATAGTGGTTTCAAGTGTCAGACTAGGATTTAGGAGACCCAGGTTCGAACCTCCACTCTGGCATGGACACTTGCTGGGTGACCTTGGGACAGTCACTCTATGTAAATCTAATCTACCTCATGGGGTGGTTGTTAGGGGAAAACGGAGGCAGGGAGAACTATGTAAGCCACTTTGGGTCCCAACTGGGGAGAAAGCATACCTGAGCACTCTGGTCATCTGCATAGGTCCTGCTTTGGTTACCCCATCATCTGAGGCTAGACAGCTAGGTTGCACTCCCAGTTTCATTCACCCAAACATTTCTTCTGATCATCCAGCTGAGCATCAGCCAGCAATGTGAGCCAGGGGCAGAAAATCCCCTACCCCTGTAGGAAATTGGCAACCCTAATTCTATCCAAGATGCAAACAAAATGGGCCTAAGATTATGGCCTGGAAGATCTTTTTCCCTCACTCATCCTGATTTTTATTTGTTAAGTTTATTTAGGTTTAATAGTCCATAGGCCATACACCAAAAAAGAAAATTTTAAGAGTTTAAAAAAACAGTAAAACAAAAATTTGCCACATCCACAATGCAGTTTTGGCAGAGGCTGCTCAGTAGTAGTCTTAATCTTGCTGCATCAGGAAAACACTCAGAGCCAGACTATGTGTGAAACTAGAGGGTTGTGACTGGATTCCACAATGAATAATTTAGTTGCTTTAAAAAGTCCGTATCACTGAGGACCATAGTAAAATGCATGGATTAACTCATCCCCTATTGAAACTACCTGCTTGTTGCTTTAAGCCACAGTGGAGGAGGAGAAAATAGGTAACTTGTAATACTCACTTTTCCCCTCCCATCAGAGCTAAAAGCAGTTGGGGGGAAAGCAGTTTTAGGATTGCCACCCTTGAGGTGAGGCCTGGGGTTCTCCCAGAATTAAAAATTATCTGAAGGCTACAAAGATCTGTTCGCTTGGAGAGATGGCAGCTTTAATTGGGTGGACTCTTTGGCATCACATCCCTGCTGAGCTCACTCCCACTCTCCCTGGGCTCCACCCCTGAATCGCCAAGAACTTCCCAAGACAGAGTTGGCAAACCTAGTTCAATTGGAAAATGTGTAAAGATAGAGTAAAAGTTATTCCTCCCTACCTGGCACGACAGCCCCACCCATCCTGGGAGGACACTATGGCTGTTTTTAAGGCAAAACTACACACTGGAATTTGAGGAATTTGAGCACAAAGCCTATTTCCTGTGTAGTTTGGTACACAGCAAATGCTACCAGTACTTGCAGATCCTCCTCCCCGCATGAGAAAACAGCAGCCTCTTGGGGCCATGCCAGCTTTGGAAAATGGAACAGGGAGGGGAAGCAGGCCTTTGCATGCTAAGGGACTCACAGGGAAGTGATAAAAAGTCCTTGGTGTTACCAACCTCAAAGTGAGCCTGAAGTTCTCCCAGAATTACAGTGTATCACTGAACTACAGAGACCAGTTCTTAGGGTTGTCAACTCTGGCCTGGAAAATTTCTGGAGATTTGGGGGTGGTGCCTGTAGAGGGGAGAATTCAGGAAGGGATTTCACCTAGAATCTATAGCATATTATAAAGTCTACCCCCCCTGAAGATGCCATTTTCCCCAGGGGAACACATCTTTTTTTTTGGCCCCCCAAAGGGGATTTTTTATTGCTTTTTCTAAATCTACATACAGAAAAGAAAAAAAAAGTCTACAATACACAGAGAACAGGGGATGGGGAAACTACAGGTAAAAGAAAAGAAACCCTCTAAAAACCCAAGAATCGGTGATCATGCATAGCTTTTAAAATTTTAACTCTACTTCTTGAATACAAATTGACTTTCACCAAAAATGATCATCTAGCTAAAAAAATTCCAATATTTCACCAGCAATTACAGTTTCATAAAGAGCTGTGTCCTAGAATGAAATAATTTTAAGTACTCCAGAGACAATTGACATTCTACTTTTCCCCTCTTTTCCCTCTCAACTGATAGCCTGTTTTGGGGGCTGCTGCCCCTAACTTAGAGCCCGAATCCTCATCAGAAGATCCAGTCTCTCCTTCTTCTTCGCTCTCCTTGGTGCCATCGGGGGTTCCTTCTCCCTCTCCTGGTGGTCGACCATGCTGACATAAAAATTCAGAAGCCTTTTCAACAGAGTTTATCCTTTCTTTGCCATTTGCATATCTAAAGATCACTCCCTCAGGTACCAACCATCTGTAGGCCACTTTGTGGCTCTGTAAAAATAATGCCAAGTCTCTGTATTTCTTTCTCTTCCTTCTTATCTCAAATGGAACGTCCTTCAATACTTTAATCTCCTTCAAGGAAACTCCGTTGGTCGCTTTCAATAGTTGATCTCTCACTTTTCTTCAGGAAAATCTTACTGTAATTTCCCCTGGCAGATTATTCTTTCTGATAAATTCAGAATACAATCTAAAGACCATATCTATTTCGCTTTGAAGTTGATCCAACGTCGTCTCTGCCAAAGGAGCCAACAAATCACTCACAAACTGTCTCAGATTCTCCCCTCTCTCCTCTTTGATCCCTTGAAGTCTCAATACATAGCTCGCCCTTTCCATTTGCAGTTGTAAAACATGAGACTCTTCAATTTGGCACTTCTTTTCAAGTGCCTACAGTTTTTTATTCATCTGTTTTGAGTTGGAACCAATCTCTTTAAGCTCCTGCTCCACTTTTTCGATTTTCTGTGTATTTAACACTGTTTGCAACTGTTGTGCATCTAGCTTATTATCAATAGCTGTAATTTTCTCCAGCAGAGGGCAAAGCGCCTCTGACAGCAGTCTTTGGAGCTCTGCAGTTGAGTCCTGTCTAGGCACAGAACTTGAAGGGCTGGAACTTCCTGAAGGAGGCTTAACTTTTGTTAGTTTGTCCTTAGAGTCTTTCAGCGGTGCCATGTTTGAGGATTGTTTACTTTTCGTAAAAGTTTGTCAAAGCCTCTGGAAGTTCTGAATCAAAACGGTAAGCTCTCACAGTATCTTTATTTCCATTCAATCACTTTTTATTACTGCCCCCCCTTTTCTGACTTTAAAATTGCTTGCAAGTAGTCCTTAGCGGGAGGAGGTTCCCCCCCCTCCCCTCATTTCCTTTTAGGGGGGCACAATGTTTGCAGGGGATTCTTGCTTATACTCCGACTCACATTTTTAGCTTTTGTCTCTCTGTGTTCATAATCGATGGATCACTGCACGCTTGCTCCGGTGTACTGATCTTGTTCCCATTCAAGATGCTCTGCAGCAGGCCCATCAGGGCTTGGAGGAGCCCCCCTTCTCCGGCTTGTCACACCGGGGGGGGGTTCTCTAGTGCCCTATGTCTAGGAGGCCAACTCTTGGGGTGGCATGGATGATCGTGCACCCACCCAGCCGCAGGCACTGGCAGGCTTCTCCTGGAGCCCCAGGAGAAGATGTCTGCCATGGTGATCGCCAAGACCGGAAACCTCCCCAGAGGAACTGATCTGTGTAGTCTGGAAATCAGCTGTAATTCCAGAACTCCAGGCCCCACCTGGAGATTGGCAACTTTAGTTCTCCTGGACAAAATGACAGATTGCTAGGGCAGACTGTATGGTATCATATCCCTGCATAACAACCACTGCCCCCCAAAACTTCACCCCTCTGGTACCATCCCCAAATTCCCAGAATTTCCCAAGTTGGAGTAGGTAATTCTGCTAGTAGTACTGGACTTAGATTCAACACATAGATCATAATGTGTTAGTCCTTGAGAAAGAGCAATTGGCCTACAGTCACCCAGTGAGCATCATGAAAGACTGACCCTGACCCTAGTCCAAAACTCTGGCCACTACCCCACACCAGTTACAACCATTTCAGTCTCCAGATCAGGATTTTAAAGGTGCTACTTTACCTCAGCAGGAGAATAACACCCAATTTCAATCCTGTTTCACCATATTAGACAAGGGCACATCCACCACACCAGAGCAACAACAGAACAGTTCCCCAGCAGAATAAGCTTAAATAGGGTTGCCAGCTTCAAACTGGGGGAAGAGGACTCCCCACCCCCTGCTTTTGTTGCCCAGTGCCACTTAATAGGGTGGCAGGAGGAAATGCCTGAGCAAAATTGGGGGGGGGGGATTGTGTCCCCGGTGCGATGGTGTCATTTATGGCAGACCTGATGCCATCAACTTGGGTGACTCTAGCATTTGCCAAAAACGATAATTAAACCAAAAAAATTGGGGCAAATGCTAGAGCACTCCCTGGTACAACAATATCAGTGATGTGCACCAGAACTGACATCACTGAGTGGGTGGGATGGCACCCCCCACAATACAGAAGTTCTTACCTCCCTCCAGTAGTCAGGCTATGCTTTTGGAATGGGAGAAACTTTAAAAATGCAGTCTGAATTAATCCAAAATGTAGGGCCTCATTTCCTGGCTTTTACTTTCAGCCTGAGTTAGAGAACAAGAGTGCCAGGGCCCCCAATTTTATGACTTGCTCAGGTCATTAAAGAAAGAGTGGTCCACTAAGCAAAAATTCTAGGTTTATTTCAATAGCCTTGTGAGGTTGTGGTCCCCTCCCCAGTTACAGCCAAAAGCCTTCCATGCAGGCAAGTCACCAACACACAAAAGGGAGCCAGTTGCAGGTATCAAGGTCTCTGTCTTCCTTATTCATTCCAGCTGTTACAAAAAGCAACCAGAGTGCCTGCAAAGCCTAACAGGTCAGCAATGAGTTAAGCATTGCTTGGCTTGCTTGGTGAGGGATCAGAATAAGAATTCTGGAAAATTATTGGGTTTAATTATTGGGATGGGAGAACCATTGTTCAGAACTGAACAAGAGAAATCATTAGTACCAATGGGGAGAAACTGGAGACATTTAAGGGGTGGGGTGGGGAGTAACTTCAAAAAACACAACAGATTGAGAAGAGTTTGGATAGAGGGCCTGCAAGGAATCAGTAATTGTTTATTTATACCCCTTTTTTCCCTCAGTAGGGACCCAAAGCCATGTATAATATTATTCTCTTACCCTTCATTTTATGCTCATATCAACTACCTTGTGATTGTCCCAAAGTCTGTCCAGTCTAACCACTATACCATGCTGGTGGGTAGAAAGAGTCTCTTCTGCACACTCACTGGGATGTATGCATGCATGTCTAACTTTAACTGAGCACTTAAGAACTAGTTTCTGTTTCCCCTTCAAGATCTGCCTAGAAGTCGTTCACCTCACTACACATTCTTTTTTTGGCCCCTCAAAGGGGATTTTTTATTGCTTTTATATACGACTACAAACTACAACTCAGAAAAAGGGAGGGGAAACTAACACTAAAGAGAAAAGCAAAGCAAACCCACACTGCACTAAAAACCCAAGAGTAGGAGATCTTTAACCCCGTTAATATCTATGTTAGTACTTTAAAGTTAGTATACCATGAATACAGTGAGTTCCTGTCTATCTTTCCCTACTTAAAAGTTAGCTAATTAGTTGTTATGAGAGAATTCCAGAGCATCTCCCAAACTCGCTTCATAAAGGCCATTTTGAGTCCTTCTGCCTTTACTTAGGCTTTCTGTCCCTAAATGCATAGATTGGTTTTCGGGCACCAGTGCCTTCTTCCACAGCCAAGTCCTCGTCCGTCTCTGAGGGTGCAGAGCCAATCGAACCAGTTTCACCATCTTCTTTGGTCCCCGGGTGACGCTTAAGAAATTCTTTGGCTTTGAACGTGGAGTCAATCTTCTCTCTCTTATCATTTACCTTAAAGACCACTCCTTCTGGGACTACCCATTTGTATCCAATTTGGTTAGTTTGGAGAAAGAGTATCAAGTCCTTGTAATTTTTCCATTTTTGACGAATTTCAAATGGAATGTCCTTTAAAACCTTGATAATATTGTTCCCCATTTTCAATGGAGTTGCTGAAGTTGCTCGCAGAATTGCATCCCTAGTTTGTCTTCTTGAAAATCTGGCTGATATTTCTCCAGGTAGGCTATTCTTTTTGGTGTAATTTGAATACACCCTATACGCTGCTTCAATATCGTGCATAATTTCTTCCGGTTTAAAGCCTACAACTGGTGGGAGAAGATCATTAAGGAGCTTCTTTAAATCTTCCTTTGGGGATTCAGGTACCCCTTGAAATCTAAGGATCATGTTAGCTTTCTCCATTTGCAAGGACAGCAGCCTATGTTCCTGATGGTTTTGTTTGTTTGTGACTTGATCTACTCTTTTCTTCAATGTCTTATGTTTGGAATGCATCTCCTTCACTACTGCTATCGTCTGCTTAGCAGTCTCTGCCACCTGGAGCTGCTACACTGCCGAAGTCTGATTGAGAACGGTTAACTGCTAGTTAATACCAGCGAGTTGATCCATAACAGGCTTGAGCATATCCGCTAGCAGTCTCATGATGTCTGGCCCCTCCTCTTCCAGCCTAGGGTTTTGGCCACCCGGAGGTTTCAGTTTCGTTCCCTTCTTCCCGACGCCTGACATCTTGGATGATTGTTTACAGGAACCAACCGCTCTTTCACAACCTCTGAAAATCACTTATGCATATAATCCGCTCTGGTAAGTCTCTCAAAACAAAACAGTCTTTCAGTTTTTCCCTGCTCTCACCCTTTTTCTTCTATTTTGCCGCTCTTGGGGGAGGGAGATCCCTCCAAACCGATAAAAAAGAGGGGCAGGGAATTCACCATTTCTTCAGTAATTCGTTTACATTCGACTCACGTTCATTGTCGGCTGCTTCAAGCCTCGCCACAGTTATCGCCACTCGCTCAATCTCCTTCGCTTGCCCCGGTCAGCCTAGCTAGAGCCATTCGACCACACAGCGGCAGGACCGTTAGGGCAAAGGAGCGCCTCAATTCTGCGGCATTCCGCCGCTGAAGAGGCAACTCCTTAAAAGCCCTCTGGCTAAGAACCCTTACCCCAGGGTTCCACGGGGGGGGGGCGCTTCTGTAGCCTCCCTCTAAACCGCTGGTGCTAGCCACTCCCCCGAGCATTGGAGAGAGCGACCGCCATCGCCACACTGTAGACTGGAAACCCCTCACTACACATTCTTGAAAACACAGGTTGGGTCCAGTGTCGCCATGTTGTGTCTTATGTAACTGTCAAGTATAAGCCGTGGGTTCTCCTCAGTTTCTGCTCATGCAGCATCCAATTGGGACGGTGACTGTAGTACTCAGGGAAAAAGGCCTTCAAGCCTTACTCACCAACACACAACATTTTCCTGACCTGCAGGTGAGCACACAGCCAAATGGGCAAGGGTTATTCATAGCAACAGAGGAATGGGAAGGCTGTACTGACTTCCGCTGCAGGTTTCAAGCAACAGGTGCTATTGAGCTGAAACAACCCAGTGCCTGAGCTCATAGATCCAGCCTAAGGCAATCTCATCATGCTTTATTTTTCCATAAATTAGGACTTTTATCTTGCCAGCTTTTTAGTGGTCTGCTTGGTCTAAGATCTGTGTTATGGATAATTTATGCAATTTAAGTCCCATTTCTTGTTTTCAATCACTTGTTGTTTTTATACTGTTCACAAGATTTTAGTTGTAAGCCACCTTAAGCAGCAGTCTGATGCAGTGGTGTAGAAATCTTCTAAATAAATACAGGACAGATTACCCCCTCCCCCCAAAAAAACATTCCAACTTGGATGCCAAACTAGAGCAAAACCTTTGTGAGGAAGCAATCTCACTTCTGGATAGGGTTGTCTGGCAACCTTTGGGGGACCGGGAGGAATGGGGAGGGCTGTTGGCAATGGCATGATATCACTTCTGCATAGGGCTGCCAAGGCCCCATTGAGAGGGATCCCCCACCCCCAAGTCCCTTTGCCCACTGTCATTCCAACTGGTCGCAGAAGCAAAACTTTTAAAAAACCTCACAGCTTCAAGTTCTTATCAGACATGATAACGGGCATCTCTAGGAATCATAGTGAACTCTATGGATGTACCAAAGAGTTCCTGGCAATTCCTAGAGATACCCTTTGTAGCACTGCATGTGACACTGTGGCCCCACCCACAACCCTTCCACCAGTTGCTTGGCAGCCTTAGTTTCCAATGCCAGGTAGGGAAATTCCTAAAGATTTGGGAGCAGTGCCTGTGAAGGATGGCATCTGGGGACAGGAATGAGCTCAGTGGGGATGTGATGTTAGAGTAGCTAGGGTTGCTAGCCCGGGGTTGAGAAATTCCTGGAGATTTGGGGGGAGAGCCTAGAGAGGGGAGGAGCTCAGAACAGATGTGATGCCATAGAATCTGACCTTGATGGCTGCCACTTTCTTCAGAGAAATGGATTTCTATCATCTTGAGATCAGTTGTAATTCCAGATCTCCATAGCCTATCTGGAGTTTGCTATACTAAAAGGTGAACCAGGAGACTGAAAAAATACAACATCATGTAAAGTTAAAAATAATAATAACATTGACAACTGACACAGTGTTATATCCAATATATATTAACAATTCCATTACGCCAAGCTGAAAGAAATGAGGCAGCCGTTAAACTCATTTAGAGGTTTCTATTCTGCTTTATTTAATGCATTAAGGCTTTGGTTCCTATAGATTTGCAGTCCTGAGGACGTTCAACTGAAACCGCTTAAAATCCGGTATAGCATGCTGACTGCTTCAATCTTCTAAAAGTGGAAAAAACAAAGAGACTTGAGTTGTGAGAACTAACGACACCTGGTGTATTTATATGCTCATTCCGCCTTGGAAATTGACTTTTTGGAATCGTTAATATACATTGGATATAACAGTGCGTCTGTCAGTTGTCAGTGTTATTACTGTTCATTAGCTTTACACGATGTTGTATTTTTACCTGGAATTTGGCAACCATAGTTTAAATGGCCATTTCCTCCAGGGGAACTGATCTCTACACTCAGGAGATAGTTGCAAGTCTGGGAGAACTCCAGATCCTACCGGGAGGCCAGCAACCCCTGTAAGTACCCTTTTTGGCTATAGCACAGACAGGTCCTTAGAGAGGTTTGCCACTCTGGAAGCTTTATTAGCAAGCAGGAAGTTTAGTGGGGTTCTACAATATGTCAACTGCATCCTGTGCTACTTCATTCCTCTATCACATGCCAAGAGGCCACCTGGAGAAGGAGGCAAGGCTGCATCAGCACACACAGAGAACTCAGCAGGCCAGAGCTTGCCTGAGGAGCTGCAGGAGGGGGAGACACCCACTTGGCTGTTCCAGGAAGAGGAAGACCAGTGCTTGCTAATTATATCTAACAATTCTCCACAAAACAACAATGAACATGCATCTAGAAGCAGACCGAAGGAAAAGGCAATTCACTTGTTCTGCTGACAACTAATGCCAAAGCAGCTGTATTGAATCAGATAAAAGATTCATCTAGTCCAGCATCCTCCTATTTCTCACAGTTGCTGTAACCAAAGATTTCTAGAAAGCCTGCAAGCAGGGCCCAACAGTGGCAGCTTTTTCCTGCTGCTGCCTCCCAGAACCTACTGCTTCTGTACATTTAGCCATCATAGCTATTTTTTGTGAATAAGACAGAGATTGCAATTATTTGGTCTAATCCCATTTGAATGATAGCTAGGGGCAAAAATGGCACCTACTTGACAGGCACCCCAGATGTTTTTATTCCAGCAGAATTAAATTAGCAGGTGACCTGGGCCACCTGCTGTATGTTGGTGTCTGCGCTGTTTACATTTCTAATCCAGGCTTTTAATTTTTGCTGTTTTAAATTCAGTTTTATTGCTTGCATTTTTTTAAGAAACTTTCTTAAACTGTTTCGGGGGCCTAAAAGGCAAATTATGAATGTTTGAGGAATAAACGAACAGTGGCCATTGCTACATCTTGGGGCAGTAAGTTCAGGAAGCTGAAGATACCTTGCTCAATTGTCATGCAAACACTTGTGGATCATTGCCTTTGCCATGTTCTCATTTTTGGATATTCTGCACTATTTGCAGCTACATTTCTTAGGACACTGCCTCAGTACTATTGCCCCCATCACAATGAAACACTACCAAGCAGGGAAAGACATATTCCTTTCATGCAGTCCTGGAACAAAAATTAGTTGCCCAACAAGGATTAGTAATTTATTTTACTTACAGCACTTTTAAGTAGCATTTCTCCATCACAGACTCCTAGAGATTCCATTAGAATAAGCCATTCACTTCCTTTCTGCATTGGACCATCCCGGCAGATTTAATCCCTTTCAGACAAAGGACAATCCAGTTTGGACCAAATCATCTATTTGTCATGGATGTTCAGAGCCATTTTCAGGTGTTTGATGGAGATGTGACTATATTTCACATGGCTCTAATTGGCAAAAGAAGCCTCTGACATCAGAGATTGGGATTTGTGTGCAATTGTAGAAATCAGCTTGTCATTCTGAGAAAGGAGGCTGGTTAGGTCCAACTCCATTTAGCATAACTGGACATTTGGGATTTTCCCTTGTCTTCCATGAAAACTAGGTCCAAGGAAGGTTGCGTAGGAGTTAATCACCCTTTCAACCCCTTGGTACCACAAGGCATTACATACACACTAGGAATAACGCCCGTTCTGGAAATAAATACAACGAGCTCTAGAAAGAGGCTCTGGGAGAGTGCCAAAGCCTTGGACACTAAGCGTCAGTTTGCTGTGGTGACCTCAGCAGGGTATAATGACACAGTCCACCATTTTCTCCAGAGGAACTGATCTCTGCTACCTGAAGAGCAGTTGTAATTTTGAGTGATCTCCAGGCCTCACCTGGAGATTGGCAACAAATGTTACTCAGGAGATGGCTGGTTTGGAGGGTGGAGTCTATGGCATTGTACCTGTCTGAGGTCCAACTCCTCCTCAAACCCCACCATCTCCAGGCTCCACCCCTCAAATCTCCAGGAATTTCCCAGCTAACCATCAACGTAATGTTATCTGCCCCTCTGACCGCAGCTGACTTCTGCCGTCCCAGATCAGTTGTAATTCTGAGTGATCTCCACCCCACACTTGGAAATTGGCAACAGTGGTTCCCCAGGAGGGAATGGCTGGTTGGGAGGATGGAGTCTATGGCATTGTACCTGTCTGAGCTCCCACTCTTCCTCAAACCTCACCCTCTCCAGGTTCCATCCCTCAAATTTCCCACCTGGAGTTGGCAACCCTATCTCCTTCCCAGCCAATCATCAACCTACCTTTATTTCCCCCTCACTCTTCAGCTTTCCATCCCCCCCCCACAGCCACCTGCAGCCCCTACGGTGCTCTGAAACCCTGACTGCCACATCACATTGGCTGTCATGGGGGGGCCATCTCAGCAGGGTGTAAGGACACAGAGTCCACCACGTTATCCAGAGGAACAGATCTCTGCCATCTGGAGAGCAGTTGTAATTCTGAGTGATCTCTAGCTCTCACCTGGAGATTGGCAACAATGGTTTCCCAGGAGGAAAAATAGTCTCTCTCTGCAATGGGGACCAAAGCAGCTTACATCATTCTCCTCTCCGCCTTTTGATTTGCACAACAACCCTGTGAGCTGGTCCAAATCTGTGACTGGTCCAAAATCACCCACTCAGCTTCTACAGCAAGAACCTGAATCTACCAGACCCTGTTCTGAAGCACTGACTGTGATGCCTAGGGTAGCCAACCTCCAGGGGGAGCCTGAAGATCACTAGGTATCACAACTGAACTCCAGACAACAGATTCCTCCTCCCGAGAAAATAACTGCTTTGGAAGGTGGGCTTTATGGCATTCAGTTCAGCTGAGGCCTCTCCCCTCCCCAAACCCTGGCTGCCATAGACTCTCCTAGAAAATCTCCAGGAACCTCCCTACCTGGAGCTGGCAATCCTAGAAAGGATTGGCCCCAATGAGTTCTTCACAAAGGCCTGCAAAGGGTTTCCTTCCTTTGTATGAACCTAGCTTGATTGCCTACTGTGGCGAAACGGGCTCCAGTTTACAACTCAGGTGTTCGCCTCCCACCCTCATCCCATGGGCGTATCTCACTCCTTAAGTTTGCTGCCACGGCTCACTGAATCATCAGAGCCTTTTTAGAGGGACAGTGAGACCCCTCTGGCTGAATCTCCCTATTTAGAGATGGAATCCCCAATCTTTGGGGGATCCCTGGAAAGTTGGCAACCCAAGGGTATGGCCTTTCCTTGCTTCCCTGGGCTACCCCCTCCCTTTGGTATTGTGCAGAGCAGGGGAGACTTTGTGGTCAGAGCACAACACAGATTATTAGCCCAAATAAAAGAATTTATTTAACTATTTACACTATTATGGAGCACACACACACTAAATAAATAAGGCAAAACTGTAGGAGTAAGCACACACCATGAACCAACGGGGGTTAAATGCAATCCTCTTTCCCTGCACACAACACTCTCTAGCTCTGGAGGTTGTGCGCTCAGGATAGGATCTCTCCTTGGACTGGCTCTGCTTCAGCCTCTCTCTCTCTTACCCAAGAGAGCAGGGAAACTTCCATTCATTCCACAGTCCAGCCGACTGTGGAGTGGCTGAATTTCTGCTGCTTCCCAGGAATGAAGACTGCCTTGGGACAGAGTCCCTGTTTTCCCGCTCTTTTTGGCCTTGGGGCAGCTGGGAACATCCAGCAGATGAGGAAGCCCCATTCAACCAGTGAGTGATACCCCTCAATTAAGCCTTACGGGGGAACATTTTAAACACACAGATGGCCGCCATCTTACAGACACAGGTAACTGCCATTTTGTTACACCTACCAACAGCTACTGAGGGGAAAAGTTAGTCTCACACAGGAGGCAATTGTCTTTGTCAAGAGAGAAAGCCGTCTGCCAGAAATTCTGAGACAGCACAGTGGCTGAAGGAGTGGGCGGGGAAGAGGAGCAAACCCAGCACCTGGCCAATGGCACGGGAGTACTCGAGTGGCGGCTAGGTGGGACTCAGGCAACGCAGCCAGTAGCTAGGGACACATTCTCAGTGACAGATCATTGCACCTTGTAGAATGTTCAGTAGAGTCCATGACCAAAACAGAATTATATTATAGAGAGATGCTCTGAGGAACCTGCTGCAGTGTACGTAACATGTGTTTAACTATATTGCTATTATTTATTTATGTATTTTTTATTTATTAGATTTCTATTCTGCTCTTAACTGTATTGCCATTATTTATTTATTTATCAGATTTCTATTCTGCTCTTTCCTGAAGGCTCAGGGTGGATTACACTAATAAAACAATCGCATATAAAAATACATAATATATAATAAAATCAGACACTGGTCATTCATAAATAATCAATAGAGAACTGAATGAATAGATGAGTTCCAGAATGGCCAAAAGCACAAGATCAGAAGAAGGCCTCTCTGTAAAGATGAAAAGAGCTTTCAAAGACTTACTTATTTAAGAACTGGTTGCAAAAAGCTTAACAAGGAAAAAGATATATGAAATTTTTAAACAGAACAAGGGGTCAGTTGTTATTATTATTACTATCATCATTATTATTATTACTATTATTATATGAAAGTGCTTCAGGATAAAGTTGCTAGCTGAAGAAAGAAGAATATCAAATTGGAACTCGGTGGGACTGTTTTTTGTTAATTTCTCAAGAGTGTACCTAATTGGCAACTTGCCATAATAAAGATGAGGACTTTAACTACATTGTCTCATTGTTATGGTGATGTAACTAGAAGCTGTGTAAAGTGACTAGAAGCCATGTAAAGTGAAAGTGTTGAAGTTACAGAAGCTGTTTTGCTTTTACTTTTTTCCCTGTTAGGGTGACTTTTGCTTCTGGATTTCTATTGACAATGGCTACCATGGGGAAGGGTTTGATTGATCAACCCACTGAAAAAAGTAGTTACACCAGAGTTGCTCCAGAAATTATTTGATCAGATGAGTAACAACATAGGTGAAAGACTTGTAAAAATGAAAGAGGAGGTGAGATTTAAAAGTTGGAAAGTTCTATAAAGCAAATATCTGGAAAGGTAAAACAAATTAATGGTAAAGTGGAACATTTAGAGGCCAAGACAAAAGTGATAGATAGAGACTTGGCAAGAGAACTAGATAATTTGGCTGTATTGGAGAAGAGAGAGAATTTTGCTTAAGGTTCAGATCCATTCCAGAGATTTCTGATAAAGTTATTAGAGACAAATTATCGAAGTTTTAGCAATTTTTTTTAGATTTGGAAGAAGATATGGATTCTGAAATTGTCAAAGTTTGTCCCAAGGGACACTTTGGTACCTTTTATTAGGAAGAAGACAAGAGACTAAGTCTTGCAACAGCACCATAACACACAATTGAAAATGGATAATACAGATATAATCGTACTGGAAGAAATACCTATTAGAATTTTACGTAAAAAAAAAGACTACACCTTCCTATCTGAAAAACTATAACAGAAGAGAATTCCATTTCAATGGGGCAAATGGGAAGGCTTGCTTCTTGTCCAAAAGGCAAGAGGACTTTTAGAAAGATTTAAAAGAGAATTGGAGGAGATGCAAACAGAAACCCAAGAAGAGACTACACAAGATCTACAACAGCAATTGAAAAAGGAGGACATTGAAGCAGATGATGCAGGTATTGACTTTTCTAAACTTAGGGTTTCAGTATGGATTACAAATGCTTAACATGGAATATAAAAGGAGCAAATGTCTCTCAAAAGAGTAAAAAACTTCATCATTTGAAAAAGTTAACAAGATATTATTTGCCTACAAGAGACTCATATTAGAAAAAAGGATATAAAATATTTGAGCTATAAAACATTGGGTGAATAATGTTGGCTGATATTAAAAAGAAAAATTGTTGTACTGTATGTTAACGCTCATTTAAAACCAGAATTGGTATTGATAGATGAACATGGCAGATTAGTAGGGGTAGAAATTAATATACTTGGAGCTGAGACTGTGGTTTTGGGACTGTATGCACCAAATGAGGATAAAGAGACCTTTTAAAAACGACTTATGGATAAGCTGATAGATCTTTCCTATGAAAATTGGTGTCTGATGGGGGACTGGAATGAAGTGATTTCTCCCACAATTAGATAGATATTCAGATAAAAATATTAACATTACACAAGGTAAATTGCCAAAAGCTTTTTTTTTAAATTTGATGGACAATCTGAGACTGGTCTCTATATGGAGACAGAAAAATGGTAACTCAAGAGAGTATACTTATTTTTCAGAAAGACATCTTTTTCAAGATCAAGAAAGGATATGGTTTGGACTTCTAGAGACTTAGCTACTAAGGTCTCTAAAGTAGAGATTTTATCAAAGACTTTTTCAGATCCCCCCACACACAACCTAGTACTTTCAGATGGAGACTAAATGAAGCATTGCTACAAAAAGATTCAATTGTTGAGGATTGTAAGAAAAAATTAAAAGAATTTTTTGAAATTAATTCAAACAAAGGTTCTGATATGAGAATGGGATGCAAGTAAAGCTTTTTATTAGAGGTCACCTGATACAACATAATTCAGAATTTAAGAAGAAGAGACAAGAGAAATGACAAAATATTTTGAATAAGATTAAAAGAAAAGAGGATGAATTAAAAAATTCTCCAGAGAATATAAAAACTTCTCACCAAATAAGAATCTTGCAACAACAGATATCCATGTTAACAATGGGAGAAATTGAAAAAATGAACTATGTAAAACAAAGGAATTTTGAATATGCAAATAAACCAGGAAAATAGTTGGCATATAAATTGAGAAAATAAAATGATATTGAAACTACAAGAAGGAGATATCTTACTAAGGGACAATGTGGCTATTCAAAAGCATTTTATAAGTATTTATTTTAGTTTGTATAAAGGACAAGATGTGTCATTGGTGAAAATTGATAAATATCTCAGAGAACAAAATTTACCTAAGATTTCAGAAGAACAAAGACAAATTATGAATGGGCCTATAACAATAAGACAAGCTGTAGAAGCTATTTTAAAAAAACAAACCAGGAAAAGTTCCCGGATCAGAAGGATTATCGAGTTTGTATTATAAATGCTTTGAGGATGAAATTTTACAGCCTTTACAAAATACAATGAATTCTATTCTACAGGGATGAGAGATCCCAGAGATGTGGAAAGATGCCGATATAAGATTAATACCTAAAGATGGGCAAGACCTTACTTTGACAAAAAATTATAGACCAATATAATTATTGAATAATGATTATAATTTGTTTACAACAATTTTAGCTGAAAGATTGAAAATAATATTGCAAGAATTTATTTATGGAGATCAGTGTGGTTTTTTATCTAAAAGACAGCTGAAAGATAATGTTAAAACAGTTTTAGACATTTTGGAGTACTTGGAAAAACATAATGAAAAACAAGCTGCATTGATCTTTTTAGACTAGTGTATAAAGAGACCACCGGCTGAACGGTACAGTGAAAAAATAGAAACAACAGTCGGGATTAAGTACTCAAACACTATTGAACCGTGGTTTTGCTTTTACAACAAAAATATTTATAACAAGAATTGCTCAAAGAACTCATCAAAAGTTACAGAAAATCAATATATATCAACATTGTCCAAATATTTTTCAAAAGGGTACAGGAAATCAATAAGTATCAACACTGTCCAAATATTTTCCAAAAGATAATGAAGCTTCCGGATTACATTTCTTCATTTCCAAACTTCATCAGAAGTAAAATTGATGCAAACAGTGTTCAACAGAACTGTGAAATACAATTATTACATTTTACCATAATATAAAGAAATTGATTGGAAATTATGTATATAGTAAATAAACAAATAAATAATATGTACCATCAATGGTGTGTTGTCTTATTCAATTAACAAAGTTTACCAGGAGTAGTCAACTTCCTGCAACCACATAAACATAACAAATGAATTACAAGTAAGTATGGTATTTTTAGCATTTTAAACATTTTACAAAAGTGAAACACTCACCACTTTGAAAAATCAGAAGAGTACAGAAGATTAAGTTGGCTTCAGTCTTTGGTGCCAAAGGCTACAGATTGCTGAATAGCCTTACTTCCTAGTATGTGGAGCTGGCATTTATACTCTTAGCACACAAAATTTAAAGGGACAAAGCCAACCATACAATTAAACTCCTAAAGAACAGTATTTGTCAACACTGGACAACTATAAACAGCAAGAAGAACACCTAAGGTTATATTGGCTTCAGTCTTTAGTGCTAAAACTAGCTATGTAGCCTTACTTCCTTGCATGTAAAATTGGCATCTTTACTTTTAACACTCAGAATCAATCTTACAACTAGACTCCTAGAGACAATAATTTTTCTACCTTCAACATCTTTTCCTATGTAGCTTGCTACAAATTATTCAAAGCCTTAAGTCTTTAATACTAACAAGTGAAATTGACATTTATACCTTTAACACCCACCACCAATTCTACAGCTAAACTCCTAGACATAGTAACAAGTATTACCAGTATCATCTTTTTCTGTGTAGCATGCTACCAATTATTCCATACTCTTAAGTCCCTTATTCCTATTTTAAGTGTAGCAATGTCTCAAGAATTAACCATTTAAAGGGACCCAACTAATCGTATGTGGGACGCTTGCCACTGTGAGCAGTGAGATGCATACTGTATATGAGGCTTGACTTATTTTACTTCTTAGCTTGGAAAAGCCTTGATAAATGATCTATTGGGTTTACCTATATGCCAATTTGTTTACACACTAGGTAATTAAGCTATTCAGCAAGTTGTAGCATGTAACACTTAAGACTAAAGGGAGATGCTCTAGCAGAGGAAGATATACAATATACAAAGTTTTTTATACTTGAATGCATTATCCACTCTTGTTTGGCTTAAAATAGCCTTGCTATACGATTAGTTGGGTCCCTTTAAATGTGGAATCCTTTCTAAAAATTTCAGGAAGGCCCCAAACTTGTGCTGACAAGAGCCAAGGCCAGCAGCTACACAAACTTCAAACTGGACAGCCCCAGCTATGGTTCAGTATCTTTGTGATGTGGTTCTCTTCCAAGTCAGCCTCAGATGCAGAGATCAGGGATAAAGGAGTTGGGAAAAATAGGCTTTCTCCAGAAAAATTAGGCTTGGAGAGGAAAGTACTACACCTGCAGCCCTGCTCTGTGACTCTATTATTTCTGTTTTGAGTCCTGCAGAGGCCCTCTGTGCAGGAATCTCATTTCCACTTGGCACTCCAGAGCCAGTTTATTCCAAACACACCCTGAAAAGCAGAGAGAATCCTTGCTAATTGTCGAAGAGAGAAAGCCTCTCTTTGGAAACCTCCCTCATTTAATGTGCACTGGAGGCTAACAAATCAATAGGACCTATTGTCCATCCTCTGTGGCTCAATGATATGGGAACCAGACTGGTTGGTATAGTGCAAAGACACCCAAATGCGAGGTGGATGGCAGTGAAATTTAAATTAGGAGCAATGTAGCAGGTCCTCAGAGCACAAGTCAGAAACTGGCATACATCTTGGCACATGGACAGCCAGAGCAGTTGGCTTGGCAAAGAAGCCAGAAGCCCATAGAAGGGTACAAGGTCAACAAGGGTGTGCTCCCTCCTATTTGCAGTATGTATCAGGAGTTGCTCATGCAGTTCTACACACAACTCAAGGCTTTCCTAGCACAGGATCTGCTCTTTCAACATGCACAGTAACAAAAAAAAGTTGCCTTTGAACATATTCAAAAGTCTTTCCCCCACCATAGCCAATTCTCAGGGATGCCACTAAGATCTTGAATCTTCGCAACTGAGCAATGGCTAGTGCACAGGTCAAAGGCTCCGTGCACTCCCCCCTCAACAAACTGAAGACAATGCAATCCTAAACAAAGCTGCAGCCACTGATTTAGAAAGGTGTCAGTCTGTTTAGGATTGCAGCAAGAAGCATTTTAAACTGGATTGAAAGACTCATGCAAGACTACCCGGTGAACTTCATAGCTGTGTGAGAATGTAAATGCATGAACAGCCAATTGCACTGTGCTGTACTGTTAGGAAGCAACAGTGTGTAGCAACCTGCTGAACAGCCATGAACTGGACAGCAGTCTGATGAAAAATCAGCTTCCTGTTTATGACTTAATTGGTGCTGTTTGAGCATCCCTAGTGGAGAGATCTTTTGCCACCTCATTTCAATAAAAGCAGGAGGCATTAAAAAAGTCCCAGGATTCAAAACCATGAGGCCCAGTAGATCAGACACTTCCAGGAGAAGAGGGGAATGTTTTCTTAAATCCCAAATCAAACTGCACAAGCTGCAAAGAAGAATTTATTGAGGAGAGGACAAAAGTCATTTATTTATTTAGAAAGTTTATATGCTGCCTCTTCAGAGACCTGCTTAGAGAGGCTTACAGTCATAGTACAGAAAATAAAGTGCAAAACAAAAATCACACACTAATCATTTACAAATATATGCTAAAATGCAGCAGTTTAGCTTCTGCTACAAGCCACCATGAAAACTCCTTTCTAAAAAGAACTGCTTAAATCCCAGTGCAGACAAACAGGTAGTCACTGGAACTCACTTCAAGCTCCTGCCATCCAGGAGCAAGCAGAACCAAGGCCCGGAAGCTTCCCAGAACATAAGAAGAGCCCTACTGGATCAGACCAGGGATCCATCTAGTTCAGCATCCTGTCTCACGCAGTAGCTAACCAGTTCCTCTGGAGGGCCAACTACAAGGCACAGAGGCCAAGACCTTCCACTGATGTTGCCTCCTGGTTCTGGGATTCAGAGGTTTAGTGACTCTGAATCTGGAGATTCCTCTAAATCATGGCTAATCTCCACTAATCTAATTCCCTTTTAAAGGTGTTTAAATGTGTTTATTCCTGTGCCCATCCTTTGGCAGCAAATTCCACATTTTAATCACTCTCTGTGTAAGAAAGTATTTCTAGATAGATAGATATGTTTATTCACAGTCATAGACCAGTATACATATAAAAACGGATTACAAAATTAAAAATTTAGAAAAAAGCAGCTCTAAAATAAGCTACTACAAACCAATAAAATGTTAAAAAGTATTATTTTTCTTTTAAAACCCCAATTCATTCATTTGTTTGTGGGACTAATAGATTTCTAATCCTTGATGCCAACCAACCGAATCTAGCTATTTGGAGGGTAACCCTAGGAAGCCTGTCTGAAAGGAAGCCTCTCAAGAGGCAAAGTCTTTGTCTATGTGTAAGTGGCAATGTCTTAGAAAAAGGGAGAGAGTCACGAAGATCACTGTAGGCAATGCAATCAAAAATAACATGTTCACAGTATGGGCATAGTCGTTCCACATATGGGATTCTTTTATATCTTCCTTCAAGGACTGCAGAAGGAAGAACATCAAAGTGCATTAAAGTGAACATTCTCCTATACTCTGGATTGGATAGATGGGTAAGATAAGGCATAGGGGTTATTCTGTTCATAGGTTCCAGCAGAGCACACCATTTCCCCAAACTATTTAAATCATGCTGCCTCTCAATGTCGAAAATCCTTTGTTTTACTAAGGCCTTGGCCTCATCATAACCCAAGGAACATAAGTATTGTTTTGAGAGACCATAAAAAAGCAATTTCTTTTCCACGGCCTTTATCCAAGAGGGGACAAAAGAGTCCGACAAAATTAAACCTATTAGACCCCTAGGTAACAATATTAATTTCAACCAATAATGGATCACAGCGATCCACAACCTTGCCTCCACTGAAACCATACCCATTTCTACACGGATAAGAGCATTTGGGACACCATGAGGGACCTATAAAATTGTCCTCAAGAATTTAGATTGGACAATGTCTAATTTCTTATGATTTGTTGTGATATTATAAGGGGCACCGTAAGTAAGTTGAGAAAGAGATTTTGCTTTAAATAGTCTGAGGGCAGCAATAAGACATCTGCCCCCCTTATGCCAATAGAATTTTATTTTACCGGGAACTTGGGAATCCTATTATAATCAAATGTATGGGAAAATAGCCACAAGTGACCCTAACCTCGAGGATTGTAATAACCTTCCCAATTGGCCCCCTGTAGACTGCTCTGAGGTGAAATGGCTTATAGACACTCTGAGACCAGGAAAAGCACCAGGTCTGGATTTAATCCCGCCAGAGCTGATAAAAAGAAATCCAGAGTGGTGGGTACCAGTTCTGGCCTCTTTATTAACACAGATTGACCAGACTGGGAAAATCCCAAAGGATTGGGGAGTAGCAGTTATTATTCCTTTATTTAAAAAGGGCAATAAGGACAATCCTAACAATTACAGGCCAATTAGCTTGCTCAGTGTAGTGAGCAAACTCTATGCAAGACACCTTTTATGGAAATTTAGGGACTGGTTAGAATATGAGGAAGGTTTAGCAGAAGAGCAGGCTGGTTTCAGGGAGGGCCGTGCTACTTTAGACCAGTGTATGCTGCTGGACCACCTGATTGCGAAGTATTCTTCTAATTCCAGTGTATCACTATATGCCGCTTTTTTGGATCTAAAATCGTCCTTTGATACAGTTTCCAGGGACATTTTATGGGCCAAATTAAGAGCTACCAGTATTGATAGACGATTATTGTTCCTTATTCAAGTCCTTTATAGTCAAACCTCTATACAGGTTAAGTGCTCCCCCCAAGGCCACCTCACGGGTAATATTAGAACAGACAGGGGTGATAAACAGGGATGTCTTCTTGCCCCCCTCCTTTCTAACTTTTACATTAATTATCTGGTTTTGCATTTAAATAAACCTGAGCTTCATCCTCCCCGGCTGGGCTGTAAACATATAGGGGTGCTTCTTTATGCAGATGATGCTGTCCTTTTCTCTAGGACATCTATAGGCCTTAAGAGAGCTATGAGCTCATTTGGACAGTATTGTTTTAAAAACAACTTAGAGGCTAATTACTCTAAGACAAAGGTAATGGTCTTTGTAAAAAAATCCCCTAAGTCTCACCGGTGGTTCTTAAATTCCAATGTTATTGAACAAGTATCGTGTTTTAAGTATTTAGGAGTATACTTCCAGTCGAATGGATTAAGAACAGTCAACATAGACACAGAAAGTATTTCCTTTTGTCCGTCCTGAATCTATTGCCCATCAGTTTCAATTTGATTCCTGTGAGTTCTAGTATTTTGGGAGAGGGAGAAAAAATTATATATCAATTCTCTCCACTCTATGCATAATTTAATAAACCTCTATCATGTCTCCCCTTAGTCATCCCTTTTCTGAATTGAAAAGTCCCACCCCAGGTTCTTCAGTCTTTCCTCATAGGGAAAGTACTCCACCCCCACCCCCCCAATCATCTGTACACACTACTCCACACTGGGTTGACACTTCATTGAGCTATCCACTACGACCCCAAGATCTTTTTCTCTCTTGGCCTCAACAAGTTCAGACCCTATTAGCCTATACTTGAAGTTGGGATTTTTTGTCCCAATGTATATCACCTTACACTTACCAACACTAAACTTCATTTGCCACACTGTTGCCCATTCACCCAGTTTGTGGAGATCCTTTTGGAGCTCTTCACAGTCAGCCTGCCTCAGACCCTTCAGCTGCAATAACAATCGACTTCTGCTCACCAGTCACTTCCTTGTACACCATGGCCCAGAGCAACAGGTGGGCCAATACCCACTACTGCTGCTGTACAGGTCTCAGCTGAGGCCCCCTTGGTACAGCAATTGCTGGAGCTTGGCTCTGCTTGCTCCTAGCTGGCAGTGGCCCACTGAGAACATTCCCAGCAAGCTTAATGGCCAGTCTGCCCCTGTTGCGGAGCCTAAATGTACATGCACTTGCACCTACCTGCATGTTGTACTAGGAAGGCGAAGCATCCGCTTTTCCCACTTGGAGACAGTGGCATGGACCCTCCATTCTACCACGCCACTGAGGACAGTTTGAAGCCTTCTTCTACCCTTTACTTCTTAGGGACCCTGGTGAGGAAGCTAAACCCGGAAAACTAACTACAATTTTGGCAACATTTGACTAAGGCATCTCTTAGCTAGCCACCAAAGTAGTTCCTTCTTTAGGAGAACCCCAAGTTTGTGAGACTGAAAGCAAAGTAGTTCCTGCTTGACTTGTCCCTGGGTCATTAAACTTCCCAGCTTGTATCTCATACATTTACAAGGCTTGAGGTGAGCCATTGATAACAGAGTGTCAGACAACAGTGTTTCTCTAGAGCAGGGATTCTTAACCTGGGATAGATTTCAGGGGGTCTGTATACTTGAATGGGGGGGAATTACTCTTTATTTTCACTAACCTCTAACTAAAATTTATCATTTCCTTCAATTATTAATGTAGGAAACAAACTACAATAGTATTAGCAGTATCTGTGACTTTGTCACTAATAGAAATCACAAATATTTTCATATCACATTACAGTTGTTGTAGATATCTCAGAATATCATTTAGACACATCACTACTTCAAAATTATGGTAGCTATTATACCTGAGGCTAGATCGCATGTGATCGCAATCTTCCTGTCTACAGATGCTGGCTAACTATTGGGGAACTTTGTACCTAGTAGTCATTCAGCCACCAAAGGGTGAAATCACACATTATTGACCCAGAACATCTACGTTGCTTTCCAGTATTCCCTATCTACAATTGTTTTTTGATCAATACGTGGAAGAAGGTGAATCTTTTTATTGTTAAAGTTTTGCAAAACTAGACCATTTAGTTGACTGGAAAGAAAATTTTCACACTCTTCACACAGAAGAAGCTCCTGTGATGCTTGGTAATACGTCTGGTTTTGCTACTTTAATGAAAAAGGAAGCTCCTCACATTGTTGTCACTCATTCCTTTTTACACACACAAGCACTGGCAATAAAGACTCCTCCAACAACCCTGGATGTAATCAACTTTATCAGAAACAAGTCTCTGAATCATTGCATTTTAAAAGGATTTTAAGAACTGAGAGCAGAATATCAAGTGCTTCTCTACCACACAGAAGTTAACTGGCTTTCAAGAGGACAAGTCTTGAAACGCTTGTTCAAACCAAGGGCAAGACTTTGTCTGAAAGAATAAGAAAACCCACTCTTGGAAGACTTTGAAAGAAAGGATTTTATCAATGAGTTGGCTTACCTGGCAGATACTTTTAACCACATGAATGAGAAATCCTTCAATTCATGGTTCCGAAGTCACTATTATGGATGCTACTGAAAAATTACATGCTTTTTTGGCTAAGCTGCGAATATGGAAAAAGTGAGTAGAGGCCAACATCCTTGCAAACTTTCAAATGCAGGAGGAAGTGCTTTACCAAGATGGAGCTGACAAGAGAATTTTGTAAGAGAAATCTGTAAACACCCAGAAACACTTCAGAGCTCTTTCAAAAATTATTTATATCTTGATGGCACTAAAGTTGAACCATGGATCTGCAATCCTTTTCTTTCTGAAACTGTATTGAAGATGAAATCATTGATCTTAGAGGACAAAAAAAATGTACTATATTGATTTTAAAAGTGTTTAAATCAAACAGTCCTGGAAAATTCTGGTGTTCCTTGAGAGAAGCCCGTCCTCATGTGGAAAGCAAACTATGGAAGTTTTAATTCTATTTGCAACAATATATCTTTGCAAATCAGGATTTTCAACACTTGTAAATATCAAAACGAAAAATTGAAATTGATTGGATGTCCAACATGACAAGTGCGTTGCCTTGTAAAATTAAATTTAACTTTAATTTGCCTATATTTTAAAAGTATCATCTTGTTATTTAATGCATTAGTAAAGAAGCACATATATTACTATATCCCAAATTTGTTCTTTAAAATATTTTGATAATTATATTTCAATATAATTGGATTCCTTTGTAATTCTATGTATTATATTTTATGCATTTAAAAATATTATTCTGAAAAGGGGTCCATACATTTCACCAGACTGCCAAAGGGTTCCATGGCACAAAAAAGGTTAAGAACTCCTACTCTAAGAGTATATCTAACTTAAAGAACAAACAACCTCTTGAGTTTCAAAACCATATAAGACAGGTAATGGGAGACTAAAGGAATACAAGAGATGGGGAAGAGCCTTCAAATTATATACAGGCAGGAATTTGGGAACAATGAGAACAGATAGGTTACAAACGTATCATTACAAACGTATCATTATTTTCATCAATGAAATGCTGGAGATAGGCTTGCCATTTGTCCCCACTTTTGATAATTTGAGGAGAGAAAAAATGGGTGGAATGGCATTGACGTGACACTGTAGGAACATCCCATAGTTGATCTTTATGGTCTTTACCTAGAGCGTCACTGGGGAATGTCTTCATATCTCCCCAGATGCTGCCCCCCAAAATCTCCCAGCATTTGCCACCTCAGGGTTGGAAACCTTAATTAGAGGCTCTGTGTTTCATTATTAATCCCAAAATCTTAAACGGCGTGGGCTCAAGGACCCCAAATTTTACCACCTTCTCTATGTCCCATCCTGACCACTCTGATCATCCAAAAGAAAATTCCTCAACAGTATACTTAACATCACATTTTAATAATAGATCTCTACCACTAAGGTTTACAATACAGGAATCCACACTGTTTTGTCCATTCTTAGCTGTCTCAAAAAGTCAGCTACATAATCTAATCAATAATCAAAGGCAAAATAGGTTCCGGTTTAAGTGTCTTGCTGCTTGGCTGCACCCCATCTCGCTGTGATGTGGGGGAGCCGAGACTCGGCTGACGGGAAGGGTCCAAGTTCGTCTTGGACCCTCCTGTGATCTCTGTAGGAGATCCTCAGCCTGGAGAGCTGAGGAGAGCCTCTCCCAAGGTGACGGCCATGGAATTGAGGCTCACCTTTTTCCTCGAAAGGTCCCGTCGCCGCAGAGCCAGCATGGCACCAAGAGATGATTGCCGGACGAGCAGACACAGTCAAAAGTTTTGAAATGCTTCTAAAAGGCTTCCAAGGCTTCAAAGTGTGAGTTAAACAAAGCTCAAGTGATTAAAAGCGTCAACAAGAACCTTGGTAGCAATTAGAAACACCTAAGTGCAAAGCAGCGTGGGAGGGAGGAAACTCAAGAATCCCTCCCCCACACTTAAAGTAAGGTGGTGTTAAAACAGGATTTAAAAACTTTCTGAACTAATTTAAATGCATCAGAATATCAGCGAAATTGAAAACTGCATAATAACACGAAGCAGATAAAATTTATTCAACGTTTACTTTGTTTTGGGAAACTTACTTCTTGTTGATATTATGGCTGGGAGAGGGCGGAAGGTGGGTCTGGAGAAAAAAACACAAACCGGAAATAGCCAACCAGCGACTCCCTCCCACAACCAGGAAGTAACAGCAGATATGCCTATACTACTGGCGTGTGCATTGTGCCATCTAATGGAACAGATGACTAGCCTCAGCCTTAAGATGGATAATTTGCAGAAGCAAATGTCCCAAATATATAAAAGGACTTCCATGACTGAAAAGACATTAGAAAAGATGGAAAAACAGACTGAGAGTATTAATAAAAGAGCAGATGAAGCGGAGAAAGAGAGATCCTCCAATAAAACTCAGTTAATACAGCTCCAGCTGGAAAGATCCATGTACATTTTACGCTTCCAAAGGATCCCAGAGGAAAAGAACGAAGATTTGAAGGTTCTCTTAGCAGAGACTTTGGCTCCAATAATGGATTACAAACAGGAAGACTTAATGAAGTTTAAGTTTCAAGTTTAGTTTATTGTATAAGCCATTGGCCATAACAAAACAGAATAAATACACGAATCTTATGCACAGTGAGATACCCAATCAGTAGCTTACTTTAAGTCCTAACCTTAATCTTAACTTTCTTGCCGCCAAAGCAAACAGGGCCAATTTGCTGGTGACATGGGCATCAGAATCAGAAAGCCTAAAAACACTCAGCTCCTGTTCTGAACAACCGCTATGCAAGGGTAAAATAGGGTGGATAAATCTCTGCCTAAGTGATTCATGCCATGAGCATCTCAGTAGATAGTGTTCACTATCGTCCACTTCGCCCAAGCCACATTGACAGATTCTTAATGCGACAGGAATATCCATAAAATGACCTATACAAACCATTGAGGGGATGGCATGGAGCCTTAGGGCAGTAAATGCCCTTCTTAGGTCAAGGTTTGTTAATTTCTCCAAATATTCTGTCCTACAGTGATCTCTTTTAAAGATCTTAAACAAGGGAGCCGTGCGGTAACTTGCTACCGCCTGGAGGGTCAAAAGGCCGTCCTTATTAAATACCCAATCCTTCAGTTTGGACTTTTGATTTACACTGTCCACTGGGCCCCAAAGGTCATCCGGAATTGAGTATTTCTGTAGAATAGAGGACAGATATTCGCCTGCACTTTTGGAGGATTTCAACAACAATCCAAAACTTTGGACACCTAAAATATCCTGGGGTCGTTCCTGACACTTCCTCCAATAGGAGAGGATTCTTACATTGGCCCTGGCTTCCAACGATGCCATACCCAATTCTGACCTCATCAGCGCCACAGGTGACCCTTTGGGCAAAACCAAAACCCGTCTCATGAAATAATTTTGCACAGTTTCTAACTGGGTTAACATTGACTCATTCCAACCCCAAATCTCTACCCCATACAGCATTGC
Source organism: Gekko gecko (assembly GCA_029375565.1). NCBI lineage: Eukaryota > Metazoa > Chordata > Lepidosauria > Squamata > Gekkonidae > Gekko > Gekko gecko. The sequence goes on along the minus strand of JAPDNY010000005.1, from coordinate 210,952,059 downwards.
AGCGGTTATCTTGCTTACAAATAATTTAACTGCCGGATCTATCAAACCACCACCTCTGGAGAAATAAAACTTCAGCAAAGCCCCTAGGTTACTCATAGTTGTGGTCTTCAGCTGCCTAATATGGGGACGCCAGGAGAGGGTCTCCGAAAAGATTATACCTAAGTATTTATATGTACTACACTGCTCGATTGGTGTGCCAAGGATGCTCCAACTAGATTTCTTGGGTCTTTTCCTGAAAACCAAAACTTTGGATTTGGCGTAGTTTATTTGCAGGGCTTCTGCCTTGCAATACTCGCCTAGTTTGTTCAGTAATCTCCTCAGGCCAATCTTGGTAACAGATAGAAGGACCATGTCGTCCGCATATAGAAGGATTGGAACTTTGCGTTGCCCGATATTTGGAGGCATAAATTCACTACCTTCCAAGCAGGCAATTAGATCGTTCAGATAAAGGTTGAACAGGGTGGGAGCAAACACGCACCCCTGTTTCACACCCTTCTGCACTGGTATGCCTTCTGTAAGCTGACCCTCCCTTCCAACTTTAACCTTGACAGAGGTGTTGCTATGTAACAAGCTAATAAACTTAACCAGCTAAGGCTCGATTTTATGCTCAGCAGTTTCTGCCATAGCCTACCTCTATCTATTGAATCAAAGGCTGCAGCAAGATCGATAAAGGCAGCATAAAGGGCCTTGATAGGGCCCCTAACAGCCAAGGAAGCCAGTGAATATAGTGTTTGGCAATGCTCGATGATGGAATGCTCTTTTTTAAATCCAATTTGAAAGGGGTGGATTAGGTTGCCTTCAATGACTTGATCTTCCAGTTTATTTTTTAGATGTTTACTATATAATTTAGAGGCAACTGGGAGTAAACTAATTGGCCTATAATTGCCAGGGTCACACACTTCACCCTTCTTATAAATTGGCACAATAATACTAGTTGTCCAACCCTTGGGGAGTTCACCAGTTCTGTCAATCTGGGTAAAGAGTTTAGCTAGTATTGGAGCCCACCAGTCAATAAATGATTTGAAGCATTCAATTGGAACAAGGTCCTCCCCAGGGGATTTACCACTGGGAGTGGATTCAATCAAAGACCTCACCTCGCGTTCTGATACCTCTGGCCAAAAGGGCAATGTAAAAAGAGCGGGGATTACCTGATCATTCTTACCACCACAGCTAAAGACCTTGGAATGAAGGAGATGGGACTGGGCCTACAGAACTTATCCAGACTTTATAAAAAAAAATAAACTCCCGGGAGAAATATGTTTGAAATTCATGAGACGGTCTACCAGAGACCTGGTGCTGAAATCTACACAGGGGAAACCCTTGAAAATCAAAAATGAGGAGATAAAAATCTTGAAGGATATCCCCTTTGAAATCAGAAAGCGGAGGAGACTTTACAGGGATCTTACTCTCTTTCTTCAGAAGGAAGGAATTCCTTATAGATGGTCATTTCCCAAAGGACTAAGTTTCAAATTTAAAGATAAAAAATTCAACATTGACACTGTTCCTAGGGCGAAGAAGTTTGTAGACCAATATTTTAATCCCAAGCTATGTAACAAAGGCAAGAAATCTAAAGCAGAAGAGGAAGAAGAAGAGGAAGAAGAATCCTACTCACAGGATTCATCAAGTGACAGTTACAAACCTAATAGTTCTTTAGATACATCAGGATCAGAGAAAGGAGCAGCCGCTCCCAAACCCCAAAGGAAAAAAAAACGCAAGAAGAAAAGACTCTAAAACCAAGATAATTGTTGATAATGCAGTTTTTGTTATCCAGCTAGTTAATGCAACTCTTTATTATTTTTTGTTAAATTTTTACAAGCAATAACAGCACTGTATCACTAGGTGACAGGGATACATACCTATGTAACCAGATCGTGTCACCTTGTTAGTCTTCCCTTCCCTATGACCATTAGCTAGCTTAGAGTTAGGGTGGTAGTCTCCCTCCCCCATTCCAATAGTTTGTGTTGTATTAGTTTTCCCTCCCCTGTTTCCTATAGAATTTAGAGATAGGGATTTAGTAACCTTTCCCCAAATCCCATAGTATTGCAAAATCAATAAAATACTTATTAAAAAAAAATAATCAAAGGAAAAATAAAAAACAATCTGGCAGGAGCTGGCTGCATTTCCTGGTTGTTGAATGGAATATTATTGTTTGAATTCTGCATTTAAGGGGGAATGTGATGTAAACAAAAGGTTTAGCGAATGACTAGACTGGAACAGGGCTATAGGATTGTCCACAGCTGGCTAAAGAGAGAAAGGGGAGGAGATCCTTTTAGAGTGGCCCAGAAATTAATTAAAAAAATGGACTGCCCCAGAGATCTTACAGTCATGGAATGCTGCAGCTGGAAGTAGCAAGAGCTGAAGGATTTTAACAAACACTTCATTCACTTGGATTTTCAGCAAAAAAGGTCTCATGTGCTCAGAAAAACAAACAGGCAGGAGGAGGGAAGATGTCATGTCCAGGCTTAACTTTGTCTTGGCCTTCTGGTACTTTGAGCCACCTGCCATGCCTCATTTTTCCTATTTGGGAAATGGGAGATGAACAGCCAGCACCCAATTCCACTTGACCACTCCCAGGTTCAGGGACCACATGGAGACATTGGATCCAATGCTATGACTCCATTCTATCAAGTTTTCCTCTAACAAAGAAAGATTTCCGTCAACAGACAGACATTTCTGTTACTTAGCAAGCGTCCATGGCAAAGTGTGGATTTCAAAGTTGGATTCTCCAGATCCTAGTCCAACGCTATAATATACACACCCCCTAGGGTTGCCAGCTCTCGGTTAGGAAATCCCCGGAGATTTGGGGGATGGAGCCCAGAGACAGTGGGATTTGGGGAGGGGAAGAACCTCAGCAGAGTATGATGCCATAGAATCTACCCTCCAAAGCAGCCATTTTCTTCAACAGTAATAGCAGGAGATCTCCATGTGCCACCTGGAGGTTGGCAACTTGCAACTACTGCAATACCAATTTTCAGTCACATTGGGAATGCACTGATGGCTTATCAATTCACACATGCAATTCTTAGGGTAGTCCATATGGTCAGGGATATCAGGGAGAGACAATGGGGAGGCAACTTCCTTGCCTGAAATGGTCATGTTAGAAAGTAACAAGATATGTCCTCTTTAAATGTTCAATATAACCCAAATCCAGTACCAAGGTGTTAAGTATGAGACTCAACAAAGGATTCAGCTTCAAGTGATTTCAGCTTTATTAAACAGCAACTGTAAGTCAGGAACACACAACAACAAGGGGAGCACAGCTCCTTCTTTTAAACTCTCCCGGGCTGTCGAAGCCACACCCATTACAAGTTAAAGACCAATCACAACACAGAGATAAAGGCCAATCATAACACAGGGATAAAGGCCAATCATAACACAGGGATAAAGGCCAATCACAACACAGAGATAAAGGCCAATCAGGACCGTTCTCTCTTTGCAACATTCTCACACAGTGATTGGGTATTTACAATGGTTTCGCCGAAACCAGCCAATGGTAATGTGACAGCTGAAGAGCCACATTCAAACTCAAGCTTAACATGGAAATGTATAGCAAGGATTCACATCCCAATACATAACACAAGGAAAACTGGATTCAAGAACCTTTTCACCTGTTTCCTTAACCTTCACAGCTTAGCCTGTTTCTACTATAATTCCAGTGAGGTAGCAGCATTAATCTATACCTTACTCTGATTGTTCCCTGCAAATCCTTTCCTTTAGTTGTTTTAATAGCTTTCCTCCAGCTGGACAGGGCAATAGCTCTTGGGAAGAGGGGAGAGTGGCCAGAAAGGACTTAAAGTTACAAGAGAGAACTGTATCTCATCACCCATACATTCCCCTTATTGTGACAACACACGTTTGGCATGCAATTGCCCAATGTGTGTAGCTCAAAGTCTCAACTGTGCAGGTATCAATTAAAAGAGGAAGGGAAGAGGGATGAATGTGAACAAATCTGTCATGTGGATTGCATACTCGCAACAAATATAATAAATATATTTTACTATAAATAAGATAACCCTCCTGCTGTACTCAAGATCTATTTATTTGCTTCATTTATACCCCATATTTTCTCCCCAGAGGGACACAAAGCAGCTTACACAATTCTCCTCCTCCATTCTATACTCAGAACGAGAACTGCTTATCCTCACAACAATCCTAGCCTGACCTTTGAACCACAGATGACATTTTCATCATTTGGACAGATGGGAAGGAAGCTTTGAGAGACTTCAGCAACTGTCACCTAATATCAGCCTCCCTGTAGACCAGTTCACACAACAGGTATCTTTCCTGGACACCACTGTGAAACTATGCAATGGACACACAAGCACTACCTTGTATCAAAAACCTGCCAATCACCAAATATACCTGTATGCTTTCAGCCACCACCTGGAACATAAAAAACAATCCATAGACCACATTTAAGCACTGTGTTACAATTGCACTTGCTCCAATTCTTTAGACAGATACTCTTACCTGAAGGATTTTCAACAAATATTCTTAAGATTACAATACCCTCCTAAAGGAGGAAATAAACAAAAATCGGCTGGTAACCCTGAGTCAGCCTGCTACAAGACAGATCCACAAAAGCTAGTAACAGAACACGACAGGTTGTCATCTACAGCTTACAATTTAAAAAGTTCAATGATTCGTCAGTCACCTACAGTCTCTGCTGGATAAGGATATTTCTCTTTCACAGGCCTTGGGTGGCAGGCAGGCCTTTCCTCATTTACAGGCAGCCTCATGACTAACTGGCTCTCTCTTTTTTACATGTTTTATCATACTATAATCCTTAAATGATGCTAGTTAATTTTCTCATGTTGCAGACTGCTTCTTCCTTGATTTGTTGTTCTGTGTCATTACGCTTAGTTTATCTGTACCCCATGAGAAGCTGAAACCCCTAATCTTTCTCATAATCCATTCTGTGCAACAACTAAGTCTGTGCAGTCCCATTCACAGTGAACCACACCAAGCCTCTTTCTGCTCCAGCTCATCTTCTTCCTTCTTCCCCCTCTGTGATCTTCTCTTACAAAAATCAGCAAAGTGATTTCTTTCCCACAGCATCTGAAAAGACTTATGCCAGAATAAATGTTGTTCATCTTTAAGGTAGCACTTGATTTCTGTTTTATTTTGCTAATAAAATGGACTAACATGGCTACCCACTCTGCCCTTCTTATCCACTGGAGTGCAAGACAAAGGAGGTTCCTGTCCTATCCTACTGATCATCAATGAATCCCAAAAAGACTCAAAAGGAAAAGCAATGTCCTTCTAATCTCAAACACTGGACAAATGTTTTATAGAATAAAAAGAATACCCTGCACAATTAGACTAAGAAACATTCTAGCAGTGTCAAACAGACAAAATGTCCAGAGCTTAATTCCTTTTTAATCAGAAGGAATGATCCAGTGAGATGCATTTTTATGCTGCTTCAGGTTCTCAGTTTTAAACATTTATTAATGTCAATGATTTTATGATTTTTTTAATTCTTGTTTTTCTTAATGAGTGCCAGGCAATATCTTTTTGTTTAATGAACATACTAAAGACAGATTTTTTTCAGTGTCCAAAGGTATGGTTTAGGTATCTGAGGCAAATTTGGGCATTTAATAAGGGAATGACTCTAGGAGGCCACAGGTTCCAATCTCTCAAATTAGCCACTAATGTACTAGTTGGCCTTAGGCCAGCCACTCACTTTCAACATCAGCACACCTCCTCCCTCTACAAAGAGTGTAGTAACAACAGCCTACTTTACAGGACTGTTAAAAGGATTACAGGAGTCCTGTGAACACCAAAAGCACTAAATAAATGTCAAGTATCACTCCTAAGACTATAACTTAATGGCTGAGCACAAGGCCACCCACAGAGGAAGGGAGGCTTTCTGAAGACTTGAGGAGACTCTCCATGCATGAAGAATAAAGACTTGTACATTAAGCCCTTTCCCCAAAAATGGCTTGATGAGAATTGAGCGTGCTCACTGCCTCCAGGAGACAGAATGGGCAGTTGCATACTAGATAAAGAAGAAAGTCGGGGGAACTACTGGACCTGCTCAAGCTACTAAGAGCTTACAGTACCTGGGAGGGCAAGATTTGGAACAGAGGGGAAATTTCTCATGCCTCCATTATCCACAGATCCCCAATTTAAATACTGTTTAAAGTAAGCATCCTATGAAAAGACGAGGGTGATTTCACATGATTGCACTATTGTTCCCCACACCAAACATGAACAACCACCACTGAAGCAGAGCATGGACAAGGTGCCACGGTAATATCCGAGTTCCTCAGCTACAAGTTCTTGGGGAGACGCATCCTGTTACTGGAAGTCAGTGGCCAGTTTGGTGTAGTGGTTAAGTGTGTGGACTCTAATCTGGGAGAACCAGGTTTGATTCTCCACTGCTTCACTTGCAGCTGCTGGATGACCTTGGGCAAGCCATAGTTCTGGCACAGCTGTTCTCTCAAGGACAGTTCTGGAAAGAGCTCTCTCAGCCCCAACTACCTCATGGGGTGTCTGTTGTGGGGAGGGGAAGGGAAAGGAGTTTTTAAGCTGCTTTGAGACTCCCTCAGGTAGTGAAAGATGGGGTATAAATCCAATCTCCTCTTCCTCCTCCAATGAAGACCCCAAGGCATTTACACTATTCTTCTCTCCTCCATTTTATCCTCACAACAATCCTGTGAAGCAGGTTAGCCTGACTGTGTGTCTAGCTCCAGGTCACCCAGCAAGCTTCTGCACAGAGTAGGGAATGGAACATGGGTCACTGTCTCCCACATCCTAGTGCAACATCTTGGCTTTCTACCAAGAGAGTCTTGATCAAGGCCAGTTTGACTGCTTTATGTCTCTGGGATTGTTGGGCTGAGAAGGGATTACTATAACCTGTTGTTAGTTTTCTTAAACTACTTTAGTGACAATGACAGCATTCTGTTTTAATTAAGTGGTTTTACTGCATTTAAAAGTTACCTGCAAAACCTATAGCTGAGAGACAGGGGAGAACTGATGTCTATCAGCACATCAGTCGTTTGCGGGTCGGGAAGAACAGCAAGTTAAATTTGCTTCCACAAAACAAAGAGTCTTGTGGTGTCTTACAGACCAGCACGTTTTTATGGTAGCGCAGATTTCGTGCATTAGTGAATCCAGCGAAATGTATGCCAAAATCACAAATGGCTTCTGTTTGCGCTTACACACACACCATTTTAAAAATCCATTTTCCGGAGAGTCCCAGTAAACCGTGCATATGACCTGGTTTTACAGGGAAAGTGGCTACGCGCTAGGAAAGCGGAACTAAAGGCGCGCGCCCGACACCATTTCACTACAAAACAAAAGGAAAGTCGAGCCCACCACCTTTAAAAGTCGGAGTAAGTTTCAACCTATAGGTAAGGCAGTATCTTCCGTAGCTGCCCTTTCCCCAAGTTTGGGAACGCTAAACCCTTCAGCTGGGACCGGTTCTCGGCCACTCACCTCTTCCAACGCCACCACTGCTCCCCTACACTTTTGCATTTTGGAGGAGAAGATGGAGGCGGCCGGTGAACTGAGATCCTCCGAAGTCACAGCCACGAACTCTGAGACACTGATCTGCTCAGGCATGTTGGAAAACAGGATAACCTTAGAGATCGGGAAGAACTGCTGCAGGCAGAGGCAAAAGTCATCCAAAGAAAAAAAGAAAGAGGAGCATTAAAAGGAGGGCGGGCAGCAATAAGCAATGCCGAAGACGTGGAAAACTTGTGATTTGTATTTGATTTAATTTCCCCTGTGCCTCCTGGTCAGTTTCATATCAACTCCAGGCAGTTGGAACTGCTCTGCTGGGTAAGCGACTAGAAGCCACGCTCTCCGATCTCTTGTGAGGTTTCCCTCCCTCCCTCAGCTGCTGGCTGCAGAACCTTTCATTGCAGTCACTGGAGCCAGCGGTAAGCGTCGCTGGGCCGCGAGAGCCGCGTTTTGGCCGAGAGCCACTTAAAGACCAAGCCGCGCCTCCGAGAGGACTTCCTTCGTAAGTAAGGCGCAACGCGCAAGAATAGCAGAGCCGGTGATTGGCCAGGCCAGGTTGCGGAATTGTCCTGGTCTATGCGGGTTTACTCGGAAGGAAATCTTGGTGAATTGAAGGGCGCCTACTGCCTGGGAAATAAGTGTTAGAATTGCTGCGGGACTCACATGGAAAGAAAGCACCCACACTGGGAGGTATTACAGGCACTCCAGAACAATATTCCAGAAGTCAAAACAGGGGACTCCCACCCTTTTATTCACGCTTTCCAGGCCAAAATGCCTCTGGAACACCCCGGAACAGAGCGCACTAAACAAACAATAGTCTCGCAAAAAACACTGGGATGCATTACAGGCACTCCAGAACAATATTCCAGAAGTCAAAACAGGAACTCCCATCCTTTTATTCACCCTTTCCAGGCCAAAATGCCTCTGGAACACCCGGGAACGGACCAGAAGGGGCACTAAACAAACAATAGTCCCACAAAAAACACTGGGATGCATTACAGGCACTCCAGAACAATATTCCAGAAGTCAAAACACGGAACTCCCACAGTTTTATTAACCCCTTCCAGGCCAAAATGCCTCCGGGACACTCCAGAACAGCCTGGAACGGGCACTAAATTAACTATAGTATTGCAAAAAAACACTGGGAGGCATTACAGGAACTCCAGAACAATATTCTAGAAGAGAAAACATGGAACTCCCACCCTTTTATTAACCCCTTCTAGGCCAAAATGCCTTTGGAACACTGCACAAGAGGCTGGAATGTGTATTCCACAAATAATAGTACTACAAAACGAGCGGGGGATGCATTAAAAGCAACTGAGAATATGCATCATGTTATGCACTCAACAACAGGATTTCAGCAAAAAGTGATTTCAACTTTATTTAACAGCAAAACTCCAATTCAGGAACACACCACAACAAGAGCGGAGCACAGCTCCCTTTTTAAACTATCCCGGGCTGTCAAAGCCACACCCATAACATGTTAAAGACCAATCATAACACAGGGATAAAGGCCAATCAGGACCGTTCCCTCTTTGATACATTCTCACACAGTGATTGGATATTTACAATGGTTTCGCAGAAACCAGCCAATGGTAATGCGACAGATGAAGAGCCACATTCAGACTGAAGCTTAACATAAGAATACATAGGATGGATTCACACTTCAGTACATAACAACTCCTCCCCCAACATAAAGCATTACCCTTTCATACATAGTCTTTTAGGTAGGGAGGGGCACCACGGCTTCTGTTTGACCGGCGCAGCGATCTCTGCTCCGCAGGTGTTGGAACAGCACACTCTTCAGGGACCCCGGCAACCTCTCTCGCAGGAGAGACAGGGGAAATAGGGACAGCGGTCTCAGGTTCTGGAGCTGGGGTCTGCCCAGACTCCAATTCCCGTTCCGCAGCACTCACCTCCTCGTCTGGAGGCCCCTCCTGCTCGACGGGGACCAGTTCAGAGTCAGGCACCAATTGGGCGCTTGAGTCTGCCCAGCGCTCTCTGAGCTGGTCTATGTGGCGGTGTATCTCCCGACTGTTGGGAAGCCGAACCACGTACAACCTGGACCCTGCAACATTGGTGACTATGGCCGGTAGCCACCGATGACCTTCCGCATAGTTGCGGGCAAAAACCTTGTCCCCCCACAACAAAAACTCTCCCCTGTGCTGGGGCCTCTGACCACTGCTTCGACTGGTCTAAGTCAGGGTGCAGGCGGTCGAGAAGTTAAGCCAACTTCCTCCCCATTAGCAACTCTGCAGGGCTCCTCCATGTGTCAGAGCATGGCATGATATGCTGCCTCAAGAGGAATGAGGCGATCTTTTGCCCCCAGTCCCTGCAAGTCAGGTGCCCAAGTGACTCCTTTGCTGTCCGAACCATCCGCTCGGCCTGGCCGTTGGAGGCCAGATGGAACGGGGCTGAAGTAAAATGGGGGATAAGGTTGTCCCTGAGGAACCCCTCAAACTCGGCAGACACGAACTGTGGCCCGTTATCCGAGACCAAACAATCCGGCAGCCCGTTTGTTGCAAATGACTTGCGTAGTGTATTGATAACTGCCCCTGACCCAGTTGAACACATATTGACAATTTAGAAAACACATCAACTACAATAAGAAACATTTGACCTTGTCCTCATCTAGTTTGGGCCACCACACATATCAATGGGAGAGGGCCTTCATATGCACCATGCCCGGATGGCCAGCATGTAAGGCCTCCAAGACTCTCTCCCTCAGCCTGGTGGGAATCACCCACCCGACTCCCCCAAAGCAGACAGCCCTTTGTGACAGACAGTTCATTTTGGCGCGAAATGGAAGGTTTAAACTCCGGCTCCGTTTTTCCCACTGGCCACCCCCTCCACGTCCAATTGAGAACACGGGCAAGCACAGGGTCTTTTGCCGATGCAGCAGCAATGTCCGAGGAGGTGACTGGAGCCTCTGGGAGTTCCTCCAAGGCCAAAATGTCCAAGTCCTGGTCACTGCCAGTGTCTATTGTTGGAGCAGGGCAGCGGCTAAGGGCATCCACATCCCCAACAGCCTTTCCTGGTCGGTGCTCCAGTTCAAAGTCGTAAGCGGACAGGAACACTGCCCACCTCAACATCATCGGGGAAAGGATATTGGGAGTCTGTTGGTCTGGGGAGAAAATGCCCAGAGGCGGCTTAGGATCGCTCACAAGGAGGAACCGTCACCCATATACAAAGTCATGGAACTTTTTAACTCCAGCAATTAGGACGAAGCCCTCCCTGTTTTTCTCCGCTGCGGTGAGGGATCGCAAATAGAAGGCGATTGGTGCCTCAGTGCCATCCGGCATTAGATGACTTAGCATGGCGCCTACCCCAAAAGGGGACGCGTTAGCGGCCAACATTAGCAGTTTGTCCTCGTCAAAGTGCGTAAGCACTGCGTCAGACGAAAATGGGTCCTTTACCACTTCAAACGCCCGCCTCTGCCACTCGCCCCACTCCCACTTCGCATTTTTGTGAAGCAGGGCATGCAGGGGTTCTGCCACTGAAGCCTTGTGTGGCAGGAATAAATGATAAAAATTCAATATGCCCAAGAACGACTGGAGGTCCTTCTTGGACTTAGGCGGGGGTGCACTCTTGATGGCGGCGACCTTGTCTGGTGTGGGCGGTTGAGATACACCGCCCACACCAGTCGGGAGATACACCGCCATATAGACCAGCTCAGAGAGCGCTGGGCAGACTCAAGCGCCCAATTGGTGCCTGACTCTGAACTGGTCCCCGTCGAGCAGGAGGGGCCTCCAGACGAGGAGGTGAGTGCTGCGGAACGGGAATTGGAGTCTGGGCAGACCCCAGCTCCAGAACCGCCCACACCATATGCATTGATGAGGAACCCCAAGAACTCAACCTTGTTCACACCAACAACACATTTGGATCATTTTACCCGCAGCCCAGCATCTTTAAACCGACTTAACACTGCTCTCGGTCGAGCTATTAGTTCACACTCGTCTGTGCCGGCTATTAAAACATCATCGAAGTAGGGCACAACACCCGGTAGCCCACGCAAGAGCCTCTCCATTAGCCCTTGAAAAATTCCTGGGGCGGGGGGACTTCTGGTAGCACGAAAGAACATGGCTGCCTAAATCCTTTGCTGCGTCCCACCTTCCCGCCTTGATACTAATCACAGCAATCCACACCACATTATACCCACCAATTCTATGGGAAAGAAGATAAAACAACGGAGCCGCAAACTAAATATAAATTTAAGAAGATACAAACGACTCTCACCTCCAAATCTTCAAAAACAAATCTGGAGCCACAACTTGTTCTCTCGACCAAAATGACATCCGGAGCGGCAGAGAACACCACAGAGCACAGTCAGATTACAACAACAGACCTTTCCAAAGCTCTGAATATATTGGAAACCTCAATACTTGAGAAAATTTCTTTACTTTTCAAACCAATCTATGAACAAATGGAATCACTGCAAGCCTCTGTTACTGAAACCAAAAATACAGCAGATAGAGTGTTAAATACTAGCCTCTCTAACAAACGAGAAATACTACAACTTCAACAGATGAATGATGTCTTAGCCGAAAAAGCTTTAAAATCCGAAATATCGATGAGACAGAATAACCTGAAGATTAGAGGATGGCCGGAAAAAATAGAAAAAAGATGGTAATCTCAATGCTTTACTCTCTGAATGGCTTAAAAAGAAGTTCCCCTGCGGGAGATCTATCTTGCATAGTCACAAAGGCCTTCCGTGCAGGACCTTTGAGCCTACTCAAAACCCGGGCATCTAGAGATATAATAGCCACACTCTTTGATCTCAGATATAGAAAAGAGATTTGAAATGCTTCCAGACAACGACGACACCTCAACTATAAAGGTCATAAGATCGAGATCTTCCCAGATCTCCCAAAAGAAGCTTTGATGAAACGTAGAGAACTCAAGCAGATCACCGCATGCCTCACAGAAGCGGATATTCATTATGTTTGGGCTACACCTTTAATTATACAGTTCACCTACCAAAGAAAGACCCATCGAATCTCCTCAAAAGAAGAAGGACTTAGACTGTTGAATGAAATAAATCTCATGACGCCTATGGAACTCTCGAAGCACTCTAACAAAAGAAAATTCCGTTCTTCTTCTCCTTCGACCACTGACGATCTCAATCTGCAAGGAGCCTCATCATAGACGTGCAATTACTGGTTTGATATCTCTAAACGTTTATATACTATTTGCTAAACTAGTTTTCATTGTTTTAATACACCTGTTTAAATCATTTATCTAGAAAGTCACTCAGTGGCTCTGCCACGGCATAGTTCAATATTTTCTGATGTGCTTATTAATTTAATTTCATAGGATATGCTTACTACTACTCTAATTATGATAGCCGCATATCATAATAAGGACTCCTCAGACAATCTATGTTGCACATTTCCTGCCTTCTAGCCAGGAAAGCGCCGGTCTCTGTTTATACTTTATATTTTAACTAGGGAGCAAAGCCCATTGTGGTGCCCCATGGAAGGCTCAGGGGATGGCATGTGGGGGGCGGAAAAGGCCTTCTCTGGTCCTAGTGCACCATAGAAGGCTCAGGGATGGCGTATGGGGGCGGAAAAGGGCTTCTCTGGGCCTAGTCCCTTCATAGAAGGCCCAGGGGATGGTGTGGGGGTGGAAAAGGGCTTCTCTGGGCCTAGTGCCCCATAGAAGGCCCAGGGGATGGCGTGTGGGGGGTGGAAAAGGACTTCTCTGGGCCTAGTCCCCTCATAGAAGGCCCAGGGGATGGTGTGGGGGGGCCGAAAAGGGCTTCTCTCACTTGCCTCAGCCTTGAGGGCCTGTCCCTGCGCTCACACTCCAGATGGTCCTCTCCTGTCGGAGGACTGGAGCAGACTGAGCTGAAAACACTGAGCGGGGCTGACGTGGGCAGGACTTTGCGAAGCAGCCAGTCAGCCCTGGCCTGTGTCTTCTGACTGCCAGTTCTTGAGCCAAATCAATTATGGCAAGCATAGAATGCGGTGGAACCAGAATTCAAATATATATATGGACAGGATGATAGTTAATAGCGTGTTAATATTCATTGTTAAAAGGTTTAAAAGGTGATAATTGTTACAAATTAAAACGCACTATATTTATGGGTTTGAACTTCGTCCACAGACTCTATTAACATCTACATCATAAGGTTGCTGTTTTATATCTTTCTTTTTCCCGCCACTTGAAAAACGGAGCGGGAAATGTTTTCGCTAGTTACCGGCTTGCTTCTACTCTAACTATGTGCTTTCTCCATAGTTCTAATTGTTAAGTCTATAAAAAATGGAATATATCTCTTTGGGTGGGGGGAGGGGGCTCAGAGGGGGGTTTCTTTTTTCTTGTCCCTTTTTTATTTAAGTACTCTCACGTTAAGGCGCTGGGGAAAGGAGATTTAAATCTCACCTCAGCCTTCTGCAAAACAGTAGTTTTTTGCAGGAGCTTAGAGAGTCTGTTCAATTTAAATAAATAAATATTTATTATACTGAATTCATAGTTATTAGATTTAATTAAGAATCATAAGGGTTTACATCTATAATTGATCCTTGCATTAACTGGAAGAAAATTATTTATTTGTAATAAAAAAGAAAAAAAAGGAAGGAAAAAAACATACTTGATTTAGATTATAATTACCAAATACAGTCAGATTTTACTATTCATACTATTAATTGATTACTTCACTATCTAATAGAATTTACAATTATTACAGCGATATCACATAATTATTTTTATTCATAATCAATTGAAACTCTAGTTTATTGTAATCCACTATATATTATTGATTATAAGAAGTCACAAGAGCTTTTCTAATATATTACAGCAGAAGGACCTTATTGACACACACATCTTATCAACTAAAAATTGATATTGCCTACTTTGCAATATTTAAAGTATCTTAAAATATAGATTGTGAATAATTTAACAATTTAAGAAGTAGTGATCCTTTTAATATAGAAAAACCTACGGTTAATAGCAAATTTTATTCCTTTAAGAGACAAATACAGTGTTCAATTTCCTAATCTATATTTTGTTTCTCCTGATCCTTTTGGAACAACAGTTAAGGGTTTTGCATTATGCAGCCAACAATCAAGATTTACACGTACAACGTGCGGGATTGAATAACATCATTAAACGTAAAAGAGTTCAGAGTCAAATTGCGAAATTGAATCCAGATATTGTTTTTCTCCAGGAGACTCACATTAAGGATGATGTAGCACCTCTGTTCAAATCCAAAAAATTCTCACAACAATTCTTAGCTAAAGGATCATCCAACTCCAGGGGCACAGCCATTTTACTATCTAAAGATTTAAACTTCTCACATCAGGCAACACTGGCTGATCCCCAAGGGAGATTCATATTTGTTAAGGGATCCCTGAACAATATGAAGATCACCCTTGCATCTATATATGCTCCCAACTCAGACCAAATTACTTTCTAAAACAAATCTTACAAAAACTGGATGACTTTCATGAGGGGGAAATCATCTTGGGGGAGATCTCAATATTATTATGGACCATTCTGAAGACAGATCAGTTCTTCATCAAGAGCACACTGTTCCGAAACAGAAATTGACCAAATTGGCTGAAACATTGTCCTCCTTCAATTTGACTGACATATGGCAACACATGCATCCTACCGAACGTGATTATACATTCTACTCAGCACATCATTGTACTTACACACGTATAGACTACATTTTGGTGTCCCCACATCTAATCAACTTAACCCAAAGCTCTACAATAGGTTCGCAACTTTGGTCAGACCACTGCTGGGTGAATTGTAATTTGGCTTTGAACTGTGACAAACAACAGACTCCTTCTTAGACTTTAAGCAGTTCTTTATTATTAAATGACCAGGTGGTGTCCAAAATTAGAGACAATATAAATAACTTCTTCAGAGATAATCCGGTCGGCTCAGTGTCACCGGGATTATTATGGGATGCTTTGAAACCAGTGGTAAGAGGGCATTTGATTTCCACAGCCTCCTATATCAAAAAACAAAAACATAAATTTAGATTAGAAACACAAAAGACAATAGATGCTCTGGAAAGTCATCATAAACAGACAGGCAGTTCAAAGACATACAAAAAACTGTTGGCAGAACGCAAAAAGTTAGAAGTCCTAGAGACAACGCAAATTCAAAAAAATATCTTATATTCAAAACAAAGGGGCTGGGCCTTTACCCCCAAGTCCTTAAGATTCTTATCAAAGCGTGTGAAACAGCAACAACAATCCAGATTGATCTCAGCAATAAAAGACTCCAGGGGAGAATCCCACTATGATACAGAGACTATATCAAAACTCTTCTTAAATTTTTACAAAAAAAACTCTATAGCTCAACAAATGTTGCTCACTCAAATCTAGAAAAAAATTTCACATCTCACCCAGTGGTGAAATCTCTTTCAGAGGAACATAAAAACATAATGGAGGCACCCATCACACCCCAAGAAGTTGAGAATTCAATCAAAAGACTAAAATCCTCCAAAGCACCGGGCCCAGATGGATTCACTTCTGAATTCTATAAGCAATTTGCGACACTTTTAGCTAAACCTTTATCTGACGCTTGTAACCACATTCTTATTACGGGGTGTCTCCCACCCTCCTGGAATAATGCGGCAGTTATAGTTATCCCCAAATCGGGCAAGGACCCATCTGTACTGGCCTCTTATAGGCCCATATCCTTACTCAATACTGATTTTAAGATTTTTACGTCAATTCTGGCTAATCATCTTAATTCATTTGTGACAACCTATATTAATCAAGATCAAATTGGCTTTATGCCAAATCATTATATTTCAGAAAATATACATAAAGCTCTCACAATTCTAAATTACTGTAAATCCCACAATGTTGCAGCAACTCTTCTTTCCCTGGATCTGGAGAAAGCCTTTGATTCGGTGGAAATCCCATATCTTAAAGAAGTGATACAACAGATGGGCTTTGGAGAAAAATTCTTGACTGCTATTAATACTATTTATGCTGATCCTAGAGCATACTTAAAAGTTAACCATCTTAACTCAGAATCTTTTCAGCTAAAACGGGGTACCCGTCAAGGATGTCCCTTATCCCCACTCCTATTCGCTCTATGCATTGAACCACTAGCTAATATGATTAGAGGAGACGAAGCTGTTAAAGGTATTAATCTAGGTGACAAAGATTTTAAAATCTCTTTATTTGCAGACGATATGCTGTTATTTTTATCCCAACCTGTCTCTTCATTAGAACACATACAAAAACATCTATCGTTTTTTGGTTCCATTTCAGGGCTCAAAGTTAATGGGACAAAATCCTATCTATTACCAATCAATCTAGATCAGCAAACTTCACTGACCATTAAAAATTCATACGAATACACTTGGACTGATGATTATTTTACCTATTATGATCACAACCAAACAACTACTCAAATGGCAATCTTTGCTTCTAAACTTTTTCTGGTCTTACAAACATCACAGAATTAAATGCAATACACTATATAGATGCTTAGAAAAAGGTGGTATAGGATTTCCTAACCTACTAAACTATTACAAAGCCATACATCTCACACAGATATTACACTTATTATTGGCTGACCATGAATCTGATCAAAGTAAACAATACGGAATTTACGCCAATCCATTTGATATTCAAGAAGTCATATGGCAAAACTCTTCCTGCAGACCTAAACAAGTTAGCTCCAATCCTTTACTTTCAGCAATGCTACACACGTGGGATCGAATGAGAACACAGCTGTTACCTCCTATATCCCGTTTTCAAACATTCATAAACCAACCTTGGTTCACACTGGGCCTCAGTAACCCTATATTTAATCACTGGAAATTGGCCAATATCACCACTCTTAAAGATCTTACAGCTAAAAAAATACTTTTGTCCAAATCACATCTAGAAGCAAAATTGCAAAAAAATATTCCTTGGATGCTATACTTCCAAATTATACACATGTGTACACATGTTAAACTGGAATCCATAATGAAAGAACCACTCACAGCTTTTGAATCAATCATAGCTATTGCCTGTATCACACGAAAAGGCCTGATTTCTAAAACACATAAAATGGTACTCTCTTTGAAAGATAAGGAAATTCTGTCTTATCAAAACATGTGGCATAAGGCTTGTAATAATACTCTCTCAGTTGAATCTTGGAAACATATATGGACTTCCCCTCCGTTTCACTCTAGAATCACATCTATGAAACTACAAACATTTAAAATATTATCGCACTGGTATTTGACTCCAAGTAAACTGGCTCACATGAACCCATCATACAATCCAAAGTGCTGGAAAAATTGCAACAATATAGGTCACTACATGCATTGCTGGATTCTTTGTCCTAAAATATTACCCTTCTGGAATGAAGTGCTAAAACAAATTAATTCCCTTGATAACATAGAACTTACTCCTACACCTGAAGACTTGTTTTTGAACAGTTGGGCTACGGACTATGTCAGTTTCTCCAGTATAGAAAGAATTTCAATAATGCTTTTTGCAGCCAAGACTGTCATTGCCACACAATGGAAAACAACAATGACACCCACTCTTTCTCAATGGCATAAAAAGTTTTGTTTTTTTTAAACAAAATTTTATTGGGATGCATTCAACATTGTTAAACATCGTTACCAATACAATTTAAAAAGATTCCCATCCCATCCCCCCACCCCCTAATAGGCTTCCAACACTGCTAATAACAAAAAAGAAAAAGTTAAAAGGTAATCAAGTTTAGACTTATAACAATCGACAAATCAGGTAACAAAATTCAGATACATAAAAACCTGACTTTTTCCAACATTGTTTCCAATAAAGGTACAGTACAATCAAGTATTCATTTCATTTAACATTCAGTATCAATACAAATCAAGATTGTACATTTTCCCTTTCATTCTATATTCAGTTTCCATGTAGAATTTCAGGCCTTCCCAGTCTTTTAAATATTGTTCTGCCATTTGTCCATTTAGTTTTTTCGTCATTTTGTCAATTTCAGCTAAAAACAGCAGTTTTCTTAACCAGTCATGTATATCTGGCACCTTCTCCGCTTTCCATTGTTGCGCAAAAGCCATTCTCGCTGATGTAATCATATACCATAATAGTGTCCTTTTTTCTTGTGGAATTTTTTCCATTGTCAAACCTAAGAGAAGAAGTTCCAGACTTTTCCTAATAGGAATTTTTAATATTTTCTGCATCTCACAATGTACATTTGACCAGTATATTTTTGCTTTATCACATGACCACCACATATGGTAAAAAGAACCCTCTGTTCTTTTACATTTCCAACACTTATTACTCAGGTTCTTATCCATACTAATATTAGCAATCTTTTTTGGTGTCATGTACCATCTGTACATCATCTTATAACAATTTTCTTTTACATTAACACAGGTTGATATTTTAAAAGCTTTTTTCCATAAAAATTCCCATGCTTCCATGGAAATTTCCTTGTTCATATTTATGGCCCATTTTATCATTTGCTCTTTAACAGTTTCATCCAAAGTAAATACAGTCAACAAGGTTTTATACATCTTTGATATCATTTTTCGCTCTTTTTTCAACCATATATCTTCAAACTCATCATTCTTAGCTCTAAAACCAACCTCTTTACAATCTTTTTTATAAATATCCTGTATTTGACAATATTGTAACCATCCATATTCAAATTCTAATTAATTATTTGGTTTTAAAACATATTTTTTCCCTTCCTTTTGAAGCAACTCTTGGTATTTCAATCAATCATTACCTTTATATTCTGAAAAGGGATGAATAACTGCAGCAGGAACAATCCATAAAGGCCTCTCATCAGAAACTGTGTTCTTGTATCTGGTCCATGCATCAAACAGTGTTCTTCTTACATAATGATGCTTAAACATTGAATCTACTTTATTTTTCCCATACCAAAGATAGGCATGCCAGCCAAATCTGCAATCGTGACCCTCAAGGGCCAAAAGTTTTCTGTTTTCCAAATTAACCCAGTCAGTTAACCAAGACATACATACAGCTTCATGATACAAATGCAAATTCGGGACTTGGAAGCCACCTCTGTCTTTAATATCATACATTATTTTCATTTTAATTCTTGGCTTCTTTCCTGCCCAGATAAACTTAAAGATTTCTCTTTGCCATTTCACCAGCACTTTCACATCTTTCACAACTGGTATTGTCTGAAACAAAAACATTAACCTGGGCAGTACATTCATTTTGACAACGGCAATTCTTCCAAGAAGAGATAATCTAAGTTTTTCTCATTTTTCTAAATCACTCTTCATCGAAACCCACAGTTTTTCATAATTATTCTTAAACAAGTCAATATTTTTCATTGTAATTTCAACTCCCAAATATTTAACCTTTTTAACCACTTCACATTCTGTAAGGTTTTGTAACATTTGTTGCTTTGTAGCTATCATGTTTTTACACATTATCTTGGATTTATTCTTATTTACATAGAACCCTGCAAGGTCGCCAAACTCTTTTACTTTTTCAAATACCATAGGCATGTTATTAACAGGATCTTCAACAATAAACATAATATCATCAGCAAATGCTCTTAATTTATATGAAAAACCCCTAACATTCAAACCTTTTATGTTATCATCATCTCTAACCATTTGCAGCAATATCTCCAAAATCCAGATAAATAGCAATGGTGACGGGACAGCCCTGTCTGGTTCCTTTTCTGACCCGGAACACTTCTGTTGATTCTGCATTCACAATCACCGTAGCTTTTTGTTCTTTATATATTGATTTAATCATTCTTATAAATTCTGCGCCCATCTGGGATTTCTCAAACACTTTAAACATGAATTCCCAATTCAAATTATCAAATGCCTTTTCAGCGTCCAAAAATAAAAAGCCAACTTCTTTTTCCGGGTGCTTATCATAGTACTCAATTGCGTCTAAAACAACCCTCATATTGTCTTTTATTTGTCTATTTGGCAAGAACCCGGCTTGATCTTCAGCAATAGTGTCTTTCAAAAACCCTTTAAGGCACTCTGCTAAAATTTTTGCAAAAATTTTATAATCATTGTTTAAAAGTGAAATTGGTCGATAATTTTTCACATTTGTTAAATCTTGGGTTTCTTTCGGTATTAAGGTGATTGCAGCTTCATTCCAAGAATCTGGGATCTTCCCATTTTTTCTAATTTCATTTAAAAGAATCTCTAGAACCGGAACCAGGTCTTCTTGAAATTTTTTATAAAATTTAGCTGAGAAACCATCTGGTCCTGGAACTTTAGAGATCTTTGCCTCTCCTATTGCTTTACTGATTTCTTCTTTAGTTATCACAGCATTTAATATTGCTTTTATTTCTGGGCTTGGTTGCATCAATTTAACTTTAGATAAATAATCTTGAATTTTTTGCTGATCCACTTGTTTTGCTTGAAAAAGAGTCGCATAGTATTTATAAAATTCCCTCCGGATCCCTCCTGGGTCTATGATTTCTCTGTTCCCATCTTTCAATTTAGTTATTATTTTATTCTCTCTTCTTTTCTTCAATTGCCATGCCAAATATTTCCCTGGTTTATTTGCTCCTTCAAAGGACTTCTGTTGCATTTTTTTCAAATTCCAATATACTTCTTTGTTTAACCTCGCATCGTATTGTTCCCTTAGGATCCTCAGCTCTCTCAAAATTTTCTTTTTGCCAGGTCTTTTCTTAAGCTCTGCTTCTTTTTTTTGAATATTTTCCATAATCTCTTTATCTATTTTCAATTGTTGTTTTCTTTCATTATTGTTAATTTCAATTAGATGTCCTCTCATCACAGCTTTATACGCCTCCCATACCGTTTGCGTCTGTACATCCTTATTTAAGTTCAGTTGAAAATACGTTTTGGTTTCTGTCCTTATTTTGTCCACAATATTTTGTTTGTCCAGTAAATCCTCATTGAGTCTCCATCGAAATTTCTTTCTTTTAACATATGTTGACCACTTTACTGGACTGTGGTCAGAAAGAATTCTAGGTAAAATTTCAGTTTTACGTGTTTGCAAGATCAGATTCTCGGTCATCCACATCATGTCTATTCTTGAAAAAGATTCATGCCTTGATGAGTAAAAAGTATAATCCTTGTCCTTAGGATTTTTAGTTCTCCATGCATCTTCCAGATGCTCATGTTTTACCATTTGAAAAAAGACTTTCGGGAGTTTACCTATACCTTCATTTCCTTTTTTTGATTTTCTGTCAATAACATTATTAACAGTACCATTAAAGTCACCCATCAGTATCATTTGCTCATAGGTTAACTGTTGTAACTGTTCCCACAAGTCCTGAAAGAATTTTTCCTTCACACCATTTGGAGCATAGAGATTAACAATTAAAGTTTTTTTACTCTGAAGTATAACTTCCACTGCCAAAAATTTCCCTTCATTATCTTTAAAAATTTCTTTTGGCTCCAATTCCTTTTTAATATATGTGACAACTCCTTTTTTCTTTTGTGAGGAGAGGGAGTAGAATTCCTCTCCTAATCCTTTTTGAATCAAAAATTTAGCATCAGTCTTCCTAATATGTGTTTCTTGCAAACAAACAATATCACATTTTTGTTTTTCCAACCAAAGTCTAATGTTTTTTTCTTTTATGAGGTGAATTAAGTCCATTAACATTCCAAGATATGATTTGACTCTCCATGTTGACTTTGTATTTATTTATCAGAGTCTTTAAAATTGTCATTGATGAATCTGTTCATTTGCTCTACTGACTTGATGGTGACTCTCTTCTGCTTGAATGTAAAACTGACACCTTTTGGAATTTCCCATCTGTATCTTATGCCCTCTGTTTTCAGTTTGTCAATCAAGTCTTTAAAAAGTCGTCTGTCCTGAAGAATTGTTCTGGGTAGTTCCTTTAATATCATAATTTTCTTGTTATCAATTGTAAAATCTTCCTGAAATTGTTGCTTGAACAAGTCTTCCTTCAATTTTTTGGATATGAACTGGACAATCACATCTCTGGGTAGTTTTTTCCTTTGTGCAATCACAGAGTTGACTCTGTACACCAAATCAATCTGTGCCGCCACCTTCTCCTCTTCCAGTTTTAAAAAATCTGCAACAGCATCCACCATAACAGAGTAGATATTCTCATTTTTATCTTCAGGGATTCCCCTAAATCTCATATGATTAAGCATTCCATTGTATTCCACCATTACATTAGCTTTTGCTGCTTCTTTAGCAACCTCAGATACATTAGTCTCCACTCCTTTCACTCTTTCCTCCATCTCATCTGCTCTTTTGTTCAACGCCTGTATTTCTTTTGTAATCCCAGACAAGTCTTTTTTCAAATCTGTTACTTCTGTTACTAGGGTTTTTTTCCATTTTTTGAATAGCGTCCATCACTCGTTTCTCCATGGCTTCCATCATGCCCTGTAATTTCTTTTCCTCTTTAGCAGCCATTTTCGGGGAGGACCAAGAGTTCGCCCTCTGTCGTTGCCGAAGATCGTAAGCCATTGTTTAAAATTCACATAAAACTCACATCAAATTAAAGTCCTTCTTGTGCCCAGTTAAACCGCTCTATTTTCGCTTTTTTCTGTTAAGTCTTTTGTCTAAAATCCAAATAAAACTTTTTGACCTTCTCAAAATGGCGGGCGCAATTTCTCTATGGTAAATAGATCTTCCTGTTGTTTACTTCCTGTCCGGCAGTCTTAATCGTCCCCCTTTACTTCTGGTTTCTTCCCTTCTTCCGGCCTCCTTGGTCGTCTCTAGGAAATGCTACTTGTCTGGTCTGAGGTCACTTCCTGTTCTGGTGTTTCCTGTCGCAGCTAGAGTATTTTTCCACACTAGTTCTCGCGGGGCTTAATGTTAGTTTCTATTTTAAAGTCAATATTCCAACCGCAGGAATGATCAACAAACCGGCTTTTTGGCCTTTTTTACTGTTTAGCCGTGTTTTTTCGGAGTCGGTGTTAGTACACAAAATACAGCACGATCATGTGCTTCATCGGATGTTGTTTACTCTCGGGATCAACGCGTCTCCAGTGAGCAATTTTAAAAAGTTACCCTCAAAGTCCGTGTCTTGTTATAGCAGTGTTTCCTTGTTATCAATTTCCGTAGAATGTCTTGGAGGTCTGGGTCATGCGTTCTTATGTTGGGAATCCAACTCGGTGGGGTCTTTTAGAGAAATTCCGAAGTGCCCTCTTGGGGGGAGGGGATCAAGGCTGGTCGCGACGCTCTTTAAAGCCCCGCTATCAGCCGATCTCAACTCCCTCTCGGGCCGATACTCGTTGCTAGTCACTCCCCTGCCTGGGGAGCTCTGCGGTGGGCTGTTTGTAGTCCACCCTGTCGTAAAGACCCTCCGTATGCCCTGGGAGCTCTGAGAGCAAAGCCAGAACACGTCAGGACGCCATGGATCCCAGACCGGAAGCCTCAATGGCATAAAAAGTTGTGGGATTTATACATCATAGCCAAACTCTCGGATAATCTTACGTGATTTGATAAATGCCCTGCTCGTACCAATTTTACATCAATATGGTTCCCTTTACTGGAATATCTTTCTAAGCAAGCAGACGTTCCCTCAGTGATGGATACCATGTGGGTCTGGTAATTTATGTCTCTTATACTTACTTATATCTTTTTGGTAAGATCTGCTGTAACTATATATGTACTTGTTATAACATCACCAGCTTTGAATGTTAATTATCATGACTCTATATATATAGATGTTAACTCAACACCTTATTATGTAGTTACTGTTACTGTTAATTTTTTATGTTGACATTTCAAACTTTTATAATCTTGCTGTTTGTAATTCTTTAGTAATTCAATAAAATGTATTGTAAAAAAGAAAGAAAGAAAGAAAAATGCCTGGGGCGACATTTACCCCAAATTGCAAGCGTTTGACCTTAAATGCCCCTTTGTGGGTCACGATCGTTTGGGCTTCAGCAGTTGCGTTGTCCACGGGCAACTGCTGATAAGCTTGAGCTAGGTCAAGCTTAGCAAAAACCTTTCCTCCTCCCAGTGATGCCAACACATGACTGATCATAGGCACTGGGTAGGAGTGTTGCTGCAGAGCTTTGTTGATAGTACATTTGTAATCGGCAGAGATACGAATTGAGCCGTCGGCCTTGACAGGCGTTACAATGGGAGTTTCCCATTTACCATAGGGCACTGGTTCAAGGATACCCTGTTTAACCAGTTTGTCTAATTCAGACTCAATTTTCACTTTTAAGGCGAGTGGTACCCTCCTATACTTCAGCCGTATTGGATGTACTGAAGAGTCTAAGTCAAAAGAAACTGGGGGGCTGGTGTACGTGCCAAGCCCCTCCCCAAACACATCAGGAAACTTGCTATACAATGAGTCCCTTTTATTTTCACATATTTGGTTAACACCAGTAATAGCAATACACAATGCCTGAAACCAATCAAGGCCCAACAGGCTGACCCTCTCACCCTCTGCAACCAGGAGAGACAGCTCAGCCTTCCGATCCTTGAACTCAACTTGGAAGGTCACCTTTCCTGCCAACGGATTGCGCCTTCCTTGGAAGTCAGTCAGGCGGGTCAAAACTGGTGACAACCGGCAGCGACTTTGTCTCGGGAACAAGCACTGCCACATCTGTGTAGAGATGACCGTGACGGACAATCCGGAGTCCACCTCCATCATGCAGGGCATGCCATTCAGACGAAGCGTGACGTGGATCTTCCGGCTGGGCTTGTCACCGGTTGCCAGGACCATCGATGGGCAGCAGCAGGTGTCGGTCTGATGACAGTCAAGACGTCTTGTTGCCGTCTCGGGCCCGAACTTTGGGGTCTGCATGTCACGAAGACGGTGGAGATTTCTTGGCCGCTCAGCAAACTCGGGCCAGATGACCTCGCTTTCCACAGGAGCGACAGATTAGCTCTTTCACCCAACAGAGGTCTCTCTCATGCTTACCGCTGTAGCCGGCACAGGGACACATTGCTGTAGTTCTCGGTCTGGTCTTCATTGGGCGTGTTTCCCAAGTTCTGCACATGCCATCGGCGTCACTGTCGGACTCACTGGTGGACTGTTGGTGAACTGCAGGCTCTTTGCTGACCAGGGCCTGCTGCTGTCGAACCTCTCGAGTCGACCTATCAGCGGCTTCCACGGCAACAGCCTCAGCATAGGCCACTGCATACGTGAGCTCGGTGTAGGTGAAAAGACGCTGCTGAAGGTGTTCGTCCCGTAGGCCACACACCAGGCAGTCAAGAAGAGCCTCCTCCAGATTGGAGAAACCACACGGTCAAGCTGCCTTCCGCAAGGCAGTGACGAACTCGGCTATCAACTCCGACGGCCCCTGGCACCGCTTGTAAAAAGTGTACCGACATGCGATTTTCTATGGTTGTGGTGAAAAATGGCCCTTGAGCTTGGCTGTGATATCAGCCCATGTAGCCGCACTTAGCTCGGTGGGAGCGACCAGGGATCGGGCGACGTCGAAGACGGCCTTGCTGCAGGAGCTCAGGAGCGTTGCCTTCTTTCTCGCCTCATCAGTAATCTGGTTCACCTGGAGGTGGAACTCAAACCGCGCCAGGTAAGAGTCCCAGTCCTCCGTTGCCGGGTCAAATGCTTCGAACACCGGGTTGACAGCCATCTCAACTAGTGGAGCAACCACTACTGTTCGTGGAGCTTCAGCCGGCTCGGCCGGGTGTGTGTCCTCATCTGCCATTACTGCGTCGGTTCAGTGGGGCTGCCTACCCGCTCTCAGTATCCCACCTTCGTCGCCAATTGTTAAGTATGCCACTCAACAACAGGATTTCAGCAAAAAGTGATTTCAACTTTATTTAACAGCAAAACTCCAAGTCAGGAACACACCACAACAGGAGTGGAGCACAGCACCTGTGTAGCACCTTTTTAAACTATCCTGGGCTGTCAAAGCCACACCCATAACATGTTAAAGACCAATCATAACACAGGGATAAAGGCCAATCAGGACCGTTCCCACTTTGATACATTCTCACACAGTGATTGGATATTTACAATGGTTTCGCAGAAACCAGCCAATGGTAATGCGACAGATGAAGAGCCACATTCAGACTGAAGCTTAACATAAGAATACATAGGATGGATTCACATTTCAGTACTTAACACATCACAGACATTCCAGGACAATATTTTGTGAAACCAAAGCAGAACGGCCGTATGATTATTAACCCTTTCCCTCTTCAAATACCAGTGCGTCATTCAACTTTCAAACCAATGAAAGCCAGGTTTTATATCTTTGGTTTTGTACACAGTCATCCATTGTGCACTGAATACATCCCCCATTCTCTTCATTATTGCACTCACCTTCATTTTGACCCACTGCCTGAATTAAGACAGTGCATTTTAGGTGGCCCTACAAAAAGGGTATAGTGCAGTGGCCAAAGATACTGCAGAAGGTTCAATCTTTTGTCATGTTCAGTTAAAGAGGAATCACTGCAAGCCAGCCCGGAAAACATGTATGTTAGAACAACAGGGACAACCAGCACCAGTCTGAATAGATGTGACTGACTGAAGAGAGTAATGCTTAAAGCAGTTTCAGTTATTCAGTTGTTTATACACATTAATGTGACATCTCTGTTTGATTGTTAGTTGGTTAAATACTTCACCTGGTCTTGTGGAACTCTAACAAACTGATTGATGTGCAAGGGGGGACCTGCACAAACCCTTGGGGAGCCCTTCCACTGCCAGCCCCTGGCCCTGTGCTGTGTAGCACCAAGCTAGTTGACCCCCATTAGGTTGAGAACATGATTAAAGCCCGAAGCTACAACCAGACAGTCCAGGGGGTTTGGAGTGAAAAGAACCTGCTGCCTGTCACCACTCCCACCCAATCCTCCCCTTCTATAATCTGGCCAATTGTCTTTTCCACAACACTCCCGTAGATCATCCCTTCCTTTTCATCAGGATCTTCAAGTGGTAGGCATCCCAGCATTTCAGATATTTTTGTGTAATGTCTGAGCAAGTGTAACTATTGATGGCTAATTTGGATGGGCTGTAATTCAATTTCTGGGATGGAAGGCAGCATGGTATAGCAATAGCAAACGATCTCTGCTTCTCACTTGCTTTGAAAGTCCCTTACTTATATCTACACAAACATATTGTTGTGGAATTGGAACCCCAACTGAGCCTCAGTCCCTTAAACAACCTATTTTGTATTTACTTATATCGCTTAATCTTTGGTTTCCCAAGATGCTTCAGGGCTCGGCTAGTGCTTTAGCCTTTGTGACATAGATTGCTCGGTGTACGACTTTTGCCCTACTTGGTGTTTATACATTCCAGGGTTAATGAGTGCACAACATTTCCATGTATTGATTTCCAAAATATTGTTCTGGAGTGCCTGTAATGCATCCCAGTGCTTTTTGCTGGATTATAGTTTGTTTAGTGCACGTTCCAGGCCGTTCCGGGGTGTTCTGGAGGCGTTTTGGCCTGGAAAGGGTGAATAAAAGGGTGGAAGTTCCATGTTTTCACTTCTGGAATATTGTTCTGGAGTGCCTGTAATGCCTCCCAGTGTTTTTTGAGGGACTATGGTTAGTTTAGAGCCCGTTCCGGGCCGTTCCGGGGTGTTCCGGAGGCATTTTGGCCTGGAAAGGGTGAATAAAAGGATGGGAGTTCCGTGTTTTGACTTCTGGAATATTGTTCTGGAGTGCCTGTAATGCATCCCAGTGCTTTTTGTGGGACTATAGTTAGTTTAGTGCCCATTCTGGGCCGTTTTGTGCCGTTCTGGGGTGTTTTTTGTGGAACTATAGTTAGTTTAGTGCCCGTTCCGAGCTGTTCTGGGGTGTTCCGGAGGCATTTTGGCCTGGAAAGGGTTAATAAAAGGGTGGGAGTTCCGTGTTTTGACTTCTGGAATATTGTTCTGGAGTGCCTGTAATGCATCCCAGTGCTTTTTGTGGGACTATAGTTAGTTTAGTGCCCATTCTGAGCCGTTTTGTGCCGTTCTGGGGTGTTTTTTGTGGAACTATAGTTAGTTTAGTGCCCGTTCTGAGCCGTTCTGGGGTGTTCCAGAGGCATTTTGGCCTGGAAAGGGTTAATAAAAAGGTGGGAGTTTCGTGTCTTGACTTCTAGAATACTTTTCTGGAGTGTCTGTAATGCATCCCAGTGCTTTTTGCAGTACTATTGTTTGTTTAGGGCCCGTTCCGGAATGCATCCCAGTGCTTTTTGTGGGACTATAGTTAGTTTAGTGCCCATTCTGGGCCGTTTTGTGCCGTTCCGGGGTGTTTTTTGTGGGACTATATGTTTAGTGCCCGTTCCGAGCCGTTCTGGGGTGTTCTGGAGGCATTTTGGCCTGGAAAGGGTTAATAAAAGGGTGGGAGTTCCGTGTTTTCACTTCTGGAATATTGTTCTCGAATGCCTGTAATGCATCCCAGTGCTTTTTGCAGTACTATTGTTTGTTTAGGGCCCGTTCCGGGGTGTTCTGGAGGCATTTTGGCCTGGAAAGGGTTAATAAAAGGGTGGGAGTTTCGTGTTTTGACTTCTAGAATACTTTTCTGGAGTGTCTGTAATGCATCCCAGTGTTTTTTGCAGTACTATTGTTTGTTTAGTGCCTGTTCCAGGCTGTTCTGGGGTGTTCTAGAGGCATTTTGGCCTGGAAAGGGTTAATAAAATGGTGAGAGTTTCATGTTTTCTCTTCTAGAATATTGTTCTGGAGTTCCTGTAATGCATCCCAGTGTTTTTTACAATACTATAGTTTAGTGCCCGTTCCGGGCCATTCTGGCGTGTTCTAGAGGCATTTTGGCCCGGAAGGGATTAATAAAACTGTGAGAGTTTTGTGTTTTCTCTTCTGGAATCTTGTTTTGGAGTGCCTGTAATGCATCCCAATGCTTTTTGTGGGACTACTGTTTGTTTAGTGCCCGTTCCAGGGTTTTCTGGAGGCATTTTGGCCTGGAAAGGGTGAATAAAAGGATGGGAGTTCCGTGTTTTCACTTCTGGAATACTGTTCTGGAGTGCCTGTAATGCATCCCAGTGCCTTTTGCGGTACTATTGTTTGTTTAGTTCCCATTCTGGGGTGTTCCAGAGGCATTTTGGCCTGGAAAGAGTTAATAAAAGGGTGGGAGTTCCGTGTTTTGACTTCTGGAATATTGTTCTGGAGTGCTTGTAATGCATCCCAGTGCTTTTGCAGTATTATTGTTTGCTTAGGGCCCATTCCGGGCCGTTCCGGAGGCATTTTGGCCTGGAAAGGGTTAAGAAAAGGGTGGGAGTTCCATGTTTTCACTTCTGGAATATTGTTCTGGAATGCCTGTAATGCATCCCAGTGTTTTTTGCAGTACTATAGTTTGTTTAGTGCCCGTTCCGGGCCATTCCGGATTTTACCCTCTCCCACAGAAAAGCCTTGCTCATAAGTGCGCATATGGCTGCAGTCCTTTCCATTAAAAAAAAAATTAGATCGATTGCTTTCTTGGGCGTAAGTCCCATCGAAATCATGCCAATGCGAAGGATCGGGTTGCAGGTGACCAAAGGAACTCTTTTTTTTAATTTCAATTTTATTGTTTCAACATAATACAATAATACAATAGTGCCATTCAGTATTTAGGGCAAGCCTACAGTTAGTTATAATCACTAGCTAATTGCGACAACACCAATTGTTCAAGGGCTTTTCTTCATTTCAAATTATAGGTTACTCAACATATTTCAAAAATATAACAGCTCATGGTAATGCTTGTTATTCGGGATAATTCCATTTTCTGACAGATAACTGACTACAGGAAACCAGATGGCTAGGAATGATTTTTGGTAAATTGTGAAATTCCAGGTTAGTTGTGCATTAACTATTTTGCTGTTAACAAAATGCTCCCAGACTTTATTTTGCCAACATTGCAAGGTGGGGGTGTTTTTTTCCTTCCACTTTTGTACTAGAGCTATTCTGGCAATTGCTATCAGAGTGGATATTAATTTGTTCATTGTGTTTCTTTTACAGACTTCTGGGAGGATATCCAGCAGAACCGTCTCAGGAAGGAATGGTAAGTTGTGACCATGATGACAAAGATCTGAGCTAAGATTTGCATCCAGTACTGTTGGATTAAAGGGCATGACCACCAACAGTGTATAAAGTCACCTGTTAGACCACAGTTCTTCCAACAGAATTTACTTATCCTTGGATTTATTTATATTTTATTTATTTTATTTATTTATTTATATCTTTGACTTATACCCCGCTCGAACCCCCGAAGGGGTCTCTGAGCGGCTTACAGTTACTCTCAAGTCCTATCTAAGGCCACATAGATGATTGGGAAGGGACTGCCCTACCAGCACCCCGTGGAGAGAGATGTTCTTGTCAATTTCATCCTGGGTCGGCTGGGCGTTTGCAGATCTTGTCAATTTCATCCTGGGTCGGCTCGGCGTTCGCAGGTCCCTCCGGTGCGTGGTTCCTGCTTCAGCGTGGCTCCGGCTCTGTCTTTCCGACTCCACCGCGCCTGCGCCTCCACGCTCTCCTTGCACCGTCGTCCCGGTTCTGCCTTCTGCCGTTTTGGAGTTCTCGCCATCTTGCCGCCCGCCTTGCTGCCGCCGGCGCTCCACTACCCCTGCAAGGGGAGAAGGGTGCTCCCTGCCATCTAAGACAGGTACCCATTTTATCTACTTGCTATTTGTTGTTATTTGACAGCTTTCGAACCGCTGGGTAGACAGGAGCTGGGACTTGGGCCAGGTGCTCACCCTGGCCATGGCGGGATTCGAACAGCCGTAATGGCTGTTCATAGATGTTACCAGCAGGCATTAGTTACCTGTGCCACCGCTCCCAATTTATTTTGTTTAGACTTGCTGGGGTCAGATACCAGCGATTTAGAGTTTTAAAAGCATTCAATTTGATGCAGAAGATTCTCGAGGATAGGCTAGGTAAGTGCCAGATTTCTTCCCAATTCTCTGGGTGAATCCTGTTTTGGCAGTCTAACTGCCATTGAAGTTGCGATTTCATGGTGTGTTGTTTCCAGCTATTAATTAGGATTTTGTATATTTTTTATATCAATCCCTTGACGTCACTGTTTTTGTTTTTAATCAGAAGCTCAAAGGCCATGTACAGAAGTGAAGGAGTCCCTTTAGGAAGCCAATCGTGCAGTAAATGTTGGACTTGTAAATAGCGGAACCAAGGGACTTGTTCTCCAAGCTTCTCTTCTAGAGCTGCTTTGGTGAGGGGTATTCCTTTGTCTGTAATATCTATTAGTCGGGTAAAACCTGCTTGTCTCCATGACTGAAAAACATAACCTTCCTTTCCCGGAGCGAACCAGTCTTGATTTAGGAAAGAAGATAATCTTGAGGTTCCCGGGATTAGTGATTTCCTGCATCTGTCCCAGATTTCGAGAGCGAGGCTGAGGTAGGGATGAGCCTTGGCAAGTGAGGACCATTCTTTAGGTTGTTGCCATATTATGTCAGATAGAGGAATGGATCCACAGTTGGTTTCTTCTATGCTATGCCACATAGGAAGTGCGTCGGCTGTTAAAATCCTGACTAATGAGGCTAACTGTATAGCTTCGTAATATAGAGAAAGATCTGGGAAATCCAAGCCTCCTGTTCTGGTTGTGTGCTTTAAGACTGCAGACTATTCTGAGTTTCTTGTAACTCCAGAAGAATTTCAAGGGAGCATTTTGCCATTAAATTAAGTCTTTCTTTGGGATTAGTATTAGTAAAGTTCTGAAAGCAAATAAGAATTTGGGTAAGATCAGGCTTTTAATGATGTTGATTTTATCTGCCCAGGAGAGGCCCATGGAGTCCCACTGTTTCATTTGGTTTTTTGCCTCTTGAAACATCGTTTGTAGATTGACTTTCACCAAATCCTTCAGGTCAGGAGGGATCTGGATCCCTAGGCATCTCTAAGGGGAATCTGTCCATTTGTATGGAAACTGCAAGAGGATTTTCTTCTTGGTGTTTGATTGGATGTTAATCGGAACTATTTTTGATTTTCCTAGATTAATCTTCAGGCCGAGTAGAGGTTGGATTTTCATGAAGAGATTCTGTAGTTCTGTTAGGGACGGTTCTGGCTCGGTGATAAAAATGACCAAATCATCCGCATAGAGGCTGACGTGTATCACGTCACCAACCTGTACTCATTTAACTCTTGGATTATCTCTAATCACCTTAGCCATAGGCTCAATCACCAGGGCGAAGAGCAGGGGAGACAACGGGCAGCTCTGTCTGGTACCACGTTGCATTGATATAGATCTGCCCAGTATATTATTGGTTTGAATCCGTGCCATTGGGTTGGCATAAAGAGATCTGATAGCCGTCTGAAATTTTCCCCCAAAGTTCATTGATTTCAATAATTGTTTTAAGTAACCAATTTCCAAACTATCGAATGCTTTTTCTAGATTGATTGTAAGCATAAGAGATTCCGCCTTCTGTTCTTTACAGTGGGATATTAAGTTTAGTGTACGGTGGATGTTGTCCATCATAGTTCTTTTGGGGAGGAACCCAGTCTGATCAGGGCTTATATAATCCATTATGATTTCTTGAAGTCGGTTAGCCAGGATTTTCGCAAATAATTTCACATCGCAATTCAGAAGTGCAATGAGTCTGTATGAAGAAGGTGAGTCTCGGTTTTTGTTTTCCTTGGGAATGGTTATGATGTGTGATTCCTTCCAGGAAGGTGGCATATTTCCTGTCTCCAATAGAAAGTTACATGTGCAGGTCAGATGGTCAACAAGAAGTATATTAAACGCTTTGTAGAACAATGGTCCAAAGCTGTCACTGCTGGGAGCAGTATTAGGTTTTGCCTGTTTTGTGGCTTCCAGGACTTCTTTAGTTGAGATTGGTTGCTCCAGCCTCTGACGGTGTTCTGGTTTTAGCTCATTTACTTAAATTATTCTTCTGTAGGAAATCTTGTATATCCTCCTGGTTCGGGTTTTTCGAAGCATATAAATGTTCATAAAATTGTGTGAAGCATTCACTTATTTCCAGAGGAGTTGTAAGTTTAGAGTTGTGTTTGTCAATTATGGAGAAGTTCTTCTTTCTGCTTGTTGTTTTTTTACCTGCCATGCTAGCAATTTGATGCTTTTCAGATTTTTCTGCCAATATTGTTGTTTTACACATAGAATATTCTTTTGTATTTGGAGTGATTCCATTGCTTCCAAGACTTTACAAGTGGCTAGAAGCTCTTTGTATATTTTCTTGCTTCCTGTTTTTTTTATGTCTGGCTTCCAGATTTTGAATGTTTTCCAATAATGTTTTAATTTTCTGTTCTCTTTCTTTTTTCAGTTTTGAAGCTACAGCGATCAGTTTTCCCCTAACCACTACTTTAAAGGCATCCCAGACAAAATGATCTGCTACTTCTCTATTAGCGTTTTCTTCAAAGTACAGTTTGATAGTTTGAGTGATTTCTTCTTTGTATTGGTCCCATAATAAAATGGAATTGTTTAACCTCCAAGTGCTTTGTCTCTTTGTCTCTTCATTCTTCTTAAGATGCATTTCCATGTATGTATGGTCAGACCACATGAACGTGCTAATGTTGGTGCTTGCAACATTGTCCAGAAGACAGACCATAGTTAAAAGGTAGACTATACGGGTGTAGGTCTGGAATCTTGGGGAAAAGTAGGTATAGTCTCTCTCCCCATTGTGTCTCTCTCCAGGCATCACACAGTTGGTATTTTGCCAGAATTTCATTCAATTTAGTGTATCTTTTGTTTTTAGCTGTGTATTTTTGTTGTTTGTTTGTTCTGTCAAGTTGATAGTCAGCAATCAGATTGAAGTCACCTCCAATAATCATTTGTCCCTCTTTAAAGTTGTTGAGTTGAGCTAATGTCTCTTCCAAGAATTGTTCCTGTTTATCATTGGGAGCATAAATTGAAGCTAAAGTAACTTGTTTTTGGTCTAATTTGCCTTTAAGAAATAAAAACCTCCCATGTGCATCTTCCTGTTTGTCATCATACTCAAAATGTATGATTTAGAAATTAAAATGGGAACTCCTCTTGATTTCGATGAACCCCCTGCATGATATTGTTGGTCATACTATTTGGAGTTTAAAACAATTGTATTTTGGGGATTTCAGATGCATCTCCTGTAATAGCAGAATATCAGGTTTTGATTTTAAAATGAAGGACGTCATTCTCTTTCTCTTGATATTATTATTCAGGCCTCGCACATTGATTGTTCTGATGTTGTAAGAGTCTGTCATTATGTAGAGTGAAACTTATAATATGTGAACTATTAAATTTTCTAGACCTCAGATGTTGACCAAGTTTATTTTTTAAAAAATTATCCCTGAGCGGTATAAGTCCAAACAGGCAGCTGTGCCCTGAATATACTGCCTGACAATTAGGTAAGCAGTATTCTCAAGTTTTAATTAGTTACCAAACCTAACTATCAATTACTACCCCCATCAAGGTATTAATTTAAGTTGTGAACAACTTGTTAATTCAATTGATTAACTTAGTACATTTTGGACTAAAATCAACAATCAGAAATAGTCATTCAATTAGGATCAACAATCAACAAACAGTAAGCACTGTATACTGTATAACCTTCAAGAAATAAAAATTCATTAAATAAAACAATGTGAGAACTACTTACAAAACAATGGTGTCAAGTATATCTGGAGTTAAAGTTAATAATTGGTTAAGTAATTATCAAAGTTCCTACACCCTATAGCGTGCTTCCAATGGTGTGCCAATATTGTAAGATAGATTTAATAATATATTAAACTAGATACAAAGAAGAATTTTTTAAATAATCTGTTTATTAATTTTCCAAAGGAAAAAAGAGAGAGAGAAATACATATACATATTTTAGGCACATCTACAAAGTCAAACAGTTGTTGGTAGATTAATTAATCTCTTAATGATAATATTATTCCAATAAAGTTTCAAATCACACATTTCATACCTTTATACTCCCGTATTATATCTGATAATTTTTTTGAATTATGTAGCACGGAGCCAAAAACAAGAAACTTAGACAATTAATTATCCCCTTACCTGACACTGTTGTTATTTAAAGTAATCACTATTATTTAAAGTAATCGCTATCCTAATTTCTATTGAAATTCCTTTAATATTCCATTAATATTCCTTTTCTTTACCATTTAAACGTTTATCTCAATCAACTAACTATAAATATGCAATAAAGACACAATTAATTCCTAAAAATCAAATTGTGACTACAAATTATTATCACAATTATCACAATACACCCAATTACACCCACATTCATTCATTAATTATAAGATGACCAGATTTTACTTAAAAGTTTTGAAATGTAGCTTTATAGATATTCCATATAGTCTACACCTTTTTAAGGTCACTTACTAACTACAACACAGAAGATAAATCTTTTTCCCACAATTTAAACTCTACTTAAATGTATAAAATACCATTATATTCAAAAACATTTTTAAATCCTAATACCTAACTTAAACTCTATCCTAAATGCAAAATATAACCCCAATAAAAATAATTAACCCCATTTCACCTTTACTAAATCATTATTACCACTCTACGCTCCACCAATTACTACAAAACTACATACTACTGAGTTACACATAGTCAACCATTACTTTCTTACAGAGGCATTATCTATTAAAGAGGAGGGACATTCTATACACAGATAAGACACTTGTCTCATGTTCTCTGTTGCCTCTTCTTTCCTCTCCACTTCCTTTAGATGTCTGAAATTCTTGAATTCATGTAATCTTAAATCTGCGTTCTTCCTTCTCCATTTCCACAAACCAATCGCCGTTCTTTTGTAAAGTTTAAAGTTCTTTCTGCATCTTCTTGACTACTTCCTTATCCTCACCTGGCATTTTAAAGAATGTCCCTTTTTCTGTTGTATTTTTGGCCTCACACTTATCAAATTCTTTG
The DNA here is from genome assembly GCA_029375565.1 of Gekko gecko. Taxonomy (NCBI): domain Eukaryota; kingdom Metazoa; phylum Chordata; class Lepidosauria; order Squamata; family Gekkonidae; genus Gekko; species Gekko gecko. Next base: position 210,915,946 of record JAPDNY010000005.1, on the reverse strand, counting down.
AATGGTGTCTTAAATAAAGTTCAGATTTCTGAGATATATTTTCTGTGCTTAAAGGCTGGCTATCCAATGGCTCCCTCTCCTGGCCACAGTCCTGTTGTTCATCTAACACTTGTGAAGGTTGTTCCAATTTCTCATTATTTTCCGTCTCCAAATGTAAAGTCTGTGATCCTTCAAGCAGATTTTTAAAAGCTGTTGCAACTGCTTGTTTAATTGATTCTTCTAAAAAAATTAAATTGTTTAACAGTAAGGTCTCCTATTTGTACATTTAAATCTAGTTCTTCGTCATCCTCTGCCACCACCATCATTTTCTCACTCCACATTACATAACTTTTTAAAAAATATAACCTTTTAAAATGCCATTTAATTAAATTCCACAGTCCTTTTGGCGTAACATTCAGCAGTTTTCTTTCACATTTTTCCACAACTCTTACTCTGGTTAATGAGTACTTTACAGTCAGGTAAACAGTTTTCTTTTTCCTTACCCCACTTCTCCACTTCTCCACTTCTTCACAACAGTCACTCCCCCAACTTTTCATAGCCACTTTCACAAAAGAATTGGGGATAACTAAAAGGGTACTTAAATCGAAGCTTCCGACATATTGCATACAAATACGTGAAAAAATATTCTAGGTATGATGTGCTACTTGCTTAGTATAATTTAAAACGGCTGGTCGCTGCTCGTAGAACACGGAAGCCATGTTCCTCCACGTCTTCGCTCCCACTTTAGGACAAACTGGCATCTCCCCCCATGATTGCCATCAATGGAGGGGGCCGGCAAAACCCCTGCCACTTCACCTCCCTCCAGGAAGCAAAGCAGAGCCCACCCAATCGACAGGGAGCTCCAAAAAGAATGAAGGGGAAACAGATGGGTTGGAGACAATCTGAGACCCGTCCATTTGCAGCGCCATTCAATACGAAGAAGAATTGTGTGTGATATTTTGAACTCTTAAAAAGTCCCTTCTGAACAGAGCTCTCCCCTTTCAACAAACCCTCCTTAATTTGATACAGTTCTCAGAAAAATTACTCTGTATACAATTCGGCATGAGATTTTATCTCTTACAAACAATCAGCAATGCATTGAGCTGTAACCCACAAACGTAACATCTGTAATGTGTCCTATCGTGTTATTTTTGTGATGCTTATAATCTTTGTATTGATTTTCTGTGTATACGTGTGAACTGGGGAAGCTTAGTAACAGTGACACCAAAATAAACAGTCAACTATTGTCAGTTAGCCTGTCAAATTAACAGTACTATGCACTATGTTCTGTTATTTTTAAAACAAAATTAAATTTCAGGTAGCAGTCTATTATTCTGATAGACTGCTATATTTTAAATGCTGTGTCCTGAAAATATGACCAATTAAAATGTGTTAATACAAGTTAATTAAATTTAAATTAATTTAACAATTAATCCAATGGTAAATAGTACAATCTATTACAATCAACCAATCTATAAATCACTCTAACAATTAATCAATTATGGAGCTTTAAACCTTCTCATTCCCCCCTCAACCCCCTCCAATGAATTAAGCTTATTGTACAAGAAAAACAGCCATGCATTTCTATTATCATTTTTAAATAATTTTAAAAGAAATACAACCATACAATTATAAATTAATTTTGATTATGGAGCAATCTTGGCATAAGCTCAGAAGTTTTATCCTATTAATAAGACATAAAATCTTTAACGTGCTGGGATCTTTGTTAGTTTTCCAGGAGATTCAGTTGGGAATTTTCTTGTGTAGGATTTTAATTCCCATTCCATGGGATCATCTAGGTGAAGTGCTTTCAGTAGATGTTGGCCACTATCTTCATCTTGAGCTATGAATTGCTGTCCACGATGTATCACTAAGAGCTTTCCTTGTGCATTCCATTTGTATTTATATCCAGCTTCGTGTAATTTTAAGGTGACTGGTTTCAAAGTTTTTCTAAGCTGGAGAGCCTCTGGTGGTATATCAGGCAGGACTGATACGTTAATTTCCCGAAATGTGAGGTGACCCTTTCGTCTGGCTTGGTTTAAAATTGCTTTGCGCACCCAAAGATCTGCCAGGGTTATTACAATGTCCCTAGGAAACTTTCTGTTTGGGGCATTTAGAGGCCCCCTTCTGAAGGGTTTTGAAATTACAGGGAAGACTCCTTCCTCTGCTCCCAGTTCTGCTGCGATCAGATTCCCCATGAAGCAACTGAGATCATTATTCTCTTCAATTCCTTCTGGGAGGCCGCAGAATTTAAGACTATTTTGGCGCTGGGACATTTCAGGGTAAGCAACATGATCTCTTAGTGACTGGGTCTCTCCCTGAAGCATGCAAGTTTGTGCAAGTTTCCTCTTGTACTGTCTGTGCTAGAGTGAATGCTATTTCAGTTTTTTCCCCCGTCTGTGTCAGTGTTTCAGCTACTTCTGTCAGCTTATCATTCAGTGAAATATGCATTCCTGCCATTTTCTCAGTTATAGAGTTTAAAATAGTCATTTCCATCGATTGGAAAGATGCTTGTAGGTAGTTTTGTAAAGTTTTGTTTACTGGGTCATTTAAGGGAGCTTCTTTAGGCTTGGGAAAAGCTCCAGTTGCCATTTTGTTTTCCGTTAAAGCCTCTGACTCGTTTTGTTTTTTACTAATTTCAGCCATAAAATAGTGCTTAATTGATTTGTTTTTACCCTTTGGAGATTGTGCTTGTGTTCTGCCTGATTTTCCCATCAGTTAAATCACTTTCCCATTGGCTGCTACTTTATGTGGTGTGCAGGGGAGGGTTTCAGGGCTGGAGACTGCGGTTTAGGCGAGCGCCATGTTTCGTAGCATTGCCACGCCCCCACCGAAGGAACTCTGTTTTTTTAAAAAAAACTTTTTTGAAACTCGATTGAGCCTACTCTCTTTAATACCCTCCCTTCAGCCTGTGCTTAATGCTTGTTTTATCTGGGAAAAGAACAAAGTTTGAATCCGGTGGCGCTTTTAAAACCAACAAAGTTTTATTCAAGGTATAAACTTTCGTGCGCACGCACACTTCTTCAGATACAGAAGTGTTTTTGCACACAAAAGCTTATACCTTGAATAAAACTTTGTTGGTCTTAAAGGTGCCACTGGACTCAAACTTTGTTTGACCAACACAGCTACCCACCTGGTTGTATCTGGGAGTAAGCCCCACAGACCACTGCAATTTCTTTCTGTGTAAACACAAATGTTATCAGACTGACACGTTCACCTCCATCCTATGTAAGCTTATCTGAAATATGATATGTTGAGTATTGTAGTTGTTAAGATAGTGCAGACACACAACTGAATCGACACTTATTTTCCATCCAGAGCCTTAGATTCTGTACCTTTAAGAACTGAGCTGAGAGGAAAGTGCTATTTTGCATAACTTCTTCTGTTAAGGCAGTATAAAGATTCGAATAACACCTGACCAAACTCCTATCCTGTGCAATTCTTAAAATTGGAGCAGCACTCTGCATCTGGATCCAGTAATGTTCTATTTTCCCCTCTTCCTCCAAGAGTCCTTTCTGACTCAAAACTTTACTTCCAGTGTTCCAGTGGTGGACAAGCCATTTAATTTACAGGCTTTAGTTCCCAATCTGCCGAAGTGCTCATTCCACCTATATGACCCTAACAGTCTTTTTCTTTTTATGTAATTTGCTGCTGCCTCTGAATTTTACTGTTTTAATGATTTTAATGTAATGTAATTTTATTGTAATGAGTCTGACTCTGCTTGTTGTGATCTGCCCTGACCACGCTTTTGGGGAGAGTGGAATAAAAATCCAAAAAATAACAATAAGTGAAGAAACAGGAAGATAAACTACATCTTTGACACATTTGCCAATTGGAAACCATTCTGTTTTTCCATATACTGTTGTAACAGAAACAGAACCATGCCCTGAAGTTCTGGCAGCGGGAGAAGAGCTGTTTGACTAATTGAATTGGTTGCTTCCATGGCAATGAGCATTTGTGCCAACTCACCAGTGACCTCTACTGGTATTTTGTAGAAGGCAAAAGGTTAACAGGCAGGGTCTCAGCTGAGTGGCACCTGCAGAAGATGGTCTGTAGTTATGGTTCTCAGATAGCTGTGGAAGGGGGGAAATTCCCTTTAAGAAGAACTTAATGTGTGGAAATGGGCAGCTGAAACTTTTCATGGCACAGAGGTAACATCACCTCTATAGACATTGTCTGGTAAATAATGTCCCGTTAAGCCTTTATTAAAGGGAGAGGACATTTTTCTCCAACCCTGTAGCAATGCTGAAAGCTGGAAATTCCAAGGATCTGAGCTGTCAAAATTATTTTTTTTCCTGCCAAGCTTATTTTTTCCTTGCAGCTATAGAAATTCTGGGCTTCTTGCCAAAGTATTCAGTGATTCCCCAAAGTCTGCACTGTGATGGGAAGAGAAAGTAATCTGTTGTATATACAGGAATCTTGTGGCACCTTAAAGATAAGCTTATGTTGGAACAAAAATTTGCTAATGGGGGGTTAGACCCCACCCCCAAATCTTCAGAGGCAAAAATCAAGGAGGTGCAGATTGCTGCTGGAGAAGTGGGCTCTAGTCAACAAGAGACCCACAATAAAATTCTGTTAGTCTTTAGGTTGCCACAAGACCCCTGTTGACTTTTTGGTGCAACAAACTCTCCCTCTGGAACCATGAGATCCTGCTGTACATGTGTGAGGTAATGGGCCATGCTCCCTCTCTTAGTCTTCTGGGAAGGAACTGCAGGACTGAAGATTGCACAAGGGGAGGTAGATATTCTACAACTGCATGGGAGGCTTGGGGGATGCTGCACTCAGCACAGCTTGGATGCCTCACTCCCTCCTCGTTTACGTGTCTGGGCCTCACCTCTGGCTCCAGCAATGCTTTACAGACTGAAGCAAACTTGAAAGGAAGAACTGCTCCAGAAGTAGACAAGATGTGATGCATAGCCATCGTGCACTATTGGCTTGGCTTCAATGGAACCTGATGTGTTTATTTTGTCAGAGATGGATTTCTTTTCTCCTTTTCTCAGAGATTTCCTGCCTACCCTTCAGCTATCATCCATTGCCCCAGCTTTCTCAGTCTCTTTTCATTTCGCAATGACTGTAGCTTATTGCAGCAACACTCAGGTAGCCAAAGCTGGCTCAAGGCTCCCTCACCCACTGGGCACACTGGCAGAGAAGGAAGGTGATAAAGCTAGAGAAGGCCTGACTCATGAAGCTGCCTTATACTGTGTCAGATCGTTAGTCTATCAAGGTCAGTATTGTTTACTCTGGCTTGCAGCAGCTCTTTGAAGACAGGCCACAGAGACAGAAAAACAGTGGAATCTGAGACTTGATTTTCCAGTTTCAGTTGAAAGCTGTCATTGGCTATGATTGACTATGGAGGGAGACTGGTATCACTGGGGGCCTTGCCAGCTGTCTGCCAGCTCATCTCTCCCCAACATGCTTTTCAGTGGAAAGCTATTTCATTGTCACACTAGAAGTATTATTAGGATTGTACACTCTAACTGATTGCATTTACATTTCTAAGATACACTTTGTAGTTCTACCCACTGTTTCTTTTTAAGCATGCACATGTCCAGGTATTAAAAGGTCAGTCCTATACACATATGCTGTTTGTTCTGTCCCTTCCCAAGCCCTGGTTTAATTGTACTCCTTTCTCCCTTTCCTGTTATCAAAGATGATTAATCTAATTGTGTATTCACAGGATCAGCCAGACTGGCTTTGAAGGGTTAGGGTGAGCTGTGCTGTTTATTACAAACTTGCCTGCCAAGTATGTTCTTTCCCTTTTCACTCTATCCTCTTGAAGCATCTCGGGTTAACTGGCTAGTATGACGGCATAGACACAATCTCCTCCAGGTGGTTGCATAAGATTGCCAATAAAAATAGACAGGGTAAGGACCAAGAGCACCTATGTACCATGAATGCACAAATAAATAGGAAACCGCCCCTCAACTTTGCATGGTACAACATGGCTAAACTCTAGGGTGTAGTGTAGTTTCTTCTCAACCTAGCCCTGAACCTCAGAAATCTCATCTTTAATTGAAGTGGGACAACACTGCAAGGAGGTACTTTTAACTTTCTTCTCAATACACTTTAAATTATCTGGTTGTGGTTACAGAGGAGCATTGAAGTACTGGTGTCCACTAGTGTCCAGATTTTGATTTGCAGGCACATGTGAAGTTAACCATAGATTTCAGTTCCTCTGTGTGCACGTGCCCTTTTTCCACAAGCACTTGGGCACATTGCAGAAACAAGGCAGAAAAGGGAAGTCTGCACTAGTTTCCTTTAGGTGTGATTCCAGAGATGGGCATAGGTGGTTATGTGCCGGGGTAACCTGGCTAAAGAACAAAAAAGCAGGTCACCCAGGAAGAGAAAGAATGGAAAGCTAGCACAGACCGTATGTGCACTAATTTTGAAATAAAGTTTAGAAAGATGCTGTGTTAAATTGCAAGGAAATCCCCCCCCCCCATGGAAGACCATTCCACTGACTTTGTGGTGGTCTCTGTGCTGATTTCCCATTACACCTGGGGAAAGGGGCCAGAAGGGAGTGGAGTGCAACCTTTTCAGAAGGCAGTGCTGCAGAGCAGTAAGACTGGGGGAACTCTGTTCATGCAGGAAAGAGAATGTGAATGGCCTTTCCAGTCCCAGAAAGCAGCTTCAAGTACAATCCTAAACAAAACTACACTCTTCTGAGTCCATTGACTTCAGTAGATTTAGAAGATTCTAACAGGATTGCAACATTAGATAACTCTTTGCCCAGCTTTCTGTGCTGGATTTGCTGCCACTCTTTCCAACCATGTGTGCAAAGTAGGGATGGGTATGAACCAAAACTGGTTTGTATAGGTTTGTGAGCCATTTAAAGTTTAAATCCCTGCTTTCTGCTCCCTGGGAAAGTGGTGGGGAGCAAACAGCAGGGGTTTAAATGGCTCCATTTAACCCTCCAGTTCTGCTCCCCACTGCTTCAAAATGGGGGGGACCAGAGGGTTAAAAATGGGGGTGAAGTGCCTCCCATGGGGCATCTTCTCCTGTCTGCTGGCCATAGCTCTCCCCAGCGAGCAGAAAGGAAGAGGTGAAGTGCCTCCTTTCTGCTGGCTGGGGAAAGTCATGGCTAACAGAAAGGATGGCGAGAAGTGCCCCCTGGAAGGCCCCTTCCTTTCTGCTGGCTGGGGAAAGCCAGTAAGAGAGGTCTCCCTGCCAGCCCACCTTCAAGCTCTTGTAAAGTAAAGGTAGAAGTTCCCTTGCTCAAAAGCCAGTCAAATCCGAATCTAGGGTTGCAGTGCTCATCACTGTTTCAAAGCCGAAGAGCCAGCGCTGTCTGAAGACGTTTCCATGGTAATGTGTCCGGCATGACTAAACACCAAGGTGCATGGAATGCTGTTACCTTCCCACTGAAGTTGCAATTTCTAATTTGCATCTATTTACAATTTCTTGCTTTCGAACTGCTAGGTTGGCAGGAGCTGGAACTAGAGACGGGAGCTCACTTGGTCATGTGGCATTCTCGGGTCTCGAACTGCTGAACTACTAACCTTCCACAGCCTGCAGTTCAGCATCTTAACAACTTGAGTCACCGCAGCTCCCTCAAGCTCTTGTACAGCCCCTTTAAATAGGACCGCACAAGAGAACTCGAAGCTGGGGCAGCGGGGAAACTTCTCTCTGTAGGCTCAGCTTTATTGGGCTCCCTTCTACAGCTCCTTTAAATGCACCCGTCTAAAGGGACTGCCCAAGAGAGCCCAAACCAGCTAACCTGTGGGAAGACTGCTCCCTGCTGGCTCAGCTGTTTTTTGGGCTGTCTTCTGTAGTTCCATTAGAAGTTTAATGGGACTGCACAAGACAGTCTGGAATTTCACATTACCAAGTTTCAGCTGGTTTGAAGCCGTTTTTGATCTGTCTTGAAGTAAACCGGTACAGGGCTGCAATTTCACATATGGCTTTCCCCTACCGGAAAGGAGCCAGATCAGAAGCGGTTTGGCAATTCAGACTGCACCGCTTTGTTTTCCCATTTCCCACCCACTTCGTCTTTTTTTTTTTGAACATTCACTTTAGAGCACTATAGCGCTATAATACAACCTCAAAACAGTAATGGGATTCCGATGGGATCACTATGGCACTGTTTTGATGTTGTGTTATAGTGCTATAGCACTCTAAAGTGAACGTTAAAAAAAAAAAAGCCGGAGATCCCCCACACGGGTGAAAAATGGCAGGGAAAAGTGTTTCGAATCCGGGAGAAGAAACTGAAGACTACTTGGAAGCGGTTTACAGGAAAACGATTCAGCCCCGTTTCCTGAATGGGACAGAAGTATTTGTGTGTGAAAGTACAAATATATTCTGGTAGGGAACCGGTTCTAAAATGGTTCTGTCTGAAATGTCAGACCAGAAACCGTTTGGAAACTGTTCCTGAACTGGAATATATTGCCTGTCTGAAATTCCCCAGTCTGAAACAGCTGAGCATCAGGGAACACCTCCCTGCCACTCAGTTGTTTTTGTGGGTTTTGCAGGTAATAAAAAGCAGAGTTTAAAGGTACTCTGAGTCCCTTTAAGCCCCAGCTTTCTGCTCCATCCATGAATTGCTACAAACTGCTTTAAAAATTTGTGGAAGTTTGCAATGGTAGACCATTGGTAGACCATAAATGGTAGATCATAAATGAACTTCTGATTGTGAACCATGAGCAGGGCAAAATTCATTATTAATCTTGCTTCATGGTTTGGTTCATGCCCTCCCTAGTGCAAATTACACAAGAAATTCAGATCTAAACTCTCTAACATAAGATCTCTAACATACCAGGCCTGTTCACCATGATGCCAAGATATTACAAAAACACAAGTGGGGACCCTCAAGAAACTTGAAGGAGCAGCCATCTTATTTCCACCATTTTTGATTCCTTCTAATTCCCTCCATTTCTCTCAGTCTCTCTCTTTTTCCCCATTCCCTTGCTTAGTTTCTGCCTCTCTCCCCCATATCTGCTGTCACTCCTTCTCTCCTTCTGCCTCCCTCACTCCAATCATTCTCTTTCTCTCTCTTCCTGGCTGATTGGCCTCTTCCCTGTTGCATTGGCTGCCACTTGCCTATTCCCCCCTTCTCAGCAGCATTAGCAGCAGTTTGCTTAGCCTCCCCTCCCCTGCAGCTTTGCCACCTGGGCAGCTTGCCTGGTCGCTGCGTCTTTTCCCTGCCATGGTGCCTGCCACTTGCCTCCCCCTACCAGCTTCACTGTCAGCAACCCCCCTGCAGATCCTCATCTTCTGCCTCCCAGTCTCTGTGCTGCCTCTTTGCCGCCTCAACAGCAGTGGCAACTCCTCCCCCACCCACCTGCAACTTCACGGCCTCAGGAGGAGAGCTGCATAGGTGCAGACAATACTTTTCTTTTAGGGGATTCCCCCCCCCACATATTTTTAAAAATTTTAAAATTTTTCTGCAAATCTGGGGAGTCCTCCAATATTTTTCCTTTAAATTACCTCATACATACATACATATCTGCATATCATGTTTACTATCATAATATGTTAGCTATTTAAGCAGCCTCTAAGTGTTACACTACTGTTTTTTTTATAAAACTATCTCAATATAAATTTTCTAATAGTTAACAAATTTTCTTACAGTTACTTTCTTGTCTAAGCAATCTACAATCATTTAGTTATTGTTCCCCTACATCTAAAATCCTTACACCAGATTAAATGCAATGCATCTATCGCTTTTCTATGCTCAAACTTAATGCAAAACAGAAATACAAAGGTCTTCTTCCAATTTTAATTTACAATCTGTTATATCATTTTCAATATCATCTCCACAAATCCCCATCAAATTATTTATATGTTATGATCCCTTATTTAAATCTAACTGCCACTCAAATTATAAGCATCAAATAAATGCCACATAGTTTTGTTATATAATTCTCCACCAATGCTTAACAAAATATTTATGAATGATAATGCTTTATATAAATCTAATTAGCACTCAATTTACATCATTTTGAATATTACATAAACAAAACTTAACACACATTTAATTTTATGAAATTTAAATCTCTTCAGTATAATCCTAAATTTTTAATTATACTCCCTTATACCAGTATAATTGCCACTCAGTTTATATGCATCAGATAACATAGCCTTAACCAGTCCTAGCCAGTAATACAAGTCTAGGAATTTCTAAACCCATTCTTATTTATAAAATTTAAATTTCTTCTTCTTCTTCTGGATCCTTCTCTTCAATATAATTTTAAGTCTATGCTGTTCATTCTTGTAGATGAGGAGATTTTCCCTTAAATCTCACCTTCCATATTTCATCCCTGTGGTAGTTATATACTCCATAAATTGCCATTCTTTTGGCACTGGTTTTCCCTTGAAGATTTTAAAAGTTCCAAGTTCTAGATACTCTTCAAATGCTTCACTGTGGTTCTCTGAGCCTCTGTTTTTCCTCTATTTTGATGAGTCCATTCTTCCACGAGATCGATCCAATTGCTTAGTGTCTTTCTTGGAGTTTGGATCCAATTCTGGGATGGTTTCAATTCATGCTGGTGTAATCTGCCAGTCCTCCTGAATAAAGAGAAATAGGTCCTCTAATGCCAGACTGACAGCTTGTGAAATAGCCGTGCTCAGTTCATCACATAATGCCTGTGTCCAGTAGGTGTATCTCCAAACACTTGAGTTGGTATTTTTCCTAATGTGGCTTGTATTTTTTCCAATAGTCTCAACAGCATTTTCTCCACAGAAGTTCACACGCAGAGGTCTCTCAACAGCAATCAGGTGGCCAATAGTTATTGTAAAGGCCTGTCAATGTAGTTTTTAATAGGTTCAATGGGACAGTTAGTAATTAGGGTAATTCTAGTACTAAGTTCAGGGGGAATTTCAGACAGGCAATATATTCCGGTTCAGGAACAGTTCCCAAACAGTTTCTGGTCTGTCATTTCAGACAGAATCATTTTAGAACCAGTTCCCTACCGGAATATATTTGTACTTTCACACACAAATGCTTCTGTCCCATTGTCAGATAGACTGCCATGTGTCATTGTTTGCTGTTCTCGCTTTGCTTTCCTCGCTTACGCCTAGTCTGCCAGCTGCAACTGTGGGAGAATCATTCACTGCTGCTGTTATCTGAGTGGCCTTGAGCAAGCGGCTTTTGGTATGTTTTCCCAGCCAGTGGAAATATACCAGTCTTGGGTAGCCTAGCAGTGGGGGGGGGGGGGCAGTTCTCCCAATTATTATGTAGTCTCCCGCTGGGAGCTTTCCCACGCGTGCGCTAAGATTTCATTCGCTAGTTCAGCTTATGCATCATGCTATATCTTTACCCCTTGGGGCCCAGTCGGGCATTCCTGACAATAACTCTGCTACTATGGGCAACATCCTTGTATTCCAATAAAGCATATCTTTGTATTGAAGAGTGCCTGGACTTGCTTGCCATTGAACCTGACAGAAATTTGTCAGGAATCCATCTCCCTGGCATGTATCTCTCCCACTGAGATGAGCGGCGCTGGAGGAGAGGGGGTACAGACCACGGCCCCCAACACCATGGCGCCTACCACGACCATGGTGCCCCCAACGACCATGGCGCCCATGACCACGGCCGCACCTATGATGACCGGGACATCTCCATCTACTGGTGTTGGGACCCCTGCATCCATGGCTGCCACACCTATTTACAGTCCGGCAGGGCCTACGATGGGGAATGGGGGGGCCATTCCTCGCACCCAGTTGTCATTTTTCCCCTCCAACTGGATAAAGGGGTCACCTATCGTAAGCCCCGGGACTGGACAAGGAATCTGAGGGACTCTACTCAGATTACTTGGTCGTTGCCAGGCAGCCAGAGCCAGGACAGTCTGTTTGATCCCTGCCTGAGTGTGGGAAGTTTGGGGATGACACCAAGTCGGCCCACTCGAGCCCCTCCAAGACCAAGTCCTGGAAAGGACACTGATGCTAGACTGGATAATCTGAAGGCTGATTGCTGTAGGATTGCACAAGACCTGGGACAGTTGTTGCACACGTTACCGGCCACAATCAACCAGGCGATTCAAGCGCACGGAGCGGGGCAGCCCAGAGCCCCTGTGCCAGCTCCGGTGCCGGCCCCTGTACCAGCACCTGCACTCCCACCTCCACAGCCGGTCTTGCCTCCACCGGCCCCGGTGTTGCCTTCACCAGGGCTGCCGCCGGGGCTGCCGCTGGGAGGGCTGGCACCTCAACTGCTCCTGCCTCCTCCTGGGCCAGGGCCCCTGCCAGTACCAGTGCCAGTACCACCGCCCGGGCCGGTCCCACCGCTCGCTCCGATGGTTCCCCAGGCAGTGCCCCGACCGAAAGACTTATTGGATATTACGTTCGACAGGGACCCTGAGAACTTATCCTTCTTCATTTTACAAGTGGGAAAGTTTGTGCAGCACTGGGCCCACCTCTTCCAAGATGAAGAGCAGCAGGTGGACTTCATCGCCTCCCGGTTGCGTGGGATTACTACCAGCTGGTACGTGTCGCTCCATGACCTAGAGGCTGTGGAATTAGGGAGTGTAGATGCCTTTATGTGGACATTGAGAGCCCACTTTGAAGATCCCGCAGCAGCTCAGGAGGCCTTTCTGCGTACTTTCAGGCAAGGGAAGCTCTCGGTTCGAGAATACTCCACGGAGTTTCAAAGGCATGCTGCTAAAATTCAGGATTGGACCGACCCTGTCCTAGCACAACAGTATAGACTGGGACTCTCAGTCGACATGTGTAATAATGTCCTGAGTTCTAAGGACCCTGAACCCTGCAGGGCTGGATGGAGGAGGCAGAGAGGGCCAAGAGCCGACTCCTCACCATGAAGCTGGATAGCACACTGAGTGCCAGGCAGCTGCCCGCTACACCTCACCCAAAGACCAAGCCATCCCTGCAAAAGCCCTTGGTCAGAGATCAACGAATGAAGCAAGGGCTTTGCCTGAGATGTGGGGAAAGGGGGCATTTCGCCGCCTCCTGCCTGGGGAAGAGGCCGTGAAAACATCGGTGCAAGAGGACTACAGCAACCCCACCGAAGTGCGGAACAGCCAAGCCATGGAACCCCCGGGCCCTACATGCCAACACCGACTACCTGCAACAGCAGTCGAGCGAGGACGACGGGATGGAGTTGCTGGGAAATGAGCAGGTCCTGTTGAAAGTGGCGCGGCACAGCAGGACCCACCCTCAGAAGCGCCTAAAGTGGTGAGCAATTACCCATCCCTCGTTTTTGTAACTGTGATCATAATGAACCCTGCTATGATGACACATATCAGGGTTCGAGGACTCATAGACTCGGGTTGTGGGAGGGACCTCATAAACCCTTCCCTGGTGTCAGGCTTGGAGACAGCGGTGGTCTGCTTAAAGGACCCTTAGTGCTTATCCAAATGGATGGTTCGCCAATGAAGGAGCCCTGTAGATTTGAGACTGTGCCATTGAGGGTCAGGGCCGGCGACCATTGGGAACATCGCCCTTTTGTGGTGGCACCTGGGGCAAGGTTTCCCCTGGTGTTGGGCAGCCCGTGGCTCCATGGACATGATCCTTATATTTTATGGGACGAGGGTATCGTTCGCTTCATCTCCCCGAAGTGTGCAACGCACAAATGAGACCCAGCCTGGGGTATCCCACCAGACAACGAACCCCCAAGGGCCTGTCTGGTCGCAAAGGAGTTAGCACAAATCCCTAAGGATTACAAAGACTTGTCTCGGGTGTTTGAGGAGGAGGAAGCAGACGAGATCCCCCCTCACCGCAATTCGGACTATGCAACTGAGTTGCTCCCAGGTCATAAAATGCTGAAGGGAAAGATTTATGCAATGAGTCCTGCAGAAAAGGAGGAATCACGGAAGTTTATCAACAAAAATCTAGCCCGGGGTTTTATCCGCCCAGCCTCCTTGCCGTTTGCTGCTCCGGTCCTTTTCTGCAAAAAGAAGGATGGGGGGCTCTGTCTGTGTACAGACTATCGAGGTTTGAATGCTGTATCAGCCACTAATGCATACCCCATGCCCCTGATCAAAGACCTCCTCGCCGAGGTGTCCAAAGGCAAGATCTTCTCCAAATTAGACTTGAGATATGCTTACTTCCGTGTGCGCATCCGGCCAGGGGATGAATATAAGACAGCATTCAATACCCCTCTGGGACAATCTGAGTACAGAGTGATGCCATTTGGGCTCCAGGGGGCTCTGGGAGTATTCATGAATTTAATCAACAAAGTGTTACACAAACACCTTTTCAGGGGCGTGGTTGTTTACCTGGATGATATTTTATTGTACTCCCCTGACCTAGAGTCCCATATTCGCCTGGTTTGAGAGGTGCTCCAAACATTGCTCACGCACAAACTGTTTGTCAAACTCTCCAAATGTGAATTCCATCAAACCTGCATTGACTTTCTGGGGTACCGCATATCGCCCAAAGGTCTGAAAATGGACCCTAAGAAAGTGCAGGATGTATTGAACTGGGAGCCCCCAAAAACACATAGGCAACTCCAGAGTTTCATCGGATTTGCGAATTTTTATCGCCATTTTCTCCCCCACTTTGCCCAAGTGAGCTTGCCCCTCACCGATCTCCTCAAAACAAAGGGGAAAGGGGCGGAGGCTACAAAACCTGGGGCAAAGTTAGACTGGAGTCCCAAGTGTCAGGAGGCGTTCGAGCGCTTAAAACAGCTCTTCACCACAGAGCCCATGCTAACGCACCCAGATGAAACAAAAAAGTTTGTGGTGCACGTCAACGCCTCCGACACAGCCGTGGGGGGAGCGATCCTGCAGGAAGGTCCGGATGGCCAGCTGCACCCATTAGCCTATGTCTCCCATAAATTCAATAACACTGAAAGGTTCTGGCCCATCTGGGATAAAGAAACAGGGGCTGTCCGTTTGGCCCTGGCTACCTCGAGACATTGGCTGGAAGGAGCTCGGGTCCCATTTGAGGTGTGGACTGACCATAAAAACCTCAAAGTGTTGCGCAAACCCCAGAATCTAAATGCCAAACTGTTCCGGTGGGCTGAATTCTTTTCTAAATTTCAGTTTAGTCTCTATCACTTCCCTGGGCAATCAAATCCTCTGGCTGATGTGCTATCGCGCCTCCCCCAGCACGACAGCAAACGGGTGGAGGTCCGAGAATCCTTTTTCACTCCCTCCCAATTGAGTGGAGCCGTTTTGACCCGAAAAAAGGACATGAGGGAGTCACTTCAGCCCAACTCAGCAACCCCGTGGGAGGAGAAATTTGCAAAGGCCATCACTGAGGCTGAGAGGCAGGAACTGCAATCACAGGGTTCCTTGCAGTGCCGGGAGAACGGGTGTTGGTACAAGGGAGAAAAATTGTCCCAGAGAATATTAGGGGAAAGGTCTTACAAGCAGTCCATGGGTCTAAGCTGGCGGGGCATTTTGGTTTTGTAAAATCTTTACACTTGCTGCAACACAATTTTTGGTGGAAACAAATGCGTAAAGACTTGTCAATGTTTGTTCAATCTTGCCAAACATGTAGCATGTGCAAACCAAGGGGGGGAAACCCCCTGGGTTGCTCCAACCGTTACCGACCCCGAAAAGACCCTGGGAGGTGATATCAATGGACTTTATAACAGATCTGCCCTTGAGTAAGAACATGACCATGATTTGGGTGGTTATGGACCTGTTTTCCAAGCAAGCACACTTCATCCCATTCCTAGGGGTACCCACGGCCCAGTTGCTGGCCAAAGCGTTCCTACAGCACAGTGTCAGATTACATACACTGCCAGCTAAAATAATTTCCGACCGTGGCACGCAGTTCGTTTCCAAATTTTGGGAAGAACTAATGTCCCTAATGGGCATCGAGCGAGCTCTCAGTAGTGCTTACCACCCGGAAACAGACGGTCAAACTGAAAGAGTCAATCAAACCCTAGAGCAGTACTTATGCTGTTTTACCAACTTCCAACAGAATGATTGGGTGGAACTTCTTCCATTAGCGGAGTTTGCGTACAATAATGCATGGCATACATCAACTGGTGTTTCCCCTTTTAAGGTGGCTTTGGGATATGACAGTCCCCCTTTGCCTTTCCTTACACCGACTCAGGGCAAAGGGGGGAATGCTGCGGACTGGTGTAAAAAACTGAGAGACTCTTGGCCAAGCATTTCAGATGCACTTGAGGCCACCAAGGCAGCTTACAAAGCCCAGGCTGACAGGAAGAGGGTGGTGGGTTGGGACCTGCAGCCTGGAGGGTATGTGTATCTACCAATGAAAAATCTAAATCTTCCACAGTCTTCGAAGAAACTGGCATGGAAATATATTGGTCCTTTTAAAATTCACCGGTTAATTAACAAAGTAACTGTTGAACTGGAATTGCCCAAGAGTCTTAAACATATTCACCCAACTTTTCACTACAGCCTCCTGAAGCCCAGTTGACCCCCCAACAGATGGCGCCAGGGAAGCCAGTTCCACCTCCCCTGATTGTGAATGGAAGTGAACATTATGAAATTGCGGACATTCTGGATTCCAAGTTCAAAAGAGGCCAACTCTATTACCTTGTAGAGTGGGTGCACTTTGGCCCACAGCATAGAGAATGGGTGAAAGTGAATGACATTAATGCGAACAAACTGCTACGTGATTTCCATCACAGGTTCCCAGGAAAACTGGGAGAATCCACAACTCTGTTGCAGTAACGAAGGTTGGGGAGGTTTTTAGGGGGGCAGAATGTCAGATAGACTGCCATGTGTCAGCATACTGTATTCATTGTTTGCTGTTCTCGCTTTGCTTTCCTCGCTTACACCTAGTCTGCCAGGTGCAACTGTGGGAGAATCATTCACTGCTGCCATTATCTGAGTGGCCCTGAGCAAGCGGCTTTTGGTAAGTTTTCCCAGCCAGTGGAAATATACCAGTCTTGGGTAGCCAAGCAGTGGGGGGGGGCAGTTCTCCCGATTATTATGTAGACTCCCACCGGGAGCTTTCCCGCGCGCACGCTAAGATTTCATTCGCTAGTTCAGCTTATGCATCATGCTATATCTTTACCCCTTGGGGCCCAGTTGGGCATTCCTGACAATAACTCTGCTACTATGGGCAATATCCTTGTATTCCATTAAAACATATCTTTGTATTGAAGAGTGCCTGGACTTGCTTGCAGTTGAACCTGACACCCGTTCAGGAAATGGGGCTGAATTGTTTTACCTGTAAACCGCTTCCAATAAGTCTTCAGTTTCTTCTCCCAGATCCGAAACACTTTTCCCCACCATTTTTTGCCCGCACGGGTGGTCTCTGGCTTTTTTTTTTTGAACGTTCACTTTAGAGTGCTATAACACAACATCGAAACAGTGCCATAGCGATCCCATCAGAATCCCATCACTGCTGTGAGGTTGTGTTATAGTGCTATAGTGCTATAGCGCTCTAAAGTGAACGTTAAAAAAAAAAAAAGACGATGTGGGCGGGAAATGGGAAGACAAAGCGGTGCAGTCTGAATTGCCAAACCGCTTCTGATTCGGCTTTTTCCCGGTAGGGGAAAGCCATGTGTGAAATGGCAGCCCTGTACTGGTTTACTTCAAGACGGATCAAGAATGGCTTCAAACCAGCTGAAACTTGTTAATGTGAAATTCCAGCAGATTTAAAAGTCTCTTTTTCTCAAAGGCACTCTGTACTCCTTTAGGGAAGCATATCTTCCATTGAAGCCTTACTGTTAACATCCAAAAAGAAGCGTCTCTACAAACCAATTGCCTCTTTCAGGCTGTCTGCCACTGTAGCAGACAATTTATGGTAAAGACTAGTCAGCTTGCACCTCTATTCAATTGTCCACGGCAAAGCATGATGTCTTAATGGGTTGTCGTAAGATAGTAAGTTTCACTCTAAATATCTTTCTTTTTTAGGAGGAAATTTTTTTTTGTAGCTATCTTATACAAGCTTAAATGACAGTCTTCCTTTGCCCCAGAAAGTATTTATCTCAGCATACTTTTCACGGGTCTTATCTAGTTTTGGCTGTTTCGTGGGGGCGGGGGCGGGGGGGCAATTCCACCTCTCCTTCTAAATCCCTTCAAAGATTTATAGGGGCTTATTTAAAAAAATTATCAGGTTCTTTCATGTTGCTTTCACCAGTACTCAGGAAATATGACTTCATCGGTATATGATGAGGCTCAAAACAACTCTCTGCTTGGGAGCAGACACATCTGGTTGCTGTTATGGCAGCCATAACTGCATCTTCTCCGTTCTCTGCTTCTGGGACAATTCAGGGCTTCCAGACTCTTCTGCCTCAAGTGGGAGGCCCAAATCAAGTCCCTTTGCTCCAGTCCTCCCTCCAGGAGGTCCAGTGGGATTAAGGCTCCCCTGAAGCCCCCATAAAAAGAATGAAGAATCAGTTGTAGCCAGGAACAATTCCTGGTGTCAACTGTCTCGATGTGCTGATATATTTCCAGTATTTGTTTTCTGGCTCGGGATAGGGTTGCTAACAGCATGGGGTTTTTTTCCCTGCCCCTTAGACAGAGACTTACTGTGTGGAAATGATCAGTTTTCATGGCACAGAGGCACGTAACATCACTTGGTAAATAATTTTATTTATTTTATTTATTTAATTAATTTATATCCTGCCTTTCTCCTTGATGGGGACCCACAGCAGCTTACATCATTCTCCTTTCCTCCATTTTATCATCACAACAACCATGTGGGGTAGGTTAGGCTGAGAGGGCATGACAACAACTAATGAACTCCAGCCATGAAAGCCTTCGACAGCATATAGAATGTGATTGGCTTAAGGTCACCCAGCAAGAATGAGGATTCAAACCTGGGTCTCCCGGATCCTAATCTGACACTCTTAACCACTATACCACACTGGCTAACATTCTTGTAAGCCTCTATTAAACGGATAGGACACTTTTTCTCCAGGCTGTTGGCGGGCCTATCCATTGGCATCATTTTCTCCCTTTCCCTCCCTCCTTCCTTCCATCTTCTGTAACATTTGCTTTCAGCAGCTACTTTTCAACAGGTAGAAGTACCTCTGAGCACATGTAGAGTGGCTTTCTCCCCTACTTTGCATATGCAGGGAAATGAAGTGATGGAGACCTGAGGTGGTATGATGGACTGCACCTCTTTAGACTGAAGGTGCAGGATCACAGATTGGAACACTGCTGTCTTTAAAAACCTCTATGCAAGAAGAAACTAGCACAGCAAACTAAGAGAACTGATAGACATTTTCTTCCTGATGTGCTAGTTTTCTCTTTGCATGGATGTGCTAGTTTTCTCTTTATTTTTTCAAAGTGCAAAGGAACATTCCAAACTGAAATCCTACTCCTGACAATCTACATTCTCAGGGCTCTGTCTGTTAATTTTCTTGTGTATGTGAATCAGGATTAAGTCATAACAATTGGTCTTTTTCATTCTAGGGTTAGAAGGGCTTCCTAATCAGGCAAGTCTGAGTCCACAGCAGGACTGGCTTTATAGGCAATTGAGGCAGTTGGCCACCACTATTCAAGGGATATCCATTAGTCTGGGAACAACGGGAGTTCATTCCTGTATAGCTTGCTTCCAACAGGAACTGTTGCAAGGAATTCTGAGACAGCACACGGGAAGTCAGTAGTGCTGAAAGCAACTCAGGTCTTTTTGAGTTTGATGGGTGCCTCTTGCATTGTGTTGCCCCAGACAGCTGCCTCAATGAGCAGTCTTCTCCCTTTCCAGATCTGGGAGCTGAACCACGTGGGACCTGCTGAGCAGCAAGCATGTGACAGGAAGTTATGTGACATAACAGCCATGTGACAAGAAGACTAGGAACCAGAACAATGACTTCTGGGTGCCAAGGACAGTGGGCAGCAGACAGGTGTACCATAATGAGAGCAAGTCAAGGCTTGATCTTCCTCTTGCTGACTTGTTGCTCTGCTCAGCTGGCATGCAAAGTTTGAATTGGTGGTTGAGTGTCTGTTTTGCATGCAGAAGGTCTGACATCCAGTCCCTGGCATCTCAATAAAAATGGATGAGATAGCTGGTGATGTTAAAGACCTCCACCTGCAATGTTGGTGGAGGTACTGCCATGACTAGGCAATACTGACCTTGACAGACCAATTGTCTGTATCCCAACTACTGACATAGACCACCAGGCCCAATCACGCTTAAACTCAAGCCTGCCTTGAAATCACTGTTGTCTCATCGACAGGGTGTTTCAACCAGAGGAACGTACCTTTGAAAAAGAAAAACCCTCAGGGCTTCAAACATTCAACCTCAACATAACCCAAAGTATAAAGCAACAAAAGACAGTTAACTCTATGAACTGTATAGGGCATGCAGATACAACAAAAAAAGGATCACACTGAAGCCACCTGAGGCCTTGCAATGTTTCATATAATGAAAATAGGGAATCCCATAGAACAAGGTCATGGTCAGGAGCTGACCTCTTCCCCACTAGTCCCTCTTAACTCTTTGCTGAAAGCTTCACGTTGTGCTGCATTCACTCTGCTGTTGTCTGCCCCAGGGACAGCATCAGAGGATGACAGAGCAGGCCATGTGCCAAGGCTATGGCCCAGGCGGAAGCCCAGCAATGTTCACTGATGCCTGTGCCATCTGCTGCCACCAGGAAAGAGAGATAGGTATTCAGGCACTTACTAATGTTACAAGTCAATTCAGGGACTCATAAAAGGGAGTGCATGCCCCAGATTTCATTGTATCATCAAGGAGGACTCTGGGATGAACTCTTAAGTATTCAGCCTGATCTGATGGAGGAAAATTCAGCCCTGGCTTTCACAAGGACCTAGAGTTCATCCTGAGAAACAGAAACCTGAACTTTTACAGACTGATATACCCAAGATGCTGAATTCTGCAACTTCTACTAAACATGCACATTTTTTGTTACTGCATGTTTAGCACTGTTCTCACAATTGGGGTTCTCCTCCACATAAAAACCGCACTGCTCAGCATGTTGATATCATTTTCTGAGCCCCCTCATCTGGGGGAGGGGGCAGAGTGGGGCTCTTTCCCACATTCTTTTATGGCTAATCAGAACCTGGCAAGGAAAAATAAAAAACAAACCGCCATGGAAAAGTTGTAGTCTCCTCCTTCCAAGCACTTCTGCCAACATGAAATGAAAGATGGCCCCAGAGGCTCATACGTTAGTTGGACAGTCTCCCATTCCTTGTGGGAATGAATGATCCAAGTCTTTCTGGTTTGTAAACTTTGTCAGACTATGGACCGCAGCAGATGCCTCATCATATCAGCCCCTCCCCCTTCCCCTCTCCCTACTTCCCTGGCCTGAGATCAGCAGCATGTATTTCTCTTTTGGGAGAAGTGGTTTATGGTAGCAGGAGATGGAAGACTTAATTTGGGCAGGGGGAGAGAAGAAGCTGTGCTGCTCTGTGCCAGTTGAATGGTGACTCCCATGTTCATTTTAATAGTTGTTGTGGCTTTTGAGCAACAGGCTGCGCTCCAAAATATACCAATCCTAATGGATCACAGATGGAAATTTCTGTTTGGAGAGATGAGGGGAAAGCTGAATTATGGGAATGTTTAGGCAGCCAGTCTGGATTCCCTAAAGTGTGGGGTTTGCAACCATTATAGAGCATGTTCTTCTGGGAGCAGCAAAACAAAAACTTCAGAATGGAGAGAAGACGGGAGGGGAGGGGTTGGAATCGGAATCTTAGCCTGCTTTTTGAGAGAGGCATCTGTAGCAGAGGGATTCTTAAGATCTTAGCTGATGAGTTTGGCCACAAAATGCAATAGAAGCCTTAATACTGAAGAAAGAAATGGGGGGGGGGGCAGGATGCAAGTCTTGCAGCAGCCTAAAGATCTCTGTTCTACTTTTATAGAGACTTGCACCAATGATGAACTGAGCCAAAATGTGCTTTATAATCTGAGATTCAGTGCTACGAAATGCAGAACTTCCAGGAAAGTCAGGCATACCTCAGGATACAAGCATGGAAGTTGTGGAGGGATAACTTGGGCAAAATGGTTACTCAGTTGTGGCCATGTTGGTCTTCATAGAAAATTACATTTGCACCTTGTTGACTTTTTGTACCTTACTATTTTATCCAATGCTAGTGGAACTGTTGACTTGGAAAATTAGTTAGTGGAATTAATCCCCCACCCCCAGCAACAATTAGGTAGACCAGCAGTTTTGTCAAACCACCACCCTAGGCGGCAGGAAAGGCTGAGAGTGTGCTGTTTCCAAGGCCAGCCAAGGAAAAGGCAGTAGGGTCTGTGGTAGGGCACAAGTTCTGCATGCATAAAGTTCTATCCCTGGTACCCCTTATTAAGGAGGGTGATGGGAAAGAGGTCCTGAAGACTGACCGGCAGTCAAACACTAAGCAAGATAGGCCAAAGGGTTGCCTCTGGAGGATATGAGTCTGGACTTTCCCATGAAAGCCACAGGGTTCATTGCAGCATGATGGGAAGATTCCCTGTCTACATGGTAAATGTAAACTATTACCTTGAGTAACTCAATCCTGTGCAGCAATTTAAATTGCAATTCCTAGTTCTTTTTCTTCCTGCTGTTTAAAATGATCACCACAAGGGGGAAGCCTACGCTAACTTCACAAACTTTTTTTTTTTTTTAAAGCAGAATAGTTTAGAGATTTCAACCTGCTGCTGGAGAACTAGCTCCCAAATGCCTGTGCGCAGAGGTCTTTTTGTAGAAAAACAGCTGCAGGAGCTCATTAGCATATGGTATGCTAATGAGCTATTAGGCTATTAACATATGCCACACCCCCTGACATCACCGGAAGTGATGTCAGAAGGGGAAGCAAAAGGGGGGGGGAGGCATCTTCAAAAGCCTCCCCTTCTCTTCCCCAGCTGGTCTGGGTGGGGGAGCTAAGAGAGAAGAGGTTTAAAGTTTAAACTCCTTCTCATGAGAGTTGAGCACCAGAAGGAGGAAAGAGGGAAGGAAAGAGAGAATGTAGAGAGAAGGAAAGAAGGAAGGAAAGAGGGAAAGAAAGAGAAGGAAGAAGGAGGGAAACAGGGAAAGGAGGAAAAAAGAGAAGAGAAGAAGGTGGGAAAGAAAGAGAGAAGAAGGAGTGAAAGAGGAAAAAGAGAGAAGGAAAGGAGGGAATGAAAGAAATTTGGCGGCAATTCGGCCCCATTATATCCGATGGGCCATTGAAGTCAATGGTGAAAACATAGGGTATATTCTGGGGGCTGGATGGGAGGGGGTTTGAGGGAGAGGCTCCACTCATAGGAAAGCTGATGGAGCCTCTCCCCAATATACCCACCAAGTTTCAAGAACATTGGACCAGGGGGTCCAATACTATGGGCCCCCAAACAGGTTGCCCCTATTTCCTCCATTGTTCTCTATGGTGGGAAAAAAGTTACTTTTTTCCCACCATAGAGAACAATGGAGGGAATAGGGGCAACCTGTTTAGGGGCCCATAGAATTGGACCCCGCGATCCAATGTTCTTGAAACATGGTGGGTATCTTGGGGAGAGGCTCCATCAGCTACCCTGTGAGTTTGGAGCCTCTCCCTCAAACCCCCTCCCCTCCAGCCCCCCAGAATATACCCTATGTTTTCACCATTGACTTCAATGGCCCATAGGATATAATGGAGCTGAAATTGACATTCAGCTGCCTGAAAGACTCCCTGAGACTCCGGCTGGGGGTGGGGCTTGGCTCCTGAGCTCCCGGACCACTGGTGCGCTCCCCCCCAAAAAGACCCCTGTGTGTGTGTTCAGAGATCTGGTGGTGGCGGAATGTGCCATCAAGCCACACCTGACTTATGGCAATCCAGGAGGGGTTTCAAGGCAAGAGATGTTCAGAGGTGGTTCTTGCATTTCTTTGTTGCAGTGCTTGCATTTTGTATGCATCCACCCCAAGGTAGAAGAACTTCATTAAAATATTCCCAAATTGGGCCTCTTTTATGGCCTGCTGCCATTATAGGTTTTCTCCTCCGGGGAAGGATTAATATGATAAACCTCAGGCTACACACACAAAGATACAAAGATTTAGCTTCTTGTGCAGATCTATTCCAATCCCAACAATCTTCTATTGATTGAATTTTTTGAAACTTAGCACTTAAGAGGTAAGAGGTTGATTCTGTGTACATAGATTTGCAAAGGAACAATGGGATTAAGGTCTTTTTTGCAACTCTGCATGTTTATAACGTTTTTGCTGTGAAGAAGAGGCATGTGATCTCTGTAGACACAAATTCACAGTTTTGAGAACTGTAAAACCAAGCATCTGTGATAATATCTTCTGGATAGAAAACTTGTCCAATAATCTTACAGAAACCTCTGGAAGAGCATAACATTGTGAATGGATTAATGGAATTCATTTACTAAAATATTTAAACATTGCATTAATATACAGCCTCATGCTACATAATTAAAAACTAATCCCTATTTCATGATGACTAACCTTTGGAATATTTGTTGTTGTTCAGTCACACAGTCGAGTTCGACTCTTCGCGACCCCATGGACCACATCATGCCAGGCCTTCCTGTCTTCCATCATGCTCTGGAGTTTGCTTAATTTCATGTTTGTTGCCTCGATAACACTGTCTAACTATCTCATCTTTTGCTGTCCCCTTCTTCTTTGACCTTCAATCTTTCCCAGCATCAGGGTCTTCTCCAGTGAGTGCTCCCTTCTCATTTGGTGATCAAAGTATCTGAGCTTCAGCTTCAGTAGTTGGCCTTCCAGGGAATAGTCAGGGTTGATTTCTTTTAGGACTGACTGATTTGATCTCCTTGCAGTCCAGGGGACTCTCAAGAGTCTTCTCCAGCACCATAATTCAAAAGAATCTATTCTTAGGCACTCGGCCTTCCTTATAGTCCATACAGTACTACTGGGAATACCATTGCTTTGACCATGCGGACTTTTGTTGGCAGGGTGATGTCTCTACTTTTTATTATGCTGTCTAGGTTTGCCATTGCTTTCTTCTCAAGGAGCAGGCGTCTTTTAATTTCATGGCTACAGTCACCGTCTGCAGTGACCTTGGATCCCAGGAACATGAAGTCTGTCAGTGCTTCCACGACTTCTCCTTCTATTTGCCAAGGAATGATGGGGCCAGATGCCATGATTTTAGTTTTTTTTTGATGTTGAGTTTCAAGCCAACCTTCACACTCTCCTCTTTCATCCTGAGCAAGAGGCTCTTTAGATCCTCTTCACTTTGTGCCATTAGAGTGGTATCGTCTGCATATCTGAGGTTGTTGATGTTTTTCCCAGAAAACTTAATTCTAGCTTGTGAATCATCCAGGCCAGCATTTCGCATGGCACCTGGTATTTTTGCCCACTGTGTGACACAGAGTGTTGGACTGGATGGGCCATTGGCCTGATCCAACATTGGCTACTTTTATGTTCTTATGTTTGCATGATGTACTCTGCATATAAATTAAATAAGCAAGGGGACAATATACATCCTTGTTGTACTCCTTTTCCTATGCTAAACCAGTCAGTTGTTCCATATCATGTTCTCTCGCTTCTTGATCCTTATACAGGTTTCTCAAGAGACATGTGAGGTGGTCTAGCACTCCCATCTCTTTAAGGACTTGCCATAGTTTGTTGTGATCCACACAATCAAAGGCTTTAATGTAGTCAATGAAGCAGAAGTAGACCTTTTTCTGGTACTCTCTTGCTTTCTTCATAATCCAGCGAATGTTGGCAATCTGATCCCTAGTTCCTCTACCTCTTCGAAACCCAGCTTGTACTTCTGGCAGTTCTCTATCCATGTACTACTGAAGCCTAGCTTGTAGGATCTTTAGCATGACCTTGGTAGTGTGTGAAATGAGTGCAACTGTGCGATAGTTTGAACACAGAGGGAGGCAAGCCATGTTTATTTCCTTCTGCTTAGCTATAAGGCAGGGCTGCCTCAAGTCATTTTGCTGCCCCAAATGGGTAGTACGGGAGGAGATCCACATGGTAACAGGTATGGTTCCCTCCACCCCTGACTTAGGTTGATTTGGGGCTATGCAGTGGCAGCTAAGAGAAGCACCTCCTCCTACGCCAGGTTTCCTGGGTTCCAAGGGTCTGGAAAGCAATTCCATATCCAGTTACAGGGTTGCCAACTTTGGGTTGGGAAACACCTGTAGATTTGAGGGGTAGAAATTGGGGAGGGCAGTGTTTGGGGTGGGGAAGGACCTCAGCAGGGTATAATGCCATAAAGTCCAAAGCAGCTTTTTTCTCCAGGAGAACTGATCTTGGTCATCTGGAGATCAGTTGTTGTTGTTCTGTCACACAGTCGAGTCCGACTCTTCACGACCCCACAGACCACATCACGCCAGGCCCTCTTGTCTTCCACCATCCTCTGGAGTTGTTGGGAAATTTTCTGTAGGGGAAATGATGTGCTGTGGCTGGGGAACATGGTGATTTCCAGGAGATCTCCAGGCCCCGCAGGGAGACTGGCAAACCCTGTGAATGTTTAGGGGAAGATTGGGAGGTGTGTTTTAGCTTCCAACAACAACAGCAAACTGTTTAGAACGTTGGAGGCAAGGGCCAATCAGGCCGCATATGCAAATGACCTCTGTGTTCTGACTGGCTATGGGGAGGAGAGGATGACATGTGGAATGGAGCGAGGCCCAATCAGCCTGCATATGAAAACACCTTGGTGCTGGGGGGGGGCAACAGTGGGAGGACTTCTAGTGTCCTGGCCCCACTGCTGGACCTCCTGATGGCACCTGGTATTTTTGGCCACTGTGTCACAGAGTGTTGGACTCGATGGGCCATTGGCCTGATCCAATATTGGCTTCTCTTATGTTCTTATGGTTACCTTGCCTCATTAGTTCTTCCTGCATTTTTAGGGATCCTTTATCATCTAAAAGATCTTCATATCTAAGCATTTTATCTAGTGAAATTAGGCTTGGTTGCGAAAAAGCTTCAAGAGGTGAGACCCATCTTGGGATTTTAGAATAAACCAATGGTGAGATCTTTTCGCAAGCTGATAGTAAAGATTTTATCAGATGATTTTTAAAGTATTTATGTCCAGCTGCTTTCCCACACCAAACAAAGGCATGCCAACCTATCTTTAAATCATATCCTTCTAGAGCTAAAAGTCTTTGATTTTTAAGCAGAATCCTAACTCTCATCCAGATCAGGCAAGACACTCTATAATATGTCCTCCAATCCAGTAGGGCAAAACTAGCATTTTCTTTAAAATCTTGCAATACTTTCAATTTAATTCTTGGCTTTTTCCCTTGCCAAATAAAATTAGATGTTAGCTTATTCATATCTTCAAAAAAAGATTGATTGATGCAAACAGAAGTAGTCTGGTATAAAAAATTATTCATGGCAATATGTTCATTTTGATAGCTGCAATCCTTCCTATCAAAGATAGATAGAGACCTTTCCATCTTTCTTAATTTCTTGGAGTAATTTCAGGTATTTATCCTTTGTTAAAAAGCTACACTTTGGAGTTAAATATATTCCCAAACAGTTAACTCTTTTCTCCAACTGGAGTGCTGTTAGGTTAATTAAATCCACTTTTTGAGCAAAAATCATATTCTTCATTATAACCTTTGTCTTTTGATAATTTATTTTCATCCCAGCCATTTTTCCATACTCTTTAATAATGGGGCTTTTCTTCAAGGCTTTTCCGTCTTCCATACTAATAAGGTAAGAGTCTGCAAGAAAGTGGAGCTAGGCTGAAGCATACTGGAATGGCACAGCAATTGAAATGGGAGATTCAGCCTTGCTCTGATCTCCCCCCTCAAGGAGTGAGGCACAAACAGGCGGTGTTGCCTGTACCAACACCCATCCTTCCTCTGGGTCAGGGAGGGATCTCCTTCTATCTTTCATGTCAACCTCCCTGACCGCCACTTTAAATTTCTCCACCCAAGGTTTGAGGCTTTGATCCCCTCCTGCCTTGGTTTAACTCCAGGTGAGTACAGCCCCCTTAAATTGGGCTGGAGTGAACATGGAGTCTATGATCCATTTCTTCTGGCTGGCATGTTGGGGAAGGCGTGAGAGGGCATCTGCCAGAAAGTTAGCCTTTCCAGGGAGGTGTTTAGGAGTGAACTGAAACTTTGAGAATAACTCTGCCCATCTCAATTGTTTTGTGTTTAACCGCCGGGGTGTGTGTAGGGCCTCTAGGTTTTAGTGATCAGTCCAGACCTCGAATGGCACCCTGGCCCCTTCAACCAGTGCCTCCAAATTGTGAGAGCTAGCTTAATAGCTGCAGCCTCCTTGTTCCACACCAATGTCTCTCGGCCTCAGAAAACCTTTTTGACACACAGGGTGTGTTCAGATGCGCCACTTGAGCCGCTTTCAGCATGCCTCAGGAACGGCTTTTATGTGCACGTTCACATGCCCAACATCTGCGCACCGTCCCCAGCTGTTGCTTTCCGGAGCAAACCCCCTTTAAACCGGAGTATTTTGACACCACTTATCAAGTGGTGTTTTCCTGATTCTCCAGTTTGAGGCGCACTTTCCTGACGTCTGATCGCTCATTGAGCCACTTCCAGGTGCTTCAACCCCCCTCCCCTCTGGGAAGCTGCCTCTGGCTTCTGCTATTAGTCCACCATTTTTAAAAAATGCCTTAGCGGTGTGTGCTTGAGCAGAGCTCCACGCCTAAGTTAATTAAAGAAAAGCTTCAATGGTGCCTAGTTTAAACATTTAGATAAGTCTGGGATCTCGGGGAGGCCAGTTTCGGGGTGAAAATTTAAAAAGAATGGAAGATTTTATTCACTTACCGTGAAGCTTCCTTCTCGGTGGTTCTGGAGTGGGGCAGTCCTTTAAGTCCATACTTAAGAACAGATAAAAGGAAATACTTCTTCACCCAAAGAGTGATTAACGTATGGAATTCACTGCCACAGGAGGTCGTGGCAGCTGCAAGCATGGACAGTTTCAAGAGGGAATTAGATAAACATATGGAGCAAAAGTCCACCAGTGGCTATTAGCCACAGGGTATAGATGGGAACTCTCAGTCTGGGGCAGGTGATGCACTCTATTCTTGGTGCTGGAGGGGGCAGCAGTGGGAGGGCTTCTGGTGCCCTGGCCCCACTGCTGGACCTCCTGATGGCACCTGGTATATTTTGGCTGCTGTGTGACAGAGTGTTGGACTAGATGGGCCATTGGCCTGATTCAACATTGGCTTCTCTTATGTTCTTATGTTTTTATGTCCTGGGACTTGCCCCTCCCACTTCCTTTTGCAGGGCCATCAGACTTTCAATCCTGGATGGGAGGGGCTTGTCCCATGGATCATCAGTTGTAACTCCTCCCCAAAACGATACCACATCCTAAATTGCAGACAGAAGAAAAAGAAAAACGACAACCTGCACTCCCCCAACAGTCAACAAACCATGGGACCACCACGGGTAGCAAAACCAAGTGGAACTTTATTCAGTCATTGCAAATGTATAGCACAACTTACAGTATCCGTCTGCAAATCGCACCTCCTGGAAGGAAAAAACAAACCCTCAGGACCTAGTTAGTCATCAGCAGGTCTTACAAACTGCTGGAACTCGTTCTTCCAAACGGGTGGGTAGGACTGCCCCACTCTAGAACCACTGAGAAGGAAGCTTCACAGTAAGTGAATAAAATCCTCCATTCTCCAGTAGTTCCTGGAGTGGGGCAGTCCTTTAAGCCCATACTCCTGGGATATACAATAGCAGTGCCTCTCCAGGGTGGGCCTTAACGAATTTTGGCATTCACAAGACCTGCTGTAGGACTCTCCTAACAAAAGCAGCATCGGCCGAAGTCCACCTATAAACTCTATAATGCTTAGTAAAAGAATCGGCCGACTTCCATGTGGCTGCTTTACAAATAACCTCGAGGGACGGAAAAGCCCGATACACTGCGGAAGTCACTGCCCCCCTCAAGGAATGTGCAGTTACCCCCTCCGGTGTCACTAATCCCTGAGCCTTATACGCCTCGGCAATGCACCCTCTGATCCACCTACTAATAGTAGACACTGAAATAGGTGCCCCCAGACTCCATTTCTTAAAGGAGACAAACAAAGATTCTGACTTTCTGTACTCCCCGGACCTATCCAGGTAAAAGCTCAATGCTCTACGAACCAACCGATGCCAACACTTCCTTCTCATGTACTGGATTCGGACAGAAGGAAGGAAAGATAATGTCTTCGGACCTATGAAACAGTGAATTAACTTTCGGTAAGAACGCTGGATCTGGTCAGAGGACTACCCTATCCAAATGAAAAATACACAATTCTTTATTTACAGACAATGCCCGCAGTTCAGATACCCTGCGAGCTGAAGTAACTCCTATTAGAAAGACTGTTTTAAAAGTCAATTCCTTTAACGGACATGTCGCCATAGGCTCAAACGGTGCTCTGCAAAGGGCATTCAGCACCAAATTCAGGTCCCAGGTGGGAAACCTGTGCACCGGAGGAGGATTAAGAGAAACTGTACCCTTCAGAAATCTTTTAATGTGTGAGTGCTGTCCCAGAGACCTACCCCTTTTTGCACCCCGACTGCTGACAGGGCTGCCACCTGTCTTCTCAGAGTGCTAGAACTCAGACCTTTCTCCAGCCCATGTTGGAGAAAAGCAAAGATGTCCCTAATTGGCGCCTGGAAAGGGTCCAAACCTCTCTCCCTACACCAATTCTGGAAAACCTGCCACGCCCGGTTATATACAGAGTAAGTAGACTTTTTTCTAGATGCTAACAATGTGTCAACTACACCCTTCTCATAGCCCAGAGCACTTAACAGCTGCCCCTCAATCTCCAGGCTGCTAGGTTTAACATTTCCGGACTGGGATGCTTTGATTCTCCCTGAAGTAACAGCTCGTCTCTCAGAGGAAGCCGCCACGGTTCTTCCACAGAAAACCTCCTCACTAGAATCAGATCTGCTCTCTGATCCACCATGGCTTGAATTACTTGAGGAATGAGAGGAAAGGGAGGGAACGTGTATGCCAGACCCTCTGGCCATGGACAGATTAGCGCATCTGTCCCCACGCTTTCGGTTCCCGTGATCTGGACAGAAACCGTTCCACTTGTCTGTTCATCACTGTTGCAAACAAGTCCACGCTTGGCTCTCCAAATCTGTTGCTTATTTGTTGAAACAGGTCCCTGTGTAACATCTACTCAGCCTGATCTACCATCTGCCGACTCAGCCAATCTGCGAGAACATTTTCCTGTCCGGGTACATGAATTGCCTTGAGCGACTGAATGCGGGATTCCGCCCACTACATCACCTGAGCTGCTTCCTCATTCACTTTCCGAAACTTTGTTCTGCCTTATCTGTTGATGAAGGCTTTCGCCGTCACATTGTCCATCTGTACAAACACATGACTGTTTGCCAAACGACTTTGGAACCTGACAAGGGCAAGTTTGATTGCTCTCGGTTCGAGAAAATTGATGCTGCTGTTCAGCTCTTCCCCAGACCATGTTCCCTGAGCCATATGACCCAATGCGTGAGCCCCCAACCAAAAAGGTTGGCATCCATTGTCACAACAATCCTCTTGGGGTCCCGTAAAGGAACCCCCACTTCCAAACGGGAGGGCTCCAACCACCAATGCAGTTCCCGTTTCAATGCTGGGGGCACTCTCACCTTCCTGGATCTCTTGTGCACTATATCCTTTTGGAAAGGATGAAGAAACTTTTGAAGCGGACGTGTGTGGAACCAGGCCCATGGGACCAAATCTTGACAGGAGACCAATATACCTAGAAGACATGCTAAGGCCATGACTTCCAACACCATGTCCCTCAATATCTGACTTAGGAAATTCACAAGTTTGTCCCTTTTCTCCTGAGTCAGGAAAACTCTGTCCATTGTGGAATGAACCAACACCCCCAGGTGCGTCAATACCTGGGCTGAGTCTAGAACACTCTTCTCCTGATTGATGACAAATCCGTGTTCCCGGAGAACCTGCATTGTCAACTCCAAGTGCTGTCTCGCTTGGTGAACCGACTCTGCACAAATCAAAATGTCGTCAAGATAAGGAAACAGAGCAACCCCTCTCAGACGCAGAATTGCAATCAGTGTCACCAGTACCTTGGTGAACACTCTCGGCGATGACTTCAGACCAAACGGGAGAGCCCTGTACTGGAAATGTTTCCCATGATAGGCAAAACGGAGAAATTAACAGTGCGTGTTCCGGATTGGAATATGTAGGTACACCTTGGAGAGATCTATCGAGGCCATGAAGTCTCCCTTCTGAATGGACAGTAGAATCAATCTCAGAGTTTCCATCTTGAACTTCCGCGTTCTGATGGATTTGTTCAACCATTTCAAATCTAAAATTACCCTGACATCCCCGGTTTTTTTTGGAACCAAAAAGAAGACAGAATAGACCCCTTTCGATCTCTCCATTTCTGGAACTGTCTCTATCCCCCCAATATCTAGAAGATGCTGCAGAGCTTGTTGAAGCAAATTGTGCTGATCCACCAAAGATCTTCGAGGAAGTTCCAGAAACCAACTTGGCGGAGACCTCATGATCTCTAGGGAGTAACCGAGAGAAACCGTCTCCAACACCCAGCTGTCCGTGATCAACTTCTGCCACTGAAGAGCAAAGTGTTGGAGACGTCCCCCTATTCGTATCGGCTCCGGTGTCACGGCATAGTCATGTTGAAGAAGTCTTCTTGGGTCCTCTGGAACCCTGTCCGGCTTTTCCCGAGAATGGTTGAGTCTTTTTGGCCTGCCATCTGCCTTTAAAGGACCTACGGAATGATTGTTTGTCACTACGCTTGAAGTCACGAAAAGGTTGAAATCATTTTCTCGATTTTTCATCTTTCTTCTTAGAAGGTAAGACCCTCTTATCTTTCCCTTCAATTAAGTATCTGTCCAAACCTCCACCAAAAAGGCTCTCACCTTTAAAAGGCACGACTGCCACCTTTGCTCTGGCCGAAAGGTCGGCATCCCAATTGCGAAGCCACATCATACGTCTAGCTGCCACACTATTAGCCATTGCACGCACAGGTAATTGAAAAGCATCCAAAGATGCATCTGCTGCAAAAGCTGAAGCCAATGCAATCTTTTTAAGTTCATCTTTCAAGCTCTTAGGAATGCCGCTGTCCGCCATTGACAGGTCTGAAGCCCAAGTATAGGCCGCTCTGGCGAAGAACGAACCTGTGGCTGAAGCATGAAGGGAATTAGCTGAGGCTTCAAAGTCCCTTCTCAACGCTTTCTCTACTCTTTTATCGCAATTATCCTTAGGTAGGCCATCCTCATCCATTGGCAGGACCGACGTGGAAGACAAAGAATTGATGGGACCATCCACCACAGGAAGCTTCATCCTCCTGGAAACTTCTGGAATGAGAGAGTACAGTTTAGAAATCAGTGGACTGGTTGATTTTCGGTTGGCAGGATGTTCCCATTCACTCATCATAATGTTGAAAAAGGAAGCGGGAAGGGGAATGCCTGTGTTCCTAGAACCAGTCTTAGGTATAACTTTCTTAGACCCTTCTGGAAGAGCTGACGCCTCTGAATTGTCGTTGACCTTAGGTGTATAGGAAAGCTCCAAAGTATGCAAAACTTTTGGCAGAAGTTTACTATAGCGATCAATAGGAAACAGTGGCGATTGGGGAAGAGGGATCGTTTCTTCAGCTTCTTCTGCTGACAATTCGCCTTCCTCCTTTTCTGAACCAGAGACATCAGAAAGAGAGTCCTCGTCTGGTTCACTGAATAAAGAGTCCTCCCCTTCTTCTCTCCCAGGAGACCTCCTATCCCTTTTTCGGGGGGGGGAATCCTGAACATCATGTTCTTTATGTCTTTTGCCTCTATGGGAGAAAGAAGCCCCCTTCTCCCTAGGTGCTTGTCTCCAAAGATCTCTAAACTCCTTTCGCATCTCTTCCTTTAACCATGATAGCAGGGGGGTACGTAAGTCATCCCTGCTCAGATGAGGTTCTGGAGAGTCTTTCTTGGTAATTTGGGAAGCTTCTAAATTTTCTTGGGAAGATGAGCTAGACGCTCCGGTTTTATCCGCCATTTTGACTCGGTTTTAGAAAGTGAAAGTAAATACCTTCACTAAACTACTCAAAATGGCTGCCCTTCCCGCCAAAAAATCCCCATAGAACCCAGAATTTTCAGTGCTTCAAAGGACAGAAGAAAACGGGGGGGGGGGGGCTTCTGATCTCTGCCTAGCCACTTAATGCCAGAAGGAAAAAAACCCATAAAATTCCTCTCAATACAATCCATGAGGCTGAGAAAGGGAGAGGCACGAGCCTCAAGCAGATTCAGAGTCCAAATTAAGGGCCCTTTACTTCCAGACCCACCAAGGTCATCTGCTTTCCCCTCCCAAAGGCAGAATTCTCCTACCGTGATTCTGTAGCCGGGTCAGTTGGAGCCTCCACGTTTCCCACTTCTCCAAGCCTGCGGGTAATAGCAAGTGGCTCCCTGACGTCCTGGGATTGCACAAGCCACAGCCACGCTCACCCGACCATCCTCTCCACCCCCATGGGCTTCTCCTGCGCTTTCCCAGTGAACTGGGACAGGAAAGTTCTTCTGCGGCTCTCTCCACACCATCTGTGCTCAGCGGGGGTGGATCTAGGCTGCCGCGACCATCTGGGGGACTCCC
Organism: Gekko gecko; assembly: GCA_029375565.1. Classification (NCBI taxonomy): domain Eukaryota; kingdom Metazoa; phylum Chordata; class Lepidosauria; order Squamata; family Gekkonidae; genus Gekko; species Gekko gecko. The sequence goes on along the minus strand of JAPDNY010000005.1, from coordinate 210,881,733 downwards.
AGAACTGCCAGCAGCCACTCTCCAATTTTGCTATCGGAGGACTCTGAAGAGGTACACAGGGAAGAAATCCCTGTTCCCACCTTCCAAACACTCACTGTTCCTGTCTTTTCGATGCTCTTCTTCCAGTGCCAGGATCTTCGTGCTTTTGCAAGCACAGATGAACGTCCTGCAAGCAAGGCAGGGCCGGTAAGACTGGCGATCCATGGGACAAGCCCCTCCCATCCAGGATCGAAAGTCTGACGGCCCTGCAAAAGGAAGTGGGAGGGGCAAGTCCCAGGAGTATGGACTTAAAGGACTGCCCCACTCCAGGAACCACCAGAAAAGTCTTCATTTAAACTTTAAAGGGACGCGGCCAGCGGGGCTGTCCCCGCGAGGGTGCTAGAGGGAATGGAAAGCGCCAGTGTAATGTATCCACTTGAGGACATGGGCTTAGGACAGCCATGTGCTGGGACTGGTTCTAACCGGTCCACCATGTGGCCAGGCGAAGGCTTCGCCCCGAAAGACAATGGACTAGAGGATCCTAGTTCCCTTCCAATGGAGGAGCAGGAGATAACTCAATCAATGTAAATAGCGAATCACTGGGTGTTGTGTGTTTTGGGGTGTGGGCTCACGGGGGATAAAAAGCCGGCCTGCGAGCTGGCTTAGTTGTCTTGTTCTTCAACTAATAAAGTATGTGAGAGCTGAAATCACTCGTCAGTCTCAGTACTTTTCACTGGCGACGAGGATAGGATGCCAACTCCCTCTCTGAACAACAACCACGACGAAGAGCATCGCATTGAGCCCAGCTGCTCATCGCACCGCTCCCGAGCATCGCGCCGCTGACCCCGAGAGCAGCAACGCACCGCTCACCGCAACTGAAGCCGCCAACGCTCCTGAGCATCGCATCACTGACCCCGAGAGCAGCACCGCACTGCTCACCGCAACCACTCCAGAGCATCGCATCGCTGACCCTGAGAGCAGCACCGCTCACCACCACCGCGGCCGTTTCTTCCGCAGCGCCGTGATCACCGCACGCCACCCAGCCTCGCGCCACATCTCCCACCGCTCACCACACGGCCCCACTACGCGCCGCATCCCCAAGGGCCGCCCGCCTCGCACTGCACATCACCTCGCGGACTCCAAGCACAGCACTGCCACACGCCACACTCATCTGCTGCCGCCACTCCATGTTTCAACCACCTCGCAATGGCAGCCGCCCCTCGAAAGCAGCCCTCTTCGCAAGCATCGATCTCTGTAAGCAACATGCCTCGCCAGCATCGTGCCGCTTCACCAGTCCCTTGCGCTAGCTGTGGTGACCCACATGATCGACGGTCATGCCACTTCAGGACTGCCATCTGCCGAGTTTGCAAAAAGACGGGCCACATCGCCCGGGCCTGCCGCTCCCGGGGTAAGCGCCTGAGGTCTTCTCCACCCCGCCTGACCGAAACGGATCGACCGTCAAGCCTCCACACCCTCGCATCCACCCAGCAGCCGCACCTGGTATGTAACTTGCCCCCGGACGGCCCCAACAAATTACACGTGACAGTTCTTATTGAGGGGTTCCCCTGTTCAATGGAGATCAATACGGGTTTGTCATTCTCCATAATTTCTGCGGACACGCTCCGCAAGATTTGTCCACAGGGGGGATCCCCCTGCAAAAGCCATGGGGTTTGACCTTGCGGGACTTTAACAAGAACCCCATGGCGGTCCGGGGCTGGGGCAAGTTCCGAGTACAGTTTAAGGACTTTGACGGGATCCTGGATCTACTGGTGGTGGAGGGACATCTGTCGAGTCTGCTGGGACTTTCATGGTTCAGGCCCCTAGGACTCACGGTTACAGGGGTGAATCATGTGCGGGCGCCTGACTTTGCTAAGGTCTGTGACGAATTTCCCCGGGTTTTTGATGGCACACTGGGGCAGTACACTGGGGACCCCATTTCACTGGATCTCGACCCCAGCGTCCGGCCCATACGCATCAAGGCCCGCCACCCCCCGATTGCGATGAAGCCTAAGATTGAGGCCGAGCTCGACCGCCTTGTGGAACAGGGGGTGCTGGAACCGGTTGCTTCAGCACGCTGGGAAACCCCCATAGTCACCCCCATAAAGCCAAATGGTGACGTTCGCATTTGTGCAGACTACAAATGCACTTTAAATAAAGCCCTCCAGGACTACGCGTACCCAGTACCCGTAGTCGGCCATGTTTTGGCGGCACTAGCAGGGGCCCGGGTCTTTGGCAAACTAGACCTCGCCCAGGCGTATCAACAGCTACCCATTGATGCCGCCACCGCCGAAGCCTAAACGATAGCCACTCATAAAAGAGCTTTTAAAGTCCACCGGCTCCAGTTTGGGGTGTCTGTCGCGCCAGGGATTTTCCAGTCCTTCATGGACTCCCTCCTGAAGGGGATCCCCGGGGTCCAACCATTCCTGGATGATGTGATAATTGCGGCTCCAGACTCATCCTCATTCACAGACCGGCTCTGGGCGGTGCTGCGAAGGTTTGACTCGGCAGGGCTCAAGGTGAAGAGGGAGAAATGCCTCCTAGGGGTGCCACGCATAGAATTTCTGGGCTTCGCGGATGACGCACATGGCCTCCATCCCACGGAGGACAAAGTCAAGGCAATCACACAAGACCCCCCACCCTTGTCCAAACAGGAGCTACAGGCCTTCCTGGACCTCCTGAACTTTTATCATTCTTTTCTCCCTCTCAAGGTGGTGGTGGCGGAGCTGCTCCACCGCCTGCTTGACAAGAAGGCTCCTTGGGTTTGGGGGCTGACACACGCCGCCACGTTCCAAGCAGTCAAGGACTTGTTAACCTCTAACACAGTGCTCTCGCATTTTGATGAACAGCTTCCCGTGGTATTGGCATGTGACGCCTCACCATATGGGGTCGGGGCGGTTCTGGGCCACCAACTGCCGGACGGCCTCGAGGTCCTGGTGGCCTATTATTCCAGGACCTTGTCGCCGGCGGAGTGAAACTATTCGCAAATTGACAAGGAGGCGCTCGCAATAGTGGCCGGGGTGAAAAAGTTTCACCATTACCTGTATGGCCGGCCTTTCACGATCCTGACCGACCATAAGCCTCTTCTCGGTCTCCTGGCCCCGGACCGCCAGACCCCCCAAATGACGTCGCCATGAGTCATCCGGTGATCTGTGTTTTTATCTGGTTATTCGTACTCCCTCGTTCACCGGCCAGGCAAGGCGATGGGTCATGCGGATGTCCTGAGCCGCCTTCCACTGCCTGCCACAGACCCCGACCCAGCCCCGGCCTACCAAGTTGCCCTCCTGGAGGCACTCCCGGACCAGCTGGTGCACGTCGGAGAGGTGGCGCGCCTCACCGCAAAGGACAAGGTCCTCAGCTGCGTTCTCAACTGGGTGGTAAGGGGGTGGCCCGCAGGCCAGGCAGGCCCAGACTTCACAGCTTTCACCTCCAGGAAGGAAGATTTGTCCACTCACAAAGGCTGCATGATGTGGGGAAGTCGGGTGGTCATTCCCACGCCACTGAGGGAACGGGTCCTAGCCGCCCTCCACGAGGCACACCCGGGGGTGGTTTGGATGAAAGCCCTGGCTAGGAGTTACGTATGGTGGCCGGGGCTTGACAAAGACATAGAAGACATGGTCCAGAGATGCCAACCATGCCAGTCATCCTGCCCGGAACCACCCAGGGCCCCTGAGCGTGCCTGGGAATCCTCACACCACCCCTGGTCCCGGCTGCACTTGGACTTTGCAGGCCCGTTCCAGGGACAGCTGTTCTTCATCCTAGTGGATGCATACAGCAAATGGTTAGAGGTGGTCTCAGTACCATCCACCTCTTCCAAAGCAGCTATCTGAGCCATGTGGCAGATATTCAGTGCCCAGGGCATTCCCGACACCCTAGTCACAGACAACGGGACGGCCTTTACGTCCAGCGAATTCATGGACTTCACCCGTTACTACGGAATACGCCATGTGCGGTCCGCCCCTTTCCACCCCGCGACCAACGGCCAAGCGGAACGAATGGTCAGGACGACCAAAGATGCACTCCGGCGCTTGGACTCAAAGGACTGGGACTACAAGCTGGCAGCATTCCTCTTTGGCCAGCGGATCACTCCCCACACCACAACAGGGCGTAGTCTGGCTGAACTCCTCCTAGGCCGTCACCTGATGACCCGGCTAGACCGTCTACATCCCGATCGCGCTGCAGAAAAGGCACCGGTCACTGAGTCCCATGAAGCGGCTAGGGGGTTCTTCCCAGAGGACCCGGTGTACACCCGAAACTACACCAAGGGTCCACCCTGGGTTCCAGCCTGAGTGGTCCGGGTCAGGGCCCCCCGTTCGTATGAGGTCTCCTGCGAAGATGGTACCATGCTCCACTGCCACATCGACCAACTCCGCCGCAGGGTGGCGCCGCGGGAGCCTGACGACTTCGAGGACCCCAAACCTCAGGAGGCAGAGGAGCCACGATCTTCTCCACAGGAACACAGCCCAGCGGAAAGCACAGCCATGACCCCCCTCGCCCCGTCTACTGAAGCCTCGACCACAGCTGACGACGCCCCGGCAGCCAGGTCCCTGCTGCCAGCACCAGTCGGCTCCCCAACCAGGACACAGGCACCTGCATCTCCTCCCGTCCTGCCCCCCCGGCGCTCAACCCGGGAATGAAAGCCTCCGGCTTATTTAAAGGACTTTGTGTGTGGGTGTATCTCTGACCAAGGGGGGAGGGGTGTAATGTATCCACTTAAGGACATGGGCTTAGGACAGCCATGTACTGGGACTGGTTCTAACTGGTCCACCATGTGGCCAGGCGAAGGGCCTGAGCTTCGCCCCGAAAGACAATGGACTAGAGGATCCTAGCTCCCTTCCAATGGAGGAGCAGGAGATAACTCAATCAATGTAAATAGCGAATCACTGGGTATTGTGTGTTTTGGGGTGTGGGCTCACGGGGGATAAAAAGCCGGCCTGCGAGCCGGCTTAGTTGTCTTGTTCTTCAACTAATAAAGTATGTGAGAGCTGAAATCACTCGTCAGTCTCAGTACTTTTCAGCCAGGCTATGATGAGGAAAGCACGCCAGAGAGCTGGGAGAGGGAGAGGGAAATTGGGGACTGAGTGGCAGCCTCTGTTTCTCCCTCCCCTCCCAGTCCCTGGGGAGGCTGTGGCTGCGCTAATGGGCTTCCCAGCTCCAGTATCGCCTCTGCCTTCTACCTGTCTGTGCACATCGTGTCAGCCCGTTTCCCTAAGTTGCGCGGAAGTGGGGTGGAGGGTGGGGTGGTGGCTGCTGCTGGGCTTTTTCTTTTTGCAAGTGGCACCGGAATCTTGCTGAGTCTCCAGTTCCTAGGAAACTGCGAGACTCTCCCGTTGACTTCAAATATTTTTTAGAAATCGACCTGGCAAGGAGCGACTTGCTTAATAATTCAACAAGGGGCGGGGTGGGGAGAGAAGAGAAGCATCTTTCATGGGCTGGAGCGAGCTGCTCCTCCTTTTGTGCCCACCCGCTCAGGCGGCGTGTGGAGCTTGCGATGTCAGGATGCATTTTGGCACCCCCGCTGAATTGAGCAGTCCTGCTTTGGCAGGCTGGCAGGCAGGGGGAAAAAAAAACCTTTAAAGGGATGTGTTGAAATCGCTGTTCTGCGCACGCGCCAAACTTTTAGTTCTAGAGAGGGCTGCCTGTGCGCATGCTCAAAATGAGAGGGAAAAAAACTCCACCTGCATGAGGACGGCGGGGAGACCGGAACAAGGAGGTCAGTCTGATCGCGATTCTCCAGGTTAAAAAAAAAATGCATTGGACCGGAGCAATTTAAACCACTCCAGCACGCTGTCTGAACGCACCCATCGATGAGGGTCCCATAGTGTCCCATCCTTTCCCTGCTGCAGAATGCCCCCATTGCCACATCAGAGGCATCAACTCATGAAGAGCTTGGTTTTGTCTGGGTGATTTAAGAAAGGCTCCAAAGTAAACAGTGCCTCCTGGCAATCCTCTGGTCAAATTAATTTACTGCCAGGCTTTTTACAGTTTGGCCCCTTTCCCTTTGTTTTCAACAGATCCATGAGGCATTGGGGTATCTTGCTGAAGTTGGAGAGGAAGGGGCAGTAGAAATTGGCGAAGCTGTGGAATGCTTGAAGTTGCCTCTTTGTTTGAGGCAGCTGTCATCCTAACACATCTTTACTTTTGGCAGGTTCCATTCCCAGTCCCTTTCCTGAGATCCTATATCCCAGGAAGTCCAGCTCTTTGTTGTGAAATTCATTCTTGGACAGTTTTACAAAAAGCTTGTTTTGGTGAAGGGTTTTCAATACATTCCTTGCCAGCTGCACATGAGACTCCTTATCTTTGAACTATAATAGAAGTAGCCTGATACCTGTGCTTCGCTAAAGTATTTAAGTTCCATAAATCCAGTTATAATACTGATGATGTGAAGTTTGAAAGGTAACATTTGTTGTAGGAATTCTAATGGAGAAGACTCTAGTGTAAAGGATGAAGTGAATCATATATACTTACCTCTCTGTAGACCACAGTGGTGGTTCTGCCCTTAGGTGCCAGGATCACCAGGCTGCTTGGCAAGCTCACTCTGGAGCAGGCTCGTAGAAAGATCCTTTACTATCTCCCCATGAACATCCATAAACTCAATTGCCATGCTGGCTGTTATGCGAAATGTCTATTCAAAAGACTTGAATTGCTAATTTCTGTAACTGTCCTCAACTGTCTGCAGTCTCTTTTAACTCTATTTTTACCTCAGAACATTGAAATCCACAGCTGAGCAATCAGAGGGAGGTGGGTGCAAGCAGGCAGGTTTTACCTCAGAACTCTGAGCTACACAGTTGACCAATCGGGGGAGAGGTGTGGCAAAGAGGCAGCAGCCTGCCAGGCACATGGAAAACAATTGGGAGAACACATTTTGCCCCTTTTTTACTCCCTTGGGGTTGTGTTTCTCAGAAATCTCTTCATAGTGGGGGTTGACATCATGGTAGGAATGCACTCCCCTTATTTTGGATTTCTTGGTGCAGGGGTTTGGCCTGGGCATTGGATTTGTGTGTGTGTGTGTGTGTGCAGGGCATACTTTTTTTTTTTTTTTTTTTTACAAAAATGCTCATTTATGTTACATTTAAGAAGTGGGACATAACTACATATTCAAAACAACATCTGAGCAATCAGATATTGAGTAAGTTCATATGAACCAATTTTCTAGAACCCACATTGTGAGAAGTTAAATAACCTAATACAGGAAACCACTTTTCTACAAATTTGGGGTATATTTCCATAGTGGGTGGGAGTGTGGCTAAGCTGGACCAGCAGCATCGCTAAAGTGATCCTGCTGGGGCGGTCTCCCTGATGGATTAAAGTAACCTGGCCCTGCTCCTACACCTGACAAACACCTGCCTATCTGGTGTAAGGGAGGGAGGATTGTGTTTAAAGGCATCAGGGAGGCTGGGCCAGCAGCAGCGCTAAGGAAATCCTGATAAGCAAGCCTCTCTTATGGCTTTAAGGACACTGCACCCCTTCCAACACTTGATAGGCAGTTGTCTGTCAGGTGTAGGGGGGGTATTTTTATTTATTTATTTGATTTATATCCCGCCTTCCCCGCTGAGATGGGTTCAGGGCGGCTCACATAGAATTACATGAATAGCGTGTCTGAAGGCATTGGGTAGGCTGGGACAGCAGAATTGCTAAGGAGATGCTGCTTGGGCAACCTCCCCAATGGATTTCAATGCTCTGCCCCTGCTCCTGACAGACAACTGCCTGTCAGGTGGCAGAGGGGTGTGTGGGATTGTGTCTAAAGCCACAGGGGAGGCTGGCCCAGCAGCACTGCTAAAGTGTTTCTGCTCAGGCAGCCTCCCTGATGGATTAAAGTCCTGAACTTGGAAGAAGGGCTAGATTGCTCTTTATTGATTTTAATGGAATTGATTTTTAGTTTTATTGTTGTTTTTATCTTTGATTTTAGATTTGCTACTTTTGTGTTACAGTTGTAATATACTTAATGTTGTATGCCAAAGTGTTATTTTAATAAAGGCCATGCACAAAATATTCTAAACATACATGCACATTATGAGTCCCCAACTTTGTTGCACCAGCAGGCACTTTTGGAATGTTGAGAGGGCAGGCCCCTCTATAAGATGGCCACCAAGGGAGTGGGCTAATCACACACCACTGAGAGTTTCCAAGCTAAGCATCCTCCAAAAAAGTGTGGCAGCTATTTTCAAATGGGTGCTCTGCAGATGCAAAGGTGATGTCTCCTGAGTTCTTCTGACATTCCTCCTGCTTCAGGGAAGCAGAGGAAAAACACATTTGTGTTTCAGTTTCTGGAGAAAGGGAGGATTTGCTCCTTTTGTAGACTCCATGGAGAGGTCTTCAAGCCTGGGGGCTTAGGAAAGTCTGTCTACAGCCAAACTGTGGACATATCGCTGTGATGTGCCTACCCAGCATGAACTCAGTATTTTATTAGTCATTTGGTAGGGAGTGACTTGATGTTCTCTGGTTTATTCCACCCCTCCCTGGTTGCATTCAAGAACCTTGGAATATTATCCATGAAACTCAAGAAGCAAGTAGGCAACAGCAAACATATAGCGGGGTTCCATATTGGAGATCACTGAAGCATATTGGAAAGGACTGCAAAAGTTAGGGATTAAAGGCAATGAAACAGAAAAGGCTTTATATACAAATCCCAAAATATGTACAAGGAATAGTGACTATTCACAAACAGGTGGTGATACAACTTGGGATCTTACTCTGAAAGGAAGCCATTATCCTGACTATTGACATAAAAATTTGTTGAGTGTGTACTGTAACAGATGGACATGATTGCCCTCCTCATACCCAAATGAAAACACAGCCTTAACATCAGCATAAAGCAGGGGTATCAAACATGCGGCCCGGGGGCTGGATCAGGCCCCCGGAGAGCTTCTATCAGGCCCACAGTGGAACTGGCTGTCTTCTGCTTCTTCTTCCAGTTCTGCTGCTGTTGCGTCATTGTAGGTTTGCGGTTTACCTGAACAACATACTCAAGATTGCAACAGCAGAGACATTTTGATGCAATAATTCAGAGCAAGAGGTTCACTTATAAGACACTGTTAAATAAACAAAATATTGCAAGAGTGCTCAAAAATCATGGGATAAAAGGACAAGTCCTTTTGTGGATCAAAAACTGGCTAATTAATAGGAAACAGAGAGTGAGTATAAATGGGCATTTTCTCAGTGGAGGGTGGTAAGCAGGGGGGACCGCAGGGATCAGTACTGGGTCTGATGCTTTTTAAAGGTAAAGTAAAGGTAAAGGTTCCCTTGCTCGAAAGCCAGTCGAATCCGACTCTAGGGTTGTGGTGCTCATCTCCGTTTCAAAGCCGAAGAGCCAGCGCTGCCCGAAGCCATTTCCGTGGTAATGTGGCCGGCATGACTAAACACCAAGGTGCACGGAACGCTGTTACCTTGCCACCAAAGTGGTACCTAGTTATCTACTTTCAATTTCTTGCTTTCGAACTGCTAGGTTGGCAGGAGCTGGAACTAGAGACGGGCTCTCACTCCGTCATGCGGCACCTGGGTCTCAAACTGCTGAACTACCGACCTTCCACAGCCTGCAGTTCAGCGTCTTAACCACTTGAGTCACCGCAGCTCCTTTTTAACTTGTTCATTAATAATTTGGAGTTGGGAGTAAGTGGCTAAATTTGCGGATGACATGAAGTTGTTCAGGGTGGTGAAAATCAGGGAGGATTGTGAGGCACTCCAAATGGATCTGTCGAGGATGGGCGAGTGGGCGTCAACATGGCAAATGGGGTTCAGTGTGCCCAAGTGCAATGTGATGCACATTGAAGCCAAAAATCCTAACTATACATACACGTTGATGGGGTCCAAACTGGCAGAGACTGACCAAGAGAGAGATCTTGGAGCAGTAGTAGATAACTCACTGAAAATGTCGAAACAGTGTGTGACTGCAATAAAAAAGGCCAATGCCATGCTGGGGATTATTAGGAAGGGTATTGAAAACAGATCAGCCAATATCATAATGCCCCTATATAAATCAATGGTGCAACCTCATTTGGAATACTGTGTACAGTTCTGGTCACCACACTTAAAAAGGATATTATAGCTTTGGAAAAAGTGCAGAAAAGGGCAACTAAAATGATAAAAGGGTTGGAACACTTTCCCTATGAAGAACAGTTAAAGCACTTGGGGCTCTTTAGCTTAGTGAAACGCTAGCTGAGGGGACATGATCGAGGTTTATAAGATTATGCATGGGATAGAGCAGGTAGAGAAAGAGGTACTTTTCTGCCTTTCTCACAATACAAGAACTCGTGGGCACTCAATGAAGTTGCTGAGCGGTTAGGATAGAATGGATAAAAGGAAGTACTTCTTCACCCAAAGAGTGATTAACACATGGAATTCACTGCCACGGGAGGTGGTGGTGGCTACAAACATGGATGGCTTCAAGAGGGAATTAGATAAGCACAAGTGGAGACCCGCAAGAAACTTGCGGGATGGTCATCCCATTCCTCACACCTTTGCTTCCTCCCCTCTACCCTTACCTATCTCACACTCTTTCTCCCTTCTGGGGGTGGAGCCATAGACTCAACCCTCCAAAGCAGCCATTTTATCCAGGGGAACTGATCTCTGTCACCCGGACAACAGTTGTAATTCTAGGTGATCTCCAGCCCTCACCCAGAGGCTGGCAATGGTAGTTCTCATGGAGGAAATGGCTGGTTTGGAGGGTGGAGTCTATGGCATTATACTGGTCTGAATTCCTCCCCTCCTCAAACCCCACCATCCCGAGGATCCACCCCTTAAATGTCCAGGAGTTTCCCAATCCAGAGTTGGCAACCCTATTTCCTTCCCACCCAAAAGCCAACTTAACCTTTATCTGCCTTTATCTGTCTTCAGCTTTTTGTCTCCACCCCCCGCCCCCACAGCTTCTACCATGGAAAATTATAGTCTTTCTCCACAGTGGGGACCAAAGCAGCTTACATTATTCTCACCTCCTTTTTATCTGCACAACAACCCTGTGAGGTTGGTTAGGCTGAAAATATGTGACTGGTCCAAAATCACCCAGTCAGCTTCCACCGCAATATGGGGATCTGAACCTGGGTCTTGCAGACCCTACTCTGAGGCTCTAACTGTTGCATCACTGCTGGCTTTCATAGGGTGGCTGCTGAACAGCAGCAAGCAGCCAGGCCAAGTTAAGTTATGCAAATTAGGTGGTATCAAGTCACCCAGAGGGTGCTGCCTAGGGATGCCAGCCTCCAGGTGGGATCTGGGGATCCCCTGGAATTACTGCTCAGCTCCAGACTACTGAGATAACTTCCCCTGGAGAAAATGGATGCTTTGGAGGGTGGACTCTAGGGCATTGTACCCCACTGAGGTCCCTGTCCTCCCCAGGCTCCATCCCCAAATCTCCAGGAGTTTCCAGACCTGGAGCTGGCAACCCCACTACCCCCATCCCCTGCCAGTGCCCGTCGGGGGACCTGGCAACCCTAGACTGCTGCCAGGCCTAGGGTTGGCAACCTCCAAGTGGGGCCTGCTGGAGAGTGAACTCCAGAGATCTGTGAACAACAGAGATCTGTCTCCCTGGAGAAAATGGCTTCTTTAGAGGGTGGATTCTGTGGCATGATACACAGCTGAGGCCTCTCCTTCCCCAAATCCTGCCCTCCTTGCACTCCACCACAAAACCTCTAGGAATCCCCCAGCCTGGCCCCAAGGCTCCCTCCCTCCCTCCAAGGCCGAAAGAGGCCTGGGAAGAAAGAGCCCTTCCCCCCACCCTTTACTGACAGAGCCAGTTAGATAGAAGCCTCCCCCCCCCCCAATGTTTTAATCACTCACTGTTGAGGCCTGGAGTCAGGTCCCTGCAGAGGCCATTTCAAAAGGCTTTTTGGGGGAATTCAACCATGCCTGAAGGGATTTCCTCACTTTTTGGATTTTTCTACAAACCCAGGAAGTCTACTGACTATGTAGGAAAAGCTGTTGGGGGAGAGTGAGGCCCCTGTTGGTGGGAATAGGTATCCGCACAGAAAAAAAAAAGTCTGGGAATTAGAATAAGGATATGGAGCAGAGGTCCATCAGTGGTTATTAGCCACAAGGGACTCTGGGGCAAGTGATGCTCTGTATTCTTGGTGCTTTGGGGGGTCAACAATGGGAGGGCTTCTAGTGTCCTGGCCCCACTGGTGGACCTCCTGATGGCACCTGGTATTTTTGGCCACTGTGTGACACAGAGGGTGTGTTCAGACGCGCCGTTTGAGCCGTTTTCGGCACGGCTCAGAAACGGCTTTTACCTGCGCGTTCACACGCCCAACATCTGCCTACCGTCCCCAGCTGTCGCTTTCTGGAGCAAACCCCCTTTGAAACGGAGTATTTTGACACCACTTACCCAAGTGGTGTTTTCCATGATTCTCCGTTTCAAGCCGCACTTTTCCCTGTCTGATCGCTCCATCCAGCCACTTCCGGGTGCTTCAACCCCCTCTCCCCACTGGGAAGCTGCCTCCAGCTTCCGGTTTTAGTCCGCCATTCCCCCCCCCCCTTAGCGGTGTGCGCTTGAGCGGAGCTCCGCTCCTAAGTTAAATGAAAAAAAGCTTCACTGGTGCCTAATTTAGGCATTTAGACGAGTCCGGGATCTCGGGGAGGCCATTTTTGGGGAGACAATGTAAAAGGAGTCTTCATTTAAACTTTAAAGGGACCAGTTAAGATCACTCTTCTGCGCACGCGCCAAACTTCCTGTTCGGGAGAGGGCTGCCTGTGCGCATGCTCAAAGGAGAGGGGAACCCCCCCCCACCTGCAGGAGGACAGCAGGGAGCTCCGAAGGAGGGAAGGAGGAGGTGAGTGTGATCGCGATTCTCCAGTTTAAAAAAAAAACGCATCGTGCCAGAGCAGTTTAAACCGCTCCAGCACGCTGTCTAAACGCACCCAGAGTGTTGGACTGGATGGGCCATTGGCCTGATCCAACAATGGCTTCTCTTTTGTTCTTATGTTTTAAGCATGTTTTTATTTTAAATAAAAAAACCCTTTGTGTTTGTGTCCTTTATAAAGTTTATATCTCCGCTACCTGGCATTACATTTGACACACATGCCCAACAAGGTCTTATTTATGTCAGATCCAGCCCTCATAATAAATGAGTTTGACACCCCTGGCATAAAGCATGGTAGGGTTAAAAAACACACATCATTTTATAGTCCTTTTTAGCCTGAAAAACGTTTAAGCCCCATTTTAAGCTACTCCATGTTTTGCACTCTGCTGTGTTTTTGGAAGCTCAGTTTTAATAATTTGTATGATGTTTTACATTTCGCTTTATTTTGTAGCTGCCTCACGCAGGTTCCCTGAAGAGATAGTACAGAAATTTGCCAAATAAATAAATGGGGAGAGGAACAACAGAGATCTGGGATGTGGCTCCATTCTTGGAGATTTTTTTTAAGGCATCAACTGATGAGGGACAGAACAGCTTCGGTTCAGGTTGGTTCAAAAATCTTTATTTCCATTTTTTGTTCACAAGAAAACCAAGTGCCTCAAGTTTGTTTGTTTTTTAGAAAAAACACACACCCCACACGCATTTCCATCCACAAGGCCAAGCCAAATATCACAGAAAGTCCTCAAACACTTTTAAATATTCAGTTTAAAAAACAAATAAACCCATAATACACAGCAGAACAGTGTCAAAGAGGGTTCCTGTTATAAATACAGTGCAATAATTATGTACAACTGATACAATATTAAAACAAGACCTGCTGTGCAGCTAGGCCAAATGTTTGGAAGGCATTATTTTAAAGAATCTTGTACAAGAGAAAGTACTGGAAGAATCAATGACAGCCTCCTTTGTACAAGTACATTGAATTAAGACTGAAAGCTGAGCTGCAGTTCATTGACACAAACACTCAACCCACTTTTAAAAAAATAGCTTGGGAAGCTGGTTAAAAAGCAAACTTGGCAACTAGAAACATGGAGAGTTAATTATTCTACAACAAACCAAAGTTCTTAAACAATTCCTGTCAACTGAATACCACAGAGCTTTGCTATTCTTGAACAAAACCCACAACTCTTATGTACAAAAGTAAAGACTTCCATTTATAAGAAGAAATTTTTAAAAAGCTTATTTTCAAACTGGTAAAGACAGATAGCCCCTTAAATATCCCGTTATCCTTGGAAAGGCCTAGAACAACATCAAGGCATCCTCAGTCCAAGATTTACCCCCTCCTCTTTTTTCCAGTCTTGGCAAGAAAATCAATTTGGTCTGCACCCAATCAGAAAACAGTGAATTGCTAAAACAGGGTTTGGCAACTGACAAGCCAGGAGGCAAATCCACCCCTAGTTGGTCTGCCAGCAGCACTCAGCACTTCCCACCCCGTTTGCTGCCTTCCTGCTTCTCACAGCAGAAGAAAGCAAGTAGCATATGAAAGGGGTTGAGACTGGAGTGTGGCACCCCCGGAGGATTCTGAGATGCACACGCAGCTTGCACAGAACATCTGAGCATGATGGAAGCAGGTGCACAGCTGTCTTGCTTGTGGTCTGGTGGAAGTTGGAGTATGTCAGTAGGGTACACTACAACTTGGCCCATCCACCCTCCTCACCCTGCTGAGAGTCAGGGAAGGCGGGGTGTTGCCAGGGCAGGAGGACCTAACCAGAGTCCTTTGCTTAACATGTCCCATGCCTGTACAAAGCCTGAATCACCTGCTGCCCCCGAGTAGGAATGAGTGTCCTTTAGTGCAAAGGTCTCAGAACTACAGATGTTCTTGTCATGTGGATGCTGCTAAGGATTTGTTCTGGGCAAAAATTAATTTGAGGGAGATGTTCCAAAAAGTTTTTAAAAAGCATTTGAATCTCAAAAGGCACCTTTGCACCTGGAAGACTATCTGGGACTGAGCTCTTTCAACCCTGCATGCAAGTGGTACAAGTCTGGCTGGCTTTCCAGCTGCTCCAGTATCCAATAGCCCAGCACAGACAGGGCTTGATGCAGAAGAAAGCCTGGCTACAGCTAGCTAAGTATTTTTGCAACTGTACAAGGTGAGAGTCCCAGTGGGCAAAACCTTCCCTATGCCACTTTGAGTGACAAATTGAGGGACATTCTAAGGTCCAAACTGAACACTGTAACATTCCAAAACAAGCATCCACTATCACACAACCAGTACTTTTACAGTCATACTAGATGCATACACGTAGGGATGTGTGGACACAGCCTGTGGCTCATGCATCCATTTGGGGGTTGACAATGTGCAGGTGTATATGCCATGTTCTAAGTGCCAGGAGGTGTGCACGTGAGCTCACTGCCTCTGTATGGGAGAAGGATTGAATTCCATAGGGGAAAGGGGGCAGAGGGGAAAAATTAAGCATATTGAATGAATGTGTACATTAGCGAACCTCTTCCCTATTACATGGCTGGTTTTAAGCCTCATTCTTTGCAAAACAAACAAGGTCAATCAAACATCAACAGCACAAACCCACACAGAGTTATGCCACTCTAAGTCCATTAAATCAATGGTCTTGGACTGGAGTAACCTTGTGTAGGATTGCACTGCGATTTGAGCTGAAATAAAGGAACATTGCCTTGTTGGATCAGGCTATTGGTATAAAGAACTGGGGAAAGATCCAGTGAAGCCCTCCTTCTGTGCAGTCATACCCTTCCCCCACCCCAAGGAGAGAGAGGCAGGATCAAATGAATCCTGGTAAAAGCTTCAGGAATATCAGACAACACTGCTGGTTGAAAGGCTTTGAGGGTCCAGTAGAGTTTTGGGCACCACAAACATTTGTGCCTTAAAGTAGGTCTGCAGAGCCTTTCCACAGGCCTGTGTCATCTGCAACTAAGACACCAGTATAATTAAACACTTCCTAATCTCAAACACTCCTCAGCTGTGAAAAGCTAGTACATCAAGGAGATGGCGAGGTTGGCAACCTATCAACATGTCAAAAACTGCCTGAAAGAATGTTAGTGTATCAAATCAAAAGGTTCCAACCTAGCCTACTCACAGACTACGTTTTTACAATCAGGAAGTTCTCACTACTTGATACTGCTTAGACATATGGCCTTCTGCTTGCACTCTTAAGTGGGATGTTCACAGAAGGACTTGAACCATGTGATTGTTCCAGGACTGGTAAATCAGCTCTCGCTGTACAACTGAAGATGTCACTAAGAAAAGGTACCTGGGAGCATGGATGTAGCATGTCCACTTTGCTGCACCCTCACCATGGGAGCTGTGTATTGCCTGGCACAGCCCACATTTCCCTACAAATGCCCCCATATGCAAGTACAAGCCCACAGGTGCTGTGCTTCTCACTCAAGAACATCACTCCAGTGTACTCAACATCCCCAAACTATGCAAAGACACCTTTTAGTAAAAGAGGGAGATTACCAACACAGAACCAGAGAAGTTCAGAAAAGCCACTAATAAAAGGAAGTAAGGAGAATTATGATAATGCCTAAATGAAGGAAGAGGAGAGAAAAATTGAGTCTCCCCCATTTGCCTGGGGGGATACTGAGACACAACAGAAATTGTATAATGACCCAGTGGCAGAGGTGCAGTATGTTCCAAAATCCATGAAGCACCAATACTTGTTTTGGCAGCTGCTCAAAGGGGCTTTGCAAGCCAAGTTTGACACGTCTGGCCTTCCGGAAGGAGAGCAGGCAGTATTGATTATTGATTATTTATTTATTATTCACATTTTTACCCCACCCTCCCAGCCAAAGTGTTCATGCTCTGATTTGGCTTTGTGATGTTATCACACAGCTAAACCTGATTGGATGGGATCATTGAAGAAGCTGTAATTATTCAAAAAACACATTGTGCTCAAGCTACAGATCAGGGAAAGAAACCACTGAGAATTGGTATTGGAGCACACCATACAAAGGAAGAAAAGCAAGGCCATAGGGATTCAGAACATTCTCCTTCACCGTCTTCCTAAAAAAAGTCATTGATACACCATAAAAGTGTTTGTGAGCAAAGATTCAGCAGAGATCAACTCTGAACACAGAGTAATATTTGAAATACAGCAGCAATGGAGGTTTCCAAATGATGGCCAGTCTGACTTGATGTATCTGACATCTTCAAACTTCACAGGAAAGCGGATTCCTGCAACAGTGCAGGACAAGGACACCCCCCCCCGACCCTTCTTGGTTGTCATCCATTCACCCACCATTCTCATTTAGTGCAACAGCAGAGAAGCTTGATTCTCAAAGGCCATAGACTCGGACCTGGGCTATACAACTTCCCATGGGAGGTGGAAATACTTCTCCATACAAACACGCACACACACACAAAGAACATTATGTCAGAAGATTGTTGCCTCACCTTCTCTATGGTATGCTAGTTTTCAATGTGCAGAAATGTGTAAGTGTTCCATGATGTGAGCCGTCCAGGCTGGCACCAAGAGGTGGCCTTGTTGGGTTCTAACTGGGGCATACCACCTAGCTGGGAGAACCCTTGCCAAACACTGGAGCCCTGATGATTCTCCCCTTTGCTCATGCCTGCCTGCCCCATTTGAATAAGTGAGAAGTGATCAGAGGACTACAGTTCATCTTGCTTGCTGGGCAGCAATTCGGTCAAATGACAAGCCAGCAGTGAGGAGAGATGGGCCTTCTCCAGGCAACATCTAAACCAGTGGCCTTACCCCAAACTGGCACTGTGAACTCTCACCCAATTTAATGGACACAGATGGATCACTTCAAGTAGCTGCATGAACAGCTATGGAACAGAACGACCCACTCAGACAAGGCCTCAAAGGTTTAAATACCAACTTCATTTCCACATTGAATTCAGGGTCAAATCTCTGCAGGGTTTGTGGTTATAGAATCAGGAATGGGACTGGTGGAGGGGGGAAACAGTACTTGCTCAGCAAGATGGCCTCCTATAAACCTTGACTAACAGCCGCCACCCTGGGCAAATATAAACTTAAAAGTAAACAAGACTATAAGGAAAACGATCAAAACCTTAACAAACAGGCATTTTAAAATAAAAACCAAGCAATGCTTTAAATTTAAGACCCGTGCTGAATTGACTGAGATCTACTGCACAAAGGAGAAAGGCATCATTAACTTTAAAGAGATGCATGAGAGGAGGAGGAGAAGCTTACAGAGTAAATGCAATCCTTTTTTCTTTCCTGAGTAAATGTCTATCGGTTACAGAAAGCAGGTTCATTTAAGGGACAGGACTTACAGGAGGCACAAAGCTGCTGCTGAAACCAGCATACCTGCATCTAGGCTTTGCCCTCTTCTCCCCACAATGATCCTACAAAACGTGTTATCAGCTTCCCCCCATCCCAGCTTCCATGGCACCGAACGATGCTAAATGGCATTATATAGCGTATCACTGATATGCTCCCCTGCTAGTTTCACAAGATGCTGCAGGCAAGAGCTAGAAGCAAAGATGCCATTTTCTGTGGCAGACCTATGATGTCCATAGTGTCTGGATTTGTCATAGGAGAGGAGTAAACATTATTGATAAGAATATCTATAAAATAGACAAATGTCTACAGGAGCACAAATATGAAGCAACAAGAATGCAACCTTTCAAGCTGCATTGAGCCCATTATGAAAAGCTCTACATCTCAGAAGCTGAACAGACCTTCATAAAAGCAGAGTTTGGTCCAAAGATGGCTCATATTCCCTGTTTTGTATTTCTTTGTCACAATGGCATGGGGGGACGGGGGAGAAGAAGCCTTGCTGACTTGATTGCTGAACAAGGAGCTGAGCAGCCAAACCCCTTAGGACCTCCAGAGGTAACAAGTGCCTTCTTGAGGATTAAAGGAAAAAAGAGAGGACACAAGGAATTAGGGAGCAACTGAGAACCTGTGGATTAGGGCAGGGGAAAGTAATACCAAAATTATTTTTTCTAAGGGATCCAACTTCATATAGAGAGAGCCTCTGCACCCAAAGATGCTAAATGGCAAGGAATTATCACCTGGAACAACTGGACTTTGACCAGGGGCTCTAGAAAGAAGGATGACTGCTTAGCAGAATGTGCACACTCAGTGGTCAGGTATCTGCTGAAGACCAGAAGATGGGTTTACCACCAACTAGGGACCCACCAGGCACAAGACACAATTGCAGTAGTCTTCAGGGAGACTGATTTGCTGCCAGCAGTGGAGTCTAGCTCCTTCATACTCCTTTAAAATCTACCTGTGCCAATGGGGCTTAAAAATAGTACAAGAGTTAACTTCACTTTCCTTCCCAGGATTATGAGAGTTGGTGTGTATGCAAATGTATACACATGGATCCATGCACAACATGTTGGGGGGACACCGGAGGGTATCTCGCTCAAGGCTTGCCAACAGCCCTGCTTACACTGTTTAGAAGAATAGATTGCAATTCTAAACAGAGTTGCACCCTTCTAAGTTCACTGAAGTTGATGTCCTTAGAAGGGTGTGATTCTGCTTAGGATGGAACCGACAGTCAACTGGACTTCAGTACTGGGAAGCAGCAGACAAGGTGGAAATGCCCACTGGTCATCCTTTCATGAAGGGGGGAAAAATTAGCTCAGGTACCCTTCCAAGCAATGCAGTGTAACTCCTTCATACAGATCTTAGCACGGCATGCATCCAGCTTATTTAGACTTCACATTCAACAGATGAGTGGGGAAACACCCCAAAACGCCCCAGTTCGCTTTGCTTGCTCCCTAAGTAAAAGTTCTCCCTATCACCCTAATACGCAGTTAGGGTTCAGCACCCACTCAAAAATAGGACATGTTTGGAATATCATGTTACACCAGGATTCCAAACA
This sequence comes from Gekko gecko, assembly GCA_029375565.1. Lineage (NCBI taxonomy): Eukaryota > Metazoa > Chordata > Lepidosauria > Squamata > Gekkonidae > Gekko > Gekko gecko. The sequence continues at coordinate 210,862,117 of JAPDNY010000005.1, read as the reverse complement.
GAATGTAAGAAGACTTCAAGGCTACAGCAAGCAGGACTGAACACCAGAATTGCCAAGAAGTGCAGAACTGTATTGCCACTGTTAAGTCGCCCAGTGTGAGACAGATGCCATAGCCAAGCCATTATTAATCTTCTAACAACTGGACCCATAATGGGGTGTGGGGAGAGGATGAGATCACCACTTGTTCAGCCATAACACCAACTCCAGGTTGCTGGGTGGCATACTTCCTTTGCCATGCACTACCCCACCTACTACTGACAGTGCCCCAGTCTGGCTCCTTCCACCAGAGTAAGAAATCCATGCAAACCTAGGATGCATCTGGTCCTTCCTAGATAAGGCATGGCTGCTTCACAGTATTTCCCTGCTGTACACACAAGGTGTAGGAGGGAGGAGTAAGCATCCGACTCTGCAGAGCATTTCTAAGAGAACCTTAAATGAGAAAGTCCAGAGCAAGAGGCTACCTAGGGGTAACCTGCCGCTTTGCCGCCTTGTACCAAAGGGCTCACAAAGCCTTGGATGGCTTGGGAAAATGGCTGAGTTTGACAAAGATATCCTTGAGACCCAGAAAGCTGCATGTGAGGCCTCTTTCTACTCAACACTTCCGAGAAAAGCCCTGAGGCATTGGAGGGAGGAGAGGGGAAATGTTAGCACCATAAACCAAAATAAAGAAAGGACTAGGAATCCCGGTTCACTTCCCTGCTCAGTTTTTTAGCAGGTCCCCCAAGTCATAGGCCTCAAATAAGTCGCTCACCCCCTCGCCCTCCTCTAGCCCCCACAGGTAGTCATCTTGGTCAAGAGGAGGGGAGAAACTGACAAATGGGCCAGTGTCGCCATAGGAAGCAGAAGGGAGCTGGTCCTCTGTCTGCTGCAAGAGATGCTGGGGCAGCTCCAGGAAGCCGTCCTCCCCTTCCATGAGGCAGCTTGGCAGCTCCGTTTTCACAGGTTCTGCTGAGAGAAAGAAAGAAAGAAAAGAGCTACCCACAAGTAAGCAGAGCACTGAAGTGACACAGCATACCCTCAAGGTGGCTATAGCACCAGTGGCAGATGTGCAAGTTGCCTCCTTTTCTGTCTTTTAGTACATTAGAATGCCAACACCCCCCCTTTCCCTTGAGGCAGCATATGATTCCACAATTAAGAGCATAGAAAATAAATACCCCTGCCTCAGAAAATTTTTATCCTGCCTGACTCCAAGTCAGGGTGGGGCAATGCATATTTTGCACATGCATAAAACTGTGGTGCACACAAACCAACCACTGAATTTTTCAAGGTTCTGATTTGCATGTATTAATGCAATACAAACTGTATGTGTCAAAAGAGTAGTGGGAAGTGCATGTTCTCAATATGCAGAGTTGCTCCTTTACGTGCAGTTGTAATATGGTCAGCTGTAATAATGCAGATATTACATCTGGGAAGGGCATATGTCATATCAAGCCAGGCTGTTGGCTCATCTACCTTAAGTACAGCTCCTGATTTTGACCTGGGAAGCCCAGATTCAAATCCATACTCTCCCAGGAAACATGCTAGTTTTAACCTTACAGAGAGTTTTAAGAGAGCCAATGTGGTGTAGCAGTTAGCATGCTGTACTAGGATCTGGGAGACCCAGGTATGAATCCTCATTCTGCCATTCAAGTTTGCTAGGTAACCTTGGGTCACTCACACACAGTCTCAGCCTAATCTACCTCACGGGGTTGTTGTGAGGCTAAAATGGAGGAGAGGGTAATAATGCAAGACATTTTGGGTTCCCAATTGAGAGAAAGGCAGGATTTGAAATGAAGTCAATAAATTTAAAACAGCCTTAGGGGGAGCATTCAAGAATGCAAGCTGACATGGTAGTCTGCTCTGCCACTTTATGACTTGCTGCCTTGTTTCCCTGCATATGTACAGATCAGGCTAAAGAGCAGCAACAATAAGAAAGGTTTAATTGACCACCAATTTCCAGTGGCCAACTCATAATTGGCAGAAAGACACAACTGACGAGGCTTCGAATGAGGCACCTAGCAGCACATACCACAATCACTTTGGGATGTTCCCCCACATTGCTCCTCCAGCCAAGGACTCTTTACCTTTCAATGTTGGAGGATTGGAGCTGTGGCCACCATCCTGGTGTGTCAGGGCTGGGAAGCCACTCTCTTCAGCGGGACTTTCCTCCAGGACTTCCTCAGGGCACAGGTACACCTCGATAGGGCCATTGCTGCTTTTCAGGTGAAGCTGAACATTCTCCTAGCCCAAGAGGAGGAGGAGGAGGAGGAGGGGGAGGAGGAGGAGGTACTGTTAGACTGGAGCAAAACATGTCACCTGCCAAGCCAAGCATCACCCACCAAGAAACATCTCATTTTCAGCTGCTTGCCTGAAACTGAAAAAAATGGGAGTGGCTGGGACATTGAGTGCCTGGCACAGCTCAATCCACCCCTGGAGAGCTGCATTTAGCTCTGAAGGTGGCCTGCCTGTAGCCCCACACAAAAATCATCTAGAGGAGCCGGTATGGGTAGTAGCTAAAGTGTTAGAAGAAGATCCAGGTCCAAATCCTCACACAGCCATTGCACTGTGTTGGATGTCCCTCTGAGCCTGGCTTGTTTCACAGGTGGAGGTAGGAGAAACTCATATGTCACCATGGTCTCATAAAAGGAAGGGTGGCATAATTAATGTAAAAACCAAAGGGTCCAATATAACAAATAATCAATTGCATCTCCAGGCAAGGTTTCCTTGAGACCCCTCATTCTTCTCTGTCTCTCAAAAACTTACACATAGGAAAATGCTGCCATTGTACAGGATTCTCAAGCCCCTGCTGGCATAGCTTGCCTTGGCATGAAGCAATGCAAAGGACTCATGTTGGACAGCGGGTTCCAAAGGGAATACGTCAGCCCTCCTCAAATTCCAGGTTCTGTGTGTTGCAAGCCGGGGCAATTTTTATTTCTGATTAGAGAGTGTCCTTGAGCCAGAAGGGACCTTTCATTCAATCCAAAGCCAGAACATGCCCTGACAGATGGCTGTCCAACCTCCAGCTTGACTGGTTCCACCTCTGAGCTGCTTGTAGTGTTAGGAAGCGTCTCCTCATTTTCAAGCAGAATCTGCCCTCCTGTAACTGTCTGGTCTTGCCCTCTGGAGCAACAGGCCTGTGCATTCCCGCATTTGGGGGTTGAAGAGCATGGCCATGTCTCTCCTTGGTTTGAACTAATTTATTACATTTCTATCCCATCAGGTGTGGTGTGATGGTGAAGAGTGTGAGATTAGGATCTGGGAGACCCAGGTTCAAATCCCCATTCTGCCATGGAAGCTCTCTAGGCCAGCTTAGGCCAGTCACAGACACTCAGTCTAACCTGCCTCACAGAGGATAAAATAGAAGAGAGAAGGACAATGTAAGGTGCTTTGAGTCCCCCTTGGGGAGAAAGGCAGGGAAATAAGTTGGCATACCCAGGATAGTGTACCCAGGTTTTCCATTCAGTCACCTGTCAGACGCAGAGCTTCAACAAGACTACAATTCCATGTGCCTTCTCACTGTGCCCTAGGACCTTTTCTTTGCAGCATTCAAATAGTGGGGTGGATCCTGCCAGTTCTTTCACTCACTCTTGTCCAGTCCTCTTCCTTACTATCCTTTCCCACATAACTTTAGTACATGAAGGTCCCACGATCCCTAGCATAGCCTTTCTGGGTGGTCATATGGGAGCCTTCCTTCCTTCCTTCCTTTTTCACCAGCAAAAAATGATTTGGATACAACCCAGTGTTACAGTGGCAAGGCAAATATTTATTTCAGCTCAGCCTAGAGGGATGCAGCACCATTTTAACTTTTCAATTGAGGTACACCAATATCTTGACCAGCATGGGATTCCTTTGCAGCTATCTCTACCAAGATGGAGGGATCCAAACCACCTCCCAGCACTGCTCACCTCACAAAGATCTGGCACTTCCAGCCGAGTCTCTGGTGGGGCTCGGACCACAATCACCGTCTGCTCATTGAAGTTGCTGATGGTGCGTATGTCCTGATACGTTACATAAGCTAGCGTAGGATAGGAGATGCAAGTTAAAGGAAATACTGGACAAAAGGCCCGAATTCCAGAAGCATGGTGCCTTAGTGAGCATGCATATCAGCAACAAGATGTGAAAATATGCATGTATTTAAGACAAGAGACATTCTCACTCACATCACACTGAATGTTCAAATCTAGAGACTCAAGAGAGGGTGCTAAACCCTGAAAGACAGTGATTGCCCAGGGAAAGTTACCCAGAGAAGGGGGCTGTCCCAGGCAAACAGGGACAGGTAGACCACATAAGCATCTCCTTCATGTCTTGCCCCTCAAAAAGGATATCTCTGATTGGTTTCATCTTCTGTCAGGTGCTTCAGCTGAAGTGTGCACTCCAGGATGAGCTTGTCCAGCATCCTCTCGGTCTTGGAAAGCTCTGCCTGCTCGTGCCGCAATGCCTGCTGTCTCGCTGCCATAGAGGAGTCCTCAAAAATCCCTGTCCCCCTAAGCAGCAATGTTCACAGGTTAAATTATATAACTGGAGAATCACAGGACCCCATTTGTTACCTTTAAACAGAGTCAGAACTGCTGCTGTCAAAAGTTCTACCATCTTGCAGAACATGTCTGTCATCTAGAGCAAAGTTTTACAAAAGAAAAGACCTAAGGATACAGATTCAAAGCCTGACCAGAGTACATTTCTTAAGTGAAGAAAACCAGAGATTCAGCAGCATCACCAGTGGATTTAAGGAAGATTTTTGTTACAATGCAACCCTACCAAAGGGTACAGAGAGCGGGGAATTTCTCCCATGCAAATCAAAGCTCCCTTGGATGCAATGCTTATAATGTGCAGCATTGCTGCATGGTAGGGCCTGTGCCAAATGAGATTTTGCATGCTGGAAGACTAAGAGCAAAAGAACCAATTCAAGCCTGTTAAAAATTATACTAGTCAGATGTTTGGGTTTTTTAAACAAAAATCAGAAACATAGATTTGCCCCACAAAGTATTACAGAACATAAAAGGGTGAATCCCGTCTCTACCCTTATCATTCCAGGCCATTACCAATAAACATACAAATGGGTATATGAGTCTCTACATTATACAGGAGCCAATTTCATGACCCAAACTAACAGTTATGGGAGGAGTTTTTCTGCAATTTTCAATGCACAGCAGTGCATTGTTTTGCTGCAGGTAGCAGAACACCTATCAGTTGCTCCATAAAAACAACTGCCGTCCTTCAGATAGCAAAGTAAAATAATGGAAGATTTGTCTCCGTTACCATGAATCTTCCTTCTCAGTGGTCCAAGGCTGGGGCAGTCTTCTGGGAGAAGCTCCTCCCTATAGGCAGGCAGGGTCACCAATCTTTTTCAACAGTTCCTGAAGGGGAGGGACTTCTCAGGCTCCAGTCTGGTCCCAAAGCAGTAAAGTCCCTCTCCCAAACAATTATACAAGAATCAAGAAATACCTCCAACTAACAGGTTAGAAAGACCACATAACAGTGCAGAGGAAGGAACATAAAATTGAACAAACACTGAAATGTTCCCCAGGAAGCTCACCAGGTCAAGGAAAGATTATAGTTTTGAGGGAATCCTATGATGCCTGCTTCATACCAGGTGGGATTAGACTGCCATCCCTGGACCACTGAGAAGATTCACAGTAAGTGAGACAAATCTTCTGTTCTCCAGTAATCCAGGGTGGGCAGTCTTCCATTTCTGGGACAGAAAAAAGCAGTGTGTCCCTGAGAGGGAAAGACAGCTCCTAGACCAAGAGGGCATGCTTAGCACCCTCCTTCCAAAGGCCACCTTGGCAGAGGCCAACTTATCAATCCTGTAATGACTGGTGAAAGAATGGACAGACCTCCAAGTGGCAACCTTGCATATGACCTCTAGAGAGAGAAAAGATCTGTAGACTGCCAAGGTAGCCGACCCTCTGAGGGAGTGAGCCGTAACGCCTGGAGGAGGGTCTAAACCTGCAGACTTGTAGGTGAGAAGAATACAGCCCTGGCAGGATACTATCATCCCTAGGAGCCTTACCAGGAACATCACCTCCACTTAGGACCTCCTTATGAGTTCCTGTAATGCAATTAGAATCTTCTCCTGTCTCTCTTGTGACAGGAAAACTCTGTCCTGAACCGTGTCTATCACTACCCCCCGGTAAAGTACTTTCTGAGATAGACATACGTTGCTCTTCTCCCAGGTGATGATGAACCTGTGATCCTGGAGGCATGAGACATAAATCCTCCATCCCCTAAGGGTGGGATGGAGACCTGATTGCAATGTCATCTGGATATGGAAAAATGGATACTCCCTGTGTTCTCAACTGCACTATCAACAAAACCAAAACTTTGGTGAACACCCTTGATTTTGAGGCCAAAGAGAAGAGCCCAGAACTGAAAATGAAGCCCGTCATGAAAAATGCAGGAACCTCTGATGAGACTTCTGGATTGGAATATGCAAGTAAGCCTCTAACAGATTTACTGATGCCAGAAAATCTCCCTTCCGCATGGATTATTGACTGATGTCTCCAACCTGAACTTCTTTCTTATCCTCCTGTTTAGCCTTTTGAGGTCTAAAATAGCCCTCACATTCCTGTTCTTTTTTGGGGGGGCTATAAAAAAAATCTGAATAAACCCCTAAAGTCCTTTGGGCTACTGTCACAGGCTCTATTGCACCTATGTCCAAAATGTGCTGAATGGCACTGAAGAGGAGAAGATGTTTTCATGGACAGTTGTTTCTTTGTACCTGAAGAAATCTGTTGGGAGGAACAGAAGAGTGTTCCAGTGAGCAGCCTTTTGACACCATATCTAATACCCACTTGTCACCAACCGTGGTTTCCCATTGAGTTGCAAAAAGTTGAAGATGACCTCCTATCTTTGCTGAGCCTGAAGCCTTGTGATAGTCATGCTGAAGAGTTCTTTTTAGGTCCTTTTTTATTCCGTCCTGTTGTTCTGGAATAGGAAGAGTTATTGACACCTGACTGTTTGGGTTGCCATCTCCTTTTGGAAGGTCTAGGTCAGGGGTGGCCAAACTGTGGTTCAGGAGCTGCATGCGGCTCTTTCACACATATTGTGCGGCTCCCTGCAGGGCGGCTGGGGAACTGAAGGGAGGCATGCCTCCCCAATCAGTCTTCCCTTCACCAGCCAGTGTTCCCCTTCCTGAGTAGGCTTGAGGTTGGGGGGAGCAAAGAATGAAAGCAACTTTAACTCTAAATGTTCTCAAAGTCTCCCCCCGCCCCCCGGCCTGGCTTGGAGAATACATTTGTCTTGTAAAATCTCTTTGGCAAGCTAGCCAGCATGTGGGCATGAGGGGGTTAGAAAGCACATTTAAAGTTAAAGTTGCTTTGTTTCTACCTCCTTCCATTTTCTTTCTTTCCACCTTTCTTTGTCTCCCTTTCTTCCTTCCTTTCTCTTTCTACCTTTCCTCTCTCTCTTTCTGTCTCTCTTAGACAAATAAATATAATCAGCAAACAAATAAATATCATTGGACAAATAAATATCATTATCAATATATCTGTTTTTACCCTTTTTGTTTTATTTTTGGCAGTTTCATTTAATGTTAATAAAAAGCAAATTTGCATATTTTTCAATAAAAACATGTCTAATATTTCTTTACTAGGAATAAGGCCCATGGTGGAAATAAATACAACGAGCTCTAGAAAGAGGCTCTGGGATCTGGGATTCAGGTATCACAACTGAACTCCATGTAACAGATTCCCCCCCCCCAAGAAAATAACTGCTTTGGAAGGTGGGCTTTATGGCATTCTGTTCAGCTGAGGCCTCTCCCTCCCCAAACCCTGGCTGCCACAGACTCTACCAGAAAATCTCCAGGAACCTCCCTACCTGGAGCTGGCAACCCCAGTCAGGATTGGCCCCAATGAGTTCTTCACAAAGGCCTGCAAAGGGTTTCCTTCCTTTGTCTGAACCAAGCTTGGTTGCCTACTGTAGCAAAATGGGCTCCAGTTTACAACTCAGCTGTTTGCCTCCCACCCTCGTCCTGTGGGCGTATCCCACTCCTTAAATTCACTGCCACCACTCACTGAATTGTCACTGCCTTTTCAGAGGGACAGTGAGACCTCTCTGGCCGAATCTCTCTATTTGGAGATGGAATCCCCAATCTTTGGGGGATTCCCTGGAAAGTTGACAACCCAAGCATCCAGCCTTTCTTTGCTTCCCTGGGCTACCCCTCCCTTTGGTATTGTGCAGAGCGGGGAAGATTATGTGGTCAGAGCACAACACAGATTATTAGCCCAAATAAAAGAATTTATTTAAGTACTTACACAATTATGGCTGAATTTCTGCTGCCTCCCAGGGTGTCCCCACATCTCTGGTGTGTGGCCTGGACAGGCTGGTCAGCACAGGCAGCAGGAGCCTTTCCTAACCTCCTGTGGGTCGAAGACTGCCTCCTCCCTGGATGGGCTGGAGTCTATATTGATGCCATCTTGTCACTTGTGACAGTCCCTGTTTTCCTGCGCTTTTTGGCCTTGGGGTTGCTGGGAACTGTAGGCCAGCAGATGAGGAAGCTCCATTCAACCCAGTGAGTGATACCCCTGCAGGCCCTTCTCTGGAACTACAGCTCAATTAAGCCTCATGGGGGAACATTTTAAACACACATATGGCAGCCATCTTACAGACACAGGTAACTGCCATTTCGTTACACCTACCAACAGCTACTGAGAGAAAAATTAGTCCCACACAGGAGGCAAGCATCTTCATCAAGAGAGAAAGCTGTTTGCCAGAAATTCTGACAGGTTACAGTGGCTGAAGGAGTGGGTGGGGAAGAGGAGCAAACCCAGCGCCCAGCCAATGGTATGCGAGTACTCTTGAGTGGCGGCTGGGTGGGACTCAGGCAATGCAGCCAGTGGCTAGAGACACTCTCTGAGTGATAGATCAGAGAGCCAAAGGCTGTGGGAGCATGTGGAACATTCAGGATCGTCCATGACCAAAACACAATTATAAGGAGAGATGTCTTGTTGTTATCAAACATCTGACGTTTATTCTATGTGACTCTTACGTTAAGCAAGTTTGGCCACTCTTGGTCTAGGTGCTCAAAAACCTGAAGTACAAAAGGAAGTTCTTCACAAAAGGAAGAGAAGCATTTCTTAGGCTTGTTGTCTTTCTTGCGGGAAGGCAATGACTTCTTCTTGTCTTTATCCTCCACTAGATACCAATCCATACTGTCCCCAAGTAGATGAATTCATTTGAATGGAATGCTAGCCACTCTAGCCTGGGAAGAAGGATCCACTTCCCAGCTACAAAGCCAAGTATTTTGTCTAGCAGTGACATTTGAAGCCATAGTCCTAGCTGACAGTTGAATTGCGTCCAAGGAAGTGTCCACTGAAAATGCTGCTGCTAGGGCAATCTTCTTTAGTTCAATTTTTAATTCCTTACATATATCACTGTCTGCTGCCAAAAGGTCTGAAGCCCAAGAGTAGACTGCCCTAGGAAAGAATGAGCTTGCTGTGGAAACCCTGAGGGACAATTCTGTCACAGGGATCCCAGGGAAGGCCATCTGCCTCTGCAGGTAGGACCAAATTGGAACACAGGCTGGCCACAGGATCATTCACTAGTGCAGTTTGAATTGCTGAATGGTTGAATGGTACCGGAGAATAGAACTTGGAGATTATGGGGCGATTTGATTTGAGCCTGGCTGGGGATTCCTGATCAGTCTGGACTACCTTATCAAACACAGCCAGAAAAGGGATCCCAAGAGGAAAAGATCCCACTTTAGAGAAGGCACTGGCTGAACCTGGTTTGCTTGGATCAAGTGCTTCTGCCTCCTTACTGTTCACTGTAATTTCCAGAATATGTAACACTTTTGGAAGGATCTTGTGAAAGACCTCCTGTGGGAAAAGACGAGTCTGCACAGTGGTCATAACAGGTTCCCCCTCATGTGAGGAAGAATCAGAGCATTCAGAGTCCTGTTCTTCATATCCTAATAGAGGGCTTTGTCTCTGTCAAGCCTGGAATAATGATCTAGTCTCCTCCTTTTAGGAAGATAGAAAGAAAAGGAAAGCCTATCCATCCCCCTACTACATGATGCATTATTAGAGGGGGAGTGATGTCTATATCTACTAGAAGACTTAGAATGCCCTGAGGGAGAAGAACCCCTAAGGTTAGGCATAGCCTGGGAAATGGCTTCTCTAATCTCCTTCTGCATCTCCCCTTTAATCCATTTTAGGAGATTGGCCTATGATCCCCTGAAGGGTCCAAGGAAGGAACTCCTGTCAACTCTGACCCATATTGGGATCCATATGAAATCTGAGAGGGCAAGGAGGGGAGCTCAAGGCTAGAGGTTATGTTATCCTGGTGCACAGACTCAGAGAGGCTTACCCATGCTGCCATTTCCCACTTTTTGGGGGGCTGGGAAGGAAAAATGAAATCAAAAGAAACCCGACCAAAGGCTTCTAGTTCAGACCCCCTTCTTACCAGGCTTCTGAAGGATTTTAGATGGCTGAAGGGACAGCAAATGCCAAGGCTTGCTGCAACCAGCCTACTGGGAAGTAAAGAAAATGGGACCATGGTGATAAGAACAGAAGAACACCATCAATCAAACTGTGAAGAAAATCATATGTACTATAATAATCTCATAGAAAATATGCACAAACCTCACATTGAAATCCAAAATAAAGCAAATAAATTCAAGATCATTCTATATGCAATTCATTTCAAAAATATTACTATAAATAGTCCATCTCACAAAGAAAGTCCAAATTATAGTGATATTTTTGAAATGCATATAAAATTGGTGGTGTTTTTCTACTTGGAAGTAAAGCCTTTAGAAATTGTGTGGAGGTCCTGAGTGCTCCAGTGTGACAGCCGCTGACGCTTCTGCTCGAGTGGAGTGACTGGGGAAGCTCCCAGTACGAGGGCTGGAGACCCCATGGCTTGGGAGATCCTGTGGGAGGTGAGCGAGCTATGGAGAAGAGTCCTCACCCCTGCAAATGTCTCCCTGTTCCAGCTGCTGCTGAAAAATCTCAGCTTGGGGGGGGAGGGACACCAAGTCCTTCTTACTCCCTAGTCAATCTCACAAATAAAGAAAAAAAGAGACGAAAAGTAATAGAAATATAAAAGAAGAAAAGGAAGTAAGTAAAAAGAGAAATAAATAATTTGGATTTGTGGGGCCCGAACAGAGCACAGCTGATGACTTCTATCTGCCCTGAGGCAGGGCCAAAGACTGGAGCCAGCAAGAGAAGCCCTACCCCTTCAGGAATCACAAAAAAAGATCAGCAACCCTGCCTGCCTATAGGCAGGATTTTCTCCCAAAAGTGGAAGACTGCCCCATCTTGGACCACTGGAGAACTAAAGGATCTCCACACAGATTCTGGATTGGATCCCTTTCACATGTTTGGATTCTATAGGTTGGAACCCAACTAAACTTTCCACTAATGGAAGGCACTTTCTTCAGCAGAACAGAACTTTCCTGCCTCCCCAGTTCCCACTGATCTCCCCAAAATATTGCTCCTGGGAGACGGGACGATCCAAAAGGCAAATAAGAGGTCTACAGGAGGAAAGGGAAAATGGTGGAAATTATACCTCTCCTGTTTGCTGCTCCTCCCAATTTAGTGTCATCTGCAAATTTAATGAGTAGCTCCTCCACACCCTCATCCAGATCATTTATAAAAATATTGAAAAGTACCAGGCCCAGAACCGAGCCCTGTGGCACCTCAACTGGACACCTCTCTCCATTCAGATGAAATGCCATTGACAGCTACTCTCTGAGTGCAGTTCTCCAACCAGTTCCCTATCCACCTAATTATCTGACAACCTAGTCCACGATCCTTTAGTTTACCCATCAGAACATCATGGGGAACCCTGTCAAAAGCTTTACTGAAATCCAGGTAAGCAATATCAACAGCATCCCATTGAACCAATAAGCTCATCATTTGATCAAAGAAGGAAATGAAGTTGGTCTGGCAGGACCTGTTGGGGACAAATCTGTGCTGACTTCCCCAGATCACCAAGTTGTCCTTTAGATGCTCACAGATCCATCACTTTAAAATCTGCTCCAGTATCTTCCCTGGGACAGAGGTCAGACTGATTGGCCTGCAGTTTCCTGGGTCTTCCCTCTTCCCATGTTTGAAAATTGGGATAACATCTGCCCTCCTCCAGTCTTGTGGTACGTCTCCCATCCTCCAAGAGGTCTGGAAGATGATGGACAAAGGCTCTGCAAGTTCTCTAGAAAGTTCTTTGAGCACTCTTGGGTGCATACCATCTGGCCCAGGGGATTTCTACTCATGCAGTGCAGCCAGGTGCTTCTCAACTACCTCTCTGTCCACGTCAACCAGCAGCCCAGATGCTGTGACTTACCTACTACCATCTCTAGATGAGCCTGTTCTCTTCTTCAGGCAAAATAGGCATTGAGCTTGTCTGCTTTCTCTCTGTCCTCTGTCAGAGTTTCTCCATTTTCACCCAACAGTGCGTGCATCACCTCTTTTATCTTGCATTTGCTCCTCACATATCTGAAGAAGAGTTTCTTGTTGTAGCGAGCCTCCCTGGCCAGCTTTAGCTGTGAGCTTTGGCCTCTCAGATGGCTGACCTACAGCACCTAGCAACCTGCAGGTACTCTTCTTTAGAGGTATGTCCTTGCCTTCTTGAACATTTCCTTTTTCTCCCTTAGCACATCACATGGTTATCTGTTCATCCACATTGGTTTCTTGGATTCGCTACCATGTTTCCTTTTTGTTGGAATATTGACAGCTTGAGCTTACAAGAGTTCTTGTTTTACGAGAGCCCACCCTTCACTTGCTCCTTTCCCTTCCAGCAGTCTTGCCCATGGAATGATTCTCATTATACCTCTGAGTTTATTAAAGTCTGCCTTACTGAAATCTAATTTACACGTGAGGTTACAAACTTACTTGGTTCCCCCACAGCAAAAGCAGGACATAGTCACTTCCCACCTACAGCCATACCACCCTGAACACACCCAATCTCATCTGATCTCGGAAGCTAAGCAGGGTCGGGCCTGGTTAGTACTTGGTCACTTCCCCGTAAGGTCCCCACCACCTTCACCCCATCTACCATCTCTTGCCTGTTGGGTCAATATTAAGTCGAGTATGGCCAAGCACCTTGTAGCTTCCGCCATCATTTGACAAAGGAAGTTATCATCCAGACAGGTCAGGAAGTTGCAAAAGACTGTCTCTCTTATGGCAAGGACAGCTTTGGGAGTGGAAAGGCCACCACCAAGAGCTCTTCAGCAACCTCCCTGCAAAGACCCTACATGAGCCACTTGGGTTGATCTCACTGGAGAAGGGTGAATGAAACCCAGTCCCTAGTTGGAACCACCAGACATTAATCACTAAATCACTTGGGTACTTCTTTCCCCATGACACTTACATCCACTGTATGTTGTTTTTGGATTTCTTCCGAATGAGCTGGATCCCCTCCAAGACATTGGTGATGTCATAGATGCGTCGCTTCTGGACATCCAACACCTCCGCAGCCCTGTTCAGGTCCAGCACTCCATCCTCTGACTCACTGAGCAAGTGAATGAACTTCTTTGTCAACAGGCCCAGCGACGTGTCATAGCGGGTCTTCTCTCCGGGCGATTTAGGGGCTAAGGCACAAATTAAGGAAATTATTCAGAATGATTAGGTAGCTGGAAAAGGATGAAGATTTCGTCATTAGCATGCTCCTCTTCCACAATTCCACATGGACAAAATTAGGCTTGTTTTGGAGGCCAAATTTTCTAGTCCTCATGACTGTGCACAGGAAGTTGCCTTACATTACCTAGCAGGATAGTACCTTGACTGACAGCTGTTCTCCAAGACCTTGTACAGCTGTCTTTCCCAGTATTGAGATCTTTTAATTGGAGATGTTAGGATTGAACCTCAGACCTTTCACAGTGCTCAGTCAATGAATCACAGCCCCTCCCTTCCACTGTAGTGCCCTTGACCAGCAACCAGTTTTACTGGAGGAAGAGTCCATCCATCCATCCTCTTACCTTCTACCTCTGTCTCCCATCCTTGAGATCCCATCTCCCTCTTACAATCAAACCATGTCTTGTTAAAAACAACCCCTCCCCCAATTAGGTAAAAGGATGGGTACAAAAATAATTGAAAAAACAGAAAGTTCCGATGCCAGGCATTGCTGCTTTTTCAGCTGAGTCACAAGAAGCCTAAATCCTGCTTCTTGTGGACTCGGCTCTTTCTAAGATAGAAGCTTGTGGATTAATGCATCAGGAATAGATACAAGAGATGTTCTACAAGGTAGGTGGAAGCAGGTTCATATATCTACTTCACCCTACAAGGACATCAGTGTGCAATTGGGCTAGTCAGCCTAACCCTACCCTGCAAGGCTGTTGTGAGGATAAATGAAGAACAGAATCATGTATGCTGCTATGAGCTCCTTCAAGAAATATCTTAAAAATGTGATAGACTTCTATAGACAATCCACTTCCTTTGCTATGGCATGGCATGCCTTAGGAGTTGTTGGCTAGTTTTCCAGTTCTGTAATCCTACTCCTACTGCATTGTTTATTGGATGTCTTATGTGGTCTGTGGTCTGATCTTTTTTTACACATTTTGTAATCTACCCTGACCAGCCCCATAGCCAGGATTTGGGGGGGGGGGCGGGGGACAAGGCAGACCAAGCCACCATGCTGATGCTGAGGAGAGCTGAGTAGGCAGGATTTGGTGCATCTCTTTGCAGGACCTGGAGGTTGGGTGGGGGGAAGGGAGGGGGTCTGGCGGGGGTTATCCTGGGGTGGGGGTCATCTGGGAGGGAGTCACCCCCAATGCCCCAACGTGGGCTACAGCCCTGCTTGAGTCTCAGCAAGAAAGCCAAACTATAAATATGTTAATCAAAGTAAACAGAAAATTCTAAGCACAGAATGGAGTTTATTTTGCAAGGTATGAAACAGACTTGACCATGATGCAGGAGTCAAGGGAAGATCTGCGGTCAAATAATTCAGTTCCTTCCTGTACACTTGCTCCAGACAGTTCTGGTGCCCTTTCCCACATGTGATTGAATTCCATAAAGGCTGTACAACTGCACTGATGCTTAACTGTGGGTACGTATCTCCCCCTGGTGGCCCCATATTGCTTTGCACATCTCTCTGCCATCACAACAACATTCTTCTTCACTAAGGCAGGTTCAACTCAACATTCTTTTTTAATACTGGGCACTAAATCTTGGTTGAAGGTGGGAGGTAAAAAGCCAGATTGTTGGCTTGCTCAGAAGCTTAGTGAGGGCAGCAGGTTAGGTAGCATGACACCATTGTACTTTCTCACTGGGCTTGAGCCTGCAGCGCAGCACAGCATACACAGAGGGTCTCTGGTCCCCCAGAAGCAACATTTGGGGGAAATCAGTTGGCTGCAGGAGGAGGGGAGGGGGAGGGCAGGAATGTTCTGCTCCACTAACAGAAATGCCTCACATGAGAGGAAAATTTACGCTGGATCTAAGACACTGCCTCTACATAAGACCTAGGCATACTGTTAGGGTTGCAGAGAACATATCCTGATCCCCAACTGGTTTCAAAGGGCACAGTCAGAACTATAAATGGGTCCCAGAACCAACACAGAAACCAGGGAAGATGCAACAGAAAGGTGTGATCTGATCAAAGTGGCTTGGACTTGTCAGCTGCTGGAAGTTGTTTCCAAGAACTTCTCAAAGCAGCTCCATGTACATGTGACAGTCCAATTTGGGAAGCAACAAAGCACGTGTAAGTGGGGGCAGGATAGAACCTAAGTACTATAACTACATAAGAAGAGCCGTGCAGTGGTCCATCTAGTCCAGCATCCTGTCTCACTGTGGCCAGCCAGTTCCTCTGGAGAAACAACAACAGGACATAGAAGCTGAGGCTTTCCCAGGACGTTGCCTTGTGGCACTGGGATTCAGAGGTTGACAGACTCTGATTGTGAACGTCCCTTTTAGTCACCATGGCTAGTAGCCACTGAGATCTATCCTCCATGAATCTGTCCAATCCCCTTTTAAAGGCATCCTCACCTGTGGCCATCACTACATCCTCTGGCAGTGAATTCCACATTTTATCATTTGTTGTATAGAGAAGAATTTCCTTTTGTCCATCCAGAATCCACTGCCCAGCAGTTTCATTGGATTCCCTTGAGTTCCAATATTTGGGGAGAGGGAGAAAAAGTTCTCTCTATACACTCTCTCTACCCCATACATAATTTTACAACCCTTTATCATGCCCCCCACTTAGTCATCTCTTTTCTAAACTGAAAAGTCCCACACTTTTCAGCCTTTTTTCACAGGAAAATCATCTTGGTTGCCCTCTACATCATTTCTCTGTGTCCCATATAAATGTAACTTGGATCCCTCTATAGCAGGGCTAGCCAAACTTAATGTAAGAGCCGCATACAATAAACATCAGATGTTTGAGAGCCACAAGACATGAACTCACATGTTTTTATTGAAAGATATGCAAGTCTGCATATTAAATTAAAGAGACAAATGCCATCTCTGAGCCAAGCCAGCCTGGTGGTATGGCGGGGCTTGGAGAACACATTTAACTTTAGATGGGGAGGGAGGGGAGAAAGAAAGGTAGAAAGAAAGCAAATAGATGCAGGAGGGAGGGAGAGGTGGAAAGAAAGCAACTTTAACTTTAAATGCATCCTCCAAGCCCCCCAAGCCCCCATGCTGGCTGGCTTGGTGAAGGGATTTAAAGAGGCAAAGCTAGCTGGCAGGGGAGGAGGGCTTTGAGAACACAATTAAAGTTAAAGATTTCTTTCTTTCTCTGCTTCCCCCGATCTCAAGCCTACGCAGGGAGTGGAACACTGACTGGGGAAGGGAAGACCAGTTGGGGAGGCATGCCTCCCCTTCACTTCCCCAGCCGCCCCTGCTAGGAGCCACACAATATGTGTGAAAGAGTCACATGTGGCTCCCAAGCCACAGTTGGGCCACCCCTGCTCTATAGACAATCCCATCCACCCAATCTCATAGCCATAAAAGGAAAAAACATTTTACTTTTGAAATAAGATCATAGGATGTCTATGTGTTTCCAAGCCTGACCATGACCATCCTGGTAGAGAAAGAAAACACTGCTGCTGAGAGCCATTACATGCCTCTGGAAAAATTACATCCAGATTCCAACTCACGCATTTAGACAGACAGACACAAGGCAGAAAGGGAAGAAACTAGCCAATTAACGAAACATAGGAGGAAAAGCTGTTTTAAGAACACATGGCTCACTTTAGGAACACATGGCTCACAAAAACAAAAACAAGAAGAGCACTTGCTATGATTTCACGTAAAGCAAGGGATCGAGTAAGTAATTATGGATTCCTAGAGAGGCTTCTAAGTGTTGCTGCAGTCCCAAGGTGTCATGCTGGAGAGCAAAGTTTGAGTCCAGTGGCACCTTTAAGACCAGCAAAGTTTTATTCAAGGTATAAGCTTTTGTGTGAGTGAGAGCATGGCAGCAAGGCAAGGTAGAGCCACCACAGCAACACAGGCTCAAGGAATTTTGTAGACCTCATTCCTTCCTCCCTCCCCAGGAAACTCTGGAAAGTACTAAAGCACTAAAGTTCCCTGCAGCTTCAAAACTTTCATTGTGCACCATATTTTCAGACTAATCTCTAAGGGCATAAGAAGTAGAAACTTGTTTCTGAAGAGCAAGAATGCAGGTTTAAAGACATATTTAAAGACAAATGCTCCCCCCAGTAAGTGTAGCACTGCTTACTTTTTGGACTCGGGATGTGGGGCAATGTTCTCCCCTTGCCCTTTGGCGTCCGGAACTCTGGGATACACTGCTGACCCATCCCTTCTAGATCCAACTTCCTCTTGGCCTAGAATAAAGGAATAAGAAGGTCACCGTTAAGAAAAGAACAGATTGAAAGTAGTGTTTTAACAGATGACGTTCCATTTAAGAAATGAAAGAAGAGTCTAGTATAAAAAAGGTATGTTCTTTTCTCCACATAATCAAGTTTAACATGAGTATACCTTAGAACAGCCTTTTGACAGTGGCCAAGGTGTATAGGGGAAACATTCTCTCTAAAACAGATATGTGGAAACAAAGAGTCTCTGTTCCTAAGCAATATTCTGTTCCTAAACCACACGGCTGTGTAGAGATGGTTATTCTCTCCTATAATCATCTCTACAGGTTATCAGTAGTCTGACTGAAGAGAAGTCTGACGTTTATTCCTGATACCAAATGAAAACCTTGTCTCCCAACCAAAGATCACTGATGTTATCTTTTTTTATAAAAATCAATCTAATCACTCTTGAAATGATTAAATATGAAAGACTCACAATAATACAAAAATACTTCCGTATGCCAATGAAATCAAAAACAGAAAAAATGCATATCTTTTCTATTTTAAGACTGAAAAATAAAATAAAATTTCTAAGATACTTACCAAAGCGCACTCAAAAAGATTAGATAGCCTCACCCCTGAATCTCTCAGATTTAGATTACATGAGACTATTTTATATAGGCCCAATTATATAGGCCCTTTGAATGCGTGACGTAAGCCAGGGGTGTCTAGTGATAATAGTTTTTTTTAATTTTTGTAACAACAACCATAGACAAATAATACAAACATTAAATGGGAAAATTTCTTATGCTTTTTAATTTTTTTTTAACTGTATAGGATTTGCTTTATTTACAAATATACAGGCAGAGGGAAGAGGCACAGAGGCATTCCTAGCAGACTGAATATGGAGGAATCCTTGTGCGATACAAAGTGAGAAATCCTGCACCTCCAAAAGTGAGAAATCCTGCACCTCCAATGTGCTTCAGCCATTTCACAGAGATGTCTGTCAGCTTCTGCCCAAGTCTCTTCCAGAATCGGAACTGTTCTTTCTTCATACTTGTTACCAAGACATGTTGGCATACCAAGACATGTTGGCATGATGGCTCACTTTCAGCCATCTTGGATTTATGCTTGCTGAAGCCAAACAGCACTGGCTTTGCTGACCCTGGAGAGAGTTGTCTTGGAATCTGCAACTGGAAAATGAGGGGATACACATCCAGAGTTCTTCCTTTTACTTTCATTTTCAGTTACAGGCTGCCTCCTCAATTGCACCTTCGTGTGTATGCTTGAAGAAGCAGAGTCCTTGTCAAAACAGCAACCACTGTGAGTCCCTCAGTTCCAGGAGGGATAGTGAAAGGTCCCAAGTCTCCTGCTTTTTAAATTGACTATGTTATCCAGGGGTCTTTTTTGGGGGGAGTGCACCGGAGCACAGCTCCGGCAGCTTCGGAGGGCAGAAAGGCTCCCGCATGTCAGTTTCAGCCAACCGAATGTCAATTTCAGCCCCATTATATCCTATGGGCCATTGAAATCAATGGCAAAAACATAGGGTATATTCTGGGGGCTGGAGAGGAGGGGGTTTGAGGAAGAGGCTCCAAACTCACAGGGTAGCTGTTGGAGCCTCCCCCCAAGATATCCACCAAGTTTCAAGAACATTGGACTAGGGGGTCCAATTCTATGGGCCCCAAAAAGGTTGCTCCCATTCCTTCCATTGTTCTCTATAGTGGGGAAAAAAATTACTTTTCCCCACAGTGCTGTTAGTATCTCTGGGGAGGAGGGGGTTTGAGGGAGAGGCTCCAAATTTTCAGGGTAGCTTCAGGAGCCTCTACCCACATACACCCTCACGTCTCAAAGCGATTGGACCAATGGGCCTAATTCTATGGGAACCCAAACAGGTTACCCCCATTACCTCCATTGTTTCCAAGGGGAAACCCAGCCAGCCGCACTTAAGGCAGGCAAGCAGGCAGCCACCCATCAGTCAGACTCTCCCAGAGAATCTCAGGGAAAGTGAACTGTCTTGGGAGGTGCTAGTTTGCCATGAGAACAAGTGGCACACTCCAGAACAAGTGGCACTGTGGCAGTGCAAGCATGCCACAGTGCCACACAGAAACCCCAAAAGACCAAAAGGAACATCATTTATACATGTATAAATTGATGGTGCAACCTCATTGGACCACTCACACCACACACACCTCAAAAAGAATATTTATAGCACTGGAAAAAATGCAGAAAAGTGCTACTGCAATAATAAGAGGAGGAGACTATCCCTATGAAGAAAGGTTATTACGTTTGGGGATCTTAGCTTTGAGAAAAAATGACTGAGGGGTGACATGATAAGATGTTTACAAGACTATGCATGGGATAGAGGAGGTAGAGAAGGAAGTACATTTCACCTTTTCTCACAAGACAAGAACTCGTGGGCACTCAATGAAATTGCTGAGCAGTCAGGTTAGAAGTTAGAATAGATTAAAGGTTTTTTGGTTCTTACAGGTTTACAGCTTTAAAAAGTTCTGCTGGTTGCTGTTGCTTGGGGGGGGGGTTTGTTTTTTTCCTGTCTGCTCCAGCCTCCATACGTTTGCCAAATTCCACCTGGAAGCTGTTCATGCCAGCCACCACCACCACCTCCTGTAGCAGTGAATTCCATGTGTTAATCACTGTTTGGGTGAAGAAGTACTTCCTTTCATCTGCAGTTGCCCTTTTCTGCATTTTCCCCAGTGCTATAAATATTCTTTTTGAGGTGTGTGTAGTGGGAGTGCTCCAATGAGGTTGCACCATCAATTTATACATGTATAAATGTTGTTCTTTTCCCCCTGGAGGGGGAGAAGAAGCGGCAGCTGGAGCTGGTCCGGAGCCTGAGCGCCAAGAAGCCGCCCCTGGACCTGACCCGCGCGGTCAACAAGCAGCTCCGCCAGGAAGACGCCGAGGCTGCAGCGGCCAAGGGCAAGGGCAAGAAGCGCGGGCAGCGCGGCAAGAGGGGTCGGCGGCAGCAACAGAGACCTGGCGGCGGCAGCGCCGCCAAGGGCAAGAGGAGTGGAGGAGCCGCCCGCAGAGGGAGCCAGGGGGGCCCTGGACGCATCGGGGGCAAGAGGAAAAGGAAATGAGTCTTGGCGGAGGAAAGGCGGCGGCGGCGGTGGAACCGGGTTCCGTTCAAACACTGTTGAAGCAAGAACCGAGCTCTTCTTTTAAAGTCTTAAAAGAAGATGCTGTTAAAGTGCTGCACTCAATTTGCCAACAAATTTGGAAAACACAACAGTGGCCACAGGATTGGAAAAGGTCAGTGTATATTCCAATCCCAAAGAAGGGCAACGTCAAGGAATGTTCAAACTATCGCACAATTGCACTCATTTCACACGCTAGCAAGGTCATGCTCAAAATCCTACAAGCTAGGCTCCAACAGTACGTGGATAGAGAACTGCCAGAAGTACAAGCTGGGTTTCGAAGAGGTAGAGGAACTAGAGATCAAATTGCCAACATTCGCTGGATTATGGAGAAAGCAAGAGAGTACCAGAAAAACATCTACTTCTGCTTCATTGACTATGCTAAAGCCTTTGATTGTGTGGATCACAATAAATTATGGCAGGTTCTTAAAGAGATGGGAGTACCAGACCATCTCACCTGTCTCCTGAGAAACCTGTATAAGGGTCAGGAAGCAACAGTTAGAACCGGATATGGAACAACTGATAGGTTTAGCATAGGAAAAGGAGTACGACAAGGATGTATATTGTCACCTTGCTTATTTAATTTATATGCCGAGTACATCATGCGAAATGCTGGCCTGGATGAATCACAAGCTGGAGTTAAGATTGCTGGGGAAAAGATCAATAACCTCAGATATGCAGACGATACCACTCTGATGGCAGAAAGTGAAGAGGACCTAAAGAGCCTCTTGCTCAGGGTGAACGAGCAGAGCGCAAAAGTGGGCTTGAAGCTCAACATCAAAAAAACTAAGATCATGGCATCTGGCCCCATCACTCCTTGGCAAATAGAAGGGGAAGTCATAGAAGTAGTGACAGACTTCACGTTCCTGGGATCCCAGATCACGGCAGATGGTGACTGCAGCCATGAAATTAAAAGATGCCTGCTCCTTGGGAGGAAAGCGATGGCAAACCTAAACAGCATGATAAAAAGCAGAGACATCACCCTGCCAACAAAAGTCCACATGGTCAAAGCAATGGTATTCCCCATAGTAATGTATGGCTGCGAGAGTTGGACTATAAGGAAGGCCAAGCACCAAAGAATAGATTCTTTTGAACTATGGTGCTGGAGAAGACTCTTGAGAGTCCCTTGGACTGCAAGGAGATCAAATCAGTCAATCCTAAAAGAAATCAACCCTGACTGTTCCCTGGAAGGCCAGATCCTGAAGTTGAAGCTCAAATATTTTGGCCACCAAATGAGAAGGGAGCATTCACTGGAGAAGACCCTGATGCTGGGAAAGATTGAAGGTCAAAGAAGAAGGGGACGGCAAAGGATGAAATGGTTAGACAGTGTCATCGATGCGATGAACAGGAAATTGAGCAAACTTCAGAGGACAGCGGAAGACAGGAGGGCCTGGCGTAATCTGGTCCATGGGGTCGCGAAGGGTCGGACTCGACTGTGCGACTGAACAACAACAACTAAGTATAGAAGTGTAGTAAGAAAATGAATTGTATTAGAAGTGTTACCTATTAGTGAGAAATAGAAAAGGAAAATATTGAAAATGATGATTTGAATACGGAATAAGAATTGAATGTAAGAAAATGTTGATAGAAATATTAATGGGGGTGGAGCATTGCTGGAAGCCAGGGGAGGGGGGGATAGAAAACTGTGAAAAAGGATATGTCAAGAATTGGTTATCAATTATGGAATGTATCATTATATCCTGTTAATAAAATTTCTTTAAAAAAAAAAGACTTTACAAGTGGATTGAAGAATATAACAAATGAAACATGAACATAACCAAAACAGAGGTCATAAGAACATTTACAATAAAATGTGCAAAACTATGCTTAATAATATAGGATGTAAAAATATTCTTATATTGAGAGATGTATGGATAACATCAGGGGTCTTTTTGTAGAAAAAGAGCTGCAGGAGCTCATTAGCATATGGTATGCTAATGAGCTACTAGGCTATTAGCATATGCCACGCCCCCTGACATCACCAGAAGTGATGTCAGAAGGGGAAGCAAAATGGGTGGAGGCATCTTCAAAAGCCTCCCCTTCCCTTCCTCAGCTGGCCTGGGTGGGGGAGTGAAGAGAGAAGGGGTTTAAAGTTTAAACCCCTTCTCACTAGAGTTGGGCCACAGAAGGAGGAAAGAGGGCAGGAAAGAGAGAGAGTAGAGAGAAGGAAAAAGGGAAAGAAAGAGAAGGAAAGAAGGAGAAGGAAAGAAGGAGGGAAAAAAGAGATAGAAGGGAAGAAGGAGGGAAACAGGGAAAGGAGGAAAAAAGAGAAGAGAAGAAGGCAGGAAAGAGGAAGACCAAAAGGAAAAAGATTTGTTGTTGTTCAGTCGCACAGTCGAGTCCGACTCTTCGCGACCCCATGGACCAGATTACGCCAGGCCCTCCTGTCTTCTGCTGTCCGCTGAAGTTTGCTCAATTTCATGTTTGTTGCATCTATGACACTGTCTAACCATCTCATCCTTTGCCGTCCCCTTCTTCTTTGACCTTCAATCTTTCCCAGCATCAGGGTCTTCTCCAGTGAATGCTCCCTTCTCATTTGGTGGCCAAAGTATTTGAGCTTCAGCTTCAGGATCTGGCCTTCCAGGGAACAGTCAGGGTTGATTTCTTTTAGGATTGACTGATTTGATCTCCTTGCAGTCCAAGGGACTCTCAAGAGTCTTCTCCAGCACCATAGTTCAAAAGAATCTATTCTTTGGTGCTCGGCCTTCCTTATAGCCCAACTCTCGCAGCCATACATTACTATGGGGAATACCATTGCTTTGACCATGTGGACTTTTGTTGGCAGGGTGATGTCTCTGCTTTTTATCATGCTGTTTAGGTTTGCCATCGCTTTCCTCCCAAGGAGCAGGCATCTTTTAATTTCATGGCTGCAGTCACCATCTGCCGTGATCTGGGATCCCAGGAACGTGAAGTCTGTCACTACTTCTATGACTTCCCCTTCTATTTGCCAAGGAGTGATGGGGTCAGATGCCATGATCTTAGTTTTTTTGATGTTGAGCTTCAAGCCCACTTTTGCGCTCTCCTCGTTCACCCTGAGCAAGAGGCTCTTTAGGTCCTCTTCACTTTCTGCCATCAGAGTGGTATCGTCTGCATATCTGAGGTTATTGATCTTTTCCCCAGCAATCTTAACTCCAGCTTGTGATTCATCCAGGCCAGCATTTCGCATGATGTACTCGGCATATAAATTAAATAAGCAAGGTGACAATATACATCCTTGTCGTACTCCTTTTCCTATGCTAAACCTATCAGTTGTTCCATATCCGGTTCTAACTGTTGCTTCTTGACCCTTATACAGGTTTCTGAGGAGACATGTGAGGTGGTCTGGTACTCCCATCTCTTTAAGAACCTGCCATAGTTTATTGTGATCCACACAATCAAAGGCTTTAGCACAGTCAATGAAGCAGAAGTAGATGTTTTTCTGGTACTCTCTTGCTTTCTCCATAATCCAGCGAATGTTAGCAATTTGATCTCTAGTTCCTCTACCTCTTCGAAACCCAGGTTATACTTCTGGCAGTTCTCTATCCACGTACTGTTGGAGCCTAGCTTGTAGGACCTTGCTAGCGTGTGAAATGAGTGCAATTGTGCGATAGTTTGAACATTCCTTGACATTGTCCTTCTTTGGGATTGGAATGTAAACTGACCTTTTCCAATCCTGTGGCCACTGTTGTGTTTTCCAAATTTGTTGGCAAATTGAGTGCAGCACTTTAACAGCATCTTCTTTTAAGACTTTGAATAACTCAGCTGGGATACCATCACCTCCACTGGCTTTGTTGTTAGTAATGCTTTCTAAGGCCCATTTAACTTCGCTTTTCAGGATGTCTGGCTCGAGGTCAGTGATTATACTGTTGTGGTTGTCAAGGACATCGAGGTCCTTCTTGTATAGTTCTTCTGTGTATTCTTGCCATCTTTTCCTAATCTCTTCTGCTTCTGATAAGTCCCTACCGTTTTTGTCCTTTATCATGGCCATTTTTTCTACGGGATTCCTGGCCACAGTAGTAGATATAATGGTCTTCTGAGTTAAATTCGCCCATTCCTGTCCACTTTAGTTCACTGATTCCCAAGATGTCGATGTTCATTCTTGCCATCTCATTTTTGACCACGTCAAGCTTACCTTGATTGATAGATCTTACATTCCAGGTTCCTATGCAGTATTGTTCTTTGCAGCATCGGACTTTCCTTTCACCGTCAGACACATCCACAACTGGGCGTCCTTTCAGCTTTGGCCCAGCTGCTTCACTCTTTCTGGGGTTACTCGTATTTGCCCTCTGCTCTTCCCCAGTAGCATATTGGACACCTTCCAACGTGCGGGGCTCATCTTCCGGCGTCATATCTTTTAGCCTTTTGTTACTGTCCATGGGGTTTTCTTGGCAAAGATACTGGAGTGGGTTGCCATTTCCTTCTCCAGGGGATCACGCTTGGTCTGAGTTCTCTGCTGTGGCCTGTCCGTCCTGGGTGGCCCTCCACAGCATAGCCCACAGCCTCATCGAACCACGCAAGCCCCCTCACCATGATAAGGCAGTGATCCATGAGGGAGACTTCTATACTTAATAATTGTCAAAGCAAAGCAACCTATTCTTCACATCCCAATTGGATTCCAGATAGTCTTTAAAGTCTTTCCAATCTGATAAGAATTCTTCATCTTCTTTTTCATTAAGTTTTCTTGTCATTTTGTCCATTTCTATCATGAAAATCATTTTCCTTATCCATTCCCATTTATCAGGTATCTGCTCCTGCTTCCAGAGTTGAGCATAAGTCATTCTTGCAGTTGTAATTAAATACCATAACAATGTTCTCTTTGTCACTTTAACTTCTTCCATTTTGAGCCCTAAAAGTAACATTTCTGGTTCTTTTTTCAAAGTACATTTCAAGATTTTCTGAATTTCATTATGGATCTTAGTCCAAAAAGCCGCCGCTTTTTCGTATGTCCACCACATATGGTAAAACAAGCCCTCTTTTTTCTTACACTTCCAACATTTGTTAGACATGTTCTCGTTTATATTAGCAATTTTTTTAGGCGTCACATATCATCTATACATCACTTTATAACAGTTTTCCTTCACATTAACACATGTTGAAATTTTAATCGACTTTTTCTACAAACATTCCCATGATGACATTTCTATATCTCTATTTATATTTATAGCCCATTTCACCATTTGTTCTTTTACAATCTCATCTTCAGTATACCATTTTAACAAAATCTTATAAATTCTAGAAATCATTTTTTTACCTTTTTCTACCCACACCATTTCAATTTCATTATTTTCTTTCCTGAAACCATACCTCATTTTATCAGTCTTAAATAAATCATAAATCTGCCTGTAATTTAACCAATCATATTCGAATTCCAGCTCCTCTCTAGCTTTCATCGTGAAACTACTCCCCTCAGTCTTCAAAATGTCTCTATAAGGTAACCAATCTTTCCCTTTGTGCCTTGAAAGTGGTTTGATTACTTCTGCCGGAACAATCCACAGCGGTGTTGTTTCAAAAAAGAACCTCTTATATCTCATCCATGTCATGTATAGTGATCTCCTTATAAAGTGGTGTTTAAAAAGATTGTCCACTTTAGACTTTTCATACCATAGGTAGGCGTGCCATCCAAATTTCCTATCATGTCCTTCTAACGCCAACAATTTTCTGTTGTCCAAATTAATCCATTGTTCAAGCCAAGCCAAACATACAGCATCATGATATAGTCTAAAGTTAGGGAGTTGGAAACCTCTCCTTTCTTTTGCATCACATAGAATTTTCATTTTAATCCTTGGTTTCCTTCCAGCCCACACAAACTTTGAAATCTCTTTTTGCCATAAATTCAACACTTTACAGTCTTTTACTATTGGAATTGTCTGGAATAAAAAAAAGCATACGAGGTAAAATGTTCATTTTAACTACCGAGATTCTGCCCAAAAGTGATAGATCCAAAGTATTCCATTTTTTAATGTCCTGTTGAACTTTAGTCCAAGTCTTTTCATAATTGTTCTTAAACAAGTCTATGTTTTTCGTTGTTATCTCAATTCCCAGATATCTAGTTTTCTTCACCACTTCACATTGAACTTTTTCTTGGAAATCCAGTTGATTTTCTTTTCTCATGTTTTTGCAAAGTAACTTTGTTTTATTCTTATTCACATAAAATCCAGCCAAATCTCCAAATTCTTTAATCCTTTCCATCAGTAGCGGTACATTGATTACTGGATCTTCAATTATAAACATTACATCATCTGCAAAAGCCCTGTATTTATACTCAAAACCTCCAATTGTAAGTCCTTTTATATCTTTGTCTTCTTTTATTTTATTCAGCATCACTTCCAAAATCCAGATAAATAATAAAGGAGATAACGGGCATCCTTGTCTGGTCCGTCATCTCTTTATTTACATTCAGCGACGCTTTTTGTTCACAATATATCGCCCTAATCATATTTTAAAAGGGCTGCCCAATGTCCATTCTATCAAACACTTGTAACATAAATTCCTGGTTTAAAATGTCAAAGGCTTTTTCAGCATCTAAAAATAGAAAAGCAACTTCTTTTTCTGGATGTTTATCATAGTATTCATTTGCGTCGATCACAATCCTTAAGTTGTCTCTAATTTGTCTACTTGGTAAAAAACCGGCTTGTTCTTCTCTTATGACGTCTTTTAAATAATTCTTCAGTCTCTCTGAAATTACTTTGGCAAACAATTTATAGTCATTATTGAGTAGTGAAATTGGTCTATAGTTTTTAACATCTGTCAAATCTTGTCCTTCCTTGGGTATGAGTGATATTCCAGCTCCTCTCTTTCCAAGATTCTGGCTTCTTTCCAAGATTCTGGTATTGCTTGGGTCAACTGAATTTCATTTATTAGAAGTTCCATAATCGGGGTCAGCTCCTCCTTTAATTTTTTATAAAATTTTACGGTAAATCCATCTGGTCCTGGAGCTTTCCCTAATTTGGCATCTTCTATTGCTTTGTATATCTCTTCTTTCTGGATTGGGCCATTCAACATTTCCTTGATTTTCAGGTCCATCTAAGGTAAATCTACTTTGTCCAAATAGTTTTTGATTTTCACTGGATCAATATTCTTTTTTTGAAATAATTTCGCATAATATTTGAAGAAGGCTCTTTTTAATCCATTCATGTCTACTATTTCTTTACCTTCTTCAATTATCTTACTAATTGTCCTTCTCTCCCTTCGGTTTTTCAATTGCTACGCCAAATATTTTCCTGGCTTATTTGCTCCTTCAAAAGATTTTTGCTGCAATTTCTTTAAGTTCCAGTAGAGTTCTCTGTTCAATATCACCTTTAATTGGTCTTGTAAGATTTGAATTTCTTTAAGAAGTCTTTTTTTGCCTGGTCTCCTTTTCAACTCATTTTCTTTTTGCTGAATTTTTTCCTGCAATTCCTTTTGTTGTTTCAAATTCTGCTTCTTATCAGCCGCATTCATTGATATCAATACTCCTCTCATCACCGACTTATAGGCATCCCAGACTGTCTGTATTTTTACGTTTTGGTTTAAGTTCATTTGAAAAAAAAATTGAGTTTCCTTACGCAATGTCTCCACTAACGTTGTCTTATCCAATAAATCTTCATTAATTCTCCAATGGAACTGTT
The DNA here is from genome assembly GCA_029375565.1 of Gekko gecko. Taxonomy (NCBI): domain Eukaryota; kingdom Metazoa; phylum Chordata; class Lepidosauria; order Squamata; family Gekkonidae; genus Gekko; species Gekko gecko. The sequence goes on along the minus strand of JAPDNY010000005.1, from coordinate 210,833,714 downwards.
TCGTCTTTTCTTTTAATGTCCAAATTAACGGATTATGATCTGAACTTGTCTTTGGCAAGATTTCCATCTTCTGAGTTTTTAGTGCAATTTCACTCAACATCCAAATCATATCTATTCTTGAGAAGGATTTGTGTCGGTTAGAGTAGAAAGTAAAGTCTTTGACCTTTGGGTTCCATTTCCTCCACACATCTTCCACTTTCTCTTGTTCAATCAATTTTAAAAAAAATTGGGGTAACTTCCCAATCTTCTCGTCACCCCTTTGTGATTTCCTGTCCAGTTTATTATTAACAGTACCATTGAAGTCTCCAGCTAAGATTATCTGATCATAATGCACCTGGTCCAATTCCTTCAAGTCTTTAAAAAAGTTCTCTTTAGCTCCGTTAGGAGCATACAAATTAACAACCAGTGTCTTTTTTTGAAGCATTGTAATTTCTACAGCAACATATCTTCCTTCTTTATCCGTAAAAATTTGTTTTGGCTACAAGCTTCTATTTACATAAATCACAACTCTTTTATTTTTTTTCTCTGCCAATGAATAAAATTTTTCTCCCAACTTTTTATTAATCAAATATTTATTGTCCCGTTTTTTTATATGGGTTTCTTGTAGACAGATGATATTAGATTTCTGCTTTTGTAGCCAATAGTTCACTACCTTTCTTTTGAAAGGTGAATTAAGTCCATTTACATTCCACGATAACAATTTGTAATCCATCATGAAGTGTTTTTAAATATCTCCGAAATCTTCAGGGTTTTCGGCTTTAAACCTGTACATATCTCCAGGTGTTTTAATCATATGTCTTTTCGAATTGTAGGTAAATGACAAACCTTGTGGTATCTCCCATCTGAATCTAATATTCAACTGCTTCAACTTATCCACCAACTTCTTGTATTTCTTTCTATCCTGCAAGATGGTCCTTGGGAGTTCTTTCATTATTATTATTTTTTTACCGTCAATTTCCAATGGTTGTGTGAACTGCTTCTTAAATACATCCTCTTTCATTTTCCTTGTTACAAATTGAACAATGACATCTCTTGGTAGATTTTTTTTGTGTGCATAAGCTGAGTTCACTCTGTAAATTAGATCAAAATCCAAATCTATTTCTCCTTGATCTTCTCCCAGATATTCAGTCAAAGCTGCCATCACTTCTGTACGTATGTTTCCCCCCAACTTTTCTTCTATCCCGCTTAATCTCAGATGGTTTAACATTGCTTTATATTCTACCACTGCCTCAAGATTCTGGTTATTTTGTGTATTTGTTTCAATTCCCCCCCCCCCAAATCTTGGGTCGTTTGCTCCATTTCAGTTGATTTTGTCGCCAAAGCTTTAACTTGGTTACTTGTATTTTCCACTTCTTTTTTGATTTCTGCCACCTCTGCAAGCATTAACTCTCTCAAGGCCGCCACATTTTTTTCTTGAACTTCTTCCAACTGTTCCAGCTGCTTTTCCATTTGTTTCTCTAATTGCTTGTCCATCTGCTTCTTCATACCTTGAATCGCTTTGAGCATACACTTTTCCATTGCTTCCATTGCTGCCTGCCATTCTTTCTTCTCTTTAGATGATATACTTGGATTTGCAGCTGACGCCGCTCTTTGTCGAGGTCTTGGTTCCGTTTTGGAAATTTGTCAATGCGCTTCAGCTGTCTTCTCAGTATCGTTTAAATTCCACTTTTTTCACTGTTTTTAGTAGTCTATTTTGTTTTAAAATTACGTTTTAAAATTCAGTCCTCCACAAAATGGCGGGCACAATTTCTCAATGATTTCTGTGGCTAGAGTAGGCTCTCTTTAGATTTCCTGTTTCCGGTCCCACGTTAACAATGTCCTACCGGAAACACTTCCGGTCCGTCTCCTTTTAAGTCCTCCAGCACACACTCTAGCCAAATTACAGTTTCAGCCGGACACAGATTTGTGTTACACCTTCGTCTCGTGATCTTTCCAGTCACATTCACTCATACGCTTATCGCTCAGTCTCTGACCGCAGGAATGTTAAACAAAGTCAATTTAATCCAATTTCAGTGCTTTAACGAACTCTTCTAAATTTTACGATGGATCGATTATTCAACTTTAATCCTTATGCGCTTAACCGCCTTGTTCGAATTTTATTATATCTTCTCCCTGGTAAGCAAATCGTTTTTGTTACCTTAAATGCTTATCTTGGGACTTCGCATCGCTTCTCTTTGTTTCCCTCTTCCAGTAGTTTCTTAAGAGATCGGGAAATGGCGAATTTAAGCTGATATTTCAGCTCGCCTGGCTTCTTTAGTGCTGTCTTGCAATAGCCCGCTTCTGAGAGGAGTTCAAAGCGTAAACAAGCCCCCTCCAGGGCTTGTGCACGCCAATCTCAACTCTCACTTGGACCTTTGTTGCTTGCCTGTCACCCCCCTGCCTGGGGGATGCCGCACTGGGCAATATAGCTGCCCAAACTGTCAAAAGAAGCTGCCGACCACTTCGCTCTTTGCAGAGTGCGTCAAATCGCCATTTTACTCTGACCGGAAGCCCAATCCACTTGTAAAGTCTTGACCATGTTTCTTCAAAGTTTTCCTCTTTATATCCTTTCAAAATTAAAGTTAATTTGTCCATTTCAGCAGTTTCTAGTAGTTTATTTATTATTTCTTCTTTTGAAGGTATCTCCTTTCTTCTCCAGTATTTAGCATACAATATTCTAGCAGTTGTAGCTACATGTAAAATAAGATAAGAGTCTTGTTTTTTACAGTTTTCTGGAAGTATATTCAATAAAAAAAGTTCTGGTACAAAACGTATATTGCTTTTTAAGATTTTTTGCAATATTCCATGTATCCAAGCCCAAAATTTCTTACTTTTATCATAAGTCCACAACATATGAAAAAAGGAACCAACATTCTTTTGACATTTCCAACAATCATTCGACATAACGGAGTAAAATTCTGATAGCTTATCTGGTGTAATATACCATCTATAAAACATTTTATAAATATTTTCTTTATACGAGATTGCTTTAGTAATTTTTATATTTGTTTTCCATATCTTGGAACAATGATCTAACTCAATGTTATGTCCCAAATTTTGTGCCCATTTTACCATAGAGCATTTTACTACTTCATCTTTGGTTTTAATTTCTAACATTATAGCATACAATTTCTTAATAAGCTTATTATCTGTATAAATCAGTATTTTATCTATTTCAGTTGGCTTTTCATAAAAACCCATTTATCTTTCACGAATCTTGATTCTAGTTTTGCTCTTTCCCATCAGCTCAAGTCTATATTTTGTTTTTTGAGGTTCTCTGTTGTCTTTAGTTGGTTTTTGTTGTCCTGTAGATCATCGTATCTATACAATAAAATTTTGGGGAGTAAATTTGGGTTTGTGAAAGCTTCATGTGGTGAGACCCATTCTGGTATTTTAGAACAGAAAAGTCTTTTAGTTTCTTCCCATACTTTCAGTCATGCTCTTCTAAGAATATGTTGCTTGAAATATTTATGTATTTTGTCTCTATTATACCATGCAAATGCGTGCCAACCCAGTAATAAGTCATGTCCTTCTATTTTTAATAGTCTTGCATTTTCAAAGGTAATCCATGCTCTCACCCAGGTCAGAGTAGCTGCTTTATAGTATAAAAGTCTATCTGGTAAGGCGAATCCAGCTTTGTGTTGGCAAATCCAGCTGTGTCAAACATGTGGTCTGGGGGCTGGATCAGGCCCTCAGAGGGCTGCAATCTGGCCCACAAGACCCTGGCTGTTTCCTGCTTCCTTTTCCAGTTCTGCTGCTCCCGCTGCTACATTACAGCTTACTTTACCACACTCTCTCAATTGCACAGAAGAGACAAATACACAAACCTCTCCTGTGTGACTGAGAGAGTCTGGTAAAGCACTGGCTGAGGCTCCTCCCCCTCCTCCTCCCAGGGGGAGGGAGGGAACCAGCCAGAGCTCGCTTCCTGGCCAGGCTGCCTCAATCATATACAAGAGACAAAGAGAAGCCTTTCTTTCCTTCCACTGGCTGCAGCTCCTCCCTGAAGGGAGGCAGGGAACAAAGGAGAGCTTGCTTTGCTGGGCTGCCTCAATCGCACAGCAGAAATATCAGGCATCTTTAAGACCAACAAAGTTTTGTTCAAGGTATGAGCTTTTGTGTGCCTTGCTAGTGTGTGTGTATTCTGTTTGGCTCCTTATACTGTGTGTGTGTGTGTGTTTATGTGTTGTTGGGCTCCTTATGGGTTCCCTCCTCCTTTTCATTGTGTTCATACCCTCATGATCCAGTCTCTCTCAGTAAGAAAGCAATGTGAACTATTTTAGAAGAGGAATAACAATAAACCAGTGAGGTGGATTAGGCTGTGCATGTGTGTCCAAACTGAGTTCACCCAGCACATTTCCTTTGTAGGAAGTTGGTAGTTATTTCTCTGGGGAAGACTATAGTTTTGTAGACAAACAGCTGTGTCAGGATGCCTTCTCATGTTCTTGACCAGCACATGAAGCAACTTATGTACAAAAGCTTGTAATGCCCAGTCATTTCATGTTTTCCCCTGGGTTCTAGGCTCAGAATACTGAGCATGAGATTTCTATAATGAATGTCAATAAATCAAAAGTAGATTAGCAGCCACAGATACACAGCTGAACAGCATACTCAAGATTGCTACAGCACAGACATTTTGATGCAGTAATTCGAAGCAAGAGATGACAGTTATCAGACACTGTTAAATAGACAAAATATTGCAAGAGTGCTAGTGTTTTAAGCATGTTTTATTTAAAGTTTAAAAAATCTTTGTGTTTGTCTGTGTCCTTTATAAAGTTTATATCTCCACTACCTGGCATTACATTTTATGACACACATGGCCTGGCCCAACAAGGTCTCATTTATGTCAGATCCAGCCCCCATAACAAATGAGTTTGGCACCCCTGATAAGCAATAGCATCTCTGACTTTAGAATTACATGCTTTAAAACTAATCTGTTCATTGTTTATATTGTAAGATTTAGTTCTGGTTATGAAACCATTTTATTATCTTTTTCAAGGATGGAATAAAAGAACATTGGGGTTGCACGCATGCGTTAAACCAAGCCGGCTGTGTTTCCTCCAAGCTCCTCCTTTGAACTAAAGAATTTATAGCTCAAAGTTTGTAAATACTACGCAAACCCAGATAAGAGGCTGATAACCAGGAAGCAGCTGGCTAGAACATCTTCAGAGTGGTAAGAAACGAATTTATTGCTGTGTTAGAAAGGAAAGCCTTGAGATTCTTAAGGCCGCTCCCAAAGCTTTGAATCAGATATGGCGAAGACAATTAAGGACCTATCTGAACAAATTGCAGGACTCCAAAATACAGCCCTTGCCTTTCAAGAAAAAATTAGTGGTGAGTTAAACTCACTACGTGGAGAAATTAGCAAAATAGGCACAGAAATAGCTTTTATAAAGCAGACAGCTACAACAGCCAAAGAGCTTGCTGAAGCTAATGAGTAAAAAATAACTGCTCTGAACCGCCAAATAAATGACTTGTCAGACAGAAACAGGAGAGCTAACCTTATTTTATCAGGGATATCCGAAGAAATTTCTGTAAATAAACTGGAGGAGTCCCTGATACAGTGGATGCAGACAAATGAAGTAGAGCTAAAAGCAGAGGATGTTGAGAGAGTGCATCGACTACAAAGGAATGGGAGGGGCGGGGTCCCTAGAGATGTAATAATTAAATTTGCCAGAGAGAAAATTCAACAACAAATATATACGGCACTAAAGAAGAGGAAAGACCTGACTTTTAGAGGAAGAAAAGTCTGGGTGAGACAAGATTTTTGTCAAGAGACCTTAAGGAAAAAAAACCTCATGCGCCCCTTTGCCCAAAAGCTTTATGCAAACAACGTTAAATTTTCATGGGGCTATCCATCCTCGATAATTATATTTCGGGAAGGAAAGCGACTTATGGCAAGGAACACTACAGAGGCAAAGGAACTACTTAAACAATTAGGTATCAACACAGACGATATGGGAGAGTAAGAAATAGAAGAGGAATCGGGGGTTCCTGAAGATGGTGACGAAGGAACTTCAGAGAGAGGAGGGAAACGCCTCAGGACCAGCTCCCGATAACCAATTAAGGGAAGTATACCTTTATTGATTGAGCTAATGACTATTAATAGTATTATCATTCTTTACAGTATCAAGAAGGAGGAGGAGGGGGGATGTGTGCACCCCATGCAGTGGAGAGAGGGGAAGAGATTTTTTTTCCACCTTTACTCTCAACCACAGGGGGGGAAAGGGAAGGGGAAGGGTAAACTAATTAACCATTCAAATTTTTCACAGCCACGAGATATCAAAGCCTTAATTGATGTGGGATATGGATAAAACAATAAAAATTTTATCACTGAATGTCAATGGTTTAACATCAGAAATTAAAAGATATAGGATAGCCAAGTTGGCAAGAGAGCAAAAAACTGATGTCCTGTGTTTACAGGAAACACATAAGAAAAGAAATGACAACAAGCCTTTGCTAAAAGACTCGACCTGGATGATGTTAGCAGAAGCTAGGAGCCACACCAAGGCCAGAGGAGTGGCAACAATGACTCATAAGAAACTTAGAGTAGAGGTACTAGAAAGAAAGACAGACAGGGAAGGGAGATATGTGATGGCTAAATTCAGATTAGAGGGGAAGAAATTTACATTGGTAAATATATATGCACCCAATAAAGGACAAAAGAAATTTTTAGCCAGGCTAGTTAAAAAAACTAAGCAATTCGCAGACGGAGAATTAATTATGACAGGAGATCTGAACATGGATCTGACCAAAAATAAGGCAATTAAAATAGGAGATTGGGGCTTGAGGGAAGCACATGAATTGATAGGACAGCAGCCAAAACCCACCCATGTATCCAGCCGGCACAAAACCCCATCATGCATAGATTACATAATTGTAGAAAAAAGCAGCAATCTGACTATAAAAAAAATCACAACGCACCCAATTTGGATATCGGATCATGCACCAATCACTATAGAACTAGAATGTAATCAAAAACCAAAAAGTAGAACTTGGAGGTACAATAATTTAATAATGGCTAAAGAGGAAGATAGGAGCTATATGATGGAGCAGATAAGATTATATTTTGAGGAGAATAGAGGGACTGTCCCAACTAATACCCTGTGGGATGCCACGAAGGCGGTTATAAGGGAACACTGCATAAATAAGGAAAAGTACATCAAAAGAGAACGCTATCTAAAAAGACAATCTAAAATTCAGGAACTGGAGAGGTTGCAAAAGGAACAAATCAATAACCATGATTTAAAAGTACAGAGTCAGATAACAACAATTAAAAAACAATTAGATGAGTTGGACTCAGTTACATTATGGAAGAGAGAAGCAATGGTAAGAAATGACTTCCATAGAAATAGTATTAATTCGGCCAGAAGGTTAGCTAACTATTTGAAAAACAGGAAGGTAAGGAAAAAGATAGAAAATATAAAAGTGAATGGCCAAAGAACTGGCAACTCAAAAGATATAGTAAAAGCCTTTGAGACCTTTTACAAAGAGCTGTATAAAAAGAAGGACATAGTCATATATGAGGAAGATATAAGAACAACACTTAAAGAAAATGATAAAATTATGTTAAGGGAGGAAATAACACTACAGGAGATAAAAGATGTAATTAAAGAATTGAAAAAGGGCAAATCCCCAGGCCTAGACGGCTTCACAAGTGAATTCTATAAGGAGATGGCAGACATATTGGTCCCAGAGCTCCAAGAGGTATTTAATGGAATATTGAAAGGGAAAAAAGCCCCAGATTCGTGGAGGCAATCAGAAATAGTGGTAATCCCTAAACCACATAAAGACCCAGAGGAAGTGGGCTCATATAGACCTATTAGTTTACTAAATCAGGATTATAAAATCTTTGCAAAAATATTGGCAAATAGATTAAAGAAGGTCATACCTAACATAATAAAGGAGGACCAATATGGATTTGTAAAAGACAGGAATATAGCCCACTCCATAAGGAATATTATAAATGTATTACAACATGGCCACAAAAAAAAGCTAGGCCTCTTGAAATTAGATGTCTACAAAGCATTCGATACACTCTCCCAGGATTTTCTGTGGCAGGTAATGACTAAATACGAGATGGGGGAGCCATATATAAAAGCGATCCAAGAAATGTACAGAGAAGGGACAGCAGTGGTGAGAGTTAACGAAGAACACTCACAACCCCTCAAGATTCAAAGAGGAGTCCGGCAAGGATGCCCGCTCTCGTCCCTCATATTTATACTAGCAATAGAATAGCTAGCCGAAAGAATAAGAAATTCTGCAAGGGTGGAAGGATACAGGGTAAAGAAGGAAGAAATGAAAATCAATTTATTTGTCGACGACATCATAATCGCTATGACAAACCCCAAAGAGGCAGTAAAAGAAATAAAAGTTATATTAGAGGACTTCGAAAAATGTTCAGGACTGAAGGTGAACATGGCTAAATCAGAAATTATGTATCTTAATGTGACTAAAGAGGAAAGGGAACAAATACATGGGATTACTAATATTGGAATGGGCACCAAAAAATTCAGATATTTAGGTATTGTACTACAGAAGAATATCGATAAAATAGCAGAGAACAATTATAACAAGGTCTGGAAGAAAACAGAAAAAGATATGAAAAAGTGGAAAAATAAAATAATGAATATATCTACTAGAATAAAAAGTGTTAAAATGTTTTGGCTGCCAAGATTAATATACCTCTTTCAGACAATACAGCTAGGAATGTATACCAAAAAACTAGACCAATGGAACAGAGTGATTAAGGAATGGATTTTTGGTAGTAAAAAATGCAGAATACAGAGAAAGATAATTTATAGCCATAGATCAGAGTTGGGATGGGGAGTCCCTGACCTGATTAGCTATTACGAAGCCTTCCAAATAAAATCGATACTGGAGATAGGCGATGGAGAGGGATTAAAATGGGTGAGTTTTGAGAACGAAATCAATAATAACATTGGGAGTTTTGGGGTATTCTCCAAAATGACAAATAAAGATCTTATACAAGTTAAGGGACCTAGGTATTCAACACTAACAGTGTGGAACAAGTGGCAGCCCTCATGGCTTAAAAGAACCTCAAAATGGGCACCACTAAAGTCCCTCTATAACGAAACAGAAGAAAATAAATGGTGCGAACTCCTGAGATCAAAGGGATATTATAGGCTAAGAGACTTATTTAGAGGAGGCACTCTAAAACCAGCACAGGAATTAATCGAGGAGATAGGCAAGCAATATTGGTTAAAAATTACAGGCCTTTATAGAATGATTAAGGAAGTTAATGAAAAAGGAAATATTTGGACAGAAGAACCAATTGAAGAAATACATAATAGGAGGCAAAAATTTAAACAAGGATTAGCAGGATATATTTACAAGAAAATGTTATCCAATAAAGATAAGGCGGTACTATATTTACAGAAAACATGGTGTAAGGAAGGCCAGATATCGGAAAACGATGCAAATAGAATAATGAAGGGAATAGAAGAAACCAAAATTATTAAATTTAATGAACTGGAACATAATTTTTTCACAAAGTGGTATAAAACACCAGCGCAGATAGCAAACATGTTTCTGGGATCGAGTTCTATGTGTTGGCACTGTAAACAATTTAAGGGTTGGTTCTCCCATATGTGGTCGGAATGTCCAGAGGTGAGAGTCTTTTGGTCAAAAATAATACAAATTACAAAGAAAATATGTAGAATCTCATTGAATGTAGACTTTAAACTAATGTTAATGGGTATATTAGGAAATAAGGCAGTCAATAAGGAAACCCAGGCTATACTCAAAGCTATGGTGTTAGCAGGCAAGGCAGTGATAGCTCTGGGCTGGAAAGATAAGAGCAAATGGACATTAGATACCTGGCACACTTATTTGTTTGATTTTGTGCAGTCGGACATCATCGAGAAATTGCGCCAGAAGACCACATGGGAGGATAAAGCCGAAGAAATTAAAGCGAGATGGAAGACCTATCTAAAGTGGATAACAGTGGAAGGAAGACAGGATATTCGGTGGAAGATTCAGACTTTGTGCCTGTGGCTGTGAATAAAGGATCAACAAACAAGGGGTAGAGGGAGGGAGAGGGGAACTTATTGAGTTATGTAAAGTAAGGAGACAAAAGATATTGTGTAATATATAGAAAATTCAAAAAATAAATCTATTTAAAAAAATGAATATAAAGCAAGGCAAAAGAGAAAAAAAAAAGGAATAAAAGAACATTGCTCTCAGGCAAGGTCTGTTCAAATAACAGCATCTGTGACAAAGGTACATATCCTAGTGTTCCAATCCTGAACAGCATAGAAAACCAGCTTTGATATTCACAGAAATCACATCTGAATTCCTACAGCTAATTCCTATTCTTCAGCTCTGGTTTGCAAACCTCACTTGCCTGTGGGATGTATGTACACATACATGTTTTTGTAAAGAGCAGAAAAGTACAGCAGAAAGTTTTTTTCCGCAGTGACTTCCTGGTTACATAATCTTTTGATGTTCACAAGTTTCTTGGCACTTGTAAAACAGGACTTTTGTTGCCAAGATATTTCCTTTGGTTTAATTGACATAGTATTGTCTGTACATTTTTTTGGCTTGGTTACCATACCCATAGAAACAGAGCTGGAACGGGCCATATAGGCCATCTAGTCCAACCCCCTGCTCAATGCAGGATCAGTCTAAAGTATCCCTGACAAGCATTCATCCAGCCACTGCTTGAAGACTGCCAGTGAGAAGGAGCTCACCAGCTCCCTAAGCAGCCAATTCCACCGCTGAACTACCCTTACTATAGATTTTTCTCCCTAATATCCAGTACCTCTCTGCCCATAATTTAAACCAAGTCCTCTCCTCTGCTGCCAACAGGAACAGCTCCCTGATCTCCTCTAAGTGACATCCTTTTAAATACTTAAAGAGATCAATTATGCCCCCCCCAACTTCCTCTTCTCCAGACTAAGCATTCTCAAATCCTTTAGCTTTCCTTGTAGGGTTTGGTCTCCAGCATCCATCATTGCTGCTCTTTTCTGCACCCACTCCATTCTGTCCAGATTCTTTTTTAAGTGGCAAACATCACTCCAGATGCAGCCTTACCAATGCTTGTACAGCAGGGCTATGACATTTTGTGATTTATTTATTTATTTAATACCCCGCCCTCCCCGCTGAAGCAGGCTCAGGGTGGCTTACAAGAACAGCATAAAAACAGTAATAACATAAATAAAACCATCTAAAAACAATTCAAAACATAAAGTGCTAGCAAGTTGTAACTATACATTAAGGATGGCGGCAACGGTTACTTTGTCCATCAGCTCTTGATCTTTATCTCATATATACAACTGGCATAGATTGTAAAGGCGGAGTTGGGCGCGCCTTTAGAAATGATGTTGGTGATAGTGATGGTGGCGGCTCCTTAATCGAAGTCCTGGTGGAAGGGCTCTGTTTTGCAGGCCCTGCAGAACTGCAAAAGATCCCACAGGGCCCTGATCTCTTCTGGGAGCTCATTCCACCAGTACGGAGCCGCCACCAAAAACACCCTGGCCCTGGTTGTTCCCAGTCTGATGTCTTTGGGGCCTGACACGGGGTACATATGGGGAAAGGCGGTCCCTCAGGTATGTTGGCCCCTGACCAAATAGGGCTTTCAAGGTAAGAACCAGCACCTTGAAGCAAACTCGGAATGCTATCTGCAGCCAGTGTAATGCCTTTAGCACAGGTTGGATGTGCTCCCGAATAGGGAGGCCCATCAACAGCCTGGCCGCTGCATTTTGCACTAGCTGCAGCTTCCAAATTTGCGACCAGGGCAACCCCATGTACAGAGCATTACAGTAGTCTAATCTCGAGGTGACCATTGCATGAATCACTGTTGCTAAGTCGTTGTAGTCGAGGAAGGGAACCAACTGCCTAATCAGCCGGACGTGGTAAAAGGCTGATTTGATGGTGGTTGCTACTTGGGCCTCCATTATTAAGGAGGGTCCAAGAGCACTCCAAACTCCTAACCTCCAACGCTGGCACCAACAGCGCCCCATTGAAGGTTGTGAGTGGAATCCCTACCCTTGGACCACCCTGGCTCAGGCACAGGACCTTCATCGGATTCAGTTTCAGCTGATTCAGTCTAAGCCAACCAGCCACGGCTTTCAATGCCCAGCCTAGATCTTCCTGTTTAGATTAAGACTGGCCACCCAACAACAGATAGAGCTAGTGACAACGCAGCCCATGCCTCCAGGCAATCTGGGCAAGAGGGTACATATAGATGTTGAATAGTATCGGGGAGACCACTGCCCCTTGAGGCACTCCACAGTTCAGTGGGAGCCTTTGGGACATCTGCTCCCCGAGAGCCACCCTCTGTCCCCGACCTCAGAGAAAGGAGGCAAGCCATTGTAAGGGAGACCCCTGAACTCCCGTGTCAGCAAGTTGGTGGATCAGTAACTGATGGTTGACCATGTCAAACACTGCCGACAGGTCCAACAGCAACGACACTGCCGAACCACTCCAATCCAGATGTCTCCAGAGGTTGTCCATCAGGGTGACCAGTGCTGTCTCCATCTCATGGCCAGGGTGAAAGCCAGACTGGAAAGGATCTAAAGTGGAAGCGTCATCCAAAAAGCCATGAAGCTGAATTGCCACAGCCCTCTCTATTATTTTACCCAGATAGGGTAAGTTGGAGACCGGCCAGTAATTTGCCAAATCAGCTGGGCCCAGAGATGATTTTTTCAAGAATGGGTGGACCACTGCTTCTTTGAGTGCCTTAGGAAACAGTCCCTCAACAAGGGACTTATTGATGATCTTACTTAGGGCACCTCGAAACCCATCACGACCAGCTTTAATTAGCCACGACGGGCACAGATCAAGAAAGCATGTGGCTGGGTGTACAGTCAGGAGCAGTTTGTCAACCTCCTCTAGGCGGAGTGGGCTGAAATGATCCATAATCTGACTTGAAGATGTGCATGGAGCCTCAAATTCACTTCCTGTCTCCAATGTGGCGGGGAGATCATGGCGGAGCGACAAGAATTTGTCTGCAAAATAGCTCGCAAAAGCCTCACAGCCTATTTCCAATTCCTTAGTGTTTGGTCTGCCTTGTGGCAGAGCAGTCAAGGACCGAATTGTTCTAAATAACTGGGCTGGGCATGAGCTCACAGGCACAATTGTGGCTGCGTAGAATTCACACTTCATGGCTTTGACTGCCACTTCATAAACATCCTATAGGATCTTCTTGTAGCTTCATCACAGGCATGCCACCACCATCTCTCTAGTCATCTTATCCTCTGCTTCAAAAGCCACAACTCCTGGGTAAACCAGGGAGCAAGCCTAGAGTGAGAGCGCAGAGTACGTCAGGGAGCGATCTCATCAATGGCTCTCAAGAGTCGTCCATGCCAATCCTCTACAAGCTCATCTAATGAACTGCCATGGGGCATTGGATCCTGCAGAGCCATCTGAAGCCACATAGGGTCCATTTTGCTTGGCAGGTGAGCTAAAATACGCTTGCCGCCCAAACAGGGTTGGGGTGAAACATTCAGACGGGCCTTCCGAGCAAGGTGGTCCGACCATGGTACTGCTAAAGCAGTGATCTGGTCCCCTGTAACCCCCACCATGAAGATCAAAAATTTGGATGTTATGCCTCTGTTGATACATCCCAAGACTGCAGTAGCCTTTTTTGCCGCTGCATCACACTGCCTGCTCAATCTCATTCTGTCCTTAGAATCATTGATTTAAAAACCAAACTGAAGTAATAATAATACATAACTAAATAAGGAATTGCGAGGGGCTTCCCCTCCCTTTTATTTATTTATTGTATTTATAGCCCACCCTTCCCACAAGCAGGCTTAGGATGGGTAACAACATTTCAGATACAATAAAATATTTAAAATACAGTATATATATTAAAATGGTGGTCACAGCCCAAGGATAGAATTAGCTGGCTGTGAGAGATTCCCTGGCCCATTGGAATCAGGTGAATAATAGTCAGCTGTTAATAGATGGGTGACAAGAACCTCAGGGAGGCCATACATGGACGCCTCCTGCCTCAGCCAAAGGCCTGGTAGAACAGCTCCATCTTACAGGCCCTGCAGAATTGAAGAAGATCTTGCAGGGCCCTGATCTCAATGGGGAGCATGTTCCACCAGGCAGGGGTCAGAAAAGCCCTGGCCCTGGTTGAGACAAGACTGACATCTTTTGGGCCAGGGACCACCAGGATATGTTGGTCCATAGAGCATAAAGCTCTTCAAGGTGTACACAGGAAGAGGCAGTCCCTCAGGTATGTTGGTCCTAGGCCATATAAGGCTTTAAAGGTTATTACCAACACCTTGAACTGAATCTGGAAAAAAATATCTTTCTGCAGCATGAGGACTAGAAACATTTTTTGACTTTGAGAAAGCTGGACTCACACAAAACTACTTTCAAGGACTGAAGGCAGTCAGTCCCCAAGCCACTTTGCTAGCAGGGGAAGAAGTGGGAGTAGACCCAGCAACCTGGCTGGCAACAGATGAGGAAGATCTGGCCAACTTTGTTTCTCCTCTGCCCAGTGTGGCCAAGGTAGGAGGCACAGGGCTCTGGTTAACAGTGTTGTACTAGGATCTGGGGGACCCAGGTTTGAATGCCCACTCTGCCATGGAAGCTTGCTGGGTGACCTTGAGCCAGTCAAACACCCTTAGTCTAACCTACCTCAGAGAGCTGATGTAAGGAGAAAATGGAGGACAGGAAAACAATGTAAGCCACCTTGGGTCCCCATCAGGGAGAATGCCTGGGTAAAGTAAAAAAACTGGCAAAGTCTACTCTACACTGTAAAGTTTTTTGTTCCTTCCCCCTTTCCCTGTTTTTACTTTATTTATTTTCCTTTACAAAGTTTATATCCCCGCTTTTCCAGCCTTACAAAGGCTGACAAGGCAACTAATAATTTTAAATATACATGATCAGGGCTTTTTTTGTAGAAAAAGCCCAGCAGGAACTCATTACCATAATAGGCCACACCGAACAGCAGAAACGTATTAGCATATTGGGCCACACCCCTGACAGCACAGCTCATTAGCATATTAGGCCACACCCCCAATTTACCAGAAATGTGGTCATCCAGCCACACCCACCTTTTGTTTCTTATTCTGTACCTTGTTTGTTGTCAAAACCCAGGGCTTTTTTTGTAGCAGGAACTCCTTTGCATGTTAGGCCACATACCCCAAATGTAGCCAATCCTAATAAATTTCTGCTGTTGGGTGTGGCCCAGGGGTCTTTTGGGGGGGGAGCTCACCGGAGCGCAGCTCCGGGAGCTCAGGAGCCAAGCCCCGCCCCCAGCCGCCGTCCCCGGGAGTCTTTCAGGCTACGAATGTCAATTTCAACTCCATTATATCCTATGGGCCATTGAAGTCAATGGTGAAAACTTAGGGTATATTCTGGGGGCTGGAGGGAAGGGGGTTTCAGGGAGAGGCTCCAAACTCACAGGGTAGCTGATGGAGCCTCTCCCCAAGATACCCACCAAGTTTCAAGAACATTGTATCAGGGGGTCCAATTCTATGGGCCCCTAAACAGGTTGCCCCTATTCCCTCCATTGTTCTCTATGGTGGGAAAAAAATAACTTGTTTTCCCATCATAGAGAACAATGGAGGGAATAGGAGCAACCTGTTTGGGGGCCCGTAGAATTGGACCCCCTGGCCCAATGTTCTTGAAACTTGGTGGGTATCTTGTGGAGAGGCTCCAACAGCTATCCTGTGAGTTTGGAGCCCCTCCCTCAAACCCCCTCCCCTCCAGCCCCCAGAATATACCCTATGTTTTCACCATTGACTTCAATGGCCCATAGGATATAATGGGGCCGAATTGCCGTCCTTTCCTTCTCTTTTTCCTCTTTCCCTCCTTCTTCTCTTCTCTCTTTCTTCCTTTCCCACCTTCTTCTCTTCTCTTTTTTCCTTCGTTCCCTGTTTCCCTCCTTCTTCCCTCTCTTTCTTTCCCTCCCCTTTCCTTCTCTTTCTTTTCCTCTTTCCTTCTTTCTTTCCTTCTCTCTACTCTCTCTCTTTCATCCTTCTGTGGCCCATCTCATGAGAAGGAGTTTAAACTTTAAACGCCTTCTGTCTTAGCTTCCCCACCCAGACCAGCTGGAGAAGGGAAGGGGAGGCTTTTGAAGATGCCTCCCCCCCTTTTGCTTCCCCTTCTGACATCACTTCCGGTGATGTCAGGAGGCGTGGCATATGCTAATAGCCTAATAGCTCATTAGCATACCATATGCTAATGAGCTCCTGCAGCTCTTTTTCTACGAAAAGACCCCTGGTGTGGCCTATTATGCTAATGAATTCCTGCTGGGTATGGCCAACTCGGGAGCCAGCCAGAACTCCGTTCCTGTGCGTTCCTGCCCAAAAATACCCCTGTACATGGTAAAATTTCATTATAAAACCATTAAAATCAACCACCCAAACATACCTTATTAGAACAATTTCTAAAATAGTTAACATATAAAACAGTTGAAATCTTTTGTTTTTTTGCCATCAGTTCGCAGCCAACCTATGGCAACTCGATAGGGTTTTCAAGGCAAGAAGCATTAAAAGGTAGTTCACCAGTGCTTGCCTCTGCATAGCAACCCTAATATTCCTTGGTGGTCTCCCATCCAAATAGTAACCAGGGCTGACCCTGCTTAGCTTCTGAGATCAGGCTAGCTTGGGCTACCCAGGTCAGAGCTGGATAATACAAAACATAAAAATCATTGGTTAAGAAGAAGGGATTATTGAATAAATGCCAAATGAAACAGAAAAGTCTTCCTACTGACAGAAGAGGACAGACAAATCTCCCTGGGGAAAGAATTCCAGAGCTTTGTTTTTGTCAATTTCTTTTTTATTTTTGTGCTTTATTTTTGCATTGTAAACATCTTTGGGTCCCCTCTGGAGGCAAGAGGTCAGATTTGAATGAATAATTAAGGATGCCATTGTTCAAAAGCACAATACTTTTAGAAGAGTCCCCTTTCCTTGAGGTCATCTGGGAGGACTTTATTCTGTAAAGTAAAGGTAAAGGTTCCCTTGCTTGAAAGCCAGTCGAATCCAACTCTAGGGTTGCGGTGCTCATCTCCGTTTCAAAGCTGAAGAGCCAGCACTGTCCGAAGATGTTTCCATGGTCATGTGGCTGGCATGACTAAACACCAAGGCTCACAGAATGCTGTTACCTTCCCACCAAAGTGGTACCTATTGATCTACTTGCAATTTCTTGCTTTCGAACTGCTAGGTTGACAGGAGCTGGAACTAGAGACGGGAGCTCACTCCGTCATGCGGCACTCTTGGGTCTCGAACTGCTTAACTACTGACCTTCCACAACCTGCAGTTCAGCATCTTAACCACTTGAGATTTAAAAAGTAGCCACACCTAGCGGGGTCCTTGCATGCTCCTGTGGCTCTGGAATCACCTTGCTAGGACCTCTTGCCTGATCCTTTTAAGGATGTTCTACCACTAAACTACAACCACTACCTAATGAGGAGTTTAAAAAGACACAGAAAAATTCCAGAGTGATAGCCGTATTGTGCAGTAGCGGCAAAAATTTACAAGTCCAGTGGCACCTTAAAGATAGAATTTATTCCAGCAGAAATACTTATGAGTCTGAGTTCATCAGATGCAGCCGAACATGAATTCATCCAAAGCTGTCTTTAAAAGTTGGGGCAGAGGGGGAGACTATAGGGAATTTCACATTACCGAGACTCTGTCGGTTTGAAGCCGTTTCTGATTCGTCTTGAAGTAAACCGGTACAGGGCTGCCATTTCACACATGGCTTTCCCTGACCGGAAAAGAACCGAATCAGAAGCGGTTTGGCAATTCAGATTGCACCGCTTTGTTTTCCCGCCAGTTCCCGCCACGCCTTTTTTTTTTAAAAAATGTTCGCTTTAGAGCGCTATAGTGCTATAAACAGCACTGCAGGCATTCCAATGGTGTTGCTATGATGCTATTGCGCTATAGCGCTATAGCGCTCTAAAGCGAACGTTAAAAAAAAAAAAAGCCGGAGATCGCCCGCGCGGGTGAAAAAAGGCGGGAAAAAAGCGTATCGGATCCGGGAGAAGAAACTGATGACTACTTGGAAGCGGTTGACAGGTAAAACGCTTCAGCCCCGTTTCCTGAACGGGACAGAAGCGATTCTGTGTGAAATTACAAATATATTCCGGTAGGGAACCGGTTCTAAAACGGTTCTGTCTGAAATGCCAGACCAGAAACCGTTTGGGAACCGTTCCTCTTCCGGATTATATCATCTGTCTGAAATTCCCCGATGTAATGGAAACGATCTGTCAGCCTGCACAATCATGGACAGCCATTTTGCTACACTTCCTTATTTAAATAGCTCTAACTCACACCTTGACCTATACACACCCCTTGGATGTGTGCATTATCTTGAAAACAGCAAAAATAAGACAACTATCATGATAACTTGCTGACCCGTTTTGAAGCCTGAAAACCACCAGACCGGGTACCATGCCAAGAAACACACAAAATCAGCAGGGAAGCGAATTCTATGGTTGTTGTGCTACTACCTAAAAGGCCACACTTTGTATTGCTGTCTGCATTGCCAAAGTCAGCAGGGTCACACTAGATAATCTCAGGGCCCAGGTAGGTGCATACTGGTAAAGGTGTTCCATATGCAGCATCAACCCCTTATGTCCAGTTCACACATATGGTCACAAATCCCTAAGGTGGTAGAATGTATTGTACCACTTTATAGATTCTGTGTGGAAGATTCGAGCCTTGAGTGTTCTTAAAAAATGAATCCCCTACAAAAAGAAAAACAGCACAGCAAGCTGGTAGGTTCTATTCCCTCACTGTGCTGGATTTTTACCTGCAGGAGGTTTCCCATATAAGGCAGCATTTCAAAATGCAGTCCTTCCCCATCTGCAGTCTGCACTCTGCCATCTCACTCTCCTGCCATAGTTGAAAGCACAAGACACATTCCTTCCTGAGGAATCCCTGGGGGTGTGGTATACATCCTCCAAGAAACAGCTGTTACAAGTCCTGGGGTGGGGCAACTCTTCCAAGTCCCTTGTGACTCAGAGAACTTGAATGTAGCTCATGAACCCTTTAGAGAGGCTGTACCAGGGACTCCAACATGCTGTTTTTGCTGCTATTTTGGGACTGAAGAAACAAGAGGTGGGGGGAGAGGTATCCAGCACCTGGCAGTTCACAGTACAGGACTCTACACTTGGCTCACCAAGCCACAAGGTCTGTAGGCCCAAGACTAAAGCTTAGAAGCAGGTCTGAGAGAGCCAGCATGGTGCAGTGGTTAAAATGAGACTAGGATCTGGGAGAAGTATGTTCAGATCTCCACATCATGGAAGCTTACTATCTGACCTTGGGCCCATTCTTCTTTCTCAGCCTACCTAGCCCCACAGGATTGCTGTTGCTGTGAGGATACTGTAGAAAAGGGGAGAACAATGTTATAAACTGCTCTGGATCCCCACCTGGGGAGAAAAGCAGGGCATAGATTTTAACTAGCATTTATTTCAATGCCCTCATCAACAATGAAACCTTGAGAAAGTCACTGACCCTTGGTGTAGCTTACTTTACAGGGTTATTTTGTAGAATAAGGTAGGAAGCAGAACCATGTATGTCATGGCAAATCTTGGAGGAAGGGTGGTAGACAGAATACTTTTTAATCAAATTTTCTACCGTTTAAAAGGTTTAGACGAATAGCTTTAATATTGACTGCCTTTCTGCCATCAAGTCTTCTAGGCAAATTACAAGCCAACAAGGCCATTTAAGATAAAATCCAGGTAAAAATAATCCAAGAATTCACACATATGAACTGTTTGGTGTAGTGGTTAAGTGCACGGACTCTAATCTGGGAGAACCAGGTTTGATTCCCCACTCCTCCACTTGCACCTGCTGATGTGACCTTGGGTCAGTCACAAGCTCTGGCACAGCGGTTCTTGAAAAAGAGCAGTTTATGTTAGAGTTGTCTCAGCCCCGCCTACCTCACAGGGTGTCTGTTGTGGGGAGGGAGAGGGGAAGGGAAAGGAGTTTGTAAGCCGCTCTGAGACTCCTTTGGGTAGTGAAGGGCAAGGTATAAATCCAATCTCCTCCTCCTCCTCCTTCTTCCAGCAGCAACAGCAGCAGTATCATTCGCTTTAAGGCTCAAGAAAAAATTGAGAGATACTGGTAGGTACTAAACAAATATTTCTAGCAGGGTGTTAATAGTTTGAGCACTGAGACAAAAGTTCTGACCCTCATTTTCCTTTGAGGTAGGCTAGGTCCAGAGTAACTGGCCCGTCACCTACTGAGATTCATGGCAGCCTTGAACTCTGCTCTTTAAATCCCTTACCACTACACTGCCTCTCAATTAAAAGGACTCAGGCACCACGCCTTCAACTATTGGGGCCCCAAGGCAGCAAACATATAATCTCCCTATATTATAAAAGCCAAATGGTGGTGGCACTCTCCAGAACATTCAACATGCTCTGGAATTGGTTGGCGGCCTGGAGTGTCACTCACAGGGCGTCTGTCTCCGCTGGCTGAATTGCTGCCAACCTTGCCATGGTCCCGCGCACAGAGGCAGCACCGGGCATCTTGGCCTCACTCTCCTTGCAGTGGGTAGACAGGACAGATGCTCTGGTGGCTGGGGACCGGAGCCTGATCGTGCCGCTGCAGTCATCCTCGTCCCACTGCAGGTCGCCGGCCGGCCTGCATACGGCCAGATGATGTTGGGACAGGCTCTCTAGTGGGGGGGGCTCAGCCCGAGCCCATCACCCAAGCCTGGCCATAGGTGGCCGGCCAGGCATCCGCCAAGATGGACGGGCACAGAAAGGCCTCTGGTGGCCCCCATGTCACCTCTCCCCACTCATCCACCCAGCAGGGACAGGCATCTGGAGGCCTCCACACCAGCTTTCCTTGCTCGCCTGCCAAGCCGCCTGGGCGGTGACAGGCTTCCGGAGGCCCCCTCGCCACCTCTCCCCATTTGCCCACCAAGCCAGACGGGGGGGAAGGCCTCCAGAGGCCTCCACATCAGCTTTCCCTGCTCACCCACTGGGCCGCCTAGGCGGCAGCAGGCCTCTGGAAGCCCCCATGCCACCTCTTCCCGCTTACCCGCTGAGCTGGATGGGGGGGAAGGCCTCCGGAAGCCTCCACACCAGCTTTCCCCGCTCACCTGCCAAGCCGCCTAGGCGGCGACAGGCTTCCGGAGGCCCCCTCGCCACCTCTCCCCATTTGCCCACCGAGCCAGACGGGGGGGAAGGCCTCCAGAGGCCTCCATATCAGCTTTCCCTGCTCACCCGCTGGGCCGCCTAGGCGGCAACAGGCCTCTGGAGGCCCCCATGCCACCTCTTCCCACTTACCCACTGAGCTGGATGGGGGGGGGCCTCCAGAAGCCTCCACACCAGCTTTCCCCGCTCGCCTGCCAAGCCACCTAGGCGGCGACAGGCCCCTGGAGGCCCCCGTGCCACTTCTCCCCACTCGCCCACCAAGCTGGATGGGGAGGAAGGCCTCCAGAGGCCTCCACACCAGCTTTCCCCACTTGCCTGTCTAGGCAGCGACAGGCCTTTGGAGGCCCCCACGCCACCTGTCCCCACTTGCCCACTGAGCCAGATGGGGGGGAATGCCTCCGGAGGCCCCTGTGCCACCTCTCCCCAGTCGCCCGCCGAGCAGCCTAGATAGCAACAGGCCTCCGGAGGCCCCCGCACCACCTCTCCCCACTCGCCCACCGAGCTGGACGGGGGGGAAGGCCTCTACACCAGCTTTCCCCACTCGCCTGCCGAGCCGCCTAGGCAGCGACAGGCCTCCAGAGGCCCCTGAGCCACCTCTCCCCGCTTGCCCACTGAGCTGGATAGGGGGGAAGGCCTCTGGAGATGCCTGAGCCACCTCTCCCCACTCCCCTGCTGAGTGGGACGGGGGAGAAGCCTCCGGAGGCCCCTGCGCCACCTTTTCTTGGTTGCCCACTGAGCCGCCCAGCTGGGGAAAGGCCTCCAGAGGCTCCTGCAACAGCTTCCCCTGCTTGCCTGCTGAGCTGCTTGGGCGGGGAAAGCCCTCTGAAGGCCTCCACCCAGGGGAGCAGACAAGGCCTGGTGCCCTGTCCCGCTGGGGTCTCGGCCGGCAGTGGGGTTCGGGGAGGGGCCACGGCCAGGCAGCCTGGCTCCCTGGGGTCTCCAGCAGCAGGGAGGAGGACACGAGAGGAGCCGCCGCCGGCCAACCTGCCTAGCACCCATTGCCTTTGTTACCACAACAGGCCTTCTTCCTAGTCTATAACATATAATCAAAGTCAAAAACCACAGCATCTGCAAAGAGACAGAAGCCAAAAAAGGGAGAATTTGCATAATTTATGCCCTGGGAGAACTATCAATTCCAGGAACTTACAGTTGCCTATGCACTGTGGGCAGCATCAGAAGCGGGAGGTCATGTGTATTGGCTTATGGAGGAGAGACACAGCAAGCTGGAGCTCTATATAAAGGAAGGCCAACAGGAAAAATAAAGAAAAAAGAAACAGGACCCCAAAGCCCGCCAGCTGGCCTATCACTTCCTGCCCTCTTCCTGCCTAGTGGCAAGCCTGTTCCCAAGGTGCCTGCCACTCTCCTCAACTGCTTCCTACTAGGTGCTGGCTCACTCAGACAAGCCATAGCAGTCGCAGGAAACTGGGCAAACAAGCACTGAAGGAAAGCAAGAAAAACTGTAAAGTTTCCATACATTTTGAAGGGAAAAAAATAGGTTTGGGGGAGGGGATGAGCCAAAAATGTAGAGCAAAACTTGAAATACATGTCCTGCTTACTTTCTTATAAACCTTAAACTTATTTTCAACTTATTTTACTGCTTTAACACCACAACAAGCATTTTTTATAACTTAGTACATAGCATTATACTACAGCATATTTATGAAATTTAAAAACTACAAACTATATTATCTTGTTCCTCCTTGCTCAGATTATTAAAATGCTACTGCTTTATTTGTTCACAGGTTAAAATTAAGCATAGGTTCCATTAAAACCCCTTTGATAGTAATTAAGACAGCAGCCCTACAATTGTAATGGAGGCTGCAATGTCATGTACATTTACATGTGAGCCAGCCACACTGTGCACAATGCTGTCTCAAATAACATTCTTAGGGTCTTCCCACTTCACAGCCAACTTCTTTTGAAATTAAGTTACATTTTAGATGACCTGAATGTCATGTGTAGTTGTGTCCAAAGTCTACATTCAGAATCCCAAAAGATACACAGAAACAATCATAAATCAATTTTGCAGGAAGATGCTGCATCTGCACTTTATGTATGCATGTACTTCTAAATTCTTGTTTCTGCAAAACATCGGAGAATCTTCCAGCACTCAATACACCTTCTTTCTCCTTCCTCTCCCCTAATTGCATTTTCAAAAAAACTCAGCATGTCTTCAGAAGCCAAATAATGGACATAGGTCCATTAAACACATAGGTCTTGCTCTTCCATGGCAACAATTCATTCCAAGGTTAAAATGATGCTCCCTAAATAAATAAATGCCCCTTTCTGTGTACTAGAAAGAAAAAACACAAGGAAAGCTGCAATATGTGCTTATACAATGTGTAAATATGTAAAATATTCAGAGTATGTAATTCCAAAAATAGATATCTCAATATATATATATATATATATATATATATATATATATATATATATATATATATATATTCATTCACACCAAGTGAAAAAATACAAAAGTTTACAGTATTTTGAAGTAATCAGAACAATTCATCTCATTAGATGGTGTAAAAGGTAAGTAAAACCATTACGGTATGAGTTGTTGACGAAAATCTCCGGAGTCCAAATTCCGTTTCGAAGAGACTTCCTCTGAACATCATCAAACTTTTTGAGTGGTAACACACAACAAGATGTTTTCTTTGGTTTCCAATAAGTATTCATTCTAATCAAATGGTATCCTGATCCATGATCTACAGAAATTTGCTTAGATGGGCATATTCCCTAGTAACATGGTAGTTGTGTGCAATTGCATTATTCTAGGACTTTATGCATGAAAAGGGCAAGTGGGAATATGCTGTACAGCAGTTGTGGTGAAGCCTCCACCACTGATTGGTTAAATCAGTATGATGGCATGGAATGGTCATGGATATTCCAGGCAGTGAGGGAACAAAGGCAGCTAAATGGCAACTGGAATGGCAACAGCCCAGATTCTGAGAGATGGAAAGTTGTCATTTTGGCTGGGATTAAAACTTCACACAGGCCTTATAGAAAGAAGTGGCTTGGTGGGGCCAGCTGAGGATCAGAAAGAAATCTCAAGCAAAAAGGAGGCTAAAGGGAGAGGGATCCCAGCAGAAGGAAGAGTATACAATAGGCACATTGAGAAACAGGAACCATAAGAGAAATGTTAGGCAGAGGATGTTTGAGTTGTCAAGAGGCAAATTATTCAGCACTGCAAATGGCAACCCTAAGAGGGCCAATGCTGAATTTCTAAAGCTCACACAGTACAAATACATCACAACAGTCCAGACAGTCAAGGCAGAGATTGCAGAGCTGTGAGGAGAAAAATGGTCCTATCAGATATTTCAAAAGGAGTGAATATCACCAGAAGTGGAATACACAGAGCAAGCATTACCCTTCAAGGTACTAAAGTAAAGGAGAGACAGCAGACAGCAAGACACTTATGAGACTCACACAGGATGAGTCCCCACATCACTTTGTCGGCAGTTAGAGTCAACTGACTGAGAAATGCTTGTCTAGCATCAAGAGAGCTGTTAGCAGCAGCAACCACACGCAAAGAAGTGCGGGCGGGGGGCTTTTGCAGCTGCACAGAAAACTTCACTCAGCACATCTTCAGCCCTGCATAGAGAGCCACACCCATCAAAATTCTATCCCCCTTTGGAATCCCTGACCCATTTTTCCATTGGGCTAGCCTTCAGGCTGAAGAAGCTCTCTGAAATTCAAACGGTTGAGTTGTACCTGTAACTGTTTGGTCCTCCAGTTTCACAACAAAGAGAGTCTATAAAGCAGAATTTGATTCCCTGCACCATTCAATTTTTAGGACATTTTATTTTTTTTAAAGGCTGGAAGAAACAGTGTGATGTCTGCCTAGGATCTGAGAGACCCAGGTTTGAATCCCCTTCTCCACCTTCAGCCTCGAAACCACTCTGTAAGGTAGGTTAGGCTGAGAGAGAGATGGCAAAACGGGGAATGGAAGATTTGCCTCCATTTATCATGAAGCTTCCTTCTCGGTGGTCCAGAGTGGGGCAGTCCTCCAGTCTCCTTACTCCTGGGAAACAGCTTCTCCTCTCCATAGGCAGGGCCAGCAGATTCTTTTGCCATGGAGGGGAGGGGCTTGTGCTCCTGCTTCCCAGTCATACTCCAAGCCACCTTTCCCCGGTAGCAAAAAAGGAAACACAACAACCCTAGCCCCCAGTATTATGACTGGTCACCATGGCACCAAACTATTTGACCCATGTCAACAGGTTTCCTGTATCCCAGTCCCCATTAGGTACAGCTGAGTAAGCTCCCCCGAGCCTCTAGTACCAGCACCCCTGTAGGCGGAGGAAGCAGCACCCAACAAAATTGGGTGGGCAGGATTGCCCCACTCTGGACCAGTCCTCCAGACTCCTTACTCCTGGGACGTAGAAAAGCTGTATATTCCAGGGCGGGTCCAGCCACTTCCCCACCTACAGGGCATGCTGCAGGACCCTATGGCCAAAGGCCACCTCAGCCGAGGCCATTTTATCTACTCTATAGTGCCTTGTAAAGGAATGTGTGGATTTCCATGTAGCAGCCTTACAAACCACTTCCAATGAAGGAAAGGCTGCTGACGTCGCTGCTCCCCTCAAGGAATTAGCCGTAACCCCCTTGGGAGGTTCCAGTCCCTTGGCTTTATATGCTAAGGCTATGCATCCCCTGATCCACCTACTGAGGGAGGAAGCGGAGACTCTCCTACCCATCAAGGACTTTCTGAAGGAGACAAAGAGGAAATCATAGACTCTAATCTCCTTTGCGCAATCAAGACAGAAACTAAGAGCCCTCCGCACATCAAGGTAGTGTAGCCTCCTTTCCTTCTCATTCTGAGGATTTGGACAGAAGGACAGTAGGACCACCTCCGCTGACCTGTGGAAGGTCGAATTAACCTTTGGGACAAAGGCTGGGTCAGGTCGTAACACTATCTTATCAAGGTGGAAGGTGCATAATTCTTTGTCAATGGACAGGGCCCTCAGCTCCGACACCCTCCTAGTGGAAGTGATGCCAACCAGAAAAATAGTTTTGAATGTTAGTTCTTTGAGGGGACATGTTGCCATAGGCTCGAAAGGAGCCTTACATAAGGCCCTAAGAACAGTGTTGAGACTCCAGGCTGGAAATCTGTGAACCTGTGGTGGGTTCAACAGGGATGCGCCTCTCAAGAATCGCTTGATGTGTGGATATCTAGCTAGGGATTTACCTTTCCCAGCCCCCCTTATGGTGGATATGGCTGCCACTTGTCTGCACAGGGTACTGGTGCTAAGCCCCTTGTCGAGCCCCACTTGCAAAAAGGCCAGTGTATCCCCTGTGGGAACTCCCATGAGGTCAAGTCTCCTGTCCCTGCACCAAGTGTGGAAGGTCTGCCATGTTTTGTTGTAGACACTATTCGTGGAACCCTTCCTTGCGGTCAACATGGTTTTAACCACACTATCTGCGTAACCTACACCCATCAACTGCTGCCACTTAACCTCCAAACTGTGAGTTTTAATAGTTCTGGCTGAGGATGAACTGTTTCCCCTTGGGTTAGCAGATCGACCACTGGAGGCAGGTGCCATGATTCCTCGATCAACAACCTTCTCAGGTCTTGAAACTACACCCTTCTGGGCCAAAAGGGAGCAACAAGTAATACTTGCGCCTTCAGATCAATTATTTGTTGGACCACCCTCTGCATAAGTTGAATCAGTGGAAAGGCATATATAGTAGCACTCTGGGCCATACCAGGTGAAGAGTGTCTACTCCGATGGCGAGAGGATCTTTTAGCCTGGACACAAACTGCACTGTTTGATGGTTTGTTTCTGTGGCAAACAAGTCCACCTCTGGTCTCCCGAATCTCTGGCATATTTGACCAAACAATGCTCTGTTGAGCATCCATTCGGATTGGTTCACCCACTGATGGCTGAGCCAATCTGCCACTGTGTTCTCTCGCCCAGACACATGAATTGCTTTTATCGAATGGATGTGTGACTCCACCCACTGTATCAACTTGCTTGCCTCTTTGTACAACCGCTTGAAATGCATGCCCCCTTGTCTGTTGATGTACGCCTTGGCTGTCATCTGTCAGTCTGAATTAGTATATGACGGCCCTGGACCATAGTTTCTCCAGTGCCAGTCTGATTGCCCTCAGCTCTAGAAGGTTCATACTGTTTGTTCTTTCTTTCACAGTCCATGAGTTTTGTATCATCCTCCCTTCTGCATGTGCTCCCCATCTGAACAGGCTCGCATCCGTCATGATAACTAGCCTGGTGGGTTCCCTGAGTGGGACTCCCTCCAAAAAACGGTTTGGTTACAGCCACCATAGTAGTTGCTGTCTCAATGATTGCGGAAGATCCACTTCCCAAGTTCTTTTCCCTGCTATGTCTGCTTGGAAGGGAAGGAGAAAAAATTGTAGTGTTCTCGCATGGAACCTGGACCATTGCAACACCTCCTGACAAGACACTTGCATTCCTAGTAGTTGTGCCAGTTGCATAACTTCTACCTTCTGTGCCTGCGCAACTTTCCGTGTCCATTGCTGTAGTTTCTGTTGACGCTCCTGGGATAGGAAGGCCCTCTCCCAGGCCAAGTCGATTTGAACTCCCAGATGTTGAATTAACTGAGATGGGATTAGAGAACTCTTCGCCATATTGACTATGAACCCATGACGTTCGAGTTCCCTCAGCGTGATTTCCAATGATTGTAAGGTTTCTTGATATGATGGGGCCTTGACAAGAATATGGTCCAGGTACGGGAATAACGACACTCCCAGAGTCCTCAAATGAGCTACCAGTGTTACCAAGATTTTGGTGAACACCTTTGATGAAGACTTGAGACCAAAAGGAAGAGCCCGATACTGGTAATGCTCTTTGTTGTATGCAAATCTCAGATACTTCCGATGTGTCTCCCTGATCGGAACATGCAGATACGCTTCCAACAGGTCTATGCAAGCCATGAAGTCCCCTTGCTGGATATACACTAAAATGGACTTCACTGTCTCTATTTTGAATTTTTTGGTGATGACCCATCTGTTCAACCATTTGAGGTCCAATATCGCTCTGACCTCTCCGTTCTTCTTTGGAACTGTAAATAAGATAGAATAAACTCCCTGAGACCTCTCTGAGGTCGGGACTGGTTCTATGGCTTCTATTTTTATCAGATGGGAAATCACCAAATGCAGTGATGTGTGTTTTATTTTGGACTTCTTTCTTGGTATTTCCAGGAAACGGTTCAGGGGGGAAAGTGTGAAACTCCAGTGGGTAGCCCTCTGAAACTGATTCCAGGACCCACCTGCCCATAATAGACTTCTTCCATATTGGAGCAAACTTCAGAAGACGTCCTCCAACTCCTAAGGGTATTCTTTTTCTGGTATAGTCATGCTGAATTTCCCTTCTTGGGACCCTTGGCATTTTGACATTGCTTGGATGAGAAGAACTGTGTTCTGGTGTCCTTGGACTTGGACTGCCATTTATCCCTGAAAGACCTGGCATAAGTGGATTTAGACTCCCTTCTTGTGTCACGAAAGGACTGAGAACGTCTTCTGTCTCTGCCCTCCTTTCATTTTGAAGGGAGAACCTTCTTTTAATCCTTGTCTTCCACAAGGTTCCTTTCTAGGCCTTCACCAAATAAGCTGGTGCCTTTAAAGGGCACTACTGCAACTTTAGTGCATGCTGAAGGGTCCACATCCCAGCTTCTCAGTCAGGTATTACGTCTCGCTGTGACACTGCAAGCAATCCCTCTAGCAGATTGTTGTACTGCATCATGAGTGGCATCTGCTGCAGAAGCCATGGCTAAGACAATTTTCTTCAGCTTGTCCTTGAGGCCCTTCGGGATGCCACTATCTGCCTTGGCCAAATCCAAAGCCCATGCATAGGCCACTTTTGCGAATAAGGAGCCAGTCACCGAGGCCCTTAGAGCATTCACAGAGGCCTCAAAATCCCTTCTCAGAGCTTGCTTTTTATCACTGTTATCTTTTGGGAGCTATATGCTCCCATGGAAAGCACTGAGGTAGATACCAGGCTGTTGATAGGATCATCGACAGTAGGTAGTCTGAGCTTCTTTGATCCCTCTGGAATGAGAGAATAAAACTACCCAAACACAAGATGAGTGGCTTTTGGTTTTGCAGGGTTTTCCCACTCCGCCTTCATAACTTTATAAAAGGCTGCTGGTAATGGTACCCCTGCTGACTTAGTGTGAGTCTTAGGAATGGTTTTATCTGAACCTGTAGGGAACTCTGAGTCATCTTCCTCCTGCTCTTTAGAAATATATGACAATTCTAAAGTTCTAATGACTTTAGGCAGAAGCTTGTTATAAAACTTCTGAGGAAAAAGCCTAGATTGCACCACTGGCACAACCTCTTCTTCCTCATCTGATAACTCCCCTCTTCTTTGGGAGAATCAGAAACTGCAGAATCAGATTCAGAATCTAAATCACTCAATAGAGGACTAAGTTCCTTGCTAGACTTATGGCTTTTCTTTTGATGTTTGCTGGGTATAGGATTTTCTATGTCACTAGTTCTCTGTCTTTTAGATCCTGTGGGGACTTGAGAAATCCCTTCTCCAGCTTTTGTTGAGTTTTGGGATTCCTGCCACAAGGCCCTAAACTCCTTTTTCATTTCTAGTTTAATCCATGAGAGAAGATTTGCTTGAGCTTCTTCTCCAGGTTGCTCCAGTGTTTGAGTAAGGGGAGCTTTAGGGGAGTCAGGCAAAACATACTGGCATGTAGCCTCCTGTATTTCCTGGTTGGAGGAAGTCCCAGCTTTGGCAGCCATGTTGAGGAGGGTTCTGCAAAAATGAAAGCAATGCTTCACTGCAAAGACTGCCACCCGCCTTTTTCCTTTCCCTCCCAGTTTCTATTACAGGGAAAAGGAAACCCCCAGGCAAGGACTGGGGAAAACGAAACTGACCTCCTAACCCTTGTAAGCCTGGTGAACAAGGGAGTGTGGATAGGAAGAGTTCATCACTCCCTTCTAATCAGGCGTGCTTCGTTGAAAGGTGATTTGACCCATTCAGCCGCCCATTCCTTATACCTCCCCAATTCAACAGCTGCTATGGGAAACCAGGAACCGGAGGGGGGATTAGGGGGAAGATGCCCTCCCATGGCTCCCCAGCCCCCATGAGTTAATTTCAAGCACTTCCTTACCACCTCCAAAATGACCAGCTATCTGAGTCATCCGACGCTCCTTGAGACTGTGCGGGGACAATGGAAAGAAAAGCTGGTTGGTGTGTCTCTTTGGAACTCTGCAGCCAACTGCATCTGTTCCTCCGAGAGAGCTATACTCCACTGCCACCCTCCGGAACCCTCAGCCACAGACAGGGACCGGGAAAAAATGCTCAACTAGCCCCCCCCGGCTGGAAGCGAGGCGCGGGAGTCGACGAGGCAGCGTCGCTGTTCCAAAGGGATCTCCTGGTCCACGTATGCTGAGCTTCCCAAACGAAGTGAAAAGGGGGGGGGGGTGCAGGGCAGGAAAAAATCTCTACCTGCTCCTTCTCTGCTGTCTTCTTCTTCTCTTTCTCTTCAATCTTCTCTTACTTGCGTGCTCCACTGGACCACAGTCTGCAATGTCCTCCTAGAAAGGCAGGGCCGGACAGACTGGGAAGCAGGAGCACAAGCCCCTCCCCTCCATAACGAAAGAGTCTGCCGGCCCTGCCTACAGAGAAGAGGAAATGTTTCCCAGGAGTAAGGAGTCTGGAGGACTGCCCCACTCCTGGACCACCGGAGAATTGAACCTAGGTCTCTCAGTCTAACACTCTAGCCACCATGCTAGTGGCATAGGAGTAGTTTCAACAGAGAAAAGCTCCCTCTGCTCAGTAGTTTCTCTTGCCACTCTATGATTAACTGCAGCCACAAGGGAAGCACCTGCTTAACCAAGCCCTGTCACACCACAACATCCTGCCTCCCCTCACCTGCCTCATTTGGGACTCACCCACCACAAGCAAAACTGTTGTTCATTGACATCTTCTGTGCAGACCCATATTGGGACTGTGCCTATGTAGGCCAACCATGAACAGATTTTCTTCCAGCTAAAAGCCATCTGAGGGGGCGTGAACAGGTTTTCCCACACAAACTGTCACGTGCTCTAAAGATGGGTGCCCCCTTTTCCTCAGTTCCTGCCAGGCCACCACAAGCAAACACACTCCTAGGCGCAATCATGCGAGAGCTCACAGTGGGGCAGGAGGAAGGGAATATGTGTGTGCACAGCAGACACTGAGGAACAACAACAACAACTCTGCTTTCATCTTCCATCTTCAGTGCAGTCCCATATTTGGACATTAGCAAGCTACTCACCGAAGGAGGCGGAGTGAAGCTCTCACTGGAAAAGTGAATGGAGAACTGCCTTGCCCACGTCTGTCCTTCCTTGCTTCAAAGTCCAACGCATATTGCTTGACCCTGGGCCAATGCCATACTGACTGCTGAGTCACCCCTGAACAGCCCTAAAATGGCCATAAATCTATGCAGACAGTACCATAAAACTGTGAGATCAAAGGAAGTGAAACCGGCATGCAGTGTGGAGTCTACCTTAAAATCAAAGAAAGTAAAAGTGGCTTGCAATGCAGAGGGGAATTTCTGTTCCAACGTGGGTTTGGTAAAACAGCAGAGCGAATGCTAGATGCTGAATGGTCCTAACTCTCCAGCTGCCTCATAGCAGGAACAGATGGGAGCTACAACCCACCTAGAAAGAGACTGAGAAGAAGCGGCCCTCCACTTCTTCAAGTCCCAGTAACAAATGAATAAGGCCTTATCCACCCAGAATAGTTTTGTTCTCTCAGTGTAATACAATAGGGCCCTTCTGACCTCCAAAGCATGAAGGGCTTTCTCTGCTTTAGAAGCTGGGGATGGAAAGGACACCCAGCAACACTGTCTCCTGTGCCAGGGGAAACTTAGAAACCACCTTTGGAAGAAACCCCAAACTGGGGTGAAGAACCACCTTTTCACTAAAACCTTTCAGGAACGGGGGATCTATCCTCAGAGCCAGTAACTCGCTCATTGTCCTGGCCAAGGTAACTGCTACCAGGAAAGTTACTTTTCTGGAAAGCAAGGCCAAGGGGCACAAAGCCAAAGGCTCAAAGAGGGGCTTCATTAACTGAGCCAGTACCAGGGAGAGAGACCACTGCAGAACAATGTGAGGAGCAGGGGGGTCACATTGAACAGACCCTTGAGAAAATGCTGCAACAGCTTGTGGGCAAATAGAGAAGAGCCCCCTACACCCTTGTGATACATCAAAATGGCTGCTAAGGGGACCTTTATAGAAGGTACAACTAATCCCTCATCACATAGGGAAAGTGGGTATTTCAAAACTAAAGGTAAAGGACAACCCCTTGGACCAGGACCCAAACTGAACCCATTTCCTAGAGTATGAGTGCCTGATAGAGGATTTTCTAGCCCAGACCAGGAAATCACACACCTAAGGTGAGAACTTCAACCTAACTGGCATATCATCCACACCATAAGGTGTAAGTGGGCCACATCATGGTGTAGAATAGGCACCAAATCCTGGACTGGCGGAAGGGTTATGTACTCTACCCCACAAGACAGAGGAGCTCAGAGAACCAAATTCGGGGCAGCCAAAAGGGAGCTATCAGAATCCAACCCAAGCCCTCTGCTATCAGCTTTCCAATAGCCCTGCTCAAAAGGGGAAAGGGAGGGAACGCGTAGAATAGAATCCCCAACAAAGGGAATGCATCTCCCAACAAGGCCAGGTCACTGCCTGCAAGGGAACTATGGTGCCTGTCTCATCTCATATGTGGCGAAGAGGTCCATCTGAAGAGTCCTCTACCTCTCAAAAATTCCTTAAAGATACTTGGGCTTAATTGACTACTCATGATTGGTATCCGCATAGGCTGTCAGCCGTAGTGTTCAGGATTCCCACTATCTGAGTTGCCCTGGGGAAAATGCTGATATGCACAGTCACCTCCCAAACTGCAATGGCTTCCATGCACACTCTGCGAAACTCTGTTCCTCCCTGTTTGTTGAGGTAATACATTGTGGATGTGTTGTCCCTTTGAACAAGCACCCTCTTGCCTTGGAGGATATATGCAAAGGAGATAAAGGTGAACATGACTGCATGCAGCTTGAAAATATTAATGTGAAGGCCACTATTGAGTGCTGACCATCTGTCCTGAACAGAGAAACCTTTGCAGTGGGCACCCTAGCCTGTCAAGAAAGCATCAGTGGTGAGGGTGATCTATGGGGCCCAAACCCCAAATTGGACTCCTGTGAAAAGACTGGCATCCTCTGTCCACCAGCTAAGAGATCTTATAATAGCTCAGGAAACAGAGAAGCGGAGGAGTTGTATGCATGCACTGAGGAAGCCGGTAGCCTGCCCAACCCCTCCCTAGAACTATTATCTTAAAAGCTCAAAAATAATGTAATTAAGTCCGTCTCAAGGATAACTAAAAGGAGAAACCAGCGTGCAAACTTCTGGTGAACACAGGAATACCTCTCTGAGACTTCAGAGGGTAAGTTAGCAATTATTTATTACTGTTTTAGGGAGGTAACACCCAGGCCAAACTTACAGCTCTTATCTGACTCACCGGAAGATAATAAGAGTAATGGCAAAAAATATAAAGGAACTTTCTGAGCAAATGTCTGCATTCCAGAACATGATGATAACCTCTCAAGAACAGATAAAGGCTGAAATTAAGATAGTAAAAGACGTAGTTACAGAGCTAGCAACCAAGCTTAAAGAAACAAAGCAGATGACGATTGCGGCTACTGAGCTGGCTACAAAAAATAAACAGATGATAAAACAGTTAAATACCCAGCTTACGGAGTTATCAGATCGCAATAGAAGAGCAAACCTTATTTTTGCAGGGATTTCGGAAGAGATAAATAACAAGCTCTTGGAAGGAACACTCAGAGAATGGATAGGAGAAAATGGGGTTGAGATGCAACCCCAAGATATTGAAAGAGCCCACAGACTGCAAAGGAGAAGGGAAGGAGGAGCCCACGGGATGTTATAATTAAATTCAGAAGAGAGAAACTGCAGCAGGAAGTATTTAAGACCCTGAAAAAGAAGAAGGACCTGACCTTCAGAGAGAAAAAGGTCTGGATAAGTGAGGATTTCTGCCAGGAAACTATCAAGAAAAAAACCCAAAAGAGACCATATGAGCAAAAATTATATGAAAACAATGTGAAATTCTCATGGGGATACCCAGCTTCAATAATAATATTCAAAGAAGGCAAGAGGCTGATAGCACAGAATCCTAAGGAAGCAAGGGAACTCTTCAGGCAACTGGGTATCGACACAGAAGACCTGAGAGAGCAGAGAGAGGAGGAAGAGATGGAGGAAGTGGACGACCCAGGAGAAGGACCTTCAAAGAGACGTGACAAAAGACCGAGGACGGACTCCTGCGAGGACTCCACATAAAGGGAAGTATACACAATTTAATGAGCTAGCTTTAGAAATAAGGAAGAAGGGGAGGCTAGGGGTGTGTACACTCTGGAAGGTGGGAAGACAGGATGATGTTTTCATCCAAATTGAAGTCTCAACCACAGGGGAAGGGAGGGTGGGGAGGGTTTCAGATAATAAATAAAGTAAAGTACCCACAGCCAGGGAGGCCCAAGAGTCAAAAAAACAAAGAAAATGGGTAGCTCTCTAAGAGTTCTTTCACTGAATGTAAACGGCCTAATCTCAAACCTTAAGGGATTTAGATTAATTAAAATTGCCAGAGAACAAAGGATAGACCTGCTGTGTCTACAGGAGACACACACACAAAAGATAGAAAACCATTATTAAAAGACCAGATGTGGCAGGTCTTAGCAAAAGAACATAAGAGAAGCCAATGTTGAATCAGGCCAGTGGCCCATCTAGTCCAACACTCTGTGACACAGCGGCCAAAAATACCAGGTGCCATCAGGAGGTCCAGCAGTGGGGCCAGGACACTAGAAGCCCTCCCACTGCTGCCCCCTCCAGCACCAAGAATAGAGTGCATCACCTGCCCCAGATTGAGAGTTCCCATCTATACCCTGTGGCTAATAGCCACTGATCTTCTGCTCCATATGTTTATCCAATTCCCTCTTGAAACTGTCCATGCTTGTAGCTGCCACCACCTCCTGTGGCAGTGAATTCCATATGTTAATCACTCTTTGGGTGAAGAAGTATTTCCTTTTATCTGTTCTAACCCAACTGCTCAGCAATTTCATGGAGTGCCCACGAGTTCTTGTATTGTGAGAAAGGGAGAAAAGTACTTCTTTCTCAACCTGCTCAATCCCATTCATAATCTTATAAACCTCGATCATGTCACCCCTCAGCCGTCATTTCTCCAAGCTAAAGAGCCCCAAGCGTTTTAACCTTTCTTCATAGGGAAGGTGTTCCAACCCTTTTATCA
Source organism: Gekko gecko (assembly GCA_029375565.1). NCBI lineage: Eukaryota > Metazoa > Chordata > Lepidosauria > Squamata > Gekkonidae > Gekko > Gekko gecko. Next base: position 210,798,356 of record JAPDNY010000005.1, on the reverse strand, counting down.
TTCTAGTTGCCCTTCTCTGCACTTTTTCCAATGCTATAATATCCTTTTTGAGATATGGTGATCAGAACTGTACACAGTATTCCAAATGAGGTTGCACCAATGATTTATACAGGGGCATTATGATACTGGCTGATTTGTTTTCAATTCCCTTCCTAATAATCCCCAGCATAGCGTTGGCCTTCTTTATTGCAGTTACACACTGTCTAGACATTTTCATTGAGTTATCTACTATGACTCCAAGATCTCTCTCTTGGTCCGTCTCTGCCAGTTCAGACCCCATCAACGTGTATTTATACTTAGGATTTTTGGCTCCAATGTGCATCACTTTGCACTTGGCCACACTGAACCCCATTTGCCACGTTGACGCCCACTCACCCATCCTCGACAGATCCCTTTGGAGTGCCTCACAGTCCTCCCTGATTTTCACCACCCTGAACAACTTCGTGTCATCTGCAAATTTAGCCACTTCACTGCTTACTCCCAATTCCAAATCGTTAATAAACAAGTTAAAAAGCATCAGACCGAGTACTGATCCCTGATCCCTGTGGTACCCTGACAGCACACCTGCAACTTTTCCAAAAGGGTTCTTGAAGTGCAGACATTGTAAGGCTTGTCAGCACATGATAGAAGGCAGCAGTCATACTGATAGAGATACAAGGATTACATACAATTTTAACTTTACAGCTACCTGTTCAACAAAAAAATTATTATACCTTTCTCTCTGCCCTTGTGGGCTCAAGTACATTGGCAAGACAACTAGGGCAATTCAGACTCGTGTGTTGGAACACCGGTCCAGAGTGAATAATAATGTTGAAAATTCACCAATGGTTGGGCATTACATGCAGGCAGGTCATAGTGCAAATGAAATGGAATTTATAATTTTATACTGTCAACCTAAAAAGCCCTATCAACAACTAAACAATGAACAAATCCTATTGCAAAAGGAAACTAGATTCATTTACAATTTAAAGACATACCATCCGCATGGCATGAATCAGAGCATAGATTTTACACTTTATATCAATCAATGATAGTTGTCCAAATGAAACCTAATATGTTGTTCTAAATGATGGCAGTTGTAGTACACTTGTTGCTTTCTTGATTAGTTTGTATGGCACTATGACCTGTTAGAAGCTCCGCCTGTGCTGATGCAGCCTGAAACTGGGTATAAATTAAGGTGAAACACATGGCAGGATAAGGACCTTTAATCCTCCTTGACTGACTATTCTGGTTTAGTATATGCCAGCTTTTGAGACTGGGGTGAGTCTTCCTTGCAGCTCCAAAATTTTGTAAATATTTATATCCTATATGCATTCTCAATTGTATTTGTTTTGAATTCATATTCAGTCCCATTACAGCCATGCTTGAATAAGAATTATTCAAAATGCGGCATCAGGCATCTGGATTACGTGTCAGCTTTTCATGGCTCAGAAAATCTGATGACTTGCACTTCAACTTGGACTTTGATTATTGCTTCTATATTGAAGTAGATACATGGAAAGACTATAGACTGTGCTTTATGTATGCTTATCTTTGCACTTTGGCCTATTCATTTGAATTGTATTACATTTGCTGTTATGCTTATATGGTTATTATATACTTGCTAATTTGCTTATTTCAGTCAGTGGTGTTTCCTTTGTGCTCATGGTTCCTGTACTGACATCTTTCTTAATTCCTGAAAAAACTCGATGTGGCCAAAATGGAGCTACCAGCAGCACTTCTGCTTGTTGCTGATGTATTTTCTGAAGCACCTTGTGTAGGATCTGTGTTGGAGGGAATGCATAAAGCAACCCTCGTGACTAATCGCAATTTAGAGAGTCTGTCCCTCTGGCCTGCTCGCTTTTTGCTCTGGAGAAAAACTCTGGAACTTGTCGATTTGCCTCCATCGCAAACAGATCCATCATCACTGTTCTGAATCTGTCGCGTATCTGAAGAAAAACTTGCTTGTTCAGATTCCATTAGGACTGGTCCCATCGTTTCTGACTCAACCAGTCTGCCAGGACATTGTCTTTTCCAGCCACATGTGTGACTTTCAAGGAGAGAAGATGTTTCTCTGCCCAAACCAACAATTCTGTCACTTCATTGTGTAATACTCTTACTCTGGCTCCCCCTTGACAGTTCACATAAGCTTTGGCCATCATATTGTCCGTCTGGACTAGCACATGTTGTCTTGACAACAGTCTGCTGAGCCTCTGAAGACTCAACTTTATTGCCCTTAGCTCTAGTAGGTTGATACTTTTCATTGCCTCTTCCTGAGACCACTCTCCCTGTACCATCTGACTGCCTGTGTGCACCCCCCACCCTGAGAGACTGGCATCCGTGGTCATCAAGACTCTCTGGGGGTCCTGAAGAGGACATCCCTGTGAGAATAACTGTGGATTCAGCCACCATGTCAGCTCCACAAGTACCTTCTCTGATAGTTGTATCATCTTGAATCTCTTGTTTGCTATCGCCGTTTGATATGGGAGCAGGAACCTCTGAAGGGGCTGGGCGTGAAATCATGCCCATTGCATTATCTCTTGGCATGATACCAACATACCCAGAAGTTTGGCCAGCGTCATTAGTTCTACTCTTTCCTGCCCTAGGACCTCTGTAAGAAGCATTCGGATCTTCCATTCTCTCTCCTGGGAAATGAAGGCTCGGTCTAGGACAGTATCTATCTTCACTACCAGGTGGGTCAGACTTCGGGTAGGTTGTAGATGACTTTTCTCCAAGTTGACCACAAATCCGTGATCTGTCAGAGTACTCACTGTGAGCTGAGACGCATTGATACTTTCTTGGAACGACGTTGCTTTGAGGAGAATGTCATCCAAATATGGAAAGAGTTCCACTCCCTTCAACCTTTGAACTGCTACAAGAGAAACAAGGACTTTGGTAAAGACCCTCGGGGAAGTTTTTAATCCAAATGGGAGGGCCTTGTACTGAAAGTGAAGACCTGCATACACAAATTGAAGAAATTTCCGATGATCTTGGTGAATCGGAATATGTAGGTAGGCCTCTGAAAAGTCTATGGAGGACAGGAAGTCCCCTTTCTGAATAGCTGGAAGGAGGGACCATAGGGTTTCCATCCCGAACTTCCTGTCTCTTATGTGTCTGTTTAACCATTTTAGGTCCAAAATAGTTCTGGTGTCCCCATTTTTCTTTGGGACCAAAAAAAAATATCGAATAGACTCCCCTTCCTTTTTGAGCAGAGGGTACTCTCTCTATTGCCCCAATATCCAATAGATGTTGAATGGCAGCGATCATCAACTGATGTTTTGTCCAATCTCTGTGCTTTGCTATCTGAATGAGTTGTTCTTGAGGTTTGAAAGAAAACTCTAGTTTGTAACTGTGGGTAACGGTGTACAATACCCAGCGGTCTGTGACAGTTTGGTGCCACTGCTCTGCAAAGCACTGTAGTCTTCCCTCAATCCCCAAACGGCTCTGTGAGCAAGGATAGTCATGCTGAATTGCCCTTCTTGGGGGGCTTGTTGGCTGACTGGTCTCCTTTAGAGCGACCAAAAGACTTGTTAATGTTTGGTCTAGGTTGCCACTTAGCTTTGAATGCCCTAGAGAATGAGGATTTCTGTTCTCTTTTAATGTCTCGAAAGGGCTGAAATCTTTTTCTAGACTTATTGTCTCTCTTTTTGGACGGAAGAACTTTTTTCTTATCTCTGTCCTCAATTAGGTACTGTCAGAAGACAGCCATGAGCCTTTTGTTGCCAAGTACACTGTATTCATTGTTTCTCATATTGTTTCCTGCTTCTGCGCTTGCGCTTAGTTGGCCAGCTGCAACTGTGGGAGAACTCATTCCTGCCGCCTGTTATCGGAATGGCCTTGACGAAGAGGCTATGGAGCAGTTTCTCAGCCTAGGGAAAGTTTCCAGTCCTACATGACTAGGCAGTGTGTGTGTGGGGGGGGGAGTTCTCCCGGTCATTAAGTAACACCCCGCCGGGAGTTTTCCTGCACGCGCGCTAAGAATTCATTTGCTAGTTTGGCTTTGCATCATACTATAATTGCACTTGGCCCGGCCTAGACGGGCATTCCTGACAATAATGTTATTACTGTGGGCAACATAAAGCTTCTCTTTCTTAAGAAGAATGCCTGGACATACTTGCTATTGAGCCTGACAGATATTGTCAGGAATCTCTACAGCTCCTGCTGGCTACGTTTCTCCCTGATCGAGATGAGCGGAGCCGAGGAGTGGGGGTACCAGTAACGGTCCCAGTCACCACGGTCCCCATTACAATGACTCCCATGACCACGCTTCCCATTACAACGGCCCCCGTCATGACGGTTCCTGTCACCGTGATCCCCGCCACCACGGCACCGAACACCACAGCGGTGCTTCTAACCCCACCATCCACGATTACCGGGGTTCCTGCATCAATGGCTACCCTACCGACCTAAATCCGGCGGGGACCACACCGAGGGATGGAGGAGCCATTCCACGTACTCAATACTCCTTCATCCCGTCCCAGTGGGACAAATGGGTTACCCAACGAAAGCCCCAGAATTGGACAAAGAACCTGAGGGACTCCACGCAGACCACCTGGGTACTGCCGGGCAGCCAGAGTCGGGACAGTCTGATCCCCGCCCGAGTTTTGAGATAATGCCAGGTCGCACACCCCGGGGCCCCATGCAGCTGAGTCCGAGCAAGGATATGGATATGCGACTAGACACACTGGAAGATAATTCCCGCAGGATTATGCGGGACATGGGACACTTGTTGAAGATCTTGCCAAATATGATGAATCAGGCGATTCAGACCCACATGGCGGGTTGACGGATGCCTCAAGTGCAAGCCCCAATACCAGCTCCTGTGCCAGCTCTGGTACCAGCACAAGTGCCAGTTCCGGTGCAAGCCCCTATACCTGCACCAGTCCCATTTCCCCCGGCGCAGCTGCCACCAGCGTGCCACCCGGCATGCCGGCTCCCCAACCTCAGCCGCCTCTCCCGGGGCCAGGGCCGCTACCTGCACCCATGCCAGTTCCTCCACAGGCGCCAGCAGCTCCCCAGGTCATACCATGACCGAAAGACTTATTGGATATTACTTTTGATGGGGGCCCGGAGAACCTGTCCTTTTTTATCCTGCAAGTAGGAAAGTTTGTTCAGCGCTGGGGTCATCTATTCCAAGATGAGGAGCAACAGGTGGATTTTATAGCATCTCGGCTACAGGGAGTAGCTACCAGTTGGTACGTCTCAGTCCATGACCTAGAGGCTGCGGAATTAGGGAGTGTGGATCCCTTTATGTGGGCGCTGAGAACCTGTTTTGAAGACCCAACGGCAGCGCAGAAGGCGGAAGCCTTTCTTCGCACGTTCAAACAGGGCAAGCTCTCGGTCCAAGAGTATTCCATGGAGTTTCAGAGGCATGCGGCTAAGATCCGCGACTGGACTGACCCTGTATTGGCTCAACAATACCGGCTGGGACTCTCGGTGGACATTCACAACAAATGTCCTGAGTTCCAAGGAGCCTAGGACCTTGCAAGGTTGGATGGAGGAAGCAGAAAGGGCTGAAAGCCGGCTGCGCACCATGAAGCTGGATATTTCACTGAGTACCGGTCGCCCTCACACCTCTCCTCATCCAAAGGCGAAATCACCCCCACCGAGACCCACCCTCCAGGACTAGCGGATGAAGCAGGGGCTCTGCCTGAAATGTGGTGAGAATGGGCATTTCACCACCTCCTGTCCTGGAGAGGACATAGGGAAGACCTCACCCCGAGAAGAGGACAAGCGCCGTACCGGAACCCCATTGAAACGGGGCACAGCTAAACCACAGAACCCCTGGGCCCTGCATGCTCACCCCGATTATGTGGAGCCACAGTCAAGTGAGGAGGAAACGGCCGAGTTGCCAGGAAATGAACAAGTCCTGTTGTAGGTGGCATGGCTCAACAGGACCCACCGAATGAAGCACCTAAAGTGGTGAGCAATTGCCCGTCCCTCTTCTTTGTGACTGTAATTATTATGAACCCGGCCATGATGACCCACATTTGGGTTCAAGGCCTCATAGACTCAGGGTGTGGGAGGGATCTCATAAACCCGTCCCTGGTGTCGGGGTTAGATGCGGCCGTGGTCCGGTTAAAAGAGCCCACTGTTTTTACACAGATGAATGGGTCACCCATGAAGAAGCCCTGTAAGTTTGAGACTTACCTTTGCGAGTTGGGGCTGGCGACCATTGGGAACACCGTTCATTCATAGTGGCACCAGGAGCCAAGTTCCCCTTAGTCTTGGGTAGCCCCTGGCTCCACAGACATGACCCATATATTTTATGGGAAGAAGGGGTCATTAGCTTTATTTCTCTGAGGTGCACGGAACACAAGTGGGACCCCGCCTGGGGTAACCCACCCGACAGCGAGCCCCCAAGGGCTTGCCTAGTGGCTGAGGAGCTGGCTCTTATACCAGAGGAATATAGAGACTTATCCCGTGTTTTCGAGGAGGAGGGCAATGAGCTCCCCCCTCACCGTAATTCTGACTGTGTGATTGAACTGTTCCCAGGCCATCGAATGTCTAAGGGAAAGATTTATGCCATGAGCCCTGCCAAAAAAATGGAGTTACAGAAATTTATCGACAAGAACCTAGCCCGGGGTTTTATCCGGCCAGCCTCCTCCCCATTCACCGCCCCTGTCTTATTCTGTAAAAAGAAAGACGGGGGGCTCAGGCTTTGTACAGAATACCGGGGTCTGAATGCGGTGTCGGCTACTAATGCGTACCCCATGCCCCTGATCAAAGACCTGCTTGCCTAGGTGGCCAAAGGCAAGATCTTTTCCAAGCTAGACCTGAGGGATGCCTACTTCCACGTACGCATCCGGGAGGGAGATGAATTTAAGACCGCATTCAATACTCCCTTGGGACAATTTGAATACCGGGTGATGCCATTCGGGCTCTAGGGAGCTCCGGGAGTATTCATGAACCTAATCAATGAGGTACTCCACCCACACCTTTTCAAGGGTGTGGTTGTTTACTTGGATGATATTTTACTGTACTCCCTGGACTTAGATTCACACGTTCAGTTGGTCCGAGAGGTGCCTGCCAAGCTCCTGAAGCACAAACTGTTTGTTAAATTGTCCAAGTGCGAGTTCCATCAGACCTGCATTGACTTTCTGGGGTACCGTATATCGCCCAAGGGGCTGGAGATGGACCCCAAGAAAGTACAGGCTGTATTAGACTGGGAGCCCCCCCAAACCAGAAGGCAGCTCCAGAGTTTCATCGGATTTGCAAACTTTTATCGCCAATTTCTGCCCCACTTTGCCGAAGTGAGCCTACCCCTCACTGACCTCCTAAAAACCAAAGGGAAGGGGGCAGTGGCCCTTCACCCCAGGGCGAAGTTAGAATGGACACCCAAATGCCAGGAAGCGTTTGAGCAATTGAAACAACTCTTCACCATGAAGCCAGTCCTGGCCCACCCCGATGAGACGAAAAAATTTGTGGTGCAGGTTGACGCGTCTGATGGGGGGGGCAATTTTGCAAGAGGGGGCCGACGGGCAGCTCACCCTTTAGCCTATGTTTCTCGTAAATTTAATGAAACAGAAAGGTTCTGGCCCATGTGGGACAAAGAAGCAGCTTCTATCCGTTTGACCCTTGCTACCAGGCGGCATTGGCTGGAAGGGGCCTGGGTGCCCTTCGAGGTCTGGACTGATCACAAAAACCTCGAGGTCCTATGAAAGCCCCGTAACCTTAATGCCAAACAGTTCCAGTGGGCAGAATTCTTCTCTAAGTTCCAGTTTACCCTCCATCATTTTCCTGGGCATTCAAACCCGCTGGCGGATGCCCTCTCTTGCCTCCTCCAGCATGATAGCAAGAGGGTGAAGGTCCGGAAGTCCTTCTTCACTCCCTCCCAATTGAGCGGGGCTGTCATGACTCGGAAACGAAGTAAGCCAGAGTTAACCCAATCTAGCCCTGGGGCCCCTTGGGAGGAGAGGTTTGCCAAAGCGATAACCACCACAGAAATACAGGACATGCAAGCACAAGGGTCTTTGGAACACCGGGAGAACGGCTGCTGGTACAAAGGAGAAAAGCTTTTTGTGCCCGAAGCTCTGAGGGGGGAGGTGATGCGGTTGGTGCATGGCTCTAAACCAGCAGGGCACTTTGGTTTTGTAAAATCCTTACATTTGCTACAGAGAACTTTTTGGTGGCAGCAGATGCGAAAAGACTTGTCCACCTTTGTGCAGTCGTGCCAAACTTGTAGCATGTGCAAACCAAGAGGGGGCAACCCCCCTGGTCTGTTACAACCATTGCCAACCTCCCAAAAGCCCTGGGAAGTGATATCAATGGATTTTATCACTGATTTGCCCCCAAGTAAGCAAATGACTGTGATCTGGGTAGTCGTGGATTTGTTTTCCATACAAGCACACTTCATCCCGTTCCTGGGGCTACCCACTGCTAGAGCGCTGGCAAAGGCTTTTCTGCAACACATCGTTAGATTGCACATGCTGCCAGCCAAGATAATTTCAGACCGCGGCATGCAGTTTGTTTCTAAATTATGGACCGAATTAATGTCCCTCATGGGCATTGAACAGGCTCTGAGCAGTGTTTACCACCCAGAGAATGATGGCCAAACCGAGCGGGTTAACCAGACCCTGGAGCAGTACTTACAGTGTTTCACTAACTTCCAACAAGATGACTGGGTTGAACTTCTCCTTTTAGCTGAATTTACGTACAACAATGCGTGGCACTCCTCCACGGAGGTCTCCCCATTCAAAGCAGCTTTGGGCTATGACAGCCCCCCTCTACCATTCCTTAAACCCACACCGGGAGTGGGGGGGGGAGCTGCGGACTGGTGTCAAAAGCTCAGTCACTCCTGGCCACACATTTGCAAAGCACTTGAAGCAGCAAAGGCTGCTTACAAGACCCAGGCTGACAGGAAAAGGGTGGTGGGTTGCGATCTGCAGCCTGGAGACTGTGTGTATGTGTCCACAAAACATTTGAAGCTTCCCCAGCAGTCCAAGAAACTTGCCTGGAAATACATTGGGCCCTTCAAGATTCGCAGACTTATCAATAAAGTAACTGTGGAATTGGACTTGCCCAAGTCTCTTAAACATGTTCATCCCATTTTCCCTTACAGCCTCCTGAAACCTGGGTACCCCCCAAACCGATGGCGTCCTGAATCTCCAGTGCTGCCCCCCTTGATTGTTGATGGCAGTGAACATTATGAACTTGCTGATATTCTGGACTCTAAGCTCAGGCGGGGCCAACTTCACTATTTGGTTGAGTGGGTCCATTTTGGACCTCAGCACAGGGAATGGGTGAAAGTACAAGATATTAATGCACCCCATTTGCTCTGCAGGTTTCATCGCAAGTTCCCGGCAAAACCGGGAGGTCCAGACTTCCTCCAGCAGTGAGAATGTGTGGGGAGGCCTTTTAGGGGGGCAGAATGTCAGAAGACAGCCATGAGCCTTTTGTTGCCAAGTACACTGTATTCATTGTTGCTCGTATTGTTTCCTGCTTCTGCGCTTGCGCTTAGTTGGCCAGCTGCAACTGTGGGAGAACTCATTCCTGCCGCCTGTTATCGAAATTGCCTTGACGAAGAGGCTATGGAGCAGTTTCTCAGCCTAGGGAAAGTTTCCAGTGCTACGTGACTAGGCGGTGGGGGGAAGTTCTCCCAGTCATTAAGTAACACCCCGCCAAGAGATTTCCCACGTGCTAAGAATTCATTTGCTAGTTTGGCTTTGCATCATACTATAATTGCACTTGGCCCGGCCTAGACGGGCATTCCTGACAATAGTGTTATTACTGTGGGCAACATCCTTGTATTCCAATAAAGCTTCTCTTTCTTAAGAAGAATGCCTGGACATACTTGCTATTGAGCCTGACAGGTACCTGTCTAGCCCTTCTCCAAAGAGGTTAACCCCTTTAAAAGGAACTGCAGCCATTTTGGCTTGAGATGATGAATCCATATCCCAGTGACGAAGCCAGTTATTTCTACATGCCGTTACGCTACATGCCATAGCTCTGGCTGAAAGCTGAAGAGCATCCAGGGTAGCGTCTGCAGCAAAAGCGACTTCCTGTGCAATTTTCTTTAATTCATTTTTTAATTCCTTTGGAACACTGCTTCCTGCCGAGGCCAGGCTTTCTGCCCAGTTGTAGGCAGCTCTGGCGAATAGAGAACCTGCAGTGGAAGCTCTTAATGATTGAGATGAGACCTCAAAATTTCTGCGAAGCGCTGTTCAATATGCCAATCACAGTGATCCTTTGGCATCCCTTCTGCATCTATGGGTAAGACGGAACTGGAAGATAAACTAGTAATTGGATCATCCACTATTGGCAGCTTCAGTCTTTTGGTCGCTTCTTAGAACTTAGAAAACAAGTGATGATTAGCTTTTTGTTTTGCTGGTTGCTCCTATTCCGCTTTCATGATATTATAAAAGGAAACTGGGAGAGGGAGACCTGGCTGAGATTTAGAAAGCTTTGGCATAAGTTTACCTGTCCCTGACTGGAATTCTGAGTCCTGTTCTGTAATATCTTTAGGTTTGGTTGTGAGGTCCAGAGTTCTCAGGACCTTAGGTAAGATTTTTGAATACAACTCTTGAGGAAAGAGCCTGGACTATACAGAAGGCATTACTTCCTCTTCCTCCTCAGATAGCTCACCTTCCTCTTTCCCAGAGGAAGACTCTGAAGATTCTGACTCAGCCTCCCTGTCTCCAAGGAGAGGGCTATGCAATCTGGGGGTGGAATGCACTCTCTTTCTTTGTCTGGGTCTAGAAGGGGATCTAGAAGTACTTGAGGAAACATCGTCCCTACTGCGCCTGTCCCTCTTGAGGGATCTGCCCCTTTTCAAAGGAGACTCGGTCTGATCAAATTTCTGAAAGGTGTCCTGAATCATCTCCTTAAATTCCTTTCGCATCTCACTCCCTAACCAGTTCATCAGTTCAGCCTTTTCCTTCTCTCTGTTATCTGCCTCCTACTCCATGATATCTTGAGTAGCAAGGGAGACAGGCAGCCTGGGAAAGCTCAGATCACTAATGGAACTTTCTCTGTCCTGTGATCTTTCCCTTTTATCAAGGTCAGCCATCTCACTAGACTCTGCAAGGGGAAAAAAGAAAATAGAACCTCTATAAGAAACTTGAGATGGCTGCTAATTGCCTTCCCGCCTAAAGTAGGGGGGGGTTACTCATCTAACCAACTTGCTCCCATAAGGAAAGTTAGAACTGTGTTTCCTTAGAAACGAAACCAAAGGCGACGTCTATGTAAGAGGCTAGCCACCCAGGGGAAAAAACCTTCAAGGCTCGGAAAAAACTCTTCCCGTTTTGCCAGGTCCGATAGGGTTGAGATACTCCCGAGGTCACTAAATATCCTTTCCTCTTCGCCCCTAGATCCACCTTGCCGAGGAAGACTGTAAGGGGCTGAGGAAACTCACCAGCACACTGCCGAAGCTGAGCCGCTCTTCATCCGCTGCAGCAGGAATGAATGAATGCCTTGATCGCGCCGCTTTGCCTGCTGAGCTGCAGAGTTCAACCGCACCCCAGAAAACGTTGCAGGGGCTGGTCCTCCACCTGTTAGAGTGGGTAAGACCAGCGGGAATCTGCTGAGGGTTGCTGAAAGCGTCACTGTAGCCGGGAGCCCTCCGGCGCAGCCAAATACCTCCTCCTCTCTTCACCTCTGACTATTTAGCACCTCCAGTGCTGCAGCTCGTAAATAACTCTTCTTTCTTCCTTCTTCTAGTAAAAGAAACACTGCTTAAAGACCACTGCTGGAGCATGTCCTGCTGGTAAGCAGGGCCAGCAAGAACTGGAAAGCCTCCAGGGGATAAGCCCCTCCCCACCTGAATCAAAGCTCGGAGCCGGCCCTGATGAAGGAGGGTGAAGCCTATCCTATCAGTACGGACTGTCCCACTGATGAACCACTGGAGAATTGTTTAATTTTCTCAAATTGAGGGTTGGCCTGTGGCCTCCATCTTTTTTATCCACCAGAAAAAACCTGGAGTGAAACCCCCTCGACTATAGGCCCATGGGAACCTGCTCTACCGGACCGTTTTATAAGAGCTCATCCAGGTGAAGTTGGAGCTCAGGATATGAGTTATCCACTGCTGCTAAAGTGAGGAGACCTGGGGGAGGGGGGAGTCAGGTGAACTCAAGAAAATAACTTTCACAAACAATGGACAAAACACAAGCATCAGAACAAACAGAACACCATGTACCATAAAAACGGGCTAACCTATCCCTAAACATGGGACCATCTGAGAACGTCTGAACAGATAGTCAGAACTCTGGCAATTGCTGAATCTGCTCCCTATAAGGAAGTTGCTGGCTTGCAGATCTAGGTCTTAGGGCACTCTTTCTCCTTTCGAAGGAGGGTGGCTGATACTAACGCTGAGGATACTGGTAGGGGCGCCTGTCGCTGCTGGTGCCTCTGGCCCTTATAAAAAGGAATAGTGAATCCGTGTTGCCTTGGGGTGAAGTGCTGCCTTGGGGTGGAAGGTGAAGAAAAAACACTAAAGGACTCTGCAATTTAATGATCCTTTTTGACTGTAGACTGGAACTCATCTGTGGTATGGGAGAAAAGGCTATATCCCTTGAAGGGAAGGTCCTCGAACCAACAGCGCTTCTCTACGGGGAGAGCAGGTTGTTAGGTTCAACAGCAAGCAAGTCCAGGCACTCTTCACAATGAAAGATATGCTTTATTGGAATACAAGTATGTTGACCATAGATGCAGATTCATTGTCAGGAATAACCCCAAAACCATGGATGCCCAAGTATATACTCTGATGCATTAGCTCAACTAGCAAATGAAAACTTAGCGCGCGCGCAGGAATTGTCCCAGTTTACATAATGAACGGGAGAATCCCCCCCCCCTTACAGGCAGGGATATTCCCATCGGCTGGGAACACAAGCCTTCGCCTCTTCTCAAGGGCAAATAGATAGCAGTTGCCGGCAGAGAGTTCTCCCACGGTTACAGCAGAGCAAGGCTATGCGCATGCGTGCAGATTAAACAAGACTTAATACAGAATACATGGCAGCTATCTGACACAGGTGTATGCAGCAAGGAATGTCCTCTCAGGACAACAGCTAAGGCTGTGGACCTTGCTGCCATATTGGCTGCATGTCTGCCTGTGTATCTCTCCTGATTGGAAAGCCTAACCATTTCAGACTGTTTGGAAAGCCTAACCACTTCACTGCATCAACTTGGCCAAGGATCTTGGCTGCTTAGAAAGAGTGTCCAGGTATTGTGACAAGTTCTGCCATAGGAAGAAATGGTAGCCACTCATGATGGTTTGGTAACTTGTGATCTTGAAATTCAGGGCTGCAGAGGAGTACAACTTTCTTCCTAACAAATCTATATGTCAGCTCTCTCTATCAAATAGAGAGGAGTGCTGACCAGGCTTGTGACACACCTGCATGTCTTCAGTAACCAATGAAAATGGAGGCAGATGAGTTGACAGAAACTCACATGAGTCCTACCTGGTTTTATATAGGTTTTCTACCCTACAAGAAGTAGCTGGAGTAGATGCCGGTTTCTGCCAAATCAGAACTGTCAAGTCAGCAGGTCTTCCAAAACAGGAAACACCACAATACCAGGCAAGTCCAGATAAAGGCAACTCAAAATCTTATCTTTTGGCTTATTATCAGACGTGGAGATGTCAGTGTCAAGTGCCTTTGTCATCCTGAGCATTTGCTCACTATAAAGCCTCAAATCTTCATTCAGAGAAATAGGAGTTGGGTCACCAGCCCTTTCATCCAGAGATGGTGTTGACATGCTCTCTAAGCTATAGCGGGACACCACAGTCCACATCAGGTGGCATGAAAGGAGAGAGGGCTTCCAAGTATCTAGGATCACCCAAGTCATGGTGAAAAATCGGTACAGGGGGAGGTGGAATCTGGGATCTCTGAGGCCAATGCTCAGGCCACTGCTGAAGCTATGTTGGTGACATATAATATGAGAGCCATTGAGGCAGACCAGGTTGTTGCCACTATGAGGACATGGTCACTCCAGCTGATACTTGCTGCTGCCTTGCCAAGATACTTGGAGTGCTCCTCTTCGGATCCTGACAGAGACCTGACCAGAGATCCAAAATGGGGTGACAAGGTTCAGGGCACTAAGATGACATCTTGCTTTTCAGAGGAATGCCTCGGTGAGGGCGACAGGCATTTACAAGTTTTGGGAGCAGAGCCAGCCTTCTCCTTATGCTTTGCTTTCTTCTGCCTCTTGGCCAGTGGTTCCGACAAGGAACAGGATGGAACAAACGGGGATGGGGACAGAGGCTGTCTCGGTTCTGAGGTGGGGGAACTGAGGAGGCTCTCTTAGGCAGGCACGAAGCCTGCTTAGACGTTGGAGCCATTCGAACCGATCACACGGACAGTGGTCCAGAACGGGACTCCAACGAGGCTGATTGGCTCATGGAGGGCGGTTTCAGAGGTTCCAGTCCTAGAACTGACTTGGACAGGCCTGAGGCAGACAGAGATAGAGCACTGTCCGAATGCACCTTAAGCATAAAGCCCTGGCAAATTTTGCAGGCAGCCACATTATGTGATTCTCCCAGACATATGAGACAGAGTTCATACTCATCACCATGGGTCATTTGGGTTGCACATTTTGTATATTTCCTGAAAAGCACCTCAGATGCCATGCCAGGCACCACAAGCTATAGTGGCAGGGAAACCCAAGGTAGGCTGATGAGATCCACCTCACCCAGGATAAACAATCCCTCACAGAGAAAACTCCACTGAAAAAGAGAAAAATATAAGCTAGAAGGACCCTTGGAAAGCCAAAAAACCCACCAAGTTCAGTAAGTACAAGTTCAAAAACAGCACAGCTACACTGCAAAGCTCCTCTCCATGCAGCAGCAAAAAGGGAACTAAGGCAAAGGGGGTGCCCACCTCTGGAGCACATAATGTTTTGGACAGGAAAAGCCATTTGCATCGGCTCTGGAGGGAGAGGGGTGCCCCCATCAGATGGTTTTTAGCTGGAAGAAAATCTGACCATGGCCGGCCTGCGTAGGCGCCGTCCCAATGTGGGGCTGCAGCAAAGATGGATGATGAAGATAGGTTTCTTTGGCACCGTGCAATCTATTCCCCCCCTTCTCTGAACACCACATCTGTCAGTCTCAAACCTAGAGGTAGCTAGAAAAGGTGGTTTCAACAGAGCCCTGGCAGCTGCTGACCTGAAGTGCCAATGCTCTTCCCATTATAAAAGACAAGTAAATTGGGTTGTATTGATGTCTCTTAGTCTTTCATCCACCCACCAAGTACACACTGTCATCCCTAAATGCTCTCCTAGTCACAAGTAAAAATATCAGGACATCAAAATGGCACCCTGGGTAAGGCAATTATATTTATATAGAGACATTTATGATACATGCATATAATATACACATCTGAGGCATATATTTAAAGAGACCCATGTGCCTGATGGCCAACCTAATGTTAGGTTTGATTCCCGTTTGCTGAGTACTGCTTTTTTTAGCACCTAGGTGGAGAAACTGAGGACCTGGGATTTTATCCTCAGGGTGGTGTGAGCAGTATACGACAATTCTCCTTCACCAATGGTCAGGAACCATTACAAGTGGGGGGAAAGGGCTACCTGAAATCCTTCCCCCAAGATATGGTCCCCATTTAGAATCACTAGATTGCATGGGTGCATATATGCACGCAATCTGGCAAGGTAGTTACAAAGTTATTCTCTCCTTTTCCTGCCATCTGCATTCAGATGGATGGGGGGGGGGAGTATTTCCTTCTGCATCCATGAACACTGCAGATTCGTTGGAGCACACACTCTACAAGCAGCATAGCTTCTGCCACCCCACTTTGCCATGGAAGCTCACTGGGCAATCTTGCACGAGTCATTCACAGCATAATCTTTCTCACAGGGCTATTGTTGCTTGGATAGAACTGAAAAGAGAACAATGGTTGTAAGATGCTTTGGGTTCTTACTAAGCAGAAAAGTAGGGTATAAGTCTGAAGCTGCCTTGAATCAAGCCAGAAGCCCAGTCCATCTAGTCAGTTCCAGATTCTCTACTACCCGAGACAGCAGGGACAGAATCTGGGACCTTCCGCCCACAATGTAAGCACCATTACCACTGAGCTATGACTCTGGAATAAATGAAGCTGCTTCATACCGAAGTAGACCATTGGTTCATCTAGCTCAGTTTTGTCTCATCTGACTGATAGCAGCTCTCCAAGATACAGATGTTTTCTAGCCAGAAATCCTCTAATTGGAGATGCCAGAGGTTGAACCACAGAGCTTCTGTATGCCAAGCCAATACTCTTTCACTGAGCCAATCCCTTAATATTAGTTTATGAGCAACTGACATTGCCTTATACTCTCAGGCCACTGGTCCTCCTAGCTCCCTATTGCCCCCTATATAAAGTCGCCAGGCTGAGCAACCCTACCTGGCAATTGGTGGGAGGGTTGGGGAGGATATGGGGGGGTGCTACATCAGTGACATTGCTACCTCACTTCCAGGTAAAACTTGGGAGTGACTTAGGTAGCTCCAGAAATCACTATCCTAGAGTTTCCAACAATTCCCAGAGCTACACTTTGTTGTTGACTCTTTTTAACTGATAGGGAAAGTTCCCAGCGGATCGCTGCCCTGGAGGGCCACTGGCAGAACTCCCATAGGGGTTACTTGGCTCAGACCCTTCTGCAGCAACATTGTTCAGCGTATCATCATCGGTAGCCTCATCTCACACTATCAGTGGTTTGCAGGAGGAGGCAACAGTTGAGCGACCCCCACTTTTAATGTTTCTGGCAGTGTCTGAGCTGAGCAGCCCCCACACTATTTACTTGTAAGCACTATAGAGGTCACTTGACTTGGCCTTCTTTAGGGCCCTGTTAACATGCCCAGCTGGGCAGCCATTCTATGACTGCGGGGAGTCCTGCTGCCCACAGAGGCTCTTATTCCTGGCAAGTCTATTTCTGGATACTTGGGGGTAGGTCCCCCCAAGCTGAATTGGGGAAGGTGTACACTTAGTTACACACTAACTGACCTACTTTCAATGTATAACCTCCCAGGAGAGTCCATGGCCAGTTAGCTATGGAATGTCAACTTGTACCAAAGGGCTGAGCTATCCTAAGTGCTGGGCTCACACCACTCGAGTGTCTTCAGGAACAAAGGAGGCAGGGAGGAGGGAAGAGAAGTCCCATTTTCCTGCTTCTGAAGTCTGCAGAAGAAGAAAGCATTGCACATATATATATGTCCACTCCCACACCACAAGAATGCAGAGAGGATCACTGGCACTCTCCTTCTCCACAAAGAGAGAAGCAGGGTGCATTTGAGTCCCCAGGGGTGCCAAGACAGTGGGAAAGGACAAAAGGAAGTCCAGAAGCAGCTGTTTCGTCTGGCCTGTCATTTGCCCACCACCGGCAGGATTAACCACTCGACAGCTGGCCAGACAAGCTGCTATATTGATAATGGAACAGAAAGAAGCCCCCCCCCTTCTTTACCATCCTTTCAGCTTGACAGGCCCACATCCAAAAAGGACAGGAAGCACAAGGCAGCTACTCAGCAGTCTGCCATAGTCCAGAAAGCGTAGAAAAGCAAGCAGGCTGCAGTGCCCCTTCCCGCACTGGCAAGAAAGGAAAACTTTGAAAAATTTTATCGGGGGGGGGTGAGAGTGGTTTCCATTTCTTGGCTCCCATTTCTCCCTCCACCCTCAACATTTTCAACATAAACGTTATGCTCCTTGCACAGCCTGAACCACACCAACATTCCTTGGCAACTTTCCTCCCATAACCCCTTGGGGGGAGGCTAGGGGAAAACAGGTAGACACAACCTCACACTGGTAAAAAGACCCTCCCCAGTAGGTTCCCAGAAGGGAATGGGAGTTCTCCTTCCAATTCACAGCAGAAAAGAAAAATAGCCAACCTCAGCCTTAAGGGGGCACAGATACGAGAACAATTCTGAGAATCTATGCAGCAAAGAGGGCTGTGCCATGCACTAGCCATGCCCAGGCAGACAGGTCCTGCCCATAACTCACTCTCCTTCCTCAATGGGAGGGAACCCTTCTGCTCAGTTATCATAGTACACCACTGCTTCAAGCATACACACCCCACACACATGAAACAAGAGTTTCACTGTGAAACAGGCTCCATACAGTTGCTCCTGGGGGGGGGGAGTCTTCTCAGACACAAAGCATAACATGGACATAAAAGCGCACACAATTATCGCAACAGAGAAAAATCTCTGATCGGATAGAGCTGTGTCACTGTGCAATCCTATGCAAATTTATTCTAGTCCAGGTCCCTTGAACTCAGGGGGCTTAGGCTGGAATAATTCTGCCTAGGATGGCACTGTTAGCCAGCTGTTGTTACGTGGAAGAACAAGAATCTTGCAGCACTGTAAAGGTTAACAGATTGTGACAAAAGCTATTTGTGGGCTATAGCCCATTTCTTCAGATGCCAGCTGAGGAATAACAATGCTCTTGTGCCTTGGGAGAAGTGAAAAACCTCACCCATTTTATTCTTGACCATTGAGACCTGGTGCAACACAGGAGACAGAGTGTTAGACTCAGATCATGGGAGATCGAGGTTCAACTTCTCACTTCTACCATGGTAACTGACTGGATGACCTTGGGCCAGCCACATTTTCTCAGTCTGCCCTAAACTATTTCTATTTATTTAAACATTTGCTAGTAGCTTTTCTACTTTATAGGAACTCAAGGCAGCTTATAATATAAACAGCATTAAAACACAATACACTATATAAAACCACTAATTTAAAATCGATAATTTAAAACTGCCAGTAGGCAGAAGAAGTAGCAAAGACAGAGGTCCTGTGCCTGAGTCGGGGTGGTTTGGGGACAGGGTTCCCTCTCCCAGCCTTTAACGCGGCACCTCTGGTGCCAGCACCGGAGGTTAGGAGCTTGGGAGTGCACCTGGATTCCTCAAGTATGGAGGCCCAGGTGGCAGCTGCTGCCGGCTCAGCTTTTTATCACCTTCGGCTGATTCGGCAGTTGGTCCCCTTCCTTGACCGTGGCGACCTGGCTACAGTGATCCATGCGATGGTCACCTTGAGATTAGACTACTGTAATGCACTCTACATGGGGCTGCCTTTGTCACAAGTTCGGAAGCTGCAGTTAGTGCAGAATGCTGCAGCCAGGCTTCTGATGGGTCTTCCTAGATGGGAGCACATCTGGCCTGTGCTGAAAGCGCTGCACTGGCTGCCAATAGCTTTCCGAATTTGCTTCAAGGTGCTGGTACTTACCTTTAAAGCCCTATATGGCCAGGGTCTGACATACCTGAGGGACCACCTTTCCCCATACATAGCCCAGAGAGCACTATGGTCGGGGGCACAACATCGCTTAGTGAATAAAACCATCTTCAGTTGCCTCCTAAAGGTCAAGAGTGAGGGGGCCAGGCACACCTTCTAGGGGAGGTTGTTCCATAATCATGGGGGAGCCATAATCGTGGGGGAGCCCTCTCCAGACAAATGTTCTCTGGTTGATAGGCCACTCCCTCTGATCTTAATACCTGGGCAGGAACATATGGGATACCCAGGTCCCAAGCCATGTAGGGCTTTAGGTCAAAAACAATAACTCAAACTGGGCTCGGGAATGGATCAGTAGCCAGTGTAATTGCTGTAGTATCAGAGTTATATACTTCCAGTAGCTGGCCCCAACCAGCAGTCTAGCTGCAGTGTTCTGTACTAGCTGCCACTTCTGAACACTCTTCAAGGACAGCCCCAAAATAGAGCACATTGCAATAGTCCAGACTAGATGTAACTAAAGCATGGATCACTATGGCTAGAAAAGACTGAGCTAGGAACAGGCACAGCTGACACACCAGCTGAAGCTGAGTGAAAGCACTTCTAATCAGAGCAGCCACCTGATTTTCTAAGGTGACAGCTATGTAGAGCACTCACAAACTACAAACATGACTTTCTAAGACAGGAGAGATCTATAGTCCATGGTATGCCTGTCTACTAACCCAGTGCTCCTGTCTTGTCAGGATTAAGTTTCAGTCTGTTCACCCATATCCAACCCATTACTGACTTCAAGTACTGATTCAGAACATTAACAGCTTCCTTGGAATTAAGTGGAAAAGAAAGGTAGAGCGGAGTATCATCTGCATATTGGTGACACCACAGCTGAAATCTCCTGATGTCCTCTCCCAGTGGCTTCATGTAGATATTAAATATCATAGGGGATAAGACTGAACCCTGAGGAACTCCACAGGCCAAATACCATGGAGCAGAGCAGGAATCCCCTAGCACAACCTTCTGGGACTGACCTCCCAGGCAGGGCTCAAACCACTGTAACATTGTCCTTCCTGTTTTATTGCCATCAATTCCCCTATAAGCCAGGGAGACTTCTTAGCTCTAGTCTACCTCATAAGATTGTTGCTATGAGAAAATGGAAGCAGGCAGAACAATGTTCTAAACTGCTTTGACCTCCAACTGGGGACAAAAGTGGGATATAAAATTCCAGGCACCTGGTCAGGGTTGTGAACTGTGGTGCCTACAGCTTTGGTGACCACCAACCAGTAAACTCCATTATAGAGTTTAAAAGAAGGAAGGAAATGGGGACTCAGCCCTGAATAAGAATGCCCTGCAAAACTTCTAGCACAGAGCTAACTTGTTGCTGTGATACAAGCACTGCTGCAAAGGAGTTCAATGGCTGTTGGCTGTCCTTTTTGGCTTCAGCTTCTACTTTCTCCTGCTGCAGCTGGGGGAAAGCTGAAGGCAGGCTGGTGGCTATGCTTGATGGGGCAGGCAAAGGTTAAAAAGCTTTCCCCCCAAGGGTGGGAGGGGGGAATGAGAAGCCTGGCCTGGAGAGCAAGCAGCAAGTCTTTCCATTTTCAGTGCTATTGGTATCGTTCAGAGCACAAACAGAGAAGACTGTGAGCAGTTTTATATTCAGGCTTGCACAGACTTATGATCCAAATTTACTGAATCACTGAAGTGGATGGCTCCTGTTTCCGGTAGAACCCCCCCCTCAACTCCATGCTTGAGTTGAAAAGAGAATAATTCTTGGTTATTTTCCTTCCTTAAGTTCTGTCCTAATTACATAGTAGTCTAATGGTAGAAGTTGGCCTGTTTTAGGATATTATCTTAAACAAAAAAGGCTTGAGCCTGCAAAAGCTTATGCTGCAATACCTGTCTTTTTGGTGTCCTAAGGGTTTTGTTTGTTTTGACACAAACATAGCTATTCCACTGCAACCCATTACTTGAGGCACTATCTGTTTACATGCAGCTGAATTAAAGGGTGGGGTTTTTTTAGTACACAGAACAGTCAATGTGTTTGATGATTTACAGAGTGCGGAAAAGTAAGTCCCTGCCCCAAGGAGCTTGCAGGGGGGAATCTGAGCCAAGGAAGATGGCAAAGAGAGGGGAGGTGGGGGAAACTGGAGAAGACTGTGTGTTTGTTCCAATGACATGTACATAGGCTTAGTTCCTGTAGGGGACAGGAATTAAGGGGTTGTGCGAAAGTTTCCACATTTCTTCTGGGCTGTTTCTCTTCAGGAAGACATCCTCACATGCACAGAATCATTTTGCATTCCATCTGAAAGATGATGAAGAAGCACTTCTGAAGCTTATTCAGGAAGGAGTTCCAGAGCCTTGGGCACAACGTGTTAAATGTCTCATTCCTTCAATAGAGGCTTAATGTGTGGAAGTGGACTTTGAAGCTTTTGTGGCATGGAGGTAAATAACATCATCCCATTAATCCTCTACTAAAGGGGCAGGGCATTTTTATCTAGGCTAGTTGGCAACCCAATTTATAACGTAGAAGCAACATTAAACTTGCTTAATATGACAGAAAAATTGTATTTGGTATGGATGAGTCTGGGTTCTTTAATTCTGGCCTGACTCCTAGGTCCAAAGAACATTTGTCAAGGTCTGAAATAAATCAATGCAGATGCAAGCATACCTTATACAACATCCTAGAGACAGGCACAGCCAGGCATATATCCTACCAATGATGGCTGCTAGTTTAGTTGCTTCTAAAAAGGGATTAGATAGCCCTTCAGATATCTATTTAACCATGATGGCTTAATACAAGGGTGGCCAAACTTGCTTAACGTATGAGCCACATAGAATGTCAGATGTTTGAGAGCCGCAAAACATGAACAAATATTACACATACATTTTTATTGAAAAATATGGAAATTTGCTTTTTATGAACATTAAGTGAGACTACCAAAACTTTAAATGTGTTTTCCAAGGTACCCCCATGCCAGCCAGCTTGGCTTGGAGAAGGGATGTAAAGAGACAGATGCTTTCTCCAAGCTGGCTGGTGGGAGATGGGGGCTTTGAGAATGCATTTAAAGTTAAAGTTGCTTTCTTTCTCTGCTCCCCCCCCACCTCAAGCCTACCCAGGGAGGGGAACACTGGCTGGGGAAGGGAAGACCGACTGGGGAGGCATGCCTCCCCTTTGCTTTCCCAGCCGCCCTGCCAGGAGTCACACAATATGTTTGAAAGAGCTGCATGTGGCTCCCGAGCCGCAGTTTGACCACCCCTGGCTTAATATAACCTCCATTTTCCATAGGAGTCCATCGGATAGCCTTGAAGTGGCTTACCTAATTTCTCCAAGTTTGGGGACAGAGGGTAGGAGAGAGGGTGTCACCTAGATACCCCCTGGTATGTGGAGTCCCTCAGGGGAAAATCCTCTCTCCAATGATATTCAATGCTATTCAACATTTACATGCGCCCCCTCACCCAGCTGGTATAGAGTTTTGGGCTGGGTTGTCAT
Organism: Gekko gecko; assembly: GCA_029375565.1. Lineage (NCBI taxonomy): Eukaryota > Metazoa > Chordata > Lepidosauria > Squamata > Gekkonidae > Gekko > Gekko gecko. Next base: position 210,775,758 of record JAPDNY010000005.1, on the reverse strand, counting down.
CAGTATGTAGATGACACCCAGCTGTAACTGTTGATGGACAAACAGGCATTGACCCAGCGAATTTGGCCAAGGAGCTGGAGGCCATGGTGGGATGGCTGAAACAGAGTCGGCTGAGACTCCATCTAGGATGGAGATTCTGTGGTTGACTAGGGGGGACTCAGGATTGGGGTGCCAACTCCTGACTATTGACAGTGTAACTCTAACACCAGCACCAACTGGCAAGAGCCTGGGTGTGTTTCTGGATGCCTCCTTATCGATGGAGGCCCAGATCACAAATGTTGCTAGACTAACATTCTTCTGGCTGTACCAGGCCAAGCAACTGGCCCCCTTTCTGTCTTGCCCTGACCTAGCCACAGTAATCCATCCAATGGTCACCTTGGGGCTAGACTACTATTAGATCTTACGGTAGTGTTTGACACAGTCGATCATGATCTTTTGATCCACCGCCTTGCCGATGTAGGAGTTCACAGGACAGTCTTGAAGTGGCTGACCTCGTTTATCCATGATCGGGGACAGAGGGTGGCAATAGGAGGGGAGAGATGTCAACTAGACACCCACTAATATGTGGGGTGCCTCAGGGCAATTCTCTCCCCAATGTTGTTTAATATCTATATGTGCCCCCTTGCCCAGCTGGCTCAGAGTTTTGGGCTTGGGGGTCACCAATGTGCTGATGACACCCAGCTATATCTGTTGATGGGCAGCCACCCAGACTCTGCCCTGAAAAATCTAGCCAAGGGATTGGAGGCCCTGTGGTGGGACGATTGAAGCAAAGCTGGTTGAAGCTGAATCCAGCTAAGACGGAGATTCTGTGGCTTGGGGGGGGGGCAATTCAGGATTGGGGAGTCAACTCCCAGCCCTTGATGGGGTGCCTCTGACATCGGCACCTACTGTCAGGAGTCTGGGGGTGATCTTGGACCCTGCTCTGTCTATGGAGTCCCAGATCACCAACATTGTACAGTGGACATTCTTCCAACTGCGCCAAGTTAGGCAGCTGGCCCCTTACCTGTCTCACCCCAACCTTGCCACAGTAATCCATGCAATGGTCACCTCCAGGCTGGACTAACTTGCTTTACGTAGGGCTACCCTTGAGACTGACCCAGAAGCTCCAACTGGTACAAAATGTGGCTGTGCAGGTCCTTACAGAGACCTCACAGAGAGCACATATCCATCCAGTGCTGCATGAGCTACACTGGTTGCCAGATCAGATTCAAGGTTTTGGTGCTTACCTTTAAAGCCTTTAATGGTCAGGGACCTACGTATCTTCAGGACCGCCTCTCCTGATATATCCCCCGAAGGGCATTATGATCAGCAGACAAGAATCTCCTGGTGATTCCCGGCCCCAGAGATATCTGGCTGCCCTCAACCAGGGCCAGGGCTTTCTTAGCCTTGGCCCCAGCCTGGTGGAACTCTCTGCCGAACGACATCCATGCCCTACCTGATCTATGAAAGTTCCACAGGGCATGCAAGGCAGAGATGTTCCGCCAGGCCTTCAGTTGAGGCCAGTGAAGGTTCCCTTACATCTGCCTGGCACCTTCCCCCCCCCCCGCCGAAAATCTGAATGCTAGATATGCCATCTTGTTTAAAGTGTTGAAATATCCACATTGAATGTTTTTATATTGAACTAGGGAGCAAAGCCCATTGCGGTGGAAGACAACGGGCCCTAGAAAGGAAGAGAGGGAGGTGGAAGGGAGAGAGGGTTGGAGAAAGGAAGGAAGGAAGGAAGGAAGGAAGGAAGGAAGGAAGGAAGGAAGGAAGGAAGGAAGGAAGAAAGAGGGGAAGAGTGAAAGAAAGGAGAGAGGAAGAAAGGAAAGGGGAAAAGGAAGGGAAGAGGGGCAGAAAAGGGCTTCTCTGGGCCCAGAGAAGGCCTTTCTGTCCCCACACCATCCCCTGGGCCTTCTATGGGGGCAGTAGGCAGTGTGTGGGGGAAAAGGGCTTTTCTGGGCCTACTGCCCCCATAGAAGGCCTAGAGGATGGTGTGTGGGGTTCAGAAAATGGCTTCTCTGGGCCTACTGCCCCCATAGAAGGCCCAGGGGATGGGGTGTGGGGGACGGAAAAGGGCTTCTCTGGGCCTGGTGCCCCCACCGAAGGCCCAGGGGATGGCTTGTGGGGGACGGAAAAGGGCTTCTCTGGGCCTGGTGCCCACACAGAAGGCCCAGGGGATAGCATGTGGGGGGCGGAAAAGGGCTTCTCTGGGCCTGGTGCCGCCACAGAAAGCCCAGGGGATGGCGTGTGGGGGACGGAAAAGGCCTTCTCTGGGCCTAGTGCCCCATAGAAGGCCCAGGGGATGGCGTGTGGGGGACGGAAAAGGCCTTCATAGAAGGCCCAGGGGATGGTGGAGGGGGGTGGAAAAGGGCTTTTCTGGGCTAGTGCCTTCATAGAAGGCCCATGGGATGGTGGGGGGGGGCAGAAAAGGGCTTCTCTGGGCCTAGTGCCCCCATAGAAGGCTCAGGGGATGGCGTGTGGGGGGCGGAAAAGGCCTTCTCTGGGCCTAGTGCCCCATAGAAGGCTCAGGGGATGGCGTGTGGGGGGTGTGGAAAAGGGCTTCTCTGGGCCTAGTGCCTTCATAGAAGGCCCAGGGGATGGCGTGTGGGGGGGTGGAAAAGGCCTTCTCTGGGCCTAGTGCCCCATAGAAGGCCCAGGGGATTTCGTGTGGGGGGTGGAAAAGGGCTTCTCTGGGCCTAGTCCCCTCATGGAAGGCCCAGGGGATGGTGTGGAGGGGCAGAAAAGGGTTTCTGTCACTTGCCTCAGCCTTGTGGGCCTGTCCCTGCGCTAACACTCCAGACGGTCCTCTCCTGTCGGAGGACTGGAGCAGACTGAGCTGAAAACACTGATCGGGGCTGATGTGGGCGGGACTTTGCGAAGCAGCCAGTCAGCCCTGGCCTGTGCCTTCTGACTGCCAGTTCTTGAGCCAAATCAATTATGGCAAGCATAGAATGCAGTGGAACCAGAATTCAAATATATATAAGGACAGGATTCTGTAGTTTTAATTGGTTTTAAAATTATATTGGATTTTATGCTGTTGTCAACTGCCTGAGCAAAAGCAGGCAAGGGCCATCAAGAAATCAAAATAAATAGATAAATACCCTTGAGACTGACCTGAAAATTACAACTGGTTAAGAATGCAGCGGTGCAGGTCCTTACTGGAGCCCCACAGACAGTACATATTCAGCCTGTACTACATCAGCTGCACTGGCTCCAGACTGAATATCAGATCAGGTTCAAGGTTTTGGTATTAACCTTCAGGGCCCTAAATGGTCTGGGACCAACATATCTATGGGACCGCCTCTCTTGGTATACCCACCACCAAAGAGCGTAATGCTCTGAAGAGAAGAACCTACTGGTAGTCCCTGGCCCCAAAAACATCCAGCTGTCCTCAACAACAACCAGGGCTTTTTCAGCCCTGGCCCCAACCTAGTGGAACTCTCTGCCAAATAACATCCAAATGACCTTATGCAGTTCCACAGGGTTTGTAAGGCAGAGATGTTCTGTCAGGCCTGTGGTTGAAGACAGCAATGGTTTCCATCCAGTTTGGCACTTTGATCCCTTTCCTCAACCCCCCCGGGTTAAGGTTACGATTTGGTTTATTTTCAGCCCCGTCTGAAATTGTTCTGTATTTACTGTTTTAACTTGATCTGTAAAGGTCTGTTGGAATTGTTGTTCACCGCCCTGAGCCCTGTGCACAGGGGAGGGTGGTCTATAAATCGAATGTATAAATAAATAAAATTTCAGAAACAGGACGTGTCAGGGGCTTAAGGAAATTTGGTTTCCACTTGTAATTCTTGCAGGGCATTTGGCTGCTACTAGGGGAAACAGGATGCTGCCAGCTTAAATGGATTTTTGGTCTACTCCAGAAGGTTACTTTTCATGTCCTTACAATTAATATGCTAGTTTTATAGCAGTAGCCTCTTTGTCCCACACCACCCAATTCCTCTCCACTGCCAAGAATTTCTTTGACACATACGCCAGCAGATGCAGGTTTCCATCCTCTCCCCCCCATAGCCACATCTGAAGCATCTACTTGGACTATGAATTGCTTAGTCTCGTCTAGGTGGTGGAGGATGGGTTTGGAGCTGAACAGCTGCTGGCATTCAGGGGACCATAGCAACTGGCTGTTTGGTTTCAGGCAGTTCACTCCCTTCCCCTTCTTCCTCACCAAATCAGTTAGAGGTAAGTGGACCTGGGAGAAATTGGGGATAAAAGGGCAGTAGAAGTTGGCAAACCCCAAGAATTGTAATTGGCATTGGGTTTGGGGGGGTTTCCAGCCCACTATGTCCTGGACTTTTCACAGATCCATGCCCAACCCCTTCCCTGAGATCCTGTACCCAAGGAAGTCCAGCTCTTCCTTATGGAACTCGCACTTGGAGAACTTAGCATAATGGTGATTTGCATAGAGGGCTTCCAGAACCTCCCTCACCAGTCTCACATGCAGGGGTCATTTCATAGAAAAAGAGGTGCAGGTGCTCATTAGCACAATTCATTAACATATTTGCATAGCTCAGGGTCCACCCCAAAATCTGCATGTATTTCCCAACTCAGAGCTGGCAAGCCTACCTGATGGCACACATGGGGAAAAACAAAGAAACCACCCATCTCAGGTAAAGAGGTGTGTGGGGGATACCAGGATACCAGGTCAATATATTTTTATTCTCCTTGGTATTGATGGCTGAGGTGCTTTTAGTGTTCCTTTTATGTTTGACTGGCAGCCTTCCTCTCTGTTATAGTTATAGTTGACTGTGGGTTTTATATCACTGCCATTTAGAGTTATTTTTGTCAGCCACAACAAGGTCACTTTCAGAGAGGAAAAGCAGGTTATTCATTTTTTAAATAATGTTGACAAGTCTGGATCCAGAACAACAATGAAACAGATTAACAGAATCAGAATGGTACCTAGATAAAACCTGTTGCAAGTCAGGCCCAGAAGAGATAATAACAGAACACCGCTATTGGTCACATACAGCTTTCAACTCAAAACAGTTCAATGCATCATCAGCAACTTACAACCTCTACTGGATAATGACAGTTCTCTTTCACATGTACTGGGGGCAAACGTTTTCTTGTGCAGAATGCTTCCTTAATCTCTGACAACTCACCCAGAATAATACAACATCTAATTTGAGCATGGATACTGATACCAGAGCTTGCAATAAACCCAGCTGCCAACTTTGCTACCACATACATCCAGACAACACAATCACTGGACCTACAACATCAGCTACACCATCTCAGGCTTATTCACTTGTTCATCTTCTAAGATTGTATATGCCATTAAATGCCAACAATGTCCTTCAGTTCTTTACATAGGGCAAACCCTACACCAAAGGATAAATGGACACAAATCTGACATCAAAAATCACAAAACTGAGAAACCTGTAGGAGGACATTTCAGCCTCTCAGGGCACTCAGGGGGGGCCTCAAAGTAGCTGTTTTATTGCAAAGGAATTTCAGAAACAGACCTGCACAGGAGATTGCTGAATTACAAGTTATTACAACACTCCAGACAATGGAATCCCCAGGGCTTAACAGAGATATCGGGTTCTTATCTCACTATAAATGCTAACTCAGTTCTCACTTGTACACAGAATTCAACTTTGTTGGTTTTAAAGGTGCCACTAGTTCTCACATCTGTTGTTAACTCTTTCTGTATGTTGATTTGCTGCTATCCACAGGTCTTACCAAATGCATTATTCCAGTTTTAGCTGTATTTATTGCTCAGTTACTTATGCATCTTAACTCTAATTAGCCCTTCCTGGCAACCCCCTTCTCCCTCTGAGGTGGAGGACATCTCCAATGGGTTATTCCCACCGTGCCTGTAGGGAGGCAGGAAATAGTTTTTTCCCCTTCCTGTTGGCGCCTCCGGAATAGCCCATCTCAGTTCTATTCCTGCCTCAGTAGGGAGAAGCAGCAAATCTGACTAGGCTTAGCTGTTTCCCACTGTTTCTTGCTATCTATCTCTTTAATTCAGCCTTTTGCCTTGCCCTTCTTCTCTCTCTCTTTCTATTTTTCTTCTGTTCTTCTGCTCCTTTCTTGGAGCGAAGTTAAAAGGGGTCCCAGGACCCGAAGTTAAAGTCACCGGCAGCCGCCATGGCGGCAAAGGAACTTCCCGAGGCATTTTCCTCGGGCGACGAGGGAGACGCGCGCGCCGCGGCGGCGGCAACGCAGGAGCATTCCGGGGCCGATCTGCCTTCGTGGCATGATCGCAGTACCCCGATGATCGCGGCTGATTCGGCGGCGGTGTCCCGCGTGCCTAAATGGCGCAGACAGCCCGATGCAGAAGGTCCCGCCATTTTTCCCGCGCTCTCGCGAACGGGCGGCGGCGGCCATTTTGAAGGTCCGGCTTCTAGCCTCGGGACCTCTCACACAGCCGTTTCTGGAGCCTTGGGGGTAGAAGGAGACCAGTCTCACATTCCCCCCACCCATTCCGATGAGGATCAGGATCCTGGGACCGGCTCCAAACGGGGTAAGATTGTGGAACAAGGAGTTCTGATTCATTCATCAGACCTCATGGCTATTATTAAAAAGACCATTCAGCAGGAAATGGCGCAGCTCCATACCAGGCCCGAGTTTCCCTCGCCACAGGGAAATCCTCCTCCAAACCCCCTGTTCTCCCCCCCCGGGTGGCCTACCAAGGCGGCTAAGAAGGCTCCCCCCCCTCCCCCTGAGAGACTCACAGAGGAGCCATGGAGGGAGGAGGTAGAATCCAATACCTCTTCCATTGAGGAGAGGGAAGAGGGTGAATTCTTGTCTGATGAGGAGGAGGAGGAATTAAGGCTGCCTGAGCAATCTAGTCGGTTTTTCAAACCCGAGGACTATCAGTTCTTTCTAGCAAAAGCTATAAAGGCTCTAGAGTTACATGATTTGCCACCTTCAGAGTATCAGAAGGCGGCCAAACACAAATTTAAATCCAGATCCGGGGGCAACCGGGAATTTTTTCCTCCTGAGGAATTTACTGAAAAGGTCTTTCCCTTCCCGGAATACTTTGAGCGTCAGCTCAGAGCAGAGTGGGATAAACCCATAGTCAATAAACAATTTCCTGCTTTCGCAAAAAAGTTATATGCCTTACCTAATTATGCCAATGAGTTATTGCAGGTTTCTCCTGTGGACGCTCCAGTGGCGGCCATCCAGTCGACTGGCCTAGTTTCTGAGGATGGCCTGGGTACCATCAAAGACCAAACTGATAAGAAAGTGGAGGCAACGCTCAGAAGGATCCACGAGGCAATCGCCATGATGGTAAGAGCGGCATCTACAACCTCCATCGCTTCCAGAGCGGCAATCGTTTGGTTACGTAAGTTGATGCAAATTGTTCCTGAGAACAATCGGGCTGTGCTAGAGGGAATTTCTCGTGTCCTCAAGGCTAGTTCTTTTTCAGCAGACGCCACTCTGGACATTATATCCTTTGCTTCTAGGGCTATGGCGTCCACGGCAGTGGCCAGGCGGCTACTCTGGCTCCGCGCCTGGCAAGCTGACTCTCTCTCCAAATCTATTGTAACAGCGTACCCCTTCCAGGGAGACCGTCTCTTTGGAGAGGCCCTAGATAACATCCTGGTAGAAACCAGGGATAAGAAAAAAGCCATGCCCAGATCCCTGCGCCGTTTCGATAGGCGAAACCCGCAGTCCTTTCGTACTCAGCACTCTCTCCCTAGATTTCGTCAGGACACCAGGAAGACCTCATGGGAAGCGCCCAAGCAGTCTGGCAGACGTGGTTCCTTCACACCCAGATTCCACAGGCCTTTCAACAGAGGTGATCGGGGAGACAGAGAAGCCAAAACCAAACAGGCATGACTATCCTCCCATTCCGGTGGGTGCCCGCCTTCTACATTTTACAAGGGCTTGGACAGATGCACAGGCAGATGCCTGGGCCGTAGAGGTGGTCTCACAGGGCTACCCGATAGAATTTCTGCACCAGCCTCCAGAGCGGTTCCTCAAATCACCAGCCAGCAAATCAGAGAACAAGAGAGCCATCATCAGCAGGGCCATACAGCATCTACTGGAGATCCAGGCCATCGAACCTGTTCCCGACAACGAGAGGAAACGGGGTGTTTACTCTATATTGTTCATGGTCCCCAAGAAGAACGGAGACTGGAGGGCGATCCTGGATCTCAAGTTTCTGAACAGATTCATAAAACTGCGACATTTTTGCATGGAAACCCTGAAGGCTGTAGCGGATTCTCTATCCCCCAACGAGTACCTCACTTCCATAGATTTGACGGAAGCATACCTCCATGTGCCCATTCACCCAGCGCACAAGCGTTTTCTCCGCTTCTGCATTTACAATCAACACTTCCAGTACAGAGCACTTCCTTTTGGTCTATCCACGGCTCCACGCCTCTTTTCCAAGCTGATCATCAATCCCGTGGTTCATCTCAGATCTCAGGGCATCCATGTGCATCCATATCTGGACGATCTCTTGATCAGGGCCAGCACGCGGGCAGAATCCATCAGCAACACGGAGCGAACACTACAGTGTTTACAGGAACATGGGTTCCTGATCAACTTCGAAAAGAGTTCCCTGCTACCGACGCAGCGTATAGAGCATTTGGGAGCAGTAATCGACACCAATCGGAATGCTCTCTTTCTTCCACTGGCCAAGGCTCAGAAGATCAAGGAAACCGCCATGAGAATTTACAACGACAGGTCCTCACTCCTCATGGAGCTAGCCAGACTTCTGGGTCTGATGATCGCCAGCATCGACATGATACAATGGGCACGTCTACACACCAGACCGTTGCAGATGTTTCTCCGTCCCCATCAATTCTCCATCATGGAGAAGAAGGTCCTCCACCTACAAGTACCGATCGGAGTCAAAAAGAGCCTGAGGTGGTGGACAAACATGGACAATTTGTTGGCAGGCAAAAGTTACTATGTCAGCCACACCAGGGAGCTGTTTACCGATGCCAGTCTCTTGGGCTGGGGAGCAACCTTGAACGACACTCCAGTCCAGGGGACGTGGCAGCCGGCGGAGAGGAAACTACCAATCAACCTCTTGGAACTCAGAGCGATCCGCTTGTCTCTAGCTCATTTTGCCCCTCAATTGTGTGCTCAACAAGTGCTGATAAGGACAGACAACATATCGGCCAAAGCACACCTCAACAAGCAAGGCGGGTCTCGGTCATCTCAGCTCCACAGGGAGGCGGTGAAGATTCTCCTTTGGGCAGAAAGACACGTCACCTCGTTGAGGGCGGAACACATAAAAGGGACCGAAAACGTGCAAGCCGACTGGCTCAGCCGAGTGGAGATACAGGAAGGAGAATGGGCCCTCCATCCACGTCTATTCCACATGATAGTGGCTCGATTCGGACGTCCCATGGTGGATCTGTTCGCCTCCCCTACCAACCACACACTTCCGAGATACTTCTCCAGGTTCTTCCATCCAGAGGCAGAGGCGACAGATGCGCTCACGACGCCCTGGCCCCAAGGTCTCCTATACGCATTTCCGCCGTTCGTCCTGATTTCCAGAACCATCCGCAGAATCCGAGAACTCAGAGCAGAGGTCATCCTAGTGGCTCCGAACTGGGCCCGGCGCCCATGGTTTTCGGCGATACAGGAGCTGTCCATACTTCCACCTCTGGTCCTTCCGATAACTCCCGACATGCTGTTGCAGGGTCCGGTATGGCACCCGGATCCAGCCTGGCTGTGTTTGACCGCGTGGAGATTGAGCGGAGCAACCTATCGAAATTAGGTTATTCTTCCCAAGTTCTAGATACCATTTTGGCATCCAGACGACAGTCCACGGTCCGTATATATAACACCACTTGGAAGGCGTTCGTGCGCTGGTGTAGACGCAAGAAGGTGCAGCCACTGTTCCCTTCGGTTGCTTCGATCCTGGCTTTCCTACAGGATGGATTGGACTCGGGACTGAAATCTGCTACTCTTCGGAGACAGTTAGCGGCTCTCTCCACTGTTCTCCCTTCCCTGGGAGGATACAAGATTTCCAAGCATCCTCACATCCAACTCTTTCTGCAGGGAGCGGTGGCAAAATCTCCGCCTCAGGTCCATCGCTTCCCAACTTGGAGACTGAATACGGTCCTCAATGCTCTTACCAGATCACCTTTCGAGCCTCTCCGGGAGGTGGGGTTGAAATGGTTGAGAATGAAGACACTGTTCCTGGTCTCCATCACGTCTGCGAGAAGAGTGTCAGAACTCGGGGCACTGTCAGTGAAATCGTCACTCTGCGTCTTTCACAAAGACAAGGTTGTGCTTCGCACAGATCCTACCTTTCAGCCAAAGGTTGGCTCTAGATTCCACTGCTCTCAAGAGATCTGTTTACCCACGTTCTGTCCTGCCCCCAAGCACCCCAAGGAACGGATTTGGCACACCTTGGATGTAAAAAGGGCCCTCAAGATTTACATAGCCAGGACAGAGGATTGTAGGAAGTCTGAATCCTTATTCGTCAATATCTCTCCACCTAGGTCAGGGGAGAAGATGTCTAGATCGGCAATCAGTTCGGTTCTGAAGGCCTGTATCACAGAGGCTTACCGGGCCTCGGGTCAGGAAGTACCCAGTGGCATCACAGCTCATTCTCTGCGGAGCGCAGCAACCAATGCCGCCTTTTCCAATAGAGCTTCTGTAGAAGAGGTCTGTAAGGCGGCTACGTGGTCATCCATTTCCACCTTCATAAGACACTACCATATCAACACGCTTGCATCTGCAGACGCTGCTTTTGGGAGAAGAATTCTTCAGCACGTCGTCAACATGGAGGAAGATGACGACCCACCCGTATGAGGGACACTGCTCGGGGAGGTCCCATTGGAGATGTCCTCCACCTCAGAGGGAGAACGACCATTGGACTTACCGTGAGGGGTCCTTCTCCTCTGAGGTCAGGAGGACATCTCGGCCCTCCCATTATCATCTTCCTCTTCTAATCCTTCTGTGCTGATTTCTTCTCTTGTATCTCTGGTTGTTCTCTGCCTTTGTTCATAGTTGCAGAGCTTTCTTGTTTACTCAGTTTGATATTACTGTTTTGCAGTTACTTTTTTCTAGGGCAAGGCAACTTCATTTAGGCTGCAAGCACTGCTTTCGGAGTCCCAGAACTGAGATGGGCTATTCCGGAGGCGCCAACAGGAAGGGGAAAAAACTATTTCCTGCCTCCCTACAGGCACGGTGGGAATAACCCATTGGAGATGTCCTCCTGACCTCAGAGGAGAAGGACCCCTCACGGTAAGTCCAATGGTCGTTCTCTCAATCTATGTGTAATGTCTGAGGAAATTTGTTTCAATGTATCTGGAGTGTACATCTACACCTGCTAAGTCTCTCAGTTCTCACTTATACCCAGAACTGAACTTTGTCAGCCTTGGAGGTACCACTGGGCTTTTTATTCAAGGTAAAAGCTTTTGTGGTACCTGAAGATGTGTGCAAGCACACGAAAGCTTATATACCTTGAATAAAACTTTGTTCTGCTACTTCAGACCAACATGACTACCCACCTGAATCAGTTCTCACATCTGTTTAACTCTTGTATTTGTATGCTAATTTACTGCTATTCACAGATCTTACCAATCGCCTTAATCCAACTTCAGCTAAAATCGCCCAGTTACTAACTAGCCTTTCATGGCAACTAATCCCCTCCCATATGTAATGGTTGCAGTTTTGTTTCACGGTACCTAAAGATCTGTGCACACACACAATAGCTTATACCTGTTTCAGACCAACACAGCTACCCACTTGAATCTTGCTTTTACCAGTATGCCTAAGCACTAAAGCACTTTTACCAGTATGCCTAAACATGCAAGCCAACAGGGACTTGGAATGCACTCTCAGGGGCTTCTGGCTACATGACCATGGAGAAGTCTTCGGACAGCATTGGCTCTTCGGCTTGGAAATGGAGATGAGCACCACCCCTAGGGTCAGATTCAATTAGCTTTTGAGTAAGGAAAACCTTAAGTGCCATCATGTTGCAGCTGACTTAATGGTGACCCCAGCAAGAGGCTTTCCAGGCAAATGAGAAGCAGAGATGACTTCCCATTGACTTCCTTTAAAAAGTCTTCCTTGGTGGAAGAAATTAATTAAGGAACATTCCTTTGTCTGCCTGATGTATGGGGTGTTCTGACCTGATCTAGCCATTGCTATTAATTCTATTCACTTGAATGTCTTTTCAAAATCTTGGGGGGAGGCGGTGAAGGAAAGAGGTGCATTGCTTAATATTTTTCCAGCAGTGCAACCATTTATGAGTTGATCGCAATTGGTGTTTCCTACTAGACTGTTATTTTTATGCTTTTTGTAAATGAAACTCTGCAGTAGCCAATCTGAGTAGCAGAGATGTGGGAATATTAAAATTCCTGCTTTCTGGAGCTACTCTGAAGAATAAAACACACTATTATGGCTGAAAATGCAGGCAGGAGGGGAAAATAATGATAAAAGCCTCTTAAAAGTTCCCCAGAAAATCCTTTTCCTAAATAGAGAAAATACTTATTTCTAACAGGACCGCATACTCTTACTTAATCCACTGGCTGTGCATTTATTTTCTTAATAAATATAGTATCAGCAAGGTTTGAATGTGGTTTTGGCAATTCCGTTTTACTGGGGAGATAAATCTTATTTTTTCTCTCTCTGTAACAATAAAGCCAGTGCAGTCAAAAGTGTAGGGGTGGAGGTAGACTTTAATATCTCCCTCTAAACAGGAGGTCCTATCACTCAGGTTGTAAGGCCTGGAATGGTATGGGTCAGAAGGCTTTTGAGTGCAATCTGTGACTGCTACAGCTAGATATTTTTACTGAAGTTTTATTCCACCAAGGTGTTCAATTCTATACAGTGCCCAGTGGTCCCAAAGTCATTCTGTTAAATCTTTGGGGTGACAAAAAGGTTCCAAACATAAGGAAAGACATGATTTTTTAAACTTGTTTTAGCAGCAACAAAGTCTTTAATAGCTGCTAAATGGAAACATAAGGGTCTTCCTTCAATCTGTCAATGGTATAGAAAATTATGGGATTTCTTTGTTTTGGAAAAAAAATCAGACCAATTTTTGAGTTTTGAGAACTCTTTATTTCATTCTTTGTTTTTGGAAATTTGGTTACACTTTTTAGACTTCGTGTCGAACAACAAAGATCCAGAATCTGATACCTTTCAATAGCTTCCTACAGAACCTTTCTATAGCTTCCTAGCAATATTATGATCTGATTATGTTCTCAAACATATTATGATATTTCCTGGCTTGAGGTCTAAAGGCGATTTGGGGGGGGGAGCAGGCCTTTTCCCAGACTCTGCGCCCAGGCACAGCCCAGGAAAAGTGGCTGGGGATCATCTACTTACCTTGTTTCTTCTGGCTCATTGTTGCCCAACTGAGGGCTGCTGGAAGTAGGGGGTGGGGCTTGCTATATGTGCCTGCCCCCTGGGCTCCTCACTACCAGAGCATTGTTTCTGTGTGCTCCGGCAGGAAATGAGCCCTGCTCACATGTGACTCATTTTTTGTATAAATTAAAATGTCGTCAAGAAAAACTAACATTCCTTTGTACAAATGCTTATGCAACACTTCATTGATTAGGTTCATGAACATGCCAGGTGCCCTGGCTAAGCTGAACAGCATCAAGTACTCAAATTGCCCCAGTGGTGTGTTAAAGGCGGTTTTGTGTTCATCCCCCTCTCTGATGTGCACTTGGACATAGGCATCCCAGAGATCTAGCTTGGTAAAAATCCATCCCTGGGACACCTCCACCAACAGGTCTTTGATTAGAGGGAGGGGGTAGGCGGACATCGACACTGCATTCAGGCCCTGGTAATTGGTGCAGTCTCAACTCCCCATCTTTGTTTTTCTGGAACAGCACCAGCACTGCAAATGGCGAGGAAGCTGGCCAGATGAACCCCCGTGCCAAGTTTTTGTCAATGAACTGAATTCTGCCTTCTCGGCTGGGCTCATTGCATACAGCTTTCGCTTGGGCATTTTGTGGCCAAGTAAAATCTCAATACCGCAGTCCGATTTCCTGGGGGGGGGGATAGTTCATCCACTTCCCCTTCCTCAAACACCCAGGCCAGATCCCAGTACTCGGGAGGAATGAGGTTTAACACCTCCTGGGCCAGGCACACTTGCTCAGATGTCAGAATGGATGCTTCCTCCCATTCTGGGTTCCACACATGTTCAAGGGAGTGGGGATCCGGGAACCGTAAAATGCATGCACTCCACTGCATGTAAGGGTCATGATCCCAGAGCCAGGGACTCCCCAGTAACATCATGAACTTCGCCACCGGGTTCGCCATGAAAGACTGCTGTTCCCAATGGGTGGCCATCCATATGGGTACCAGGACAGTCTGGTATTTGCAAGGCATCCCCTTCATTCCTGTCCCATCTATTTGGGTGAAAACTATAGGTTCTTTGAGGACCTGCAACTTTACACCTAACCCAATGACCAAGGCCAGGCTAATTAAGTCCCAAGAACACCGAGTCAATGAGTCCCCTCACCAGGGTGCTGGCTGCGGGGTTCACTACAGTCACTGTCATGTAAAATAGGGGGGAGGGGTGCTGCATCAATTCTGGTGCTAGAGAATTTTGGACCTGCCGTACCGCACCCTTTACAGCAGGTCCCAGCCTTTTCCCGCCGGCTGGTGTTGCTCCTCTCCACTGGATGAGGTACTCTCAGGTCCTTTCCACTCTCCCACCTGGAGAGCTTTGGATGATTTCATTCCGGGTGCCCCCGGTTTGCTCTTCTTCTCCCCTGTCTGCCGTTCTGTCTTCTTGCTTTCGCCCAGGCTCTTGTCTCAAGGGCAGATCACTGTGAAGTGTCTGGTGCCCCCACACCAGAGACACAATCCCTGGTGCATACATTGGTCATGGGTGCTGTCTTTGGGTCGGGAGTGCTGGCTCTTGGGACTTCTTTGGCTGGTACAACTTCACGATGTTTGAGTGGTTCTCTGCCTCGCAGGCCACCTGGATCTAGCTATTCAGTGTTAGGGGGTTGTCCTGGGCCAAGATTCATTCTAGGATGGAATGGCTCAAGCCGACCCAGTAGAATTCGATCAGTACCTCTTCTGGCCATCCATGGAGCTTTGCTGCTTGCTACTTGAACTCCCTGGTGCATTCTTCGTGTTTGCATCCACACCCTCTCCAGCTCTAGGGGGTCTCATACTGCTATCAGAGGGCCCACATAAATGCATATCTCAGTTCTGGACCTCTGACATGCAGCCCCACAAACCAATCTGCCGCCTGGTCCCTAAGTCTGTACCTAATGTAATCCATTCAGTACTCATCTGAGGCAAATGTGGGCCCCCAGTCTCTCAGGAACTTGTTCACCTGCAGCATGAGGAAAGCTAGCTTCTTGGGCATCCCGTCAAAAGTGGCCTCAAGAACCTCTCTTGGGTGGTCTGGGCTGGGAGGTGGATTCACCAGAGCTAAGGGTGGTGCTAGGGCTGGTCGCTCCTGAGGGGCTTCTGCTGGAGCTTGTGCCCCCATGGCCCCAGCTGAGGCTCCTGCTGCCGCTGCAGCACCTCCAACTCCACATTGGGCCCAGAACTCTCTCTGGATCAGCTCACGAATGGTCACAGGGACGCCCAGCATCATCATGTGTGTCTCTCTCCAGAGTTCTTCCATCTCCCCCTGGAGCTCCATGTGGAATTGAGTGAGCTCACTCTCCTCCATGATCCACATCTGCTATGGGTCATCTTGGAACAAGCGGGAGACAAGTCTCCAGTCCATCTCAGTCTAGAATTATTCCTGCCAGGGCCTGGGGGTCTTTATGAAACTGGGTTCAGCCCAGCTGGAAGGGGGGCCCAGGAGTCTATCTGCTTTGGTCTGGTGTCTGGGCCTCTCCCCTCACACGTTGGGCTGATGGTTTCAATGGTCCAGGGTTCAAGTGCGGACCCACCACTGGACGCTGTGTCCCCGTTGCCCTCGCTCATCACAATCATGGTGTGACGGCTCAGGAGAATGGGAGTTTTGACTCTATGTTGGACAAAGTTACTCTCAACAACACTCACTGAAAGTGATTTATTGAAGAATAAAGATATCCCCAGCTAAGAATGTTGTTGAATCAGAACTGATACTCTGGCGTGAAAACCTTCATTTATACCTGGTTCAAATGTAGTTCCCTCCAATCACACTGATCATTCATTCCTTCTGAACTAGCACACCTCTAACCCACACACACACACCTGTAAATCATTTGTTTGTTATCTCAGTTAAGGCAGCAAGGAGACAGAGAGACAGACCAAGGCCATCTGGCCAGCATCCCTGGGAAAAGAAGGTATCGTCAGGAAGTTACATGAGATGTATTGCCCTACAATAAAGCCCTTCTCCCTCTCTCACACATTCACACTCCCCCCTCCCATGGAATTTCCCCAAATACATAACAAACATGTCAGCGAGGTTGACACCTCCACACCATGAGATGTAAGCGCGGAATATTGTGATGAAGCAACTGTCCCATTGTCAGCAGATCTGGCGCCTCTGTCAGGTGGATGCAAGTCCCCTTCGATCCCTTGAGAGGAGGGGAAGACTATGCCTGATGAGGCCAGAAGGGTGCTATAAAAATAGCTTCTGACTGCTACCACCCTTGTCAAGAGAGAGAAAGGGGCAAGCAGTTAGAAAAGGGTGTCATTCCATATGAACTGGAAGGCATCTCCTATGGACAAAGGGTTGCTGCCCACTAGCGAGCAGAAGCTTTGTGCCTTGGCACGGTGACATGTAGCAAACAGATCCACCATAGGATACCCCCAGAGGTGAAAAATGGGCTGGATATAATGTCCTTTGAGTGCCCAAAGCTGTATTTCTGAAGCTTCTGCATTGAATAGAAGTGCCTCCTTGCCTGTTCAAGCAGACCATGGCAGAAACACAGGTACAACCGCCATGATCACTGCCATCAGCCCCAATCATTTCTGGATCATACTCGCACTCTGAAATCAACAATGTGACAGATGATCAATTAAGGCCTTTATTGCTGCACCTCTGATGGGTGGAAGGTAGCCCTTAGTGGATAAGGAGTCTGGGGCGCCCTAATGAACTGGATAGTTTGGGCAGGTTCCAGTTTAGATTTCTTCCAATTTACTGCATGGTCTAGGTCTCAGCAAGTTCTGATTGCCAGAACTATGTTGTCAGACAATACCTCCTTGGACTTGGCCACCAACAACCAGTCATCCAAGTAGGGAAATAAAGTACGACTTCTCAGGCAAAGGAAGGCAATGACATGTAGCAGCCAACCCTAAGGGCAAAACCTTCCCCTTGTATTTAAAGTGGAGATACTTCCTATAATCCTCACGGATTTTAACACAAAAGAAACAGAAACAGAACAAGTTAAAATGTGTATGCTGAAATGGATTCAGAATTTTGGGCAAGAGATAATATTTCAACCGTGGGAAAACTTATGGCCGAAAGATATAAAATTCACTGCAAGTCAAGCATTAAGAGAAAACTGGTATAAGATGTTTTATCGATGGTATTATACTCCTAAAGAGATTAAAAATATGGACAAGAACTATATAGGAGCGTGCTGGAAATGCAAAGAGACAGATGGCACTTTTTATCACATAGCTGGTCTTGCAAAAAAACAAGAAAATTCTGGAAAGAGGTACATGCTGAGCAACATTCCCTCTAAGTTCCAGTGTTGTGAGCACAAATTCTACCTCATGAGTGAAAAAAGCTAGTAGTGTTAAAGTTGTGAGCGAGTCTACATTTGACTATTATGTAAATTATTTTTAGAAAATTATTTCCATAACTTTCTAAAAATCTCATAATGAATTCTTTTAAACTATATTTAAGAATAATTTAAACATTATAAGAGAAAACATAATCAAGTCAAATTTCATTACACAAAATGTTATAAGTAAATATCTCTCCTTATATATAATCCTCTTTTTGTGTGACTCTTTTCTGAACGTTCCACATGCTCCCAGAGCCTTTCGCTCCCTGAACTGTCACTCCAACCGTGTGCCAATGGCAGTGTGGCTGGAGTCCCGCCCACCCGCCCACAGAGGTGGCACCCAGCATCTTGTGCTCAGTGTGCTCAGAGCCGACGGAAGGGATGGCCAGGACTCTCCGCGGGGCTGGGGATGGCCAGGGCCTCCTTCCCTCCACCTCATGCACGGTGTCGAGGATGGGGAGGGGAGTCCTCGCTTCAGTCCTCTCCCACCGCCCCCCATCCCTCACACACCCCATACATGGACCGAGGACAGTGAGCAGCGGCTGCTTCCCCCCTCACACCGACTCCACCTCGGTGGCTGACCTCTCCTCCCTGGCTCCAGCCACTCAAACTGGCTCCGCCTCATGCGCCGGCTCCATTGCCCACCTCGCGCTGTTTAAAATAGCTGAGAGGCAGAGCGGGGTGGGGGGAGGGCAGCAAATCCGCATAGCCAGAGTCAGAGCGAGGGGACCACCAAGGTGGAGGAGAGGGGACAGGTGTCCACCATGCTACCCAATCCAGAGCCATCTCTGCCGCTTGACACAAGCAGTGGTCATGGGGAAGAAAGGGAGGCAGGGGAAGAGGAGGGGCGGTGGTGGCACGTCTGCTGCTGGGGGAGAGAGTGCGGTGGTGGTGCTAACGTGGGAGGATGGAGGGATGGAGCTGGTCACTCTCCGGGGACAATGGGGTCGCCCCGATAAAGAGAGGAGATGACGCGAGCAAGTGAGAGGCCGGGCGGGCAGGCAGATTGATGAAGGGGGCTCCAGGAACCTCAATACAGTCTTACTTTCAAGTATGCATGCATAGGATCAAGTGCAGGTTGTTGGCTGGGAAGGAGATAGGGTTCCCAACTCCAGGTTAGAAAATTCCTAGAGATTTGCGGGATGGAGCCTGGAGAGGGTGAGGTTTGAGGAGGGGTGGGACCTCAGACAGGTACAATGCCATAGACTCCACCCTCCAAACCAGCCATTTCCTCCTGGGGAACTATTGTTGCCAGTCTCCAAGTGGGGCCTGGAGATCAGTCAGAATTACAACTGCTCTCTAGGAGGGAGGGGGGAGGTGATGGAAAGCTGAGGCCAGGGGGCAGAATGGTAGGTTGATGGTTGGCTGGGAAGGAGATAAGGTTACCAA
Source organism: Gekko gecko (assembly GCA_029375565.1). Lineage (NCBI taxonomy): Eukaryota > Metazoa > Chordata > Lepidosauria > Squamata > Gekkonidae > Gekko > Gekko gecko. The sequence continues at coordinate 210,756,814 of JAPDNY010000005.1, read as the reverse complement.
CTCCAGGTGGGAAATTCCTGGAGATTTGAGGGATGGAGCCTGGAGAAGGTGAGGCTTGAGGAGGGGTGGGACCTCAGACAGGTACAATGCCATAGACTCTACCTTCCAAATCAGCCATTCCCTGATGGGGAACCATTGTTGCCAATCTCCAGGTGGGGGCTGGAGATCACTCAGAATTATAACTGCTCTCTAGGAAGGAGGGGGGAGATGGAAAACTGAAGCCAGGGGGCAGATAACAGTAGGTTGACAGTTGGCTGGGAGGGAGATGGGGGTGTCAACTCCAGGTTGGAAAATTCCTCCAGATTTGAGGGGTGGTACTTGGAGAGGGTGAGGTTTGAGGAGGGGTGGGACCTCAGACAGGTGCAATGCCATAGACTCCACCCTCCAAAGCAGCTATTCCATCCCAGGAAACCACTCTTGCCAATATCCAGGTGAGGGGTGGAGATCACTCAAAATTACTACTACTCTTCAGGTAGCAGATCAGTTCCTCTGGAGAAAATGGTGGACTCTGCGTCATTATACCCTGCTGAGGTACTCTCCCAGAGCCTCTTTCTAGAGCTCGTTGTATTTATTTCCACAACGGGCCTTATTCCTAGTTAGAAATATTTTTGATAAAAAAATTATTTACTGGTCTGAAGAAATACCCTTTTTCCTGGGAGGTTTCTAGTGAGCAAAACCTCCACTGTGCATTTTAAAAGTTTTTTCTCCCTCTGCCCGTCTTCATCCTAACGGTAGCAGATCTGGTAGAAGAGATAATGGGTGCATCAAGCTCCCCCCTTCCCCAGGCAGGGAACAGAGATTTGGAGGTGTTAAATGCTAGAGAGTCTTCAGGAAGGAGATTCCTGGAGATCTCCAGAAAAACCTCTTTGACCTGGGCTGACCTGGTCAGGAGGTGGGGAAAAGAGAGGTGATAAAAACTTCTTGTGGCAGGAAGGAGGTCTCTCTTCCTTGGGTGCTGAGTCCAGGAGCAGACACAGATCTCTCCACTGGGAAGGCAGCCATTGACCATGTGCTTGCCTAAAAAGCTGGAGCAAGCTTTAAGGCAAGGGCAACTCTGTAGAGACCTAGAACTTCTAAGCTAAAGATCCTGTCTTATATTTTAACATCTGCTATGGCATGTATAAAGAGAGGGACAGAGGATTTGTATTTTACTGATTTCTTTTGTATCCCTTGCTCAAACTGGTTTTGTGTTAAAAGTATGCTTGCAAACATTTTCTTTTTAATAAATACTTTACAACTTTTGATGCTGGCAAGTGGTTCTCTGTACCACATAGTCCTCTACCATCTCAGACAGGCTGTTTTAAAAGGAGCACCAGACAGAAGGCAGGCAAGTGGCTAGTCCTCCAGGCACATACAAGGCAATAAACTGTCCCCATGGTGACCAGGTGCTGGGCAGTGGGAGAAACAGAGGCAAGGCCTCAGAATGTGGAAGGGAAGCTGGGAGTCCTCCTAGTGGGCAATTCCATAAAAAGGTCAGGTAGTCGTGGTGGGCTACCCAATAGTGGAAGGAAAGGCTCTCCAGAAACACCTGGGAAGGCAGGGCTGTATAAGGCCTGTAGGCCAGAACAGGCATGTTCCACGACACAACTACATTTATACTACACTTTTCTCCTCAGTTGGGACCCAAAGCATCTTACATCATTCTGCTCCCCTCCCTTTTATCCTCACAATCACCACCCAACCTGAGAGTCTGTGACGGGCCCAAGGTCACCACACCAGCTTCCACAGCAGAGTGGGGATTCTAGCCTGGGCTCTCAGATACTAGTCCACTACACTATACTGGCTGAGTATTTTTTCTTGCCATTGAGCCACAACTGACTTATGGCAACCCTGTGGGGTTTTCAAGGCAAGAGACATCCAGAGATAGTTTGCCATTGCCTGCCTCTACATCGTGACCCTTGACTTCCTTGGGGGTCTCCCATCCAAACACTAACCAGGGCCAACTCTACTTAGCTTCCAAGATCTGATGAGATCAGGCTAGTCTGGGCTATCCAGGTCAGGGTGAATATACATTACTCCATGTAATGTAGCCACTATGCCCCCCCACATCATTTTCTCCTAAAGTACTTTGTTCTTGTCAATTTCATCTTCTGGTTACAAAATAATCCATGAAGAAACAACGTTATCCACAAATTAAAGCTAAACTACTCAAGAGCAAGGTCAGTCATCCATGCTGTATCTCAAAAGATGACTGGAATTTGCTAAATGCAGAATATGGCTGAAATTCTGCAGCTGTGTGGTAACAGGAAAGCTCCTGCCAAGAGGTTCAGTTTCCATTTTAAAAGAAAATGCTTCTAGCCCTCACGGCTACAGGAAATGTGACTAATCCTAGCTGAAATCTCAGAACCTAGAAAAGCAGATAGCTCCAGTTTTTTAAAAATGTATTCCTGGGCACTCCTCTTTAAACTACTGGAAGAACTGCTTGAACTTTGTCATGCCTGCAACAGGAAGGATTCCACAAATCTACCTGTCAGATTAACAGTGGATACAGTTCTACGTACAAGTTCTCCTTGAATGACAGAGAAAACCCCTCCTCCAAATCCTCCAGCATGGCAGAACTAGATCTTGCTTTAATTTGCATTGGGATTTCACCAAAGCAACATGCCTCAATGCCCCCTCTTCTCTCTCCCCCCATCCCAAGTCTTTCTATGTGGGCATAGAAAGGTTTAACATAAACGGGGAAGAGAGCCACTGTCAGGTGATCCTGCCATAAGATGTGAGGGAGGGGAGGAGGATGAGATGATCTGTAACTTTTTATGCTTGGAGGGGGGGAGGAAGTGGGGAGGTTGCCGGGGCAACAGAGTGTTCCTCAGCCTGGGCTATCTCCTATTTGACCAAATAGGCCTTGTCATACGATTTCGGTTTTCCGTTACGGACAGCTGGGCCCCTTTATGGCTCGACCAACTTCCGCACCTTTCTCCCACGCGCGGGCTATGTAGCTATTGGTAGAATGCTTGGGGGGGCTAGCTCAGTGGGGTATATCCATAGATGTTTCTTTGTATGCTTTATTCCTGACAATGCAACGTTAATGTGCTTTTAGAACTGTGGCTGAATAAACTCTATCTTCTCATGAAGTCTGTTTGGCTGTCCTTTTGAAGTGCCTGACAGATTGTCAGGAATCATCTTAGATCGGGATAGGTTCTACACCGCACTTCTCTCCCAGAGTTGAGTGACAAGGGAGATACCACCCCGATCCCAACCTCGGAGGAGGAGAAGGTTCCGACATCTACCGTGGCCACGACCATGACGGTGGTCTCGGTTTCCAGTGCCCCAGCGCCATGGGGCCACAACTACGACCTGGGAGGGCTCTACGGAGAACCGTACGGGGGAATGTGTGCTGGAGTGACAACCAGGCCGCGGAAGCGGCGGAACTGGACGAAGCTGCTCGCAGAGACGCATGAGACGTGGTTCCTCACCCCCCGAGCATCAGTACGGGAGAGTCGGGTCGAGAGACCTGTCTACCGCTTGAGTACGGCGGAGGTTGAAGAAGAAGTTCACCCGGATACCCGAGACTTGGAAAGGACCGTGGGAAGCCGAAGATGGAGTGGGAATCCCAGCCAGGATCGACTCCTGCACCTCATAGACAAGTCCTTGTCTCCAATCCCGAAAATGATCTCGGATGGCATACGAGAGGAAATGGAGAAGAGACAGTCTTCAGACCCAGCGGGGGCCCCAGCGCAGAGACCCCTGTCCCTACCAACTGGACTGCCGCCCGGGGGTGTGCCAGAGCAGCCCAGGGCACCCCCGGACCAACCCGTGGGGCCCCCATCCATGGGGCCACTGGCGCGAGGCCGCCAGGCCACCAGGGATGCCAAGGGGCTGGGGGCCCATGTTGCCAAACCCAGCAGAGCTGCTGGACGCCACTTTCGATGGTACGCCCGAGAAGTTCTCCTTTTTCCTGGTAAGGGTGGAGAAGTTTATCGAGAACTGGGGCCACCTGTTCCCAAACGAGGAACGGATAGTGGACGCCATCGCCTCCCACCTGAAAGATGCGGCGGCCGACTGGTATGTGGCTTTACACCAGGAAAATGGGCGCGAGTTGAGGGAGGTGGATGCGTTCATGTGGGCGATGAAAGACCAGTTCAAAGATGCCAACGCGAACAAGGCTGCCCGGGCGTTCCTCCGGGCCTTTCGCCAAGGGACTAAATCCGTTCGAGAGTATATGGCGGAGTTCTGAAGACACGCCGCCAAGATCTGAGGCTGGCTCGATGGCGTACTAGCGGAACAGTACCGCCTGGGCCTGAACCCGGAGATCCGTCGCACGGTTATGCGAGGACGAGACCCGGAAACCTTATCGAGCTGGATGAAAGAAGCGGCGGCCACTGAGACTCGACTGAAAGCCATCAAACTGGATGATGCAGCGGCTTTGAGGAAAACGACCCAGCCTACCACCACCCCTCTAAAGAGCTGGCAGACGAACCCTGCATAGTGGCCAAAAGACGGGACGCGCGAGAGCAGGATGAAGCAAGGGCTGTGCCTAAAATGTGGAGAAGCAGGCCATTTCGCTGCGAGTTGCCCAGGGTCATCCACCCCGCCAAGTGCCGCGAAGGGGCCTAAAAAGAAGTTCGAGACATCTACACCAAAAACCCCAGGAAAGCAGAGGGGCGCAAGGGCCCTGCAGGTCGCCCCCTTGAGAGAGGAAACCAAGTCGCCAGAGGAGGAGACTGCCGCAGTGGTGGGAAACGAGAAGGACCTGCTGTAAACAGCGCTGAACGGCAGGTCCCGGACTCTCAGGCGCTTAATCCGGTGAGCAAATCCTCTTCCCTTTTTTTCATGACCGTGACCCTAATGGACCCAGGTCTACTGACCCACGTGAGGGTGAGAGCGTTAGTAGACTCAGGATGTGGGAGAGATATTATTAATCCCACCCTGGTGACTGGGCTAGGTGCCAAAGTAGTGAAACTGGCAGAGCCGCTGGTTTTTACCCAAATGGATGGCTCCACTATGAAAGAGCCCTGTAAATACAAAACTGTTCCTCTACGGATGGGAGTGGGGAAACACTGGGAGGTGCGACCATTCATGGTGACCTCCGCCACAAGGTTTCCACTTGTCTTGGGGAGCCCATAGTTTTTTGATCATGACCCACACATACTATGGGAGGTTGGGATTGTTAACTTCATCTCCCCACGGTGTGAGTCCCATACCTGGAAAGGCGACTGGGGTCCGCGGAAACCTGAGCTCTGCCCTGTGGTGGTGGGGGGGTGGCTGAGACGGGCTGCAACACGATTCCCCGAGAGTATCGGGACTTGTCTGCGGTGTTCGGGGAGGAGGAGGCGGATGAGCTGCCCCCCCACCGCAACTCTGACTGTGCCATTGAACTGTTACCCAACCAGAAACTCCCGAAGGGGAAGCTATAATCTATGAGCCCAGCCAAGAAAGTGGAGCTCAGAAAGTTCATAGATAAGAATTTAGAGCGCGGGTTTATACGGCCGGCCTCTTCACCGTTTGCCACTCCCGTCCTGTTCCGGAAGAAGAAAGACGGTGGGCTCCGTTTGTGCACGGACTACCGTGGCCTTAATGCTGTGTCTGCAACTAATGCTTACCCGCTGCCGTTGATTAAGGATCTGCTCGCCGCCGCGGCCAGGGGGAAGGTGTTCTCCAAACTTGATTTACGGGATGCGTACTTCCGAGTGCGCATCAGGGAGGGAGACGAATACAAGACCGCCTTTAACACACCCCCCCCCTCGGGTCAGTTCAAATACTTGGTGATGCCGTTCGGCTTACAAGGGGCCCCTGGGGTATTTATGAATTTGATTAACGAGGTATTGCACAAATATCTGTTCAAAGGGGTCCTCGTTTACCTTGATGACATTTTACTGTACTCCCCCGATATGAAATCCCATGTGCAACTCGTTAGGGAGGTGCTCAAAACGTTACACAAGCACAAACTGTTTGCCAAACTATCTAAGTGCGAGTTCCATCGGTCGGAGATTTCGTTCCTGGGCTACCGTATCTCACAGAAGGGCATTGAGATGGACCCTGTGAAGGTCCAAGACGTGGTGGGGTGGGAGCCCCCCAAAACACGGTGGCAACTCCAAGCGTTCATCGGATTCGCAAATTTTTACAGATCGTTTCTGTCGGATTTTGCGCAGGTGGCCCTGCCCCTCACTGACCTACTTAAGACTAAGGGGAAAGGCCTGGAGAATACCCGGCCGGGGGCCAAACTGAACTGGACTGCTAACTGCCAGCGAGCGTTTGAACAGTTGAAAGCTCTGTTCACATCCGAGCCTGTGTTGGCGCACCCCGACGAGGCGAGAAAATTCATAATCCATGTTGACGCCTCGGATGTCGCTATGGGGGGGCCATTTTGCAGGAGGGGGAGGATGGGAAATTACACCCCCTTGCATATGTGTCCAAAAAGTTTACAGACACTGAACGGAACTGGTCAATATGGGAGAAGGAAGCAGGATCAATAAGATTGGCTCTCTCCACTTGGCGGCACTGGTTGGAGGGGGAGAGGGGGCCGTTCGAGGTCTGGACTGACCACAAAAACCTTGAGTTGCTGCGCTCGCCTCGGTCCTTGAATGCGAAGCAGCTGCGGTGGGCCGACTTCTTTTCAAAATTTGACTTCACACTGCACCATTTCCCAGGGAAGGCAAACTCGCTAGCAGACGCCCTGTCCCGCCTCCCGCAACACGACAGCAAGAGGGAGGTGGTCCAGGATTCAGTATTCACGCCCTCGCAACTGGGGTGGTGGTGACGACTCGGAACAAAGCCAAGACCCCGCCTCTGCCCCCCCTCACTTCCCCATGGGAGCTGAAGTTCGCATCAGAACTTTCCGAGGCCGACCACGCCTCCCTGGCCAAGGAGGAGGGGGCGGTGAACGACGAACAGGGTTGCTGGTGGAAATACAGGAAGCTCTTCGTTCCACTTTCCCTGCGAGGGGAGGTCATGGGTTGGGCGCACGGTTCTAAACTTGCGGGGCACACCGGGTTTGTTAAATCACTGCAATTACTTCAGAGACAGTTTTGGTGGTCGGGGATGAGAAAAGACTTGTCGTTGTTCACGCAAGCCTGCCAGACTTGCCTCATGAGTAAACATCGCCCGGGGAAGTCACCGGGACCCCTTCAACCATTACCGACCCCGTCCCGCCCCTGGGAGGTTGTATCGATGGATTTTATCACTGACTTGCCACCAAGCGGGGGAAAGACCGTAATATGGGTGGTGGTGGACACGTTTTCCAAGCAGGCATATTTCGTTCCTTTCAAGTCCATCCACTCGGCTAAGAAATTAGCGAAGGCTTTTCTGCTGCACATCGTAAGACTCCATACTCTCCCTGGGAAGGTGCTCTCAGACAGGGGGTCGCAATTCGTTTCCCAACTTTGGGGGGAGTTGATGACGCTGTTAGGGGTGGAAAGGGCATTCAGCAGTGCGTATCACCCAGAAACCGATGGGCAAACGGAACGGGTGAATCAAACCCTTGAATAGTACTTGCGATGTTTTACTAACTTCCAGCAGGACGATTGGGAATCCTTGTTGCCCTTGGCGGAGTTCTGTTACAATAACATGTGTCATGCTTCTACAGGGATGTCCCCTTTTATGGCTATGCATGGTTATGAAGCCCCGCCGCTCCCGTTCTTGGCTTCACCAAATTTGCCGAAAGGGGAAGCGGGGGAATGGTGTAAAAAACTGCAGGTGGCGTGGCCGCTCTTTGCACAAACTCTGGAGAATGCTAAGTCAGTTTACAAGGAGCAGGCTGACAAGAAACGGGACAAGTTGTGGATCCCAAAGCCAGGGGAGTTTGTGTCTCTATCCACGCAGAATTTAAAAGGGCTGCAACCCAGCAAGAAACTGGGGTGGAAGTATATTGGTCCTTTTGAAATCAAACGTGTTTTGAATAATGTGACTGTTGAACTAGTACTACCTAAGTCACTGAGAGCTCTGCATCCTGTATTCCACCTTAGATTGTTAAGACGCTCGCCTGGGGAGAACGAATGGAGACCGACGCGACCTGCTCCCCGCCCCCGATGGTGAGGGGGGAACCACACTATGAGATAGCACAAATTCTGGACTCGAAGATCTCTAGAAACCGATTGTATTACCTGATTGAGTGGGTGGATTTTGGGCCTGAACAGAGGGAATGGGTGAGGGCGGACAATGTTCGAGCCCCCCGATTAATCCGTGCATTTCACAAGTTGTACCCATTAAAGCTGAAGGGCGGGGGTTTATCATCAGAGGGGCAGAATGTCAGGTGATCCTGCCATAAGATATGAGGGAGGGGAGGAGGATGAGATGATCTGTAACTTTTTATGCTTGGGGGGGGAGTGGGGAGGTTGCCGGGGCAACAGAGTGTTCCTCAGCCTGGGCTATCTCCAATTTGACCAAATGGCCTTGTCATACGATTTCGGTTTTCCGTTACGGACAGCTGGGCCCCTTTATGGCTCGACCAACTTTCGCACCTTTCTCCCACGCGCGGGCTATGTAGCTATTGGTAGAATGCTTGGGGGGGGCTAGAGGCTAGCTCAGTGGGGTATATCCGTAGATGTTTCTTTGTGTGCTTCATTCCTGACAATGCAACGTTAATGCGCTTTTAGAACTGCAGCTGAATAAACTCTATCTTCTCGTGAAGTCTGTTGTTTGGCTGTCCTTTTGAAGTGCCTGACAGCCACAAATGTTTAAAGTTTTAAACACACAGCTATGGGCAATAAGACATATCAATAAAACTTTGAGGTCAAGCAACAGTTGCTAACTTTGCAAGGCTGTGACACTTGGTCACTGCATCAATTGTGTAGGGTGTATTGTTGATCCGAGAGCAAAATGTTATTCAGTACTTGAGCTAAACTAGAATCAGCCCAATTCCAAAATAATGCATTACAGCACATCAGTTTTCCCTGGCAAAAATAGGGAGACATCCAGATTCTATTTAGCAAGTTAACTGAAACAATGCTTTACAATTATGCAGGCATTGGACTCAGCTTCTTCAGATCTCCAGGACAAACTCCCCCCCCAAAATTCTGCAACAACACTTTTTACATAGCACTCAAGCTTCTTAACAGTAACAAAGACTTCCTGCCACAGAAGATGCATGGAAGATTAGCCAAAGGATGCCAGACGAAGCTTAGATGTGCTTTGGCAGCTCCTTAATCAACAGATGGGAATGCAGATAGATAAATTTACGGCCTGGTGCCAGCCCTATAACACCACCCCAGGGATGTGGTACTTAGGAGTACAATTCAGGACAGCAGTACTGTGATAATGTCATCCAACAAGATGTGGGTCAGAAAGAACTACAGAGAGTTGCAAGAAGTGGCAACACTATGCCTAAACCACACTTAAGGAAGCTTAGATAAACAGGTTGCTTACCTGTAACTGGTGATCTTCGAGTGGTCATCTGTGCATTCACACCCATGGGGATCTAGTGCGCCTACACTGATCTGATGGTGTTGTACAAAGCTCACAAAGGGATTTTCGTGCCTCCGCCCTGAGCCTGTGCGAGAACCCTAACTGCACATGCCCAAGGGGGCAGGGCCCGGGCATCCCGCCAGTTCCTTCTGACCGCTATCAACCAAAGACGCTTGAGAAAGCAGAACTAAGGATGACAGCAGTGGGGAAGGACGGGTGAGTGGTGTGACTGCACAGACGACCACTCGAAGATCACTAGTTACAGGTAAGCAACCTGTTTATCTTCTTCACAGTCTCTGTCCATTACACCTATGGGAGATTTAAAAGCAGTAGCTCATCTGGAGGTGGGTGCTGTCAGACTCAGCACTCCACAGAGGACAAAACCAAGCAACCCAGATCACCTTGCACGTGGTTGGCATGGACCACATGGCAGCTTTGCAGACAGAAGACAGCGACGCACCCTTCAGGAAAGCAGTAGAGGTCGCCATAGACCTGATGGAGTGCGCCTTCAAGTGAGTGGGGAAGGGGTGCTTTGCCAATGAATAGCACAACCTAATTGTCCCAACAATCCACTTGGACAGGCCTTGGCTTGAGATCCACAACCCCAGGGAAGCGGTAGAGTAAGAGATGAACAAGTTTTTGTCCTTTCTGGTAGGCTGAGTCCTGTTCAGGTAGAAAAGGAGCACCCTCTTGACATCCAGAGAATGAAGCAAACATTGTTCTTCCCCTTCAGGGTGAAGGAAGAAATCAGGTAGTAAAATGTCTGAGTTTAAGTGAAACTCTTAGACGATTTTTGGTAAAAATGAGACGTCCAGCACCAGACAAACACCATTTTGCAAGAATACTAGGTATGGTGGGTCGTGGCATAGTGCCACGGATTCGCTGACCCTCCTGGCCGATGTGATTGCCACTAGGAAGGCTGTTTTCCAGGCTGCATATTGCAAGGCACAGGTTGCCATAGGTTCAAATGGCTTCCTAGTAAGGTGGCGGAGCACCAATGGCAAATCCCACAGCTCTGTAAGAACACTGACAGGTGGATGCAGCCGAATTAGACCTCAGAGGAACTTCTTTGTAGTCAGATGGGAGAAAACAGAGTAGCCATCCAGGCCATTGTGGTGTGCAGAAATGGCCACCAAATAGACCTTGGTGGAGCAGTGGGCAAATCCCCAATCCATGAGTGACAAAAGGAATTCAAGAACCCTGTCCAGACTGACAGATGTTGGAGAAGTAGCCGACATCTGCAGGAAGGAAAGGAACCTGAGCCACTTCCTGTGGTAAGAAAGATGGGTGGTTGCCTTCCTGGTGTTAAGCAGAACCTCTGAGACACAGTCAGAGATTATTGTCCTATCCGCCAGACCGTCAATTTTAAAGTGTCCACCTTGGCATGGAGAAGCATTCCATTCTCTGCGAGAAGGAGATCCGGCACCCTGGGGAAGTGGTGGTACCTCCCCCTCACAAGTCAAAGCAGCGTGGTGAACCACAGTTGTCTGGGCCACCAGGGAGCCACGAGGATACAGTCTGGCATGATCCTGGCCAGTTTCTGGATGACCTGTAACATGACAGGTAGAGGAGGAAACATGTACAGGAATGTCTGTCCCCATGGGTGGAGGAGGCCGTCTCTTAGAGAGAGAGGATCCACTTCTCCCCAACTGCAGAAGAATGGGCATTTCACGTTTTTTCTGGAAGCGAAGACATCTATCTCTAGAATGCCCCACTGTTGAAAGAGAGGACGAAGGTAAGGCCAATTCAGCTCCCACTCATAATGTTGCGTGAGACCCCTGCTGAGGAGGTCGGCCTTTACGTTGCAGGTTCCTGGAATGTGAGTAGCTAAGGGAAGGAAGTAGTTCGCTACACATCAGTCCCACAGGTCAACTACCAGATGGCAGAGGCTCCGGGACACTGTCCCTCCTTGATGGTTGACATAGCTGAGTGCCGTGGTATTGTCCGTCAGAACAGCTGCACAATGTCACCGAAGGCTGGGCTGGAAGGAGCTCAATGCCAACTTTACTGCAAGCAGTTCCAGGTAGTCGATATGCCTGGTCGCATTGAGAGCATCCACCTGGTACCTGACACCAACGCCGCTGAGATGGGCTCCCCATCCCCACAGGGAGGCATCGGTGGTCAGTGTGAAAACCGGGCTCGGTGGGTGAAAGGGAGTACCCTGGGTCAGATTGGGTGTTATTGTCCACCAAAATAGAGAATCCCGCACTTTTGGTGGAGGTGTGAGGCACTCAGATTGTGCCATTTTATGTGGCTTGAACCGACGCAAGAACCAAGTTTGAAGGGGTCTCATGCGGAGTTTTGCTAATGGCAGCACAGCTGTGGTGGCCGACATGTGCCCCAAGAGACATTGAATCTGAAAAGCCGTGGATGAAACCCATGTCCAGACTTGTGAGGCCAGAGACAACAGGGTTGTCGCCCTGTCTGCAGGAAGGTAAGTCCTGCATGTTACCGAGTCCAGCACTGCACCAATAAATTGTACCTTTTGTGAAGGCTGCAGATGAGATTTTCAGTGGTTGACCTGAAGTCCCAGGGAGGACAGAAGATGGATAGTCTGGGAGATATGGTTCTCCAGGAGCATCAAAGTCTCCGCCACTAAGAGCCAATCGTCTATGTAGGGAAAGATGGAAATCCCCTGTAAACGAAGAAAAGCTGCCACCACCACCATCGTCTTGGTGAAGTCTCTTGGCGCCATGCATAAACCGAAGGCGAGACACTGGTACTGGAAGTGGAGGTCTCCTATGGCAAAACGGAGGTACCTCCGGTGGGATGGATGGATGTTTAGATAAAAGTAGGTGTTCTGAAGGTCGATGGTCGCCACCCAGGAACCTCGAGATAGAAGAGGGAAGATAACTTTCAAAGACATCATCTTGAATTTGCGGCACTGTATGAAGATGTTGAGGTCCCGCAGATCCAAAATCGGGCGCAAGCCCCTGTCTCATTTGGGAACAGCAAAATAACGGGAGTAAAAACTGTCAATGGGAGTAAAAACCTGTCGGCGCAGCTCTATCATATTCTTCTCCAAGAGGGATTTGACCTCTTGGAGGAGAATGGGAGAGGGAGGGGTGGTTCGAAAGACAGGAAACGTTAGTAATTCCACAAATTCTATGGTATATCCCAGGGTCAGGATGGACATGACCCAAGTGTTTGTGGTAATGTTCCACCAGGCAGAAAGGAACAGAAAAAGGTGGGTGGATTCTCCTGCAACAAGGTGGGAGAAGTCAAAGGCCCTGTTTGGTAGTCTTTTGGGTCTTAGCTCTAGGATGTTGTTGTTGGGACCCATATCTCGGCTTCGCCTGATAGTGGTATTGCTGGCGCTGTCCCACAGGGGACTGACACAATCTCCAGGTACTCTCTGGGGATGGTTTATTAGGATAATGGTGTTTGGAGCCATAGCGAGACCAAGAACGCTGGCAATATGACTTGGATGAAGCAGAGACACCCAGAGATCTGGAGGCTTTTATGCTCTTGTCCATTTCTTGAAACTGTGAGTCAGTCGAAGAAAGGAACAGGCCCTCTCCATCAAATGAAAGTTCTTCTATGTAGGCCCTGTTATCAGGGGGCAAAGAGGTCGTTCGCAGCCAGGAGCGCCAACAAAGTGCCACCGCTGCAGACATTGTGGTGGAGAAGGTGTCAAGCGTGTGCTTGGCAGTATTAAGAAGCTGCTTTGCCACTACCATTCCCTCTTTTTGCAGAGCCCGCGCTTCCTGCATTTTATCCTCAGGGAGGAAGGGAAGAAGATCTGCCATTCGTTGCCACAATGCATATTCGTATCATCCCATGCATGCTTTGTAGTTTGATGCCTTAATGCCTAGGGCGCTTGCAGAATAAAAACATTTCCCAAAGGAATCAAGTTTATTGCCATCCTTTTCTGATGGAGTGATGTTGGTGCGCTTATTCTTGGACGAAGACGAGACTACCATGGAGTTCGCCTTCGGATGTGCATAGAGAAAGCTCTCCCCTTCCTCTTGTACACGGTACATGTGGTCCAGCCGTCTAGTCGACACTGGAGCAGACGGGTTTTCACAGCTTGGAAGAGAACCTTAGACATCGGCAAGGAAATTGGCACTGATGTGTCCATTTGGACCATGTCATAGACCTCATCCGATACCGACGGCCCAAGGAATGACTGGAAGGCCCAAGGAATGAGCCATCCTCTTAATTAACTCGCTGTAGGATGACATGCCTTCTGATGGAGAGATCGGGAAGTCCTGGGAGACCTTTTGTTTCAGGGAGACATCTCCCAGGGAGCTCTCATCCTCAGATTGGTTGCCTTCAGACATGCCCTGCGAGGTCTTCAAGGAAGATCCAAAGCCCTAGATCAGTGCCAGTACGGAAGATTTCTTTGGTGATGGTGGTGGCAGAGGGGCATCTCGTGGCAGCGAGGGAGGTGGCGGTTTTGAAAGCGTCACTGATGGTGGCAGACGACATAGAGAATGAGAGTGGGAAAAATGGTTGTCCCAGTCCTCCTGCCCTTTAGGCGGCAGCCATGACACAGAGGAGAACCAGCAAGGCCTATGCTGTTGATGATCGTATGGTGGATACATCGATGGGCCGTACCAATACCGAGAAGGTGAATCGCGACCAGCATTACATCTAGAGAAATGTTCCCTCCTGGGCGATATCAGTCTCAACGAAATTGGTAGTCGTCTCATCAACCTCGGTCATCAGGAAAGGGAGAGCAAGACCTATCCCGTGGATGGTATTGGCCGTCACGATCAGAACGACCACTAGCCCATGAGGCAGTTGATGGAGAAAGAGATCAAGGACCCACAGCCAGACTCTCCGATATCAAATCATCCTTGGCCTCAGAAGCTGGTACGGATGGAGGATGGTGAGCCAGGTTAACCTCTAACACCGGAGGGTTCAGCTGCCTGGTAAGAGGGTCCAGTATGTCGATCAGGGATTCTGGATGGATTTTTGGCAGCTCCGGTGTGGACTGGCATATCAATAGGGAATGCGACTGTGTGTCAACTGGCAGTGCAGAGCCCTTGGGGAGTGCCACGCCACTCAACTCGTGAGACTTCTGCAGGTCCCCAGTAGTCAACTTCTGAGCCGTATGCTTCTGCGACTTGTCCTCCTTAGGTTTCTTCACTGGTGTCAAAACAGATGAAACGGATTTAGAAGGACTTTTTTTGATGGGGCTGGCCCAGTGTCAGAAGCCGATTTGCCCCATCTAGATGGCTTTGACATCAGTGGCACCACCTCTTGCCTCGGCACCGATGTGGACGTTCGAGCTGAGGCCGATGCAGAAGATTTAGAAGGAGGCTCTGCTGGCATCTTCGATGCAGGAGGGGCAAGGGCTGATTCCCAAAGAGTGACCTTGAGTCTCATGGCTCTATCTCTGCGCGTTTGATTCAAGAATTTTGCACACAGAGCACAAGCCTCGGGTCGATAACCCTCACCTAAGCAAATGATACAAAGAGCGTGCCCATCTCGTGGGGCTAGTTTACTTCCACACGACGCACACCGCTTGAAGCACCCCCACTTCTTATCCATAAACTGCTGTGATGGGAGGGAAGGGGGGGGTGGACCGAAGGTCTGAAGAGCACGGAACATTCTCACCCCGCAATTCCTGAGGGAAAAGTCAAGTAAGATGGTGGAGAAGACAGAAACAAAATTATCCTTTAGAATGAAAAAGTCCCGATGTGAGGGGAAAAACTAACACCAACCGACGAAAAAGCTGTTAACAGCGCGGCAGACAGAAGAGAACTGGTGGAATGTCCGTGCCCCGCCCCCTTGGGCATGCACAGTAAGGGTTCCTGCGCAGGCTCAGGGAGGAGGCGCAAAAATCCCTTTGTGAGCTTTGTACAACACCAATCAGATCAGCTCAGGTGCACTAGATCCCATAGGTGTGGTGCACAGAGACCAGGAAGAAGATCAAGGTGGGTAGCTGTGTTGGTCTGAAGCAATACAGTCCAGTGGCACCTTTAAGACCAACAAAGTTTTATTCAAGGTGTGAGCTTTTGTGTGCACGCACACATCATCAGACAATGAAATGGAAGCTTAGCCACATTTTACAGCAATGTAAGATGTATCAGAAGGGTAGCTGGGATGCTAGAATAATCAGTATGGGAAGGAAATGACGGGCAAAGATTTTTCTAGGACAAAAGAGCTTCTTGTAACAGCCTAGTAGTCCAGTCTAGCCCCATCATGTCAGAGCTTGCGAGCTAAGCAGGGTCAGCCATGTTCAGTACTCAGATGAGAGACCACCAAGGAAGACCGGCATTGCTACGCAGAGGAAGGCAGCAGCAAACCACCTCTGAATGTCTCTTGTCTTGAAAACCCCATGGTCCTGGGCAGTACTGTCTCTAAGCTGTGGAGTCTTGTGAGCAAAAATTCTGCTTTGTGAGCTACTGGCATTGTGAGCGAGCGATTTGGCTACTGCATCAATTAGTTTGCTCTGGAGCCATCCTTTCTGAGCTAAGATAAAAATGTGTGAGCCGGAGGCTAAAAAACTGAGCTATCTCACATTAATTCACCTTAGCAGGAACATTGGTCCTGAAGTTGCCATGAATCAATTGCAACTTGACAACACATAATTATTAAGGGGTTTCTGAGATACACTTTACATAAAGGAAAGTTACAGATGTAAGCAGTTACCAAAAACAAGATTTATGCCAGTGCACAAAAATAATCACACAGGGTGCGTTTGTGTATATTACTTATTGTAAGATCTCATCTGCACCACTTCTTAATAAAAGACTCACAGCAGTCAGTATTTGGGCTGTGGAAACTTTATAGGATATTATATCAGTAATGCTAACGTGCATATTTTCAGTTATACAAACAGGATTTCTGGTATCAGCTATCTTGAACTCTCCCTCTGGATTTTGAGAAGTTTGGCTCTTTAATTACCAAAGATTATAGACCAGGAAAGTAGCCATGGTTTGGACTCCAAAGCAGAAATGCTTATCAAATGAAAGCAGTGCTCCAAGCCACAGTTTGCCACCTGTCTGCATAAAAGCTCAAACCTGGGCTGGGTTCCAAAGTCTGGTTTGCACAAACCACACTCTGCCCAAACAGAACATAAACTGCAATTGTAGCCAAATCAACAGGACTAAGGAGAGGTGCACACTGCACTTTTGCAATATTGCAATCACATCCCCCCTCAAAAAAGTTAGGAATGAGTCATAATTGTTTTTGAGATTCTTCGGTGTGGTCTAACTGGGATTCTCTGGTGTGGACTAACCTTTGAGCAACTGGCCAGCATATGCTCTCCAGATGATGATGCCAAGCAAGATGATGCCAAGCAGAGTTCTACCAGAAAAAAAGTTTGCAAAAGGAATCTGGAGATAGACTTAAGACAGCCATCTGGGTATTGGAGCCAGCATGCCCTCAAAAACCATTTGCTCAAATACAACCTGAGCAGCACAAGGTGGGGGTCACTGCTGTTCTGTTAACACCCTCTAGAGGGAGGATTGTTTGAATGCAATTTAAAGCACAGCTTCCTGGCAAGAAAGAGAAAAGCAGCCACAAGAGAAAGAGGGTCATTTAACCCTAGTCAGACCCACAGAAGGCTAGGAATTCCAAGAACTGGAAAGAGAAAGAAAAAGAGAAGGGGGGTGCTCATAGCAAAGTCCACACCTGTTCAGAGGCATCAGCAAACAGGAGGAAAGGTCATGAAACCAGAGAAATTATTCAGCCCTTGGGAGGACAGAGTTAAAGCAGAAGCTGAAACTCTTCCGGGGGGGGGGCACCTCCAGGCCTGCCTCTGACAACTAGAATCTCTGGCCAAAGCCTTTGGCAGAAGTTCCAACAGAAGCCAACCCAGAAAAGCTGCTGTGGCAAAGGAGCAGGCCACACTGAGGAGAGTATTTACAGCAGCACAAGCTTTTGAGGTGCCACCAGTTATTTGTCTAGTTGCAGAAGGGGCAGAACCTCCCAGACCAACCAAAGCCACCCACTTTTCCCCTAGAGCCAAGAAGAGTGTTCAAGGGCAAGCACAGCTGAGACTCCTTTGGAGATCCAGAGAGATGGTCTTGCCAGAATGCAGGTGCTACTTTGGAAAGGAACGATTTTGAGATTTCTGCTGTTTCCAGCACTTCACCTACCAGCAGGGACAACCCGTCAGAGGAGGGAAGAGTAGGAATAGTCAGCTCTCCACAATGAATTCAAAGCTGCTGGGTTAGGTGATCAAGTACTACCCACTACACTAACACATTTTTAACTCAGACCGGGGTCTGGTTAAGCTTTAATGTCAGATCATGGTTCCCCATTCTGCAAACAAGTTTTGGGCCCATAGTTCTGCTGGCCCTGGAATGCCATTAATTCCATCCCCTGGTGACACAAACCACAGCTTGCCTGCAAATTCAGTATTGGAAACCATGGCTTCTTCCACATGAGGAGGATTCTTCAAACTACTTTCAATGCTGCTATGAATGCAGAGACATTCACAACAGAGCTTTCCATGAGGAGGTTCTCTGCACACTATTCTGCTGTCAGCACATGCCACAGTACTTTTCCTTGCTGCCACCACTGGAAAGCTTTTTTTAAAAAAATGGAAATTCCTATAGTGGTATGACAGTTACTGATCTTTTAAAAAGCCCTCCAGTGGCACAGGAGACAATGTTGGTCATGAGGGGCTTATAGCATGAAAATGGTTCTAATGTGGATGAGACCTAAAACTCACACCTTTCCACCCAGTGAGATGACACATTTGGACTGCATTATTTCCAAAAAGATGGGAGTAAAGCAGGTTTCAGAAAGAGCATACCCATAATGGGGAAAACCTGGAAAGAGGATAATTAGACAATGGTGGTATGTATCCCCCCCCCCCCAAAAAAAAAGCATTCAGACAAAAGCAGAGAAACTTTGGTGCAAGAAGCAGCCCATTATTCCCAACTCTGGGTTGCTCCACTTGGATGAATCCAGTCACATAATGCCTTTTATTGCCCCACCAAATGACACCAGATAATTACATGTTTTTCTTGTAACATCCAGCTTTAAGAAGAGTTCTGGAAATTCACACCATTTTATATTATTTGGTGGGTTCTGATAAAATGTGTTATGTGGACTGCATTCTGGGTTTTTGGATTTTTTCTGTTGGACCAACATGGGTGAGAACAGCTTATTTCAGTTTGATTGAAACGGCAAACCATGGCTGGAAAACCAAGAAGGAAAGGAAGGAATCACAGAATGTTCAGAGAAGATGAACATTCAAGCTTGAAGCTCCTTCTTGTAGCACCACACCACAGTTCAGCATTACATCATGACTGATGCACTGAGATGACCTGGAACATTACCAGATAATATATCCTGGGATCCCAGGAACGTGAAGTCTGTCACTACTTCTACGACTTCCCCTTCTATTTGCCAAGGAATGATGGGGCCGGATGCCATGATCTTAGTTTTTTTGATGTTGAGCTTCAAGCCCGCTTTTGCGCTCTCCTCTTTCAACCTGAACAAGAGGCTCTTTAGGTCCTCTTCACTTTCTGCCATCAGAGTGGTATCGTCTGCATATCTGAGGTTATTGATCTTTTCCCCAGCAATCTTAACTCCAGCTTGTGATTCATCCAGGCCAGCATTTCGCATGATGTACTCTGCATATAAATTAAATAAACAAGGTGACAATATACATCCTTGTCGCACTCCTTTTTCTATGCTAAACCAATCAGTTGTTCCATATCCAGTTCTAACTGTTGCTTCTTGACCCTTTTACAGGTTTCTCAGGAGACATATGAGGTGGTCTGGTACTCCCACCTCTTTAAGAACCTGCCATAGTTTATTGTGATCCACACAATCAAAGGCTTTAGCATAGTCAATGAAGCAGAAGTAGATGTTTTTCTGGTACTCTCTTGCTTTCTCTATAATCCAGCGAATGTTGGCAATTTGACCTCTAGTTCCTCTACCTCTTCGAAACCCAGCTTGTACTTCTGGCAGTTCTCTAAGACCCTGATGCTGGGAAAGACTGAAGGTCAAAGAAGAAGGGGACAGCAAAGGATGAGATGGTTAGACAGTGTCATTGATGCAACGAACATGAAATTGAGCAAACGTCAGAGGACAGAGGAAGACAGGAGGGCCTGGCATGATCTGGTCCATGGGGTCGCGAAGAGTCGGACTCAACTGTGCGACTGAACAACAAATATGCTGTAAGGTACAGTGGCAGAGACTTAGACTGGTATAGGAACAGGCAAAGCAGCTCTACCAGTGGTAGCAACCAGCTCCCTTTGGGTATCGGTGCCTTACTTACCAACTAAGTATCACAATCATATGGAAACTACTGCCCTAGTACACTGGACACCAAAGCTCCAACCCACAGCACACACTCCTCCTCCCACAGAATGAGCAGAGAATACTGCCTTGAAGATCAGATCAGAATGCCAGAACTTAAACCTATCTCTCTCCCCTTCCTCTTTGTCAATTTACTCACCTGTATCACAGGACCTGTTTTCAGGGTTTATTCAAAAGATCCTGCACCACTCATACCTACCATGTTTGGTTTCCTTTGACAGGATCCTCTCTCAATCCATTAACAGCAAAGGTGTACACATTTGCCTCACAAAAGGAAGGAATCTCTGAAATTGCTGCAGGAGAGGTAGCTTTGCATATATCACTTTATTTTAACACCGTACACAAAAGCAAGCTTAATACTCCCATCTTCATTTGGTACAGAAACAAGTACTCACTCCGAATATTCAGTGGACAGGTGGCATGGGGAGGAGCTACACTGCTTGCCACTAGTGAGGACATGAGAACTGGTCAAAGTGGTGCCTGCGACCAGTGTTCCCTCTAAGCTGAGTCAGTGTGAACTAGCTCAGTTTTTTAGCCTCTGGTTCACACATTTTTGTCTTAGCTCAGAAAGAATGGCTCCAAAGCAAACTAATTTATACAGTGGCCAAATCTCTCGCTCACAACTTTAATGCCAGTAGTTCACAAAGTAGAATTTTCGCTCACAAGACTCCACAGCTTAGAAGGAGCATTGCCTGCAACACTTCCAGAATCCCAGTCCACACAGTATCCAGCATCACAAGTGCTACAAGGGCGAAGGAGAGGAGGCAGGAGAGAGAATGTTTTCCCAGCATGTGAGAAATGAAAGTCATTTTATACATTATGCAGAATGAAGTGGTAGAATACTGCACTGCACCAACTTCAGATTGCAGGTGTAGATATATCTTTTCCTTTTTATCATGTTGCAAAACTGGCAGAAATTTTCAGTAAAGTTCCCTTCCTGATGTGCTAGATTACAGCATGTGCAAGCCCTTTCACTGTTGGGGGGGGGGACGACATTAAAAATACAGCCTTCCCCATCTACAATCTAAAGTGGTAGAGTCCATAATTTTATCACCCAACCTGCATAACACATAGAACAGCTCTAGGTAACAACCAGCTTCTGAATCTAGATACGTACATACTCCAGACACTGGATGATAGCTGCACAGACTGCAACTGCTAGTGTGCAAGAGGCCCTTGCCTTTTCCCCCAAATCTATGCAAACACAGAGTTGCTAATACGGAGTTTACCCTTCCAGTCATTGCATTATTTTTGATAGCCTGGCTGAAGAGTTCTCTCCCCTCAAAGCTTCTCCCCAGGTGGAGAGTGGCTGTGGTAATTCAGGGTGAGCACTCTACACATGCTCAGAGTTAGTTCTAGTTCATGTATTCCATAGCTGATCACCAAAACTGAAAAGATGTTTTCAATTTCAGACCTCACAAACAGAGACATGATACATCTTCCTTGTAGGAAAATCAGAATGTGAACTGGTACATCCTAGTCCTACAGTCATCATCCCCAATAGTATGTCAAAAGAATCTGAATCACATGCAAGAGTAATACACCTGGTTATTTATTTACTTAATTTATAGTCTACCTTTCTTGTTCCTTCTGTCAGGCAAATGTGTAGGGCTAGTTTACACCCAACAGCAACAACACATAGGCCATCCACTTGACAGATATTATCTGGTGCTAGCAGTTCTGCAACACCAATTGCAAAACCTTTTCTAATTGCGAGAGAGGTTCTGAGTGCTAAATTCTCTGGATGCCCTCACTGCAGATTGCAACAGCAGCTCACAATTGTGCACCATAAAGACTATGTTATTTTATTACCTGTAAATCCAAAGGACACATTCAAAGAGGAAGATGCCTTTCATGCCTCTTCATGAGTCCCTGCTTTTAACATGCCTCCTTCAAACTAGCCTCTGCTGGGCAACTCTGGCCCACATCTGCATGGGGTGTGGCAGGATTTTTCACACATTCACAAAAGAGACAATTAGCCACCCTCAGTGACAGTGGCCTGTCACATCACAACATGAGTTATGCCTGCTCACTGAAAGAATTTATCCTAAAAGGAAACCTTTCCAGGTATCATAGTAAAGTTATAGCAGGGAGCAGTAGTTAAGTGGTGGAGCACATGTAGTGGTCTCAAACTGCTGCAATTCCTGCCACCACAAAGGATCCAACTGTCGGGAAGAGTCCCTCTGCTTGAGAACCTGGACAGTCACTTCCTGAGTAAGCAATTTTACAGGAACTCATGGTTTGACAGGGTGTTTTCACAGATACTGTTCTAATTTTAAATGTGGAGGCAGAGTTTGGTAAACAAACCAGATAAATAAATCTCAACTAGCACAGAGTTGAAACTCTCAGTCCTTACATCTTGCTAATCAAAGCGGCACTGAATTCTTGCATTTCAGAACACCCTAATCATCACTTTTAAATAAACACCCTCTTCCAGAAGAGACATGAGACCTAGGTGTGCTGAGACACACACCTAAGCTACTGCATCAGATACAGCTATGCCAACACAAATCAGGATTTGGGAAGGGGTGAGGGTGAAAAGACTGGGTTGGACCAAAAAGATGGTATTCACTTTGTTCCCCCCAAGGTATAAATCCAGGGGGGAAACTCCACTGTAACAGAGAATCACACAGCCTGAAAATTCTTTTCCTTTCCTATATAGAGTTAAGGTCTTTTCTTGTACTTTTTTTCTTCTGCAGATGGCATTTCTTATGATGTTCAGTAAGCATTGTTGCAATGTTTTTTTAAAAAAGGAAGCAGCTTTGCAGGCTAAAAGTACAGGGAAGTTGAGAAATGCACATACCGGTGTATTAAGATTCATCTATACACACAAACACTATGCATGCTATACTCTTCCTATAATCACAGTTGTATTAGGAAGGCATTACCTGGAATTTGCACCTCCAGATACAACCACACACCACAAAAAATCCAAGACACAATAAATGGTAAAGAAACCATAATGGTTTGAGCAGGCAACAGGCTGATGGAAGGAGAAGAGGGAGGGTGTTAACAGAAGGGAATGAAACATATTACCGGTAATTTTCCAGTGGAGGCAGATCGCATGGTTTTGATTTCAGGTCCATGGGGGGTAGCATACAAACAACTGCCCCTAGGCAATGGGGCTACCACAGCAGTCTGGGGGTACACTTGAGTGAAATAGGCAGCCGGGAGGGCCCGCATCTGAGGACTACTAAGGTTAGAGGCTGTCAGATCAGCAGAGGTGATCACGGGTATGGCTTTCTTTTGCTGAGGCGCAGGAGCAATGGAGGGACCCCCTCTCCCTGGGGCAGAAGGCCCTACTTTGGGGATTCTCAGCATGGCAAAGGTTAAAAAGGGTGCAAGACACAGGACTGGGCAGAGGCCTTCAAAACGAATTTGGGATTGTTCTTGAGAGGTAGACTGGGAAACCCGTTCTTAGCCATTTAAAGCTGCCATAGGCGTGAACGGAGGACTCAACCCCCAATGCAATTTCTCTATAAATGCCTAATTCATCTTTAGAAGGCAAATGCAATGGGTAGGGGGAGGAATCGCTCGCACACAGCCCCGTCCCTTTTTTCATCTAAGAAAGTTTCCGAAGTCCTTTTTTTTTCGGAATGAGGGAGCCATAGGACTGCCAGAGCCCAATTTTTTCTCCCAAGCGGCTTAATTGCTACCGTTCATTTAAAGAAAAGAACAGCAAAAAAGAAAGGTCTCTTAAAAGTCGCCGGAGCACCAACTTTTTTTTTTTCCAAATATTTCAAAGGCTTCCCCCGCCCCAAATTAATTATGTGCGGGAGCTGGGAGGCAAGCTTTCCCAGTCGCCTTATACCATCCCCTCCCCCTAGCTTTTGTGGCTGGGAAACGGCAGCCGGAGGACTGCAGACAAAAGCCGGGTGGGTAAAAGCCCCCACCACACGAAATCTCAAACCCGGCCCTGCTCCAGCTCCTTGGCTCTAGAACCCCAGGGAGGAAGGGTTCGGAAGAACCACCCTTGGAGGCTCCGAGCACCCAGATCGGGCCTTGGATCGTATCGGGGCCCTAGTGCCTTTTCTAGAGCTCTCCGCCTTGTAATACTGGTGCCTGCTTCTTCTTGGGGCTCCCAGCTGACCCGCTGCAAGATTTCTGGCCACCACCAGGGCTGGCTGGAGCAAGGATGGATCCGGATTGGGCCAAGAGAGGACCCGATGGCTGCCCAGCCCTTTCTCTTTCCGTTCTTCCTTCTCTCGCTTTTTTTTTTTTTAAGCGCCAAACTACGTGCCGCGAAATTCGGATCTCCCGCGGAAAACCAGGCGCTCTGATTGGCCGTTGCAACACCAGCTCGTCCCCGCCCACCGGATTTGATACATTTTTCAGGGAGAGGAGCGAGACCGGAGGTTCTGCTCTTAAAGGGGAAGCGCCGAGCGGCTCGAGCTCCCTACCTAGCTTCTATGGTCCTCCGTCTTCTTCTGGCCCCTCCCGTCAGGAAGCATGGGAGTGGCCATGCAGATATTGACCCTGGGAGACTCGGCTGCACGCCTTTTGGCTGGATCTTAAAGCGGCAAGGAAAGGGACAGAAAGTTTGGGGCTCTTCTTATCAACTCAACCGAGTTCACGGGGGACGGCGTTCACACACGTGCGTCCATGTTCCCTTGTTCACGAAGGATGAACGAGCGTCCTTGGGGAAGTGTCCTTTTTTTCGTCCTCGCCGCGAGCTCATTTAAGTGGGTGATCGAAAGAAAGCAACATGCTTTCTCCCCCTCTGCAGATTCTGAACAAAAGACAGTTGGTTGGCCGGAGTCGTCGGCTGATGGGGGGTGAGAGCTGGTATGGTTGTGTCTCGGAGTGGTCAAAAATTACACCTCCGATGTAACTCAGCTAAATTTTGAATGCCAACGCTGCATTCTCCAGCTCACCCAATTTGGCGGTGCTGGAGGGGGGGAGGACGAGAGAGTGTATTGCACCAGCGCTGCCCCACTGCTTTCCCCCGACCAAATTAGCATTAAGGTTCTGTTTCATTCATGATGCATCTGAGGTAACCTGTGTTTCATTTGTTTGCTGTTTATTTTCTTCATTGATACTCCTCTTTCCCCCCCGCAGGGGGTGTAAGAGAAGATTACAACATTTCCAGGTTAGACAGACAGTGTATGAATGGCTCAGGGTCACCAAGCTGGTTTCCATGGCAGAGCAGGGATTAGAACCTGGGTCTCCTAGATCCTAGTCCAAAACTAACTGCTATACCAGATTGGCTCTTTCCTTTTTTCATCTCTAATATATGACTTCACTTAAACATATACATACTTTGCCTTATTTTCACATCTTCCAAAAGAAAAGCACCTTACTGTCAAACAAATTCCTATATTTGTTGCTGCACATCTTGATAACCTTTGTGATTGTTCCAGTACAATGCAAACAATTGCCAAGTACCAGCAAATTTTGCCATGGACCATCCTTTTTGAGATATCTTATACATTCTCCATATGTGCCAAACTTTGTTCAACCAGAGATGGCATCAAGTGGTCTTTCTATTTCTGTTCCGTCATCATTCTCACTGCTATAAACAGCTGAGATAAAAGACTCTTTTGAGACCAGTTCATTCTCATAGGGCATTTATTCAGTAAATTTAATTTTGAGGACTGGCTCTTTCATATAATATGTTACTTTTCCCCCCTAGCAACTAGTATTCAAGTGCACTGCCTCTAAACCAGAGGATCCATTTAGTCACCATTCATTATATATTGTGTGGAAAAAGTACTTTGTTCTGAATCTGCTGCCAACGAAGTTCATTTCCCCCATGACAAGCCATGTGGAGAGCTAAAAAGCTGCTGTCACTGCATTCTACCTGATGCCAAATGCAGTACATTTTTTTTGACAGCCAACAGGACTCCATTGCAAGATTCCCTATTATCCTATCTTCCCCCCCCCCACTCTTCCATTCCTTTCCTTTTGTCTCCCTCCCTGAAATTGAAATTGTAAGCTCCTCGGAAGGGATGTCAAACATATGGCCCATGAGACAGAACTGGCCCCTGCAGAGCTCCTATCCAGCCTGCAAGCAACTGGCTCTTGTCTGCTTCATGCATTGGAGCTTTGCAGAGGAGAGAAAGAAAGCCAAGCCTCCCTTTCCACAATTGGCTGAGTGCTCCTCCACCTTTGGGAAGGAAGGGAGGGGGAGGGAAACAGCCAGAGAGAGAGAGAGACTGAATCCCGTGGCACCTTTAAGACCAACAAAGTTTTATTCCAGGTATAAGCTTTTGTGTCCAAGCACACTTTGAGAGAGAGATGGAGAGGAGGGAGGGGGAGTGAAAGAGCATAACAGAGAGAGAGATCCCCTTTCCAGTTCTAACGGATTGGGGGGGGACCTAACAGCACAGCTTGCAGTCTTTATTAGTTGAAGGGAGCAAAAGTCCAGTAGGGAGGGAGAGAGAGGGGCTGAGGCCCGTAGCACCTTTTAAGACTAACAGAGTTTTATTCCAGGAATTATTAATGGATAGGAGCAAGAGTTCAGTAGCACCTTAACAAAATTTGTGGCAGGGCGTGATCTTTCATGAATCACTGCTCACTTCTTCAGATACAGCTAGAATGTGAGTACATCTGTCCTTATATCTTGGAGAGTGAAATGATTTCAGACACCAAATTACAATAGCAGGCATTGGTAATGAGAGAAGAAATCTATGTCTCAATTCAGTCCAGGAGGATGCATTGTCTTGAACTTGCAATTCAGCAGTCTTTCTAATCTCCCTTTGAAATTCCTTTGTAAGAGAACTGCTACTCTTAGGTCAGCAACTGAATGTCCTGGAAGGTTAAAATATTCCCCCACTGGTTATTGAACGTTGTGGTTTCTAAAAGTAATAGAAAGATAAGAGTCCAGTAGTATCTTAAAGACTAACAAAATTGGTGGTAGGGGATGAGCTTTTGTGAGTCACTGCTCACTTCTTCAGACTTATTTCTATTTATTCTTTGTATCCTCCTGGACCAAACTGAGATCCAGGTTTCCTGTCTAATTACCAATGTTGATATCTCCATGCCTGCTACACCTCTGCATATCACACCTAATCCAATCACACCTCCTACTGCCATTCAGCATCTGAAATCATCTTTATAAAGTTTCTATTTCTAGTACCTTGTGTTACATTTAAATAAATAAATAAATTTTATGGCACACACAGCATGGCCTGACAAAGTGACATTTATGTCAGATTTGGCCCTCATAACAAATGAATTCAACACTTCTGTGCTGGAGAGTTGCTGCTAGTCAGAATAAGATAATTCTGAGTTCAACAGAGCAGTGGAAAGGCTCACTCAAAGCTGCTTTCTGCCAAGTCAGCCCAATGGTCTATCAGGGTCTGATAGTCTGGGGCAGCGGTCTTTCACGTCACCTGGTATCTGATCCTTTTTTAAAACTGGAATGCCTGGGATTGAAATGGGGACTTGGTGCATGTAAAGTGGATGTTCTACCCCCAACCATGGCCTCACCCCCAGTTGCCTCACTATAAAGCAGCTTCATGTATGAGAGCTCTTAGGGTATCAAGATCATTGTTCAGATCGTCAGTAGTCCATGAAGATTAGGCCAGTCTGAAATAACACCTATTTTGCAGGGTTGTTGTGAGAATAAAATGAGGAAGAGGAGAACCCATGTGTACTTCCCTGAGCTCCTTAGAAGATTGGTAGGATAAAAATGTGATATTCAGAAGTGTATCAATACACTTAATAATTAATTAAAAGGAGTGAAAATATACCTTTTTTCCATATCACAGAGTAGGTACTAACGCAGGAAAAGACTGCTAAGATTCTAAGATTCTTTGTGGAAAACTTGTGGGAGAGTAAGATAACCTTTCTTATAGGTCAAATAAAACAGATCACTGCACCTGTAACTATTAAATACTACCTGAACATCATATTTTTATCATTTAACTAAAACATTGTTTAATACCAGCTGGCTCTTCTCTGACTAGAATGACACCTACACCCCCTACTGGCTGGTTCTGTGCACAACATATTTCATGTCAGACTTCTAGAAATATGAATATGTATTTACAAGCAGAGAATCCACAAAGACTTTTCCTGCCCATACCCTCTCCCCCTTTCCTGCTTCCTTATTTCCTTCCCACTAACTAACCTACCTTTATCTATACCCCCCCCAACTATGTTCTGCCCACCCTCAGCAGCCTGTCCCTGGGGAAAATCTGGCTGAATTGTGTGGTGTCTAGGGCAGCCAAGGCTAGGCCAGGCCTAGTTGCATGATGCCCACTGCCAGGTCAGGCTGGGCCCAGCCTGTTAATGCTGCCAACAGACCAGGCTGGGTTCAGTAAGACCAGGCTGGGTTCAGTAGTGTGGCTGCTGCCAGGCTGGGGCCAGGTGTGTGGCTACTGCCATTACCAGGCAAGGCCAGTTTGTGTGGGTAATGAGTCTGGTGGTTCTTTGTCAGGGGACATGAAACGGAAGGAGAGCGGGACCTGTTCTAGGGCTGTTTTGGCCTCCAAGTTACAGAAACTCAACACCTGGGAGACTCAGCAATATTGTTGGGGTTGCCTAGCATCTTCCAAAACAGACACTGAGAGCTCAGGGGACATTATTTTCTTAAAGATACAGATGTTGTTATTATTTTGGGGAGTTTTAATCCCTCAATTTTTTTTTTTTTAAGATTTCAGATTTTTCTGCAAACCTGGGACTTTGTTCAGGTTTGTAGAAAATCCCTCCATCTCTCCCCAGCTCCATTTTCCATATTCACACTCTGGCATAGTTCAGAATTAATTATGAATATAACTGTGTATCAGAATATATGTAAGAGCTTTGCACAAATGACATTAAAAGTGCCTTCTAGTCTTTCTAGCACAATTCACACATGTATTGATTGTTGTAAAGGTGCAGGAGGGAGGAGAGGGGGCTATGGCCAGTCTTGCTTTCACTTTGCCAGCCACAGATGTTCCTAAGGCTACCATTTAATTATGGATCGAGGCTGACTGTATCAGCAGCCTGCTTGGATTCTGTGGTTCAAGAGAAGCCTTTTATCAGAAGCACCTCATTGATTCTCCCCCATCTGGATGGCTAAAGTGATATGTACTTTTCAGGCCATGTGGGAATGAATGGGGAGAGGGGAAGTTCAATTTGATTAGGGAACTAACATGGGAAAAGAGTTAAACCTCTCCTTCTCAGGGGACTGCACTCCTATCTATACTGAAGGCCCTCTCCCCAAGGTTGCTCTTTGATGCTAGATTGTACACTAGGGGAATTTGAACTCAGATCACCAGCTAACTACATGCCCAAACCCTGCTTTGCGTGACTTTCTCTGTTTCCCTGCTCCTGGTGTTTCCTTCTCTGCTGTTTCTCTCTCCGTTGTCTTATTATACTTCCAACCTTCTCCAACTCATGTCAGACACATCCCAACCACTCCTGCACCTCCCTCCCCCACTTCATTTCCTGCCTTCCCACCCCCCATTTTACAGATTCCTTCCCTGGTGTCACACATGGCTCTGGTTCTTTCTGTTGGGTGTGCAGGGGGGGGTGATTTCCCCATTATGCTCTTATTGCCATTGCAAATGCAGAGGCATTCACAGTGGTGACAGACTTCCACAGGAGGATATTGCAAGATCCAAGTATCCTCCCACCCTACATTCCCCCCTCAGCAGTACACTTACTACCAATTTTTAAAAATGGTAAAAAGCACTCTGGCTAGTAAGAATCTTTTTTAAAAAAAATCAAAAAGCTCACCAGTGGAGGGGAGAATGGTGCCAGATGTGGGCAGGGAAGAGCAGAACTCCACACTGCCCCATCTCCAAACCTGTTTTGGGTATGGTCTTTCAAGACAGATTATACCAAAGCAGGCTGGAGAAAACCTGCAGTGGAGCCAGCCCCTGCTACTGCAGTCTGGGAGGAGTGCAGAGCAAAACTTGAAGGTTGAAATAAGTGCTATGAAATGAATCAGGGGAAAGTGTTCATTGGGTCTTTAAAAAATGATAGAATTCTTGTCGCCCAGTCAGAAGACATGTATAAACCATGGTATGTGATACCACACTTGACCCCTACATGCAGAGCACGTGCAGTTTCCTCCACGGAAATGACTTCTGCATAGAAAACTACCATGTACAGCAGCCCTAACTTTCCCGGAGGCAGTTTGACCTTCTTATTTCAATTTGTATGTCAATGACAAATGGTGAGTTAGAACCAGTTTGCAGAATCATGAGACTGCAGAAGACAAAAGGAGAGATCTTCCAAATGCACAACATTTCTTGCACACAATTCAACATGTCATTATTATATTCGGAATCTCAAGCCAGCACAATTCTGAAAGTTGATGATCACTGATGCATCCAACTTTTTTGTCCTCCCTGCAAAGCACCATGTTTCTCATCCAGTCACAAAATTCTGACACTATTCATTTTTTAAAGGCACACTAACTTTCCACCATTACCAAACTAGACAGAGCCTAAATCTGGCAAAAGAGAAGGAACTGGCATTTTCTCTCCATGTGGAGCAATTTCAAGTGGGATGTGAAGGGCTGGTGCAGTGATGAAGCATCTCGTGGCTCTGGGAAGAGAAGACAGTGAAACGGTCCCTCTGAGCATCCCACTGATGTAATGCAAGCACATGGAAGACCAAGAACCTGCAATGACCACTGAGAAAAGATAAGATACTTTCCTAGATTCCTTCCTGTTTGGCCACAACCAGATCCTACATGGCCTTCCCAGACTCAACTATAGCTGCCAGCCAACTGATGTATTGGGACTTCTTGGAGATAATTTCTACTCCTCCCTTCATGGAAAGGTCCAGCACTTGGAGCCAAAATGTAGCCTCTCCCAGCCTCAGCAAGAACTTTAGCTGTGACTGTTGTTCCTGTCATTTCTATCAACAGGAGCTCCTTCCAGGAAAAATGCTTCAACAGCAGGGACATCGTTCCACAGGACAGTGAAATCTCTTCCTTTCCTAGATGAGAACAATTTTCTCCCCCAGTCAGTATTTTTGGAGATGCAAATGCTTGGTTTCTGGGGGTGTCTTTCCATTTAGAACACTGTTCTACCCATCATGCCATCCTCCTGGAATACCCATCCTCCTGGAACACCCAATCTGCCTTCTGTTTCGGGCATCCTGTGCTCAAATGCTGTTCTCATGATATGCAATCAATGTCCCTATGGTAGGGGTCTTTCTCTTCTCACTCTCCCGATTTCCCAGGATGATGTTCAGTCTAAGAAAAAAATCATTGTTTGCTTCAGAAATACTGATCTGGCATAATTTCCCCAGTCAAACCCATCTGTAGTTTATTTATTTACTCAGATGATTCATTCAATCCTTTTCCATAGCAAATGTGTTTAAATAAACACAATGAAACCACCCAATCCCCTCTTGAAGCATGGACAGCTTCAAGAGGGAATTAGATAAATATATGGAGCAGAGGTCCATCAGTGGCTATTAGTCACAAGGTATAGATAGGGACTCTGGGGCAAGTGATGCTCTGTATTCTTGGTGCTTGTGGGGGTCAACAGTGGGAGGGCTTCTAGTGTCCTGGTCCCACTGCTGGACCTCCTGATGGCACCTGGTATTTTTGGCCACTGTGAACTGGATGGACCATTGGCCTGATCCAACATTGGCTACTCTTATGTTCTTATGTTTAATCCCAATGAATCCTGCCCTCCCAATTTTTTTTAAAAAAAATCAGCACCTAAAAATACCAATAAAAGCAAGAGATAAGCAACACCTAAACACAAATAAAAAACAAGTTTACTAAAAATGCATAGTTATTCTCCCAATACCACTCCTACAGTTAAGAAATTGGATCTCCCATGTGTAAATTTATTGGGCACCCTGACTGGCAAAAGGGTTTGAGAGGGTCCCTGTCACAGTGGGGACCAGCTTCAAATTTTGAAGGAATTCTGAGAAAGATGCCCTCTGGTATCCCTCTGACACTTACACTTCTCTGGGGAACCAGAGAGAGTTGCTGATCTACTCCCTGTATAGTAGGGGTGCATTTTCTCTGTTGCTGTCTTGACTGATATGGCAATGCTGGTTATGTTGGCCATCACTGGCATGGGCTTTTGACCTTCTTTGGTTGACAACCACATTTCAGGAGCTTGCTATCAGTACATTGGTTTCAGTGATATAAGCCAGCATGGTGATCTTGGGCTCCATGGTGCCTGCCAACACCTTTCCCTGTGCCCACCAAGTGTCTTTAGAAAATGGGCAGGGCCAGGTGGGGGTGTTGTCCAGCAAGGCTTCTGACTGGCTATTGGAGATTTGAGTGGCAGTGCAGATTTTTTTAAGTGTTGCTTTGGCACCTGTTTCCACCACAGCACAAGGATCTTCACTGTGTGACTGAAGGTAAGCTGCAGCAGCCATTTTATGGCTGGTTCCCCTCCTGTGACAGCCATTTTGTGGCTGGCCCACCACACTAAGTCAGAATTTCAAAGGTGTCTACAGGCTCAAATGTTGGAGACCCCTGACATAAGCTGCTTTGAGTCTCCATGATTGGGGGAAAGTAGGATATAAAAATGTTAAATAAATACCTGTTTCTAGGTCTTCTCTGGGTTCTATCGTGCAGGCATGCTCTGAAAGTTCCTAGCTGAAACTCAGATTCTCAGGCACATGGGGATGACTTGGACTGAGATCACAGCATGTGGGGAAAGGGGGCTTAAGCTCCTGTTTTCCCGACCTGAAACAACCCCAAGGAGCCTTTATTTGCCCCACTGGCAAACTTAGGTATACTGATGGGCTACATAGTGTCTATGTCGGCTGAAGCTTTCTTGTGTGCTGTGGTCGTGATCCCAGTTCAGGCTCACATGCACCTGGGGATCTAACTTTCAACAGAGCTTAAACATCACCAGCATGTGCTGCTCTTGACATAGGGCTGCCATCCCCCATCTAGATTGTGAGAATTCAGATGGGTTTTTAAGAATACGCAATCAGAGTGATGCAGTCTTCAGCATATGCTTTGTGACTCTTACCGAGCCATCATGCTTTTGACTCCCATCTTCAGGCACTTCCATCTACAGGGTGAAGAGACAGAGGGGAAGTTGTCATGAGTGATGACGAAAAGATTACTTTTCAAGTGATTCTCGAAAAGTACAACAAGTTCAGGAGTGGGCCCCACTTTAAAAAGCCTGAAAACTGTTTGTCTTAACCTAAGGCAGATTTCTGTATCCCAGCCTCCTTAATGACACAGTGACCAAATTAGAGATGTTCCTTTGATGGAAGATTGGCAGAACATGAAGTAGTTTTTCAATTAAACCTGAGTAATACTGTGATACCCAGGTTTCTGTTTCCAGCAGGAAAGAAGTAGCATGTGCCAGTTGCAGGCTTTGGGGGACTCATGGCAAGATGCCAACTGAGCCAAGTGTATGGCAGGCTATCCCAAGTGTGCTGCCACAGCATGCGTATATGCACACTCTCCCAGAAAGGAAGGAGGGGGCCCTCCACCCCTTGCGAAATGTCTGTGTATGTGAGTGGTTAATGAACATGGCTTCTGTTCTTCTGCTGTCATAGTGGTGGGGCAGATGGGGGGTACAGTCTGGTTGGTAGCAGGCCCTGGAGGGGCCCTGGCAGTAGGTTGACCTTTGATTTCATCCCTACCACCAGGGCACAAAGGAAGCAGCACATAGATGCCAGTCTTGCTCAGGGCTTCATCTCGTAGAATCCTTAAGACAGAAGGGAGTACCAGGTTATGAGGTGGTTGTATTTGAACAAGCCACCAGGAACATCTCAGTTTTGAATTTTTGTTTAAAAAGTTTCTCACAAATCCCACATTAATCCATCAATTAAATACAGAAGATGAAATATACATACATTTGAGCTGCCATTGTGAATATTTACAGTTATTAATGAGAACTGGGTCTAAATAGTTTCTGGGCAACTTGTAGGTTTCCATCCCAAAGTCACACAGTGGACCTCAGGTGGGCCAGCCCAAGGCAAACAATCAACTCCACCCTGCTGGATCTTACCATACTATCTTGGTACAACAGATCTGTAATTTCTCCCGGCTAGAAGGTGAACAAACAAAAGTATTAGAACATGTTGTTCAGAAGTTGTATTGTTACCTTTTTCAGTCTCATGAGGGCCCGCAACCTATGTCTTGATTGGCAAATGTGGCCCAGTACAGAACCATATGCAGATCTTTTAATAAGAGAATGAAATCTCTAAGTCAAAATCTAGTGGAGAGATAGGTGGGATGCTAGAACAACCAGGATGTGAAGGGAATGGCAGAGCTTCTTAGAGATGCATTATGGGAAAGGGTAATGACAGAGATGAACAGTTACCCAAAATCTGTGGGAACTGTGCACAGGTTTGTGCCAGTGCACTAAAAAAAAATGGTGCAGGTTACTTATGGTGAGGCTATTTCCTACTTCAAAGATTCACAACAACCAGTGTTTGGTCTGTGTATTATGAATTCACATGTCATGCTACACTGTCAGGGCCAGCCCAAGGTTTTTTTGTACCCTAGATGGGGCTACCCTCAGCACGCGCCCACCAATCATAGGGTTGCCAACCTCCAGGCAGGGCCTGAAGAGAAGGAAGTCCAGCTGCTGAGCACGTGCCCCCCACACACACACAGAATGGAAGGAGGTGGTGGGCTGCTCCACTGCCCCTGCCAGTCCCCCGGGGGAGTGGGTTTGCAGGTCCCCGGCTCCTGAGAAGGCGGCATCGGGGCTCTAGGCCGCAGCGGCAGTGGGGTTGGTGGCCTGCGGAGCTGCGAAGCTGGGCAGAGAGCCCCGGGACAGTCCAGTCCAGTCCGCTCACCAGGCCTGGTTCCTGCAGAGGCTCCTCCTGGTGCCCTTCGGGTTTCCCTGCACGCTGCTGGCCTGGAAACACTGTATACTTTCAAAGTATGTAAATGACCTTTCTTACAATGGGCCTTTGTTGATCTCTCCCTCTGAATTTTGGTGTAATTTCGTCTTTAATTAGAAAAGGTTGCTGACCCAATTTGACTATGATTGGTTGAATTATAGACAGATTTATGATTTATTTAAGACAGATAAAAAAAGTATGGTTTCAGGAGAAAAAATAATGAAATTGAAATTGTATGGGCTGAAAAAGGTAAAAAAATGATTTCAAAAATATATAAGGTTTTATTGAAGTGGTACACAGAAGATGAAATGGTAAAAGAACAAATGATAAAATGGGCTGTAAATGTAAATAGTGAAATAACTATGTCATCATGGGAGTGTTTGTGGAAAAAGTCAATGAAAATTTCAACTTGTGTTAATGTGAAAGAAAATTGTTATAAAATGATGTATAGGTGGTATATGACTCCAAAGAAAATTGCTAATATTAATGAGACTATGTCCAACAAATGTTGGAAATGTAGAAAAAAAGAAGGCTCATTTTACCATATGTGGTGGACTTGTGATAAGGCCACAAGTTATTGGACGGAGATACATAGTGAAATACAAAAAATCCTGAAATGTACTTTTAAAAAAGATCCACAAATATTACTGTTAGGTCTCAAAATGGAAGAAATAAATGTAACCAAGAGAACATTGTTATGGTACTTGGTTACAACAGCTAGAATGACTTATGCACAATTCTGGAAACAAGAAAAGATACCTGAAATATGGGAATGGATAAGGAAGATGCTTTTTATGGCAGAAATGGATAAATTGACAAGAAAGCTTAACAATGAAGAGGATGAGGACTTTTTTGCAGAATGGAAAGACTTTAAGGAATATCTTGAGAAAAATTGGGACGTAAAAAATAAATTGACTTGCTTTGATAGCTATTAAGAACAAAATATAGAAATGATTATGAATAATTAGATTCTTAAAATGTTACCTTAAACTGATAAGGAAAGTGATGTATAGTAATTGATAATTAGATAATAGAGGTGAGTTTTATGTTAAACTAAGAAATATATAAGGGGTTACAAAGGGGTAAGAGCATTGCGGGAAGACTTGTATTGGGACGGGAGGGGATAAAAGAAAAGGATATGTGATATTCATAAGATGTAATACTGAACATGTTAATATATCCAATAATAAGTAATTTTGAAAAAAAAAAAAAAGGTTGCTGACCCCTGGATGACACTGTTCTCCTGTGGTGTATGTGATCCCATGTCAAAATGAGGTAATGTGTTCTAAAGTTGGGCAAATGGGAACTGTATGACCACATGGACAAGCTGCAATTTGCAAGGCAGCACGTGTGGATGGCCACACAGGCGAGGACCAAGTTGGTCAAGGGAGCATTCTACATACCATTAGCAACGACTGCCTCCGTGCTCTCAAGGCTGCTGTTTTTATCGCTCCTCTCTGGTATTCTGTTTCAATCATATTTGACTGCCAAAGGAAAATGAAAGTGTTGATGCAAAAAGAATCCAGGGAGAATATGTGACTGCTTCCAGATGAGTGAAAGATAATGTGTGGCTGCTTTTTTGACCAGCTGCCATGGAGTGATACTGATTTACACCCACAAGGAAATTACCCCCTCCCACTACTCCTTTCCAAGATTCCAGGTGAAGCAGCTGTACCTTTTCTAGGTTTGTCAGTGTAGTGAGGACGTCCCCAGCCTTTCCTTGTATGACATCATTTGCAAGCATAGTGTCTGAGATGCTGGCCCCGCGGATATTCCGTAGAACTATCTCTTGTTCCTGCTCGATATTGAACTTGATGGATCTCACCTCGTGGACTATTCTGTAAGGGTCAAAGTCAGGGAAGCTGGAGACTTTTCCCAACAACTACTTCTTCCATCAAAAGCTAATTTCCCAGACTATGGGCAGAGCGCTGGCCCATAGCTACAGTGGGGCTCTTGGGGGCTCTGCCCCCTCCCTTAAAGGGACAGCTCCACAAGATAGCTAGCAAGAAGAAGACTCCGTGGCCAGCAATAGAGGCCACACAGCTGCCCCTCTGTTCCCCTGCAAGCCAGCTGAGCAGAGAGGGATTCAAAATTTAAACCCCCCTCTCTGGAATCATGCTGGAGTTTAAAGTTTAAACCTCCTCTCTGCTCTGCTGGCAGGTGAGGAGAAGAGAGGGGAGGTGCAGCCTCTTGCCAGTGGTGGAGTCTTCTCCCTGCTTGCTAGCAGGAAGAGGACTTAACAGCTGGCAAAGGAGGTCACACAGCTGCCCCCTCTCTTCCCCCACCAGCCAGCTGAGAAGAGAGGATGTTTAAACTTTAAACCACCTCTCTGGATTCACGCCACAGCTGCAGCATGATTTCTTCATTGGATACAATGGGTACAATGGAGAAATCATGACACCACCGTGGCATGACTCCAGACTGAGGGCTTAAAGTTTAAACCCCCTCTCTGCTCAGCTAGCTGGTGGGGGAAGGAGGGGGCAGCCACATAGCCTCCTTGTCCACCAGGTCTTCTTCCTTCTAGCAAGCAGGGAGAAGACTCCTCCCACTTTCCGCCCACCTGCCAGCTGGGTCTCCACAATGGAGAAATCATGCTGCCCTCTCTGCTCAGCTGGCTGGCAGGGGAACAGAGGGGGCGGCCACATGGCTTTGTTGCTAGCCCCCAAGCCTTCTTGCTAGCAAGCAGAGAGTAGACTTGCCCAGCTGGCAACATTCCCTCACAGGGTTTAAATTTTTAATTTAAATTAAGCTGGCACTAGCAGCCCCCCAAACCCGGGAGCCCCCCAAGATAAAAAATCCTGGCTACGGGCCTGGCAAAGCTTCAACATTTTCACACTGGGGAAGCTAAAATGGAATTGTTAAAGGAAAGCCTCTGCATTTCAAGGTTTTATATAGCAGCTGAGGTTGATTCCCTATGAATGTATATGCTATTCATCTGTTTGTTTTTGAGGGGCCACAAAAATTTCTTCTGTTGTACTGGCACAGACTAATATGACTACCCCTCTAGACTCTGCTTTGGAAAGGATTTCTTCTTCCATCTGAAATTATCCTTTACACATTCTGATACTCCCAGGTTGGTGGAAACAAAGTAAAACAGGAGTCCAAGGGCACCTTAGAGACTAATCAAATTCATTCCTGCATAAACTTTTGTGGTTCAGAGCTCACTTCATCTGATGTATGAAATGTACATCCATAGTAGAAATACTGTTGCTTTTAGTACAAATATTTCTGCTAGGGATGCACCTTTCAGACATCTGGTGAAGTGAGCTTTAACTCATGAAAGTTTCTACTGAAATAAATTTTGTTAGTCTCTAAGGTGCCCCGGACTCCTGCTTTTATATTTTAGTGAGTCTGTATGGTACAAGAGGAGAAGCCCAGAGCAGGGTACACATATAAAGCCACCTTCTACTGAATCAGAACCTTGGTCTATCAAGGTCAGTATTGCCTACTCAGACTGGCAGTGCCTCTGCATGGTCTCAGGCCATGTGTGTTTCATATCTCCTGTTACCTGATCCTGATAGCTGAAGACACTAGGATCTGAATCTGAGACCTTCTGCACAGAAAGCAGATGCTCAACAGCTCAGCCACAGTCCCTCATTCCATAAACTCTTGAGGAGACCACCAAAGACCTGCAGTCCTTAAGCTGAGGCAATCATTTCCACAGCTTCCCAAGGGCTATTGAAAGCTCTCTACATCTTCAGGGAAAGGTGGGGAACAGGAAATCCAGGCCAGAAAGGTCATGTTATGTGCTCCTGAGGAGACACCAATGGCCTGAGACATAAAAGGGCTTCCAATAAAGATGTCACATGAGATCAAGCCCACATGGCATAGTGGTTCAAGTGTCAAACTAGGATCTGGGAGACCCAGATTCAAATCCTCACTCTGCCATGGAAGCTTGTTGGGTGACCTCGGGCCAGTTACA
Source organism: Gekko gecko (assembly GCA_029375565.1). Classification (NCBI taxonomy): domain Eukaryota; kingdom Metazoa; phylum Chordata; class Lepidosauria; order Squamata; family Gekkonidae; genus Gekko; species Gekko gecko. Next base: position 210,718,590 of record JAPDNY010000005.1, on the reverse strand, counting down.
CACTCTCAGCCTAACCTACCTCACAGGTTTATTGTGAAGATAAAATGGAGAAGTGGAGTGGAATGTAAGTTGCTTTGAGTCCCCATTGAGGAGAAAAGCAGGACATAAATATCTAACATATAATTTTTTAAAATAGATATTTCTAAAAAGAGACCCATGTTCTCATCCAGAATCCCCATTTTTCTCTCTAGTTTTGTAGGTGGGATCAGGACAGATTTTGCACCTTCTAACTCAAAAGAAGATCAAGCAAGGATCTTGGCTTGACTTACTGACTGAGCTCATCCCGGATCTCCCGGTATTCCTTTAGGTTCTCATGGATCGCTTCCAGGACAACGCAGAGATCATCACAGGTGGAATCGTTCAGGTTACCCAAATTACCGTAGCTAAGCAGATCCTGACAATGGACCATGGCTGTGGCATGCATAACTTCTTTCATGTGCATCGGTGGCAGAGGCGGGAGGGCATCATCATCTGTGCCATCCTGCTCAAGGATGAAAAGAGTTAGACCCCTGTTTGTGGCCCTCTGCTTGTGGCTTGGACCCCTGTTTGTGGCCTGGACCCAATTCATACACCTGCATTCTGTTTTCAGTTTTCTCTGCCTAAAATGGATAGTGGCTCCAGGGCTCTTTTTGTAACAGGAACTCCTTTGCATATTAGGCAACATACCTCTAATGTAGCCAATCCTCCAATAGCTTACAGTAGCCCCTGTAAGAAGAGCTCTGTAAGCTCTTGGAGGATTGGCTACATTAGGGTGTGTCGCCTAATATGCAAAGGAGTTCCTACTACAGAAAGAGCCCTGGCTGTTTCCAAAAAGCTTCCATTTTGTGTCTAAACTGTTTGTTGTTGTTTTGTTGTTGTTTTTCCTGGAGCATCCTAACCACTCACATTCTGTGTTTTCCCCTACTTTGCAGCAGCCCTCTCCAACCTTAGTTTGATATGCTCTTTTGGAAAAGGTAGTAGTCAAAGTGCTTCTGCATGCTCTGTGGCCAGGAAAGTGCTGATTTTTGCAGGTCCTGCTCAAATTAGTGCCATTTTGTTTACCTCACTGTCCCAAGACACACACACAAACACAAACCCTGTGCATTATCAGAGGACAAGCTTGGCTTGTAGGATGCTGGTACAGCACTTGGAGAAAGCTGCCTTATTCAAATTAATTAATTTATAGTCCACTTTTCTCCCCAGCAGGGACCCATAATGACTTACAGCATCATTTCTCCTTCCTCCATGCTTTCATCATCACAACAACCCAGTGAGGAAGGTTAGGATGAGAGACAGAGTGACTGGTCCAAGGTCACCCAGCAAGCTTCCATGGCAGAAAAAGGATTTAAACCTGGGTTTCCCAGATCCTTGTCTGACACTCTCATCACTGGTCCATCTAGCTCTGTGCTATCTATTCTGTAGCTCTTGTACATGTAACTATCTCAAATACACAAGATCATACCATTAGGTCTTGTCCTCAACAGAGACTTGTCCTCAACAGGGCAAATAAGCGCCTCTCTAGGGCCATTTCAGATCAAGAAAGCAGCACTGGGGGGAGGTCTAGACCCTCCTCCATGCACTGTAGTCACAATCTGAAATGGGCCCATGTGAGCCCGGGAGCATAAAGCTCACAGAATGCATCTGTGACATAACCCATGAATGTACCAGAGAAAAATGTAAGACTCAGCAGTGAAGCTCGCTGGGGAATCTTGAGTCAAGCATGTGCTCTCAGCCTAACCTACCTCATGGGGGTGTAGAGAGGATAAGAAATGGAGAAAGGAGAACCATGCAAGCCATCCTGAGCTCCTTAGAGAAACGGCAGAAGACAAATGATCTAGATGGGCAGATAAACAGACAGACCTTATTCACTCTAATCAAACGCTAAGCTATACCCTTCTCACCTGCCAGAGCTGTCAGCTACCTGGCAAAGACCCACTTGATAGCAACAAACTTAGTTTGGTTTTGTCCTCCCTGTTTATCTTTAGGTTTTAAATCAGATACATTCAAGCCACCAAACAATTTGCAATGGCTTAAAGATGACTATTTATTGTGTATTAAAATTATTTTTGAAATTAAAAGTATTTTTAATTAAATATTAAAATATTTGTAATTGTTTGCAAACATTACAGTGTTTTGTAAAAACTGGATTTTTTATATTGTGAGTTGTGACACTGAAACAGGTTAGTGATACATCACCCACAGTACCCTGATGTTGTTTTCATTGAATGCAAAGCTGCTACTTGGAGGAAAGCCTGTGGAAAGCACAAGCATATTTGCACAGATGTAGGTGATGAAGATGAGGAAAGTAACCCCTTCCACTTTCCCTACCAGTCATTTTGCTGTTCCAAATATTCCCCCCTCCTTGTGCTGTTTTTCAACCATTCTGTCTGCCCAAAACTGCACTCTCCCTGCATCTGCTTTTTTCCCTTACATGGAGAAGATGCAGGATCACCCCTTATCTCCCACCTTGGCTTCTTTTCCCAGTCAGTTTACATTAAGACTCACATCCAGCCCAGTATATGCTGCCTCTGAACGGGCCAGAGACTGTGACTGCCGTTCCTCATTGTAAGCAGCCACTGACTGCTCCAGGTTTGTCGTTACCACAGCCACAAGCAGATTCGCACAGATGAAGGCCCCACAGGTGATGAAGATGAAGAAATAGAGAGCCCCCCCAATCTTCAAGGCCATGCCTTCATCGCTGAAGAGGAAAGAGAGGTGGGTTTACAAGTGACACCATTGACCTTCTCCATTGTGCATCCTGTCCGGAGCATATTTTTAATCATCCATCCTCCAACAATATACCTTTTATACACAACCAGTGCAAAGACAACATTTTAAAATTTACTGTCAGGGAACAAAAAGTGATTCAAAGATAAAGCATTCCTAAGAACATGAGAGCAGGCCTGCTGGATCAGACCAGTGGTCGACCTAGTCCAGCATGTTACATCCAGTTGCCCTGCAGGGCCAACTAAGAGGGCAATATTATTTTATTTTATTTTGCAATTTTTATCCTGCCCTACCCCTCAAGTGGGCTCAGGGCAGCTTACAACATGTCAGGAAAAAAAACAGTAGAACATTTCCATAAAACATTGAGACCAATTCTGCAAAAGCAGTTGTTCTGCCCTTGGTCTTCCGTTTCCCCCGGTTGTAATGCTCAATTTCCCACTATTTGCTGCGTGGCCACATTCTGACCCGCATCTCCCCCCAATTTCCCCTGTGTCTTCTTGATCCTAAAAAATAAGGATTAAGAAGATGCAGGGGAAATTGGGGGGGAGATGTGGGTCAAAATGCGGCTGTGCAGCAAATAGTGGGAAATTAAACAGTACAACCAGGGAAAACTGGAGACCGAGGGCAGAACAACTGCTTTTACAGAATTGTTCAGATTCATTAAAACATTAATTTCAATAACATTAAAATTAAATAACTAATTTAAAATACCTAATGGCAGCTCGGCAATTTATTACATTCCACTTTTTTACTTTACTCTTCTTGCTTTTTAATGAATAATCCTAATAGTATTAGGGATCCTTAGTTCACCATTTGATTGCACATAGGTTTCTGAAGTATTCCTGCTTCAGATGTCAAGAAGGTGGTTAAACTCAACATAGGCTGCCACCTTTAAACCTGGCTCTCCATTCCAGATACTGACTACAACCAGTTTAGAGCAATAACCAAGTGTCGGACAGAAAAACAAGTCCTGCCTCCTCCCTATTCCAGCAAACGACCATATCATCCCACCATTAGAGCAGTTTGTGTACTCCAGTTGCCAGTGGCAATGGAAGCTCAGCAGCAGGAGTCGACAGTTATCGCTGCTCTCACCTTGCCAGAGACCAGTTTCTCCCCTGATAGTGCCTCCTAGCACTGTTTCTAGACATGGAGGTTCCTTCAGTCACTATAGCTAGTAGCCATTAATGGATACCTCCAGCATCAATCTGCCTGATCCCCTTTTTAAAACCAGCTATGTCATCACTATGTCCTCTGACAGTGAATTCCACAATATAATTATTCATTGAGTGACAAAGTCAGTCCTGAATCCATAACCAATCAACTTCATCGGATGCCATGCACGTTGTAGTATTATGAGAGAACCATTCTCTGTATCCATTTACCCAGGTGTAATTTCATATGTCATGTCCCCCCTTCCAGTTATAGTTTTGCAAAACTGAAGCCCCAGTCTCTAGCCTCTTCTCATAGGAAAGGTGCTCCCAGCCCTTAATCATCTTGGCTGCAGTTTTTCTGGCTCTGTAATACCCTTTTTGAGATACAACAACAAAAACTGTACATAGTTTGAATCACATATAAGAAAGATGAAAATAGTCCATAGCATCCCAACTGGCAACTGGATAGATGCACACACTCCTGTTTGGACTGTATTACTACTTGTTCATTTTGATTAGAGATGAGAAGAGGCTTACTCACTCAAAGGCATCATAAATGTTAATCCACCCATCCTGTGTTATGCAGATGAAAAGTGTGTACAAGGCAGTCCCCAAATTCCCAAAATGCACTGGGACAAGACTTCCAAACAGCGTCACACCAAACACAGAGAAGACCTGCAAAAGAGATAAGATATGTGAAACCCTGATTTATTTTACCTATGGTTAGTTTGTGAAACTGGGATTCAGTTCACAATCACTCGAATTTTTATTTGTTTTAACCAAATTCTAGTTTCAGTTACATCAGTCTGTCACTTGGGAGGGGGTTGCCAGGGAACAAGCCAGGATCAAGTCTAGACATTTGCATCCATATATTGCATGAAACCAGAGTTAATGTAGTTAATAAATCAACTTCAGATACTTGTTTGACAGACCCCAACTTAACCACAGTCCATGGAGTAGCCTGCACTCAGACATTATCAGCATTTGCTCCATACTGATGCCTGATTAGTCAAGGAACAAAGAAGCTATAGCTGTGAGATCTAGGAATGCAGAAGGGAAGGCAGATCAAGTATGTTTGATGCACTTCTGTTGGGCCCACATATGTGAATACATAAAGCTGCCTTCTGGTAAGTCAGACAGACCTTGGTCTGTCAAGGTCTGTATTATCTACTCTAACTAGCAACCGCTCTTCAGAGTCTTAAGTCGAGGTCTTTGGACATCACCTACAAGCTTTTTAACTAGAGATGCCAGGGACAACCTGGGATCCTCTGCATGCAAAGCAGATGCTTGAGCACTAAGCCACAGCCCCAACCCTAGTTTAGAGTTAACGGGATAAAGGCATCTTACCAGCATGATAGAAAAAAGCAGGACCATGATGTTAAGCATGTCAGGAGTGGACTTCAAGATCACCTGTATCATCCTACCCAGACCAGCCACTAAGGTACAAACCTGCATCAGTCGCATTATTCTGGAAAGAACAGAAAGAATTATATGTATCAGTTGGCAATCTCCTGTCCAGCTAAGGAGGATGTAACTTTTTGTCACTGAGAATTCTGTAGCATCAGCTAGAAGACAGTCGGGGTCAAGCAAAGATGGTCTGCCTTCAGGGTGATTTTCAGCCATGAGGGAATTTGGATCAGGCCCACAGTGAGGGTAAGCTTAAACTAATTTAGCATAAGAAGGGTAGGGAAGACCCATCAATGATGGACTCAGGCAGTTGTCCCAAATATGAAAATAGGGGCATCACATGAAACTTCCTGTTTACATCTGTGAAATGCTGGGGGAAGGGTATGAGATCACATACCCTTCAATGTTTTAAAAATGAAAATACATGCAACTCTGTTTTTACACCAAGGATTGTAGCCTAAATACTGTTATCAACCATCATATTTATTTATTTATACTCTGACAGATTGGCCTGCAAAGCAAATTAATTACGATCTCAGTTGAAAGACAGTTGTTGAAATGTGTAGTTCTGTTGTTTGTTTTGAATACATGAAGCTGTCTTACACCAAGTCACACCACTGTTCCATCAAAATCAATATTATCTATTCTGATTGGCAACAGCACTCCAGGGTCTCAGGCAGAGGTCTTTAAATTACCAGCTACCTGATTCTTTTTAACTGGAGATGACAGGGATTGAACCTGGAACTTTCTGCATGCAAAGCAAATGCTCTGCCAATGAGGAATTCTCTGTCCCCAGCCCCAATCTCCTGTACTTGAGAAATTAAGAAGCAAGAAAAAAAAATGCCCCCCCCCCATAGTGATGAAGCACTGCCAGAAGTGACTTGCTTCATCCCCGAACTCCACTCTTTTGAGGCACTGCCCTCCAAACCTCCCACTATTTGCCTAGACAGTGGCCCCGGTCACACGGGAGGATTTGCCCTGCGAAACGGACAGGTTGAGGGTGCATCAAACGGGCGCAATGATACGGCAACATCTGGGAAACGTAGCACACCCATCACCAACCCGTACCTTCAGCCCAAAGAAGCAGATTTAAAAAGTACCAGCAAAAGGGTAGTAGCAACTGGAAAATGTGGGTCACAGGCGAGCATCGGATCGCGAAAGTGGAGTTAATCCAGCGCATCTGGCACATGCATGCGTCCCGTTGCACCGGATGTGTTTTTCCCAAGCCTCCACAGTATGCAAAGAAACGTAAGATCGTGTGTGTGCAAGAATGTGAAAGCGAAACCCTTTGATGTGCTTCAACATTGCCATGTGATTGCCGGCTATTGGTGTCTGCACGGCATCTTGGGGACCGGTCTAATCGCGCTACCGCACATCTTTTTGCTCCACCTCTAATTTGCCTCCCTTCAGCAGCACGGTATCCCACTCGTGTGACCGGAACCAGTGCTGGGAATCCTAGCTCTTGTGTACAAGACTTGGTAAAGCAATTTGTACAACAGGAACAGAGATATACCTTGGCAGGTGTCAGAAAATAGGGACTGTAAATGATAAATAAAGATAGTTGGAGAGTGCATGAGAACCATATACTGTGACTTGCTAGGTGTTCAACAACCTCTCAGGTTCTGACACTGCAAACAAAACCAGGAGAATAATCAAGTTTTGGGGGGATGGTCAGACATCGCTCACAGGGAGCATTTGGCTGGATAGATCACAAGTCAGGCAGGCCCATACAATTTGTCCCGTAGCTGAGCAATCATGAAAAGACTAGAGGCTGCCCACCTTCCAATTCCTACCTGAGGATGTGAAAAAATGTTCTGTCAGACAGCACAGGAATTAATAGGCCGAAGAACAGAAAGACCACAATGAGAAAATTGAGGATATTCCAGCCATCCTACATGAAAAGAACAAGCATAAGAATAGACGAGCCACCGTGATAGCTCACTTAGTAGTTCAGGAGAAATCAGTGGAATCAAGTCGGGTGGCCAGATGTGGAGGACAGTATTTTTTTCTGACCCTGAAATGTGAGGGTACTGATTCTGTATAGTAAAATTGGCTGACATGGCTGTGGAGGCTGAGTTCCTGAGCAGCCACAGAGTACTCAGAGCCACCTGCATTTGGGAGAAGGGCTGTTCAAGCTAACCTAGTTACTTGGAGGGAATTAAAGAGGAGAAAGGAGAGCAGAGGCCATCCACAGGGTGCACCTGGATAGCAAAAAGAGCCAGCATTTGAGGAACTGTATTCCTATTTAAATCATTATCATTGTATTTGTTGGGATGGGGACTTATCCACCTCAACTGGTCCAGGGAAGCTGCCACAGAGAGTGAGATGTATAAAGCCTCAGCACCTCAGTTAATTGGCAGCTGGGGCTGAGGTAGACAGTCCTGTGGTTTCAGAAAAGGGAACATCTGATGGCTCATAAAGGCCAGAGTTTGTGTGGGATGTTGGAAGATTCTTTGGGGCCTGTGTGAAATGCAGCACACTCTATACATGGGAAGGGAGGTCAGCAGCGACAAAGGTGGGAGTAAACAATCCTGGAAAAGGGCCCTTCCTCAACCTCACCCCTCCCATGCCCCCTCCACAGGAGGAAGGGCCCACCTGGCCAGCATCATCTCCCATGTCTGGGGTTTGGACAGCTGACTTCAGTAGCTCTGGTAGCTCCTGCCCATATCGCACTGGGTGAGGACCAGCCCTTGCTTGGTCCCAGGGGGAGAGAGCTGGCAGTGATTCTGGGCCCTGTGCAAAAGTTTTGGATGGGTCCCCAGAACCACTAAGGCCACCCCTGTTCAGAAAGAAGTCAACCAAAAGAGGTGGGAGATTGGTGCTGTAAACCCCTTCCATAGCAACTGAAGAAGTGTGTGAGGAAAACATTGTGTTCACTTAGACATTGAGGCTAGTGTCAACCACTGAGCAGGTTAAGGGGATCCTTCAAACATAAGAAAAGCCATGCTGGATCAGACCAAAGGTTCATCTAGTCTAACATCACCTTTCCAACAGTTTCAGAGCATTAGCCACATTGGTCTGCAGTAGAACTTGTATCTGATAAAGGGAGCTCTGACTCACAAGAGCTTATATTCAAAAAATCTTGGTGGTTTCTGGTGCTACTGAACTCAAATCCCACTGTCCTTTCCAACAAGGACTGCTGTGATGCCCAGAAGCAAGGTGTGAAGGCAACAGGCCTTCCCAGCCTGCCATATGAGCTGCTCCCTTAAAAACAAGGCCCCCCTACACTTCTTGAAAAACAATCCAGCGCTTGGCTATTCCTCAGATACTTGTGCTTGGGCAGCTCTCAGTAAAACCAAAGCACAGAGATTCCCATGTGGGCCTTGGCAAAACTGGACCACTGAATACTCTAAAGGGAGGTCTAAAAGACAGCCAGCACCCAGTTCAATGCATTAATCATATGAATCATAGTCAATTTGTTCATTCATTGCTTGATTAAATTGGTTGACTGGCATCCAGAATAAAAATTATCAATCTAAAGGAAAAGAAATCCTTTGTATGGCTTAGATCCTGACCTCATTGTTCACTTCCAGAAAGGATTCGTCTAAGGATGAGGGGATGGAATATCCATGGATTTTCCCTGCACTCTAGGATTTCCCAGGCTGTTCTCAGGTAGTCCTCGATCCACCATAGACCCCCACAAATATATAAACATACACATATATATAGACACACATTACACAGAGGATTTTATTGTTTGTGTGTTTCAGGACACCACTGTTTTAAAGTTTTCTTGGGGAGACGTTCCAATTTTGTGACATTTTTCCTGTAGCCACCAGTTTTCAAGAATGGTGGATATGGTTATTGTGATATTTAAAATTCACATAGGATGCTCATTAGTCAATAAAACCAAATACACTATTATATTAGTTGTAGAGGCCGCCATTTTCCCTGCAGCTGCCATTTTACAGGATGGCAGATCTTTTTCACATTCTTGTAGGATGCTCATATTGGCGTCAAACCATATGTTTTGCAGGCCAATTAAACCCACTATACTATTCCTTTAGTTGTAAAAGCAAAATAAACTATTATTTTTTAAGATTTGTAATATCTGGAGGGGAAAATCAGTCTAAACAAGCTGTTATTTTTTAATGTTTGTAATGTTGGGACAGCAGAACAAAAAGGGGGAAATTCCAGGTGATAGATGACTGATGTATTATACAAAGTCCCTATGTGTTTCACTGGGCAGGCATCATCAGGGGACTCTATAAAAACATAATTTTGTATTTAATACAGATAATAAAAAGACTCAATAAAAATCACTGCAGAATTATTAAAAATAGTATTTAAAAGACAGAATCAAAATTAATTTCCAAAAATAGATACATTTTTGGTCAATATACAACATGGGATAAACAAAGTATACACTGGAAATGAAGCAAAGCAAATAAAAATATAATATATGAAGTAAATACTGACCAGAACATTCACCTAGTGCTGGGACTGTCCACAGCAATTAAATTCTTTTACAGTGGGGAATGATGCAGCTTTTTTTTATATAATACAACAATTAGCTGAGCAAAGTCAGAAGTCCCAGATCAGAGTTTAACCCATGAGGTGCCAAAGTATGCAACCTTAAAATCCACTCCATTTCCTTTTTTAACAGAACTTTTTCATTATGATGGTAAGATTTATATGTATTCTTTTTTTAATCAAAGCTTTTCATATTTTGAATTAGGTTACAACACTTGCAGTGTCCGCTTCTAAAATGGCCTTTGAGCAAAACTGCTCCTGGGATAGTTCTTTGTAGGTTCATGGGAACAAAGGTGTTGCTGTGAACCGGTTTGTCTTTTAAACTGGATGCTCTTTTAAAAGAGATTAGTTTTTTATCACAAAGCAGAACATCATCTCTCCTTATATATAATTCTGTTTTCAAGTGGCAGAGTTCCATGCACTCCCAAATCAGTTGGCTCCGTGATGTGTCAATCACAAGATGTCTCTATCCACTAGCTGCGTTGCCTGAGTTCTCTCCCGCCCACTGCAGACTAGGCCACTCTTCTCTGATTGGGCCAGTGTTTCAAGGTCATTTGCATATGGAAACTGATTGGACTTTACTCCATTCTGCACCGCAAACTCCCCCCCCCCGTGAGACAGTTGGAAGTGTCAGTAGCATATGCGACCTGGTGTATTCTGAGGTAAAAGATGTCCTCACCCACAACACATTACTTCCCCTTCAAAAGAAAAACCCAATAACACAACCATGTTACACCACAAAAAAGACAGATCACACCACAAGCAGAATACCACAAGGCAAAAAATGATAGGAAAAGGTGCCAGCAGTCACCCCATTATTGCCACAGATAGACAGATAAAGGTAGGCTGATGGTTGCCTGGACAGGACACAGGGTTGCCAGCTCCAGGTTGGAAACTTCCAGGATATTTTAGGGATGAAGCCTGCTGAGGGTGGGGTCTGAGGAGGAGGAAGAGGGGGACCTCAGACAGATACAATGCCATAGACCCCACCTTCCAAACAAGCTGTTGCCAATCTCCAGTGACAGGTGGAGAGCTCTAAAAGCTCTGGTGCTAATTCAAAGTGCTGGGGATGTGTTGCGTTCTGGCAGGGGATGCTGTGAGTGTAGAAAATGAATTATCGACAGAGTAGTGTTTTGGAAAATCTTTAAGAATTGTTTGGTCCATTTAATATGGGGGATCCATCCAGAGCCTCCAGCATTTTCTCACTCTGCTGGCATCAAAACCAATTTATGGCAAAATAGAGATATGGAGACTTCTCCATCCTCCTTTGCATCAATCTTTGTTGGCAGCCCTAGGCCTGCCAACACTCTCATGGTGACTTCATGCCCTCCTCACTGGCATTACTTCACTAGCCCTGGCTGCTTGCTCCTGTTCAGCAGGAGCCTCCCTATGGAAGCTGCCTGGGTAATTTTGGATCAGGCACAGACTTTCTGCCTAACCTAGCTTGCAGGGTTGCTGTACAGATCACAAAGCAGAAGAGGAGAATGAAGTAAGCTGCTTTCCTCCCCACTAATGAGAAAGACAGAACTTTGCCTAGGAAGAGGCTGCTGAGACAGGAGGAGATAAAGTTGCCAACTTCAGGTATGGAAATTCTTGGAGATTTGAGGGGTGGAGCCTGGAGAAGGTGAGGTTTGAGGAGAAGTGGGCCTCAGATGGGTACAGTGTCATAGATTCCACCCTCCAAACCAGTAATTTCCTCCTGGGGAACCATTGTTGCCAATATCCAGGGGAGGGCTGGAGATCACTTAGAAATACAACTGTTATCCAGGAGGGAGGTGGGAGGAGATGGAAAGCTGAAGTCAGAAGGGGAGATAAAGGTAGGTTGGTGGTTGGCTGGGAAGGTGATAGGTTTGCCAACTCCAGGCTGGGAAATTCCTGGAGATTTGAGGGGTGGAGCCTGGAGAGGGTGGGGTTTGAGGAGGGGCGGGACCTCAGACAGGTACAATGCCATAGTGTCCACCCTCCAAAGAGCCATTTCCTCCTGTGAAACCATTGTTGCCAATCTCCAGGGAAGGGCTGGAGATTACTTAGAATTACAACTGCTCTCCTGGAGGGAGGGGGGAGGAGATGGAAAGCTGAAGTCAGAGGGGCACATAAAGGTATGTTGATGGTTGGGTGGGAAGGAGAAAGGGCTGGGAAATTCCTGGAGATTTGTGAGATGGAGCCTGGAGAGGGTGGGGTTTGAGGAGGGGTGGGACCTCAGACAAGTACAATGCCATAGACTCCACCCTCCAAACCAGCCCTTTCTGCCTGGGGAAACATTGTTGCCAATCTCCAGGGGAGGGCTGGAGATCACTCAGAATTTCAACTGCTCTTCAGATGGGAGAGATCAGTTCCCCTGAAGAAAACGGTAAGCTCTGTGTCATTATACCCTGCTGAGGTCACCACAGCAAATTGGTGCTGAGTGCCCAAAACCAGGGCACTTGCCCAGAGCCTCTTTCTAGACCTCATTGTATATATTTCCACAACGGGCCTTATTCCTAGTATAGCATATTCCAGTTTCTATATATGTTCTTTTTTTAATTGTATACTGATGTGGTCATATGTCACACTGACTGTTAACCTCTCATTCTGTGACTTGCTTTTGTTGTTCTGCAATAGGAGTAGGTATAAAAGACGAACCTTTATTGAGAACTTGCAATTCATATTCTGATAAAATCCTGTCTGAGAGATTAACAACTAGAGTGTCATAGACAGTACAGTCAGGAGTGGATCCAAGAAGCAGAGTCCAGGTCCGTCATGCAACAAGTTCTCTGATTCAGGGGCACAGTTCCAGGGTGGGATCATCCACTAGCATAGAGATGCATTGATTCCACACTGATGTTGGTCTCACAGCCAGCTTTCCTTTCCGTGTGCACCTGAGGCCAGTGATTAGGATCAGTGCTCTCAGCTGAGTCACCCTTCCTTCTCCTGAGAAGCAGCTGGGCCCAGATCCTGTAAAGACTCATCACTAGAGTCCCCTGCTTCTACAAGGGGAGAGCAGCTGCAGACAGCCAGGTGCACACTCTTGCATCTTCTCAGGGCCTCCATCCTGGCTTTTTGCCTTATCCTTCCCTGAGGTCCTGGGGGAGACTTTGGTGGGTCTGCAAGAGGGGCTACCCATACTAATGCCTCCTGTCTTATAAGGGCCTTTCTGATTTAGGGGCTGCTGGTTGTACTGGTGAAGGGTTCCTTCTGGGAGGAGGTTCTGCTTCTCTGAGGCCTGCCTTACAGGGACTGTCTGCCAATGTGGGTTTCAGGGAAGAGGTCATCCTCTGATGATGACTCATCCTCCCATGATTATCCAGGGCTGCTAGTGACAAAGAGTCACTTAAAATCCTCTCTCCTAACCATTAAATGCTGAATCCTGTGGACAACAGCTGGGAGGAGGCATTTGATATCAACACAGTGTTCCATTCTGCATCTGGCATTCGCTTCAGATTTTCTCAGTACTTGACCTGGTTCCCCCTTGCTTCAGAATATCTGTTTTCATTGCTTTGCCTCAGATTCTGCTTGCCATCTATTTTGTTTTCAACACTGGCTCCTGCATTGGTATGCAGATTTTCCTGTATCAGTACTTGCCTCAGCAGTCATTAGGCACCTGAGGCAAGTAATTCATGATGAGATGATAAATACAGAGAGGGAAATAGGGGTGAGAGAACTGAATCAGTGAAGCCATGTCAAGTTGTCTGCTTATTGTTCCTTTCGATTTGGAAGTGGAGGAAAGAAAGGTGTTGCTCAAAACCACATTCAGATACCCTGGGGCAACACCATACTGACTGCAAAGTCACCTCTGAACAGCCATAAATCTATGCAGAAGGTACCAGAAAACCCAATGAACAAAGAAAATGAAAGTAGCATGCAGTGTAGGGGGAGAGTAGACTCCCAAAGTGGCTGTGGAAAAACTACAAGGAAACAGATGTGTGCAGAATCAGCCAAGGTCTCAGACCCACACCAGAGGAAATACACTGTGTGGATTTAAAACTTGCAAACATAATGCATGCCGGTGCAAGAAGGCTGGACTACTTTGTTCTCTTTTTTGCAAGACTCAAAAAGAACTGTAAAAATGTTGCATAGCAATTTACTTTTTGTATTAGGACCATAACATTTGTTTAAGAATGAGAGTTTAACCAACGTATAAGCATGATAAATATCAAATAAGCACTCTAATATTTTGTTTACTGATATTTAAGGCAGCAGAATAAATAATTTTCTGTTCTTTTTGGAGCTGTCACAATTCTCCTGCTATATTTTGTTCCAGTGTTACAAACATTAAAAAACCCAAGGTGTCTAGATTTATCCTCCCCCCCAATATTACAAATCTGTAAAAAGAATACTTTATTTTGATTTTACAACTAAAGGAATAATATATTGGGTTTAACTGATCTGCAAAACATATGGTTTGACACCAATATGAACATTCTACAAGAATGTGAAAAAAGATCCACCATCTTGCAACATGGTGGCTACAGGAAAAAGGGCTGTCTCTATAACTAATAGTATATTTAGTTTTATAGACCTCAAAAACATACATTTTGACACCAGTGAATTTTAAATACCCCAATAACCATATCCACCATCTTGGTAAATGGTGGCTACAGGAAGTGTCAGAAAATTGGAATGTCTACCCAAGAAATTTTAAGCAGTAGTGCCCTGAAACACACATGAACACTAAATATCTCTCTGTATGTGTCTCTGTCTCTGTCTCTCTGTCTCTGTCTCTCTCTGTATAGTCGGGGTCTATGGTAGATCCAGGACTAAGGGGGACACTGACACTCCCAGTGCAAGTAGGGGGACTACGGGCTCTGTAGTGGGAGGTCTGGAATCTCCCTTGTATGAGTGTTCATGTAGGTTAGGATCCAAACTTCCTTTTTTAGATGACACACACATCTGCTGCAGCAGGAGTCATTTTCAAAGAGAATACCTCTTCTAAAATGGCACTTACCATTTGCAGTTTTTTTAAGTACTTGTATTTTTTAATTAAAAACAGTGGTCTGATCAATCAGGGGCACTTCATTCAAAGGCCTTCAAAATGGAGGAATCAAACTGATTCATGGATGAAATGCTGAAGCCCTCATTTAAAGGTTACTGGAGTAGATATTGTTGTTGTAAGTTAGGCTTGTCTTGTAACCATTAGTAGGGTTTTACAGCATTCATGATCGATTGATTCTTGTAAAGGCAGGGAACTGGCTAATTTAGCTGTTGCTAGACTGGCATATAACTTATGTTGATGTACATCTGGTGGCTGTTGACTGGCGGCCTGATAATTGGGAAGGCGGCCAGGTTTATCCTACCATGACGGAGCAGCATATTCCAGTGCTCTTGGGGAGGGGAAAGTTCAGTGGTGGGCCTGGGCATGTTGCTAAGGGATGGTCGTGGAGATGGAATGATGCTCGGTGCGCTTCCAGCCTTCGGCCCATCCCAAGGGTGGCCGGCTGTGGGACCAGGATTGACCCCCCTCCATCATTGGTGTTGTGCAATGCCAGGTCCATCAACAATAAAACTTCAACTCTTCGGGACTTTGTCCTGGACCAACGAGTGGACCTGGCATGCGTGACCGAGACCTGGGTGAGGGAGGGGGAGACAGTGGCTCTCACCCAACTGGCCCCACTGGCAGGGCTGGCCCCAGGTGTCTGGGTGCCCTAGGCAGGACAGCATGGGGCGCCCATCCCACCGGGGATGCCAACCTCCCGGTGGGGCCTGGAGATGGCCCAGCGACCAGGAGAGCTGGGGAAGGGGCGGGCTTAGAAGCCCGCCCCTTCCCTCCCAGGGGCAGTGGCGCGGCTCTCCTTTGGCTGGCACAGCATTTGGTCCCCTACCTCGATCGTGACGACCTGGCCACAGTGATCCACGCGACAGTCACCTCGAGGTTAGACTACTGCAATGCTCTCTATATGGGGCTGCCTTTGTCACAGATCCGGAGGCTGCAGCTGGTGCAGAACACAGTGGCTAGGCTGTTGATGGGCTTCACTAGATGGGACCACATCCAGCCAGCCCTGAAGGTGCTGCACTGGCTGCCAATAGCATACCGGATCCACTTCAAAGTGCTGGTACTTACCTTTAAAGCCCTCTATGGCCAGGGTCTGGCCTACCTGAGGGACCGCCTCTCCCCATATGTTCCCCCAAGGGCACTACGATCAGGGGGGCAACATCAACTCCTCATTCCACCCCTCAAAACAGTCAAATATGCTGCAACCAGGGCCAGGGCTTTTTTGGTGGCGGCCCCTACCTGGTGGAATGAGCTCCCAGAAAAGATAAGGGCCCTGTGGGACCTTACGCAGTTCTGCAGGGCCTGCAAGACAGAGCTTTTCCACCAGGCTTTTGAGTAGGGGCTGCCACCGTTAATGCATTACCATCGTATAGCCATTGTATAGCCCTGGCGTGGGATTACAGCTTTGATAGGACTCTGGAGCAGTGCTTAACGTATTTATTAGAATGCTGAGAAGTATGGATATTTAATGTAAATTCTGTTTTGTGGACTGCTGTTTTAAATTGTTTTAGCTTAATAGATTATTTATGGTTTTACTATTTATTCTTGGCTTTTGCCTCTTTGTTTTAATTGTTATTGTATGGCATTTGCCTCTTGTTCGCTGCCCTGAGCCCGTGCTGGAAGGGCAGGATATAAATCTAATGAATAAATAAATAAATAAAGCCTGCAGAACTGCAACACATCTAGATCTAGAAGAAGTGCAGTAAGATGTGGGCCTAAACTCTTGCCCAAAACAGAGATGCATTATAAAGAATGTTGTCTTTACAGATGAATTATCAGTTGCTCTGTGCTGTGAAGCAGCTGCCCAGCTCTTACCTTCCAGTACAATGAGAACCCATAGTACCAGTTGAGAAGTACCTCACAGATAAGGAAAGCCAGGACAATCGTATCGATGGCAGAGAAGAACCCAAAGTATTTCTACAATAGAAAAGAGAAGAACAGGCTAGATAACCTCTCCAAAGGGGGGTACATACATCCACTTTGTAAGATAGTCCTGTAACACACACTGCAACCACATGAAGTGCTGCTCTCATCCATGTGTATGGCTATAGGCTCAAGGATGTTCATGAACATTCTCAGGGTGAATGTGTTTGCAACTGAATGTTAACAACAGCCTCACTTCTAAGAGGGAAGTGAAAGATCAGGGGGAGATGTTTGCCTAGAAACTAGCAGAATGGTGTGTTACTTGCATAATGGTAGGGAAAATACAAGCAATGGTGCTTGGCAGTGAGAAGACTGGGAACTGGAGCAGGAACTGATAGACTTCTGCTCAATATGTTTATCTAATTCCCTCTTGAAACTGTCCATGCTTGTAGCTGCCACCACCTTCTGTTAGAGTTTTTAATCACCTTACCATGGATATGGTTCACAAAATTATTCTGATCATATGCAGAGGGCTGGATCCTGCATTCCACAAAAGCGGCTTCCCCACCCCCATAACATCTCTTGCATCAGGGAAAGATTCCTTGCATTGGGAGAGAAAGTGCTGACATTCACGGAACTGGATCTAACCCATAATCTGCTGTTACATCAAGCTACATATACCAAAAATATTTTAAGTGCTGGGCAGACAAAGAGTGAAAAGGGAAAGAGAATCAGGATCTAGGATAGCTACAGGAAGTGAGTCAGTTGGTCTGTTGAATAAAAAGCAAAGGTGAAGACACAGAGAGGCCTTGTGAGATGTGGGATGGAGGGCACACACATTGATCTATTAATTGAGTAGATTTACTTCTCCTAAATGCAGATCTGGAAACTCACAGGGAGGAAAGCAAGCTGATAGGGATAGTTTGGAAGGGAGAAGCAGAGGTAGGGAGAGGGATAGTGGCTCAGGGGCAGAACACATGCTTTGCAGACAGGAGGGTCAATCTAGGTCCACTAGGCAAGACTGCAACATTTTCAGGGAGAGACCAATGCCCCTCAACCAATGGGTAGGAGGGGGAATGATGACATCATGACTGAGTTAAGTCCTTGAACCTCATGAATAGACAGGATTCAGTTCACATAGCCAGAAAATGCTATCTCCTTCCTTGTGCCACCCACTGGCTGGCAATCCTACTGTACCCCCTTTAGAAGCAAACACTTCCCTGACATTGCCTCAGATTGGAAAGGCAAACCCACCTCTTCAAATGTCGGCTCCGTTCGCAGGGCAATGTTGACTGCATTGGTGATGATGAAACCTGCCAAGAGCAGCTTATAGGCTGGGTGATGGAGGAATATCCCCATGCATGTGTGTGAGACAAACTCTTCCACATCCCAGTTATCCTATGAGAAGAAAACAAAATTGTGGAGCTATTGAAGGGGTGGGGAGTGAACCGTGGAAAAACTTAACCCTATGTCCATCTTCTTTTCACTGTCTAGCTGACTTTGAGATTGGTTGTACTTGGGTGCTCGCCTGTGGATTCAGTGAATTGATTGGGCAAGCCCTTTCATCTGTAAAATGGGTACATGTGTTCAGAAGTTTAATTTCTGCACCATATCCAGCTAGCCCATTTTTACTTCAGCTCTACTCTAAGGAGCCCAGGGCAGCATGTATGTTTCTCCTGTTCCCATTTTATTTGTAGAACAATCCTATTCAGTCAGTTAGGTTTAGAAAGGGTGACTGGCTGAGGGTCACGTCATGAGTAGAGTGGGAATTCAAACCTGGCGCTCCCAGATTTCAGTCCAGCACTAACCATGATCCCACACTGCATCTCATTTGATGCATTATTCAATTTGTGGCTTTACCCATTTCTCTGAGTGATCTGCTCTGCATTGGTTGTTGGTTTAGCTAGCACATTTATGTTGCATCCCTTCAGATATCAGCTCACTGTTGCTCAAAGGAGAAAATAAGAAAACAACACAACTTTAAAGCAATAAATGAATAAAACAAGAGCAATTTAATTCTGTATCACCAAACTGGAGTTCTCCACCATGAACTCCCTGACCGTCTTTGGGACTAATCACGTCTTCAGCATTCCCCAGATGTACAATGAGTTTTTAAAGAATATCTTCTAAATGCTTATTTCAGGGCTTTAATGAAATTATATGCTGCCTTTCCAGAGACATACTCAAGGTGGTTCACAAAATAAAATGGTACAATATAATCATATAAATGCAACATAAAAACAAGCCATTAAGAATCTCTTTAGCACACTGCTTATATATACATGATACACTAGACTTGATAAGCAGTTTGCATCTGGGCTCAGCATTCACACTGAAGACTTTTTATTTATGTTTTTATGGCAAGAGTTGTGGTCTGATTTTGTCTTTTTGCTGTCAATATGTATGGATTGTCTTGATGGTGAAGAATAATTATCACAAAGTATAATCGCTGTACTCTTCAGACAAAAACCTATCCTCTTTGTTACTTTGGACTCCTGCCCCACGAAGCTCTGCCTTAGACACCCCCTCCCCCCAGATTCCTGAATGTTCTTATTCAAGAATTGGTAACTCTAGCAGCAATCATGAATACATCTCACCCATATTGAAATCCTACTCTGGGAAGAGAGACATGAAAAAGGCATGAGTCATTACAGACCAATTTCTTTACTTAATAATGACTATGTTTGCCAAAATAATTTCAGAAAGACTGAAAAATTATTTGAAAGACGTTATAACTGAAGAACAAGCCATTTTTTTTACCAAATAGACAAATTAGGGACAATCTAAGGACGGTGATAGATGCTATTGAATATTATGATAAACATTCAGAAAAGGAGGTTGCTTTCCTATTTGTAGATGCAGAGAAAGCCTTTGATAATTTAAATTGCGACTTTATGTTTCAACTGATGGAGAAAATGGATATTGGACAGCCCTTTTTAAATGTAATTAGGGCGATTTATTCAGAACAGAAAGCATCGTTAAATGTAAATAAAGAGATGACAGACTATTTCAAGGTGCAAAAAGGGACTAGGCAAGGTTGCCCGCTATCCCCTTTATTGTTTATCTGGGTTTTGGAGGTACTGTTGGCAAAGATAAGAGAAGATAAGGATATAAGGGGACTTACAATTGGAGGTTTTACGTATAAATATAGGGCATTTGCGGACAATGTAATGTTTTTGATTGAAGATCCAGTAATTAATTTACCATTGTTGATGGAAAAGATCAAGGAATTTGGAGATTTGGCGGGATTTTACGTCAATAAGAACAAAACAAAGGTGTTATGCAAAAATATGACAAAAGAGAAACAACAGGAAGTGCAAGAATCAATACAATGTGAAGTGGTAAAAAAACCAAAATATTTAGGAATTGAGTTGACAATGAAGAACATAGATCTTTTTAAGAACAACTACGAAAAGATTTGGAGTAAAATTCAACAAGATATAAAAAAATGGGACACTTTGAATCTGTCATTAATGGGAAGAATTTTGGTGGTTAAGATGAATATTTTACCGCGTTTAATGTTTTTATTTCAGACGATTCCGATAGTGAAGAACTGTAAAGTACTGAACTCATGGCAGAAAGAAATTTCAAAATTTGTCTGGGCTGGAAGAAAACCGAGGATTAAAATGAAGATTCTATGTGATGCAAAGGAAATAGGAGGATTCCAACTTCCTAATTTTAGACTGTATCATGATGCGGTGTGTTTGACTTGGTTGGCTCAATGGGTTAATTTGGACAATAGAAAAACGTTGGCGTTAGAAGGACATGACCGTAAATTTGGTTGGCACGCTTATTTATGGTATGACAAATGCAAAATGGATAATTTTTTCAAACACCACTTCATAAGAAGATCATTGTTTATGACCTGGATGAGATATAAAAGATTTTTTTTTTATGCAAGACCACCATGGATAGTATCGGCTGAAATAATTAAACCACTTTCAAGACATAAAGGTGAAGACTGGATACCTTATAGAGATATTTTGATGGTAGAAGGGAACAGTTTTGCGATGAGAGCTAGAGAGGAACTGAAATTTGAATATGATTGGTTAAACTACAGACAGATTTATGATTTATTTAAGGCTGACAAAAAGAGATATGGCTTCAGGAAGGAGAATAATGAAATTGAAAATGTGTGGATGGAAGAGGGGGAAAAGATGATTTCAAAAATTTATAAAATTTTATTAAAATGGTATACTGAGGATGAGATTGTAAAAGAACAGATGGTAAAATGGGCTATAAATGTAAATAGAGAAATAGATATGTCAACTTGGGAGGGGTTGTGGAAAAAAATTAAAATTTCTACATGTGTCAATGTGAAAGAAAATTGTTATAAAATGATGTATAGGTGGTATATGACACCTAAAAAAATTGCTAAAATGAATGAGAACATGTCTAACAAATGTTGGAAGTGTAAAAAAAAAGGAAGGCTCATTTTATCATATGTGGTGGACTTGTGATAAAGCGGTAGCCTACTGGACGGAGATTCATAATGAAATTCAGAAGATTCTGAAGTGTACCTTGAAAAAACAACCTGAAATGTTACTTTTGGGTTTGAAAATGGAAGAGATAACCCCCAAAAAAGGACATTGTTGTGGTATCTGATTACAACAGCAAGAATGACTTTTGCCCAATTTTATTTTTTTTGAACAAAAATTTTTATTGGGATGCATTCAACATTTTCAACAACGTTACCAATACAGTTTGAAACAAATTACCATCCCATCCCCCCACCCCCCAATAGGCTTCCAACAATGCTAATAACAAAAAAGTATATAATAGACGGTAAACAAGTTTAAACTTATATCAATCGACAACCAGGTAACACATTTCAAATATATAAAAACCTAACAACATAGTTTAACTATATATAATGCATTCCAGAGTTCAGTATCCATACAATTCAAGATTATACATTTTCCACTTCATTTTATATTCAGTTTCCATATACAGTTTCAAATCTTCCCAGTCTTTTAGATACTGTTCTGCCATTTGTCCATTTAATTTTTTAGTCATTTTGTCCATTTCCGCTAAAAACAGCAATTTTCTAAACCAGTCGTGTATATCTGGCACCTTCTCCGCTTTCCATTGCTAAGCAAAGGCCATTCTCGCCGACAAAACCATGTACCATAATAATGTCCTTTTTTCCTGTGGAAATTTTTCCATTGTCAAACCTAAGAGAAGAAGTTCCGGGCTTCTCTCAATTGGGATTTTTAATATTTTCTGCATCACACAGTGTATATTAGACCAGTATACCTTTGCTTTATCACATGACCACCACATATGGTAAAAAGAACCCTCTGTTTTTTTACATTTCCAACACTTATTACTCAAGTTCTTATCCATACTAATATTAGCAATCTTTTTTGGTGTCATGTACCACCTATACATCATCTTGTAACAGTTTTCTTTTACATTAACACAGGTAGACATTTTAAATGATCTTTTCCACAAAAACTCCCATGCTTCCATGGGGATTTCTTTGTTCATATTTATAGCCCATTTTATCATTTGCTCTTTAACAGTTTCATCCAAAGTATATACAGTCAACAAAGATTTATACATCTTTGAAATCATTTTCCACTCTCTTTTCAACCAGATATTTTCAAACTCATCATTTTTAGCTCTAAAACCAACCTCTTTACAATCTTTTTTGTAAATATCTCTTATTTGACAATACTGTAACCATCCATACTCAAATTCTAGTTCATTGTTTGGTTTTAAAACATATTTTTCCCCCTCTTTTTGCAACAGTTCTTGGTATTTCAGCCAGTCCTTGCCTTTATGTTCTGAAAAAGGATGTATAACTGCTGCTGGTACAATCCACAAAGGCTTCTCATCGGACACTGTGTCCTTATATCTGGTCCATACATCAAACAATATTCTCCTTACATAATGATGCTTAAACAGTGAATCCACTTTATTTTTCCCATACCAAAGATAGGCATGCCAGCCAAATCTGCAATCGTGCCCTTCAAGAGCCAAAAGTTTTCTATTTTCCAAGTTAACCCATTCAGATAACCAAGACATACATACAGCTTCATGATACAAACGCAAATTCGGGACTTGGAAGCCACCTCTATCTTTAGAATCGTACATTATTTTCATTTTAATTCTTGGCTTTTTTCCTGCCCAGATAAATTTGAAGATTTCTCTTTGCCATTTCACCAACACTTTCACATCTTTCACAATTGGTATTGTCTGAAACAAAAACATCAACCTGGGCAGTACATTCATTTTGACAACGGCAATTCTTCCAAGAAGAGATAATCTAAGTTTTTCCCATTTTTCTAAATCACTCTTTACTACATTCCACAGTTTTTCATAATTATTCTTAAACAAGTCAATATTTTTCATTGTAATTTCGACTCCCAAATATTTAACCTTTTTAACCACTTCACATTCTGTCACATTTTGTAACATTTGTTGCTTTGCACCTATCATGTTTTTACACAATATCTTGGATTTACTCTTATTTACATAAAACCCTGCGAGATCACCAAAGTCTTTTACTTTTTAAAATACCTTAGGCATATTATTGACAGGATCTTCAACAATAAACATAATATCATCAGCAAATGTTCTTAATTTATATGAAAAACCTCTAATATTCAAACCTTTTATATTATCATCATCTCTCAACCTTTGCAGCAAGATCTCCAAAATCCAGATAAATAACAATGGTGACAGGGGGCAACCCTGTCTAGTACCTTTTCTGACCCGGAACACTTCAGTTGATTCTGCATTCACAATCACCGTAGCTTTTTGTTCTTTATATATTGATTGAATCATTCTTATAAATTCTGCGCCCATCTGGGATTTCTCTAACACTTTAAACATAAATTCCCAGTTCAAATTATCAAATGCCTTTTCTGCATCCAAAAATAAAAACCCCACTTCTTTTTCCGGATGTTTATCATAATACTCAATTGCGTCTAGCACAACCCTTATGTTGTCTTTTATTTGTCTATTTGGTAAAAAACCAGCTTGATCTTCAGCAATATTGTCTTTCAAAAACCTCTTAAGGCGCTCTGCTAAAATTTTTGCAAAAATCTTATAATCGTTGTTTAAAAGTGAAATTGGTCGATAATTCTTTACATTTGTTAAATCTTGCGCTTCTTTTGGAATAAGGGTGATTGCAGCTTCATTCCAGGAATCTGGAATCTTCCCAGTTCGTCTAATTTCATTTAAAAGAATCTCTAACACCAGGACCAGGTCTTCATGAAATTTTTTATAAAACTTGGCTGAAAAACCATCTGGACCTGGAACTTTGGAGATTTTTGCCTCTCCTATTGCCTTACTGATTTCTTCTTTGGTTATTACAGCATTTAATATTGCTTTCATTTCTGGGCTTGGTTGCATCAAATTAACCTTAGATAGATAATTTTGCACCTTTTGCAGATCCACTTGCTTTGATTGAAAAAGTGTTGCATAATATTTAAAAAATTCCCTCCGGATCCCTCCTGGGTTTGAAATTTCTTTGCCTCCATCTTTCAATTTGGTTATTGTTTTATTCTCTCTTCTTTTCTTCAATTGCCATGCCAAATATTTACCAGGTTTGTTTGCACCTTCAAAGGACTTCTGTTGCAATTTTTTCAAGTTCCAATATACTTCTTTGTTTAACCTTGCCTCGTATTGTTCCTTTAAAATCCTCAATTCTCTCAAAATTTTCTTTTTGCCAGGTCTTTTTTTAGCTCCACTTCTTTTTTCCGAATATTTTCCATAATTTCTTTATCTATTTTCAGTTGTTGTTTCTTTTCATTGTTATTAATTGCAATCAAATGTCCTCTCATCACAGCTTTATAAGCCTCCCATACCGTTTGCGTCTGTACATCCTTGTTTAAATTCAGTTGAAAATATGTTTGAGTTTCTATCCTTATTTTGTCCACAATATTTTGTTTGTCCAGCAAATCCTCATTGAGTCACCATCGAAATTTCTTTCTTTTAACAAATGTTGACCATTTTACTGGACTATGGTCAGAAAGAGTTCTAGGCAAAATCTCAATTTTGCGTGTCTGCAAGATCAGGTTCTCAGTCATCCACATCATGTCTATCCTTGAAAAAGATTCATGTCTTGATGAATAAAAGGAGTACTCTCTGTCCTTGGGATTTTTAACTCTCCAAACATCTTCCAAATGTTCATGTTTAACCAATTGAAAGAAAACTTTTGGTAGTTTACCCATGTCTTCATTTCCTTTTTGGGATTTTCTGTCCATGACATTGTGAACAGTACCATTAAAATCACCCATCAAAATCATTTGCTCATAGGTTAGCTGTCGTAGCTGCTCCCACAAATCCCGAAATTTTTTTTCCTTCGCACCATTTGGAGCATAAAGGTTGACAATTAAAGTCTTTTTGCCCTGAAGCACGGCTTCCACTGCCAAAAGCTTCCCTTCATTGTCTTTAAAAACTTCTTTTGGTTCCAATTCCTTTTTAATATATATAACAACTCCTTTTTTCTTTTGGGAGGAGAGGGAATAAAACTCCTCTCCTAATCTTTTTTGGATCAAAAATTTAGCATCAGTTTTTTTAATATGTGTTTCTTGCAAACAGACAATATCGCATTTTTGTTTTTCCAACCAAACTCTAACATTTTTTCTTTTTTGGGGCGAATTAAGCCCATTAACATTCCATGATATAATTTGACTCTCCATGTTGGTTTCATGCTTATTTATCAGAGTCTTTAAAATTATCATTGATGAATCTGGTCATTTGCTCTACTGATTTGATGGTGACTCTCTTCTGCTTGAATGTAAAACTGACACCTTTTGGAATTTCCCATCTGTATCTTATGCCTTCTGTTTTCAGTTCATCAATCAAATCTTTAAAAAGTCGTCTATCCTGAAGAATTGCTCTGGGTAGTTCCTTTAATATCATAATTTTCTTGTTGTCAATTGTAAAATCTTCCTGGAATTGTTGCTTAAATAAATCCTCCTTCAGTTTTTTGGATATGAACTGGACAATCACATCTCTGGGTAATTTTTTCCTTTGCGTAATCGCAGAGTTGACTCTGTACACCAAATCAATCTGTGCCGCCACCTTCTCTTCTATTTTTAAAAAATCTGCAACAGCATCCACCATAACAGAGTGTATATTCTCACTTTTGTCTTCAGGGATCCCCCTGAATCGCATATGGTTAAGCATAGCATTATATTGAACCATCACATTAACTTTTTCTGTTTCTATAGCAACCTCAGCAATATTAGATGCCACTCTCTTCACTCTTTCATCCATCTCATCTGCTCTTTTATTCAGCGTCTGAATTTCTTTTGTAATCCCAGACAAATCTTTTTTTAAGTCTGTTACTTCTGTTACTAGAGTTTTCTCCATCCTTTGTAACGCGTCCATCACTCGTTTCTCCATGGCTTCCATCAAGCCCTGTATTTTTTTCTCTTCTTTAGCCGCCATTTTCGGGGAGGACCAGGAGTTCGCCCTCTGTCGTTGCCGCAAGTCGTAAGTCGTTGTTTAAAATTCACCTAAAACTTATATCAAATTAAAGTCCTTCTTATGCCCACCTAAATCGCTCTAATTTCACTTTTTTCTATTAAGGCTTTTAGCTAAAATCGAAGTAAATTTTTCTGACCTTCTCAAAATGGCGGGCGCAATTTCTCTATGGTAAATGATTCTTCCGGTTGTACACTTCCTGTCCAGCACTCTTAGTTGTCCCCCTTACCTCTGGTTTCCTGTCTTCTTCCGGCCTCCTTAGACTTCTCTAGGAGATATGACTTGTCTGGTCTGCAGTCACTTCCTGTTATGGCGTTTTCTGCTGCAGCTAGAGTACTTTTCCACTCTTATTCTCGCGGGGCTTGCTGTTAGTTTCTGTTTTAAAGTCAATACTCCAACCGCAGGAATGTTCAACAATCCGGCTTTTTGGCCTTTTTTACTGTTTAACTGCTTTTTTTCGGAGTTGGTGTTAGTACAAAAGATACCGCACGCTCATACGCTTCATCGGATGTTATTCACTCTCGGCTTTCACGCGTCTCCGGTGAGCAATTTTAAAAAGTTACCTTCAAAGTCCGTGTCTTGTTATTGCAGTGTTTCCTTGATATCAGTTTCTGTAGAATGTCTTGGAGGTCTGGGTCATGCGTTCTTATGTTGAGAATTCAACTCGGTGGGGTCTTGTAGAAAATTTCCAAAGTGCCTTCTTTGGGGGAGGGGATCAAGGCTGGTCGCGACGCTCTTCAAAGCCCCGCTATCAGCCGATCTCAACTCCCTCTCGGGCCAATGCTCGCTGCCAGTCACCCCCCCTGCCTGGGGGGATCTGCGGTGGGCTGTATCAAGCCCACCCTGTCATCAAGACCCTCCGTGTGCTCTGGGAGCTCTGAGAGCAAGCCAGAACACGTCAGGACGCCATGGATCCCAGACCGGATTGCTCAATTTTAGAAGCAAGAAAAAATACCAGAAAAATGGGATTCGATAAAGAAGATGCTTTTTATGGCAGAAATGGACAAACTGACAAAGAAGCTTAATGGTAGAGAAGATGAAGAATTTTTTATAGAATGGAAAGAGTTTAAAGACTATCTCAAAATGAACTGGGATGTAAGAAATAAGTTACTCTGCTTTGATAACTATTAAGAATAGAAAAAAAGAAAGTAATGATTGACAATTAGTTAAAGTGTTACCTAAGGTTTAGACTGTATGTATCAATATGTTTTAAAGCAAGAATTGAACATGGGATAAGTTTTTATTGTTGCTGAATATTGAATGAAATAATAAGCGGGGCGGAGCATCACTGAAAGCCGGGGATGGGGAAGGGGATAAATGAAAAGGATGTATTCAGAAGTACTTTGAGATATGGAGCATGTTAATATATCCTGTTAAAGTTTTATTAAAAAAAAGAAAAAGGCATGAGTCTACCTTGCAGGGTCAGCATCAGGGGTAACTGCTGAGGGCCCTGGCCTTAGAAGGACCCAACACTATGCAACTACCTTCATAGCCTGCCCCCATTCTCCGCTGGGTCTATCCCACCTCCACTGTGTGGCATGCATGACACCATTATGGGTGAAGACAGGGTCTTGTCTCCATCTTCCCCTCTGCCAGACCAGACAGAGGGCGTACAGAACTAGTTGCAACATTCACCCAATTCCTGTTCACTCACCTGCATGATCCCCCGCTTTCCAGATAGGGAGTGGCTATGGCTCAGTAACAGAGCATCTGCTTTTCATGCAAAAGGTCCCAAAATCAGACCCTAGCATGCCTTGTTAAAAGGATCAGATACTGGATGATGTGAAATCCCTTGACTCAACACCTTGGAGAATAGCTGCTGGTCAGAGTAGGCTACGATGACTTTGGCAGACCAATAAGGAAGCTCCATGTCTTCAAGGAATGTTGGCCAGAATGTTAACAACAAAACAGCCAGGTATGAGCCTTCCTGCATGCTTAGGTCCTAGCAGTGGTGGCTGTTCATCTAGTCCATGAGCAAGAAGCAATGGCAACAAGGGGCAACACTCACCATTCACTAGTCTGCTGTTGCCCTGCTGCCACCTTATACAGCATCTATAAAGGTTATGGACTTTGACTGTAAAGCTGGACTGTGCAAATAGTGTGCCAGGGCAATGGACTGAATGGTAGCCATGAGAAAGTGCCAACCTATTGGAACACAGGGATGTGCCCAGATGAGGGAAACCTTGTTCTGAAGCAACGTGCCTAACCAGATGTGGTCTCACGGAAGACCTGATGCCTCTCTCTCCTGCACCTCTGCAGCCAGGTGCCAGAAGGCAAGCCAGCCTCCCTGACCCTGCAAACACACAGGACCAGCAGCAGTTGAATGAAGGGAACCCTCTGCAGAGGGAACCAGGACATTCCTTCACAGACGCCATGGAAAGCTCTCTTCTCCATCACACAGGCACCTCTGCATATTGACAGCTTCAGGTAAAGCACATACTCAGCTTCGCCCTAAACAAAATAACTTCTTCCATGATAGGATTAGTGAGCAGTCATGTCTTCCGGCTGCCTATTCAGACAACACAGCTGTTTACCATCGGGTTTAACAGCAACTATTGGCAATGGAGTTGGCACATTACTATTCTTTTCTCTCTCTTGTCTCTTGTCTCTCCCCTTCCCCTTTAAGAAGTGTCACTATTAGTCTAGACAGCATAATAAAACCTAGACAGCATAATAAAATCTAGGCAGCATAATAAAAAGTAGAGGCATCACCCTGCCAACAAAAGTCCGTATGGTCAAAGCAATGGTATTCCCAGTAGTAATGTATGGCTGCAAGAGTTGGACCATAAGGAAGGCCAAGCGCCGAATAATAGATTCTTTTGAATTATGGTGCTGGAAAAGACTCTTGAGAATCCCTTGGACTGCAAGGAGATCAAATCAGTCAATCCTAAAAGAAATCAACCCTGACTGTTCCCTAGAAGGCCAGATACTGAAGCTAAAGCTCAAATACTTTGACCACCAAATGAGAAGGGAGCACTCACTGGAGAAAACCCTGATGCTGGGAAAGATTGAAGGTAAAAGAAGAAGGGGATAGCAAAGGATGAGATGGTTAGACAGTGTTATTGAGGCAATGAACATGGAATTAAGCGAACTCCAGAGCACAACAGAAGATAGGAGGGCCTGGTGTGATGTGGTCCATGGGGTCGCAAAGAGTCAGACAACAACAACAACAACAACAACAACCATTAGTCTACCACTATTTCAATTGCCCAACGATTAATCCCTTTTTCCTGGCCCATTAACGGCAGTTATGCTTCATGGGGACTACGTGATCAAAGAGGCATCCGTCTAAGGTCTCCTTTTCCTTCAGTTATAAAAGGAGAGCATTCAGCCATTGCTCTCACTCTCGTTTCTATCCTTCTAACCCCACCCTGTATTGCTGGTTCCATTCCTTGCGCAGTTTGGAGCCTCCCCATGTGTGCTGCTAGCCAACTCACGATCCCCTTTCCTTAGTTATTTCCCTTTTTTGCTGCAGATTCTACTCACCACATCAGACAGGTAACATATAGCCCAACCAATGATATTTCCTGCTAATGCAACTGTCTCTGTATTTTTCTGTCTAAGATTCCTAGATCTGTATTGTGTGTATGTTTGATTTTATATTGTGTGTGTGTGAATCATTAGTAAAACAACCACTGATTTTAGACATCTTGCCTCAGCATCTATTTCAGGGCTCTGGAAGAATAGAATATACACGGGTTATTGATCCCATAATTAAAGCCTATTGCCATTTAATATTCATAATTCCCCACTCTTTATTAAAGAAATAAGGCACTTGGGCTAACACTGCCTCTTCTGTGTGTATCATAGCCAAGTCTAGGATGTCCCAGTGGGCAGCAAATTGTTGATAGTACCCCAAACCTCGCACCAGCCCTGCTTCTCTTGTGGTCTCCCATGCCAGAAGTTCTGGGAGGTGGATCAAGTCACAGGAAAACAGGCATCAGAAGAACATACCTGGATGCGAGTGATGTCTTTGCAGTTGACCTCTACTGGTTCCACATCAGGATTTGGCTGTCCTCCAGTTGGAGGCAGGTCAGGTGTCTGGGAATGTGAAAAAGACACATGTATGTTTTAGGTATCTGGGGAGATGTCCCAGCACCCACAACTGCTTTTTCTGCTTGCTGTAGGTCCCAATTCCCACTATCTGGGCCATTGTGCTTAGGCTACCCAGCTCCCAAAACACACAGTGAGAAGTCTTGCACAAAGGTCCCCCCCACTCAGGATCAATGCTGCTGAGAAGTGGGTTCCCCCAAAACCACTTGCTTTTCTCTTATCTGCTTTTCTGCAACGTTTCAGGAAAGGTCTCAGCAAAGCTGGGGTGGCACCCAAATGAATGGGAAAGACTGGATCTTCCCAGTCCCAGTCCCACTTCCCCAGTCCCTGTGGAGGCCCTCCCTCCCACCCCTGGGGTGGCTTTTTGAAGTTCTTTTTAAATTTGGTCATTGACATATTGACACACCAATATATGGTTGTGAATTACCAGGGGAAAAAATCCTTGGAAAAGACCCCTGGGACACCAGAGGGGGAATGGCCACTCCATGGGCTGCACAGCAGCTGTAACCACAATATGTCTTGCAGAGTGAAGTGTTGCAATGTGGAAAAGCCCTGAGATATCAATATGGGTGGGGAAGTTTTGGAGGTATTTTGGTTTTTTTTTACTGAAGTATTTAATCCTGCTTCCATATAACTCAAACAATACACAACATAGTATATATTACATACCTCAGTACATTGCATATTTCTCCCCCCATTCCGTTCTCCCCTCCCACAAAAGACCAGCAATAATTCCTTATTTTATAACTTTAACCATAAGCACACCTTTTGGAGTTTAACCAGTATATCATCATTGGGTCCCCTGCTTTTACCCATCTTATATACTCTAACCATCTCTTCTTAACTTCCTCAATCTTATCCCCACCTGACTTTTCCTGTTGTAATGTTGTTAATATATCCAACTGTACCCATTCATATAAATAACCATTCTACTGTCAACCCAAAGTGTTTGGGCTGTTTTACCTCTAATGGACTTAGTGCTGTAGACCACTTATTGGTGTCCCCAAGTATATATTTCTTAACCGCTAATGTGAAAGTAGGAGAATACCTTGGGGAAGATCATCTCCCTCTGACTTTTGAATTCATCCCTCAGCAGCGGGTTATTCCTACCCACACTATCTTGGGTCTCCAAGAGTGAACTCTAGTCAAGAAACCTATTAAATGGTCTCAAAAGATTGAGTCCCAAATAGCTGAAATTCTTAATCGGGAAAACATCAAGACAGGTATGACCCAATATTCTCTGTCAGGTGACACTGTAACAGGGCTGGAATGCTATGGAACATTGATGAGGAATCTATCATCTCTTTGCTCTGTGGAAAGGGGGGTTAGGGGAAAAGGGGAGACCATACCCATATCAAAGAGTAATAATTGGTATGATGAGGAGTGTAGGGAATTGAAGAGATTAATTAGATTACAGGTCAGAATAACCAAGAATACAGGTCTCCAGAAGGATGCGGAAAAGATTAGATGCCTTAAACAAAAATACAAGAAGACTATTAAATGGAAGAAAGAGCTAACATCTCAGAAGGATTGGTCATTCCTTCATCTAGCAATAGCAAATAATGATCTCAAGCTTTTTTGGAAGTTAATTAAAAACTCTTCCCTCCCCCTCATGCCACCAGGCAGATATAACCAGAGCTTAGTGGATATCTCATTATAGCTCCCTCCTTCAAAGCTCAACAGAATCCACATTGACTGATCATATGGCGCCTAGTCCAATAGCTGAGTTTCCCCTAGCCAAATAACTAACATCATAAAACATTTGAAACGAGGAAAAGTGCCCGGCCCAGATTTTATTCCTCCTGAATTATTTTTGATGAACCCTACTTGCTGGGGTTCTTGTTTAGCTTCCATCTTTTTATTAATAAATAGTACTGGTGTTATACCGACCGAGTGGAAGCACTCAATTATAGTTCCAATTTATAAGAAAGGTAATAGGACTGAACCTCATAACTACCACCCCATAAACTTACTCTCCATCCCAGGGAAAATATATGCGGCATAGTTCCTTGAGAGATTAACAGATTGGATTGATCAGGAAGCGATTCTCTACCCAGAACAGATAGGTTTTTGCAAAGGGGCTTCAGCCATGGACCATTGCCTTGTTTTACATCACTTGGCGAGCAAGTATTGGGCTTCCTCAGGTGGGAAACTTTATGCGGCTTTCATGGACCTGAAGACCGCCTTTGATTCAATCAATCATGGTAGACTATGGTGCAAATTGGCAGATTCTACAATAGATAGAAGGCTACTAGCTTTAATTATGAATCTATACACCAATACTTCCACCCAAATCAGATACAACTGGCAAGGCCACTCACTGCAAGTTTCCAAACCAATAAGGGTGTGAAACAAGGCTGTTTGCTTGCTCCATCTTTATTTAATTTATTTGTTAACAATATGATTCCATTTGTGAAACCACAGGCTAGACATCCCCCTTTTCTTGCAAATATACCAATCTCAATCTTTCTTTATGCAGATGATGCCGTTCTTCTCTCTAAAACAGAACTAGGTCTAAAATCAGTAATTAATGCATTCATTACATAAATAACCATTCCATCTATCTATAGTCCATTTTGTAATATCTTTCCAACCAAGTGCTATAACCTCATGGGCACTTAAATCACAGCTTTAAATAGATCCTGGTATGAATTTTCTATTTTGCAGTTCCCTAAAATTCCATAAATAATTCTTTCCTTGATAACTCCACTTTAACCTTGCAAACTTCCTCCACCTTTTCCAGTATCTTTTGGCAAAATTTAACCACTTTAGACACTCCCACCAAAGATGTACATAATATCCCTTTTGGTTTTTACAATGCCAACAATTGGATTTTAATCCCTTAATCGTATAAGATAATTGAACAGGTGTTCTACACCATTTCCAAAACTAATTTCGTCTCCATTTCTCTGAATTTTTCCATTTTTATATCACTAATACCTCTCATAATTTTATTTATCTCATTTTCTGATAAAATTACATTTTTCTCCCGTTTTGACTGTATTACACTAATTATGTAATTTTTATCTTCAGTCAATCCGCTATATTCTTACAATACCCTTTTTATTATCCTCTTTAATTCTATATAATTCTTCCACCAGGGTGTCCTCGTTTAATATTCCAGCATACTTTGTTTGTTTTGAGGTATTATATAAACTAATAACCATCAACCAATATTGTTCTCCCACTCTTCCCATTACTTCTTACATTGAATTAAATTCCCTTGAGCATTATACATATCCTTCACTTTCCATAAGTCCTTTCTCCTTAGCTCTTTCCAAAAAAGTTGCCTCAAAATTTTTAAATTCCTTGTTTAATTATTCAAGTGGAGCCCACTTTGAAAGAGGAGGCATCCACTTAACCTGTCCCCCCCATATTTTTAATGCTGTCCATCTTGGGCCTATTGTATTCTCAATGTCTTTTTTTAATCTTTGTGTAAATATACCAAACCTGCCTTTCCCTCCATTTATACTATCTTCCCATCGGACCCATTTTTCCTTTTCCCATCCATTTCCAGCAACATTTTGATTTGAAATGCTTCATAATATTCTTCCAATTGTAGCATACCCCAACCTAGGTGTTCCTTTGATGAATAAATCACTTTCCTTGGTATTCTAGCTTGTTTCTTTTCAAAACCCCAATTTTTTAATTCCTCATCCCACATTGTTAACTGCTTCTTCGATACCCATTCTGGAAGTACCTGAAACAAATACAATAACTTAGGTATTATAAACATTTTAAGTGCTCTAATCTTCCCTAATATACTCAAATACTTATTATTCCATTGATTTAATTTTTTTGTATCTTCTTCCATATTATTTTATAATTTATCCCCATCAGATTCTTAACATTTCTTGTTATTATTACTCTCAAATATTTCAATTTCTTATTTCCTAGCTTCATACCTGTTAACTTTGCTATTTCTTTTTGTTCCTTTACATCTATCTTACTAAACATTATTTCTGACTTTCTAATGTTTACACCCAAACTTGAACATGCTTTAAAGTCTTCTTTAAAAAAAAAAAAACAAAACTATTTATTATTGGATATGTTTCACATATTTGAAATTACATCTTGTAGATATCCCATATCCTTTTCTTTCTCTCCCCCCCCGTACAAGGCTTCCTGCAATGCTCTTACCCCCTTATAAACTCTATTATCTAATTACCATTAACAAAGTATATCACTTTCATTATCAAATTATGGTAACAATTTAACAATCTTATCATTCTTTTTCTTATTTTCTCCTTAGTAACTGTCAAAGCAAATCAATCTGTTTTTAACATCCCAGTTTTTCTCAAGGTAGTCTTTGAAATCTTTCCATTCTGCAAAAAATGCTTCATCTTCTTCATTATTAAGCTTTCTTGTCAATTTGTCCATTTCTGCCATAAAAAGCATCTTCTTAATCCATTCCCATATTTCAGGTATCTTTTCTTGTTTCCAGAATTGTGCATAAGTCATTCTAGCTGTTGTAACCAAGTACCATAACAATGTTCTCTTGGTTACATTTAACTCTTCCAATTTAAGACCTAACAACAAAATTTGTGGATCCTTCTTAAAAGTACATTTCAGAATTTTCTGTATTTCATTATAAATCTCTGACCAATAGCTCATGGCTTTATCACAAGTCCACCACATATGGTAAAATGAGCCTTCTTTCTTTCTACATTTCCAACATTTACTAGACATACTCTCATTTATATTAGCAATTTTCTTTGGGGTCATATACCATCTATACATCATTTTATAACAACTCTCTTTCACATTAACACAAGTTGAAATTTTCATTGACTTTTTCCACAAACGTTCCCATGATGCCATTGTTATTTCACTATTTACATTTACAGCCCATTTTATCATTTGTTCTTTTACGATTTCATCCTCTGTATACCACTTCAGTAAAACCTTAAATATTTTTGAGATCATTTTTCCCCCTTTTCCACCCATATAGTTTCAATTTCATTATTCTTTGCCCTAAAGCCATATTTTCTTTTATCAGTTTTAAACAAATCATAAATCTGTCTATAATTCAACCAATCATAATCAAATTCCACATCATCTCTATCTCTCATAACAAAACTTTTCCCTTCAGATTTTAAAAGATTTCTATAAGGTAACCAATCTAATCCTTCATGTCTCGAATATGGTTTAATCACTTCTGCCGGTACTATCCAAAGAGGTCATTCTTCATAAAAGAATTTTTTGTATCTCATCCAGGTCTCGAACAGTGATCGCCTAATAAAGTGATGTTTAAAAAATTTGTCAATTTTTGACTTTTCATACCACAAATACGCATGCCATCCAAACTTGTTATCATGATCTTCTAACACCAACAGCTTCATATTTTCAAGATTAATCCATTGTTCTATCCACGTTAAACAGACAGCATCGTAATAAAGTCTAAGATTTGGTAGTTGAAGTCCTCCTCTTTCCTTAGTGTCACATAAAATTTTCATTTTAATTCTTGGTTTCCTTCCTGCCCACACAAATTTTGATATTTCTTTCTGCCATCCATCCAATATCTTACTTTGTCGTACTATTGGGATAGTCTGAAACAAAAACATTAACCGAGGCAAAATATTCATTTTAACTGTTGCAATCCTTCCCATTAGTGATAAATTCAAGGTATCCCATTTTTTCATATCTTGTTGAATCTTATACCAAATTTTTTCATAATTATTTTTGAATAAATCTATATTTTTCATCGTCAATTCAATCCCTAAATACTTTGTCTTTGTGACCACTTCACACTGGATTTTCTCCTGAAGTTCCATTTGTTTCTGCTTCGTCATATTTTTACACATCACCTTTGTTTTGCTTTTATTAACATAAAAACCAGCCAAATCTCCAAAATCTTTAATTTTTTGCATCAGTCTTGGTATATTCTCTATTGGGTCTTGAATCATAAACATTACATCATCTGCAAAAGCTCTATATTTATATGTAAAGCCCCTCGTTGTCAATCCTTTGATGTTCTTGTCCTCTTTTATTTTCCCCAATAATACTTCCAATATCCAAATAAACTGTAGTGGAGATAAGGGGCAGCCTTGTCTCGTCCCTTTTTGCACTTTAAAGTATTCCGTTTTCTCTTTATTTACGTTCAATGCCGCTTTTTGGTCTGAATAAATTGCAGTAATCATATTTTAAAAAGATTGACCTATTTCCATTTTCTCTATCACTTGCAACATAAAGTCCCAATTCAAATTATCAAAAGTTTTTTCCGCATCCAGGAAGAGGAATCCAACTTCCTTTTCAGGGTGTTTGTCACAATATTCAATTGCATCTATCACCACTCTTAAATTGTCTCTAATTTGCCTATTCGGTAAAAAGCCAGCTTGTTCTTCTGTTATAACATCTTTCAAGTAATTTTTCAGCCTTTCAGAAATTACTTTAGCAAACAATTTGTAATCATTATTCAGGAGGGATATTGGTCTGTAGTTCTTCACATTAGTTAGGTCCAAACCTTCTTTAGGTATAAGCGAAATATTTGCTTCTTTCCATGATTCTGGAATCCGTTTTGTCTCTCTTATTTCGTTTGACAAAAGTACAAAAATTGGGGTTAGCTCATCCTTTAATTTTTTGTAAATTTTTGCAGTAAATCCATCCGGACCTGGAGCTTTCCCCAGTTTTGCTTCTTCTATCGCACTAACAATTTCTTCATTTTTAATTGGACCATTAAGCACTTCTTTCATTTGTTGTCCCAATGTTGGTACTTCTATATTCTCCAAATATTTCTTAAATTTCTGTGAATCAATACATTTCTTTTGAAACAGTTGAAAAAGACTCTTTTTAAACCATTCAAGTCCACAATATCCTTTTCATCTTCAATGATCTTATTTATAAAATTTCTTTCACGTCTATTTTTCAGTTGCCATGC
Source organism: Gekko gecko (assembly GCA_029375565.1). Taxonomy (NCBI): domain Eukaryota; kingdom Metazoa; phylum Chordata; class Lepidosauria; order Squamata; family Gekkonidae; genus Gekko; species Gekko gecko. The sequence continues at coordinate 210,681,647 of JAPDNY010000005.1, read as the reverse complement.
TAAGAACTTTCCAGGTTTATTAGCACCCTCAAACGATTTCTGTTGCAGCTTCTTTAAATTCCAATACAATTCTCGATTTGACAACACATTTAGCTGGTCTTGTAGCATATGAATTTCTCTTATAATCTTTTTCTTCCCTGGCTTTTTCTTTAACTCTTTTTCTTTCTGTCGGATCTTTTCCTGTAAATCATTTTGTTGTTGCAGTCTTTGCTTTCTATCTTTAGTATTTAATGAAATAAGCAGTCCCCTCATGACCGCTTTATATGCATCCCACACAATTTGTAATTCTGTACCTTTGTTCAAATTTGTTTCAAAAAAATTCTGTGTTTCCCTACGCAATGTCTCATTAACTATTTTTCTGTCCAATAAGTCCTCATTAATTTTCCAATATAATTGTTTAGGTTTTTCTCTTGACATCCAAAGATCAGAATTTTTTTGAGTCTTCGATGCCATCTCCTCTGACATCCAAATCATATCAGTCCTGGTAAAAGAGTTATGCCTATTGGAGTAAAAAATATAGTCCTTTACTTTAGGATTCCACTTTCTCCAAACATCTTCAAGTTTCTCTTGCTTCATCAATTTAAAGAAAATTTTTGGTAATTTCCCAGCCACATTTCCAGCTTTTTTTGGTCGTCTGTCCAGTAAGTTATTTACTGTACCATTAAAATCTCCTACAAAAATAACCTGATCATAAGTTAATTGTTCCATCTCTTTTGTCAAATCTTTTAAAAAATTTTCTTTAGCTCCATTAGGTGCATATAAATTCACAATCAAAATCTTTTTCCTGTGCATCATTATTTCTACTCCAATATACCTCCCATCATTATCCACGAAAATTTGCTTAGGTTCCAATTCTTTTTTAATGTAGATCACTGTTCCTTTATTCTTTTTAGTCACTAGTGAGTAAAATTCTTCTCCCAATTTCTTATTTATCACATATTTATAGTCCTGTTTTCTGATATGAGTTTCCTGCAAACAAATTATATTGCTCTTTTGTTTTTCCAGCCAATGATTTACTAATTTCCTTTTGTTAGGTGAATTAAGTCCGTTTACATTCCAAGATAGCAATTTGTATTCCATAGTGTCTTGATTTATGTGTCCAAAAACTCTTCAAAATTATTTTCTTTGAACCTGTACAGGTCTCCTGATTTGATCGTAAATCTCACTGAGTTGTATGTAAATGACAATCCTTGAGGTATTTCCCATCTGAATCTAATCCCCATTGCCTTTAATTTGTCGACCAATTTTTAATATTTTTTTCTATCTTGCAACATCACCCTTGGAATTTCTCTTAAAATTATTATCTTTTTACCGTCAATTTCCAACGGTTGTGTGAATTGCTTCTTGAAAATATCCTCTTTCATTTTTCTTGTCACAAACTGCACAATGACATATCTGGGTAATTTTTTCCTCTGAGCATACGTTGAGTTTACTCTGTAAATTAAGTCGAAGTCTGAGTCTAGGTCTCCTTTGTCCTCACCAATATATGCCATCAATGTTGTTATTACCAACTTACGTATATCTTGGTCTTCTGCCTCCTCAATTCCTCTTAGTCTCAGGTGGTTTTGCGTAGCTCTGTACTCCATCATAGATTCCAACCTTATGTTCTCCTGGAGGGTATTTTTGATTTTTTGTTCTAGCTCCGTCAACTTAGTTGCTAAACCTTGGACTTCTTTTTTGACTTCTTCTGTATCCTTTTTAAACTCTGCCACTTCTGCTAGGACCAGTTCTTTCATGGCTGCCATATTCTTCTCTTGTACTTGCACTTGTACTTGTTCTATATACTCCAATTGCTTTTCCATTTGTTGTTTCATCTGTAATTCCATTTGTTTAGTCTGTAGTTCCATTTGTTTTCCAAGATTCTGCACTGCCTCCATCATCCTCTTCTCCATAGCCTCTATTGCTGCCTGCCATTCTTTTTTGTCCTTTGCTGCCATTCTAGGACTTGATGTAGAGGTGGCCCTTTGTCTTGGCCTCAAATCCGTTTTGAAAACTTTTAAATATCACCAGATCTCTTTTCTTCTAAGTATTCCGTCGTATCGCCGCCTTTATATGTTTCTTCTCTTTAATTTTATAGTCCAAATTAAGTTTTAAAAAATTAGTCCTCCTCAAAATGGCGGGCGCAATTTCTCTATGGTTTTTTGGCAAGAGTAGGCTATTTTGTAACTTCCGGTTTAGTGTCCGTCCCAAAAATCCAACTTCCTGTACGGCACGCTAAATCTTCCTACTCCTTCCAGTTACTCAGTCTTTTCGAATGCCTCTCTTGCCCCAAACTCGTCTTTCTCAGCCAGAACTTTTTTTCGGTAGCACAGAATCACATCAATTTCGTTTTTACAACTTGCCATTAATCTCTAACTGACCACAGGAATGCAAAACAAAAGTTTCTTTTTCACTATTTTCACGTTCTAGAAAGCTTCTTTCAGTTCCAAACAAAGCGGATTACATCTGAAAAGCTTTTATACGCTTAGCCGCTTGATTCAAATTTGACTATGTCTTCAGACCGGTTAGCAAAAGTTCTTTGTTACCTTAAAGTTTGATCTTGGGATTTCGCATTGCTTCTTCTTAGCTTAATGTTGAACTTGATGGTAAAGAGGTTGGTAGATGATGGGTTTATGCTGAATTGTCAGCCCGGTTGGCTCCTGTAGTGTTGTCTCGCAACTGCCCGCTTCGTGGGAGGGATCAAAGCATAAACAAGCTTCCTCCAAAGCTTGCCCACGCCAATCTCAACTCCCGCTTGGACTTAGCTGCTTGCTTGCCACCCCCCCACCTGGGGAGTGCTGCGTTGGACCCAAAGGGGCCCAAACTGTCAAAAGGAGCTACCGTCCACCCTGCACAGTTCGCAGAGTGCGTCAACTCACCATTTTAACTCCGACCGGAAGCCCAAACATGCTTTAAAGTCTTCTAAAGTTATTACTAATTCTTTCTTCGCTTCTAAAGGATTCCCTAAAACCAGTAATATATCATCCACAAATAAATTCAGTTTAATTTCCTCCTTTCCTACCTTATGCCCCTGTATTCCAATACTATTTCTAATTCTGTCTGCCAATGGTTCCATTGCTATAACAAATAACATCGGGGATAAGGGACACCCTTGCTTAACTCCTCTCTAGATCAGTACTTCCCCAGTACGTCCATCATTTATCTTAATCACTGCTCTCCCTTCTCTGTAAATTTCTTTTATTTCATTCACAAAAGGTCCTTCAAAGCCAAACTTATTAAATACTTGGAACAAATATTCATTATTTAATGTATCAAATGCCTTATATACGTCCAATTTCAAAAGGGCAATCTTCCCATTATTATTTCCATGGTATAAAGCATTGATCACTTTCCTTATAGGGTGTCCTATATACCTTCCTTTCACAAAACCATATTAGTCTTCTCCTATTAAGCTCCAATCTATTTGCTAAGACCTTTGCAAAAATTTTATAATCCTGATTTGCCAAACTTATCGATATATAGGAATTAGGATCCTCCGGATCTCTCTATAGTTTTGCAATTGTGATAATTTCTGACCTCCTCCAAGAATCAGGAGTTTTCCCTTTATTCAGAATTTTATTAAATGACCTTTGTAATTCTGGAACTATCAAATTTTCCACCATTTTATAAAATTCTGCTGTAGATCCGTCTAAACTTGGTGATTTCCCATTTTTTAAGCTGTTTATGACATTTAAGATTTCTTGTTGTGTAATATCATTTAGTTCCATGCAATCAATCAGTCAATTAGTTCCATTAACTCATATTCTTTAAATTTGACTTCATCAAATTGTTTACTCTCCTCTGCTTTAAATAACCTTTGGTAGTAATTAGCAAAAATCTCTCTGATTATTTTTAAATACCTTATTTCCCTTTTCATTTTTCATACATCCTATCCTCTGCCTTTCCCTTCATTTCTTCAAATAATTTGCCAACCTCTTCGTTGTATTTATATTCTTTGATACTCATTCTTCACCAATATATCCCTTTTCCACATAGAAGTAAGTTCCATTTCCTGTAGTTCGTTTTTCAACTTATTTAGCTGTTCTTGAATTTATCTTTCATATTTCTTTTCTAACTTCCTCTGAATTTCTAACATCTTCTTCAACTTTTGCTCTCTTCTAATATTTATTTCCTTCCTAAACTGAATTTCTTTCATTATACATATTCCTCTAATGACTGCATTTGCTGCATCCCATATTATATCTTCATCTGCAGATTGCCTATTTTCCTTAAAATTAAATTCCACTCCCTTTAATCAATCCTCCCTGTCCTTCTGTTGAAAGAATATTTTGGGATTAAATCTCCATCATTTAACCTTCCTTTTCTCATTCAGTTCTATCGCTATAGTAATTGGTGCATGATCAGAGATCCATATTGGCCCTGTTTCCACCCCACAGATTCTTATTTCATTAGATTATTTTGTCAATATATGGTCTATAAAAAAACCTTTTTATACCTTTTTGGAAAAAAAGTAGGTTGCTTTTCCTTTTGCAGTGTATCATATATCTCTCTAAGTCTCCATTTTTTAAAAATTCAATTTCTTGTTCTCTGTAATATCAGTATTAAAATCCCCCGCTATTAATAATTCCCTTTCATAAAAAGATTGCAGCCTTTGAAATATCCAATTCAAAAATAAGTTCTGACCTTTGTTAGGTGCATAAATATTTGCCAACATATATATCTTACTATTCATGCTAAATTAAAAAAAAAAATCTTCCCCCTGTCCTTAATTTGCTCCATAATATTAATATTCAGTCTAGTATTAAACAAGATAGCCATTCCTCTTGCTTTTTTTGTTCTCCTTGATTCTACTTGCATACCCCATACTTGAGAGTTTAATAAGAGTCTCAAATCTCTCTTACTTTTATGTGTTTCTTGAATGCATAATACCTCTATCCCTAAATCCTTTAACTGTTTATTTAATCTATACTGCTTAACATCTGAGGCCAATCCATTTACATTCAAGGAGAGCAACTTTATCACCCTCCCCATTTCTTTGTTATAACCACCCCTCCCTGGTGTGCTTTTTGGTCCTTATTTTTCTTCTTTTCAATTTCTCTTATTACCTGGTCAAACCCTCCCCTATAGCCCGAAAAAACCCTCCTTGAGGGTTTAGAAAGGGATTCCATTTCTCCCTCCCTTTTCGGTCTTGAAAGTGAAATCCTGCCTATTTGTATAAAGCACCCCCCATTCATATTTATTTTCAGTTCAACAACCAACTCTACCTCAAACATAACCTTAAATACCATAAATCTATTATACTTTTAGGGACCCAATGCCCACTTTGCTTTTAATTCACCACAAGATCCCCTTTTCCCTCTCCATTGAATAATATTTTAACTCAGTTCTTTTTAATTTTCCATCTTCCTCTTCCTTCTTTTCCTTCTCCAGTCCATTTTCATTCCTTATGTCTTATATTGAGTTTTTCAAGCAGTTTCTCCACTTCTAAAGGGGTCTTAGCCCTCATCAGTTTTCCATCCTTAAAGATTAAAATAGTTGCTGGATACCCCAGGAAAATGAAATACCATTATCAAAGAGTTCTTGAGCATACGGCTTCATCAGTCTCTTCTCTTGTAAAGTCTCCAGTGATAAATCAAGACATGGTATAACCCTCTGTCCTTGGAGTTGCAAGTCTTTAATTTTCCTAAGGGTTTTCCAAACCTTATCTTGCAGAATTAATAACATCCCTTGGATTTCCTCCAGCTTTAGGTTTCATTTTTAAACTTCTGTGGATGTGTTCCAATTCATTTTCCATAATATTTATCCCAATCTCTTGAAACTATTCAATTAGAGTCTTTTCAAGTTCTCTAATTGGGATGCTCTCCTTTATTCCTGAAAGCCTGAGATTCCTTCTGTGTTGTCAGTCTGATAAAGAGGCAATCCTTCTCTTAAGTTCTTGTAACTCCTTCTCATTATGTTTCATCTTTTCCAGAGCCTGAGCTGCTTTAATTTCCTCAGTTAAATGTTCCACCTTGCTTTGAAGCTCCTTAATATCACCTCTGATATTTGTTTCCATGTTTGTTATAAGTCCTGACAACTCTTTAAGCTCTTTCTTTACCGCCATTTTTTCTTTGCTTTAGCTGCAGCCTTAAACATGACTTTTTAAGAGGATTTATATATGAAATGACTCACCAAACCTGGCCAATAATTATTCTTCAGAGCTTAAGCTCCCTTTAGGTTCTGTTTTTATTGTTTATCTTCCATTAACTCTGGTTATTACATTTTATCTCACTGTTTTCTCAGAGGAGTAGTACAAGACATCTATCTCTGTTGACGCATGTGCAGAACTCCCTTTGATTGCAATCAGGGAGAAAGCATATGGGTGGGGAAGTAAGTAATACCCAATGCATGTTTCTTATGCTTTAAAAAGTAACAAAGGATAGCCTCAAGGCTCAACATGTGATTCTGTTCCTGAAACTATCAAAGTTTATAATTAATATGTATTCATATGAAATGTCATATTTAAAATGGCATATCCCCATGTATCTTTTCCTTGACATGCTATGTATCAATGCATCTTTTCCTTGACATGCTAGCTTTCTATATGCAAGGGAGATTAAAAAAAACCTTTGGCAGAACATTTCTTTAATTTGTTATATGACATTCCAATCTCTAAGCTGCCTCCTAGAAGGTTCTCCCATAGTAGATGTCCAACATATATTGCTGCCTGAAGTGGCAGTGGCTTGTAACTGTTGCTTCTCCTCATTCCTGCTATTGCTGCACCCACCCAAGAGCCAGAGGTGATAAACTTCCTTTCCTCTTGGCTGTGCCAGCTGCCTTTCACACTCATGCAGCAAGTATGCTCTACAAGGCTTCCTGAATGCCTGCAAGGTTACTTCCACTTAAATGAAGTTGGCTGCCATTTTAGTTGCCTTGCCAACAGGCACCAGAAATGGTAGCAGAACTCTTACAAAATACACACAAAAACACCAAGTCTGACCTTTTTTCACTTTAGCAGAGATATATTTTGGAACTATTGGTAACCTCTTTTGGGACAATCATGGGCCTCGATGATGCGTAACATCATCAACTGGCTAGGAGAAAAATGTCCTGTGTAGAAATGGGCTGGTGAAACTTGTAACGGCATGGTGGTAAACATAACCTGGTACTTCCCATTGATCAAATGGATATTCCAGAGACAGCTAGAAGGACCAGTTTCAAAGCTGGCAGCCCTAGTGATACACCAAAGGCCTTTCTACTATTTTATAACTAAAACAATAAGGCCTGTCATCCCACAGAAAGTGATCCTGGTGCCCACACCTTCTGGCCTGGCTACCACCAATGAGAGACAGCCTGGACCAATGCTCCCTCTAAGCTGTGGAGTCTTGGGGGCAAAAATTCTACTTTGTGAACTACTGGCATTAAAGTTGTGAGCGAGCAATTTGGCTACTGTGTAAATTAATTTGTTCCGGAGGCATCCTTCCTGAGCTAAGACAAAATGTAAGAGTTGGAGGCTAAAAATCTGTGAACTAGCTCACACTAACTCAGCTTAGAGGGAACACTGGCCTGGACTTTGAGTGCAGAAGTGTGAGAACAAGAATAAAGACAGAAATAATAAAGTAACAACCATTCAATCTGAGAAAGCTATCAATCTAGATCTGATTTGATGTTGTTGTGTTCAAATGACTGAGACTTAAGCCTTGTTTTTGTGTTACAGTGAATAGATGTATGCCCTCCATATACATGTGCATGTCTGTTTGCAAGAAAAAAATTCGGAGCTCATTCACTTTATTAATAAAACCAGGGACAAGTAACTGGATAAACATGCAGTTTCAGTCACAAATTCAGCTGTACATGCATTGGATTACTCAACACATATATATAAAGAAAAACCAAGTATACACTGTACATGGATTGTACAAGCATTTAGTGTAACTTGTGAACAGGACTCTAAAGGTGGGGTGCAGAAGGAAAGTTCCAGTAGTGACATATCTATCATTCTGGGAGAAAGATAAAGAAGATGGCAGCCAAGGCCTGATATTCCCCAAGGAGAAGGGGAGCAATTTCCTCCCCAAACCTTCCCATAATCTTCCGCAACCAAGCCCTGGGTTCTCACCATAGAATTTGTATGCTGCACGGCCATTGCACTGATGTATGGAGTCCACCACCTACTAAACCATCACTCCTTCCTGCATTATGACATCACCATTCTAAATCTCATAGAATCCTGCAACCATGACATCACAGAAGCCACCACCTTCTCCAGGTTGTTTCCATAACTGCTCAAAGGAAGTAAGCAAGCAGCCTGTTGCTTGGATGGCTTGAGTTGCAGATTGCTGCAGCTCTGGCCACTACTTCAAGCTGGACGTCACAGATAGTCTGAAGTTTTGACAAGAGGCATCCATCCATCCCACTTTTAAGACTTTTCTAATGACAACATATCCTTGAGTATATGTGTACCAAATTCCAAATTTCTATCCATTGTGGAAGTATCTCTGTTTTTTTGATAACCTTGGAAGTAAACAAGGCCCACAGATCTATAGATAGATATTACTGACAAATCCCAGATGTAACCTGCCAACATAGATACTTCCCTGGTTGCCACAGCCAAGCCTTCCTCCCCTTGTGCAAGAATGATTAAAAAGCCTCAAAGGAGATTTTCAGACTTATATTCCTTTGCCACTGCAATGTCCCTCACCCCCCCTTCAAGGCTGATTTGGAATTTTCACAGGCCCAAGTTCCATTCCATAAATGATTTGGTGTCAGGCTTGGGCCTTTGAACTACTGTACCTGTTGTATTAGAACCTGATGCTGTCTTTGTATTTTGCTTCACTTCTGCTTCCAGCTGCTAGTTAACCCTGTGTGCTTATCGCTTGCCCTCACCTGCCACTGCATTCTTGAGAGAGGGGGTGAATGAGTGAATGCCAGTAGAATTAGGGAGGCTTGCTTCAGTAACTCTTCTATGGCACCTCAAGGATGGCTTTTCTCATGGGAAGCAGCCTTGAAGACAAGTCTGTATTTGGCTGGGGCAGACCATATATCTCTCATGGTCTGGGTAGTAGTGGGGCAGACACCAGTACTGGGGCTGAGCCCGAAAACCCGGTGCTTGACGTACAAAAGAAGAAGCCCACCAAGGGCACAGGTGCATGACCCAAGAAACAAGTCATCTTCCAGCCAAAGGAAGGAGTGAACGAGAATGGCGTCATGCCTCAACACACCTTCCAGGATGACCCGGAGTTGGGCAAGATGAGAGGGGAGTGGGAGGATGACCCTTCTATAGATAAGACCAGGGGTCTTTTCGTAGAAAAACAGCTGCAGGAGCTCATTAGCATATGGTATGCTAATGAGCTATTAGGCTATTAGCATATGCCACGCCCCTTGACCTCACCGGAAGTGATGTCAGAAGGTGACGCAAAAGGGGGGGAGGCATCTTCAAAAGCCTCCCCTTCCCTTCCCCAGCTGGTCTGGGTGGGGGAGCTAAGAGAGAAGGGGTTTAAAATTTAAACTCCTTCTCATGAGAGTTGGGCCACAGGAGGAGGAAAGAGGGAAGGAAAGAGAGAGAGTAGAGAGAAGGAAAGAAGGAAGGAAAGAAAGAGGGAAGAAGGAGGGAAACAGGGAAAGGAGGAAAAAAGGGAAGAGAAGAAGGTGGGAAAGAAAGAGAGAAGAGAAGAAGGAGGGAAAGAGGAAAAAGAGAGAAGGAAAGGAGGGAATGAAAGAAATTTGGTGGCAATTCGGCCCCATTATATCCTATGGGCCATTGAAGTCAATGGTGAAAACATATGGTATATTCTGGGGGCTGGAGGGGAGGGGGTTTGAGTGAGAGGAGCCAACACAGGGTAGCTGATGGAGCCTCTCCCCAAGATACTCACCAAGTTTCAAGAGCATTGGACCAGGGGGTCCAATTCTATGGGCCCCCAAACAGGTTGCCCCATTCCCTCCATTGTTCTCTATGGCGGGAAAAAAGAATATACCCTATGTTTTCACCATTGACTTCAATAGGCCATAGGATATAATGGAGCTGAAATTGACATTCGGCTGCCTGAAAGACTCCCCGGGACGCCTGCTGGGGGCGACGCTTGGCTCCTAAGCCCCCGGAGCTGTGCTCCGGTGCGCTCCCCCCCAAAAAGACCCCTGGATAAGACCCATTCCAGCCTGCACTCAAGTTTAAAGGAATTAAAAGAGGGGTTCCAGTACCTGGTAAAGAATTTACCTAAGCTAGTTAAAGAATTGATAAAGAAGGAAGTCTCGGACACTTCAGGGGAGGAGGAAGAGGAGAACGAAGATGAAACCGAATCACTTCCCCGTCCCACCCCTCATAAAGTTGGCATGGAGAGAGAATGACCCCAAGATGCTCTGGAAGCAACCTTCGATGGGAGCCCAGCCAAGCTTGCTTTCTTCGCAATACAGGTACAAAAGATGCTGTGCAAGTGGGGGCACACCTTTGCCTCTGATGAGCAAAGAGTGGATTTCATCGGCTTCCAATTTTGAGATAGGGCAGCCGACTGGTTCGTTGGCCTATACAATGTGGTGACCCCGGAGCTGAAAGATGTTGTTGCATTCATGCAGTCTCTCAGACCTCAGTTTGAGGACCCCCTGGAGTTAGAGAAGGCGTGGACCCACCTGAGAGGGATCCAGCAAGGTACTCACTCAGTACAGGAGTACACTGATGAGTTCAAAGCCACTGCCACCAAACTCTTGGGGTGGCCCAAAGAAGTTCTAATAGAATTTTATCGAGCTGGGCTGAATACCATCATCCTGGAGAAGGCCCTAACCCAAGATAATCCCCTTACCCTAGCTGGGTGGTTCCAAGTGGCATGTGAAGTGGAGAACCGCCACAATCTGGTAAAGCTGTACTATCACAAAACCCCAGGGCATGGGGGGGCAGTGAGAGAAGTGCGAGGCAGAGGGTTCCTGCTGAATGGAGACTGGGAACATCACCTCAAGAAAGGCTTGTGTCTAAGATGCAACAAGCTGGGTCACTTCGCCATTGACTGCACCTGGGTATGGCCGAAAGATTGGGATCGACGGGAGGAATGGTGCAACGATTACTGGGAGAAGAAGGGGAAGCTGCTGGGGAAGAGACTCAAATCTCTGAGGGCACTACAAGCTGCCTCCTCCTCCAGTGACGGAGACAAACCTCAAGATGTGGGGAAAAGGCCAGGACTTGCTGTGAAAGGTGCCAGCCAGTAGGCCCGTGATACCCTGGTGCGAGAATCAGTGAGAAATTGTACCTCCTTGTTCTTTGTCACTGTTACTGTGTTACACCCCACAGACAGGACCCAAGTTTGGGTATGGGCTTTAATTGACTCTGAGTGCTCATGAGACTTTTAAAAAAATTATTTTCTATAACACATACGAACACAAATATAGACAAACACCAATGATAACATAAAACTGGGGGTACAATATGAGTAAACCAATTTTGAAGCCAATTAAATATCACTTTAAGCTTATACTTAACAGTAGAAAGAAATTTTGATAAACACTTTTGCAACCATTTGTGCAAACATTAGTCCTGTTATTGTCTCTACCCTCTTTTTCACTTGCTTATATATCTTGCCTTGTCTTGTTTAAGACACAGTTCTCATGCCAACTATAAAATCTTGCCCATGTATTTTCAAGTCTCTTCAGTATGATCCTTCAAACACAAATTGAGTTTGTCCATCTCTGCTGCTTCAAATATTTTATTGATAAATTCTTCTTTACTTGTCATGTCCTGACTCCTCCAATATTTAGTATACAGCAGGGGTCTTTTGAGGGGGGAGCGCACCGGAGCACAGCTCCGGGAGCTCAGGAGCCAAGCCCCGCCCCCAGCCGGTGTCCCGGGGAGTCTTTCAGGCAGCCGAATGTCAATTTCAGCTACATTATATCCTATGGGCCACTGAAGTCAATGGTGAAAACATAGGGTATATTCTGGGAGCTCGAGGGGAGGGGGTTTGAGGGAGAGGCTCCAAACTCACAGGGTAGCTGACGGAGCCTCTCCCCAAGATACCCACCAAGTTTCAAGAACATTGGACCAGGGGGTCCAATTCTATGGGCCCCTAAACAGGTTGCCCCTATTCCCTCCATTGTTCTCTATGGTGGGAAACAATGAATAGGGGCAATCTGTTTTGGGGCCCATAGAATTGGACCCCCTGGTCCAATGTTCTTGAAATTTGGTGGGTATCTTGAGGAGAGGCTTCATCAGCTATCCTGTGAGTTTGGAGCCTCTCCATCAAACCCCCTCCCCTCCAGCCCCCAGAATATATCCTATGTTTTCACCATTGACTTCAATGGCCCATAGGATATAATGGGTCCGAATTGCCACCAAACTTCTTTCATTCCCTCCTTTCCTTCTCTCTTTTTCCTTTTCCCCTGCTTCTTCTCTTCTCTCTTTCTTTCTTTCCCACCTTCTTCTCTTCTCTTTTTTCCTCCTTTCCCTGTTTCCCTCCTTCTTCCCTCTCTTTCTTTCCCTCCCCTTTCCTTCTCTTTCTTTCCCTCTTTCCTTCTCTCTACTCTCTCTCTTTCCTTCCCTCTTTCCTCCTCCTGTGGCCCAACTCTCATGAGAAGGAGTTTAAACTTTAAACCCCTTCTCTCTTAGCTCCCCCACCCAGACCAGCTGGGGAAGGGAAGGGGAGGCTTTTGAAGATGCCTCCCCTCCTTTTGCTTCCCCTTCTGACACCACTTCCAGTGATGTCAGGGGATGTGGCATATGCTAATAGCCTAATAGCTCATTAGCATACCATATGCTAATGAGCTCCTGCAGCTGTTTTTCTACAAAAAGACCCCTGGTATACAGTATTCTAGCAGAAGTAGTTATGTACAACGTATGATAAGAATCTTCTCTTTTAAAATAATCTGGAAAAATAGTCAACAGTAATATTTCTAGAGTAAAAGGTATACAACATTTCAATATATTCTGTAATATTTCATGTATCCATACCTAATACTTAGCTCTCTCACAAAGCCACCACATATGGTAAAAAGATCCCGTTTTGCTTTCACATTTCCAGCATTTATCTGAACATTTTGAATCAAATTTAGCTAATTTTTCAGGTGTTATATACCATTTGTAAAACATCTTATAAATATTTTCTTTATATGCAATAGATTTTGTAATCTTAGTGTTTTTTTTTCATAGTTTAGACCTTTGGTCTAGCTGGATAATATGACCGAAATTTTGGGCCCATTGTATCATAACATTTTTGACAGTTTCATCATGCATTTTATAATCTAACAGTAGGGTATATATTTTCTTTATAAAATTCTGTTCAGCTGAAAGCATTAACTTATCTATTTCCAACCAATTCTCATAGAAACCAATTGCTTTGTCTTTGGTATACCTTGATTCAATCTGTACCTTTTGCCACCAATTCAGTTTTAAATTAAATTTAGAGTCCAGTAGGTCATAATAAAGGAGCTGCGGTGGCTCAAGTGGTTAAGACGCTGAACTGCAGGCTGTGGAAGGTCAGTAGTTCAGCAGTTTGAGACCCGGGTGCCGCATGACGGGGTGAGCTCCTGTCTCTAGTTCCAGCTCCTGCCAACCTAGCAGTTCGAAAGCAAGAAATTGCAAGTAGATAAATAGGTACCACTTCGGTGGGAAGGTAACAGCGTTCCGTGCACCTTGGTGTTTAGTCATGCCGGCCACATGACCACGGAAACGTCTTCGGACAGCGCTGGCTCTTCAGCTTTGAAACGGAGATGAGCACCGCAACCCTAGAGTCGGATTCGACTGGCTTTCGAGCAAGGGAACCTTTACCTTTACCTAGGTCATAATATCTTCTAGGTGGTTCTTCTGATGACATCTTTGGGTACGTGAATGCTTCTAAAGGGGCCACCAATTTCAATATTTTAGAATAAAATTGGTTCCCCCCCATGTTTATTTATATATTTTAGAATACAAGCAATAAAGTATCAGTCGCTATACAATTTACATTGAGTCTGTTCCTAAATATTCTTGTTTGTCCATTTATATAATCTTGACCATCTTTTCAAGAAAAATTCTTCTCCTTTTCCCTGAATCAACAAACTTAATTTGTCCAGTTCTGCTAAACTTCTTCCCCAATAGTTTATTATAGATGTCTTCTATTAGATTGCTGTTTCTGTTGGACAATATAATCCCTAAATACCTTGCTTTTTTAACAATCTCCATATCTGATATTTTTTTGATTTCTCGTGTCGCAGTTTTTGGTTAGCAGCTTGGTTTTCTTAAGATTGACTTTAAGTCCAGCTACTGTACCATATTCTCTTATTAATTCTAATAAATGTATAATTGACACTTGAGGGTTCTCTGATATAAACAATAAATCATCTGCAAAAGCCAATAACTTATATTCTTCACCTTTCACTTTCAACCCTTGTATCTGTTTGTTCTATCTTACTAGTTCATTTAACATTTCAAGAGCAAATATGAATAACAGTGGTGATAGTGGACAACCTTATCTTGTTCCTTTTTGAATTTCTATTTTCTGCATCAAGTCCCCATGTAAAGTTTTTTTTTTTATTATTTATTATTTATTAATTTTCTATCTCCCTCATGGATCACTGCCTTGTCGTGGCGAGGGGGCTTGCGTGGTTCGATGAGGCTGTGGGCTATGCCGTGGAGGGCCACCCAGGACGGACAGGCCACAGCAGAGAACTCAGACCAAGCGTGAACCCCCTGGAGAAGGAAATGGCAACCCACTCCAGTATCTTTGCCAAGAAAACCCCATGGACAGTAACAAAAGGCTAAAAGATATGACGCCGGAAGATGAGCCCCTCAGGTCGGAAGGTGTCCAATATGCTACTGGGGAAGAGCAGAGGGCAAGTACGAGTAACCCCAGAAAGAGTGAAGCGGCTGGGCCAAAGCCGAAAGGACGCTCAGTTGTGGATGTGTCTGACGGTGAAAGGAAAGTTCGATGCTGCAAAGAACAATACTGCATAGGAACCTGGAATGTAAGATCTATGAATCAAGGTAAGCTTGACGTGGTCAAAAATGAGATGGCAAGAATGAACATCGACATCTTGGGAATCAGTGAACTAAAGTGGACAGGAATGGGCGAATTTAACTCAGAAGACCATTATATCTACTACTGTGGCCAGGAATCCCGTAGAAAAAATGGTGTGGCCTTTATAGTCAACAAGAGAGTGAGAAAGGCAGTATTGGGATACAATCTCAAAAATGACAGAATGATCTCGGTCCGAATCCAAGGCAAACCATTCAATATCACAATAATCCAAGTCTATGCCCCAACCACTGCTGCAGAAGAGGCTGAAGTGGACCAGTTCTACGAAGACCTACAACAGCTCGTAGAACTAACACCAAAAAATGATGTCCTCATCATCATAGGGGACTGGAATGCTAAAGTAGGAAATCGAAAGGTAACCGGAATAACAGACAAGTTTGGCCTTGGAGAACAAAATGAAGCAGGGCAAAGGCTAACAGAGTTTTGTCAAGAGAACACGCTGGTCATAGCAAACACCCTTTTCCAACAACCTAAGAGGCGTCTCTACACATGGACATCACCAGATGGGCAACACCGAAATCAGATTGACTATATAATTTGCAGTCAAAGATGGAGAAGCTCTATCCAGTCAGTAAAAACAAGACCTGGAGCTGACTGTGGCTCAGATCATGAGCTACTCATTGCAAAATTCAGACTTAAATTGAAGAAAGTTGGGAAAACCACAAGGCCATTCAGATTTGACCTAGATCGCATCCCCGATGAATATACAGTAGAGGTGAAGAATAGGTTTAAGGGACTAGATTTGATAGACAGAGTGCCTGAAGAACTATGGACAGAGGTCCGTGACATTGTAAAGGAGGCAGCACTCACCGCCATCCCAAAGAAAAAGAAATGCAAAAAAGCAAAGTGGCTGTCTGATGAGGCTTTAAACATAGCAGAGGAAAGAAGGAAAGCTAAAGGCAATGGGGAAAAGGAAAGATTTGCCCAACTGAATGCAGATTTCCAGAGAACAGCAAGGAGAGATAAGGAGGCTTTCCTGAATGAACAATGCAAAGTAATAGAGGAAAACAATAGATTGGGAAGGACTAGAGATCTCTTCAAGAAAATTGGAGAAATCAAGGGAACGTTCCATGCAAAGCTGGCCATGATAAAGGACAAAAACGGTAGGGACCTAACAGAAGCAGAAGAGATTAGGAAAAGATGGCAAGAATACACAGAAGAACTATACAAGAAGGACCTCGATGTCCTTGACAACCACGATGGCATAATCACTGACCTTGAGCCAGACATCCTGGAAAGCGAAGTTAAATGGGCCTTAGAAAGCATTACTAACAACAAAGCTAGTGGAGGTGATGGTATCCCAGCTGAGTTATTCAAAGTCTTAAAAGAAGATGCTGTTAAAGTGCTGCACTCAATTTGCCAACAAATTTGGAAAACACAACAGTGGCCACAGGATTGGAAAAGGTCAGTTTACATTCCAATCCCAAAGAAGGGCAACGTCAAGGAATGTTCAAACTATCGCACAATTGCACTCATTTCACACGCTAGCAAGGTCATGCTCAAAATCCTACAAGCTAGGCTCCAACAGTACGTGGATAGAGAACTGCCAGAAGTACAAGCTGGGTTTCGAAGAGGTAGAGGAACTAGAGATCAAATTGCCAACATTCGCTGGATTATGGAGAAAGCAAGAGAGTACCAGAAAAACATCTACTTCTGCTTCATTGACTATGCTAAAGCCTTTGATTGTGTGGATCACAATAAATTATGGCAGGTTCTTAAAGAGATGGGAGTACCAGACCACCTCATATGTCTCCTGAGAAACCTGTATAAGGGTCAAGAAGCAACAGTTAGAACCGGATATGGAACAACTGATTGGTTTAGCATAGGAAAAGGAGTACGACAAGGATGTATATTGTCACCTTGCTTATTTAATTTATATGCAGAGTACATCATGTGACATGCTGGCCTGGATGAATCACAAGCTGGAGTTAAGATTGCTGGGGAAAAGATCAATAACCTCAGATATGCAGACGATACCACTCTGGTGGCAGAAAGTGAAGAGGACCTAAAGAGCCTCTTGCTCAGGGTAAAAGAGGAGAGTGCAAAAGTGGGCTTGAAGCTCAACATCAAAAAAACTAAGATCATGGCATCTGACCCCATCACTCCTTGGCAAATAGAAGGGGAAGTCGTAGAAGTAGTGACAGACTTCACGTTCCTAGGATCCCAGATCACTGCAGATGGTGACTGCAGCCATGATATTAAAAGACGCCTGCTCCTTGGGAGGAAAGCGATGGCAAACCTAAACAGCATGATAAAAAGCAGAGACATCACCTTGCCAACAAAAGTCCGCATGGTCAAAGCAATGGTATTCCCCGTAGTAATGTATGGCTGTGAGAGTTGGACTATAAGGAAGGCCGAGCGCCGAAGAATAGATTCTTTTGAACTATGGTGCTGGAGAAGACTCTTGAGAGTCCCTTGGACTGCAAGGAGATCAAATCAGTCAATCCTAAAAGAAATGAACCCTGACTGTTCCCTGGAAGGCCAGATCCTGAAGCTGAAGCTCAAATACTTTGGCCACCAAATGAGAAGGGAGCACTCCCTGGAGAAGAACCTGATGCTGGGAAAGATTGAAGGTCAAAGAAGAAGGGGACGGCAAAGAATGAGATGGTTAGACAGTGTCATCGATGCAACGAACATGAAATTGAGCAAACTTCAGCGGACAGCGGAAGACAGGAGGGCCTGGCGTAATCTGGTCCATGGGGTCGCGAAGAGTCGGACTCGACTGTGCGACTGAACAACAACAATTTTCTATACAACAATTCACAACATCCAAAATACGTTCAATAGAAACGTTAAGGTGCAAAAACACGTTGCACCATTGTTCAAATCACAGTCCTCCAATATACAGCACATCCAAAACACAACAAAAACATAAACATTAAATTAACAACAAAATAACTACAACTAATACAACAAATACTACATCAGGGGTTATTAAATTAACCAACTTACTTTCAGGAGATTAAGATAGCGATAATTTGTAGACTGTGTGTTCCCTTCAAGAATCTCTTCCAATTTGATTAGAATTGTATACCATCTTTCCAAATAATAAGAAGGTCCCAGTGAAGGATCTTTATCTGCTAGAGAGTCCGAAATTTTATCCAAAATCAAATGGTCCCAAATTCTAGCGTACCAATTTTTAATTAATGGTTTATTTGTTTCCTTCCAGCATGACACTATCATAGTCTTGGCTGCCATAAAGAGTATCATTATCAGATCTTTCCTAATCTGTGGAATGTTAACTTCTTGCCAATAATTCAGTAATATAATCTCCGGTTTCAACAGAATTTTATAACCAGTTAAGTTTTTAATTCGAAGTTTTAAATCCTGCCAAAACTGCTTGATCACTATACACTCCCACCAGCAATGATAAAAAGTTCCCACAAAACCACATTTTTTCCGCCACAGCGGAGATATTGATTTGTTTATACAATTCAGTTTCCTAGGCATCATGTACCAATGTGTTAACATTTTAATGTTCTGTTCTTGTATATTAAGAGATTTGGTTTTGTACACATGGGAAGACCAAATCAATTCCCATTGAGTTCTAGACCACTGGAGATTACAATCCACTTGCCAGGGTATCGTGTATGATGGTAAATCTAGCATATCATGTTCCAATAATATTTTATATACAGTTGATATTATTTCTTTCCTAACTCAGTTTTCAGATAGTAAAAGTTTCTCAAACTCTATCAAGGGTTTGTTCAGTTGCTCAGATATCAAAGGTGATACTATAAAGTGACATAATTGTAAGTACTCAAACCAAGGTACATTTGATTTCACTAATAGGATTAATTTCCATTTCTCTAGCATTTGGCCCTTATGAGTTACATCTGAAATCCTATGAATCTTAGCTAACCTCCAAGTTTTAAAAGCTGTACTATGTTGTGCTGGAGGGAACCATTTTTGCCCCAAAACTGTCTTTGGTATTGAAAAAGGTGGAACCAAATGTTCCCTTCTAAAGTCCCATGTCCATACCAATGCCTGGATGAACATATTTGAAGGGACCAAAGACCTTTCTGATTTTGTAGCCCATAAAAATTCAGAGTATTTATAGGGGGTTAAATAAAATTCTTCTATTGGTACCCATTCTATACATGAAGATGGTTGAAGAATACGTATTAATGTAGACAATTTAGAGGCTTCATAGTATAGCTTAAGGCCCAGGACAGACTGGCAATTTGCCCGGGTAGCCAGTCGCAGCAAAAAAAGCCCGGATTAAACAATACCGGGTTTTCCCGTCCACACAGCGGGGGCCGCTGCCGGAAGATACAGGACGGAGGCGCGCGGGAGCGTTCAGACTGCCGCGCCAGAGGTGTGCTATATTCGCCGTTTCCCCATTAATTCGGCTGTGGGTGTATGTGCGCATAAGCGCATTTTGCCGATTTTTTTTTTTTGCCCTGCAACGCCGGCACCGCATTGGGCAGTGGAGCGGAGCGCAGCCAATCACACCGCTGCTGCCTCATGCCCAACACGGGTTGCTCCCGGCTTTTCGGCTGCGCGTTCAGACTCCCCGGAAGCGGAGAAACGCGCGACGAACGCAGGCTTTCAAGATTTGCGCCAGCTTTTATCAGGTGTTTTTTTAATCTGGCAGTGAAGCGCAACAGCACCGGTAGGCTACGGGTGGGGGACGCCAGGCAGATGTGCCTGTGTGAACATTCCATTTACTCCGGTATTGAATCGTTGTCAGCCCGGGTCCCATCCCGCGGCAAATTGCCAGTCTGTCCTCGGCCTAAGATCTGACATTGAGAGGCCACCGTATTGAAGTGGTCTATGTAGTGTTAGATAGGTAACCCTCAATAAGTGATTACTTCTTCATTTGCTTCCCTTTATTTTATTAAAGGATTTGTGGCCTTTATTAAATTTTCTTTCAGTTCTTTTAAATAAAATTTTATATATACCTCCCTCGGCACTTTATGTTTCCTTGCATACGCAGAGTTTCTTCTATAGATCGTATCAATTTCTGCAGATATCTCTTCTTTAGTTCATAACTCTAATTGGTCTGCTAAGTTTTGGCAAATTTCTTCTCTTCGACTTTTTCCAAATTTTCTGGGATGTTTTGGCACCTTAAAAGAAGGGCTGCCCTATCAATTTCTAATGAAATCAGAGTTTCTTCCATTTTATCTTCTTTAGTCTTTATTTCCTGAATTTCTTCATCCAACTCTTTAATTTTTTCTTTTATTGTTTTATTATTGGTAGCAATTTTTAAAATTTCTTGTTTGTTTTCTATTATTTGCTTTTTAATTTCTTCAGTTTTGGTTGTAAGTTGGCTAGACATCTCATCCATTTTTTGTTTAATAGGTTCTACTACTTGTGCCACTGATTCTAAGATCATAGCTTTTAAATCTTTAATGGTTAATTGAGATATTGACATTGTGCCTAATTTTTGTTGAGTCAGGGTATCTAATTGACTTGGAGATGGTAATGATGATTTCCTAGCTCCAATATAACCAGAGGCCATGGAAAGGTCCTATATTTCTTATTTTACTAACACTTACTATACATTTGTTATTAATTATATGGCACTGTCTCCTCTTAACTTTTGTTGCAGCTATTTTACTTATTACGCTATTTCTATTTTAATCTTCCTTTACACTTCTCTTTTACTCTCTAGTCCCCTCTATGTTCTGTTCTTATTAGTATTTTTCAACCCTTTTCCACTTCTCTATTGCAAACCTTATTAGGTCTCAGTCCTTTCCAATCTCTCTGGTTCTTTCTCTTTAAGTCTCAGTCTTTCCCAATCTCTCTACCTCTGTCTCTTTCAACCTCTTTCAGTTTCCAAACAGAAGGGGATTCCCCCCCCCCCGTCACTCTCCATTTCCATGGTCTCTTTAAATCTTAATCCTTTTGGCTTCTCTGCTATTGTCTCTTTAACTCCTGTGGATTGTCTCTCGTCGTTCTCTGTCTCCTTCTCCAATCACCCATCATTTCTCTCCTCTCCATTCCATCACTTGATGAACCTTCTCGGCTGCCTTATTTCCCTCCTGCTGGTCTCCTCCTCCTCAACCTCCTCTTTCCGCTGTCGTTCGCACGTCACCACACCACACTCTGAATCAGCTCCCCGAAAAGCTTTGTCACTCTGAAGCTTATGGCGGTGTTCATAAAGTTGTACTCCAACATAAGGTGGAAACATGAGAAACAGTAAAGAAAAAAAAGATTTTTGCAGCACCAGGTATCTATGTCTTTTTAGCAATTTACTTGCCTCGTTTTCAGATTTCCTCCCTTCCCCCCTTGTATTATTTTGTTACTAAAGTAGCTGTCCTGAGGGGAACTAACTGCAATATTTTTATCCCTCCACTTTGAGCATGGTTATTGTTTTTACAGCCTCTAATATTGCCACAAGCTGGAGTTAAGATTGCTGGGGAAAAGATCAATAACCTCAGATATGCAGATGATACCACTCTGATGGCATAAAGTGAAGAGGACCTCAAGAGCCTCTTGCTCAGGGTGAACAAGGAGAGCGCAAAAGTGGGCTTGAAGCTCAACATCAAAAAAACTAAGATCATGGCATCTGGCCCCATCATTCCTTGGCAAATAGAAGGGGAAGTCATAGAAGTAGTGACAGACTTCACGTTCCTAGGATCCCAGATCACTGCAGATGGTGACTGCAGCCATGAAATTAAAAGGCGCCTGCTCCTTGGGAGGAAAGCGATGGTAAACCTAAGCAGCATGATAAAAAGCAGAGACATCACCCTGCCAACAAAAGTCCGCATGATCAAAGCAATGGTATTCCCCATAGTAATGTATGGCTGCGAGAGTTGGACTATAAGGAAGGCCGAGCGCCGAAGAATAGATTCTTTTGAACTATGGTGCTGGAGAAGACTCTTGAGAGTCCCTTGGACTGCAAGGAGATCAAATCATTCAATCCTAAAAGAAATCAACCCTGATTGTTCCCTGGAAGGCCAGATCCTGAAGCTGAAGCTCAAATACTTTGGCCACCAAATGAGAAGGGAGCATTCACTTGAGAAGACCCTGATGCTGGGAAAGATTGAAGGTCAAAGAAGAAGGGGACGGCAAAGGATGAGATGGTTAGACAGTGTCATCAATGCAACGAACATGAAATTGAGCAAACTTTAGCGGACAGTGGAAGACAGGAGGGCCTGGCGTAATCTGGTCCATGGGGTTGCGAAGAGTCAGACTCGACTGTGCGACTGAACAACAACAAATATTGCCTCCCCCTTTATATTGCCCCCGCCACAGTTTAGCAGTTTTGTTTTTGTTTTCTTGAGTATACTTAGCTTTGGTTTTCTTCAGGTCAAATAGCATTCCAGACTCTGACTGCTCCCGGGCTCCTCTGTTGCTCAGCTTGACTGTCGTCCCACTGGGCTCCTTGTAGCTCCCTGTCTCAGAACTGGTCCAAATACCTGAGGAGGGGTTGCCACCCTTCCCCAAGTATGAACAACACATTCCTTATGCTGTCTCTCTCTAGGGGAGAGCACTAGCAGGCATTAGAATAGCCTAAGAAGCTACAGGTATGGCTAGGCATGCAGAACTATAAGCACACACATCTGCTGTCAGAGACCCCTGCTGCCCCAAAATTGTTTTTTTAATTGGTTCCCAAACTTTTATCAGAGAGGCCCTTAGCTAATGTTGTTTGAAATACTTATGGGAATCTGTTTTTCCATACCATAAAAAAGCATGCCATTCTAATAGCATATCATGTCCTTCTAATTTAAGTAGTCTTTGGTTATCTAATGTAATCCAGTTTTTAATCCAAGTCAATGCTGCTGCTTTATAATATAAAGCACAATGTGGAAGGCCAAAACCAGCCCTTTCTTTTGAATCCTGTAACATCTTGAGTTTTATTCCTGGTCTCTTTCCTTGCCAAATGAACTGTGTCAACAGTTTATCAACCTCTTTAAAATAATTCTGGTTTTGCAGCACTGGAATAGTTTGAAATAGGAACACCAATCTTGTTAGAATATTCATTTTAATGGTGGCTATTCTGCACATAAAGGAAAGTTACAGGTTATTCCATTTGTTTATGTCTTGTTTTATTGTCTTCAATAATTCCATATAATTGTTTTCAATCAAGGAGCTACATTTGTTCGTTAAATTTATTCCAAGATATTTAATTTTCTTTTGAAGCTCCGGTCTTGATATTTCCTGTAAATGTTGAGATTGAGGCTCTGTCATGTTTTTTATCAGAATCTTTGTCTTATTTTTATTGATCTTAAGTCTGGCTACTGCTCCATATTCCTGTAGTCTCAGTAACAAAAGCTCTATTGAGTCTGTAGGTTCTTCCAAGATAAAAGCCAAGTCATGGGGGCGGAGCGCCGCAAAACATGGCGGATGTGATTTGAAAATGCTCCCAACCTGAATCTCCCAAAGCCGACTTTAAGTCATTTTCCCCGAACAAACCCGGTTCCAGAAGAATGGGAAAATCTTTTAAAGGCAAAACTAATAAAGCGGCAGCAAACCCGGGAACAGTATGAAAGTCCTTTCTAGAGATTCAACAAATAATGCTGATGTCTCTAACTCATTGAACGGAGACAAAATGGCGGCTAGCGACAGGTCATCAGACTCTACAGAGATTGATGAAGCTGCACCAACAACTAAAGGAGACCTTAAAGACCTGAAAGAAGATCTCTTAAAATCATTCACATCTCTGGTCTCAGAACTACTTCAACCCTTGCAGACTTAGCTAAATGAATTAGCAAAAGACCTGTCTGATATGTCCAGGATTGCTGAAAACACTGCTGAACTCACCTTAACCCTTCAGGACTAGGTAAAAACTCTTAAATCTTCAGAAAAACAATCCGAAGCCAGAATAACTGCTCTTGAAAACAGATGGCGCCAATTTAACTTAAAATTCAGAGGGATGGGGGAAAACATTGAAGAGGGAAAGGATTTGTCTCAGTTCCTCTCCTCGTGGCTGGCATCCATCTTGGATCTCTCTGAAGGGAAGGCCCCCATAATTACCAGAGCTTATAGACTGGGTTCTTTAGCTTTGGCCCGTAAAGGTAGACCCAGGGATATCTTGGTGCAATTTCTCTACCCAAAAACCAGAGACAGAGTTCTAAAAGAAGCTAGATCGCGGGGTTTTCTAGCCTGTAAAGAAGAAAAAATAAAAGTGCTTTTGGATTTGTCTGCAGAGACTTTAAAAAAACGACGTAGTCTCAAGATGATTGCCACTAAACTCTTCAAAGCAAATATCCATTTTCGTTGGAGTCCCACTTCGGATATACATGTTTACCGGAATGGACTACTATATCAAGCCACAGATGCTATGACGGGAAAGGCTTTAATTTCCTCCTTGGGACTCAAATTGACATCAGAAGAAGAACAGGAACTTATGAATTCGTGAATGTCTTCAGCGCCTCACTTTAACTCCAACTACAGGTCCCATAAATGGCTTTACAGAAATGAAGCATATTGCTAGTTTATTTTATAAAGCTTCAGATCTCCAGAGCAATCTTTATTTTGGACTCTAATCTTTTAAGTTATCCTTTCTCTGGCACCAATTAGAGCTCTTATAATTCAATGTAAGAGATGTATAGCGACCATTTTAATTGTTCTTTTATTCCTATATTGTGAGGTACCTATGAAGTAATAGGTTTTTTCATGTTAAGTTCTGCAAACTGTCTTTATGAATGGCTTTAATTAAATAGACTATATAGTCTAATAGTTAGCATTTCTGGAAACTCAAATATAGAAATGCAAGAAGTAAAGTTATGTAATTACCAAATATTTTTGAGGCACCTATGAAGTAATAGGTTTCTTCATGCTAAGTTCTGCAAACTGTCTTTACAAATGGCTTTAATTAAATAGACTATATAGTCCAAATGTTAGCATTTCTGGAAACTCAAATATAGAAATGCAAGAAGTAATGTTATACTTCAATATTAAGTTTGGATGTAATTACCAAATATCCTTTTTTGTAATAGCTTCTATTACATTAATACACTTGGAACAAACTCGTTTGTATCGGTGAAGTAACCAAGCTACTTTATTGATATTTTTTCTCTCTCTCATATACATATATAGTTTACTCTAAGTCAAATAATTTTCCTATCAAACAAAAGGGGGGAAAAAAGGGAAAGACACAGAAGTATTATTCTTATTTATACATGAAACACGAGAGGAGAAAGGTTGGGTAGCCTTTATATGATTTTGTTACTGATATTATAGATTTTCCTCCTTGTAAAGGTTGTATCTTCCAGATATAGAGACAGCAACTGTCTCTTAGTCCTTCCGTATTGGAAGTTTGGAAGTTATCTCTGCAGCATAGCAGGGTGTTATATATTCTCTTTTTTAGGGTGTTACTGGTGGTTTTTACACCAGTCATTCGTTAAGTAATATAAAGAGTAGATTTCTTACTATATATTTAATTAATAGTTTGTTGTTTAATAAGTTTTTCTTTTTTCTTTTTTCACCTGGATAGTCTACTAACATTTTAAATAACGAATGTCTCAATCTTTTAAAATAGTTACTTGGAATGCTAGAGGCCTAAATAATAAAATCAAGCAACGCAGAACCTCCTCTTTCTGGAATAAGGAACGCCCGGATATCTTATTCCTACAAGAAACACACTTAAGGAACCCAGAGAAACAGGTATTAAAAACATTGTGGTTTTCCCAACAATTTCATGCAGATGGGTCCACAAAGGTAAGAGGTACTGCGATATTATTTTCCAAAAATTTTCCTTTTCATTGCACTAAAGTCAAAAGAGACGCACAGGGTAGATTTATTTTTCTTACAGGAACTTTACATGGAGATTTTTATACACTTGCATCTATATATGCACCAAATTTAAATCAAATAAATTTTCTAAAGGAAACATTGAATAAGTTAATGGACTTCAAACAAGGAGAACTTATAATTGGAAGCGACTTAAATTTTATAATAGATCCATCTCTGGACCGCACCTATCAATGTATACAAAAAAATAAGAAAAAACATAATTCTACTAAGATGAATTAGCTTTACTCTTAGACTCCTTTAATTTAAAAGACCTTTGGAGATCCCTGAACCCATATTTTGATTTCATATTCTTTATTAGAACAATTCAAAGAAGCAGATATTGGTAATTCTATTTTATCAGATCACGCTTGGGTAGTTAGAAAATTAGGATTAAAACAAACTGATGGAAAAGGTCCTAATTGGATGCTTAATAAATTACTTCTTCAAAATGAACAGATTAACGAAGGCATAACCAAAAAGATTAAAGAATATTTTCAGTTTAATTCTACTGTAGATGTATCTCAAAATATTATCTGGGATGCATTTAAAGCAGTAATCCAAGGTCATTTAATTTCAATTGCTTCCTCCTGTAAAAAAGAGAGACAAAAATTGATAGATGATTTACATTACACAATCAAGGAATTAGAATTAAAACACATGAAATATGGAGGAAAGAAATACCTTAAAAAATTGAATCAGGAAAGAAAAAAACTGGAATTGTTAGAAACATCAAAAATTCAAAAATAATTATTAATTCTGAAACAAAAATACATTACTAAAACTTCTAAATCGATCAAATTATTAAAACACAGAGTGGATAAGAAACTTGCTTCATCACTGATTCATGCAATAAGGGATTCAGGGGGTAAAGTACAAGTTACTCCAAGTAATATTACAGCTGCTTTCTATAATTACTTTCAAAATTTATATACTTCTACCAACCCTGATAGACAATCGATTCATAATTATCTAAGTTCTATTAATTTTAATCAAAAATTAACTCAAGAACATCAGGAGTACTTAGACCAACCCATCACTTTAGAGGAATTAGCTACAGCAATAACTAAAGTCAAAATAATTATGAACTCAGTAATATCCACGGGCACCATGCCTAAAACGTGGTCTGAGGCCCGTATAATAGTTATCCCTAAGCCAGGGAAAGATAAGGCACTTTTGGGCTCTTATAGGCCTAATTCTATTTTGAATCACGATTTTAAAATTCTCTCAACAATTCTTGCTTCAAGATTAAACAGTATAATAACAAAATATATTCATGAAGACCAAACAGGTTTTATGCCAGGCAGAAATATATCTGACAGCATCCGGAAAACTCTAAACTTAATTAATTATTGTAAAACAAATAAAATCAACTCCCTTTTGTTATCAACTGACACTGAGAAAGCCTTTGATCGGGTAGAACCAATTTATTTACAGGAACTCTTAACAGTAATGAATTTTGGCCCTATATTTAGGCAAACTATTCAAATTTTATATTACCAACCTTCAGCTCAAATCTACGTTAATCATTTTCGCTCTGATGAATTACAGCTAAAGAGAGGTACTCGACAAGGTTGTCCCCTCTCCCCCCTTTTATTTGCCCTTTCTGTAGAACCATTAGCCCATGCAATCAGACAAGATACAAATATAACTGGTTTACAAATTGATCAAGCTCATTATAAAATAAGTCTTTATGCAGACAATGTAATTTTTTTTGTAACAAACTTGGAACAGTCTCTTCAAGGAATACTAACTCACTTGGAAGACTTTGGCTCTGTTACTGGTTTTGCGGTTAACTACATGAAATCTGAAATTTATCCTGTTAATATTCAATCACATCAAATAGAAAGTCTACAAAGTAAGTTTCCTTTCAAATGGGTTAAGAGCACTTGGCATCATCTAGGGATTATTATACCTCTACAATTAACAGACCTATACTCCTACAATTATACACCTCTTGTAAAAAAAGTTAAACAAACTTTGGATGGATGGTCCAAGTCCAACTTAAACTTGATAGAAAAAATAACTCTCTTTAAAGCAATTTTATTACCAAAGTTTTTGTTTCTTTTCCAAAATCTCCCTGTTCTAGTTCCTTTGCAAGATTTCAAGAATTGGCATAATCAGATTACAAACTTCCTATGGGAAGGTAAAAGAGCAAGAATTAATTATGCTACTTTGACAAGGCCAACGAATAAAGGAGGTTTAGGACTGCCTAACCTCGAAAAATATTTTGTAGCATCTCAATTACAAAATATTCATTATTACGCCATGCCCTTCTGTACTAAATCATGGCTGCAAATAGAAAAATTAGAAATTGCTCCACAGTATCTGCATGAATATATATGGCAGTCCTCTACTTCTAATTTTTATCTGAAACTGAACAGTCCATTTTTGAAACTTACCCTTCAGCTTTGGCAAAGACGTAGGCAATTTTTAGCTCCTGGGCTATTACCGATTACAGCACTATTTGGTCAACAATGGTTCCTCCCAGGATTAGATAAATCTTTCCTTTATAGGTTAAGAGAAAAAGGAGTTTTTAGGATATGTGATTTTGTATTTCAAGGAAGGATTAGAACACAACACCAAATCGAAACTAAATATGAGGTAACACTCTCATGGTTACAATACTACCAATTGCATCATGTGTTACAAAATCTTAGCAATACCTCCACATTAGATAGATATTTAACACTCTTTGAGTTATATTTAAAGAAACAGAAACCTACTACTCAGGGTAGTCTGGCATATAACTTGCTTAATGAAGAAAAAGTTATCTTCTATTCAAAAGGCCTGGCACACAGATACCAATGTTGTATATTCTGACAATCAATGGGCTCAGATATGGTCCTCTTGTACTTTTAAAAGTAAATCTTTGTATCTAAAACTGCAATACTTCAAAGTATATGCAAGATGGTACCTAACACCAGATAGATTGTTTAAATGCAAATATAAAATTACCCCTTTATGTTGGAAAGGATGTAATGAAAATGGTACGTTTATTCATTGTTGGTGGGCTTGTCCCAAAATTAAATCTTATTAGACTGTAATATTAAAGGAAATTAAGAAAATTACAGGTCTAGATATACCTAATACACCTGCATCAGTTTTATTACATTACTGGCCAGGCTTGAAACTTTCCAAAACTAACGAAGAACTGATCTCTAACTTTTTGATGGCTGCTAAGATCCTTCTAGCTTCAAACTGGAAACAAACTAAGGCTCCATCATTGAATCAATGGAGAACAAAATTATGGGATTTAATTGTGTCTGATAAAATAGCAACACAAATTATAACTACTGACAACCCTAACTCTGTTAACAATTTTATGGAAAAATGGTTTCTTTTTTTGAATATATTTCAGCATGTCAGCAACGTTCATATCAATTACCTCAAAGATACAAAGATTATGTCTTTTATTAAGATTGAGATACTTATATATCTGTATTAGTAGGCACAAGTTTAGATATTGAATTTATTGTTAACACTGTAATAGTTGTTTATTTAATATTGAAAGTTGTTTTGTCGTTACTGTTTGTGTAATATAAAATTAATAAAAATTAAATTACAAAAATAAAATAAAAACCAAGTCATCCACAAAGGCTAAGAGTTTGAATTCTTCTCCTCTTATTTTAGGTCCGCTAATTTGTTTTTCTGCTCTGATTACTTCATTTATACTTTCAAAAATAAATAATAATGGTGAAAGTGGGCATCCTTGTCTTGTCCTTTTTTGAATTTCAATTTTTTGAGTTAAATCTCCATTAATTGAAATCTTAGCCTGTTGTTTCGTATATATTGCTTCAGTCATTTTGCTAAATACTCCTCCTGCCTGTGAGTATTTTAACAATTCCTTCAAAAATTTCCAATTAACATTATTAGAAGCCTTTTCTGCATTTAAGAAGATTAAGGCCATTTACTTTTCTGGATGAGCTTCATAATATTCCACAGTGTCTAGAATTATCCTAACATTGTTTCTGAGTTGCCTTTTGGGAAGAAAACCCATTTGATCTTTGTGTATAGTTTGTGCTAGTACTTTTTCATTCTTGCTGCTTAGATGGAAGCAAATATTTTATAATCCACATTTAGCAATGAAATAGGTCTGTAGTTTTTGGTCTCTTTTCCATCTAAGACTTGTTTGTGTATAAGTGATATTATCACCTCATTCCAGGAGTCTGGTATTTTTTGTTCACACACTACATTCTGACATACTTCCTTCAAAGGCACAATCAGTTGATCTTCAAAAATGTGGTAAAATTCTGCAGGGAGCCCATCAGGACCAGGTGACTTGCCTTTTTTTTTTTCAGGGCTTCTACAATTTCTGCCATGGAGATTGGTTGATTTAATATTATTCTTTGCTCTTCCTTGAATATTTTGGGATTGTATTTCTTTAAATATTCTCCAACTTGTTCTTGAGATATTTTTGTTCTTTTATATAATTTTTGATAAAACTGTTCCACAATTATTTTTAAATCTTCTAATTTATTTTTGTCTTCCCCTTTTCCATTTCTTAGTGTGCTTATAAATCTTTCTTCCCGCTGCTTACGTATTTTGTATACTAACAATCGAGTCAGTTTATTTGCATTTTCAAAATAGTTTTGTTTAGCATACATTATTTTCCTTGATATTTCTTGTGTGAGAAGACAGTTCATTTGATGTTGTAAATGTTTGAGATTAATTCTCCCTTTTTCATTCTTTGAATTGTGTTTTAAGTTCTCTTCCTGTTCTTTTATTTGTTTTTGTAGTTGGAAGCATTTTTCAGATCTGTTTTTTCCTGTATGAAGTTTCTTTTATCATCCATCCTCTCACAAAGGCCTTAAAAGCATCCCAAACTGTGTTTATAGACATCCCTGGTTGCATGTTTCTTTCAAAAAACGCTTGAAATTCCTTCTTAGAGTCCTTTACAAAGCTATCATTTCTTAGGATTGAAGTATTTAACTTCCATCTGCATCTTTTAAAGGTATCTTGAAGCACTAAAGTGATAGGATTGTGATCTGTGAACATCTGAGGCTGTATTTCTGCTTCCAATACTTCATTTGTCATAGTAGCCGAGATCCAACATTCTTGACCAGGATTTGTGTCTTGCTGAATAGAAAGTATAATCTCGCTTATGTGGGTTTCTAGCTTTCCAGGCATCTATACATTTATCCTCTTCCATTAGTTGATAAAATGTTGGTGGAAGTTCGTGTTTTCTTTTCCACTTCCTTTTCTTCAAGCTCTTTTTGTCTTGGCTTCCCTCAAAAAAGGCATTAAAATCTCCAATTATACAGGTTTCTTGGTATTCCTGTTTCGCCATCAATTCTTGCAACGTTTTATAGAATTTTTCTTGGTGATGATTTGGTGCATAGATATTTACCAGGAGGGTTTTTTTGGTTTGCCTTTGTACCTGGACCATTAAGATACGTCCATCTTGAGATGCATACACCATTTCTGGCTGCAGATGTTCTTTTACATACATCACCAGACCTCTTTTCATTTTATCTGATGCTATGAACATTCTACCTAACTTTGGATTTTGAAGGTATTTCTGATCAGATTCTTTAATGTGAGTCTCTTGTAGAAAAATAATATCAGAATTTTTTTTTAATTATTGAAAGGTACGTCTACTTTTCTGAGGTGAGTTCAATCCATTAATATTTATTGAGATCAATCTTATTTTACCTTTACTTTTATCCATCTTGGGTTTTTCTTTGTGTTTCCAGGTTTTCTCTTAGTTGTTTCCTTGTAACTCATGGCGAAGTCTTGAGATGTTTGGCTTTCTTTGAGGCTTCTTTAGGTACTGCTAATGTCCCTGTGGCTCCTTGGAGAAGATTCTTTTCTTCTTCCTCCTCTTCCTTATCTACTTGCAATTTCTTGCTTTCGAACTGCTAGGTTGGCAGGAGCTGGAACTCGAGACAGGAGCTCACCCGTCATGCGGCACCCGGGTCTCGAACTGCTGAACTACTGACCTTCCACAGCCTGCAGTTCAGCGTCTTAACCACTTGAGCCACTGCAGCTCCATGTATAGATGGTATATGACACCAAAAAAGATAGCTAATATAGGTAAAAATCTATCTAACAAATGTTGGAAATGTAAACATGCTGAAGGTTCCTTTTACCATATGTGGTGAACTTGTGATAAAGCAAAAACATTTTGGACTGTAATACATGCAGAGATGGAAAAATATTGAAAAGTACCTTTAAGAAAGAACCTGAAATGTTTCTTTTAGGTCTTAAACTAGAAGAAATAAATGTGAGTAAAAGAACATTGATATGGTACATCGTAACAACTGCTAGAATGATTTATGCTCAAAACTGGAAAAATGAAAAGATTCCTGATCTCTGGGACTGGTTAAGAAAACTACTATTTAGGGCAGAAATGGACAAATGGACAAGAAAACTCAACAATTTAGAAGCAGAAACTTTTTTGGCAGACTGGAATGACCTTAAAGAATATATACAGAAACATTGGGAAATAAAGGATAGCATATTCAGCTTGGAAAACTACTAGTAATGTAACAAATGTATATAATCAATAAGTACCAAGAGTAGTTGCAAATAAGTAAAATGTGTTACCTGTAGAATTTATATGTTAACAGTGAATTACATGTATTATGTATTGATAAAGTGGTGAAAACAATGCTGGGAGCCAACAGGTGGGGAAGGGGAGTTTGTAGAAAAGGATATAATCTACATTATTTTGGCTAAACTGTGAAGTATTGTATATCCTAATAAAATTTGTTTTTTAAAAAAACCACATTAGCTCTCACTGGAAGGGAGTAGGTGAAAAACTGCAGTACTTTTCTTGATTGTGATATACATAAGCAGACAAAGTCTAAAGCCTTCCCGGTTGCACAAAAAAGTGAGAGAGTGTCAACAAAGCTGTTAGAATTGGTGCATGCTGATGTAATTGGCTCCTTCCGACAAAGCCATTCTAAAAACAAATATGCCCTGGTGCTCACGGATGACCACTCCAGGTTTTCTTGGTTGTATATAGTAAAACACAAATCTGATGTATTTGATACAATAAAGTATTGGTATAGAAAAATGAAAAAAAAAAAAGTGGGAGAGTTGAATGCTTTGCAAACAGACATGGGCAGCAAATTTATGTCCTCACAATTCCAGAAGTGGTTGCAAGCAAATGGTATTAAGCACAGGGTGGCCAATGTTGCCACACCCCAAGAAAATGAGGTAGCTGAATGCAAGGGGGCTATACTGCAAAATATAATGTCTGCAATGTTAGCTGATGCAGGGTTGCAAATTCAGTTTTGGGCACAGGCCCTAAAGGCTGCTTGGAACATTAGCAACGGAGTGTGGACAAGGCCTATTGATAACATTCCCTATATGGTGTTGTATGGTAAAACTCCAAACCTGAGTCACTTGAGAGTGTTTGGGGCAAAAGCCTGGGTTAATATACCACTAAGCCAAAGGAGAAAAGGGGGAGCCTGCTCCAAGAAATTGTTCAACACTCATCTTAACGGATTTGACACGAGCCTACCACCACCAGGTATGGTTGGTTGGTACATTATCAAATGACCGCAATGCCCAATGAACAGATTTGCATCGGGGTTCCCCCCCCCCCCACAACTGAGCATAGACAAAAACACTGACAATCTAAATAGATGGATAGCCACTAATGTTGTGAAGGACTACTTAGGCAAACACAGAATGGCAAGAATGTTTTTTAAAAAAAACAAAATCAGAGTTTCTTTATGACAGATTTATATCATTTGGGATTGATTTAACCATCTACTTCAAAGACTGCCTTGAACAGGGCATGAACTGAACTGTGGCAGGCCTTTCTAAGCACTTGAATTTTGTTGTTGAGTAGTTAGATAGCTAACCCTCCTTTCCAGAGGAATTGAAAATAATTTCTTCATGTATGCTTTTTCCCTGACAGTCTGGGATAGGCCAGGTTTTCTGTTTTAGAGTTAAGCTGAAACCACTAATAAAATATGAGCTGATCACTATATGTGTCTCAAACCCAGCATATTTTATTGTAAATTGCTCAGCTTATAACTACACATGGTGCCAGAAGGCTTGATAGAAATACAATGGAGAGCAAACTGGAATGCTCGGTATAAAGCAGACTCCCCCCCGAGTGTTCTGGGTGGTGCTTGCAATTTGTAATCAACCTGCAATTCATGGAGGAAAAATAACATGTAGACTTTTTTTTTTTTTTTTTTAAATCTCCATTGCCCCACATTTCACAGTCTGCATAATGTGTTCTGCTAAACCGCTCCTGACTGGTTGGTAGAGAGTGGATTTCCCATACTGATGAATTTTGAAAAGGTTTGGAATTCTGCTAATACACATCAAGAGTCATTTCTTCTATAGCATGTCCCAGCCAGTCTGCTCAAGAGAATGGGTGCAATGCTTGTCTAAATGATAGATGACATGTGGCCAGGGCCAGCCCGAGGTCTTTTTGTGCACTAAGTGAGAATAGCTTGTGGCATCCCCCCCCCGACAAGGCTGCCTTGTGGAGCCTTGGCTGGGATATGATGGTCACCTGTGTGCGTGCATGGAGGGGATCTGCCTGGCTCTCTCTCCTGCTTGCCCGCCCTTATTGACAGCTTAATTTTGCACTGTGCTGCTCCCCTTATTAAAGGGAAATTCATTTGGCAGCAATTTCCCCACCCGCCTGAGCAGCATGGAGCTCTGCAGCCCCCTCCAATTGAATTACGTGTGGTGGCAGATCTGCATTACTGTAATGGGCCCAGGAGCCTGGCAGGCACTGGTGGGGGGAGGGGCACCACTGGCGGCTCCATGGCAAACCCCCTGCTAGCTGCTGGATGCAGGTGGCAGTGCCTCTGCCCCCACCCAAGCCTTGGCCACTCCCTGGAAGACAGCCGAAGTGCGGCTGGTAGGGCCAACCTCCAGATTTGGGGCGACGGGGTCACCCACCAACCCAGCCAGAGTCTGAGCATTGCTGCAGTTCGGCCAAGTCTTCCCAGCGGCAAGGAACAACTCCTGGTGGTGGTGGGGAGGAATAAGAGGGCACAAGACTGGCAGGGCTTTCTCTGCGGCTGGGAAAGAGGTGTCGTCATGTGGGCAGACCCCCCACCACAGTGTGCAATGAATCGGGGAGGTGGGGTGCACCATGCCCAGGCCAAGCAAACCCTTTTCTATCATGCAGGTGCTCCAGCCCCATGAGGGGTTGCCCAGCCAGCCCTGCTTCCAAAGCCCCTCCAGTCCCAGCAGGCAAAAGGCTCTCAGAGCTCTTCCCTTAACACCCCCCGCACGGCTAGGGAAGCCGAGCCGCCCTTTCCCTTGGTCGCTCCCTGTCTGTGGCCCACCGCCTGTATTTCTTTAAGTGCTCCCCAAGCTGCTGGGGGGTGGGTAGCCAGGAGAAAGTCCCTTTTCGGAGGGGTGGACTAGCTGGTTCCTTCGGCTTGGAGGATCACCCCCCCCGGCCCCAGCGGTGGGGGGGCATGGAAAAGACAGCTCGACCCCCAATGGGAATCACAGAGCAGCTGCAGTGCTGGGCTCCCCACTTCTCTTTCCTGTTGAGACCCTCCTTCCTTGCAGATGGGAGAGAAAGAGGCAGTGGCAGCAGCGGCGGCTGGGGGCAGCAGCAATGGCCAGGGTGCATGACGCAGGGCTTTGGTGGGGGCGGGGGGCTTTTGGCACTCACATCCAGGGCCTGCCCTAGGTGAAAGTCTAGTTCACCTAGTGGGTTGGCTGGCCCTGCATGTTGCAGACCTCTGGCCATCTACCCTTCATGACCAGCAGATTTGTACCTAAGGGACCATACAGCACTAGGGCCTTCCATCAACCAAGGCCATGCTTGCATAACACAAAGTGTAACACATGACCCTCTCCAGCACCTTAAGCTACCATGGAGCAAGAGCCAGCAACTTAAACAGTACTTTGTGCCCCAAATTTGCATCTATTGTACACACAAAACTCATAGAAGGCCTTTGGTTGGATCCTGAACCATCAAGAAGATTCCAGCTATTATGACACAATCTTCTTCCACTCAAATGGAGTTTCTGCTGCTTGAAAAAAAAGTGTAAAAAAGAACTCCGGAAAGCCCTCCCTGCTTGAAGCAAGCTGGAAAAGGCAGCCATCCTTGAGTGCTGTAACTCCGCACAGCTGGGACACCACCCAGACTGATCATTATCTCTAATTCCTCCCCTGCTGCTGCCACTGTGTTAACGATGCCCACAGCTGCATGCTGAAGGGGCAATTAACTGCCTGGCCCATGTAACCGTGGTTACAAGAGTGAAACAGCCAGTAGGGAAAGATGGAAGTCAATTAATCTGAAGCCGTTGTAGAAAGGTTGCACTCTTGGATGCAGCTGGCAAGCAGAGCCTGTGGGGCTGGCTAGCTGGGGGGGGGAGAGGTTCAGAGCTGCCAAGGGTCAATGTCTTGGAGCTAGGCTGCAGCAAAACTGTATTGGTATGAGGCAGAGCATTGCTCCATCCCAATGTTTTTAAGGCTGATGGTCTGATGCTCTGATCGGGCAGCAGAGCATGGAGGGAAAGAAAATTTTGGTCTATTCATTAAGTGCATTTCAGTTAGGGATACAGCAAACCCCATGGTGACTGCATTCAAAAATCAAACTCACTGTGGTCAAGCATGCCAATCAGACATAAAACAATCATTGAGCCTTTGGGGTTCAGCAGCAAATGATACAAATGCTTGCTGAACAAGTTTGTACCAGACTTTGAAAAAACTGCATGCACAAAAAGGGTGCTAATCCAAAGAGATCAGCAGCCAGTAACATTGCTAAGGACTACTTAGACACTGAACAGTAGGATAGTTTTTTTTAATCATAGGATTTATAAGATTCATTAATGATTTCACCCTATATTGAAATAATTACCTGCCAAGTGGCCTAGCAGGAAAGCAAGGAAATAGGGGAAGTAGAATTCCATTAGACAGTATGAGAATATGCATTCATGAAAAGCTGATTGCACTTTGCTGCACTGCTAGGAATGAACACAGTGAAGCAACCTGTTGAACAGCCACAAATGGGTTGGCAAATAAATAGATAGTCCATCAAAAAACCAGCTCCCCATTAATAAATGGTGGACAGGACACAACCCCAATCAGTGGGTGTTCAAGCAGCCCTAATGGTTATCCCAATGACATACCAAGGGCAGGGAGGGGGTTGCATTCTGCCAGGGTGCAGCTTGAGGAAGGCCCTTGAAGTGGGGCCTTTAAAGTCAGTGTCATGCTGCATCCAGCCTAACATCTTTCCTTTTATTTTTAAAATGCAGTTCTGGCTGTAGCCACTAGGGACATGGGGAAGTCCGAGCACAGCAAAAAGCACTCAAGGGGTGCGTTCAGACGCACCGTTTGAGCCGTTTTCGGCATGGCTCAGAAACGGCTTTTACATGTGCGTTCACACGCCCAACATCTGTGCACCGTCCCCAGCCGTCGCTTTCTGGAGCAAACCCCCTTTGAAACGGAGTATTTTGACACCACTTACCCAAGTGGTGTTTTCCATGATTCTCCGTTTCAAGCCGCACTTTCCGCTGTCTGATCGCTCGTCTCGGTCGAGCCACTTCCGGGAGCCTCTACCCCCCCTCCCCTCCTAAAAGCTGCCGCGGAAGCCTCAGGCTTCCGCTTTTCGTTCGCCATTTTTTTAAAGCATCGGCGGTATGCGCATGAGCGGAGCTCCGCTCCTACGTTAATAAGACCAGCATTTAAACAGTGCCTGGTTTTAGTGTTTAGACGAGTTTGGGATCTCAAAGAGGCCATTTTTGGGTCAAAAGTTTAAAGGGAAGTGTTTTGTTGAAGGGGTTCAATTGAAGTGGAAATAGTGCCATAGTAACACAGGGTATCTATCTTGTGCCGGAACTCATTTCACATGTTCACTGCAGGGCATGCTTTTGGCGGGAAAGTGACACTCCTCAAAAATGTCTGGAGTGAGAGGGACATCCTGGAGGCGCGGGGAGACCCTGGAGCTCCTAGCTCTCTGGGGGGATGCTAAAATCCAGGAGGAGCTTAAATGTTCCTCTAAGAACATTGAGATTTTTAGGGAGATCGCAAAAGGGATGGCTGCAAAGGGGTTCAAGCAAAGTGCTGAGGAGTGCCGCACTAAGACCAAAAGCCTTCGTCTGAAATTCAAGCAGGTGGTGGCTGACAACCAACAATCTGGTACCTCAGCACACACCTGCCCCTTCTACGAGGAGCTGAGTCACATCTTACAGGGGAGTGTCAGTGTGACAGGGAGGAGGCTGTCACACAGCTTCCAAGAGGAGACAGCTCCTAGCACCAGCCACCAGGGCCTCCCTCCCTCCCCTGAAGCCTCCCTTGATCTTTTCCCCCTGGAACAAGAGGGAGCAGGCAACTCATGTGGCAAGTATATATCTGGGTCCATATACAATTGTGGGAGGAATCCACCACCAAGTTACAAAGCAGCCCACCCCACACTCTCCAGTCCTTGCCTTCTGGTGACTGAGGTAATCTCAGTGATGTGGACTGTTCTCATAATACTACAATAGGGGCATTTTGGCTACCAGAACATGTAGCTATTCTCCAAGTACAATCAGGCCTGTGGAAATTTTGAAATACCTCAACCTGGCAGTATGCCATGGTACCCCCCCAGAAATATTACCATGGGTGCGTTCAGACGGCATGGTGGGATTGCTCACGATTTGACTCCTCATCCTTCCCCATTCTTCCTATTGCTCCAGCCACCTGTATCTCAGGAATGGCTGTGTGGTTGCCTGTAATAACTGTGATTCCTGCGTAGCACAGCAGGCAGTTCACCCAACCTGGTCAATTGACATCAGGCTCCATTTTCTGTCCATTCCAGAAGGAGACAGCCCCCTGTCACAGGCAGAGGAAGGGGCCGAAGATGATGGTGAGGTGAATATGGAGGCTTTCTCACCTCAGGAAGGTGGGTGAGACCAGCTCTCAGGGGATGACTTCCACTATGGTTTATTTCTGTCCATACCACTTCACATAATCAACCCCCTCCACCACCCAAAGATCTCACCCTGCCACTTCCCCCTGAGTGTTTACTGGCACATGTGCATTTCAGAACAGTAGAACATAAGAGAAGCCAATGTTGGATCAGGCCAATGGCCCATCTAGTCCCTGTCACACAGTGGCCAAAAACTACCAGGTGCCATCATGAGGTCCAGCAGTGGGGCCAGGACACTAGAAGCCCTCCCACTGCTGCCCCCCCCCTCCCAGCACCAAGAATAGAGTGCATCACCTGCCCCAGACCATGAGTCACACAGCCATTAGTGTCTTTTGCGTAACACTCCTTTTCTCACCTGTACACCACAGGCACATCTGCATCCTCCCAACCAGAGGCACGTGGGAGCCAAACCCACAGTAACCCAACAGGTAAGCCTGAACCCTTGAACCCCAGGAGGTGCGGCATAGCAGGGCATGAGAAGGTGGTGAATGGAGACTACAGCTGCTGCAGGTCAACCACTCCCCATCATATCTTTCCCTTTTTTTCCTCCCAACCACAGATTTTTCACCTGGAGTCATCCTGGGTGAACTCTCACCAAAATCCCGTCTGGCCTTTATACGGGCAAGGACCAAAAGAGTTTCAGCGGTGCAGAAGGTAGGGGAGGAGATGCTCCAGCAGTCTAGACAGCACCGAGAGGCGCTGCTGGAGGCAGGCAGACGAGAACACGAGGAGTTCATGGCTCTGATGACCGCCTTCCTTGAGCAGGAGAGGCAGTCCAAAGATGCCCTGTGTGGGATCTTACAGGGTACACTGGCTGCACTCACTCATCTCACTAGGACCATCAGCGAAGAGAGTGCAAGTGCCACCACACCACATCATCCAGGTGGCAACTCATCCACTCCTGACACTGGCCATGGATTCAGGAAGAAGCGGGACAAGAGACCCAGAGAACCATATTCCCCTTAGTGTTCCGCATAATGCGAGATACGGTGGTGTACTCTGGATAATCACTAACTAATGCACAGAGAGGTAGGGGGAAAATGCCCTAACCATAATGATTACTAAAGCCAAGCTCAATGTACTGCAAGACACTGGCATAAACTGGTCCACTTGTGTTACAGGGGGCAATGTCTCAGCAGAGATAACATAAATACCTGAGATCAGTGCCCTCTGTGAGTGCCCCAAGGAAACCGGTCGCAGCCACATGGGATCAGTGCTCAGAAGATTCTTCCCACTGTGCGGCTGTCAGTAGTTGACTTTAAATAGTTCTGGTATGCCAGTGTAAAACCTACATGTATTTAAGTTTATCTTCACACATGTAAGTGTGTGTTGCTGTTTTTTCTTTTCTTTTTTTGGCGTGTTGTCTGCCTGCTTTGCCAAGCTTGCTTCTGCCCTCAGAGCTGCTGTCTTTTAGGCACTGAGTACGGGGATGCAGTGCCAGAAGCAATCCAGGCATAACAGCGACCCTGTTTTGAAAAATGTAACTTTATAAAGAACTTTGTAAAACAGTAAACAATTAAAACAGTGCAAACGCAACAGGAACACAACAACAACACAAACAAACAGACTACTCCCCCTCTTCCCCAGCTTCCTCCTCACTCTCCTCGGACTCCTGCTCCTCTGCCTGCACTGCCACCGCTGCAGTGAGCCTGATGTCTTGAAACTCCCTGAGGAGTCTCACCATTGCCCGCTCCACAACTTCAATACGGCGTGTATGTCCATCCTCTGAAACGACAAGTACGTGCTCAGCATTAACACCGTTATGCACAAGGGAGTCCTAGACACCCACATGACCCCCTATCCACTGTGACTGTGAACTTGGTAGGATGCTCAAAGGGACATCTGAAAGCCACCTTACAGTGTGTTCTCCCTGGCCTAGGGACTCAGTGGCCAGTTTACCTGACCCAGGACATACCCTGATTGCACAATGACCAGGATGGATCCTGCTCCTCAACTGAGCAACCTTCCCTGTGCACTATTCTAGACACTGGCATTGCCTCTTCCCTAGCCAACACCATTTTGGGGCTGCTCCCCCAGTGCTCCCCCACTGACCCACAACAATATTGCTTCCTTCCCTCCAACAAAATACACACACTCAGTTGTCACTGAGGCCTCTTGAGGACAACGGCATTTCAAACAAACGGTGGGCGAGAAGCAGCCTCCTTTGCACTGCAGCCGGACCATCCAAAGAGCCAGGTCTGAACTCCTGACATTTCCCACAGAGTGCTCACCAGGGGAGAAGTGATGTCCAACACTGGTGCTGGTTCTCACTACACGGGAAGCCACTTAACACAAACTTACAGGATTCCAAAGGCAGGGGCAGGGGGCTCTGACCTTCTCAGTAAACCGCAGTGTTGTGTTGTGTTGTTATGGTTGTTGTTATTTCAGTTGTCAGTTTTTTAGGTTCACCACAGCAGTGGTAGCTGTTCAATAAAATATGTGCTGCTACCTGCCTGTGTGCCCTGGATGTCTCTCATATTCCTACTGTTGATCACAGGACCGGGCCCGAAAGGATACTCACGGGCCCGCCGAATTGTATCCACACTCACCCTGAGCAGCTCCATGCTGGCCTGGAGCTGCTCAAGGGTGGCCTGCATCAGGTCCAGCCGCTGGTCTTGAGTAGGGGGAGGGGCCTCCGCTGCAACAGCCTGGTCCCCGTAGCTCGTCTCACCAACTGCTGTGAGAGAATGGGTAGCCCTTAGCATGTGCAAAGTTATTCCCTGGCAAGACAAGCAATGGCCCTTGCTCTTACCACTTGGGGACTCAGAGGTGGCCTCTGGTGCTGCTTCCTAACCCCCTGACTGGGCGGAGGTCATCTCCTCTGTGTCAACTGACCCTAAAATGAGTGGTTGAAAATCAAAGGTTAATAGGGTCAGGCAAACGTACACACTTCCTCAGTCAGGCACTAAGGTTTACATCCCAATATAGTTACAACTCCAGGCACTGATCCTTGTGCATGGACAGATGACTTCCCAATAATACATCTAAATTTACCTCTATCGCTCACCACAGGGGATCCTGCGGTCTGCACCGCCACGCTCACATATAGTCCTGTTGAAAATGACACAGGAGGAAATATGCTTATTATATGTTTTGCTGTGTTCTCTCGGCCAGGTCCCCCCTTTTACTCACTGTATGGTGCTCTAATCTCCTGAGGACCCACTTACACTTCTCCTAGGGTGCAAGGCTAAGCCAACTGTGCTTTCCCAATCTAGACCCAGACATCCATCAAACTCCATGGTTCTGTCATGTGGGTCATGGAAAACCTCAGAAGACCACGCTACTCTGACCTTGTGGTAGGGATTCCAATTCAACCTAACCTGTAACCATTGCTCCCTCACAGCAGAGGAATCTGTGAGGTGGAGGCCATAGAACTGCAATCCTGCTAACAGCAGTTCAGTTTAGAGGGAACACTGGCTGCAACTGGTATGGAGAAGACCGATATCCACCGGCAACAACCTCCCAGATCTGCAGTGATCTGTCAAACGGCATGCATTGCCAGAGTACACTAGCGGACCCCCCCCCCAAACGTTTCCCTTCCTTTTCTGCTTGTGATCATTTTCTTAGAAAGTTGGGTCCTTTTACACGGAGAGAAAAAGGGAGTGATGCTACAGCCACTCCCCCTACCTGTGCAATGTGTGCTATATTTGCTTACCGGATGCATTCCCCCTTTCAGGAGAGGATCCTGGGGAGTCTTGTAGTGCTGCCTGTCTACAGCTCCGTTTTGGCCAGTAGGATTCTATGGGAAACAGGAAGGGAAAAGTTGGTGGGGCATGTAAGTGACAACTAGTGGTGCACTCCAGTATAAAGGGGGGGCACATTGTACTCACTGGCAGGTCTCCGCTTCTCCCAGCTGGGGTTGCCCGCTTGATCCCACAGTCTGCGGAGCAGATTAAATCTGGGTGGCCGGCTGCTGACAGGGGGTATCCCCCCATAGTACTCTAGCGCTTCAAAAAATGCGGCTTTGTCCCTTTTGAACTTGGCGCGATATTGAGCCGCGCTTCTGGGGTGGCCTGCCTCAGTCAGTGCGGTGGCCACCTCCTCAAATATGCTGAAAGTTTCCATGTGGGTGCTCGTCATCACCCAGTCACCATAGCTTTTCTCCCACAGGAAAATCAACATGAGTTCTAGCTCATCCTCTTGCCAAAACACACCCTTTTGGGGTGAGGCAGCCATCCCTCCACGAAGTTCAAGCAAGAGTGTTGGTGCGCATGTACACTTGGGTTAGAGAAGCGCGTGAACACCCAATCAATCATGTGCTTCTTTTGAATGAATGTCAGGGATTGGGGGGGGGTGGATTTCGAAGATTTTTTTGACGCTTCCCTGGAGCCAATTGGCTACTTTGGGACTCTGGAACTCAAACTGTCCTGTGGGGGGGGGGTGGTGGTGGAAGTTTTTGGAGAGATCAAGGAGAAGTCTTTGGAGGCACAGATTAGTTATAACAGTTTATGGGCTGACTTTGCAAAACTTCCAGAAGTGTCCCCCATTGTCCCTGGGATAGTGGCCACAGTGGTAGACCACTGTACTCCTCCACAGAAGTGTCCACCCTTGGGTCGATTACTATCAAATCCCACCCCCCTCCGGCGCATTGATTACCGAGGTCTAAATTTCAAGCGTTACTTTGCTCATGCGCACTTACGCCCCGCGCCCAAAACTTTTTACAATGGCGGCAGCGAGGCATTTGGGCGTTTTTTGGCAGGAGGAGGAAGTGGAGAGCCTCCTGGAACTCCTGCATGACATGGATGCTGGGCCGATGGTTATGCCCAGCACCCACATGCCCACAATGGCCATTTTCAAAAGGGTAGCCAGGCGCCTCACTGTGCAAGGCTACCCCAGGTCCAGCTCACAATGCCGGGCAAAATTCAAAAGGGTGAAGGGGGCATTTTTCGATGTGCTCGAAGACTGGGAGGGTTTCCCCCCCAGGAGTCACCGGCCTCCCCACTTCCATTCCATGGCACATCTGTGGACACAGGCAGGAAGACCAAGTTGGGATGAAAGAAGGACCCCATGTAAGTCTTAAGTTTCTTCTGCCTCTTCTACTCCCCCTTTTCCAGTGCACCCTTGGCAACCTCAGTGCAAGGAGGGTATGTTTTCCCTACCTAGGAGGAAATGTATCCCAAAACCAGGTCTGCTGACAGACACTGCAGCTGTGGGGAAATAAATTTCTCTAAGGGATTTGGCCAGTGGCATATAGGGGGTAATGTTTACTTCCTTTGGTGAGATATGTTAGGTACAGTAAGCCTTACTTGACTGTCATTAATTCCCCCAAAAACCAGGTTTTGATTTAGTGTACCTTATTTAGTTGCTTGTAACATCTTCACATGTACAAGGAAAAGAAATGCATGTCTGATTGGTCCAGCAATAACTGCCATCCGCATCTTAACTAATACACTTTTCTCTCTTTAGACACACCTCGAGTACGGAGAAGGGGATGGTCCCAGAG
This sequence comes from Gekko gecko, assembly GCA_029375565.1. Lineage (NCBI taxonomy): Eukaryota > Metazoa > Chordata > Lepidosauria > Squamata > Gekkonidae > Gekko > Gekko gecko. The sequence continues at coordinate 210,637,765 of JAPDNY010000005.1, read as the reverse complement.
AGCCCGGGTACTCATGCCCACCTCCTCCTAAGAGGATGCAGCCATAGAGGATCCGGGGCAAGGACCATCTGCAGGTGAGTGAGCCTTTTGTGATTACATCCTTCACACACACACCCATTCATTTATGTGACTACTGAAGTGACAGCTAATCCCTTCTCCAACCCCCCACCCCGGCCACTGGTAAACCGTGACCTGAACAAATCTCCCCCTCCTTTTCCTGTGGCCAGACCCTCCCAGCCACCGATGGAGAACCTGACTCTTTCCTCTGGGGACACTGGAGCAGGTGAGGGGACGATATGAATAACCCACTGACTGCAAATCCCAAATCTGAGGTTGATTTGGAGGGTCTAAGTAACCCACACCCCTTGATTTGGAGATATTTCTGCAAATTCAAAGCAGACCAAAATGCCCAGCATCTGCTATTGTAGAGGGCACACATTGCAGACAGTTGTCTGTCCACACGTCATGCATTGGGAATAATTTGTGTTGAGCGACCACAGCGACTGTTGTTGTTTGGAAGTGGGAGGTTACGGTGCATATGGAGTTGCAGTGCTGATGGAAACAGCAACTTGCGAGGCCACAGTGCCACATTTACTGTACCTCTGTAAGTACTCACACAGGTCTACTGCTGTTTGGAGAAAGCTCATTGGACCACAACCTCAAACAAACTGTGTGCATTTCAGATCTGATGACTGAGGAGCAGGAACAGGGGCCGGGTGGCGGAGAACCCATCCGGGTTATTTCCTCTGCAGATTCGGCTGCAGGTAAGATTATCCTCAGGTTGCCCTATGGGGAATGCACTTCTTGCTCTGATGATGAGCTGTACCCTATTGCCCGTAGGTCAAGCGGTGTCACCCCAGGCTGCCGTGGCTGTGGAGGTAGTGAGGTCCTGCCCTGGTTGCCAGGAGGTGGAGCATCGGCTCCGTGAATTCGAGGACAGGGTGGACACCAGACGTAAATCCACTCTGTTAGGTCTTGCTGGGCACACCCTATCCAGGAGTAATCTGGACCCCGTGAGACGTCCAGGCCACTGTGAATTGTGGTGGCAGGAGGTTGGCAGTCCAGGTGACCAGTCCCAGAGAAGGGCTGGGGTTTTTCAACAACAACAAGGAGGGCTGAAAGCTAACCCCATCTTGAGCCCAAGCATCTCCAGTGATAGGGTGATGGGGGTGTGGGGACAGAGGACCTGCATTTTAACTCCTGTTTGTTTTCTGTGCCTGGTTGCGTTAAGTGCCTGGGATTATTCCCCTTGCCTAAATTATCCATAGTCCGATTACACCTTTTTGAGTTTCAGGGCCTGGTGTGCCTTGGCCACTTAGTTCTTCCCAGGTTAGGACATTACTAGGGGCAAAAGGGAGGCTAGAGAAGCCAAACGGGACCAAATTGGGGGTTGCCAATTCTCCAGGGATTGCCCAAAGATTGTGGTACCAACTTCCCAAGGTTGGGGAATCAGCCAGAGGGGTCTCGCTGTCTTTCTAGCAAGGCGGTATCAATCCAGTGAGTGATGGCAGCAAGTAATGAGGGAAATAGCCCCATGAGGCAATGTGGGCAAGTGAACACATGGGCTTGCGGGGCATGTGCATTTGCTGACATGGTTTCCCTTTCTGAAATACCAATCCCCAGCATATGGGTCACTGTTACTGATATGTGATGATCTGACTGCTACAGCAAACTGTAATCCCAAGGTGGATTCCACAACAAGGCCATGTCTAATTCCCCCCCCCTTCTTTCACTCCACAGTCTATCAGGTGCTCAACCTGATTAACACCCTGAGGCAGGTTGTACGGCGTCTGCGCACTAACGTTGCGCACATGGAGCACGCATTTCAAGCTGCCAATCTGGAGCTGGCGCCTGCGAGGGAGGAAGACTAGTGTAAATGTTATAGGGTTTTTTTTTAAGTTCTAAATGTTGTTAAAAGGTTAAAATAAATTTGATATTTGTTCTTTAGAGGCTTATGTGTCAATTAACTTCTTTGGTAACCCAAATGAGCCTTCCCGTCCACCACCGAGCATGTCTTTACTGAAAGGGGACAACGGAGGGCAGGTCTACTCCCCATGGGGAAACTGGTAGCGCAGGTCCAAGAAAACACAGCTCAGCCTTTCTGCTGAGTAAAGTTTTTACTGCACAACAAAATCTAATTTTTTTTTAACAAACGACAACAGCGTCAACAAGAATTCATAACATATTTACATAAAGCAGGTTTTATAAATGTGGGGACATTTATAAATTGCCCGAATGAGCCTGGAGCGCCTGAGTAGGTGTGCGTCATGGCTCCTATCCCAGAGCTCCAGCCCACACCTGGAGGTTGGCAAGCCTATCACTGATACTGTTTCACGAGATGTAGTAGTTAGGAGAATGGACTCTAGTCTCGGAGTACCGGGTTTCATTCCCCATTGCTCTTTCACATGCGGCTGCTGGTGTGACCCTGGGTCAGTCACAAGTTATTTCGGAGCTGTTCCTGAAAGAGCAGTTTTCCAAAGAGGTTTTATAAATGTGGGGACATGGCGTGCTGGGGAAAGTCAGTGCCTACGCCGCCTCTGCAACCACAGGGTGATTGCGGCACACACTGCCCTCCCCTCTGTTAGCCAAATTGCTCTATTTTAAATATAGCAATTGGTATTATTATTATTATGGGTTCTCGCCTGTATATACAGAGAATGCTGCTGCTTTGTAATGGTTCCCAGTAAAAGACACAGAGACCAGGTATAATTAATAAAATATTATTTTACTGAATATAATCCTTATTTATCCATTCACAAACACACAAACAGTATTCAAACATTCACACACATAAAATAGAACTATGAAAGCAGAGGGGATTGATGGCTTATGGAGAGGTGATACTACCTGTCAGATGTGCAGAAGTCCATGAAGAAGGATTGTGGCCTAAACCCAGAGGGTTCAGGGGTGGACTGCCATTTTGGCTCATGGCAGAGACACACACTCTAAGGCCATGCGTCTGCTGGGATATACCCACTGTAAGACAATGCAAACCAATGGGTGGCCCAGGGGGCTGGTCTCAGATTTCCTGGACCAATGATGAGTCCCAGGCGTGTGTGATGTCAGTAGAGGCAGGGTCTGGATTAAACAATAGAAGCCAGGTGTTGGGTAGCTAATTAAATGGATTATAGGACTTGCTGGTCAGGTAAACAAAAGGTGGGAGACTTCCCTGATTGTCCCTGATTAGCATCAGGAAGGGTCGTTAACAATTTGAATGCTTGATTGGGTCAAATACTTATTGGCTATGCTGTAGGTTGGATACCTGGGGGCTGGACAGAGGAAGCTGGCTGGCAGGCAGATGATCTCTTCAGGTAGCTGATGGCTCTTCTATTGTTCATGTATATGGCTCAGGTGGGGCAGGCACTTAATCCCATCATGCAAACGACTGGCAGAGGGAAAAGTCCTTTGTCTGCTGTATGGCCCTTAATCCATGTATGTGACATGCGGTAGGTATGCAATGGAGTCCCTCAGAGTAAAAAGACAACTTTTCCCTTTCTCTATGGGCTTCTCCCTTGGCATCCATTTTACAGTCTAGCAAGTACACAGACCATGTGGCAACAGCAAGCAGTCCATAGCAAAGCCCCATAATGGCATCGGGGCTAACACCTCCTCACGGTGTCCCTCATTCCCTCCTGGCTGGGGTTGCTGCGAGAGAGAAGTGCTGTGTTGCACCGTGGCCTCCACAATGACCAGGTGGCCACGCTCCTCGCAGATGTTGTGCAGCACTGCACAGGAGCACAGCACTGCATTGAGGTTCTGCTGCTCCACCTGCAGCGCGACCCCTAGGCACCTCCAACAAGCCTTTAGCCGACCAAAGGCCCGCTCCACCACACACCTGGCCCGCCTGTGTGCCCTGTTGAAGACCGCCTGCTGTGGTGTCAGCACTCCCGTGTAAGGAGTAATCAGCCAGCGGCGCAAGGGGTACGCGGCATCTGCTATCACTAGGGGAGGGATCTGAACCCCCTCAATTGTCACTGTGGGGTTTCCAGGCACAAATACTCCGCGGTCCATTGCCCGAATGAGCCTGGAGCGCCTGAGTAGGTGTGCGTCATGGCTCCTGCCTGGTTCACCCACTGTAACATCAATGAAGCGTCCTCGGTGGTCCACAGTCCCCTGCAGGAGGACTGAGTGGAAGTGCTTCCTCTTGTAGAAGTCTGCGGCTTGCCCTGGTGGTGCCCGGATTGGGATGTAACAGCCATCCAGGGCTCCCACACAGTGTGGAAACCCAAGCTCCTCGAACCTCAGCATGACCTGGCAAAGGTAAAGGATAACATCAGTGTTCATGGCCCAGGCTACCTTGCTCTACCTAGATTTATCAGTGACAGTCATACTTATTATCTACAGTACTTTATAATTACAGCATAACTACTGGTTTGTCCATGTTCTAAACTCCCAAGACCTTACCCTGGTGGGACAGTTATCATTTTTACTTTCAGGCCCAATACAGTCTTTTTAATGTAGACAACAGTGCCCACAGTCGCATATGAGGTTACCTGATGACAGTTACAAAGTGGAATGCTTGCAAGCAAGATGCATACACCTATGGCATTGCTTGACACACAGATGACACAGCCAGTTTTCCCTCTATGCTGTGGCATCTTGTGAGCAAAAATGCAACTTAGTGAGCTAATGGCATTAAAGTTTTGAGCGAGCGATGTGGCTACTGCCAAAAATTACCTCACCCTTGGGGCCATCCTTCCTGAGCCAAAGTCAAAAAAACGGGTGTGCTTGCTCACACTTACTCCACTGGGGGGGGGAGGGAGAGGAAGAGAGAAAGCACTGAACACAACCATGCCTGTATCACTGGCACCCCCCTAAGTTCCTGTTAAAAATTCTGACAATTATCAAGCTCCCTTTTGTAGTAATTGCCATCTGGACAGTACCACAGTAGTGTTCCTCCACAGATGTCACTGACTGGTCACCATTACACCCTTACATTCCCTGTGCTTCGGGGGACATGTTAGAAAACACCTAATTTCTGTCATGTGTATGCTTTACATGGGAGATGCTTACCTGTCCAGGTGACTGAAGACATATTGTTTGGCGCATCAGATGTGCCTCAATTGTGAGGCAGACCTCTGCAACTATTCCAGCCACCGTGGATCTCGCCACACCAAACAGGGAACCAACCACCTGGTAACAGGTGGTGTTGGCCAGCCATGCTATGGCAATGGCCACCCGCTCCTCTGTTGGTATGGGGTCCCGCATGGTAGTCTCCTCGTGCTGGAGATGTGGCCTGAGAGCGTCCACTATCCACTGGAAGGTGGCCCTGGTCATCCGGAAGTGCTCTAGCCACTGTTCATCCTCCCAGACGATCCGAGCGTAGACGTCCCAAAGTTGTGTTGGCCGAGGATAGACCCACCACCTACGTGGGGCCCTCTGCTCTGCCAGTGTCTGAAGGAAGGCCATGTTGAGGGACTCTGTCAGGACAAAACCCCTCATTCTGGCTCTCCTGTGCATGAGGTACCATCTGACCGCAATCAGTCTCCTCACTCTGATGGCCCTCAACCTGCATTGCAGGTGACAGGCCACTGTGAGAAGAACCTGAACAGTCAGGAACACCACCAAGCACTGCTCCTGAGGATTCATGTTGCTCCCTCAGTGCAAGCGTCTGAAAAGAGCGGGAAAAATGGTTTTATAGGGGAGTGAACAGCTCAGGCGGATTGATACAGTCATGAGAGTGAAGGCACAGCTCTCTGCGGAAGGGTAAAAAAAAGCTGTGATTTGCCTTAATCGTTATGCACATGTGTGAAATAAAAAAAACACCTATTCCATGCATGAGCACCTATGCGCATGCGCAGGTCGCGATAAAAACAAACAAACAGCGAGGCACGCTTCCCGCGCGCCGGAAGTGTAAACACCAGGAAGCGCAGAGGTCAGTATGATCGCGATTGTCCGGTTCAAATATAAGCCGGTCGAAAACGGAGCAATTTGAACCATTCCAGCACGCTGTCTAAACACACCCAAGGATCAACTAGATTTTCCTTTCTCCAAGACCAAAGCAAACTTACTTAACAGATTGTACAACCAAGCCAGCATGCTAATTGTTTCTACAGTAATTGCCAGCCTGCAGGTCATTTCCAATAGTCTAGCCTTTCTCTCTTCCTTTCCTTACACCCAGCTCAACCAGACCTTGTAAAGCAGTAGTTAGGGTGTTGCAGCAGTTTCCCTCTCCTAATTTCTCTCCCTCTGTTCCACATTTTTCTCATTCATTTCTGTCTCCCTTCATCTAATTTTTCCATCCACTCCCTATTTTCACTTCTTGGTTCTGTTGGTCTTCCAACTCCAACACCTTGATTCTGTGCTTGACATTGGCCAGCATTGCTGCCGTGGCACTGGGTTCTACTAGGCATTCTGTGATTGAACTGCTACTGCTGGGTACTCTGTACATTGCACTGGTTCTGCTGGGCTTGCAAAAACATCCCCCCATCTTCAAGTTCTACTGCAGAGATTCTCTAGTTTGACATTCCCTGAAACTTTTTTTGGTCTCTAAGGTACATTTATTTTATAATCGTTAATGAAAAGAATTTTGTTGTATAGAGGAGGGGGTGTCAAAAAATGATCCACTCTGGGTGTCTAATATGCTAGGTACACTGTTCAAAAATAATACAAACTGCAATAAGAACCATGAAAAAAGACACTAGGAACTTCTCAAAATATTATATTATTGATTCATATCCAATAGTAATAAAAAATCTCTTTTGCAGATCAGAGTATCAAAACAAGGCTCTCAAATAGTATACAGTGTATTTAATGTGTATAATGCAAACAATATTTCCAAACAGTGTATAATATATTGTGTACAATATGATATGAAGTGATATTTTTATGAAGATTCCAGACAAAACTTCATTTCAGATGTCTTCTTCAGAGATCAATAGAATTCATATCATAAACTGACATAATAATAAAATCCATTAGATGAAATTCAAAGCAATAAAAATACGTAGCCTTATATGTTGCATCAATAAAGACAGAAATATCACCTACTTTGTATTTGCTCACTTACACCACAAAAATCAGTTTTACATGTTTTACATTATCAAGATTCTATTAAAGAAAAAAAGAACATTTTGTATGAATTTATAATAATCATAGTTGCCAAAGAAGAAAGACAAGCAGAATATATAGCTTACCAATCAATGTTGATTAAAGGTTGAAAAGATTCTTAAGAGGTGAATCTGTCTGTAAATTCCTAGTGTGTAATTTATGCTCAACAATGCGGGTGCACGTGGAGCGAGTAGACATTCCCACATAGGTTTCCTATATCTTGAGCTACATGTGATTACAATTTAGGAGGCATAGCCATAAGGTTTTAGAGTGATCTCTTTGTGAATATGGTGACCGGTAGCCCAGCTTAAGAATCTTTTCAACCTTTAATCAACATTGATTGGTACGCTATATATTCTGCTTATCTTTCTTCTTTGGAAAACTGATGTAAAACTGATTTTGGTGGTGTAAATGAGCAAACACAAAGTAGGTGATATTTCTGTCTTTATTGATGCAACATATAAGGCTATGTATTTTTATTGCTTTGTTCTTAGTGTCTTTTTTCATGGTTCTTATTGCAGTTTGTAATATGCTAGGTACGCCACTGCCCTATGGGGTCACCATAAGTCAGCTGTGACTTGATGATTAAAAAAAATAGAGGGGGTGTTAAAAAATTATCTGCCCCGGGCACCAAATAGGCTAGGTATGTTACTGGGTTATCTTGCCCATCCACCAAGGCGTTCAGACTGGCATGCATGGTTCTTCCTTTCCCCACACTATCCTCACAACAACCCTGTGAGGTAGGTGAGACTGAGAGTGAGTGACAGGACAAAGGTAAGCCAGTATGGCACAGTTGGGATTTGAACCTGCATCTCCCACACCACTTAACCACTACGCCATACCTGCCGCCAGTGATCTTCACTTATTGCTCCAAATGAGGTCTTATAAAGGTGCACAGAAGCCTCTCAGTCCTTCCTGCCACCCTCTGCTGCTGAACTACTCACTGTAGTACCATCTTCCAGCAAATTCAAAAAAAGTCCTTTACACCAGCATCCCCCACCTACCTGGGAAGAGAGGAGGAGGACCATCCACCTCTCCCACTTGTGGCTGCAGTGCACGTGGAAGGGAGGATGGAGAGCCCCACTCTTCCCAGGGAAGGGTCAATCCTTCTGCAGAGGGGAATGCTACTACCTGGAGAGGGCAGGCTGTGATCAATGCTGCATTGTGATGTGGGGAGGAAAGCCAAGATTGTGTCTTTGCTTTGGGAAAAAGACATTTTGTTGCAGCATCATACAAGTGCCAAGAAAGCCATCAACAAGCACCATGTGGTAGGTGCCACACTGGGAATCATTTGACTATCATGTCAATTAGACCATGTTGATTCTTATGCTAAAAAAATGATGCTGTAAAGTGAGCACACATGAAGATGCCCTATCCTGAGTCAAAACTGTGCCCTACTAAGATCAGCACAGTTCACCCTGGTTGGCAGCAACTCTTCAGGGTCTCAGGCAAGAATGTTTCACATCACCTGCGTTCTGGTCCTTTCAAGTGGAGATGCCAGGGACTGAACCTGGAACTTTTGGCATGCAAAGCAGATGCTTTGCCACTGAACCATGGCCCCTCCTGGAAGGTTATAGTTGGGCTGTCAACACGGCCCGGAACTCTGGCAAGTTGATACTACTTAGAATCTCTCACATTTCTTTTCAAATAAGAAGCTGCAAGGAGGAAAGGACCAATTCCAGTCTGGGGCACGGCACTGAAGGAAGGGTTTTTCAGCCTTTTTTTCTTTTTGTCATTTGCATAATCCCAGTCACTCTCCTCCCACAGAGGGCACACATGAGCACCTGCAATGTATGTGTATGTTTTCTCTAGCAGAACAAGTGAGAAGAGGGGGAATATGCACTGGGAAAATGGCATTTGGGGAAATATTGTAATCCCTCCCCCCAAATCACAGCCACGTTTTCCCTTTCCCACAGTTGCCTTTAAAAGAAGAAATTGCAGGAAATCCTGATCATAAATGTCCCTGGGCCTAATAAACCTTTCAGTTATGCAGTATTCATCTTCAAACTCTTCTTTTCAACTGCTAGATGGCGATAAAGAGTTGCACTTTGTGTCCAGCACCAAGACTGAAGTGTCCAAGCTTTAATTTCCACTGTCCTTGGAAAGGTGGCCCACTGTTTTCAGCTAACTCCTGGTTCCTCAGTGTAAAAGGCCTTCCAGTAGTGACCAGTGTGTGTGTGTGGGGGGGACTGTGTAGCACCCAGTGCAGGAACCCTTGCCAGTCGGGAGACAGTTATTTGCTCAGCAGCCTCTGGATTGGGGAGATACTCATCTCCAGCTAAGTACATCAACTCTGTTGATGCTGTGTGGGATTTCTCATTGTAGATATGAGGCAGGGCTGCATGTTACATATCTGGGAGACTGATGAGACATTCCAATAAGAATGCCCAGCATTTGAGTGTCCATTGTTGTAGGGAGCAGGCGATGCGATCAGCTGTAGTGCTGGCAGACCACACCGCGGCTGCGCATCCTGCTGCCCCTCTCACCCTATCAGCGGTGGACACCTTGTACTGCACTGTCCGTCCAATCCCCTCTGTACACGTTGCCCTCTGACCTATAAATAAAGCAGCGCTCCTAAGTCGGGAGGTCAGCTTTCGCCACACTCGTCTCGTCTCGTTTCATCCCGACAAGTGGTGACCCCGACGTGATTCCTGGCGCCTCCCTGCTTGCCCGACTGTGATAGTCTACGGTGCACCTCAGCTTCGGCTCCCTTTTTTCAGGTAAGTATGGGGGAATCATTGTCCAAAGAGCAGATTGAGCATGCGACAGAACTGGCGGCGCTGATAAAAACCATGGCCCGCGACGAGACGGTGTCAGCAAAAGAGATCCAAGAGCTTCTCCGAGAGGTGGATTGCCAATGTCCTTGGTATCCCCTCCGGGGTAGCTTAAAGCCGCAGGATTGGGAAAAAATAGGGCGGGAACTTAAGGGCGAACCCCGGGCCCCCATAAACCTTCTGTTAACATGGCAGAAGGCCTTTGCGGCGGTCTGTGCATTCTCACCGGCAGAGAATGCCCTCTTACAATCTACTAAGCCGCCGCCGGACGACCCTGGGGCATCGCCGCCTCCCTACCTGTACCCTGCTCTGACTTCTTTGAATATTTCTGATCAGCCGTTGGCTCCGCAGGCTTTGCCTCAATATCCGCCACCAACTGTACGCAGTAAAGTGGCACAGGCCATCGCTACCGCTCGTAAAGAGGGTACGTTGGACCCCACGGAAGAATGGAACGGAGAGTCACCCGCCTTCTTCCCCCTTACACGGACTAGGAACCCCAATAATGCTGACGAGCTCCAGCTTAACTGGGAGCCACTTCCGTACAGCGTGCTCAGAGAGCTCAACAAATCCATCAAAGACTTCGGCCTCAAATCCTCCTACGTGCTAGGAACTATTGAAGGCCTCTCGAATGGTTATAAAATGCTCCCACGAGACTGGAAGGATCTGTTTCGCATGGTCCTTTCCCCCTCTCAATACGTGGTTTTTGACAGCGAGTATAAGGCTGCCGCTACTGCTTCAGCCTCGGCGCAAATTACTTACGATCAGATGTATGGCGCTGGTCCATTCGAGCCGATAGAAGCCCAAGTACAGCTCCCCGACGAGCACCTCGCGGCTACTGGCCTATGTGTATTACGGGCCATCCGCCGCGTCCCCGTCACCGATCGGCCCGCCAAGTCCTTTAGTCTCATCAAACAAGGCAATGGTGAACCTTATGGTGCCTTTGTAGATCGCTTGCAGGAGGCGATAGCGCGCCAACTTGACAATCCACAGGCCCAAAACGAACTCTTGGTTAAGTTGGCTTATGAGAATTCCAACACTGACTGCAAGCGCATTCTCACCCCTATCGTCCACCGCCCGGACTACACCCTCGCTGAAATGCTTACAGCGTGTGCTGAGGTAGGGTCCAAAAGTCACGAAATGGCGCTCCTCGCCGCCGCCCTTCGAGGGGGGGAGGAGCGGGGGAAAGCCCACCGGGAACTGCTTTAACTGCCAAAAGCCTGGCCATTTCAGAGCTCAGTGCCGCGCCCCTGGGGGTGGGGCAGCGGCCGGAAAAACACCTCTCAGCGAAACCAGCAGAAACCTCACAAGAAGTGCCCTAAATGCAATAAAGGCTATCACTGGGCTAGTCAATGCCGGTCCGGGCCGCATGGAGAGGGGGCAAAAAACTAGTCTCCGGGCGTGATTCCCGCCCCGGTCAAATGGAATCTGCATCCTCTGTCACCATTGCCCTCTCGACCATCGCACGAGCCACGCAACCCCTCCCTGGGGAAGTGACTTGCATTCCTATGCAATTCTTGGATCACGTTCCAGGCTCTCATGTGTTGGTCCTGCCGCTCTCCTCGGCGGGAGAGCAAGGAATTTTGTAATCCCGGAGGTCAAGGCTTGCCCCGCCCCGGAGGTTCCACTCGTGGTGCAAGCCTGGAGTAATCTCCCCTTTGATCTCCCGGCGGGGGCCACTATTGCTAACTGCGTGCCCCTCACGGGTCCGCAGGGCCCGGCGCCTTCTTCTTCTTCTTCCTTGCAGATCGCTCTCGTCCGCCAGGACATCCGGACGGAAAAGCCCTTGCGTGAGTATGCTGTAAACGGGAAACGCCTCTCTGGCCTCCTGGATACGGGCGCTGACATGTCGGTCATCACCAAGGAACAATGGGATCCGAAATGGCCACTGGAAGCCAGCCCATCTGTCTGGGGGTTGGCGGGAAAAGTAGTGCCGTGCAGAGCGCCTCTCAACTCGCAGTACGCTCTGTCCTCTCTGGTGATCTGTTGGGATATATCCAACCGGTCGTCATCCCCATCGGCGTCAACCTGTGGGGGCGGGACTTGTTACGGCAGCTGAGAGCCCACGTCGTCCTTGATGAGTGACCCTCCCACTCCGCCCCGCGCAGTTGCGCCCGCGCAGTTGCGCTCACTTGGGTCGCCTCCGCCCCCGTGTGGGTGGAGCAATGGCCCCTGCCTCTGGACAAGCTTACGGCTCTCCATGCCTTGGTGCAAGAACAATTGGACAGTGGGCACCTTACCCCTTCCACCAGTCCGTATAATAGCCCCGTGTTTGTCATCAAAAAGAAATCAGGGAAGTGGAGGCTTCTGCACGACCTCCGAGCAATCAATAAACTCTTACAGCCTATGGGTCCCCTTCAGTGCGGGCTACCTAACCCCAATCTTATCCCCGCACGATGGGAAATGGCTATAGTGGATCTCAAAGATTGCTTTTACACTATTTCGCTACAGCCCCAAGATCAACCATATTTTGCCTTCACGGTCCCAGCACTGAATGCGGAGCGCCCCACCCAGCGTTTTCAATGGGCCGTCCTCCCTCAGGGGATGCTCAATTCGCCCACAATGTGTCAGCTGTTTGTGGATCAGGCCCTATGTGCGTTTCGCACCCAGCATCCGCAGGTCCGGGTGCTGCATTACATGGATGACATTGCCATTGCCACTCCAACTTTACCTCAGGAGTGGAGGTCTGATCTTCAACGTGCCCTTGCAGCTTTTGGTCTTCAAATAGCCCCAGAGAAGGTCCAAACGCATGAGCCCTTCTTATATTTGGGTCACAAGGTGTTTGCTTCATATGCTATGCCTGTTTTACCCTTTTTGACCCTGCCCAACCCATTGACATACGTTCAATTGCAGCAATTTCTGGGCTCAATTAATTGGATTCGCCCTTATTATCGGTTAACCACTGATCAGCTTGCGCCTTTATTCAGTGCTCACCGGCGCGGTCGGCAACCCGACGATCACATAACCCTTACGGATGCTGAACTGGCGGTCGTCACCTTACTTAATAACCACATGGCGACCCGCTGGGTTGATCGATGTGAGCCGGATGAGCCCGTTCACCTCGCCATTATGCGGCCTCAAGCGCAATGCCTTGGATTTCTGTTTCAACAGCCTTCCCCTGGCCGCCCCTCTGTTGTCATTTTAGAATGGCTCCATCTCGCTCATACTGCGCACAATACCATCTCTACTCTGGAAGCCATGACGGCGGCTCTGATCTCTCGGGGCCGTACCCGTTCTAAAGCCCTCCTGGGACAGGAACCTGCTACAGTGGTAGTTCCTTTCCCGAAGGATCCGTGGGATCACGCCTTCCGCAACAGTGATCTCCTGCAACTCAGTCTCATTGCCTATGTCGGGGAAATATCTCACCATCTCCCCAAGGATCCCAGGATTCAGATTGTTCCCTTATGTCCCTTTCAATTTGTTCAATTGTTGTCTCCTGTTCCGCTCCGCGGCGTCACCCTCTTTACCGATGGGGGGCCCACCAGGGGAGCGGTTACGTGGCAAGACGCTTCCGGCCAGTGGTGTAGCCGCCACACCGGACCCCAAATTTCTCCGCAACGTTCTGAACTTGCCGCCGCTGTCGTTGCGGCCTCGCTTTTCCCTGCTGAACCCATGAACGTCATCACTGACAGCCTCTATGTGGCCAATGTCTTGCGGCGCATTGAGGGCAGTTACGTCTCGCCCGCTTGTGACAGGAACCTCCTGTCCCTTTTCCTTTCCCTCCAACAACACCTCTCGCGTCGGACGGCTCCTTTTTACGTGGCTCACATTCGTAGTCATCAGCCGTTCCCCGGGGTGCTGACTGAGGGAAATGACCATGCTGACGCCCTCACTAGCGCCTATCCCCTGTCGGCTATCACCGACCATGACATCCACCATCAAAACGCCAAGGCTCTGGCTCAGCAATTCGGCCTCCCTCTTTCCGAGGCACGGGCCATCGTTCAGCAGTGCCCCCAATGCTCTGGGAACTTCTCCTTTCCCTCCACGGGCGTCAACCCCCGCGGCACTGCTGCCAACGATCTATGGCAGATGGATGTCACCCACTTGCCAGGTTTCGCCCCGTGGAAGTACATCCATGTGTGTGTTGACACCTACTCTGGATACATCCATGCCACCCCGCAAAAGGGTGAGCAGGTTAAACATGTCACTTCCCACCTTTTGCGGGCCATCGCGGTCATGGGCAAGCCACTCGCCCTCAAGACCGACAACGGTCCCGCCTATTGCTCTACCCTCTTTGCCGACTTCTGTTCCAAGTGGTCCATCCGCCACACTTTTGGAATCCCCTACAACTCCACGGGCCAGGCCGTTGTCGAGCGTGCCAACCGGACCCTTAAGACGGCCCTCTCTGCTCATTCGCAGAAGGGGGAACTGCCTCCCTCCTTGCTGGCAAGGGAGTCCGCCCTTGCCTCGGTCTTATTTACGCTCAATCACTTGAACCTCTGTACGTTTAACTCTCAACTTTTTACCCGCACACAGCGTCATTTTCAGCAGGACCTCCCCCTCCCTCGCGCACAGGTCCGATATCGGCGTCCACCGAGTCCCGAGTGGCTCGGTCCTGCACCGCTCATCACCTGGGGCCGTGGCTACGCCGCAATTCAAACATCAACCGGTCCCGTGTGGATTCCAGCTCGCTGTGTCAGACCGTGGAACCCGGATGGCGTGGCACAACGGCCTGGAGAATCCCATTCCGGAGTTCAACAGTCGCGTGACTCTCCGTGTTCCAGTGACGCAGCAGCGACGTCGTGAGCGAGGACATCGGGCTGCGCCCATTACCTGGGGCGCAGTCAAACGCCTCACCGACCAAGCCACTGCCCTGCTGCACAAAACTGACAAGGAAGCAACGCCCGAACATCTTTTCCTAGTCCTGATAGCTTGTATTAACAAGAACTCTTGTCTCGCCCTTATCTGTTGTTTATCCCTCCTTTTGACTCCCGCAGCAGCCTTGCCGCTTCAGCATGACGACAACCCACACCCCAACCTGTGGCTTCGTCATGCCTCGTACATGTTTCATCATCACGGGACCAATGTGACTCTTGTTTATGAGCCTCCAATGGCTGCGGCGGGCATGTCCTTTCTACCTACTCCCTTTAATGTTCCTGAACTGGTACTCAGTCACCTACAGAACTTGAATCGCTCTAATTTGTTTGTACCTCGGGTAACTGATCTTAATCAAACTGCCTTTCGCACCTTTTCCTACCATCGACAATTACCAGGTCTGTGTTTTTGCTGTTATGCCGCCAATGCTGCCTTTAGCAAATGGCAATATAAGGCTGGCGCTGATCGGCACTGGGGAAGCAAGGCAAAGAATCAGACCGCTTGCCTTGATCATTTTTATCTTCACGGCACGTATAATTCCTCTTTTGTCCCTAATGTAACCCTTATGCATGCTTCTCTGGCTGATATTTATTATCGGCTGCCTATGTTTTCTGCAAAGGCCTCTACCCTCTTAGGTGGTTCTATATGTGGTAACTGGGTCATCAAGGACCCCAACTTATGGTTCTTCTGGGGTGGTGGGATTGCTACCAACTACCACCCTGGAAGATATCAGTGCGCCTCTGTCGGATATCTCACACTTCCGGTTCAAGTGGTAGCGTCACATTCCGGCCCCAGGGCTCGCCGCGCGGTCCTGGGACCGCAATGTTCCGACGAAGTGATTGTTGAGAAGCAGCTGAGTGGCGGCTCCACTGGGCTCCGAGCCTTCTTGGGCTCGCTCACTGGTGTCCTCACTCTGGGCTCATACCCTGGAATCATGGTCCAGGAGAACAGGGCCTCCATCATCGGTCTCACTTGTCGTTTGGAAAAATCCATCAACGCTACCACCGAGTTAGTCAGGGATCTGCAGACTGAAATCCGGAGTCTGCATCAGGTACAACTCCAACACCGCTTCGCCTTAGATTTCCTTCTTGCCCGGCAAGGAGGTTTTTGCCGTTTCATCGGCTCAGCAGGGTGTGCAGTTCGCTTCCAGGACCTAAACAGGACCATTGAAGACGAACTGGCACAGCTGCGAAACTCTATCACCAACAATGTCGTGAGCACGGGTTGGAGCCCCCTTGATTGGTTCTCTTCGTGGCTCCCAGATGCCACCTGGCTCCGACAGTTGTTATTTGGCCTCATATCATGCGCTGCTGTCGCTATTAGCCTTTGCTGCTGTGTTCAATGTATTCCTGGCCTCGTGGCCATGCTAGGATCTTCTAAAGAAACCTTGCAATGCCGCGCTATGTATTATGCTTACCACCAGCTTAAAACAACAAAGGGGAGATGTAGGGAGCAGGCGATGCGATCAGCTGTAGTGCTGGCAGACCACACCGCGGCTGCGCATCCTGCTGCCCCTCTCACCCTATCAGCGGTGGACACCTTGTACTGCACTGTCCGTCCAATCCCCTCTGTACACGTTGCCCTCTGACCTATAAATAAAGCAGCGCTCCTAAGTCGGGAGGTCAGCTTTCGCCACACTCGTCTCGTCTCGTTTCATCCCGACACATTGTATACTTTATCTGACTGCCATTTCAGGACGCCACCAATGTGCTCTGTGTCCACACAGCTAGCCTGGAGCAAGTCATCCCCCTCATTCGCAGGCTAGATTGGATGATGGAGTCTGTGCTGCAGCCAGGCCCCGAGAGAACCAAGGTTCTCCACCGTGTCAGAACACTGGTCATAGGCATTGGGGAGCACTTGCATCCACTCTCTAAGGTGCAGGAGTTCAAGCTGGCATGCATGTGTGACCCCTGTATCAAAGAAAGCACCGCACTGCAAAACATGTGCCACCAGGTGTGGCAGTTCCAAAGTCATGGCTGGGGCCAGAGACAACTGAGGGAGGAAGGAGATGCCGAGGTGGAGGAAGAGGGCAAGGAGGGGATGGAGGAGGATGAGGAAGAGGAGAGAGCAGGGGTGGCAGGGCAGAGAGGAGGTGTGGGAATGAGAATCAGGAGTTCTGGTTTTCCGTCATGTGGTGTGGGTGCCAGGCATGGGATGGCAGAGGATTTTGCTGATGTGATAGTCCATGAGTTCCTGACTGAGACCCCTGAGCCCATCAATTCAGACTCACTTGAGTACTGTGCATGCAAGACCACCATATGGCCTGATCTCACCAGTGTGGCCTGCTGTCAATCTGCTCTCCTGTCCTCCAACTAGCATCCAGAGCGAGAGGGTGTTCTCCCATCTGGGAGACATCCTTTGTCCACATCAAGCATGCCTAGACCCTGCCATGGTGGATGAGCTGAACTTTCTGAAGGTCAATCTATCAGTGCTGGGCCACCCTGTTCTGGATGGGGTGGAATGAGACAGTGGTTTTCATTCTTCCTTCCTCATGTTCTCCCTTTCTTCTCGTCCTCTCTTGGTGATCCCAGCATGCGGCCCACAGGGTGTGTCCTTGGCACTTGGGTGGAAGGAAGGCCGCCTCTGCCAGGAGGGGTTGGCCTTGCCCCATGACCAACACCCATGATGTCAACATCACCCCAAAGAACCATTGAGACCACAGTCCTCCTCGTGGTGCATTCCCTGACACAGGAACCAGAAACAAAACCTGTCATGCGTTCCAACTGCCCTCCCCCTTTTTGCGCATTCCCTGTCCAAGGATCTCTCAAAACAAACCACTGGATGTGAACACTGACCACCCCTCTTGGTGCACTTCCTCCACCAGGCAACCCAAAAACATATGTTTGTCTGACGTGACCCATGTCTGCAACTTCTCTGAATGCTCCCTCTACCCCAGGAAACCCCAAAAAAACTTTAAAATAAACATTGACGGATCTGAGCGATACCCTCCCCCTCTTGGGACATTCCCTGTGCCATGTAACCTAAGAAGAGAGATTTGTCAGACATGACTCTTGTCCTCAAAGACTCTTGGTGCTTTCCACCCCAAGAAACCCCAAAAAACTTAAAAATAAATATAGATGTATGTGAGTGATGCCCTCTCCCACTTGGGACATTCCCTGTGCCAGGCAACCTAAGCAAGGGCATAGACTTTCCAATTTCTGGGGGGGGGGGCTGGGGCTGGCCTCCAGGCCAAGCACAGCCCATGAAGCATGGCAGTCTTGGATGGGGGGAGGGTCCTCTTGGTGCAGCTGCCCCCCCAGCCCCGGAGATGCCTGATGTGGCCCCCTCCCAGTCTAGTCAGGCCTGCCTGCATCCTCCGCCCCTTTCAGGTCTGCCAGATGGACTCACGCATCCCTGCCCGGATGGAAGGAGGACCGCCAGGCCTGGAAACTGACTGATTGTGTCTGCCTGCCAGCCTGCCCGCTTTCCCCGCAGCAGCCCAGTGCTAGGAAGGGGGAGCATGACTGTGTGTGGGTCTGGGACATGTGCAGTTGGCAGCCACCGCTGAGCCTCAGTTAGGATGGTGGGAGCTGCCTTGCCGCTGCCAAGGGTGAAGTGGCTTCTGGGCGGGGGGGGAGGACGCCCGGCCCTGCGAGATTTGGCTCCGTGCCTCTGCCCTGAGCTCCCTGCCCCACCCACTGCAGGTCTGCGAGGTGAGGTGAGCCCCCCCCAGGAACTGCCCGTAGAGGGTCTCCGCATGCTCCCCATTGCTTGTGCCACAAGAAGCCAAGATGAGTGCCAAGTACGAGTAGGGTGGCCGCACCAGCTTGAGCAGGTCCTGCTGGCCAGCCAGCAACAGCCCAGCTCCAGCCCCGCTGTCAGGACACCCAGCAGTACCTGCCTGCCAGGCCTGTAGGATGCCAAGGACTGGAGGGCAGGAAGGGGCCAGCGGTGGCTGCGGGGCTGGCAGTGGCCAGGTAAGGGGGTGAGGGGACCGTTGAGCCATTGAGCCACGGGCAGGGGCTGCCGCCCACATCAGCCAGGCCGTAGCCATCCCTGGTGGCTGCAAGAGGCTGTGGTTGTCACCATAGATGGTGGCCACATCCAGGAGGTCGGCGGGCTGGGGCACCCCACGAGCGCTCATCCTAGGCAGCCCAGTGCCCAGCTGGCCACTGAGGCACCACCAAGGTGTAGGCCAGGCCAGTGCCATCCACTCGCTGGCCCCTTGCTTCTGCCTGCACCCAGACTGCCCTCGCCACACAAGAAGAGCCCCCCGGAGGTGGATCAGACACCTGGGAAGCCACCCCACTGTTTGTGCCGCCACCTCATCTGCTAAGCTTTGCTGCATGGAGATGAATGGGGCTGTGGACTTCGGCCCTCCCAAAAATTTTAGGGAAGGCTCACGGCCACCAGCCCCCCCATAGATTACACCTATGAACCTAAGAAGAGATATTTGTTAGACATAACCCTTGTCCTCTACGTCTTTGTCCATTCTGTGCCCCAGGAAATGCCAAAAAATAAAAATAAACATTGACAGACACCAACTATGACCCCTCCTTTTAATGTGGGCCTTGCCCAGGGAAAATGAAAAAGAAACACCAAGAAAGCAGTTTGTTGGATGCGATTCATGTCATGTTCTGACCATCTGCAGAACTTCTGGTGATCCCAGGCACTGGAATCAGCATGAGTTGGTCACCCCACATTCCCCTCCCCTTGCAACACACACCCTCCACCCTAGCTGCCAGAATGCCACAGTCTGACAGTTGAACCACGCTATTGGGTCCCTCCAAGCAGGGCCCACACTTGAGCATCACCTCCCTCTGTGAGTGCGCTACTCAGGCTGGTCCCCCTCAGGAGCCATGTCCACTGGGGCTGGCACTCCAAACCTCACCTGTCTGCCTGCCACAGCCAGGCAGTCAGACCATACTACTGAGTCTCTCTAAAGAGGACTGATATTAAGATGTCTCCTCTCCTGGTGAGGGAGTGTGCTACTCAGGCCAGTCCATCACAGGGGCCATGTCCACTGAGGTCAGGACTCTGAACCCCACCCATCTGCCTGCCACAGCCAAGCAGTTAGACCACACTACTGGGTCACTCTAAGGAGAGCCAATATTTAGACATCTCCTCTTCTGGTGTGGGTGTGCTCTACTCAGACTGGTCCCCTGCATGGGCCACGTCCACCGGGGTTGGGACTATGAACCTCACCTGTCTGCCCGCCACAGCCAGGCAGGCAGACCATGCTATTGGGTCCCTCCAAGGAATGTCCACACTTGAGTTTCACCTCCCCCTGTGAGGGAGTGTCAGCTGAGCCTCTGGCATTACTGCCATGACTGGAGGGGGGGGAAGATGTTGGTCTGCCTCTGTACTGGAATCATAGGTTTCATGTCTTCTATGTTCTTCTTATCTATGTAGCCTCAGCTAGTGAACTTGGTACCTTGTTACAGCTTTGCCCTGAGAACGTAGACCCGTTACGTTAGGTTGGCTTTTGCTTAAGCCCTGACAGGACCTCAGCCATCAAGAGACCCCTTTGAATTATGTATAACTCCCTGCTGGATGTTTTTTTCCAGTAGTTCTAACACAGAATGTATGCACAGAAGACCTGCCTTTACTGTACTCAATAAACTTTACTCTTCTGAATGAAAGTTGTTGGGAACTGATTGCTGCGGAGATCTGACAAAGTGTTAGAACTACTATAGTTCCTGAACTCGTACCCTACCATGGCTCATTATGACAATGGGAGCATGCTGGTGACTACTGCAGAAGAAACCCCTACCATGACAGGAATGGCAGTGCCCACCACGGCAGCAAGTTGGGGGGTTGATCCAAGCGGGCTGGAGAGACCTTGGCAGCACCCTTACTCATAGAGTCAGGTTCTCCACTGAGATGAGGGAATGCTAGATAACAACTCCCCTCTCAAGGTACGACCGACAGCACAAGCCTGCCTACCCACTGGGAAGTGGAAAGGACTACGTGAAGCCCAGTGGTGCAGATGACAAACAACTGGAACACCTGCAGCTCCAGTTCCAAGCGCAGCAAGATGAACTGCAGAGAGATGTGCAGGAGATGATGCTGGACCTGCTCTGTCTCATCGCTACGATGCTGCAGCATGAGCTGCAGCCATAGCAACCCAGCGGCAGAGTTCCTCCAGCCGACCCAGCAGACCAGGTGCCCATTGCCCCTGGTCCAGCACCGGGTCTGGCTGGACCACCGGGGGGGGCAGCAGACCAACCACCAGCTGGGTCCCCCAGGAGTACCCACCCAGGGACCCCCTACTCTGGGGCCCAACTGGCACCGTGAGATGCTGGATGCTATGTTTGACGGTAACCGAGAGAAGCTTGCTTTTTTCCTGTTCCAAGTACGCAAATTCCTTTGGGATAGGGGCCAGACCTTCCCATCAGATGAACACTGAGTGGATTACATCGGTTCCAGACTGAGGGAACGGGCAGCCAACTGGTATGTGGGGCTCCACAACATAAGGGGCTCCAAGCTTCGTGGTGTGCAAGCATTCATGTGTGCAGTACGGAGGCAGTACAAAGGCCCCATGGAAGCGGAGACAGCTCGTACCAATCTATGGGCTCTGAAACAAGGAACCCACTCAGTACAGGAGTACTCAGATGAGTTCAAGATGTACGTGGCTAAAATCCAGGGGTGGCCAGAAGCCGTACTCATTAAGCAATACTGTCTGGGACTGAAACATTAAATCCTGGAGCACTACGGTGCTTCGTAGTGTGAATCCAGTGATGCTGGCAGCCTGGGTGCGAGTGGCTGGAGATGCTGAGAACCACCTTCAGATGATGCAAATGCATACTCCCAAGCCTGCCCCAAAAACGCTGGGGTGGGGAGTGAAGACCCAATGGCCAAAGCCAAAGGAGCTGCTGCACGACCAACAAATGAGGCAGGAGCTATGCCTGCACTGTGGGGAGCCCGGTCACTATGCTGCCTTCTGTCCGGCCACCCTCACATTGCACACTATTCAGGCTGGTCCCCTGCTGTGTCCAAACACCACCCGTCTGCCTGCAAAGCCTGGCAGTCAGACCATGCAACTGGATCCCTCCAAGCAGGGCCCACACTTCCACTTCACTTCCCCCCTTTGAGGGATTGTGCTCCTCAGGCTGGTCTCCCACAGGGGCCATGTCTCCTGGGGTTGGGAATTATATCCCCCTGACCTTTTGCATCTACCTCCACCCTCTTCCAAAATGATTGCCAGGCAGTGCTTATTCCCCCCTTCTTTCTCAAAATACAACTTATAGCAGCACTATATATTCCAGACAAAAGAAGAAATACTTTGTTTCCCACCCACCAGCACCGTCCCCATCATGCATCATCCCTGTTTGGAACAGCCATTCATTATTGGGAGATGGTATCCAGGGACGACTCACCAAACCCCCACATGCACTTGCTCTACCTCCACCTTCTGGCAAAGTGATAACCAGGCTGAGCCAAATCTCTCCTGATTGGGGGTCTGTCTGGATCCAGCCTCCTGTATGGGGTCTGCTCCCAGTCGTGCTGCAGCTGGCAGATCCACTGCCACCAATGCCTCCTTGTCCATTATCCAGAAAAGTGATGACTGGGTTGTGATAAAAGAGGGGGCTCCACAACACTGTACTTAGATGTCGCCTCCCCTGAGGGAGTGTGCTACTCAGGCCGGTCCCCCGCTGTGGCTGTGTCCACTGGGTTCAGGAATCTGAACCCCACCCATCTGCCCACCAAAGCCAAGTGGTCAGACCATGCTACTGGGTCCCTCCAAGAGGAGCCCATACTTAGACATCATACCCAACACTACCTACACGTTCAGGAAATGGTATGCTGCAGAATGGGCCAACCGTTATGCCTCCAGTTACCATGGTCATCCCTTTTAACTCATATTACCAAGGAATGTGCAAAGACATTATGGTGAAGGTGACTGACATGAACTTTTAGCCAAGTTATTTAACTCCAGTTTCTTTGGAAGGGCACCAAGGAAACCACAAGGTTGGTCAACTGTCACCTTCTACAACAAAAGTTTTAGGGACAATGCTAAGTTTGAGATCTTTACATGAACGTGCAGGTGGTTTTAGATGGACTTATTTAAAAAACAGCACATTGAATTTGTTGAAAATCAGAGTCATTGCATCCCCTGAACTACAGGGCCACCCTGAGCCCGTTCATGGGGAGGGTGGGGTAGCGGCCTTTGAATAGGAGCCGCCGCTGCCGCCACTACCACCACCACCACCATTACCATCATTGCATAGACATCTCGAGGCTTACTGGCCCTGGCACGGGATTCCAGTCTTACAGAATATTATGGGAGCAGTGACAAATGAATGTATTAGAGAGCAGAATGGTATGATCATATACTGCAAACTTGTTTGTGACCACTGTTTTAATTGTTTTAGTCTTAATAGCTTATTTATGGTTATGGTATTTATTCTTGGCTCTGCCTCGGTGTTCTAATGTTGATGCATGGCATTATGCCTCTTGTTCACCACCCTGAGCCCACGTGGAAGGGTGGGAGATAAATCAAATAAATCAATCAATAAATAATAAGTAATAAATAAAATACAGTAGGACAGTTGTACTGCATAGAGCTGCGAGCATGAAACAAGTCCATGATACATTCATAATGTATATCTTCCTATATCTTCCTTTTATCACACGGTTCTTAAAATCCACTTGGAGAGTTTCCATTTCAGTGCCAGGTGCCATAAAAAAAATAATTCAGCACTGGTACAGAAACTCTTCACACAACCAAGAAGAACCATGAATTGTACTATGTTTTACAGCAGTGGTGTGGAAAGGTATAATGGAAATGCTACTTAAGTTGTTTCTGTATGATTAATGTAATAAAGAAAGTATCCCCCCCCAAAAAAGGAAGGATGGCTCCAGAGCAAACTAATTTATGCAGTAGCGAAATTGCTTGCTCACAACTTTAATGCCAGTAGCTCACAAGGTGGAATTTTTGCTCACAAGACTCCACAGCTTAGAGGGAGCATTGCTAGGCACCTCCTTGGATTTAGTCTACAGTCAAGTCCAGGTAGCTGACAGTATCGGAGGTCATGCTCACCGAGGCTTATGTCGGGGTCCGTTCTACCCACCATGGATTCTTGGTCCATATGCAGGCTACACGATGACCATTCAGTTTTCCTGTCCAGATCCTTGTTTGCCCCCCCCCCACTGCCCACAACACCCAAGTGGATCCCCACATTCACACAATCAACCTTCCTGCCATTGGTGACACGTCTTTCCCCCTTAGTCTACAGGGAGTGAAAAGTGAAAAATGAAGCCCTGACACTTTGTGAGTGCTTTAGTCAGTGTTGAATTTTATAGGAAACACAATGTTTCCTACACCAGGGACATTGGGATGATGGGTGGAAATCCATGCACAGTAGGACTTCTTTTTGCCCAACACAAGGGCCATGATTTCTTGGCACGGCACATTACCACTGCCTCATGGCATTTCTTTCCCCCCCTGTCCATCTGCCGGTGCATGGGCAACATGCTCACCATCCAGGAAAAAAATCATTCAGGAATGTTCTGTCTGCATCAGATCAACTCAGACCATGTCGATGACCACAGCACACCCAGCACAATGATCTTAGAGACAACTGGTCATCTGCCCACTTATGATTTCTTCTTACCAGCTGACAACGTGATATCAGGGGTGCACTATAACCAGCTGGTGTCCACCAGCACACCCACAGCTCCAGATCTTGGACTCCTTGTGAGACTGTGCCACATGGGTCACAAAGTAGAATGTGCCACTGTGGCCTGTCATGCCTGGCCTGCCTTTCTCTGGCAACGTGATTACCAGTGAGAACTTTGTTCTGGAAAAAGTTTGGGAATTTGGCCCCAAACAGACACACCTGTCCACAAGGACCTTCTGGTCCCACCGTCTACAGCAGGGGTGTCAAACTCATTTGTTATGAGGGCTGGATCTGGCATAAATGTTGGGCCAGGCCATGTGTGTCATAAAATGTAATGTCAGGTAGCAGAGATATAAATTTTATAAAGGACAGAAACACAAAGAGGTTTTTTAAAACTTAAAATAAAATCATGCTTAAAACATCAGTACGCTTGCAATATTTTGTTTATTTAACAGTGTCTGATAACTGACACCTCTTGCTCTGAATTATTGCATCAAAATGTCTGTGCTGTTGCAATCTTGAGAATGCTGTTTAGGTGTGTATCTGTAAGCTACAAACCTATGATAACACAGCAACAGCAAAACTGGAAGAAGAAGCAGAAGACAGCCAGTTCCACTGTTGGCCTGATAAAAGTCCTCTGGGGGGCTGATCTGACCCCCAGGCTGCATGTTTAACATCCCTGGTCTACAGCCTTCTGTAGTTAAGGCTCATCCTCCTCCTTTTCCTCCTTTAAGCCTGGAGGAGCCACTTGCTATGAGTTCCCACTTACCCATCTTAGCACACATTCTCACCCTCAATGAATAGTTCTGATGCCTTGGTTCCCCCCATGGGCACTCAGGTGTGATCCCACATGTCCAGTCAGTCTTCGCAGTCCTCCCAGTGATTTTTGTCAGTGGATCCAGAGTTTTGGTCATCATGCAGTTCGCTGCAGTCTTGTCCAACCTCTCTGCCTCTAGGCATCATGATTGCAGTGGATGGCCAGTGCTTTCCATGCCGTACTGTTTGTCTCATCGTGCTTCCACCTCATTGGGTGATAACTGGTCAGCAACAAGTCATCCCGGGGGACTATGTTTGGTGAAGCTGCCATTTTCAGTCCATCAAGCACCACCTGCCATGTTGTTTCTCTCTCTTCCTGTGGGGAGCATAGTTGCCAACCACACAGGGACACTCCACCATAGTTTTGTGCAGTTTCTGAAGATGGCACACACACACACACACCCGCTGCTGAGCCAGCCATGTTTTTCCATGTGATCATAACCCGCATATGGCCCACTATCCACAGGATAACCAGTCAGAGCCAACTCAACAAGCCATGGAATTGTGCTCTATGGAGGAATCCCTGACATGATGATACTGTGCAGACACAAGTCCTCTTGGGGGGTCTGTACGAGGATGCTGGCATTTTTGCTGGAAACATGACTAGTGTCCACAGTGGAGTCATCCCCCCAAGATTCTGAGTTGGTGCAGATGATGGCACGGCCCCCTCTCTGGAGGCAGCCATGTTCTTCCACACTGCCCAATGTTCACAGGATAACTGGCCAATGCCAATTCTAACAGTCATGGAATCGTGCACTGTGTTTGGAAGAGTCTCCAGGACAGTGGCCTCTGGGTGTGGGTGCCACCAACATGAAGAGGGGCCACTTCAGGGAACTCCCAGGTGGGTTGCCAAGGATTTCCAGATACAGGGACACCAGTCCAACATCCCACCTGCACACCACTGGCCTCACCCCAACACTTTCCCCCAAAGACCATCATATTAGCGATGGGGGCAGCACATCCCATGCACCTTTGTCCACCAGGAGGCTTGGTAAAAACCATGCTGAGCCAATCCTAAGTGTGCCACATGTGGTCCCAGAAACAGGTACCAGAGCACACAGGACACAGGCGGTCACCAGGAGGCCCAGTGGGAAGACTGCTGCCTGCTCCCCACCACCTCTGGTGATTGCCTCCATGCTTAGTGGTTCCTTCTGTTGAATATGGGAGATGCCACAGCCGTGCCTTTCCACTTGATCTGTAGGCAATGTTATTTCTGTGGATGGCCCAGCCTTTCCTCAATGACCCCAAAAGGGGGTGTGCTTCCAAGATGGCTGCCCTCTTCCATGGCAATCGGGAGCCACTCTTCCACGACTTCGAGTGACCTGGTTACTTGGCTCTACTGAGTCCTCCTCACCATGGTGGAATGTTGCTCAAGTAATGGTCCACGGCTCAGTCTGACATCAAGTCATGACACGTCCCACAGGCCCTCTTCATCCAGGTCCATACACTCTGCCTGCAGGCAGTGTGATCGCCGGGGATGTCCAGGTCTTCTTTCCCTGTTCTATCAAGTGGTTCCAATTGCACTTTGTCACTCCAGCAGTGGCTCAATGGTGTGCAATCCTAACATATCATAATCTGTTGGGAAGGTGATTTATCTGAGTCCTTGGCATCATGTATCATGCGACTGGCTACCCACTGCTGGCTTCTGTACCCGATGACTCTTCCTGCCAACCTTTTCTGACAAGAGGCCAGTGCCCAGTCCTCCGGCCCCATGCCCCTGCAGCGTCTCCCTGCCAGCGATGTCATCACCTGGCAGTGCAGGATCCTCTAGTGGTGGGAGGCCATCCAACACCTTGTCCTTGCAGGGCTCTGAGGAACAGCAGGTCATGCCACAGCCATTGCCCCAGTATGTCTTCTTCCCACATACCTCAAACACCCACAGAACCACACCCCCACTCTTTCCTGGGTTCCATTGCTGGTGGTGTTCCAGAGTGGCTCTTCCCAAGTCATGGAACATGTGTGAGGTTGTAATCAATGCATGTACTGCAGCCTTGTGTAATGGTGTGGGGCCCCTGTCTAGTTCCAAACCCTGTCAATGTGGTAACTGGCCCATGCTGATGCTTCCTGGGCAGTCAATGCTGTCTGTCAGAAATGTCTGTTTGCTATTTTACACTGAGTCCATTGTTCTGTGTTCCCTATCTCGTCCCTGCATTGCGCTTGCGTAGTTATGCTGGCAGTAACGTGGGAGCTTCTTCTCTGCCGCTCAGTCTTATCACGGTGGCCTTGAATGTGGGCTTTGGGCTATTCTTGAGCTTATGAGAATTTTCCAGTCCTGAGAAGATGAGGGGAGGAGGGAGTCGTCTCCCGCCCATTAAATAATTATCCCGCCGGGAGTTTCCCGCGCGCGCGCTTACAGTTCATTTGCGAGTTGCATTTTGCATCACACTATAACCTTGCTTGAGCTGCTTCTCCCGCCATTCCTGACAATGATCCTTCACTGTGTGTTTTAGCACTGTATTCCAATAAAGCCCTTCTTAACCAAAGAATGCTTGGATCTACTTGCTTTTAAACCTAACAGAAATTGTCAGGAATCCTCATCACTGTGCTACCTCCAGCCCCTGCCTTCCACCAAGATGAGCAGTTCTGGGGGAACACCAGTGACGGTCCCAGCGACTACCACACCTGTCACGACAGTTCCTGTTACCACTGCGGTGATTCCAGTGACCACGGCTCCTGTTACGACCGTGCCGGCTACAGTCGCGCCAGTGACTACGACCCCGGTAACGACAGCTTTGACCCCATACTGTTCGGCCAGACCTGTTACCCCTTCATTGATCAGCACCGTGGGAGCATCGTACACTCTCCCAATCTACAGCCCGGCGGGGCCGACCTAGAGCCATGGAGGGGTGATACCCTGAACCTACTACCACAGTGCCCTGATCCCATGGGATAAGTGGGTTACCCAGCGGAAGCCGCGGGACTGGACTAAAAATCTATTGGACACAACCCAGACAGCCTGGTCCTTACCTGGGAGCCAGAGTCAGGACAGTTTGCTGGATCCCTGAGAAAGCTTTGGGCTCCCACAGGGACGGACCCCGCGCGGGTCAACGAGGCCCGGGTCCAGCCCGGATGCTGATGCGCGCATGGACACTATCCAAGATGATTTGTTGTTTGTTGTTCAGTCGCACAGTCGAGTCCGACTCTTCGCGACCCCATGGACCAGATTACGCCAGGCCCTCCTGTCTTCCGCTGTCCGCTGAAGTTTGCTCAATTTCATGTTCGTTGCATCGATGACACTGTCTAACCATCTCATCCTTTGCCGTCCCCTTCTTCTTTGACCTTCAATCTTTCCCAGCATCAGGGTCTTCTCCAGTGAATGCTCCCTTCTCATTTGGTGGCCAAAGTATTTGAGCTTCAGCTTCAGGATCTGGCCTTCCAGGGAACAGTCAGGGTTGATTTCTTTTAGGATTGACTGATTTGATCTCCTTGCAGTCCAAGGGACTCTCAAGAGTCTTCTCCAGCACCATAGTTCAAAAGAATCTATTCTTCAGCGTTCGGCCTTCCTTATAGTCCAACTCTCGCAGCCATACATTACTACGGGGAATACCATTGCTTTGACCATGCGGACTTTTGTTGGCAAGGTGATGTCTCTGCTTTTTATCATGCTGTTTAGGTTTGCCATCGCTTTCCTCCCAAGGAACAGGCGTCTTTTAATATCATGGCTGCAGTCACCATCTGCAGTGATCTGGGATCCTAGGAACGTGAAGTCTGTCACTACTTCTACGACTTCCCCTTCTATTTGCCAAGGAGTGATGGGGCCAGATGCCATGATCTTAGTTTTTTTGATGTTGAGCTTCAAGCCCACTTTTGCACTCTCATCTTTGACCCTGAACAAGAGGCTCTTTAGGTCCTCTTCACTTTCTGCCATCAGAGTGGTATCGTCTGCATATCTGAGGTTATTGATCTTTTCCCCAGCAATCTTAACTCCAGCTTGTGATTCATCCAGGCCAGCATTTCGCATGATGTACTCTGCATATAAATTAAATAAGCAAGGTGACAATATACATCCTTGTCATACTCCTTTTCCTATGCTAAACCAATCAGTTGTTCCATATCCGGTTCTAACTGTTGCTTCTTGACCCTTATACAGGTTTCTCAGGAGACATGTGAGGTGGTCTGGTACTCCCATCTCCTTAAGAACCTGCCATAATTTATTGTGATCCACACAATCAAAGGCTTTAGCATAGTCAATGAAGCAGAAGTAGATGTTTTTCTGGTACTCTCTTGCTTTCTCCATAATCCAGCGAATGTTGGCAATTTGATCTCTAGTTCCTCTACCTCTTCGAAACCCAGCTTGTACTTCTGGCAGTTCTCTATCCATGTACTGTTGGAGCCTAGCTTGTATGATTTTGAGCATGACCTTGCTAGCGTGTGAAATGAGTGCAATTGTGCAATAGTTTGAACATTCCTTGACATTGCCCTTCTTTGGGATTGGAATGTACACTGACCTTTTCCAATCCTGTGGCCACTGTTGTGTTTTCCAAATGTGTTGGCAAATTGAGTGCAGCACTTTAACAGCATCTTCTTTTAAGACTTTGAATAACTCAGCTGGGATATCATCACCTCCACTAGCTTTTTTGTTAGTAATGCTTTCTAAGGCCCATTTAACTTCGCTTTCCAGGATGTCTGGCTCGAGGTCAGTGATTATACCATCGTGGTTGTTAAGGACATTGAGGTCCTTCTTGTATAGTTCTTCTGTGTATTCTTGCCATCTTTTCCTAATCTCTTCTGCTTCTGTTAGGTCCCTACCGTTTTTGTCCTTTATCATGGCCAGCTTTGCATGGAACGTTCCCTTGATTTCTCCAATTTTCTTGAAGAGATCTCTAGTCCTTCCCAATCTATTGTTTTCCTCTATTACTTTGCATTGTTCATTCAGGAAAGCCTCCTTATCTCTCCTTGCTGTTCTCTGGAAATCTGCATTCAGTTGGGCAAATCTTTCCTTTTCACCGTTGACTTTAGCTTTCCTTCTTTCCTCTGCTATGTGTAAAGCCTCATCAGACAGCCACTTTGCTTTTTTGCATTTCTTTTTCTTTGGGATGGCGGTGATTGCTGCCTCCTTTACAATGTCACGGACCTCTGTCCATAGTTCTTCAGGCACTCTGTCTATCAAATCTAGTCCCTTAAGCCTATTCTTCACCTCTACTGTATATTCATCGGGGATACGATCTAGGTCAAATCTGAATGGCCTTGTGGTTTTCCCAACTTTCTTCAATTTAAGTCTGAATTTTGCAATGAGTAGCTCATGATCTGAGACACAGTCAGCTTCAGGTCTTGTTTTTACTGACTGGATAGAGCTTCTCCATCTTTGACTGCAAATTATAGTCAATCTGATTTCGGTGTTGCCCATCTGGTGATGTCCATGTGTAGAGACGCCTCTTAGGTTGTTGGAAAAGGGTGTTCGCTGTGACCAGCATGTTCTCTTGACAAAACTCTGTTAGCCTTTGCCCTGCTTCATTTTGTTCTCCAAGGCCAAACTTGTCTGTTATTCCGGTTACCTTTTGATTTCCTACTTTAGCATTCCAGTCCCCTATGATGATGAGGACATCATTTTTTGGTGTTAGTTCTATGAGCTGTTGTAGGTCTTCATAGAACTGGTCCACTTCAGCCTCTTCTGCAGCAGTGGTTGGGGCATAGACTTGGATTACTGTGATATTGAATGGTTTGCCTTGGATTCGGACCAAAATCATTCTGTCATTTTTGAGATTGTATCCCAATACTGCCTTTCTCACTCTCTTGTTGACTATAAAGGCCACACCATTTTTTCTACGGGATTCCTGGCCACAGTAGTAGATATAACGGTCTTCTGAGTTAAATTCGCCCATTCCTGTCCACTTTAGTTTACTGATTCCCAAGACGTCGATGTTCATTCTTGCCATCTCATTTTTGACCACGTCAAGCTTACCTTGATTCATAGATCTTACATTCCAGGTTCCTATGCAGTATTGTTCTTTGCAGCATCGAACTTTCCTTTCACTGTCAGACACATCCACAACTGAGCGTCCTTTCGGCTTTGGCCCAGCCGCTTCACTCTTTCTGGGGTTACTCGTACTTGCCCTCTGCTCTTCCCCAGTAGCATATTGGACACCTTCTGACCTGAGGGGCTCATCTTCCGGCGTCATATCTTTTAGCCTTTTGTTACTGTCCATGGGATTTTCTTGGCAAAGATACTGGAGTGGGTTGCCATTTCCTTCTCCAGGGGATCACGCTTGGTCTGAGTTCTCTGCTGTGGCCTGTCCGTCCTGGGTGGCCCTCCACAGCATAGCCCACAGCCTCATCGAACCACGCAAGCCCCGTCGCCACGACAAGGCAGTGATCCATGAGGGAGTCCAAGATGATACCCGACGGTTAATGCGGGACATGGGCAAGCCGATGCAATCCCTCCCGCAGATGATGGACCAGGCTATCCGTGCACACCCGCTGACCCAGCCAAGACCCGCCCCTGCTCCAGCACCACCGGTATTGCCTGGACAACCCCTCCCCGGTCAACCGATTTCTGGGCAGCCAGTACCAGGAGCACCAGCACCAGGCCAACCAGCTCCTGGCCAGCCAGCCCCGGTGGGACCCGTGCCTGCAGGGCCACTTACAGGACAACCAGTCCTGGGCCAGCCTCCATCGGTCCTCCCACCACCAGTTCCTGCGCCGGCGCCCCTACCGCTGCCAGCACCAGTACCAGGCATGGTCCCCGTCCCACCAATAATACGACCCAAAGACATGTTGGAGATCACTTTTGACAGAGATCCCGAGACTGTGTCATTTTTCATCTTACAGGTTGGAAAATTTGTGCAGCGGGGGGCCATGTGTTCCCGGATGAAGAGCAGCAGGTGGAGTTTATCGCTTCGCGATTCCGGGGGATTGCTACCAGCTGGTACGTGGCCTTGCATGATCTGGAGGCAGTGGAGCTGAGAAATGTAGATGACTTCATGTGGGCCTTGAGAAATCACTTTGAAGACCCGGCGGCGGCCCAAAAGGCGGAAGCCTTTCTCCGCACCTTCAAACAAGGCAAATTGACCATGAGGGAGTACTCAAGGGAGTTCCAAAGGCATGCTGCCAAGATCCAAGACTGGACTGATCCGGTGCTGGCTCAACAATACCGAATGGGACTAGCGGTGAATGTCCGCCATAATGTCCTCAGCTCCAAGGAGCCACGCACGCTCCAAGGTTGGATGGAAGAGGCAGAAAAGGCCGAAAGCTGACTGCGCCTCATGAAACTGGATTTATCTCTCGGGAACAGCCGTCCGAGTACCTCTACCACCCAGGTCAGAAGCAAACCAACTTTCACCCAGAGTGGGGTGAGGGATCAACGCATGAGACAGGGCTTGTGCCTGAGATGTGGGGAGAAAGGGCATTTTGCAGCCTCCTGTCCCAAGGAGGACCCAGGTCGGGCCCTATCCCAGGATGAACAAAGGCAACGGCCGATGCCAACCCCCAGAAAGGGAACAGCCAAGCCGCGCAATCCACGGGCCCTTTTTGCCAACTCAGACACTGTGGATTCCTTGATTTTGGAAGAAGAGGGTGAGCCGCAGGGAAACGAGCTGGTCCTGTTTGTAAGTGGCGCAGCACAGCAGGACCCTACCCCTGAAGCGCCCAAAATGGTGAGCAATTACCCCTCCCTCTTCTTTGTGACTGTAATTATAATGAATCCAGTAATGATGACCCACATCAGGGTCCGAGCCCTCATTGACTCTGGGTGTGGGAGGGACTTGATAAACCCATCCCTGGTAATGGGACTAGAAGCCGCGGTTACCAGCTTGAAGGTACACAAATGGATGGGTCACCGATGAAAGAACCTTGCTGGTTCGAGACCATCCCCTTACGGGTGGGCGCTGGGGAACACTGGGAGCTCCGTTCTTTTGTGATAGCTCCACAAGCCCAGTTTCCACTGGTTCTGGGTAGCCCGTGGCTACATGGTCATGATCCTTATATTCTCTGGGAAGAAGGAATAGTACGCTTTATTCCCCCAAAATGCACGGAGCATAAGTGGGACCCTTTGTGGGGAAATCCTCCAGACAACGATCCCCCACGAGCCTGCCTAGCAACAGAGGACATTAACCGCATTCCCAAAGAATACAGGCACTTGGCTCACGTCTTTGAGGAAGAGGCAGACAAACTGCCCCCCCACCGTAATTCAGACTGTGCCATAGAGATTCTCCCAGGGCAGAAATTGCCTAGAGGGAAAATATATGCCATGAGTCCCATGGAAAAAGAGGAGCTACGCAGGTTCATTGATAAGAACCTAGCCCGTGGATTTATCCGACTGGCTTCGTCTCCCTTTGCGGCTCCCATGCTGTTTTGTAAAAAGAAAGACGGGGGACTGAGACTTTGTACCGATTATCGGGGTCTTAATGCAGTCTCAGCCACCAATGCCTATCCCATGCCCCTCATCAAAGACCTGTTAGCAGAGGTGGCGAAGGGGAAGGTGTTTTCCAAATTGGATTTATGTGATGCCTACTTCCGAGTCCGCAATAGACAAGGGGATGAACACAAGACTGCCTTTAATACCCCTCTGGGACAGTTTGAATACTGAGTTATGCCCTTCGGATTGCAAGGGGCTCCTGGGGTCTTCATGAACTTAATAAATGAAGTGCTGCACCCCTATTTGTTCAAGGGGGTTGTTGTTTACTTGGATGATATCTTGGTGTACAGCCCGGATCTAGAGACACACATCAAAATGCTCCGGGAGGTATTGGAAAGGTTGTTAGAGCACAAACTGTTTGTCAAGCTGTCTAAGTGCGAATTTCATCAGAGGCGCATTGACTTCTTAGGGTACCGCATCTCCCTGGATGGCTTGGAGATGGACCCGAAAAAGGTCCAAGATGTTTTAGCTTGGGAACCCCTTAAGACCAGGCGACAGCTCCAGAGTTTTCTCGGCTTCGCCAATTTTTACCGCCAATTTTTGCCCCACTTTGCCCAAGTCACCCTCCCTCTCACAGATCTACTCAAAACCAAGGGGAGGGGGGCAAAAGCATCCCAACCAGGAGCTCGCTTAGATTGGACACCTCAGTGCCAACAAGCATTTGACCAACTTAAACTTTTGTTCACCTCCGAACCTGTGTTGGTGCACCCAGATGAGACCAAGAAATTCATTGTCCAAGTAGATGCCTCAGACACCGCTAGGGGGGGGCAATCTTGCAGGAGGACGCCCAGGGGCACCTCCACCCGCTTGCCTATGTATCTCAGAAATTTAATGAAACTGAGAGGTTTTGGCCCATTTGGGACAAGGAAGCAGCTTCCATTCACTGTGGGTTTTAGCACTGTATTCCAATAAAGCCCTTCTTAACCAAAGAATGCTTGGATCTACTTGCTTTTAAACCTGACACTGTCATGCACCATAGAGTATTCCCATCGAGGGGAGACATGCGCCATTTCATGTGAAGCTGCCTGCTAGCAACATGACAGGTGTCCAGATGGGATGATCGAATGATGTCCCCATGTAGGGCAGGCCACATTTTTCCAGTCTGCCTGTCAGTACCCATAGAACCAGGCAGTGTCAAAACATCATGTTGCAGTGTCAAGCATGGCACAAAGATGTCCATGTCATTTGGAGGACAGGGGAATGAGATGATATAAGCTGCTTTGGGTCCACATAAGGAAGAAAAATGTGGTATAAATGCAGTGTATAAGTAAAATAATGTAAGGATTTTTGTGTCCTTTTTTTGAAGAGCCACACTTATTTATTTATTTATTGGACTTATAGTCACCACTCACCCAAAGGGTATCATGGTGACTTACAACATTAAAACCATATAAATAAGGTTAAAACAAAATAAAAACAGATAAATATAAAATATTAACATTAAAAAGTTAAACTATTAAAACATATGGCCAGCACCATACCACTAACAAAAAAAAAAATCCAAACATGTGAATTACCTTCCAAAGGCCACCCTAAACAATTTGGCCTTGCATGCCCTGCAGAAACTAAACAACAGGGCATGGGTGTCATTCAAGAGAGTATTCCACAGGGTAGGGGCCACAATTGTCACCCTTCCATTGGTGACAGTTAAGTGAGCCATCCTGAGGCCAGGCACCTGCAAGAAGCCCCTAGAAAATGACCAAAGGGAGTGTGGGGATTTGCAATGGGAGAGGTATAAGGGTCCCAGGCTGTTAAGGATATGAGCAATTCTGAACCTCTCTGTATTTTAAAACAAGTTTCTAGATCTCCAGTTTTGTTGGAAAGGAACAAAGAGAGAAATGCATGTGGGCAATTATCAGTGAAACGATCAAGACCCAGAAGGGATCCGTGTGCAAGTTTCTAGTCCTCGGGGACAGGAGCTCAGTTCAGACATTTATTTGTTGAAAATCACATTATCGTGCCTTTTGACCTAGGGGTCTCCAAGGCAACTTACAAAACAAGCTGTTCAGAATGATAATATTAAATAGAAAAAAATCACAGAAATCTACTGCTCATCATAAACCACTGAAGAAGCATCAGCAACAAAATGAGTCAGGCAGATAGCACAAAATGCCTGGGAGGAAAGCCAAGTTTTTACCAGGCACTGCATATTCCATTAAAAGGAATTACATGAAGCTGCCATCTTTGGAGTCAGACTTTTGGTTGATTTTGTACTCTGACTGGGAACAGCCCTCCAGGATCTCAGGCAGAGGTCTTTCATGTCACTTCCTACCTGATCCTTTTAGCTAAAGATGCTGGGGTTCAAACCCAGACCTCCTGCATGCAAAACAGATGCTCTGTCCCTGAACCACAGCTGTTTCCTAACAAAAACCTCAAACTATTTGGAAATATTTTCTTCAAATTAAAATGACTTTGCTAGAAAAGTGCAAATCAAGTTACAAACTGCTATGAACTTTTTTAATGTAAAGACTGCTGTGGTGTAGGGCAGCGTTTTTCAACCACTGTGCCGCGGCACACTAGTGTGCCGTGAGATATTGTCTGGTGTGCCGTGGGAAAAATTCCAATTTCATCCGTAACATGCGGCTTCGGCTCACAGAGTTAAATTTTTTTAACATTTTCTAATGGTGGTGTGCCTCATGATTTTTTTCATGAAAAAAGTGTGCCTTTGCACAAAAAAGGTTGAAAAACACTGGTGTAGGGGTTAGAGTGTCAGACTAGGATTTGGGAAATCCAATCCCAATTCTGCCATAGAAGTTTGTCAAGTGACCTCCAACCTGTCACACAATTTCAGCCTAACCTACTTCAGAGAGTTGTTGTGTGGACAAAATGTTAGAGAGGGATATGATGTGAGCCACTTTGGGTCCACACTGGGGAGAAAGACAGGGCATAAATGAAATAAATACTTTTTTTGTGTGATCCTAGAAACTGTACAAAACAAGATGCAGTGGCCACAGAGATGCTCATCTACTCTGGCTAGGATGTGCTACATTAACACATAAAGCTGCCTTCTGCAGAGTCATACCCCTGGTCTATAAAGGTCTATATTGCCTACCCTGATGAGCAGCTGCTCTCCAGGCTCTTGGGTCTCAAAATCTTTCACCTGCAGGTGGTGGGGGCTGAACCCAGGGACCTTCTGAATGCTGCACCACTGAGCCAGGGCCCTACCCCCTTGATGCAAACTTTGTTAATTAGATAGGTATCAAATATGCAAATAACCTGAACAAACTGTAGATAAAAATGCCTTGTATTCTGGAGGTCTTTAGAGATAAGGTTCAGGGTAGCTGCTCTGTAAGTTTTGAAAAGTCTATTTCCTCATGATAGTGAACATCTGGCAACCAAGCTCACTGCAGATTGTGGGAATACAGGAAAGTTGTGTGAGGGGAAGCAGTGGGGAAAGAAGTGCCTGCTTCACCTAAAAGAAGAGCTCAAATTCTGTAGTAAACATATTTGGTCCTATCTAGGGTTGCCAGCCTCCAGGTCATGACTGGAGACCTTCCCTTATTACAACTGATCTCCAGGCAACAGAGACCAGTTTACCTGGAGTAAATGGCTGCTTTGGAAATTGGACTCTATGGTATGGTGCCACAAGCCCCACCCTCTGCAGGCTCCACCCCCAAATCTCCAGGTATTTCCCATCCCGGAGGTGGCAATCCTAGTCCTATCACACTTTCTTGCCACCCTTCCTCAGCACCATTCATTCCCCATTTTATCCACACAACAACCCTGTAACCTAAGTTAAGCTGAGAGACACGTCTGGCCGACTACCTCACAGCAGTGTCGCCCTGAGGACATATGGGGCCAAGAGGGCCCCGTACCATTGCACAGGCGCCCTACTGGGAAGAGATTGGCAGCTGTCCCGGGTACCTTTCGATTTCTTTGGAAACTATTTCAGCCCAGTTCCGGGCAGGGCTCGCTCACATCCCTCCCTTCCAGCAACGTTGGGGGGGGGGGATAGTGCTATTCCACAAGCCCCGATAAAGTACGCGGACAGTGAACGTTTGCCTGCGGGGGGCTTACATTCTTTCGACCATTTCACGTTTTAAAAGTTCCTTTGGGGCCTGATATGGGGGGGGGGGAGTGCAAGCGAAAAGGAAGCTGCCTTTGCACACACACGCTTTACAAGAGGAATGTGTTAAGGATTTTGCGTTTCTAAAGTGATTGACGGCCTTTGGAAGGAGGCTGTAACACGCTCTAATATGTACGCGGGGAGGGGGGAGTTGCGGACGTGTGAATGAGCCAAGAGAGGCGAGCGATGAATGGACTTGGAAACAGAGCTGCAGAGCTCAGCCGGCAGGGAGGGGAGGAGCGGGGGAAGGAGCCGGGCCCGGAGCTCAGACAGCCTGGCGCCAGCAAACACCTGCAAGCCTCGAACAGGAAGACAATGGCAAACACAGGTGGGGGAGTGCTGTCAAGCCAGGCCTCTCCCCGCTGTTAATCACGGCTGATTGCATCAGTTTCCAGAGCTTGCCAAGACCCACCAGCAGCAGCCGGCCAGAGTTGTTCTCTCTGTGTCAGGTTTTTTTTTCTTTTGGTGCTAATTTAAAGCAACTTTGCATTAATTTTTCCCTCCCCTTTGAGTACAAAATGGGGGGAAGAGAAACAGGTGGGGGGAAGCTTCAGTGTAAAAGCCCCGGTGGGCTGAGAGAATAAAAACCAAGAGGGCTCCCCCGCAGCTAACACGCTTTGCCCCCTTCCTGTGCAGCCCATATGAAAGGAATCAGCTATCCTTATTCACTAGGGGGCAATCAGAGATGGTCTGCGAGGACCAACTTCGTGTTGATAATTTTTCACTTTTAAAGAACGCTCTTTTCCTTTCCTCTTTCCTCTTCTCTGTATTCTTCCTCCTCATTCCCTGATCTTTCTTTCTTTTCTCTTTCCTTCCTCTCTTCCTGCTTTCCTTCTTCCCTCCATTTTCTTTCTTGTTCCATATTCTCTCCTTTCTGTTTCATTCTCTGTTCTCTTTCTGTTTTTCACATTCTTTTTCCTTCCTTCCTTCCTTCCTTCCTTCCTTCCTTCCTTCCTTCCTTCCTTCCTTCCTTCCTTCCTTCCTTCCTTCCTTCCTTCTCTCTCTCACTTGGTGTTTTGCCTTGTTACCACTGTAGTTTTTCTTTCCTTCTTCAGTGGTTTTTAAGTTAAGGTAAGACCAGGCATGGTGGTACATCAATACTCATCCAGAAAATTCTGTCCACCCGTGTTCACTTTGGGAAACACCAAAGAGAACATGGGCTGAGAGAATTTTCTGGAACAGTTTTGGTGTATTGCCATGCCTGGTCTTACCCCTTTCCCCATAATCTGGAATTGGAGAGGAATAATCTCTGGGGGGGGGGTGTCATGATCTGGGCTGTGCAAACAAAGGGCTAGCAGGTTCAAGGAGCCTGAGTAGTAGTGGGAGGAGGCCAGGCCTAAAACTCCCACAAGTCCCTGAGAGGTTTTGGTGCCAATTTTAGCCAATCACAAGAAAAGGGGATTTATAACAAAAGAGCTGGTACAGAAGAAGAGCTGTTCTTTCTTCCAAGAGAGCAGGGCCAGGAGGAAAGGCTGCTGCTGTGAGAGACCCTCTCCCTGAGAGGAAGGGTGAGCAGACTGAGGCCCAACTGAGATAGTGGACTAGAGACTGCAAGTCTAGTCACATTAGGGCATTTGGTTTCTTTTCACCCACTTATCATTGTTGTTCTTGCACCTTGTTTGTTTCACATATTTGACTGACCTATAAAAATAAACCTCTTATTTGTTGTTTACTCTGCCTGGTCCTCACGCCTGTTATTCGGCCAGATAAGGAAGGTCTGAAGGTCTTGGGAGGGTGTTCTGGGCCTTCTCAAGAGATCCTAAAACCAGAGTGGTGGCAACGTCAGGTGACACCCCATCTGAGCCATAATGGGACATGAATGAAGCTCAACAGGCCTGGCCGGTGCCTTCCAGTGTCCATGCCTGAGCAGACCCCTAAATCCCTTGCAGTGGGCAGGGTGCTAACGCAGAAGCTCTGAGGTCCCATGGCAGACAGCTCAAAGTCGGAAGGGCTCTGTACAAGCAGAAAGCCTGAAAATAAGGTTGCTATCATGCAAGCCAGAAATGCATCTTCAAACCACGCACTGAAGTGGGAGTCAAGGTAGCTGTGGCCATGGCCAGTTCTATAATGAGGCAAGGTGGCGTAGTATAGTGGTTAGAATGTCAGGCTAGGATCTGGGAGACCCAGGTGCAAATCCCCACTCTGCCATGGAAGCTTGCTGATGACCTTGGGCCACTCACATGCTCTCAGCCTAATCACAAGGTGGCTGTTGTGAGGTTGAAATGTAGGGTGAGAATTGTAAACTGCTTTGGGTCCCCATTGGGAAGAAAAGCCAGGTATAAATGTATATATAAAATAAAAGTGAGGTGATAGCTTTGGTGCCTTACATAGCATATGATGGGTCATCAGCTCTTTTCTTACACTTGCTTGTACCCTCCCTCCCAGCCACAGTGTGAAAGTGCTTTCTCCTTATTCTCTAGGTATTTTTAAATAGAGCACAATTACATGCCCTGCAGGACTTCTCAAAGTCTCACAAGAGATTAGGAAGCCTGACTATACATGCCTGGCTTAAAAAGGAAAAGGAAGGAAGCAGCTGTTCTGGGTGGAGAAAGCAGGCATAGTGGGGTGTACCCCTAAAGGGGTCCATTTGGTCAAACCTGCACTGGCAGAGCCCCCTCCAGTCCTCCTGTTCCCTTTTGTGTGTCGCACTTGCAGAACTGCTTGCCACAGCACAGACAAGGGGTGGACACAACATAACTCAGGAGGGAACAGATGGGAATGGTCATATTGTCTAGAAGACTGAAAGATCATCCACGATGTCTGGAATGCAAGGTGGCATCCCTGTGTGGGGCATTGGTGAGAGAATCTGACTAGGGGTCCGTTTGGTCAAACCTGCACTTGCAGAGCCCCCTCCAATCCTCCTGTTCCCTTTTGTGTGTCGCACCTGCAGAACTGCTTGCCACAGCACAGACGAAGGGTGGACACAACATAACTCAGGAGGGAACAGGTGGGAATGGTCATATTGTCTAGAAGACTAAAAGATCATCCACGATGCCTGGAATGCAAGGTGGTATCCCTGTGTGGGGTATTGGTGAGAGAGTCCGACTAGGAGCCGGGAGAGCCAGGCTTAAATCTCCACTCTGCCATGGGAACTCAACAGTGACCTTGGGCCAAGCACTTTCAGTCAGCCTGATTACCTCACATGGCTGTGATTTTGAGAAGTGGGTTGCTAAAAGCATCATACAAGCATTAAACATATATCCAGAGCAGGACACCAGCCAGAGAATCAGTTGGGCCTTTAGATAATAAAGGAATAAAGGAATTGCTAAATGAAGAGATGGCAGAGAAGCTCAATGACTTTTTTTTTGCTTCTGTGTTCACGGTGGAAAGTGTGGGGCATGTACCCATGCCACAGTCACTATTTTCAGGAAGGGAATCTGAAAAACAGCCAAATTAAGGTAACCAGAGATGAAGTTCTAGACCAGGGGTGTCAAACGTTAAGCCACCGGAGGGTTTCTATTAGGCCCGCGGTGGAACTGGCTGTCTTCTGCTTCTTCTTCCAGTTTTGCTGCTGCTGCGTCATTGTAAGTTTGCAGCTTACATCATTATTCTACCAGCTGATCATGAAAACAGAAGAATATAAAAATAAGATTAGAGAACTTCTAGACCCTGCCACGTCCAAAAAACTAAAACAAGATCCAACCTGCAAAATCACCAGACAAACAAGTTCACTGATCAGGAATTCCTCACTACATCCTGACACACACACAAAATTATGCAAGACAGAAGCACAGCCACCACGACTATATGGACTCCCTAAAATTCATAAAGACTCAGTCCCCATTGTGAGTGCCATTGGTTCCCCTACATATGAATTAGCTAAATACGAGGCCAATCTTCTACAGAACCACATTGGAAAAACCTCAACATATGTCAAAGATTCAACACATTTCATCAACAAAATCAGTCCTCTGAAACTCAATCCACAGGACATACTCGTCAGATTTGATGTGGTATCTCTTTTTACCAAGGTTCTGGTAAAAGACACGCTCATGCTTGTTAATCAGATTTTTCCAAATGACATAACAGCCTTATTCCACCATTGTTTAACAACCAGTTACTTCCTATTGGATAATAAATTCTATGAACAGATGGATGGGGTTGCCATGGGAAGCCCACTCAGCCCCCGTTATAGCAAACTTCTGCATGGAACATTTTGAAAAAACAGCTTTAGAATCTGCACTCCCAAACCGACAATCTGGTTCCAGTACGTACATGATACCTTTATCATTTGGAGTCATGGAGAAGTAGAATTGATGGAGATTTTAGACCACCTCAACAACATCCACCCGAACATACAATTCACCATGGAAAAAGAAATTGAGGGTAAACTCCCATTTCTAGATACCATGGTCATCCACAAAGCTAACCTTCAATTAGGTCACAAGGTCTACAGAAAACCAACTCACACAGATCATTATTTATACAAAAACTCCAATCACTGCCCTCAGCAAAAAAGAGGCATAATCAAAACATTAGTAGACTGTGCAAGACAGATATATGAACCGCACTTTCTCAACGATGAACTAAATCATCTAAACCACACACTTCAAGCAAATGGCTACTCCAAGAATGAAATCAGAAGAGTGATTAAACCAAAGGTAAAACAAACAACTGAGGAAAAACAGTCTCCCACAGGAAAAGTGTTTTTGCCGTATATCAAAGGAATAACTGATCAGATGGGAAAACTTATGAAAAAACACAACCTACAAACAGTATTCAGACTTCCAAAAAAATACAACAGATGCTATGGTCAGCAAAAGACAGAAGAGACCCCCTCACTTCTGCAGGAGTATACCGCATACTTTGCAGTTGTGGGCAGGTTTACATTGGGACCATACCGCGTAGCATTCAGACAAGAATAAAAGGACATGGAAGACATTGCAGACTGGGCCAGCCTGAAAAATCAGCAGTGGCTGAACATAGCCTAACTCAAACAGGACACAGTATTTTGTTCCAAGACACTGAAAGATTGGACAACACTTCCAATTACCATGTCAGATTACACAGGGAAGCCATAGAAATTTATAAACATAAACACAATTTCAACAGGAAAGAAGAGAGTTTAGAAATAAATAGGACATGGTTTCCTGTCCTAAAAAACACAAAAGG
Organism: Gekko gecko; assembly: GCA_029375565.1. Classification (NCBI taxonomy): domain Eukaryota; kingdom Metazoa; phylum Chordata; class Lepidosauria; order Squamata; family Gekkonidae; genus Gekko; species Gekko gecko. The sequence continues at coordinate 210,595,219 of JAPDNY010000005.1, read as the reverse complement.
CTCTACATCTGATAATAGCACTACAGATAGGATTAGAATCTCAACAACCAATCCACATGCAAAAGAATCTCCTCAGGAAATAGGAGACCACCTCAGGAAAGCTCCTCAGGAAACCATATGCAAAAGAACCTCCTCAGGAAACAGCTAATCCATATGCAAAAGAACGTCCTCAGGAAAGCTCCTTCATTAGCACATTCACAGCCTGGGGAACTCCTACAGACATTGACTCAGCCCTACCCCATCTTTCTGAGTAGATATAAATTACCTGCCTACCGTTTCTCTTCTCAACTTGACACAGAGAGTACTCCATTTTTCTGTGTTATACCTCTGAGGATGCCAGTCACAGTTGCTGGCAAAACGTCAGGTCCTACAATGCCAAGACCTCAGCCATACAGCCCAGAAAATCTACAACAGCCAATGAACTCTGGCCGTGAAAGCCTTCAACAACATATAAAACCCTTTGTGTTTGTGTCCTTTATAAAGTTTATATCTCCACTACTTGGCATTACATTTTATGACACACATGGCCCGGCCCAACAAGGTCTCATTTATGTCAGATCTAGCCCTCATAACAAATGAGTTTGACACCCCAGTTCTAGACCTATTAGGAAAATTAAAAAATGATAAGTCTCCAGGTCCTGACGGCATATACCCAAGAGTTCTTAGGGAACTCAAATGAGAGCTAGTTGGTCTACTAACCCATATATATAACCTCTCACTAAATTCAACTGCTGTACTAGAAAACTGGAGAGAAGCAAATGTTACACCAATTTTTAAAAAGGGATCCAGAGGAGAACCAGGAAGTTAAAAGCTAGTCAGCTCAGCATCTGTCCCAGGGAAATTAGTAGAAACTGTAGTCAAAAATAGAACTATTAGGCACATGGAAGAACAAAGCCCGTTGAGGGAAAATCAGCTTCTGCAAAGGGAAGTCCTACCTTGCCATTCTTTTGAAGTTCTTTGAGAAAGTGAACAAGCATTTGGACAACAGTGACCCAGTAAGCATTATATGTCAGGACAGGACCTGCCCTAGTGCAGTAATATAACCAAACTATACCTGGGTTTGGTCTCAGAAACTCCTCAAGTAACGCACATCATAAAGCAAAATAGAGCTTTATTGAAGAAAATCAAGAAGAAACGTTTAAAAACAGGACATATAGTTCAGTGGCAGTAAAATGCACACAAAAAACCCCAAGAAAGCTAACTAGCTACCTCTTACTGGAGTCCTAACTCAGTGCAGTTGGTTCTGGAAGCAAAGAGTCCTTGAGCATAATACAGGTGTCTTCTTGGAGGCATGGAGGAGAAAAGGTAAAGGCTTAAAGGTAACACCTCTTCTCACTGACTACTTTTATAGAAAACTGCAGGCCATAGCCTCCTGACCTTGTCTACCAATCAGCAGACAGTGTCCATGGAATCTTCCAGGTGAGTTTGAGCCCACCACCACCAGAACTAAGTGAGCCCAATTAGCAGGCCTGGATGGACAGCCTCGCAAAATATCTGCCAGAGTGGGAGTTATCCAGCATCAGCAATGAATCAGAGAACTATATAGAACAGTGAAGTAACTTAGGGAACAGTATAGCTTCAGCTGGAACAAACTAGAAATTCTTCTAAGATCCTCTGTGTCTTGACAATTATATACATGGATTTTTTTAATTAAATGTATCCCGCCTTCCCTGCAAGCAGACTCAAGGTGAGTTCCTTCAATGTTAAAACAATATACAATAACAAAACCAATTTAAAACAAGATTAAAACAATACAGTAATCATACAATCATGAAATACCCTGCAGATTCTAACTAGTAACTCACCAGCTAACACCAATGGTATAGTTCCCAGATGGTTGTCCAAATTCAGGACACTGATGGGAGACCAATCAGAAGGGGGGGACACCTGCTGCCTCAACTGAAAGTGTGGCAGAAGAGCTCCATCTTGCTGGCCGTGTGGCATTGTAATAAATCCTGCAGGGCCCTGATCTCATATGGGAGCTCATTCCACCAGGTAGGGGGTAGGGCCAAAAAGGCCCTGGCCCTAGCCGAAGCAAGTTGGACATTCCTGGGGCCAGAGACTACCAAAAGGTGTTGATTTGTAGATCTCAGTGCTCTAAGGGGCTCATATAGGGAGAGATGGTCCTGAAAGTATGCTGGCCCCTGGTTGTATAGGGTTTTAAAAGTAAGTATCAGCACCTTGAAATGTGTCCAGAAGTCAATAGGTAGCCAGTGCAGTTCATGCAGCATTGGGTGGATGTGAGCCTGTACAGGCGTCACTGTCAACACCCGCGCTGCCATGTTCTGCACTAGCTGCAACTTCCAGAGCAGAGTCAAGGACAGCCTCACATAGAGAGAGTTACAATAATCCAGCCTGGAAATTACCATTCCTTGGGTCACTATAGCCAAGTCTTGGCAGTGACCTATGGGGCCAACTGCCTGATCTGCCTCACGTGGAAAAAGGTACACCTGGCATTGGCAGTGACTTGGATCTCCACAGAGAGGGAGGCATCCAGGAACACCCCCAGACTCTTCACCCTCTACACTGGCATCAATGGTGCCCCATTGAAGACTGGGAGCCTGATTCCCAGTCCCAGTCCCACATGACTCAGGTGCAGGACCTCTGTCTTCATTGGATTTAACTTCAGTTGGCTCTGTTGCAACCATCCAGCCATTGCTTGTAAAGCCCCATCCAGATCTTCTGGGGCAGAGTCCATCAGAAGAGAGAGCTGGGTGTCATCCTCATATTGATGACACCTTGGCCCATACCTCCAAATAATCTGGGTGAGGGGATGCATATAGATATTAAAAAGCATGGGGGAGAGAATTGCTCCCTGTGGCATACAACATTCCAGTGGGTGTTGCTGAGATAACCCCCTCCAAGTGTCACCCTCTGTCCCCAACCTTGGATAAAGGAAGTCAGCCATTGCAAGGCAAGCCCCCATATCCTCACTGTTGGAAAAACTGGCAACAATATTTCAATATTCAGAGTTTTCAATGGATCTTTGCTTCACTGGAGAGGAGGTATTTCTTTCTGTGTAAAAATCTTTATTTCTAAGGGAAGGGTACACAGGAAAATCTACAAAATAACAAAGACCTAAGGCTACATCTCTACAGCTACAGAACAGACCAACCACACAGTCTCACAATAACAACTGTAACAACAACAGAGATTATTCTTCTTCTTGACCCCTAGAAGGAAATCACCTGAATGCATTAACCAATAATTGTTATTAAATAGGCTTCAGTTTCCCGGGCTCTCTTCCCATTGGCTCTGTGCCAGATTTCCCTTCCAAGTCAGTCTAAACAATAGCACACAAGGTAAACAGATTAACCCTATAATGACTGGATTAGACCTTGCCACACACACATATTTCCATCATCCGCATCAGTGAGGCGGTATGTTAACACATCATGTTCAACCATATCGAATGTTGCTGACAGATCAAGAAGTATCAGCAGCTCCAAACTGCCTTGATCCAGATGTCTCCAGAGATCATCCACCAGGGTGACCAACACCATCTCCATCCCATGGGCAAGACAAAAGCCAGGCTGGAAGGGATACAGGACTTTAGCATCCTTCAAGAAGGCCTGAAGCTGTGTTGCCTGCCAATGCCCTGTCCACTACCTTACCCAGGAATGGTAAATTGGACACTAGGTGGTAGTTGTTAAGGACCATAGGGTTTAAAGAAGATCTTTTAAAGAGAGGTTGAACCACAACCTCCTTCAATCCCCCTGAGAAAGTCCCTATTGAAGGGGACAAGTTGATAATCTTCCTCAGAGAGGTCCACACCTCATCGCTGCAAGCCTTAATCAGCCACGATGGGCAGGGATCCAGGGGGCATGTGGTAGGCTTCACAGCTGCCAGTGTCTTGTCAACTTCATCCTGGGGGAGCAGACTGAAGTGGTCCAAAATTGGATCCAAAAATGGCCAATGGACTTCCAGTTCTCTTATTGTATCAAATGTGGCTGGAAGGTTGCAGCGGAGTGACAAGACTTTGTCTGCAAAATAGCTCACAAATGCCTCATAGCCAATCACCAGTTTCCTAATATTTGGCATTCCCTGAGGCAAAGTAGTCAGTGACTGAATAATTCTAAATTAGGCCAGGCAACCCCTTATCAGGGGCTCGGAACTGTGCTTGTTAACTTTGCTGGCTGGGAAGTCCTGTTCGATAGAGCACACAACCGGAAGTGACAACTGCGGCCAGAGGAGACAAGAGGATTTTAATGCGAGATTTGCTGGCTGGGAAGTCCTGTTCGATAGAGCGCACAACCGGAAGTGACGACTGCAGCTCGAGGAGGACTAATTCCAAAAGAGGAAGTGACGTTCCGAAAACACTGGAGGACAAGAGAAGCAGACAGACAGGAAGAACCACCAGGAAGTAGTTGACTCTGACCTTTTACCACAGAGAAAAGACGCCCGCCATTTTGAGGAGGTCTAAAACTTTTTAAAACTTTGAACTAAATTTGCCAAGTTACTAGTAAGTTTGGCGAGGCGAAATTTAGGTGATTCGGGCAAGCGTTTAAAGGGACACAGAACAAGGTTATCGGACCTTATTTTTACAAGTTTTAACATTTGGCTATAACTGCGGTGAATAAGTTTGGCTAAGCTTTTGGACTGAGATTTCAAAAATGGATCTAAGGTCAAGGCAGAGAGCGGACTCGTGGTCCTCACCTAGAATGTTAACGAAAAAAGACAAAGGTTGGCAACTGGTGATGGAGGCTATGGAAAAAAGGATGATGGAGGCGATACAAGGTTTAGGGAAACAAATGGAGACAAATTTAGACAAAGGAGTCATTGAACTTAAGAATGAGTTCAAAAATGAGATTGCAGGAATCACAAAGGAGCTACAGTATCTTACACAAAAGTCTACTGATATGGAGAACAAGATGCAAGTAATGGAAAAGAATGTTCAGATAGTGACAAAAGAGACTCACAGAATTGACACAATGAGGAATGGAGTATAGAGAATGGAGACTCATCTTAGGCTAAGAGGTATTGAAGAGAACCTGAATGAGGATATCTATAAAGTAATCATTGAAGCATTGTCAGACTACATGAAAATGGAGGAACAAGAAATGAAATACAGTATTGATCTGATCTACAGAGTCAACTCAGCTTATGCCCAGAAGAAAAATTTACCAAGGGACATAATAGTCCAGTTTATAACTAAGAGAATCAAGGAGGAGATTTTTAGAAAACAATTCCAGGATCCATTTGAAATAGATGGGAAACAGATAAGAATTCTGGAAGAGCTGCCAAGGGTGATCATTCAAGAAAGAAAGAAATTCAAACAGCAGACAAACTGAAACAAAAGAACATGAGATTCAGATGGGAGATCCCACAAGGGCTGAGTTTCAACTTCCAAGGCGTGAGGCACACGATTAAGGATCGAGACCAGATGTTGACATTTATATTGGACAATGATAAAGATTTTGGAGACAAATAATTGTATACCACCATGGATTACAAATTTATTTCTTGGAATGTAAACGGACTAAATTCACCCAATAAGAGGAAAATAATTAGGCATTGGCTGGAAGAAGTTCATATCAAAAAACAGGATTTTAAATTTTTAATTAATAAAAAATTGGGTGAAGAATTTTTTTCATTGGCAACGAATAAAAAGAAAGGAGTGGTTATATGTTAAAAAAGACTTGGAACCTAAAGAAATTTTTAAGGACAAGGAAGGAAGATATATTGCTGTGGAAGTTGTTTTACACTAGAAAAAATCATTGGTGGTTAACATTTATGCACCAAATGGATCAAAAGAGAATTTTTTAAAAGACTTATTACTGGAGCTAGACCAAGTGACTTATGACCGAATTATTTTGATGGGGGATTTTAATGGGATGATCAGCAACAAATTAGACCGGAAAACAAAAAGATCTAATGAAAAATTAGGGAAACTACCAAAGGCCTTTTTTGAATTAGTTAAACAAGAGAAGTTGGAGGATGTATGAAGGAAATGGAATCCTACATGTAAAGATTTTAATTTTTATTGCAGTAGACATGACTCTTTCTCCAGGATAGATATGATATGAATGTCAGGAGATCTTGCATTCAAAACTCATAAAATTGAAATAATGCCAAGAACAAATTCGGATCATAATCCATTATTGTGGATGTCTAAACAAGGAGAAAAACAATTCAGATGGAGGTTGAATGAAGATTTATTGGACAAGCAGAACATAGTTGAAAATCTACGCAACGAGACAAAGCACTTTTTCCAGACAAATTTGAACCAAGATTCCCGTATTCAAGTGGTTTGGGACACCTATAAAGCAGTATCAAGAGGAATTTTAATTTCGTTGAACACTAAAGAGATAAAAGAAAAGAGGGTGCAGCAGAGTTATCTTGAGGAAAAGATCAGAAAGAAAGAGAACGAGTTAAAGAAAAGACCAGGGAAAAAGAAAATATTGAGAGAGATACAAATTCTACAAGACCAGCTAAATATTATACTTAATCAAGAAATTTATTGGAATCTAAAAAAAACTTCAACAAAAGTCCTTTGAAGGAGCTAACAAACCAGAAAGGTATCTGGCCTGGCAACTTAAGAGGAGAAAGGAAAGGAAGATTATAAACAAAATTGTGGCAGGAGACAAAGAAATTGTGGATTGTAAAGGGATAAAGAGAGAATTTTTTAAATATTATGCAAAGCTTTTCCAGGCAAACCCGATAGACCAAGGGAAAGGTCAAAGATATTTGCAAGATTTAAAATTGCCTAGCCCTATGGGAAAAATTAAAGACATGCTTAATAATCCTATTACCACTGAAGAGATATTTAAAGCTATTGATGAAGCAAAATTGGGGAAGGCTCCAGGCCCAGATGGCTTTTCACCTAAATTTTACAAAAAATTGAAAGAGGAAATAGCCCCGATTTCCCAAGTTTTGTCAAATGAGATCAGAGACACAGGGAAAATACCAGACTCTTGGAAGGAAGAAACCATTTCTCTTATCCCAAAAGAAGCACAAGATTCAACAAGTGTGAAGAACTATAGGCCGATTTCACTTCTAAACAATGATTACAAGTTATTTGCCAAAATTATAGCTGAGAGACTAAAAATATATTTGAGAGACTTAATTGCAGAAGATCAGGCTGGGTTTTTGCCTGACAGACAAATAAGGGACAATATTAGGACGGTCGTAGATGCAATTGAATACTACGATAAGCACCCAGAAAAGGAGGTTAGTTTTTTTTTGTGGATGTAGAAAAGGTGTTTGATAATTTGAACTGGGAGTTTATGTTTGGAGTTATGGAAAAAATGGACATTGGAGAACCTTTTTTAAATATAATCAAAGCAATATACTTGGAGCAAAAAGCAAAAATAGTGGTCAACAATGAAATAACAGAATTTTTCAAAGTACAAAAAGGAACAAGGCAAGAGTGTCCGCTTTCGCCGCTATTGTTTATATGGGTTCTTGAGGTTTTGCTTTGGAATATTAAAGAAGATAAGGAAATTAAAGGATCGACAATAAAGGGGTTTACATATAAGTACAGAGCTTTTGCGGACAATGTTATGTTTATAGTGGAGGAACCATTGAAAACTATACCGCTTTTATTATGCAAAATAAAAGAGTTTGGAGACCTAGCAGGCTTTTATGTAAACAGAAAGAAATCCAATGTGATGTGTAAAAATATGGTGAGCTCAAAACAATTGGAGTTGCAGATGGCTACAGGCTGTGAAGTGGTGAAGAAAACTAAATATTTAGGTATAGATTTGACAATGAAGAATATTGATCTTTTCAAAAACAATTATGAAAGATTGTGGGCCCAAGTCTTAAAAGTCTTAAAAAAAATGGAACAAATTAAACTTATCATTGCTGGGCAGAATCTCTGTGGTCAAAATGAATATCTTGCCACGTTTTATGTTTTTATTTCAGACAATTCCCATAGTAAAAGACTTGAAGGCGTTTAACTGTTGGCAAAAGGAAATTTCTAAATTTGTCTGGGCAGAGAAAAAACCGAGAATTAAAATGAAAATTTTGTGTGACGCAAAGGAAAGAGGAGGCTTTCAATTACCAAATTTAAGACTTTATCATGATGCAGTTTGTCTGAATTGGTTAGAACAATGGATTACATTGGAGAACAGGAAATTGTTGGCATTAGAAGGACATGATTGCAGGTTTGGTTGGCATGCATATCTTTATTATGGCAAGTCGAAAATGGATAATTTCTTTAAGCATCATTATATTAGAAGGGCCTTTTTTTTAAAACCATTTATTAGACAGTATGTTTCACATATTTAAAATTGCATCTTATAGATATCACATACCTTTTTCTTTCCTCCCCACCCTCCCCAGTACAAGGCTTCCCGCAATGCTCTTACCCCCTTATAAACTCTATTATCTAATTACCATTAGCAAAATGTCTCACTTCCATTATCAAATTAGGTAACATTTTAACAATCTTATCATTCTTTTTCTTGTTTTCTCCTTAATAACTATCGAAGCAAATCAATTTATTTTTAATGTCCCAGTTTTTCTCAAGATAGTCTTTGAAATCTTTCCATTGTTCATAAAACGCTTCGTCTTCTTCATTATTAAGCTTTCTTGTCATTTTGTCCATTTCTACTATAAAAAGCATCTTCTTAATCCATTCCCATGTTTCAGGTATCTTTTCTTGTTTCCAGAATTGTGCATAAGTCATTCTAGCTGTTGTAACCAAGTACCATAGCAATGTTCTTTTGGTTACATTCAATTCTTCCAATTTAAGACCTAACAACAAGATTTGTGGATCTTTCTTAAAAGTACATTTCAAAATTTTCTGTATTTCATTATGAATCTCTGACCAATAACTCATGGCTTTATCACAAGTTCACCACATATGGTAAAATGAGCCTTCTTTCTTTCTACATTTCCAACATTTGCTAGACATACTCTCATTTATATTAGCAATTTTCTTTGGGGTCATATACCATCTATACATCATTTTATAACAATTCTCTTTGACATTAACACAAGTTGAAATTTTCATTGACTTTTTCCACAAACGTTCTCATGATGCCATAGTTATTTCAGTATTTACATTTACAGCCCATTTTATCATTTGTTCTTTTACCATTTCATCCTCTGTATACTACTTCAATAAAACCTTATACATTTTTGAGATCATTTTTTCCCCCTTTTCCACCCATATAGTTTCAATTTCATTATTTCTATAAAATAATTGCAATCCTTCCCATTAGTGATAAATTCAAAGTGTTCCATTTTTTCATGTCTTGTTGAATCTTATACCAAATTTTTTCATAATTATTTTAAAATAAATCTATATTTTTCATAGTCAATTCTATCCCTAAATACTTTGTCTTTTTAACCACTTCACACTGGATTTTCTCCTGAAGTTCCATTTGCTTCTGTTTCGTCATATTTTTACACATCACCTTTGTTTTGCTTTTATTAACATAAAAGCCAGCCAAATCTCCGAAATCTTTAATTTTTTGCATCAGTCGTGGTATATTCTCTTTTGGGTCTTGAATCATAAACATTACATCATCAGCAAAAGCTCTATATTTATATGTAAAGCCTCTCGTTGTCAATCCTTTGATGTTCTTGTTCTCTTTTATTTTCCCCAATAATACTTCCAATGTCCAAATAAACAATAATGGAGATAGGGGGCAACCTTGTCTCGTCCCTTTTCGCACTTTAAAGTATTCCGTTTTCTCTTTGTTAACATTTAATGCCGCTTTTTGGTCTGAATAAATTGCAGTAATCATGTTTAAAAAAGATCCATTTTCTCTATCACTTGCAACATAAAGTCCCAGTTCAAATTATCAAAAGCTTTTTCTGCATCCAAGAAGAGGAATCCAACTTCCTTTTCAGGGTGTTTGTCACAATATTCAATTGCATCTATCATCACTCTTAAATTGTCTCTGATTTGCCTATTCGGTAAAAAGCCAGCTTGTTCTTCTGTTATAACATCTTTCAAATAATTTTTCAGCCTTTCAGAGATTACTTTAGCAAACAGTTTGTAGTCATTATTCAGGAGGGATATTGGTCTATAGTTCTTCACATTAGTTAGGTCCAAACCTTCTTTGGGTATAAGCGAAATATTTGCTTCTTTCCATGACTCTGGAATCTGTTTTGTCTCTCTTATTTCATTTGACAAAAGTACAAGAATTGGGGTTAGCTCCTCCTTTAATTTTTTATAAAATTTTGCAGTAAATCCATCTGGACCTGGAGCTTTCCCCAATTTTGCTTCTTCTATCGCACTAACAATTTCTTCATTTTTAAATGGACCATTAAGCACTTCTTTCATTTGTTGTCCCAATGTTGGTACTTCAATATTCTCCAAATATTTCTTAAGTTTCTGTGCATCAATACATTTCTTTTGAAACAATTTGGCATAAAAATTGAAAAAGACTCTTTTTTAAGCCATTCAAGTCCACAATATCCTTTCCATCTTCTATTACCTTGTTTATAAAATTTCTTTCACGTCTATTTTTTAATTGCCATGCTAAGAACTTTCCAGGTTTATTAGCACCCTCAAACGATTTCTGTTGCAACTTCTTTAAGTTCCAATACAATTCTCGATTTGACAATACATTTAACTGGTCTTGCAGCATATGGATTTCCCTTATAATCTTTTTCTTCCCTGGCTTTTTCTTTAACTCTTTTTCTTTCTGTTGGATCTTTTCCTGTAAATCATTTTGTTGTTGCAATCTTTGCTTTCTATCTTTAGTATTTAATGAAATAAGCAGTCCCCTTATAACCGCTTTATATGCGTCCTAAACAATTTGTAATTCCGTGCCTTTGTTCAAATTTGTTTCAAAAAAGTTCTGTGTTTCCCTACGCAATGTCTCATTAACTATTTTTCTGTCCAATAAGTCCTCATTAATTTTCCAGTATAATTGTTTAGATTTTTCTCTCGACATCCAAAGTAAGGGGCTGTGGTCAGAATTATTTTTTGTTAAGATTTCAGTCTTTTGAGTCTTCGATGCTAACTCCTCCGACATCCAAATCATATCAATCCTGGAGAAAGAGTCATGTCTATTGGAGTAAAAAGTATAGTCTTTTGCTTTGGGATTCCATTTTCTCCAAACATCTTCCAGTTTCTCTTGTTTCATCAGTTTAAAGAAAACTTTTGGTAATTTTCCCGCCACATCTCCAACTTTTTTTGAACGTCTGTCCAGTAAGTTGTTCACTGTACCATTAAAATCTCCTGCGAAGATAACCTGATCATAAGTTAATTGTTCCATCTCATTTGTCAAATCTTTAAAAAAAATTTCTTTAGCTCCATTGGGTGCGTACAAGTTTACAATCAAAGTCTTTTTCCTGTGTATCATTATTTCTACTCCAATATACCTCCCATCATTGTCCACAAAAATTTGCTTGGGTTCCAATTCTTTTTTAATATAGATCACTGTTCCTTTATTCTTTTTAGTCGCTAGTGAAAAAATTCTTCTCCCAATTTCTTATTTATCAAATATTTGTAGTCCTGTTTTCTGATGTGAGTTTCCTGCAAACAAATTATATTGCTCTTTTGTTTTTCCAGCCAATGATTTACTAATTTTCTTTTGTTAGGTGAATTAAGTCCATTTACATTCCAAGATAGCAATTTGTATTCCATGGTGTCTTGATTTATATATCCAAAAACTCTTCAAAATTATTTTCTTTGAACCTATACAAGTCTCCTTCCGATTTGATCGTAAATCTCACTGAATTGTATGTGAATGACAATCCTTGGGGTATTTCCCATCTGAATCTAATTCCCATTGCCTTTAGTTTGTCGACCAATTTTCTATATTTCTTTCTGTCTTGTAACATGACCCTTGGGATTTCTCTTAATATTATTATCTTTTTGCCGTCAATTTCCAATGGTTGTGTGAATTGCATCCAATTCATTTTTCTTGTCACAAACTGCACAATGACATCTCTGGGTAATTTTTTCCTCTGAGCATACGTTGAGTTTATTCTGTAGATTAAGTCGAAATCCGAGTCTAAATCTCCTTGATCCTCACCAATATATGCCGTCAATGTTGTTATTACCAACGCACGTATATCTTGGTCTTCTGCCTCCTCAATTCCTCTGAGCCTCAGGTGGTTTTGTGTAGCTCTGTACTCCATCATAGATTCTAACCTTGTGTTCTCCTGGAGGGTATTTTTGATTTATTGTTCTAGCTCCGTCGACTTAGCTGCTAAACCTTGGACTTCTTTTTTGACTTCTTCTGTATCTTTTTTAAACTCTGCCACTTCTGCTAGGACCAGTTCTTTCATAGCTGCCATATTCTTCTCTTGCATTTGCACTTGTACTTGTTCTATTTGCTCCAATTGTTTTTCCATTTGCTGTTTTATCTGTAATTCCATTTGTTTAGTCTGTAGTTCCATCTGTTTTCCAAGACTCTGTACTGCCTCCATCCTCCTCCTCTCCATAGCCTCTATTGCTGCCTGCCATTCTTTTTTGTCCTTTGCTGCCATCCTGGGACTTGATGTAGAGGCGGCCCTTTGTCTTGGCCTCAAATCCGTTTTGAAAACTTTTAAATGTCACCAGATCTCTTTTCTTCTAGGTATTCAGTCAAATCGCCGCCTTTATATGTTTCTTATCTTTATTTTTATAGTTCAAATTCAATTTTAAAAATTAGTTATCCTCAAAATGGCGGGCACAATTTCTCTATGGTTTTTTGGCAAGAGTAGGCTATTTTATAACTTCCGGTTTGATGTCCGTCCCGAAAATCCAACTTCCTGTGCAGCGCACTAACTCTTCCTACTCCTTCCGGTTACTCAGTCTTTTCAAAAGCCTCTCTTGCCTCCAACTCGTCTTTTCTCAGCCGGAAGTTGTTTTTAGTAACACAGATTCACATCAGTTTCGTTTTTACAGCTTGCCGTTAATCTCTCTAGCCACAGGAATGCAAAACAAAAGTCTCTTTTTCACTATTTTCACGTTCTAGAAAGCTTCTTTCAATTCCAAACAAAGCAGATTACATCAGGAAAACTTTTTTACGCTTAACCGCTTGATTCAAATTTCTCTATATCTTCAAATCGGTAAGCAAAAGTTCTTTGTTACCTTGAAGTTCGATCTCGGGGTTTCGCATTGCTTCTTCTTAACTTAAAGTTGACTTTGATGATAAAGAGGTTGGTAGATGATGGGTTTATGCTGAATTGTCAGCCCAATTAGCTCCTGTAGTGTTGTTTCGCATCTGCCCGCTTCACGGGGGGGATCAAAGCTTAAACAGGCTTCTTCCGAAGCCTGCCCACGCCAATCTCAACCCCCGCTTGGACTTAGCTGCTTGCTTGCCACTCCCCCACCTGGGGAGTGTTGCGTTGGACCGATAAGAGGCCCAAACTGTCAAAAGGGGCTATCGTTCACCCTGCACAGTTCGCAGAGTGCGTCAACTCGCCATTTTAACTCCGACCGGAAGCCAGAAGGGCCCTTTCTGACTCATGGACTAAACATAAACATTTCTTTCCTGAAGTAAAACCATTGTGGATTGTACCTGCAGAAGTGATAAAACCGTTTTCAGATTACAAGGGGCAAGACTGGCTTAAATATAAGGACTTGTTGAGACATGAAGGGAAATCATATGTGTTGAAAGAAGAAAGTCAACTTAATTTTAAATATGATTGGTTACGTTACAGACAGATATTGGATTTATATAAGTCAGATAAAAGTATGGTGTGATTCAGGGGAAATTATAATGAAATTGAAAATTTATGGCTGGAGGGAGGGAGGAAAATGATATCGAAAATGTATAAAATTTTGTTAAAAGTGGTTAAAGAGCAAATGATTAAATGGGCAATTAATATGAACAAGGAAATACCTATGTCATCCTGGGAATTTTTATGGAAAAATGCTTTGAAAATATCTACATGTACCAATCTTAAAGAAAATTGTTTTAAAATGATGTATAGATGGTATATGACACCAAAAAAGATAGCTAATATAGGTAAAAATTTATCTAACAAATGTTGGAAATGCAAACATGTTGAAGGTTCCTTTTACCATATGTGGTGGACTTGTGATAAAGCAAGGACATTCTGGACTGCAATACATACAGAGATGGAAAAAATATTGAAATGTACCTTTAAGAAAGAACCTGAAATGTTTCTTTTAGGTCTTAAGCTAGAAGAAATAAATGTGAGTAAAAGAACATTGATATGGTACATGGTAACAACCGCTAGAATGATCTATGCTCAAAATTGGAAAAATGAGAAGATTCCTGATCTCTGGGACTGGCTGAGAAAATTGCTATTTATGGCAGAAATGGATAAATGGACAAGAAAACTTAACAACTTAGAAGAAGAAACCTTCTAGGCTGACTGGAGCAATTTTAAAGAATATATACAGAAGTACTGGGAAATGAAGGATAGTATTTTCAGTTTGGGAAACTACTAATGATGTATCAATAGTAAACAGTAAGCGTTTATAGTAGTTACAATTAGTTAAATTGAGTTACCTGTTGTATTAGTACGATAACAAGGATTTAACATATATTATGTTTGGTTTGAATGGTGGAAACAATGCTGGGAACCAACAGGGGGTGGGTAGAGGAGTTTTGTAAAAAGGATATGACATATTATTGGACCATGTTGTGAACCACTGTATAGCCTAATAAAACTTGTTTTTTAAAAAAATAAATTAGGCCAGGCAAGAGCAATGGAGGCTGCATAAAAATTCTTCTTTGTAGTCTTCACTGCCATCTCATAGGTTCTCATAAATAACCTATAAGATGTAGCTTCATCATGGGCTCACCACCACCCTCTGTCTAGCCATCTTAGCTCCTGTTTCATCCGCCAAAACTCCGGAGTATACCATGGAGTTAGTTTGGTCCGAGATTGAAGAGGGTGCGGGGGAGTGACCTTGTCAATGGCTTTGGAAAGACGGCATTGCCAGTCTTCCACTAGCACATCCAATTGGCTGTCAGGGGGATTTGGATCCTACAGAGCCAAGACCATTGCCATACAGCCCAGAAAATTTACAACAACTAACTTCCTGAAACCTATTGAAGGTCATTTGACGCCACAGGTGAGCATAAATTTGCTCACTGCCTGAACAGGGAGGGTTAGGAATACTCAGCCAGGCCTTCAGGGCAAGGTGATCTGACCATGGTACTGCATCAGCGGTAATCTGGTCCACCATAATCTCCAAGGCAAGGATAAGATCCAGCATGTGGCCTGCTTGGTCTGTGGGAGTCAAAACAAACTGGGAGAGTCCCAGCGTCGCCATGAATGACACTAGGTCCATGGCCTGAGAGGAGGTCATATCATCCACATGGACATTGAAGTATCCCAAGACCAAAAGTCTGGGATTCTCCAAGGCCCAGCCAGATACGGTCTCCAACAGGCCTGGCAGGGCATTTGCTGGTGTGTTAGGTGAACAGTGCACCAGCCAAATGGCCAAACTCTCTTTGGCCTCCCACACCAGGCCCACATATTCAGTGCCAGCAATCATTGTCTCAGGAAGTGGCCTAAAGAAGAAAGCCTCCTGGATGAGTAACACCACTCCCCCCACCCACCCGTAAGTCTGGGACTGGTGAAGGACTGAAAAACCTGGGGGGACCAGTTGACCCAGGCAACCATTTCACCCTCCCTCACCCAGGTCTCAGTCATGCAAGCCAGGTCTACTGCCTGCTCTGCCATATAACTCTGGAGAACAGTGGTCTTATTATTAGTAGATCTGGCACTGTACAACACCAGCGTTGGAGAAGAGTATATCTTCCTATCCTCACAGCCAGCATCTCTCGAGTTGGGACAGAGGTTGAAAGGGGATTGAGCATGTCCAAAATGCTTTTGACAAGGAGCCTCACTTTCAAAATGCTTTTGACAAGGGCCCTCAGCAAAGACTCTTAAGTAAATGTAGCAGTTAGGGATAAGAGAATGGATTCTCTTATGGATTAAAAATTGGTTAAATGACAGGAAACAAAGAGTAGGAATAAATGGACAGTTCTCACAATGGAAGGAAGAAAGCAGTGGGGTCCCACTAGGATTGATATTGGGGGCAGTACTATTTAATTTATTCATAAATGGTCAGGAACTAGGAGTGAGTAGTGTAGTGGCTAAGTTTGCAGACATAAAATTATTCAGGATGGTGAAAACCAAAGTCGGCAGTGAAGAGCTCCAAGAGGACCTCTACAAACTGGGTGAGTGGGCGACAATGTGGCAAATGAAGTTCAGTGTCGATAAGTGTAAGGTGACGCACATTGGGAGAAAAAAATCCCAGCTTCAAGTGTAGGCTAATGTGGTCTGAATTTGCTGAGTCTGAGAGGGAAAAAGATATTGGTGCCATTATGGATAACTCAATGATAGTGTCAACCCAGTGTGCTGCAGTAGTGAAAAAAAGCAAACTCTTTGTTGGTATTATTAGGAAAGGGATTGAGAATAAAATGTCCCTGAATAATTCTAAGATGCAGCCTCATTTGGAATAGTGTGTACAGTTCTGGCCAAGGACAGATCTCAAAAAGGACATTGCAGAGCTGGAAAAAGTACAGAGGATGATGACCAAGATGATTAGGGGGTTGGAGCACCTTCCCTATGAGGAAAGGCTGAAGAGTCTGGAACTTTGCAGTTTAGAGAAGAGTCAACTAAGGGGAGGAAAGGGTTAGGGATGACAGACCCCCCCCCCCAGCAGGGGCAGGGTTCCCCTGGTTTCAGTACGCCTATTCCCCCTCATTACCCCCCAAAACAGGCAAGAAGCCAGGAATAAATGTGCCGTGCCGACATCACTCGGAAATGACATAAGCACGTTGGTGATGTTGGGGGGCCACACTCTGGTTTTGGGGCAAAACTCTATGGTAGAAGCTGATTCTACTATAGAGGTTTTGCCCACAAGCCAGAGCATCGCCCCCGACACCCCCAATATGCCAACGTCACTTCCGGTTGACCTAGGCACAGTGTGTTTATTTCCAGCTTCCTCCCTTCCCACTGGTGGTAAATTCACCCCCATCCCTCACTGGCTGGTCCAACGGACCTGCAACTATAGACATGATAGAGGTTTATGAAAATACGCATGAAGTGGAGAGAGTTGACGAAGAGAATTTTTTCTCCCTCTCCCAAAATATTAGAACTTGAGGACATCCATTGAAGCTGATAGGGGTAGATTCAGGATGGACAAAAGGAAATACTTCTTTAAACAGCGAGTGATTAAAATGTGGAATTTGCTGCCAGAGGATGTAGTGATGGCCACAGGAATAAATAGCTTTAAAAAGGGGATTAGACAGATTCATGCAGGATAGGTCTATCAACCAGCCATGTCGACTGAGGGAAACCTCCTCTGAATCCCAGAGTCAGGAGGCAACATCAGGGGAAGGGCTTTAGCCTCTATGCCGTGTTGTTGGCCGTCCAGGAGAACTGGTTGGTTACTGTATGAGACACAATGCTGGACTAGATGGACCACTAGTCTGATCCAGCAGGACTCTTCTTGCCTTCTTATGTTGTTGTGAAAATTAAAAAGAGAAGGGGAAAATGTAATATGCCACCTGGAGCAGAATAAAAAATTTACTAAGTATTAGAAAATGATTGATGTGGGTGCCATTGGAGTGAAAATGCATCCTGTGTTTAAGAATCTGAACAACCTATATGGTATGGCCAACATTTCATGTTGGTGCTCTACAGGAGAGACTACACAGAGAGAGACATGAACCACATTGTCTCCTAGCTGAAGTGACCACTTACAGCCTCTTCTATCATGCACTAGCAGAATGGATTAAAGTTCTAAAACATAAAGCATCCCTTCAAGACTTTCTGCACCAAGCCCCCTGAATGCAGAGTATGATTTTATGCATTGAGCTGGGAAACTGCATCCAGGTCTAAGTCAAAAACCAGTCAGGAACCCTGTGAGACTGGTTACTTCCACATGGAAGTTTTTATCTGCTTTGGTATCCAAACTGTAGGGGCCCTCCTTATTCATGTGATGTTATGCTTCAGTAACAGTAATCCTTTCCCTGTCTTCAAAACAGACTTCCACAAACATACTTTGCTACAATCTTTTTGAGGAAAGTGCAGTCCAAATGTCTTATCACACCATCTGAATGGGCCATATGGACGCCATTTGCCCCCCCCAGCCGGAATAATGAGACAGACAACAGTGTGGAATTAAACAAGGGCCACTTTATTAACTATTTATCAGAACATTGCAGCAATGGAAAACTAAGCAAGCATGGAACAGGCAAGGCAGGCGTCACTTCCCTGACCAACCCCCTTGCCCTTAAAGGGCGGGTCACCCAGCTCCAGCCGTGAGCCATTTACTCAATGGCTCGTGGCCAGCAGCCCAGCAACTGGTTGCCCTCTAGGAGCGCCTACCCCTGAAGCCTTTCAACTTGCAGGGAGGAGCCTGCCCTAAAAAGTTCCCAGAGGTGATCACCATTCCCCACCCTGGACCCTGAAATCCGAAGGCAGTTCCTGATGACCCCCTGTTCCCTAACGGGATATGCCATGAGGTGCTCACCAGTTCCATTTTCTTGCTTGCACAAACCTGCCACAGCCAAGGTCAAGCCTCTGCTTTGGCCTTTGCTCCCCATTTAGCATCCTAATGCCACCTAATCCCTTGCTGCAAGTCCTGCAAAATTATCCCGTTGCCCTTGTCATACAAATACACCCCGTCAGCCTTATACAGGTCTAGAACCAGACCTGTATGGCGGGGTGCAGCAAAAACTGCCCTATACCACCCTCCACAAACTTCCTCAGCTCGTGGTTAGGCTTTGCGCCTAGCGAGGGTCTTCCACAATTGTGCCATACCTGGCAGGGCAAAATTAGCCAACCCGAAGAACAGCACACCAGGCCATCTTGTTCTTATCATCACAAGGTCTGCCTCAGCATGTAACACAAGGGCCTTAACAGCCAGACTATCTGCACACCGGGCCACCTTGCTCTTATCATCACAAGGACTGCCTCAGCGTGTAAAACAAGGGCCTTGATGGCCTGACTATCACCACACCCGGCCACCTTGCTCTTATCATCACAAGGTCTGCCTCAGTATGGAACACAAGGGCCTTGATGGCCTGACTATCAGCACACTGGGCCACCTTGCTCTTATCATCACAAGGTCTGCCTCAGCGTGTAACACAAGGGCCTCAACAGCCAGACTATCTGCACACCGGGCCACCTTGCTCTTATCATCACAAGGTCTGCCGCAGTGTGAAACACAAGGGCCTTGATGGCCTGACTATCTGCACACCGGGCCACCTTGCTCTTACCATCACAAGATCGGCCTCAGCATGTACACAAGGGCCTTGATGGCCTGACTATCCACACACCGGGCCACCCCGCTCTTATCATCACAAGGTATGCCTCTGTGTGTAACACAAGGCCTTAATGGCCAGACTATCTGCACAATGGGCCAACTTGCTCGTATCATCACAAGGTCGGCCTCAGCGCGTAACACAAGGGCCTTATTGGCCAGCTATCAGCGCCCCATGCCGTTTTGGTCTCATCAACACCATATCCACATTGGCCTGCAACATGAGGACCTTGCCGGCCAGCTATTGGCACACTGGGCCATCTTGCTCCTATCATCGCAATGACTGCCTCAGCTTGTAACACAAGGCTTTGCCATGCTGTGGCCGCAGACGGTGACTCATCATCTCACCCCCGGCCTGCAGCACCTGAAAGAAGAACCACATTAACAACATTACATTTTCAATCCCAACTAGTTCCCTAATCTGCTGTGCCTGAAGGCTTACCAGCCCTTATATGAGCTCCCCAGGTGGAAGGGGCAAGAGCATCCAACCAGGGAACTGGGGAGCCTCTGTAGGACCAGCAAAGGCAGATGTAACCTGCCACTTGGCTTCAACCAGAAAATCCTCCCACCAAAAATACCCAATCATATGAATTCAAATTGTTTTTCATATGAACTCGTCTCTTAGGCTCCTGAGGACCCTAGTTCTATAGTGTATTAGGCTCAAGCCCATCAGGGACTCAATAGTCTTATAACAAATGCCTGGCTGGGCACCACAAATTTGCATGCACAGCTAAGGCAGCCAACCCACTGCTGCAGCTACAGCAAAGTAATCTTCTTTTCCCTGACCGTGTAAATTGAATGTCTGGTCAGTAAAATTCACACTGCCCTGCATCTTTCCTCCTTACCCATAGGCAGTCATCAAAATAATGGGCAACGCTGCATAGTCCTGTCCTGCAGCACAAGGCCCATTCCAAAAAGAACTGAACCTATCGAATGCCGCACCGGACACCGAGCATCCCATGGGAAGGGTCCTATCCATGTGGAATTTGCCCTTTAAAGCACCACCCAGCAGCACAAAAATCTGGTGGGTAGACAGGGAGGTAGAAGGCTGACTTGATGTCCCATTTTGCCAATTCCTCACTCTGTCCACAACGGTGTACCACTCAGATGGCCTGATCAAATGACATGTACCTAACTGAACATAACTCCCCAGGTATCACGTCGTTCCACAACTCCCCACGTGGGCATGACAAGTGGTGAATGAGGTGATATTCACCAGGTGCCTTTTTCAACAACTCCCACTGGGGAAACCTTAAAAATGGTAACTGGCAGGAATGGAAATGGGCAAGGACCAATGCCCCCAGTAAGCTGTGGAGTCCTGTGAGCAAAATAATAATAATAATAATAGTAATAATAGTAGTAATAGTAATAGTAATAATAATAATAATAATTCCACCCTGTGATCCCCAGCATCAAAGCTGTGAGCAGGCAACCCGGCCACCCACAACCAGCCTGTTCGGAGCCATCCCTCCCGAGTCAAGATAAAAACTGTGTGAGCCAGAGGCCCAGAAAACTGAGCTAGCCTGCACCAACACAGCTATGAAAGAACACCGCCAAGGCCCCACCCTACTTGCGTTCCTTGGCAATTCCCCCAAAGTATGTTTTCACTCCCCTTAACTGAGTTCAAGTTAGGAACACTATAAAGTCACCTTCTCCCAGCTAAGTTAACCTAAACCTTAAAGTAAAACCTTCCAAGAAGCAAACGGGAGCCTGTCAGCTGGGATAATTCCTCACCCCATGCTCAAGAACCTTAACTTGAATTGGGCTGGGACACTATGTCTGGGGGAGGGGGTTGTAGCCACACCTCCTCCTGAACACTTACTTCCCCAGCCCCCTACCCATCTTTTTATTTTGGGGGGCAAACAAAAAATGCATGGGGCCTCCCAGCAAAGTGGGCATCGCTAAACTGCCTGGGCATGGGTACCTGCCTGCCTTGGGATCACTGAACTGAATGACCACTACCAGACCTCATTGCTAGATCTGGACTCTGCCCCCCCCTTTTGGGTGATGATGGAGCAATGAACAGAATCATGAACAAGTTCTTTAATGTCCCCTTAAAGTTGTGTAATTCCCCAGTAGTCTCAACTGACAAGGTGGGGATGGAGCCCCAGCCGTTTTAGAACGGCTGGCTCCGCCCCCAGCCATGTCGGGATGAATCAGTCCCGGCTGCTGTTGCTGCCCAGATTCCTCAGGGCGGCAAAGCAGCCCCCGCCCACCAGCGGCGTTGCCGGGTGGGCAGGAGCTTCGTTCCCTTTCATCAGCCCCTTGTCATGAAATCCTATTTCCCCGTTCTTTTTTAAAAAGTCCTTTGCAGTCATAGAGACAATGAATGCAACATGTAGAATCCTGGCTATGTGGATGCAGCCACCATGAAGAACCAGGGATACATCTCTTTTAGGTCCTCAAGAGAATATTTTTCTTCTCCATATTCATTCTTTAAAGTTCTAATTAACCTTCTCTTTTCTTCTTGTTTCAATCTGTATGTGAGCCAGTGGGTGGGCTTATTAGCATTTTCAAAAAAATTCTGTTTAGTAAAAAGAATCTTTCTGGCTAATTGAGTAAACAGTTAATTTCATGAAGTAATCTCTGGATTTTAAATTTCAACTGATCTGAAGCAGGATTAGTTTTCAATCTATCCTGAATTTGATTTTTAAGTTGATTAAGCTTTTGATTCTCACATTTCCTCTTATTGATCGATTCATGGATAAAGATCTCATGGGCAAATGCTTTAAATGCATCCCATGAGATTAAAGATTTCTTGAAGAAGTACAACTTTAAAAAGTTACTGAAGAACAATTTTAAATGATCAAATAACAACGTGTGATATTATAAAAGCATTAAAAAAAGGGAAAACACCAGGCCCAGATGGATTACTGGCAGAATTCTACCATGTATTTGAAGATCAAGTGACATTACTTTTAAAGTATGTAATACAGAACGTGAGAGCAGAAGGCAAAATACCAGAAACTTGGAATGAAGCACTTAGAACATTGATACATAAACCAAATTCAGATGAGAAAGAAATTAAAAATTATAGACCAATTTCATTACTAAATATAGATTATAAAATTTCTGCTTCTATTTTAGCTACAAGACTGAAAAAAATATTGATGCAGATAATTCATCAAGATCAAGCAGGATTTGTACCAAAAAGACAACTCAGAAACAATGTTAGAACAATCCTGAATGTAATTGAATATTTTGAAGCACACCCGGAAAAACAAATGGCTTTGATCTTTCTTGATGCTGAAAAAGCATTTGACAACATCAGTTGGAGTTTTATGTTGGAACAACTGGCAGATTCACAATGTGGTGAAGAATGTTTTACAATGGTTAAAGCAATATATACCAAACAACATGCAAGGTTGCCCACTGTCACCATTACTGTTCATATTTGTATTGGAAGTCCTGAATGACACTATAAGAAAAGATAGACACATCAGAGGACTTAAAGTAAGAGGAGAGGAATACAAATTACAAGCGTTTGCATATGACCTGATATTTGTTCTAGAAAACCCATTGGATTCAATTACACAATTATTAACAACATTACAGAAATATGGTCAAGTTGCGGGGTTGAAGGTCAACTTGACTAAAACAAAAATGTTAACAAAAATATGACTAAAGATCAAATCCAGCAGCTACAAGAGATATCAGGTCTTGAAGTACAAAAAAGAGTGAAATATTTAGGTATAAACATAACGAATAGCTCTCAGATGAAATACAATTATATGGAACTCATGCAAAAAATCCAAAAAGATTTGGAAAAATGGGACAAATATCTTTGATGGGCAGAATAGCTACAATAAAGATGAAGATCTTACCAAGACTGATATTTTTGTTTCAAACAATTCCAATTTTCCCAAACCAGCAATATTTGAAAGATCTTGATAAAATGATGACAAAGTTCATATGGCAAAATAAGAAACCAAGAATAAAGATGCAAAAGAAAGAGCTGGTTTTGCTTTATCTGACTGGCTTCTATACTATACATCAACAATCTTGATGTGGTTAAAAGAATGGATTATACTAGAAAATACCAGATTATTAGTTTTAGAATGATATGATTTACTATTTGGCTGGCAAGCATTTTTATGGTATGAAAAATCAGATGGTCATAAATATTTTAAACAGCATATTGTTAGGAAATCTTTACTGAAAGTATGGGAAAACGTAAAAAGATTAATTTATACTAAAACACCTCTGCAGGCCGAGTTTCCACGTGTCATCTGCTGGTCAGACCGCGTGGTCCCCGATTTTCTTAGTTTCTTTCCCCTCCATTTTTCCTGAGGAACGCTCTACATGACGAGACTGGTAAATATGACCCACCAACGATTTACCTGCTAATGCAAATGTGCTTGCCTCTCTCTGTATTTCTTAGGCCTTGAATAATTGTGTGTGAGCTTGTGAAATTGTTTGTGTGTGCAAAACCTCAGTAAAAGACTTTATTTTCAACTATAAAAAGTCTCCTGGTCTGTTACCAACTCCTCCCGGCGGGGCTGACCTCTGTATACACAGGTGTTCGCTCTCGCAGCCGATTGCTTATTAATACTCAATCCAATTCCCCTCGTTATTATTTATAATAACACGCAATCAGGCTAACACATGTGAGGTAGGTGAGGCTGAGTGTGTGTGGCTGGCCCAAGGTTCCATGGCAGAGTATGGATTTGAAGCAGAGTCTCCTAGTCTGGCATTCTAACCACTGCACCCCCTACTACTGCTTTGACCAGAAGGACCTGAATTTTTTCTACAACTTGCATGCCCTTCAACATGTCACAGATGAAAACAGGGACAGCACAGTACTTAATTCTCACACCACAGATCATTGCTTGAGCTTCCTACTCATGAGTGAAGGTTGTCTTCCATGACAGTGAATTAATACATTGTACAGTAAATTCATGCATTTTTGTTGCCATGAAGCCACTTCAGATGGCATTATTAAAGACTCTTTAATATCACTGCTTTACTGAACTGTGAAGAGCATGTGCCAGGCAATGGACAGAGCTGTGGTCCTAAGCAGTGTTCTCTCTAAGCTGAGTTAGTGTGAGCTAGCTCACAGTTTTTTAGCCTCCAGCTCACACATTTTTGTTTTAGTTAAGGAAGGAAGGCTCCAGAGCAAACTAATTTATGTAGTAGCCAAATAGCTCACTCACAACTTTAATGTCAGTAGCTCACAAAGTAGAATTTCTGCTCACAAGACTCCACAGCTTAGAGGGAGAACTGGTCCTAAGAGAAGTGCCCAGTGCTGGACTATGGATTGTACATTGTGGCCAAGGGAAGCCTTGTGCCAGAGAAGTATGCCAAGCCAGATGTGGACCTGGGACTACAGAAGCCTTCTGCCCCTACACCTCTGCACCAGCGCAAGAACTGTGATGCAGACCAGCAGCCCTGGACTCCATGTGCACAGAGACAGTAGCAGTCCTGAAGAGAATCCATGTTCTGACAGAGGATCAGTGTTCCTGCACCGAAACCATGAAGAGATCTCTTCTTCACTACGTAGCGCTATGTAGCCCTCCCAAGCCATTCTCAAACAAAGACTGTTGTGCTGCTTAAGACAAAAGTAGTCATTAAGCCTTCCTGCCACTCATCCAGATAACACCTCTGCCAAGCATCGAAAAGCACTGGACCAGCAATGCGATTGGATCCCTTCACCCTCTCCATTGACTTATCCCCTTCACCAAGAGGTGTCACTCCCTGCCAACCATCAAGTCTAAATTGCCCAACTGTCAATTCCTTTGTGTCTCCATCCAGAGTATAGTTTTTTTCTAACACTTCCTGGGAACCAGTGATCACATGGCCATCACCTCAGGAAACAATTTAGCTATTTAAGATGAGCTCCCCCTGAGCTTGCTCTCTTCTCTTCACCCCCTATCTACTCTCTTGGCTCCATTCCTGATCAGTTTGGGATTGCTCCATGTGTGTCGCTGGTCAGCTCATGATACACCCCCCCTCCTTTTAGTTTCTTTTTGCTGCAAGAGCTGCTCATCATGTTGGACACAACGTATTACCCACCAAGGATATTCCTGCTCATGCAAATATTGCTATCCTTTCAACTCTGTATTCTTAGTCCTGTATTTTGAGTGAGAATGCTTATTATTTATATGCCTGAAAATCATTAAGAAATCAATTATTTTAATAACCTGGCCTCCTTGTCTATTCAAGGGCTTTGAGAATCTTGGCTCTGGTATACATGGGTTATGGTCCTATATTTTATGCCTATTGCCATTTAATATTCATAATTCCCCAAGCTTATTAATAAAATAAGGCAATTTGGCTAACATTTTGCAACAAAGATCCCCAGGGGACATACTATCAGGACATGATGGAAGCTGTCTTCTGAGGAATCAGACTATCAGTTCATCAAGGTCAGCACTGTCTACTTTGACTGGCAGCCACTCTCCAGGGTCTCAGGTAGAGATCTTTCACATCACCTGCTAAACAGATCCTTTTAACTGTAAGTGCTGGTGATTGAGCCTGGAACTTCCTGAATGGTGAACAGATACTCTGTCACTGAGCCTTGCCCCTCCCCCATGGCTTCCTGGCATCCACTTGCTTCTTTGACCAAAGCTTCTCTTCCCCAAAGCTAAGAGCCTATCCTGGCTTTCCTCCACTTAACTGAAGCAGGAAAGTGCTCCAGAAAAGCCCAATAGACATCACCTTTGCATCTATAGGGAGCACCTGTTTGGAAACAGCTGCCTCCCTCATAGGATGATGCTTGGTTTGCAACATCCCATCATTTTGTGACTGGGCTCACCACCCCACCACCCCATTCCCCATTCTCAGCATTCCCCATTCTCAGCATTCCCCAGGTGCCCAGACTGGGGACTCCTACCATATCCTATTCTGCACTAGTTTCAGAGCCAAGGAAGGGCTTGTTCTTTAGACTGGAGATATACTAAGGCAAAAAAGGACAAGATGTACTATGAATTGTTCAGAACAGTTCAAAATTAGCTTCTCCAGCATGCAAAATGGTAGGCAGACAGCTATGTGGCACTGTCATGCATGCACATTGAAGGAAAGGCACATCCACCCCCTACTCAGCTCAGATATAACATGAAGCATAGTTTAATTTGTGAAGCCAGGATTTGGCTTGCAGATGAGCATTCAGATCTTGGTAGCTGCAGCAGATGCTGGCTCTATTACCTTCACTTGAGCCAGGCGTCTTTATAGCCAGGGACGGCATGAAAATGCCAGTGGGGAACAAGTCAAGATGTGTGTACTGGTGCATAATGTAAAACCATAGTTAAGAATAAGCATGAGTAATAGTCCCTCTTCAAACTATGGTTTCCAGATCCTGGTTTGATGGACCTAGCCAGCCATATTAGAGTGGCTACATACAGATAACCGCTTTAACCATAGCATGTTTAATTAAACCATAGTTTTATGTCATGTCTGAACTTCTAGGAAGCAGCTGAAGCCTGAAAACTGACAGCTCTAGAAACTCACTTCAAATATTGACGAGTCATTCCTCAAAGGCCAAATTTGGAACAATCTATATTTTTTATCCTGTTGAAGGGACTCAGTGTAGTGCACATGCCTCTTTCCTCCTGTTTTCTTCTCATAACAATGCTATGAGGTAGGATTTGGATGAAAAGGAGTGACTGGTGGGGAACTGAACCTCAGCCTCCCAGGTCCTAGTCTAATCATTACAACACACTACCTCTCTCAATGGTAATGCTAAGTCAGATTCCAGAAAGTAAGGAGTGTTTCTCTTATGGAGCAGACAGAGCTTTCAGAAGACAAGAGTGGTCTAAGAAACTAGTAGAGGAAGGGGACAGGAAGTTCCAGGGTTGTGTTCTGGAACAGACACCATCTCCAGGTGTGGATTTGGCAACTATCTTGGCACTTGCATCTCTGTTACATTCAATGACTGTGAAGGCAGAAAGGACCATTTTCAGGATAATCACTGTTTGCAAGATCTTCTTGGGCTGCTTCTTATATTTTGTGGCTAATCTGCTTCTATAAAGGAGATCCAGCCACCTCCTGCACACCACTTCTGCCTGCTCCTCTGCCAAAATCCACACCTTTTCACTCAAAACTGTTCATCAGTTTTTAGTTAGCATGCTCTGAAGTTGTCTGTAAAACCAGGTGCTCTTTAGGGAGTGTTTCCTCTGGTGTCAACCATCAATCATGAGTCTGATAGCCTGGGATTATGTACACCAAAGCAGGATCTGTTCCTGCCCTATGGAGTCATGGGTGAGTTTTTCCTGCCAGCATGGCATGCACCCCCATGTGCCCCCCCCCGTTTAATATTTCCCACATGTTATTCTAAACCAGACCTCTTTGATAGGATATAGCACTTTCATAGGCAACATCTGTACAGATATATCACTACCACCATCTTAAGAAGGTATGGTAAGCTACAAGAATCCTCATGTGTTCTTTCAATTTTTATTTTAAAAGGGATCTTCTTTGAAGAGATGAGAGGCTAAAGGAAGGGGAAGAGGGAGAGAGGGAAGACCACATCCTTGAAACACGAGACAGTGTAGCTCTGCAGTAGTAGAACACCTACATACATGCAGAGGTTCCCAAGTTCAATTATTCCTCATGTCCACAGCAAAAGAGTCTTAGATTGACAATGGTTAGGAAATGACTCTTCAGTGCCAAGATCTTGGGGAGCTGCTGCCCTTTGATGTTAGCTAAGTGGACTGATAGTATATGGCACATTTTTATGAGGAGGGGACATGGCTCTGTGATGGACCCCTTGCTTCACAAGCAAACGGTTCCTGTCATCTTCATTAAAAGATCTCTGATAGGTGGTGTAGGGAAAGACCTTTATTATCCCAAGATCCAGCAAAGAGACTGCCAGTCAGAAAAGACAACAGTAGCTAGATGGACCAATGTTTTTTTCTAGAGTTTTTAAGGTAGCTTCTTCTGCTCAAAGCTCTTTAGGAACCTTTGCAAAGCTCTGGTCACCTCCATTCTGCACAACACAAACTAGGAATGCCATAGGTTTCGCAATCAAGGTGTTCAATAGTCAACCAGGCTAGATCTGACTGTGCTGATCAGATGTGAGCTGATCAGTGGGTCTGTTCAGTTCAGTATGAAATGACTCAAACACCTGTCAAACAGGTTTGGGTTGGGTTTCTGCCAAACTACACATGTGTAAAATTGCTGCTAATCTAAAAAGATTGGCAGCTACTAATGTTGCTAAAGACTACTCTGACCTGAATGGCCCAGGCTAGCCTGACCTTGTCAGATCTCAGAGGCAAAGCAAGGTTGTCCTTGTCCAGTACTTGGATGGGAAACCACCAAGGAAGTCCAGGGTTGCTACTCATAGGCAAGCAATGGCAAACCACCTCTGTTCATCTCTTGCCTTGAAAATCCTACAGGGTTGCCATATGTCAGCTGCAACTAGACAGCACTTTACACATAAGAACTATTTAAGTGAACACTGAATAATAGGATTTTGTGATAATTTTGTACTTAACTTGAACCTAGGTAATGGCAATAACAAGTTTAGGGCATCCCCAGCAATGTTCGTAGCAATGTGAGCCTAATTTTAATCTGTAACACTTGCTCCAGAGCTGTTGCCACTGCCCAGCCTCTGGACGATCCAGGCTGACTTCTGACATGATCTATAAAGAGCTATTTTGCAACAAACCCCAAACAGCTGTACAGCTGGGTGTGAGTAGGAGGCTGAAGTTTACTCCAGCTGTTATTTTTGCTGCTCGCTGACTTCAATGGCTTATTAATTATATAGTCCTGCTCTCTTTTCCACCCCACCAATGTAGGTCAGTATTTTGTTGGGCCAGGTAGGCAGGAGAGACCTAAAGAAAACAATTGGTGAAAAGCTGGCCTGGAAAGCTTCCAGCCCAGCTGAGATCTGAACTCAGGCCTCCCCAGGTTCAAAGCATGCTCAGCACTGCAGACCACAACTGCACTTCCTTTAAATCAAGCAGATCTTCAACTCACTTGTCAGCTACATGACCAACATGCACACAGCACCAACCTTAAAATCCAACCAAATCCAAATCACTGTCTGTAATTCAGCACCTGTCAATTTCACAGAGATCAATTTCACATAAATCTCAGGGAGCAACAGACAATCAATGCTGTCCCAGTTTCCTTTGGATTTAAGTGGTTTACTTTCCACTGAACCCATTTCCCATATGTAAGGGGCCAGTGTGCTATAAAGGCTAGAGTGACAGACTGGGATCTGGGTGTCCCAGGTTTAAACCCCACTCTACCATGGGAGCTTGCTGGATGACCTTGGGCCAGTCATGCAGTCTCAGCCTAACCTGTTCCACAGGTTCAAAATGGAGGAGAGGAGAATGATGCAACCCATCTTTAGGGTCCCCATTGAGGAGAAAGACAGGGTACTTTATCTTCATTTTATCCTCACATGAACCCTGTGAGGTAGGTTGGGTTGAGATTGTGCAACTGGCCCAAGGTCACCCAGCAAGCTTCCATGGCACAGTGGGAATTTGAAACTGGGTCTCCCAGACCCCAGTCTGACACTCTAACTCTACACCATGTGGATGTCCTCACTAGCTTAAAAATGTAGCAAAGGGGTGAAGGAACCACTGAATCAAGTAATACAATTTGTTACGCGAGACTTTGGAGTTCAGGATTGTAGATACTTCGTAGTGTGGCTCCCCCCCAACCATGAGGGGGGGAGGTACTGCTCGGTGAGGATGCCAGGCGTTTTCTCCAGGGTCACGCCGTAACAATTTAAGGTGAAACACAGGATGAATGGCTTTCAAAGATTTTGGCAAAATCAGTTCAGCTGTCATGTCATTGACCATGCGTTTGATCTCATAAGGACCCACAAACTTCCACCCCAACTTTCAGCTGGGCTGAAGGCCCTTAATGTTTTGGGTAGAGACATACACAAAATCCACTGGCTTGGGATCCCACCCTTTATCCCGTTTCTTGTCGGCTTGATCTTTATACAATTTTTTAGCTCCATCCAAAGTTTTACAGAGGATAGGCCAAGCAGCTTGCAGCTGTTTACACCCGTCACCTGCCTCCCCTGCTGGCAAGTCAGAGACTGAGAGGAACTGGAGAGGGGGGGGCCTTGTATCCGTGAACCGCCATGAAAGGCAAAACCCCTGTGGATGAATGACACAAGTTATTGTAACAGAATTCGGCTAGAGGTAATAATTCTTCCCAATCGTCCTGCTGGAAATTGGTAAAACATCTCAAATATTGTTCCAACATCTGGTTAACTCTTTCAGTCTGGCCGTCAGGGTGATAGGTGCTGCTCAGACCCCGTTCCACCCCCAGGAGTTTAATAAGCTCTCCCAAAAAGTTTGAAATAAATTGGGAACCTCTGTTGGAAATTACCTTCCAGGGTAACATGTGTAATCTAAAGACATGGTAGAGGAATGCCTTGGCAAGCCGTTTTGTGGTGGGGATAGTCTTGAACGGCATGAAATGCACTTGCTTAGAAAACAAGTCCACCACCACCCAAATCACCATTTTCCCGTTACTAAGGGGGAGGTCCGTGATAAAATCCATTGAAATGACCTCCCATGGCTGAGAGGGTGTTGGGAGAGGTTGAAGTAGCCCGGGAGGTTTCCCTGGCCAGGGCTTACTCATGAGGCAGACCTGGCATGATTGGACGAACATAGACAAATCCTTTTGCGTGCTGGGCCACCAAAGCTGTCTTTGAAGCAGCTGCAATGATTTAACAAACCCGAAATGACCAGCAAGCTTAGATCCATGAGCTGTACCCATGATTTCTCCCTGTAGCGCCCCAGGTACAAACAGTTTGTCACCCTTAAACCAGCAGCTATTTTCCCGCTGCTATAGCCCCCCTCCTTCTCCATTTCCTGGCGATCAACCTCCGACAGGGCAGAGGCAAACCGAACGTCCCAAGAGTCTCCGTGGGAAGGGGGCGGGGTTTTGGATTGACTATGAGTCATGACCACCCCTCCCAGTTGGGTGGGTGTAAACATGGAGTCCTGAACCTCCTCCCTCTTGCTGTCATGTTGTGGGAGGCGGGATAAGGCATCGGCCAATGAGTTCGCCATTCCAGGGAAATGGTGGAGGGTGAAGTTAAACTTCAAAAAGAAGTCTGCCCACCAGAGTTGTTTGGCATTAAGATTTTGTGGGATCCAGAGGAGCTCGAGGTTTTTGTGATCAGTCCAAACCTCAAATGGGACCCTTGCCCCCTCCAGCCAGTGCCGCCAAGTAGACAGAGCTAATTTAATCGCCCCCGCTTCTTTATCCCAAATCGACTAGTTTCGTTCATTTCTTTTCTTAGAGACCTAAGCTAGCATGTGGAGTTTCCCATCTTCCCCCTCTTGCAAAATGGCACCGCCCATAGCAACATCAAGGCATTGACTTGGACCATAAATTTTTTCAGTTCATTTGGATGTGCTAAT
The DNA here is from genome assembly GCA_029375565.1 of Gekko gecko. Taxonomy (NCBI): domain Eukaryota; kingdom Metazoa; phylum Chordata; class Lepidosauria; order Squamata; family Gekkonidae; genus Gekko; species Gekko gecko. The sequence continues at coordinate 210,563,734 of JAPDNY010000005.1, read as the reverse complement.
ACCGGCTCAGAAGTAAAAAGCGCCTTAAGCCGCTCAAAGGGGCACTGACACTCTGGGGTCCAGTTCAACTTAGCCCCTGGGTGGGCACTGTCTGCTCCCTTCCCCTTCGTTTTGAGTAAGTCCGTGAGGGGAAGGGATACCTGTGCAAAGTTTGCCAAGAATGATCTATAAAAATTGGCGAATCTGAGGAATGCTTGTAATTGTCTGCGGGTTTTGGGTGCCTCCCACCCTACTACATCCTGCACCTTGGCCGGATCCATCTCTATTCCCTGTTGGGATATCCGGTACCCCAGGAACGAGATCTCCGAACAATGGAATTCACACTTGGACAGTTTGGCGAACAGCTTGTGCTTGTGCAACGTTTGCAGGACCTCCCACATCAATCTAACATGGGATTCTTTGTCTGGGGAGTACAGTAAAATGTCATCTAAGTAAATGTCCCCTTTGAACAGGTGCTTGTGCAACACTTCGTTAATGAGGTTCATGAAGACCCCCAGAGCTCCATGGAGCCCGAATGGCATGACTAGGTACTCGAATTGCCCCAGGGGGGTGTTGAATGCCGTTTTGTACTCATCCCCCTCCCTGATGTGCACCCTGAAATAGGCATCACGTAAGCCCAATTTAGAAAAGATTTCCCCCCCAGCCACCGCGGCCAGGAGATCTTTGATCAGGGGCAGGGCATTTGTGGCTGACACTGCATTGAGCCCCCTGTAGTCCATACACAAGCGTAACCCACCATCCTTCTTTTTCCAGAACAACACTGGGGCCGCGCATGGGGAAGAGGCAGGATGAATGAAACCCCTTGCCAAATTTTTATCAATGAACCGCCTCAACTCTGCCTTTTCAGCTGGGCTCATCTCTCCTTATAAATATTTATCTTTTGGTTTCGCAAGATTCCATGCGCTCCCATTGGCTGTAAAATGCCCTCCCTCAGCCATTGGCCCATCAGCTGCCACTCAAGAGTACTCGCGTGCCATTGGCTGGGTGCTGGGTCTGCTCCTCTTCCCCACCCACTCCCCCTGGCAGACAGCTCTGTCTCCTGAGGAAGACAGTTCTCTTGACTCCTGTGAGGGACTGTCCCCTCAGTGGCTGTTGGTAGGCAGCCAAGCTTGGATCTGTGAGTAAAAAAAACAAAGGACTTTCAGAATAACCCCCTCCCCCACCCATAACCCCCTCCCCAATGACCACTTTCCTGTCAGAATAAATGGAAAAAGGCTCTTTCTCCTGCTTAGCTTCAGCATGGCTGGCTGGCTAACGAGGTGAGCCAGCAACTATCAAACCATTTTCTTCAACTCCCCGCTGTGTGGCTGACTTTCCCCTAGGGCTGCCAATCTCCAGGTGGCACCTGGAGATCTCCCACTGTTACAATTGACCTCCAGATGACAGAGATCAGTTCCCCGGGAGAAAATGGTTGCTTTGGAGGGTAGACTCTATGGCATTATACCCTGCTGAGTCCTTCCACACACACCCCAAATGCTGCCCTCCACAGGATCCACCCCCCCAAATCTCCAGGTATTTCCCTAATCAGAGTTGGCACCTGTACTTTCTCCTCTGTCAGTAAAAGGCCCTTTCCACACCTATGTTGGCCTTTGGTGTAGTGGAGAGCCAGTTTGGTGTAGCGGTTAAGTGTGCGGACTCTTATCTGGGAAAACCGGGATTGATTCCCCACTCCTCCACTTGCACCTGCTGATGTGACCTTGGGTCAGTCACAAGCTCTGGCACAGCTGTTCTCTCAAGGACAGTTTGTGTTAGAGTTCTCTCAGCCCCACCTACCTCACAGGGTGTCTGTTGTGGGGAGGGGAAGGGAAAAGAGTTTGTAAGCCGCTCTGAGACGCCTTTGGGCAGTGAAGGGCGGGGTATAAATCCAAACTCCTACTCCTACACCTCCTTTTGGGAGAAAACTCATTGGGCCCAGTCCTGATCAGGTTGCCAACTCCAGGTGGGCAATTCCTGGAGATTTGAGGGATGGAGCCTGGAGAGGGTGAGGTTTGAGGAGGGGTGGCACCTCAGATAGGTACAATGCCATAGAATTACAACTGCTCTGTAGGAGGGATGGGGGAGGAGATGGAAAACTAAAGGTAGGTTGATGGTTGGCTGGGAGGGAGATAGGGTTGTCAACTCCAGGTTGGGAAATTCCTGGAGATTTGAGGGGTCGAACCTGGAGAAGTTGAGTGTTGAGGAGGGGTGGGACCTCAGACAGGTACAATGCCATAGACTCCACCCTCCAAACCAGCCACTCCCTCCTGGGGAACCACTGTTACCAATCTTGGGGGTGGGCTGGAGATCACTCAAAATTACTACTGTTCTTCAGGTAGCAAAGATCAGTTCCTCTGGAGAAAATGGTGGACTCTGTCATTATACTCTGCTGAGACTGCCACAGCAAATTGTCACTGAGTGCCCAAAGCTGGGGCACTCTCCCAGAGCCTCTTTCTAGAGCCCGTTGTATTTATTTCCACAACGGGCCTTATTCCTAGTTGAATATAATTTCCCTTTGGGTAATTTCTGGTCAGGTAATAGTTCAATGGCACAGTCTGAGTACCTGTCTGGCGGCAACTCATCTGCCTCTTCCTCCCCAAACACTGCCGCCAAGTCTCGGTATTCCTGGGGAATGCTGTTTAACTTGGCATCCGCCAACCCAACCGACACCTGATGTACTAATAGGGGCTTTTCTCAAGAGTCATTCCACACATGTAGCTTGCAGCGTGAAGAGATGAAATTCACAACCCTCTCCTCCCACAAGATGTGTGGGTTGTGATCGTGGAGCCAAGGACTGCCTAATACCGAGGGGAACCTCACTGCCAGAGTTACCACGAAAGGCCGGGTCTCCAAATGGTCGCCCAACCCCATGCGGAGTGGAACAGTCTCGTATTTGCAGGGGTCCTTCATGGCGGACCTGTCCATTTGAGTAAAGATTAACGGGTCTGTCAATTTGACTACCTTGGCTCCCAGCCCCGTGACTAAAGAGGGGTTTATTAGGTCTCGCCCACACCCCGAGTCAACTAGCCCTCTCACCAGCACATGGGTGGTCAATTCAGGGCAGATCAAAGTCACAGTCACAAAGAAGAGGGAGGGGTAATTGCTCACCGGTCATAGCACCTGGGAGTCAGGGACCTGCTGTTCAGCGCTGTTCACAGCCGGTCCTTCCCGTTTCCCGCCGGCTGGAATGGTTCTTCCCTGAAGGATTCGGAGTCTTCCTCCAGAGGGCTTGCCTGCAGGGCTCTTGAAGTCTTCGGCTTTGCCATCAGTTTCTTGGTTGGGGTGTCGATCCTCTTCTTTTCCCCCTTCCCAGTGGATGGCGCTGCCCCCGGTCTGGGACATGCCGTTGTGAAATGGCCAGACTCCCCACATCGGAGGCAGAGACCTTGCTTCATCTGTTGCTCCCTGGTTCCGTCCTTCTGGTGCTGTGAAGGGGCCGTGGGTTTTGCCTTCCCTGGCATGGTGGCAACTGGGGTAGTCTTCCCAAGGTGACAGCATCATCGATTCAAATGGTGTGGAGTCGGCTTTCGGTGTCCACCACCTCCTTCATCCATCCCAAGAGGGACCTCGGCTTGCCTCCTCTCAGGATCGTTCCCTGGATCTCGGGGTCTAGCCCCAAGCAGTAATGTTGGGCTAGGCTCCATCTGGCCACTCATGGATTTTCGCAGCATGCCTGCGGAACTCCTTGGTGTACTCTCTCACTGACTTCTTTCCCTGGCGAAAGGTGCGGAGGAACGCTTGGGCTGTCTCACTCGCATTGGAGTCTTCGTAGTGGTCCCATAAAGCCCACATGAAAGCATCCACCTCCCGGAGTTCTCAGCCATCTTCGTGGTGCAGGGTCACATACCAGTCCATGGCGGCATCCTGCAACCGGGAAGCAATCCCATCCACTATGCGCTCTTCATTCTGGAAGAGGTGGCCCCAGTTATCCACAAACTTCTCTGCTCTCACCAAGAAAAACGAGAGCTTTTGGTGAACGTGACATCCAGCAGTTTGGCTGGGTTTGGTAGTATCTGCCCCCATTCCCGGGGCCTAGGACCTGGTGGCCCACCCAGTGGCGGGCCCCCCGGTTGCCCTGGAGGTCCACTGGGAGTGGTCCCACTGGTCCCACCAGGACTGCAGGCAGGGCAGTGGGGGGCAGTTGAGGTTGCGGAGCTTGTTGCTGGATCGGTTGTCTGCGATCGAGCTCTTCACGGATCCCTTCAGCAATCATCTCTGGGATCTTCTGGAGGGACTCCTCCACCATGCGTAGGAGGTGATCCCTACTTTGTTCTTGGCCCCAGCTTCAGGGTTCTGCTGTGCCCTCCAACTCCCTCGGATAGGAGCGGGCATCATCCCCCCCATCGCGGTACTTAGTCGATAGAGAGACCGCTCGTACTGGCTTTCCCGTAGGGGGCGCGGGGCATTAGGGACCACGACTTGTACATTTCGGCCAGTGGCTTTCCCCACTCTCATCTCTTCTGAGGCCGGGTAGTCACACTGGCGTACGCCCCTCCAAACGGGTCACCATAGAAGCCTCCAAACTCATCCTCAGGGCCCCATGGTGTAGGCACCGTGGACACTGGATATTCTCCCGAGGTTGGCACTGTGGTGGTTGGTGTTGTCAAAGTGGGGACTGTGTCTTGTGACATAGTCACCCCTATCGGGTCATCTTCTTCGCCACTCATCTCAGCAGGAGCAAGGTGGGATGCAGAGGCCCGATAAGAAAAGGATCACTGACAATCTGTCAGGTTCTCCAGATAGTCTGTCAAACACCAGGCTTCATAAGAAGATAGCGTTTATTGAGACTAAGCATAGAGCTGCATGAACACGTACTTTGTCAGTGATAGTGTGTGATACAGAACAGCATCAATTATAGCCCACTTGAAATGCCCCCCCATATTACAAGCCAATGATTACACAGTGCTCACGTGGCAAAGCATAAAATTAACAGTTCACCAGAAATATCCACAAAGCCAGAACAGCTTGGGACCCAAGGTCAACTGGGTAGATAAGAGGCTGCACAGACACAATAATTTAGGGCACCTGGAGCCAGTGCGTTACTCCCACATTCCAGAACAGTGAAAGATGTTTGGAGATGTCTTTCCCCCCTCCCCCATCCTCAGCAATGGCAGGTTACCTGACATGGCCACACCTAAACAGTGGAACTCCCTTCCCCAGGAGACAGAAATGACACCATCTGGGCATACCTTCCAGTGTCATTTGAAAATTTATCTGTTTCCAAAGGGCTTTGGCAGTAACTATTTGCAACATTGAAGTTTGAGTGCTTTTTCAGACTTTCTTTGGTATATATATGGATTTGATTTTGTTTACTGTTCTATTGACTGTTAACCATCTTGGGTGTGGGATATCAGTTTACTGGATGAATTAAAATAATAATGCCTTAACATGACCACATGGGAAGGTAAGATGAAACCTCACTCCTGTCTCTTGTGGCAGTCCCATTGTACTGCATTGACAGAGCCACCATTATAGTGGCTACAGTGGTGGCCTGGAATCTGGGAGAACCAGGTTCAAATCCTCACTCCACCATGGAAGCTCATTGGTTAGCCTTGGGCCAGACACTCTTTAAGCCCGACCTACCTCACAGGGTTGTTGTTGCAAAGATAATATGGACACTGGCAGAACAACACTGAAAGACACTTCAGGTCCCTGCTGGGGAGAAAGGCAAGCTATAATGAAGTGGGTATAAATATACAAACAAACAAACAAACAAACACACACACACACACAGACCACAACCTAAAAGATGTGTTTCTCTTCCTCCCCCTTTTTGAAATATCCAGCCTGATGAAGAGTTTTGGAGGGCTCAAAAGCTTGTGTAAATTGTTGTGTTATTTTGGTTGGTCTTTGGTATTACATAAATTTTGTTTTGGGGTAAGAGTCATACGTGTCATTTAGGTTTGCACCAGCATGGCTGTCAAAATTAAGCTTGACATTATGGGGTGCTCCAAATATTTGGAAACAAGAAACCAGACCTGAAGAACTTGCATGGAAAACTTTCCAATGTGTCCACAATCTCATGATTTGTAAAAAGCTGTGGCTTAGAAACCTGGGCCTTCAGTCCTGGAAAGATCTGCTGAAGTTCCCAACATGCCAGGAATTGTTTCCCTGAAACTGAAAAGCCACAAGCATCACAAAAGGAAGAAAGTGCCACTGAAGCCTTGGATACTTAACCAACATCAAACTTGAAAATCTCATTTAGAGATTCCAAAAGGGCCTCCCAGGGGCATTGCACAAGCTGAAAGACAAGCCGGTCTTTCTCTGGATATTGTTTGTTTATTTTGGGTACTTTTACTTTACTCCTCACTGGGGAACCAAATCCATTTATATCATTCTCCTGAGGTAGGTTGGGCTGAGAGTGTGTGACTGGCCCCAGGTCACCCAGCAAGCTTCCATGCCAGAATGGGGGATCTGAACCTGAGTCTCATAGACCCTAGTCTGACGCTTCACCCACTACACCACACTGGCTGTTAACCTGACAGAAGTGATCTGGGAGTTCTGTGCTCAGACTTTGATTTCTGGGTACTCAGGAGCCCAGTTTAGATCCAGACCCATGTGGCTCTTAAGCTTTCACTATTCTCCCAACCTGAAATGGACCCAGGGAACTGCCATTTGCTCCACTGGGGGAAGTTAATGTATACTGCAGGGGCATTTCAGGTAAAGTAAATGGTATGGGTAGGATTAATCCTCCTCTTCTTCACAATGTCATCCTAATCCAACCTGGGCCCTTGAACACTAGAGAATCAAGTTCCGCATACAAAACTCCCAGACCCTATCTGTTGACTATACTCTGGGATATACTTGAGAGAAACGTATTGTGTCAGACTGGGATCCAGGAAATCCAGTTTTGAATCCCTACTCAGCCACTGGGGGACCTTGGGCTGATCATGTTCTCTCTCAGTCTAACTTTCATCACAAGGTTGTTGCAAGGATAAAATGGAGGAGGGGAAGAACAATGCTGTAAGCCACATTGAGTCCCTGAGGAGAAAAACAGGATGTGTTTTTTAAGAAGAAGAAGAAGAAGAGATTGGATTTATACCCTGCGGTTCACTCCAAGCAGCTTACAAACTCCTTTCCCTTCCCCTCCCCACAACAGACCCCCTGTGAGGTAGGTGGGGCTGAGAGAGCTCTTTCAAGAACTGCCCTTTCAAGGACAGCTCTTTTCAGAACTATGGCTTGTCCAAGGTCATCCAGCAGCTGCAAGTGGAGTTTGTGGGGAATCAAACTTGGTTCTCCCAGATTAGAGTCCACACATTTAACCACTACACCACACTGGCTCTACCTTTTGGGGTAGTTGCCTTAGCCTACTTTGCAGGGCTCTTGTGAGAGTAAAATGAAGGGACAGACCTGTATTTCCCCTGAGCTCCTAAACAGAAGGGAAGAATAAAAATATTAAGATGACAGGAGTTTTGGTAGCGGGTGTGTGTGTGTGTTGGGAAATAGTATTGCAGATCTCTGTTCCTCCTCACCCTCATTCCTTCTTCTGTGCAAATGATTTATTACTACTCTGAGTTTCAGGCTGCCTCAAAATTAAGGTAATTGCTGTTCCTGTTCCATGCTACCTTCCCCACCACACATGCAAAGGGAGCACATGTATTCTTTTCAGCATCCGTGCAGCTGTCTAATGTGTACATCATCCCACGCAACCCATCGCCTTGCTTCAACTTTGCAGCTTTCCTCCTCCCACACTTTTGGTTGCCATTCTGTATAAAAAAAGAGACACCAGAGTGACAAAGTTTACCCAGACATGCACTCAGTACTCTAGAGCATTTAGAGAGTACTTAGTGAGCAAAGCTACCAGGGATATAGACCCTGGCTTATATCCCACACTTAGCTGTGATGCTCAACAGGATGCCCTTGCATCTTTCTCTCCCAGCCTAACCTCCACACTCAATGTTGTGGGAACAAAATATAGGAACTATATACTCCACCCTGAGCCCTTGGAGGAAAGCATGGTGCCCAGCTGAGTATCCAGTGAGTCAGGTAGCAAGACACAAGGGTCACAGGTATTATGGCCAACCTGAAAGAAGGCTTGAAGTTCTCCAAGCATTATAGCAGATTTCCAGAATGCAGAGTTCAGTTCTCCTGGAGAAAATGACAGCTCTGAAGAATGGACTCTGTGGCATTATATCCCCACTGAGTTCCTTCCCCAAACTCTCTACTTCTCAGGCACTGACCCCAAATCTCCAGGCATTTCCTAAACCCTGGTTACAGAACAAGCAGAGCAGGAATCAAACATTAAAAGTTGGGGATAGACCCGAACAGGGCTTTTTTGGTAGAAAAAGCCCAGCAGGAACTCATTAGCATATTAGGCCACACCCCTGATGGCGCAAACTTATTAGCATATTAGGCCACACCCCCTGGCAGCACAGCTAATTAGCATATTAGACCACATCCCCATGTTACCAGAAGTGTGGTCATCCAGCCACACCCACTTTTTTTTCTTATTCTGTTTACCTTGTTTGTTGTCAAAACCCAGGGCTTTTTTTGTAGCAGGAACTCCTTTGCATGTTAGGCCACACACCCCTCATGTAGCCAATCCTAATGAGTTTCTGCTGTTGGGTGTGGCCTGTTATGCTAATGAGTTCCCGCTGGGCTTGGCCAACTTGGAAGCCAGCCAGAACTCCGTTCCTGTGCATTCCTGCCCAAAAATAGCCCTGGACCTGAAGCTTCAGGATCTCCACGAGAGAAATCTAGAGTTCCTATCCTGGGCACAAGGACCTGGTGAAGCCAAAGCACAAGATGGTTTGGTTAAAAGGTTCCTGAACTAGGAGAGGCCAGTGAGCAACTGAAATGTGTTGTAAAGAATGAATCCCACCCACCTTTCCTTTAGCCAGAATTTGGTCATGCATCCTGCCAACAGCTAGAAAGTTGTTCTTCCTCCTGAGTGAGATAGATACCTGAGATGTCTTGTGCTGCCAGCAAAAATTGCCAGTTGGTCTGGAAAGAAACAATTATGTCCCTTGAATAAAGAATTCACGTCTCACCAGTTTGGTGTAGTGGTTAGACTGCTGGACTAGGATCTGGGAGCCCCAGGTTCAAATCCCCACTCTGCATGGACACTTGTTGCATGACCTTGGTCCTGTCACATACATAGCCTAACTTACCCCACACAGTTGTTGTGAGAATAAAATGGAAGACAGGAGAATGATATCAGCCACTTTGGATCCCTATTGGGGAGAAAGGTGGAGTGAAGATTAAGTAAAATAAAATAAATTGAAATAAAATAAAACATATGAAAACAGGGCAGTTAAAGCATCTCATGGTACAGAGGTAACGATCATCTGATAAGATTCCACTCAGCCTCTATTCAAGGGACAGGACATTTTATTCTCCAGGCCTGTGATATGTCCTAGCTGATTGTCCCAAGCTTGGGTAGGGATCCTCCTTTGTTTTTTGGGGTCCCTCTGAAAGCAGATAGGTCTAGTCAGAGGATGTGTGGCCTGCCTGCTTCACGGGAGTCAGCTGTTGGCGAATAGGTAGGGGGTCTTTCCCTGGAGGTTCCAGCATGCTTGGAGTCTTGGATTCAGTGAGGACCATGGAAGGCTTCTCACCCCTTGAGGAGCCTTCCTCCCATAGAGAGGTGAGGCCCGGGCAGGATTATTTTGTTGGAATTCTTACAGGGGAGGAGGAGACAGAAATAATACCCTAAGGCCACTTAGGGAGTCTGTAGCAGAGAGGAAAAATCTGACCTGGGGACCTCCCAGATCACTGTCATTATACTATACCAGCTCCTACGCACACGTACAGGTATACCAGAGGTGAAGGTGATTCAGAAGTCACATTGGGTGGATTCAGACTTTTGGATAATGGCAGATTATTATGTGGGATAAAGGGATGTTCCGGCATGCTCACCTTTCTGGTTCCTATAGGAAACCAGCCCAAACTTCTAGGTTCGAGTCTCAGGTTGGTACCTGACTCACCTGGATTGAGTCCTGGCAGCTTGGAGGCTCCCCAAAAGACAAGGTGACCTCTTTCATTTAACTGCATTCTTGCAATGTAGAGCCAGCTTTCAAGCAACACCAGAAGTTTGAAAAATGTGGGATTGATCTCTTCTCTCAGGAAGTTACAAGATGCTCAGAATATATCATGCTCACTGGCTGTTCTTTCCCTCTGGGTTAATGTTGCCAACAAGCCTAGAAAAAATGTTCTCTCCCTCTAAGGTAAAGGTTTCCCTTGCTCGAAAGCTAGTCGAATCCAACTCTAGGGGACAGTGCTCATCTCTGTTTCCAAGCCGAAGAGCCAGTACTGTCTGAAGATGTTTTCGTGGTCATGTGGCCAGCATGACTAAACATCAAGGCACACGGAATGCTGTTACCTTCCTACCAAAATGGTACCTATTTACCTACTAGCAATGTCTTGCTTTCAAACTGCTAGATTGGCAGGAGCTGGGGCCAGAGATGGGAGCTCACTCCGTCATGTGGCACTAGGGTCTTGAACTGCCAAACTACAGACCTTCCAGTCTGCAGCTTATTGTCTTAACCTCTGAGCCACTGTGCCCTTCTCTCCCTCTAATAGAGGCTTAATGTGAGGAAATGGGTATCTGAATGTTTTCATGGCATAGTGGTACATAACACCACCTGGTAAATAACATCCCATTAAGCCTTTATTAAAGGGACAGGACAGGGGTCTTTTATATTTATTTATTTATATTTATACTTTCGGCTTATATACCGCCCTAACCTCAGAGGGTCTCTGGGCGGTTTACATAGTGGTTCTAAGCAACCGGTTTTAACCTAACTAGGGCCACATAGTCTACAGGGTGGTGATTGCCTACCAGCACCCCAGGCTAGTTGTCATCCAGCTTCCTTTTCGTGGCTTCAGATATTGGCATCCTGGTGCCCTTTTTTTTTCTGGAGCCGATCTTCCGGGCAGCTTCCTCCGGCAGGTCTCGTCCTGGTGCATGGTTCTGTGTTGGCTGCAGTTCCGGCTATTGCCCATAGGTGGCTTCGCCGCGCCACACATCACCACGCTCTCTAGGCCTCCACTTCTCCAGGCTCCGCCTTCCAACGTTGCTCCACTGGTCACCAGGAACTGCTCGCCACCGTCACCGCCGCTGCCGCCGCCACCGAAACCTCCACGTCACAAGGAGGAGGGGGGTGCCCCCTGCCACCTAGGGCAGGTACCCACTTTATCTACTTGCATTTATGATGCTTTCGAACCGCTGGGTGGACGGGAGCTGGGACATGGGCCGGGAGCTCACTCCGGCTGCGGTGAGTTTCGAACAGCCGTAATGGCTGTTCATTGATGTTACTTTGCAGGCGTTCTTACTGCCTGCGCCACCGCTCCCGCTTCGTAGAAAAACAGCTGCAGGAGCTCATTAGCATATGATATGCTAATGAGCTATTGGGCTATTAGCATATGCCACGCCCCTGACATCACCGGAAGTGATGTCAGAAGGGGAAGTAAAAGGGGGGGGAGGCATCTTCAAAAGCCTCCCCTTCCCTTCCCCAGCTGGCCTGGGTGGGGGAGCTAAGAGAGAAGGGGTTTAAAGTTTAAACTCCTTCTCACTAGAGTTGGGCCACAGAAGGAGGAAAGAGGGAAGGAAAGAGTGAGAGTAGAGAGAAGGAAAGAAGGAAGGAAAGAGGGAAAGAAAGAGAAGGAAAGGAGGAGGGAAAGAAAGAGAGGGAAGAAGGAGGGAAACAGGGAAAGGAGGGAAAAAGAGAAGAGAAGAAGGTGGGAAAGAAAGAAAGAAAGAAAGAAAGAAAGAAAGAAAGAAAGAAAGAAAGAAAGAAAGAAAGAAAGAAAGAAAGAAAGAAAGAAAGAAAGAGAGAAGAAGGAGGGAAAGAGGAAAAGGGAGAAGGAAAGGAGGAAATGAAAGACATTTGGCGGCAATTCGGCCCCATTATATCCTATAGGCCATTGAAGTCAATGGTGAAAACATAGGGTATATTCTGGCGGCTGGAGGAGAGGGGTTTGAGGGAGAGGCTCCAAACTCACAGGGTAGCTGATGGAGCCTCTCCCCAAGATACCCACCATGTTTTAAGAACATTGGATTAGGGGTCCAATTCTATGGGCCTCCAAACAGGTTGCCCCTATTCCCTCCATTGTTCTCTGTGGTGAACGTAGAGAACAATGGAAGGAATGGGGGCAACCTGTTTGGGGGCCCATAAAATTGGACCCCCTGGTCCAATGTTCTTGAAACTTGGTGGGTATATTGAAGAGAGGCTCCATCAGCTACCCTGTGAGTTTGGAGCCTCTCCCTCAAACCCCTCCCCTCCAGCCCCCAGAATATACCCTATGTTTTCACCATTGACTTCAATGGCCCATAGGATATAATGGAGCTGAAAGACTCCGGGGACGCCGGCTGGGGGTGGGGCTTGGCTCCTGAGCTGCCAGAGCTGTGCTCCGGTGTGCTCCCCCCCAAAAGACCCTTGGGACAGGATATTGTTTATCCAGAAAGTTGACAACCCTACTCTGAGTGCTGGGTGCCCTTGTAGAAGCCACTTGTGATTGCAAGTTGTATCAGAAGCAGCTAGCAGGAATGACTGTCTCCTATTTTCTGTTTCAGGTGAGGGAAGAAGGAAATGGACAGAGAGGAGAAGGAAGCAGGCCCAATCCTTCCAGAAGGGCTCATTTCTGAGCCTGCCACCATATGTCCTGAAGGGGCAAGTTATGACAGGGGCAAATGGTACAGGAACAGGGCCACAGTCAATCCCATGCCTCTGCATTTCCAAAGAGCCTTTGAAGGAGACAAATCGGACAAGGAACTTCTGTAACTGGGTCGCTAAGCCTGATCGGGGGGGGCGGTTGCGGTTGTGTGTGAATAAATTTGTAAGATGTTTTTAAAATACACAAAGATGAGGAATGGGCAGGGGAAAGAACAAAAGTAATGATTTTCTGTATGTAACTCCTCTATTTGTCATTTCATGTTATACATAGATAAACTGTGAGGTTAAAAAGTTCATATCCATCTTCTTAATATGAATAGAAAGTTCAAATAATATAATATTAGAAAGTTCATGTCTTTATATTTCTCTCTTATCCAATTATAACATGGAGTTCATAGTCCAACAAAGTCTTCTTCCATTTGCCCTTTAAACATCGAGGTCAATGTATCAATTTCTGCACTTTCCATAATCTTCGCTATTAGATCATGTTCAGAAGGTGTTGATGGAAGTTTCCAGTAAGTTGCAAATAAAATTCTAGCTGCAGTTACTACATGGATTATAAAATATCTTTTATTTTTGTCAAAATCCTCTGGTATACAATTCAACAAAAACAATTCTGGTCGAAAAGGTACAGAAATGTGCAAAATTGTCTGTATCAGAATATATACCATAACCCAAAACTTACACACCATATCACATGGCCACCACATATGATAAAGCATACCCACATATTTTTTATACTTTCAACAATTATTTGACATATTTTTATATGTTTTAGCTAAGCCTGATTGTTGACATGTCTTTCAGTGCCTAGGAACTGTTAGCATCAGGAAGGAATAACTCAAATATGAGGATTTGTTTTACTGACTTGCAAGACTCTTTTCTTATTTTATTTTTTCTTTATTTACTTCATTTCTATCCTACCTGTCTCCTCAATAGGGACCCAAAGGAGCTTACATTTTCCTTCTTGTTGTGTCCGCAGACCACTACGGGCCATAGTGAAGAGCCTGAGCTTGAGTACCTGAGAACAGTGGGACTGGGGCTCCTGGCTCCCGAGTAGGGGAACCAATAGGAACGGCGGCGGGAATTCAAACCTGCCAATGGCACCAGGGGGCGTCCCCTTTCAGCTGTATATAGTTGGCCTCCTGGCCAGGTAGTTTTGTCTTGTGTTGTATAATAGCGAACCATGCTGATCACTACATCATTGTCTGTGGTTTCATTATGCGTCTAACCCACTATACAACAATGGCGACGAGGATGGGATCCTGTTGAGCGCTCAAGCCGGCTGTCAGACAACGATACCGAAGACTCGCTCCATTGCTCCATGTGCGTCGTCCATGAGCACCGCAGAGGGTGAATCCAGAGCCGTGTCACAGCCGCCGACTAGCACAATGGCCATCGCTCCAGGATCCAGGCTGCTGCCGCCGTTCGACACCTCCCAGCCCCAGTGATGGGGAACCTGGGTTACGGGTTTGTGGCAAGCCTTCGTATTCTATCAGATCACGGATGAAGACCGAAAGAGAGGACTGCTTCTCTGCTCTTGCGGCCCCGTGATCATAGAACTGGCTCAATACCTGCTCTCTCCCAAGAAGGTGGAGGAGTGCACGGTCAACGAGATTGTTAAGGCCGTGCAGAACTACTATTCCCCGAAGCCGTCAGAGATGACCTGCCACATGGTCTTCCAGCATCGGAACCAGCAGGGCAAAGAAACCGCCGCGGAGTTCCTTGGGGAGCTCCGCTGCTTGGTGGCCGACTGTGCCTTCAGAGCGTACTTGAATATGGCTCTCCGTGACCGATTCGTCACGGGCCTCAGGGAGGAGAAACTCCGGTGCCGAATAATGGAGGGCGAGAAGGTGACCATCGCCTCAGCTTTAGCCACCGTCACCGTATGGGAGAGGTCACACCCGACCACCACCACTACTCACCGTGTGGCCTCCCCTGGAAGCAGCGACCTTGACAACCCCGAGGGACACCGCATGCTAGCACAACATCGTGCGCCAGCACCGCCCGCCAGCTCCAAGCAACCCGGCTCAGCAGCGCAGGAGTGTGCCAGCTGCGGAGGTCAGCATGAGAGGAAATCATGCCGGTTCAGGGGCGCCACATATCGAGACTGCGGCCGCACGGGCCACATTGCAAGGGTTTGCCGCTCCAAGCCATTCCGCGCAGTGCAAAAACTGCCCCACTGCAGGACTGAGGCGCATTTCGAGGACTGCGCGGCCCCAATGGAGGACCTATACCTACTGACCAATGCCCCGGCAGCCCGAGCACAGGTACTGAAACTCCCCAGTCAGGCCTCTACCCCAAAAATATACGTCCAGGTCAAAGTAGAGGGGGTCCCCTTACAACTGGAACTTGATTCGGGCTCCGCATGTTCCATAATTTCGGAGGCCACACTAAAGCAGATTTGCCCAAACGGGGGCCCCTGCTTGCGGCCATCACCCATGATGCTCATGGACTTTCAAAGAAACTGAGTGTCAGTGAAGGGAGTCGGGAGTTTCAGGGTGCAGTACCGTGGCTTCAAGGGCCACTCGGACTTGCTCGTAGTCGAGGGGGACCTAGTCAGCCTCCTGGGAAGGGCTTGGTTTGAACCCCTGGGAATCGCAATCGAGGGGGTCCAGCAATGCGCAACCCATGACTTCCAGGAGGCGTGCTGCGAGTTCCCATCCATCTTCGACGGGTCCCTGGGCTGATACACGGCCCCCCCGGTCTCGCTACAACTTGACCCCACGGTGGCCCCTACCCGCATGTGGGCCAGGTCTGTTCCGTTTGCTCTAAACCCCAAAATTGACACGGAACTGGACTGCCTGGTGGCTCAAGGGGTCCTGGAGCCGGTCTCCCACGCAGCGTGGGAAACCCCGATCGTGACCCCAATTAAACCTTATGGGGACGTCCGCATCTGCACGGATTATAAATGCATGATCAATCGGGCATTGCAGGACCATTCCTACCCGGTCTCGATGGTGAGCCACGTTCTGGCCACCTTGGCAGGGGCCAAGATCTTTGGCAAACTAGATCTGGCCCAAGCTTACCAGCAACTGCCTGTAGATGGGCCGACCGCAGAGGCCCAAACCATTGTAACCCACCGGGGGGCCTTCAGGGTCAAGTGCCTGCAATTCGGGGTGAGCGTGGCACCCGGGATTTTCCAGCAACTGATGGACTCTCTCCTTAAAGGGATTCCTGGCGTCACACCATTCTTTGATGATGTGATGATCGCCACTGCCACGCCTGACGAGTTCGCCTCCCGCCTCCGCATGGTCCTCAGCTGTTTCCAGGACACTGGCCTCAAAGTCAAGCGTGAAAAGTGCCAGTTCAGGGTATCGTCCATCAATTTCTTGGGCTTCATAGTGAATGCAGACAGACTCCACCCGGCCCAGGACAAGGTGAAGGCCATCGTGGAAGCGCCGCCCCCGACCTCCAAAGCCGAGCTCCAGGCTTTTCTCGGACTTTTGAATTTTTACCATGCCTTTCTCCCCCACAAGGCAGCGGTAGCTGAGCCCCTCCACTGGTCGCTCGACAAGAAGGCGCCCTGGGTCTGGGGCCCGCAGCAGGCCGCCACGTTCCGGGCCGTCAAGGCCCTGCTAATCTCGAACTCGGTCCTGTCACACTTTGACGAGTCCCTGCCCGTGGTCCTGGCTTGTGATGCGTCTCCATATGGGGTGGGAGCCGTGCTGGTGCACCGGCTCCCAGACGGCCGGGAGGTCCCGGTTGCGTACTACTTGCGGACCGTATCTGCGGCCGAGCGGAACTATGCCCAGATAGACTGCAAGGGACTGGCAGTCGTGGCCGGGGTGAAGAAGTTCCACGACTTCATCTATGGTCGTCCCTTCACCATCGTTACGGACCACCGGCCGCTGCTGGGCCTTTTCGCAGCGGATCGCCGGATGCCCCAGGTACTCTCCCCTTGGGTCTTGCGGTGGTCCATCTTCCTGGCGGGCTACCATTATACGCTCCAGCACCAGCCGGGCAAGGCGATCGGCCACGCGGACGCGCTGAGCCGCCTCCCCCTGCCAGACGAAGGGGAGGACCTGGACCCGGCTCATCACATCCTCCAGATGGAGAGTCTTCTGGACGCCCCCCTCCAGGTCATGGATGTCGCCCGCCGCTCTGCCCGTGACCCCATCCTCTCCCGGGTTCTCAGCTGGGTGGTGAGGGGGTGGCCTACGGCCTCGGCAGGCCCGGAGTTCTGCGCATTTACAACGCAGTGTGAGGAACTATCGGCACACAAGGGCTGCCTGCTGTGGGGGGACTGGGTCGTAGTCCCCAGCATGCTCCAGCAACAGGTCCTGCAGGCTCTGCACGAGGTGTGCCCCGGCATCGTGCGGATGAAGGCCCTCGCCCGGAGCTATGTCTGGTGGCCAGGCATGGACAGGGAAATAGAGGCCTGGGTGAAGCATTGCCAGATCTGCCAAGAGGTCCAGCCAAGCCCACCACGCGCACCCACACAGTCATGGGAATCAACAAGGACCCCGTGGTCCTGGCTCCACATCTGTTGAGGATGGGTGAGTGGGCGTCAACGTGGCAAATGGGGTTCAATGTGACCAAGTGCAAAGTGATGCACATTGGAGCCAAAAATCCTAAATATAAATACACGTTGATGGGGTCTGAACTGGCAGAGACGGACCAAGAGAGAGATCTTGGAGTTGTAGTGGATAACTCAATGAAAATGTCTAGACAGTGTGTAGCTGCAATAAAGAAGGCCAATGCTATGCTGGGGATTATTAAGAAGGGAATTGAAAACAAATCAGCCAGTATCGTCATGCCCCTGTATAAATCATTGGTGCGACCTCATTTGGAATACTGTGTACAGTTCTGGTCACTACTTCTCAAAAAGGATATTATAGCATTGGAAAAAGTGCAGAGAAGGGCAACTAGAATGATAAAAGGGTTGGAACACCTTCTCTATGAAGAAAGGTTAAAATGCTTGGGGCTCTTTAGCTTGGAGAAACGACGGCTGAGGGGTGACATGATCGAGGTTTATAAGATTATGAATGGGATTGAGCAGGTTGAGAAAGAAGTACTTTTCTCCCTTTCTCACAATACAAGAACTCGTGGGCACTCCATGAAATTGCCGAGCAGTCGGGTTAGAACAGATAAAAGGAAGTACTTCTTCACCCAAAGAGTGATTAACATATGGAATTCACTGCCACAGGAAGTGGTGGCAGCTACAAGCATGGACAGTTTCAAGAGGGAATTAGATAAACATATGGAGCAGAAGTCCATCAGTGGCTATTAGCCACAGGGTATAGATGGGAACTCTCAGTCTGGGGCAGGTAGTGCACTCTATTCTTGGTGCTGGAAGGGGCAGCAGTGGGAGGGCTTCTGGTGCCCTGGCCCCACTGCTGGACCTCCTGATGGCACCTGGTATATTTTAGCCGCTGTGTGACAGAGGGTTGAACTAGATGGGCCATTGGCCTGATTCAACATTGGCTTCTCTTATGTTCTTATGTTCTTATGACTTCGCTGGGTCCTTCCACGGGTTAACATTCCTGGTAACCGTGGACACGTACTCCAAGTGGCTGGGGGTGAGTCCAGTCTCCTCCACCTCCGCAAGTGCCACCATCCGAGCCCTCCAGAAGATCTTTGCCATGCATGGCTTGCCGGACACCATCATCTCTGACAACGGCCCGGCATTCACATCTGAGGAATTCCAGCGGTTCCTGCGGAACAACTTGATCCGTCATATCAGGTCAGCGCCCTTCCACCCCGCCATGAATGGCCAAGCGGAGCGCATGGTCCGCACGGCTAAGAAAGCTTTAAGCCACCTGACTGAGGGTGACTGGGAGTCACGCATAGCCCTGTTCCTGCTGGCGAACTGGACAACACCTAATCTAGTCAGCGGCCGATGCCCCGCAGAGCTCCTCATGGGCCGGAGACCCGCCATCCTCCTGGACTGTCTGCACCCCGACAGGGCCCCAATGGGGCGCAACTAGGTCGAGGACCGGGAGGTGCCCCGGGGCTTCTTCCCAGAGGACCCGGTGTTCACAAGGAACTACGGCTGGGGCCCGAAGTGGCTGGCCGGGAAGGTAATCTGCCCCACAGGCCCCGTCTCCTATGAGGTGTCAACGAATGACGGGCAGGTTCTGCGGCGCCACATGGACCAGCTGAGGCGACGCCTACTTCCAATGGTTGGAGACCTGGGGGACCAAGGGGAGGTGAAGCAGGCCCCACAAGAAGCCCAGGGAGAACCCAAAGTGGAACGGGACCTCAGGGAGACGGGCCTCAGCGACTGGCAGCTCGCAACGCCCGAAGCCTCAACAGCTGAGGGCCCAACGGCGAGAGGGAGGAGGCGAGGCGACAGGCCCCACCGCACCTCCACGACTTGGCTGTGGAGAAACCCCAATGCCAGTACTGTGGCGGTCCTCTAGGGAACGCAGAGCCCCCGCGTACCTGAAGGACTATGTCACCTAGACAGGGGGAGGGGTGTTGTGTCTGCAGACCACTACGGGCCATAGCGAAGAGCCTGAGCTTGAGTACCTGAGAACAATGGGACTGGGGCTCCTGGCTTCCAAGTAGGGAACCAATGGGAACGGCGGCGGGAATTCAAACCCGCCAATGGCACCAGGGGCGGCCCCTTTCGGTTGTATATGGTTGGCTTCCTGGCCAGGTAGTTTTGTCTCGTGTTGTATAATAGCGAACCATGATGATCACTACATCGTTGTCTGTGGTTTCATTATGTGTCTAACCCACTATACAACACTTCTCTGTGTTATCCTCTCAACAACCCGATGAGGTGGGTTCAGCTAAGTAAGTGTGACTGGCCCGCAGTCATCCTGAAAGTTTCTATGGTAGATTGAGGATTTGAAAATGAAGCCTCTCAGAGGCTAGTGAGACACTTTAACTTATCCACAGTGTCTATTTTAAGATGCAACCATGAGTCCCAGCAGCAATATAAGTAAAGAGGTATGGGCACAGAAAAAGGGAATGCCTCATCAAAGATGACTTGTAAGTCTTTACAATTCTTTATATTAAAACTAAGAGTTTTTTCAAAAGAAAATGCACTGCACTAATTAACTAGGGCAGCTTTTTCATCAATGAAAATATTTAGAAAACCTGGTTAATCCATTAAACAATTGCAGTCACTGCTCCTGAATCTCTGGTGCTTTACTTCTCTTCTTTATTATGCAATGTTCCTATCAGCCAAACCAAGAAACAGCAGGATATCTAGGTCTGGTCAAAATCTAAGCAAAACCAAAGACTGAAGTCTCCTTGGGGATTCTGGCCTCCCTAGCATTTTGAGAGCCCTCCTGATAGATTGGAAAGATTAGTAAGGGCCAAGATATGCTGGGAGCACTACATGATGGGAGCTGATAGCTGCTATGCCAGACTCCAGGTTTGAATAGGGCTGGGATGCCTACATAAGCTGCTGTGTTCCTTCTTCAATAATATTAGAACTCAGAGGCACTCAATGAAGTTGATGGGCCATAGATTCAGGATTAGGGATGGACATGAACCGGCTTGGATTTATTGTGACTCTGTGCTTTGAGAGCAGTCCTTTTAAGCTTGCAATGCCAGTGGCACTGGGTTCTGCTGGGCACTAGTACATTGCAGTGGTTCTGTTGAGCTTGTAAAAACCCTTTCCCTGCTTGGAATGTGATCCTGTGCTTCACATCAGTCCTGTTCAGCTGGCATTGCCACAATGGCACTGGGTTCTGCTGGGCACTAGTACATTGCACTGGTTCTGCTGGGGAATTACTAAAAGGAATGAAAGGATTGCTCATTGGAAACAATGGGAGAGGCTTGAAGAAGACTTATTAGAGATAATGGGACCCAGGAATGCCAGTTGACCTGCATGGACTCCACTGAGATACATTGCAGCACAAAATACTTACACTGAAAATGCAGAGTGGATTTTCAATTAATGTCTCTGAGTCCAGATAAACTGCTGTGGGACTGGAATAACAGCCCCCAGAGTGGATTGACAGCCCATGGGTCATGGCAGGTGTGTCCTGGGCCTAGAATCAAATCCACCAGAGTGGAATTGGGGTCCCTGATAGTAAGAGAAGTCCACTGGCATTGGAATGACAAGTTGCAGAGTTGAGTGACGACCCTTGGGAGGAGCAGAAGTGTTCTCAAGCTGGAATGACAGCCCCTAGAGTGGATTGATGGCTTGTGGGTTGTAGCAGAAGTATTCTGGGACTGGAATGACAATACCCAGGGTGGATTAATGGCCTGTGGGTCATAGCAGAAGTGTTCTGGGCCTAGAATGACAGCCCCTGAAGGGGATGTCATTCCACTCTGGGGGAATATTCCAGCTCCAGAACACTTCTGCTACACCAAGGGGTTTTAATTCCACTCTGGGAGCTGTCATTCCAATCCCAGAACTCATCCACTCCTCCCAGGGGCTGTCATTCCAGTCTGGGGGCTGTCATTCCTGTCTCAGAAGACTTCTGCTACTCTCAGGGGCTGTCTTTCCACTCTGCAACCTGTCATTCCTGGCCCAAAACAGTTCTGCTACTCCCAGTGGCTGTCATTTCACTCCAGAGCTGTCATTCCAGTCCCAGAACACTTCTGCTACTCCCAGGGAGTGTCCTCCCTAAACTGGGTACATGAGTGGCCACTCATTAACACAGAAATTCCTACTCAGCAGCAATCTGGACCCATGAGTCTTGAACTTCCCTTTGCCCATTTTAAGATTACAGCAGTTATATTCTGCTCAGGATATGAACTGCTCTGCTTGGTAGGGAAAAGAATTATAGGGAATATTGCTCCCAGGGACTGTCATTCCAGTTCCAGAACAATTTTGTTACTCCTAGGAGCTGTCATTTCACTCCAGAAAACTTCTGCTACTCCCAGGGGCCATCATTCCACTCTGCAACCTGTCATTCCAGTGCCAGTAGACTTTTTCTACTCTCAGAGGGCCCCATTCCAATATGAGGGCTCTCATTCTAGTCCCAGGACATTTCTGCTAACCCCAAGGGCCATCATTCAAATATGGGGGCTGTCATTCCACTCCCAGAACACTTCTACCACTACCAAGGACTGTCATTCCACTTTGGGGGCTATTATTTCAGTCCCAAAGCAGTTTATCTGGGCCTAGACACATTAATTGAAAATCCACTCCACATTTTCATTGCAATTGTTTTAAGTTGTAAAGTATTTAAATGGAACCCACACAAGTCAATTGGCATTCCAGGCTTCCATCTTAGTCAATGAGCCTTCAGGCCTCTCCCATTTTTTCCAGTGGGCAATCCTGTCATTCTTTTCAGTGCACCCCTTCTACTGGGCATGTAAACTTCCTTGCTTGGAGTGTGATTCTGTGCTTCACATCAGTCCTGTTGAGCTGGCATTGCCACAATGATGATGGGTTCTGCTGGATGCTACATATTGCATTGGTTCTGCTGGACTCAACAGGGCACTAGTGCATAGCACTGGTTCTTGCATCCCCCCCTGCTTGGAGTGTGAGTGTGTGCTTCACATCAGTCCTGTTGCATTGCCACAATGGCACTGGGCTCTACTGGGCACTAGTATATTTATTTATTTAATTCAATTTGTATATTGCACTGGTTCTGCTGGGCTTGCAAAAAAAACCCCACTCCCTTGCTTGGAGAGTAATTCTATGCTTAACATAAGTCCTGCTGAGTTGGAAATTGCTATAAAGGCACTGGATTCTGCTAGGCACTCTTTGATTGCACTGGTACTGCTAGGCACTCTGTACATTTCACTGGTTCTGCTAGGTTTGCAAAAATACCCCTTCCCACCACCACCTTCAGTTTCTACTGCAGAGATTGTCTGGCTTAGCCTTAATCCTGTTGGGTTTGCAGTGCCACAGTAGCATTGGTTCTGCTGTGTACACTGCACTGTTTCTGCTGGGCCTTCTGATTCCGCTGGGCCTGTGTACATTGCACTGTTTCTGCCCTAGCAATAGTTGCTGGTGTAAAAAAATTACACGATTACCTGTATGGCCGGCCCTTTATGGTCGTAACAGACCACAAGCCCCTCTTGGGCCTACTTGCCCCAGACTGCCAGACCCCGCAAATGCTGTCTCCCAGGGTGCTATGCTGGTCGATCTTCCTGGCGGGGTACCAATACTCGCTCATCCACCACCCCAGTAAAGTGATGGGACATGCCGACGCTCTGAGCTCTCTCCTGTTGCCATCTTCTGATCCCAACTCGGCTCCGGCTCACCACATTGCCTTGCTGGAGTCCCTGCCCAATTGCCCGGTCCTGGTGGTGGATGTATTGCGCCACACTGCCCGGGATCACATCCTCTCCCGGGTCTTAGACTGGGTGGGGAGGGGGTGGCTCGTGGGCCAGGTCAGACTAGAGTTCACTGCATTCTCATCTCGCAGGGACGAGCTGTCCTCCCACAAGGGGTTCCTGCTGTGGGACAGCTGGGTGGTGATCCCCACACCTCTGCAAAAGCGAGTACTCACCGCCCTGCATGAGAACCACCCAGGGATCATCAGGATGAAAGCCTTAACCCGAAGCTATGTGTGGTCCCTGGGGTTGGACAGTGAAATTGAGGACAAGGTAAAGCTATGCCAGAATTGTCAGGAGTCGTGACCAGAGCCTGCAAAAGCCCTGGTGCAGCCATGGGAGTCCTCTCACAAGCCTTGGGCATGCCTACATTTGGATTTTGTGGGGCTGTTTCAGGGACAGATCTTCTTTATATTAGTAGATGCTTACACTAAGTGGCTGAAGGTAGTGCTGGTTCCCTCCACTTCATCCCACTCAACCATCCATACAATGTGGCAGATTTTCAGCTCCCAGGGTATACCAGACTCCTTGGTAACTGACAACGACATAGCCTTCACCTCTGCTGAATTTCAGGGGTTTGTACAATATTATGGCATAAGGCACACAAGCTCTGCCCCATTCCACCCTGCAATGAACGGCCAGGCAGAGCACATGGTCAGAACCACAAAAGAGTCCCTGTGCTGCATGGACCACAGGGACTGGGACTACAAGCTAGCCGCCTTCCTATTTGGCCAGCGCACAACTCCCCACACCACGACCAGCTGCAGTCCAGCCGAACTCCTCATGGGATGGTGCCTGATGATGCGGCTGGACCGCCTCCACCCAGACCGGGCACAAGAACATGACACAGCCCCCATAGGGCAGGAGGTCCCATGAGGTTTCTTCCCAGGGGATCCCATGTACACCCGGAACTACGCCCAGAGTCCCACATGGATCCAACCAGGGTCGTCTGGGTGACAGGGCCGCTCTCTTACAAGGTCTCCAGCAAAGATGGTCAACTACTGAGATGGCACATGGATCAGCTGCACTGCTGTCTACTTCCAGTGGACCCTGACGACAGCGAATGCAAGGGCCCCGACCCCAGAGAACCTGAGGCATCTGCTGCAACGCTGCCAGGAGCAAGTGCTCTGCCTGAAGCTGATAACAATGACACCTTGGAGCCAATCAGCAGCCAGGAGCTGAGGAACACATCTGCCCCTGTCAAGCACCCAGGAGATGGCACCAGCAAGAACACCCCCAGAGAACATGGCCCCACTTATCTCAGGGACTATGTCTGCTAGGGGGGATCTGGACTTAGTGGGGAGGGGTGTTGTGTACCAAGAGAGACTGCACACGCAGTCGGGCTCACACGTGGCCATGCGGACAAGCCAAGCTTCGCATCCACAACAATAGAAGCAGAGGATCCTAGAAGTCGCCAATTGGCCAGTTCGGATCCTAAAGAGAACCAATGAGGGACAGTGGCAATGTAAATAACCCTATCACAGGAATGGGTGTGTGTGCTGGGTGTGGTTGGAATGGGAATATAAGTGGACCTTTGGGTCCCACAAGTATCTCAAGTTCTCCATTTAACTAATAAAGTATGAGCTGAAATCACTCCTCCATGCATCAGTCTCAGTACTTTATAACCTGGTTCCCTTGACTTTATGTGCTCTGAACTTTGGAATTCTGAAGATGCTGGTCCTTGGAAAGTGAGCTGCTCTGCCTACACACCTCCCCCTATCCTCAGTGCCTGTCATTGGAGCTCTGCCTGCTCGCCTCCCTTCCATCCTCAGTTTGCCCCTTGCCTAGCTTCCCCCACCCATTGTCAGTGCAGCACTTGCTTGGCTCCCCCTTGTTGGGGCTCTGCCCTCTTGCCCCCATCATCAGTTTGCTGCCTCTCCCCCATGAGTGCAGTGTTCCTTTGGTTCTGGTCCCCCCATCATCAGTGTTCCCCCTCCCCCTCTCAGCTTGCTGCTTATCTGCCCAGTCCCCCCCCCATTCTCACCACTGAGCAGCTGAGGAAAGAGGAAGAGGCCTCGAAGGCAGGGCAGGCTGAGGAGGGGGTAATATCTGCAGCAGGTATAGCTCCTCTTCCAATGGCATGGTAGGCAGTCCAGGCCCATAGCAAGAAGTTTTTAAATAGGGGGGCTTTTTTAAAAATCAGAGGGCACTGAAATTTGCAGCCCTTTAAATGCTTTGGGGAAGAAGTGGGGGCCACGTGCCCATACTCCAAGTCACAAATTTGAGGCTTGGAATGTAAGTGCGTGCACACGCCCCCCCCCCCACTTTAAATGCTTTGGGGGAGAAGCGGGGCCGATCCAGGTGGCTCCCCCAAGCACTCCTCCAGGTATTTGGCCTGTTGCAGCACCCGGTCAAAGAAGCCAGTCTCCCAAGGCTGGCCGAGCAGCAGCCGAGCCACCCAGCTGGCCTCGACCTGGCATTTGTGCTGGCATTGACAGTGTGCATCTTGGAGGCACACATAACTGTGCAAAGAGCACTGCAGCAGCTCAGCGGCCTGTGTCCATTCGTGGGTGAAGTGCATCCACATGCTGTCAGTGTATTATTTATTTTTTATTTCTTCAGACTTATATCCCTCCCATTCCAGCCCAGGCTGGCTCAGGTGGCTTACATAAAATCAATACAACATAATATAATAATATAATAAAGCAGTTAAAACAGTGTTAAAACAATTATAAACCCTAATAACTGCTAGATTGCAGTAATGATGTTCATGATGGCTGCCATCAGCTACTTCTCTTCCCATGGCTGGTTCACGGTCTTCTATGTTTGTATTTTGCTGTCTGTCCAGCTGCAGTTCCAGGCTGGTAACGTACGTTCATACATTCATACCAGGGTAGCGGGCCTCTTGCTTAGTTGTTAATGGTGGCGGTGGCTCCAAAAGCCTGGTGGAAGAGCTCCATTTTACAGGCCCTGTGGAAATGTAATAAGTTCCTCCAGGACCTCATTCCACCAGGATGGAGCCGCCACTGAGAAAGCCCATGCCCTGGTTGTCCCCAGCCTGGCCTCCTTAAGACTCGGGAAGGCCAAAGAATTCTGGACCCCTGAACACAGTGTTCTCTGGGGAACATGTGGGGAAAGGCAGTCCCTCAGGTATGTAGGTCCCTGGCCATAAAGGGTTTTAAAGGTAAGAACCAGCACCTTGAAACAAATTCGGTATGCTATCGGCAGCCAGTGCAGTGCCTTGAGCACAGGCTGGATGTGCTCCCAAATTGGAAATCCCATCAACAGCCTGGCTGCAGTGTTTTGCACCAGCTGCAGCTTCCAGATTTGAGACAAGAGCAGCCCCATATAGAGAGCATTGCAGTGTAGAGAAGGTCAAAGGGGGTCAGTGGATTCTGCAGGAGCCAAGCGAGATGGAGAGGATGAGGCAGAGGCAACCGGGGGGTGGGTGGCTTGGCTGGGAGGGAAGAGGAGGTCAGGAGCAAAGGTAATGCAGGGAGGTGACCGGAGCAGGTCAGGACCAAAAGCACATTCACTGTCTGGCCGCTGCAGGGAAAGAGGCCTGCCCTGCTGGCAGAGACAGAGTGGAAAGTGAGGAGCTGAAGAAGCCCATCACTGCCTGAGGCTGGGAATTCCAAGAAGGAATGCAGAATGTCCATCCACTCATCTGGAGAGCGGGGCAAAGCTAGCCAAACAGGGTCTCCCCCCACTTCTCTCTCAGACCAATTCATGTCTTGGAGTGCAAGCATGCGCAGCCTTCCCCCTGCTTGTCCCCCAAAGTTGGGGGGCCAGGCCCCAGGGGCCCCCACTGTAACTATAGGCCTGAGGCAGTCATTCCTCTTTCCCACTATGCCACCATTTAACCTGTCCTCACCATTGCTGCACCTGTGTTGCCTGTGTTTGCAAGATGGAGAGCTGTGGTGGATGCTGCCTACTGAAGAAGTACTGGTAGGAAGAGACAGAATTTGAGGGCTCCTCCCCCAGCCAGGTAATGTGATGGCTGTGGCTCTCCCTGGCTGCTGCTCTACCCTCCCACCCTGCTTACTTCACTCGCCAGCCATTGCCTGCCTAAAGTGTCCCCTGCTCCAGTGGAGAAGTGTTATCTGCACATGCACAGATAACACTCCTCTGCTTTAAGGGAGTTTAAACTCCCCAATTTATTTTTCTTAAGTTTTCAGATTTTTCTGCACACCTAGGGGGTCATCCAAGTTTGCAGAAAAACTTGTTTGGGGTAAGTATGCCCCCTATCTGTGGAAATAAGTATCCACACATAGGGGATTGTTGGGAATTAGATATATAGATACAAACAGAAAACTGTGTAAGGCAGAGGTATCGAGCTCATTTGTTACAAGGGCTGGAGCTGACATAAATGTCACTTTGTTGGGCCAGGCCATGTGTGCCATAAAATATGCCAGTTACTGGAGATATTTTACCACTGACCATGACCCACACACCTTCTCAACACCTAACTAACAACCCTTAGGTCCATACACATAAGAAGTTTGGCACAGCACAGAGAGCTATTGCCCAACAATCTAGGTGCAACAACCAGAGACTCCTGTGGCTCTTTAAAGATTATCACATTTCAGAAGCTTTTGATGAGCTGGAGTATGAAGAGCTGTGTCTGGTTGCCACACGTGAAGCAGTCAAAGACAGGTGGCCATGGCATCAACCAGGGGAACCCAACAAGCCCTGCCTTAAAGAAAATGCTATGGTCAACAGGCTTTGGGAAGGGGAGGGGAGGGGAGGGGGTGAGGCAGCTGCATGATCCCACACTTCCCTCTGTCAAAGTTCCAAATTCAGCAACAAGCTTGAACCACAAGGGAAGCTGCAATGCTCACACGCACCACAAGCAATCTTCAAATGCTGCCACTCTCCAAATATGACAGCTCTACTTTAATTGCCTTTTGAATGTTTTTATTTTCTGACAGCTCCACAGCATTATCCAGCCACCCAAAATATTATTCCCCATATGCAAGTGCACAGACACACATCCAGCGTCTGCCTCTGCTGTATGCAAGCTCAGTGCTTTACTGAATACCTGCTCCTGTCCCTGACCTTCATCTTACCCCTCACCCCACCCCCCACTTCCATTCAGACTGTTACACAAGGCAGCACTTGTATGCAAGGAACCCAGGGAGTGTGCATACGTTTTGGCTCCACTTCTTATTTAATCCTCCCTGTACTGCTGAGGGAGGGAGGCAGGAGAGGAGCCATGTGCATTTGGGTCAACGGGTTAGCAGGCTTTGGCTCACTCAGCTTGACAGGCCTCCTCCACCTTGATCCTTGGCCTTCTGCGCACATTGCATCCCTTACATAGTTGCTGGGCTTTTCTCTCTTGCACAGGCTGCTGCACAGAGTGCACCTGGCCCAGCCAGTCACTCCATTCAGATGTTTACATAAGCAGGCACATTTGGTGAGCCAGCCAGCAGCATCCCACAGGTGCTGTGCCGAAGGGTGCCTTCCTTGGGTTGCCTGCAAGTGGGAAGCTGCTTGACTGGGCTCAGGGAGATGGGGCCCAAAAAGATTCTGCCTACTGCACATGACAACCAGCCTTCTTTCCAGTAGCCCAGGTGGCACAGGCAGGAGCCCAATGTGCTCTGGCCAGATGTAAAATACTGGGTTCAGATGCATCATTTCAGCTCATAGTTTATTTTCAGCTCAACTCAAAGACAAACTAGCTGGTCCCAAAGCTGACGTATATCCATGCAGTGCACCACACCCACCCCACTCCCCGTGATAAGTTATTTACAGTATCCATGTTCCCTATAGATCTGCTCTAGGATCCGGGTGAACCGATTGGTCTGCCTTAGGCTCCTCTGCGGCTATTGTTTACCCTCCTGAAGGTGCACATGGTCTAGCTAGAGCAGATGTGCTCCTTAGTAGTAGTCCATATCGATATACAACACCCCTCCCCCCATAGTTCGGAAACCCTCTAACACACAAAGTCCTTTAGATACGTGGGCCTGTGCCGTTCTTGAGTCAAAGTGCACAGTTCTGTTT
Organism: Gekko gecko; assembly: GCA_029375565.1. Lineage (NCBI taxonomy): Eukaryota > Metazoa > Chordata > Lepidosauria > Squamata > Gekkonidae > Gekko > Gekko gecko. The sequence continues at coordinate 210,535,004 of JAPDNY010000005.1, read as the reverse complement.
GTGGGGCCACTGGTCCTGACGCAGTGCCCGGGGGGGCATCTTCCTTCAGGGACTTGGGCGGCTGCCTGTGTTGGAGTGTCTGTGCTGTGGCAGGTGTCTGTATCTGGGGTGGGAGGTGCAGGCGCTTCAGTGGAGCTCCCTGGTTGCTCCTGAAGGACTCTGTTGGTTGGCTCGGGGCTCACCTGCTCTGTCTCATCTGGGTATGGCTGGTCATCATCACTGTCTTCCTGACTGACTGGCTCCATGTCTGCAGGTGGGAGGTGGCTGTGGAGCTGGTTGAGGTGCCAATGAAGCGTCTGGCTGTCCTCTGTGGACACCTCATAGGAGACTGGTTCGGTCACCCTGAGGATCTTGGCTGGGACCCACGCTGGTCCCCTGGCAAAGTTGTGGGCATACACTGGATCCCCTGGGAAGAATCCATGGTGGGCCCCTTGGCTATCCTGGCCTGAACTGTGCTCCAGGGCCCTGTCAGGGTGTAGCCAGTCCAGGTGGGTGGTTAGCCCTTGACCCATTAGGAGCTCCATGGGGCTGCAGCCCGTGGTGGTGTGGGGGGTTATTCTGTTGTTGAATAGGAAGGTGACCAGCCAGTGGTCCCACTCACCCTGAACTATTCTGTGTAGTGACTCCTTGGCCATCCTTGCCATTCTCTCTGCCTGGCCGTTAGTGGCCAGGTGGAAAGGGGCCGAGCGGATATGGTGGATGCCATAGTAATGTACGAAATCTTGGAATTCAGCCGACATGAAGGCCGTCCCGTTGTCTGTCACGAGGGAGTCGGGGATTCCATGCGTACTGAATATTTTCCACATGGTGCGGATGGCTGCTTGGGATGAGGTAGATGGAACTGGTACCACCTCCGGCCACTTTGTAAAGGAGTCCACTAAGATGAAAAAGAGCTGGCCCTGGAAAGGTCCGGCGAAGTCTAGGTGTAGCCGGGCCCAGGATTTCCCGGAGGATTCCCACTGCTGCGCTGGGGCCCGGGGGGGATCCGGTTTGGACTCCTGGCAAGTCTGGCAACACTTAATCCGGTCCTCTATGTCACTGTCCATGCCAAGCCACCAGACGTAGCTGCGGGCCCAGCGCCTTAATCCTTACTATCCCGGGGTGCGTTTCATGGAGGGCTGTGAGGACTTGCTGGCATAGAGGTGCGGGCATGAACATTCAACTTCCCCACAGCAGACAGCCCTTGTGGGCAGACAATTCATCTTGGCGGGAAGAGAATGCTGAGAACTTGGGGCCCTCTCACCCAGTGGGCCACCCCCTTCCCACCAGTTGAGAACCTGTGACAATATGCAGTCTCAAGCCATGAGGCAGGACACATCGGTTACCTGGAAGGGTGTGTCAGGCAGGTCCTCGATGAGGAGCATTTGGTGCATGGGTGTGGGATCCGGGTCACAGGACTGCAGCAGTAGGCGCCTGAAGGCATCTACGTGCCCCATTGCTTTTCCGGGGTGATGTATAAGCACATACTGGTAGTCTGCCAGGAAAATTGACCAGTGGAGTACCCTGGGAGACAGCATCTGAGGTGTCTAGTGGTTCAGCGCAAGGATGCCCAAGAGGAGTTTGTGGTTGATGACAATGGTGAAGGGCCGGCCATAGAGATACTCGTGAAACTTCTTGACCCCTGCTACCATCGCCAGAGCCTCTTTGTTGATTTGAGCGTAGTTGCGCTCAGCCGAAGAGAGGGTCCTGGAGTAGTAGGCAACCGGGACTTCCCGGCCATCGGGAAGCTGGTGTCCCAACATGGCCCTGACTCCGTACGGTGAAGCGTTGCAAGCAAGGACAACAGGAAGTGCTTCATTGAAGTGTGCTAGGACCGCGTTCGAGGTAAGCAGGTCTTTGACGGCCTGGGATGCTGCAGCGTGCTTCGGACCCCAGACCCATAGCATGTGCTTGTCTAGTAGGTGGTGCAAGGGCTCTGCGATGGTGGCCTTGTGGGGCAGAAAGGTATGATTAAAGTTCAGCAGCCCCAAGAAAGCCTGAAGTTCTGCCTTGGACGTTGGGGGAGGAGCATTGACAATGGCTTTGACCTTGTCTGGCATTGGATGGATACCCTCTGCATCGACTGCGAACCCCAGGAACTCAACCCTTGGGACTCCCAGCAGACACTTTTCCCTCTTCACCTTTAACCCAGCTGTGTGGAAACATTGCAGGATGGTGCACAGACTGTCAGTGAAGACCTCAGGTGTGGGGGCAGTGATCAGAATGTTGTCAAAGAATGGTTGGACCCTGGGGATACCTTTGAGAAGACAGTCCATTAGGTTCTGAAAAATCCCCGGAGCTACGTTCACCCCAAACTGCAATCGCCATATGCAGAAGCCCCCCCTGTGAGTGACTATTGTCTGTGCTTCAGCTGTGGCATCGTCCACTGGAAGCTGCTGATAAGCTTGGGCCAAGTCCAGTTTTCCAAAAATCTCTGTGCCCGCCAAAGATGCTAAGACATGACTGACAACTGGAACTGGGTATGCATGATCTTGGAGGGCTTTATTAATTGTACAGTTGTAATCTGCGCAGATGCGGACATCACCATTTGGCTTGACCGGCATTACTATGGGGGTCTCCCAGCAAGCGTGTGGCACTGACTCCAGCACCCCTTGGGCTACAAGGTGGTCTATTTCACTGTCTATTTTGGGTTTGAGTGTGAATGGGACACTCCTCACTTTTAACTGGATGGGCCGCACTGCAGAGTCAAGGGCCAGTGACAAGAGTGGACCGACCCAGCATTCCATCGAAAAGCTCGGGGAACTCTCAGCATGCATCTTGGAAATTGGCTGGATGCACTTGGTGCACTCTGGTAACTCCCAGTCCGAGATGTGTGAACCATGATAGGCCTAGCAAACTTGTGAGTCTCCCTTCCACCACCACCAACTCCAAGGAGCCCTTGAATTCCTTGTAGGCTACCTGAAACTTGCCCCACCCCTTCACAGCCACTGGGTTCCTTTGGAAGTCTCTGAGTGTGAACTCGGAGGATGGCTTCCGCAGGCAGGGTTCCTCGTGAGGACAGAGCCTTGCTAGCATCTCAGATGAGATGATGGAGAAGGAGGACCCAGTGTCGAGCTCCATCTCACAAGGGGACCCCTCAATCAGTACAGTGACATGGATTTTGTTAGGGGCATCCCGGGGCAAGCTCAGTACCTGGTCGTAGTGAGAGGCCATTGTGTTCAGTTCCGTGGACTCCTGGAGGGCAGGCATGGGCTATGTAGCCCCTTTTTCCACAGGATCTGCAGTCAGCATCTCTGAAATGGCAGGTGCAGTGCTCGTGGTCCTCTCTGCAGCTGGCACATGGTGGTAGCTGGGTGGACCTTGCAGGGTGGTGGTTGGTGTGTGTGGAGGTCTTCACAGGGTAGGCATTTGTGGTTGCGATCAATGACTGGGCATCCCATCAAGGGGTCCGATGGACCTGATGGATTTAGTCTTCGTCTGATGTGTCGGAGGTTGGCGGCGATGCACATGCATGGTAGGCCACATGTGCCTGGCTAGTTTGCAATTTTTTGTATGCAGTGGCCTCGTGAAGAGCCTTTTCTAGGGTTAGCTCGTCCTGGCTCATGAGCTTGTGGTGAAGCTTCAGTTCCTGGATGCCCACAACAAACTGATTGGGGAGGGCATCTCCCAGGTCCAGGAACCCACGTTTGGTGGCCAGGTGGTGTAAGCCCACCTGGAATTCGGTGGCTGCTTCATCGGTCTTCTGTAGGCACACAAAGAAGTCTTAAGCGCCTTGCCATTTTGGTCGGCTGTGGTGCGAAATGGTCAGTTAGCACCTTGACCAATGCGGCACATTCTACCTTCTCCAGGGACTATGGCATGATGAGGTCCTGCACCAGCTGTAGGGGTGCGATTCCACTGGAGCTGAACAGCAACGATTTCTTCTTAGCCTCATTTGTGATGTCCCGGAAGTGGACGTAGTAGTTGAGCTGCTGCACCCACGTTTCCCACTGTTCGGGGTGAGTGGTATCAAATTCAGGGAGATGTCCTGGAGCGGCAACCATGACTCGAGCAAAGATGCATGTTGTGGCCAATTGGTCCGCCTCAGGATCCTCTGCTGCTATTGTTTACCCTCCTAAAGGTGCGCTAGACCACATAGTCTAGCTAGAGCAGATGTGCTCATTAGTAGTAATCCATCAACACCAGAGGAGGCAGCTGGGGCATACAGCATTTTCCAGCCCAGTGCCTCAGCCAAGGGCAGCCCCCAAGGGGACTGGATGCACAGAGCTTGGGGCCAAACCAGCTCTCCTCACTCCAGGTAAGACAATCCCTGGAGTTCTGTGGGAAGACCCTGGGGAGGGCCCATATTTGGGAAAGGGAGGGACCTCAGCAGGGGTATAATACCCTAAAACAGGCCCTTCTGTTCTACATTCAGACTGGTTTCCCATTGCTTGTGGGCCAGATAGGAGCTGTGGACGGGATGGCCCCCAGGTGGTGTGTTTGACATGTTTGGAAGGCATGATATAGCACAAAAGGTACAGAAAGTGAATTACAAAACAAGGTTGGTCTTGAACTCCTGTTTAATTTGCTGCTACAGACTAAGACAGACTAACACAGTTTCCCGTCTGGAATTATGATTTCTTCTAGAGTTTTAACAGCTGGTTTTGACAAAGAAGCACCTGGTTCTGCTACAAAGTACAAAGTTTGACCTGGAACTCCTACACACAAGGGTCAACTGGAGCTCACATGCCTTACTGCAAACAAATTCCCATATTGCACATAGCAGGAAAAGATGGCATTCAACTCCTTGGGATTTTGCCATGTTCTCTGCACAACATGAACCAGCCCTGAGATTAAGGAAGAATGAAATAGCTCTTAAATCATGATGAATCAATCTGCAGTATGATTACCATCCCCTTCTTTTTTGGGGGGAGGACAGTAAACCATAGATTCACAGATATGGTCTCTCCCAGATGGAGTGGGGGGAAGGATAGCCAAAGTCTGAATATGTGACCAGTGCTTCATCTGTTCTGAAGAACCCTTCAACACAAAGAGGTATGTGAAGATTTTTTTTTCTCCAACAGCCTGGAGAAAAAAAATGTTCTGTTCATTTAATAGAGGCTTAATGTGTGGCAACAGGCAGGTGAAGTTTTTCATGGCGTGGTGGTAAATAATTTCACCTAGTCAATAAAACTCCATTAAGCCTCTATTAAAGGGACAGGACATTTTTTCTCCAGTATGTTGGCAACCCTAACAAAGAACAGTTTATCTTCTTGATTTTTTTGAGGAGAGACTTAAGGTTGAAGTTCTCTTTCCACCCCTGGCAGGCATCCAATGGATGGCAGGATGGCAGAGTGTACAGTTGCAAACATCTGCACCTGGGAAGCAAGTGACAAAACTGCCTATGGTTTGGGGGATGTGTGGGTGGAACAATCTCCTTGCAAGTGATTTAAAACTGATGCAGTTTGACCCAGTTTCACTATCATTTAGGGTTGTTCTTTAGCACAGACCCACACTAGCACTATTGAATATAGGAAAGGCCATCCCCAGATACTGGGCATCCCCCCCAATTGTCAAACTTTTAAAAATAAATATTTAATTATTTAGAAAAAATTTACACTGCCTCTCTAGGGAACCTGCCCAAGACATCTTACCCCAAAAAATAATAAAATAAAATAAGAGACTAAAAGTTATTAATTAAAATCTAGAATTAAAAAAAATCCAGCCAGAGCATAAAAACGAATAGTCGGGCAGTTTAAAACCACAGTCTTCAGATGAAACACATGATATAAAATGCTGTTAAAAGCTCAACTCCTTAATTAAAAGCTTGGATGAACAAAAACATTTTTGCCTAAAACTTTTGAGTATCTTATTTAAATTAGGTATTAATTTAGATATTTACATCCCATATTTCTCCCCAACAGGGTCCCAAAGTGGTTCACAATATCATTTTGCTTTTCTTCCTGTGAGGTAGGTTAGGCTGAGACAGAGTGACTGACCCAAGGCCATCCAGCAAGCATCCATGGTAGAGTAGAGAGTTGAATTCAAGATCCTAGTTTAGAGGTATCACTCATTTGTTACAAGGGCTGGGTTGAAAGCTGCCAGATCATCTGATGGGGGACTGGGCACTGTGCACACAAGGCCATGTATGTGGTAGAGGCCCCAGGCCACCCAGTGACCAGTTGTCATGACCCCTAGTGAGTTGCCACCTTCCTCTGCCACCACTCTGGACTTAGGGTCCCTTGGGAAGGCCCAGAGTACCCTCCTAAGCCCAAACAATATGCCCCTTTTAAGTTGAGAAACATAGGTGTGATGACCAGGCAGAGAGCATTAAACAATTGGTTTATTAATATTGCAATGTGGCAAGGAAAACAAGACAAGGTGCTTAAAATATATAACAGTGTTTAAAGTTAAAAATAAACAAATTACCACAACTACCTGTTTCTCTCTTCTTCTTTTTAATCTTCTTTTTATTAATTTTTAAGCGAAAGAACAAACAAACAAACACACGAACCTAGCAAACAAACAACAAAAACAAAAACAAACAAACATATAACTTAGATCGCTGATAGATACATATTTACAAAGTTCTTCGGTTTTACATTCGGAACAAAATAATCCTAAACCACTATTCTAATGTACGTGCCAAGTATATATCCTTATCCCAATATCTTTTAGCCATTTATAGAAATTTGACCAATAACTTCCAAAAACTTCCAAGCTTTTATCTTCAATAATATATGTTAATTTTTCCATCTCTGTTACATCCCATATCTTGAAGATAAGCTCCGTTTTATTTGGAACGTTACTATCCTTCCATTTCCTAGCATATTCAATTCTCGCTGCCGTCAAGATTTGTATTATTAAATAACTCTCCTTTCTCTTAAAACCTTCCGGAATTACATTTAGTAAAAAAACATTCAGGTGTAAATGGGATGTTTTTATCTAGTATTTTATCTATCATTTTTTTAACCATGTACCAATACTTTTTAGCTTTGGTACATAACCACCATAGGTGAAAAAAGTTCCATTACAGAATTTGCATTTCCAGCATAACTGGGTACTATTCAAGGCCCACAGCCTTTTTATACCAGGCCTGTGCCTGTACTCACTCTGTCCCAAATGAGGGATCTTTCTCTCAGACCAGACTGTCCCCTCAGTTTAACTCTGTGAGTCAGGACTACAGTAGAGGCAAGAACACAGTTCCACAGTTCACAAAGCTTGAGTTACCATCCCATCACACAATCCCTGGACATTGCAGGCTGTGTCAGCTTTCCACTCCCACACAGCTCTCTCCTGGGCCTAGGACTCGAGGCCTAGTCTCCCAGTCCTACACAGATCATGACACCCCCCCACCAGTCCAAATCGTGGGGTCCAGCCATCAGGAACCCCATTGATGAGGGCTGCATAATACTGATCTGTGCTGGTTCTGCCATTTACACATATACAAACAATAATAAAACAATAAAACAATATTCTGATCAACATTAAAGACAATACTTCAGGTTCCTTTTCATTGCAGGTCCTCCTAGATCAAAGTTCTTCTCTAATGTCTCGTCATCAGTAGTAGCAGGCCGCGGTTGGGGCAGGTAGAACCTCCCCCCACATGAGGTCAGATCTGCGTATTTCTCCCCTCCCATCGGTATCAATCCAAAGGATCCAGTGGCACCTTTAAGACCAAGGTTTATTCAGGTAGAACCTCCCTCCACCATGGGGACAGATCTGCATGTTTCTCCCCCCCATTAGGGAGCAATGCAAAGAGTCCAGTGGCACCTCTAAGACCAAGGCTTATTCGGGTGGAAACTCTTCCCCCCCATGGGGGCAGATCTGCGTGTTTCTCCCCCCCCCATTAGGTAGCAATGCAAAGAGTCCAGTGGCACCTTTAAGACCGAGGCTTATTCGGGTAGAACCTCCCCCACTCTGTAAGGGCAGATCTGCGTGTTTCTCCCCCCCATAGGTAGCAATGCAAAGGGTCCACTGGCACCTTTAAGACTGAGGCTTATTCGGGTAGAACCTCCCCCCGCAGTGAGGGCAGATCTGCGTGTTTCTTCCCCCCATAGGTAGCAATGCAAAGAGTCCAGTGGCACCTTTATGACCAAGGCTTATTCAGGTAGAACTTCTCCCCCACCCGTGAGGGCAGGTCTGCGTGTTTCTCCCCCCCATAGATAGCAATGCAAAGAGTCCACTGGAACCTTTATGACCAAGGCTTATTCAGGTAGAACTTCTCCCCCCGCCCGTGAGGGCAGGTCTGCGTGTTTCTCCCCCCCATAGGTAGCAATGCAAAGTGTCCAGTGGCACCTTTAAGACCAAGGCTTATTCGGGTAGAAACTCTCCCCCCCCGTGAGGGCAGATCTGCGTGTTTCTCCCCCCCAGAGGTAGCAATGCAAAGAGTCCACTGGCACCTTTAAGACCAAGGCTTATTCAGGTAGAAGCCCCCACACCCCGTGAGGGCAGATCTGCATGTTTCTCCCCCATCATAGGTAGAAATGCAAAGAGTCCAGTAGCACCCTTAAGGCCGAGGCTTATTTGGGTAGAACCTCCCCCCCGTGAGGGCAGATCTGCGTGTTTCTCCCCCCATAGGAAGCAATGCAAAGATTCCAGTGTCACATTTAAGACCGAGGCTTATTCAGGTAGAAACTCTCCCCCTCTGTGAGGGCAGATCTACGTGTTTCTCCACCCCCCCATAGGTAGCAATGCAAAGAGTCCAGTGTCACATTTAAGACCGATGCTTATTCAGGTAGAAACTCTCCCCCTCTGTGAGGGCAGATCTACGTGTTTCTCCACCCCCCCCCATAGGTAGCAATGCAAAGAGCCCAGTGGCACTTTTAAGACCGAGGCTTATTCAGGTAGAACCTCCCCCCCAGTGAGGGCATATCTGCATGTTTCTCTCCCCCCCCACATAGGTAGCAATGCAAACAATCCAGTGGCACCTTTCAGACCGAGGCTTTTTCCGGTAGAACCTCCCCCCGCAGTGAGGGCAGATCTGCGTGTTTCTTCCCCCCATAGGTAGCAATGCAAAGAGTCCAGTGGCACCTTTAAGACCGAGGCTTATTCGGGTAGAAACTCTCCCCCACCCCGCAGTGAGGGCAGATCTGCGTGTTTCTCCCCCCCATAGGTAGCAATGCAAAGAGTCCACTTGCACCTTTAAGACTGAGGCTTATTGGGGTAGAAACTCTCCCCCCCCAGTGAGGGCAGATCTGCATGTTTCTCCCCCCCATAGGAAGCAATGCAAACAGTACAGTGGCACCTTTAAGACCGAGGCTTATTCGGGTAGAACCCCCCCCAAGTGAGGGCAGATCTGCGTGTTTCTCCTTCCCCCATAGGTAGAAATGCAAAGAGTCCACTGGCACCTTTAAGACCGAGGATTATTCAGGTAGAACCTCCCCCCCCAGTGAGAGCAGATCTGCATGCTTCTCCCCCCATAGGTAGCAATGCAAACAGTCTAGTGGAACATTTAAGACCGAGGCTGATTCGGGTAGAAACTCTCCCCCCTCTGTGAGGGCAGATCTGTGTGTTTTTCCCCCGCCATAGGTAGGAATGCAAAGAGTCCAGTGGCACCTTTAAGACTGAGGCTTATTCGGGTAGAAACTCTCCCCCCTGCAGTGAGGGCAGATCTGTGTCTTTCTCCACCCCCCATAGGAAGCAATGCAAAAAGTCCAGTAGCTCCTTTGAGACCGAGGCTTATTCGGGTAGAACCTCTCCCCCCTCTGTGAGGGCAGATCTGCGTCCTTCTCCCCCGCCATAGGTAGGAATGCAAAGAGTCCAGTGGCACCTTTAAGACCGAGGCTTATTCGGGTAGAACGTCCCCTCCAGCAGTGAGGGCAGATCTGCGTGTTTCTCCCCCCCCATTGCTAGCAATGCAAAGAATCCAGTGGCACCTTTAAGACCGAGGCTTATTCGGGTAGAAACTCTCCCCCCTGCAGTGAGGGCAGATCTGCGTGTTTCTCCCCCCCATAGGTAGCAATGCAAAGAGTCCAGTGGAACCTTTAAGACCAAGGCTTATATGGGTAGAAACTCTCCCCCCCTGCAGTGAGAGCAGATCTGCGTGTTTCTCCACCCCCATAGGTAACAATGCAAAGAGTCCACTGGCACCTTTAAGACTGAGGCTTATTCATGTAGGACCTCCCCCCCCCGTGAAGGCAGATCTGCGTGTTTCTCCCCCCCCATAGGTAGCAATGCAAAGAGTCCACTGGCACCTTTAAGACTGAGGCTTATTCAGGTAGAACCTCCCCCTCCTCTGTGAGGGCATATCTGCGTGTTTCTCCTCCCCCATAGGTAGCAATGCAAAGAGTCGACTGGCAACTTTAAGACTGAGGCTTATTCAGGTAGAACCTCCCCCCCGTGAAGGAAGATCTGCGTGTTTCTCCCCCCATAGGTAGCAATGCAAAACGTCCACTGGCACCTTTAAGACAGAGAGTTATTCAGGTAGAACTTCCCCTCCCCGTTAGGGCAGATCTCTGTGGTTCTCCCCCCCCCACATAGGTAGCAATGCAAAGAGTTCACTGGCACCTTCAAGACCAAGGCTTGTTCAGGTAGAACCTTCCCCCACCCCCGTGAGGGCAGATCTGCGTGTTTCTCCCCCCATTGCTAGCAATGCAAAGAATCCAGTGGCACCTTTAAGACCGAGGCTTATTCGGGTAGAAACTCTCCCCCCTGCAGTGAGGGCAGATCTGCGTGTTTCTCCCCCCCATAGGTAGCAATGCAAAGAGTCCACTGGCACCTTTAAGACTGAGGCTTATTCATGTAGGACCCCCCCCCGTGAAGGCAGATCTGCGTGTTTCTCCCCCCCCATAGGTAGCAATGCAAAGAGTCGACTGGCAACTTTAAGACTGAGGCTTATTCAGGTAGAACCTCCCCCCGTGAAGGAAGATCTGTGTGTTTCTCCCCCCATAGGTAGCAATGCAAAACGTCCACTGGCACCTTTAAGACAGAGAGTTATTCAGGTAGAACTTCCCCCCCGTTAGGGCAGATCTCTGTGGTTCTCCCCCCCCCCACATAGGTAGCAATGCAAAGAGTTCACTGGCACCTTCAAGACCAAGGCTTGTTCAGGTAGAACCTTCCCCCACCCCCGTGAGGGCAGATCTGCGTGTTTCTCCCCCCCCCATAGGAAGCAATGCAAAGAGTCCAGTAGCTCCTTTGAGACCGAGGCTTTTTCGGGTAGAACCTCTCCCCTGTCTGTGAGTGCAGATTTTCGTGTTTGTCCCCTCCCATACGAAGCAATGCAAAGCGTCCAGTGGCACCTTTAAGACCGAGGCTTATTCGGGTAGAACCTCCCCCTCTGTGATGGCAGATCTGCGTGTTTCTCCCCCCATAGGTAGCAATGCAAGGAGTCCACTGGCGCCTTTAAGACAGAGGCTTCTTCAGGTAGAACCTCCCCTCCCCTCTGTGAGGGCAGATCTGCGTGTTTCTCCCCCCCCCCATAGGTAGCAATGCATTGAGTCCACTGGCACCTTTAAGACTGAAGCTTATTCAGGTAGAACCTCCCCCCCTCTGTGAAGGAAGATCTCCGTATTTCTCCCTCCACATAAGTAGCAATGCAAAGAGTCCACTGGCACCTTTTAAGACCGAGACTTATTCAGGTAGAACCTCCCCCCCCCCGTGAGGACAGATCTGTGTGTTTCTCCCCCCCCCATAAGTAGGAGCGCAAAGAGTCCAGTGGCACCTTTAAGACCGAGGCTTATTTGGGTAGAAACTCTCCCCCTCTGTGTGGGCAGATCTGCGTCTTTCTCCCCCCATAGATAGCTATGCAAATATTCCAGTGGCACCTTTAAGACCGAGGCTTAGTCGGGTAGAACGTTCCCCCCACAGTGAGGGCAGATCTGCGTGTTTCTCCCCCCACCATAGGTAGGAATGCAAAGAGTCCAGTGGTAGCTTTAAGACCGAGGCTTATTCGGGTAGAAACTCTCTCTCCCCCCCTGTCAGGGCAGGACCCGAAGGTGCGACACGAATGAGCAGAAGTCCAGGAACAGTCCAAGGTTAAAGCCGAGTAAATCAGGTAGCACGGTTCAAAGAGGTTTTAAATCACAGTCCATAAGTAGGGTCAGACATACCAGAGAGTGAAGTCCATAAATCACAACGATGCCAGAGGAGTCAGAGAGAAACGCAGGGTCCACGAAGCCAAGGGTCAAAAGCCGGTAAGGGTTTCAGAAGGGTTGAGGCAGAGATACAAAGATTCAGGTCCTGACAATGACGTTGCTAGCACAAGTGTGCTCATGGCCAGAGGCTTTCCTAAATAGTGCTCTGGCTCCGTAGCCCACGAGCACCTGTGAGCAAGGTCCTGACTGCTGCTAATACTCAGGGCTCAAGGTTCTTTGCCCTCTGGAGCGTGACTCTTTTCTTCGGCTGGCCAGGTCTTGACGCAGATGATCCCTTAGCCGGTGCACAGGTGGGGGAGAGGCAGGTGGTGAAGTGCTTGCTTCAGGCACCGCTCCAGGTGCAAAGCGTCCCACAGTTGGCTCAGGCTGCTGTGTATCCTCCACAGCACTTACATCGGTTGCAGGTCCTGGTGCCTCTTCAGCCCTTAAAGGTACTGAAGCCTCCCTGTTTTGGCTGTCAGGGGCTGGGTCAGGGGCTGAGTCAAGGACAGGCATGACACCCCCCGCAGTGAGGGTAGATCTGCGTGTTTCTCCCCCCATAGGTAGCAAGGCAAAGAGTCCACTGGCACCTTTAAGACTGAGGCTTATTCGGGTAGAACCTCCCCCTCCCAGTGAGAGCAGATCTGCGTGTTTCTCCCCCCCCCCATGGGTAGCAATGCAAAGAGTCCAGTGGCACTTTTAAGACCAAGGCTTATTCAGGTAGAACCTCCCCCCCAGTGAGGGTATATCTGAATGTTTCTTCCCCCCCATAGGTAGCTATGCAAACAATCCATTGGCACCTTTAAGACCGAGGCTTATTCGGGTAGAAACTCTCCCCCCCCACAGTGAGGGCAGATCTGCGTGTTTCTCCCCCCCATAGGTAGCAATGCAAACAGTCCAGTGGCACCTTTAAGACCGAGGCTTATTCGGGTAGAACCTCCCCCCCCAGTGAGGGCAGATCTACATGTTTCTCCCCCCATAGGTAACAATACAAACAGTCTAGTGGCACCTTTAAGACCGAGGCTTATTCGGGTAGAACCTCCCCTCCCTCCCCGTGAGGGCATATCTGCGTGTTTCTCTCCCACCCCCATTGCTAGGAATGCAAAGAGTCCAGTGGCACCTTTAAGACCAAGGCTTATTCGGGAAGAACCTCCCCCCCCGTGTGAGGTCACATCTGCGTGTTTGTCCCCTCCCATATGTATCACTGCAAAGAGTCCAGTGGCACCTTTAAGACCAAGGCTTATTCTGGTAGAAACTAGCCCCCCTTTGTGAGGGCAAATCCGCATGTTTCTCCCCCCCCATAGGTAGCAATGCAAAAATTCCAGTAGCTCCTTTGAGACCGAGGCTTATTCGGGGAGAACCTTTCCCCCGTCTGTGAGGTCAGATCTGCGTGTTTGTCTCTTCCCATATGTAGCAATGCAAAGAGTCCACTGGCACCTTTACAACTGAGGCTTATTCTGGTAGAACCTCCCGCCTCCCAGTGAGGGCAGATCTGCGTGTTTCTCCCCCCATAGGTAGCAATGCAAAGAGTCCAGTGGCACCTTTAAGACCGAGGCTTATTCTGGTAGAACCTCCCCCTCGCAGTGAGGGCAGATATGTGTGTTTCTCCCCCCCATATGTAGCAATGCACAGTGTCCAGTAGCACCTTTGAGACTGAGGCTTATTCTGGTATAACTTTTCCCCCGTCTGTGAGGGCAGATCTGCGTGTTTGTCCCCTCCCATATGTAGGAATTCAAAGAGTCCAGTGGCACCTTTAAGACAGAGGCTTATTCGGGTAGAAACTAGCCCCCCTTTGTGAGAGCAAATCCGTGTGTTTCTCCCCCCCCCATAAGTAGCAGTGCAAAGAGTCCACTGACACCTTTAAGACTGAGGCTTATTCAGGTAGAACCTCCCCCCCTCTGTGAAGGCAGTCTGCGTATTTCTCCCCCCCCCATAGGTAGGAATGCAAAGAGTCCACTGGCACCTTTAAGACTGAGGCTTATTCGGGTAGAACTTCCCCCCCGCAGTGAGGGCAGATCTGTGTGTCTCCCCCCCATAGGTAGCAATGCATAGAGTCCACTGGCACCTTTAAGACCGAGAGTTATTCAGATAGAACCTCCCCCCCCGTGAGGGCTGATCTGCGTGTTTCTCCCCCCCCACCATAGGTAGGAACGCAAAGAGTCCAGTGTCACATTTAAGACCGAGGCTTATTCAGGTAGAAACTCTCCCCCTCTGTGAGGGCAGATCTGCGTCTTTCTCTCCCCCACAGGTAGCAATGCAAAGAGTCCAGTGGCACCTTCTAGACCAAGGCTTATTCGGGTAGAAACTCTCCCCCCCCCCAGTGAGAGCAGATCTGCATGTTTCTCCCCCCACATAGGTAGCAATGCAAAGAGTCCACTGGCACCTTTAAGACCGAGGCTTATACAGGTAGAACCTCCCCCTCCCATGAGGGCAGATCTGCATGTTTCTCTTTTTCTACAAAATGACCCCTGAGTAGTAGCAAGGCTTTCATTGGGAGTAAGTTCTGAATTGGATCCTAATCATGCCATTGAGTTCGGAGGTTTTGTAAATTCTGGTGTTGTGTTGTCTTCAGATGTATGCCTGGCTACTGTATCCTGTAATGGATACAGTGCTCTTTGTCTCAAATAATCTGAATTTAGCATCTGAAGTTCATGAAAAAGCTCAATTAGAAAATGAAGGCGAGATTTGAGATATCAATGTAGCTACTTCAGAATAAATGGTGTCAGTCAAATCTTCGAACATGGAAAGATCATTGCCTGTTTCTGATGGTTCTATGCATGCATTTCTATTAGACTGCTGCAGTATTCTCCTAGCATGTGCTGAGGACATTTCTGATGATGTACTGTATTTAATTATTATTTTTAGTTGTTCCCGATTCTTTTTACTGAATACTTTCACTTGGACAACTTCTTCCTTCCGAGCTGAGTGTCTGTTCCTATTTCTCTTGTATGGTTCACATGTACTAGAAACACTGGCACTTTCATAACATAAGAACATAAGAACATAAGAGAAGCCAATGTTGAATCAGGCCAACGGCCCTTCTAGTCCAACACTCTGTCACACAGCGGCCAAAATATACCAGGTGCCATCAGGAGGTCCAGCAGTGGGGCCAGGACACTAGAAGCCCTCCCACTGCTGCCCCCTCCAGCACCAAGAATAGAGTGCATCACCTGCCCCAGACTGAGAATTCCCATCTATACCCTGTGGCTAATAGCCACTGATGGACTTCTGCTCCATATGTTTATCTAATTCCCTCTTGAAACTGTCCTTGCTTGTAGCTGTCACCACCTCCTGTGGCAGTGAATTCCATACGTTAATCACTCTTTGGGTGAAGAAGTATTTCCTTTTATCTGTTCTAACCCGACTGCTCAGCAATTTCATGGAGTGCCCACGAGTTCTTGTATTGTGAGAAAGGGAGAAAAGTACTTCTTTCTCAACCTGCTCAATCCCATTCATAATCTTATAAACCTCGATCATGTCACCCCTCAGCCATCATTTCTCCAAGCTGAAGAGCCCCAAGCGTTTTAACCTTTCTTCATAGGGAAGGTGTTCCACCCCTTTTATCATTCTAGTTGCCCTTCTCTGCACTTTTTCCAATGCTATAATATCCTTTTTGAGATGTGGTGACCAGAACTGTACACAGTATTCCAAATAACCTTTAGTTTTAGGCCTGCTTTTAAAGTGGGAAGTACTCCTCTTATTCTTTGACTTAGATGTTTTGTCTTTGGAAGCCAGACTGGCCAGTGCAGATGCTTTCCTAGGTTTGAATGTTTTTGTCACAGCAGTAGGATCCACTGGATCTGGTATGCTACTAAAGTTCTCCAGAGACTCTTCATCAGATTCTCCTGCTGGTGTCAGGTTGACTTTTGTGGTTACCACTAATGGAATTTTGTACTGGCACTGCAAACTCAGTCTTGAGGAACAACTGGGTCTCTTTTTCTCCACTCTGATGGTCATTTACCCAGGTCAGTCTATTGTTCTCCACTTCCTCTTCTGGATGCTTCACAACTCTTGGCTTTTCTCCTCCAGCTGTGAAACTACTTTCAAAGGGCTTTGGAAATGCCATATCTTCAGTTTCCCCAGTAGTGTTATGTTCTAGGGGTGGTTGCTGATGTTGTTGTTCACTGGTTTGAGCAGCATAGTTGTGTGGAAATCCACCCAAACCAGATGGAAATATGGAATCAAAGTTGATATGGACTTCTTCCAGGCTGGCTTCTTCCTCTTGATACTTCTTGTTATATACTGAGATCGAGGCAGCGTTTCCAAAATAAGTGATTCATTTATTCAGCTCAGAACACACAACACAACAAGAACCTTCATAGAATGATGCAATATATACATTTAGAACTAGCGGGGCCACACTCCCTTAGTACCATAATGTCCAATCACAATAGAGAGCTTAGGACCAATGGGATTCGTTCTCACCATCCGTCAGAGTCTTTCTGAATTGGTCTGTTACATGACAGTGACCAATCTGACTGCAGGGCTTAGGATACTTGAGAGTCAATGGAGCTTGTGCCTGAAGCTCCGGTTTAGATTATATCACATAACACATAAGTAAATACATAACACTCCTCCCCCCTAAGTTAGAGTCCAGGGTCTCCCCTGACTTAACGAAACAGTCTGTCAGAGTTCTTTGGGAACCATACCGCCCGAACTCTCAGGATCTGTAAGCTGCATTAGTTCTGCATCAGTTCAGCGCAGGTTGTTGGTGTACTACTGCCTCCAACCCCGATCACAGACTGGGGAGTGTTTCAAGTTGTCTCCGACCCAATAGTTGACTGGGGAACAATGCAATTTGTAGGCGGTCACTCCTGTCAGGGTTAGCAGCATACCAGGCCTCCAGCACCCAGTGGCGACATCAGGGGGGAATGGCCATGCAATTTCCCCAAAGCAGGCATCCTGTGTGAACCAACAGTTTGTGTTGACACAACTTGAAAATCTGGAACTCATGGGTCTGCCAGGTGGATGAGCACACCCAGCTGAGGACCTGGGAATCTGTGGGCTCTCACGATGAGACATCGTAGGCATGAAACGGTGGCTGCAGAAATTCCTTGATGGCCCTGCTTCTGTAGGCAGGGGATTCGTTGATGTCTGGTTCCTGGATTGGTAGGAGTCTCCCATCATCGGCATGACTGATGGCTTTTCCCAACCCATTGTGCAGTTCATAGCAGTATTCTGGCCTGAAGACCTACCAATGAATTGTTCTCGGTGAAAGAATCAGAGGGGCCTGGTCTGCTGGACCCCTGTAAGTTGGATGCCTAGAGCATCAAACCAATCGCATCCCAGGAGACTGGGACGATGTCCTTTGACCACTACAATGCTTAAATGGCTGTAAAACTTCTTATATCAAACTGTGAATTTGCCAATTCCCACAACGGGAATGTGCTGTCCCTGGAAATCAATGAGGTGGAATTTGTCATGCTCGAGCCATCGTTTGCTCCATCTGGGGAATAGCTGGCATAGAGTCTGCATTGAGATGATGGTGAGCGCTGATCCTGAATTGACCTCCATCTTGCAGGGAGCATTGTCGAGTACTATGGTCACTTTGATTTTATTTTTTGTTTGGAGCTGAGTGCTGCAGACCAAGTGGTAGATGTAATTGTTCATTGAGTGGCAGTCTGAAATTGCAATAGTGTCTCTTGACAACGATCGAAGTCTACTATGCGATGTTCTGGGTAACATCTTGGGTGATGTCTTGTCTTTAGACAAGTGGCAGACCTGGGCGAGGTGTCCAATCTTCCTGCAGTCCCAATACTGGGCCTTGCAGAACCAGCACTTAAGGCGCTCGTGGTCACCAAAGCAACTGGCGCATTTTGAGCTGTGAGTGGAGTGCTTGTGCCTCCCAGTCTGTGTTTGGTAGACTGAGTTGTCCTCACTGTCAGACTCTTCCAGGATCCTCTGTTGCACCGGCTGCAACTTTTGGGGTGTTGGTGGCGTTCTGGACTCGTGCACATCTCTGGTCAACTGGTCAGTAGTTTCTGCTGCTATGGCCTCTTCATACGCTGTTTGGAGTGTAAGTTTTCTTGTGGTGAACAGCTGTCATTGTAACTTTTCGTCCTGCAGGCTGCACACTAGTCTGTTGCGGAGTCTATTGTTTAAGTCTGTGAAGTTGCACTGTCGCACTGCTTTCCGAGGTGCAGTCACATACTCAGCAATTGACTCACCTTGAGCTTGGTCCCATTTGTGGAATGCATGCTGACATGCGATCTCTGATGTTGGGCGAAATGCTCTCTAGCGGTAGAGCACCTCGCAACAGGTATAATTAATTTTGGGATCTTTTGGTCTATGTCTACGAGGAATGGGCTGCCGCGGGACCTTCCCAGTGAAGAGGCGAAAGACAGGACTCAGAATAATGTTTTAGTTTACTTAAATACGCAATTCTAATAACAGTTACACTCAACAATAGCAAATCATACACACATACATTCAAGAGCTAGGAAATATAGATAGACAATAGCACAGTTGCATGAGCAGGTAAATGTTGGTTCGTTGAGGGCGATATTTACCTCCAAGGCGCGGCTCCTAAATCTTCCAGCGAGTGGGGTTAGGGTGGGTAGGAAGGATGGAAGAAGGGACACGTGGTATAGACCCGCTAACAACACATGTGTATAGTTCCAGCTGCAGACTGGAATGAAGCGAGGCAAGGGTTTAAGGTACAGGATGGGGGCTTAAGAGGATAAAGCAGACAGACAGAGGGCGCGGATCGGCGGGGGACAGGGGACGAGAGAGCGCAGGGCTAGCAGCAGGGGCAAGCTGACCCAGAGATCGCGTTTTTATAGCGTCTTGGGTGTTGGGCAGAGAAGGCCAGGCAGTGTACACCTACTGACCCTCCCAGCTGGCTGTGTCAGTGACAATTTCACATCTCATTGGCTACACTGTCCGTTGGATACCTGGGGGCTGGACAGAGGAAGCTGGCTGGCAGGCAGATGGTCTCTTCAGGTAGCGGATGGCTCTTTCATTGTTCGTGTGTATGGCTCGGGTGGGGCAGGCACTTAATCTCATCATGCAAACGACTGGCAGAGGAAAAGTCCTTTGTCTGCTGTATGGCCCTTAATCCATGTATGTGACATACAGCAGGTATGCAATGGAGTCCCTCAGAGTAAAAAGACAGCTTTTCCCCTTCTCTATGGGCTTCTCCCTTGGCATCCATTTTACAGTCTAGCAAGTACACAGACCATGTGGCAACAGCAAACAGTCCATAGCAAAGCCTCATAATGGCATCGGGGCTAACACTGAAGGCTTAGGTGAAAAATGGTCACATAGTTTAGCCTTGATTGTGATGAACACAGTGTCCCTGAGTTCAGCAGGTGCAACTAATGTTTTAGCCACATTGAAAATGTTCTTGCCACCGTCAGGCTTCCCAGTCAAGACACTCAACAACATTCCTTCAGAAGTTCCTTCAGAAGTTTCAGTTGATTGAGAGCTAGTAATTAGGACACCATGAACTCTTGTGTCAGGAAAGGCAGGATAATTGAACAACGATTATAAAATATTTGCAAAAATATTGGCAGAGCGCCTTAAAAAGTTTTTGAAAGATACTATTGTTGAAGATCAAGCTGGTTTTTTACCAAATAGACAAATTAAAGACAATATGAGGGTTGTTTTGGACGCAATTGAGTATTATGATAAACACCCTGAAAAAGAAGTTGCTTTTTTATTTTTGGATGCAGAGAAGGCCTTTGATAATTTGAATTGGGAATTTATGTTTAAAGTGCTTGAGAAATCTTTGATGGGCGTAGAATTTACAAGAATGATTCAATCGATATATAAAGAACAAAAAGCTTCGGTGATTGTCAATGCAGAATCAACAGATATGTTCCGGGTAAGAAAAGGTACTAGACAAGGTTGTCCCCTGTCACCATTGTTATTTATCTGGATTTTGGAGAT
Source organism: Gekko gecko (assembly GCA_029375565.1). Lineage (NCBI taxonomy): Eukaryota > Metazoa > Chordata > Lepidosauria > Squamata > Gekkonidae > Gekko > Gekko gecko. Next base: position 210,515,121 of record JAPDNY010000005.1, on the reverse strand, counting down.
TTTGCTACAAGCGGTCAGAGATGATGATAATATAAAAGGTTTGAATATTGGAGGTTTTTCATTTAAATTAAGAGCATTTGCGGATGATATTATGTTTATTGTTGAAGATCCTGTTAATAATATGCCTAAGGTATTTGAAAAAGTAAGAGAGTTTGGTGATCTTGCAGGGTTTTATGTCAACAAAAATAAATCTAAGATACTGTGTAAAAATATGATTGGTACAAAGCAACAAATGTTACAAAATGTGACAGAATGTGAAGTGGTTAAAAGGGTTAAGTACTTGGGAGTTGAAATTACAATGAAAAATATAGATTTGTTTAAGAATAATTATGAAAAACTGTGGGGTTCGATAAAGAGTGATTTAGAAAAATGGGAAAAACTAAGGTTATCTCTTCTTGGAAAAATTGCCGTTATTAAAATGAATGTACTGCCCAGGTTAATGTTTCTGTTTCAGACAATACCAATTGTGAAAGATGGAAAAGTGTTGGTAAAATGGCAAAGAGAAATCTTTAAGTTTATCTGGGCAGGGAAGAAGCCAAGAATTAAAATGAAGATAATGTATGATATTAAAGACAGAGGTGGCTTCCAAGTCCCGAATTTGCGTTTGTATCATGAAGCAGTATGTATGTCTTGGTTATCTGAATGGGTAAATTTGGAAAATAGAAAACTTTTAGCTCTTGAGGGGCACGATTGCAGATTTGGCTGGCATGCCTATCTTTGGTATGGGAAAAACAAAGCTGACTCTATGTTTAAGCATCATTATGTAAGGAGGACACTGTTTGATGCATTTGTTGTTGTTGTTCAGTCGCACAGTCGAGTCCGACTCTTTGTGACCCCATGGACCAGATCACGCCAGGCCCTCCTGTCTTCCGCTGTCCGCTGAAGTTTGCTCAATTTCATGTTGGTTGCATCGATGACACTGTCTAACCATCTCATCCTTTGCCGTCCCCTTCTTCTTTGACCTTCAATCTTTCCCAGCATCAGGGTCTTCTCCAGTGAACGCTCCCTTCTCATTTGGTGGCCAAAGTATTTGAGCTTCAGCTTCAGGATCTGGCCTTCCAGGGAACAATCAGGGTTGATTTCTTTTAGGATTGACTGATTTGATCTCCTGGCAGTCCAAGGGACTCTCAAGAGTCTTCTCCAGCACCATAGTTCAAAAGAATCTATTCTTCGGCGCTCGGCCTTCCTTATAGTCCAACTCTCACAGCCATACATTACTACGGGGAATACCATTGCTTTGACCATGCGGACTTTTGTTGGCAAGATGATGTCTCTGCTTTTTATCATGCTGTTTAGGTTTGCCATCGCTTTCCTCCCAAGGAGCAGGCGTCTTTTAATTTCATGGCTGCAGTCACCATCTGCAGTGATCTGGGATCCTAGGAATGTGAAGTCTGTCACTACTTCTACGACTTCCCCTTCTATTTGCCAAGGAGTGATGGGGCCAGATGCCATGATCTTAGTTTTTTTGATGTTGAGCTTCAAGCCCACTTTTGCACTCTCCTCTTTCACCCTGAGCAAGAGGCTCTTTAGGTCCTCTTCACTTTCTGCCATCAGAGTAGTATCGTCTGCATATCTGAGGTTATTGATCTTTTCCCCAGCAATCTTAATTCCAGCTTGTGATTCATCCAGGCCAGCATTTCGCATGATGTACTCTGCATATAAGTTAAATAAGCAAGGTGACAATATACATCCTTGTCGTACTCCTTTTCCTATGCTAAACCAGTCAGTTGTTCCATATTGTATGCATGGATATTTGATGCATGGATCAGGTATAAGGATACAATTTCGGATGAAAGGCCTCTGTGGATTGTTCCAGCTGCAGTTATACATTTGTTTTCAGAATATAAAGGTAATGACTGGTTGAAGTATCAGGAATTGTTGCAAAAAGAAGGGAAAAAATATGTTTTAAAACCAAATAACGAATTAGAATTTGAGTATGGTTGGCTACAATATTGTCAAATAAGGGACATCTATAAAAAAGACTGTAAAGAGTTTGGTTTTAGAGCTATGAATGATGATATTGAAAATATATGGTTGAAAAAAGAACGGAAAATGATATCAAAAATGTATAAAACTTTGTTGACTGTATATACTTTGGATGAAACTGTTAAAGAACAAATGATAAAGTGGGCCATAAATATGAACAAAGAAATTTCTATGGAATCATGGGAATTTTTGTGGAAAAGATCTTTTAAAATGTCTACCTGTATCAATGTAAAAGAAAATTGTTATAAGATGATGTATAGATGGTACATGACACCAAAAAAGATTGCCAATATTAGTATGGATAAGAACTTGAGTAATAAATGCTGGAAATGTAAAAAAGTAGAGGGTTCTTTTTACCATATGTGGTGGTCATGTGATAAAGTGAAAGCATACTGGTCTAATATACATTGTGTGATGCAGAAAATACTGAAAATCCCAATTGAGAGAAAGCCAGAACTTCTTCTCCTCGGTTTGACAATGGAAAAAATTCCACAAGAAAAAAGGACATTGTTATGGTACATGATTACGTCGGCGAGAATGGCCTTTGCTCAGCATTGGAAAATGGAGAAGGTGCCAGATGTACATGACTGGTTGAGAAAACTGTTATTTTTAGCGGAAATGGACAAAATGACAAAGAAATTAAATGGACAAATGGCAGAACAATACCTAAAAGACTGGGAAGGATTGAAATTGTATCTAGAAACTGAATATAGAATGAAGGGAAAATATATAACTTGGATACGTATGGATATTGAACGAGAAATGAAATGAATTTTGAACTGTATGTACTGTTATATACAATATGCTGAAATTGTAGAGGCTATATATAATTCAAATATGTTACCTGGTTTGTCGATGTACTTAAGTCTAAGCTTGATTGCCTTATAATTTTTCTGTTTGTTATTAGCAGTGTTGGAAGCCTATTAGGGGGTGGGGGGATTGGGACGGGGATCTTCTTTTCTGAAATTGTATTGGTAACGTGATTGGAAATGTTGAATGTATCCCAATAAAAATTTTGTTTCAAAAAAAAAAAAAAAGGAAAGGCAGGATAAAACATAGGAGCCCCAGATATACCCGCTTCTTACATGACCCCCTGATACATTGAAACCAATAGGTAGGCACCTGGAGATGTGGGCAAAAAGGCAACAGTTACATTCTCAGTGGGAAACTAGGAGCAGGCAGAACCCAGCTTCAAGGACACTAGACAGATAACAGTATACAGCAAAGACGGAGAGTCTCAGCTTTTCCATATACCGTTCTTCGGGAATCTTGTAGTTTTTGCAGACCTGTTCAAAGTTCTGAAGGAAGACCTCAATGTCATCCCCTTCCTTATACAGAGGATATTTCCTTCTATTCCCTTGTACATCAGCATCTGGAGGAAGCGAAGGTGGCTCTCTTCCCAACTTTGCCATTTCAAGCTTGTGAGCCATCCTCATTCGCTCCAGTTCTATTTGGGCTGCCCTGTCTCTCTCTCTCTTTCTCTTCCTTCAGCATTCTCTCCCTTTCCAACTCTCTCTGGGCTGCCTCTCTCTCTCTCTCTCTCTCTCTTCCTTCAGCATTTTCTCACTTTCCAGCTCTCTCTGGGCCGCCTTCTCCTCTTTCTCAAGTTCCATCTGCTTAATTTGCAGGTGGAGATGCAAGACCTCTTCACTTGGAGTTGCCATCTCTCCATCTGCTTACTCCTGAGACATCTGATCAGCAGTCCCTGCTTTGGTCTTGCTTTTAGGTACAGGTGTGTCCTCTGGCTTCTGTCTCCCAGAATGGAGGAACATACACTGCCTAACTCTAGCCTCTCAGTCCAGTTGACCTGACAGCTAGAAATAAATAAAACCCCTTGACAACACTGTTATTAGACCTTTTTCTTGGTCTTACTGGCACCTTAAAAAATGTGGCTTTCTACAGCCAGACAAAGGGAGGAGAAAAAAAAAATCTTAAAAACACAATTATGCTCTGCCTCTCCAAGTCAACATCTGGCACATCCCACTGCTAAAAGCCACAATGTCATGACCCCTAGTGGGTTGCAACCTTCCTCTGCCACCACTCTGGACTTAGGGTGCCTTGGGAAGGCCCAGGGTACCATCCCAAGCCCAACCAATATGCCCCTTTGGAGCCAAGAAACATAGGCATGATGACCAGGCAGAGAACATTATTATTAGTACAGCAATGGGGCAAGGAAAACAAGACAAGGTGCTTAAAATATATAACAGTGTTTAATGGTAAAAATAAACAAATCTAACACGACTACCTATTTCTGGTTACTATTCAAGGCCCACAGCCTTTTTATACCAGGCCTGTGCCTGTACTCACTCTGTCCCAAGTGAGGGATCTTTCTCTCAGACCAGACTGTCCCCTCAGTTTAACTCTGTGAGACAAGACTGCAGTAGAGAAAAGAACCACAGTTCACAAAGCTTGAGTTACCGTCCCATCACACAATCCCTGGACACCAGTTAGCATTATGGGGATTGTAAGATATGTCGGCTTTCCACTCCCACACAGATCTCTCCTGGGCCTAGGACTCTATGCCTTGTCTCCCAGTCCTACACAGATCATGACACCAGTATAGCTGGAGATTGCTGGCACCAGCCCCATAGCTAAGGAGTTTTTGGGGAGGGGGCTGGGGGGGGCACCAGCCAATTAAATAAAAATTAATTAAATTAACTTTGATTTAATTGGTGGGACTCCTAAGACAGCCCTGCACACACACCCAGGCTCCAGGGCAAGACAGGGTAATGCCCAGTGGCCGCAGCTTCCTTCCCCACCCCCCTGCAACAGCAGATCAGTCCCCTGTAACTTAAGTAGCCCTACTAACGAGAGAACCAGTGCTGAAACAGGCAACCCATTATGTAGCCTGTGGTGCTGCAGAGAAATCCATGGGGCAAGGATTCCACTTGTCTGTAGCCCACAAGTCCTGGAAGGCCCCTTCCACACAGCTGCTGCCTCTACCCTCCCCCCCATTACCCACTGCTGACCCCGCCAGCGCCGCCAGCCTCGAATGGATGGGGGGGGGGAGAGTTAGGCAAGCACCAAGCCTGCCCCCCTGTGACCTGCCCCCAAGGCGGTGATGCTGTCTGACTTGTGTGTGGATGGGCCTTCCATGCCACTTCAATCCCCTCTCTTTTCTTGCCTCATTCAATGACCGCGGAAACTCCCCTTGCACAAGGGGGCACAGGGTGGCATTTGTACTGCCAATGAGGATTGTGGCTCACGGGCGATCAGAATTCGGGGGCATCTTAAAAAGGCAAAGGGATGTGCAGCAACTGAGGCCTTCCGGAGTGTGAGCCCCCTTCATCAGACGCTGTTGGGATCTCCAGCAGCACCGCATTTGGTTATAGGGGATCTGGAGGCAAGGAGAGAGCAGGATGTGGGTGCCTCCTCCTCCTTGTGGGAGCCCAGCCGGCCGTGGCAGGGAATGAGGGAGGGAGGCACCCAGGAGTCACCGGCTGCTGGGCTGAGGGCAGCGACAGGGGAGAGGGGAGTTAAGATTGGGGAGGGGCCTGCAAAAACTATGGGGGAGCCCCCATGGGCTCCGCGGTAGCTACGGGCCTGGCTGGCACCCCAGACCCACACACACAAGGCAGCAGCCACCTATGGCTGAAGGCCTCCAGGTATTCTATGGGTGAGAGAGGCCCAGTGACAGGACTAGTCCCCCAATGTGTAGAAGAAACTGACAAAGCATGCCCCCCAAAGCACAGCTACCACATGGGAGGGTGCAAATATGGCAGCAGCACTGGCCACTAGGAGGCCCCAGCAGAAGATCATCTGTACACACTCCTCATGCAAGCACCAATCCCCATGGCCATCCAGGACAGCACCCCCAAAGTTGCAGGCCAAGCAGAGAGGCATGCAACCACACCTTGGGATGCTGGGCTGGCATGACTGCAGCTGCAGCTACCACTGAAGTGAAGGGGTTCTGCTTGAATGGTGCAGATGAGGTTGTTCCACCATGCTAAGGCCATAATCGGAGTGGCTCTGCCCCCTCCACCCCCAGCAGCCTCCTGTTCCCTCCATTATAACAGTTGATCGTGGACCACATAAGAGCCCTCGATGGGCCAGTTCTAGCCCCCCCCGGGCCTTGTGTTTGACACAATACTTCTACACTAACCACTATCCCATGCTAGCTCTTTAATTACCTTGATCATTCTGTGACTTTGATGTGAGATCTGTCTATAGGATTTATAATTGTCATATAAAATGATAAGCTAGGCTCTGTACCCCTGTGGCTCTTCATGCCATATAGACACAAATCAGAACAACTGTTTGAGTTTGATACTAATTCAAAGACGCCCAATTATGTTGTGATATCAAAGATATTGCAGTTGCTTCCACAGCACACCCAAGGTGGAATGGACAGTGATGTCTTAGATGAGGGGACCCCAGCACAGTGCCCCTGATTCTATGTGCTCCAGGAAAGAGGAGGGGGCCATTGTGAGGCAGAACCAGTGACAGGTTACCTTCCTGCAAATAAGGGAGCTTTTTTCAGTTGGATCCTCCCACTGCTCACTAGAGAAGGATCAAAGAACATGTAAATAGGACCTATGGATCAGCTGTGAGGCAGTGGGAATAGGGAGCAGCAGAGCAGCCCTTTCACCCCTTGGTTGTCCCCCCACCTTGGTGTGTTTCTTTATATTCTCTATTCCTTTCCTTTTGTGTTTGCATGCTGGGAGGAGGCATTAGACAAAAGATGCAGAGAGAAAGAACAGGCATGTGCTTACCTGTGTATTACAATGAAGACACATACAGACTGAGAGAGAGGAAGAGCAGACAATGTGCTACATTGTGCATTAGAGAAAAGATACATACACAGAGATAAAGGGATTTACTTTATCTTCCATTGACTCTGGAGAGGAAGTCAAACCTTGAAGAATCAGTTAGCCAACCCTAATAAAACATATTCTCAAATGTCAAAAATAGTGACAGTTGGAGGACGTACCACACTTTCCTGAGCCAAGCCCCACACTCCAACCACTACAGCAAGTTGCCTCTCAATAGACAGCCCTGCAGCAGCAGGAAGGTAATGGTTTGCCAGAGGTCCTCTTTGAATATGAGCTAAGTGGCAATTCCAGCACAGGTCTCTGAGCACAGCCTGCCTTTCTAATTTAGGCGTCTGGTCTTAGGGAAGCTGCAACAGACCCAGTTCCCAGACTTGACAAGTAAAAGGCCAGCTTCCTAAATTATGCACAAGATGACAGTATGGGGGGGGAATTGAGTATGTTTGTTGTTCAGTTACTGAGATTGCTTCGTGGGGCATTCCCATGACACAAGTGTTGCATGTGTGCAGAATAGCTCCCCCTTTTACATAGCTGCCCCAGACTATGCTTCATTAGGCAAATAAACTTGGGGTTGGCAGCTTCCACAGGATCATCCTCAGTTCAGCATCAAGGCTACAAAACTCACTTGAAAATGTGCAGCACTCTTTCCAATAGCTAAATGGTCCCCTCCCCAAAGCAATCAATTAACAGCAACCCATTCCATGGGGCATACCAGGTATCAGATGAACAGAGACGGTTTGCCACTGGCTTCTTCTAAGTAGCCACTCCAGTCTTCCTTGGTGGTCTCCCTTTCAAATAGTGACCATGGCAGCCCTGCAGCTTCCAAGCCCTCATGAGCTCAGGCCAAACTGGGCTAATGGAGCTGCTAAGGTGTAGGAGACCCTGGTTTAAATCCCTACTGAGGAGTGGAAGCTCTGTGGATAACCTTGGGCTAGTCACGCTCAAGCTGACCTACATCAGAGGGTTGTTGAGAGGATAGTATGGAGGAGAGAATGATATAAATAACTTTGGGTCCACACTTAAATGCAAGCTCTATACAGAAGTTTATCGTTCCCTTTCAGAGGGCAGCCTTCCTGAGTTCTGGGATACAGAGGTTCAGTCCATGCACAAGTTTGGGTAGGAGCAAACATAAGCCAGAATGATCTGAAATAACACACTACCCAAAGCATTTGCACCATGACCTAAGAAGCGTATCCCAGGCAGGGCTAGCTCAGTGCCCAAGTGACTGAAGCAGCCCAAGGGAGGGACAGGCTAAGACATCGGCCTGTATTTATTTAATTTATATCCCGCCCTCCCTGCTATGGCGGGCTCAGGGCAGCTAACAACATACATTAAATATGTACATTAAAACTTCAATATATACTAAAAACATGCCTCCATTATGTATATAAGGCAACAACTTCTGGGAAAGGTACTACAGGAGGCACACTCCCTCCCCACACCTCTGCTGCCAATTGCCACCTGAACTATGTTGGTAAGGTGACACCAGATGGGGTGCTTGGGGCAGCAAAATGCCTCAAAGTGCCAAAGATCCATTGCTGCATGCCCAGACCACTGGCTCCCCATGCAGCTGCTTAGGATGCTTGTAGGGTTGGCCAGGACCCTTTGCTCCATTTCCATTCAGCAAGGGCTCTTATAGCACCTACACATTTCTACCTTTTGGCTTTACATTAAAAGCCTTCTGCCCCAGATAAATGTTGTTCCTGTTAGCCATTTGTGTTCTGTAGACAAATTTCCATTCCAGAAAACTGATGAAGTAGAAAGTTTTGCACAATTTTCTCCACAGCTTCCATCTCCCAGGGTTATTTTTCAAGCTTGGCCCTGAAAGATTATTAGAATTTGCAAATATTCCTTTGAATATGTGAAGTTGCCTTAACCTTGGCCTACCAGGGTCAGTGATGTCCACTTTGGCTGTCAGCAGCTAGAGTTGCCAGGTCTGGGTTGGAAAAAACCTGGAGACTTTGGGGGTGGATCCAGGAGAGGGCGGGGTTTGGGGAGGGGCCTCAACATGGTACAATACCAAAGTCCACCCTTCAAAGCAGCCATTTTCTCCAGGGGAGCTGAACTCTGTCAGCTGGAGAAATGCGAGAGATCTCCAGGCCCCACCTGGAGGCTGGTAATCCTATCAGCAGCTCTCCAGGGTCTCAGGCTGAAGTCTTTTCCTTCACCTCCTGTCCTGACCCTTGTAAGAAGAGATGCCATAGATTTAACTTGGGACCTTGCACATGCCAAGGAGATGCTCTTCCATAAAGCCATAGCTCCTTCTTTCCATTGTGTACTGAAAGACTTGATAAGGATTCATCCCCAAAATAAATGAACCCCTCCCCTCCACCATCAGCACTGTTATAAGGACTGCAGAGAGTATATGGGGTGAACTGTGAAAACCCCAAAAGCTTCGTATATAAACACTTGTTTGCAGAATAGTAAAGAGTTCCCATTGATCATAAAGTACAGCTATACTGGAGGGGGTGGGAATCAGCTGATGTATCACCAGACACCTCTTCCACGTTTGCAACACACATCAATTCCCATGGCCAGCAATGTAACTTGTGTTTGGAACCTACAGCCTGTTGTCACCATATCCTGTACAAGATACAAATTATTGTTTTAACCAGATGGCTGGTTGTGCTTTCAGTCCTATTGGGCTTCAAAATGGAAAAATAGGTTCACAGCCATTTCTGATATATTTGGACAGTTCTTAAGGGAGAGGATTACAAGGCTTTGATCTGAGTTCAACACTGAACCAGTATTCATTGCCAATAAAGAAGTCATCCCTTCAATAATGGACAGAGTGCAAGAAAACAATTTCACAATTAACTTTTCCAAATACCTGATGGGCACCAATGAGAAATTAACCTTCTAACACCTCAACTTCCTGTTTTAATCTGTTCATTTTGCTTTTATAGTCCTATTACACATTTTCTTTACAAAAACAAACTCTTGAATTTTTGACACTGTCATTGTGAGAGTTGGTTTAGGAAACTGCAGACAGAACACACTTTGACTCAAGTGGCATCTTTAAGACCAACAAAGTTTAATTCTGGGTACAAGATTACACCCATCATTAAACTTTGTTGGTCTTAAAGATGCCACTTGACTCAAAGTGTGTTCTGTTACTTCAGACCAAGGAGGCTACCCACCTGAATCTGCCCTCAGATAGGTTCTGCTGCTTACCCTCATAGAACAGCTTGTGGGAATAGACTGGGGGACACTCTAGCACAATGACTAGGAGGATGAGCTATGCTCCACCAGGTCACCCCACCCTACCTATTCAAACCTCTGCCAGACTTGATAGATGGCCTGAGGCAACCTACTTCCCATTCAGCCTCACAGGTGAAACAGGGTAACAATATTTATTCACCCTACAGGGCTGGCTTAAGAAAAATAGTGTGTGTGAACCATTAAGGAGAATACTTATTCCATACCTATAGAACCAAATTTAAACTTCCAGTTGTCTTTGTTTTGAGAATGCATGTATCATGGTTGGGTGGGGGAGGGAATGGTGGGCTGCACATATTGAACCCTCTACCACAACATCAAAACAAAAAGTTGAAGATGTATTATGTAAGAAACTTTTATAAAAAGTTTTTTTACAAAGCAAGTACAATTTATGGCTGCAGAAATTCACCTTCCTGCAAAAAGGTACACAAGTTATCTCTATTATAGAGTTCAACGTTTAAAAAAAAAAATGAGGCCAAAGCCCCAAGACAGTTCATCCATACTCTTGAAGGTCCTCTTCCACCACCACCCCAAATCAGATGTTAAAAAACTATAATCCAGAATATACACACAAGCTGCATTTGGTGCAAGGGTTCTTGTTTGCCTTCACAAACTGCAGATCTGTCCATGTTGGAAGGATGCAATCACACGTTCACTTCCCCCAAGACTGGGAAGATGTGCCAGGCTGATCAGATGGCTCAGAGGTTTTTCACCCCTTGAGAGAAAAAATTGCCTTGGAACCGCACTTTTTCCTCTTCTTTAGGTGGAAGGCAGCAGTCCCATGGTTAGTATGAAGAGGGACATTTTTTAAAAAGTTGTTTTTATCCTCCTACCCTGTATGGGATTTTGTTTTCAGGCAGCTGGAAGTTTGTTTCTTTGGGGGGGGAGGAGATCAGAAAAATAAAACCTGTTACTGGAAGACTCAGACAAGACATCTGAAATTGCCTTGTGCAATCATGTTTCAAGAGTCAAATTATCTGGAAGGCAGTTTCTCCATTACTGGATTGCAAGGGTTAAACTTCTGATCTTTCTCCAGTCAAGCCTTCTTCTTTCTCTCATTGGAGAGAACCAAGTGTCAGGATCCCACACCTGCAGTCTGAATAGGGAGGGGGAAGGAGAGAAAGACATGTCATTTTCAGGAGGCAGATCAGAGGCAGGTCTGCAGACATCCTGGCGCCAGAGAGGAAACGTCTATTTACCTCCAGCTGATAAGAAATCAGGAGCCAACACTCAGGCTAGGGCGTTGTTAATTGGCACCAAAAAAAAACCAGGGAGGGGCAAAAAGAGTGAAATGGACCCTTCTGTTTCTATAACTCTCTGCAGATGGGATTCCAGATTCCGAGGGAGGGATGCCTTCCTGGGGGGGTGGGGGAGAAGAGTACATCTTGATTCACTAATTTCAACGGAGCTTGTTTAAGCAGCTGCAAAGACTTAAAAGCTGTAAAAAGAATGACATTATAAAGTAATGATTCCATTTACCAGCAAAGGGCAAGCAGCCACTGCCATACTGGCAATAGGAACAAGGGCACAGATGGCAGCCTTGTGATATGGGCAAGGCAGTCCAATGGGGTTACTCTGGAGTAACCATTGCAAACCTGTGTTTCTAGATGGCCAGTTTGTAAGAGGATTTGAGTAATTTGAGGATTTGGCTGGGTATAGGATGGGAAGAATGATGGGGGGGCTGGGTTTAAGAACCTACCTGTTGAGGCGTTAGTGGCACAGATTTCGCTCATCTTTTGAGCAGAGTTCTGAGGCCAGCTCGGCTGCCTGCAAAGAGGAAAAGGTGAAGAATAAAGACAATCCCGATTTCAAGGTAATATAAGCAACAGCACTGAAAGCCCTACAAGCAATGTAATTTTTGAGAAGATATGTTTGTAAACAGACTAAGGTTCCAATCCTACGGACATTCCGCCCCAACTAAAGGGGCTCACATAATCATAAGTAAACATTTTCAGGACTAACCGGAGAGTCGACGCGTTTAGGATCTCAGTTACATACCTCCCCCGCCCCCCATGTTCCTGGATCATCTCGGGCTTAATACAACTCTCGGGGGCCTACTCAGAGCCGGACAGAACAACCGCAGTAGCCACACGCACACTTCAAAAGAAAAAAAATACTCCAGACTCATTGACACACGCGATTAATACGGCAATCCTAGACAGAATCCGATCATTCTAAATCCACTGGTTCCACCGTAAACCGGGAAATCAGAACCGGACTGGGGCGGGAAACACTCCCCGCCTCTCTACAAGAGACTACGCCGTTCTCACAGGCGGCCGTTACGTGCTTTAGGATCCGTGGCTGGCTTGCCGGCACCACGCCTGACGCTCTCTCCAGTTCCCCTCCCCATCTCCTTGTCTTTGCCCAGCATATCCTTACTTTTAAGGAGAGCAGAGAAGTCTCAGCAGACGGATCCTGCCCCTTCTTCGCCTGTTCCTCCAAGACGATCTGGAGATCGAAGATATAGTCTATGACGTGTTGGAGAATCTCCACCTGGCTGACTTTGGTGCCCTGTGGGATGCCCGGCACTAGCTCGCGCAGCTTCGAGTAGCAGTCGTTCATGTCGTACAGGAGGTTCATGGGCTCTTCCAGAGCAGGACTCTTGTCATTGCTTCCCCGAGCGATGGCGAGGCTTTGATCGGAGAGACAACAGACGGCTTCGTAGCAGCTCCTGACAGATCGCACCGGGCTGATGGCTTTCATGGTTGCCCTGCGTTGCTGCGGAGAAGTGAGGCTGCGGACGAGCGCTTTTTCTTGAGGCGAGGCGAACAGGCTGTCAGCCTCCGCGGGGTTTTATAGCCCAAGGGCCAGCCAGCCCGCGCGGCGCCTCCGCCCCCCCCCCGATGCAAATGAGCCTCCGCGCTCCCCTCCCTTCACTCTCTCGGATGACAGCCGAAAATGTTGGCTGGAACGCTGAACAAGCGGGTTAAAACTGCGAGACGCGTTTTCATTGGCTGTGACCGACACCAAATAGCAGAGGACATCAAAGGAATGAGGAAGCTCTGGTTACAAAGAGGGCGGGGCTTAGAGGCTCCCCAGTTCCATTCAGTTAGGACGAGTTTAACTCCATACCTGCATATGGAAATAAACGAATATTTGTGGATCTCTCTCTTCTCTTGCCGTCATTATCTTGATAGGAGTGTAGACAGGTTTTCAGCGGGAAGCTGCCATAAAAGCTGCCTTTTTCGACGGCCTTTTTGCAGTCCGTAAACCATAAATCCCCACAACGGCTGAGAAATTTCCCGAGAATTTTTAGACACCCCCCCCCCCGATGGGTTAAGAGGGAGGGAGAAGGAATCTTGTAAGGATTTAGTGCCGCCTTGTTCCTCAATTTGCTACTCATATGACCTCCAGACTTTCTGGCGTCAAGACTTATCTTGTGACCGGGGGGGGGAATTACGGGAAAGCTGAGGTTTAGATGAAGCAAACAGACTTGAGCCAGTAAAAACGGATAATCGAAATCGGAAGTGTGTGTGCGTGTATGACAAAAACGTGGTTTTATTTTATAAACAACGAGAAGAGGCTTTTTTGGGAGGCCAGATTGTTGTTTCACTGGGGAGCACAGAATCTTGTGGCCTCACTCAGATCAGTCCTGGTCCCCAGTGCGATAAGCGAATTTAGGAAGATGCATTAGCGGTGTGAATGCACATTTGTCCATGCTAAAAGGTTAGAATCCGTTTTGCGGGGGGGGGGAATTCCCGCAGTGATGTTCCTCTGCGTTTGAAAAAACAACTCCCAACAAGCCGAAACCTAGCTTAGCAAGGAGAATGAGTCTACCTCCTCTTTTTGCTGACTGTACTAGTTTTCTGTTTGCAGCTAGTTCTTCCTATCAGGGAGGAGCATTCTAAAAGGTAAGCCTGTGACTGGAGTCAGAAGCAGTTCATCCTGTCACCTCACCTATGAACCAGACCCAAGTCTTGCAAATGCACCCTGGTCATGTAGGTAAGGTAGTCTTCTAACACAAAGGCTGCCAAACCTCTGGCCATTCTGCTGGAGAAAGGCACAACCTTTACCTGGTAGGCTATGCAAATACAGTCAGGATGACCCTTAATCAGCTAGTCCTGAGGATTGTCAGTGGACCCTCTTCCTCTCCGATTTGATTTGAGGATTATATATGAGATCTAACCTGAGGTTTAACGTGAAAGTCGGTCCTTTATAATCTTTCAGCCATTAATTCCAGATTAGGTTGATTTATTATTTGTTACTGACATTTCTATTCTACCTTCCTTTCATCATGGAAGTCGAGGTGACATACATGGAGTACTTTGGGGGTCTCCCATCCGGGTAGTGCCAGACCTAGACCTGCTTCTGGGTACTTCTGTGAACTGCTATGTGCCTTATTTAGATATGTATACCCTGCTTGTCTCCAAAATGGGGATTCAAACTGGTTTACAACATCATCATCCTATCCCTCTGTTTTGTCCTCAAAACAGTCCTGTGAGGTAGGTTAGGCTGAGTGACTGGCCCAGAGTGACCCAGTGAGTTTCCATGGCTGAGTGGGGAGTCACATTTGGGTCTCCCAGATCTTACTCTGACACTAACCACTGCATGACACTGAAATCAGACTATTTAAGAGAATAGCCAGACGAGGCTCCAATTCATTGAATATACATGTGAGCTTCAGCTGTTAAATGGTCCATGGATGGAAAGAGGATTTCACAATAGTTTGATCTGAACCTCGTAATAGACTCAATGCCCTCCCTCAACACACATTTGTAGTCCACATATACTCTTTTGGTGTATGTACATGAAGATCTGTGCATCTTATTCTGGTGATGGTGTCTGGTGGATCTGGATTTTTTAAAAAAGCTGTAGCATTGGCCTAGTGCAAGTATCCCAACAACCTGGTCATAAACATATTACATGAAAGGAAGCCCCCAAAGTAAGATTGTCTCCCAAGTAACGGACATGTGTATTGCTTCATTCTCAGATCAGTGGGACTGCCTTCTAAGTAAATGTGCATCAAATTGCAGCTGGCTGGATTATACTCCATGTGTTTTAGAGTTGGGTTGTTAAAATTTAAACAAATTGTATCAGGAGTAGACCTGTTATTTTCAATGTTGACCTGCCCTATTCATGGGTACAGTTGGGGAAGGGATGGTTTAAAGAGGCAGGGGGTATTGAATCTCCCATAATACTAAAATTCAGGTGCACCCAATGAAGCTGCTGGGCAATAGACTGTAGATAGACAAAACAGAGTACTCCTTTATTTTTTATTTTTTAAAAACCCATTAAATTGTGGGATTTGCTGCCAGAGGACATAATGATGGGGATTAGGCAGATTCACTACTAGCCATGATGATTTAAGAATAGCACAACATTGCAATCAAACACTTTCCTGGAATTAAGCCCTATTTACTAGACCTGTTTAGGATGGCACAGTCAATGACTGACATGGGTTTTACATGGCCTCCATATAATTTTTCTGCTGCTAGTTTAGTGATTGGTCTTTAAAGCATTACTTACTCTCTCTAGTGGCTGCATATAACTTTAGAAAATGTGTTATTTTGAAGGAAAGAAGCAAAAGACACCTGGAAAAAATTATGCTTTGCCACAAGCACAGTATACACTAGAGCTATCTGAACCTAGTTTTTCTTCTGTACCACCACTGATTCTTTTAAAAAGAAAGCATTTTCCCCATTTGGCATACTCTGTCACCTCCCATTGTGTATACAACCCATCACAGTAAATTGCTATGGATTTTTTTTTTACTTTGTTTACATTTTTGAATTTACAATAGTAATATGTGCTTTTGTGTATTTTGGTTGGAATGGGGAAAATCTATTTCAGTTATCCTGGGTACACATTCCTGAAATATTCTTTAAAAGAACATTTTGCATGCAGGTTTGCTGTTCAAAGTTCAATTGTGGCCCCGGTCATACGGGCAGAAAACACCGGGGAGAGGCATGGCAGTTCGCCCCATAGCTAAATAAGGCATGGTAGCCCGATCACAGGGGCCACCAGGTTGCCACGCTCCAGCTCTGTGCCCCGATCACACCGTGCTGCTGCAGCGTGGCAAAAAAGCAGCGCAGCAGACCACGCAAGTGCGAAGTGTTGCGAAGTGCGCATGCGTCATTGGGGGGGCGGGCCGCTGTCGGTGTCTTGTGTGTGCGCATGCACTGTTCAGCATTGGTGCGCATCCCATGGAAACTTACAACATCCGGAAATCCTGGGGACATGGGCAGGCATCGGAAGCCGCAGGATACTGGCGCTCCCGCGATCAGACGCCAGCCTTCGCCCCAGGGTTTCCGGAAACTAGTACCTCGGACCTAGTAGTTTTTTACTCCGCTTTCCATGGGAAGCCGCAGGTTGGCCATGGGAGCACTACGCCTCCCAGATGTGCTCGTATGATCGCGCACGGAAAGTCCGCGGGGCTCCCATGCCTTCAGTAGGGCAAATGCTCAGTGTGAACGGGGCCTGTGCTGGGTAACTCAACTGTTGTTTCATATCTCACCTTTGACTTTGCCAGTTGTCACTCCTGAGCAAAGAGGAAAACTAAGCCTAGATTAATGTTGTCCTTGCTTTCCAGGGAAAAAAAGCTTTCATTTCTAAAAGCCCTTGGTAGCTGCAAGTTTGGACAGAAGTCACTTATGAAACTCCAGTCTTGAGAAAGAAGGCCTGTCTTAATTCTGTATGGCTGGTCTGAGTTAAGGCAGTTCAAAGACTCACCACAAAGCTTGTTAGGTCAATGCTAAAGCTGCAGTCTTCTGCACCTTTACTTGGGAGTAATCCCCTGTGAGAGCTGTGTGATGATTGAGTAAAGATAGGATCAAGCAGTTCAAACCATGCTTACTTGGGAGTAAGTTCTATTGAATTCAATAGCCATCAGTTTGCATCCTATGGAAGTGCAAAAAGCACCACACTTAAGCCAACATAAAACCAGGTTGTCTTTTAAGGTGCTACCTGATTTCACTTTCTAGTAAGCTGGGATCCGATCTGGTTGCATGTTAGTATTCATTACATGGACTCTTTTCTCCTCTTTCTTTCCAGGCACCCAAAACCATTTTATTGGACTTTTGAAGTGGTCTGTGTTGGTTTAATGGTCTGTGTTCAGTTTTTGCTTTTTAAATTGCACTCTGGTGATCTGTAAGCCACCTTAAGCCAGTATTGGCTGAGAAGCACTGAAGATAAAATTATGCAGGGGAGCAGCCTTCCATTTGTTTCTTTTAAAACTTTGACTCTGTTCCTTTTCTTGTAATCTTTAATCCCCACTTTTTTATTGGCGGTGGAGTTGTGCTAAATCGGTAGCGCTCCCTTCCTCCCACCCCCCACCCCACACCTACACACACCCGGCTCCGTATCCACAGTCTTTCTCTCTCCTAATAGGCTGTGTGTACATGCATCTCGCTTGGCTGTTTAGCAAAAGGCAGCGCTAGTGCATCTCAGAACTTTCTGTTCCCACTCCTGCTCCCTCCCCCTTCCAGTCTTGCTTGCATTTTTTTAAAATGAAAGGATGTCATTAGGGCTTTTGTTTGAACTGTTTTTGTTTAAGAACTTTTCTCACAATCCTATTTTTTGTTAAGGAATCTGCTCCCTTTGCCCAGCTGTGTCCCTGTCCCTCCAGCTGTGTTGATCTAACTCGCAGTTCCAGACAGCCTGGCGCCAGCCTTGCGAACGTCATTGCATTCACACAGGGATGCGTGGCCAAGGCAACCTTTCCGCAGCCATAGCCACCGAACTGGAACCTCGCCGGGCAGCCAATGAGAAGAGGCTGGGGCGGGGCCGCGGGGCGGAAAGTGGGCGAGGTTTTGCAGAAGGAATCCAATTGGAACTCGCGCTGCCCTTGAATATGATTTTTCCTTTCTTGTTAAGTTGCTTTTGCCGCTATGTGTGTTTAAATGAGACTATCTGTTGAAGCCATAAAACATTGTTTCTGGCCTTCTTCTGGGAACCAAGGGCCTTGCAGAGCCAAGAATCAGAGAGGGGCTAGTAAAATCATATTTGTCATTTGGAAAGGGTAAGGCCAGTGGATAATCCATGAACGTGCTTTCTTGGCTTTCCGCGGTGATACCAATAGCTCCTCCGACTCCCTGAAAAGCTGGGAGGTGCAGTGTTTGAATGAAACAGAAGTCTGGGTCACACTTAAGTGCATTTTAAACAATCGTTTAAATCAGTGATTTTGTTATTGAAAGCAGTTTTGGGGAAAGCCCTTGCTCCCCCTCCCCCCCAGTGTAAGTGCGATGATGTTTCATCGAGCTTTCTTGCTGATTTCCAGTGGGTTAGTGGTGCTAAGACTGTTGCAGATGAAACAACTAACAATGAAATCCTCTGCGGAGTTATCTTTGCAGAGGACTGCACTATTAAGACTCCTGTGGTACTTTAAAGAGTAACACATTTATTGCAGCATATGACCTAACAGCTAGAGCACATGCAAGCATATGGCTCAATAAATTTGGTAGTCTTGAAAGGTGCCACAAGATCATTGTTCACTTCCTTGCTTAATTCCTGAGCAAAGTTTGAGTCCAATGGCACCTTTAAGACCAACTGATTTTTATTCTAGATATAACCTTTTATGTACAACCAAAGGTTATACCTTGAAGATATCTTGAATATACCTATACCTTATTCAAGGTGTAAGCTTTTGTGTGCACACACACTTCAAGTGTGTGCACATACAAAAGCTTACACCTTGAATAAAACTTTGTTGGTCTTAAAGGTACCACTGCACTCAAACTTTGCTGTTGCAGACCAACACAGCTACCCACCTGAATCTTGCCTAATTCCTGTTAGTATCCTGTTCCTCTCCCCTTTAGGGTTATCTTGTCTTCAGTAGTAATTTATCTCAGAATTGTATATCCTCTCCATAAGACCTTTCTAAACATTAAGTGCCCCCCCCCCCATTACCCCTTTCCTGTACAAAAATTCAGGTGGTTAGCCGTGTTGGTCTGAAGCAGCAGAACAAAGTTTTAAGTCCAGTGGCACCTTAAAGACCACCAAAGTTTAAGTCCAGTGGCACTTGCAGCAGAAGAACAAAGTTTAAGTCCAGTGGCACCTGAAGCAGCAGAACAAAGTTTTTTAAGTCCAGTGGCACCTTAAAGACCACCAAAGTTTATGTCCAGTGGCACCTGAAGCAGCAGAACAAAGTTTAAGTCCAGTGGTTTACACTTTGAATAAAATGTTGTTGGTCTTAAAGGTGCAACTTAAACTTTGTTCCCTTTCCTGTACAATCAATTACACTTCTTAAAAAGTTCTGTTCCATGGATAGACTGTCAACTGGAGTTATAAATAAATTGTTACATTAAAAATGGCCATCTGGGCCCAGGATCACAAAGCAAACTCTGAAGTGTAACCCCCAATATAAAAGCAAAGAACAGAAGTGTGCAGGATTATAATGCAGTAATATTCTAAGTGAAGCAAGGTTGGAGAATGGAACATAGAGTGGGAGTACATAGCGGGAACAGATGCTGATCATACCAGCCTAACCTCAGATTCTTGGAAAGGGATGTAGGCTTAGAGGGGGAATTCTCAAGCCTCCAGAATGAGGATTCCTAGCTGCCTCACAGCCAAGGAGCTGATGTGAAATACCAGTGAGAAACCATTCTAAACAGAAGATGTCCTTCCATAGTCACTTGGATTAATTTTTCTTTCTCAGAACCCAATCAAGGGCCTGGCTATTTAAGGATCTGATGATGGCTTCTCTAGTTGCCAATTAGATGGGATTTTTCAGACTATGAAGGAAAGAATCTGAAGTATTCTTGGATGCAAGAATGGTGGTGGTTTACAGTGCAATCCTAAACAGAGTTGTCCCCTTCTAAGCCCGTTGCAGTTATTGATCTTAGAAGGGTTATATAACTCTACTTAGGATCACACAATTTATTTTATATTTTAGGATAATTTCTATTTAAGCATTTATGTCAGCTGAGTCATGTTTTAATCTGCCCAATACGTAACATTTTTTTAAGCACAGTGGACCCTCACCATTCACAAGGGCTATGTTCCTGGGGTCCCTCAAGATGGTGAAATCTGTGAATACTAGTAGGGCAGGGGAAATGGGAGAGGGGCTGAAAACAGCCTGGAAAAGACCTGAAAAAGGTCCCTTCCACACCATGCTGCCAGAACAGTTTAAGCATGCCTAACTTGGCTGCAGCATCAACACTGCACAGGTGGGCAAAGTGACTGCTACCCCCTGAGGGCAAGTCACACAACTGTCTGGCAATGGGACTAAGCTGCAGGAGGTTTCTGGCAGTGATGGCTGCCAACACTGAGCCCAGGCTGGATTGCTCACACAGTGGCCACTGCACCAAGAAACCTACTGGTGGGTGCCATGGCATCCACATTAGGGATCACTGGTGTTAGTGCATTGCCTTAAGAGCACCAAGTCTTGTGTTCAAATCCCTGTTCATATCCCCAAAATTCCAGAGGAGAACTTGGCTGACTACTGTCTCTCTATCTCTTCTCTTCACAGGGTTGATGATGAGTGGATAAAATAAAGGAATTATGGTATCTCACACAAAGTCCCTTGAAGGAAGAGCAGAATAAAAATCTCTTTAAAAAAGAAAAAAAGAATGAAGCAACCTGTTGGCACAAAATTAGAGGTTTAATGTTTGCCGTGACAGGATGGCTGCTGGTTTTTGACCATAAGGTAATATTGATATGTTATTTGAAAGGGTTAGTTATGGCTTCTGGTCTGGAGAAGATTGTTAGTTTACTTACAGCAGCAAAGCTTTGCATGGCACCTAACTGGAAAAAGTTATGAATTGGCATTAGAAACTGTGCTAATGTTGAACTCTCTTATCATGCCAGAACTATGTTTTATAATGTAACTAGTTTGTTTGTAGAGAACTAGGTTTGTTCATTGTGTTCTGGAATAGTGGAATCTCTATTTTTTGTTTCATACAAAACTAAAGACTGAAGCATCTTTGTCTTCCACTAAAAGTAATGGAGGTTAAACTTTGGTGAGATCATGTCCCAGAACAAATGAACAATTTGGTGCTCCTGAAATTATATTCCCTTGCATTGTAAATGAGATTGCCAAACATGAATAATGGTTTTAGTGAGCAAAGTGAGAGCAAATACCCATTTGAAAGGAAGCATGCTTGCAGGGTACCCTTAAAACTGCTTTGGGGGTGATCCTGTTGAACAATCAAATACACAGACTTAAAATTGCTGACTTACAAGTAATATATATATATATATATATATATATATATATATATATATATATATATAAATAAGTAAAAATATATATATATAAATGGTTTTATTTTTCAGGTTTTCTTCTTACAATGGAATATCCGTGCTTCATACAGCAATATATCTTAATAGTGAAACTGGCATCAACATAAACTTTTAGCTAGATAAAAAATGACATTATAACATTGAGTCAATTAAAACAGTAAAAACTTTCAATACAAACTGTCCTTCAGTTTCAAAAATAAAACAATCCTTATAGTATGGATTGCTAAGGATAACCTTTTATGTGTTAAATATTCTGTCACAGTAAACCTAACTGCTATGAATTCTTCTGGTGAGTGTTTAGCTGAGAGATAATGGGATTGTTTGCAATCTTACCAACTACAAAATGCTCCCATAGTCAGGAATGCCACATCGGCAAGGTAGGCACAAAACAATTTTTTTTTTGGCCCCCCGAAGGGGATTTTTTATTTGCATTTTTCTATAGACTACAAACTACAATAGAAAAGGGGGAGGGAAAACATCTACAACTAGGGAGAAAGAAAAGATAACCACAACTACCTAAAACCCCAAGAGATGGAGATCTTCAATAATGCTTATATCTGTGTTAGTCCGGTAAAAAAGCTTAAAAAGCATTGAGCATGATCTAATAATCCCAGTTCTACATCAGTTTAACGATTTTCTCAGTTCAAGAACCCTCCCCAGATCATCTCCTGAAATAAAAGCTTTATGTGAACTTTCAAAGTCTCAGTTCTTATTTCGCTTCTCCTTGCATTCTCTCAGTTGGTAGCTTTGTTTCTGAGCAGCCACCCCCTTTTTGCATTAGAGTCCTCGTTGGAAGACATAGAGTCCAATTTGCCAGTGGATTTGCTGTCTTCTTCTTCTTTCACATCTTCTTCTGGATCTCCCAGTTGCAGCCTCAGGAACTCACATGCTTTAAAAACAGAGTCAATTTTTTCTCTTTTCTCCTTTATTTTGAAAGTGACACCTTCAGGGATTAGCCACCTATACGCAATGCTATTTGTTTGTAAGAAAAGGATTAAGTTCTTATACATCTTTCTCTTTCTTCTTATCTCAAATGGGACGTCTTTTAATATCCTGATGTTGTTGCCTCCAATTTTCAGGTGTGTATTTGTAGTCGCTTTTAAGATTAGATCTCTTAAATATCTCTTTGAGAATCTCACAATGATTTCCCCTGGTAGATTATTCTTTTTGATATACATAGAGTAGGCTCTATAGGCCACATCCATTTCACTTAATATATCTTCTGCTTTTAAATCTGTCATTGAGGCCAACGCATTTCTCAATAATTGCTTAAGATTCTCGTTGGGAGCCTCAGTCACCCTTGGAACCGGAGTACCATATTTGCTCTCTCCATCTGTAGCTGTAGCAGTTGAGTTTCCTCCAAAGCTTGCTTCTTTTCTAGCATTTGCATATTTTTTCCTGCTTTTTTTGAGCTGGCATCAAGTTCCAACACTTTCTCAGCCACCTGCTCTGTCTTCTTTGTAGTTTCTGCAAGTTGCAGTTGCTGTGCTGCAAAGTTCTGGTTTAAAGTTGTCAATTGCTGGTTAATGTTAGTCATCTGGTCCAGTAGAAGGCGTAAAGAGTCTGCTAGAAGCTTGGGAAACTCTATGGTCTCTTCTGCTCTTGGACTCATGCCGCCTGGTGGTTTCGGTTTCAGTCCTTTATCGGGTCACCTCCCCGCCATCTTTCTGGATTGTTTACTTTAACTGAAAGTTCTTAAAGTCTCTGAAAGTCTCCAAGGTGCTCAAACTTTTACTGGTAAGGTTCTTGAAGTTGGTTTCTTGGCTTATTCTTCCACTCCCTCCTTGCTATTCTGCTTTTAAGTCTCTGTGTGTGGGAATGGCCCCTCCCCCGCTTGCTTCCCACAGTGCTACCAAGGGGGGTGTTTTCTTTTTAAAATGCCGTACACTTTTATGTAACTCACTGCTCATTGCTTGTCTTGCAACTTCGCTTGCATCCATTTAATCGCTCGATCTCTGCTGCTTGTCCCGCCGGCAGCAGTAGTTCCATGTGGACGCATAGTGGTTGGACCGTTGGGGCAGAGGATCACCTCAATTCCCCAGCATCGCGCTGGCGAAGAGGCAGTCCCCAAAACCCCCTTGACTAGGAATCTTTTCACCAAGGCTCCCAGGGGGTAGCGATTGCTTGCCCCCCCTCCAGAACCGCTAGCGCGCAGATCATGCCCTGGGAGCGCCCCGGAGGCACGTCTGCTTGCAAATCACCATTAACTGGAAGCCTGGCACAAAATAATTCTTTGACTCTTTTTTCTGCCCCTGAGTGCTTTTGATTATATATGTCGGATCACATTTAATTCTTATAAATATCTGCATAGTGGGACACAAGGAGATTAAGCCATGACCTATTTATCTGAAGGAGAAGGGAGAAAGGAGGCTTACGTGAGAGAGATAAGGGGGAGAATAGGAGGAACTGAGCTCTCTTACAGTTATATCTACTCCAGATTAATGAAAGATGGGTCCAAAGTGAAGCAGAGTGACTCCAAGAAATAAAACTAATGCATTATGTATTTATCACATCTTAATCCCAGTAGCCAAAAATACACTCTGAGATTTTTTTATTTACTTCTTTTATACCTTCGCCTCTCTCCCCAATGGAGACCCAAAGTCCAATAATACTTTAGAAATCAAAAAGATTTTAGGGTATAACTTTTCGAGAGTTGAAGTTCCCTTTGTCAGAGCTTTAACTCTTGAAGGCCCATACTGCAAAAGTCTTGTGGGTCTCAAAAGTGTTACTGAACTTGAATCTAGATCTTCTATTGCACACCAGCATGGCTACCATCTGAAATTGCTCTCCATTTTAACCTGACAACAATCTTGTGATGTATGTTAGACTGAGAGAATGTTACTGGCCCAAAGTCACCCAGAAGGTTTCCACAGCAGAGTGGGAATTCAAACCTGGGTCCCAGGCAATATTCCCTCTAAGCTGTGGCATCGTGAGCAAAAATTCTACTTTGTGAGCTACTGGCATGAAAATTGTGAGCAAGTGATTGGGCTTCTGTATAAATTAGTTTGCTCTGGAGCCATCCTTCCTGAGCTAAGGCAAAAATGTGTGAGCTGGAGGCTAAAAAACTGTGAGCTAACTCACATTAACTCAGCTTAGAGGGAACACTGGTCCCAGGTGCTTTGTAAAAATATGTGGCTCCCCCCACCCCCACCACACAAACACCAGTTTGACCCTGTTACAGTCTACAGATTTGGGCTTCCCCTTACAGCCCAACAAAATATTTTTATATTTCCACCCACCATTATTTTATTCAGTATCCATCCTGTCTAACCCAGTTGCAGTTGTTGCATAACAGCTAAGAGTTTATCACTGTGATCCTGTGCAGAGTTGCTGCAGGCTAAGGCCATTGAAATCAATCTTATGCAGTTACTCCTACCTAAATCCTTTTGAATCTCTCAGCTGCATTTGATATTATCAGCTATCACAGCCTTCTAGATCATCTGGCCAGCTGCACAATTTCACAGACCTCCTTTGGGGGACAGACCCAAAATGGTGGTGCTTGGGGAGTACCACTCATCCCCTTGACCTATATGGTTTAAAAGTGCTCAGTCTTGTCCCCAAAGTCCTATTTTGCATGAAGCTACTAGGCAGTATTTTGGAGTTCAGTGATGCTGATGACATTCAGCTCTCTCCACTGGGGATCAGGTTTCAGAAACACAACTGAAATCCCAAGCCAGTGTCTGCAATCAGTAACAATTTGGTTGCGGGCAAGTAAACTAACGTTTAACCCAGTCAAGAGTGAAGCATTGTTAATTAATGAGACAATGTCTTTTTCCATATCTGTTCTTCTAGAAATGAAGGGTCTGTAGTGGGTGGGCAAGTTCAAGCCAAACTGGAACTGATCCTCAATGCTGGAGCCTATTACAAGGTGCTATCCAAGACTCAGCACAAGCTAAGAGAAAGAACTGTTGAACTAGCAAAGGCCAGAATACAGCTGTAGGGAGCGCTTGCACATACACACATCCTTCCTGTAGGAAAAGTTAGGTCCCTGACCCTACCAAGACTCTAGGAAAGGCTTCATCCTTCTGCACACAGCAGAACTCAGTCTGCCACACATGTGCTCCTGCACCTGGTCCAGGCTTTACCCCTGGCTCTCCATCTCCCTTGTTCCTGGGGAAGGCTGTAGGCAGAGTGGGGGCAGAAGGAACTACTGGGGGGGCTCCTGATCAGCCCATGGCTCTTAGATGGAAGACATCTCCTGGTCTTCATTAACCTCTGGCTCTTGGATGGGAACCAACTGGGACAGACACGAAAAGCAGTACTTTCCTGAAGATCGGGGCGGGGGGGAGTGCATGCATGTGTGTGTGCTTGCATGCCTGGAAGTCATGGCGGCTTCTGGTGACCCCCTACTGGGGGCTTGGATGTTTTCAGAGAGGTGGCTTGATAGCCTACCTGTCAGAAGTCCTAACCTAGTCAGCAAAACACCATGCCTTGCGGTTCAAGCAAGAATAGCATTTATTATAGAGCTGCAATAGAAAGGTCACTGTAGCAGGTACATTGTTCAGAATGACTTGGTTACAGAAAGCAAGTGGTTATACCGAGAAGGGGGTGAATGGGGACCCCCCCTTCTACCAATCAGGGAATAACATGCAACTGGGAATCGAAAGTTACTACGCTAATGAAGTTCCCAACGCCCCCATTATTCTCAGGAAAGCCGGAGCTTTGAAAGCGATAGTAAAGCTCGCAGCTTGACTCCTCAAGGTCAGAATGTTCAGTCTGCGAGAGATAGGGGTTACCAGATGCACATTCCACTCTCACACCCTAGTCATAAATCAACACGGATTCCAACCTCCCGCCTGTCACGCCACTATGGCGCCCATTGCCATCCTCCCCTCCCCTCCATCCATCATGGCAGGGCTACCTGACATGCAGCCCCCTCGAAAATAACTCTACCCCTTAGGCTTGTGGGGGTACAACTTGTGAAACGCCCGGATAAGCCGGGGGGCCAGAACATGTTCCGCCCGCACCCATTCCCTCTGCTCCGGCCCAAAGTCAATCCATTCAACAAGGTAAAACAAGCGATTGCGAGAGATCTTAGAGTCCAAGATTTGCGATAGTTCGTAGTGAGGTTCCCCCCCCACCAACAGCGGAGGCGGGGTTGGCCGTCGCGGTCTCCATCTGTTCTCCTCAGGTGCCCGGCGAAGAAGCCTTACATGAAAAACAGGATGAACAGACTTTAGAGATTTGGGCAACGCCAATTCGACAGTCACATTGTTAATTACTCTCACAATCTCAAATGGACCAACAAACTTCCAACCAAGTTTGCGACTCGGTTGAATGTGACGCAAGTGTTGTGTGGACAAATAAGCAGACTCCCCACACTTTGGAATCCAGGCAAGGCTGCGTTTCTTGTCGGCCTGGATTTTATAAGAATTTTTAGCTTCATCTAGAGTCTTAGCTAACGATGACCACGCCATCTGCAACTGTTTGCACCAGTCTCCAGCGTCTCCTGCCGGGAGGTCGGGAGAAGTCAGAAAAGGCAGAGGCGGGGCGTCATATCCATGTACTGCCTTAAACGGGGACATCCCTGTCGACGAGTGCTGAGTATTGTTGTAACAGAACTCAGCCAAAGGCAAAAGAGAATGCCAATTGTCCTGTTGAAAATTGGAAAAACACCGCAAATACTGTTCCAGAGTCTGATTCACACGTTCAGTCTGTCCATCGGATTCTGGATGGTATGCACTGCTGACCCCCGCTCCACCCCAAGCAGTGACATCAGCTCGCTCCAGAACCGTGAGACGAATTGCACCCCCTGTCCGAGATCACTTTAGCAGGCAAAGTGTGGAGCCTCACTACGTGTTGCAGGAACGCAGAGGCTAGTTTCTTGGCAGAGGGGATAGCGGCAAACGGAACGAAATGAGCCTGTTTTGTAAACAGGTCCACGATCACCCATATGACAGACTTTCCCCCGCTCGGGGGTAGGTCAGTAATAAAGTCCATAGAGATTACTTCCCATGGGCGAGCCGGCGTGGGGAGGGGTTGCAGAGCCCCCGGGGGTTTACCAGGTCGGGGTTTACTCATCAAGCACGTTTGGCAAGCCGACGTGAAAAGTGAAATGTCTTTTCTAAGCCCTGGCCACCAAAATTGTCTTTGCAGGAGCTGGAGAGATTTCACAAACCCCGTGTGTCCAGCCAATTTCGACCCGTGTGCCCAGCTCATCACCTCCCCCCTTAGGGAACGTGGGACAAAGAGCTTGTCATTTTTAGTCCAGCAGCCATGCGCATTTTGGGAGACGCCTTCTTCCCCCCCCACCTCCTCTCTATCAGCGTCCGACATAGCTGTAGAGAATTTCGTCACCCAGTCATTAGTAGGAGGGTCTGGGGACGGGGGGGAATGTTTGGCCTGCCCCCGAGTGGTTACTGCCCCTCCCAACTGGGAAGGCGTGAAGACCGAGTCATGAATCTCCTCCCTTTTGCTGTCGTGTTGAGGGAGGCGTGACAGTGCATCGGCCAGCGAGTTAGACGTTCCCGGGAAGTGGTGTAGTGTGAAATTGAACTTGGAGAAGAAATCAGCCCAACGCAGCTGTTTGGCGTTCAAGGAACGGGGGAGCGGAGAAGCTCGAGGTTTTGTGATCAGTCCAGACCTCGAACGGAACTCGCGCCCCCTCAAGCCAATGTCGCCAGGTAGCCAACGCTAAGCGGATCGATCCCGCTTCTTTTCCCACACCGACCAATTCCGTTCAGTATCGTTAAATTTTCTGGAAACATAGGCAAGGGGGTGTAATTTACCATCCTCCCCCTCTTGGAGGATCGCCCCCCATAGCAACATCGGAAGCGTCGACTTGGACAATGAATTTTTTAAGTTCATTCGGGTGGGCTAACACAGGTTCCGACGTAAAAGGGCTTTCAATTTGTCAAATGCCCTCTGGCACTGTGGCGACCACTCTAGTTTGGCCCCTGGTCGAGTGCACTCGGGTGGCTTCCCTTTTGTTTTCAATAAGTCAGTTAGGGGAAGGGCCACCTGGGCAAAGTTCGATAGGAACGATCTATAAAAGTTTGCGAATCCGAGGAACCCTTGGAGTTGCCTCCGTGTTTTAGGGGCTTCCCACCCTATCACATCTTTGATTTTATCAGGGTCCATCTCGATCCCCTTTTGGGATATGCGGTAGCCCAGAAAAGGGATCTCTGTTTTGTGAAATTCACACTTGGACAGTTTTGCAAACAGTTTATGCTTGTGCAACGTTTGTAACACTTCCCTCACCAGTTTCACATGGGACTTCATGTCGGGGGAATATAAAAGAATGTCATCAAGGTAAACAAGGACCCCCTTAAACAAATACTTGTGGAGTACCTCATTAATCAAGTTCATGAAGACTCCCGGGGCTCCCTGAAGCCCGAACGGCATGACCAGGTATTCAAATTGGCCCAGAGGGGTGTTGAACGCCGTTTTAAATTCGTCCCCCTCCCGAATTCGGACCCTGAAGTAGGCATCACGGAGATCTAGCTTCGAGAAGACCTTCCCCCCAGCCACCGCAGCCAACAAGTCTTTTATCAGGGGCATGGGGTAGGCGTTTGTGTTAGAGACTGCATTCAAGCCACGATAGTCGGTGCACAGCCGCAACCCCCCATCCTTTTTCTTCCAGAAAAGCACAGGAGCCGCAAACGGGGAGGATGCTGGCCGTATAAAACCCCTACTCAGATTTTTGTCAATGAATTTCCTCAGCTCCACTTTTTCTGAGGGGCTCATGGAATACAACTTCCCTTTCGGTAGTTTCTGGTTAGGCAAAATTTCAATCGCACAGTCTGAGTTTCTATGGGGGGCAATTCGTCGGCTTCCTCCTCCCCAAAGACAGGGGCCAGGTCGTGATACTCAGGGGGAATGCCTTCCAGTTCGGCTTCCGCCACCCCCACCGTCACTAGGAGTTGCCCCCCGTCATGGGTCCCCACTCATTCTTCCATAAGTGGGATTGGCATTTGTCGGAGATGAAATTCACTTTCCCCTCCCCCCATAGGACGTGTGGATCGTGATCAAAGAACCACGCGCTTCCGAGTACTAGGGGAAAGCGGGCAGCTGGGGTAACAACGAAAGGCCTTTCTTCCCAATGTTGCCCAATTCCCACCCTCAAGGGTACAGTCTCGTATTTACAGGGTTCTTTCATGGTGGAGCCGTCCATCTGAGTAAATATCAAGGGGTCGTTTAGTTTAATAACTTTCGCCCCCAGTCCCATCACTAGTGTGGGATTGATGAGATCTCTCCCACACCCAGAGTCAATGAGAGCCCGTACTCTCACATGGGTCAATAGACCCGGGTCCATTAAAGTTACTGTAAGAAAGAAAAGAGAGGGGGGTTTGCTCACCGGGGTTTGCGCCTGGGAGTCCGGGACCTGCTGTTCAGCGCTGTTCACAGCAGGTCCGTCTCGTTTCCCTGCGGCGCAGCTTCGCCATTGGATGAATCGGATGCCTCGCTGAGCGGTTTGGCTTGCAGGGCTTTCGCCCCCCTCGGCTTCGCCACCGGTTTCGGCGTGGAGGTGTCGAACTTCTTGGCTCCCTTGGGCGCTCCTGACGATGCTGATGCGGTCGGGCAGTTCGCGGCGAAGTGGCCTCCTTCTCCGCATTTGAGGCAAAGACCTTGCTTCATTCGGAGTTCCCTCGTACCGTCCCTCGGTTTTGGATTCGGGGTAGGGGTTTCCCCCTCGCTGCCGGCGCAGGGCCGCTGTTGGCCATCGCTGCGGCATCATCTAGTTTGATGGTTGTCAGCCGGTTCTCCATCGTGATGGCGGCTTGTATCCATCCCGAGAGAGTGTCTGGGTCTTGGGTTTTGGTGACTTCTCGTCGGATCTCCGCGTTGAGTCCCAACTTGTAGTAGTCCACGAGGGTCCCATCTTGCACCCCTCGGATTTTGGCCGCACACCTACGGAACTCCGCCGTGTAGTCTCTCACCGATCTCGTGCGTTGCTTGAGGGCTCAGATCGCTGCCTTTGCCGCTTTGTTAGAGTTCGCGTCCTCGAATTGCTCTTTCATGGCCCACATAAAAGAATCGATTTCTCTCAACTCACGCCCATCAGCCTGGTGAAGTCCCACATACCAGTCAGCGGCCGCTCCCTTCAGGTGGGCTGCTATGACATCGACTATACGCTCTTCGCGCTGGAATAGATGGCCCCAAGTCTCGATAAACCTCTCGGCTTTCACGAGGAAAAACGGAAACTTCTCAGGGTCTCCGTCAAAATCTGCATCCAGCAGTTCCGCAGGTTTCGGTGGCAAAAACCCCCAAGGTCGAGGGGGTGGTTGCCCCAGCGGCCCCTGCGGCCCTGGCCCCGCGGGTTGATCCGGAGGGCCGGCTGGTACGTTCTGCTGGCCTTGATCCGGCGCCGGCCGTTGGTCCTGGGGAGCTTGGTCTGGTGGCTCCTCTCGCCTTTGTCGCTCACGCTCCTCTCGGATGCCCTCCGCGATCATCTGTGGGATGCGGGCGAGGGATTCATCTAGGTAGCGCATCAGGCGGTCTTGGCTCGGTTCCCCACTCCACCTCCGTCTCACCACGGCACCTTCCAGGCTCTCGGAGTCTCGGCCGGTTTCCTCCAGGGCTCCCGCCGTAATCAGTCTGCGGACCGATCTTTCGGGGTGGCCTCCCCCCACCGACGCTCGCGGGGTTCCAAACCATGCCTCGTGGGTTTCAGCCAGGGGTTTCACCCAGTCTCGTCTACGTCCGACTCGGTGGGTCACCCCTCCATAGGCCGCCCCATATGGATCCCCGTAGGGCCCTCCGAAGTCGTACTCCGGACCCCATTGTCCCGGCACGTATGTGTCAGGGGTCTCTCTGGGTACGTCCTTCCCGGGAGGTTTCTTCTCCTTTTTCTTTTCTTCTTCAATCGGGAGAGTGTCTTCTTCACCGCTACTCATTTTGGAGTTGCGGGTTTCTGACCAGTCCCGAAGTTGATGATGATTCTGAACAAACTGTCAGAAGTCCTAACCTAGTCAGCAAAACACCATGCCTTGCGGTTCAAGCAAGAATAGCATTTATTATAGAGCTGCAATAGAAAGGTCACTGTAGCAGGTACATTGTTCAGAATGACTTGGTTACAGAAAGCAAGTGGTTATACCGAGAAGGGGGTGAATGGGGACCCCCCTTCTACCAATCAGGGAATAACATGCGACTGGGAATCAAAAGTTACTATGCTAATGAAGTTCCCAACGCCCCCATTATTCTCAGGAAAGCCGGAGCTTTGAAAGCGATAGTAAAGCTCGCAGCTTGACTCCTCAAGGTCAGAATGTTCAGTCTGCGAGAGATAGGGGTTACCAGATGCACATTCCACTCTCACACCCTAGTCATAAATCAACACCCCTTGGATTCCAACCTCCCGCCTGTCACGCCACTATGGCGCCCATTGCCATCCTCCCCTCCCCTCCATCCATCATGGCAGGGCTACCTGACACTACCTCTGCTTGCCTGAGCTGTTCAGGTCAGGGCTTTTCCTGAAGATCTTGAGGGAGCAAGGAGCCTGAGGTGTAACAGGGGGCTCTTTTTCCTTTTAGGAGTCTCCCTATCCAAAAAGGACAAGCCATGGTAGATCCTGACATGGAAGTGAGGAGAGTGAACACAACAGAGGACTTTCTCAATGATCGTGTCCTTCCTCAAGGTATTCCTCAGACCTTCTCAGATGACAGATTATGTCAATTCTGTTTCAAATGGTATTTGGTAGCAAGTGGTTTAATTGAATTGGAATCTGCTTCTGTCTGATTATTGTGCTATTTTACTGATATCTGATGCTGCTGTTGCTTCCTCTAAGTCTCACATTCCATTTAGCTGAAATGAAAGGCAAACACTAGCTGCATTCAGATATTACAAGAAAACTCTGTTAGTCTATGAGAGTCATTAATATAGCTTGCTGTCATGCTTCTACCATCCTCCAGTCAAGTGCAGAAGCACTGAAAGCTACTTGGTTTGGTCAACCTTCTATCTAACTACCAGTGCTACCAATGCACTGTGAAGATCAAATGGAGAAACCTGAGCAAACTGGAATGTATTTCTTCTTTTGTCTCACTATGGCACAGTTGGTAGAGCATCTGCTTTGCATGCAGAAGGTCCCAGGTTCAATCCCTGGAGGCCCCAGTCAAAAGGTCTTGATAGTAGGGAATGTGAAAAACCCTCCTGCTGAGACCCTGGAGAACTATTGCCGATCAGAGTAGATAATACTGACTTTAATAGAGCAAGGGTCTGACTCTGTATAAGCTATTGTCATGTGATCATTTTTGTGCTGAATGTCACAACAAATTGCAGTTAGACTAAAGATCTCTTAAAGCAGGAAGTCTTCATCTCTGGCTACATGCACAAACAGAAGGGTGTGGAAGTGTACAAGGCTGAGGATTTGTGGACAAGCACAGCACAAAGAAACAGTGGCTTGTTGTAATAGCTAAACACAGCCTATGGCAATCAAAAAGAGCTCAGCTATTCCTGATACATCCTAAAAAGCTGACAGTGTAGGTTTTATCCATGGGATTCTATATTGTATGCCCCAACTGTACTTTTGTGTGTGTGATCATTCTCTAAGTCATAATCCAGTCCCCACATAATGGATGGGAGAGGGTGGGCAGTCTGGCTACAAGGGAGGACAATTTTGCTCAAACCCAGTTGCCATTTTACCTTTACAAATATCCAAGCTGGCCTCTGAAACTCAAAGAGCTCCTTGGATTTTGCTTCTCCTTTAGTCAATTTCCACTAGTTTGACTGAAATTGACACTTCCCTTCTCAATTCCTGAAATGTAAAGGCACCTTTTGAAGCCCCCACCCCACCCGCTAGTGGTAACTAGCAAGTGCTTCAGTGCTGCAGCAGAATAGCAGGGGAACACACACTTCCTGGGGATTTTTTTTAAAAAAAGCTTTGCAGTGAGCACAACGAAACAGCACAGCTGTTGTGGGCAAGAGAGCTGTCTCTCTTGCCATCACTGATGTCAGGCATTATCCAATAGGTGTTTGTGGGTGTTTGTAGGTGTATAAGCATAGGTGGTATATACTTTGTGGTATATAAGCAATACAGTAGAACTAAGTATTTTGTACAGGTGTTTATTGTGTGGAGGCCTGAAGGAAGGGGAAAATCTTGTTTCCCTGGAAATAAGATTTTAAAAAAATGCTAGGAAAATGAGATTTCCATATACTTTGAGGAATCTGTCTAAATGCCCTTCAAAGAGTAAGATAATATTGTGGTTTCATTATTGCAACATCTTGTCAGTGGTTGTGGATAATCCCTGGAAGGTTGGTAACAATATTGCATTGGCCAGTAAGATCACATACACTCAGTGTTTCCGACTTGCCAATTTCCCATCAGCTCTAAGTTTTGCTACACACACTGCATTACCTGCCACATCTATGAAATATCTTCAGGTGCTTTGATCAAAATGATACAGACAGTGGTCAGACCCCAAATCAAGTAGGAATAACCATTCTTGTAACCAAAGAATTTCTGGTTAAGCACAGAAATGTCTCAGAGTGTGTCTACCATTCCCACCATGCAACAGTGCAAGCGCACTTAACTGAAGACATGCCAATAGATGAAGCAAAGCCAGAATTTTACACCATTGACAGTACCACCTGTCTCCATGGGAAATACCCTATTACACAATAAGACTACTGTCATTTCCTGGTTCTGTCTGGATGAAGCTGTCAAATATTTTCCTCCCAAACATTTGCTTCCTTCTTAGGACACACCCAACATTATCTCTTTGACAGGACTGAGAGTTTCGAAGGACCAGTTCTTCTCTCCAGCTTTCGCTAGCAAATCTCCATCCACCTTGCTGTCATCCTTCCTGCTTATGTGACCCTTTTATCACCCTTTATGATCCTCCATTAAGCCCTTCCTGTCTTTTCTGTCACTATCTTTAGGGCTCAAACCCCTGTCAGGTTTTTTGTGAGGCAGCATGTTGACTTCTCAAGGAAATTAAGGCACAAACAAGAGATAGCTGCGACAATCAGGCTAGGATAAAGAGCACAGATACCTGATGGTAAACGGTATCCTTCCCCCGGTTCACTGGCTCTCCCTGACCCTGTTGCAGTGCACACATTGTGGCACCAGCAATGTTTGGACATCTAAGTGACTGGCAAGAGGGTGATTCTTGGCAGGCAACTTCCCAGTTGGAAACTGCACATGGTTCCAGTTCTTGGTTCTTCTCAGTTGTGAGACTTGTAAAGCAATTGGGTTGTTTCTTGGCCTGGAATTCCCAAAATGCTTTGCTGGTATCCTAAGAACAATGTTGAATGTGGTATTCTAGGATGCTTATTTATGTATAATTTTATTCACCACTTTTGTTCTCCCCCCTACATGTGAGGTAAGTTAAGATTTTCTTTATTGTTGTTTATTTTATTGAGAAAATTTATATCCTGCCTCTTCAGATACATGCTTGAGGCAGGTCACAAAGTTAAAAAAAATAAAACCATTGAAATTTTAGAAATTATCAGTAATAAAATAAGCTAGGAGCATAAAACCAGCAAACAAGAACATTCAGCTGCTGAAAATGATATCCTTAAAACAATCTTTAGGCCAGAAGCAGACCATAAACCAGCTAAAATAGATAGAACCTGTCAGTCAAAAGGCTGGTTAAAAAAAGTTTTGGCTGGGCACCTAAAAGACAGTAAGGCAGGCACCAGGAGAGACTCTGGGAACTCCAAAGGCTATGTGCCCCCCCTAAAAAAGCCTTTCTCTAGTCTTCACCCATGTCACCTCTGCCGAGGGGTGCACAGAGAAAGCCTTGAGAAGATCTTAAATGGTGGGCTAGTTCTACCCACATCCCCATTCTTACCTAACACATTTTTATGGCACTCTTCCTCCAAGGAACTTAGGGCTCCTTAGGGTATAACCTTGTCTATAACAACACTTTGAGGTACATTAAGCTGACATTATGTGACTTGTCCATGATTACCCACAAAGCTGCCATGGCAGAGTGGGGATCTGAGCCCCTGTCTCCCAGAATCTAGTCCAACCCGAGAATGACCCAGATAGCCCAGGCTAGCTTTGTCTCATCAGATTTTGGAAACCCTGGTTAGTACTTGGATGGGAGACCACAAAGGAAGTCCAGGGTCATGATGCAGAGGCAGGCAGTGGCAAACCACCTCTGAACATCCCTTGCCTTGAAAACCCCACGGGGTTGCCATAAGTTGGCTGCAACTTGATGTCAAAAAAAGAATGGCTTAACTGATCTACTACCCTAAAATATATCCCCCCCCCCCAAGCGCCTGCCTAAAAAAGCTTCTGAGAGCTTATGCAGCCATCCTTGGCAGATTCTTTCTTTCTGGGGCCTGGTTTTTTAAAGTAGCTTTGCCTGGATTTCCCTCCTTTCCCATCAACAACAAGAAAGTCTCTGAAAGTCCAATTCCCATCAACAGAAGCCCTTTACTTGCTTTGAGCTGGCAAGCACTGCAGAATCCAAAGTCTGCTCAGGCATCAATCCAGATCTGCTACTCTTCTCTTTCCTTAGGGGTGGTCCAGCACTCTTTTTGTGACAAGCCTCAGCTATTCCCATCCCTGTAGCACAGCTGCATTCACTCTTGTTATTGTCTCCCCTGGGTTCCAAAGATGGCCAAAGCTGCCCTGTCTCTGGGAAACCCAGAGCCAGCCTTTGGGAATGTCAAATCTTTTCCCAGAGAGAGTATTCAGGCAGCTTGTTTGGAGAGGGGTTAACCCTTCACATGACAGCTCGTGCAACTGTCAGAGCAGCAGCACAAGTGCTGTTGGAAGCTCAAAGGCTTCCAGAGTCTCTGAGTCTCCTGGCCTTTTTTGTCCCTCTTCTGCAGGGGGCAGTTTCAACCTACTAGAGGCTGGAAGCCAATCACTTTGATCAGTGAGATCCAGAGCATAGATAGTAGCTGGCCTCAGACCAGCCGGAGATGCAGTCCAAGATCCAGCTCGGCCAGGAGTGTAAGGGCATCTTTGCAATGTGCCCTTTGATGCAGAACTAACTGATGTCAAATCTGTTTTCAGCATCACTTCTGTACCAACTGATTCTATGATGTGTTGTTGTGTTTCCCTTCTGATCTCTCCTATCCCATGCTCCCCTCCCCCCAACATCAAGGTATGAATGTCCACCCTGATTAGAACAAATATGCCACTACTGGTATGGATCCAACCAAAGGACTCTTCATCCAGTTTAAGTGGCTCTTCCATTGGAGGAACTCTTCTTAGGCTGGAGGAAGGTTTCTGACTTTGTTCACTGGAATGGTATGTTACTGGTAGGATCTAGGCTCCCAGAATTTTGTTTTGCTACCCATTCTTGGTGGCCATGCCTATCACTCTTTTTTAATTTACAAAATGTATTTGTTTACAAAAATTTTATCCTACCTTTCTGCCCTTACAAAGGCCACCAAGGCGACTAACAATTTAAAACATACATGATAAAATTATATTATAAAAGCATTAAAATCAACACCCCTCCCAACCATACATCATTAATTTTTTTTAAGTGTTGAAATACATACAAAACATAAAAATATTGGTTAAGAAGAAGGGATCATTGGAGGAATGCCAAATGAAACCAGAACATCTTCACCCATTGGCAGAAGTTGTCAAAAGAAGGGGACAGACAAATCTCCCTGGGGAGAGAGTTCCAGAGCTTTGGTGTCATGACTGAGAAGGTCATTTCCTGAGTTCCCACCTGCCTAATCTCAGAAAGTGGGGGCACCTGAAGCAGGGCTTCCAAAGATCACTGTAATCATCAGGCAGGTTTATAAGGTATTAGGCAGTCCTTTAGGTACGTTGTTCCCAAGTCATATAAGGCTTTGACATTTAAGACCAGCATTGTGAATTGTGCCCGGAAACAAATTGGAAGCCAATGTAGATGAGCCAAGACTGGAGTGATACGGTCCCAATGACCCACTCCAGTCAAAATCCTTGCTGCAGTGTTCTGTGCCAACTCAAATTAACAAACACTTTTTAAGGGTGGCCCCAAATATATTTCATTGGAGTAATCTAATCTAGATGTAAATAGAAAAGAGCAAGAGTCCCGTAGCACCTTAAAGACTAATAAAATTTGTAGCAGGGTAGCAGCTTTTGTGAATCACGGCTCACTTCTTCAGATACAGCTAGAATGGGAGTCCATCTGTCCTGGAGATGGCAATTGCAAGACAGACAGATTTATTTGATTTTTGCATTGAAACCGTATTCTTAATAGTCCGTCCCTCAGAATGTGGTCACTATCTGGTCTTTGAATAGTTGTAAATGATTTCTTAGTCCATAAATAATTGTAGATTCCTTCTTTGGTGTCAATTGTTTCCAATCTGATGCTTTTTCTGTTTGGATTTATAATTCCCTCTGAAATCCAAACCAATGCATCTGCTTGGCAATACAGTTTAATATTCGGTACCGCCAAACCTCATCTTTTTGTTCATCCTGTAGTATTTTGAATCTACTTCCTATTTCATACAAAATTATTTATTGTTTTCTGCCATCTTTTTAAAGTTTTTTCACCAATATAGATTGGTAACATTTGAAAGACAAAAGTAAAGTTGGTAATATGTTCATTTTATCAGCAGAAATTCTTCCCAGTCACAAAATTTTCAATGTTTCCCAACTTTGCAGATCTTCAGTAATGCTCACCCAGAATTTTTGGTAGTTATCTTTATATAAGTTATCATTTTGCCCTGTTATATAAATGCCTAAGTATTTTATTGTTTTTTAGTAACAGTACATTCTGTTATTTTTCTCCATCTCTTCTTTTTCTTCATTAGTTGCGCATCTAATAACATTATCTTGGTCTTTTTATTCAGTTTATATCCAGAATAAGTTCCAAATCTGATTATTTGTTCCATTGTATGTTTAAAAGAAATACTTGGTTTTATTTGTTTAATAACAACATCATCCACATAATTTTTCATCTTATATTCTTCTTTATGATCTTTTATTCCAGTGATCCTAATATCTTGCCTGATTTTATGGTCAATATTTCCATTGCCAGGATGAATAATAGTGGTGATATTGGACAGCCCTGTTGAGTTCCTTTTATTATGTCGATTGTCTCTGATACAGAACCATTTACTAGGATTCTAGCTTGCTGATCAATATTTGTACCCAATTTAAGAATTTAGTTCCATGAGGTCATATTCTGTAGTACCTTCATTAAATACAGGGCCGGCCCCAGGTGTCTGGGTGCCCTAGGCAGGCCAGCTTGTGGCGCCCACCCCACCAGCTATGCCAACCTCCCAGTGGGGCCTGGAGACTGGGGGGGGGGTGGCGGCGGCGGTCTGAGTGGCAAGACAGCGCCCAGAGGAAGAGCGCACCTCCCCGGCCCTCCTCCTCCACCACCGACAGTGCCCTGCAGGACATGGGGCGAGGAGGAGGAGCTGATGATGGGGCACCAATGACGGGGCGTGCCGGCCTGCTCACCTCCCCCCCCCGGCCCAAGCCAGTTAGCAGGTGAGTTTGCCCTGATTAAAAATAACCAAGACATGTTATCAAAGGCTTTCTCTGAATCCAGAAACATAAATCCTGTTTTCCCTTCTTTTCTCCTTGAATATTCAATTTCATTCAACAGATATCTGATGTTATCTTTCTGATATTATCTTTAAGATATCTTTTTGGAACAAATCCCATTTGATCTTCATGAATTAATTCTGAAATGCATTTTCTTAGTCTCTCAGCCATTATTGTTGCAAAAATTTTATAATCCACATTTAACACTGAGATTGGTCTGTATGATTGTGGCAATAATGGGTAATTTCTTTCTTTATGTATGAGGGTTATATTCTCTTCTCAACTAGTTGGTGGTATATGCTTTCTCTCTTGTATTTCATTCATTACTCTTTGCTGAGGTATTGCTAATATGTCTTCAAAACACTTATAGTATGTTTCTGTCAAGCCATTTGGTCCGGGCACTTTATCTTTTTAAAGTTCTTTTATAGCATGATAGATTTCTTGTATTGTTATCACTTGGTTTAACCTTTTTCTATGCCTGGGTGTGAATGTTTTAATTGGCATTGCAGATAAATATTTTTTTCATTCCTTCCTCATCTAGAGATTCTTCCTTGTAGAGATATGGGAAAAAATTATTTGTTCAAGCATTTCTTGTTCTGTGTAGAGTATTTTCCTGATCCCAGGTATGCTTTTTTTCTCTTTCTTTTCTTAGACAGTGTGCACAATATCTTCCAGGTTTGTTTACTGATTCAAAATGTATTTGTTTTAAATATTTCATTTTTTTCCCTGCATTTCTTCTACTTCTAATAAATCCAGTTGGTTCTCTAGTTGTTTCATTTTCTTCTTATTGTCAGTGGTTTTATGTTATTTTACCTGTTATTTTCTTTAAAGAGTCTTGTTTCTTTTTTTTCTTTCTTGCAGCTATTGTCCACCGAGTTCCTCTGATGTAGGCCTTCCTGGCATCCCATATTGTTGTCACAGTGATTTCATTTGTATTATTCATGTTGAAATACTCTGTCAAATCTTTCTTACATTTTTGTTTTACTTCATCTTGTAGTAGAAGCGTGTTATGCAATCTTCATTTTCCTCTCCTACTTCCATTCTTCCAGTTTAGCTCTATTGGATTATGGCGCACTAAGAGAGTGGGCAGAATCTTTGCTCTCTCAACTTATGTAATTAAGGTTTTTGATGTCCAACACATATCTATTCTTGAGTATGCTTGGTGCCTATCAGAAAAATATGTAACGTCAATTTGCAAAGAGCTTACAAGTGCTTCAGAAGCAAATAACAGAAAACACAGCCAAAATTGTAACTCTCAACACAGTAGTGGAAAATGTAGAGACCAAGACAAGAGAAATGGAAAGCAGAGTACAGAACAATGAAGATAAACAGTCTCTATTAGAACAGGATGTGATGAGGCTGCAGGTGGAAAGGGCAGCATTTGTCTTAAGGTTCCAAAACACTCCAGAAGAGAAAGGGGAAGACCTAAATATAAAAATGGTGAAGTTATTGGCTGATCATCTTCAGATGGAAGACTCGAAGTTGATGGTAGGAGGAATAGATGCAGCTTTTAGGATGAATTCAGCATATGCAAGAAGATTTAAAGTACTGAGGGAAGTACAGAGCAGTGAGAGCAGTGAGAGATAAAATATTGAAAGTTAATGCATCTCCACTGAAGATGGATGAAGGGGAAATAAACGTGTTGAAAGAGATCCCATGGAGTGTGAGAGAAAAAAGAAAAGCTACACTGAGCTGACAACCCTATTGAGATCCAATAATATTACATATAGATGGCTTCTCCCAGAAGGGCTCTTTTTTACTTTTGAAGGGAAAAGATTCAAGATAACATCAGTCTTCAAAGAAGCAGATTTTTTGAAAACCTATGGAGAAGAACTTTCAGATGACTAGGATGAAACCACTGAAAGAGAAGAAGAAGAGGAATGAGAAGTAGAGAAAGAAACAGAGGCCGAACTCTAGGGAGCAATAGCACCGCTAACTCCTATAGGACCTCCGAAACCTTGAAGACAGAAAAGATTCCGAATCAAGAGATCCCCAATAAACACGAGACAAAGGGCAAAGGATGAAAAGGAACAGCAACAGAAAACAAATCAGGATGGATAGTAGGAAACTGAAGACCATCTCGGTAAATGTTAATGGTTTAAATGGACCCCAGAAAAGAAGAATTTTTTTTTTCACCAATTAAAAAAACATAATGTGGACATTACATGTATTCAAGAAACACATATAAGAAGAAGGGATGAAAAATATTTAAATGTTAAAGGCTTAGGGAAAGTATTTGCAGCTACAGATGTAGAAAAGAAGAGAAGAGGAGTGGCCATCTATGTTAAAGATTACCTGCAACCAGAATTAGTTTTGGCTTGGGGCTTCCGGTCGGAGTAAAATGGCGAATTGACACACTTTGCGAGTTGTGCAGAGTGTACTGCGGTATCTGACGACAGTCTGGGCTTTATCTGGCCCAGCGCAGCACTCCCCAGGCGGGGGGGTGGCAAGCAAGCAGCCAAGCCTGAGGGGGAGTTGAGATCGGTGTGGATAAGCTTCGGAGGAAGCTTGTTTACACTTTGATCTCCTTCCGTGAAGAGGACAGTTGCAAATCAGCACTACAGATACCAGCTGGGCTGAGAATTCAGCATAAATTCGTCATCTACCGACCTCTTTAACATCAAGCTTAACATCGATTACAGAAGAAGCACCGCGAAACCCCGAGATTACAAGCAAGGTAACAAACGAATAAGCGCTTACCGGTTTAAAGAAGAACGCGAAATTAAAACGTGCGGATAAGCGTAGAAGCCTTTAATGAACTATTCCGCTTGATTTAAAAGTAAAATGAAAGCTTTCCTTTAGAGAAAACGGCTGAAAAGTGACTTTGTTTTGCATTCCTGTGGTCAATCAAGTCTAAACTTTACGTAGCAGAAACGAAACTAACTGTGACTCTATGATACAGGAAGTAGGCTAGAGTGGACGTTTTAGAGGTTGCTGTGCTGGAAACAGACGGACGTTTGATTGTGTGACACCACTTTTACCGGAAGTTGGATTACAAAGACGGACAGATAAACAGGAAGTTTGGAAGGAGCCTACTCTAGCCGGAAAACCATAGAGAAATTGCGCCCGACATTTTGAGGAGGACTAAATTTTAAAAAGTTATTTTTAAGCAGAAAAAGCGCTGATACAAGTTATAAAGGTGGCGATTTGGCTTGAAGATTGCTAATATAAAGATTGATTAGTACTGAAGTCGCTTCCAAAACGGATTTGAGGTCAAGACCTAGAGCTGCGTCATCACCTAGTCCAAGAATGACTGCAAAGGAAAAAAAGAGTGGCAAGCGGCTATCGAAGCGATGGAAAAACGGATGACCGAAGTGGTGCAGAATCTTGGAAAACAAATAGAATCACAGCTGCAACAACAATTGCAACAACAGCTGCAAATACAACTGGAGTAAATAGAACAAGTGCAAGTCCAAGTACAGAAAAAAAATATGGAAGAACTGAAAGAACTGGTACTAACAGAAGTGTCAGGGATTAAAAAAGATACAGAAGAAGTCAAGAAAGAGGTCAAAAGTCTGGTGACAAAATCTGAAGAAATGGAACAGAAGGTTAAAAAATCCCTGTTAGAAAATACAAGGCTGGAGTCTATGATGGAATATAGAGCTACTCAGAATCATCTGAGATTGAGAGGGATAGAAGAGGAGGAAGATCAGGACTTACGAGCTCTAGTAATCAATACATTGACAACTTATATAGGGGAAGATGTTGGAGATTTGGATCCAGACTTTGACTTGATTTATAGAGTAAACTCAGCTTATGCCAAGAGAAAGCAATTACCCAGAGATGTGATTGTTCAATTCGTGACAACAAAAATGAAGGAAGATGTTTTCAAGAAACAATTCACACAACCGTTGGAAATTAATGGAAAAAAAATAATAATTCTGAGAGAAATTCCGAGATCGATCTTACAAGACAGAAAGAAATTCAAGAAATTGACAGACAGACTAAAAGAAATGAATATTAGGTTCAGATGGGAGATTCCATATGGACTTTCATTCGTGTACAATTCGGTGAGATCTACTCTTAAATCTGAAGGAGACTTATACAGATTCAAAGAGAACAATTTTGATGATTTTAAAGATATTTAATTCAACACAATTATGGATTACAAATTTTTATCTTGGAACGTAAACGGACTAAATTCACCGAGTAAAAGAAGATTAGTGAATCATTGGCTGGAGAAACAAAAATGTAACATAATTTGTTTACAAGAAACACATATAAGAAAACAAGATAATAAATACCTGATTAATAAAAAATTGGGAGAAGAATTTCATTCCTCAGCAACTAATAAGAAAAAAGGAACAGTGATTTATGTTTCAAAAGAATTGGACCCTAAAAAAATCTTCTCAGATAAAGAAGGAAGATATGTTGGCGTGGAAATATTGATGAACAGAAAAAAGACATTGCTTGTAAATATATATGCGCCCAATGGTGCAAAAGAGACTTTCTTCAATGATTTGACTAAAGAGTTGGACTGTTTAAATTATG
Source organism: Gekko gecko (assembly GCA_029375565.1). NCBI lineage: Eukaryota > Metazoa > Chordata > Lepidosauria > Squamata > Gekkonidae > Gekko > Gekko gecko. The sequence goes on along the minus strand of JAPDNY010000005.1, from coordinate 210,472,089 downwards.
ATCAAATAGTCCTAGCTGGAGACTTTAATGGTACAGTGAATAACATATTGGACAGAAAATCCAAAGCAAGTGGAGAGACAATTGGAAAGTTACCAAAAATTTTTTTTCAATTGATGAAGCAAGAGAAACTGGAAGATGTTTGGAGGAAGTGGAATCCCAAGACTAAGGACTACACTTTTTACTCTAATAGACATAATTCCTTCTCCCGAATTGACATGATTTGGATGTCAGAGGAGATGGCGCAAAAAACTTATAAAATACAAATTTTACCGAAAATTAATTCTGATCATAATCCCTTACTCTGGATATCTAAAGAAAAAACCAAACAACTATATTGGAGAATTAATGAGGACTTATTAGATCAAAAATTAATTAATGAAACCTTAAAAAAAGAGATGAAAATTTTTTTTGAATTGAATTTAAATAAAGGTACGGATATACAAGTTGTATGGGATGCGTACAAAGCGGTAATGAGAGGTATGCTTATCTCTCTGAACTCCAAGGACAAAAAGCAAAAGATCCAACAACAGAAAGATCTCCATGAAAAAATTCGACAAAAAGAAAAGGAATTAAAGAAAAGACCAGGGAAGAAAAAGATTATTAAAGAGATCCACTTTCTACAAGATCAACTGAATGTTTTATTGAACAGAGAATTATATTGGAATTTGAAGAAATTACAGCAAAAAGCATTTGAGGGTGCAAACAAACCAGGAAAGTTTTTAGCGTGGCAATTGAAAAATAGAAAAGAAAGGAACTTTATATCCAAGATTATTGAAGATGGAAAGGATGTTATGAATTTGAATGGTATAAAAAGAGCTTTCTTTAAATATTACGCCAAATTATTCAAAAAGAAAGGAATTGATCAACAGAGAATTAAGAAATATTTGGAGACTATTGAAGTTCCGGAGCTGGGAAAACAAATTAAGGAATCATTAAATGGTTTAGTAACGAAAGAAGAAGTGACAATGGCGATAGAAGATGCAAAGTTGGGCAAAGCTCCAGGACCAGATGGCTTCACAGCAAAGTTCTACAAGAAATTTAAAGAGGAGCTAACCCCCATTTTAGTACTTCTGTCAAATGAGATAAGAAAGACCAAACGGATCCCAGATTCATGGAAAGAAGCAAATATTTCATTGATACCTAAAGAAGGTTTGGATTTGACTCAAGTAAAGAATTATAGACCAATATCGCTATTAAATAATGATTACAAATTATTTGCAAAAATAATTTCGGATAGATTGAAAAAATATCTGAAAGATACTATAGCGGAAGAACAAGCTGGATTTTTACCAAACAGACAAATCAGAGACAATTTAAGAGTGGTGATAGACGCAATTGAATACTATGACAAGCATCCTGAAAAAGAAGTTGGATTCCTCTTCCTAGATGCGGAAAAAGCTTTTGACAACTTAAATTGGGAGTTTATGCTGCAAGTTATTGAAAAATTGGACATTGGACAGTTCTTTTTAAACATGATTGTGGCAATATACTCAGAACAAAAAGCGGCTTTGAATATAAATAAAGAAAGGACGGATTTTTTCCAAGTTCAAAAGGGAACACGTCAAGGCTGCCCGTTGTCCCCGTTGCTGTTTATTTGGATGTTGGAAATATTATTGACAGCAATAAGAAAAGATAATAGTATTGAAGGACTTTCAGTGAAAGGATTCGTATACAAATATAGGGCATTTGCAGATGATGTGATGTTTATGATTCAGGATCCTATTGAGAAAATACCACATCTGATGGAGAAAATTGAAGAATTTGGCTCAGTTGCGGGTTTTTACGTTAATAAAAACAAAACTAAAGTGATGTGTAAAAATATGACGAAGCAAAGACAAATAGAACTTCAAGAGAAAATTCAATGTGATGTAGTTACAAAGACTAAATATCTTGGAATTGAATTAACCATGAAAAATATTGACCTGTTTAAAAACAATTATGAAAAGGTGTGGCACAGAATTCAGCAAGATATGAAGAAATGGGACACTTTGAATTTATCATTGATGGGAAGAATCGCAACTGTAAAAATGAATATTTTACCGCGTTTGATGTTTTTATTTCAGACCATTCCAATACTAAAACAAAGGAAAGTATTGGATTCGTGGCAGAAAGAATTATCCAAATTCGTATGGGCAGGAAGAAAGCCAAGGATTAAAATGAAAATTTTATGCGACGCAAGAGAGAGAGGAGGCCTACAATTACCAAATTTAAGACTGTATTATGATGCCGTCTGTCTAACATGGTTGGAACAGTGGATTAATCTTGAGAATAAGAAGTTATTAGCTTTAGAAGGGCATGATAACAAATTTGGATGGCATGCATATTTATGGTATGGAAAAGTAAAAATGGACAATTTTTTTAAACACCACTTTGTAAGGCAATCACTGTTCGAGACATGGATGAGATATAGAAAATTCTTCTCAGAAGAAAGACCACTTTGGATAGTACCAGCTGAAGTGATTAACCCACATTCAAGAAATCAAGGGTTAGATTGGCTACCTTACAAAAATCTTTTAAAATTAGAAGGGAAAAATTTTGTGTTACAAGATAGATTTGATCTTGAATTTGAATATGATTGGTTGAAATACAGACAGATTTATGATTTATTTAAGACCGATAATAGAGAACATGGTTTCAGAGAAAAGAACATTGAAATTGAAACTGTATGGCTTGAGAAAGGTAAAAAAATGATTTCTAAACTGTACAAGGTTTTATTGAAATGGTACACTGAGGATGAAACTGTAAAAGAGCAAATGATAAAATGGGCTGTAAATGTTAATAATGAGATATTAATGACATCTTGGGAATATTTGTGGAAAAAGTCAATGAAAATTTCAACTTGTGTAAATGTTAAAGAGAATTGTTATAAAATGATGTACAGATGGTATATGACGCCTAAAAAAATTGCTATTATAAATGAAAGTATGTCCAACAAATGTTGGAAATGTAAAAAACATGAAGGGTCTTTTTACCATATGTGGTGGACATGTGATAAAGCAGTAAAGTATTGGACTGAGATCCACAATGAGATACAAAAAATTTTGAAATGTACTTTTAAGAAAGACCCACAGATGTTATTGTTAGGTCTTAAAATGGAAGAAATAAATGTAGCCAAGAGAACACTACTATGGTACTTGATTACAGCAGCCAGACTGATTTTTGCTCAATGTTGGAAACAAGATAAAGTACCTGAAACATGGGAATGGATTAAAAAGACGTTGTTTTTGGCAGAAATGGACAAACTAACAAGAAAGTTAAACAACGAAGAAGATGGAACTTTCTTTGAAGACTGGAAAGACTTTCAAAAATACTTGTTGAAAAATTGGGACATTAAACGTGGTTTGATTTGCTTTGATAGTTATTAAGAAGAAAATGAAATAGAATTAGATTTTTGAATTGTTACCGTTTGTAAGAGAAAATAAGTTTAGAAGTAATTGTAACAGAATAAGAGAGACATTAATGGGGTTGGAGCAGTGCGGGAAGCCTTGTTTGGGGGGGGAGAAGGGAAATTAGAAAAATGGATATGTAGGTAGGTTTAAACTGTATGAACATGTGATATATCCAATAATAAACTGTATTTACTAAAAAACAGAATTAGTTTTGGCTTCAAAAGATGGAAGAACCTTGATGGTAGCTATTTAGAGGCAAGCTAAGTGAGTACTGGTTGTGAATATTTATGCTCCAAATCAAAATCAAGATAAGTATTACCAGCAACTTCAAAAAAACTATTGCGCAGCAAGAATTTCAAGAATTATGTATTATTGGAGATTTTAATGCGGTTTTTGATAATAAGACAGAGAAGTAAATGCTAATAGGAAGAAAACAAAAGGCCATTGCTTTCCTGACCCCTTATGTCAGATAATTGAAGAATGGCAACTGACAGACACGTGGAGAGTAAGGAACCCCAATAAACAACAGTATACATTTTACTCAGCAAGACATAATTCCTGGTCCAGACTAGACATGTGTTGGATGTCCCCTACTATGATTAAAGATCTATGGGAATCGGAAAAAGAGGCTAAAACTTACACAGATCATAATCCGATAACCATTGAAATACAAGAAACGAATCACAGAGGCAGGTGGACATTAAATCTTGAAAAATACTAAATTGGTGGCATCCTTAAAAAGGAATTTGCTCTCTTTTTCAAGGAAAATGATACACCGGGTATGCCAAGAAAAATTGTGTGGGATACTTTTAAAGCTTTTGCCAGAGGCCATTTAATAAAGGAAGCCGCAAGAATAAACAAGAAGAGAAATGAAGAATATATCAGTTTGAAAAAAGAGATTCAGGAACAAGAGAAAAGAACAATAGAGATGGGTACAATGAAAGGAAAGAGAAACAAGATTATGTTACTTATGCACAAAATGAATTGTTTATTATCTTTGGAAATAGCAAAAAAATTGACCTTCGCTAAGCAAAACTTTTTCAAAAATGCAAATAAACCAACCAGATGGCTTGCGTATCAAGTTAGAAAACAACCAGAAAAAACTCTTATAAAAACTTTAACGAAGAAGAATGGCGAAGCAACAAATAGGATACAAGATTTGAAGAGTATCGTAGAAGATTTTTACAAGGAGCTGTACAGTAAGAAGGAAACTAAGCCTGAACAGATAACTCAATATTTGGAAGAACATGGGATACAAAAATTCACAGAAGAACATAAGAAGATATTGAATCAACCAATTACCATGATGGAGATGGTAGAAGCTTTAAAAAGACAAAACAAGAGTAAAGCACCTGGTATGGATGGACTTCCTGTGGAGTTTTATTTAATCTTTGAAGAAACGCTTCTTCCGCAATTACAAGAAGTCTGTAAGTCAATAATGGAGGGTGAAGAAATATCGGATACATGGAGAGAAGCTACAATTTCTTTAATACATAAACCAAATACAGAGAGAAATGGAATTAAGAATGATAGGCCAATTTCTCTCCTAAATGTAGACTATAAGATCTTCACTTCTATTTTTGCGGAAAGATTGAAACGTATCCTGGTAAGAACTATACATAGAGATCAAGCGGGGTTTCTTCCAAAAAGACAAATTAAGGACAATCTAAGGTGTATTTTGGACATACTGGAATATTATGAAGCACATTCGGAAAAGGAGATGGCACTGATCTTTCTCGATGCCAAAAAAGGATTTGATAATTTGAGCTGGTCTTTTATACTGGAAATGTTGAAGAAGGCCGATGCGGGGGGGAAAATTCATTCAGATGATGCAAGCGATATACTCAAACCAGAGAGCTACAGTTATGATTAATGGCAAAAGGACGGAACAGTTCCAGATACAAAAAGGCACAAGACAGGGTTGTCCCTTATCACCATTACTTTATATGCTCCAGAGGAAAATTTTATATAAAAAAGTATGCTTTGTTGTTATCGGATTATATGGCAGATGAAATGGTTAAGAATAATATGATTCAATGGGCACAAAACTTTGGATATAATATAGAGTTAGAACAATGGAATCAGATTTGGAATAAAAATGTTAAAATAACTAGGGCAGTATCATACAGAGAAAATATGTATAAAATGTTTTACAGATGGTATATTATGCCGGATAGGATTGCGAAGTATGATGAGAAATGTTCTAATAAATCTTGGAAATGTGGAAATAAGACAGGCACATTTTACCATATGTGGTGGACTTGTGACATTGTTAAAAAATTCTGGATTGTTATTCATAGAAAGATCCAAAAAATTGTAGGCCAAGCCATACCTTTTAAACCTGAAACTATGCTATTGGGTATACTGCCACATGATATAGCCAGAAATGATCATTATTTAATAATATATTTGGTAACAGCTGCTAGAACTGTGTATGCAAAATACTGGAGAACAAATCAGGTACCGTCACAACAAGAATATATAATGTAGGCAGCAGAGATGGATAAACTGTCTTTGACTTTGAAAGGATATGAAGATTCAGCCTTTCAGAATACTTGGCATCGTTTTTACGAGTGGTATAACTCAGAAAAACAGGATGGAACTGTTTTGGATGGAAACAAAGAGAAAAATTAATAGGTAGTCTGAAGTAACAGTAATCAAGCTAGAATTTAAGGATACTTAGATAAAAGGATACTTAGATAAAAGTTTGGTAGCGGCATGGCAGATAAGCTGAATTGTACAGCGAAATGGGTATATACTCCCCGGTAAATGTTCATTGTTTGATTAGTGTTGTAGTTTATGTTTGTATGTCATGTGTATGTTGTTTTCGGTTGTGTCATGTTATGAAAATAAAAATTGCCCCTAGGGGCACTTAAAAAAAAATTGTAATGTCTCTTTCACATGAATGAAGTGTTCTCCAGATATCTTCCATTTCTAAAATTCCCATATATTTAAATACATTTTGGGGAGTTTTCCTCCAACTTTTTTAGATCTGTCTTTTTTAGGATCTAAAACCCCATTCGTGTCTCCGTTTAGGATCTAAAACCCATTCATGTCACCAAAGATTAGAATCTCACCCTCTTGAAAATCTAATAGTATTTGATAGAACTTTTCAGATCTTTGCTGCCAGTTTGGTATAGTGGTTAAGTGCATGGACTCTAGTCTGGGGGAACTGGGTTTGATTCCCCACTCCTCCACTGCTGCATGACCTTGGGCAACCCATAATTCTGTCAAAGCTGTTCTCTCAAGGACAGTTCTCTCAGAGCTCTGTCAGCCCCACCTACCTCACAGGGTGTCTGTTGTGGGGAGGGGGAGGGAAAGGAGTTTGTAAGCTGCTCTGAGATTCTGAGTGAAGGGCAGGGTATAAATCCAGTCTCCTCCTCCTCCTCCTCAGGAAAGGCTGCAGCTGGCTGACCAGTCGAAGCTGGTAAAAGGCACTCCTGCCCACAGCTGCCACCTGCTTATCCAGCAGTAGGCCTGGGTCCAAGATAATGCTCCCTCTAAACTGTGGAGTCTTGTGAGCAAAAATTCTACTTTGTGAGCTACTGGCATTAAAGTTGTGAGTGAGCGATTTGGCTGCTCCATAAATTAGTTTGCTCTGGAGCCATCCTTCCTGAGCTAAGACAAAAATGTGTGAGCCAGTGGCTAAAAAACTGTGAGCTAGCTCACACTAACTCAGCTAGGGGGAACACTGGTCCAAGATCAACTTCACCCAGATACCTTATATCCTGGGTCAGACCTCATGCCCACTTCCATCTTGTCAAGATTAAGCTTCAGTTTATTAATTTACATCCACTCCTAAACTGCCTTCAGGCACTGGTTCAGGGTTTTTATAGCCTCCCTGGGATCAGTCCCTTTGGGGTCTGGTAACAAGACATATTTAGTCCGTTTTAATCAATGAAACTAGATATGGAAAGAGGTAACACCGCCCATGACCCTTATCCCAACTGGGGTCCCAAATAGCACTTTAATAATGCAATAAGGAGCTGATTATGGATCTCATCTGCTTTGACCCTACATAGTTTTTGATCCCTTGAAATTATAGTATGGATGGGAATTGTCAGCCATTTCAACCATTGATCTTCTTTGTTCCTGTATATGATGAAGAATCACTGCAAATTTCCCTCCTCATAATTTTTAACCCTTTCCCAGATCTGAAATATGACTCAGTAGATTTCATTTCTTCATTTCTCTTCTGCCTCTAGAAACCTGGTCCACCCTGTCTTACGAAAAGATGCAGTCAGGAATCCATCAGGTTGCAGTAAAGAGCTGAAACTGAACCACTGAAGCAATTACATTTCTTCTGTTACTGGTAACACTCTGATTGCTTTTCTTGCTGGTAAGTGAAGTATCACTCTTTGCATTGGAAAATCTGGTTTGTATTGAAGGCAGCAGTTCTCCAGCTATTAGACTGACCTGAGTCTCTCAGCATCCTTTACCTAGAAGTTGCCAGCAGTATTGTAGGGAAAGACTACACCGGATAAGCATTCACAAATCATTTCCTGTCAATTTGTTACTGGCACTACCAAAGCAAATGCCACTGACATGATATGGAGGTAACATGGTTAACTATGATTGGTATCTCTGCAGCAGATTCTAAAATACATCCCACTGAAGAACATGAAAAGGAGTGTTTCTGGATCAGACTGAAGGTCCATCTAGTTCAGGGGTCCTCTATACCTTTTTGAGCTGATGGGTACTTTTGGAATTTTAAGAACAGGTAGGTGGCAGGGGACTCATCACAAAAAGACTGCCACTGGAGCTGGATCCAGTTAGACAGGCACAGATCAGAGGTCTCAATGCGTTGATGAGAAAGTGGTGTCAGGATAAAGGGTTTAGATTTGTTAGGCACTGGGGGACTTTCTAGGACAAATCGAACCTGTACAAAAGAGACGGGATTCACTTGAACCAAAAGGGAACCAGGCTGCTGGCAACTAATATCCAAAAGGTGTCAGAGAAGCTTTTAAACTAATCCCGGGAAGCTGATGGGAGCTAGGGAGCCTCCAGTTCAGGACAAGACTTGGTTCTGAGCAGGTCTCAAGATCTGATGAGAGGAACTGCCTTATTTGTGGGTAGTCCTAAATAGTGGGGCACCCCACTTCTGACCTGAACCAGAGACCCACAAACTCAGTCTAAGGAAGGCACTCTTGGCCTGAAACACAGAGCTAACCACAACACCGCAAAAGGGTTTCAATTTCAGGTTGCACAAGACAGCCATCTGAGACAATCTCCAATCTCCCGCTCCACCCAGCAGAGGCAGGTAAAGTATCTCCAGGTAAAGTATCTACACTTCTAAAGCTATTCAGTGGCCACCTGGCAAATAGCCCTTCTGTCTCCAGAACTTCATGCAGCCCTTTTGTGTGATACCTATGTCTATGTGGAAATCCTTTGTCTCCACAACTGTCTTTCCTGCTCCATCCCTCTGAATACCAAGATAAACCAATCAAACATTCAAATTATTAACAATCCTTCCTGATGCCAATCAGGGACCCATTATCCACCTTTTGTCTAAAGCTGGGAACCAATTCAATGTGCCTCAGCAAGACCGTCAGTGGTCATTCAGCCAGCTCCAGTAAAGCCATTCAGCACTTGGCTAATCTCATCAATTCTACTGTGAATCCAGACTGTGCCCTCCTGGGACCTCATTGGTCACACCAAAGTTTTGCTCCTCCTACAGTCACACCCTGTGGGACCCCTTCTCGGTCCAGGTAGTCTTTTGTCTTAACCTGAAACAAGTCCCTCAAGGTCTCCCACTGGTTCACATTGTTCTCCAAAGCACATCCATCCAAGCACATGGCCTCAAATGTGTGTCTGACAAGATGCCAACTGGCAGTTCACCCCCCAAACTGTGTTTGTTTGTTTGTTTAATTTATATCCCACCCTCCCTGCCAAGGCAGGCTCAGGGTGGCTTACATAGAAAATATAAAACAATTAAAACAAGAATTAAATAAAATCAGAACAGTACAATTACAACTATAATAAAATATAAAGTGCTAGTTTGTATCAGATGGTGGGCATTAGCAGATGGTGGGCATTTGGGCCATAATACCTTCTCTGTGGACTTCTGCACATCTGGACAGGTAGTATAACCCCCATAATTGACCCCACTATCTGCTGTCATCACCTCTGTTTTCTTAGTTCTGAATTGTGTGCTCTTTCTTGAATACTTAGTGCGCTTGTGATTAGGGAAATTCTTCAATAAAAACTACTTAATTTACTCTTCAAATCTGGAGTCTTCCTACTGTACTGGACCTTTATATAAACACATGTGCAATCCCTGGTACCCCTCTGGCCTCCCCTGCCGCATAGCTATTTCCCCTCAACAACGAGGCAGGCCATTGGTGATGGTGAAATTGTTACACCGATTGTGAACAGTGATCCCAATGCTATTAAGTTCAGCATTCGGATCAATGGAAAGTTATTCTTAAAGTCCAAAACAGTAATTTCAAGGAGAGATTTTTTTGATTTCAAAAGAGGGAACTTCACAACAATGAGTGGAATAGTCAAAAGGAAGTTGAAGGGGAAACACAAGAGAATCAAATCCCTAGAGGATGCTTGGAAGCTATTTAAAACTAGACTAATTGAAGCCCAAATAGAATGCATTCCACAGGTTAGTAAAGGCACTGCCAGGTCTAAAAGAAGGCCTGCATGGTTAATAACGCCAGTCAAGGAAGCTAGAAAAAGTAGAATCTTCTTTTTATAAGTGAAAGGTCTGCCCTAATGAATTGAACAGGAGGGACCAAAGGTGTTAGCAGTCAACTCCCTCCTGAAGACAGGTAGTTGGCATCCAGAGAGAAGCAAGCCCAAACACCCTTCATATTAATATCACACTGCCTGGCCTAAAATGACTCCACAAGGAACGCCAAGCAGAATACCAGCCTGGGAAACTATCTGGAAGTGAACCCAGTAACTGGATTGCAAAACAAATCTCTCCCACCTGAAGGTAATGCATATTTTATTACAATGGATTTCTCAGGAAAACAACACCCCACTTTGATGGTACCTCTTTCATCCCTAGTATTCACTCCCACCTTGGCACCTACTTCCTTGTTAGCATATCCATAGCACCTGGAAGTGACATCCATCCTGTATTTTGAGTCATCAACAACCATATCCTAGCTCTAGGAGGGTTATCAAAGACCACTCAATCCTTTGTTCTCCCTCTGGAAAAATCATCAACCATTTGTCCAAATCTTTTCAAACCTTCCTGTAAACACATTAATCTATTGTTTTAAAGGCAAACCTGTTATATTGCCTGAAGGTACATTTTTCCTATAAATACGTTGACTCAATTTCAGTATGCACACTCTCTTCTTAACACCAATTTCACTCTGGGTGAAGCACTGGTCGCTTCTCTTTTCCATGGACCTGAAGCTGCAAGATTGGTAAATATCGCCTATCCTAAACCACTATTTCCCCGCTACTTCCTTTTATTTTCTTAGTAGGTCTTGTGTGCTTGTTATACAGTGTGCTATTAACTATGTTTTACTCTTTGTTATTGTTCAATAAAAATGAACATCTCCCTGGTTTATTTGAGAGTTCTCAAGGAAAGGACCCCTGTATACAAAGGTGGAGATTTCCTTGTTATACCCCCCTCTTGCTAGCTAATTTCCCCAAACAAATATTAGACCAGTTCAGGTAACACAGGCTCTGGCAAAACAGATAAGACACACAAAAAGAGATTTTGAGAAGTGGGTTGCTAATACTCAACGTTTTAAAATTATAACTGGAGCAGGAAACCAGCCAGAGATGCAACTGGGCCTCTGGATGATAAAGCAATAAAGGAACAAAGTTTGAAGCCAGTGGCACCTTTAAGACCAACAAAGTTTAATTCTGGGTGAAGAGATGGCAGAGAAGACAGAGAAGCTCAATGACTTTTTTCTGTGTTCACTGTGGAAAGTGTGAGGCACGTACCTATGCCACAGATCCTATTTACAGAAATAGAGTCTGAAGAACTGAGCCAAATTGAGGTGATCAGAGGTGAAATTCTATAAAAATTAAAAACTGATAAGTCTCCAGGTCCTCATGGCATACATGCAAGACTTCTTAAGGGATTCAGATGTGAGATTGTTGTTCTACTAACCTGTACATGTAACCAATCACTAAATTCAACCACTGTACCAGAAGACTGGAGAGTAGCAAATGTTACACCAATTTTTTAAAAGAGATCCAGAGGGGAACCAGGAAATTATGGGCCAGTCAGCCTGAAATCTATCCCAGGCAAATTAGTAGAAAGTGTAATGAAAGACTTATTAGTCACATAGAGGGACAAAGCTTGCTGAGGGAAAATCAGCATGGCTTCTGTAAAGGGTAGTTCTGCCTCACCAACCTTTGGAGGTCTTTGGAAAAGTGAACAAACATGTAGAAAAGCATGTAGAACAAGCATGTAGAAAACAATGTCCTGGTAAACATTATATACTTGGACTTTCAAAAGGTTTAGCAGTCATGGAATAAGAGAACTGGTTCTCTTATGGATTAAAAACTGGTTAAATGACAGGAAGCAAAAGAATAGGAATCAATGGACAGTTCTCACAATGGCGGGAAGTAAGCAGTGGGGTCCCACAAGGACCAGTTTGGGGACCAGTACTATTTAATTTATTCATACATTATTTGGAGCTAGGAGTGAGTAGTGTAGTGGCCAAGTTTGCAGATGACACAAAATTATTCAGGATGGTGAAAACCAAGGCTGACTGTGAAGAGCTCCAAGAGGATCTCCACAAACTGGATGAGTGGGCAACAATGTGGCAAATGAAGTTCAGTGTTGGTTAAGTGTAAGGTGATGCACATGGGGACCAACACCCCCCCCCCAGCTTCAAGTATAAGCTAATGGGGTCTGAACTTGTTGAGACTGAGAGGGAAAAAGATCTTGTGGTAATAAGTGGACAGCTCAATAAAAGTGTCAACCCAGTGTGCTGCAATAATGAAAAAGGCAAACTCCGTGTTAGAGATTATTAGGAAAGGGATTGAGAATAAAATGGCAGATATTATAATGTCCCTGTATAGATCTATGGTGTGGCCTCTTTTAGAATAGTGTGTACAGCTCTAGTCACTGTATCTCCGAAAGGGCATTGCAGTGCTAGAAAAAGTACAGAGGAAAGCAACCAAGATGATTAGGGGGTTGGAGCAGCTTCCCTGTGAGGAAAAGCTGAAGAGTCTGGAATTTTTCAGTTTAGAAAAGAGACAACTAAGGGGGGATATGATAGAAGTTTATAAAATTATGCATGGGGTGGAGATTGTTAACAAAGAGAAATTTTTCTCTGTCTTCTAAAATACTAAAACTCAAAAGCACACGATGAAACTGATGAGTAGTAGGTTTAGGATGGACAAATGGGAAAACTTCTTTACACAGAGAGTAATTAAAATGTGGAATTTGCTGCCAAAGGATGTAGTAATGGCCACAGGAATAAACAGCTTTAAAAGGGGATTAGATAGATTAATGGAGGATAAGTCTGTCAATGGCTACTGGGCATGGTGACTGAGGGGAACCTCCACATTCAGAGGCACTAATCCTCTGAATCCCAGAGCCAGGAGGCAACATCAGGGGAAGGCCTCAGCCTCTATGCCATGTTGTTGGGTGTCTAGAGGAACTGGTTGGCCACTGTGTGAGACAGGATGCTGGACTAGATGGACCATTGGTCTGATCCAGCAGGACTTTTCTTATGCTCTTATGAGACATAAAATTGATCTAGTCCAACATTCAGTTTCCACCTATGGGCAGCAACTGAAATTGCTGTCTAAATACTTACGGTTTGAGCTCTAGCAGGCCTCAACAAAGTCAAGAATTAGGGAGCCACAGCAGAGAAATCTCTGCCTGCTGTAATTTATTTATAAACTACTTAGATGGTTGTAAAATAAATAGAACATCTCATTTTTTATTTATATTGTGGCTACTGCAAACAAAATTTGGAGTTACTGGTTTTGAGTGACAAAGTTCTCATTGGCTTTAGTTCAACACAACTCAGTTCCTGTTGTGACCTGTCATGATTTTGCCAAAGTGACACCAGTGTGGTATAGAGGTAAGAGTGTTGGGCTAGGATCTGGGAGACCAAGGTTTAAATCTCCATTATGCCATGAAAGCTGTCTGGGTGAACTTGGGCTCATCATTCTGTCCTGGCCTAACCTACTTCACAAGGTGGTTCCTGTGCAAATTCATAGACGAGGAAAGAACAATGTAAGCTGCATTGTGTCCACTTGGAGAAATTTAGCAAGCCCAGAAGAGCTTCCTGCCACAGCAGGCAAGACAGATGGAGCTGGGAACTTCAGCAGCCTCAGGCTTCAAAGGGGGAGGGGGAGAGAAAAAAGAGCCATGGGCTTGATCAAAGCCATGGGCAGGCTGTTTCCAGCCTGCGGGCCTTAAGTTTGACACCCCTTTAAATGCTGTTGGGAAGGGGGGGAGGCAGTGCACACCTGCACTCCAAGCTGCAAATTTGCCAGCCCAGCATTGGCACCCAGCAGGAGATTGTGTGGGACAGGGAACTACCTGGTGGACATCATGACAACATCACTTCCAATGTGAACCACAACTGATGTCATGGTGTTAGCATAGGATTGCCAGCTCCCGGTGGGGCCTGGGGATTGCCTGTTTTTCAACTGATCTCCACCTGACAGAGATCAGCTCCCCTGGAGAAAATGGCTGTTTTGAAGGCATTGTACCATGCTGAGGCCCCTTCCCTCCCCAAATCCCATACTCTCCCAGATCAACCCCCAAAGCCTTCAGGTATTTTCCAACCCAGACCTGGCAACCCTATGTTAGCACATAGTTTACACTGAAAGTGACATCATGGTGGTGTTGCAGTGCCAAATCTTCTCCCACCATTTCCCCTCTGCTATCCTGTTGAGCTGTGGTGGGCAATGAGGGGTCCAGGGCAGGAGGTCTCCAGTGAGAGACCTAGCTGACCTGTATGCAGGATCATCTGGAGCTAAGGCTTCATGCCCAGGCCCTTTGAATAAGGCCTTGGGATCACTGCCGGCTTGCCCACTAGGCAAGCTAGGCACTCGCCTAGGGCGCCGGGCCAGCAGGGGCACCAAACAGGCCCCCCCGCCGCCTCCCCGCCACTGCCACCAGCGAAGCGCCCCGGCGGGGCTCAGGAGGCAGCGGCGGCGGCAGAGCTTACCCGCCCTCCCCCCGCCAGCACTCCCCTTCCCCCCGCCACCCTCCCCTCTCCTCCAAGCTGGCGCTGGGAGGGAAGGGGTGGGGTTTTGAACCCCCGCCCCTTCCCTGGCTCTCCTGGGGGCCCCGCAGCTGCGGAGCCTCCAGGAAAGCCGGCGCTGGGAGGGAGGGGGTGGGGGCTAGAACCCCCGCCCCTTCCCTGGCTTTCCTGGGGGCCCCGCAGCTGCGGAGCACCCAGGAAAGCCAGCGCTCCACCCCCCGGTCTCCAGGCCCCACCTGGAGGTTAGCATCCCCAGTGGGGTGGGCACCCCAGGCTGTCCTGCCTAGGGCACCCAGACACCTGGGGCCGGCACTGCTTGGGGTCCAGGGGCTGTGAGGAAGCCAGGTGTCCGCTGAACCCTCAGATCTTCACCCAGGCTCATTCTGCTTATCCTCAGATGAGGTGTCTGTTCCTGGTCCGAGTCTAGCTACAAGGAGGTCCAGACATCTGCCTTATACTCAACCTCTGCATGGTTGAATCAGCATAGCGACAGGCAGAGCTGCCTACAGACACGACTGATACAAAAAAAAAGAAACCACCTTCTCCTGATTCAGCTTATAACTGGGTCATTGATTTTTCAGAGGGCTTTTCTGGATGGAGAACTTATATATTATAATGATGCCATTGATGCAATGAACATGAAATTGAACAAACTTCAGAGGACAGCAGAAGACAGGAGGGCCTGGTGTGATCTGGTCCATGGGATTGCGAAGAGTCGGACTCGACTGTGCAACTGAACAACAACAAAAATATTGTGGCAAATGTGTTTGAGAGTTGAACTATGTGTGTTTGACTGCGCTGATCTGTCACAGTCCTAAAATGCTGCTGGACTTCTGTTTAATACTGTGTTGTTATTTGTTGACTCAAAGTGTAAAAGCATTTTTTTTTTTGCATTATAAATGCAGCATTTCCAAAACTTGCAGAGGAAACAAAATTGTGTGAGATGGCAGGGGTCCAGACTCGGGGAACCCTTCTTGTCCCAAACTATTTTGATTAATTCGTCCTGGCATGACAGCTCTGTGTAAACTGAAGAAAGATTTCAACCCAGTTTGGATGAAAAGTAAGCCAATGGAAAGGTTTCGGGTTAACTGGGCTGTGAGTCTCAATGTGCATCAGGGGTCAGCAGCCTTTGAGAATGAAGGAGCCAAATGTATCAAAAGTCAGAGCAAAGAGATTAGCAGTGACCCAGTATAAGAAAGCCTATTTGCATAACTAAAACTAAACAGCTTAAACATTTATGATAACTGGCATGCAGATTAATAATCATCCCAAACACTGGTAACTGTGAGTCCTTTATTAAGAAGTAGCACACATTTGGTCCCACATGAAAATCCAGGTCACATGTTACAGTGAACACATGTACATCCTCCCTGTACACGTGTACATCTGTTTGTAAAAAGTGAGCCAGAATTCATTCATTCATTTTACAAATGAAACCAGGGACCAATAGCAGAATAAATGTGGGGTTTGTATCACATGTATTACTCAACACACATATTACAGTATGTTCACTGTAACTTGTGAAAAGGGCTCAGGTCATAAATATACATAGAAGCACCCTACTCAATTGCTTTCGTGCACATGGATTCCTGGCAACTGTTCACCTCTATCCAGTCATCTCTAAGTCCCTTAGTCCACATTGCCTTTCATCCCTCCACATTGTTATTCCTGCATCCCACCTAAGTCTCCAGCATGCCTTAACTTATATATTTCACTTCTTTCTTTTTGTAAGTGCTAAATTTGGTTCTGTACTGAGCCACATGTAGCTTTGGAGCTATTGGGTGCAGACCTCTGATGCCCCTATCTGGCTGTATAATTTGCCTTTTGTCCAAATATCAAAAGGTATATAGGCTTTTCAGTATTTGTTGCACAGGCTTTCTCTTCCTCACTCTGTCTCCAAAGCAAAAGGTTAAGAGCTTTATCCAAAGAGGTTTGTGCTGCTCCCCCTTCCTGTCTTGCACAGAAATTCTGCCCCCCCCTTCCAATATCGGCCCCTGCTGTGCTTGCATGCTGAATCCAGGTGCTGGGGCAAGGCCATTGAAAACAATACCAGAAGCTCTCAAAAATGGGTGGGAGAGTTTTAGGGCTGGCGTCAGCTTGTCTGGCTTGCTTGGCCCTCCCTCCCTGCCTGCTCTCTGCTGTCGATGCAGCTGCAGGACATACAATCAAGCTATCAACATTCACCATGCATCACGAACAATCAGGACCCTTGGTTGCTTTTCAGAGAAGCCTGTTTGCTCTCCTGACTCCCCCCCCCAACAAAAGGGGCATTATTTTGTAACAACAGATTAAAGAAGAAAGTGAAAAATAGTCCCTCTCCAGTCATTGGGTAGGGCTTATGGAGGAAAAGGAGGAGGGAATCCTGAAATCATGAGTGCTTTTGGAGTCTTTGAGATTGCTTGTGTGGGGTGAGGGGAGAATTAAGGAATGTGGCAAATTGCCAAGGAAGTAGATGTTTAAAAGGGGGAAGCCACTGATGCTTGAGACTTGGACTGGCTCACAGGAACACCAGGGTGTGTCTCCACCTTGATGTACCCCTAGAGGGGAGACTTCCTCTCCCTCCCCGAGTCCCATTCCAGGAATGCATCAGTATCTAAGGAAGGCCACCCTGAACACAGGCACACTGAAGGGAAATCTGTTAGGCAGCAATGAAAATAGAGCCATGGGGGGTGGGGAGTGTAAGCCTTCCTGAAGCACAGCAGACCAGCCCAGGAACCCCTGGGTCCTTCCAAGGCAAGGGCATCATCCCACCCCTGTTGGTGGCATCATGGAGCAGAGAGTTAGGAAATTTTCTCCTTGCCTGACATATAAGAATAGCCATGCTGGATTCTGCCAATGGTCCATGTAGTGTAGCATCCTGTTTCCCACAGAAGGCCTATGAGTACGGATGCAGAAGCTAAAGCCTTCTCTTGTTATTGCCCCTACCAGCTGCTAGTTTGGGGTTTGTATCATATGTATTACTCAAGGTACATTCTGAGCATGTCCTTTGGCCATCATATATCCATCTGTTTTTTATTACTCCCTTTGGCTGAGGGGTTCAGGCTTGCATACTTTTTTCTTTCTTCCATTTTACCTTCACAGCAAACCTGTCAAGTAGGTTACACTGAGGGACAGTGGGATTGGCCCAAGGTTACCCAGGAATTCAAATCTGGGACTTCCAGATCTAGACTAACACTCTAATTCAGGGATCCCCAATCTTGGGCCTGTGGAGACTTCAGGAATTTTGAGAGTAAGGAGTGGGTGCCATCACAAAATGGCTGCCACAGGGTGCTGGGACCAATCAGAAGAATTTTGAGAATTTTCAAGGCTAGCATCCTCTTATGATGGAAGTAAATGTTTACAAATGGGGGCTACTTCTAGATACAAGGTTGATACCACCTGGGCTCTTATGAAGCACTGCCTGTTCCAGTGAGTCTGAAAAGAGCCAGTACTGGCTATTTATCTGGGGAAAGAGAATTTTGTCAAAGAAGCAAAGGGGTGCCCGGAAACCCTTTGGTTGGAGCCATGGCACCCACAGGTACCACAATGTGGATCATTGCTATTGTTCATTTATTTGTCTAATTCCTTGTAAAACCATTTTAACTCACAGCCATTATTATATCCTGTTGCAAAGGGTTCTAAAAGCTAACTATGCATTAAGAAATGCTGGGTTTGATCTATACTGAATCCATTGCCCATCAACTTCCTTTGATGCTCCCAAGTTCTAGCATTAAAAACATATAATCATGCATAATGTGGAGAAAGTGGATAGAGAGAACATTTTCTCTCCCCCTTGCATAATTTTCTATCATGTCTTTCCCCTCCTTAAGGTTGTCAGGCTCCCTCTGGCTACAATCAGGTTACGGGGTTGTAAAGTCGCCAGATCCAGGATGGGAAACTCCTGGAGGTTTGGGGATGGAGCCTGGAGAGGAAAGGGACCTCAGTGGGATACAATGCCCTAGAGTTCACCCTTTGTCTCTAGGGAAACTGATCTCTGTAGTCTGGAGATAAGCTGTAATTCCGGGGGATCTCCAGTTCTCACCTGAAGGCTGGCATTCCAAATAATGTCATCTTTTCCTAAACTGAAAAGCCCCAAATTTTGAACTCACTGTATTTGATGGTGAACTGAACTGGCAGGTGTTCAAGCATCCCTACTCACAAACCTGTACAGCATCAACAGTGCTTAAGTCTGCAGAACTGACTACAGTTCCAGCTCCTGCCAATCTAGCAGTTTGAAAGCAAGAAATTGCAAGTAGATAAATAGGTACCACTTTGGTGGGAAGGTAACAGCATTCCGTGCGCCTTGGTGTTTAGTCATGCTGGCCACATGACCACAGAAACGTCTTCAGACAGCACTGGCTCTTCGGCTTTGAAACAGAGATGAGCACCACAAACCTAGAGTCAGATCCGACTGGCTTTTGAGCAAGGGAACCTTTACCTTTTTTACAATTGGGTACAATTGAGTCCTCTGCTGAGGAGAGGGTGCAGGGTATAAATAAATTAACTGGTAAATTAAAAAAGGATGTCAGTAGACCAGGCTAGCCCAATCTCATCAGATCCCAAAAGCTAAGCAGGGTCAATCCTGATTAGTATTTGGATGGAAGACCACTAAGGAAGTCTAGGATCATGCCATGGAGGCAGGCACTGGCAAACCAATTCTGCTGGTCTCTTGCCTTGAAAATTTCCCTGGGTCACCATAAATCAGCTGTGATTTGATGGCAAAAAGAAAAAAAAGGACATCAAGTCTCCTGCCTTACTGGCAATCCTTCCTATTACCCCCCCCCCATACCTCAAATGCAGTGTGGTAAAAAAATGGGGGGGGATGGGCAGGTCAGCATTGCACTGGTTTAACAACAGAATTTGGTGACTCCTAGAGCACTGTCCACTTGTTCCTGCCCCACAAATCCTTCCAGGAGTGGCATCTCTAGCTACCATTTTGTAGGATGGCTTGGATTTAAACCACCAAGCAAAAAAAGGAGATAAATTATTAAAATAGTTCCCCATCTGGTAAACTGTTTATATCCTGAACAAACATGTGCCCAATGTGGGATGGACAACAGAAAGTACTTTTTAACAAGTAATTCAGTTGTGGAATTCACTACCAGTGGATGTAGTGATGGCTATGAGCATGGATGGCTTTAAAGGGGGATTGGGATTAGACAGATTCATGGAAGATAAATCCATCAATTGCTTCTAGCCCTGGTGACTAAAGGGAACCTCCACATCCAGAGGCAGTAAATCTTTAAACTACCAGTACAAGGAGGCAACATCAGGGAAAGACTTTGATCTCTCTGCCCTATTTGCTGGCCCTCCAGCATAACTGGTTGGAAACTGTGTGAAACAGGGAGCTGGACTCAGTGGGCCAGTGATCTGATTCAGTCCTTAGCCTAACCACCACACAGGGTTCAGTGGATAGGTGAGCCATGTCTGCTGCCTGAGAGGGATGGTGGGATAAACTAACAAGGTATTTGTTCCCATCTCCATAAAGAGACCTTCACTGATTGGGCTAAGGGTCCAGAATCCTGTGGCTACCACCCAGGAAATATGAAGGCATCAGCCCTCTGCTACTGGTTCTCCCTCACCAAGAGGCATTCAGTCTTCTACAGAGAGATTACATTAGGGCTATATCTAATTCTCAACAGTCCCCTCTGTGTGTGGATACTTATTTCCACAGATAGGGGGATCACTCTCCCCCAACAGTTTTTTCTACAGACTCAGGGGAATCTCTGGGTTTCCAGAAAAACCCAAAAAGTTTTTAAAAAACTTCAGGGAGGGTTGAATCCTCCCCCAATACCTTTTGAAATGGCCTCTGCAGGGATCTACCTCCAGTGCCTGCCACATTGAGAGAGAGAGAGAGAGAGAGAGAGAGAGAGAGAGAGAGAGAGAGAGAGAGAGAGAGAGAGAAGGAAGCAAAAGCAGGACTGGAGCGCTTGGATTGGGAAGGATTCTGTTAAGTATGCAACTCAACAAAGACAGTGATTTCAGCAAAGCGATTCAGCTTTATTTGTAACGGCAACTAGACGATCAGACAACAACGACAACAAGTGGAGCACAGCTCCCTTTTTAAACAGTCCAGGCTGTCAAAGCCACACCCATATAAAAGTTAACATCCAATAGAAAATAAGAGATAAAGACCAATAAGGTCTGTTCCCTCCAAGAACATATTTACAATGGTGATTGGTTATTTTATACAGTTCCATAGGAACGACCAATAGGAATGTTACAGCTTACTATCCCTTCTTTGAAATCAAGCTCAGAATGGAAAAGAATAGGCTTAGTTTCACAGTTAGAACATAACAGATTCCTCCTGCAGTATGAATGGCTATATAGCAGGGGGTTTGGAGCCAGGCCTGGGACTAGGATTGCCTACTCCAGGTTGGGAAATTCCTGGAGATTCTGTGGTGAAGTCTGAGGAGTGCAGAGTTTGGGGAGCAGAGCGGCCTCAGCTGGGTATAATGCCACAGAGTCCACCCAGTTTCTCCAGGGGGACAGATCTCTGTTGTCTGGAGTTCAGTTGTAATTCTGGGGGATCTCCAGGTCCCACCTGGAGGCTGGCAAACCTAGGCCTAGCAACACCTGGGTGACTTGATACCACCTAACTTGTATGACTCAACTAGGCTTGGCTGCTTGATACTGTTCAACAGCAGCCACCCTATGAAAGCCAGTGTAGTATAATGGTCAGAGCTTCAAAGTAGGGTTTGCAAGACCCAGGTTTAGATGCCCATCTTGCTGTGGAAGCTGACTGGGTGATTTTGGACCAGTCACATACTTTCAGCTTGACCTACCTCATAGGGTTCTTGCATGGATAAAAAGGAGAGGATAATGTAAACTGCTTTAGTCCCCACTGTGGAGAAAGACCATAATTTTCCTCAGCAGAAGCTGCAGGGGAAAAGGAGATGGGCAACTGAAGACAAAGGGGCAGATACAGGTAGGCTGGCTGTTGGATGGGAAGGAGATAGGGATGCCAACTCCAGGTTGGGAAATTCCTGGATATTTGAATGGTGGAGTCTGGGGATGGTGGAGATTGAGGCGGGGAGGGACTTCAGACAGTTATAATGCCATAGATTCCACCATCCAAAGCATTCATTTTCTCCAGGGGGACTAATGTTGCCAACCTCCAGGTGCGGGCTGGAGATCTCCTGGAATCACAACTGATGTCCAGATGACAGAAATCACTTCCCCGGGAGAAAATGGCTGCTTTGAAGGGTGGAGTTTATGGTATTACACCCTGCCAAGGTCACTTCCAAGCTCAAACCTCATCCTCCCAAGTCCCCACCCCCAAATCTCCAGGAATTTCCCAACATGGAGCTGGCATTCCTATGAGGAACTGATCTCTGTATTTGGGCAATCTGTTGTGATTTCTGGAGAGAAGTAGCTGCCACTACCATTGGGGGGGGGGAGTAGGTGGGAGGCTGGGACAGTGACAGGAGAAAATCCAAGATACAAAAAAGTCAGTGTGAATAACTAATAAATGACTAGATTTAATAATGCTATATTAATATAATAATATGTTAATAGTATGTAAGTAACTAACCACAACATAGTGCATAAATCAATACTTCATAAATACAACATAATAAATATCCCGTACAGAAAGAGTGATGGGGTGGGGGCAGAAAGGAAGTGGCAGACATGGAGGGGAGAGAGTAAGAAAAGGGGTGGCAAAAAGGAGGAAAAGTATGAGAAAAGTAGGGGGAGGGGAAGAAGCAGAGGTGGGGAATGGTATAGCCACTCCTGCAACTTTCTTGCAGGTTCCCACTTGTACTGTCTAATGGCCTTTTAGAGTCAGTGAGGTACCTGTGCTAGCCTATTGTAGCAAAAATAAAAAAGGAGAGCTCTAAATGGACATTTGTACTTCCTACCTCTGATGGGGTTCAGCTGACCCTTTCTGACTCAGTTAAGAGGCTGGGGTTATACCAGATCCAACATTACTGCTGGAGAAGCAAGTTAATGCAGCTGCAAAAAATGCTTTCTCCCAACTTAGGTTAGCCAGGAAGATTACCTCGACTCAGCTAATTAGGCCACCTGTGTCCACACCATGGTAAGATGGAGACTAGACTACTATAAAAGGTCTCCCTTGAAAGTCAATTCAGAGATTCTAGTTCGGGAGTGGCCAAACTTGCTTAACGTAAGAGCCACATAGAATAAACGTCAGATGTTTGAGAGCTGCATGACATGAACAAATATTGCACATATGTTTTTATTGGAAAATATGCACATTTGCTTTTTATTAACATTAAATGAGACTGCCAAAATAAAAACAAAAGGGGTAAAAATAGATATTGATAATGATATTTATTTGTCCAGTGATTTTGTAGCGGGGGGCTTTGAGAATGCATTTAAAGTTAAAGTTGCTTTCTTTCTCTGCTCCCCCCTGCCTCAAGCCTATCCTGGAAGTGGAACTGGCTGGGGAAGGGAAGACCAATTGGGGAGTTATACCTCCCCTTCGCTTCCACGGCTGCCCTGCCAGGAGCCGCACAATATGTGTGAAAGAGTCACATGTGGCTTCCAAGCCACAGTTTGGCCACCCCTGCTCTAGTTGGTGAAGAATGCCACAGCTTGGTTATTATCAGGAGCTAGGTAGATCATGCATATTACTCCCATTCTACAGTTGCTCCATTGGCGGCCTATCAGTTACTGTTTTCAGTTCAAGTTATTGGCTATCACATACAGAGTCCTTCATGGCCTTGGAGCCTCATACCTACAGGACACCTCTTGTCCTATGCTCTACCCTGACAGCTTCACTCATCTGATCAGGGCCTTCTGCACGTGCCACTCTGTAAATGGACAAGATCAATAAATGTCTGTACATGTCTGGATCAGGGGAATGCTGTAGACATAGCCTATCTTGATTTCAGTAAGGCTTTTAATAAGGTTACACATAATATTCTTGTTGACCAATTAGTAAAATGTGGTTTGGATCCTATGACTATTGGGTGAATCTGTAAGTGATTGACAGATCGCACCCAAAGAGTGCTTGTTAATGGTTCCTTGTCCTCTTAGAGAGGAGTGACAAGTGGAGTGCCTCATGGATCTGTCCTGGGACCTGTTTTGTTCAGCATCTTTATAGATGATTTGTATGCAGGAATAGAGGGAGTGCTTATTAAATTTGCAGATGATACTAAATTGGGAGGGGTAGCAAATATGGTAGAAGACAAGAGTCAGGATACTGGATGATCCTGACAGGCTGGAAAACTGGGCTAAAACAAATAAAATGAATTTCAATGGGGATAAATGTAAAGTTCTGCATTTATATCGGAAAAATCAAATGTGTAATTATATGTTGGGGGAGACTTGTCTTGGCAGTAGCATGTGTGAAAAGGATCTTGGGGTCTTAGTAGACCATACAGTAAACATGAGTCAGCAGTGTGATGTAGTAGCTAAAAAGGCAAATGCGATTTTGGGTTATATCAACAGAAGTATAGTGTCCAGATCACCCAAAGCGATGGTATTGCTTTACGCTGCTCTGGTTAGACCTCACCTAGAGTATTGTGTTCAGTTTTGGGCACCACAATTTAAGAAGGATATAGATAAGCTAGAATGTGTCCAGAGGAGGGCAACAAAGATGGTGAGGGATCTAGAGACCAAGTCCTATGAGGAAAGGTTGAAGGAGTTGGGCATGTTTAGCCTGGAAAGGAGATGACTGAGAGGTGATATGATAACCATCTTCAAGTACTTGAAGAACTGTAATCAAGAAGATGGTACAAAGCCCCAGAAGGTTGGACCAGAACCAACAGGTTGAAATTAAATCAAAAGAGTTTTTGACTAAACATTAGGAAGAACTTCCTGACAGTTGGAGTGGTTCCTCAGTGGAACAGGCTTCCTCGGGAGGTGGTAGGCTCTCCTTCTTTGGAGTTTTCAAATAGAGGCTAGATTGCCATCTGACAGCAATGCTGATTCTGTGAACTTTGGCAGATCATGAGAGGGAGGACAGGAATGGTTGCATCAGTGCTTAGTTTTTGTAGCCATTTCTTACATGCCCAGGGAAATGCTGATCGCCACTTTGGGGTCAGGGAGCGATTTTTCTCGAGGCCACTTTGGCTGGAGATCTTGGACATTTTTGTCATCTTCTGGATGTGGAACACCCATCACTGGGTGTGTGGGGGGGTATTTGTGAATTTCCTGCATTGTGCAGGGAGTTGGACTAGATGACCCTTGAGGTCCCTTCCAACTCTATGATTCATTTTGCATTCTCTCTTGTGGCCCCACCTTATAGAGTAGGTCAGAAAGGTTTCCAGTCTCCTGGCATTCCACAAACTATGCAAAACTGAATTATCCAGGAAGGCAATTTTACAAAGGTAATAGAGTGATTATTATAATGAAATGGTTCAAGAAGATGATTTAATAAGTGTATATACTATCTGTTGCTGTTTGTGATACTATATAATTTCTGCATTGTTTATCATTTGTTTCTGCTTTGTTTCAAATCTCTGCTAGGTTTCAGATTTCTATTACACTGTTTATGAGATGTCTCATTCTGTTGATTGCATTGATTTACACTACATAATCTGCCTTGAGTCTCAGTGAGAAAGGCAGACTATAAATAATGTAAATAATTTTTTAAAACAACAACAGCTGGACTTTTGATTTTTTTTAGAGCCACCCACATATGACGATGCCCTTTACTGAGTCTGACCCTTAGTCTACAAAGATCAGTATTGGCTACTCAGACTGGCAGCAGCTCTCTGAGGCTGCAGTCACACACACTAAATAATCTGCTTTCAAAACATCTTTTGAATTGGATTTGGCCAGTTCACACTACAGTAAAAATCTAGTTAGAAAGTGCATTGAAAGTGGATTATTTAGTGTGTGTGATTGCAGCCTATGTCTTTAGGAAGAGGACTTTCACTTTACCTACTACCTGATTCTTTTATCTGGAGATACTGAGGACTGAACCTGTGACTTTCTTAGGGCAGTCAGGTCTCCTGCTATAGCACTCCTGGGCTCCAGGTTTCCACTGCTACTTGGTGGTACCATGAGAGCAAAAAAAAAAAAGCAGACAGAAATGTTTGTGTTCGTGTTCTCTCTCTCTCTCTCTCTCTCTCTCTCTCTCTCTTCATGTTTCTTCTTCCTGGTTAAAACAGAAGGGAGAAGAAGGGGTGGGTGGAGGAGGGTTGAACAAATGCTAGCAGCTGGTGGCCAATTTTCCCAGCATCCGTTGTTGGGACACCCTGACAGCTGCTTCCTGCAGGCGGCTATCTCATGTGCTCATCTTGAAGGATGTGGTACCAGCACCCCCAGCCCCTCTGCCTTCTGAGCAGTCTGTTTCCTGTGTCGGGACACTGGCCCGTGCCTTCTTTCTCACGACCTGCCTGAGGGACAGCTGGACTCCTTGAAACCACCACTTTACAGCAGCCCAGAAAGCCACAGCACAAAATAGCATTCCCCCCCCCCCGTTGACTCTTTGCTGTTTTTGCCATCTTTCAGACCAGCTGTCCTAACACCGTCCGGGCATACACATTCATATTTATATCTTATGGTTGTTTAGTGCATGAAGGAATGCTCTGCCTTTTCTGATCTTGGCTAGGTGGTCACATGTGTCACTCTGGAGTAGGGAAGTATTTTCTATTAACAGCCAGAATCTGGGAAATGGGTTCAGATCCCCCATGCTGCCATGGAAATTTGTTGGGTAACCTTGGATGAGCCACACACACTCCCTCCATCTAATCTACTTCACAGAGTTGTTGTGAGGGTTAAATGGAGGAGGGGAGACAGCTTGTCACCCCAAGTTCCTTGGAGGAATTGTGGAATAAAAATACACTAAATAATAACAAATAATAAAGTATTGATATTTGTGCTACCTTTCCACTCAGTTAGGGGCCACAAGGCAGTGGCATAAAAACATCAAAACAATTAAAATGCATGTAAAACCTCATAAACACTACAAGGTAGACCAATAATCATTATTGGGGGTATGCCAGATAAAACAAGAACGTCTTCACCTGCTGGCAAAAGACACTGATAGAGGAAAACAGACTAATCTCCCTGGGGAGAGTGTTCCAAACTTCTGGCGCCGTGATTGAGAAGGCCCTTTCTCAAGTCGCCACCCATCTAGCCTCAGTGGTAACTGTTGTGTCCGCAGACCACTACGGGCTATCAGCGAAGGAGCCTGAGCTTGAGGTCCTGTGAACAATGGGACTGGGGCTCCTGGCTCCAGCGTAGGGGAACCAATGGGAACGGCGGCGGGAATTCAAACCCGCCAATGGCACCAGGGGGCATCCCCTGTCACGTGTATATAGTTGGCCTCCTGGCCAGGTACCTTTGTCTCGTGTTGTATAATAGCGAACCATGCTGATCACTACATCGTTGTCTGTGGTTTCATTATGCGTCTAACCCACTATACAACAATGGCGACGAGGATGGGATCCTGTTGAGCACTCCGGCCGGGCTGTCGGACAACGCTACCGAAAACTTGCTCCACTGCTCCACGTGCGTCGTCCATGAGCACCATCAAGGGTGAATCCAGAGCCATGTCGCAGCCGCCGACTAGCACAATGGCCATCGCTCCAGGATCCGAGCTGCTGCTGCCGTTTGACACCTCCCAGCCCCAGCGTTGGGGAGCCCGGGTTACGGGTTTGCGGAAAGCCTTCGTGTTTTATCAGATCATGGACGAAGACCGAAAGAGAGGACTGCTGCTCTGCTCTTGTGGCCCCATGATTGTAGAACTGGCCCAATACCTTCTCTCTCCCAAGAAGGTGGAGGAGTGCACGGTTGACGAGATTGTTAAGGCCGTGCAGAATTACTATTCCCTGAAGCCTTCGGAGATGACCTGCCACGTGGTCTTCCAGCATCGGAACCAGCAGGGCAAAGAAACTGCCGCGGAGTTCCTTGGGGAGCTCCGTTGCCTGGCGGCCGACTGTGCCTTCGGAGCGTACTTGGATATGGCTCTCTGCGACTGATTCGTCGCAGGCCTCAGATAGGAGAAACTCTGGCACCGAATAATGGAGGGCGAGAAGGTGACCATCACCTCAGCGTTAGCCACCACCACCGCATGGGAGAGGTCACACCCAGCCGCCACCACTACTCACCATGTGGCCTCCTCCGGAAACAGCAACCTCGATGACCCCGAGGTATATCGCACACTAGCACAGCATCGCCCGCCAGCACCACCCGCCAGCTCCTCACGCAAGCAACCCGGCTCAGCGGCGCAGGAGTGTGCCAGCTGCGGAGGGCAGCACGAGAGGAAATCGTGCCAGTTCTGGGATGCCACATGTCGGGATTGCGGCCGCATGGGCCACATCGCAAGGGTCTGCCGCTCCAAGCCATCCTGCACAGCGCAAAAACCGCCCCGCCGCAGGACTGAGGCGCATTTCGAGGACTGCGCGGCCCCAGAGGAGGACCTATACCTACTGACCAACGCCCCGGCAGCCTGAGCACAGGTACTGAAACTCCCCAGTCAGGCCTCTACCCCAAAAATATACATCCGGGTCAAAGTAGAGGGGATCCCCTTACAAATGGAATTTGATTCGGGCTCCGCATGTTCCATCATTTTGGAGGCCACATTAAAGCAGATTTGCCCAAAGGGGGCCCCCCGCTTGCGGCCATCACCCGTGACACTCATGGACTTTCAAAGAAACCGAGTGCCAGTGAAGGGGGTCGGGAGTTTCAGGGTGCAGTACTGTGGCTTCAAGGGCCACTCGGACTTGCTCGTAGTTGAGGGGGACCTAGTCAGCCTCCTGGGAAGGGCCTGGTTTGAACCCCTGGGAATTGCGATCGAGGAGGTCCAGCAATGTGCAACCCGCAACTTCCAGGAGGTGTGCCGCGAGTTCCCATCCGTCTTTGACGGGTCCCTGGGCCGATACATGCCCCCCCCGGTCTCGCTACAACTTGACCCCATGGTGGCCCCTATCCGCATGCGGGCCAGGTCTGTTCCGTTTGCCCTAAAACCCAAAATAGACGCGGAACTGGACTGACTGGTGGCTCAAGGGGTCTTGGAGCCGGTCTCCCATGCAGCGTGGGAAACCCCGATCGTGACCCCAAATAAACCTAATGGGGATGTCCGCATCTGCGTGGATTATAAATGCACGATCAATCGAGCATTGCAGGACCATTCCTACCCGGTCCCGGTGGTGAGCCACGTTCTGGCCACCTTGGCAGGGGCCAAGATCTTTGGCAAACTAGATCTGGCCCAAGCTTACCAGCAACTGCTTGTAGATGGGCCGACAGCAGAGGCCCAAACAATTGTAACACACCGGGGGGGGGGCTTCAGGGTCAATCGCCTGCATTTCGGGGTGAGTGTGGCACCCGGGATATTCCAGCAACTTATGGACTCTCTCCTCAAAGAGATTCCTGGCGTCACACCATTCTTCGATGATGTGATTATCGCTGCTGCCACGCCTGATGAGTTCGCCTCCCGCCTCCGCATGGTCCTCAGCCGTTTCCAGGACGCCGGCCTCAAAGTCAAGTGGAAAAGTGCCAGCTCGGTGTATTGTCCGTCGATTTCTTGGGTTTCACAGTGAACGTGGACGGACTCCACCCGGCCCGGGACAAGGTGAAGGCCATCATGGAAGCACCGCCCCCGACCTCCAAAGTCGAGCTCCAGGCTTTTCTCGGACTCTTGAATTTTTACCACGCCTTTATCCCCCACAAGGTGGTGGTAGCTGAGCCCCTCCACAGGTTGCTCGACAAGAAGGTGCCCTGGGTCTGGGGCCCACGTCAGGCCGCCGCGTTCCGGGCCGTCAAGGCCCTGCTCATCTCAAACTTGGTCCTGTCACACTTCGATGAGTCCCTGCCCGTGGTCCTGGCTTGCAACGCATCTCTATACGGGGTGGGAGTCGTGCTGGTGCACCGTCTCCCGGCCGGCCGGGAGGTCCCGGTCGCGTACTACTCGCGGACCCTATCTGCGGCTGAGTGGAACTACGCCCAGATAGACCGCGAGGGACTGGCTGTCATGGCTGGGGTGAAGAAGTTCCACGACTTCATCTACAGTCGTCCCTTCACCATCGCGATGGACCACTGGCCGCTGCTGGGCCTTTTCGTGGCAGATCGCCGGACCCCCCAGGTACTCTCCCCCCGAGTCTTGCGGTGGTCCATCTTCCTGGTGGGCTACAATTACACCCTGCAATACTGGCCGGGCAAGGTGATGGGCCATGCAGATGCGCTGAGCCGCCTTCCCCTGCCAGACAAGGGGGAGGACCCGGCTCCGGCCCATCACATTTTATAGTTGGAGAGTCTCCCGGACGCCCCCCTCCATGCTGCAGATGTCGCTCGCCGCTCTGCCTGTGACCCCATGTTTTCCCGGGTTCTCGGCTGGGTGGTGAGGGGGTGGCCTACGGCCCCAGCAGGCCTGGAGTTCAGCACATTCACAACACAGCGCGAGGAACTGTCGGCACACAAGGGCTGCCTGCTGTGGGGGGACCGGGTGGTAGTCCCCAGCGCGCTCCGACACCGAGTCCTTCAGGCTCTGCATGAGGCACACCCGGGCATCATGCGGATGAAGGCCCTCGCCCGGAGCTACGTCTGGTGGCCGGGAATGGATGGAGAAATAGAGGCCTGGGTGAAGCGTTGCCAGACCCGCCAAGAAGTCTGGCCAAGCTCACCAAGCGCACCTACGCAGTCCTGGGAGGCGACAAGGTCACCGTGGTCCCGGCTCCACATCGACTTCACCAGCCCTTTCCGTGGACTGACATTCCTGGTGACTGTAGATGCGTACTCGAAGTGGCTAGAAGTGAGTCCTGTCTCCACCACCTCCGCAAGTGCCACCATCCGGGCCCTCCGGAAAATCTTTGCCACGCACGGGTTGCCTGACACGATCGTCTCGGATAACGGGCCAGCATTCACATCCGAGGAGTTCCAACGTTTCCTGAGGGACAACCTGATCCGGCACATCAGGTCGGCGCCTTTCCATCCCACAACGAATGGCCAGGCCGAGCGGATGGTCAGTACAGCAAAGGAAGCGCTGAGCCATCTGACGGACAGGGACTGGGAGGCTCGCATCGCTCGTTTCCTCCTAGCAAACCGGACCACACCCAACCCGGTGAGCAGCCGCTGCCCTGCAGAGCTCCTGATGGGCCGGAGACCCGTGATCTTACTCGACTGCCTGCACCCTGACAGGGCCCCAACAGCGCACAACATGGTCGAGGACCGGGAAGCGCCCCGGGGCTTCTTCCCAGAGGACCCGGTGTTCGCAAGGAACTACAGCCGGGCCCCAGAATGGCTAGCAGGGAAGGTGATCTGCCCCACCGGCCCTGTCTCCTATGAGGTGTCAACAATGGACGGGCAGGTCCTGCGGCGCCACGTGGACCAGCTGAGGCGGCGCCTACTTTCTATGGTAGGAGATCCGGGCGACCAAGGGGAGGTGGAGCAGATCCCTCAAGAAGCCCGGGGAGAAACCGAAGCGGAACAGGACCTCAGGGAAGCGGGCCCCAGCAACCGGCAGATCTCACCGCCAGAGGCCCCAGCAGCCGAGGGTCCGACGGCGCACTCGTCCCCAGAGGATGGAAGCGAAGCAGCCGGCCCCACCACACACCCATGACCGGCCTGCGGAGAAACCCCAACGCGGTGATCCACTAGGGAACGCAGAGCCCCTGCATACCTGAAGGACTATGTCACTTAGGCAGGGTCGGAACTATGGGGGGGAGGGGTGTTGTGTCCGCAGACCACTACGGGCCATCAGCGAAGGAGCCTGAGCTTGAGGTCCTGTGAACAATGGGACTGGGGCTCCTGGCTCCAGTGTAGGGGAACCAATGGGAATGGCAGCAGGAATTCAAACCCGCCAATGGCACCAGGGGCGTCCCCTGTCGCGTGTATATAGTTGGCCTCCTGGCCAGGTACCTTTGTCTCGTGTTGTATAATAGCGAACCATGCTGATCACTACATCGTTGTCTGTGGTTTCATTATGCGTCTAACCCACTATACAACAGTAACCAAAGTAGGGCATCAGAAGATGACTGGAGTGAGCGGTTAGGTTTGTATGGGAGAAAACAGTCCTTAAATATATTGGTCAGTCCCAGGCCATACAGGGCTTTAAAGGTCAAGGTCAATACTAGCCTCTTGATTGAGACTGGAAGCAAATTGGAAGAAGACTGGATTGATATTATCCCTACAACCTACTCCAGTCAACACTCTGGCTGCAGCATTCTGTACCAACTATAGCTTCCAAACAGTCTTCAAGGGTAGCCCCACATAGAGCTCATTGTAGTAATCTAAACTAGATGTTATCAGGGCATGCATCTGGTGACATGAAATCTTCTGTCCAGGAAGGGCTGGAAGTGACTCACCAGCCAAAGCTGCCGAAAGGCACCCCTGACACCACTGCCAACTGCTTATGCAACAGGAGGCCTGGGTCCAAGAGCACCCCCAAATTACAAACCTGCTCCTTCAAGGGGAGTGCATGCAACTCCATTGAAAACAGGGGCTCCTTACCCAGGTCAGACCTCCCCCTCACTGTATGGGGTAGGACTCCTTGGTGCTGGTTTGGGGCAGGGGCATTCTGGGCAAAATGGCCATTTGTGTCCTTGGGAAATGTCCTAGTGGGGTATTAGCAAGCTAGGCTCAACTCCACAGCACAGGAGCAGGGACCACTCAGCTGGGCCCTGGTTAATGGTTATGAGGAAGGAAGAGATGGGTGATCTCTGCCCATTTATTGTCCCCTAGCCTGGTGAGGAGCCACTGTAGGGCTTGCTTGGCTATGTGTGCTTCCAAGGCCATTTTAACAACATAGTGCTGCAAAAAGCACTCTGGATTACTGCCCTCTCCCAGGGACCAGAGGGAGAAAGGTGAGATAGATGCTTGTATCTCCTCCTTTTCATCCATACTTCCACTGTTTGGGCACTCAGGGAGGCAAGCAGGCTGCAACTGAGAAAAGGAGATGCAAGAGGGCCAGGAAGCTCCAGAGATTGCTGACAGTGGACCCACGGCTTATGGTGTGGGCCTTGGAAGGGGTCTTAGGCCTCTTGGCTTCTATTAACATATGAATGTATGGGAGAAATAATATATTGGAAAAATTGGCAAAATTGTTAAATATTCAGAGATTGCAACAGATCTTTGCTTCACTGGAGAGGAGGCATTTTCTTCTATGTAAACATCTTTATTTCTAAGGGAAGGGTTCACAGGAAATCTACAAAACAACAAAGACACTTAAGGCTACATCTTTACACTTTGACCACATGGTCTACAACAATGGAGATTCTTCTTCTTCTTGACTCCTAGAAGGAAATCACCTAAATGCATTAACCAATGATTGTTAGTAAATAGGCTTCAGTTTTGCGCATTTTCTGTTTATTGGCTCTATGCCAGGTTCCCTTCCAGGTCAGTTTAAACAATAGAACACAAGGTAAACACACATTAACTCTATAATGACTGGATTTTAGACCTTGCAACACACATATTTCCAACAACACGGACAATCAGAGCCTGAGAGCTGGAAGGGTCCTTCTTAGGCCATCTAGGCTCAGTCTTCTGCTCAGTGTAAGAAATCCCAAGATGGAGCTTTCCAAATGGATGGCTGTCAGACCTCTGCCTGAGGTTCTCCAGTGAAGCCCTTTCTAGCAGGGCTGGTCCCAAGGTTTGGGGGCCCCAGGAAGAGAGTTCCCAGTGGCCCCAATCCCCATCTGCCCACCACCATGCCCCTGCTTATACCCTTCTTCTGTCTCAGCCACCTACCTGCCTCCCACCTGCCTGAGTGTCCTTCTGCTTGCTCATAAGCCCTCCCACTGCCCATGCCTACAGCTCTTTCCTTGGTGGCACTGGGAAGTCCATACATCTGACAGCAAGGGTGGGGGAGCACTAGAAACACAGTGGGGAAAACATCACTGGACCCTGCTAGAAGCCCTGAGCCCTGGCAGCTGCCCCACCTTGGGAAATGTTGATGCCAGCTCTACTCTCCAAGTAACTGGTTCCATTTGCAAACTGACCTTTATAAAGCTTCAACTGAAATCTACCTTCTTGCATACCTACCTTTTTGCACCCTCAATGTATGAGAGTGCCTTATAGTCAGACCACTGGTCTATCAAGATCAGTATTGCCTATTCTGACTGGCAGAAGCACTCCAGATCTCATACAGAGATCTCACTTTAACCTTTTAGCTGGAGAAGCCAGGGGTTGAACGTAGGACCTTCTGGGTGCAAAACAAAAGTGTATTTATTTATTTATTTATTTCAATTTATACCCCACCTTCCCCGCAAGCAGGCTCAGGGTGTATTTGTAAGCCACTGATAGCCCTTCACTTCCCTTGTTTAGTCTTGCCTTCTGGTTGGTAATGGCACAGAACGAGCCTTTGCCATCTTCCAAGGGACAGCCCTCTGAGCATCTGAAAAATGGGACTCTGTCTCCCCAGTTCCTTCAAGCCTCCCTTGAAGGCCTTACTCCTTATGATGTTGACAGGATCCTGGGTGCTGTTAAGCTAGCCACAAGCCTCCTAGATCCCTGTCCCTCATGGCTGGTGAAAGCTGGCGATGAGAGGATACAGGAGGCTCTGGTAGACATTATTAATCTGTCCCTGGAACCAGGGTCTACCCTGAGGGGCTAAAAGAGGCTGTAATAATACCTCTCTTGAAAAGGCCATCTTTGGATCCTAGTGATCCTGACAATTACTGCCCAGTTTCGAATGTATCATTTCTGGGTAAGGTGATTGAGAGAGCAGTAGCCAAGCAGCTCCAAAGTTTCCTGGATGAGACATCGGCATTGGACCCATTCCAGTCTGGCTTTTTCTGCAGTCTCAAGATGGAGACTGTGCTGGTCGCCCTGGCAGATGATCTCCACAGACAGCTGGATTGAGGTGGGTCGGCACTGCTGTTGTTAGTAGACCTTACAGCAGTGTTCAACACAGTCGACTACGATCTTCTGGCTCACTGCCTTACTGAATTAGGACTGTGTGGAGTGGCCTCACCTAATTTTTATGTGGTCACAGAGCGTGGTGATTGGGGAGGATCTCACCTGGGCACCCATTGGTATGTGGGGTTCCCCAGGGGGCAGTTCTCTCCCCAGTGTTATTTAAGTACTGAAAGAATTTAAATGTGAACTTGTGGATCTCCTGACAAAACTATGTAATCTTTCATTAAAATCTGCCTCCATTCCTGAGGACTGGAAGGTAGCTAACATCACCCCCCTCTTTAAAAAAGGTTCCAGAGGTGATCCGGGAAATTACAGGCCAGTCAAACTGATGTCAATACCGGGTAAGTTGGTGGAAACCATTATTAAGGGAAAAAATAGTAGGCACATTGATAAACAAAAACTATTAAGGAAGACTCGGCATGGGTTCTGTAAGGGAAGATCTTGTCTCACTAACCTGTTAGTGTTCTTTGAGGGGGTGAACAAACGTGGGCAAGAGGGACCCAATAGATGTTGTTTACCTTGACTTCCAGAAAGCTTTTGATAAAGTTCCTTATCAAAGACTCTTAAGTAAGCTCAATAGTCAAGAGGCTAAAAGGACAAGTCCTCTTGTGGATCAAAAACTGGCTAATTAATAGGAAACAGAGTGAGTATAAATGGGCAATTTTCTCAGTGGAAGGTGGTAAGCAGTAGGGTACAGGAGGGCGCAATACTTGGTCCGATGCTTTCTAACTTGTTCATTAATGATTTAGAGTTGGGAGTAAGCAGTGAAGTGACTAAATTTGCAGATGACACTAAATGTTCAGGGTGGTGAGAACCAGGGAGGATTGTGAGGCACTCCAAAGGGATCTGTCAAGGATGGGCATGTAGGTATCAATGTGGCAAATGGGGTTCAATGTGGCAAAGTGCAAAGTGATGCACATTGGAGCCAAAAATCCTAATTATAAATACACATTGATGGGGTCCGAACTGGCAGAGACTGACCAAGAGAGATCTTGGAGTCTTGGAGCCCCAGAATGCAATAACAATATACATAGAATATTGTGTATGATTGATAAAACGTCAACAGTATAATATAATTTTAACCACAATGGTAAGCAGTACAACAAGTGTTTTAATTTTGTCTAATAGGATAAAGAGAAAACTAAAGCTAGAAGGTAGCTGTTCCTATGCATTCTGATTGAGATTTAGCATTAACACATCTAGTCATTGTGATATAAGTGTTGTGATATTTATTATTGATATTGCAAAGTTAGATATGCAGGATTGTGAGGTTGTAGGTCTGATGCAAAGAGAAATTCCATAAAAGGGAACCATTTCCCTATAAAATTGGTAGATTTAGGGTAGATTTCCAATTGATGCAAACAATCCATAATTTTCTCCAGGATTGGGTGATCCTAAACTTTATTAAGCCAACAAGAACATGTGGGGGCTTTATCAGCTTTCCATTTGGATGCTATCGATGTTTTGATTGCCACAATAAGACTAGTGATTAGTTCGTGATGAAGCGTAGGGATTTCCTTTGTCTTCCATATATCTAGAAAAAGCAAGGCTGGATCAAATGGGATGTCATACCCAGTGATGTTTTTTATTTGGACTAGTACATCATTCTAGAACTTTTTTATGTGGATGCACTGCCATCAGCAGTGGGCAAAGGTTCCCACTTCAGCACACTTTTTCCAACATAAGGGCAAATATGAGAATGCTGCCTTGGAGAGTCGCTCAGGTGTAAGATACCAACATGGGATAATTCTGTGTGTCTGCAATTTTGTTGAAATGACAGGTGAGGTTATTAACTTGGAGGTCCAGATTTGCAATCATTTTTGGGGTGTTATGACAGTTCCACAGTCATGCTGCCATTGATGTTGATGCCTATGTAGCTGTGATTAAGCCTTTAGAACGATGATTTTTGGAATCAATGAGTTTTTCAAAAGTAGTAAGCGGTTCTTTCAATAGTTGAGATATGCCCAGATGATGTATCATGTGATTTAATTGAAGGTAGAAAAACCACGGAATAGGTTGTTTTAATTTTTGTTCCAGTATCAATTTTGACAATAGACCATCTTTAGTCAAGATTTTAATCAAACAGGACATGTTCGATGATCTCTGGCCTTCAATTAGTCCTTTGTCATTCCTGGGGGGAACCAGGGTTGAAAGAGAAAAGAAGTAAATCTGGAGTACTTCGGGGTTAACAGAGAGCGACATAAGCCCCAGTTTTTCAAGAAGGCTACCAGGAACATATTGTGTTTGGATGTGGGTGGACAGCTATCTGAATTAGTCCATATAGTTTTCTGAATTGTAAGTGGAGACAATAGAGGAGTTAGAGGCTTGATCCAATCCAAATAGTCACTGTGTAGTAGCATTTTAATTATCAGAATCAACAAAGTTGATTTATAGTAGAGTGTTAAGTCTGGATAATTTAAGTCTCCTTGTGATGTGCGTCTTCTGAGCATCAGAAAGCTTGTTCTCAGACGTTTGCCTTGCCATAAAAAGGAGCTGAGACTCGATTGCCATTTTTTTAAGCATATCAAGTAGCAAATCAACAGGGATTGTGCAAAATAAAAATAGCAGTTTGGGAAGAACGAAAGATTTAATAAGGTGTAATTTGTCTAGGTAGGTAAGATGATTTTTCTCCCATCTATGGAAGTCTACTTTGATTTCCAAAAATTTGAGGTGATGATTCTCGGAAAGTAAATCAGTCATCTTCCGAGGTAGTTGTATTCCCAGGTACTGAAGAGCAGTGTAGGGCCATTGGAAATCATAGTGGTTTTTGAGGTCAAGCTCAAGGTCAGGTGAGAGGTTTAAAGGCATTATATATGCTTTAGATTGGTTGACTTTAAGTCTGGATATTGAGTCAAAATTTCTCAGGACTCAGTGGAGGTATTCCAAAGATGTAGCCAGATTCGAAAGATAAACAAGCATATCGTCCACGAATAATCTTAATTTGAAGGTATGAGGTCCAACAGAGATTCCTTGAATGTTGCAGTCATCTCTGATCTCAGCTGCCAGCAGTTCCAGTGTCAGGGCAAAGAGGATTGGCGACAAGGGACATCCTTGTCTGGTGGCTCTGTTTAGAGAGACATTTCTGGAGGTTAATCCATTTACTTTAACTTGGGCAGTTGGTCTCGCATAGATTGAAGTGACAGCTCGAAGGAAGAATGGTCTGAATCCCATGTGACATAACGGAGCAACTAGGTAGGATGTTTC
Source organism: Gekko gecko (assembly GCA_029375565.1). Lineage (NCBI taxonomy): Eukaryota > Metazoa > Chordata > Lepidosauria > Squamata > Gekkonidae > Gekko > Gekko gecko. The sequence continues at coordinate 210,434,594 of JAPDNY010000005.1, read as the reverse complement.
AAGGGAGTCAAACACCTTCTCTATGTTGAGCGATAGGAGTAGTGAGTTCATTTTCGATCTTTCACAGGATGAGATAATGTTCAGATAATGAAGATATTATCGGTCAGCTCTCTACCTGGTATGAATCCTGACTGATCTTGGTGAATATATTGCGAGATAAAGGAGTTTAATCTTTTGGCCAGTATTGTTGTAAATATTTTGTAGTTCTGGTTCTAGAGTGAGATGGGATGAAAAGAGGCTGGATTTGAAATGTTTTCCCCTGATTTTGGAATTGCTATTATAGAAGCAGAACTCTAAGATGGTAGCAGTTGACTCATTGATAAGATAGTGTTACAGGCTTCAGCTAGTGGTGTAGCTAAGATAGTAGCAAATCGTTTATGAAACTCTGGAAGATGCCCATCCAGGTCCACTGATTTATTATTTTTCAGATTCCTTATGACCTTAAGTACCTCTTGAAGTTCTACTGTTTTCTCAAGTGCTTCTCAGTGATAATCAGATAGCTTTTCGATGTGTAGATTTGATTCCAAGTACGTCTTGATATCCTCAGAGGAAGGATTGGTAGATGTTTAGAGAGATTAGTAAAAATCAGGAAAGATTTTATTAATCAATAAGGAATCTGTATGCAGTTTCCCTTTCAGATCTTTGGCTGCCATGACATGTCTGGGCAATCTTTTATCCTTAACATGCCAAGACAAGAGACACAGTGATTTAGGTGAGTTGATCCAATATTTTTGTTTCACAAAGATAAGATTTTTTTGTATCTGTGAACTGTCTAGTAGTTCTAGGGTTTTGCATTCAGATATGAGTTTTCTATATACTTTTTTGCTCCCCGTCGCTTTATGTTCGTTTTCCAGAAGTCTGATCTTGTTGTTTATTTCTTCCTTTAAAGCTGATTTTTTTTTTTCAGGTGTGAAGTCATGGAGATGAGGTGCCCCCTGAGGACTGTTTTTAGGACATTCCAGATCATGGGAGAGGATGTGTCTTCTATGCAGTTTTCCTTAAGTGTTGCTGGATGTGAAGCTCTATTGACTCAATGCATTTGTTGTTGAAGAGTAAGGATTTGTTAAGGGACCATGATCTCATCATGGGCTGATCAGAAGAGGACTTTAACACACAACTCACCCTGGCATGATCAGACCATGTTATGGAGCCGATGTCTGAGTCTATTATATTGTGAATCAGGGTATCTGAAACAAGAATAAAATCTATTCGTGTGTACACGTCGTGTCTTACTGACTAGAAAGTATAATTCCTGTCCACTGAATGCAGTAGTCTCCAAACATCTGTCAATTTAAATTGCTGTAGATGAATCAACCACTAGGGTCTGCCATTGTTGCCTGGTGCTGGAAACAGACATTGTGGATTCATTTAGCTTTGAGTTCTTGTTGGTTCATAGAGCATGTGTCTTTTGCAGCAGGAACACGGCTGAATGTGATTTGGCCAAATATGATAAGACCCTCTTGGCTTGTTCAAATTATTAAGTCCTCACACATTTTGTGACAAAACCTTCCAGGTGGTAGACATCCTGTCTAGTTAGCAAGGGTATGATACAGAAGATCTATAATGTGAGCTTATGCAATTCTAGTTGTGAAAATACTTTTATCTAAATTTATAGGAGAAAGGCTTCAGAAAAACTGGTCACTCTTTTACAGAATCAGGTAAATATATTCGCTAAACAGTTATATTTCTAACTTTAAAGAATAATGCCCTAATAACAACACAGTATAATACACTTGTACAGTTTAGGTTAAGATAGATACCTTAGCTGAGTTGTGTAGTTAATTTAAATATATTCTAAATTTAGCGAAGCAAAATTTTAAAAACAATAAATGAACTTCTGAAATGGATTGTTTTAGTTTTCTCAATCAACAGTAATTCTAAATGTTATCAATCAAACAATCAATTAATTTACAGTATTGAGTTAATCACACAATAATTTATTATAACACTTGTTAATCAAGGAGATAGTTAATGCTATGTATTTATTTTAAAAAGAAAGAGAAAATAATCTAGTAAGGTAATTGATTAAATTGATGTAGAGAGATGGTAAGCACACTTGAGAGGAGGAGGAGGCTCAACGAGAGCAGACATGCATGGAGGGAGCTCCTCATACTCTGCTATTCCAAAGGTTTCTTTTGGCAGTAACACCGGCCAAAAGTACTCTCCTGGAGAGAGAGAATTTGCAAGGTGCTCTCAACCAGAGCTAGGAAGGGTGGCGACTTGCTTAGTTGGTCTGGTTTGCTCCAGCAGCAAGAAGCCTGCAGGACGACCACCACAACGAGGTTTCGTTAGTGCGTGTTCCAGCCAAGCCAAAGGAGTCTACATCAATGGAACTCTAAATAAGCATAACACTAGCAACAAACGAAGCTAAGTGCTATTCAAATTTCTTTAAAGAGGATAGAGAAGCAATTGAGGCAAACAAAGAGCAGAATTGTAACTGTGGGATGTTCTGAGAGGTGTTTTGAGTGAGTGCATGGTTAGGTAAAGGTAAAGGCTCCCTTGCTCGAATGCCAGTCGAATCCGACTCTAGGGTTGCGGTGCTCATCTCCGTTTCAAAGCCGAAGAGCCAGCACTGTCCGAAGACATTTCCATGGTCATGTGGCCGGCATGACTAAACACCAAGGCGCACGGAACGCTGTTACCTTCCCACCGAAATGGTACCTATTTATCTACTTGCAATTTCTTGCTTTCGAACTGCTAGGTTGGCAGGAGCTGGAACTAGAGACGGGAGCTCACTCTGTCTTGTGGCATCCGGGTCTTGAACTGCTGAACTACTGACCTTCCACAGCCTGCAGTTCAGCGTCTTAACCACTTGAGCCACCGCAGCTCCTGAGTGCATGGTTAGCAGCTGTTAAAGTAATAAAAAGCTGAGATAACTGTTACCAGTCGCAACGTAGGTTAGGGTTGATAGAGGGTGGGAGAGTTAAGATACAAGTTGCTACATAATTTGTCTTTTGTTCTTTCCCTCCTTTTTTGCTGTTGCTACTGTCCCCTTAAGAGAGATCGAAGCTTGCATAACAGTGAAGAGGCATTTTTTCAGAGCGAGGCTGAGAGCAGAGGCAAGGAGACAAAGGGAAAGGCACCAGAGAGTGATGTGGAGTATTGCTATGGACCGAATCATAGCATCATGATGTGACGGGAAAAACAGAAGAAGCATTTAAAGGGACACTAACGAAGCAAGTTGACACGGATTCAGTACAAGAATACAAGAATACAGAAACTACAGAAACTACAGAATTAATAGGGGGAAACTACATTGATTTAAGAGACAATGAAAGAGGCTTAAACTAGAATTAAATACTAATGGTGGTATAATAATAGTGAAAATAAAGGTTTACACTATAAATTGAAGGAAGGAAAAATAGAAAGATTTACAATATAAATTGCAGGAAATATTGACACAGGGAAAACAGGTTTCAATAGATATTAGTTAATAGACAATAAAGTCTATGACATCAGGATCTAGTAATACTAGAAAAGGGTCCATACCATCTCCAGGACAGGTAGGAATATCTAGCCATTTAAAGATGAGTGTTGCACAAATGTCAATTAAAGACCTAAAATCCCTTATCCAGGAAGGTACTTCAACAAACAACGGAGTCCACCTTACCAGCCCTAATTAAAAAAAAAAATAGCCCATTCAGGAAAAAAATGGAAGAAATTTCCAACCAAATAAAGAATGAGACAGAGGAAATTAAAAAACAAATCTCAAAAAATAGGCTAGAAATCACAAATATCAATACAACTACAAATAAATTAGGAGAAAAAAATGCAAGATATAAATCAAGAATTACAAAAATTAAAAGTAAAAAGTGATAAAATGGAAGAAACATTAATTATCCTAGAAATGGACAAAGCTGGCCTAATATTAAGGTGTCAAAATATAACTGAAAAACTAGAGAGAAATTTAAAGGAAGACCTAGTCAACAATATAGTGGATCAACTCAAAGTAGGAACAAAGGAAGACTTACTAGCAGACATAGATTCTATATACAGGAGAAATTCAGTGTAAGCGAAATGGAACAAGACACTGAGAGAGGTTCACATAAAATTCTATAAAAAAAAAAACTAGGAACAAAATACTAAAAGCTGTCAGTGAAAACAAAATGGTAATAAAAGAGGCAGAGATTAAGGTTTTAAAGGAGGTACCATAGAGAGTTTGTGAGAAAAGACAAACTTATACCACCTTAACTAATCTTCTGAGAGAAAATGACATAACATACAGATGGTTAATACCAGAAGGGCTGTTATTCAACTATAAGGGTAGAAGACAAAGAATATACTTGATCTTCAAAGTAGAAAACTTCTTGGAGAGATATGGAGAGGATTTGGGCTGACAACAAGATGACAAGAAAGAAGGAGAAGAAGAGGTGGATATAGGAGATGAGTTGGTGCAAAAGAAGGAAGAGACCAAAAACACCAGGTGGAAAAAAGGAAAGAATACCAAAAGAACAACCTCATCACAGATAGTAACCAGATTTCAATACAAGAGCAGAAACGCAGACAATACAAAAGTAAACAATGACAACTAAGCAATTGAAGATTCTATCCATTTACGTTAATGGACTTAATAGCCCCCCCAAAAGAAAAAGAATCTTTCAACAAATAATAAATTTCATCCAGATATAACATGTCTTCAAGAAACACAGATCAAGAAAAATGATAAAAATATTTAATAAACAGAAAATTAGAAGAACCATTTATAGTAGCAGATGACAAAAAGAAAAGAGGGGTAGCACTTTATGTTAAAGATTTCCTTCACCCAGAATTATTTCATAGATCAGATGATGGAAGAATTATAGCAGTAACGCTAAGGAAAGATGGGAAAGAAATTATAATTATAAACATATATGCTCCTAACCAAAACCAAGAATTTTTTTTTTAGAAATATGAAATATATTGGCTAGGAAGAATGTTGAAGATATATGTATAGTGGGTGATTTCAATGCAGTTTTTGATCCGAAAGTTGATAGAAAAAGCCAAGGTAAGAATAAAAAAAACTGGCATGATTCTACCAAAAACCTTTTTGCAAACAGCAGACAAATATATCATGTTAGATGCTTGGAGGACAAGGAACTTAGAGGGAAAAGATTTCATCTTTTACTCAGCTAGACATAAATCTTGGTTCAGGACAGATATGGCCTGGATAACATCCTCAATGATAAGAGACCTAAAAGAAGTAGAAATCCTACCAAGTACTGACATTCCATTCATTACACAAAAAGGTCAGATGGAGGATGCATACAGGACTGTTGAGAGATTGAGAATTGGTAGCAAAAATGAAAGTAGAAATACAATAATTTTTTAAAAGAAACTTGCAGCCAGAAATATCAATAAATGCAGTTTGGGATGCATTTAAAGCCTTCCTGAGAAGATGGTTTATTAATCAGAATGCCTGGAAGATGAAGCAAAGAAAGAAGAAGTTTGAGAATATAAAGAAAAGGATAAAATTGGAAGAAGAGAAAATGAAGACCTCTCTCGAACCTGAAATAATAAAAACCAGAATAAGAATGTTACAACACCAAATAAATACCTTACTTACTCAGGAGATAGCTAAAAACATAGAATACATCAAACAATATTATTATGAAAATGCCAATAAACCGACAAGGTGGCTAGCTTACAAACTCAGAAAGGAAAGAGAGAAACGAGTAATTATAGCATTAAAAGATGATAAGAATGAAATAAAATACTATTCCCAGGATTTAAAAAAGATAGTGGCAAACTTTTATAAAAACGTATACCAACAAAAGCTGCAAGATAAAGTCCACATAATTTTTTTTAATACAAAATACTCACAAGAAGTTTAATGAAAGTCAAAAGGAATCTCTAAACGAACCAATATCACCCTGTGAAATTATAGAGGTGATTAAGAAACAGAAAAAGAAGAAATCTCCAGGGCTAGATGGTTTCTCAGTGGAAATTTATCAAGAATTTGAAGAACAGATATTTTTACCATTTAAAGAGTTATTGCAAAATACAACCAAATCAGGAAAACTCCCTGACTCGTGGAACGAAGCTCTTATTACTTTAATACATAAACCAAGAACGGATGAAAAAAAATATAAAAAATTATTGACCAATCTCCCTGTTGAATGATCTCCCTATAAAATATTTGTGAACATATTGGCATCAAGATTTTAAAAAGTATTATCTCAATGTATTCATCAAGACCAGGCTGGTTTCCTTCCAAAAAGACAGATAAAAAACATAAGAACCATCATCAATATTTTAGAATACTATGAAATACATTGGGAAAAACAATTAGCCTTAGAGTTTTTAGATGCAGAAAAGGCATTTGATAATGTATCGTGGGAATTTATGATACAAAAACTAGAGTCCTGGGACTGTGGATCATCTTTCCACTTGATGATTGCAGCAATATATAAGAAACAACACACAAAGGTTATAATTAATGGAGAGATGGCAGAGAATATAGAAATACAGAAGGGAACAAGACAAGGATGCCCTTTATCCCCATTATTATTTATTTTTACGTTAGAGTCACTAAATGACCCGGTGAGAAATAATGAGCAAATAAGAGGATTGAAAGTTAGAGGGGAGAAGTTTAAATTACAAGTGTTTGTGGATGATCTGTTTTTTATATTAGAAAATCCACTATCATCTATTACACATCTCCTGGAGACAATCCAAAGATATGGGGAAGTAGCAGGACTTAAAATAAACTAAAAAAACCCAAAATATTAACCAAGAACTGTACTCAAGAAATAAAAAGCGAGATTTATAATACCTCAAAAATAGAGGTCACAAACAAAATTGAATACTTAGGTATAATAATAACAAACAGAAACAGTGCATTAATGAAAAACAACTACAAAAAGTTACTAGAAGAATTCAAAAAGGATCTAATGAAATGAAAAGATATTCAATTCTCATTATTGGGCAGAATAGCTACCATAAAAATGAACATACTCCCTCGATTTCTATTCATAGCCCAAACTTACTAATCTTGAAGAAGGATCAGTTCTTTGTAGTGCTTTACAAAATCACTAGGCAGTTTATTTGGTACCCCAAAAAAGTGCGAATTAAATGGAAATATTTACAAGATAAAAAATAAAGAGGTGGATTCGGGGTACCAAATTGGAGCTTCTATTACCAAGCAGCATCCGCAGTTTGGATTAAAGATTGGTTAATGCTAGAAGATAGAAGAACATTAAGATTGGAAGGTCATGATCTCAACATGGGCTGGCATGCCTATGTTTGGTATAACAAAGATAAAATACACTTGAATTTCCATCAATACATTCAAAGAACTGCCTTGATAAAGTGTTAGAACAATTTAAAATAAAAATATTATACAAAAACTCCAAGGTGGGTATCTCCTCTAGAAGCATTCATTAAACCTACTTTGTTGACTGAAAATAAGAGGGAACACTATGAAAAGTTACTGGACAAAAATAGTAAACTGAAAAATCTTGAATCGCTACGCCTAGTGAACATAAATTTGACATGGTGGGAAAGCATGCAATTAAAATCTATATATAACAAAGATGAAATCATTGGTTTCTACACAACAAAGGATGAATTGGATAAAATATGGCTCTCATCCAATGAAAAGATGATTCAAAAGATATATAAATTTTTGCTGGAGAATTATGTGCAGTATGATATTGTCAAATGCCCTATGATAGCATGGATGCAAGATGTAGGACACACTATAGTTATTGATGACTGGAACAAAATATGGAAATCAATGGGATCCCTTAAATCTGTGTCTTTCGAAGAGAATTTATACAAAATGTTTCATAGTTGGCATTGGACCCCTGATAGAATTGCTAAATGTACTGCCACGGTTTCAAAAAATTGTTGGAAATGTAAGACTAGTATTGGAACCTTTTTTCATATGTGGTGGAAATGCGATAAAATCCAGCACAGGTTGAGTGAACTCCAATTACTAAGGACTGTTACAGTAAGAGGAGGCAGACTAGAGAACGCTTCCCATCGCCCTCCCCCCTCCCAAACCTCTGATTTATAAAACAGCAATTATCACAACATTAAACTAAACAGATAATGAACTAGCAATGGTTACAGTATAAACACAAACAAGAAGGTGATTAAAGCTTTTTTCCTTTCATCATATAGTAAGCACACAGGTATGCCTAGCAGACATCTTACTATCCTTAATAGGCAATGTTGGCCACTTCCTTTTCTGAGATAGCTTGGAAAAATCTAGCATTGATGAGCTACAAAGTTGTTGCATGATCTTGTTGCCACCTTCGATGTCCTCCACATAGAGATAGCCATCATTGTAGATTTGCAGCTTGGTTAGATTAATCCATCTGTAATGAACATGTGCTTGTCTAAGGGCTTCAGTAAGCGGCTTGAGGTAGCAGCACTTGGAAAGAACTTCGTGGGGCGAGTCCGGGAAGACCAGTATTGGATCATTGTTAAATTTAAGAGAGCTCCATACTCTAGCCTGCTCTAAAATCTTCTTCCTGGTTCTCTGGTCTGGGATGGTTGCAACTATGTTCCTGGGGCCTCGGCAATTAGCCTTATCAGAGGAGCCACATTTGTAAGCTGAAGAGATCAGGGGAGCAATACCTTCTTCTAGTTGTAGTTCATGTGCAAGCCAGTCAGTGAGGAAGATCTGGAGGTAAGTATTAGTATTAAGTTGTTCAGCAAACCCATGGAGTTTTAGGTTTTTATGGCAGGAAGACGCTTCTAGGGTAAGAACGCGATTGCGGAGGCTGCCATTTTCTGACCGGAGGGATCTCACCTCTTCTTGTAGGTTATTACTGAGGTCACTCACAAATTCGGCCATTTGGTGTACTTTTAGTAGAGAAAACTTGAGGTCAGCAAACTGCTCCGTCAGAGGTGTGATGAGAGCTGACATGCTAGATAAGATCTTTACCTCCATATTCAAAAGTAGGATTGTTAGTGCGCTATCTGGCTGAAGTGAATCAGGTGGGATAGATGCATTCTCTTCCATTGCCATTTTGTCAGCGTCTTCTTGGTCCTCGGCTTGAATTTTGTTGTGAGAAGGCTTGAGGAAGAAGTCTTTGGATGTCTTTTTTAGCTGACGAGGAAGTCAAGGATTTGTCCACCTCAGGTTTGCTCATGGTTTGAGAGATCTGAAAGTTGATTTTTAGTTGATTTAAGAGGCTTAGAGATGAGGGGAGGTGTGGAGCAAAAACCCTAAGTGTCCATTATCGACAGTGCTGATGCCACCGATATCTGGCTGTCCTTGACCAGAGCCAGGGCTTTTTTGGGCCTGGCTCCAACCTGGTAGAACTCTCTGCCAAATTCCACCAGGGCCATGTGGGATTTACTGCAATTCTGCAGGGCCTGTAAGGCAGAGATGTTCTTCCAGACTTTTGGTTGAGGGCAGCAACAGTTCCATCATGCTGGCACCCTTCTCTTTTTCTCCACCCCTGCCTTTTTGGCCTTCTCCCCCCTGCCCGTGAGAAGAAAGCACAATCTGGAGTGGGTTGGAGAAAAATGTATACATGAGCACCATCTGAGATCTATGTACTTATTTTTAATTGTTTTTAAAATGCTTCTAATTGTTTTTAAAATGATGTACATTGCCTAGAGCCTTGTTGGCCTCAGGGCCAGTGCCAGGTATTTTTGCACCCTAGGCGAGGCTACCTTCTGGCACCCCCCTTCCCTCCGGTGTGCCCACCAGTTTTCAAACATAAATGCATTTTAGGAAGAATGAAAAACACAACATTTGAAATTGTTAATTTCTTTTTTTAAAATTGTGAGAACAAGTAATACAATCTCTGATTTTCTCTCTCAAACAGAAAAACACAAATCCTGTTAATTGTGATGCTGAAATGTAAGTCTCTCTAATGTTCTTATTATAAGATATATAATATTTTTTCTTCTGTATTTTTGCTATATTACCACTCTTTCTAACAATTCTAACTCCTTGTTAACTCAGTTGGAGTTGTATATGCAGACACCACAAAACATCAGTCATGTGGACCCCCAACACACAACACAGTTGAAAAGAGCAAGAGTCCAGTAGAGTCCAGAATAACAAAATTTGTGGCAGGGTATGAGCTTTCATGATTTTATTAGTTTTTAAGGTGTTCCTGGGCTCTTACTCTTTTCTACTTCTACTGACAGACTAACACAGCTACCCATCTTGATCCCCCTCCACACAATACAGTAACTGCAGAGCTTAAAATCACAACACCACGTATGAGAACTGCCTTATACTTAGCCAGACCACTGATCTGTCAAAGGCACTATTATCTACTTTGAATGAAAGCCAACTCTCCAGGTTCTCAGGTTGAGATCTTTCACATCACCTACTACCCAGACTTTCCAACTGGAAGCACAAAGCATTGAACCTTAAACCTTCTGCATGTAAAGCTCATTTTCTACCACTGATCCATACACACTTCCCAAAAGTTTTTTTTAACATACTTGAGCATAAGGCCTGTACATCTTGCAGGAACCTCATCACATGATTAAAATTAAAAAGTAACATGACTTTACATTCCCAATAGAATCCACACCCACCAGCCTTTATCTGACAAAGCACTTGGAGAATCGTCAAGGGGATGTACTAGAAGGAAGGACAGGATTGCCCATTGGAAACAATGGGAGAGAGTTGAAGGCCCATTGGAAATAATGAGAGCCAGGAATGCCAATTGACTTGCATGGGCTCCATGGGCCTTCAAGTCTCACCCGTTGTTTCCAATGGGCAATCCTGTCCCTTTTAGTACATCCCTCCACCACAACCTCCCTCTGTGGCCACAAGTCCATTTCTGCAGTCACCGGGCTTGCAACTGGCTTTCGAGCAAGTCCAGTGGGAAGGAATGTGGGGCGAGAGCTGGAATTGGCCGAGGTGGGAATTTCTCTCCAAATCACCTGGACAAAACTGCCATCATGCATTGCCTTGGCTTTTTCAGTGGCATGCATTTCATCCCCTGTCTGCACAACTGTCCCTGTTAGCCTGCCTAGGTGAATAAGGTCACAGGGAGAGTAAGACAGATTGCTGCAAAGGAGTGGTGGAAAGTCTCCATATCTCTATTTTACCTTAAATTGGTTTTGGTGTCAACAGAGTGAGAAAATGCCAGGCACCTGCAGGTGTTTGCTTGTTAGCCTCAGCGAGTCTATTTGCAGCTCCTCGCCCCAGGTCACACACAGGTGCTGGTCCACTGGTGACTCAGAAGAAAGTCACTGACAAGAGCAGTGGTGGCTTTGGCAGCCTGCCTCCTACGATAGCCTCTTCTCTCAGGTCCCAAGCATGAGGCCAGCAGGCACTGAAGTAAAGGTTCGAGTCTTCACTGCAGCACTGTCTCTACAGGCAAAGAGATGCCTGTGTTTGTAAAGCTGAACTGAGTGTTTAGGACTTCAGCATAACTGTATTTCTTACACTTTCAGGTTTATGAATATCTGTAGTGCTTCCTGTGCTATTGTGGATGTGAGCTTGGAAATGCACACTGTGGTTCTGTCTGTTTGACAGACATGCAGGGAAATAAACCCATCATGGCTGGGAAAGCTGTCAAACAGAAGAATATATGCTTGGATTGACTGGTGAGGGGATTAGCAGCAAGGTTAACAATGCTTCTACTTGCAAGTGTTTTTGTAGTCAGCACCACTTTTTTTAACTGGGTTGCCCTGTTCTTACAATTTCAGCAAATCCCCCCCCCCGGTCTACGTTAAGTACTATTTGGAGGCATGAATGAATTAATGAACACCTTTATTCTTCCTGCAGATCCCCACCCACCTCACTGCCAAATGGTGCTTCCCCCTAACCAAATGTGCAGGGTGAAGAGGGTTAAACACAATAGGGTATTGTCACTGCTGGGCTGGAGGCAAGAAATTTGGCTGATAGCATTATGATGGAAAGTTGGGCCTTTTTGTCTGTTTCTATGACATTCTTAAGTGAATGGATTTGGTTTTGGATGTTCTTTAAAATGGAAGATTTTAGTATCATCCATATTCCAGTTTGAGTGAAAGTTAATAGGAGCGCAGATAAGAAATGCAAGTCTCCTTGGAATAAGGAGGCGGCCCCAGGAAGAAGCACCAGGGGCAGTTCTGCAGGAAGGATGTGACAAGAGTTGTAGGGAGCTGGATTTGGAACTCGGGAGGAACAGGCTTGCCATACTCCGGGTTTCCAAATCCAGGCAGCCTAACTCATGGCAATGTGCTGTACTGAGTAGAGAACTGGGTTGTTAAGGATGAGATGCACACCTCTTTCTCATTTTAGCTTCACAACAATGCTGTTGAGGCTGAAAGAGAGTGACTGGTCCACTGTTACCCAGCAAGTTTAATGGCAGAGTGGGGATTTGAACCCAGGTCTCATAAATCCTAGTGCAACACTCTCACTACTACACCACACTGTCTCCACACTAGCAGAAAAGAATTCACAAATTGTTTGCTAACTGTTGCACTGCTTCAGTGGTTGCAGGATAGTTTTCCAAATCTATATAAGTGGATTCTCTTTGCTTGATATTCTGTTCCCCACTGTGGTGCTAAGATTGCCTAACTGCACATGTGCAAAGATTTTGCTTGCACTCTCTAGAAAGCAGATGGTGGGGGAGGGGATAGAAACAAAAGCTAAGACACACCACACTCCCCCTGGAAGGCAGGCAAACAGACTTCTGGAGAATAGGCTTCGGAGCATATCCACAAATGTTCCCAGAAACACACACACCAAGGACAGGGCCAAACCAGACAAAATGTGATCTGTGATGAGGAAGAATCTGAGATCTTGCTCTCTCTAAATGAGAAAACTGATGAGTTGTCCCATCTTTGATTTCATGTAAAAGCAGCTGTACCATTTCCTTAACACAAGCTGCCTACCCTCAGTAGTGAGGAAAAGACATTCAGCATTCAATTCACATCTAAAGAAAGTGGGAGATACTATTTTTAAGCAAAACCGCCCAACACTTTTCTTCTATGTTTACTTCTGATTACATTTTTCCCTTGTACTAATTCCATCTCTGGGATTGCTTCATCAAGGAGGAGAATGGTGTGGGAAGAAACAGAAACTTTAATCCTTTCCTCCCTTGCCATTTTGTCACTGGGCATCTTGAGCTGCTCCCTCCATCATTTGTAAAGGCAGCTGCAGGAGGCTTTTTCCAGAGAGAAAAGATAAAGGGTTAAAGATTCCCACTCTCCCCATGCAGTTCTCCTCCTTTAAAAAGCAGTCTTGGTAGCTAAATTTGCAAAAAGAAAAATGTAATTGAGCCAAGCCATTGGTTTATCTAGGTCAGCATCACCTGCTCTGACTGGCAGAGACTCTCCAGGGTCCCAGGGTTCACACCACCTACTGTCAAGCTTGGGCCTTGCTTGCCATGTATTTACATATGGGTTCACATGTATTTCTACAATTCTTCTGTAACCTTGTTCCTTTCCATTCCTGGTTATCTTCTCTGCTGGGAACTGGGACGGGGTGGGGAATGACTGTGTAAGGCTGTCCGCTTTGCTTGGTTAGTCCTACCTCATAACAGTTCTCACACGGGGCCTCTTGAGTGTGCTGTAAACATCTTGGGATGCATATCATCTCTCCATTTGGTGTGACCTTGTAGTTTGTGGAGCTTCTAGATAATGTAACCATTCACTTGCAGGTGCTAGGGGCGGTCATAGGGGCAGAGACAGATGTGTGACAGGCTGAATGAGAGAAGTGATTGGCCATTTGGAAATATGTGGGGTTTCCTGCTTTTACTATATTGGGGGACTGGCATCTGAAACCCAGTTCCAACACAGAAGCTGTCCATGCTTGGAACCTCTCTGTCTCCTTATAAACAAATCTTGCTGCTACAAGAGTGTTTGTGGGAGTAATTGTGTCCAGGACTTGACACATACTAATGTTGCCAGATACCTAGAGAAGGAGGGGGGACCTGTCTCTTTACCAGAGAGTTAATTTATGGCAATGGGCAGGCAAAGCTTTTTATGACACAGAGGCAAGTAACATCACCTGGTAACTAACATTCAATTAAGCATGTATTAAATGGACAATATTTTGTTTCCAGGCAGTTGGCAACCGTATCTACTACCTAATTCCTGTAACTGGAAATGCTGACAGTACTGAGAAATACATCCAAATTGTACAAGAAACAAAAAGTGCTACAGTCAGCAATGTGTTTTCTTTTAAACCAATGGACATAAAAACAAAAGTCACAAAATAGAGAAAGGGATATTCATAATGAAAGTGAAAGGGGGTCATAATGAATATCTCCCCCACCCTCAATTTCCCTCTGCTCCACACAAGGGAAAGATGTGAAATTTCCTTTGAACTGCTTGTGACAGATAGTCATTCTGAGGGAAGTCCAGGTCCAAGAAGCAGGTGGGCTAAAAGCAGACTTCAGACTGACAAGTGAGAGACAGGCTGGAAACTAGAAATTGGGAGGTGCAAATTTGCAGATGACATGAAGTTGTTCAGGGAGGTAAGAACCAGAGAGGATTGTGAGGCACTCCAAAGGGATCTGTTGAGGATGGGTGACTGGGCATCAACGTGGCAAATGGGTTTCAATGTGGCCAAGTGCAAAGTGATGCACTCTGGAGCCAAAAATCCTAAATATAAATACACATTGATGGGGTCCAAACTGGCAAAGACTGATCAAGAGAGAGATCTTGGAGTCATAGTAGATAAGTCAATGAAAATGTCTAGACAGTGTGTAACTGCAATAAAGAAGGCTAACGCTATGCTGGGGATTATTAGGAAGGGAATTGAAAACAAATCAGCATCATCATGCCCCTGTATAAATTAATGGTGCAACCTCATTTGGAGTACAGTGTACAGGTCTGATCACCACACCTCAAAAAGGATATTATAGCACTGGAAAAAGTGCAGAAAATGGCAACTAGAATGGTAAAAGGGTTGGAACACTTTCTCTGTGAAGAAAGGTTAAAGCGCTTGGGACTCTTCAGCTTGGAGAAATGACGGCTGAGGGGTGACATGATTAAGGTTTATAAGATTATGCATGGGATACAGCAGGTTGAGAAAGAGATACTTTTCTCCCTTTCTCGCAATACAAGAACTCGTGGGCACTCAATGAAATTGCTGAGCAGTCGTGTTAAAATGGATAAAAGGAAGTACTTCTTCACCCAAAGAGTGATTAACACATGGAATTCACTGCCACAGAAAGTAGTGGCGGCTACAAGCATGGCCAGCTTCAAGAGGGAATTAGATAAACATATGGAGCAGAGGTCCACCAGTGGCTACTAGCCACAAGGTATAGATAGGGACTTTCAGTCTGTGGCAAGTGAGGCTCTGTATTCTTGGTGCCTGGGGGGGGGCAACAGTGGGAGGGCTTCTTGTGTCCTGGCCCCACTGCTAGACCTACTGATGGCACCTGGTATTTTTTGCCGCTGTGTGACAGAGTGTTGGATTAGATGGGCCATTGGCCTGATCCAACATTGGCTTCTCTTATGTTTTTAATTTGGTGAGGGAAGGGAACTCAGCAGGGATGCAGCACAAGAGTCCACTCTCCAGAGCTGCCATTTTCTCCAGGCAAATTGACCTCTGTTGTCTGGAAATCAGTTATAATTCTGGGAATTCTCCTGGCCCCACCTGGAGGTTGGCATGCCTAAACAGATTTCAAGTTGTAGGCATGTCT
Organism: Gekko gecko; assembly: GCA_029375565.1. NCBI lineage: Eukaryota > Metazoa > Chordata > Lepidosauria > Squamata > Gekkonidae > Gekko > Gekko gecko. The sequence goes on along the minus strand of JAPDNY010000005.1, from coordinate 210,419,052 downwards.
ATTTGGGGTACAGGCCTCCAAGAAATTCTGTTGGTTCAGTCTTTTTTCATTCTGCCCTTCTTCCCAAAAGCTCAGTGTAGCATTCATGGTTGTATCCTCTCAACAACCTTAAGAGGTAGGTTAGGATGAGAGCGTGACTAGCCTAAAGTCACCCTGCAAGCTTCATGTAAAGAGGGGATTTGAACCCAGGTGTCTCTGAGAGCCTATTCTAACATTCTAAGCACTGCACCACACTGGTTCACTAGCGGAAGCCCCCATTGAAATAACTGTGCAGAGAAACAGCCAAGTTGAAGCAAACTGATTATAAGGCAATGCCTCTTCCTGCTACCCTTTAATGAACCGCCTCTTCCTGTATGTACCCCCAAGAGCACTGCGATCGGGGAATAGCCATTGCCTGGAAGTACCAGGCCCTCGAAATGTGAAGTTTGCCCAAACCAAGGCTAGGGCGTTCTCAGCGGCGGCTCCCACCTGGTGGAATGAGCTTCCAGGGGAGATCCAGGCCCTGCGGGACCTAGTGCAGTTCCGCAGGGCCTGCAAGATGGAGCTCTTCCGCCAGGCCTTTGAGGAGGAGCCGCCGCCGCTATCATGCCATCATTGAGAGCCTTTCATCCATCTGTCCCATTATCTGGAAAGATGGATGCTGCCCGTGAGCTGGGATATACTACTCCTGGTGCCCATGCAATTAAGAAATCTGCCGCCAATGTGGGATACCATGTATCGTGCATCTTGGATTTATATGAATTTTACTGCTGTATTGAATTTTTTATTGTATGCAATATTGTTATTGTTTTTAGTTCTGAAACTCGGCTTGGCCGCTTGTTAGCCGCCCTGAGCTACCGGATAGAGCGGGGTATAAATCCCAAAATAAAATAAATAAATAAACATTTTGATGATTGAGGCCCATGGACAGTTGCTAAGTGACAGCTTTGCATAAGCTGCAGCTCTTTTGGTAGAAGGTGCCAGGTTTATCTCAGCCTTTATCACCATCTAATAACCAACTTTTATTTTTAGATAAGGTACAAACCATGTCAAAAAGTTATTTTCCATTTGCATCTGCATGTCACAACCTGGCTTCCTGCCATCACTTAAATGTGAACAGGTTTAAGATAACCAGAACTGATCTCAAGGGCTTTGAGAAGGTTTGAAAACCAAATCAAAACTGAACTTTGCTCATTTTGAGGTCTGGCAGGAAGTTCTCCTGTGCAAGATCCCTTGCAAGTATTCTCAAGTTCATTTCAAGGAGACTTGTGGAGGAGAACTTCTTTGGAGATTGTACCTCCTGTTAATTAACAGCCTCTTATGTAAGTCTCATTTACTTCAATTAGATCCAAGCAGGTGAGGGCCTCATTAGACTGTGCCCAGATAGTTTTATCTTTTTTCATTTTTTATACCCATATTTTCTCTCCATGGGAACCCAAAGCAGCTTACAACATCTTTCTCCCCTCCTCCATTGTATCCTCACAATCACCACCCTCTGAGTGACAGAGTGTTGGGCTGGATGGGCCATTGGCCTGATCCAACACTGGCTTCTCTTATGTTCTCATGTGGCTGGCCCAAGGTCACCCAGCAAGCTTCTACAGCAAAGTGGGGATTCTAACTCAGGTCTCTCAGATCCTAGACCAGCACTCTAACCGTTAACTACACAGCTAAACTATACCAAGGTTTCCTTTACAATGTCTTCTCCATGGGGCTTACTTGAGAATGAAATTCGTTTGCACTTGTGCGCACACATCTGCATAGGATTCCAAATGCCATTATGTATACATAAATTTTAAGAGCGATCTGCATTTTATAGAGCACACCTGGCAAAGTGTAAGCATCTTTCCAAAAATGTTTCACTCCATCTGTTTGGATTGACTGGATTCTGAACGCTTACCAGAAGGAGAATTATGCTGGTGACATATGCCATTTATCTCATCAATGACAGTGATCCTGCTAAGTAAATCACTAGTGCCTTTGGTGGACTTTCAGATCAAGACAGTATGGCATAAAAAGAGCCCTGCTGGATTGGGCCAAGGGTTCCTTTACACAGTGTCTTCTCCATGGGGCTTACTCCCAGTAAAGTGTTAGTTCAGCATCCTAAAAGCAGCCAGCTAAATAGCTCTAGGAAGCCCACGAAATGGCATATGAAAACAACACCCTTCCCTGATTGTAGACCTCTAGGATGTTGTATTCTTCAACTGAAAGAGCTACTTAAGGCTGAAAGTGAAGCTTTAAATTTTGCTGTCTTTCATGGGGACCACCTATAGTACTTAAAAAGTATTTAATGCACATATGGGAATCTCTGAGAATGATCCCCCTAACTCTTTTCCCTCTCCTCTGTTGATTCTGAGAGCCAGTGCAGTGTGTAAGGGTGTGCAGAGGGGAAAAAATTGTTTTTTTTTGATTCAGGTATAATGAAGCTGAATTCTTTTCAGTCTTCCCAATTATACACAAATACTGATACCTCTCCCCAAAAGAACCCCAAGTATCAAAAAGTTTGGACCAGGGAGTCCAATTCTAGGGGCATTCAAAAAGGGTGCCCCTAATCCTCCATTGTTTCCTATGGAAGGGGGAAAGGCAGGCAGCTAAAACCAACAGCCCAGCAGTTTCTCCCAGAGAATCTCTGCAGTAGAGACTAAGTGAGGTGTGGTGATGTGATGTGATGTGATGTGATGTGATGTGATGTGATGTGATGTGATGTGATGTGATGTGAGGGGGCATGTTTGCAAGGCCAGCAGCAGAACCAGTGCTATGTGCTCACCAGAACCAGTGCCACTGTGGCAGTGCCAAAACCCAATAGGACTAAGATCAAATCCAAGAATCTCTGAAGTATAAACTGAGGGGGCATGTTTGTAAGGCCAGCAGCAGAACCAGTACAATGTTCTAGTGCTAGTGCCCAGCAGGAGAACTCAGTGCCGCCAACCTACTTATCAACAGAACTCAGTGCCAACCTACTACCTGAACCCAGTGCCATTTTGGCAAATGCCAGCTCAACAGGAGGACTTATGTCAACTTTAGCACAGAATCATCACAATAATACAGAGAAGCCCTGCCCAGTTAATGCCACAGAAAGTGAGAGGGAGGGGGTAGTGTCTGTCCACTGATCCTCCTCTCTCAGCAGCAGAACACCAGCCATCACTGCCTCAGTGGAGGTGGCTTAGCCTAGGTGCGGTAGCTGCCCATTACAACAGGCTCTCCCTTTTCCACCTCACTCCTACAAAGAAAAATCATTTTTCAACTTAGATTCATTATTTATTTCAACTTAGATTCATTATTTATTCATAATTTATGGTTCTGCTGGTTTCTGTCTGGCTGCTTGGAATCTATCCTACCTTGTTCATCTCTATTGAGATGAAGAACAGTTTTTGTGCTGCTGTTTTAATTTCAGCATGCAATTATGTATATCAGTATTTTTTTTTAGACATTCTAACATATTCAAGACAAAATCCAATATCCTCCAATTTTGTATATTAATAAAAACTTTGGAAATTCTAACATGTTCAAGACAAAATCCAATATCCTCAATGAGCACCCGGTTATACACTCATTTCCATAGTCTTCCTCAGGAGTAGTCCTGTTAAGTAACAAGGTGTCAGCCTTTTGATACATTTTTATTTCCTTTTTAGCTTCCTTGAAATAGTTGCAGCATTAACTTCTTTTTCTACTTTCTTCAAATTATAACAGCTTGACTTTTTCTTCAAAATATCAGTTCTATTTCAAGTAATTGTATAAGGAGCAAGCCAGTTAAATAATTTCTTAATAGTAGCAACCAGTTCTCTTCTTTTTATATCTGGCTAGAAGAAGTACTGCTACTTTCCGAGTGCAGTACCGAGACTTTGAGGGGAACTTGGACTTGGTGGTGGTGGAGGGAAATCTCGTGAGTCTCCTGGGGTGGGCGTGGTTCGAGGCCCTAGGCATCACGATTGGGGGAGTGAATAAGTGCGGGATGCGTGACTGGGGGGCGGTGTGCAAGGAATTCCCTGAGGTCTTTGACGGGAAACTGGGGTGTTATAAAGGGCCCCCGGTGTCGTTCCACTTAGACCCCACAGTGACGCCCATCCGACGGCGCTTCTGCACCGTGCCCCTGGCCCTCCGCCCTAAAATAGAGGCCGAACTGGACCGGTTAGTGGCCCAGGGAGTCCTAGAGCCCGTCCCGAACGCTCGATGGGAGACCCCGATTGTGACACCCGTTAAGCCAAACGGGGAAATCCGCATCTGCGCGGATTATAAATGCACCATTAACCAGGCACTTCAGGTGCATGCATACCCCGTACCCGTGGTCAGCCACGTCTTAGCCACACTGGCGGGGGCGCACATATTTGGAAAGCTGGATCTCGCGCAGGCGTACCAGCAACTCCCGGTGGATGAGGCCACTGCCGAGGCGCAAACCATAGTGACCCACCGGGGGGCCTTCAGGGTGAAGCGGCTGCAGTTCGGGGTCAGTGTGGCCCCAGGGATCTTCCAAAATCTCATGGACGATTTGTTAAAAGGGATCCCTGGGGTGACGCCGTTCTTCGACGACGTCCTCATCGCCACGACCACCCCTGAAAGCTTCGCCGCCCGCCTCCGAACTGTACTGGGACGCTTCCAAGCCGCGGGGCTGAAAGTGAAGCGGGAAAAGTGCCTCCTCGGGGTGCCGGAGGTGGAGTTCTTGGGGTACCGGGTAGATGCAACAGGCCTGCATCCGGCGAGGGACAAGGTGAAGGCCATCGTGGAGGCCCCCGCCCCGAAGTCCAAGGCAGAGCTCCAGGCGTTCTTAGGCCTCCTGAACTTTTACCACGCCTTTCTCCCACACAAAGCCGCCGTGGCTGAACCCCTGCACAGGCTGCTGGATAAGGCGACACCTTGAGCATGGGGAGCGAGGGAGGAGGTGGCGTTTCGGGGGGTTAAAGTACTCTTGATTTCTAACGCTGTACTCGCCCACTTTGATGAAAAGCTCCCGGTAATCCTTGCGTGTGACGCATCACCGTATGGGGTCGGGGCGGTCTTGGCCCACAAGTTACCAGATGGGAGGGAAGTCCCGGTGGCTTACTACTCCCGCATGCTGTCCCCCGCGGAGCGGAACTATGCGCAAATCGACCGGGAGGGCTTGGCACTGGTGGCGGGGGTTAAAAAGTTTCACAACTTTGTGTACGGGCGGCCCTTCACGCTCGTAACCGATCATAAGCCGCTCTTGGGACTGTTTGCGGTGGACAAACAAACGCCGCAGGTACTGTCGCCCCGGGTGTTGCGCTGGTCCTTGTTTTTAGCGGGCTACCAGTACCGGTTGGAGCATCGGCTGGGCAAGGCGCTGGGTCATGCCGACGCTTTGAGCCACCTGCCGCTGCCGCATACAGGGGAAGATCCGGCCCCAGCTCCCGCAGTATTGTTAATGGAGGAGCTGCCAACCCTCCCCCCTTCAGGCTGCAGACGTGGCCGCCTGCACGTCCCGCGATCCCATTCTCTCCCAGGTCCTAAACTGGGTGGTGAGGGGATGGCCAGCGGAACAGACAGGGCCAGAGTTCACGGCATACAAAGCCAGGAGGGAAGAGTTATCCGCCTTGAAAGGGTGCTTACTATGGGGGGACAGGGTGGTCATCCCGGGGCCCATGAGACAAGGGGTTCTAGAAACGCTGCACAAGGCCCACCCTGGCATTGTATGAATGAAAGCTCTGGCAAGGAGCTACGTGTGGTGGCCCGGGATGGACGCAGAAATTGAAACCTGGGTCCGAGGGTGCACACGGTGTCAGGAAGTCCGCCCCAATCCCCCGAGAGCGCCAACCCAAAGCTGGGAGTCTACCCACAAGCCGTGGTCACGCCTACATGTAGATTTTGCCGGGCCGTTTCAGGGGCTCCAGTTCATGGTGACGGTAGACTCCTACTCGAAGTGGGTGGAAATAAGCCCAGTGTCTACCACCTCTGCCAAAGCGGCAATAAGGGCCCTGCGGAAAATATTCGCTACGCATGGGTTGCCAGACACAATCGTGTCGGACAACGGGGCAGCGTTCACATCTGCTGAGTTTCAAGCGTTCCTCGCAAGGAACCTAATCAGGCACATACGATCAGCGCCCTTCCACCCGGCAACAAATGGACAGGCGGAGAGAACGGTACGCACCGCCAAAGAAGCCCTGAGCCGCATAACGGAGGGGGATTGGGAGTTCCAGCTGGCCCGCTTCCTCCTAACACACCACACCACCCCAAACCCCATCTCCGGGCATTGCCCCGCAGAACTATTGATGGGCCGCCGCCCCACGACTTTGTTAGACAGGCTCCACCCGGACCGAGCCCCAGAGGGAAAGCTGGTCGAAACCCGGGAGGCGCCCCGAAACTTCCTCCCGGGGGAACCTGTCTACTTCCAGAATTACGGGGCGGGGCCTCAGTGGTTGGCCGGGCGCATCCTAAAACCCACCGGGCCAGTGTCATACGAGGTCCTAGCAGATGGGGACAGGGTCCTCCGTAAACACGTGGACCAGCTCCAGAGGCGGCAAGACCCCGACACAGGGATCCAGGCCCCGTTACCGGGAAACGCCGCGGCCGCCCCAGCATCCGATCGGCTGCAGGCACTGCCAGCAGAGCCAGCGCCTGAAAGACCACGGAGTCCGGAGGGGGGCCCAGAGACAGCTGAACCACCGCCGCCGCTGCCGCCGCTGTTACAGCCGCCACCGTCACCACCACAGCTACTACCGGAGATCCAAGCTCCTTGTGCAGGAGGACCACCCGATGGGGGCCCCGCCAGTCCGGTACCGGCCCCCCGATGATCACTAAGGGAACGGAGGTCACCGGCATACTTAAAAGACTACGTCACCTGATAGGAGACGAACTATGGGGGGAGGGGTGTTGTGTCCTGGGATCAGAAGGCCGAGCTGGCGAAATACAGCCAAGCTTCGCGCTCTGAGAACAATAGGGACTAGGTTCCTGAGCTCGCCAGTAGAGAACCAATGGCAGCATTGGCGGGCGATTCAAACCCGCCAATAGGAATATGGGGCCGTCCCCCCCTAACTGTATATAGTTGGCCTCCGGCCGTTACTGCTTGTTCTTGTCTTGTGTGAAGTACGAATAAACGCGTCTTCTCTTATGTCGTCGTCCGAGTCATGAGGCCCGAAACCCAGTACTTTACAGGATCTCGCCTGATGCTGTCAGGGACTCTGGCACTGATGGTGCTTCTGGATCCCTGCATGATCCATGGAAGGGGAGGAAGGATCAAGCCCCCTGGTAAGCAGAGCTGGGGGGGGAAGGAATGAAAGATTGGGGAGGGGCTTGGAAACACACTCCCATTATTATTATTTTTATTTACTTTATTTATAGTCTGCGTTTCTCCAGTGGGGTCCCACTCCCAGTGCAGCTTGCAGCATTCCCCTCTCCTCTGTTTCATCTTCACAACAGCCCTGTGAGGTAGGGCATGCTAATGAGAACCTAAAAAGCAGCTGACATCCTTTCCCTCCCCCCAGCAGGTTGGCCCCTAGAGCGGCTGGTTTCATGCCCCACTTGCTGCTCTGCCACCTAATTGGGCTCCTCCTCCTATAAGGAAAAGCAGGAAGGACTGTCCACTGGGTGCTTGAGAGGGTCAGAAACTAGGCAGGTTTGTCTTGTGCCCCCCCAGGATCCCATTTAGCCCCTTCCCCCACCTGAGTCCTTGTTAAGATGAAAATCCCTTGAGTGGGGGTGGGGTTAGGGGATCTCTCCCTCTCCAGGCGGTGGGGAGGTTCCTGCAAAATGAAAACCAACCAACCAAGCAAAAGGTCCAGGATTCCTCCAACCCTTCTGAGGGGGGGGCACCTTCAGCTCTACCTGCCCTCCTCAAGCCTTGATGCCCAGCACCTGCCCAGCCTGCCTGGTGGGGGCTCTTATGCCCAGGTGCCCTTTGGCTCTAGCTGTCATCTCTTCAGATTCAGCCTGAAGGATGCCAGACACCCTCCCCCTTCCTGGCGCCTCCCTTTCTGTATTTATTTGTTCTCCACCTTCCTTGCTAAGACTCCAGGTGGGTTACACAAATTTTGATTAATGCAAAAGAAACAGTCTCAGGCCAGACATATAAACTGGGCAATCCTGGATTACCAAAACAAAGTTTAAGTCCAGGAGCACATTTAAGGCAAACAGGTTTATTCAAAGCATAAGCTTTTGTGTGCAAGCCCACTTTAACTGTATCTGAAGAAGTGTGCTTGCAACAAAGGCTTATACTTTGAAACAAACTTTGTTGGCCCTAAAGGTGCCCCTGGACTTAAACTCTGGTCTCCTGCTTCAGACCAACAAGGCTACCCACCTGAATCTCAATCACCAAAGCTAGAAAACCGTGTTGCAGGAACAAGGTAATAAACAGTGCCGTAGACAACACCCCTTGCCTTCACAACACCCTGGAACAGGCCGGAACGGGCATTAAACAAACAATATGGGTTAATAAGTGCAAAATATTTCTGTGTTTGGCTTTCCAAAATATTGTTCTCAAGTGCCTTTAATGCATGCCACTGTTTTTTGTGGTACTATTGCTTGTTTAGTCCCTGTTCTGGCCTGTTCCGGGGTGTTCCAGAAGCATTTTGGCCCAGAATGGGTTAATAAGTGCAAGATATTTCTGCATCTGAATTTCCAAAATATTGTTCTGGAGGGCCTTTAACAAAGCCCACTTACTTTCAAATTTGTGACCATTTGTTTGTTTTATGCACATAATATGTATATCTGCAGATCTTAAAGTGACTATTCTAAAAATGAATTTAAATAAAGGACACAGTAGGAGACCACTGAGATACCACTATAGCCACTGGCCAACTCCCACCTTTTCTTGGGTTTATCCCAGCCCAGGGGCATGGCTAGAGGGGTTCCCAAGGGTTCCCAGGCCCCCCTAAATTTCTGGGGAGCCCTTTCCTAAATCCCACATGGTTCCACTTCCATAGATAGTGACAATGGCCTGTGATGTCACTAGCTCCTCCCTATGATGTCACTGGGCCTTGGTTTTTAAGGACCTAGCATAGCAATGCCTCTGGTCCAGCCCCAACCCCCTCCCAGAAATTGGAAAGTCTATGCCCTTGCTCTATGACCCTCTGAGTCCTTAGGGTAATCTCCCAAGACAGCTCATTCTACTCCTCCTCCTCCCCCATATGCCTTAGCAACAACAGCTGGAGGAGGGGCTGTCTGAGCAGCAAACCCCTGCTCAGTGCCAGCGCCACCTATGGGCACCTCTGCAGGGGGCACCTCAGCAGCAGCCTCAATGAAGAGGGCCAAGCGGGGTTCTTCATTGTACCACTCTGGCCAGAGGTCGGGGTGGTGGAAGGTGGCTGTGGAGCAGTCCTCCGCTCCTCCACCCCTCTAGGCTTCTCCTTAGCTTTGCCCCCAGGGCCCCTCCTGCTGCTCATGTTGCCCCTGGCCAAACTCAGTCTAATGTGGGAAGGGTATTGGACACCTAACTACCTACACTACAACCTGACCCTAAACAAACCTGACACCTTTTTATAAAGCCTCCCACCCAAAAACTAGGTTTTTGTTTCTTTCAGTAGAGCCTAACCTAGCCTTGCTTCATTTGGGGTTTTCTTTCTTTCTTTTTTTTTTTTAGAAGTAGTGGTGAATTCCTACACTGACACTCCCTGACTACAGTTTAAAGTCTATCCTTGAGATGTGGCTTGGAAGCCTTTTTAAAAGTTTATGGGTTTTTCTTTAATCAAACTACTACTACCTAGATTCTACTAGAACCAGCCTGTTTTCTTGTGGACATGCAGGTGCTCTCTAATTGAAAAACACAAGCTAAAAGGGGAAATCTGTCTGAAAAAAGTGCCTGCCTTCACTAAAGTTCAAGTCAGAGCGTAAACAGCACACTACTTTTGAAAAGTAAATATACACTACTTATTATACCTCTTTTATGACCTGAAGACAAAACCTGGCCTCTTTTAGTCCTCCTAGCACTGGTGTAGTTAAAGGTAGAACAGCTAAAGCCCTATGCTGAGATTTATTTAAAAGTATTAGTTAAAAAATTCCTGAAACCTTTATTAAAAGCCTATTTAACAATGCAGCAGCTAAACCAGAAGCACACACACAGATCAGTGAAATGTCCCATTCCCCCAAGAAACCAAAAAGGCCCCGAGGCCCTCTTAGCTTAACATCCCCATACACAAAACCACCACCACTGCCTCCCAAAAAATCAGGAAATGCTCAACTCCTTAGAACTGCAAGAAGCCAACTACAAACCAGATTTTCCAACAAAATTCTCCAACCACCTAGGCTTACCTGACTGAACCAGGAAGAGGCCTGACTGAAAGCCTACTCCCCAGGCAGAAGGCCTAGTCAGTCACACACACCCCAAACCAACAAGCCCAGAGATATCAATCTCAGTGAAAAAAAAATAAAAACTTTAAACTGCAACAAGCAATCACAGACCAAGAGAACCAAAAATGACCAGGAAGAGGCCTGAGAGCCTAGGCCACAGACAGAAGGCCTTGTAAGTCAGACCCTTTCCCCCAAAAAATCCAAGAAGCCCAGATATCAATCACAGTAAAAAAAATTAAAAACTTTAAACTGAAACAGGCAACCACAAACCAGAAGAACAACAAGGGGGGAAAAACCCTGGAAGAGGCCTGAGAGGCCCTATAGCACCCCCCCTGGCCCCAATCTACCAGCCCACAACAAAATGAGAAAAGGTTTAAAAACTGGCCCTAATCAGTCAAACCAGTGGATGTCTTCAGTCTTCTGTTCTCCAGCAGGCAGAATCCTGATCTGAAGTAGTCCAAGTTAGTTTCTTAGAAAGCAAGAAGGTCAGGCTCAGAGCAGTAACTGAAGCAGAAGCCAGCCATACAGTCTCTAAAGCTCTCACAGCAGGAATAGAGTCAGCTAGCTAGAGAACCCTGCCTTTATGCTCTTTGGCCATGCACAGAAAAATTTCAAAATAACAAACTTCTGTGATTGGCCAAGGAGCAGTGTGTCTTCCCTTATCTGTAGTCCTATTGGCCAGTGCTTCTTCACCCTCCTGTCCCTGGGAAAGCAAGCTAGTAGTTGGGCTTCAAGTTTGAAGCCAGCAGCAACAACAGCCTTGCAAGGTGCAATGGCATTTGCAAATGCACTGCAGTGATTGCCTGTATGTAAAATCCCTTTCCCCCTCCCTTCTGAAAAGTAGAGCAAAAGGATTTCCAGTTTTGGTGTTTGCCATGGCGGTCACTTTCTCCCAAGGCTCATGGAGAAGTGTGCCAGAGCCCGCAGTTGGGAGGGGGCGCGATTGTCCACACCACCCCCGGAGCCCTTGCATTGGGCTCCCTGCCATGGGGCGCTAGAGAACCCTACCCCCGATGACCCTGCTGGCAAAGGGGGGCTACTCCATGCCCCGAAGGTCCCACTGTAGAGCGTCATGAATGGGAACTAGAATCGCACACCGAAGCAAGCGGTGGGTGGTCAAGCGAATTGAAATGTGAAAGCAGCTATTTCACTGAAATGTGAGTCTATGTGAAAGCGAGAAACACCAAAGACTTAACTGAAAACCTCCCCTTAAAAAGTGAGGGGAGGGAGGAGATTCTCCCCCGATAAGAAGAAAACAAACGTATTTTTAACTATGGACTTAAGGGGAGGTGAGCTAAAGAAGCATGATAGACTAAAATAAAGAACTTGTAAGAACTTACCAGGCTTTCTTAAGAGTTCTAGAGACTGTGACAACTTTTATAAAAAGTAAACAATTTCTCAACATGGCGCCTCCATGGAGGGATGAGAAAGACAAACAAACAAAACCTAAGCTCCCTGTTGGAAATGCTAGCCCAGCGAGTTCTGTCCCTAGAAAGGATCCAGCAACTGAGCTTCAAAGGATGCTGACTGAAACATTGTGACCCCTGCTGGAACAAGTAATGGCATTACACCAAAAGTTCAATTTGCAACAAGCGCAATTGAATGAGGCTGTGAAAAAAGCAGGAACAACAGAACAAGAGCAGATGACGGAGAAAATGAGGCAAACCAATGGATCCCATTTGTTACAGCTGCAAATGGAAAGGGCAAGCTATGTTCTAAGATTTCAAGGTGTCCCAAAAGAGAAGGGAGAGAATCTGAAGCAGATCATGTGTGATGCTTTAGGCCCGATTGCAGATGTTAAAACAGAAATACTACAAAGTGAAATTGATATGATCTTCAGGTCATATTCAGAATTTACAAGAAAGAACAATCTGCCTGGGGAAGTAATGGTGAGATTCTCCAGAAGACAAATGAGGGATCAAACACTTAAAGCTACAAACAGAGATACTTTGAAAATCAAAGACAAAGAAATAAAAACGTTGAAGCATATTCCATTTGAAATAAGAAGGAAGAGAAGGAAATATAGGGACTTGGCTTCATTTTTACAGAAAAACAACGTCGCTTACAGATGGCTGGCTCCTGAAGGCATAATCTTTAAATTTATGGACAAAAAAGAAAAAATCGACTCTGTTTAAAAAGGCGTATGAGATTTTGCATCTTCATAGTCATCCAGCAAAGGGAGAGGAAGAGGAAGAAGACAATAGCAATAAAAAAAGTGACGAGGAGGGAGCAGTGGCATCTTCTGATGAGAACTCAGACTCAGCATTAGGGGCGGCAGCCCCAAAAACAAGTTACCATTTGAGAAAGAAAAAGGACAAAAAATGAGTAGTTGCTACACTCTGGAACTTTTTAAAGTTTTTCATTTCTTATAACTATTTCTTATCTTGCTCTTTATGAAGGCAGATATGGGGGAGTTCCTAATTTTTGTACTTTCTAGTTTAAATATACTTTTAGATGAACATATTCAATGAACTTTAACTGGAATTTTGAGCTAATAAGCGGACTTTATAAGCATTATATATGACCACCATCTCTTGGGGGTTTAGTGGGTTTTCTTTACTTTCACCATTAGTTTGTAGTTCCCCTCCCTTTTTTCGTTGTAGTTTATAGAAAATGAAAAGCAAAGCAAAGGGTGGGAAAGACAGAAATGGTAGGAAAGAGAAGGTAAGTGCAGCCCTTTAAATTTTAAACTGCCCCCTACCATGTATTTGGTAACGCTGAATTTTTTTTGGCTTTTATTCGACATTTTGTATTTGGCTTGCTGAATACCCAAAAAATGCAAAAAGGCTTTTTGGGTGTTTTTCTCAGTTTGGCTTTACCGAATGCACATCCCTAGTTGTGTAGTGCTTAGAGTGCTGCTGGTCTGAATTCAAACCCCTGCTGTCTCTTGGAAGCTTACTGAGTGACCAAGGGCCAGCCACACACACTCCGCCTAATTTATCTCACAAGATTGTTGTGAGGATAAACATTCCAGATAGATATCTGAAAAGAAAAACTAGCAACCAGCCACATACACTCCGCCTAATTTATCTCACAAGATTGTTGTGAGAATAACCATTCCAGACAGATATCTGAAAAAAAAAAACTACTAGAGTATGCAACATTGGCAAAACTAACAAACTATATAAACAAAAGACCTTTGAAAGAATCTTAGCAGAAATGGCAAGCTTATTACTCACACTATAGGAATAACTAAAAAAAATTAAGTTCTGGAATTACCTGAATATCATATTAATGGTGATGAAGATACTGATTATAGTTTTAATATTTTATTCTGTGTCCCACTAGTAATTAAATAATTAGTAAGAATAAAATTTAGATTTAGATAAACAATTAAGACAATATTAAGGTTTTTGCAATGATTTAATTTTAGTACAGAAGTTCGTTCAGTTGTTAAAGATGTAATTTCTTCTTTTGTTAATAGACTATTGTTAACCTTAGGAAAGTTCTTGTTTATTCTTTATAGAGAGAATCTATCCTAAAATTTTGTAATATTGAAGTTTTTATTTTTGCTTTTATATTTGAAATATGTAACACATTTGGTAATATATTTGATTTTACTTGTTGTATGTAATATTTCACTAACTTGATGAATCTATATTTTCCCCGTACCCTTTTTTCCTTATGTATCCCACCCTTTTAAAGAGAAAATCATTTTAAAAATGCAATAAAAAAAAGATTGTTGTGAGGATAAACTGAAGGAGAGAAGAGCAATGTCAGCTGCTTTGGTCCCCATTGGGGGGAAGTGCAGGGTATGAATGAAGGGGAAAAAATATAAATATGCTGGACCATCATGGCTAATTGATGGACCTCTCCTCCCCAACTTTGGTTAACCCAGTGATACTCAGTGGGTTGGGAGCCACCTGTAGCTCTTCTGGGCACTTTTCCCCACTGTGGCACCTACCCCATGTTCCAGGAAAGTGAGCAAGGCCATTGCCCAGTAGGCTCTGTGGTTGGCTGGTGGTCCCTACCTTGAACCAGCCACCAGTGCAGGGACTGGGTAATCTGTGAATCTCTGTCAGATTACTGGATGGCTAATCTGTGAGTCGCCTGAGCTGCAGGCCTCATGCCAAGGATGGAAGCAAAGAGCCTGTCTTTTTCAGCAACTTCCTCTCCCCTCTCTGTGTCTTCTGAACTCTGACCCCAGCACCAGGGCAGTTGCTGAGGGGAGTGCCAGGTGGCCACATAGAGAATAAAACCACCACCAGCACCATGACAGTCACTCAGGAAAAGAGCAAGCTGGCCACAGTGTGAGTGTTGGTAATTTTATTCACCCTTTTCCATGACCAGCTTGGTGTCCTCTGGAGGAGTTGGCAATCTCACTCTTTCACACCTGATCTGCTGTGCCTCAGGATAAGGAGAGAGCGGGAAGGCAGAGAGGGAAGCCCTTACCTTCCCTCCAGATACAGAAGGGCTGACTGAGGTTCAGTGGGGGTGGGAAGAGGTATACATGCTCAGAGGTATTCTGAGGCAAATAGAAAGCTTATTCTAACATAATAATCATAGTATATGTGTGTTTGGTGTGGTACACAGGGTATACAGTAGTATACAGTAGTCTCATGGCTCTTTTGGTTGATGGTAATTGCTCATGTGGCTCTCCATGCCAGTGGATTAACCATATTTTAAAGCCATCTAACCCAGTGGCTCTTACTACATCCTCTCACATTGAATTCCGTACTAATAATGTGTCTTAAATGTTGGATAGAGCAGAGACATGATAGTAAGTGCATAGTAGCAGCAGATCAAGACCTCTCAAAGAGGCAGGTCTTCTCAGTATAAGGCAGTTGAGCCTGGATCTTTTGAAGGCCCTTAGGAAGCTAGATAAGGTGTGTTGCCAGGTATGGAGATCTTTTTCTGTATGAAGATAGGAAGGGTATGGAATAGAAAAAGGAATCTGGGGAAGATGAAACTTTTATGTAGATGAAGGCGATCTGGTAAGGTGAGCTGAAGATTGTTCCATTACTGAAGGCATAGCTGAATGTCTTTATGGAGATGGTGAAAATTACAGGATAACAAGTTTGTTAAGTCAAGAGAGATTCGTACCCTTAGATGTCACCAAGAATTTTCAATCCATCTAAAAGGAAAATTTTCTTCTAATGTATTAATTGTGTCAGAAGAGAGAGAGCAATCAGGCATAAATCAGATTTAGATGGGCTGATTCTATGGCCTGAAATGCTGCCAAATTTAGAGATGTAATGAGCATAAAGTGTCAGAAACATAAAGTGTCAGGTTGTCCGCATAAAGATTCACTTTATGCTCAGTGCCTCTAATGGTAATGCCAGAGAAATTGTTGTTTCTATGTAATCTTCTGCTAATGGCTCGATAGCAAGAGTGAAGATGAAGGGTGGAAGAAGGCACCCTTGCCCAGTGCCCCTCGAAGGGTGAAAAATAGGACCCATTTTTCTTAGTAGTGAGAGCATTTATGGGATCTCAAGAGAGTCAAATGCTTTCTCAAAGTCAAGGGTGAGTATTAAGGAATCTGCTGGGGATTGTTTCCATGAATGATGACATTAAGAGTGCGGTGGATGTTATCAGTTAGTTGCTGGTCTGGAATGAATTCAGTCTGATTTGAGTCAATATAGTCTGGAAAAAGTGTTTAGAGACTGTCGGCCAGTATGGTAGTGAATATCTTTGTATCAATCAGACAATAGGAGACAGGATCAGATGGGTCTTTATTGTTCTTCAGGATCACCACAATGGATGACTTTGACCAAGAGGGGGAAGATCACCAGTTTGAAGAATGTAATTGCAGACTGATAAGAGAGATTCCATTAACTAGGAAGAAAAAGTTTTATAAAACTTGGTTGGTAGCCTGTTGGTATCCAGAACTTTGTTTGTCTTCAGGTTCTTGATGGTATCCTGTAGCTCCTTCAGCATGATGGGGTTTTCCATGAATGTTTTATGAGTTGAAGACAAATGATGGAAACAGGGCGTTGAGTCCAGGTAAGACTCAATAGATGTTGGGTCAGGCTTGTCTGAGTGGTATAGTCGATTGTAGAAATTTGCAAAGGTACTGGCTATTTCTTTGGAAGAGAATCAGAAAGAAACTTTTGAAGATCTAAGGGATTGGACAAAGGAAGACTTTTTCTTGTCTTTCACCTTCCAAGCGAGAAGCTGAATACTTTTGGGGGATTTTTTGCTATAGACAATGTTTCAAGAACAGCAGGTTTTTCTGGATCTGTGTGAGTTCCATGTCTTCGAGGCTCTTCTGTTCAACCAGCAGTTTGGCATACGTTTGTTTCCCACTGTCAGGCTCAATAGCAAGTATGTCCAGGCGTTTTCTTTAAAAAGAGAAGCTTTATTGGAATACAAAGATGTAGCCCATAGTAATAACGCTATTGTCAGGAATGCCCGTCTAGGCCAGGCCAAATACAATTATAGTATGATGCAAAGCCAAACTAGCGAATGAATTCTTAGTGCATGTGCGGGAAAACTCCTGGCGGGGTGTTACTTAATGACCGGGAGAACTCACCCCCCACCACCACCTAGTCACGTAGGACTGGAAACTTTCCCTAAGCTGAGAAACTGCTCCATAGCCTCTTCATCAAGGCCATCCCGATAACAGGTGGCCAAGAGGAGTTTTCCCACAGTTGCAGCTGGCCAACTAAGCACAAGCGCAGAAACAAGCAACAATACGAGAAACAATGAACACAGTGTACTCAGCAACAAAAGGCTCATGTCTGTCTTCTGACACCCACCTGTATGCTTATGTTCTAGTTCTAGAGATACAATGTGATCCATAACATTTGTTCTAATTCTGTATTTTTCCTTTCTCATGTGCCATGTTAAAGAAATGATAGATCCATGTAGGACTGCTTTCATCGCATCCCATACAATTGGAGGACCCATTTCTGAAGATGTATTTTCTTCAAAGAAATTTCTGATATTCAAGTCTAATTTCTCCCTGACTGTATCCTGTAATAAAATACTTTTATCCAATGTCCATCATCTGTCAGCTAGGCCACTGTCATAGCTGGTGGAGGGGGGAGAAGCTGATGGATAGTCTGTTGCTGTAATGGAGTCTTAGCTTTTGGTTCTTCCTGTCTCCTCTTATCTGCTAGCTTAGGCCTGTGACCTTGGTACATTGCTGCTGCTTTTGCTGGGAAAGCAAACCTGTTAGCTTAGGCATGCGTTTAACTTATTCCCTGATTGGCTCAGATCTATCAGGGGGACCCCTTTGAATTTTGTATAACTACCCATTTCACACACTTGCAATCAGTACTGACACAGAGTGTATGCACAGATGACATGCCTTTACTGTCTCATTAAACTTGAATCTTTCTGAAGGAACATTGTTGAGAACTGATTGCTGTGGGACTCTGACACATCTATCTGTGCTAGCAGCATGTGGAAAAGTCAGATGACAATCTAGCCATGTGATCAGTCAAGTGTCTGGGACCAATATTCGCAGAGGATACAGATGGTACTAGGGATTGTGATACCAGCACATAGTCGATTCTAGTGAAAGTATTATGTCTGGCAGAATAGTAGGTAAAATCCCTTTCCATTGGGTGGAGAAGCCTCCATGCATCATGTAATTGATATTTACTAAAGAGTTTGGATAGTTTAGTGTCCAGATGGACTGAACATGCATGTTTAGAAGAAGACAAGGATCTGTCCAGCTTGCCATTAGTGATGAAATTGAGATCACTTCCTATTATCAAGTCACCATCTTGAAAGGACTGCAATTTGGAAAAGAAATCATCCAGAAGTGCAATTTAATCCTGGTTTGGGGCGTATAAGGATGCAAACGCAATCTGTTTCCTGTCCAGTTTACCTTTGACAAAAAGAAATTGACCCAGAGGGTCACCAAGCATCACTTCATGGGCAAAGTTGACATTTTTAGATAGTAGAATTGCCATGGCCCAAGAATTGGATGATCCAGGAGCTTGAAACTGTAAAGGAAAAAGTAGAGTCTTCAGCATTGGGCATATAGTGGATCTGATGTACGATTCCTGAATGAATAAAATATCAGATTGAATATATTTTAAATGCTGCAACATCATTTTTTATCACACTGTTGAGACCCCAAATGTTGACAGAGCTTATTTTATGAAAATCCACCTTCTCTGAATGAAGAAAATTTAGATAGCACAATTATGACTAATGTAGTATGACCAGTCTAAAGAATATCAAAAGAAAACACAAAAATCAAATAGCCAGTAAAAGTACAGTAAAACTGTACTTTTAAGGAAACCTTTACCCCCACACTGTGCAAAAAGATAACATGTTCAATAACCAATGAAGTAATTAATGAACTATGAAATTATTAAGGCTACACATAAGAATGCCAAAAATACTGTATGTAATTAATTCAACCGCCCCCCCCCATCACCCCAGCAGTAAGTGCAATGATTTCAGTAGGTGCAAAATATACTAGAACAATCAGTTAATATGAAAAGGGAAACAAGCAAGTGACAGAAACAAGCTAGTTTAGTTAGCAAACACCATATGCAATTCATGTTTAAAGAAATATTGTTATGGGGAAACAAATATACTTGTTATACCAATGTTAAATCTAAGTTGTATTGTTTTATACAGGGCAGTGTTCCCTCTAAGCTGGGTTAGTATGAGCTAGCTCACAGTTTTTTAGCCCCCAGCTCATGAATTTTTGTCTTAGCTCAGTAAGGATGGCTCCAGAGTAAACTAATTTATGCAGCAACCAAATAACTTGCTCACAACTTTAATGCCAGTAGCTCACGAAGTAGAATTTTTTCTTACAAGACTCCACAGATTAGAGGGAGCATTGATACAGGGTAATAAAAGGTAATTAAGAAACCAAAATGTTGTATTTCTCTTTACCAGAGTAAGCAAATTGAAATGGAAAAGGAAGTTATTAAAGAAGAAAAAGTAGAACCAAAGGGGAGGAGCCAATGGGAAGGAGTGTGACTAGAGAAGGGGTTCCACTAAAGGGAAAGGGGGGCAGTTATAGTTTTTTGCCCAGGGCCCACAAAAACCTGTATCTGGCCCAGATTTCAAGTGTAAATGCTCTATGTAAAAAAGGAAGGCACTGAAGTAAAAAAATGTGGATCCTGTCATAAATCTTCCAAGGGTGAATTCTCTATGCAATTGGCTAAAACCAAATTAGCAGTTAGCAGGGCTGAAGACTCCTGATTTTAAAAGCTGGTGGGGGCAGTAACTTCATGTTGGACTAAAGTAAAGAGAAAGAGATTAAGGAATAAAGGGGTAAAAATGTTGTAGTAGGCCCAGAATTGCTTACACCATTGTTTTCAATTTTTTTGGAATTCAGTTTTCTGCATTGTTTGACATAGAATATCAGATACTTTTTTGTACTTTTCTAGTTTTTGTAATCCTAGTCCTATTGCATTGCTTATAAGGACTCTCATGCTATTCAATTACATTGTTTTATGCCATGTAATCAACTTTGAGTCTCAAGTAGAAAATTGATAAATAAATTATAAAGTGTAAATAAATAATGATGGGCTCACCACCATGGCACTCATCCCCCCCCCCTAAAAATTTTGTAGCTATGGGCCTGGTCTCTAAGCCTAATCAACTTCATAGGGCTGTTGTGAGGCTGAAACAGAGAAGGAGGAAAATATGCGTCCCTCTCCACACTGTTTTCATGCCTGCAAGCTGCTCCTGGCTCTGTTGTAAAACTTGATTTTTTCAATGGAGCCATGGGGAAGCTGGTGAATGCGAAAACAGTGTGTGTATGGAAGGCAGCTATAGCCCCTTCTCCTTGTGTGTTGTGGTTGCAAAGACAGAAGAGCAAGTGTGTGTTTGAAAAGCACAAAACTCCCATTGCACATGTGATACAACATCCTCATATTGTTTCCCAACAGATAGAAGGCCCTTAGGGGAAGATCCAAAGCCTTATTTCCATTTGAATTCCTCTTTGTCTGAGGGGATGGGTGCTTTTTAAACAGAGCCAGTGTTGTGTAGTGGTTAAGAGTAGAGGTGTGTGTTCGGCATAATGAAACAACCCTCCCCCCAAAAAATACCTTATTGTATTTTGGGGGTATTACTTAAGCCAAATACAGGTCTTTTATTCAGGGGTGTTCAGTGATACTGAGAGCTAGCCCCAGCCAAGGCCGCATGGAGCTCTTAACTGATCGACAGCATGGCTTGCAAAAGGCATTTAAAGGGAATGTGTTCCCATTAAATGCTTTTTGCAAGATGTGCCGCACAAGTGAACTTTGTTTGAGACTCGATTCATGTGGCACCTCTTGCAAAAGGCATTTAAATGCCTTTTGTAAGTGGCGCCATGCAAATGGAGTCCAGAGCGGCAAGTTCTGGGCAAATGGAGTCCCAAACAGTGAGTTCTGGGTGAACTTGCCACTTGGGTAATGCCTTTTGCAAGTGGTGTTGTATAGTGGGTTAGACGCATAATGAAACCACAGACAACGGTGTAGTGATCAGCATGGTTCGCTATTATACAACACGAGACACTGATACCTGGCCAGGGGCCAACTATATACACATGAAAGAGGATGCCCCTTGGTGCCATTGGCGGGTTTGAATTCCCGCCGCCGTTCCCATTGGTTCCCCTCCGCGGGAGCCAGGAGCCCCAGTCCCATTGTTCTCTGGGACTCAAGCTCAGGCTCTTCGCTGATGGCCCATAGTGGCCTGCGGACACAACAAGTGGTGCCACTCGAATGGAATTCCAAGTGGTGAGAAGGTGTTTAAACACCTTCTCCAAATGGTGAGTTCCCCCCAAAATCAGGAAATACCAATACCTTTCAGTTTCAATATAACCAACCCCCCCAAAATACCAGGTTTTTTTTGCACACCCCTAATTAAGAGTGGCAGTCTGTAATCTGGAGAACTGGGTTTGATTCCCCACTCCTCCACATGAAGCCAGCTGGGTGACCTTGGGTCAGTCACAGTTCTCTCTGAGCTCTCTCAGCCCCACCTACCTCACAGGGTGTCTGTTGTGGGGTAAGGTAGTGAAGGCAATTGTAAGCTGCTCCAAGACTCCTTTGGGTAGTGAAGAGTGGAGTATAAACCAACTCTTCTTCTTTTTGGCCCATTGAAAAACACTGGTCTTGTGTGATGGGAAGCTCTACACACTGGAGGAATGTTCTTCACAGTGAAGGATCACCATCTGCAACAGAAGAGGATGCAGTATGACAGCAAACATGGCTTACACCAAGACTAACCATGCAATCCTAAGCAGAGGCACACCTTTCTAACCCGCTGACTTCAGTTGATTTAGAAGAGTGTATCTACTTAGGACTGAAACAGAAATCTTTTAAATAGATTTTGCACTCATATTGTTGATTCATTTTTAAGTATTTTGAGTACAAATCAGTAAAATTAATGTAAATCTGAATTTAGATGTTTTGGATGGAGTGGCAGTCCTAAGGCATGGGGAGCAATTGTAAGCAGGTCTACTCAGAAGTAAGTCCCCTTATAGTCAATGAGGCGTAGTCCCAGGGAAGTGTTCTTATGATCGCTCCGGTTCTTTCCCAGTATTAGTATCACAATTGAGCAAGTTTCTTGTAGGATACTGTCCTGCCTTCCTGTCAGTGGTACTGACTGGGCAGTTACTTGAAAGAAATGGTTAGTAGCCATGTAGGTCCTGAAGCAATTTTTTTTTAAAAAAAACTCAGAACACAATCTGCAAAGTACATTTTATTAGGACCAAGCAAATGACACAGGACAGTGCAAGATCACCCAGCAAGCTTCGATGACAGAGTTGGGATTGGAACCTGGGTTTCCCAAACCCCACTCTTAGAACAGGACACATTAGGAGGTGCCCCTTTGCTCATCACTGCAGTGCCCTGATGTCATGACAAGGAGTGACACCTGCCAATATTTCTCCTTCTGAATCACCATTAAAGGCACTGAAGTGCCACTCCCAGGTGGAATCTAGTCACCCTTTCCAGTGCTACAGTGAGACCTCTGCTGCATGATCTATGAATCACCCCAAAGCAAAGAAGCTGTTGTCCTCTATGACACTATTTCCTTCCTGAAACAACTTTTCCATCCACCCTAGAGCAGGTGTCAGGTGAAGTTGTGTGTGCGTGCGTGCAGTGTTTTCCTTCCTCATGCAGTGCAGATCCAATTCCCCCAACATCTCACATATTTGTGCAATGATTTTAGAAATGTGGTCCATTCTGGTGGTATATGGGGGCAAGGCTGGTGGTCATGCAGGTGACAAAATCCAGAGCAAATCTTTTATTGTGGAATCAGATCAAAGTAGTTTTGAGGGGTTCAAGAGGGATCTGGGTTAACTGATGAAGGAGTGGTCAAGCCATTCTGTGTAAGCAGGAAGGAGTTTTCTCCTAGACCAGTTAGCTTCCTCTGGCTCTTTATCTGAAGCATTAGGAGCACAGCTATGGACAAAATATTGGATGAGTTTTCAGTGTAAGATTCTGCCAGGTGGAAGAACCATGCAGATGTGTTCTTGGTGAGACATTTGGCCACATCCAAATGCTACACTGTTAAGTGCAACTTATTAATTTATTTCCTAGACTTCTGATTAGCTTTCACATTAAAAATGTCCTAGACAATGTACAAAAAGAAAAGCCATATAATGGTGGCATTAAAGCACTGCCTAAAACTCACAATCTACAGGGTTTTTTAAAGGACCGGAAGCGTAATGCTAAATATACAAATTGTCACATCATCAGCCACTTACAAAATGCACAGCAGCACAAAGAAATCTTGACTTGCCCCTCTAACTCCGTCCTGATGTGTAAGAACAGAGCAGCATTCCCAAGGGCATAAGGAGTGCTACTTTCCCAGTTCCCCCATCTTACAGCAGCATTCTCACACATTGGCCCTTACATTCCAAATTTCTGTACATAAAATATTTACAAAAGGACACAAGCAGATGGGGAAAGCTCTGCTTGTTCCTAGAGATGGTATGGACACTGTTCAATTGGCAGCGCACATACACCATGCCAGTACAGCATTAGGAGGTCAGGAGCCAGGGCAAAGCCAGGGCAAAGTCCTCCCCCCCACAGAACATCTGTGACTGGTGATTAGAGTCACCTCACATATGTACTGACTGGGGAAGGGGGGGAAGCCTTGGTCAATGCAAACGAGATCTACTCTACAGACCACTTCAAGGCCACTCCAGTGATATCTGGCCCTGTGAGTTGCTTTTTCACAGCACTAACCTGCATCCCATTGCTACCCTTGACTGCACTGCACCTGTGATGCTCTACAACAGAGGAAGAGGAAGAGGAAGATGGAAAAAATTGCAGAAATATTTTGAGAGGGCAATCTAGAACTGAAATGAAGCAGCTGTGCCTCTATTCGAGACACACAGCTGCATGGGGCTTCTGCCAGATGCAAAACAGTGAGCAAGGAACTAGGGACTGATTCTTTGCTACAACTTAAGTTCCTACCCCCCGCCCCCCCCCCCAAAAAAAAAGTCCCCTGGAAAATGAAATAAAATAGAATGGACTGCACCAAATTGCAGTGGTTGGGAAATCACAATTTGAAAGTTCTCAACATTTTAAAAAACACCAACAACACTGCAGAGGCAGCAAACAAAAGGTTTGGATAGACTCTCTCCCCCTTATTTGCTAGTTTTCTATTTTCAGAATGTGTTCATCCATTTATTAGGTAGATACTTTAGGTACCTTGCTAATGGATGAATACTTCATGCATCCATTGAAGTAGGCTCTGACACAAAAGTTTATGCATTACTGTAAAAGAGAATAAAGTTATTAATGCCTGTGAAATATAGTCAGCTTTCATAGCTTTGTTCCTTGTATATATTACACTGTTTATTGCATTGTTTGCCTGTTCTGCAATTCTGCTCTATTACATACATACATAGAATTTATTATAGAGTTGTATTGCATATATTACATCATTGTTGCATTTTGTAACCTCATGTTGTTCCCCGTTGGCTGTATGTCCTCTACTGCTCTTGTTGCATTGTTTAGCCAGAAATGTGGACTATAAATGAAGTAAATAAAACAAAATAAATGCTGAAATAAGTTTGGTTAATCTTTATGGTGCCACAGGATCTCTGTTTTATTTTCCCCTGCTACAGACTTTAATAGCTTTAAAATGGAAAATGGGCACCTCAGAGCACTCATGGTATGACTCTGCTGTAAGACTTTGACAGTTTAGGGGACACCTCAAATCAGGCAGGAACCATTTTCCCATTAATTCACCAACAGGACACACAGTGAGAGTAGCCCTGAACCTTTTAATTAACTGATGAGGAACCAACACCTACTGATTTGTCAAGGACTCATAGGGACTGCTGACAAGCTGTATTCTCTGCATTTCTTTGAGTCTGTGGCTGTTGAACTGTTGACAGGAGGGAAATAGACAATGGGGCACCAATAGGCAGCTTACCCAGACCATGAACCTCCTGTCTTGAAGATGCCCATCAGGGGAGGTTCTGGCTGTTTAAGAGCAATCTAGTGGTGCTAAAGATTCCAGCTGGAATCACAACAGGAAAAAGACCCTGATCTATCAGGAATGGAAATGGAAAGGCAACATGCCCTCAAGGTAAGGTTGCCAGGTCTGGGTTGGGAAATACCTAAGACTTGGGGGATGGAGCCAGAGGAGGGCAGAGTTTGGGGAGAGGAGGGGAGGGACTTCAGTGGGGTATAATGCCAGTTTGGTGTAGTGTGCTGTTTCTAATCTGGAAGAATTGGGTTTGATTCCCCCCTCCTGCACTTGCACCTGCTGATGTGACCTTGGATCAGTCACAAGCTCTATCAGAGCTGTCCTTGAAAGGGCAGTTCTGGAAAGAGCTCTCTCAGCCCCACCTACCTCACAGGTGTCTGTTGTGGGGAGGGGAAGGGAAAGGAGTTTGTAAGCCACTCTGAGACTCCAAGTGAAGGGCAGGGTATAAATCCAATCTCCTCCTCCTCCTCCTCTTCTTCTTCTTCATAGACTCTGTCTTCCAAAGCAACTATTTTCTCCAGGTGAACTGATTTCTGTTGCCTGAAGATCAGTTGTAATAACAGCCATGATCTGGAGGTTAGCACCCTGACCTCAAGGGCTCCTGCTGCTTGGGCACATTCCCTTTCTTTCAGAAGGTGAGATATGGCTTTCTCCTAGTGTCGCCAGCTCCAGATTGGGAAATTCCTGGAGAGTTAGGGAAGTAAGGAAGTTTGGCAAGCATGTTGTGATATCACCATAGGACCCAGACCCTATTGCATATCATAGGATCCACCCTTCAGAGATGCCATTTTTCCCCAGGGGAAAAAATCTTCATAGTGTGGAGGGAGATCTACAGAGTTACAGAGGTAAAATGTGTAGAGGGAAAGCAGGATCACACTTCTTGTCTCTGTCCTTGCTTATATACATTAAGCCTTAAAGCAGCACAAAACATACCCATATACAAAACATACACACAATTGGGAATGCCATGGTTCAAAGGTTTATTAATTTAACATATTTTAGACCACTTCCCCTAGAAGCTTGAAGTGGTTTACAGACAAAATCCAATCCAACACCACATCTGAACAATCATCAAACACATTTTCCAAAGGATCATGATAAAATAACAATGATAGGATAAAGCAGTGATGTCAACAACAACAATACAGGGAGGGTCCATGGCTCAGTGGCAAAACATCTGCTTTGCATGCTGAAGGATCCTGGTTCAATCCTTGGGATCTCCAGTTAAAAAGGATCAGGTAGTCAGTGATGGGATAGTCTTCTACCTGATACCCAGAGAACTGCTGTCAGTCAAAGCAGACAAAACTGACCATTGTTATTTCTTTAATGAGTTAATACTTCATCTGATGAAGTAATCTGGCAACTCTGGAGATGGAACCTGGCCTTGGGTTGAATGCCCAGAAGAAAGGTGGGCACATAGCTATGTCAAATCAATAAACAGACCAGTGTTCTGAATCCCCCTAAATGGCTCTGCTTTGTACACATTTCTCAGTGCTAATAGAGATGATCCAGCCATCATCTCAATGGGCAGACCATTTGGTAACTGTTATATATTGGGGCTGGAACATCCCAGGACTGTCTACCAGAGACTGGCTGAGCTTGGCGCTCTAGAACAATAGCCCACTAGGACTCTGGAGGTGACCAATGAGAAATTAATGTTATGTAAATAGCCTATTGTTGGGAGTTGGGTGTGGTGTTTGCATGCTATTTAAACAGGGCTGTTGCCCTGGAGTTTTGCCTTGTATCTGCTGAATCACTAATAAAGCTGAGATGATCACTAGACTTGGGGTCTGCTCATCCATGGAACCCAGTATTTAACAGTAACATTGAATCTGCCACAGAAAGAGCCCTTCTTTGGGCCAAGTCTCTTAACACTATACACATGATGTAACTAGCCCTGTTGACAAGTTCACAGTGAATGTAGGTACTGTCTGTTTGTACATGTCTACATCTGTTTGATGAAATAGCCAACACATGTTCACTTTACAAATGAAAACTGGGGACCAGTACCAGCATAAATGTGGGGGTTGTATCACATGTTCAGCTGTAGTTGCATTGACTGTAACATGACAGTTACTCAATGAGCATAACAGAACAACAGGTCTGTTATGTGTGTTCACTGTAACTTGTGAACAATGTTAGTATGAATAGACAACACTCGTAAAGCGAGATTGTCTGTATACTACCATGGGGAAACAAAAGCTGGGATTGCAGAACCCTACATTTCAAAATTGTATTAGTTTTTAACTCCTTTGGTCATGGCACAGAACTGGTTAGTACAGGCTCCTTGCAATTTGACTGGAAAAGAGGAATCAGGTAAGCCAATGCATTCGTGGTTGTTGGTGTCCAAACCTTTTGCAAGACACCCAGATCTACAGGATGGGTTTTTGTTTGTTTGATAACAATCCAAATTACAGCCCTCCCAGGTGCTTTCCCCCCAGGGGAAAAGACGTGCAGGTTCAGGAGTACAGAATGTACCCTGTGCAAGCTAAGACATCAAACTCACAGGAGACCTCCCCTGATGCTCTTCTATAAGCCCTTCAAGTTATGTGCAGATTGGACTTAAGGGGTCCGATTTATGGCCCCTCAAAGAAGAGACCCCCAGGAAAAGGGCTTTTGGGGAAAATGTCAGGTGCAGGTTCAAAAGTGTATATAGAATGGACCCCCTGCAAGCTACACACACACCCTGCTGCTCCTCTTCAAGTTCTCCAAGTTGAACCCCCAAAACAAATCACCCTGGGGCTCTCTCTGGAAAAGACAGCTGCAGTTACAGGAGTCTATGGAATGGATCAGGAACAAGCCAGTGACGCCAAACTCACAGGGAAACTTCACCTGGGCAGACCCTCCCCAGCCAGGCACTGGAAGCAAGGCGTGCATCCCTCTTACGCTCACAGCCCTCCAAGTCTCCGAAGGCAGATTCCGAAGAACAGAAAGGCAGACCAGGCATCCCCAGAGTTTCGATGAGGGGGTCCCCAAAATAACCCCATGGCAGCTTGGCAGACACCCCAGCCATACATCACAAGGAAGGGAATCATGCCCACAATTCTTACAGTCCCCTTCCCCCCACTGAAACACACAGGTCCAGAGCACACCATCACCCTGAGCATATTCTTCTACTCGGCAAAGGAATGGAAACATATGTTGAGCTGGCAGCCCCCACCACCCAAGTCTCCAAAGGCAGATTTCCACTACTCAGTGTGAACAAAGAGACTAGTCAAGGGACCCAGTAACTAAGTCCCAGTGCTCAGCATGAGCAGAGAGGTTTGGTGGCTCAGAGCCCAGAGTCCACCTACACCCAAGCCCCAGCAGAGAGCACAAGCAGAAAGCAATGAATCTGCTGTGCTTTTAACAAGCTCCGTGCCTCTCTCTCTTATTGTCACCAGCCAACAGCTGAAAGGATGGGAGCTGAGCTGGTTCTGTATAGCATTCTGAGCCAATAGAGCAAAGTGTGAACTCTGTGATTGGTGGCCAGCAGTGCTTGTTAAGCTTTCGAGGGCTCCTATTAGTGTTCCCAAGGCTGGAGAATTCCACCACCTCTGTTGCCTTGGAGTTTTGTAAGCGGTTTAATTGAGCAACAGAAGTCTGGAAAATGTACCCATTTATGAACCACTACAAACCGCTATGAACAGCACTAAAACATGAAAGTTCATGGCAACAGAACTGCCACAAACTTCAATTCACAAATCATGAACCAGCCAAAATTTGTAATGAACTTTAGTTCATGAGCTGGTTTTATGCCCATCCCTACTCTTGACTTCAGCAAGTCTAGATCTGGAATACATATTAAAGGCAGCTGGGTTTTCTCCTGGAATGTTACCCTTCAAAGGGGGTCTCTATGCTGGGCCTGAAAAGTTGGCAAATGCTCCCCTTCTCCCACCCAAAAGAGGGGGAGGAAATTATCATCACTGTCAGGACCAAGATCTAAAACAACTTTTTTTTTACAGTACTTCAAGGTGTTTTGCAAGAGGCAAACAGTCCTAAGCAGCTCTGCTCACAAGTAAGTCCTACAATGGAGCTTACTCCGAAGAAACGTTTTCTTATTGATCAAGAGAGGCTTCCTGTCCTTGCTGTCAGCTTTCTAGTTCATGATTGGCTGTCCCAAATCGCCAAATTAAGACCTAAACTGTAATAAATGTTAACTCAAGAGTGAAATCTCACCTCCACTTTTGCAAGACAAGTCACAAAGTCACTGGGCAATCACTGAATTCAACCATACGTAAAAGTGAGTTACTAGGATAACTTATATAGGATATCGTCAATGGTGTTTGCAGGAGGGGGGGATTACAATATTTATAAACTGTTTTCATTAGTACATTAGTGTACATAATAATGAGAATTTCCCCCAAAAAGTCAACAAGTATAAACTATTTACTTATTCTTTGAAAAATGTTTTTAAAAGCTCCCAAGGGGCTTACAATACCTATGCAGGCATACCAGTAATAAAAGAGATTTTGAGTTTCAACAAATCAGACCCAAGACACATATACGCATGATGGCCAAAACAACAATTCTTCAAAATAGTAACTGCCCATGATTCTAGCCAGCAAGAAATTCTATGTTAAAGAATCACCCCATAGCACTTTCTGAAAACTGGCCTTCCATCCGCGGGAGACAGAGTCACAAATGAAAAACTTGCACACAACCAGGAAGACTCAAATCCAATCCATGGATGACAAATAAACATGCAGGGGGTGGGAGCTAACAGAATGAAATTTTTAAAAATGAACTTACAAAACAACTTCAAATTTCAAATGCCTGATGGAGTAAGTTATGCCTTACCCAAAGTTTGAAAAGTCAAGGAAGAAAATTAATGTGTTACTGAAAGAAGCACATTCCATGGTTCTGGCGCTAATGTAGGAAAGGCTCTGCTTCTAATAAAATATAATATACCTCATGAGAAGATGAAGCCTAGAATAGGACCTCATTGGCAGATTTTGAGACCCTGGAGAAGTCTGCCATAAATCTTAAAATTCTTAAAAATCTTTCTGGATGATATTTTCAGGATATTTGCAAGACAGACAGGGGTGGGTAAGAGATAGTGGGTGATTTCCCACTAAAGCTGCCGCAGGGTTGCGCCGCCGTTTGCCCCGAGATTTTTAGTCAATTTCACACCCGAAGCCGCGGGGCTGCATTTTGACCTGCGGCTTCGCCCAATTTCCCCGCAGTTTCGTAATCCTGTTTTTTGAGGATTACGAAACTGTGGGGGAAATCGGGCGAAGCCGTGGGTCAAAATGCAGCCCCGCGGCTTCGGGTGTGAAATTGACTAAAAATCTCGGGGCAAACGGCGGCGCAACCCCGCGACAGCTTTAGTGGGAAATCACCCAGTGTTTCATTTTAAAGACATCAGGGCACAAGACTACCATTCGTCATGGAAGAAATCTCTGCTCCATAATCCTGTGAGATCATAGTTGTAAGTGGTAAAGCACAGGCTTTGCATACACGGTGTCAGACCCCTGGAGAAACCAGTTCCCAACAGCCATTCAGAAGAATAGAAAGTTTATTGAGACATTGATAGGATGCAGACTCGTAACATTTCTGTGCTAGAACTGGGGGAAACCGTGAAGCAAGCAATTATACCTAAATCAAGCAGGACCCTAATGGCCTGGGTCCAATCACACCTAAGTTAAATGCCCACCTAAATAACGGCCTATAGTTCCCAGGGAAAATAGGATACCAGTCTTGACAGGGGCTCAAGGTTATTTGTCTGAGCTGAGAAAGATAATAGCAAAGTGGACAGAAATGAAAGTATACATTCTTCTCACATCCCCATAGCAACCAAGCCCAAGAAAGGGGTGAAGTTGATACATGGAGACAGTGTGAGCTGGGAGCTGGCAGGCCCAGGTTCAGATCCCCACTCTGCTCTTGAAGGCTGACCTCTGCCCAGTCAGTCTTTCTCTCAGCTTTACCTACCTCACAGTGTTGTCATTTATTTACATTTATTTATTAAAACATATATCCCATCTTTCCTTGTGGTTCAAGGTGGCTTTTGTGATAAAACAGAAGACAACAATGTTCTAATTGACTTTAGGCTTCCATTGTCTAGAAAAATGGGCTTCATTTAAATTAATACACAGTAAAGGTAAAGGTTTTCATAAGAACATAAGAACATAAGAGAAGCCAATGTTGAATCAGGCCAATGGCCCATCTAGTCCAACACTCTGTCACACAGCAGCCAAAATATACCAGGTGTCATCAGGAGGTCCAGCAGTGGGGCCAGGGCACCAGAAGCCCTCCCACTGCTGCCCCCTCCAGCACCAAGAATAGAGTGCATCACCTGCCCCAGACTGAGAGTTCCCATCTATACCCTGTGGCTAATAGCCACTGGTGGACTTCTGCTCCATATGTTTATCTAATTTCCTCTTGAAACTGTCCATGCTTGCAGCTGCCACGACCTTCTGTGGCAGTGAATTCCATATGTTAATCACTCTTTGGGTGAAGAAGTATTTCCTTTTATCTGTTCTAACCCGACTGCTCAGCAATTTCATAGAGTGCCCACGAGTTCTTGTATTGTGAGAAAGGGAGAAAAGTACTTCTTTCTCAACCTGCTCAATCCCATTCATAATCTTATAAACCTCAATCATGTCACCTCTCAGCCGTCGTTTCTCCAAGCTAAAGAGCCCCAAGCATTTTAACCTTTCTTCATAGGGAAGGTGTTCCAACCCTTTTATCATTCTAGTTGCCCTACTCTGCACTTTTTCCAATGCTATAATATCCTTTTTGAGATGTGGTGACCAGAACTGTACACAGTATTCCAAATGAGGTCGCACCAATGATTTATACAGGGGCATGATGATACTGGCTGATTTGTTATCAATTCCCTTCCTAATAATCCCCAGCATAGTGTTGGCCTTCTTTATTGCAGCTACACATTGTGTAGACATTTTCAGCGAGTTATCCACTACGACTCCAAGATCTCTCTCTTGGTCCGTCTCTGCCAGTTCAGACCCCATCAACGTGTATTTATATTTAGGATTTTTGGCTCCAATGTGCATCACTTTGCACTTGGCCACATTGAACCCCATTTGCCACGTTGACGCCCACTCACCCATCCTCAACAGATCCCTTTGGAGTGCCTCACAATCCTCCCTGGTTTTCACCACCCTGAACAACTTTGTGTCATCTGCAAATTTAGCCACTTCACTGCTTACTCCCAATTCCAAATCATTAATAAACAAGTTAAAAAGCATCGGACCGAGTACTGATCCCTGTGGTACCCCACTGCTTACCACCCTCCACTGAGAAAGTTTCCCATTTATACTCACTCTCTGTTTCCTATTTATAAGCCAGTTTTTGATCCACAAGAGGACTTGTCCTTTGATCCCATGACAATTGAGCTTACTTAGGAGCCTTTGATGAGGAACTGTATCAAAAGCTTTCCGGAAGTCAAGGTAAATAATATCTATTGGGTCCCCCTTGTCCACATGTTTGTTCACTCCTCAGAAAACACTAACAGGTTAGTGAGACAAGATCTTCCCTTACAGAACCCATGCTGAGTCTGCCTCAATAGTTTTTGTTCATCAATGTGCCTACTAATTCTTTCCTTAATAACAGTTTCCACCAACTTACCCGGTATCGATGTCAGACTGACTGGCCTGTAATTTCCTGGATCTCCCCTGGAGCCCTTTTTAAAGATGGGAGTGACATTAGCTACCTTCCAGTCCTCAGGAATGGAGGCAGATTTTAAAGAAAGATTACATATTTTTGTAAGGAGATCCACAAGTTCACATTTGAGTTCTTTCAGAACTCTCGGATGAATGCCATCCGGGCCTGGTGATTTATTAGTTTTTAAATTGTCCATCAGTCGGAGGACTTCCTCTCTTGTTACCGCAATCTGATTCAGGTCTTTCAAACCCCCTCCCGAGATCGGTGCTTCTGGAGTGGGCAAACACTTCTCCTCTTCCACAGTGAAGACAGAGGCAAAAAATGCATTCAGCTTCTCAGCCATTTCCCTATCATCCTTCACTACTCCTTTTACCCCTTGGTCATCCAAGGGCCCCACTGCCTCCCTGGCTGGCTTCCTACTTCTAATGTATTTGAAGAAAGTTTTGTTGTTGGCCTTTATGTTTTTTGCGATATGCTCCTCATATTCCCTTTTTGCTTGCCTGATCACAGACTTGCATTTTATTTGCCATAGTCTGTGTTCCCTTTTATCAACCTCACCAAGACTAGCTTTCCACCACTTAAAGGAATCCTTCTTACCTTTTACAGCTTCCATTACTTTATTTGTTAACCATGCAGGCTTTTTTCTATACCTATTTGTACCTTTCCTAACCTGCGGTATATATTTTTTCTGAGCTTCCAGGATTGTATTTTTAAATAGTCTCCAAGCTTCCCCATTGGTTTTGATCTTCTCCACTCTTCCTTTCAATTTCTTCCTCACATGTCCCCTCATACCAGAGAAGTTACCCCTTTTAAAGTTAAAAGTGGTTGCGTCAGTCTTTTTGGGCAACTCCCTATCTGTACTAATGTTAAACTCAATGACATTATGGTCACTGTTCCCAAGTGGTGCAATCACTTTTACATCTCTCACCAGGTCTTGGGTGTTACTTAGGACCAAATCCAGGATCGCCTCTCCCCGGCTTCCGGTCGGAGTAAAATGGCGAATTGACACACTTTGCGAGTTGTGCAGAGTGTACTGCGGCATCTGACGACAGTCTGGGCTCTATTTGGCCCAGCGCAGCACTCTCCAGGCGGGGGAGTGGCAAGCAAGCAGCGAAGCCTGAGGGGGGTTGAGATCGGTGTGGATAAGCTTCGGAGGAAGCTTGTTTACACTTTGATCTCCTTCCGTGAAGAGGGCAGTTGCAAATCAACTCTACAGATGCCAGCTGGGCTGAGAATTCAGCATAAATTCGCCATCTACCGATCTCTTTATCATTTGGATTAACATCGTTTACAGAAGAAGCACCGCGAAACCCCGAGACTACAAGCAAGGTAACAAACAAACGATTAAGCGCTTACCGGTTTAAAGGAGACTGTGATATTGAAACGTACGGATAAGCGTTGAAACCTTTAAGGAACCGCTTGATTTAAAAGTAAAAAGAAAGCTTTCCGTTAGAGAAAAAGGCTGAAAAGAGACTTTGTTTTGCATTCCTGTGGTCAGCCAAGTCTAAACGTTACGTAGTAGAAACGAAACTAACTGTGACTCTGTGATACAGGAAGTGGGCTAGAGTGGAGGTTTTAGAGGCTGCTGTGTTTGAAGCGGATGGACATTTTATTGTTTGACACCACCCTTACCGGAAGTTGGATTACAGAGACGGACAGGTGAACAGGAAGTTTGAAAGGAGCCTACTCTAGCCGGAAAACCATAGAGAAATTGCGCCCGACATTTTTGGGAGGACTAAAACTTAAAATGTTATTTTCAAGCCGAAAAAGTGTTTAAACAAGTTCTAAAGGTGGCGATTTGGCTCGAAGACTGCTAATATAAAGACTGACTAACATTGAAGTGGCCTTCAAGACGGATTTGAGAACAAGACCTAGAGCTGCTTCATCACCCAGCCCAAGAATGACTGCAAAGGAAAAAAAGAGTGGCAAGCAGCTATGGAAGCGATGGAAAAACGGATGACTGAGAATCTTGGAAAACAAATAGAATCACAGTTGCAACAACAATTGGAGCAAATAGAGCAAGTGCAAATCCAAGTACAGAAAAAAAATATGGAAGAATTGAAAGAACTGGTACTTACAGAAGTGT
Organism: Gekko gecko; assembly: GCA_029375565.1. Taxonomy (NCBI): domain Eukaryota; kingdom Metazoa; phylum Chordata; class Lepidosauria; order Squamata; family Gekkonidae; genus Gekko; species Gekko gecko. The sequence goes on along the minus strand of JAPDNY010000005.1, from coordinate 210,384,809 downwards.
CAGGGATTAAAAAAGATACAGAAGAACTCAAAAAGGAAGTCAAAAGTCTGGTGACAAAATCTGAAGATATGGAACAAAAGGTTAAAAAAACCCTGTCAGAAAATGCAAGGCTGGAGACCATGATGGATTACAGGGCTACTCAGAATCACCTGAGATTGAGAGGGATAGAAGAGGAGGAAGATCAAGATCTACGGGCTCTAGTAATTAAGACATTGACAACTTATATAGGGGAAGATGAAGGAGATTTGGATGCAGACTTTGACTTGATTTACAGAGTAAATTCAGCTTATGCCAAAAGAAAGCAATTACCTAGAGATGTAATTGTTCAATTTGTGACAACAAAGATGAAGGAAGACGTTTTCAAGAAACAGTTTACACAACCGTTGGAAATTAATGGAAAGAAAATAATAATTTTGAGAGAAATTCCGAGATCGATTCTACAAGATAGAAAGAAATTCAAGAAATTGACAGACAGGTTAAAAGAAATGAATATTAGGTTCAGATGGGAGATTCCATATGGACTTACATTTATGTACAACTCGGTGAGATCAACTCTTAAATCTGAAGGAGACTTATATAGATTTAAAGCGAGCAATCTGGACGATTTTAAAGATATTTAATTTAACACCATTATGGATTACAAATTTTTATCTTGGAACGTAAATGGACTAAATTCACCAGGTAAAAGAAGACTGGTGAATCATTGGCTGGAAAAACAAAAATGTAACATAATTTGTTTGCAAGAAACACACATAAGAAAACAAGACGATAAATATCTGACTAATAAAAAATTGGGAGAAGAATTTCATTCTTCAGCAGTTAATAAGAAAAAAGGAACAGTGATTTATATTTCAAAAGATTTGGATCCTAAACAAATTTTTTCCGACAAAGAAGGAAGGTATGTTGGCGTGGAAATCTGTATGGATAGAAAAAAGACATTGCTTGTTAATATATATGCACCCAATGGTGCAAAAGAGACCTTTTTAATGATCTGACTAAAGAGTTGGAATGTTTAAACTATGATCAAATTGTTCTTGCGGGAGACTTTAATGGTACAGTGAACAACACATTGGATAGAAAGTCCAAAGCAAGTGGAGAGACAGTTGGAAAGTTACCAAAAAATTTCTTTCAATTGATGAAGCAAGAGAAATTAGAAGATGTTTGGAGGAAGTGGAATCCTAAGACTAAGGACTACACGTTTTACTCGAATAGACATAATTCCTTTTCTCGAATTGACATGATTTGGATGTCAGAGGAGATGGCGCAAAAAACTTATAAAATACAAATTTTACCGAAAACTAACTCTGATCATAATCCCCTACTTTGGATATCTAAAGCAAAACCTAAACAGTTATTTTGGAGAATTAATGAAGATTTACTGGATCAAAAACAAATTAATGAAATCTTAAAAAAGGAAACGAAAAGTTTTTTTGAACTGAATTTGAATAAAGGCACGGATATACAAGTTGTATGGGATACATACAAAGCAGTAATGAGAGGTATGCTTATCTCTCTGAACTCCAAAGATAAAAAGCAAAAGATCCAGCAACAGAAAGACCTTCATGAAAAAATTCGACAAAAAGAAAAGGAATTAAAAAAAAGACCAGGGAAGAAGAAAATTATTAAAGAGATCCACTTCCTGCAAGATCAGCTGAATGTTCTTTTAAACAGAGAATTATATTGGAATTTAAAAAAATTACAGCAAAAAGCATTTGAGGGTGCAAACAAACCAGGAAAGTTTTTAGCATGGCAATTGAAAAATAGAAAAGAAAGGAACTTTATATCTAAGATTGTTGAAGATGGAAAGGAGGTGATGAGCCTGAATGGTATAAAAAGAGTTTTTTTTAAATACTACGCCAAACTATTCCAAAAGAAAGGAATTGACCAACAGAGAATCAAGAAATATTTGGAGACGATTGAAGTTCCAGAGCTGGGAAAACAAATTAAGGAACTATTAAATGGTTTAGTAACGAAAGAAGAAGTGACAATGGCGATAGAAGACGCAAAGTTGGGCAAAGCTCCAGGACCAGATGGCTTTACAGCAAAATTTTATAAGAAATTTAAAGAGGAGCTAACCCCTTTTTTAGTACTTCTGTCAAATGAGATAAGACAGACCAAACGGATCCCAGATTCATGGAAAGAAGCAAACATTTCATTGATACCTAAAGAAGGTTTGGATTTGACTCAAGTAAAGAATTATAGACCAATATCGCTATTAAATAATGACTACAAATTATTTGCAAAAATAATTTCAGAGAGACTGAAAAAATATTTGAAAGATACAATAGCGGAAGAACAAGCGGGATTTTTACCAAATAGACAAATTAGAGACAATCTAAGAGTGGTGATAGATGCAATTGAATATTATGACAAGCATCCTGAAAAAGAAGTTGGATTCCTCTTCTTAGATGCGGAAAAAGCTTTCGATAATTTAAATTGGGAGTTTATGCTGCAAGTTATTGAAAAAATGAATATTGGACAGTCCTTTTTAAACATGATTGTGGCAATATATTCAGAACAAAAAGCGGCTTTGAATATAAACAAAGAAAAGACGGACTTCTTCCGAGTCCAAAAGGGAACACGTCAAGGCTGCCCGTTATCCCCGTTGTTGTTTATTTGGATATTGGAAATATTATTGACAGCGATAAGAAAAGATAACAGTATTGAAGGACTTACAGTGAAAGGTTTCGCCTATAAATATAGGGCATTTGCAGATGATGTAATGTTTATGATCCAAGACCCAATTGAGAAAATACCACAACTGATGGAAAAAATTGAAGAATTTGGTTCAATTGCGGGATTTTATGTTAATAAAAGTAAAACCAAAGTGATGTGTAAAAATATGACGAAACAAAGACAAACAGAACTTCAAGAGAAAATTCAATGTGAAGTAGTTACAAAGACTAAATATCTTGGAATTGAATTAACTATGAAAAATATTGACTTGTTTAAAAACAATTATGAAAAGGTGTGGTACAAGATTCAGCAAGATATGAAGAAATGGGACACTTTGAATTTATCATTGATGGGAAGAATCGCGACTGTAAAAATGAATATTTTACCGCGTTTGATGTTTTTATTTCAGGCTATTCCAATATTAAAACAAAGGAAAGTACTGGATTCGTGGCAGAAAGAATTATCCAAATTTGTATGGGCAGGAAGGAAGCCAAGGATTAAAATGAAAATTTTATGTGATGCAAGAGAGAGAGGAGGCTTACAACTACCAAATTTAAGACTGTATTATGATGCCGTCTGTTTAACATGGTTGCAACAGTGGATTAATTTGGAAAATAAGAAGTTATTGGCACTTGAAGGACATGATAATAAATTCGGATGGCATGCATATTTATGGTATGGAAAAGTAAAAATGGATAAATTTTTTAAACACCACTTTGTAAGACAATCACTGTTCGAGACATGGACGAGATATAGAAAATTCTTCTCAGAAGAAAGACCACTTTGGATTGTACCAGCTGAAGTGATTAATCCATATTCAAGAAATCAAGGGTTAGATTGGCTACCTTATAAAAATCTTTTTAAAATTTGAAGGGAAAAATTTTGTGTTAAAAGATAGATTTGATGTTGAATTTGAATATGATTGGTTGAAGTATAGACAGATTTATGATCTATTTAAGACCGATAAAAGAGAACATGGTTTTAGAGAAAAGAATATTGAAATTGAAACTGTATGGCTTGAGAAAGATAAAAAAATGATCTCTAAACTGTACAAGGTGTTATTGAAATGGTATACTGAGGATGAAGTTGTAAAGGAGCAAATGATAAAATGGGCAGTAAATGTTAATAATGAGATATTAATGACATCTTGGGAATACTTGTGGAAAAAATCAATGAAAATTTCAACGTGTGTAAATGTTAAAGAGAATTGCTATAAAATGATGTATAGATGGTATATGACGCCTAAAAAAATTGCTATTATAAATGAAAGTATGTCCAACAAATGTTGGAAATGTAAAAAACATGAGGGGTCTTTTTACCATATGTGGTGGACATGTGATAAAGCAGTAAAGTATTGGACAGAGATCCACAATGAGATACAAAAAATTTTGAATTGTACTTTTAAGAAAGACCCACAGATGTTATTGTTAGGTCTTAAAATGGAAGAAATAAATGTAGCCAAGAGAACACTACTATGGTACTTGACTACAGCAGCAAGACTGACTTTTGCTCAATGTTGGAAACAAGATAAAGTACCTGAAACATGGGAATGGATTAAAAAGACGTTGTTTTTAGCAGAAATGGACAAATTAACAAGAAAATTAAACAACGAAGAAGATGAAACTTTTTTTGAAGACTGGAAAGACTTTCAAAAATACTTGTTGAAAAATTGGGACATTAAACGTGGTTTGATTTGTTTTGATAGTTATTAAGTGGAAAATGAAATAGAATTAGATTTCTGAATTGTTACCGTTTGTTAGAGAAAATAAGTTTAGAAATAACTGTAACAGAATAAGAGAGATATTAATGGGGTTGGAGCAGTGCGGGAAGCCTTGTTTGGGGGGGGAGAAGGGAAATTAGAAAAATGGATATGTAGGTTGGTTGAAAATGTATGAACATGTGATATATCCAATAATAAATTGTATTTACCAGGATCGCCTCTCCCCTGGTAGGATCTGTGACCATCTGTTCCACAGCACAGTCATTGAGAGTGTCTAAGAACGCAATCTCTTTTTCCCGACTAGAACTCATATTGACCCAATCAATGTGTGGGTAGTTAAAGTCGCCTATTACGACACAATTATTCCGTCTAGCCGCTCTCTTTAATTCATTCATCATTTTATAATCCTCCTCTATCTTTTGATCTGGTGGGCAATAACAAACTCCCACTGTTAAGCCTCCTTTTGGACCCACTATTTCAACCCATAGCATTTCCAGAAGCGAATCCAATTCTCTTACCCTCTCAATCTTACTGGACGGTATACCCTCTCTGACATACAGAGCCACCCCACCTCCAACCCTTCCCCCTCTATCCTTCCGATATAATTTATAACCAGGAATCACTGTATCCCACTGATTTTCCTCATCCCACCAAGTTTCTGAAATACCCACAATGTCTATTTCCCCCCCAACACCAAGCATTCCAACTCCCCGATTTTACCTCGGAGACTTCTAGCATTTGTGTATAAACACTTATAGTTTCCCAGGTTTGTTAAGCCCACAGCCTTCCTCGCTGCCTCGAGACCTTGCCAGGCAGTTCCTATCATTAGCCACAGTCTCAGTGGACAATTTTAATCCATTTCCTTGTACAAAAGTAATAGCTACCCCTTCATCTCTTTGAGATGAGCCATCCCGAACCAGAGACTTTTCATCTCCTGTCGGCTTTCCCCCATTATTCAGTTTAAAAACTGCTCTGCCACCTTTTTGATTTTGAGTGCCAGCAGCCTGGTTCCTTTTTGGGACAAGTGGAGACCGTCCCTTTTGTACAGCTCCCTCTTGTCCCAAAAAGCATCCCAGTGCCTAACAAACTTGAACCCTTCCCCCTACACCACCACCTCATCCACGCATTGAGACTCCTGATCTGTGCCTGTCTCTCCGGCCCTGCGCGTGGAACAGGTAGCACTTCCGAGAAGGCTACCTTGGAGGTCCTGGCCTTGAGCTTCCTGCCCAGCAGCCTAAATTTCTCCTCCAGGACCTCACAACTGCATTTCGCCACATCGTTGGTGCCGACGTGCACCACGACCACTGGCTCCTCCCCAGCACTATCTACCAGCCTATCTAAAACATGCGTAATGTCCGCTACCTTCGCACCAGGCAGGCAAGTCACCATACGGTCAGTACGCTGGTTCGCCACCCAGCTGTCTACCTGCCTAAGGATCGAATCACCAACTACCAAGAGCCCCCCTCCCACCCTTCCCAGGGACGGTTCCTTGGTACGAAAGGATACCCATTCACCAGCTGAAGAAGAGGTCCCTTCTGAGGGCACATTCCCCATATCCTCAGCATGGTGCCCCAAGTGATCAGATAGTCATACATGTGACACTCCAAGCAAAACACTGGATAGCCCCCAACCCCCTGCTGGCATTCTGGCTTCATAATTGTTTTTAAACAAATACTTTTCTATAACCCCCCTTTTAAAACACTTTGTATTTATATGGCTCCTGTTGTAGGAGTCTACTTATCTTACCTTACCTTACCAAGGAGCCAAGGTCCCTGGCTTTCTGGCTCTTCCTGTGCTTCTTACAGAGCCCCTAGGCTAAGAGCCACAGGCAAAGAGCCTCGCCCTTCGGCTCGTGCCAGAGGCTCGTGCCTCGTGCAAACTTCCTGCCTTAAATAGAATTGTCTCCCAGGAGAGGGTGTGGCCAGCAGCTACTCAAATTCACCCAAGGCACTTAATGACAGTCAAACAATGACCCTTTCACACTCCAACTCCAGCAGGCAGGAGTCTGTTACAACTCACCCACACACTCCCAAATACAGTCCCTGACACAGTACCTTCTCAGCTAAAGCACCTCAGCTGAAAGTAAATAAATAAAAATACCACTCACCCCTCTGGCAGCTCAAACACCTTGCTCCTTCTCAGAGCTCAGCTGGGTCAGCTTGAAAGCCAGTTGAATCTGACTCTAGGGTCCGGTGCTCATCTCTGCTTCCAAGCCAAAGAGCCAGCACTGTCTGAAGACATTTCCATGGTTATTTGGCCAGCATGACTAGATGCCAAGGCGCACGGAATGCTGTTACCTTCCCATTGAAGCGGTACCTATTTATCTAATTGCAATTTCTTGCTTTCAAACTGCTAGGTTGGCAGGAGCTGGGACCAGAGACGGGAGCTCACTCCATCATGCAGCACTTGGGTCTCGAACAGCTAAACTACCAATCTTCCGGTCTGCAGTTCAGCGTCTTAACCACTTGAGCCATCACAGCCCTAAATTAATACATACCTAATCACAATAAATTGCAGAAGGTTCTATTACAGGAAAAGGAGCTAGGATCAGTCTCTGGTATCTGTAACTGGAGACTGAACTACTAGCAGATATTGGGAGTGAGAGCTGCCAGAGTAAGCAATAACAGGGCTGGGAATGGCTTTACAGATATGCTCTGTAAAAACATTTGCTTAACTTATACCCTGCCTTTGTCACTGACGGGGATCCAAAGCAGCTTACATCATTCTCCTCACCTTCATTTTATCTTCACAATAACTAAGTGTGCTTGCAACACAAAAACTTACACCTTGAATAAAACTTTGTTGGTCTTAAAGGTACCACTGGACTCAAACTTTGTTCTGTGAGGTAGGTTTGGCTGAAAGTGTGTGACTGGTCCAAGGTCACCCAGCAAGCTTCCATGGCAGAGTGGGGAATATAAATCTCAGTCTCCCAGATCCTAGTCAGACACTTTAACTACTAGACCACACTGGCTCTAGATATGATGAAATAGCCTAGGGAGCCCAACTCTTTCCATGTCTCCATTTTATTTGGCTGCCTGATGCCCTCTGCAGGCCAATGCTCTCCAGGAAGTACTGTGTCCTTAGCTGCTTCCATACTGTGATGGCAGTGAAGCTTCCCATACTCCAAGTACTGTTATTAGGGAGGCCTCTAGTGGAAAGCCTACAACACATCTGGTTCAGCCAAGCATGAGATGTATGGATAAACTGGGGCAGGCATCTGCATTTTGTAAGGATCATCCAGAAAAGCTGCTGCTGTGTTTTCAAGCAGATTCATTTTTCCGTTTTTAGTGGGGCCAGCCACAGCTTTTTCACTGCTTCAGATGAAAAGGTGAGAAGGCTGTTTCCTGTCTCCTACCCCACCACCCTATACCCAGCTGATGTCTGGCAAAAGCAAGGAAATGGCTGCAAGGGAGAAGGCCTGCCTAACCTGGAATGCAAAGTAAAGTAAACGGTAAGAAGGCAATGTAATGTTTTCAACAGCTGCAACACAAGCAGTAATTGAGCAATGAAGGGTTTTTTTTCTATGCAAGGGCATGCTCTGAGGGGAAATGCTTCACCTGTAGCTTTCAGGCTGCTCTGTGAGGTATTTCTTTATAGAAAAAAAACAGAGCCTTTGTCTATAAATGAAAATCTAGCAACTTTACCCTCTTTCCTCCAGCAACAAAAATAATGTATTTACTATATTTATATTCCACCTTTCTCGCTCAGACTCAGGGTGGATTACATAGTGCAAATGGATGCAATCTAATAAATCACAGTAAAACATAAGAGCAGCACTGAAGAATTATACCAAAGACCCATTTAACCCTATATCCCAGGGGTGCTGAACTCATTTGTTGAGGGCTGGATGAGACATAAATAAATGAGACCTTCTTGGGCCAGGCCATGTGTGTCATAAAAGGTAATGCCAGGTAGCAGAGATATAAACTTTATAAAGGACACAGACAAACACAATTAAAGATTTTTTAAACTTTAAATAATACATATCCAGTGAGTTCGACACCCCTGCCCACCCAATGCCCCTAGGAAACCCACAAGCGGGGCATGGTCATAAATGATCTTCCCAGCTTGTCCCAATACCTGATATTCAAAAGGTAAGTGTAGATGAAGGCTTCATTAACTATTTTTAAAATAAAATTAAATTCATTAACTCTTTATATAAATATATATATGTTATTTATTTATTTATTGGATTTATAGCCTGCCCTCCCCTGTACTCAGAGCAGGTAACAACAATATTCATAAAACAATATAAAATTGAACTAGTAAAACAATTATCACAACATTACTAATAGCTAATAAGATGAAAGGGAAGCACAACCTAGTGCTTCTTATCCAGAGAGGATGAATAAGTATCCTACAGTTAAGCAAATAGGAAATAACAAACACAAAAAAGGGGGAGAGGGGAGGGGGAAAGGGGAAGGAAGAAGAGCCAGTCTAGAATAGATACAATTGGTGCCCTCAAACATAAGCCTGGCAGAACATCTCTGTTTTGCAGGCCCTGTGGAACTGCATCAAATCCTGCAGGGCCTGTAATTAAGTGCCTGGGTGAATTTGAATAGCAGACTCCTGGCTGCTGGAGTTAGGGTGTGAAAGGGTCATTGTTTGCCTTTATTTAAGTGCCTGGGTGAATTTGAATAGCTGCTGGCCACACCGTCTCCTGAGGGACGCTTCTATTTAAGGCAGGAAGCTTGCAAGAGGCACGAGCCTCTGGCACAAGCTGAAGGGTGAGAGCCAAAGGGTGAGTGTCAGAGTCCTCAGTTAGTCAGCCAAAACACCAGGCCTTATTCATTCAAACAAAGATAGTGTTTTATTAAGCTGCAATACTAGGTCACTAGAACAGAAGCATTGTTAAGAATACCTTGGATACATGAAGCACAGGAATATACCCCAAAGGGGGAAGGGCTCCCACCTTTCTACCAATAGAAGACAAGCGCGTGCGCGGGAACATCAGAAAGCCACTAAATTATACTACACCCGCCACCCCACATTTCCCAGGCCTAGCTGTTGTCTTAAGAAAGCAGAAAGAGACAAACAGCCTGGCACTCAAGGCCATCTTTGGCCTGGAAGGTGAGATATAGCCCGGTTGTTCAGGCAACGTCGGCACCTCCCCGCATTCCACCACAACAGCACAGAAACATCAATTAATACACTGCAGTCCCATCCGGCCCCCTCCTCCAACCTTATGGCAGGGATACCTGACATCCTGCCCTCCTGATAACAAACCTATCCACCCGGCTTCAAAGGGTACAATTTATGAAAAGCACGGACTAATTTTGGGGCAAGAACATGTTCTGCCCTAACCCACTCCCTCTATTCTGGCCCAAAGTCTGCCCAATCGATGAGATAATACAGCCGATTCCGAGAAAACTTCGAGTCCAAAATACGTGAAACTTCATAATGCGGCTCCCCCCCCACACCATCAGCGGAGGCGGGGCGGGGCGACAAGGTCTCCATTCATTCTCCGCAGGCACCCGGCGTAGCAGCCTTACATGAAAGACAGGATGAATAGACTTCAGTGATTTAGGCAAATCGAGTTCAACAGTCACATTATTAATTACACGCACAATCTTAAACGGGCCCACATATTTCCAGCCCAATTTGCGGCTCGGCTGCACACCTTTTAGATTTTGCGTGGAAAGGTATACAAAGTCACCACATCGTGGAGTCCAAGAAAGGTCCCGCTTTTTGTCAGCCTGAACCTTATATGCAGCCTTGGCCCCTTCGAGTGTCTTTACCAGCAAGGGCCAGACCGATTTCAACCGTTTGCACCAATCACTGGCATCTCCCGCCAGGAGGTCGGGAGAGTCCAGAAACGGGAGTGGCGGAGCTTCGTAGCCATGCACTGCCATAAACGGAGACATTCCCGTGGAAGAGTGCTGAGTGTTATTGTAGCAAAACTCAGCTAGCGGCAAGAGAGAATGCCAATCATCTTGCTGAAAGTTTGTAAAGCATCTAAGGTACTGTTTGAGGGTTTGATTGACCCTTTCCGTTTGACCATCAGTCTCCGGGTGGTATGCACTGCTGACCCCCTCTCCACCCCTAGCAGTGACATCAACTCCCCCCAGAACCGGGATACAAATTGCACCCCCGTCCGAGACCACTTTCGCAGGTAAAGTGTGCAGGCGCACCACATGTTGTAAGAATGCGGTAGCCAATTTCCTCGCAGAGGGGATGGAAGCGAACGGGATGAAATGCGCTTGTTTAGAAAATAGGTCGACAACAACCCAAATGACAGTTTCCCCCCCACTCAAGGGTAAATCTGTGATGAAATCCATAGAGATCACCTCCCAGGGGCAAGTCGGAGTGGGGAGAGGTTGCAACGCTCCAGGGGGTCTCCCCGGTCGGGGTTTGCTCATCAGGCAGGTTTGGCAGGCGCTTGTAAACAAAGACAAGTCTTTTCGTAACCCCGGCCACCAAAACTGACGTTGCAAGAGTTGGAGTGACTTCACAAACCCCGTGTGTCCCGCCAGCTTAGAGCCGTGAGCCCACCCCATCACCTCACCCCTGAGGGATAAAGGAACAAAAAGTTTTCCATCTTTTCGCCAACAGTCCTTTGCGTCCTTGATAACCCCTCCTCCCCTGCTAGTGTTTCCTTGTCCACCTGAGACATAGCGGACTGGAATTTTGCTTCCCAGTAGGAAGGGGCAGGGGAGGGGTTCAGCGTTTGCTTAAGGGTAGTCACCGCCCCCCCCAGTTGGGAGGGGGTGAAAACCGAGTCACGGACCTCCTCCTGTTTGCTGTCGTGCTGCGGGAGGCGGGATAAGACATCAGCCAGAGAATTTGCCTTCACCGGGAAATGGTGTAAGGTGAAGCTGAACTTAGAAAAGAAATCCACCCATCACAATTGCTTAGCATTCAGGGTGCGGGGCGAACGGAGGAGTTCCAGGTTTTTATGATCAGTCCACACCTCAAACGGTACACGGGCCCCTTCCAGCCAGTGACGCCATGTTGACAGTGCTAAGCGGATCAACCCTGCTTCTTTTTCCCACACCGACCAATTCCGTTCAGTGTCATTGAACTTTTTAGAAACGTACGCAAGGGGGTGGAGCTTTCCATCGTCCCCTTCTTGGAGGATGCCCCCCCCCCATGGTGACGTCTGAGGCGTCGACTTGGACAATAAATTTTTTTAGTTCATTTGGGTGAGCCAGGACGGGCTCGGAGGTGAAGAGAGCTTTCAGGCGTTCAAATGCAAGCTGGCATTCGGGGGTCCAGGTCAACCGCGCACCCGGCCGGGTGCAATCAGGGGTCTTCCCTTTAGTCTTAAGCAGGTCGGTGAGGGGAAGGGCCACCTGAGCAAAGTTCGACAAGAATGATCTGTAAAAATTGGCGAATCCGAGGAATGCTTGGAGCTGTCTCCTCATCTTAGGGGGTTCCCACCCCACCACGTCTTTAACTTTGTCGGGGTCCATTTCAATACCCCGCTGTGAGATGCGATAGCCCAGAAAGGCTATTTCCAACTTATGGAACTCACATTTGGACAGTTTAGCAAAGAGTTTGTGCTTGTGCAACGTTTGAAGTACCTCCCGCACCAGTTTCACGTGTGAACGGCGGTCGGGGGAATACAGAAGTATGTCATCAAGGTAAACCAGGGCCCCCTTGAACAAATACTTATGCAACATTTCATTAATCAAATTCATAAATACCCCTGGCACCCCCTGAAGCCCGAAAGGCATCAGCAGGTATTCAAATTGACCCAGGGGAGTATTGAAAGCAGTTTTGAATTCGTCCCCTTCTCGGATGCGTACCCGAAAGTATGCATCTCTAAGATCCAGTTTAGAAAAGATTTTCCCTCCCGCAACCGCAGCGAGGAGGTCTTTGATTAGGGGCATAGGGTAAGCGTTCGTAGCAGAGACCGCATTCAGGCCACGGTAGTCCGTGCACAGTCGCAACCCCCCGTCCTTCTTTTTCCGGAAGAGGACGGGTGCAGCGAACGGGGAGGAGGCAGGTCTGATGAACCCCCGCTCCAGGTTTTTGTCTATGAACTTTCTTAACTCCGCTTTCTCAGCCGGGCTCATGGAGTACAGTTTGCCCTTGGGTAATTTTTGGTTTGGCAATATTTCAATCGCACAGTCAGAGTTTCGGTGGGGGGGCAATTCGTCTGCTTCTTCTTCCCCAAAGACCGCTGCCAGATCGTGGTACTCCTGTGGGATCGCCTCCAGCTCAGCTTCCGCCACCCCCACTAGCACAGGGTTGCTACCCAGACTGCTGGGTCCCCAGTCTGTCTGCCAGATGTGAGCTCGGCATTTTGTAGATATAAAATTTACTTTCCCCTCTTCCCACAAGATGTGTGGGTCATGATCAAAGAACCACGCACTCCCTAGAACGAGGGGGAACCGGGCTGCCGGGGTCACCACAAAGAGTCTTTCCTCCCAGTGATCCCCCACCCCTAGTCTTAAAGGTACAGTCTCGTATTTACATGGCTCCCTCATCGTTGAGCCATCCATCTGGGTGAACACTAAGGGCTCGGCCAGTTTGACTAATTTCGCTCCCAGCCCTGTCACCAGCGAGGGGTTAATAATGTCTTTCCCACACCCAGAGTCAATGAGAGCCCGCACTCTCACATGGGTCCATCAAAGTCACAGTAAGGAAGAATAGAGAGGAGGATCTGCTCACCGGGTTTAGTGCTTGCTAGTCCGGGACCTGCTGTTCAGTGCTATTTACAGCAGGTCCTTCTCGTTTCCCGCCTTCAGGGATTCCTCCTCCGACGAGTCGGAGGTTTCGCTCAGCGGGTTAATTTGTAACGCTCGAGCCCCTCTCGGTTTCGCCACCGGCTTCGGTGTGGATGTGTCGAATTTCTTCTTGGGGCCTTTCATCCCTCCGGGTGGGGTGGAGGCTCCTGGGCAGCTCGCCGCGAAATGGACCACCTCTCCGCACTTTAAACAGAGCCCCTGCTTCATCTTTGCCTCTCGCGTGCCGTATTTCGGTCGGGAAGTCGTTGGCGGGGTCTTCCCTCGGGGCGCCGGGGTGGGTCCCGATTGGCCCCCTTCCCCAATGCGGCCGTGTCATCCAGTCGAATGGTTTTCAGGTGAGTTTCCGTGGCTATCGCCTCTTGCATCCATCCCATCAGCATCTCTGGGTCATGTCCGCGCATCACGGTGTGGCGGATCTCTGCGTTGAGTCCCAGGTGGTATTGTTCTGCCAGGACCCCATCAGGCCATCCCCTGACTTTAGCTGCCTGTCTCCGGAACTCTGCGGTGTACTCCCTCACAGATTTGGACCCCTGCTTGAACGCTCGCAGGAAAGCACGGGCTGTCTTGTTTGCGTTGACATCCTCGAACTGTTCCTTCATAGCCCACATGAAGGCGTCAATTTCCCGCAGCTCTCGCCCATCTGCTTGGTGCAGGGCTACATACCAGTCGGCCGCCGCCTCCTTCAGGTGTGACGCGATCGCATCCACTATGCGATCTTCGCTCTGGAACAGGTGGCTCCAATTCTCGATGAACTTTTCGGTTCTCACCAGGAAGAACAAGAAGTTTTCTGGGGTCCCGTCGAAGTCCGCGTTGAGGAGTTCGGCTGGTTTCAATGGAAGGAACCCCCAGGGTCGTTGCAGTCGTGGCACCGGCAGCCCCTGCTGTGGGGGCCCCACTGTCTGGTCCAGGGGTGCCCCCGGTTGCCCGGGCACACCCCCAGGTGGCCCCGCGAGCATGATCCTCTGGTCTGGAGGTGGTTGGGCAGGAGGCGCCTCTCACTGCCTCCAGTCCATTTCCTCGCGGATGCCGTCCGAAATCATCTTGGGTATGCGGGAGAGGGACTCATCCAGCAGCCGGACTAGACGATCATGGCTTGGGTCGCCGCTCCATCTTCGGCTTCCCCCGGGTCCCTCTCCGCCTCTCGACTCTCGGGATAAGTCTTCTGCCCCTTCCGTCGCGCTCAGTCGGCGGACCGATCTCTTCAATCGGCTCTCCCTCACCGAAGCTCGCGGGGTGAGGAACCACGTCTCGTGCGTCTCGGCTAGCGACTTCACCCAGTCCCGTCGCTGCTTGGGTCGGGTTGTCACACCACCGTAGGCCACCCCATAAGGGTCCCTATAGGGTCCCCCCAAGTCAAAGTCTGAGCCCCATGTCACCGGTACGTAGGTGTTTGGGACTTCCACAGGCACGACTGCAGTAGTGCTCGGCACCGTCGTCACAGGAGGCTTCCTGTCCTCCTTTTGCTGGTCTTCCTTGATCAGGAGAGTGTCTTCTTCACCGTCACTCATTTTGGGAGCAGCAGGTTGCAGACCAGTCCCGACTAAAAGTGATTCTTAACAAACTGTCAGAGTCCTCAGTTAGTCAGCCAAAACACCAGGCCTTATTCATTCAAACAAAGATAGTGTTTTATTAAGCTGCAATACTAGGTCACTAGAACAGAAGCATTGTTAAGAATACCTTGGATACATGAAGCACAGGAATATACCCCAAAGGGAGGAAGGGCTCCCACCTTTCTACCAATAGAAGACAAGCGCGTGCGCGGGAACATCAGAAAGCCACTAAATTATACTACACCCGCCACCCCACATTTCCCAGGCCTAGCTGTTGTCTTAAGAAAGCAGAAAGAGACAAACAGCCTGGCACTCAAGGCCATCTTTGGCCTGGAAGGTGAGATATAGCCCGGTTGTCCAGGCAACGTCGGCACCTCCCTGCATTCCACCACAACAGCACAGAAACATCAATTAACACACTGCAGTCCCATACAGCCCCCTCCTCCAACCTTATGGCAGGGATACCTGACAGTGAGGCTCTTTGCTTGTGGCTCTTAGCCTAGGGACTCATAGCCTACAGGCTCTGTAAGACACCCAGGAAGGGCCAGAAAGCCAGGGACCTCGGCTCCTTGGGTTCCCAGTAAGGTAAGTAGACTTCTACAACAGGAACCATATAAATGCAAAGGATTTTAAAAGGGGGTTATATAAAAGTATTTGTTTAAAAACAGTTATGAAGCCAGAATGCCAGCAGGGGGTTGCGGGCTATCCAGTGTTTTGCATGGAGTGTCACATGTATGACTATCTGACCACTGGTCAGAAGTCTTGGGTGTGTGTTCGGTGCAAGGAGCTCCTGGTTCTCAGGGAGCGAGTTTGCTCCCTTGAGGCCAAGGTGGCTGTCCTGGAGAAGCAGAGACAGTCAGTTAGGTGCACGGAGAAGACTCTTGGGGACTTATTAGATATGCCCCCCCCTCTGGATCTGGCAGCCCAGCTGCTGCCAGGGAGCATGAGGGTCAAGGGGAAACGGGGCACCATGCTGAGGATAAGAGGAATGTGCCCTCAGAAGGGACCTCTTCTTCAGCTGGTGAACGGGTGTCCTTTCGTACAAAGGAACCATCCCTGGGAAGGGTGGGAGGGGGGCTCTTGGTAATTGGTGATTTGATCCTTAGGCAGGTAGACAGCTGGGTGGCAAACCCACATACTGACCATTTGGTGACTTGCCTGCCTGGTGCGAAGGTAGCGGACATTACATGTGTTTTAGATAGGCTGGTAGATAGCGCTGGGGAGGAGCCAGTGGTCGTGGTGCAGGTCGGCACCAACGATGTGGGGAAATGCAGTTGTGAGGTCCTGGAGGAGAAATTTAGGCTGCTGGGCAGGAAACTCAAGGCCAGGACCTTCTCAGAAGTGCTACTTGTTCCATGCGCAGGGCTGGAGAGACAGGCATAGATCAGGAGTCTCAATGCGTGGATGAGACGGTGGTGTAGGGGGGAAGGGTTCAAGTTTGTTAGGCACTGGGATGCTTTTTGGGACAAGAGGGAGCTGTACAAAAGAGACGGTCTCCACTTGTCCCAAGAAGGAACCAGGCTGCTGGCACTCAAAATCAAAAAGGTGGCAGAGCAGTTTTTAAACTGAATAATGGGGGAAAGCCGACAGGAGATGAAAAGTCTCTGGTTTGGGATGGCTCATCTCAAAGAGATGAAGTGGTAGCTATTACTTTTGTACAAGGAAATGGATTACAATTGTCCACTGAGACTGTGGCTAATGATAGGAACTGCCTGGCAAGGTCTCGAGGCAGCAAGAGGAAGGCTGTGGGCTTAACAAACCTGGGAAACTATAAGTGTTTATACACAAATGCTAGAAGTCTCCGAGGTAAAATTGGGGAGTTGGAATGCTTGGTGTTGGGGGGGGAAATAGACATTGTGGGTGTTTCAGAAACTTGGTGGGATGAGGAAAATCAGAGGGATACGGTGATTCCTGGTTATAAATTATATCGGAAAGATAGGGGTGGAAGGGTTGGAGGTGGGGTGGCTCTGTATGTCAGAGAGGGTATACAGTCCAGTAAGATTGAGAGGGTAAGAAAATTGGATTTGCTTCTGGAAATGCTATGGGTTGAAATAGTGGGTCCAAAAGGAGGCTTAACAGTGGGAGTTTGTTATCGCCCACCAGATCAAAAGATAGAGGAGGATTATAAAATGATGAATGAATTAAAGAGAGTGGCTAGATGGAATAACTGTGTCGTAATAGGCGACTTTAACTACCCACACATTGATTGGGTCAATATGAGTTCTAGTCGGGAAAAAGAGATTGAGTTTTTAGACACTCTCAATGACTGTGCTATGGAACAGATGGTCACAGATCCTACCAGGGGAGAGGCGATCCTGGATTTGGTCCTAAGTAACACGCAAGACCTGGTGAGAGATGTAAAAGTGATTGCACCGCTTGGGAACAGTGACCATAATGTCATTGAGTTTAACATCTGTACAGATAGGGAGTTGCCCAAAAAGACTGATGCAACCACTTTTAACTTTAAAAGGGGTAACTTCTCTGGTATGAGGGGACATGTGAGGAAGAAATTGAAAGGAAGAGTGGAGAAGATCAAAACCAATGGGGAAGCTTGGAGACTATTTAAAAATACAATCCTGGAAGCTCAGAAAAAATATATACTGCAGGTTAGGAAAGGTACAAATAGGTATAGAAAAAAGCCTGCACGGTTAACAAATAAAGTAATGGAAGCTGTAAAAGGTAAGAAGGATTCCTTTAAGCGGTGGAAAGCTAGTCTTGGTGAGGTTGATAAAAGGGAACACAGACTATGGCAAATAAAATGCAAGTCTGTGATCAGGCAAGCAAAAAGGGAATATGAGGAGCATATCGCAAAAAACATAAAGGCCAACAATAAAACTTTCTTCAAATACATTAGAAGTAGGAAGCCAGCCAGGGAGGCAGTGGGGCCCTTGGACGACCAAGGGGTAAAAGGAGTAGTGAAGGATGATAGGGAAATGGCAGAGAAGCTGAATGCATTTTTTGCCTCTGTCTTCACTGTGGAAGAGGAGAATGCTTGCCCACTCCAGAAGCACCAATTTTGGGAGGGGGTTTGAAAGACCTGAATCAAATTGAGGTGACAAGAGAGGAAGTCCTCCGACTGATGGACAATTTAAAAACTAATAAATCACCAGGCCCGGATGGCATTCATCCGAGAGTTCTGAAAGAACTCAAATGTGAACTTGTGGATCTCCTTACAAAAATATGTAATCTTTCTTTAAAATCTGCCTCCATTCCTGAGGACTGGAAGGTAGCTAATGTCACTCCCATCTTTAAAAAGGGCTCCAGGGGAGATCCGGGAAATTACAGGCCAGTCAGTCTGACATCAATACCGGGTAAGTTGGTGGAAACTGTTATTAAGGAAAGAATTAGTAGGCACATTGATGAACCAAATCTATTGAGGCAGACTCGGGATGGGTTCTGTAAGGGAAGATCTTGTCTCACTAACCTGTTAGTGTTTTTTGAGGGAGTGAACAAACATGTGGACAAGGGGGACCCAATAGATATTATTTACCTTGACTTCTGGAAAGCTTTTGATACACTTCCTCATCAAAGGCTCCTAAGTAAGCTCAATAGTCATGGGATCAAAGGACAAGTCCTCTTGTGGATCAAAAACTGGCTTATAAATAGGAAACAGAGAGTGAGTATAAATGGGAAACTTTCTCAGTGGAGGGTGGTAAGCAGTGGGGTACCACAGGGATCAGTACTCGGTCCGATGCTTTTTAACGTTTATTAATGATTTTGAATTAGGAGTAAGCAGTGAAGTGGCTAAATTTGCAGATGACACGAAGTTGTTCAGGGTGGTGAAAACCAGGGAGGATTGTGAGGCACTTCAAAGGAATCTGTCGAGAATGGGTGAGTGGGCGTCAACGTGGCAAATGAAGTTCAATGTGGCCAAGTGCAAAGTGATGCACATTGGAGCCAAAATTCCTAAATATAAATACATGTTGATGGGGTCTGGACTGGCAGAGACTGGCCAAGAGAGAGATCTTGGAGTCGTAGTAGATAACTCAATGAAAATGTCTAGACAGTGTGTAACTGCAATAAAGAAGGCCAATGCTATGCTGGGGATTATTAGGAACGGAACTGAAAACAAATCAGCCAGTATCATAATGCCTCTGTATAATTCATTGGTGCAACCTCATTTGGAATACTGTGTACAGTTCTGGTCACCACATCTCAACAAGGATATTATAGCATTGGAAAAAGTGCAGAGAAGGGCAACTAAAATGATAAAAGGGTTGGAACACCTTCCCTATGAAGAAAGGTTAAAATGCTTGGAGCTGTTTAGCTTGGAGAAGCGACAGCTGAGGGGTGACATGAACGAAGTTTATAAGATTATGCGTGGGATTGAGCAGGCTGAGAAAGAAGTATTTTTCTCCCTTTCTCACAATACAAGAACTCATGGGCACTCTATGAAATTGCTGAGCAGTCAGTTTAGAACAGATAAAAGGAAGTACTTCTTCACCCAAAGAGTGATTAACATATGGAATTCACTGCCACAGAAGGTGGTGGCAGCTGCAAGCAAGGACAGTTTCAAGAGAGAATTAGATAAACATATGGAGCAGAAGTCCATCAGTGGCTATTAGCCACAGGGTATAGATGGGAACTCTCAGTCTGGGGCAGGTGATGCTCTGTATTCTTGGTGCTGGAGGGGGCAGCAGTGGGAGGGCTTCTAGTGTCCTGGCCCCACTGCTGGACCCTCTGATAGCACCTGGTATATTTTGGCCGCTGTGTGAAAGACTGTTGGACTAGATGGGCCATTGGCCTGATTCAACATTGGCTTCTCTTATGTTCTTATGTTCTTATGTATGGCCTGGTTCTCACTCGATAGAGAGTTCCATCAGGTTGGAGCCAGGGCTGAAAAAGCCTGGTTGAGGACAGCCAGATGCTTTTCAGGCCAGGGATTACCAGTAAGTGTTCATCCAGTAAGTGTAATGCTCTTTGAGAGATATACCAGGAGAGGCGGAACCGGAGATATGGTAGTCCCAGACCATTTAGGGCTTCAAAGTTTAGTACCAAAACCTTGAACCTGATCCAATACTCAACTTCAAGCCAGCGCAGGTGGCAGAACACCAGTTGCATGTGGGCTGTGAACAGGGTTCTTGTAAGATCCTGTGCCAGTGCATTCTAGATTAGTTGGAGTTTCTTGGTGAGTCTCAAGGGTAGCCCCACATAGAGCAAGTTACAGTAATCTAATCTGGAGATGACCATTGCATGGATCACTGTGGCTAGGTTAGGGCAAGATAGGAAAGGGACCAATTGCCTAACCTGGTGCAGATAGGAAAATGTCAGTCTGGCTACATTTGTGACCTGGGTTTCCACTGAAACGGATGCTTCCAGAATCACACCCAGACTTCTGGGGGTTGGCACCCTAACCCCGAACCTCCTCAGCCCAACCACAGAACCTCTGTTTTAGATGGATTTAATTTCAGCCGACTCTGTTTCAACCAGCCAACCACAGCCTCCAAACCCTTGGCCAAAATATCTGGGATGGTATTGGGCCAGCTGCCCATCAACAGATACAGATGGGTGTTATCTGCATACTGGTGACAACCCAGCCTGAAAATCTGTACCAATTGGATGAGGGAGTACATATAGATATTAAATAGCATTGGCGAGAGGATTGCCCCTTGGGGGACACCACACACTAAAGGGTATCATAATGGAACCCTCTCCCCTCACATCACCCTCTTCCCCGACCTTGGAGAAATAAGACAACTCTCTTCAGGACTGTACCACAGATTGCCACATCAGCAAGGCGGTAGAACAACAGATCATAATCAAATGTGTCAAATGTTGCTGTCAGATCACGTAATAGCAGCAGCGCTGACCCATCTGAATCCAATTGCCTATGAAGATTGCCTTTGAGGGCAACCAGCACCATCTCCATCCCATGGCCAGGGCAGAAACTGGATTGGAATGGGTCCAAGAATTATTGTCTCATCCAGGAAACTCTGCAGTTCTTCCGCTGCCACTCTCTCAATTTCCTTACCCAGGAATAATAAATTAGATACTGGTCAGTAATTGGATGGATCAGTAGGATCCAAAGATGGTTTCTGTGAGAGTGGCATCACTACTTCCTTTAATCTCCCTGGGAAGACTTCTGAACTCAGGGACAGATTTACAATGTCCACCAAGGGGCAGTATTCTATCGCCACTGGCTTTCACCAGCCATAATGGACGTAGGTCTAAGAGGCAAATGATTGGCTTCACAGCACCCAGGATCCTGTTGACATCGGCCTGGGAGAGTTGGCTGAATTGTTCCAATACTGGACCTGAAGACAGCCAAGGGGCCTCCAATTTTCACATTGTATCAACATTGGCAGGCAGGTCCTGGCAGAGTTAAGTGCATGGACTCTAATCTGGGAGAACCGGGTTTGATTCCCCACTCCTCCACTTGCACCTGCTGGATGACCTTGGGCAAGCTATAGTTCTGGCACAGCTGTTCTTGAAAAAGAACAGTTTCTGTCAGAGCTCTCTCAGCCTCACCTACCTCAGAGGGTGTCTGTTGTGGGGAGGGGAAGGGAATGGGATTGTAAGCCGCCCTGAGACTCCTTTAGGTAGTGAAGGACGGGGTATAGATGCAGGCTCTTCTTCTTCTTCAGAGTGACAAGACTTTATTTTGAATCTTTTTAGTTCCCTCTAAAGACCTAATTACTCTGAATAATTGTGCTAGATGAGAGCTAGCGGATGCAATGGAGGTTGTATAAAATTCCTTTTTTGCTGCCTTCACCACCATCTCATAGGATCTCATAAATATCCTATAAACTGTTCTTGTAGCTTCATCATGAGTTTGTTGCCAAATTCACTCTTAACTGTCTAAGCTCTTGCTTCATCCTCCAAAGACCCAAGGAATACCATGCTGCTAATTTGGAGTGGTGGTCAAGAGGGTGTCGGGGAGTGATTTTGTCAATGGCTTTAGAAAGATGGCTATGCCAGTCCTCTATCAGCACATCAATGAGTCACCAGGGTGCACTGGATCCCGCAGAGCATTCTGGGACCCGATTGTGTCCATCAGTCTCCACAGGTGAGCATAAATCAGCTAGCTGCCTATGCAGGTAGGGGCTGGGACACCCAGATGTGCCTTCAGGACAAAATGGTCCAACCACAGCACTGCATCAATATCAATCAGACCCACATCTATCTCTGTATCAAAGATCAAATCTAGTGTGTGGCCTGCTTGATGTGTGGGACCTGATACAATCTGAGATTCCCAGTACTGACATGGAAGACACCAGGTCCATAGCATGTGAAGAGGCAGCTACATTGGCATGGGCATTGAAATCTCCCAGAACCATCAATCTAGGGAACTCCAAAGCCCAACCCAACACCACCTCCAGCAGGCTTGGCAGGATATCTGCCGGTGTGCTAGGCAGCCAGTACACCAGGCAGATAGCCAAACTCTCTTCAGCATCCCACACCAGGCCAGCACAATCAATACCAGAGAACTTTGGGATGAGGAGTGGCCTGAAGGAGAATGACTCCCAAATAAGGATCACCATCCCCCGACCTTTTGTCTGGGACTGATGAAGGACTGAGAAACCTGGAGGGACCAGCTCTTTCCGGGTGACCATCTTGCCCTCCTTTACCTAGGTCTTGGTCACGCATGCCAGGTTCACTTTTTGCACAGCAAGATAATTCTGCAATATTATGGTCTTATTATTAATGGACCTGGCATTACACAACATCAGTATCGGAGAAAGGTTTACCTTCCTAGCCCCACCACCATCATGTCTCAGGATGGGATGAAGGTTGGAAGGAAACCAGGCATAACCATATCTCCATCTCCTTCCCTTATAATAACTTTTCCCACCTCCATACCTCCCTTGTCCCCCAATCACTGGGATCCCCAAACTCATGTTGGTCTCCTCAATATAATGACAATCAATTCCACCCCTTTACAGTTTCAGGCACTCTTATTAATAGAATATGTAATTTAGCACATATTAAACTATTACTTTAACTGTGTTTATCAGACTACTTTCTTAAATGCTCAAGGCAATCTTACAAAGAAAAATGTGGCTAATAGCAGCTATAAGAAGAGTGGTGCTGGATCAGACCAAGAATACATCCAGTCTAGCATTCTTTATTTCCCAGTGGCCAACTAGATGTTTCTAACAGGTTACTAAAGCAACAACCCTCCCCTTGCTCTAGCCCCAAGCAACTGGAATTCAGAGGTACATTGGCCTTAGAACATGGGATTTTCCATTTAGCCATCATGGCTAGTAGGGCATTTGTTGCCACACTCCCACAAATATGTGAATATTACAGTCAGACCAATGAGGGGAATTAGCTTTGCGTGTTTGCACAGGGTGCAGAAAACCGAGATCTTTTACCTAAAGAGGTGGCTGTAAGTAGCAAGTTTTCAGTAGGAAAGGGATGATAGAGACCTGATTTAAAAGAAATACAGTTTATTCAAGGAGTTCATACAATGGGGGTGGCTGGGTGGGAATATTCCTAAGCAAATACTAGCAGTACTAAATCAAAACACTCCTTATCCTAGTTAATATAGCAACAACCACCACCAAATATTCAGCACAGCTATTCCAGTTTGGAGCCAGAGTTACTCCTTGGGCTAAAGTGGCTTGGAAAATGGGAGGGGATAGATCAAGAGGGATAGCAAAGGTTATCTGTCGTATTCTGAGAAGAAATCAGACAGATCCGCTGTGTGTGTTTGAAGTAGGGATGTCAGTCCCCAGATGGGGGCAAGAGATCCTCTGGTTTTGGGGCTCCCCCCAGAAGCCAGTCAGCTGGCCAGTGGGGGGAAGCCCCATCCCCAGTTGTCTGCACCCCCACTTGAAAAGAGTGGGTGCTATGTGTGCCTTCTCCACAAGCCTTGAATTTGAGGGTGCCTGCTCTTTTCAGGGGGGGCATGCATGCCTGCCCCGCAAGTGGCAAATTTGAAGCTTGCAAGGCAGACACCCACTTCCCCCCCAACCATTTAAACGTAAGGTTCCCTTTAAATGTTTTTTTGGGGGTGAAGTGTGGGTGTACACATGTGGCACTGTATCCCCAACATGATGATGTCACTTTGGACTGCCCCCAAAGGTGGCAGGTGGGACCTGGCAACCCTATTTGGAAGTGGGTTGCTGTTCTGTTGGTATCCAGGACCAGACTCCCCTTGCTGGCTCTAAATCCAGGCCAGTTATACTGTTTTTGGCCTGTAGGTTAAAATGGGTTCTTTTCAAAAAGCAAAAGATTACAACAGAAGATAAGGGAATACTTGAGAGTTGGGCAGCTTATCAGGAGAAAACTATAGAACTGACTAAACGGCACTAGGGAAGGGCAACAGTAAGAGAAGTTCCTGATTGAATTATAATTCAGCATTACAAAACTGGAGATGGTGAAGCTGAATCATATATTCGGTAGGAGTTTGGAGGACAATGGGAAGATATGAATTGGAGGTTCCAGACTGTCACAGGGCACTTAATGTTTGGATTGTGTTAATGGGCAGTGATTGTATATCATATAAAAGACAATACTGGAAGAGGCATCTTTGTCTTCTAGCCTGGCATGGCTTAATTGCTGTCCTACTGTTGGCACTCCCTGATTTCCCCCAAAAGGCCTCCTTGGAGGCATTTGCTGTGGTCATCCCAAGATCCTCTGCTGTGTTCACTGCTGCAAGGTTCTCTGTGAGACACAAAACATGGCAGTTGGCCCCTATGTTCTTTGTGTGCTTCACAGGACTTGCTCACAGTGTTACACATGCAGTATATACAGTCAAGCTGGGAGGGAGGGGGGAATGGCAAACATTATCCTCCCTGAATTTGTCAAGTCCCCATTTAAAGCCATCCAAGGTATGGAAAATGAGCTGGTAGAAACTATAAAAGGAGCTTTACCACTTCTGACTACACAGGGGGAAATTCGTATACATAAATCAAACCCATATAAGAAGAGCCCTGCTGAATCAGACCAGTGGTCCACCTAGTCCAGCATCCTGTCTTACACAGTAGTCAACCAGCTACCTGGAAGATCAACAAACATGGCAGAAAGGCAGAAAGACCAAGTGCCCTTAGGTTATCACCCAGCACTAGTATTTAGAGCTTTGCTGCCTCTGACCATGGAGAATTCCTTTGGCCACCATAGCTACTATCCACTGATAGACCTCTCCTCCATGAATCTGTTTCTAATCCCTCTTTAAAGGGGTCTTTGCTCCTCAATTCAATTCAATTCAATTCATTTCAGGACCTTTATTGGCATAGAACAGAAGCACAAACAGTCACCATTCAATTCATGGGATCAACACACATCTTCCTCATTATGAGGCAGTTACAAAACTTCAATAACCTCTATATTTTGTGAAGCCAGTAGACAGTACATCATTCTGTCATCGGATCGTATAGCATCTTTCTTAAGAATGGCTTCCAAATAGGCAGCCCGAATGTCATCATACAAACTGCAGTAGAGGAATATGTGTTCTATTGTTTCTACTTCATCTGAGTCACAGTTACAAAGCCTAGCAGAATAAGGGGTTTTCTTAAATCTCCCTGCTAAAACAGCGGAGGGGAGCACGTTAAAGCGGGCCAGCATAAATGCTCTGCGCAGCTGTGGGGAAGTCAGACCCGATAAATATTGTGCTGGGGCTTTGATCGGGAAACGTACCCATCTTAAGGGGGAACATCTACCAGAAGCCAAGGCTCTAAGCTCTTGAAACTCAATGTCAATTAATCTCTGTTTGAGCAAAGCAAAAATATGTATTTCAGACGAGGACATCATATCATTCAGGGATAAGCCTATTGAGGCGATTTTCTTTTCTATAGCCGCAAACCACTCAGAACAATGGGATTCTTTCAACAGATATATAATAAGGCTATTGGGACAGCTCCTAAAATGCAAACGTAGCCAAAATCTGAAAGAGATTATCCAAGCCCTTGTTTTTAAACGTATCAAGTTGGATTCCAAACAAATGGCGGCATAGGATACACACATAGGCAACCCTAATATTTTCCTCACAAAATTGGATTGTAGTTGTTCTACCATTTTGTTAAAAGCAGTAATCCAAATGGGAACCCCGTAAAGAAGCTTCGCTCTGATTTTGTGCTCGAACACTTTTAAGGCCGCTGGGACGTACTGGTTACCCTTAGTAAAAAAGAAACGAGTTATTGCCAGCACGCAACTATTCACCGATTTAATTACTTCTGCTCTGTGGGCTACCCATCTTGCACTATGGTGAAAGTGAATTCCCAAATATTTAAAACACTTCACCTGTTCAATGGTTTTACCCTTGACATGCCAGCTAATAGGTTTCCAGGAGTCACCAAACACCATTATTTTAGTTTTATCAAAATTCACAGATAACCCATTCAGCTCACAATACTCTATAAAATGTGCTAACATCCTCTTTAGCCCTACTTCAGATCTAGATAGAACTACAGCGTCGTCTGCAAACAATAGCAGGGGCACCGGGCGTGAGCCCAAAATTGGGCTGTGTCCATCAATCCCTTCTAACCCCATGGCCAGATCATTCAGAAAGAGATTGAAAAGGAGGGGAGCCAATACACAGCCCTGCTTAACCCCTACATTGATGGAAATTTTTGGGGTTAAATCACCATCCCTAGAGCCTCTTATTTGACAGGTGGTATCAGTGTATAATTTCCTAATCAACAGGAGCAGTCTTGTGTCAATTCCCAGCAGCCTTAACTTCTTCCATAAGAGCTCTCTTGAGACTGTATCAAAAGCGCTCTTCAGATCTAGAAAGGCAGCGTACAACTTGGACCCTTTCCCTTTTTTATATTTACTCACTAAGTGACTTAACACAATACAGTGATCCAAAGTTGACTTCCCCTGACAAAATCCTGCTTGCTCTAGCCCTAAGATTTTTTGTTCAGCCATCCAGACCTTAAGTTTGGCCGCCAGATGGCTTGCATAGAGTTTTCCTAATATAGAAAGCAGGCTGATGGGCCTATAGTTGCTAGGTGATCTACAGTCACCTTTTTTAAAAATTGGAACTATAATAGCATTTGTCCATGCTTCGGGTATTATACCTGTCCTATCTATAGCAGTAAATAAGACTGCTAAGAAAGGCACCCACCAATCCGGGATCATTTTAATGGCCTCCGGGGGGATTGCGTCTGGTCCCGGCGCCTTTCCGTCCTTAATTTGAGCAATTAGCGTGGCGATCTCCTCTTACAGAACCGGCGGCCACTCGGGACAATCCCCTAGACTAAACTCCTGATCCTCACTTTCCCTCCTTCCATCTACTGAAAAGATCTTCTGAAAATGTTCATACCAGGTCTTGATGGTAATTGGGGAATTTGCAGTACTATTCCTACCTAGAGCTTCTGAAATCACCACCCAGAATTTCCTTGTGTCGTTACTAATTGTGGCTTGCAAAAGAGGCTCCCAGTTTTTCTGGAGAGCGACTTTTTTTTTTTTGTCTCTAAACAGTTTACTTAAGGATGCTCTGGCTTCAAAGTATACTGCTGGGAGATTATCACAGCAAGACCTCCTATACCCCTGGTACAAAAGTCGTACATGGGCCTTCGCTTCAAGACACTCTCTATCGAACCAAGTGGCTTTCTGCTGCCTCTCTCCATTTCTAGCCTGATCCTGGCCTGATCACATCTACAAGCTGTTTGATCACTCCTTCATAAGCCTGGATCAATTCTGGAGTCCTATTCATAGCTGTAGATTGAAACATAAGCTCATTCAATCTCTGCGGGGACAGAACTTCATTAACTTTTTGGGCAACTCTATTAGACCATCTACACCTGGGTAAACATTTGCACCCTTCCCCTACCCTCCAACTCTGGGCATTCTGTTCCCCAGAAGTAGAGATAGAATTGAGGAGCAAAATCAGAGGAAAATGATCACTCTCAGAACGTCCTAAGATTGAGAAAGCGCTCACCTCCTTCTGGAGTGGCAAAGATAACAGCATATAATCAATTACACTACACCCTCTTGTAGAAGCATAGGTATACTCGCCAGGTGAATCGAAGGGGGGTAGACCATTTAAAATGACTAAATTAAACCTCAAGGCAAGATGGGCCAGCTGAATTCCAGCATCATTAATATGCGGATCTTTAGAGAGTCTTGAATTAATAAAACAATTGGGCGATAGAAATTCTGGGTCAATGCCTAATTTGTCTGCTAACACCCTACCATTCTGTCCTATTCTTGCATTAAAGTCACCAACCAGGACCACTTCCCTGGATGGCTCCTTCTTTTCCAGAGCTTCTAATAGTTCATAGAGGCTCTCCCATTGCTGTACCAGTGCCGCTTTACTCGCAAAAGGTGGCATATATACATTAATAATAACGAATGTTCTCCCAGGACATTTAACAAGGAATGCTTGGGCCAACTGTTTGCAATTCCGAAGGGGAGAAACCTCGATATTCGCTTTAGTTGACCATGCCATCGCAAGGCCTGCCTGATATCTTCCAAATCACTTAGATTTAAAAGCAGGTAAAATGCAAATATTAAAACCTTCAAGAAAAAACTCCTCATGGATCCAGGTTTCCTGGAATAAAATTATATCAAACATACTAAGAAATTCGTTAAGATTGGAGTCGCCTAGTTTGTTTTTCCAACCGGCAATGTTCCAGGAAAGGATTTTAAGTTTATCGGATGGTGACCCATTTCTTAGTCAATCAAATTCAGTAATCTGATTGAGTAACCTATCCCTATAAAAAAAAACACTTCCATTCTTTGACATCTGGGGAGAGTCCGTAATGACAGCAGCTGTTCCTGTCCCACTCTGTTCTGTAGCCATTTCAACATCTATTAGTGGGGATGACTGGGGGGCCGGCGACACCTGCGTGGAGGGATGAGAATTGGAGTCAACCGTGGCATCACCTCGGATCGCTTGCTGTTCTGACAAAACGGGCACCTTCCGGGCCAGCAAGCAATTTTTTGTATGCTCCAGTCGTTCAGTTATAGCATGTTGTTCCTGAGGTGTAAGATCTTCAAACATGGTAAAAAGTGTGTCCTCAATAGAGTTATCCAATATTCCTTCTTGATGTGACGGCACTAGTGGGTCACTCTCGGCACCCCGTTGCACCAGTATGTCTGGCCTTCTCTTAGCCATACTATGAGGCAACTGGTCCCCATTTGCTGAAGAAGTGTGTAGGGTTAAACTTCCTTCTGCTTCCTTGGACATTCCATCCATAAATACCGCCTGGGACTGTTGAGCCCTAGCTTGTTGGACTTCAGCTTCCCACAGTTCAAGCGCCAGAGATTTAGCATTAATGGGGGCCCCTAGAGACATAGAGATCACCTGGTGTGATCTTAAATCCAGTTCTGTCTCATGTGTCGCCCACTTCTGGCAATTTGTTAGCTTCTGCCTGTGAGGCACTTCTGCCACTGAGTCTTCATCATGTGGCCTTATGTGCAAGTTGGAGTAGGTCTTATCCAATCCATCTTGGGTGCCCACTTCTATGTGTTTATTATTACAGGGGGATAACTTCAGAGGCATCCCCGGCTTAATCTCCCTTCTTTTGTTACACTCCAGGGAGCCAGGCTCTAAGACGCTGCTCAAACCTTGCTTCTTATTAGGGGGCGGCATCCAATTTTCCATTTGACTTTTTTAAAATAAGAGTCTTAGGTCGCAGGTAGGTGCACACATTATTCTTAAAAACTCTGGTCACCCAGATTCCATACTGATTATATAAAAAGCTTTGCAGGGACATCATCTTTGCCGGGGTGATTTCATTCTTAAACTGTAAAACTACTCTTGAAAAAGCCCCCATTCTAGGGAGCCTATAATAAGAACTCAGTAAAATCTCAGAGGAACTACAATTAAGCAATTGGCTCAAGGAGTTAGTAATCATATAAAAATTTCTCCATCTAAAATAATCAGTCTGTGAGTTAAAAGAAATTGCCAGGCGATTCTTTTGAAGTGTGAGAGAACTATGCTCCTGGTGTCTCTCAAGAACTTCCACTGTGGACTGCAAATCACCTGCAGCTGTCCTATTTGTACGTATGGGCTCAGCGTCTATCTTATCTCTACCTCCTGTTGGCCTTGACCCAGCAAAGCTCTTAACAACCTCCTCCAAACTATCCACTTTGGCCTCGATGGCGTTAATTTTGTCAAATAATATTGCCAAAGACTGCGAGGTCAGGACTGCTTCTTTAGAAAAAAGCTCCATTATCAAAGTTGGTAGCTGCTGGCAGCAATGTTGTTGTTTATTTGTCTCTGCCAAAGAATTTCTCTCTTCCTCTCCTGGAAGAGCCTGAGAGTCCGATTCCAGCACAGCATATCTGTTAGAAAGGTAAATTGCTCCAGACTGCGTACTCGAGACAAATTTATCAATTTTTTGTTGTTTGCCATCTTTTAACTCGGTTATATCAGAGGAAGAGCGACGGCGTTTACGGTTCGACATTAGGCAAATTGCTCCCAAAGCTTTACACAATGTTACTCAAATCAAATGCTATCTGTAGCTGGCACACAGTTATAGCTTTGAAGCATAAAGAGTCCGAGGGGGAAATTAAATAAAACAGATAAGTAGAATAAAATGAAGATAAAATTCTACCTCCGGAGCGAAGCTATCAACACTCCTCACACGCCGCCATCTTGCTGAGCACCGGGTCTTTGCTCCTGCCTATCACTATGTCCTCTAGATAGTTTCTGGTGGGTAGCCATGTTGGTCTGAAGCAGCAGAGTCCAGTATGAGCCCAGTGGCACCATTAAGACCAACAAAGTTTTATTCAAGGTATAAGCTTTCGTGTGTACCCATTCTTCTTCAGATACATTGAAATGGAAGTTGCCAGTCCATACATATAGGGTGAGCAGCAAAATTATCATTCATCATAATGAAGGTGTTTAACGGATACAAGGACCAAACTGGAATAATAAGCCTAGTTTATATGGTCACCATTTGTTTGGGTTTAACTCTGGGGCAAAACATAGTGAAGGAAATAAATATATCAAAATCGAAGATTGACGGACAGATAGACCCTTCTTAATTTTGGAATGCTGAGAATTCCACAAGTTATATATCACATGCAAGATTCTTTCTTATCTTGGTTCACTGCCCTTCTGTTTAAATAGATTCAAGACAGACCTGAGAAAATATTGCAGCCTACAGAAAGTGAACATTTATATTGTTATTATTAGGAATGGGCACTTTCCCCAAGATGCCGGTTCGATTGGCGAACCGAGCTGGCCCAGTTTCCAGACAAGTTTGCAAACCAAACTGCAGCTGATCCATGAACTGGTTTGTGAACTGGTCCGGATGCAAAAATCCCCCGGGGGGGGGTTCTCAGGGCTCTAAATTCTCAGGGTGCCTCCAGCTCAATCTCCTTGACATGCTCATGAAGTTTGGTCCCCATTGGACTTTGGCGGGCAGACCTACAGACCCCTAAAGAGACTGTGCTTACAGCTTGGTGCCTTTAGGAACTCCAGGCATCCACTCTGGAAGACTGCTGGCAGCAGGACAAGATGGTCTGCAGGGAAAGATGTGCTCTTGATTTGCCCCACATATGTACACTTTCCCCAGAGCACAAGTTCTCACTGGTAACCACGTCACCAGAAGGAGTAACAAAAGGCCAATGTAGGCACATTCCACTTTGTGATTCTGGAAATTAGTTGTAATTCTGGGAGATCCAATCCAGGTGCAGCCTGGAGATGAACTTGGGTGTTGCGGGCAGTGTGAGGGCAAACAAGGATCCCAACAGGAAAACAGCTATCACCAGGTGTGCAGCCAGACAGAGGGGAATAGGTGGAGATTTCTCACCTTGCCCTCCCTGACACATGTCCCCTTTTGCCATGGGACCCATTATCATCTTGACAGCAGGCAGGATTAAGCTCAACTTGTAAATCTCAACTGTCACACCTGTTACCAAAGGAGGAAATGGGTCAGGCTCCGGGCATGCATCATCTTTCAATGTGTGGTGGTCAAAAAGAGAATGAAGAGGCAGGGTGGAGTATGGGTGGATGGCAGCCACCCGCATAGCCCCAGGTTAGAACAGCTGCAGCTGGAATCCATCATCCAGATGGGGTGGCATGACAATAGTCAGAGTTGGTGATGATGTGGGAGGAGACATGGCAAGCAGAAGGCATTTTCCAGATGGCAACCTCCAGAATCCATATCCACATATTGGGGGACTATCTTGGGGGGGGGGAATGATGGTGTGGGGTTGGGGTAGTTATTTGTAAGGTAAAGGTAAAGGTTCCCTTGCTCGAAAGCCAGTCGAATCCGACTCTAGGGTTGCGGTGCTCATCTCCGTTTCAAAGCCGAAGAGCCAGCGCTGTCCGAAGACGTTTCCGTGGTCATGTGGCTGGCATGACTAAACACCAAGGTGCACAGAACGCTGTTACCTTCCCACTGAAGTGGTACCTATTTATCTACTTGCAATTTCTTGCTTTCGAACTGCTAGGTTGGCAGGAGCTGGAACTAGAGACAGGAGCTCACCCCATCATGCGGCACTCTCGGGTCTTGAACTGCTGAACTACTGACCTTCCACAGCCTGCAGTTCAGTGTCTTAACCACTTGAGCCACCGCAGTTATTTGTAGGGGACACTAAAATGAAAATTGGTGTGGGAGGACATGGCTGGGGCTCACCATTTTCAGCAGGTGGAATGAAAGGCCATGGTGACTTGTGATGGAGGACACTCATGGATGGTGGAGAGTACATTCTGTGGCAAGACTACTTCTCAGACAAAGTCTGGGAACTCTGTCGAGTTGTGGTCTCACCCCAGGCTGTGACCAGTTACCACATTGCCAGCCAGCTGAGTGACAATAGATCACTGCAGCCATGGTTTTCTGTTGCCAAGGATGACTGGGACACCAGAAAGATGCAGAAAACTTCAATCAGGGACAAGGAAGACTGTTGCTGAACCATCACCATGACAAAATGGAAAATGGGATATGTTGGCGGAAGAACCCCAGAGATGCATGTGGACAGGTAATGCTGTATGGCCACTGGAGCTCCAGATTTCCAGAAGCACAGCATTTTGTTGGTGAAGGGAGTCATTGAAGGGTCAGTTCCCTCAGTTCCCAACACCACTGGACCAGGGGATGTGCATGAGGAACTCACTTCCAAACAGGGGGAGGCAGAGTGTGAGTATATGCCCCCAGTTGAGGAGCCAAGTAGCTGTCCTGCCTGCTTGGCTATGGCAGGCAGAGTGTGGGGGCAGGATCAGAGTCCCAATGGCCCCAAATGCTGCCCCAGCAGAGGATGGGTATGGAGAACTCACTCCCAGCCCAGGGGAGGCAAAGTGTGAGGAATTACTATTTCGAGACAAGTGAAGGATGTGCATCGTTACCAGTCTTGACCAGTACTCACTTCAACTGCTGGAGGACTGTGAGGCAACTGCTAGTTGATCCTGATGTGCAAGACAATTAGACATCCACACCAGATAATCATGCCCACCCCCTGGGAGAATTCGAACCACCACAGTAGTCACAAAGCCGACTGGTAGAATGAAAGGAAGTGGAGGGCTGTTCACGATTGGAAAGTAGACTCATTTAGCCAGGTGTTGTCCTCTCCCCCCCTCAGGAGGGAGGACTGTGGCTGGTTCTCCATCAGTCTTGGACAGTTCACAGACACATTCAGGGACCTGGACCTAACTGTGCTAACACCCCAGGTGGGAGCTGGCAATCATGTTGACAAATGGAGAGAGCAGAATGGAGTCCGATGGACCATACAAGTTCCAGGACAAGTAATTTAGATGGATGGTGGTGCAACAGTGGAGATGTTCCCATCGGGCATCCCATAACTCATTCCCCCCCCCTCACTCCAGGTATGGGTATCACCTCACCAGTAGGCAGACTGAATCTCAATCTGTGAATCTCAACAAATTGTGACAGTGGACTGGAAGATTGGAAGGCCAAGGTGGAAGATGACCCCTCAGGTCCACCATTTGCTGGTCTCACACACAATCGAGGACATGAACCATGGTGAGCCCACATATTGGAAGGATTCGATGCTGCCCAGTAATCATGAGGCCGGTGGTCAGATTTAAAAGCCGTGCCAGATGAGGACACATCTGGTCTGGAGTAAACTGGTCTCGACCACAGCCAGGGACCCAGACCTGCATGTACATGCACCCCAGGAGGATTTTGTTGTGGCCAATGATCACGGTGTGAACAGAAAGAGACTAAGGAAACAAGAGGACATGGGGGAAGGTCAGTTAGAGTATCCCAAAGACAGGGTGTGGATTCTGCAATAAACAGAACTGAAAAATGGTGGGGGTTGGGTAGGGGAGGACTGAGCAGTCACCTTAACAAAGGGATAACCACACTATCCTTGCTGATGAACGGAACACTTGTCGTGGAACGAGGTGTGATTGTCCAAAGTCAAAAGTCAGTGAGTGCATAATTGTCTCCAAAGGGAGGGCAAGGTGGGTGAATCCTGATGAGGGGAGGGATTGGTCTAGTATTCGTTCCAGCAATCCACTGGGAGGATTAACCCCTGACCGGTAATCATGTTGCTGGTGGGCAATCCAGAACCTCAAAATGCCAACAGCGCATGCTATAGACATATCAAGGACTGGCAATACAGAGCCTTAATGGTCGTTAAGCTGACACTGGACTCAAACTTTCATCTGTGGCCCATGTGGTCGCTTCAATTTCAACACACGGGGACTGATGCCAACCTACCCATACCTGTGAGGTGGGTGAGGAGGACTTCGGGGCACATTAAAAGGTAGGCCTTTATGCAATTCAGTGTCCACTGTGCCCATGATTTAAGCATCTCCTGCTCCAGAGGACTTTGTGTCCACCAAGTCCTGACATTTCCAGCAGGCCACAGGCCTGGTAGTAAGGTCTGCCCATATGGCTGCAGTGGGGAGTCCCAACACCAGTGGAGTCCCAACACCAGTGGACGGGGACCCCTCTTGGGGCCTGTCCTGAGTAGCAACTTCCCTGATGGGGGGGAGATGTCTAAGTGTGGGGCCTCCTGTGAGGGATCCAGTAGCATTATCTGAATGCCTGGCCATGACAGGCAGACGGGTGAGACAGCCTGAGCAGACATAAGAACATAAGAGAAGCTAATGATGGATCAAGCCAATGGCCCATCCAGTCCAACACTCTGTCACACAGTGGCCAAAAATACCAGGTGCCATCAGGACATCCACCAGTGGGGCCAAGACACTAGAAGCCCTCCCACTGTTGACCCCCCCCCCAAGCACCAAGAATACAGAGCATCACCTGCCCCAGAGTCCCTACCCATACCTTGTGGCTAATAGCCACAGATGGACCTCTGCTCCACATATTTATCTAATTCTTTTTTGAAGCCGCTCATGATTGTAGCCACCACCATCTCCTGTGGCAATGAATTCCATGTGTTAATCACTCTTTGGGTGAAGAAATGCTTCCTGTTATCCATTCTAACCCGACTGCTCAGCAATTTCATTGAGTGCCCATGAGTTCTTGTATTGTGAGAAAGGTAGAAAAGTACTTCTTTCTCAACCTGCTCTATCCCATGCATAATCTTATAAACCTCGATCATGTCACCCCTCAGCCATCATTTCTACAAGCTAAAGAGCCCCAAGTGCTTTAACATTTCTTCATAGGGAAAGTGTTCCAACCTATCATTCTAGTTGCCTTCTGCACTTTTTTCAAAGCTATAATATCCTCTTTAAGGTGTGGTGACCAGAACTGTACAGAGTACTCCAAATGAGGTTGCACCATTGATTTATATAGGGGCATTATGATATTGGCTGATCTGTTTTCAATTCCCTTCCTAATAATCCCCAGCATAGCATTGGCCTTTTTTATTGCAGTCACACACTGTCTAGACATTTTCAGTGAGTTATCTACTACGACTCCAAGATCTCTCTCTTGGCCAGTCTCTGCCAGTTCAGACCCCTTCAACATGTATTTATAGTTAGGATTTTTGGCTCCAATGTGCATCTCCTTGCACTTGGCCACATTGAACCCCATTTGCCACATTGATGTCCACTCGCCCATCCTCAACAGATCCCTTTGGAGTGCCTCACAATCCTCCCGAGTTTTCAGCACCTTGAACAACTTCGTATCATCCGCAAACTTCACGGCTTACTCCCAACTCCAAATCATTAATGAACAAGTTAAAAAGCATTGGACTGAGTACTGATCCCTGCGGTACCCCACTGCTTCCCACCCTCCACTGAGAAAATTGCCCATTTATACTCACCCTCTGTTTCCTATTAATTAGCCAGTTTTTGATCCACAAAAGGACTTGTCCTTTTATCCTATGACTATTGAGCTTACTTAGGAGCCTCTGATGAGGAACTTTATCGAAAGCTTTCTGGAAGTCAAGGTAAACAATATCTATTGGGTCCCCCTTGTCCACATGTTTGTTCACCCCCTCAAAGAACACTAACAGGTTAGTGTGACAAGATCTTCCCTTACAGAACCCATCCCGAGTCTGCCTCAATAGTTTTTGTTCATCAATGTGCCTACTAATTCTTTCCTTAATAACAGTTTCCACCAATTTACCCGGTATCGACGTCAGACTGACTGGCCTGTAATTTCCTGGATCTCCTCTGGAACCCTTTTTAAAGATAGGATTGACATTAGCTACCTTCCAGTCCTCAGGAATGGAGGCAGATTTTAAAGAAAGATTACATATTTTTGTAAGGAGATCCACAAGTTCACATTTGAGTTCTTTCAGAACTCTCAGATCTATGCCATTCTGGCCTGGTAATTTATTAGTTTTTAAGTTGTCTATCAGTAGTAGGACCTCCTCTCTCGTCACTTCAATCTGACTCAGATCTTTCAACACCCCTCCCAAAATCAGCGGTTCTGGAGTGGGCAAGCACATAGACAAAAAATGCATTCAGCTTCTCAGCCATTTCCCTATTATCCTTCACTACTCCTTTTACCCCTTGGTCATCAAAGGGCCCCACTGCCTCCCTGGCTGGTTTCCTGCTTCTAACGTATTTGGAGGAAGTTTTATTGTTGGTCTTTATGTTTTTCACTATATGCGCCTCATATTCCCTTTTTGCCTGCCTGATCACAGACTTGCATTTTATTTGGTGCAGCCTGTGTTCCCTTTTATCAGCCTCACTGAGACTAGTTTTTCACCACTTAAAGGAATTCTTTTTACCTTTTACAGCTTCCATTACTTTGTTAACCATGCAGGCTTTTTTCTATAACTATTTGTGCCTTTCCTATGGACCCCTGGGAGGGACCTCATCCTGACAGCCTGTGACCAGGGCTCTGTGAGCTCCCAGCAAACTCCCAGTGAGCTCTCAGCTTGGGAGGATTCAGTCATGACTGGTAATCACTTTGCCATCAGGCAGGTGAGGGGAATATGCAGGCGTGCAACCAGAAGGTTCATGTGGACATGTGTATCTGTGGTTCGGGCCAGGGCTATGGTTGTCACTTATGATAGGCCTGTAGACTAAGGGAAAAAGACTTTTTGCCACTGGTGGGAGGGTCAACTGTGTAAGGGATCCTCTTGGGGGCAAATGAAGACCTGGACAGGAAAACTGTATGGTGTTTGCATGACTTGTGGATGGACTGAGACTCCATGGTGAGTGAGCATGACTTCCAACACTGTCAGCAACCTGGACCTGACTGTGGAATGAATTGAAGGAGGTGCCCAGCATTCATGTTGACAGCAGATGGGTGACAACAGGAGGCTGGAGTCACGGGATAAAAGGTGGAGCTTGCCAGAAAATGGAAACAGGAAACCAATATAAGGCCATGGTGAGCTGATTATGAGGCTCTCACCTTGAAACTGTGGAGAGTGTGTCTTGTATTTGTTGATGGATCATGCAAGGTAATGTGGACATTGTTGCATGAGAAATGACCCCTGGAGATGTTGTGTCAGCACTGGTAGCTTCTACGTGTTCTTCAAACTGAACACAGCCAGGACATGGAGTGTGCTGACCATGCTCTCTGGGAGGAGCTCAAGCTGACCAGTGGACACATTGAAGGCAGGCCTACAGGGAGGACGCAGGGGTGGAGGGCCATGCTGTATCATGACCTAGTGGCTGACGAAGCCCTGATGGGGAATGGAGGGATCCAGGCTTGCACCCCAGGACAATGTGGTGCTGCCAGGAGGCCACATCTCCTGCAGTCAGATACAAAAGCCTTGGGGGAAGAGGGCAGGCATCAAAATGAACCATGGTCTGTGGCTTGTGCAAGTGGAATGGCACCAGAAATGGGTCCACTAAGTTAGCCATTGGGGGACATGGGGTTTTGCAGGGGACCACAGTATGCACCCTCCATGGGGGAAAGAAGGAGTCACCAAGTGCAGAAGCAAGCCGTAGGCAGCCAGTGATGCACCCAGTGCCACAGACAGAGATAACTGTGGTAATCACCTCACTGGCAGATGGTAACAACTTAGGATAGATCACCTTCAAGCCTCAGTTGGACTGACCCGGCACAATGGGAACAGATTGATTCCGGTCTGGGATACATGGCGTCCTGACATGTTCTGGCTCTGCTCCCAGAACATATGGAGGGTCTTT
Source organism: Gekko gecko (assembly GCA_029375565.1). Lineage (NCBI taxonomy): Eukaryota > Metazoa > Chordata > Lepidosauria > Squamata > Gekkonidae > Gekko > Gekko gecko. The sequence continues at coordinate 210,346,847 of JAPDNY010000005.1, read as the reverse complement.
ATGACAGGGCGGGCTATACAGCCTGCCGCAAATCTCCCCAGGCAGGGGGGTGACTAGGAACGAGCATTGGCCTGAGTGGGAGTTGAGATTGGCTGATAGCGGGGCTTTAAAGAGCGCCGCGACCAGCCTTGATCCCCTCCCCCCAAGAGGGCACTTCGGAATCTCTCTAAAAGACCCCACCGAGTTGGATTCTCAACATAAGAACACATGACCCAGACCTCCAAGACATTCTACGGAAACTGATACCAAGGAAACACTGCTATAACAAAATACGGACTTTGGAGGTAACTTTTTAAAATTGCTCACCGGAAATGCGCTGATCCCGAGAATAAACAACACCCGATGAAGCGCATGATCGTGCGGCATATTATGTACTAACACCAACACCGGAAAACGCGGTTGAACAGCAAAAAAAGGCCAAAAAGCCGGTTTGTTGATCATTCCTGCGGTCGGGATATTGACTTTAAAATAGAAACTAACACCAAGTCCCGCGAGAAACAGTGTGGAAAACTACTCAAGCTGTGACAGAAATCACCAGAACAGGAAGTGACTTCAGACCAGACAAGTAGCGCTTCCTAGAGACAGCCAAGGAGGCTGGAAGAAGGGAGGAAACCAGAAGTCAAGGAGGACGATTAAGATTGCCGGACAGGAAGTAAACAACAGGAAGAGCTATTTACCATAGAGAAATTGCGCCTGCCATTTTGAGAAGGTTGAAACGATTTATTCGGATTTTGGCTAAAAGACTTAACAGAAAAGAGTGAAAATAGAGCAGTTCAGCTGGGCAAAAGAAGAGCTTTAATTTGATGTAAGTTGTGTGATAACTGTAAACAACGGCTTACAATCTCCGGCAAAGACAGAGGGCGAACTCTTGGTCATCCCTGAAAATGGCTGCTAAAGAGGAGAAGAAACTACAGGGCATGATGGAAGCCATGGAAAAACAGATGATGGATGCTATACAAAAAATGGAAAAAATTCTAGGAAAAATGGCTGATGAAGTAGCTGACTTGAAAAAAGACTTGGCTGGGATTACAAAGGAAATACAGACGCTGAACAAAAGAACAGATGAGGTGGAGGAGAGAGTGAAAGGAGTGGAAACTGGCATAATTGAGGTTGCTAAAGAAGCATCAAAAGCCAATGTAATGGTGGAGTACAATGGAATGCTTAACCATCTGAGATTTAGGGGAATCCCTGAAGATAAAAATGAGAATATCCACTCAGTCATGGTGGATGCTGTTGCAGATTTTTTAAAACTAGAAGAGGAGAAGGTGGCGGCACATATTGATTTGGTATACAGAGTCAACTCTGCGATTGCACAAAAGAAAATATTACCCAGAGATGTGATTGTCCAGTTTATATCCAAAAGATTGAAAGAAGACTTGTTTAAGCAACAATTTCAGGAAGACTTCACAATTGACAACAAGAAAATTATGATACTAAAGGAACTACCCAGAACAGTTCTTCAGGACAGACGACTTTTTAAAGACTTGATCGACAAATTGAAAACAGAGGGCATTAGATACAGATGGGAAATTCCAAAAGGTGTCAGCTTTACGTTTAAACAGAAGACAGTCACCATCAAGTCAGTAGAGCAAATGACCAAGTTCATTAAAGACAATTTTAAAGATTCTGATAAATAAATACAAAGCTAACATGGAGAGTCAAATTATTTCATGGAATGTTAATGGACTTAATTCACCCCAAAAAAGGAAAAATGTTAGGCTATGGTTGGAACAAAAATGCGATATTGTTTGTTTACAAGAAACACATATTAAAAAGACTGATGTTAAATTTCTGATTCAAAGTAGATTAGGAGAGGAATTCTATTCCCTCTCCTCACAAAAGAAAAAAGGAGTCGTTACATATGTAAAAAAAGAGTTGGAGCCAAAGGAAATTTTTAAAGACAAAGAAGGAAGATTCTTGGCAGTGGAAGCTATGCTTCAAAATAAAAAGACCTTAATTGTAAATCTCTATGCCCCGAATGGAGCCAAGGAAAAATTCTTTCAAGATTTGTGGGAATAATTACAACAGTTAACCTATGAGCAAATGATATTGATGGGTGACTTTAATGGTACTGTTAATAATGCTATTGACAGAAAATCCAAAAAAGGAAATGAAGGTATAGGTAAACTTCCGAAAGTATTTTTTCAAATGGCAAAACATGAACACCTGGAAGATGCATGGAGAGCTAAAAACCCTAAAGACAAAGACTACTCTTTTTACTCATCAAGACATGAGTCTTTCTCAAGAATAGATATGATGTGGATGACCGAGAACTTGATTTTGCAAACAAGTAAAATTGAAATATTACCTAGAATTCTTTCTGACCACGGCCCAATAAAGTGGTCAACATATGCTAAAAGAAAGAAATTTCGATGGAGACTCAATGAGGATTTACTGGACAAACAAAACATTGTGGACAAAATAAGGATGGAAACCAAAACGTATTTTCAACTAAACTTAAATAAAGATGTAAAGACACAAACGGTATGGGAGGCATATAAGGTTGTGATGAGAGGACATCTTATTGCAATTAACAACAATGAAAGAAAACAACAATTCAAAATAGATAAAGAAATTATGGAAAGTATCCAAAAGAAAGAAGCAGAACTCAAGAAGAGACCTGGCAAAAAGAAAATTTTGAGAGAGCTGAGGATCCTTAGGGAACAATATGATGCAAGGTTAAATAAAAAAGTATATTGGAATTTGAAAAAATTGCAACAGAAGTCCTTTGAAGGAGCGAATAAATCTGGGAAATATTTGGCATGGCAATTGAAGAAAAGAAGAGAGAACAAAACAATAATTAAATTGAAAGATGGGAATAGAGAAATTATAGACCCAGGAGGGATCCGGAGAGAATTTTACAAATACTATGCTACTCTTTTTCAAGCAAAACAGGTGGATCAACAAAAAAATCAAGACTATTTATCAAAGGTGAATTTGACACAACCAAGCTTAAAAATAAAAGGAATGTTAAACGCTGTGATAACTAAAGAAGAAATCAGCAAAGCAACAGGAGAAGCAAAAAGCTCCAAAGTTCCAGGACCAGACGGTTTTTCAGCCAAATTTTATAAGAAATTTCAAGAAGACCTGGAACCAGTTCTAGAGATTCTTTTAAATGAAATTAGAGAAAGTGGGAAGATTCCAGATTCCTGGAATGAAGCAGCAATCACCTTGATACCGAAAGAGACCCAAGATTTAACCAATGTTAAAAATTATCGACCAATTTCACTCTTGAACAATGATTATAAAATCTATGCAAAAATCCTAGCAGAACGCCTCAAAGGGTATTTGAAAGACACTATTGCCGAAAATCAGGCTGGGTTTTTGCCAGGTAGGCAAATAAAAGACAATATGAGGGTTGTTTTAGATGCAATAGAATACTATGATAAGCACCCGGAAAAAGAGGTTGGCTTTTTATTCTTAGACGTGGAGAAGGCATTTGATAACTTGAATTGGGAATTTATGTTCAAAGTGATTGAAAAATTGCAGATGGGCGTAGAATTTACAAGAATGATTAAATCAATATATAAAGAACAAAAGGCTACGGTGATTGTAAGTGCAGAATCAACAGAAGCGTTCCGGGTCAGAAAAGGAACCAGACAGGGCTGTCCCTTATCACCATTGTTATTCATCTGGATTTTGGAGATATTGGTGCAAATGATTAGAGATGATGATAATATAAAAGGTTTGAGTATTAGAGGTTTCTCATACAAATTAAGAGCATTTGCTGATGATATTATGTTTATTGTTGAAGATCCTGTCAATAACATGCCTCTGGTATTTGAAAAAGTAAAAGAGTTTGGCGATCTCACAGGGTTCTATGTAAATAAAAATAAATCGAAAATATTGTGTAAAAATATGAATGTTATAAAGCAACAAATTTTACAAAATCTGACAGAATGTGAAGTGGTTAAAAAGGTTAAATATTTGGGAATTGACATTACAATGAAAAATATCGATTTGTTTAAGAATAATTATGAAAAATTGTGGGCTTTGATAAGGCGCGATTTAGAAAAGTAGGAAAAACTTAGATTATCTCTTCTTGGAAGAATTGCCGTTGTCAAAATGAATGTACTGCCCAGGTTAATGTTTTTGTTTTAGACAATACCAATTGTGAAAGATGTGAATGTGTTGGTGAAATGGCAAAGAGAAATTTTTAAATTTATCTGGGCAGGAAAGAAGCCAAGAATTAAAATGAAAATAATGTATGATATTAAAGACAGAGGTGGCTTCCAAGTCCCAAATTTGCGTTTGTATCATGAAGCTGTATGTATGTCTTGGTTAACTGACTGGGTTAATTTGGAAAACAGAAAACTTTTGGCCCTTGAGGGTCACGATTGCAGATTTGGCTGGCATGCCTATCTTTGGTATGGGAAAAATAAAGTAGACTCAATGTTTAAGCATCATTATGTAAGGAGAACATTGTTTGATGCATGGACCAGATACAAGAACACAGTTCCTGATGAGAGGCCTTTATGGATTGTTCCTGCTGCAGTTATTCATCCCTTTTCAGAATATAAAGGTAATGATTGGTTGAAATACCAAGAGTTGCTTCAAAAGGAAGAGAAAAAATATGTTTTAAAACCAAATAATGAATTAGAATTTGAGTATGGATGGTTACAATATTGTCAAATACGGGACATTTACAAAAAAGACTGTAAAGAGGTTGGTTTTAGAGCTAAGAACGATGAGTTTGAAGATATATGGTTGAAAAAAGAGTGAAAAATGATATCTAAGTTGTATAAAACCTTGTTGACTGTATATACTTTGGATGAAACTGTTAAAGAGCAAATGATAAAATGGGCCATAAATATGAACAAGGAAATTTCTATGGAAGCATGGGAATTTTTGTGGAAAAAAGCTTTTAAAATGTCAACCTGTGTCAATGTAAAAGAAAATTGTTATAAGATGATGTACAGGTGGTATATGACACCAAAAAAGATTGCTAATATTAGTATGGATAAGAACTTGAGTAAAAAGTGTTGAAATGTAAAAAAACAGAGGGTTCTTTTTACCATATGTGGTGGTCATGTGATAAAGCAAAGGTATACTGGTCAAATGTACATTGTGAGATGCTGAAGATATTAAAAATTCCTATTAGGAAAAGTCCGGAGCTTCTTCTCTTAGGTTTGACAATGGAAAAAATTCCACAAGAAAAAAGGACATTATTATGGTATATGATTACATCGGCGAGAATGGCCTTTGCTCAACAATGGAAAGCGGAGATGGTGCCAGATATACAAGACTGGTTAAGAAAACTGCTGTTTCTAGCCGAAATGGACAAAATGACGAAAAAACTAAATGGACAAATGGCAGAACAATATCTAAAAGACTGGGAAGGCCTGAAATTCTACATGGAAATTGAATATAGAATGAAAGGGAAAATGTACAATCTTGATTCGTATTGACATTGAATGAGAAAGGAAACAAATATCAGATTGTATTGTACCTTCTGGAAACTAGGTTTGAAAGAGTCAGGTTTTTACATATTCGAATTGTGTTACCTGGTTTGTCGACTGATACAAGTTTAAACTTGATTACTTTTTAATTCTTTTTTTTGTTATTAGCAGTGTTGGAAGCCTATTGGGGGGTGGGGGGATGGGATGTAATTTTTTTAAATTGTATTGGTAACGATGTTTAACAATGTTGAATGTATCCCAATAAAAATTTGTTTCAAAAAAAAAGAGAGAGTGTGTCTTGTATTTGTCGATGGATCATGCAAGGTAATGTGGACATTGTTGCATGAGAAATGACCCCTGGAGATGTTGTGTCAGCACTGGTAGCTTCTACGTGTTCTTCAAACCGAACACAGTCAGGACATGGAGTGTGCTGACCATGCTCTCTGGGAGGAGCTCAAGCTGACCAGTGGACACATTGAAGGCAGGCCTACAGGGAGGACGCAGGGGTGGAGGGCCATGCTGTATCATGACCTAGTGGCTGACGAAGCCCTGATGGGGAATGGAGGGATCCAGGCTTGCACCCCAGGACAATGTGGTGCTGCCAGGAGGCCACATCTCCTGCAGTCAGATACAAAAGCCTTAGGGGAAGAGGGCAGGCATCAAAATGAACCATGGTCTGTGGCTTGTGCAAGTGGAATGGCACCAGAAATGGGTCCACTAAGTTAGCCATTGGGGGACATGGGGTTTTGCAGGGGACCACAGTATGCACCCTCCATGGGGGAAAGAAGGAGTCACCAAGTGCAGAAGCAAGCCGTAGGCAGCCAGTGATGCACCCAGTGCCACAGACAGAGATAGCTGTGGTAATCACCTCACTGGCAGATGGTAACAACTTAGGATAGATCACCTTCAAGCCTCAGTTGGACTGACCCGGCACAATGGGAACAGATTGATGGAACCAAGAGAGAAGACTTGAACATCTCTGGGACGACATGACCGTGGTGGCCAAATTGGCAATGATGACGGCATGGGTGGGAGGCTGGACCTGTCTTCATGGACATGGAATGACATGTAGTACCAGTCCAGGAGTTCCCAAGACTGCACCCTCAAAATGTGAATGGTTTCCAACCCAAGAGGCAAACTCCAATTGTGCTCCCTCATTCAGGGTACCTAGTGGTGTGGTCTGCCCACCTGGCTGTGTCAGGTGGATGGGTGGGGGTTGGAGTCCTGGCCCCAGTGGGGACCAGCCCACAGCCCCAAGTGGGGACCAGCCCAATGCTGGCTTCCCTACCCAAGGGTAGGTGACATCTGGGTATGGGCCCTCCTTGAAGGGATCCCATAGCACGGTTGGACTGCCTCACTGTGCCAAATTGATGAGTGGGGTTCAAATTCAGTGCGGCCCAGTATTCTTCAAGCCAGAAGGGGGATGATGAGCCATTGTGGGGGGGGGAGCAGCACTACCATGAGTGGGCAGATGATTGGTTGGCTTACAGCTCATCATGCCAGATGATCATTGGTTGTAGGTGTGGAGTGACCATTTGTGATGTCTACATTCCACCAGGATTTCTCACCAGCACAGTTATCACATTGCTGGCTTGCTGGATGACAGCTTTAACCCTTGAAGAAACCACAAGGCAATGTTAATGTGCCATGCCAAGGGATTTTGGCCCCCAACCTGCTAGAAACTGCATGCTGAACCCCAGGTGGTGGGTGGCTATCTTGTTGGTAGCAGGCAAATGATGTTGGCGGTGGAGTCATGGGATGACGGGCAGCATGCCAGAGAAAGGATACTGAAAACCAATGTAAGGTCCAGGTGAGTGGGTTGTGCTGCCATCACATTGATCGTGGGGGGAAGGCATGTCTCCCATTTTGCAAGGGATCATGGCAAGTGACGTGGAATATTTGTGTTATGCTTGACACCGCAACATGACATGTCAACAGCACCTGGTTCTAAGGATGCCACCAGGCAGGCCTGGAAAAATGACGCTTTCCCCACAAGGGGACATCATTCCACCATCATCTTCCTGAACAGAACCTTGTGGAGGTCTCCTATCTGAACATCTGTCATGTTGCAAGCAGGCAGCCTGACATGAAACAGTGCATGCCTCCCCTTTATGAGAATGCTTTATGGTACATGATAGCATTGACTGCCTGGGAGGAATCAGTGTGGGACAGCTAGCACATTGATGGTGTTTGGAACTGGATGGGGGCACACCATCACACCAGGCTGCGGTGCATGCATCAGTTACAACATGACATGTTCTCCACATCTTGGGAACAGCCCCTCTGGAACACTGCTGGCAACAGAACCCAAGAAGGAGCAGGGATGCAGATCCGTGTGTGGGAAGCATACTGGGGCAATGGCTGTGGCTTGACATGCTGTCCCTCATAGCCCAGTGAGGACATGGTGCCAGGTGGCCTTCCAGTACTAGAAAATCCTTCACTGCCAGGTGATCATGACACTAGCAGAGGAACACCACAGGGGCATGGGGCCAGAGGACTAGACGCTGACCTCTTGTCACACAAGTTTGGCAGGAGGAGTCAGCAGGTGTAGAAGCCAGCAGTGGGATCGGACACTATTGAGCCACTGCTAGACCAGTGAAGTGCAATGGGAACTGCTTGATGGAACAGGAAGAGAAGACCAGGATGGCAGGGTATATGGATCTGGATGAAGAGGACCAGTAGGGCCTGGGTGGCCTGCTGCCAGATTGAGCCATGGACCATTACTTGGGCAGCATCCTACCATGATGACGAGACCTTGGTAGAGTCTGGTAATCAGATTGTCGAAAGGGGTGGCAAAGCGGCCCATAATTGCCATGGAAGAGGCCAGCCATCTTGGGAGCACACCCCTTTCTTGGGTCATTGAGGAGAGGATGAGCCATCCATGGAAATCACATTGCCTGCAGATCAAATAGGGAGACATGGTCAGGAGTTCCCAGAAGTGGCACCTCTCCATGTGGGTGACATCCACACCCAGAGGCCTCCATCCTAGAGACTCCTCTGAACACAGTATACTATTCCATGACTGGCAAGATTGGCATTGGCCAGTTATCCCATTGACGTGATGTGATGTGGAAAAACTTATCTGCCTCCAGAGAAGGAGACCATGCTGGCATTTGTACCCACTCAAAATCTGGGGGGAGGTCTTCAATATGCACAGTAGCCACATTCCTGGAGAAAATGCCAGCATCTCCAAACAGAGCCCTCCAGGAGGACTCGTGTCTGCTCAGTATCACCGTCCATTAGATTCCTCTGGGTGCAATATGAAATTCCATGGCTGGTTGAGTTGGTGGTGCTGGCCAATTATCCTGTGGATGGTGGGCAGAACACAGGTTGTGAATGCGTGGAAAGACATGGCTGGCTCGGTGGTGGGGATGCCATCCAAACAAGTGAAACCACAGTGGAGTATCCCTATTGGGCTGGCAACCACATTCCTAGCAGGAGGAGAGGGAGATGACATGATGGTTGGCACTTGATGGGCTGAAAATGGCAGCTCCACCAAACAGTTCCCCCAGAATGACTTGTTTCTGACCAGTCATCACCCTGTAAGGTGGAAGCACAATGGGACAAACAGTACAGCATGGAAAGTGATGGCCATCCACTACAATCATGTTGCCTAGAGGCAAAGAGGTTGATTGAGACTGCAGTGAACTGTATGGTGACCCAAACTGGGAGGACTTCAAAGACTGACCGCACATATGGGATCACACCGGAGTGCCCGTGTGGGAAAACTAGGTCTCAGAGCTACTCACTGAGTGTGGGAATGTGTGCTAAGACAGGTGAGCAGGAAATTGTTGTGGGTGGCACCTTCTCCTGGCTTAAACAGGGGACAGCGGGAAGACAAGCCTAAACTATGTATGGACAACCTGGTTCTGGCAGGAGTCTCCAGGACCTGGTTCATAGTGTCACCACATGGACAGTGGTCTGTCGATGCTGATGTCATCATCGGAGAACATCACCTAGATCTGTGAGAAATAACTTGGGAGAAGGCACTGCCAAGTAGACAATGTGCCAAGTCCTGTGGACCAGCCAGCAACACCCAGAACCCATTTCACCCAAGAGTGTATAAAAAGGGAAGGGCTGTTTAGGCACATCTTGTCTGTGAGAGACCCAGTAGCATGGTGTGCCCACTTGGCTGTGGCTGACGGGGGGGGGGAGAATCTCAGTCCTGACACCAGTGGGCACGGACCTGCAATGGGACCAGATGGAGGAATGCTCTCCCTCCTAATGGGAGGTGATGTCCATGTATGGGCCTCTCAAAGAGGAGTCCAGTAGTGTAATCTGTCCTCCTGGCTATGGCGGGCAGACGTGGTGAACTCAGTCCTGAGCTCAGTGGATACTGCACCATCAGGAGCCTGGACTCATGGTGAGTCCCAAAACCTGGAGATGTTTCTGCCACTGGACAAAAGCTAGAAATGGCATCCCCCAGATATCAGGTAGCCAGCACATATGGAGCATTTTTTGAAATGGGACTGAAGCCATGCTGGAAAAAAATTGAAAGGAAGGGAGTTCCCTGCTGGCCCAGAGACATGTTGCCAGAGGACAGAAGTCAATGGTTGTGGGTGAGAAAGGACAAGGCCTGAAGGAATTGCCACTTGAAAAACCGATGGGGGAACTCCTTGGCCAGCAGAGGCATAGGTGGGGGCCCTGGACGATGGTAGCCATGGGCACTGGGAGGATTTTGTTGTGGACAGTTCTCAATTTTCCAGGTGGCAGAATGATGGCATGAGGCCTTGGGGAAGGAGTTTGGACATGTGGCAGTGGTAGTCACTGAGAAAGGCTGACAAGAGTGGGGACACCCCCTTCATGGGCACAGATGGAGGGCGTAAAGTGGAGCTCGATGGACCACACAAACTCCAGGATGAGCAACCTAGACAGATGGTGGCATGACGGTGGAGACATTCTGGTTGGGTGTCCCCAGTCCCATTCCCCCCTCACCCCAAGCCCATTCCCCCTCACTCTGAGACTGGTTATCACCATACCAGTAGGCAAACTGAAGCTTGACCAGTGAATTTCAATTTTGGGGCAGGTCCCAAGACCCACAGACTCGCGGCCCCCAAACCTAGAGGCCTAGACCAAAGGGAAGTAGCTTAGGAAAAATTTAGCCTTGCACAGGCTTGGGGGTTTGTTAAATACTGGGTTCCATGGATGGTCTGACCCCAAGCTCAGTGATCAGCTCTGCTTTATTAGTAATTCAGCCAGAACAAATGCAAAGACCCAAGGCAACAGCTCTGTTTAAATAGCATGCAAACACCACCCACTCCCCAAACAACTACTAATAATAGGCTATTGTCAGACCTATAATTTCCTCATTGGTCAACTCCAGAGTCCTGGTGGGCTATTTTTCTAGAGCTCCAAGCTCAGCCAGTCTCTGGTAAAAACAGTCCTGGAATGTTCCAGTCCCAATACATAACACCTCTCCCCACTAAGTTCCAAAGCACCTTAACACACATAGGGTGATTTCCCACTAAAGCTGCCTCGGGGTTGCGCTGCCGTTTGCCCCGATACTATTAGTCAATTTCACACCGAAGCCGCGGGGCTGCATTTTGACCCGCGGCTTCGCTCGATTTCCCCGCAGTTTCGTAATCCTGTTTTTTGCGGATTACGAAACTGCGGGGGAATCGAGCGAAGCCGCGGGTCAAAATGCAGTCCCGCGGCTTCGGGTGTGAAATTGACTAATAGTATCGGGGCAAATGGCGGCGCAACCCCGAGGCAGCTTTAGTGGGAAATCACCCATAGTCTTCAAGGTATGTTGGCTTGCACCTTTCCCAGTGAGAGCGTCTAGGCTCGGATGGTGGTGGCAAAGCCACAGGAGCTGAGTCTGGGGTCATTGTCACAGTGCTGAGGGAAAATGACAAATCAGGAACAGAGTCTGGGGGCTCTGGAACAGTCAGTATGGCTGTGGGTGACTCTGTGTGGTTAGGCTGGTCCCTGGAGCAAGCTGCGTCCCACTCCAAGCTGTACTCCTGCAGCGGCGGTGGCAGTTTCAGGCAGCTGGCTTCCGTGGTGGCTGGTGCCGGCTCGGCTTTCTCCGGTAGGAGACAGCAGTGAAGCTGATTGATGTGCCTGCGTAAGACTTGTCCGTCATCCACGGACACCTCGTATGACACAGGACTGGTGACCCTGATGACCCTCATGGGAACCCACATAGGACCGCTGGATTAGTTCCGAGCATAGACAGGGTTGCCTGGGAAGAATCCTTTGGGTGCTTCTTGGATCCCTGAAAATGAGCGGTTCTCTGGTGCTCAGTCCAGGTGCAGCCAGTCTAACTGGGTTGTGAGGCACCGGCCCATAAGGAGCTCTGCTGGGCTGCAGCCGGTGGCTGAGCTCGGAGTTGTCCAGTGACCCAAGAGGAAAGTTGCCAACCGGTGTTCCCAGTTGCCATGGATGAGCTGCCTGAGAGAGTTCTTGGTGGTGCACACCATCATTTCTGCTTGTCCGTTGGTGGCCAGGTGGAATGGTGCAGACCAGATGTGGCGGATCAGGTAGTGGCCCAAGAACTCCTGAAACTCTTATAACGTAAAAGCAATCCCATTGTCCAGCACGACCATGTCAGATAGACCATGCGTGCAGAAAATACAGGTGAGGGCCCAGAGGAGGTGGAGGCGACAGGAACAACCTCCAGCCATTTGGTGTAGGAATCCACCAATATGAAGAATATCTGGCCCTGGGAGGGGCCAGCAAAGTCCAGGTGTATCTAGGACCATAGGGTCCAGGTGGACTCCCACTGCTGTATGGGAGCTGGGGGGGGCTCTGGTCGGGTCTCCTGGCAGGCCTGGCAGTGCTTTTTTTTTTTTTTTTGAGAATAAACTCTCCTAAAGAGGAGAGAATTTTATTGCTTTTTATAAAAAGAAAAGGGGAAGGTATATAGCTGGATTAAGAAAAAGAGTGGAGTGAGGTTTTTTTCTGTTAAAAGATTAGTTTTAGTTACTATAATTACAAATTTTGGCAACCACCACGGTTGGAAGATCTTCTTTTCATCTTTCGAAAATCCAAAGTCACTCTGTTAATAAAGTTAGTAAAGTCCATTGGGGTTAGTTATTAATCAGCTCCTTTCTGACATTCCACGAACTATTTCTTTGGGTGTCTTCCTTTTATATCTCTCAAGTTGTAAGATGGGCCCTCTTTAGGCTTCTTGTCTCCCGCTCCAGCACCTCCCTCCTCTGGATCGCTGTCTTCTTTGCTGCTTGAATCAGTCCAAATTGCGAGTGCTGCATCTTCCTCTGTACTGGCGTGTCTCTTCAGAAATTCTTGTGCTTTGAAGACGGAGTCTATCTTCTCTCTTTTATCATATTTAAAAATTAGTCCTTCGGGAATGCACCATCTGTAAATTGTCTGATGTCTTTGTAAGAACGTGGTCAATTCTTTATATGCTTTTCTTTTCATACGGATTTCATAGGGAACATCTTTCAAAGTTCTGATGGTCTGCTCCCCAATTTTCAAGGGCACCGCTGAAACTGAATGCAGAATTTGATCTCTAGTACGCTGCTTAGTAAACTTGACAACCACTTCTGCTGGCAGATTATTTTTCTTTGTAAAGGCTGAATAGGCTCTATAGGCCATATCCATCTCTTCTTTCAATTCCGACACTTCTCTGCCAGTTAGGGGTGCCAAGGCATTCGCCAATGTAGTTCTGAGATCCTCTTTTTCTTCTTCTTTAATGCCCTGAAAGCGGAGAGTCCGATTTGATTTTTCCATCTGTAACATTAAAATTCTTTTTTCTTGCATATCCTGATGTTTTTCTAATTTATTGACCTTTCTCTTTATTTTCTTGGTGTCTTCCGTTGAGACCAAACATTTTTGCGCAATCTCCTCCATCTTCTTTGTTGTTTCTGTTAATTGTTTTTGTTGACTGTTGAGAACACTTTCCATGTTACACAAAGTTTCGCTGATTTTCTGCATTTGATCCAGCAGAGGGTGCAGTGACTCGCTTTTCTGTTGATTGACAGCTAGCTCTGGTGGGGGGGTGCCCAGACCGGAAGTTCCTCCCCCCTTCTTTTCCGGCTTCTGCGGGACCTTTTTAAATGCTGACATCTTTTAAATTGTTTACTTTATCAAAGTTCGTGCCGCGTCACTCAGGAGACCAACAAACTCTTAGTCTTCAATGCTTCCCCAAAGGTATTTTCACCAACTCTTTTTTCCCTTTACCCCCTCCGCTTTTCTTTTATAAGTCCCGTTTCTCAAGGGGGGTGGGGATTCCTCCCTCCTCCCATCCGCTTATACGCTTGCGGGGGGTTTCAAATTTTCGCTTCAAAATAGATCTCCAACTCACGGTTCGATGCCAGATCTTTCCGCTTATCTTTGATTCAATCGCTTTATTCACTCCTGGAAGTCGGTTGCGTTGCTAAGTCCCATTACGGGCACAACGCAGCGGGGCCGATTGGGGCGTGGAGAAAGCCTCAATTTCCCGGCTGTTTGCCGGCAAAGAGGCTACTCCCCAAGCGCCCCCGGTTCGGAGCCTTTACCTAAGGCTCACTAGGGTCTTTCGCATATGCAAAGACCCCCCCAAACTGCGCGTGGGCTAACCATCTCCGGGAGCGTCCCGAGAGGTGGCCGCCATTCGCTCCGCCGAAACCAAAAGTCACAGGCCTGGCAGTGCTTGACCCAAGCCTCAATCAAGCCTTTTTCTCAAGGCGAGAAAAAGACAGAGGATGACGCTTTTTGTCTGGCAGTTTGTGTCATCACCAGGAGATTCAGCAGGTTTCTCTGCCCACCCAGCCAGCCAGCCAGTGACCCCAGTAATTCCCCCCCCCAAGTCCACCATGATATTTTTTCATGAGTGCAAGGAGAACTAGACTTGCAGAAAATCTTTTTTTTTTTTAAACAAAATTTTTATTGGGATACATTCAACATTTCCAATCACGTTACCAATACAATTTCAGAAAAGAAGATCCCCGTCCCAATCCCCCCACCCCCTAATAGGCTTCCAACACTGCTAATAACAAACAGAAAAATTATAAGGCAATCAAGCTTAGACTTAAGTACATCGACAAACCAGGTAACACATTTGAATTATATATAACCTCTACAATTTCAGCATATTGTATATAACAGTACATACAGTTCAAAATTCATTTCATTTCTCGTTCAATATCCATACGTATCCAAGTTATATATTTTCCCCTTCATTCTATATTCAGTTTCTAGATACAATTTCAATCCTTCCCAGTCTTTTAGGTATTGTTCTGCCATTTGTCCATTTAATTTCTTTGTCATTTTGTCCATTTCCGCTAAAAATAACAGTTTTCTCAACCAGTCATGTACATCTGGCACCTTCTCCATTTTCCAATGCTGAGCAAAGGCCATTCTCGCCGACGTAATCATGTACCATAACAATGTCCTTTTGTCTTGTGGAATTTTTTCCATTGTCAAACCGAGGAGAAGAAGTTCTGGCTTTCTCTCAATTGGGATTTTCAGTATTTTCTGCATCACACAATGTATATTAGACCAGTATGCTTTCACTTTATCACATGACCACCACATATGGTAAAAAGAACCCTCTACTTTTTTACATTTCCAGCATTTATTACTCAAGTTCTTATCCATACTAATATTGGCAATCTTTTTTGGTGTCATGTACCATCTATACATCATCTTATAACAATTTTCTTTTACATTGATACAGGTAGACATTTTAAAAGATCTTTTCCACAAAAATTCCCATGATTCCATAGAAATTTCTTTGTTCATATTTATGGCCCACTTTATCATTTGTTCTTTAACAGTTTCATCCAAAGTATATACAGTCAACAAAGTTTTATACATTTTTGATATCATTTTCCGTTCTTTTTTCAACCATATATTTTCAATATCATCATTCATAGCTCTAAAACCAAACTCTTTACAGTCTTTTTTATAGATGTCCCTTATTTGACAATATTGTAGCCAACCATACTCAAATTCTAATTCGTTATTTGGTTTTAAAACATATTTTTTCCCTTCTTTTTGCAACAATTCCTGATACTTCAACCAGTCATTACCTTTATATTCTGAAAACAAATGTATAACTGCAGCTGGAACAATCCACAGAGGCCTTTCATCCGAAATTGTATCCTTATACCTGATCCATGCATCAAACAGTGTCCTCCTTACATAATGATGCTTAAACATAGAGTCAGCTTTGTTTTTCCCATACCAAAGATAGGCATGCCAGCCAAATCTGCAATCGTGCCCCTCAAGAGCTAAAAGTTTTCTATTTTCCAAATTTACCCATTCAGATAACCAAGACATACATACTGCTTCATGATACAAACGCAAATTCGGGACTTGGAAGCCACCTCTGTCTTTAATATCATACATTATCTTCATTTTAATTCTTGGCTTCTTCCCTGCCCAGATAAACTTAAAGATTTCTCTTTGCCATTTTACCAACACTTTTCCATCTTTCACAATTGGTATTGTCTGAAACAGAAACATTAACCTGGGCAGTACATTCATTTTAATAACGGCAATTTTTCCAAGAAGAGATAACCTTAGTTTTTCCCATTTTTCTAAATCACTCTTTATCGAACCCCACAGTTTTTCATAATTATTCTTAAACAAATCTATATTTTTCATTGTAATTTCAACTCCCAAGTACTTAACCCTTTTAACCACTTCACATTCTGTCACATTTTGTAACATTTGTTGCTTTGTACCAGTCATATTTTTACACAGTATCTTAGATTTATTTTTGTTGACATAAAACCCTGCAAGATCACCAAACTCTCTTACTTTTTCAAATACCTTAGGCATATTATTAACAGGATCTTCAACAATAAACATAATATCATCCGCAAATGCTCTTAATTTAAATGAAAAACCTCCAATATTCAAACCTTTTATATTATCATCATCTCTGACCGCTTGTAGCAAAATCTCCAAAATCCAGATAAATAACAATGGTGACAGGGGACAACCTTGTCTAGTACCTTTTCTTACCCGGAACATATCTGTTGATTCTACACTGACAATCACTGAAGCTTTTTGTTCTTTATATATCGATTGAATCATTCTTGTAAATTCTACGCCCATCAAAGATTTCTCAAGCACTTTAAACATAAATTCCCAATTCAAATTATCAAAGGCCTTCTCTGCATCCAAAAATAAAAAAGCAACTTCTTTTTCAGGGTGTTTATCATAATACTCAATTGCGTCCAAAACAACCCTCATATTGTCTTTAATTTGTCTATTTGGTAAAAAACCAGCTTGATCTTCAACAATAGTATCTTTCAAAAACTTTTTAAGGCGCTCTGCCAATATTTTTGCAAATATTTTATAATCGTTGTTCAATAATGAAATGGGCCGGTAGTTTTTAACATTTGTTAAATCTTGCATTTCTTTAGGGATTAAGGTGATTGCAGCTTCATTCCAGGAGTCTGGGATCTTTCCTGTCTTTCTAATTTCATTTAGAAGAATCTCCAACACCGGGACCAAATCTTCATGAAATTTTTTATAAAATTTAGCTGAAAAGCCATCCGGACCTGGGACTTTAGAGATTTTTGCCTCAGCTATTGCTTTACTGATTTCGTCTTTAGTTATTGCAGCATTTAAAAATGTTTTCATTTCGGGGTTTGGTTGTATCAAGTTAGCTTTGGATAAGTAATCCAACATTTTTTGAGGATCCGCTTGCTTCGATTGAAAGAGAGTTGTGTAATATTTTAAAAATTCCCTTTTAATTCCTCCTGGGTCTAAAATCTCTTTATTTCCATCTTTCAAACAGGTGATTGTTTTATTCTCTCTTCTTTTCTTTAATTGCCATGCTAAATATTTGCCAGGTTTATTTGCACCTTCAAAGGATTTCTGTTGCAATTTTTTCAAGTTCCAAAATACTTCTTTGTTCAACCTTGCCTCATATTGCTCCCTTAGAATCCTCAATTCTCTCAAAATCTTCTTTTTACCAGGCCTTTTCTTAAGTTCTGTTTCTTTTTTCCGAATATTTTCCATAATTTCTTTGTCTATCTTCATTTGTTGTTTCTTTTCATTATTATTAATTGCAATCAGATGTCCTCTCATCACAGCCTTGTAGGCTTCCCATACCGTTTGCGTCTGTACACTTTTATTTAAGTTCAATTGAAAGTATGTTTGGGTTTCTGACCTTATTTTATCCACGATATTTTGCTTGTCCAGCAAATCTTCGTTAAGTCGCCATCGAAATTTTTTCCTCTTAACATACGTTGACCATTTTATCGGACTGTGGTCAGAAAGAATCCTAGGCAATATCTCAATTTTGCATGTTTGCAAGATTAAATTCTCTGTCATCCACATCATATCTATCCTGGAAAAAGATTCGTGTCTTGATGAATAAAAAGAGTACTCTCTATCTCTGGGATGTTTGATTCTCCAAACGTCTGCCAAGTGTTCATGTTTAGTCAATTGGAAAAAGACTTTAGGAAGTTTGCCCATGGCCTCAATTCCTTTTTTTGATTTTCTATCAACAACATTGTCAACAGTACCATTAAAATCGCCCATTAAAATCGTTTGCTCATAGGTCAACTGTCGTAGTTGTTCCCACAGATCCTGAAAAAGTTTTCTTTTGCCCCATTGGGAGCATAGAGATTAACAATTAATGTCTTTTTGTTCTGCAGCACAACTTCTACCGCCAAAAATTTCCCTTCATCGTCTTTAAAAATTTCTTTTGGTTCCAGCTCTTTTTTAATATATGTAACAACTCCTTTTTTCTTTTGAGAGGAGAGTGAATAAAATTCCTCTCCTAATCTTTTTTGAATCAAAAATTTGGCATCTGATTTTTTAATATGTGTTTCTTGCAAACAAACAATATCACATTTCTGTTTTTCCAACCAGAGTCTGATATTTTTCCTTTTTTGGGGTGAATTCAGTCCATTAACATTCCATGAAATTATTTGACTCTCCATGTTGATTCTGTAATTATTTATCAGAGTCTTTAAAATTATCATTGATGAATCTGGTCATTTGGTCAACTGACTTGATGGTGACTCTCTTCTGCTTGAACGAAAAACTGACACCTTTAGGAATTTCCCATCTATATCTTATGCCCTCTGTTTTCAGCTTGTCAATCAGGTCTTTAAAAAGTCGTCTGTCCTGAAGCATCGCTCTGGGTAATTCCTTTAGGACCATGATTTTCTTGTTGTCAATTATGAAGTCATCCTGAAATTGTTGCTTGAACAAATCCTCCTTCAGCTTCTTAGATATAAACTGGACAATTACATCTCTAGGTAATTTTTTCCTTTGCGCAATCGCAGAATTGACTCTGTATACCACATCAATCTGTGCCGCCACTCTCTCCTCTTCCATTTTCAAAAAGTCTGCAACAGCATCTACCATGACTGAATGGATGTCCTCATTCTTGTCTTCAGGGATCTCCCTGAATCTCATGTGGTTAATCATTGCATTATATTGGACCATCACATTCACTTTATTTGTTTCTAAAGTGACCTCAGCTATATTAGATGCTACTCCCTTCACCCTTACATCCATCTCATCTGCTCTTTTGGTCAGCGTCTGTATCTCTTTTGTAATTCCAGACATTTCTTTTTTCAGCTCTGTTACTTCTGTTATTACAGTCTTTTCCAGCTTCAGAATCGCGTCCATCACTCGTTTCTCCATAGCTTCCATCATGCCCTGTAGCTTTTTTTCCTCTTTCCCAGCCATTTTCGGGGAGGACCAGGTATTTGCCCTCTGTCGTTGCCGCAGGTCATAAGCCGTTGTTCAGAATTTTCCCTCCAACTCACTCTAAATCAAAGTCCTTCTTGTGCCCACCTAAATCGCACTAATTTCACTTTTTTATATTAAGTCTTTCGTTTAAAATCAAAGAAAATTTTTCTGACCTTCCCAAAATGGCGGGCGCAATTTCTCTATGGTAAATGGTTCTTCCGGGTACTCACTTCCTGTCCGGCAATCTTAATGGTCCCCCTTGTTCCTGATTTCTTCCCTTCTTCCGGCCTCCTTGGTCTTCTCTAGGATGATTACTTGTCTGTTCTGAAGTCACTTCCTGTTTTGCCGATTTCTGCTGCAGCAGCTACAGTACTTTTCCACTGCAGTTCTCGCGGAGTTACTGTTAGTTTCTATTTTAAAGTCAATAATCTAACCGCAGGAATGATCAACAATTTGGCTTTTTGGCCTTTTTTAGCTGTTTAACTGCACTTTTTCCGCTCCAATGTTAGTACAACAGATACAGCACGATCATGCGCTTCATCGGGAGTTGTTTATTTTCGGCCGAAATGCGTCTCCGGTGAGCAATTTTAAAAAGTTACCTTCAAAGTCCGTGTCTTGTTATAGCAGTGTTTCCTTGATATCAGTTTCCGTAGAATGTCTTGGAGGTCTGGGTCATGCGTTCTTATGTTGAGAATCCAACTCGGTGGGGTCTTGTAGAGATTTTCCGAAGTGCCTTCTCTGGGGGAGGGGATCAAGGCTGGTCACGGCGCTCTTTAAAGCCCCGCTATCAGCCGATCTCAACTCCTCTCTCGGGCCAGGCTCTCTGCCAGTCACCCCCCTGCCTGGGGGGATCTGCGGTGGGCTATTTGAAGCCCACCCTGTCGTCAAGACCCTCCGTTTGCTCTGGGAGCTCTAACGAGCAAGCCAGAACACCTTAGGACGCCATGAATCCCAGACCGGAAGCCACTGTACTTGCAGAAAATCTGACGCAAACAAAGGATAGTTGTGCGCCTCCAGTGAATAGATACACACACACCCTCCCATTCTAAGGGAGAAGAATGGAGGTCTCTCATTGGAAATTGGTGTTGCCTGTCAGCCTCAGATGCTCAATATTGGTCCCTTGATGGCTGGAAAATCCCAGCCACACCTGCTTTTCCACATGAAACTCTAGGGGCGAGGTTTCTCTGCCAAGAGTGCATGAATACTTCTAAGCTGGAACAAGAAGCTCAGCAGCCTTGGGGGCCGGACACATGACCTCTGAGCTGGTCCATCTGAGCCTCAAACCATGCGAAGTTTGGGCTGGATATTGGCTTGGCGTTTGGGTCTGTGCCCATCCCTAATTATTATTCTGATTATTAATTATCCTCATCTCCAAAGCATCCTAGAGGAAGTGACAGTGAATGGCACTGGCATGTCATTCTTTTTAAGACAAATGCTCTATGTTTTCAGGCAGAAATAATTATCCTGATTGTTGTTAGGATTGTTTCCTACAGCCCTTTAAGAAAATACACAAAACTTTACAATGCTTCTTCGTCCTTTACCATGCTTCATTCTTCTTTGCAGCATGTCAGAGCCTTCTGGGTTCACTGATTTTCCAGCATGGCCTAGAGGCTGCCTTTTGGGTGGGTGCCTCACTCCCTGAGCCGAGGAACACCATCTGTGGTTGCCCAGTCATGGGGTGGAATTCTTTACTCCATTCCTTGTGGGTGAGCCTTTTTTCTATTTAGGTTTATAGCATATCTCTCCTTATATATAATCCTGTTTTTATGTGACTCTTTTCTGAACATTCCACACGCTCCCACAGCCTTTGGCTCTCTGATCTGTCACTCAGAGGGTGTCCCTAGCCACTGGCTGCGTTGCCTGAGTCCCATCTAGCCGCCACTCAACAGTACTTGCGTACCATTGGCCGGGTGCTGGGTTTGCTCCTCTTTCCCGCCCACTCCTTCAGCCACTGTGCCCTGTCAGAATTTCTGGCAAACGGCTTTCTCTCCTGATGAAGACACTTGCCACCTGTGTGGGACTAATTTTTCCCCTCAGTAGCTGTTGGTAGGTGTAATGAAATGGCAGTTACCTGTGTTTGTGAAATGGCTGTCATCTGTGGTTGTTTCTTTAAAATGTTCCCCCATAAGGCTTGAGCTGTAGTTCCAGAGAGAGGCCTGCAGGGGTATCACTCACTGGGTTGAATGGGGCTTCCTCATCTGCTGGCCTACAGTTCCCAGCTGCCCCAAGGCCAAAAAGTGCAAGAAAAGAGGGGTCGTCCCAAGGGACAGGGCAGTAACAATATAGACTCCAGCTAGGCCACAAGCCAGAGATGTCGGGAAACCCTGGGAGGCAGCAGAAATTCAGCCACTCTACAGTCAGCTGGACTGGGGAATGAATGGAAGTTTCCCTGCTCTCTTGGGCAGGAGAGAGAGGCTGAAGCAGAGCCAGAGGCCACAGCCTCCAGCGGTAGAGAGTACTGTGTGTAGGGAAAGAGGATTACATTTACCCCTTGTTGATTTATGCCCTGTTGGTTCATGGTGTGTGCTTACTCCTACAGTTTTGACTTATTCATTTAGTGTGTGCGTGCTCCATAATTGTGTAAATAGTTAAATACATTATTTTATTTGGGCTAATAAACTATGTTGTGCTCTGACCACATAGTCTTCCCTGCTCTGCACAATACCAAAGGGAGTGGGTAGTCCAGGGAAGCAAGGAAAGGCCAGACCCTTGGGTTACCAACTTTCCAGGGACCACCAAAGACTGGGGATGCCATCTCCAGATAGGCAGTACCAATTCAGTGAGTGGTGGCAGTGAATTTAAGGAGTGAGATACACCCACAGGATGAGGTTGGGAGGCAAACAGCGGAGTTGTAAACTGGAGCCCATTTCGCCACAGTAGGCAACCAAGCTTGGTTCAGACAAAGGAAGAAAACCCTTTGCAGGCCTTTGTGAAGAACTCATTGGGGCTGTTCCTGTCTATGGTTGCCATCTCCAGGTAGGGAGATTCCTGGAGATTTTCTGGTAGAGTCTATGGAAGCCAGGGTTTGGGGAGGGGAGAGGCCTCAGCTGAACAGAATGCCATAAAGCCCACCTTCCAAAGCAGTTATTTTCTCTAGGGGGGAGAGATCTGTTGTATGGAGTTCAGTTGTGATACCAGGTGATCTTCAGGCTCCATCTGGAGGTTGGCTACCCTGGGCATCACAGTCAGTGCTTCAGAGCAGGGTCTGCTAGATCCAGGTTCTTGCTGTAGAAGCTGAGTGGGGTGATTTTGGACCAGTCACAGACTTTCATCCTAACCTACCTCACAGGGTTGTTGTGCAAGTCAAAAGGGGGAGAGGAGAATGATGTAAGCTGCTTTGGTCCCCATTGCACAGAAAGATGAGTTTTCCACCTGGGAAATCATTGTTGCCAATCTCCAGGTAAGGGCTGGAGATAACTCAGAGTTACAACTGCTCTCCAGATGGCAGAGATCAGTTCCCCTGGAGAACATGGTGGACTCTGTGTCCTTATACCCTGCTGAGATGGCCCCCCTCCATGACAGCCAATGTGACGTGGAAGTCAGGGTTTCAGAGCACCGTAGAGGCTGCAGGTGGGGAGGGGAGATGGAAAGCTGAAGAGGGGGAAATAAAGGTAGGTTGATGCTTGGCTGGGAAGGAGATAGGATTGCCAACTCCAGGTGGGAGATTCCTGGAGATTTCAGGAATGGGACCTGGAGAATGTGAGGTTTGAGAAGGGGTGGGACCTCAGACAGGTACAATGCCATAGACTCCACCCTTCCAACCAGCCATTCCCTCCCGGGGAACCATTGTTGCCAATCTCCAAGTGGGGATTATATTGAGATATGGATCTGAATGTGAGAGGTAGCAAGCAGTTACTATAGATGAGTTTGATCTACCTGTCAAACCTAGCTGTCAGATTAGCAGTCATGTAACTACAGACAGGTGCTTCCTCCTGGTGTTGTTCATTCAGGACAGGGATTACATCACCTTGTTAGGGATTGGCTAGAGCTCAGCATAATAGCTGTATGCTTAGTCAGCTATGGGGGGATTCAGCTCTCAAAGACTAAGGTGTGCTATGCTGTTCAAATGACTAGGTAAATCTCTGTATATATTCTGTATATATTCACCTATAAAGTCTTTGTGCACCTCCATATCTGGGCAGTCTCCCAAGGAGATCACTCATAATTACAACTGATCTCCAGGAGGGAGGGAGGAGGAGATGGAAAGCTGAAAGGGGCAGATAATGGCAGGTTGATGCTTGGCTGGGAAGGAGATAGAGTTGCCAACTCCAGGTTGGGAAATTCCTGGAGATTTGAGGGGTGGAACCTGGAGAGGCTGAGGTTTGAGGAGGGGTAGGACCTTAAACAGGTATAATGCCATAGACTCCACCCTCAAACCAGCCATTTCCTCCTGGGTAACAATTCAGGTAGCAGATATCAGTTCCTCTGGAGAAAATGGTGGACTCTGCGTCATTATGCTGACACAGTTGACACTGAGTGTCCACGGCCTTGGCATGCTCCCAGAGCCTCTTTCTAGAGCTTGTTGTGTTTATTTCCACAACGGGCCTTATTCCTAGTAGTAAATAATAGTAGATGTAATTTGGTTTTAATAATAACAATTTAGTAGTTGAATATTATTGAGGCTACACTTAGAGTTCAGCAGTGATCACTTAATTGCAGCTGGGTTGGTATTTTGGGGGGCACTGTGACTGTGTTTGTGCAATAGGTAGTATATTGGCTCATAATTAGTCCTTGCTTAATTGTTATACTTACAACCCTACTGTTGCCTGCCTACAAATAAATAAATAAGCTCTCCTTGCAGGGTTTTGGGGGGTTTTTTTGGTAGTTTATAATTTGCAGTTACCATTTTCATTAATAGGTTTCTTGGTGGTTTATTTATGCTCTGTCTACAGCTATATTTTTTAGATCAGCTTTAGCTGAGCTGTGAATTTTTCTACAGGCAGTTAAATTTAGTTGGCTACTGGTAGAAGCATATTTACTTTACTACTTTTGAATTTAGTTTTGAATTTGTGTCATATTCATCTGGCAAGATGCCTTCAACGTGCTCTGCCTCTGCCAGCAAAACCAGGGCAACTACGAGTCAGGTGCCCCCTGCAAAAAATGCTGGTAAAGACAAGTGCACGGCCACCACAATTGCAACAAAAACAGCTAAAAGGTTGACTAGGGATCCACCCCTAGTAAACCTGGCTCATCTCTAGCCAGGGCTGGTAGTGAGAAAGTGCCCCAGGAGCTGGCAAGGTCTGGGCACAGCAATCCTTCAAAAGTCCTTGCCACCAGCAATGACCCTGTTCTGACAGCAGTGGTTGATAATTCAGCTGTCTTGCTGGGGATCATGCAGACACTCAAGCACCTTTCACAGAGCTTTAATCAAATGGGAGGGCAGTCACCATCATCAGCGCAGCCAGGCCCTGCACACAAGAGCAGAGCCAAGAGGCCACTTTCCCCTCCAGTGACTCCGAGGAGGAGGAAGTCCAGAGACATCCCCCAGGCAAGAGGTGCACCAGGCAGCACAAGTCTCAGGCCAAGAGACTGCTGGCAATGATTCAGGGTCAGGTGAGTCTTCCTCGGAGGAGGATTCCTATACATGCGGCAGGGGATTACTGGGAAAGGGGGTCCATATCCAGTTTGCCACCTTGGGCCTGGAGGTGTAGAGGACGGGAAGCAGGTCTTGGCGCTGTTTGGGGATCTGAACTGGCTGATGCTGGCAGGACTTCTCTGGCCTTTAGTGATGCAGATGATCCCCCTGGCATTCATTCACCTAGGAAAATGCTTTCTGATGCTCCAGAAGGCAAGACTAGAGCTAATGGGTTTAAGATACAGGATGGTACATTTCAGTTGAACCTTAGGAGAAACTGCCTCATACTGACTCATGTGGGGGATTTATTTTACTTCATTTACACCCTGCCTGGCCCAAGGTCACAAAGCAGGCTTCCATGGTAGAATAAGGATTTGAAGCTGGGTCTCCCAAATTCTAGTCCAGAACTCTAAGTACTACATCACATTGGCTTGGCTCTGTTTTGCCTTTCCTGCACTCTGCAGGTTGGAGTGGACAGCCTCGAGGGCCTCTTTGAATTCTAGGTGTCTACAGCAGTTGTTGACTTTCAGCAGTACTGGTCAGGGCAAGGCATTTTGCAGGCAAGACTGGAGATAAAGCAGGAAAGGCCTGAGGTGGAAGTAACACCCTTGGGCTGATGAATCACAGCTACGGCACACTTCCTCTGTGAGTCAGCTCCCTGAACTAGCTTGACCTTTCCACTAGACAGCATGATTTTTCAGCCTTTCCCAGGGAGGAAACCCCCCAGCCATTTCTTATTTGCATATGCTAATTCATGTATATCTCTATCAGTCTTCAACTGAATTATTACTTTTCTTCCTAGATCATTTGGCATCTGGTTGCATCTCATACCCTCCAACATCGCACAGAGGAAATTGGGGGCAAATGTGTAACACACGAATTCTCATCTCAAGGAAGGCTAGGGCTGCCATTTCCAAGTTGGGAAATACCTGGAGATTTTAGGGGTGGAGCCTGAGGAAGGGTTTGGGAAGGGGAGAGACTTCAGTGGGGTGAAATGCCACAAAAGCAACCTTCCAAAGTGGCCATTTTCTCCAGATGAACTGATCTCTGTTGCCTGGAGTTCAGCTATAATCCCAGGAGATCTCCAGCTACCACCTGGAGGTTGGCACCCCTAAGGAAGGCTGAGTGAGCCATCTTGATAAATGTTGCTGGAAGGTCAACTTCACCTGTATTCAATCACTTTTCAGAGATTTAAAAGGAAGGGTGTTCTTTTGGTTTAAAGATACCACAGAAAGTGTAATTGTCCAACAATAGAGTCCTATTCACATAGATTCAGGTGAGTAGCCATGTTGGTCTGAAGCAACAGAACGTTTGAGTCCAGTGGCACCCTTAAGACCAACAAAGTTTAATTCTGGGTATAAGCATTCATGTGCATGCACACTTCTTCAGATACACTGAAACAGATTTCCTCAAGCCTTACATTTAGGTGTGGGGGTTAGTTGCCAGGAAGGGCTAGTTAGAGTCAAGATGCATAAGCAACTGGTCAATAAGTATAGCTGAGATTGAATTAAAGCAGTAGGTAAGACCTGTGAATGGCAGCAAATTACCATACAAATACAAGAGTTAACAGATGTGAGAACTAAGTTTGAGTCCACTGGCACCTCCATGACCAACAAAGTTCAATTCTGGGTATAAGTGAGACTTAAGCATGTGTAGATGCACACTTCTTAGATACACTGAAACAGATTTTATCAAGCGTTGTATATAGGTGGGGGGGTTAGTTGCCAGGAAGGGCTAATAAGAGTCAAAATACATAAATATAGCTAAGATTGGAATAATGCAATTAGTAAGATCTGTGAAAAGCTGCAAATTAGTGTACAGATAATAAAAGAGTTAACAACAGATGTGAGAACTAAGTTTAAGTCCAGTGGCACCTTTAAAACCAACAAAGTTTAATTCTGGGTACGTATGAGAACGGAGTAACTTAACATGTGTAGTGAGATAAGAACCCGATATCTCTGATAAGCCCTGGGGATTCCATCATCCTGAATGTTATAATAACTTGCCATTCATCAATCTCCCATTTCAGTCTGTTTCTGAAATTTCTTTACAATAAAACAGCTACTTTTATTTCAGCCTCCCAGGGCACTCAGTGGGGGAACCTCAAGTAGCTGTTTTATTGCAAAGAAATGTCAGAAACAGTGTTGCCTTGCACAGCATTTAATGCCTTTCATGGACTATAATAAAATATGGGCTGTGCAAAGTATGCTTAAGGAACTGTACAGCATGGTAACCCACTATGATGCCAGTTGAGACTGCACACTTGAGAGAAGGACATCTTCCTTTCTGCATTGCTGGTCCAGTGGCTCTCCAAGGTTACCAGCCCTTTTACCTGATGGGAGATGGATTGGTTCCATAGTCTGCACAAAGCATCAGATGCCATGCCATGCCACAGCACGAGGACAAAGGACTCCCAACGCCATTAGGAGCTCCCTCCAACACACGCAGGCAACCCCTTTCCTCCTCCTCCATTGACCTGCAAAGCTGCGCATAGCTCAGAGACTCCATTCATGGTTGCTTGGCAACTAATCGCTCGCCCATCAACAAGCCAGCTAGGGCTAGCAAAGGACAATAGCCTTAGCCCGATGACTCATCTCACCTGCACCCAGGTGCCAGTCTCCAGTCTAAGTTTCTAGTTCTCAATATTGATCACTCCTTAGCTCTCCTCCCCTATTCCTTCCAGCCAATAGTATGTTTTCAGGGACAGACTAACCAGGAGGTGTGACCAGGGGATATGGCCAGCCCCCACACCCCTGCATAAAAGGGAAATCCCGACCATATGCTCTCTCTCCTCTATGACCCTCTTATGTCCAGCTTGCTATGCCAATACCCTCCCTCCATCTTTAATTCTAGATCTGCAGCTAGAGTTCCACGTGTTGCCTGCCAGTCCAGGACATGTGCCCCACTTTCAGCTCTCCCCTCCCTTCTTCCATTGGAATGGATCATCCAGTGAGGACAGGTAACTATTGCCCCAAACAACAAATTCCTGCTCATGTAACCGTGCTGTTATCTCTATCTTTATTTTCTTAGATTTGAATATTGTTGACGTGTGAATGTGTATTGTTTGTGTGTGAAGAAGATTTACAGTAAAAGACCTTAATTCTAATCAAATACAGTCTCTGTGTCTACTGGTATCTCTGGAAGGGCGGGACCTCTGTATAAACTGGTGATCGCTCCCTTAGCTGATTGCATATTAATAACAACTCATATTTCCCCTAATATTGATAATAACTAAGAGCAATCAGACTAACAACAGACTGGAATGGGAGACTGATGAATGACAAGTTATTACAGCATACTCAATGGAACCCCCCCAGTCTTAACAGAGATATTGGGTACTTATTTCACTATACATGCTAAGTCACTTAGATCTCACACATACCCAGAATTAAATTTTATTGGTCTTAAAGATGCCACTGGACTCAGACTTTGTCCTATTCACATGTTATAGTTGAAACACTCTTAGATCCTCTCAGTATGTTCATACAGCTGCTTGTAAAAAACAGCCAACACTCTATCACTTACAAATGAAACCAGGGATCAGTACCTGGATATATCTGTGGTTTCAATGACATATTTATCTATACATACATTGACTGTAATGTGAGAATTACTGAAAGCACTATTTTTTTTTTAAAAAAACAAACCAATTGTATACACTGATTATACATGCAGTCCCTGTCATTTGTGAACAGGGCCATTGAAAATCTACCTTACCAGCTACACCTTGTGCAATGACAGTCAACAAGCCATGGCTTAGTGACAGAGGATCTGCTTTGCAGGCAAAAAGTCCAAAATTCAGTCCTTGGCATCTCTGGTTGAAGTGATATGAAAACCTTCCATCTGAGACTCTGGAAAGTTGCTGCCAATCAAAATAGAACAAGAACATGACTCCACAGAAGTCAGTTTCATGTGAGCACTTCATGTCCCACCCCCTCTCAGCAGCCCTGTGTATCTTGTCTTCAATGCACAAACTTCTCAAGTACTGTGGTCTTATGAAGCTCATACATATGATGCTGCCTTGTAGCCAGCCACAGCTATCTGGGGTGTTAAGTAGGAGGTAAATGTCAGTGCTTTGGAGATCCTGGGAAGGGAGGTGGAGTTGTCAACTTACAGGTGGGGGCTGGAGTTCTCCAGGTATTATAAATGATCTCCAGCTGGCAGAGGTTGATTCTCTTGGAGGAAATGGCATCTTAAAAACATAAGCATCCTACTGAATAAGACCAGTGGGTCTATCCAGTACCCTGTTTTGCTCAGTGGTCCACCACTTGCCCTGAAGGGCCAACAAACAGCACAGCACCAAAGGCCTTCCTGTGATGCTGCCTCCGAGCACTGCTACTCAGAGACTGACCGCCTATGAATGTCAAGGTTCTTTTTACTCACCGTGGCTAGTAGCCATTGATGGATTCATTCTCCTCTTCTTCAGAGGGTGGGCTGTATGGCAACACATTCCTGCTGAGCTTCATCCTCATACTCTGCCATCCCCAGGCACTAACCTCAAAATCTTCAGAAATACCCTAGGCCAGAGTTGGCAACACCAATGTGACCTGATCTGCAAACAGGAAGCAACTCACACTAAAATGCTATCAAGACATCTCCTAAACTAAACTGTTGGAGAAGTCAGGGATCAAATATTATTTTTCTGACCCTGGAAGATTTTAAGGATGTGAGGATGTAGATCAGCAATATTGCACCAGGTCCCTAGTGCAATTCCTGGTAGCTCCAGTAGAAGGGGTTGGCCTATCCCTGAGACCAAACAGAAAGCTGCTTCCAATCAAAGTAAGCAGTACATAATTGGATGCAACAAAGCAATGGGAATTTTATGACTTATGAACTTTTCTTTGCTCAGGGAACTTGAATCAGAATCCCCAGGGTTTGAAAGAAGCCTTCCATCCAAACACCTGCTCAGTTTTATTATCATCCACTTTCAAGCCATAACTTGGGACCAACCAGCTGCATATTGTTGTAGACCCAGCCACTCTTAAAGGCACAGTAACTGGGGTCTGTGGAAAAACTGGCACCCTGTGTACAGGGCTGGCTCACCCACTAGGCGAGCTAGGTGCTCACCTAGAGCATGCTAACCGCAGGGGCACCAAACTGTGCCCCCCCGCCTCTTCCCTGGCTTGCCTGGGCACCCTGCCGCTGTGGAGTGCCCAGGAAAGCCGGCGATTGGGAGGGAAGGGGTATGGTTAGGGCCCCACCCCGCGGTCTCCAGGTCCCACCAGAAAGTTGGCATCCCCGGTGGGGTGGGCACCACAAGCTGGCCTGCCTAGGGTGCCCAAATACCTGGGGCCGGCCCTGCCTGTGTAGTATTTTGCTATTCCAGCTGAATCCTTTTGCTTGTGATAACCAATGATTGCTGGTGCACTTCAAGACCACATTTTCTTTTTCTGAAATTGGACTTCTTTGGTCTTTGCAGCTACAGACAAAGGCTAAAATTTGTGACAGGGTGTCACTGTGTGACAGAGTGTTGGACTGGATGGGCCATTGGCCTGATCCAACATTGGCTTCTCTTATGTTCTTATGTTTTTAGGGAGATACAAAGAAATGGCACTGGAAGGAAAAGGAAGTTGTTGGTCAGAGCTGACTCCCTGCTGAGGGGTATGGAATGTCATGTGCAATGTTCCCTCTAAGCTGTGGAGTCTCGTGAGAAAAAATTCTACTTTGTGAGCTACTGACATTAAAGTTGTAAGTGAATGATTTGGCTGCTGCATGAATTAGTTTGCTCTGGAGCCATTCTTCCTGGGCTAAGCCAAAAAAGTGTGAGCTGGACGCTAAAAAACTGTGAGCTAGCTCACGCTAACTCAGCTTAGAGGGAACACTGGTCATGTGTCCAGGCCTGACCCCCTGGTCCGAGAGTTGTGTTGCTTGCCTGGGGTGAAAATTAAAGATATTACAGAGAGGATCCCTAAACTCATCAAACCTACTAAGTATTACCCATTTGTGATGGTCCATGTGGGAACTAACGACATAGCTGTGAACAACATCAAAAACATTAAGGCTGACTATGAAACTCTTGGGAGGAAGATGAAGGGAATGGGAGCACAGGTGGAGTTCTCTTCAATCCTTTCTGTCATAGGAAGGGGAATACGATGAGAACAGATGATAATGGAAGTAAACCACTGGCTGCGTTGGTGGTGCCAGCGGAAGCGATTTGGATTCTGGGACCACAGGCTAGGTTTTCTGGACAACAGCCTACTAGCATGCAAGGGACTTCACCTGTTAACATTGGGGAAGAATTTGTTTTGCAGAAAGCTGGAGAGATTCATCAAGAGGGCTTTAAACTGACAAGGGGAAGGCGATGACCAACATAGGGATTTAAATGAAGGAGAGCAAACAACAGAGGCCCACCTGGGAGGTCTGGGTCTAATGGAGCCAAAGGTGTCTATGTACCAATGCTCAAGTCTTGGGTAATAAGAAGGAAGAGCTTGAGCTTCTAATGCAGACAGAGGGATATGATTTAGTAGGCATTACAGAGACTTGGTGGGATGATTCACATGACTGGAATGTAGTAGTGGATGGATATGAGTTGTTCAAGAAAAACTGAAAGAGTCGAAGAGGAGGTGGAGTCGTGCTGTATGTGAAGAGAGGGTTTGTTTGTCAGGAAATACTGCAGGAGGAGGGCGACAGCCCACTGGAAGGTATCTGGGTGAGGATAAGGGAAGGAAAGACAAACAGTATTGTGGCTGAAGTCTGCTACAGATCTTCTGACTAGGATGAGGAGGTGGATGCTGCCCTCTTTGAACAGCTAGACAGGGCATCCAAACAACATGACCTGGTAGTTATGGATAACTTCAACTTCCCTGATGTGTGCTGGGAGATAAACTCTGCAAAGCGTCCACAGTCATGCAACTTCCTGACCTGTCTGGATGACAACTTCCTTCATCAAATGGTGGAGGAAGGTATGAGGGGCTTGGCCATATTTAACATAATATTGATCAACAGGCAAGAGATGAAGTGAAGGTGGTGGGGACCATAGGGGGAAGTGACCATGTCCTGCTAGAATTCCTTTTGCTGTGGGGGACCAAGGAAGCTCATAACCACACTGTAAGCTAGATTTCAGTAAGGCAGACTTTAAAAAATTCAAAGGTATGACAAGAATCATTCCATAGGCAAGACTGCTAGAAGGGAAAGGGGCAAGTGAAGGAAGGGCTCTCCTAAAACAAGGGCTCTTGCAAGCTCAAGCTGTCACCATTCCAAAAGAAGGAAACATGATGAGGATCCAAGAGGCCAATGTGGATGAACAGAGAAAATGAAATGTTCAAGAAATGGAGGCAAGGACGTACCTCTAAAGAAGAGTATCTGCGGGTTGCTAGGCACTGTAGATCAGCCATCAGAGAGGCCAAAGCTCACAGTGAGCTAAAGCTGACCATGGAGGCTCGCTACAACAAGAAACTCTTCTTCAGTTATGTGAGGAGCAGATGCAAGATAAAAGAGGGGATGGCCCCACGGGTGAAAATGGAGAAACTCTGACAGAGAAGGCAGAAAGGCTCAATGCCTATTTTGCCTCAGTTTTTACCCTGAAGAAGAGAACAGGCTCATCTAGAGATGATAGTAGGCAAGTCACAGCATCTGGGCTGCTGGTTGACATGGACAGAGAGGTAGTTGAGAAGCACCTGGCTGCGCTGAATGAGTACAAATCCCCTGGCCAGATAGTATGCACCCAAGAGTGCTCAAAGAACTTTCTAGAGCAGGGATGTCAAACTCATTTGTTACAAGGGCTGGATCTGATATAACTTTGTTGGGCCAGGTAGTGAAGATATTAATTTTATAAAGGACACTGACAAACACAATTAAAGGGTTTTTTAACTTAAATTACAAATATGCTTAAAACAGTAACACTCTTGCCATATTTTATTTAACAGTCTTTGATAACTGACACTTCCCAAACCTCCCCCCTTAAAAGATGCCTACCTAAAATGGAAAGGTGGGGGAATAGTGGGATTTGGCAATTGAATTTTTTAAAATAAAACATCCCAAAAAAAGCACAAGGATCACAGCAGAAACTAAATATAAAAACTAAAACTATAAAATGCTTTGAGCCTAGGAAAACATTAAATGGCTGGGCATTGCAAGCTCCCCCCCCCAGGTCTACTCAGAGTGGCAGTGGCTCTCCACTGTAACTTCCCTCTTTGGCTCTGGGTTCCCAGGTTAGAGTACTCAGGCACCTGTTCTCAGGTCCATTCAGCAGAGGCAAGCTGTCTCAAAACATCAGCCCTTTACTTGCAAGCAGTCAACTTCAACTGGCATACAAACCCTGGAAACTGAAGCTCCACTCCATTGAAATACATTGCAACCGGAAAAAAATTGGCAAAGAAAATGTGGAATGGATTTTCTGTTAAGGTTTCTGGGCCCAGATAGGCTACTCTGGGACTGGAATTACAGCCCCCAGAGCGGAATTCATTCCCAAAATGCAGCTGCTGCTCCCAGGGACTGTCATTCCACTCTGGGGACTATCATTCCAGTCCCAGAGTGCGAATCAGGGATACTTTAGGCTGATCCTGCATTGAGCAGGGGGTTGGACTAGATGGCCTGTATGGCCCCTTCTGACTATGTGATTCTGTGTTTTACTTCCCCACCCCTACACTCACTGAAGATAGTGTTCACTCTGCAACAGTTTGTTGGGTGCTAACTTGTGAAGCAGGCCTTTTCAGCCACCGCCTTGAGCTAGTAGTTCCCCTAGAGATGAGGGTGGTCCCATCCATGCAGGATTTCTAGATTGTTATATACAAACCTTTCTTTTCTAGAAGGCCTTCAGATGGCTCTTCTTGAGTCAGGATAGCCAGACAGTCTGCATGTGTCGTGGTTAGAGTGATGGATTAGAATCTGAGAGGTTCATGGCTCAAATCCCCACTCTGTCAAGGAAGCTTGTTGGGTCACCTAGAGCAAGTCACTCACTTTCAGCCTAAACTACCTTATGAGGGTGTTGTGTGGACAGAATGAGGGACAGGAGAATTATGTTGCAAACTGTTTTGAGTCTCCATTGTGAAGAAAGGCAAGGTATAAATATCCACATGAATAAATATTGGACTTTTACTTTTTTTGAATGTTATTCAGTATTCATTTCATAATGTAAGTTGCATTTTAACTTGCTGTTAACAGCCTTGAAAACCTTTGAGTAGAAAATGCTGTCTAAAAATAAATGTAAAAATGTATGGTTAAGTTCAGTTTACTGTCATCATAGAAGGAAACCTGATGCATCTGAAAAATTTTCACCCCCCCCCCATCTAAACAGGAACCATGTTTCTCTACAAATGACACCCAGAAAAGAGGGGCTGTCCCCAGTGAAAAGGGACTGCTGGAGGATCTAGGCAAGGTTAAGACTAGCTATAACAAACCAGATAAGAACACAAGATGGGAAGTTACTTCTTCAGACAGGACATGAGTAGGTGGCAGAGACGCACAGCACCTAATCCCTTTGCACTGGAAGTGGCGGCTTCTTTCTCATCAACTGCAAAGGGGAACGTGGGCGGAGAGGAAGGGCGGCCTGGGTGTTAACATCAGGGTGTCGCTGCAGGCTCCTCCAGCCCCAGGTGATGCAGGGATGGGTGGCTTGCAGGAGCAGCAAACAGGACACCGCAAAGATCAGATTATTCACCTCCAGCTGTGAGGCACAGCAGAGCAGCTAATAAAAGACCCAGGCTTCCTGTTGTTTCCTCATTAACACTCAACCACCTGACCTTGCACCCCAGTTTCACAGAAAGAGAAGTACAAGAAGACCTGCTAAAAAATACCACATGGGGCTAGAAGAAAAAATAGTGAATCTTCCTGAGATGATCCTGTCCTGGCAGCTAGTCCATGGGATGTGCTGGAAAATCATGGGGGTTGGAATCTTGCAGGGACAGAGACAATGTAGTGGTTAGAGCATTGGACTAGGTGTGGGAAGATGGAAGGGTCAGATGGCTACCATCCTATAAAGCTCACTGGATGAAATTGAGCCAGTCAATCTCTCTCTCTCAGCTGCTTGGAGTAAGGGCGGGATAATAAGAATGTGTTCCATGGATAGTGTGCCCAAGTTTCGGTCTGAAGTAAAATGTGCTCTACTATTGCACATGGGGATATAACTTTGCACGACACCCCTGCATTCAAAAAGTTAGCATGTCAAGAGAAAGCATATCCTTTTTCTTACTGTGCTGATTTTCTAGCTGTAAGGAATTTATTCTCCTCCTCCTCCTCACAGATTCTTCCTTTCCTTCCAGAGGCTTTGAATGGCACTCCTGAGGGTCATCCTTTGCAACAGCCCTATGAGGTGGATTAGGCTGAGAATGAACTCTCATCCAACAAGGTATATTGACTGAGTAGGGAACTGAACTCAGGTTTCCCCATTCTAAGCCCAATAAACTATAAACACCTCACATATGCTTTTTTCAGCTGTGAGCATTTGAAAGTGATCCCCCCACCACCACCACCACCTGCAATCTGAAGTGGTACAGTACATTCTACCACTTCAGGACTCTTGGATCAGCCGCTCAGGTAGGTGCAGCCTCATACTCTCAATCAGAACTGGTTTTTACCTAAAAAGCAAAATTCCAGTTTCAGACTGCAGACTGGGACTCACATGATGGAAAAATCCTCCATACAACATTCCCTGGATATAGAAAATTAGCATTCCAGGAAGACAGACGGCTGGACCAGAATGTGTTTCCCTGACATGTTTGATTTCTATGTGCAGCATTTTAATTTATTATTTTTTTTGAATGGAGAAGTATTCAGGATGGCCAGTTCCAATCCATTCCCACTCCACTTGCTGCCATGTGGGTACAGCTGAAGTTTAGTTAGTGCCTTTTGACCCTGTTCTTCCTCCAGGGAGCTCAGGGAGGCATATGTGATTCTCCCTCACTCCGTTCCATCCTTGCATGAACCATGTGAATTAGGTTAAGCTGAGACAACAACTGGTCCAAGGTCCTCTATTTTGCTTCCAGGTCAGAGTGGGGATTGGAACCCAGGTCTTCCCAGTCTTAGGCTGTGGTCGCACACACTAAATTATCCACGTTCAATCCACTTTCAATGCACTTTCCAACTGGATTTTGCCAGTTCACATAGTAAAATCCAGTTGGAAAGTGCATTGAAAGTGGATTATTTAGTGTGTGACCTCAGCCTTAGTTCAACACCCTAACCATTAGGGAACACTCTCACAGAGTTGTACAGAATAGATAACAGAGGAGTTAATGTACACCATCCTTAGTTTCTTAGAGGAAGTATATGATGCAACTGGAAAAGAGGGAGAGGTCAAAACTTGAGTGCATGGATGTGACTGCAGATTTCCCATGCAGGGTCTTGCCTGAATCTTCATCCTAAATATTGACTGCAGCTGGGCTCAACACCTGCTTGGAGGGGGGAAATGCCCTGTGCTTTAACAGAGACTCAGTAGGATGATATTTACCAGGTGATGTTATCTCCTTGCCGTGAAAAGCTTTACTATTCATGTGGTGAAACAGGGACCCACCCTCAGCCCTGGGAAACTGAATACCCGTTCTGTGGCTCGCAAAACAGTTTTTGCCTGCCCACCTTGCCTGGTGGGGCTATCTCCTTCCTCTGTCCCTGCCACCACTCACTGAATTGACACCGCCTTTCTAGAGGGACAGTGAGACCCCTCTGGCTGATTCCCCAACCTGGGAAGGTGGATACTTCAATTTTTGGGTGCCTCCTGGAGAGTTGGCAACCCCTCTGATTTAGGCCTGTGAGTTCCCTGGCCCCCCTTTGCCTCTGATAATGTGCTGAGTGGGGAGGACTATGTGGTCAAGGCACTACCAGACTTTATAACTCAAAAAGTTTTATTCAAACTATGTACAAGTTCGGCACAGAAAATAAACACAGGCACTTCAACACAACCTGGGCAGAAAAGAAACACGATTTAAATGCAATTCCTCTGTTCCCTACACACACGCTCTCTACTTCTGTAGTGGGCAGCTGCAGACTAGGATTTGCTTTCCCCCTCTTCGTTGTTGGAGAGAAACTCCAGCCCTTCATTGGACTGGTCACCAGTACTACTAACCCTCCTGGCTGTTCACCACAATTTATACTGGCCTGGATTGACCACAGAGTGTTAGTAGCAGGAGGCCCAGCTGCTGTTTAAGCTCAGGTGAAGGCCAAGACTAAAGAACTCCCCCAATGGGCCAAAGCCTTTATTTGGCTGGCTCCACCCCTGGGGTGGGTCCATACTTTCCTGCACTTTTCCCCTGAAGCAGCTGGGAAATGTAGGCAGGGAGGTATGGCAGTTCCATTGTTCCCTATGGAGCACCTCCCCCCTCCAGAGGACTACCAGACTGGCAGCCATTTTAAACTAACCTGCTGCCTCTGCCTGGCAGCCATTTTGTTACAACCCGTTTCCACACATTAAGCCTCTACTAAAGGGATAGGACATTTTTCTCCAGGTCTGTTGGCAACCCTGCTCTCAAGGCTGCTATTGGAAGGGGGTGTGGCTCAATGGTAGAATATCTGTGATCTTCTTCATGGTCTCTGTGCATTCCACACACTGGGACTTACGCCTGCGTTTATCCCTCATTGGAAGCCTAGAAAGCTTCAAGGATAACCTCTTCTATGCGGGGTCATCCTCCTCCCTCGCGAGCATGCCCCAATGTGCATGCTTGGGGGGGGAGGTGGACCCCGCTCCCACCCCAGTTCCTTTCTTGCTGCCTTAAGAGTCAGACATTATTTCAGCACCTCTCTAGATAACCTCTAAGAAACACCTCATTAGGTAAAAAATCTGTGACCACTCAAAAGTTGAAACACTAACACACCTAAGAGAAAGCGTATGGGACAACTACCATTTTTCAAACCATGTCCCGATTGTAACGCTAAGATTCCTCCAACTGACGGCTATGACCGTAGCCTGTTCTACCTGGGAGAGAGCCATAAGCCGGACCTCTGTCATCACTGCTCCAGGTTCACGCAACAGGCTAGAAAAAAATCGGACTGCTCGTTTAAAGACCTTTCTTTTAGAAAAGGCATTGACTCCTATGATGGCACAGCCTTCAGGATCCCAAAGGACACCGCCTTCCTCTAATATAGAGCTGGGAGATTCGGTGGAGTAACAAGTGCTGCCGCCCAGAAAGAGGGGAGCAAAAACAGATAAGCCTCCCAAAAGGGCGTCTGCTTCGATGCTTCAGACAATGAACCCAAAGAAATCGAGGAGAGAGACCCCATCTAAAACAGCAGAGTCTAAAACTCCTCAGGAACAGGCATGGGTGGTTCCACCATTATGGCTGACGGGACTAGCATCAAGTTCCCCCACAGTCAGGCATGAAGAAACCCCCTCAACTTCGACCGCACAATGGCCACTGTCCTTTACAAATCCTGGCGGAGGAAGGCTGCACATCGGGAACGTCATCTCCAATGAGCAGGCGAGTGACGCTGGCAAGACACAGATCAAGAGGCAGGTCCCGAGAGCTATACTCTACTGATTCCTGCTGCTCAGCTGCAGACTCCCCCCATGTCGGTTTCAATGGGAGTTCACCACAGTGGCAACCAAACTGCCGGCAACGCAGATCAGATGGCCATGACCCTGGGTACAGCTGCCCTCATTCTAGGTCCCATTCAAGAGATCACCAGCACTGGAGATCTCCGTCTAGGTCCCTGTCTCTGAGATGCGACCACTGACGCATAAATCAATCGCGAACACGGAGAGGGGAATGCACTGAGAGAAATCGCCTTACAGACTACCACAGCCAGGGGGCACTGCAGGTAAATGACATTGACGGAATGGAGCTAGAGATGACTCATTTCACTTCTCTGAGATCGGACCTGACTGCTGAGGACTTCTCTTCAGACGAACGTGAAGATGAGGATCCACAGAGGGATATGGAATTGGAGCACAATCAGAACCTATCAGTGCCAGAGGGCACAAAGGGATTCCAGGAGCTGATCCAATGTA
Source organism: Gekko gecko (assembly GCA_029375565.1). Lineage (NCBI taxonomy): Eukaryota > Metazoa > Chordata > Lepidosauria > Squamata > Gekkonidae > Gekko > Gekko gecko. The sequence continues at coordinate 210,308,389 of JAPDNY010000005.1, read as the reverse complement.
TGGTAAAGACAATAGGTATACAATTAGCATCAGAATCTACTCCAGTGTCAGATATAGTCCATGATATGTTTCAAGCAGAGCACCCAGCACCCCCATGCTTGCCTATGCTGCCAGTACATCTAGCAATCTTGAAAGAGGCTTGGGATGCGCCAGCTTCAGCACCAGCGGTCCCAAAACATTATGAGGCCATGTACAGAGTGCAAGCTGATGACGTCCAATTTCTGCAGGCACATCCTGAACCCAATTCAATAGTGGTTCACTCCTCATCTAAGGCCAAACAGGCCTGCTACTCAGCCCCCCCGGACAGGGAGGGCAGAAGGGTGGACACTATGGCTAAAAGGATTTATGGCTCTATATCCATGGCAGCCAAAATGCAGACATATATATCATATCTCTCTGCATATATTTTCAATAACATAAATAAACTGGAGGCTCTACTGACAAACCTACCAGTAGAGATACGCTCACAGGCCACATCTCTCATCCAAGATTTGCAGAGGGCAGTGAAGCAACAGGTGACGACAGTGAGGCACTCAGTATCATGTTTTTCTCATGCTATGGCCACGGCAGTGGCACTGCACTGGCACATATGGCTCAAGACAACATTGTTGCAGGCAGACATAAAGTAAAAAATAGAGGACCTTCCATTCGATGGTTGTGGGCTATTTCACAGCACAACAGATGATGCCCTCAAGGCAGTTGATGAGAGCCAAAGGCATGCGAAATACCTGGGGGTAAACTTCCAATATACCCAGAGAAACCAGAAACAAAGGGCATGGAAGCCACAGTACAATCGAAGACCACACTCTCCCATCCATTTCGAGTCTTGGAGAAGGTGCCAGACAACAGCGAGACAACCATATCACCCAAAAACTAAACCATCCTCTTCCAAAAGAGTCCCTCAGCAGGGGAAGCAGTCCTTTTGACTCCAACAGCAACCACGAGGGAGCCGACCCATCTACGGCGACCCCAGCAGTAGGTACCTGATTGAGACCATTTGTAACCGAGTGGGAAAATATTACCACAGACAACTGGGTCTTTACCATAATAAGGGTAGGACATGCCATAGAGTTCAAACGACTTCCACGAACTCCAAGAGTAATCATGACACAATCATCTCAGCTGCTCAAGGAAGAAGTCTCGAAACTCCTGATCAAAGGTGCCATCAAAGCAGTGCCAAAATCACAACATCTCCAGGGCTATTATTTGCGGTACTTCGTGGTCCCCAAGAGGGACGGAGGAAAACAAGCTATCTTGGACCTAAGAGGATTAAACAAGTACATCAAAACCTCGAAATTCCAAATAGTAACCCTGCAGTCCATCCTGCCACTACTTCCATCAGGCGCCTGGATGGCAACCATAGACTTAAAGGATGCCTATTTTCATATAACTATAAGACCGCAACACCATCGCTACCTGCGCTTTGCTGTGGGCCACTCCCAATATCAGTACAGAGCGCTTCCATTCGATCTGTCAATGGCGCCACGTGTGTTCACAAAGTGCATGGCAGTCATGGCCGCATATCTAAGGACAAGGGGAATAATAATTTTTCCCTATATAGACGACTGGCTTCTTGTGGCAAGGACTCCAAACCAACTGCAAAACGACATTATGCTAACTATGACCCTCTGTGTAAATTGAGAGAAGTCAATGCTGACTCCATCGCAAAGAATCCAATTCCTTGGGACTATCCTTTTTTTTAATAGGTTTATTTTTTTTGAATTTTCTACATATTACACAATATCTTTTGTCTCCTTACTTTACTTAACTCAATAAGTTCCCCCCTCCCTCCCTCTACCCCTTGTTTGTTGATCTTTTATTCACAGCCACGGGCACAAAGTCTGAATCTTCCACCGAATGTCCTGTCTTCCTTCCACTGTTATCCACTTTAGATAGATCTTCCACCTCGCTTTAATTTCTTCGGCTTTATCCTCCCATGTGGTCTTCTGGCGCAATTTCTCAATGATGTCCGACTGCACAAAATCAAACAAATAAGTGTGCCAGGTATCTATTGTCCATTTGCTCTTATCTTTCCAGCCCAGAGCTATCACTGCCTTGCCTGCTAACACCATAGCTTTGAGTATAGCCTGGGTTTCCTTATTGACTGCCTTATTTCCTAATATACCCATTAACATTAGTTTAAAGTCTACATTCAATGAAATTCTACATATTTTCTTTATAATTTGTATTATTTTTGACCAAAAGACTCTCACCTCTGGACATTCCCACCACATATGAGAGAACCAGCCCTTAAATTGTTTACAGTGCCAACACATAGAACTCGATCCCGGAAACATGTTTGCTATCTGCGCTGGTGTTTTATACCACTTTGTGAAAAATTTATGTTCCAATTCATTAAATTTAATAATTTTGGTTTCTTCTATTCCCTTCATTATTCTATTTGCATCGTTTTCCGATATCTGGCCTTCCTTACACCATGTTTTCTGTAAATAAAGTATTGCCCTATCTTTATTGGATAACATTTTCTTGTAAATATATCCTGCTAATCCTTGTTTAAATTTTTGCATCCTATTATGTATTTCTTCAATTGGTTCTTCTGTCCAAATATTTCCTTTTTCATTAACTTCCTTAATCATTCTATAAAGGCCTGTAATTTTTAACCAATATTGCTTGCCTATCTCCTCGATTAATTCCTGTGCTGGTTTTAGAGTGCCTCCTCTAAATAAGTCTCTTAGCCTATAATATCCCTTTGATCTCAGGAGTTCACACCATTTATTTTCTTCTGTTTCGTTATAGAGGGACTTTAGTGGTGCCCATTTTGAGGTTCTTTTAAGCCATGAGGGCTGCCACTTGTTCCACACTGTTAGTGTTGAATACCTAGGTCCCTTAACTTGTATAAGATCTTTATTTGTCGTTTTGGAGAATACCCCAAAACTCCCTATGTTATTATTGATTTCGTTCTCAAAACTCACCCATTTTAGTCCCTCTCCGTCGCCTATCTCCAGTATCGATTTTATTTGGAAGGCTTCGTAATAGCTAATCAGGTCAGGGACTCCCCATCCCAACTCTGATCTGTGGCTATAAATTATCTTTCTCTGTATTCTGCATTTTTTACTACCGAAAATCCATTCCTTAATCACTCTGTTCCATTGGTCTAGTTTTTTGGTATACATTCCTAGCGGTATTGTCTGAAAGAGGTATATTAATCTTGGCAGCCAAAACATTTTAACACTTTTTATTCTAGTAGATATATTCATTATTTTATTTTTCCACTTTTTCATATCTTTTTCTATTTTCTTCCAGACCTTGTTATAATTGTTCTCTGCTATTTTATCGATATTCTTCTGTAGTACAATGCCTAAATATCTGAATTTTTTGGTGCCCATTCCAATATTAGTAATCCCATGTATTTGTTCCCTTTCCTCTTTAGTCACATTAAGGTACATAATTTCTGATTTAGCCATGTTCACCTTCAGTCCTGAACATTTTTCAAAGTCCTCTAATATAACTTTTATTTCTTTTACTGCCTCTTTGGGGTTTGTCATAGCGATTATAATGTCGTCGGCAAATAAATTGATTTTCATTTCTTCCTTCTTTACCCTGTATCCTTCCACCCTTGCAGAATTTCTTATTCTTTCAGCTAGCTGTTCTATTGCTAGTATAAATAGGAGGGGCGAGAGCGGGCATCCTTGCCGGACTCCTCTTTGAATCTTGAGGGGTTGTGAGTGTTCTTCATTAACTCTCACCACTGCTGTCCCTTCTCTGTACATTTCTTGGATTGCTTTTATATATGGCTCCCCCATCTCGTATTTAGTCATTACCTGCCACAGAAAATCCTGGGAGAGTGTATCAAATGCTTTGTAGACATCTAATTTCAAGAGGCCTAGCTTTTTTTTGTGGCCATGTTGTAATACATTTATAATATTCCTTATGGGGTGGGCTATATTCCTGTCTTTTACAAATCCATATTGGTCCTCCTTTATTATGCTAGGTATGATCTTCTTTAATCTATTTGCCAGTATTTTTGCAAAGATTTTATAATCCTGATTTAGTAAACTAATAGGTCTATATGAGCCCACTTCCTCTGGGTCTTTATGTGGCTTAGGGATTACCACTATTTCTGATTGCCTCCACGAATCTGGGGCTTTTTTCCCTTTCAATATTCCATTAAATACCTCTTGGAGCTCTGGGGCCAATATGTCTACCATCTCCTTATAGAATTCACTTGTGAAACCGTCTAGGCCTGGGGATTTGCCCTTTTTCAATTCTTTAATTACCACCTTTATCTCCTGTAGTGTTATTTCCTCCTTTAACATAATTTCATCATTTTCTTTGAGTGTTGTTCTTATATCTTCCTCATATATGACTATGTCCTTTTTTTTATACAGCTCCTTATAAAAGGTCTCGAAGGCTTTTACTATATCTTTTGAGTTGCCAGTTCTTTGGCCATTCACTTTTATATTTTCTATCTTTTGCCTTACCTTCCTGTTTTTCAAATAGTTAGCTAACCTTCTGGCCGAATTAATACTATTTCTATGGAAGTCATTTCTTACCATTGCTTCTCTCTTCCATAATGTAACTGAGTCCAACTCATCTAATTGTTTTTTAATTGTTGTTATCTGACTCTGTACTTTTAAATCATGATTGGTGATTTGTTCCTTTTGCAACCTCTCCAGTTCCTGAATTTTAGATTGTCTTTTTAGATAGCGTTCTCTTTTGATGTACTTTTCCTTATTTATGCAGTGTCCCCTTATCACCGCCTTCGCGGCATCCCACAGGGTATTAGTTGGGACAGTCCCTCTATTCTCCTCAAAATATAATCTTATCTGCTCCATCATATAGCTCCTATCTTCCTCTTTAGCCATTATTAAATTATTGTACCTCCAAGTTCTATTTTTTGGTTTTTGATTGCCTTCTATTTCTATAGTGATTGGTGCATGATCCGATATCCAGATTGGGTGCGTTGTAATTTTTTTTATAGTCAGGTTGCTGCTTTTTTCTACAATTATGTAATCTATGCATGATGGGGTTTTGTGCCGGCTGGATACATGGGTGGGTTTTGGCTGCTGTCCTATCAATTCATGTGCTTCCCTCAAGCCCCAATCTCCTATTTTAATTGCCTTATTTTTAGTCAGATCCATGTTCAAATCTCCTGTCATAATTAATTCTCCCTCTGCGAATTGCTTAGTTTTTTTAACTAGCCTGGCTAAAAATTTCTTTTGTCCTTTATTGGGTGCATATATATTTACCAATGTAAATTTCTTCCCCTCTAATCTGAATTTAGCCATCACATATCTCCCTTCCCTGTCTGTCCTTCTTTCTAGTACCTCTACTCTAAGTTTCTTATGAGTCATTATTGCCACTCCTCTGGCCTTGGTGTGGCTCCTAGCTTCCGCTAACATCATCCAGGTCGAGTCTTTTAGCAAAGGCTTGTTGTCATTTCTTTTCTTATGTGTTTCCTGTAAACACAGAACATCAGTTTTTTGCTCTCTTGCCAACTTGGCTATCCTATATCGTTTAATTTCTGATGTTAAACCATTGACATTCAGTGATAAAATTTTTATTGTTTTATCCATATCCCACATCAATTAAGGCTTTGACATCTCGTGGCTGTGAAAAATTTGAATGGTTAGTTAGTTTACCCTTCCCCTTCCCTTCCCCCCCCGTGGTTGAGAGTAAAGGTGGAAAGAAAATCTCTTCCCCTCTCTCCACTGCATGGGGTGCACGCATCCCCCTCCTCCTCCTTCTTGATACTGTAAAAAATGATAATACTATTAATAGTCATTAGCTCAATCAATAAAGGTATACTTCCCTTAATTGGTTATCGGGAGCTGGTCCTGAGGCGTTTCCCTCCTCTCTCTGAAGTTCCTTCGTCGCCATCTTCAGGAACCCCCGATTCCGCTTCCATTTCTTGCTCTCCCATATCGTCTGTGTTTATACCTAATTGTTTAAGTAGTTCCTTTGCCTCTGTGGTGTTCCTTGCCATCAGTCGCTTTCCTTCCCGAAATATAATTATCGAGGATGGATAGCCCCATGAAAATTTCACGTTATTTGCATAAAGCTTTTGGGCAAAGGGGCGCATGAGGTTTTTTTTTCCTTAAGGTCTCTTGACAAAAGTCTTGTCTCACCCAGACTTTTCTTCCTCTAAAAGTCAGGTCTTTCCTCTTCTTTAGTGCTGTATATATTTGCTGTTGAATTTTCTCTCTGGCAAATTTAATTATTACATCTCTAGGGGCCCCGCCCCTCCCATTCCTTTGTAGTCGATGCACTCTCTCAACATCCTCTGTTTTTATTTCTACTTCGTTTGTCTGCAGCCACTGTATCAGCGATTCCTCCAATTTATTTACAGAAATTTCTTCAGATATCCCTGATAAAATAAGGTTAGCTCTTCTGTTTCTGTCTGACAAGTCATTTATTTGGCGGTTCAGAGCGGTTATTTTTTGCTCATTAGCTTCAGCAAGCTCTTTGGCTGTTGTAGCTGTCTGCTTTATAGAAGCTATTTCTGTGCCTATTTTGCTAATTTCTCCACGTAGTGAGATTAACTCACTACTGATTTTCTCTTGAAAGGCAAGGACTGTATTTTGGAGTCCTGAAATTTGTTCAGATAGGTCCTTAATTGTCTTCGCCATATCTGGTTCAAAGCTTTGGGAGCGGCCTTAAGAATCTCAAGGCTTTCCTTTCTAGCACAGCAGTAAATTAGTTTCTTACCACTCTGAAGTTGTTCTAGCCAGCTGCTTCCTGGTAATCAGCCTCTTATCTGGGTTTGCGTAGTATTTACAAACTTTGAGCTATAAATTCTTTAGTTCAAAGGAGGAGCTCGGAGGAAACACAGCCGGCTTGGTTTAACGCATGCGTGCAACCTCCTTGGGACTATCCTGAACTCAGTCGTCCCAAGGGCTTATCTTCCAGTGGACAGAGCAAAAACTATTCAAGAATCAGCAATGAAGTGCATAATCCACCGAACAACATGAGCAAAACACATCCAGAGGCTCTTAGGCCTCATGGCCTCGACAACTTTCATGGTGCCGACAGCAAGGCTAAGGATGAGAAGATTGCAGTTGTGGTTCCTGCATTACTTCAATCTGGTAATGGTACCGCCCTCCCTCAGAATTACCATTCAAAGTACAATTCAACAGTCGTTACTTTGGTGGACAATTATGGACAACCTGATGCCAGGAATGCCTTTCAGGCAGAGGGAGACAGAGCTCACAGTATATACTGACGCCTTGTGGCAACCTATCTATTCAAGGTCGATGGATGACAGAACACAAAAAAATTCACATCAATATGCTTGAACTCCTGGCAATCAAGCATGCACTCTACTCATTCCTGCTGAGACTCAAAAACAGATCCGTCAAAGTGGCAACAGTCAACACCACAGCAATGTTCTATATCCTCAAGCAGGGAGGAACAGCATCCACAGTTCTGTGCGAAGCAACCATAGAGCTGTGGGAGTGGTGCCTGATCCACAACATACAATTGTCCGCCATGCATGTTCCAGGTGCGGACAATGTGCAAGCAGATGTGCTAAGTCGAACACATACAGAACAACACGAATAGTCTATAAAGCCATCATACCTTCAGAGAGTGTTCCAGGAGTTTGGACAACCCACCCTGGACGCCTTTGCCTCAGCAGAAAACACAAAGTGCACACTCTTCTACTCAAGACACCGTCCATCAAAAGGAGCACTGGGGAATGCATTCCTACATCAGTGGACAGGCCATTTATTCTATATGTTTCCCCCAATTCCTCGAATCCCTCGGATACTACAGAAAATACAGGTCAACTGGTCAAGGGTTGTCTTAGTTGCTCCATGGTGGCCAAGACAACCATGGTTCCCACTGCTATTACACCTGTCGAAGGGACAGTACTGTCCATTGCCTGCAGAACCAGATCTGTTATCCCAAAGGAAGGGCAGAATCCTTCATCACAACCTGGGGCTGTTCAGACTAACGGCTTGGAACATTCAGGCATGAATTTACCAGAGGCAGTGACTGATATACTAGTAAATGCCAGAAAACCATCCACGAGAGTGTTGTAACACCACAAGTGGATGCGTTTTGATTTGTACATCAGGGAAAGGGGCATTAGTCCCACCAATGCCCCCATACCTCTAATCTTGACGTACCCGACTTGTACAAAACCGGACTAGGGTTTTCCTCAAAACTGGACTAGGGTGTATTTAGCGGCAATCTCAGCACACCACACCTTGGTCAAGGGGCAAACTTTGTTTTCCCATCCTACTATGAAATCATTTCTAAAAAGGCTAAGAAACATCTGCCCACCATGAAAACCACTGGTTCCGTCATGGAGCCTATCCCTAGTTCTTTCCCAATTAATTGGGGAGCCATTCGAACCTTTAGCAACAGTCTCACTCCACTTACTCACATGGAAAACAGCATTCCTCATAGCTGTCACTTTGGCAAGGAGGGCAAGTATGCTGTGTGCGCTGAGGATAGACCAGCCATTCACGACTTTCCATGCAGACTAGGTGGTTTTGAGGCCAGACCCCTCCTTTATCCCTAAGGTGGTATCACCATTCCACCTCTCACAAACCATAACCCTCCTGTTGTTCTTTCCAGAACCGAAGGACAATGGGCAGTGGGCATTACACATGCTAGATGTTCGGAGAGTTTTGTGCTTTTATTTAGCCAGAACTCAGAGTTTTAGGAAAGATCGGAGGTTATTTGTTTGTTATTCAGAACCACAAATGGGCTTACCAGTTTCAAGACAAAGATTCTCCAAGTGGATATCCTCAGCTATTGCTCTAAGCTACCAGCTGGTGAAGGAACCGTTACCAGTTAGGCCGAAGGCACATTCGGTAAGGGCAGTGACAACCTCAACTGCATTTATGGCAGTAGTCTCTCTGGAGGAAGTGTGTGCTGCAGCCACATGGTCTTCCCATTCGACCTTTGCCACACATTACGCTCTTGATGTAAGAGCTAGAAAGGATGCCAATTTTGGTAGAACAGTACTTGAGTCCATTCTACATTAAATTTATTTATTTATTTATTTATTTATTTTGGGATTTATACCCCGCCCTATCCAGTAGCTCAGGGCGGCTAGGTTATTTGTTTGTTATTCAGAACCACAAATGGTCTTACCATTTCAAGACAAAGATTCTCCAAGTGGATATCCTCAGCTATTGCTCTAAGCTACCAGCTGGTGAAGGAACTGTTACCAGTTAGGTAAATAGGTTCATGTAGTTCTATGCTAACTTCTGTTTGGTAACTGTGAGAAAGTTTATGTTTTGTAACTAAGAGAAGCCACATATGAGTATGTCATTTGTGCGTGAAATGAGAGCTACTGTTAGATTAGGTAATGTAACTAGGCAAAGTCACATTGGACTTTGTTGATACATTGTTGATACAGAGTATTATTATTTAAGTTATGTTATATAACGAGAAACCGAACAGTTTACACTGACTGAGTTGTCCTTGGCGTTTAATAAAAATAAAGCTGATTGAAGTAATCTGAATTTCAGTGGCACTCACTTGAGTCACGCATGTGACAGCTGCCATCACCCGCCATCCATTGCACTAAGCTTATGAGTCTCCCAGTGTGTGGAATGCATGGAGACCACGAAGAAGATAAACAGGTTGCTTACCTGTAACTGGTGATCTTTGGGTGGTCATCTGTGCATCCACACACACCTGCCCAACCTTTCCCACTGCTGGCATTTAGAGTCACTGTTTGTGGTAGATGGCGACTTGTCGGCAGTGCGGGAAAGGAACTGGGGTGGGAGCGGGGTCCACCTCCCCCCCGAGCATGCACACTGGGGCATGCTCGTGAGGGAGGAGGGTGACCCCACATAGAAGAGGTTATCCTTGAAGCTTTCTAGGCTTCCAACGAGGGATCAACGCAGGCATAAGTCCCAGTGTGTGGATGCAAAGATGACCACCTGAAGATCACCAGTTATAGGTAAGCAACCTGTTTTTGCGTGTAGAATGTCCCAAATTCAATCCCAGGCTTCGTCAGCTAAAAGGATCAAGTCATGTGAATTACTTCAAAATGAGACCCTGGTGGACCCTTGTCACAGCAGACAAGACTGCCCTTGATACACCAGTGCTCTGACTCAGGCTTCATGTTTTCATGTGTATTCAGCAATAAAAATGGTCAGAGATCTTCTAGCATCTCATCTGGTTTGACCCTGAGTGAAAAGAGATTACCTAGAAGAGTAGCCTCATAAGTTTATGAGCAACATTTAAAATGATTTTTTTCCCCCAGGCTTTGAAGTCACCTGGGGGCAGATAGATAGCAAAAGGCAGCTGAATTCTGAATCAATGTATATTCAGAATTCAGCAGCCTTTTGCAATTCAGATTTTTTTTTAAAAAAAATTATAAGTATTATACATAATACATAATGTTTAACAATTTTAAAATGATCAAAATAAAGTAATAATGTATATACATCTGGACAACTTTATTAAATAAAATTCTAAAGCAAAATATAGGTTTTCCTCTTTAAACTCCCCACTGTGTAACAGAAAATGTGGATATACAGGAGATTATTTACATGTATTGTGGTCTTGTCCAGTGATAGATCAGTTTTGGAAACAAGTAAGACAAAAGATAATCCGTATTACAGGACAGTCCCTTCCATTTTTGCCAGAGGTTTTTCTGTTAGATTTCTGGGATGCTTCATGAGGAATAAAGAAACACTCTGAATTAATCTCCATTTTATTATCGACAGCTAGAACAACAATTGCAGCCCATTGGAAGAATCCTACATCTCCACTTACAGAGAATTCGTTGCATTGCATTTGGTCACATTTTATCATGGTCAAAATAGCAGTCTGTTCTAGGCAACCATATTCTGAAAAAGCATATAATAATTTTGTCACAATATGGTTTCCAATTGTTCAGTTTTTAACAACAAAAAATATCCTTCCAAATAACTCAGTTTATAAGGACATGATCCTTTTTTAAAGAGTTATATTTGATTTTTTATTGTTACTGGTTTAGATTTAGGGTATACTTTTTATTCCTGTAATTTAAGCTTTAACTTAATGTTAACTTCTAATTGATATATTTATATATATATATTTGGTTTTCTTTGAGAGTGTCTCTGAAATTTTCTAATGCTTTTGAAATTTTTGATTATCTTTTTAATTTTATACACACACACATATATAAAATTATATACATAATATATATAATTATCTCTCATTATATATAATTGTGAAGTGGGGTGGCACTTTCTGAACATTCCACATGCTCCTAAATCAGTTGGCTCCATGATGTGTCACTCAGAAGCTGTCCCTATCCACTGGCTGCGTTGCCTGAGTCCCACTTCCAACATTCTAAACAGTTTGCTGTTCCTCTCCCCCCCACAGCCAGTCAGAACACAGAGGTCATTTGCATATGTGGCCTGATTGGCCTTTGACTCTAACATTCTAAACAGTTTGCTGTTGCTGTTGGGAGTCATTGAATGTGGCCTGAGGTAAAATACATATCCCAATTTTCCCTTAAACAGTTACTGGAGTTGCCAATCTCCTTGTGGGGCCTGGAGATCTCCCAGAAATCACTGTGTTCCCCAGCCACAGCACATCATTTTCCCTACAGAAAATTTCCCAGCTATTACAACTGATCTCCAGATGACCAAGATCAGTTCTCCTAGAGACAATGGATGCTTTGGGCAGTGGACTCTATGGCATTATAACCTTATGAAGTCCCTCCCCACCCCTTCCCTCCCCAGGCTCTACCCCTCAAATCTACAGGTATTTCCCCACCCAGAGTTGGCAACCCTGTAACCCTGGCTATGGAACTGCTTTCCAGACCCTTGGAACCCAGAAGACATGGCATAGGAGGAGGTGGTTTTCTACCTTAGCTGCCACTGCATAACCCCAAATCAACATAAGTCAGGGGTGGAGGGAACAATACCTGTTACCATGAGGCTGTCCTCCTATACTACCCATGGGGCAGCCCTGCCTTATAGTAACCAGAAGGAAATAAACATGACTTGCCTCCCTCTATTTTCCCCTTCCCTCTGCCACCCCACCAGCCACAGCTGGGACATTCACCTGGAGCTTCCTTCTAGAGCTTGTTGTATTTCTTCCCACAAAGGGCCTTACTCCTAGTCCTGTCCTTATATATATTTGAATTTTGGTTCCACAAGATTCTATGCTTGCCATAACTGATTCGGCTCAAGAACTGGCAGTAAGAAGACACTGGCCAGGGCTGACTGGCTGCTTCGCAAAGACCCGCCCACGTCAGCCCCGGCAGTGTTTTCAGCTCAGTCTGCTCCAGTCCTCCGGCAGGAGAGGACCCTCTGGAGTGTGGGCACAGGGACAGGCCCTCAAGGCTGAGGCAAGTGAGAGAAGCCCTTTTCTGCCCCCCCATACCATCCCCTGGGCCTTCTATGAGGGGACTAGGCCCAGAGAAGGCCTTTTCTGTCCCCCACATGCCATCCCCTGGGCCTGTTATGGGGGACTAGGCCCAAAGAAGGCCTTTTCTGCCACCCACACGCCATCCCCTAGGCCTTCTATGGGGGCAGTAGGCCCAGAGAAGGCCTTTTCCGCTCCCCCACACCATTCCCTGGGCCTTCTAAAAGGGGACTAGGCCCAGAGAAGCCCTTTTCCGTCCCCCACATGCCATCCCCTGGGCCTTCTATGGAGCACTAGGCCAAGATAAGGCCTTTTCCGTCCCCCACACGCCATCCCCTGGACCTTCTATGGGGGCACTAGGCCCAGAGAAGGCCTTTTCTGTCCCCTACACGCCATCCCCTGGGCCTTCTATGGGGGTAGTAGGCCCAGAGAAGGCCTTTTCCGTCCCCCACACGCCACCCCCTGGGCCTTCTATGGAGCACTAGGCCCAGAGAAGGCCTTTTCCGCCCCCCACACCATCCCGTGGGCCTTCTAAGAGGAGACTAGGCCAAGAGAATCCCTTTTCCGTCCCCCACACGCCATCCTCTGGGCCTTCTATGGAGCACTAGGCCAAGATAAGGCCTTTTCCGTCCCCCACACGACCCCCTGGGCCTTCTATGGGGGCACTAGGCCCAGAGAAGGCCTTTTCTGTCCACTACACGCCATCCCCTGGGCCTTCTATGGGGGTAGTAGGCCCAGAGAAGGCCTTTTCCGTCCCCCACACGCCACCCCCTGGGCCTTCTATGGAGCACTAGGCCCGGAGAAGGCCTTTTCCGCCCCCACACCATCCCGTGGGCCTTCTAAGAGGAGACTAGGCCAAGAGAAACCCTTTTCCGTCCCCCACACGCCATCCTCTGGGCCTTCTATGGAGCACTAGGCCAAGATAAGGCCTTTTCCGTCCCCCACACGTCATCCCCTGGGCCTTCTATGGGGGCACTAGGCCAAGAGATGCCCTTTTCCGTCCCCCACACGCCATCCTCTGGGCCTTCTATGGAGCACTAGGCCAAGATAAGGCCTTTTCCGTCCCCCACACGCCACCCCCTGGGCCTTCTATGGAGCACTAGGCCCAGAGAAGGCCTTTTCCGCCCCCACACCATCCCGTGGGCCTTCTAAGAGGAGACTAGGCCAAGACAAACCCTTTTCCGTCCCCCACACGCCATCCCCTGGGCCTTCTATGGAGCACTAGTCCAAGATAAGGCCTTTTCCGTCTCCCACACGCCATCCCCAGGGCCTTCTATGGGGGCACTAGGCCAAGAGAAGCCCTTTTCTGTCTCGCACACGCCATCCCCTGGGCCTTTTATGGGGCACTAGGCCCAGAGAAGCCCTTTTCCGTCCCCCACACACCATCCCCTGGGCTTTCTATGGGGCACTAGGCCAAGAGAAGGCGTTTTCCGTCCCCCACATGCCATCCCCTGGGCCTTTAATGGGGCACTAGGCCCAGAGAAGGCCTTTTCCGCCCCCACACCATCCCCTGGGCCTTCTAAGAGGGGACTAGGCCCAGAGAAACCCTTTTCCGTCCCCCACACGCCATCCTCTGGGCCTTCTATGGAGCACTAGGCCCGGAGAAGGCCTTTTCCGCCCCCACACCATCCCGTGGGCCTTCTAAGAGGAGACTAGGCCAAGAGAAACCCTTTTCCGTCCCCCACACGCCATCCTCTGGGCCTTCTATGGAGCACTAGGCCAAGATAAGGCCTTTTCCATACCCCACACGCCATCCCGTGGGCCTTCTATGGGGGCACTAGGCCAAGAGAAGCCCTTTTCTGTCCCGCACACGCCATCCCCAGGGCCTTCTATGGGGGTAGTAGGCCCAGAGAAGGCCTTTTCCGTCCCCACACGCCACCCCCTGGGCCTTCTATGGAGCACTAGGCCCAGAGAAGGCCTTTTCCGCCCCCCACACCATCCCGTGGGCCTTCTAAGAGGAGACTAGGCCAAGAGAAACCCTTTTCCGTCCCCCACACGCCATCCCCTGGGCCTTCTATGAAGCACTAGGCCAAGATAAGGCCTTTTCCGTCTCCCACACGCCATCCCCAGGGCCTTCTATGGGGGCACTAGGCCAAGAGAAGCCCTTTTCTGTCCCGCACACGCCATCCCCTGGGCCTTCTATGGGGCACTAGGCCCAGAGAAGCCCTTTTCCGTCCCCCACACGCCATCCCCTGGGCCTTCTATGGGGCACTAGGCCAAGAGAAGGCCTTTTCCGTCCCCCACATGCCATCCCCTGGGCCTTTAATGGGGCACTAGGCCCAGAGAAGGCCTTTTCCGCCCCCCACACCATACCCTGGGCCTTCTAAGAGGGGACTAGGCCCAGAGAAGCCCTTTTCCATCCCCCACACACCATCCCCTGGGCCTTCTATGGGGCACTAGGCCCAGAGAAGGCCTTTTCCGTCCCCCACACGCCATCCCCTGGGCCTTCTATGGGGCACTAGGCCCAGAGAAGGCCTTGTCCTTCCCCCACACGCAATCCCCTGGGCCTTCTATGGGGGCAGTAGGCTCAGAGAAGGCCTTTTCCGTCCCCCCACACCATCCCCTGGGCCTTCTATGGGGGCACTAGGCCTAGAGAAGGCCTTTTCCGTCCCCCACACGCCATCCCCTGGGCCTTCTATGGGGGCACTAGAAGCCCAGAGAAGGCATTTTCCGTCCCCCACACGCCGTCCCCTGGGCCTGCTATGGGGCACTAGGCCCCGAGAAGGACTTTTCCGCCACCCACATGACATCCCCTGGGCCTTCTATGGGGCACTAGGCCCAGAGAAGGCCTTTTCTGCCCCCACATGCCATCCCCTGGGCCTTCTATGGGGCAGTAGGCCCAGAGAAGGCCTTTACTGCCCCCCACACCATCCCCTGGGTCTTCTATGAGGGGACTAGGCCCAGAGAAGGCCTTCCCCCACACACACCATCCCCTGGGCCTTCTATGAGGGGACTAGGCCCAGAGGAGGCCTTTTCTGACCTCCCTACCATCCCCTGGGCCTTCTATGAGGGGACTAGGCCCAGAGGAGGCCTTTTCCATCCCCCACATGCCATCTCCTGGGCCTTCTATGGGGCACTAGGCCCAGAGAAGTCCTTTTCTGTCCCCCACACGCCACCCCCTGGGCCTTCTATGGAGCACTAGGCCCAGAGAAGGCCTTTTCCGCCCCCACACCATCCCGTGGGCCTTCTAAGAGGAGACTAGGCCAAGAGAAACCCTTTTCCGTCCCCCACACGCCATCCCCTGGGCCTTCTATGGAGCACTAGGCCAAGATAAGGCCTTTTCCGTCTCCCACACGCCATCCCCAGGGCCTTCTATGGGGGCACTAGGCCAAGAGAAGCCCTTTTCTGTCTCGCACACGCCATCCCCTGGGCCTTCTATGGGGCACTAGGCCCAGAGAAGCCCTTTTCCGTCCCCCACACGCCATCCCCTGGGCCTTCTATGGGGCACTAGGCCAAGAGAAGGCCTTTTCCGTCCCCCACACGCCGTCCCCTGGGCCTGCTATGGGGCACTAGGCCCAGAGAAGGACTTTTCCGCCACCCACATGACATCCCCTGGGCCTTCTATGGGGCACTAGGCCCAGAGAAGGCCTTTTCTGCCCCCCACATGCCATCCCCTGGGCCTTCTATGGGGCAGTAGGCCCAGAGAAGGCCTTTACTGCCCCCCACACCATCCCCTGGGTCTTCTATGAGGGGACTAGGCCCAGAGAAGGCCTTTCCCCACACACACCATCCCCTGGGCCTTCTATGAGGGGACTAGGCCCAGAGGAGGCCTTTTCTGCCCTCCCTACCATCCCCTGGGCCTTCTATGAGGGGACTAGGCCCAGAGGAGGCCTTTTCCATCCCCCACATGCCATCTCCTGGGCCTTCTATGGGGCACTAGGCCCAGAGAAGTCCTTTTCTGTCCCCCACACGCCACCCCCTGGGCCTTCTGTGGAGCACTAGGCCCAGAGAAGGCCTTTCTCCCGTGGGCCTTCTAAGAGGAGACTAGGCCAAGAGAAACCCTTTTCTGTCCCCCACACGACATCCCCTGGGCCTTCTATGGAGCACTTGGCCAAGATAAGGCCTTTTCCGTCTCCCACACGCCATCCCCAGGGCCTTCTATGGGGGCACTAGGCCAAGAGAAGCCCTTTTCTGTCTCGCACACGCCATCCCCTGGGCCTTCTATGGGGCACTAGGCCCAGAGAAGCCCTTTTCCGTCCCCCACACGCCATCCCCTGGGCCTTCTATGGGGCACTAGGCCAAGAGAAGGCCTTTTCCGTCCCCACATGCCATCCCCTGGGCCTTTAATGGGGCACTAGGCCCAGAGAAGGCCTTTTCCGCCCCCCACACCATACCCTGGGCCTTCTAAGAGGGGACTAGGCCCAGAGAAGCCCTTTTCCATCCCCCACACACCATCCCCTGGGCCTTCTATGGGGCACTAGGCCCAGAGAAGGCCTTTTCCGTCCCCCACACGCCATCCCCTGGGCCTTCTATGGGGCACTAGGCCCAGAGAAGGCCTTGTCCTTCCCCCACACGCAATCCCCTGGGCCTTCTATGGGGGCAGTAGGCTCAGAGAAGGCCTTTTCCGTCCCCCCACACCATCCCCTGGGCCTTCTATGGGGGCACTAGGCCTAGAGAAGGCCTTTTTCGTCCCCCACACGCCATCCCCTGGGCCTTCTATGGGGGCACTAGAAGCCCAGAGAAGGCATTTTCTGTCCCCCACACGCCGTCCCCTGGGCCTGCTATGGGGCACTAGGCCCAGAGAAGGACTTTTCCGCCACCCACATGACATCCCCTGGGCCTTCTATGGGGCACTAGGCCCAGAGAAGGCCTTTTCCGCCCCCCACATGCCATCCCCTGGGCCTTCTATGGGGCAGTAGGCCCAGAGAAGGCCTTTACTGCCCCCCCACACCATCCCCTGGGTCTTCTATGAGGGGACTAGGCCCAGAGAAGGCCTTCCCCCACACACACCATCCCCTGGGCCTTCTATGAGGGGACTAGGCCCAGAGGAGGCCTTTTCTGCCCTCCCTACCATCCCCTGGGCCTTCTATGAGGGGACTAGGCCCAGAGGAGGCCTTTTCTGCCCTCCCTACCATCCCCTGGGCCTTCTATGAGGGGACTAGGCCCAGAGGAGGCCTTTTCCATCCCCCACATGCCATCTCCTGGGCCTTCTATGGGGCACTAGGCCCAGAGAAGTCCTTTTCTGTCCCCCACACGCCACCCCCTGGGCCTTCTATGGAGCACTAGGCCCAGAGAAGGCCTTTTCCGCCCCCACACCATCCCGTGGGCCTTCTAAGAGGAGACTAGGCCAAGAGAAACCCTTTTCCGTCCCCCACACGCCATCCCCTAGGCCTTCTATGGAGCACTAGGCCAAGATAAGGCCTTTTCCGTCTCCCACACGCCATCCCCAGGGCCTTCTATGGGGGCACTAGGCCAAGAGAAGCCCTTTTCTGTCTCGCACACGCCATCCCCTGGGCCTTCTATGGGGCACTAGGCCCAGAGAAGCCCTTTTCCGTCCCCCACACGCCATCCCCTGGGCCTTCTATGGGGCACTAGGCCAAGAGAAGGCCTTTTCCGTCCCCCACATGCCATCCCCTGGGCCTTTAATGGGGCACTAGGCCCAGAGAAGGCCTTTTCCGCCCCCCACACCATCCCCTGGGCCTTCTAAGAGGGGACTAGGCCCAGAGAAGCCCTTTTCCGTCCCCCACACGCCATCCCCTGGGCCTTCTATGGGGCACTAGGCCCAGAGAAGGACTTTTCCGTCCCCCACACGCCATCCCCTGGGCCTTCTATGGGGCACTAGGCCCAGAGAAGGCCTTGTCCTTCCCCCACACGCAATCCCCTGGGCCTTCTATGCGGGCAGTAGGCTCAGAGAAGGCCTTTTCCGTCCCCCCACACCATCCCCTGGGCCTTCTATGGGGGCACTAGGCCTAGAGAAGGCCTTTTCCGTCCCCCACATGCCATCCCCTGGGCCTTCTATGGGGGCACTAGAAGCCCAGAGAAGGCATTTTCTGTCCCCCACACGCCGTCCCCTGGGCCTGCTATGGGGCACTAGGCCCAGAGAAGGACTTTTCCGCCACCCACATGACATCCCCTGGGCCTTCTATGGGGCACTAGGCCCAGAGAAGGCCTTTTCTGCCCCCCACATGCCATCCCCTGGGCCTTCTATGGGGCAGTAGGCCCAGAGAAGGCCTTTACTGCCCCCCACACCATCCCCTGGGTCTTCTATGAGGGGACTAGGCCCAGAGAAGGCCTTCCCCCACACACACCATCCCCTGGGCCTTCTATGAGGGGACTAGGCCCATAGGAGGCCTTTTCTGCCCTCCCTACCATCCCCTGGGCCTTCTATGAGGGGACTAGGCCCAGAGGAGGCCTTTTCCATCCCCCACATGCCATCTCCTGGGCCTTCTATGGGGCACTAGGCCCAGAGAAGTCCTTTTCAATCCCCCACACGCCACCCCCTGGGCCTTCTATGGAGCACTAGGCCCAGAGAAGGCCTTTTCCGCCCCCACACCATCCCATGGGCCTTCTAAGAGGAGACTAGGCCAAGAGAAACCCTTTTCCGTCCCCCACACGCCATCCCCTGGGCCTTCTATGGAGCACTTGGCCAAGATAAGGCCTTTTCCGTCTCCCACACGCCATCCCCAGGGCCTTCTATGGGGGCACTAGGCCAAGAGAAGCCCTTTTCTGTCTCGCACACGCCATCCCCTGGGCCTTCTATGGGGCACTAGGCCCAGAGAAGCCCTTTTCCGTCCCCCACATGCCATCCCCTGGGCCTTCTATGGGGCACTAGGCCAAGAGAAGGCCTTTTCCGTCCCCCACATGCCATCCCCTGGGCCTTTAATGGGGCACTAGGCCCAGAGAAGGCCTTTTCCGCCCCCCACACCATCCCCTGGGCCTTCTAAGAGGGGACTAGGCCCAGAGAAGCCCTTTTCCATCCCCCACACCCCATCCCCTGGGCCTTCTATGGGGCACTAGGCCCAGAGAAGGCCTTTTCCGTCCCCCACACGCCATCCCCTGGGCCTTCTATGGGGCACTAGGCCCAGAGAAGGCCTTGTCCTTCCCCCACACGCAATCCCCTGGGCCTTCTATGGGGGCAGTAGGCTCAGAGAAGGCCTTTTCCGTCCCCCCACACCATCCCCTGGGGCTTCTATGGGGGGACTAGGCCCAGAGAAGGCCTTTTCCTTCCCCCACACGCCATCCCCTGGGCCTTCTATGGGGGCACTAGAAGCCCAGAGAAGGCATTTTCTGTCCCCCACACGCCGTCCCCTGGGCCTGCTATGGGGCACTAGGCCCCGAGAAGGACTTTTCCGCCACCCACATGACATCCCCTGGGCCTTCTATGGGGCACTAGGCCCAGAGAAGGCCTTTTCTGCCCCCACATGCCATCCCCTGGGCCTTCTATGGGGCAGTAGGCCCAGAGAAGGCCTTTACTGCCCCCCACACCATCCCCTGGGTCTTCTATGAGGGGACTAGGCCCAGAGAAGGCCTTCCCCCACACACACCATCCCCTGGGCCTTCTATGAGGGGACTAGGCCCAGAGGAGGCCTTTTCTGCCCTCCCTACCATCCCCTGGGCCTTCTATGAGGGGACTAGGCCCAGAGGAGGCCTTTTCCATCCCCCACATGCCATCTCCTGGGCCTTCTATGGGGCACTAGGCCCAGAGAAGTCCTTTTCTGTCCCCCACACGCCACCCCCTGGGCCTTCTATGGAGCACTAGGCCCAGAGAAGGCCTTTTCCGCCCCCACACCATCCCGTGGGCCTTCTAAGAGGAGACTAGGCCAAGAGAAACCCTTTTCCGTCCCCCACACGCCATCCCCTGGGCCTTCTATGGAGCACTAGGCCAAGATAAGGCCTTTTCCGTCTCCCACACGCCATCCCCAGGGCCTTCTATGGGGGCACTAGGCCAAGAGAAGCCCTTTTCTGTCTCGCACACGCCATCCCCTGGGCCTTCTATGGGGCACTAGGCCCAGAGAAGCCCTTTTCCGTCCCCCACACGCCATCCCCTGGGCCTTCTATGGGGCACTAGGCCAAGAGAAGGCCTTTTCCGTCCCCCACATGCCATCCCCTGGGCCTTTAATGGGGCACTAGGCCCAGAGAAGGCCTTTTCCGCCCCCACACCATCCCCTGGGCCTTCTAAGAGGGGACTAGGCCCAGAGAAGCCCTTTTCCGTCCCCCACACGCCATCCCCTGGGCCTTCTATGGGGCACTAGGCCCAGAGAAGGCCTTTTCCGTCCCCCACACGCCATCCCCTGGGCCTTCTATGGGGCACTAGGCCCAGAGAAGGCCTTGTCCTTCCCCCACACGCAATCCCCTGGGCCTTCTATGCGGGCAGTAGGCTCAGAGAAGGCCTTTTCCGTCCCCCCACACCATCCCCTGGGCCTTCTATGGGGGCACTAGGCCTAGAGAAGGCCTTTTTCGTCCCCCACATGCCATCCCCTGGGCCTTCTATGGGGGCACTAGAAGCCCAGAGAAGGCATTTTCTGTCCCCCACACACCGTCCCCTGGGCCTGCTATGGGGCACTAGGCCCAGAGAAGGACTTTTCCGCCACCCACATGACATCCCCTGGGCCTTCTATGGGGCACTAGGCCCAGAGAAGGCCTTTTCTGCCCCCCACATGCCATCCCCTGGGCCTTCTATGGGGCAGTAGGCCCAAAGAAGGCCTTTACTGCCCCCCACACCATCCCCTGGGTCTTCTATGAGGGGACTAGGCCCAGAGAAGGCCTTCCCCCACACACACCATCCCCTGGGCCTTCTATGAGGGGACTAGGCCCAGAGGAGGCCTTTTCTGCCCTCCCTACCATCCCCTGGGCCTTCTATGAGGGGACTAGGCCCAGAGGAGGCCTTTTCCATCCCCCACATGCCATCTCCTGGGCCTTCTATGGGGCACTAGGCCCAGAGAAGTCCTTTTCTGTCCCCCACACGCCACCCCCTGGGCCTTCTATGGAGCACTAGGCCCAGAGAAGGCCTTTTCCGCCCCCACATGCCATCCCCTGGGCCTTCTATGGGGCAGTAGGCCCAGAGAAGGCCTTTACTGCCCCCCCACACCATCCCCTGGGTCTTCTATGAGGGGACTAGGCCCAGAGAAGGCCTTCCCCCACACACACCATCCCCTGGGCCTTCTATGAGGGGACTAGGCCCATAGGAGGCCTTTTCTGCCCTCCCTACCATCCCCTGGGCCTTCTATGAGGGGACTAGGCCCAGAGGAGGCCTTTTCCATCCCCCACATGCCATCTCCTGGGCCTTCTATGGGGCACTAGGCCCAGAGAAGTCCTTTTCAATCCCCCACACGCCACCCCCTGGGCCTTCTATGGAGCACTAGGCCCAGAGAAGGCCTTTTCCGCCCCCACACCATCCCATGGGCCTTCTAAGAGGAGACTAGGCCAAGAGAAACCCTTTTCCGTCCCCCACACGCCATCCCCTGGGCCTTCTATGGAGCACTTGGCCAAGATAAGGCCTTTTCCGTCTCCCACACGCCATCCCCAGGGCCTTCTATGGGGGCACTAGGCCAAGAGAAGCCCTTTTCTGTCTCGCACACGCCATCCCCTGGGCCTTCTATGGGGCACTAGGCCCAGAGAAGCCCTTTTCCGTCCCCCACATGCCATCCCCTGGGCCTTCTATGGGGCACTAGGCCAAGAGAAGGCCTTTTCCGTCCCCCACATGCCATCCCCTGGGCCTTTAATGGGGCACTAGGCCCAGAGAAGGCCTTTTCCGCCCCCCACACCATCCCCTGGGCCTTCTAAGAGGGGACTAGGCCCAGAGAAGCCCTTTTCCATCCCCCACACACCATCCCCTGGGCCTTCTATGGGGCACTAGGCCCAGAGAAGGCCTTTTCCGTCCCCCACACGCCATCCCCTGGGCCTTCTATGGGGCACTAGGCCCAGAGAAGGCCTTGTCCTTCCCCCACACGCAATCCCCTGGGCCTTCTATGGGGGCAGTAGGCTCAGAGAAGGCCTTTTCCGTCCCCCCACACCATCCCCTGGGCCTTCTATGGGGGCACTAGGCCTAGAGAAGGCCTTTTCCGTCCCGCACACGCCATCCCCTGGGCCTTCTATGGGGGCACTAGAAGCCCAGAGAAGGCATTTTCTGTCCCCCACACGCCGTCCCCTGGGCCTGCTATGGGGCACTAGGCCCAGAGAAGGACTTTTCCGCCACCCACATGACATCCCCTGGGCCTTCTATGGGGCACTAGGCCCAGAGAAGGCCTTTTCTGCCCCCCACATGCCATCCCCTGGGCCTTCTATGGGGCAGTAGGCCCAGAGAAGGCCTTTACTGCCCCCCCACACCATCCCCTGGGTCTTCTATGAGGGGACTAGGCCCAGAGAAGGCCTTCCCCCACACACACCCTCCCCTGGGCCTTCTATGTGGGGACTAGGCCCAGATGAGGCCTTTTCTGCCCTCCCTACCATCCCCTGGGCCTTCTATGAGGGGACTAGGCCCAGAGGAGGCCTTTTCCATCCCCCACATGCCATCTCCTGGGCCTTCTATGGGGCACTAGGCCCAGAGAAGTCCTTTTCTGTCCCCCACACGCCACCCCCTGGGCCTTCTATGGAGCACTAGGCCCAGAGAAGGCCTTTTCCGCCCCCACACCATCCCGTGGGCCTTCTAAGAGGAGACTAGGCCAAGAGAAACCCTTTTCCGTCCCCCACACGCCATCCCCTGGGCCTTCTATGGAGAACTAGGCCAAGATAAGGCCTTTTCCGTCTCTCACACGCCATCCCCAGGGCCTTCTATGGGGGCACTAGGCCAAGAGAAGCCCTTTTCTGTCTCGCACACGCCATCCCCTGGGCCTTCTATGGGGCACTAGGCCCAGAGAAGCCCTTTTCCGTCCCCCACACGCCATCCCCTGGGCCTTCTATGGGGCACTAGGCCAAGAGAAGGCCTTTTCCGTCCCCCACATGCCATCCCCTGGGCCTTTAATGGGGCACTAGGCCCAGAGAAGGCCTTTTCCGCCCCCCACACCATCCCCTGGGCCTTCTAAGAGGGGACTAGGCCCAGAGAAGCCCTTTTCCGTCCCCCACACGCCATCCCCTGGGCCTTCTATGGGGCACTAGGCCCAGAGAAGGCCTTTTCCGTCCCCCACACGCCATCCCCTGGGCCTTCTATGGGGCACTAGGCCCAGAGAAGGCCTTGTCCTTCCCCCACACGCAATCCCCTGGGCCTTCTATGCGGGCAGTAGGCTCAGAGAAGGCCTTTTCCGTCCCCCCACACCATCCCCTGGGCCTTCTATGGGGGCACTAGGCCTAGAGAAGGCCTTTTCGTCCCCCACATGCCATCCCCTGGGCCTTCTATGGGGGCACTAGAAGCCCAGAGAAGGCATTTTCTGTCCCCCACACACCGTCCCCTGGGCCTGCTATGGGGCACTAGGCCTAGAGAAGGCCTTTTCCGCCACCTACATGACATCCCCTGGGCCTTCTATGGGGCACTAGGCCCAGAGAAGGCCTTTTCTGCCCCCCACATGCCATCCCCTGGGCCTTCTATGGGGCAGTAGGCCCAGAGAAGGCCTTTACTGCCCCCCCACACCATCCCCTGGGTCTTCTATGAGGGGACTAGGCCCAGAGAAGGCCTTCCCCCACACACACCATCCCCTGGGCCTTCTATGAGGGGACTAGGCCCAGAGGAGGCCTTTTCTGCCCTCCCTACCATCCCCTGGGCCTTCTATGAGGGGACTAGGCCCAGAGGAGGCCTTTTCCATCCCCCACATGCCATCTCCTGGGCCTTCTATGGGGCACTAGGCCCAGAGAAGTCCTTTTCTGTCCCCCACACGCCACCCCCTGGGCCTTCTATGGAGCACTAGGCCCAGAGAAGGCCTTTTCCGCCCCCACACCATCCCGTGGGGCTTCTAAGAGGAGACTAGGCCAAGAGAAACCCTTTTCCGTCCCCCACACGCCATCCCCTGGGCCTTCTATGGAGCACTTGGCCAAGATAAGGCCTTTTCCGTCTCCCACACGCCATCCCCAGGGCCTTCTATGGGGGCACTAGGCCAAGAGAAGCCGTTTTCTGTCTCGCACACGCCATCCCCTGGGCCTTCTATGGGGCACTAGGCCCAGAGAAGCCCTTTTCCGTCCCCCACACGCCATCCCCTGGGCCTTCTATGGGGCACTAGGCCAAGAGAAGGCCTTTTCTGTCCCCCACATGCCATCCCCTGGGCCTTTAATGGGGCACTAGGCCCAGAGAAGCCCTTTTCTGGCTCCCCACACCATCCCCTGGGCCTTCTAAGAGGGGACTAGGCCCAGAGAAGCCCTTTTCCATCCCCCACACACCATCCCCTGGGCCTTCTATGGGGCACTAGGCCCAGAGAAGGCCTTTTCTGTCCCCCACACGCCATCCCCTGGGCGTTCTATGGGGCACTAGGCCCAGAGAAGGCCTTGTCCTTCCCCCACACGCAATCCCCTGGGCCTTCTATGGGGGCAGTAGGCTCAGAGAAGGCCTTTTCCGTCCCCCACACCATCCCCTGGGCCTTCTATGGGGGCACTAGGCCTAGAGAAGGCCTTTTCGTCCCCCACACGCCATCCCCTGGGCCTTCTATGGGGGCACTAGAAGCCCAGAGAAGGCATTTTCTGTCCCCCACACGCCGTCCCCTGGGCCTGCTATGGGGCGATAGGCCCAGAGAAGGACTTTTCCGCCACCCACATGACATCCACTGGGCCTTCTATGGGGCACTAGGCCCGAGAAGGCCTTTCCGCCCCACATGCCATCCCCTGGGCCTTCTATGGGGCAGTAGGCCCAGAGAAGGCCTTTACTGCCCCCCCACACCATCCCCTGGGTCTTCTATGAGGGGACTAGGCCCAGAGAAGGCCTTCCCTGACACACACCATCCCCTGGGCCTTCTATGAGGGGACTTGGCCCAGAGGAGGCCTTTTCTGCCCTCCCTACCATCCCCTGGGCCTTCTATGAGGGGACTAGGCCCAGAGGAGGCCTTTTCCATCCCCCACATGCCATCTCCTGGGCCTTCTATGGGGCACTAGGCCCAGAGAAGCCCTTTTCTGTCCCCCACACGCCATCCCCTGGGCCTTCTATGGGGCACTAGGTGCAGAGAAGGCCTTTTCTGTCCCCCGCACGCCATCCCCTGGGCCTTCTATGGGGCACTAGGCCCAGATAAGGCCTTTTCCGTCCCCCACACGCCATCCCCTGGGCTTGCTATGGGGCACTAGGCCCAGAGAAGGCCTTTTCCGCCCCCCACATGCCATCCCCTGGGCCTTCTATGGGGCACTAGGCCCAGAGAAGGCCTTTTCTGTCCCCCACACGCCATCCCCTGGGCCTTCTGTGGGGCACTAGGTGCAGAGAAGGCCTTTTCTGTCCCCCGCACGCCATCCCCTGGGCCTTCTATGGGGCACTAGGCCCAGAGAAGGCATTTTCTGTCCCCCACACGCCGTCCCCTGGGCCTGCTATGGGGCACTAGGCCCAGAGAAGGCCTTTTCCGCCCCCACACGCCATCCCCTGGGCCTTCCATGGGGCACTAGGCCCAGAGAAGGCCTTTTCTGTCCCCCACACGCCATCCCCTGGGCCTTCTATGGGGCACTAGGCCCAGAGCAGGCCTTTTCCGCACCCCCACACCATCCCCTGGGTCTTCTATGAGGGGACTAGGCCCAGAGAAGGCCTTCCCCCCCACACACCATCCCTTGGGCCTTCTATGAGGGGACTAGGCCCAGAGAAGGCCTTTTCTGCCCTCCCTACCATCCCCTGGGCCTTCTATGAGGGGACTAGGCACAGAGAAGGCCTTTTCCATCCCCCACATGCCATCCCCTGGGCCTCTGTGGGGCACTAGCACAGAGAAGGCCTTTTCTGTCCCCCACACGCCATCCCCTGGGCCTTCTATGGTTCACTAGGTCCAGAGAAGGCTTTTTCCGTCCCCTGCACGCCATCCCCTGGGCCTTCTATGGGGCACTAGGCCCAGATAAGGCCTTTTCTGCCCCCAAACACCATCCCCTGGGCCTTCAATGGGGCAGTAGGCCCAGAGAAGGCCTTTTCCGCCCCCCACATGCCATCCCCTGGGCCTTCTATGGGGCACTAGGCCCAGAGAAGACCTTTTCCATCCCCCACATGCCATCCCCTGGGCCTTCTATGGGGCACTAGGCCCAGAGAAGGCCTTTTCCGCCCCCCACACCATCCCCTGGGTCTTCTATGAGGGGACTAGGCCCAGAGAAGGGCTTTTCTGCCCTCCCTACCATCCCCTGGGCCTTCTATGAGGGGACTAGGTCCAGAGAAGGCCTTTTCCATCCCTCACACGCCATCCCCTGGGCCTTCTGTGGGGCACTAGGCCCAGAGAAGGCCTTTTCTGTCCCCCACACGCCATCCCCTGGGCCTTCTGTGGGGCACTAGGTCCAGAGAAGGCCTTTTCCGTCCCCCGCACACCATCCCCTGGGCCTTCTATGGGGCACTAGGCCCAGAGAAGGCCTTTTCCGTCCCCCACACACCATCCCCTGGGCCTTCTATGGGGCACTAGGCCCAGAGAAGGCCTTTTCCGTCCCCCACACGCCATCCCCTGGGCCTTCTTTGGGGCAGTAGGCCCAGAGAAGGCCTTTTCCGCCCTCCACATGCCATCCCCTGGGCCTTCTATGGGGGCAGTAGGCCCAGAGAAGGCCTTTTCCATCCCCCACACGCCATCCCCTGGGCCTTTTATGGGGCACTAGGCCCAGAGAAGGCCTTTTCCTTCCCCCACACGCCATTCCCTGGGCCTTCTATGGGGGCAGTAGGCCCAGAGAAGCCATTTTCTGTTCCCCACACACCATCCCCTGGGCCTTCCATGGGGGCAGTAGACCCAAGAAGCCCTTTCCCCCTCACACTGCCTACTGCCCCCATAGAAGGCCCAGGGGATGCTGTGTGGGGGACCAAAAGGCCTTCTCTGGGCCCAGAGAAGCCCTTTTCTTCCCCTCTTCCCTTCCTTTCCCCCTTTTCCTTTCTTCTCTCTCTCCTTTCTTTCACTCTTCCCCCTATTCATTCCTTCCTTCCTTCCTTCCTTCCTTCCTTCCTTCCTTCCTTCCTCCAATCCTCTCTCCCTTCCACCTCCCTCCCTTCCTTTTTAGGGCCCATTGTCTTCCACCACAACGGGCTTTGCTCCCTAGTGTATATATAAATACCTTTGATTAAGCTACCTCTCTGAAATGTCCTATCCCCACTTGAGTTCACCAGAAGTCACCATGACTTCCAAGCTTGCAAGCATATACACACATGCACAAAATACACACAAAAAAAAATTGTAACATTCTCAGTTCAGTGTTGAAACATGACAAGTGAATTTCAAAACTTGATGTTCAAGATTTAGTTGTTTGGAATTGCTAAATGAATAGAGAATATGAAACTGACTGAGGGTTGGGTCCAGACTAAATTGTCCATTAGCAAACAAGGAGGGCAGCCCATTGGGGGATAGGGGACTCTGAGGAACAACATGAGGAAGGGTCTGCAGCAGGAAGGAGACTCAATGGAAATAGCAGATCTGGTCTGGATCCAGCTCTAGGTTTCTTTCATACATCTAGGTTTCTTTCATACATTCCCTGCTATGAGGTGTAATGTCTTAGCTACCATCAAATGTCTCCTGATCTCTAATATGTCAGCTGCCAAATAGTGCCTCATACTGACTGCTAGATAAGAGATACCACCTTCAGATGACAAAGTCTGATCTGGTGATGTCAGGGTGTGTGGCCTTCTGACACACTTCCAGTGATGTCTGGGGATGTAACCTTCTGACACACTTCCAGTGATGTCAAGGGGTGTGGCCTTCTGACACACTTCCAGTGATGTCAGGGGGTGTGACATATGCTGAGTTATGCTAATAAGCTCCTGCAGCTCTTTTTCTATGAAAAGACCCCTGCATATTCCAACATCTTTATTCCTCAGACTCTGCACAGAATGGTCCTTCCTTCCTTTCTCAAATCAAATATGTCCAATCACTGTTAACAAGAATGGGCTATCCCTTTCTGGTTCATTCAATCAAAGGTTTGATTAATGTGTGGCTTCCGGTCGGAGTAAAATGGCAATCTAACGCACCTTGCAAAAGAGCAGGGTGGATGGCAGCTACTTCTGACAGTTTGGGCATTTTTATTGCCCAACGCAGCATCCCCCAGGCAGGGGGCTGACAGGCAAGCAACAAGGTCCAAGTGAGAGTTGAGATTGGCGTGTATAAGTCCCAAAGGGGGCTTGTTTATGCTTTGATCCCCTCTCAGAAGCGGGCGATTGAAAGACAGCACTAAAGAAGCCAGCCGAGCTAAAGAATCAGCTTAAATTCGTCATTTCCCGACTTCTTAAGAAAGAGATTGAAGTTGAAAGTGAAAAGAAGTGATGCGAAGTCCCAAGATAAACATGCAAGTTAACAAAAACTGTTTGTTTACCAGGATGAAGATTTAACGAAATTTGAATAAGGTGGTTAAGCGCAAAAGATTTAAATCTGAACAATCGATCCATCATACAAATTTGAAGAGCTTGTCAAAGCGCTTAATTTGAATAAAATAGACTTTGTTTATCATTCCTGTGGTTAGAAGACTGAGAGTGAAGTGCATGACCGAATACAACAGAAAAGATCACGAGACTGAGGTGTTGCAAAAATCTGTGTCTGGCTAGAACTGTGATTAAAGGCTAGAGTGCTTGTTAGAGGACCGGATGAGCGGCGGAACAGGAAACTTCCAGTAGGACAATGTTAATGTGGGACCAGAAACAGGAAGTTTAAAATGAGCCTACTCTAGCCCGAGAAACCATAAAGAAATTGCGCCTGCCATTTTGAGGAGGACTGAATTTTAAAATGCAATTTTAAAAGTGAAATTGACTTTAAAGGGCAGTGAAAAAAGTCTGACTTAAGAGAACATTCAGAGGACAGTTGAAGTATACTAGAAAATCTCCAAAATGGACCCAAAACATCGGCACAGAGTTGCTTCAACTGCGAGCCCAAGTATGTCAGCGATAGAAAAGAAAGAATGGCAAGCTGCAATCGAAGCAATGGAGAAGCAGATGATTGAAGTGATTCAAGGTATGATGAAACAGATAGACCAACAGATAGAGAAACAAATGCAAAAACAGCTGGAGCAGTTGGAAGAAGTGCAAAAAAAATGTGGCAGCCTTGAAAGAGCTAGTGCTAGCAGAGGTGGCTGAAATAAAAAAAGAAGTGGCAAACACAAATAGTCAAGTTAAAGACCTGGCAACAAAATCAACTGAATTGGAGCAAAAGACACAAGATATAGACAGAAAAATGGAAACAACTCTACAAGACAACCGCAAACTTGAGGCAATGATGGAATACAGAGCGATGTGAAATCATCTGAGGTTAAGAGGGATAGAAGAAATGACTGATGAAGACTATTTAGAGCTGAACTGGGATGTAAAAAACAAGTTACTCTGCTTTGATAACTATTAAGATTAGAAGACTTGAAAGTAATGAATAGTAGTTAAAATGTTACATAAGAATGAGACAGGGAAAATGAATATGTTAGAAATGAAGAATCAAATATTGGATAAGTTTTTATTGTTAGTGAATATTGATTGAAATGATAGCTGGGGTGGAGCATTGCTGGAAGCCAGGCGGCGGGGAGGGAGGGAATATCAGAAAAAGAGGTGTCAAAAAATATTTGGAAATATGGAACGTGTTAATATATCCTATTAATAAAGTTCTTTAAAAAAAGTCTTGATTAATGTAGCAGTGCCTCCCAGCTGGCAGTGAGAAAGTACAACACTAACGTACAAAACCATGAAGGTCCAAGATTTGGGCAGTGGAGGGAGGTAAAAATACTTCACTGAGATCTGGAAATGGAGAGGGCCAGCTCTAGGCTGCAAGCCCATTCTTTTTTTTTTTTTTCGCCCCCCACAGGGGATTTTTTTATTGCTTTTTCTATAAACTACAACGAAATTAGGGAAGGGAACTAAAAACTAAGGGAGAAAGTAAAGAAAACCCACTAAAAACCCATGAGATGGTGGTCACACATAATGCTTTTAAAATAGCTCTTAGCTAAAAGTTACAATATAAATTCATTGAATGTGGTCATCTAGAAATATGATTAAACTAAAAAAACCCTTGAAACTCCCTCTTATCTGACTTCATAAAGGGCAAAATAAGATATGGTTATACAAAGTAAACAATTTTAAGAGATTCCAGAGAGTAAAAACTTTTCATTTTTTGTCCTTTTTCTTTCTCAACTGGTATTTTGTTTTTGGGGCTGCCACCCCCAATGCTGAATCAGAGTCCTCATCAGAAGATGCCACTCCTCCTTCTTCACTTTCTTTGGTGCTGTTTTCTCCTCTTCTTCTTCTCCTGCTGGACGACTATGAAGATGCAAAAACTCCCATGCCTTTTCAGCAGAATCAATTTTTTCTTTCTTGTCCATAAATTTAAAGATTATGACTTCGGGAACAATCCATCTGTAGGCGATGTTGTTATTCTGCAAGAATAAAGCCTTCTTTTCCTTCTTATTTCAAACGGAATATCCTTCAGCACTTTTATTTCTTTGTCCTTAATTTTCAAAGTGATTCCAGTTGTCACTTTAAGTATTTGGTCCCTCAACTGTCTTCTGGAGAATCTCACTATTACTTCCCCAGGCAGATTATTCTTTCTTGTGAATTCTGAATACGACCTAAAGATCGTATCAATTTTGCTTTGTAGTAGTACATCACTTTTGATATCTGCTATTGGGGCTAAAGAGTCACACATAATCTGCTTCAGATCTCCCCCTTCTCTTCTGGGACCCCTTGAAATCTTAGGACATAGCTTGCCCGTTCCATTTGAAGTTGTAACAAATAAGATTCATTAATTACTCTCCTTTTCTCCATCGTCTGCAGTTATTTTTTAAGCTTCTTGGTGCTGGCATCCACCTCTTTAAGCTCTTGCTCTGTTTTGTCTGCTTTTTTTGTTGTCTCTGTCAATTGCATTTGTTGTGCATCAAATTTATGGTGCAATGCCATTACTTGTTCCAGCAGAGGTCACAACGCTTCGGTCAGCATCCTTTGAAGCTCTGCAGTTATGTCCTGTCTAGGAGCAGGATTCGCTGGGCTGGCATTTCCAGACGGCAATTTAGGTTTTGTTTGTTTGTCCTTCTCTTCCCTCCTTGGAGGTGCCATTTTTCCCAGTTGTTTACTTTTTGCAAAAGTTCTCACAGCCTCTAAAAACTCTTTCGAATGCCTGGTAAGTTCTTATAAGCTATTTTAGCATGTTACAGTTTTATAGTCCACCCCCCTTTCAAACACTCAAAGTTCGTTTGTTTTCTTCTTATTGGGGGAGAGTTGCTTTCCTCCCCTCACTTTCAAAGGGAAGGTTTTTAGCTGTATCTTCGGTGTTTCTCGCTTCAACTTTAACTCATGTTTCAATCTTGTCTCCACTTTCAAAGCTCATACACTCGGCCACCAAACGCTTTTTCCGGTGTGCATTCTTAGTTCCGTTCACAGACGCTCTGCAGTGGGAACTTCGGGGCATGGAGGAACCCCCCTTCACTGGCTAGTTGCCAGAGGAAGAGCTCTTCTAGTGCCCCATGGCTGGGAGCCCAACACAAAGGCTCCAGGGGTGGTGCAGACAATCACACCCTCTCCCAGCTGCAGGTGTTAGTGCGCGGTTCCCAGAAGCTCAGGAAGCCATGACCACCATAGCAGACATATGGAATTCACTGCCACACAGCCCCCGGGCCACAGTGCTTTGGCATCAGCCGGGGACACCGGCTGAGGGCGGGGCTTGCCGCCACCACCATTTGTTTTGGCTACTGAGCTGCCAGAGCAGCACTCTGGTGCGCTTCCCCCCCAAAAGACCCCTGGTCCTTTCAGAGATGAGCCCACTGAATAGGAAATACTCTGAATTTCTTAAAAGCAATATTCCTTTTCTTCTTGGCTAGACTGGCAGTTTCAACCTACTGACCAATCTCTCCTGCCAAGCCTGATCCTCAGCTCTTGATACTGTGAATAAATTATTTTCAACTTGGCTGACACTTAGACTAAAAGTTCCTATTTTGAAATTTTTCTCATATTTTATGATATACAGTAAGGGCAGCAGGCCTGTAGCCAGGATTTTTTTTGTTCAGGGGGCATTTAAATTTTTAAAGGGGCTGTTAAATTACACTTAATTAAATTAATCTGAATGTCTCTCTTTAAAGAGGGAGGGTCTGCACCAGTGTTCCCTCTAAGCTGAGTTAGTGTGAGCTAGCTCACAGTTTTTTAGCCTCTGGCTCACACATTTCTTGTCTCAGCTCAGGGAGGATGACTCCAGAGCAAAGTAATGTATGCAGTAGCCAAATCGCTCACTCACAACTTTAATGCCAGTGGCTCACAAAGTAGAATTTCTGCTCACAAGGCTCCACAGCTTAGAGGGAATATTGATCTGCACCTGTTTCTAGCCCTTCCTTTCAAGGGACAGGGCAGGGTGTGCATCAGTTGCTAGGGAAAAAACAGCTCAGAGGACATTTAATTGCCTTCAGAAGGCATTTAAATGCCTTTTGAGTTCCCTTTCACAGGGCAAGAAAGCTTAGAAGGGCACTCAAGAGTGGCAATTTCAATAGATCTCCAACAATCCCCCTTTCTGATAGCTGAGTCCTGCTGTATACTACCTAGGTCATGGTGAGTCTTTCAAAAGCATCCCCATGAGCCCTTGGGAAACATGTTGTTCTACTGCTTAAGACCAACATGGCTAACCATCTGGAATGACTCTTTCCCTTATTCTAAAAAGGATCTCCCTACCTGGTTGCAGAGGTACCTATTTAACCAATCCTAGCCCAGTTATTTCCTAAACAATAGACTCCTGTATTACAACTTCACATTTGAGAAAGTAATACTCATTCTAAACATATGCATTAAAAAGTGAAAACACATAATTAAAACCTCTGTAAGAGGCTCAGTAGTAGAGCATCTGCTTTGCATGCAGAAGGTCCCAGGTTCAATCCCCAGCATCTCCAGTTAAAAGGACAAGGCGGTAGGTGATGTGAATATCTCTGCCTGAGACCCTGGAGAGTCACTGCTGGTCTGAGACAGTACTGACTTTGATGAACCAAGAGTTTGATTCAGTATAAGGCAAGTTTCAGGTGTGTTCAAGGTGAAGGAAAAGGCAGTGGGGAAATCGGCACATGCCCAGGAGCAACTGACCTGATGTGCCATGAATATTCCAGAAGATGTGGTGGATAGGGAAAAGAAGATCTTGGCTTTCAGCCAAGCCACAGAGGTGGAAACCCTCCAGGACCTAGCATGTGGACAAGGGGAACCCAATAGATGTTGTTTAACTTGACTTCCAGAAAGCTTTTGCTAAAGTTCCTCATCAAAGGCTCCTAAGTAAGCTCAATAGTCTTGTGGATCAAAAACTGGCTAATTAATAGGAAACAGAAAGTGAGTATAAATGGGAAATTTTCTCTGTGGAGGGTGATAAGCAGAGGGGTACCACAGGGAGCAGTACTTGGTCCGATGCTTTTTAACTTGTTCATTAATGATTTGGAGTTGGGAGTAAGCAGTGAAGTGGCTAAATTTGCACATGACATGAAATTATTCAGGGTGGTGAGAGCCAGGGAGGATTATGAGGCACTCCAAAGGAATCTGTCGAGGATGGGCGAGTGGGTGTCAATGTGGCAAATGGGGTTCAATGTGGCCAAGTGCAAACTGATGCACATTGAGGCCAAAAATCCTAAATATAAATACACATTGATGGGGTCCAAACTGGCAGAGACTGACCAAGAGCAAGATCTTGGAGTCGTTGTAGATAACTCACTGAAAATATCTAGACAGTGTGCAGCTGTAATAAAAAAGGTCAACACTATGCTGGGGATTATTAGGAAGGGAACTGAAAACAAATCAGCCAGTATCATAATGCCCCTGTATAAATCAATGGTGCAACCTCATTTGGAGTACTGTGTACAGTTCTGGTCACCACACCTCAAAAAGGATATTATAGCATTGGAAAAAGTGCAGAAAGGGGCAACTAGAATGATCAAAGGGTTGGAACACTTTCCCTATGAAGAAATGTTAAAGCGCTAGAGGCTCTTTAGCTTGGAGAAATGACGGCTGAGGGGTGACATGATCGAGGTTTATAAGATTATGCATTGGATAGAGCAAGTAGAGAAAGAAGTACTTTTCTCCCTTTCTCACAATACAAGAACTCGTGGGCATTCAATGAAATTGCTGAGCATTTGGGTTAGAACGGATAAAAGGAAGTACTTCTTCACCCAAAGAGTGATTAACACATGGAATTCACTGCCACAAGAGGCGGTGGTGGCTATAAGCATGGACAGCTTTGAGAGGGAATTAGATAAGCAGATGGAGCAGAGGTCCATCAGTGGCTATTAGCCACAAGGTATAGATAGGAACTCTCAGGCTGGGGCAAGTGATGCTCTGTATTCTTGGTGTTTGGGGGGGTCAACAGTGGGAGGGCTTCTAGTGTGCTGGCCCCACTGCTGGACCTCCTGATGGCACCTGGTATTTTTGGCCATTGTGTGACAGAGTGTTGGACTAGATGGGCCATTGGCCTGATCCAACATTGGCTTCTTTTATGTTCTTAAAACATGTGATGGAGGGGAGAGCAATTGAACCACACTCCATCCCAAACACACCAGAGGTGTGGTATCTCCCCTGGTTTCAGCTTCCTGTAAGTCAGAACTGAACCAAGAATGGGGCTCTGGTTGTACCAGAAACACATCTTTGACACATTCTGTGGAATTCCACATGACCAACAGCTGTGGATGGAAAGCATCTCACATGTCTACACATACCAAAGGTACAGGAAGATCTTCCAGTGGGCCTCCCACTCCCACAAAGTCATAAAGAAGGAAACAAAGGCCATGAATGTCCAATTATTATTGAATTAAAAGAGAATGCTTGGTTCCTTTAGTTTCCATGGCAACCACATCCAGATTCTGATCACCATGGCTCCCAGGAAGGCTCCCCTTAGGGCTCGTCTCCATTAGCAATGGGATAAGCAATGCCAGTGCCTTGTAAGCCACAATAGCCGTCCGGGATTTTGTGTAGGTACTGTTGATGGTAATCTTCGGCATAATAGAATGCGCCAGCCTGCTGGATCTCAGTGTTGATAGGTCCCAGTAGCTTCCTAGCCAGCACCTGCCATATGATAACAGAATTAAGAGAGAGCGTGTCAGATAGGTTGGTGGGAGAGATGAATCGGAGAGTCAACAGCCTGATCTTAAGCAGAGTTATACCTGTCTCAGTCTATAGAAACCAATGGACTTAGAAGCATGTAACTTGGCTTAGAATGGTAAGATGAAACTAAGCATTAGTCATGTTGCAGATTTTATGTTTTGACACAGTAGGCCCAAGAGTTTGCTTTTTAATTCCTCTGTAAATCTGTAAACATGCATTTTTCACTGTTCTAGCTAACTTATACTTTTTCAGCTTTGAAGGGATCTTACAAGGAGAGCTTTGATTCTCTTAAACGCACACCTTGAAAAGCTTGTGGGTCTCTAAGGTACCACTGGACCTGAATGTAGCTGTCCTACTGCAGACCAATATGGCCGCCCTCTGAAACCCTCTGCCCTCTGAAGCTCACATAATTGCTTCTCTATAAGATAGCCTCACTCTAAAAACTCCATATCTCTCAAATTTGAGGCACAGTGAGAATGAGTAGTTCAAGAATAAATAGATTGATTTTAAATAAAGTTCTTAAAAGGCAACACTGAGTTTTTTACCAAGACCTGGAATATATAAACTTCTGACCTCTCTTCCATCATAACTGATTACTGGAGAAATTAATCATTCAGAACCTGAAAAGGTTAGTCAAATAGAAAAGAGGGCCAACAATAAAAGCTTAATATATATAGTATATAAAAAGATACATGCATTTATTAACAAGAATTTTAAAAAATATATATAA
Source organism: Gekko gecko (assembly GCA_029375565.1). Lineage (NCBI taxonomy): Eukaryota > Metazoa > Chordata > Lepidosauria > Squamata > Gekkonidae > Gekko > Gekko gecko. The sequence continues at coordinate 210,272,357 of JAPDNY010000005.1, read as the reverse complement.
GGACCAATGATACCTCATGTAAAAATACCAAATTCTAACACACAAGGGCTAATGGACTTGATCTGACGCGTTTTGGCCTGCATAGGCTTTCTTCAGAGGTCAAACACAGTGAGGAACATATTGGCTAATATAATAGTACAATACAATCATACAGATACAAAATATAAATACAAGAAGGACCAGAAAAAAGTTGCTGTAAAAAATAGAAAGAAATGGGAGATTAAATACATACAATAAAATGGATAAATAAATTATAAGTATATACGACTAAAAAACATTGACTTACTTCCAAAATGAAACCACTAGGCACAGAATAAAAGTACAAATGAGGCCTCCAAAGGTGCAATCACATGCCAAGTGGTGTTTCTCTGGTATTAATCTAGAAACAAAAAAATGTATAAACCAATGCATTCTACAATTTTAAAACAATCATAGGAAACAATCATAGGAAGGCATTTTCTGGACCAGAAGTAACTAAATAATTTTCTTTATTTATTACTTTCTGAATTAAGGCCTGGATTCAAGGCCCTGTGACTCTGACAACCCTTGCGGGGATCTATAGGGCCCCCCGAGCATAATTCTGGGCATACACCGGATCCTCTGGGAAGAGCCCCCGGGGTGCCTCTTGTTCCTCGGGGCTAGTGTTGTGGTCCGGGGCCCAATCCAGATGGAGACGATCCAGTCTGGTCATCAGGCAGCGACCTAGCAAGAGCACGGCTGGGCTGCACCTGGTCGTGGTGTGTGGTGTAGTGTGCTGGCTGAACAAGAAAGTGGCCAGTTTGAAGTCCCAATTCCCGGCATCCATGCGGCGAAGCACCTCCTTGGTTGTCTGGACCATCTGTTCGGCCTGGCCATTGGTCATGGGATGGAATGGAGCAGATCTGATGTGCTTGATGCCGTGGTAGTCCATAAATTCCTTGAACTCAGCTGAGGTGAAGGCTGAGCCATTGTCAGTAACCAAGGAGTCGGGGAGGCCTTGGGCACTGAAGATCCGCCACATAGCCCAGATGGCAGATCGGGAGGAGCTGAAGGGCACGGGTACTACCTCTAGCCACTTGCTGTATGAGTCCACAAGAATGAAAAACAGCTGACCTTGGAAGGGGCCCACAAAGTCTAGGTGTAGTCTGGCCCAGGGTTTGTGCGACGATTCCCATGGGTGCACTGGTGCGTGGGTGGTTGCTGGTCAGGTCTCCTGGCACAGCTAGCAGCATTTCACTGTGTCTTTGATATCGCGGTCGATCCCTGGCCACCACACATAACTCCAGGCCAGTGCCTTCATTCGGACGACCCTGGGATGAGTTTCGTGGAGGGCTGCAAGAACACGGTTCTGTAATGGGGATGGAATCACCACCTGACCACCCTATAGTATACACCTCTTGTAGCTTGAGAGCTTGACCTTCCGAGAGGCAAATGCAGAGAAATCCGGCCCCCCCACGCCCACTGGTCATCCCCTACCCACCCAGTCCAAGACCCAGGTGAGGACGCGATCCCAGCCTGTCAGGTGTGTTAGTCGAAATGTTTATTTACGCATTTATTGGACTAAACTTATATTGAGTTCTGGTCTATGTATACAGAGAAAGTGGTTTCGCCCAGAGACCCAGTTTCCCAAAAGAGAACGCTTGACAAGGTTTCTTTAGTAAAATCAAATATTCTCTTTACTGAATAATATCTTTTTAGTACACAGGCAAACTATACTGATGCACTCACACATACACACAAGTTCCTTTAGATACAGTAGCAATGGAAAACCATATGGGGTTTTAAACTAGAAGTATATAGGAAGGAATACAAGTGATACTTATCTGTTCCTGAAGCTTGACCTTCCACAGTGAAGAATACAAGAATATAGATTCTGACTAAAGGAAATTCTTACTGCACACAGTTGGAACCAGCCAACACGTGTGGGGGGGCCTCTTGGTCTGGATCCAAGAGAGCACGCCAGAGTTACCTTTAAGTTACTAAGGTAGGGGTAGAATGGGGAAGAAGGGCCAAGGTGTAGTGGCAAGGAGCCCAGAACAAAAGATGAACCTTGTTTTTATCAGCTAGTATTGGGGGCTGGCTTTGGGGTCTCTCAGTCCGTCTCATCCCTATATCATTGGCTATAGAATGTGGGGTACCCTCCTACTAAGCTGGGGCAATATTGAAAGTCTACACCTTTACTAAGGGGAACCTTTTGGTCCAAGGTGCGAAGATGGGTTGTCATGGAAACCTTAAGAATGCAGATGACTCTGGCTTGGTCCAAGTCACAAACAGGAAACAGTCTTAACACATGCAAAGTGCCAAGCATCTTGTGGGTTACATGTGGAATTCAGATTCCTCAATGGTAGACAAGTTGTTGTTTTTGTCATCCTTCTAGCAGACCATAATGGAGATGCTTTCTTGTTCCCAGTGCATGTTGGGTAGATGTATGCATATGTGCGTGTCTGTGACTTCATTAGCAGGAAAGTGCAGTCTGCAAGCAGCTTTCTAGTGCAGGTGGTCACATCAAACAAAGCACACAGTTCTCCCAAACTAAAGACACTTTCAAGCACCATTCAGGTGTGTGTGCAGGTCAGAAAATAACAAATAAAAGCATTTTCAAAGTACATCTCCTAACAGGTGGGCGACATCCTTCACCTGGACCAGCTGGTCTGGGAGGGCCTCCAGGAGGGCGATGTGATGGGCTGGGGCAGGATTGGGGTTGGAGGAGGGCAGCGGGAGGCAGCTCAGGGCGTTGCCGTGGCCCATCGCCTTGATAGGTCTATTTACAGTGTCCGTCCTTCATAGGTTTACTCTTGGATCCTAGCCTTCCAATTGGAGCGAGCTAGGATCCGATTGCCTATAGTTTGTGCGAAGCTCAGGCTCTTCGCTTGTCCATGTGTGGACCACCCTTGCACGTGGTCGGCTCAGTACACAACACCTGTATTATTATATAAGCCAATATGTTCTTCATTGTGTTTGACCTCTGAAGAAGGCCTATGCAGGTCGAAACGAGTCAGGTCAAGTCCATTAGCCCTTGTGTATTAGAATTTGGTATTTTTACATGAGGTGTGATTGGGCCCTTATATATATTTTAAAAATTCTTCTTAATAAATATATGTATCTTTTTATATACTATATATATTAAGCTTTTATTGTTGGCCCTCTTTTCTATTTGACTAATCTTTTCAGGTTCTGGATTCAAGGTTTCTAGGTTCAGTTCTTCCCCCACTTTTTGCAGAAATTAATCATTCTTCACACCATCTACTGATTGAATAGTTAACAAGTTGTTTTAAAACAGAGACTTTTGGATTCCATGCACCTGTTTAAGTAACATCCCACCCCACACACAAATGGGATGATACTCTGTAATAATGGTTAGAGTGTCAGACTATGCCTGGAAAGACCCGGTCTTTAAGTCCCTGTCTATAAGTTTGAATGTCACCTACTATTCCAACATGTTTGAAAAAGCGTGCCTTGCACATGAAAGCTTGTACAAACCTTCGGTGGTCTTAAAGGTGCCACAGGACTTTACATTTGTTCTAACAGGGTTGTTGTGAGGCAAAATCCATGTGCCATCCAGGGTTCCATGGAGGAAAAATGGGATAAAGTGGGATGAATGGGATAAAAATGTAATAGTCCTATAGTGTTCATCTTGCATGCCAGTCAGCCAGTACGGGCAGTTTTGTTTCAGATAACAGAAGGTAGTATTCTGAAGCACTGGGGCACAACCTCTACTGCAACTAACCCAAAATGGAATGAGGGCATATTCTGCCCTTTTTATCTCTCCCTCTCCTCCCCTCTTGATGCTAACATTTAAACTGAAAGATCCTCGGAGCAGGGACCTCTTATACTCTGTTAAGTACTAGCACATGGATAGTGATAAATGAATAACAACAGCCTAAAGATCTATACCTTTTTACAACAAAGCAAGTTTCAAGTCCTTATGATTGCAAAGATAGAACTGAAAACAAGTAAGTAATTGCTTAGGGGATTTCAGAAGCAGAGGAGGCTAAGGAGGATCTCCATTGATTAAGGAGTAAGTGCATCAGTTTCCTTGAAGGAATTCCCTTTTTCTTTCTCAAGCCTATCAAAGGGAGAATAAGTGACTTTACCAAATACACAGGACACTTCTTTCAAATGCCCTGCAAAGCTGTTCTTAAAAAAAGTTTACACCACAGCACCTGTTCTTGATTTATTTTTTGTACTACCTCAGGTTTGTTTTTGCCCCTTGTTTTCTGTAGCCCCTCCTACATAGGCCGCTGCAGAGTACAAATAACTGTTGAGGGAAGGGGAACTCACCTTGAGACAACTCAGTGGGATTGTGATTTTTTATCCCTGAGAGTTTTCTGTTGATGTTTTATTAAACTGGGGGATTCAAAAAGGGTATCCACCACCTACAGTAAGAAGCTGCACAAGTGCATCCTGCCAACTTGGTATTCTACAAACTCATTCTGTTGTATGTAATCTTTTTGGCACTGGATCAAGTTGATCTCAGCTTATTTTGAATTGTTTGACTCATGCAGCAATGCACTAGTAACTCTCACTGGATTTAAGTTGAGATTTTATGCAAATGTGAGATGTTACTTCATCCTGTTATTTTAATAGGTGTTATACTCTCTTTAGTGTGACTATGTATGAACGTCATTTTCAAGGGAAAGGGTTAAGCTTTGGTTTCCAGTACAGATGTTTTAACACTGTTTCATGGCAATGTTTCAAAACTCAGTTTACAGAACATCTTAGAACAGAACAACTTATTATTTAGGGAGAGAACCTGTGCATTCTTAGACAGAAAGACAGAACACAAACCTTTCAAGCAAATCAATATCTACCTACGTACATTGGCATGCACTGTGAAATCAACTGACTTTGTATTTTGTACACACAACACCCAGAACTTTTTCCCATTACACACATTGCACCCATTCCAAAACCAAAACAATGCATCAGGCAAACAGAGGAAGTTTGATATGTGGACTTTGCCATTTACCTGGGGCACATGTCTACCTTTTTCAGGCTTTAAAAACCAGCCATCTTTTCCAAACTAACCAAACAAGCAGTTTGGGGGAGGAGGGTTAGCCTCTGATTCCAATACTATACAAGGAGCAAGGGCTGCAGTGCCCAAAGTGACCACATGAGGGCTACCAAGATTCCCATTTAGCATTGTTTTATGAAGATGGGTAGGTAGCTGTGTTAGTCTGTCTGTAGCAGTAGAAAAGAGTTCAGTATCACCTTAAAGGCTAACAAAATTTGTGGTAGGGAATGAGTTTTTACGAGTCACTCATGAAAGCTCATACCCTACCACAAATTTTGTCAGTCTTTCAGGTGCTATTGGACTCTTACTCTTTTCTACTGCATTCAGTATTATGTTCTTGTTAACTCTGCTTCCTTTCTCTAAATGAAGTCAAGGAAATGAAATGTGATCCTCTAGAATCCCAGATGGAAAGCAATACAGAAGAGTAAACCAGGCCAATTAGCATGAGAGAGGTTAATAAAATGATGCACAGTGTCGAGAAAATGGAGAGGGAGAGAGAGGGAGAGGACACTTCTCCATCTCTCAAAACACTTGGACTTGGGGGAGTAACTGGAGAAGCTGGCAGACAGTAGATTCAGGACATACTTCTTCATGTGACATATCATTCTGTGGAACTCACTGTCACATGATATAGTGACGAGCACTAGTTGGTTTTCAAAGAGAATTAGAAATATTCATGGAGGGCAGCAGGTCAATTTTTATTTCCTTGTTGGGCCATTCCTTTTCTTGGGATGTTTTTAATGTAATTGTAAGCCATCTTGAAGTCTCTGAAAAAGGTGGACTATAAATGATTTAATTCAATTTTTGTTTTTAGGATGATTAATAATAAGCTACCCTTGAGACCCCTTGAAAGGTAAAGTATACATATTTAAATTATTATTGTTGCCATTAATAATGATATTTCATTTATTCAGATATTTACATGCCCTGCTTTTATCCTCAGTGAAGAACTAAAGTGGATTACAAAATTGTTCTTCCTGCCTCCATTTTATCCTCACAACAACAACAACCCTGTGAAGTAGGTCAGGCTGAGAAATTGGCCCAAGGTCAGCCAGGGAACTTTCATGGCAGATTGAGGATTTGAACCGGGGTTTCGCAGACTCTAATCTGACATGCTCACCAGCAGGGGTCTTTTTGGGGGGGAGCGCACCAGAGCACAGCTCCGGGAGCTCAGGAGCCAAGCCCCGCCCCCAGCTGGCGTCCCTGGGAGTCTTTCAGGCAGCTGTATGTCAATTTCAGCTCCATTATATCCTATGGGCCATTGAAGTCAATGGTGAAAACATAGGGTATATTCTGGGGGCTGGAGGGGAGGGGCTTTGAGGGAGAGGCTCCAAACTCACAGGGTAGCTGATGGAGCCTCTCCTCAAGATACCCACCAAGTTTCAAGAACATTGGATCAGGGGTCCAATTCTATGGGCCCCCAAACAGGTTGCCCTTATTCCCTCCATTGTTCTCTATGGTGGGAAAAAGTAACTTTTCCCCCACCATAGAGAACAATGGAGGGAATAGGGAAAACCTGTTTGGGGGCCCATAGAATTGGACCCCTGGTCCAATGTTCTTGAAACTTGGTGGGTATCTTGGGGAGAGGCTCCATCAGCTATCCTGTGAGTTTGGAGCCTCTCCCTCAAAGCCCCTCCCCTCCAGCCCCCAGAATATGCCCTATGTTTTCACCATTGACTTCAATGGTCCATAGGATATAATGGGGCCAAATTGCCGCCAAATTTCTTTCATTCCCTCCTTTTCTTCTCTCTTTTTCCTGTTTCCCTCCTTCTTCTCTTCTCTCTTTCTTTCTTTCCCACTTTCTTCTCTTCTCTTTTTCTTCCTTTCCCTGTTTCCCTCCTTTTTCCCTCTCTTTCTTTCCCCTCCCTTTCCTTCTCTTTCTTTCCGTCTTTCCTTCCTTCTTTCCTTCTCTCTACTCTCTCTCTTTCCTTCCCTCTTTCCTCCTTCTGTGGCCCAACTCTCATGAGAAGGAGTTTAAACCTTAAACCCCTTCTCTCTTAGCTCCCCCACCCAGACCAGCTGGGGAAGGGAAGGGGAGGCTTTTGAAGAGGCCTCCCCCCCTCTTGCTTCCCCTTCTGATGTCACTTCCGGTGCTGTCAGGGGGCGTGGCATATGCTAATAGCCTAATAGCTCATTAGCAAACTATATGCTAATGAAGTCCTGCAGCTGTTTTTCTACGAAAAGACCCGTGCTCACCAGTATATCATGCTGGGTCTCTTTGACTGATCAGAAACAGTACTGAGGAATACACCAAAAGCTGACTATATATTATAGTAATTGCCACCCATTCTTTTCATTTGCTTGCATTACCTCAAATTATTTCATTGCAGAAATAGTTACAGTGAACAATAAACATGTTCCAATATTACTTGTGGCCTTTTCCAAGGGAAGTGAAGGTAGGAAAAGGAACCAGGTGATTGGCTTAAAGGAAGGTTGGTTTTATATCTGAGAATGTATGTGGAGGGGACCGAAATGTATCCAGCTTTTCAGGCCTCTCTTTAAATGCTGCCCACTTCAAAGGAACTGCCAGCTCTAGAGGTTTTTCAGCCAACAAAACTGGATTGCGGTGGGGGGGGAGAAGGCATGTGGCTCTCTAGGGCTCAGAACAATAAAGCTTATCAGCAGCAGAGTTAATTCACATGCAGCATGGATAGTGTGTGCAAGAGAGCTGATAAGACAACACAGTTAATTAACTGGAACCCAGCTGGGCCTGGTGTTGGCAGAAGAGCCACTGCAGCAAAAGAGCAGTGAAAGAGGGTGTGTGTGTGTGTGCTTGTGTGCATGTGCTTGCAATATGTATACAGCCCTGTTCATGTTACAATGAATGAATCTAAGAAAGAGCCAACACGTTCACTTTACAAATGAAACCAGGAACTAGTCCCTGGATATATGTGTGGTTTAAATCAAACTTCTAGCTGTGCATGAGCTCTATTTATTTCTTCATATTTATAGCCTGCCCTTCCCGCACGTGGGCTCAGAGTGGGTAACAACATCTCATCAGTACAATAAAATGGAAGATTTGTCTCCACTTACCGTGAAGCTTCCTTCTTGGTGGTCCAGAGTGGGCCAGTCCTTTGGACTACTTAACTCCTGGGAAGCTCCTCCCTCCTTCAAAGGCAGGGCCGGTAGACTCTTCAGACATGGAAGGGGAGAGGCTCATCCCTCTGGAAACCCAGTCTATCTCTAAGCCTCCTTATCCCATACTGTAAAACATAACTGACAACAGGCCACTCCCAACAGGGAGATAACCAACCAAACAGAGAAAACACAACTCCGTGCGCCAGACCCATAGGTATATAGTCCCTACTGTACCTGGATCTGACCCTACAGCCAACAACACCCATTTGTTAAGGAAGCGGTACCTCACAAACAGGTGGGAAGGACTGCCCCACTCTGGCCCACCGAGAAGGAAGCTTCACGGTAAGTGGAGACAAATCTTCCATTCTCCAGTGGTCCAGGAGTGGGGCAGTCCTTTGGACTCCTTAACTACTGGGACGTGAAAAAGCAGTACCTTCCAGGGTGGGTCCATCCACTTCCCCAACTACAGGGTATATTGCAGGACCCAGGGCCAAACACAGCATCTGCTGAAGCCAACTTGTCTATCCTGTAGTGCCCGGTGAACAAGTGCACCGACCTCCATGTGGCCACCGTATACACCACGTCCAATGACGGGAACACCTTATACACTGCAGAAGTGGCCATCCCCCTCAGGGAGTGCACCGTTACCCCTTGTGGAGGGTCCATACCCTTAGCTTTGTAGGCCAGGCAAATAGACCCTCTAATCCACCTACTCAGAGACGAAGGAGAAACCTTCCCTCCCATGGTAGACCTCCTAAAAGTAACAAAGAGAGAGTCAGTCTTCCTTCCCTGCTTAGTCCTGTTTAGGTAAAAACTAAGTGCCCACCTCATGTAAAGGCAGTGCCACTCCTTTTCCTTATCAGACTTAGGATTCGGACAGAAAGAGGCTAGAATGATCTCCATAGACCTATGAAAGGACGAGTTGACCTTGTGTACAAAGGCTGGATCAGGGTGCAGGACTACCCTGTCATTATGAAAAATACAGAGCTCTTTATCTATAGAAAGGGCCCCCAGCTCTGACACCCTCCTCGTCGAACTAATACTCACAAGGAACATGATCTTAAATGTCAACTCCTTCAAGGAGCATGTAGCCATAGGCTCGATTGGAGCCTTACACAGATCCTTGAGGACTAGATTAAGGTTCCACGTGGGAAATCTGTGGGCCACTGGGGGGTTCAGCAAGGACGTCCCCCTGAGGAACTGTTTGATGTGAGGGTGTCTGGAAAAAAATACCCTTTCTGGGGAGTTCTGGTGTCTTCAAGAGCAGACGCACGGAGAGTGCGCTCTGTGCACCATCAGCTTTTTCCAAACCTTTTTTGGACAATTTCACCAGTCAAAGTGCTCTCCCGAAGAGAGAGACTTTTCAAGGAGCGTTGCTGAAGCTGGAGTAAGGCAGCAAACCCTCCAAGCTTTTTTTCAGCCAGCTCCAGAAGCAGAAAGGTTGTGGAAGGTAGAAGAGATGAAGTTTTCACCTGTTCCAGCATAAGAAGGGACCTGACAGAACCCAAGGAGTCCAAGGGATTAACTCAAAAAAGGAAAACTGAAGCTAAGTATTGTACTGCATTGTGAATTAATATCAACTCCTGAAAAGTAAAGTGAAGTTTGGAAGGAGTAGAAATAACTTGGCTTGCAGTAAGTTAAAGGGGAAGCTCCAAGGGAGGGGGGATGCCTGGTAGTCTAGAGAAGCAATAAAAGTACAGAAAGCGGCTAGGAAAGGTTAGCTCAGGAAGGTTTTGTTAAGCAAGGGTAGAGGCATGCTATAAACAGCCAGAGGGGATTTAAAGTAGAAAAGAAGCTATATAACCTTTTTTTTCCTTTGTGTGTTTCTTTGTTTTGTTTCTTTATGTGTGGTGCCGAGAGTGCTGCTGAGAGCGGAGCCCTTTAAGACACTGGTGGCACTGACAAAGCAACTTAGCAGGGACTGGAGGGTGCAGAAGCAAATTGCAAGAAGAGGAGCTCAACAGAGCAGGAGCAGGTTGGAGAGCAACGCAGTGTGACAGAGAGAAGGGGCAGAGTGACGGAGCAACACGACGAGACGAACAGAGAGAGGGCAGAATGTCAACAATGGCCAGCAACGTGATTAATGTAGCTAATTAAAGTCAAGTCTACAGCAGCACACGGAGAAAGGGGGAAAAGCAGCAAGGGAGGGATGTTAGAAGAATGCATTAAAGAGACAGTATACAGGGTGTTTAAAGGGGCAGTACGATAGAAGATAGAACTACAAAGCAGAGATAGATGAACAGATACCAAGCTTGAAAAGAGAGAGAGATAGAAGGAGAGTTAAGAAGACCTATAAGAAAGGTATACAAGCGCTTAGTAAGTTAAAGTGGATAAAGAGCCGTCTGAGTTAAAGAATATAATTTGAAAGTTAGTGAAGATACATAGGGGAGAAAGTGTGATACTCATAAGGTACTTATAGAGCACTACCTATAATCTAAGGTAAAAAAGAACAAACTGATATAAGGAGCAAAAAGAGGGAAAATAAAAAATAAATAAGGCAATAACACACAATAGATAAAAGTAGATGGCATCAGGGGGAGCAGGGGCAGGACCAGGTAGAAAAGGATCCGTACCCTCACCAAGTCAGGGAGGGATAGCATCACAACTAAAAATGGATATACCACAGTTGATGATGAAGGAACTTAAAGGGCTCATACAGGAAAGTATGGCACAATTATTACAACAAACAGTGGAAGTCACATTACCAGAACTAATCAAAAGGGAAATAGAGCCTGTTCATACAAAAATGGAAGAAATATCTAATCAAATTAAATTAGAGACAGATGAAATAAAAAAAACAAATACTAGAGATTAAAAAGGAAATAATGAAAATAAAGAAGTTTACTGATAAGGTGGATGATAAAGTACAAGACTTAGATTTGGAAGTACAAGAATTAAAAATAAGGAGTGATAAAATGGAGGAATCGTTAATTAACCTTGAAATGGAGAAGGCTGGACTTATATTAAGGTGTCAAAGCATAACAGAAGATATAGATAAAAATTTAAAAGATGTGCTTGCACAGAGTTTTGCAGAACAGTTAAATCTAGGAAATAAAGAGGAAATCTTGGCGGGAATTGAAACAGCATATAGAAAGAACTCTGCTTATGCGAAGAGAAAGAAAATACCTCGGGAAGTTCATGTAAAGTTATATAGAAAAGAAATGAGAGATAGAATTTTAAGAGCTGCAAATGACAACAAAATGATAATTGAGGGAAACGAGATTAGAATATTAAAAGACATACCCTGGAGAGTGAGGGAAAAACGACAGAATTATGCCATACTAGCAGACTTGCTAAGGAAAAAAGGGACAATATATAGATGGTTAATTCCGGAAGGATTACTATTTACACTAAAAGGGAAGAGGCACAGAATAGATTCGGTGTTTAAATTAGAAAATTTCCTTGAAAGAGAAGGTGAAGATCTGGGCTGGCAGAGGGAGGAAGAAGGTGATGGAGAAGAAGATCAAGAAGTGGAAGAAGGGCCAAGAGAGGATGAGTTGGAGGAGGAAGAAGAAGTTAAAAGACATGATAAAGAAAGTGGGAAAGAAGACAGGGGGAAAAAACCAAGGAGTAGACTTACAGGAAGAACACAGTCACAGATGATGACCAGATTTCAGTATAGAAGTAAATATAGTAATCTGTTAAACAAAGATGCTGGGAATTAACAGTTTAAAGATTATTTCAGTGAATGTAAATGGACTTAATGGCCCGCAAAAGAGAAGAAGGATTTTCCACCAATTAGTAAAAACAAAATCATACATAGTATGTCTCCAGGAAACTCATATAAAGGTAGAAGATAACAAATACTTAGAATTTAAGAGATTAAGGAAAGCCTTTATTGCAGTGGATAAAGTTTAAAAAAGAGGTGTGGTAATATATGGGAAAGAACATTTACATCCAGAACTACTTTTTGCATCAGAAGACGGAAGAATAGTAGCTATTAAAATTATAAAAAATGGAAAGGAGATGCTGATTATAAATATATACACACCTAACCAAAACCAAGAAAGTTTCTATGCAGAAATTAAGAAAATCTTAGGAAATAAACCACTAGAGGACATTTGTATTATCGGAGACTATAATGCAGTCTTTGACTCTAAAATAGATAGGAAAAAACAGGGGGGAAAGGGAAACTCAGGGCTTTTATTACCAAAGTCATTCCTGAAACTTGCGGAAGAGTACAGTTTAATAGATGCTTGGAGAACTAGAAATATAGAAAAGGAAGAATATACCTACTATTCCTGTAGACACAACTCGTGGTCTAGAATTGATATGGCGTGGCTATCTATATCTATGATAAAAGAGGTAGAGGATGTGGACATATTAGCCAAGACATACGCGGACCATAATCCGTTGTTGTTGGTTATACATGGGAAACAAAGAACAACAAGATGGAAAATGAATGTAGGACTCCTGAAAGATAAAGACTTTATTATGAAAACCAAGATAGAAATACAAGAATTTTTTAAAAGGAATAGACAAGAAGACTCATCGATCAATGTAATATGGAATGCATTCAAGGCATTTCTGAGAGGATGGTGTATTAACCAAGATGCGTGGAAAAAGAAGCAAAAGAGACAAAAATTTACAGTATTAGAAGAGAAAATTAAGGCTGAAGAAAGTAGAATGATCAAGAATGTAGAGGTGGAAAAAATAAGGTTAAAAATAAAAATGTTACAGCATCAACTAAACATGTTGACAATGCAAGAGATAGCTAAAAAAAATAGAATTTGCGAGACAAGAGTATTTTGAAAACGCAAACAAACCCACCAGATGGTTGGCATATAAATTAAGGAAAGAGAAGGAAAAAAGAATAATTGTGGCACTAAAAGATGGAAAGCAAGAGATTAAATATAAAAGTAAAGAGTTGAAAGAAATTGTAGAAAATTTTTATAAAAATCTATATTGACAAGGAACACAAAATCCTACGCAAATAGAAGCATATTTAAAAAGGTACAATAAGAAAAAGTTTACGGAAGAGCAGAAGAGAATTTTGAATGAGCCAATATCAACTTGTGAAATTGTGGAAGCAATTAAAAAGCAAAAAAAGAAGAAAACACCAGGCCCAGATGGATTGCCAGTGGAAGTATACCAAAAATTTGAGGAACAAATAATGATGCCATTCAAGGAGGTGATACAAAACATTACAAAAAGTGCAAGTTTACCGGAATCATGGAATGAAGCACTCATAACGTTAATTTACAAAGCGGGGACAGAGGAAAAAGAAATACAAAATTATAGACCTATATCTTTACTTAACGCTGATTATAAAATATTTGCAAATATACTAGCGATAAGATTCAAAAGAGTATTAATACAAAATATTCATCAAGACCAGGCTGGCTTTTTGCCCAAGAGACAGATGAAAAATAATATAAGAACAGTTATCAATGTTTTAGAATATTATGAAGAGCATCCAGAGAAACAAATGGCGCTACTCTTCTTGGACGCTGAAAAAGCATTCGATAATGTATCTTGGGAATTTTTAAGACAAAAATTAGAGGCATGGGATTGCGGATATAACTTCTTAACAATGATCTTGGCTATTTACCAAAAACAACAGGCAAGGATAATAGTAAATGGGGAGATAACAAGTAGTTTCGAGATCCAAAAAGGTACGAGACAGGGCTGCCCATTATCTCCATTACTTTTTATTTTTATATTGGAAAAGTTGAATGACAATATAAGACTACACCTGAAAATAAGAGGTCTAAAAACAAACGGGGAAGAATTTAAGTTGCAGGCATTTGCCGATGACTTAGTGTTTATTTTAGAAGATCCCTTAATAACAGTTGAGCATTTGATGGAGGTACTGCAAGAATATGGAAGTCTGGCAGGACTTAAAATAAACTTTAAAAGAACAAAAATGTTAACAAAAAACTGTACTCCTGGCCAAACAGATAAGCTTCAAAATGTGGAAAAAATAGAAATTACTTCAAAAGTTAAATATCTAGGTATAGTGATGACTAATAGAAACAGTACGCTGATAGAAAATAACTATAATAAATTGTTAGAAGAAATACGGAAAGATCTGCATAAATGGAAAGAATTGCAAATTTCTTTGATGGGCCGAATTGCAACAATAAAGATTAACGTATTGCCACGGTTCTTATTTCTTGCACAAAATATTCCAATTTTAAAGAGGAACATATACTTTTCGGAACTAGATAAAATAGTCAGGGCTTTTATCTGGTTTCCCAAAAAAGCTCGTATTAAAGGGAAAATGATGCAAGACAAGAAAGAAAGAGGAGGATTTGGATTACCAAATTGGGAATTATATTACCAGGCGGCGCCAATGGGATGGATCAGAGATTGGATTCTACTGGAAAACTGGAGAACTCTGCACTTGGAGGGTCATGATTTACATATGGGATGGCATGCGTACATCTGGTATGAAAAAGAAAAAGTGCATGCTAACTTCCGGCATCATATAATAAGAGGAGCATTGATAAAGATATGGGAAAATAATTCGAGAAATGTATTAGATCAAGATTCCTAAATGGGTGTCACCATTAGAAGCATTTGTAAAACCGACATTGATGACAGAGAGTAATATAGGAGCGTATGACACTCTGTTAGATGAAGCTAATAATTTAAGAACAAAGGAAAATCTAAAGTCAACCAATATAAATCTCTCTTGGTGGGAGACTACCCAGTTGCAATCAAGATTTATGAAAGATAAAAAAAACTGGTTTCTACACAGAGAAAACAGACCTAGACAAATTATGGTTGTCAACCAGTGATAAGTTGATACAGAAGTTATATAGTTATTTTTAGATAATTATATGCAAGATGAGTTAGTAAAAACCTCTATGATATCGTGGATGAGAGATATAGGTTATAATATCCAAATTGATGACTGGCTAAGAATTTGGAAAGTGATGAAGTATGTAAAGGCAATTCCATATAAAGAAAATATTTACAAATTATTCTATAGATGGTATTGGACGCCTGACAAGATTGCTAAAAGTTATAAGGTTATATCTAGAAATTGTTGGAGGTGTAATACTAATGTTGGTACATTTTTTCCATATGTGGTGGAAGTGTGGAAAAATACAAAAGTTTTGGCACAATATTAATAAGATGATAAGAGAAATTACGAATATTGAGTTAGAACTGTTACCAGAAACATACCTGTTGAATATTATACCCGAAGGTTTTGAGCAAAAAGATGTATGTTTAATAACCCATATACTTACTGTGGCCAGAATATTAGTAGCTAAATATTGGAAGTCAGATGGATTACCAGTAAGAGATGAACTAATTAAGAAACTAATAGAGACTGCAGAAATGGACAAATTAAGTATGATATTGCAAGGGAGAGATGGAAAGTGGTTCCAGGAACAATGGGATAGAGTTTATAAATGGTTAGAGTCAAAATGTGTATAGTTGACTCCGAAGCTAGACTATGTATCATTGTGTAAACAGAAGATATTGTTGTATTCTTAAAAATATAAATAAAATGGTAAAAAAAATACCCTTTCTTAACTCCCCTGATGGCTGATATAGCTGCCACCTGACACTTCAATGTGTTCGTACTGAGACCCTTATCCAAATCCTTTTGGAGAAAGGACAACACCTCCGATACTGACACCTTAAAGGGGTCCTGCCCTTTCCTTTCACACCAGGTCTGAAAGACCTGCCAGGTGGTATTGTAGACCTTATTAGTCGACCCCTTCCTGGCTGTTAGCATGGTCTTCACCACTCCCTCAGGGTATCCCATACTCAAAAGTTCTTCCCGCTCAATCTCCAAGCTGTGAGATTTAGCAATTCTGGCTGCGGATGAACAATGTCCCCTTGTGTCAGTAGGTCTAGAGTGACTGGTAGACGCCATGGCTCCTGTACTGACAACATCCTGAGGTCCTGAAACCAGGCTTGCCTGGGCCAGAATGGAGCCACTAGTATTACATTTGATTTGTGCTCTATAATCCTTTGTACCAATCTTTGAATGACTTGAATTGGAGGAAAGGCATACAAAAGCGTCTGTGGCCAATCCTGATGCAGTGCATCTGTCCCCACTGCCAGTGGATGTTGCCACTTTGCCATGAAGAGTTTTGTTTGATGATTCTGAACTGTAGCAAACAAGTCCACTGTTGGAAACCCAAACCTGTGGCAAATCTGAGTGAACACTGCTCTGCCACTCCGATTGGTTGAGCCACTGTCTGCTCAACCTGTCTGCTATCGTATTCTCCCATTCTGCGACATGAATCACCTTTATGGACTGGATGTGGGATTCGGCCCAGTTTATCATTTGACATACTTCCTTGCGTAGACGTTTGAAGCTAGAGCCCCCTTGCCTGTTCACCTAGGCCTTTGCTGTTACATTGAATCAAAATGTGAGTGTCTTTTATCTCATGTTGGAAAGCCAGTAATGCCAGCCATATAGCCCTTAGCTCCAGCAGATTCATGCTGTTGGACCTCTCCGACTGATCCCAGGTTCCCTGCACCAACTGTCCCTTCATGTGAGCTCCCCAGCCGAACAGACTCACATCCGTTGTGATGATTATTCTGATTGGGTCCCTGAGTGGTACCCCTTCTAGGAAGTGGTCCAGAACCAGCCACCACTGCAGCTGTTGCTTCACCTCTTGTGACAGAGGTACCTTTTAAAACTTCTTCCGAGCTATTAGGTTCTGGAAAGGTAAGATAAAGTGTTGTAAGGGACGCATGTGGAACCTGGCCCATCGAAGTACTTCCTGACATGAGACCTGCATTCCGAGCAGCTTCGCTAGGGTCATAAGTTCTACTCTCTGAGGGTCCAGGACCTGCTGTGTCAATTGTATTAGATGCTCCTGTCTCTCTTGAGAAAGAAAAACTCTGTCTCACACTGTGTCTATGTGTACCCCTAGATGGAGTAAGGACTGTGTCGGACTCAGGGAATTCTTTTCTAAGTTGATCACAAAGCCATGCTCCCTGAGTAGTGACACTGTGGTTTCCAGAGCCCTGGTTGTCATATCGTATGACAGGGCTTTGACTAGAATGTCATCCAGGTAGGGGTATAAAGAAACCCCCTGGATCTTTAGTAAGGCCACCAGAATGACTAAAACCTTGGTAAAAACCCTTGGAGATGATTTCAGACCAAAAGGCAGCACCTGGTATTGAAAATGTTTGTTGTGGTACGCAAACCGCAGATACTGGTGGTGTGCTGGTAAGATGGGAATATGTAGGTATGCCTCCGACAAATCTATTGACATCATGAAGTCCCCTTTTTGTATGGATGACAGAATTGACTTCACTGTTTCCATCTTGAACTTTTTGTTGATCACTCTCCTGTTTAGCCACTTAAAGTCTAGTATTGCCCTCACATCTCTGTTCTTCTTCAGAACTGTTAAGAACACTGAGTATATCCCTTGGCCCCTCTCGAGGGGTGGAACTGGTTCTATTGATCTCGATCAAATGTGTTATGGCTCCCTCTAATTTATTGTGCTTTGTTCTGAATTTGTTTTGTGGAATTTCCAAGAAACGTGAAGGAGGAAGGGAGCGGAATTCCAGAAAGTAACCCCTGGTAACAGTGTCCTTTACCCATCTGTCCAAAATCGACCTCTCCAGGCAGGTGCAAAAAACTGGAGGTGGCTCCCAACTCCGCTTGGTGTCTGTATCCCAGCATAGTCACGCCGGAGGTCCTTTTTTGGTGGGTTTTCCTTAGGAAGGTTGCTTTGCAGGGAAAGATTTTCCATCTTTGTATTTGGATTGCCATCTTCCTTTGTATGATCTGTTAGATCCCACTTTAGTATCTTTTCTGGAGTCACGAAAGGACTGCTGGTATCATCTTGTCTTCTCTCTTTTTTGAAGGAAGTAGTTTCTTCCTATCTTTATCTTCGATGAGATAGTGATCTAAGTCATCACTGAACAGCTTGGATCCTTTAAAGGGAACCGCTGCCACCTTAGCTCATGCAGATGGGTCCACATCCCAGCTTCTGAGCCAAGTGTTCCATTGTGCTGTGATACTACACGCTATACTCCTTGCAGCCTGTTGTACTGCATCTAGCATCGCATCTGCCACAAAAGCCATAGCTAAAGCGATCTTCTTAAGTTCATCCAACTAGGAACTCCACTGTCTGCCTTAGCCAGATCAGACGAACACATATATGCTGCACTGGCAAATAATGAGCCTGTAACAGAAGCTTTTAAAGAGTTAGCAGAAGCCTCAAAGTCTCTATGCAGCGCTTGCTCTATGCACTTATCACTTATCTCCTTAGGAAGCCGTCAGCCTCCAGGGAGGACCAATGTGGAAGCCAGACTATTAATAGGATCATCCACTACTGGTAACTTCAGCTTCTTTGATGCTTCAGGGATTAATTAATAAAGCTTTCCAAAAGCTTGGTGAGTCACTTTGGGTTTGGCTGGGTTTTCCCACTCTGCTTTCATTATCTTGTAAAAGGACGCAGTAAGTGGAACATCTACAGCTTTGGTGCTAGGTTTGGGTATGGCTCTGTCTGACACAGCTGGGAAAACTGTATCTTCTTCTTCCGTCTCCTTGGGAGCAGGGGTCGTTTCCTGCCGGAGTGCCCCAGAGCGGCGCTCCAGCAGTAACTAGCCCAGGTCCCACCCCCTCCCGAAGGGGGAGAATCTTCGCACAGGGAAGTCAAGCATGTCTGCTGGGCTCCCCTTCCTTTCTCCAGCCAGCCCAGGCTGGCTGGAGACAGGAAGAGAAGCCGGGCAGATATGCTCTCCTTTCCCCCTGAGCTGCTCCACTTTTGCGGAGAGACTGGAGGGGAGGGATTTAAAAGCCTGGCTTCCCTGCGTGACCTTCTTGCCACGGGGCACTCAGAGAAGATCAGGCAGGGAAGCCAGCCATGTCTGCTGGGCTCCCCTTCCTGTCTCCAGCCAGCCCAGGCTGGCTGGAGACAGGAAGGGAAGCTGGGCAGATATGCCCTCCTTTCCCTTTGAGCTGCTCCGCTTTCTCAGAGAGACTGGCGGGACAGATTTAAAAGCCTGGCTTCCCTGTACAACCTTCTAACCACAGGGCAGATTTCGCAGGGAAGCCAGGCATGTCTGCTGGGCTCTCCTTCCTGTCTCCAGCCAGACAGGAAGGGAAGCCAGGTAGATATGCCCTCCTTTCCTCCCGAGCCACTCCGCTTTTGCAGAGAGACGAGGGGGCGGATTTAAAACCCTGGCTTCCCTGTGTGATCTTCTCGCCACGGGGCACTCAGAGAGGATCAGGCATGTCTGCTGGGCTCCCCTTCCTGTCTCCAGCCAGCCCTCCTTTCTCCCCGAGCCTCGTCCTTTCCCCCTGAGCCCTCCTTTCCCCCTGAGCCTCCTTCCCCCTGCCAGGCACCTGGAGAAGATCGAGCAGGGAAGGCAGGCATGTCTCCTCGCCTCCACTTCCTTCTCTAGCCAGCCTGCCGCAGCTCATAGTTTATACTGGAGGAAGTCCATCTCTCCCCCCCCTTTCAGTTGGTTTTATTTATTTATTTTATTATATTTCTTGGTCTCTCACTCCTCCCAAAGGGTCTTGCTCTTGTATACATGTCTATGTGTAATGGAACAGTCTGCTCTTCCCTTAATATGTGTGTGATTTAGTTTGGTCCTGTTGGGTGGAGCTCTTGTTTCACTTTCATTTTTATATGTTGAATAGACTGGAGAATGGGTGGCTGAGTGAGTACTCTAGCCTGGGAACTCACAGCCAAAGGAGGACGTTTCAAATGTAAGCCTTCAAGCTCCTTTTTAACTTCTGGTGAGGGAATTTAGAACTTGGGGAAAGCAAACGTACACAGAGGCTTTCATTTTCTTTCCCTTTGTTTCCATTTCTTTGCTCTCTTTCTTTCCCTTTCCCCAATTTCTTTTCTTTTCCTTTCCTTCCTTCCATTTCTTTCTATCAGTTTCTTTCCATTTTTTCCTTTCCTTTCCTTTCCTTTCCTTTCCTTTCCTTTCCTTTCCTTTCCTTTCCTTTCCTTTCCTTTCCTTTCCTTTCCTTTCCTTTCCTTCCTTCCTTCCTTCCTTCCTTCCTTCCTTCCTTCCTTCCTTCCTTCCTTCCTTCCTTCCTTCCTTCCTTCCCCCTCTCTTTCAGCTAATGAGTTAGGCTATAACCAGCTTAAGTAAAGGTTAACAGTCAATAAACACAAAATGTGCCAAACAAAGCTTGAGTCCAGTGGCACCTTTAAGACCAACAGAGTTTAATTCTGGGTCTAAGCTTTCATGTGAATAAACTTTGTTGGTCTCAAAGGTGCCACTGAACTCAAACTTTGTTCTGTTGCACTGGAACAGATATTCTTAAGTACCACTGCTAATGAAACATTGAGCTGCTATCCTACCTTAAGCAAGTGTGGACAGGAGGTGTTGGGTCTACCCTAATAATTTGTTCAAGTAACTTTGTGAAGTCTTTTGTACAGTGTAACCCTATTGCCTGTGTAGAAGAGCCTTTTTGAATAATTCTGTTTTGCATAGATTCAGGTGGATAGCTCTGTTTGTCTGAAGCAATAGAATAAATTTTGTCTCCAGTGGCATCTTTAAGACCAACAAAGTTTAATTCTGGGTATAAGCTTTCATGTTCATGCAGTCATTTTCAGATACATTGAAACAGAGTCATCAGCCATTACATGTAAGTAGCAAGTGAGGACGATGTTGCCCATATCTGTAGACTTCTGCAAATGTGGGAACTGTAGCCTCTGTTCATTACTGGGTCATTGGTCACTTCTTCAGCCATGAAGTATCTGTAGAAGAGAGAAGTGGTTCACAAAAGCTGATCCCTTGCCACAAATTTTCTTTGTGCTTTTGAAGCAGTTTTTCTCCCAGTAGGCTCACCAGCTCTGAGTTGGGAAATACCTGGAGATTTTTTGGGTGGAGCCTGAGTGGTGGGTGTTGCCTTCTGACACACTTCTGGTGATGTCAGGGGGCGTAGCATATGCAAATAAACTATGCTAATGAGTTATGCTAATGAGCTCCTGCACCTCTTTTTCTACAAAATGACCCCTGCTTGGGAGTATATGTTAACTCTAGAGTTCTGATAACCTTGGGGAGCAACCTATGATATCACTCCTGAGGAAAAAGCCTGGTCTGAGATGTAGGTACCACTTCTGCCTCTTCCTCAGAAAGTTCTCCCTCTTCTCTAGGTGAAGTGGAGGAAGAACCTGATGAATCAGAGTCTTGACCCTCTAATAAAGGGCTATGCTCCCTTTGTAGATGTAGCTGTTTTACTTCTTTTCCTATCAGGAACTACAGATTCCCTATGTATTGCTGGTGAATACTAGAAATTCTTGGGACTCCTGTTACATGGTCCTAAATTCCTTTCTCATCTCAGTATACAGCCAGGATAGAAAAGCCCCAGGATTTTCTGTCCCCACTGGTAAATCCTGTGTCTGGGTGAGGGGAGACTTTGAGTGAGGGAAGCCAGGGTGAAAGTGCAGGCCTCCATTTCCTGAGAAGTGGAAGCTTTGTCCTCCATTTTGGACTCTCTTATAAGTGAAAGTAAGGAAAGGAACACCCAAAATGGCCTCTCCCACCTGACCTCCTCCTAACTGGATAATTCTACTCAGTTCTCCATGCTCATTCCCAACCTAATCCAACTCCCCCCCCACCCTCCCTCATCTATCGTTATCGGGAAAGGGGGAGAAAGATTGCAAGCAAGGGAAGAGAGCCAGCTCTCAGCTGTTCTTCTGCCCACTTGCTTCAGAAGCCCCTAAACCTTCCCTCCGATCATACCCAGTGAGGAGAGGAAAAAGTGGGGGGATTGGTGTCGCACGGGAACCAGGACCCTCCATCGGGATTTTTCCCCACTTACCACACCGTTGATGGACCCTCCTTCCGGACTCCCACATCGCTTTAAGACAGGGGACCGATTGTCCAGAAAGAACGGCTGATGCAGTTCGCTATACTCTTGCTGCGTTACCATTGGAGACCCCGCCGCAGCCCTCATCACTCTCTGTGGAAAGAAAGAGTGAAGACGTGGCATGCCAGTCCCTCTTCCCTGTGCATGCACTGTAGGTCTCACCGGTGCCGCGGTTCCCCAGGGGTTGCCCAGGTCCGTCGGTGCCTTCCCTGAGCCACTCAGAAGGCTACTTCCATCTGTATATCTCCATGTCTTCTTTCTTCTGACTTTTGTCTTCTTTCCTTCTGCGCTCTCACAGAGTGTGTGCAAGGTGTTTGAGCTGCCAGAGGGGTGAGTGGTATTTTTATTTATTTACTTTCAGCTGAGGTGCTTTAGCTGAGAAGGTACTGTGTCAGGGACTGTATTTGGGAGTGTGTGGGTGAGTTGTAACAGACTCCTGACTGCTGGAGTTAGGGTGTGAAAGGGTCATTGTTTGCCTGTAATTAAGTGCTTGGGTGAAATTGAATAGCAGACTCCTGCCTGCTGGAGTTGGAGTGTGAAAGGGTCATTGTTTGACTGTCATTAAGTGCCTTGGGTGAATTTGAGTAGCTGCTGGCCACACCCTCTCCTGGGAGACAATTCTATTTAAGGCAGGAAGTTTGCACAAGGCACGAGCCTCTGGCACGAGCCGAAGGGCGAGAGCAAAAGGGCGAGGCTCTTTGCCTGTGGCTCTTAGCCTAGGGGCTCTGTAAGAAGCACAGGAAGAGCCAGAAAGCCAGGGACCTTGGCTCCTTGGTAAGGTAAGGTAAGGTAAGGTAAGGTAAGGTGACTCCTACAACAGGAGCCATATAAATACAAAGTGTTTTAAAAGGGGGGTTATAGAAAAGTATTTGTTTAAAAACAATTATGAAGCCAGAATGCCAGCAGGGGGTTGGGGGCTATCCAGTGTTTTGCTTGGAGTGTCACATGTATGACTATCTGCCCACTGGTCAGAAGTCTTGGGTGTGTGCTCGGTGCAAGGAGCTCCTGGTTCTCAGGGAGCGAGTTTGCTCCCTTGAGGCCAAGGTGGCTGACCTGGAGAAGCAGGGACAGTCAGTTAGGTGCACGGGGAAGACTCTCGGGGACTTGTTAGATATGTCCCATTCTGGATCTGGCAGCCCGGCTGCTGCCAGGGAGCATGAGGGTCAAGGGGAAAAGGGGCACCATGCTGAGGATAAGGGGAATGTGCCCTCAGAAGGGACCTCTTCTTCAGCTGGTGAATGGGTATCCTTTTGTACCAAGGAACCGTCCCTGGGAAGGGTGGGAGGGGGGCTCTTGGTAGTTGGTGATTCGATCCTTAGGCAGGTAGACAGCTGGGTGGCGAACCCGCGTACTGACCGTATGGTGACTTGCCTGCCTGGTGCGAAGGTAGCGGACATTATGCGTGTTTTAGATAGGCTGGTAGATAGTGCTGGGGAGGAGCCAGTGGTCATGGTGCACATCGGCACCAATGATGTGGGGAAATGCAGTCGTGAGGTCCTGGAGGAGAAATTTAGGCTGCTGGGCAGGAAGCTCAAGGCCAGGACCTCCAAGGTAGCCTTCTCGGAAGTGCTACCTGTTCCACGCGCAGGGCCGGAGAGACAGGCACAGATCAGGAGTCTCAATGCGTGGATGAGGTGGTGGTGTAGGGGGGAAGGGTTCAAGTTTGTTAGGCACTGGGATGCTTTTTGGGACAAGAGGGAGCTGTACAAAAGGGACGGTCTCCACTTGTCCCAAGAAGGAACCAGGCTGCTGGCGCTCAAAATCAAAAAGGTGGCAGAGCAGTTTTTAAACTGAATAATGGGGGAAAGCCGACAGGAGATGAAAAGTCTCTGGTTCGGGATGGCTCATCTCAAAGAGATGAAGGGGTAGCTATTACTTTTGTACAAGGAAATGGATTACAATTGTCCACTGAGACTGTGGCTAATGATAGGAACTGCCTGGCAAGGTCTCGAGGCAGCAAGAGGAAGGCTGTGGGCTTAACAAACCTGGGAAACTATAAGTGTTTATACACAAATGCTAGAAGTCTCCGAGGTAAAATAGGGGAGTTGGAATGCTTGGTGTTGGGGAGGGGGAAATAGACATTGTGGGTATTTCAGAAACTTGGTGGGATGAGGAAAATCAGTGGGATACGGTGATTCCTGGTTATAAATTATATCAGAAGGATAGGGGGGGAAGGGTTGGAGGTGGGGTGGCTCTGTATGTCAGAGAGGGTATACCGTCCAGTAAGATTGAGAGGGTAAGAGAATTGGATTCGCTTCTGGAAATGCTATGGGTTGAAATAGTGGGTCCAAAAGGAGGCTTAACAGTGGGAGTTTGTTATCGCCCACCAGATCAAAAGATAGAGGAGGATTATAAAATGATGAATGAATTAAAGATAGCGGCTAGACGAAATAACTGTGTTGTAATAGGTGACTTTAACTACCCACACATTGATTGAGTCAATATGAGTTCTAGTCGGGAAAAAGAGATTGCGTTCTTAGACACTCTCAATGACTGTGCTGTGGAACAGATGGTCACAGATCCTACCAGGGGAGAGGCGATCCTGGATTTGGTCCTAAGTAACACCCAAGACCTGGTGAGAGATGTAAAAGTGATTGCACCACTTGGAAACAGTGACCATAATGTCATTGAGTTTAACATTAGTACAGATAGGGAGTTGCCCAAAAAGACTGACGCAACCACTTTTAACTTTAAAAGGGGTAACTTCTCTGGTATGAGGGGACATGTGAGGAAGAAATTGAAAGGAAGAGTGGAGAAGGTCAAAACCATTGGGGTGTCAGAAGCCCTAACTTAGTCAGCCAAACACCAGGTCTTGTTTATTCAAGCAAGAATAGCGTTTATTATAATGCTGCAATAGAAAGGTTACTGGAGCAGATACATTGTTCAGAATAACTCGGTTACACAAAGCAAGCAGTTACACCAGAAAGGGGGTGAATGGGGACCCCCCCTTTCCACCAATCAGGGACTAGTATGCAGATGGGAATCGAAAGTTACTACACTAATGAAGTTCCCACCGCCCCCATTGTTCTCAGCCAAGCTGTAGCTTTGAAAGCGATAGGAAGCTCGCAGCCTGTCTCCACCAAGGTCAAAATGTTAAGTCTACCAGAGATAGAGCCTGCCGGACTCACATTCCATTCTAACACACCAGGTGCATAAATCTACACCCCCACGATCCCAACCTCCCGCCCTACACGCCACAATGGCGCCCACAGCCCGTCCTCCCCCCCTGCTCCATCCATCATGGCAGGACTACCTGACATGCAGCCCTCTCGAAAATAAACCTACCCCTTTGGCTTGTGGGGGTACAGTTTGTGAAAAGCCCGGATCATCCGGGGGCCAGAACATTTTCCGCCCGCACCCACTCCCTCTGTTCAGGCCCGAAATCAACCCATTCAACCAGATAAAACAAGCGATTGCGAGAAATCTTAGAGTCCAAAATCTGTGAAACTTCGTAGTGAGGTTCCCCCCCACCAACAGCGGAGGCGGGGCGGGCTGTCTCGGTCTCCATTTGTTCTCCTCAGGCGCCCGGCGTAGAAGCCTTACATGAAAAATAGGATGAACAGATTTTAGAGACTTAGGCAAGGCAAGTTCCACAGTCACATTGTTAATTACTCTCACAATTTCAAAAGGTCCAACAAACTTCCAGCCGAGTTTGCGGTTCGGTTGAATACCCCGTAAATTCTGCGTGGACAAATAAGCAAACTCCCCACATTTAGGAACCCAGGACAGATTACGTTTCTTATCAGTCTGGGTCTTATAGGCATCCTTTGCATCCTCCAGGGTTTTGGCTAAGGACGACCACGCCGATTGCAGTTGTTTACACCAGTCACCAGCATCTCCCGCCGGGAGGTCGGGAGAATTCAAAAATGGCAAAGGCGGGGCGTCATATCCATGGACCGCCTTAAAGGGAGACATGCCAGTAGAGGAGTGCTGAGTATTATTGTAATAGAACTCAGCCAAAGGCAAAAGGGAGTGCCAATTGTCCTGTTGAAAATTAGTAAAACACCTTAAGTACTGCTCAAGGGTTTGATTCACACGTTCAGTCTGCCCATCAGTTTCTGGGTGGTACGCACTGCTAACCGCCCGCTCCACCCCCAACAGTGACATCAGTTCACCCCAGAAATGAGAAACAAATTGCACCCCCCTATCCGAGATCACTTTAGCAGGTAACGTGTGGAGTCTCACTATGTGTTGTAAGAACGCCGAGGCCAGCTTCTTTGCTGAAGGGAGCGAGGCAAACGGAACGAAATGGGCTTGCTTAGTGAACAGATCCACAATCACCCATATGACTGTGTTCCCCCCACTGGGGGGCAAGTCAGTAATAAAGTCCATAGAGATCACTTCCCATGGACGAGCTGGCGTGGGGAGGGGTTGTAGAGCTCCTGGGGGTTTACCGGGTCTGGGCTTGCTCATCAAGCACGTTTGGCAAGCCGAAGTGAATAACGAAATGTCCTTTCGTAGGCCAGGCCACCAGAATTGTCTCTGTAAGAGTTGGAGGGATTTTACAAACCCCGTGTGCCCCGCCAGTTTCGAGCCGTGCGCCCAACCCATCACCTCCCCCCGCAGAGAGCTGGGCACAAACAGTTTACCATTCTTCCTCCAGCAGCCATGCGCATCTTGAGTAACTCCCTCCTCCCCCTTTACCTCCTCCCCATCAGCGTCAGACATAGCGGTAGAGAATTTCGCAGTCCAGTCATCAGGAGGGGGGTTCGGGGGCGGAGAGGATTGCTTGGCTTGCTTCCGAGTCGTTACTGCTCCTCCCAACTGGGAGGGCGTGAAAACAGAGTCACGAATCTCCTCCCTCTTCCTGTCATGTTGTGGGAGGCGTGACAGTGCATCAGCCAGCGAGTTAGATTTCCCCGGGAAATGGTGCAAAGTGAAATTAAACTTGGAGAAGAAATCAGCCCAGCGCAGCTGTTTGGCATTCAAGGAACGAGGGGAGCGGAGGAGCTCGAGGTTTTTGTGATCAGTCCATACCTCGAAGGGAACCCGCGCCCCTCCAGCCAATGTCGCCAGGTCGCCAACGCTAAGCGGATCGATCCCGCTTCTTTTTCCCACACCGACCAATTCCGTTCAGTATCGTTAAACTTTTTGGAAACATATGCAAGGGGGTGCAGTTTACCGTCATCCCCCTCTTGGAGGATCGCCCCTCCCATAGCAACGTCAGAAGCGTCTACTTGCACAATGAATTTTTTAAGTTCATTGGGATGAGCTAACACAGGCTCCGACGTAAAAAGCCATTTTAACCGGTCAAACGCACATTGGCATTCCGGGGACCAGTCTAGCTTGGCTCCGGGTCGAGTGCAGTCTGGGGACTTCCCTTTTGTTTTAAGCAGATCAGTTAGGGGGAGAGCCACTTGAGCAAAGTTCGAGAGAAATGATCTGTAAAAGTTCGCGAATCCGAGGAACCCCTGGAGTTGTCTCCGAGTTTTGGGTGGCTCCCACCCCACTACATCTTTTATTTTGTCGGGGTCCATTTTAATCCCCTTTTGCGATATGCGGTAGCCCAGGAAAGGGATCTCTGACTTGTGAAATTCACATTTAGACAGCTTAGCAAAGAGTTTATGCTTGTGCAACGTTTGTAAAACTTCTTGCACCAACTTCACGTGGGATTTCAGGTCAGGGGAATACAGAAGTATGTCATCAAGGTAAACAAGGACCCCCTTGAACAAGTATTTGTGGAGCACCTCATTGATTAAATTCATGAATACTCCTGGTGCTCCCTGAAGGCCGAACGGCATGACTAAGTATTCAAATTGCCCCAAGGGGGTGTTAAACGCTGTTTTGAATTCATCCCCCTCCCTTATTCGCACCCTGAAGTAGGCATCTCGGAGATCGAGTTTCAAGAAAACTTTTCCCCCAGCCACCACAGCTAATAAGTCCTTAATTAGGGGCATGGGGTAAGCATTCGTGTTAGAAACTGCATTCAAGCCTCGATAGTCAGTGCATAAACGCAACCCCCCGTCCTTTTTTTTCCGGAACAGGACGGGGGCTGCGAACGGGGATGAGGCCGGTCTGATAAACCCCCTACTCAAGTTCTTGTCAATAAATTTCCTTAGTTCTACCTTTTCCGAAGGGCTCATGGAATATAACTTCCCTTTAGGCAGTTTTTGGTTCGGCAAGATTTCAATCGCACAGTCAGAGTTTCTATGGGGGGGTAGTTCATCGGCTTCCTCTTCCCCAAAGACGGAAGCTAAATCGTGGTACTCTGATGGAATCATCTCTAGTTCTGCTTCTGCCACTCCCGCCGTCACCAGGGACTCCCCCCCCATCGGGGCACCCCACTCCTGCTTCCATAGGTGGGACTGGCATTTCTTGGCGATGAAATTCACTTTCCCTTCCCCCCATATAATATGTGGGTCGTGATCGAAGAACCACGCGCTCCCGAGTACTAGGGGGAATCGGGCAGAAGGGGTAACAACGAAGGGCCTCTCCTCCCAGTGGTGCCCAATTCCCACCCGCAAGGGAACAGTCTCGTATTTGCAAGGCTCTTTCATTGTAGAGCCATCCATTTGCGTGAAAATCAGGGGGTCATTCAATTTAACTACTTTTGCCCCCAGTCCCGTCACCAGTGTGGGGTTGATGAGGTCTCTCCCACACCCAGAGTCAATGAGAGCTCGCACTCTCACATGGGTCAATAGACCCGGGTCCATTAAAGTCACTGTGAGAAAGAAAAGAGAGGGGGTCTGCTCACCGGGATTTGCGCCTGGGAGTCCGGGACCTGCTGTTCAGCGCTGTTTACAGCAAGTCCGTCTCGTTTCCCGGCTGCACAGTCTCACCATCCGATGAATCCGATGCCTCGCTGAGCGGCTTGGCTTGCAAAGCTTTCGCCCCTCTTGGCTTCGCCACCGGCTTTGGTGTGGAAGTGTCGAACTTCTTCTTGACTCCCTTGGCGACCCCAGGTGATGCGGGGGAGCCTGGGCAGTTCGCTGCGAAGTGGCCCCCTTCTCCGCATTTAAGGCAGAGACCTTGCTTCATCCGGAGTTCTCTCGTGCCGTCTTTAGGCTTCGGGTTCGGTGTTGGATTCCTCCCGCGCCCAGCCGATGTAGGGCCCGATTGGCCCCCTTATTCATCGCTGCTGCATCATCCAGTTTGATGGTTTTCAAGCGGTTTTCCATGGTGATGGCCGCTTGTATCCAGCCTGTCAATGTGTCTGGGTCTTGGGTCTTTGTGACCGACCGACAAATCTCCGCATTTAGCCCCAACTTGCAGTGCTCCGCGAGGGTCCCATCTTGCACCCCTCGGATCTTGGCCGCACACCTGCGAAATTCCGCTGTATAATCCCTCACTGATTTCGCGCCTTGCTTGATGGCTCGTATTGCTGCTTTGGCCGTCTTGTTGGCGTTCACATCCTCGAATTGTTCTTTCATGGCCCACATGAAAGAGTCAATTTCCCTCAGCTCTCGCCCGTCAGCCTGGTGGAGTCCTACATACCAGTCAGCTGCCGCGTCTTTCCGATGTGATGCTATGACATCTACAATGCGGTCTTCACTTTGAAATAGGTGGCCCCAGGTTTCAATAAATCTTTCTGCCCTCACCAGGAAGAAAGGGAATTTTTCTGGGTCCCCATCAAAGTCCGCATCAAGGAGTTCCGCAGGCTTCGGTGGCAGGAACCCCCATGGGCGAGGGGGTGGCTGCCCTGGCGGTTCCTGCGGCCCCCCGAAGTCGTACTCCTGCCCCCGTGTCACTGGCACATAAGTGCCAGGGGCCTCCGTGGGTACGTTCTTCACAGGAGGTTTCTTATCCTCCTTCTTTTCATCTTCAATCGGGAGAGTGTCTTCTTCACCGCCACTCATTTTGGAGCCACGGGTTTCCGACCAGTCCCGAAAACTGAGGATTTCTGAACAAACTGTCAGAAGCCCTAACTTAGTCAGCCAAACACCAGGTCTTGTTTATTCAAGCAAGAATAGCGTTTATTATAATGCTGCAATAGAAAGGTTACTGGAGCAGGTACATTGTTCAGAATAACTCGGTTACACAAAGCAAGCAGTTATACCAGAAAGGGGGTGAATGGGGACCCCCCCTTTCCACCAATCAGGGACTAGTATGCGGATGGGAATCGAAAGTTACTACACTAATGAAGTTCCCACCGCCCCCATTGTTCTCAGCCAAGCTGTAGCTTTGAAAGCGATAGGAAGCTCGCAGCCTGTCTCCACCAAGGTCAAAATGTTAAGTCTACCAGAGATAGAGCCTGCCGGACTCACATTCCATTCTAACACACCAGGTGCATAAATCTACACCCCCACGATCCCAACCTCCCGCCCTACACGCCACAATGGCGCCCACAGCCCGTCCTCCCCCCCCTGCTCCATCCATCATGGCAGGACTACCTGACATGGGGAAGCTTGGAGACTATTTAAAAAGACAATCCTGGAAGCTCAGAAAAAATATATACCGCAGGTTAGGAAAGGTACAAATAGGTATAGAAAAAAGCCTGCATGGTTAACAAATAAAGTAATGGAAGCTGTAAAAGGTAAGAAGGATTCCTTTAAGCGGTGGAAAGCTAGTCTTAGTGAGGTTGATAAAGGGAACACAGACTATGGCAAATAAAATGCAAGTCTGTGATCAGGGAAGCAAATAGGGAATATGAGGAGCATATCGCAAAAAACATAAAGGCCAACAATAAAACTTTCTTCAAATACATTAGAAGTAGGAAGCCAGCCAGGGAGGCAGTGGGGCCCTTGGATGACCAAGGGGTAAAAGGAGTAGTGAAGGATGATAGGGAAATGGCTGAGAAGCTGAATGCATTTTTTGCCTCTGTCTTCACTGTGGAAGAGGAGAAGTGTTTGCCCACTCCAGAAGCACCGATCTCGGGAGGGGGTTTGAAAGACCTGAATCAGATTGCGTTGACAAGAGAGGAAATCCTCCGACTGATGGACAATTTAAAAACTAATAAATCACCAGGCCCGGATGGCATTCATCCGAGAGTTCTGAAAGAACTCAAATGTGAACTTGTGGATCTCCTGACAAAAATATGTAATCTTTCTTTAAAATCTGCCTCCATTCCTGAGGACTGGAAGGTAGCTAATGTCACTCCCATCTTTAAAAAGGGCTCCAGGGGAGATCCAGGAAATTATAGGCCAGTCAGTCTGACATCGATACCGGGTAAGTTGGTGGAAACTGTTATTAAGGAAAGAATTAGTAGTCACATTGATGAACAAAAACTATTGAGGCAGACTCAGCATGGGTTCTGTAAGGGAAGATCTTGCCTCATTAACCTGTTAGTGTTTTTTGAGGGAGTGAACAAACATGTGGACAAGGGGGACCCAATAGATATTATTTACCTTGACTTCCGGAAAGCTTTTGATACAGTTCCTCATCAAAGGCTCCTAAGTAAGCTCAATAGTCATGGGATAAAAGGACAAGTACTCTTGTGGATCAAAAACTGGCTTATAAATAGGAAACAGAGAGTGAGTATAAATGGGAAACTTTCTCAGTGGAGGGTGGTAAGCAGTGGGGTACCACAGGGATCAGTACTCGGTCCGATGCTTTTTAACTTGTTTATTAACGATTTGGAATTGGGAGTAAGCAGTGATGTGGCTAAATTTGCAGATGACACAAAGTTGTTCAGGGTGGTGAAAACCAGGGAGGATTGTGAGGCACTCCAAAGGGATCTGTTGAGGATGGGTGAGTGGGCGTCAACGTGGCAAATGGGGTTCAATGTGGCCAAGTGCAAAGTGATGCACATTGGAGCCAAAAATCCTAAATATAAATACACGTTGATGGGGTCTGAACTGGCAGAGACGGACCAAGAGAGAGATCTTGGAGTCGTAGTGGATAACTCTATGAAAATGTCTACACAATGTGTAGCTGCAATAAAGAAGGCCAACGCTATGCTGGGGATTATTAGGAAGGGAATTGATAACAAATCAGCCAGTATCATCATGCCCCTGTATAAATCATTGGTGCGACCTCATTTGGAATACTGTGTACAGTTCTGGTCACCACATCTCAAAAAGGATATTATAGCATTGGAAAAAGTGCAGAGAAGGGCAACTAAAATGATAAAAGGGTTGGAACACCTTCCCTATGAAGAAAGGTTAAAATGCTTGGGGCTCTTTAGCTTGGAGAAACGACGGCTGAGAGGTGACATGATCGAGGTTTATAAGATTATGAATGGGATTGAGCAGGTTGAGAAAGAAGTACTTTTCTCCCTTTCTCACAATACAAGAACTCGTGGGCACTCCATGAAATTGCTGAGCAGTCGGGTTAGAACAGATAAAAGGAAATACTTCTTCACCCAAAGAGTGATTAACGTATGGAATTCACTGCCACAGGAGTTCGTGGCAGCTGCAAGCATGGACAGTTTCAAGAGGGAATTAGATAAACATATGGAGCAGAAGTCCACCAGTGGCTATTAGCCACAGGGTATAGATGGGAACTCTCAGTCTGGGGCAGGTGATGCACTCTATTCTTGGTGCTGGAGGGGGCAGCAGTGGGAGGGCTTCTGGTGCCCTGGCCCCAATGCTGGACCTCCTGATGGCACCTGATATATTTTGGCCGCTGTGTGACAGAGTGTTGGACTAGATGGGCCATTGGCCTGATTCAACATTGGCTTCTCTTATGTTCTTATGTTCTAAACCATCCAGCCACAGCCTCCAGAGCCTCAGCCAGATTTCCAGGGACGGAGGATGGATGGCCATCCAGGAACAGATAGAGCTGGGTGTCATCTGCATTTTGATGGCACCCTGGCCTTATACCACTGGACTAACTGGGCAAGGGGGCGCATGTAGATATTAAATAACATTGGTGAGAGGATCATCCCCTGCAGCACTCAACATTCCAGTTGGTATCACGGGGAGACCCTCTCACCCAGCACCACCCTCTGTCCCTGACCATGGAGAAAGAAGGAAAACCATTGCAAGGCAGTCCCCTGAACTCCTACATCGGCAAGGCGGTGGGTCAATAGATCATAATCAACCATGTTGAACACTGCTGTCAGATCTAGTAATAACAGCAGTGCCAACCTGCCCAGGTCCAGTTGTCTACAGAGGTCTTCTGTAAGGGCAACCAGAACCATCTCTGTCCCATGGCCGGGACGGAAGCCGGACTGGAAAGAATCATGGATGGAAGCATCATCCAGGAAAACTTGGAGTTATTTGACAACCTCTCTCTTAACTACCTTGCCCAGGAACAGTAAATCCAACACTGGGCAGTAGTTGGCCAGGACCAGTGAGCTACTGCCTCCTTCAGAGCCCCTGGGATGACCCCTGTAGACAGGGACAAGTTGATGATTTCTCCCAGAGGAACCCAAATACTCTCCCCACAAGCTTTTACTAGCCAGGAAAGGCATGGCTCAAGGAGGCAGGTAGTAGGCCTCACAGCTGCCAAGATCCTGTCAACTTCCTCCTGGGAGAGTTGGCTGAAGTGGTCCAATATTGGACCCAAAGATGGACAAGGGGCTTCCAGTTCCATAAGTTTCTGAATTGTGGTCAGGAGGTCACGGTGGAGCATCATGATCTTGTCGTAGAAATACCTCGCAAATGCCTCATAGCCAATAGCCAATTCCCTACTATTTGTTCTGCCCTGCAACAGAGTTGTAATAGACTGAATAATTCTAAATAATTGGGCAGGGTGCAAGCTCGCAGATGTAATGGAGGCCGCATATGAATTATTCAAAGTGTATATAAACAAAAAACAAGTGTACACTGTACCCAGAAACCCTGTTCACATGTACAGTGAATGCACTGTATGTACAGATATACTTCTGTTTGTAAGAAACAGCAAGTGAGCATTCACTTTGCAACTGAAATCAGGGATCAGTCCTTGGATAAATATGGGGTTTGTATCATGTGTTCAGGGGCTGTGGTGGCTCAGAGGTTAAAATGCTGAACTTTAGACCAGAAGGCCAGTAGTTCAGCAGTTTGAGACCCTAGTGGTCTGTGATAGAGTAAGCTCCCATCTCTGGTCCCAGCTCCTGCCAACCTAGCAGTTTGAAAGCAAGAAATTACAAGTAGATAAATAGATACCACTTCAGTGGGAAGGTAACAGCATTCCGTGCACTGCAACATTTAGTCATGCCAGCCACATGACTATAGAGATGTCTTCGAACAGCGCTGGCTCTTTGGCTTGGAAATGGAGATGAGCACCGCCCCCTAGAATTGGATTCAACTGGATTTTGAGCAAGGGAAAACTTTACCTTTATCATGTGTTCAGCTATACATGTTTTGAATGTAACATGAGAAATACTCTATGCACATATAAAAAACAACTAAGTGTACACAGCGTCAGAGTCCTGCAGCAATCAATTCCCCACAACTTTCTTTCCAAAGGAGTAAAGTTTATTGGAGTCTGCAAAGGCAAGTCATCTACACATACATTTAGTGTCAGGATTGAAAATAAGTGTGCATAGCCAAAAGATATACTTGATTCAAAGGGTCAGGGGGTGGTCTTGGGCCAATCAGAATAAAAACAAAAGTCTGCCTAAGCTAACCGGCTATACATTCCCAGAGAATAGAGCAACTAGGTACCAAGATCACAGTCTCAGGCTACAGGGCGATAAATAAGAGGGAGAATCAAAACCTAACATTCCAAGCTAAGTGTAATTCATCCAGCAGCAAGCATCCCCCCCATCCCAACTATGGCAGCTGTATAGCTGACACACAGAAGCCTGTTCACATTACAGTGAATGCCCATATCTATTTATAATTAACAATCAATGCCCATTCACTTCACAAATGAAACCGGGACCAGGATAAATGTGCAATTTCAATGTTCAGCCGTACAAGCACTGAATGTCACGAGAATTACTTAATGCACATATGAAAAAAAATCAAGTGTACACTGGATTGTACGTCTATCCACTGTAAACTTGTGAAGTGGGCTTCTATATACTGGGCCACACATCCAAAAGGGTTTTTTCAAACTCTCCCCACCAGCAGGAAAAGCATGGGTGGGGACAACTGAAAATGCACTGTAGGATGGGAGTAATATGCACACTCCGTCTGTTAATTAACTGAGCCATGTTTCAAAGTTGATTTTGAGGGGAGACCAGTGTACAATGCATTGCAGTAGTCTAGTCTCGATGTTACTGTGTCATGGATTCAGGTGCCCAGGTGTAATGCCCAAGATCTCCAGTTACAATTATTAGGTAGGAAGTGATGTAAAGGATCTCAACCTGAGACCCTGAAGAGCTACTGCCAGTCAGAGTAGGCAGTTCTGACATTAACATAAGAACATAAGAGAAGCCAATGCTGGATCAGGCCAATGGCCCATCTAGTCCAATACTCTGTCACACAGTGGCCAAAAATACCAGGTGCCATCAGGAGGTCTACCAGTGGGGCCAGGACACTAGAAGACCTCCCATTGTTGACCCAAGCACCAAGAATACAGAGCATCACTGGCCCCAGAGTCCCTACCCATACCTTGTGGCTAAAAGCCACTGATGGACCTCTGCTCCATATGTTTATCTAATTCCTTCTTGAAGCCATCCATGCTTGTAGCCACCACCACCTTCCGTGGCAGTGAATTCCATGTGTTAATCACTGTTTGCGTAAAGAAGTACTTCCTGTTATCCATTCTAACCCGACCGCTCAGCAATTTCATTGAGTGCCCACGAGTTCTTGTATTGTGGGAAAGGGAGAAAAGTACCTCTTTCTCAACCTGCTCTATCTCATGCATAATCTTATAAACCTCAATCATATCATCCCTCAGCCATCATTTCTCCAAGCTAAAGAGCCCCAAGTGCTTTAACCTTTCTTCATAGGGAAAGTGTTCCAACCCTTTGATCATTCTAGTTGCCCTTTTCTGCACTTTTTCCAATGCTATAATATCGATTTTGAGGTGTGGTGACCAGAACTGTACAGAGTATTCCAAATGAGATCGCACCATTGGTTTATATAGGGGCATTATGATATTGGCTGATCTGTTTTCAATACCCTTCCTAATAATCTCCAGCATAGCATGGCCCTTTTTTCTTGCAGTCACATACTGTCTAGAAAATTTCAGTGAGTTATCTACTATGTCTCCAAGATCTCTCTCTTGGTCAGTCTCTGCCAGTTTGGACCCCATCAACGTGTATTTATAGTTAGGATTTTTGGCTCCAATGTGCATCAGTTTGCACTTGGCCACACTGAACCCCATTTGCCACGTTGACACCCACTCACCCATCCTTGACAGATCCCTTTGGCATGCCTCACAATCCTCCCTGGTTCTCACCACCCTGAACAACTTTGTGTCATCTGCAAATTTAGCCACTTCACTGCTTACTCCCAACTCTAAATCATTAATGAACAAGTTAAAAAGCATTGGACCAAGTACTGATCCCTGTGGTACCCCACTGCTTACCACCCTCCACTGAGAAAATTGCCCATTTATACTCACTTTCTGTTTCCTATTAATTAGCCAGTTTTTGATCCACAGAAGGACTTGTCCTTTTATCCCATAATTTTTGAGCTTACTTAGGAACTTTTGATGAGGAACTTTATCAAAAGCTTTCTGGACATCAAGGTAAACAATATCTGGGCCCCCCTTGTCCGCATGTTTGTTCACCCCTTCAAAAGAACACTAAACATGTTAGTGAGACAAGATCTTCCCTTACAGAACCCATCCTGAGTCTGCCTCAATAGTTTTTGTTCATCAACGTACTTACTAATTCTTTCCTTAATAACAGTTTCCACCAATTTACCTGGTATTGACGTCAAACTGACTGGCCTGTAATTTCCCGGATCTCCTCTCGAACCCTTTTTAAAGATGGGAGTGACATTAGCTACCTTCCAGTCCTCAGGAATGGAGGCAGATTTTAATGAAAGATTACATATTTTTGTCAGGAGATCCACAAGTTCACATTTGAGTTCTTTCAGAACTCTCAGATGTATGCCATCCGGGCCTGGTGATTTATCAGTTTTTAAATTGTCTATCAGTTGTAGGACCTCCTCTCTCGTCACCTCAATCTGACTCAGATCTTTCAACACGCCTCCCAAAATCAGTGGTTCTGGAGTGAGCAAGCACTTCTCATCTTCCACAGTGAAGATAGAGGCAAAAAATGCATTCAGCTTCTCAGCCATTTCCCTATCATCCTTCACTACTCCTTTTACACTGCCTCCCTGGCTGGTTTCCTGCTTCTAATGTATTTGAAGGAAGTTTTAACTGTTGGTCTTTATGTTTTTTGCTATATGTTCCTCATATTCCCTTTTTGCCTGCCTGATCACAGACTTGCATTTTATTTGCCACAGCCTGTATTCCCTTTTATCAGCCTCACTGAGACTAGCTTTCCACCACTTAAAGAAATATTTTTTACATTTTACAGCTTCCATTACTTTGTTTGTTAACTTTGCAGACTTTTTTCTATATGTATTTGTGCCTTTCCTAAGCTGCAGTATTTGTGCCTGCGGTATTTGCACCTTTCCTAAACTACAGACCAATGCTATGACACAGTGCAGAACAAGGAGCAGGTGATGGGAGGGAGAAGATCTGGCATCACTGATAGTGGCTTTCTTAATCTCTGTACCACCCTACAAATATTCTCCAAATATCAAGTTTTCAGTTAAAAGCTGGAAGCGCCAAATTTCACAGAAATCACACCCTTGTTCCTATCTGATGCTCCAAATGTATCTGGAAGAAGAGAACACTGTTGAGCTACCAAGACTATCAAGACTGGATCCCAAGTAGTTCTGGCCTTCAAGAATGCTAAGCTCTCCTTGGGACTGTTCATATATGCCAATATGATTCTTATTCTGCAGGCTGGCCAGGGATGAGCTAAGCTCTTGGGGCCCTCTCCAGGGAGCATGGACCAAGTGCCTAATATTAAAGAACAGAATATATAAATAACAGATTTCTCCTAGAGGCAGCATGCTGTTCCTCCACCCTCTAGGATGAAGGAGACTGAATGTTTTTTCCCGGGAGAGAATATCTTTGCATGTCTAATAGGCCATTGGAAGCAGGCCTGCCAGTGAGAAGCTGTGGGACATGTCATCTGAGTTCCCAGGACAGAGATAGATTCTGATCTCAGTTATGCTGCAGCAGAGATAACCCCTCAAAGCCAACAAGAAGATCTATTTCAAATGCATGCTAGAGGAACAGGCCCCCTTATTGCCATGCTAACTGAATGTAGACCTTCAACACTTAGAACGTTTCATGAAGCTGCAGCTCTATGCAGTGGGAAACAGCAGAGAAGCACAACAGAAGCAAGTCAACAAACTAGAAAGGGAATTCCTATAGAGTCACTCAGGATAGAGCTTGCACAGGAGATTTAATTCCTCGTTGAGGATACCTGGAATATATGATATCTCTAGGATAGGTCATTGATGGTAATCTGTTTCCAGACCCTTTAAACCACAAGGCAGCCCAGTGCACTGCAAGCACATGACATCAGAAGAGACATCAAAGTAACCTGACAAGAAGAGGAGACAACCTCTTAAACCATCTCATGGTAAGAAGAGATCCTCTCTGCCACCAAGTAACCTCACCTTGCTGTCTTACTATTGAATGCAGCATGCATGCAAAGAGAAGCAAGCATGGCACACGTGCTCTCCAAACACATGCAGTTAGCAGCACAGGAGAAATGGCAGCTTTACTGAGGCGTGCAATCCAGAGGGCGGGGCTCCCACAACTCACCTGAGGGTCCCAGTCCAGGGTGATTTGATATGGCCATTTCCTGGTTCTGATCTGCTGTTTTCCATCATTTCAGTCACTCTGTTCTCTGCCTTCCTAGATTTCACATGTAGGCTTTTAAAAATTCTAGTACTAGCACATGCACAGTTTTGTACATTTCCCATCTATTCATTCTCATATTTTCCCTCCACTATACTAATACACCCAATCAATCCCTGAAGAAACAGAGCATTAAATGTTACAAGCAGATGAACACCCCAGGACATATCCAGAGTCCTTTTTGCATTACCAGTGTGCAGGAGTACTTGCATGCTCCACTAAGGTACAAACACCCATGCAACTCGGCAGCCCTGGGGACTATACGGCTGCAAACATCTTTTCTTCCTGTTACTAATCACACAATGGGGCTATCAAAGTCTACAGGAGATGGAAAGGACTGGGAATTGCATCTGAGTTGTGCCCTTCAGCCAAATGTTAATCACAGGGAGCTTTACTAAAACTGTATTCTCTTCCTGTGTAATGCTTAGAACATAGGGTTGCCAAGTCCAAATCCAGAAATATCTGAGAACTTTGGGGGTGGAGCCAGGAGACTTTGGGGGTGGAGCCAGGAGACTTTTGTGATGTCACTTCCTGTGATGTCATTTCCAGGTCAAATGGCAAGTGATGTCACTTCCCCTTCCAATGGTGTCACTTCCAGTACACTGCACGAAAACCTCACCTTCCTGTGATGTCACTTTCCAGGCACTCCCCCATACCCACCTCCTCCTCTTAAGTAACCTTCTTTCAAAAAATAAAATTTAAATTCAGTGTCATATATCAATTCCCACCCCACCTTTCCCCTATGTTACATTACCAATAGGCTTTTAGGCCTCCTTCCAGTGCAAAAATAACAAAAAGCTTTAAGAAACATAAAATGCTTTAAACATTTAACAATCAGAAGGAAAAAACAAGCAAACAGCACATGTCAAAAGTGAAGCCCTTTTCACTTTTTTCAGTAGGAAAGATAAGCACACACTGAAACGTTACACTGAAATCAATAGGATTCAATGTGCTTAATTCTGACCAAATGAGACTATATGTATTATAATGAAAACAAAAAGTATATGTGCTAGGTCCTAGAAAAAGATCACCAGACAACATTCCTTCACACTATGCAAAATACACAATAGAATGGTCTAAGAACTGAAGGCTGAACACTGCCAAAATCCTCTACCTAAAACCCTGGAGAATCACTGCCAGTCAGAGTAGACAATGCTGACATTGATGGACTGATGGTAGAGAGACCATGCTTTGTGTGCATTGTGTGTGTGAGCTGAAGAGAAGCCCATGATGGATGAGGCCAATGGCCCATCCAGTCCAACACTCTGTCACACAGTGGCCAGAAACACCAGGGGCCATCAGGAGGTTCAGCAGTGGGGCCGGGACACTAGAAGCTCTCCCACTGCTGCACACACACACCCCCCGAGCACCAAGAATACAGAGCATCACTTGCCCCAGCCTGAAAGTTCCTCTCTATACCTTCTGGTTATTAGCCACTGATAGATCTCTGCTCCATATGTTTATCCATAAAACCTGGAATTGGCTCGGGTATTTCTGGAATGTGTGTAGCTATCACCAGATCAGCTCCAGATCAGCTTCTTTGTTTCCTTACAAATTCATGAGGTTGATGTGAGCCACCTCCTCCATTGTCAATTATAAATCTTGCCCTTGTCCCTCTACCAGTTCCAGTGTCCAGTTCTGCTGCCTTCCTTACCTCCATGTTCCCTTTCTGTGTCACACTCTCCCAGATTTCTTTGCACACTATTGCCTACTCTGTTGACCACTGACCCAGAGAACCCCTTCCATAGTCTCTGTGAAATATCCCAACCTGTAGTCTAGCTTGGGGGTCTCCAACCTTTTTGAGTCTGTGGCATCTTTGTAATTCTGACACAGTATGCTGAATGCAGACACAAAATGTCTGCTGCAGGAGCCAGCCAGGAACAGATGGCCACAGCATACCTTCAGTCCTATAGTGACAATCCTGTAAGGTGGGGGCCAGATTCTGCCAACTCCTGCTACACCCTGGGGCTGTCATTCCACTCCATAGTCTCTCATCCAGTCCCAGAACATTACTGCTGCACCCTGGGGCTGTCATTCCACTCTGTGGTCTCTCATTCCAGAGTAGTGTATTTGGGCCCAGAGACCCTAATGGAAAATCCATTGTGCATTTTTATTGCAACTCTGCTTGTACTGTAATGTATTTTAATGGAGCCCATACAAGGCAATAGGCATTCCTGGCTCCCATTATTTCCAATGGGCCTTCAAGTGTTTCCCATTGTCTCCAATGGGCAATCCTGTCCTTCCTTTCAGTACATCTCCAGAGAAACTCACTAGCTCAGCTTTCTGTCGTGAGCAGTCAGAAAGGGGGGGGGGTTCTTTCTTTTTAAAAATAAAAGTTAAGTAGAACCAATGAGTGGAAAAGCTGGAGAAATCCAAAAAGGACTGGGGGGGAGTCAGAAGAGAGGAAGGCGAGGGGGAGGGGAAAATGGAAGCCACATTCAACAATTTGTACTGCAAATAGTAAGAAGCCTGATTATTGTTTTTAATTCAGTTTTTTTCTACTCCTTTCTCTTTCTCTCTCTGTCCACAAACACACTCCACCTTCCTTTCTTCTTTGGCGTTCAAAATAAAAGGGAAGGGGGACCGGCCATAGGAAGAGCTGTTCTCCATCTCCAAGGATTTCCACATTTACAACACAAAAGAAGAAGCAAGGCTTTTGGGTAGAGGACTCTGACCCCCCCTCCCCCACACACACACTATAGGGAAGCTACTGCTTGACTCCTAAGACATAAAAAAGAGGGATTTCTCACCACCACTCAAGCAGGATATCGGAGAGGCTGGAGAAGGAAAGAGCTGCAATGCCAGAGGCAAGAAGGAGGGAAATTTTACTGTACCTGAGCGGAGCAGGGCTTCTGAGGAGGGAGGGGCTGCTCGAAAATCAGCCAGAACTGTGCTCCAGGCGGAGCACACTAGAAGGAACATGCTCTAGCCCTCATCTCTATGGTTTTTATAACCATAGACGTGGAGGACTTAAGTGCTAGAGCGGCAATTTCCGGCCGCCATTTTTTCCCCCGGGCTGGAATTTTTAAAAAGCGGGTAAGGGGCTTTCAAATCGGGGGTTCCCCTGCCCTCAGCGGGGGCTTGGCAAGCCTATTAGAACAGGAGCCCTCAACCTTGTTGTTCCCTCTGTGACAATGAGAAACCAGAGACTGTGCCATGCCAACAGGACTGTGATGCAGCACGTGCGTGTAAAAACTGTGCAAAATGTTAGCAAGTGGGACATTTTGTGGGACATTGTGAAGCCAATGGATGACTATAATGAAGACTGCTCCTCATGTTACCAAGGTGTACTGGGACTCTATTGGAAATCCCTCCCCCCAAAATGCTTTCCCCTGCTACCTCACGCAGTTCATGGCATTATTTGCTTAGATTTTGTGATTAAATGTACAGCTCTCCTTCACATTGTACCGCTTATAAATTCAAGCTCTAGGTAAAAATTATGTTGCTAATTATCACCCAGTCTCTTATCTCACCTTTCTAGGAAAAGTGACTGACAGAGCAGTAGCAATCCAACTCCAGGTCTTCCTGGATAACTCAGGGGCTCTGATTTCAGGCGAGGTTATGGGACAAAGACAG
The DNA here is from genome assembly GCA_029375565.1 of Gekko gecko. NCBI lineage: Eukaryota > Metazoa > Chordata > Lepidosauria > Squamata > Gekkonidae > Gekko > Gekko gecko. The sequence goes on along the minus strand of JAPDNY010000005.1, from coordinate 210,230,295 downwards.
TCATGCTTCTCTATTGCTCCTCCTGGATCTGTTTGCAGCCTCTGACACAGTAGACCATACCATCCTACTGAGCTGTTTTGAGACAGAAGTAGAAATCATGGGATGTGTCTTGGACTGGTTTACATAATTCCTCAAAGGATTGCTGTTGGAGACCAGCTGTCATCAGTTTCGGAGTTATCTTGTGGAGCTCCTCGGAGTGTAATCTTATCCTCCATGTTATTCAACCTCTATGCAAACCCTTTAGGACAAGGGTGTCAGACCTAAGGCCTGCAGGCCAGAACTGACCCACCCAGTGCTTCAGTCAGGGCTGCAGCTCTCTTCTCCACTTCCTCCCCTGCCTGTCCTCACCCTTCTGAGGGAGATTGGGGCTGCTGAACTTCCCAGCTGGCTGGGCCTCATCTTTGCCTGTTTCTCCTCTGGCAAGAAGCTCCTCTGGGCTAAAGCACAAAACAAGTTGCAAAGTAAATGCAGAATGGATTTTCCGTTAAGGTTTCTGGGCCCAGATAGACTACTCTGGAATGACAGCTCCCAGAGTGGAATGATGGTCTCTGGGAGCAGCAGCTGCATTTTGGGAATGGAATTCTGCTCCAGGGGCTGTAATTCCAGTCCCAGAGTAGTCTATCTGGGCCCAGAAACCTTAATGGAAAATCCATTCTGCAGTTCTTTGCAACTTTTTTTTTCAGCTGCAATGTATTTCAATTGAGTGGAGTTTCAGTTTCCAGTGTTTGTATGCCAGTTGAAGTTGACTGCTTGCAAATAAAGGGCTGATGTTTTGAGCCAGCTTGTCTCTGCTGAATGGACCTGAGAATGGGTGCCTGAGTAGTTTAACCTGGGAACCCAGAGCCAAAGAGGGAAGTTACACTGGAGAGCCACTGTCACTCTGAGTAGACCTGGGGGGGCGCAGGGGGAGCTTGCAATGCCCAGCCATTTCATGTTTTCCTAGGCTCAGAGCATTTTATAGTTTTAGTGTTTATTTTTAGTTTCTGCTGTGATCCTTGTGCTTTTTCTTTTTGTTTTATTTAAAAAATTGCATTGCCAAATCCCACTATTCCCCCACCTTTCCATTTTAGGTAGGCATCTTTTAAGGGTGTGTGGAGGGGGAAGGTTTGGGAGGTGTCAGTTATCAAAGACTATTAAAATATTGCAAGAGTGTTACTGTTTTAAGCATGTTTGTATTTAAGTTAAAAAAACCCTTTAACTATATATGTCGGTATCCCTTATATAGTTAATATCTTCACTACCTAGCATTACATTTTATGACACACTTTGCCTGGCCCAACAAAGTCCCATTTATGTCAGATCCAGCCCTTGTAACAAATGAGTTCAACACCCCTGCTTTAGGAGAACTCATTTGTAGCTTTGAAATTTGATGTCATCAATATACAGATGGCACCCAGCTTTACACTTCTGAATCAAAATCCCCAAGTGATGTAATAGATGTCCTGAGCTGCTGCCTGACTTCTGTGGTCTAATGCCTGAAAGCAAATAAACTGAAACTGAACCCAGAGAAGACGGAAGTGATGCTGGTTGGGAAATTGGATGTCTTAAAAGGACTCTGTGTTTCCCTCTTTCAATGGGGTTCAGCCAACACTGACTCATTTAAGAGCTTTGGGGTTATACTGAATCCAGCATTACTTCTAGAGAAGCAATTTAATGAGGCTGCAAAAAATGCTTTCTTCCAACTCAGTCTAACCCCCAAAATGGCCCCCTACCTTGACTCAGCTGATCTTGTGTCCTAGAACTATTCCATAGTAACATTGAGACTAGACTATTTTAATGCACTCTACATAGATCTCCCCTGAAAGTCAATTCTGAGACTACAGTTAGTTCGAAATGCTGCAGCTAGGTTATTATTGGGGGCTAGGTCTTAAAAGAAGATGCTGTTAAAGTGCTGCACTCAATTTGCCAACAAATTTGGAAAACACAACAGTGGCCACAGGATTGGAAAAGGTCAGTTTACATTCCAATCCCAAAGAAGGGCAACGTCAAGGAATGTTCAAACTATCGCACAATTGCACTCATTTCACACGCTAGCAAGGTCATGCTCAAAATCCTACAAGCTAGGCTCCAACAGTACGTGGATAGAGAACTGCCAGAAGTACAAGCTGGGTTTCGAAGAGGTAGAGGAACTAGAGATCAAATTGCCAACATTCGCTGGATTATGGAGAAAGCAAGAGAGTACCAGAAAAACATCTACTTCTGCTTCATTGACTATGCTAAAGCCTTTGATTGTGTGGATCACAATAAATTATGGCAGGTTCTTAAAGAGATGGGAGTACCAGACCACCTCATATGTCTCCTGAGAAACCTGTATAAGGGTCAAGAAGCAACAGTTAGAACCAGATATGGAACAACTGATTGGTTTAGCATAGGAAAAGGAGTACGACAAGGATGTATATTGTCACCTTGCTTATTTAATTTATATGCAGAGTACATCATGCGAAATGCTGGCCTGGATGAATCACAAGCTGGAGTTAAGATTGCTGGGGAAAAGATCAATAACCTCAGATATGCAGATGATACCACTCTGATGGCAGAAAGTGAAGAGGACCTAAAGAGCCTCTTGCTCAGGGTGAAAGAGGAGAGTGCAAAAGTGGGCTTGAAGCTCAACATCAAAAAAACTAAGATCATGGCATCTGGCCCCATCACTCCTTGGCAAATAGAAGGGGAAGTCGTAGAAGTAGTGACAGACTTCACGTTCCTAGAATCCCAGATCACTGCAGATGGTGACTGCAGCCATGAAATTAAAAGACGCCTGCTCCTTGGGAGGAAAGCGATGGCAAACCTAAACAGCATGATAAAAAGCAGAGACATCACCTTGCCAACAAAAGTCCGCATGGTCAAAGCAATGGTATTCCCCGTAGTAATGTATGGCTGTGAGAGTTGGACTATAAGGAAGGCCGTGCGCCGAAGAATAGATTCTTTTGAACTATGGTGCTGGAGAAGACTCTTGAGAGTCCCTTGGACTGCAAGGAGATCAAATCAGTCAATCCTAAAAGAAATCAACCATGACTGTTCCCTGGAAGGCCAGATCCTGAAGCTGAAGCTCAAATACTTTGGCCACCAAATGAGAAGGGAGCACTCCCTGGAGAAGAACCTGATGCTGGGAAAGATTGAAGGTCAAAGAAGAAGGGGACGGCAAAGAATGAGATGGTTAGACAGTGTCATCGATACAACGAACATGAAATTGAGCAAACTTCAGCGGACAGCGGAAGACAGGAGGGCCTGGCGTAATCTGGTCCATGGGGTCGCGAAGAGTCGGACTCGACTGTGCGACTGAACAACAACAACAGGTGGAATACGCATATCACTCCCATTCTGCACTCACTCCATTGGCTGCTCATCAATTACTGGACTCAGTTTAAGGTATTAACAATAACATATAAAACCCTTCATGGCCTTGGTCCCTCATATCTACGGAACGCCTCTCTCCCAATGCTCTGCCATGCCAACTTTGCTCATCGCAGCAGGGCCTTCTGCAGGTTCCACTCTGAAAATGGGCAAAACTGATAACTTCCCAGACTAATGCATTGTCTGTTGTGTCCCCCACCTTATGGAATGGCCTCCCTGATGAGGTTAGGAAGGCTCCCACTCCACAAAATATGTAAAATGGAATTATTCAAGAGGGCTTTTTGCACATAGAAATAGGACTGTACTGTGCTGGAATGGTCAGATAGTTGCATTGGTAAAGGGATAGGGAGGGACTGTGGTCTACAACACTGTCCTACTACCTATCACTGTATGCTTCAGACTAGGCTCATGCTTTGTTCAGCTCTGAAATTTGTGTTCATTTTAAGATTTCTGTAGTCCAAATCTTATTGTATTGCTCACTGGCTGTCCCATCCTGCTGACTGTTCTTTATTTACACTATGTAATCCACCAGAGACAAAGGCACACTATAAATGACTAAATAACAACAACAATAATAGTAACAGTAATAATAATAACTGGAATTTTGGAAGCTGATGACATAGAAAAATACAACCAACGAGTATTACCAAAGAGTTAAAAAGATATTGCAAACAAAATTAAATTGAGGCAACACAGTAAAGGCAATTAGCAGTCCCAATTCTATGATACACAGCTGGCATTATAGACTGGAAACAAGCAGAATTAGAAGCAGTAAGTGGGAACCCACAAGAAACTTGTGGGAGCAGCTATCCCATTCTCCTCACCTCTGCTTCTTTCCCCCTACTTCTCTCACATTCTTTCTCTTTCCTGCTGCCCCTTTTCTTACTCTCCCTCTCCCCTCCATGCCTGTCACTTCCTTTCTGCCCCCACCCCATGACTCTTCCTTTCTGCCCCTATCACTTTCCCAGCCTCCCACCTACTTCCTCCCCTCCTGCTCTCCAAGTCACAACAGATTGCCCAAACGCAGAGATCAGTTCCTCTTAGGGTTGCCAGCTCCAGGTTGGGAAATTCCTGGAGATTTGGGGGTGGAGCCTTGAGGGATGAGGTTTGAGCTTGTAAGTGACCTCAGCAGGGTATAATACCATAGATTCCACCCTTCAAAGCAGCCATTTTCTCTGGGGGAACTGATCTCTGTCATTTGGAGATCAGTTGTAATACCAGGAGATCTCCAGCCCTCACCTGGAGGTTGGCAACATTAATTCACCTGGAGGAAATGACTGTTTCGGAGGGTGGAGTCTATGGCATTATATCTGTCTGAAGTCTTTCCCTGCCTCAATCCCCACCATCCCCAGGCTCCACCACTTCAAATATCCAGGAATTTCCCAACCTGGAGTGGGCTATCCTAGTTCCAGGCCTGGCTCCAAACCTCCTGCTATTTAGCCATTCATACTGCAGATAAGGTTTTGCTTTTTGCTTCCTTTCCTCTCTCTTTCTCTCTCTCTCTCTCTGGCTATCAGGTAGTCTATATCTCACTGTTAATGCAGTGGGCCCTTGAGCAGATCCCTCCAGCAGCCATTTCAAAAGGTATGGGGGGGGTTTCAACCCTCCCCAAGGGTTTTTAAAAAAACTTTTTGAATTTTTCTGCAGACCTACAGAGTTCCCCCGAGTCTGTAGAAAAGCCTGTTGAGGGAGAGTGTGCCCCCATCTGTGGAAATAAGTATCCACATGCAGTGGAAATTGTTGAGAGATATATAGATAGAACTCAAAACTCACAAGATAATGACAATGCATCACTCACTATACCCTAGAAGTGATATTGATCATCTTTACTTACGAAAAAAATCAGCTGAAAGAGTTCTGTTGAAAGTTAAGCAAGCAGTTGAAGAAAAATGAGCACTGAATGACTACACCAAGAAAAGCAAAGAGAAGCTTCTAGTTGAAGTGTACAAGGCAGACTTATTTAAGGTTAACAGAAACCAAGAAGATTACAAAAAGATTGAAATCAAAACTCACTTTGACAACAGGAAGAAAAAGCCCTTGCATGGGCAATATTTGAAAGACAGAGAGTAAAGTTGATAATGAAAACACCTGGAAGTGGCTCCAAAATGGACACTTGAAGAAAGAAATGGAAGGGCTCATTCTAGCTGCCCAAGAGCAGGCACTTGAAATGAACAGTATGAATAGTATGAAAGCCAAGATTCAGAAGACCAGTGATAAAAGCAAATGCTGACTTTGCAAGACAAAGGATGAAACAGTCAACCATATGGTCAGTGCCTGCAGTAAAATTCCTCAAAGTGACAATAAAGAAAATCACAACAGAGTTGCAGCTATGTTGCTCTGGAATCTTTGCAAGAAGTATGGATTATCATCAGCCAGAAATCCATGGGAGCACAAACCAGACAAAATCATGGAGAATGAGGAAAAGATTCTTTTGGACTTCCGATTACAAACAGATAAACACTGGGAGCATGACAATTGTACAAAAAATGAAAAATAGGGTTCAGATAATTGACACTGCAATCCCAGGAGAGGGCAGAATAAAAAAGAAAGAACAGGAGAAGATCACAAAATACCAAGACATACAAATAGAGTTAGAGAGCCTCTGGGAGAAGAAGGTTACCATCATGCCAGTTGTCATTGCAGTCCTTGGAGTAGTGCCTAGAAGACTCAAGAAAAACCTGGACATTCTGGGCATTGAGCAAATAACACCAACTCAGCTCCAGAAGACGGTGTTGCTTGGAACAGCAAGAACCCTGCAAAGATTGTTGCCAGAGGCACTGCCTTTTACTCTTGGGTACCTCCAAAGCAAGGGTGCCCCACTTTCTAACCTGAACCAAAGTCCACAAAAGCCAGGCACTCTCAGCCTGAACCACAGAGTCAGGCTGCAAGTGGTCTGCAAAAAGGGATTTCATATTCAGGTTTCATAAGGTGACCTCAGAGCAAGCCTCTAGTCTTCCCCCTCCACCCAGCAGAGATTATGCTTATGGAATGACAATAGGTTCTACCAGGTAAATTATATCTACGTTTCTAAATGTCTGTTTAGAGGCCATCTGGCAGTTAACTCTGTCTCCAGTAATTCTTTGTCTGAATTCTTTGTCTTTCTCACTCTGTCCCTCAAGATACCGGGATAAACCAATCAATCATTCAAATGCTTAGCAATCCTTCCTGATGCTAATCAGAGACGTCTCCCACTTTTTGTCCACCCTGGCCAGAACCATTAGTAAATCAGATAATCCATTTAACTAGCTACCCAACACCTGGCTTCTATTGTTAAATCCAGACCCTGCCTCTCTGGAAGCTCACTGGTCATACCTAAGGTCTGCCTCTACTGGCATCACACACCCCTGGGACTCATCATTGGTCCAGGTAATCTATTGTTCTCACCTGAGACCAGCCCCCAGGGCCACCCATTGGTCTGCATTCTTTGCCAATGCCTTTGCCAATTGGCCTTAGACCGTGTGTTTTCTGCCATGATCCAAAATGGCAGGCCACCCCTGAACTCTCTGAGTTTAGGCCAGAATCCATGGACCTCTGCACATCTGGACAGGTTATATCACCCCTCTATAACCCATCAATCACCTCTGCTTCCTTAGTGCTATATTGTGTGAATATTGTTTGTATGTTTGAGAATATTTAGCAAAGAAATCATTATTTTAGCCACCCAATTTCTGTGTCTGTTCCTGGGTGCTTGGGAATTCTAACTCTGGTATACACAGGTCAGATTCAACAACAACAACAACAACCTTTTATTGGCATACAATATTAAAAACAATTCCCCCAAAATTGATACACTCCGATAAGATATAAAATTAGATAATCGCTGTACAACCATTACAAGGAGTATATCAGGCCTAAAAATAAATTAAATTATAACACACTAAATTTGACCATGAAACAAAACAACAAAACCCGGGTCATACACTAAAATTTTAGGATTTTAAAACTTAAAATTAAATTTAAGAGTTTAAAAGGTTTTAAATCAGAAGTTATTGAATATAATCAGGGTCATTCTTCCGTTTTATAAGACAGTGAAGAAACTTAGCGGTCAATTCAATGATCTCCGGATCTCGTGAAACAAGGAGATGGTGTGACTTAATTTCATCTGGTTGGCCTGCTACCATCCTAAGGGGGGGCTTCTATAAATTTCACTCAAATATCAGTTAAACAGTTTACAGTGTAAAAGTACATGCTCAACCATTTCTATTTCTCTTCTATTACATCCACAAAACCTGGCTGAGTAAGGAATTTTCTTATATCTCCCCTCAAGAATAGCAGAGGGGAGAACATTAAAATGAGCCAACAAATAAGCTCTGCACATTTGCGGTGAAGTCAGATTCTATAGATAAGCCAATTGCATATTAATAATTATAATTCCCCATTTTTATTAAATAATAGAGCAATTTGGCTAACAAGATACATCTGCAATCCCAAGAATTTGGGTAGCTCTCGAATTGCAGAACACCATCTACAAGATAAATATCTGACTGTGACAATTAACAACAACAACAACAACTGGAATTTCGAATACACATTCTGATCAGGGGTGCAGAAACCACAAACATAAAAGAAATCTTAAGGGAAATTGCCATGGGTGTGTGGTTCCACAATCCAGTAATCCTTGGAAAACCATGCCCATGTAGCCTTGGGGGGGGGGGATAATTTTTGAGATGCCCATGGATCAAACTTCCATAATTCAGGGTTCTCTGGAAAGGACTTCCAGCTAGCCAGTCAAATTCTCTACTATAATACTAGTATTTCTCTAGTTTGATGTTAAATATAACATCACATCAGACAATCATTCTGTCGGGTGATACTAGTTTTGCATGCAACATTGTCAGGCCTTGGTGCCAGAAGGGGGCACCAAAACTCACTCCACCTTCACCTTCACCTCCACCTCCATGCACATGTTATGTGTTTCAATAGAGCCGTGGCTGCAGCAACCACTGGGAAAGCCTACAACTAGGTAGCCACGATTCAGCTTTGACAAACATCATGTAACTGGGGTGGGCAAGTGGGAGGGGGCTTGCCACTTCAGATTCTTTCTCTCACACGTGCCACAATGAAATGTGTTTCTTTCGTCTTTTTGGGAGGGTTGGGAATTAATGCATCTCTCCTAATTCCCAGGGCACTGGTTCCCACCAAAACTAAGCTCCAGGGGACAGGAATGCTCATAGTTTAGGGTAGGAAAATCTTGGGGCACTTCCATCTAGGAAGAACAATGCAACATGCACTTGATCTCACCTCTCAAACAGTCTGCAAACACAGAGCTTTTTTCTGCAGTGGAGAGCTGCCATTCATGCCACTTGCCTAGCCCCCCAACATCCCATGCTCCCTCACCCTCAACCACATGCTGATGTCTGCCCAGCACGTGCCAGTTTTAACCTGGGTTGCCCTTAATTATCCCTATGACGACGGCTGAGGGGGGGGGGGCAAACCGCTTATGGCAATGAATCATATTGAAAGGGGTAGGGAGGTGGGGAGTTGCTGCACCTGTCTCTGCCAGTGACCTTTGCTCCCTAGTTGCCAATTGCTTTGAGGGCAAGTTGCCAAGGAAACCACCCCCCACACACATATCCCTATTTTCTATTTGAGAATACATGTATGGCCTTGAAGGAGTAATTATCTATCTTCGCTTTGCCTGCCTTTGTTATGAGGGAAGGCTTAGGGGACAGGTTCTGTTCATCAGAGAGGAACAAGATGAAGTCTCCTTAAATCATATGTATGTGACTGAGGCAAGCCTGCTAGTATATCAAGTAAGGCAACAAGACCAAAATTTAGTATCTTGCCTTGGGCTGAGGTTTTTCTTCCCTAATTAATTCCATAATTAATTAAATTAATTATATTTCTAGAGTGCCTTTCGACATGCATTTCAAAAGCAGTTCACAATACAAAATGAAAACAATCCCTCTGTATAATAATTCTGTTTTGGTGGTGGCACTCACCTGAACATTCCACATGCTCCCAAATCAGTTGGCTTCCTGATCTGTCACTCAGAAGCTGTCCCTATCCACTGGCTGCATTGCCTGAATCTTGCCTCCAATATTCTAAACAGTTTGCTGTTCCTCTCCCTCCAACAGCCAGTCAGAACACAGAGGTTATTTGCATATATGGCCTGATTGGCCTTTGCCTCTAACATTCTAAACAGTTTGTTGTTGCTGCTGGGAGTCACTGAATGTGTCCTGAGGTAAAATACATATCCCAATTTTCCCTTAAACGGTCACTGGAGTTGCCAATCTCCCTATGGGACCTGGAGATCTCCCAGAAATCACCGTGTTGCCCAGCAACAGCACATCATTTCCCCTGGGGCAGCAGAGGGAAGGGGAAAATAGAGGGAGGCAAGCCATGTTCATTTCCTTCTGCTTAGCTATAAGGCAGGGCTGTCTTAAGTCATTCTGTTGCCTCAAATGGGTAGTTACCTCATGGTAACAGGTATGGTTCCCTCCACCCCTGACTTATGAGGATTTGGGGTTATGCAGTGGCAGCTAAGGTAGAAAAGCACTTCTTCCTATGCCATGTCTTCTGGGTTCCAAGGGTCTGGAAAGTAGATCTGAGGGGTAGAGCCTGGAGAGGGCAGGGTTTGGGGTGTGGAGGGACCTCAGCAGGGTATAATGCCATAGAGTCCATTGCCCAAAGCAGCCATTCTCTCCAGGAGAACTGCTGTATGATCCTGGAGGCTGGCAATATTAAGGGTTGGGAAATACCTGTAGATCTGAGGGGTAGAGCCTGAGGAGGGCAGGGTTTGGGATGTGGAGGGACTTCAGCAGGGTATAATGCCATAGAGTCCACTGCCCAAAGCAGCCATTGTAATAGCTGGGAAATTTTCTGATGCAAGAATTCAGAAGCCTTTTCAACAGAGTCTATCCTTTCTTTGCCATTTGCATATCTAAAGATCAGTCCCTCGGGTACCAACCATCTGTAGGCCACTTTGTGGCTTTGTAAAAATAACGCCAAGTCTCTGTATTTCCTTCTCTTCCTTCTTATCTCAAATGGAATGTCCTTCAATACTTTAATCTCCTTGTCTTTCAACTTCAAGGCAACTCTGTTGGTCACTTTCAATAGTTGATCTCTCACTTTTCTTCGGAAGAATCTTACTGTAATTTCCCCTGGCAGATTATTCTTTCTGATAAATTCAGAATACGATCTAAAGACCGTATCTATTTCACTTTAAAGTTGATCTGACGTCGTCTCTGCCAAGGGAGCTGTCAGATGTCAAGCACCTGCCATGTTTTCTGTGTTATTTCTCATTTATCTTGCACGCATGCGCATAGCCTTGCTTTGCTGTAACCGTGGGAGAACCCTCTGCCAGCGAATGCTATCTACTTGGCCTTGAGCAGGGGCGAAGACTTGTGTTCCCAGCCAGTGGGAATCTTTCTGCCTTCCAAAGGTGGGGGGGCATTCTCCCGTTCATTATGTAAAATCCCGCCGGGAGAATTCCCGCGCGCACGCTGAGTTTTCATTTGCTAGTTAAGCTAATGCATCAGAGTGTATATCTCAGTCTCCATGCTTGTTTGGGCATTCCTGACAATGAATCTGCATCTATGGGCAACATACTTGTATTCCAATAAAGCGTATCTTTCACTGTGAAGAGTGCCTGGACTTACTTGCTGTTGAACCTGACAGAAATTGTCAGGAATCCTCTTTCTCCCCTGGGTCGTATCTCTCCTGCCGTAGATGAGGGGTTCCGGCAGAGGTGGGGTGCCTACCATGACCCTTTCTACCATGGTGCCCCCGACCACCACAGTCCTGATGACAATGGTGGCGCCCGTCACCCCCCCAGCTACTACTGGAGGGGGGGTCCCCGCCTCAACAGGAACCGGGATCCCTGTGTCAACAGAGGCAGGGCCCATCTACAGTCCGGCTGGGCTGACCACGGTGGATGGTGGGGCCATCCCCCACCCTACGATGTCCTTTCTCCCTCTACAACTGGAGTTACATTCCGCAAGCCACAGGACTGGGCGAAGCGCCTGGGAGATTCCATGCAAACCACCTGGTCGTTGCCTGGGAGCCAAAGCAGGGAAAGTTTGCTTGACCCCTGCCTGAGTGGGGGAAGTTTTGGGCCAACTCCGAGCCGGCCTTTCAAAGTTCCTCCAAGGCAGAGTCCAGGGAGGGATGTGGACTCTAGGCTGGATAGCCTAGAGGCTGACTGTCACATGATAATGTGGGATTTGGGACACTTGTTGCAAACAATGCCGACCATGATGGCCCAGGCAATATAAACGCATTTAGCCGGTCAACCAGGAGGTCCTGCACCAGGGCCTGTGGTACCCCCCCCAGTTCCTGCACCAGTGTTACCCCTCCGGACCACTGCCGGGCCCCATATTGCCTCCCCCAGGTTAGGGTTAGGGTGTGCTGCTGCCAGGTGTGCCACCACCACAGCCACAGCTGCCACCCCCTCAGCTGGTACCAGTGCCTCCACTGCCAGGCACGCCGCCCACCCCAGTGGCCCCCCCGGTTATGCCCCGGCTGAAGGACTTACTGGATATTATGTTTGACGGGGACCCAGAGAACCTTTCCTTTTTCATTTTGCAAGTGATGAAATTTGTACAATGCTGGGCTCATCTTTTCCAGGATGAGGAGCAACAAGTGGATTTCATTGCCTCCCAGCTGAGGGGGTAGCTACCAGCTGGTATGTGTCTTTGCATGACCTAGAGGCTGAGGAATTAGGGAGTGTTGATGCATTTATGTGGGCACTGAGAGCGCGATTCGAGGATCATACAGCAGCAGAGAAGGCAGAGGCCTTCCTCCGTACTTTTAAGCAGGGCAAACTCTTGGTGCGAGAATATTCCACTGAATTCCAATGACATGTTACCAAAATCCGTGACTGGACTGATCCGGTTCTAGCTCAGCAGTACCGGTTGGGGCTCTCAACCGACATTCGAAACAATGTCATGAGCTCCCAAGAACCCCATACACTGCGCAGTTGGATGGAAGAGGCTGAACGGGTGGAAAGTAGACTGCGCACCATGAAATTGGATAGCGCGTTAGCGGTCGGAAGGTCAACTGCCTCACCTCACCTGAAGCCCAAACCACCCCAGCTGAAGACCTCCGTCAGAGACCAGCGCATGAAGCAAGGTCTCTGTCTCCGATGTGGGGAAAAGGGGCACTTTGCCGCCTCCTGTCCCATGGGTGATGCTGTGAGATCACCGGGCCGAGAAGATGACAAGCGCCACACCGAACCCCAGTTGAAACGGGGAACGGCTAAGCCACGGAACCCTTGGGCTTTACACACCAATGTGGAGTATATGGAGCACGGGTCAAGTGATGAGGAGGAGCCGGGTGAGCCGACGGGAAACGCTCAGTCCTGTTGTAGGTGGCGCAGCACAACAGGACCCATCCCCAGAGGCGCCTAAAGTGGTGAGCAATTATCCACCCCTCTTTTTTGTGACTGTAGTTATTATGAACCCTGCTATGAAGACGCACATAAGGGTTCGTGGGCTTATAGACTCAGGCTGCGGGAGGGATCTCATCAACCCCTCCCTTGTGTTGGGCTTGGATGCTGCTGTGGTCCGTTTAGCAGAGCCCATTATTTTCACCCAGATGGATGGTTCACAGATGAAAGAGCCCTGTCGGTTTGAGACTGTACCCTTGCAGGTGGGAGCAGGTGAGCATTGGGAAGACCGCCCTTTTGTGGGGTCGCTGGGAGCGAAGTTTCCTTTGGTGTTGGGCAGCCCATGGCTCCATGGCCATGATCCATACATTTTGTGGGACGATGGTATCGTCCACTTCATTTCTCTGAAATGCAAAGCTCACACCTGGGACCCAGCATGGGGAATACTCCCCGATAATGAACCCCCAAGGGCCTGTCTGGCAGCCGAGGACCTGGCTCAAATCCCCACGGACCATAGTGACTTGTCACGGGTGTTTGAGGAGGAGGAAGCGGATGAACTCCCCCCTCACCGCAACTCAGATTGTGCCATTGAGTTGCTCCCCAGGCACAAGATGCCTAAAGGAAAGATTTATGCCGTGAGCCCAATGGAAAAAGAGGAGTTGCGAAAGTTTATTGACAAAAATCTTGCTAGAGGATTTATTAGACCAGCCTCCTCCCTGTTTGCTGCTCCCGTTCTCTTCTGTAAAAAGAAAGACGGGGGGCTTCATTTGTGCACGGACAACCAGGGGTTGAATGCTATCTCGTCGACCAATGAATACCCCATGCCGTTGATTAAGGACCTCCTAGTGGAGGTGGCTAAAGGTAAAGTCTTCTCCAAACTAGACTTGCGAGATGCGTATTTTCGCATGTGCATCCGGCAAGGGGATGAGTACAAGACCGCATTCAATTCTCTCTTAGGACAGTTCGAATACTGGGTGATGCCATTCGGTCTCTAGGGAGCTCTGGGAGTATTCATGAACTTGATAAATGAAGTGTTACACAAGCATCTCTTTAAGGGGGTGGTTGTTTACTTGGATGATATCTTGCTGTATTCCCCTGACATGGAGTCCCACATTCAGTTGATGAGGGAGGTACTCCAAATGTTACTCAAGCACAAACTCTTTGTCAAAATCTCCAAATGTGAGTTTCATCAAACGTGTATTGACTTTCTGGGGTACCGCATATCCCAGAAGGGAATCGAAATGGACCCTAAAAAGGTCCGGGATGTACTGGACTGGGAAACCCCAAAAACAAGTAAACAGCTCCAGAGGTTTCTCTGTTTCTCCAATTTTTACCATCACTTTTTGCCACACTTTGCTCAAGTGAGCTTACCCCTAACTGACCTGCTGAAAACCAAAGGGAAAGGGGTGGGAGCAATCAAACCTGGAGCAAGGTTAGAATGGAGCTCCAAACGTCAGGAGGCGTTTGAACAATTAAAGGTTCTGTTTACCACTGAACCGGTGCTAGTGCACTCCGATGAGACCAAGAAATTTGGGGTCCAGGTAGACGCCTCAGACACCGCTATGGGGGGGCGATCTTACAGGAAGGTTCGGATGGTCAACTACATCCCTTAGCATATGTATCCCGAAAATTCAATGACATGGAAAGAAATTGGCCTGTGTGGGATAAAGAAGCAGGGTCTATCCATTTGGCCCTCTCCACATGGAGGTACTGGTCGGAAAGGGCTCGGGTTCCCTTTGAGGTATGGACTGTTCACAAAAACCTTGAGGTCCTACAAACGCCCCGGAATCTAAACACCAAGCAATTCTGGTGGGCTGAATTTTTCTCAAAGTTCCAGTTTACCCTACCCCACTTCCCAGGCAGGTCAAACTCCTTGGCTGATGCACTCTCCCGCCTTCCCCAACATGAAAGCAAGAGGGTGGAGGTCCGTGATTAATTCTTTACCCCTTCTCAATTAAGTGGGGTGGCAGTGACTTGAGACCAAGAGTCCTGGGGAATACCTAATTCACACATGACTACCCCGTGGGAGGAGAAATTTGTGGCAGCCATCACAGATACAGAGAAAAATGAACTAAAAATGATGGGGACTTTGGAATGCCACGAAAATGGAAGTTGGTATAAGGGAGAGAGACTGTTTGTCCCAGCCTCATTGAAGGGGGAAGTACTGCAAGCCATCCATGGTTCCAAGCCGGCAGGACAGTTTGGTTTTGTTAAATCATTCCATCTGCTGCAAAGGGAATTTCTGGTGGCAGCAGATGCGTAAAAATCTCTCAGTTTATGTGCAATCTTGTCAAACGTGCATCATGTGCAAACCTAGAGTGGGAAAGCCCCCAGGTCTGTTACAACCATTGCCTACACCCCGCAGACCCTGGGAAGTCATATCACTGGATTTCATTACAGATTTATCCCCCAGCAAACAGATGACTGTGATTTGGGTGGTGGTGGATTTATTCTCCAAACAAGCGCACTTCGTCCCTTTCCCAGGACTGCCAACCACTCACACTTTAGCAAAGGCATTTTTACACCATGTGGTGCGATTGCATACATTGCCAGTCAAAATAATTTCGGACCATGGAACGCAATTCGTTTCTAAATTCTGGGGGGAACTGATGAATTGCATGGGGATAGAAAGAGCTCTAAGTAGCGCCTGTCACCCGGAAATGGATGGGCAGATGGAACAGGTAAATCAAACCCTAGAGCAATATCTCCACTGTTTTACTAACTTCCAACAGAATGACTGGACAGAACTCCTTCCTTTGGCAGAATTTTGCTATAATAACACGTCATACCTCGATGGGGGTCTCCCCTTTTAAAGCTGCCTTGGGGTATGACAGCCCCCCATTACCCTTCCTTAGCTCCACTCCGGGGACAGAAGGGGAAGCTGTTGACTGGTGTGCCAAACTGAAAGACTCCTGGCCGCGTATATGTGAGGCACTCGAGGATGCCAAGGCAGCGTATAAAGCCCAGGCTGACAGAAAGAGGGTGGAGGGTTGGGATCTGCAGCCTGAAGGGTTCGTTTATGTCTCGACTAGAAACCTAAGGATTCGGGGGGGGCATTCTCCCGTTCATTATGTAAAATCCTGCAGGGAGAATTCCTGCGCGTGCACTGAGTTTTCATTTGCTAGTTAAGCTAATGCATCAGAGTATACATCTCAGTCTCCATGCTTGTTTGGGTATTCCTGACAATGAATCTGCATCTATGGGCAACGTACTTGTATTCCAATAAAGCATATCTTTCACTGTGAAGAGTGCCTGGACTTACTTGCTGTTGAACCTGACAGAAGCCAACAAATCACTCACAATCTGTCTCAGATTCTCCCCTCTCTCCTCTTTGATCCCTTGAAGTCTCAATACATAGCTCGCCCTTTCCATTTGCAGCTGTAAAACACGAGACTCTTCGATCTGGCACTTCTTTTCAAGTGCCTGCAGTTTTTTATTCATCTTTTTCTTTTTTCTTTTTATGTGCCCCAGAGGGCATTTTTTATTTTTCTCACTCCACAATACATATAGTACATACATAACAACAAAGGCAACAACATAAAACATTTATGGGAGTATACAAATCCGTTATTATCCATAATCTATATTTTCTACCTTGCCTCTATTATCTCTTATATGAATATCTCTATTCTCTACCTAAATCGCCATCGCTTAAAATATATTTAATCCACCACCAATAATCCGACCGATACTCACTTCACCCTTCCTGTCTTTCCGAGCTATACCATTCGTAGAAGCGATGCCATGTATTCTGAAAAACTGTGTCTTCATAGACTTTCAAAGTCAAATTCAGTTTATCCATTTCTGCCGCTTCTAGTAGTTTCGCTGTATATTCTTGTTCCGAAGGCATCAAGGTTGTGCGCCAGTATTTTGCATATAGAATCCTGGCTGCTGTTGTTAGATATATTATCAAATAACAGTCGTCTCTACCTGTCTCTTTTGGCAATATACCCAATAATAGGGTCTCCGGTTTAAAGGGTATTGTTGTTGTTGTTCAGTCGCACAGTCGAGTCCGACTCTTCGCGACCCCATGGACCAGATTACGCCAGGCCCTCCTGTCTTCCGCTGTCCGCTGAAGTCTGCTCAATTTCATGCTCGTTGCATCGATGACACTGTCTAACCATCTCATCCTTTGCCGTCCCCTTCTTCTTTGACCTTCAATCTTTCCCAGCATCAGGGTCTTCTCCAGTGAATGCTCCCTTCTCATTTGGTGGCCAAAGTATTTGAGCTTCAGCTTCAGGATCTGGCCTTCAAGGGAACAGTCAGGGTTGATTTCTTTTAGGATTGACTGATTTGATCTCCTTGCAGTCCAAGGGACTCTCAAGAGTCTTCTCCAGCACCATAGTTCAAAAGAATCTATTCTTCGGCGCTCAGCCTTCCTTATAGTCCAACTCTCGCAGCCATACATTACTACGGGGAATACCATTGCTTTGACCATGCGGACTTTTGTTGGCAAGGTGATGTCTCTGCTTTTTATCATGCTGTTTAGGTTTGCCATCGCTTTCCTCCCAAGGAGCAGGCGTCTTTTAATTTCATGGCTGCAGTCACCATCTGCAGTGATCTGGGATCCTAGGAACGTGAAGTCTGTCACTACTTCTACGACTTCCCCTTCTATTTGCCAAGGAGTGATGGGGCCAGATGCCATGATCTTAGTTTTTTTGATGTTGAACTTCAAGCCCACTTTTGCACTTTCCTCTTTCACCCTGAGCAAGAGGCTCTTTAGGTCCTCTTCACTTTCTGCCATCAGAGTGGTATCGTCTGCATATCTGAGGTTATTGATCTTTTCCCCAGCAATCTTAACTCCAGCTTGTGATTCATCCAGGCCAGCATTTCGCATGATGTACTCTGCATATAAATTAAATAAGCAAGGTGACAATATACATCCTTGTCGTACTCCTTTTCCTATGCTAAACCAATCAGTTGTTCCATATCCGGTTCTAACTGTTGCTTCTTGACCCTTATACAGGTTTCTCAGGAGACAGGTGAGGTGGTCTGGTACTCCCATCTCTTTAAGAACCTGCCATAATTTATTGTGATCCACACAATCAAAGGCTTTAGCATAGTCAATGAAGCAGAAGTAGATGTTTTTCTGGTACTCTCTTGCTTTCTCCATAATCCAGCGAATGTTGGCAATTTGATCTCTAGTTCCTCTACCTCTTCGAAACCCAGCTTGTACTTCTGGCAGTTCTCTATCCACGTACTGTTGGAGCCTAGCTTGTAGGATTTTGAGCATGACCTTGCTAGCGTGTGAAATGAGTGCAATTGTGCGATAGTTTGAACATTCTTTGACGTTGCCCTTCTTTGGGATTGGAATGTAAACTGACCTTTTCCAATCCTGTGGCCACTGTTGTGTTTTCCAAATTTGTTGGCAAATTGAGTGCAGCACTTTAACAGCATCTTCTTTTAAGACTTTGAATAACTCAGCTGGGATACCATCACCTCCACTAGCTTTGTTGTTAGTAATGCTTTGTAAGGCCCATTTAACTTCGCTTTCCAGGATGTCTGGCTCGAGGTCAGTGATTATACCATCGTGGTTGTCAAGGACATCGAGGTCCTTCTTGTATAGTTCTTCTGTGTATTCTTGCCATCTTTTCCTAATCTCTTCTGCTTCTGTTAGGTCCCTACCGTTTTTGTCCTTTATCATGGCCAGCTTTGCATGGAATGTTCCCTTGATTTCTCCAATTTTCTTGAAGAGATCTCTAGTCCTTCCCAATCTATTGTTTTCCTCTATTACTCTGCATTGTTCATTCAGGAAAGCCTCCTTATCTCTCCTTGCTGTTCTCTGGAAATCTGCATTAAATTGGGCAAATCTTTCCTTATCCCCATTGCCTTTAGCTTTCCTTCTTTCCTCTGCTATGTGTAAAGCCTCATCAGACAGCCACTTTGCTTTTTTGCATTTCTTTTTCTTTGGGATGGCGGTGAGTGCTGCCTCCTTTACAATGTCACGGACCTCTGTCCATAGTTCTTCAGGCACTCTGTCTATCAAATCTAGACCCTTAAACCTATTCTTCACCTCTACTGTATATTCATCGGGGATGTGATCTAGGTCAAATCTGAATGGCCTTGTGGTCTTCCCAACTTTCTTCAATTTAAGTCTGAATTTTGCAATGAGTAGCTCATGATCTGAGCCACAGTCAGCTCCAGGTCTTGTTTTTACTGACTGGATAGAGCTTCTCCATCTTTGACTGCAAATTATATAGTCAATCTGATTTCGGTGTTGCCCATCTGGTGATGTCCATGTGTAGAGACGCCTCTTAGGTTGTTGGAAAAGGGTGTTTGCTATGACCAGCGTGTTCTCTTGACAAAACTCTGTTAGCCTTTGCCCTGCTTCATTTTGTTCTCCAAGGCCAAATTTGTCTGTTATTCCGGTTACCTTTTGATTTCCTACTTTAGCATTCCAGTCTCCTATGATGATGAGGACATCATTTTTTGGTGTTAGTTCTACGAGCTGTTGTAGGTCTTCGTAGAACTGGTCCACTTCAGCCTCTTCTGCAGCAGTGGTTGGGGCATGGATTACTGTGATATTGAATGGTTTGCCTTGGATTCGGACCGAGATCATTCTGTCATTTTTGAGATTGTATCCCAATACTGCCTTTCTCACTCTCTTGTTGACTATAAAGGCCACACCATTTTTTCTACGGGATTCCTGGCCACAGTAGTAGATATAATGGTCTTCGGAGTTAAATTCGCCCATTCCTGTCCACTTTAGTTCACTGATTCCCAAGATGTCAATGTTCATTCTTGCCATCTCATTTTTGACCACGTCAAGCTTACCTTGATTCATAGATCTTACATTCCAGGTTCCTATGCAGTATTGTTCTTTGCAGCATCGAACTTTCCTTTCACCGTCAGACACATCCACAACTGAGCGTCCTTTCGGCTTTGGCCCAGCCGCTTCACTTTTTCTGGGGTTACTCGTACTTGCCCTCTGCTCTTCCTCAGTAGCATATTGGACACCTTCCGACCTGAGGGGCTCATCTTCCAGCGTCATATCTTTTAGCCTTTTGTTACTGTCCATGGGGTTTTCTTGGCAAAGATACTGGAGTGGGTTGCCATTTCCTTCTCCAGGGGATCACGCTTGGTCTGAGTTCTCTGCTGTGGCCTGTCCGTCCTGGGTGGCCCTCCACGGCATAGCCCACAGCCTCATCGAACCACGCAAGCCCCCTCGCCACGACAAGGCAGTGATCCATGAGGGAGTTAAAGGGTATAGCTTGCCCTAAAATTTTCTGCATCATTCTATGAACCCATATCCAGTACTTTTTCACAATATCACATGTCCACCACATATGGTAAAATGTACCTGTCTTATTTCCACACTTCCAACACTTATTAGAACATTTCTCGTCATCTTTGCAATTCTATCAGGAGTAATATACCACCTATAAAACATTTTATACATATTTTCTCTATATGACACAGATCTAGTTCTTTTAACATTTTTATTCCATATTTGATCCCACTGTTCCAACTCTATATTATGTCCCAAATTCTGTGCCCACTGAACCATATTATTTTTCACTATTTCATCAGCCGTAAAATCTTTCAGCAACAACATATACATTTTTTTGATAAATTTCTGCTCTGGGGCATACAATATTTTTTCTATTTCTGTTAGGTTTTTATCAAAGCTGGCCTTCTTGTCTTTCACAAATCTCGATCTGATTTGAGCTCTCTGCCACCACGAAATATCCATCTCAAATTCGAGTTCCTCTTTCGAGTTTATAATATCCATATATCTCTTTGGAGGGTTCTCACAATAGACTCTTGGAAGGGTCATCGTCTCTAATGGAACTACCAGTTTTGAAGTTTTATTAAACCATCTCTTATGAATCACCTCCCATACTCTTATTAATGCATCTTGTAACCAATGTTGTTTAAAATATTTATGTACTGATGCTTTCCCGTACCATAAAAAAGTGTACCATCCAATTAAGAGATCGTGCCCTTCCAAACTTAATTTTCTCCTATCCTCTAACATAACCCATTCCTTGATCCATGCTAGTGCACCAGCTCTATAATATAGAGTCCAATTAGGAAGGCCTAACCCTCTTCTTTCTTTCGAGTCTTGCAGGACTTTCAGCCTGATTCTAGACCTTTTCCCTTGCCATATAAATTTGGTTGTTATTTGGTCTAATTCTTAAAGAATTCTTTAAGAATACCGGAATCATCTGAAAAAGAAAGATCCATCTTGGCAGGATATTCATCTTAATCAAGGCAATTTGCCCCATCAAAGAAATTTTTAAAGTCTTCCATTTGTCTAAATCTTGTTTTGTTGTTCTCAATAGTTCCTTATAATTACTATCTTGTAAGGAGCTACATTTATTTGTCAAGTTTATCCCTAAGTATTTGGTCTTATCACAAAGTTGATATCCAGAAACTTTTTGAAGAAGTTCTTTTTGTGCAGTTGTCATGTTCTTAGTCATTATTTTAGTCTTATCCATATTGACTCTTAGTCCCGCCACCTGTCCATAATCTTTTAAGGCTTTATTCAGTGCTGGAACTGAGTACAGGGGGTTCTCCAATATAAAGACAAGGTCATCTGCCAATGCCAAAAGTTTAAATTCTTCCCCTTGTATCTTCAGTCCCTTCACCTTCGAGTTTCTCCTTATCTCTTCTGTCAGTATTTCCAATGCAAAGATGTATAGCAATGGAGATAAGGGACAGCCCTGTCTTGTACCTTTTTGCATCTGGAACTGTTCCGCCCTTTCGCCATTAATCGTAACTAATGCCCTCTGATTTGAATATATCGCTTGTATCATCTGAGTAAACTCTTTTCCGGTTTCAGCTTTTTTCAACGCTTCTAATATAAAGGCCCAACTCACATTATCAAATGCTTTTTCTGCATCCAAGAAGATCAATGCCATTTCCTTTTCTGGGGGGGCTTCATAAGTACATTCAGGATACACCTTAGATTATTTTTTATCTGTCTTCCCGGTAGGAATCCAGCTTGATCTTTGTGTATCGTTTTTACCAGAATACGTTTCAGTCTATCAGCGATAATGGAAGCAAAGATCTTATAATCTACATTTAAAAGAGAAATTGGTCTATAATTCTTAATTTCTTTTCCATCTGTGTTTGGTTTATGTATTAAAGAAATTATAGCTTCTCTCCAAGTATCTGGAACCTCTTCCCCCTCCATGACTTTTTTACACACTTCTTGCAGCTGTGGGAGGAGCGTTTCTTCAAATATCACATAAAATTCCACTGGAAGACCATCCATACCTGGTGCCTTTCCCTTATTTTGTCTTTTTAAAGCTTCCACCATCTCCGTCATTGAGATTGGTTGGTTCAATGTCTTTCTATGCTCTTCTGTAAATTTTTGAAGATTATGTTCTTCCAGGTATTGGGTTATTTGCTCCATCCTGCTACCGTTCCTTCTATACAGTTCTTTGTAGAAGTCTACCACGACACTCTTTAAATCTTGCATTCTATTTGTTTCTTCCCCCGACTTTTTTCTTAAGGTTTTTATAAAGGCCTTCTCTGTTTGTTTTCTCACTTGATAGGCTAGCCATCTAGTCGGTTTATTTGCATTTTCAAAAAAGTTTTGTTTAGCAAAGGTCATTTTTTTTTGCAATTTCCAACGACAGTAAACAGTTCATTTTATGCATGAGTAACTTAATCGCACTCCTAGTTCCATTCTCTTTTCCTTTCTTCATTATTTTTTCCTCTTGGTTCTGAATCTCCTTCAAGTTGAAATATTCTTCATTTCTTTTTCTATTTGCTCTTGCCATTTCCTTTATTAAGTGACCTCTAGCAAAAGCTTTAAATGCATCCCATATGACTCTTCTTGACATATCTGGTTTAATATTCTCTTTAAAGAAGAAAGTAAATTCTTCCTTCAAACACCACCAATTTACTATCTTTAAGTGTTGAAAGGTTTAAAGTCCATCCAGCTCTAATATTTGTACCTTGTAATTTGAACGTTACAGGGTTATGATCTGCATAAGTACTTGCCTCAATTTCCGATTCCATTAAGTCTTTAACCATCATGGAAGACATCCAGCACATAGCCAATCTTGACCATGAATCATGTCTTGCAGAATAAAATGTATATTGTTGTTTTCTGGGATTCCTTAATCTCCAAACATCTATTAATTGCCATTCTTCTATTATCTGACACAATGAATCAGGGAATTCATTTCCTTTTGTTTTCTTTCCAATAATATTTGCTTTTCTGTCTTGTCTATTATCAAAAACTGCATTGAAGTCTCCAATAATACATAATTCCTGGAATTCTTGTTTTGCAATAACTCTTTGAAGTTGTTGGTAATATTTTTCCTGATTTTGGTTTGGGGCATAGATGTTAACTATTAATGTATGTTTAGCTTGTCTCTGTATAGCCACCATCAGGGTTCTTCCATCTTTAGAAGCAAAGACCAATTCTGGTTGTAGGTGGTCCTTAATATATATGGCTACTCCTCTTTTCTTCTTTTCTTCATCCGAAGCTATAAAAAAAATTCCCAATCCTTTGACATTCAAATATTTCATGTCTCTTCTTCTTATATGTGTCTCTTGTAGACATGTTATATCCGCATTATATTTTCTGAGTTGGTGAAAGACTTTCCTTTTTTTTCTGTGGTCCATTTAAGCCATTAACGTTTATCGATATTGTCCTCAATTTCCTTCTATCCATCGGGATTTTGTTTCTGTTGTTGTTCCTTTTTGTCCTTTGCCCTTTGCCTCATATTGATTGGAGATCTCTTAAATCTGAATCTTCTCTGACTCTGTGGCCTAGGAGGTCTTGGAGGTGTCAATGGTGCCGTTGCTCCCTGGAGTTCAGATTCCATTTCTTTTTCCACTTCTCCTCCTTCTCTTTCTTCTTTTTCTTCTAGATCGTCTTGGTCATCTGATAGTTCTTCTCCATATGTTCTCAAAAAATCCTTGGCCTTAAAGATCGAGGTTATTCTAAATCTTTTCCCTTCATAAGTAAATTGCACTCCTTCTGGGAGGATCCATCTGTAGGTGACATTATTGGATCTCAACAGGGTTGTCAAGTCAGCATATGCCTTTCTTCTTTCCCTCACTCTCCACGGAATCTCTTTCAACACATTTATTTCATTGATCTTCAAAGGGGAAGCATTTACTTCCCTCAATATTTTGTCTCTCACCACTCTCTTGTGGAATCGCACTTGTACTTCTCTTGGCACTTTTTAAATCTTCTTGCATACGCTGAGTTCATTCTAAAGGACACACCTATCTCCTGTTCCATCATACTCATATCTTCCATATGTAGATGGTCTGCCAATAACTTCGACATTTTCTCGTTCAGGCTTTTCTCTTTTTCTTCTGGTATATTTTGAAATAATAAAATAAATGCCGCTCTTTCCACCAGTAATCTCATAACACCTTGCTCCAGTGTGGTTTGTTTATCTTCATTCTCTTGGACTTTCCTTTCCATCTCTCTAGTCTTAGTCTCTATGCCCTCCATTGCTGTGTTGAGTGTCATAATTTTGGTAATATTTTCCGTAATTTGATTCTGAAGTGCTTGTAAACTCTGTGCAAACTGGACTGTAATGTCCTTCATGGCGACCTGGATGGGTTCCGCAGCTTGGGGTATCATATTTCTAACTTCTTGTATCGCCTGTTTGATGCGCTCTATCACCTTAGGGACTGAATTTCTGATTTCTTCCATACTACGTTTGATTGGATCAATCACGTCCGTGATGGTGCTGAGAATCGTTGTTTGCACTAGAGCTTGCATCTCCTTCTGCGTTTCTTTTTGTGTAGAGCTTCCTAATTTAGCAGCTGTAGACCTAGTCATGCCTGGCAAAACTAGTGAAGATTTTCTCCCTTGTCCTGCATTGGACATTTTTCGATAATCGGACAAAATTAAAATTTTCCTTTGAAATTTTGGGGAAAAAAATTATCCCCCGCTGAATTTAACTATAGCTGTTATTATTTTTCTTACAGCTTTTACCTCTTATCCAATGTTTAGGAACCCCTCTAAACTCTTGGCTCTATGCCCAGACTTATTTTGTATTTATCACATATCAACAAGAGAGAGCAAAACGTATTATTTAGGTTAGCTCTTCCTTTGGCAGCCTTCTCAGAAATTCTTCTACAATATCAGCTTATTGTTTACCAAACATCAGTACAATTGGCAATTTTCCCAGATTGCCCTTCTCTTATTATAACCCTCTCCTAAGAATAAACAAGGTCAAGTGACCCGTTGCCAACCCCCATCCAGATTCACTTTAGAGTATTATACAAGCTTTAATGTTATTTTAAACATATAAAGACCCTTATTGATTCTTTAAGAAGTATTTTATTTTTCTACCCTATATTCCCTCACTAGTCTTCAAGAGTTATAACACATTTACAGGCAGCAAAAATTGAGAGTGCTGAAAATGGCTTGAGATGTGTTGGATCTTCCACCCTGCCCCTGTAGGGTTAAAAATTAGCATGCGATGCAGAGGGGCTCCCGCTGATACAAGTCTTCTACGCTACCCCCCTTAGGGTTAAAATTAGCATGCCCTGCAAAGGGGTCTCCCGCAGCTTCTTCCCGTCCCACCAGTACTACCTTTACAAATACTTCCCCTTTCTTCTGATTGGCGGTAGCTACAAATTCAAACCTTTCCCTCTTTCTGCTATGCTTGGCAAGTTGGAATGTTAAAGACAGTTTTCACACCACTCCTTTTACTCTGGCATTAATTTATTTTCCAAGGACAGGCTGTAGTTTACCTTTCAATCTTGCCCAAGTCACTTTTCCACACCACCAGGTTTTTCGCATTTACACTTAATAGCTGTCTAATCCTTGGGGGGAGAGAGCCCTCCCTTCTTTGGCTACTCCTTGGGGCTAATTATTCTTTTGTTAATTGCCCTTTCATCCTATTTAGTTTTATGGATACTCACAGGAGCGCTTCATTTTTTATTTTTATTTTTTAATTTATAAAACCATAGTCACACAGCATATAACTACAATACAGAATGGTGACTTTCTATCATCAATTACATAATATGTAAAAGCATAAAAAAATTATAAAACCTTGCATATCAAATATAGACTAACTAAATAACAGTAACTTGTATTTGGCCTTAGAAATAGTTTCCCAATCAAAGGTGTCAATGTCTATGCAGAGGATGATTCAAGTAATCTTGGAGAAGCACGTGGTATTAAGCCCTGAAATATATCTGTTAAATATACTACCAAATGGATATAACCAACAGGAAATTTATTTAGTATCGTATATAGTAACTTCTGCTCGCCTACTACTGGCAAAATATTGGAAATCAGAGGTAATTCCCTCAAGAGAAGAACTGATATTGAAAGTGCTAGTGTTAGCACAATTAGATGAATTAAGTTTGAGGTTACAA
Source organism: Gekko gecko (assembly GCA_029375565.1). NCBI lineage: Eukaryota > Metazoa > Chordata > Lepidosauria > Squamata > Gekkonidae > Gekko > Gekko gecko. The sequence goes on along the minus strand of JAPDNY010000005.1, from coordinate 210,204,302 downwards.
AATAAAAATGAAAAGGTACATAATAAAAGATGGATAAGAGTGTATAAATGGATAGAAAACTTAACGAATGTATAAGACTTTAAGTTATATGCAAACGGAGTAGTTGAAATGTAATGTATCTGTAAGAAAATGAAAATAAAACTGTTAAAGAAATGTCTATTTTCTCTAGGATAGGGTACCAGATACTTAGAGGTTTAGAGAAGTCACTCTCGTTTTGTGTATTGGAGTGATAAATTGAAAAATTGTCTAGCATAAATAGGTTCCATACTTTATACCACCATTGTGTTATGCTAGGCACCTTGGTATCTTTCCAATGCTTTGCAATTAGAATTTTAGCAGCTGTTGAGAGAATACTGATTAGTTTTTTGTCTTTTTCAGGAGGACTGTCAGAGGTCCATAGACCGAGGAGAAGAATAGCTGGCGACAAAGGTAAATTATAATTTGTTATTTTGTGAATGTAGTCTGTTACTTGGTGCCAAAACCTTTGGATAAATTTGCACGACCACCAGTTATGGAAGTAGGTTTCTTTAACACCGCACTGCTTCCAGCACAGTGGAGACATGGTAGGTATCAAATGAACTAGTTTGGTTGGCATTAAATACCATCTCAACAGGACCTTCATGTTTGCACAGGAGCGCTTCATCAGCAAGGTTTCTCTTCCCCCCCTCCGTTTGCAGGAGCATTGGCTTTGCTCTAAAAAGAGCCTGAACTTCGGTCCCGCGTCAGGGGTGATCCTGGTCTCCCCATGAGTTGCAACTTTCACGGGAACCTGGATCAAGCCCCTTGCAGCTGTCTGACCCTTCCCAGGGCGGCAGGGGGTCCTTTAATTATGCAAAGGACCCCTTTGAAGATCCGAAAGTTGCCTCAGCGTTCAAAACGCTGTGTATCGCCACGCCGTGCCTGCAGCTCTCTGTTTATTCATCTTTTTCAAGTTGGAACCAATTTCTTTAAGCTCCTGCTACACTTTTTCGATTTTCGGTGTGTTTAACACTGTTTGCATTTGTTGTGCATCTAGCTTATTATCAATAGCTGTAATTTTCTCCAACAGAGGGTGAAGTGCCTCTGACAGCAACCTTTGGAGCTCTGCAGTTGAGTCTTGTCTAGGCACAGAACTTGAAGGGCTGGAACTTCCTGAAGGAGGCTTAACTTTTGTTAGTTTGTCCTTAGAGTCTTTCGGTGGCGCCATGTTAGAGGACTGTTTACTTTTCGTAAAAGTTTGTCAAAGCCTCTGGAAGTTCTTAATCAAAACGGTAAGCTCTCACACTCTCTTTATTTCCATTCAATCACTTTTTTACTACTGCCCTCCCCTTTTTCTGACTTTAAAATTGCTTGCAAGCAGTCCTTAGTGGGAGGAGGTTCCCCCCTCCCCTTGTTTCCTTTTAGGGGGGCACAATGTTTGTGGGTGATTCTTGTTTATACTCTGACTCACATTTTTAGCGTTTGTCTCTCTGCGTTCATAATCGCTGGATCACCGCATGCTTGCTCCGGTGTGCTGATCTTGTTCCCATTCGGGACACTCTGCAGCGGGCCCATCAGGGCTTAGAGGAGCCCCCCCTTCTCTGGCTTGTCGCGCTGGGGGGGGGGTTCTCTATTGCCCTATGGCTAGGAGTCCAACCCAAGGACTCCTGGGGTGGCACGGATGATTGTGCCCCCACCCAGCCGCAGGCACTGGCAGGCTTCTCCTGGAGCCCCAGGAGAAGACGTCTGCCATGGCGATCTCCAAGACCGGAAACTCCCCATTTCTGTTATCTTGATTGGCCCCTTGAAGGTTCTATTTCTCCAGACAGGTATCCATAGACCGTTTATCACCAATGTGGTGTCTCCCACTGTGTTTCCTGACACTCACTGGCCCCTTCTCCCAAGCAAAAAGCCAGTTCTGGCTTTCATCCATCACACTGGAGCAGAAGCTACTTTAGAAAATTCCAGGAAGCCTCACCTTTGTGTCTACAAGGAACTCTCAGTCAGAAATAACTGCCTGCATCATAGAAGGATACTTGACTTAGAACCTCCCAACATTTTAAGATAGCACCCACTATCATTTCTCAGATTAAATATTAGGGAGAAGTGAGCCAAGCATCTCTTTATAATGTATTTTTTTTATCCTGCCCTACCACCAAATTATTCATAACAATATCCATAAGGCACACTCTACCTGCTTAGCCTTTACAAGTGAGACTGACAGGCTGAAAGTCATCCAGAAATCTTTGTAGATGAGTGAGGATTTGAAATCAAGTCTGCTGCCTCTAACAACTTACAACTACACTGTAATATGTAGTTTAGGCATCAGGGTGTCTGTCCATTCAAGCTTCAAGGTATCTGTCCTGGACAGAATTTTGCACACTTTGCTACTTTTAAAGAAACCCATGAAAATTCACACCAGGAGAAACTCAATTTGAACAAAAGAGATGCTGAAATATTTCCTGAATATGTTATTCAAATTTGCATGATGGCATTTAAGGTGGCATAATTTTCTACATTTTAACTATTTGCATAATGGATTCAATTTCTGCTGCCTATGAGGAGGACCAACTAAGAGCCCAGGGAACAGCTCCCTGCTCTTCTCTAAATGACAGCCCTTCAAATACTTCAAGAGAGCAATCATGTCCCCCATCAACCTCCTCTTCTCCAGACCAAACATTCCCAAGTCCCTCAGCCTTTCCTCATAGGGCTTAGTCTCCAGGGCCCCAATCATCCTTGTTGCTCTCCTCTACACACACTCCATTCTGTCCACATCATTTTGGAAGTGAGGCCTCCAGAACTGCACACAATACTCCAGGTGCAGCCTAACCAATGCAGTGTACAATGGGACTATCATATCTTGTGATTTGGATGTTATGCCTCTGCTAATACAGTCCAAGATTTCATTAGCCTTTTGTCACCACATCACTGCAGAAACTGCAGTCCGAGCTTCTGCAATTTTTTGTTTCTTCTGTAGAATTGAAGGCTACACTAGATTATAAAGTGTATTCAGTTTTACACTTCACCAGTAAAAAACAGCCGGAGACTTGAGAGTTCAGCCATGAAGAGTGAACCATGAAGGGTGATAGTGAGGAACCAGTTACATGCTCTTGCTCCCCCCCTCAGTCCTTCCCTCCCTGCTATACCTGTTCATATACTGCTTTGGACCTCAGAGCAGATTCCAGTTGCTCAGGTCCAAAGGTATAGATGGCTGAACGGTACTGTGTGCCAACATCGTTGTGCTGCTTCATGCCTAAATAGAGAAAGAATCACAACATTAGTGATTGTGGGAAACTGAATGTCACACTAAGATCTGGGAGACCCTGTCTTGAAACCCCACTCTACCCTGGAAGCTCACTGGGTGACCTTGGGCCAGTCACACACTCTCAGCCTAACCTACACCACAGGGTCACTGCTGTGAGCATGAAATGGAGAAGCAGAGAATGATGTTGTGTAAGCCACTCTGGGTCACTGTTGGGGAGTAAAGCAGGGTATGAATATCTAAATCAGTAATCTAAACACAGAAGTCCTCCTTCCCACTGCACATATCTGAGACAAAATGCAGTGATGACTCCGGACTTAGATAGCTTGAAAAGGAGACTGGACAAATTCATGTAGGGGAGGTCCATCAGTGGTTATTAGCTGCAATAGCAAAACAAGACCACCATGGGCAAAGGCAGTTACAGGAGTACAACAACGGGAGGTGGCAGTTTTGGACTCCAAGCCCTGCTGGTGGGTCTTCCAGGGCATCCAACTGGCCACTCTGGGAATCAAAATTTGAGAGAAGAATTCTATCTTTATCTTGGAAGTGCAAAGCACCAGTTGGGAAATCTATGGATTTGTCTGCTCCTTAAACTCTGCTCCCAAGACTACTCCAGACACTTTTAGAAGTTACGTGGATGATGAGCCATTTATGGCAGGATTTCTCCATACACATTTGTACAGCACCATCTTGATTGGCTTATAAATGCCATGTAAAGACAATGACTGGAAGAAAGCCTCTCTTGAATTCCATGGAATTTATGACTGTCATGCCTCCTGTGCCTTTGGTGATTGATTGAGCTTTCCCCTTAATTGCTACCATTGCTCTTTTTTAAAAAAAACTCTTCACTGTTCTTGTGAGAGCATGGTGTCACCACCAGGTAACTCTGGAGAGACCTGACTTCAAATCTTTATTCTGCTGCAGAACTCAATGAGGAACCTTTGTCGCTCTTCCTTGCAGGATTGTACTAAGGATAAAATGGAGAAGGGGGATTTGCTGATTTTTATCTCTCCAAGTACCTGCTATTCGAGATACCAAGAACTGAATCTGGGTGTTCATCTGCTGTGACTCTTTACCTTATTCTGTGAGTGGCTGGCTCTCCTACCTCAATGTTGGTCACTGTTTTGGGTTGCTGCACATGCACTCTAATGTTTTTAGGGGCTTTTTGCCCTGCCCCCCAATATTTTTTTAACAAATTGGACTTTTCGGTAAAGTGTAGGGTTCAGATTGGCCAGAACCCTCTAGCAGAGGAAGATCTTTCCTAGCATCTGCTGTCTCAGAACCTTCAATGAGAGGTATAGGGGACTGATCCTGGGACATTCTGTATGCAAAAGTATTGGGTCAGATATTGTCAGAAAGTCCTGTTCATGCAAAGGGGGCAATTTCCCCTTCCTGTGGCATCCTTTCCCTTCATGTTGCTCCTGGGGGGTCCCCATTCTCCAGGAACATTTTCCTGGGGCATTTTGGGCTGCATAGGGGAGCAGAGCTATGCTTCTGAGGACATAATTTAGACCGGATCCAACCCATTGTGTTTTCTTGAGTACATTTTTATCGCTCCCTTTCTCCAAGGAGCTCCGGAAGCTGTACATGGTTGTTCCTTCTTCCTTTTATCATCATAACCCTGTGTGGTAGGTTAGAATGAGAGTGTATGATGGACTTGAAGTTACCCGGCAAATTCATGGCAGAACTAGGGATTTTAACCTGGCTATTCCAGATCTTAGCCTTTCTTTCCCTGGCTTTACTACTAAGCTGCAGAGCCTCTACCTTGGGAATGATATAGTGTCTTTCCCATGTTCCCAGTAACTTTTGGCCTCTTTGTTGCTTTCTCCCACTTCAGTACCTTTTCTAGTCTCAGGCTTGGCTGCACTTTTTTCATTCCAAATGTAGGCTCTGTTATGAATTCACACTACACAGACAGCTGGGGTAATAAAGTTGCATAGCTGAGATTTGTCATGCCAGGATGATTAATAGCTTGTCCCACAAGAGGTACAGCACTTTTTTGCAACTGGGAGGAGGAAAAGTGTTCATGGATACACAGATCCAGCCAGCGCTTGTGGTGGACTGTTCTAGTTCAGCTTTCTGACCACGGAATGATGGTGCCAAACCATTGTTGTCAGTACTGTCCTCAACTGCACTGGATCCTGAATACTGGGATGGGAGCTTGGGGGTGGGCAAGATGCACCACAGGGCTGAGCCAGCAGGGCACCTCTGAAGTCCTGTGGAGAGGGACCCAGGAAAGCATCAAAACTGTGTCCAAAAGGGAGCGGGTGGCTTTGAGTTATTGTTTATTTCAAACATTCCTCTCCCACCTTTTCATGCAAAAGCTCTTGAGGTAGGTACTAAACAAACCCCCAAACTGTTTCTTTCTTTGTTTTGGTATCTGGCACCCCACTTTTCCTATCCAGTGGGCCCCAAAGTATTTCATGACATCATCAACAACCACCCTGTGAGATTCAGGTAGGTCACCATGTTGTTCTGAAGCAATAGAACAAAGTTTGAGTCCAGTGGCACCTTTAAGACCAACAAAGTTTAATTCTGGGTGTGGTGACTGGTTCAAGGTCACCCAGTGAGCTCCTAAAGCAGAGTGGCCATTTGAACATAAGTCTCCCAGATCTTAATCAGACTCTGTAAGCAGCACACCATGTGGATAGAATGAAATATATATATTCAGTGGATCTTATTTGCATACTTTCTCCAAAGGATGGCAGCATGAAGAGGAAATGGGGACTTCCATTGCCCCATGAATCCTGGTGGGTCCACGCTAATCACAGTGTAAACTATTTAAGGAGCTCAACAAAATAAATAAGATTTCCAATGTCATTTGTACCTTCAGCTCCTCACAACAAGTCCAGAAATACCTACTGAAACAAAAACTGCTTTGCAGACCTCTGATTACGAAAGGTGCCTTCTGGACTCCCTCAAGCAGTCCATTATCTGATATGAGAGCTACTGTACAAAAGGCCCAGATGGGTGCAGAAGATGTGCACGCAGACCCAGTTGAGCATACTACTGAGAAACTTCAAAGCTACTAAGACACATTGATTCACACAGAGGTGATCTGTACAGGGAGAGCCCAAATGCGCCTCCAGTACACAAGAGGGGCCATTTTGGCAAAAAGTTGTTTTTAAAAGTTCCTAGAAATGGTGGGCCAATGATGTCTGCACATATAGCAGCTCGTTTCCAAGTAATCATGTACAGATGACATCACTTCTGATAAAGTTGTCCGGGGGGGGGGGGAGGCGACACAAATAGATATGTAATTTGAAAGAACACACTAAGTTAAAAGTTTGCTAAAGTGGAAAGAAGGCTGTCACGGCTCAGGTGGGGTGTCACCTGAAACTGCCCCCACTCTGGTTCCAGGCTCCTCTGAGAAGGCCCAGAGCACCCTCCCAGGCCTTTAGACCTCCCTTTTAGCCAGGGGTCTTTTCGTAGAAAAACAGCGGCAGGAGCTCATTAGCATATGGTATGCTAATGAGCTATTATGCTATTAGAATATGCCACACACCCTGACATCACCGGAAGTGATGTCAGAAGGGGAAGCAAAAGGGGGGGAGGCATCTTCAAAAGCCTCCCCTTCCCTTCCCCAGCTGGTCTGGGTGGGGGAGCTAAGAGAGAAGGGGTTTAAAGTTTAAACTCCTTCTCATGAGAGTTGGGCCACAGAAGGAGGAAAGAGGGAAGGAGAGAGAGAGAGTAGAGAGAAGGAAAGAAGGAAGGAAAGAGGGAAAGAAAGAGAGGGAAAGGGGAGGGAAAGAAAGAGAGGGAAGAAGGAGGGAAACAGGGAAAGGAGAAAAAGAGAGAGGAGAAGAAGGTGGGAAAGAAAGAGAGAAGAGAAGAAGGAGGAAAAGAGGAAAAAGAGAGAAGGAAAGGAGGGAATGAAAGAAATTTGGCGGCAATTCGGCCCCATTATATCCTATGGGCCTTTGAAGTCAATGGTGAAAACATAGGGTATATTCTGGTGGCTGGAGGGGAGGGGGTTTGAGGGAGAGGCTCCAAACTCACAGGGTAGCTTATGGAGCCTCTCCCCAAGATACCCACCAAGTTTTAAGAACATTGGACCAGGGGGTTCAATTCTATGGGTCCCCAAACAGGTTGCCCCTATTCCCTCCATTGTTCTCTATAGTGGGAAAAAAAACTTACTTTTTTCCCACCATAGAGAACAATGGAGGGAATAGGGGCAACTTGTTTGGGGGCCCATAGAATTGGACCCCCTGATCCAAAGTTCTTGAAACTTGGTGGGTATCTTGGGGAGAGGCTCCATCAGCTACCCTGTGAGTTTGGAGCCTCTCCCTCAAACTCCCTCCCCTCCAGCCACCAGAATATACCCTATGTTTTCACCATTGACTTCAATGGCCCATAGGATATAATAGAGCTGAAATTGACATTCGGCTGCCTGAAAGACTCCCCGGGAGGCCGGCTGGGGGCGGGGCTTGGCTCCTGAACTCCCGGAGCTGTGCTCCGGTGCGCTCCCCCCCAAAAAGACCCCTGCTTTTAGCCAAAATGAGCATGAGGACCAGGCAAAGTGAACAATGAAAATAGTTTATGTTGTGTATTGAAATGTGAATCACTGCTATACTTTCACATGTTAAGCTTGATTCTGAATGTGGCTCTTCAGCTATCGCATTACTATTGGCTGGTTTCTGAGAAACCTCTGTACAGAACCAATCATCTTGTAAATATGTATCAAAGCGGGAACAATTGTGATTGGACCTTATCTCTGTAATTCTATTGGTCCTTAACTTATTTTGGGAGTGGCTTTGACAGCCCGGGAGAATTTAAAAGAAGGAGCTGTGCTCCACTGTTTTGTGGTGTGTTTGTTGTGGTGTTCAGAGTTGGAGTTGCTGTTACAAATAAACTGAAATCACTTGCTGAAATCATTTAGTTGTTGAGTTCCATACTTAACAAGTGGCGACAAAGGTGGGATACTAGAGTGGGTAGGCAGCCCCGCTGAACCGACGCCGTAACAACAAGCAAGAACACACACACGGCCGAGCTGGCTGAAGTGCCTCGAGCAGTGTGGACGCTCGAACAGCCGAAATGGCCGTCAACCCAGCGTTCGAAGCATTCGACCCGGCGACAGAAGACTGGGACTCTTACCTGGCATGGTTTGAGTTTCACCTCCAGGCAAACCAGATCACCAACGAGGCGAGGAAGAAGGTGACACTCCTGAGCTCCTGCGGCAAGGCTGTCTTTGAGGTCGCTCAATCCTTGGTCATGCCCATCGAGGTCAGTGCAGCTACATGGGCTGATATTACGACAAAGCTCAAGGGCCATTTCTCACCGCAGCCATCAAAGATCGCATGCAGGCACGCTTTTTACAAGCGGTGCCAGGGGTCGTCGGAGTCGATAGCTGAATTCATCACCACCTTGCAAAAGGCGGCCCAGCCTTGCGGGTTCACAGACCTCGAAGAGGCCCTTCTTGACCGCCTGGTGTGTGGCCTTTGGGACAAACGTCTTCAGCAGCGTCTCTTCGCCTGCACCAACCTCACCTATGCAGTGGCCTATGCTGAGGCCGTCACCACGGAAGCAGCTGACAGGTTGACTCAAGAGGTTCGACAGTGGCCGACCCAGACCAGCAAGGAGCCTGCAGTTCACCAACAGTCCACCAGTGACTCCGACAGCGATGCAGATGGCATGTGCAGGACTTGAGAGACACGCCCACGGCAGACCAGACCAAAGACTACAGCAACGTGGTCCTGTGCCGGGTGTGGTGGTAAGCATGAACGAGACCTCTGTTGGGCGAAGGAGCTGATCTGCCCCTCCTGCGGAAAGCGAGGTCACCTGGCCCGAGTTTGTTGAGCAACAAAGAAATCTCCACCATCCTCGCGGCATCCAGACCCCAGGGTTCGGCCCCGAGACAACGACAAGATGACCGACTGTCATCAGACCAACACCTGTTGCTGCCCATCGATGGTCCTGACTACCGGGAACAAGCCCAGCCGTAAGATCCACGTCACACTTCGGCTAGACAGCGTGCCCTGCATGATGGAGGTGGACTCCAGTTCGTCCGTCACCGTCATCTCCACACAGACGTGGCAGCGTCTGTTCCCAAGTCGGAGCCGCTGCCTGTCACCAGTGTTGGCCTGCCTGACCGACTTCCAAGGACAGCGCATTCCATTGGTGGGAAAGGCGACCTTCCAAGTTGAGTTCAAGGATTGGAAGGCTGAGCTGTCTCTCCTAGTTGCAGAGGGTGAGTGAGTCAGCCTGCTGGGCCTCGATTGGTTTGAAGCTCTGGGCATTGCTATCACTGGTGTTAATCATGTGTGTTCTAATAAAAAGGACTCACTGTACAATGAGTTTCTTGAGGTGTTTGGGGAAAGGCTCGGTAAATACACTGGTCCCCCAGTGTCCTTCGAACTAGATCCTTCAGTCTAGCTGATCTGGCTGAAGTATTGTAAGGTACCGCTCGCTCTGAAAGCGAAAATAGAGGTGGAGCTGGATAAGCTGGTCCAGCAAGGTATCTTAGAGCCTGTTCCTTATGGGAAATGGGAAACTCCAATAGTGACACCTGTCAAGGCAGACGGATTGGTACGCATATGTGCCGATTACAAATGCACAGTGAACCGCATGCTGCAACAGCATTCGTACCCGGTGCCGGTCATTAGCCACGTTTTGGCTTCACTCGGGGGAGGAAAGATTTTTGCTAAGTTGGACCTGGCACAGGCCTACCAACAGTTACCTGTGGATGACGCTACTGCAGACGCGCAGACTATTGTGACCCACAAGGGGGCATTTCAAGTAAAATGCCTTCAGTTTGGGGTGAATGTTGCCCCAGGTATCTTTCAGGGCTTGATGGAGGGGCTCCTGCGTGGGTTACTTGGGGTTGTACCCTATTTTGATGATGTTCTTATAGCGGGTACTGATGAGTCAGAACTAATGGCTCGGTTACAGGCAGTGTTAAATCGCTTCAAGGAAGCTGGGTTACGTGTGAAGTGATCAAAGTGTGTTGTGGGTGTACCACAAGTTGAATTTCTTGGGTTCCTTATTGATGCCAAGGGAGTCCACCCCACTCCAGATAAGGTCGCTGCCATAAAGGACGCTCCCCCACCAACATCAAAAAGAACCTCCGATCATTCCTTGGTATCCTGAACTTTTATCATGCTTTTCTTCCGCACAAGGCGTCCATTGAAGAACCATTGCATGCCTTGCTGCACAAGGATACCAAATGGACATGGGGGGAGTGCCAGCAGCGAGCTTTTGAGGCGGTAAAAGACCTTTTATCATCAGACAGTGTACTAACTCACTTTGATGAGGACAAACAGTTAATCTTGGCTGCTGATGCGTTCCCTTACGGGGTTGGTGCAGTGCTCAGCCATCTGATGCCAGATGGCACTGAAGTGCCCATCGCATTTTATTCTAGGTCTCTCACCAGTGCCGAGAGAAATTACACCCAAATTGACAAGGAGGGCCTTGCCCTGATCGCGGGCATCAAAAAGTTTCACAACTTTGTTTATGGGTGATGGTTCCTCCTTGTCACGGACCACAAACTTCTTTTGGGCATTTTCTCCTCCAACAGGCAAAACCAAACATCCTTTCGCCAGGATGTTACGATGGGCGGTGTTTCTGTCGGCTTACAACTACGAACTTGAACATTGGCCGGGAAAGGCCATTGGGCATGCAGACAACCTCAGCCACTGCCCTGCACCGCTCAAAGACTCAGACATTCTTGAGGACGCAAATATCTTTGCTCTTGACGAGCTACCTGAGGCACCAGTCACCTCAAAGGACATTGCCACTACGACAGCACGGGACTCTGTACTCGCCCATGTACTCAGTTGGGCGTTGAGGGGGTGGCCGATGGGAAAGCTCCTGTCAGAGTTTACACCGTTCCATTCCCGCCAAAATGAACTGTCTGTAACCAAGGAATGTCTGCTCTGGGGGAGTGGGGTTGTGATTCCCTTCAGGCTACGGGAGAGAGTGTTAGAGGCTTTGCATGCCGGGCACCCAGGAATGGTTCACATGAAGGCCCTCTCCCGTGGGTATGTGTGGTGGCCTAACCTTGACGCAAACATAGAGGTATTGGTTCGGAATTGTATGCAGTGCCAACAGTCACACCCAGAGCCACCTCAGGCTCCCATTCAACCGTGGGAGAAGGCACGGAGGCCATGGTCCTGCCTCCACGTTGATCTGGCTGGTCCCTATCAGGGACAAATGTTTCTTATTTGTGTTGACTCGTACTCTAAATGGTTGGAGGTTGTTAATTTACATTCAACTGGTTCTGGGGCAGTGATCAATGCCCTACGCAAACTTTTTTCAATGCACGGGCTGCTGGACTGTTTGGTCTCTGACAACGGGCCACAGTTCGTGTCGGCCGAATTTGAGGGGTTCTTGCAGGACAACATCATCTGCCATGTGACTTCTGCGCCATTCCATCTGGCCACCAATGGACAGGCCGAACAGATGGTTCGAATGGCAAAGGAGTCACTTGGGTGCCTGACGTGCGGGGACTGGGGCCAGAAGATCACCTCCTTTCTTCTGCACCAACACATCACGCCCTGCTCTGTGACAGGGAGGAGCCCCACAGAGTTGCTTATGGGACGTAAGCTGGCCTCACTTCTCAACCGCCTGCACCCCGACTTGGACCAGTCGAAGCAGCGGTCTGAGGTTCCAGCGCAGGGCACAGTCTTCGTTGTGGGGGACAAGGTTTTTGCCTGCAACTATGCAGAGGGTCATCGGTGGCTACTGGTGGCCGTAGTCACCAAGGTTGCAGGGTTCAGTTCGTATGTGGTACAGCTACCCAATGGTCGGGAAATTCGCTGCCACACAGACCAGCTCAGGGAGCGATGGGCTGACTCAGGAGCTGAGTCCCAGCCCGACCCTGAGCTGGTTCCCATTGGGCAGGAGGGGCCTCCTGGAGAGGAGGTGAGTGCTCCCAATGACGAACAGGAGTCTGGGCAGACCCCAGCTCCAAGACCTGAGTCCCCTGTAATTGTTCCCCCAGTCTCTCCTGCGAGAGAGGTTCCTGAAGTGTGTACCGCTCCACCGACAATGGAGCAGAGACCGCTGCGCTGGTCAAGCTGTAATCATTGTGCCCCCTCCTACCTGAAAGACTATCTTTGGCAGGGTAATGCGCCATCTTAGGGGGGAGGAATTGTTGTGTATTGAAATGTGGGTCACTGCTATACTTTCACATGTTAAGCTTGATTCTGAATGTGGCTCTTCAGCTATCGCATTACTATTGGCTGGTTTCTGAGAAACCTCTGTACAGAACCAATCATCTTGTAAATATGTATCAAAGCGGGAACAATTGTGATTGGACCTTATCTCTGTAATTCTATTGGTCCTTAACTTATTTTGGGAGTGGCTTTGACAGCCGGGAGAGTTTAAAAGAAGGAGCTGTGCTCCACTGTTTTGTGGTGTGTTTGTTGTGGTGTTCAGAGTTGGAGTTGCTGTTACAAATAAACTGAAATCACTTGCTGAAATCATTTCGTTTTTGAGTTCCATACTTAACAGTTTATTTTACAGGAGGTCAAATAACAAGGTGCAGAATAACAACAGTAAATGGCTGAAAAGTAATCAAATGCCCTAACACATCTGAATATACTGTCCCTAGCTCACTGTCTCAAGTGGCCTTAGACTACTCACCCATTCCTCAGGATGAGGATTCCCCACCGCAGCCTTCCTTCTGGCTCTGTTTCCTGGGAAGAAGAACAGCTTTCTCTCTTGCACCAGTTCTTTTATTCCCCAGCCCTCTTCTTCCCTATTGATCAAAATTGGCACCAAAACTTCCCAAGGCCTTCTGGGGTTTGTAGGCCCAGCCTCCCCTACTGCTAGCCAGGCTCCCTTGGCCTACTAGGCCTCTGGTGGCACAGCCCAGATCATGATAATTATATCATGACACTATTTGATCACTGCTGATGATGCTCATGCATCATCATCTTTGGTACAGCAAACACATTTGTTTGCACGGAAGGCAGAGGGTAGCAGAAACATTCAGTTGCAATGATCCAGCCATCCAGACATTGTGAGCTGACTTCAAACAAGGATGCAAATGCTTTAGATGAACAGCCTTGACGCAACAAGCTAAAGAGCACATAGGCACTAAACTTGTGACAGAGGAAAGAGTTAAGTATACTTTGTCCTTATATGACTGTTTCCTACGAAAGGACAAAACCTCCCCAATCTGTGGTGTTATGAGCATTTTGGGCTTGCAGGCTGCATGCAAGGAGAGCTTCCTTCTTCCCAGGATGTTACTGCACAGAGCTCTCCAATGTAGCAATCTTCATGTGCTGTGCTGTGAGGATTCGATAAGCCACGTACTAAGAGATCATCAGCCATTCCTGGGCTTTTGTGATTGAGGCACGGGGGGGTGGGGGGGGCTTTATCTGCAAGGTCAGAGTCTGCACCTTCACTGCTGCAGTGCAGCCTAGTGGTTAGGAGGCAGATAACCAAGCCACTCCCCCTGTCATTTTACATTTAAATGTTAAGTGTCTTGGAGCAGGATCTGTGAAACTGAAAGTCCAAACTGACATGAGTGTCTGCCTCTTCAAGACTGGATGTGCAAGGACAGCAATTGCATCCAGCATTGCAAACTAAACCAGGCTCTCAGCTATTACATGTGCAGCATTATCATGCCAAAGAGCCACACAACCCAGGTTGGCATTCTGCAGGTGGAACACAATTACATGCAGAGAGGCCCAGTTTAAATGAGACACTGAGTGTGCATAACATCACATGGGCATGTTCTTCTCGTGCACTGGGTTCATGCTTAAATTGGAGCAAGGGTATTACTGTAATTCCCCTCCACTAGGTATAGTTTCTGTTCAGGATATGAGACAGTTGTGAGGGGAGAAACCTCCCCCCAAGGCTGCAACATCTCTCAATGGCTCAGCCTAAGCATAATACTCCCCCCACACCAATATGTCATCTCCACAGGCACACGTTACTCATTAAATGCAAACACACAATTACAAGCCCAGAGGAGTGCCCTGCCAGTGACACACATGGAATGCTAATCTCCTCATTAAAATTACACTTCATTATAAAACTCAGCCTTCCGCAGACCTCCAACCCTCCCCCACTGTCACTCAGCATTGACGTGAGGCGGGTTTCAAACAGACTTCCCTCTTCCTCTCCCCTTCCACCTTCTGGTTATTAAAAAAATTCTCCACTGTCTTCTCTCTTTGCAACTGATCCCCTCCTCCCACACAAGAAGCCCCATGTTCTTACCATTCTAGGCCCCACACTTCAGAATGGTAGTGGAAGGCATGTAAAGAGGGAACCACAGGCTTTGGAGGCTGGCATCCAGAAATACCAAATGCTGTTCAGTAAAAGAGGGATTAACAGAAGCGCTCTCCCTGAGAGCTTCAGATATCCTCTGCAGAAGGCAATCTCATGGGAAAAAATGTGCTGTTACAGGGTGAGGTGAGGTCTAGCTGGCATTTGCTGGGGAGGCCTGTGGGAGGAAGACAGAGCATGCTAACCAGATGACACTGACAGTTCCAACATACTGGTAGCATGACAGAGTGCATGCTTTGCATATGCAACATCCCAATTCAATTTCAGGTGCCTCCAGTTAAAAGGATCTCTAAAAGCAGGGTTAGGAAAGGTTTTTCCCCCAAGTCCTTGGAAAGTTGCTGCTGGTCAGAGCAGACACTACTGAAGACTCACAGTGACTAAACCCACTGAACTCAACAGTTTTATCCAACATAGGACTGCATTGCCAGAATGGTATCTTCAATGCGCCATGGCATTTCACAAGTGAAATTAGATACATAATTTAATTCTACATGTAGATTCCTGGGAACTGCTATTTCCTCTTATCGAATATAAAAGCACTTTGATGGGACATTTAAGAGACCCAACTCCCCCAATATAGCCTTATTGATGGTTTTGTAAATGCAGACATCCTGCCTGTTTCACAGCACTGCCTTCTCCAGCTACAGGGCAAAGGCAATGAAACCACCATTTGTTGAGTCAAACCGAGATTTGAGTGTCTATTGGCAAGGTGAACCCCGGTTAGGCAAACTAAGTAGTCAGGGTTCTGCGCTATGTCTGGTACATGTGGCAGATCAGAAACCCAAAGCCAGCTATGCCACAATAAATGAGATTCCATTTCCTCTCCTTTAATATCCTACTGTAACTGTTGATGACAACTGACATTCACATGGACCTAACCTAAGCAGAGAAGCTCTCCTGTTTCTTTGCTGCTAGGTCTTACCGTGAGTGGGGTCATGGCTCTCCCAGGAAATTTTGAGAAGGTCCTCATAGCTGATTGTCTGTGGGTCAAACACAACCTTGACTACTTCAGTATGTCCTGTCTTCCCTGGGAATTGCGAGTGGAGAAAAGAGATGGTAATTAGCCGATATCCTATCATTTAGGGATCCAGACATTTCCTTCTGCCCTCTGAATAGTAAGACAAATCACTCTTTTCTTATCTGTTCAACTCAGAAGAGGCAGACCAAATCTGGGGTTTTTGCTCAGTTGCTATTCTTTATTCTGGATTTGATGTTATTCTGGATTTGAGTACGCCCGAGAAATATGGAACTCCAGAAAACATCTCTCAATCCACAATGGGAAAAACATAATGGTTGTTAAGGCTCTCATTCACATTTGAACACATGCTCTCAGCAATTCCATTACGCCACTCAGAGGTCTAATACAGCCTGCCAGATGAAGACAATGACCCCACAGACACACCAAGTTAAAGGTAATTTCTTTTTAAACTAATGGAGCCACACTACTATAGACCTTTTGTGTAAGAGCTGTGAATTGATCTCCAGGTAAGGGAAGGTGGGCTCCCAGTTCGGATCAAGACATGAGGGGACAAGCCTCAGTTCAAACCCTTCTCCCTCGCAATGCTTCCCCCAACAGAAATTGTTCCATATTGTCTCTGTCTTTGTTTCATTCAGATCCCAGAAAGGGGGGGGCTATGGGGGATGGGCGTAGAGAATTCTTTTTTAAAAAATAGCTCTAGCAACAATCCAAATCCCCCCCCCTTAACTGCTTTTAAAGAAAATCTCTGGGATATCTCTCATGTAACGTACTGTTTGGACATTCTCTATCTGTTTAGTACTAGGGCTAAAAGTGTTGGACCCAGACTACTGAGCTGGATACAGATATCAAAAGTATCCATCTCAGCCACAGATCATTAAGAAAACAACTCCCCCTCTCTCGCACATACTCAGATTAGTCCCCCCCATATGCAAAATGGGATTCATACAGACATATATAACAAGGTCTTTATGACTGCTGATTGAAAAGGTTAGATATTGTTTGTTTAAAAAACAAAACCCTATACCCTGTCTTCTCTAAGTGACATTTAAGAGCTAGGCTGCGACCCACAGCAGGCAGCATTGGAAGGGTTAACCTGAAATCTCATCTCTGATTGGGTGTTGCATTTCCACTAAGGGGGAGAAGGAGGAGGGGAGAACTGTTTCCATGATAGCAACCCCCTATCGCCACTTGCCAAAGAATCTCCCTAGAGCATTCTAGTTAATTTTCCTCAACCAAAGGCACTGCCCCTTACATGGTAAATAGGGAGAAAAGGGGGCACAGGGTAGGGGGAGAGTGTGCGCCTTGCTGAGCAGCTATTTGTGCCTGCTGTGAAGTATCCTATATACACTATGTGGGGAGGGAGCTGGAGGAAGGGGGAACAGGCAGGGCTGCAGGCTGTTTCACCAGAGAGCCAAGCTGAGGGGACCAATGGCAGGACACAGAGAGCCAAGCCAGCCCTTCACTACCTTCCTGGTTCCGGACCAGTACTGCAAGGCAGAAGAAGGGGCAGAGGGCCATCCAAGCAGAGCTCTTAGGCTCTTGTGAATGCCACATAATCAAAGCCACATTGAGTGCTGAGCCCTGTGCCCCATCCCCAATTGCCAGATGAGCTCTGGAAAAATCACACTCTCCTGTAGCGAATAGATTTGCAGCTGCAGTCCAAAACAGGCCTGCTTCTGTAAGCCAATCACCCCATCTCAGGACAGCTGTGCATTCCTGCCCTCTGCTGCACTTGAAGTGTAACTGCAGACTCGCGTGGCAGAGCCCTTTGCTGGCCCTGTGCCGGGGTAGGGAGCCTAAGCTAAGGATCTGGAAACAGAAGGGACAAAGCGTAACATGAAGCATACAAAACAGATCCAGTGTCATCCATACACTGTGGATCTGAGCCTATTCCACTCTTCTGGCCACCCTTCTCAGAAGCTGCTTATCAGAGAGACTGAAAGGCATTCCAAAGCAGAGGCTCAACGTGAAGTAGTTTAATGCACTGTGTTGCAGAAAGGGACCTCCAGGCTCCTCTGACTCTCCCATCTTACCTGCACCTGGGTAATAAAATTTCCCTTGAATATTGTACAGAGATCAAAAGAGCCATACACATGGATGAGGCAGAATCATCAATTATACCTCTGGTTCAGACAGAACCCCTTATGGCTGATGTACCAGGATATGTTACAGGATACTGGTTTCTAAGAAGGTGTCTGTCCACTTGTCATAACATGAAAACCAGTCCTGCATGCCCTTATAGCACCTAGCCAAAAGAAGACACTCACCCAGTGCTTGGGATTTAGATTAGGGACAGGGACATTGTGGATGAACACATGCTTCACCTACAGAATGTCCCAGGCTGCGACCCAGTGAAAGGCTCTCAGGTACCAGGCGACCCTGGAGACTGGACACCCTGGGCAGCCAAGACTGAGCAACAGACTGTACTGACACAGTAGAAGACAGCTTTGTAGATTTCCTAGTGGCTCCAATATGACCATGATTGAGTCCCCCTTCCTATATTGCAAACAGGTCCTAGCAATACAGTCTTTCATATGGCCCCAACCCAAACTGCCTTAAAAAGAGAAGGCAGTGCCTAGGTAAGAGACACAATCCCCCAACTCCAACCCAGTCTGAAAAGCAAGAGGGTGGTGGCTGGCTTGCCTGTGTGTTGAGTCTTATCCAGGGCAAGGAAGAGTTAATCCCAGAGAGGGGTTATAATTAGATGCATCTCTGCTGCAGTTTTTAGGCCAGTGCAGTATGTACATAGGGGAGGCTATTGCCTCCGTTTATCTGCAGCCAACCGACCAGAGAGAGAGGAGGAGAAAGATTCTGTTGGGAAGAGAATGCAGCAAAGCCAGGCAGAAAGGGCTGTTGTCCCAGATATCTGACTAAGACAATTACATACTATTAAATAAAGTATCTGTTTTATGGCAGAATGTGAGATATTCAAGCATTGCCAGACAGATTCCTAATGAATGCATGAGGAAGTGTGGGAAAGGCAAAAGTGTAATCCCTTCCTGTCCCAAACAGGATGACAAGACCTCACTGACTGACCTAATCTGATTTAACGGCAAGTGGCCACACTAGCCTTCACTTCTCTTGCTTCCTGCCAAGATCAGGCACAATTTTCCCTGCATGTATTTTGATAAGAATTCAAAAAGCATTTGGATCTGGTAACTGAAATCAGTTTGGGTGCTGCTGTGAGGGTGATCAAGGGAAAGATCCCATTCTTTATTTTATTTATTATTTGTATTTATAGCCTGCCCATCCCACGAGCAGGCTCAGGGCGGATAACATCATGTCAATAATACAATAAATACAGTTAAAATTTAAAGCACAGTAAAAACATTAAAAGCAAAGGTCACAGTTCAAACACGTCAACTGGTTGTGCAAGGTTCCCTGGCATATTGTTAGGGTTGGAAGGTGGGTGACAACAACCTCAGGGAGGCCATTGGAGGTACAGGTAAGGGCATCTCAGCAAGCATGTCGTTGCTGATTGGCTAGCTGCCTCTAGTGCAGTCAGATGACATCAGCAAGAGCAGCTAGCAAGTCAGCAACTACCTACTTGCTGAGGTGCCTTTCAATGGTTTACACTGAAAGGAGAAGTTCCCCTCTCTCTTGACTGTCCCACAGCAGGCTATTAGCTGCCACTATTCACCAGCCATCATGATTCCATGTAAACTGAAGCCTGTCCATGCCTCACCTACCCAGAGCCTTTCTGCTTCTCGTATTTCTCAGCTCACGGCTCCATGGAAATACCCCCACATGTAAATGCCTACAGAGCAGTGGGCCACAACATGTAAACAAATGCCTAGTTCTCCAGAGAATGGAGTATCTTTCTTGTGCCCAAATCCAGAACCTCCTGGGCATAAAGCAGTATCACCTTATGTTGGCAAAACCAGACTTTTCTCCTTTCACTATGACTAAGCCAGAAAGGGGATAGATGGGGTTTCCTGTAATCATTCTTCAAGCATCATCAAAAAGAGCCTTCAGCCAATTTTTCAATAATTGCTTTGAAATGGACAAAAAGGGAAGCATTGCCCTTAATCTTATTGGGTTTTATTTGTCTTCAATAACGTCAGTACACAGCCAAGCCTGACTGACTATATACCTTCTTGATGTTATCTTGTTCACTACATGATCCCTGACTGGCCAGGAACACCAAAGTGACTATGCTAGGAAGATGATGAGCCAGTAATCTGACGATCCAGAGGAGCAAATAGAAGCAGCAAACAGAAACTAAAAATGAAATATTCATGCAATGTAGGATTTTTTTTCCTGATAAATACTTCCCATTCTGCAAAAGAACTATTTTCATCCCAAGAAGACAATTTGACAAATTCTGTCCTTGTGGTCCTACCCAAAGCAACTATTCCAACTGACACACCCTTCTTCACAGTCACCTTTCCACTCCACCCCATACAAGGGATTCAGCTTCTCTCACTGCCTCGTAGAACAGGATGTCTTCTGGCAGCTGGCAGCCAAGTGTAATGATGATTGATTCTTTAAGTATATTTTTATCCTGTTCTCTCCCCAACAGGCACCCAAAGTGGCTTATAAAGTAGCTCAAACCAATTTACAGATACGGTATTAAAAACAAGCGAAAAAACAAAATTCAGTTAAGTATCATATCACAACCCAAGCCTACGAGGTGGAAGAGAGGAAATAACCATCCAGGAAGCACCACTAGAAGAACTGGGGACTTATGGCAGACAGCTGGTGCAGCATTGTATCTATGAGACCGAGGTTCAAACTAGCCTCTCCCATGTGCCCTCAATATGGCTTTTGGGGACCCAGGCTGTCTACAATATCAGCACTTCTATTAGTAAAGCGGCTGGTTCCTGTGAACCAAAAAGCAGTTGGCTAGGGAATGGTTTGCAACTGAGATAAAGGAAGTGTTCCTGGAAGAGAGTTAACACCCCCCCCCCGCATGCTGTGGTCCTAACCCACCTGCTTTTTTTGCCTTTTCAAAAACCACAGAAAATCCTAATCACAGATCTCCTGGGTCCAACCTAAGATCTGATTTACCCGTGCAGGAGGATTATAATGCTGAGGTGGTCCCAATCCCCTTAAGAGTGCAGGTGGAGGATTGTGGAGGATGGATCACATTTTGGAATACTCACTTATGTTTAAAACTTCCTGCATACAGAAAATCAGCATAGAGAAAGCCTGTGTGGTGTAGTCATTAGAATGTCAGATTAGGGAGATTCAGGTTTGAATCTCCACGCTGCTATGCAAGCTTGCTAGGTGACTTTGGGCCAGTTACATACTCTCAACCTAACTTACCATCAGGGTTGTTGTGAGGATAAAATGGAGGAGGGTCGAGCAGTATAAGTGGCTTTGGATCTCCACTGGGGAGAAAGGCAGGTTAAAACAAAACAAACAAAATAGCAAATGAAGAGAGAGGATAAGAACCTCTCTCACTGTTGTGCAAGTTTTCAGTTTTGCATGGAGTTTTTTTCTTTTTAATGCAAAGGAATGTTCAGAGTTGAAATCCATTGCTAGCTGTCTGAAATTCATTCAACTACCTCAGGGTTCTGCCAGATCATTCTTTTGTATGTATGAACATCTCCTAATTTGGGCCTCTGAGACATGCCTGCCCAAGTGATCCTCTTGTGACCCGTAAAACTTTTTACTACCCTGCTGCCTAGGAGGAAGGCATGAAGGGGCTGATTCATGGTTGGAACTTTCATGATTAAAAAATGACTGAGGCAGAAGGATCAGCAGGACCCTCATACAATACCCTGGCAGGAAAATGAGCTTGTGAAAATTCCCTGGCATTGGTGGACTTCCAGGTGCTGGTGTGGTGAGAAGCTCTCCCATGTGCCAGCCAGATTGATGGTTCTTTAGAGGAGTTTGGGGGCTCCCGAACTCCACTGAGCTCCCCGAAGAGGAGCACAGTGCAGGGGGCTCAATCAGGACTCCCCGCAAGCAGCAGCAAGCGGGTGGAAGTCCTTTGATCACCCTGAAGCAAGAACCGATCAAGACTGTCCATGCCAGGCATGGGAGTGAAGCTGTGACCACTCAAGCGAGGGGGAGAAGCAGAAAACTTCAACTGAACTGCTTAAAAACATCAACACCGTGAGTAAATGTACAAGCAACAACATCAGGGACTCCCCATTGATCAAGCCCCCTTTAAATCTATTGAAAACACAATTTCTCCCCCCACCCCCTTTCTTCAACTGGCTAAGCAAAGATCTAAATGGCTTGGGCAAAAGAAGACAAGGTTGTGATCTGAGAACAAAACTGTCAAATAAAAATATCGATCTTTCAATATTGTGACAGTAGAGGTTGTACTGGCAGAGAGTTGGAGAAAGTCCCTGTTTTTAACACGATATTTTGGAAATGGCTGGTGTAGGCAAAGATCCATTGTCGATTACAGACTTTAAACAATCAATACAGGAAACAATTATCACAGCAGTAAGAACAGCTGTGTAAAAAGCTATGAAGGATGTGCAACCAAAGGCTGATCTAATCTTACAGCAGAGCACCAATCGGAAAGAAGAGCAAACTGACATGACATTTACTTTTGTGGAACATATTGATACAGAAGTTACAGATGAAGTCTATAATCCAATTGATATGACTTATAAAACATATCCCAAAAGAGACAAATTGACTGAAGAGCTGAACATGAGACCTCATGAAAGAATGACAAGAGATGGAATTATTGAACCAGCAAATGAAATATCTACTCAAAGAGAGAGAAAAGAAGAATATGTGGAACCTCAAACTACTTAAAAAATTTATTGTAGATGGTTACCACCAGAAGATACTTGTTTCATCTACAAGGGGAAAAGGCACAAAATTAAGACTTTAAGGCTTAAGAGGAGAAATCAGAGACTGAAGAAGAGGATGAAAACCTATGGAAAAGCTCCACAATTTTGTGGATAAGAGAGAATGACCATTGGATACTCACCTTGAAGGGTCCTTCTCCTCTGAGGTCTGGAGGACATCTTGTGGGTGATTCCCATCCATCATCAGGGAGGCATGACTAAGTTCAGCTTCTTCCTGTTTCCTCTGGTGGGAGTCACCTTTGCCTCAGTTCCGGTGCTCTGAAAGCAATATACTAGATTAATTAAACTACAGGAAGAACTAAACATGAAATAACATTAACCATAACAGGAAGAACCCTGGAGAACCTTGTGCTCTGCAGATCAACATCTCCTGGTAGTCCCTGGCTCAAAAGACATCTGCTCTCAGCCATGGCCTGGTGGAACATGCTCCCATCTGAGATCAGGGCCCCACAGGACTTTTACAGTTCTGTAGGGCCTGTAAAATAGAGCTGTTCCACCAAGTCTTTGGTTGAGGTAGCAGACATTCAATCATGTTGGCTGAATGCATGCCTGCACAGATGTAGCCGTCAGCAAGTGCACTGCCACATTCTGTACAGGTTGCAACTTCTGGGTCAGGTTAAAGGACAGGCCCGCATAGAGCGATTTATAGTAATCCAGCTTGGAAGTGACTGGATCACTGTAGCTAAGTCCTGGGAGGTGAGACAGGAAACCAGTTGCCTGACCCGCTGAAGATGATAGGCTAGCCTGGCAACAGTGTTGACCTGGGCCTCCACTGAAAGTAAGGCATCCAGGAACGCTCCAAGGCTCCTCACCCTCAGCACTGGTGTCAATAGTGCCCACCAAGTGTTGGGAGCTGGATTCCAGATCCCAAGCCTCCACGACTTAGGTACAGGACCTCCATATTTGTTGGATTTAATTTCAGCCAGCTCTGCTGTAACCACCCAGCCATGGCCCCTAATGCCCTGTCCAAAACATCTGGGACAGAGTCCCAACGGCTGTCAATCAGCAGATAAAGCTGGATATCATCAGCATACTGATGGCAACCCAGCCCAAACCTCTGGATCAGCTGCAGCAGACCACATTCCAGCAGGTACTGTGGAGATATCCTCTCCCCAAGCGCCACCCTCTGTCCCTGACCATAGAGAATGGAGGAAAGCCATTGCAAAGCCCTGTATTGGTGAGGTGGTGGGTCAGAAGATTGTTTTCGACCGTGTCAAATGCTGCTGTCAGATCAAGAAGCAAAAACAGCGCCAGCCTGCCTTGATCCAGGTGTCTCCAGAGGTCGTCTGTGAGGATGACCAATATGGTCTCCGTCCCATGGCCAGAATGGAAACTGGACTGGAACAGATCCAGGATGGAGGCATCATCCAAGGAAACCTGGAGCTGCTCAGACACTGATCCTCTCTAACCACCTTGCCCAGAAACTGGAGATTTGAGACTGGGTGGTAGTTGGCAAGGACCGCAGGGTCCAATGATGGCTTTTTCAAGAGCGGACACACCACTGCCTCCTTCAAACTCACTGGGAATATCCCCGAAGACAGGGATAAGATAATAAACTCTCCTGGGGGCCCCAAACACCATCTCTGCAAGCCTTGACCAGCCAAGATAGGCATGAGGCAAGGAGGCAAGTGGTAGGCTTCACAGCTACCAGCTACCAGGATCTTCTCCACCTTCTCCAAAACCAGACCCAAAGATGGATAAGGGGCTTCCAGTTCCCTTACTGTATTAACTGTGGCCAGGAGGTCCTGGAGGAGTGATGAGACTTTTGTCTGCAGAATAGCTCACAAATGCCTCACAGCCAATAGCCAATTCCTTATCATTTTGCTTGCCTTGTGGCAAGGCAGTTAACAACTGAATTGTCCTAAATAATTGGGCCGGGCAAGAGCTCGCAGATGCAATGGAGACTGCTCAGAAATTCTTAGTAGCCTTTACTGCCATTTCATAGACCTCTATAAATGTGCTGTAAGAGGTTCTCGCAGCTTTGGCACAAGCAAGCAGACTCCTCGCTCTAGCCATCTCAGCTCTCATTTCATCCTCCATAGCTCTGGGGTATAGGGGCTAGTTTGGCACAAGGACAGAGAGGGTGCTGGGGGGTAATTTCATTGATGGCCTCAGAGAGCTAGCTGTGCCAGTCCTCCACCAACCCATCCAATGAACCACTAGGGGGCACTGGATCCCGCAGAGCATTTTGGAACCTGCTAGGGTCTATTAGCTTCTGCGGGCAAGCATAAATTTGCTCACTACCTAACCAGGGAGGGTTAGGAGGCCTCCACAGCAAAGTGGTCTGACCATGGAAAAATCCACTTGCAGCTGCTGGATGAGACCTTGAGCAAGCCATAGTTCTGTCAGAGCTGTCCTTGAAAGAGCAGATCTCTCAAATCTCTCTCAGTCCCTTCTACCTCACAGGGTGTCCGTTGTGGGGAGGGGAAGGAAAAGGAGTTTGTAAGCTGCTCTGAGACTCCAAGTGAAGAGCAGGGTATAAATCCAATCTCCTCTTCTTCTTACCAGATCCACATTCATCCCCATGCCAAAAATAAGATGCAGTTTGTGATCCTCTTGGTGTGTAGGAGCCAATACAAATTGGGAGAGTCCCAGTGCCACCATGGATGACACCAGGTCCCTGGCATGAGAGGAAGCTGCATCATCAACATGAACACTGAAGTCCCCCAGAACTAATAGTCTGGGGTATTCCAATGCCCATCCTCACATAGCTTCCAACAGAAGGCAAGCAAAAGCCATAGTAGCTCAGCTTCTAACTGATGAGAGGCTGGGGCCAACTGCCAAGTGTACCTGAGTGAGAGAATTGTTTTAACCTTTTCCCTCTCACATTCTCTTGCATGCAGAGCTACAATATCCAACAGGTTGAAATCCCCATTCTGCCATGAAAGTTCGTTGAGGGACCTTGGGCCTCCCACTCTCAGCCTGGTCCGCCTCACAGGGTGGCTGTTATGAGTATAAAATGGAGGAGAGGAGAATGATGTTATTTTGGGTCCCTATTGGGGAGAAAACTGGGGTATAAATATCTAAATAAATAAGACACTGACTTCAACAACTCATCATCACTCTAGACATATAGACACCATTAGAAAATGACAATCTTTTTTTTATAAATCAATAAAAGAATATCATGATCCAATTAGCCTAGTTCCAATATAGAGATCACCAATCAGAAAATGTCTCTCCTGATCAGTTTTCCATTCATGAGTGGGCAGAATGAATTTACTTTCTGTTCAAGGCCAAGAATCCAAGCAAGTACCATAACTCAGCTGGGGAGAAAATCATATTCAAAGTTGGCCACAAAGGAAGAACAAGTCACGCACCAAACACTACCATCTGCATTCCTTCTGGGAACGGTGGGTACACTGGATTTCTGTTGATGACATGGCTGGCTGAAGGAGAAGAAAGAAAGATTCATAAATCCTTTTGCCAAGTCTTCTAGAAATTGAATTATCACAACATCTTCTAACCTAACTAATCATGCCATGGAAATTTGCACTGGGTCAGTGGAATATTAAGCCACTGGAAAGGTGCTTGGGGACAAAAAAAAAGCATAGGAAAGTCAACTAGGAAGGGGAGTCAGCTGTAAAGGAGGGTTCTGAGCAAGAAGACAGCACTGAGCACAGCTACAAGGCACCAAATTCTGTAGATTCCTCTGTAGCAATGAGACCACCAGCAGCCTTATGACCCTTTAGTAGTTCACAGCAGTTCCCTTATCGACCTTCTAACCTTGGTCCCCCAAGTGCTTAGAACCAACCCTTCTCTGTCCATTAGAGAGATCTGAACATCCTCCTTTTATTGGCATCTCCTGTGTGAGAAACAAGCTTGTGAGTCTTTACCTTTGCAGCAGTTTCACTTTCCATGAATGGAATTTTTCCTAATAAAATCAACACATTTTGTTTAACTTTTTGTTACAATAAATGGCATACAAGTGACATCAAAATGTCACATAAATAAAATGGTACTAAAAAACATCAACCATAGCTACAAAAAATAAGGCACACCTAAGCAACAACAAAGTACAAAATTAAAAGGACACAAAAACAGCCATATCTGCTCCTCCTTACATAAGGCATTCTGTTCCTGCTGTGACCTAGACTCCTTTTTGCCTTTGCAATAAATAAGGGCCAGGATAAAATTACGAATGGCACATTCAACAAAGAACATTGTTTTCCCCAAAATATCATTCTGGACAAACAAAAGGAAGTTGACTTACAGAGTTCATTGCCGCAGGACTAGAACAGAACAATTGTTATTCAATTTTATGCCATTTATAACTGAGTAGGTGACTTTTGCCAGTTATCAATGCAGAAAAAATGCTAGCTGCAGAGAAGAATTCTTGGGGAATTTCTTGGGTATGCAGAACAATATAAACAAACTTTGCAAATTAACCCAAAGAGGGGAAAATACAAAATAGCCTGAGGAGGACCGACCATGCTCCAGGAGGCACCATATACAGAGTGCAGCTGAGAATCAACTTAAAGGGGGAAAACTCTGAACTCAAAGCTTATTAGAATGCTGGAAGGGAAGATCTGGGTGGAAATTTTCCATATCGTTTCTTTCTCCCCACCAGCTTATTCCTCTCATTATCACTGTCAAAAGTCCATCACCACATGCAGTGAAGGAGCTTACTCACAGACATGGGCCCCGTTCACATGGAGCATTTGCCCCGCCGAAGGCACGGTAGCCCTGCGGAATTTCTGTGCGTGATCACACAGGTGCATCTGGGAGGTGTAGCACTCCCATGGCCAATTCACGGCTTCCCTTCAAAGATGCAGAGTAAAAAACTACCAGGGAAGAAGCACTAGTTTCCAGAAACCCCAGGGCAAAGGCCGGCATCTGATCACAGAAGCACCAGTATCCCACGGCATCCGACGCCCGCCCATGTCCCGGGGTTTCCGGATGTTGTAAGTTTCCATGGAATGCGCACCAATGCCAAATGGCACACGCAAGACACCGACAGCGGCCCAACCCCCCAGCGGCACATGCGCACATTACAACAGTGCAGGTTGCGTGCTCTGCTGCACTGCTTTTTCGCTGCACTGCAGCAGAGCAGTGTGATCAGCGCTCGGAGCTGGAGCGTGGCAACCCAGTGGACCATGTGATCGGGCTACCACTCCTTATTTTGTTCTGGGGCGAATAGCCATGCCTCCCCCCTGCGTTTTCTGGCCCGTATGACCGGAGCCATAATCAGGGTTACTGCAAGAAAAGATACCAGTGTATAATAAAATAAAGAACCTTTAAAAGGCATGCTTAGGACTGAGCATGATCATAGCCCTCAGAATGGTGAGTGCAGCCAAGAGTCAATCAAAGTGGTAAAAAAGAGGGATATGGAGAAATTAGCCTCCTTAAGCTCTTATCTTGAAAAGGAAGATTTAGGCTGGAGGGGAGGGGATTTTCTCAATTGCTTATCCTCACCTCTGCCCTATTCTTCACAGGCCATAACTTGTCAATATCAATTACTAGCATTCCCAACTACCTGGAGGAAAAAATGTCCTTCTGTCCCTTTTAACACAGACTTAATAGGATGTTGTTTACCACACAGTGTCATTGACCTCCATGCCATGAAAAGCTTCAGCTGTCCATTTCTGCACTTATAATAATAAATAAAAGGACAGGACAGGACATTTCCCTAATAAAAGGACAGGACATTTCCCACCCTGTTGTCAACTCTAGTTATTAGATAAAAATGGAAACTCTTTCTTCAGAGGCAGTAAGGCCCCTGATTGCCAGATGCTGGGGTCAAAGAAGATGTTTGAACACAGGCATATAAAGATATCCCTTTGTTACCTTTTCCCCCCAGAAGGGGCAGCATGGTCATCCACAAATATCCAATTTCCAGAATGGCAGAAATTTTAAAAATGGCAGAAGTTATCAAAATCCCTGCCCAGAGATCTTACAATCTACTTCAGGTGGGAGAAATAGGGGCTTTAAGGGAAAGAAAACAGCAACTGAAAATGTAAACAATGCAGGCTCTAAGGTGTGGATCACGAGTCTGTCTCTTCATGGAACAGGATGTTCCAAGACCATTGCTAAGCAACCAGTATAACCCAGAAAGTCAGCCTGCAAGCAAAAACACACCCACAAACCAATACTACTGGACACCCACCAGACTTATACAATGTTCCTCCCTTTCACAGGTAAAGGTTCTAAACACCCTGATCTGTTCTCTCTCTTTTCTCCCACTTTCCTCCATAGACCTCTGCTTTAAGTATCTTCCCAGTATCACATCTTAAGACAGCTTGCTCAGATAAGGCCCCTCCCCCCACCCCCACCCCCAACCGATGGATATAGCTGCTTGTATAGATGCTCTAGCTGTAGGGCTGTAGTCAAGACCTCCTGAAGTGAAGGCTGGGGTGGAGCGGGTGCATTGAACTGAAGATTAGCCTGGAAGAGCTCAAGTAGTCTAAACAGGAATAATTGCAAATAAGCCATTTCTTCTTATGTCCTTAAAGCATTGTTGTTCAGCAGAAGAGGCTGATTCCGGAGGCAGAATGATTGCACGTGCAGAGGGAAGCAAGGGTATTTTTTTCCAGAGGCTAATGGAGTAATGGGAACAGAACCAACTAGGGAAAACCTAATGAGAGAAAAGGAGACATAAGAAGAAGAGCCAAGGAAGGAGGATCAGGAAGCACTTGGCAGAGGAGAGCTGGCCTCATTCAATGGCTATGAATCCAAAAATCCCTGGTTCTGTCACAAACCCACTGCATTGTCTTAGACCACCTGCCTGCCTTCAGCCACACAAACACACACACACCATTTGCAATATGGGAATAACAATACTGATCTACTTAGCAGGGTTGTTGTAAAGATTGCAACATCATCATGGAAGTCAAGCACATTAAACACTTGAAAGCACTGTACAAAGGCCTAAACAAGGAGATTTGCACTGCCAGATTTACTGCATGCACCACCCACCATGGCCAGCCTCACCCATTGTATTGTGCCACCCTCCCTCCCTTGGGCAGATCAGACAGAGATCAATGGGATTCCTCAATCAAAAAGAAAAACTCTTGTATTTCTACCTTTATGCTTTTACTGAACATACCTGAAGCTGCCTTCTACCGAGCCAGGCCATTAGCCTATCAAGGTCAATATAGTCACTCTGACCAGCAGCTGCTCTCTAGGGCAGGGGTGTCGAACTCATTTGTTATGAGGGCCGGATCTGACATAAATGAGACCTTATTGGGCTGGGCCAGGTGTGTCACAAAATGTAATGCCAGGTAGCAGAGATATAAATTTTATAAAGGACACAAACACAAAGATTTTTTTTACTTAAAATAAAAACATGCTTAAAACATTAGCTCTTTAAGCTACAAACCTACTTTTGATTTATTGACATTCATCACAGAAATCTCATGCTCAGAGTCCTGAGTCTAGGATCCAGGTTAAAACATGAAATGGCTGGGTGATTAAGAGAGTCTAGTGAAGCAAGCTATGATGCAGCAGCAGCAGCAGCAGACCATGGGTCAGTTACCCTCACTCAGCCTAACCTACCTCACAGGGTAGTTACAAGGGTAAAATAAGGGAGGAGAGAACCATGTATGCTGTTCTGCACAAAGGCCATCCATATTCTGTGTTTTCCTAAATTATGCACCTTTGTAAGAGCTCTATGCTCACTCTTATTCAGCATAATTTATTTCAATTTCATTAAGTCATGGAGAAAGGCAAAAAAATACTCAGGGCACAGACACCACTCCTTCAGCCACTGGACATCGTTGCAGCTACAACTGTCCTCATCTTTATACAAAAACACTGAATGTTGAGATTGTCAGGAAACTGAAACCCAACATTCAGCACTTTCCTAAACTCCTGCAGAACTGTATCATATACCTTGAACCTCTTAAACAACGGAGACAACATTGCTTGGGAAGGCATAGCTACGATGCTCCTGAGGTGTCTCCAGTCCCGACTTTCTCTGTGGCATAACAACTTTGGGGTTTAGAACTATGCTGCCTCTTGGAGACTACTGCTAGCTTAATTATTTTTATGAGCCAAATTTTGATGGATAAACAGTGTTATTGCCAAAATATCAGGGATTCTGAAATATTTTCCAATAGGCCACCCAAATGCTTAAACTTTCCATACCATTTCCTCTGTTTCCTTCCCCTCTGGATAACTGATTTGGCATCAAGTCCCCCCCATCCCCCACTGTCAGAGGGTTGAAGCTCTGTGTTATCATTTACACTATGTTCATTGTTCGTTGTTTACTATCTTGTCCCTTGCTTTTGCGCCTGCGTAGAAATGCCAGCTGTAACGTGGGAGAATACTTTCCTGCCACCTCGTCTTATCACGGTGGCCTTGGAGAATAGGCTTTGGAGAGTTCCTCCGTATCGGGGAATTTTCCAGTCCTGTGTGACTAGGCGGTGGTGGGGGTAGTACTCCCGAGTATTAAGTAATCCTCCTGCTGGGAGTTTTCCTGTGCACGCGCTAAAAGTTCATTTGCTAGTTTTGGCTTTGCATCATGCTATATCAATGTCCAACCGACCCCATGCAGCCATTCCTGACAATAGCAGTATTACTGTGGGCAACAGCCTTGTATTCCAATAAAGCATATCTTTATCTGAAGAATGCCTGGACCTACTTGCTATTGAGCCTGACAGAAATTGTAAGGAATCCTCATAACCCTGACCAGTTCCCGCCTCTCTTGGACAAGATGAGCGGCCCCGGAGGAGTCCCGGTGACGGTCCCCGTGGCTACGGTTCCCATTACCGTGATTCCGGTTATGACAGTCCCCATCACCATGGTACCCATAACCACGACCCCAGTCACCACGACCCCGGTCATGATGGTACCAGTGACAACAGCAGGACCACTGACCCCACCGATCACGACCCTGGGGGTTCCAGCAATGACGGCCATCTCTCCGATCTACAACCCGGCAGAAACCACCCCAGGGGCTACCAGTTCGCTCCAACCCCGTGGGATAGTTGGGTCACCCAACGGAAGCCACAGGACTGGGCGAAGAACCTGCGGGATACGACCCAGACCACCTGGGTGCTGCTGGGGAGCCAGAGCCGAGACAGCCTGCTGGACCCCCGCTCAAGTTTTGGAATGGTGCCAGGGTGAACCCCCTGGGGGCCAGTGCGGCCCAGTCCTGGCAAGGATGCAGACACTCAAATTGACACATTAGAAAAGGATTGCCGCAGGATCATGCGGGACATGGGAAATTTACTGCAGAACCTACCGAATATGATGGACCAGGCCATTCAGGCCCATATGGCAACGCAACCCGTGCCAGTGCCAGCCCCAATACCTGCACCAGTGCCGGGACCCCAGCTGCCACTGGGGCAGCCTCCTCCGGGCCAGCTACTTCCTGGGCAACTGATCCCAGGGCAGCCTCCACCCGGCGGTCCACCAGCGGTACCTGCGCCAGGACCCCAGCAACCTCCCCCGGGTCCCCCATCTGTGCTGGGGCCAGCTCCTGCACCAGGGCCGATAGCTCCTCAACTGATGCCGCGACCTAAGGATCTCCTGGAGATTACATTTGATGGAGATCCAGAGAGTTTATCATTCCTCATTCTGCAGGTGGGGAAATCCGTCCAACGCTGGGATCACCTCTTCCCGGATGAGGAACAGCAAGTGGACTTTATTGCTTCCCGGCTATGGGGAATAGCTACCAGCTGGTATGTAGCACTGCATGACCTAGAGGCTGTGGAATTAGGGAGTGTGGATGCGTTCATGTGAGCCTTGAGGAATCACTTCGAAGACCCGGCAGCCGCCCAAAAGGCAGAGGCATTTCTCCACACCTTCAAACAGGGTCGCCTCACGGTTCGCGAATACTCCATGGAGTTCCAGAAGCATGCTGTGAAGATCCGGGACTAGACAGACCCAGTGTTGGCCCAACAATATTGGATGGGACTCGCAGTAGACGTCCGCAACAACGTCTTGAGTTCCAAAGAACCACAAACCTTACAAGGTTGGATGGAAGAGGCAGAACGGGCTGAGAGCCAGTTGTGCACTGGGCACTAGTCACCCCGCCGCCTCTCACCACCCAAAGGGTAAGCAACCCCCACCAGCATCGGCCCCACGGGACCAACGCATGAAGCAGGGGCTTTGCCTGAAGTGCGGGGACAAGGGGCATTTTGCCGCTTCTTGCCCCAAGGAAGACATTGGAAAGCCCCCACCTCGAGAGGAGGACAAACGGCGTCTGGGAACCCCGGCCAAGAGGGGAACCGCGAAACCACAGAACCCCCGGACTCTCTACACACACCTTGAGGGCTTCGAGCCACAGTTGAGTGAGGAGGAGGTGACTGAACTACTGGGAAATGAGCAGGTCCTGTTGTAAGTGGCGCAGCACAGCAGGACCCATCTCCTGAAGCACCTAAAGTGGTGAGCAACTATCCATCCCTCTTTTTTGTGACTGTAATCATGATGAACCCGGCCATGATGACCCACATACGGGTGTGTGGCCTTATAGACTCAGGGTGCGGGAGGGATCTCATCAACCCTTCCCTGGTATCGGGGTTGGACGCGGCAGTGGTCAGATTAAAAGACCCCATTACGTTCACACAGATGGACGGATTGCCCATGAAAGAGCCCTGTAAGTTTGAGACTGTGCCGTTGCGAGTTGGGGCTGGTGACCATTGGGAATACCGTTCCTTTGTGGTGGCTCCACAAGCCAAGTTCCCGCTCATCCTCAGTAGCCCGTGGCTCCACGGACATGACCCTTATATCCTGTGCGAGGAGGGCATTGTTCGCTTTATATCCCCAAAGTGTACCGAGCACAAATGGGATCCAGCCTGGGGTACCCCTCTCAACAATGAGCCTCCCCAGGCTTGTCTCATGGCTGAGGAACTGGCCCTCATCCCCAAGGAATATAGAGACTTATCCCGGGTTTTTGAGGAGGAGGAAGCGGATGAACTCCCCCCCTGCAACTCTGACTGTGCCATTGAGCTGCTCCCGGGTCATAAAATGCCCAAAGAGAAGATTTATGCCATGAGTCCTATGGAGAAAGAGGAGTTGCGGAAGTTCATCGACAAGAACCTTGCGTGCGGTTTCATCCGGCCTGCCTCCTCCCCATTCGCAGCCCCCGCATCGTTCTGTAAAAAGAAGGACGGGGGACTTCGACTTTGCACCGACTACCGGGGGCTGAATGCAGTGTCGGCAATTAGCGCATACCCAATGCCCCTAATCAAAGACCTCCTTGCGGAGGTGGCACAGGGCAAAATCTTTTCAAAGCTAAATCTGAAGGATGCTTATTTCTGAGTATGCATCAGGCAGGGAGATGAATTTAAAACCGCCTTCAATACTCTCTTGGGACAGTTTGAATATCGAGTGATGCCATTTGGGCTCCAGGGGGCTCCGGGAGTATTCATGAACTTGATCAATGAGGTCTTACACCCCTACCTGTTCAAGGGCATGGTTGTTTACTTGGATGATATTTTACTGTACTCCCCTGATTTTGAGTCTCATGTCCAGTTGGTGAGACAGGTGCTCACAAAACTATTGGAGCACAAACTGTTCATCAAGCTTTCTAAATGTGAGTTCCATCAGACCCGCACTGACTTTCTGGGATACCATATATCCCCAAAAGGTCTGGAGATGTATCCCAAAAAAGTCCAAGATGTGTTAGACTGGGAGCCCCCAAGAACCCGGAAACAACTCCAGAGTTTTATCGGGTTTGTGAACTTCTACCGCCAATTTCTACCCCACTTCGCCCAAGTGAGCCTGCTGCTCATGGACCTCCTAAAGACAAAAAGGAAAGGGGCGGGGGCCTTACAACCTGGTGCAAAACTGGACTGGACCCCTAAATGTCAAGAGTCGTTTGACCAGTTAAAACGTTTATTCACCACCGAACCTGTTTTGGCACATCCCGATGAAACAAAAAAAATTGTGGTGCAGGTCGATGCCTCTGATACCGCTATGGGGGGGGGCAATTTTGCAAGAGGGTCCTGATGGGCAGCTACACCCCCTGACCTACGTTTCATGGAAATTTAATGATACTGAGAGATTCTGGCCCGTGTGGGACAAAGAAGCAGCCTCTATCCGGTTAGCCCTGGCTACTTGGCGGCATTGGCTAGAAGGGGCCCGAGTCCCATTCGAAGTCTGGACAGATCATAAGAATCTCGAAGTTTTACGTAAACCACGGAACCTTAATGCCAAGCAATTCCGTTGGGCTGAATTCTTCTCGAAGTTCCAATTCACCCTTCACCACTTTCCAGGGCGGTCCAACCCCCTGGCCGATGCTTTCTCATGCCTGCCCCAGCATGACAGCAAACGGGTGGAGGTCCAAGAATCCTTCTTTACTCCCTCCCAATTAAGCGGGGTGGTGGTTACTCGGAAGCAAAGCCAAGTAGTCCTGGCTCCTCTGCACCAAGGGGGCCTGTGGGAAGAGCGCTTTGCTAAGGCTA
Organism: Gekko gecko; assembly: GCA_029375565.1. NCBI lineage: Eukaryota > Metazoa > Chordata > Lepidosauria > Squamata > Gekkonidae > Gekko > Gekko gecko. Next base: position 210,169,739 of record JAPDNY010000005.1, on the reverse strand, counting down.
TGACTGAACCAGAAACAGAAGCGCTGCAGTCCCAAGGGTCTCTAGAATACTGTGCAAACAGCTGCCGGTATAAAGGAGAAAAGTTATTTGTACCCAAAACATTGTGGGGGGGAGGTGTTACAGTCAGTCCATGGCTCAAAGCCCGCAGGACATTTTGGTTATGTCAAATCGCTGCACTTGCTACAACGAAATTTCTGGTGGCCCCTGATGAGAAAAGACTTGTCCATCTTTGTGCATTCCTGCCCAACTTGTAGCCTGTGCAAGCTGTGAGGGGGGAAACCTCCTGGACTGTTGCAACCCTTGCCAACCCCCCAGAGACTGTGGGAAATCATTTATATGGACTTCATTACTGATCTGCCCCCTAGCAAGCACATGGTGGTGATTTGGGTGGTGGTGGATCTGTTCTCCAAACAAGCTCATTTCATCCCGTTCCAGGGGTTACCCATGGCCAAATTGTTGGCAAGAGCGTTTCTTCAACACATTGTGAGATTGCGTACATTGCCAACCAAAATAATATCTGACCACGACACGGAATTCATTTCTAAATTGTGGACTGAATTACTGTCCTTAATGTGAATTGAACGCGCCTCGAGCAGCGCCTACCATCCAGAGACTGACGGTCAAACTGAACGGGTTAATCAAACCCTTGAACAATACTTATGCTGTTTTACTAATTACCAACAAGTTAACTGGGTCGATCTTCTCCCCCTAGCCGAGTTTGCTTATAATAACTCCTGGCATTCGTCGACTGGGGTCTCCCCTTTCAAAGCCGCATTGGGATACGACAGCCCTCCTCTCCCATTTCTAAAACTAGCACCAGGAACCAGGGGGAGGCAGCGGACTGGTGCCAGAAACTCAGTGTCTCCTCGCCACTTATTTGTGAGGCACTAGACGCTGCGAAGGCTGCCTACAAATCACAGGCTGACAAGAAGAGGGTGGTGGGTTGGGATCTTCAGCCTGGAAACTTTGTATACATGTCTACTAAGAACCTGCGCCTTCTCCAGCCCTCCAAAAAACTGGCCTGGAAATACATCGGTCCTTTTAAGATCATCAGGTGTATCAATGCTGTGACTGTGGAATTGGATTTACCCAAATCCCTTAAACACATTCATCCCATCTTTCATTTCAGCCTCCTGAAACCAGGGCATCCCCCGAACAAATGGCATCCTGAAAGATCGGTGCCACCCCCCCCCAATCCTAAATGACAGTGAACATTACAAACTTGTTGACATCCTGGACTCTAAACTAATCCAAGGCCAGCTCCACTATTTGGTGGAAGGGAAGGGAGTTCCACAACCCAGGGATAGCAGCTGCAAAGACCCTACCTGAATCTCCACCAGTCTTACCTAAAGCAAGGCAGTTGCTGCAAGAGGGCATTCATTGGCAGGTTGATAACAGGCCTCTGGTGCCAGTGAAACAATCCATATATTGGAGGAAAGCAGTGCTGTTAGCAAAATAGGTCCATGTGATCCAGCCTCCCTGCCTCCCCCCTTAATAATGCTGAATTTGTACAGTTGCAAACTGTACACCCTTGCTAGTTAAGGGCAATGTTCTGGAAATGTGCTGGAGTGAAGAACCATGAGGTGAGTTCATGCGGTAGCTATGTGAGCATGTGCTGAAAGAAATAAGCAGAATTAACAAACTGGATATGATTGTGAATTGCACAAATTGCACAAATTTGGCATTTAAAAGAAAAGAAAAAGTATTTAATAGCACAGAAAAAGGGTAAAGTAGAGGTGGGGGCAGAAGAAAATTTCTGTTCAGATATTGGGTTGGATCCAGTACAGTGGTTCTGTGCATGCAAGAACTTCTACCCATGGAATGTGACCTCCTCACCTCCCCCATTTCTTGACAGCCTAGAATGTGCACCCCCTCCAAGTCCTGTTCCTGGGGTTTCTCTATCTCCTGGGAACAGAATTTCAGGTTATCACTGGAGCTATAAGCTAGGAAATTTGAACAAAAGTCCTTATGCTCTCAGTAATGTTGCACAAGATTTAACCCACTGTTTTCTTCCAAATGAACTTCAAAGGAGAATTCAATATGAAAGTGCTGAATTCAGATTCATCAAGAAATTCACACAACCTCGTATGTGAAGCACCAAACAGGAAAACAAGAAATCTTGTTGACCTCAGGATGCAGCACAGACCACACCACATCTGTCGCAATCAATAGAATGGGGCTTTGACACCATTCTGGACATACCCAGAAAAACTTGATTCCTGCACATCCATTCAGCTGTACCTCAAACATCCTAAAGGCCTCACCCCCTCTCTCTGCTATTCTGTCCTCCGAAATGGCACAATGTCTGTAATTTTTTTTTTAAAAAAATTAAAAATGCAAACTAAAGACATTCATCACATCTTGTGCAGCATGCATACTGGATATGAATGGGAAGTTTAAATTCTGCGATGGTATTGCAACTAGGATCAGCCTGCTAGCCTGTACCTGTCAACAGCTCTGTCCTAGCAACAGCCCTTGCTTACACTGAGAATCAAAAATTGTGTTACCTCCTTCCTCACTGGAACATCCACCCAGTTTCACATTGCTAGAAATTCTACTCCCCTAGCTGTACAGTATATTCATTTGTCCTGAAGCAGTGGGACAACCCAGCTTTCAAAACAAGTGGTGGTAGTGTGGGAAGTGCTATCAAATCACAGCTGACTCATGGTGAGGCCACAGGGTTTTCAAAGCAAGACACATTCAGAGGTGGTTTGCCATTGCCTGCCTCCACGTCACAACCCTGGTATTCTGTGGTGGTCTCCCATCCAAATACTAGCCAGGGCTGACCCTGCTTTGCTTCCAAAAAACTGATGAGATTGGGTTAGCCTGGGTTCAAAACAAAGCATTAATATAATCGTCCTTAACAATTTTCTTTAAAATATTTTTAAGAAACAAATTAATCACACACCAGATGTGACTATCCTGGAGTATGCATGGTGCATTTGTATTTGGAATAAAAGTCATTAGCCTTTTTTTTTTTTATAATTCTCCCCAAGGGCAGACTTATTTTTTCCAAACATAACACAACTATATCTACAGACATACAACACAAAACATATACAGGGGGTAATAATAGTTGCTTAACATTCAGATTAAATACGCCTTACACCATGTTGCCTACAATTCTTATCCACACATGTGAGTATCTCTTTCAGCCTTCAAGCTATTCACATTTTAGTGTGTTTTTTTTCTATCCATTATCCAGTTGCATTTACGTTACCACCTTCTAAGCATTTATATTGTACCAATCATAAAATCGTGACCAAGTGTTCTGGAAGGTGGATTCGGTATGTCCTTTCAGGATCAGAGTTAGTTTGTCCATCTCTGCCACCTCCAAAATCTTGGCTATATATTCTTGTTTTGTTGGTGTTTGAGTGCTCCTCCAATATTTAGCATATAGAATCCTAGCTACAGTGGTCAAATACACTATCAAATAATTACAGTCTCTGTTCATCTCCTTAGGTAATATGCCTAATAACAGTACTTCTAGTTTGAATGGTACTACTGTACCTAGAGGAGCTGCGGTGGCTCAAGTGGTTAAGACGCTGAACTGCAGGCTGTGGAAGGTCAGTAGTTCAGCAGTTCGAAACCCGGGTGCCGCATGACAGGGTGAGCTCCTGTCTCTAGTTCCAGCTCCTGCCAACCTAGCAGTTTGAAAGCAAGAAATTGCAAGTAGATAAATAGGTACCACTTTGGTGGGAAGGTAACAGCGTTCCGTGCGCCTTGGTGTTTAGTCATGCCGGCCACATGACCACGGAAACGTCTTCGGACAGCGCTGGCTCTTCGGCTTTGAAACGGAGATGAGCACCGCAACCCTAGAGTCGGATTCGACTGGCTTTCGAGCAAGGGAACCTTTACCTTTACCTTTTTACTGTACCTAAAATTTTTTGCATCAACTGATGTACCCATGTCCAATATTTTTTACTAATTTCACAATCCCACCACATATGAAAAAATGAACCCAGCTTATTTTGACATTTCCAGCACTTATTTGCACATTTATCATCATATTAGCAATTCTCTCTTGGTGTAACATACCATCTATAAAACATATTATATATATTTTCTCTATGCTTTAGTTATTTTAATGTTTTTACTCCATATTTGTTCTCCCATTGTTCAAGGTCAACATTATAGCCTAAATTCTGGGCCCATTGAATCATATTGCTTTTAATTATCTCATCTGCCATCAATTCTTTCAGCATCAGAGTGTAGGCTTTCTTTATCAATTTCTCCTCTGGGGCAATCAAAATCTTTTCCATCTGTAAGATTCTTATTGAAACCAATCTTCTTATCCTTGGAATATCTAGATTCTATTTGAGCTCTCTGCCACCAAGATAGATCTTCTTCCAATCTAAGTTAATTCCTAGAGTCCAATATATCCCCATATCTTCTCAGTGGTTCCTCATCATATAAATTAGGTAAAGTAAATGCCTCCAATGGTGCTATCAGTTTCGAGATCTTTATAAAAAAGCTCTTATGTATAGCTTCCCACACCTTCATTAATGATGCTCTTAGCCAGTGTTCCTTAAAATATTTGTGCCTTTCCACACCATAAGAAAGCATGCCACCCCATCATGAGATCATGCCCTTCTAATCTCAGTGTCCTCTTATCCTCTAACATAATCCATTCTCTAATCCAGGCTAGCACCGCTGCTCTATAATACAATGTCCAATTTGACAGTCCAAAGCCGCCTCTTTCTTTTAAGTCCTGTAATGCCTTCAGTCTTACTCTTGGACGTTTTCCTTGCTAGATGAACTTTGAAACAAGTTGGTCTAGTTCTTTAAAAATCCTGAGGTTTTGCAAGATCGGAATTGTCTGGAATAAAAAAATCCATTTTGGAAGGATATTCATTTTAATTAAGGCTATTCGTCCCATCAACGATATTTGTAAATCCTTCCACTTTCTTAGGTCTTGCTTCGTCACTTTCAATAACTCCTTATAATTATTCTCTTGCAAAGAACTACATTTATTTGCCACATTGATTCCCAAATATTTTACTTTTTCACATACCCGGTAACCAGAGGCCGCTTGTAGCTTGTTTTTTTGCTCCATCCTCATATTCTTTGTCATTATCTTTGTTTTATTTATATTAACTTTCAATCCAGCCACCTGGCCATACTCCCAGAGTGCCCTATTCAGTTCAGAGATTGAGGAGAGTGGATCCTCTAATATAAATACAAGATCATCCGCAAAAGCTAATAGCTTATATTCTTCTCCACTCACCTTTAACCCCCTAATCTTTTTGTCATTTCTTACCACTTCATTTAATAACTCCAAAGCAAAGATATATAATAATGGTGATAAAGGGCAACCTTGCCTCATTCCTTTTTGTATCTTAAAATTTCCCGTTCGATCTTCATTAGCCTTTAAGGTGCCCCAGACTTCTGTTTTGTTTTGCTATAATACATTAACATAGTTACGCCACTGAAATTTTGTGTTTGGACAGTTAAGTTGGTTGCGCTTCTGTCTTGTTAGTTAAATTATTTTAATGCAAAAATCCCCACTCCAGCTAAATTGCAGGGGGGAAGGATTAACACTGTGGAAAATTTCTCACCCACTCATCCCCCCACCCATGGGATTCTGTAAACCCTCTGGGCCTTGAGCACACCAACTGCCCCGTCTTCCTTTACTTGACACTTGACAGCTCTCAGCAATGTGTTTCCCAAGGCATATGTTCTCAGTAGGCTACTGTTTAGGGTTTCAGTTTCTGCATACTTAAGTAGTCCCCCCAAGAATGTCAAAGCACAATCTTGTCTGAAGATGTCATAAGTTTTTCTGTTTTTGTGATTGGTGAGGGTCATCCAGTTTATCTTGGATGTCATGATATTCTTTTAGTATGTCATCATGTTTCTTCATTCGTAACAAACCTCACAACACGTAGTGTGTAAAATAGTCAGCTGTACCCTATACCTTAGTATTCACACAAGCACAACAGAACCAAGATAGAGCCATCCTCCATTTAGTGGGCCTTGAAACCGGAAGACTTAAAAATATGTGTGTATGCACAAACGCAAAAAAATCATTTGAGGCATGCCCAAAGGACAAAACAGGGATAACAGTTTACCAGGGACAGAGAAACACCAGGAAATCAAGATGGTCCTGGGAAAATAAGAACTTAGCCTCTCCGTAATTCTTAAATCCCAGCTAGGTAGGACAAGAAATCATTCTTCTAAATCATCTAAACTTCTCCCAGGATACCAGTTGCATACTTTAGCAAGCCAGCTGGCAGCTGCACAACCAGCTCCAGAGTGAGTTGCCAGCAGCAAAAGGCACAGCTCAGTCTCGCTTCACTTCTTGCAATTCTCTATACCACAAGTCTGCACTGAACACTCCCAACCTATGTCAACTGCACTCTATTGGCGAGCCCCTTCTCAGTTCCTGCTCGGGCCTCCTGGACCACACCCACTCAACACCATCTGCAAACACACTGGCAATTTTATAACTGCAAAGATACGGCCATGTTCCTGGCTATGCAAATCTGGGGGTCCACTAAACAGAGATTTGCACAGACATGGAGTCATGGTACTAAATTCAAAAGCTCTGTAGTAGCAAAGCATGCACACATCCCCTAGTATAAACATCTGGAAACCTGGGAAGGAGGTAATGCTGTCCAAGTTAAAACAAAGCAGGTTTTAAGGTAGCATTTTAAGTAGAACTCAGTGACAGCTAAACCCCATGCAGAAGTCATACACCAAACACACACCCTCAACAGGATCACAAAGGTGGTGATGCACCATATCAATAATAAAAGCTCAGTTGTGATGATCAAGACCCAGAACAGAGGTTGCTGTCCTGAATTTTCCTACCTGTCTCAAGCTACCTGTGATGGACTCCGACAGATGCACCATTACGGAGCTCACAATGAATAAGCCGGATGCACGCAGAGAGCCAAGGGGGCAAAAAATATCAGATACCCAAGAGGAGACAAAAGGTGTGGAGACCTGTTCGGATCTGCTCGAGGTTTTGTTGCCAAGGTGGCCAAGCAGCTTGGCAGCTCACAGACAATTCTTCTAAGTCTCTCTCTCTGTCTCTGTCTGTCTCTCTCTCTCCCCGCTTTTCTGAGCGACAAGCAGGCAACATAATTTCCTTGGCCCAGATTCAATTCAATCAGCATAGGAACTGTCGTGCTCCTCCAAATGCAACTCCCCGCTCTAACAAACATTAAACAACAAACAGAACCTAACAAATATCCACAAGGAAAGGAAAATAAAAAATAAAATTTGTCACCTTTTTTTTTAAAAAAAACACCCTTAAAATTTAGTAGTTTACAATCAACCCTCTACCATTCTGCATTTCACAATTCCACACCTGCCTCCCCAACATATATTGCCACATTCACAGTGCCCCAGCCTTCCATGGCATGTCTGCCAAGCATCCTTGGCAGATCTCCAGCCCATGCCAGCTTTATTCTCTCTCTCTCTCTCCCTCTGTCTCACAGCTTCCCTGCCAACCTCCATCCCAACTGTAGTGCCTTTATGCGACTCCTCTCCCTCCCCTCCTCTTTTTCTGACTGATTTGCCTGCCTGGCAGAACCAGAAAGCAAGCCAACAAAAAGTACCAAGACCCAAATATTCAGAGAAACTAGAGTTTTTTAAAAAAATAAAGAAGCAGGACAAGGAAAAGCTCACCCCCTTTTATGTGTGGCTCCCTATTTCCTTCAGACCAGCACCTGCCCGAACACTCTTGGATGCCCGCCTTGTGCCCTCTACCCTCAGGAGGCTCTGGATGTCAAGAAACGGGGAGAGAAGACAAGACAAGGTGGAGACTGCCATAAGCCTGGCGTCTTTCTTCTCCAAAGGGTGCCAGGTTCTTTTTCCCCTTCTGCCATCAGAAGAAAGTGGCGGGTAGCAGAACAGACACTCTTTTTATATGGCATCAGCTTGCTGAAGCACAAAGCATCATGGGACAGAGAGAGAAAGAAGGGAGGAGGGAAAATGAAAGAATGAGGCAGTAAATGGCAAGGAATGAAGAGACCACAAAGTGTCCTCTCAATATGCCATTTCGAGGCTTCTTTTAAAACACACACACAAGATACAAGAATTCAGAACGAGCACACAAAACTCAAGCATTCACAATAAACTAAGTGGAATGAGGGAGAAGCTGCTAAGAGCTTTTCTTTGGTAATCAAAGTCAGAACCAGAACCTTGTTCTCTCACCAAAGCTCTTCTCATCTTGAAATACATGTTTATGAATGTTGACTCACAAAATAATGTGGCCTCCTCCTTATGATAGTCACTTTTCAAACAGGTCTTATGCATCGGTGGCAAGTTTGCCTCTACCAACAGTGGTTCTCCTGAACGTGGACTCATCTTCTTTTGTCCATACAAATTACTGATATGTATGGGAAAAGGACAAAGGCTGCAACTGTGGAAACCAAAAATGTGGGAGAGGCATAATTGGGAGAGCCTTGCTCAGGATTCCATCTGGATGATCAAAGTAGGGCCATTTCTTTCATGGCCCCATAACTTTGTCACTTATAAGAGAAGTCCACTGGTGTTCAACACTCCAGACAGTTCAAGAGGACCAGAATTTTTCTATTCTGACCAGCTGTATTATGAATGGGATAATAATGGGACAAAAATGTTTACATATTATGAGCCCAAATGAGAACGCTTACAATGATTTCCCTGTTGCAGCTGAGTGGAAGTAGTTCTCCAGGGTCTTGGAAGAGAAAGATCTTTCCCACCACATCCTACTTGAGATCAGAAACTGAACATGAGGCCTTCTGCATGCAAAGCTTGTGCTTTATCACTGCGTATGCCCCTCCCAAGAAAGATGTTTAGGAATGTATCCAAAGTTTAGGAGTATCTACTATCAAGATAACCATTGGGCCATCAAAGCTCAGTATTATCCACCAGAGATGGTTCTTCGGAGACTCAGGTGGAAAGGCATCTTGCTCAGTGCCTGATACCTGAGATTCTTTATCTGGAGATGCTAGGAATTGGACCTTGGACATCCTGCATGCAAAGCAGATGCTCTGCCACTGAGCCATGGACTCTCCCAAAGAGGAGTTGCATTGACTAACAGAACAAGAAAGAAATGGGATAATGACATAGTTTTCCGGGGGTTTTGTTGGTCTTACTTTCACACCCACAGATCTCAAAAGCAAATTCTAGACAACGTTTATCCTGTCTTCCATATACTGTTGGAGAGGGGCCATTCACTCCCTGTGTCAAGGTGAGAAAAAAATGGTAGATAGGTAATTTATATCTACTCAAGAAGGTGGGGTAGGGCTGAGTCATTATCTTGTAGGAGTTCCCCAGGCTGTGACACGTTAATGGAGGAGCTTTCCTGAGGAGGTTCTTTTGCATATGGATTGGCTGTTAAAATTCTAATCTTATCTGTAGTGCTTCTGTAAGATGTAAAGCATTTTGTGTTTTTCAGGACAGGAAAGCATGCCCTATTTATTTTTAAACTCTCTTATTTCCTGTTGAAATTGTGTTTATGTTCTTGAATTTCAATAGCTTCCCTGTGTAATCTGACATGGTAACTGGATGTGTTGTCTTGTGTGTTGGATACTGTGTCCTGTTTGAGTTAGACTATGTTCAGCCACTGCTGATTTTTCAGGTTGGCCCAGTCTGTAGTGTCTTTCATATTCTTTTATTCTTGTCTGAATGCAATGCTGTGTGGTCCCAATGTAAACCTGTCCACAACTGCATGGTATGCGGTATACTCCTGCAGAAGTGAGGGGGTCTCTTCTGTCTTTTACCGATCATAGCATCTGTTGTATTTTTCTGTTGGGTCTGAATACTGTTTGTAGGTTGTGTTTTTTCGTAAGTTCAGGGATTCCTTTGATATATGTCAAAAATACTTTTCCTGTGGGAACCTGTTTTTCCTCAGTTGTTTGTTTTACCTTTGGTTTAATTGCTCATCTGATTTCATTCTTAGAGTAGCCATTCGCTTGAAGTGAGTGGTTTAGATTATTTCGTTCATCGTTAAGATAGTGCAGTTCACATATCCATCTTGCGCAGTCTACTAAGCTTTGATTATGCCTCCTTTTTGCTGAGCGTGGTAATTAGAGTTTTCATGTAAATAACGATCCATGTGAGTTGGTTTTCTGTAGGAATGGGTTTGAAAGGGATTCATTGCTGTCAATTAATAAGCTGCTTCAAAAGAAAAGGTCAATATATACATTAATGAAGTTCACATGATACCTGCCCTCCCCAAGTATAACTGAGGGCATGTCTGTATGACAGGCTCAAAAAGAATGACATCATGAAAATCTGTTATAATCCAATTTGGTATATGAATTTGTTCAGCTCATTAATATTCTTTTATATTACAAATCAAGCACCATTTCCCCAGGAATTTATTATCAGAACACTATACAATGTTCTGCACATGTACACTCAGCATTCAGATAATGAGGCATTCAAAGCTGGCTTATTCTCAATTAAGCTTTCAACAAGTGCTCTGAAACTACACCCTTTTCCTCATGGCAACACTCTCCTTTGAAAGCCCTGCAGGTATCAATGCCATGCAGCAGCAATGGGGCTTACACATAGCAGGTTACCCTGCATTTTTCCTGCCCCAATTCCCATGGTGATCATTCTGCTCCCACTCCCATGCTACAAGTGGAGTTTTTTCCAAGTTTTCTTTTTAAAAAAACAGTAATGGATATACTGAAATGCCAATTGCTGACTGGGGGGAGAACCTCACCAAAGCTCAGTGGGGTTGTGGGGGCAGGGGGTGTTTGCTGTAGGGACCAGGGCAAGGAAAATAGCTACCATGTGGCACAAGTGGCAGCCAGCCCAGTTTTGCTGCAATCCTTCCCAAAACAACGCAACAAAGCCGGCTTGGGAAAGCTTGCAGAAAAGTTGCGGAAAACTCTGGTGGTACATGGAAGCAGTAAAAAACAAACCAAAACATTTCCTAACAGCATTAAACCAAATAACCCACTAGAAACAGCCAGTCACTTTGTAGAGGCAGATACCAAAGTTCTTTAATGTTATTTTAGATATTTATTGCCATATGTGAACTTCGCAACTGTATCATTCCTGGGTGACCTTCAGGGGTTTTTTTTGTGGGGAGTGTGCTTTTCCAAGTGACTCTCCAACACAAATAGTGCTGTGGACTGGGAGGAAATCAGATTACAATTTTCAGAGTTACTTTTTCCCACCATAGAGAACAATGGAGGGAATGGGAGCAACCTGTTTGGGGCGCATAGAATTGGACCCCCTGGTCCAATGTTCTTGAAACTTGGTGGGTATCTTGGGGAGAGGCTCCATCAGCTACCCTGTGAGTTTGGAGCCTCTCCCTCAAACACCCTCCCCTCCAGCCCCTAGAATATACCCTCTGTTTTCACCATTGACTTCAATGGCCCATAGGATATAATGAGGCCGAATTGCAGCCGAATTTCTTTCATTCCCTTCTTTCCTTCTCTCCTTTTCCTCTTTCCCTCCTTCTTCTCTTCTCTCTTTCTTTCTTTCCCACCTTCTTCTATTCTCTTTTTTCCTCCTTTCCCTGTTTCCTTCCTTCTTCGCTCTCTTTCTTTCCCTCCTCCTTTCCTTCTCTTTCTTTCCCTCTTTCCTTCTCTCTACTCTCTCTCTTTCCTTCCCTCTTTCCTCCTTCTGTGGCCCAACTCTAGTGAGAAGGAGTTTAAACTTTAAACCCCTTCTCTCTTAGTTCCCCCACCCAGGCAAGCTGGGGAAGGGAAGGGGAAGCTTTTGAAGATGCCTCCCCCCCTTTTGCTTCCCCTTCTGACATCACTTCCGGTGATGTCAGGGGGTGTGGCATATGCTAATAGCCTAACAGCTCCTTTGCATACCATATGCTAATGAGCTTATACAGCTGTTTTCCAAGAAAAGACACCTGTGTTCGGTTATGTTGCAAGGTAATGCCAGCATTTTTATGTCCTAAGCATGTTGTAACACATACAGGCACACACAGATATACAAGTGGCCAAGAGCCTCCTGAAATGCTTCCTTAAAGGCAAGATGAGGGGAGTGGGAAGCTTCTTTTGGAACAGGAGAAACCATGTCTACACAGTTAATGTCAGAGAGGGACAATTTGTACCAGTTTCCTCAGCTCCCTGGATAACAAACCAAAACATCTGGGGACTCAAATGTTGGAACAAATGTTGTTTCACCAGTGTGCACCAACACATGATGACTACACTCCAAAAATGATGTGAGCTCCATCAAGAGGAGGAAAGGGTGCACAAAAAGGCAACCAAAACAATTGAGTGATTGGTACACCTTCCCTAAGAGAAAAGGTTAAAGAGTGTAAAGGTTTTCAGTTTGGAACAGACAATTAAGGAGAAGAGAATGATAGAGATTTATAAAAATGAATATGGTACAGAAAAAGAGTCAAGCACAACTTTCTCTCTCTCTCCCATAATTCACTTCCAGTTGAATGGGCAGTAGATTCAAGACAGATAAAAACACTTCTTTATACAACACATACTTATGGAATTCACTGTTACATAATCAAGCAATGATCACTGGCTTAAATGGCTCAAAAAGGGGATTAACCAAATTCATATTTTCAGGAACAATCTATGTTCTAAATACACTCGGGGGGGGGGAGAGTCGAAGAGGAGGGGATAGGAAGGCTGCTGGGCATCCCTCTCAGTCTTTTATTCCTCTGCTGTCTCCTAGCAACATTATCTGTTGCCATGGAGAGTGCAGCATACCCCATCCCCAATCATCATACAGGGAGCTAGGGCATCATTCCACAGTACGGGCCCTTGGCACATGTTCAGAATCTAAACAGGGATGACACTCTCTTGGGGAAGAACAGCTGGGAAATCAGCATGCAACCTCCACACACTCCCACCTTCCCATACATACGGCCATCTACCCACTGGCATGAATAGAGGGCATACAGTGAGCATGAATAGAGGGCATACAGTGCAAAAACCCAAACAAAACATAGTGATATCTAATGGCTAATGGTAGTGACTTCCAATGCACAGAACATAAACTCAAGGCCAAGTTGCCATAAGCATCATTTTTCATGTGAACACATATACCTATCGCTAGAAAGGAACATATGCTACTCCTTTGCGCATCTAGTATCTGAAGGTATGTGGATCTCACAATGACTATTAGCATCTCTATCCCTTGCACTACAGCTGTATACATGTTCTTAATAACCAATGGATAATGAAAACTTAAGTCATTATGAGAAAGGTCAGAAGAAAATGAAAAATTCAACAGAAGAGCCTCCTCTATCAACACAGAATTAGCCCATGGAAGAATCAGTTCCAAGCCACTGCCTGAAAGCCCTTGCTGAATTAAGAATGCAAAGAGCCCTTCTAGATCAAATGAAAAACCCATCCTGGAGGTTCCATTCAGTTTTAATAGCCAATAACTCCATGAGTTTCTCTCATGCCCTGTTTAATCCATCTAAACTAGCAGCCATCATGACAGTGAATTCCATAAAATCCATAAATTATATGTGTTATGTGAAGAAGAGAACCAAGAACAATTGTAACAGAAGTTAGCCAGTTCATAAGAAGTTCCCTGCTAGGTCAGATTAAAAGTCCATTAGTCTACCCTCATGTTTCCCACAGAGGCCAACCAGATGCCTTCAGGAAGCCCACAAGCGGGACTCATGAAATACTCTTTGGCCACAGATGCCCACAGAAACTGATGCACTGCCTTTGAGTGTGAAAGTTCCATTTTGCTGTCATGACTAATACTGCCTTTAGGAAACCAGTAAAAAGATCAGATGGTGGAAATTTCTCTAAGGCCATTTATTTGGTAGAGCAAGGATGTCAAACATATGGCTCACAGGCCAGAACCAGCCCATCCAGGTCTCTTATCCGGCCCGTGAGCAACTGGTACAAGGCAGGAAAGACTGGCGGCAGCTTGGGAAGGGGCAAGCAGGCACACACAGTGAGGTATGTGTGGTTGAAGCTGTCAAGAAACAGAAAGGAAATGGCTAGAGGGTGAGGCAAAGAGGCTGAGGTAAAATAGAGGTGGGGCATAGTTCCCTCTCAGCTGTGCTAGGGAGTGCTGGCACACAAAATTTTAACAGCCAGCTCAGAGAATTTCTGTTTCAGCCTACAGATACTGCTTCAGCCCATTGGAAACCATGGAGGATGGGGGCATTTCCTTCTAGAGCCTATAGAATTGAACCCCCTGATCCAATCCTTTTGAAACTTGGGAGATGTATATGGAGAGGCACCAGCAGCTATGCTGCAAATTTACTGCCTCTACCTCAAAAAACAGCCCCCCAGAGCCCCAGATACCCCCCAGATTGATTCTCCATTATAGCCTATGGGACCCATTGACTATAATGGTCCCCATAGGCTACAATGGAGCTGGGGGGAAAGATTTATTTATTTATTTTTGCATACCCCTATTATGCTTTTCAGTATGATTTGTAAGCTGCCTTGAGTCACAGGGAAAAGTGGGGAATAACTATTAGAATAAATAAGTAGTTTGGGTAGGTTGATAACATTTAAGCAACTTCCTGTTTTTTTAGGTTAGGCAGGGTTCTGACAGTGATTGTTCCTGAAGAAGTGAGCAGTGACTCATGAAAGCTCATACACTGCTACATATCTAGTTAGTCTTCAAGGTGCTACAGGACTCTTTTCTACTGTTCCTCCTTTATTAAACTTGACCTGTTATGTACGGGGACCGCCACCAGGGGTCCACGGGCACAGCATGGAGCTTGGCTCCCCTAAATAGAAGGATCCTTGGATCCTAATCCACCTAGTATCTACCAATCGTACCTGGGGCAGGAAATTCAAACCCTCCAATGGGATACTGGGAGTACTGGGTGGTGGTGTATATAGTTGGCCTTGCAGGGCCGTTTAGTTCTCTTGTTGTGAAGTACCAATAAGCGCGTCAGACCGCATGTCATAGTCTGAGTCCTCCAAGTGGCACTTTTCACCTGTAATGCTGGTTGTCACATTTCACTAAAAAAGAAAAAGAAAAAAGTAGACTGCAAGAGTTCCCCCTGCCCCAAATGCTGGTATGTCTTCTAAGGCTCAGCACAGAGTGACAGCATGAGGCCAGGTCTACCTGTTCTCCGGTGGACAGGTCTACCAATATAGTGGACTGAGGTGGGTAGATTTTTTCTCTGGAGGACAAGTCTACCAATATAGTGGAAATGGGTAAGATTTGACCTCATTCTGTTTTCTCTTATAATGTTTAAATTATTCTTAAATACAGTTCAAATATAATTTAAAAGGATTTATTTTGAGATTTTTACAAGGTTATGGAAGTAATCTTCTAAAAAACTAATTTACATGATAGTCAAACATAGACTTGCTCACAACTGTAACGCCACTGGGTTTTTTTCGCTCACAAAGTAGAATTTCTGCTCACAAGACTGTGGAACTTAGAGGGAACATTGGGGCAACAAGGCAGAGAAAGAGGCGACGTGGTGTTTTTTTCCATCCCACCTTCTCTGACCACAGATCCGTGAGGATTGCTGAAACCATGCCATGGGGGGCAGAGCCCAGCAGACAGCATTGCCATCCACCAACCAGCTTCATGTTTTTTCAAATGGCAACTGTGAGTGTGGTTGACAAGGGCAAGTGTGTAAAGTGGCGATTTCCTGACAAATCGACAGGGCCAGTGGGGGGAGAGAGGAGGAAAAGAGCCAGCACATGGACTGGGAAGCAACTGGTGTCTTATGTGTGCCACTCTGAGGGGAAAGACATTCCAAAGGGGAAAAGGAGCACCATTGATGATGATGCATGTCTGAAACACCAGGAGACAGAGTGAACGTTGGAGTGGGTGGGGGACAGTGACCTCGCTTCTCCCCCCCCATCTGTTCTCAGCCTGTGAGAGAAAAGGGGTCACAGGAGGACAAAAGGCATCCCCTGGAGGTTTTGGAAACAGCCTCTCTGCCAGGCTTTCCCCTCAGCCATGCCGCTTCTGTGGGAAATGCAGGAGGGATGAGAACAGGGGGTGGGGAATCTGGGAGAGCCAGATTCTGACTTCCTCTCCACCTGGGCAAGGACCCTGTTATCTGGGTCGCCTGGGGCCAGCTGCTCAGTCTGGCCCACCTCACAGGGTTGTGGGGGGATGCATGGTGGAGGGGGAGCCCAGTGTACCTCCTTGAGATCTTTAGAGGTAAGATAGGGAAACAGAGGAAACAAAGAAGAAGAGATGGATCATAACTGTGCTCAGCTGCTGAGGCTGGGCATACAGGCAGGTGCAGAAAAAGTACCTTATTTACTTGCAAGAAAGAGGACTCATCTCCTAAAAGTGCCATACATACAAAAAGTAATTCATTTGTATGGAAATGTAAGATATCCCCCTTTTTATCCCTTGGAAAAAACCCTAGTCTTGCATATTTTAAGTACATTTATTGGGGGTTTTGTGAGTTCCCCAATAAATTGTTTTCACTACTAGGAATCAATTGCTTTTGTATTTTGAGTTAAAAATAATATTGCTAATTGGGTTCTCCTATGTCCTTTATAAAGTTTACATCTCTAATAACACATGGCCTGGAATGACAAAGTGACATTTATGTCAGATCTGGCCCTTGTAACAAATGCGTTTGACAGCTCTGTGCTAGAGCTTTTAGTTAGGGTTTGAGCTGCAGGCAAGTTTTCTCTAAGTGGCTGTGCAAGGCACCCTTCCCTGCCTGCCATGTCTTCTAATGAGGACTAGTTAACAGAATGTCAAATATTCCCTGTTCATGTATCTAGCACTCTTTAAAGTAATTTAACCATTTAAAACATATATATCTTTGTCCTATTTTTTGCTTTCTTTTATTATTTATTTAAAACATTCCTATGCCACATTTCCACTGAAACAGGGTGCCCAAAGCAGCAAAAACCAATAAAAATTCAGCATTAAAACAGCATTTAAAATAAAGTATATATAAAATAAATAATTCAATGTAAACATATAAACACACATACACACAGAAGAACACAACCAGGGAGTAGTGCCAACAACAATTATTGAGGGTACATGAAGCAAAAGAAAATAGTTTTGTTGGACAAACAGTTCTGTCATTATACAAAAGAATAAATGGGTATAAATCTGATATTAAAAAAAAACAACACTCAAATAACAGTGGGAGATCTTCCAGGTCATTCCACTGTTGACCTAAGAGTGAGTCTCCAAACAAAGAAGCTTCAAAGGGAGATTTAAATATGAGATTGCTGAACTTGAGTTCATTCACAAATTCAAAACAATGGATGCCCCCCCCCCCAGCTAAACAGGGAAACGGGATTCTCATCTCATTACAGATGGTGATTTTCTGTCCCTAAGCATTTCTCCTCTGCTCTAATCAAGCTGATTGCAATGTTCAATGTATCTCTACATCCTGAGTTCCTCCTTTACAATACCCCTCCCACCTTCTGTATGGGATGTAAGGACTCAGAGGTCTCCATTCTGACTTGTATTTGATGAAGGGAGCATTGACTCTCAAAAGGTTATACCCTGAAAATCTTGTTGGTCTCTAAGAATCTAGCTCTCCACCTGCTTGTAAAAGACAATAAAGGGAGACAGATGATTCTTCCTGCTAAGGGAGTTTCAAAGTTTTGACACCATGATCAAAAAGGCCCTTTCTTAGGTTGCTTCCCATCTAGCCTCAGATGGCAGGGGAACCCAAAGCTGGACCTCCTGATGGCACCTGGTATTTTTGGCCACTGTGTGACAGAGTGTTGGACTAGCTGGGCCATTGGCCTGACCCAGCATTGGCTTCTCTGATGTTCTTATGTTCAGAGCCTTTGAAGATGACCGGAATGGATAGGTAGGTTCATATGGGAGGAGATGGTCCTTATGGTATGCTGGCCCCATGCCATACAGGGCTTTAAAGGTCAATACCAGCACCCTGAATTGGGCCTGGAAGCAAATTGGGAGCCAGTGTAGATGGAACAAGACTGGAGTGATGTGGCCGTATGACCCACTCCAGTCAGCCTTCTTGTCGCAGCATTCTGTACCAGTTGTAGTTTCTGGACAGTTGTCAGAGTTTCTGTATTATCATTTACACTGTGTTCATTGTGCTTTGTTATGTGTGCTTGCTTGCTTGCCTTCTGCTGTGGCGCTTGCGTAGTAGTTGCCAGCTGCAACATGGGAGCGAACTTTCCTACCGCCTAGTCTTATCACGGTGGCCTTGGAGTATAGGCTTCAGAGCGTTCCTCAGTCTAGGGAATTTTCCAGTCCTACGTGACTGGGTGGTGGTGGGGTGATACTCCCGCCTATTAAGTAATCCTCCCGCCAGGAGTTTCCCGTGTGCGCGTTAAAAGTTCATTTGCTAGTTTGGCTTTGCATCACACTATATCAGTGCTTGTCCTATGTCTCCATTCCTGACAATAGCAGTATTACTGTGGGTAACAGCATTGTATTCCAATAAAGCTTCTCTGTATTTGAGGAATGCCTGGATCTACTTGCTATTGAGCCTGACAGAAATTGTCAGGAATCTTCATAACTCCTACCAGTTCCCGCCTCTCCTGGTCAAGATGAGTGGCCCCGGGGGAGTACCGGTGATGGTTCCAGCTACCATGGTCCTGGTCATCATGATTCCTGTAACAACCATCCCTGCCACCACCGTGCCGGTGACCACAGTCCCAGTCACTTTGACCCCAGTCACGACGATACCAGCGACAATGGCGGGACCCCTGACCCCACCGAGCATGACGTCAGGGGTTCCAGTGACCACGGCCATCACTCCAATCTACAGCCCGGACTACCCCGAGGGACGGGGGTGCTATTCCCCGCTCCCACTACCAGTTTGCGCCTGTTCCATGGGACAGATGGGTCACCCAACGAAAGCCACAGGACTGGACGAGAAACCTATTGGACTCAACCCAGACCACTTGGGTGATGCCTGGGGGCCAAAGCCGGGATAGCTTGTTGGATCCTCAGGCGAGTTTCGGAATGGCACCGGGGCGGACTCCCTGGGGGCCAGTGCGGCCCAGTCCTAGCAAGGATGCGGATACCCGGATGGACACTTTGGAAGAGGATTGCCACCGACTCATGCGAGACATGGGAAAGCTGGTGCAGAACCTGCTGAGCATGATGGACCAAGCCATATGAGCCCAAATGGCAGCACAGCCAGCACCAGTGCCAGCACCAGTTCTCGCGCTGGGACCCCAGTTGCCACCGGGACAGCCTCCGCCGGGCCAGCCACCTCCTGGTCAACCGGCTCAAGGATAGCCCCCACCTGGCAGGCCACCAGCACTCCCAGCCCTGGTTCCAGGGCAGCCCCCGCCTCCCCCGCCCTCCACCAGCGCCGGGACCGGTGCCCATCCCAGGGCCAGTGGCACCTCAGCTGATGGCCCGCCCGAAGGATCTCCTGGACATTACTTTTGATGGAGATCCAGAAAGTTTATCCTTCTTCATCCTGCAAGTAAGGAAGTTTGTGCAGCGCTGGGGCCATCTGTTCCAAGATGAAGAACAACAAGTGGATTTTATCACTTCCCGGCTGAGGGGAAACGCTACCAGTTGGTATGTAGCCCTGCATGATGTAGAAGCTGTGGAATTAGGGAGTGTGGATACGTTCATGTGGGCCCTGAGGAACCGCTTTGAAGACCCAGCAGCCGCCCAGAAGGCAGAGGCATTCCTCCATACTTTCAAGCAGGGTTGGCTTACGGTTCATGAATACTCCACTGAGTTCCAGAAGCATGCCGCAAAGATCCAGGACTAGATGGACCCCATGTTGGCCCAACAGTATCGAATGGGGATTGCAGTAGATGTCCGTATTAACGTCCTGAGCTCCAAGGAACCCCGCACTTTGCAGGGCTGAATGGAAGAGGCGGAGCGGGCTGAGAGTCGACTACGCACCATGAAGTTGGATGTTTCGCTAGGGGGTACCAGCCACCTGGCCACCTCTCCCCACCCAAAGGGGAAACAAACTCCACCAACAGCAACCCTGTGAGACCAACGCATGACACAAGGGCTCTGTCTCAAATGTGGAGAAAAGGGCCACTTCACTGCCTCCTGCCCCAAGGAAGACACCGGGAAGGCTTCCTCACGTGAGGAAGACAAACGGTGCCCCGGGACCCCATCAAAAAGGGGAACAGCGAAACCACGTAACCCTCGGGCTCTCTACATGCAAGCCAAATGTTTAGACCCATTGTTGAGTGAGGAGGAGGTCACAGAGTTGCCAGGAAATGAGCAGGTCCTGTTGTAAGTGGCGTGGCACAGCCAGACCCAACCCCAGAAGCGCCTAAAGTGGTGAGCAACTAACCTTCCCTGTTCTTTGTAATCATCATGAATCCTGCCATGATGACCCATATACGGGTGCAGGGCCTTATAGACTCAGGGTGCAGGAGGGATCTCATCAACTCTTCCTTGGTAACAGGATTGGATGCAGTGGTGGTTAAACTGAAAGACCCCATTACATTTACCCAGATGGATGGGTCACCCATGAAAGATCCTTGTAAATTTGAGATTGTGCCATTGAGAGTTGGGGCGGGGGACCACTGGGAACACCGATTGTTTGTGGTGGCCCCACAAGCCAAGTTTCCCCTCATCCTCGGCAGCCCCTGGCTTCATCGGCATGACCCTTATATTTTATGGGAGGATGGTATTGTACGTTTCATCTCCCCGAAGTGTGCCGAGCATAAATGGGATCCCAATTGGGGCACCCCACCTGACAATGAACCACCCCGAGCCTGTCTTGCTATGGAGGAGCTTGCCCGCATCCCCGAGGAATATAGAGACTTATCCCGAATTTTCGAGGAGGAGGAAGCAGATGAACTTCCCCCCCACCGCAACTCAGACTGTGCCATTGAGTTGCTCCTGGGTCATAAAATGCCCAGAGGCAAAATTTATGCCATGAGCCCTGCAGAAAAGGAGGAGTTGCAAAAGTTTATCGACAAAAACCTGGCCCGCGGTTTTATTCGGCCTGCCTCCTCTCCGTTTTCAGCCCCTGTGTTGTTTTGTAAAAAGAAGGATGGAGGTCTTCGGCTTTGTACCGACTACCGGGGGTTGAACGCAGTGTTGGCAACAAATGTGTACCCAATGCCCCTTATTAAAGACCTCCTGGCGGAGGTGGCCCAGGGCAAGATTTTCTCTAAGCTAGATCTGCGGGATGCATATTTTCGGGTGCACATCCGGCAAGGAGATGAATTCAAAACAGCGTTCAACACTCCCTTAGGACATTTCGAATACTGGGTGATGCCATTCGGGCTCCAGGGGGCTCCAGGAGTATTCATGAACTTAATCAATGAAGTGTTGCACCCGTACCTGTTCAAAGGTGTGGTTGTTTACTTGGATGATATCTTGGTGTACTCCCCTGACATGGAATCTCATGTCAAATTAATGAGAGAGGTGCTTACAAAACTTTTGGAACACAAACTGTTTGTCAGGCTTTCTAAGTGTGAGTTCCACCAGTCCTGTATTGACTTTTTGGGCTATCGTATATCCCCCAAGGATCTGGAAATGGATCCTCAAAACGTCCAAGATGTGCTCATTTGGGAGCCCCCCAAAACCCAGAAACAACTTCAAAGTTTCACCGGGTTCGCGAACTTCTACCGCCAGTTTTTGCCTCATTTTGCCCAAGTGAGCCTGCCGCCCACGGACCTCCTAAAGACTAAGGGGAAAGGGGCGGGGGCCTTGCAACCTGGAGCTAAACTGGACTGGACCCCTCAGTGTCAGGAGGTGTTTGATCAATTAAAACAGCTATTCACCACTGGACCAGTCCTAGCGCACCCTGATGAAACTAAAAAAATTGTGGTGCAAGTTGATGCCTCTGATACGGCTATGGGGGGGGCAATTTTGCAAGAGGGTCCCAATGGGAAGCTGTATCCCCTAGCCTATGTGTCATGTAAATTTAATGATACTGAAAGATATTGGCCTATATGGGACAAAGAAGCGGCCTCAATCCGGCTCGCCCTAGCCACCTGGCGGCATTGGTTGGAAGGGGCCTGAGTCCCCTTTGAGGTCTGGACAGACCATAAAAACTTGGAGGTCCTACGCAAACCGCGGAACCTGAATGCCAAGCAATTCCGGTGGGCTGAGTTTTTCTCTAAATTCCAGTTTACCCTTCACCATTTTCCAGGGCGCTCCAACCCCCTGGCGGATGCTCTCTCGTGTCTACCCCAACATGACAGTAAAAGGGTAGAGATCCGCAAGTCCTTTTTCACTCCCTCAGTTAAGCGGGGTGGTGGTGACCCAACAGCAAAGCCAAACCCAAACGCCTCCTCCATGCCAGGGGGCCCCTTGGGAAGAGCGCTTTACAAAAGCTATAACCAATGCAGAAAAACAAGAACTGCAGTCCCAGGAGTCCCTTCAGCTTCGTGCAAATGACTGTTGGTACCGGGGGGGGGGAATTATTTGTACCCGAAGCCATGCAGAAGGAGGTGCTCCAATCGGTCCATGGTACAAAACCAGCTGGTCATTTTGGCTATGTCAAATCTTTGCACTTACTACAAAGGGGTTTCTGGTGGCCCCAGATGAGAAAAGACTTGTCTACCTTTGTGCATTCCTGCCCAATGTGCAGCCTATGCAAGCCGAGGGGGGGGGGAACCCCCCAGACTGTTAAAACCTTTGCCAACCCCCCAAAGACCATGGGAAGTCATTTCTATGGACTTTATCACGGACTTGCCTCCAAGCAAAAATATGACAATTATTTGGGTAGTGGTAGATCTGTTCTCCAAACAAGCCCACTTCATCCCGTTTCTGGGACTACCAACCGCCAGATTGTTGGCAAAGGCATTCATTCAGCATATCGTAAGATTACATATGCTACCAAACAAAATAATCTCCGACCGCAGCTCGCAATTTGTTTCGAAGCTATGGACTGAATTGATGTCTCTAATGGGCATTGAACATGCCCTAAGTAGTGCTTATCACCCAGAGACTGACGGTCAAACTGAACGGGTTAATCAAACCCTTGAACAATATTTACGCTGCTTCACTAATTACCAACAAGACAACTGGGTCGAACTTCTCCCCTTGGCTGAGTTTGCCTACAATAACTCCTGGTACTCATCAACTGGAGTTTCTCCTTTCAAAGCGGCTCTGGGTTATGATAGCCCCCCTTTACCATTCCTCACACGATCACAAAGTGTGGCCGGAGAGGCGGCGGATTGGTGCAAAAAACTCAGTGCCTCCTGGCCACTAATTTGTGAGGCACTAGAAGCGGCAAAGGCTGCCTACAAGGCACAGGCTGATAAGAAAAGGGTGGTGGGTTGGGATCTTCAGCCTGGAAAGTATGTGTATCTATCCACTAAGAACTTACGCCTTCTCCAGCCTTCAAGAAAATTGGCTTGGAAATACATTGGTCCTTTTAAGATCACAAGATGTATCAATGATGTCACTGTGGAATTAGAGTTGCCCAAAACCCTTAAACATATACATCCCATCTTCCATTTCAGCATTCTGAAGCCAGGGCACCCCCCGAACAAATGGCATCCTGAGCGACCTGTGCCACCCCCCCTGATTGTGGATAACAGTGAACATTATGAACTTGCTGACATCCTGGACTCTAAATTGCTATGGGGCCAACTTCACTATTTAGTAGAATGGGTTCACTTTGGTCCCCAACATAGAGAATGGGTTAAGGTTACAGATATCAGGGCACCCTACCTCATCAAAGAATTCCATTGCAAGTTCCCAACGAACTTTCTGTCAGGCTCAATAGCAAGTAGATCCAGGCATTCCTCAAATACAGAGAAGCTTTATTGGAATACAATTCTGTTACCCACAGTAATACTGCTATTTTCAGGAATGGAGACATAATCGGGACAAGCATTGATATAGTGTGATGCAAAGCCAAACTAGCAAATGAACTTTTAGCGCGCACACGGGAAACTCCCGGCGGGAGGATTACTTAATAGGCGGGAGTATCACCACCACCCAGTCACGTAGGACTGGAAAATTCCCCAGACTGAGGAATGCTCCGAAGCCTATACTCCAAGGCCACCGTGATAACACTAGGCGGTAGGAAAGTTTGCTCCCACGTTGCAGCTGGCAACTATTATGCAAGCGCCACAGTGGAAGGCAAGCAAGCAAGCACACATAACAAAGCACAATGAACATATTGTAAATGGTAATACAGAAACTCTGACAATAGTCTTTGAAGGCAGCCCCATGTAAACCACATCCACATATTGGTGGCGACTCGGCCCAAGTATTACGCATGTATTGAGTTGCTTTTGTAGTATGTGGTTTTTAGTGCCTTCTAAAAGATTTATCTGTAGTTTTATCTGTGCCTTCTATCCCAATCACAGAAATGCTCAGTTACACTTAACTAGGCAATTCTAAACTGAGCTACATACCTCTAAATCTACTGAAGAAATTGATAAAAAACTTACAACATCAAATGAACTGTCTTTTAACCAAAGAAATAGCAAAACAAAACTATTTTGAGAATGGAAACAAACCAACTATACGGTTAGCATACAAATTAAGAAAAGAAAGAGAAAAGAAACACAAAGATATTGAGAGATGAAATGGGAGAGGAAAGGAATACTCCTAGAGACTTGAAGAAGGTTGTCGAGACATTTTATAAGAATTTATACCAAAAAAGAGAAGCTACCCAAGAAGAAAACAGGGAATTAAAAAAAAATAACAACATGAAATTTACAGAAGATCAAAGGAAAACCCATCTCCTTTGCTGAAATAACTAAAGTGTTCAAAATAAAGGGAAAACACCGGGTCCAGATGGCCTCCTGGCAGAGTTCTATCAAACATCAAATAATAATGCCATTAAAATTCAGAATACAAAATATTATAAAGGAGAAGAAAATACCAGGAACCTGAAATGAAGCTCTAATCACCTTAATTTATAAACAAGAGACAAATGAGAAGGATATTAAAAACTACAGACCAATATCACTATTGGATGTGGATTATAAAATCTATGCATCTATTTTGGCCTCGAGATTGAAAAGAGTCCTTGTGCAAGTTGTACATCAAGACCTAGAAGACAGATAAGAATTAATGTAAGAACTATTTTGAATGTACTTGAATACTTTGAAGCAAATCCAGAGAAACAGATGGCATTGATCTTTCTAGATGCTGAGAAGGCTTTTGACAATCTTAGCTGGGATTTTATGTTAAATCAATTAACAATTTGGGACTGTGGAGAAACTGTTTATATAATGGTTAGAGCAATTTATACCAAACAACAAGCAAAAATTATGGTAAATGGGGACCTATCACAAAATATTGAAATACAAAAAGGAACCAGGTAAGGGTGCCCACTCTCTCCATTACTTTTTATTTTTGCTCTGGAAACACTTAATGATATATAAAGATACTCAAATTAAAGGACTCAAAATAAAAGAATATAAATTACAAGCATTTGCAGATGACTTAGCATTCATTTTAGAGGATACAATAGAATCTGCTATCCAACTTATAAACACACTACAAGAATATGGGCAGGTAGCTGGCTTTAAAATCAACTTCAAAAAAACTAAAATATTGACAAAAAACTGCACCGAAGACCAAATCCAACAACTACGAAGTGCCTCAGGCATTGAAGTTCAAACGAAAGTGAAATATTTAGGAATAACTTTGATAAATAGATGCAGTTCTCTGCTACAGGACAATTATGTGAAACTCCTGTCAGAAATCAAGAAGGACCTGGAAAAATGGAAAGATCTGCAGATATCTTTCATGGGAAGAATAGCTGTGGTAAAAATGAATATCCTACCAAAACTCATCTTTTTATTCCAAACTATCCCAATCTTAAAAAACCAACAGTATTTTAAGGACTTGGACAAACATATAAGACATTTTATACGGCAAGGGAAGAGACCTAGAATAAAGATGAAAACCCTTCAAGATACGAAAGAAAGAGCAGGATTTGCTCTGTCAGATTGGTCTCGATATTATAAAGTGGCATCCTTGACATGGGTGAGAGATTGGATTATACTGGAAAATTCAAGACTTTTGAAACTAGAAGGACATGACCTATTGCTTGGTTGGCATGCTTTTGTATGGTATAGCAGAGATAATCCACATAGATATTTTAAACAACATATTCATAGAAGCTCATTGCTGAAAACATGGGAAGAAATAAAAAAGCTTTACTACACCAAAATTCCAAAATGGGTCTCACCACTTGAAGCTTTCATGAATCCCAGATTATTTATAAGACATCCAATGTGGAGGTACGAAGACTTGTTAGATAATAAAAGTAATTTAAAAATTCAGGACACTCTCCAAAAACAAGATACTTAATTGAGTTGGTGGGAAAGTGCACAAATGGAATCCAGATATGTTAAGGATAAACAAACTGGTTTTTATCAAAAGGCTATGGAACTGGATAAAATATTGTTGTATACTGATGAAAAACTTATTACAAAACTGTATGTAACATTATTAGAAATAAAAACACAAGATGAGGTGATTAAATGTGCAATGATTAGATGGGCACAAAATTTAGGACATAATATTGAACTAGATCAATGGTCTAAAATATGGGAAACAAATATAAAATATACCAAAGCAATTTCATATAAAGAAAATATATAAAAAATGTTCTATAGATGGTATATGATGCCAGACAAATTAGCGAAATTCTATCCTAATATGTCAAATGATTGCTGGAAATGTAAACAGAATGTTGGATCTTTTTTCATATATGGTGGACATGCGATAAAAGTAAAAAAAAATTGATCTGGATACATGAGATCCTACAAAAATACTATAAACAGATATACCTTTTGTACCAGAATTGTTTTTATTGAATATAATACCAGAAAGCTTTAAAAAATCAGATGTTTATATGATTATACATGTTGTAACTACTGCTAGAATTCTCTATGCTAAATATTGGAGAAAAGAAGAAACACCTTCGAAAGAAGAAATAATCTATAAGCTTTTAGAAACGACGAAGGTGGACAAATTGACTCTGCTCTTACAAGGCAAGAGTGAAGATATCTTTGAAAAAACATGGTCAAATTTGTATAAATGGATTGAGTGGTACCTTAAGTGACAGCTGTTGTAACCATTAAAAGCTATATATAGAAATATTAACAGAAATAGAAACTCTTACTACTACATATGTATATACAAAGTATTATTATAGGTGCAAAAATTACTGGTGTACAAAAAGAAAAGCTTAAGCACTAATGGAATGTATTCCTGATTACTGTATGTTTTGTTTGTTTTTCTGTGTTGATGTCAATGTTGATATTAAGTGTTGGAAAATAAAATTATTATTAAAAAAAAAAGTTTCATCTGTACCAGTAAAACCCTTCACTCTGTACCTTCTATCCCAATCACAGAAATGCTCAATCACACTTAACTAGGCAATTCTAAACTGAGCTACATGCTTCTAAGTCTACTGAAGGGTGTAATGCTGCTTAGGATTGTATGGTTAAGTCTGGCCCTCATTCAAGGCAGGATGTCGAAGTGAGGCATGGCCTGTTTCCCTCTTTGGTTTTGCCCCCTTAACTCACAGGCTTCTGGATCACCACCACGGCCAGGCCTTGATTGCATCTACTAAGCCTTTCCTTTGTATTTATTTATTTCCGTCCTTTATACCTTGCTTAACTCCCCAGTGGCTTGCAATATCATTCTCCCCTCCTCCATTCTACCCTCTAGGTTAGGCTGAAACTGTGTGTGACTGGCCCAAGGTCATCCAGCAAGCTTCCCTGGCCAATTGAAGATTATAGTTTGGGTTTCTCAGATCCAAGTTAAGTGATTAAGTGCATGGACTCTAATCTGGGATGACCTTGGGCAAGCCATAGTTCTGGCACAGCTATTCTTGAAAAAGAGCAGTTTCTGTCAGAGCTCTCTCAGCCCCACCTACCTCACAGGGTATCTGTTATGGGGAGGGGAGGAGAAAGGAGTTTGTAAGCCGCTCTGAGAGACTTTTGGGTGGTGAAGGGTGGTGTATAAATCCAGTCTCTTCTTCTTCACTCTTAACCCCTATACATTTGTCAGCAGCCCAGGACATTCCCATCCCACCCTCCCTTCAAGGAACTCTGGACTGCATGTCTGCTTCTCCTTTCCTCCATTTACAGAGCAGGCCCACTCAGAATCCCACCCACCCCCACCCAGGCTGAAATAGAACTTGTCGGTTATTGATGTGAACAAAAGACCAATGTGTGTGAAGTTTCACCTCTGCACACCTGAGGCAGAGAGGAGAACCCACACAGAGCCACTGAACTTTGGACTTTAACCTCCTGTTTTGCAGCTGGCAATCACATGCAAAATAATTGGCATTTCCAGTTCCTATTTGTTCCAAAAGTCAACTTTTGAAGGCTCTAGGGGGCAAGGGTGACTTTGCAGAAAAGGGGGGATTCTCTGTAGACTGGACAGTAACAGTTTTGTAGGTTACAGATACTTTTTTGTTTCCGAGTGCAAGAGAAAGTCATGTTTCCATTTAAGCCGATGCAGCTGAGCTGGGGCTGGATTCGTAGCCTGATCGTTCAGTAGAATTTCTTCCGCACCCATGGGACAAAGGCTTGCGGAGTGCAGGGACTGAAGAAGTGGAAAGGCCCGAAATGAACCCCAGAGCCCACCTCACAATACCCCCACCACTTCACACACGTCACTCCGAAGCAGAGCCTGTGTGCCGAGTACCTGACACCACGATTGCCTCAGATCTGCTGGACAGAGCTTCTTCCCGGCTGGACAGCTGCGTTTTACCGGGCATCCCTGAGAAGATCAGTCAAACGCTCCCACCGAATGTGCCGGTGACGGTCAAGCTGCGATTCTAGGCGCCTTTACTTCAAGTGTGGCCCATTGAATTCTGAGAGCGGTCCTCCTGCCGAGTAAACATTCAGAGGGATCCGGGCGTTCGGCTTTATATGGAATCTGTTGGAGGCCTCAGGAAGAGATCTTTCACCTGACCTACCCGATCCCTTTAAATTGGAGAAGGAACCTGGAACCTTCTGTATGCAAAGTACATGCTCTACCACTGAGCCTTTTATTAGAACCAACAAAATATGTCAGGCTAGGAGACCCAGGTTCAAATCCCCTCTCATTGTCACCTTAGGCTAGTATACATAAATGGTGCACAGACAGGTGTCTGTCTGTCTCACCTACCTCAGAGGGTTGTTGCATAGGCAAAACGTAGAAGGGAAGAATCTGAGCTCCTTGAACAGAGGGAATTTTTAAAAAAAGAAATGCAGTTGATCCTTGTCTCCTTGTTTCTCCAGTATCTCACATTTCAGCTCTAAGAAGGAAATCACACAAGCATTATAGAGTGTAGAACAGAAGGGGTGCAGTGGTACATCACTCTGTCTGCCATGGATCTGGATTGATTCAGGGACATGGTGCATTTAGAACTGCCTCTTCACATATGCAGTGTGGTAGAATGAAAACCTAAGAGGATCATAGCAATGAGCTCCACATTCATGGGTATGTAGGAAATAGAATCTGCACATACAAGTGTGTACCTGCAGGGCTATCTGCATCACACATTGGAGAAGGCAGAGCTTGCCACTAAAATCTTGCTCCTCCCCTTGCATCTGTTCTACCCACACTGAGTGTCTAAAAAGGGCATTTGTATTCTTCACATCAGAAACTCAATGCTTGAGCATTTGCCAGCTGTCTTTCTGCTTTTCACACATGCAACCAACAATGGCTGAAAAAAGCCCCAAAAAGGAATTTTAGGAACATGCTTTATAAGCCTTGGGGGGGAATGTATGTCAGTCTTATACACATTCAGGTCAATGGTTTGTCTAGTTCAATATTTACTATTTAGTACATTCCTCCAAGGAGCTTCAGGCAATGTATTGGATTCTCTGCCTCCATTTTATCCTCACAGCAACCCTACAAAGTAGGTTAAGCTGAGACAGTGTGACTGAGCCAAGGATACCCAGTGAGTTTCATCATTAGTAGGGATTCTAAGCTGGGTCACCCAGGTTCCTATGCCACTCTCGGATTGGCAGCAGATCTCCGGAGTCTCAGGCAGACAAAGGCTAGAGATCTTTCACTGGAGATGCCAGAGATTAAATTTGGCACCTATTGCATGAGGTCTGGTGTGGCTCCTTCCACACACATAACATTTCCGTGTACTGAAGCAGATCATTGGTGGACCAGTTCCAGTATTGTGTGTTTGAACTAGCAGCAGCTCTTCAAGGGGAAGAATCTTCTGCAGCAGTCAAAATGCTTTTTTTTTTTGGTCAAGTTTATCACTTTTTCATGGTCTATAACAACTTACAAATATTTCCCGTATGTATGTTTGAGTCTATAATTTCCAAACCTTGTTTACCCATTTATACAGACGCGCCCATCTCTTACTAAAAATATTCTCATCCTTCTCCTGAAGTAACAGGTTTAATTTATCAATTTCTGCTATTTCTAATCTAATTGCCACTTCCTCTTTCATGGGTAATCCGTCTTGCTTCCAGTACTTGGCCAACAATATTCTAGCAGTTGTTACAATATTAACATATACTTATCCTTCTGTTTATAACACTCTGGGAGCATATTTAACATGAAAATTTCTGGGGACAGAGCAAGATTTATATTTGTAATTTCAAATATTATCTTTTGTATCATCTTCCAATAAATGTGAAACTTTTCACA
Source organism: Gekko gecko (assembly GCA_029375565.1). Classification (NCBI taxonomy): domain Eukaryota; kingdom Metazoa; phylum Chordata; class Lepidosauria; order Squamata; family Gekkonidae; genus Gekko; species Gekko gecko. Next base: position 210,139,373 of record JAPDNY010000005.1, on the reverse strand, counting down.
CTGCCACCACACATGGAAAAAAGTTCCCACGTTCATTTTACATTTCCAGCAATTTTTAGAGAACGAAGGAAAACACTTAGCTAGCCTATCTGGAGACCAATAGCAACGGTGAAATACTTTGTAGATGTTTTCTTTATAATTTATAGCTCTCATATATTTTAGAGAATTCCACATAGTTGCCCACTTCTCCATATCCACACAGTGACCGAAATCCTTCATCCATGATGCCATTGTTGAATTAACTACTTCATCACTCATATAATCTTCTAGTAAAAATTTATAGAGTTCCTGTATCCTTTTATCACTTGTTGACAGCCAAATCTTATCTAATTGGGTTTTAGATTCTTGGAACCCTATTATAACATCTTTAGAGTATCTTGATTGGAGTTGCAAAATTTCCCACCAATCTAGTTTAGTCTTATAAAGTGATAATAGATTCTCCCCTGATTTTAACTTATTTTCATCTAGCAGAGTTTCATAACTTTCCCTATCACATGCATTGATAAGGGAAGGCTTTATAAATGCTTCAAGCGGGGATACCCACTTTGGTATCTTACTATAATATCTTTCTTTTACTTCATTCCAAACCTTGGCCACAGCTCCCTTTATAACATGATGTCTAAAATTAGCATGGATCTTGTCCTTCCCATACCGTACACACGCATGCCATCCCATTCTAAGATCATGTCCTTCCAAATTTAGAATTCTGGTGTTTTCTAATCGAATCCACTCTGTTATCCAATTTAAAGCTGTCGCCTGGTAGTACAACTTCTAGTTGGGTAGCCCAAACCCTCCTCTTTCCTTTCTGTCCTGAAGAGTCTTCCATTTAATTCTAGCCCGTCTAGGGTATTAAATAAACTTTTTAACAATTTTATCCATTTCCGTGAAAAAATTGAAATTTTTTAGTATAGGAATATTTTGGGCTAAGAAAAGAAACTTCGGTAAAATAATCATTTTTTATAGTCGCTATTCTGCCGAACAGGGACAGCTGTATATCTTTCCATCTTTGCAGATCTTTATCAATTTCCTTAAGGAACTTATAATAATTATCTTCTACAAGCAAACTATTCCTGTTTGATATTGTTATTCCTAAGTACTTAACTTTCCTCACTATCTCTATTTCAATTATCTTTTGTATGTCTTGTATTGTACTAGGCATACAGTTCTTTGTTATTATCTTAGGTTTTTTTAAATTCATTTTTAGTCCGGCTATGTGACCAAATTCCTCTATTGTTCCTAATAGCGGCGTTAATGATCCTAACAGGTTTTCCGTTATAAAGACAATATTGTCTGTGAAAGCCAGTAACTTAAATTCAGGTCCTTTCACCTTTAAACAGTTGTTAGCCTGATTGCTCGTAATTATTAATAATAAAGGGGGCAGATAATTAATTATCAATAGGCAATTGGTTGCGGGAGCAAACACCTGTGTATACAGAAGTCCCGCCCCTCCGGGAGGTATAGGTAACAGACCAGGAGACTTTATGAGGTTGAAAATAAAGTCCTTTACTGGAGTTCTTCACAAGCAAACAATACACAGTCTCACACACAATTACACAAGTCTAGGAAAATAAAGAGAGAGGCATAAGCACATTTGCATTAGCAGGTAAGCGTTGGTGGGCAATATTTACCAGTCCCATCATGCAAAGCGTTCCTCAGGAAAAATGGAGGGGAAGAAAATAGAAAAATGGGGCCACGTGGCCTGAACCAGCAGGTAACATACGGAAACTCAGGCTGCAGACCTAGAGTTTAAAGATGGAGGCAGGGGTTGGGGATAGCAAGCTGGACGTAAGAGGGTCAAAGGTTCCATAGGGGTCGTAGAGCAGACAGAGAGCCGGTGGTCAGGCATCCCCTTATATGCAGGAGGGAGGGGGGCTGGTCACAAACCCTGGTCACACCTCCTGGTAAGTCCGTCCCTGAAAATACCCTATTGGTTGGAAGGTTTAGGGGAGGTGGGACTGAGGAGTGGTCAATATTGAGGGCTAGAAGCTTAACTCATGTCTGGCACCTAGTAGCAGGCAGGATGAGTCACCGGGCTGATTCCATTGTCCTTTTGATGAGTTTAGCCAGGCTGCTGATGGCTAGCAATTAGTTGCCAGGCAACAATGAATAGTCTCTTCCTGGTCTACGTGAGGTCTTGCAGGTGGGGGGGGAGGGAAAGAGGCTGCCTGCATGAGTTAGAAGGAACTCTTAATGGCAGTTTTGGAGTTCTTTGTCCTTGTTCTTCAGCAAGGCATAGTGCTGTGTTTAGTGTATACTGGGGCTGTTCCATTCTTCTTCAGGAAAAACTGGTAACCTTTGCTGAGCACTGGAGCTGCTGGGGAAGGTCAGGAGGATGTCTCTTGCCTAAAATGCAGTCTCTTCTGGCATCATAATGGGTTTACCCTTTGGCACAGTTTATTATTTTATTATAGTTCATAGAAAGGCTAAAAAGCCTTGCAGGGCAACACAGTATCATTTAATGTCTCAAGGGCGAAAATAAATAATAAGGGTGATAGAGGGCAACCCTGTCTCATGCCTTTCTGAATCTCAGTACTTGCTGACATATCACCATTGAAAATTACATTAGCATATTGTTTCTTATAGATTGCTCAAATCATTCTTAGGAATTGAGCTCCACAATCCCACATGTCAAGTTTTTGAAGTATAAACTCCCACAATATATTATCAAAAGCCTTCTCTGCGTCAAGAAACATTAATGCCATTTGCTTCTCCAAGTGGTATTCACAATACTCAATGACATTTAAGATGGTCCTCATATTACTTTTAATTTGTCTCCTAGGTAGAAATCTTGCTTGATCTTGGTGGATTATCTGTGATAGTACTTTTTTAAATCTTGACGCCAAAATATTTCCATATATCTTATACTCCACATTCAGGAGGGATATAGGCCTATAATTTTTAATCTCCTTATCATCTGAATCAGGCTTGTGAATCAAAGTGATGTGCTAGGCAATATTCCGGATACTCCTATACTTTGGAGAAGTTCTTTAAAAAGTGTACTAATCTGGTCTTCAAAGGTCTGATAGAATTCTTTTCTTCTTTCTCCACGCCTCCTGGTTAATACACCATCTTCTTATATATGCTTTGAAAGCATCCCAGACTATACCAATAGATATATCATGTTGCAGGTTCCTTTTAAAAAAATCTTGGACTTTCAGCTTAGTATTTTTTCTAAACTCACGATCTCTTAGCAAACCTAAGTTCATTTTCCAGCAGGATTTTTTTTTTTTTGAACTTCCTTAAGTGACAACAAAACGGGATTATGATCAGCAAATGTTTTTGGCAGTATCTCTGCTTCTAATGTCTCCCTAGCCCAGCTAGCCAAAAGCCATACCATGTCAATTCTTGACCAGGAATTATGTCTAGCCGAGTAGTATGTATAGTCTTTTGTTCCTATATTTCTAGCTCTCCAGATATCAATTAAATTATACTCTTCTGCCATATCTAAAAAAGTTTTGGGTAGTACCTGGCCTATTTTCCTTTTCCTTTGGGATGATTTCCTGTCAACTTCTGGGTCAAAAACCGCATTGAAGTCTCCCACAATACATATATTATCAAATTGTTGACTGTTAACAACCTCATGTAAAACTTTAAAGAAAGGTTCCTGGTTTTGATTTGGAGCGTATATATTTATTATCAAACTCTGTTTCTCCTGTCTTTTTATTTTAATTGCCACGATTCTTCCATCATCAGTGCCAGTTATTAATTCAGGAGATAAATATTCCTTCACATAAATTACTACCCCACATTTCTTCTTACTACCCATTGCAGTAAATTCGTTCCCTAATTTCCTACATTTTAAGTATTTTCCATCCTCTTTTTTTATATGAGTTTCCTAGAGACAAATCACATCTATTTGAAGCTTTTCGAGTTGGTGAAAAGTCTTTCTCCTTTTCTGGGGGCTATTAAGACCGTTCACATTTATCAAAGCAATTTTAAAATTATTTTTGTTTAACATATTTATTTTTTAGAGTCTAGCTCTTTGTTCTTATATTGAAATCTCGTTAGAACTTGTAGTGGGTTTGTTTTTGACACTCTTCTCCCCCTTTTCCCTGTTTTAGGGACCTTTCCCCCTTGTTCTTGTTCTAGTCTATCTTCCTCTGTATCTACATCTAGCACAACTTCTTCTTCTTCATTTACCTCTTCTTTTTGCCACCCTAGCTCCTCACCATATTGTTCTAAGAAGTTTTCTATTTTAAATATAGAATCAATCCTTTGTCTCCTACTAGCATAGTTAAACACTATACCCTCCAGAAGCAACCACCGGTAGGTAATTCCATTTTTCCTCATGAGGTTAGTCAATGTTCCATAACTCTCCCTCCTTTCCATGACATGCCAGGGTATTTCCTTCAAAAAGTTTATCTCTGCTCCTGGTATTATGACTTTCTTTTCATTAGTGGCTTTAATTATTTTATTTTTCATACCTCTTCTATAAAATTTTATATGGGCTTCCCTTGGCTTTTTGTTCCTTCTTGCGTACGCAGAGTTCCTCTGATATACAGCTTCAATTTCATTAGATATTTCCTCTTGGGATCCTACATCCAATTGTTCTGCCAAGTTTTCTATCGGTATTTCCTTTAAATCTTTTTCTAAATTTTCTGGAATAGTCTGGCACCTTTAAAATTAATGCTGCATTATCCATTTCCAAATGTGTAAGAGATTCTTCTATCTTGTCATTTTTAAATTTTAGTTCATGAACCTCATATTCCAGATCATTTATTTTTTCCCAATCTTATAGCTTTTATGAACAATTTTTTGAATTTCCTGTCTTTCACTTATTTGCTTCTTAATTTCTTCTGTCTCAGTTTTGATTTGAACAGTCAACGTGTCTATTTTATCATGTATAGGGTCTATTTCTTTTTTCATTACTTGGGCCACAGAATCTTGTATCATAGCCTTCAGCTCTTTAATTGAAAGCTAAGTAATACTCATGGTATTGAGTTTCATCTGTGCCTGCCCACCTAATTGACTGGGAGATGGTATAGATGCTTTCCTGCCACTACTACCACTGCCACTGCTACCTGCCACACTGGCCATATATTAATTGTTTTATTTCTCTCAAACCTCTCTTATTTGTTATCTAAGTTATCAACTCTGTCCCTTACACAGTATCCTCTAAGACATCAAAAACAGCTTAAGACTTAAAGCTTACAATATAACAACCCACTCAGATCCCTATCTTTACAGTCCTCAAATTTTGTTTTCTGTGCTACTACACCTCACCGCTGCTCAGTCTCTTCAGTTCTTCCTTTCTTGTCTCATCTGTCTCACCCTTCTCTTTTTATGTCCTTTCCTTGATGTATCTTTAACTGACTGTTCATGCCCCTAAGGCACTGTTCCGCTTTGCTGCCCTCCTCCTGACCGTCCTGCTCTCTCGTCCAGGCTTCCAATCAATTCACCCCCACAGCTCTCCTAGATCCTCTTTCAAAGTCTCTTCTGCTCATTCTGTCTGTGCATACACCCATCATGCCACTCTCCCAGTAGCCGTTAAGCCATTATGCCACCTTCCGGGTTGCCACCTCATCATTCCCCAGAGCCTTTCCCTCTGTCCATCTCTCCTCATCTCTCTTCCTGGGGGATCTCCAATCCTGCAAAATCGCACCATCACCAAGATGGATCCTGATCTCTATTAAAGACACAGTACTCTGACCAGTGAACAGAACAGATAAAAGGAAAGAAAGAAAAAAGAAATGTAATGCCCACTGCAAAGGTAACTGCTTCCCAATTTTTGACCTTACTCTTATATCCTTTCCTGTTTCCAAAGTATGCTTAACTTTCCTTTTCAGTAGCCGTTTTAAAGAAGCTTCTCTCGCCCCTACGTTCCTTACCTAACTCTATGAGTATTTCTATACATCCAGCCCTATTACACACCCACCCACATAGCACACAAGATACAGATAATAAAGTAGTCTTTCACTTAGCTTCAGTAATGGTCCTCTTGACATCAGATATTCTTAGACTCCCTCTGGTTTTCTTGGTCCCTCTAGTGCTCGGCGTTTTGGGTGTCGAGCCTCCTACTGCTCCCTGCTTCGAGGTCTGCTAGTCATTTCAAGGATTAGGCATTATACCCCTGAAAGCTAGCAGATGACCCTCTTGCCAAGCTCTCTCTTCAGGAGAGGCTTTTGAGGCGTTGAAATTGCCAGAGAAGCTGCAGGTTAGGTTGTAGTGAGACGAGCTCTTCACACACAACCTCTTCTCGTGGAACCAGACACCATCTTTTTCACAGAGCAGCTCATTTTTTGTCAAAATGCTTTCAAGATCCAGGTGTGTCTCTTTATAGAACCAAATATGGCTCTTTAAAAAAGAAAACCAATCTTAAAGTTAAGGTCACTTGGAAGAGTGGGTGGGATGCTAGAGCAACCAGGATGTGAAGGGGATGGCTGGTAAAAAAACTGACAGGACTAAAGGGATTCATCCTGACATGGATAGCCCAGGCTAGCCTGATCTCGCCAGTTCTCAGAAGCTAAGTAAGGCTGACCCTGGCTAGTATTTGGATCATGGGAGACCATCAAGCAATAGCAGGGATGTGATGTGGAGGCACAGAATCATAGAATCATAGAATGTTAGAGTTGGAAGGGACCTTGCAGGTCATCTAGTCCAACCCCCTGCACTCTGCAGGAGGATAGCCAAAAGATAGCCCTACAACATACCTGAAAGATGGTCATCCAGCCTCTGCTTGAAAATGTCCAGTGAAGGAGCATCCACCACCTCCCAAGGCATTTTGTTCCACTGCTCATCCACTCTGACAGTTAGGAAGTTTCTCCTAATATTTAGCTGGTATTGACTCCCTTGTCATTTCCACCCATTAGATCTAGTCTTGCAATCCGGAGCAAGAGAGAATGGATCTGCTCCATCTTCTACATGACAGCCCTTCAAATATTTGTAGACTACAATCATGTCCCCTCTAAACCTTCTCTTTCCCAGGCTAAACATACCCAACTCTTTCATCCTTTCCTCATAAGACTTGGATTCAAACCCTCTCACCATCCTGGTTGCCCTCTTCTGGACATGCTGAAGCTTGTCAACATCCTTCCTAAAGTGTGGTGCCCAAAACTGGACACAGTACTCCAGGTGAGGCCTGACCATAGCAGAATAGAGCGGGACTACTACCTCCCATGATCTGGACACAATGCTTCTGTTAATGCATCCTATGATTGCATTAGCTTTCTTCACAGCCACATCACACTGTGATGAGCTTGTTATCAACCAGAACACCTAGATCCCTCTCACATGTGCTGCTGTCAAGCCAAGTCCCTCCCATTCTATATCTGTGCCTTTGATTTTTTGTGCCTAGGTGTAGGACTTTGCATTTATCTCTATTGAATTTCATTTTATTTGCCTCAGCCCACTGTTCCAGCCTATCCATATCATTTTGAATCCTGACTCTGTCTTCTTCAGAATTAGCAATCCCACCCAGCTTCGTGTCATCTGCAAATTTGATAAGCATCCCCTCTATGTCTTCCTCCAGGTCATTTATAAAAACATTGAACAACACTGGGCCCAGGACTGAGCCCTGTGGCACTCCACTCGAGACTTCCCTCCATGTAGACACAGAGCCATTTACGAGCACTCGTTGGATACGATTTTTCAATCAACCATGAATCCATCCAACAGTTGCACCATCCAGCCCACACTTAACCAGTTTATCCTCAAGGATAACTTTGTCAAATGCTTTCCTGAAATCTAGATATACTATGTCCACAGCATTGCCAGAGTCAATCATTTTAGTAACTCTGTCAAATCAGTTTTCCTGAAGTCCAGGATACAAGTCCTACTATGTCTTGGTTTCACATCCTTCTCTATGTCAGATTCCAAGCTGACATGGTCACTATTCCCCAAGGATCCCACAACATTCACTTCATCAACCAGTTCTTCCCTGTTAGGCAGGATTAAATCCAGGATAGCAGATCCTCTGGTTCCCACGTCCACCTTTTGAGAGATGAAGTTGTCCACAAGACTGTCCAAGAATCTGTGGGATGGCCCATGTCTAGCAGAGCTAGATTTCCAGCAAATATCTGGATAGTTGAAATCTCCCATAACCACTACATCCTGTCTCTGTGAAAGTTTAGCAAGCTGTTGTACAAATGCTTCATCCAGTTCCTCTGGCTGATTTGGAGGTCTGTAGTGTACCCCCACAACTATATCACCTTCTTTTTTCCCTTGCTGTATCCTTACCCACACACTTTCAACAGGACAACTGGTGACAAAATCAGAAGAAATGGATCAGAAAGTTAAAAGATCCCTACAAGAAAATACAAGACTGGAGTCCATAATGGAATATAGAGCTACTCAGAACCATTTGAGATTGAGAGGAATTGATGAGGAGGAAGATCAGGATATTCGGGCCTTAGTAATTAATACTCTGACAACTTATATAGGGGAAGATCAAGGAGATTTGGAGTCAGACTTTGACCTAATCTACAGAGTAAACTCAGCTTATGCCAAGAGAAAGAAATTACCCAGAGATGTGATTGTTCAATTTGTGACTACAAAAATGAAAGAAGACATTTTCAAGAAGCAGTTTACACAACCGTTGGAAATTAATGGAAAGAAAATAATAATTTTAAGAGAAATTCCGAGAATGATTTTACAAGACAGAAAGAAATTTAATAAATTAACAGACAGGTTAAGAGAATTGAGCATCAGGTTTAGATGGGAGATTCCACATGGATTATCATTTTCGTACAACTCAGTGAGAGTTACAATCAAAACAGAAGGAGATATGCTCAGATTCAAAGAGAGCAATTTTGATGATTTTAAAGACATTTAATCCAAAACAATGATGGATTACAAATTTTTATCTTGGAATGTAAATGGACTAAATTCACCAAACAAAAGAAGATTAGTGAATCATTGGCTACAGAAACAAAAATGTAACATAATTTGTTTGCAAGAAACACATATTAGAAAACAAGATAATAAATATCTGATCAATAAAAAATTGGGAGAAGAATTTCATTCATCAGCAATTAATAAGAAAAAAGGAACAGTGATATATATTTCTAAAGATTTGGAACCTAAACAGATCTTCTCAGATAAGGAAGGAAGATACGTTGGCGTGGAAATAATGATGTACAGAAAAAGGACATTGCTTGTAAACATATATGCATCCAATGGTGCAAAAGAGACTTTTTTCAATGATTTGACAAGAGAGTTGGACTGTCTAAACTATGATCAAATTGTCTTTGCAGGAGATTTCAATGGCACGGTCAACAACGTATTGGACAGAAAGTCTAATGCAATCGGAGAGGCGGTTGGAAAACTGCCAAAAAAAATTTTCCAGCTGATGAAGCAAGAGAAGCTAGAAGATGTTTGGAGGAAGTGGAACCCTAAGACAAAGGATTATACATTTTACTCCAACAGGCATAGTTCCTTTTCTAGAATTGATATGATTTGGATGTCAGAGGAGATGGCACTAAAAACTCATAAAATTGAAATTTTACCGAAAAATAACTCAGATCATAATCCTTTACTTTGGACATCTAAAGAAAAATCAAAACAACTATACTGGAGAATCAATGAGGACCAAAAATTGATTAATGAGACTTTAAAGGAAGAAACGAAAAAAAAATTTGAAATTAATTTGGACAAAGGTACTGATATACAGGTTGTATGGGATACATACAAAGCGGTAATGAGAGGTTTGCTTATCTCTCTGAACTCTAAAGATAAAAAGCAAAGGATGCAACAACAAAATGACCTTCATGAAAAAATTCGACAAAAGGAAAAGGAACTGAAGAAAAGACCAGGGAAGAAAAAAATTATTAAAGAGATCCACTTTCTACAGGATCAACTGAATATTCTACTAAATAGAGAATTATATTGGAATTTGAAGAAATTACAGCAAAAAGCATTTGAGGGTGCAAATAAACCAGGAAAATTTTTAGCGTGGCAATTGAAAAATAGAAAAGAAAGGAATTTTATAAGCAAGATTATTGAAGATGGGAAAGATGTAGTAGATCTGAAAGGCATAAAAAGAGCTTTTTTCAAATACTACGCCAAATTGTTTAAAAAGAAAGGAATTGACCAACAGAAAATTAAGAGATATTTGGAAAATATTGAAGTACCAGAGCTGGGACAACAAATTAAAGAATTATTAAATGGACTAGTAACAAAAGAAGAAGTAACAAGGGTGATAGAAGACGCAAAGTTGGGCAAAGCTCCAGGTCCAGACGGCTTTACAGCAAAATTTTATAAGAAATTTAAGGAGGAGCTAACCCCTATTTTAGTGCTTCTGTCAAACGAGATAAGAAGGACTAAACGGATCCCAGATTCATGGAAAGAAGCAAATATCTCACTTATACCTAAAGAAGGTTTGGACTTAACTAACGTAAAGAATTATAGACCAATATCGCTACTAAATAATGACTACAAAATATTTGCAAAAATAATCACAGAAAGGTTGAAAAAATATTTGAAAGATGTTATAGCGGAAGAACAAGCTGGTTTTCTACCAAATAGACAAATTAGAGACAATCTGAGAGTGGTGATTGATGCTATTGAATACTATGATAAACATCCAGAAAAAGAAGTTGGATTCCTCTTTTTAGATGCGGAAAAAGCTTTTGACAATTTAAATTGGGAGTTCATGTTGCAAGTAATTGAAAAAATGGATATAGGACAGTCCTTTTTAAATATGATTGTGGCAATATATTCAGAACAGAAAGCAGCTTTGAACATAAACAAAGAAAGAACAGACTTTTTCCAAGTTCAAAAGGGAACACGACAAGGCTGCCCGTTATCTCTGTTACTGTTTATCTGGATATTGGAAATATTATTGATAGAGATAAGAAAAGACAATGGCATTGAAGGACTTAAAGTAAAAGGCTTTGTGCATAAATATAGAGCTTTTGCAGATGATGTTTATGATTCAAGATCCAATTGAGAATATACCACAATTGATGGAAAAAATTGAAGAATTTGGAACAGTTGCGGGATTTTATGTCAATAAAAGCAAAACGAAAGTGATGTGTAAAAATATGACGAAGCAGACGCAGAAAAAGCCTTCGATAATGTTAATTGGGAATACTTAAAACAGAAGTTAACTTTATGGAACTGCGGTGAAAAATTTCTTAATTCAATCAAAGCCATTTATGAAGATCAAAACGCGAAAATTATTATCAATGGAGATGTAACTAGTAATATTCCTATACAAAAGGGTACGAGACAGGGATGCCCCTTATCACCGTTACTATTTATTTTTGGACTAGAGACTTTAAATGATATAGTGAGAAACAATGAGAATATAACGGGGGCAAAAATAAAAAAAGAACAATATAAATTACAGGCTTTTGCAGATGACCTGGTATTAATTCTGGAAGATCCAATAAAAGCGTTGCCATACTTATTGGAAGATCTATATGATTATGGTCAAATTGCGGGTTTGAGAATTAATATAAAGAAAACAAAAATCATAACTAAAAACTGTATGACCGCACAAATTACCAATATTCAAAATATTTCAAAGATTCAGGTAGTCGAAAAAATTAAGTATTTAGGAATTATCCTGACAAATAACAATAAAAACCTTTATAAAAATAATTATTTGAAACTTCTAGCGGAAATAAAAAAGGATCTTAATAGATGGCAGGACCTACACATTTCATTTATGGGCAGAATTGCCACTATTAAAATGAATATTTTACCGCGTTTTTTATTTTTGGCTCAAGCTATCCCTATATTAACAAATAAAAGGTTTTTTGAAGAAATAAATACAGTAGTCAAAACATTTATATGGCATGCTAAGAAACCAAGAATCAGTAGAAAATTACTCACAGATAAGAAAGAAAAGGGAGGCCTAGGTTTGCCAAATTGGAATTTGTACTACCAGGCGGCAGCAATGGGATGGATACGAGAATGGATCCAATTAGAAGATGAAAGAACATTGAAATTAGAAGGACACGATCTACCTATGGACTGGCATGCCCATATCTGGTATAACATGGATAAAAGCCAACAAATGTTTGTAAACCATGCAATAAGGGGCCCCCTAATGAAAATCTGGAAAGAAATTAAAATGAGATATTATTCCAAAATTCCGATTTGGGTATCACCTGTGGAGGCTTTTACGCTACCGTCGCTTTGGTCCAAGGAAAAAAAACTAATTTATGAAAACCTATTGACAGAAAATAGAGAATTAATACCATTAGACTCACAAGAGATCCGAAATGCAAATTTAACCCCTGGGAAAAAATACAGCTAAAATCTAGATTTGCTAAAGATAAAAAAATAAATTTCATGAATAAGTACTCCCAATTAGACAAAATCTGGCTTTCATCAGCGGATAAATTAATACAAAAACTGTATAATTTCCTTTTAACAGAGGACCTACTGGATGAAATTGTAAAACCTAATATGATTTGGTGGATGAAAGATATAGGGCAAAACATTACTCTAGAACAATGGTCCAGAATGTGGGATTCTCTTAAGCTGCTCAGAGCTACAAATTATAAAGAAAATATTTATAAGATGTTTTTTAGATGGCACTGGACGCCGGAGAAAGTATCAAAATGCTATAAAAAAGCATCGAATGTCTGCTGGAGGTGCAAAAAAGAAGTGGGAACGTATCTGCATACCTGGTGGAAATGTGAAAAAATAAGAAAATTTTGAAAAATGATTAAAAAAATAATAGAAGATTCCACCAAAGTGAAGCTAGAATTGGAACCAGAGGTTTTTTTGCTAAATATGATACCGGTGAGAATCAATAAAGAAGACCAAAGAATTATCTTATATATAATTACAGCAGCGAGAATAAAAATAGCAAAATTTTGGAAAAAAGAGAATATCCCTAACGCAGAAGAAATTATAGATTCTATACTGGAAATAGCCGAATTAGATAGACTAAATCTTATACTTTCCGGAAAAGAGGATTTAGTTTATGAAAATAGATGGAAAAAAATTTATCATTGGATAGAAAAAAAGACATGAAACATAAACAAATAAACACATCCTCCCAATGCCACTCCTATTTTATCTAGACAGTGTAATAGAAACAGACTTAATTAAGGTATATGCACGATAATATATTAAGAAATTATGCAATGTCTCGCAATTCTGGTTGTAGACCAGGATTTTGTTTTTGTGTATATATGCTGGAAAATTTATAAATAAAAATATTAATAATAATAAAAATATGACGAAGCAGAGACAAATGGAACTTCAGGAGAAAATCCAATGTGAAGTAGTTACAAAGACCAAATATTTAGGAATTGAATTGACTATGAAAAATATTGATTTGTTTAAAAATAATTATGAAAAGGTTTGGCACAGGATCCAGCAAGATATGAAGAAATGGGATACCTTGAATCTATCATTATTGGGAAGAATTGCAACTGTAAAAATGAATGTTTTGCCGCGTTTGATGTTTTTATTTCAGACTATTCCAATATTAAAACAAAGGAAAATACTGGATACGTGGCAGAAAGAACTATCGAAGTTTGTATGGGCAGGAAGAAAGCCAAGGATTAAAATGAAAATTTTATGTGACGCAAAGGAAAGAGGAGGACTACAATTACCAAACCTAAAACTGTATTATGATGCCGTCTGCTTAACATGGCTGGAGCAGTGGATTAACCTTGAGAATAAAAAGTTATTGGCTTTAGAAGGTCATGACAATAAGTTTGGATGGCATGCATATTTATGGTATGGAAAAGTGAAAATGGATAAGTTTTTCAAACACCACTTCATAAGACGATCACTGTTCGAGACTTGGATGAGATATAGAAAATTCTTCTCGGAAGAAAGACCACTTTGGATAGTACCAGCAGAAGTGATTAATCCATATTCAAGAAACCAGGGTTTAGATTGGTTACCCTACAAAAGTCTCTTAAAATTGGAAGGGAAAAACTTTGTACTAAAAGATAGAATTGATGTTGAATTTGAATATGATTGGTTGAAGTATAGACAGATTTATGATTTATTTAAAACAGACAAAAGAGAACATGGTTTTAGAGAAAATTATACTGAAATTGAAACTGTATGGATTGAAAAGGGTAAAAAAATGATTTCAAAACTGTATAAGGTTTTATTGAAATGGTATACTGAGGATGAAATAGTAAAAGAGCAAATGATAAAGTGGGCAGTAAATATTAATAACGAGATACTTATGACATCCTGGGAATATCTGTGGAAAAAGTCAATGAAAATTTCAACTTGTGTAAATGTTAAAGAGAACTGTTATAAAATGATGTATAGATGATATATGACGCCCAAAAAAATTGCTATTATAAATGAAAGTATGTCTAACAAATGTTGGAAATGTAAGAAAAATGAAGGGTCTTTTTACCATATGTGGTGGACATGTGATAAAGCAGTATGTTATTGGACTAAGATCCACAATGAGATACAAAAAATTCTGAAATGTACTTTTAAGAAAGACCCACAGATGTTATTGCTAGTTCTTAAAACGGAAGAAGTAAATGTAACCAAGAGAACATTATTATGGTACTTGAATATAGCAGCTAGATTGACTTTTGCTCAATGTTGGAAACAAGATAAGATACCTGAAACATGGGAATGGATTAAAAAGACTTTGTTTATGGCAGAAATGGACAAAATAACAAGAAAACTAAACAACGAAGAAGACGAAACCTTTTTCGAAGATTGGAAAGACTTTCAAGAATACTTGTTGAAAAATTGGGATGTCAAACGTGGTTTGATTTGTTTTGACAGCTATTGAGGAGAAATTGAAAGAGATTTAGACCTTTGAATTGTTACCATTAGTAAAAAAAAATAAGTTTAGTAGTAAATGTAACTAAATAGAGAGTCATTATGGGGTTGAAGCATTGCGGGAAGCCTTGTTTGGGGGGGAGAGGGTGACAGAAAATGGATATGTATTGGTTTGTTTAAATTGTATGAACATGAAAATATATCCAATAATAAAATGTATTTACCAAACAGGACAACTCTCGAAATCCTGAATTTGAGTGCAAGTGTATTCATTCTTGACATATAGTGCCACCCCGCCTCCTTTTTTGTTTATTCTGTTCCGTTTGAACAAGGTATATCCTTCAATCACTGTGCTCCATATATGAGACTCATCCCACCAAATCTCTGTAATACCTATCAGATCATACTTACTTTCCAATATTTGAAGTTCAAGTTCATCCTGTTTATTTCCCATACTCTGTGCATTAGTATAAAGACATCTCAGATTACAGACATCCTTTCCTACCATAGGTCCCTTCGAATTTACCTGAAAATTACTAAACTCACCTCTCTCCCACTCATTTATTCTCTGGTCATTCCCTTTCTCGAACTTAGTGTTGGGGATGCTGCACAACATCAGGCTTTTTCTTCCCACTCCCGATGTCTTCAGTTTAAAGCCCTCCTGATCAGGTTCGCAAGTCTTCCAGCTAAGACATTCCTCCCATTCTTCATAAGGCGCACCCCATCCATCACCAACAGTCCTTCATATCAGAGGTGTATACCATGATCCAGGAAGCCCAATCCCTCTCGACGGCACCATCTATGTAACCAGCCATTCACCTTGAGTATCCTGTTCTCCCTTCCAGGTAAAATGGAGGAGAACACCACCTGCGCCCCCAGCTCCTTCACCTTCTTGCCGAGAGCCTCATAGTCTTTGGAGATCCATTCAAGGTTTCTTCAGGTTATATCATTTGTTCCCACATGGGTCAGCAGGAGTGGGTAGCAGTCAGAGGTTTTTACCAGTCTTGGAATTCTCTCAGTTACATCTCGGATACATGTTCCAGGAAGACAACAAACCTCTTGAGATTCCTTGTCTGGTCTGCACACAACTTGTTCCGTCCCTCTCAGTAGGGAGTCACCATCCACCACTACTCTCCTCTTCCTCCTTGGGACAGCTTGGTTCTTTCTCTGCCTATGTGTTTGTGTGTGTCAGGCCTCTTAGTCAGGTCACACAACACAGGGCTTCATAAGAAGAATCTGTTTATTGGTGAATCATAACTAAAGGCACATATACAGCTTGTGTCAGGAATGGTCATGGATAATGGAGGCCCCTGACTCATAGTAATTTCATACACCCCCTAACTACTTGATGCCAATGAATACAATTCGTGCACGCAAGCAAAGCAAGCAGACCAAGCAAGAAAACAATTTAAAGGGCTTTGATTCCCAGCATAGTGCCCAGCATCTGGAGACACCACAAGGTCAGAGTAATGATTACATGTGAGCAATAGAACAGTACTGATGAGAAACTGGGAGGAAGAAAGTACTCCCTCACATTCCATCCCAATGATAGGGCTACCTGACATCCTGCCCCTCTAAGCGCCTCCCCCCTGGCTTGTTGGGGTAGTGATGATGGAAGCGTCGAAGAAGCTTGGGTACTCAGATGTGCTCCACCTCCACCCACTCTCTGTGCTGCAGCCCAAAGTCCACCCATTCAACCAAATAGTTTTTAACAAGCTTAGAGTCTAGAATATCGGCGACTTCATAATGCGGTTTGCCTTGCACCATCAAGAGGGGGGGTTGCGCATGTTGTGGTTGCCGAGCATTAGGTCTAAGATCGCAGCGTGATAATCTGAAATGGAAAACAGGGTGTAATTGTCTCAAATTCTTGGGCAATTTGAGCTCCACAGTCACCTCATTGATTTTACGTTTTACAGGGAACGGCCCCACATATTTCCAGCCCAGCTTCAGACTAGGCTGGAGTCCTTTGATTTTCTTGGTAGACACATAGACCGTGTCACCAGGTTGGATGTCCCAACCAGCAGAGCATTTTTTATCAGCTTGCTGTTTGTAATCCAATTTAGCCTTGTCCAAGGATTTGCATAGAAGTGGCCAAGCAGGTTATAATTTCTTACACCAATCTCCCACCTCCCCTTTCTGTAGGACTGCATCAGACAAAAACGGGAGGGGTGGTGCCTCATAGCTGTATGCTGCCATAAATGGGGAGACCCCTGTGAAAGAATAGCACACATTATTGTAACAAAGCTCTGCCAGGGGGAGGAGCCCCTCCCAATCATCTTGTTGAAAGTTAGTGAAACAGCGGAGATATTGTTCAAGGGTCTGGTTCACCCGCTCCATTTGACCATCAGTCTCAGGGTGGTAAGCACTGCTGAGCCCTCGATCCACTCCCAGGAGATGCAGCAGTTCAGCCCAAAACCCAGGAGGGCTTCTATCAGGCCTGCAGTGGAACTGGCTGTCTTCTGCTTCTTCTTCCAGTTCTGCTGCTGCTGCGTCATCGTAGGTTTGCAGTTTACAGATACACACCTACACAGCATACTCAAAATTGCAACAGCACAGACATTTTGATGCTATAATTCAGAGCAAGAGGTGTCAATTATCAGACATTGTTAAATAAACAAAATACTGCAAGAGTGCTAATGTTTTAAGTTTGTTTTTATTTTAAGTAAAAAAAACACTTTGTGTTTGTATCCTTTATAAAGTTTGTATCTCTGCTACCTGGCATTACATTTTATGACACAATGGCCCGGCCCAACAATGTCTCATTTATGTCAGATCCGGTCCTCATGACAAATTAGTTTGACACTCCTGCCCTACAGGGTCACTATAAGTCAGCTATGATTTGACAGGGAAAAAAGGAGCAGGCTTCATAGAGATGTCTTAAAGAAAGGGAAATGATTGAAGTGATTAGTTGCTATGTGCAGTTTTGTGCCAGTGCACTAAAACAATTGTGCAGGATGCTCCTGTGTATATTTATGACTTCTTGTGAGACTTGTGTGTGCCACTTGTTAACAAAGGATTTCGACCACCAGTGTTTGGGTTGTGCACAACTTTATGGATTATGAACCCACATGTCAATTATCAGTAATACTACATTGTATAATTTCAGTTATGCAAATAGGCTTTCTTACACTGGCTCTCTGTTGATCTCTTGATCTGAATTTTGATATAATTTAGTCCTTTCATAATAACAGGTTGCTGACCCTGTTTGGAATGGAGATGCCAGGTATTGATCATGCCACCCTTTTCATGCAAAACATGTACTTTGCCACTAAACCACAGCCATGATCCTGACAAAGCTGCTGTCTCAGGCTTTCCTTTCATTGTCTTTTTACAATCCCCTCCCCCCTACACACAGAGAGTCATGTAGCAGCCTGTGTTCAATTGTCACCTGAGTGAATGAAAGCACACATCCTATAATTTCCTACTTGATGGCAAAAGGCATTTAATAAGGATTCTTTGTGAGTTCTTAATAACACTCTTGTCAGCACACAGAAATAGGGAGACCCCCTTCTCACAGCTCTCTAATTTCTACTCCTGCACTTCCATTTGCCCTATTAATTATGCACATCACTTCTCTGTTTTAATGGAATTTTTTCCTTGAAGGGGTGAAATCTATGAGAACTCAACAGCCCACAGCTACCAGATAGAGAGTGGGCCAGAAAGAGTATTTGGGTGAATACAACTCTTCATGTGCTTTGCATCCTCATGGGAGATACTTGGGCAATGATCTGGCCTTACCTGAGAACCTATGGTTGGATAATCTATGATGAACATATAGATGCCAGCGGAGAGCATGATTTATATGCCACAGAACTGATGGGTTCTGATCTATTTACTTACTTATTTCCTTTGTTTATACTCTAAAACAGCTTAAATCATCATCCTTTCCTCCATTCTATCCTCAAAATAACCTTGTGAAGTACGTTAGGCTATGTTGGGATATTGCCTTTAAAATAAGGCTGGGGCAAAGTAAGAGACATCCTCCATCTGTTAGATTTTTAAAAAGTCACTTTACTAAAAAGATAAAAAGAGGATCGGGAATGTCTGCATAAAAGAAATACAAACAATACATCTAACTAGCATCTAACTAATTCCAACAGTCACATTGCTAGAGAAGAAAGTAATGGCTACTCTCCTCCTTCTCCTTGGTCAGCAACAAAGACTGGAAAGTCAACAAAAAAAGATTGTGAATGCATGCATTCAAGATCAAAGCAATTTCTACAAACAAGTTGCTGAACAATAGAAAGGTTACAGGTCAAAACACCTCCTACAAAGCTTTCCCAGGCAGACTGAAAGCTGCTTCTAAGTCAAGGATGTCAAACGTATGGCCCGCAAGCTGGATCTGGCCCCTGCAAGGCTGCCTGAGAGCAACCGATTCTGTGCTGCTTCCTGCTTCTAACAGCACAGCTTCTTTTCTCCAGTCTCCCCTATTTCCTGCTTCAGAGGAGAGAAAGAAAGACTTCCCTCCATTGGCTGAGGGTTCCCCCGTCCTCTGGGGAGGGAGGGGAGGGAAAGAGACGGGGGGGGAACAGCATCTCGTGGGATTTTTAAAAAGACTAGCAACATTTTATTCCAGGTATAAGCTTTTGTGTGCAAGCACACTTTTCCTTCTTCAGAGAGAGAGAGAAAGAGAGAGAGAGAGTCAGTCAGTCAGTCAGTCAGTCAGTCAGTCAGTCAACTGGGTTTAAGACCAAAAACGCTTTATTCCAGGTATGAGAAAGGGAGAGAATCTCCTGTGTTTAAGACCAAATATGTTTTATTCCAGGTACGGGGGATGGTTCTTCTAGTACAGGGGTCCCCAAAATGGTACCCTTGAGTGCCATGGTGCCTGCCAACATCTTTCCAAGTGTGGCTCTTGCCAAGCAGGGTTTCTGATTGGCTGTGCAGATTAAAATCCTGCTACCATAGTAGTGGTTGTTTTCACTCTCATTCCTCTTTAACGGATTATTTTTTAAAATTATCCCCCTTCTAATCTGCACCTGGATTCCTCTGTATGTGTGGCTTCCCATTCTGCAGCAGCTATTTTGTGATTGCACCCACCACTCTGTTTCAGAATTTCAAAGGTGCCCACAGGTTCAAACAGTCTGGTGTGGTGGTGGTGGAAAGTGCTGTCAAGTCACAGCTGACTTACGGCAACCCCATCTGATTTTCAGGCAAGAGAAATCCAGAGGTAGTTTGCCATTGCCTGCCTCCATTTCATGACCTTTTATTCCTTGGAGGTATCCCATCCATATACTAGCCAGGGTTGACCCTGCTTGGCTTCCAAGATCTGACAAGATAGGGCTAGTCTGAGCTATCCACATTAGGTCCAGTATTTCTCTATGCTCAGTATTTTCCATGATCTGTGCTCTACATCCAAACCCTGTCCTGGATTCTTATGTGTGGGAGCCCAGTTAGCAGACATAGACAGCAAGTGCCACTTCCTGAGGAACCATACATCTCACATGTGTTTGCATTGTGCCCATGGAGGTTACACTCTTCTTCTGTTAGTATGGTAAAACCAGTAGAACCTGAGCCCCTGTCCCAGACCCCTGGAAGTTGAAATCAGGGCCACTGGGGCGGGGGACTTGGAGGACAATAATTCAAGGTCCTGGACAATAATCCAGGACAATAATGATTGGATCCAGTGGGTCTGGATAATAGTAAGAGGGCAGAGTTAATCCTTGTTAATCTGAGGGCCTCAATAGCCTTAGTCGCAGTGACTCAGCCAGTTTCTCTTTACACGAACACACAAAAATACCTTCTACTGAGTCTGTCAAGATCAGTATTGTTTACTCTGACCAGGAGAAATTCTCCAGAGTCTCAGGTAGGGATCTTCTCATCAACTCCTACCTGATTCTTTTTCTTGGAGAGGCCAGGGGATGAACCTGGCACCTTCTGCATGCCAAGTAGATGCTCTACAACTGAACCATTGGCCCCTCCTCTTTCTCTTCTTCCTCAAAGGCAGAATAATCTGTCAGCTCTGGAAGAGAGGTGGGGAAAGTAATCAGATAAATCCACAAAGAAAAACATTTACAGAGACTGTGCTGATGGAGGAATGAACCTCTCCTTTGTGGCCCACAAAATGGCAGCAGAACCAGACAGCTCCCTGTTCATTAGGGTATCCAATAAAATGAAAATGGTGTGGAAAACATAAAAGGAAACTCCATGGGGGAAGAAGGGGTGCTTTGTAGTGGGAGTGCCTGTCTCATTAAAAGGATCCATCAAAGGGGAAAATGGTATTTTGGCTTAAATTGCAGGGTAAAACTGCTTGCTCTGGGAGGGGAGGGGATTCTTAAATTCAAGTGATTACTGCAGCTGAGAATGAATTAAAATCCTAGCGCAAGCAATTTAGGTCACAACCAGCGTGCTCAAAAAGTAATATAGAATAAACAACTGGGGGGGGGGGGACACACCAAGCCCCAACAGAGATTTGTCACTTAGTGGAGGGAAAATAGGGATATAGTGCATTGATTTAGAATCTTAATCAAAAGAGTGGATTCTTGCTCTTTTGATTGTTTTTGTGAGTTTTCTCATTTCTCTTTACAGGTCTCTATAGTACTGTGTATATTATTGGAATTAAGAAAAATCACACACACAAAATGACAGTATATGCGGATGATCTTACATTATATGTTTCCAATCCTCAAAAATCTCTACAAACCATCTGCCAAATCCTGGAGGACTTTGGGACAGTTTCAGGTCTTCGCATCAACACACACAAATCGGAAATCTATCCTATATCTGTATCTTCAACTGTAAAAAAGGCTTTGACGAAAAAGTTTAAATTTTCATTGGTACAATCTTCATGGAGACATTTGGGAGTACAAATACCACTAGATCTAAAAAAATTAATATCATGTAACTTCCACAAACTACATAAAGACACTCAAAACCGATTACAGGAATGGAATGCTCACACGCTTACGCTACCGGTCAGGCTACATCTGATTCAAAGTTTCATTTTCCCCAGTTTTCTCTTTCTCTTCAGGGCCTTACCTATCAAAATTCTGGAATCCAATCTAAAATCATGGCAAGACTCACTGACTACTTTCATCTGGGCATTCAAAAAATCGAGACTTGACCATGAAATCCTGTCTCGTCCTGCAAATAAGGGTGGTCTCAATTTGCCAAATTTGAGATGCTACTATCAAACAACTGCCATCTCCAATGCGATACAAATGATGCATAATGCATCCACAATCAACTGGATGTCCATAGAACAAGGATACATTGCACCGCTCACACTTCGTGAAGCCATCTGGAGCCCCAGCAAACAGCATCCCAAAAAAGTCACAGATAATCCATACCTGGCACACACACTAAAAATCTGGGATGAGCAGAGAAAACATCTGTTACCAGCTATCTCACCCCTTTCCTCTTTTACTCCCCAAGAGTAGTTCCCTCCAGGCCAAGAATCAGATGCATTCCAGGACTGGATAACAGCAGACTATAATTGCCTGCAAGATCTCGTTCTACGAGGAAAGATATTGCAGAAAACACAATTTGAGGACAAGATTGACAAACCAATCTCCTGGCTCCGCTATTACCAACTGGGAAGTCTTATAGGTCATTTGTCAGACTCTGGCATCTTCAAGAGAACCAAGTCACCTTTTGAAATACTCATAGAAACTTACTTGGAATACTCAAAACATCTGCTTTCAAAAGTATACAAAGTCATTATAGACCACCATAGTACATCAAAACTGAATTATAAAACTGTGTGGCAAAAAGATCTTGGCACACAATTGATGAAACAGCAATGTTCTTCTATTTGGTCCACCATAGCTAAGAGATCCAGAGTCTTCAAAATCAGATTTCAATTCTTTAAATTGGTCTCACGATGGTACTGTACCCCAAGCCGATTACATCACATGAATGCATCTTACTCATCATTATGCTGGAAGTATTGTGGAGCAGTGAGCGATTACATGCATTGCTGGTGGAGTTGTCCGCACATCCAACAGTTCTGGAAGGCTGTTATTGCTGAAATAACAGAGATAATCTCACAAATGCTCCAGATGACACCAGAAAGCATACTTCTTTACCTCAGGGACCCAATGAAAGGTGAAGATCCCCTCCACAGTTTAACATCACATCTACTCTCAACAGCCTCACTCACTATCGCATCCATCTGGAAGTCAATCAAAACACCAATTATGGAGGAATGGAAAAACAAAATATGGGAATATTTCATCATGGACAAAATAACCAATGTATTAGACATCTCTCAAACATCATCTTGCACAACACACTCCAGATTCGTAAATACTTGGTTCCCATACTTACAATTCATGACAGAAAACAATCTCTTGCCACAAAATCCGAACTTTGCATCTTGGCTTCACCTTTAACTGATCTTTACCTTTGAATTTTTGACAACATGCTCATGTTCTCGTCCATACCAGTATATAGTACGCTCAGGCAACTCTCAAGAGATACATCCTTGTTGTATTATTACCCCTTCTGTTCTGAAGCTTATGTAATCCTATCCATCTTGTTACTCTGATACAATTCTGCGTTGTAGGTTGTTTGGATGTTGAAATTGATTTGTTTGCACTCAAACTTAAATAAAATTATTAAAATTAAAAAAACAACACCAACCTCCAAGCCTTCTTGGGGCTTCTTGGGGCTTCTGCACTTCAATCACTCCTTCCTGCCCCACAAGGCTGCAATTGCGGAACCACTTCACTGCCTCCTCGACAAGAAGGCCACCTAGGTCTGGGGCAAGAAACAAGCTGCCACATTCTGGACCATCAAGTAGCTTCTCACCTCCAACACTGTCCTGGCCCACTTTGATGAAGCAATGCCCGTCATCCTCGCCTGCAATGCTTTCCCATATGGGGTAGGAGCCATCAGCTACCAGACAGCCAGGAGGTCCCCATGGCATACTCCTCCTGCACCTTGTCTTCGGCCGAGCACAACTAAGTGCAAATTGACAAGGAGATGCTGGCTATCATGGCAGGAGTTAAAAAATTCCACAACTACCTTTACGGGTGGCTGTTCACCATCGTGACTGACCACAAGCCCCTACTGGGCCAGCTGGCTCCGGATCACCAGACCCCCCCCCAGATGTTTTCACCCCGAGTGCTGCAATGGTCAGTCTTCCTGTCAGGATACCAGTACTCTCTCCTCCACTGCCCAGGGAAGGCAGTGGGACATGCTGACACCCTCAGCCACCTGCTGCTCCCCTCCTGCAATCCCAACCCTTCTCCTGCACACCAAATCCTGCTCATGGAGGAACTTCCCAACTGCCCTCTACAGGTAAGCGATGTGTCCCGCCACACCGCGAAGGACCGTGTCCTCTCCCATGTTTTGGACAGGGTGGGGAGGGTGGGCCTGGAATTTGCAGCGTTCTTCTCCCACCGGGACAAGAAAATAATTCCTTTATGCCAGCAAGTGCATCCCGGAATCATATGGATGAAAGCGCTGGCCCGCAACTTCATGACGTGGCCAGGCATTGATGGTGAAATAGAGGCCTGTGTCAAGTGCTACAAGGCTTGTCAAGAAACTCAACTGGAGCTTCCCAGGGCACCAGTGCAGCAGTGGGAATCCACCCACAAACCATGATCCTGGCTACACATGGACTTTGCTGACCCCTTCCAAGGGCAAATCCTCCACCTCCTCCAAGGCAGTGATCTGAGCCCTCCGATGGATTTTCAGCACGCACGGCCTACCCAATACAGTTGTGATGGACAACAGAACAGCCTTCAAATTGGGGGAGTTCCAAGAATTTATAGGCTTTTACTCCATCTGGCACATCCGCTCTGCTCCCTTTCACCCAGCCACAAACAGGCAAGCAGAGAGGATGGTTTGAACCATGAAGGAGTCCCTCTGGCGGATTGTCCACAGAGACTAGGACCATAGGCTCACGGCTTTCCTTTTTGGCCATCAGGTGACCCCAAGCACCTCCACCGGCCGCAGCCCCATGGAACTCCTCATGGGCAGGCACCTAACCACCCAACTAGACAGGCTGCACCCAGATCAAGCCCCAGAGCACCACCTGTCTCCAGAGAGCCAAGAAACACCCCGAGGATTCTTTCCTGGTGACCCTGTCTATGCACAGAACTTCTCCAGGGGTCCTGTCTGGATTCCCGCCAAAGTTATCCAAGTTACAGGGCCCCTGTCCTACAAGGTGTCTACCAATGACAGCCAGATCCTTCAGAGGCACATAGACCATCTCCACCGCTGTCTCCTCCCAGCCGAGCCAGGGTTGTCATCAATGTCCTCGGAAGATTGTGATGCGGAGCTGCCATGGCCACATGAACCAGATCCCATGAGGGAGCTCCCAGCAGGCAGCGAACAGCCAGGTGGACAAGCAGGCGAAGCACCAGAGCAAGTGGCCACTGACTGCCCCGATGGCTTGCCAACACTGCTACTGTCTGCCAGCACCACGCCAGCAATCAGACCCAAGCCCTGAGACCGTGCCCCCTCTGCTAGAACCGTAATGTTCAACCCGGGAATGATGCAAACAGCTTATTTAAGAGACTTTGTCTGTTAAGAAGCTTTTGAATTTAGAGGGGAGGGGTGTTATGTATTGAGCCTAAGCCTTTTCTCTAGCTGTACCTAGAACGGGGCTGAGCTTGCTTCTCTAGAACAATAGCTCACCTGGATCCAGGAACTAACCAATAGATAAGCAGCATAATGTAAATAGCCTATCACTGGGTGTGTGTGTTGGGTGTGGTGTTTTGCATGCTTATAAGCAGGGTTCCAGTCCTGCTAGCTTGTCTTGTAGTTCGTTGAAATCACTTAATAAACTGCAATGCATCTAGAAGCCAGTATTTAACAGGGGGAGAACTCATTGGGGCCAGGCCCACCAGCAACCACCAGGCAACTTCCTGCCTCATGACTTGGATGACTCATCCAGGCCCAACTGCTTGCTACTGTTCAATGGCAGCTACCCCCAAAAAAGGCAGTGTGGTGTAGTGGTTAAGTTTCAGACTAGGGGCTGTAACAGTAAAGGTAAAGGTTTCCCTTGCTCAAAAGCTAGTTGAATCTGACTCTAGGGGATGGTGCTCATTTCCGTTTCCAAGCTGAAGAGCCAGCACTGTCCGAAGATGTTTCTGTTGTCATGTAGCCAGCATGACTAAACACCGAGATGCACGGACCACTGTTACCTTCCCATCAAAGCGGTACCTATTTATCTACTTGCAATTTCTTGCTTTCGAACTGCTAGGTTGGCAGGAGCTGGGGCCACAGACGGGAGCTCACTTCATCATGTGGCACTAGGGTCTCAAACTGCCAAACTAAAGACCTCCTAGTCTGCAGCTCAGTGTCTTAGCCTCTGAGCCACCACAGCCCCCTGGGTCCGTAATACCCAGGTTCTAATCATCATGGAAGCTCACTGGGTGACCTTGGGCCAGTTACCCATTCTCAGCCCAAATTACCTCCAAGGGTTGTTGTGAGGATAAAATGGAGGCAATGAGAATTATATAAGCTGCTTTGGCTCCCTGTTTTGAAGAAAGATGGCATATAAATGATATAAGTAAATAATAAAAATAATTGAGGATTGAGGCAGATAAAAAGGTAGGTGAGTTGGTGATTGGGAAGGAAAGAAGAAAGCAGGGAAAGGTGAGGATATGTGGGTTGGAAGGAAAAGGGAAATACTGTGGGGAATGGGATATAGGTGGAAATGAGGTGTCTCCCAAGTCCTTGTGGGCTCCCTACCACACAGTTGGGCCCAGAAGGTGGCACTGAGCAACTGGGCCTGGCCCAGCAGCTGGCACTGTACAACTGTGCCATAGGTTTCCCAGCTAGAGTCTCTCATGGGGAGGGAAGGAAGGAAAGCTGAAGACAGAGGAGCAGACAAAGGTAGGTTGGCTGGTAGGTGGGAAGGAGAAAAGGAAGCAGGAAAAGGGGAGGGGCTAGCTGCTAAAGGGGCTTTCAGGGAAGGGAAACACAAGATAGTGAGAAAGGGGAAATGACAAGCCCCCTGAAAGTCTTTGCAAGTCCTACACTTGTAGTGTTCTAGATCTCAAACAGTAATAATTTCTTAATAAACTGCTCTGTGCCTAATTGGTTTAAGCTGGAAATGTTGAAAGATTATAGATCTTTTTTTCCTTCCCTTCGCTGAACTATCCCGATACAATATCTGCCCATCTTTTATTAAAGCCTCTAGTGCCCAATCCATAATCGTTAAAAATCTGATTATTACCTCCTCCCCATCCCCCAAAAAACCCTGCCTTTCAGTGGTTAATTATAAAAAGAAAGTACAAGTCAAAGATGAAAGCCTTGGCTTCAAAACTGAATTCACTTAGTGCCACACAGCAAGACTAGAATTTATTAAATAATTTTTTTGTGTTATAACCCCCCCCATGAAAACCTATCAGGGCTTTACATTTCGGACCTAATAAAATTCCAAAGACAAGGTATTTTATTGGGGTTATATCAGGACTATGGGAGGGAAGGCAGCATGGCATAGCCCAGTCTCATCAGATCTTGGAAGCTAAGCAGGGCTGGTACTTGAATGAGAGTTCATTAAAGTTCTGCAGAGCAAGGCAATGACAAACCACCTCTGCCTTGAAAGCTCCTTGTTGGGGGTCGCCATAAGTTGGCTATGACTTGATGGCATATATGTACATACTATACCAGGTGCTAACTTAACAGCCTTATAATAAATGTTAATGTCAGGGACTTTTACACAGCCTTTGTCCCCATCCAAAAAAGACTCTTTGTCACTATGCTTGCCAGTTTATCCAACCAGAAGAACTTTGTTATCAATTTTCTCCAACTTTCCAGAATTGATAAAATAACCTAATGCAAGATATTAATAAATAACAATAACTTTTAGCAAATTATTCATCCTAGTCACCCAGAAAGAGGAAAATTATGTTAATAGATCAGCTCTTTCTCACCTTCCACAAACCATTCATATAATAGTGTTTGACTAAATAAAGATCTTCCTGTGACCAAACTTCTAGATATTTAATACTCCATGACCTCCAGAACTAAGCTTATTTATCTATTTAAAATATCTGTATACCTGTCTTTCCCTTGACCAAGTTAGGACCCAAGGTAGGTAACCATAAAATGAAATATAATAAAACCATACAAAAAGCACACAATAAAAACATTAAATACATTAATTACATTAAAACCACCCCTTTTAAAATGCCCTGGGCACATATTCAATTATTTTTGCGAGATATTGTGATGGTCATGTGTGGAAGGTAGAGTAGGGGAAAGCCCCATCCACTCTGCCAGAACGGGTGTGCTTGGTCCAAGAAGAGCTCGATTCAACCCTGGAGAAGTACAGGGACTTCACCTGGTTGTTTGAGGAAGAAGAGGCTGACGAGCTTCCCCCACCATAATGCAGACTGTGCCATAGAGATTCTGCTGGGGCATAAGATGCCTAAGGGAAAACTATATGCCATAATCCCCACTGAGAAAGAGGAGCTACGTAAGTTCATTGACAAAACTTAGCCTGGGGGTTCATTCGGCCCGCCTCCTCGCCCTTTGCTGCTCCCATCCTTTTCCAGAAAAAGAAGGATGGTGGGTTGAGATTATGTGCGGATTACCGGGGGCTGAATACTGTCCCCACCACAAATCCCATTGATTAAAGACCTCTTGGCTGAAGCCAGATGGGGTAAAAATTTTCCAAGCTGGATCTGAGAGATGCGTACTTCTGAGTATGCATCCGAGAAGGGGTGAGTACAAAACGGTGTTCAACACTCCCCTCGGTCAATTCCACCGAGTGTAACTGGGCAGTCTGGGATAAAGAGGCAGTTGCCATTAAACTAGCCCTCATGACTTGGCACCATTGGTTGGAGGGGGTGAGGGTGCCCTTGGAAGTATGGACTTGGAGGCATTACACACTCCCTGAAACTTTAATGCCAAGCAGCTCAGATGGTTGAAGTTCTTCTCTAAGTTTCATTTCACCCTTCAGCACCTCCCCAGGATGTCAAACTTTCTGGCCAATGCATTGTCCCACCTCCCCCAGCATGCCAGTCAAAGGGAGGAGGTGGTGGATTCTATGTTCACTCCTTCCCAACTGGGAGGTGCAATTGTGACGCACAGCCATGTCAAAGCAGAGACACGAGAGGAGGATGAGCCATGGATTGCTCAGTTTAAAGAAGTTTAAAGAAGCCTTTACCGATGCAGATAGGGAAGAAATTGCCAAAGACTCTTCCCTCCAGCAAAACCCAGATGGGTGTTGGTACTGGGGAGGCAAACTGTTTGTGCTGCAAACTCTGCATGGTGAGGTGTTGCATTTTGGACATGAGTCTAAACTGGCTGGACATTTTGGTTACTAGAAGAAGAAGAAGAAGAAGAAGAAGAAGAAGAAGAAGAAGAAGAAGAAGAAGAAGAAGAAGAAGAAGAAGAAGAAGAAGAAGAAGAAGAAGAAGGAGGAGGAGGAGGAGGAGGAGGAGGAGGAGGAGGAGGAGGAGGAGGAGGAGGAGGAGGAGGAGGAGGTGGAGGAGATTGGATTTATACCGCACCCTTCACTTGGAGTTTCAGAGTGGCTTACAAACTCCTTTCTCTTCCCTTCCGCACAACAGACACCCTGTGAGGTAGATGGGGCTGAGAGAGCTCTGACGAAGACTGCTCTTTTTCAAGAACAGCTGTGCCAGAACTTGTGACTGACCCAAGGTGCAAGTGGAGGAGTGGGGAATCAAACCCAGTTCTCCCAGATTAGAGTCCGCGCACTTAACCACTACACCAAACTGGCTCTCAAGACTTTACATCTCCTTCAACACCAGTTTTGGTGGCCACTCATGTGCACTGACATTTCTCAATATGTGGGCTCCTGCCAGGCTTGTTTGATGGGGAAATGGAGACCCGGCAAGCCCCCGGGGACTTTACAGCCCTTAGAAACTTCCAGCCGACCCTGGGAAGTCATTTCCATGGATTTTATGATGGATTTACCCCCCAGAGGGATCCAGGGCTTCCTGGACCTCACTAAGCCTTCCTGGAAGGAGGCTCTTTGTGGGGGACTCGATCCAGGCACTCTTGCATACGGCGGTACATGAGTAGATCCTGGATCATCCCAAAGCAGGGACCTGAGAGAAAGCGCTTGTTGGTAGCCATAGGGCGCCGAGGCACGATCGACCGCTTCAAGGATCTGCACTCCAACTAAAGAACCCAACTATAAACTACAAAGTTTGAGCGCCGTGAGTAGCTGAGCATTACAGATTTGATGATTTTCTTCTTTTTTCCTTGTCTGCTAAGAACTAAGGTCCTTTTAAAGTTTAAAGCTTTGGGTGAAAAGGAAGGAAGGCTGGAAGTTCTCTCCCCCCCCTTTCTAGCTGAGCGGCTTGGAAGTGCTACCCTGGCTTTACCTAACTTGTTGCTACTGGAGATAAATTCAAATGGACCTGAAGATTGTGCTTTTTAGTATTTTATTTTAACTTGGAGCTCTGTTTAATCTATAGGGATTCTGGTTTAAATTAGAACTAACTGGTTCTTGGTTTGACTCTTTTATTATTGGACTCAAGTAAATGGTGAAGATGCTCTTCAGATTTTTTCTTTCTTTTGTCCTTTGCAGAGGAATTTTGGTAAGCACTTGGATTGTCTTTATTTTTACAATCTGAAGAATAATTGGCTACAATTCGATTATACTTTGCCTGCATAACTCTGGAAAAAGTTTCTTTTTTTGTGACTTATAGACAATAATTTGGGAACCTGTAAGACCTTGGACTGATTTTTAATACTTTTTCAGCCTCTCCTCTGGGTATTTATACCTGGTTTTACTCTTTTGTGTAGTATCTTTTTCCTTGGTTATTACTAAATTGTTCCTTTAGTAATATCAACAACTGATAAGGTACCAGTGAGGTTGTGTATACACGTTTGCTATGTAAAAACTGTTTGATCTGGCTGGTTTGAGTCTTACAAAGTCTTGAGTTATAATAAAGAATTGAGGGGTGGGGGGTTATATCTGGGGTGTTTTAAGTATGTCTAGTGGAATGAGAAAACACTCCCCACCTTCCTCAAACCAGGGTAAGATGGTAGCCTCCAGTTTGGCCCAAATGTCTGCACAGGATTTACAGACACTTATAAAAGAAAGTGTTGCCTTAGCTGTAAATAAGGCAATTGAAATTACAATTCCTTCTGCTGTCAGTAATGCAGTGGAACCTATACAAATAAAATTGGACTCTTTTTGAGGTGTGTGTGGTCCAATGAGGTTGCACCATCAATTTATACATGTATAAATGTTGTTCCTTTTGGTCTTTTGGAGTTTCTGAGTGGCACTGTGGCATGCTTGCACTGCCACAGTGCTACTTGTTCTGGACTGTGCCACTTGTTCTCATGGCAAACAAGCACCCCCCAAGACAGTTCACTTTCCCTGAGATTCTCTGGGAGAGTCTGACTGCTGGGTGGCTGCCTGCTTGCCCACCTTAAGTGCTGCTGGCTGGGTTTCCCCATTGGAAACAATGGGGATAATGGGGGTAACCTGTTTGGGTGCCCATAGAATTAGGCCCATTGGTCCAATTGCTTTGAGACATGGGGGTGTATGTGGGGAGAGGCTCCTGAAGATACCCTGAAAGTTTGGAGCCTCTCCCTCAATCCTCCTCCCCCCAGAGCTACTAACAGTACCATGGGAAAAAAGTAACTTTTTCCCCACCATAGAGAACAATGGAGGGAATGGGGGCAACCTGTTTGGGGCCCCATAGAATTGGACCCCCTGGTCCAATGTTCTTGAAACTTGATGGGTATCTTGGGAAGAGGCTCCATCAGCTATCCTGTGAGTTTGGAGCCTCTCCCTCAACCCCCTCCTCTCCAGCCCCCAGAATATACCCTCTGTTTTCACCATTGACTTCAATGGCCCATAGGATATAATGGGACCAAATTGCCACCGAATTTCTTTCATTCCCTCCTTTCCTTCTCTCCTTTTCCTCTTTCCTTCCCTTCTCTCTTTCTTTCTTTCCCACCTTCTTCTCTTCTCTTTTTTCCTCCTTTCCCTTTTCCCCTCCTTCTTCCCTCTCTCTCTTTCCCTCCTTCTTTCCTTCTCTTTCATTCCCTCTTTCCTTCCTTCTTTCCTTCTCTCTACTCTCTCTCTTTCCTTCCCTCTTTCCTCCTTCTGTGGCCCAACTCTAGTGAGAAGGAGTTTAAACTTTAAACCCCTTTTCTCTTAGCTCCCCCACCCAGGCAATCCCAACCCTTCTCCTGCACACCAAATCCTGCTCATGGAGGAACTTCCCAACTGCCCTCTACAGGTAAGCGATGTGTCCCGCCACACCGCGAAGGACCGTGTCCTCTCCCATGTTTTGGACAGGGTGGGGAGGGTGGGCCTGGAATTTGCAGCGTTCTTCTCCCACCGGGACAAGAAAATAATTCCTTTATGCCAGCAAGTGCATCCCGGAATCATATGGATGAAAGCGCTGGCCCGCAACTTCATGACGTGGCCAGGCATTGATGGTGAAATAGAGGCCTGTGTCAAGTGCTACAAGGCTTGTCAAGAAACTCAACTGGAGCTTCCCAGGGCACCAGTGCAGCAGTGGGAATCCACCCACAAACCATGATCCTGGCTACACATGGACTTTGCTGACCCCTTCCAAGGGCAAATCCTCCACCTCCTCCAAGGCAGTGATCTGAGCCCTCCGATGGATTTTCAGCACGCACGGCCTACCCAATACAGTTGTGATGGACAACAGAACAGCCTTCAAATTGGGGGAGTTCCAAGAATTTATAGGCTTTTACTCCATCTGGCACATCCGCTCTGCTCCCTTTCACCCAGCCACAAACAGGCAAGCAGAGAGGATGGTTTGAACCATGAAGGAGTCCCTCTGGCGGATTGTCCACAGAGACTAGGACCATAGGCTCACGGCTTTCCTTTTGGCCATCAGGTGACCCCAAGCACCTCCACCGGCCGCAGCCCCATGGAACTCCTCATGGGCAGGCACCTAACCACCCAACTAGACAGGCTGCACCCAGATCAAGCCCCAGAGCACCACCTGTCTCCAGAGAGCCAAGAAACACCCCGAGGATTCTTTCCTGGTGACCCTGTCTATGCACAGAACTTCTCCAGGGGTCCTGTCTGGATTCCCGCCAAAGTTATCCAAGTTACAGGGCCCCTGTCCTACAAGGTGTCTACCAATGACAGCCAGATCCTTCAGAGGCACATAGACCATCTCCACCGCTGTCTCCTCCCAGCCGAGCCAGGGTTGTCATCAATGTCCTCGGAAGATTGTGATGCGGAGCTGCCATGGCCACATGAACCAGATCCCATGAGGGAGCTCCCAGCAGGCAGCGAACAGCCAGGTGGACAAGCAGGCGAAGCACCAGAGCAAGTGGCCACTGACTGCCCCGATGGCTTGCCAACACTGCTACTGTCTGCCAGCACCACGCCAGCAATCAGACCCAAGCCCTGAGACCGTGCCCCCTCTGCTAGAACCGTAATGTTCAACCCGGGAATGATGCAAACAGCTTATTTAAGAGACTTTGTCTGTTAAGAAGCTTTTGAATTTAGAGGGGAGGGGTGTTATGTATTGAGCCTAAGCCTTTTCTCTAGCTGTACCTAGAACGGGGCTGAGCTTGCTTCTCTAGAACAATAGCTCACCTGGATCCAGGAACTAACCAATAGATAAGCAGCATAATGTAAATAGCCTATCACTGGGTGTGTGTGTTGGGTGTGGTGTTTTGCATGCTTATAAGCAGGGTTCCAGTCCTGCTAGCTTGTCTTGTAGTTCGTTGAAATCACTTAATAAACTGCAATGCATCTAGAAGCCAGTATTTAACAGGGGAGAACTCATTGGGGCCAGGCCCACCAGCAACCACCAGGCAACTTCCTGCCTCATGACTTGGATGACTCATCCAGGCCCAACTGCTTGCTACTGTTCAATGGCAGCTACCCCCAAAAAGGCAGTGTGGTGTAGTGGTTAAGTTTCAGACTAGGGGCTGTAACAGTAAAGGTAAAGGTTTCCCTTGCTCAAAAGCTAGTTGAATCTGACTCTAGGGGATGGTGCTCATTTCCGTTTCCAAGCTGAAGAGCCAGCACTGTCCGAAGATGTTTCTGTTGTCATGTAGCCAGCATGACTAAACACCGAGATGCACGGACCACTGTTACCTTCCCATCAAAGCGGTACCTATTTATCTACTTGCAATTTCTTGCTTTCGAACTGCTAGGTTGGCAGGAGCTGGGGCCACAGACGGGAGCTCACTTCATCATGTGGCACTAGGGTCTCAAACTGCCAAACTAAAGACCTCCTAGTCTGCAGCTCAGTGTCTTAGCCTCTGAGCCACCACAGCCCCCTGGGTCCGTAATACCCAGGTTCTAATCATCATGGAAGCTCACTGGGTGACCTTGGGCCAGTTACCCATTCTCAGCCCAAATTACCTCCAAGGGTTGTTGTGAGGATAAAATGGAGGCAATGAGAATTATATAAGCTGCTTTGGCTCCCTGTTTTGAAGAAAGATGGCATATAAATGATATAAGTAAATAATAAAAATAATTGAGGATTGAGGCAGATAAAAAGGTAGGTGAGTTGGTGATTGGGAAGGAAAGAAGAAAGCAGGGAAAGGTGAGGATATGTGGGTTGGAAGGAAAAGGGAAATACTGTGGGGAATGGGATATAGGTGGAAATGAGGTGTCTCCCAAGTCCTTGTGGGCTCCCTACCACACAGTTGGGCCCAGAAGGTGGCACTGAGCAACTGGGCCTGGCCCAGCAGCTGGCACTGTACAACTGTGCCATAGGTTTCCCAGCTAGAGTCTCTCATGGGGAGGGAAGGAAGGAAAGCTGAAGACAGAGGAGCAGACAAAGGTAGGTTGGCTGGTAGGTGGGAAGGAGAAAAGGAAGCAGGAAAAGGGGAGGGGCTAGCTGCTAAAGGGGCTTTCAGGGAAGGGAAACACAAGATAGTGAGAAAGGGGAAATGACAAGCCCCCTGAAAGTCTTTGCAAGTCCTACACTTGTAGTGTTCTAGATCTCAAACAGTAATAATTTCTTAATAAACTGCTCTGTGCCTAATTGGTTTAAGCTGGAAATGTTGAAAGATTATAGATCTTTTTTTCCTTCCCTTCGCTGAACTATCCCGATACAATATCTGCCCATCTTTTATTAAAGCCTCTAGTGCCCAATCCATAATCGTTAAAAATCTGATTATTACCTCCTCCCCATCCCCCCAAAAAACCCTGCCTTTCAGTGGTTAATTATAAAAAGAAAGTACAAGTCAAAGATGAAAGCCTTGGCTTCAAAACTGAATTCACTTAGTGCCACACAGCAAGACTAGAATTTATTAAATAATTTTTTTGTGTTATAACCCCCCCCCATGAAAACCTATCAGGGCTTTACATTTCGGACCTAATAAAATTCCAAAGACAAGGTATTTTATTGGGGTTATATCAGGACTATGGGAGGGAAGGCAGCATGGCATAGCCCAGTCTCATCAGATCTTGGAAGCTAAGCAGGGCTGGTACTTGAATGAGAGTT
This sequence comes from Gekko gecko, assembly GCA_029375565.1. Taxonomy (NCBI): domain Eukaryota; kingdom Metazoa; phylum Chordata; class Lepidosauria; order Squamata; family Gekkonidae; genus Gekko; species Gekko gecko. The sequence goes on along the minus strand of JAPDNY010000005.1, from coordinate 210,104,364 downwards.
CATTAAAGTTCTGCAGAGCAAGGCAATGACAAACCACCTCTGCCTTGAAAGCTCCTTGTTGGGGGTCGCCATAAGTTGGCTATGACTTGATGGCATATATGTACATACTATACCAGGTGCTAACTTAACAGCCTTATAATAAATGTTAATGTCAGGGACTTTTACACAGCCTTTGTCCCCATCCAAAAAAGACTCTTTGTCACTATGCTTGCCAGTTTATCCAACCAGAAGAACTTTGTTATCAATTTTCTCCAACTTTCCAGAATTGATAAAATAACCTAATGCAAGATATTAATAAATAACAATAACTTTTAGCAAATTATTCATCCTAGTCACCCAGAAAGAGGAAAATTATGTTAATAGATCAGCTCTTTCTCACCTTCCACAAACCATTCATATAATAGTGTTTGACTAAATAAAGATCTTCCTGTGACCAAACTTCTAGATATTTAATACTCCATGACCTCCAGAACTAAGCTTATTTATCTATTTAAAATATCTGTATACCTGTCTTTCCCTTGACCAAGTTAGGACCCAAGGTAGGTAACCATAAAATGAAATATAATAAAACCATACAAAAAGCACACAATAAAAACATTAAATACATTAATTACATTAAAACCACCCCTTTTAAAATGCCCTGGGCACATATTCAATTATTTTTGCGAGATATTGTGATGGTCATGTGTGGAAGGTAGAGTAGGGGAAAGCCCCATCCACTCTGCCAGAACGGGTGTGCTTGGTCCAAGAAGAGCTCGATTCAACCCTGGAGAAGTACAGGGACTTCACCTGGTTGTTTGAGGAAGAAGAGGCTGACGAGCTTCCCCCCACCATAATGCAGACTGTGCCATAGAGATTCTGCTGGGGCATAAGATGCCTAAGGGAAAACTATATGCCATAATCCCCACTGAGAAAGAGGAGCTACGTAAGTTCATTGACAAAACTTAGCCTGGGGGTTCATTCGGCCCGCCTCCTCGCCCTTTGCTGCTCCCATCCTTTTCCAGAAAAAGAAGGATGGTGGGTTGAGATTATGTGCGGATTACCGGGGGCTGAATACTGTCCCCACCACAAATCCCATTGATTAAAGACCTCTTGGCTGAAGCCAGATGGGGTAAAAATTTTCCAAGCTGGATCTGAGAGATGCGTACTTCTGAGTATGCATCCGAGAAGGGGGTGAGTACAAAACGGTGTTCAACACTCCCCTCGGTCAATTCCACCGAGTGTAACTGGGCAGTCTGGGATAAAGAGGCAGTTGCCATTAAACTAGCCCTCATGACTTGGCACCATTGGTTGGAGGGGGTGAGGGTGCCCTTGGAAGTATGGACTTGGAGGCATTACACACTCCCTGAAACTTTAATGCCAAGCAGCTCAGATGGTTGAAGTTCTTCTCTAAGTTTCATTTCACCCTTCAGCACCTCCCCAGGATGTCAAACTTTCTGGCCAATGCATTGTCCCACCTCCCCCAGCATGCCAGTCAAAGGGAGGAGGTGGTGGATTCTATGTTCACTCCTTCCCAACTGGGAGGTGCAATTGTGACGCACAGCCATGTCAAAGCAGAGACACGAGAGGAGGATGAGCCATGGATTGCTCAGTTTAAAGAAGTTTAAAGAAGCCTTTACTGATGCAGATAGGGAAGAAATTGCCAAAGACTCTTCCCTCCAGCAAAACCCAGATGGGTGTTGGTACTGGGGAGGCAAACTGTTTGTGCTGCAAACTCTGCATGGTGAGGTGTTGCATTTTGGACATGAGTCTAAACTGGCTGGACATTTTGGTTACTAGAAGAAGAAGAAGAAGAAGAAGAAGAAGAAGAAGAAGAAGAAGAAGAAGAAGAAGAAGAAGAAGAAGAAGAAGAAGAAGAAGAAGAAGAAGAGAGGAGGAGGAGGAGGAGGAGGAGGAGGAGGAGGAGGAGGAGGAGGAGGAGGAGGAGGAGGAGGAGGTGGAGGAGATTGGATTTATACCGCACCCTTCACTTGGAGTTTCAGAGTGGCTTACAAACTCCTTTCTCTTCCCTTCCGCACAACAGACACCCTGTGAGGTAGATGGGGCTGAGAGAGCTCTGACGAAGACTGCTCTTTTTCAAGAACAGCTGTGCCAGAACTTGTGACTGACCCAAGGTGCAAGTGGAGGAGTGGGGAATCAAACCCAGTTCTCCCAGATTAGAGTCCGCGCACTTAACCACTACACCAAACTGGCTCTCAAGACTTTACATCTCCTTCAACACCAGTTTTGGTGGCCACTCATGTGCACTGACATTTCTCAATATGTGGGCTCCTGCCAGGCTTGTTTGATGGGGAAATGGAGACCCGGCAAGCCCCCGGGGACTTTACAGCCCTTAGAAACTTCCAGCCGACCCTGGGAAGTCATTTCCATGGATTTTATGATGGATTTACCCCCAGAGGGATCCAGGGCTTCCTGGACCTCACTAAGCCTTCCTGGAAGGAGGCTCTTTGTGGGGGACTCGATCCAGGCACTCTTGCATACGGCGGTACATGAGTAGATCCTGGATCATCCCAAAGCAGGGACCTGAGAGAAAGCGCTTGTTGGTAGCCATAGGGCGCCGAGGCACGATCGACCGCTTCAAGGATCTGCACTCCAACTAAAGAACCCAACTATAAACTACAAAGTTTGAGCGCCGTGAGTAGCTGAGCATTACAGATTTGATGATTTTCTTCTTTTTTCCTTGTCTGCTAAGAACTAAGGTCCTTTTAAAGTTTAAAGCTTTGGGTGAAAAGGAAGGAAGGCTGGAAGTTCTCTCCCCCCTTTCTAGCTGAGCGGCTTGGAAGTGCTACCCTGGCTTTACCTAACTTGTTGCTACTGGAGATAAATTCAAATGGACCTGAAGATTGTGCTTTTTAGTATTTTATTTTAACTTGGAGCTCTGTTTAATCTATAGGGATTCTGGTTTAAATTAGAACTAACTGGTTCTTGGTTTGACTCTTTTATTATTGGACTCAAGTAAATGGTGAAGATGCTCTTCAGATTTTTTCTTTCTTTTGTCCTTTGCAGAGGAATTTTGGTAAGCACTTGGATTGTCTTTATTTTTACAATCTGAAGAATAATTGGCTACAATTCGATTATACTTTGCCTGCATAACTCTGGAAAAAGTTTCTTTTTTTGTGACTTATAGACAATAATTTGGGAACCTGTAAGACCTTGGACTGATTTTTAATACTTTTTCAGCCTCTCCTCTGGGTATTTATACCTGGTTTTACTCTTTTGTGTAGTATCTTTTTCCTTGGTTATTACTAAATTGTTCCTTTAGTAATATCAACAACTGATAAGGTACCAGTGAGGTTGTGTATACACGTTTGCTATGTAAAAACTGTTTGATCTGGCTGGTTTGAGTCTTACAAAGTCTTGAGTTATAATAAAGAATTGAGGGGTGGGGGTTATATCTGGGGTGTTTTAAGTATGTCTAGTGGAATGAGAAAACACTCCCCACCTTCCTCAAACCAGGGTAAGATGGTAGCCTCCAGTTTGGCCCAAATGTCTGCACAGGATTTACAGACACTTATAAAAGAAAGTGTTGCCTTAGCTGTAAATAAGGCAATTGAAATTACAATTCCTTCTGCTGTCAGTAATGCAGTGGAACCTATACAAATAAAATTGGACTCTTTTTGAGGTGTGTGTGGTCCAATGAGGTTGCACCATCAATTTATACATGTATAAATGTTGTTCCTTTTGGTCTTTTGGAGTTTCTGAGTGGCACTGTGGCATGCTTGCACTGCCACAGTGCTACTTGTTCTGGACTGTGCCACTTGTTCTCATGGCAAACAAGCACCCCCCAAGACAGTTCACTTTCCCTGAGATTCTCTGGGAGAGTCTGACTGCTGGGTGGCTGCCTGCTTGCCCACCTTAAGTGCTGCTGGCTGGGTTTCCCCATTGGAAACAATGGGGATAATGGGGGTAACCTGTTTGGGTGCCCATAGAATTAGGCCCATTGGTCCAATTGCTTTGAGACATGGGGGTGTATGTGGGGAGAGGCTCCTGAAGATACCCTGAAAGTTTGGAGCCTCTCCCTCAATCCTCCTCCCCCCCAGAGCTACTAACAGTACCATGGGAAAAAAGTAACTTTTTCCCCACCATAGAGAACAATGGAGGGAATGGGGGCAACCTGTTTGGGGCCCCATAGAATTGGACCCCCTGGTCCGATGTTCTTGAAACTTGATGGGTATCTTGGGAAGAGGCTCCATCAGCTATCCTGTGAGTTTGGAGCCTCTCCCTCAACCCCTCCTCTCCAGCCCCCAGAATATACCCTCTGTTTTCACCATTGACTTCAATGGCCCATAGGATATAATGGGACCAAATTGCCACCGAATTTCTTTCATTCCCTCCTTTCCTTCTCTCCTTTTCCTCTTTCCTTCCCTTCTCTCTTTCTTTCTTTCCCACCTTCTTCTCTTCTCTTTTTTCCTCCTTTCCCTTTTCCCCTCCTTCTTCCCTCTCTCTCTTTCCCTCCTTCTTTCCTTCTCTTTCATTCCCTCTTTCCTTCCTTCTTTCCTTCTCTCTACTCTCTCTCTTTCCTTCCCTCTTTCCTCCTTCTGTGGCCCAACTCTAGTGAGAAGGAGTTTAAACTTTAAACCCCTTTTCTCTTAGCTCCCCCACCCAGGCCAGCTGGGGAAGGGAAGGGGAGGCTTTCAAAGATGCCTCCTCCCCCCTTTTGCTTCCCCTTCTGACATCACTTCCGGTGATGTCAGGGGGTGTCGCATATGCTAATAGTCTAATATCTCATTAGCATACCATATGCTAATGAGCTCCTGCAGCTCTTTTTCTATGAAAAGACCCCTGATCAGCATAAAGACAAATCTTAAACATGTGATTTCTATTCTGAATGCTGTGCATTCTTCTGTTACTCCAGATAGTTACTGCAATTGATTCAAGAGCAAGAATAAAGAATTACAGTGATGGTTTTCCAGTCTTGGAGATCGCCATTGTAGCCGTCTTCACCTGGGGCTCCAGGAGAAGCCTGCCAGCACCTGCGGCTGGATGGGGGCACAATCATCCATGCCACCCCAGGAGTCCTTGGGTTGGACTCCTAGCCATAGAGCGCTAGAGAACCACCCCCTGCGGTGTGACAAGCCCTGATGAGTCCACTTCAGAGCATCCCAAATGGGAACAAGATCAGCACACCAGAGCAAGTGTGCAGTGATCCAGCGATTATGAATGCAGAGAGACAAATGTTAAAAAATGTGAGTTGGAGTATAAGCAAGAATCACCTGCAAACATTGTGCCCCCCCTAAAAGGAAACAAGGAGGGGGGGGAACCTCCTACCGCTAAGGACTGCTTGCAAGCGATTTTAAAGTCAGAAAAGGGGGGGGGGTAGTAAAAAGTGATTGAATGGAAATAAAGAGACTGTGAGAGCTTACCGTTTTGATTAAGAACTTCCAGAGGCTTTGACAAACTTTTACAAAAAGTAAACAATCCTCAAACATGGTGCTGCTGAAAGACTCCAAGGACAAACTAACAAAAGTTAAGCCCCCTTCAGGAAATTCCAGCCCTTCAAGTTCTGTGCCTAGACAGGACTCAACTGCGGAGCTCCAACGGTTGCTGTCGGAGGTGCTTTGCTCTCTGCTGGAGAAAATTACAGCTATTGATAATAAACTAGACGCACAACAGACGCAAACAGTGTCAAATACACAGAAAATTGAAAAAGTGGAGCAGGAGCTTAAAGAGATTGGTTCCAACTCAAAAAATATGAATAAAAAACTGCAGGCACTTGAAAAGAAGTGCCAAATTGAAGAGTCTTGTGTTTTACAGCTGCAAATGGAAAGGGCGAGCTATGTATTGAAACTTCAAGGGATCAAAGAGGAGAGAGGGGAGAATCTGAGACAGATTGTGAGTGATTTGTTGGCTCGCTTGACAGAGACGACGTCGGATCAACTTCAAAGCAAAATAGATTTGTTCTTTAGATCGTATTCTGAATTTATCAGAAAGAATAATCTGCCAGGGGAAATTACAGTAAGATTCTCCCAAAGAAAAGTGAGAGATCAACTATTGAAAGTGACCAACAGAGTTGCCTTGAAGTTGAAAGACAAGGAGATTAAAGTATTGAAGGATGTTCCATTTGAGATAAGAAGGAAGAGAAAGAAATACAGAGACTTGGCATTTTTTTTACAAAGCCAAAAAGTGGCCTACAGATGGTTGGTACTTGAGGGACTGATCTTTAGATATGCAAATGACAAAAAAGGATAGACTCTGTTGAAAAGGCTTCTGAATTTTTGCGTCAGCGTGGTCGACCACCAGGAGAGGGAGAAGGAACCCCCGATGGCACCAAGGACAGCGAAGAAGAAGGAGAGACTGGATCTTCTGATGAGGACTTGGACTCTAAGTTAGGGGCAGCAGCCCCCAAAACAGGCTATCAGTTGAGAGCAGGGCCAGCTCACTCACTAGGCGTTCGCCTAGAGTGCACCAGCCTTTAGGGGTGCCAAAAGCCCCAACAAAAAAATCCGCCCCTTCCCTGGCTTGCCAGTGCTCAGCCCCCATATTTTATTGATTCCCTCCCCCTTGTCACCCTCACTGGCTCCCTGACGGGGAGGGAGGCGATGCAGACCACATTGCTCTACTCTCCTCCTCCTCCTCGTGGCAAGCACCTGGTAGGCAGGCAGGGCTGAGCGGGTGCTAGTGGCCCAAGGTCAAAGTGGGGCTTTGGAGGCTGGGTCTCCCCGCTCTGAGCCCGATGGATCCCATCACCTACCGGGGCTCCCTCCCCACTGCCTCTGCCATGCACCCTGGCCCCCCAGCCCAGCCCAGAGGTGCGTCGGCAGTTGGGCAACAGCAGTACCGGCGGCGGGGCTTCCCCACTGCTTGGAGCCCAGTCAGGGAAAGCCTGCGCAAGCCGTGGGTGCGAATCTACCTTGCACCACCCTGGGCCCGGCGGCGGCCTTCTGCTGCTGCTGCTGCTGCATCTGGAAAGAGGTGCGGCTGCCTGGCAGGTGGCCCCAAGTGCCATGTGCAAAGCACTTCTCCCTGCTTCCCATGGCCCCAGCCTCCCACTCGCCCCCCTCCTTCGGCGCCCACTCCTATCATGCACGCGGGAGTCTAGCTGAGCCCACCGCCACTGCCCCCGCATGCACTGCCCGGTTTGGCCCGCACTGCCGCCCTCCCCAGTGAGGGCCCACAGGAACTACATTTCCCAGCAGCCGCTTCATGCCCTGGGCGCCTCCACTGTGGCTGGCAGGGTGATGAGAAGGGGAGGAGGAGGCAGCGGCTTGGGCAGGGAGGCTGGCTTGCTTGCTGGTGGGGAGCACCCAGTGGCAGCAGCAGCAGCACCACTGCAGAGAGGGTTGCCAGTTGCCAGCAGTGCTCCCTCTAAGCTGTGGAGTCTTGTGAGCAAAAGTTCTACTTGGTGAGCTCCTGGCATTCAAATTGCAAGTGAGCAATTTGGCCACTCCATAAATCAGTTGGCTCTGGAGCCATCCCTTCCTGAACTAAGACAAAAAATGTGTGAGCTGGAGGCTAAAAGACTGTGAGTTGGCTCACATTAACTCAGCTGAGAGGGAACACTGCTCGCCAGCCTCCTGGTCTGGATCTCCTGGCATGACAACTGAGCACCACACGACAGGGAGAGCAGCTCCCCCCAGAGAGAAGGGCTGCTCATTCGGGTGGACTGTTGGGGGGCGTTCTTGCACCTCGCTCCCCAAACCAGGCTCCACACACACAACCCCCCCCCCCAGCTCCTGTATTCTCCCAACCCAGAGTTGGCAACCCTGGGTGCACACCACCAGAGTCCTGAAGTTTGAAATAATACATCCAGCCCTACCCTACAGGGCTGCTGTTGCGGGGAGAGAAGGTAGGGAAGCTTCTCAAAGAAAGACTAAGTACACTGAGATGACCCCGTAATTGGTGGGTGTGGGGTGCGGGGGCGGGGGCGGGGGGCACCAGAAGTAGGCTCACCTAGTATACAAAAAGACCTGGAGCCGGCCCTGCTTGAGAGGGAAAAGAGGGGAAAAGTAGAATGTCAATGTTCTCTGGAGTACTTAAAATTATTTCATTCTAGGCTACAGCTCTTTATGAAATTGTAATTGCTGGTGAAATATCAGAATTATTAGCTAGATGATCATTTTTGGCAAAAGTCAATTTGTATTCAAGAAGTAGGGTTAAAATTTTAAAAGCTATGCATGATCATCGATTCTTGGGTTTTTAGAGGGTTTTCTTTTCTTTCACCTGTAGACTGTAGTTTCCCCATCCCCAGTTCTCTGTGTATTTTAGACTCTTTTTTTTCTTTTCTGTATGTAGATTTAGAAAAAGTAATAAAAAATCCCCTTCAGGGGGCCAAAAAAAAAAAAAGAATAATAGTGACAAAACACACCCCTGTAGGTTACCTCTGGATAGACAGATAAGTCCGATAAATAACATTGATTAGAATTCTAGATGATGGGCTGTTTTTCATTAATACAACTCAACTTCTGTAAGAATTTTAATTTTATTAAAGGAGTAAAACTAGGAAACATACAAAAAAATTAAAACTATATACAAACATCAATGAAATACAACATAAAGAAGAAAAAGAGAAAAGAAAGGGAAAAGAAAAGAAAAAAGGAAAGGGGGACATAAAAGGCTTCCAATTTTTTTCTACAACAAATGTAATTTTGATTACAAAATTTTCCTTGCTTATACATAAAAACATACAAAAAGCCAGTCTTTAATAAGTAAGTTATCTTATCCCTAACCAATATCATTAATTTAGCCATAGCTACAAAGTCCAGCATCTTCTCTAGCCATTCTTCTACTGTAAGTATTGTAGGACATTTCCATTTCTATGCATATATCATTTTTGCTGCTGAGTCAAATACAGGAACAAAACTCCATAACTTCTGTCACATCATCTTTCACTTCTTGTTTAGGTTTCCCAAGACTCTCACTCATTCTTCTCCCAAAAGCCCCAATCTTGTTTCCCAGGTTACTCTCTATTTTGCATCCTATTTGGTTTGAATTTGCCCATGGATTTGTCTGTGTTTCTGTAAATACTTATTGCTTATATGTATTCCTTTAAGATTCTCTATAGCTATTTGTCATTAGGGAGTTTTGGGACATTTTTTAGCTAGCCAACATGGGCTGGTGATCAGAGTCTTATATCTAGCTGTTTAGAATATATTTGTAGACTACATGTCATTTTGAATCTTACCAGAACTTGGTGGGGTAAGTCCTAGAATTCCATAAGTCTGCTTCCTCTACTAGTATGGAATGTAACTTACATTAAGTCCATCAGCTCCATCACTAAGGAAAGCGACCTGATAAAGCCTTAAGAAATGGCGAAGCAACCTAGGCATGCCGTTGCCGCTCCTTCGGTTCGCACTGCAACTATTCCTGAGCCTGTGCCATCTGCTTTGTGTTTTCTATTTGAAACACCTCTCTGCATCGTGAGCCAGTGACTGCATCATTCTAAAGAGAGACTTGGGCTGATTTCCCACTACAGCTGCCTCAGTGTTGCGCCGCCGTTTGCCCCAACACTATTGGTCAATTTCACACCCGAAGCTGCGGGGCTGCATTTGACCCGCGGCTTCGACCGATTTCCTCCACAGTTTCGTAATCCTCAAAAAAACAGGATTACGAAACTGCAGAGGAAATCGGGTAAAGCCACGGGTCAAAATGCAGCCCCGCGGCTTCGGGTGTGAAATTGACCAATAGTGTCGGGGCAAATGGCAGTGCAACACCGAGGCAGCTGTAGTGGGAAATCAGCCTTGTACTTTCAAGGACAGTTAGGCCACTATTCAACTGGTGTAAATGTCATTCATGCATGGTGGCAAAACCATTTGTTGTGTGTATTGTTTATAGTTGCAATTAGAGCTGTATAAAAAGATGGAAGTCTCTAGTGTAATTTGTACAGCATGACAGATTATTCTGTTTATTTGTTTGCATAACTGCATTCACGGTATTTCCATTCTCATGTGGTTGGCAGACTAGTAGCTGGCAGAAAAGAGGGGTTAAACAGAAAAGCCATCAGGCGCCAGCACAGAGTACTCAAACTCCTAGTTATACTAATAGCACTGGCTGACACAAAACAATGGCTTACTAACTCACACCCTGTGTCAGGTGATCCTGCCATAAGAGGTGAGGGAGGGCAGGAGGATGAGATGATCTGTAACCTTTTAGGCTTGAAAGGGGGGGAGTGGGGAGGTTGCCAGGGCAACAGGGTGTTCATCAGCCTGGGCTATCTCCTATCGGAACAAATGGCCTTGTCATACGGTTTGGGTTTCTCTGGAATGGACAGCTGGGCCCCTTTATGGCTCGAACAAACTTTCACAGCTTTCTCCCACGCACAGGCTATGTAGTCATTGTTAGAATGCTTGGGGGGGGGCAAGCTTAGTGGGGTATATCCGTAGATGTTTCTTTGTGTCCTTCATTCCTGACAATGCAACGTTAATGCACTTTTAGAACTGCAGCTGAATAAACTCTATCTTCTCATGAAGTCTGTTGTTTGGCTGTCCTTTTGAAGTGCCTGACAGATTGTCAGGAATCATCTTTGATCGGGATCGGTTCTACACCGCACTTCTCTCCCAGAGATGAGGGATGAGGGAGATACCACCCCGATCCCAACCTCGGAAGAGGAGAAGGTTCCAACATCTACTGTGCCCACAACCACGACTGTGGTCCCGGTCTCCAGTGCCCCGGCGCCATGGGGCCCCAACTACAACCTGGGAGGGCTCTACGGAGAACCGTACGGGGGAGCGTATGCTGGAGTGACGACCAGGCCGCGGAAGTGGCGGGACTGGACAAAGCCGCTCGCAGAGATGCATGAGACGTGGTTCCTCACCCCCCGAGCATCAGTACGGGAGAGTCGGGTCGAGAGACCGGTCTGCCGCTTGAGTATGCGGAGGAGGATGAAGAAGTTCACCCGGATACCCGAGACTTGGAAAGGACCATGGGAAGCCAGAGATGGAGTGGGAATCCCAGCCAGGATCGACTCCTACGCCTCATAGACGAGTCCTTGTCTCGAATCCCGAAAATGATCTCAGATGGCATACGAGAGGAAATGGAGAAGAGACAACCTCCAGACCCAGCGGGGGCCCCAGCACAGAGACCCCTGCTCCTACCGGCGGGACTGCCGCCCGGGGGTGTGCCGGAGCAGCCCTGGGCACCTCTGGACCAACCCGTGGAGCCCCCACTCACGGGGCCGGCGGCGCCGAGGCTCCCAGGGATGCCAAGGGGTTGGGGACCCATGTTGCCAAACCCAGCAGAGCTGCTGGATGCCACTTTCAATGGTACACCCGAGAAGTTCTCCTTTTTCCTGGTAAGGGCGGAGAAGTTTATCAAGAACTGGGGCCACCTGTTCCCAAACGAGGAACGGATAGTGGATGCCATCGCCTCCCACCTGAAAGATGCGGCAGCCGACTGGTATGTGGCTTTACACCAGGAAGATGGGCGCGAGTTGAGGGAGGTGGATGCGTTCATGTGGGCGATGAAAGACCAGTTTGAAGATGCCAACACGAACAAGGCTGCCCGGGCGTTCCTCCAGGCCTTCCGCCAAGGGACTAAATCTGTTTGAGAGTATACAGCGGAGTTCCGAAGACACGCCGCCAAGATCCAAGGCTGGCCCGATGGCGTACTAGCGGAACAGTACCGCCTGGGCCTGAACCCGGAGATCCATCGCACGGTTATGCAAGGACGAGACCTGGAAACCTTATCGAGCTGGATGAAAGAAGCGGCGGCCATGGAGACTCGACTGAAAGCCATCAAACTGGATGATGCAGCGGCTTTGGGGAAAACGACCCAGCCTACCACCACCCCTCTAAAGAGCCGGCAGATGAACCCTGCGCAGCGGCCAAAAGACGGGACGCGCGAGAGCAGGATGAAGCAAGGGCTGTGCCTAAAATGTGGAGAAGCAGGCCATTTCGCCGCGAGTTGCCCAGGGTCATCCACCCCGCCCAGTGTCGTGATGGGGCCTAAAAAGAAGTTCGAGACATCTACACCGAAAACCCCGGGAAAGCAGAGGGGCGCAAGGGCCCTGCAGGTCGCCCCCTTGAGAGAGGAAACCGAGCCGTCGGAGGAGGAGACCGCCGTGGTGGCGGGAAACGAGACAGACCTGCTGTAAACAGCACTGAACAGCAGGTCCCGGACTCTCAGGCACTTAATCCGGTGAGCAAATCCTCTTCCCTTTTTTTCATGACGGTGACCCTAATGGACCCGGGTCTACTGACCCACGTGAGGGTGAGAGCGTTAGTAGACTCAGGATGCGGGAGAGATATTATTAATCCCTCCCTAGTGACTGGACTAGGAGCCAAAGTAGTGAAACTGGCAGAGCCGCTGGTTTTTACCCAAATGGATGGCTCCACTATGAAAGAGCCCTGTAAATACGAGACTGTTCCTTTACGGATGGGAGTGGGGAAACACTGGGAGGCGCGACCATTCATGGTGACCTCCGCCGCAAGGTTTCCACTTGTCTTGGGGAGCCCATGGTTTTTTGATCACGACCCACACATACTATGGGAGGCTGGGATTGTTAACTTCATCTACCCACGGTGTGAGACCCATACCTGGAAAGGCGACTGGGGTCCGCGGAAACCTGAGCTCTGCCCTGTGGTGGTGGGGGTGGCTGAGACGGGCTGCAACACGATTCCCCGAGAGTATCGGGACTTGTCTGCGGTGTTCGGGGAGGAGGAGGTGGATGAGCTACCCCCCCCACCGCAATTCTGACTGTGCCATTGAACTGTTACCCAATCAGAAACTCCCAAAGGGGAAGCTATACTCTATGAGCCCAGCCGAGAAAGTGGAGCTCAGAAAGTTCATAGATAAGAATTTAGAGCGCGGGTTTATACGGCCGGCCTCTTCACCGTTTGCCCCTCCCGTCCTGTTCCGGAAGAAGAAAGACGGTGGGCTCCGTTTGTGCACGGACTACCGTGGCCTTAATGCTGTGTCTGCAACTAATGCTTACCCACTGCCGTTGATTAAGGATCTACTCGCCATGGCGGCCAGGGGGAAGGTGTTCTCCAAGCTTGATTTACGGGATGCGTACTTCCGAGTGCGCATCAGGGAGGGAGACGAATACAAGACCGCCTTTAACACCCCCCTGGGTCAGTTCGAATACTTGGTGATGCCGTTCGGCTTACAAGGGGCCCCTGGAGTATTTATGAATTTGATTAACGAGGTATCGCACAAATATCTGTTCAAAGGGGTCCTTGTTTACCTTGATGACATTTTGCTGTACTCCCCCGATATGAAATCCCATGTGCAACTCGTTAGGGAGGTACTCAAAACGTTACACAAGCACAAACTGTTTGCCAAACTATCTAAGTGCGAGTTCCATCGGTCAGAGATTTCATTCCTGGGCTACCGTATCTCGCAGAAGGGCATTGAGATGGACCCTGCAAAGGTCCAAAACGTGGTGGGGTGGGAGCCCCCCAAAACACGGCGGCAACTCCAAGCGTTCATCGGATTCACAATTTTTTACAGATCGTTTCTGTTGAATTTCGCGCAGGTGGCCCTGCCCCTCACAGACCTACTTAAGACTAAGGGGAAAGGCCCGGAGAGTACCCGGCCGGGGGCCAAACTGAACTGGACTGCTGACTGCCAGCAAGCGTTTGAACAGTTGAAAGCTCTGTTCACATCCGAGCCTGTGTTGGCGCACCCCGACGAGGCGAGAAAATTCATAATCCATGTTGATGTCTCGGATGTCGCTATGGGGGGTATTTTGCAGGAGGGGGAGGATGGGAAATTACACCCCCTCGCATATGTGTCCAAAAAGTTTACAGACACTGAACAGAACTGGTCTATATGGGAGAAGGAAGCAGGATCAATAAGATTGGCTCTCTCCACTTGGCGGCACTGGTTGGAGGGGGCGAGGGGGCCGTTCGAGGTTTGGACTAACCACAAAAACCTTGAGTTGCTGCGCTTGCCTCGGTCCTTGAACGCAAAACAGCTGCGGTGGGCCGACTTCTTTTCAAAATTTGACTTCACACTGCACCATTTCCCAGGGAAGGCAAACTCACTAGCAGATGCCCTGTCATGCCTCCCGCAACACGACAGCAAGAGGGAGGTGGTTCGAGATTCAGTTTTCACGCCCTCACAACTGGGGGTGGTGGTGATGACTCGGAGCAAAGCCAAAACTCCACCTCCGCCCTCCCTCACTTCCCCATGGGAGCTGAAGTTCGCATCAGAACTTTCCGAGGCCGACTGCGCCTCCCTGGCCAAGGAGGAGGGGGTGGTGACCGACGAACAGGGTTGTTGGCAGAAATACAGGAAGCTCTTCGTTCCCCTTTCCCTACGAGGGGGGGTCATGGGTTGGGCACACAGTTCTAAACTTGAGGGGCACACTGGGTTTGTTAAATCACTGCAATTACTTCAGAGACAGTTTTGGTGGCCGGGGATGAGAAAAGACTTTTCGTTGTTCACGCAAGCCTGCCAGACTTGCCTCATGAGTAAACATCGCCTGGGGAAGCCACTGGGACCCCTTCAACCATTACCGACCCCGTCCCACCCCTGGGAGGTTGTATCGATGGATTTTATCACTGACTTGCCACCAAGTGGGGGAAAGACTGTAATATGGATGGTGGTGGACACGTTTTCCAAGCAGGCACATTTCGTTCCTTTCAAGTCCATCCCCTTGGCTAAGAAATTAGCGAAGGCTTTTCTCCTGCATGTCGTAAGTCTCCATACTCTCCCTGGGAAGGTGCTCTCAGACAGGGGGTAGCAATTTGTTTCCCAATTTTGGGGGGAGTTGATGATGCTGTTAGGGGTGGAAAGGGCATTGAGCAGTGCGTATCACCCAGAAACCGATGGGCAAATGGAATGGGTGAATCAAACCCTTGAACAGTACTTGCAATGTTCTACTAACTTCCAGCAGGACGATTGGGAATCTTTGTTGCCCTTGGCGGAGTTCTGTTACAATAACACGTGTCATGCTTCTACAGGGTTGTCCCCTTTTATGGCTGTGCATGGTTATGAAGCCCCGCCGCTCCCGTTCTTGGCTTCACCAAATTTGCCAAAGGGGGAGGCGGGGGAATGGTGTAAAAAACTGCAGGTGGCATGGCCACTCCTTGCACAAACTCTGGAGGATGCTAAGTCGGTTTACAAGGAGCAGGCTGACAAGAAATGGGACCAGTCGTGGACCCCAAAGCCGGGGGAGTTTGTGTATCTATCCACGCAGAATTTAAAAGGGCTGCAACCCAGCAAGAAACTGGGGTGGAAGTATATTGGTCCTTTTGAAATCAAACGTGTTTTGAATAATGTGACTGTTGAACTAATACTACCTAAATCACTGAGAGCTCTGCATCCTGTATTCCACCTCAGATTGTTAAGACACGCGCCTGGGGAGAATGAATGGAAATCGAGATGACCTGCTCCCCCCCCTCTGATGGTGAGGGGGGAACCGCACTATGAGATAGCGCAAATTCTGGACTCGAAGATCTCTAGAAACCAATTGTATTACCTGATTGAGTGGGTGGATTTTGAGCCTGAACAGAGGGAATGGGTGCGGGCGGACAATGTTCAGGCCCCCCAACTAGTCTGTGCATTTCACAAGTTGTACCCATTAAAGCCGGGGGGCGGGGGGGTTATCATCGGAGGGGCAGAATGTCAGGTGATCCTGCCATAAGAGGTGAGGGAGGGAAGGAGGATGAGATGATCTGTAACCTTTTAGGCTTGAAAGGGGGGGAGTGGGGAGGTTGCCAGGGCAACAGGGTGTTCATCAGCCTGGGCTATCTCCTATCTGACCAAATGGCCTTGTCATACGGTTTGGGTTTCTCCAGTATGGACAGCTGGGCCCCTTTATGGCTCGAACAAACTTTCGCACCTTTCTCCCACGCACGGGCTATGTAGCCATTGGTAGAATGCTTAGGGGGGAGCTAGCTTAGTGGGGTATATCCGTAGATGTTTCTTTGTGTCCTTCATTCCTGACAATGCAACGTTAATGCGCTTTTAGAACTGCTGCTGAATAAACTCTATCCTCTTATGAAGCCTGGATTTTGGCTGTCTTTTTGAAGTGCCTGACAGAAATCCAGGTGGAGCCAAGACCAGGGGCGGTGGGAGGACTCCCAGGCACTCTCCAGAGCCCACGGTGGGTCAGGACACAAGGCCTGGCAGGGCTGACACTGTTTCACCTTGTCCTCGATGTCCCAATTGAGGCTCGGCCACCAGACGTAGCTCCTTGCTAACGCCTTCATCCACACCACTCCCAGGTGGTGCTCGTGCAAGGCCTCCAATATACATTGCTGGAGCGGAGCCAGAATCACCACCTGGCCTCCCCACATCAAGCACCCTTTGTACGTTGACAGTTCATGTTTCCCCATTGCAAAGGGAGCGAACTCGGGGCCCTCCTTGGCCACTGGCCACCCCCTCCCCACCCAGTCCAAGACCCGGCAGAGGATAGTATTCCGGGCCAAGAGGTGGGCCACTTCCCACACGTGGACCAGCCAATCAGAGAATGACTCCAAGAGGGCAACCATGTGTGCAGGAGTGGGGTCGAGGTCTGCAACAGCCAGAGGCAGGCGGCTGAGGGCGTCCGTGTGGCCCATCGCCTTACCGGGCCGATGGGTGAGCGAATAGGAGTACCCTGCCAGAAAAATGGACTACCGCAGGACCCTGGGGGAGACCATCTGCGGCATCTGGTGGTCTGAGGCGAGGAGGCCCAGGAGCAGTTTGTGATTAGTCACGATCTCAAAGGGCCAGCCATAGAGATCGTGGTGATTTTTTTTCACCTCCGCCACAATCACCAATGCCTCCTTGTCTATCTGCACTTAATTGCGCTCAGCAGAAGACAATATCCTGGAGTAGTATGTGACTGGGACCTCCCAGCTGTCAGGCAACCGGTGGCCCAATGGGGTCGGGGCATCGCAGGCAAGGTCCACTGGGAGTGTTTCCGTAAAGTGATGCAAGACCGTGCTCGAGACCAGTAAGTCCTTGACGCCCTGGAATGCTGCCATGTGCATCGGCCCCCAAGCCCAAGGCACGTCCTTGTCCAGGAGACGGTGGAGCGGTTCCGCCATGGCCACCTTGAGGGGCAGAAAAGCATGATAGGAATTGAGCAGGCCTAAGAAAGCCTGCAATTCCATTTTTGATGAGGGCGGGGGGGCATGTGTGATTGCTCTAACTTTATTGTCCGTGGGGTGGATCCCCTGGGCGTCCATTGCGAACCCCAAGAATTCGATGTGGGGCACCCCCAGGAGGCATTTTTCCTTCTTCACCTTGAGGCCAGTGGTGTTGAACCTCTGGAGAACCTGTTGGAGCCGGTCTGCAAAGGAAGCGGGGTCCGGCACGGCAATGATCACGTCGTCTAAAAAAGGTTGTACTCCGGGGATGCCTTTGAGGAGAGAATCCATGAAAGACTGAAAAATCCCAGGAGCCACACAAACCCCAAACTGTAGCCGCGTGACCTGGAAGGCCCCCTTGTGGGTAGCAATGGTCTGAGCCTCGGCAGCGGCAGCATCAACAGGTAACTGCTGGTAAGCTTGTGCCAAATTGAGCTTACCGAAGACCTTGGCCCCCGCCAGAGAAGCGAGGACGTGGCTCACCACTGGGACTGGATAAGCATGGTCCTGCAGGGCCTTGTTCAGGGTGCAGTTGTAATCGGCACAGATCTGCACATCACCGTTCGGTTTAACCGGTGTGACAATTGGAGTCTCCCAGCGTGCGGATGCGACTGGCTCCAGCACCCCTTGCTTGACAAGGTGATCAAGCTCTGCCTCTATTTTAGCTCTCATGGCAATGGGAGGGACCCAGGCCTTGATGTGAATGGGGCATTCGGCCAGATCAAGATCCAAAGAGATCGGGGCCCCGGTGTACCTCCCCAGAGTCCCATCAAACACCTTGGGGAATTCTCGGCAAACAGCCTCGAAATCAGCTGTCCGGATCTGGTTAAGTCCCATTATCTTGAGGCCCAGGGGCTTGAACCACAATAGCCCCAACAAGCTGGTGAGGCGCCCTTCCACCACCAACAGGTCCAGCAGTCCTGAGAACCCTTTGAACTGGACCCAGAACTTGCCCCAGCCACAGACCGCCACAGGGTTCTTATTAAAGTCCTGTAACATGAGACCCTGTGGCTTGTGCAACCAGGGTCCCCCCTTCGGGCACAGGGAACAGAGATTCTTGGCCAAGATGATAGAAAAAGATGAGCCTGAGTCAATTTCCATCTGGCAGGGGGACCTTTCAATCTGGACAGTCACATGCACCTTGTCTGGGCCGTCAGGGGGCAAGTTACATACCATTTGTTGGTGGTGGACCAAAATGGTGTGCAGATCCTCTGCGTTGAGCTGTGCCAAGAGCGTTGGCTGTTGTCCCTTCGAGTGGCAGACCTTCGCGATATGCCCCGCCTTGTTGCACGAATGGCAGATGGGGGTGCAGAACCGGTAGGTCCTTCGCTTGTGAGCGTCGCCGCAGCTAGCACAGGATGTGGGGTGCGGGGCTAGCACAGGATGTGGGGTGCGGGGCTTTGGATGCGGACACTCCTTGGGCCCGGTGAGGGCACTGGGACGCCCGTTGGTTTACCTGAAGCACTTCTTCATCCTCAGAGATGTCGGAACCCCACATTGCTCGGGTGTGGTGGACCGCCTTGCTGGGGTGGTCTCGGTGTGCCTTTTTGTAGGTGGCAGACTCCTGGATGGCCTCGTCAAGGTTGAGGTTGTTGTTGCTGGCCAGTTTCCGCCGTAGCTTGGGTTCACGGAGGCCCACAAGAAATTGATTCAGCAGAGTGTCAGTGAGGCTTGGGAAAGCGCATCTGGTGGCCGCCCACCAGAGGCCGGCCAGGAAGTCCGATGCCATCACGTCCGGGCCCTGGACTTGAGCAAAAAGGTCCAAGTGCTCCACGAACTTGGTAGGCTGAGGTGAAAAGTGATCAGAGAGGGCCTTCACCAATATCGCGTAGGTCTCATCTTTGGTTGTCTTCAGGTTGATGAAATCCTTCAAGGGGCAGGAAGGTGTCCATGCCACAGGAGCTCAGGAACAAGGACTTCTTTTTCCCGGCTTCCACAACATCGTGGTAGGCAAAGTGGTTTTCCAAGGTCTCCAGCCAGGTGTCCCATTTCTGGGGCCGGGAGATATCGAAGGCCTGGATGTTACCTTGGGGAGCCGCCATCGTTCCACGTGGGGGCGGCTGCTGGGGCAGCGTTCATCGAAGCAGTGAGTGTGTGGTGCTTCTCTCGGGGTCAGTGATGCATTGCTCACAGCGGTGCAGTGAGTGCAGTCCTCGATGCGATGCTCGTCCTCGCGGTCGTTATTTCATGGAAGGCGTTAGAATCCCACCTTCATCACCAGTGAAAAGTACTGAGACTGACGAGTGATTTCAGCTCTCACATACTTTATTAGTTCAAGAACAAGACAAGTGAAGCCCACTTGCAGGCCGGCTTTTATTCTCAAAGGAACCCACACCCCAACATGCACAACACCCTGTGATTGATTTACATTGATTGAGTTATCTCCTAGGATTCCTGCTCCCCGATTGGGAGGGAGCTAGGATCCTACTGTCCATTGTTCTCTGGAGCGAAGCTCAAGCACTTCGCCTGGCCTCATGTTGGACCTGCTGAAACCGGTTCGAGCACATGGCGGCTGAAACACATGTTTTGAGCTGGATACACTACAGAGTAGATTATAAAAACTCAGAACATAAGGAAGAAATTCTCTTTTGCTCTTGGAATTGGGAGTACATGCTGTGCAAGACTAAGCTTATATCTAGGGACTCCATTTTGTCCAACCAGGCAATCTAAGGTAATGGCGAACCTTGAATCATTACAGTTTCAAGCATTAGAATAAAAACTGAGTGTGGGATAGAGAAAGGGAACTGAGTGTTTTCTCCGTTTCTTTGTGGCCTTGTTCAGGCTGAAATGTGTAAACAGAATGTGTTTTTTATCTATTAAACTTCCTTTGATTTTAAATACTCTCTGATATCTGGAAAAACACCACACCAATTTGTTTGCTATCTAAAGTGTATCAGTGAAGAAGCTCACCATTTCTTGAGCTCAACAGCTCTAAATTGTGAAGCTACAATAGATCGTCCTGGCACTTAGCTTGTAGAGTGAACCAGGTGGGTGCAGCAACTAAGTTGTGCCTTTAAATGGAATGGCAGTTTCAGAGTGTTCATCTGGAGGGAGAAATTCTTAGAGTTGTGGTGGCAACAGATACCCAGTTTGTTTTGGCACCCCTTGGAAGTTAAGGAAAGTGGAGACATGGGATTGCTGTAATGTTTTCTGATCTCCTGGGGCCAAGCAGAAGGAACAGGGAGAGACTTGCAATTTCCTTCCTTCACACAAATCAATTTTAAAAACTGGATTTTTACACTAGAAAACTGTAATATAGGCAAACTAGACATCACATGTGACATGAATCAAGACATGGATGTCCAACCTAAGTCGCTATTACACCTAACAACTCATTTGTAGTGGGTTTACTCACTCCATTGGGCTCCATATAACTGTGAGGGGGGGAAAGAGGCTTCCAGCTTCCCTCCCACCCATTTCCACTAGCTCAGCTATTGCCTCCTCCTGGCAGTAGTTTGAGAAGAGAGAATTGGTAAGCCGACCCAGATCCTCATTGATCCTGAAGGGCTATTTTATTCATTCATTCATTCAATTTTTATCCTGCCCTCCCTGGCAACTTTGCTGGGGCTTTTCTCCACTTACTCCTGGTCACCAGTGACCCTCTAAAAGCAGCGGCCCACCACAAAATTTTCCTGCAAATTAAATAGCTAATTCACCCCAGTAAGTCAAACCATCTGTGACTGGCAGCTGCTTTCCAGGGTCTTACACAGGATCTTTGACATAACCTAGAATCTGATTCATTTTACTGCAGATACCAAGGACTGGACATTGAGTCCATGCCAAACAGATGCTCTGCCACTAAGCTGCAGTCCCTCCCTCTGAATTCAGAAATCACAACTTGTTGAGTAGCACTGCTGCTTATGGCTACCTGGCCGCAGGCAGAGCAATATAATAGAAGGATGATTTCCTCTTTCCTGAGAGAGTAACAGAAGACAAGAAACAGACAAATTGAGGTTTATCTACAACTGGTGCTGTATCCACACATCATTTGCAGCTGGATTGGCTTGTCAACATAGGACAAGCCAATTACAAGTGATGGCTATAGCATACTGATGCTCAGTGGTTTGGAAGCCACATGTTGCTCTTCGACGTGGCACTTGCAGTTTTCTGAGCACCATTCCCCAATATGTTATTCACACCATGTTTTAGGAAAGTGGGCAAGATGCATAGTTGGTCTCCTTAAAGCACTGCACGGACTGGAGGGTGGGTAAGCAGCAAGCCTCCCAAGATTTGGGCCAGAGGTGGAAATAGAAGGCCTATCTTTTTTTTTAATAGGTTTATTTTTTGAATTTTCTATATATTACACAATATCTTTTGTCTCCTTACTTTAGATAACTCAATAAGTTCCCCCTCCCTCCCTCTACCCCTTGTTTGTTGATCCTTTATTCACAGCCACAGGCACAAAGTCTGAATCTTCCACTGAATGTCCTGTCTTCCTTCCACTGTTATCCACTTTAGATAGGTCTTCCATCTCGCTTTAATTTCTTCGGCTTTATCCTCCCATGTGGTCTTCTGGCGCAATTTCTCAATGATGTCCGACTGCACAAAATCAAACAAATAAGTGTGCCAGGTATCTATTGTCCATTTGCTCTTATCTTTCCAGCCCAGAGCTATTACTGCCTTGCCTGCTAACACCATAGCTTTGAGTATAGCCTGGGTTTCCTTATTGACTGCCTTATTTCCTAATATACCCATTAACATTAGTTTAAAGTCTACATTCAGTGAGATTCTACATATTTTCTTTATAATTTGTATTATTTTTGACCAAAGGACTCTCACCTCTGGACATTCCCACCACATATGGGAGAACCAACCCTTAAATTGTTTACAGTGCCAACACATAGAACTCGATCCCGGAAACATGTTTGCTATCTGCGCTGGTGCTTTATACCACTTTGTGAAAAATTTATGTTCCAGTTCATTAAATTTAATAATTTTGGTTTCTTCTATTCCCTTCATTATTCTATTTGCATCGTTTTCCGATATCTGGCTTTCCTTACACCATGTTTTCTGTAAATATAGTATCACCTTATCTTTATTGGATAACATTTTCTTGTAAATATATCCTGCTAATCCTTGTTTAAATTTTTGCCTCCTATTATGTATTTCTTCAATTGGTTCTTCTGTCCAAATATTTCCTTTTTCATTAACTTCCTTAATCATTCTATAAAGGCCTGTAATTTTTAACCAATATTGCTTGCGTATCTCCTCGATTAATTCCTGTGCTGGTTTTAGAGTGCCTTCTCTAAATAAGTCTCTTAGCCTATAATATCCCTTTGATCTCAGGAGTTCGCACCATTTATTTTCTTCTGTTTCGTTATAGAGGGACTTTAGTGGTGCCCATTTTGAGGTTCTTTTAAGCCATGAGGGCTGCCACTTGTTCCACACTGTTAGTGTTGAATACCTAGGTCCCTTAACTTGTATAAGATCTTTATTTGTCATTTTGGAGAATATCCCAAAACTCCCTATGTTATTATTGATTTCGTTCTCAAAACTCACCCATTTTAGTCCCTCTCCATCGCCTATCTCCAGTATCGATTTTATTTGGAAGGCTTCGTAATAGCTAATCAGGTCAGGGATTCCCCATCCCAACTCTGATCTATGGCTTTAAATTATCTTTCTCTGTATTCTGCATTTTTTACTACCAAAAATCCATTCCTTAATCACTCTGTTCCATTGGTCTAGTTTTTTTGGTATACATTCCTAGAGGTATTGTCTGAAAGAGGTATATTAATCTTGGCAGCCAAAACATTTTAACACTTTTTATTCTAGTAGATATATTCATTATTTTATTTTTCCACTTTTTCATATCTTTTTCTATTTTCTTCCAGACCTTGTTATAATTGTTCTCTGCTATTTTATCGATATTCTTCTGTAGTACAATACCTAAATATCTGAATTTTTTGGTGCCCATTCCAATATTAGTAATCCCATGTATTTGTTCCCTTTCCTCTTTAGTCACATTAAAGTACATAATTTCTGATTTAGCCATGTTCACCTTCAGTCCTGAACATTTTTCGAAGTCCTCTAATATAACTTTTATTTCTTTTACTGCCTCTTTGGGGTTTGTCATAGCAATTATGATGTTGTCGGCAGATAAATTGATTTTCATTTCTTCCTTCTTTACCCTGTATCCTTCCACCCTTGCAGAATTTCTTATTCTTTCGGCTAGCTGTTCTATTGCTAGTATAAATAGGAGGGGCGAGAGCGGGCATCCTTGCCGGACTCCTCTTTGAATCTTGAGGGGTTGTGAGTGTTCTTTGTTAACTCTCACCACTGCTGTCCCTTCTCTGTACATTTCTTGGATTGCTTTTATATATGGCTCCCACATCTCGTATTTAGTCATTACCTGCCACAGAAAATCCTGGGAGAGTGTATCGAATGCTTTGTAGACATCTAATTTCAAGAGGCCTAGCTTTTTTTTGTGGCCATGTTGTAATACATTTATAATATTCCTTATGGGGTGGGCTATATTCCTGTCTTTTACAAATCCATATTGGTCCTCCTTTATTATGTTAGGTATGACCTTCTTTAATCTATTTGCCAATATTTTTGCAAAGATTTTATAATCCTGATTTAGTAAACTAATAGGTCTATATGAGCCCACTTCCTCTGGGTCTTTATGTGGTTTAGGGATTACCACTATTTCTGATTGCCTCCACGAATCTGGGGCTTTTTTCCCTTTCAATATTCCATTAAATACCTCTTGGAGCTCTGGGACCAATATGTCTGCCATCTCCTTATAGAATTCACTTGTGAAACCGTCTAGGCCTGGGGATTTGCCCTTTTTCAATTCTTTAATTACATCCTTTATCTCCTGTAGTGTTATTTCCTCCCTTAACATAATTTTATCATTTTCTTTAAGTGTTGTTCTTATATCTTCCTCATATATGACTATGTCCTTTTTTTTTATACAGCTCTTTGTAAAAGGTCTCGAAGGCTTTTACTATATCTTTTGAGTTGTCAGTTCTTTGGCCATTCACTTTTATATTTTCTATCTTTTGCCTTACCTTCCTGTTTTTCAAATAGTTAGCTAACCTTCTGGCCGAATTAATACTATTTCTATGGAAGTCATTTCTTACCATTGCTTCTCTCTTCCATAATGTAACTGAGTCCAACTCATCTAATTGTTTTTTAATTGTTGTTATCTGACTCTTTACTTTTAAATCATGATTGTTGATTTGTTCCTTTTGCAACCTCTCCAGTTCCTGAATTTTAGATTGTCTTTTTAGATAGCGTTCTCTTTTGATGTACTTTTCCTTATTTATGCAGTGTCCCCTTATCACCGCCTTCACGGCATCCCACAGGGTATTAGTTGGGACAGTCCCTCTATTCTCCTCAAAATATAATCTTATCTGCTCCATCATATAGCTCCTATCTTCCTCTTTAGCCATTATTAAATTATTGTACCTCCAAGTTCTACTTTTTGGTTTTTGATTACCTTCTATTTCTATAGTGATTGGTGCATGATCCGATATCCAGATTGGGTGCGTTGTAATTTTTTTTATAGTCAGATTGCTGCTTTTTTCTACAATTATGTAATCTATGCATGATGGGGTTTTGTGCCGGCTGGATACATGGGTGGGTTTTGGTTGCTGTCCTGTCAATTCATGTGCTTCCCTCAAGCCCCAATCTCCTATTTTAATTGCCTTATTTTTGGTCAGATCCATGTTCAAATCTCCTGTCATAATTAATTCTCCCTCTGCGAATTGCTTAGTTTTTTTAACTAGCCTGGCTAAAAATTTCTTTTGTCCTTTATTGGGTGCATATATATTTACCAATGTAAATTTCTTCCCCTCTAATCTGAATTTAGCCATCACATATCTCCCTTCCCTGTCTGTCTTTCTTTCTAGTACCTCTACTCTAAGTTTCTTATGAGTCATTATTGCCACTCCTCTGGCCTTGGTGTGGCTCCTAGCTTCCGCTAACATCATCCAGGTCGAGTCTTTTAGCAAAGGCTTGTTGTCATTTCTTTTCTTATGTGTTTCCTGTAAACACAGAACATCAGTTTTTTGCTCTCTTGCCAACTTGGCTATCCTATATCTTTTAATTTCTGATGTTAAACCATTCAGTGATAAAAAATGTATTGTTTTATCCATATCCCACATTAATTAAGGCTTTGACATCTCGTGGCTGTGAAAAATTTGAATGGTTAATTAGTTTACCCTTCCCCTTCCCTTTCCCCCCCTGTGGTTGAGAGTAAAGGTGGAAAGAAAATCTCTTCCCCTCTCTCCACTGCATGGGGTGCACGCATCCCCCCTCCTCCTCCTTCTTGATATTGTAAAAAATGATAATACTATTAATAGTCATTAGCTCAATCAATAAAGGTATACTTCCCTTAATTGGTTATCAGGAGCTGGTCCTGAGGCGTTTCCCTCCTCTCTCTGAAGTTCCTTCGTTGCCATCCTCAGAAACCCCCGATTCCGCTTCCATTTCTTGCTCTCCCATATCGTCTGTGTTGATACCTAATTGTTTAAGTAGTTCCTTTGCCTCTGTAGTGTTCCTTGCCATAAGTCGCTTTCCTTCCCGAAATATAATTATCGAGGATGGATAGCCCCATGAAAATTTAACGTTGTTTGCATAAAGCTTTTGGGCAAAGGGGCGCATGAGGTTTTTTTTCCTTAAGGTCTCTTGACAAAAGTCTTGTCTCACCCAGACTTTTCTTCCTCTAAAAGTCAGGTCTTTCCTCTTCTTTAGTGCCATATATATTTGCTGTTGAATTTTCTCTCTGGCAAATTTAATTATTACATCTCTAGGGGCCCCACCCCTCCCATTCCTTTGTAGTCGATGTACTCTCTCAACATCCTCTGTTTTTATCTCTACTTCATTTGTCTGCATCCACTGTATCAGAGACTCCTCCAGTTTATTTACGGAAATTTCTTCAGATATCCCTGATAAAATAAGGTTAGCTCTCCTGTTTCTGTCTGACAAGTCATTTATTTGGCGGTTCAGAGCAGTTATTTTTTGCTCATTAGCTTCAGCAAGCTCTTTGGCTGTTGTAGCTGTCTGCTTTATAAAAGCTATTTCTGTGCCTATTTTGCTAATTTCTCCACGTAGTGAGTTTAACTCACCACTAATTTTTTCTTGAAAGGCAAGGACTGTATTTTGGAGTCCTGCAATTTGTTCAGATAGGTCCTCAATTGTCTTCGCCATATCTGGTTCAAAGCTTTGGGAGCGGCCTTAAGAATCTCAAGGCTTTCCTTTCTAACACAGCAATAAATTAGTTTCTTACCACTCTGAAGTTGTTCTAGCCAGCTGCTTCCTGGTTATCAGCCTCTTATTTGGGTTTGCATAGTATTTACAAACTTTGAGCTATAAATTCTTTAGTTCGAAGGAGGAGCTCGGAGGAAACACAGCCGGCTTGGTTTAACGCATGCGTGCAACCCCCGAAATAGAAGGCCTATCAAACAAACCCCCACTCTTCTCCACAGTTTCCACACTCTCATCCCAGCACTGGGCAGCTATCAGGAGGAGAGAAAGCTGGCCCCAAAGAAGCAAAAGTAATATGACCACCAAGGCAGCCACTCAGGAAAAAGAGCAAACAAGCCACAGTGGGGTGGTGACAATTTTACTTCCCCTTTTTCCACAGCTAGCTATTTCTCCTCTGGGTACCCTGCCAATCTCACTCTCTTGCTTCATGCCGAGGAGAGAGTGGAAAGGCAGACAGGAAAGCCTTTCCCTTCTCTCCAGATACACAAGGACTGGCTAAGGTTCAACAGTGGTGAGGAGAGGCAATCTGGTGATTAAGAAGGTCGTAGTTATATGTGAAATATTAAGCTACATATTATATTATTGTATTGTACCTTTGGTGGGGTAGCATGCAGGTCATGTGACTCTTGGTTGATGGCAAATATGAATGAGGCTCTCTGTGAGCCACAAAGTAAGTAGCACTGCTATAGTGCAATATCCAACAATGTGTGGCTGCAGCTTGGCACTTGTGACTTAGATCTGGTATATTGACCAGTGTTTGTTGCACAAGCTGCAGTCTAGATGTCTGTGTGCAGCCCTAGTATAGAATTCATATTCTTAAGGAACTACAAATCTGAAATGCTGCCAGGGAAAATACCCCTTCCCTATATTGCGCAAGAGTTATTCATTGCCTATGCCCTACTCTGCTACAGGCATAAGGAAAAAGAAAGGTTCACCTCTTTTTTGGAAGAGCAACACCAGATCCAAATA
Organism: Gekko gecko; assembly: GCA_029375565.1. NCBI lineage: Eukaryota > Metazoa > Chordata > Lepidosauria > Squamata > Gekkonidae > Gekko > Gekko gecko. The sequence continues at coordinate 210,077,227 of JAPDNY010000005.1, read as the reverse complement.
GTTACTCCAGCAACCGTGCAGGGAGTCTGCTGCCTACAGATGAGTTCATAACCATGCTTTAGATGCTTCCGCTATCCTGAAGGTCTGTAGTTGGACCTCTCCCTTGCGTCAATGCTCATTAATCCAGTTGTCATGGCAACACAGATTTTGGGTGTGCTCAGCAAACATAGCTATGCACAGGGTTTTGTTTTTTGTTTTTGGGAATTGAGATCATGGCGAATTCATGGATGACCAACCCAGGTTCTGAGGTAATTTCAGTTTAAGAGTTGTTTTGCAATTAAACCAAATGAAGGTTCCCCTCATTCATCACCTGCACAGGGACACCATTTATTTAATTGTTTGTTTGCTTACTTTCTTTATTTATACCCCACCTTTCCTCACCAATGATGACCCAAAGCGACTTACATCATTCTCCTCTCTTCCATTTTATATTCATAACAACCCTGTGGGATAAATTAAGCTGACAGTATGTGACTGCCCCAAGGGCACCCATCAAGCTTCCATGGCTGATTGTGCATTCACCCTTCCCTCCTCCATTGTTTTACCAAACCCACGTTGGAATAGAAATTCCCCTCTGCATTGCATGCTGGTTTCACTCCCTTTGGTTATTGGGATTGAAGGTGGTATCCTCACTCCATGCCACATTCGAGTTGATCACTGGATTTAATCACTCCATGCCACATTTGAGTCTGATCGTTGGATTTAATTGTACTTTCTGCATAGATTTATGGCCATTCAGGGGTAACTCTGCAGTCAGTACGGTATTGTCCCAAGGTATTTGGATGTGATTTTGAGCTGTACTTTTTCCTCCCAGTTGAGAAAATATGGAGCAAATGCTAGCTGCAGAATCGCCCCATGTCAGAGTGGGGGTTTGAATCTGGGCCTCCCACATCCTTTTCTGATGCTCCAACTACTATACAATACTGGTTTTCACTCTATTTCATATGAGAGTGGCAGGATTGGCAGGAAAGTCAGCATTTCTGTATTTTCCAGAGTACATTGCAGGGGGGGGGAATGGCTTGGATCCAGCAATGCAGCAACATAAATGAACTCAGTATGGTTCCACTTGTGCAAGACTGTATGCAACACCTAGTACTTTCCTCCTCATATATTACATTGCTCAGAAATTGGTTGTGCAGGATCTTCTGTAAACAGAATCACAAGTGGAGATACAGTTAAGGCTGACTTAGTGTAAGCAGCTATTGTGGTCTTTTTCTTGTCTTTCATCTTGTACAAGAGTTATAGTGCAAGCAGAAATTTTGCACTGGATCCAACTCTATGTGCATTTTTAAATGTACATTTGCTGTCATTCACTTTGTATATCTCATAGAAACTGACTTATACCCTTACTACATTTTTAAGAAATTGATGTGTACCTTTGATGTGCACAAGCCCATTTCAGGGTTTATAATTCTATTTAGATATTTATACTTAGCCTTCCTGTCCAATGGGCATTGAAAACAGTTTACAACACCAGTCACTCCAACTCCAATGTATCCTCACAACAACCACTATGTATTTATTTATTTATTTTGCCATCAAGGTGGTTTACCACTGCCAGCCTCCATGTCTCAACCCTGGTATTCCTTGGAGGTCTCCCATCCAACCCTGCTTTGCTTCTAAGATCTGGCAAGATCAGGCTAGCCTGGGCTATCCAGGTCAGGGCGAACTATCATGTATAAAACCCATGTAATACCTTTAATGAGGACCAACCAAAATGACACAAAACACCAGAACTCTTCATCAGACTGGATGTTCCTGGAGGGGGGAGGGAGAGATGTCTCAGGCCATGATTTTAAGGCCATGTCAGAATTCCTGTACTTAATGCTAAGGAGGCAGGCAGATAGGTTAGACTGAGAGAGAGTGACTGGCTCTAGGTCACCCAGAAAAGCTTTCATAACAGAGTGGGGATCTGGACCGAGGTCCTTCATACCCTAGTCAGACATCTTAATCGTTACACCACAAGTCACTCCATATATAGAACCAGTGAGTAAGCTAGAAACATTAATATTCAGGAATAATCACAAATGGGCCAGCACCCATCTTTCTCTATACAGGCTTTCTCTGGAGATTTCCTGTCCAAACCCAGACCTCTTTTACCTTCAGCAAGGTGGTCACAACACCAGACATACCCTGGGAAAGGTATGAAATTGAAGATCATAGAATCATAGAATGTTAGAGTTGGAAGAGATCTTGCAGGTCATCTAGTCCAACCCCCTGCACTCTGCAGGAGCATAGCTGAAAGATAGCTCTACATACCTACATATCTACAACATACCAGAAAGATGGTTGTCCAGTCTCTGCTTGAAAACATTTCCACCCATTAGAGCTAGTCTTGCAATCTGGAGCAAGAGAGAATAGATCTGCTCCATCTTTTACATGACAGCCCTTCAAATACTTGAAGACTGCAATCATGTCCCCTCTAAGCCTTCTCTTTCCCAGGCTAAACATACCCAACTCTTTCATCCTTTCCTCATAAGACTTGGATTCAAACCCTCTCACCATCCTGGTTGCCCGCTTCTGGACACGCTCAAGCTTGTCAACATCCTTCCTAAAGTGTGGTGCCCAAAACTGGACACAGCACTCCAGGTGAGGCCTGACCATAGCAGAATAGAGCGGGACTACTACCTCCCATGATCTGGACACAATGCTTCTGTTAATGCATCCTAAGATTGCATTAGCTTTCTTCACAGCCACATCGCACTGCAGGCTCATGTTGAGCTTGTTATCAACCAGAACACCTAGATCTCTTTCACATGTGCTGCTGTCAAGCCAAGTGCCTCCCATTCTATATCTGTGCCTTTGATTTTTTGTGCCTAGGTGTAGGACTTTGCACTTATCTCTTCATTTTATTTGCCTCAGCCCACTGTTCCAGCCTATCTAGATCATTTTGAATCCTGACTCTGTCTTCTTCAGAATTAGCAATCCCACACAGTTTTGTGTCATCTGCAAATTTGATAAGCAACCCCTCTATGTCTTCCTTCAGGTCATTTATAAAAACATTGAACAACACTGGGCCCAGGACCGAGCCCTGTGGCACTCCACTCGAGACTTCCCTCCACGTAGACGCAGAGCACTCGTTGGGCACAAGCACTCGTTGGGTACAATTTTTCAACCAACCATGAATCCATCCAACGGTTGCACCATCCAGTCCACACTTAACTAGTTTAACCTCAAGGATATCATGAGAAACTTTGTCAAATGCTTTACTGAAATCTAGATATACTATATCCACAGCATTGCCAGAGTCAACCATTTTAGTAACTCTGTCAAAAAAGGAGATAAGTTTGGTCTGGCATGACTTATTCTTGATAATCCCATGCTGGCTACTACCAATTAACTCATTCCATTCAAGGTGCTCACAGACAGAGCATTTGATAATCTGCTGTAGAATTTTTCCAGGTATTGATGTCAAGCTGACAGGACTGTAATTTCCCAGGTCCATCTTTTTTTCCCTTCTGGAAGATCGTGACAACATTTGCTCTTCTCCAGTCTTCTGGCACAACACCAGTATTCCAGGACATCTCAAAGATTAGAGCCAGGGGCTCTGAAATAACATCTGCAATTTCTTTTAGCACCCTGGGATGCAAGCCATCCGGCCCTGGAGACTTGAAAGTATTTAAGGCAGCTAGATGCTCTCTAACCATTTCCTTACTTACTCTGGACTGGCAATCCCTCCTTCCTTCATATGCCCTGCATTCTTCAGTTTGTATACAGCTTGCCTTACGGTTAAAGACTAATGCAAAGTGAGAGTTGAGTAATTCCACTTTGTCTTCATCCCTTGTTAAGACTTGACTGTCTTCCCCTAGCAATGAGCTTACCCCATCCCTGTTCTTCTTTTTGCTCCGAACATAGGCATAGAAATTTTTCTTGTTATTTTTAGCATCCCTCACAAGCCTCAGCTCCATATGCACTTTAGCCTTTCTGACACCATCCCTACAGATTTGAGCCTGCTTCTTGTACTCACCCTCAGTAATTTGACTCTCCTTCCATTTCCTGTACATTTCCCTTTTCAGTCTCAGCTCTCCAGAGAGTTCCTTGTTCAGCCACCTCAGTTTCATTACCCATCTCCAACCTTTCTTTCTTACCAGAACAGTTTGCAATTGTGCCTTAAGCACTTCATTTTTCAGCATCTCCCATCCTTCCTGTGCAGATCTCCCCTTCAGCATTTCCAGCCATGGGATCCTACCTAATATTTCTCTGAGTTTTTTGAAATCAGCCTTCCTGAAGTCCAGGAAACGAGTCCTACTATGTCCTAGTTTCACATCCCTCACTATGTCAAATTCTAAGCTGACATAGTCACTATTCCCCAAGGATCCTACAATGTTCAGTTCATCAACTAGTTCTTCCCTGTTAGTCAGGATTAAATCTAGGATAGCAGTTCCTCTGGTTCCCACCTCCACCTTCTGAGAGATGATGTTGTCTGCAAGACTGTTCAAGAATCTGTGGGATGCCCCATGTCTAGCAGAGTTAGATTTCCAGCAAATCTCCCATAACCACTACATCCTGTCTCTGTGAAAGTTTAGCAAACTGTTGTACAAATGCATCATCCCGTTCCTCCAGCTGGTTTGGAGGTCTGTAGTATACCCCCACAACAATATCCCCTTCTTCCCCCCGCTCTATCCTTACCTACACACTTTCAACAGGACAGCTCTCAAAATCCTAAATTTCAGTGCAAGTGTATTCATTCTTGACAATAGTGCCACCCCACTGCCTTTTTTGTTTATTCTGTTCCATTTGAACAAGGTATATCCTTCAATTGCTGTGCTCCATATATGAGACTCATCCCACCAAGTATCAGTGATACCTATCAGATCATAATTACTTTCCAATATTTGAAGTTCAAGTTCCTCCTGTTTATTTCCCATACTCTGGGCATTAGTATAAAGACATTTCAGATTACAGACATTCAGGGGTCCTTTCGTAGAAAAAGAGCTGCAGGAGCTCATTAGCATATGGTATGCTAATGAGCTACTAGGCTACTAGCATATGCCACACCCCCTATCACCAGAAGTGATGTCAGAAGGGAAGCAAAAGGGGGGGAGGCATCTTTGAAAGCCTCCCCTTTCCTTCCCCAGCTGGCCTAGGTGGGGGAGCTAAGAGAGAAGGGGTTTAAAGTTTAAACCCCTTCTCACTAGAGTTGGGCCACAGAAGGAGGAAAGAGGGAAGAAAAGAGAGAGAATAGAGAGAAGGAAAGAGGGAAAGAAAGATAAGGAAAGAAGGAGGGAAAGAAATAAGGAGGGAAAGGTGTGTGTGGTGTGAGTGGTCCAATGAACTTTTTCCCCACCATAGAGAACAATGGAGAGAATGGGGGCAACCTGTTTGGAGGCCCATAGAATTGGACCCCTTGGTCCAATATTCTTGAAACTTGGTGGGTATCTTGGGGAGAGGTTCCAACAGCTACCCTGTGAGTTTGGAGCCTCTCCCTCAAACCCTCCCCTCCAGCCCCCAGAATATATGCTATGTTTTTGCCATTGACTTCAATGGCCCATAGGATATAATGGGACTGAAATTGACATTCGGCTGGCGGAAAGACTCCCCAATCCGCTTGTACGGCTGAAACTGACATGCAGGAGCCTTTCTGCCCTCCGAAGCTGCTGGAGCTGTGCTCCGGTGCGTTCCCCCAAAAAAAGACCCCTGCAGACATCCTTTCCTACCGTAGGTCCCTTTGATTTTACCTGAAAATTACTGAACTCTCCCATTCATTTATTTTCTGGTCACTCCCCTTCTTAGTGTTGGGGATGCCGCACAACATCAGGCTTTTTCTTCCCACCCACCCCCCAATGTCTTCATTTTAAAGCCCTCCTGATCAGGTTCACAAATCTTGCAGCAAAGACATTCCTCCCGTTTTTGTAAGGTGCACCCCATCTGTCGCCAACAGTCCTTCATGTCGGAGGTACATACCATGGTCCAAGAAGCCAAATCCTTCTCGATATTCCCCATTCATAGGGTTACCAACCTCAAGGTGCAGTTTTCAGTTCTCCTGGAATTATAACCAATCTCCAGATTACAGAGATCAGTTCCTGTTCCTCTGGAAGAAATCATAACTTTGGAGGGTGGAGTCTTTGGTGTACCACAGTGATATGAAGGAATTGTTCTAGAGAGTGACATCGCATCCCTGCTGAGCTCCCTCCACTTCTCAAATGCTACCCTCCCCAGGCCCCACCCCCAAATCTAGTTTCCCGACATAGAGTGGCAACCCTACACCCTGCAATGAGAAAGAAGGTGGAATTATATATCCTGACACAATGGAAATAAAGGCATTCTTGGCCTTAGGAATATACAGGATCGGTCTTCCAGACATCTGCCCCAGAGGCCACAGCTGGAGTAGGAGACTGGCCTTGCCAAATATATTTTGCTTGTTGTCTGAACATATTTTAATGATGAACTGCTTCGTGTATCTGAAATCTGTTTGCTATCAGGCCACGATCTCATAGTTTCACTGCCATCCCCTTTTCCCATTCCCTCCCCCCAGTCTTCTATGGATATAATTCCCACCCAGGTTATTTTCACTGCTCTTTGCTGTGTCGTTTCCACCTTTCATGTCTGCTTTGAGAGATGGGATGAATAAACCTTTGGCACATCACTAGAGGTTTAACCGGCCTCACACTGTTTTTCTTAGTCACTCAGCACCAAGGTTGTTGGTATTACTATAACATCATTCATAATAATGGCTGCCTTCACCAGCTAACAGGCTTCCTAAACACAACCCCTTTGTAAGCCAACTGTCAGAAATGTCTGTTTGCTATTTTACACTGAGTCCATTGTTCTGTGTTCCCTATCTCGTCCCTGCATTGCGCTTGTGTAGGTATGCTTGCTGTAACGTGGGAGCTTCTTCTCTGCCGCTCAGTCTTATCACAGTGGCCTTGAATGTGGGCTTTGGGCTATTCTTGAGCTTATGAGAATTTTCCAGTCCTGTGAAGACAAGGGGAGGAGGGAGTTGTCTCCCGCCCATTAAGTAACTCTCCCGCCGGGAATTTCCCGCCCGCGCGCTTACATTTCATTTGCTAGTCGCACTTTGCATCACACTATAACCGTGCTTGAGCAGCTTCTCCCGCCATTCCTGACAATGACCCTTCACTGTGGGTTTTAGCACTGTATTCCAATAAAGCCCTTCTTAACCAAAGAATGCTTGGATCTACTTGCTTTTGAACCTGACACCAACAGGTACACTGGATGTCCCAAAAGTCTTGCTGGCCTGGAAAGGAGGCCCATAGCCAGGATTTTGTGGCTTGTGGGGCAAAACATTTTCTGGTGGGGCTGCCATTATTTGCCATAATGAAGGGGGTTGTGTGCCCCTCTCTCCCTCCCTTCCTGCAAGATTTAAAGGATCCCTTTAAATGCTTTTGGGAAGAAAGAGGGCCTTAAAGAATTTGGGGCCCTTTAAGGAAGGGTCAGTCCTTTAAGGAAGGGGGCGGAGCCCCCAATAGCCCCACCATAGCTACGGGCCAGCTGGAGAGTGCACTATGCATGCCATAATAACCCTGGGCTATGGATCAACTGTAGCTTGCAAGCCAATCAAAATGCCCACAGCATCTTCAGGGTTTTCTTTTCCCCTTTCCAGGACCTTGGGAATCACCCATCCACCCTGGCACAAGCTGGCAAAAGATGCTTTCAGAGCCTTGTCAACATAAGGGTTAAAACTATACACACATGGGGGGTGACACCTAATAACCGTAGTGGCCTCATTCTGGTTGGAAAGGCAACATTGACACCCTGTGTGTCACACATCAGCTCGCTGCAAAGATCATTCTCTCACTTGGATTTTATTTGTCTGTGAGCTGCTGTCTCCTCCCTCCCTCCCTTCTTCTTCTTCTTCTTCTCCTCTCTCTCTCTCTCTCCCCCTCTCTACCAAGAAGAAACAGCTTGGAGTGTTCCGCAGTTCAAACATTAAGGTAATTATCATGCATCGGGTGTTGGGGGAGAGAAGGGAGAGCGTGAGCAAAAGGAAGGGGTTGGGAGAAATGGCTATACACTGTCCTTAATGAATACCCTATTGTTTCAAATACAAATGGGGAATTGGGGGAAGGGGTTGGAGGGGGAGGGGAAATGTGTGTTGGTACTTCAGTGGGGTCAGAGCTGGCACTAAGTGACAAAGACCCATCGAGACATTCTCTGGCTATAGATTTCTTTTGTATATGGCTGGGGTTGCTACATACCTCCAGAGAGACACTCCTATAGCAGCATCTCTAAACATGCTGAAGCAGTTCTCCCATAAAGAAAGATTTTTCTTCCTGTTGTATGTATTGTGACCCTTTCTTCAGTCCACCTTTTATGCTTTCACACAGATGTATATGCTCAGGTGTGTTAATATACCCACTGAGACACTTTTCTTGCCCTTCTCTGACATGATAAAAGTCCCATATTTGTGCAGATCCTTCCTATTGTCCTGTCCCCTTTGTGGGGCTTCCCGTGCCTTCTGATCTAACCCCAACACCATTTTTCAGCCTTACTGTCTTATCCATGCTGAGGGACCCATGACAACTGAGATCCCCCCCCCCTTTTATGTCAGTGCCATTTTTACTGTTCATCCCTCGTGTTCTAGAGCAAGATCCAGAAATGCTGCATCATTCTCACTTTCTGTGATCTGTACAAGGCAATGGGTCACTCCTTGTCCCATTATGCATACATTCGATCATTCATCTTGCTCTAGCTCTGCACCCACGAATTCAATATCATAAATCCATGGTTGTGTGTTTGTGTGTGTGTGTGTGTTTTAATGAAGCATGTTGGGTGATGGGCTAATGGCAGTATACATTGTTTGTTAAGGGGTCCCCAGCTTCCCTTTCAGATTATAACTTTGGTTTGAAAATGACCACCTTTTAAAAAAAAAAAAAAGCAAATTCATCTTGGTGGAATTTTTAAAAAATATTCCAGCAATACATGGGACTCTGAGCCAACCCAGAAGATGTCACTTTGCAGAGGAACAGCTGCCCACATCCATCTGCTTTCTGTTCATCTTTGTCGAGCAGTGGCAAGTCTACTTCAAGAGACAGCACTGATGAGAAAACTGACCAGGGTGGGGGGTGAAGCTGTGAGCCTCCATTGCACAGCCAAACCTTAAACATACAGGCCCTGCCCAAGATCGAATTGCTGCCTGCCTCTATGCTCCAGATACTACGTAGGAGGAACAGTCCCTGCCAGCAGAGTTGTCCAGGTCCAGCCACTTGAGTTTAAAGAACTGTGAAAACTCCTTATGGCAAATCTGTATGTGCAAATTTCACATGATGTAAAGAGTCAAGAAGATAAACTCCCCAGCATATGTACATGGAGCTGTGGGGAAATAAGATATGGGTATGTTTTTTGCAAAATTTTCTGCATGTAAAAAATCCATTGTAAAAAAATTTCTGCATGTAAAAAAATACATGACTAAAGCAGGAGTGTTCAATAGATGAGCAAAACAGAAAAGGTATCATTCCTACTTCACCAGGTATAAAGAACTGAGGTGCAATGGGAATAAAAAAAACACAAGAGCTGTGTTTCTCTTCTTAGGGTCTAACAAAGGGAGAGACTCCTATACTGAATTGCATTATACAGGAGCAGTTGTTATACACACCAGGCCAAGGAGCTGGTCCATTTTATTCAGATCTGGTTAGGATAGTGGCCACAAATCAAGAAGCTTGAATCTAGAACATCTCATCAAAACAGACATAGACACTATGATGTCAACCATGTGAGTGGAACAGCTGATAGAACATAACCCTATTGTAGACTGCCAAGTAACCAGCTAGCAACCCATTTGTTTCAAAGGCCCCTTGCAACAGATGTGTTTTCAAGTTATACCAGGAGGCCTGCAAATATGGTGCCTACCAGGTTTTTTGGCAGGGGGAGAGAGTCATCAATGAGTTAGTATGGTGTTGCGTAGGGTGTCCAACTGTGGCTTGAGAAACCAGAAGCAGGGCTCAGAGAGGACACTCAGTGAGAATATGTTGTCCTAGAGAGTCCACTCTTCAAATGGAACTGATCTCTGTAGTCATAATTTCAGGAGAACTCCAGGGGGTTGGCAAACCCTAGTGTAGTTGTTGAAAGGGAGAGGTTGCTTGAGGGGTCTCTGGTACAATGTCCTGTTTCAAGCTGAGAGAGGGAGCTGGACCAAGGGGAGCATAATTCTTGCACACCCATTTTTGGTCTCACTGGCAATGATGGGGCTTAACAGAGCGTGAAAGGGTCACACTCCGCTAGGGGTGAGGGTGTGTGCAGTGAGGGTGTATGCATGCACATATTCAATGAGGTGCTTAGTGTGTGGCCCCTAAAAAGCCTAGGACTTCCCTAAACCTGGAATTGGCCTTGAGTATATGAGAGCAGAACTGGACAAGTTTGGGGCCCATGAGGAACTGCAATAAGGAATAATTTGAAAATCCCCACACCACCCTCAAAATCTCTTCCTCCATGATTCTCCAAGCTCCCAGGAGCTCAGACAGGCTGGCTTTTGTCTAACTGTTTAAGTACCACTCAATGGTTCACAACATTCCATCCCTCTTGGAGCACAGTTACAGCATAGTCCAAAGCATAATGATTTGAATGAACTTAGAAGGGTATATAACCGTGTTTAGGATTACACTGTTAGTATTCATCAGGCTGGTGTTCTAGGTTGTTTTTTCCCTTTTGGTTAATTCATGAAGCCATATGAGAGCCAATGTGGTGTAGTGGTTATAGGGCAGGACCAGGATCTGGGAGATCCAGGTTTGAATCCCCCCTCAACCATGGAAGCCTGCTGGGTGACCTTGGGCCAGTCACACATTTTCAGCCTAACCTACTTCATGGGAATGTTGTGAAGATAAAATGGAGGAGAGGAGAACAATGTAAACTGCATTAGGTCCCCACTGGGAAGAAATACAGGGTATAACTCAAGTAAATAAATATTTTTTGCTTACCAGGAATTACTTGAAAGTGCACCTGTTTCAGAAGACCTTTGAAATTAACAGATTACTTAGTTTGTCACTCAGTCACAGAACCGGAGTACAAAGAACAGGAAAACCCTCAGAATTTGTCTATGCGTGGTCTACTGTTACTGCTTTCAGCATTCACACGGGAGCCAGCCAGTTTCCTATTAGATATAGTGGAAGTGTTAGGGTTAGTTAATGATGGCTTTTTAATTATTTTGGGAGTTATCTGATAGTACAAATACATCAGGTCTCCCTTTCCCACGGCCCAACTTTGCAGGAATCCATGTTCAATCAATGATTCCCTTCAATATAACTTAAATGCATTTTAAAATTATCTTCGTTTTTCTCAATTGCTATATGTAGACGTTTTGCAGCTAGCATTCTCAAATGAAAGCTGAGAACCATTTCTTGAATATTTTAAAATATTTTTACCTGTGCCACATTGTAGTTATACTAATGATTACAATAGTTTTAGAATGCAATTTCCTAACAACTTATCTGATATTTGATTATTAGCATGTGTGTATCACTCAAGTACAGTTCTAATCAATTAATGCTTTAAATATCTGAACATTATTTACAACTGACATTTCACCAACATTTGACAGGTCAGTTAGACAAGGGATTAGTGGTCCACTGTGAGGCCATCTGTAATTTTCTCCATATCATGAATCTGTGGCTAGTGCTGCAAACAGAACAAATTAAGGATGCTCTGATTTCATTCTTTGATTGCTTCAGAATTTGCATTGGATTCTGCACTTCCTTAATTCTGCCTTTCCAAAGTTAATTTCAGAACTGGATCTTGTGTGTGTGTGTGTGTGTGTGCACATGCACTTGCAGTTCTGGAAGTCATGGTGACTTCTGGTGGCCTATTGGACATAAGGGTTTTCACCTCTTTGTAATGATTTGATTTCTGTACAAACAAATGTCCCTCAGGCAAGATTCCTGGCTTCTTTTCTATCTTAGAAATGTAAATGAGCAGATGGGAATTTGAAAAGACATGAGGTAAAGCAGAGCAGGTCCATGCAAGAAAATTCTGCAGTATTTGTCCTGTAATATGAAAGGTGAGTATTTGCTAGAGACAGAATACTTAACTCAGCAAAGTTGATATCCTTAACTTGCACCTCAAAACAGAAAGTTCTCCAAAATATACAAGGATGAATTTTAATTTGGGTGACATTGTTCCCTTCATCCAAAAATCCTTATTTCTGCTTATCAGTCCTTTTTCTAAGTACAGGGCAGATACTCAGCACTCTGGAAGAATCTATCCCTACTCTAAGCAGCCAAAACCTTTATAACTGGTTCAGGTACTTCAGCACTATGGAGAGCTCCTATTAATATGCTTACTTTTTCTTCTACCCAGATTGGGTTTTTTTTAAGATGGGAAATTTACTTTTCATGGTTTGTAAGTTGCTAGCATGAGCACTTTTTAAAAGCAGAATGGTGGGGCATAAACCTTGCCATTAAATATTATAAATCATCTCCCATTCCCCAGCAACACTACTTAAACTCAGGGTGGCTTCTCATGTGAAAAAGAAGTTATATATCCTCTTTTCAAGGTTCTTGCATTATGTCCCAAAGAGGAACTTGGACATCTCCCCTTCACATCTTGTGGACAAAGATCTCCTACTATTCAGAGCTACTATAGTGCAATATCAGAGAGGAAACATCCAGGTTCAAATCCCCCACCCTGCAATGAAACTCATTGGATGACTTTGAGCTAGTCACTACCTGTCAGCCTAACCTGCTTCACAGGGCTGTTGTGAGGCTCAGATAAGGAAGGGAGAGCCATGTATGCTGCCTCATGCTCCTTTGAGGGGAGAAGGGTGAGATAAGAAGATGCTTTGGTTATATATATGTGGGACTGGTTTGTATTCTATTTGGAAACAGCAGCTTTAAGCAACAAGACCTACTTTCTGACTCTCCTATGCTTGCCTTCCTCCATAGCAGCAGTGTGCCAACTAAGCAGAAAAGCCACTCCTTGGCCATGGCTGACCTTCTGTCCTCACCTCCTATGACTGTTCTGTGCTAATAATACTCGGCGATCTCAGAGAAAGGGTATAAAAAGTGAGATTACTCAATGCTTCCATTTGTCTGAACACCATCGATGCTGCACAAAGTCCAGTTAAAGCCTTTTCTCACTTTTGTTACTCTACTATCCATCTTTGAGGCTAGGCAGGCCCCTTATAAGATATTTTGGGGCTCCAGACAAGACAGCCTTGGGGGGGGGGAGTCTAGTTCAGTAACAGCATGGATGCCAAAGGCCCCAGGTCTAATCCTTGATCTCTCCCATTAAAATAACCTATTTATGCCAGAGGTCACACCAAATCAGAATAAATACTGAGTCAGATAGACCAACCAACTTGGTCTCAGTAGAATACATCTTATTAATTCTATTTAGGTTTCTCAACCTCCAGGTGGGACTTGGAGTTCTTCTAAAATTACAACTGATCTTCAGACTACATAGCTTAGTTCCCCTGTAGTAAGTGGAAGCTGTGGAGCATGGAATCTATGGCATCATATCCCCACTGAGCTCCCTCCCACTGAACTCCCTCCCTAGTATCCAGGAATTTCTCAAGTTGGAGTTGGAAACCCTACTTCTATCCCCTTTTGAAGCTCACATCCAGCCACTCAATGCATAGGCCAAGCTGTCCTTCCTTCAACATGCAGCTGTATCATTGTACCAGAAGGAAGGGAGGGAGGGAGGGAGGGAGGGAGGGAGGGAGGGAGGGAGGAGCCATCATGGGTACACAGTCAGATCAGTAGGATACTTTTCCTCTGCCATTTCTATGCAGTATATGCATTTTTAAAAAATTAAAATTCTAAACCAGTAATTCAAATTCTTCTACAAAAAAACCCCAGGCTTTTGCAACCTGCAAAAATTATGCAAACCAAAACAAACTTGCATAGTCTGATTCCACTGGTTTCACAGATAGGTAAGCACAATACAGAACACTGAAGGGTTCTGCCACCCCTGCCAATTGGCAAAACGTTTATTTGGCATCTCTTCTGGCTTCTGCAATTTCATCACATATTGACCCACATAGTTTCAGAACCATAAGGGCTAGAACAGGGATGTCAAACTAATTTGTTACAAGGGCTGGATCTGACATAAATGAGACCTTGTTGGGCCAGGCCATGTGAGTCATAAAATGTAATGCCAGGTAGTGGAGATATAAATTTTATAAAGGACACAAACACAAAGAAATAGCACTCTTGCAATATTTTGTTTAGTTAACAGTGTCTGATAACTGACACCTCTTCTGAATTATTGCATCAAAATATCTGTGCTGTTGGAATCTTGAGTATGCTGTTCAAGTATGTATCTGTAGGTGGCAAACCTACTTTTGATTTATTGACATTCACTACAGAAATCTCATGCTCAGAGTTCTGAGCCTAGGACCCAGGGGAAAACATGAAATGGATGGGCATTGCAAGCTTTTGTACATAAATTGCTTCATGTGCTGGTCAAGAACATGAGCAGACATCATGACACAAACTGAGGGCTATTTTTTGTCCACAAAATTATAGTCTTCCTCAGTGGTCAGTTTCAGCCTACTGTCTGGGAAGTCTAAATTCAAAATCCTAAAAGGAAATATGCTGGGTGAACCTGGTCTGGACACACTCTTGGCCTACTCCACCTCACTGGCTTGTTGTTATTCCTCGTCTAAATAATTCAAATTGCTTTCCTACTGAGTAAGACTGGATCATGAGGGCATGAATACAGTGAAAAGGGGGAAGGAACCCAGTTACATCCAGGAGAGCCACAGTATAACAAGCCCAATAAAACACACACACTGTAGCAAGGCACACAAAAACTCATACTTTGGATAAAACTTTGTTGGCCTTAAAGGTGCTTTGTATTTCTCCAATGTTATTGAGACAGCCAAGCAAAGCAAGCTCTCCCTCCTTCCCTCTCTTCCTTCAGGGAGGAGCCTCAGCCAATGGAAGGGAAGAAAGGCTTGCCTTTCAATCCTGTGCAATTCAGGCAGCCTGGCCAGGAAGCAAGCTCTGGCTCATTCCCTCCCTCCCCCTGGAAGGGGGAGGAACCTTAGCCAGTTCAGGGAACAGAAACTTTCCTATCTTTCCTGATTGAGTTTGACAAAGCAATCTATGATGATGCAGCAGCAGCAGAACTGGAAGAAGAAGAAGCAGGAGACAGCCAGTTCCACTTTGGGCCTGATAGAAGCCCTCCGGGAGCCTGATCTGGCCCCCGGGCCACATGTTTGACACCCCTGGGCTAGAAAGTTGTTTTTCTGTTTTTAAATGAAAGTGGCAGGATGCTAGATTCTGCTCCCAGATGCACCTCACACAAGTCTTTCCACAGTCCTGCAGAATCACAGTAAACTTTCAACCTCATATTTTATAGGTACCATTAAGAATTAACAGGGAACCATCACACTGATGCTAAAGAATTCATTCACACAGGGAGTTCACTTAGGTTCCCTGACAACTGCATATTACGTTTAATTCCACAATCTTTAAAAAATACTTTTTTCCCCTCTTCAAAATGCAGTCACAGCATAGTGTAGGATTAAAGTGTCAGTCTAAGATCTGAGAGACTCAAGTTTGAATCCCTACTTTGCCATGGAAGCTCACTGGCTGACCTTTGGCCAGTCACACATGCTCACCCTAACCAACCGCACAGGGTTGTTCTTGTGAGGATAAAATGGAGAAGGAGAGAACAATGTTGTAAGCCACTTTGGATTCCCGCCGTAGCAAAAAGCACAGTATAAATAACTAAACTGATAAAATGTAACCCTCATCTCCCCTACTATCTTCCCACTGACAAATGCATTCCTGAACTGCTTTTGCAGGAAAAACTATGAGTACCGCATAGATGATTTTTCTCTCTCCCCTCCCAGCCTGTCATCTTCTGTTCCAAAATGCAGCCCCAGCAACTGTATTTGAAAAAAGAAAATAAACCTTTTAAAATTATAAGGGAACTGGATATAATGTATAGTTCTTAATTTGTTGGGAGCATGGCATTGAGGGGAAAATACACAGGAAGCTGAATCAGTTCTTGGAGGTCCACCATGTTACCATTAGCTTTCACCAGTAAGCTGACTTCAATGTTAAGGAAGCCAAAAAGGGCCAGTAAATAGGAAAGCACTCTGTACAGCAGGACAGGCATACAGAGACAGAGGAACTCCAAGGCCAGGAGTAAAGCATTCACTCTAAATCAGAGGCAGATGGATGCAGAGCCAAGGGACTAGTGATACGGAGGCAGCCTAGGCCAAAAAGTTTGCACAAAGCTACCTTGACAAACTGGGCTGGGGAATCTGAGGGAATGTGGCTCCCATGTAAAGTTTGCTTCATAGGCAGCCCAAACCAGGGTTTGTTCTCACCTTTTTTTTTACTCACTGTACACACAGCTACGGCCTTCTTTGCCAATCCACAAGCACAGAGGCCAGACCTTTTTCTAAATGAATGGAAAGAAGCAAGACAGAGTAAAGGAAGGGAAAATGAAAATAGTGAACAGCAAGGAAAGACAAAACAAGGGGGAATGTTCTGCTTCATTTTCTACTTTTCCTCATCTATTTAGTTTTAAAAAGTAGTCCAACTCCCTCTTCACATGCTTCAACTGCACAAAAACTTAGTTTCAACCATGCAGTCCCCCTCCATTCACAAAATCTGTTCAAGGGTATTGTCGAAGCAACTCTGGCTGAAATTCCCAAAGTCATTCTGGAATAGAAACCCCTACCAAGTAGCTCAAACGACCTTATAGGTGCTGAGTTCCAGCCATATAGCACTTGGATTCTGCCCCAGCACTTGTTGGAACTGCTGTTCTTTGGAGGCAATCAAGCCAGGGCAAGTGTGAAAGTGGAGGCAACGGTCTTTGAACTCTTGTAGTTGCCAAGGTGAAAGAGCTTAGGCTTCCAATTCAGGATTACTTCCTACTTTTCTTCAGAACAAAGCGGATTTTCTATTACTTTTTACTATTCTTAGCCCTGACCTTGAACATCACCCTGAAAGTTTCCACTTCTCTCCTTCTTCATCACCAATGCAAACAGACAGGCATGTTATCTGTCATGTGGGATCATTTTACAAAGCTACTTTAGATCTCATCAAAGCTAAGGCTGAAGAATTAGGTCAGCCCTTTTCAAGGCACAAGGAACAGCACTTATCTACTCCCCTATGGATTGTTAGTCCCTTAGTGTTGCTCCCACTTTAGGGTATCACTGCCCAGCCGAGCAGAACAAGTTGATTTGGGGCTTAAAAGTTTAGAGGACCCCTGACAGGTGAGAATCAGCACTGTGGGGTACAGGCTTGCAGAGGCCAGCTGTTTGGGGATAGCCACTGGAATAGTGGAGAAGTGGAGTCTGGCACAGAGCTTTGTGTAAGTGCACCTCCGGAACCACACAAAAGGATATGTGTGGCTGGAAAGAGGAGTTTTTTTCATGTTTTTAAGGAGCTTCTGAAAATCTCCTGATCGAAATGTCTCCCCCCTTTTTTTTTTTTAGTACTGAAGTTTCCAGCTTTATTTCTGATGCATTAGGAACATTTTATTTATTAACATTTCCAAATTGTGTGCGATTATTTATTTAAAACATACACCTCCGCCTTTTCTATAATATGCCTTTAAATATGACCATAGACTGTGTAACATGATTAAAAGCTACACACTTATATATCTTTTAAAAAAACACACAAAAGATTTCCAAAGAAAGCAGAAAACCAAATAGGTTGCTAACAATAAACACAATTAATGCAATTCACCAAATAGCATGAGCACTTGTGCCCTGAACATTATTAACTGTATCACAAAACATGCTCATTATGTGCATAGCACACTTACACAACCATATCCCATATGGCAACTGCAATAGAAATAAACATGATGTCTGGGGCAAAACTGCATATCTTCCCAGATAGAAAAGTATCGCTCATATAACAATAACACTTCTGTTATTGTGGGTTCCTGCCCAACAGGAGATTTGAACCTGGCTCTCCCTGGTCTTCACGCAGTGTCAGCCATCACATCATTTTGGCTGTGATCAGAGATGGAGTCATAGCCCAGAGGTAGAGTATCTGCTTTCAGTACAGAAGGTCCCATATTCAATCATTGACATCTCCAATAGAAAAAGACCTCAGAGAGGTGCTGGGAAACCTTTGCTGCCTGAGACCCACCGCCAATCACAGTAGACAGCACTGAGCTAGATGGACCAATGATATGGCCCAGTATAAGATAGCTTCATATGGGAAACCATGCTGTTTTTGAAGTGGAGTCATATAACAGGCATAGAATAGAGAGCCAGCATGGTGTAGTGGTTAGAGCATCAAACAAGAATCTGGAAGACCCAGATTTCAATTCCCACTCTGCCATGGAAGCTCACCAGGTGAGCCTAGGCCAGGCACACTCTTTCAGCCTAACCTACTTCACAGGGTTGTTGCGAGGATATCATGGAGGAGAGGAGAACAATGTAAGCCACTATAGGTTACCATTGGGTAGAACAGCAGGACATAAATGACCATTATACATTTATTTAGATGACTCCACAACCACAGTTGCTCTTTTTTTTTTTTTGCCCCCCATAGGGGATTTTTTAATTGCTTTTTCTATGAACTACAATGAAAATAGGGGAGGGAACTACAAACTAGCACCCCATGCCTGGGAGCCCAACACAAGGGCTCTGGGAGTGGTACGGATAATCGTGCCCCCTCCCAACTGCGGGCTCTGGCACGCTTCTCCCGGAGCCTCAGGAGAAAGCGACTGCCATGGCGAATGCCAAAACAGTTGCTCTTGAGCAGGAGTTCAGCCTGAATGATGCTACTGAGCTCTTTGTGTGGGGAAACTGCCCTTTAAAGCCTGATATACCTAGGCAAGGGAATGGGTGGTGGAACATCAGACTATACAACATCAGACTATGGGTAGAAGATTACATGTTGGATTGTACTTTTATGTTAAAAACTCCCTGCAGAATGAAAATCAGCACAGGAAGTGTGTGTGGGGAGCTTTCTTCTTGCTCTGCTAGCTTTCTTGCATGAGATTTTGTCTGCAAAGAAGTGCTTCAAATGGGAATCTGCCACCTACAGTTTACAGTGGAACAAAATAAAACAAAAATCCAGTGGTGCCTTAAAGACTAACAACATTTACTTCAATATGAGCTTTTGTGAGTTTCAACACTCCACCACTTTAATTCCCTTCCCTGTTTAAACCATACCTTGAAGACATGGTTAAAGATATTTTAAAAGAGATTCTTTCAGGCAGCATACAGTGCACTGGGGGGATTGTATGCAAATAACTATTTGATGCTAGCAGGAAGCCTAATCCAGGTATCCCTGCCTCATTTCTCAGTCTTTAAGAGATAATCCTGCATATTCCCCAACCAGCCTCTGCAAGCAGGAGTAAAGTCCTTTCCAGTCCTAGGCTCTGAACACATCCCAAGGGAAGAAACATGTTCTAAAGTGGCAGAAAAGAGCCTGCGGTCCATTCAAACCTGGCAGCTATGCGAAGGAAAGAGAAGAGACAGCTTTGTACAACTAAAGGCCTGCAGAGAAACAACAGCTAGAGCCCTATAACTCTTGCAGAACATAAGCAGAGCCATTACATCACTGGTAGCCAATCAGAATGCAGCCTTCCAGTTCACTGACCTGAAGATGCTTCGGAGCAGAAAGTCTCTGAAGCATCCTTCTCCCCCCCACACACACTTCTTTCTTTCTTTTTTTGCTCCAGCTGTTTAAAGGATCTGTGGGCCAAATGTGGGCTTTGGCAATGATCTAAAACTAGAGTGGATTGCTACCGTTGAAGTACATCAGCTAGGATCACCATTTGCAGCCTCACTGTGTCTGTGGATCTTGTCCCTGAAAACCTAGGATTTCAAAAGTGCAGAGGCACGGAAACTGCTGTTAGGACTCACGGCAGCTTGCAAATGTCAGGAATGCCTTTGAAGTTGGTCCAACTTTGCCTCCCCTTGTCAGGTTGGACTGAGTTCAGGCTCTGTTCTGGCAAACACCAGATGTGCAGTTATGCAGCCAGATGGGGGAAACAGGGATGCAGGGAAGCCAATGGCATAATCCCCCCCCCTTCCTGCATTTTTAATTGAATCGGTCTGAGAACAGGATTTGGCATCAGACAGTGAGTGAGACTGACCTAAATCTGGAAGCAGCAGGAAGCAGGTTAAAGAGACCCGGGGGGGGGGGTGTTCTGACCCATTCTGTTGTATTGTACAAAAGGCTGCTTTCTCCCTGCCAGTCTTTCTCCCTTAAAATTACTAACTCACACGGTTCATCATCACCCTCAAACATATTTTAGGCAAACAAATCATTGAGGAAAATTTATCATAAACAGAGGCATGAAGACCAGGGGGAGGAGAGCAAATCAGGAGAAGAAACCAGGGGGAGGAGAACAGTTGGGGGAGGTTATCTTACGAGAAGTTCTTTCCTCTGGTCCAGAATGGGTCCCGCCCCCGCCATTCCCCACCAGTTAAAAATCACCCTATTCCCTCCATATAAAAAAACCCTGATCTATCAGCCATCCAGAATGGGGATAGGACTAGTCATGGCAGTGAAAAACTAGCCAGTTGGCAAGCATATTCTGAACATATCTAGCTAATGTAAGGTATAAGACATAGCAACAAAACTAACTGTACTCTGTATGCACCTATGAGCAGATTTACCTTGGCAGTATGAGCTTCTACCAATCGTATGAAGAGTTTGTTAGTGCCAGGAACAGAGCTGAAGGAGTGAATAAAGTGACTGTCCAAGAACACAGGCAGCTGGAATATGTCATTCAAAACCACAGCTTGTACACTCATGGTCCACAGAGCCGAGCAACGATGCCTAAGGCAAAGCAAAAATAAAAACCCTTCTAGTTTGGTTTATTCATGTTAAATTATCCAACAGGGCAGGAAGAACAGGAACAGCTTCAGCCAGCTGACTGAGATTTAGGATGTTCCTGCTCTTATTGCAGCTACATAGCCCAGTGATGGCCAAAGGGCAACAGCCAGAAGGCCCATGGCTCTTAGCTGATGACCCTCAGTGAGCCAGCTCATGAGTTGGAGTTGTATTATTCCCATCCCTTTTGTCTAAGTTGACTTTTTTTGGTAAGCCACTTGGAGTCCCCCACAGGAGAGAAAAGCAGGATAGAAACACTTCGAGTTGAAATACAAGGAATGCAGAGGAGGCAGAAATGACTTTGCCCTGTCTTCTCTGGCAATTAGTCCTGATCTGGCCAAGCCAGTTTCTTTCTGATTGGATGGCTGGCTGGCTTACGTAGGAGTAGAAGCATGCACCTCTCCTCTGGCATTCCCATGCCCAAGGTGTTTCAAATCACTCAAGGTAGCATCTAAGTGGGTTTCAGGCAATGAAGCTTCTAATATACTCCAGTTACCGGCATCTTTGAATGGGGCATCTTGCATTCATGCTCCTGTTTTAACCAGAGAGAAGCCTGCTAAATCAAGGAAATACTTTCCATTCTCCCACACACAAAGGTTCTAAATGGCACGAGTTGTTTTTTTTAAGAAAAGCTGTATTGGTTCCCTTCTCTGAGCAGTCAGGACAGACATATATATTTATATGTATATTGAGGCCTTGGAATAAAACATTCATTTTAACTCCTTTGCAGTGAGGTTTGCAACAAATGGAAGAAACAGAGATCTGCAGAGAGAAATTATTGGAGCCACTGACATCCCATCAAGCTGCTCCATTAACAACTGAGTGGTTATTTTGCAGGAAGACCCCCCAGGCAAGTCTCAGAAATGCAGGCAGGAAGTCCCCATCTCCCTCTCTCTCACACACAAGCAATCTATTAAAACTAACACAAGCCTTAACTTTTAGAAGGTAAAACCCAAATAATATTATTCAGAAATGCTTAAAATACTATTTAAAATAAAATTAAAAGCACATGAAACTGCATATGCTTTCATAAAAACAAAATCAGCCGCAAAGCTCAAGGCAGCAATAAGACTTATTAGCACTTCAGCCACTTTTCAAGCCTGATAGGGTCAATCAAACAAAATAAAACAAAGTAATTCAAAGACCAATTTAGGAAATAAGAAAAAGAAATAAAACAAAATGGCTCCAACTCCAAGCTTCAGCCAGAACTCTGAGGGTAGACCACAGAACACCAGTGAAGAAAAATTAGACTATATTACCGCTGTAAATATACTGCACTGTGTATTGATTGAACTGTTTTGACCACTGAAATATGGCTGTGGTTTATTTATTTATTTACAAAATTTATACTCTGCCTTTCTGCCCTTATAAGGGCCACCAAGGAAGTGAACAAATTAAAAACATACATCATAAAATTACATGTTAGAAAGCTCTGTTTAGGGATTTTTAAAATTATCATTGTTCTTTAAACCATCTTTGCTATTTGATTTGAGAAGAGGAGAAGCCTTTTCTTTAGTTATTTGATATTTATTTAAGGATAGAAACCAAAGATTCACAGGGGGAACAATTTGGAAGATCTTCTTAACCAGAACAATCTCCCCCTCCAGGATCCTATAAACTCTCAGGGTCTTGGGCAAAGTAATTTCCATCACCTGCCCCCTCCCTTTCTCTAAATGATTCTCAACTACTCTCATCTCCTGAAGCATTCTCAGTCCTTGTCAGGCTGTTTTAGTGAATTAGGAGGTTAAGTTAGTTTGCAAAGTTGAGTGTCTTCCTGCATACTTGGGAAATGCGTGGAAGCCCCTTCCTTAGGTGTTCTGATTTAGCTGCTTTCTTGGGGGGGTGTAATTTTGCATTATCTCTGTGTGTGCATGTATGTGTATGCACGTGTGCCTGTGCCTGGAAGTCATGGCAACCTCCGGCAGCTCCTACTGGGGCATCAAGGATATTCAGAGAAGTGGCTTGATAGGCTGCCTCTGGCCTCCCGGCCCTGGTATTCTCTGGAGGTCCAAACATCCAAACACTTGCCAGGGTCAGCTCTGCTTAGCTTCCGAGATCTGAGGAGATTGAGCTTGCCTGGGCTATCTGGGTCAGGGCTGATTTAGCTGTCTTGATTCACGGAAGCCACCCAGTTTACTATCAATATAGTGATCCCCCCACTGTTTTTATCTGTTGTAGTTATGATTTTTTTCTATTTTGTTTTATTGCTATTTCTCAAAATATCAAAATTAATAGGTGTTTTAATAAAAAGGGGCATGCAGGGAAAGTCGCTCATTTCCAGTCTGCCATAATCTCACATAACCATATGCAAATTCCATGCAGGAAAATGCTTCTTCCATTTGTACACCTATTTTCATCTCATTATCCTGAGCCCAAAAGTGAGCAAACAAACCTGTACTTCTGCACAAATCCAATATGGTTTGTTTATTCATCTAGTTAAAACATTTATGCCCCTGCCCGCTCAATGAAAAGACTTCCATGAAGGATTACAAACTCCATTAAAATGATTTAAAATATCAGCACCATAAAAATCATTTTTTAAAAAGCAGTGAGCTTATTAGTGAGAGCATCCAGATAAAGTGAAAATGTCGTCAATGAGTAAATAAAAGCAGCAATCCTCTAATTTAAAACCAGAAAACAACACAGAACACCCAGCAGAGATCAAGCAAGGTAGAATTGTACGTTAAAATCTACACTAAAATAAAAATAGCAGACAAGCCAGCAAAAAAAAAGGAAAGATGAATTACTGAAGAGAGGGCTACAGAAAGTTTTAAATGTCTTTACCTGTCACCAAATATAATAAGATAAACTTTAGCAAATTGTGGTTTCTGAACCTTTTTCATATTCATTTTCCACAATGTTTTTTAAAACACTTGAATATTAACATCAATAGGTTGTGACTACATGGTGACTAATGGGAGCCTTCATATGCCGAGGCAAAACACTTAACTACAGTTGTTTGGAGGCAATATCAGAAGACCTTGGCCCCTCCAGGACTAGATGGGTCACCAGTCTGATCCAGCAAGGCTCTTCTCACATAGTTAACATTGGGAATGCAGAGGAAGGAATCTGAAACTGGGAATTTTTATTTGTTTGTTTACTGCAAAATGTGCACCCACGCACACATCTACTTCAATTCAGAAGAAACAACCACACATACCCTACCATGAAGCAAGGTGAGGTGGCTACCCTAAGAACATTTCCAAAGCAGTTCACAGGCCCAGCATGTGCCTCAGAAGAGAGGCTAGGCTCAGCCAGCATCCTGCACCTAGGAATAGGCCAGAAAAGGAGGCTGGCAGCAGCTTGGGCTTGTGCAGGCAGTAGGGTTGCCAGCTCCAGGTTGGGAAATACCTGGAGATTTGGGGGGTGGAACATAAAGAGGGCAGGGTTTGGGGAGGGGAGGGACTTTAATGGGGTATAATGCCATAGAGTCTGCCTTCCAAAGTGGTCATTTTCTCCAGGTGGACTGATCGCTGTCGCCTGGAGAGCAGCTGTAATCCCAGGAGATCTCCAGCCACCACCTGGAGGTAGGCAACCCTAGCAGGCAGGCAGAGCCACCTCTTAAAAAGATAGCAAAGGGGAGGTCATTGGCCAAGATTCCCTTCAATCACTGTGGGTCCATCTCTGAGGAGAGGGTATGGGAGGAGTCCAGGGTCAGCCTGCTCTCCAGGCAATCCTTTTTTGGCCAGCCCAGGGACAGCTGAGGAGAAAGGGTCATGTCATGCATTTGCAGCCAAAGGATGGGAACAAGGCTGGGGAGAGGGTTTAGGGTGCAACTGAACCTTCCTCTTCTCCCTAAACTGAGGCCCAACCCTTGGACCTGCTGAAGAAAGGAAGCTGGCCTGTAGGAGTTGGAGGGAGCCTAATGGAACATTAGTGAAACATACTGGGTTCAGACGTATAGAGTGATCAGCTCATGGTTTATTGTGATTTCAGCTCAAACTCAAGACAGACAAGGCCTGCTTAAATCCCTGCCACACACCACACCCAAACACACACTCACTCCCCGTGATAGGCTATTTACAGTGCAAGATTCAACCACTGGTTAATTCTAGGATTCAGGTGAGCCTATAGGTCTGTTCCAGAATCCTAGCCAGCTTTTGTTATGCAGCCGAAGCTGTGCTTGTTCATGTGAGTGGTAGGAGTTCGTGCACAAGTACATGTGGCCATTCACGTGAGTGGTAGGAGCTCATGCACAAATACATGTGGCCATTCCAATCCTTTCCTTATATATAATTGAATTCTGGTCCCAGAACATTCTATGCTTGCCGTAATTGATTGGGCCCAAGAACTGGCAGTCAGAAGATGCTGGCCGGGGCTGACTGGCTGCTTGATGGAGTCCCGCCCACGTCAGCCCTGGCCAGTGTGTTCGCCTCAGTCTGCTCCAGTCCTCTGACAGGAAAGGACTGTCTGCAGAGTGAGTGCAGGGACAGGCCCTCAAGACTGAGGCAGGTGAGAGAACCACATTCCGCCCCGCGACACCATCTCCAGGACCTACTATGGGCCCAGTTGGCCCAGGCAAGCCGCTTCCGCCCCACCACGACCACCATCCTCTTGGCCTTCTCTAGGCGCAGTCGGCCCTGAGAAGCCCCTTCCACCCACCCCAACCATCCTCTGGGCCTTCTCTGGGCCCAGTCTGCCCAGGAAAGCCCCTTCTGCCCCCCCATCATCTGGGCCTTCTCTGGGTCCAGTCAGCCCAGGCAAACCCATTCTGCCCCCACCCATCCTCTGGGCCTTCTGTGGGGACACGGCCCAGAGAAGCCCCTTCCATCCTCCCCATACCATCCCCCGGGCCTTCTATGGGCCCAGTCGGCCCAGGAGAGCCCCTTCCGCCCCCCCACACCATCCCATGGGCCTTCTATGAGCCCAGTCGGCCCAGGAGGGCCCCTTCTGACCCCCCACACCATCCCCTGGGCCTTCTATGGGCCCAGTCGGCCCAGGCAAGCCGCTTCTGCCCCCCGCACGCCATCCCCTGGGCCTTCTGTGGGCCCAGTCAGCCCAGGCAAGCCCCTTCCACCACCCACACACCATCCCCTGGGCCTTCTGTGGGCCCAGTCGGCCCAGGCAAGCCCCTTCTGCATCCCCCCCACACCATCCTCTGGGCCTTTTGTGGGCCCGGTCGGCCCAGGCAAGCCCCTTCTGCCCCCCATCCTCTGGGCCTTTTATGGGCCCAGTTGGCCCAGCCAAGCCCCTTCCACCACCCCCACAACATCCCCTGGGCCTAACCCAGTCGGCCCAGAGAAGCCCCTTCCGCCCCCCACACCATTCCCTGGGCCTTATATGGGCCCAACCGGCCCAGGCAAGCCCCTTCCGCCCCCCATCCTCTGAGCCTTCTGTGAGCCCAGTCGGCCCAGGCAAGCCCATTCTGTCCCGCCCAACCATCCTCTGAGCCTTCTCTGGGGCCAGTCGGCCCAGGCAAACCCCTTCCGCCCTCCCCCTAGCCTCTGGGCCTTCTATGGGGCCAGTCGGCCCAGAGAAGCCCCTTCCGCCCCCTCACACCATCCCCTGGGCCTTCTATGGGGCCAGTCGGCCCAGGCAAGCCACTTCCGCCCCCCAACCATCCCATGGGCCTTCTCTGGGACCAGTCGGCACAGAGAAGGTCCTTCCGCCCTCCCCCACAATCCTCTGGGCCTCCTAGGGGGCCAGTCGGCACAGAGAAGCCCCTTCAGCCCCCCACCATTCCCTGGGCCTTCTATGGGGCCAGTCAGCCAAGGCAAGCCCCTTCCGCCCCCCTCACAACATACTCTGGGCCTTCTATGGACCCAGTCAGCCCAGGCAAGCCCCTCCCACCCCCCACCATCCTCTGAGCATTCTATGGGGCCAGTCAGCCCAGGCAAGCCCCTTCCGCCCCCACCACCATCCTCTGGGCCTCCTAGGGGGCCAGTCGGCCTAGAGAAGCCCCTTCCGCCCCCCATCCTCTGGGCCTTCTATGGGTCCACTTGGCCTAGAGAAGCCCCTTCTGCCCCCCCCATCCTCTGGGCCTTCTATTTGGCCAGTTGGACCAGGCATGCCCCTTCCACCCCCCCATCCTCTGGGCCTTCTATGGTCCCAGCCAGCCGAGGCAAGCCCCTTCCGCCCCCCACATCAACTTCTGGACCTTCTGTGGACCCAGTCAGCCCAGGCAAGCCCCCCCACCACCCCCATCGTCTGGGCCTTCTATGAGGCCAATCAGCCCAGGCAAGCCTCTTCCGCCCCCCCCAACCATCCCATGGGCCTTCTATGGAGCCAGTCGGCCCAGGCAAGCCCCTTCCACCCCCCGACCATCCCATGGGCCTTCTATGGGGCCAGTCAGCCCAGAGAAGCCCCTTCCGCCCCCCACACCATCCCCTGGGCCTTCTATGGGGCCAGTTGGCCCAGGAAAGCCCCTTCCGCCCCCCACCATTCCCTGGGCCTTCTATGGGGCCAGTCAGCCTAGAGAAGCCCCATCTGCCCTGCCCATCCTCTGGGCCTTCTATGTGGCCAGTTGGCCCAGGCACGCCCCTTCTGCCCCCCCATACCATCCTTTGAGCCTTCTATGGGGCCAGTCAGCCCAGGCAAGCCCCTTCCGCCCCCACCATCCTCTGGGCCTTTTATGGGCCCAGCCGGCCCAGGCAAGCCCCTTCCGCCCCCACACCATTCTCTGGTCCTTCTGTGGACCCAGTCGGCCCAGGCAAGCCCCTCCCACCCCCCACCATCCTCCGGGCCTTCTATGGGGCCAGTCAGCCCAGACAAGCTCCTTCCGCCCCCCCACACCATCCTCTGGGCCTTCTATGGGGCCAGTCGGCCCAGAGATACCCCTTCCGCCCCTCCCATCCTCTGGGCCTTCTATGGGCCCAGTTGCCCCAGAGAAGCTCCTTCCGCCCCCCCCACACCATCCTCTGGGCCTTCTATGGGACCAGTTGGCCCAGAGAAGCCCCTTCCGCCCACCCACACTATCCTCTGGGCCTTCTATGGGGCCAGTCAGCCCAGAGAAGCCCCTTCCACCCCCAACACCATCCTCTGGGTCTTCTATGGGCCCACTCGGCCTAGAGAAGCCCCTTCCACCCCCACCACCATCCTCTGGGCCTTCTATGTGGTCAGTCGGTCCAGGCACGCCCCTTCCGCCCCCCACACCGTCCTCTGGGCCTTCTATGGAGCCAGTTGGCCCAGATATGCCCCTTCCGCCCCCCACCATCCTCTGGGCCTTCTATGGGCCCACTCAGCCCAGAGAAGCCCCTTCTGCTCCCCCACACCATCCTCTGGGCCTTTTATGGGCCCACTTGGCCCAGGCAAGCCCCTTCCACCCCCCACACCATCCTCTGGGCCTTCTTTGGCCCAGTCAGTCCAGAGAAGCCCGTTCCGCCCCCACACACCATCCTCTGGGCCTTCTATGGGGCCAGTAGGTCCAGAGAAGCCCATTCCACCCACACACACCATCTTCTGGTCCTTCTATAGGCCCAGTAGGCCCAGAGAAGCCCGTTCCGCCCCCCACACACACGCCATCCTCTGGGCCTTCTATGGGCCCAGTAGGCCCAGAGAAGCCCGTTCCATCCCTCTTCCCTTCCTTTCCCCCTTTCTTCTTCTCTCCTTCTTTATTTCACTCTCCCCCTTTTCCTTCCTTCTTTCCTTCCTTCAAACCTCCCTCCCTTCCACCCTCCCTCCCTTCCTTTCTAGGGCCTGTTTTCTTCCTCCACAACGGGCTTTGCTCCCTAGTACATAATAATTAGAAAATCCCTGCTGGATCAGGCCAGGTTGTCAGCCTCTAGGTGAAGCCTAGAGATCTCCTGGAATTATAACTCCTCTCCAGATGACAGAGATTAGTCCCCGGGAGATAATGCTTTGGAGGGTAAACTTTGTGGCCTCACATCCCAGCTGCAGTCCCTGTCACTGTTCAACCCTGCCCTCTCCAGGCTCCACCCCAAATGTCTAAGGATTTCCCAACTTGGAGCTGGCAACCCTACCAGTGAACCATCTCGTCCAGCATCCTGTTTTACACAGTAGCCAACAAAGGTCAACAAACAGGGCATCGAGGCCAAGGCCTTCCACTCTTAGTATTGGGTTTCAGAGGTTATGCCTCTGAATTCCTTTATTCACCAGGACTAGTAGCCATTGATGGACCTCTCCTCAATGAATCTGTTTAACCTCCTTTTAAAGCCTTAAGTAGCAGCGTGTAACATAAATTAAGGTCAAAATCATAGGAGGCCAACAAGGCAATCCTAGGCAGCTCCCTTTTCAGTTCTGGGCAAAGTTACTCTCAACATCACTCTCTTTGATGTTGAGTGATTTGTTTATTGAGAAATAAAGATGTTCCAGGCCAGATCAGTACTGTATCAGAACTGGGGTTCTGGTGGGAGAATCCAAAGATATAGACAGTTCAAACAAAGCCCCCCCCTTCAGTTACATCCAATCACGCTTCACAAGTGTCCCACCTAGCTTTCGTGCTCTCTACACCCCCAACTGTGAATATATGGTTTCTTTATCTATGACAGCGAAGCAGGCACAGTTTGGCTCCAAGGTTGTCCCTGTACAAGGGAGGTATCTTAGGAAGAGTTACATCAGCCTACGACAGAACAATTCACACACTCAACCACTCACACCCCCACCTTAGAAATTTCCCTCCCTCTACAGGCCCCAAATCATGGCAAACTAGAGACTGAGTTGGACAGCCATCCCCTTCTAAATTCACTTAAACCAAGGGATTTAGAAGGCTTTAACTATGTTTAGGACTGCAGTGCAATTGTGATATAATGCACCAGGACATTGTCCTGGCAGTGGTCTTATGCAGCTTCTGCTCTTTCAAAGACACTTGTCCAAAAGAAATACCTGCTGGGTTGTGCTCCTATGTAAATTATCTGAATATCATTTTAATTGCTCATCTGATCAGACTCCTTCTCTCTTGTGACACCACTTCATTGAGAAGGGTTGTGGCTCAGACTTGCTTTGCATGCCCCAAATCCCACATGCAGTCATCAGCTAAAAGGATCAGGTAATGTGAAAGACCTTGACCTAAAACCCTGGAGAGCCCCTGGCCATGAAAGCAGGTGGGCTGTTCAACACTTACCTTGATAGAAGACAGCTAGGAAGGGGCCGTGGCTCAGTGACAGAGCATCTGCTTGGAATGCAGCTTCAGGCCCAGCTTCAGGCCCCAGTGTCTGTAGTTAAAAAGATCAAGTGCCAGGTGATGCTCCAACGTGAAACCTGGAAAGCCACTGCCAATCTGAGCAGACAACACTCCCCTTGATGGACCAAGGGTCTGGCTCAGTAGAAGACAGCTTCACATGCTTCCTTCCAATTGTCTAAAACAAGGGTGTGCAGCCATCAGGTTGAAGATAACATCCAACACGGCTAAACTGGTTCCAGTTATAAACTTTGATGGTAACTTGGAGGTTTTGAAATCGCCTATGAGATGGAAAGTGACATGGTTTCCTGGGAGTCAGAAATAAAGAGTGCTGAACATATAAGCAATTTCCAAGTAGTTACATAGCTGCTATTCAGTTGATAGAGATCAGTTATTAACATTTGCCCAAGGGTGCAGAAACCTGCATGGCTGGAATTGCCCAGCAAATTGTGAGATTTGTCTTTTTTAGCATGGACTCAGCAGAATTGGATCATCCCACTTTCTGCTAGCAAAACAGCACATATTGTACTGTACATACAATACTGGAGAACTGAGGCAGGGACTGAGGCAGGAAAAAGGAAAATGTTTTAGTAACATTGACTTAAAAAGCAGAAGGCAGGATTTCTCAATGCGAAGCCGCTAAGAGGCTGAGGGCACCAGGGAAGTCATGGATCCAAGTCTTAGCTCAGCCAGCAATTTGCTAGATGGCCCGGCAATATGTGGATAACCATATATTTGTTTGTTTGTTTAGTAAACTTATATCCTGCCCTACCCCACAAGTGGGCTCAGGGCAGTCCACAACATATAAATTAGCGATAAAACCAATAATATAAAAACAATTAACAATTTAGACAATCAAAGCAAGATGGCACAAAAACACGAACAGTCCAACATCTCCTGTAGCATTTTAAACAGATGGTAATAGGTAGCCGAATTTATAACAATTTTTAAGCAGATGGTGGTAGGTATTTTGATATACAACAGTGCCCCATAAGTAATAAACAGTATCTGAAAGGCACTGGGTGTGTACCAAATGCACTTGGGCGGGCACCATAGGCAGGGGAGGCCAAAATGGTTTACTACTCACCACCTCAAATGAAGGCCTGGCAGAACAGCTCCATCTTACAGGCCCTGCAGAACTGTAATAGGTCACACAGGGCTCTGATCTCAGATGGAAGCATGCTCCACCAGGCCGGAGCCAAGGCTGGAAAGGCCCTGGCCATGGTTGAGGCTAAGCGGATGTCTCTGTGGCCAGGGATTACCAGGAGGTGTTGATCTGAGGAGCACAAGGCTTTACAGGGGACATATGGGGAGAGGCAGTCCCATAGATATGGATCTACCTTACTGAGTTGTTTTTAAGAATTGCAGAAAGAATGCCTGCAGGGTTTCATCCCTTTCATAGAGGCTTAATGTGTGGGAATGAGCAGCTGAAGCTTTTCATAGCATGGAAGTAAATAACATTACCTCTTAAATATCATTCCTGGGCCTCCTAAGAACAAGGCATTTTCATCCAGATCGGGGGGCAAATATAAAGTCTCTGTGATTCACATTGAACATTCAGCATTCTCTATACAGAACAAAGTCTGTGTCCTGTGGCACCTTTAAGACCAACAAAGTTGAATTCTGGGTATAAGCTTTTGTGTGCAAGCACATTTCTTCAGATATATGAAGGGCTCAGGGAGGTGTACATCATAAATTAAACATGAACAAAAACAATAAATAGAAAATAATACATGGTTAAAACAGATAAAACAGTATAATTCTTCCAGATAATAGATAGCGTACATATAACTTCACTCCCACTATAGGGTGGATCACATGCTGGGATTGATAAGGCCAGGTGGAAGCCATGATAAGGAACCACTGCTGTCCTCAACTTTGTTGGCCTTAAAAGTGCCATTGGACTCAAACTTTGTTCTATTGCTTCAGATCAACATGGCTACCCACCTGAATCCATGCTCTGTATAAGCATTACTAAAGATTTCCACAGTAAAAGCCTGCCTCTAGCTAAGCCTGCCTGTAGCTATGCTTTCCTTCTTGAATTCTCAGTAACGAGACCATGAATTTCACATTGAAAGACAGTCGAATTTTACTGTGTTGGACTGTGATGATCCTACTGTCCCCACTGAATTGTTTATGGGATGTCTTATGCTGCCTGATCAAATTTTTGTTTATATTTTGAAACCTGCCTTGAGTTTTAGTGAGAAAAGCAGGCTATAAATGAATTAAACTTTTAAATAAATGTAACATATAGTTAGGCCCAAGAATATCTGTCTTTGCCACCGGCAATGCTTAGGGGAAAACCCTGTAAACCCTGTTTAGTCAGAGGCCACTGCAAGACGGAAAATAAAGTGCATGCCTCAGAAACGGAAGCGTGCGTACTTTGCATGCAGGAGGTCCCAGGTTCAATCCCTGTCAGCTCCACTGAGATCCTGAGGAGCCCCTAGAACTTGGAGCAGACAATTCTAGGCCAGTTATCTGACTCACTGTCATGCAGCTTTAGTACCTCTCTGAATAGCTGTTCTCTATATATAGCCTAGCGTAGAACTAAGGCTGAAGGATCATGTGCTTCTTATGGCACACCTTGCTGCCTGTACTCTGGGCTGTGCTGCAATGCAGATGGTTTTCATTCTCCTTATTAGGCATTCAAGCAGCTTCCTCTGGATCCTAGCTGAGGGGTAGCTGCCCCCAAATACTGGGTCTTTGCATGACTCCCATGAAGAGACCCATCAGCTGCCAAGGGGTTCCTTTCTTATTCACCATGCCTCCTGCTTTGACCTCAGTCCTTTCTCAAAGCAATGAGTCAGACTCTGAGAGGACTGCATGGAAGGCAGAATTGTACCAGCTGTGGCGTGTCCATATACAACTGGGACAGGAGAAGCCACACCAGACAGATATTCCCTTTCTCAGGAAAGGGAGTTGAAGTGGAACAACCACATAGGTTTTGATGCACAGTGGAAATGGCAGGAGCAACCTCAGTGTTGAATTAAGACTGCAGCCCCACAGAAACAATTTTCCATCTTCCTTTTGTTGCCACAACAAATACAAAAGCATTTGCAACAGTCACAGAGCATCCACATGGTGGTTCTCCTCACACTTACCTTGCCCTTGCCCCTCTAGGCCCCCATTTCCCAGCATGCACCACTGGAGGTCTTTTGGAAAGAAAAAGGTAACTGATAGATCACTATGGTATTAAATTAGAGCCAGGGGTCTTTTAGGGGGGAGTGCACCAAAGCGCAGCTCAGGCAGCTCAGGAGCCAAGCCCTGCCCCAGCCAGCATCCAGGGAGTCTTTCAGGCAGCCGAATGTCAATTTCAGCTCCATTATCTCCTATGGGTCATTGAAGTCAATGATGAAAACATAGGGTATATTCTGGGGGATGGAGGGGAGGGGGCTTGAGGGAGAGGCTCCAAACTCACAGGGTAGCTGATGGAGCCTCTTCCCAAGATACCCACCAAGTTTCAAGAACATTGGACGAGGGGGTCCAATTCTATGGGCCCCCAAATAGGTTGCCCCCATTCCCTCGATTGTTCTCCACCATTGTTTCCCACAATGCTGTTAGTAACTCTGGGGGGGAGGGGATTTGAGGGAGAGGCTCCAAACTTTCAGGGTAGCTTCGGGAGCCTCTCCCCACATACACCCCCATGTTTCAAAGCAATTGGACCAATAGACCTAATTCTATGGGCACCCAAACAGGTTACCCCCATTACCTCCATTGTTTCCAATGGGGAAACCCAGCCGGCCACACTTAAGGCAGGCAAGCAGGCAGCCACCCAGCAGTCAGACTCTCCTAGAGAATCTCAGGGAAAGTGAACTGTCTTTGGAGGTGCTTGTTTGCCAGGAGAACAAGTGGCACAGTCCAGAACAAGTGGCACTGTGGCAGTGCAAGCATGCCACAGTGCCACACAGAAATCCCAAAAGACCAAAAGGAACATCATTTATACATGTATAAATTGATGGTGCAACCTCATTGGACCACTCACACCACACACACCTCAAAAAGAATATTTATAGCACTGGGAAAAATGCAGAAAAGGGCTACTGCAATAATAAGAGGAGGACACTTTCCCTATGAAGAAATATTATCACGTTTGGGGATCTTAGCTTTAAGAAACAATGACTGAGGGGTGACATGATAAGAGGTTTACAAGACTATGCATGGGATAGAGCAGGTAGAGAAAGAAGTACTTTTCACCCTTTCTCACAAGACAAGAACTCATGGACACCCAATGAAATTGCTGAGCAGTCAGGTTAGAAGTTAGAAAAGATGAAAGGCTTTTTTGTTCTTACAGGTTTACAACTTTAAAATGTTCTGCTGGTTGCTGTTGCTTGGGGGGGGGGTTGTTTTTTTCCCTGTCTGCTCCAGCCTCTATACGTTTGTCAAATTCTATCTGGAAGCTGTTCATGCCAGCCACCACCACCACCACTACCACCACCACCACCACCGACTCCTATAGCAGTGAATTCCGTGTATTAATCACTGTTTGGGTGAAGAAGTATATCCTTTCATCTGCAGTTGCCCTTTTCTGCATTTTTCCCAGTACTATAAATATTCTTTTCGAGGTGTGTGTGGTCCAATGAGATTGCACCATCAATTTATACATGTATAAATGTTGTTCCTTTTGGTCTTTGGGGGTTTCTGTTTGGCACTGTGGCATGCTTGCACTGCCACAGTGCCACTTGTTCTGGAGTGTGCCACTTGTTCTCATGGCAAACAAGCACCTCCCAGGACAGTTCACTTTCTCTGAGATTCTCTGGGAGAGTCTGACTGCTAGGCGCTGCCTGCTTGCCTGCCTTAAGTGCTGCTGGCTGGGTTTCCCCATTGGAAACAATGGAGGTAATGGGGTTAACCTGTTTGGGGGCCCATAGAATTAGGCCCATTGGTCCAATTGCTTTGAAACATGGGGGTGTATGTGGGGAGAGGCTCCCGAAGCTACCCTGAAAGTTTGGAGCCTCTCCCTCAAATCCCCTCCCCTCCAGAGCTACTAACAGCACCGTGGGAAAAAGGTTACTTTTTCCCACCATACAATGGAGGGAATGGGAGCAACCTATTTAGGGGCCCATAGAATTGATCCCCCTGGTCCAATGTTCTTGAAACTTGGTGGGTGTCTTGGGGAAAGGTTCCATCAGCTACCCTGTGAGTTTGGAGCCTATCCCTTAAACCCCCTCCCTCCATTCCTCAGAATATACCCTATGTTTTCACCATTGACTTCAGTGGCCCATAGGAAGAAGAAGAAGAGTTTGGATTTATACCCTGCCCTTCACTGCCCAAAGGCATCTCAGAGCAGCTTATACACTCCTTTCCCTTACCCTCCCCACAACAGACACCCTGTGAGTTAGGTGGGGCTGAAAGAACTTCTGACAGAAACTGTCCTTGAGAGAACAGCTGTGCCAGAGCTTGTGACTGACCCAAGGTCACATCAGCAGGTACAAATGGAGGAGTGGGGAATCAAACCCAGTTCTCCCAGATAAGAGTCCGTGCACTTAACCACTACACCAAACTGGCTCTATATAATGAGACCGAATTGCCGCCGAATATCTTTCATTCCCTCCTTTCCTTCTCTCCTTTTCCTCTTTCCCTCCTTCTTCCCTTCTCTCTTTCTTTCCCACCTTCTTCTCTTCTCTTTTTTCCTCCTTTCCCTGTTTCCCTCCTTCTTCCCTCTCTCTCTTTCCCTCCTTCTTTCCTTCTCTTTCTTTCCCTTTTCCTTCCTTATTTCCTTCTCTCTACTGTCTCTTTTTCCTTCCCTCTTTCCTCCTTCTGTGGCCCTACTCTAGTGAGAAGGAGTTTAAACTTTAAACCCCTTCTCTTTTAGCTCCCCCACCCAGGCCAGCTGGGGAAGGGAAGGGGAGGCTTTCGAAGATGCCTCCCCCCCTTTTGCTTCCCCTTCTGACATCACTTCCGGTGATTGCAGGGGGCATCACATATGCTAATAGCCTAATAACTCATTAGCATACCATATGCTAATGAGCTCTTGCAGCTCTTTTTCTACCAAAAGATCCCTGATTAGAGCAATATGTCAAGTAGTGATTTTAAACTAGAGGGATACATTCATCACTGATTTAATACACATACACACACAAACACAGACATCCACACACACACACAGAAGCTCAGTGATGGTGCAGGAGGAAATAGCGCTCATGGGGGACAGACAAAGAAAATAGCACTGATGTGAGCAGGACTTGCAAAAAAAATGCACACCTATTAATTTTATTAATTAAAATATTTGTATCTCTTCTTGGGTCATGGTGGCTTCTGATCCATAGATCGTGTTCCATTGGGCATTCCCAGAAAGACTCGTCTCCCCTCACCTTTGTTTTGAGTGTTTGCTCTGTGCTTTTATATATGTATTTTCCTTTTGGTTTAAATGTGTTTTATAATGTTCTGCTTTTAATTGTTAGCTGCCTCAGTAGCTCTGATTGGGCAAAAAGGATATACATTTTGTAAAAAACAATATCATGCAAAGGTGTTCTGGCTGCAACATTTTCAAAAC
Source organism: Gekko gecko (assembly GCA_029375565.1). Lineage (NCBI taxonomy): Eukaryota > Metazoa > Chordata > Lepidosauria > Squamata > Gekkonidae > Gekko > Gekko gecko. Next base: position 210,040,935 of record JAPDNY010000005.1, on the reverse strand, counting down.
CTGGTTGGTCAGCTGAGCAGGGGGAACCAGGAAAGTGGATGATTGTACATGATGGTATACCCTCAAATCTGGGTTTCTGGTTACTTACTAAAGCTGGAAAATACATGTGTTGCTCTACTTATGCAAAATGGCAGTGCTGCATATCGGGAGAACCATGCATAGCATACTCTCCTTTTATCCATAGTTGGTTTGCCAGACTCATAGCTGGGCTAAAAAAGTTTCTTCATGATAAAGAAGTTCTGTCATGATAACCACATAATTAAATACTTTTTTATTTGGAAGGAAGTATATTGTAACACCATGGATACAAGACAGCTTGTAGGGCTGCTGGAAGGTAACTCATTAGAAATGTTGTGGAAATGTTGTGCTAGTTTTAAATTGATAAATAGCTTGGAATTTCACAACCTAAAATGACCCCAAAAGGGTTTTTTTCTATCTATCCTGCCCTTAAAACAGCCTAGAAAATGCATCCTTTCTTTTGCACTAATCATCACCACACACTTAAAGGATGGGGGGAGGAAAAAAGATTTTTGTATCCACAGTGAAATAAAATTTCATAGATAATTGGAATAGCAAGGATGATAACCAGACCCATGGCACAAGGAAGAGAAAATTGAACAGTTCTGTAATGATTCCATGTTTTTTTGTATGTGTTCCTTTAAATGTTTAGTTTGAATGCAGTTCTGTAAGGAGAGTGATAGAGGGTGACAAGTGTGATTTGATTGGCTGCTGACTGAGAGTGTGGGAGGAGAGGTGTCTGAGAGGATTCTGTGTGTGTGTCTATGAAGAGATTATGTGATATGAGAGAGACAAGTATGGAAGAATTTTGAAGAGAGTCTGTGATTCTGAGAGTTATGAAGGATTCTGTGTGTGAAGCTTGAAGAGAGAACATAGTCTGTGTGACTATGGAATTCTGAGTCTAATTCTATGTGAATAAAACCAACTGTGTGACTAAGAGAGTTGATTCTATTCAGTATGAATAAAACAAAGAGACTAGCCTGTGTGGCTATATATATTTTAGTATATAAGCCTGTCAGAGTGGAGTTTGGAGTTTTGAGAGACTGTGGCACCAAGCTTTGGCAGTTATATTTACAAGTTCCTTTCTTCAGCAGCTGTTCACAATAACTAGAAACCTATTTTGTTCTTTATTAAACAAATCAATTTTTGTTTAAACTTATCCCAGAAATCAATACAGTACTTCCTCAGGGCCACATAGTCCTCTGAAGTGCCCAGACCCTAGGTCATACTACCAAAAGAGAGAGAATTGGAATTTAAATTCCTGGTAGTGGCAGAAAACTACCAAGTTTATGTACACAGAGAGTGTTTAAAGGTAAACCCTTTTCCCCTATAAGCAAGGACGCCACAAGTCACCCCCCCCAAAAAAAAGAAAACCAGCTACAAAAGAAAATCAAGAACTGTATTGCTGTTTTACATTCTAGAGCAGAGATGTCAAACTCATTTGTTATGAGGGCCAGATCTGCCATAAATATCACTTTGTCAGACCAGGCCACATGTGACATAAAATGTAATGCCAGGTACCAGAGGTATGAACTGTATAAAAGACAATGGCTGGTAAGCTCTGAGTTGATGTATTCTCACAGCAAGTCTCCATGGGCTCGGAGGGGGCTGCAAAGGAAAACCTACGAGGGCAGACTGGAGATCCAGCAGTGGAGTACTGGGGAGATGCTCCCACGCAGCTTAACAGCTCCAGACAAGGTTCTGGCCCCCAGGCCTTATGTTTGACACCCCTGTTCTAGGGTCTTTTGTATAGTGCTCATAATTGTTCTGTGGTGGTTTGGAGGTTAGAAGGAAAGTACCAAAGCATGACTCTTTACTCCAAGCCTAGGCTGAGATTCTAGATATTGCTAAAATAAATCTAGATCCTATTGGAATCAGAGCTGTAATCCTAAATAAGTGTATTTTCAAGTGTATTTCTAGTTTGGTGTAGTGGTTAAGTGTGCAGACTCTAATCTGGGAGAACCGGGTTTGATTCCCCACTCCTCCACTTGCATCTGGCTGGATGACCTTGGGCAAGCCATAGTTCTGATAAGAACTGTTCTTGAAAAAAGAGCAGTTTCTGTCAAGAGCTCTCTCAGCCCCACGTACCTCACAGGGCGTCTGTTGTGGGGAGGGAAAGGGAAAGGAGTTTGTAAGCTGCTCTGAGACTCCCTTGGGTAGTGAAGGGCGGGATATAAATCCAATCTCCTCCTCCTCCTCCTCCTCCTCCTCTTCCTCTTCCTCTTCCTCCTCCTCCTCCTCCTCTTCCTCTTCCTCTTCTTCCTCTTCCTCTTCCTCTTCCTCTTCTTCTTCTTCTTCTTCTTCTTCTTCTTCTATCAGTTAAGGAACTACTCAGAAGTATAAGCAGGGCTTGCAATTACTTTTTTTTTTTTTGGCCCCCCGAAGGGGAATTTTTTATTGTAATTTCTAAAACTAAAATACTCCATAAGAAATAACGGAAAGGTCTACACACTAAGGGAAGAAAGAAAAGGTACCTCTAAAAACACAAGAGTGGGTGTCATACAAAGTGCTTTAACAAGATTACATATTTAAATTGCTTAAGCTTCACGTTAAACCAATGAATGTGGTCATCTTCTTCCATAAATTTCAAATCTATAGTCCACATCTACTGTGACTTCATAAAAAACTTAAGACAGTATAATTTATACATTTTTTAGAACTTCAGAGTTATGATAACAAATCACTTCTTATTCTTATTCTTCCTCAATTTGTAGCCTACTTCAGGGGCTACATTGAAATAGTAGGTGAGGTTCAAATTTATAGACCGGGACTTAACAGCAAATTAACATGTAACATGATGATGTTTAAGATATATGCAAAATGAAAACTAAATAACAAGTTAATTTGCTATTAAGCCCCTATCTATAAGTTTGAACCTCACCTACCATTCCAATGTATTTGAAATAGTGTGCATTGCACATGAAAGCTCATGCCTTGAATAAACCTTTGTTGGTCTTAAAGGTGCCATTGGACTCTAAATTTGTTCTGCTGCTTCAAACCAACACAGCTGACCATCTGGATAAGTTACCTCAGTCGTCCTTGCCAGTATTATTGTCCACAAATCGCGAATAAAAGTATGAAGTTGCTATGTCATTGTGTTAGCCTGATTGCTCTTTGTTCTTATCAATATTAGGGGGAATATGAGTTATTATTAATATGCAATCAGCTAAGGGACTGATCACCAGTATATACAGAGGTCCTGCCCTTCCAGAGATACCAGTAACAGACACAGAGACTGTATGTAATTATAATTAAGGTCTTTTACTGTAAATCTTCACGAACAATACACATCCACACACCACAATATTCAGAGCTAAGAAAATAAAGATAGAGATATCAGCACGATTGCATGAGCAGGAATTCATTGTTGGGGCAATAGTTACCTGTCCTCGCTGAATGATCCATTCCAATGGAAGAAGGGAGAGGAGAACTGAAAATGGGAACACGTGGCCTGAACCAGCAGGCAACATGTGGAACTCTAGCTGCAGATCTAGAATTAAAGATGGAGGTAGGGTATTGGGCTAGCAAGCAAGTAAGAGAGACAAAGCTTAGATAGGGGTCGTAGAGAAGAAGGGGCGAGCATGTGGTTGGGTTTCCTCTTTTATGTGGGGATGTGGGGGTTGGCTGTATCTCCTGGTCACACCTCCTGGTTAGTCCATCCCTGAAAACATACTATTGGCTGAAAGGAATAGGGGAGGGGAGCTAAGGAGTGGTCAATATTGAGAACTAGAAACTTAGAATGGAGACTGGCACCTGGGTGTAGGTGAGATGAGTCATCGGGCTATTGTTTCTTGATTGCCTTAGCTGGGTCATTGATGGGCGAGTGATTAGTTGCCAAGCAACCATGAATAGAGTCTCTGAGCTACGTGCAGCTTTGCAGGTGATGGAGGAGGGGGAAAGGGGTTGCCTGCGTGTGTTGGGGGGTCTCCTAATGGTGTTTAGAGTTCTTTGTCCTCGTGCTTTAGCATGGCATGGTGTCTGGTGCTTTGTGCATACTATGGAACTGATCCATCTTCCATCAGGTAAGAGGGCTGGTAACCTTGGAGGGCCATTGGTACAGCAATGCAGAAAGGAAGATGTCCTTCTCTCAGGTGTGCAGTCTCAACTGGCATCATAGTGGGTTACCATGTTGTACAGTTCCTTAAGCATACTTTGCACAGTCCATATTTTATTACAGTTCATAAAAGGCATTTAAAAAAAAGCCTTGCAGGGCAACAATTGGGCCATATAAATTAGAACTATCTGAACTCAGACTGGTCCTGGTTCTCCAGCCCCACTGTCTAACATGCATTAACCTGATATGGTAGGGATTGATCCTGAGATTTCTTGCACATTAGACCATTCAGCTTAAGTTCCTGGAAGAACGTGGTAGATTTGCCCTTCCACCTTCGTACTTTTTCGGCATTCCTTGTGAGCATACAAGCAGCACATCATCGGCCTCCATCCAACACAACATGCATTGAGATCAGTGTTATATATGTTTAGAACTTACTATACAGTTGAATCTATCCTATTTCAAGGGAGGCAATTGGTCCATTTAATTCACTGTTGTCTAATCTGACTGGCTGTTGCCCTCAGGCAGCAAAAGATCTTTCCTATGGCTCCTTAACCAGAGAAGTCAGGAACTGAATCTAAGATCTTTTGTCCTACCTTATGCATCTGCATGAAATTTGATGGCTCAATACCTGGATTAGGTAGATGCATATGTATCTATAAGCATCTTTATCTGACTGTTGGGAACTATTATCTACACTGGTTGACAGAGAAATGGAAGGATCATCTCTCCCCATATGTCCCTGAGTGCCAAACTGGGTTCTTCTGGTTGCTACCTTCTAGTTGCTTCCCCGCTTAGGGCTGCCCACTGGCATCTACTAGAACCCATGCCTTCTCTGTAGTGGCAAGGTGGATTGGCTATTCAGGCCACCTAGAAAAGGCCTGGTGGGCCAAAGGTCTAAGGGCCATAAACACTCCACCAGAGTCCACCCCTGCTCCATATGAGGCAAAACATGCTTTATGCAGGGTGGCCTGTAGAAGAGGAGGGGAGGAGGAGGAGGAGGAGAAGAAGAGTTGGATTTATACCCTGCTTGAAACTTCACTTGGAGTCTCAGAGCAGCTTACAATCACCATCCCTTCCTCTCCCCACAACAGACACCCTGTGAGGTAGGTAGGGCTGAGAGAGCTCTGAGAGAACTGTTCTTGAGAGAACAGCTCTGTAAGAGCTGTGATGGACCCAAGGTCACCCAGCTGGCTGCATGTAGAGGAGTGGGAAATCAAAGCCGGTTCTCCAGATTAGAGTCTGCTGAATTTGGGATCTTTTATATGCACATCTCTACCAATGAGCAAAAGACTCTCCCTACTACTCAGATCTATGTACTGGGAAGATAGGGTGGAGATGTCCTCTCCCATAGTATCTGGAAGAAGGCTTTTAAAGCAGAGGATGTCTTTGCATGTGAGCAAAACTAAGATGAATGAGCTAAAGGAGGTGAAAATGGCTGAAAGCTGCAAGTAAAAACTCATACCATTCCTCTAAGCGACTCCTTCCCCAGAATATCTTCATTCTGTTCTATTTCAAATAAAGCACCAGGTAAATGTATGCAATGTATAAGGCTGTACATATTGTTACCTTGACAGCTGTTTAAATACAAGTATAGAAAATTTTAGTGGGGAGAGAGAGACTGGCATCGTATTCTGCATCCTCAGAAGTGACCTACATATAGGTAAGCAGAGATTCTTACTGAGATTATGCTCCCCACCCCCCACTTCTTATCTCTCTGCCCTGATAGAGAAATTCATCTGCAGTGTTGATTTGGAATCTCTACTGACCCAGGAACAAATGCTTATAAGTAAATCAGAAAAGATGAGACTCTCTCTGTCCTTTTTTTTGTGGCAAATCTGAATTCCCATCAGAGACTGTGGAGGTTCATATAAATGCCTGAGACAATGAGGGGGTGGGCAAATTACTCCCTAGGTTTTTCACTCTTCCTCAGAGTGATCAGAGAGACAACATGGTTGCCTCTTCCTTTCTGATTCTCAAAAACAGCTTGTAAGGTAGATGAAACTGGCAGTGAGAATTACTAGCCATTTTTCAGATCCAGATTGACCCACATACCCATCAAGTTGCTTTTTCCCTGCAAGGAGGAAGGATGCTTGCAAGGGTTTTGGCAGAAAGCAGTGGGGGGAGCCTTCTCTGAGTGGCCTTCCTCTCAAGACTGCTGCTTTTTTTCTTTTTAAGCAGACTGCAGGGCTGAATTGCACACAACCCAGAGTCTTAGTTAAACCCAAATTTAAACAACCAGTTTAAAAAATAAATTCTAGTTCTGCAATTTCATGCAGGATGAAAACCATTTTTTAATTAACATAAGGCAACTTTGAGGATCCTGGGAGACTGAAACATTCTCCTACTGCTTTCTGAATGATGCTCTTTTTATGTCAGATTTGAATCCATTTATTTTATGTCTGGCTATACTCCCCAAGGGGAACCCAAGGCAGCGTACAACATCATTTTCCCCTCCTCCATTTTATCCTTATGAGGTAGCTTAGTCTTTGAGACAGAGCCAAGGTCACCTGGCAAGTTTCATAGCAAACAGGAGGGTTCAAATGTAGGTCTCTCAGTCCTGGTCTGGCAGTCTAACCAGGTCTCCTGCCCTGATTCTCTTATGTAGCAACAGACCCATTTGCCCTACACAGGCAGTGAGAGAACATTGGTGGCAGGCAACCCCCTCCACACTTTGCTCTCACTCAGAGTTAGTTCTATGACTACTTAGGCTCTTTAGAACTTTTTAGCTGGCTACTAGTAATTTTTTCTGAAGGTTTAGATCAGGATAAGCCCTGCAACAATCCCAGATGTCAACTTGTCCAGATATTGACTTAGACACTTACTGAATCTCTTCAAGCCTGCATCTGATTATGACCCAATGGGGAGACTGTTTGTAAACCAATTTATGCTGCCTTAAGTTCCATGCAAGAAAGATTGGCTATTAACTGTACCAAACCAAACCAAACACAGAACAGGTTTGATCTGTAAGGGAAGATCTTGTAAGGGAAGTTCTGTAAGGGAAGATCTTGTCTCACTGACCTGTTAGTGTTCTTTGAGGGGGTGAACAAACATGTAGACAAGGGGGACCCAATAGATATTGTTTACCTTGACTTCCAGAAAGCTTTTGATACAGTTCCTCATCAAAGGCTCCTAAGCAAGCTCAAAAAATATATACCACAGGTTAGGAAAGGCACAAATAGGTATAAAAAAAGCCTGCATGGTTAACAAACAAAGTAATGGAAGCTGTAAAAGGTAAGAAGAATTCATTTAAGCAGTGGAAAGCAAGTCTCAATGAGGTTGGTAAAAGGGAACACAGGCTGTGGCAAATAAAATGCAAGTCTGTGATCAGGCAGGCAAAAAGGGAATATGAGGAGCATATAGCAAAAAACATAAAGACCAACAATAAAACTTTCTTCAAATACATTAGAAGCAGGAAACCAGCCAGGGAGGCAGTGGGGCCCTTGGATGACCAAGGGGTAAAAGAAGTACTGAAGGATGATAGGGAAATGGCTGAGAAGCTGAATGCCTTTTTTGCCTCTGTCTTCACTGTGGAAGATGAGAAGTGTTTGCCCACTCCAGAACCACTGATTTCCAAGGGGTGTTGAAAGACCTTAGTCAGATTGAGGTGATGAGAGAGGAGGTCCTATGACTGATAGGAAACTTAAAAACTGATAATTCACCAGGCCCGGATGGCATACATCCAAGAGTTCTGAAAGAACTCAAATGTGAACTTGTGGTTCTCCTTACAAAAATATGTAAACTCTGCCTCCATTCCTGAGGACTGGAAGGTAGCTAATGTCACTCCCATCTTTAAAAAGGGTTCCAGAGGAGATCCGGGAAATTACAGGTAAGTCAATCTGATGTCAGTACTGGGTAAGTTGGTGGAAACTGTTATTAAGGAAAGAATTAGTAGGCACATTGATGAACAAAAACTACTGAGGCACACTCAGCATGGGTTCTGTAAGGGAAGATCTTGTCTCATCAACCTGTTAGTGTTCTTTGAGGGGGTGAACAAACATGTGGACAAGAGGGACCCAATAGATATTGTTTACCTTGACTTCCAGAAAGCTTTTGATAAAGTTCCTCATCAAAGGCTCCTAAGCAAGCTCTGAAATAACAGGATAAAAGGACAAGTCCGTTTGTGGATCAAAAACTGGCTAATTAATAGGAAACAGAGAGTGAGTATAAATGGGCAATTTTCTCAGTGGAAGGTGGTAAGCAGTGGGGTACCGCATGGATCAGTGTTCATTAATGATTTGGAGTTGGGAGTAAGCAGTGAAGTGGCTAAATTTGCAGATGATACAAAGTTGTTCAGGATGGTGAAAACCAGGGAGGATTGTGAGGCACTCCAAAGGGATCTGTCAAGGATGGGCAAGTGGGCATCAACGTGGCAAATAGGGTTCAATGTGGCCAAATGCAAGGTGATGCACATTGGAGCCAAAAATCCTAACTATAAATACACATTGATGGGGTCCGAATTGGCAGAGACTGACCAAGAGAGTGATCTTGGAGTCATGGTAGATAACTCACTGAAAATGTCAAGACAGTATGCAGCTGCAATAAAAAAGGCCAATGCTATGCTGGGGATTATTAGGAAGGGAACTGAAAACAGGTCAGCCAATATCATAATGCCCCTGTATAAATCATTGGTGCGACCTCATTTGGAATACTGTGTACAGTTCTGGTCACCACACCTTAAAAAGGATATTATAGCTTTGGAAAAAGAAGGATATTATAGCTTTGGAAAAAGTGTAGAGAAGGGCAACTAGAATGATAAAAGGGTTGGAACACTTTCCCTATGAAGAATGGTTCCAGATACAGAAGGGTACGAGGCAAGGCTGTCCCCTCTCACCATTACTATATATTTTTGCTCTGGAAGTGTTAAGACAGAATTCAGAAGTGAAGGGATTAAAGGTTTATGGAGAACACTATAAACTATTAGCATACGCAGATGACTTGGCATTCATATTGGAGGAACCGAGATCTTCAATCATGGAGTTAAATAAGATCCTGAAAGAGTACGGGCAAGTGGCAGGCTTGAAGGTTAATATGGTTAAAACAAAAATTCTAACTAAAAATATGACTTTGGAGCAAAGAGAGCATTTGCAAGAAGAGTCGGGATATAAACTCTGTGTGAAGGTGAAATATTTAGGAATGCAATTAAAGAATAGGTGTAGTTCATTACAAGAAGATAATTATAGAGAATTGTTAAGAGCAACGAAACAAGATTTAGAAATATGGAAGAATTTGAAGTTGTCCTTAATTGGAAGAATTGCGTTGATAAAGATGAATATTCTACCAAGATGGATCTTCCTGTTCCAAACGATTCCCGTCCTGAAAAACTTGGCAATACTGAAAGAGCTGGAGCAAACCACGTCTAAGTTTGTGTGGCAAGGGAAAAGAGCACGAATTAGGCTTAAAGCGCTACAAGACTCAAAAGAAAGAGGAGGCCTGGCTTTACCAAATTGGATACTATACTATAGAGCAGGAGCATTGGCATGGCTTAAGGAATGGGTGATGTTGGAAGATAGAAGGCTTTTAAAACTGGAAGGCCATGATCTCTTAGAAGGTTGGCATGCGTTTTTGTGGGACGAGAAGGTGGCAGCATGTAAATATTTTAGACAACACTGAATACGGGATGCACTTGCTAGAGTATGGGAGACCATCCGGAGGAGGTGGTTTGTTAAAACCTCTAGGCTGGTAGCCCCGGTAGAAGCAGTGACTTTACCTAGGTTATATTCTGAAGACCCACCGCAAAGATATCTGGATATTATAAATGTGAAAGGGGAGCTTGAATTGGGCGAGGATATTGGTTGGTGGCACAGAGTTCAGATTCAGTCAAGATATAAAAAAGACAAACAGAAAGGGTTTGAGAAGTCACTATCAGATATGGAGAAAATATTGTATGAGCCAGAAGAGAAGTTTATTAAAAAAAATGTACGCATTGTTGTTGGCTGATTATACGATAGATGAAACAGTGAAAAACAATATGGTTCAATGGGCAGCAAATTTTGGCTATAGCATAGAGATGAAACAGTGGGATCAAATATGGAAAATAAATGTGAAAATAACCAGGGTGGTTGCATATAGAGAAAACATGTATAAAATGTTTTATAGATGGTATATTACCCCGGATAGGTTATCAAAATTTGATGGAAAATGCTCTAATAAGTGTTGGAAATGTAATGTCAAAGTGGGTTCGTTTTATCATATGTGATGGACTTGTGAGAGGGTCAAAAAATACTGGATATAGGTGCATAGACTGATGCAGAATATTATAAAAGGTACTATTTTGTTTAAGCCAGAGGTATTATTGCTGGGAATACTTCCAAAAGAGGTGCGGAGAGAAGAGAGATATTTGATGACATATATAGCAACAGCAGCTAGAATTTTATATGCAGAGTACTGGCGAACTATGGTGGTACCAACTGAACAGGAGTTGATTGAGAAGATAATGGAAGCAGCAGAAATGGACAAACTGACTTTGATGTTGAAAGGATACGATGAATCAGCCTTTACAAACACTTGGCAATGCTTTTATGACTGGTACGATCGGAGAGAGAACGATGGAAAGAAATAAGGAGGAATGGATATTATTAACTTTATGCTAATTAGAATTGAATAAGTTAGAAAGTTAGAATTTAGTGGATACAGAAGCAATGGTATAATACTTAGATCGGTAAGGTGGGAGGGGTAAAACTGGATGCGATGGGATGAGAATTGTACCCCCCTGTGAATGTTTAATGTTGTGGTTGTCTTTGGTGTGTAGTGTGTATTGTTATGTAGTTGGTGTGTTGTCTACTATGTTGTGTAATGTGGTAGTTATGTCTTTGGTGGAAAAATAATAAAAATGCCTCTTTTGGGGGCGCTTAAAAAAAAAAGAACGGTTAAAGCACTTGGGGCTCTTTAGCTTAGTGAAACGATAGCTGAGGGGTGACATGATCGAGGTTTATAAGATTATGCATGGGATAGAGCAGGTAGAAAAAGAGATACTTTTCTGCCTTTCTCACAATACAAGAACTTGTGGGCAGTCAATGAAGTTGCTGAACAGTCGGGTTAGAATGGATAAAGGAAGTACTTATTCACCCAAAGAGTGATTAACACATGGAATTCACTGCCACAGGAGATGGTGGTGGCTACAAGCATGGACAGCTTCAAGAGGGAATTAGATAAATATATGGAGCAGAGGTCCATCAGTGGCTATTATCCACAAGGTATAGATAGGGACTCAGGGGCAAGTGATGCTCTGTATTCTTGGTGCTTGGGGGTAGGTCAACAGTGGAGGGCTTCTAGTGTCCTGGCCCCACTGCTGGACCTCCTGATGGCACCTGGTATTTTTGGCCACTGTGTGACAGAGTGTTGGACTGGATGGGCCATTGGCCTGATGCAACATTGGCTTCTCTTATGTTCTTATGATCTTGCTTGGGGCTTTGCAGGCCCGGCCTGGTGTTTAACTAAACACAGTTTAGTTAGACGGTGCCTTCTTAGACTGAGACACCACCCAGTGTACACATGTTGGATCTTTCCCTCCACAATAGGGAGACATTAGCTTACTAATAATGGCAGTGTTCCTTTGAGATCCAAATGCTAGACATTGTCCCAAACCACAAAAAGAAAAGAAAAAAACAGGCAGCAGGTGAGGTGTGAAAATACAAAGCCATGTGGGGTACGTGGCCATGTGACATGGGCTTGTAAGATAATACACTTTCATTTCCATTCATTAAGCATGAGTAACATGGTGCATTTCACAGCTGTGCCTCGCCTGACCCCTGTGAGTTATGGATGACCCCATAGGTTGTGAAATCAAGAAGCAGATTAATTGCCTACCCTTCCCCTATAGATCCCCCAGCCCCAGAATAATGAGGGGAGAAGACTTTAAGGACAAAAAGGCAACAACTTTGCAATTGATGCTGCCTATTAGAGCCCAAGATTATGCAGCTTTCTGGAGCTGGCCAGGCAGTCACTGCAATTGCAGAAGCATGTATGGTTGATGCATCTTCTAAATGTCTACACACAAACACACCCAGAATCCCACAGCTGTCATGGCTAGCCTTCCTCATAGCCTTTGGGCCACGGCTTCTGAAAGGTGGATGGCAGGAGGGTGGAAAAATTGGGACAGCAATTTCAATACATCCCAAGCATGCTCTTTTTAAAGTTCTTATTTATGGGATGATTGTTTATTTGTATTGTGTGTGCAGACCTATGAACACTTTCTGAGAGCAACCCCACTGAAGAGACCCAGGCAGGAGTTTGAGTAGGCCTGCTCAGGATTACTCTCACAAACACTTCATTTGCAGTTTAAGACCTTTTAAAGCCCGTCATGACCCAAGACCGAACTATCTGAAGGACCCCTGTATCTTCCTGTATCTTCCTGTGTCTGGCAGCAGTTCCTCTGCTTGAGGTAGTCAACCTGGCATTAGCTCACACTTTCCCCATTGTAGATCCCAACCTGTGAAGAGGATTCCCTGGTGAGAGGCACCATTTCTAGAAGTTTTCAGGATTTGGTGCAAGATCATTTTAATTTTTTAGGACTTTTAAATGGGATCTGAGCTGCATGCATTTTTTTAGGATAGAGGGAAGTTGTATGTTCTGTTTTAATTTTGAATTTGTAAGCTGTCTTGAGAAACAAAATGATGAGTATTAATATTTATATAATGTTTATTTTGCTTTTCTAAGCTACCATCCTACAGGGTCTGGGGAGGGGATACAAACTAAAATAAAGAGTAGCAAGGATCATAATACAACTGATTAAAATTTTGATGTTTCCCTCTTCCCCACATAGTAAAAAGTGAGTGTTATATAAAAGTATAAAGCAAACAATCCCAATCCCTTTCAAAAATAGTGTGTATATCTTAGCATTAAATGCATAACAGGCTGTCAAAATTAGTCTATTTTGCTTTTTTCTTTCCTCTAAGCTTCTTTTTATCAAAATCCAATTTAACTGTTAAAGGTCCAGGAGCCACAGCCCCTAAATCTGTTTCAAAATCGGATGATTCTGCCAAGCTTGCCAAGCTGTTGTCAGAGCTTTCCTCCTCTTTTTCTTCTTCAGCTTCTGGTACTTTGTTATCCTCCATTGTTTCAGATCCCTCCGTCGCTTTCCAGTGTTGTTTTAAGAAACTTTTAGCTTTGAAAACAGAGTCAATCTTTTCTTTTTTTCCATTAAAGTTGAAGATGAGCCCTTCTGGTATTATCCATCTGTATGGTGTGTTATTTTGCTGTAAGAACGTTGCCAAGTCTCTGTATTGTCTCCTCTTTTTCCTGATCTCAAATGATATGTCTTTTAGTACTTTAATTTCTTCTCCTTTAATTTTCAGGAGTATTCCATTTGTCACTTTCAGTGTTGTATCTCTTGTTGATCTTTTAGAGAATTTCACATATACTTCCCCGAGTAGCTTGGGTTTTTTTGATAAATTCTGGATATGTGCGATAAACTAAGTCAATATCATTTTGTAGAGCTTCCGCTGTTAAGCCCACCACGGGAGCCAATTCTTCACTTAGAATCTCTTTTAAATTCTCACCCTTCTGTTCCAAGATGCCTTGAAATCTCAAGACACATGCTGATTTCGCCATTTGGAGGAGAAGCAATTGCTGTTGTCCAGAGATTTTTTCTTTTTCCACTACCTCCAGTCTTTGTCCAAATTCTTTTGATTTAACGTCAGCTTTTTCCAGCTTCTTTGCTATCTTCTCTGTCTTTGTTGAATTTTCTTTAAGCTCTTTCTGCAATGTGTCAAACTTTTCGTTGAGGTTAGTCATCTGGTCCAGTAGAGGGCGCAAAGCTGCAGCCGTCATTTTAGGAAAGTCTGTGGTCATTTCCATTTTGGTGGCCGGAGATGATGCGCTGGCAGTTCCTGCTGCAAGTTTCCCTTTAGCTACCATTTTTTCTGTGTCATTGTTTATATTAAGAGAAAAGTTTTTAAAAGTCTCTGAAAGCCTGTATATTTCTCGGTTTCTTGCTGCTTTCATCACAGTAAATCAGATATACGCTCCTTTCAAGTCACCTTCTCAGACCCTGCTTTAAATTCAATCTTTTTGGGATCGGGCATTCCCCTCCCCCTTCCGCTTGATTGGGGTTTTAGTGCAGCTTTACTATTATCAATTCGGTGGATTGTTCATTAGTTCATAGATCAACTCACATTTTTATTCACTCTTCTTCAGAAGGTAGGGAAGATCACCTTTCTTTGGATCTCTTGCACGCTCATCCGGTGTGCGCCTCTGGTGCCATTGCTGGCTCCGTGCCGCGGGTACCTATCAGGGCAAAAGGAACCTCAATCCTTTGGCTTGCCACCTTGGAAGAGGACTCCCACATGCCCCAGGTTATGACTCCTCTACAAGGAGTTGAGATGGTCCAAGATCAGCTCAAACCCTTCCCCATCGGCACGTTTCGCAGGTTGCTCGCATCAGAGCTGTGATGGAGTGTACCCACTTGCAAGCCGCCAAAACCGGAAGTCCGAGTATTAATATTTTTAATAAATTAGACAGAAAATGACAAGCAATTGAGACAAAGTAGTAATGAAACAAAAAAATCCCCTTGAGGTTGCCAACTGGATAAAAGAAAGTGCTTCTTTACCCAAAGAGTGATTTACAAATGGAATTCACTGCCACAGGAGGTGGTGGTGGCTACAAGCATGGACGGCTTCAAGAAGGAATTAGATAAACATAAGGAGCACAGGTCCATCAGTGGCTATTAGCCACAAGGTATAGATAAGAACTCTCAGTCTGGGGCAAGGGATGCTCTGTATTCTTGGTGCTTGGGGGTGGGTCAACTTTGGGAAGCTGTCTAGTGTCCTGGCTCCACTGGTGGACCTCCTGATGGCACCTGGTACTTTTGGCCACTGTGTGACAGAGTGTTGGACTGGGTGAGCCATTGGCCTGATCCAACATTGGCTTCTCTTATGTTCTTATGTTCTTAATTGCTCCCTACAAAATTACAATCCAAGTATTTGCAAATTCTTTCATCCTGTTCAGAGCCCTCACTTGTTACAGGAGCAATCCCACCAGTAGTGAGCAGGGCAATGTTATGACACTATATAGCCAATCAGAAGTGATATCTCTGCAGGGGAGTGAGGGCATGGAAGGCCCAAAAAACAAACACTGTCATAAAACTCATCCTAAAGTGTTCCTTTCAGCAGCTCTGGAAATGCTTGTAAAATAGTAGGCCTCTGTTCCAGTCACCTTTATTTAGCAGAGAGCAAAGGATTGTCTTATCATGGTGTTCTGAAACCTCATGCCCTTTGCAGCGGCCAAAGCCCCACCCAGCATTCAACCTCCTGCTGAGCCCCCCCCCGCCATTCCTCCTGCAGGGCTGAAGGATGGAATGATTGATGGCTGTGCACTCCAAAGAAATGAATTACAAATATTGATTAGATCTCATCTGCCTGGGCCAAGCTCGGGTGCAAAGAGGCCAGTAAGGGGGAGGAGGAACGGGAGGAGAAAGAGGGCATGGCCGTGAGAGGTGGGGAGACAGTTAATTCAAAAAATTAATTGCCGTCAAGTGGATTTGGATCCCAATCAATCAGGCCTGTTGTGATTCCCTACCGATAGATGCACACTGCACTGCGGTGCCCCTGCAAAGCATCTATGCTAATTGGCCGGAGAAAGACGGCCCTGCCTCTTGGCCTGAGATCCCAAAACAGGATGCTTTGTGGCATTGTTCAGGTCTCTAATGCTCCCTTCAGCCCCTAGCTAAAAATACATAGCAGTAAACCAATGTGTGCCGAGCACACAAAAAAGTCAGCTTCCCAGTATGCACCACCATTACCATCTTCTCAACAGGGCTTCAAAGCAGAGAGAAAAGATCTGTTGAGGGCCTGAGGAAAATAATATCGGAGAGGGGGGGAGAAATCAAGGGGCTGATCTTGAGGTTCTCTTTCCAATCTCACACAGAGAATCTATCTGCTACAATGGTCTCTGTTTTTACATAACTTTCCTTGGTATGACTGTCACCATTCTGTGTTTGGGGCTTGCTTCAAAATGTTGTTGGTGTGCACACACACATATATATACACACACAAGCAGAGTTATTCTTCAGCTTCCAAATCCCTCTCCTAGATATCTGAGAGGGTGTGTCTTTTGCATCCCTGATGCACAAGTATGAATCCTAAGGCCTGGTTCGCACATGCAGAAGAATGAGTTGGTAGAACAGACTGTATCCCTTCAGAGTGCAGCTAGAGGAAGACATGTTTTGAATACTCCTTTCTGTTATAAACTCCTTGCAGTGAGAAAACAAGCACAGTAAGCAAAGGGAGTAAAAAATTTCTCCCTTCAGTGCTACTTTTCTATATGCAGGGAACTTTTTTTTATTCAGGGAAACAATTGCCTTTAGTCTGAAGCAGTACAGTCCATTGTAAGACCATAAGAAAAGCCTTGCTGGATAAGCCCAGTGATCCATCTAATCCACCACCCTGTCTTATACAGTTACTCTGGAGGACCAACAAACAGGGTTTGTTTACATAGAGGCTGAGGCCTTCCCCTGAGCTTGCACCCTAGAACTGGGTTTCAGAGGTTTACTTCTTCTGAATACGGAGGTTTCCTCTAGTCACCATGGCTGCTACCCATTCATTAATTCAAAGCCCCTCTCAGTTTTAATATTTTTGTATTTTTACATTTTTGTGTGTCTGTACATGTACATGCCCATGCTTGAAAATCATGGTAACCTCTGGCAACTCCTACTGGGGCATAGAGGACATTCAAAGAAGCGGCTTGATAGCCTGCCTCTGGCCCCCAGGTCCTGGTATTCTCTGGAGGTCTCTGATCCAAATACTTGCCAGGGTCAACCCTGCTTAGCTTCCGAGATCTGATGAGATCGAGCTTGCCTAGGCTTTCCAGGTCAGGGCAATTCAAAGCCCCTTTCAATGCTTGTGGCCACCACTACATCCTCTGGTAGAGAACTCCATAGGGTTGCCAGCTTTTAGATGAGGCCTAGAGAACTCCCAGAATTCCAACTGATCTCCAGGTGAAAAAGATCAACTCCTATGGAGATAATGGCTGCTTTGGAGGGTGAAACTTATGGCATTGTACCCCACTGAAGTCCCTCTCTTATTTCAAACCCACAGTCTCCACCCCCAAATCTCCAGGAATTTCCCATCCCAGACCTGGCAACCCTAATACTCTTCATTTTATTCAATTGGTGTCAGGATCCTTAGTCAGGTCACACAACGCAGGGCTTCAGAAGAAGAATCTGTTTATCGGTGAATCATAACTAAAGACACGTATACAGCTTGTGCCAGGAATGGCCGTGGATAATGGAAGCTCCTGATTTATAGTGAATTCAAACACCCCCCTAGACTAAGTGAAGCCAATGAATACAATTCGCACCTATGGGCAAAGCAAGCAGGCAAAGGAAAAAAACAAGTTAAAAGCTGTTGATTCCCAGCGCAGCTGGAGACACCACAAGGTCAGAGTAATGATAACATACAAGCAATAAAACAGTACTGATGAGAGGCTGAGAGGAGAAAAGTACTCCCTTACATTCCATCCCAATGACAGGGCTACCTGACAGTTGGGTAAAGAAGTATTTCCTTTTGCCCATCCTGAATCTACTGCCCATCATTTCCATTAGCTGCCCCCAAATTTTAATATTTTAGGAGAAGAAGAAAAAGTTATCTCTATCCACTCTCCCTGCTCCATTCATAATTTTATCACTTCCCCTAAGTCATACCACCTCATTCTTCTGCATTCAGGTACACTTTATGCAGAATGAGGTATTTGGAATCTGGACTGGACTGCAGAAGAAGAAGAAGAAGAGGAGGAGGAGGAGGAGACTGGATTTATACTCCACCCTTCACTATCTCAGAGTGGCTTACAATCTTCTTTCTTTTCCCCTCCTGATAACAGACACCCTGTGAAGTAGGTGGGGCTGAGAGAACTCTTTTGAGAACTGCTTCTGAGAGAACAGCTCTGAAAGGTCTTGTAACTGACCCAAGGTCACACCAGCAGCTGCATGTGGAGGAGTGGGGAATCAAACCCAGTTCTCCCAGATTAGAGTCTGTGTTCCTAACCAGTACACCAAACTGGATGTTCATATTTTCAGATATGACCAGATGAATAGTCATATTTCAAATGCTTCCCTATATATTTAAAAAACAACCACCTTGGTGCATATAATAAGGTAGCCTATTAAGGAGCACAGTTGGGTACACACACCACTTCCAGAATGTGCTACATGCCAGAAGCTGTTGCCTCAGGAGGAACAGTCTTAAAATATACCCTCCCACTTGTATTCTGAAGTGTTACAATCCAAAACACAATTTCTGTATTCTGCATTAGCTGCCATTCAAAGCGCAGCCTGCTGTTTCACATGTTACAGCTGACAAAACAGTTCAGTTTGAGCTATTAAGCAGGATGACATAATAAGAACATAAGTCAATGTTGGATCAGGCCAATGGCCCATCTAGTCCAACACTCTGTCACACAGTGGCCAAAAATACCAGGTGCCATCAGGAGGTCCACCAGTGGGGCCAGGACACTAGAAGCCCTCCCACTGTTGCCCCCCCCCCAGCACCAAGAATACAGTGCATCACTTGTCCCAGACCAAGAGTTCCTATCTACACCTTGTGGCTAATAGCCACTGATGGATTTCTGCTCCATATGTTTATCTAATTCCCTCTTGAAGCTGTCCATTCTTGTAGCCACCATCACCCCCTGTGGCAGTGAATTCCATGTGTAAAACACTCTTTGGGCGAAGAAGTACTTCCTTTTATCTGTTATAACCCAACTGCTCAGCAATTTCATTGAGGGCCCGCAAGTTCTTGTATTTTGAGAAAGGGAAAAAAGTACTTCTTTCTCTACCTCCTCTATCCCATACATAATCTTATAAACCACAATCATGTCACCCCTCAGCCATTGTTTCTCCAAGCTAAAGGGCCACAAGCACTTTAACCTTTCTTCATAGGGAAAGTGTTCCAACCCTTTTATCATTCTAGTTGCCCTTCTCTGCACTTTTTCCAATGCTATAATATCTTTTTTGAGGTGTGGTGATGAGAAATGTACACAGTTCAGCCCCCTTGCCCATTCTTGACAGATCCCTTTGGAGCACTTCACAATCCTCCCTGGCTCTCACCACCCTGAACAAATTTAGCCACTTCACTGCTTACTCCCAACTCCAAATCATGAATGAACAAGTTTAAAATCATCAGACTGAGTACTAATCCCTGCGGTACCCCACTGCTTATCACCCTCCACTGAGAAAATTTCCCATTCATACTCGCTCTCTGTTTTCTATTAATTAGCCAGTTTTTGATCCACAAACGGACTTGTCCTTTTATCCCATGACTATTAAGCTTACTTAGGAGCCTTCGATGAGGAACTTTATCAAAAGCTTTCTGGAAGTCAGGGTAAACAATATCTATTGGGTCCCCCTTGTCCACATGTTTGTTTACCCCCTCAAAGAACACTAACAGGTTAGTGAGAGAAGATCTTCCCTTAACAGAACCCATGCTGAGTGTGCCTCCGTAGTTTTTGTTCATCAACGTGCCTACTAATTCTTTCCTTAATAACAGTTTCCACCAACTTACCCAGTATTGACATCTGTCTGACTGACCTGTAATTTCCTGGATCTCCCCTGAAACCCTTTTTAAAGATGGAAGTGACATTACCTACCTTCCAGTCCTCAGGAATGGAGGCAGATTTTAATGAAAGTTTACATATGATTGTCAGGAGATCCACAAGTTCACATTTGAGTTCTTTCAGAACTCTCAGATGTATGCCATCCGGGACTGGTGATTTATCAATTTTTGTCTATCAGTTGTAGGACCTCCTCTCTCATCACCTCAATCTGACTCAAGTCTTTCAACACCCCTTTGGAAATCAGCGGTTCTGGAGTGAGCAAGCACTTCTCATCTTCCACAGTGAAGACAAAGGGAAAAAATGCATTCAGCTTCTCAGCCATTTCCTTATCATCCTTCAGTACTTCTTTTACTCCTTGGTCCTTGAAGGGCTCCACTGCCTCCCTGGCTGATTTCCTGCTTCTAATGTATTTGAAGAAGGTTTTATTGTTGGTCTTTATGTTTTTTGCTATATGCTCCTCATATTCCCTTTTTGCCTGCCTGATCACAGACTTGCATTTTATTTGCCAGAGTCTGTGTTCCCTTTTATCAGCCTCACTGAGACTAGCTTTCCACTGCTTAAAGGAATTCTTCTTACCTTTTACAGCTTCCATTACTTTGTTTGTTAACCATGCAGGCTTTTTTTTATACCTATTTGTGCCTTTCCTATCCTGTGGTATATTTTTTTTCTGAGCTTCTAGGATTGTAGTTTTAAATAGTCCCCAAACTTCCCCAATGGTTTTGACCCTTTCTACTTTTCCTTTCAGTTTCTTTCCCATATGTCCCCTCATATCAGAGAAGTTACCCCTTTTAAAGTTAAAAGAGGTTGTGTCAGTCTCTTTGGGCAACTCCTTATTTATACAAATGTTGAACTCAATAACATTATGGTCACTGCTCCCAAGCAGTGCAATCACTTTTACATCTCTCACCAGGTCTTGGGTGTTACTTAGGACCAAAACTAGGATTGCCTCTCTGTAGCACAGTCATTGAGAGTGTCTAGAAACTCAATCTCTTTTCCTGACTAGAACACATATTGACCCAATCAATGTGCGAGTAGTTAAAATCACCTATGACATTTCTTTTGTCTAGCTGCTATCTTTAATTCATTCATCATTTTATAATAATCCTCTATCTTTTGGTCTGGTGGGCAATAACAAACTCCCAGGGTTAAGCTTCCTTTTGGAAGGGCAATTCTGTTTTCCCATCACTTGGATTTGTAAACCAGGGCAGAATAAGCTACTGTAACAAAGCCTTCCATGATCTGTTTGTGCAGCTCTTGGGCAGTCACCACTAGTATGAAAATAGAGGTGTCCTAAGTATGACAGAGAGACTTGTTAGATAAGGAGTAATTTTGTTGGCAAGAGAACTGGCCTGACTGGGTCCTTAAAAGTAAACAGAGTGCACAAACACAGCAAAATCCTCTGGAAGAGAACAGGAGCTTCAATGTACCCAGAAGGACCTTGAATCAGATCATAAATGATCCAGCCTGTCATAAGAAGCAGCCTTAAACAAGTGAATGGATTGGTCCTTCTACCTCAGTATCCTGACTGGCAGAAGGTATGAGGAAGACAAAAAAGATTTCCTACCTTGCATCCTTTTTAGCTGGAGATGCCAGGGACTGAACCAGTAACATTCTGCACACAAAGCACATTCTCTACCACTGAGCCATAGCCTGGTTCATTACAAAGTCATACTCTTGGTCCGGCTAATTCTATCAGCATTATCCACAGCACTATCTAGGATCTCAGAGCAAAAGCTGAGACAGCTAGAGAGAGGGTGGCCGCAAACTCTTGACAGAGCAGCAAGAACATCTTATAGACATTTATGAAAGCCTATGAGATGGCAGTGAAAGCTGCAAAGAAGGAATTCTATGTGACTTCCATTGCATCTGTAAGCTCTCGCCTGGCTCAGTTGTTCCTTTCACAGGCATATCAAAAAGATACTATATTGGTTCTTAGCTGTGAGGCCTTTGGAAGCTATTTTGCAGACAAAATCTTGTCACTTCGCCAAGACTTGCCAGCCACTATTGATACAGTACAAGAATTGGAGGGCCCTTGGCCATCTTCAGGTTCACTATTGGACCATTTCAGCTGGCTCTCCCAAGACAGGGTTGACAGGAACCTGCATGCGGTGAAGCCCACCACTTGCCCCTTGGACCCATGTCCATCATGGCTAGTGAAAGCTGCCAGTGATGGAATACAGCACCCCTACCAAATAGCATCAATCTTTCCCTGAGCTTTTCCAGGCAGGGCCGGCTCAAGGTTTTTCTGTGCCCTAGGCGGGGCACAGATGCCAACCTCCCAGTGGGGCCTGGAGACCCACCATGCCCCCGCTCCTCTCCCCCCCAGGAGGGAGGGGAAGGGCAGGTGAGCTGCAAGCCAGGGAAGGGGTGGTGGTTTAAACCCTCACCCCTTCCATCCCAGCGCTGGCTTGCCTGTGTGCCCCGCAGTTGTGAGGTGTACCAGCAAGCCATTGAAGGGATGGGGGTTTAGACCCCCACCCCTTCTGACTCAGCGCCAGCTTTCCTGCACCCCTGCAGCTGCGAGGCGCGCCAGCAAGCCAATGAAGGGGCAGGGGGTTAAACCCCCACCCCTTCTGTCCCAGCGCTGGCTTGCCTGTGCCCCCGCAGTTGCGGGGTGCCCTGGCAAGCCAGGGAAGGGGTGGGGTTTTTTGGCAGGGGCAGGGGACTTTTGGCACCCCTAAGGGCCGGTGTGCTCTAGGCAAACAGCTAATTCACCCAGTGAGCAAGCCAGCCCTGTTTCCAGGGGCCTTAAAAGAACCAGTGGTGAGACCACTCTTGAAGAAAAATCTTTGGACCCTTTGGATCCAGCCAGCTACTGCCCAGTTTCAAATCTTCTGTTTCTGGGTAAGGTAGTTGAGAGCTTGGTAGCTGAACAGCTCCAGGGTTTCTGGGAAGACTCCTCTATCCTGGACCCATTTCAGTCTGGCTTTCACCCGAGCTATGGGATGGAGATGGCATTGGTAGCCGTCATGGACAATCTTCTGTAACATCTGGATTGAGGCAGCTCAGCGCTGCTGTTATTATTAGATCTAACACGAGTGTTCAACATGGTCAATTACAACCTTATGACCCACCGCTTCACCAATGTGGGGATACATGGGATGGCTTTACAATGGCTGGTCTCATTTCTCCATGGTCAGGTACAAAGGGTGGTGCTTGGGGAGAAGACATCACCGCATTACTCTTTGATATGTGGCGTCCCCCAGGGGGCAATCCTCTCCCCGATGTTATTTAATATCTATATGCGGCCTCCTGCCCAGAGAGCCCAAAAGTTTGGGCTCAGTTGTCACCAGTATGATAATGACACTCAGCTGTTTCTGATGATGGACGGTTGACTGGACACCACGCCGGACATTCTGGCCAAGGGCTTGAGTGTCATGGTTGCATGGTTAAAGCACAGCCAACTGAAACTGAATCCAATGAAGATGGAGGTCCTGTACCTGGGTTGTGGGGCTATTGGATTTGGGATCCAGCTCCCAATTCTGGATGGGGCGCTATTGACACTTGTGCCAGAGGCAAAGAGTTTGGGTGTGGTCTTGGATACCTCACTTTCAATGGAGGCCCAAGTCACAGCAGTTGCAAGATCTTCATTTTTTTACTATTTGCAGCAGTCAAGCAACTGGTCCCCTACCTTTCCCCCCACAACCTAGCTATGATGATCCATGCAATGGTCACCTCCAGGCTGGATTACTGTAACTCACGTCATGCAGGGCTAACCTTGAGACTGATCTGGAAACTACAGCTGGTCCAATATGTGGTGGCATGTATCCTCACAGAGACACCTCTGAGAGCACATATACATCTGATGCTGCACCAGCTGCATTGGCTCCCAGTTGAATTCTAGATCAAGTCCAAGGTGTTGGTTCTTCCCTATGTGGACTGGGACCAACATATTTAAGGGACCATCTCTCTCTATACTACCCCTGAAGGGTCTTGCGCTCTTCCACTCAACACCTACTGGCTATCCCTGGCTCCAAAGATGTCTGCCTAGCCTTGACCAGAGCCAGAGCCTTCTCAGCTCTGGTGCTGGCCTGGTGGAACAGTCTTCCTAATGAGATCTGGGCCTTGCGGGCTCTAATGCAGTTCCACAAGGCCTGTAAAGTGGAGTTGTTCTACCAGGCTTATGGTCGAGGTGGTGACAATCCAACTACAATGGCCTCCCCTGCTTTGCTCTGCTCTGTTTAGCTTAGCTCTGTCTAGCATCATTTTGGTCCATCATAGCTGCTTTACTCACCCACCTGCTGGTGTCCCTTGAGTTTTTATATAGTTTTGTATCTATCTTATGGCTATATTTTATTTTTAAAGCTTTGTATGTTTTTAAGAAGGTTGTAACCCGCCCTCAGCCTGCTGTGCTGGGGAGGGAGGGCTAGAACAAATTAACAAACAAACAAATAGTTAAATAAGAATGGAAGATTTGTCTTCACTTACCGTGAAGCTTCATCCTCGGTGGTTCAGGAGTGGGGCAGTCCTTGGACTCCTAAACTCCTGGGAACATAGCTTCTCCTCTCTGAAGGCAGGACCGACAGACTCTTTGATCCTGGAGGGGAGAGGCTTGTCCCCTGGCATCCCAGTTGTTCACCGAGCTGTGACTCCCCACAAGAAACCAAACACACTTCTCCCAAACTGGGTACTAACTAAATAACCTAGGGTCTACGCTTAGGTAACTCTCAACCAATGAGAAAAACCTTTCAGTTGGAAGGAACCCCTCATAGTCTAACATTCCTAGTAGGCACAAGTTCTGTTCCCTTCCACTGAATGTATACCACAGCAAGGGATCAAGATCCCCACTGACACCTTCATAGACACTGGAAGCTATACCCTCAAACCGGGTGAGTAGGACTGCCCCACTCCCAGGCCACTAAGAAGGAAGCTTCATGGTAAGTGAAGACAAATCTTCCACTCTCCAGTGGTCCTGGGAGTGGGGCAGTCCTTGGACTTCTTATCTCCTGGGACATAAAATAGCAGTACTCCCCAGGGTGGGCCCAACAGCTTCCTTGTCTACAGGGTGTGTTGCAGGACCTTCCTACTGAACACTGCCTTGGCCGAGGCCAGTCAAATCTATACAGTGGTGCCTAGTAAAGGAATGGGTCAACTTCCAGATAGCTGCCTTATAGATGGTCTCTAAAGATGGGAAAGCTCTGTAAGCTGTGGAAGTGGTCACTCCCCTCAAAGAATGTGCCATTATACCTTGAGGCAGTTCCAGCCCCTTGAACTTATAAGCCACCAGGATGTAACCCCTGATTCGCCTACTCAGAGTAGAGGTAGAAATTCCCTTTCCTAAAGATGATTTTCTGAAATAAATAAATAAGGCATCAATCTTCCACAGAGGTTTTGTTCTATCTGAATAGAAGCTTAAAGCCCTACACAGGTCCAAACAATGCCATTCCTTCTCTTTCTCATGTTTGGGATTAGGACAGAAGGATGGTAACACTATGTCTTCAGACCTGTGAAAAACAGAATTTACTTTAGGAATAAATGCTGTGTCTGGGTAAAGTACGACCCTATCATTATGGAATATGATCAGCTCTTTATCTATGGACACAGCACATAGTTCCAAAACTCTCCTTGCAGAAGTAACCCTCACTAGAAAAACTGTCTTACAGGTTAGTGCCTTTAATGGATATGAGGCCATCAACTCAAACGGTTCTTTATATAATGCCCTGAGCACTTTATTAAGATTCCAAATAGGAAACTGGTGAGGGTGGGGCTTCTATGCAATGGTGTGGTTAAGATTTTCAGGGCTCCCTGAATCTCATCAACTGTGGAGTTTTTTTAGTGGACTTGCTGGAGTTTCCAGTCACTGATGATGACAGAAGTCCAACTGGTACTGTGGTCACAAGATATCGCAAGATATCGGTCGCAAAGCACTTTATTCTGAGCCCCCCACATGTGGCAAACAGCGGGTGTAGGAGTCGGATCATCCTGTGCAAGAAGCTTCAAGGAAACAGACTTGGGGGCACGTCTGAGAAGTTGTAACAACCCCCACATTAAGAGCCCTCAACCTCGTCTTAACATCTTGGCAAAGATTCAGTGAGTATTTTTTACTCTTTACAACCTTCAATCATGGAAAAGAATACTTTATTGCCCTCATAAATCTTCTCCCACGCACTCTTCGGTGAGCAGCTGGGCAGAGTTTGGGGAGACAATGCAATAAAAATACAGGGGCAAAGCAACATATTGAAATCTTCTGTCTGCTTGCTGGAAAATATCATTAAAGGGATGATAAATTTAAAAGGACTGAGGCTTAAGAACTGATATGTAACTTACTTTGAAATGTTTGTAAGTAAATGGGAGTTCTAAAGTCAACATTATTGATAACATAAAAGAACATTTTAAAGAGAATAGAGTGTTAACATATATCAAAAAGATAATGTGTCCAAATCAGTATTTTTAAATAGTTAGGAAATGCCTGTTTCTTTTCTTTTTCAGGTTTATAGACATGGAGTTGATTAGGAACAGTGGATTGTAGGCAAATTGAAATATAGCAGATAGGATCTATAAAAACTAGTTGTAAACAGATTTATGATTTTTTTATTTATGTTGTTTGAATATAAGTTAAGGCAAGGAAAAATGGTAACATATGATTTTGGTACGAGATATCTGGCTAGAAATTTTAAAATGTATGGCTCTTTTAAAAATTTTTAAAAACAATAAACCTTCTTACTTGGCAGTTTTGCTTTGCATTCCAAACCTCTGGCAAGGCTTCCCTGCACAGCATCTGTTCTGATTGGCCCACCATCTGATGACTCAGTCAGTCTGCCAGTGTTTTGTCCTGACCTGCAACATGTATTGCCTTCTGTGATCAGAGATGTTTTTCCGCCCACTGCATCAAGCCACTCGCTTCCCCATGCAGTGCCTTGAAACAGGTTCCCCGTTACCTGTTGATGTATACCTTGGATGTCATGTTGTCCATTTGAACTAAAACACGGCAACCCAACTCTGAACTGCTCCAGTGCCAATCTTATGGTCCTTAGCTCCAGAAAATTTATGCTCCTGGTCATTTCTTCCTGAGACCAGATTCCTTCAGTCATTTCCCTCTGTGTATGTGCCCCCAATCTGAAGAGGCTCCCATCTGTCATCATCACCACTCTCTTTGGATCTCTGAGTGGTAGACCCTCATGGAAACGTGTAGGTACCAGCCACCACTGGAGTTCCTGCCTTACTGATCTCTGCAAGTGCACCTTCTGAATTTCCTTGTGCACTATTACATCTTGATATAGAAGTCAGAATTTTTGCAATGGACGTGCATGGAACCTGGACCATTGAAATATATCCTGGCAAGATACCAACATGCCCAGGAGCTGGGCCAGGACCATGATTTCCACCCATAGTCTTTCCAAAACCTGCATCTTCAGTTGTTGAATCTTCTATTGTCTTTTTTGGGATAGGAACACTCTATCCTGTATTGTGTTTATTTGTACCTCTAGGTGCAGGGTAGTTTGAGTCAGTTGTAAAGAACTTTTCTCCACATTTATCATGAACCCCTGATTCCTGAGAACTGTCATTGTAAGATCTAGCGCTTGTACTCTGGTAGTGGGAAGGTGACTTGACCAAGATGTCATCCGATAAGGGAATAGCAATCCTCTCTGCATTCTCAGGTGTGCGATCAGCACCACCATGATCTTGGTAAACACTCTTGGAGAAGTCTTCAGTCCAAATGGCAGAGCTCAATCTTGGAAATGTTTTCTGTGGTAGGCAAAATGGAGGAATTTTCTATGAGACTCCTGGATTGGTATATGGAAATAAGTCTCTGACAGATTGATGGATGCCATGAATTCCCATTATTGGATGGAGTATGGATTTTAATGTTTCTATCTTGAACTTCCTGGTCTTGATGCATTTATTTAGCCATTTTAAGTCCAATATAGCTCTGACATCCCTGTTCTTCTTCGGCACTATGAAGAAAACAAAAAATCAAAGCCACAGATATAGAATGGGAGGGACTTGGCTTGACAGCAGCACATGTGAAAGGGATCTAGGTGTTATGGTTGATCACAAGCTAAACACGAGCCTGCAGGGTGATGTGGCTGTGAAGAAAGCTAATGCAATCTTAGGATGCATTAACAGAAGCATTCTGTCCAGATCACAGGAGGTGGTAGTTCTGCTCTCTTCTGCTATGGTCTGCTATGGTACGCGAGGAGGACAGACGATGTCCCCATTTGCTGGCCCAGCCCGGACCTGGCCCAGGCCCAGGACCCCAATTGCTGCCGGGGCGTCCACCACCAGGGCAACCTGTTCCAGGGCAGCCGGTGCTGGGACAGCCGGTCCCAGGTCAACCGGTCCCTGGGCAGCCAGTTCCGGGGCAACCAATCCCGGGGCAGCCGATACCAGGGCAACCAATCCTGGGGCAGCCGGTCCCTGGTCAACCTCCACCAGGGGGGCCACCGCTGGCCCTGGTACCAGCACCCCTACCGCCGCCAGCTCCAGGACCCACACCCGGACCAGGTCTAGTGCCCCCCCCCAATTTTACAGCCAAAAGATCTGCTGGAGATCACGTTCGATGAGGATCCCGAGAGCATCTCGTTCTTCATACTTCAGGTCGGAAAGTTCGTTCAGCGGTGGGGCCACCTGTTCCCAGATGAAGAACAACAGGTGGAGTTTATCGCTTCCCGGTTGAGGGGAGTTGCAACCAGCTGGTATGTGGCCTTACATGATCTAGAGGCGGTGGAATTGGGGAGTGTAGATGACTTCATGTGGGCCTTTAGAAACCATTTTGAAGACCCAGCGGCTGCCCCGAAAGCAGAAGCCTTCCTCCGCACCTTTAAACAAGGGAGGCTTACTGAGAGGGAGTACTCCAGAGAATTCCAAAAGCATGCTGCCAAGATTTGGGACTGGACGGACCCGGTGTGGGCTGGCCGTGGATGTCCGTAATAATGTCCTCAGCTCCAAGGAGCCGCAAACATTGCAGGGCTGGATGGAAGAAGCTGAGCAAGCTAAAAGCCGGCTACGCATCATGAAGCTGGACATGTCCTTGGGGAACAATCGCCCAGCCACCTCCACTTCCCAACTCAAAGGGAAACCAGCCCCAACCTTGAGCGGTATCCGGGATCAACGCATGAGACAAGGTCTCTGCCTGAAATGTGGGGACAAAGGGCACTTCGCTGCCTCCTGCCCTAGGGAGGATTTGGGCCGGTTACCACCTCGCAAGGAGGACAGACGACATCTTGGGGCCTCACCGAAGAAGGGCACAGCCAAGCCACGCAACCCCCGGGCCCTCTACACCAACCAGGAAGATATAGACCCACGGTTCCTGGAGGAGGATGAGCCAGAGTAGCAGGGAAACCAGCAGGTCCTGTTGTAAGTGGTGCAGCACAACAGGACCCAGCCCCAGAAGTGCCCAAATTGGTGAGCAATTATCCCTCTCTCTATTTGTGACTGTGATCATAATGAACCCAGCCATGATGACCCACATTAGGGTACGTGGCCTCATTGACTCTGGTTGCGGGAGAGACCTCATTAACCTTCTCTGGTTACGGGTTTAGAGGCAGCAGTAGTCAAATTGAAAGACCCCATCACGTTTACTCAGATGGATGGGTCACTGATGAAGGAGCCCTGCAGATTTGAGACTGTACTGTTGCGCATGGGGGAGGGCGAGCACTGGGAGCTCCGCTCCTTTGTGGTAGCTCCACAAGCCAAATTCCCCTTGGTGTTAGGCAGCCCGTGGTTACATGGACATGACCCATACATTTTGTGGGAGGAAAGGGTTGTGCGTTTCATTTCCCCAAGATGCTCAGAACATAAATGGGACCCAGAATGGGGCACCCCACCCAATAATGAACCTCCACGGGCTTGCCTAGCAGCGGAGGAGATTGATTGCATCCCCGCAGAGTATCGGGACTTATCTCCAGTTTTTGAGGAGGAGGAAGCTGATGAACTCCCCCCTCATCGTAACTCAGACTGTGCCATTGAAATCCTCCTGGGCCAAAAAATGCCAAGGGGTAAAATCTATGCCATGAGCCCCATGGAGAAAGTGGAGTTGCGCAGGTTCATAGACAAAAACCTGGCGCATGGCTTTATTCGACCAGCTCTGTCTCCATTTGTGGCCCCGGTGCTGTTTTGCAAAAAGAAAGATGGGGGGCTGAGATTGTGTACAGATTATCGGGGACTGAATGCAGTATCTGCCACCAATGCCTACCCCATGCCACTCATCAAGGATCTCTTAGCAGAAGTGGCTAAGGGAAAGATTTTTTCTAAGTTGGATCTGTGAGATGCATATTTCCAAGTACGCATCCAGCAAGGCGATGAATTTAAGACCGCCTTTAACACCCCACTGGGGCAATTTGAGTACAGAGTGATGCCATTCGGGCTCCAGGGGGCTCCGGGAGTTTTTATGAATCTGATCAATGAGGTGCTGCACCCCTACCTGTTCAAAGGGGTAGTTGTTTACTTGGATGATATCTTACTGTACTCCCCGGACCTAAAAACCCATGTCCAACTGGTCCGAGAAGTGCTCTCAAGGTTATTGGAGCACAAACTGTTAAGCTATCGAAATGTGAGTTTCATCAGACCCGCATTGGCTTTTTAGGCTACCGCATATCCCCTGAGGGTCTGGAGATGGATCCCAAAAAGGTCCAAGATGTGGTGCGGTGGGAACCCCCCAAAACCAGAAGACAACTCCAGAGTTTTCTCAGTTTCGCCAATTTTTACCGCCAATTCCTACCCCACTTTGCCCAGGTCAGCCTACCACTCACAGACCTCCTTAAGACCAAAGGGAGAGGGGCCGGAGCTTCCCAGCCAGGAGCTCGATTGGATTGGACCCCGCAATGTCAGGACACGTTTGAACAACTCAAACAATTGTTTACCACTGAGCCGGTCCTTGTGCACCCTGACGAAACAAAAAAATTTATTGTGCAAGTGGATGCTTCTGACACAGCAATGGGGGGGTGATCCTCCAGGAGGATGTACAAGGGTGCCCACATCCCTTAGCCTATGTGTCTCGAAAATTTAATGATACCGAAAGGTTCTGGCCCATTTGGGACAAGGAAGCGGCCTCGATCCGACTGGCCCTCATTACTTGGTGCCATTGGCCAAAAGGGGCTCGGGTCCCTTTTGAAATCTGGACTGATCACAAAAACCTAGAAGTGTTACGAAAGCCCTGTGTCCTCAATGCTAAGCAGTTCCGATGGGCTGAGTTTTTCTCCAAATTTCAGTTCACCCTCCACCACTTCCCGGGGAAGTCTAATCAGTTGGCGGATACCCTTTCACACCTGCCCCAGCACGACAGCAAAAGGTTGGAAGTGCGGGAGTCGTTCTTCACCCCAGCTCAATTGACCGGAGTAGTGGTTACCCGTAAACAGAGTCAACAGGCAAGTGCACCCCAGCCCCTAAGTACTCCCTGGGAGGACCGCTTCGCGAAAGCCCTAACAGATCAAGAAAAGCAAATGCTTCAATCCCAGGGGGCCTTGACTCATAGATCTAATGACTGTTGGTACAAGGGAGCATTCGGCTGGAGGTGTTGCAGTCTGTGCATGATTCAAAGCCAGCCGGACATTTTGGATATGTTAAATCACTACATCTGCTCCAGCGCAGTTTCTGGTGGCCCCGCATGAAAAAGGACTTATCTCTTTATATACAATCCTTTCCTGTCTGCAGCCTTTGTAAACCTGGGGGGGGGAACCACCAGGACTGTTGCAACCACTACCAACCCCCGGCCGACCCTGGGAGGTCATTTCCATGGATTTTATTACAGATCTACCCCTCAGTAAGCACATGACGGTCATCTGGGTGGTAGTTGACTTGTTTTCCAAGCAAGCCCATTTTATCCCTTTCACGGGACTCCCAACAGCCAAAGTTTTGGCAAGGGCTTTCCTGCAGCATGTTGTAAGATTACATACTTTGCCAGCCAAAATAATATCCGACCGCGGCTCGCAATTTGTTTCTAAATTATGGACTGAACTGATGGCCCTACTGGGCATAGAGCGTGCCTTAAGCAGCGCCTATCATCCAGAGACTGATGGGCAAACAGAACGGGTTAATCAAACCCTTGAACAATATTTGCATTGCTTCACCAACTTCCAACAGGATAATTGGGTAGACCTCTTGCCCCTAGCTGAATTTGCGTACAATAACTCTTGGCATGCTTCTACTGGTATTTCTCTGTTCAAAGCAGCACTTGGCTACGACAGTCCCCTTTGCCATTTCTGAAACCTTCAGGGACGGCGGGAGATGCCGCAGATTGGTGTAAAACTTTTCGTGATTCGTGGCCATTGATTTGTGAAACTTTGGAAGCAGCTAAAGCTGAGTATAAAAAACAGGCTGATAGGAAAAGGGTGGTGGGTTGGGACCTTCAACCTGGAAAGTATGTGTACCTGTCCACAAAAAAACTACGTCTATACCAGTCCTCCAGAAAACTGGCTTGGAAATACATTGGCCCATTTAAGATCATCCGATGTATCAATAAAGTCACTGTGCAGTTAGACTTACCAAAGACTCTTAAAAATATTCATCCCATCTTCCATTTCAGCCTTCTCAAACCAGCGTACCCTCCAAATAAATGGCATACGGAACACCCTGCAACCCCCCCCCCGCTGATTGTGGACAACGCTGAATATTTTGAACTGGCTGATATCCTGGACTCTAAACTGATGCGGGGCCAACTCTACTATCTTGTCGAATGGGTTCATTTTGGCCCCCAGCACAGGGAATGGGTGAAAGTCACAGATGTACGAGCATCTGATCTTATCAGGGATTTCCACTCCCGCTACTCAACGAAACCGGGAGGTCCTTCCTTCCCTTCCTCCTAAGGGGGCGGGGTATATTTTGGGGAGGGCAGAGTGTCAGTAATGGCTCTTTGGTTCATGTTTCATACTGAGTCCATTGTTCTGTGTTCCCTATCTTGTCCCTGCTTCTGCGCTTGCGTAGGTATGCTAGCTGTAATGTGGGAGCTTCGCCACTACTGCTCGGTGTTATCACAGTGGCCTTGAATGCAGGCTTTGGGCTATTCTTAAGTCTATGAGAATTTTCCAGTCCTGTGAAGCCGAGGGGTGGGGGGAGCGGTCTCCCGACCATTAAGTAACCCTCCCGCTGGGAGTTTCCCACGCACGCGCTTGAAGATCATTTGCTAGTTGCATTTCTGCATCATACTATAACCATGCCTGAGCCGCACATCCCGCCATTCCTGACAATAACCGTTTTGCTGTGGCTTTTAGCACTGTATTCCAATAAAGCCTTTCTTTGCCTCAAGAATGCTTGGATCTACTTGCTTTTGAACCTGACATGGTCAGGCCTCACCTGGAGTACTGTGTCCAGTTTTGGGCACCACATTTTAGGAAGGATGTTGACAAGCTCGAGCGTGCCCAGAAGAGGGCGATTAGGATGGTGAGAGGGTTGGAATCCAAGTCTTATGAGGAAAGGCTGAAAGAGTTGGGTATGTTTACTCGGGGAAAGAACGTAAGAATATAAGAACATAAGAGAAGCCAATGTTGAATCAGGCCAATGGCCCATCTAGTCCAACACTCTGTCACACAGCGGCCAAAATATACCAGGTGCCATCAGGAGGTCCAGCAGTGCGGCCAGGACACTAGAAGCCCTCCCACTGCTGCCCCCTCCAGCACCAAGAATAGAGTGCATCACCTGCCCTAGACTGAGAATTCCCATCTATACACTGTGGCTAATAGCCACTGATGGACTTCTGCTCCATATGTTTATCTAATTCCCTCTTGAAACTGTCCATGCTTGTAGCTGCCACCACCTCCTGTGGCAATGAATTCCATATGTTAATCACTCTTTGGGTGAAGAAGTACTTCCATTTATCTGTTCTAACCCGACTGCTCAGCAATTTCATGGAGTGCCCACGAGTTCTTGTATTGTGAGAAAGGGAGAAAAGTACTTCTTTCTCAACCTGCTCAATCCCATTCATAGTCTTATAAACCTCGATCATGTCACCCCTCAGCCGTCATTTCTCCAAGCTAAAGAGCCCCAAGCGTTTTAACCTTTCTTCATAGAGAAGGTGTTCCAACCCTTTTATCAGTCTAGTTGCCCTTTTCTGCACTTTTTCCAATGCTATAATATCCTTCTTGAGATGTGGCGACCAGAACTGTACACAGTATTCCAAATGAGGTTGCACCAATGATTTATACAGGGGCATGATGATACTGGCTGATTTGTTTTCAATTCCCTTCCTAATAATCCCCAGCATAGCGTTGGCCTTCTTTATTGCAGTTACACACTGTCTAGACATTTTCATTGAGTTATCTACTACAACTTCAAGATCTCTCTCTTGGTCAGTCTCTGCCAGTTCAGACCACATCAACGTGTATTTATATTTAGGATTTTTGACTCCAATGTGCATCACTTTGCACTTGGCCACATTGAACCCCATTTGCCACGCTGACGCCCACTCACTCATCCTTGACAGATCTCTTTGGTGTGCCTCCCTGGTTTCCACCACCCTGAACAACTTCGTGTCATCTGCAAATTTAGCCACTTCACTGCTTACTCCCAATTCCAAATAGTTAATAAACAAGTTAAAAAGCATCGGACCGAGTACTGATCCCTGTGGTGCCCCACTGCTTACCACCCTCCACTGAGAAAATTTCCCATTTATACTCACTCTCTGTTTCCTATTTATAAGCCAGTTTTTGATCCACAAATGGACTTGTTCCTTTATCCTGTGACTATTGAGCTTACTTAGGAGCCTTTGATGAGGAACTGTATTAAAAGCTTTCTGGAAGTCAAGGTAAACAATATCTATTTGGTCCCCCTTGTCCACATGTTTGTTCAGTCCCTCAAAAAACACTAACCAGTTAGTGAGACAAGATCTTCCCTTACAGAACCTATCCTGAGTCTGCCTCAATAGTTTTTGTACATCGATGTGCCTACTAATTCTTTCCTTAATAACAGTTTCTACCAACTTACCCGGTATTGATGTCAGACTGACTGGACTGTAATTTCCTGGATCTCCTCTGGAGCCCTTTTTAAAGATGGGAGTGACATTAGCTACCTTCCAGTCCTCAGGAATGGAGGCAGATTTTAAAGAAAGATTACATATTTTTGTCAGGAGATCCACAAGTTCACCTTTGAGTTCTTTCAGAACTCTCGGATGAATGCCATCCGGGCCTGGTGATTTATTAATTTTTAAACTGTCCATCAGTTTATGAGACTTCCTCTCTTGTCACCTCAATCTGATTCAGGTCTTTCAAACCCTTTCCCGTCAGTCTTTTTGTACAAATGTTAAACTCAATGACATTATGGTCACTGTTCCCAAGCGGTAAAATCACTTTTACATCTCTCACCAGGTCTTGGGTGTTACTTAGGACCAAATCCAGGATCGCCTCTCCCCTGGTAGGATCTGTGAGCATCTGTTCCGTAGCACAGTTATTGAGAGTGTCTAAAAACTCAATCTGTTTTTCCCGACTAGAACTCATATTGACCCAATCAATGTGTGGTTAGTTCAAGTCGCCTATTACGACACAGTTATTCCGTCTAGCCACTATCTTTAATTCATTCATCATTTTATAATCTTCCTCTATCTTTTGAGAAGGCTTAGAGGGGACATGATTGCAGTCTTCAAGTATTTGAAGGGCTATCATGTAAAAGATGGAGCAGATCTATTCTCTCTTGCTCCGGATTGCAAGACTAGAACTAATGGGTGGAAATTACAAGGGAGTCGTTACCGGCTAAATACAGGGCCAGCTCGAGGTGGTTCTATGCACTAGGCAGGTGCAGATGCCAACCTCCCAGTGGGGCCTGGAGATGCCGCCCCCGCCTCCTCCTCCCCAAGGGGGGAGGGGGAGGGTGCGTGGGCTGTGCCACCATCTCCTGCGCCCCGGCCAGGTGCTCTGCAATGGCGGTGGCGGCAGTGGGGAGTCCCCGCTGGCTGCCGCCATGCCACCCCCATGCTGTCTGCCCTTGCAAAAGCAACCCCAGCGTGGCCATGCCTGGAAAGAATCCAGGTGGTGGCTGCTGATGCTGCTGCTGGCGCAAAGTGAAGTCTTCCCTCCCCCACCCGGGTCTCCCTCATCGTGACTCCAAAGTGACCAGAGCTGGGCAGGCTGTCTGGAAACCGGGAGCAGGGAGGGGGGGAGAGGATGCTTTCCCATCAAAACTTTGCCTTCCCGTTAGAAGAAAAGCAGTCTCCATGTAGAAACCCATCAAAGGAATGTGTTCTCTTAAAATAAAAAGTAGCAGGAGATGTTTCAACAGTTGTTTGGGGGGGGGAATCGAATTCCAGCCATTTAGAAAGTCAAGATGGGTGGGGAGGGAGGGTTAGGGATGTCAAGCAGCTGCCCGCCCTGTTTCCACTCAGTCCTGGAGAAACCAGCATGACGACTTTGAGTTCTTCAGTGGGTTCAGGCTGGGCCGGAAGAACACTGGGAAAGGGGGGTGCCTTCAGGATGGGGGGAGGGGTTAGCAAATGTCACACCACCAGCCCGCTCTGTTGGGCTGCACCACTGCCGCCTCCTGTGCCCCAGCTGGCTGGCCGCCTCCTCCTCCCCCATCTGGTGCATGGTTTTATCTGATCCCAAGGGAAAACCTTAATCATCTTCCTCCTTTTCCTTTGGAATATAAGAAAGCTCCAGTGTCCTTAGGATTTTTGGGAGTAGCCTACTGTAAATTTCCTGGGAGGAAAAGCCTTGACTGGACAATGGGTATAACCTCTTCCTCCTCTTTTTTACTCCTTTTATTTCGAGGGGGAGGATAAAAAACACTATGGCTTCTTTCCCGTTTGGATCCTGATTGGCTATTAGGGTGCCCGCTTCATGCTATTGTTCCCAAAACTCTTTCATTTCTGATTTTTACCATGAAAGGAGGTTGGACTGAGCATCCTCCCCTGAAAAGTCCACTCCCTGTGTTTCCTTTTGGGAGGTCTGAGTGGAGTTAGATGAACTGGGCAGGTCAAAGTCACATGTTGCATTATCTGAATTAAAGGGGCTAGAGAGGCCTGTTTTGCCATCATTTTGTCTCCCCGAAAGTGAAAGTAATTCCTATCACAAAGGGTACAATCAAAATGGCTGCCTTTCCCACTTTTTTTTTGCAAGATATGGGACTTGGCTATTTAGCTTTCCAACCCAGCACTGTGGGGTCTGTTTAAAAGGTTTACTCACTAAGCACCTGCCCCTGCAGAATTGCTCTAGTCTTCCATCCAAACACCAACCAGAGCCTAACCTGTCCATCCTCCAAGCTCCGGCAAGCTCGGGCCAGCCATTCAGGCTGTTTTGGACTCTTTCCAGGCCTTCCCCAGAACTTCATGCTCTGAATGGGGCAGAACCTCAACCCATGCCATGAACAAGCCAAGGCCTCCCCACACCAAAGGCCGGGTTGGTCCCTGTGTCCCATCTGTTCCCTGTTCTGGCACCTATCTTGATTCAGTTGAAGGGAACGAGAGGTGTGGAGCCTCTATTCTGCTCCCAATGTTCTGCCTGTGGACAACTGTACCAGACCCCTCAGCCATGCGGGGTGTTGTCGGTAGGGTTGCCAGTCTCCATGTGGGGCCTGGAGATCTCCCACTTTTACAATTGATCCCCAGCTGACAGAGATCAGCTCCCCTGGAGAAAATGCCTGCTTTGAAGGGTGGACTCTATGGCATTGTACCATGCTGAGGCCCCTCCCCTACCATCCTCTCCCGGATCCACCCCCAAAGTCTCCAGGTATTTGCCAACCCAGACCTGGCAACCCTAGTTGTCAGGTTTTCTGCACCCCCTTCACAGGCTATCACCAACTCTACCACTCCCCTGTGTCTCTCTGGGCACGGAATAGGGGGAGGCATGGCCAGCTCTAAATGTTGTTGGATGGCCAGTCTGACTCTACACTGGAAGATCTGGATCAGGCATTGCAAGCTGTGGTTGGTTGGCTTAGACTGAGTAAATTGAAATTGAATCTGACAAAGATGGAGGTCCTGTGCCTGAATTGGGATGGTCTGGGGGTAGGGATCTCACTTCTGACCTTTGTTGGGGCTCTGTTGGTGCCAGTGCTGGAGGTTAGGAGCTTGGGAGTGCTCTTGGATGCCTCCTTAACAATGGAGGCCCAAGTGGCAGCTACTGCCAAATCAGCCTTTTATCATCTTCGGCTGATTGGGCAGCTGGTTCCCTTCCTCAAACGTAATGACTTAGCAACAGTGATCCATGTGATGGCCACCTTGAGACTGGACTACCATAACACTGTCTACATGGGGCTACCCTTGTCTCAAATCTGGAAGCTGCAGCTAGTGCAGAATGCAGCAGCCAGGCTGTTGATGGGTATCCCCATGCGAGAGCACATCCAGCCAGTACTGAAAGCACTGCACTGGCTGCCAATAGCATATTGGATTCATTTCAAGGTGCTGGTTTTAACCTTTAAAGCCCTATATGGTCAGGGTCCTGAATACCTGAGGGACTGCCTTTCCCCACATGTTCCCCAGAGAGCACTGTGCTCAGGGGCACAAAATCGGTTGGCCCTTCCAAGACCTAGGGATGTCAGACTGGTGGCAACCAGAGCCAGGGCCTTCTTGGTGGCGGCTCCATTCTGGTGGAACGAGGTGCTGGAAGAGATCAGGGCCCTGCGGGACCTTTTACAGTTCTGCAGGGCCTGCAAGACAGAGCTCTTCCACCAGGGGTTTGGTTAAGGAGCTGCACCATACATCAAGGAGTGTCACAGTGCCCTGGTCTTGCCATCTTTGCTACCAGCCTGTGCCCTGGGTCCTACTATCGTTGTCTTAAGGATGGTAAGGGTGGACTATAAATTAAATAAATAAATAAATAAAATAAAAAACCAAGGTCAGGTGCCTCTGTTGCCGAGGCTGTCTGGGGTTTTCCCAGAGCTGACAGGTCAATGCAGTTCACTGCCACAGTGATTAGCTCCATGGCACTGAGGAATGGGGAAAGGTGTAGACTACCTTTCCCTCCAAAAACAACTCTTCTTTCTTCTATCTTCCTGGGGTTGTTGTGCTCCATGGAGCACAGTCAATGATGTCCTGCTCAGAAAGCAGGGTTGGTAAGACTGGGAAATCTGGGGACAAGCCTCTCCAGGATCAAAAAGTCTGCCAGCCCTGCTTTCAGAGAGGAGGGGCCAAGTTCCCAGGAGTTAAGGAGTCCGACTGCCCCACTGTCAGGACTGCCGGAGAAAGCACTTTTTCAACACTTTCTCGATATGATCATCTTTAACTAAATATTCCTGGGACTCAATCCTAGATCTCCATAATGTGATTCTGTTAACTTTGTCATTACAGGAAATGAAGCCATGTTAAAGGGCAGGGATTAGAAGCTGCTGGGAGGGCAAGCAGTTTGGTTGGCTCAAAATTGGATAGAAAAATAGTTGCCTTTAGACTAGGGATCCTCAACATGGCACACATGGGCACAGTGGTACCTGCTGAAACCCTTCCTAGCTCGTGCCCACCAAGGGTTTGTAGAAAGTACGTAGGGCCATGTGGGGCTTTTGCCCAGCAAGGCTGTATCTGATGGGCCACTGGAGATTTGATTGACTATGCAATTTTTTAAAAATGTTGCTTCAGCAGCCACTGCCACCACAGCACAAGAATCTTCACCATGTGATGGTAGGTGAGCTGTGGCAGCCATTGTACTGCAGGCTCTGCCTCCTGTGGCATATATTTTCTGACTCTGCCCACCATCCTTTGTCAGAAATCCAAAGGTGCCCACAGTCTCAAAAAAGCTGAAGACCCCTGCTTTAGATCCTTGTTAGCATCGCAGAAACATATCCCCAAGTTCTGCATCTGGCAAGATTCATATTGGAATTCCATTTTGTACAATTCAGTTTCAACTTTTGCTTTTAAAATTTGACTTAGAGAGATGTGCATGTTAGCACAT
This sequence comes from Gekko gecko, assembly GCA_029375565.1. Taxonomy (NCBI): domain Eukaryota; kingdom Metazoa; phylum Chordata; class Lepidosauria; order Squamata; family Gekkonidae; genus Gekko; species Gekko gecko. The sequence continues at coordinate 210,001,578 of JAPDNY010000005.1, read as the reverse complement.
TGTACCCTGCTCTTCCTCCAAGGAGCTCAGAGTGGCATACACAGTTCTTGTCCCATCTCCATTTTATCCTCACAACAATGCTGTGTGAAGTAGGTTAGGCTGAGAGAGAGTGAGTGTGTGACCCATTGGTGTTTCATGGTGAATGGGGATTTGAACTTGGGTTTCCCCAAGTCTTGACAAGACATTAAGACACAATAGGTGCTGAAGGTGAAATAAGAGATCTCAAGAGCATACTTTTCAATTTTGAAAATCCTCTTTCTACAGAAATTGATGTTAGTGGACAATTTTTAAAAAAGGATATTCTAAAGGAGAAATATTATTTATACAAAAAAATCCTTTATTTCATTGCTTTCTAACTCTGAAGATATATAGAGTTTCAATATATAGGGACCAAAAGATGCAAAATAATGCTTATTGTTGCCTTATAACTATATTTATACTTTAAAACGTTTTCTCCTAGTTTTTTTAATTGCAAAGTCTTTGATCAGTTCCTTAAAACTAATTTGGCATAACAAATCTGCTTCTATACTTAGCAAAGAAAAGGCATCCAGCCTGTCTTGTCACATAGTTGCCCCTGCTGCCCCCCCCCCAGTGCTACTGGTTCCACTTTCTATAATTTCTTACAAATAGCCATAAAAGAAGGAATGACTGAGAAATATAGTTCATCTTCAAGGTACCCCGCTTCCCTTGGTGCCCTAAGCATGTGTTTATTTTGCTTAATGGTTAATCCAGGGCTGTCGAGAAGAGATGCAAACCCAAGTCTAACATTTTAAACCTGAGGTTTCAAACTTGTTTGTTACAAGGGCCAGATCTGAAATAAATGTCACTTTGCTAGGCCGGGCCATGTGTGCCATAAAATGAAACACCAGGTACCGGAGATATAAACTTTATAAAAGACACAAGCAAACCCAATTGAGTATTTTTTACTCAAGATACAAACAAAAGCAATTGATTCCTAGCAGGGAAAGCAATTTACTGGGGAACCCACAAAAGCCCCAATAAATGTATTTAATCATATGCAAGACTAGGTTTTTTCCAAGGGATACCATAAAAGGGGGAGTACCTTCCATTTCCATACATACCAGTTGCTTGAGGGACAGATAAGAGTTTCTGGTCACCAGGCCTTATGTTTGACACCCCGTTCTAAACACTACATCATACTATCTCCTCTGCACTACCATAAGAACATAAGAGAAGCCAATGTTGGATCAGGCCAATGGCCCATCCAGTCCAACACTCTGTCACACAGTGGCCAAAAATACCAGGTGCCATCAGGAGGTCCAGCAGTGGGGCCAGGACACTAGAAGCCCTCCCACTGTCCCCCCCCCAAGCACCGAGAATACAGAGCATCACCTGCCCCAGACCAAGAGTTCCTATCTATACCTTGTGGCTAACAGCCACTGATGGACTTCTGCTTCATATGCTTATCTAATTACTTGTGCCCTGCCTTCACCCACAAAGGTTCAAGCTACAAGCCTGCACTGGGTGATGCACTGCCACTGTCCCTAAGTGCACTTCGACCAAGCCATATCTGGAAATCCCTTCTCATGAGGGTTGGGCACCCCATCACCTCATCATTCAGGCCATTTCTGAGGAGCAGAACCATTTGTATAACAAAGTATCCCATACCCACCAGTGGGAACCAGGGAGGTTTGGGCAGGATTTGCAGCAGCCTGCAAGGGGAACTTCCTTGATGTCAGGGGCCGTGGCCTGCAGCTGATTCTGCAGGGCAGCAAGAAAGGCAAAAGGGCCACCACACTTCAGGCTTGCAAGGCTCCTTATAGCCCATGGTCTCCTTCCCAGGCTCCTCCTGCCATTTAAGGTTGCAACTGAAAAAGGACATTGACCAGGAAATCAGTTGGGGTGCAACCAAGTAAAAGGCCAAGGTGTGAGGCTCTTGCTTGCTAGCATGCAGACAGATTCCTCCCCTTCACCACACATACATTCTTCCTGGGCTCAACATCCTTATTTAGCAAAATAGATGGGATTTACAACATGATCTTAACACTGCTCATGCCAGCTTTTAGCAGGGAGTGGAATCGCTGCTGGCTTTGCCTTCTGAAAGACTGCATAGATTTCTATTCCTCCTTTCGGATCCTTATTTTTATTTATTCATTTACTTCATTTATACTCCACCTTTCTCCCCAACGGGAACACAAAACAGCTTACAACATTCTCCTCTCCTCCATTTTATTCTCGCAACAATCTTGTGAGGCAGACGAGACTGAGAGTGTGTGACTGGCTCTACGTCACCCAGCAAGCTTCCCTGGAAGAGTGGGGATTTGAACCTGGATGTCCCAGATCCTAATCTGACTCTCTCATTGCTACACCACACTGGCTGTATCTTTTTTTGGGGATTAGTCTCAGATGGTGGAGTGCAATGGTTAAGTGACTGGGTTCAAACCTCACCTCAGGCAACTTCACTCTCTTTCAGAGAAGTGGTCTTCAGCCCACAGATCAGGACCCTCAGATGTGTCATGAAGCCCCATCTATTGAGGTGCAAATGCTTACATAGCTGCCATATTGTGTTCTGGAAGGACCTGCTTCTAGTGCACATGTGGGCAATTCGTGTGCACACCCAGAGGAGTAGCAAGACAGTGAGATGATGCCACTGAGTGGTGGATAGGGTTCTTCTGTGGCTCTGATCCTTGGCTTGTTACACATGACAGTAAACCTCTTAGTGCTCACTCAGATTGTGTTTCCTGCCCCTCTTTCTTTCTAGGCCTTCAGACCAGCAAAATCATGACTCTGCCCCCTCCTTCTGTCCTGTGATGATGATGTCACATGACTGCCTGTCATGTGCTTGCAGTTTAGGAAGTCCCATGCTGCTGGGATCCCATGTCTAGAACAGTTGAATACTTCTGTCACAGAGGATTGTTCTAGGGCCTAATGAGACAAATATATGCAAAGTGCTATGTATTTTTTTTGTGTAAATATTTTTATTGTTGTTATTATTGCCGTTCTGATTATACATTTTCGTATCCCATTGTGCTTTTACAACTTCCCCCATCCTCCCCCCCTCCCTCCAGTCTATTGTTTTTAGTCCTTTTCTCCCAGCCAGGGGCATAGAGTTTGGAGCTTCCACTGAATGTCGTTTCTTTGTTCTTCTTCCATCCATCTCCAGTATGTGGTCCATTTCTCTTGGATTGTCACTGTTCTGTCTTCCCCCGGCATGTCCTGGTTAATTATGGAGATTATATTTGATTGAATAATTTCGAACAGATAGTTAAGCCAGTTTCTCTCTGTCCATTTACTTGCATCTTTCCAACCTGCCGCTATAACTGCTTTACCTGCTAGAACCATTGCTTTCAGTAGTTCTTGGTGCTTTTTCTCTATTGTCTCCAATCCTATTGTACTCATTAACATTAACTCAAAATCTATGCTTATATTTACTGCAAATAATCTATTCATTTTTCCTACGATATTTCTCCAAAAAATTTTAACTTCTGGGCATTCCCACCACATATGTGAGTACCACCCTTTACATTTTTACAGTGCCAACAGTTATGGCTCAGTGCAAAGTGCTATGTATAGCCTTGGGAAATGCCATGTTACTTTCCCTAAAGTCTGATTAGATGGTGCAAAGTGGCTTTGGAAGGAGGGCTTGTCTGAATATGCCCTTTTCAGGAAGGTGATCTCAGATATTTCACGAGAAATATGGTTATTGGGATTTGAAGGATTTGTGATATTTACAAGTGGGCATTTTTGGGTCCCACTCTGATTATTATATCTCTGACTACACATCCTCAGTGTTCACTTTTTAAAATTACTGTTAACATGCATTAGGTGGAGCTAACCTTGAAGCCTGCTTGGACATTTTAAGGGGTTTCTTTGTTTTTGCCACAGTGCAGAAAATATTGTATTATTCCTGTGCTGGTTAAGTGCATCTGTTGTCTGTTCAGGACCCAATTCAAGATGCTGGTTCTTACCTTTAACTTGAGCCCAAGTTACCTTTAGGCATATCCCACTCATGTGCCCCTTTTCTCCCCTTAAAATAATCAATTCCTTCATTTATGGCATCTACAAAAATGCCAGACAAGTATGGTTGCCAGCTCTGGTTTGAGAAATACCTGGAGATTTTGGGGGGTGGAGCCTGAAGAGGGCAGGGTTTGAGCAGAGGAGGGGAGGGAGATCAGAGGGGTATAATTGCTGTAACAGTTCACCTTCCAAAGTGGCCATTTTCTACAGGTGATCTGATCTCTGTCACCTGGAGATTAGTTGTAATCCCAGGAGATCTCTGGTCACCACCTGGAGGCTGGCAACCCTCTGGATAAGCCCTCTTCAGCTATGGTCCCTATCTTACAGAACTGCCATTCCTTTAATCACTGCTGCTTGTTGATTTCTGATGTCCTTTGCTGAAACATTTTGTTTGTTTGCTGCAGCTGAGTCATGGTCTCAGGGTGACTTTGAGCACTTTAACATTTGATGGGGAGAACCAGTGTGGCATACTGGTAGGACTATCACACTAGAATCAGAGAGACCTGGGTTCAAATACCCCCATGGTCATGAGACTCACCTTTGGCCACTCTGTCAGCCTTACCTCCTTCACAGGAAGGCTGTGAGGATAAATAAGGAAGGAGCAACTGTGCATGTTGCTCTGAGCAAGGAAGGGAGAGAGAGAGAGAGAACAGACTAGATGCTGGACAACGAGGAAGCTCTGGTGTGATCCTGTTTGAGTAGTTTAAACCATGGGGAAAATTTAGAACTGATAATAGTTCCCCTATCTAAGGTGGCATCTATATTGAATATCAGATCCCAAGTTTTGAACCCACCCAGAGGGAAGCCCTGGGGGTCAATAGGTATTGGATAATGGCAGAAAAGCCTGTCATAGCTGGCAACCCAAGAGGTGTCTTTCTGTAGCAGGATAAAGCACTGCTTAGAAAGATGACTAGAAGGAGAATTCTTCACCTTTCTCCAGTAATTAATTAAGGCAGCGTGGACATGGGCCCTAATAGAAGACAAGCCAGATTCGACTTGCAGGAGGGCAGCTGGAATGCCCTGAAGCAAGAGGAACATTCTCTTTAGAGAGGAGTTTTGTGTCATCTCCAGGCTAGATATTGTGTTGTTGTCCCAGCACCAGATCTCAACTCCATACAAGAGCTGGATAATGACTGCAGCACTGATCTATGAGATGTTGTCTATGTGCCACCGGAACTTACAGGGCTTCTTTCCAAAAACCATCACTTAGTCTTAGAGTGATTGATACACAGAGATTCTTTGCAGAAGTTGCTAAGGAAGGCGGGGGAGAATGAGATATTAATAATATTGTTAATGCAAAAGAGAACTTAGGCCAAACCCACAGGCCTAAGGTGAGGCCCCCCAGGACAGAGTCTCTTAAAAGTGTCCTCTGAAATTATGGAGATGGAGGACCCCGTTGTCGAACTCCATCGTGCAGGGGTTTCCCTCAATTAGGGCAGTCACTGTAATTTTATCGGGGGTGTCCCGGGGCAAGTTCTGTATCTGCTGCTGCTGGGTGGAGGTGGTGTGCAGTTCCACGGTGTGCATGGATGCCAGAGTAACTGAGAACTAGTTTGGTATAGTGGTTCAGTGCGTGGACTCTGGGAGAACTGGGTTTGATTCCCCACTTCTCCACTTGCACCTGCTGATGTGACTTTGGGTCAGTCATAAGCTCTGGGACAGCTGTTCTTGAAAAAGAGCAGTTCCTGTCAGAAGGTCTCTCAACCCCACCTACCTCATAGGGTATCTGTTGTGGGGAGGGGAAGGGAAAGGAATTTGTAAGCCACTCTGAGAAACCTTTAGGCAGTGAAGGGCGGGGTATAAATCCAATCTCTCCTCTGATTTCCCTTGGCGTGACAGGCTTGGGCAATGTGGCTAACCTTCCCACAATTCCTGCACGTGGCATCCTGGAACCGGCAGGAACTCCACTCATGGGGTTCCCCACAGCTGGCGCATGCTGTCGATGTGCCATGTCGATGGCATGTGGCAGTGCAGGCGGGCGAGTGTTGCAGCATGTAGGATGCTGGAGTTGCAGGACCTCTTCTTCTTCTTCTTCCTCAGATGTGTCCACATGGTGGGCTGCAGTGGTAGGCCTCTGCAATCATGGCGGGCTTTTTGCTTGCCAGACCTCAACAGTCAACTGCTCAGCAGCCTCCACGGGGAGGGCCACTTCCATGGCCTCCTTGAATTTGGGGTCGCCTTTGGTGAGGAGCTTTCTTTGAATCCACTCATCCCTCATGCCACAGACCAGCCGGTCATGAAGTGTGTCCTCGAGGTCATGGAAGTTGGAGTGCCAGGCGATCCATCTGAGAGCTGTAATGAAGGCTGTGATGGATTCGTTTGCGGTCTGGTTTATTGTGTGGAACACATGGTGGGCAGTGATGATGGACGGTTTTGGAGAGAAGTGTTCCTTGAGCCGGTCCAAAATCGTCTGGTACTCAGTGTCCTTAAGCTCTGCGGGAGTGATAAGCAAGCGTGCAATCTTGAAGGTTGAGTGGCCGCAGACTCAGAAGAAGGTGGCACACGTCTTTGCCACCGCCTCAGTCCTGGAGGACTCGAGGAAGAACTTGAACCGGGAGAGGTACGACAAGCTAGCAGGGCTAGAGCTCTGCTTATAAGCATGCAAAACACCACACTCAACACACACAGGGTGTGTTCAGACAGTGTGCTGGAGCAGTTTAAATTGCTCTGGTCCGATGCGGGTTTTTTTTAACCTGGAGAATCGCAATCACACTGACTGCCTTGTTCTGGGCTCCCCGCCGTCCACACGCAGGTGGGTTTTTTTTCCTCTTGGTTTGAGCATGCACACAGGCAGCCCTCTCTAGAGCTAAAATTTTCATGCATGCACAGAACAGCGATTTCCACACGTCCCTTTAAACTTTAAATGAACACTTCTCTTTAAACTTTTACCCCGAAACTGGCCTCCCTGAGATCCCAGACTTGTCTAAATGCTTAAACTAGGCACCATTTAAGCTTTTCTTTTATTAACTTAGGAGCGGAGCTCTGCCCAAGTGCACACTGCCAAGACATAAAAAAAAATGGCAGACGAAAAGCGGAAGCCAGAGGCAGCTTCCCAGATGGGAGGGGGGTTGAAGCACCCGGAAGTGGCTCGATGGAGCAATCAGACGTCAGAAAAGTGTAGCTCGAAACTGGAGAATCAGGAAAACACCACTTGGTAAGTGGTATCAAAATACTCCGGTTTAAAGGGGGTTTGATCCAGAAAGCCACGGCTGGGGGCGTGCGCAGATGTTGTGTGTGTGAACACATACATAAAATCTGTTCCTGAGGTGTGCCTAAAGCGGTTCAAATGGCGTGTCTGAATGCACCCACACACTCCCTATGATAGGTTGTTTACATTACACTGCTTCCCTATTGGTTAGTTTTGGATTCAGGTGAGCTATTGCTCAAGAGAAGCAAGCTCAGCCCATTCTAGATGCAGCAAGAGCAAAGGCTGTCAAAACAGAACAGTCACCCTGCAAACTTTCATGGCAGAGTGAGGATTCAAACCCGGGTCTTCAAAATTCTAGTCCAATACTCACTGGATCTCTTTGAAAAAACAGAAATTACAGTTTCACATAACAAAGAAATTCCAAGATTGAGAAGTAGGTGGAAGAATCATGCTACTTTACAGGGCTGCTGTTACAAGGATGACATTAAGCTCTAATGCATGAGGAGTGCTTTAAACTTTTGAAAATACTATTTAAAAGGCTAAGTAGTATTCAACAGAGAAGCATATTGATCTTTCTGGCTACAAAGCCAACAATAAATTAAACTTTGAACCTTGGAAGGAAAGGTCATCTAATGTTTTCTTTCCAGCTACATTAACAAAACAGAACCAATAATTTTAAATACAAAGCAATGGAACTGTACATTTATTCAGCATTTTGATATTCTGCTTTTCTCCTGGGAGGACTCAAAGTGGCTAACCATACAGAGAAAAAACAAACCAAAACGAGTTGATTAATTAATCAATGAAACTGACAAAAGCTTATTTACAACATAACAATAACTGTATTTACTATGGGCCAAAATCATGAGTTCTTAAGTAAAATCATTGCAATCTTTGCTATAATTCCTAAAATTGTGTGTTCATTGAGAAAAATATTCCAGGATATGTGCAAGAAAATTAATACAACCTAAATGCTACTGGATCTGTAACCTCGCAAAGTTTTAAAAGATCTCATGAAATGTTAGTATATCAATCCAAATCTTGATTATCCTTGATTTACCCTGTATAGCCTCCTCAAAAGAGCAAACAACACTCTCAGGGCCATTTTGGATCAGGAAGATGGGACAAAGGAAGGCTGAAGCCCCTCCTCTCCCTGCCCCATGGTTCTGATCCAAATCAGGCCTCTGCAGTGCTTCAGAATGTAGTTTCCACAGGGAACGTGCAGCTGCAGTGTGACTATCAGTCTCCCAGCAGTCATGGGTTAAACATCATGTCTAGTTCAGGCATAAGAACATTAGAACCAACTGGCAGATTCAGCCCAGAGACCCAGGTCATGCCAGACTTTCTCTCCAGTAGTCATTGCTTTGGGAAACTCCTACAGCAGGCAAATGATGAAGAAAGTCATTCTGTGTCCCATAGCCTATGAAAATTAGAGATATACCGCTTATGAAAATGGAAGTGCCAATTTTCTTATGCTAACAGCTTAAAAATGAGATTTCCACTCTTCAGAGGCATTGATTTCTGTGAACAAGTCTTTAAAAGGCATTTGGATCATATAAAATCTTGTGACAGGTGAAGAGATTGTTCCTTTTATCTGCACCAAACCTGAAGGTTTCCCCTGCTTGAAAGATAGTTGAAATTGACTCTAGGGGGTGGTGCTCATCTCCATTTCCAAGCCAAAGAGCCAGTGCTGTCTGAAAACATTTCCGTGGTCATGTGGCCAGCATGACCAAATGCTGAGGCGTACGGAACACTGTTACCTTCCCACTGAAGTGGTACCTAATTACCTACTTGCAATTTCTTGCTTTTGAACTGCTAAGTTGGCAGGAGCTGCGGCCAGAGACAGGAGCTCAGTCTGTCACACAGCGCTAGGGTCTTGAACTGCCAAACTACAGACCTTCCAGTCAGCAGTTCAGCATCTTAACCTCTGAACCACTATGGCTCAAACTAAACCTACTCCCAATCAATTTCATCAAATGAAGGATTCGCTTTGGAGAGGAGACATTTGTCCTTCACCATTCATAATTTTACACATCTGTCATGTAGTCTTATGCAGGGCTGGCTCGCTCACTAGGTGAACTAGGCATTTGCCTAGACCGTGCCGGCCCTTAGGGGTGCCAAACTGCACCCGCCCCCCTGCCAAAAGCCCCCTGCCCCCACCAAAAGCTCGTGCCGCGCGCTGGCCACCGCTTCCTTTCTGGGCACATGCTGCTTCAGCACACACCTTCACTGCCCCTAGAGCAGCAGAAAGGCACTCTTTAAAGTGTAACGGCCCACAGCACCTCCTGCACCACCGGGAAACGGCCGCAAAAAGTTCCCCTGCCTCCCCCAGGCTCCCGCAATGCACCCCAGACCTCCCAGCGGCCTCCCCTTTCCCTGCTCTCCCCCGCAAAGCCCCGAGCCTCCCCCGCAGAGGCAGAGCACTGACAAGAGGGCAGTGTGGGAGGGGTGCCAGGAAGGGGGGCAGCAGAGGCCGGCAGGTGGCCCTTCCCTTCCTTGGCTTGCCCATGCACCCCGCAGCTGCAAGGCACGTAGGCAAGCCGGTGTTCAGATGGAAGGGAAGGGGGTTTAACTCCCTTTCCCTTCCTTGGCTTGCCTGTGTGCCCCGCAGCTGCTCCTTTCTTTCAACCCCTCATGCCTGGCCACCTGCCTCCCTCAGCCATGCCTCCGGGGGGGGGCATGAGGAAGGTGGGGGGCGTGAGGAATGCAACTTCCTTCTCTCCAGGCCCTGCCATGAGGGAGCACTGGGTGTGGCAGGAGAAGAAGCCTGGCTGTTATGTATTGAACTGTGAATCAAGCATATTCTTTCACATGTTAAGCTTGCTTCAGAATGTGGCTCCTCAGCTGTCGCATTACTATTGGTCAGTTTTTGCGAAACCAGTGTAAGTAGCCAATCACTATGTGATAATGTTGCAAAGAGGGAACAGTCCTGATTGGCCTTTATCCCTGTGTTTTGATTGGTCCTTAATATGTTCTGGGAGTGGTTTTGACAGCCCGTGAGAGTTTAAAAAGGAGCTGTGCTCCACTGTTTCTTGTGGTGTGTTCCTGAGTTGGTGTTGCCGTTAAATAAAGCTGAAATCACTTGTTGAGCTTATTCCGTTGTTGAGTCTCATACTTAACAATTGGTGATGAGGATGGGATGCTAGAGCAGGTAGGCAGCCCCACTGAACCGAGACCACAACGGCAGACGAGGACACACACCCAGCCGAGCTGGCTGAGGCTCCACGAGCAGTAGTGGCAGCACTGTCAGCCCCGATGGCCGTCAATCCGGCATTCAAAGTGTTCGACCCGACGACGGAGGACTGGGACTCTTACCTGGCACAGTTTGAGTTCCACCTCCAGGCAAACCAGATCACTGACGAGGCGAGAAAGAAGGCGATGCTCCTGAGCTCCTGCGGCAAGGCCGCCTTCGACATCGCCCGGTCCCTGGTCGCCCCGACTGAACTAAACGCGGCAACATGAGCTGATATCACGGCCAAACTTAAAGGCCATTTCTCGCCGCAACCGTCTAAAATTGCATGCCGGCATGCTTTCTACAAGCGGTGCCAAGGGCCATCTGATTCGATAGCTGAGTTCGTCACCGCCTTACGGAAGGCAGCGAGGCCATGCGAGTTCACCGACTTGGAAGAAGCCCTCCTCGACCGCTTGGTGTGCGTCCTTCGGGATGAGCGCCTTCAACAGCATCTCTTCGCCCGCACCCAACTCACGTATGCGGCAGCCTACGCTGAGGCCATCGCTGCAGAGGCTGCTGACAAGTCGACGTGAGAGGTTCGACAGCGGCAGACCCAGGTCAGCAAAGAGCCTGCAGTTCACCAACAGTCCGCCAGCGAGTCCGACAGCGACGCCGATGGCATGTGCCGAACTCGAGAGACAAGCCCACCGCGGACCAGACCGAGAACTACACCGACCCGTCCCTGCGCCGGCTGCAGTGGTAAGCATGACAGAGACCTCCGTTGGGCAAAGGAGCTGATCTGTCGCTCCTGTGGGAGGAAAGGTCATCTGGCCCGAATTTGTTGAGTGGCCAGGAAATCGCCACCGTCTTCGCGACGTGCAGACCTCAAGGTTCGGCCCCGAGATGACGGCAGGATGCCCAACTGTCATCAGACCGACACCTGCTGCTGCCCATCGACCGTCCTGGCAACCGGTGACAAGGCCACTCGAAAGATTCACGTCACGCTTCGACTGGATGGCGTTCCTTGTACAATGGAGGTGGACTCCGGTTTGTCCGTCACAGTCATCTCCACACAGACGTGGCAGCATCTGTTCCCAAGGAGGAGCCGCCGCCGCCTGTCTCCAGTGTCAACACACCTCACCGACTTCCAAGGATGACGCATTCCGTTGGCGGGAAAAGCTACCTTCCAAGTAGAGTTCAAGGATCGGAAGGCTGAGCTGTCCCTCCTGGTTGCAGAGGGTGAGAGGGTCAGTTTGTTGGACCTTGATTGGTTTGAGGCCTTGGGCATCACTATTACAGGTGTTAACCACATTGGTGAAAATAAAAGAGACTCATTGTATAGAGAGTTTCCTGAAGTGTTTGGGGACGGGCTTGGAATGTACACTGGCCCCCCGGTTTCTTTTGATTTGGACCCTTCAGTGCGTCCCATACGGCTGAAGTACAGAAAGGTACCCCTCGCTCTAAAGGCAAAGATCGAGGCGGAGCTGGACAAGCTGGTTAATCAGGGTATCCTCAAGCCGGTGCCCTATGGTCGGTGGGAAACCCCCATAGTAACGCCTGTAAAGGCAGACGGGTCAATACGTATATGTGCTGATTATAAGTGTACTGTGAACAAAGCACTTCAGCAACACTCCGACCCAGTGCCGGTGATCAGCCATGTGTTGGCATCACTGGGAGGAGGAAGGGTTTTTGCTAAGCTTGACCTAGCCCAAGCTTATCAGCAGTTGCCTGTGGATGACACAACTGCTGACGCTCAGACAATTGTGACCCACAAAGGGGCATTCCGGGTCAAAAGATTGCAATTTGGGGTAAATGTCACCCCAGGTATTTTCCAGGGTCTAATGGAGGGGCTCCTGCGTGGGCTACCCGGCGTTGTGCCTTATTTCGATGACGTTTTGGTGGCAGGCTCTGACGAGTGTGAACTGATGGCTCGACAGTATTGAGCCGTTTTAAAGATGCCGGGCTACGGGTTAAGCATTCCAAATGTGTGGTTGGGGTGGAAAAAGTCAAGTTTTTGGGTTTCCTCATAGGCGCAGATGGGGTCCACCCCACACTTGACAAGGTCACCACAATACAGAACGCACTCCCCCCCTCAGTCCAAGAAGGACCTCCAGTCCTTCTTGGGAATCCTAAACTTTTATGGCGCCTTTCTGCCGCACAAGGCATCAGTCACTGAACCTCTGCATGCCTTGCTCCACAAGGACACCAAATGGGAGTGGGGTGAGCGGCAGAGGCATGCTTTTGTAGCTGTAAAAGAACTTCTGTCATCAAGTGCAGTCCTGACGCACTTCGATGAGAATAAACTGCTGGTGCTTGCAGCTGACGCGTCCCCTTATGGGGTGGGTGCTGTTCTCAGCCACCTGATGCCGGATGGATCTGAGGCACCGATCACCTTTTACTCGCGGTCCCTCACTAAGGCGGAAAAGAATTATGCCCAGATCGACAAGGAGGGCCTCGCCTTAATTGCTGGAATAAAAAAGTTCCATGACTTTGTTTATGGGTGGTTGTTCCTCCTTGTGACTGACCACAAACCACTTCTGGGCATTTTCTCTCCGGACCGGCCAACGCCAAACATCTTATCGCCCCAGATGCTACGGTGGGCTGTGTTGTTTTGTGGGTTTTTTTGTAAAAAACCTCTCCTAAAAAGGAGAGAATTTTATTGCTTTTTTTAATAAGAAAAAGGTAGGGTATATAGATAGACTAAGAAAAGATTGGAGTGAATTTTCTGTTAAAGTATTAGTTTTAGTTAGTACAAATACAGTTTTTGGCATCCACCATGATTGGAAGATCTTCTTTTCACCTACCGAAAGTCCAAAATAACTCTGTTAGTTAAGTTAGTAAAGTCCTTTGGGGTTAGTTGTTGATCAGATCCCTTCTGCCGCCTCACGAACAACTGCTATATCTTGGGATGTCTTCTTTTTAAGTCCCTCAGATTGTATGATGGGCCCTCTTTTGCCTTCTCGTCTCCCGCTCCGGCACCTCCCTCCTCTGGGCCGCTGTCCTCTTCGCTGCTTAACTCTGTCCAATTGGCGAGTTCTGCATCTTCCTCTGAACTGGCGTGTCTCTTCAGAAATTCTTGAGCTTTGAAGATGGAGTCAATCTTCTCTCTTTTATCCTTAAATTTGAACACCAGTCCTTCGGGAAAGCACCATCTGTAAATGGTTTGATGTCTTTGTAAGAACGTGGTCAATCCTTTATATGCTTTCCTTTTCATACGAATTTCATATGGAACATCCTTTAAAGTTCTGATAGTCTGCTCTCCAATCTTCAAGGGCACCGCTGAGACTGCATGCAAAATTTGATCTCTAGTACGCTGCTTAGTAAACTTGACAACCACTTCTGCTGGCAGATTATTTTTCTTTGTAAAGCTGGAATAGGCTCTATAGGCCATATCCATCTCATCCTTTAATTCTTGCGCTTCTCTGCCAGTTAGGGGTGCCAAAGCATTCGCCAGTATAACTCTGAGATCTTCTTTCTCTTCTTCCTTTATGCCCTGAAAGCGGAGAGTCAGGTTTGATTTTTCCATCTGAAGCATTAAAATCCTTTTTTCTTGCGCATCTTGATGTTTTTCTAATTTGTTGACCCTTTTCTTAATTTTCTTGGTGTCTTCCGTTGAGACCAGACACTTCTGTGCGATCTCCTCCATCTTCTTTGCTGTTTCTGTTAGTTGTTTTTGTTGACTGTTGAGAACACTTTCCATGTTACAAAGGGTTTCGCTAATTTTCTGCATTTGATCCAGCAGAGGGCACAGTGGCTCGCTTTTCTGTTGATTGGCAGCTGGCTCTAGGGGAGGCTGCCAGGACCGGAAGTCCCTCCCCCCTTCTTTACCGGCTTCTCTGGGACCCTTTTCTGCCCCGACATTTTTTTTGTTTACTTTAACAAAGTTCGTACCGCAACACCCAGGAGACAGGCTAGCTTCTCAATCTTCAGTAAAACCCCAAACCACTTTTTTGCTTCACCCCCCTTCACTCTTCCTTTACCAGTCCCGTTTTTCAAAGGGGTTGGGGATTCCTCCCTCCTCCCATTCGCTTATACGCTTACGGGGGGGAGCACATTTAGTCGCTTCAAAACAGATCTCCAACTCACGGTTTGCTGCCGATTCTTGTTTTTATTTTAATTCATTCCGCTGCTTCTTCACTCCTGGAAGTCAGTGGCGTTGCTACTTCCCATACGGGCACAATGCAGCGGGGCCGACTGGGGCGGGGAGAAAGCCTCAATTTCCCGGCTGTTTGCCGGCAAAGAGGCTACTCCCCAAGTGCCCCCGGTTCGGAGCCTTTGCCTAAGGCTCACTAGGGTCTTTCGCATATGCGAAGACCCCCCCAACCGCATGTGGGCTAACCATCTCCGGGAGCGCCCCAAGAGGTGGCCGCCATTCGCTCCGCCAAAACCGAAAGTCCTCGATGGGCTGTGTTTTTGTCGGCTTATGACTTTGAGCTGCAGCACTGACCGGGGAAGGCTATTGGGCATGCTGACGCCCTTAGCTGCTGCCCCACACCACTGACGGACTCTAACGCAGAGCCAAAACTGGACGTTTTGGCAATTGAGGAAGTCCCGGAGGCACCAGTTATCTCCTCGGACATTGCCGCTGCATCGGCAAAGGACCCTGTGATTGCCCAGGTTCTCAATTGGGCATGAAGGGGGTGGCCAACGGGGAAAGTGGAGGCGGATTTTAAACCGTTCGTTTCCCACCAAAACGAGTTGTCTGTCGCTAAGGGATGTTTGCTCTGGGGAAGCAGGATAGTGATTCCCTCTAAGCTCAGGGAGAGAGTCCTGGAGGCCTTGCACGCCGGCCATCCAGGGATGGTACACATGAAGTCTCTCTCCCGAGAGTATGTGTGGTGGCCCAAGCTGAGGACATAGAGGTATGGGTTCGGAATTGTATGGCATGTCAGCAGTCCCGTCCAGGACCACCTCATGCTCCTGTCCAGCCCTGGGAAAAGTTGAGGAGGCCATGGTCCTGCCTCCATATTGATTTTGTGGGCCCATACCATGGGCAAATGTTTCTGATCTGTGTGGACTCATACTCCAAATGGTTGGAGGTTGTAAATATGGGGTCAACTGGGTCTGGGGCTGTCATCAACGCCCTGCGCAAACTTTTTGTGACTCATGGGCTGCCGGACTGTTTGGTCTTGGACAACGGGCCACAGTTCATATCAGCCGAGTTTGAGGGGTTCCTCAAAGACAACCTCATCCGCCACGTGACTTCTGTGCCGTTCCATCCGGCCTCCAATGGCCAGGCCAAATGGATGGTAAGGATGGCGAAGGAGTCACTTGGGCACCTGACGTGGGGGGACTGGAGCCAGAAAATTGCCTCTTTCCTCCTGAGGCAACATATCACCCCGTGTTCAACAACGGGGAGGAGCCCAACTGAACTGTTAATGGGCCATAAGCTGGCTTCATTGCTAGACCGCCTGCACCCTGACCTCGACCAGTCAAGGCAGCAGTCAGAAACCCCAGCCCAGGGGAGAGTTTTCCTTGTTGGGGACAAAGTGTTTGCCCGCAACTATGCGGAAGGTCATCGGTTGCTACCAGCCGTGGTCACCAATGTAGCAGGGTCCAGGCTGTACGTGGTCCGGCTTCCCAGCAGACGGGAGATATGCCACCACGTAGACCAGCTCAGGGAGCGCTGGGCAGACTCAAGCGCCGAGCCGGTGCCTGAACCTGAGCTGGTCCCCGAGCAGGAGGGGCCTCCCGCTGAGGAGGTGAGTGCTGCGGAATGGGAATTGGAATCTGGGCAGACCCCAACTCCAGAGCCTGAGTCCCCTGTTTTTGTTCCCCCTGTCTCTCCTGCGAGAGAGGAGATTGTCAAAATCCCCAAAGAGTGTGCCGCTCCACCGCCATTGGAGCAGAGACCGCTGCGCTGGTCGAGCAGAAGCCAAGGTGCCCCCCCCACCTAAAAGACTACTTTTGGAAGGGTAATGCTCCATCTTAGGGGGGAGGAATTTGTTATGTATTGAACTGTGAATCAAGCATATTCTTTCACATGTTAAGCTTGCTTCAGAATGTGGCTCCTCAGCTGTCGCATTACTATTGGTCGGTTTCTGCGAAACCAGTGTAAGTAGCCAATCACTATGTGATAATGTTGCAAAGAGGGAACAGTCCTGATTGGCCTTTATCCCTGTGTTTTGATTGGTCCTTAACATGTTCTGGGAGTGGCTTTGACAGCCCGGGAGAGTTTAAAAAGGAGCTGTGCTCCACTGTTTCTTGTGGTGTGTTCCTGAGTTGGTGTTGCCATTAAATAAAGCTGAAATCACTTGTTGAGCTTATTCTGTTGTTGAGTCTCATACTTAACACTGGCAAAGTGGGGAGCCAAGGGGGTACCGGCCACCCCGGCCAAGTCCTGCTCCTCCGGTGCGGGGGGTGGCTGGCAGTGGTGGCGCCCCTCCTCACTCCTCTGGGCAGCTGCCGGAGAGGGGAGAGCCTCCCATGTGGGTGGCACTGGATTCCCTCCCCACTGGCTCCTGAACCGCAATGAGAATGGGAGAGGCCCCAGCTGCTTTGGCGCAGCCGCCTGGGTGTTCAGAGGGATGGCCCAGGGTGGGCTGGCATGAGGAGATGGAGTCTGGGCAACTTCCTTCTCTTCAGGCCCTGCCTGGAGGTTGGCAACCCCGTAATTGGTGGACACGCGCACGGGGGCATGCCAGAAGGTAGCCCTGCCTAGGGCGCAAAAAAACCTCGGGCTGGCCCTGGTCTTATGTTGTGTGCTTTCCAAGGTATTTTGCTTATTGATTTATTTACTGTATGTATAGTCCACCTTTGTTGCTGAGACTCATGCTGGATTGCAGGATAAAGCCCACAATCTCACAATCTTGTAGGGATTGTAGGGATGATGCTCCAACCCCTTGAACAGTTAATCACTCTGGACTAGAGAAGAGGATTCCTGTTGCAAAAGCAAGCAGCCAAGAGCCCTTTGCTGGAGATGAAATCCTGCTCCCATTTGACAGGAGCAGTTCCCCCCCATGGGATCCAGACACCATGATTCCTGCAGATAGAAAACTCAGTGGCTGAATAACTATGGCAGGACCCCATAATGGGGCCACCTGCAAACAAGAGATGTAGGGACTTCCCAGGTACATAGGAAAATCCTGTAGGATAAGGCTGGGCACAAACCGGCTCACAAACTAAAGTTCGTGATTAATTTTGGACAGTTCGTGGTCCGTGAAGTCAAGTTCATGGCAGATCAACGAAGCTGTTTGTGGAGGTTTGTGAGCAGGTAAATTTCCAGACAGACAGTTTCTATACACTCCTGAACTGCCTGAGCTTGTGCCTGTCAAAATGACAGTTATTTTTACAGTGAAGGTTCAGGAATGTATAGAACAGGTCCTGTGTGAGCTAGAAACACCAAACTTGTAGGAGATCTTTGGCTGACACACCTCTAACTGCCCTCCAAGTTTGGAGGGGTTGTGTTTACAGGGTCTGAGTTACAGCCCCCTAAAGAAGGTGCCCCCAGGAAAGTACTTTCTGGGGAAATGACAGGCTTTCCCCCAGAAAGCAGTTTCCTGGGATCATCTTCTTTGGGGGGCTGTAACTCAGACTCCCTAAATCCAATCCTCGCCAACTTGGAAGGCAGTTAGAGAAGAGTCAGCTAGAGATCCCTTGCAAGTTTGTTTACTCTAACATGCCAAGTGGCCGTTCTACCACTTCATGAACCAAACCAGTTCATGAGGCAGCTTAAAGTTTTTGATGGTTCATGATTCACAAATGGGACAAGCCACAAACCACATTTTTCTGATCTGTGCCTGTCCCTACTGTAGGATGCCACAGTCTGTTATGGATAAGCTGGAAAATTGTGTATAACTTTATTCAGAATAAAAGAAAGGAGCAAAAGGCCTACCAGAGTCCTTCATAGCAACTTACCTAGGGCCATAGGTAAAACCTGGTCAGGAACCCTCCAGATTCTGGTACCCTGGAACCATAATACAATATGAAATGGATTGCTGAACATTGTTCCTCCTTGAATGGCCTGCTGGGGACCAGGCCCATAGCTACAGTGGGGCATCTTGGGGCTAGGACCCCTGACTTGCTGACAAGGCCCCCTGACTTCCCATCTAGCCCAGGGCATCATGGCCTTCTCCCTTGGATTAATTTGATTAGCCAGTGTCCTATAAGAAATTTAAATGCCCCCTGACTTTAAAAAATCCTGGCTAGAGGCCTGCTGGGGACTGATCATGCTGTAGCAGACATGGGATGTTGAGAGCACTTAAATATCAGTCCAGGGGAAGGAAAGGGACTTGGGAAACTTGGCCTACTGAAGTCCCTAAGAGTTTCTAGTATCCTGGAAGGGGTAACTGAGGCAAAGGAAATGCCCCATTTATTTATTTCTGTTCCCAAGGAGATAACCTTGCTGGCCTCCAGTAGGAAACATTGTGACTTAGTACATAGCAGCAGTGTACTGAAACAGGGATACCCACAGAAGAGGTAGAAGTTTATCTCAGGGGCTTCACCAGATATACAGAAAAATATTACTTCACTGCCACCACAGCAGTAAAAGAGCTGGATGGGAACTAAGCATACTCACTGCCCTCATGGAGGCATTAAATGTTAAGGGAAACTGAGTATCAATTACAATTAAAGAGGTTAGGATGTAGAGGAAATGAGCCTTCTCATGCCATTTACAGTATGCTGGAAAAGGAGATTTGGGTCAGAATGAAATTTCCCCATCATTTGGGGAAATTTTCCCCCTCTCCCACCTCTCACAATTCCTCATGGGGACTCATCTAATGTAAGCTGATGCCTCCTTTGAGAGTATCAGTAGGATCAGTAACTCTGTAATGTGGACTTTCCTTTCCTGTTTGTTTGAATGTTTGTTTTAGGGCTTCAACCATATTAATCCATTAGATTTTTAAAAGACTTTGATCTACCAAAATTATTACCAGGTTAGATGACAATGAATCGGGAAAATAATTCCCTTTGTATTTCTAAACGTAATGCTTCATTCAATTAAACTGACTAGCAGGAGGTTCGATAGAAACTAATCAAGGAACATATATTTTTAACAAACTTAAAAGTGCAGATTACAAATACCATTTTAGAAGTATTCTTTCCTCTGCAAGAGAGAAGAGGCACGTGTGCATCTTATTCTTCCTCCAAGAAACTTTGGCTAAGGGGCATGGTTCTTCCTTCCTCCCTGTTATCCTAACAATAACCTGGTGAGGTAGGTTAAGTTGAGAGAGAGTGACCAGCCCAAAGTAACCCTATGAGCTACATGGCTCAGCAGGGATTTATTTATTTATGTATTTATTTTTCAGATTTTTACCCTGCCTTCCTGGCTGGAGCCAGCTCAGGGGGGCTTACATAAAAGCAGATAGTTACATTAAAAACATAATCACAATTAAAACAAATAATCATAGTAAAGTGCTAGTAGTTGTTATTGGCATTCATATGACAGTAGCAGCCAGTAGCCAGTATACGAAGTTCTTGCTTGGAGTCATCTCTCAGTGTTCATTTTGAATGTCTTGCAGGGCATGCTGTTCTGTAAGCTGTTGATAGCAATTTCCAGAGTCCAGGGCCCTCTCACTTTCAACCAACCAATGTTCTTCATTGGTGGTATCAGCTCCCGAACACCTGGTGGAAGAGCTCTGTTTTACAGGCCCTGTGGAACTGTAAAAGGTCCCACAGGGCCCTGATCTCCTCTGGGCCCTCATTCCACCGGGATGGGGCCAACACCGAAAAGGCCCTGGCCCTAGTCATCGACAGCCTAGCCTCCTTAAGATCCAGGAGGGCCAGCTGATTTTGGGCCCCTGACCACAGTGCTATCTGGGGAACATGTGGGAAAAGGTGGTCCCTTAGATATGTAGGTCCCTGACCATATAGGTGAGAACCAGCATCTTGAAACAAATCCGGTATGCTATTGGCAGCCTTCAGCACAGGCTGTATGTGCCCCCACCTAGAGGAAGTCAACAAATTGCTCCTAACTGTCCACCCTACCACTTGCTCCTTTGATCCATGCCCTTTGTGGCTAATTAAAGCTGGCCACGAGGGGTTTCGAGGTCCCTCTCGGAGGGACTGTTCCCCAAGGCACTTAAGGAAGCAGTGGTCCACCCCCTCTTAAAAAAGCCATCTTTGGATCCTGCCAAACTGGCCAACTATTGGCTGGTTTCTAACTTGCCCTATTTAGACAAGATAATAGAGAGGGCAGTGGCGGTTCAGTTACAGGACTTTTTGGATGACACTTCCAGTTTAGATCCCTTCCAATCTGGCTTTCACCCAGGCCATGGGACGGAGATGGCACTGGTTGCCCTCCAGCCCCATAGCTAACAACTTTTTGCTGGGGGGGGCATGTTTTGGTCGGGGGGACTGCCATTATATGTCTGTGCACAAGGATCCCTGCCCAGAGGAGCTGCTGGCATGGCCCCACGTCTCGCTGCTGCCATTGCCTTCTGCTTTGCCCCTTCTGCTCTGCGCCACTCCAGCGCTGTAACTCTGCCAAAACAGGAAAGTCACTTTCCCTCTCCTCTCCTCCCCCCACACATGAAAAAAAATCCCCAGCAAAGATCTGCCAGGAAGCCCCAATGCCTCTCCCATTGGCCCGACCGCACTTACTCAACTTCCCAAAGGAGGGAACAGCCAGAAGGCTCCCAAAAAAGAGGAGGAAAAAAAGTTTGCTGGGCTGTTGCGCTGGATGCAAGCAGAATGGGCAAGCGGGCACCTCCTGACCCAGCGGATGCTTGAATGAGTGGTTAGCTGGCTAGCTTTGAAAGGGTCATGTCGGACAAAGCGTGGGAGTTCTATGGAGGAGAAAAATACTATGGAGGCAGTCCTGTGAACTCTTTACACAGCAGTTGAATTAAATGCCCAGCTGAGGGCAGTGATGGTGGGGGGAGGGCGGAGCCAATACCACCAAATTAAGGCCTCCCTTGCACTGCCTTTTTCAATGTTCCCTCAGATGCCTGTTTTACCCTTTTAAGAACCAGTCTAGGCACAGGCTGAGAGTTCTTTCAACCTCTTGGGCTAAGCTGTAAAACCCAGCATGCAAAGGATGGGTCAAAGACAAGCCCGGGTGGGTACTGGTGAGGTTGCCGATAAAAGTACTGGTGAGAGGCCTGTAAAAACCATGGGGGGCGGGCCCTGTGGGCCCCACACTAGCTAGGGGCCTGTCGCCCTCACAGACAACCTCTGGAGGCATCTGGATCAAGGCGGATCGGCAGTGCTGCTATTGTTGGACCTGTTGGCTGCATTTGACACGACAATCAGCTACTGATCCACTGCCTCGCCGACATGGGACCCTAGTCTTACAAGCCCTATTTTGACACCCTACACTCCGGCATGTTTGCCCTAAGGTTATTGTCAGGGACTGGGTCAGCATCAATGTTAGTCCAACATCAAGGTTCCAGAAGTCAGGCAAGGCAGAGTCATTCAGTCCAAAGACATACACAAGAGCATACAGGTCCAAGATCCAAGTCCATAGCCAGTGTAAAGGTCACTGGAGCAAAGCAAAGTCAGGCACTGTAGTCAGGGCTGGCCCAAGGCTTTTTTTGGCTCTAGGCAAGGCTAGCTTGTGGCGCCCCCCCCAGGTGAGGCTGCCTTGTGGCACCCCCCCCACCACACCCACCTCCTCCTGCTCCTCTGATGGGCCCGCTCCTGCCTCGTCACCGCTGCCTCTTCCTTGTCCTCCTCCAGCCAACTGAATGCCCCCCCCCGGTCCTTCCTAGCTTGCCTGTCTTGGCAGGCCAGCCTGGAAGGGGCCGAGGGCAGCTCTGTCGGGCTTCTCCAGCTGCCCTCGGCAGAAGCCCCAATAGGCATTGAAACACCCCCCCTGGTCCTTCCTAGCTTGCCTGTCTCGGTGGGCCAGCCTGGAAGGGGCTGAGGGCAGCTCTGTCAGGCTTCTCCAGCTGGCCTGCTTCAGCATGCCAGCTGCAGAAGCCCCAGGAGGGATTGGAAGGCCCCCCGGTCCTTCCTAGCTGGCCTGCTTCAGTGCACCAGCCACAGAAGCCCTGGGAGGGATTGGAAGGCCCCCCGGTCCTTCCTAGCTGGCCTGCTTCAGTGCACCAGCCACAGAAGCCCTGGGAGGGATTGAAATGCCCCCCCATGCCCTCCCAGGTACAGTTCAGGTGGTGGAAGGGGTGCATGCGCCCAGGCACCAATGGGCTCGGGGTGAAAAAAGAGAGTGATTCACTGGAGGGGCGCTGCACTTGTTGCCTCCCTGGGAGTGCAAAGGGCTTGGGCTGGAGGGGACTGTCCAGTGCCTCCCATCATTTCCTCACTCCCATCCTGGCCACCCACTCACCGGAGCTCCCCCTGACCAGCAGGAGGGTGACTCCTCCTAACAGCAGCCTCAGACCACACTGGGCTGCACTCATTGCCGGAGCCTCTCCACACCCTCGGTGTGCCCTGGCCCCCGGGGGCGGGGGCAGGGGGCTTTTGGTAGGGGGGCCGGGTGCAGTTTGGCACCCTAAGTGCCAGCCCACCCTAGGAGAATGCCTAGTTCACCTAGTGAGTGAGCCAGCCCTGACTGTAGTCACAGAGTTCACCAGGTGATTATTCATTCCTTCGCATCAAGCACTCTCCTCTGACTAGCTTTTATAGGCCTCTACTGGAAGGTCTTACTTGCAGCCAACTGCTTGGGAATAACCCTGCAGCTACTCATCATCAGCCTGCAGCTGCCATCAGGCCAGGAGACCTGCACTTTGTCTTCTTTCTGAAGCTCCAGAAAGCACTTTCTGATGTTTATGTGAATTTTATTGTATTTATTGTTTTATTGCATTTTAACATCTGTATGTCGCCTTGTGCCAGTTTTTCTGGCAAGGCGGGTTATAAATTGAAATAATAAATAAATAAATAAATTCTAAGCCTTTGTCTCTGCTGCTCAAAGGGTGTAGGCCAGGGGTGGCCAAACTTGCTTAACGTAAGAGCCCCATAGAATAAACATCAGATATTTGAGAGCTTCAAGACATGAACAGATAGATGAGGCAGGAAGGGAGAGACAGACAGACAGACAGACAGACAGACAGACAGACAGACAGACAGACAGACAGACAGAAAGAAAGAAAGAAAGAAAGAAAGAAAGAAAGAAAGAAAGAAAGAAAGAAAGAAAGAAAGGAGGGAAGGGAGAAAGGAGGGAAGGGAGAAAGAGAGAGAAAGAAAGATGGAAAGAAAGAGGTGGGAAGAAAGCAAATAGATGGGGGAGGGAGGGGGGAGGGAGGGGGAAAGAGAGAGAGGTGGAAAGTAAGCTCTTTGCCTAAGGACAATTCTACTGAGGACACTTTGGCTAAACAATCATAGGAAGGCACTTTCTGGACCAGAAATTATTACCAATGAAGAAGAAGCAGAAGAGATTGGATTTATACGCCACCCTTCACTACCCAAAAGTGTCTCAGAGCGGCTTACAAACTCCTTTCCCTTCCTCTCCCCACAACAGACACCCTGTGAGGTAGGTGGGGCTGAGAGAGCTCTTGACAGAAACTGCTCTTTTTTCAAGAACAGCTCTTATCAAAACTATGGCTTGCCCAAGGTCATCCAGCCAGGTGCAAGTGGAGGAGTGGAGAATCAAACCCGGTTCTCCCAGATTAGAGTCCGCGCACTTAACCACTGCACCAAACACTACTTGGAATGCGATAGCATCTTTGGCGACCTCATTTGTACCTTTATTCTGTGCCTAGTGGTGTCATTTTGGAACAATTTTCATCTGGTCCTTCTTATATTTATATTTTATATCTGTATGATTGTACTGTACTATTATATAAGCCAATATGTTCCTCATTGTGTTTGACCTCTGAAGAAGGCCTATGCAGGCTGAAACGCATCCGGTCAAGTCCATTGGCCCTTGTGTGTTAGATTCTGGTATTTTTACATGAGGTGTGATTGGGTCCTTATATGTTTTTACTTCTTTGTTAAAAAAATACATGCATCTTTTTATATACTATAGATATATTAAGCTTTTATTGTTGGCCCTCTTTTCTATTTGACTAACCTTTTCAGGTTCTGGATCAAAAATACCAGGTGCCGTCAGGAGGTCCATCAGTGGGACCAGGACACTAGAAGCACCAAGAATACAATGCATGACTTGCCCCAGAACGAAAGTTCCTATCTATAGCTTGTGGCTAATAGCCACCGATGGACCACTGCTCCATATGCTTATCCAATTCCCTCTTGAAACCATCCATGCTTGTAGCCGCCACCACCACCACCTCCTCTGGCAGTGAATTCCATGTGTTAATCACTCTGTGGGTAAATAAGTACTTCCTTCTAACCCAACTGCTCAGCAATTTCATTGAATGCCTACAGGTTCTTGCTTCGTGAGATGAGGAGGGAGGGGAGAGAGAGAGAGAGAGAATCAATGGGGGGAAGGAAGGAGAGGTGAAAATAAAGCAACTTTAACTTTAAATGTGTCCTCCAAGCCCCCCCCCCCGTACCCCACACTGACTGTCTTGGAGAAAAGAATTCAAGAGACAAATGCCTTTCCCAGGGGGCTTTGAAAACACATTTAAAGTTAATATTGCTTTCTTTCTCTGCTCCCCCCATCTCAAGCCTACCGAGGGAGGGGAACATTGGCTGGGGAAGGGAAGACTGATTGGGGAGGCGTGCCTCCCTTCACTTCCCCAGCCACCCCACTGGGAGCCACACAATATGTGTGAAAGAGCCTCATGCGGCTCCTGAGCCACAGTTTGGCTGCCCTTGGTGTAGGTGAAGCTGGAGGGCTGGTAATGACCACCTGGGTTTCATCAGTTGGAACAGGGCTAGAAGATGCTGGTGGCTCTGTATCAGCTGTCACCTGTGACAAGCCTGCAATTCCTCTTCTTGCTTGCCGGCTTCTGCTGATTCAGAGCTGGCTACACAGGACTCCTCGACTCCTGAGGAGTCCATCTCTCCTGACTGACCCACAACAGTTATGCCTATTGCAATCCATCCTCTAGAAACAAAGACAACCTGCTTTTTCCTCTCTACAACTACTTTTTTCTCCTATGTATATTTAGTCAGATTTAATTAATAAAGGGATTGATTCGTCAGCTAATGCTGCGAACCAAACATTCCTTCAAGGGAGGCAGTCCCATTTAATTGACTGGATGTTGTTTCTAAGAAATCATACCCAAGGTTTCACTTTAAAACTTAACTGACTGATTTCTTTAATTGGGTGACATTTCAAAATCTATTTTAGAATGCCCAAATTGCAGCTATACAGAATAAGCAGCAATCCTGTGAAAACAAAAATATCATTTGAAGTGTAAGATAACAATAAAGCCATCTTCACAGTCTTGCCTCTTGCCCAGTGAGTTTAGACTGTGCTCTTTCCTGTACTACTAAGGTCTTGCAAACATTTTGACTCACAAAAGCTCATATTGAATAAATGTTTGTTAGTCTTTATGGCGCCATGAGACTTTTGTTTTATCTGGCAATCATTGCCTGAGAAGTGCTCTGGGTGAATGCATTTGTTTCTTTCCTAACTATATTTATTATTTATTTATCATATTTATTATCTATCTTCCCTAACTGTGTGCCTCCCACATACTCAGCTTGCATTATAAAGCTTAAAATCTGTAATCAAGAGGGCAGGTTTTCCTTTGGAGTTGTGGTCCCAAAATCTGGCTCTTCAACCAGGTGTGGTAATGTACTATTATTTAATCTTAGGAGAAAAGAAAAGTGTGTAAAGAGACTCTGAACTAGACAAGAGTGATCTAGTTTGCTTTTAATTTGCTTCAGTTTCTGAGGTTGCAATCTTGTACACTTTTATTGGAGAGTAAGGCTGCAATGCCTGCTTACCTGGGAGGAAGTCACATTGAATAAAGTGGGCCTTACTTCTGAGTAAACATGCATGTAGGATTGCACTGTAGCAATTCAAGTCTAAAAAACACTTTCTTGGCAGAAAACCCCATTGAATAGACCTGCGTAGGATTCTGAGTAGACTAACTTAGCATTGTTCTCCAGGGCCCATTAAATTCATTTATTAAATTCATTTCTTAGCAAACAGGATGGGTTGCGCAAAGTCCAATCCTATTCAAGTTTACTCAGTGGTTAAGTACCACTAAATTTAATAGGACATACTCCCAATAAGACAGTATTAGTATGTTAACTCCTGCCAACCTAGCAGTTCGAAAGCAAGAAATTGCAAGTAGATAAATAGGTACCACTTCAATGGGAAGGTAACAGCATTCTGTGTGCCTTGGTGTTGAGTCATGCCGGTCACATGACCACAGAAATGTCTTTGGACAGCGCTGGCTCTTCGACTTTGAAACGGAGATGAGCACCACAACCCTAGAGTCGGATTCGACTGGCTTTCAAGCAAGGGAACCTTTACCTTTACTTTTAGTATGTTAACAAACTGGGGTTGAAAGGGGTTCAGGAGTCATATTGCAGGATAGTGACTTCTCTGTGTTTAGGAAATTTATTTATGTTATTGGGGTTGTGTTGAAACATTTTATGTTGAATATTGAAATGCTACAAAAGTGATTTCGGACTTAAGAGAGTGTAATAGAATAAACTGAGTTTGGGTTTCAAACCTCTCTCTCTCTCTCTCTCTCTCTCTCTCTCTCTCTCTCTCTCTCTCTCTCTCTCTCTCTCTCTCTCTCTCTCTCTCTCTCTCTCTCTCTGCAATTGAGAAGCCAGCTTCTCTCCCTCCCAAAATGAACACAGTGGGAATGGGAGTGCATGAAACAGTTCCTGCACCCCTAATTTCCCCAACATGTCTGTAAGCAGACTTCTCTCTGGCAGAAGGATATCCCTGGAATCCTGACTGCATACACCCAAAGTTATTGTTGTTCAGAGGAATACTTACTGATTGTTGAATATGTAGGGAATTATTGTTTTAATGTTTGATATTGTTGAATTCTGCAAGTTATTGCTTTAATGGTTTGTTTTGATTGTTTTAAGCCAACTTGAGTGTGTTTTTCTAATGCACATTTCAAAACCAAAATAAAACATTTAGTGGTCAGGGTACACATAGAGTCATTTAAGATGGGGATATAGGGGAATAGGGATTATTGGGGGGTTGCACAGGGGAAATTGAAGTTATTGGAGATGTGTGCATAAGGAGAATTGGGGTTTATTGAGCATTTTATATGGGGTAAAATGGGCAGTGATTGGGGATTTTTGTATAGGGGGAATTGGGGTTGTTTAGGGATTTTGTATAGGGAAATTGTGTTGGTGATTTGGTGTACAGGGGCTGGAAGTTAAGGAAATCTTCTATAGAGGGACTAGAATTCATTGGGGATTTTTTAAATTACGGGGACTGGTGATGATTAGGGAATTGTTGTAGGGGAAATTGGGGCTGACTGTGGAATTTTGTACAGGAGAAATAGGAGTTGATCTGGGATAGTTGTATGGAGGGCATGTGATTGACTGGATTTTGCTTACTTATTTGTTTGTTGTCAGGATAGGATAGACTCTGCTGACTCCCCTTGTGGATGTCTATGGATGTCTTGGTAGCTTGGCCTCTTGGAGCTTCGGCTGTTCTACCCCAGGAGCTTCATCTTTTGGAAGGCAACCATTTATTTGAGTTGGCAAGACTTCCTAACCAGAGTCCAAAATGCACTCTGGATTTTCAGGTGACTGTTTCCATCTATTCCCCTGTCCCCCACCCCCCACCCCCCACCCCCAAGCACAGTCAGGACTTCTTTGGGGCCCGGATTGCAATCTAAAGTCACCGGGGATGCACAACCTTTGCCACTCCTTCGGGAAATACCTATGCAGCATTTTAAACCAGCTTTATCTGAGCCTGGTAGATGGTGGGGGGAAGTCTATTACAGCTGCATGAGACTGGAGTCCAGCCTTCCAGGACATCAGGAACTCTAGAAATCAGGTCAGGTGTAAATAGAGAATGGAGGTTTTAGTAAAAACCTTCCTGAAAAGAGAAACGTGGGTTTGTTTGGATTTTGCTGTAGGTTTCAATTTTTAAAAACTCTTGGGAGATAAAAGTAATTATTTTACAAAAAAAAAAGATAACCCCAATCGCTGAACCATGAAAACTTTATATCCGATTAATTCCACACCACCACAACCCCTGGAAAAAAAAAACACGAACAGTAGACAAACACGAAGAGAACCTATCCTTTTTCGAAATTCTTAAAGAAACTAGAAATCCGATCCCTGATTGCTAAAGGACAGTGCAGCGACGAGAAACAGATCCTCACCAGCAAATGAATCGTCCCACTGTTTTGATATCTTCATAGGAACGTGTGACTTAAAAAAATTAAAACAACATTAGATCCATCAAAATGAATATCATTGCCATCAAGGCACAGAAGCGGGAAGGAGATCAAAGAAAATAATTGCGGGAAAATAGGATTAGGATTAAGCCCTGCTTGGAGGTGGTTGTTAGTATAGTCTAAAATGTTAAGTTTGGGGAGGGGATTACATTAATATAACAGGAAGCATCGCTCAGGGTTCTTTTTGTGTGTGGGGGAGGGAGAATAACCGAACCCGAACAAAGTGATAACACTTGATTTAGAAACCAAACGGAACGAGCCGCAGCTTCCTGAAGACGCAGAAGGCTCCCACCCCTGTCTTGAATCCGGTTTGGTGGTGAACAGACACCCACCAATTTGGGTTGAACTGGGTTGCCAATGAAGCCGTCAAGTTCTACAAGCAATTTTCTCCGCCTCCGTCCTCTCCTTTGCCCCACAACCCTCCTCCATTCCAACTATCACCGTGCACGACCCCGATGCCCCCCGCCCCGCCGCCCTTGTCTCTGCAAACCGGACGCCTTTTGACAGCGTTGTTTTTTGCTCAACGATTCCCCGGTGGGCTCTCGAACCCTTGACAGGAGCTGTCGGCTTTCCAGAGACCGCCGTCCGATCGCCCTTGCCTCGAACAAGGTCACCGTTCCTTGTACGCCGCTATTGGCATAACTTTTAAGGGGAAACCCGCCTCGAAAAGGTGCGTTTTAAGGCGAGAAATCAGAGCAGGGCGAATTTCTATAAAGCAAGAGGGTCTTGCTCGAAAGGGTTAAATTTTTCTATAGGGAAAAATGGTGCTTTTATTAATATTTATGTAGGGACTATTGAAGCCACATCAGACATTGGGAGGAGGGTTGATATATATCCCAAACACGGGCGAGAAGAACTGGAGAAGAGGTCCTTGTATTCCTCCCTACACACACACATCTTCGCTGAGGAAGGAAGGAAGGAAGGAAGGAAGGAAGGAAGGAAGGAAGGAAGGAAGGAAGGAAGGAAGGAAGGAAGGAAGGAAGGAAGGAAGGAAGGAAGGAAGGAAGGAAATTAACCAAAAGAATAACTAGAACTATACTCCAAGCGAAAGTGCGTTTTCCAGAGACGTTGTTTGGGTCACAAAAGCCCCGGACGATTTGTCATGCGATCTGCCTAAATTTTCCAGCGTTCCTTGAAACAGCGTTTTAACTTTGGGTTATTTTCTCCCCACCCCCTCCCCGTCGCATTGAATTCACGATTGCTTAGCTGCGTTGTTGTGCGCAAGCATGCGGGTATGGAAGCGGGGGTCTATATCCTAGCAAGTTAAAAGGTTTATTTTTAAAAATCTGAGGAAAAAGCTGAGAGAGAATGAGACCGAAAGTTCCTGTTTGGTGCAACATACAAGCAGGCTCCTGAGACCGGTGAAGATCTTGTCAATTTCAGCTTTCTGTTCCGAGGCTCCTGCTGTGCCACGTCTCTGCGTGCGTGGGTGTCTTATTTAAAAAACAAAAACCACAAATGGAGTAGAAGGAGGGAGAGGGAGCTTGGTATTTATTTCTCCTTTCTGTTTTTAGAAGCTGAACTCCCGACATAGCGTTACATTAATATGAGTGCGTTTAACATGGCTTTTTTATTTTGAAAACCGAACACCTCAAATGTGGGCTTTCTTTGACGTATTGGAATGGTCACTCCCTGGCCCCGTGGTGTTTTCCCTGTTTTCACGTGCAGTCTTATGGCGGAACTTTCACAAAAACCCCTCACCACAAACAATTTAACTTTGCTTTGGGTATTTCTGCCCTTCTTCTCGTCTTCCCTTCTTTGGCCAAAATGAAACAAATGCGGGAAGAAATATAGCTGATACGTTGAAGACATTTACATACAAACGGTTTTGCAAAAACAAAAACAGGATCACGCTTCTCATTGAAAATATTTTGGGAAGAAAAAATATGGAAGTGAAATTAACTGTAAAATTTCAGTGAGATAGACGCTGGAGAGGGTGGAAAGATACTCACTGTTATTGCTTGTATTGCATAACATTTGAGCCCCATTGTTTGCAGTATGCATCTCCATCAATATATACACCACATACAGGCATCTGAAGAATACTTCAGAGGAAGTGGACTCTTTCCCTCTGAAGTTTATGCCACAATTATTCTTCAAGGTGCCCCAAGATTCTGATCCCCCCCACAACATCCCTGGCTTTCTTCTGATTCTTCCTCTTCACTGAAGAAGGCTCGCTTCTTCAGACACACACAAACATACTTTCCGTAACTAATTATGAAATCAACAAGGCTGCCAAGAATTGCCCTTAATCCTGACCCTTGTCAGAGAAACCTGATTTTTGTCTGTTTGCAGGGCGACAAGCAAAGGGGAGGGGGGATCTAAAGCGAGTGAGGAGGAAGCGTAGCGGCATCTATTCCTCCCCATCCCTCACTTCCCCCACAGCTTCCTCCTCCCCTAAGAGGTTCCTTGTTTTGCTCTGGCTTTGCTCCCCCCCTCCGGTATTGTTTCTCAGGGAAGCTTGGAGTGTTGGATACCGAGTTGTAGCAGGGCTGCGGAAACAGACCATCTCTCCCGGCTTGTCCCCAAATGCTGCAGTTTTTGAGCAATTGGAACGAGCAAAGGTTGGGGAATCGACAGGAGGTATCTTATGAGTGTGATCCAATGCAGAGGGACTCCAGCCGCAGCTCCAGTCGTAGGATTGCACTGGAGGACGCTCCCCCGGTGTCAAAAGAAAATGCTCCAGCACAGGCCTAATGGGAGAGGAAGAGCTGCGTCTTGGATGCGTTAGGCCGGGGGGCTAATCATTTCGTGACTAAATTTTCTCTTTGGTTTCGGCTGTCAGAAATACAGATGCAGCAGGCAGTTTGGGGGTGCCTGAAATTTTTATCTTATTTGCTCCTTTCCTCGCTGCTCCACAATCCTGTCCGACCCATTTAACCAGCCGCAGCCTCTCCCCCATTACTTTCAATGGGATCTCGTGTGCACATAGACGCCAGCAAGCTTCTAGAAGAATATACGTATGGAATATACGTCCCATCTCTTCTGCCACTCTGCCCCCATCTTTGGCGTGAGGCGGGGGATTGATTCGAAGGGTTCTCTAGAGAGACTGGGTGGAAAGGGCGCCTGGTTGGAGGTGCGGGGGCTGAGGGTGTTTTATGCCATAAATTAAAACGCATAGAAGGACTAGCCCAACTGGATCGCACAAGCCACCCAATTTTCTTTGACATCCTCGGAATTACAACATGACGAGCGAAACCAAGCAAGTCCTTGCCTCCTCCCCCCTTCAATATAATAGCGCAATCGCCCTAGAAGTCCGCTCTGAAAGCATTGCAAGCTTCTCTCGCCCCTCCCTCACTGAGTCTCTTCCCCCATTGCAGTCTTCTCTCCCTCTCATCCCGTCTCTTCTCTTCAATTTTGCCCGGCCATCGCGTCCCTGGAGTTTTAGTAATCTGAGGCAGCTGAGGCTCTGTCGTTAATCCTGCTTTCAGGATCATTTGGGTTGCTGGGGGGGGGGAGAGGGAGGGCGGGAGGAAGAGAGGCAGACTGTAAATTGCACATCACGAGATATTTGCCACACAGTCCGGGGATGCTGGTCACTGGGAGAGCAAGGACCGAGAGACGGCGAGCCAGGGACCAGGGACGTTGGCTTGGTGGGTGTCAAGATCTCGCTTTCGTTCTCACTCCTCGCGCTGCAAAGGAAGGGAGGATATTCGGGCTCGGGATTCAGGGAGAGACGTCGCTGCTGCTGTCCAGGAGCTGAATCCGATCCAGGAAAGTCAAGCCGCAGCCCCAATTTGCCCCCTCGACGCTCTGGGGAGGGAAAGAGCTTTCCTCCCCCGTCGCTTACCAGGGACACCTGCAGAATTCCATCCTTTCCCTCCCTCCAAAAACTGTTCGAAATATTTCCCCCTTTTGTTTCTTTCTTGTGGATCCATTTATTCAGCTGTGCTTTAACCTCCCCCCCCCCGCCGCTATTCAATGCAAGAATGAAAAGAGTGAGAAGATGGAGATACCCCTTCGGGAGGGGGGGAATAATACAGATTATCAACTTCGAAGGATCCCGAAAAGGCGCCCCCCACAAGAAGGTGATCAATGGCCAAAGGAAGAAACTGCTGCAGCTTTGACTAGGCAGAGAACAAGCTCTCTGCATGCCGCAAACGAGAACCACCCTTCCCCCCTCACCACAGGCGCTTCGCTCTCTGCACTAGACTCTGCCTGCTCCAGTAGCAACGGTTGCAGTGTAGCCAAAGGAGGAAAAGGGATCCGTGCTAATCCGCCCTTCTGCAGCCGCACACTACACAGCCAAAGAGAGCTGCAGTGTGTGTGTGTGTGTGTGTGTGTGAGAGAGAGAGAGAGAGAGAGAGAGAGAGAGAGAGAGGCGACTGCCGGGCTCGGAAGAGTTGGTTCTACCTGCTTCGCCCCTCGGCTTAAGCCCTTCGTGTTCACAGCGGACCTTGATTTAATTTCAATACAATTAAGGCACGCGGTGAATGCCAAGAGAGAAGCCGCCCTCCTACCCTTTTCTTTTTGGCATGGCTGCTTCGGCCGGAATGCGGGCGGCGGCGGCGAGGATGGAATGAAGTCATCAGCCCCCGAAGAATCTTCCTGCCTATCTAAACCCAGGGATCGGGACTCTGACATTGAAAGGGGGGGGGGACAAAAGTCCCCTCGGCTGGTAAGGAAATGAAAGACTCAAAAAGCCTTTTCTTCTTGCCTAGTTTGCAATGTAGAATGCATGTATACCTTTGCGAGAGAGCTTGCGCAATAAATATTGTCTGTGCGAACCATTTCGAAGAGTGCTTATTTGGTTATTGCGCTAAGACGCGGGCGGGGGAGGAGGCTTATTATAAGCGAGGTGGTGTGGGTGTGTGAGAGAGCGTTTATGATGTTCTAGTGGATTAGACGGCTGCATTGTTTCGCGAAGAGACTCTCGTGCCCCACCCCCCAATACACACACAGGGAACTGAATATAGGTGATTTTTTTTTTAAGAAAAGAAAAGAAAGGGGGATTCACTGTCCCTTGCTGGCTTTCCTTTTGCTACTGACTGCAGGTGCGGAGTGGATGCTTACATGTAAATACAGTTGAAAGCCGATGTTAATTCCGAGCTGTCTTGTGTATATGCGCTCCCACGCGCGCGCGCCTGCCCGCAGGCAGGGTATTGTCCTACGCATACAAAAAGGGGGGGGGTCACTGTTCAAATGGCTTTGTGATCTATTGGAAAGTGAGCAGCTTGAAAGGGGCGGGGAGGAGGGGCGGAGGGAAGGATAGCAAATGCTGCAGTGGGAAGGTGGCGAAGCCCAGGCATCCGTCTGTTTATTCCTTCTCATTCTGTGTACGTGTCTGAGTGTTTTCGCTGTCACATTTTAAGCAGCAGGACAAAAAGCCGAGACGGGTGGAGGGCGCAAACTTGCCCTCTCCGCCCGTTCCCAATTTGCTTAAATTAACCTTTAAAAAAAGTATCCTTCTTTAGACTCTGAAACTGATATGCAAATGGAAGTCTAAATTAAGTCCAAGAAAGAATCGAGGCTGACATTTCTCTCCTCTCCTCTCCCGGCCCTAATCTGTCGCAGGATTTGAAGAGGTGCGGGAGAGAGGCAGAAGACCTGGGTGCAAACCATTGTCTTGGGGTTTAAAATTAAGGTTTTTGTTTCGTTTTAAATTAATATGGTGTCCACCTTGATCCATTTCCGGAAAAGCAGCTTCCCAACTCCCCCTGCCCCCCCCAACTCATAAAACAACCCGAGCTCCACTTTAGCAAGGGTCGGGTTCCTTTTCAGAACCTCGGACAGCTCCTCGCGCTTGCCTTTCCGTTTGTACCTTCGCGAGCCTGAAACGGAGAATTGCCACACTGTAGCTAACGAAACACCCCAGCTCAGCGATTCGGTCTAGCTGTCGTGCAGTTTTTCGACTTCTAAAGGACTCTTGGTCTTGCCTGGTTTGCACATAAAATGTGTTGGGGTGGGGGGTCGTATGTAGAAACTGAGGGAAGCTTCTGCAGCATTGCTTTTATCCTTGCTTGTGTCTTTTGTTTGTGGCATCTTGGATTGTAGTAACGGAAGGAGGGGTTTGTTTGGTTTTTTGAAATAAAGTTTAGGATCGCTGTATGAGATTTTGTTTTTTATGGTAATGCCCCTGCGGTGCTCGTCTCTGCTGCTGATTTCTGCAGGAAGGGGGGGACAGCAGCTCCCCCGTGGTCCGCACCATCTGCCTGTGTGACCTTTCGCCTTCTCAAGGACAAATTAGTAGGAAAGGCTGGGGGGCGCAGAGGATGCAGGGATAAGCGAGCCATGCTTACTGGCTGACTCAAAACAACAACGAATTTGCACAGCGATTGCAAGAAGCCTGCAATGGAGTGATCCACCCCCCCCCACCCCCATCTGACATGTGCCACGGGAAACTGCGCTCGCTCGCTCTTACCATCCCACTCCCGGCCAGCTGCTCCAGGAATTCTGCCCCAGCTTATGCAAAGAAGGTTTTTACCTCTCTTTTTTTTAAACTAATCTTCCCTACACCCGCCTCCAGATTTAGAGCCCCCGATTTTGAACACTGTTCAACCAGAGGCTTTTTTGGGTGGCCTCAGTGGGGATGGGGAAGGGAAAGAGAGAGGTAGGTTAAATTGATTTGATCCCATTTAAAACTGAAACAGTTTTAGCATCTAAAAGGCTGTTCATTAAAAAAAAAAATGTCTGCTTTATAGGGGGAGCTCAGAAATTTTTAAAAACTGTACATTTTTTAAATTAAACTCCGACCGGGCTTGGACCGCAACAAATGCAAAATTAGCCCATTCATAGCAACAGGGATATGCAAGTTCAACTCTCCCCACCCCCATCAACCGCACATACTCATAGCTCAACATATTGCCATCTTTCGCTCTTTCTATAATGGCTCCTTACTTAATCCTTCAGAGCTCAATCCAATCCCATTTGTGTGGGGGGGAGGCTGTCTTTTAACCTTTAAGTGCTTAAAAACAGGGCATATCTGCCAAGAGCTGGAGAGATAGAGGAAGGTATTTTTTGTTGTTGCTGTTGTTTTTAATCATCATTGTGAAAGAGAAAGGTTTGAGGAAAGAAACATCTCTCAAGCCTGTATTTGAACCTTCCTGAAGGATGTTTATTCTTCATCAAGAAGATCAGGTCCCTTATTTGCCTAAACAAGAGTGAGGTAGCTAGCTCTTGGCAGATTACCAATGAGATTGATTGATGGATTGATTGATTGTGTTCTCATGCACAGGAGTAAATACAGTGCAGTCCTAAACAGCCTAACACCCTTCTAAATCCTTTGCAATCAACTGGTTTAGAAGGGTGTAATGCTGTTTAGGATGGTACTGCCTGCCACTGAACATTTATTGCTGGAGAGTCTCTTGATTGTAATAAGATGTCGCTGTCCTCTAGCTCAAAAGAACAGATCCCCGTTGAGAGAGAGAAGTATATGTTTATGTATTCAGATTGCTATCTAATTTTTTATATATTTATATTTATTATTATTTATTTTTGTATTTATACCCTGCCCTCCCCGTGAATGGGCTCAGGGCAGCTTACAAGAGGGGAAAAAATATGCCCATACATAAAACAGAATAAAAACAGTAAAAACCAACAAATATTACAAATAAAGTGCTCAAATTTACACAAGATGGTCATTCATTTGAGGTAGCTGATTTTTCACGGAGGTAGGTAGTGTCCAGTAGATGTTAAACTGTTCAATCCAGCGGAACCTGCCCAGCGCTGTATTGTGGCCAGATCTTCTGTAGGGGCATCTCCTTACTCCAGTTGTTACCAACACCATTGGTAGTGGTGGTAGTAATAGTGATAGTGGCATCTCCTACATAAAGCCTGGTGGAAGAGCTCCATCTTACAGGCCCTGCGGAACTGTACTAGGTCCCGCAGGGCCCTGATCTCCTCCAGGAGCTCATTCCACCAGGTAGGAGCCGCCACTGAGAAGGACCTGGCCATTGTCGTGGCAAGCCTTGCCTCCCTGGGGCCTGGAATCCCCAGGCGATGTTGCATCCCAGACTGAAGTGCTCTTAGGGGTCTATGTGGGGAAAGGCAGTCCCTCAGGTATGTTGGACCCTGGCCATGTAGGGCTTTAAAGATAAGCACCAGCACTTTGAAATGGATCTGGTATGCTATTGGCAGCCAGTGCAGTGCTTTCAACCCAGGCCAGATGTGCTTCCACTTGGGGAAACCCATCAACAGCCTGGCCGCTGCATTCTGCATGGGCTGCAGCTTCTGCATCTGCAACAAAGGCAGCCCCATGTAGAGAGCGTTACAGCAGTCTAGCCTCGAGGTGACCATCACATGGATCACTGTAGCCAGGTCATCGCGGTCGAGGAAGGGAACCAACTGCCAAGCCAGCCTAAGATGGTAAAAGGTTGATTTGGCCGTGGCTGCCACCTGGGCCTCTATAGTTAAGGAGGAATCCAGGAGCACTCCCAAACTCCTAACCTCCAACGCTGGCACCAAAGGCGCCCCATCGAAGGTCAGGAGAGGGATCCCCAACCCCAAACCAACCCAACTCAAGCACAGGACCTCCGTCTTCGCTGGGTTTAGTTTCAACTGGCTCAACCTGAGCCACCCAGCCATGGCCTGTAAAGCCCAGTTCAGATCTTCTGGGTTGGAGTCCAACTGGCCACCCAGCATTAAATAGAGCTGGGTGTCATCCACATATTGATGACACTTCAGCCCATGCCTCCGGGCAATCTGGGCGAGGGGGCACATATAGATGTTAAATAATATCGGGTAAAGCGCTGCCCCCTGAGGCACACCGCATTCAAGTGGGTTCCTCTGGGACTGCTGTTCCCCTAGTACCACCCTCTGTCCCTGACCTTGGAGGAAAGATACAAGCCATTGCAAGGCAAGCCCCTGTATCCCCGCGTTGGTGAGGCGGTGGGTCAGCAACTGGTGGTTGAGCGTATCAAACCAAATGTGGCTGAGAGATCTAACAACAACAGTGCTGCTGCACCTCCTTGATCCAGATGCCTCCAAAGATCATCAATAAGGGCAACCAGTACTGTCTCCGTCCCATGACCTGGGCGGAAGCCAGACTGGAATGAATCAAGGACAGAAGCGTCATCCAGAAAATGGATTTCTGGCTGGCTAGTTTCTATTCCCCTCCCCAATCATTTCTTTCATCTTCTTTTACAAAATTATTTTACAGAGGAGGTTTGCCATGGATAGATTACATAATTAATTATGGTATTGTTCATTATCATATAACATCACAGCAATCATATCAAACATCTTGAATTTTAACAGTACATTAATACCCCACATTTAAAAAACAACATAAGTGCCATGGAATGACAAAAAGAGTTTATTTGTGAAATGTTACTCTTAGGGGATTCCCCCATGCTCTTTTCTTATTTCTTTCACAGATGGGTGCCCAACTTCAAGAGCCACTCACTTGGAAGGCAAAGGGGCTTACAGCCCAGGGACTCAATTCCTTGCATATCCCTACCTTTAGAAAAAAGCACTGTGCATCTCTTCCTCAATAGCTAAGGGACCCTACAGGAATATATATTCATCCCTCTGCTGAGGAAATCAGTGTAATAAACCGTTCAAGCATGGGCCAGACCAGGCCAGCTGAATCCCTGGAGATGGACTGCCAGATTGTTATAACCCACGTAAATGGCATATCCCCCCCTTTCTGCCTCATCCCAATATATGGCTTCAGCACTAGCAATGTGTGCATGACTTCACAGCTTACTCCTTGACAGCAACCACAGAAAAAGGACACAGGCTACTGTCTCTATCACCATTATACCACAAGAACACAGATCTATCCTTTGAAGGATTGCCAATGGAAAAACCCTACAACATACAAGTTAGAGGTTGAACCTTATGGCAGATGGGGCTCAGTGCAGAACCATATATGGCTCTATAAACAAGTAAATGAATTCTTTACATTAAGATCTATTAAGGATTGGTGGGATGCTAGAATAACCAAACAGTAAGGGCTACTGAGAGATGCTTTACAGGAAGGGAATAGCTGCCAGGAATCCAAGCACAAACCATGTGCAAAGTTAGGTTTGTGAGCTATAACCACTGCACTCCTCTGCATATTTATGCCTTATTGTGAGAACCCAGGTGTGCCATTTTCCTAAAAAAGGACATGCGGCTACCTGTGTTTAGATTGCAGAAGGTTTATGGACATTAATCAGCATGCTGATTATCGGTACGATATCCTTTCAGTTATTTGCAGATGGGCTTTCTGATACTGGACCTTGGTTGATCTCTCACTCATTTGATACTAATTGTATAAGGTTGCAAATCCCTGATCTAGTTGGAAGAACACCTCTAGCAGACAGCAAGGACTGCTGATTCTGTTCAAATGTAGAAAGAACAAATAAAGATTGAATGAGTCAACCAAGCAACCACTGGGATAAAAAGTGAGGTATAAATGAGATGATGATGATGATGACAACGACAACAACAATAACAACAACAACATGTTTCTTCCATCTTCAATCAGTAGCTAGGGCAGAAAATATCTTCCTTAAACGATAAATAGTGATCACTTAGAATCTGAATTCAAGAAACTGCCAGACATTGAGTCTTTTCTGTTTCTTTGTGTGCAGATTCATACCACAGCTTCCAGGCTCTAGTTCTAGCTATTTCCAAAACGCACCCCTGGCATAACTCAACCATACTGTTTCATATAGTTGCAGCAATGAGTCACAGGAGAATTAGCATGATGGTTGACATTGCCCCATCTGTCTACCCTGGGGGAGAAGTTGGGCTTGGCCCTCTACATTTCTTCAGACACTAATTTAAAAGGAATTTTGTTTTGGAACAGTGAAACTGACAATGTTTGGTAGGCAGGAGAGAAACTGACTAGGCTTGGAAAATGCAACACTTCTTTTGATAAGATGTACAGCAAAATGCCCCTGGGAGCCCTTCAATAGTAACTTTAAAAAGAAGCATTTTGTCTAATTTTTTTTAGTTTTTAGATATTTATACCTCACTGTTCCCCTCAGTGGAGAGCAAAGTGATGTACAACATTGTTCTCTCCTCCAATTTATCACAACCACCCTGTGATGTGGGTTAGGGTAAGAAACAGCAAAGAGCCTAAGGTCACCTGGCAAACGCATGGCAGAGTGAGGATTCAAGCCTGGGTCTCCCAGATCCTAATTAGACACCAACCACTACACCACATCTTCAAGCTGTACACATTTATGGCATATTAATTTATTACATTTTTGTCCTACCTTTCTTCCATCATGGGACTTGACACTACAGACGTTTATTTGATGCATTTATACCCTGCTTTTGCAGCCAGACTGGCTCCCTGTGTGGTTTGCAATTCAAATCTTTTGTGTGTGTGTGTGAAGTGCTGTCAAATTGCAGCCAACTTATAGCAACCCCAGCAAGGGGCATCCAAGGCAAGTGAGAAGCAGAGGTGGTTTGCCCTTGCTTTCCTCTGAACAGTCTTCCTTTTTTTTCAATTTCTAATTATGTTTTTATTTTAATAATTCTTTTATTGTTTGCCACACACATTACATACAAACACAAAAACAGACAAACAAATAAACAAAAAAGAGCACAATAACATACCATAAAAGGTGAGGATACACTAACAATTTATCATTATAGCCCATATATAAATCATACAAATTATTCCTTTTGCTAGACTGTTGTGATCTTTTCCCATTATAGTTATCAATAGCCAACAATTTATTAATGTTGCCTCATTAATCGTTTTTACTCTTTAACAGCTTCTCTATTCGGTTTCCTGTACCCTGATTTTTGACCCAACTATAAAACTTTGCCCATGTTCTTTCAAATTGCACATCTGTCCTTTATTTTAAATAAAAAGTAAGCTTATCAATTTCAGTCGCTTCCAGTATTCTATCTATAATTTCAGTTTGGGTTGGTAAGTCTGTTTTTTGCCAATATCTGGCAAACATAATTCTTGCGGCAATAATATGTAATATCCAATGAAGATCCTTTTTTTGACATTCTTTTGGGAAAATAGTCAACAAAAACAGTTCAGGAGTAAAGGGGATAGAGATCCCTAAACTTTTCTGAATTGTTTCATGAACTTCTCTCCAGTAGGCTTTTGCTTTCCCACATTTCCACTACATGTGGTAAAAGGTTCCTGTTATTTTCTGGCATTTCCAGAAAAGATTGGAGGACTTGGGGTTCATTTTTGAAAGTAAATCAGGTGTAATGTACCACCTATGAAACATTTTATAAATGTTTTCTTTGTAAGATATTGCTCTGGTCATTTTTAGGCTCTTCTTCCAGATCTGGGACCATTGTTCAAGATCAATGCTGTAACCTATGTTTTGGGCCCATTTTATCATTACAGTTTTCACAACTTTATATAGATGAACAGTCTTCCTTGATGGACTGGTCTCCCTTCCAAGTACCAGCCCTGCTTAGCTTCTGAGATCTGACAAGATTGAGCTACACCATGCTGCTTTCCCTCCCTCAAATCTTTTACTTTTTTCTTTTACAAAAGTTAAAACCAGTTGCTGTGATGCATATGGTCTTTCATATTATAGTAGATTTTCACAATAAAAGTAGGTTAGGCTGAGAGAATGTGCCTGGTCCATGGTCATCCAGTGAGCCTTCATGGCAGAATGGAAATCTGGACCTGCATTTCACCAGACCTTAGTCCAAAACTCAGACCACAACACCTTGCTGGATAGGGAGAAACTATACTTCAAACAAAGGATTCCCAGGCAGTCTCTCTTCTAGCCACTGAAAAGAGCCAGGCCTGCTTAGCATTCACAAGACTGCCGAATCACAGGATGTCCAACTATAATCTACAACTTCCATTCCTTGTCTTATCACTACAATATCATCCTTATTTTACTCCTCAGGAATGCTTCCAGTGAAGAATACAGAAATGCACCTGATATTCTTTTTCATTGGTGTTGAGCCTGTATAAAAAGGGCACTTCACCCACAGCTACTCTAGGGATGGCCCTGGCAAAATCTGCAAGCATCATGGGAACTAATGCAAGCTGAGGTGAAATAGCAAGATCACAGACATCGAAACAGTTGGTCTCCTTCTGTTCTGCCTCCCCCATGCATCATAACAGCACTCAGGGATGACAGCAATAGGAGGGAATGCTGTGTCATCAATAATTAACATGGCACTTTGAACATCAGTGGAGCTTCACAGAGTGTTGAGCATTCATTTTTGCAACAATGGTATATGTGTGTGCGAAAGAGAACTGTTATTCTTGTACCCATTATATAGAAGATCAATTGATGCCAACAGCCTTTTCCACCAACTCATCTATAGCTGGACTTGGATCTGAATCCAAATGTTCTGGGTACAAAAGTCAACACTAATTTTGATCCATAACAGGGCTCACAGTTTGTGTGATCCCCCCCCCAGTGCAATGGGGCTTACAAAACCATTCTCCCATCCTCCATTTTATCCTTACAACACCCCTAGGCTAGGTTGAGAGTATGTAATTGGCCCAAATTCCACCAGAAAGTTTCCATGGAAGGGTGAGGGTTCAAACTTGGGTCCCCCAGATCCTAGTCTGACACTCTAAAACACAACACCAACCCATACAATGTTTGCCCTGTGGGAAAAAGCCAGGAGACTTGTAACCCAAGGCTACTTCACACATAGGGGAAGACTGCTTAGGGACATTCAATGCCTACAGTATTTGAATTCAAAACACACTCATCAATATAAGTCTATAGGGGAAAACCATAGGAGGGGGAAAGGAAGACTCAGATAATGAAAGCAACTGGAGGGATAACCCTCTATGGATCCCTGCTTTACGGAACAAGATATGAAATGATTAAAATGTGCAATTGGCCCAACAGCACCAGGAACAACATTTAGCAAGCCTCTACTATTTTAGCACTAGTTCAGACAGTTCAGTTTCCCAGTCCCTCAGCCAACACAATTGCCACTCACTTTAGATATGCAGCTGCAAGACTCTAAAGACATTCACACACACTGGGACTTGACCCCACGCACTATGCCCACTTCCTGCAAAGAGAACACTCAGGAAGCCAGGGCGGGGGGGTGATACACTCATCCTTATTCCAGCATTCCCATTGCCGACTCTTGTGGTATAGTGGTTAGAGTGTCAAACTAGGATCTGGGAGAGCCAGATTTGAATTCCCTCTCATGCCAAGGAAGCTTGCTGGGTGACTTTGGGCCAGTCGCACCCTCTCAGCCTAACCTACTTCACAACTTTGTTGAGATGAAATGAAGGAGAGAATGCTGTAAGACACTTTTGGTCCTCATTGAGGAGAAAAATCTCCCTATATTATAAAAGCCTTTTGGTGGTGGCACTCTCCAGAACATTCCACATTCTCCAGAATTGGTTGGTGCTCTGGTGTTCCACTCACAGGGAGTCTGTCTCCACTGGCTGCATTACTGCTTCCCTTGGCATGGCCCCACACCCAGAGGCAGCACCCGGAATCTTGGCCTCACTCTCCTTGGAGCAGCCAGATGGGATAGACAGTCCAGCAGCCAGGGACCTGAGCCCGATCATGCCACCGCCATGGTCATCCTCACGCCAGCGCAGGTAGCTGGCCAGCCTATGTGCAACTGATGGAAGGACAGGACAGCCGCTCCAGTGAGGGTGGACACCCGATACTGCTGCATCTTCACCCAAGCCCGGCTACAGGTAGCTGGCTGGCCTGCGCCCAGACAACAGATGTGCCAGCCACTCCAGCGTGGGGGAGTGGGCCTCGGGCTGAGCCCGGTCCTGCTGCTGCCACCACAGCCATCCGAGCCCAGCTACCGGCAGCTGGTAGCATGCACTGTCTTCTGCTCACTGTGCTCAGAGCCGATGCAAGGCACGGACGGGACCACCTAGCCTTGGCCTGCTGCCTCCGGCCCCGGCTTGAGCTGCCCTGGCCTCCGCCCCCACCTTCTTCCTCACAAGATTCCAGATGCCTTGCCCGTATCTTTTATACCAAAGGACATCAATATGTTCCCACCACTCTTAAAGTTTTTAATCATAAAATACCACCCAAACTGCTTCATGGTATTCCAATTTGGGTCTCAGCTTGTAACAAAGCTGTAGATCAGGTCCAATCCAAGTTCCTGA
The DNA here is from genome assembly GCA_029375565.1 of Gekko gecko. Taxonomy (NCBI): domain Eukaryota; kingdom Metazoa; phylum Chordata; class Lepidosauria; order Squamata; family Gekkonidae; genus Gekko; species Gekko gecko. Next base: position 209,958,169 of record JAPDNY010000005.1, on the reverse strand, counting down.
AGAAAATCTTGGGGCTACCAGCATGTGTACCATATGCAGCTATGTGCCTGGAGACAACCCAAATGTCTACGATGGCATGGACCATAAAAACAGGTTGCTTACCTGTAACTGATGATCTTCGAGTGGTCATCTGTGCATTCACACCTATGGGATCCAGTGCGCCTGCGCTGATCCAGTCAGTGTTGTACAAAGCTCACAACGGGATTTTTGCGCCTCCGCCCTGGGCCTGCACGGGAACCCCTATCGCATATGCCCAAGGGGGTGGGGGCACGGACATCCCACCAGTTCCTTCTGACCGCTATCAACCCGAGTCATGTGTGAGAACAACTGAGGATGACAGCAGTGGGGAAGGACGGGCAGGTGGTGTGAATGCACAGATGACCACTTGAAGATCATCAGTTACAGGTAAGCAACCTGTTTATCTTGTTCGTGGTCTCTGTGCATCACACCTACGGGAGATTAAAAAGCAGTGGCTCACCTGGAGGTGGGTGTTGGCAGACTCAGCGAGTCACAGCAGACAGGACCAGACAACCTGAGTCACCCTTCTGTTGCTTACGGACATCCAGAGCGTAGTGTTTGATTAACATGGTTGGCGTGGACCACGTAGCTGCTCTGCAGATGGACGTGAGTGATGTGCCCTTCGGAAAGGCCGTAGAGGTTGCCATGGACCTGCTAGAGTGTGCCTTCAGGTGAGGGGGGAGTGACTGCTTTGCCAGAGAGTAGCAGAGTCTGATTGTTCCAACGATCCATTTGGACAGATGTTGGGGTGAAATGCACAACCCTAAGAAAGGCGAACTGTAGGAGAGGAACAGCGCCTTATCACATCTAGTAGATTGAGTCCTGTTCAAGTAAAAACGAAGTGCCCTCTTGACATCGAGGGTGTGAAGTAGGTGCTGCTCCTCCCTGTCAGGACGGGGAAAAAAGTCCAGTAAGAATATTTCAGCATTGAGGTGGAACTCTGAGACGACCTTAGGGAGGAACAAGAGGTCTGGTACCAGACATACTCCATTTGGAAGGAAAACCAGATAAGGTGGGTCATGGCGTAGTGCCATGAGTTCGCTGACCCTCCTGGCTGAGGTGATAGTCACCAGGAAGGCTGCCTTTTAGGCTACATAGTGGAGATCACATGTTGCCATAGGTTCAAAAGATTGTCTGCTGAGATGACAAAGTACCAGTGGTAAGTCCCACAACTCTGTAGGTGCAGCCACAGGGGGATGTAACCTAATGAGGCCTTTCAGGAATTGTTTTGAGGTTGGATGGGAAAAAATTGTATAGCCATCCAGACCCTGATGGTATGCAGAGATTGCCACCAGGTAAACCCTGCTGGACGAGTGGGAAAGACCCTGATCCTTGAGGGAAATGAGGAAGTCAAGGATCCTGTCAAGGCTGACAGAAGATGGAGCTTCATTGGGAGAGCGGAGGTAAGAGAGGAATTTGTTCCACTTTCTCTGATATGAAAAGCACATGGATTCCTTCCTCGCATTGCAGAGGACCTCAGAGACTGTAGCAGAGAATCTCAGGGCTGTATTCTCCAAGCCGTTAGTTTTAAGGTGTTCACCTCTGGATGGAACAGCATTCCGTTCTCCTCTGTGAGAAGGTCTGGAACCCTGGGGAAGTGGTGGTACCTGCCCCTTGCCAGACGCAGTAGGACAGGGAACCAGGGTTGCCTGGGCCACCATGGTGTCATGAGTATGTAATTCAGATGAAGTTTCACCAGTTTGTGCACCACTCTTAGAAGCAGGGGCAGAGGGGGAAACATGTAAAGGAATGTCCCTTCCCATGGAAACAGGAGGCCATCTCCTAGGGAGAGTGGATCCTTTCCCCCCTGGCTGCAGAAATGGATGCATTTCGCGTTCTCCCTGGAAGCAAAGATGTCGATGTCTGGAATGCCCCATTGTTGGAACAGGGGCCGGAGGTATGACCAATTCAGTTTCCACTCGTGACGATAAGTGAGACCCCTGCTGAGGAGGTCAGCCTCCATGTTCAGGACACCTGGGATGTGTGTGGCTACTGGGATGATGTGGTTGGCCATGCACCAATCCCACAATTCCATCGCTAGCCAACAGAGGCTCTGGGACACTGTCCCTCCCTGATGGTTCACGTAGCAGAGTGCTGTGGTGTTGTCCATTAGGATGGCTACGCAGTGCCCTCGAAGAAGAGGTTGGAAGGCCTGAAGAGCCAGTTTGATTGCCAGCAGTTCGAGAAAGTTGATATGCTTGGCCGCTGTCCCAGCATCCCAGAGGTACCCGATGCTGACGCCGTTGAGATGGGCTCCCCATCCCCATAGGGAGGCATCCGTTGTTATAGTGAGGGAGTGAGGGATCTTGATTGAGACATGAAGGCAGGCCTTAAGTTCCTCAGAAACCAGAGTTGGAGGAGCCTCATATGAAGCTTTGCCAGTGGGAGGACAGATGTAGTGGCCGACATATGCCCCAACAGGCATTGGATGTTGAAAGCCGTGGACAATGGAGAAGTGCGTACAGACTTCGCAAGGGAGGATAGGGTTATAGCTCTGTCTGCTGGGAGGTAAGCCCTGCAGGAGACTGTGTCCAAGAGCGCTCCGATAAATTGCACCCTCTGGAATGGCTCCAGGTGGGACTTCGGGAGGTTGACTTGAAGCCTCAGGGAGGCTAGTAGATGTAAACTCCGAGCAATGTGCTCGCGTAGGAGCGTGAGGGTGTCTGCTACCAGAAGCCAGTCGTCGATATAGGGGAAGATGGTGATCCCCTGGAGATGAAGGTGTGCAGCCACCACCACCATGGTTTTGGTGAAGACCCTCGGTGCAGTAGATAGGCCAAAGGGGAGGCACTTGTATTGGTAATGACGGTCCCCTATGGCGAAGCAGAGGTATTTCCAGTGGGATGGATGTATGTTGAGGTGGAAATAGGCATCCTGGAGGTCGATGGTAGTCATCCAAGAGCCCCAAAGTTAGGAGAGGGAGAATAACCTGGAGGGTCATCATTTTGAATTTTCGGTAAACGTTCAGGTCCCAAAGATCCAAGATGGGCTGCAGTCCCCCATTGCGCTTCGGTACCGCAAAGTAGCAGGAGTAGAACCCTGTCCGTTCCGATGCCTTCGATACCGATTCTATCGCATCCTTCTGTATCAAGGAGTCGACCTCTTGTAGAAGGATGGGAGAGGGAGGGGTGGGGTGGACGACCAGGAGGGTAGGGAAATCGACAAATTTGATGATGTAACCATGGGTCACAACGGATAAGACCCAGGTATCTGTGGTGATAGTTCTCCATGAGGAGAGGAAGGGGGAGAGACGCGTTGTCTCCGTTGACAGGATGTGGGGAGAGTCAAAGTCCCTGCTTAGGGCCACGCTGTTTTTTTGATCTGGGCTGCTGTTGGTGGAAGCCCAATCTCGACTTTGGTTGGTAAGAATACTGCTGGCGATTTCCGACAAAGAGATGACGGGGTCTCCAAACGTTGTCAGGAGAAGGTTTGGTCAGATACGGGTGCCGGGGCACATAACAGGACCAGGATCTCTGCCAGAAGGAACGCTGGTGTGCAGATACCCCCAAGGCCTTGGAGACTTTAATGCTCTTATCGAGCTCTTGCAAGGCAGAGTCGTTCGACAAATGGAAAAGACCTTCCCCGTCGAAAGGGAGATCCTCGATATAGGCCCTGATGTCATGCGGCAGAGAGGTGGTTCTATGCCATGCATGCTGTCAGAGAGACACAGAGGATGCCATCGATGTGGAGCAGGCATCCAATGTCTGCTTGGAGGTATTGAGGAGCTGTTTCGCTACAAGTTTAGTTGGTGAGTGATGGGGGAGGATCGACTGGGGAGGAGAGGGCAGTGGTTTGGAGATCGATGTGGAAGGTGGTCGACGACTAGGGGAATGCGACTGATGACGATGGGGGTCGCAGGTCTCCTACTCCCTTGGCAGCAACCACGGAATGGAGGAAAACCAATATGGCATGTCAGGACAATGCTCATATGCGTACCCTGGTGGTCCATATGGAAATCCCGACGGGGATTCACGAGGTGGCCGAGGGGGATGATATCTATCCATTCAAGGATCGTAGTCATCCCATCGAATGCGATCTGCACAGTATGGAGAGCGAGACCTGTCCTGGGCTCAGTATCGAGGGCGGGAGGATCGCTCACTGGCCCAGGAGGCCATCGACGGAGAGTGAGGACCAGCCTCTTGCATCTCGAAAATCAGGTCGACCTTGAGATCAGAGGGTACGACCAAAGCAGCCTTCTTTGGTGGGCGTCAAGAGTCGTGCACCGGAGGGTTCAGCTGCCTCGGAGGTGAGTCCAGAATCTCCACAGGTGGTTCAATATGGACCTTTGGCAGCTCTGGTATAATATGTTGGGCCTGAAGGGATTGCTGCTGCTTGTCGACCTGCAGAGCAGAGCCCTTGGGAGGAATCTCACTATGCACACCGTGGGACTTACGCGCGTCTCCCATTTTATGGGCATTGTTACCCTTAGATTTGTCCTTCTTCACCTTTTTAATGGGCATCGACACTGAAGAAGTCCATTTAGGGTTGCCCTTTTTCTTTGAGGCAAGTGCCGTATCGGAGGTGGACTTGCCTGGTTTAGGTGGTTTCGGTGTTGAAGGTTCTTTCGACATCGATGCCTATGACATCAATGGTCTTGGGCCCGAATGCTCTGCTTCCATTGTGGGGGATGATGGTGCAAGAGCGGACTCCCACAGAGCGACCTTTAGTCTCGCAGCCCGTTTTTTTCAAGTTTGATTTGAAAAGCGGGCGCAAAAGGAGCAAGCCTCCGGCCGATGGCTCTCACCGAGACAGAAAATACAAAGACAGTGCTCGTCTTTGGGAGCTAGCTTGCTACCGCAAGCGGAGCACCTCTTAAAACACCCCCTGTAAAGTACTGGGTTCCGTGCCTCATGACTCGGATGACAACATAAGAGAAGACGTGTTTATTCGTACTTCACAACAAAGACAAACAGTAACGGCCGGAGGCTAACTATATACAGTAAGGGGGGGGATGCCCCACATTCCTATTGGCGGGTTTGAATCTCCCGCCAATGCTCCCACTGGCTCCCTTTTGGCGAGCTCAGGAGCCTAGTCCCTATTGTTCTCAGGAATGGAGCTCGGCTGCTTTCTGCCTGCTCAGGCTCCTGGTCATAGGACATAACAACCCCAACATTTACTTTCCATAGACTGACTTGTCTGAGGCAGTCTGAGGAGTTGGGGGGGGGAATGGACAAGGTCCGAAGACCGCAAAAATCTGGAGAAAAAAGACCTCCAAGTGTCCCTTCACACAGAAGACAAAACAAAAGAAAAAAAGAAACAAAAAACTGAAGAAAAAAAGTGATCTAAAGATCCCTGCTGTGAGGCAGAAAAATTCTCTGAGCACCAACCAACAGGAGCTGCGTACAGCGAGGCAGTCAGAAGAGAACTGGTGGGAAGTCTGTGCCCCCGCCCCCTTGGGCATGCGCAGTAGGGATTCCTGCGCAGACCCAGGGCGGAGGCACAAAAATCCCATTGTGAGCTTTGTACAACACTGACCAGATCAGCACAGGCGCACTGGATCCCATAGGTGTGATGCACAGAGACCACAAAGAAGATCCTTTAAATTTTGGCCGCACCTGCATTTCAGATGCGGCCCAAACAGTCTTGTGATACTCATGCTAACAGAATCACATCTATCAACTTGGCTGGCTAACATAGAGAAAAAAATCTCGTCAATTGGCTTTAGGTTGGATAATCCGGTATTTCTGTCTGAGCAGAAGGCTTTTGCCTTGCTCAAACAAAGACTTCTCGACATAGAAGGGCAAGATCTGAGAAGACTTGCACACAGACGCTGCTCTCCCGTGAGTATGGGACTCTCTTTCAGCCACATTTCCTCAGGATATCTGGCAAGACTGACTCAGTCCCATCTTTGTAGCACTTTTATGCTAGCCCGGTTCGATGTTCTTCCCTCAGCAGTCTTATCAGGAAGGTTCAAGAAAATTCCCTATAGAGCTAGACTCTACCCCTGTGGGTTGGAGGGAACTGAATCTATTAGGCATGTGCTTTTGTACCGTAAATTTCACTATGATATCCATGCTGCTTATATTGAACCTGTGATCGACCCCTTACTGGGTCAATCAGATGAGTACAAAATTATTTCTCTATTGTCTTCTCAGAATATAGAAATCCTGGAACTGGTAGCAAAGTTCTTTTATGAGGTAGCTAAGAACATAAGAGAAGTCAATGTTGAATCAGGCCAATGGCCCATTTAGTCCAACACTCTGTCACACAGTAGCCAAAAATACCAGGTGCCATCAGGAGGTCCAGCAGTGGGGCCAGAACACTAGAAGCCCTCCCACTGCTGCCCCCCCAGCACCAAGAATAGAGTGCATCACCTGCCCCAGACTGAGAGTTCCTAGCTATACCTTGTGGCAAATAGCCACTGATGGACTTCTGCTCCATATGTTTATCTAATTCCCTCTTGAAACTGTCCATGCTTGCAGCTGCCACCACCTCCTGTGGCAGTGAATTCCATATGTTAATCACTCTTTGGGTGAAGAAGTACTTCCTTTTATCTGTTCTAACCCAACTGCTCAGCAATTTCATGGAGTGCCCACGAGTTCTTGTATTGTGAGAAAGGGAGAAAAGTACTTCTTTTTCAACCTGCTCAATCCCATTCATAATCTTATAAACCTCGATCATGTCACCCCTCAGCTGTCATTTCTCCAAGCTAAAGAGCCCCAAGCGTTTTAACCTTTCTTCATAGGGAAAGTGTTCCAACCCTTTTATCATTCTAGTTGCCCTTCTCTGCACTTTTCCCAATGCTATAATATCCTTTTTGAGATGTGGCAACCGGAACTGTACACAGTATTCCAATGATTTATACAGGGGCATTATGATACTGGCTGATTTGTTTTCTATTCCCTTCCTAATAATCCCCAGCATAGTGTTGGCCTTCTTTATTGCAGTTACACACTGTCTAGACATTTTCATTGAGTTATCTACTACGACTCCAAGATCTTTCTCTTGGACAGTCTCTGCCGGTTCAGACCCCATCAATGTGTATTTATATTTAGGATTTTTGGCTGCATCACTTTGCACTTGGCCACATTGAACCCAATTTGCCACGTTGCCATCCACTCACCCATCCCCGACAGATCCCTTTGGAGTGCCTCACAATCCTCCCTGGTTTTCACTACTCTGAACAACTTTGTGTCATCTGCAAATTTAGCCACTTCACTGCTTACTCCTAATTCCAAATAGTTAATAAACAAGTTAAAAAGCATCAGACCGAGTACTGATCCCTGTGGTACCCCACTGCTTACCACCCTCCATTGAGAAAGTTTCCCATTTATACTCACTCTCCGTTTCCTATTTATAAGCCAGTTTTTGATCCACAAGAGGACTTGTCCTTTTATCCCATGACTATTGAGCTTACTTAGGAGCCTTTGATGAGGAACTGTATCAACAGCTTTCTGGAAGTCAAGGTAAACAACATCTATTGGGTCCCCCTTGTCCACATCTTTGTTCAGTCCCTCAAAAAACACTAACAGGTTGGTGAGACAAGATCTTCCCTTACAGAACCCATCCTGAGTCTGCCTCAATAAATTTGGTTCATCAATGTGCCTACTAATTCTTTCCTTAATAACAGTTTCCACCAACTTGCCCGGTATTGATGTCAGACTGACTGGCCTGTAATTTCCCGGATCTCCCCTGGAGCCCTTTTTAAAGATGGGAGTGACATTAGCTACCTTCCAGTCCTCAGGAATGGAGGCAGATTTTAAAGAAAGATGACATATTTTTGTAAGGAGATCCACAAGTTCACCTTTGAGTTCTTTCAGAACTCTTGAATGAATGCCATCCGGGCCTGGTGATTTATTAGTTTTTCAATTGTCCATCAGTCATAGGACTTCCTCTCTTGTCTTTCAAACCCCCTCCCGAAATCGATGGTTCTGGAGTGGGCAAGCACTTGTCATCTTCCACAGTGAAGACAGAGGCAAAAAATGCATTCAGCTTCTCAGCCATTTCCCTGTCATCCTTCAGTAGTCCTTTTACCCCTCATTCATCCAAGAGCCCCACTGCCTTCCTGGCTGGTTTCCTATTTCTAATGTATTTGAAGAAAGTTTTATTGTTCGCCTTTATGTTTTTTGCTATATGCTCCTCATATTCCCTTTTTGCTTGCCTGGTCACAGACTTGCATGTTATTTGCCACAGCCTGTGTTCCCTTTTATCAACCTCACTGAGACTAGCTTTCCACCGCTTAAAGGAATCCTTCTTACCTTTTACAGCCTCCATTACTTTATTTGTTAACCATGCAGGCTTTTTTCTATACCTATTTGTGCCTTTCCTAACCTGAGGTATATATTTTTTCTGAGCTTCTAGGATTGTCTTTTTAAATAGTCTCCAAGCTTCCCCAATGGTTTTGACCTTCTCCACTCTTCCTTTCAATTTCTTCCTCACGTGTCCCCTCATACCAGAGAAGTTACCCCTTTTAAGGTTAAAAGTGGTTGCGTCAGTCTTTTGGGGCAACTCCCTATTTGTACAAATGCTAAACTCAATGACATTATGGTCACTGTTCCCAAGCGGTCTAATCACTTTTACATCTCTCACCAGGTCTTGGGCGTTACTTAGGACCAAATCCAGGATCGCCTCTCCCCTGGTAGGATCTGTGACCATCTGTTCCGTAGCACAGTCATTGAGAGTGTCTAAAAACTCAATCTCTTTTTCCCGACTAGAACTCAGATTGACCCAATCAATGTGTGGGTAGTTAAAGCCAATGTGTGGGTAGTTAAAGTTAGGAGAAGAGCTTCATCTTAAGACAATTCAGAATATGATACCCCCCTTGGTTATTTTGAGGCTTTATCCTGCATGTTGTACTGTACCTTCTATGCCAATAAAGGTATTGTATTTGTATTTGTAATTTGACTCCAGATGCCGGCTCCTCCTGTGGCTACCCGATCCAGCAAGAGGCGAAAGCACTGCACTCTATCTTCATATGGCCTCTTCTCTGCTGCCACAATTGCACAATCCCAAAACCATGCCCCTGGACACCCTCTGAGGGTGCTCACTGGCCTCCAGGGAGGCCGACTCAGCTGCCTCACAAGCCCCGCTGGAAGCCTGTGTGAGGGGGTGGAAGATGGCACCAGCGGTGCCTCACCCTATGGCGGCAAAAAATCAGCCTCTGCCCAGGCCACTCTGCAGACACTCTGTTACGCCCCCCCCAAGCCCTCACTGCTGCAGAGCTGTGCCACACCAACTGCCTCCTGATCACCAGCCCCACTGGTGGGAATCAGGACACAGCCGCCAGCATCAGAGCCATGCACCTCTACTCTGAAGTGGCCGAGGAGGCCGGCTGGCAGGTGCTGCTGTGGTGGGAGGCCGCCACTCAGCCAGCCGCCCTGTCACAGCCCACCACCACCCCGCCCCCAACACAGGCCCTTGCCGCTACAGACGCACAGCCACACCAACCCCCTCCTGCTCGCTGACCCCACACCCAGGAACCAGGCCTCAGCCAGCCACTGCTCCACCTGCCGGTGGAACAGGATGTCGATGCCCCTTCTTCAGGAGAGGTAGGCATGTGGAGGGGCCATGCGAGCTACCGCCTGCTCCTGCCTTCCCCTGGCTTCAGAGAGGAATGGCCCTGCATCCAGTGCTGGCCTGCCCAGGGCACTTGGGCAGTGCTTCAATGGGGGGGGGCTGATCCAGGCTGCCACACCCTCCCACTCCCTCTTACTAGAGCCCATTGCCTTTCATTGCACAATAGGCCTGATTCCTAGTAGGGTATAAATGAAGTGTCACAAGATCCAGACAACTCCCCTTCACTGCTGCTGGACTCCTCCAACTCCTCCCGCTCCACCACCTTAGTGTCCCACCTCCCAGGGCAGCAGGGGCTTCAGACACCTGAACGGGGGAGGGGGGTTGTGTCACTGCCACTGCTGACCTGCTCCTTCTGGATGGATAGCTATCCAATTCTCTCTGGGTGTAGCTCTGCCCAATCCAGGTCATCATCCCTGGCTCCCTGGCTCCCTGTCATTGCTCTGCTTTTATCCCTTCCCCGCTCCCCCCAGTGTTCCCTGTACTCATCTCTTACTTCTTCCCTCCTAGCCCCACCCTCCTACATAGCTGAGAACGCTGGCCCTCGGAAGAGGCCATGATCCCTGTTACTCCTTCTGGGTCAGGGCAAGGCATCACCGGGCAGCCCCATTCGGGCCGCTGGGCTTGGATGTGCAAGTGGGCAGTCGCACCAGGCCACAGGCCCGGTGTGGTCATTTTGGCATGGGCTGGAGCACTCTTGCTGGCTCTGCTGCTGCCACCCAGGAAGAGTGTGTGGGGCGGCGGTGGCATTTCTCTGGCTGAGATGGTCATCCTCGGCTGTTCTTTCTTGGTTCCCCCCAGGCCCCCTTGGGGGGCCAGAGAAGGGTCTTCGGGTGGCACTGAGAGTCCTGCTGGTGGTGTGGGGGTGGAGGGTGTCCCGACGGCAGGACATGAAGTAAATAAAATAAATGTCATTCCTCAAGCTCCCTGATCACCTGAGAGTGACATTTCATGGACATCAGTGGACTGTGGTGGGAGAGGAAAGACAAAAAATTTCAATTCTGCTGATGGCAAATTTAGTCTGGATCCAACTCCAGAAGGGGAAGATAATCTCTCAGTTGAAGTCCAGAAAGAAAAGAAAATTCACAACTCCTCAATGGTAAGTTTTGATGAAGGCATCCTTTTCTGTCTCTGATAAGTAGCAAATGGTCATATGATGTCAACTGTATCATTTTATCTTGCCCTTTTCCTCCCCCATTTTGTCACAACACCCCTGTGTAAGGTCAATCAAGAGGAGGTCATTCAGCAAGCTCCATGCCTGAGTGGGGATTTGAACCACAGTCTCCACAACGCTGGTCTGGTTTATAAGAACATAAGAAGAACCCTGCTGGATCAGACCAATGGTCCATCTAGTCCAGCATCCTGTTTCACACAGTGGCCAACCAGTTCTTCTGGATGGCCAACAACAAGGCCTTCCCCAATGTTGCCTCCTGGCTCTGGGATTCAGAGGCTTAGTACCTCTGAATGTGGAGGTTCCCCTCAGTCACCATGGTTAGGAGCCATTGATAGGCTTATCCTCCATGAATCTATCTAATCCCCTTTTAAATCTGCTTATTCCTGTGGCCATCACTACATCCTCTGGCAGTGAATTCTGCATTTTAATCACTTTCTGTGTAAAGTAGTATTTCCTTTTGTCCATCCTGAACCTACTGCTCATCAGTTTCACTGGATGCCCTTGAATTCCCATATTTTGGGAGAGGGAGATTTTTTTTTTCCTTTTCAGCTCTGTATACTTCATGCATCTCCCTATATTATAAAAGCCAAATGGTGGTGGCACTTCTCTGGAACATTCCACATGCTCCAGAATTGGTTGGCACCCTGGTGTATCAATCACAGGATATCTGTCTCCACTGGCTATGTTGCTGCTTCCCTTGCCGTGGTCCTGCCCACAGAGGTGTCACCCGCCGTGTCCGCCTCACTCTCCTGGGAGCGGCTGGATGGAACAGATGTTCCAGCAGCCGGGGACCTAACCCCAATGGTGCCACCACCGCAGTCAATTTCGCTCCAGTGCAGGTTGCTGCCTGGGCTGTGTGCGGCTGGATGACAGATGGGATAGACACTCCAGTGGGGGGGCTCTGCCTGAGCCTGCTGCTGCCGTCCTCACCAAGGCAGGTGGGCAGGGAAAGGCCTCCAGAAGCCTGCGCATCACCTCTCCTTGCTTGCCCACTGGCCAGGTGGGGACAGGCCTCTGGAGGCCCCTGCTCCACCTCTCTCTGCTTGCCCTGGCCTGCTGGGGCCTCCATTGATGATGGGGTTTGGGGAGGAGGCGAGGCTAGGCAGCCTGGCCCCCTGGGGTCTCCAATGAGGGCAGAGGCCCAAGGGGAGCCACAGCCAGGTGGCCCGGGACAGGCACTCCATTGCGGGGGCTCTGCCCCTGCCTGCCATTGCTGCCATCCTCATCAAACCAGATGGGCAGGGAAATGCCTCTGGAGGCCCCCACATCACCTCTCCCCACTTGACCGCTGAGCTGGGCGGGCAGGGACAGGCCTCCAGAGGCCCCCATGCCACCTCTCGCCCTGGCCCACCAGGGCCTCCACCAATTGTGGGGTTTAGGGAGGAGGCGAGTCCAGGCAGCCTGCCCCACCGGGATCTTGAATGGGGGGAGGTCTGAGGGGAGCTGCAGCCAGGCAGCCGAGGACAGGTGCTCTGCTGCGGGGGCTCCACCCAAACCTGCTGCCACCGCTGTCTTCACTGAGCCAGATGGGCAGGGAGATGCCTCCAGATACCCCTGCATCACCTCTCCCCACTTGCCCGCTGGCTGCAGACAGGCCTCTGGAGCCCCTGCGCCACTTCACCCTGCTCGCCCTGGCCTGATAGTGGGGTTCAGGGAGGAGGCGAGCCCAGGCGGCCTGCCCCTGTGGGAGACCCAAGGGGAGCTGCAGCCCAGTGGCCTGGCTAGTGCCCATTGTCTTTACTGCCACAACGGGTCTTCTTCCTAGTAAGTTTATAAACCTATTGGATTATTTAAGGTAGCCGGAGCAACTGGAGTCATTGCAATCTTCAAAGCAGAAGGTCTCACAATCAGTGGGGATGGTGCTGGAGGTGACTATTACTAATCAAGAGGACATTAGGAAACTACAATCCAATGAATCTTGGTAAAAGAAAGAATTTTTCTTCTGGAACACAAAGCTAGAGAGCAATTCCTGAAGTTCAGAGGCTTCCCTGAACAATCTGAAGCAAATATGGAACTTACATCTTTTATTTCTGGCTGGCTTGCAACCACTCTACAGCTTGAAGAAAGGGTCGCCCCAATGACAGTCATAAGAACATAAGAGAAGCCAATGTTGGGTCAGGTCAATAGCCTATTCAGTCCAACACTCTGTCACACAGTGGCCAAAAACACCAGGTGCCCTCAGGAGGTCCACCAGTGGGACCAGGACACCAGAAGCCCTCCCACTGTTGACCCCCCCCAAGCACCAGGAACACAGCGCATCACCTGCCCCAGAGTCCCCATCTATACCTTGTGGCTAATAACCACCAATGGACCTCTGCTCCATATGCTTATCTAATTCCCTCTTGAAGCCATCCATTCTTGTAGCCACCACCACCTCCTGTGGCAGTGAATTCCATGTGTTAATCAGAGCTTATTGACTGGGGCCCCCACCTCAAAACAACGCAGAGGTCCTCGTGACATAATGACAGAGTTTTTAGATCTGTGCTCAAAGAATCACATACTCAAGGAAGCCAAAATGAAAGGAAGATTCAAGTTCAACAACAAAGGCATCCTGATATTTCCTGATGTTCCTCCAGACACCCTGCAAATACACAGAGTACTCAAACCTATCACACAACACTTAACAGATGTTGGCATATGCTATAGATGGCTCCAGACAGGTTATCATCAGGTGAAGCATCACGGATCTACCCATCAAGCAGATGGCGTGGATAGTGGTATGGACTTGTTAAGAAAAATTGGTCTTGAAATTACATGTGAAACTCAGTCATCTCAACTGAAGAAATGCAAGCGGGATTTTCCAGGGACCCTGCAACACTGGAGTAAAATTCCAATCAGACTTACTATGACTCCATGAATTCAACCTTATTTTAGTGGTAATCTCCTTGTTTGGCTGTATTTATGCTAGCAGTTTATAATTAGGCTTAGTAGGTTCTTAATAGTTATTTCATTAAAGTGTCAGGAGGGGGGAAAGGGAGGGATAGGCTCAGTCATGATCACTGCTCCCTCTAAGCATTGGAGTCTTCTGAGCAAAAATTCTACTTTGTGAGCTACTGGCATTAAAGTTCTGAGCAAGCAATTTGGCTACTGCATAAATTAGTTTGCTCTGGAACCATCCTTCCTGGGCTAAGACAAAAATGTGTGTGCTGGAGGCTAAAAAACTGTGAGCTAGCTCATACTAAATCAGCTTAAAGGGAACACTGGTTATGATACCCCTCAGTGGTAAGAGGAGAATTTCTATTCTGCTCGGTGCAAGGAGCTCCTGTTCTCAGGGAGTGAGTTTGCTCCCTTGAGGCCAAGGTGGCTGACCTGGGAAGCAGAGACAGTCAGTTACATGCACGGAGAAGACTCTCAGGGACTTGTTAGATATGTCCTACTCTGGATCTGGCAGCCCTGCTGCTGCCAGGGAGCATGAGGGTCAAGGGGAAATGGGGCACCATGCTGAGGACAAGGGGAATGTGCCCTCAGAAGGGACCTCTTCTTCATCTGGTGAATGGGTATCCTTTCGTACCAAGGAACCATCCCTGGGAAGGTTGGGAGGGGGGCTCTTGGTAGTTGGTGATTCGATCCTTAGCCAGGTAGACAGCTGGGTGGCGAACCCGCGTACTGACTGTATGGTGACTTGCCTGCCTGGTATGAAGGTTTTGTTTTGTTTATATTAATCTTTAAACCCGCTATTTGGCCGTATTCATGTAATTCCTTCCATAAATATGGTAATGACATTATTGGGTATTCCAGGATGAAAACCAAATCAACCGCAAATGCCTGGAGTTTATACTGTTCCTTTTTTATTTTTGTTCCCTTTATATTCTCATTTTTTCTCACTAAGTCGTTTAGTGTTTCTAATCCAAAGATAAATAATAGTGGCGATAAGAAACATCCCTGTCTTGTGCCGTTCTGTATGGGTATATTACTTGTTAGTTCTCCATTAATAATAATTCTGGCATATTGTTCATTATAAATAGCTTTAATTGAATTTAAAAAAATTTCTCCACAGTTCCACATTCTCAACTTCTGTTTCAAATATTCCCAATTGACATTATCGAAGGCTTTTTCCGCATCCAGGAACATTAAAGCTACCTGTTTTCCTGGGTTTTGTTCATAATATTCTAATAAGATTATATTTCTTATATTATTTTTAAGTTGTCTTTTTGGAAGAAAGCCTGATTGATCCTTATGTATAATTTCTGCTATAATCTTTTTAAACCTATTTGCTAATATTGTTGCAAAAATTTTATAATCTACATTTAATAAAGAAATAGGTCTATAGTTTTTAATGTCATTGCTCTCCGTATTTGGTTTATGTATGAGTATTATGACCGCTTCCTTCCACGTCGTCGGAATTTTACCTGTTGTCATCACATTGTTAACTACCTCCTTAAATAAAGATACGATTTCGTCCTCTATTGATTTATATACTTCCCCTGGGATTGCATTCGGGCCTGGGGTTTTCTTCAGTTTCTGGCTTTTAATTGCATTTATCACCTCAAACATGGAGATTTTTTCATTCAGCTGCCTTCTCTGTCCTTCTGACAAATTGTCTATATTATGTTTCAATAAGAAATCTTCGATTTCCTGATTGTTATATGTTGTTTGTTTATACAAGTTTTTATAGAAGTTTTCTACTATTATTTTTAATTCCTGAGTTTTGGTTTTTGTTTCCTGATTTTCATCTTTTAATGCTGATTTAATCAATCAGACCAATTTAATTAATTAATTAAAATTAAAAATTATTCTTTTTTTAATCTTCTTGGTCAAATGGGTGGGGCCGTTAGGGCTCCGTGTGGTTGCGTACCACACTCTAGGGGATTTTTTTGTTAGTAATGCAGGTGGGGGGGACGGGAGGGGTAAGCAGTCATAGTTTTTAATGGTTTGTTCAATTTCCTCACCTATGCAAGTTTGAATTTGAAGGGAGGGGAGGGGGAGGGGTAAGGGTAAGATGGGGAAGCTACAGCACTCAACGTTGGTTATAATTTTAGGTATTATTAAGTAGGTAAAAGGCAACTAATGTTAATTCCAAGAGTATACAATGAAGATTATTTCAACCTAGCTATGGTGGCAGGAGATGAATTAGTGGGTTCATAGCTCAATGAGTGGTTTATTTTTAATCTTGATATGCAGACGTCAATTGTTATGTTTCTGGATCATGGTATTAACTTTATAGAGTTTATGTTGTTTTTCTCTTGTTTTATATTATGGCATCAGAAAATATAAAACTTTTAACTCCCAATTGCAGAGGCTTAAATAATAAAAATCAAGGCCAAGCATATTACAGCAGATCTTAAAAAACAGAGAATTTATGTAGCCTTTTTGCAAGAAACTCACATTAAAAAATATACTAAGGTGCTCACATCTAACTGGTTCCCACTCTAATATAGTGCAGGTGGTTCAACTAAGTCAAGAGGCGTGGCTATTTTACTATCTAAAAACCCTAGATTTAGCCATGAAGCAAGTGAAAAAGACGCCAATGGTAGATATATTTTTCTGAGGGGTAAAATGAATAATACTGGCATCATTCTAGCATCTATTTATACACCCAACCAGGGCCAATTGATGTTTCTAAAGGAAACTTTATAGAAATTGCATCAATTCCGACAAGGGCCAGTTATTGTCGGAAGCAATTTTAATTATTTAATGGACAAATGGTTGGACAAATCCAATATTAGACCTTGACAATGCCAAGCTACATCTCTACAAGCCCTATCTAAACTAATTGCAGAATATAACTTAAGCAATATTTGGAGACTTCAAAATGGCACAAGTAGAAACTATACCTCCTTTTCACCAAAATATCATGTCTACGCCAGATTGGATTATATCTTAATTTCAAAAGACTTAATTCCTAAAATTGAATCCACCGAAATTGGGATCCAGCGCTGGTCTGAACATGCACCTGTGACATGCGTAGTTAAAGAAAGCAACACACTCAAGCCTAAGCCAAATTGGAGCTTCAATAAAACTTTATTATTAGAAACAAAAGTGTCTGATAAACTTAAGGCGGAGTCTTCGGGTTTCAGTGTTTCACCACTCAGACGCGTCCCATCCTGCTCTGATGGAGACATGCTGAGATTCAGCAGACGGGAGGGGTCCTGGATTGATCCGGACCCTCCCAGGGTCTCTGTAGGAGACCCCTAGCATGGGGAGCTGAGGAAAGCCTCTTCCAAGGTGATGGCTGAAGAATTGAGGAGAATTACCTTTTTCCCTGTAAGGTCTCGTTGCTGAAGAGCCAACATGGCACTTAGAGACAATTGCCGGAGCAAGCAGACACAATCAAAAGCTTAAAAAATTCTTCTAAAAGAACTCTAAGGCTCCAATCATGAGTTAAGCATTTGTTCATGTTCTTTTGGGTGTTTACATGAGCCTTGGTAGTATTTAGAAGCCCCTACGGACTAAGCGTGGGATGGAGGGTAAACTCAAGACTCCCCCCAGTAAAATTCAAAAAGCAGTTTTAAAACGGGAATAAAAGGACTTTAAGCCTAACAAATGCATGAGAATATAAGTGAACCCAGAAGCTGCATGTTAAAACAAAGCTGAATAAAATCGTTGAACTTTTATCTTAATTTGGAAAACTTACTTCTTGTTGATATTATGGTGGGGAGAGGACAGAAGATGATGCTGGAGAAAAAATCTCTTTCCAGAAAAAAACAGCCAACGACTCCCTCCCAGAACTAGGAAGTGACTACAGATTTTCTACACTACTAGCAGGTGCATTTCACCCTCTAATGGAACAGGTGACAAATCTCAGCTCAAAACTTGACAGTGTGCAAAAAAAAATAACTCAAATGGATGAAAGAACCTCAGAGACTGAGAAAACACTGAAAAAAATGGAAAAAAAGACTGAGAGTGTCAACAAAAAAGTAGATGAAGTAAAAAAAGAAAGAACCTCCAACAAAACACAATTAATACAGCTCCAGTTGGAAAGATCTATGTATATTTTGCATTTTCAAGGGATCCCGGAAGAAAAAAATGAGAATTTAAAAGAACTTTTAGCAGATGCCCTTGCACCACTAATGGATTATAAATGGGAAGATTTATTGAGTGAGATGGACTTGGCTTACCAGACATATCCAGACTTCATAAAGAAAAATAAACTCCCAGGGGAAATTTACTTGAAATTCACTAAACGATCGACCAGAGAACTGGTGCTAAAATCTATGATGGGGAAGTCTTTGAAAATCAAAAATGAAGACGTCAAAATCTTGAAAGATGTACCTGTTGAAGTGAGAAAGCGGAGGAGACTCTATAAGCAGCTTATACTTTCTCTACAAAAAAAGGGAATACTCTACAGATGGGCATTCCCTGAAGGTCTGAGTTTCTAGTACAAAGACAAAAAATTCAAAATTGAGTCTGTTCCTAAAGCAAATAAATTTATGGACCAATTTTTAAAACCAAATAAAAATAGAAAGGAAAAAAATTCAAAACTTCTTGTGGAGGAAGAAGAGGATGATGAAAAAGAATCCTACTCACAGGATTCAATAAGCACTAGTTCCAACTCTTCAGAGATGTTGGAATTAGAGAAAGGAGTGGCTGCTCCTAAACAACGTAAACCGAAGAAACGCAAGAAGAAAAGACTCTGAAATTAAGATAATTGTCTAAACTGCAGTTTTAGTTAAAATGCTATCTAAACTTAATTTTTACTCTTTAGTTTTAATTTATAATTCTATCTATATGTTAGTAGGTGATACAGCAAAATACCATTGTAACCAAGATTGTTGTCACTTTGTTAGGTCTTCCCATCCCCTCTACCTTAGTAGTTTTTGTAGTTTGTAGTGTATTAGTGTTAGTCTGTTAGTTTTTCCCATTTCCTTTAACCCAGTAGATTTTGTAGTTTGTAGTGTATTAGTGTTAGTCTTGTACTTGAAAAACCAATAAAATTTTTATTAAAAAAAAACCCTTAAGGCAGAAATTGCAGATTTTTTTCAAAACAACCAACAATGTGGAGTGCCCATACAGATGGTCTGGGATGCACCAAAAGCGGTTATTCGTGGGGCATGCATTTCAGTTCTTTCAGCCTGTAACAAAGAAAAGAACCGGAAGAAGGAATTATACTACAGTATATCACAACTTGAAATCCAACATAAAAAAACATGTAACCCAAGGATTTATTCTAGACTTCTACTGCAACACAAGCAATTGGAATCCTTAGATCTCCACAGCATATATAAGGACACGATCACCTGGAAGCATGCAAAAACTACTAAGGGGCCAAGAGTGCTACATCTCCTGGCATGGAAGCTTAAAAAACAATGCTTGGATAGGTATATCAACAGTCTTCATGATAAAGACGGTCAGATGAAGACATCGACGAAAGATATACTGTGAGTAATGGAAACATTTTATTTATCATTATATGCCTCCTCTTGTCCCTCTAAGCAAGATATTACCTCCTATCTGGTGTCCAAAGCAAAAATTTCCTCTCTTACAGAAGAACATCGGAATTTTTTGAATGCTCCAATTAGTTCTGAAGAGATACAAAAAGCTATTAAAAGCATGAAGACAAATAAAGCTCCTGGACTGGATGGTTACATGGCTGAATACTACAAAAAGTTTATGGATATCTTAACTCAACCCACGGAAGTACTATTTAACTCTATCTTAACATCTGGAGTAATGCCCCAATCATGGCATCAAGTCATCATCATTCTGTTGCCAAAAAAGGGAAGAGACACTTCCGATCCTTGATCTTATAGGCCAATTTCCCTGCTAAACTCTGATTATAAAATTTGTGCTTTAACCCTTACTGAAAGACCCAAGAAAATTTTAAATTGCTACATCCACCCCGACCAAACTGGGTTTGTCCCTTCAAGGGATATTACGGACAATATAAGGAAAACTCTCAACGTTATACAATATGGCCAAAAACAAAAGGACCAAAATACGCTAGCACTTTTGCTTGACATCAAAAAGGCTTTTACACAGTTGAGTTTCCATTCCTTACAGCGACTCTTCAACATATGCAATTCGGTGACACTTTTTTAAAAGCAATTTCAGCAATTTCCTCTACTCCAACTGCAAAACTGTTAATTCATGGTCAAACATCAAAAGAGATCATATTACACAATGGCAAGCAAAAAGGGTGTCCGCTTTCACCATTGTTGTTCACAATAGTAATGGAGCCTTTGGCAAGTGACTTGCGCAATAATCCTAAATTTACTGGTATCCAAATTAGAGAAAAAGAATTCAAACTCAGCCTTTTCACAGACGACCTTGTTTTCCATGTTTCTAGGCCTTTAAGATCTTTGGTAGAAATCCATACTACTTTGCCTATGTTTGGGAAATACTGGGACTGCAGGTTAGTCAATCTAAATCATTACTATCTCTCCTTATAAATAATTATCTTTTGGTTTTGCAAGATTCCATGTGCTCCCATTGGCTGTAAAATGCCCTCCCTCAGCCAATGGCCCATCAGCCGCCACTCAAGAGTACTCGCGTGCCAATGGCTGGGTGCTGGGTCTGCTCCTCTTCCCCACCCACTCCCTCTGGCAGACAGCTCTCTCTCCTGAGGAAGACAGTTCTCTTGACTCCTGCGAGGGACTGTCCCCTCAGTGGCTGTTGGTAGGCAGCCAAGCTTGGCTCTGTGAGTAAAAAAACAAAGGACTTTCAGCATAACCCCCTCCCCCGCCCATAACCCCCTCCCCAACGGCCACTTTCCTGTCAGAATAAATGGGGAAAGGCTCTTTCTCCTGCTTAGCTTCAGCATGGCTGGCTGGCTAACGAGGTGGGCCAGTGACCATCAAACCATTTTCTTCAACTCCCCGCTGTGCGGCTGACTTCCCCTAGGGTTGCCAATCTCCAGGTGGAACCTGGAGATCTCCCACTGTTACAATTGACCTCCAGATGACAGAGATCAGTTCCCAGGGATAAAATGGTTGCTTTGGAGGGTAGGCTCTATGGCATTATACCCTGCTGAGTCCTTCCACACAAACCCCAAATGCTGCCCTCCACAGGATCCACCCCCCCCCCAAATCTCCAGGTATTTCCCTAATCAAAGTTGGCACCTGCACTTTCTCCTCTGTCAGTAAAAGGCCCTTTCCACACCTATGTTGGCCCAATCCTGATCAGGTTGCCAACTCCAGGTGAGCAATTCCTGGAGATTTGAGGGATGGAGCCTGGAGAGGGTGAGGTTTGAGGAGGGGTGACACCTCAGACAGGTACGATGCCATAGACTCCACCCTCCAATCCAGCCATTCCCTGATGGGGAACCATTGTTGCCAATCTCCAGCTGGGGGCTGGAGATCACTCAAAATTACAACTGCTCTCTAGGAGGGATGGGGGAGGAGATGGAAAACTAAAGGTAGCTTGATGGTTGGCTGAGAGGGAGATAGGGTTGTCAACTCCCAGTTGGGAAATTCCTGGAGATTTGAGGGGTTGAACCTGGAGAGGGTGAGTGTTGAGGAGGGGTGGGACCTCAGACAGGTACAATGCCATAGACTCCACCCTCCAAACCAGCCACTCCCTCCTGGGGAACCACTGTTACCAATCTTGGAGGTGGGCTGAAGACCACTCAAAATTACTACTGCTCTTCGGGTAGCAAAGATCAGTTCCTCTGGAGAAAATGGTGGACTCTGTCATTATACCCTGCTGAGATTGCCACAGCAAATTGTCACTGAGTGCCCAAACCCGGGGCACTCTCCCAGAGCCTCTTTCTAGAGCCCGTTGTATTTATTTCCACAACGGGCCTTATTCCTAGTATCCTATAAATTTAACTCAAGACACTATAAACCAAATTAAAATGCTCTATGATTTTCAATGGTCTAAGAAATACTGGCAGTATCTAGGAATTAAGATTCCTGTTAATCTTTCAGAGTTAATAAAATACAACCACATTGCTATTGCAGGGAAAGTGAACATTTTATTGAAAAAGTGGGATTTTAAGTTATTGTCATGAACAGAGAGAATCCAAGTTATTAAATAATTTATACTTCTGAAATTCTTATATTGTTTCAGAGCACTTCCTATCTATAATATATCACATTTAACTTTTGTGAAATGGCAACACACAATGAATGTGTTTCTATGGAACTACAAACATCCTCAA
Organism: Gekko gecko; assembly: GCA_029375565.1. NCBI lineage: Eukaryota > Metazoa > Chordata > Lepidosauria > Squamata > Gekkonidae > Gekko > Gekko gecko. The sequence goes on along the minus strand of JAPDNY010000005.1, from coordinate 209,936,426 downwards.
ATTAGTTTTATAACCTTGTGTTGTCCAACTTGAAGAGGAGGTATTGCTACCAGACTTATACACCTATTACTCTGCAACATTGTTATCTAACTTGATTAGACAATATCATAACAGTGATAACCTGGATTGGGCATATATTGAAGAACAGGCAGCTCAACACCAATCTGTTAAGGAAATGATGTGGTATGATACAGCTAGCAGAGTTTGCAAACTACAAAGGAATACTTTTCTGAAAGCAATGTTATCAATATGGTATAGTAATTGCTCTGAACTGTGCAATTTTTGGTCTCTCCTAAGCACTTTTACTAACCAAAATTGGTTCTCACTGGCAAAAGAAACTCAATCCTTTTGTATTTGGAAAGCGGTTGGCCTTACTCGGCTTGTTGATGTTACCTGCAAAGGAAGTATACCGTCTAAACTCGAGTTGGAAAGGAAGTGCAAGGTAAGCCTACCCTGGTTTGAATACCTTCAACTTCAGCACTTGATTGGATCATTGGAAATAAGCAAAAACCTTAAGAAACCACTATTAGCTTTTGAACAGCTTTTAGTTAACAATAAGCTAGCTAAAGGCCTTATAGCTTTAGTATACAAAATATTAATAGAAGTGGACTCAGGCAATTTACTTAACTATCAACAGACTTGGCATAAGGACTTGCAGTTACCTATCCCAGATGATCAATGGGAAGCAATTTGGGCATCTCATACAAAAATATCTAAGTCTCTAATTATTTACACAGCTGCACTAAAAGTGTCATTGAGATGGTACCTGACTGCAACCAAGCTCCCACATATTTTTCCTCAAGCCTCACTCCTTTGCTGGAAACAATACAGGCAGAGAGCTACTTTTTTCCACAATTGGTGGGAATGCGAATACATCAAGCACTTTTGGAATATAATTTTAAAACATATACACTATATAACAGGCATTAACTTACCTTGGGATCCAGTATTGCTCCTGCTGGGCCTCTGACCAGAAGACAAGCCACCTGCAATCATAAGAGAGTTGATTAGCATATTCTTGACGGCAGCTAAAGCAGCTATTGCTCATTCTTGGAAAGATGTTAAACCCCCCCAAAGCAAATCATTGGTACACTATAGTATGGGATTATTTTTTATTAGAGAAATGTGTAGGTTTTTTTTATGTAAGTCATAATGTGAGAGAACTTCTTTACAATCCATTAGAAAAATGGTCTATATTTTTAGAGAAACTGGATTTTGACATATTATGAGGTGAAGCAGTTTCAATAGCAAATTAGAATACTCCTCTTTATTTATGCAATGATTAATTTGATGTTTGCTTTCTTCCAATGCCACCTGTATATAATATATTGAAGTTAAAAAGTTTGCCTTGATTTGAATTATTGAATGTTAACAAACATTCATTGGGTTTATATGGTTATATTGAGAGGTAGTTCTATTTACCACTAGGAATAAGGCCCATTGTGGAAATAGATACAACAAGGCTCTAGAAAGAGGCTCTGGGAGAGTGCCCCGGGTTTGGGCACTCAGGGACAATTTGCTGTGGCAATCTCAGCAGGGTATAATGACAGAGTCCACCATTTTTCCAGAGGAACTGATCTTTGCTACCTGAAGAGTAATTTTGAGTGATCTCCAGCCCACCCCCAAGATTGGTAACAGTGATTCCCCAGGAGGGTGGTTTGGAGGGTGGAGGCTGGTTTGGAGGGTGGAGTCTATGGCATTGTACCTGTCTGAGGTCCCACCACTCCTCAACACTCACCCTCTCCAGGTTCGACCCCTCAAATCTCCAGGAATTTCCCAACCTGGAGTTCATAACCCTATCTCCCTCCCAGCTAACCATCAACCTACCTTTAGTTTTCCATCTCCTCCCCCCTCCCTCCTACAGAGCAGTTGTAATTTTGAGTGATCTCCAGCCCCCACCTGGAGATTGGCAAAAATGGTTCCCCATCAGGAATGGCTGGATTGGAGGGTGGAGTCTATGGCATCGTACCTGTCTGAGGTGCCACCCCTCTTCAAACCTCACTCTCTCCAGGCTCCATCCCTCAAATCTCCAGGAATTGCCCACCTGGAGTTGGCAACCTGATCAGGACTGGGCCCAATGAGTTTTCTCCCAAAGGCCAACATAGGTGTGGAAAGGGCCTTTTACTGACAGAGGAGAAAGTACAGGTGCCAACTCTGATTAGGGAAATACCTGGAGATTTGGGGGGTGGATCCTGTGGAGGGCAGCATTTGGGGTGTGTGTGGAAGGACTCAGCAGGGTATAATGCCATAGTGTCTACCCTCCAAAGCAACCATTTTCTCCCGGGGAACTGATCTCTGTCATCTGGAGGTCAATTGTAACAGTGGGAGATCTCCAGGTCCCACCTGGAGATTGGCAACCCTAGGGGGAAGTCAACTGCTCAGCGGGGAGTTGAAGAAAATGGTTTGATGGTCGCTGGCACACCTCATTAGCCAGCCAGCCATGCTGAAGCTAAGCAGGAGAAAGAGCCTTTTTCCATTTATTCTGACAGGAAAGTGGCCGTTGGGGAGGGGGTTATGGGCGGGGGAGGGGGTTATGCTGAAAGTCCTTTGTTTTTTTACTCACAGAGCCAAGCTTGGCTGCCTACCAACAGCCACTGAGGGGACAGTCCCTCACAGGAGTCAAGAGAAGTGTCTTCCTCAGGAGAGAGAGCTGTTTGCCAGGGGGAGTGGGTGGGGAAGAGGAGCAGACCCAGCACCCGGCCAATGGCATGTGAGTACTCTTGAGTGGCGGCTGATAGGCCAATGGCTGAGGGAGGGCATTTTACAGCCAATGGGAGTGCATGGAATCTTATGAAACCAAAAGATAATTATTATAAGGAGAGATTATGTTTGCAATGTGATATTGTGTGGCCTTCACATGCTGTAGCTCGGAGAGTTAATCTTGCTACTTTGTATTTTATAAATCTGAAAATTTAATAAAATTTATTTTAAAAAAATTTAAGGTAGCAGAGCAAAAGAAGCAAGCAGCACAAATGTGCATTAGCTTTAAAAAGTAAAGTTTACTGATTACTTATGGGGGAAAGGAATGGGAGTATAAAACAAATAAACATCCTGCTAGCTTTTCTAACCTACATCTTCTTTAAGTAATGGTTACCTCATGTCTGAGCCCCAGGAGAGAGAGTTAGAACAAAGGTAGTAAAACTTTCCAAGCCTCCACCCCTGGGACATCCTCAGATCTATTGATTGCCCAATAGCTAATTCCTCCCTAAGATGTCCTCCCTATGATGGCTCCTCCCTATGATTTCACTGGGCTTTGGTTCTTTTAAGGACCTAGCATAGCAATGCCTCTGGCCCAGCCCCAGCCCCCCCCCCCCCGGAAATTGGAAAGTCTACGCCCTTATTCAAACATGATTACTTGTGCAGGTTCTTCTATTCCAAAGTCTTTCAATAGACTCATAATTCATTCAAGTTCACTACCTCAGTTGTTGATTTGGCAACTAGAGTCTGTTTTTGACTAGTCTAGTTGATCAGACTGTCTCCATAGAAAACAAGTAGCCACGTACTGACTTGTAGTCAGACACACCCAGTCAACATCCATGTATCCAGTCAGTTTGGGTTGTCAAAAGCTGGTAATTTCAGTTTCAAATCAGCTGTATTTCTGAGATATTGGACCAGTCTCTTTACAGCCTTTCAATCATGGTGACTGGGTGAACTCATCTTTCTGCTCAGTATTCCCACAACGGCTGGTATGTCAGGTCTACACTCAAGTAGAGAAGTTTGCCAGTTGCTTCTCTGTATTGCTTGTTGTCTTTAAGCAACAAGCCATCTTCAAGTTTAAGGTAAGCAGGTTCAGGTAGTGCACTTGATCTTTTGACATCTTTTAGGTCTAGGTCCTCAGGTCTAGTATCTTCTGCTTTTGGTTTTGGAGAAAACTTCAATTTTCTGTTCTTTCAATTTGTATCCCAAGGTAGTAGTTCAATTCTCCCAGCTGTTTCACTTCCACTTCTTTGTTTAGATTCTCTGCAATCTCTTGTACATCTTTTTTGCTTTGGCAACATAATAACAGTCCATCCACTGATGTCAATACATACTGCTATAGTTCACCTTTCAATTTAATGAACAGGCAAAGTTCTATCTTTCCCTTTTGGAATCCTTGCTTTTGTAGCAGCATAGCTAATTTATCAGTCCATATTTTGGCCTTTTGTTTATTGGGCAAATCTTTACTGAAGAACAGTATTCCAATGTCAAAGTGCTGAACATGCATTTCTCTTGAGGCTACTATACTCAGTAGTGTTCTGACAGTGGCATATTTTACAACAGGTGCAGGTTGCTCAGTCACTTCCTCACAGTTTGAGGTTTTGCCTTCAGGTTGCACACTTGCACATAAGCCATACCTTGGAGGTGGCACTCTGTTGCTCCTCTGAGATTGTTTCACAGCAGTTTCTGTCTCCTTGTCTGGCCCAGCATTATCTGCCTCCCTTTCTGATTGGGAGGTACTTGCTTGCCTACCTTGTTGATTGACACTTCTGACAGTCAGCCAATCAGACATCTCACTAAGAGAGACACCACCTTCTGCTTCCTCGTTGATTTGCACTGCAGACTCTGTTGGTTTGGAGCTTAGGAGTATGCTACTTTCATCAATATACACTGTGTAGCATTCTTTAGACAAAGATGTTTATCCTGTAACCTCTTCCACTTCAAGCATAACCCACAAGGATACCCATTTCAGCTCTGGGATCCATTTTGCCTCTTCTTTTTTGAGGTATATGGGCATAAGCCTTCACCGCAAAAGTCTTTAGGTGTCTTAGGCCAGGTCTGTGCCCATGCCACAGCTCAAAAGTTGATTTTCCTGTGACTGAAGTAGGGATTCTATCATGTAGATCAGGGGTGGCCAAACTTGCTTAATGTAAGAGCCACATAGAATAAATGTCAGATGTTTGAGAGCTGCAAGACATGAACAGATAGATGAGGGAGGGAGTGAGGAAGAGACAGAGAGAGAAAAAGGGGGGAAGGGAGAAAGAGAGAGAAAGAAAAGTGAAAAGAAAGAGGTGGAAAGAAAGCAAATAGATGGGGGTGGGAGGAAGGGAGGAGGAAAGAGTGAAACTGAGAGAGAGAGAAAGAGAGAGGTGGAAAATAAGCAAATAAATGGGGAGGGGTGAGGGAGAGGTGGAAAGCAAGCAACGTTAACTTTAAATGTGTTCTTCAACCCACCCACCCCACACCCCACACCAGCTAGCTTGGCTAGGAGAAGGGATTTAAAGAGACAAATACCTTCTTTGAGCCAAGCCAGCCTATCAGTGTATCAGTGTGGTGGGGCTTGGAGAACACATTTAACTTTATTTATTTATTTATTTAGATAAGAACATAAGATCATAAGAGAAGCCAATGGTGTATCAGGCCAATGGCCCATCCGGTCCAATTCTCTGTCACACAGTGGCCAAAAATACCAGATGTCATCAGGAGGTCAACCAGTGTGGCCAGGACACTAGAAGCCCTCCCACTGTTGCCCCCCCAAGCATCAAGAATACAGAGCATCACTTGCCCCAGAATGAGAGTTCCTATCTATAGCTTGAGGCTAATAGCCACCGATGGACCATTGCTCCATATGCTTATCCAATTCCCTCTTGAAGCCATCCATGCTTATAGCTGCCACCACCTCCTGTGGCAGTGAATTCCATGTGTTAATCATTCTTTGGGTGAAGAAGTACTTCCTTTTATCCATTCTAATTCAACTGCTCAGCAATTTCATTGAGTGCCCACGAGTTCTCGAATTGTGAGATGAGGAGGGAGGGGGGAGAGAGAGAGAGAGAGAGAGAGAGAGAGAGATCAATGCGGGGAAGGGAGGGAGACGTGAAAATAAAGCAACGTTAACTTTAAATGTGTCCTCCAAGCCCCCCCACAGCCCCACACTGACTGGCTTGGTGAAGGGATTTCAAGAGACAAATGCTTTTTCCAGGGGGCTTTGAAAACACATCTAAAGTTAAAGTTGCTTTCTTTCTCTTCTCCCCCCCACACACCTCAAGCCTACCCAGGGAAGGGAACATAGGCTGGGGGAGGGAAGACCGATTGGGGAGGCATGCCTCCCCTTTGCTTCCCCAGCCACCCTGCTGGGAGCCACACAATATGTGTGAAAGAGCCGTATGTGGCTCCCAAGCTGTATTTTGGCCACCACTGCTGTGGATAGACAGCAGTGTTGACAGCTTCCTCCCAACAGGCCTCAGGTAGGTTAGCCTGCTTGACATGTCATCTAGCCATTCCTAAAAGGGTTCTGTTAAAACACTCTGCAGTTCCATTTTGCTGATGGCTGTACCCTACAGTTGTAACATGCTCTATTCCCTCTTGTTCCAGGAACTGTTGGAACTCTTGTCCAGTATATTCAGTTCCTTTATCTGTAAACAGTATCTCTGGAGCCTTATTAAACTTATTTTTGACAGCAGAAACATAGATTTTGAATTTATCCAGAACTTTTCTCTTTGATTTTATCAGGTACACAAAAGCAAAGTGGCATCAATAAAGCTGAGTATGGGACTTCCGGTGTGGCGCTGTGAACGGGCATGTATCGGGCTTCTCCCAGGCCATTTGTTTCCACTCTGTTCCTTTGGGGGCCGCCGCTACAGCAGGGGTGCCCGCTCTGCCTCTCGGAGGGTGGGGGAGCAGCAAGGGGCTTCTTCGCCCCCCCCCCCGCAGATGACAGTCGCGGGGGAGTGGGCATTGTGCCCTGAAGCAGGAGTGGAGAATTGGAAGAAACATGGTCACCATGTTTCTACTAGCAGCGACCGGCCAGTTTGTTTTTAAATACTTGGATTTATACATAACATGCAGCAACATAATGAAGATATAGTGAGTACAAACATTTTTTGTTACAATGAATGGAGAAAATTCTCTTTAGCAACATTAATCCTCTTCATAAATGTCCAAAAAAGACTAAAAGCAGCTAGGAAAAGAAACGGGACAATTAACTGTTAGAATTCTTTTTTTCGGGGGAAAATAGACTGTTGGTGAGGATTTACAAGGAATGATTGTGATATAAACGACAGGTCAACTATTTACTTGAACTAAATACTTGAGTAAGAATAAAAGAGTTTGAAATAAAGTCCTTATCTAACTGAGAAGATGGAGGCCACAGAGGAAATTGAAGGAGAAGAGACTAATGAGGATACATTAGTAGGAAAACTGACTGTGGAGCAGTTTCGGGCAATACTGTTAGAAGGGATACAGAAAGGGGTTGAAGAAGCCCTAAAGGATTTTTTTTTTTGAAAAAAGCAGAGTGAATACTTGGATCCTGAAAGCAATGTAGAATTGGAGTCTATGGGACAAAGTTTTGAGGAAGATCAACAAATAGAGCAGAATTATGAGAAAGACAGGGAAAAGCTGGTAGAGAAAAATCAGACTGTATCTGTGGCTAATGAGATAAGTAATATTAAACAAAAGATCAGCCAAAGAGACACAGCAACACTTCACTACTTAAAGATAAAGAAGAAGAAAAAGGATTTGAAAAAGAAAAAGTGTAAAGAGCCTAAAAGGAAAAAAAGACATTGTTTGTGGAAAACTACAAATGTTTACAAGTCTGTGGAAACTTTTTGGAGGAAAAGTAGAGGGGAAAGTTTAGAAATGGAAATCAGTACATTCAGAGAGTGGAGACATGAAAATGGTTGTAAAAAAGAAGAGGTCACAGATTTCAAGGAAAAAAATTAAATTACGTGACAGAGGTTAAAAATACTAGGTTCATTGTAGAATTAAGGGAAATATAGAATATAATAATGCACATGTTAAAATAGATTGGAAGTCTAAATTTTTGGAAACTTAGCAACAGAATATAAGATAGAATGTTTGTGTTTCCTTCTGATGATTGTTAAACATTGGTGTAATATATATATATATATATATATATATATATATATATTAGTGATTAATTTTCTTCTTTACAAGATGACTAAATATGAGTAAAATATTGAGCATCTATAAAAGGAAGGGAAATTTTTTTGGTGTACTGTAGATTTAAGGGAAAATATAGGTCATAATAATGTACATGTGAAAACGGAATGGAAGCCAAAAACTTTTGGAGGCTTAGAAAATAGAATACAATAAGACAGAATGTATGTGTTTTTCAACTATAGGCTTTAAAGAAAAGTAAAGTTGTAATAAACCAGTGGTTAGAATAAGATGTTGATGGATTAGTATACTGATAAATGAAATGATTTGGAATTGTGAAATTTTTCTTTTTTCTTTTTTTAAGTATGATTTCTTATTATCTTTGGGCTTATTAAATTTAGGCATTATAAGGTATTGGCAAACTATGGAAGCTGGTGATAGAAACAACATTCTCTGGTATAATATAGGAATTCTCGCCCTTTGATGATTATTAATATAGCATCAGAAAGCAGGGTGCGATTAGATAAGTGTTAAAAATAGAAGAGGTGAGGGACATATAAGTATAGATATAAGTAAAGAGATACAGAAGCAGTAGAGAGAAATAAAAGATAAGGGAAATGAAGAAGCATACTTGAATCTATAAAGGGATATCCAAAATGGATAAATTTCAAAATGAAGGTTTTTTGTATACATGCTATAAATGAGAAGGTTATAAAAGAGTAAATAGAATAAAAGGTATATATTGTAAAACCTTACCTAGTTAAAGAAAACAAATATATATATGAATTACTATTGGTAACAAGTCAATGGTTAAAAAAATGCAAATATTTGAAATTGATAAATTTATTGACTTGATATAAGAAGGGATTTATGTTACTCAAATTTTTTTTTTTATATATAATACAGTTTTTTATTGGATATATCACATGTTCATACAATTCAAACAAATCACTACATATCCATTTTTCTTACACCCTCTCCCCCCAAACAAGGCTTCCCGCACTTCCCCAACCCCATTAATGTCTCTCTTATTCTATTACAATTACCTCTAAACTTATATTCTCTTACTAACGGTAACAATTCAAAAAATTAATTCTCTTTCATTTTCTTCTTAATAACTATCAAAACAAATCAGACCACGTTTAATATCCCAATTTTTCAACAGATATTCTTGAAAGTCTTTCCAGTCTTCAAAAAAAGTTTCATCTTCTTCGTTGTTTAACTTTCTTGTTAGTTTGTCCATTTCTGCCATAAACAACGTCTTTTTAATCCATTCCCATGTTTCAGGTACTTTATCTTGTTTCCAACACTGAGCAAAAGTCAGTCTAGCTGCTGTAATCAAGTACCATAATAGTGTTCTCTTGGCTACATTTATTTCTTCCATTTTAAGACCTAGCAATAACATCTGTGGGTCTTTCTTAAAAGTACATTTCAGAATTTTTTGTATCTCATTGTGGATTTTAGTCCAATAACATACTGCTTTATCGCATGTCCACCACATATGGTAAAAAGACCCTTCATGTTTCTTACATTTCCAACACTTGTTAGACATACTTTCATTTATAATAGCAATTTTTTTAGGCGTCATATACCATCTATACATCATTTTATAGCAATTCTCTTTAACACTTACACAAGTTGAAATTTTCATTGACCTTTTCCACAAATATTCCCAAGATGTCATTAATATCTCGTTATTAACATTTACCGCCCATTTTATCATTTGCTCTTTTACAATTTCATCCTCAGTATACCATTTCAATAAAACCTTGTACAGTTTAGAAATCATTTTTTTCCCCTTTTCAAGCCATACAGTTTCAATTTCCATATTATTTTCTCTAAAACCATGTTCTCTTTTGTCGGTCTTAAATAAGTCATAAATCTGTCTATAATTCAGCCAATCATATTCAAATTCCACATCAAATCTGTCTTTTAACACAAAGTTTTTCCCTTCTAATTTTAAAAGACTTTTATAAGGTAGCCAATCTAACCCTTGATTTCTTGAATATGGATTAATCACTTCTGCTGGTACTATCCAAAGTGGTCTTTCTTCTGAGAAGAATTTTCTATATCTCATCCAAGTCTCGAACAGTGATTGTCTTATAAAGTGGTGTTTGAAAAATTTGTCCATTTTTACTTTTCCATACCATAAGTATGCGTGCCATCCAAACTTGTTGTCATGTCCTTCTAAGGCCAATAACTTCTTATCCTCAAGATTAATCCACTGTTCCAACCATGTTAAACAGACGGCATCATAATACAGTCTTAGATTTGGTAATTGTAGACCTCCTCTTTCCTTTGCGTCACATAAGATTTTCATTTTAATCCTTGGCTTTCTTCCTGCCCATACAAATTTGGATAATTCTTTCTGCCACGTATCCAATACTTTCCTTTGTTTTAATATTGGAATAGTCTGAAATAAGAACATCAAACGCGGTAAGACATTCATTTTTACAGTTGCGATTCTTCCCAATAGTGATAAATTCAACGTGTCCCATTTCTTCATGTCTTGCTGAATCTTGTACCACACCTTTTCATAATTATTTTTAAACAGATCAATATTTTTCATGGATAATTCAATTCCTAAATATTTAGTCTTTGTAACTACTTCACATTGAATTTTCTCTTGTAGTTCTGTTTGCCTTTGCTTCGTCATATTTTTGCACATCACCTTGGTTTTACTTTTATTAACATAGAATCCTGCAACTGAACCAAATTCTTCAATTTTTTCCATCAATTGTGGTATTTTCTCAATTGGATCCTGAATCATAAACATTACATCGTCTGCAAATGCCCTATATTTATATGCAAAACCTTTCACTGTAAGTCCTTCAATGCTGTTATCTTTTCTTATCGCTGTCAATAATATTTCCAATATCCAAATAAACAGCAACGGGGATAGCGGGCAGCCTTGACGTGTTCCCTTTTGGACTTGGAAGAAATCCGTTCTTTCTTTATTTATATTCAAAGTCGCTTTTTGTTCTGAATAAATTGCCACAATCATGTTTAAAAAAGACTGTCCTATATCCATTTTTTCTATAACTTGCAGCATAAATTCCCAGTTTAAATTATCAAAAGCTTTTTCCGCATCAAGGAAGAGGAATCCAACTTCTTTTTCTGGATGTTTGTCATAGTATTCAATTGCATCAATCACCACTCTTAAATTGTCTCTGATTTGTCTATTTGGTAAGAAACCAGCTTGTTCTTCCGCTATAGTATCTTTCAGATGTTTTTTCAGTCTTTCCGAAATTATTTTTGCAAATAATTTATAGTCATTATTTAATAGCGATATTGGTCTATAATTCTTGACATGAGTTAAATCCAAACCTTCTTTGGGTATCAATGAAATATTTGCTTCTTTCCATGAATCTGGGATCCGTTTAGTCTTTCTTATCTCATTCGACAGAAGTACTAAGATAGGGGTTAGCTCCTCTTTAAATTTCTTGTAGAACTTTGCAGTAAAGCCATCTGGACCTGGAGCTTTTCCCAACTTTGCATCTTCTATCGCCATTGTGACTTCTTCCTTCGTTACTAAACCATTTAATAACTCTTTAATTTGTTTTCCCAGCTCTGGAACTTCGATAGTCTCCAAATATTTCTTAATTTTCTGTTGATCAATTCCTTTCTTTTTAAACAATTTGGCGTAGTATTTAAAGAAGACTCTTTTTATGCCATTCAAATTCATAACATCCTTTCCATCTTCAGTAATCTTATTTATAAAATTCCTTTCTTTTTATTTTTCAATTGCCACGATAAAAATTTTCCTGGTTTATTTGCACCCTCAAATGCTTTTTGCTGTAGTTTCTTCAGGTTCCAGTATAATTCTCTGTTAAGTAGAACATTCAATTGATCCTGTAGAAAGTGGATCTCTTTAATAATCTTTTTCTTCCCTGGTCTTTTCTTTAGTTCCTTTTCCTTTTGACGAATTTTTTCATGAAGGTCCTTTTGTTGTTGCATCCTTTGTTTTTTATCTTTAGAGTTCAGAGAGATAAGCAAGCCTCTCATTACCGCTTTGTATGTATCCCATACAACTTGTATATCCGTACCTTTGTTTAAATTCAGTTCAAAGAAGCTTTTTGTCTCTTTTTTCAAAGTTTCATTAATTAATTTTTGATCCAATAAGTCCTCATTAATTCTCCAATATAATTGTTTGGGCTTTTCTTTAAATATCCAAAGTAAGGGGTTGTGGTCTGAATTAGTTTTCGGTAAGATTTGTATTTTGTAGGTTTTTTGCGCCAACTCCTCTGACATCCAAATCATATCAATTCTAGAAAAGGAATTATGTCTGTTAGAATAAAACGTATAATCCTTTGTCTTGGGGTTCCACTTCCTCCAAACATCTTCTAGTTTCTCTTGCTTCATTAGCTGAAAAAATTTTTTTGGCAACTTTCCAACTGTCTCTCCAGTTGCTTTGGATTTTCTGTCCAATACATTATTCACTGTACCATTAAAGTCTCCTGCAAGGACTATTTGATCATAATTTAAACAGTCCAACTCTTTAGTCAAATCTTTAAAAAAGTCTCTTTCGCACCATTGGGTGCATATATATTTACAAGCAATGTCTTTTTTCTATTCATCATTATTTCCACGCCAACATATCTTCCTTCTTTGTCTGAGAAGATTTGTTTAGGTTCCAATTCTTTTGCAATATATATCACTGTTCCTTTTTTCTTATTGATTGCTGAGGAATGAAATTCTTCTCCCAATTTTTTATTAATCAAATATTTATTATCTTGTTTTCTGATATGTGTTTCTTGTAGACAAATTATGTTGCATTTTTGTTTCTCTAGCCAATGACTCACTAATCTTCTTTTGTTTGGTGAATTTAGTCCATTTACATTCCAAGATAGAAATTTGTAATCCATAGTTGTTTTGAGTTAAATGTCTTTAAAGTCATCAAAGTTGTTCTCTTTAAATCTGTATATATCTCCTTCCGTTTTGAGGGTAAATCTCACCAAATTGTAAACAAATGATAATCCATATGGAATTTCCCATCTAAACCTGATACTCATTTCTTTTAGTCTGTCTGTTAATTTCTTGAATTTCTTTCTGTCTTGTAAGATCGATCTCGGAATTTCTCTCAGAATTATTATTTTTTTCCCATTAATTTCCAACGGTTGTGTAAATTGCTTCTTGAAAACGTCTTCCTTCATTTTTGTAGTCACAAATTGAACAATCACATCTCTGGATAATTGCTTTCTCTTGGCATAAGCTGAGTTTACTCTATAAATCAGGTCAAAGTCTGGATCCAAGTCTCCAACATCTTCCCCTATGTAAGTTGTCAATGTATTAATTACTAAGGCCCGTAAGTCCTGATCTTCCTCCTCTTCTATTCCTCTCAATCTCAAATGATTCTGAGTAGCCCTATATTCCATCATGGACTCCAATCTTGTGTTTTCTGACAAGGTTCTTTTAACTTTCTGTTCCATTTCTTCTGATTTTGTCACCAGACTTTTAACCTCTTTTTTAACGTCTTCCGGTCGGAGTTAAAATGGCGAATTGACACACTTTGCGAGTTGTGCAGGGTGTACAGCAGTATCTGACGACAGTCTGGGCTCTACCTGGCCCAGCGCAGCACTCCCCAGACGGGGGGTTGGCAAGCAAGCAGCGAAGCCTGAGGGGGAGTTGAGATCGGTGTGGATAAGCTTCGGAGGAAGCTTGTTTACACTTTGATCTCCTTCCGCGGGGAGGACAGTTGCTAATCAGCACTACAGATACCAGCTGGGCTGAGAATTCAGCATAAATTCGTCATCTACCGACCTCTTTAACATCAAGATTAACATCGATTACAGAAGAAGCACTGCGAAACCCCGAGATTACAAGTAAGGTAACAAAAGAACAATTGCTTATCGGTTTAAAGAAGAACGCGAAATCGAAACATACGGATAAGCGTAGAAACCTTTAATGAACTATCCCGCTTGATTTAAAAGTTAAAAGAAAGCTTTCCTCTAGAGAAAACGGCCGAAAACTGACTTTGTTTTGCATTCCTGTGGTCAGCTAAGTCTAAACTTTGTGTAGCAGAAACGAAACTGACTGTGACTCTATGATACAGGAAGTAGACTAGAGTGGATGTTTTTCGAAGTCGCTGTACCGGAAGTAGACTGTTGTTTTAGTGTGTGACACCACCACCACCGGAAGTTGGATTACAGTGATGGACAGACAAACAGGAAGTTCGGAAAGAGCCTACTCTAGCCAGAAAACCATAGAGAAATTGCGCCCGACATTTTGAGGAGGACTAAATTTTAAAAAGTTATTTTTAAGCCAAAAAAGCATTGGAAGAAGTTACAAAGGTGGCGATTTGGCTTGAAGACTGATAATATAAAGATTGATTAGCCCGGAAGTCGTTTTCAAGACGGATTTGAGGTCAAGACCAAGAGCTGCCTCATCACCCAGCCCAAGAATGACTGCAAAGGAAAAAAAAGAGTGGCAGGCTGCTATGGAAGCGATGGAAAAACGGATGACTGAAGTGGTGCAGAGTTTGGGAAAGCAAATAGAATCACAGCTGCAACAACAGCTGCAACAACAGCTGCAGTTACAATTGGAGCAAATAGAACAAGTACAAGTCCAAGTACAGAAAAAAAATATGGAAGAATTAAAAGAACTGGTACTAACAGAAGTGGCAGGGATAAAAAAAGATATGTTACTCAAATTGTTTAATTTGGATATGCTGCTGTATGATTTATGGTGATATATGATATAATCTATGTAGGTTTGTTTGTCTGTGTGTCACTTAAAAATTAATAAATATATTACGGGGAATAAAGCTGAGTGTGTACTTATTTCCTCCAATAGAGGGCTCTAGTGGGCTGATCAGGTCTGAGTACACTCTATCTAGAAGCTTCTTGTGGTACTGCCCCTTCTGACCACCACTGTAGCTTGGTTCTGTCCCTTTCTCATTAAGGCAAATATCACAATGTTTGTGATCACAGATTGCACTCCTGCAACAATTTTCCCACAGACTTTAAGTTTCTATGACCAAATCTGGCATGCCAAGTCATCAAACAATCTGTGTGAAAGCATTCATCTCATTTGGCATGATACACAGTCTCTGCAACAGATTCTAAAATGTAACCAGATCCAGTTTTCTTTGCCTGTATTTCAACACTGCCTTCAAGCAGACTCATAGCCAGTGGTGGAGTTTGGGGGGCTGAGCCCCCTATCCTAGACCCCAAAGCCCCACCAGGTGCCCTAATGCCCCCCAACCCACCACCTGGCGGGGCTTCCTAAGCCACACTGCCTCAGGCAGGGTGGGGAGGGAGCCTGGGGCAATGCCCTTCCAGTGAGAACCCCTGGCTGTGGTTGCCTGCTGGGGGATTGGTGGCAGCGGGCCAGCTGCTGCTCAAAGCAGTGATGTGGAATGTGAACCAGGGCAGTCCCAGCAAGAGCAGCAGTTCAGTGGTCAGGTGCACCATCTTCCTGCAGCAGGCAGCTTTAAGGCCCTGAGCAGTGCCAGCAGGAGAGGTGGCAGCAGAAGGAGGAGCTGTTGGCCAAGCAGCAGCTACCACTGCAACTAATACAAGAGCCAAGCTTCCAATGCTACCCTCCGCATCAATGGGGTGGGCTGTAGCCAGGCCATAGTACTGCGCTGCCTTTCTCCCCACCCTCAAAGAAGTGCCTGGCCTTCTGAGGTAAGCCTCCTTCCTTCCTTGAGCAAGCTGGCGTGGAGCAGGAGGGAGCAGAAACTACATTAGAGCCCCACCTGGTGACCTGGAGCCCCCCCTAACAAAAATCCTGGTTACGGGGCTGTCTTCAAGGTGTTTGATTCTACACATGTCATTCTTTATCATGAACCAATTACCTTACCCTTCTATGTGGTCTACAGACAATAGGTTTTGATCTCCTTGAACTGAGAAGTCACATTCCTTCAACAAAATTTCTAACAGTTTGCCTTCCCATTCAGTTTTACAATACCCACTCCATTGCAGGGTAATTTGTTCCCATCCACTTGGGTAAGGTTGGCCTTTTGATTTTCATCCAGTTCCACAAACAAGGCTTTTCGCCCATAAATGGTAAGAACTCTCACTGTCCAACAAAAACAGTTATTTTTCATTTAAATAATCTCCAGCAAGCATATAAGAATACTGTTTAGAGGACCTTCTTTTATCTTTATCATGTTCTTTCTTGGTGCAGCAGCCTGTCTGGAAACATGAGGACTTTCCCCCTTTTATTTTCCAAATGCCTTTCTTTGTTTTGCAAAATCATGAACTGTGACCTGTTTTTGTTACCTTTTCCTTTTCATCTCTTAGCCCGAGGGCACTCAGGCATTTTACAGACTCATCAGCATTTCTTTTCAGTCCAGCATCTTTCAGAAAACTCAGAGCATAATCAACATCAATTTCAGGACATGCTTCCAATACACCAATATATCTTTCATAACTTTTTGGGAAGAAATTCAAAATTGTTGCATGCAGTTCCTCATCTGTAATTTGAGATCCAGTAGATCTTAATTTAGCAACAATCTTCATTATTTTATCTAAGTAAGAATTTACATTTTCTCCTCCTGTAATCTCAAATTATACAGTTTTCTTCTCAAGTACTAAGAGTGTTTAATCATCTTTTCCACATATTTCTGGTCCAATTTAAGTCAAATCTCCCTGGCAGTTTTGCTGCCAAAAACTAATGGGGTTTCCTGTTCAGATATTGAATTTAGGATGATAAATTTGGACTTTAAATCATCCAAATTGTTCTTTCTACTCCTCAGGATCTTCTGGACCATCCCTTTTAACAGTATATTTAATATTCTGAATTCCAAGAGCACATTCAATTCTCATTTGCCAAGTTTAAGATCTGAGGAAGTGAGGGGTTTGATACACTCATGACTTGTTGAGAGGTCATACTGCCCTCCGGGTTCCTTCTGTCTGCAGGATTCACAGACTCTGTAGTATCATGTGAGGCTGCTTCTTGAGGCTGCCAGCTTCTGCAGTGCATTCTCCCCCTCCTTGGCATTTACAAACAAATAGGGCCATTCCACAAGTGATTTGAGCTGCCGGAAAGTCACAATTCAATTTGCAGTCCAGAGAAGACTAGGATAAAACATGCAGGAAGCAAAGCAATGCCTTTTCTAAAATACTTCTCTGCTTTCTTAGGGCCAATTTACATTTAGCATTTGCTCCGTTGTTTTACCAAACCCACACTGGAACAGAAAAAGATGCAGGCCCCATCTGCATCTAGCATTTGCTCTGCTGTCTTACCAAATCCACACTGGAACAGAAATTCCCATTTACATTGAATGCCACTTTCACTTTGATTGAGTGTTGCATTTTATGGCAGTGTCCAGACTGCATGCTGCTTTCACTTCGTTTGAGCTCTGTTTTTATTGTGGTTGTCTGCATAGATTTATGGCTGTTTTATGGCCATTCGGGGGTGACGCTGCAGTCACTACAGTGTTGGCCCGGGATAGTTGAATGTGGTTTTGAACTGCATCTTTTTCTGTTCCAGTGTGGGCCTAGTAAAAATGCTAAATGCAGATTGGCCTGCAGTTCAAAAGCCCTTCTATTTTGGGGGAAGATTTTTATTTTACAGGCAAGCTGGAGATAGGAGGATTTGCTCTGCCATTCATTCTAATTCTTTCCATTGCTTCTAGTGGATTTGGTGCCTCCATTCAAGCCCCTGGACTGAGCAGCAGGTGATGCAGAACTCTGTGACCCTGAAGAGCAGCTGCCCATCAGAGGTGACCACGCCAATACTCTGACTCACACCACAGACCAATGCGGGACAGGGATGGCCAGGGCCTTTTCAATGGCTGCTCTTATTTTATGGAATCACCTTCCTGAATTTATTAGAAAGGCTTCCACTTTGTTGAGACCACAAGTTATGCAAGAAGGAGTTATTCTGGAAAGTTGTTAACACTGCGACCTAAATTTAGGTTATGTTTGTTATTTTTTTATGGACATTAATTGTATGTTGTTTGCATTATCATCAAAACCTGCCTTGAGCCCTGTCCCGGGGAAAGGTGAGCCAAAAATGCTCTTAATAAATTAATGTACCCTGCCTCATCTCTAAGCTAAGAAATATAAAGCAGCAGAATAATAAACGTTAATAAGACACAATCCTTAGTGTTTATATATGAACTTTCTTTGTTAACAGCAAACTCAAAAGTGTTTCTGAACAGTAAGTTAAAATCAGATCACAAGGCGGACACTTCTGCATTTTCTCCAGGATGGGAAATACAGAATCCTATTTATAGCAGACCCATACACATGGGGAGTGGCACAAGTGCCCAGCACCCCCCAAAACAACCTGGCACCCTCCCCAAACAGCTGTGCCTGCCTTCTCCTTCTCCACTCCCCCCCCCCAACATAGTTGGGCATGGGCTCCTGGTACTCGGCAGTGCTATCACATTATACTGGCACTGCTTGCTCAGCCATGCTCCCTTGGCCAGCAGGGTAACTAAGAGGGCAGGAAGGGAAGGGTTGGGTCAGGGAGGGGTGCAAAAGAGAAACTTGCTTAGCCAGCCAGGTGGGTGAACTGGCTGCTTGCTACTTATGAACTCCAGCCGGATTCAATCAGGTGACCACTGTTCCTCTTCGATAAGGGAGGTTACATAGAGAGGGAAAGGAGGCCAAGAAGGGGCCAGCTGGCTGGTGCAGGATACTGGCAAGGCAAGGCAACTGTCCAGGCTGCTACTGCCACAGGGGAAAAGGCTTGGAGGGAGGATTACCTGCTCCTGACTCTGCAAGTGCCGGGCTCCAAAGGGTGGGGGAGAAAGGCCAGTGCCAAGCCCACCCCATGGGCTCCGTGACCTGATCCAGCTGCAGTGAGGAGAGCGGTGCCCAGAAAGATGCATGCCCCTTCCCCTCCCCAAACACCACCTTCCCCAAGTGACACCTTGGTGCACTCCCCAACATTTTTTTCTGGGTTCGGGGCTGATTTATAGAGCTACCAGAAAGTAGGGAAGGAGGGCATTAAAACATACCTCAATCAGAAGTGCTCAGAAGCAACCACTGAAAAAGCCCTAGAACAGGTCCCTGCAACTTTCATTCCTATGGGAGGGAAGAGCAAGGAGGAGTTGGCTAGATGAAGATAGCCTCCTGAAGACAGCAGTAACCAATAAGTTAAAAAAAAGATATCCTACAAAGTTTATTAAGTCACCTTGAAGATATCCATTAAGCCTCAACAGAGTGGAAGTTTTGGCGGTTTCCCTTGAGCGGTACATAACTACAGGCCTTTCTAGAAAAGGCCTTACTTCATCTAATCACCGTGCTCACCTCCATCACAGATGTCCACAGCTGACCTCCTCTGAGTAAAGAAGAACTGTTATGGAAAAAGACATTCCCATTATAAGGGAAGAGGAAAAATATATAGGACTCAAGAGGACTGTGTTTTAATATATAGTAGGAGCAAAGCCCGTTGTAGCAACAATACAACAAGCTCTAGAAAGACGTGAGACATTCCCCCCCTGGCCCCCCACTTTCTACCCACTCCCCAGACCTCGGGGATGGCATGGCAAGGGGATGCCCTGGCACTGGATCCCTGCCCGGGCTGCTCCCTGCTATGAATACATTTTCAAAGGGTAGCTCAGACTCTGATTTGGATTGGCAACCTCCTAATTCTTCTCAAAAGCCTCTGAATTTGCCTGCAGCTATTAGTTGCTGAAGACCTTGCACCAGTGATAAAGTAATAGTGGTTAATATGCTCCTCCCAACCAGATCCAACATAGAGTTTGCCTTGGGAAGCACAGGTATCAGGGCCTCGGTGTTTGAACCTCAGTTCCTTACAGTTCAATAAACCATTGCTTCTCACCCTATTTACAATGACACCATTCTGCCCCTTACTTTGAGATGCTTTGTTACTCATTTCAGCAGTTTTTGGCTTTGATTTCAAAGTTGCAATACCATCACATAAAACAGACCATACAAATATGTGTTTGTTCTGATTTTGGAAAACACATGCTCAGACAGTAGTGACTGAGGGCAGTTTTGTCACAAAATCAAACTCCAGAAATAGGCTTCCCAACTCTTAAATTCAAATTTGGACCTTACTGTTAGACACGAACTGTGTCCCTGGCTGTGTTTTCCCAACCCAATTTGAGAAACACACAAAACAGTCCCATAGAGAAGAAACACTAAAAAATTTATTAATTAATAAGGGAAGAGCACAGATAAACAAGGGTTTGGGACCCTCAAATACCCACCAGCTCCTCCAAAGTTACAATGGGTGGCATAGAATTTTATACTCGATATGACATAAACAAGCAAAGTGTATCCATTGGTTCCCTCAACTTTGTCATAAATTTCTAATTGGGCTAAGACTTGTGGGTTGGGTCTTCCCAAGTAATTTTTTTTCCCTTTTAGCTAAACAATAAACACTTCTTCTTCTTAGACTGTGAAGCTCTAAAAGTATCTACTTAGCTGATATAGTTACAGGGTGTTATTGTTCTCCATTTAGCTAGACTAACTGATATCAGAAACATGTGCAGTTGTAGCTGGGCAGCCAAGGCCATAAGCCTTGGCAGAATAGTACCATGTTAGCATTTTCATTCTTCCAGCATGCATTTAAGCAATAGCCATAAATGAACCAAATTTAATATCTGAACATATGTTCATGGTTGATTTCTGTTTATGTGGTTAGAATAATAAATGGCACTTAACATATGTATATATTTATATATCATGGAAGTGTTAAGTGTACCTACTAAGTTAACCTGTTAGTCAGTGGCAGAGTACAAAGTGTATAACACTGCTTCATAAACTGCGTGCAACATTATTTTTATAGTATAGACAGATTTTTAAAATAATTGCATTCTTTTATGCGCTAAACTCCAAGTGGCCTGATTTCCTAAAAATAAATATATTTTTGCCCATTTTTAAGATGTCTCTCTGGCTCCTATCCAGGCATTCAAATGCTCTGTTGTACTATGCACAAGCATGGCAAAGAGTAGCAGCTATTGATTTCATAAGAGGATACTAAAAAAGGGGAAATAGAACAGCTCCAAATGGAGGAGGGGAACAAGAAAAACATTGAAGGCCCACTTGAAGTGCTGGCAAGTTATCATTACCCTTTAGTGTGTATGTGTGAGCAACTGGTGCTGCAGTGGTAAAATATCTAAGGATCCAAGGGAGGAATCTTGAAAAAATCCCTGCCTTGTCAAATAATACACTCATACCACACAAACCCTGCACAATACAACACGCTTTGGATAAATAAAAACTAACTTTTCCTTATAGATTGATGTGCTGGTTTCCATTCAGAGGGAACCCTGGCTGAACTACCAAAAAGAGTTTACCTTGTTTGTTGTCAAAACCCAGGGGGTTTTTTGGTAGCAGGAACTCCTTTGCATGTTAGGCCACACAGCCCTAATGTAGCCAATCCTAATGAGTTTCTGCTGTTGAGTGTGGCTCAGGGGTCTTTTCGTAGAATAAGAGCAGCAGGAGCTCATTAGCATATGGTATGCTAATGAGCTACTAGGCTATTAGCATATGTCAGGCCCAAAAGTGGGGGAGGCATCTTCAAAAGCCTCCCCTTCCCTTCCCCAGCTGGCCACAGAAGGAGGAAAGAGGGAAGGAAAGAGAGAGAGTAGAGAGAAGGAAAGAGGGAAAGAAAGAGAAGGAAAGAAGGAGAAGGAAAGAAGAAGGGAAACAGGGAAAGGAGGAAAAAAGAGAAGAAGGCAGGAAAGAAAGAAAAAGAGAAGGGAAGAAAAAAGGAAAGAGGAAAAGGAGAGAAGGAAAGAAGGGAATGAAAGAAATTCGGTGGCAATTTGGCCCCATTATATCCTATGGGTCATTGAAGTCAATGGCGAAAACATAGGGTATATTCTGGGGACTGGAGGGGAGGGGGTTTGAGGAAGAGGCTCCAAACTTACAGGGTAGCTGATGGAGCCTCTCCCCAAGATGCCCATCACATTTTAAGAACATTGGACCAGGGGGTCCAATTCTATGGGCCTCCAAACAGGTTTCCCCCATTCCCTCCATTGTTCTCTATGGTAGGGAAAAAGTTACTTTTTCCCCATGGTGCTGTTAGTAGCCCTGGAGGGGAGGGGGTTTGAGGGAGAGGCTCCAAATTTTCAGGATAGCTTCGGGAGCCTCTCCCCACATACACCACCACATCTCATAGCAATTGGACCAATGGGCCTAATTCTATGGGCACCCAAACAGCTTACCCCCATTACCTCCATTACCCAGCCAGCAGCACTTAAGGCAGGCAAGCAGGCAGCCACCCAGCAGAGAATCTCAGGGAAAGTGAACTGTCTTGGGAGGTGCTTGTTTGCCATGAGAACAAGTGGCACACTCCAGAACAAGTGGCACTGTGGCAGTGCAAGCATGCCACAGTGCCATACAGAAGCCCCAAAAGACCAAAAGGAACATCATTTATATATGTATAAATTGATGGTGCAACCTCATTGGACCACTCACACCACACACACCTCAAAAAGAATATTTATAGTGCTGGAAAAAATGCAGAAAAGGGCAACTGCAATAATAAGAGGAGGACACTTTCCCTATGAAGAAAGGTTATCACATTTGGGGATTTTAGCTTTGAGAAACAATGACTGAGGGGTGACATGATAAGAGGTTTACAAGACTATGCATGGAATAGAGCAGGTAGAGAAAGAAGTACTTTTCACCCTTTCTCACAAGACAAGAACTCGTGGGCACTCAATGAAATTGCTGAGCAGTCAGGTTAGAAGTTAGAACAGATGAAAGGTTTTTTGGTTCTTACAGGTTTACAACTTTAAAAAGTTCTGCTGGTTGCTGTTGCTTGGGGGGGGGGTTGGTTTGCTTTTTTCCTGTCTGCTCCAGCCTCCATACATTTGTCAAATTCCATCTGAAAGCTGTTCATGCCAGCCACCACCACCTCCCGTAGCAGTGAATTCCATGTGTTAATCACTGTTTGGGTGAAGAAGTACTTCCTTTCATCTGCAGTTGCCCTTTTCTGCATTTTTCCCAGTGCTATAAATATACAGTTCACTTTACCTGAGATTCTCTGGGAGAGTCTGACTGCTGGGCGGCTGCCTGCTTGCCTGCCTTAAGTGCTGCTGGCTGGGTTTCCCCATTGGAAACAATGGAGGTACTGGGGGTAACCTGTTTGGGTGCCCATAGAATTAGGCCCATTGGTCCAATTGCTTTGAGACATGGAGGTGTATGTGGGGAGAGGCTCTGAAAATTTGGAGCCTCTCCCTCAAACCCCTCCCCCCAGAGCTACTAATAGCGCCCTGGGAAAAAAGTATTTTTTCCCACCATAGAGAACAATGGAGGGAATGGGGGCAACCTGTTTGGAGGCCCATAGAATTGGATCCCCTGGTCCAATGTTCTTGAAACGTGGTGGGTATCTTGGGGAGAGGCTCCAACAGCTACCCAATGAGTTTGGAGCCTCTTCCTCAAACCCCCTCCTCTCCAGCCCCCAGAAAATACCCTATGTTTTTGCCATTGACTTCAATGGCCCATAGGATATAATGGGGCTGAAATTGACATGCGGCTGGCTGAAAGACTCCCAAATCTGCTTGTACGCCCGAAACTGACATGCGGGAGCCTTTCTGCCCTTGAAAGCTGCAGGAGCTGCGCTCAGGTGTGCTCCCCCCAAAAAAAGACCCCTGGTGTAGCCTATTATGCTAATGAGTTCCTGCTGGGCATGGCCAACTCAGGAGCCAGCCGGAACTCCATTCCTGTGCGTTCCTGCCCAAAAATAGCCTTGGTAATGGCTCATTCACTTGTTCATCTTGGAACATTATATATGCCATCAAATGCCAATTTCCACTCTCTGCGTTGGACAAATAGGTCAGCCTCTATGCAAAAGAATAACTGGACATAAATCCAACATTAAGAACCACAACACTCAAAAAACCAATAGGACAACATTTAAATCTTCCAGGTCATTGTAGTGCTGACCTAAGAGTGGCAGTCCTCAAACAGAGAAGCTTCAAGGGGAGATTACAATTTGAGATTGCCGAATTAAACTTCATTCACAAATTCAGAACAATGCTCCCCCCAGGTTGAATAGGGGCACAAGATTCTTATCTCACTAGAGATGCTGTTTTTCTGCCCCCATATGTTTTCCCTTCTTCTCTAATCAAGTTGACTACAAAGTGCATTGTGCCTATGCATCCTTGAGTTCCTTCTTTCTGACTGGTATATAACAATTTAGAGATTTTCTTTCCTAGTTGTATTTGATGAAGGGAGCTTTGCTTCTCAAAACATCATACCCCCCAAAGATTATTGACTCTAAGGTGCTATTGGACTCGAATCTAGCAGCTCTATCATTAATGGGTGACAGCCATGCTGTGCAACACAGTCTCTGTGTGTGACATGAGCAATGACTGGGGAGTCAGCCCCATGTAACTTGTGCACATGTCAATGGGATACTTCAGACCTCCAGGAACTTAGTTAACATGAAACAAGGTGCTGTTTGTACTAGGATTGCCTTTTCATGTGGTAGGCAGGGCCAGTGCTACCATTAGGCCAACCTAGGCAGCTGCCTAGGGCACAGACCTCAGAGTGGCGCAAAACTGACAGTCATAACCGAAAACGGGTTGGGAAGATGGGAAAAGTGTCACCACCAGCTTGTCACAGGCTTTCCCGGCTGGGCCAGTGATTCATTTGGCACTAGGGGTGCAAGGGGAGAGACTCCTCATTTGGTCTTTGTACTAAGGAAAGGCAGCTGGTCAAGGAGTTTTCTGCCCTGGGGCTCCCTCCCACTTCAAGTCTGGCACTCAACAGGCTGCTGGCTGCTCTCGTGCACTCATGGACACCCCATTCTCTGCTGCCTCCCACCCCTGCCAGTCCCAGATGCAAGCATCAACTGAAAGAGCTCCCAGAAAAGCATGGACATTGCTGCCTGCGATGCCAGCCCTCTTCTCCAAACAGGACTGGTGTGTTGGGGTGGGTGGGGGACCCAGACAACAAACATTCCTCATCCCCAAAGCCAACCAGCCTCTCTAGCTGAGCAAAGGGCATCTTTTCAGCCACACAAACACAGCTGCTTGCCAACCTGTGGGCAGTGAGAGAATGCTTTAAAAGAAGGCGAAGGAGGAGCAGGACGCAGGAGGGACAACTTTATTCCCTCATCCCCCCCACTCCTTGCTTGGCCTCTCCAGCCATGCAGCTCTCTCACTTTAACCCTTTCCGTGCTGCAGAGTCTTCCCCCCAGCAGTGCCGCCCTGTGCAATGTTACTCACAAGCAGCCAAATCCACCCGCATTAGAGGGCGGCGTTGCTGACTTGGGCAGTCTGGCTGAAGTCCAGCCCTAGTGCCTCGTGGGGAGGGCAGGATGAGGAGGAGGAGGAAGCCTTTCTCCTTTGTCTGCAGCACAGAAAGAGTTAAAGTGAATGAGCTGTGTTCGCTGGAGAAACCAAGCGAGGGGGGGTGTAATGTACTCAGACATAATACAATCAGACCAGACCACATGCGAGGCAAGGAAGCCATGCGGTCAGGCAAATATGTCTAAGCTTCACTCACATGAACAAAGGATTCAGCGGATCCTAGCCCACTCCCATCAGAGAGTTAGGCTCCCAACAGAGAGGCTATGGAACTCTCAGCCACTGTAAATAGCCAATGACTTGAGTGGGGCATGTTTTGGGTGTGGGGTTTTCAGGGGATATAAACCGGCCTGCAAGCCGGGTAAAGTTGTCTTGTTCTTGAACTAATAAAGTATGTGAGAGCTGAAATCACTCATCAGTCTCAGTACTTTTCACTGGTGATGAGGATGGGATTCAAACGCCCTCCATGAACAATGACCACAAGGATGAGCATTGCATCGAGCACTGCATCACTGACTCCAAGAGCAGCATCGCACTGCTCACCGCAACCACAGCAACTCCAGAGCCTCGCACTGCTGACTCCAAGTGCAGCACTGCCTGCTCACCGCTTCTACAACCACTGCCACTTTTACAACTGCTCCAGCAGCCGCCTCCACATGGAACAATGGTGGCTCCCCAAGGTAACATCCAGGCCTTCAATATCTCCCGGCCCCAGAAATGGGACACCTGGCTGGAGACCTTGGAAAACCACTTTGCCTACCACGATGTTGTGAAAGCTGGGAAAAAGAAGTCCTTGTTCCTCAGCTCCTGTGGCATGGACACCTTCCTGCTCCTGAAGGATCTCATTAACCCAAAGACAACCAAAGATGAGACCTACAAGGTATTGGTGAAGGCCCTCTCTGATCACTTTTCACCTAAGCCTACCAAGTTTGTGGAGCACTTGGACTTCTTCGCTTGAGTCCAGGGCCCAGACAAGATGACCTCAGACTTCCTGGCCGGCCTCCGATGGGTGGCCACCAGGTGTGCTTTCCCAAGCCTTACTGACATGCTGCTGAATCAATTCCTTGTGGGCCTCTGCGAACCCAAGCTATGGCGGAAACTGGCCAGCAACAATGACCTCGACCTTGATGAGGCCATCTGGGTGTCTGCCGCCTACAAAAAGGCACACCAAGACCACCCCAGCAAGGTGGTCCACCGCCCCCGAGCAACGTGGGGTTCCGACGTCTCCGAGGACAAGGAAGTGCTCCGGGTAAACCACCGGGTATCCCAGTGCCCTCAATGGGCCCAAGGAGTGTCCACATCCAAAACCCTGCACTCCGCAGCCTGCACTAGCTGTGGTGACACCCACGAGCGATGGACCTGCTGGTTCTGCACCGCCATCTGCCGGACGTGCAACAAGGCGGGGCACATCGCGAAGGTCTGCCACTCCAAGGGACAATGGTCGACTCTCATGGCACAGCTCGACGCAGAGGATCTCCACACCGATTCAGCCCACCACCAACAAATGGTATGTAACTTGCCCCCTGATGGCCCGGACAAGATGCATGTTACTGTCCGGATTGAGGGATCCCCCTGCCAGATAGAAATTGACTCCGGATCATCTTTTTCAATCATCTCGGCTGAGACTGTCCGTTCTCTGTGCCCGAAGGGGGGAGCCTGGTTGCACAAGCCACAGGGTCTCATGTTATGGGACTTTAATAAGAGCCCTGTGGCGATCCATGGCTGGGGCAAGTTCTGGGTCCAGTTCAAGGGGTTCTTGGGACTGCTGGACCTGTTGGTGGTGGAAGGGTGCCTCACCAGCTTGTTGGGACTATCATGGTTCAAGCCCATGGGCCTCAAGATAACAGGGCTTAACCAGATCCGGGCAGCCAATTTTGAGGCTGTTTGCCAAGAATTTCCCAAGGTGTTTGATGGGACTCTGGGGAGGTACACTGGGACCCTGATTTCCCTGGATCTTGATCCAGCCATATGCCCCATTCGTATCAAGGCCCGGGTCCCTCCCATTGCAATGAAAGCTAAAATAGAGGCAGAGTTCGATCGCCTTGTGGAGCAGGGGGTGCTGGAACCGGTTGCTTCCGCACACTGGGAAACCCCCATAGTCACCCCAGTAAAGCCAAACGGTGATGTACGCATTTGTGCAGACTACAAATGCACATTAAATAAAGCCCTCCAGGACCACGCGTACCCAGTACCCATGATCGGCCATGTTTTGGCGGCACTGGCAGGGGCTTGGGTCTTTGGCAAACTAGACCTCACCCAGGCATATCAGCAGCTACCGGTTGATGCCGCCACCGCTGAAGCCCAAATGATAGCCACTCATAAAGGCACTTTTAAAGTCCACCAGCTCCAGTTCGGGGTGTCCATCACACCATGGATTTTCCAGTCCTTCATGGACTCCCTCCTGAAAGGGATCCCCGGGGTCCAACTGTTCCTGGACGACATGATCATTGCGGCTCCAGACTCGTCCTTCTTCACAGACCGGCTCCGGGCAGTGCTGTGGAGATTTGACTCGGCAGGGCTCAAGGTGAAGAGGGAAAAATGCTTCCTGGGAGTGCCACGTGTAGAATTTTTAGGCTTCGCAGTCGATGCTTGTGGCCTCCACCCCACGGAGGACAAAGTCAAGGCAATCACCCAAGCCCCCCTCCCTTGTCCAAGCAGGAGCTGCAGGCCTTCTGAACTTTTATCACTCCTTTCTCCCACTCAAGGTGGCGGTGGCTGAGCTGCTCCACCACCTGCTGGACAAGAAGGCTCCTTGGGTCTGGGGGCTGACACATGCTGCTGCTTTCCAAGCAGTCAAGGACTTGTTAACCTCCAACACGGTGCTTTCACATTTTGATGAACAGCTTCCCATGGTGCTGGCATGTGATGCCTCACCGTATGAGGTCGGGGCGGTTCTGGGCTACCAGCCGCAGATGGCTGTGAGGTCCCAGTGGTTTATTATTCCAGGACCTTGTCATCTGCAGAGCGAAACTACTTGCAAATCGACAAGGAGGCACTCGCTATAGTGGCTGGGGTGAAAAAGTTTCACCATTACCTCTATGGCCGGCCTTTCATGATCTTGACCAATCATAAGCCTCTTCTTGGTCTCCTGGCCCCAGACCGCCAGACCCCCAAAATGATGTCTCCATGGGTCATCCAGTGGTCTGTGTTTTTGTCGAGATACACTTACTCCCTCATCCACTGGCCCAGCAAGGCAATGGGTCATGTGGATACCCTGAGCTGCCTTCCGCTACCTGCCACAGACCCCAACCCAGCCCCAGCCTACCAAGTTGCACTTCTGGAGGTGCTCCCAGACCAGCTGGTGCACGTCAAGGTGGTGGCACACCTCACCACTAAAGACAAGGTCCTCTGCCACATTCTTGACTGGGTGGTGAGGGGGTGGCCCGCAGGCCAAGCAGGCCCTGACTTCACAGCTTTCACCTCCAGGAAGGAAGAGTTGTCCACCCACAAAGGCTGTGTGATGTGGGGGAGCCAGGTGGTAATTCCTGCAGAAAGGGTCCTCAGTGCCCTCCACAAGGCACACCCTGGGATGGTACGAATGAAAGCCCTGGCCAGGAGCTATGTATGGTGGCCGGGGCTTGACAAAGACATAGAAGATGTGGTCCGGAGATGTCAATCATGCCAGTCATCCCGCCTGGAGCCACCCACGGCCCCTGAGCATGCCTGGGAATCCTCACACCACCCCTGGTCCCGGCTGCACTTGGACTTTGTGGGGCCATTCCAGGGGCAGCTGTTCTTCATCCTAGTGCAGTGGTGGCGAACCTATGGCACAGGTGCCAGAAGTGGCACTTGGAGCCCTCTCTGTGGGCACGGGCAAGGAGGCGGCTGAGCCTGCTTATTGTGCTGCTGCAGCTGCTGCACCACCCGGTCCTAGGCCAAACCCCGAGCCCTGGTTGGAAAGCAAATACCACACATGAGAGGAAAAGACATGCAAACCCCCGGTGCAGGCACCCTGCTTGTTGAAATGGGGGAGGGAGAAGAGGGGAATCACTTTCCCTGCGGGCTCCACCTTCCTCACAGCCTGACGCCGACCCACAATCCCTGCCTACTCAAAGCCCAGGAGCTGCTCAGCAAGGAATCCCCACAGCCTGGCCCCACCCCTTTAGCCCGGGAAAGTGCAGCAACTCCCCTTCCTTTGCAAATGTGCATTCCAATCCATACCCCTTCTGCCCCAGAGGAGTGAGGCTGAGCATTCCCAGGGATGCCCACTCAGGCTCGTTGCCAAAAGTTGCATCTGCGTGAGTGTGCCACTTCAGTTTCCAAACCTGCCTTCTTTGGGGAGGTGCGCTATTCTTCCTCCCCCTCCTCCCTCTTTGGCTCTCTGCCTGGTCTCTCTCGCTGTGCCCTCCGGCGTCCTGTGCTGTAACCTGGAGTCAGAAAAACTTTAGTACCCACCCCCTTTGCTTCCTTTCAGGGCTGCCCCACTGCTTTGGGTGGCATATCTCATGTGCCTGCTCAGAGGCTGTGATTAGAAGGGCCGTTCAAGGAGTTGGACATGGAGACTGTTTTGAAGTTGGTGCTACAGGAGGGGGTGGCAGCCAGGACTGTGGTGAGGTGGCTCAAGGTGAGCCAGACCTCCCGCCCTATGGAGGTAAGGCGCAGCACCCCTCCCCCCTAATTATAGCTTCCTGAGAGCTTCCAGGGAATCATACATAGGGCACACATACACCCCCCATGATGAAAGACTGTCCCTGAACTTTAGAGCTCCTGATTCTCCAGAGATGAGCTGGAGCGGAGGAACGAGGCAGAAATGAATAGCCGCTTCAAAAGCAGTACCTGATCTTGTGCATACATTCAAAATTAAGCACCACTGAGACAACCGAACTTGCTTTCAAGTATGAGAGCATAGGATTGCGCCTTTAGTCAGATTGTAAATTTGCTTTGGCTTTTCGCACTCATGAGAATAACTAAAATGCCGTTTGGAGGAGCCGTGTAGGAGGACGGATGTATGGGATGTATTAAAAGGAAGGACAGGATTGTCCATTGGAAACAATGGGGAACACTTGAAGGCCCACTGGAAATAATGGGAGACAGGAATGCCAATTGACTTGCATGGGCTTCATTGAAATACATTACAGTACAAGTAGAGTTGCAATAAAAATGTGAAATGGATTTTCCATTAGGGTCTCTGGGACCAAATACACTACTCTGGGAATGGAATGAGAGACCATGGAGTGGAATGACAGCCCCAGGGTGTAGCAGGGTGTTCAAGAATTGGAATGACAGGTCCCAGAGTGGAATGACAGCCCCAGGGTGGAGCAGGAGTGTTCTGGGACTGGAATGAGAGACCACGGAGTGGAATGACATTCCCAGGGTGTAGCAGGAGTGTTCAGGGACTAGAATGAGAGACCACGGAGTGGAATGATGGCCCCAGGGTGGAGCAGGAGTGTTCAGGGACTGGAATGAGAGACCATGGAGTGGAATGACAGCCCCTGGGGGTAGCAGAAGTGTTCTGCTACACCCAGGGGCTGTCATTCCACTCTGGGGCCTCTCATTCCAGTCCCAGAGCACTACTGCTACACCCTGGGGTTGTCATTCCACTCTTGGGCCTGTCATTCCAGTTTCAGAACACTCCTGCTACCCCCAGGGGCTGTCATTCCACTCCATGGTCTCTCATTCCAGTCCCTGAACACTCCTGCTCCACCCTGGGGCTGTCATTCCACTCCGTGGTCTCTCATTCCATTCCCAGAGTAGTATATTTGGGCCCAGAGACCCTAATGGAAAATCCATTCTGCATTTTTATTGCAACTCTACTTGTACTATAATGTATTTCAATGGAGCCCATGCAAGTCAGTTGGCATTCCTGTCTCCCATTATTTCCAATGGGCCTTCAAGTGTTTCCCATTGTTTCCAATGGGCAATTCTGTCTTTCCTTTTAGTACATCTCTGAATGGGATACCTAGTTTGCTTTCCCTCAAAACTGTGCAGCCTTGATATGCTTTGGGGGTGGGTCACCTGGTTGAAGTGCTCAAGTTGAAGTGCTTTATTTGTTCATCGGTCAAGATTTGCAGGATCAAAATTTAATTTACTTTGAATCAATCTAGAAGTGGCAGATTCCACTGAGAGTGCTGTTTTTCCGTCTCTTTCCCATGGAAGGGGTAAGAGGGCTGTCACTTAAGCCGTGAAAATGTGTAAGATCATGTTGAGAAAGACAGACCAGGTAAATAGGAAGGGTCTTATCCTGTACTAACTGGAAGGAGTTTGTGTGTATGATATCAAATGCAAACTTCATGCCAAATGCAAACTTTTACCTTTCAATAAAAAGCTGTTTGTATCATTGAAAGCTCTGTTATTGTGTTTTTCTTTTAAGACAAAAGATGTTAATGTATGAATTGTTTTTTCTAAACTAAAACCTCAGTATTCAGGTTAAATTGCTGTGTTGGTACTTTGCAATAAATTAGTGGGATTTGGATTGCAGTTTGGGCACTTGGTCTCTAAAAGGTTCGCCATCACTGTCCTAGTGGATGCATACAGCAAGTGGTTGGAAGTGGTCCCAGTACCATCCACCTCTTCCAAATCTGCTATCCAAGCAATGTGGCGGATATTCAGTGCTCAGGGCATCCCCGACACCCTGGTCACGGACAACAGGACAGCCTTTACATCCAGTGAATTCATGGACTTCACCCGTTATTACGGAATACGCCATATCCGGTTCGCCCCTTTTCACCCAGTGACCAATGGCCAAGCGGAGCGAATAGTCAGGATGACCAAGGATGCACTCTGCCGCTTGGACTCAAAGGACTGGGACTACAAGCTGGCCGCATTCCTCTTTGGGCAGCAGTTCACTCCTCACACCACAACTGATGACCCGGCTAGACTGTCTCCACCCAGATCGTGCTACAGAAGAGGCACCGGTCACCAAGTCCCATGAGGCAGCTAGGGGATTCTTCCCAGAGGATCCCCTGTATGCACGAAACTACACCAACGGGCCAACCTGGATTCCGGCACGCATGGTGAGAGTCCGGGGCCCCCACACCTATGAGGTTTCCTGTGAGGACAGCCAAGTCCTACACCATCACATTGACCAGCTGCGCAGGTGAGTGTTGCCAGCCAACCCAGAGGATGTCAAGGAGCCCGACCCCCCCAAAACAGCACAAGCTCCACTGCAACCATGGTTCCCCGAAGTCGACAAACCAGTACCAAGCCCCCCGCTGGCGCTCACACCAGAACCCGGCTCAACAGCCCCAACAGAGCCGGCACAACAACACTCAACAACACTCAATGCAGCAGACGCTGGCCAGCACTCAGCCGGGTGCATCAGCAGCTGCTACAGCGACTCTGGCCGTGCTCCGTTGCTCCACCCGGGAGCGTAAGGCACCCACTCACCTGAAGGACTTTTTATGTGGGTGTCTTTTGGACCAAGGGGGGGAGGGGTGTAATGTACTGAGACATAATACAATTGGACATAATGCAATCGGACATAATGCAATCAGACCAGACCACATGCAAGGCAAGGAAGCCATGCGGTCAGGCAAATACGTCTGAGCTTCGCTCATCGAACAAAGGACTCAGTGGATCCTAGCTCACTCCAATCAGAGGGTTAGGGTCCCAGCAGAGAACCTATGGAACTCTCAGCCACTGTAAATAGCCAATGACTTGAGTGGGGTGTGTTTTGGGTGTGGGGTTTTCAGGGGATATAAACCGGCCTGCGAGCCGGGTAAAGTTGTCTTGTTCTTGAACTAATAAAGTATGTGAGAGCTGAAATCACTCATCAGTCTCAGTACTTTTCAGGGGGAAACCAGAACTTCTTGGTGGGGAGGAGCTTTGTTCTTGCATCCTGGCCCGGGACCAGGGAGACTTCATATCTGCAACAGGAGGGGGGAAAGTCTGGCAGCCAGACCATAAGTCAGTCTCAGGGAGGGAAGCCTTTCAGTCTTGCTGAGAGAGAGAAGTGTTGCCATTGTGTGCTTTTTTGATGGGGAGTTTAGTATTAATTACAATCAATAGGTTTTTTTAAAAAATTGTCTGTTACTGAAAAGTGCCTCCCCCACCGAGAGATGCCCCGTGATTGGGAGAGAGAGACTTGCACAAGCAGATCCCCTCCTGGATTTCTCATCTTGCACCTCTGCTCTGCTGGATGGAGCCTGCTCTGCTGGCTTTAGTGGATGACCTTCCTCAATGTGCTTCAGGTGCCCCCACCTCCTGCAATTATGAAGGTGGCAAACCAAGAGAGGCCCATCTTGGCTATGGCACCAAAACCATGAAATTCTTTTCTATTGGGTATTTTTCTGTCACCTTCTGTCACTATCTTCCATCAGTGGGTGAACCTTTTTGTTTCATCTAGTGTTCCTTCAATGATTGCTCCTTCTTGGTCGATATAATGGAAGGAGGGTCAAATTACTGAGGGTGAGTACAAGAAGCAGGCTGGAATCTGTAGGGATGGTGTCAGAAAGGCACAGATGGAGCTGAGGCTTGAGAAGGATGCTAAAAATAACAAGAAAGGTTCCTATGCCTATGTTCAGAGCAAAAGAAGAACAGTGATGAGGGTAAGCTCAGGGGGTAAGCTAGGGGAAGACGTTCAAGCCTTAACAAAGCGGAATTACTCACCTCTCACTTTGTGTCGGTCTTTAGCCATAAGGCAAGCTGTATACAAACTGAAGAGTGCAGGGCATATGAAAGAAAAAGGAACTGCCAGTCCAGAGTAAGTAAGGAAAAAGACGGACCAAGGAAATTACAGGCTTGTCAGCTTGACATCAATACCTGGAAAAATTCTAGAGCAGATTATTAAATGCTCTGTCTGTGAGCACCTTGAATGGAATGAGTTAATTGGTAGTAGCCAGCATGGGTTTATCAAGAATAAGTCATGCCAGACCAACCTTCTCTCCTTTTTTGACAGAATTACTAAAATGGTTGACTCTGGCAATGCTGTGGATATAGTGTATCAAGATTTCAGCAAAGTATTTGACAAAGTTTCTCATAATATCCTTGAGGATAAGCTGGTTAAGTGTGAGCTGGATGGTGCAACCATTGGATGGATCCATGGTTGGTTGAAAAATCATACCCAACGAGTGCTCATAAATGGCTCTGCATCTATGTGAAGGAAAGTCTCGAGTGGAGTGCCACAGGGCTCGGTTCTGGGCCTGGTGTTGTTCAATGTTTTTATAAATGACCTCGAGGAAGACATAGAGGGGTTGCTTATCAAATTTGCAGATGACACAAAGCTGGGTGGGATTGCTAATTCTGAAGAAGACAGAGTCAGGATTCAAAATGATCTAGATAGGTTGGAACAGTGGGCTGAGAAAACTAAAATGAATTTCAATAGCGATAAGTGCAAAGTCCTACACCTAGGCACAAAAAATCAAAGGCACAGATATAGAATGGGAGGGACTTGGCTTGACAGCAGCACATGTGAAAGGGATCTGAGTGTTCTGGTTGATCACAAGCTAAACATGAGCCTGCAGTGCGATGTGGCTGTGAAGAAAGCGAATGCAATCTTAGGATGCATTAACAGAAGCATTGTGTCCAGATCACTGGAGGTGGTAGTTCCGCTCTATTCTGCTATGGTCAGGCCTTACCTGGAGTACTGTGTCCAGTTTTGGGCACCACATTTTAGGAAGGATGTTGACAAGCTTGAGCGTGTCTAGAAGAGAGCAACCAGGATGGTGAGAGGGTTGGAATCCAAGTCTTACAAGGAAAGGCTGAAACAGTTGGGTATGTTTAGCCTGGGAAAGAGAAGGCTTAGAGGGGACATGATTGCAGTCTTCAAATATTTGAAGGGCTGTAGAAGATGGAGCAGATCTATTCTCTCTTGCTCTGGATTGCAAGACTAAATCTAGTGGATGGAAATTACAAGGGAGTCGTTATCAGCTAAATATCAGGAGAAACTTCCTACCTGTAAGAGTGGTTGAGCAGTGGAATAGACTGCCTCGGGAGGTGGTGGATGCTCCTTCGCTGGATGTTTTTAAGTGGAGGCTGGATGACCATCTTTCGGCTATGTTCCTGCAGAGTGCAGGGGGTTGCAAGGTCCCTTTCAACTCTAACATTCTATGATTCTATGATACTGTTTTATGTGTTTTAATACGCATATTTTGTGTTAGGCTTTTTTATGAATACATTTTATTGTATGTTGTATATTGTTTTGTTTAACCTTCTACTTGCATAGGTGGGCCTCAATGGGCAGAAAGGCAACATACAAATTAGTAAATAAAAGCATAATACAATAGCAGCTTCCCCCCATGGCTGCATGTGCTTTCATTTTGGGGGCACCTCACTTTGGATCAGTGATCAATAGAATTGGACTTTGGACCAGGGAACAGTATAGGTCCACTTGGAGGGCAGAGTCCCAAGAATGCAGGGTTTTATAATATGACATGGTCCAAACTTTATTCCAGGGTACAGAGGGCATGCAGCTATTCCAGTTCCATATTCAAATCTTCTTTGCAATAAAAGCTTCTTTGTGGCAACCCAAATAGAAGCTTGTGGTGCCAGAACAAGTGTTTAGACTGGGCGCCACTGTATGTCTTCTTGCTGGAGACAGTCTCCAGAGTGTGGCAATGTGTGATCTGGGGTAGTCCAAAAATTGTTTTGGGATGCAGCTTGACCACGCCATCTGCATGTGCCTTTTTCCTGGGGGCACCCCACTTTGGAATAGTTAGCACATAAACTGGGCTTTGGACCAGGAAACAGCATAGCTCCACTTAGAGGGCAGAGTCTGTTGAATATGAGGGTGTATGATATGTGGTGGTCCAAACCTTATTTTGGGGTTCAGAGCTTTTACATTTTCCTTAATATTTGTGGTTGGCTTCACAATAAGGAACTAGGAAATGCTAATGACCTAGGAATCAACTCCAGCCTCCTAGAAATCAATATTCCATAAACTGGGACTGCATTCTTTTTATGAACTGGAGACTGCCTGTAAGTTTGTAGCACACTATAAAGGACCCAATCCAAGTGCTGTACTTGAATTATTATTCAAAAAATATGTCTTTACACAGAAGCCCTACTTAAGACAATAGACAAGCAACACTGTATCCACTAATGTTATCTAAAAGCAAAATCAATCCATACAGTCTTCCCAACACCAACAGATGGCAGCAAAGGATTCCAAAAGAGTTCTCTACACCAGAAAAATTGTATTCAAGAAAAGGTCTCTCTCATTCTCTCACTCTTCTTATAGTCTAAACATAGTCACATGAAAAGTTAAGATTACAAACCTTACAGAAACCAAGTCCCAGAGAAGGCTTCTTTTAAAACTGTATTTATAATCCAATCTTACACCTTCCCATTTAAAGGCTGTTAAAAGTCTGCTCTATGTCGGACTTTCAGCAAAATTAGCTTGCAATTTATAATCCAAGTGCCTTAAACAATGTGCAGCATCTTCAGAACCAAGAATGTATTTTTCCCCCGGTAAGTGTTTTTCCCCAGTAAAATGGGCCCATGTGATATTCAGCAATGGCACAGTCTTTTAACAACAATGGTGCAGTCTTTTAACAATGTCCAAATAATGAATCTTCTTTTCACTCTCCTCCCCTGAGTAATTCTATCTATCATCTATCTAGTACTGCTCATACGGCTATCTATCTAGTACTGCTCATACAGCTATCACCTTAAGCAGAAATCAAAACCAAAAAAATATTTTAAAGGACCTTAGTATTATTTATCTTATATTTGATTATTGTGCCTATGAATTTTGCCACTGAGAGGGTGATATGATCATTGGTATCCAATAGTAGCCATGACACCTGGGCTTGCACATTTAGCATTTCCATATCTTTAAGTAAAGGGATGACTAAATTAGCCCTCAACTCATCAAATATAGGGCACTTCATAATCATATGTTCAATGGTTTCAATTGTACGATATGAGCATCTGCATGTTCTATTAGAGTATGATACTTTATTATATCTGCCCTCCAAAACTGCCAAGGGAAGAACATTCAGTCTTGCCAAAGTAAAAACTCTTTTTAGTTTTGGCACTGTCAGTTCATAAAAATATTTTGGCACCTTGCGTAATTTATTATCCAAAAGACATTCTACCTAACATAACTCCATCTCTGTACTCAGGATTCATGTGAGACACAAATAGACACAAATCCTTCTCAAGAATAGATATGATTTGGATGTCGAGCGAAATCACATTAAAAACTCAGAAGGTAGAAATACTGCCAAAGACCAACTCAGATCATAACCCGTTAGTTTGGACATTAAAAGAAAAGGCATTTACGTTTAAAAATTCTTGTCCGCAGTTCCATAACTTTAATTTCTGTTTTATGTATTCCCAATTTACATTATCAAACGCTTTCTCCGCATCTAAGAAGACCAAAGCCAATTGTCTTCCAGGGTTTTGATCATAGTATTCTAGGATATTTATAATATTTCTTATATTATTTTTAATTTGTCTTTTAGGTAGAAATCCTGATTGGTCTTTGTGTATAATCTCTACCATAACCCTTTTAAATCTATTTGCTAAGATTGCTGCAAAGATTTTGTAGTCTACATTTAATAATGAAATCGGTCTATAGTTTTTAATGTCGTTTCTTTCTGATTCTGGTTTATGAATGAGGGTAATTAAAGCTTCTTTCCAGGTCTGCGGTATTTTACTGGTGGTCATAACATCATTAACTAGGTCCTTTAATAGAGGTGATATTTCATTCTCTATTGTTTTATAGATTTCCGCTGCAATTGCATCTGGTCCCAGGGATTTTTTTTGTTTCTGATTTTTGATTG
This sequence comes from Gekko gecko, assembly GCA_029375565.1. Lineage (NCBI taxonomy): Eukaryota > Metazoa > Chordata > Lepidosauria > Squamata > Gekkonidae > Gekko > Gekko gecko. The sequence continues at coordinate 209,898,758 of JAPDNY010000005.1, read as the reverse complement.
CCTCCACTACTTCACACATGGTAATTTTCCCGTTCAGTTGTTTTCTTTGTTGCTCTGAGAACTTGCCCGGTTCATATTTCAGTAAGAAATCTTCAATTTGTTGTTCATCTTGTAGGCTTTGTTTATATAAATTTCTATAGAAATTTTCTACTATATTTTTTAATTCCTGTATTTTAAAATAAAATTTTCCTCTTGTCTTTCGTTTTTCAATGCCACAATTATTTTCTTGTCCCTCTCCTTTTTAAGTTTATATGCTAGCCATCGCAAGATTTTATTTGCATTTTCAAAAAAATATGCTTTAGTACATTCTATCTTTCTCGCTATTTCCTGCGTTAACCATAGATTTATTTGATGTTGTACTAATTTTATTTTTATCCTAAGTTCCCTCACATCTTTTGCTTTCTGACTCAACTCTTCCATTTCCCTTAGTTCCAAAGTTAGCTTTTTAAACTTTTCTCTTTTTTGCTTATCTCTTCCCGCTTCTTGTCTTATAAAAATACCTCTTATGAACACTTTTAAGGTATCCCACGTATTAAACAATGATGTATCTTCTCTTTTATTTATTTGTATAAACTCCTTTACCTCTTGTTTAAGTTTTTTGACAAATTCCTTATCTTTAACCAAATTTGTATTTATCCTCCCTCTATTTATTTTCTGTGGTCCCTGTAGTGCAAGCCACATTGGGTTATGGTCTGCATAGGTATTTCAAAACAAAGAAGCACTGTGATGAAATTGAACATTTAATAACAATTATGTTTATCTATAAAAAACTTTAGAAATTCTAACAAATTCAAGACAAAACTTTGGAAATTTAAACATATTCAAAACAACATCCAATATTCTCAATGAGCACCCAGTTATACACTCATTTCAATAGTCTTCCTCAGGAGTAATACTCTAAAGTAGCAAGGTGTCAGCCTTTTAATACATTTTAACATGGCAGCATTAACTACTTTTTCTACTTTCTTCAGACCATAACTGTTTGACTTCTTCTTCAACTTCTCCTAAAACAAACATGATTATTAAACATTGAAAGAAACATGAAGCTGAATGGAAACTAGTTCTAATTTTTAAATTTTAAAAATTATTAATTTTTGACTTTAATAAATTTAAACTTACTCAGTTTCATTTCCAGTAGTTGTATAAGGAGCAAGCCAGTTAAATCATTTTTAATAGTAGCAACCAGTCCTTTTATTTTTATATCTGGCTAGAAGCCTTCTTTCAAATAGGCTGCCAATGTCTCTATATTTCATGTGGCTGGCTCTATTGCTCTCCAGTAAATTTTAGGAGTAACATTGCAGTCTTGTTTTCTATCTGGCTGAAAGCCTTCTTTTAGACTAAGCTGACAAATGCTCTCCACCTCTCAAACTGGAACTCTCAAAAAACTATTCTAACTGATTCCATGCAGCTGCATATTAAATACTTCATTCTTAAAGGTATAGACCATTAACAAGATTGCTGAAGGCTGACCTCCTATAAATAATACATACATTTATAACATAATTTTGTGGGTAATCTTACAATGAGCTGAGCTCTAGACATTTTGATAAGTTATGTTTCAATATCCCCAATAAAAGTTGCAAGGACCAAAGGAGGGGTCACAGTGATAGACAATGAGTGTCTAACCGGGTGCTCATTGAGAATATTGGATGCTTCTTTGTTTTGATATATTGTCTATCACTTGCAATAAAAGGACTGGTTGCTACTATTAAGAAATGATTTAACTGGCTTGCTCCTTATACAACTACTGGAAATGAAACTGAGTAAGTTTAAATTTATTAAAGTCAAAAATTAATAAGAAAAAGAAGAAGTTAATGCTGCCATGTTAAAATGTATTAAAAGGCTGACACCTTGCTACTTTAGAGTATTACTCCTGAGGAAGACTATTGAAATGAGTGTATAACCGGGTGCTCATTGAGAATATTGGATGTTGTTTTGAATATGTTTAAATTTCCAAAGTTTTGTCTTGAATTTGTTAGAATTTCTAAAGGATGAGATGGTTAGACAGTGTCATCGATGCAACGAACATGAAATTGAGCAAACTTCAGCGGACGGCGGAGGACAGGAGGGCCTGGCGTGGTCTGGTCCATGGGGTCGCGAAGAGTCGGACTCGACTCTGCGACTGAACAACAACAAAAACTAAATCCAAAATTTTTTTTGGTAATACTAGCCCCGCTTTATGAGTTTTCTTTCCCTTTTTCCTATCTTCCTTAGCATCTAGTACTGCATTGTAGTCTCCAACAATGCATAAGTTCTCAGGGTTTTCTTTAGTGATAAGATTAGTAAGTTCTAAAAAAAAACTATCTTGGTTTTGATTCAGTGCGTATATGTTTACAACTAGTATATCTGTCTCATTAATCTTAACTTGTACCCCCACAATCCTTCCATTAAGGGACTTGAACCTCAATATTGGATTCAGTTTTTCCTTGACATAGGTAACTACCCCTCGCTTTTTTGTTTCATCTGAGGCAACAAATGCTAGCCCTAATTTTTTGCATAACAAATACTTTTCTTGTTGTTGTTTAATGTGTGTTTCTTGTAGGCATGTAATATCACTTCTTCTCTTTTGGGGACTATTCAGTCCATTAACATTAATTGATACTAAGGATACATTTTTATTTTATTTCTTTCCCAGATAGCTAAATTTCTTAAGTTGTTGCCTAGTTTGTATTTGAGATTCCGCTCTGTCCTTTATTTGCTGTTTCCTGTAACTTGTTTTCTTTTGCTCTCTTATTGGGGCTACCATGTGACCCCTAGTCTCCTTTCCTTCCATTTCTTCACTTGTCCTTGGGTCTCTTTCCACTTCTTCATCTTCCAGATCTTCTTCATAATCTGATGGCTTTTGCCACCCCATTTCTTCTCCATACCTTTCTAAGAAGTTCTCCAATTTAAATGTGGAGTCAATCCTCCACCTTTGAGCTTTATATGTAAATAGCAAGCCTTCTGGTATCAACCACCTGTATTGGGTTTGGCTCTTACGGAGTAACTCTGCTAAACAGTTATATTTTTGCCGCTTTTCCCTCACTCTCCAAGGAATATCTTTTAGGATCCTTATTTCCTCCCCTGCAATTTTTAATTTTTAATGTTCTCCGTCCCAGCCCTAAATATGTTGTTGTTCAGTCGCACAGTCGAGTCTGATTCTTCGCGACCCCATGGACCAGATCACGCCAGGCTCTCCTGTCTTCCGCTGTCCGCTGAAGTTTGCTCAATTTCATGTTCGTTGCATCGATGACACTGTCTAACCATCTCATCCTTTGCCGTCCCCTTCTTCTTTGACCTTCAATCTTTCCCAGCATCAGGGGCTTCTCCAGTGAATGCTCCCTTCTCATTTGGTGGCCAAAGTATTTGAGCTTCAACTTCAGGATCTGGCCTTCCAGGGAACAGTCAGGGTTGATTTCTTTTAGGATTGAATGATTTGATCTCCTTGCAGTTCAAGGGACTCTCAAGAGTCTTCTCCAGCACCATAGTTCAAAAGAATCTATTCTTCAGTGTTTGGCCTTCCTTATAGTCCAACTCTCGCAGCCATACATTACTACTGGGAATACCATTGCTTTGACCATGCGGACTTTTGTTGGCAGGATAATGTCTCTGCTTTTTATCATGCTGTTTAGGTTTGCCATCGCTTTCCTCACAAGGAGCAGGCATCTTTTAATTTCATGGCTGCAGTCACCATCTGCCGTGATCTGGGATCCCAGGAACGTGAAGTCTGTCACTACTTCTACAACTTCCCCTTCTATTTGCCAAGGAGTGATGGGGCCAGATGCCATGATCTTAGTTTTTTTTGATGTTGAGCTTCAAGCCCACTTTTGCGCTCTCCTCTTTCACCCTGAGCAACAGGCTCTTCAGGTCCTCTTCACTTTCTGCCATCAGAGTGGTATCGTCTGCATATCTGAGGTTATTGATCTTTTCCCCAGCAATCTTAACTCCAGCTTGTGATTCATCCAGGCCAGCATTTTGCATGATGTACTCTGCATATAAATTAAATAAGCAAGGTGACAGTATACATCCTTGTCGTACTCCTTTTCCTATGCTAAACCAATCAGTTGTTCCATATCCGGTTCTAACTGTTGCTTCTTGACCCTTATACAGGTTTCTCAGGAGACATGTGAGGTGATCTGGTACTCCCATCTCTTTAAGAACCTGCCATAATTTATTGTGATCCACACAATCAAAGGCTTTAGCATAGTCAATGAAGCAGAAGTAGATGTTTTTCTGGTATTCTCTTGCTTTCTCCATAATCCAGCGACTGTTGGCAATTTGATCTCTAGTTCCTCTACCTCTTCGAAACCCAGCTTGTACTTCTGGCAGTTCTCTATCCACGTACTGTTGGAGCCTAGCTTGTAGGATCTTGAGCATGACCTTGCTAGCGTGTGAAATGAGTGCAATTGTGCGATAGTTTGAACATTCCTTGACGTTGCCCTTCTTTGGGATTGGAATGTAAACTGACCTTTTCCAAGCCTGTGGCCACTGTTGTGTTTTCCAAATTTGTTGGCAAATTGAGTGCAGCACTTTAACAGCATCTTCTTTTAAGACTTTGAATAACTCAGCTGGGATACCATCACCTCCACTAGCTTTGTGGTTAGTAATGCTTTCTAAGGCCCATTTAACTTCGCTTTCCAGGATGTCTGGCTCGAGGTCAGTGGTTGTCAAGGACATCGAGGTCCTTCTTGTATAGTTCTTCTGTGTATTCTTGCCATCTTTTCCTAATCTCTTCTGCTTCTGTTAGGTCCCTACAGTTTTTGTCCTTTATCATGGCCAGCTTTGCATGGAACGTTCCCTTGATTTCTCCAGTTTTCTTGAAGAGATCTCTAGTCCTTCCCAATCTATTGTTTTCCTCTATTACTTTGCATTGTTCATTCAGGAAAGCCTCCTTATCTCTCCTTGCTGTTCTCTGGAAATCTGCATTCAGTTGGGTAAATCTTTCCTTTTCACCATTGCCTTTAGCTTTCCTTCTTTCCTCTGCTTTGTGTAAAACCTCATCAGAAAGCCACTTTGCTTTCTTGCATTTCTTTTTCTTTGGGATGGCGGCGATTGCTGCCTCCTTTACAATGTCACGGACCTCTGTTCATAGTTCTTCAGGCACTCTGTCTATCAAATCTAGTCCCTTAAACCTATTCTTCACCTCTACTGTATATTCACTGGGGATGCGATCTAGGTCAAATCTGAATGGCCTTGTGGTTTTCCCAACTTTCTTCAATTTAACTCTGAATTTTGCAAGGAGTAGCTCATGAACTGAGCCACAGTCAGGTCTTGTTTTTACTGACTGGATAGAGCTTCTCCATCTTTGACTGATTTCGGTGTTGCCCATCTGGTGATGTCCATGTGTAGGCTGTTGGAAAAGGGTGTTCGCTATGACCAGCATGTTCTCTTGACAAAACTCTGTTAGCCTTTGCCCTGCTTCATTTTGTTCTCCAAGGCCAAATTTGTCTGTTATTCTGGTTACCTTTTGATTTCCTACTTTAGCATTCCAGTCCCCTATGATGATGAGGACATCATTTTTTGGTGTTAGTTCTATGAGCTGTTGTAGGTCTTCATAGAACTGGTCCACTTCAGCCTCTTCTGCAGCAGTGGTTGGGGCATAGACATGGATTACTGTGATGTTGAATGGTTTGCCTTGGATTTGGACCGAGATCATCCTGTCATTTTTGAGATTGTATCCCAATACTGCCTTTCTCACTCTCTTGTTGACTATAAAGGCCACACCATTTTTTCTACGGGATTCCTGGCCACAGTAGTAGATATAATGGTCTTCTGAGTTAAATTTGCCCATTCCTGTCCACTTTAGTTCACTGATTCCCAAGATGTCGATGTTCATTCTTGCCATCTCATTTTTGACCACGTCAAGCTTACCTTGATTCATAGATCTTACATTCCAGGCTCCTATGCAGTATTGTTCTTTGCAGCATCGGACTTTCCTTTCACCATCAGACACATCCACAACTGAGCGTTCTTTCGACTTTGTCCCAGCCTCTTCACTCTTTCTGGGGTTACTCGTATGTGCCCTCTGCTCTTCCCCAGTGGCATATTGGACACCTTCCGACCTGAGGGGCTCATCTTCCGGCATCATATCTTTTAGCCTTTTGTTACTGTCCATGGGGTTTTCTTGGCAAAGATACTGGAGTGGGTTGCCATTTCCTTCTCCAGGGGATCATGCTTGGTCTGAGTTCTCTGCTGTGGGCTGTCCGTCCTGGGTGGCCCTCCACGGCATAGCCCACAGCCTCATCGAACCACGCAAGCCCCCTCGCCACGTCAAGGCAGTGATCCATGAGGGAGAGCCCTAAATATATAACAGGGTATTCTGGCTGTCTTCACTTGAGACACTGGGCCACCAATTCCCTTGAGGCTGATTAATTTGCCAGGGATAATTTGAGTGGGCTGAATCAAGTCAGACTTCACCAAGTTAATCTCTGCTCCTGTGTCCTCAAAGTGATTACATTCTGTCCATTTAAATTCTGTGTTCTTTAAACAGCAATGCATATCTGAAGCAATGCCAAATGTCTGGAGGGCAGAACTAGAGGCTGTCCATTACAGAATGTTTTTGCCTTCCCTAGGGTTGCTAACCTCCAGACAGTGGCTAAAAATCTCCCAGAATTACAGCTGGCCTCCAGATGACAGAGATCAGTTCCCTGGAGAAAATGGCTGCTTTGGAGGATGAATCCATGGCATTATACTTTGCTGAAGTCTCCCCCCGCCACCCCCCCCCCAAATCTCTAGGAATTTCCCAACCCAGATTTGGCAATTCTGGCCCCCACCCATGTGCACTTCCATGGCAGCCACCCCCATCCCCTAACTTTCATGTCAGGCTGGCTGCCAGCTGGGCTTCACCTGCCAGTCAACTTGCTGCAGCGTGGCCATGCCTTTGCAACTGGGTCTTCCTGCTCTGAGCCCTCATCTAGGCAGGTGCTATGGAACCATCATCAGCTGGAGGCCCCCAAGTGTGCACCAGCCAATCAGAGCTGCATGCCTGCTCAGGAGAACAACAGCTCCTCATGAGAGGTCTGGGTGGGCCATATTGAATCTCATCACCCACCCTCTTCCATCTCCAGCAATAGCCTTGAACAGAGGCATGGGCTGTGGCCCTTTAAGGAGCTTCTGTTGGACTGGTGGCTTCCTTGTGGACCTAGCATTTGACTTCCCTGGCCCCACCCATGTCTCTGGAAGCATGGCAGGGCCCAGAGCTGCACAACACAGCTGTCAGGGGCCAGGAGCTTCACTGGGATGCAGTCTCTCCCTCTCAACTACTCTGTGATAGCATTATAGGGCATCAGAGGTCGCCCCCAGATAGTTCATGTATCCAAAATTAACTCTGAGTCACAAAAACTGATTCCTGAATAAATGTTGCTTATTAAGATGCCATTGGACTTCTGAATTATTTTGCCACCTAGCTCAGTAATCACTACAGTATCAGCTGTGGAAACTACCTGCAGCTCTATTCATGTGCTCTGAGATCTGACAGCGTATTCTAGAAATGCTGCCTTAGGCCAGAGGACCGGAACTGACATAAATGTCACTTTGTTGGGCCAGACCATGTGTGCCATAAAATGAAGTGCCAGGTACTAGAGATATTTTACCACTGACTGTGGCCCACACTCCTCCTCAGTACCTAATTAACCATCTCTTGCTTGATATGCACAAGAAGTTTTGCACAGCACAGAAAGCTGTTGCCTGACAATTAAGGTGCAACAGAGACTCCCAAGGCTCTTTAAAGACTAATACATTTCAGTAGCTTTTGATGAGCTTGAGCATGAAGTTCTGCATTCTGTTGCCCCAGGTGTGGCAACCAAAGACAGGTGGTTGAGTGGCATCAACTAGAGGCACCCAACAAAGCCCTGCCTTACAGAAATTTCTATAGTCCACATGCCTTGGGGAGGGGAGGGGAGTGAGGCAACCACACAATCCCATACCTCCATCTGTCAAAGTCCCACATTCATGGGTAAAGTTTGCGAGAGAAATTGACCTGATATACAGAGTCAATTCAATCTACACACACACAAAAAAAAAAAAAAATCTGCCAAGAGAGGTCCATATAAAATTTTCAAAACTTCTAGTCAGAGACCATATTCTGAGAGCAACACGGGATAAGACATTGAAAATTAAAGATAAAGAGATAAAAATCTTGAAAGAAATCCCATGGAAGATGAGACAGAAAAGGAAGGAATATACATGCTTAACTACTAAACTTGCAATGAATTCAATTTCCTTTAGATGGTTAGTACTGGAAAGGATCCTTTTCACATTTGAAGGCCAGAGATTTATGATCGACTTGACTCTTAAAGACTTTATGGAATGACATGGGAGGTGGAGAGGTTCCAGTTTCTGGAGGGTGTGGATTACAGACAGCTGCAGTGTCGGCTCTGAAAACGCTAAGTATTTTAACGCCTCAGACTTTTTAGCTGGCATTATTGTCATCTTTTTTGCCTATTGCAAGATTTAAATGATTCACTTCTTTTATTATTTTGTTTTATTTACCACTATTTTATTAACATGGAGCTGTCTGCCAGATGGCTAACTGGCCTTGAGGACCTTGAGTTCCTATCTTCTTCAACAACCTTATTGCTAACCTGGAAGCCAGCTATATTGTAATCCCCACATGTAGCTGTTCATTTGGAGAGTTGTCTCCATTACTTAGAGCCCTTTTATTATTTTTAGAGTTCTTTTTTCTTGGAGGAAACAGATACTCTCAATGCTTCCCTGTGTTTCTCAATGTGCTTAATCTGAATAAGAAGCGATACGATGACTAGTGCTTCAAAATTTTGTTTAATAATCTGTGCCCCTATAATTTTGACCAGTATCTTAGCTGTGGACATCAGTCTTCACCATGGGGGGCCCTTTAAAAAGACTGTGGGGTGCAGAAGAAGAAGCTGAAAGCAACCTGCTTGTAAACAGACCAAAATAAATTAGTTTTTCTCATTGGGGAATAAGACAGTTTATAATGTTCTAGTAACAAACTGATTTGCACTATTAGATGAAGAAGGAGTGAAAGAGAAAGAGTATGAAGTCCGGGGAGCTGTGGAAGGAATAAATAGTGAAAGAGTAAACAGAAAACACAAGTCAAGTGATTCAGATGGATTGATAGCATCTATGACTGAACTGATAGCCCAAACTGTAGAGTCTATATTTCACAAACTGTCTGAAATGGGAAAACAACTTGAGAGAGTGAGCAAAGCAATTCTAGAAAATAAAGAGGAAAGGCAATTAAAGCCACACTGGAACAACAGCAGGAGGGGGCCAAGAATGAAGAGCTCCACCTGCAGGAATGTGTTGGCAACAGGCAAACAGGAACATTTAGTATTGCAACCAAATAGGATTGCCTTGACTGTTTGTAAATATGGAAGAAGAACCCATCTGTGGAATTCTAGATTCAAAGCAGTGGAACATCTAAGCTATCTATTAAGAATGAGGAGATCGGATATTGATCTGGAAGAGATAGAGGACATAACCAGTGACAACCAAGTCGACAGAGTTATATTGACTTTCAGGAGTTTGAGGATTTCTCATAAGATGATCAACCACAGCAGCGATCTGAGACACAAAGGAATTTTCCCTACTTGTGTGTTTGTTAACACTATTAAAAGCCCTCTTATTATTAGTCTGTTAGATGACTGCAAAAAAGTTGGAAGCGAAGCACAAGAAATGAGGATGGAAATAAATGGCCTTCCCCAAGGGTGTGCTACAGACAAGGATATTGGTTTAAATTTACGGACAGATCTCAAGAGGCGTACTGAAGGAGATAATGATTGGCATGAAAACACTGAAGAAAAAAAATCACTACAAGACTTCGCATCACTCCCAATAGGAGATCAATCAGCCATACTCTCTAGATTGGGAGGGGTTTATAAAAGTTTGCTTGAAGTTAGTCAGGTATGCCAAAAGGAAGAGGTAACAGAGGTTAAGAAGATAAGGAGTGATGATGAAATCACAGAGGTTAACCAAGAAAGTGGGGGGCATAAAGGGGAATCTCTTTTACCTAAAGGTAAATGTTATAACCAAGTTCCAGGGCGGTTAGGAGAGGTAACTGAAGCTAGTTTCACCCTAGGGAAGGATCCTGACTATAGAACCCAAGCCCTTCGCCCAGTTAATCTTGAGGTTATCAACCAAATGGTTAACAAACGACAGTGGAGTCATAACCATAATGGATGTGTATTCCAAGATTCTTTCAGGGTTTTGGATGTAATAGAGCTAGACTGACTGAAAGCGGGCCAGTGGGGAAAAGGACCCCATCCCCATTCAATCACTGTAATATCGTGGAATGTCATGGGTTGGGCTGCCAGATCTAAGGAACCAGATGCCCAGAACTTTATGAAGAAATTTGACATTATAATGCTTTAGGAAACATGATGTTCAGATTCCCTAGTCCTGGAGGGTTATATGAGGTACAGGCTGAACCCTTGGTGTGAGATAGGGCTAAGGGAGGACTGGGAATATTAGCATCTACAGCCCTGAGAGTTAAAATTTTAAAAATAATTTTAAAATTTAAAGGAATTGACTGCCTGATAGTAAATGTGTATATCCAGGGGTCTTTTCGTAGAAGAACAGCTGCAGGAGCTCATTAGCATATGGTATGCTAATGAGCTATTAGGCTATTAGCATATGCCACGCCCCCTGACATCACCGGAAGTGATGTCAGAAGGGTAAGCAAAAGGGGGGGGAGCATCTTCAAAAGCCTCCCCTTCCCTTCCCCAGCTGGTCTGGGTGGGGGAGCTAAGAGAGAAGGGGTTTAAAGTTTAAACTCCTTCTCATGAGAGTTGGGCCACAGAAGGAGGAAAGAGGGAAGGAAAGAGAGAGAGTAGAGAGAAGGAAAGAAGGAGGGAAAGAGGGAAAGAAAGAGAGGGAAGAAGGAGGGAAACAGGAAAAGGAGGAAAAAAGAGAAGAGAAGAAGGTGGGAAAGAAGGAAAGAAAGAGAGAAGAGAAGAGAAGAATGAGGGAAAGAGGAAAAAGAAAGAAGGAAAGGAGGGAATGAAAGAAATTGAGTGGCAATTCAGCCCCATTATACCCTATGGGCCATTGAAGTAAATGGTGAAAACATAGGGTATATTCTGGGGGCTGGAGGGGAGGGGTTTGAGGAGAGGCTCCAAGATCACAGGATAGCTGATGGAGCCTCTCCTCAAGATACCCACCAAGTTTCAATAACATTGGACCAGGGGTCCAATTCTATGGGCCCCCAAACAGGTCGCCCCATTTCCTCCATTGTTCTCTATGGTGGGGAAAAAAGTTATTTTTTTGCCACCATAGAGAACAATGGAGGGAATAGGGGCAACCTGTTTAGGGGCCCATAGAATTGGACCCCCTGGTCCAATGTTCTTGAAACTTGGTGGGTATCTTGGGGAGAGGCTCCATCAGCTATCCTGTGAGTTTCGAGCCTCTCCCTCAAACCCTCCCCTCCAGCCCCTAGAATATACCCTATGTTTTCACCATTGACTTCAATGGCCCATAGGATATAATGGAGCTGAAATTGACATTCGGCTGCCAGAAAGACTCTCCGGACGCTGGCTGGGGGCGGGCTTGGCTCCTGAGCCCCGGAGCTGCGCTCCGGTGCGCTCCCCCGAAAAGACCCCTGTGTATATCCCTCCCATTAAAACCAAAGCCCATACAGAACAGGTTTGGAGATACTTGGAAACTTATATCTGGCAATTAATTAGTACATACTCAACTACATATGTAATAGTAGGAGGGGATTTTAATGCTAGATTGGGAAAGGATGATAAGGCCTTCTATAAGGGATATGACATTTGCCTCCCTAGTTCAGAAACACCTTACTTAACACACACAAGATTATCCAAGGATATAAAGAGTAATTAATGCAGGATTTCTATTAGCTTGTATGGCCAGTGCACTGAATCTAACAATCTTAAATGGCTCTCATGTAAATGATCATTCTGGAGAATACACTTATTGGTCTGGAGTAAGGCTAAGTATAATTGATTACATGCTGATTTCAGGGAATTTAGCCCCATTTATTGAATTATTTGAGATTGCCACTTACTGTGGCAGTGATCATATTCCCCTCATTTTGACCATCTCAATCCCCAGGCTTCATCCACAAATTAAGGATTGCTTCAAGGGGAAAATTGAATATGAGGAGAAACATGCTAGGATAAAATGGGATGATAAAAAGGGGAAATATATGCAGGAATTTCTTAGACAAAAACCTATAGAAACCTTGGCAAGAGGCATCATTCTCTCAGAGGAAGGGGAAGAGACCATCAGATTATATGAAGATTTATTTATTTATTTCTTATTTGTATTTATAGACCACCCATTCCGCAAGCAGGCTCAGGGCAGGTAACATAATAAAAACATACAATAAATACAATTAAAACAATAAACATTAAAACACAGTCATAATTCTAACAAATCAGCTGCCTGTGGGTTCCCTGGCATATTATTTGCATTGATAGATGGATAGATGGATGGGTGACAACCACCTCAAGGAGGCCATATGAAAACGTCCGCTGCCTCAGCCAAAGGCCTGGCAAAACAGCTCAACAATTACAGTCCCCACTAGAAGGGTACAAATTCAGTTCCAAGGGCAAAAGAGAAAAGAACAATGGTTGATTTGATAGGGAATGTTTAATGGCAAAAAAGGAACTCACCAAAATATATCTGCAATACACAACTGATTCAGAGATAGTTAATAAAGAACAATTAAAGCTACAGAAAGCAAGATATAAAAAGCTGATCTGTGGGTAGGAAAAAGAGGCATGTAAACTAGCTTGGGGGCAGGCAGCAAGATCAAAAAATCCATCACTATTTTGGAGATGGGTGACAAATGCCTCCAATAAATCTACCTCCCAGCTAACGAATGCAGTTTTACCAGAAGTATAGAGGACCTAGAGGAGCACAGAGTGGCCACCAGTCAAGCCCTCCAAAGTAAGATCCCTAATTGAATCCCTGAAGCTAAAAAAAGCTCTGGGTCTCAATTTAATACCTGCTGAATTGATTAAAGAAAATGCTTGCCAAACTATTTACTGAAATAAATAGGACAGCAAGGATACCCAAAGGTTGGGATATTAGAGTTATCATTACGATCCATAAGGAGATAGAAATGATGACAATAACTATAGACCAATTCGTCTTTTAAGCATCTTGAGTAAATTATATGCTAGTCGTCTTAAAGAGAAACTAGGAGAGTAGACTGAGCACAGCAAAATCTTGAGGGAAGAACAAGCTGGGTTCAGAGCGGGGTGTTCCACTTTGGACCATTGTGTAGTTCTGGACCACCTTATTACTAAATATTCCTCTAGTAACACTTCTGCAGCTTTTATAGACTTTAAGTCCACTTTCAACATGGTACAGCATGACTTCCTATGGGAAAAACTAAGAGGGATGGGAATTGATAGGAGATTATTGATCCTAATGAAGGCTTTATATAGGAACACCAAAATTCAGATAAGAACAAATCCACAAGGTCACCTTACTGAAGCCATAAAAGCAGAGAAAGGTGTCAACCAGGGCTGTATTTTGGCTCCATCTCTATTTAATCTCTTTATAAATGACCTAGGGGAACACTTAAGCTGCTCTGAAGTGAAGCTGCCAAGATCGGCAACAAGCATATTCCCCTCCTATTGCATGCAGATGATGCGGTGTTACTTTCTAGGACACCCATTGGGCTCAAGCAAGCTATGACAATCCTTGCTCACTACTGTCAGATCAACCATATTGAAATTAACTATTAAAAGTCGAAGGTCTTAGCCTTTGCAAAAAGACCCAGGACATATCAGTGGAAGATTAATGCGGTGACCATAGAACAGGTTCACTGCTTCAAATACCTAGGCGTAGTGTACCCATACCTCAGAGTCCAGAAAAGTGCATGTAGATTATCTTATAACAAGTGCAACTAAAAGTGCAGGGGCCATTGAAAAATTTTATTGGACAACAGGGGGACAGAATGTGGCGGCTGCAGTCAAGGCCTTCAAGACAAAGACCCTTGCTCAAATTCTTTATGGGGCACCTTTGAGCATGGGCACCACACCAGTCCCATTGGCATTCATTAGAAAAAGTGCAATCAAAATTTTTGATACATATTGCAGGTCCCATCCACCCCATGTCCCAAATCTGTCTATACAATTAGAAACTGGCATGGTTACTGTCAAAGCAGACAGAAGGATCAAACTCATTGTAATCAATTAGCATACACAGTGCATACTTGTATTTCTATATAACACATAAACATAGTATTATAACTAATTATATTATTATATAATATAACAATTATAATATAATAATTATAACAAACAAGTACATTGTTTGAAATAGTATAACCACTGTCAGATAATAATGAAACTGAGAGAACTCAAAAAGAAGTATACACAAACATTGTAACAGTACTAACAGTATTAATATTGTATAGAATTAAGTTTAGTTTATTGATTTTTTAAAAAAGCTTAAAAAGCTTAAAAAATATCTTTATGATGTTTTGAATTACCAGGTCTAGCGAGCATAAATTACTATAGGTTAAATTAAGTTTAGAAATAAATCAGCTGTCTATAGAGAGGATTTTTTGGGATTACTTCAGCTTCAGCCATATGTAATGAGTGTATACCAAGTTGCAACGAATGTGGATTCTGATTTATGTGAGGGAGTATTTGAGGTGTTGAGTGAGATCTTGCCCATGATGAACTGATTCCATAAACAATTTTGCCAGGACTTTATAGTGGGCGGGGATTTATCAAGCCAGTTAGCAGCTATTGTGGTTTGTGCTACAGCTAGTAAAGTGCAAATTAGTCTGGTCTTCCTTTTATTTTCATGTGAGTCTGACCAGCTGTTCAAAAGAAAAATTTCTGGTAGAAGAGGTAGGTTTACTTGTGTAATGAACTGTATGTGTTGTTTGATTTGTGCCCAGAAGGATTGTATGTAGGGGCATGTCCACCAGCAGTGGATAAGATCTGCTTTCTGGCCACTGTTTTTTTTGCAAAGCGGATTTATGTCTTCTTTCATGTGATGCAGAGTAGCAGGTGGTATATACCATCTCAGAAGGGTCTTTATAGTCTGATAACTGATATTAAAGATCGCTGAAGAAAGGTTTGGAGAGGTCCATATACGGTCCCAGTCTTCTTCTTTTAGCTGCCCTACAAGCCTCTTAATCTACCAACTACAGGAGATATGAGACCTTCTAAACATGGGAGAGACACAGAGGAAGCTTTACCACCTGTGTCCAATCTAAAATTGGTGACTTTTTCTCACTAACTGAACCAGAGCTACATTCTGCCTCTCCAATTCCTTTATCAAATCGTTATCAATTGTTGGCAGAAACTTTGGCTGAGCCAGCAATTTTGTCCGAGGACACAGTGAAAGACCCACTATGTGAGGGCTCGAATAGCCAAGCAGAAGCTACCCACCCCACCCAGCCAAGGAAGGCTATTAATACAAATGCTGATACCACAGCAAATTTTCTTCTTCTTGTAGCAGACTCCATGAATCTCGTTTATAAAAGCCTTCATTCGCTACGTCTCAAAATAGAGGACAATATTAAATTGCTGACCAACCTATATAGTAACAAGGGGAATTCTAATGCTCTGTTTACATCAATTGCCAACAACAAATCTGCTGTAGCCCCCATTACCAAGTTCCAACTTCACCAAGCCCTAGCAGGCAGCAGGCATATCAAGAGGAAACCAAGTTAAGTGAACTTGGCAAGCTCATAAAGTATATATGACTGTTTGCAGATATAGAGGGGTTTATCATCCTTGGGACAAGAACCATCTGGCAAAAAGATATCTGAGAGAGCTATTTGGCCATCACATTGGCGTGGTGGGTTTAAGGTCAGCGGAATGTTTGGATAATCATTTGCAAACCCAGAGAGTCTTACTTAACGTTTAACTGTGAAAGAATTCCAAAATTTCTGTTGAGTCAAAAACATTCCTTAAGGGCAAAGGGATATTTCCATATGGGCTCTTCACCAAATCAGTTCTTGAACCCTTGATTCCCAGTGGCATTGGTCACAGAGATCCATGGATAAACAAGAGCCCTTCCCAGTTGGCAATTACGATTAATAAGGAAACATCTAAGGAGGGCGTAATCCCGAACATAGAGGTCTTGAACTCCACCATCAATCCTTCCATTTCTGAACAATCAGTGGCTATAGATAGAATGGATGATGAAAAAACAAGCTTTTGTGGAAACAACTCGGTGATGTTCTGTCATGACTCCCCCCCTCCATTGGTTGATATAACTTCCATGGCAGATTCCAAGTCTGAGCCCAAGGGACACCCAGGGTTGCCAGTTCAAGCAGAAATCCATCTGCCACCAATAACAACTGAGAATCCCCCTCTGTGCAGCAAGGGTGGGATCGCTTGGCCTAACATGAGTCAACTAATCAAGGATATATCAGGAGGCTTGGCTAATGGGTGTGTGTTCTATGACACCAACGGGGCCCTGGATCATCTAACCAATGGTGATTGACTCATAGCATCTTCCCTGCTCTCTTCACCTAAGCTCTTAATCGCCTCGGACATTAAAGTCATCTCATGGTATGTGGCGGGATGGCAGAACAAAGTCAAAGATGCTGAGTTCATAAGTTTTCTCAGAAGATTTGATGTTATACTCCTCCAAGAAACCTGGTCATCAAGCCAGATTTACCTTGAAGGTTACAAATCTTACAACCTACCTCCTTTTAGGACTAATACAAGGGGCCGTTTTCAAGCCGGATTGGCTACACTTGTCTCCTCCCAACTAAATTCAGCTGACATCTTTCTACAAGCAACTAGCCATATGGACCAGACTATCAAGCTCATTTTTGTAACTTCCAACTGATTCTCGGAAATATATACGTACTCTCTGCCTTGGGAAATGTAACCCTTTTGCAACACTGGGAGCGTTTGGCCACACTTATGGAGGAACTTGAGAGGAACTTTCCAGCCTCTGAAATAATTTTAGCAGGAGATTTTAATGCAAGGGTGGGCAAGGATTGCAGTTTGTTTTTCAAAGTTATCGGAATCGATCAAGATGTCACTCTGCCTCCTTCCTTTTCTTATGCAAGACAATCCAAGGATAATTTTTTTAATTCAGCAGGTATTTGTCTTGCCAAATTTTGCCTGAAATATAACAGAATTTAGTTAAATGGTCTAGTTGACTTTCCAAATTCCAGAGAGTTTACTTTTCTCTCCAGGAGGGGCTGTAGTGTGATTGACTATGTTTTAATTTCTCTATCTTTGAAACCCTATGTTAAAGATTTTTCAATAGGTGATCCTTCCACTAGTGACCATCTCCCTTTAATTTTGACCCTGCAAATCAGTCTCCACCCTAACCCTTCCTGTAACCTGACTCCTCATTTCCCAGAGATTAACTCGTTACCTAAAATACTCTGGAATGACTGTACAGAATGGAAAACTCTGCATCTCCTCAAATCTGGCCCGGTCGAGGAGCTTAGATTCTCCTAAGTGCTTCAGACCACACTGCAGCCATGTCAGCCTATGATTCCTTAATATCGCACATTTCCGAATCACTGCGTGTAAGTCCAGGGTGTTTAGGTAGGGGGGCTACCAACTTCACCAACTCTCCATGGTTTGATAGAGAATGTAAACAAACAAAAGCATTATTATGCAATGTTTACAGCCTCTATCGTACTTCGCGGGACCCAACTCCCCCATCAGAATACTTTAATCTCAAGAATCAACTGCACCAACTCATAAAAAAGAGATCTGACTACTTCCAAACCTGGTGGGATGAGTTATATCAGGTCACAACCTTAAATAACTCAAAAAAAATCTGGGCTATAGTATCTGGTGCATTTCATGCTAATGATCCTTCTATGTCTGTTATTTCCTCTCATGTTTGGTTTCAGTATTTTTCAGATTTGTTTTATCAAGAACCATCCTGTACTGAGTCCCTAGCGCCCCTCCTAGTTGACCTACCTGATTGGCCTCCTGTGTCAGCGGCTGAAGTCCAAGAACTTATTGATCAATTGAAATCAGGGAAAGCCCCTGGCCCAGATGCTATTCCTCCAGAAATTTTAAAATTAGACCCAGACTGGTGGGCCTCTCTTCTTGCATCCTTGTTTACATCAGTAGACAGAACAGGCATAATTCCATCGGCATGGTTGAACGCGATAGTGATTCCGCTACATAAAAAAGATGAACACACGAATCCTTCCAATTATAGGCCGATTAGCTTATTATCTATTATAGGCAAATTATACTCCAAACACCTACTGGGTAAGCTTAATCTTTGGATGCTACAAGAAAAATTTTTAGGCCCCGAACAGATGGGGTTCTGCAAAGGGAAGTCCACCTTAGACCATTGTATTACTTTATCCCATCTTGTTGACATCCACACTGTGAGGAACAACCAGAAACTTTTTGCAAGTCCTTTTTGGACTTGAAAGGCACATTCGATTCAGTCGATAGGGACCTCCTTTGGATAAAACTAGAGCAGCTAAACATGGACAAGAGACTCCTCCTGCTCATTAAACAATTTTACACTCTTAGCACCTGTCAGATCAAATGCTCACCAGCAGGCAACCTGACACCAAAGATTGCCACTAATAAGGGTGATAAACAGGGATGTATTCTAGCCCCTTTCTTATTTAACATCTTAATATGCGGTGAAGGCTGCTAGTGTCAGCGCATCAGCTGTAGCACAATTCTTTTATTGTAGGGGCAATCAATTTGTGCCAGCTGCAATTAAAATCTTCAAGTTCAAAGTCAGTTCTCAGCTATTGTATGATATTTCAATCTGGATTAGGTCCTTTGACAGTGCCATTGAGCGAGTCCAATCCAAATTTCTGCCGAAAATCATGGCTTTGCCAAACTGTGTCTCAAATGCAGTTATATATTTGGAAACTGGCTCGTCTTTGATGGAGACCTGCGCATGGCTTATGACATTTAAATACTGGCTTCGCCTACATTATAATTTCAAACATGGGAGCCTCATATATCACATGCTCTCGGAGCTCAGGGTATCAAACTGGTCAGCACATATTGAGGAAAAAATCAAAGTATTGGGCCTTTCTTTAGATTCCCTGTCCATGTTGCCCTGTGCGGCTGCATTTCATCAGATTAAAAATAGGATGCTAGATATTGAGTGTCAGAAATTATTCAGCTTAGCTAATAAAACCTGCTCCCCCTTGAATTTCAAGATCCCCCTAACTATAGGGAACATGGCCTCATATCTATCCTCTCTGCAGGTCCCACAACAATGTAGAGCGTTTGCCCTGGCCAGGTGTAATGCTATGCCTTCTGCCATTCTATATGGCAGATTTAACAATGTTTCTCATTCGGCCAGATACTGCCCCTGCAGAAAGAAATGTGTGGAATCTATCTCTCATGTTCTCCTGCATTGTGATCTGTATGTGGATTTAAGGATCATTTATCTACACTCTATCCTATCCAGTATGGCAGATTGTTCTGATGCACTCAAGGTACACAGACTCTTAAATGATCTTGGTCCTGACATCACTGAGAAGGTGGCTCAGTTTCTCTGTTTGGCTTTAAAGCTGCTTCAAAGGCACCTAGAAATATAATATCCTTATCAACTCCTAATTGCACAATATCGAGTCACAGAATTTTTATAGATGTGTTTTAACCGTGGTCTAGTCATTGCTTCTGCAATATGCGAAGTTTCCATCATATGTCTGTAAATATTGAAACCACATCATTTTCTTTCCTATTTTCTCTTCTAGTTGTGCCTTTTCCAGAAATTTCTTCTTATGTTGTAGGTCAGCAATATGTACAACTCCAGCAGTTCTCCAGGGTTTGTATAAAGCATCTTCTTGACCAGGTGGGAACCATGATTGATTAAGAAAGGAGGACTGCAGAGAGGTTGGTGGAAATAAATAGTGACTTTAAATTTGGACCCACTCCAATTGTGGTGATGAGAGAGCACGAAGCAAAGCTGCTAAGTTAGAGGCTTCATAATATGAGCTGAGATTTGGTAGGTCAATTCCTCCTTGTTGTGAGTATGAAGCTTTTTATAAGGGCTATTCGGTCTGGCCAGGAAGGGTTTAATGAATTCCATTTAGTCATTTGTGTTGTATTTTATGTATGAATTCATTTAACGTTCCGGTCCAGTAACTTTGAGATATCTGTCAGGATGTGGACTCCTAGATGTCGCCAAGATGATATCATCCAGTTGAATGGTGTTATGCTCTAGGTTAATGGGATAGATTTCCAATTTTTTCTGACTAAATTTAAGTCCAGAGATGCTAGTAAATTCAGATATTTTGCACATTGTGGAGAGATGAAACTGGGTCTGTTAAGTAGAGGGTAAGGTCGTTTGCGTAAAGTCCAATCTTGTGTGTTCGAGATCCTACACTGATGCCTTTAATATTTGTGTTTTTCTGGATAGCTTCTGCCAATGGCTTTATGGCCAAAACCAATAGATGTGAGAAAGGGCATCCTTGTCTGGTTCCCCATTGTAGATGGATTTTGTGAGAGAATTTACCATTGACCAGTAACTGTGCTGTAGGATCAAGGTAGAGTGCCTGAATGGCTGAGTTCATCCGTTGCAGAACAGTCTTAAGAAAAGGAATCTCAACACTGTCAAATGCCTTTTCAGCATCAAGTGATAAAATCAGAGCTTCTTTGTGTAAAGATTTGCAGTGATCTATTAAGTTTAAGGACTGGTGTATAGTATCTATTATGTTTCTTCGGTGTACAAATCCAGATTGGTCTTGGTTAATGTAGTGCAGAAGTAAATGTTTCAGTCTATTGGTGAGGATTTTGGTAAAAATCTTTGCATCTACATTGAGGAGGACAATAGGGCGTAAAGATGCTGGGTCAGAGTGATCCTTGTTAGGTTTGGGGATCAGGGTTAAAATGGCTTCAGACCAAGAGGGAGGCATATGACCTGATTCCAGAACATTATTGAATAGGTTTTGAAGTGGTTCTGCCAGTTCTGTTTTAAAGGCCTTGTGGTAGTCTGTCATGAATCCATCTTTGCCTGGGGCCGTAGAAGACTTTAGTTGACTCATTGAATCCATGACTTCTTTTGTGGTGATAGGGAAATCCATAACATTTTTATGATCCAGTTTTAATGATTTCAATAAGTTCTTAGTTGACAAATATTCCGTGATTACAGTTGGATCTGGATTAGTAGTAGAGTAAAGATCTGAATAGTAATCTGATAACATCTGAAGAATTTTGCACATGTCCATGTAGTTGTCCAGCAGAATCCTTCAGGTTATAAATATGTCTGGATGTCTTCTGTTCCCGTACTCTCCAAGCTAAAAGCTTCTGTGATTTGGCTGATCTCTTCCAAAATCGTTGTTTTAAGTATAGTAGGTTTAGCTTAATGGCTGTAGTTTCAGTTGCTTCCAAGATTTTCCGCTCTGCTTGTAGTTTCTTGTAAATGTGGGGACTGCCAGAACATTTATGTAAGTCCTCTAAACATTTTATGTTTGCTAATAATATTTTCTTTTTCTGTTCTTTGTCTCACTTCAGGTGTGTGGCAAGGGATATCACTTGGCCTCTGATTACTGCTTTTAGTGCATCCCATTGGACTGCTGGGGAATCTGCACAATTTTCATTATCTTTGAAGAAATTTTTAATTCCTTGGAGAATCTTATGTCTTTGGCTTTCCAGCAATAAAAGAGAAGAGTTAAATGTCCACCTTTTGTCTTTTGGTGTTTGTTTCAATCCTTTAAAAATGCAATGAACAGGGGAATGATCAGACCAGATTTTAATCCCAATAAAGGCTTCAGTCGCTTGGGACAGTAAGGCTTGAGATACTAAGATATAATCGATTCTGGAATACGATCCAAATCTGGGGGAGTAATCATGGGTATTTTGATCAAGAGATCTCCAGACATCATTAAGACCATAGTGTTTAAGTAGATCATGTAATTCCGTTTCAGGAGCAGAAGAGTTTCAGTTGGTTGATTTGAGATGTGATTTATCCATATGCTTGAGTATATAATTTAAGTCACTACCCAGGATGATTTTGCCTGATTTAAAGGATTCTAAATCCTGTAAAGATTGTTTCAGGAACTGAATTTGAGATGAGTTGGGAGCGTATATTGACCCCAAGGTGATTGGGTATCTGTCTAGTTTTCCTTTTATAAAGATATACTGTCCATGAGGGTCTTGCAGAGTATCTATATGTCTGAATCTCAAAAGTTTCACCAAAAGAATTGCCACCCCACAAGACTTTGAATTACCAGGTACACGATACTGTTTATTGTACCAAGAAGATTTTAAAATTGAAAGATCTGGTGATTTAATGTGTGTCTCTTGAATAAAAAGTATGCCTGGTTTGGTTTTTTGAATTTGTGTTATGATTCTCTTGTGTTTGTGTTTACAACTCAATTGTTCACTTCCCACCCTCATCCTATGGGCGTATCTCACTCCTGAAGTCTGTTGCCATGACTCACTGAATTGTCACTGCCTTTTTATAGGGACAGTAAGAACCCTCTGGCCGAATCTCCCTGTTTGAAGATGGAATCCCCAGTCTTTGGGGGATCCCTGGAAAGTTGGCAAGTTGTTCGCGTTGGCATCTCCTTTCCTTGCTTCCCTGGGCTACCCCCTCCCTTTGGTATTGTACAGAGTGGGGGAGACTATGTGGTCAGAGCACAACACAGATTATTAGCCCAAATAAAAGAATTTATTTAACTATTTACACAATTAGGGAGCACACACATACTAAATAAATAAAGCACAACTGTAGGAGTAAGCACACACCATGAATCAACAGGGGTTAAATGTTGTCCCAGTCCATCAGGCCCGGGCTGAGGACCCCGCCCCCCTTCGCACACCCCGCTGGGAGGCTTACCAGCTGAATGACGGGAAGTCCAGGAGATGATGGAGGTGTTGGAAGAGCCCCGCCCATGGGGTGAAAAGCTCAAGGGATCCCCCATGGCAAGCCCCCCCAGAAGGCCAAAGACAGGAGGCACTGGTGGGGCGCACATGGCCCCAAAGCCGTGCCCCACGAGAGCTGAAAGGAGACAATGCTGATGCTGAGGCCCGAGAGAGAGCGTCCTGGCTGGGGAGGAAGTATGAGGGACGGACGCAGGTGCTGAATAGCAGAGAGAGACAGGCAGAGAGAGAGAGAGAGAGTCAGCAGCCAGCCTCCGGGACTCGAGGTGGGCAGGCCTTAAGGGTGGAGTTAACCTGGCCCCCACCATTCTGAGGCCTCGCCGTTACGCTTTCCCTTACACCGGTCATCGCATCTGGGACTGATTTCCCTCCCCAGACATCTCCAAGCCACGGGTGGGGCTCCAACGGGGACACAGCGCAACAAACGTAATCCT
The DNA here is from genome assembly GCA_029375565.1 of Gekko gecko. Classification (NCBI taxonomy): domain Eukaryota; kingdom Metazoa; phylum Chordata; class Lepidosauria; order Squamata; family Gekkonidae; genus Gekko; species Gekko gecko. Next base: position 209,875,576 of record JAPDNY010000005.1, on the reverse strand, counting down.
CTTTCCCTGCACACAATGCTCTCTAGCTCTGGAGGTTGTGTGCTCAGGATAGGATCTCTCCTTGGACTGGCTCTGCTTCAGCCTCTCTCTCTCTTACCCAAGAGAGCAGGGAAACTTCCTTTCATTCCCCAGTCCAGCTGACTGTGGAGTGGCTGAATTTCTGCTGGGGTTCCCCCATGTCTCTGGCATGTCTGTGGCCTAGCTGGAGTCTGTATTGATGCTGGTCCATCCCTTGGGACGGTCCCTCTTTTCCCACACTTTTTGGCCTTGTTGCAGCTGGGAACTGTAGGCCAGCAGATAAGAAAGCCCCATTCAACCCAGTGAGTGATACCCCTGCAGGCCCCTCTCTGGAACTACAGCTCAATTAAGCCTTCTGGGGGAATATTTTAAACACAGAGACGGCAGCCATCTTACAGACACAGGTAACTGCCATTTAGTTACACCTACCAACAGCTACTGAGGGAAAAAGTTAGTCTCACACAGGAGGCAACTGTCTTCATCAAGAGAGAAATCTTGCAAGCACTTAATTGTATTTAACTGTATTTAATTGTATTTAAGGTATGACTCTTTTATCTTGATTTTAAATGTTTTATTCTACTCTGGCACTTTGTGTCGTTAACTGGGAGAGCGGGATATAAATTTAATGAATCAAATCAAAGCAGTCTGCCAGAAATTCTGACAGGGCACAGAGGCTGAAGGAGTGGGTGGGGAAGAGGAGCAAACCCAGCACCCGGCCAATGACACGTGAGTACTCTTGAGTGGCGGCTGGGTGGGACTCAAACAATGCAGCCAGTGGCTAGGGACTCATTCTGAGTGACAGATCATTGAGCCAACTGATTTTGGCAGCGTGTGGAATGTTCAGGAGAGTCCATGACCAAAACAGAATTATATTATAGAGAGATGATATATGCCCCAAATGATCACCTAGGAAAATCTTTTGACCTTTTAAAAGAGGTTTTAGCAAGATTTGATTATACTGACATATGCCTACTGGGAGATTTCAATACAGTTTTTGATTACGACATGGATAGGAAGACTAATAAGAAGGTTAAAGTCTCCAAAGAATATAAGTTAGTTGATGCTTGGAGAATAAGAAATCCCATGGGAAGAGACTATACCTTCTATTCGGACAGACACAAATCCTGGTCTAGAATTGATATGTGCTGGACTTCAGTAAGCTTCTTACAGGATATTAAAGATGTCAATATTTTACCCAGATCATATGCAGACCATAACCCTCTGCTGGTGAAAATACAGGCTGCCCCAAGAAAATTTAGGTAGAGATTAAATGTTCAACTGTTGAAAAATGTACAATTTGTGGAGTATGTTAAAAAGGAAATGAAGCTATATTTTCAGCAAAATATGAATATGGAAACATCAGTGAGAACTGTCTGGGATGCAAGTAAAGCCTACTTTAGAGGACTGGCAATTAGATTCACGGCTAGACAAAGACAAGAAAAGAGGAGACATTACCAAGATATCTTGGATGCATTGAAGAAAAATGAAGGCGACTTGAAAATAGATCCTTCAAATGAAAATTTAAAATCTAAAATTAAAATTCTTCAACACCAGCTTAACTTGTTGCTCTTGGAAGAAATGGCCAAAAACATGAAATTTGCAAAACAGAACTATTTTGAACATGCAAATAAATCAGGGCGATAGCTAGCCTACAAACTCAGAAAGGAAAGAGAAAAGAGATTGATCCATTCTTTATATGATGGGGAGAAGAAGGAGATGTTTCAGAAAGAAGAACTAAAGAAAATTGTGCAACCTTTTTATACCCAGCTATATAGGGAAGAGCAAATATCAAAGGAAAAATAAAAGAAATATATACAAAACAAGATCCTCCTACATTATCTGAATAGAATAGGAAATATCTTAATGACCCATCATGATAATGGAAATCACAGAAGCTATCCAAAAGCAAAATATGGGGAAAGCGCTGGGCCCGGATGGGATACCCATAGAATATACATACAAGAATATGATCGTGACAATTATGGAAGAGGGAATTTTGCCTGATTCTTGGATGAAAGCAACTATTTCACTGATACATAAAGAAGAAACAGATCCAAAAGAAGTTAAGAATTATTATTGGCAGCGAGAATTGTATTTGATAGGAAATGGAAAGACAGTAACGTTCCAACCAAAATAGAACTTATCTTTAAGTTAAGGGATATAGCAGAGATGGAAAAATTAACATTTATTATTGAAGAGAAAAGCTTGGAGGTCTTTGGAAATTATTGGTCAATTTTTTATAAATGGTTAAAAGAAGACAACATAGTAAGTTAAGGATATAAGTTTGGCATGTATAACGAAATAGTGGTATAGGATTAGTCGTTCTATGTGTAAAATTGAAGATCTCTGCAATCATGTAATTATCATCGAATGAAGATGTACGCTGTTTTGTGTGTTGTTTTTTCTTGTTTCGTTTTCTGTTTTTTATGTATTGTCTTGGTTTGTGTTTTTTTTGTTCAAAACCAATAAAAATATATATTAAAAAGTTAAGAATTATTGACATATATTCTTGCTCAACTGTGATTTTAATATTTTCGCATCAGTCATGATTGAAAAAAGTATTATCAGAACTTATACATCAAGGGGTTTCGATTTCGGCAACTTGCTAGATGGTCGCATTCCATTGAGCTCTGATGGATGCGTTCCGTACCAGAGCGGCAAGAAGGGAGACTGGATGATTTCAGCGTCCCCTAGAGCCCCTGTAGGGGGATTATAGCCTGGGACACGAAGAGAGCCACTCCTGAAGCTGCGGCTGAGGGACTGAGGCTCCCTTTTGTCCCCAAAGGTTCTACCACACCAGGGCCAGCAATGGCGCTAAGAGGCACACACTGAGTCCAGAGCAAGCAAAGGATCTAAATGAAGCGAAAGAATTTACCCTATCATGCAGCAGCTAACCGATATTAAATGTGAGTGCCAAAATAGTGGGATTGGATTTAAATGTAAGCCTTAAATCTGAAGAAGGGAGGGAAACCCTTCCAGAGGGGGAGGAGTAGCCCTTGCCTAGTCTAAACAACTGAATAAAAGATTAAGGCGGAAACTGAATTCAAGCATTTTCGGTGTAGACGTCTCGAACTTCTTTTTAGGCCCCTTCGCGGCACTAGGTGAGGTGGATGACCCTGGGCAACTCGTGGCGAAATGGCCCGCTTCTCCACATTTTAGGCACAGCCCTTGCTTCATCCTGCTCTCGCGCATCCCGTCTTTTGGTTCGTCTGCCGGCTCTTTAGAGGGTCGTCTTCCCCAAGGCCGCTGCATCATCCAGTTTGATGGCTTTCAGTCGAGTCTCAGTGGCCGCCGCTTCTTTCATCCAGCTCGATAAGGTTTCCGGGTCCCGTCCTCGCATAATTGTGCGACGGATCTCCGGGTTCAGGCCCAGGCAGTACTGTTCCGCTAGTATGCCATCGGGCCAGCCTTGGATCTTGGCGGCTTGTCTTCGGAATTCTGCCGTATACTCCCGCACAGACTTCGTCCCTTGGCGAAAGGCCCGGAGGAACGCCCGGGCCGCCTTGTTCGCGTTGGCATCTTCAAACTGGTCTTTCATTGCCCACATGAATGCATCCACCTCTCTCAGCTCACACCCGTCTTCCTGGTGTAAAGCCACATAACAGTCGGCCGCCGCATCTTTCAGGCGGGAGGCGATGGCGTCCACTATCCGTTCCTCGTCCGGGAACAGGTGGCCCCAGTTCTCGATAAACTTCTCCGCCCTTACCAGGAAAAAGGAGAACTTTTCGGGTGTACCATCGAAAGTGGCGTCCAGCAGCTCGGCTGGGTTTGGCAACATGGGGCCCCAACCCCTTGGCATCCCTGGTGGCCTCGGTGCCGGCGGCCCCGTAGGTGGGGGCCCCACAGGTTGGTCCAGAGGTGCCACGGGCTGCCCCAGCACACCCCCGGGCGGCAGTCCAGCCAGTAGGAGCAGGGGTCTCGGTGCTGGGGCCCCCGCTGGGTCTGGAGGTTGTCTCTTCTCCATTTCCTCTCGTATGCCATCCAAGATCATTTTCGGGATTCGAGACAAGGACTCGTCTATGAGGCGCAGGAGTCGATCCTGGCTGGGATCCCCACTCCATCTCCGGCTTCCCACGGTCCTTTCCAAGTCTCTCGTGTCAGGGTGAGTCTCTTCTTCACTCTCCGCCATGCTCAGGCGATAGACTGATCTCTCGACCCGACTCTCTCTGACCAATGCTCGGGGGGTGAGGAACCACATCTCTTGCGTCTCTGTGAGCAGCTTCATCCAGTCTCACCGCTTCCGTGGTCTGGTCGTTACTCCGACATACGCTCCCCCGTACGGTTCTCCATAGAGCCCTTCCAGGTCGTAGTTGTATTCCCAGGGCACTGGGGCACTGGAAACTGGGACCACAGCCGTGGTCACAGGCACAGTAGATGTTGGAATCTTTTCCTCTTCTGAGGTTGGGGCCGGGATGGTGTCTTCCTCGTCACCCATCTCTTGTGAGAGAAATGCGGTACAGAATCGATCCCGATCGAAGATGATTCCTGACAATCTGTCAGGCACTTCAGAAAGGCAGTCAAACACCAGGCTTCATAAGAAGATAGAGTTTATTCAGCAGCAGTTCTAAAAGCGCACTAACGTTGCATTGTCAGGAATGAAGCACACAAAGGAACATCTACGGATATACCCCACTGAGCTAGCCCCCCCTAAGCATTCTACCAATGGCTACATAGCCCATGCGCGGGAGAAAGGTGCGAAAGTTGTTCAAGCCATAAAGGGGCCCAGCTGTCCCTACCGGAGAAACCACAATCGTATGACAAGGCCATTTGGTCAGATAGGAGATAGCCCAGGCTGAGGAACACCCTGTTGCCCCAGCAACCTCCCCACTTCCCCCCCTCCAAGCATAAAAAGTTACAGATTATCTCATCCTCCTTCCCTCCCTCACATCTTATGGCAGGATCACCTGACAGCGAGATATGGCTGCCCACATCGGCATAACTGCAGATTCAAAGCGCAAATACCCAGAAAGTACTTGATTTTCCTGCACCAGGAAAATGCGGGAGAGAACCAAGAGTATTGCGCAAGTGAGCCGGCTTCACTACAGGGTCAGGGAGGAATTTTCCTCCAGGCCAGATCAGCCCAGGAATTCTCAAAGTGTTTTGCCTTCTTGTGGGCAAACAGCAAGGGTCACTGGGGGAATGTGGGGAGAATAGCTGTGAATCTTCTGCATTGTGCAGGGGGTTGGACTAGATGACCCTTGGGGACCCTTCCAGTGCTATGTTTTTAACACTTAACTCACATTGAATGGTGGTACAGCATATTACAAATGTTTGCATAAAAACCAAACCAAAAAAGGTACCAGGGTGGAATGCAACAGATGAGGTATCTGAGTCAACTTGTGGTAGTGGGACCATTCAACCAGAGAGCCTGAAGGCAGATACAATTGTGAACTGGCCCATAGCACAGACTTATTGAGTATACTGGTGGGGCTAACATAACCTGCATTTCAGAGGAGTAGCAGAGGAGTAAAGACAGGAAGAAAGGTCAGTGTACCTATCTAGCTATCTAGCCTCTCTTGCCACTCTGTTTGGAGGTCTGAGACAAGGGTCATCACATCTGGAACTTCCAACAAGACTAAGCGCCTGGTTAAGACCTTTCAAAGACTTGGTGGGTTACTATAGAAGGTTCGTACATTTTCCTTCCATAGGCAAATTACCCTGACAATTCTCATCTTGCTTTCTGCACCAGGCACCTTGAAGCATTGCATACTGTCAGGTCCTGGAGTAACCACTCAGTACACAATAGTCCTTTAGCAGGTTTATTGGAAAAGTATGGCTTCTGGACAGGTGAACAGGAGAAAGTCTGATCCTGACATGCTGCCCCCCCAAGCTCTCATCCACCATTCTGCAAAACTTCCGAAGAAGAGCAGGGGCTTTCACATGCTTAGAAGCAACCCATTCATTTTCCTAGGGACCAAAGTCCTTCCATTGGATGAGATACTGTAATTGTCCATGATGTATTCGGGAATCCAGAATCTCCTCAATCACACAGTGGAGTTCCCTATCGATCGGGAGAGAAGGAGGAGGAGCTGGGGGTTTGCGCTTCTAAGGGGAAGGGTCCCATGTCAACAATCTAAAATGAAACACAGGATGTACAGGACGCAAAGATTTAGGGAAGTCAAGTTCAACAGCTACCTTATTAATAACATGCACAACTTTAAAGGGACCAATATATTTCCAGCCTAGTTTCTGTCGGGGTTGCAAACCCTTCAAGTGTTTGGTAGAAACATAGACAGAGTCACCAGGAGCAAGGTCCCATTCAGGACAACATTTTCCATCAGCATACTTTTTGTAATCCTTTTTAGCTTTTTCCAGGGTTTTGTGCAGTACCTCCCAGTTCTGAGTGACATTAGACTACCATAACTGAGCATCATTAACAAGAGGTTGGCCTAAGTCAACCAACAGCAATGGGCCCCCTTTGTACCTATGCACCGCCTTGAAGGGGCTTATCCCGATGGAGCTGTGGACTGAGTTATTGTAACTGTATTCAGCAAAAGGCAACAGGGAAACCCAGCTATCTTGTTGATAGTTTACATAGCAACGTAATACTTGCTCCAATGTTCGATTACTGCGTTCTGTTTGGCCATCAGTCTCTGGGTGGTGGCTACTGCTCACTCCTCGCTCAACCCCAAGGAGTTTCATGAGCTCCTGCCAGAACTTGGCAACAAACTGTGTTCCACGGTCACTCACAACCTTCTTTGGCAAGCCATGTATCCTAATCATGTGTTGTAGGAAAAGGGTAGCCAACTGTTTTGCTGTGGGAATACTCTTACAGGGGATGAAATGCATTTGCTTTGAAAACAGATCCACTACCACCCAAATCACTGTTTTTCCTTGACTTGCTGGCAAGTCCATAATAAAATCCATAGAAATCACAGACCATGGGCGCTCAGGGGTTTCCAAAGGTTGTAGTTGCCCAGGAACCTCCCCATCACCGCGTTTACTCATTATGCATGTTTGACAGGTAGACACATAGGTTGAGATGTCTTTTTTCATACCTGGCCACCAAAATTGTCTCTGAACAAGGTGTAAGGTCTTTAAATAACCAAAATGTCTGGAGACCTTACTGTCATGGCTTTGAGACAAAATCTCCCCCCATAAAGATAAAGGCACATAGATTTTTTTCACCCTTGCACCACAGGCCATTCTCTTGGTGTTGCAAACCTTTCCGCACCACCAAGCCCATGTCCTGCACTGAGAAGGCATCTTTAAACTTATCGAGCCAGTCGGGGTTTCCCACCACCACCTTTTTCTTTACCTGGCTATGAGTTTGCCAGCCACATCGCAAGCACAGGTCCTTTTTGAACCATTGTTCTCTCTCACCTTGTAAAGGAAGGCCGTGTCCTCATGCTCCATGCCCGGCTACCCCTCCTCTTGCAGGCCCACGTTGATGGTAGAGGTTCACCAGGTTATGCCAATTCTCTGCTTCACACGCCACTTGGATCCATCCCACCAGGGTGAGGGGGTTGCCTCGGGCCAGGGCTTTCTTGAGTAGCAAGGACTATGGCCGGCATGGTAAAACTCGATGAGAACTTCTTCCATCCATCCCAATAGCTTTGCGGCCATGGCTTTAAATTCATCGGAGTACTCCTGGACTGACCAAGTCCCTTGGCGGATACCACAGAGTCGTGTGTGTGCTTTCTCCAGCTCTAAGGGATCCTTGAACTGGTGCCACAGGGCTTGCATAAAGGCATCCACATTCCTCAACTCAGGGGCTGCCATGTTGTACAGTCCCACAAACCAGTCAGCAGCATGTTCACGTAAGCAGAACCCCACATAATCCACACGGTGTTCATCCAAAGTGAAAGTGTGGCCCCACTCACGCAGCATCTTGCGGACCTGGATCACAAAGAATGCCAGCTTGGCCGAGTCCCCATCGAATGTCACCTCCAGAGCATCTCTTGGCCATTCATGCTCCGCATAGTGGGGGATCAACCGGGGAGGGGGTGTGGGCTCCTCAGCTTCCACACCGCTGTCTTCTTCCTCCTTGGAAGTGTCGGAGCGTTCTTTCTCCATCAGCTCCTTCACTACTTTTGGAAGATTCTTGATCAGGAACTGGAGTCCTTCCTTAAGTTCTTTCACCTCAGCTCGCATCCCGGCCTGGGCTCTCTCATTCGCGGGTTCCTCCTCCCAGTCGTCCCGCATGCAGCCCAACTTGGGATCATCCTGGAACGAGAGGGAGACTATCCTCCATTCTCTCTCTACCCTGGCTTGGGCCCCTCAGAAACCCGGTGTGCCGCCTAGCTAGGCAGGTTCATCCCATCGGTCCGAGGGCTGGAACACCACTTGCATCTTGGGTTTAGTCCCGGTTGACTTATGGGACTTTTTCTTGTGTTCTTCGGGCACAGTCTCATCATGGTCAGAGCCAGTACTGGTACCGGCCCCATCACCTCCATCCCTGTTCCCCATTCCCGTAGGAGGGGAGTTAGTCAGGTTGGAAGAAATGGCAGTTCTGGCAATCTGTCAGGTCCTGCAGTAACCACTCAGTACACAATAGTCCTTTAGCAGGTTTATTGGCAAAGTATGGCTTCTGGACAGGTGAACACCTTTACCAGAACAGGCAATCAATAGCATGGAACAAGGGAGGAGGGGTTAGGGTCCCACCCTCAAGCATATGTCACACAGAGGCACCTAGGCTACTACAGGTCATGAGAGAATATGAGACCTAACTAGCTATCCTCAAGACTCTTGTCTCCCACAGCCTTGGGTCCAGCTGCGGCTCCCAGGAATAATTGCCACTGAAGCCACTACAACACTCTCTCCATTCATTCACATGCTCCCCCCCACTTAGGAACGTCAGGGAGGACTGATAAGGTGCACAGCAGATATGCTATGGGCTAAACAAGCAGGTGAAGCAAGCAGGCTTACAAAAGTGAAAGTAAGGCATTGGCAATATAAGACATAAGGTATTGGGGATTTATTGAGTATTGATCATAATACAAACACAGGCATTGACACCCAGGAAAAAGTCTGATCCTGACACATACAGGGCAGAATTAGGCAGCAGATCTATTGGCCCAAGACAATAGTGGAGTAGCTATTTCCCCAGACAAAGATAAATGAGAGGGCATGACCAGCTTAAGGAGCAGGATGTACTCTACAGCACAGAAGACTGCCCACATAAATGCTCTCATGCACATCCACAGCACAATCCATTCTGCAAAACAATCCAGTCCTCTATTTTGGGGGCAGCAGATTCAGACTGAAATGTATTGATTTATGCCCCAAAGCAGCTGACAACATCAGTCTCCCTTCCTCCATTTTATCCTCACAACCACTACTCTGCAAGGGAGATTAGGCTGGAAGAGAGTAAGTGGCTGAAGGTCACCCCGCCAGCTTGTCTCCCAGATCCTAGTTTGGCATGCTGACCACTACACCATGTTGGCACTCAGAGGTATATCCTTACCTGTCGTGGCTCTTCCTTTCTCCTGCAGTGCAGAGTAGAGATGAGTCCCAGACTTGGAACCTGGAGATCAAGAAAGAGCAGAGCCATGGAAGGGATCCAAGAGGAAGAAAAGATGCTGAAGAAAGAAGTAGGCAGAAAGGAAAGCTGTCCTTAGCAGGAACTCCTAAACTGAGGAAGGTTCCTATCAGTTTGAAATAACTAGACAAACTGCAGGTGTTTATTTGCAAGTAGGTCATCATTTAGCCTTGGATATTTTTTTTTGTTTTTTTAAAGCTCTTCTGATTTGGTACCCATCAGAGCCTCTCAGCCCAAATGCAACATTGCCACTCATGCAATTGATCCCCCTGCCTTGTAAATATGGCCAGATTGCATACAGGAGGCATCTGCTTCAGCACAAAGAACATTCTGTGCAACTTTGACATATTACAGAGAAAATGTAGCACTTGTCAAGAAGCTTGTGTTGGCAGTTGCCACCGAGCAGTTTGCAAGCCAATTGTGGGCAACTGTATGAATTTGTGCCACTCACACCCAAAGCTTACTATATGGAGAACTTGCTTGTGCTACCCCACACAATTCTCCCCTTCACCTGGAGTACTGTTTCATTTTGGGCACCACACTTTAGGAAGGATGTTGACAAGCTTGAGTGTGTCCAGAAGAGGGCAACCAGGATGGTGAGAGGGTTGGAATCCAAGTCTTATGAGGAAAGGCTGAACGAGTTGGGTATTCTTAGCCTGGGAAAGAGAAGACTTAGAGGGGACATGGTTGCAGTCATCAAGTATTTGAAGGGCTGTCATGTAAAAGATGGAGCAGATCTATTCTCTCTTGCTCCGGATTGCAAGACTAGATCTAATGGGTGGAAATTACGAGGGAGTCGATACCGGCTAGATATCAGGAGAAACTTCTTAACTGTAAGAGTGGTTGAGCAGTGGAACAGTCTGCCTTGGGGAGGTGGTGGATGCTCCTTCCTTGAACGTTTTCAAGCGGAGGCTGGATGACCATCTTTTGGGTATGTTGTAGGTATGTAGGGCCATCTTTTGGCTATGCTCCTGCAGAGTGCAGGGGATTGGACTAGATGACCTGCAAGGTCCCTTCCAACTCTAACATTCTATGATTCTATGATTCAAGATTTGTTGCACCAAACCTTGGGACTGGGAGCATAATACTTCCTCACCTACACCAACAATGCAGCTGATGAGTAAGGGGTCATGGTTCAGAGCAGAAACAAGTCCCAGATTTGGAAGCCGGGGTCAGGGGAGAGCAGAGCCACAGTGGGGATCCTAGGAGTATGTGTGGGGGGAAGATGCTGGAGATAGAAGTGGGCAGAAATGAAAGCTGTCTATGTAGGAACTGCAGACTTGAAGAAGGTTCCTAATCTGCTTTGTATGCTGAAGGCTCCAAGTTCAGTTCCCAGCATTGCCTACTTACAGCATATAGCAGGTGCTTGGAAATTCTCTCTCTCTCCCTCTCTCTCCCTCCCCCCCCCTCAGTTTCCTGGACAGCCCCTGCCCAGCAGAGTAGACAATATGGATGAATAGCCTAACTCAGCAGAAGGCAGCTTTCTACGTTCATTTAAAGGATCTCAGGTAACAAGAATCAAGAAGGGCTTTTTCCTGCCTGAAACCTTGAAAATAATTGTTCTTATTTGCTGAAGGCCTGACACGATACATCTTTTCCCCCCAAGTTGAGAAGGCCACAGGAAACTTGTTTTTGCTCCAACAGCAAACTGCAGCTCCCCAAGGCTGTTTTGGGGAAGGGAAAGAACACCAGGAAGGGGAATCTTCTTTCCTCTGTCTCTATCTGAATCTAACCTGCATGCCTCTGGAAGCATTAAACTCCCAGAACACATGTGTGTTTTTTTTTTTTTTAAACTCTCTTAAAAAAGAGAGAATTTTATTCTTTTTATAAGAAACGGGAAGGGTAGACAGATGGAGAAAGAAAAAGATGGAGTGAAATTTTTCCTGTTAGTTTAGGTTAATAACCAATACCAATTTTGGCATCTATCATGGTTAGAAGATCTTCTTTTTACCTATTGCAAAGTCCAAAGTCACTCTGTTAATGCAGTTAGTAAAGTCCATTGGGGTTAGTAATTAAACAGCTCCTTCCAGATGTTACACGAACAGTCCTCAAAGTATCTTCTTTTTAAATCTCTTCCAGTTATGGATTGAGTCCATTTTAACTTTGAAGTCTTCCGTTCCATCACCACTTTCCCCTGGGCTGCTGTCTTCTTCGCTTGTCCCAGTTTTGAATACTGCATCTTCCTCCCTGCTGGCGTGTCTCTTCAGAAATTTCTGTATTTTAAAGATGAAATCCTTCTTCTTTCTTTTCTCTTTTTTCTTAAACTTCTGGCCTTCAAGCTTCCCGGGCTCCATAAACTCTTCTGATGAAATTAGATCTCCAGTTTGTCGCTTGCTATGCTCAACATCCCCTTCTACTGGCAGAGTATTCTCTTTTATAAAAGCGGAATAGGCTTTGGGAGCCTCATCCACCTCTTCTTTTAATTTTATCGCTTCACTGCCAGTTAGGGGTGCCAAGACATTTGTCAAGGTAAATCCGAGATCTTCTTTCTCTTCTTCTTTAACGCCCTGGAAACCTAGAATCAGATTCGATTTCTGTTCGATCTCCATCATCTTTCTAGTTGTTTCTGATATCTGTTTCTGTCGACTGATGAGAACACTATCCATTTTAGACAAAGTTTCGTTGATTTTCTGCAATTGTTCCAGCAGGGGGCACAGCATCTCCTTTTCCTGTTGATTGACAGCAAGCTCTTGGGGGGGGCTATCTGGACCGGAAGTCCCTCCTCTCTTCTCTTCCGGTGTCTGCAGGACTTTTTCCAGTATTGACATTTTGTTTTTTTGTTTACTTTTAAAAAGTTCGTGCCGCATCCCCCAGGAAGCTAAGATGATCACAATCTTCCATGCAACCCCAACGGTACTTTCACCAACGCTTTTTTTCTCTCAGCCCCCCTTCGCGCTCCCTTTGTAGATCTTGCTTCTCAAAGGGGGTGGGAACTCCTCCCTCCTCCCAACGCTTATACGCATGCAGGGGGCTCCGATTTACGCTTCAAAATAGATCTTCAACTCACGATTCGATGCTACTTCTTCTTTTTATTTTAAACCATAGCGCTGTCTTCACTCCTGGAAATCGGTGGCGCCGCTAAGTCCCATTACGGGCACGCCGCAGCGGGGCCGATTGGGGCGGGGAGAAAGCCTCAATTTCCCGGCTGTCTGCCGGCAAAGAGGCTACTCCCCAAGCGCCCCCGGTTCGGAGCCTTTGCCTAAGGCTCACTAGGGTCTTTCGCACATGCGAAGACCCCCTAACTGCGCGTGGGCTAACCGCCTCCGGGAGCGTCCCGAGAAGCGGCCGCCATTCGCAACGCCGAAACCGAAACCCCCAGAACACATGTGTTGACTTGACCTGAGGTAAGATGTATCATGCAGTTAGGCCCTGAGCTAACTGAGCCAATGGTGACATGAAGTCATGCAGCTGCCTTATACAGAGTCAGGCTCTTGGTCTATCAAAATCAGTATTGTCTCCTCTGATTGAGAGTGGCTCTCCAGGATTTAAGGATCACCTCTTGCCTTATCCTTTTTAATAGGAGATGCCAGGGACATTCTGCCTACAAAGTGGATGGTCTACCACTGAGCCATGGCGTCTCATATCATGTTCAAGGAACTTCCAGCCACAAAAAGTTAGAGCTGGCAACAGTGTTAGGCCTAAGAGGGCATATTAGGGATGCAATTTATCCATGGTATGCAATTTGAGGCAGGATTTCCCCAGATCAGATAGGTCTCAGAAGTGGAGCATACACAAACCTCACATAGCTAACCCTCCCTTCCAGCAATTGCAGCTTGGCTCCCTCAAAAGCTAGATGGGATTCAAAATGACTTAATTGGAAACTGAACCAAGGATCACATTTGTTTTCTCCTTTGCACTGTACAAAATGACAGTGCAGACTTAGGAACTGTTTCATGTAAGAATTTCACTTCTCATATTGACCCACCACAAATCAGTGGTAGTGGTATTTTTTCTCTTCTAAGGTAACTGAAGAATGGAGTAGCAGTGGGAGAAAGCAGAAGCCATCCCAATAGGTGGACCCATGCAAGGATAGAAAGATTAGATTCCATCTTTTTGAATCAGCAACTCCCTTCAATACCGGAAATTGAGCTTTAAAAGCTGCTGGAAAGTGCATCTCCTTAAGCCTGACTTTTAGGGCTTGATCCTGTGACTCCCTTCCACTAACTCATCCTCCAGCAAAGACTTGTCTCCATGAGGGGCAGCCTATCTCCATCAGAAGGAAGCTCTATTGAAGGAAGCAGAAGAGCATCATAGGATTGAATCCTTAAATGTTTATTTGCCGGTCAAGATGGAAATCTGTAAATAAGCATGATGAGAGGAGACAATGATCCTGTATCAATTAAAACAGGGTTTTATCAAAGGGGGCTGGATGCTTAAAATGAATCCCCACCTGACCATGAAAGCTAGTTAGGTGATCTCCGGTCAGTCATACAGCCTAACCTATTTTACAGGGTTGCTGCAAGGATAAAATGGAGAAAGAAAGCAGGCTGCTTTGGGGAGAAAGGTATGGTATAAATAAAGCACATAAATAAATCACACTCCCCTCTCAATACAGGAATTGCAGAATTTATAACAGTACACTGGTGACACCTCACCCGGCACCTCAACTGACCAGGGCCCTAGAATGTTGTCCCCCAGTTAAACAGAGCCTGTCTGAAATGCTGAGGTGCCTCAATTAGAGCGATGCATGACCTCACTATCTGACATTCTGTGGCTGGCTCCCACCACCTTGTGTCAGAATTCCAAAGGCTCAAGACAAGTAGGCAACTAAGACAGAGTCTTACACAATCTTGGCCTGAACCAGTACAATAACTGACATCCACATATATACCTGCCGTCTACTGAACCAAACCATCGGTCCACCTAGTCTGAAAGTAACGCTGGAGGTCTGGGCAGAGAAGGCCATTTCCCAGCAACTGCTACATGAAGATGCTAGGGATGGAACCCTGGTCCTTCTGAATGCAAAGCAGATGCTCTATCCTGCACCATGGTTTCTCCCAAAATGTAGCCACCTTATAGCAAGTCAGACTCTTGGCTTATTAAAGGTCGAACCTGCATTTGCATTTTTAAATCAGTTTCGTGCTGCTGTAACGCCGTCTTTCTCAATGCTTGTTTGAAGGGTTGTTTGGAGAAGATTCATTTAAAGTGGTGTGGAGGTGCAATGACAGTGGAGCTGCCACAAAAGGACGATAAACATATGCAGACATGCAAAAGTATGGTGGCGCTGTTAAAGTGTGAAAACGAAAGCAAATATAGACAGCTTTTTTGAAGATGGAGTCAGAAGGCTGGGGCACCAGTGGGAAAGACAAATGCAGATTCGACCACTGTCAGTACTGGCAATGACTCTCCAGGGCCCTTGTAAAAAGCAGCACAAACCCAGTACCTGGGGTGGTTTTTCCCAAGGGAGAAACACCCCCAAACAACCTCTGAACCTCCACAAGCAGTGCTCTCATAAAGCCAGGCTTGGCTCAAACAGTGGCTTTTGCTGCGAGGCTAGGAGAACCACATCTTGGTTCGGAAAACTCAGGCCAAGAGAAGATTCTCCAGGCTGGCTGCACTGTCAAACATCCTCCATGCAAGCAACCCCCCCACACACACATACACTCTTCTCTCCTGTCTGCTCAGTCCAAAAGGACTAAGAATGGACAAATCTCTGCCCTGCCTCAGGCATCTTATACTGACCAAATGGCTCATCTTTTGTCTGTCAAATGTACAGGCAAGCAGGGACAAAGAGCCTCTGGTCTGTGCTATTGTCATGATGAAGTATGTTGCATGTTTTCCATCCCCCATCTCCTATTCACCTAAATGTCAGGAAACACCTTTGGAATAATCCTCTAAAACCTGTCTCCGTATATGTGTCTAAGAGATCTGCATTTCTCTCACCTATGCCAGACCTATCAAGGTAAACATTGCTGTAGAATGATAATCCATTCAGCTTCATCCTGTCAAACATTAAGGAAAGGATTTTCTCCTCTGTCTGTGTGACGGACTTAAAGATCTGGGACCAGCAGAAAGTAAACACAGAACACTGCTAAGTCACTGGACAGAGTGAGGAGGGGGCCATTTAGCTCGGAACCCTTGGTGATTGGCACTTAACAGACCAAACAGTCATAAGAACATAAGAACATAAGAGAAGCCAATGTTGGATCAGGCCAATGGCCCATCTAGTCCAACACTCTGTCACACAGCGGCCAAAATATACCAGGTGCCATCAGGAGGTCCAGCAGTGGGGCCAGGGCACCAGAAGCCCTCCCACTGCTGCCCCCTCCAGCACCAAGAATAGAGTGCATCACCTGCCCCAGACTGAGAATTCCCATCTATACCCTGTGGCTAATAGCCACTGGTGGACTTCTGCTCCATATGTTTATCTAATTTCCTCTTGAAACTGTCCATGCTTGCAGCTGCCACGACCTCCTGTGGCAGTGAATTCCATACGTTAATCACTCTTTGGGTGAAGAAGTATTTCCTTTTATCTGTTCTAACCCGACTGCTCAGCAATTTCATAGAGTGCCCACGAGTTCTTGTATTGTGAGAAAGGGAGAAAAGTACTTCTTTCTCAACCTGCTCAATCCCATTCATAATCTTATAAACCTCGATCATGTCACCTCTCAGCCGTCGTTTCTCCAAGCTAAAGAGCCCCAAGCATTTTAACCTTTCTTCATAGGGAAGGTGTTCCAACCCTTTTATCATTCTAGTTGCCCTTCTCTGCACTTTTTCCAATGCTATAATATCCTTTTTGAGATGTGGTGACCAGAACTGTACACAGTATTCCAAATGAGGTCGCACCAATGATTTATACAGGGGTATGATGATACTGGCTGATTTGTTATCAATTCCCTTCCTAATAATCCCCAGCATAGCGTTGGCCTTCTTTATTGCAGCTACACATTGTGTAGACATTTTCAGCGAGTTATCCACTACGACTCCAAGATCTCTCTCTTGGTCCGTCTCTGCCAGATCAAACCCCATCAACGTGTATTTATATTTAGGATTTTTGGCTCCAATGTGCATCACTTTGCACTTGGCCACACTGAACCCCATTTGCCACGTTGACGCCCACTCACCCATCCTCAACAGATCCCTTTGGAGTGCCTCACAATCCTCCCTGGTTTTCACCACCCTGAACAACTTCGTGTCATCTGCAAATTTAGCCACATCACTGCTTACTCCCAATTCCAAATCGTTAATAAACAAGTTAAAAAGCATCGGACCGAGTACTGATCCCTGTGGTACCCCACTGCTTACCACCCTCCACTGAGAAAGTTTCCCATTTATACTCTGTTTCCTCTCTGTTTCCTATTTATAAGCCAGTTTTTGATCCACAAGAGGACTTGTCCTTTTATCCCATGATTATTGAGCTTACTTAGGAGCCTTTGATGAGGAACTGTATCAAAAGCTTTCCGGAAGTCAAGGAAAATAATATCTATTGGGTCCCCCTTGTCCACATGTTTGTTCACTCCCTCAAAAAACACTAACAGGTTAGTGAGACAAGATCTTCCCTTACAGAACCCATGCTGAGTCTGCCTCAATAGTTTTTGTTCATCAATGTGCCTACTAATTCTTTCCTTAATAACAGTTTCCACCAACTTACCCGGTATCGATGTCAGACTGACTGGCCTGTAATTTCCCGGATCTCCCCTGGAGCCCTTTTTAAAGATGGGAGTGACATTAGCTACCTTCCAGTCATCAGGAATGGAGGCAGATTTTAAAGAAAGATTACATATTTTTGTCAGGAGATCCACAAGTTCACATTTGAGTTCTTTCAGAACTCTCGGATGAATGCCATCCGGGCCTGGTGATTTATTAGTTTTTAAATTGTCCATCAGTCGGAGGACTTCTTCTCTTGTTACCGCAATCTGATTCAGGTCTTTCAAACCCCCTCCCGAAATCGGTGCTTCTGGAGTGGGCAAACACTTCTCCTCTTCCACTGTGAAGACAGAGGCAAAAAATGCATTCAGCTTCTCAGCCATTTCCCTATCATCCTTCACTACTCCTTTTACCCCTTGGTCATCCAAGGGCCCCACTGCCTCCCTGGCTGGCTTCCTACTTCTAATGTATTTGAAGAAAGTTTTATTGTTGGTCTTTATGTTTTTTGCGATATGCTCCTCATGTTCCCTTTTTGCTTGCCTGATCACAGACTTGCATTTTATTTGCCATAGTCTGTGTTCCCTTTTATCAACCTCACTAAGACTAGCTTTCCACCGCTTAAAGGAATCCTTCTTACCTTTTACAGCTTCCATTACTTTATTTGTTAACCATGCAGGCTTTTTTCTATACCTATTTGTACCTTTC
This sequence comes from Gekko gecko, assembly GCA_029375565.1. Classification (NCBI taxonomy): domain Eukaryota; kingdom Metazoa; phylum Chordata; class Lepidosauria; order Squamata; family Gekkonidae; genus Gekko; species Gekko gecko. Next base: position 209,857,785 of record JAPDNY010000005.1, on the reverse strand, counting down.
CTAACCTGCGGTATATATTTTTTCTGAGCTTCTAGGACTGTCTTTTTAAATAGTCTCCAAGCTTCCCCAATGGTTTTGACCTTCTCCACTCTTCCTTTCAATTTCTTCCTCACATGTCCCCTCATACCAGAGAAGTTACCCCTTTTAAAGTTAAAAGTGGTTGCGTCAGTCTTTTTGGGCAACTCCCTATCTGTACAAATGTTAAACTCAATGGCATTATGGTCACTGTTCCCAAGTGGTGCAATCACTTTTACATCTCTCACCAGGTCTTGGGTGTTACTTAGGACCAAATCCAGGATCGCCTCTCCCCTGGTAGGATCTGTGACCATCTGTTCCACAGCACAGTCATTGAGAGTGTCTAAGAACGCAATCTCTTCTTCCCGACTAGAACTCATATTGACCCAATCAATGTGTGGGTAGTTAAAGTCGCCTATTACACCACAGTTATTTCGTCTAGCCGCTATCTTTAATTCATTCATCATTTTATAATCCTCCTCTATCTTTTGATCTGGTGGGCGATAACAAACTCCCACTGTTAAGCCTCCTTTTGGACCCACTATTTCAACCCATAGCATTTCCAGAAGTGAATCCAATTCTCTTACCCTCTCAATCTTACTGGACGGTATACCCTCTCTGACATACAGAGCCACCCCACCTCCAACCCTTTCCCCCCTATCCTTCCGATATAATTTATAACCAGGAATCACCGTATCCCACTGATTTTCCTCATCCCACCAAGTTTCTGAAATACCCACAATGTCTATTTCCCCCCCAACACCAAGCATTCCAACTCCCCGATTTTACCTCGGAGACTTCTAGCATTTGTGTATAAACACTTATAGTTTCCCAGGTTTGTTAAGCCCACAGCCTTCCTCTTGCTGCCTCGAGACCTTGCCAGGCAGTTCCTATCATTAGCCACAGTCTCAGTGGACAATTGTAATCCATTTCCTTGTACAAAAGTAATAGCTACCCCTTCATCTCTTTGAGATGAGCCATCCCGAACCAGAGATTTTTCATCTCCTGTCGGCTTTCCCCCATTATTCAGTTTAAAAACTGCTCTGCCACCTTTTTGATTTTGAGCGCCAGTAGCCTGGTTCCTTCTCGGGACAAGTGGAGACCGTCCCTTTTGTACAGCTCCCTCTTGTCCCAAAAAGCATCCCAGTGCCTAACAAACTTGAACCCTTCCCCCTACACCACCGTCTCATCCACGCATTGAGACTCCTGATCTGTGCCTGTCTCTCCGGCCCTGCGCGTGGAACAGGTAGCACTTCCGAGAAGGCTACCTTGGAGGTCCTGGCCTTGAGTTTCCTGCCCAGCAGCCTAAATTTCTCCTCCAGGACCTCACGACTGCAGTTCCCCACATCGTTGGTGCCGATGTGCACCACGACCACTGGCTCCTCCCCAGCACTATCTACCAGCCTATCTAAAACACGCGTAATGTCCGCTACCTTCGCACCAGGCAGGCAAGTCACCATACGGTCAGTACGCGGGTTCGCCACCCAGCTGTCTACCTGCCTAAGGATCGAATCACCAACTACCAAGAGCCCCCCTCCCACCCTTCCCAGGGACGGTTCCTTGGTACGAAAGGATACCCGTTCACCAGCTGAAGAAGAGGTCCCTTCTGAGGGCACATTCCCCTTATCCTCAGCATGGTGCCCCTTTTCCCCTTGACCCTCATGCTCCCTGGCAGCAGCCGGGCTGCCAGATCCAGAGTGGGACATATCTAGCAAGTCCCCGAGAGTCTTCCCCGTGCACCTAACTGACTGTCCCTGCTTCTCCAGGTCAGCCACCTTGGCCTCAAGGGAGCAAACTCGCTCCCTGAGAACCAGGAGCTCCTTGCACCGAGCACACACCCAAGACTTCTGACCAGTGGGCAGATAGTCATACATGTGACACTCCATGCAAAACACTGGATAGCCCCCAACCCCCTGCTGGCATTCTGGCTTCATAATTGTTTTTAAACAAATACTTTTCTATAACCCCCCTTTTAAAACCCTTTGTATTTATATGGCTCCTGTTGTAGGAGTCTACTTACCTTACCAAGGAGCCAAGGTCCTGGCTTTCTGGCTCTTCCTGGATGTCTTACAGAGCCCCTAGGCCAAGAGCCACAGGCAAAGAGCCTCGCCCTTTTGCTCTCGCCCTTCGGCTCGTGCCAGAGGCCCGTGCCTCTTGCAAACTTCCTGCCTTAAATGGAATTGTCTCCCAGGAGAGGGCGTGGCCAGCAGCTACTCAAAATCACCCAAGGCACTTAATGACGGTCAAACAAAGCCCCTTTCACACCCCAACTCCAGCAGGCAGGAGTCTGCTATTCAATTTCACCCAAGCACTTAATTACAGGCAAACAATGACCCTTTCACACCCTAACTCCAGCAGTCAGGACTCTGTTACAACTCACCCACACACTCCCAAATACAATCCCTGACACAGTACCTTATCAGCTAAAGCACCTCAGCTGAAAGTAAATAAATAAAAATACAACTCACCCCTCTGGCAGCTCAAACACCTTGCTCCTTCTCAGAGCTCAGCTGGGTCAGCTCTGCTTCTGGCAAACTTCCTGCCTTAAATTGGCAGTTGGGAATTGGCAGTTGGGAAGAAGCCATTAGCAAGTGGGAGAGGGAGCTAACGAAAAGTCAGTCAGCTAACTGAAAGAGCTCTAGCTCTGTAGCAACAGCCTGTTAACAGTTTGAACAGAGAACTGTGGCTAGGTACCTGTTGCCCTGAGTCCCTCTAAAGTGAAAGAGGAGAGTGGACAGGTGGGAACAGTAAAACACAAACACCAGATACAGGAATTGGTGGTGGTTTAGAAAGGGCTAAAGAACAGTCTGGCAGGAGTCTGGAAAGCTGGTTTGGTGACCGGGGAGACTCAGAGGGACCTGTTAGTAAAAGCCAAAGGAAAACCACAAAGCAGTTGCTGGAGAGTGGGAGTATAAGCGTGTTTAGTGAACTGATGAACATCTATGTATGAAATGAAAGTAATAAACATTCTGCCTAAGTAAAAACCAAGTTCAAGAGTTCAGCCTAAAAAGAAACAAATTATCCTCTGTGTAAAGCTTCCATCCCCCTGTTGTGTTTTCTGTAAATTAACGACTCTTCTCTTTTGAAGTTAACAAGTCGTGGTGCCTATCTTTTTAATGGTGAAGCAAATACACATAGCAGTGGTCCTTACAAATATCCTTGACAAAGAAGTAAAACAAATACCCCAAAGAGACTTCTGTAAATTTGTATAGCGGACTGGTCAGAAAAATTATAAGCAGCTCTGACCAGGCACTTCACGCAGACCCGCATGGCACCATGAATATAAAGGGGGCACATGTCATAGTCTGATACCAGGGAAACATCAGATTGCCCTTTTATTCCACAATGGGAATCCGATCAATCCATTGTGAAACTAGCTACCACACTTTAACATACCTTCAGGATACATTTTGGGGTATAAATATACCCAGTCTTGCACATGCCCAGTGTGACTTTAGCTGGGCACGCACAAAGCTAACACCCCTTAGCATAACTCAGGTCCTCTCTGGTCTCACTGGTCAGTTCACACATCTCTTCTCATCTTACCTTGGATTCCTTCATCTCTTCAGGATAGGTATAGTATTATTCTGACATTCCCCAACTCCCTCTATCTTGTCTGCTAACCACTTTCTATATCTTCTTGTATGATTGCAGCCTCTGATCTGAATGTAAATATCTAGATTATTATTATTAGTTAAATAAACCCCATTTCTGTTACAATTTGGACTGGTCATTGCCTTAAGCTAAGGGCCTAAAGGGAACTATCTCTGTAAAAACTGATAGCAGACCCACGCTATACCCCAGCATCTTGCTAGTTCTGACTTTGCAGCTAATTCCCCAATCAAAGCAAAGGCATGATATTTATTTAATAATGGGGTAACACCTTGAGCAGAGGTATTTTAACATCAGCTCCCACCATTTCAACAGGAGACACCAGGGATTCAACCTGGGATCTTCTGCATGCCAAGCAGATGCTTGCAGAGCCCCTGCATTGGCTGGTTGTTTATCCTAGAAAGGGGAAACACATGAACATATGAAACTGTCTTATACCAAATCTGGCCATCAGTCTAGCAAGGTCAGTATTGTCTTTTGTGATTGACAGCAGTTCTCCAGGGTCTTGGGCAGAGGACTTTCACATCACCTCCTCCTTGATCCTACTTGGAGATGCCAGGGATTGAACCCAGGACCTTCTGCGGCATCCTCTCTTTAGGGAGGACTGGTTTTCTCTTTAAAATTGTACTTTGTGTACATGAATAGAGGAGATTCGGCTGCCATCAGGAATTTAAGGGATTCCAAACCTTTTCTCCTTTTTTCTGGTAATGTGACCCAGAGTCTGGGCTTTTCAGGGATCTATGTGGTCCTGAGGAAAGTCTGAATTCTGGAATAATTTTAACAAAAAAGAATGTGGTGTGAGTGGTCTAATGAGGTTGCACCATCAATTTATACAGGTATAAATGTTGTTCCTTTTGGTCTTTTGGGGTTTCTGTGTGGCACTGTGGCATACTTGCACTGCCACAGTGCCACTTGTTCTCACTGCAAACAAGCACCTCCCAAGACAGTTCACTTTCCCTGAGATTCCCTGGGAGAGTCTGACTTCTGGGTGGCTGCCTGCTTGCCTGCCTTAAGTGCTGCTGGCTGGGTTTCCCCATTGGAAACAATGGAGGTAATGGGGGAAACCAGTTTGGGTGCCCATTGGTCCAATTGCTTTGAGACGTGGGGGTGTATGTGGGGAGAGGCTCCTGAAGATACCCTGAAAATTTGGAGCCTCTCCCTCAAACCTCCTCCCCCCCAGAGCTACTAACAGCACCGTGGGGAAAAGTAACATTTTTCCCCACCATAGAGAACAATGGAGGGAATGGGGGCAACCTGTTTGGGGGCCCATAGAAATGGACCCCCTGGTCCAATGTTCTTGAAACTTGGTGGGTATCTTGGGGAGAGGCTCCAACAGCTACCCTGTGAGTTCGGAGCCTCTTCCTCAAACCCTCTCCCCTCCAGCCCCCAGAATATACCCTATGTTTTCACCATTGACTTCAATGGCCCATAGGATATAATGGGGCCGAATTGCCGCCGAATTTCTTTCATTCCCTCCTTTCTTTCTCTCCTTTTCCTCTTTCCCGCCTCTTCTCTTTTTTCCTCCTTTCCCTGTTTCCCTCCTTCTTCCCTTCTCTCTCTCTCTTTCCCTCCTTCTTTCCTTCTCTTTCTTTCCCTTTCCTTCTCTCTACTCTCTCTCTTTCCTTCCCTCTTTCCTCCTTCTGGGAAGGGGAGGCTTTCAAAGATGCCTCCCCCCCTTTTGCTTCCCCTTCTGACATCACTTCTAGTGATGTCAGGGGGTGTGGCATATGCTAATAGCCTAATAGCTCATTGGCATACCATATGCTAATGAGCTCCTGCAGTTCTTTTTCTACGAAAAGACCCCTGCTCTCACTAATGGTTTTGCTAGATTCCACAGCGTTTTGAATTAAGATAGCTCTCATCTCTTCTATACTTTCCCCTTCATGAGATAAACTTAAGTCTTTGCACTTTTGGATCAGAGCCTCTTCCTTCATTCTTAGAAACTCTGCCATTTTTCTGACTTTTTGTATATCTTTCCACAATTGTATTGTATTTTACAGAACTCTGTCTATCTCTTAGAGCTCAACAACACTAAATCACCTCAGCTGTCTGTCTCCTCAGACTGCCTTTGTTGAGTTTTTCTTTCTCCCAGAATTTTTGTTTTCTTTCCTCAGGATATTTGCATCCCACCGCTAGTCACCACTTTGCGGCATCCTCTCTTTAGGGAGGACTGGTTTTCTCTTTAAAATTGTACTTTGTGTACATGAACAGGGTAGATTCGGCTGCCACCAGGAATTTAAGGGATTCCAAACCTTTTCTCCTTTTTTCTGGTAATGTGACCCAGAGTCTGGGCTTTTCAGGGATCTATGTGGTCCTGAGGAAAAGTCTGAATTCTGGAATAATTTTAACAAAAAAATGATTTAATGAATAAAATTTTAAACATAAATAAGTTATTTGTTAAATATAACTGTTTAGGGGAAAAGAAACTGGAAAATTTAGCTGTCAGGATGTCACACACTGTCTTTGGTCCCACGATCTTTCTATTTTAAGAATCTCCTTCTCAATAGACCCTCTCTCTGGCTAAGCTCTTTAGTTTGTGCTTAGTTTTCTTTAAACTTTGGGATGCCTCAGATCCTTAACTCTTCCACTTTTAAACTTTCCACAACATTTTTTCTGAACACTTCCAGTTTTCATACAGCACTCACTGTCTCTCATAACTGACACACTCAAAACTCCCACTGAACAGCTTCAAGACACACACAGAATCATTTCCAAAACTCCACCCACACTGTCATCCACCAATCACAGCACATTTGTCTTTCTCAGTCACTCTAGTCTACTAACCTTGCACTCCAATCAAGCTTTTGAAGGGACACACACACTCTTAAAACAGGGAATCATTACACCTTCTACATGCAAAACATCTGCTCTGTTCCTTAGCCACAGCCCCTAAGCAATCACTATATATACTATATATACTAGACAATCACTATATATATATATATATATATATATAGTATATATACTATATATACTAGACAATCACTAGACTAGATAATCACTAGACAACCCTATCTCCCTCCCAGCTAACCATCAACCTACCTTTAGTTTTCCATCTCCTCCCTCCTACAGAGCAGTTGTAATTTTGAGTGATCTCCAGCCCCCACCTGGAGATTGGCAACAATGGTTCCACATCAGGGAATGGCTGGATTGGAGGGTGGAGTCTATGGCATCATACCTGTCTGAGGTGCCACCCCTCCTCAAACCTCACCCTCTCCAGGCTCCATCCCTCAAATCTCCAGGAATTGCACACCTGAGTTGACAACCTGATCAGGACGGGGCCCAATGAGTTTTCTCCCAAAGGCCAACATAGGTGTGGAAAGGGCCTTTTACGGACAGAGGAGAAAGTACAGGTGCCAACTGTGATTAGGGAAATACCTGGAGATTTGGGGGGTGGATCCTGTGAAGGGAAGCATTTGGGGGGTGGAAGGACTCAGCAGGGTATAATGCCATAGAGTCTACCCTCCAAAGCAACCATTTTCTCCCGGGGAACTGATCTCTGTCATCTGGAGGTCAATTGTAACAGTGGGAGATCTCCAGGTCCCACCTGGAGATTGGCAGCCCTAGGGGAAAGTCAGTTGCACAGCAGGGAGTTGAAGAAAATGGTCTGATGGTCGCTGGCCCACCTCTTTAGCCAGCCAGCCATGCTGAAGCTAAGCAGAAGAAAGAGCCTTTTTCCATTTATTCTGACTGGAAAGTGGCCATTGGGGAGGGGGTTATGGGCAGGGGAGGGGGTTATGCTGAAAGTCCTTTGTTTTTTTACTCACAGAACCAAGCTTGGTTGCCTAGTGACAGCCACTGAGGGGACAGTCCCTCACAGGAGTCAAGAGAACTGTCTTCCTCAGGAGACAGAGCTGTCTGCCAGTAAATCTGACATGCAAAATCTGTCTGAAGGGGGAGTAGGTGGGGAAGAGGAGCAGACCCAGCACCCAGCCAATGGCACGCGAGTACTCTTGAGTGGCGGCTGATCGGCCAATGGCTGAGGGAGGGCATTTTACAGCCAATGGGAGCGCATGGAATCTTGCGAAACCAAAAGATAATTATTTATAAGGAGAGATATATCTGGACTGAACAGGCTCACTACTTTGGAAGGCAGAATACTGAAGATGTCCAAGATCTGATGTCAGACAGCTCAAGCAAGACCAAGCTGAGTGCACTTCCAAAGAGAAAGCAGGAACTGGGTTGGGGAGACTGTCAGAGTGTGAAAAACAACTGGGGGGGGGGTGCTGTTTCACAGTGTCAAGAGGCCAGCAGTCTGTAAATAAATGCATCACACTGAACTCAGATGCAGGAACACACACCAACCACACAAATTACTCCGTCCCCCAGTCAGCTTTCATACATAGTCTGAGCTGATTCTCATTAACCCCTTCAGCTCTTCCTCCAGATATCTCTTTATATGTACCACTTGGAACTCCCACCTTTATTGGACAAGCAAGAAATATGGGGCTATTTAAGCAGAAATAGGGACCTAGAGGCCTCAGATACAGGAGAAGCAGAAACGATATTTTAATTCAGTAATGGTTTCTCCTTTCTTTTCTCCAAGGAACTCAAGGTTGCATATCTCATTCCTCCCCATTACAACCACTTTGACAGGCAGATTAGGGAGGGAGAGAATAATGCAAGTGAGAATTTGAACCCAGGACTCCCCATCCTACACTGCCACTCTACTATACTATGTGAGCTGCAGAGCTGCTTCATTAAAAAAAGTTATCTTGCCATTTGATCTGTCAACAGGATCTCACATCACCTTACAAATGTCAAAAGCCAATATGACCAATAAAAAATCTTACATTAAAATATACAAACCAACAGAATGGAGCTGGTTTCCAAGGAAGAGAAAGAAAAAGAAGAGTTAGATTTATACTCCACCCTTCAATTGGAGTCTCAGAGCGGCTTATAGTCTCCTTCCCTTCCTCTTCCCACAACAGACACCCTGTGAGGTAGGTGGGGCGGAGCAAGCTCTGAGAGAATTGCTCTTGAGAGAACAGCTCTGAGAGAACTGTGACTGACCCAAGGTCCTCCCAGCTGGCTTCATGTGGAGGAGGGGGAATCAGACTCAGTTCTCCAGATTAGATTCCTCCACTCTTAACCACTGCACCAAGCAAGGCCCAAGAACACATGAAGGAATCTCTTCCTCCCCATACATACAGACATGTCACCAGCGCCCCTAAGAACCTGCATTATGTCTGTGGCCTTTTCCAGTCATTACCATTCAACATCCCTTGGTGTAGAAGAAAAGGAGAAGAGATTGGATTTATACCCTGCCCTTCACTACCCAAAGGTGTCTCAGAACTGCTTACAAACTCCTTTCTCTTCCCTTCCCTTCCCCTGCCCACAACAGACACCCTGTGAGGTAGGTGGGGCTGAGAGAGCTCTTGACAGAAACTGCTGTTTTTTCAAGAACAGCTCTTATCAGAACTATGGCTTGCCCAAGGCCATCCAGCCAGGTGCAAGTGGAGAAGTGGGGAATCAAACCCGGTTCTCCCAAATTAGAGTCTGCGCACTTAACCACTACACCAAACTGGTGTTGCCCATTTTGTAAAGCACTTTCCACTCCCTCTCCTAAGAGCTAATTCTCTTTTTAAAAGGAAGGTCTGTGATACCTCTCCCCATACATTTCATGAAATGCTGCAGAAATGGCTTCCTCAGGTGCAAAAAAAAATGCATAGCCTTTAAGTAATAGAAGGGGTCCCTCTGCTGGCTTGGTTTGGAATCACAAGTCCCATTTACAGTTCAGGTTTGTAAACTTGAAGCCGGATGTCCAAAGCAGATAAGATGCTCAGATTTCCAGGACTGTTTGATTTCTAATTGCTAAACAGTAGCAGAAGGGAGCCAACTTGCAAGCCCAAGGATGGGGGAACATACATACACATGAAGATGCCGCAGACCTGAGTCAGACCTTTGGTCTACCAAGGTCAGCATTGTTTACTCTGACCAGCAGCAGCTCTACAAGCTTTCAGGTCTTTCAGATCACCTCCTACCAGATCCTTTTAAGTGGAGATGCCAGGGACTTTCTTCTAATGCTGAGCCACTTGTTTTCCATCCCCACCACCCCCACCACTTTCCTGATTTCAGATGGCCCTTTGGGGAGTACTGGCTCTATGAGGATGAGGTAGGGGAAGAAAACCAACTATAGGGCACATAACATTTCTAAGGAGTCAGGAGAAGACAGGAAAATGGCATGGGGAAGGGAAGAATTAAAAACCCCTACCTGTTCCAGACTCCCAGGCCAAATACTCTTTTGTAGGTTGTTGTTGTTGTTTTTAAGTTGCTTAGTCAGCCAATTGCAAATCTTTCAGCCCTTCATCAGATTTGGCCCTCAGGTTCTGCATGAAGCTGCCTTACACCACATCAGAACATCAGTCCATCTTGTACTCCAGCTGGCAACACCTGACAACTTCTAATCAGGATTCCCTTAATTCCCCGTCTATAGGACAACTGCTTCAGGTGGTGGTGCATCATTAAAACTTTCAGTTCCACTGTGGATTAAAAACAAAAGGCAGAATATGTGGTTCCTCAAGAGGAGGTGCCACTCTCCTCCATACATACCATTTGGCTGCCACCAGTTAAGACCCAGCTGTGAGGCTTGGGACAGTGTGTGGAAAATTAGAACAGAGATCGAGATGGGCCCTTGGTTTCTCATTTGATTGGGGAAATCCTGGCAGCAAAAAGGGAACACAACAGGTTGGTTTGAGCCAGCTGTGACTGGTGATGCATGTTGTAAAGCTGACCATGCACTGTTGAAAACATTGTTGAAAATATTAATACCAAGCCAGATCATTGGCCTATCATGGACAATTATTGCCCACTGTGGTCGGCAGCAGCTCTTCAGGGTCTCAGGTGGAGGTCTTCCCATCACCAACTACCTGAGTCTTTTAATTGGAGAGGTTGGGACCTTCCACATGCAGAACAGATGCTCTAACTGTGAGCTATGATCCATTGTTGGTGCTACGTCTATGTTTTAAACTGAAGAGAGCTGCGATTGAACTGCGGGCCATGTGCATTCAAGGCATGCCAGTGTGCTCTACAAGGAAGCCATGAGCCCTAGTCATTCCTTTGGTGGCTACACGGGTAGCTGCAAAATAAGCACCAAGCAGGCACTAATCCAAGCTACCTGGATCACTGCCACAGAATCTTTTCAATTGCCACAGTCAAGGAGAATTGTCAGGACAATTGCTTGCTTAGTAGATTGCATTTCAATATGGAACTCATTGCTCATCCTCAGAGCAAAATGTGCTGCAGTATTCAGCTTAAACCTACATAATGAAATTAAAAGAAGGGGTAGAGCCATCCCAGGTTAACAAGCAAAATCAAGATACATGTTCATTCCAGGTTTAGGGACTGGATTGCAAGGCAAAATGCAGTAGGAAGAGGACCATACAGACCAGTGAGAAATTTAAAAGCTATGCAAGAGATCCATAAAGAAGTCCATGGGCTGGATCCTGCATATTTTTCATTAACAGTGGTGCCTTACTCTGACACAGGGCATGTTTCTCTGACTCAAGAGGCTCTTCCACTAAGAAGGTGCTGCCATTAGCAAAAAGGAGCTGCAGGACCTGGTCCCACAGAAATTGTTGCTGTTCAGTCGCACAGTCCAGTCCGACTCTTCGTGACCCCATGGACCAGATCACGCCAGCCCCTCCTGTCTTCCGCTGTCCCACAGAAATATGTCTTGTTAAAAGACTGGTGCATTTAGACTGCGTATTTACATACACTTATTGCACTACAATAAATTATGCATCAACTATCTTTTCATGACACTTTGGTCCCAGCCCTTAGGAAGTCAGGAAGGCTTACATGATTCTGCCCTGCCCTGTTTCATCCTAACCACCAGGGCTATTTTGGGGCAGGAACGCACAGGAACAGAGTTCTGGCTGGCTCCAGAGTTGGCCACACCCAGCAGGAACCTATTAGCATAATAGGCCACACCAAACAGCAGAAACTCATTAGGATTGGCTACATTAGGGCTGTGTGGCCTAACATGCAAAGGAGTTCTGCTACAAAAAAAGCCCTGGGTTTTGACAACAAACAAGATAAACAGAATAAGAAGCAAAAGGTAGATATGGCTGGATGACCACACTTCTGGTACTATGGGGGTGAGGCCTAATATGCTAATGAGCTGTGCCATCATGGGTGAGACCTAATATGCTAATGAGTTCCTGCTAGGCTTTTTCTACAAAAAAGCCCTGCTAAGCACCCTATAACATAGGGGAAGCTGAGAACAACTGACCCAAGGTCAGCAAGTGAGCTTTTTGGCTGAGCAGAGAACTAAATACAGATGTTGGTCACTGTGAAGTACTACACCACAGTGGCGCTCTCAGATGCTTTAAAATTGAGAAAATAGAAAGGTCTCACTGATACTAATCAGTCCTTTCTATTAAATCACATTTTCTGTCCTACTCACCCCTAAAAGCAGGTAAAAGAACATTAGAAATGATCTATAGCAAATGTAATAACATCATCTCAACCTCAAACAGTTGTCAGGCCCAGAGGAAGAACAAAGAAGAAACTTCCAGTGGAGCAAGTATAAACAAATGAGTGGGTGCCAGTCGAAAGAGGATGAACTTAACCTAGTGGCTAAGACCAGCAAGGATGAGGCAGAATGATGCTGTCTGGTCAATTCCAAAGTCTTGGTGCTACTATAAGTCGGCCCTAGCCCATCTAGACTTCTGGCCACCCATTCTACAGAAGGCAATCTGCTAGAAGTCTTCCAACCCAACCCTGGGACACAAAATGTCATTTTGAAAGGACAGTGCCATTCCTTTCCTTTCTTTTCAACCCTAGAAGCTCATAGAGATATAATCTTGAGCAGCATAAAATTTCTAGAGAACCAAGAGTTAAAAGGACTGATGCATCTTTAGCCATACCCTATGTAATTTTCCAGTCATTATCTTTGAGTAAGAAGATAACAGTTTCTGAAGAGTAGTGAGGTAAGTGGTTGCTTAATAGGGGCATAATATAGTGGTTCCTGAGAGTCACAAACATAGGGCACTCAAGCAAAATGTGGAAAGGCATATTGATCATTTGTAGGCCACAAGGGCAGATTCTGTCAGAATATACCTTGCCAGCAAACTTGCCCTTTAAAACCATGGAAGGAATGATGTTCAACCTAGCAAACAAGAATGCCTTGCAAAACCATGGAACTAAGAGATAACAGAAATAAGAAGGTAGTACAATTGGAGGGGGGATGCCATAAAACAAAGAACAAACACAATGGCCTCTCACTAAGATACTGCGATGGTCAATCTCCAAGACATATTTCCTAATCAAGAGAAGCGAATTATGCTTTCCCCAGACCAATATATTTGGAGGGGGGGTCCATACCAATTAATAATAGTTTATTGTCCACACTTTTCAGACATGTAAATTTAGAAGAGTCTTTTCTCAGAAGAGCATGTAGGCTGTCTTCAGAGAACGAAGCGTTTATCCTCAGCTTAAAAGCAAGGAGCCATGCTCTAGCATCTAATGACTTCTGTCCAAATTCTGCCCCCAAGACAACACTGAAGACACAATAGGGAATATTTGTGAGTTTTCTCACAAACTGAAAGAATGGAATGTTACTTTTCTCTGTGACTGTATTTATCAAAATTGCAGATCCAAAGAGAATGAGGGGAACAATTAGTTACATATCTGCCTCCTTTGGAATAAAAGAAATTTCTGACAGCTCCAGAGCACAGTTTTGCCTTATTAAGTGCAACTTTGCAATGAGATTTCCAGGATAGATTAGCTGAGAATACCTAGATTAAAAAACAAACAAACACCTTTACTTGTTCAATTATATATCCATCTATAATCCATCTTGAGGGGGGTCATCTTCTGCTTTTAGAGAACACTAGAATAATTAATTGATAGGGTTTCATTTCTGCAATAATAAGAGATTTTTAGAGATCTTAGTAAGCCAATCATTATATGTGATAAAATAAAATGGTGACACTAGTGTTAGTGAGTTTAGGGGAACAGCAGAGTTAGTCAAAATTTAAAGCAAGGTGGGGGCGTGGCGTGGAAGCCGAGCAGGATGGCCACATAGAGATCAAGCTCTGTGCCTCTTCCTTCCCAAACTAGCTTTTACCTGCACCACAACAACATAAATAATCCTCATTTTAAGGGGAAATCTGGGGAAAAAACCAGCAATAAGATTGCCCCCAAGTTGGTAAAGGCTTATTTTATCCCATCTGGCTCAACAACGCACCGGGACCTATCCAGGGGACGTCCAAAATGGCCAACAGAGCACTTGGTAAGCCTGACGCAGCAGCAAAAATGGGGGAAACAAATATACTTTCCAAAATGAATTCCAAAAGGAATATAGTTTTGAAATGAATTCCGAAAGGAATATACTTTCCGAAACAAATATACTTTCCGAAATGAATTTTAATGGGAGCAAGAAATAAAAAATGCCTACCATTTATGGATGGTAAAATAGAAGTTTTCCTTGATTTACCACCTGAAGCTATAAGCCTGAGAAGAATGCTTAGATCTATAACATCACAGCTACAAGAAGCCAATATTCGCTATAGGTGGGTGGCTGCAGCAAGAATTCAAGTTTGGCATAAAGGAACTCTTTTAACAGCAGTAGATTTAGACTGTTTTTTTGCTTCTGGAAACTTTGGGTCTTTCAACGCAGCAGATGGAGCTTGATAAGAGGTCATTCAAGAGGAAACTGGACTTTAACTTAACTCCACATAAAGATCATAAGGTTCCAACATGCTCTCAAGAGATATAGTTTATTGTACTTATTTTGTAATTTTTCAGATATGATGTTGTGGTAACAAATCTGCTATACTTAAGATATGTTTTATAAATATAAGTTTTATACTGTATTTGATATTGATAGTATAAATTGTTAATATAAGCATTATATTTGGGGCGGGAGAGGGCGGGGAGAAAATATATCCATGCCAGCCTTCTTGTATTATTTGTAGTTATACTTAAAAACATAATAATATTAGACCTTAGTAGTATTAAGTAGGAAATTTTATCCTACTCTCTTTCCGAGAATTACAGTGGGATAGAGAACAAAGGGTTTTTTATTATAGATTATAATACCATTAGTATAAAGGTATAGGTAAAGAAGAAAGGGAGGGGGGGATTTGTTTTGTTACTGTAGATTAGTTTATTATTAATAGGTGTTAGGATTAGGTAGTTAAAAATTGTTAGTTAAGAATCAGTTAACAGGTACATAGCTTTATTTTTTATATAACATCAGTGATAGTGTATTACAACAGGTGTTTTGAGACTGAAAGTTTAACAGATTTTATAAAAATAGTGTGGTTTACTGTTCAGATATAAATTGGTTACAATTAAGATTTAGAGTGGCTTCCGGTCTGGGATTCATGGCGTCCTGACGTGTTCTGGCTTTGCTCTCGGAGCTCCCAGAGCATACGGAGGGTCTTGACGACAGGGAGGGCTTTTTACAGCCCTCCGCAGATCCCCCCAGGCAGGGGGGTGACTGGCTGCGAGCTTTGGCCCGAGAGGGAGTTGAGATCGGCTGATAGCGGGGCTTTAAAGAGCGTCGCGACCAGCCTTGATCCCCTCCCCCAGAGAAGGCACTTCGGAAATTCTCTACAAGACCCCACCAAGTTGGATTCTCAACATAAGAACGCATGACCCAGACCTCCAAGACATTCTACGGAAACTGATATTAAGGAAACACTGCTATAACAAGACACGGACTTTGAAGGTAACTTTTTAAAAATTGCTCACCGGAGACGCGTTTTGGCCGAAAATAAACAACATCCGATGAAGCGCATGATCGTGCTGTATCTGTCGTACTAACATCAAACTTGAAAAAGTGGAGTTAAACAGCTTAAAAAGGCCAAAAAGCCAGTTTGTTGATCATTCCTGCGGTTGGATTATTGACTTTAAAATAGAAACTAACAACAAACTCCGCGAGAATTAGTGTGGAAAAGTACTCTAGCTGCAGCAGAAATCGTCAGAACAGGAAGTGACCTCAGACCAGACAAGTAATCGTCCTAGAGAAGTCCAGGGAGGCCGGAAGAAGGGAGGAAACCAGGGACAAGGGGACCTTTCAAACTGCCGGACAGGAAGTGAGTAACCGGAAGATCCATCTACCATAGAGAAATTGCGCCCGCCATTTTGAGAAGGTCAGAAAAATTTATTTTGATTTTAAACGAAAGACTTAACAGAAAAAAGTGAAATTAGAGCGATTTAGGTGGGCACAAGAAGGACTTTGATTTGATGCAGGTTGGAGGGAAATTTTGAACAACGGCTTACGACCTGCGGCAACGACAGAGGGCGAACTCCTGGTCCTCCCCGAAAATGGCTGCGAAAGAAGAAAAAAAGCTACAGGGCATGATGGAAGCTATGGAGAAACGGGTGATGGACGCGATTCAGAAGTTGGAAAAAACCCTTATAACAGAAGTAACAGAGCTGAAAAAAGAAATGTCTGGGATTACAAAAGAGATACAGACGTTGACTAAAAGAGCAGATGAGACGGATGAAAGAGTGAAGAGAGTGGCATCTAACGTTGCTGAGGTTACTTTAGAAACAGAAAAAGTCAATGTGATGGTCCAATACAATGCAATGCTTAACCACATGAGATTCAGGGGGATCCCTGAGGACAAGAGTGAGAACATCCATTCTGTTATGGTGGATGCTATTGCAGATTTTTTAAAAATGGAAGAGGAGAAGGTGGCGGCACAGATTGATGTGGTGTACAGAGTCAATTCTGCGATTGCGCAAAGGAAAAAATTACCCAGAGATGTAATTGTCCAGTTTATATCTAAAAAACTGAAGGAGGATTTATTCAAGCAACAATTTCAGGAAGATTTCATAACTGACAACAAGAAAATCATGGTTTTAAAGGAACTACCCAGAGCAATGCTCCAGGATAGACGACTCTTCAAAGATCTGATTGACAAACTGAAAACAGAGGGTATAAGATACAGATGGGAAATTCCTAAAGGCGTCAGTTTTACATTCAAACAGAAGAGAGTCACCATCAAGTCTGTAGAGCAAATGACCAGATTCATCAATGATAATTTTAAAGACTCTGATAAATAAGCAGAAAATCAACATGGAGAATCAAATTATATCATGGAATGTTAATGGACTTAACTCACCTCAAAAAAGAAAAAATGTTAGACTCTGGTTGGAAAAACAAAAATGTGATATTGTTTGTTTGCAAGAAACACATATTAAAAAATCTGATGCCAAATTTTTGATTCAAAAAAGATTAGGAGAGGAATTCTACTCCCTCTCCTCCCAAAAGAAAAAAGGAGTTGTTATATATATCAAAAAGGAACTGGAGCCAAAAGAAGTGTTTAAAGATAATGAAGGGAGGCTTCTGGCGGTAGAAGCCGTACTGCAAAATAAAAAGACTTTAATTGTTAATCTCTATGCCCCAAATGGTGCGAAGGAAAAAAAATTTCAAGATTTGTGGGAAAAGCTACGACAGTTAACCTATGAGCAAATGATTTTGATGGGTGACTTTAATGGTACTGTTGATAATGTTGTTGACAGAAAATCCAAAAAAGGAATTGAAGCCATGGGCAAACTTCCGAAAGTCTTTTTTCAATTGACTAAACATGAACATTTGGTAGATGTTTGGAGAGTTAAAAACTCCAGGGACAGAGAGTATTCTTTTTACTCATCAAGGCACGAATCCTTTTCAAGAACAGACATGATGTGGATGACGGAGAATTTGATCTTGCAGACATGCAAAATTGAGATGTTACCTAGAATTCTTTCTGACCACAGTCTGGTGAAATGGTCAGCATATGTTAAGAGAAAGAAATTCCGATGGAGACTTAATGAAGATTTGCTGGACAAACAAAATATTGTGGATAGAATAAGGACAGAAACCCAAACATATTTTCAACTGAATTTAAATAAGGGTGTACAGACGCAAACGGTATGGGAAGCTTACAAGGCTGTGATGCGAGGACATCTGATTGCAATTAATAATAATGAAAAGAAACAACAACTGAAAATAGATAAAGAGATCATGGAAAACATTCGGAAAAAAGAAATGGAACTTAAGAAAAGGCCTGGCAAAAAGAAGATTTTGAGAGAATTGAGGATTTTAAGGGAGCAATATGAGGCGAGGTTGAACAAAGAAGTATATTGGAATTTGAAAAAATTGCAACAAAAATCCTTTGAAGGTGCAAATAAACCTGGCAAATACTTGGCATGGCAATTGAAGAAAAGAAGAGAGAATAAAACAATCACTAATTTGAAAGATGGAAATAAAGAGATTTCAGACCCAGGAGGGATCAGGAGGGAATTTTACAAGTATTATGCGACTCTTTTTCAAGCAAAACAAGTGGATCTGCAAAAGATGCAAGATTATCTATCCAAGGTTAATTTGATACAACCAAGCCCTGAAATGAAAGCATTCTTAAATGCTGTAATAACTAAAGAAGAAATTAGTAAAGCAATAGGAGAAGCAAAGATTTCTAAAGTTCCAGGCCGGGATGGTTTCTCAGCCAAATTTTATAAAAAACTTCATGAAGACCTGGTTCCGGTGTTGGAGATACTTCTAAACGAAATTAGAAGGACAGGAAAGATACCAGATTCCTGGAACGAAGCTGCAATCACCTTATTTCCTAAAGAGACTCAAGATTTAACAAATGTAAAGAATTATCGGCCTATCTCATTATTGAATAACAATTATAAGATATTTGCAAAAATATTAGCAGAGCGCCTTAAAAGGTTTTTGAAGGACACTATTGTTGAAGACCTAGCTGGATTTTTACCAAATAGACAAATTAAAGACAATATGAGGGTTGTTTTAGACGCAATTGAGTATTATGATAAGCACCCCGAAAAAGAAGTTGGTTTTTTATTTTTGGACGCTGAAAAAGCATTTGATAATCTGAACTGGGAATTTATGTTTAAGGTGTTTGAGAAATCCGTGATGGGCGCAGAATTTATAAGAATGATTCAATCAATTTATAAAGAACAAAAAGCTATGGTGATTGTGAATGCAGAACCAACAGAAGTGTTCCGGGTAAGAAAAGGTACTAGACAGGGTTGTCCCCTGTCACCATTGTTATTTATCTGGATTTTGGAGATTTTGCTACAAATGGTGAGAGATGACGAAAACATAAAAGGTTTAAATGTTGGAGGCTTTTCATTTAAACTAAGAGCATTTGCGGATGATATTATGTTTATTGTTGAAGATCCTGTTAATAATATGCCCAAGGTATTTGAAAAAGTGAAAGAGTTTGGTGATCTCGCAGGGTTTTATGTTAACAAAAATAAATCTAAGATATTGTGTAAAAATATGATTGGTACAAAGCAACAAATGTTACAAAATGTGACAGAATGTGAAGTGGTTAAAAAGGTTAAATATTTGGGAGTTGAGATTACAATGAAAAATATAGATTTGTTTAAGAATAATTATGAAAAACTGTGGGGTTCGATAAAGAGTGACTTAGAAAAATGGGAAAAACTAAGACTATCTCTTCTTGGAAAAATTGCCGTTGTCAAAATGAATGTACTGCCCAGGTTAATGTTTTTGTTTCAGACAATACCAATTGTGAAAGATGGGAAAGTGCTGGTAAAATGGCAAAGAGAAATCTTTAAGTTTATCTGGGCAGGAAAGAAGCCAAGAATTAAAATGAAGATAATGTATGATATTAAAGACAGAGGTGGCTTCCAAGTCCCGAATCTGCGTTTGTATCATGAAGCAGTATGTATGTCTTGGTTATCTGAGTGGGTTAATTTGGAAAATAGAAAACTTTTAGCTCTTGAGGGGCACGATTGCAGATTTGGCTGGCATGCCTATCTTTGGTATGGGAAAAATAAAGTTGATTCTATCTTTAAGCATCATTATGTAAGGAGGACATTGTTTGATGCATGGACCAGGTACAAGGATAAAATCTCGGATGAGAGGCCACTGTGGATTGTTTCAGCAGCAGTTATACATCTGTTTTCAGATTATAAAGGTAATGACTGGTTGAAATATCATGAATTGTTGCAAAAAGAAGGGAAAAAATATGTTTTAAAGCCAAATAATGAACTAGAATTTGAGTATGGTTGGCTACAATATTGTCAAATAAGGGACATTTATAAAAAAGATTGTAAAGAGTTTTGTTTTAGAAAGGAGAACGGAAAATGATATCAAAGATGTATAAAACCTTGTTGACTGTATATACTTTGGATGAAACTGTTAAGGAACAAATGATAAAGTGGGCCATAAATATGAACAAAGAAATTTCTATGGAATCATGGGAATTTTTGTGGAAAAGATCTTTTAAAATGTCTACCTGTATTAATGTAAAAGAAAACTGTTATAAGATGATGTATAGATGGTACATGACACCAAAAAAGATTGCTAATATTAGTATGGATAAGAACTTGAGTAATAAATGTTGGAAATGTAAAAAAATAGAGGGTTCTTTTTACCATATGTGGTGGTCGTGTGATAAAGTGAAAGTATACTGGTCTAATATACACTGTGTGATGCAGAAGATATTAAAAATCCCAATTGAGAGAAAGCAAGAACTTCTTCTCCTTGGTTTGACAATGGAAAAAATTCCACAAGAAAAAAGGACATTGTTATGGTATATGATTACATCGGTGACAATGGCCTTTGCTCAGCAATTGAAAATGGAGAAGGTGCCAGATATACATGACTGGTTGAGAAAATTGTTATTTTTAGCGGAAATGGACAAAATGACAAAGAAACTAAATGGACAAATGGCAGAACAGCACTTAAAAGATTGGGAAGGATTGAAACTGTATCTAGAAACTGAATATAGAATGAAGGGGAAAATATATAACTTGGATACGTATGGATATTGAACGAGAAGTGAAATGAATTTTGAACTGTATGTACTGTTATTTGAAAATATGTTGAAATTGTAGAGGTTTTATATAATTGAAATGTGTTACCTGGTTTGTCGATGCATTTAAGTCTAAACTTGATTACCTTATAATTATTTTTGTTTGTTATTAGCAGTGTTGGAAGCCTATTAGGGGGGGTGGGGGGGTTGGGATGGGGATTCTCTTTTTCAAAATTGGATTGGTAACGTAATTGGAAATGTTGAGTGTATCCCAATAAAATTTTGTTAAAAAAAAAAAACAATTAAGATTTAGAGTAAAGTTGTTAATATAATGTTATTTTTGTGTAGTTATTTTTCATTATGATTTATGCTTGATTTATGTCAGAGGATTGAGCAGCCCGGTGAAATGAAGAAGAATTTCCAATCATATCAACAGGGAGCTTCCTAATGTTGTATTTCTTCAAGAGACACATATCTCCTCTAAGTCAACCACCTTCTTTAATGCAAGTCAATATAAACTTCAATACCATCCACATGGAGCATCTTATGCTAGGTGGGTGGCTATCCTAATTTTGAATAATACAACACTTTACATATATGCAGTCATATAAAGATCCAAGAGGTAGATTTTTGTTTCTCACTGGACGGGTTAATGAGGTAGTTCTGACTTTAGTGACATTGTATGTTCCAAATATATATCAAGCTTCTTACATAAATTCTGTTCTAACACAATTAGCAACTTTTAAGGAAGGAGAAACAATTATTGGAGGAGATTTAAATCTTATATTAAATCAAGGATTAGATAAGTCAGGCAAAGCCTGGAAACAAAAAAAAATAATTCACAATAAGCAATCTCTCTTGCTTGAAATGCTGAAACAATTTCCCCTTATAGATGTCTGGAGACGTTTACATAAAAATGGCAGAGACTATACATATTATTCTCAGGTCCACAATACGTAAACACATATTGATTATATACTAATTTCGCCATCTTTGATAGAAAAAGTTCAGTCTTCTAGTATAGACCCATTACAATGGTCTGGGTTGATTGTATAATAGCACTAAACGAAGAAAAAAAAACATCCAACTTGGATTTAAAATAAGTTTTTATTAAATAATCAAACAATTGGAACTCAAATTGAAAAGATTATTAAAAATTATTTTATTGACTTCCAGTTAATGGCATAGCGAGGGCAGTTGCTCTCCCCGAGGTTCAGGGGAGCGATTTGCACACCAGCGGTTTGGAGTGGAGCTACTGACATGGCTTTCCCATGGAACCCTTGGAGAGGGTCCCAAGCCATAGGGCTTTTGAGGGGTGGCCTCTTTGACGGCTTAATGCCAGAGAATTGAGGCGCTCCTCCACCCTGACGGCCCTACTGCTGTGTGGCCGCGTGACACAAGCTGGGCTGGCCGGAATAAGCGCCGGACAATGAGCGATTGGCGGAATTCAAGCGAGGTCGGAGTGACCGGCAATGAATGTGAGTTGGATACAGCAAATTTTGAGATAACCGAACAATCCCTTAACCCCTACATCGGTAAATGGAGAATGGTGGGATACCCCCCCCCCCCGTTCGTGAGTGAAAGAAGTTACAGAAAAAGAGAGGGGGGAAAGGAAAAACTGATCATTTAGCCTGTTTGGTGAGACTTACCAGGGTGGATTTAAAGCATAAGCGATTTTTCAGAGAAGGAGAAATAGCGGTTGGCTTTTGTAAACAATCGACCAAAATGTTGGGCGCAGGGAGGAAAGGAGCAAAACCAAAACCTCCGGGTGGGCAAAGTCCGAGACTGGAAGAAGAAGGAGTGGACGTTGCGAGACTTCTAGCAGAGACGCTCAAGCCGGTCATGGAAGAGCTCGCTGGTATTAACCAGCAGTTAACCGCCTTAAACCAGACTCTCGCAGCACAACAGCTCCAGCTGGCTGAAAATGTTAAGCAGATGGAGCAAACGATAGAGGTGGTGAAAGAGATGCACACCGAAAGCAAGACTTTGAAGAAAAGGGTGGAACAAATAACAAATAAGCAGAACCATCAGGAAAACAGGCTTTTGTTTCTACAAATGGAGAAAGCAAACATGGTCCTCAGGTTCCAGGGAGTTCCTGAATCACCGAAAGAAGATCTAAAGAGGCTCCTTAGTGATTTCATCGCACCAGCTGTAGGCTTAAAAGCAGAAGAAATAATGCACGATATAGAAGCAGCGTATGGGGTGTATTCAAACTACACCAAAAAGAATAGCCTACCTGGAGAAATCTCAGTGAGATTTTCAAGAAGACAAACTAGGGATGCAATTTTAAAAGTTACATCAGCAACCCCATTGAAACTTGGGGATGCTACTATTAAGACTTTAAAAGATATTCCATTTGAAATTCACCAAAAATGGAAGAATTACAAGGACTTAATCCTTTTTCTCCAAACTAATCAAATCGCATATAAATGGGCAGTTCCAGAAGGGGTCATCTTTAAGTTACACGATAAGAGAGAGAAGATTGACTCTGTGCACAAGGCTAAAGAATTCCTGAAACACCATCTGGGAACCAAAGAAGACTGGTTCGAGTGGCTCCACACCCTCAGAGATGGACGAAGACTTGGCCACGGAAGAAGGCACTGCAGCCCGCAGACCAACTTATACTTTTAGACATAGAAAGCCTAAGCAAAGGCAGAAGGACTCTGAAAATTGCCTTTATGAAGCGAGTTTGGGGGATGCTCTGGAATTCTCCCATAACAAGTAACCAACTAACTATATAGCAGAGATAGATAGTAACTCACAGCATGCATTGTTCACTAACAATATAGTCCTAACATAGATTTTAACTGGGGTAATGATCTCCCTCTCTTGGGTTTTTAGTTTAGTGTGGGTATTCTTTTCTTTCTCCCTAGATGTAGTTCCCTCCCATTTTTTCGTTATAGTTTTAGTTGTCTACTATAAAAAAGCAATAAAAATCCCTTTCGGGGGCCCCCCCCCAAAAAAAAATTATTTTATTGAGAATAAGACAGAGGATATATCCCCAACTATCGTTTGGGATGCATTAAAACCGGTTCTGCATGGCCATTTAATATCCAAAGCTGCATATCTGAAAAAGAAAAAAGAAAAAAGAAGATTGCAATTGGTAACAGAAATAAATTCATTAGAAATACTTCATAAAAAAACTGGTAATGGTAACATGTATAAAAAACCTACTTTTTTGAAGGAGAGAATTAAATGCATTGGATACAACACAAATACAGCATAATCTATTCTATTTAAAACAAAAGTCATGGCAAAATACATCTAAAGCATTGAAATTTTTATCAAGCAGGATGAAACAAAAAAGAGATTCAAAAATAATTATTGCTGTTAAAGATAAAAATGGTCAGCTTGCATTTAACACAAAACAAATAACTCAGATCTTTTTAGAGTACTATCAACAGCTTTATGATTCTAAAAATATAAACTCTGATAATATAACATCGTATCTGGATCAAAATTATGATTTTATTAAACTCTCCCCAGAACATAAGGCGTTAATGGAAAACTTAATTTCAGAACAAGAAGTTCTACAGGCAATTAAAAAATTAAAAATTAATAAGGCCCCTGGACCTGATGGCTATATCTCTGAGTTCTATAAAAAATATGCAGCACTTTTATCAAAACGGTTGACTGAGGCTTGTAATTATATTATTCAACATGGTATTCTTCCCTCATCCTGGACACAGGCAACAGTTATTGTTTTACCAAAATCTGGAAAAGACCCTACTACTGTTACATCATATAGGCCAATATCTTTATTAAATGTAGATTTTAAAATATTTATTTCCATAATTGCAACTAGACTAAATTCTTTCATTACTAATTATGTATCTCAAGACCAAGTAGGCTTTATGCCTAATAGGGACTTGACAGATGCAACTTTTAAAATCCTTAGTCTCTTAAATTTCTGTAAAATTAAAAAAGAAAAAGCAGTTTGTAAAGCCTTAGATATAGAAAAGGCTTTCGAATCGGTTGATTTTAATTATCTAAAACAGACAATACATCATCTTGGATTTGGTGAACATTTTTTACACATAATTAATGCTCTATATAATCAACCTACGACACAACTTAAAATCAATGGCAATATATCTCCACAATTTATGCTAAAATGTGGTATGAGGCAAGGCTCTCCCTTTCCCCAGTTTTATTTGTATTAATAATGGAACCCCTGGCAGCGAAAGTAAGACTACATCCAGATATACATGGTATACATATTCACATCTCTATAAGCAATGTACAAGAAACTTTAAAAGAATTTAGCACTGTTTCTGGATTAAAGATAAATCTTTCAAAATCCTATATATTTCCAGTTAATCTTGAAGCTTTACAAATAGAAAATCTTAAAAGAAACATCCCATACAAATGGATCACTAGTACTGTATTGTACCTTGGAATCAAAATACCATTAGATCTCAAAAGCTACCAGAAATTCAATTATGATGGTCTCTTTAGTGAAATACAAAAGCAACTTGATACTTGGCATAAATTAAATCTTTCGTGGCATGATAGACTAAATATCAATCAATCAATCCAAAGCGTTTTATTGGCATATATATAAGGATACAATAGTCTAGATACACAATCAAAAACAGTAAAATTAAAATTGCAGAGTAACATCACAGAGTGACAACATAATAAGAGTAGCATCATAATAAAACCTAATTCATAACATCACTTATCAGGCTGTAAAACCATGGCACTGCAGAGAAACTTTGCTAATATTTCAGTTATCTCTGTATCTGCGTTGTCAAGCAAGAAAAGGAGCTTAAAATCATCAGGGGCCTCTAAAATTTGGCCTAATATGGAGTACAGAAGATCCTGATGGGATGCCAAGTAGAGAGGGCAATAGGCTAAATATCATTAAAACATACATTTTACCAAAAATCCTTTTTTTTATTTAGGGCTCTTCCAATAAAAATCTCTGCTTCCTAAATAACTAAATGGCAAGTTAAATTATTAAATTTGGGGGGCGTATAAGCGACACCGGATAAATGCTAAGACTCTGTATAGACAATCGGCATTGGGAAGATTAGGATTTCCAAATTTAATTAAATATTACCATGCTTGTCATTTGACTAATATAGTGAAAATGTTATAGGATAAGCAGGGCATAGATTGGATTACAATTCAACAGGATTATATTTACCCTTATAATGTCCAGGACTCTGTATGGCAGACTCCTTTTGAAAGATCTAAGAACATAGAAAATAGTTTTATTTTTAAAATCTTTTTATCAACATGGGACAATAAAAGAAAACTATTACTGCCTGCAGTTTCTAGATTCCAAACTATTTTTAACCAGCAAAATCTATTGCCTCCTTCTATGCTAATACACCAAAATATTTGGAGGAAAGCTGGTTTATCTACTTTATTAGATATCACCAAGAACTTTATTCTGCTTACAGGACAAAAAATAGAAGAAAAACTAGGACTGACTGTTCCATGGTTTCAGTTTTTACAAATACAGCACATGTGTTCACGTATACAACTTTTGTCTCTTTATGAAACAACCTTTAACTAACTTTGACCAGGTCTATAAATATGCCTGGAGCTCCAAAAAACACTTATTGTCTAAAATGTATGTAATTTTAAATTCAGAAGAGAAAGATACATTGTTATCATATCAATGTAAATGGCAATCACTATTAAGTGAGCCACTAGATGAAAACTATTAGGCAACACTTTGGACATCCTTTCCCTTCAACATAAATATAGTAGAGATAAAGTTACAAATGTTTAAAGTGCTTACCTTCTGATATTTGATGCCACAGAAATTGGCCTACATGGTAACATCAGCCAAACCTACTTGCTTGAGATGTTGTGGTCAGCAAGGGACGTATGCCCATTGTTGGTTAGAATGCCCTAAATTGAAATGTTTTGGGGAGGATATTATTAAACAAATTAAACAAACAACTGGGATAGAATTACAATTTACACTAGAACATCTTATACTAAATACATGGATTCTGGAAATTGAATCTAGAAGTATTTGTAAAAGGGTGGCTATTTTATTGTCGGCGGCAAGAAATGCCATTGAATTAAAATGGAAAGATACAGAAACAAATAAAGTACATTGGCATTCCAAATTATGGAGCATGTATATTATGGCAAAAGTTACAGAAAATTGTACAGAAAAATACTCGCAGAAGATATACTCTGACTTCGTTATAACTTGGTTTCCCATTTTACAGTATTTATCGCAAATGGAGGAAATTCCAGATATAATAGATTTGTTACACTCATGGTGAAATAGTATAATATTGATCTTATGATATATGATTATAATTATATGTTTTGTATTTTAATGAGAAATTTTGGGCTGTTCATAGAATTTGTATGTAATTCAATTGTATTCTATATTTTATACTGTGCTATTTATCTGTTTACTGAATTTTGTAGTTTGCTGGTTTGTTATATTTTGTTCTGTTTGTTCTTTATATTTAATAAAATTGTTATTAAAAAAATTAAAGGACTTCCGGTTGGCTGCCTTCATGATAGCAGGCTAGCTACGGAGCTCTGCCCTAACCTCCAACATTTTGGCTCTATTTCTGCGGAAAAATCATGCTTAAAGTTCAAAGAACACCTCCTGTAATAAGGAAGAACAAAAGTCATCAAGAAGGAAAATCAGCAAACACAGTAAGTGCATATTTCATTTCAAAAGAAGCCTCACTGGTGCAGGAAGACTTATCAACAAGCCCTGGGGGTGGGGAGGTGATTACTCTCGCCTCTACAGACTCTATAAACTCTATTGAAATTAGAGAAACTCCTGCTAATGAGGACGGAATGGTATCTGAAAAAGTACTAAACACAGCCTTAGAACGTCTGACAGATAAGATGGCTATGATGTTTACTCCAATTTCTAATCAACTGCAAGAGATTACAGCAAAGCTTGACCTTGCAGCCAATAATGCTCAGGAAGCTAAGGACATGGCACTTCAAAATGCTGATGAAATTAGTTCTTTGCAAGTTATATTACAACAGCATCAAGACAAATTGATCCACCTGGAATAATCTCAGAGGAGTGGAAATTTAAAATTCCGCAGAATACCTGATAATATTTGTTTACCAGAAGAATTACCTAGTTTTTTAATGGACTGGCTTACCTCACTGTTGCATTTAAAGGAGCAGTCACCTTCTTTTATCTCTTCAGCCTTTAGAATTGGAAGAAATGAGCCTGCTAAATCCAAAAGGATAATGGCAAGGGACATTATTGCTACATTTGGAGATATATTAGGAGGAATATTTTGAGACTAGCAAGAGAAAAGGGCTCCTTGCCTCTTCAAAGAGACTCAGTCATGGTTTTCCCTGACTTACCTGCAGAGGCACTCCAAAGACGTAAAGATCTTAAAGAAACAGCTAATGCTCTGAGAGAGGCTAATACCAGATATACCTGGCTCCCTTCAGGAAGACTAGCAGTTTACTGTCAAGGAAAATCTTTTTCAGCCTTTGATGATGCAACAGGGGAAAGGCTCCTGCAAGCAGTCCAAAGGAATGAAAGATTGGAACCAGAGTCAGCTGGAAATTTAAAGAAGAGGAAGCATTTGGCAGCTACTCCTATAGATAAAGAGAACTAGAGTGGAGGCATTTTTTTTCTTCCTTCTTCTTCTATTATTACTATATTTTGATCAGATTGTTATAAGTGAGGTTTTTCCTCTTAGGTGGATTATGGTAATCAAATGATTTAACTATTTTATAGGAGGGAGGGGCTGAGGATCTTTTTTGTCTTCCCCCCCTTTTTTGGTTTTTCCCCCATTGTTTTTTGGTTTTTTTGTGGGGGGGACACTAATCATTGTGTTCTGTTTTGACTCATTCACTGTTAGTAAGTAATAAAGGTCTTGGATATACAAATTAGTAATACGGATCCTAACAGTGATAGGAGTAAGAGGATTTTTCTATAATAGTTCCCCCTCTTCTTTTTCTTTTTCTTTTATAGGTTTTTAGAGGCTATTATTTTATTTTGAATTTTTTAAGAGTTAAATGACTCAACATCTTACTTTTGCCTCTTGGAATGCCAAAGGCTTAAACAACATTGTTAAGGTGCACAAAGCGTCCAATTTTTGGTCAAAGGAAAGGATTAATATCCTTTGTATACAAGAAACTCATAAAAAATCAGCCCTTCCCCAAGTCTTAAAATCTAAATGGTTTGTTCAACATCATCAGGCCCCTGGATCCTCTAAGGCCAGGGGTACAGCGATCTTAATTTCAGAAAATGTCCCTTTCCAACATAAAAACTCTTTGGCAGACCCTAAAGGTAGATTTTTGTTCATCAAGGGTGAACTCTGGGGTGAATCTATCACAATTGCTTTCATTTACGCCCCTAATGTAGACCAACTAAATTTTCTTCATAAAACCCTAGAAACTTTAATGGACTTTAAAGAGGGTGAAATTTTGATTGGTGGAGATTTAAATTATATAGCAGACCTGAAGCTGGATAAAACATACAAAACACATAAGACAAAAGTACTAAGTAAGAAAAAGCGGAAAACTACCCAACTACAAGATATTTTTCATTTTTACAATTTAGCGGATGTCTGGAGGACGTTTAACCCGGTGTTCGACAGTATACCTACTACTCCTCTAGACATAACGTATATACTCGAATTGATTTTGTTCTTTCATCTAAAAAATTTATTCAGAATATAGTTTCAGTGGATATAGGCACACACCTTCTTTCAGATCATTTTAATGTTTCGTGTACAATTGCAAAACAACAGGATGATGGTAGAGGTTTTCAGTGGCGTTTAAATAAACTTCTACTACAGAATGAGCTCATTTGTGATAACTTAAAATCTAAAATGCAAGAATTTTTTGAAATTCATAATGGCACCCCAACAGCACAGCCAATTTTGTGGGACACTTTTAAGGTAGTGACTAGAGGTCATCTTATCTCGGCAGCCTCTTTTTATAAGAAACAAAAACAGCAAGAAATAAATACTTTACAAAATAATATCAAAAAATTGCAGTTACGTCATATGGAATTTGGTGGCAAAAAAACTCTTAAAAAATTGAATCAGGAAAGAAAAAAATTAGAATTGCTAGAATCATCTCAAATTCAACGACAATGCATGTTATTAAAACAGAAATATATTATGAAAAGCCCTAAATCAATAAGAATGTTAAAATTAAGAGCAGCCCAGAAGAATTCCTCAAATTTGATATATTCACTACGAGACTCACAGGGTCTCATACAAAACTTGCCTAATAAAATTAACTCTATTTTTTATAATTTTTATTCAGAATTATATTCTACTAAAAACCCTCAACAGGAAGATATTATTAACTACCTACGTTCAATCCAGTATGACAACTATTCGACAGATGAACATAAGGAGTTCTTGGAAAAAGAGGTTACACCTCAGGAACTTTCTGAAACCCTTTCAGCAATGAAAAACAACAAAACCCCAGGCCTAGATGGCTTTCCTACAGAATTTTTTTAAAAATTCAAGTTGGAAATTGAAGTTTTTTTGTTAAAAACAATCAACCATGTTATAACTACAGGTAATATGCCTATAACCTGAGGTGAAGCAAAAGTTATAGTATTGCATAAACCAGGTAAAGATAAAATGTCACCAGCTTCCTATCGCCCTATATCACTTTTAAATTCAGATTTTAAAAATTTTTCTTCAATAATGGCTGCCCGTCTAAACAAAATAATATCATATATCCATAAAGACCAAGCCGGCTTTATGCCAGGGCGCACAATAACAGATAACATACATAAATCCTTAAATATTATAAATTACTGCAAATCAAAAGAAATAAACTAAGCTATTTTATCTATTGATGTGGACAAGGCTTTTGACCAGGTTGAACCAACTTATTTGTTACAATTATTACAACATATGAATTTTGGTCCAAACTTTATACAAGCTATCAGGGCGATCTATAAAGACCCGATAGGCCAAATTTGCACCAATCAATATAGGTCACAAGATCTTCACCTAACATGTGGAACAAGACAGGGCTGCCCTCTGTCTCCGGCATTGTTTGCTCTGTCGTTGGAGCCACTAGCCTTTGCAGTGAGAAAGGAACAATTCAGTCAATTCAGTTTACACTAAGCTAAGTCTATATGCTGATGATGTGGTATTTTATTTGCAAAACCCTCTTGTTTCAATTGGGCCGCTAATACAGCATATCGAAAATTTCAGTAAGATATCAGGTTATTTAATAAATTTCTCAAAGTCAGAACTTTATCCGATTTATATGTCTACATCTGAAATTATAAATTTAACTTCTATTTACCCCTTTAAAAGAGTTTTAAAGAACTGGAAGCATTTGGGTATAATCATACCTTTAAATTACTCTAATCTCTATCAGGAAAATTATAACCCATTAATGTTACACCTCAGAATAACACTACACCATTGGCAAAAACTGAATTTAACTTTAATAGAAAAAATAGAGATGTTTAAAGTATTTTTACTGCCTAAATTCTTATTTATGTTTCAAAACCTCCCAGTGGAAGTTCCAGTTAAAGAGTTTAAAGTTTGGAAATCGTTATTCTGGAAGTTTTTGTGGAACAACAAGAAGGCTAGAGTTAACTTTGCACTGCTGAACAGACCTCAGAAGTTGGGTGGGCTTAGTTTACCCTCATTGGAGGCTTACTATGCTGCAGCCCAGTTGAAAGCTTTGGTTTATTATTCTAACCCTAATTCTGTTACAACCTGGGTCCAAATGGAGGGGTCAGTTTGGCCCTCCAATAGATTATGTGAAATTATTTGGAATCTTTCATCTCATAGACCTAAGCCGATTTCGATAAATCCATATATAAATCTCACTATGAAAATTTGGGATAAATATAGATCTTCTCTAGTTCCTGGCATTTCCCCAATCATTTCATTTTTGGGCCAGAATTGGTTTCCACCAGCTTGTTGGAGTATGCAAACTTGCGCGAAAAACAAGTGTTCAGAATAAGAGATCTGTTGATAAAAGGTAAACTTGGGTCCCGGGAACAGTTAGAAAGGAAATTCAAGATAACGTTACCTTGGTTTCAATACATGCAGTTGAACCATGCATTTGAAAAGTTAAGCAGTTGTAATGACTTCAATGCACCTATATCAGATTTTGAAAAAATGATACTAAATGAAGATCCTAATACAACGGGGACCATTTCGATTATTTACAGGACATTAAATAGCAGTAGATGGTTCTCTAAGACTGCAACTCAGAATTCATGGGAAAAGGAGTGCTCAATATTAGAGTCTGAGAAGATTTGGTTTAAACTTTGGGACTCCTATCCCTTTAAAACCAACAACATTCTAGTGAAACAACAGTCTTTTAAAATATACTCCAGGTGGTATTGGACCCCTCAAAGATTGTTTCTGTGTAAACTTAAAACCACACCTGCTTGTTGGAAAGGGTGTGGCCTGAAAGGAACATTCTTTCATTGTTGGTGGAGTTGCCCCCTTGTTAATTCGTTTTGGAAAGATATTGTGTTTAGGGTCTCCAGAATAATGGGTGTTGAAATTCCTTTGTTACCAGAAGTAATTCTGTTAAATATGTGGTCCAAATTATCCTTGACAAAACGGTTACTGGAACTATTAACCATTTTATTTTCAGCAGTTAAGTCTTTACTTGCACAAAAATGGAACCAACCTACTATACCTACCGTGCAACAATGGTTTTCCAAATGCTGGGACTTACTGATTGCAGACAAACTCGCATCTCAAATCTCAGCAGCCTACTCCCCCAACCTAAAGAACTACTTCTTAGAACGCTGGCATCCATTTTTGATTTTGTAGCTACACAATCAGATTCAGAGATATATTCATGTCCTATACAATACCAAAACTTCGTATTTTACTAATTGGCTCTTTTTTTTTCTTTTTTCTAATTTGCATAATGCCTATTATAGATAAGATTGTACTTATTTACGCGCAGTTGTATCATTTTGGACATATAAGTGTTGTATTTATTATGGATGTTATATATATATATATATAAAAATTAAATAAAATAAAAATTAAAGCAAGATCATTTAAATATAAATTGAACAGCAGCAGAGCCAGTAAACAACCTTCTATAACTCCTTTGTCCAAATTATATCAGTTTGATAAATGGCCCTTAAATTAAATGAGTTTGATAAATGACCCTCAATTCCACAGCAGACTTGAGCGGTTGGATCAGAATACAGGCCTAGTAATCTTTTATCTGTGGTGGTTTCTGCTAACTTTCCCCACAGCTTATCGTGGCTGACAAAGTCAAATCCTCCCTTAAGGTCCATAAAACCTGCATACAATTGTCTCTCCTTGTTAGCTGTGTATTTATCAGCTAGGTGACACAAAATCAGACAATAGTCTAAGGTTGAACAGCCCCTCCTGAACCCTAAAATGGCCTCAGATGAGGCCCGTAGCCAGGAATTTCTAAGTCAGGGGGATGTGCCTGGGTCGTAGTGGACTGGGGTTAAGGATCCCATTCCCAACTTTGATGGGGCACCATTGGTGCCAGCGCCAGAGGTTAGGAGTTTGGGAGTGCTCCTGGATGCCTCCTTAACTATGGAGGCCCAGATAGCAGCCACTGTCAAATTGGCCTTTTACCACCTTCAGCTGATCAGGCAGCTGATTCCCTTCCTCGAATGTGACAACCTGGTGACAGTGATCCATGCAATGATCACCTTGAGATTAGACTACTGTAATGCTCTTTACATGGAGCTGCCCTTGTCTCAAATCTGGAAGCTGCAGCTGGTGCAAAATGCCGTGGTCAGGCCCTTGATGGGGCTCTCTAGACAGGAGCACATACAGCCTGTGCTGAAGGCGTTGCACTGACTGCCAATAGCATACCGGATTCATTTCAAGGTGCTGGTTCTTACCTTTAAAGCCCTATATGGTCAGGGACCTACATTTCTGAGGTCAGGGGCTCAGAACCGGCTGGCCCTCCTGGGTCTTAAGGAGGCTAGCCTGTTGGTGACTAGGACCAGGGCTTTCTCGGTAGTGGCCCCAACCTGGTGGAATGAGCTCCCAGAGGAGATCAGGGCCCTGTGGGATCTTTTACAGTTCTGCAGGGCCTGTAAAATGGAACTCTTCCGCCAGGCTTTGGGGAGCCGCAACCACCACCAATGAAGAACATCAGAGAGGGCACAGAAAGCTGCCACCAACTGCCACCAACAGCCTCAAGAAGAAGAAGAAGAAGAGATTGGATTTATACCCCGCCCTTCACTGCCCAAAGGCGTCTCAGAGCGGCTTACAAACTCCTTTCCCTTCCCCTCCCCACAACAGACACCCTGTGAGGTAGGTGGGGCTGAGACATCCATAATAAATACAACACTTACACGTCCACAATGATACAACTGCACGTAAATAAGTACAATTAAGGCCAAATCAAACAGGCCATCAGCTCACAGTATTCGTTTTAGATGTTCCAGCAGTACTTGTTGTTCTTGGAGCCAGTTTGGTGTAGTGGTTAAGTGCGCGGACTCTTATCTGGGAGAACCGGGTTTGATTCCCCACTCCTCCACTTGCACCTGCTGATGTGACCTTGGGTCAGTCACAAACTCTGGCATGGCTGTTCTCTCAAGTACAGTTTGTGTACATTCTTGTTTCCTCTGTTTATTCCATCGTGCAGATTCTTTTATCAATTGTCCTCTAGCAAATGCTTTGAAGGCATCCCAAACCACTTTCAAAGGCATACTTGGTTGGATATTTTCCTTGAAAAAATATTGGAATTCTTCTTCCAGTTTTTTAACTGTCTTCTCATTCTTCAAGAGGGAAATATTCAATGTCCATCTACTTTTAGGTCTTATCTCTTACAATTCTAA
The DNA here is from genome assembly GCA_029375565.1 of Gekko gecko. Taxonomy (NCBI): domain Eukaryota; kingdom Metazoa; phylum Chordata; class Lepidosauria; order Squamata; family Gekkonidae; genus Gekko; species Gekko gecko. Next base: position 209,823,648 of record JAPDNY010000005.1, on the reverse strand, counting down.
AGTGATAGGATTGTGGTCTGCATAGGTTCCAACTTTGATCTCCACCTCCAATAAGTCTTTAATAGCCGAGCTCGAAATCCAGCACATATCCAGTCTCGACCATGAATCATGTCTAGCCGAAAAATACATGTATTGTTGTCTCTTGGGGTTTCTTACTCTCCAAGCATCTACCAGCCTCAGTTCCTCCAGAAGTTGACATAATGTATCCAGGAATTCACTACTTCCTCTCCTCTTTCCCTGAGTGCTTGTTTTCCTATCAACCTTTTTGTCAAATACAGTATTGTAGTCGCCAGTAATACAAATCTCCTGAAAATCTTGCTGAGTAATAAGATTCCGCAATCTACCATAAAATTTCTCTTGACCTTGATTCAGGGCATAGATGCTAATAATAAGCATTCTTTTTATCTGTCTTTGTATTGCCACCATTAAAACTCTCCCATCCTGCGACACATGTATCAATTCCAGCTGGAGGTGGTCTTTCACAAATGTAACTACTCCCCTTTTCTTCTTCTCTTTATCCGAAGCTGTGAAAATTTTCCCCAATCCTTTAACATTCAAATATTTTTCATCTCCTTTTCTAATGCGTGTCTCTTGAAGACATGTTATATCCAAATTTTGTTTTCTAAGTTGATGAAATATTCTTCTCCTTTTCTGAGGTCCATTTAAGCCGTTTACATTAACTGAGATAACCTTTATTTTCCCTTTATCCATCCTGGTTTCGATTCTGCTGTTCCTGTTTCTCCTTTGCCTGTTGCCTCGTGTTCACTGGCGATCTCCTTGTTCCGTACTTTCTTCTGTATCTCTGTGATTCTGGTACCGCTGCAGTCACGGCCTGTAAATTTCCTCCTTCCTCCTCTCCTCCTTCTTCTTCTTCCTCTCCTTCTTCCTTCTTTTCTTGCTCCGCCGACAACTCCTTTCCATAACTCTCCAGGAAATCCGTCGCCTTAAACGTTGATGTTATTCTACATCTCTTACCTTTAAAGGTAAAAATCAGGCCTTCCAGTAAAAGCCATCTATAATTGATCCTGTTATTTCTCAGTAATGCTGTCAAATTGGAGTACTCTTTCCTCTTTTCTCTAACTCTCCACGGGATTTCCTTCAACACATTAATTTCTGTTTCACTTCTCTCAATATCTTATCTCTGACCGCCCTCTTATGGAACTGAATTTGTATTTCTCTTGGCACTTGGTACCATCTTGCATAAGCTGAATTCTTTCTAAAATCCACATCTATTTCTTTGGCGACCATCTCCTCATCTTCCATATGCATATGCTGTGCCAAAGATTTTGCCATTTTGCTGGTTAAGTCTTCATTTTTCTCTTCTGGCACGTTTTGAAATCTCAATACAAACACTGCCCTCTCGACCTGCAGTCTTATAACATCTTGCTCCAAGATGTTCTGTTTCTCCTCTGACTCCTTAATCTTCTTCTCCATTTCCTTCATCTTAGTTTCTATCTTCCCTGTTGCAGTGTTTAATTCAATAATCTTATTGGTATTATCCATTATCTGTTTCTGTAGTGCATGCAGACTCTGAGAGAATTGATCTGTAATATCCTTCATGGCGATCTTGATGGGATCGACCACCATAGGGACAGAATTTCTCATTTCTTCCATTGTTACTTTAATTGGGTCAACAGCTTCACTAATACTACTCTGGATCGTGGCCTGCACCAATGCTTGCATCTCCTTTTGTGCTGCCCCTGCTAATTTGGCAGAGACTGATGTGGAAAGGCCAGGTGAGGCTACTGGTACCTTAGCTTTAGGTTGGGTGGCTTGTCCTGGTTGACTTGACATCTTGTATAAATATGTCCCGTTACCTTTAAAATGTCTGTTTTGGCAAAATGCCCCAAATTTTTACCCTACTTTCCCTCCAATAATTATTTCTTTCGCCTTACTAGTTTACTTTGTTACCTTCACAGTTTGCTGGCCTGCTTCCCAGACCTTATTTAATTAAACCAGTACGATTGTTTGGGAACATGTACAATCTTTGGCTAGCTGCCCAGAATTTGTTTACAGTACACCAGTTTACTTTGTTACCTTCAAAATTTGCTGGCCTGTTTACCAGAACTTATTAACTTAGACCAGTACAATTGTTTGGGAACATATACAATCTTTGGCTAACTGCCCAGAATTTGTTTACATTACACCAGGTGCTTATTTAGACTTAGACTTCTCCAGCCACCATATCTTCAACTCCAAAAACACAGCTATGCCACCACCACCCCTGTTCCCTCCCCTGTACAACCTCTTTTAACCCAAAAAAAACCCCAAATAAGATCTCGCTCCTTCTTTCCCTTTTAAGATCACCAGTTCTTAAACAATGCAACCACTTCAATACTGCTAAGTCCCAAGTGTATTTTACTTCCCTTTCACTTTAAGAGGTTTGTAGAGAGATTTTTCTAATGTTCAATTCACTGCTTTTACTGTCAGAAAAGAAGAAAGGATTGTGGTCATTATGCTGTATCCATCGCCATTTCCACCCTGCCCCATAGGGTTAATAACTGGGATCACTGCAGAGGGGCTCTGAGTTCCACCCTGCCCCTATAGGGTTAAAAATTTGACTTTGATGAAAAGGGGCTCAATCAGCTCCACTCACCTCCAGCCAGCCGGCTTCTCTTTCACTTCCACCTGTTTCCCTTTCCTGCAATAGTTAGCTGGTATTCCAAATTCTTCCCAGGCTGGGGCAAAACTAAAATCGCAAAAGGGGGCTCTGCAAAAGCCCACCAACTCCATCACTCACTCAGCACAGAAACTAGAAATCCACTTTGCATGCTACCCAACACCCGAGGCTTGTTTCTCGCCAGGTATCACCCTATACTGACTGTTGCCAATCATTAGTGTTTAACACACTTGCTAGCCATTTAAATTCCGGGGGGGGGACTGCCTGCCTTTGCTTCTCCCTTTTAGGGCTAAAGTTTATGGGGTTCGGTTATTCAGTGTCCCAAACCAAAATCTTACTCACAAGATCACTTCTTCAGTGCCGTTTTCTAACCCCCCCCCCCTTGGTGCAGGAGTAATGACTATGCCCATGCAAATGGGCTCCTCTTCAGGTCCAGCATTGGGGGCGATCTCTGGGTCTCCCCCGTGAGCAGCCAGCTCACAGAGTTCCAGATCAAGCCCCTTGCCTCCCTCTCACCCCTTCCCCAAGGTGGTGAGGGGTCTCTGATGGGTCAGGAGACCCTTTTGAAAACCTGAAAGCGGGTGACGCACTTTCGTGTGACCGTCTCATCATGCCACCACCTGCTCTCCCATATAAATTTTTCTTGGGGGACATTGCATGTTTGTGGATGTGATAGTCCAGTACCAAGCAATGATACATGGTTGAACGACCTTGGGAAAAACCTGCCTGTTCAATTTGTAACAGGTTTTCTTTATCTAGCCATTTGCATAGTTTCAAACATAGATGTTTAGTGTACAATTTACAGATGTCATTCAAGAGGCTAATGGCCTATAATTGTTTGGGTCATTTTTATTCCCTTTCTTGTATATAGGGACTATGATAGCTAGACCTCAGTCCTTCAGTATCTGGGCTGATTGATCTATATATGTAAATAAGTTAGCTAATATTAGAGCCCACCAGTCTATATGTGTTTTAAGTAGTTCTACTATGATGAAGTCACTTCCCGGTGCTTTGCCGTTTTTTAGCTGTAATATTAATGAAGTTGGCAATCCAAGAGTCATGCCAGAGAGTTTAATAGTTATATAATGCAATATGACATCATATTTTTTTCAGGAAACTTGGATGAAGGAAGCCTTTGAATTACCAAATTATATAGCAGTCCTACTTCCCGCTACAGCATATTTGTATCAACCACACTGAGAGCCACCATAGAGAAATTAGATATTGTTGGTAACTGGGGTATAGCTGCTTGTATATCTTTTACAAACTGTAAAATTGTATGCATTAATGTATATTTGCATCCTCTCCCTTCTCAGACATACATCAAAAAAATCTAGGAACAAGTAAAACAGCAGACACACCGTTTCATGAGAAAATTTCCTATGGCATCTATAATAGTTGGGGGTGACTTTACTGCTAGGCTGGGTCAAAATGATAATCAAATACTAAATCAGTTTGGTGTAGGGAATCTAGACACTCCCACACCCCAAATATATGTTAACCAACAATCATTAGATCCAATAGCAAATTTCGCCGGGGTATGTTTAACTGAAATGGTGTATAGATTGAATCTTATCATCCTGAATGGCTCATTACCTGATGATTGTCCAGGCCAATTTATTTACTGATCAGGTATAAAACACTCAACAATTGACTACATAATGACCTCCTTGAACCTTTTCAATAGTAATATTAAATTCATGGTTGATGTGAGACCAGACAGTGATCTGTTAGTTGGGGAGTAACAGCAGGGACCCTTAGGAAAAGGGACAGGACTGAGCTAGATGTGACAGATCAGGAAGGGAGGGTTAAAAATAAATGGAATATTAAAATTAGTGAGAAAGTCTGTATTTGGACTCAGACTGAAGAAGCAAAATTTATTTCCCATACACTGATGTCTATAGAAAATGGAAATGCTATATTAAAAATATGACTTGCTTACATTAAAACTTCACCCTCTGCTATCAAGAGCTGATAGCTCCAAAGACAGGCAAACATCATTGAATAAGAAGTGGTTTGACCAGGAGTGTATGCAAGCCAAGACTGAACTTAGAGAGCTTAAAAGTATTCCAACTAAACCCAAACTTAAATACTAACCTTGAAACCTAATCAAAGAAGAGGGTATATAAAGGCTTACTGAAAAAAAAGGCAGCAGCTGTTCACACTCAGTGGCAATTACTTATTAAGGCCACCAAGGAAAGGGATAATATAAGCTTTTGGAAAATAATTTCAGGAATGCAGGAGAATAAAGCTAAGGTTATGATAAATAACATCCATCAGAAATTCAGGAAAAACACTTTGATATCCTGTATAAAGTCAGGAACTAAAATTCTACCAGAAAAGAATTTTTGCTGGTACCTATCCTTGTGTTAAATTCACCTGCCACAATCATAGAAATGGATGGAAATGTGATTTTTATCTCATCATAGATGGCACGTAAGCAGGGTTCTTTTTTTTTTTTTTATCAAAACCCTCCTAAAAAGGAGAGGAATTTATTCTTTTTATAAATAGAAAAGGGTAGGGTATATAGAGGGATAAAGAAAAGAGCGGAGTGAGTATTCTGTTAATAAAGGTTAGTTTAAATCAATATAGATACAGTTTTTGGCAATCTCCGTGATTTGAGGGTCTTCTTTTCATCTAACAAAAATTCAAAATAACTCTGTTAATGAGGTTAGTAATGTCCTTTGGGGTTAGTTGTTAGTCATCTCCTTTTTGATGCTTCCCGAACAGTTATTTCTTAGGTTGTCTTCCTTTGGTATCCCTCAAGTTATAGGATGGGCCACCTTTGGTTTTCACTTCTCCCGCTCCGGCACCTCCCTCCTCTGGGCCGCTGTCGTCTTCACTACTCAAATCTGTCCACGTTGCGAGTGCTGCCTCTTCCTCTGGACTGGCGTGTCTCTTCAGAAATTCCTGCGCCTTGAAGATGGAGTCAATCTTCTCTCTTTTCTCCTTGTACTTGAACAAAAGGCCTTCAGGATAGGTCCATCTGTATATGACCTGTCTTCTTTGTAGAAAAGTGGTCAATCCTTTATAAGCTTTCCTTTTCATCCGGATTTCATAAGGCACATCTTTCAATATTCTGATGGTCTGCTCCCCAATTTTTAAGGGCACCGCTGTAACTGCGACACACCCCTAATATAAGAAGAGCTCTGTAAGCTCTTGGAGGATTGGCTACTTTAGGGGGGTGTCACCTAATATGCAAAGGAGTTCCTGCTGCAAAAAGAGCCCTGCACGTAAGTATTCCCAGTTTTCAGCAGTCAGCAAAATTTTCAAAGGAGGGATACAGACAGAAAATATTATAAAGAAAATATCATTATGTTTAATCAAAATAGCTTTAAAAAGATGGTTTATGGCCAAAAGGCCACACATTGTGATACTCAGTGCAGTAGCCATTAGGTAGGCAAGACCACCCTTTGGTCTGTCTCCATATGGACCTACAGAAGCTTTCTGGGGGAAAGTGATAAACCCAGGAAAGAAAAGATCTTCTGTAAGCCAAGTTTCCCATAAATATATGATGTCAAAGGAGAAAAGGAAGATTTTAGTTTCCTTATTACAAATTCTAGTGCCCCACCCAGCAATATTCCAGCTAAGTATGTTGACCACACAACACCTTGTTTGTCAATCATCTGCAAACATCGTTAGATTAAGCTATTCAGAGATGATATTTAGCAGAGATGATACTTGGCTTACTAGAATTAACAAAGACTGTAGGTTCAAGGAGAATAGGTGTTTCACCCTCAGGGCACTATAATCCTGGGAAGCTTTCTTTGCTAGATGGGGAGTAATTCCTCCCACTATCCTGAGAGAGGACTAGTTCTCATTCCCATCATTTTGCTTATTGGAAGTTTCTAAAACTGGCCCTAATAAGTCAAGAGATGATTTTGTTCTCGCTGCACTTTCAATTAATTCTCCTGTAACTTTTGAAAGTGCTCTATGATATTATCCTGCTCTGAGGGAAGAGTGCAAAAGGAATGCAGAAGATTAGAATCCATAATCCAATTGGTCATCTTTTGATAAAAGGTAATGATTAGGAACACAGGAGGATAGCTTATTCTTCCCATGAACTGCTTTCCCCTGTAAAGGAGGTTGACTTATAGATTCAGAATCGGATTTAACCAATAGTGGACAGCTTGCAAATTTATTATGGATCGAAAATTCTACTTTCTTAGAAGCAACAGGGAGTTTCACTTTCTCCTGTGTCCTCCTCAAGACTGACTTTGAAAGATCAAGGCCTAGACCTGGGTTGTAAAAGCACCTCTGGGGGAATAACCATTGCTGATTATTCAGGATATGGGAGGGAATCTTAGAGGTAAAGAAATGTTCAAGCATTTTACTCCAAAGGAGCATGGCAATCTATCAAATTGTTTATTTATTTATTGAATTTAGATCCCGCCCTTACTGCAAGTGGGCTCAGGGCAGGTTACATCATTTAAATAAATACAATAAAATTTAAAACACAATAGAAACAATTAAAATCAGTAGTTACAGCATACCATTGAAAGATTCCGGCCCATTGATGTAGATAGATAAATGATAGGTGGATGGGTGACAGCAACCTCAGGGAGGCCATGTACAGATGCCCACTGCCTCAGCAAAAGGCCTGGAGGAACAGTTCCATCTTGCAGGCCCTGTAGAATTGAATAAGATCCCGCAGGCCCTGATCTCAATGGAGAGCCTGTTCCACCAGGTAAGGGCCAGGGCAAAGAAGGGCAGTAATCAAGCCTGGAAGTGATCATTGCATGGGTCACTGTAGCTAAGTCTTGGGAGAAATGATAGGGCTTCAGTAGCCTGATCTGCCTAAGATGTAAAAATGCAGATCTGGCAATTGCAGCCACCTGGGGCTCCATGGACAAACGTTACTCCAGGCTCCTCATTGTCTGGGCCGGCACCAAAGGTGCCCCTTCCAGTGTGGGAAGCCTGGGGCCCACATGCATACCCCACGACCCAGGTACAGGTCCTCCATCTTTGATGGATTTAACTTCAATCAAGTCTGCCACAACCATCCAGTCATAGCGTCCAAAGCCTCAGCCAGATTCCCAGGGACAGAAGGTGGATGGCCATCCATTAACAGATAAAGCTGGGTGTTATCAGCATACTAATGACAACCCAGACCATAACTCCAGACTAACTGGGTGAGGGGGTGCATATAGACGTTAAATAACATTGGCAAGAGGATCACTCCCTGTGGGACCCCACATTCTAGTGGGCATCGTGGGGAGACTCTCTTGTCAAGCACCATCCTCTGTCCCTGACCATAGAGAAAGGAGGAAAACCATTGCAAGGCAGTCCCCTGAACTCCTACGTCGGTGAATCAGTGGGGTCAAGAGATCGTAGTCAACCGTGTCAAATGCTGCCATTAAGTACTAGTTCTTAGTTTTATTATTACGGTCTTAAGACCAACATACAGAGTCATAATATACAGTCATAAAATACAAAAATAGAAATCTGAATTTAAGAACTTTTAAAATGCGATTCCCACAATCTAAGAATTAATGCACAAAACTCAGCGACTGAATGTGTAATCTCTGCATTCTTATGTGATAGGAGCCAGTGAAGCCTTACTTTGTTTGTATTAATGTGCCCAGGTGTCCTATTGACTAATGGGGTAATAATTTTAAGATGAGCCTCCCTGTAAAATTGACAGCTGAAGAACATATGCTCTACAGATTCAACCTCGCTTAAAAGGCATGGGCATAGCCTTTCAGAGTAGGGGGTTTTATTGTACCTGCCTTGAATAACCACAGATGGAAGGGCAGAACATCTAGCTAGGGCAAATGCCCTTCTAGAATTCTTTCCCTCCACTGAAGTCAAATATATTGCCGGCTCAATGGTGCTTTTGATATTTAACAACACCCTGAGCTTGGAAGCCTTAGAGATGTCAGATTGTCGCTCAAGATCCTCAACTCTTTGTTTAATTAGCCCTTTGGCTTGTTCAAATCCATAGGCTAAGAGTAGCTAAGGTGAGAAGCCAATTCTATGAATATGATAGTGAACTGCCTTGATCCAACTGGATTGAAAATCATCCTGGAATATCAGGGGAAGCAAGCCTTGTGGATTGAAATGACCTTTCAGCCACATATAGATGGATAGAATACATATCCTAGCTTCAGTTCTAAGATTCCCAGACTCTAGTTGTATCCAAGCACAGGTAGGAGCTTGCAGAACAGTTCTTAAAAATTTGGACCGAACTCTTTCTTGTGACGTAAAGCATGAGGAAGGTGGTCCTAGGCATGTTCCATAGAGCAGTTGTGCCAATGTTTTGGCCTTATATAATTTCAGGGCTGCAGGAACAAAGTGTCCACCATGAGTTCAAAAAAATTTCAGTATGGCATTTGCGGATCTCTCCCCTAGATTGGCAACATATTTGCTGTGCTTAACCCTAGAACCGGAGGCCTATAAAACTATGCCCAGGTATTTAAAACTATCAATTTGTTCTATCTGTCTTCACAAAACATGCTGAACTTTCTTAGGGCTCGCCTAAGACCAACTGGGGTTTGAGATAATATCACAGCATCATCGGCATACAGTAAAACAGATATATTCCGGTTAGCAAGTTTAGGGAGATGAAGATCAGAGGTATTAAGCCAACTTACTATATTTTTAATATAAAAAATGAATCCTTGCCTGACACCTCTGAAGGTTTTAATAGGATCAGTAAGATGGCCAAATCGACTGCATCTGACTCTTAGAAAAGTATGATCATGCAGGGCCTGTAGTAGAAACAAAAGTCTTTTATCAATATTTGAATTTAAAAGCTTATTCCAGAGCCGAGGTCTAGAAACAGAATCAAAGGCAGATTTGAGATAAAAAAATGCAGCATATAGTGAAGTTGCTCCCCTGGCTGAGTATTTCTCAATAAGGTGCTGTAATGGCAGGCAGTGATCAAATGTAGACCTGCCTGGTCTGAAACCTGCCTGTTCAATAACCAAAATGTTTTCTTGTTCTAGCCAATCCAAAAATTTATTTAATAAATGTCCTGCATAAAGTTTACTTATGATGTTTAACAAACTGATTGGTCTATAGTTGGATTGCCATTAAGTCTAATAACAACAGCAGCGCTGACCTGCCTCGGTCCAGATGTCTATGGAGATCATCTATAAGGGCGACCAAAGCCATCCCCATCCCATGGTCAGGGCGGAAGCTGGACTGGAAGGAGTCAAGGACAGAAGTGTCATCCAGGAAACCTGGTTGTTTGGCCACCACCCTCTCAACCATCTTACTCAGGAACAGCAAATTAGATACTGGGGGGTAGTTGGGCAGGACCTTTGGGTCCAATTATGGCTTTTTCAAGAGTGGATGAACTACCATCTCCTTCAAAGCCTCTGGGAAAGTCCCAGTAGATAGAGACAAGTTGATAATTTCTCCCAGAGAGGCTTGAATGCTCTCCCTGCAGGATTTCACTAAACAAGAAGGGCATGGGTCAAGGGGGCAGGTCATAGTCCTCACTGCTGCCAGGATCCTGTCAACTTCCTTCCAGGGGAGTCAATTGAGGTGGTCCAATATTAGACCAGAAGATGTACAAGGGGCTTCCAGTTCCCTTACTGTCTCTCAATTGTGGCTGGGAGTGTCGTGAAATTGTGGTGGAGTGTCGTGAAATAACTCGCAAATGCCTTGCGGCCAATAGCCAATTCCCTACTATTTGGTCTACCCTGTGGCAGAGTTGTAAAACACTGAATAATAACTCTAAACAATTGGATGTGAGCTCGCAGAAATCCTTTTTTGCAGCCTTCACTGCCATCTCATAGGCCTTCATAAGCGTCCTATAAGATGTTCATGACACTTCATCATGAGCACGGCACCACCTTTGATCCAGTTTAAGATCTATAACTCTTGGGTCAAGATTTAACAAAAACCCTACATGTTCCTTTACCTACCATTTATTGCCCCAGGGTATTACTCTGCACTGGTATGGTTAAATAGTTTGAAAAACTTGACAAGGGTCTAATCGCATAGACGGTGAAGGAAATGGAAAGACTGAAGAGCATGCGCCTGCTGATGTGTCTTTATTAGCACAAGAAGCAGATTCACTTTTCTTGGGGCAATTATTTATAGGACCAGAGTTAAAAACTCCCCAAGCCAATTAATCTTCTCGTAAATTTTCTCTCAAGTGTCTCAGCAATCAAAGATGTTTGTGAAGCAAGATTAATGACTTCAGCCTGTTAGTGTCTACATATCTTGGTCCTGGTAAACAGGCACCCTCAGATAGCGTAGATCTGATGCTGGAGATGGAATTTAATATAGAGTCCTCATTAAGGCAGGACATTTCTATATCCTTATCTTTATCCAGGACATTATCTGGTTGTTCATCATGCTCATCTTGTAAAGCCTGGAATCTATTAGGGGTTTTTACTCCAAAACTAAAGAAATCATCTAGTTTACTCTGTTTAGATAAAGGGGAATTTATAGGATCAAAAGGACAGCCTCTCTTCCTGCTCATGGTTGTGTGGAGGAAGCAGTAAATCTAAATTCTACCTGGAAATGATCTGTCTTTGACAAGGGAATAAACTTTAAGTCCCCAGCCTACAGATCACCCTCCCCATCAGTATAATAGACCAGATCCAGCATGTGTCCTGCTAAATGTGTGGCCATAAAGCCCTGAGCCACTCCTGACAGCTTGGCCTTGGCATGGATGTTAAAGGTCACCCAGGATCACCACAGGGCCTCCACCAGCATGCTCAGCTAGTTCAAGAAGACAAGATGGCCAGGCAGGTGGACCTTCAGGAGCACATACTCAAAACTGGCAGACTGTTGGAAGCGGCACCTCAATAGACCACCATGACCCCACTTCCCTTGTCCCCCTGGCCTAGCCTGTTGCTGTGCAGAGAAACCTGGAGGGCACAGCTGGGTCAGATTTACACCCCCAGCCTCCTCCAGCCAGGTCTCCATAATACTTGCCAGATTAGCTTGTCCATCCTGGACTAAATCCTGAATTGCTGTAGTTTTTCCATTTATTGACCTGTCATTCAGCAGCAGGATATTAAGACCAAAGGGTCCAGCCTTGGAGCAACAGAGCAAACTGATTTATGCAGTAGCCAAATTGCTCACTCACAACTTTAATGCCAGTAGCTCACAAAGTAGAATTTAGCTCACAAGACTCCACAGCTTAGAGGGAACATTGGAAGAGACCCATGTGTGGTGGAGTGCCAGGTGTGCCACACCCATCTCCAGAGGACCTGAGACTTGCAACACTTGGCCATCACTGTTCTCCAGAGACTCCTGTTAAGGGCACACCCCAGTTTGTCACCCCTGGAGGAAGGGGTGTCAGGCACTAGAGGTAGGCAAAAGAGCCCGCTCCCATTCAACAGGGAGAGGTGGGGGGAAGAGCAGGCCATTCAAAGAGGGGCTCCGGGCGCTGTGGCTGGGACAACAAGGCAAGCCACCCTTCAAGAGGTCATGCTCATGGGGATGGGAAAAGGGGAAAAGGGCAAGGGGGAGGGCTCAGGAAATTATCATTCCTCATCGGCAACATGACTGCTGTGGATGGTCAACCATTCGCCCCCATGGAGTGTTTTGTACTAGCTGAGGACCGCACATGTGGTCGCCTGTGCACGTGGGCATGCAAAGGAGCAAAGCTTCGCATCCATAAACAATAGCCAGCTCGGATCCTAGAATAGACCTATCTGTCAGTCAGGATCCAAGTAGGCACCTATGGGGAATTGGGTGCACTGCAAATAAACCTATCACAGATGTGGGGTGTGGCATGCTACGGTGATTTAAGCAGGCTTACAAGCCTGCTGTGTTGTCTTCAACTCCTGATACTAAATAAACTATGAGCTGATCACTATGCTATGCCTCGGAACTCGGTATGTGGCTGCCTGGTACACCACCCCCTCCAGGAGGATGACGAGCTGGCAACTGTTGCCCTTCATGCTCTGCCCTGCGGTGGAGCTGATCAAGGCTGACCTCTTCAAAGAGCAAGGCCAAACTATCCACCTGACGGCGGACTTCTGGAGCGGCTGGCACCACAGCTACCTCTCTCTCATCATCCACTGGTGGCAACTGGAGGAACTCTGGAGTGGGACAACGCCCATGCCCTGGGAGGGGAGAGGCCCACTGCCACTTGGCTACAAGCTGGTTCTCCTGCATGCACAGTGGATGGATGCAGACCATGTGGTGGCAAACATCGCCATGATGATACAGAGTAGCCTGCGGGAGTGTTTGGGCAGCAGACATTATCACTAATGCTGGCACCAACATGAAGGCGGAGGTGAGGGATGTGAACCTTAGGAACATCTTTGCCTGGTGCACAGGCTGTACCTAATGGTGAGTGATGCCTTGGGGCTGGGGAGCACTACTAAAGGGGGTAGGACGCCATCACCCTTGAGATTAGGGCCCTGTTGGAGAACTGCCAGCACCTGGCCAGCCACTTCTCATGCAGCATCAAGGCTGCATGTCTGCTATGAAATAGACAGGAGGAGGGGGAGGAGCACAAACATCAGCTTGTCCAAGATGTGGCCACTTGGTGGAACTTCACCTATGCCACGATTGCATGTTTGGTGGAGCAGAGGAATGTGGTACAGGATGTCATCTCCTCCGTGACCATCCAGCATGGAGAAGAGGAGCTCAGCATCAACTCCAACTACTGGCTGACCCTCTCCCAAACAGAGTGTATCCTAAAGCCTAAGTCCAGGACACCACTAGCATGTTCTGCATCCACACAGCCAGCCTGGGGCAAGTCATCCCCCTAGTTTGAGGGCTGGAATGGGTGCTGGACTCTGCAGTGCAGCCGGGCCCTGAGGGGGCGAAGGTTCTCCCATATATCAATGCCTTGGCAGACTGATTGCAGGCAGGCATCAAGAGGTTGCATCCTCTCAGCGAGGAGCAGGAGTTCAAGCTGGCCTGCATGTGCAACCCCCACATCATGGGCAGCATCACCCTCAGTAACACACAGCTCATTCAGCAGAAGCATGACTTCTGCCTGAGGTGCATAAGTTCCAAAGTTGTTGACATAGCCAGAGACAACAGCAGGTGGAAGAAGCTGGGGAGGAAGGGAGGGGAAGTGGGTGCGTGGCCTGATAAGAGACAGGTGAGCTAGAAACCCAAGTTCTGGTTGTCAGTTGTAAAGTGGGAGGTCAGGAGTACTGCTGGGGGGGCTGAAGGTGCAATGGTAGAGGAGTCTGTTGAGGTGATGGTCAGGGAGTACCCCATGGAGTCCCCTGACCCCACCGATTTTGACCTTCTTGAGTACTGGGCATATGGCTAGACCCTGCAAGCATGGCCATCCATCTCCTGCCCTCCCACCAGTGTGCAGAGTGAGCGGATGTTCTTCCACCTGGGAGACATCCTCAGCCTCCACAATCCCACCTGGACCCAACCAGGATGGATGAGTTGTCCTTTCTGAAGGTCAACCTCCCCCTGCTGGGCTACCCTGTTCTGGACCTGGCAGAGTAAGATCATGGCTTCTGGCCATCCTCCTGAGTGTCCCCCCATTTCTCTTCCTCTCTGTGTCATCCTGGCATGAGACCCATGGGTCGTGCCCCTGGCCCTTGGGTGGGAGGATGGCCATTTCTACTGGGCGGGGTTGGTCTTGCCCCACAGGCAACCCAAACACCATCAACCTCACCCAGAAGAACCCCAACCCTAACCCAACCCCTCCCAGAGCAACATCCTTCTCACAGCACTACCTCATAGTATTTGTCAGATGTGACTCCTCATCGTCACATCACTTGTTCAGACTAATTTAGGGGACTTCCAATGCTCCCAGGCACTGGAAGCAGACTGTGTAAATTGCCCTTGTAACCAGTGCCTGGCAGGCAGATTCTTCCTGGGAATGGGATCATTGGCAGCTGGTTGGGGACTGGTCCCTGAGACAGCAAGTGCTGTTATGTGGTTTTCCTTTTTTGTGGACGGGTACATTGTCACACACAGCCACTCCCTTGTACTCACTTTCTGCTGTCAAGGTGACACTGATGGGCTGGCTGCGTGGGCATAGAGGTGAGACCAAAGACCTTTTTTAGGAGTGTCTTCCTTCTTACCACCTCCTTTTCCCTGTGCTCTGTGGGCCTTCCCTTCATTAGATCAGTGGTGTCAAATATGCGGCCCGAGGGCTGGATCAGGCCCCCGGAGGGCTTCTATCAGGCCTGCAGTGGAACTGGCTGTCTTCTGCTTCTTCTTCCAGTTCTGCTGCTGCTGCGTCATTGTAGGTTTGCAGCTTACAGAAACACGTGAACAGCATACTCAAGATTGCAACAGGACAGATATTTTGATGCAATAATTCAGAGCAAGAGGTGTCAGTTATCAGACACTGTTAAATGAACAAAATATTGCAAGAGTGCTAACGTTTTAAGCATGTTTTTATTTTAAGTAAAAAAAAAACCTTGGTGTTTGTGTCCTTTATAACGTTTATATCTCCGCTACCTGGCGTTACATTTTATGACACACATGACCCGGCCCAACAAGGCCTCATTTATGTCAGATCCGGCACTCATAACAAATGAGTTCGACACCCCTGTGTTAGATGGCTCGGTTCTGTCCTTTTTCAGTCCCATTACTGGCAAGGTGACTGCAGTACAGGGCCAATCCAAATTCAGTTCCAAGGGATTTGCTGTTCAGCGGCGGTACTACATGTGATGGGCCACATCCTTCCTTTCCTGCCTGGCAGCCAAGAGACAGACTTGGGGGTGCCCATGTGGAACCAGGACTCTCTGGGCTTCACTTCTGGGAGGTGGGGGTAGAGTCAAATCCATACAATTGCCTCTCACTGGCCCTGCTGTCGGGTAATTGGTGACTGGTTGCCAACCTTTTCCTCTGGGCCTCATTTTAGTGTTGGCATAAGTGAGATTGTCCCCATTGTCCCACCCAGGCTGGCTCATAGCTATGGTGGGGCTATTCAGGGCTCCGCCCCTTTCCTTAAAGGAACGGCCTTACAAAATTTCCTTCCAAAAATTTTTTTTAATCATTTTTTCAAAGGTGCATGCTGGCAGTGGCCTTCTGGGCTAAGGAATCCTCCCCTGAGCAACAGGGCCAAAGGACACCTCCTGTCTGGTGGGCAAGTCCTGCAGCGGGTGACGTTTCCCAGCCCAGATGATGTTGCCTTTTCTTTTTTTCTGGCCCACAGCTGCTGAGCAGACCACATTCCACTCGGGGCTGGGTGGGAGGATTGGTTTCTGAGTCAGCATGAGACATGTGCTCTGAAGGAACTCTGAAGGAGACCATCCCCCAGGCCCTCTCATGGCCACAATCTTGTGCAAGAAGAGGGGCTTGCCTGCTGTGAAGGAGCTTGGGAGATTGAAGGGAACTGTTTAAAAACAAACAAATCCTGTAAAATTCAAGCCCCTTCCCCCCAAAATTTGCCCACAAGCCACAAAATCCTGGCTATGCTCAAAAGCCAACACCTCTTGTTCAGTCATGTACTTCCCTCTTGTTCCACAGCTCCAGATGTCTGTGAGTCCTTCGCTTTGTTACAGCCCCCCTCTCGCTCACAGTGCTGGTGACTGTGCAGTCAGAATGAAAAGTGCTAATTCTGTCACTGTGCTTGCTGGCTGGGGCTCTTCAAGTAACAATTCCTGTATTCGTCCTGGGCTGCACTGCAGACTCAGAACCATCCCCTCTCAATCTGCAGAGGGAGGTACGGCCTGGGGAGATGCACAGTTGCAGGTGGCTGCAGGCAGGGTGGGAGGGTTGGCCCTGTCCAGTAATCACCTTGACTGTGATGGGAGACTGGGCCCAAGGGTATGAAGCCTGTGCTGGTGGCTCCCAGGCCTCAGGCAGGGTGGGAGGATTGGCTCTGCTCTGTAATCACATTGTCCATATGCAGACAGAGAGCACGCCCAGGGAGATGCAGTCACCCACAACCAGGGCCCCAGGTACAGTAGGAGGGTTGGGCCCTGCCCTACATCCACCTACTATGCAGGTGGCTCCCATGCCAGGGCAGAAAGTGTTGGCCCTGTATTCTTCTGGTCACTGGAGAGAGGATGGCCCCAGCCAGGGATACATCCATCCACAACAGTGCCAGCAACAGTTCTCTCCTGATGCTTCCCGGGGGAGGGGAGGGTGTCCATCCCAGAGAAGTCCACTGATGCCTCCCCTCTACTAGGTCACATAGGGTCCGTCTTGTCTGTTCTACAGCCCAGAACCCATATTTGACATTTTCCCAGAAAACACTTCCCTGAGGGTGCCTCCTTTGGTGGCATATAGGGGGCATCACAGGGAGGTCCACCACAAGTTTGATGCCTCTAGCTCACACAGAGTCCATTTTATACACTCCAGAACCCACACCTGACCTCCCTGAAAAGAACTTTCCTGGGGGCACCTTGGTTGGGTGTCCATGACTCTGACCCCCTCCCAAGTCCAATCCACATCTAACTTTTAGGGCATATAGGTAGGCATCCTGAGGTGTGCCACAAGTTCAATGCCTCTAGCTCGCACAGAGTCCATTCTATACACTCCAGAAGCCATGCCTGACATCTCCACGAAAAGCACTTTCCTGAGGGCACCTTTTTGAAGGTGCGTAACTCTGACACACACACACCCCATCCAATCTTCACCAAACTTGGTGGGCAGGTAGAAGAGGGCCAGCTAGAAATGCCCTGCAATTTTGGAGTCTCTAGAACCCCAGGGGCTGCCCCAGCTTTCTGAACTGGTTCGGTTCAGCAGAGCAGCTGGGTTCGGGACACATCCCAAACCTAAACTGGGGTCTCCTGGTTTGTGCCCATCCCTAGTGCCCAGCTCCGCTGTATCTTGTGGTGCACTTTTTTAAGAGTGGGGAGAAAAAGTAATTTTTAAAAATACTGCTCATGAGAATAGTGTGGTGCAGTGGTTAAGAGTGTCAGATTAGTATCTTGGAGACCCAGGTTCGAATCCTCATGTGCCACGGAAGCTTGCTGGGTGACTTTGGGCTGGTCATACTCTCCCAGCCTAACCTATCTCACAGAGATGTAAGGATAAAGGTGGGGTACAAACAAAAAATAAATACTCTTTCATTTCAGTGAAGTCAAGCAGGAAGTTGCTGGGTTTGGAGGTCTAAACACAAGAGGGCATCAGATTTCAAAGCAGTTTCCTGATTGTGTTTGATACCTGCTATGGCAGATTGGGCTTGCTCTGGCCTGCAAGCCCTATTCCACCCAGTCCTCCAAGGTTTTCTCAACACCTGGACTGGCTTCTCTCTCTCTCTCAGGTAATCTGCTGCTACTAGCTGAGCTTTGTAGGAATTGCCTGCTGGGTTAGGACACCCAGCTTCCCTTCCAAGTTCTGAGGCCAGCACCTGGTCACCACAGAGACAGTTTACTGCCTTGTGTGCTCCTGGAGGAATAGCCACTTGCCAACTGCCTGCCTTCTCCCTGGTGCTCCTTTTAAAATAGCGTACCCAAGGCGGTGGTAGCCTATGTGGTACAGAGAACCACCGCCAGCATCCAAAGTTATAAAGTATTTATGAAAAAGAAAATGTTCACAAGCATACTTTAGTACAGCACCAGAATGAACAAGGAATTCAAAAGAAGCGGGTAAGATGCAGTTCCTCTGTCCCTCTCTCTATACATGCCCTATCAGATGTTAAAATATAGGACAGGCTCCTTAGGTTAGGAAGTTACAGATCTCTACATAGTTGACCAGTACCTTGAAACTTTCTGTAGCTCTCTAGGCCAGCACACGGTCAATGACCACCAGTGTTCCCTCTAAACTGACTTAGTGTGAGCTAGCTCAGTTTTTTAGCCTCTGGCTCACACATTTTTGTTTTAGCTCAGGAAGGATGGCTCCAGAACTAATTTATGCAGTAGCCAAATCGCTCACTCACAACTTTAATGCCAGTAGCTCACAAAGAAGAATTCTTGCTCACAAGATTCCACAGCTTAGAGGAAGCACTGATGGCCACCTCTTCCAGATCTTAGCTAAGTGTTCTGTTTGCTCTGATGGACCCAGTACAAAAGAGAGCTTTCTCCTTGCTCCCTGAATTTTATTACCTCTCTTTCCCCCACCCACTGACCAGGTCAGGCCAGGTCAGAGAAGCTTTTCCAGAAGTCTCCAGAATTTTCCTTCCTGAAGTCACTCTAGTATTTAACACCTCCAGATCTCTGTTCCCTGCTTGGAAGGGGAGGGGTGTTTGACCATCCCATTGTCTAGACCTATTAGCATCTGTATAAAGGTGGCCTGGGGTAAGTCTGGAAAGCAATTGAACTGGCTTCCACTCTTCCTGCTTGTTTTCTGCCCAGGGGGGACTTTAAAAACTGAGTGGAGGTTTTGCTTATTTCAAACTTTCAAAGGAAAAAAAAAGCACTTATTTGCATCTGCCCTCATAAACCTGGCTGCAGGGACTTCCACAGGACCTGATTTTCCAAGCAGCTTCCTTATGAATGAATGAATTTATTATTACAGCACATAGCCAGCAATATAAAACTATACCTACAAGTATTTACCACATAAACTACAATGTCAAAAGTATCCAGATGGTAAAGGTAAAACAAGATTAATAAAAGATAAAATTGTACAAACATTTTGATCAGTAAAATCAAAGATACGGTATAATGTTGGACAAAATTGGGTCATTAAAAAGGTAAAATAGCAACAACAAAAAAATCAGTAAAAATTGAGATCGGACAGTCCTAACCCAAATGGCTGCCTGGACACTGATGAGCTTTTACAATCAAAAGACAAAAATTCGCTATCTGATGCAGTGCTGTACGGTCAAAATTAGAAAGCCAGATCTTATCCTGATCTGAGGGGCCAACCAAGAGAGGGTCAATAAGTTTTGTGCACACTTCGTTATATAATGGACACCTCAGGAACACATGTTCCTGCGATTCGATCTCCCCAGATGTACACATGCATAGCCTCTCGTTTCGGGGGATTTTCTTGAATTTACCCTCAAGAACTGCAGAAGGTAGAGCAGACAATCTAGCCAGAGTATACGCCCTCCTAAGTTTATTTGACTCCAAAACAGATAGGTATGAGGCTTGGGCAACAATATATTTACTACTATATGGCGCTATAAAGGCGGGGGTCGCCTGTAGGTCCAATTGGTGTTCAGTATCTTCAATCCTCTGCCTAACCGCTAACTTACCTCGATCGCCACCCATTTCCAAAAGCTCTTGAGGGGAAAGCCCTAGTAACGTTATTTTCCGAATAGTAGAGGTCAGCCATTCGGATTGGTAATCGTCCGTCAGGATTAAAGGCACTAGGCCACATGGATTTAGATTTATCTTTAGCCAGAAAAAAATGGAGTGCAAGGTGATCTTGGCTTCAACTTTCAACATGCCAGTCTCTAGCCGTGCCATTGCGCTGGTAACACACCTTGGAATTTGGAACACTGGGCTTCCGGTCTGGGATACATGGCGTCCTGATGTGTTCTGGCTTTGCTCCCAGAACATACGGAGGGTCTTTATGACAGGGTGGGCTATACAGCCTGCCGCAGATCTCCCCAGGCAGGGGGGTGACTAGCAACGAGCATTGGCCCGAGTGGGAGTTGAGATCGGCTGATAGCGGGGCTTTAAAGAGCGCCGCGACCAGCCTTGATCCCCTCCCCCCAAGAGGGCACTTCGGAATTTCTCTAAAAAACCCCACCAAGTTGGATTCTCAACATAAGAATGCATGACCCAGACCTCCAAGACATTCTACGGAAACTGATACCAAGGAAACACTGCTATAACAAGACACGGACTTTGAAGGTAACTTTTCAAAATTGCTCACCGGAAACGTGCTGATCCCGAGAATAAACAACATCCAATGTAGCGCATGATCGTGCTGTATTCTGTGTACTAACACCGACTCCGGAAAACGCGGTTAAACAGCAAAAAAAGGCCAAAAAGCCAGTTTGTTGATCATTCCTGCGGTCGGGATATTGACTTTAAAATAGAAACTAACACCAAGTCCCGTGAGAATCAGTGTGGAAAATTACTCAAGCTGCGACAGAAATCACCAGAACAGGAAGTGACCTCAGACCAGACAAGTAGCATTTCCTAGAGACGACCAAGAAGGCCGGAAGAAGGGAGGAAACCAGAAGTCAACGGGGACGATTAAGATTGCCGGACGGGAAGTAAACAACAGGAAGAGCTATTTACCATAGAGAAATTGCGCCCGCCATTTTGACAAGGTCGAAATGATTTATTCAGATTTTAGCCAAAAGACTTAACAGAGAAAAGTAAAAGTAGAGCGGTTTAACTGGGCACAAGAAGAGCTTTAATTTGATGTAAGTTTTGTGATAATTGTAAACAACGGCTTACGATCTTCGGCAACGACAGAGGGCGAACTCTTGGTCCTCCCCAAAAATGGCTGCTAAAGAGGAGAAAAAATTACAGGGCATGATGGAAGCCATGGAAAAACGGGATGCTATACAAAAAATGGAAAAAACTCTAGGAAAAGTGGCTGAAGTAACTGACCTGAAAAAAGACTTGGCTGGGATTACAAAGGAAATACAGACATTGAACAAAAGAACAGACGAGGTGGAGGAGAGAGTGAAAGGAGTGGAAACTGGTGTATCTGAGGTTGCTAAAGAAGCATCAAAAGCCAATGTAATGGTGGAGTACAACGGAATGCTTAACCATCTGAGATTTAGGGGAATCCCTGAAGATAAAAATGAGAATATCCATTCAGTCATGGTGGATGCTGTTGCAGATTTTTTAAAACTAGAAGAGGAGAGGGTGGCGGCGCATATTGATTTGGTATACAGTCAACTCTGCGAATGCACAAAAGAAAATATTACCCAGAGATGTGATTGTCCAGTTTATATCCAAAAGATTGAAAGAAGACTTGTTTAAGCAACAATTTCAGGAAGATTTCACAATTGACAACAAGAAAATTATGATACTAAAGGAACTACCCAGAACAATTCTTCAGGACAGAAGACTTTTCAAAGACTTGACCGACAAACTGAAAACAGAGGGCATTAGATACAGATGGGAAATTCCAAAAGGTGTCAGCTTTACATTTAAACAAAAGAGAGTCACCATCAAGTCAGTAGAGCAAATGACCAAGTTCATTAAAGACAATTTTAAAGACTCTGATAAATAAATACAAAGCCAACATGGAGAGTCAAATTATTTCTTGGAATGTTTATGGACTTAATTCACCCCAAAAAAGAAAAAATATTAGGCTATGGTTGGAAAAACAAAAATATGATATTGTTTGTTTGCAAGAAACACATATTAAAAAGACTGATGTTAAATTTCTGGTTCAAAGTAGATTAGGAGAGGAATTTTACTCCCTCTCCTCACAAAAGAAAAAAGGAGTTGTTACATATGTAAAAAAAGAATTGGAGCCAAAGGAAATTTTTAAAGACAAAGAAGGAAGATTCTTGGCAGTGGAAGTTATGCTTCAGAATAAAAAGACCCTAATTGTAAATCTCTATGCTCCGAATGGAGCCAAGGAAAAATTCTTTCAAGATCTGTGGGAACAATTACAACAGTTAACCTATGAGCAAATGATACTGATGGGTGACTTTAATGGTACTGTTAATAATGCTATTGACAGAAAATCAAAAAAAGGAAATGAAGGTATAGGTAAACTTCCGAAAGTATTTTTTCAAATGGTAAAACATGAGCACCTGGAAGATGCATGGAGAACTAAAAATCCTAAAGACAAAGACTACTCTTTTTACTCATCAAGACATGAGTCTTTCTCAAGAATAGACATGATGTGGATGACCAAGAACTTGATCTTGCAAACACGTAAAATTGAAATATTACCTAGAATTCTTTCCGACCACAGCCCAGTAAAGTGGTCAACATATGTTAAAAGAAAGAAATTTCGATGGAGACTTAATGAGGATTTACTGGACAAACAAAATATTGTGGACAAAATAAGGACGGAAACCAAAACGTATTTTCAACTAAACTTAAAGATGTACAGACACAAACGGTATGGGAGGCATATAAAGTTGTGATGAGAGGACATCTAATTGCAATTAACAACAATGAAAGAAAACAACAATTCAAAATAGATAAAGAAATTATGGAAAATATCCAAAAAAAAAGAAGCAGAACTCAAGAAGAGACCTGGCAAAAAGAAAATTTTGAGAGAGCTGAGGATCCTAAGGGAACAATACGATGCGAGGTTAAATAAAGAAGTATATTGGAATTTGAAAAAATTGCAACAGAAGTCCTTTGAAGGAGCGAATAAACCTGGGAAATATTTGGCATGGCAATTGAAGAAAAGAAGAGAGAACAAAACAATAATTAAACTGAAAGATGGGAATAGAGAAATCATAGACCCAGGAGGGATCCGGAGAGAATTTTATAAATACTATGCTACTCTTTTTCAAGCAAAACAAATGGATCAACAAAAAATTCAAGACTATTTATCAAAAGTAAATTTGACACAACCAAGCTTAGAAATAAAAGCAATGTTAAATGCTGTGATAACTAAAGAAGAAAACAGCAAAGCAATAGGAGAGGCAAAAATCTCCAAAGTTCCAGGACCAGACGGTTTTTCAGCCAAATTCTACAAGAAACTTCAAGAAGACCTGGTACCGGTTCTAGAGATTCTTTTAAATGAAATTAGACAAAGCGGGAAGAGTCCAGATTCCTGGAATGAAGCTGCAATCACCTTAATACCGAAAGAAACTCAAGATTTAACTAATGTTAAAAATTATCGACCAATTTCACTTCTGAACAATGATTACAAAATTTATGCAAAAAGTTTAGCAGAACGCCTTAAAAGGTATTTGAAAGACACTATTGCCGAAGATCAGGCTGGGTTTTTGCCAGGAAGGCAAATAAAGGACAACATGAGGGTTGTTTTAGACGCAATAGAGTACTATGATAAGCACCTGGAAAAAGAGGTTGGCTTTTTATTCTTAGACGCGGAGAAGGCATTTGATAACTTGAATTAGGAATTTATGTTCAAAGTGATTGAAAAATTGCAGATGGGCGCAGAATTTACAAGAATGATTAAATCAATATACAAAGAACAAAAGGCTATGGTGATTGTAAATGCAGAATCAACAGAAGCGTTCCGGGTCAGAAAAGGGACTAGACAGGGCTGTCCCCTATCGCCATTGTTATTCATCTGGATTTTGGAGATTCTGCTGCAAATGATTAGAGATGATGATAATATAAAAGGTTTGAGTATTAGAGGTTTTTCATACAAATTAAGAGCATTTGCTGATGATATTATGTTTATTGTTGAAGATCCTGTTAATAACATGCCTTTGGTATTTGAAAAAGTAAAAGAGTTTGGTGACCTCGCAGGGTTCTATGTAAATAAAAATAAATCGAAAATATTGTGTAAAAACATGAATGTTACAAAGCAACAAATTTTACAAAATCTGACAGAATGTGAAGTGGTTAAAAAGGTTAAATATCTGGGAGTTGACATTACAATGAAAAATATTGACTTGTTTAAGAATAATTATGAAAAATTGTGGGTTTTGATAAAGCGTGATTTAGAAAAGTTGGAAAAACTTAGATTATCTCTTCTTGGAAGAACTGCCGTTGTCAAAATGACTGTACTGCCCAGGTTGATGTTTTTGTTTCAGACAATACCAATTGTAAAAGATGTGAAAGTGTTGGTGAAATGGCAAAGAGAAATTTTTAAATTTATCTGGGCAGGAAAGAAGCCAAGAATTAAAATGAAAATAATGTATGATATCAAAGACAGAGGTGGCTTCCAAGTCCCGAATTTGCGTTTGTATCATGAAGCAGTATGTATGTCTTGGTTAACTGACTGGGTTAATTTGGAAAATAGAAAACTTTTGGCCCTTGAGGGTCACGATTGCAGATTTGGCTGGCATGCCTATCTTTGGTATGGGGAAAATAAAGTAGACTCAATGTTTAAGCATCATTATGTAAGAAGAACACTGTTTGATGCATGGACCAGATACAAGAACACAGTTCCTGATGAGAGGCCTTTGTGGATTGTTCCTGCTGCAGTTATTCATCCCTTTTCAGAATATAAAGGTAATGATTGGTTGAAATACCAAGAGTTGCTTCAAAAGGAAGGGAAAAATATGTTTTAAAACCAAATAATGAATTAGAATTTGAGTATGGATGGTTACAATATTGTCAAATAAGGGATATTTGCAAAAAAGACTGTAAAGAGGTTGGTTTTAGAGCTAAGAACGATGAGTTTGAAGATATATGGTTGAAAAAAGAGCGAAAAATGATATCAAAGATGTATAAAACTTTGTTGACTGTTTATACTTTGGATGAAACTGTTAAAGAGCAAATGATAAAATGGGCCATAAATATGAACAAAGAAATTTCTATGGAAACATGGGAATTTCTGTGGAAAAAAGCTTTTAAAATGTCAACCTGTGTCAATGTAAAAGAAAATTGTTATAAGATGATGTACAGGTGGTATATGACACCAAAAAAGATTGCTAACATTAGTATGGATAAGAACTTGAGTAATAAGTGTTGGAAATGTAAAAAAATAGAGGGTTCTTTTTACCATATGTGGTGGTCATGTGATAAAGCAAAGGTATACTGGTCAAATGTACATTGTGAGATGCAGAAAATATTAAAAATTCCTATTAGGAAAAGTCCGGAACTTCTTCTCTTAGGTTTGACAATGGAAAAAATTCCACAAGAAAAAAGGACACTATTATGGTATATGATTACATCGGCGAGAATGGCTTTTGCTCAACAATGGAAAGCGGAGAAGGTGCCAGATATACATGACTGGTTAAGAAAACTGCTGTTTTTAGCCGAAATGGACAAAATGACGAAAAAACTAAATGGACAAATGGCAGAATAATATTTAAAAGACTGGGAAGGCCTGAAATTGTATATGGAAACTGAATATAGAATGAAAGGGAAAATGTACAATCTTGATTTGTATTGAAACTGAATGAGAAATAAAATGAACACTTGATTGTACTGTACCTTTATTGGAAATCATGCTTATAAAAGTCAGGCTTTTATTTATTTGAAATTGGGTTACCTGGTTTGTCGATTGTTACAAGTCTAAACTTGATTACCTTTTAACTTTCTCTTTTTTGTCATTAGCAGTGTTGGAAGCCTATTAGGGGGGTGGGGGGATGGGGTGAAAATCTTTTTAAATTGTATTGGTAATGATGTTTAACAATGTTGAATGCATCCCAATAAAAATTTTGTTTCAAAAAAAAAAAAAAGGAATTTGGAACACTGATCTCAGAAATTTCGATTGAACCAACTCTAATGGGGCATAACAAGAGGATGGTGCTCCGAGTAGCGTCCCATAGAGCATCTGGGCTAATGTTTTAGCCTTAAAAAATTTCAGAGCTGCAGGCACGAAATAGCCCCCTGTAGAGCGAAAAAACTTGAGTATAACTTGGGCGGATTTATCACCCGCGCATGCTGCTGCCTGACTGTGAGCAAACTTAGAGCCCGAGGCGAAAGTTAGTTACCTGTTCAAGATTCTGTCCATTTACACTCCACTTTCTTAATTTAGGTCTCCTGCCAAAGGCCATCACTTTCATCTTCTGATAGTTAATAATCAATTTCTGTTCACTGCAGTAACTAGCAAACCTCTTTAGTGCCCTTCTCAGGCCAATTGGGGTTCTGGAAAGAATAACAGCGTCATCAGCATATAAAAGTATGGGAATAGAGCGCTGGGCCCATTTGGGTGGATGAAGATCTGTATCATTAAGATATCCAATAACATCATTAACGTTGTATGATTCAGGCCCCGGGTTCTGTACTGGACTCTCCAGCTTCCGGCTCCACACTTAGACTCGGCAGTTCAGGCAAAGTATATTTTATTAACAAAACAGCAAAAAAAGGCAATCTTACTTGACAAAGTTCAAAAGAATAGGGAGAGTCCAAGCTGCTTCCCTGATTGCCAAGACATAAACAATAGTTAAAAACGGCCGAAACTTACAGAAACTCCAACAGGCAGGGAATGCTCTGCTGAAAGGACGCACGCCTCCTCCCCTCAGCCTCCTTTTCCCTCTTATCTCTTCAAAGCCCCGCTCAGACGCTGCCCCACCCTCTATCTGATTCAGCTGTTAATTAAGGTATCTCAGCTATGCCGTTCTTACGAAGCCGAGCACCAGGCAGTCCCTGTAATGACTTGCAGGATTGATCCTCCCCCTTCTGCCGTCCTTCAATTCTGTTGTGTTGGTATTTTACTCATGAGTCGGTCTCTTCCTTACACCCCCCACGCAGAAAGAGAGGGTATGTCCATCTCACTTTCTGCGAGAGAAAATAAAGAAATGTCATTTCAGATCAATTCCTGTTATTCCCGACTATCTACTAATCGTGATCTATCCCATTAATCTGCTTCGGCAAAACATCTTGAGAGGGAGTCAGCTAATACGTTTTCTTTTCCCTTAATGTGTCTAACCTCGAATGAGAAATCCTGTAGGGATAGCGCCCATCTTAGAATTCTGGCATTAGTTTCTTTCATCCTGTTGATGAAAACCAATGGACTATGATCCGTCTCCAACTGAAAATGTACCCCCCCTTAGGTATGTTTTAAGCTTGTTTAGCCCCCATACCACTCCCAGGGCTTCCTGCTCAATGACGCTGTATTTCTGCTCCCTGGGCAGCAACTTACGACTCAGCCATACTACTGGATGGAGACAGTCATCTTGTCCTTTCTGCAGTAAAACCACCCCCAAGCCATACCGGCTGGCATCTGTACGCACTATAAACTCCTGGGAATAATCTGGCGGTTTAAGGATTGGGGCTTCTGCAAGCCTGCTCTTTAATGTGTTGAAAGCTCTTTGACACTCAGGTGTCCAGGGTATTCTCCCCGCTATCCTTTTCTTACACAAATTGGTGAGTGGTGCTGCTTGATGTGAGAAGTTAGGGATAAACCTCCTATAGAATCCACTCGCTCCTAAGAAACTCAGTACCTGCTTTTTGGTGGTTGGAATTGGCCAATTAACGATTGCGTCTATTTTTGCCTTGTGTGGTGCTATCTTCCCTCTCCCTATTTGATGGCCCAAGTAGACAACTGAGCTGTTGGCTATTTGACATTTTGAAGGTTTAATGGTTAGTCCTGCCTCTTGGATTCCCCGCAATACAACTCTTAGATGGTCTAAGTGCTGTGACCACGATAGACTGGTCACTGCAATATCATCCTGATAACTTCCTGCGAAATCTAATCCCTGTAGCACCTTGTCCATTAGTCTCTGGAACACCTTGCTAGTTGAGTTAATTCCAAATGGGAGCACGTTAAAATGGAATTGCCCCATAAAACATGAGAAGGCTGTTCTATCCTTAGCTCTTTCTGTTAGCGGTAACTGCCAAAACCCAGATGTGAGGTCTAAGGTGGAGATATACTCTGCACTCGCAATCCTTTCCAGGACCTCCTCTATGTTTGGTGCTGGATATTGATCAGTTTTACACAATTGGTTTAACCTTCTATAGTCTACGCACAATCGATATTCTAGGGGGTCTCCTTCATGAAGCTTCTTTTTGGGGACTATTACGAGGTTGCTACTCCACTCCGAAGTGCTCGGTTCTATGACTCCCATCTCTAGCATTTTCTGTAGCTCCTTCCTCACTACCTCCCTCATTGGCCCTCTGATGGGATATGGATTGCATTTGATCGGTGGATGTTCCCCTGTATCTAAATCATGACAGATCAAATCAGTTCTCCCTGGGCAGTTTGTGAACAGGGTTGCAAACTCCTGCAACATTTCCTTTAATTGCCTTTGCTGTTCTACTGTCAGTGTCTCGTTAATAGGAATTTCTGCCAATCCTTCTCTCTTTCCGCTCTCTGCCACTAAATCAGGGATGTCATAATCTTCCTCCATCCAACTTTCCACTGACAATTGTTGCACTTCTCGCCTGACAATTTTTTTTAGCCGATTAATGTGAACCAACAAGGTCCCTCTTTCTGGGTCCTCCACTTGATAGTTTCCATCCCCACAACTCTTCATTACCTTGAACGGCCCACTCCACCTCAGATCTAATTTCCCCAGTCCTTCTGGTTTTAGCACCAAAGCGAGGTCTCCCTCCTGTAGCTGCCTAAATCTGGCTGATTTATCAAAGTACCATTTCTGCCTTTGCCTGGCCTCCACCATCGCCTCCTGAGCTGTTTGTCTTACACTCTGCAAAACCCTTTGCAAGTTTGCAAAATACTCTGCGGCTGGCTGTGGCATCTCTGAAGTCCATATCCCTTCCCAGTTTACTCTCAGCAGTTCTAAGACTCCAGGCAGCTTTCTCCCAAATACCATCTCATTCGGCGAAAAACCTCCCAACGAGGGGTGTACCGCTTCCCTATATGCGCTTACCAAGAATGGAATGAATTCATCCCAGTTCCTTTGATGTTCTGCACAGAAAGCCTTTAACATCCGGATAAGAGTCCCTCCCCACTTTTCAACCTGCCCATGCGACTGGGGATGATATGCTACACTTAATTTTTGCGTCACTCCTGCTAGATTATACAACTTCTGCATCACCCTGCTCACAAAAACGGTGCCCTGGTCAGATGTCACTACTCTAGGGAACCCATATGCAGCACAAAATTCCAACACCGCTTTGGCAACGCTTAGTGCATCAGCTGTTCTCAAAGGTATTGCTGCCGGGAAGCAAGTTGCCCTATCAATGATCACTAGAATAAATTTTTTTCCTGATTTGGAAGGTATAAAAGGTCCCTGAATGTCGATTTGAATGTCAGAAAAGGGGGTTTGAACAACTGGAATTTCTCCCAAGGGAACCTTTATGTGATCAGAAGCATGGCCAACTTTCTGACAGACTTCACACCCGGCAACATAGCTTTTCACGTCCTTGTGTATGCCAGGCCAGTAAAAGACTGAACTGATTTTAGCCAACGTCCTCTTAAACCCTAGATGGCCTGTCAATGGTAGATCATGCCCCACTCTTAAGATTTCTTCTCTGAATTTTCCTGGGACTACTAGCTGTTTTTCAGGCCCCCAATTAGAGCTGCTTTTCTTAGGCATATATTCCCTATATAGTAATCCATTTACCCAGACAAACCTGGTATCTCCAGGCTTGTCCAGTGCAGGCTTATTCTCTTCCACTGCTTCTCTGCATTCTTTAAGGGACTGGCACTCTTTTAACTCCTGTTTGTAACCTATTGGATCTGTGCTTACAAGGAAAGGCTCATCCCTTTGAATCGATTGCTCCTTTTCACTCCCCTTCATCTCCTTTTCCTTTCCTGTTGGCTGCTCTACCCAGCTTGCTACCTGGGGCAACTCGGGATTGACTTCACTTGCTTTCACTTGCCTTCTTGTCATTACCGGAAGTTGCGACACAGACTCTTTTGCTATTGATACTCTATATCGAATGTCCATGCCTACAAGGAACTGTGGATCCCGCCCCCTATGTACTAGAAGGGGAATGATATCACTCCAATCGCCCACTCCTACTTTCATAAACGTAACAGGTTGTTCTTTAGGTCTGGAGTCATAAGATCGTATTTCTATTTTCCCCTCTGCCTGGAGCCCTAACCCATAAAAAATGTCCTCGGACACACTTGACATGTCTGCTCCACTATCCCACACTGCCTGAAGGTCAATGCAATCTTGCAATCTCACTTGCATAGCCCTTTTTGAGCACACCAGCGTGCTTGTTCTGGGCTAATGTAACAAGAAATGGATCTCTTTGGCAAGGTGGCTAGCTCAATGTAGTTCATCTCTGAATATTTCTCTGGTTGTTGCTTATAGTCTTGGGGTCTTCCTTGCTTTTGTTCATTTTTTACCCCTGTTTTTCCTATCAACACTCTTAAGTCCTGAGGATCTACCTTACCCCTCCTGTCTGTCTGCACTTTTTCACTTGCATCACCCGTTGCTAGTTGGTCTTGAATGTCCATTTTCCAAACTTCAGGTTGCTGTTCCCCTCCGGCATTTAGTTGAGCTTGGGAGCAACTCGAGACCACTTGCACTTTTGGTTGATATCTATCACCCCTATTCGCCAGTTTAAAACACTGAGCTTTAATATGTCCTGGCTTTCTGCAGTAATGACAGATCACCTGGGCTGGGCTCAGATTTCCTGATCCCCTTCCTTCCTTAACTGGAGTCTTGGCTACAAACTGAGCTTGTTGTCTAAAAACTGTTCTGAAATTAGTTTGTTGCTCTTGTCTACCCTGCATGGAGGGAGGCATAAATTTTCCTCCTGGTCGTTTTCCATCTCCTTGCCAGTTCGAAGCTGAATAGTCAGCTGCAGCTATTTCATCCAATACTATTGCCAGCTGCTGAGTGGTGGCGGGCCTCTGCGCACGTGCTACTGCCGCATGCTCTGCTGGAATAGCTTGATAAATGTGCTCCCGAACTATTAACTCTAATAGATCGTAAAATGTCCGTGCTTGCGCTGCCTCAGTCCAACGAAGACACATTCTCTGCACCCTGTTGACAAATGAGCTGTATGATTCCTTTGGCTTAGGAACTGCCTGTCGAAAATTTTGCCGAAGTTGTTCTGTTGATAGTCCAAACTGCCTCAGGGCTAGCTGCTTAAAATATGAATAGTCCCTTGCTTGCTGGGGGGCGAGCTGTGCAAGTAACTCTGCAACCTCCCCATGCACACACCTGCACAGAGCTGCCATGTATTCAGTGTCTGGCAAATGGTAATCCTGTGCTGAAGCTTCAAATAAAGCAAAAAAAGTTGCCACATCATCTCCAGGTCTTAACTCAGGAAACTTTAACTTTGTCCATCTATCTTCTTGATTGCCTGCTAGATGCTGCTGCATCATGTTCATCTGCTGCCCATTTTGCCCGAGGAGCTGAGTCATTAGAGTGCATAACTGCTGCACTGGGTCAACTGGTTGCCCCTCCACTGCAGCTTCGCCTGCCTTCACTGCCGTCTCTACTCCCTTATCATTCTGTACTTCTGTTTGCCCAGCTTTCACATCTGTTCTCTGTTGTAACACCTTCCTCCTCAAGGCCACTTCATTGTTATCATACTCCTCTAGGATTTCTTTCATATCAAGTACTTTTTCCTGGGAGTATCTTCGAAAGGACTCTTCCAGGTAACCGGATGCCTCTAATCCTACTGAGGCTAAAACTGGATCCATGTTGTATAATATTCCCTCTGAATAGTCCATGGATCAACAGTCCTTGTTGATAGCCTTCTCTCACCTTTTGCCTGTTTGAACCGCTGCCACCATGTATGATTCAGGCCCCGGGTTCTGTACTGGACTCTCCAGCTTCCGGCTCCACACTTAGACTCGGCAGTTCAGGCAAAGTATATTTTATTAACAAAACAGCAAAAAAAGGCAATCTTACTTGACAAAGTTCAAAAGAATAGGGAGAGTCCAAGCTGCTTCCCTGATTTCCAAGACATAAACAATAGTTAAAAACGGCCGAAACTTACAGAAACTCCAACAGGCAGGGAATGCTCTGCTGAAAGGACGCACGCCTCCTCCCCTCAGCCTCCTTTTCCCTCTTATCTCTTCAAAGCCCCACTCAGATGCTGCCCCACCCTCTATCTGATTCAGCTGTTAATTAAGGTATCTCAGCTATGCCGTTCTTACGAAGCCGAGCACCAGGCAGTCCCTGTAATGACTTGCAGGATTGATCCTCCCCCTTCTGCCGTCCTTCAATTCTGTTGTGTTGGTATTTTACTCATGAGTCGGTCTCTTCCTTACAAACGTAAAAGTTAAAAAGAGCTGGAGCCAGCATACACCCCTGCCTGACTCCCTTGAGGGTGGAGATTTTATCTGTCAGGTGGCCCAACCCAGTACATCTAACCCTCAGGGAGGTTTGTTCGTGTAGAGCACGGATGAGGGCTAAAAGTCTCCTATCTATTGTGGAGACTTCAAGTTTACTCCATAGTACAGGTCGAGAGATGGAGTCAAAGGCCGCTTTAAGATCGATAAAGGCCGCATATAAAGATGGAGGTCCCTTGCGGGCATATTTTTCTATAAGATGCCGAAGTAGAAGACAGTGGTCCATTGTCAAGCTGCCCTGCCTGAACCCGGCTTGTTCCTGGACCATTGTATCTTCCTGCTCCAGCCAGAGTGTAAATTTTTCTAGAAGATGTTTAGCATATAGTTTACTAATAACACTTAGTAAACTAATAAGCCTATAGTTAGCAGGATCTTTCCGGTTACCTTTTTTTAAGAAAGGGACAACCACAGCCACCCCCCAGTCTTTTGGGACCTTCCTGTTGTGTCAATATAGGTAAATAGATGTGCTAGAAAGGGGGTCACCAATTTATGTTTTCCTTCAAAAATTCGGGAGAGATTCCATCCAGACCAGGGGCCTTGCCTCTTTTAAGTTGGCCTATCAGTGATGAGATCTCCTTTGGGGAAACCGAGGGCCAGCTCGGCAAGTCACTGAAAACTGTAGACATCGAAGAGGGGGCAGAATTGTCATTATACATATTCTGGAAGTATAGAATCCAAGTTTCAGATGAAATATGGGATTCCCTTGTTAAAATACTATTCCCCCTTTGACTGGAGATCAACCTCCAAAATGAGGCAGAGTTCTTTTCTTTGGCAGCTTGAATTAGAGCCCTCCATGCTTCCCTGGCATGTTCCTTCTTTTTCCTTTTAATTAAGTTTTTATAGGCTCGTTTCTTTTCTAGTAAGGCTAGATAGGCACTGGGCTCTTTCACAACAAAGTGGCCTATATAATCAGCATAGGCTTGAGAAAGTACCCTTTTTGCCTCCAAGCAGACTCTATCAAACCAAGGCTTTGACTTTGACTTAAAAGGATTAAAGGCTCTCTGATCCCACTCCTGAAGCAGGAGAGGAGCAAATTTCCTAATAAGGCCTTCATATAATGTCAATGGATTCTCAGTTTGGTTTACATTTGAGAAGGCAGTAGTATAATTTTGGATATTTTCTGTTGCCAGAATTGACTATCTAGATTGCTTGACCACCTAACAGGACATCTTTGTTGTTCCAGCCCTCTCATTTGGAATGGGTAACTTGTTTCACGACAAAGCCCCTGTGAGGTAACCGATATGTGAAGAGATAAAGGGAGATGATCACCATCTAAATATGGCAGAATTTTAAAGCTTTTAACCTTGGATAACAGAGATGTACATACTATGCAATAGTCTAAGGTACTAGCAGCCACCCCTGACATATAGGTGAAGCCTCCAGGGTAGTCACCTACTGTGGAGCCATTTAGAACTTGAAGATTTGTTTTAAACATTAACTTTGCCAAACATGCACCTGCATAATTAGATTTTCTATCTTTAAAGGATCTGGGTAGGAGCAAGCTTTCCACTCCCTCCGTTTGATCTCTAAAGAGTAGTTTATATTTGGCATCTAGAGAAGGATCGTCTGGGCCCAAGCGAGCGTTTAGATCACCCAGTAAAAGAAGCATAGCTTTGGGATGTGTCTCAACTATCAAAATGATGTAATTTTCCAGGGCAGCCCAATTCCTATCAATGTCTGTTTTTTTATATAGTGGTGGTAAATAACTATTTATTATGATCAGACTATCTCCTTTCCAGCAAAGCAATATTGCCATTGCCAACTGGTCAAGGGGCTGCAGTTCCTTGCAAGAGGCTTTTAAAGATGTTGAGACTAGAATACCCAGACCTCCTTTCATCCTCCCCCATCCCCTTCCCTTAACAGCCTTCATATTGAATTATATATAACCGTCCATTTCCAGGGGTGAGTCAGTCCAGGTTTCTTGTATTGCCAACATTTCCGGGATATGGTGCAGACAAAAAATCATCAGGCTTCTGGATAGCCATTTAGACCAGCCAGCTATATTCCACGAGATTAT
Source organism: Gekko gecko (assembly GCA_029375565.1). NCBI lineage: Eukaryota > Metazoa > Chordata > Lepidosauria > Squamata > Gekkonidae > Gekko > Gekko gecko. The sequence goes on along the minus strand of JAPDNY010000005.1, from coordinate 209,789,527 downwards.
TTCCAGGTCCCTCGATGACTTTGGCAATTTGCCACCTGCACCCAGTCATGCCAGGGCTATGTCCACACAAGGGCCGGTGTTACTAAATTCCCGTGCCGAAATCTGCAAAACTGGCTCCTGATCGGGGGCGTACATAGGGAGTACCATTTGATCCTCTCTCAATAATGGTGAACCAAGCCTCTCCGGGAGAAAAGCAGTATCCTTTTCATAAAATCCCTGGCAGTCTTTAGCCCGAGTAAACTCCCATTCTTTTATTTCTGCATCTATCAGTTCTTGGGCCAAAGATTTGTTTTCCCTTTGATCCTGAGCCATATAACAAGGGTGAATACAAAGCAGGACTCGTGGGTCCCAGTCAGAATCAGACCTACTGTTCGGAACAGAAGGTAACGCTGAAGAATGGGTAAGGGTTGAAACCTCCGTGTGGATTTTTCCTATTTTGCCATCGTGGGGTACTTCCAGTTCACAGCCCCGTCGCTCTATGGTTATAACGTCTGAAACTGGCTTTGAACTCAAAGCCATAGGTGAGTTATGTGAGGATTCTAGATCTGGCATAGAACTAGATGAGGATAGATTTATGACTTGTGGTTCTGATGGTTTGAGAAAATGCCCCGTTCTTGAGACTTCCACAGATATGGCTTCATTTACATTTGCATCCACTTCTGCCTCCGTGCGCTCAGGTTCCAAAAGAGCATTTAGGTGTAACAAGGAGGACTTTTGCAGTCTTTCAGACTTTACTGGGAGATTGATATTTTGATTTTTAATATTTTTAATATCACCCCCTGATTCCAGGAGGTCAGTTCTCAACTTGTCCAGCCTGTTAACAACGGCAGCTTGATCCTCTTTAGAGAGGGAAGGAAAGGACTTCAATAAATCATCCTCCAGGGAGTTATCAAGATCTATAGCTTCCAGCTTTTGCATATGGGCTGTTACAGATAGATGCTTCTCAAGGGCTTTAACTGCCACCTCCCCTGGTAGAAGGGATCCATCAGGTCAGGCTGCAGGGCAATCAGGTCGTGCTTAGCTCCAGACTCTTTATGTTTCTTAGAAAAGCAGGCGAAGAGCGGGGCTGGTTTCAATACGTTTAGAAAAACGCGGGCTGGAAAAACCCCTTTATTCTTTAGAATTTTAGTCTGCCTCATTATTAGGGAGGGAAACTTCCCGCTTAGAAACGTAATAAGAACTCTCTGCACCTGATTTGGTTGGCTAATTATCTCGAGTGTTTTCAGATCAATCCCAGCAATTGGCAGTCCTAATAGAATGCTCAGATGTTTTAACACCTTCTGTTTTGTGTCCCATGTTGGCAGCCTGCTTCGATATCTACAGACTGACAAGACAAATTTGTTTTGGCTGGAGGATCAACTGTAGTTTAGTACTTCCATCAACTCTTGTACTTTGCAGGGAAGGATCACAGAGGAAGTCTATTTGGGGGGGCGAAGCAGGTGTAATACCAGGCATATTGACAGAGCTAACAGGGCAGCATAGTTCTTTCTCAATTAATCTCCTAGGCCCCAGCTCTGTCAATTTATCAAGCTTCCCATTTATTTATTTTAAGTGTTCTAAAATGCATTTTACTGTCACAAAGGTCAAATCCAACAAATTTCTAAATTTCCCTTCGTTGTCACAGCAGTTTTCCTCGTCTGTTAAAGAGGCAGGCTTAGTTTTTGTAGTAGCAGTTCTCTCAGCTATTTTTTCCTCCTCCCCTTCAGCTAAAACAGCATATTTATTGAAGACAGGAATATTGTAGCCTTCCACATCCCCCCCAAAGAAGTCATCAATCTTAGATTGCTTACCGGGGGAGGAGAAGAATCCTCCACTTCTCTTGAGCGTTTTGGGCGTTTTCCAGCACTCATTATCGTATTATTTATAGCTGGCAGGTCCTGGACTTTTCAACAAAGAAGATAGCCAGCAAAATTCACTGGCTGAACTCTTACAGAGCATAAAACATCAATCCACTGATGATAAGCTAAAAAACCTTGAAGTCCTGAGAAATCCTTAGAATCCTTGGGGATTCAGGGTTATGTCTGCTGCAGCCGCCGCCATCTTCCAACCTCTCCACCTCCTCCTGTCAAGCAGCTTCCTTATATATTGGCCTCTCTTATTTGTAAAAAGCTATGCCACACCAAAGAAATTCAAAGCAGAGCAGCTGTCCCAAACGATAATAAACTTATGCTAGTAACAGTGATACTTCTATAAAGTAAACTTGCTGCCATGGCTATACATACCTCTTAGCAGTCTTTTGGCGAGAGAATGTATGACACTATGTAGGAACTGTGGGTATGGCTTATGAAGACCAGTGGGAGGGGCTAGACCTGTAGAACATTATTAAGCCCTCTATAATTCAAGCCAGAATAAGCCTCCCTACAGCAATGGTAAATATGAACAGTAATTTTGCCGCCTTAGAATTTCAGTACTCAGAAAATTGCAAATCAAGAATCTGTCTCATTATACCATCCACCCCATTTGGAACTGCTTAATAGCATCCAGGTTGAGTTAACATCAACACTATTCCTTCAGCAACTTCCTACTGTACCTTATTTCATTTCATCCTGCTCTAGGCTTTATGTTTTGCCTAACAGTTGGGATTGACTCACATTCACTTTGAGAAAACCGGATTGGATCTTGTTTTGAGCTGTTTGTATATATAAATCTGTTGTGTATATAAATCAATCTGCTGGATATTATACAACTCAGGTGTCTGATGAAGCAAACTGACACATAAAAGCTTACACTGGAATAAACATCATTAGTGCCACTAGATTCCTGTCTTATTCTGCTACTACAGACTAACACAGCTACCCATCTGGAATTACCAGACAGCCTTGTATGAATTATTCTCACCAGTGTGCATCTCAATAGCAGTACTGCCTGAAAACTGAATCTTAACTCCTTGCCAGGTATTTTAGTCCTCTTCCTCCTCCTCCTGAGCTTCACCTCAGATCCCGTGGACCCTTTCCTTTAACAGTGGCACTTTACACTGGCATAAAGAAGCCTTCTGCTGATGAGAAAACATCCACCTGCAGAACAATGGAAGTCTTTGTGCCACAGAAAAAGTGCATGTTAGCTCCTATCCTATATCTAGCCTTTATCCTAGATCTGTTAATAGCCTCCTTTGCTTGCCCCCAGTACTCTTCCAAATCTTTCCAAGACACTTTAGTAAAGGTTGTCCATGTTGTAAGTGGAGTCTCCCCTTTCAGAAGCCCCAGAAATCAACTTAAAAGGTCTGAGTTGTGCTACTTTGGAACATGCAAACTAGAAGAGTCAAGATCCTTAGCAGCAACTTAAGTAGGTGATAGATTGCCAAATGTTGTCAGGTTTTTGTTTCCCTTACAGTAAAAGTAGCACAATTCTGTGTCTGGTGGGAAGACAGATTTGCTTCACATGGGCTTGCATAAATTAACTCCCCTTTTGCATGCCACCAAGCAACAGCTCCTGTCCATTGGAATACAAACATAGTATCAATTATGCATAGCCGGTGCCCTTGCAGTATCAAGTTTACAGCATGTATCATTCATAGCTGGCCTCGTACACCACAATAGGCCATGATTTTTGGTGCTGCTGCTGAGGGGCTAGACTGTCTTCCCCTAACAGGCAGAGATTAATGACTTTCCTAATACAAACCAGAAACTGGGAATGTGTTAATCTTGTACTTCTATGTATATTTTCACACAGCATCCAATCCCTGCCCTGAACCTCAAAGCAATCTTCCATTGGTGGTAACCTAGTCAGTAGGTGTGGACATCAGCATCTCCTAAAGAATTCCACATTACATTTTAAAAAATGTTTTAAAACCATAACGCAGAAGGAAAACTGATGCACGACCAACTTCTCACCCCACATCCGTGCACTAGAAATTCAGCTTTGCCTTTTCATCTTCACTTAAGCTTCTTTGCCACCTGAAAACTGGAAACTTAACAGTTATTGTCCTCTGCCTAGGTTGTGTAACTGTTACATTTGAAAGTTATCATGAAAGGGCTTGGCGTGATGTGGTCCAACTTAGCAAGGAACAGTGAAAGTTATCTTTAAAATATAAGATCTATGGATCATTAATTAGAGATTTCCAGGGGAGGTGGAATAGGTTCTATTTAGTTTAGAACTATTTATTTCTGTTAGTTTTAAGATAAATATTGATTGATATGTTCGATATGTTCATATACAAAGTAAGAGTTTTCCTAACATACATTTCTGCACTTGTGCAGTACAACAGAGGAAAAACAGGTTGCTTACCTGTAACTGATGATCTTCGAGTGGTCATCTGTGCAGTCACACCTATGGGATCTAGTGCGCCTGCGCTGATCTAATCGGTGCTGTACAAAGCTCACAAAGGGATTTTCGCGCCTCCGCCCTGAGCATGCGCGGGAACCCCAAATACAAATGCCCAAAGGGGCGGGGCGCGGACATCCCGCCAGTTCCTTCTGACTGCTATCAACCAAAGTCACGAGAGAAAAAACAACTGAGGATGACAGCAGTGGGGAAGGATGGGCAGGTGGTATGACCACACAGATGACCACTCGAAGAGCATCAGTTACAGGTAAGCAACCCGTTTATCTTCTTTGTGGTCTCTGTGCATCACACCTATGGGAGATTATAAAGCAGTGGCTCACCTGGAGGTGGGCGCTGTCAGATTCAGTAAGCCGCAGAGGACAGGACCAAATTACCCAAGTCACCCTTTTGTTGTACTCCAGAGTGTAGTGCTTGATGAACGTGGTTGGCGTGGACCACGTAGCAGCTCTACAGATGGAGGACAGTGATGCACTCTTCAGGAAGGCCGTGGAAGTCGCCATGGACCTGGTGAAGTGCGCCTTCAGGTGAATAGGGAGAGGGTGCTTTGATAAGGAATAGCACAACCTGATTGTCTCAACAATCCACTTGGACAGGCATTGACTTGAGATTTGTGACCCAAAGGAAGCAGTGGAGTAAGACAGGAATAGATTGTTGTCCCTTCTGGTGGGCTGAGTCCTATTCAGGTAGAAGAGGAGTGCCCTCTTGACATCCAAAGAGTGAAGCAAACATTATTCTTCCCCTTCAGGATGTGAAAAGAAGTCAGACAGAAATATGTCAGAGGTTAGGTGGAACTCTGAGAATATTTTTGGTAGAAACGAGACATCCGGCACCAGACGAACCCCGTTTGGCAAAATGACTAAGTATGGAGGATCATGACGTAGTGCCATCAGTTCTCTGACCCTCCTAGCCAATGTGATTGCCACTAGGAATGCTGTTTTCCAGGCTGCATATTGCAAGTCACAGGTTGCCATAGGTTCAAATGGTTTCCTGGTAAGGTAGCAGAGCACCAATGGAAAATCCCACAGCTCTGCAGGAGCACTGAATCAGACCTTGGAGTAACTTCTTTGTAGTCGGATGGGAGAAAACAGAGTAGCCATCCAGGCCATTATGGTGTGCAGAAATGACCACCAAGAAGACCTTGATGGAGGAGTGGGAAAGGAATTCAAGGATTCTGTCCAGACCAACAGACGTTGGAGAAGTAGTTGATGTCTGCAGGAAGGAAAGGAACCTGAGCCACTTCCTGTGGTAAGATAGACGGGTGGATGCCTTCCTGGCATTGAGGAGAACTTCTGAGACACGATCAGAGAAGGTTATCACCCTATCAGCCAGGCCGTCAATTTTAGAATGTCCACCTCGGTGTGAAGAAGCATCCCATTCTTTGTGAGAAGGAGGTCTGGCACCTTGGGGAAGTGGTGGTACTTACCCCTCGCAAGTTGAAGTAGCGTGGTGAACCATGGTTGTCTGGGCCACCAGGGAGCCAGTATAATACATTCTGGCATGACCCTGGCCAGTTTCTAGATGACCCATAGCATGAGAGGTAGAGGAGGAAACATCCCCATGGATGGAGGAGGCCATCTCCTAGAAAGAGAGGATCCGCTCCCCCCTGACTGCAGAAGAATGGGCATTTAGCGTTCTTTCTGGAGGCGAAGACATCTATCTCCAGAGTGCCCCATTTCTGAAAGAGGGGATGAAGGTAGGTCCAATTCAGCTCCCACTCATGATGTTGCGAGAGGCCCCTGTTGAGGAGGTTGGCCTGTACGTTGCAGGTTCCCGGAATGTGGGTGGCAACAGAGAAGATGTTCTTCACTACGCACCAGTCCCACAGGTTGACAGCCAGATGGCAGAGGCTCTGGGACACCGTCCCACTTTGGCAGTTGATGTAGCTGAGCATCATGGTATTGTCTGTCAAGACAGCTACGCAGTGGTCCCGAAGAATGGGCTGAAAGGAGCTCAATGCTAGCTTTATGGCAAGCAGTTCTAGGTAATTTATGTGCTTGGTTGGAGTGAGAGCATCCCACTGGTACCCGACACTGATGCCATTGAGATGGACTTCCCATCCCCACAGGGAGGCATCAGTGGCCAGTGTGAGACACAGGCTTGGAGGGTGGAAGGGAGCACCTTGAGTAAGGTTGGGTGTTATTGTCCACCAGAATAGAGAGGACTGGACATTTGGTGGGGGCTGGAGGTGCAAGGATTGTGCCATTCTGAGCAGTCTGAAATGATGCAGGAACCACATCTGCAGAAGTCTCATGTGCAGTTTCGCTAATGGCAACACAGTTGTGGTGGCCGACATGTGACCCAACAAACATTGGATTTGAAAAGCCGTAAAGATTTGTCTGGACCTCTGAAGCTAGAGACGACAGGGTTGCCACCCTGTCTGCAGGAAGGTAAGCCCTGCATGTGGTAGAGTCCAGGACCGCATCAATGAACTGCACACTCTGTGATGGCTGTAGATGGGACTTCCCATGGTTGACCCGAAGGCCAAGGGAGGACAGGAGATGGAGTGTCTGAGCAATATGATCCCTCAGGATCATAGAGGAATCCGCCACTAAAAGCCAATGGTCTATGTAGTGAAAGATGGAAATCCCTTGCAGACGAAGATAAGCCACCACCACCACCACCGTCTTCGTGAAGACCCTTGGCGCCATGCATAGACCGAATGGGAGACATTTGTACTGGAAGTGGAGGTCCCCTATAGTGAAACGGAGGTACCTCCGGTGGGATGGATGGATGTTGAGATGAAATTAAGCATCCTGGAGGTTGATGGTTGCCATCCAGGAGCCCCGAGCCAGAAGAGGGAGGATTACTTTCAAAGATGTCATCTTGAATTTTTGGTATTGCACAAAGATGTTGAGGCCCCTCAGGTCTAAGATTAGGTGCAAGCCCCCGTCCCGTTTTGGAATGGCGAAATAACGAGAGTAAAAACCTGTCCCCACGTATGCCCTCGGCACTTGCTCTATCGCATCCTTCTCCAAGAGGGAACTGACCTCTTGTAGAAAAATGGAAGAGGGAGGGGTGGTTTGAAAGATGGGTAATGCTGGTAAGTCCACAAATTCTATCAAGTAGCCATGGGTCAGAATGGATAGCACCCAACTGTCCATGATAATGTCCTGCCACACATGGAGGAAAGGGAAAGGTGGGTGGATTCCCCTGTAATAATGGTGGGGAAGTCAAAGGCCCTATTTGGTAGTCTTTTGGGACTTTGCTCTAGACTGATGTTGCTGAGAGCCGTATCTTGATTTTGTCGGGTACTGGTACTGTTGACATTGTCCCGACGGAGACTGGCGAGGCCTCCAAGCACCTTCTATTGATGGTTTAGTAGGATAAGGGTGTTTGGAGCCATAGCAGGACCAGGAGCGCTGGCGGTATGACTTGGAGGGAGCAGAGACACCCAAAGATCTAGACACTTTAATGCTCTTATCCATCTCTTGTAAGGCCAAGTCCGTGGATGCGTGGAAGAGGCCCTCCCCATCGAAGGGCAGATCTTCAATATAAGCCCTAGTATCAGGGGGCAAGGAGGTCGTCCTCAGCCAGAAGTGCCGATGAAGGGCCACCGCTGAAGACATTGTGGTGGAGAATTGGCAGTATTTAGAAGCTGCTTAGCTATGACCAAGCCTTCCTTTTGCAGGGCCCGAGCTTCCTGGGTTTTGTCCTCGAGAATGGAGGGTAGAAGGTCTGCCATTCTCTGCCATAGCACATACTGGTATCGTCCCATACAAGCTATATAATTTGATGCCTTGATACCTAAGGCACCTGCAGAGTAAAAACATTTCCCAAAGGCATCCAGCTTCTTACTCTCCTTGTCTGAAGGAGCAATGTTGGTATGTCTATTTTTAGAACATGATGAGATTACCATTGAGTTTGGTTTTGGATGCACATAGAGGAAATCTGCCCCCTCCTCTTGAACTCGGTACATATGATCCAATCGTTTGGTTGATACCGGTGCAGATGAAGGTTTCTCCCAGGGAGTTTTTACCGCTTGAAGGAGGACCTTCAACATTGGTAAGGAGATAGGCATCGATGTGTCCATCAGGACCATGTCATAGACCTTGACCGATACCGACAGCTGCGGTTGAATGATGGATAACCTAAGGAGTGAGCCATCCTCTTAAATCGCCGTAGGATGACATGTCTTCTGATGGAGAGATTGGGATATCCTCAGAGACATTTTGCTTCAGAGGCATCCCCCGGAGAGGTCTCATCCTCAGACTGGTTGCCTTCAGACATGCCCTGAGAGGTTTCCGAATGTGACCCAGATCCCTGGGTCGGTGCCGATGCTAACAGCTTTTGGGGGGACGGTGGGAGGGAGGTATCCAACAGCAGTGGGGAAGGCGGTGGTTTCGACAGCGTCACAGATGGTGGTGGACAACGCGGAGATTGGGACTGGGAAAAACGATTGTCCCAGTCATCCTGTCCCCTAGGTGGCAGCCATGGCATTGAGGAGAAGAACAAGGCATATGCTGTCGATGATCGTATGGAGGATACACCGATGGCACGTATCGATACTGGGAGGGTGAATCTCGACCAACGTTCGATCTAGAAAAACGCTCTCTCCTGGATGGGTGGTATCAATCAGGATGAAACTGGTAGTCGTCCCATCGACCTCGGTCATCAGGGAAGGGAGAGTGAGACCTATCCTTCAGTCGGTATCGTCCGTTGCGATCGGAATGACCACTAGCCCAGGAAGTAGTTGACGGAGAACGAGGACCGACAGCCTGAGTCTCTGATATCAAATCATCCTCGGCTTCGGAAGCCAATACGGATGGAGGATAGTGAGCCAGCTTCATCTCCAACACCGGAGGGTTCAGCTGCCTGGATGGTGAATCCAGTATTTCAATCAGAGGCTCTGATTGGATTCTAGGCAGCTCCAGTGTGGACTGGCATGCCGGTAGGGAATGTGACTGCTTTTCAATTGGCAGTGCAGAGCCCTTGGGAAGTGCTATGCTGCTCAACTCTTGAGATTTATGCAAGTTCCCAGTAGTCAACTTATGAGCTGTATGCCTCCGTGACTTGTCCTTCTTGGGTTTCTTCACTGGCGTCGAGACGGAAGAGACCGATTTCGAAGAATGCTTTTTTGTGGGGGCAGGCCCCGTATTGGAAGCCGATTTGCCAGGTCAACGTGGCTTCGGTGTCAGAGGTACTAATTTCTCTCTCAGCACCGACATCGACGGTTGAGATGTAGTCGATGTAGAAGGTACAGGAGGAGGCTCCGCTGACATCATAAATGCAGGAGGGGCAAGAGCTCATTCCCAGAGAGCGACTTTAAGTCTCACAGCCCTGTTTTTGTGCATCTAGTTTCGCCCAGACAGATGATGCAGAGTGTGCTCGTCTCGAGGGGCTGATCTACTGCCGTACAAAGCACACCTCTTGAAGCACCCCCACTTTCTATCCATAAACCGATTCTTTGCCTGAGGGAAGGGAGGGCTTGGGGGGTGGCCTAAGGTCCGAAGACCATGGAAAGTTCTCACCCCGGACACTCCCAGTCATCCCATGAGGCAGAAGTCCAATAAAATGTAGAAAAATATTGAAAGCAGAAAAATTGTGAGGGAAAAAACTAATGAACACCAACCGACGATCTAGCTGTTAACAGCGCGGCGGTCAGAAGAGAACTGGTGGGATGTCCACGCCCCGCCCCCTTGGGCATACGCAGTTGGGGTTCCCATGCAGGCTCAGGGCGGAGGCATGAAAATCCCTTTGTGAGCTTTGTACAACACCGATCAGATCAGCGCAGGCACACTAGATCCCATAAGTGTGATGCACAGAGACCACGAAGAAAATCTGGAAACATGATGGTCATCAAAATTCTTCATCTTGGAAACATTATTGAAGTTCAAAATCCAGGCATCTACAACGAGGCAGGCCACATAAAAGACATAGCCCAGAACAGCCCAGCTGTATCAGACTACCCATGTGCATCCTGTTTCTCAGAACTATTAGATGGCCTGAAAGCTCAGTAGCAACCATGATCAAAGGTATACTGCCCGTGAACAAGAAGATTCCACACATCAGGAGAACCATCAATTGACTGATTTCTCCATGAATTTGCCTAATCTCCTTTTTAGCGGTGTTTCAAATTTGCAGCCACAAGCCAGCATATACAAGTGTTTCCAAGTGCAGAATTGCACAATATTCAATAATCAATGTTTTTCTTTGGCTTAGTGGTTAAGACTTGAAAGTTGGAAAGATACTTTTCTGATGCACAAAGTGTACTACTGTGATTTGATCCTTATCACCTGTTGTTTTATACTTCATGTTTCAATTGTTTATTGTTATATATGTTTATTCAAATAAAGCTTAAAAAAAGAATTATTATTCTTTTTTTATACCAGAGGTATTGTGCCTGGCTTAAAAAAACAACAACAATGCTACACAGACATCCTAATCAAAGGGATATATTTTCACAAAACAACAACTTTTATATACAAAAGCCAACCCAAATCAAAAATAGCTTTTTAACCAAATGCAATGCAAAAGTTCAATCAGCTGTGCTGGCCCTGATTAGAACTTGGCTAATGTTAGAAAGGCAAATCAGACACTATCTACACACAAGCTGTTGCCAATTTCATGAAATGCATGACACAAATAGATTTTCCCATGTAGCACACTCAATGTCCCCAAAATAACAGAACACGCACATATTTGACTTCATGTAATTTGTGTATCAGGCAATACTGATCCTTCATTTCCAGTTTTCTAATACATATTAAGTTTGCACAGGTGCTAAACAAGAGCAAAGAAAGGGGAGAAGATGACCACCAATGGAGTCCAAAGCTTCTTTGCTTCAAGGGACGGGTGACCCTGATACTTCATGAGGAGGATCCACCTCCAAAATAAGTTAAAGAGAAGAAAGCCACAGCTAATACACACCTCTCATTTACACACAAATACCACAACATGAGACATGCCAATCTACATGCAGCCATCATTCTTTTCCACAATGTTCTCAAATAGTTTTCCTGAAAAGGAAAAGCAGTGCACTCTAGAAAAGACATGGGATTGGATCCTACCACCTCTTCTGCTCTCTTGCCCCATTCCACTCCTCCCTGCAGCTCTCATCCTACAATGATGTGTTCCATGATGTGTGTTCCAGGATGCCCAGCATAGCTTTTTTTGGTGGCTTCTTACATAAACAACTGTGCTTATTTTTCCAATTAGTCTCTATAGCATAGGTTCTTCACGTGGGGTCCACAGATCCCCAAAGGGCCTGTGGCTAGATTCCAAGGGGCCTATGAACTTGGAGAGGAAAAAAATTACATCTTTATTTTGACTAACCTCTAATGGAAACTTACCATTTCCTTCCATTATGAATGTAGGTGACAAAACACAGTTGTATTAGCAATACCTGTGACTCTGTCACGAATAGTAAACACAGATATTTTCATATCACATTATGGCTGCTGCAGGTATCTTGAAATATCATTTATGCTCATCTCTACTTTGAAAGGATCCATAGGCTTCACCAGACTGCCAAAAGAGGTTCATGGCACAAAGGAAGTTAAGAACCCCTGCTCTACAGTAATGAGGGCTAGAAACTTGAAAGACAAGACTGAACAACAACTTGTTTGCCATATAAAGTTGGGCTAAGTGTACAACTGTCCACTGTTCAGGTCACCTCATTCTCCCCTTCTCTCAGGAGTCCATACTGAGACCAAGAATGTCACATGTATACTTCCAAAGCATGGGCTTTAACCTGAAACTCCCCCCCCCAAGTTGGAAAGGTAATTTCAATTTTTGCCATCCTTTCCCCCTCAAACTACAAACCACCTCTAGACACCCTGCATTCTTCCTGGCCTCCTCCCTCACCCTTGCACTCCTAACAATGGAAAAGAAGCAGGAGAGGGAAGGTGGGAAAGCTGCTATTCCTCTTGCCAAGCTCCACTCTACTTTGGATCCAAGCCTTAACGAATGACTAACTGCTGAGAAAATTAACAAGTAAACAAAATAAGTGGAAAATGGAAGTAAAGAGAGGATCTATAGTGAACCAGATACGAGATGTGGGTTTTTCACAGCACCCTTTTGTAAAATATCCTCTATTACAAAGCACTGTGGGATCACCAAAAGGAAAACTTGACAAGGCACTTTTCAGTTCCTTTTATTTTAAAGAACAGAACATCTATTATGTATTCGTCCAAGCCCTGACCACGTATCAGTTCATTCTCTTACCTTCTTCCTCCCTACCAAGACACACATGGAGGTAGTGCAGGACCTCACGTGATAGGTGTCATATTTTTGTCCTGCCTTCCTTAGGGTTCTGCTGAAAGGGGAAATGTGCAACACAGCCCCATGGTGGTACTGAAAGGTGTCCTGTCATTACCCCTGTTTATGAGCAGAATATTCTGTAACCTACCTATTAAGTTCTGTTGATATACCTGGTCAATTTTTCTCACAATTTTATATCTTGCACATATTATCAGGAAGTTTTTGACCTGCTCACAAGTATACGTCAAAGAACTGTGCGGAACATACTTTCAGTAAAAAGGAAATGGTGCTGTCTAGACAGAAACCTGGCAAAAGCCACATTATTACTGATTATAAATGCTTGAACAGCATGTCAGTGCATTACTTACAGATGTGTGCAATGGAGTTTACCATATTCATATTCTGCCCAACCCCAAACAAGCCCCCTTGCCCTTCCTCCAGTTTTCCAGAAGAACACACCTTAAACTAGCTATGCTGGAAATTTCTAGAGCCTAGCATCAGTGCACCTTTCCTCAGATGTTCTGGATTGACAATAAACGTCTGCAGCACCCAACAATGTCCTGTTTGGGACACTAGGGAAATTAAAGAACATGTAAAGGACTACCCTATATGCCTGCACAAGTAGTCCAAACGTTATAAGACCACCACCATGATGTGAAAGCAGGCCTGCAATTACAAGAACACTTGGCTCGTTAAACAAAGAGAACACAAAATGGCTGAACATGCTGTGCTTGCTACCAAGGGTCTGCTTCGATTGATAAGGCAATGCACAGGGCAACGGCCCTTGCATAATTCCATAGAGCTTTGCCAATGAAGTGGCAGCTGGAAAGCCTTGTTACAAGCTCATTCCACCAGCCTTCATTTCCTCAAGAGGATGCCACCTCAAAGCTATGTACAAGCATCAAAGCAGTAGCCTATGTACTAAAAACTAAGGGGCAAAAAAGTGATGCTCAACAGGATCTCACGTTTATTATTGAGAAGTGATTAATGGTGAAAGAAAGGCAATGCCCATTCCTCATTGGCTTAACAAGAAAACTGAAGAAACATTCACTACACAGTTACAATATTTTTCTTCCAAAATTAATTTTCCTGTAAACAAACAAGGGTTTTTTTTACCACTGTTCTTTCTAGCCTTCAAATGAAATCAATCCAGACTTAATCTGTAATCCATATAATGCACAAGAACAGAACATTTCTTAGGACTTCTTTGCACTTTGCATTTGACTTTTTTGAGTGACAGAGGGTCAGAGAAAATCAAGCATTCCCCCTGAGACAGACCTGTCGACAAATTCCATCCAAATCTTCTAGGCATAAGAAAAAAACTCAAATTCATCATAAAATTCTTCTTCCAGTCTGTGGGGGAAGGGAAAAAGTTATTCATTCCACGTCCTATGGTGGATGTCCAAAAGAAAGTCACAACTCGGTGTTCCAAGTGCAAATGCCAAAAACAAAACAAAAAAACAACCACCAAGGGGAAGATGGGTTCAAAAAGGTTTAAGGAAAAGGGGGAAGCGGCAGGTTTAAAAATGAGAGAAAAAAGGCATACGCCACTTACGGACTTTAAAATCCGATTAACATAGTAAAACGACAAAAAAACCAAAGCATATGCTCTGAAATCACAATCAAAGCCAAAAAGGGGAGAGTTTTCACCTATACTCTACCTAGAAGGGTTTGTTGTTGTTTTTTTCTTTGTTTTTTAAGTCCTATGTATCTTGTGAAATGCCAATACTTTTTTATTTAAACTGAAAGTTTTTGAGTCTTTTTGAAGTCAATGAAACAAGTCCTAATTCTCTTGGTGTAGTTTTCCTTCCTGTCTGAAAGACATTCAAGTTGCAACATCTGCTGCAGTCTCTGTGGAAGGGACCATTGTTCTACTTCACACGGCCTTGGCGTTCCTACAGCAGAGAGGGAAGAAAAAGAGAAGGTTAAAGGAATGCCAGTGTGGGTAGCTTTGCAATATGTTTCTTACACTGTTATATACTTCAAGGGCTTCTGATGATAGCCATTCCTTTTTTTAAATTTTAACAACATCTTTGAAAATATACAAGATATAGAAAAATATAATAGAATAAAAAAGATTACCAGCTGCAACCCCAAGTCCTCTCTCTCTCTCTCTCTCTCTCTCTCTCTCTGTGTATACACACACACTCACACACAAGAATGCACAATACAACTATATACCAACTGTAACCCCAACAACTCAACAGATAACACAGGAACAGCCTTTCACAATTCCTTACAGCAGATTAATATGTGGACTGAAAAAACAAAGATGTCCATAAAAAACCTACCATTCCTTCCTTTACTCCCCATATCACCCTAGAAAAAAATCAAGCCATGAAGGCTGGGACTTCTCGGAAGTATCTCCAGCTCATTCAAGAAAGAAACAATAGGAAACCACAATGCTACAAATCTCTGTTGGTAAGTTCCAAAATTAAGTACGGAAGGATGTTGAGATATTTTTCCGAGAAAAAAAATGTTCCCACAACTTTTGTCCCCATTCCTGTATAGTTGGTCTTTCCAATGAGCTGCCAGAGTGAGTCTCTCACTGTTGCCAGCAACAACGCCACTAATTCCTTTTTAGCCTTCTCTTTGTTAGTCATTGGATACCAACTTTCTAGAAGAAATATTTCTGATTGAAAAGGTAAATCTATTCCTGAAATAACTTTAATCTGATAAGCAATTTGTTCCCAGTAATGTTGGACTTTTGAACAAGACCACCAACAATGTAAAAAATCTCTCATCTCCTCACATTTTTTCCAACATTTTGCTGATGTGGCAACTCCCCATCATTTTTAGCCTACTAAGGTATAGTACCATTGTGCGATCATTTCATATCTTTGGTATTTTATGGATACAATCTTTGATGTATTACTACAATTATTCCATATATGTTCCCAATCCTGATCTGTCAGTCTGCCTTCAGAATCTATTTCCCATTGCTTCTGATATAAAACTTCCTTTTGTGTGGCTAATGTTAAGAGTACAGTATACAATTTAGAAAAAACTCCTTTCGTATTCTCCTGCAGTTTCTTCAGAAAAGCTTCAAAATCTGTAAGAGGACGTTCTAAAGCCTCTTTAATATATTTAGATTGTATCAGACTTTGTATCTGTAAATACCTAAATCAGTTCATTTTATGTCCAGTTCTTTATTTCATTTTTTTAAGAGTATACCTTTTGGCACTATCGAGTATAACGTATCTAGCCCTGCTTGCTCCCAGATTACAAAATTCTGGTTGGCTTGAGCTGGAGGGAACCAATCTTGATTAATTATTGTAGACAATTTAGATATACCTGGCAAAAGAGATTGTCTGTATTTATGCCAGATTTTAATCCCTAAATTGGTGTACATAAGAACAACATAAGAACATAAGAGAAGCCAATGTTGAATCAGGCCAATGGCCCATCCAGTCCAACACTCTGTCACACAGTGGCCAAAATATACCAGGTGCCATCAGGAGGTCCAGCAGCGGGGCCAGGACACCAGAAGCCCCTCCACTGCTGCCCCCTCCAGCACCAAGAATAGAGTGCATCACCTGCCCCAGACTGAGAGTTCCCATCTATACCCTGTGGCTAATAGCCACTGATGGACTTCTGCTCCATATGTTTATTTAATTCCCTCTTGGAACTGTCCATGCTTGTAGCTGCCACCACCTCCTGTGGCAGTGAATTCCATATGTTAATCACTCTTTGAGTGAAGAAGTATTTCCTTTTATCTGTTCTAATCCGACTGCTCAGTAATTTCATGGAGTGCCCACGAGTTCTTGTATTGTGAGAAAGGGAGAAAAGTACTTCTTTCTCAACCTGCTCTATCCCATGTATAATCTTATAAACCTCAATCATGTCACCTCTCAGCCGTCATTTCTCCAAGCTAAAGAGCCCCAAGCATTTTAACCTTTCTTCATAGGGAAGAAATTACTTTTTCTTAAATTTTCACTTAAATTACTTTTTCTATTTGAAGTGGTCTTTTTATTCCAAAAGTATACCCTCAACTTGTTGGGCTTTGTATAATATTCCTCAATTTGTGCCCAATTTGTGCCCAATTTGGTTGTTTTTCCAAAGTCAAGGCCCTTGAGAGGCTAGATTGAATGCCTCATAAGACTGGGGTCTTCTGATTGAATCAAAATTGATCCTAGGAGCCCAGATAAAATTATTTAATGTTGATTGCCAAACCTCTATCTCTTGATTTGTTAATGCAATGGGTACGGTTTGAAATAAGAAGACAAACCAAGGCAAAATAAAACCTTTAACAAAATGCAATCTATCTGCCCATGTCAAGCCTATTTTACTTCATTTCTGTATTTGTTCTTTTATACTCCTATAAGTACTTTCATAATTATGATGTTCCAACTTATCAAGACTCGTTGGAATTTGTACCTGAAAAGATCTCCATTTTTCTTTTACCCAGGTGTATGGGAAACTTAGCTTCAATGCTTTTCGAACTGAAGGTAGGATTTCTATAGGATATATCATTGACTTGTTCTAATTGACTCTCAGCCCTGATAACAAGACATATTTATCTAGATGTAATCCAGGAAGTGAAGATCCAAAAGATAAAAGGCCAAATCATCTGCATATAAGCATAATTTATGCTCCACCTCTCGTATTCTAATCCCCCTAATGTTGATGTTCTGTCTAATTTGCTCTGCTAGAGGCTCCATCACCACAGCAAACAACAATGGAGACAGGACATCCTTGTCCTGTTCCCCTATTTATAATTCCCCCCCCCAAAAAATACATCAGTTACTTTTGTTACAGCTACTGAATTTTTATACCAAGCACTTACTGTGGTCCTAATTTTTTATCAGTTCTTTAAGGAAGTCTACTTCCAAGCTATCAAAGGCTTTTTCTATGTTTTCCTTTGTATAATTATTATCACAACAAACTGTTATGGTAAAATTATACACAAATTTTAATGAGGTTATTCATGATTTATCATATAACTGATAAGATAGGATAAAATGTTACTATATTATGAGAAAATAGTAGAATGTTGAGTAGGTTGTTATAGTGGTTTAAAGTTATGTTACATAATCGTCCTATTTGAATCAAGGATTGTCCTTTATACCTGAAAAAATGCCCTTTACACTATATTTTGGTAACCTTACCTTTTATTCTTTCTCCTAACCCCTTTTTTTATTCTGTATTCCCTCAAAATAATTTTAAAAAAAGAAAGAAAGCTTTTTCTATGTCAACTTCTGATATTACAGAATCTTGGTTACTATTTTTGCCAAATTTTATAATGCTCAACGTTCTCCATATATTGTCCATTAACATTCTATTTGGTATGAATGCCGTCTGGTCCATTCCAATATAGTTATTTATGATTTTTGCAGTCTATTAGCTATACACTTGGAGAATATATTTGCATCTACATTAAGCAGAGCAATGGGACGATATGATGATGGATCAACTGGAACTTTATTTTAGAGCCATTCCTTATTACAGACATTCAGCTGATCTGAGGAACCTCTTCAGGTGCCAAACCCATCTAAATAATGCACCACACAGTTTAGTCAACTTCTACTTTTTACATCTCCCTCATGGATCACTGCCTTGTCGTGGCGAGGGGGCTTGCGTGGTTCGATGAGGCTGTGGGCTATGTTGTGGAGGGCCACCCAGGACGGACAGCCCACAGCAGAGAACTCAGACCAAGCATGATCCCCTGGAGAAGGAAATGGCAACCCACTCCAGTATCTCTGCCAAGAAAACCACATGGACAGTAACAAAAGGCTAAAAGATATGACGCCGGAAGATGAGCCCCTCAGGTCGGAAGGTGCCCAATATGCTACTGGGGAAGAGCAGAGGGCAAGTACTAGTAACCCCAGAACGAGTGAAGCAGCTGGGCCAAAGCCGAAAGGACGCTCAGTTGTGGATGTGTCTGACGGTGAAAGGAAAGTCCGATGCTGCAAAGAACAATACTGCATAGGAACCTGGAATGTAAGATCTATGAATCAAGGTAAGCTTGACGTGGTCAAAAATGAGATGGCAAGAATGAACATCGACATCTTGGGAATCAGTGAGCTAAAGTGGACAGGAATGGGTGAATTTAACTCAGAAGACCATTACATCTACTACTGTGGCCAGGAATCCTGTAGAAAAAATGGTGTGGCCTTTATAGGTAACAAGAGAGTGAGAAAGGCAGTACTGGAATACAATCTCAAAAATGACAGAATGATCTCGGTCCGAATCCAAGGCAAACCATTCAATATCACAGTAATCCAAGTCTATTCCCCAAACACTGCTGCAGAAGAGGCTGAAGTGGACCAGTTCTATGAAGACCTACAACAGCTCATAAGACTAACACCAAAAAATGATGTCCTCATCATCATAGGGGACTGGAATGCTAAAGTAGGAAATCAAAAGGTAACCGGAATAACAGACAAATTTGGCCTTGGAGAACAAAATGAAGCAGGGCAAAGGCTAACAGAGTTCTGTCATGAGAACACGCTGGTCATAGCGAACACCCTTTTCCAACAACCTAAGAGGCGTCTCTACACATGGACATCACCAGATGGGCAACACCGAAATCAGATTGATTATATAATTTGCAGTCAAAGATGGAGAAGCTCTATCCAGTCAGTAAAAACAAGACCTGGAGCTGACTGTGGCTCAGATCATGAGCTACTCATTGCAAAATTCAGACTTAAATTGAAGAAAGTTGGGAAAACCACAAGGCCATTCAGATTTGACCTAGATCACATCCCCGATGAATATACAGTAGAGGTGAAGAATAGGTTTAAGGGACTAGATTTGATAGAGTGCCTGAAGAACTATGGACAGAGGTCCGTGACATTGTAAAGGAGGCAGCAATCACCGCCATCCCAAAGAAAAAGAAATGCAAGAAAGCAAAGTGGCTGTCTGATGAGGCTTTACACATAGCAGAGGAAAGAAGGAAAGCTAAAGGCAACGGTGAAAAGGAAAGATTTGCCCAACTGAATGCAGATATCCAGAGAATAGCAAGGAGAGATAAGGAAGCTTTCCTGAATGAACAATGCAAAGTAACAGAGGAAAACAATAGATTGGGAAGGACTAGAGATCTCTTCAAGAAAATTGGAGAAATCAAGGGAGCGTTCCATGCAAAGCTGGCCATGATAAAGGACAAAAATGGTAGGGACCTAAAAGAAGCAGAAGAGATTAAGAAAAGATGGCAAGAATACACAGAAGAACTATACAAGAAGGACCTCAATGTCCTTGGCAACCACAATGGTATAATCACTGACCTCGAGCCAGACATCCTGGAAAGCGAAGTTACATGGACCTTAGAAAGCATTACTAACAACAAAGCTAGTGGAGGTGATGGTATCCCAGCTGAGTTATTCAAAGTCTTAAAAGAAGATGCTGTTAAAGTGCTGCACTCAATTTGCCAACACATTTGGAAAACACAACAGTGGCCACAGGATTGGAAAAGGTCAGTTTACATTCCAATCCCAAAGAAGGGCAATGTCAAGGAATGTTCAAACTATCGCACAATTGCACTCATTTCACACGCTAGCAAGGTCATGCTCAAGATCCTACAAGCTAGGCTCCAACAGTACGTGGATAGAGAACTGCCAGAAGTACAAGCTGGGTTTTGAAGAGGTAGAGGAACTAGAGATCAAATTGCCAACATTCGCTGGATTATGGAGAAAGCAAGAGAGTACCAGAAAAACATTTACTTCTGCTTCATTGACTATGCTAAAGCCTTTGATTGTGTGGATCACAATAAACTATGGCAGGTTCTTAAATAGATGGGAGTACCGGACCACCTCACATGTCTCCTGAGAAACCTGTATAAGGGTCAAAAAGCAACAGTTAGAACCGGATATGGAACAACTGATTGGTTTAGCATAGGAAAAGGAGTACGACAAGGATGTATATTGTCACCTTGCTTATTTAATTTATATGCAGAGTACATCATGCAAAATGCTGGCCTGGATGAATCACAAGCTGGAGTTAAGATTGCTGGGGAAAAGATCAATAACCTCAGATATGCAGACGATACCACTCTGATGGCAGAAAGTGAAGAGGACCTAAAGAGCCTCTTGCTCAGGGTGAAAGAGGAGAGCGCAAAAGTGGGCTTGAAGCTCAACATCAAAAAAACTAAGATCATGGCATCTGGCCCCATCACTCCTTGGCAAATAGAAGGGGAAGTCGTAGAAGTAGTGACAGACTTCACGTTCCTAGGATCCCAGATCACTGCAGATGGTGACTGCAGCCATGAAATTAAAAGATGCCTGCTCCTTGGGAGGAAAGCGATGGCAAACCTAAACAGCATGATAAAAAGCAGAGACATCACCTTGCCAACAAAAGTCCGCATGGTCAAAGCAATGGTATTCCCCGTAGTAATGTATGGCTGCAAGAGTTGGACTATAAGGAAGGCCAAACACCGAAGAATAGATTCTTTTAAACTATGGTGCTGGAGAAGACTCTTGAGAGTCCCTTGGACTGCAAGGAGATCAAATCATTCAATCCTAAAAGAAATCAACCTTGATTGTTCCCTGGAAGGCCAGATCCTGAAGCTGAAGCTCAAATACTTTGGCCACCAAATGAGAAGGGAGCATTCACTGGAGAAGACCATGATGATGGGAAAGATTGAAGGTCAAAGAAGAAGGGGACGGCAAAGGATGAGATGGTTAAACAGTGTCATCGATGCAACGAACATGAAATTGAGCAAACTTCAGCGGGCAGTGGAAGACAGGAGGGCCTGGCGTAATCTGGTCCATGGGGTCGCGAAGAGTCGGACTCGACTGTGCGACTGAACAACAACAACCTTTTACATATCCCTTTAACAAAAAGCAAATACTTCTTGTACCAAACCAGACTGTCCTGCAAAAAAGAACCACCCTAATTTCCATTTGCATCTCTTCACTGCCTGCAAACACTATGACTTCTAATACCAATCAAATATATTACAATGCACATTACCTAGCGTTTTTCTCCCCTTGATTTCATATATTGCCATCAATGTGAAGTTCGTAAAACAAGTTCCTATAGCTCTACAAGCTTGCTCATTGTTGTAACAATTTAGCTGGAAAATAATTCATGTTATTAATATGAAAAAGAGCAAATAAATGCCTGTGGACTACTTGGTATTCAAAGAGTGCTATCTAAACATTAGCAAAAAAGCTAATGTGCATGGGCAAATCCTCAACATTTGTATCTGCAAGGAAGGACTGTACACGTTCAACTTAGTACACTGGCTCCAGTAAAACAATACCTTATTTTTGATTCCTCTTGCATTACATAAACCTGTAATACATCATAGGTTTCCCTTGTGCGAAAGCCAGTCGAATCCAACTCTAGGGCATGGTGCTCATCTCTGTTTCCAAGTTAAAGACCCAGCAATGTCCAAAGACTTCTCTGTGGTCATGTGGCCAGCGTGACTAAATGCTGAGGAGCACTAAATTCTGTTACCTTCCCACCGAAGTGGTACTTATTTATCTACTTGCGATTTCTTGCTTTCGAACTGCTAGGTTGGCAGGAGCTGGGGCAAGAGACGGAAGCTCACTCCGTCATGTGGCACAGGGTCTCAAACTGCTGAGCTACTGACTTTCCGGTCTGCAGCTCAAAGTCTTAACCTCTGAACCACCAATGATTTTTTTCCCTTTACATAAAGAGGGTCCCAATGTTGTAAGAGCAGCTATGCTGGGCTTGCATCTGAGAGTTTTAAGCAGCCTTGAGCAAATCAGTTCTTCCCTAACCTGTTTCACACAGCTGCTGTGAACTGGGGAGGGGGGAGACGTGTAAACCTCTTTGTATGCTTAAAAGTTCTCCATGAATGACGCGTGGAAAAGAACTCTACTTTCATTCAAAGAGCGTCAAATGCATTCCTCCAATTATATAAACAAACAACAGACGTGTATCATCTTCTCATTTGAGAACATTTACCTCTGTAAAAACATAAAGCTGGTCTAACCTAAACAGGTTATTTTTCTTCCCTGCCTGAATGTTGCTCCAACAAGTCATTCAAGGTGCTTTGATTCTCTAATTTTGTTTACAATCACTATGGAGTGGTTTTTGGTTGTATTTATTTATACAGCTCTTCATGCACTGTTTTTAGCTGTAATCTGCCTTGACTCTCAGTGAGAAAGGCAAATAATAAATTCAGTAAATTTGGGGTGGGTTTGCAAGACGAGTTCCTACTGTAACCTGCACCCAACCTAAAGAAACTAAGCTTCACAGCCACAATGTTGCAGGCTACTAACCAGCAGAACCTAAGGATTGTTATCAGCCTCCTTAACTACCCAGGCATAACTGATCCTTTCCAGCTACTCAGAAGAGCAAGTCAGCTGATTATCAAATCAGTGATGACAATGGAACAGACTCTGCTCCCACATAAAAGAACTACAACAGCAGAGATAAGCTTCAGGTTACAGGCCAAGCCAAAGCTGTTAAAAGGAAGCTTGCAATGTGACATCATACTCTGAGTCAACACTGCCACTGAGGATCACCAGGGCGTGAATATCTAAGAGCAGTAACCGTATAATATAAAAAGCCAGTGTACCCAGCTGTGACGGACGGCACATTTAAAAGCTTAGAAGTGTTGTATAAATAGATACTACTGTAAAGAGTTAATTCTTCACAGAAACAGAAAGCCCTGAGTGACAGACTGCTCCAAAGAATCTGATTGGTTAGCATCAGCTGAGCAGAGAAAGACTTGAGAACTGAACGCTGAGGAGAAATTCTGTCTGATTTCAGCCCTACCTGAGAAGAATTGAGTACTAATAGTTTCTGAATTTGGCCCTGATTGAGAGCAGTTTAACACAGACAGAGTATTGAAGAGGTTGGTAAAGAAAAGTGGGTAGTCAGACGAATACTCCCATTTGAGCCAAAGAAAGGGGACAGTCCTTCTAGTGAGAGAAGAATTTCTCTACCCAGTCAAGACAGGGAGATAGCTCTGAAGAGTGGAGAGATCCCTGGCCTGGTGCGGTTAGAGACTGCCTTGGGAGACCAGATCAGTAAAACTCAAGAAGAGTACTGGTGTGTTTAGAGAAGGGATTGGGTACTGGATAGAGCACAATGTCGAACTCATTTGTTAGGAGGGCTGGATCTGACATAAATATCACTGTCCGGCTGGGCCATGCATGCCATAAAATGTAACACAAGGTACTGGAGATATAAACTTTATAAAGATGATATCAGATGCCAAATGGCAATAACAGCTGTAATTGGATTAGGTGTGATATGCAGACGGATGGCAATATCAGCATTGGTGTGATATACAGAGGCGTGGAGATAACAGCATTGGTAATGAGACAGGAAACTTAGGTCTCAATATGGTAGAGGAGGATTCAGTCCAGGAGGATCTATCACTACCAACCTGGCCATAACATCAGTACCACTGACAGCTGGATGGCTTAACAGCTTGGCAGGAGCCTAGAGGCGGCCATTCAGCGATAACAGACTGTCACCATCTTGTAATAACGCTATGTGTTGTGTAACTATGGTTTTATACTTAAATTTATTTTAATGTTATATTTGAGTTTTAAATGTATATTTATATCTATGTTGTTAGCCACCCTGAGCCCGCCATGGCAGGGAGGGTGGGATATAAATCTAAGAAATAAAATAAAAGAAATTTTAAAAAAATGGAAATATGTCTGAAGAAATTAGCAATGACTCACAAAAGCATACACCCTACCGCAATTTTATTAGGTTTAAAAGGTGCTACTGGACTCTTACTCTCTCCACCACTATTAGAAACCACAACATTCAAAAACCAGTGGGGGAACATTTTAAACCTTCCAGGGCATTCAGCGGCTAACCTAAGAGTAGCAGTTCTCTGACAAAGGAATTTCAAAGGGAGATGAGAAAGACTGCTGAATCATGAAGTTCAAGCCAATGCAAACTCCTAGACTGAATTGAGACCTAGGTTTCTTCTCTCATTGCCAATGCCTACTATTGTCTTTTGGCATCTTCACTCTCAAGGTAAGACGATGGATCACTTCACTCTCCAAGGTAAGGACAGATGGACTCACATTCCAGCTGTATCTGAGGAAGTGAACAGTGATTCATGAAAGCTCATGCCCTGCCACAAATTTTGTTAGTCATTACGGTGCTGCTGTACCCTTGCTTCCTTTCACTAATAAGGAATGCAAGCTCTGCTGTTAGGTTTCCCCCTCCCCCCCGTTAAAAATGGAAAGGGGGATCTCTCCAAGTACCATGCGATGGACTCTGTTTCATATACCTGGAATAAAACTTTTTTGGTCTTAAACACAGGACTCCCCCCATACCTGGAATAAAACATTTTTTACATCTTAAATACAGGAGCCTCCCCCCCCCCATACCTGGAATAACTTTTTTTGGTCTTAAACACAGGAGTCTTCCCCCCATAACTGGAATAAAACCTTTTTGGTCTAAACACAGGACTCTGGAAAAAATGTTTTTTGGTCTAAACCAGAGGTTCCCAAACCTATTTGGCCTACCTCCCCTTTTCAGAAAAAAATTACTCAACGGCCCCCTGGAAATCTACCTTCAAGAAGTGGACAAAAAGATGCAGGGTTTTTTTTGTAGATCTGCACCTGGATCATTCCAGCCCACCTGGATCATTCTAGCACCTCCCAGGGGGCAGTACTGCCCACTCTGGGAACCAGTGGTCTAAACACAGGACCTCTCTCTCTCTCTCTCTCTCTCTCTCTCTCTCTCTCTCTCTCTCTCTCTGGCGTGCTCCCTCCCTCTCTGAAGAAAAAGTGTGTTTATACCTGGAATCAAACATTGCTGGTCTTTTGAATAGTCCCACAAGATGCCATTCCCCCCTGTCTCTCTTCCTCCCCCTCCCTCCCCAGAGGAGGAGGGGGGACGAGCCCTCATCCAATGGAGGGAAGGCTCTCATTCTCTTCTGAAGCTGGATCTAGGAGAGACTGGCCAGAAAGAGCTGGGATGTCAGAAATGAAAGCAGGAAGTAGAACAGAGTCAGCAAGATTGGGCAAGATTGCAGTCCTGCATGGGCTGGATTTTTGACACCCCTGGAATAGAGTGTCCCAGCCTTCTGGAAACCAAAAAGTGAATACTCAAAGAAAGTGTACTGGGGTGTTTGAAGTGGAAAAAGAATTAGCCAAAATTTAGTCAGATAAAAAAATAGCCAATACTGAAAAAGAACAACTAGAATTAGCCAGAATTCAGTCAGAACAGGAAAAGGCTATGATGGCACAGCAGGAGAGAAAGAGGGAAGCCAAGAGGGAACATGAAAGAAATCTATAATATGAAGGTGAAGAAAATATAGTTAAGGACAGAATTGCTGCTTCCGAAGAGAAGTGGACAAAGTACCTCAGTGGAACAAAAGAAATCTCACGTTATCAAAAGGGATGACATAGAGGCATTTCTCTTCAGTTTCAAACAAACTTGTTAAGATTTTAGGATTCCAGATGAGAACAGAATGATTTATTTGCATCCACAGATTTGTGGAGGACTGAATGAAATTTACTCAGATGAGGAAACCTCAAATTATTTGCTTTTTAAGGAGAGGGTCAGAGTTAGGTTTGGCCTGACCACTGAACAAAGTCAAAGCTTGCAGAGAAATTAAAAGAAAGTAGGGCAAAACATACACACATCTACGATGTCATTTGGACAAAACTTTAAACAGATGGGTTGAGGGAAGCAAGGTACAGATATTTGAAGAACTGAAGCAATTAATTGGGTTAGAACAGTTTTATAAATTTCCCACACAGGTGGTTCCTGAAGGATAAAATGTTAAAAACAGTAGATGAAGCCGCCTCTTTCTTAGATGAGATAGAAGGGGACTTGGGATGATCTCTTTTCCCATCCCCCATCAAGAAAAAGTTTGGGGCACCACACTTCAGAGAAAACCGAGCCTTCTAAAAGCAGCCCTACAAGGCAGAACACTCCCAAGCCAAAGAGAAGGAAAGGGAGAGTGTGCATTAACTACCAAGAAGAGGGGCACATGAAAGCCCATTGTCCAAAATTAGACAAAGGAAGACAGCAAACTTCAGCCAAGACTGTCAATCCAGTTAAAAGGACAGAAGCAGTTAAAGAACTCCCACCAGAACTTGTAGCAGAAGCCCAAACAGAGAGACCAGCTATAGCAGGGGTGACCAAACTGCAGCTCAGGAGCCACATAAGGCTCTTTCACACATATTGTGTGGCTCCTGGCAGGGCAAACCAACATATAACAAATACTGTGTTAGAGATGATTATTACATATAATAAATAATTTTTATATTTTTGGAATAATATTTTTACAATAACTTCATCATATATATAAAGTTTTTTATTTAACACCTTGGAACCAAATGGTTTAAATCAATATAATGACTTTTCATGTTTTTTGTGAACTACTGCATATATACTTCCTTAATGTAAGGACAGAGTCTCAAAAAACTTATTTCTATTCTAATATATGACTTTTAGTGGAGGACTATGTTCCTTTAATTAGCCACGCCTTTTGTGCTCTATATAACTATGCAAGGCTAAGGAGTGATTGAACGTGCTTTTCACTTTGGTGGAGGCTTGTAGCTCATAAGAAAAAAATTTTGCAGCGTTCATTGACGAGAAATTTGGATTAATATTTTGGGTAAGAACTTTTCATTCTCTTGAGACTCTGTCCAGTATGAGATTATTAATATTGTAACCTATTCTGTTTTTGCTACCTTTTATGTTAGTATTTGGCAACCTTGTGCCGGAAAATTATTGTTGAACTCCCTGAGGAAGATTCTGAAACAGAAGGATATCTGGACCTCTGTTGGAGGAAGACAGAGCACATGTTCTAAAGAGACTTTAAGGAGTCCTCCCTCTTGAAACTTTTTGTTTAACAGAGGAGGACTGATATTAATTAAGAGGTTGTACAATATCTTTTGAGATTCTTTAGAGATGACATTTGATATTTGGATGGTTTTGATACCTTATATGTTGTGATATTTATATGATAAATTATATATGATGAAATTATTGTAAAAATATTATTCTAAAATATAAAAATTATTCATATGTTATGTTATAATCACCTGTAACACAGTATTTGTTATATGTTGGTTTTTCCTACTTACCATGGGTCCTTTTTTTGTTTTGTGAGCTCCTGGCAGGGCGCCTGGGGAAGCGAAGGGGAGGCATACTTCCCTGTCTGGTCTCCCCTTCCCCAGTTAGTGTTCCCCTCCCTGGGTAGGGTTGAGATGGGGGGAGCAGAGAAAGAGAAGAGAAGAAGAAAAGAGGAGAAAAAGAGATCGGATTTATACCCTGCCCTTCACTTGGGAGTCTCAGACCAGCTTACAAACTCCTTTCCCTTCTCTTCTTCACAACAGACAGCCCATGAGGTAGAAAGAAAGCAATTTTAACTTTAAATGCGTTCTCAAAGGGCCCCCCCCCAAGCCTACAAATATCATTGGACAAATAAATATTGTTATCAATATCTGTTTTTATCCCTTTTGTTTTTATTTTTGGCAGTCTCATTTTATGTTAATTATAAAAGCAAATCTGCATATTTTCCAATAAAAACATGTGTGTAATATTTGTTCATGTCTTGCAGCTTTCAAATATTTGATGTTTATTCTATGTGGCTCTTAACATTAAACAAGTTTGGCCACCCTTGAGTTAGAGTGTTACAAGTATGCAAAAGTGCAGGAGGGCTTAAACAGGGAATATTTGGAATCTGTAGACAAGAACAAAGAAGAAGTAATAGTCTAGAAAGATATAGGGGCTGAAGTCACCTTAATAAAGCCTAAGTTTGTGAAGAAAGAACAATACTTACCAGGAAGAGCATAAAGGTTTAAAGGAAGTAGTGGCCCAGAGTTTGAACTAAACTTGGCAGAACTCCCAATTAAATACAAAGGATTCCAGGGAAAATTGTTAATGGCTGTGCAGGGAGAATTAGATGTTCCAATTTTATTAGGGAATGACCTGGCCTCACAAGCAAAAGTAGTTAATGTGGTGACTGGGAGCAGGCCACAGTCAGGCTTCAGAGCAACAGACTAGGCCTGAGACTCAAATGGTTGCTATGGAATGCAAGTGTAACAATATTGCAGAAAATTTACAACAGAGCCCAGAGTGATAAGAGTCAGACAGCTTGTTTCAGGGAACCCACACTGCAGAATTTCTTAATGAGCAAAGACAAGATGAAACTTTGCAAGATCTGTGGCAAAGGGCTGAAACTTCTAAGGAAGTGACAGTTGAATGTCCTTGTCTGTTTAAGATCCTAAAACAGAAACTGTATAGAGCAGAGGTGTCAAATTCATTTGCTACGAGGGCTGGATCTGACATAAATGAGACCTTCTTTGGCCGGGCCATGTGTGTCATAAAATGTAATACCAGGTAGCGGAGATATAAACTTTATAAAGGACACAAACACAAAGGGTTTTTTTTTAAACTTAAAATCTTGCTTAAAACATTAGCACTCTTGCAATATTTTGTTTATTTAACAGTGTCTGATAACTCACACCTCTTGCTCTGAATTATTGCATCAAAATGTCTGTGCTGCTGCAATCTTCAGTATGTTGTTCAGGTGTGTATCTGTAAGCTGCAAACCTACGATGACCAAGCTGCAGCAGAACTGGAAGAAGAAGCAAAAGACAGCCAGTTCCACTGTGGGCCTGATAGAAGCCCTCTGGGGGCCGCATGTTTGACACCCCTGGTATAGAGTGTCTATGCGGCTTAAATGTGCTGCTATCTGAAAGAAGCGCAAATACCTAGTGAGATACAGAATGCATCTTTTACAACTGGCCCACAAGATGCCTATGTCAGGACACCTAGGGATCAACAAGACCAGAGACAGGTTGCAAGCAAGATTCTATTGGCCCTGTGAAGAAATGCATTTCTTCCTGGGAGGTTTGCAATGAGCAAAACCTCCACTGTGCATTTTAAAAGTTTTTTCCCTCTCTGGGCAGAGAACAGGCAGGACAGGGGCACGGGACAGTGCAACTGCTTTCCAGACGTACTTCAGCCCACCTCAATACAAATGCAAAAGACGTAGCAGGAGAGATAATGGGTGAGTCAAGATCTTCCCTTTTCCTCCACGCAGGGAACACAGATTTGGAGAAATAGAATACTAGAGAGTCTTCAGGAAGGAGATTCCTGGAGATCTCCAGGAAACTATAATTGGACACTCACCGTGAAGGGTCTTTCTCCTCTGAGTTCTAGAGGACATCTTATAGGTAATTCTCATCCACCACTTAGGGAGGCAGGATCAATTCTAATTACTCCTCTTTCCTCTGGTGGGAGTCACCCTGAGCTCAGTTCTGGTACTCCGAAAGCTAACACAGATATTTAATAATTCTAAGGTGAAAACTCAACAGTAAGAACATGTACTGGAACAGGAAGTGAAAAAACTCTCATCTCTCTCTTTTTTGGAGAAAGATAGAAAGACAGAAACAGCTGAAGAATAGAGATAACAATCTGGGGGGGCTACAATGCCCAGAACCAATTCTATCTCTGGTTTTAAAGGATTAACTCTCTTTCTCCTGCACCACCAAATGAAGGCCTTCCAGGTGGTACTGTAAATCCCTGAAGTCAACAGTTTCCTGGAAGCCATGGCAGTATCTATTACTAGGGTCTGGTAACAAGTTGAGTTTGTTCCTTTCAATTTCCATAAGCTTAAATGGAATTACCCGATCACAGGTGCCAGATTGTACCCTGTTGTAGCAAATCTTCGGATACTGGAAGGACACTGGAGGAGCTACTGACATCTCCTGCAGAGCAGAAAGCCAGGGCTGGTGAGGCCAATAAGGGGCCACCACTATGACCTCCACTTGGCACTCCCATATCCATCTGGTAAGTTTTGGTAGTATTGGAATAGGCAGGAACACATACTATCCTACCACTTGAGAGCACCCCACCATGTGGTAGACAAGAAGCCCACTGAAAGGCTAGACCTGATGGAATCAACGCATCAGCACCAACACAAGGTCATAATGAAGCCTACTGACCCACCCTCCTTGGAACTGACAGGGATTTCAGTGTTGATATGGGACATCTGAACGAGGCTGGCAATGGAGAGGCTGAGAGTATGGGCCATTCTTTTAACAAGATCTCCATATGATTTTAAGTTCTCCAATGGAGAGTTTGGTAGGTCTTTGTGGTATGAGTAGGTGGCAATGGTTCAGAATCTGGAGTGTGATGCATGGAATCATTATCATCAGACTCCCTTCCCAGAGCACTACGATCAGTGTCAGACAGTTCCGAGTCAGCCTGCATATTGATGACCGGTGACTTAGGCTTGTCCTGCATCAACGCTGAAATTGCTGCCAGTGCTGAGGACGACTGGTCAGTAGACTTCATTATGACCTTGTGTCAGTGCTGATGCATCAATTCCATCAGGCCTAGCCTTTCAGTGGGCTTCTTGTCTACCACACGGTGGGGTGCTCTCAAGTGGTAGGATAGTGTGGAGCATCACTCCCAGTTTGGTGGTCCCCTCATCTGGAGCCATGAAAGGACGGGGGAATAGACTGTCTCTGGTTCCATGGTGGCATCCGGGGTGGTGCTGGCCATTGAGGTGGCTGACTATCAAAGGGAGTGGATGGGGCTTGTTCTGGGGTCCCATAGTATGTGTCCAGGCAGGCATCTCAGGGTTGATACCAAGGGATGCACACGGGCATCAGTTGAGGAGAGCTGCCTCTGCACATCGAACCCGACCAAGGGGAGTGCTGGTAACTCCGTTGTGTTAGGTCTATTTTGTCTACCTCAGACTCAGATGCTGAGAGGCTGGGAGACTATCAGTTGAGGCTTCAGTACTGGAGAGTTCACTTTATCAGTCAGCTGCTGAGTCAGCACCGACTGGGTTAGTATCGGGTCCGGTGATGGGAGTACAGATGTCACATCCTGATGGTGAATCATTGGGCCTCGTGCAGGACTCAGGAACTTCTGTCAGTTTGGGCGTATTTTTGCCCTTTTCCAATGTACAGCCCTTCTCCTCCTTTTGTTTCTTTGCAAGAGAAGCTAACAAAGATTTAGTGATCAATGCCCCAGTGTTGAGCAGGATCAAGGTTGATGTCTTGGAGGGAGCAGGGTGTCAGGCCAGGACTGGCGTCGAATCAGATAACCCTTTGGCTGTGGGGGACTTGGTGGCCATTTTGGAAGGAGGCAATGCAGACTCCAAGAGTGCAGTTTGGAGTCAGACTGCCCAGTTCTTCCTAGTTTGTCTGGAGAACTTTGCACAGTGTTGGCAAGTGTCCATTCGGTGGGCTTCACCTAAGCACAATGGGCAGAGGAAGTGGCCATCAGTCATAGCTAGCTTGCTCCCACAGCGGGAACACCTCTTGAAGAACTCCCACATAGACCGTTGGGGTAGGGGAGAGAATGAAGTGAAGATAGATAGATAGATAGTGTGTGTGTGTGGGTTCTTTAGAGGAGAAGAAAAGGAGCTAAGAGATAGAAGTAGTAGTTCACCGACCGGAGAAGAGAAAACATTCTGTTTGCATAGAGGTCAGAACAGAACTGGTGGGATCTCTGTGCCCCACCCCTGGGCATGCACAGTGGAGTTCCTGAGCATGCGCCAGTGGCGGTGGCACAAAAAACCCCTTCTATGGAGTTTAGAGGTCACTGGTCAGGGTCGGCACAGGTGCCTAGAGTCCCAAGGGTGTGATGCACAGAGAACCATGAAGAAGATCTGTTGTTATGGAAAGAGGAGTAAATCACTTGGATGTAGAAGTGGGAGTGAATGCAGCTGTAGGAGTATGTTTTAACTGCTATTTGGCTGAGACCTTAATAAACAGATTTTGCAATTTGATTTAGAGGCATTACTGAATAGACACAAAAAATGTGGTAATGAAAGTGGGATGGCTTTTTTGCCTTTGAATTTACCAGCACCTTTTTTGCAAAGTCCTGGTGAGCCTCCAATTGCTTTTTACTTCATGGATTCATATTTTTGATAATTATCTCCTTGCAATTAGCAGCACTGATGTGTCTGAAGAAAGAAAAGTTGTGCTGCTTATTCACTCCTTGGGAGTAGAAGGACAACATTTTTTTACACATTTCCTTTTGCTGATGGTAAATATGAGCCTGCTCTTACTACACTGAAGGATTGTTTCATGCCCAGAGTTAATATGGTAAATAATCATCAAAAATTTCATCAGTGTGAACAGAAGTCAAGGGAATCAACTTTACAACAAATATGCCTTCAAATAAGAGAATGGTTGCTTTTAGAACCAGGACTCTTTGCAGAAAGCTATAATAATAGCGATTCAAAATGAGGCAGCTTTGAAACTAAGATGGTTGGAACACTTTCCCTATGAAGAAAGGTTAAAGTGCTTGGGGATCTTTAGCATGGAGAAACAACGACTGAGGGGTGACATGACCGAGGTTTATAACATTATGCAATGGGATACAGCAGGTAGAGAAAGAAGTACTTTTCTCTCTTTCTCACAATACAAGAACTCGTGGGTTGGGTTAGAATGGATAAAAGGAAGTACTTCTTCACCCAAAGAATGATTAACACATGGAATTCACTGCCACAGGAGGTGGTTGCGGTTACAAGCATGGACAGCTTCAAGAGGGAATTAGATAAGCATATGGAGCAGAGGGCCATCAGTGGCTATTAGCCACAAGGTATAGATAGGGACTCTGGGGCAAGTGATGGTCTGTATTCTTGGTGATTGGGGGGTGGGGGAGTCAACAGTGGGAGAGCTTCTAGTGTCCTGGCCCTATTGCTGGACCTCCTGATGGCACCTGGTGTTTTTGGCCACTGTGTGACAGAATCACTTTATTGGATGTGGCCACAGGCCTTCACAATATCAAACACACTCAGAAAGTTTGTGCATAACAGGATAAAAGAGCAAAAAAAAAAAAAATTCAACCTCTATAAAATATATAAAACCCGATAAAACTACCTTAGCCTATAATATTTAAATCCGATAAGACCTTTTAAGAACACTCAGTTGCAATGGTACTATTTGATTTCTTTGTGTGACAGAGTGTTGGACTGGATGGGCCATTGGCCTGATACAACATTGGCTTCTCTTATTTCTTATGTTCTCTTAAGATGGTGAGTTTAGGCACTGGAGATAGAGTACAAAATGTAGACTTGTTGCAGAAAGCTCCAATACAGATTCAAGATGCTACAAAGGAACTGAAGGAACATACTGAAAAGTTACAGAGTCAGTGAAGTATAACATCAACAAAAATGTGTTTTTGTTGTGATTCTATACAGCATCCTGCAAGTTACCTTAAGAATCCTATAAAAATAGTACAATGCAGCTATTGCAAGAAGACTGAACATTCTGCTAAGGGCTTGTCATAGTCAACAGAGTAATCACCAAGTGCCAGATGTAGATGCTTTGAGTGTGGATAGGAATAGATCTGTATCTGTAGCAAAAAGAATTGTGTGTACTGTTAAGAGCTTTTCTACCCTTTTTGGGAAGGGTCAGAATATTGAGTTGATGTTAGGTACTGGTTCAACGGTCTATATTATCTGAGGCACTTTATTTGCAATATTTTAAGAATGTGCCATTGGTGGAACCACAATTGCAGCTGGTATGCTATTTAAAGAATCAAATACCTTGATGTGGTTATTTACCAGCTGAAGTGAGTTTTGGTGCCTATTGTGCATCAACAGAATTTTATATTGTGCCTAATGGTATTCCTATCCTTGGCAGGGATCTGTTTGCTAGTTAGTATGGTAACCTGTGGCTCAGGCAAGTTTTGATACTGTAAAAAAAATTGATTGTTCATAGTCCTGCTTCAGCATTGTTTGATGCAGCATTGCCTATAATTGTGACAATTGATGCTTCTGAATACAGATTAGGAGCTGTGTCGACTCAGCTCCACGAGGGTAATGTGGAAAGGATAGTCGTATTTGAGTCAAGAACACTTACTGGGACTTCTGGGTGAACACGGGTACTCATTAGAAGCACTCTGTGCTTTGTCTCTACCCCACCAACAACTTTTTAATATAAACATTGGAAGGAGGCATTTCCAATCCCACCCTCCCCTTCTGAGGAAAGTCTTTGACAAGTGGACTTATCTGGATTTTTTCCAGAAAAGCTCTGGCAACATCAAGACTGTGGGGAAAGGGAAATATAATCTGCCAATAAGACCTTTGGGTTTTCCTTTTTTCCATACCTTCCCTTATTAGGTCTTTCCCCCCATTTTTTTTCCTTTGCTTACAACAAGAATATTATAAATAAACGTAAGTAAAGCAATTTAACAAAGAGTGTGTCCCCTCCTGCCATTTCGTTTCATCTCTCTACTATGGTGAACTGTCCTCTTCTGGAAGGGAAATATTTCTCTCTGACCGGCAACTAGATATTAAGAACTTATAAAACTCTTTGAACTAAGGGAGAGGAGTATCAGATTAAAGAGGCTGTTATCTTCAGTCAAAGCTTTCAACACAAATTAATATTTTTAAGAAACTTTCTATGCTTTGTTTTCTCAGGTATGCCTGATATCAGTTTGATCCTGGAAATACAGAAATAAACAAAGGAGACAGTTAAAATTTAATTCTACTTCCAAGATGTCTATCCATCTCTAACTAAACATTTGATATTGCTACATGTTTTTTTTAATGAACTACTGTGAATAAGCCAAAAACTGCATAGTAGAACAAAAACCTGAACTCTTATAGGACCTGTGGGGTTCTTCCCCCTCTTTCTTTTTCTTCGTGGAAATATCTTGTTTTGTTTCCTGTAACTCACTGATTGTATATACCGTACCCACTCTCACCTGCACTGATTGGATATTTTCAGGTCTGGATTAGACTCATATAAAGAGTAAATTAAACTCCATACCTTTACTTCATACTTTCTGCCAGAAGCCAGGAATCCAAGCTGCAAGTGGAACATTCTGATGAAATAATGTACTCTGAAGACACCTACTGGCCAAATGTTATATACACTCTGCCATCTTCTGTTTTCCCAATTGATAGTTGAATAAAGTTTGATACCCATCCTCTTCTCTATAATATATTAATACTAAGAATAAGGCCCATTGTAGGAATAAATACAACGAGTTCTAGAAGAAAGCTCCAGCTGAGTGTCCCAGCTGTGGCTGGTGGGGTGGCAGAGGGGAGGGGAAAATAGAGGGAGACAAGCCATGTTTATTTCCTTCTGCTTAGCTATAAGGCAGGGCTGTCTCAAGTCATTTTGCTGTCCCAAGGGGGTAGTACGGGAGGACAGCCTCATGGTAACAGGTATGCTTCCCTCCACTCCTGACTTATGAGGATTTGGGGTTATGCAGTGGCAGCTAAAGTAGAAAAGCACCTCTTCCTATGCCATGTCTTCTGGGTTCCAAGGGTCTGGAAAGCGGTTCCATAACCAGTTACAGGGTTGCCAACTCTGGGTTGGGAAATACCTGTAGATCTGAGGGATAGAGCCTGGGGAGGACAGGGTTTGGGTTGCGGAGGGACCTCAGCAGGGTATAATTCCATAGAGTCCACTGCCCAAAGCAGCCATTGTAATAGCTGGGAAATTTTCTGTAGGGGAAATGATGTGCTGTGGCTGGGGAACACAGTGATTTCTGGGAGATCTCCATGCCCCACAGGAAGATTGGCAACTCCAGTGACCATTTAAGGGGAAATGTACTTTACCTCAGGACACATTCAAAGACTCCCAACAGCAACAGCAAACTGTTTAGAATGTTAGAGGCAAAGGCCAATCAAGCCGCATATGCAAATGACCTCTGTGTTCTGACTATTGGGGGGAGAGTAACAGCAAACTGTTTAGAATATTGGAGGTGAAACTCAGGCAACGGAGCCAGTAGATAGGGACATCTTCTGAGTGACAGATCACAGAGCCAAAGGCTGTGGGTGCATGTGGAATATTCAGGAGAGTCCATGACCAAAACGGAATTATTATATAGAGAGATTTAACACTCTTCTGTAACCTTTATTGTTCTGAAGTCACAACATTTAACTAACATTAACCTAACACTAACACCAAATTTCTCATTTTCTCCCTTGTTAATCTATATTCTTTTACTGTATTAGTGACTCTTCTTCCTTGTTACTATTAGTCCATATTTAATCCTTTCCTATTCTTTCTTTTAATATATTTAACAGGTTAGCACAATAAACTTTAGCCTAGCTATTTTAAGTTTCTGAAGGTGGAAGAATTTACCACTGAAATATTGTTTTATTGTATGTGTAAATGTTGTGTCAGTGTTGAAAATGGTAAAGCTAAATCTTTAAATGTAGAAATGAAAAAACTGCATGATATATTTAAAGAAAGGAAAAGGTTTAGGAAACTTCGAATGGCAGCTGCCTGTTTGAGGGATAAGAAACAGAAACAAGAAGATGAAGATTCTGACATCATAGACTATATGGAGAGACACTCTCAAAAATGCAAACACTCAACAAATACAAGCTGTCATTCTTCAAATACAGTAAGCTGAGCAAAATACACAAGACAAAATTAAACAAGAAATTAAGCAAGAAGCGGCAAACTTCAGACAAGAAATTAAGACAGGCCTTGCAGAAATCAAAACTCAACTCCAAGAACACACTCAAGAAATTGGTCAAATTAAGGCAAAATTTAAAGAAACTGAATTGCGTCAACAAGCACAAGATTTATCTCGAGAAAGGGCTGCCCAAAGGATTGAAGTTTTGGAGGTGCACTGCAGAAACTGTAATTTATGTTTCAGAGGAGTGTCAGAAGACTTCGGGAAGAAAGACCTTGAAGACCATTTTTCTAAGCTTCTAAGGATTATTTAAAGGCTCCAGAAGAATCTCCTGAAACTGATCAGATATATAGAATCAATTCAAGATTTGCTTCTAAGAACAGACTGCCCTGGGACATACTAGTTGTATTGACACAAGAAAATAAGACATGCAATATTGAACAACAACATACCCCACTTGTAGTTTCTGACAGAGAGAGACAACTTTCCAAGCTTGACCTACATCTGTATTGAAGAAAAGATTTTGATTTTCTCAGACAAATCTTACAAAAGAAAGGAATAAGATACCGCTGGAAAATCCCATTCGCCTTGGAAATCTCCTTGTCCAGGCAAAAGGTAATTTTGACAACTGAACAGGCCAAGCTTCTAGCAAAGGAATTCATTGGGAAAATACCAGAGGATCTGGAAGAGTCCAGAAAAGAAAAGGAAACTCAAAGAAGATAAACTTGATGAAGCTACAGCTTATTGACAGAAATGGATACTATGACGGTCTTATAATTTAATATCAATGGCCTAAATTCTCCTTCCAAACAATCTAAGGCATCCAATTGGTTAAAGAAACAAAATCTATAATTTGTATGCAAGAGACTCATGTCAAAAACGTACATGAGAAAATTTTAAATAACAAGAAACTGGACAAAGCATATGCAGCCTAAGCTGCTGAGAAGTAAAAAGGTGTTGTGATTTATATAAGTGACCACCGCTCAACTGTTACAGAAGAGTTAAAAGATCCTGAGGGAAGATATATCTTGTTAAAAATAAGATCTTCAGACGATAAAATCTTAATATTGGCCTCAATCTACACCCACATAATGCAAAAGTAAAATTCTATGAATTTCCCCCCGAAACACTTCCGGATTTTCAAGAGGGAGAAATTCTCCATCAGCAGCCAGTGATGCCTTCATATGGAGCAGGAGATGGGTCTCAATATATGCTTGCAAACCAGGGCCTTGAACATGAATATAGGCCACCTAACATGTCACTTTAAACAGACCTCAGCAACCACCCCCACACCAGGCCCTAGATGTAACATTTGCACCAGCAGATTATGGGATGCTTGCAAGCTCAGATGGTGGATTAGTCTATTACCTGTCATTGAAATGTTATGTTTATGAAGATCCCAAACTCTGGTTTATCTTTATAATACTCAAATGCCACTGAATGTAGCAAATCATGTTGTGTCCAAAGGGAAAGCAGCATTCTTTCTTTATATTTAATATTTTCAGTATCCCTTAATACTTTTGAAACTGGTTGTTTAAAACTTGCTGGAGGTTAGTTGTACTGCTTGGCAGGCCAATACACTAAGGTTGCAAAATGTCATTTTGTGTTTTTGGTCTAACTTTGCTAAATTCCTTAAATTGGCAAGTTGAATGTTTTGGGAGGGTTTAAGCCCTAGTCTCACTAGCATCTTGTGTGTATGTTCATGAATATTTACCATCTTAACTACACTTTAAAACATTCAGGGGTTTGGAGGTGCTGAGTTAGAAATACAGAAGGTATTCAGTTGTGTTTATTAGGGACTAGAATATATTGTAATGCTGATCTTCTCCCCCAGCCATCTTTATTTGTTCGGACTATTTTGATTTCATAATATAAAACACTGAATGGATGTTTGAACTCTTGTTTTTCTTAGGAATAACTTGAGGCTGACAATTGTGGACAGTTTATCTCATCCCTGTTCTATAGAAAAGAAGAACAGCGTTTTTTGGTGCCACCATTAATGCATTCTCTATATTTTCTTGCCATAGGCTTCAAATCATCAGTAATATAGGTAATTCTGATTACAATACTGAGTGTGTAAAATATGGGTAGACATGCCGTTGTCAGCTTAAGGGTGCATTTGTATCATCATGTTTTATTCTCATGTGCCTGTTTTTAAAATTGGCTTACAATCCTCACTTTTGTTACGCTTATACATCAAGAGAGGTTCTGTAGTTTTTGCTCCATTATTCACTTGTTATTTATAATTCAGAATAATACTGATCCCGCCCTCCCCCCCATCTGTTGGCTACAGTTCCAGATGCTGTAATGCTGCTTATGTTGCATTGCATAGGCAGTTCGGAAAAAATCTGTTGAAAGCTGATGTTGCACAGACTCCTGTATATACTGAATCAGATTTGTATGTGGGTTTTTTGATAAATAACAAAGCAAGTAAAAACTGTAAAAAAAAAAAAGAGGGAGAAATTCTTATCTTCAGTGACTTGAATGGAGTACTAAATCCAAAAAAGGACAAATCTAAAAAAAAGTCTGAAGGAGGAGAATTACCTAAGAATGCCTTCATCTGCATGCAAATGCAGAACTTAGAAGATTTATGGTAACCCTCAATCCTCAAAACACTATACTTTCTTTTCAGACTGACAGCAAACATACTCACAAATTTACATGTGCTGGACATCTAAGACTCTACTCATAAATTTGAGATCCATTGCAATCCAGCCAAAATAAAATTCCTGATCATAATCCACTATTGGTTACATGGCTTAGAGAAATGTCTATAAGAAGGTGGAGAATGAATGACAATCTTTTGCTGCAGGAAGATATTTTTAAAAATTGTGAACAAGATATAGAACACTGGTTCCCAAAGTGGGCCATACTGCCCCTTGGAGGGCGTGGGAATGATCCAGGTGGGCAGTAGGAGTCTTGGGTACAATTGGGGGGGGGGGGCACTGGAATGATCTAGATAGGCAGTAGGAGCCTTGGGTGCAACTGGGGGCTGTTGAATAAAAATAAGGGGGTGGTGGAAGCATAAAGGAGAGTCCAGAACCTATCTAAAGCCGCCTTTTCCTGCCTTCTCCTGGTCTTCCCTGGGATCAGGAAGGGAGGGGGAGAGGGATCCCCACAACCAATCACAGCCATGCATTTGCAAACTGCAAATGCACGTGCACCCTTGTAAGGCTGGTGTTGCTGCTGGGCTATTGTGTGGTGGCTGCTGCTGGCCTTTGGCTTCAGGCCTTCAGCTGCTGCTGCTCTGTCCCTGCCTTGACCTGCCTGCCTGTGTGGATCGTGGTGGACTCTACCTGGACTGACGAAGACATCTAAAAGGTAAGCTGGCTTTCCCCCAACAATTCATGTGTGTGTGTTCTTCCCACCACTGGGGGGGGGGTGTTATTCCCCAGTGGTGGGAAGAACTATAATTCATGCCTGCTGCCGGTAATATTGTTTTATAAATAAACACAAGAGATTTTACTTTTTTACAGATTATATCATGGCTGAACCTAAGAAAAAATGTAGACAATATAGTATATTACCGATGTGCCTAATTTGTCAAAAATTTTATCAAATGAAGCTATGAAGCCTTCAAGGCTACAAGAACATTTGACAAAAGTTCATGGTGATGAGATAAAAATTTATCTCATTTTCAAGCACTTAAAAAAAGTTTGAGACACTTGACATTGACATCTTTTCAATAGCATCCAAACAAGATGACAATGCATCTTACAACATTTCGTTACTGATTGCTAAATCGGAAAAAACCGCATTCTGTTGGTGAAGAACTAATTCTACCAGCTATAAGTGAGGTAATACACACCATGCTACACAAGCCAGCATCTGATATTACCAAGAAAATTTATTTGGGCAATAATACAGTGCAACAAAGAATTGATAAAATGGCTCAAGATGTTGAAGATTTATTATGTATTTAAAAACATCCCAGTTCTCTAAACAGCTTGATGAGTCAACTTTCCCAGGAAATGAAGCTTTGCTTTTAGTATACGTGCGATTCATAAAAGGAAAAAATTGCCAAGAATTATTATTTGCTAAAAATTTGCAAACTGATACCAAAGGAGAATTGATATTTCATGCACTGGAAGAGTTTTTTTAAAGAAAAAGAAATTCCCCAGAGTAATATATTGTCAGTTGCTACTGATGGTGCTCCAGCGATGATAGGGCAATATAGGGGGTTTCTTGCACATTTAAAAAAAGTGGTTCCAAATGTATTCACTGTACACTGTCATTCATCGTCAACATCTAGTTGCCAAAAATCTGAGTGAATGCCTACATTGGTCATTTATATTATGTCATTAAAGCAGTCAACAAAATCAGAAGCAATTCACTGAATGACAGATTGTTTGGACAACTTTGTATTGAAAACGATGAAGAATTCAATCGCTTGCTGCTTCATACAGAAGTTCATTGGCTATCAAAAGGTGCCTGTTTGGATTGGTTTTATAAACTCTTTGACTCAGTGCTAGAGTTCCTAGAAAACAAAGATGATGCTTTACGAGCCAACTTGATTGATTCCAAAAAAGACACAGCTTATTTGACAGACTTGTTTAATAAATTTAATGAAACAAATCTACAGCTCCAAGGCAATGAGCTGAATTTAATCAAAACAAAAACTGTCATTTCTGCATTTGTGGCAAAACTTCTTCTGTACAAACGAAATTTAGGAAGAGGGGAATTCAGCCAGTTTCCAAATTTATCAACAGTAGAAAAACATGATGAAGACTTGCTTACCTATTGCCAGCACTCAGAGGCTCTCTGTTCTGACTTTAATCAATGATTTGAAGATATTCTTAAAACAAACATACCCAACAGGGTTTTGGACCCTTTTTCAAGTAGACATAGAATTACAAGAAGAATTTATAGAAGTAACAACAAATGAGGAATTGAAATTCAAATTCAAAGATGGTTACCAACAGTTCTGAATGCAAAAGCAGATACCTACACTTTATCCTGGATTATGGGCTATAGTACAAAAATTTCTAATTGCATTTCCTTCAACATACTTAGTGAAACGTGGGTTCAGTGTGGTCACAAATCTGTTAATTAAAAAGTGTGTAGAAAATACTGCCAAAGAGAGACCCCCATGGGCCAAAATACAGTTGCTTCAGGGGGGGGGGGGGCAAATATGGCAGCAGTGCTGGCCACCAGCAGACCCCAGCACAGGATCGCCTGCAACCTCTACATGCAAATGCCAGTCCCCACGGCCATCTGGGACAGCATCACTGGAGCTGCAGCTGAATGGAGAGTCATGCGACCTCACCTTGAAGCCCCATGCCTGCATGAATGCAGCTGTGGTATTTCCCAACTTACCAGTGAGGGTTGCCACTCAAGTGAAGGTGTTCTGTTGACTGCTACAGACAAGGTTGTTCCACTGTACTGAAGCCACAATTGGAGTGGCTCCTGTTCCCTCCCTCACACCAGTTGCTTGCAGGTGAGAAAATAGCCCTGGATTGTCCAGGCTCTCAGGCCTTATGTTTGACACCCATGCAGAGACTGTCAGATGGTCACATATGTTTATCATTTAGTACCCGTGTTTTCTAGTGGGAATGAAATTGGTTCTGAGCCAGATAACTTTTTTTGTTAACCAGTAACCCCAAATGAGGTGGGGCCTGATCATGATGGGGTCAACTCAGGTCTTCAGTTGGCACCTTTAGATATGGCTCAAGAGACATTGCCATCATTGCCATCTCAAGATATCCCATCTGCTGTAGGGGTTGAGAAAAAATAAGCAAGAACAAGACAACCACATATTTGAATGAAGGACTATGTTATGGATTTAAAAACAGGGGAAATGTGGTGAATGTGTCTGTATGGTTAAGAAAACTGCTGTTATGAGAAGAGATGTATGTAAGTGGGATGTCAGAAGTGGGAGTGAATGCAGTTATGGAAGTGTGTTTTAACTGCTATCGGGTCAAGACCTTATTAAACAGATTTTGGAATTTTGGAATTTGACTTGGAGGCATTATTGAACAGACATAACAGAAAGTTGCAAATATAAAACAAAATTTGTAGTAAACAAAATAAAACTTATTCTTTGGGGAGAAATATACTGTCACAATATGGTTAGCAGAATATTTGGATATATGGTTAGAGGCAACAATGGTAAGTGAAGTATCTCATATCTTTTCCTTGTTCTCTGCTCCCTACCAGGTTCTTCCCACCCCAGTGCTGCACTGCATTGAGGAAGGGAATGGGATAAAACCACCCTCAGAAGCTCTGCTAATGGATTACTGGATCCAACCCAAATAGTTAAACAATGAAAACATTAAACTCTTCAAGAGCATATTATCATCACTGTTTCATATCCCTTAAATATGTTGTGTTGTGTACAATGATCACACACACAGGAATAATCATCTAATGCTGTAGATTATCCTACATAAAAACTGTCATAATACACACTGAGTAAAACTCCATCTTAAAAAGTATTTTATTCATTTCAAAGGAGAAAATATTTTAGATTTCCTTTCCCAAGGCTCCACTGTAAAAACTGAACATAGTTCCCAGGGAATGGGGGGATGGTTTTCTTTTCCAGGTTTTCACCTCCAGGCATTCACGTCTCTACAATCTCATATTACATCCTGACCAGGCTGCACTGTTCAGCTATGACACCTTATGTTTTAAGACACTAAGGAAGTGGCAATTGCTTTCATTTGGAATGAAGCTGGGTAAACTAGCTGGAGCTAGTTGACCAATGTATCTTAAAAGAAACCCCAACAACATCCTTTCCAAGTATCCTTCTATAAAAACAGAACAGCACAATCAAACTTGGTGAAAGTTTATTTCAATAAACAAAATACTAACATAATTACATCCCCTTGCCTCATTCTATCAAAAATCACCTTGACTGTCACAAGCCCTTCTAATTCTTCATTCAGTAACATTGGCTGTGCTCAGACATGCTATCCTAAAAGGAGGGACCAAAGCTCTAGATTAAACAGATTCAAAATGCTGAAACAAAAGGAACAAAGGCAATAGTGAAGTTAAATTTGCACACAGAAAAGCTGCAGTAGCATCCCATGATTCACTTTCTCCCCAGTATTTAAAGAAACCACAATGAACCTATTTCCTGCATTAGTCTGGTGCCAGCATGAAGAAATTGCAGCTCTGCCTTATTTTTAAATAACTTCAAGATGTGCACAATAAAATTCAGCACTGAAGGCTTGAAAGTCCCAGGTGCAATCCTTGGCCTCTCCAGCTAAAGGATCTAAAGCAGTAGGTATTGGTGGGGAAGATCTCTGCCAGCTGACTAGGGTATACACAGTTAAGGCTGAGAAAGATAGACCCAGCTGAGCTCTGAGAAAGAGCAGGAGACAGAGCTGCTAGAGGAGTGAGTGTTTTTTTATTTGCTTTCAGCTGAGGGCATTGTGTGGGAGGACTGTGTTTGGGAGTGAGTGGAAGGGATTAGAGTTATTGCAGAGTCCTGGCTGCTTGAGATAGAGTGAGAAAAGGTCATTGTTTGAATGTAAATTGAGTGCCTGGGTGAATTTGAATAGCTGCTGCCCCTCCCTCTCCTGGGGGAGGCCTCTATTTAAGGCAGTACCAAAGGGTGAGCTAAAGGGCTCTTTGCCTAAGGACTCTTAAACTAGGGGCTCTGTAAGAAGCTCAGGAAGAGCCAGAAAGCCACGGCCCTTTTCTCCTTGCGT
Source organism: Gekko gecko (assembly GCA_029375565.1). Taxonomy (NCBI): domain Eukaryota; kingdom Metazoa; phylum Chordata; class Lepidosauria; order Squamata; family Gekkonidae; genus Gekko; species Gekko gecko. Next base: position 209,745,143 of record JAPDNY010000005.1, on the reverse strand, counting down.
TCCCAGTAAAGTAAGTAGACTTCTACAAGTGTTCCCAGTTCCCAGTAAAGTAAGTAGATTTCTACAAGTGTTCCCAGTAAAGTAAGTAGACTTCTACAAGGAGACCCACAAAGGGTTTTAAAAGGGGGATTATATTTAATTACTTTAAAAGCAATTATGAAGCCAGAATGTCAGCAGGGGTTGGGGGCTATCCAGTGTTTTGCATGGAGTGTCACATGTATGCCAGGGCTCTTTTTGTAGCAGGAACTCCTTTGCGACATACCCCTAATGTAGCCAATCCTCTAAGAGCTGACAGAGCTCTTCTTACAGGGGCTACTGTAAGCTCCTGCTATAAAAAGAGCCCTGTGTATGACTATCTGCCCACTGGACAGAAGTCTTAGGTGTGTGCTCGGTGCAAGGAGCTCCTGGTTCTCAGCAAACGAGTTTGCTCCCTTGAGGCCAAGGTGGCTGACCTGGAGAAGCAGTCAGTTACATGCACGGAGAAGACTCTCAGGGACTTGTCAGATATGTTCCACTCTGGATCTGGCAACCCTGCTGCTGTCAGGAAGCATGAGGGTCAAGGGGAAACAAGGCACCATGCTGAGGATAAGGGGAATGTGCCCTCAGGTATCCTTTTGCACCAAGGAACCATCCCTGGACAGGGTGGGAGGGGGGCTCTTGGTGGTGATTCGATCCTTAGGCAGGTAGACAGCTGGGTGGTCAACCTGCGTACTGACCGTATGGTGACTTGCCTGCTGAGTGCAAAGGTAGTAGACATTACACATGTTTTAGGTAGGCTGGTAGATAGTGCTAGGGAGGAGCCAGTGGTTGTGGTGCATTTCGCCACCAACGATGTGGGGAAATGCAGTCGTGAGGTCCTGGAGGAGAAATTTAGGCTGCTGGGCAGGAAACTCAAGGCCAGGACCTCCAAGGTAGCCTTCTCAGAAGTGCTACCTGTTCCACACACAGGGCCGGAGAGACAGGCACCGATCAGGAGTCTCAATTTTTGGATGAGACAATGGTGTAGGGGGGAAGGGTTCAAATTTGTTAGGCACTGAGATGCTTCTTGGAACAAGAGGGAGCTGTACAAAAGAGATGGTCTCCACTTCTCCCGAGAAGGCACCAGGCTGCTGGTGCTTAAAATCAAAAATGTGGCAGAGCAGTTTTTAAACTGAATATTGGGGGAAAGCCAACAGGAGATGAAAAGTCTCTGGTTTGGGATGGCTCATCTCGGAGAGATGAGGGGATAGCAGTTGCTTTTCTACAGGGATGTGGACTGGAACTGTCCATCGAGACTGTGGCTTAGTGATATGGACTGCCTGACAAGGTCTCGAGGCAGCAAGAGGAAAGTTGAGGGCTTAACATGTATGGGAAATTATAGGTGTTTCTATACAAATGCTAGAAGTGTCTAAGATAAAATCGGGGAGTTGGAGTGCTTGGTGTTGGGGGAAAAATAGACATTGTGGGTATTTCAGAAACTTGGTGGGATGAGCAGAATCAGTGGGATACAGTGATTCCCAGTTATATATTATATTGCAAGGATAAGGGGGGAAGGGTTGGAGGTGGGGTGGCTCCGTATGTCAGAGAGGGTATACAGTCCAGTAAGACTGAGAAGGTAAGTGAATTCGATTCGCTTCTGGAAATGCTATGGGTTGAAATAGTGGGCCCCAAAGGAAACTTAACACTGCGAGTTTGTTATCACCCACCAGATCAAAAGATAGAGGATTATAAAATGATGAATGAATTAAAGATAGCGGCTAGACAAAATAAATGTGTTGTCATAGGTGATTTTAACTACCTGCACATTGATTGCGTCAATATGTGTTCTAGTCGGAAAAAGAGACTCAGTTTCTAGACACTCTCAATGACTGTGCTATGGAGCAGATGGTCAGGGAACCTAGCAGGGGAGAGGTGATCCTGGATTTGGTGAGACCTGGTGAGAGATATAAAAGTGATTGCACTGCTTGGGAACAGTGACCATAATGTTACTGAGTTTAACATATGTATAAATACGGAGTTGCCCAGAGAGAATGACACAACCACTTTTGACTTTAAAAGGAGAAACTTCTCTGATATGAGGTGACATGTGAGGAGGAAACTGAAAGGAAACGTAGAAAGGGACAAAACCATTCAGGAAGCTTGAAGACTACTTAAAACTACAATCCTAGAAGATCAGAAAAAATATATATCACAGGTTAGGAAAGGCACAAATAGGTATAGAAAAAAGCCTGTATGGTTAACAAACACGGTAATAGAAAGTGTAAAAGGTAAGAAGGATTCCTTTAAGTGGTAGAAAGCTAGTCTCAGTGAGGCTGAAAAAAGGGAACACAGGCTGTGGCAAACAAAATGCAACTCTGTGATCAGGCAGGTAAAGAGGGAATATGAGGAGCATATAGCAAAAAACATAAAGACCAACAATAAAACTTTCTTCAAATACATTAGAAGCAGGAAACCCGGGGAGGCACTGGGGCCCTTGGATGACCAAGGGGTAAAAGGAGTAGTGAAGGATGATAGGGAAATGGCTGAGAAGCTGAATGCATTTTTTGCCTCTGTCTTCACTATGGAAGATGAGAAGTTCTTGCCCACTCCAGAACCACTGATTTCTGGAGGGGTGTCGAAGGACCTGAGTTAGATTGAGGTGACAAGAGAGGAGGTCCTACAACTGATAGACAACTTAAAAACTGATAAATCACCAGGCCCGGATGGCATACATTTGAGAGTTCTGAAAGAACTCAAATGTGAACTCCTTACAAAAATATGTAATCTTTCATTAAAATCTGCCTCCATTCCTGAGGACTGGAAGGTAGCTAATGACACTCCCATCTTTAAAAAGGGTTCCAGAGGAGATCCGGAAAATTACAGGCCAGTCAGTCTGACGTCGATAGCGGATAAATTGATGGAAACTGTTATTAAAGAATTAGTAGGCACATTGATGAACAAAAACTATTGGGTTCTGTAAGGGAAGATCTTGTCTCGCTAACCTGTTCGTGTTCTTTGAGGGACTGAACAAACATGTGGACAAGGGGGACCCAATAGATGTTTTTTACCTTGACTTCCAGAAAGTTTTTGATAAAGTTCCTCATCAAAGGCTCCTAATTAAGCTCAATAGTCACAGGATAAAAGGACATGTCCTCTTGTGGATCAAAAACTGGCTAATTAAAAGAAAACAGAGAGTGAGTATAAATGGGCAATTTTCTCAGTGGAGGGTGATAAGGAGTGGGGTATCACAGGGCTCAGTACTGCGTCTGATGCTTTTTAACTTGTTCATTAATGATTTGGAGTTGAGATTAAGCAGTGAAGTGGCTAAATTTGCAGATGACATGAAGTTTTTAGGGTGGTGAAAACCAGGGAGGATTATGAGGCACGCCAAAGGGATCTGTTGAGAATGGGCAAGTGGGCATCAACGTGGCAGATGGGGTTCAATGAAGCCAAGAGCAAAGTGATGCACACTGGAGCCAAAAATCCTACCTATAAAAACACGCTGATGGGGTCCGAACTGGCAGAGACTGGCCAAGAGAGAGATCTGGGAGTCGTAGTAGATAACTCAATGAAAATGTCAAGACAGTATGTGACTCCAATAAAAAAGGCCAATGCTATGCTGGGGATTATAGGAAGGGTATTAGCTCATGCCAATATCATAATGCCCCTACATAAATCAATGGTGTGACCTCATTTGGAGTACTGTGTACAGTTCTGATCACCATACCTTAAAAAGGATATTATAGCTTTGGAAAAAGTGCAGAAAAGGGCAACTAGAATGATAAAAGGGTCGGAACACTTTCCCTATGAAGAAAGGTTAAAACACTTGGGGCTCTTTAGCTTGGAGAAACGACAGCTGAGGGGTGACATGATCGAGGTTTATAAGATTATGCATGGGATAGAGCAAGTAGAGAAAGAGGTACTTTTCTCCTTTTCTCATAATACAAGAACACATGGGCACTCCATGGAATTGCTGAGCGGTCAGGTTAGAACAGATAACAGGAAGTACTTCTTCACCCAAAGAGTGATTAACACATGGAATTCAGTGCCACAGGAGGTGGTGGTGGCCACAAGTATGGACGGCTTCAAGAGGGAATTAAATAAGCATATGGAGCAGAGGTCCGTGGGTGGTTATTAGCCACAAGGTACAGCTAGGGACTCTGGGGCAAGGGACGTTCTGTATTCTTGGTGCTTGGGGGGGGGTCAACAGTGGGAGGGCTTCTAGTGTCCTGGCCCTATTGCTGGACCTCCTGATGGCACCTGGTATTTTTGGCCATTGTGTGACAGAGTGTTGGACTGGATGGCCGTTGGCCTGATCCAACATTGGCTTCTCTTATGTTCTTATGACCAATACATTACCTTGGAGAACCACTGAAAAACAGTTGCACCTACCTGTAAATGTTTGTCAATGTATCTTCTGTGCAGGCACACCCTGGGACTGTGCATGAGCAGGGCAGCCGCAGATACAAGTTTCTAGCTCTAACAAACCTAAGGGGGTGCCCTTCCCCCTTCAGATTGATCACAATTGTTTTTCTTGCCTAAACTATCACATGGTCTGGGGGAGCAGTACCCCCTTCCCTCAGTTCCTGCTTGTCTGCCACAAAAACTCTCTCATACCAAAACAACAGAGAGCTCATAGTAGGGCAGACGGAGGGAATGTGTGCCTGCACAGAAGGTAACATTGACATACAACAATTACAGCTAAGTACAACCCTGTTTTCATCTTCCATTTCTGTGCAGTCTCACATTGGGATTCTCTCACTAGAACAATGACTGAAGAACAGCTTTGCCAACCTCTGTATATTTTCTTGTCTGAAGGTCTAGAGCATAGTGCCTCATAAATGTGTCCTCCAAAGATCAGGCTGCTGCCTTACAAATGTCTACCCACCATACACTGCGATGTAAAACAGCACTCTGGTGAAATGAGCACATATTTCAAGAGAACAAGACAAAGTGACACTCCTATAACACAACTTCATTGTGCCCACAACCCATCTTGACATTGGCCCAGGACAAGGGGCAGAGAAAAAAAACCGGGAGTACAATCTCCTGGGCTAAATGAGACTCGACAACAACTTTTGTTAAAAATTGTAAACTGACGTGTAACACAACCTTTTCATTATAGAGCTTAAGGAAAGGGGGGTCCACCTTCAGTGCAACCAACTCACCCTCCCTGTGTGCAGAGGTGGTAGCCACTAAAAAGATCACCTGCATTGACGATAACACTAGTGAACATGAAGCTAATGGTTCAAGAAGTTTTAACATGGGCTTCCAGTTTTGGCATCTGCTATGGTGGCGGCGGCTTCTCGATCTCCTGGGAGCTGCACGCCAGCGCCTGCGGCTGGGAGGGGGTGCAATTGTCTGCACCACCCCTGGAGCCCTTGTGTTGGGCTCCCAGCCATGGGGCGCTAGGAGAGCTCTTCCTCCAGCAACTAGCCGGAGAAGGGGGGCTCTTCCATGCCACAAAGGTCCCGCCGTGGAGCGTCCGTGAAACGAACTAAGAATGCACACCAAGACAAGCGTTTGGTGGCCGAGTGTATGAGCTAAAAGTGGATGAAAGTGGCTACATCACTGAAACGTTGGTCAAAGTGAAAAACACCAAAGCAAGAAACACCAAAGATCTAGCTGAAAACCTGCCCTTCAAAAGCAAGGGGGGGGGAGGGAACTCTCCCCCGATAAGAAGAAAACAAACATTTTCAACCATGGACTTAAGGGGGGGTGGGCTATAGAAGCAAGAAGACTAAAATAAAGCACTTGTAAGAACTTACCAGGCTTTGTTAAGAGACTGTCTAGAGACTGTGATAACTTTTGCAAAAAGTAAACAATTTCTCAACATGGCGCCTCCACGGAGGGACGAGAAAGATAAACAAACAAAACCTAAGCTGCTGGCTGGAAATGCCAGCCCAGCGAGTTCTGTCCCTAGACAGGACTGAACAACAGAGGTTCAAAGGATGCTGACTGAAGCACTGTGACCCCTGCTGGAACAAGACACAGCATTACACCATAAGTTCGATGCACAGCAAACTCAACTGAATGAGACAGTTAAAAAAACAGAAAAAACGGAGCAAGAGCTTAAAGAGGTGGCTGCCAATACTAAGAAGCTTCCAAAACAACTGCAGATGATGTTAAAAAGAGACAAACCAATGAATCCCATTTGTTACAGCTGCAAATGGAGAGGGCAAGCTATGTCCTAAGATTTCAAGGTATCTCAGAAGAGAAGGGAGAGGATCTGAAGCAGATTATGTGTGATGCTTTGGGCCCGATGGCAGATGTTAAAACGGATATATTACAAAGCGAAATTGATACCATCTTTAGGTCGTATTCAGAATTCATAAGAAAAAATAATCTGCCTGGGAGAAGTTACGGTGAGATTCTCCAGAAGATAAGTGAGGGATCAAATACTTAAAGCGACAAACGGAGCTACCTTGAAAATCAAGGACAATGAAATAAAAGTGTTGAAGGATATTCCATTTGAAATAAGAAGGAAAAGAAGGAAATACAGGGACTTGGTTCTATTTCTACAGAAAAACAACGTCGCCTACAGATGGGACTATCCCCAAAGGCATAATCTTCAAATTTATGGACAAAAAAGAAAAAATTGACTGTTGAAAAAGTACATGAGTTTTTCCATCTTCATAGTCATCCAGCAAAAGGAGAAGAGGAGGAAGAAAGTGATGAAGAGGGAGCAGTGGCATCTTCTGACAAGAACTCAGACTCAGCATTGGGGGCGGCAGCCCCAAAAACAAGCTATCACTTGAGAAAGAAAAAGGGCAAAAAATGAGTTGTTATTGCACTCTGGAACATCTTAAAGTTTATTTTGTATGTTTCTTACTTTGCTCTTTATGAAGGCAGACATGGGGGAGTTTTCAATTTTTGTATTTTTCAGTTTAAATAGACTATCAGATGATCATATTCAATGAACTGTAACCATAGGTAAAGGTAAAGGTTCCCTTGCTCGAAAGCCAGTCGAATCCGACTCTAGGGTTGCGGTGCTCATCTCCGTTTCCAAGCCGAAGAGCCAGCGCTGTCCAAAGACATTTCCGTGGTCATGTGGCCGGCATGACTAAACACCAAGGCGCACGGAACGCTGTTACCTTCCCACCGAAGTGGTACCTATTTATCTACTTGCAATTTCTTGCTTTCGAACTGCTAGGTTGGCAGGAGCTGGAACTAGAGACAGGAGCTCACCCCATCATGCGGCACCCTGGTCTCGAACTGCTGAACTACTGACCTTCCACAGCCTGCAGTTCAGTGTCTTAACCACTTGAGCCACCGCAGCTCCTTACACTGTAACCATAACTTTGAGCTAATAAGCTGATTCTATAAGCATTATGTATGACCACCATCTTTTGGGTTTTTAGTGGGTTTTCTTTACTTTCACCATTAGTTTGTAGTTCCCTCCCCTTTTTTTCATTGTATATAGAAAAAGCAATAAAAAATCCCCTTCGGGAGGCAAAAAAAGAAGTTTTAACATGCATAACTGAGAAAGCACTAGAGAGAGTGACCACTGAGGAACTATCTTGGGTTGTTGTGGATATACATTAAGTAGCCTGCATAAGAACCAATGAGAGATCCTGTGGAAAAAAACAGAATTCTCCACTAAGTCATGATAGGCAGAGATGGCTGCTAGACAGACCTTAACCAAGGAGGAAGCTAGTCCTGATGTGCTTAAATAATCCAGGCTCTCAGAAAGTTGGCAGGAGAATAGCTTAGAAATAGCTCATGAGGAAAAGCACTTCCACTTATTAGGAGTAGTGTGTGGATGGCTTCCCAGACTGGGTCAGCAGCTCCCATACCCCTGAAGAGAAAATTATAGTGGATGGATTCTCCATGCTGTCAGGTATAACCAGGTAAATCATGATGAAGGAGGGGGCCTCTGGTCAAAAGATATCATGCATCCAGAAAATACACATATTCCCCTTATGCCCACTGGCACAGCTCCAAGAACCAAAAGGCCAGAAAAGTGTTACTACTATACAAGTGGAGGTGTCCGCTCGGTTCTTGCCAAGCACCCACTAATAAGAGGGAATGGCAAGAATTCATAAATAAGGACTTCTCTCCCAGCAATCTGAAATACATCCCCTACAGAACACTGCCCACCACAGCATAGAAGGCTGGGGCCTTTGTGGTTGCCTGTGCCGTGAACAGGTAGATCTGTGGTATGCCCCAAAGGTTAAAGATGGGTTGCAGATACTGGCCCTGTAGGAACCATTCATGATGAAGAGAAGGGAAGCCTGCTGATCATGTCTGCTTGTGTACTGAAAGACCTCGCTATATGAAAGGCCTCTAGGGACATATGATGGGAAACCACCATATTCCAAGTAGCAATAACCTCTGAGCATAAAGCTAGGGAGCCAGTATCCCCTTGTCTGTTCACATAAAACATTACAGTCGTAGTGTCTCTGTCTGTATCAACATCCTTTTGCCCTGTAAAATATCTTTGAAAGAGATGAGGGCATAACATATAGTGCACAGTTCAAGAATAGTAATGTGCAAACTTGCCTGTAATGAAGATCAATTATCCTGGGCAAATAAATCTTCATAATGTGCCCCTCATCCCTGTAAAGAAGCATCAGTGGTCACAGTAATCTTGAGGGACCCAGAAGCTGTCAGAGCCAATTCCACCTCCAGTTCAGAAAGCAACTTGTTGAGAGAGTGGGTGTGCAAAAATGGAGTGCGTGGCAAGACTAATATTTATTATCTTCTTTGGCCTATAGCCCACCCTCCCCTGCACAGCAGGAGTCAGGGCGGGTAACAACAGGTAGCAACAACAACACTAAAACAAAAAATAATCATTAATAATTTCTCAAAGAGTATGTTGACAACATAGTTGCTTACTGCTCAAGTGAAGTAAACCCAGCAGGGGACTGAGAACAAAGACAAGAGCAGGCCTTGGTGATTAACAGCAGTTGCATCACCCATAATCAAATAAATTATGATTCCCCCTATACCGTTTTTTAAAGAGTTCATGAGACATTGAGAAAAAGAACCAGAGGGGAAATAAGATCACCTATGGTCCCAGGAAGATGTTCAAACACACTTAGTAAGGCAAATAAGAGAAGAGGAAAAGAGGGGGGGGCACCAAGGCAAATGAAGATGAAAAAATAAAATGGTGCAGAGGGATAAGGATCTTTAATAATTGTACAACCCCCTATGCGTTTTGTGTGCAGCTTCTTCAGGGGGACTCCTTCAGATTCTTTTAATTCTGTTCCCATACATACACTTAAACAGAGTCAGAGTAGGGGTTGTACAATTATTAAAGATTCTTATTCCTCTGCACAATTTTGTTTTTTCAAATAAGAGAAGGGCTAGGCTACTCATATCCACTTAGTGGCAAGAAAGGAACTGAGGGAGGGGGTCTCTGCTCCTCCATAGCATGTGATAGTTTAGGCAGAAAAGCTATTGCACTCAGTCTGAAGGAGGAGGTAAAAGAGGTAGAAACTTCTGTCCGTGTCTGACCTGCAGTCCCAATGTGTGACTGCACAGAAGATGGAAGATGTACAAGAAATTCAGATTTTCTTCTATGCTTCCTTAAGGTTAAAAGCAGAATTCTGTATGGTTTGATAGCTTCAAGTATGTTAAGCTTTATTTATGGAAGACAATGGATTCCTTGTTTCAAAAGCCCAAAGGAACAGCAGTTCCCCATGCTTGTGCTCTTTCAACTTGTTGATTTTGGAAGCACCCAAATGACTGCTTGGGGCTCTTTACCTCCACCAAACCTGGGGTTACTGGTAACTCTTCTGTACTGCTCCTCCTTGTTCTGAGGCAGCATTTATAGAAACATTTTCATATTCTCTGGACCAAAGATGTCAGCACAACCCATGCAAATAAGTGTACTGATCTCATTTTTTTCCACAATGGTGACCTATGCAATAGCTCTGAATCATAAAGTGTCACTGCAAATGGTCCAAACTGGTTCCAAGGATTAGTCACCTTTACTGAGATGTATTTTAGTAAAAGATAAATCCTGCACTGAACATTCTGTGTTTCTAGAAGCCAAATCAGGATCACTCTTTTACTAAGTCCTTAACACTTAAAAATAATTTTCTCAATAGTAGATGTGATGTAGTGGTTAACAGTAGCTGACTAGTATCTAGGAGACCTGAATTTAAATCCCCATTCATGCCATGGAAGCTCACTAAGTGATCTTGGGCCAGCCACACTTTCTCAACCTACCCTACCTCACAGGGTTGTTGTGAAGATAAAAAGAAGGAAAGAAGAATGCTGTAAGTCGCTTTAGGTTCCCATTGGGGAGAAAAGTGGGGTATAAAGGAAATACATAAAATAATAAATTTTGAAATAGTCTGGTACTTGCTTTTTACTGTTGTTTTGATCCAAATTACATTATTCATCTGTATTTATGGACAGTAAACTACAGAATACAAATATTTAAGCAAATTCTTAAAGCTCCTGAACAGCATGTGCTGTGTTTATAAGGCCTACAGTGATGAGGCAATGTAATATTACCCTGTCGACAGTCAACCTAAAACATTACACACTACGGAAGGGAGAAGACAGTAACTGAGATGCTGTCATGCACAACTTAACTGTTATTCAATGCAATGCAATTTTCAACATGAAATTTTGTAAATAATGAAAACAAGGAAACTGTTCTTGAAAATTTAGTATCAAGTGTGCAAAAACAATTCTCAAAAGCCCACTGGAGCAAGACTACTGTGCTCATCAACACAGACAATTCTGCTTAAACAGCTATTTAAGAAGGAGGGAAAACAGGCATACACCAAAGCAAAGCTTTAAAAGATTTTTGTTTCTCACCAAGCAGCTTACATCCCACACTTACCTATGATTATTCAATAAGAAGTCCCATTTGTCTTCAGTGGGATTTACTAGCAAGGTTTAAGCAGAGGACTAACTTGCCATCCAATAGAGGGGCAGAGAAAGGGTTCTGATATGATGCTACATGTCTGTTTATTTATTTACATATTTATTTTATTATTTTATTCTATTTATATCCCACCCTCCCCTCATAGCAGGCTCAGGGTAGGTTACATCAAATTTAGTAGAAAATACAATATACAAAAATTAAAACAGTTTAAAACTCCAATAAAATACAACAGCATCCATCATTAATCCAGTGCAAGTTATAGTTAAAGTTAAGGCCTCACAGATGCCATCTCTTTCAAGATTTGGTCCTTAGGTGGTAATGCAGTTTTGACCCACTGAGGGGAGGCCCAGTAGAGAGGGAGGGATGTCTGTCGTCCTAGTTAAAAGCCTGGCAGAAGAGCTCCATCTTGCAGTCCCTATGGAACTGTATGGGAGCTCATTCCACCAGGCCCTGGCCCTAGTCAAGGCAAGATGGATGTCCTTGGGTCTAGGGACCACCAGATGATGTTGGTTGGCAGACTGTAAAGCCCTTCGGGGCTCATAGAGGGAGAGAGGAGGTCTCTCAGATATGCAGGCCCCTGACCATATAGGGCTCAAGCACCAACACCTTGAAATGGATCCGGTACTCAAATTAAAATATGGTAAAAAAAACTTTGAACACCACCTCCACTCAAGAACACTACTTCAACAGTTAAGATGTTCCACTCACTACATTGTTTTGATGTTTTAAATGTGATGTTGCAGCTATGTCTAAGTGCACTTGCTCCAAAATTTCAACAACCTGGCTGCTGGGTGGTGCTAGCTAGTACAGAGCCCAGTCAGTCATTAAGAGGCTGGTTGGTTTCTGCAACAAGATAGTTCTGGAGCCCCCTCTCCTCCTCCCAGTACCCCACAAATGCCTCGAGCCATCAAGAACACCAAAAGCCTATTTCATACATATTACTTTTGTAGGAGGCTTTTTTAACCATGTCATGTTTTTTGAAGAACAGACAGTCCTAAAAGTTATTTTCACAAAACATGGCATAGGACTGTTCTGAGAAAGTCATAATTTCCAAGGTTCAAGAAGGAGCCCTGCACAAAGGAAATAAGGCTTTAGTATAAAGGAATAGAGGATACTTTTATAGAGGGAACTGGAAGAAATGTTCATTCTCAACTAGATATTGATATATTAAAGTATACTCCATACCAATGGCAAAAGCTATGGAGCCAACTACAGCTGGGAAACTTGATCAAGACTCTCAGACACATTACAATGGCTAGTTCTATTCTACACCACCACTTTTTGGTACTCTCCCATACCAAACCCAGCAGTTAGAACAAATTACCTTTTTCACATTTTCTTCCTCCTCCTGGCGTTTCTCATAGTGTGAGAAGTCATCAAAAATTGAAGTGGTGTGCTTGTAGGTAGCAATGATTTTCAGCACCTGCTTAGCCTTTTCCAGAGGCACCTCCTGAGTGTCCCTGGAGTTGGTCACTGGTTTATTCTCATTGTTCTCTAGACGAATGTGCCGCAGTTGGCTGTTGGGTACATCCTTCACAAAAATCCACCTGATGTCAAAACGTCCCTTCCATTTGTCCTGGGACCATACACCTGCACATGTGTTGTAGTCCACAGCAGATTTCATTTCTGCAACTCCACAGAAATGACCACTGCCATTGACACTGAACAGTAAGTAAACAGGACCTTTCCCATTCATGGAGCGGTAAGCAGCATCCAGTCTTTTATTTCCATGCTCTGTGCTGCACCATATGTTATATTTAATGGAGCGGTGGATATCGTCCTCAGAATAACTCTTGATGATGAAAACCCGACCATGTTTTGGGTTCCAGTCAAAATCCTTCGGATTGTAGTTGTTGATGGATCGCAACTTTTCTAAGACTGGGTGTGGCTCTGAAGGAGCAGCACCAGAAGTGGCCTGAGACTGTCCAACAGCACTACCATCCACTCCATTTTGACCAAACCCATTGCCACGGTTACGAGGTGCAACCCAACGAGCAGGCTGAGCTGCCTGTTGCTGTACTGGCAGCTGAGTTGGTTGGGATGGTGGAGGAGGCAGAGGTTGCGGCTGTTGTCCTGAAGGCTGCACAGCAGGTGGGCTGTTGCTCATTGCCTGACCAATTGGTTGGGGGGATATCTGGGATGGTGGCTGACCAATATTCTGAACTAAGGCCTGGGATGGAGATTTTGCCACTGGACCTTTATTATCCCAAGTTCCAATATCCATGTTATGCTTTATTGGGGGGGGTGGAAGACTTGTACTTGCAATACCATTCTTGGTCTTCAGCTTAGGCTGCTGTTTAGCCGGTTTGCTGGCAATATCAGCCCAGGATGCTGGTTTGGGAGGAGCAATGGTCGCTGGAGGCAAACTGTTAGAAGCCACAATATTACTGGCAATAGAGCCACTGCCAACAGCAGACCCAACAACTTTGGGGACGGTGTTCGCAACATCAGTGCTGCCTAGCTTCAATGCTGCCATCCCCTGGTCTATGCTATTCATTCCAGGAGCTTTATTCAGGGTTTCATTGGCAAAAGCAGACTGTCCATCAATCATGGCTCCACCCAATGAACTTGGTGCATAAGCATAGTTGCTACTATATCCAGAGCTTTGAGTGGATTGCCCCTGAGAACTGTTATTGCCCCAAGCTGAAAAGTCAATCCCACTCGGAAAAAAGTTAAAGCCATGCTGTCCAAGAAACGGAGTGCTGCCAAGGGCCCCTGGCTGTCCAAACATGGCATCTGGAAGAAAGTGAGGCTCCCCATTGCTTAGCTGTCCATAAGATGTTAAGTAGGGCACGGGTGGATCACCTCCAGTTGACCAAGCAGCTTCACCCAAGGAGTAGGAGAATCCAATGGATGGACTGTAATAACTTGGCAAGTAGGAATCAGACATTGCTGTGTATGCATTATTCTGAAATATAAAAAGTACTGAACAGTTAGAAGGGCATCACAGCAAAAAATCCAGGAAAAAAAATCCTAGGTCCTTCTTCAAACACTTTTCACTGAAATTTTAGTTGCTGCAAAGACTAGAGTTTCAGTAAAAGCCTCGTTTTCCACATTTTCTCCATACAAACACAGAACAAAGTATCATCTGCATGAGAATGTTCACATGTAAATAATGGGCAGTTTGCACAAAGCGTGGAATATACAGCAAGACCAATTTTAAATCTTTCTAGCTAATAAAGCACCCTACACAACCTAAAATAGGATTACACATTTACCTTAAACATCACTATTTTTAAAGGCTTGACAACTTCTGAACTAGTTCACTAAAAAAAAAGTGTTTCCATTGAACTTAGGTTTTTTAAATCTAAGCTCTTTCCCATTGTCAAAACATACTGCTTTGCTGATAGAACTCACAAAAAATACAAAGCAAACTGATTTTATCCTCCAATATCAAGCACAACCTGATCAGGCTCAGTTTGTGTTGAAAGCACTGGGATGCCATATTAAGAATAAAATGGGATGACGTACTAAGAATAATTGGTGCCATGATCAGGAGCATGGACTCTAAGCTGGGAGAACCAGGTTTGATTCCCCACTGCTCCACATGCAGCTGCTGGTGTGATCTTGGGTCAGTTACAAGTTCTTTTAGAGCTGTTCTCTCATGAGCAGTTCTTGAAAGACTCTCTCAGCCCCACTACCTCAGGGTGTCTGTTGTGGGAAGGGGAAGGTGACTGTAAGCCACTGTGAGATTCCTTTGGGTAGTGAAAGGTGGGGTATAAACTCAGTCTCTTCTTCTTCTAGGGATGGGCATCAACCTAAAAAAGGCAGTTCAGTTTGGGGTGGCCTACGAACCGAACCAAGCGGGCCCCACACAAACTGAATTGGTCTGGCAAGTTCAGTTCCAAAGGCTACGAGACGGGGGTGAAGATTGCTTGAGAAGAGGCTTTATTTAACCTTTCAGTTTTGCTCCCCCCACCCAGCTGTTTGGTTTAAATGGCTGGCATTCAACAGCTGAAACCGACCAAAAAGTCTGGTAAATGTTTGGGGAGTGCACCTTCCTTGAACAGAGCTCCAAATCAGCGTAAGTTCAGCCCGAATTTTGGCTCAGGAGCCAGTTCATGCCCATCCCTATTACTTCAGGATTTAGATGCTATTTGTCTCCACCACTATGAAAGCCTTCATTGAAGTCACAGTAGAATCTTGAAGACTGCTGTATATCATATCACAATTTGCTGCTGTTACTGATAACAATAAAATACAGCATAGTTTAAAACACACGGTTGTTTTAATTATGTTCGTATGTTTGTCAAGGTTTAATAATTCAAACAGAGGAACTGTGCAGCAAGGAATGCAAAGCTGAAAAATTCTGTGCTTCTTAAAACTTGTGGGCATTTGTCCTGAAAATAAGAGTCAAAAATTATTCAAATATGTGAAACTGTGAAAAGATGACTAACTCATAGAGGGCACGTGGGTGACAAAGGATCAGACTTTTATAACACACAGCCTGACTGCTCTTGCTAGATGAGAAATCTTTAAGAGTGTTCTCTTCTCTGTGATACATTATTTCTAATTTATTATTTTACACACATGACACACAAAGCAATATTGTAAGTGAATTATGTGTTTTTAAACATCAGTACAAATATCTCCATCAGCATTACATTATCTTATATTACTTTCAGTGTTACGTGAACGTTCTTGCTTTCTACTTCCCCAAACGGGATGTTCTAATCCCTTTTTTTGTATTCTCAGATCAGAAAGTATAGGATACTATCTTCATCCACTAAAATCAGTGGGCACAATTCAGATCTTCTGTTCTGTAAGTTACACTGAAGTGAATGAGAATTGCTCTGTTGGGAAGACTCCTATGAATTTTTAACAAGGCTTGAGCAGATTGTGTTCAAAGGGCATAATCCTGTTTTCAAGTGTTTATACTCCCATCCTTTGTCAGCTTCAAAAGTTCAGAGTGGTGTTATGAAAATTCAGATGATCTCTGGAAATGTACTGAGGGCTAGCATGGCATGGGGGAAGAATACTGGAAGAAAACTAGAGAGACAAAGATCAAATCATAGTTCAGTCATGAATCTTGCTGAGTGAACTTAGGTTAATTTTGGTTTAACCCACTTCACAAGGCTGTTGTGAAGATAAAAAGGAGGAAGGACAAACACTATATGCTGTCATAAATTCCTTGAAGGCTGAGTGTAATTTCAAATTTTGTACCTGAACCCCCCTCCAAGGAACCTGAAACAGTACTTCAGCAGTCTACCCTGCAGCTAAGTAACCTTTCCATGCCTCTTCAAGCTTCAAAGCTAGCAGTTCTGACTTCTGTGTTATTTGATAACACAGAGAAGCATTCATTCCACAATGAAGAACTTCATAACATTTCAATATAATTTACCTCACAGTTCTCCTCAATGGGAACTCAAAGCAGCACATAAAGTCATTCTCACCCCATCATATTAACTGAGACACAGTAACGAAACCAAACACTAAATTACCCCCCATTTCCTTTACTGTCAAGAGTTTTAACCAAGAATTCAATCATGTATTCCACTGTGCAGTACTAGGTACAGGGAACCCAGCCCTGACTCTTGAGTAAACTGTCACATTCTGCTCCCATGAATCAGCCTTGTCCATTGTGCTAATGCCCAGGAACACAGCCCAGAGGGGTTTCAGCCATCTGCAGGGGAAATGCAGGGTACTTCCTGAAGAATGGCATACAGATTTTAGTGAAGCAAAAATTCTAAGGGCTAAACTTCTTGAGTAAGTCATGCTCTACTATGATTAATAGCTGGAATAAGGTGGTTCTAAAACCACCGAGCAGTACAAATTTCAACTCAGCGGTTCCCTCCAGCAAACCAAACTTTAACAATTTACTTAAGCACACATTCAAAGTAACCGCTATGGCTCAAAAACATGTCTATGGCACTGTAGAAAGCATGGCTGCTACCAATCTGCTGCTCTCTAGAACTGTTTAAAAGTATAGTGTAATGTCAATTAATGCCACTTACTCAAGTCCCCCCCCTTAAGTTGGAACTTCCCCTTTAAGAGACCAAGCAAAATGATGTTGTTATCAAATGTCTCACAACCCCATTTTACCAAGGAAAAGAGAAAGAACCACCATAAATGGAGCTTGTAGTGATGGTCACTTGACCCTTGCATCATGTAATCTAGATTTTAGGAGGAATAATTTTAGGGCTGTAAATTAAGTACTGCCCCATAGATTCACCAGAATTTTTAAACTCTGGCCTAACCAAGTCAATCACATGTCCTTATTAGAGGTAGTGGATTGATCACTGCAGATAAAAATAAGTCCAGGAGGAATCTTAGCGGCTTGCTTAAGAGCAACTCAGCAAAGCAATGCACAGTCTCTCAAAGGAGAAAAGCCTAGCAGTCTTGCTATGGCATTTACAAATCTGGCTCATTAAACACATGCTGTCGGTGGCCTGTCATCCTCACACTAAATACTCACTGCCAAGTAAGTCACTTTTATATGATTGTATAGTTCCCTTTCTCAATGTACGTCTAAAATATGCTTCAAGAATGCAATACCTCCCTTAAATGACCAATTGCTTCAACAGTGTAAACAAATCTCTCATGCTTGCCAGAGCTCTGTATTTCAGTGTCACTAGGGGCATTAACTAAGCACAAAACCACATGACATTTTTAAATCTTAACTGAAATTAAGTAGAAGAGGACTTCTACCACCATCACTTACGGGGTCTAAACTGAAAAAAGTTTGAGTTCACTGGTATCTTTAAGACCAACAAAGTTTAATTCTGGGTATAAGCTTTTGTGTGCATGCACACTTCAGATACTCTGAAACAGATTTTCTCAAGCCTTACATATGGGGGCGGGGGTGGTAAATTGACAGCACTTCTCTCAATAGGAAGCAAGTTGGTTTCTTCACTCTCTAAAGATACACTTAAGACAGTGGGGTAGTTAGAATGGTCTACCTATGGAAGCTCAGAGTTATGGTTATTGCAGAGCTCTGAAAGCATGGGTGAAACAGCATACCTCTGTTAACGACCTAACCCAAAAGGTGTAATATTAGGCTAACTCTTACCCTAAAGTAGAAAAAAATGTAAACAATACCGCGGTTTTACAATTTTTTCTACATTATAGACACCTATTTGCAGCCATGAACGAGAAGGATATGAGGATGGGAATAACCTGGGAAAAGACTGCTTACATAAGGTAAAAGCAACACACTTTGACTTCATTTTTATATACATTCACACGATATCTAAGTCGATAAAATATAGACTACCAAACACTTCCATCTGTTCTCAGCCTGAAAAGAGAACTGTGCTTCTTACACTGTTTTTTGAGTGACATATGGATTTTTTTTTTGCTGTCAAGTCACAACTGACTTTTGACAACCCCGTGGAGCTTTCAAGGCAACAGATATTCAGAGGTGGTTTGCCATTGTCTTCCTCTGCTTCATGATCCAGGTCAGGAATCTGGCTGGATGCTTTCCCAAATGAGATGATCTTCCATTGTTTTGACCATAGACAACTTTCTAAGGTGTCTTCTTCCCACCAGTTCACCTACTTTCCACAGGTTTCTTCCATTTACCAAGTGCCTAAGGCTTATGAAACTTCCCACAACTTTCTTCCATTCACCAAGTGCCTAAGGCTTACAAAACTGAAGAATGGACTAGTGACAAGGTCACTCAATACCAACTTTGTACTGAGCAATTTTCAAAGGAACAGTCCTCCTTTACCAGTGCTAAGTCCTTCCTACCAACCTTGGGCTGTCTATGTCCAAAGTTTGACCCATCTCAAACCTAACGGGTCATTTCAGTTAATAAGCATCAATGCAGAGTAAAATGAATCAGAGGCTTGATTTTCTGTTACTAGCATTCACCACAAAGGGGTACATCTGTGATAAGCCTGCTCAGAAACAGAACCTGTGTACATTTTTATGGAGATCAGCAGCCAATGTGGATATATATACCATTGAGCTATGATTCATTCTGACCTTCCTTACATACGTATTTGGACCATGAATGACAATCTGAAAAATGAACAGTTTATGTCCAGCGGCACCTTTAAGATCAACAAAGTTTTATTCAAGGTATGTGCTTTCTTGTGCATGCATACTTTCTCAGATATCTGAAGACGTGTGTGCACATGAAAGCTCATACCTTAAATAAAACTTTGTTGATCTTAAATGTGCCACTCGACTCAAACTTTGTTCTACTGCTTCAGACCACCATGGCTTTCCACCTGGATCAATCTGAAAAATGATTTTTGATGGTCCTAATTCATTCCAATAAGGTAATAAGCACCATGGACAACCCAAACTCTTCTCCAACATTCTGCTTTTGGGGAAGAGGTTGACAAACAGGATGTTCTGTAACTTCAGGCATATCCAAATGCTTACTGGATCCCCTGGATCTCTACTAACTAGTAGAAAAACTGCTTACTGGGGCCTTGATCAATGATCTTTGCTTTGAAACAGAGAAGTAATTTCAGCCTACTGGATACTTCAGTAGTCTCTGAAAGAAATTATCACATAATATCCATATCACTGCTGATCTGAAAGATGGTATTTACACCAAACCTCTCTCAGCCCCCAATTCCTCCCCTTACCTCACCCTCCCCTTTGGTATTTTTTTCTATAAAAATGTGGAATGTGATTTCCCCTTCATAGCATCTAAAGAAGCTGTGACTCACAAGAGCTCATGTCGGAATAAATGATAGTCTTTAAGGTGGCACTAGACTCATTTTATTTCATTCAAGCTGTTTCACTCATTCCCATTAGGGAATATCTTGAAGAGGAGTTATGAGGCACCACTTGTTTTCCCATGTCCTTACATAAAGGGATCCCACAGGATTCTGTCCTTTCTTAACTCCTGCATGTATGTACAGGAACAGAGGCACCTAAGCAAAATATTGAGATGCAGTGCATGAACAGCATGCTCTTTTCACTAAACCCAGGACCCACAATCATTTTATTTGATACATGGATTATGTAGGGATGCAAGAAAGCAAACAAAATAAGGCAATAATGAAAAATGCCCCTTTGAATGCAGAAAAAAATGAAATACCAAGCATGTATGTAGTTTAGTCTGTGCTAGGTTTCTCTGGTGTACATACATAGGCGGTTCTTAAAACTATTAATATAGCTGAAACTTTAGTGCTCAAGGTGGGCATGGGTACTTTTCACTTCACTGATCAGCTAAAAATGTTTCTGCACCCACCCACACTTCTTTCCAATTTAACTTTGCCAACTATTATTTAATCTTTGTAACTGAAGCTTGGTTACTGCAGTCCAGTTTACCTATTCTTCACAACTGATCAGAAGTTGTAAAGTTTTCTAGCTTTCAGCACGTTTCAGGAGCTGCACTTCCTTCTTGGAGTCTTCAAGGCACAATTTCAAGGTATTGATGGGAGCCCGGAAATGTTGAACATCTTAAGCCTGTTACCTTTACCTCAAAGAATGATCCACCACAGCCACATGACCATGCCATAGTGCACCAGTGTCCATGTGAGAACAGCACGCAGCAGCGCATCCATGAATGTTGGTGCACAATAATGGAATTCTCTCCCAGCAGATACCAGCTGGAGTTGAACCCTAAACATTTTCCAGAACTGGGAAAAGATACCTGTTATTATCTTTCAGTCATTAAACAAACTGACTTTCATATTTCATAATTCTCCAAAATAAGAAGGCCTCATCTAACTAGATAACTGTGGATACAATAAGGGATGTTTTAATAACTCTACAGACCATATCAGTAATTCAAGGCCCCAAAAGCTATAAAGCCACAGGTACCAGTGTTCTAAATGCAGTCTACTAGCATTAAGTAATTAGATTATTAAATGCATTAGATAGATAAGTAATCCACCTACATGATAGATCCAAAGTAGAACACCCTACTAAAATGGTGTAGGTATTAGAATTAGAAAGTGCCAAGGTTAGGACAGAGTTATTGGATTTATCTTGTGCATCTTTACTTGGTAAGTGAACCCCCCTGAAATCAACACGACAGCTATCTTTGCTGTATAACAAAAAGCTGTCTTACAACACAGCAACAGTAATTTCTTCTGAGTAAATACTTGACTGGGTTACTTAGTTTACCTGCAATTCTAAGCATGCTTAGTCAGAAATACATCCCATCAAGCTCCATAGGACCTACATGGGAGCAGGAGTACTTAGAACTGCAGTCTCAGCCCTACTGAAGTGTTGTGATAAACTATTTTGTAGCTCAGGATTCTAGTTTTACTTTACAACTGAGATATAGAAGTTTACTGCAGCTTTACCTGGGGTTCAGTTTTTATGAGGGTTCACTGTTAAGTGTTGAGATGTTTTTAACTTGATTGTAGGAAGTAAATCAACACTCAAAAATATTTATAAGCATGAAATTAGTGAAATTTCACCTAATGCCATCATTACTAACATTCAGAAGCCAGGTTAAGTCCATCCTGATTTCACAAGCTTAGGCAAAGGAATAAAATAAATAGATGCATGCCTTGGTCTCACTAAATTGTTTTCCTACTTATGTAACACCATTGTCTGCATTAACACCTCTTGTCTAATATGCACATTTTACAGACTTCAGGAAACCTAAACCTAGTTCTGTTATACTACTTATTAGATGTTTCATCCTGTCGATTGCCTTGACTTACACTGTTTAACGTTCCTTGAGTCTCAGTAAGAAAATACTACAAAGAACAAAAATAAATAATATTAAAAAACACCATACTTAGTTCTAGCACAGCACCTATCATACTTACAGGCAAGCTACAGGTTAACAACTATATAAAATCAGCAGTCATCAGTGGGCTAGCTGTAATCAAAACATCAAGCTAAAGAAACATGCTGAAAGGTAGACAACAGGCAGAAAAGGAACTAACTGATAACAGTACATCTCACCCACTAAACAAATACAATTTGTTTCACTCACCGGTCTAGCCTGAGGACTCAAGTAAGGTTCGATATCATCATCATTTAATCCATCTTTCTGGTGCACAGATCCATTTTGCACTAAAAAAAATTGTGACAAAGATTACTCAGTACTAACATAAATGCTTTACAGTTAATTTTTAATTCTGAGTGTGAAACAAACAAGCTCAATCTTGCCTCCCCAACTGATCTTTCTCCTCAATCCCAGACCTGTGGGGCAGGCTTTTGCTATCTGTGGTAAGACAGAGGTTCTTGGGCACATACTCTCTTTTTTAAAACATGTATTCATGTTTCATGACTGGGCCCTGGTACTTAGCTGGGAAGAGAGCAGCTAAGGCTTAAATTAAGGACTGCAAATATTTATTCTGTCTATACCAAAAGCCACTGGAACCTTTACAAACACTGCACTGTGTGAACCCCTCAGCCAAGTTAAGTGGAAAACAACAGATCACTCATACAACAGCTTCCTGCACAGCAGATTCCTTTGGCTTCCAAACAGCGGCTTTGCAGTACAAACCTGAACAGTTACTTCAGCCTAAACCCAATGAAGTCAGCCATCTTAGACCAGAGTAACTCTGTACAGGATTGCACTGTTAATGAGCAACACAACCTACAGTAATTTTTCCTCTTCTGACACTTCTCCTGCACGAGAATTTCAAACTGAACAGGAAATAGTTTTACCAGATTTTTATTCTGCTATTTGAACACACACTGACCCCTTCAACTTTCCTCATGCCTAAAAAAACAACTCTCCTGGAATGCTTTATATATAGCTTTGAATCTTCCTCCTACTTTAAACAGCCATCTCTGTCACCACCTACAAGTTGATAAACCTCAATAGGTTCATTTCCTATCCTCTGGCTTGACCATCATAGATCAAATACATTACAAAACACACCTCCAATTATTTTTAAAACTACATTTGGAATTTAAACTCAAGCAGTGCAGAACTCCCAGCATACTCATACTCTGCAGCCCCTCTACTAGAAATCAAGGGGGAAAAAGACTGGGCAATACTCTCAGCCCATTCTGATTTTCAGCTACTGTACCTAGTTCATCCTGTTTCAATCCTGATTCACCTCCTGCTATTAGTCTCATGTTAATACCCAGGCATCTAACTGTCAGATCAAAGGGCCCCATTAGCACATCAAAACTCTTTGTCCAGGAAGATAGTTTAACCATTCTCATTCCATGAACTAATTCAGCAGATTAGGGTTTACCATCACACACTCAAACAAAAACCATTATTTCCCTGGCATGATTTTAAATATTATGCATAAACTATTTAGTAAGCACAGATTGCTTACAGGAAGCACACTCATTTTCCTTCTCCTCTTCCTCTGACATGTTTTATTCTAAAGGAGACTGTGCCACACGTGGGGAGCAAGAAAACACTACAGGTAGTCAGAAAGGAGATGGATCTAGCAGCAAGCACCAAGATTCAGATGCCTTAAAAAGAACAAAAGAGGCACCCACAGTTCAAGGTCCTCTCTCACTAGCCCTTTACAGCCATTACAGTGAACCCACTGCATGTACACACACACTTCTCATAAAAAGAGCTACATAAGAAAAACCAACTTGCATTCATTTGCATCCAGCTATTGGATAAACGGGGATGAGTGGTTTAAAGCATACAGTCATAAGAACCTAAGAGAAATCTGCTGATCAAGCCAGGGCCCATTTAGACCAGGCTCCTTCCCCTGCTGCTGCTTTCCAGCACTGGTATTCAAAACTTTGCAGCCTCTGTTTATGGAGACTCCCTCCAGTCACCTGTATCCACTAACTGAATCTAGATTTATTTAGCAAAAAAAAATAGGAGCCTAGCAGCACCAGGAAAAATCAATCAAGTTCATACCAGCATAAACTTATACGACCTACAAAAGCTTATACTGGAATAAACCTTATTCCTTTAAAAGACAGTACTTGACTTCTGTTTTATTTACTGTGGACAAATGCGGGAGCAAAAGCATATCCTCAGCTGGGCCTACAGGAAAAATGAATGGGATGGGGGAGTGTCCAAAGCATCTATTCAGCCGCACACCCACTGACCCTAACATAAGAATGACTCAACACGCTTGCAAAGAAAAATCACGTGTTACACAGATTGCACATGTTTTCAACTACAACGTATGCGCAGATCTAGTACTCCAATGAGAAGAAAACGGGCCCATTTTTTTTTCTTTATTCCTTTCTCCACTCCAACCCTCCCAGTTTTCTCTCCTTCTTTCTGACCCAACGCCACCCACCCACCCTCCGGCTCGTGCAGCAGCCGTTCCTCCTAACACTCACCTTTGGTGCCTTGGCCCTTGGGTCTCTGAAGCGACAGCGGCAAGACCGAGAAATAAAGACACAAGAGAGAGGGGACAATTGAATCATATGGAAAGGGGAAAGGCGAACGGGGAAAGGGACGGGGGGAGGGGGCGCCTAACCACAGAAAGCAGAGGAGAAAGAAGCAGCGGCTCTTAGGCCTCTCCTCTCCTCGTCACCCTTGGGCGGGAGACGGAGCGCAGCCAGGCCTAAGCCGCGCGGGCGCTTCCCGGTACGTCCCCCACCCCCAACAACCAACCAGGCAAGCAGGCAGGCTAGGCCTAGGCCTGGCTCAAATTGGGGCCTTTTCCAGCGCCCGCCCGCGCCTCACCTGCTCCAGAAGGCTACTAGCCGACATTGCTCTGCTCGGCGACGGCGGCAGAGTTCCGACGACGGGAAGGGAGCGAGGGAGGGAAACAAGGGGGGGGAAAGAATGAAGAACCGGGCTGAAAAGACAACGGCGGCTTTGTCCGTGAAAGCAAGCAGGCACACCGCGCTCGCTCGGCTTCCTGGCGGACACTGGCTAGCTCGCCCCGCCCGCCGTTGCTCGTTCTGCGTCGCCACTCTAGTCCTCCCTTACCCCTCTCTATAGTCTCTTCCGCCAGCGCGCTTGATCAGAAGCCTGAAGAGCGGGAGGTATAGGAAAAGAGCGAGCATGCGCGTCTGCTTGCCTTCGTTTCCCTGCTTGCGTTGGGTAAATGTTATGTAGGGGAGTACGGGAAGGTAGTTAAGCGCGACCTAAAAACCCGGGGAGAGAGGAACAGGGAGTTCGTTTGTATCAGGAGCAAATGACAAACGAGTCTGGGGATCGCAGCAGCGTTGACTTGTACACCAATGGCAGAAATATTGCAACATTATAAAAATTTCTACTAGGAATGTGCTCTTCAGTGTTTTTAACGAAGTGAGCGTTCTCTCATGAAGGTTTATGCTAGAATATATTTTGTTAGTCTTTAAGGTGCCAGTGGGCTCCTTTCAGTGGAACTTTAGAGACTTATAACTTGTTTCAGCGTTTTATTTTGTTGCTACAGAATTGGCTACCCATTCAGAAATAATCCTTCCATGAAGAAGAGAAGAGATTCGGTTTATACCCCGCCCTTCACTACCCAAAGGAGTCTCAGAGTGCTTTACAATCTCCTTTCCCTTCCCCTCCCCACGACTGACACCCTGTGAGGTAGGTGGGGCTGAGAGAGCTCTCTCCAGAACTGCTCATGAGAGAATTTATGACTGACCCAAGGTCACACCAGCAGCTGTATATGGAGGAGTGGGGACTCAAAACCTGGTTCTCCCAGATTAGAGTCCACATTCCTAACCACTACACCAAAATGGCTCTCTCAATAAAGGAATTGAACATACCTGACAATCATTTTTAAAGAAGAGATTGCTGTCTTAATGATTAAATCAAAGAAATGTCCAATGGCTCTTTAAAGACTACAAAATTTATTCCAGCATAAAAAATTGTGTTTAGGAGCTCATTTCATCAGCTGTTTTAAAATGTGGTTTTTAAACATCTGTTCTGATAAAGAGTTCTGGAAACCTCAAAAGTTTGCACATTGTTCTACATCATTTTGGTTGATACTGCTAAAAGATATTCTATGGCTTTTGTGCTTGGATTTTGCTTTGGACCTTCTTGGCTGTTGGCAGTCTCTTTCCCCAGACGTGTTCCCAGTACAGAGTTATTTCACTCTAAACCTATTGATATCAACGGAGACATTCTGCATAGATTGTGACCATAATGCATATGAGTATACCTTGTGAAGCCTTTCTTTTTCCAAAAAAAAAAAAGGCAGAAGGGAACCTTTGCTGCTGCATGTATACTTCAGAAGTAAATCCCATTGAGTTCAATAGGACTTACTCCCTAGTGTGTTTAGAACTGCAGTCTAAGGCTAATATGGTCAAATTAAACAACTTTTTCTGGGACTTCATGGAAGTCAATTTTAAAGTTATTTTTAATTGACTTTACTTGTCTCAGGAACTCAAGGTGGATTACACATAGTGAGTCAGGACACTTAACACAAATTAGACATTCAATAACCAATGCATTAAGATTTTAGAAGTCTGAACTGAAAGAAAGAACTGAAGCATAGCTTAATTATTCACATGATACATTAAGCAGTATAGAAATTACATAAATAGGATTCTGCTCACACAGAGCAATCCTAAGGTGGGGGGGCTGAAAGCTCTCAAGGACCCAGCTGATCTCTGTGTCAGCGTATGTCTGAGATTTGCCTGCGTAAGGGCCATTTACGATGGTACAGATCCCCAGTGGTGCTCTGTTGCTTGGCCACCCGTCAATGCAACTGACGCATAGGCCCCTGAGCCGGTGTGGTTGTGGGTGGGTTTGGGGGCCTGGCCCAACATAGTCGACTTCCTGAGCCCTTTAGGCCTCGGAATGCCCTCTTCCAGAGGCAGAAAGTTATGCCAACAAAAAACATGATGTAGTCCGTAGGCACCCATTGAACTTGAAAAACAAGTCATCCCCCACTACTGCAGCCTCACCCATTAGGCTTGGAGGAGATCAGGATGCGGATTACACGCTCAGCCAATCACCTTACTTGCCACGGCGGCCAAGCCCCCTTCCCAGCACCCTATCCAGCCTCCAGCCTCATACAAATACTTCCTCCAGGAGATCTTACAACTAAGTAGTTAGGGCACACAGCACGGAACTCTGTCTCAGAGGTTCCTGCCATGTGGACTTAGAGTGAGTGGCAAGGCAATGCCCGCAGGAGGTTGGGGGCTATCCAGTGTTTTGCACAGAGTATCACATGTATAACTATCTGCCCACTGGACAGAAGTCCTGAGTGTGTGTCCAGTGCAAGGAGCTCCTGGTTCTCGGAACAAGCTTGCACCCTTGAGGCCAAGGTGGCTGACCTGGAGAAGCAGAGACAGTCGGGTGCATGGAGAAGACTCTTGGGGACTTGTTAGATATGTCCCACTATGAAAATGGCAGCCCTGCCACTGTCAAGGAGCATGAGGGTCGAGAGGAAACAGGGCACCGTACTGAGAATAAGGGGAATCTGCCCTCAGAAGGGACCTCTTTGTCAGCTGGTGAACTGGTATCCTTTCACACCAAGGAACCATCCCTGTGCAGGGAGGGAGGGGGGCTGTTGGTAGTTGGTGATTCTAGATGGGCTGGTAGACAGTGCTGGGGAGGAGCCAGTGGTCATGGTACATGTTGGCACCAACAATGTGAGGAAATGCAGTTGTGAGGTCCTGGAGGAGAAATTTAGGCTGCTAGGCAGGAAACTCAAGGCCAGGATCTCCAAGGTAGCCTTCTCAGAAGTGCTACCTGTTCCACGCACAGGGCTGGAGAGACAGGCACAGATCAGGAGTCTCAATGTGTGGACGAGACAAGGGGGAAGGGTTCAAATTTGTTAGGCACTGGGATGCTTTTTGGAACAAGAGGGAGCTGTACAAAAGAGACGGTCTCCATTTGTCCTGAAAAGGAACCAGGTTGCTGGCGCGTAAAATAAAAAAGGTGGCAGAACAGTTTTTAAACTGAATATTGGGGGAAAGCCAACAGGAGATGAAAAGTCTCTGCTTCAGGATGGCTCATCTCAAAGAGATGAAGGGGTAGTTGTTACTTTTCTACAAGGAAATGGATTAGAATTGTCCACTGAGACTGTGGCTAATGATATAGACTGCCTGGCAAGGTTTCGAGGAAGCAGGAGGAAGGTTGTGGGCTTAAACTGCATGAGAAATTATAGATGTTTATATACAAATGCTAGACGTCTCTGAGGTAAAATCGGGGCGTTGAAATGCTTGGGATTGGGGGGGAAATAGATATTGTGGGTCATAAACTTGGTGGAATGAGGAAAATCAGTGGATACAGTGATTCCTGGTTATAAATTATATCAGAAAGATTGGGGGGAAGGGTTGGTGGGGTGGCTCTGTATGTCAGAGAGGGTATACAGTAAGATTGAGAGGGTAAGAGAATCGGACTCACTTCTGGAAATGCTATGGATTGAAATAGTGAGCCCAACAGGAAGCTTAATGCTGGGAGTTTGTTATCACCCACCAGATCAAAAGAGAGAGGAGGATTATAAAATGATGAATGAATTAAAGATAGCAGCTAGACAAAACAACTGTGTCATAATAGGTGATTTAACTACCTACATATTGATTGGGTCAATATGTGTTCAAGTCAGGAAAAAGAGATTGAGTTTCTAAACACTCTCAATGATTGTGCTATGGAGCAGATAGTCACAGAATCTACCAAGGGAGTGGCGATCCTGGATTTGGTCTTAAGCAGGAGTCTTTTCGTAGAAAAAGAGCTGCAGGAGCTCATTAGCATATGGTATGCTAATGAGCTATTAGGCTATTAGCATATGCCACGCCCCCTGACATCACCGGATGTGATGTCATAAGAGGAAGCAAAATGGGGGGAGGCCATTGATGTCAATGGTGAAAACATAGGGTATATTCTGGGGGCTGGAGAGGAGGGAGTTTGAGGAAGAGGCTCCAAACTCACAGGGTAGCTGTTGGAGCCTCTCCCCAAGATACCCACCAAGTTTCAAGAACATTGGACCAGGGGGTCCAATTCTATGGGCCCCCAAACAGGTTGCCCCCATTCCCTCAATTGTTCCCTATGGTGGGGGAAAAAGTTACTTTTTTCCCACAGTGCTGTTAGTAGCTCTGGGGGGGAGGGGGTTTGAGGGAGAGGCTCCAAATTTTCTGGGTAGCATTGGGAGCCTCTCCCCACATACACCCCCACGTCTCAAAGCAATTGGACCAATGAGCCTAATTCTATGGGCACCCAAACAGGTTACCCCCATTACCTCCATTGTTTCCAATGGGGAAACCCAGCCAGCAGCACTTAAGGCAGGCAAGCACTTACTTTTAAAAAAGAACCTTAAATGTTTCTTTTAGGTCTTAAACTAGAAGAAATAAATGTGAGTAAAATAACATTGTTATGGTATATGGTAACAACTGCTAGAATGCTTTATGCTCAAAATTGGAAAAGGGAAAAGATTCCTGATCTCTGGGACTGGCTAAGAAAATTAATATACATGGCAGAAATGGACAAGTGGACTAGAAAACTCAACAACCTAGAAGCAGAAACTTTCTTGGCAGACTGGAAAGACTTTAAAGAATATATACAGAAGGATTGGGAAATGAAGGACAGCATATTTAGCTTGGAAAATTACTAGTGATGTAACAAATTTATTTAACCAATAAGTACCAATAGTAATTGCTAATAAGTGAATTGTGTTACCTGTAGAATTTATATGATAACAGTGTATTAACATGCATTATGTATTGATAAAATGGGCGAAGCAATGCTGGGAGCCAATGGGAGGGAAGGGGAGTTTGAAGAAAAGGATATGAGTTATATTATTTTGACTAAATTGTGAAGTACTATATATCGTAATAAAAGTTGTTTAAAAAAAAGACTGCTGCAGTAAGCAAAGCCGTCATCAGGCGTACTGGTAGTCAAAGTCCGAAGCGGAGTCAAGGAGCAGAACCGAGGTCGAAAGCCGGAGGAAGCGTCAGTACACTTGCTGAGGTCTGGAGCCAGGGAGTCGATCAGAGACGAGGGGTCAGCAGAAGGTGCAAGCCGGGTGGTCTAATGACGAGTTTGCCAGCATGGTTTGTTCACAGCCGGTGGTGTCCTTAAGTACCATGCTGGCTCGTTAATCAATTAGCAGGCTATTGCGAGGTCCTGGCTCCGGCTAGTACTCGGGGTTCATTGACCGTTGCCCACGCACACGTGCCTCTTTTCATCGGGCCGCCAGGTCTCAGCGCCTGCGGTCTCACAGCCAGTCCACATGTGGGGGCAAGTCGGGTGGTTATGTATCCATTCCAGGTGTTCATTGCCTTGTAGCTGGGAGCCCATCCTCCCCAGTACTTAGGTTCCCTGAGGACTCTAGCACACCAAAAGGACTTAAAGGTGCGGGGTCCTCGGTTTCTAAGCTCCCAGGTGCCAGGTCAGGGGCAATGTTCCCTCTAAACTGTGGAGTCCTGTGAACAAAAATTTGACTTTGTGAGCTACTGGCATGAAAGTTGTGAGCAGGTGATTTAGCAGCTGCAGAAATTAGTTTTCTCTGGAACCTTTCTTCCTAAGTAGAGACAAAAATGTATGAGCCGGAGGCTAAAAAACTATGAGCTAGCTCACACTAACTCAGCTTAGAGGGAACACTGGTCAGGGGGTGTCTCTGATGCCATGTCCAAGCTTTCAGGCACTGGGTCGGGGGCAGGCATGACAAAAACAAAAGATGTATGTCATTGGGGTAGATGGAAAAGGAGGGGATCCCCATGGGACAATCATCATAGAAACAGTGGATTATACAATCAGGAGTGCAGAAATGAAAGTCCACATGACTTTTTGGAGAGAAATGGAGAAGGTCATCGAGATTCCCCGGTTACTAAAAACTTGTTCATGGATCTCACTGAAAGAATTGCAAGAGAATTATCTGTTAAAAATTGCTATGTGTGTGGAGGTACAAACATGGGAGAAGAATGGCCATGGGAGGCAAGAGAGGTACAGCTTGATAGCCTCACTTATGCCCTCAACATCACCTGGAAAGATAATAACCGCCCAGGTAAATGACTTTTTAAAAATCCCTTAATTGGCCACATCTGTTTTATGTGACAGATAAATTGCCGCCGAATTTCTTTCATTCCCTCCTTTCCTTCTCTCCTTTTCCTCTTTCCCGCCTTCTTCTCTTCTCTTTTTTCCTTCTTTCCCTGTTTCCTTCCTTCTTTCCTTCTCTCTCTTTCTTTCCCTCCTTCTTTCCTTCTCTTTCTTTCCCTCTTTCCTTCTCTCTACTCTCTCTTTCCTTCCCTCTTTCCTCCTTCTATGGCCCAACTCTAGTGAGAAGGGGTTTAAACTTTAAACCCCTTCTCTCTTCACTCCCCCACCCAGGCCAGCTGGGAAAGGGAAGGGGAGGCTTTCGAAGATGCCTCCCCCCCCCTTTTGCTTCCCCTTCTGTCATCACTTCTGGTGATGTCAAGGGGCATGGCATATGCTAATAGCCTAGTAGCTCATTAGCATACCATATGCTAATGAGCTCCTGCAGCTCTTTTTCTACGAAAAGACCCCAGGCTTACTGAATTGGAGCCTGCTTGCCCGGACTTTGACTGACTGCTATGGGTGACCTCTGGAACTCTTGCTGACTCTTCTCCTGGACTACCCTCCAGTACCCGGCCCACGGGCCCCGTCATGACAGTTTTATCCCACGGGTGACGGAGGTGCCAAAATGCAGACATAAGGGGTGCAGTGGTTAAGATCACAGGGGGTTGAACTGGATCCCAGAGACAAGATAAAATTTAGGTGGGAACCATCATGAGATCCTTTTGAGACACTACCCTGGGAACTAGCCTGTACCAAGTAGGGGACTACCCTGTACCAAGTGTCGTAGATCGGGCCTAAGAACTCTCCACATTTCATATAAACATACTTCCTCTCTTTGAAATAGCTCCTTTCCCAAGCTCTCCCCCTGCCTGAAAAATGACATAACATACATCAAAGCAAACTTGCAATCCTTGATGGGGCTGAGTAGTTACATTAGATGCTATGAGGTACGAGTCAGGAGTGTTTGGGTACATAGTTTTAGAGTCTACCCAGCTCTGGCCCGCAGATGCATAGATATTAACACAGGCCCGCACAGCATTTAACCGGGGGCGAAAGCAGGTACTTGAGCCTTTTTCTACACATACACTATATGAAATATTTTGATGTAGACACTGAGTAACCGTGGTCAAGGTGCAGTCATAATCGTAATGATAAACCAGAGTCTGTGAAACCTGACCTTCCAAAAACGTGGAGGTAATGCAAGGGGTACAAGCGGGGAGTGCTATAACTGGGGTACAGATTATTGAAAATACAAAGGCATAGTTCAGCAGGAATGTCCACATCTTGGGCCTGTGCATAGACTAGTCAGCCTCCAGAGTGACTAGAGCAGGGCCGGAAGTTCTAACATTGGTCTGGTTTTCACCCGTGCACAGGGAGACCGTTCCCGGTAGGCCTCAGCAGGGGTTCTGGAATTAATGTTCAGCTGTGTTCTCCTGGGGCAAGGGCCCAAGAGAAGCAGAGCCAGGAGGATTACCAGGTGTTATCTTCTTGAGCTTGACGCTGGTGGGATGGGAACCTGGTTCAGCAGACCACCTTGTATGAGCAAGCTTCAGGTTGGTCCAATGGATCCAAGGCTTCAGTTCTGCAACTTTGACAGCTGTAGGGGAACTGAGAATAACAGTGAAAGGACGCTCCCACCTTGGGTCAAGAGGCTCTGGTCTCCAATTTTTAACCCACACAGAGTCCCCAGGACCAACATGACAGACAGGGTCAAAGACTGGGAGAGAGAGACAGGCAGAATAATGGGCTTGGAGCTTCTGGACTTGTCGACCAAGAGCTTGTAATTTTGCTTCTGTGATGAGTTCTCCAATCCTGTAGGCATCAGCTTGGATTCCCAGTGTAAGAGGTGGTGGTCGAGTGAACATGGCTTCATAGGGAGAGACGGAGGTTCTTTTGGATGGAAGAAAATGCAGTTTGAAAAGCACTAGGGGCAAAACTTTAGCCCATGGTGGGCCAGTTTCTGGGGTAAATTTGCGCACGGCAGTTTTAAGTGTGCAGTTCGCTCATTCTACAGCCCTGGAGCTTTGGGGCCGATAGGCACAGTGCAGTTTCCAGATGATGCTGAGCACCTTAGCCACCAACTAGGTAGTTTCTGACACAAAAGCAGGTTCATTATCAGAAAAGATTGCAAGAGGCAAACCGAATCGTGGAATTAAGTCTCATAACAAAGCTGGGCGACTTCAGTGGCCTTTTCAGAGGCAGTGGGAAATGCTTTGATCCAGCTGGTGTGGGAACACACAAAAACAAGCAGATATCGGTGACAGCCAACTCTGGGCATTTTGGTGAAGTCCACTACTAGGTGAGTCATCAGGGCTGGGCCAGACGGTTGGCTACATGGAGGCTTCTAAGGACATTCTCTGGGGTTGTTCTGGGTGCAAGTGATACACTGGGCACAGAGTAAGTCAGCAAGAGCAGCTTTCCAATCCAGGTGGGCCCAGCGATCCAGAGACTTAAGAAGGGTGGTGGTGCCAAAATAAGTATTGGCGTGAAGTGCTTTCATAACTTCATAGCCCATTGACTCAGGAATCCAGACTTTTCCAGCCATTAGCATTTTTCTTTGCTGCCTGTTGGTTTAACCAGTCATCTTCTTGCTTAGTGTACCTGGGAGTCCAGGCCAAGATGGGTGTAAAGAACATTGGACAGGCTACTGGAACTGTGGTTGGGGGCCGGTCTTGGGCTGCAGCATCTTTTGCAGCATGGTCAGCTCGGGCATTTTCACGTGCAACAGGATCAGTTTGTTTCTGGTGTCCATGGCAGTAGATAATGGCGATCTCTTCTAGCAACTTAACAGCTTCCACCAGGAGGTATAAATTAAGGCCATACTTGATCTCCTTTTTAGCAGCAGTGATGAAGCCCCTATTTTGCCACAGGACTCCATGAGCATGCGCAGCTTTGAAGGCAAACATAGACTCTGTATAGATATTGGCTTTCTTCCCTTGGGCCAAAGTTAAGGCAGTCGTTAGGGCAATCATTTCTGCCAGTTGAGCAGAACAGCTTGAATCACCTGTTGGTCATTTACGACGGCATCGCCAGCTCTCTGAGTTCCATGGGAATCGAGGAAACTGCTTCCATCACAATAGAGAGTGAGGTCTGGTTTCATTAGTGGTTGGCAGGGCTTTTTTTGTAGAAAAAGCCCAGCAGGAACTCCTTAGCATAATAGGCCACACCCAACACCGGAAACTCATTAGCATATTAGGCCACACTCATAACAGGACAGCTCATTAGCATATTAGGCCACACCTCCATGTTACCAAAAGTGTGGTCATCCAGCCACACCCACCTTTTGCTTCTTATTCTGTTTACCTTGTCTGTTGTCAAAACCCAGGGCTTTTTTGGTAGCAGGAACTCCTTCGCATGTTAGGCCACACACCCCTAATGTAGCCAGTCCTCATGAGTTTCTGCTGTTGGGTGTGGCCTATTATGCTAATGATTTCTTGCTGGGCGTGGCCAACTTGAGAGCCAGCTGGAACTCTGTTCCTGTGTGTTCCTGCCCAAAAATAGCCCTGGTGGTTGGTCATGAAGATTGCGTCTTGAGGCAAAGATCTGATCAGTAGTGATTACACAATTGTGCTCAGTATCTTCCAGGGGCAGAGGAAGCAATGTTGCCAGGTTCACATTTACTGAAGGAACAAAAGTGACACCAGAGTTTTCAAGGAGGACATCCTGGTAACAGGCCATGCGAGACACAATCAGGTACTTGTGACCTCGGGCTTCAAGGATTGTCTTGACTCTGTGAGACACATACACAGTTAGGGGGGCTCCCCATGTAAACTTGTTAGCAGCTTCTATCAGGCGACAGCAGGCGGCTACAGCATGCAGGCAAGGAGGTAGGCCAGCTTCAATGGTGTCTAGAGATTGACTGAGATATGCAACCGGTCAGTTTAGTGGGCCCAATTTCTGCAGCTAGACTCCTTGGGCAACATGCTCCTTTTCATCGACACAAAGGCTTCTGGGGATCAGGGAGCCCAAGAGTTGGAGCTTCCAGTAGTTGTTGTTTGAGAGTTTTAAAAGCAGTTTCTTGTTTAGGTCCCCAAACAAAGGGATCTTGGGAACCTCCTTTGGTGGCCTTGTATAAAGGCTTAAGCAACAGGGCAAAGGATGATATCCAAAGACAACAATAGCCAGCTGCTCCGAGGAATCCACACAGGTCTTTCCTGTTCCTTGGAGGTGGAATTTGGCATACAGCTTCTTTTTGATCGTCACTGAGGGACCTCTGGCTTTTGGAGATTTTGAAGCCTAAGAACTGGACTATAGTTTTGTAGGTCTGGGCCTTTTTGAAGGAGACTTTATAACCGCACTGGCCAAGGAGCTGAAGAAGGCGCAGTGTTCCCTCAGAATAGTGTTCTCAGTCTGAGGCGCAGAGAAGGAGGTCATCTACATATTGAATGAGGGCCAAGACTCCATCACATAAGTCGAAATTTTCCAGGTCACGGCTGAGTGCCTGTCCGAATAGAGACAGCAAATTTTTGAAACCTTGAGGCAGCTGAGTCCACATGTATTGGCAAGGACTAGAAGCTCCTGGGGATCTCCATTCAAAAGCAAAAACGTCCCTGAAGTTGGGATGAAGAGGTATACTGAAGAAGGCATCTTTGAGATCCAGAGCAGTGAACCACTGGGCTGAGGATGGAATCACGGTCAGGATAGTATAAGGGTTTGGGACCACAGGATGAATTGTTTCCACTCGGGCATTCACTGCTCTGAGGTCTTGTACTGGACGGTAATCAGGGTTCCTTGGATCTGGAGATGGCTTGGGCACTAGAAGGATTGGGGTATTCCAAGCAGATTCACAAGGTATGAGGATGCCAGCCGCCAGGAGTCATTGGAAGTGGTGAGTTAACACCTTCCGTGCATCTTCACGGATGAGATGCTGGCATTCTCTCACTGGGGTTGCAGAGGGTTTCATGATGACAATAACAGGAGGCTGACGTTTAGCAAATCCAGGTGGATTATTTTCTGCCCATACAGTTGGTACTTTATCACGGTAGCAGTAAGGGTCTGTTGTCTGGGATATCCTTTGGAAGATGTCTTTGTCAATCCAATAATCCACTTCTTTCGGGTCACCATGTGGGTATTCTCCAAAGCCACAGAGTTGCAGGACCTTCTTAGGTATTCTCCATTCTTCAGTAGGATCTATTTCTAGGTTACAACATACAAGCACTGTAGAATCTTCAAGTGGCAGGGTGAGGAGCGCGGACCTGTCTGGGGTATCGAATGTGATTGAAGCCCACATTTTAGTCAGAAGATCTCTTCCCAGTAGGTTTATAGGACAGTTAGGATTGAGGAGAAAGCGATGAGTAACTCTGTGGCCACTTAAGGAACAGGAGTGAGAGTGGAGGTAGGGTAGAGCTAATTTCTTTCCTGCCATGCCAATAACATCTTTTGATGGAAGTGCAATTGGGGTTGTGACAATGGACACCTCGGCCCCCGTGTCTATCATGAAATCAACAGGATTTCCTTCAACATTCACTTAGACCATGGGCTCTCAGGGGCCACATCTGACAGAGCCCGGTCACCCCTATTCTTCACAGTCTGTTCCAGCTAAACCAATAAAACCATCATCAGGTCCTTCAGTGGGGTAGGAGCGTTCGTACCGTCCATCATTGACCTGTCCCCTTGGAGGTTGTTTGGAACTCCGGCCTTGTCCTCGACCTCTGGGTCCTCCCCTCCCCTGGGACCTGGGCTGGCGGTATGGACATTCATTTTTCCAATGCCCCTCCTCTTTACAGTATGAACATTGATCTCAGCCTAGACTCCGGGGCCACGGGGTCCAAGGTTGGGCCCCGGTTCAGGCTTGGGGCCTGGGGGTGGTCAGTTGTACCCTTGGACATGGATCACTGTGGCTAGAATTGCTGCTTTTCTTCTGTTTCACTTCTTCTTCCTTCTTTTCTTCTTTATCTCAGTTAACAAAAACTTTCTAGGTCACCTCAATCAGTTGGGTCATGTTAATTCCTTGGAACCCCTCCAATTTCTGTAACTTGCGTCTAATGTCCGGGGCAACCTGACTGACAAATGAGGCATTCACCATTGTGCAGTTAACTTCTTCTTCTGGGTTGAAAGGAGTGTAGAGGTGATAGGCCCTGTACAGTCTCTCAAGGAAACTGTAAGGTGGTTCCATGGGCTCTTGGATAACTTCCCTTAATTTTGCCATATTCGTGGGCTTCTTGCCTATGTCTCCCAGTCCTAATAAGATGGCAGCCCGGTACTGCTCTAATCTTCCCCTGTCAACAGCCTCATTGGGGTTCCAATTGGGGTCCTCATCTGGAAAGCAGGTGCGAACCCAATCGGTCACTTGAGCCTGTTGCTCAGGGGGAACCCGATTCTCAACAGTCTTCTTTGCGGCAGCCATTACTCTCCTTTTCTCCTCAGAGGTTAACAGGGTGGAGAGTAACTGACCACAGTCCCGCCAGGTGGGTGCATGGGTTGACATGATGTCGTAATTAGATCTGTCATTGGCCATGGGTCCTCACTATAAGGGGTTATCTGAGTCTTCCAATTACAAAGGTCTACTGTAGTGAAGGGAGAATACACCCATTGCAGAATGCCATCTGCCCTGGCAGGGACTTGGCAGAGTGGGCAGACAATAGCTGACTGTTCTGGCAAGGTGGAGGACTCTTTTGGAGCATGGCATACTTAGTTAAAAGGGTTATTTTCACTAAGTCCTGGCCAAGGGGTGGGGTTCCATGTCCCAGTCTTTGGATCCTTTGCTACATACAGTCTAGATGTTGGGGTCTGCAGATTATCAGGGCAGGAGGCTGCAGCACTGGGAGATGAGCAGCCCTCCAGGGATGGATAGATAGCTGATACTGAAACTGAAGGATCAGGTTCAGCAACCACCTGCCCTTCCCTTTCCTGCTCTTGGGCATGGGTCCTCACCCTTGTCATCAGGGGACCGGGCAGTGGTGTTGGGAGAGGCGGTGGGGGTAGCGGTCCTGTGGAATAAGGTGGGGGCCAGTCATCTTCTGGTGGTGGGCAAGTCACCTGGGGTCTTTGGGGACCATTCTCTGGGGCAGGGCAGGACAGATTGTAGGCAAGGTCCCCAGTGTGGGCAGGACTATGGGTTGTCTGGCTGCTGAGACAGAGCTCCATTGGGTTTTAAACAGCCTGGTTTTGGTAGGATTTTTCCATGCATACATACCAGCAATCAACATAGGTAAACTGGTCTGGATGATCTCCCCTAGGGTGTGTGACTGCCATGTAAACTCTGTGCAACAAAGTAAGGTCCATGGAGCCCTCTGATGGCCATCCGATTCTAAACTCAGGCCAGTCTATTTCACAAAAGGTTTGCAGTTTGATTGGAGTTAGTACCACGCCATAATCAGTATTGCCAAAAATGTCCTGGAAATTCTTTAACATGAACTGGAGAGGGGTGGTGGGCTTTGCCTGACTCGCCCCCATGAGACCAAACAAAAACAGACAACCGGGTATACAGAGGGATGGGGACAGGAAGTGCAGTAAGGGGTCTGCAGCTTCAGAGCCTTTCGCTTCCACACGTACTTGACTCAGACGCGGTTGACCGGCTGCGAACTGTGAGCATAGGGTGTCCACATTCAGATTTGCTTTCTCCCGAAGGAGTCCACAGGCATAGCTGCACAAACACATTCACACTCTCACAAATGGCCTCCCGATCAGTGGGGAAACTGCGGCTTCCCTTCTCCTGCCTGACAGAAAACTAACCCGATAGGGAGGTGATCAGGCTCCCTCTTCCCTCCACCTGGAGGGGACCAATTACCGATAAATACTGACCTGACTCCGGAGTCATCCCTGGGCTTCTCCTCCTGGCTGCATTCGCAGAGTGAGCGGCTACAGTGAGAACCAACTCTGGCGGGGAGCGGACGATTGGCCTCTCGAAACTGAAAGTGGTGCCTGCCAACGAACAGTCCTCAGCCAGCACAGTTCATACTGAAGCCAAGGTTCAGGAAGGCCTCAACAACCCAGCCTCCATTGGGTGCTCCCCCCGTTTCCTGGCCAAGGCACCAGAGAATGTAGCACAGGAAATACGGGACCTAAGCCCAAGTGAGGAAGGCCCAGACAACAGAAGGAGAAGGAGAAAGTTTATTTGACGTCAGGTTCTGCCGTGAGGAGCGCACAAAAATGGCTGAATCCCTCGTGTCACATTTAACAAAGCTTATATACAGTGAGCAGTTTCTGGCAGGTACACGTCACAGCGGTGGTGTTTTCTTTCAGTTCAGCCCATCTCCTGCTTCTTCAGTTAAATGCACCCCTGCCCTTATTTGGGAGGGGTGGAGTTTTGCTAGTAGGTACTTTAACCCTTTGGTTACAGTGTTAGCTG
The DNA here is from genome assembly GCA_029375565.1 of Gekko gecko. Classification (NCBI taxonomy): domain Eukaryota; kingdom Metazoa; phylum Chordata; class Lepidosauria; order Squamata; family Gekkonidae; genus Gekko; species Gekko gecko. Next base: position 209,706,314 of record JAPDNY010000005.1, on the reverse strand, counting down.
AGCCAGAAAGTCAGTAGATTCACAGTAGTTGCTGAATGGGGTTTTGCTTCGGTAAAATCTCTACTTTAACAACCTTAGTACTTAAATCTCTAGAGATCCAAACCATATCTATTCTTGAAAAAAATCTATGTCTATCTGAGAAATAAGTATACTCTTTCAAAAAACAGGTTGCTTACCTGTAACTGATGATCTTCAAGTGGTCATCTGTGCATTCATACCCATGGGATCCAGTGCGCCTGCGCTGACCTGGTCGGTGTCATTCAAAGCTCACAACAGGATTTTCGTGCCCTCGCCCCAGGCCTGTGCGGGAACCACCCAGCATGCATGCCCAGAGGGGCGGGGCACAAATATCCCACCAGTTCCTTCTGACCGCTATCAACCAGAGCTATGTATGAGAGCAGCTGAGGATGACAGCAGTGAGGAAGGACGGGCGGGCGGTGTGAATGCACAGATGACCACTCAAAAATCATGTTACAGGTAAGCAACCTGTTTATCTTCTTCATGGTCTCTGTGCATCACTCCCATGGGAGATTAAAAAGCAGTGGCTCACCTGGAGGTGGGTGCTGTCAGACTCAGTGAGCCGCAGCAGAAAGGACCAGACAACCCAGATCACCCTTCTGTTGCACACGAACATCCAGAGCGTAGTGTTTGATGAACATGGTTGGCGTGGACCACGTTGCAGCTCTGCAGATGGACGATAGATATGCGCCCTTCAGAAAGGCCGTAGAGGCCGCCATGGACCTTGTGGAGTGAGCCCTAAGAGTAGGAGGATGCGACTGCTTCGCTAGGGAGTAGCACAGTCTAATTGTACCAACAATCCATTTGGACAAACGCTGGGGTGAGATGCGTAACCCCAAAGAAGCTGAGCTGTAAGAGACAAATAGGGTATTATCCCGTTTGGTAGGTAGAGTTCTGTTGAGATAAGATAGAAGCACCCTTTTAACATCTAGGGTGTGCAGAAGGCACTGCTCATCCCTGTCAGGATGCGGGAAAAAATCTGGTAGAAAAATCTCTGATTTGATATGGAATTCAGAGACAACTTTCGGAACAAAGGTGATGTCCGGCACTTAACGAACTCCATTGGGGAGAAAGACCAAATATGGCGGGTCATGTCATAATGCTGTGAGTTCACTGACCCTCCTGGCTGAGGTGATGGCCACCAGAAAGGCCGTCTTCCAGGCGGCGTATTGAAGCTTGCACATTGCCATTGGTTCAAACAGGAGTCTGGTGAGATGGCAAACTACAAGAGGTAGGTCCCAGAGTTCTGTGGGTGGAGCCACAGGGGGATGCAGCCAGAGAAGACCTTTTAGGAACTGTTTAGAGGTCGGATGGGAAAAGATTGTATGGCCATCCAGACCTTCGTGGTATGCAGATATAGCTGCCAAGTAGACTCGGATGGACGAGTGGGAAAGGCCCTGATCTTTGAGGGAGATGAGAAATTCCAGGATCCTGTCAAGACTGACGTAAGTAGGTGATGCAGTTGGAGAGCGGAGGTAAGAAAGGAATCTGCACCATTTCCTTTGATATGACACACGCATGGATTCCTTCCTAGCGTTGCAGAGCACCTCCGTGACTCTGGCAGAGAATTTTAAGGTTGGATTCTCCAGGCCGTCAGCTTTAGCTTGTTTACTTGTGGGTGGAACAACGTTCTCTTCTCCGCTGTGAGAAGATCTGGGACCCTGAGAAAGTGATGCTACTTTCCTCATGCTAGACGAAGTAGAACAGGGAACCAGGGTTGCCTGGGCCACCACGGCGTTATCAAGATGCAATCCGGTCAAAGCTTGGCCAACCTGTGCACCACTCTCAGGAGTAGGGGCAAGTGCGGGAACATATAATGAAATGCTCTGTCCCATGGAAACAGAAGGCCGTCTCCCAAAAAAGAGGATCTCTTCCTCCCTGGGTGCAGAAGTGCATGCATTTCGTGTTTTCTCTGGATGCGAACATATCGATCACTGGAGTGCCCCATTGTTGGAAGAGAGGCTGGAGGTAGGACAGGTTCAGTTCCCACTCATGGTGATGAGTGACACCTCTGCTGACCAGGTCCGCCTCCACGTTTAGGACACCCGGAATGTGAGTGGCTATTGGAATGATCTGGGAGGCCACACACCAATCCCACATTTCGATTGCAAGGCAACAGAGGCTCTGGGACACTGTTCCTCCTTGGCGATTCACATAGCTCATGGCTGTTGTATTGTCCGTGAGGATAGCCACACAGTTGCCCCGGAGGAGAGGCTGGAAGGCCTGAAGGGCCAAACTGATCGCCAGCAACTCTAGGAAATTGATGTGGTGAGTTGTGGTGGCAGCATCCCAGCGGTACCCAATACTGATGCCATTGAGATGGGTCACCCAACCCCATAGAGAGGCATTCGTAGTTAGAGTATAGTGAGGAACGGGAATGGTGAAAGGTGCACCTTCTGTGATATTCGGGATGACAGTCCACCAGAGAAGAGAGTCCTGCACGGCTTGAGGAGGAGCAAGGGATTTGGATTGAGGCATGATGGCTGGACAAAAGTTCCTTAAGAACCAGAGTTGGAAGGGCCACATGCGTAGTTTCGCTAGTGGGAGGACAGAAGTTGTCACAGACATGTGTCCCAAGAGGCGTTGAATCTTGGACGCTGTTGACGATGGAAAAGTGCGAATGGAGATCGCTAGAGAGGCTAGGGTTTGGGCCCTGTCTACCGGAAGGTAGGCTCTTGAGGTGGTAGTGTCCAGTAGAGCTCCTATAAAATGCACCTTCTGGGACGGTTCCAGGTGAGATTTTGAGTGGTTTACCTGAAGTCCCAGAGACGATAGGAGGTGCAGCATCAGAGCAATGTCCTTTCATAGCAGCATTGGGTTGTCTGCCACCAGAAGCCAGTCGTCGATATAAGGGAAGATGGTAACTCCCTGGAGACGAAGGTGGGCCGCCACTACAACCATGGTCTTGGTGAAAATTCTCGGTGTGGTGGAAAGACCAAAGGGGAGGCATTTGTACTGATAATGACAATCCCCTATGGCAAAGCGGAGGTATCTCCGGTGAGAGGGGTGGATATTGAGGTGGAAGTAGGCATCCTGGAGGTCGATCGTAGCCATCCAGGTGCCTTGGGAAAGAAGGGGAAGTATAACCTGCAGAGTTGTCATTTTGAATTTGCGGTATCGGATGTAAACATTGAGATCCCGAAGATCCAAAATGAGCCACAATCCGCTGTCGCGCTTCGGTACCGCAAAATATCAGGAGTAGAAACCTCTCTGCTCCGAAGACGTCGGTACAGGCTCTATTGCCTCCTTCCTCAGGAAGGAGTTGACCTCCTGAAGAAGAATGGTGGAAGGAGGGGTGGGATGGAAGACAGGGAGGGTAGGACGGTCAATAAATTCAATGTAGTAGCCCTCGGTCACGATGAATAGGACCCAGGCATCTGAGGTGATGGTCCTCCATACGGAAAGGAAGGGATGGAGATGAGTTTTCTCTGCCAGTATTGATTGGAGAGAGTCAAAGATTCTGTTTAGCCCTCTGTTAGACTTCGATCTCGGTTGCTGTTGCTGTATTCCCGACCTCAACTTCGGCTGGTATTGTGGACGATGAGGAACCAGAGACTGGCGTGGTTTCCAGGTGTTATCCAGAGAAGACTTGGTAGAATATGGGCGCCGTGGAGCATATTCTGACCACGAGCACTGTCGATAGGAACTTTGTGGGGCGGATAACCCTAACGATTTCTAAGCCTTGATATTTTTATCCAATTCTTGCAAGGCAGCATCGGTGGATGAGTGGAACAGGCCATCTCCATCAAGTGGGAGGTCTTCAATATAGGATCTGGTATCCTGAGGCAAGGAAGTGGTATGAAGCCATGCATGGCATTGAAGCAATACCGACGAGGCTATTGATGTCGAAAAGGCATAGAGGGAGTGCTTAGCAGTGTTTAAAATCTGTTTAGTAACCAGAAGGCCCTCTTTCTGGATGGATCGGGCTTCAGCTAATTTGTATTCCGGTATGGAAGAGAGTAAGGAAGACATCCTTTGCCAGAGGGAATATTCGTATCTCCCGAAGCAGGCCAGGTAATTTGAAGACTTTATGCCCAGGGGAGCAGAAGAGTAGATCCTGCGACCGTAGGCATCGATTTTCTTGCTCTCTCTATCCAGATCGTCTGTTCTTGGACGAGGTAGAGATGACTAACGAGTTCGGACAAGAATGTAGGTAAAGGAAGGAGGCCCCTTCTTCCTGTACTCGATACATGTGATCAAGTCATTTAGTGGAGACCGGAGCCGAGGATGGCTTGACCCACCGTCTTGACTGCCTTAAGGAGGTGTTTAGACATCGGAAGAGCAATAGGTGTTGACGCATCAATTTCTATGATGTCGTACACTTCATCCACAGCCGATGGTTGTGACTGTACTATAGTGAGACCAAGGGAATGGGCCATGCGCTTCACTAGGTCCCCGTACAAAGACATATCCTCAGACGGCGATATCGGACTGTCTCCAGAGATGGGTTGTTTCGGAGGCGGGTCTATGGGGGAGAAATCATCCTCCATGCACTCTTCGTCAGATCCATCCTGAGAAGATTCAGAGGTCGAAACAACTTCCTGAGTCGGTATCGTTATTGGAGGCTATTGTGGAGGGATCAATATTGGTGGCTGATGCAGAGAAGATTGGGCAGGAAGTTGTGGTGGAGACGGTGGTGCTTTCGACAACGATGCCAAAGGTGGAGGGCGGTGTGGGGAGCATGATCTATGTCAGTGGGATTCCCAAGGACCGGGCCCCCATGGATACTGCCATGGACCGGTTGAAAACCAATATGGCATATGTTGCTGATGGTCGTAGGGGTATCTAGATGGACCATAAGGATATCCCCCTTGGGGTTCATGCAGATAATTTGGACGGTACCTTGGGTCATAGTTTTCCCATCCGTACCGATCGGCCGATGAGGAGACCAGGAGCGTCCTCTAGGACGGTGTCGGGGACGTTCTGAATGCCCACTAGCCCAGTAAGCCACAGAAGGTGAGCGGGAGCCCACAGCTTGCGTGTCTGAGATAAGGTCAATATCGGTTGGTGGAGGCGACATCGACGGAGGCAGCTTGGCTTGACGTCGGACATCCAACACTGGGGGGTCCAGCTGTCAAGGTGGGGAGTCCAAGATTTCCACTGGAGGCTCTATGAGGACCTTCGGCAGCTCTGGAGTTGGGCAGATGACTTGCAGAGGTTGCTGTAATGCGTCCGCATGTAAAGTAGAGCCCCTTGGAGATACAGCACCGCTCACACCATGAGACTTACGTGTGTCTCCCGATGTCTGGGCAGCGTGCCCCTTTGACTTGTCTTTTTTGGGCTTCTTCACTGAAGTCGACACCGACGAAGTCGTCTTCGAGCCCGTCTTTTTCTTAGAGGCCAGTCCCGTATCGGAGGAAGACTTTCCAACCCAGGGAGGCTTCGGTGTAGAAAGATCCTTCTGTATTGAAGTCTTCGATACTGACTGGTCGGTCTCCATGCTGGTAGTAGGGGGCCCAAGAGCCAACTCCCAGAGTGCGACTTTTAGCCTAGCAGCCCTGTTCTTTCTTGTTTGATTGGAGAAGCGAGCACAAAAGGCACAGGCTTCAGGCCAGTGGCTCTTGCCCAAACAAAAAACACACAAAGAGTGCTCGTCCTTGAGGGCTAACTTGCTGCCGCAAGAAGAGCACCATTTGAAGCACCCCCACTTTCAGCTTTCCATAAACTGACTCGGGAGAGACAGCTTTAGAATGGGGGGTGGGGGAGCAAAGGGACAAGGTCTAAAGACCACAAGAAACCCACAAGAGAATTTCTTGAGCGCCCTATCAAAAAGTTAAAGAAAAAGGTTGAAGAAAAAGACGAAAAAGATGAGGGGGAAAAGATCTGGTAAGACCCCGGTTTGAGGGAAAAAATGCTCTCAGAGCAATCAACACAGGCTGTTAACAGCAAGGCAGTCAGAAGAGAACTGGTGGGATATTCGTGCCCCATCCCTCTGGGCATGCACGCTGGGGGGTTCCCATGCAGGCCCGGGGCGAGGACGCGAAAATCCTGTTGTGAGCTTTGAACGACACTGACCAGGTCAGCACAGGCACACTGGATCCCATGGGTGTGATGCACAGAGACCACGAAGAAGATCTACCATTTTTCTGTCTCTGTACATCAGCCAATCCCAAATTGTCCATCAAATCAAAAAATGTTTTTGGCAATTTACCTTGCGTAATTTCAATTTTTTCCCCCAAAGTATCTATCAATTTGTGGTGAGATCACTCCATCCCAGTCTCCCATCAAACACTAACTTTCATAGGGGAGATCTATTAACTTATCCATAAGATGTTTATAGAAAGTCCCTTTGTCTTCTTTTGGTGCATACAGTCCCAGGACCAAAGTCTTAACTTTCTACCACCACAAATTACCATGTTTATCTACCAGTACCAAATCTGGTTTTAATTGGGGTTTAATAAATAATACAACTCCATTTTTCTTTTTAACATCAGCCAAAATAAATTCTTTGTCGAAAGCTTTATAGACCAAATATTTTATATCCTTTTATTCTAATATGAGTCCCTTATAGACACGCAATATCTTAGTTTAATTTTTTCAAATAAAATATTTTTTTCTCTTTTGAGGAGCATTTATTCCATTTATATTCCTTGTTAAACACACCATGAACCCCCCTAGAGGTGCATGTTAAACACTTGTAATCCATAATTAAACTCTTCATTTAGAAAAGTCCATATTTGCATCCAATATTCATTCTAAGCTGTGGAGTCTTGTGAGCAAAAATTCTACTTTGTGAGCTACTGGCATTAAAATTGTGAGCAAGCAATTTGGTTATTGCATAAATTAGTTTGCTATGGAGCCATCCTGCCTGAGCTAAGACAAACGTGTGAGCTGGAGGCTAAAAAACTGTGAGTTAGCTCACACTAACTCATCTTAGAGGGAACACTGCACTGCATCATCAACTTCAGTACCCTCCTCCTTTTCCAATTCCTGTTGCACCTGTAATGGGGCTTGTATAGCCTCTTCTTGGGTCTCTGTTTGCATCTCCTTGAACTCTCTTTTAAATATTTCTAGAAATTCTCTTGCCTTTTGGACAGAATTCAGTCTGAATCTCTGCTGTTTGAAAGTAAGAAACAATTTATCCCCCCAAAATGGTATCTTTTTCTGTCAGTTCTTCAGTTAGGAAATTATATTATTTTATGTGAAATTCTGATAGGTATTTCTTTTAGGATAATTATATCGTCCAACCTTGATGTTGTATTAAAATGCAGTTGCAAAACCTGATCTCTTGTCTTCTTCCTGATGAAGTGCACCAAAGAGTCCCTTGGGACCTTTCTCAAACTGGCAAATCTAGTGTTTATACTGTACACTTTGTCAGTTTCAGAATCCATATCTTCTTCTTTTGAATCCAAAAAAATTGCCAATGCTTTGATAATCCTTTCTTTAATAATTTCATCTGAGGCCTCTGGAATTGATCTAAATCTTAGACTGAATTCTTTCTCTCTCAGCTCCAGTAGGGCCATGTTATCGAATTATTTTTCTGTTTATCTCCAATTTCTATTTTAGTATCCAAAGTTTCCACTTTATTATTAAAGAAATTTGCTTTATGAAGCATTCCATCTTTCATTTTTACAAGACTTTTGTCTGTTTTATTACTCATTTGATGGAATTTCTGAAGCAATTCAGGTGTAATTAGCTTTTCAGGGGTTTGTTCAATAGAGCCCTTTCTTCTGGTAGACACCATTATCAAATTAAAATTCAAAAGCCAGAGTCTCTCTAACAAGCAGGGAAACAGAAAGCAAACAGTGGCCCCATTCACACGGAGCATTTGCCCCACTGAAGGCACGGTAGCCCTGTGGACTTTCCGTGCGCGATCATACCAGCACATCTGGGAGGCGTAGCACTCTCGTGGCCAACCCGCAGCTTCCTGTGGAAAATGTGGAGTAAAAAACTACTAGGGTCAAAGTACTAGTTTCTGGAAATCCCGGGGCAAAGGCCGGCATCTGATTGTGGGAGTGCCAGTATCCCGCGGCTTCCGACGCCCGCCCATGTCCTGGGGTTTCCGGATGTTGTAAGTTTCCATGGGATGTGCACCAACGCTGAATAACGCATGCGCACATGCAAGACACCAACAGTGGCCTGCCCTCCCCAACGGCACATGCGTCCTTTGCTACAGCATGGCTTGCGTGCTCTGCTGCGCTGCTTTTTTGCCGCGCTGTAGCAGCGCTGTGTGATCGGTGCTTGGCGCCGGAGTGTGGCAACCCAGTGGCCCGTGTGATCGGGCCACCGTGCCTTATTTTGCTCCGGGGCGAACTGCCACGCCTCCCCTCCGCGTTTTCTGGCCTGTATGATCGGGGCTAGTGTTCTTTTATAGCACACTCAGTTTCCACAGTCTAGTCAAATCATCATGGCAACAAAGCAACACAGTTCACATCCTTATCTTCTAACCAATCCATCAATTAGGCACAGTCTTAGACACTAAACACAGATCCTGTCTTGTTTTCAGCTAGTAACTTTCTCCAATGAAATGGCATAAGAACATAAAAAGAGCCCTGCTGGATCAGACCAGTGGTCCATCTAGTCAAGCATCCTGTCTCACACAGTGGCCAACCAGTTCCTCTAGAGCAGGGGTGGCCAAACTTGCTTAACGTAACAGCTGCACAGAATAAATGTCAGATGTTTGAGAGCCACAAGATATGAACAAATATTACACACGTTTTTATTGAAAAATATGCAAATTTCCTTTTTTTTAACATTAGACTGTGAAAGAGCCACATGCAGCTCCGAAGCTCAGTTTGGCCACCCATGCTCTAGAGCAGGGGTGTCAAACATGCAGCCCGGGGGCTGGATGAGGCCCCCGGAGGGCTTCTATCAGGCCCGCAGTGGAACTGGCTGTCTTCTGCTTGTTCTTCCAGTTCTGGTGCTGCTGCTTCATCGTAGGTTTGCAGCTTACAGATACATACCTGAACAGCATACTCAAGATTGCAACAGCACAGATATTTTGATGCAGTAATTCAGAGCAAGAGGTGTCAGTTATCTGATACTGTTAAATGAACAAAATATTGCAAGAGTGCTAATGTTTTAAGCATGTTTTTATTTTAAATAAAAAAACCTTTGTGTTTGTGTCCTTTATAAAGTTTATATCTCTGCTGCCTGGCATTACATTTTATGACACACATGGCCCAGCCCATCTCATTTATGTCAAATCTGGCCCTCATAACAAATGATGAGTTCAACACCCCTGCTCCAGAGGGCATAGAAGCCAAGACCTTCCCCTGATATTACCTCCTGGGATTCAGAGGTTGATTGCCCCTGAATGTGGAGGTTCCACACAGTCACCATGGCTCATAGCCACTGACAGACCTAGCCTCTGTGAATCTATCTAACCCCATTTTAAATCTGTCTATTCCTGTGGCCATCTCTTCATTCTCTGGCAGCGAATGCCACATTTTAATCACTCTCTTTGTAAAGTAGTATTTCCTTTTGTCCATCCTGAACCTACTGCCTATCAACTTCACCAGAGGCTCTTGAGTTCTAGTTCAGTGTAAGACCATTACCAGTGAGATACCTCACAGACAGAAGGTTTCCCTCCAGTTCTGGAACATACCGGACATTTTCCACAAGGAGTTTAAGAATCCATATCCAGTTCCTTCTGCAGTGATGCTTTTTCCATCTGCAAGGAAGATCTTCTCCTTTATGTTGAGATCAAAATCTGAGAAGAAATCCTGGTTGCTTGTCATGAGGCTTGTGGTGCCTGAATCAATGTACCATCCACTTGACGTGTTGCTCTGTGCAGCCTTTAGACATCCATGCCATTCTTCATCTACAGATTCACTTGCAGCTTTCTTAGCTTTTTCTTTGGGTGATTCTGTGATTTGTTTTCTCTTTTTAGCTCTCCAAATTGAACAATTCTTTCTCAGATGTCCAGCCCTTTTGCAGCAGTATTGCATGCTGTATTGCCTCATTTACCTTGAGAGATGTTTCTGGTTTTTCAGTGTCTTCACCTACTTGTAGTTCTTTTCTGCGATTATACTTATCCATTAATTTGCCCTTAACATATCCAGCTGTTAGATCTGCTTCTGGTCTAGTCTCAAGGGCATTGATGCGTGGACCATAGGACTCTGGAAGACTGCACAGTAATAGTGCTACTATTTGATATCTGACTGTCTTTCATTTCTTCTCCAAGCCCACACAGCTGGTCCACAATTTCTAGCATGGCATTTACATGTCAAGCATGTCTTGCACTCTGCCAAGTCTCATTTTACACAGTTTACACAGCAGATATAGCTTGCTGCTTGGGTTTGAGTGCTCATGCACTTTCTGGAGTGCATTCCACATACCTTTTTTTCTGAAACAAAATTTTATTGGGATACATTCAACATTTCCAATCACGTTACCAATACAATTTCAAAAAGGAAGATCCCCGTCCCAATCCCCCCACCCCCCTAATAGGCTTCCAACACTGCTAATAACAAACAGAAAAATTATAAGGTAATCAAGCTTAGACTTAAATACATCGACAAACCAGGTAACACATTTCAATTATATATAACCTCTACAATTTCAGTATATTATATATAACAGTACATACAGTTCAAAATTAATTTCATTTCTCGTTCAATATCCATACGCATCCAAGTTATATATTTTCCCCTTCATTCTATATTCAGTTTCTAGATACAATTTCAATCCTTCCCAGTCTTTTAAGTACTGTTCTGCCATTTGTCCATTTAATTTCTTTGTCATTTTGTCCATTTCCGCTAAAAATAACAATTTTCTCAACCAGTCATGTATATCTGGCACCTTCTCCATTTTCCAATGCTGAGCAAAGGCCATTCTCGCCGACGTAATCATGTACCATAACAGTGTCCTTTTTTCTTGTGGAATTTTTTCCATTGTCAAACCGAGGAGAAGAAGTTCTGGCTTTCTCTCAATTGGGATTTTCAATATTTTCTGCATCACACAATGTATATTAGACCAGTATGCTTTCACTTTATCACATGACCACCACATATGGTAAAAAGAACCCTCTACTTTTTTACATTTCCAACATTTATTACTCAAGTTCTTATCCATACTAATATTGGCAATCTTTTTTGGTGTCATGTACCATCTATACATCATCTTATAACAGTTTTCTTTTACATTGATACAGGTAGACATTTTAAAAGATCTTTTCCACAAAAATTCCCATGATTCCATAGAAATTTCTTTGTTCATATTTATGGCCCACTTTATCATTTGTTCTTTGACAGTTTCATCCAAAGTATATACAGTCAACAAAGTTTTATACATCTTTGATATCATTTTCCGCTCTTTTTTCAACCATATATTCTCAAAATCATCATTCATAGCTCTAAAACCAAACTCTTTACAATCTTTTTTATAGATGTCCCTTATTTGACAATATTGTAGCCAACCATACTCAAATTCTAATTCATTATTTGGTTTTAAAACATATTTTTTCCTTCTTTTTGCAACAATTCCTGATATTTCAACCAGTCATTACCTTTATGCTCTGAAAACAGATGTATAACTGCAGCTGGAACAATCCACAGAGGCCTCTCATCCGAAATTGTATCCTTATACCTGGTCCATGCATCAAACAATGTCCTCCTTACATAATGATGCTTAAACATAGAGTCGACTTTGTTTTTCCCATACCAAAGATAGGCATGCCAGCCAAATCTGCAATCGTGCCCCTCAAGAGCTAAAAGTTTTCTATTTTCCAAATTTACCCATTCAGATAACCAAGACATACATACTGCTTCATGATACAAACGCAAATTCGGGACTTGGAAGCCACCTCTGTCTTTAATATCATACATTATCTTCATTTTAATTCTTGGCTTCTTTCCTGCCCAGATAAACTTAAAGATTTCTCTTTGCCATTTTACCAACACTTTCCCATCTTTCACAATTGGTATTGTCTGAAACAAAAACATTAACCTGGGCAGTACATTCATTTTAATAACGGCAATTTTTCCAAGAAGAGATAATCTTAGTTTTCCCCATTTTTCTAAATCACTCTTTATCGAACCCCACAGTTTTTCATAATTATTCTTAAACAAATCTATGTTTTTCATTGTAATTTCAACTCCCAAATACTTAACCCTTTTAACCACTTCACATTCTGTCACATTTTGTAACGTTTGTTGCTTTGTACCAGTCATATTTTTACACAATATCTTAGATTTATTTTTGTTGACATAAAACCCTGCAAGATCACCAAACTCTCTTACTTTTTCAAATACCTTAGGCATATTATTAACAGGATCTTCAACAATAAACATGATATCATCTGCAAATGCTCTTAATTTAAATGAAAAACCTCCAATATTCAAACCTTTTATGTTCTCATCATCTCTAACCGCTTGTAGCAAAATCTCCAAAATCCAGATAAATAACAATGGTGACAGGGGACAACCTTGTCTAGTACCTTTTCTTACCCGGAACATATCTGTTGGTTCTGCATTGACAATCACCGAAGCTTTTTGTTCTTTATATATCGATTGAATCATTCTTATAAATTCTACGCCCATCAAAGATTCCTCAAGCACTTTAAACATAAATTCCCAATTCAAGTTATCAAAAGCCTTCTCTGCATCCAAAAATAAAAAAGCAACTTCTTTTTCAGGGTGTTTATCATAATACTCAATTGCGTCCAAAACAACCCTCATATTGTCTTTAATTTGTCTATTTGGTAAAAAACCAGCTTGATCCTCAACAATAGTGTCTTTCAAAAACTTTTTAAGGCGCTCTGCCAATATTTTTGCAAATATTTTATAATCGTTGTTCAATAATGAAATGGGCCGGTAGTTTTTAACATTTGTTAAATCTTGCATTTCTTTAGGAAATAAGGTGATTGCAGCTTCATTCCAGGAGTCTGGAATCTTTCCTGTCTTTCTAATTTCGTTTAAAAGAATCTCCAACACCGGGACCAAATCTTCATGAAATTTTTTATAAAATTTAGCTGAAAAGCCATCCGGGCCTGGAACTTTAGAGACTTTTGCCTCAGCTATTGCTTTACTAATTTCATCTTTAGTTATTGCAGCATTTAAAAATGTTTTCATTTCAGGGTTTGGTTGTATCAAGTTAGCTTTGGATAAGTAATCCAACATTTTTTGAGGATCCGCTTGCCTCGCTTGAAAGAGAGTCGCGTAGTATTTAAAAAATTCCCTCTTGATTCCTCCTGGGTCTAAAATCTCTTTATTTCCATCTTTCAAACAAGTGATTGTTTTATTCTCTCTTCTTTTCTTCAATTGCCATGCTAAATATTTGCCAGGTTTGTTTGCACCTTCAAAGGATTTCTGTTGCAATTTTTTCAAGTTCCAAAATACTTCTTTGTTCAACCTTGCCTCATATTGCTCCCTTAAAATCCTCAATTCTCTCAAAATCTTCTTTTTGCCAGGCCTTTTCTTGAGTTCTGTTTCTTTTTTCCGAATATTTTCCATAATTTCTTTGTCTATCTTCATTTGTTGTTTTCTTTCATTATTATTAATTGCAATCAGATGTCCTCTCATCACAGCCTTGTAGGCTTCCCATACCGTTTGCGTCTGTACACTTTTATTTAAGTTCAATTGAAAGTATGTTTGGGTTTCTGTCCTTATTTTATCCACGATATTTTGCTTGTCCAGCAAATCTTCATTAAGTCGCCATCGAAATTTTTTTCTCTTAACATACATTGACCATTTTATCGGACTGTGGTCAGAAAGAATCCTAGGCAATATCTCAATTTTGCGTGTTTGCAAGATTAAATTCTCTGTCATCCACATCATATCTATCCTTGAAAAAGATTCGTGTCTTGATCAATAAAAAGAGTACTCTCTATCTCTGGGATTTTTAACTCTCCAAACATCTGCCAAGTGTTCATGTTTAGTCAATTGAAAAAAGACTTTAGGAAGTTTGCCCATGGCTTCAATTCCTTTTTTGATTTTCTATCAACAACATTGTCAACAGTACCATTAAAATCGCCCATTAAAATCGTTTGCTCATAGGTCAACTGTCGTAGTTGTTCCCACAAATCCTGAAAAAAGTTTTCCTTTGCCCCATTGGGAGCATAGATATTAACAATTAATGTCTTTTTATTCTGCAACACAACTTCTACCGCCAAAAATTTCCCTTCATTGTCTTTAAAAATTTCTTTTGGTTCCAACTCCTTTTTAATATATGTAACAACTCCTTTTTTCTTTTGGGAGGAGAGTGAATAAAATTCCTCTCCTAATCTTTTTTGAATCAAAAATTTGGCATCTGATTTTTTAATATGTGTTTCTTGCAAGCAAACAATATCACATTTCTGTTTTTCCAACCAGAGTCTAACATTTTTCCTTTTTTGGGGTGAATTCAGTCCATTAACATTCCATGAAATTATTTGACTCTCCATGTTGGTTTTATAATTATTTATCAGAGTCTTTAAAATTATCATTGATGAATCTGGTCATTTGGTCAACTGACTTGATGGTGACTCTCTTCTGCTTGAACGAAAAACTGAAGCCTTTAGGAATTTCCCATCTATATCTTATGCCCTCTGTTTTCAGCTTGTCAATCAGATCTTTAAAAAGTCGTCTGTCCTGAAGCATCGCTCTGGGTAGTTCCTTTAGGACCATAATTTTCTTGTTGCCAATTGTGAAGTCATCCTGAAATTGTTGCTTAAACAAATCCTCCTTCAGCTTCTTAGATATAAACTGGACAATTACATCTCTAGGTAATTTTTTCCTTTGCGCAATCGCAGAATTGACTCTGTATACCACATCAATCTGTGCCGCCACTCTCTCCTCTTCCATTTTCAAAAAGTCTGCAACAGCATCTACCATAACTGAATGGATGTCCTCATTCTTGTCTTCAGGGATCCCCCTGAATCTCATGTGGTTAATCATTGCATTATATTGGACCATCACATTCACTTTATCTGTTTCTATAGTGACCTCAGCTATATTAGATGCTACTCCCTTCACCCTTACATCCATCTCATCTGCTCTTTTGGTCAGCGTCTGTATCTCTTTTGTAATTCCAGACATTTCTTTTTTCAACTCTGTTACTTCTGTTATTACAGTCTTTTCCAACTTCAGAATCGCATCCATCACTCGTTTCTCCATAGCTTCCATCATGCCCTGTAGCTTTTTTTCCTCTTTCCCAGCCATTTTCGGGGAGGACCAGGTATTTGCCCTCTGTCGTTGCCGCAGGTCGTAAGCCGTTGTTCAAAGTTTTCCCTCCAACCCACTCTAAATCAAAGTCCTTCTTGTGCCCACCTAAATCGCACTAGTTTCACTTTTTTATATTGAGTCTTTCGTTTAAAATCAAAGAAAATTTTTCTGACCTTCCCAAAATGGCGGGCGCAATTTCTCTATGGTAAATGGTTCTTCCAGGTACTCACTTCCTGTCCGGCAGTCTTGATGGTCCCCCTTGTTCCTGATTTCCTCCCTTCTTCTGGCCTCCTTGGTCTTCTCTAGGATGATTACTTGTCTGTTCTGAAGTCACTTCCTGTTTTGCCGATTTCTGCTGCAGCAGCTACAGTACTTTTCCACTGTAATTCTCGCGGAGTTACTGTTAGTTTCTATTTTAAAGTCAATAATCTAACCGCAGGAATGATCAACAATTCGGCTTTTTGGCCTTTTTTAGCTGTTTAACTGCACTTTTTCCACTCCAATGTTAGTACGACAGATACAGCACGATCATGCGCTTCATTGGATGTTGTTTATTTTCGGCCGAAACGCGTCTCCGGTGAGCAATTTTAAAAAGTTACCTTCAAAGTCCGTGTCTTGTTATAGCAGTGTTTCCTTGATATCAGTTTCCGTAGAATGTCTTGGAGGTCTGGGTCATGCGTTCTTATGTTGAGAATCCAACTCGGTGGGGTCTTGTAGAGATTTTCCGAAGTGCCTTCTCTGGGGGAGGGGATCAAGGCTGGTCGCGACGCTCTTTAAAGCCCCGCTATCAGCCAATCTCAACTCCTCTCTCGGGCCAAGCTCGCTGCCAGTCACCCCCCTGCCTGGGGGGATCCGCGGTGGGCTGTGTGAAGCCCACCCTGTCGTCAAGACCCTCCGTATGCTCTGGGAGCTCTAAGAGCAAGCCAGAACACGTTAGGACGCCATGAATCCCAGACCGGAAGCCCGAGTGCATTCCACATACCTTTAGCTGTTTCTTCTTTCCTTCTGTGGATCAGCTGATCATCTTCCACTAACAGGCTTATAGTGTCAGAAAGTGCTTCTTCGATGTTTCTCACTGAGTCCATTGTTATGTGTTCCCTACCCTGCTTTGCGCTTGCGTAGCTATACAGGCAGAAACGTGGGAGCTTCTTCCCTGCCGCTTTTCCTTATCATGGTGGCCTTGAATGTAGGCTTTGGGCTATTCTTGTGTTACTGAGAATTTTCCAGTCCTGGGAAGGCAAAGGGAGGGGGGAGTAGTCTCCTGCTCATGAAGTCTATCTCCCGCCGGGAGTTTCCCGCGTGCGCGCTCGTATTTCATTTGCTAGGCGCTTTTTTGCATCACACTATAAGTTAGCTTGCATTGCTTCACCCCCCATTCCTGACAATGACCTCCTACTGTGGGTTTTAGCAAGATAATCCAATAAAACCTTTCTTTGAAAAGAATGACTGGATCCACTTGTTATTGAACCTGACAGAAATTGTCAGGAATCATCATCATTCCCCCACCTTCAGTTTCTGCCGTCTACCACGATGAGCGGAGCTGGGGGGGGAACCTCGGGAACAGTCCCAGTGACTACCACTTCGGGAGCCATGGCCCCGGTTACCACCGTGGCAACTCCAGCGACCATCACTCCGACTACTACCGTTGTTCCAGTGACTACAACTCTGGGATCGACGGCGCCAACCCCGCAATCCGCAGCAGGATTGGTCACCCCTCCATTGATCAGCACAGTGGGAGCCTCGTACACTCTCCCAATCTATAACCCGGCCGGGCCCACGCAGAGCCAAGGGGGAGCCATCCCATGATCCTACGTGCCAGGGGCCCCAACACCGTGGGACAAAGGGGTGACTTACCGCAGGTCGCGCGATTGGACTAAGAACTTGTTGGACACTACCCAGACGACCTGGTCCATGCCGGGGAGCCAGAGCCGGGACAGCCTGTTGGATCCCAGAGGGAGCTTTGGACTTCTCCAGGGACAGATGTCTCGGGGATCTCCCAGAACAGGATCCAGTTCCGATCCAGAGGCTCACATGGACTCTATTCAAGAAGACACTCGACGTTTGGTACGGGACATGGGCAAACTGATGCAATCCCTACCACAGATGATGGATCAAGCAATTCGAGCCCATCCGCTGACACAACCAAGACCAGCGCCAGCGCTTGCACCACCGGTGGCACCGGGACAGCCACCTCCTGCTCCACCGGCCCCAGGGCCGGGTCAGCCAGCACCGGTCCAACCTCCACCGGCCGGCCCAGTGCCGGGACCCGGGCCAGGGCAACCAGGACCTATCCAGCTACCAGCTTTGCCTCCGCCTCAACCCCCTGCTCCAGCACCCCTCCCGCAGCCAGCTCCTGCACCGATCATGGCCCCTGTTCCTCCCGTAATCCGCCCCAAGGACATGTTGGAGATCACTTTTGACGGGGACCCTGAAACTGTGTCCTTTTTCATATTGCAAGTAGGGAAATTTGTGCAGAGATGGGGCTATGTGTTCCCGGATGAGGAACCACAGGTGGAGTTTATCGCTTCAAGGTTCCGGGGGAGTGCTACCAGCTGGTACGTAGCCCTTCATGATCTAGAGGCAGCGGAGCTGGGGAATGTCGATGACTTCATGTGGGCCTTGAGGAACCGTTTCGAGGATCCGGGGGCAGCCCAGAAGGCAGAAGCCTTCCTTCGCACTTTCAGACAAGGCAAACTCACCGTGCGGGAGTATTCACGGGAATTTCAAAGGCATGCAGTGAAAATTCGAGACTGGACTGATGCTGTGCTGGCCCAACAATATCGAATGGGACTAGCAGTAGATGTCCGCAATAATGTTCTCAGCTCTCAGCAGCCCCGCACTCTCCAAGGCTGGATGGAGGAGGCTGAAAAAGCTGAAAGCCGCTTGCGTGTCATGAAACTGGACCTGTCTCTGGGTAACAACCGTCCGAGTCTCTCGGCAGGCCAGACCTGACCCAGACCAACCTCCACCCCGAGCGGGGTGAGAGATCAGCGCATGTGACAGGGCCTTTGCCTGTGGTGTGGAGAGAGGGGGCACTTCGCCGCAGCCTGTCCCAGAGGGGATCCCAACAGAGCCCTACCACAGGAGGAGCCCAGACGATGGCCAACCCCTACTCCAAGAAAGGGAACAGCGAAACCACACAACTCACGCGCCCTTTTTGCCAGTCCCGACCAAGCGGATACCATGATGCTGGAGGAGGAGAGTGAGATGCAGGGAAACGAATTGGTCCTGTTTGTGAATGGCGCTACACAACAGGACCCTGTCCCTGAGGCGCCTAAACTGGTGAGCAATTACCCCTCTCTCTTCTTTGTGACTGTACTTGTGATGAATCCAGCGATGATGACCCATATCAGGGTTCGAGCCCTCATTGACTCGGGGTGTGGGAGGGATCTGATAAACCCATCTATGGTTATGGGACTGGAGGCAACCGTTGTCAATCTGAAAGATCCGATAACTTTTACTCAAATGGATGGGTCACCGATGAAAGAACCATGTCGATTTGAGACTATTCCTTTGAGAGTAGGCACTGGTGAGCATTGGGAGCTACGCTCGTTTGTAATAGCCCCTCAAGCCCAGTTCCCATTAGTGTTGGGCAGCCCATGGTTACATGCTCACGATTCTTATATACTTTGGGAAGAGGGGATCGTACGATTCATCTCCCCGAAATGTGCAGAGCATAAATGGGACCCGGGGTGGGGAAAACCCCCATGCAATGAACCTCCACGGGCCTGTCTAGCCACAGAGGACCTTAACCGCATCCCCAAAGAATACCGGTACTTAACTAGGGTGTTTGAGGAGGAGGAAGTGGACGAACTACCTCCCCACCGTAACTCAGACTGTGCGACTGAAATCCTTCCTGGCCACAAATTGCCAAAGGGAAAGATTTATGCCATGAGTCCCATAGAAAAGGAAGAACTACGCCGATTTATCGATAAGAATCTGGCCCGTGGATTTATTAGGCCAGCATCGTCCCCTTTCGCAGCACCCGTGTTGTTCTGTAAAAAAAAGGACGGGGGGCTCAGACTGCACGGACTATAGGGGTCTTAATGCGGTATCTGCAACCAATGCCTACCCCATGCCCCTCATCAAAGACTTGTTGGCAGAGGTGGCAAAGGGGAAAGTGTTTTCTAAACTGGATTTACGTGATGCTTATTTTCGGGTCCGTATTAGACAAGGTGATGAACATAAGACTGCATTTAATACCCCGCTGGGGCAATTTGAATATCGGGTTATGCCCTTCGGATTACAGGGGGCGCCCGGGGTCTTTATGAACTTAATTAATGAGGTGTTACACCCCTACTTATTCAAGGGGGTGGTTGTTTACTTGGATGATATCTTGGTCTACACCCCAGATCAAGAATCTCACACCACGCTTATGCGGGAAGTATTGGAAACGTTATTAGAACACAAACTGTTTGTTAAGTTGTCAAAATATGAATTCCACCAGGAGTGCATTGACTTTCTAGGGTACCGCATATCCTCCGCTGGATTAGAAATGGACCCGAAAAAGGTCCAAGATGTGTTGGATTGGGAGCCTCCCAAAACCAGGCGGCAGCTCCAAAGTTTTCTCGGTTTCGCCAATTTTTACCGTCAATTCCTGCCTCATTTTGCCCAGGTGGCCCTCCCCCTCACAGACCTTCTGAAGACTAAAGGGAGAGGGGCTAAGGCTTCAATGCCCGGGGCCCCTTTGAACTGGACTCCCCAGTGTCAGGGAGCTTTTGAACAACTAAAACAGTTATTCACGTCTGAACCTGTGTTAGCACACCCCGATGAGACAAAAAAATTCGTGGTCCAAGTAGACGCATCGGATACCGCCATGGGGGGGGTGATTTTGCAAGAGAATGCCCAGGGGCAACTACAACCCCTTGCCTATGTGTCCAAAAAGTTTAATGATATGGAGAGATTTTGGCCCATTTGGGATAAAGAAGCAGCCTCTATACGTTTAGCGTTAATCACTTGGAGGCACTGGTTGGAGGGGTCCCGGGTACCTTTTGAAATCTGGACTGATCACAAGAATCTTGAGGTGTTGCGGAAGCCTCGGAATCTAAATGCAAAACAATTCCGATGGGCTGAGTTTTTTTTCCAAATTTCAATTCACCCTCCACCATTTTCCAGGTAAATCTAATCATCTGGCAGATGCTCTCTCCCGCCTCCCCCAACACCTTTGTAAGAGGACAGAAATAAGAGAGTCTATGTTCACCCCAGAGCAACTAGTTGGGGCAGTAGTAACCCGGAAAACCCGGCAAGCACAATCATTAACCCCAAGCCATGGTACAACCTGGGAAAAGCAATTTGCCACTGACATTACCAAACAAGAAGCAATTGAATTAAAAGCTCGGGAAGATGTGCAATGTAACCTAAATGGCTGCTGGTATAAGGGCACTAAAATCTTTGTTCCAGAAGCTACCCGAGCTCAGGTGTTGCAATCAGCCCATGACTCAAAATCTGCTGGGCACTTCGGGTATGTAAAGTCGCTACACCTACTGCAACGCAGCTTCTGGTGGCCCCGAATGAAACAGGATTTATCCCTCTATATACAATCCTGCCCAACCTGCAATCGTTGCAAGACTAGACCAGGAAAACCCCCAGGTCTTTTACAGCCTTTGCCCACCCCGAGCCGACCCTGGGAAGTGATCTCCATGGACTTTATCACTGATCTTCCCCCCAGCAAACATATGACAGTCATTTGGGTGGTAGTGGACTTATTTTCAAAACAGGCCCACTTTATACCATTTGCTAGCCTGCCGACGGCCAAGGTCCTGGCCAAAGCCTTCCTTCAGCACATTGCCAGGCTCCATACGTTACCACTCAAAATAATCTCTGACAGGGGGGTTCAATTTGTTTCAAAACTGTGGACGGAGTTGATGACTCTTATGGGTATTGAACGCGCTCTCAGTAGTGCCTATCACCCAGAAACCGATGGACAAACAGAAAGAGTAAACCAAACCTTAGAACAATACTTAAGATGTTTCACTAACTATCAACAAGACAATTGGGTAGATTTATTACCACTAGCGGAATTTGCGTATAACAAACTCATGGCATGCCTCAACAAATATGTCTCCCTTCAAAGCTGCCATGGGTTATGACAGCCCCCTCTTCCGTTTTTAAAGCCCGGCGAGGCTGGTGGAAAAGCCACAGCATGGTGTAAATCTTTCCAGGAGTCCTGGCCCCTAATCATTGAGACTTTAAATGAGGCCAAGGCACAATACAAAAAACAGGCAGACAAAAAGAGGGCGGGTGGCTGGAATCTGCAACTGGGGGACTCTGTATACCTTTCCACCAAAAACTTGAGGCTGGCACAACAATCCCGGAAACTTGCTTGGAAATATATTGGTCCATTCAAAGTAGTACGCTGTATTAATCAGGTGACTGTGCAACTGGATTTACCTAAATCTCTTAAAGCAATACATCCAATTTTCCATTACAGCCTCCTCAAACCAGCATTACCCCCGACTAAGTGGCATCCTGAGCTTCCAGCACCCCCCCCACCGCTGATGATTGATGATGAGGAGCACTATGAAATTGCTGACATTTTGGACTCTAAGATCCTCCGTGGACAGCTGCTGTACCTTATTGAATGGGTACACTTTGGGCCTCAACACAGGGAGTGGGTGAAAGTGTCTGATATCAATGCACCTGATCACCTAAAGGAGTTTCACACCTGCTACCCAAATAAACCTGGGGGCCCTTCATTCTCTCCTTCCTGAGTGGTGGGTGGGTGGTATTTTGGGAAGGGCAGAATGTCAGAAAGTGCTTCTTCGATGTTTCTCACTGAGTCCATTGTTATGTGTTCCCTACCCTGCTTTGCGCTTGCGTAGCTATGCAGGCAGAAATGTGGGAGCTTCTTCCCTGCCGCTTTTCCTTATCACGGTGGCCTTGAATGTAGGCTTTGGGCTATTCTTGTGTTACTGAGAATTTTCCAGTCCTGAGAAGGCAAAGGGAGGGGGGAGTAGTCTCCCGCTCATGAAGTCTATCTCCCGCCGGGAGTTTCCCACGCGCGCGCTCGTATTTCATTTGCTAGGCGCTTTTTTGCATCACACTATAAGTTAGCTTGCATTGCTTCGCCCCCCATTCCTGACAATGACCTCCTACTGTGGGTTTTAGCAAGATAATCCAATAAAACCTTTCTTTGAAAAGAATGACTGGATCCACTTGTTATTGAACCTGACATATAGTTGCCTTTGTTTGCCTGTTTCTCTTGTCCCATTCTGCAGTATCTTTGGCTGATCTGTCAGTGCTTAAAACATCCCAGAGGTCATCTTTGCACAGCAGCATTTCCAGTTTGAATTTCCACAACTGATAATTGCTATTATTCAGTTTTGCCACTGCACTGCAAACTTGAATCTATACTGTGTGCCATCTTCCTCTAGACTGGGTGTGCTCCTTCTTTCTCTTACTGACTAAGTTATAACTTTCTTGCAATTTATCCTGAGATCTGCGCCCATGACCTGTTGGCAGAGCTCAGAAAATAATCCAATCTGTACTTCGGAGTTTTGCTTTCAAAGAATTTACTGCAACATAATTTTTCAGAAAGACAATAACTGACTGCAGGCCACTAATAGAACAGAAAGGCAGTTCAGAGCACAAGCAGTAACACAGACTAACACACATCAGAGAGAGGCAAAAAAGAGGTAGGCTGAACTACGAGAGAAAAACATTCAATAAACTCTAAAGACTACAGAATGCACCACAGCTCCCCCTAGGGTACAAGTGGACTACACTACTCTATCAACAGTATTTACAGTAAATAGACTCTTAGCAGGCTGGTGCTTCTCCAACAATTATAATATTGGTGGTTTTATGTAGAGTCCCTTTCCTGATAATCGCTAACATAGAGTTTGCCTTTTTCACTGCTGCAGTATACTGGGTTGACACTTTTTTTGAGCTATCCACTATGACCCCAAGATCTTTTTTCCTCTCAGTCTCAGCAAGTTCAGACCCCATTAGCCTATACTTGAAATTGTGTTTTTTCCCCTCCTGATGTTCATCACCTTACACTCACCTTAACAACACTGAACTTCAATTGCCATTGTTGTCCATTCACCCAATTTGTGGAGATCCTCTTGGAGCTCTTCACAGTCAGCCTTGGTTTTCACAATCCTGAATAATTTTGTGTCATCTGCAAACTTGGCCACTACACTCCTCACCCTGAGTTCCAGATCATTTATGAATAAATTAAATAGTACCGGCCCCAAAACCAGTCTTTGTGGGACCCCTCTACTTACTCTTCTCCAGCATGACAACTGTCCATTGATTCCTGCTTTTTGTTTCCTTGTCATTTAACCAGTTTTTAATCCATAAGAGAACCTGTCCTCTTATCCCATGACTGCTAAGTTGACTCAGGAATCTCTGGTGAGGTACCTTGTCAAAAGCCTTTTGAAAGTCCAGGTATATGTCTATTGGGTCACCATTGTCTACATGCTTATTCACTTTCTCAAAGAATTCCAAAAGGTTGGTGAGGCAGAACGTCCCTTTGCAGAAGCCATGCTGATTCCCTCAGGTTTTGTTCCTCTATGTGCCTAATAATACTATCTTTGATTACAGATTCTGCTAATTTGCCTAGGACAGATGTTACACTGACTGGCATGTAATTTCCTGGTTCCCCTCTGGACCCCTTTTTAAAAATTGGTGTAACATTTGCTGCTCTCTAGTCTTCTGGCACAGCGGCTGAATATAGTGATAGGTTACATATACTGTTTAGTAGATCAATTGTGTCACATTGGAATTCCCTAAGAACTCTCAGGTGTATGCCATCAGGATCTGATGACTTAGCAGTTTTTAATTTCCCAATGGTCTAGAACTTCATCTAACGTCACCTTATTTTGACTCAGTTCTTCAGACTCCCTTCCTAAAAATAGTCTCTGTGGCAAGGGTACATGCCTCACACTTTGCACAGTGAACACAGAAGCAAAAAAGTAATTGAGCTTCTCTGCCATCTCCCCATCTTCTTTTAGCAATCCTTTTATTCCTTTGTCATCCAAAGGCCCATTGCTTCTCTGGCTGGTTTTTTCTTCAGATACACTTAAAGAAATGTTGATTGTTTGTCTTGATGCTTTTAGCAACCTGCTCCTCAAAAATCTCTTTTTGCATGCCTATTATTGACTTAAATCTCTTTTGCCAGAATCTGTGGTCCCTTCTGTTCAATTCATTGGGCAGACCTTCCACTTTTTAAAAGAAGCCTCTTTACTGTTTATAGCTTCCTTGACTTGCATTGTTAGCCATGCAGGCATTCTTTTAGACTTGGCAGTGCCTTTCCTAACCTGTGGAATGCATTCTATATGGCCTTCAGTTAGTGTGGTTTTAAGTAGCTGAGTCTCTTGTGTTTAACTTTCAGCTTTCTTTAGTATTAACCTCATTTTTGTAAAGTGACAGTTTTGGACTTTAGGGGTAATTTTGCATTGGAATGTGTGTCTAGATAAGATTGTATTTTTGACCACTGAAGAAGGCTTTTTATGGCCGAAACGCATCTGGTCTTTAGTATCATATGTATGGACCCATCATGTGTATAAATGTGTGTGAGTTTTGTTTACATGAGGATTTTAAACGTATTTTAACTTGTGTAAGGTAAAGGTAAAGGTTCCCTTGCTCGAAAGCCAGTCGAATCCGACTCTAGGGTTGCGGTGCTCATCTCCGTTTCAAAGCCGAAGAGCCAGCGCTGTCCGAAGACATTTCCGTGGTCATGTGGCCGGCATGACTAAACACCAAGGTGCACGGAATGCTGTTACCTTCCCACCGAAGTGGTACCTATTTATCTACTTGCAATTTCTTGCTTTCGAACTGCTAGGTTGGCAGGAGCTGGAACTAGAGACGGGACCTCACTCCGTCATGCAGCACTCTCAGGTCTCGAACTGCTGAACTACCGACCTTCCACAGCCTGCAGTTCAGCGTCTTAACCACTTGAGCCACCACAGCTCCTTTTAACTTGTGTACACCTTATTAAATTTTGAACTGTTTAATATTATATTAGCTCAACCCTCTTGATTTCTAGTAATTTTGCATTGACCTGAATGCTGAACTTAACATTATTGTGGTCACTGTTCCCAATCCATGCAATGTCCCATAATGGACAGGCCCAAACCTCCCCCAGTGGCCCCTGGCAACCCCAACTGGGAAGCACCTCAGTGAGAGCGAGTAACCAGCAGGATCCACGGGAGGCAACCTGCCTCTCCACATGACCAGGGGAAGGGAGAATCCCAACAGCAGGTTGGGAGGGCCCCATTCAGCAGTGAGGAAGGACAGTGGGGTCTGACAGACACACCAGCCAGCACAGAAGCTGCTGACCGACACCCTTCCATCCCAACTTAACATTGGGACCTATATAGGGGGTGGGGGCCTGGGGAAGGTGGGGTGAGGGGTGGAAAAAGGGAGAACCCTCAGAGTATAAAAGAAGGCCAAGCCTGGCAGGTTGGGGAGGAGTCAGCTGAGGGCTCAGATATCACAGAGACAGCGAGAGAGAAGGGAGAACCCAACCAGTCCAAGTAGAGGAGTAGTGAAGTAACTGCCCTTCCCAAATGTGTCTTAAGACCTCAGTCAGCCTCCTGGAAGGGGGAGCTAGGCAGTGATGGGCAGGGCAGCCCCAAAAATGGAGGCAAGATGTGACATGCAACAACCTCTGCATCTCTCACCAGGTCTTGAGACCTTCTCAGAACTAAGTCCAAGATCACTTCCCCTCCAGTTGGCTGTGTGACTAACTGTTCCAGTGCACAGTCATTTATGATGTCTAGGAATTTCATTTTACAACATGACTCAAGCACATGTTTACCCAGTCAATGTAAGGGTAGTAGAAGTCTCCCAGTACAACAACATTATCTGCTTTAGTCACCTCTCTTATTTCCTTCTCCATCTCAAGATCAGCCTCAAGGGTTTGATCAAGTGGGTGATAGTGCACCCCCACTTTTAAGTAACCTTTAGACCCCAGTATTTCCACCCATATTGTTTCTGTTGGAGAGTCAGAACAAAGTTTGAGTCCAGTGGTACCTTTTAAGACCAACAAAGTTTTATTCTGAGGATAAGCATTTATGTGCGTGCACACTTAAACAGAACTCACCAACTACTACATATAAGTAGCGGGTGAGCAGGATTCCCCTGATGTTTTCTAACTTGTTTCTATGCCCTCTCTGATGTACAATGCAACACCTCCCCCAACCCCTCTTTTCGTCCTGCCCATAGAGCTTATACCCAGGAACAACCATATCCCATAGATTTTTCCTGTTCCACTATGTTTCTGAGATTCCTGTTATATCTAAATTGTCACTGAGCACCAAGCACTCCAGCTCCCCCTCCTTGGCTTGGAGACTTCTAGCATTAGCATATAGCCACCCTTTGATCCCTTAGTTGCCACACATGGTTCTCATTCACCATCCTACCCTCACTGACAAGTTCTATTATGCTCCCATCAATATTACCTTGAGTGTTTATGCAGCCATCCCTTTGGAATGACTGGTCTTGAAACAGAGGCTCCCAGCTCCTGTTGGCTTTCCCCCTGGGATTAGTTTGAAAACTGCTCTGTCACCTTTTGATATTAATTGCCATGAGCCTGGTTCCCTTTTTGTTCAAGTGAAGCCCTTCTCTTTTGTACAGGTTTCTGGTTCCCCAGTGCCTCCTGGCACCACTTTCTTATCCATGCACTGAGACCACTGACTGTGCCAGTCTAGCTGCCCCTGCGTGTGGACAAAAATGAAGCAGTTTTGTCAAAAAGCCTACCCTGCAGTAAGTTGCTCTCCCTAAAATATTATTTACCTCAGCCCAGATCTTGAGATTATGCAGTTAAGAAATTCTGAGCCCATTATTTCAAATGGGTATACAACATCTTTAAAAATGGAATAAAAATTATTTTCTCATGCAGTAATTGAATCATCCATGGTTAATTAAATCTCATCTTTATTAAAACTTTCGTTAAGTAGCATCTCTCAGATTGCATCATCATTTGATCTGTTTGCATGTACATTTTCATCCCCAATTTGAAACCTTGAGTCCATGGAAATAAAGGTGGGATATAAATACTTTATATAAATTTAATTTGATTAATAAGAAACACATTCCCTGTCATCATTCTGTAGCCTCTCTTGCCCCTCAACTACCAAGGTTTGAACAGCCTCACTTGTGCCAGATAGATACGAGTCAGAGTCAGTAATCCCAACTGTGATGCCTGCCAATGTGTTTCCTGGTGCCTGCTGGCTACTTGAATCTTGGAAATAAAATTCAAAGGGCCTGGAACAAAAAGGGAGTTGGGGTCAGTCCCTACTGGCTAGCAACTACTGAGTTCATACCAAGCAGAAACATCACAGTTGTGGGCCCATGGGTTGGCCATAGATACAGATTTTCTTATGTTGCTGAGCTTGGCAGCCCCATCCCTATTGGCATACCGCTAACAAACTTTTGAATTCTTTAGAACCTGAAATCAAACAGCATTTATTCCACAAAACAGAGCTAATCCTCTAGCTCCTTAGAGTATAACAAGCTTCAGAAGATCCCAGGAAATATCACTTTGGGTCTGCAGGAATCACCATTTGGAAGCAGCTGTCTCCATCACGGAATGATGCTTAGCCTGGAACCTTACAAGTCTGTGGAACCACCCAACATTTTGTGATTGGATGCCCCCTGCTGTGAGCAAGCCCTGCCGCTGCTTCACTTCTGCCACCCTCTGCCATGGCGGGGGTAGGGAGTGGCTCAGCCTTAACAGCAGCCTCACTCCTCCCTGGCCTGATTTGGGAGCCCTCTTTTTATTCTCTGCACCTGGCCTGAACTCTTTAACCTGGTTCAATCCTACTTCATCCTTTAGCCTGGCCCAGCCACTGGGTGTCAGTTTGCCTTTTCCTTTGTCCACGTACCTGTCATTAGTCTTTAACTGAGAGCTCTGGCCAGCTGCCAGAAATTCCATTGTGATTTGAGTAAGCTACTGGCTCTTGGTTGTTGGCTGATGATGTCATCAGAATGTGACTAGCAGTTGTTGCAGGAGCTGGCTCTTGTGAATGCCGACTTCCTGCACTTCCCAATTGGCATGGGACCCAGCAGTAAGGCAGAGCCTTGGCACAACTCTGTCCCTAGCTCCCTCTGCGAAGGTTCTTCCTCCACTGGACAGAGTAAATGCAATGGGTCCAGGGCTGCCAGTTAGGATGGAGGCTAGGGTTGCCAGGTCTGGGTTGGGAAATACCTGGAGACTTTGGGGGTGGAGCCAGGAGAGGGTGGGGTTTGGGGAGGGGAAGCGCATCAGCATAGTACAATGTCATAGAGTCCACCCTTCAAAGCAGCCATTTTCTCCAGGGGAGCTGATCTCTGTCAGCTGGAGATCAGTTGTAAAAGTGGGAGATCCCCAGGCCCCACCTGGAGACTGGCAACCCTGGTGGGGGCCAGGTGAGGGCCACACCTAGACATTTGTATAGCAGCCATTTCGTTATTGCCCCTGTTCTCTATGGCATGCAGTTTATGGTAGTACCCACTTAAGGTTTCCCTTGCTCAAAAGCCAGTTGAATCCAACTCTAGGGGGTGGTGCTCATCTTACCCACTACCCTCTCTCAAAATCCCCAGAATCCCTACAGCATCAATAAAGGTGATTTATATTTAAGACCCTCATGAACTGTGTCCTGATTATGCTATCTACTTCATATTTCAAAGGCACCTTGATTTGTCAAAGCAATTTTATACTAGGTTTTGAATAAGTGCACTCTGACCACCTAAAGTTCCATTATGAAATTGGGGTGGGGGTCGGGGGCTTGTGGAGGAATACTCGCTATTGGCTGCAGCTCCAAATCAGAGAATTTAGTAAGCTTCTCTGCTGAAGGAACATGGAGAAAATGATTTGTCTCCAGGATGAGCTCCTCTAAATTCCTGAAATTAACTGCATTGATAATATAAACACCATCCTAATTAGCAGAGTTATTGAACCAATAGATCAAATGTCCAAGTGAGACCATTAGTCAACTCCCATTTGTGATAATAGAGCAATGGCAGTTCTGTCAACAGTTCTGTCTGCAATTATTTAATTTCTCATGAGTCACCAAACCTGATGGGCAGACCTTGAATGCTCCAAGTTTCTCAAAGTAAGTCCAATACAATGGGTTGGATCTATCAATCTATCAATCCATCATTGGAAGGAGCTGGGGGTCACAGATAGTTCCTGCATTCCCCTCCCCCAGCAGTCCCTTCTTACCCCAGGGAAGTTTACTCTCAGACCAATGGCCACAGAGGTCAATAGGCTGCAATGGGTCAAAATTACCTTTTCTTGGGGTCCGAAGGCTGGGGGGTGGGATTTTCTTGTGTCTGCAGATCATTGGACCCAACCCATTTGCTTGAACAGCATTAGCCTGGGCAGAACTAGACATTATTTTATGCAAGGGGATCCTTGCTCTGTATGTAGAGTGAGAAACACACTGCTCAACAGTTTGTCATCTACCAGCAAAAATTAGCAACCCCATTTTTAAAAACACATACACCAAAGCCTCCCAAAATACCATTACTACAAACCATTTTGGTTTAAAACATAGTATGTTTCAACACCATCAAGGACTATCCAAGACAGGCTTTCCCACAGCAGGAAGCCAAAATACAAAAAGCACTTCCTCACCTCCCCCTGCAGCCTGAAATGCTACTTCTAGGGGATGGGGAATAGCTAGAGTGGGAGGACTGAAGATTTGATACAGAAAGGGAAATTGCCAGAAATCACCTCCTTTGTATGAGTGGAAATTTTAGGCAAGACCCACATTTTCACATCCAAAAATCCCATTACTTGGGTGATACACTGCTGGCTGGTTGGACAAACATGTTTGTCACATTTAGCTAAAAATGCAATGCATGAGGCAGCCCATAGAAGATGCTCATATGCCAAAGTTGTGTGTGGTTCCACCTGCAAAAAGCAGAGGCACAGATCAGAGGTGATAGCCATTTATGTGTGTATTCAGCAGTGGGTGACATTTGAGTGCAGAAGTACATACATTACTGAGATTAGATAGGCCACCTCTGCTGGGCTTGCTTGTCCTACATAGGTAGGATCGTTGTGTACCATGGTGGTGTGGGTCTGTGACTTAGCGGTAGAATATCTGCTTTGCTTGCAGAAGGTTTAATCCCTGGAATATCCAGTTTAATGGACCAGGTAGAAAAGTGGCGATGTGAAAGACCTGTGCCTGAGACCCTGGAGAGCTGCTTGCTCCCAGTCAGAGCAGACAGTACTGAATCCCTGACAAAGTATACCTTGTGTACTGACTTCCTCAAAGTGAGGAAAGACCAGAAATTTAGGCTCTCAAGAGCCATTATGATTCTGCAGCTAGAATATGTGGCTTGGACACAGGAAAACCCAGGTTTCAACTAGGAAGTCAATCTCACTTTAAAAAGTAGTGGTTTGAACAATCAATAATTTTATCTTTAAACCTTAAGAACTCACAATCTATCCAGCTGCATAGTTATTCATACGTATTATCAGCTCTGCCACAGATGTGCTCCAGTGTCATCCTACAGACCACAAACACTAAGGCCAGCACTAGATATAGGCACAGATGATCCTGGGATGCACAGGTATCTCCTGGACAGTCTTTCAACCTTTTCTGCACTGGGATCTTCTTTTAACTTGCTCACACTACCTATTCTTGACAATGCTTTCCAATGGCTTTTGCCTAGCCTTGAGAAAATGGCTTTTTTGAATGCCTGGCAATTTTGAAGATAGGTCCTATTATTAACCAGGGGAAGGCAATGTTAAAAAAAATATTTTTGTAGTGGGTTACTGCAACTCAGTGAGTACTTCCACTAAAAAATTAAGTGAATTTACTTAATTTTGATAAAGTTATTAATTACTTTATAAAAGGAATTTTGGATGTATTTGTGTCATGATCTGGGTAGGCCTCTGGGGATCTGTGCATGACTGGGAGAAAAGCCTGAGGCCTAGGGCTCAGGAGAGGCCTGTGGGGTAGTAGAAAGCAAGCTGCCTACAATTCCCACAATGCCTAGAGCCAGCTGCAACCAATGGGGATACTGGAAGTCTGAGGAGATGTGTTCATATACTTAGTAGTCAGTTTAACTGACATTCTTTTCTGTGCAGTCTTGCCTCACACAGGAGTGAACTGAAGAGACTGGTCTGGGAAAAAGATCCTTCACTTAGGGGACAGAGTGAGTTACAGAGACAGGCCTGGTAGGAAAACTGTAGGCCTTAAGTAGTAACTAGTTAAGTGGTTAGTTGCATTAGGTTTGTGTTTATTTTTGCCTTTAAGCATTGTTATATCTTTCGAAAGCACCTTGTCTTGTTTTCCATGCCCCATTAGTGTTAATAAACCATTTGTTTAAGTGTTCTCTACCTGGTCATCATGCCTATGTTCTCGGCTTGTAAAAGGGGCATTTTAGTTGGGCTTGAGAGGGCAGGGTGGTGGCGGCGGCGGCAGGCAGCGACCCACTGGGGTCATGACAATTTGTTTCAAGCTGGCAGCTATAGGCTTACTGGCAGTTTTAAAATTTTATTTTATGGGTATCACGTAAAGGATTTGTTGAGGCTACAAGATCCCCTATATATATTTGCACATTCTTTGACATTAGCATACACTGAATTGTTACAATGGAGCACTTTTTAAGACCGTTGAAAGGCATATGGTCTTCTCTTTTACACATATAATGTTTTATACATTATATCTACTTTGATTTTGTTCATTTAAATGTATATCTTATTGCTTCATAACAAGCAGATTTGCTTGTATCCACTTTTCTCAATTTTTTTGGGCTTTCTTTATTGTTTAAAGCGATATATAAACAGTAAATATATTTTTAAAAGGCAAGCAATCCTAAATTATGGTTTTAAATTTTGGTTTTATGCAATTTTAGGTATTCTATTTTATGTATTTTTATTATATTATAAGCCACCTTGAGCCCTGTAAGGAAGCAAGGTGGCTAATAAACATTTTAAATTAATAAATAAAATAAACATTTAATTGGTTAAATGTTTAGCATCCCTAGTTCAAATCCTTGCTGAATTTAGATTCAACCAGGAAACCTCTCAGGTCACTTACTCCAACTGGAGGAAGCTACAGTAGACAAGTCAAATGGTGCATTTGGGCACCACTGAAGAGGGCAGGCTGACAGGTCTGATCCCTGGAGTAGAAGTATGTTCTCTACCAGTCACATTGAAATAAACAAAAACTGTGCATGAGGACAGTGTTCCCAGTGCACTGTGTCCATGTTAAATTGTTGGGGCAGTGGGGATTAAGTCACTGGATTTTTTTAAACCTCAAGAATCAAAGTGTCCGAAACCACACCTATGAGATTTGAAATAATGGCATGATGCAACATGTAATAAACATATACATTCTGTTGTGTCTTCTGTCATGTCTACCCACACTTCTTTTGCTTTGATCTCTACCCTCAGATCCCCTTTTTTTTTGATATTGCTACACATGGACAAGTTTGCAGCTTACACAGCATGCATCAAGATCATGGCACCACATTCTGTTTTGTGTTGTTTGCTGAATGGTTGGTTGGTATTGAATATGGATTTTTTTTTCAGAGAACTAGTGAAATCTTAAGCTATAACTTAAAATTGTGATCAGGAACTTCCCTGGAGTTGAGAGAAACGGGCTAGATATGTGGATATAACAGATTCCAAGAATGATTTCTAGCCATAAACAATACGATAATTATTTTCATGGCATTTAAAAAAAAACCTTTTAATGAAAAAAATAGCCAAACAGTACTCTCCCTATGTTCCCCAAAGTCTCTCCTTCTTCCTGCTGACTTTAAATATTTCAAATAAAGCATTCACTCTCCAGAGTTTAACAAATTAACTGGGGGGGAAATCCCTTCTTTACTCCCCACCCTTTCCTTAAAGGGGAAAATAAACCCTCCAGCCTATGTGAAGGATGACCAGGTAGTCATCTTGCCAAACTGATGTGCCAGTCAGAATTCTGCAGACAATTTTTTAAAAGAACCCCCCCCACACAAACACACTTATATATGTGCTAGCTCTATATATACATATATAGAGAGCTAGTAAGCTTGGTACAATTCCTGGCGTGCAAAGTAAACAGCAGATGCACTCAGCTTGCCAAGTCTCCCTCTCCCAGCATGCAACAACATAACCCAGACTTGATACATCCAGGATGTCAAAGGGCAGATGGTGTTTAGACTCTGTGCCTTGTTCCTTTATCCCGCCCTTCCCCAGGTCTTTTCTGTGTGTATGTGTGCAAGGCTTAAGTGAGTTTTCAGGGTCTTGTAACAGTGACTATGGAAAAGAAAAATCCCTGGGGAAAGGCTTGGAAAGGGAGAGCTGAGAATGGGTCACTGAACAACAGTTGTATGGGTAAGCTGAAAAGATCTGGACGACAGCAACAAGTAAAAATAAAATATACGCCACACTGAGAGAAGTGATGTATAGAATCAATCAGGAGGTTTCTTTCTTTTCTCTCCCGCACACAAAGTAAAATCCCGGCATAATATATCAGTAAGAAAGTCCTTTGCTGGAGTTCACGGGAGTCCAGGAAACACACAGAGCCTGGTTCCCCTAAAATTCAGCAGTCAGATCAATTTCCAGTAACTGGCAAGATCAATTTCTAAGGGAAAACAATCCAGGCCAAAAAACAAAAAGTTGTGGACAAAAAGTTCTTTCAAACAAAGGGGTGCAGCCTTTCTCTTAGAAATGCGCTCTTGACAACAGCAATGGCTTGCTTTCTGTCTTTCTGGGCTGCTTAGGAAGAATTCCCTTCTCTCCCTTCCCTTCATTAATGGTTTGGTTTGTACAGATGAGGGTCTGCTGTCTTCCAAGTGAACATGACTAGTTAAAAATTACATTATCCATGAAAACTTACCTGGGTGGAAGGTTGTTTTTAGAGAGAGAGAGAGAGAGAGAGAGAGAGAGAGAGAGAGAGAGAGAGAGAGAGAGAGAGAGATATGAACCATCAACCAAGATAATACTTGCCATCCCAACTAGTCCTCCAAGACCACAATCTCTACATTATGGACCTGGTGCTGGTGTTCATCAACCTCAGCCACCACTTTCTCCTCAGTCCTTATTTCTGCCCCCAGAATCACAGCTTTGGCTCCAGATTCCTCTGTCTCAGATTCTGGGTCGGGTGCTGGGTCTATTTCTATGATGGGCTGCCCATCCTCCGAGGTGCCCTCGACAGCCTGAATGGTTGAGGTGAGTCCAGAATCCATGGCCACCAGTTCCACAGGATTCACCATGGTAGCCATGTTTGCAAGTGTACCATTGTCCTGTATGGCAGCTGAACTCAGCAGGGCCAGGCTGGAGGATGGGTGAAGCGTCACAGTATCAGATGAGCCAGTCTTGGAAGAAGTGACCACGGTGGCATACCGAAAGAGCTGCGAGCCAGATGGCAAAGTGTGGACAGTCACAGGGCTAGAGCCCTGGCTGATGGTTGCCATGGGAATGTTGCTGACAGAGAATGGTTGCCCCATGGGTGCAATGGTGATGGGCGAAATAACTGTGAATTGAGGCTGCTGGATTGAGCCAGAGGAACTCAGGACTGTGGCTGAGGCAGGACGCTGCAGACGGGGCCTCTTATGAGGTTTTGGGGTGCTAATGGGCATCAGGACTACGTTCTGAACTGTCTGTGATTTTGTCTTCTGATCTCTGGCAAGCTTCTTCTGCTCCTCCAGCTGGCGTTCCAGGTCTGTGAGGGGAAAAAATGCAGCACTCAGTCAAATGTAGGGACTTCTCCAAATGCAAAGATAGGTGGGGGGAAATATATGTTTTCACACTGGCAGTTCCTTGGCAGAAAAAAGTATTTTCAGCTATTTCTGCTGCTCTCACAAAAAGAGAAGGTGGGTGGAACAGCCCATTTCTGCAGACAACTGTGACTCTCACAGAGAACAAAGGGGGGATGGGAGTAATATACCAGCGAGGGGGGGGGAACCAACCCCAGAAAGATGCTGGTTAAAGCACTCTAGGCTGCTATGCTTGTGATCTCATTTTTCCTCACTATTTATTAATACATTCTTCTGCTATAGAAATTAAGGTGGCTTATAAAGGATTCCTAGCAAGACTCATGTTCAGATGTACACCAGAATCAGATGTTCAAAGTAGCAGCAAAGGGGTCCAGTCTGATGCCAGTAGCCACACTTTGTGCCCACTGAAGTCACTAACCATCCTACAGATATCCTACGGGATGCAGACAAACAGACCTTAATGGGAAATGGCACAGGCTGTTGACACAATTGCTCCTAAGCACCCTTTCCCTCAGGAAAAGCCAAGCAATCACCCTGGTTCACAGAAGGACTGATGGCAATGAAAGAGGAAGGGTGATGGCTATAGCATCACTGGCTGAAAACTCAAAGCCAGGCTGACTGAACACAGCATAGAGCTTATATTAGGGCCTGTTCCATGATGGTGATGGCACTTCACCACCACCACTGCATCTGCATGCAATTGACCAGTAGAGCTGTTCTGTGTGGTTCGGAGTAGAGATGGGCATGAACCAAATTATGAACCGAAATTCATCATGAACTGGGCAATGTTCCCTCTAAGCTGTGGAGTCCTGTGAGCAAAAATTCCGCTTTGTGAGCTACTGGCATTAAAGTTGTGAGCAAGCAATTTAGCTACTACATAAGTTAGTTTGCCCTGGAGCCATCCTTCCTGAGCGAAGACAAAAATGTGTGAGCCGGAGGCTAAAAAACCGTGAGCTAGCTCACACTAATTCAGCTTAGAGGGAACACTGGAACTGGGCACAGTTTGTGGTTTGTGAGCCTTGGTTTGTGTGATCGCATCTCCCATGAACCACCCATGAACTGAAGACCCAAAGAAGCTTACACCATTCTCTTCTCCTCCACTTTACCCTCACAATAACATTGTGAGGTAGCTTAGGCTGACAGTGAAGAAGAGCCGTGCTAGATCAGACCAGTGATCCATCTAAGGCAGTAGCCTGTTTCACACAGTAGCCAACAGCTGCCCTGGAGGGCTAACAAACAAGATACAGAGAAGGGATAAAGAGTCTTGCTCCCTAACCTAGTCCTTGAGGTGCTAATTTTTCACTTGCAAGCAGTTATGTTGGAGAGCATTCATACATCTGATTTACCCCCTCGCATCTGCACAAGGCCATTTTACTGGTGCACAATTCTATCATCACATTCAGCTGCAAGACCAAACATTAATCTTGACTTAAATGTGAGCTTGGCAAGGCAGAATAACTCACCAGTGGGACTTTACACTTGCACACTGTCTCTTTTCAACTGGAGTTACAGATCTGCACCTGCTTAGTTAGCATGCCAGAGGGCTGTAGCCCTGGAGCATGTTGCACTGGCATGCTAATTAAGTACCCATAGCTACTTTGCTTAACAGATGTAAAACATTAACTGATTAATCAATAAGAATTCATTTACCCATTTTTATATTACTGCAGATGTTTCACTGTTTACCAAGGCTTGGAAAAGTAGCAACAAGTTGCCCATGTATTCCAGGATCATCTGTGCCCACAAAATGCATGCTTTCTAATGCTGGCCTTATTGTTTATCTTCTCCTCACCAGGATGACATCAGAACACGTTAGCAAGTTAACATTTCTTAGCAATTTTATCTTAGCCCTGAGAACCAGCGTGGTGTAGTGGTTAGGAGTGTCGGATAGTATCTGGTTGACCCATGTTCAAATCCTCACTTGTGCCATGGAAGTTTGCTGGGTGACTTTGGGCCAGTCATAGTCTCTCAGCCTAACCTACCTCACAGGGTTGTTGTGAGGACAAAATGGAGGAGAGCAGAACAATGTAATCCACTTTGGGTCCCCACTAGGGAGAAAGGCGAGGTACAAATGAATTAAATAAAACATCAGCAGTAGAGCTGACAACAAGTTGGATCCAGTGACTCCCTTCCACCAAGTCTTCCTCCAACACAGAAAGAACTCCTTCAACAAAAACAGCCTTTTCTTTCAACAAAAATGTTATAAATTGTTGCAGAAACTCTTCCCCAGTTGAAGGAAAGAGGAAGAGGGCCACAGGATCCAGCTTTAGTAGCAGAGAGTTATAGGACCCAACCCAATATGCATGAATATGTACCTGGGCAAGGTAGGTTTTTGTTAGCATGTGGATGTTTAACAGATAGATTTTTGATAGTTTAAATGGTTGCTATATTAAACAAAATGTGTATATCTGTAAATGAAATGAAATTTACATCCTTGTTGATCCAGAATGCTGTGCATCTGCAATGTTTCGCCAGTATGTTCTTTCCCATTGCAAAATGGTTCCTTCCCAAGCTTCAATCCTACCTGCAAGAGTATAAAGAAATTGCTCTTCTCCTTGATCAGTCTGGCTCTTCCGGTTGTCCAGCACTCTCTTGACAGTGTCCATCAGGCCAAAAGTATGAGCAACGTTATTTAGGACGGCTGCATCTACAGGAAACAACTTCCATGGTTTATTGTTCCAGACCACTAAAAAAGCAGAGTGGTCACCCCACCACAAAAAGCTCCGTTATCTGTGTTTTCCACACTCAGATTACCAAAGGCTTCTGAAACATTTATGTGTGATCCTGACTTATATCAAACAGACACCTACCCTACAAACTTGCAAACAGATGGAACTGTCATGGTTGCCTACACGGAACATGGCTGTCTACACTGGGAATTACTGTTCTGGTGAGAGTGCTAAGACATCTGCTAACTCAATGATTCTCAACCAGAGGTATGTATACCACTGATGATCCCAGGGTTGATGATCCCAGAGTGGGGGGGGGGGAGGAGGAGAGATTGGATTTATACCTTGCCCTTCACTCGGGAGTCTCAGAGCGGCTTACAAACTCCTTTCCCTTCCCCTCCCCACAACAGACACCCTGTGAGGCAGGTGGGGCTGAGAGAGCTCTGAGAAAACTGCCCTTGGGAGAACAGCTCTGAGAGAACTATGGGTTGCCCAAGATCATCCAATAGGTGCAAGTGGAGGAGTGGGGA
Source organism: Gekko gecko (assembly GCA_029375565.1). Lineage (NCBI taxonomy): Eukaryota > Metazoa > Chordata > Lepidosauria > Squamata > Gekkonidae > Gekko > Gekko gecko. Next base: position 209,668,358 of record JAPDNY010000005.1, on the reverse strand, counting down.
ATCAAACTCGGTTCTCCCAGATTAGAGTCCGCACACTTAACCACTACACCAAACTGGCTCAATTACTAAGAATCCTTTCTCCCTCAGTCCCCTGCACCTGCCATAGATTATCCATCTGTGACTTTCTAGCATATTGGACACTTAATGTTTCTTCTAATTCCCTGTTCCCAATGTGGGGCTAGCCTAAGGGCTCTTCACACTTGGGGATGCCACAAGCCACTAGCCAGCCACCCAGCTGTGCCAGGCCTGCTGATCATTGATGGGAGAAAATGGAAGCAATTGTAGCTGAACCCAGGCGTGACATCATGTCTGAGTGATACTCTAGGAATCACCACAATTTCTAATTTAAGAACAGTAGAGATCTGGGGGATTCCTAGAGTATTGCCCATCTCTTCCAGATTCCAGTACAATTTCTCCTGCATACACTTTCTCCTGCTGTGATCAGCATTGGCAGGCAAGTGGGTTCTTAGCTGCTGGCTTTGCCGGGGCTGGAGGCTGCCCACTTTTGATATCCCTGGCACTCCCCACCTCTCTGGTACCACAGGCAATTGTCTAGAGCCACCTAGTGGGTCGGCCACCCCAGTCTCTCTGCCCATCCAGTGTCTTTCTGCTTCTTGCTGACTAGGGCTCATGCACTGTGCTGCTGCAATTTTTTATTTCCTTAAAACTTACAGGAAATGATAAATATAAGAAAATACCTGTAAACATATAAAAGTCCTTCTCAGAAAAATGGGCTTTTTGTTTCTATCATGGTGGGACCCAGGTTCTTTGACAGAACACTTGGTGGAATGTAAGATATGAGAGGTTGAGAACTGCTGTCCTAGCTTACTCATAGACCTTCAGTTACAAATTGCAGACACAAACAACAACCATACATATACAGATTTTTCTGACAGGACTCTTTCTCCTTCAAATATCTGCAAGGAGGGGAAGCTATTATTGCAAGGATCTATCATTACTCAGGCAAGAAACTCCACCTGCATTGCACTCTGATGTCTGCTTTAAAGGAAACAAGCCACTGAAGATCAGTTGCAGCAGCCTCAGCAGGTAGCTTCTGGGCTCCATGAGGCCCCTGAGATTTGCCGGATCTCAGCCCTGGCCTGCATATGAAGCAGAATGTTGAATTCTTAGGGGGCAAAATGAGCTGTACCATTTCAGACAGCAGGCAGGGGGATAGTCACATTTCACCCCCACTCCCACCTAAAAAATTCTTGCAAACCCAATATTAGCACATCAGGGAGAGACATTTTTGCCTATCCCTTCACATGCTATGCTAGTTTTCTACTAGCATGGAATTATTAATGTAGGAGGATTTTAAAACCTGTAATCCCTCCACTACGATTGGAAGCAGTTCAGTCCATTCTGACATCTCAGCATTCTTCCCCCTTTTTACCTAGACTTTGCTGCATGTGTAGACCAGGACTTAGTTGACTGCACTGAGAGAAGGGAGATATCAACATAACAGTTTGGAGATTGAGCCCTAAACAATTAAGAAAAGGCCACCCCTCCTGGGGCCTTTACTCATGCTAGAATGAATACCCATTCAACAATGCTTATGAGAGGTGGGGGTTTTTTGCATCTTCCCTACTCTGATAGAAATTGCAGTTGTTCCCTTGGTAGAATAGATACAATTTCTCAAATTCTACTGGAATGTCCTTTATATTTTAACCCAAAATGTCATTTCATTTTACTGTGGTTGGTAAATTTTTACAATTTTAATCCAAGCAGGGTGGTCCCCCTCCTACTCTCAGATCAAAATCCTCATATAACTCTGGAGATTTCTGGTTTGTGACCTGTCATCTTTGGTTGGCTCCTGGGAGAGCTCCCAAGGAATCGCCGAACCTCCAGGTCCTAGCAGGGGATCCGAGGCATCGGACCCCCATAGAGTCTTCCCGGAGGGAGGCTCTTGGCAGGGGGCTTGATCTGGGGGCTCTCACATACGGTGGTACACAAGTAGACCCCAGATCGCCCTGAAACAGAGACCTGAGAGGGCACGCCATCAAGCACCGAGACAAGATTGACCGCTTCCGGAGCTGTACTCCAACTAAAGAATCTCAACTTAAAACTTTATCTTTTGGACACCATGAGTAACTGAGAAATACAGAGCAACTTTGAACTCTCTACTTTCACTGTTTCCCATTATTAAGGCTTGCCCATTTAAAGTTTAAAGTCCTGGGCGAAAAGAGGAGGGTGGAAGATTCCCCTGCCACCCTGGGCTCCATGGCTTGGAAGTGCAACCCAGGCTTGGATGGAAATTATCAGAGGACCTGAAAGACTGAGTTTGGTCGATATTTTTTCTTTGAGGCTTAGGGCTGTACATGATTAAGGAGAGTTTGACTCTTAAGTTGAGGAGGGGTGAAGAACTATATTTTGTATTGCCCCTTAATCTACTTTTTGCATTGGTTTCAACAGACAATCTGTACCAGTAATAGCATGGAGGTCTATAGTTAAAAAGAAGTCTCCATATAAGTGGATTATAACATGGTTGCTTATCTGTGGAATTATCTCCCCTTCCCCCCCTTTCTTGTTTTCTGCAATTTTGCCTTTGGGAACTTTTAGCATCTGGTTAATTTACTCTTATTTTTATTTTTCATTTTATGTTTTTCCTACTCTGGAATATTTTTGGAGGATTATATTGTTTTCTGATCTTTTTAGAAAAATTTAATAACTTATCTCCTGGGGCATTGCTACAGATTGGATCAATATACTGGAATATACAGAGTGCCTATGTTTAAAAAGGAATACAATGATTTCTTGAAAATATCTTCTTCCTGGATGCTTATAATTGGTTTTATCCTGCTGGTGATTTTTCTTCTGTTTGTGGATATTGACTCTTTGTTTTATTGTGCAATAAAATGACACAAGATTTTGGTAAGATGTATTAAAACTGGTACTGTGTTACTATTCAAGTACAGAGAAGATTTGAAATACTGCAGTCTGTGTCTGTACATGGAAGACTACTAGAACCTTATTTGGGCTTCAAGAAACAATAACTATTATTTAAAATAATACTTGGTGTGAGAGCCAAAGTCTTTTGTTTGGGTTATGATATCCTACTGTAGAAGAACTTGACGATGATACTTTGTTTAAATGTAAAGAAATAAATGAAATGTAAATTGTTCCTTTTGTAACGATAACATTTGATAAATTGAGAATAAGGCTATGTATAAACAGTAGAGGTGTTTAAAAGGGTGAAAATAATATTGTGGCCTGGTCTGGTTTGGTTTTATATAGCCTTTTGGAAAGGGTGAGGGGGAAAAGGTTTGTACTGGATATAGATTAAATATGTCTAGTGGGACAGGGAGATCCTCTCCAGGTACAGGCAAAACAGTTGCTTCCAGTTTGGCCAAGATGTCAGCCCAAGATATAAAAAATCCCATAAAAGATTAAGTGGCTTCAGCTGTCAATAAAGCAATTGAGTCAGCACTCCCCCAGGCTGTAAACAATTCTGTAAACAATGTAATACCACTTGATGTTGAACCCTTGCTAGCCAAATTTGATGCCTTGACCCTGCAGACAATGTCTCAAACTGAAGAATTCAAGCAACAGATACTTCCAAACCAGCAAGAAATTTCTACTTTGATGCAGACTACAACCCAACTGGGAATCTGAGGAGGTGAACCAACAAGTACAGGATATAAAAGCCAAACAAGAACTTCTAGAAGACAGGGTTACAAGATTGGAGGTTGAAAAAGCAGCGTATATTCTGAGATCAGGGAGATCAAGGCTGATATGGTGCAATTGTTGGCAGAATATTTGGAAGAAGAAAGTACTCAAGAGATTGTTGATAAGATAGATGTGGCATATAGAATGAATTCTGCATTTGCGAGAAGAAATAAACTGCCCAGAGAAGTTCATGTAAGATTCTACAAGAAATATATGAGAGACACCATTTTGAAAAACTCAAGTGAGTAATCACTTCAAATACAGCGAACAGAAATTAAAATCTTAAAAGAAATCCCATGGAGAGTAAGAGAGAAACGAAGAAGTTATATGCGACTTATAAACCTTTTAAGGAAAAATGAAATACTCTATAGATGGTTGCTTCCTGAAGGAGTTCTTTTTACTTATGAAGGCAAAAGATATAGAATAAATTCAATATTCAAAGTGGAGGATTTTTTACGGATACATTGAGAAGACCTAGAAGCCCAAGAAGAATAAGAAGACTAAAAGAATCAGATGAAGAACCATAGGAACAAGGAGCATCAGGATCAAGAACAGGGGCAAGGAAGAAATACTCCAAGACAATACCACTCCAAGTTGTCATGAGATTACAAGATAAGAAAAAGGAACGGATCCAAAAAAGATGTAAAAGATGGCTAGAAAGAAATTGAAAATAATTTCCATAAATGTGAATAGATTGAATGCCCCACAAAAAAGAAGACAAGTTTTTCAACAAATATAGAAGATGCAATTAGATATAATTTGCTTACAGGAAACTCATATTAAACAAGCAAACCAGAAATACTTAGAAGTTAAAAAAATTGGTAAAACTTTTGTGTCAGCAGACAAACAAAAGAAAAAGAAAGGAGTAGTTGCATATGTTAAAGAATATCTACATTCAGAACTGATATATGACTCAGAAGATGGAAGAGTTTTGATAGTGAAAATACAGAGAAGCTAAAACAACCCTGATAGTCAACATATATGCACCAAATCAGGAACAGGAGAAATTTTACAAATCCTTACAGGAGACCCTCTCAAAACAGACCTATGAAGAAATCTGTATAGTTGGAGATTACAATGCTGCATCTGTTTTTTACAATTGGCAGAAGAATTTAGTTTGGTGGATTCATGGAGAATTAGAAACATAAATAAAGCAGATTTTACTTTTTTTTTTCAGCAAGACACAAGTCCTGGTCAAGACTGGACATGGATTGGATCTCAACAACTATGATAAATGATGTGTTAGAAGTGGCGATCTTACCATCAACATTTGCAGATCATAGTACTCTACTTTTGACTCTACAAGATATACCAAAAAGAACCGGATGGTCCATGAATTTATGGCTTTTAAAAAATTCAAGTTTCATAGTTGATTCTAAAAAAGAATTTCAAGAATTTTTTAAACAAAATATCCAACCTGACATTTCCATGGATGTGTTCAAAGCCTATGCAAGAGGTTGACTTATTAGACAAGATGTATGGATGAGATGACAAAGAAAGCAAACATTTACACAAATTGAAGAGCAAATTAAAAAAGAAAAGAAAAAGAAAGAAGATAGAACCATCAATGGAACAAACAAAGATCAAGATCAAAAACCTCCAACATCAACTTAACTGCCTCTTAACACAAGTAATTGCAAAAAAAATTACGTATGCTAAACAAAATTATTTTGAAAATGCAAATAAACCTACAAGATGGCTAGCATATAAATTAAGGAAGGAAGCAGAAAAGAAACATATAAAGATTTTGAGAAATGAGATGAGAGATGGGAGAAGAAAAAAGCATCTCCAGGGAACTAAAGGAAATCATTGAGAAACTTATATCAGAAGGGTGAAGCCAACCAAGATCAGGTTAGAGAATTCTTAAAGAAATATAATAAAAAGGAGTTTACAGAGGACCAAAAAAAGATTTTAAATGAACCAATCTCCTTTACTGAAATAGTTGAAGCGATAAAAAATCAAAAGAAAAAGAAAACACCAGGACCGGATGGGCTACCTGCAGAATTTTACCAAGCATTCGAAGACCAAATTGCACCACCACTAAAAGATACTATTCAGACTATTATTGAACAGAAGAAAATACCAGAGTCTTGGGATCAAGCATTGATCACTTTGATACATAAACCAGATACAGATGAGAAAGAAATTAGAAACTATAGGCCAATCTCATTGTTGAATGTCTACTATAAGATATTTGCATCTATCTTGGCTAACAGATTGAAGAAAGTCCTCATCCAAACAATACATCAAGATCAATCAGGATTTTTACCAAAAAGACAAATGAGGAGGAACAGTGTGAGAACTATTTTGAATGTATTAGAATATTTTGAAGCGCATCCAGAAAAGCAAACGGCATTAGTCTTTCTTGATGCAGAGGCCTTTGACAACTTTAGTTGGGCGTTCATGTTAGAACAGTTATTAAATTGGCAATGTGGACAAAACTTTTTCACAATGATGAAAGCAATTTACACGAAACAATATGCCACAATTATGATAAATGGGGACCTTTCACAAAATATTGAAATACAAAAAGGAACTAGACAAGGCTGTCCATTATCCCCATTACTATTTATTTTTGCTCGAGACACTGAATGATATAGTATGAGAAAATATCCAGATAAAAGGTCTTAAAATCAAAGATGAAGAGTATAAACTTCAAGCATTTGCTGATGACAGATACAACAAATACAAGAGAGTGCTGGTATTGAAGTTCAGAAGAAAGTTAAATATCTAGGAATAACACTTACCAATAGGTGCAGCTCATTGCTAAAAGATAATTATATGAAACTTTTGACCACAATTAAAAAAGATTTGGAAAAATGGAAACATATACAGGTATCCTTTATGGGAAGAATAGCTACTGTTAAGATGAATGTTTTACCTTATCTTCTGTTCTTATTTCAAACAATTCCAATCTTAAAAAACCAACAGCATTTTAAGCAAGTGGAAAAACTGATACAGCAATTTATTTGGCAAGGTAAAAGACCTAGAATAAAAATGAAAGTATTACAGGACAGAAAGGAAAAAGGGAGGATTTGCGGTATCTGACTGGCATCTGTATTATAAAGCGGCAACTTTGATGTGGATGAAAGAATGGATTACACTGGAAAATTCAAGACTCTTAAAGTTAGAAGGTTATGATTTGAAATTAGGTTGGCATGTTTTTGTATGGTATCCATAAATATTTCAAACAACATATGATAAGTGCACCATTATTGAAAGTTTGGGAGGAGACCAAAAAACTGGTTTATACAAGAATACCGAAATGGGTCTCGCCACTAGAAGCTTTTATAAATCCCACTTTATTTACTAAAGATCAGTTATGGAGATACAAAGATCTTTTAGATAAGAAAAACAATTTAAACTCGCAAGATACTCTCCAAAGACAGGGTATCTGTTTGAACTGGTGGGAAAGGGTGCAACTTGATTCTAGGTAGGCCAAGGACAAAACAAACTGGTTTCTATGAAAAGCCTCTAGAATTGGATAAAACTTTATTACATGTAGATGAAAAACTTATAAAGCTGTTTTATATATTGATGTTACATATGAAAATGCAAGATGAAATAGTAAAAACTTCAAAGGTTAAATGGGCACAAAATTTGGGTCATAATATAGAATTAGACCAATGGTCTAAGGTGTGGAAAACTAATATTAAATATACAAAAGCTATATCTTATAAAGAAAATATATAAAAAATGTTTTATAGATAGTACATAACACCACAGAAATTAGCAAAAATGTACCCTAACATGTCAAATGTATGTTGGAAATGCAAGCAAAATGTTGGTTCTTTTTATCACATGTGGTGGTCTTGTAAGATAGCAAAAAAATATTGGATATAGATACATGAGACGTTACAAAAAATGTTAGAAGCAACTATACCATTTGTTCCAGAACTGTTTTTATTGAATATTATTCCAGAGTACTTTAAAAAACCAGATGCCTATATTATAACCATGTTATAACCATGACTAGGATTTTATATGCAAGATATGGGAAGAAAAAAGAAGTTCCATTAAAAAAGGAAATTATCTATAAGCTACTTGAAACAGCGGAAATGGACAAATTAACTTTGCAACTTCAGGATAAGAAAGAAGAACTTTTTGAGGAAAAATGGTCAAGACTATATAAATGGATTGAGAAATACCTTCAAGGATCTATAACCAGTTTTTTCTTTTTAGATTTTAAATTTTTAAACTGGTATAGGTGCAGAGATGAATGATTCGTTTATGTAAAATTTAAGCTGATATAATGAGTACATGCTTCGTATCTGTTGTATGTTAGTTTTCCTTGTATGTAGATGTTGTCTTTTTCTTTAGAAAATTAATAAATTCTTTTTGAAAAATCCTCATATAACTCTGGATGTTGCATTTTTTTAATTCCTTTTGTCCTTTGGAAAATAGAGATTACAAATGAAATTTCAGATAGTTATACTGCTCAAGTTATTGAGCCATAGAGCTTTTATTGGACAAAGGAAAGGAAAAGGCCATAATGGTTTTTTAAAGTGCTAGAAGAGAAAGTTATCATTTTTCACACACACACAAGGTCACCAAAAAGGCATCTGAACCTAAACCATTGGTAAACAACTTCTACCCACCAGTAACTGGAAGGGGTGACTGGTCAAGTCTCTGCTGAACACCTTTCAGCACCTCTTCTATCTCCTTCTGAATGTTGCAGACCACTTCTTCCATCAATCCCACATCAGCAATTCCCTTCCAGAACATCAAGGTGTCTTCTAGAACAAGAAGAGAGAGAGAGAGACAGAGAGAGAGAGATGTTTTGCCATTTCCTTGCAAGCCAGACTGATCAGACTTCCAAGAAAACAAGCAGCTGTTTGGTAGGCATCCTTAGAAACTGGCTTCTGAAAGCAGTCCAATTTGATCCAGAAGGCTGATAGTAGCAGGGAATTTGCTATTGCAGTAAAAAAGAAGTATTTCCCAGCTACTGACCGTCTGCATGATATTCCACAAAGCTTCTTTGGCTTGGACTATATATGCTAGATACCCAATTGGAACATCTTTGCAGTTTTTGCCTTTTTTATATATCAAAAGGGGAATGTATATATTGTTCTCAAATTGCCTTAGGAAAGCCCTTAGCAGTGAGACAGGCAGCTATAAACAGGTTCAAGCAGTCCAAAGCAGGGATTAATATCATGTAGCCTGCCAAGACTCAAAATGGTGTCCAGAAGAGGAGGAAGGCCAGAGGAAGAGGGCGAGTGGATACAGACCCAGGCAAGGGACTGGGGACTGATGGGGCAAAGGGCTTTCCCATCCCCTGTGAGTTCTTACACTTCATTTGCTTGTAACCAGGGGTTGTTTCCAGCCAAAGTGCCCCAGAGCGCTGCTCTTGGAGTAGCAACATTTACACACACACGCTCCCCCCCCCACTTTGAAAACCACTCTCCCCCTCATCAGGTAGCCCGAGAGAGTTGTTTGGATGAGCAGCCAGGGTGGCCCCACACATCTGCAGCCCGCCAGCTCCTTTAGTCCTCATTCAGGCCAGGGCAAGCTGGGGGCTACAGATGCTGCCTTGTTTTGCCGCTACTGCTGCCGCCAGGAGCTGCACTCAGGTTGGTCTGCATGCAGCCACAGGTCCTGTGCTCCCGAAGTGGGCTGGGGTGGGGGGCTGTTTTGGAGGGAGAATGTGGGGTGGGCATGGGTCCCCTCCTCCTCTTCCGCCACTGCTGGCCCACCCAGGAAGCTTTCCTGGGGCTGGGGCCAGTGTGCAGTGGCGTGGAGTCGCCTGCCATGGGATCCTGAGGGTGAGCCCAGCCCCAGCTGTGCTTTCTGGTTTGGGGGGAGGATGCAGGCCAGGTGTGAGTCCCTGCCGCTGCTGCCAGCTAGCCTGGGAAGCTGTCCATGGGGGGTGGGGGCAGTGTTCCCTCTAAGCTGCATTTGCTTGCACTGGCCCACACCTTTTCCTTCTCAACACACTGATTTTTCCCTGAGTGTACAGGGCGATACAATCCCCCTCCATCATGGGGCTCGGGCTGGGGGCTGGCAGCAGCATGGGCCTGCAGCCTCAAGAGACCTCTCCATGCACCCTCCAGAAGCCAGCACTCGCACTGTCTTTTTCAAACTTCCATGCCAGCACCGCCGCTGTCTTGTGCTGGTCAATCTCACCTCGCTTGGTCCTGCTCCAGCGCAAGAGTGCCCGTTCTCTGCTTGGCGCCACCTGTCCAATGGGGACAGCAAAGGCAGGACTCTCAGCTTCCAGAGCTCTACTTGCAAAAGGCAATGGGTTGGGGGCTGAAAGTTTGATCCTCTGCCCACTTCATTTTGTTGTAATAGTTTCTCCACAGCTGCTGGGAGCTGCACTGAACATCAGCGAAAGCAGCAAGAGGGCAGGGAGTAGGTGCAGCTAAAAGCTGGAAACATTGCAGAATGAGTGGGTCAGAACTGGAGAGAGCGGAGAAAGGGAGAAAGTGGGACGCCGAGGATGAGCTCAGGCACCAGGCAGCAATAGTGGGAGAAGTTGAAGGTGAACCGGGGTGGCTTCTTAACCAGCATAGTCCCCTCCACCCACCTTTGCCACACTTTTCCCTGCAGCCCCAAAGGACAGCTTGGGCAGAGGCGAGTGACTGGTGGCAAAGGGGGCTTCTGACTGATGCCAACCTGCTGGTGGGGTGAGGTGACTGATTTCCAGTCTCTTCCTCCTCATCTCCCCCTACCAGGTATTCCAGGCCTGATTTAGAGACTGGAAAGCATGAGCTCTGTTTTCTGGTGAGGGGAGGGAGATGCATCCTCTTTGCTAGGAATTCTGCAGGTGGGGGGAGATAATGGGACTCAGTGAACCCAAGAGGGGGTGCTTAATCGTGCCAGGCAGGTGGGTAAGGGGGCGCCTGATCCTGGGTGAGGAAATGCTCGTGTTTCATGTGCCTACCCTGTCCCATGTCTTTTAGGTCATCCTGTGCCAGCTAGGTGCATGCGTGTGTGGGTTGGCATCCCTTATGTAGCCTAGGGACTCCTGGCTGGGACTCCTGGCACTTCCCTCAGAAAGGATCGAAGTGGCCGTCTGCCCACATCTCCCTTGCAAGATTTCCCTTGCACACCTACCTCCTCGGTAAGGGGAGCACTTGGAATGTAACATAAGGTTCACATTGCTAGGCAAAACAAAGAGCAATGGAACAATAGATTTAAATGAGGTGGATGATTTGCAAATGCAGTCCAGCAAAATTCTTAATTGAGAGGAGTAGCCTTCTGTTAGTATTCCCCCCATCCTTTAAATAGATCCTTTCCCCCTCCTTCCATCTCTTCCACTACTGTGATGTATGTTGCTTGTAGTGTTTGCACAGGCCATTAAAAATTGCAACAGGCTTAAAACACAGTTATTGGCATTGAAAGACAAAGGGCTGAGGTATGCAGAAAAATGCATTTTCAAAAATCTGTGGAAGGAATACAAGGATGCTGGAAGGTTGCATGGCTTTTCTTGTAGCCCGCTGTTTACACAAAGGCTTTGCATATGTAAAGGGTTAACTTTGCCAGTAGGAGGGTTTAATACCAGTTTCTAGTAATATGGAAAATAGAGAATGAGTTGTAACTGGAAGTGTATGCCTTAAATAATCTATTCCCGCCCTCCGCATTTTTGTGAGCCATGCCCCGGCCCAAACCATGCTTTTCGGTTGTGGGGGAAGGATGGGGGGCGAAGTGCTTTTGCCTACAGACTTCGGGGGTGGAGGGATGCTAAAGAGAGCATGCCAGTGAGAGAGAGATGGATTCCCTTTTGCATTTCTAACAGATGGGAGGGGGGAACCTAACAGTACAACCTGCATTCCTTATTAGTGAAAGGGAGCAAGAGTCCAGCAGCACCTTTAAGACTAACAAAATTTATGGCAGGGCATGAGCTTTCATGAATCACTGCTCCTTCATATACAGCTGGAATGTGAGTCCATCTGTCCTTATACCTTGGAGAGTGAAGTGATTTCAGATGCCAGCTCTGAGCTGAGAAATACCTGGAGATTTTTGGGGTGGAGCCTGAGCGGTGGGTGATGTCAGGGGATGTGGCATATGCAAATAAGTTATGCTAATGAGTTATGCTAATGAGCACCTGCATCTCTTTTTCTACGAAATGACCCCTGCTTGTAATGAATGGCAAATGGATCGTGCAAATTGATCAGTTAACAAATGGACTGTACATTTGCTGAACTTCTCATCTACAACCATGAGACTGAGTTTTAACACTCTCCTAATCCTACTTCCTCTACTGCCCTGTTCTACATTTGTCATAAACTTTGTTCACATGATTCATGGTTGTACTCCCACCACTGAAGATCCACTTACAATTTAAAACTCCAGTCTGAAGTTTTCAAATCTGAAATGTTGAATATATGTTTAAAATGAAAGACAGGCTGGATCCTGTTGATACATTCTGCAAACATCAGAGCTTTCCTTCAGCACAAGGAGGCTTCCACTGATGCAACAATGTGCCTTTTGCATCACTGGAAGACTTGCTGCAATGGAGGAAAGTGCTGCTGTTACTGGAATGGATACACTGGCTCCTGTCACAGATAAGAGCAGGACAAAACTTTTCATCTTGGGATGGACTGACATGTTTGCAGTGACAGTTGGGCTAGGAAACCCTAATTTCTTCAGAGCCAGAAGTTTTCACATCCTGTCAGGTTAGATAAGAAATCCCTTTGATGTGCAATCACCTGACTATTGGCTGCTGCATTCTGACAGGCCTCTACAGAATGCAGACTGGCCAGGAGGACCTTCTATACACCTGGGGAGAGAGAACTGAAAAGGGCTGGTTGCACAAGTGAGGAGCAAGAGCAGCATGTCAGATGCTGGGGTGGGGAATGTTACAGCTTCAACTAAATTCTTGGATTTTAAAATGGGGATTTCTAAATTCTGCTTTTGGCTGCACACCTGAGGAAAAACTCAGGATTGTAAAATATAGCAATGTGCAAAGGATTTCTCTATGCAAATTCAGAATCTTGAGAATTTGGTTGGATGCTTTCCTCCCTGTAAAAGGATGTTTTCCATCTTACATTTTAACCTCACTTCCAGTATTTTAAAATTACTGGAGTAAGCAAAAACAGGCAGGTAAGCAATTTAGGTAGACAGGCAAATGGCAGGGACCTACCTGAAATTTCCTCTGGATCCTTCTTGATCCCTTCCTCAGTTGCCATGGTGACTGCAGCTGTCAGAGCAGAGTTCCATTCAATCCCTTCCTCCATGCTTTCCTCAGACACAGCAATCTGGGCAATGCCTCCTAGGGGAGCAGCACAAAGATAAAAGGGCTTCCTGGCCAAAGTTGTCTCACCAGATTTTCCCTCTCTATGCCAATCAGAGGCTTCATAAGAAGCAAGAAAACAAATGGATTAGCTCTATCTAAATGATAACAGAGGACTAATTTAAATGTTATGATCAACATCAAGGAGGCTGGTACAAAGCATTTACCTGCATCATACACCCCAAGCACCAGCTGTGCAGACACTTCTTGTATATTAGCGGATTAGACAGATTCATGGAGGACGGGTCCATCAATGGCTACTAGCCTTGATATCTAAAAGGAACTTCCACATCAGCCTCTAAATACCAGTGCTTGGAATCAGTATTAGGGAAGGCCTTGTCCTCTACGCCTTGTCTGTTAGCCCAACTGGGCAGCTGGTTGGTCACTATATAGAAATGGGCTGCTGGATTAGAGGAACTGCTGGTCTGAGCCAGCAAAACACCTTTTCTCTTAGCTTTAAGGTTATGTTCTTATAGGACAGCACACAGGATTAAACTTTATGACAACCATGCAAGTAAATGATTTTCCACGATAATCTATGTAAAAGGTATAATTTCAAAACTCTGCAATAAGGAAGCAATGGTTTATTTATTTGTGGAGCTTATTTCCTGCTTTGCTATAAAAACACTGCATGCATAATCAAACCATGACATCAAAACCACAAACAACATTAAAACCAATAAAACAAAGTACGATATTAAAACCACAGATCAATAAAATGAATAAACAATATCGAAAGCAGCAGGATACTTTACAGAACAAGGCATTTAAAAGCGTTTATAGCATCAGACTTTTAAAATACCCTAAAGGTGGCATAAAAACCAGCTCAAAATATTGCAACATATCGCACCTCCGTACCCTGCTTACTGGGGATACCCCTCCCACATCCAAATCCACTGCACGTATCATGTATGAGTCTCTACCTGAGACCCTTGAGAGCTGCTGCTGATCAGAATAGACAATACTGATCTTGATAGACCCAAGGGTCTGACTCAGTAGATGGCGCCTTCATGTGCTGAAACCCATCTACCATCAGCTTCCCCTACCACACAGAGTTGCAGGGAGGTACTGGTTGTGTTCTAGGGACGCACTCTCAGTTTGATCAAGGCAATAACTACATCCCCCAGGCCTGAACACAGTATGAACCAAGAATATACATGAAAATACACTCCAGAATTCTTTACAACACACAGAGGTTAAGTAGCAGGGGGCAAACCCATGTTGTTCCAAAAGACCAACAATTTTGGGGCGAACTATGGACAGCAACGCTACACGGCAGGAATGAATGCTACACCTTTTCACCTGTGTCCTACCGTCAGCAGAGGTGGGAGTCTGTACCAGGCTTTGCTGCCCTGGCACTGGTGCTCTGGCACTGCTGATCAGGAGGTCAAACTTGGTGCTACGGCAGGTATTGGTGCAAACTTTGTCATGCTGATAGAAGTCAATTTGCCCAGAATCCATCATTTTTCTGTGCACAGAGAATTGGAGAGGAGAAATAAGGTGGGATTAAACTCAGTTTGGCTACTTGCCTGAGGAACATAATAACACTATAGGAATAGTTCTAAAAACAAGCAAGGTGTGCGAGCAAGAAGCTAAGCTTCTCTTCGGTCTATTCCTGAGGCGTTCCTGAAAATAAAGTCTTAGGTGGAGGCTTCCTCAAACAGCAAGGCTTTTTCTTCTGTAGCTGGTCAAATGATATGTCTTGCTAAACTAAGCACGTCATGATCAGGGGAGTGCTTAGAAGAGAAATCTCTGGTATGCTTATGCACACTGCTTTCATAATGGAAGAGAGGTAAGATTTTTAATATAGTTTTAATGTATTTGTATATCTGTTGTTCTAATAGTTATTGTTTTATCCAATTGTTTTAATACAGTTGTCGCCCATCTTCAGAGTCCTGAGATGCTTGGGAGAAAGGTAGGTACAAAAGTATTTTAAACATATAAATGCAAACGTAATAAATATACACTTTTGGAAGCCCATGTGGCTCCTTCTCTCAACCTTTTTCTTAGAGAAGAAACTCAGATTTTATTTAGACTGTAGATGCCCTTCCAGCTAGGGATGGTGGAATTTATTTGGTATTCCTAAGCCAAATGCAAATTTGGGAAGCTTTTCGGCTACCTAATAGTTTCCTGAATTTATTTGGCTCTTTTGGCTTTTGATTAGCCCAGTGCCAACTTGCCTCCCCCTGTGGCTTCCCTAATCAATTTAACTCAATTTCACTCCCCTCCAGTCAGCTGTGGGAGTGAAACTGACCAGAGAAAGCCTCCTCTCTCTGCCTTCCCTTCTCCAGCTGCCCCAGGGCTGCTGGAGAAGCACAGGCAGAGAGCCCAGCCAAGTTTAAATGCCTTTATTTTCATCTTCCTGAGAGGAAGAAGCACAGGCAGAAAGCCCAACCATGTTTAAATGCCTTTCATTTCCTCTCCCTGAGTCTCTCCACTGATCAGGGAGGGAAGGGAAAATCAGAGGAGGCATGTTTAAATGCCTTTCTTTCCCTCCCAGATCTCCGCAGCGGGCCAGCTGGGGAAGCAAAGGGTAGACATGTAAACATGCCTCGGCTCCCTGCCTGCCCTTCTCCAAGCTGTGGGGAGGGAAAGAAACGTGCTTCCCCTGACTTTCCCTTCCCTCCCTGAGTTTCTCTACAGTAGCAGAGAGGCTCAGGGAGGGAAGGAGGCATGTTTCCATGCCTGCCCTTTGCTTCCTCAGCCAACCTGCCGTGGCGGGCCAGCTGAGGAAGCCAAGGGTAGGCATGGAAACATGCTTGGGCTCCCTGCCTACCTTTCTCCACCTACCCTGGGTCAGGGAAGGCAGAGAGGGGAGTTTTGCCAGTTTTACTCCCCTGGCCTGTCCAGAGAAAAAGAAGGCATTTTAACATGCCTCCCTTCCCTCCGGTTGGGTATATCAGACCCAAATATATTGGTTAATACTGAATATTTCCCCAATCCCAATACTTTACTGGTACTGGACTGGGGAAATTTGGCATTTAGCGATATTTTTCGGGTCTGATATACCTGAAGCTGGAAAATGCCGACTTCTTTTTTTTTTTTTTGCTGGAAACTCAATGTCAAAATGGTTCAAAAACTAACACCAGAGGTCCCAGTCCCAGCCTTTGGCCAGGCAGGAGTTTTGATGGATCCAAAGGTGCTTCCAGAAGGGCACCTCCCAATCCAATCCTTCTGCTGGAGGGAAATTACCGTTGGATCAAACCCTATACCCGATTACATTGGTACAAGCAATTCTTTTCAGTTTAGCATGAGGAATACACACAAAAAAAATAACCTGAAATATTCCGCAGAATGGAAAGGGTGAAACAGAGTGAATATAAACTCTGTCATCTCTCAGGAAGAAGGTAAAAACTTCCATTTTATGCAGTCTGCTTTTGGAAATGGAGATAGCTGTCCTTTGTTCTGCCATTTATTTATCAACAGATTGTATTTTTCTTGTTTATTTGATTTTTAACTTTTAGGATATTCAATGACTGGAGGCCATTTTATACTGCACATCACTTAGAAAAGGTAGTATAAAAATTTTCCGCAATGACACAAGGCAAACAAATTTGCTTGAGTGTCCTCATAGTAGTCTGTTAACTGACAAGAAACAGCTGTGAGTGCATATTTCTGGCCCACAGTCTCCATCTTATGTTCTCCTTTAAGGGGCTACTCAACTGCAGGGATGGGGTGCCCTTCAACTTAGGGGCAAAGCTCCAGAAAGGCCACCATCCTGCAGGCTTGGTTTGCTTCCAGGTGGCTTTGACATCCCAATTCACACCTATTTGACTGACAGAGTATAAAATCTTGTCATGAAGATCTGTATCTCAGAACATGCTATGCTGAATCCTCCAGTTTTCACTGATAAAGAGATGAAAGTCTTGGGGCAGTTAAAAAAAAATCCTGCATAAATGTCTGCAACTAATTGACAGGAGATTGTTACAGGGGTGGAAGGCCCTTACCTCAGCATGATTCCTCCCAAGCGAATGGCTCTTTTCCAGTCCTTCAGGGTAGATTTGCCAGCCAGGTGAACAAAGTGCTTTGGACTGATGAGCTGGTCGTTGAACTAAGAAACAGATAGCAGGGAGCACCTCAGAAAAAAACAGAAGACGTTCCACGTCATCTACCACACCCGTATCTGTGTCAGCAGCTTTATTTTGGTACTGCATTTCTACACTGCTTCTCCTTGTTGCTCAAGTGGTTTACAATGAAAAACATCTTTTAAAAAAACAACTGGGCACTTGATATTAAAACCCACAACATAATGAAAGCAAAGTCCAGAACAAGCTTGCCTGAACAGTATGGCTTCAAATTGACATCTGAAATGAAATGAATAAAGAAGCTTAATATCGAGATAGCTCCCGTCTATCACATGACCAGTTCTCAACATGAACTTTGTGATTTCATTCACAGTGCTCACACAGAGAAAGGGCAACCAGTGTGGTCCTCAAGCATCCTAGGTAAAAGAATCCTCAAACATCAGCTCCCAAGGCCGGACTGTAGAGTTGCCAGACAGCAAACAGCTGTCTGAGAGGAGGGACATGGGGGGCACTGTCAAGCAACAGCATGGTGTCACTTCTAGGGAAAACCCAGTGGGAAACTGCTAAGTCTGCCAGATCGTAACACTCTAGAGCAAGGGCATCAAAAATGCGGCCCGGGGGCTGGATCAAGCCCCCGGAGGGCTTCAATTGGGCCTGCAGTGGAACTGGCTGTCTTTTGCTTCTTCTTCCAGTTCTGTTGCTGTTGCGTCATCGTAAGTTTGCAGCTTCCAGATACACACCTGAATGGCATACTCAAGATTGCGACAGCACAGACATTTTGATGCAATATTTCAGAGCAAGGGGTGTCAATTATCAGACACTGTTAAATAAATAAACAAAATATTGCAAGAGTGCTAATGTTTTAAGCATGTTTTTTATTTTAAGTAAAAAAAACCCTTTGTGTTTGTGTCCTTTAGAAAATTTATATCTCTGCTACCTGGCATTACATTTTATGACACACATGGCCCGGCCCAACAAGGTCTCATTTATGCCAAATCTGGCCCTCATAACAAATGAGTTTGACACCCCTGCTCTAGAGAGCTTCCTGCCTTTCATAGTCTCAGGTAGACAGCTTGCTGAGAAGCAATAAGGCCTATTCCACCCCAACACCTGCTCCAGCAAGTGTTCTGTAGTAGTTATAGTATCAGTGCAAGATCTGGGACAGTCATGTTTGAATCCCCTGAGCAAGTCATTTGCTTTCAACCTAACCTACCTCACAGAGGAATTGTGAGGATAAAATAAAGGTGGCAGAGCAGTTTTTAAACTGAATATTGGGGGAAAGCTGACAGGAGATGAAAAGTCTCTGGTTCAGATGGCTCATCTCAGAGAGATGAGGAGGCAGCTATTGCTTTTCTACAGGGAGGTGGATTGGAATTGTCCACTGAGACTGTGGCTAGTGATATGGACTGCCTGACAAGGTCTCAGGGCAGCAAGAGGGAGGTTGAGGGCTTAACATGTATGAGAAATTATAAGTGTTTCTATATAAATGTTTAGAAGTGTCTGAGGTAAAAATCAGGGAGTTAGAGTGCTTGGTGCTGGGGGGGGGAAATAGACATTGTGGGTATTTCAGAAACGTGGTGGGATGAGGAAAATCAGTGGGATACGGTGATTCCAGGTTATATATTTTATCGTAAGGATAGAGGGAAGGGTTGGAGGTGGGGTGGCTCTGTATGTCAGAGAGGATATACCGTAAGATTGAGAGTGTAAGAAAATTGAATTTGCTTCTGGAAATGCTATGGGTTGAAATAGTGGGCCCCAAAGGAAACTTAACACTGGGAGTTTGTTATCGTTCACCATATCAAAAGATAGAGGACGATTATAAAATGATGAATGAATTAAATATAGCGGCTAGACAAAACAACTGTGCCATAATAGGTGATTTTAACTACCCACACATTGATTGGGTCAATATGTGTCCTAGTCAGGAAAAAGAGATTGAGTTTCTAGACACTCTCAATGAATGTGCTATGGGGCAGATGGTCACGGAACCTACCAGGGGAGAGGCGATCCTAGATTTGGTCTTAAGTAATGCCCAAGACCTGGTGAGAGATGTAAAAGTGATTGTACCACTTGGGAACAGTGACCATAATGTTATTGAGTTTAATATATGTATAAATACAGAGTTGCCCAGAGAGACTGACACAACCACTTTTGACTTTAAAAGGGGAAACTTCTTTGATATGAGGGAACATGTTAGGAGGAAACTGAAAGGAAAAGTAGTAAGGGACCGACACAACCATTTTTGACTTTAAAAGGAGAAACTTCTCTGATATGAGGGGACATGTGAGGAGGAAACTGAAAGGAAAAGTAGAAAGGGTCAAAACTTTTGGGGAAGCTTGGAGACTATTTAAAACTACAATTCTAGAAGCTCAGAAAAAATGTATACCGCAGGTTAGGAAAGGCACAAATAGGTATAGAAAAAAGCCTGGATGGTTAACAAACAAAGTAATATTAGCTGTAAAAGATAAAAAGGATTCCTTTAAGTGGTGGAAAGCTAGTCTCAGTGAGGCTTATAAAAGGGAACACAGGATGTGGCAAATAAAATGCAAGTCTGTGATCAGGCAGGCAAAAAGGGAATATGAGGAGCGTACAGCAAAAAACTTATGACCAACAATAAAACTTTCTTCAAATACATTAGAAGCAGGAAACCAACCAGGGAGGCTGTGGGGCCCTTGGATGACCAAGGGATAAAAGGAGTAGTGAAGAATGATAGAGAAATGGCTGAGAAGCTGAATGCATTTTTTGCCTCTGTCTTCACTGGGGAAGATGAGAAGTGCTTGCCCACTCCAAAACCGCTGATTTCAGGACGGATGTTGAAAGACATGAGTCAGATTGAGGTGATGAGAGAGGAGGTCCTACGACTGATAGACTACTTATAAACTGATAAACCACCAGGCCCCGATGGCATACATCCGAGAGTTCTGAAGGAACTCAAATGTGAACTTGTGGATCTCCTGACAATAATATGTCTGCCTCCATTCCTGAGGACTGGAAGGTAGCTAATGTCACTCCCATCTTTAAAAAGGGTTCCAGAGGAGATCCGGGAAATTACAGGCCAGTCAGTCTGACGTCGATAGCAGGTAAATTGGTGGAAACTGTTATTAAGGAAAGAATTAGTAAGCACATTGATGAACAAAAACTATTGAGGCTGATTCAGCATGGGTTCTGTAAGGGAAGATCTTGTCTCACTAACTTGTTAGTGTTCTTTGAGGGGGTGAACAAACATGTGGACAAGGGGGACCCAATAGGTATTGTTTATCTTGATTTCCAGAAAGCTTTTGATAAAGTTCCTCATCAAAGGCTCCTAAGTAAGCTCAAAAATCATGGGATAAAAGGACAAGTCCTCTTGTGGATCAAAAACTGGCTTATAAATAGGAAACAGAGAGTGAGTATAAATGGGAAACTTTCTCAGTGGAGGGTGGTAAGCAGTAGGGTACCACAGGGATCAGTACTTGGTCCAATGCTTTTTAACTTGTTCATTAATGATTTGGAGTTCGCAGTAAGCAGTGAAGTGGCTAAATTTGCAGATGATACAAAGTTGTTCAGGGTGGTGAAACCAGGGAGGATTGTGAGATACTCTAAAGGGCATCAATGTGGCAAATGGGATTCAATGTGGCCAAGTGCAAGGTGATACACACTGGAGCAAAAAATCCTAACTATAACTATACATTGATGGGGTCCGAACTGGCAGAGACTGATCAAGAGAGTGATCTTGGAGTCATAGTAGATAACTCACTGAAAATGTCGAGACAGTGTGTGACTGCAATAAAAAAGGCCAATGCTATGCTGGGGATTATTAGGAAGGGTACTGAAAACAGATTAGCCAATATCATAATGTCCCTGTATAAATCAATGGTGTGACCTCATTTGGAATACTGTGTACAGTTCTGGTCACAACACCTTAAAATTGATATTATAGCTTTGGAAAAAGTGCAGAAGAGGGCAACTAGAATGATAAAAGGGTTGGAACACTTTCCCTATGAAGAAAGGTTAAAGCGCTTGGGGCTGTTTAGCTTGGAGAAATGATGGCTGAGGGGTGACATGATCGAGGTTTATAAGATTATGTGTGGGATAGAGCAGGTTGAGAAAGAGGTACTTTTCTCCCTTTCTCACAATACAAGAACTCATGGGCACTCAATGAAGTTGCTGAGTGGTTGGGTTAGAACAGATAAAAGGGAGTATTTCTTCACCCAAAGAGTGATTAACACATGAAATTCACTGCCACAGGAGGTGGTGGCGGCTACAAGCATGGATGGCTTCAAGAGGGAATTAAATAAGCATATGGAAGACAGGGCCATTGGTGGTTATTAGCCACAAGCTATAGATAGGGACTCTGGGGCAAGTGATGCCCTGTATTCTTGGTGCTTGGGGGTGGGTCAACAGTGGGAGGGCTTTTAATGTCCTGGCCCCACTGCTGGACCTCCTGATGGCGCCTGGTATTTTTGGCCACTGTGTGACACAGAGTGTTGGATTCGATGGGCCATTGGCCTGATCCAACATTGGCTTCTCTTATGTTCTTATGAGTGGAGAACAATGTTGTAAGCTACTTTGGGTCCTCACTGAGGGGATCTGGGGGCAGCCACCAGCCAAAGAAGACCCTTGCACAGATGCCCAATAACTACACTTTTGAAAGGCCCAGATTCTAGAATCCACAGGCACCATTTCCCTAGGGGAAATGAGTAGGGAATGTTTGGAGGGATGTTCCTTTTGCACCAACCTACCACTGTCCATAGGTTTTGTGATCAAGGTTCAAAAGGCCAGCCAATCACCCAGTATAAGAAACCAAAAGGCAAATCAAACTTCCCATGCCTCTTAAACATATTGCAGACAGAAATCTCATCCTTGCCTCCTGAGGGGGCTCTACCAAGAAGAGGTTTGCACACTCCAGATAAATGAAGAGGAAAGGGGGCCTGCTGACAATGAACAATATTATCTTAAAGAATTCACAACATGTAATAGTCATCATGTGGTCTATGCAATATCATGTGGATGTGGAAAAATTTATATTGGCAAGACAAGTAGGCCTCTTAAATTAACACTCTCTGAACACAAAAGCAATATATCTCATAAAATAATTGGTGCTCCTCTGGTGGAACATTTCTTAGAGCACAATCACAAACCCATAGACTTCTTGTTTTGGGTTATATTCAAACCTAAGAGACAGGACGATAGAATTCTGTTGAGGAAAGAAGCTGAATGGATTTTGAAACTGAAAACTCTGCACCCTAATGAGTTCAATGAGAATATCTCCTCGCAGATGCTCATGTAGATATAGAGCCAAGACAAGCTAGACAGCTCACTCTGTTTAAGTGTGTGTATGGTAAAAAGAATTTGAAAGGTCAGTATGGTTCTTTAATGCCTATTTAACAAACAATTTAAATGGAGATTCCTTTGTAATTATGTAATATGTAGTATATGTCAATGCTGCTTCAATTGTCTAAATATTAACTAATTATGAATTGCATTCTGTACATGCTCAGTGAAAATGTCCTATATTGTATTAACTTTTTAAAAATGATGTATTAAATATATTCTTATATTTTATATTTCAGTAGACTCTCCCTGACGAAGCAGCACACAAAACACATAGGGGTTGTACAATTATTAAAGATTCTTTTCCCTCTGCACCATTTTGTTCCTTCACACTCCAACTAAAGCCATACTGTGGAAATTACAGTGAAACAGAGAAAATAAAACAACACCAAAAAGCAGACACCAGCTAGAAACCAATCCACCCTGGCAAAAGGTCACTATGCCATGCTGTTACCTTGACACACTTGACATTGATGCCTGGGCAAACAAACTTCTTCCACAGCAGGATGGCTTTGCTCTCTCCACAGGTGATGGGGTAGGCAATCTCAATCTCCTCATTGGTTTCGATGGTACTGGGATCTATGGATGGAAGCGGCGGGGGGGGGGATGGAGACGATTTTTTTTCCCAGAAGCAGAATTCACTACAGCAGTGAGGCAAATATGTCACTGAAAAGCAATATGCACACTTGTTGCCCAAAGAGGATTGCGGGAGGAGGGGATAAAACACAGAGCAGTGTGCAAATTGGAGCAAGCTGGTGCTGCCTGAGCTTTTCAAAAGCACAAAAAACTTATCAAAAAAGGTGCAACCAGTAACAACAATAACAACAGAGATTTTTAAATGAAAGAATCTGTCCAGATTTTAATGTAAATTAACCATGAAACCTTGCCTATAACTAATTTCCTCTACGTTATCATCACTCTAGGTCTTTTTTGCTGTTCCTTTACTTAATTTTAAGCACAACTTGGTAGAGCAACACACTCTGCCAAATAACAGTTAAAGAAATAAATCTTCAATACAGTTTGAACTGAATTTAACTGAACAGCAGTCAAATGCATCAAATGAACAGACAAAGTTGTTGAATGAAACAGTAGATCTGGAGGCCACATAAATCCAAAAGGTATTTTTCACAAGTTCAACAAAGGTCCCACAGACCCCCATAAGCAGAGGCACTTTTGTTTTTCCAAGCTTTATTGAATTATCCTGTGTCCCTATCCCCTCCTCCTCTGGATGGTTCCAACCAGATATTCTGTTTTTTAAAAAAGAAAAGAAAAAGGAATCCCCTTTTACCACCCAAAAAGGCTACACAGGAGATCATGGGACCTTCTTGGACAAAAGCCAAGTGGGACAGGGACTGAAGTAAGGCGGGATCCTGGGCAAAGCTGGCTGGATCCACCCTATCGCCTAAGTAATCAAATTTTGTATTCAGTTGTTTCAAAATGCCACTTGCCTTTCATAATTTTATGAAAAGATGGTACATAAATGTTCTGAATGAATAAAAAAAAATGTGAAGAATGTGAGTTGGTACAAACTGATTTGAATTCAGGAATTTAGCACAGAACTACCTCACGAGGTGATAGTAGGTATAAAGGGGGGGGGGCAAACTCTGTATACTCTGCCTTGAGCTCCTTGGAGAGTAAGATGGAAAATGTTATGTTGCAGGATGGGTCACCCAAGTCACTGCTGGTCATCACCCTGAGTTGCTCCATGGCCAGAAGCAGGGGCAGGGAGAGAAGTGAAGCTGTTGTACCCCCATTGTCTCCAGGATGACCTGCGGTGTAGATGCCCTCCTTCCCAAGACTTCATTTAGAGTGGTATGCCCTCTTCCTCCTCCTTCTCTCCTGTGCATTGTCCCTTGCACTAGGAAACAGGTTTCTGCACTTCCTTCCTAGTCATGCTTGCCCCGCCCCCTAAATAGGGTTGTGTATCCCCACACAAACCCAGCGGTTTCCCTCTCCTTCTCACAAAGGCTCCCACCCTCACCACCCATAGGAGTATAAAGCTTGCAGCTGTCCTGGCAGGGCCAGCCCACATTGAGCCTCTCTGGCTTCAGCCCACACCACTCAGTTCATGCTGGTTCAAGCCTCACCCCTCTTTCATTGCACTGGTCAAGAACCTTTGGGAAGGGACTGCTGTGGTCACCCATGCTTCTATTCCCAGTGATGTCAGGCCACCAGGGCTGTCTCCAGCACAGCCCCTATGGCCATCCTGTCCCCTCAAGAGTCACCAGTCAACTAGGGGTTAAGCTGTTGTCTCACTACTTGAAATTGATAATATAAAATAATAAGATTCGAAATTTTGGATTCCCAGCTCAAACAAGAATATGACCTGCCTTTTAGACAGTATGCAGACAATTTATTTCTAAAACATTTATAACTTGTATTATACACAATCCCCCTCTTGAATGCATACCTTAACATGGTGAGGGGATTTGTGTGTCAGCAAAGCTAAGAGCAATGCCATAAAGGGTCTAAACTCCTAGCAGAGTCACTCAAGGCAGAATGGTCACAGCTGAGACACCAGACTAAGATGTGTCCACTTCCTTCAGGGATCAACAGCCACATCAGCAGAAGATAACTTATAGTTCCAATGGTGATAGGGACAGAGGAATCCTCAGAGGGTAGTTACCAGGCAGCAGCAGTAGTGGAAGGTGACACTGGCAGAGGATCTTTCATAGAAGATGGCAGTGACAGTACAGCTAACCCTGGTTAGTACTGCACAGAAGAAGGCAATGGTAAACCACTTCTGACCAACTCTTACCTCGAAAATCCTACGATGAGAGAATCCAAAATGAAAAAAGGTATAGTGTGAGAAGATGGAACCTCCAGGTCAGAGCACTCAATAAGCTACTGGGGAAAAGCTGAGGGCAACTATGACTAGTGCTATTCTTAATGGTGCAACTGGACTAAAGCCAAAAGGATGTTCAGTTGCTGATGTGAATGGATGCAAAAGGAAAGTCCAGAGCTGTTTGATGCATATAATAGGAACATGGAACTTGACAAATATGAATCAAGGTAAGCTCGAAATCATAAAATGAGAAATTGAGTGTTTAAACATTGCAATCCTGGGAGTTAGCAAACTAGTGGACTGGATTAGGACATTTTCAGTGAGAATATTACTAAGTGTTTTACTTGGGGAACAACAAACAGAAGAAATGGAGTTGGTCTAATAGCGAGGTGAGATATAGCTCAGTGCTACATCTATAGTGCAAAGACTAACCGAATAAAATCAATCAGACTATATGGAAAGCATGTCAATACAAGCATCATTCAAGTCTATGCCCCAACTACAGATGCTGATGAGGATGAAATTGAAGGAGTATGAAACAGAGCTGCTGGTGAGGTGTTATTGTTTTGCCATTCCCAAACTACTGGGGAGCATTAACTGCAGTTGCTGTGTGAGAGGATAGTGTTTGAGGGTGAATGGGTGCTTGTGGCCTACTGGAGACTGGCTTCTGTTTGGTTCTTTTGTCTGGTTTGTTGCTGATTGAGGAGGGTCTGTTTGATTGGGGTTGATTGATGGCCACACCCTCTGCTATTGTGAGGTGGGAGCTGTGTGCCTTTGAACTTTAAGGCTCCTTCTCATCAGAGGTGTGAGCCTATGGCACGAGCCAAAGAGGGAGAGCCAAAGGGCTCTTGGCCTGTGGCTCTTAGCATGGGGACTAGGCCTGCAGACCCTGTATGAAGCAAAGAAGTTTTTACATTCCTATATGTGTTACTGCTTTGGGCTTCACTAGACGTTAGTCCAGGCCTATAAGTTCCAGGTTACGTTAACACGCAAAGGAAATTCTAAGGTGAAGGAATTCACTTGGAAGGTGACAATGAATGCTCAAGGCCCATTTCCAGTCACCGGCAGGGAATGTGCCATGTTTGTCTTCCTCCCTGAGGACAAGATGGACTTCACTTGTCAAAAGTGTAAACTGATAGGCCTCTTAGAAGAGAAGGTTCAGAGCCTGGAGAAAAGGATTACTACCCTTCATGAGATCAAGGAAGGGGAGGATTTCATTAACCAAAGCCATGAGGTTCTGCATAAGCATGTGGAGACCAATCAAAGGGACTGGATGAATTCCCTAATGAGCCTCCTCTGCAGCTTGATCCCAAAAGTGTCGAGCAAGATGTGCTGTTGGAACTCAGTGCTGTTGGAACTCAGGAATTGATTCCAGGCTGTTGCAGAAGTGGCTGAGACAGAAACCCTGGAAAAGGAAGAACCTCAAGGACAAGAAAGACAGAGTGAAGAGAGCATGAGGATACAAAGAAATGGCACTGGAAGGAAAAGGAAAGTGTTGGTCACCGGTGACTCTCTTCTGTGGGGTATGGAAAGTCATGTGTCCAGGCCTGACCTCCTGAGTCCGAGAGCTATATTGCTTGACGGGTCAAAAATTAAAGACATTTCAGACCTGATACAAAAACTGATCAAACCTACAGATCATTACTCATTTGTGATGGTCCATTTAGAAAATGACACAGCTGTGAACACCAGCACAAGTATTAGGGCTGACTATGAAGCTCTCGGGAGAAAGCTGAAGGGAATAGGGGGCACAGGTGATATTCTCTTTAATCTTCCTGTAAGAGGAAGAGGAATGCGACAGGAACAGAAGATAATTGAGGTGAACAACTGGCTGCACTGGTGGTGCCAACAGGAGCAATTTGGATTTTGGGACCACAGGCTAGGTTTTCTGGAAGATGGCCAACTAGCATGTGATGGACTTCACCTATCAAGGTCAGGAAAGAATGTGTTTGGCAGGAACCTGGGAAGATTCATCAGGAGGTCTTTAAAGTGATACCACAAGGAGAAGGAGCTGGCCAACATAGGGATTTCAATGTAGGACAGCAAAAAGCAGAGGTCCACCTGGGAAGGCCAGGCGAAATGGAGCCGAAAGTGCAGGACTTCAGGTGTCTATGTACCAATGCCAAAGCTTAGGCAATAAGAAGGAAGAGCTTAAGCTTCTAATGCAGAGAGAGAGAGATATGATTAGTAGGCATTACGGAGACTTGGTGGGATGATTCCCTTGACTGGAATGTAGTAGTGGATTACTACTAACCTACTCCTTTTACAAGGGAACAGTCCCCCAATTTCCCATCAGCTGTGTGGCTCCTATTGGGATCTTGATAAAGTTTTCATGATTCAGCTGGGGCAAATAAAACAGAACTGTCCCTTTGTGAAATGCAGAGCCGTAACTGAACAGTTTCTTTTGTTATGTGGACACTTGGAACCCATAAAAACTTTTCTAATGACAGTGTGCTTCTGAAGAATGTTGGAAGCAATATAAGACAAGTATATTTTCAGTAGGTGAGACTAATACTAATTATCCAATTTCTGACCATGGTCCTTTGCTGATGACCACAGGGAGTACACTTTGTCAGGATCTATCTGTAGCCCTGAGTTTTAGTAGGACTTGATAACATCTCTGAGTGAACCACTTCCAGCCAGTTGCAAGTCTTTGTTCTGATCATGTTCATGAGACTGAAACCATGTTCGCAATCTGAACCAGATGCAAGAAACATGGCACAGACAGAAGAACTGCAATGTCACAGAAGTGTTCCTCACAGAAACCAAAACTGACCACATCATCAGAGGATCTCATTAAGTGCATTCAGCTTCCTGTCAGCTATGCAGCTGCCATGACTGAGGAGGGGGATGCTGGCTATGGGTGAATTGTCTCTGTCTATGCCTGACTTGGAATGTTAAGTTTCAATTCTCCTTGCCTCCTTATCTTCTTGCAGCTTAGGCCTGTGACCTTGTTACTCTATTCTCTGGGAATTCTTAGCCAGTAGCTGTGACGCCCTCCCTGGCATGCAGGAAAGCACCCTCTGCCAGTTGTAGTCGGCCGCGGTCCTAAGAGGTAGACCCGGCCTCCTAACTCGCCTGGGTATGACATATGGGGCCAGGAGGGCTAGTAGCGGCGACCTCAGACAGTTCAGGTAGCGGCCTCAGAAGAGAGGCTTTGCCAGAGGGTTCTCTTCACCCTTCTTGCCTGTCCTGGGTCTGGCCTTTCAAGCTGTACGCTTCTGGGACGTCATCTCTCTTGCTAGCCCGTGCTCTGCAGCCAGTCCCAGCCAGCCCAGTCTTCCTCCTCCCCGGCTGCATCCCTTCTGCCACCTTTTATTACCCCCGCACTCCCTCCTCGCCCCTTCCCCCTCTGAGCCCCGCTTCTCTCTAAAGGGGAAGACGCCGGACCGGCCCCCTCCCTTCCGGGCTCTTGACCCTCTTCCAGTGCGCGGGGCAGCTGGGCGGCCTCTTCCCCCAGCTCCTCTCCCTGCAGGGCAGCTGCCATAGCGTGTCTCCGCTTGCGCTGCAGGCTGGGTCTCGCCCGCCTGGTCTTCGGTCCACCGACCTCCGTTGCTCTGGTCGCCGCCCCCACCAGGGACCTCGGCCCCTCATCACTCCTTCCTTGCCACGCCTCACCACCGCCATCGGTTAGTGCTTCCCTGGGGCTCGGGGGTGGGGCCCTTCCCCCGACGCGGTAGTTCTCGGCCCTGGGGTGGAGGCTTCTGCCGGCGTCTGCGGGTCATCCTCGCCTTGGTCCTGGCCGGGGCCGGGATAGTAGCTTAGGTGGACTTTTGCAGTTATTCTGATTGGCTCTGGTCCATCCCCCTGACCCCTTTGAATCTTGTATATTATTCAGCTACATGTGCTTACTATCATCCCTGACACTGAATGTATGTGCAGATGACTTGCCTTTACTTACTCCAATAAACTTTACTCCTTTGGAAAGAAAGTTGTGGGGACTGATTGCTGCAGGATTCTGACAGAGTGTCAGGAATCCTTTTTGTCCCTGAACCTCGCACCTCGCCATAAGTGGCAAAGAGAACAGGGAAGTTCCAGTTACCTCTGCTGAGGAAATCCTAGTGACGATGGGGCTCCTCATCACCACTACCCCGAGTGGCAGGGTGAGTGGGGGAGCAGATGTGTATGGCTTGGAGAGGCCCGGATACGATCCTTATTCGTATGTCCATGACCATGAGACAGCCGTGGATAACCACCCCTGGGCTGGGGGGGGGGCCTAGCCGCTATGATTACCTTCCTGCTGTGGAGAGCATATGAGATGCAGGGAGATATGGTGGTGACACTGAAGACCAGATGCAGCGGATGAGCTGCCAGTTCCAGGCCCAGCAGGAAGACCTCCAGAGGGTGATGCACAAGATGTTCCTTGACTTCCCTCGCATGATTGCACAAATGGTGCAACATGAGTTACGCCTGCAACATCTTGCCGGCCCACTGTCCCACCAGGAGAACCAGCACAATTGCCCCCATCACAGCAACTGCCGCCGGGCTAAGTGCCGCTGCCAGCCCCAAGGCCCGGCCAACCGCCAGTGCCAGCAGGTCCACTTGGACCAGGAGCTCCTGTGGGGCCCCACACTTGAGCATCCGAAGGAGCTCCTGGATGCTACATTTGACAGTGACCTTTTTCCTGCTACAGGTGCGCAAGTTCCTCCAGGACTGGGGCCACACCTTCCCAACAGACGAGCACCAAGTGGACTATATTGGGTCGAAGCTTAGGAAGCAGGCAGCTCACTGGTACATGGGGCTGCACAATTTGTGAGGCCCTGAGCTTAGAGATGTACAAGTGTTTATGTGGGTGCTGCGGAGGCAGTACAAAGGCCCATGGAAGCGGAAAAGGCCCGCACCAGCATCTGGGCGCTCAAGCAAGGATCTCGATCGATACGTGAATACTCAGATGAGTTCAAGATGTACGTGGCTAAGATCCAGGGCTAGCCAGAACCCGTGCTGGTGGAGCAGTACCGGCTGGGGCTAACTCACCAAATTTTGGAGACTGAACTCCAGGCCGTGAACCCAGTGTCATTGGCAGCATGGATAAGAGAAGACAGGGATGCCAAGAATAGGCTCCAGATGATCCACATGCATAACTCAAAGGCTTTTCCCAAGACATCCGGGGCCCCAGTGAAAACTCAGTGACCCAAACTGAAGGAGCCACTGCATGAGCAGAGGATGAAACAGGGGCTCTGCCTGCGCTGTGGAGAGCCAGGCCACTATGCTGCTCCCTGCCCCACGATCTTCACTCCAACCATGACCCAAAAGGGGTCGTGGGTTGCCAAATTCCGGCAAACATTTTCAGAGACTGACAAAGGGGAGGTGGCCCAAGATGCATCCATCCCACCAGGGCCGAATGGCTGCTGGTATCGAGGGGGCCAGCTGTTCATGCCACTATCCCTGAGGGGGAAGTGTTACACCATGGCCCCAAATCCAAACTGGCCGGGCTGCTGCAGCGTCAATTCTGGTGGCCGCACATGAAGTTGGACGTATCTCAATACATCGTATCGTGTCAGACTTGCCTGATTAGTAAAACCAGGCCAGGGAAACCCCCCGGGACCCTACGGCCGCTAGAGACACCCAACTGTCCATGGGAGGTTATTTCAATGGACTTCATTACTGACCTTCCCCCCAGTAAGGGAAAGACTGTGATCTGGGTAGTTGTAGATTTGTTTTCAAAGCAAGCTCACTTTATACCCTGCAAACAACTACCTTCTGCCAAAGCGTTGGCCAAACTGTTATGCAGCACATTGTACGGCTGCATTCAGTGCCTGCTAAAATAATATCTGACTGCGGGATCCAGTTTGTTGCCAACTTATGGAAGGAACTCTTACACATCCTGGGCATTGAGAGAGGGCTTAGCAGTGCCTATCACCCAGAGACTGGTGGGCAAACCAAATGAGTATCATGGGTGCTGCTGACGGGACGTTGCCGGCTTCAGCAGAACCCACAGCTGGCCCCTCTGAAGCTTCAGAGATCGGCAATTTGCCATCACTGCCCACATTAACACCTGGCTCAGCAACAGATGATGAGGAGCAGCTACAGGGCAGAAAGGATAGATCTGATCAAAAGTTTTATTCTCCCGAAATTTATTTTTCTTTTTAGGGCCCTCCCCATTGACATTCCTTCAAGTGATTTATCGACGTGGCAGAGAGAGCTCAATCAATTTTTCTGGGCTTATAAACCCCCCAGAATAAAATTTGATATCCTAGCCAGGAAAAAAGAAATGGGGGGTCTGGACTTTCCGAATTTGTGTGCTTATTACGAAGCTATTAATATAGCAAGTATAATAAGAATTCTGCCCGATAATCGTAATCCTGATTGGCAACAAATAGAGGAATCTTACACGTCATCAATAAATTTACTGGAATTGTTCTGGATGAATCCCAAACAGAGGCCAGATACAATAAAAGGTAATTTTATGTTAAACACCTCGCTCAGGATTTGGGACAAATATAGATCTAAATTGTGCCCAGACACTTCCCCAGTGTCCTCTTTCCTAAACCAGACTTGGTTTACCCCCGGACAAGAAACCCGGGCTTTTGGCAATTGGACAAAAGCCGGGGTAATGCGCTTGAAAAATATAGTGAAAAAAGGTAAATTACGGGATAAAGCAGAATTGGAAAGTAAAACAAATGAAGCTATTCCTTGCTTCAGATATTTTCAAATAAGAAATATGGTCAAAACGTTGACCAAATCTAAGTCCTTTTTTCGTGCACTTACAGCTTTTGAACATATGATTGATAGTTTTAATGGAGAAAATAGAGGTCTTATTTCTAAGACATACAAAGAGTTACTTTTAATTAACCATGCTAAAGCTCCCAAGTACCGAGTTAGTTGGAACGATGATTGTCAAAATAGAATAAGAAAAGAGGACTGAAATGAAATCTGGTCCTCACCAAACATGATATCACCCATTTTCTCCATTCGTTTCAACTCTTTTAAAGTCCTCAACAGATGGTATTTAACACCTACCAGGATACACAGGATATATCCCAACATCAGCCCTAGATGTTGGAAAGAATGTGGAAATATCGGTGACTATTTGCACTGCTGGTGGTCCTGCCCAATAATAAATACATTTTCGATTTTTGGATTTTAATTTTGGAGCACATTAAAATCATAACCGGTATACAATTACCAGCACAACCCGAGGTAGTTCTTCTGTCACTAGGTCTCAACAATATAGCCGGTTCGATTAAAGCGAAACTAATATCCTTTTTACTAACATCGGCCAGGTTGGTTATAGCGAAGAAATGGAGAGAGAAATCTGGCCCTTCATTACATATGTGGCAGAATAACCTCTGGGAATCCTATATACTCAGTAAAATTAAGTTTCACCCCATGCCTTATGCCCAAAATACTCAAAAAATATTTCAGGCTATGTGGTTTCCTGTGGTGGAATATTTGACGGAAATGGATATAATACCAGAAAAGTTTATTATAAGGATTTACTATATTTTTGAATGTACTGGTTTACTTGTATTTGTTATTTCTTTTTAATAAATTTTTTTTAAAAAATGAGGAGCAGCTACAGGTGGAAAGCCCTCCCGACTTGTCCCCATGAGTTGCCTGGTTATGAGACAGACTCCGCCAGGACTTAGCAACCATGCGACGTGCAGCTTGTTTGCGGAGCAGACAGTCAGTTAGCCCTGAGTTTTGACAGACGCTTGGCTGCTGGTGCCACTGCACTAATTGGAAACAGCAGCAGAGGGCTATTTAGCTTCATGCTCTGGGCTGGCTTCTTTGTGGAAACAAACTCATTGACTCTGTGATGCTTTGCATCTCCTCCGCCTCCTGTTCCCAGACTTCGTTCCTGCTCGTCTCCTCCAGCTTCTGATGCTGGCTTTGAATGATCTTGATTCCTGCTCTGCTCCTCTTGGCTTAAGACTCCGGACTGAACTTGGACTACCCTCTGCCTGCACTCCAGCCCTTGACAGATTGCTTCCACCCCCACACACGCGCTCCATAAGATGGAACAAGGGGTGAGCAGAGGCTCTGCACAGCTGGCAGACTTGATCAACCAGGTGCAGCAGTTCATGCACATGGTTGCTCACCTGCAACAACAAGAACAGCAAGCCGCCACTGCTGTCACAACACCAAAATGCCAGGTAACACCACCTGAGAATTTTGACAGTAATATGGAGGAGTTTTCTGCTTTCCTAGCACAGTGCAAACTCTATATTGAACTGCATGCTCGGGACTTCCCAACGACAAGACCAAGGTGCGTTTTGTTATCGGCCTCTTAAAGGGACAGGCAACTAAATGGGCTACCCCCTTGCTCGTAGCTCCATCGCCCCTGCTGACCAATTTTCAGGGATTCCTCAACTACCTCTCCACTGCCTTCACCAACCCACAGCAGGCAGCTGCAGCCAATCAGAAAATCTGTACTCTGAAGCAAGGCAAGAACTCTGTTGCTTATTACTCCATGGAGTTCAAACTCCTGCCCCAAGATCCAGCATGGAATGAGATGGCCTTGATGGATCAATACATGGAGGGGCTGGCCGATTATGTTCTAGATGAACTGACTTAGGTAGAATGACCCCCCACGCTGCAGGGGCTAATCACTCTGTGTCTCCATATTGATGGCTGCCTGGAGAGTCATCGCCAAGCACGGGGCAGCAGCCATTTATCACAGGCCCCATGCCGTCCAACACCCTGAACCCTTCCTGCAAACCCAGCAGTGGGGGAGACAAGGGCGAGCCCATGCAACTGGGAGCTGCACGGCAATGACTGACCATGACTAAACCCAGAAGAGAAGGCAAGGCACAGAGCACAGAACCTCTACCTGTACTGCGGTGGGGTGGGGCATTTCTCTGCTGGATGTCCTGCCAAGCGCACCTGGCTAAGGGTGGTACTGCTGCCACTAGCAAAAGACCAGCCCCAAGCCTGAGTGGACCTGCCAGTTTGAGGCAACTAGCTAGGTCCTCTGAACTCTATGCGAACAACTGGGGCCTATTCCTGGTACCTGTCAAGCTCTGTTTGCCTGATGGGCGCTGACTGTTTGTGTACGCCATGCTTGATTCTGGGGTAGCTCGTTGCTTCATTGATGCCACCTTTGTAAAGCAGCACCAGATCCCTGTGCAGACTAAAGAGACCCCAACCCTGATGGAGGCCATTTATGGGCACCTCCTCAGCTCTGGCCCTGTGATTCAAGATCCCTGCCCAGTCACCCTCCACATACAGCAGCACCAGGAGTTACTGCAGTTCGATGTGGCTTGTACGCCTCACTTCCTGCTAATCTTGGGTCTGTCTTGGCTGATGACACACAACCCCATTCTGGACTGGGCTCAACAAGAGCTGCATTTCCAGGACCCCTTCCTACAACTCACTCTGCCTTCCACCTTGGTGGCTGCTTCCCCAGCCAGCGATCCTCAGCTTCCTCAAAAATACGCTGACTTCGCTGATGTCTTTGAAGAAAAAGGGGCAGACCAGCTTCCCCCCATCAACCATATGGTTGTGCCATTGTCCTGGCTCGGGACTGAATCCCCCCCTGCCCGGGAGCAACAGGAGAGACCCGATGGCTGCCCCGCCTGAGGACAGGCCAGGAGACGCTGCGGCCCGACACACTCACCACAAGGATTGAGGGGAGCCAGAGGAATCGTCCAGCGACTTCCCCCCCCGCTAACAATCCACTCTGCGGAAGGCCGGCGACCTGCGCGGCCTCCACCTGGGCCGGCCGACCGGGACAAGCGAGGGAGCGAAGCCGCGCCCCGAGAAGACTGGCAAGCACAGGGGTGCCCAGGGAAAAGGCCCTGGAAGCGGCGGAGCCTTCCCAGGGGCCGGCGCATCGGACGAGAGGCATCCCGGAAGCACGCCCCACCCAGAAACAAAGCGACCGGAAGCCAGGGCGGGAGCTGCCTGTGGGACGCCGACGAGCCAGCGCAGCCAGCCGGGGCCCGGCACACTGGAGGGGCGGGAGGGAGAGCAAATGGGAAGCGAAGAGGGAGAGGGAGTGGGGCGGAGCATGGGCTGAGTGGGGAATAAAAGGAGGCACTGTCGAGAGGCCGGGGAAGAAGCCGGAGCAAGGAGAGGTGGCTGGCTACCTCTGAGAGAGAGACAGAGGTCCAGAACCCAGATGACTAAAAGCCGGAGGAGATCGTGCCCCTAATGCAGTGACATAACTGGGGGGGCGCACTCCACATCTCAGGCCTCAAGAGCAGACCCCTTTTGGGACCTCCCTGGGGCCCAGGCCGTGCTTTGCCCCACTCTTGTTGAGGTTGCCCTCACCCCCCTGATGCGTGGCGGCCGGCCTAGAGCGCAACAATGTGGTGGAGAATGCGGGCAGCCGCCATCCGCTGACACGCCCTCCGCTCCGCCTCCCGCTGGTGAGCCATCCACCCCGCCTCCCGACCCCACCCAGGTGGCCCCGCTGACACTGCATCCTGGATAGCGGCAACGCAGAAGAGGAAGTCATAGGGTCAAGCTCCAAGGGGAGTCAAGACTCTATATTACTACAGCCCGACGTCCGCGACCACAGACCAGGCCCCATGGATCTGGCCCAGTTTGGGCAATGGTTAACGGAAGCAAAGAGGAAGAGGGAGTGGGGCGGAGCACGGGCTGAGTGGGGAATAAAAGGCACTGTCGAGAGGCCAGGGAGGAAGCTGGAGCAAGGAAGGGTGGCTGTCTACTTCTGAGAGAAAGACAGAGGTCCAGAACCCAAACAACTAAAAGCTGGAGGAGATTGCGCCCCTAATGCAGTGACATCTGAGGCCTCAAGGGCAGACCCCTTTTGGGACCTCCCTAGGGCCCGGGCCATGCTTCGCCCCACTCTTGTTGCGGTTGCCCTCACCCCCCCCCAGGGTGTGGTGGCCGGCCTAGAGCGCAACAGCCATCGACTTGGTACCTGGGGCATCTGTACCCTATGTCGGAACCAGAACTAGCAGCCTTACAAGACATTCTTGACAAAAACGTAAAACGAGGATTCATCTGATCCTCCACATCCCACTGTCAGCCTCAGTCCTCTTTGTGAAAAAGAAAAGTGGGGAGCTCCACCTTTGTAATGATTATCGGGCCCTCAACAAGATCACCATCCGAGACCGGTACCCCCTGCCGTTGATCCCTGAACTCCTGGACCACCTAAAGAGGGCCCAAATCTACACCAAGCTGGATCTCCATGGCACGTACAACTTGGTGCACATTCGGCCAGAAGACGAATGGAAGATGGCGTTTGGAACACATTATGGCCAGTATGATTACCTGGTGATGCCATTTGGATTGACCAACGCCCTCACTGTCTTCCAGCGGCTAATGAATGACACCTTCCGGGACCTGCTCGATCGTTTTGTAATAATTTAGTTAGATGACATTTTAATTTATTCCCGCAACCCCGCCCAGCATGTTGAGCATGTCCACCAGGTCCTGCAGTGCTTACGAGCCCATGGTCTCTACGCCAAGCTGGAAAAGTGTGACTTCGACCAGCACTCTGTCAAGTTCCTCGACCATATCATGTTGCCTCAAGGGGTCCAAGAAAGTTGTGGGGAGTGATTGCTGCAGAACTCTGACACTTCCTCTGCTACAATAAATCTGAGGTCCTGGCAGTAGTCTATTATCTTCTTAACAGTTTCCTCATTACTCTCAGAAAGGGGGAAAAATAAGTAGAATATCTAGAAAAGAGAGCAGCTATTTCTTTCAGACCAAAACTCAAATGGGATTTGGTAGCAGAAGCAAAGGCTGACATCTCAAAAACTCGCCATTCCTTCAATTCATTAGCAGGATATCTGCACTCTAGGGATTTCGGAATGTCTGGTCTTGAGAAGAGGAAATTGAGGGGGGACATGATTGCTTTCATTAAGTATCTGAAGAGCTGTCATTTAGAGGAGGGCAGGGAACAGCTGTTCCTGTTGGCAGCAGAGGACAGGACTTGAAATAATGGGTTTAAATTCAAGTCCAGGCAAGTCAAGTAATTTATTGTATTTAGCCATTGGCCATAAGAACATAAGAGAAACCAGTGTTGAATCAGGCCAATGGCCCATCTAGTCCAACACTCTGTCACACAGTGGCCAAAAATACCAGGTGCCATCAGGAGGTCCAGCAGTGGGGCCAGAACACTAGAAGCCCTCCCACTGCTGCCCCCTCCAGCACCAAGAATAGAGTGCATCACCTGCCCCAGACTGAGAGTTCCTATCTATACCCTGTGGCTAATAGCCACTGATGGACTTCTGCTCCATATGTTTATTTAATTCCCTCTTGAAACTGCCTATGCTTGTAGCTGCCACCACCTCCTGTGGCAGTGAATTCCATGTTAATCACTCTTTGGGTGAAGAAGTACTTCCTTTTATCTGTTCTAACCCGACGACTCAGCAATTTCATGGAGTGCCCACGAGTTCTTGTATTGTGAGAAAGGGAGAAAAGTACCTCTTTCTCAACCTGCTCTATCCCACGCATAATCTTATAAACCTCGATCATGTCACCTCTCAGCCGTCATTTCTCCAAGGTAAAGAGCCTCAAGCGTTTTAACCTTTCTTCATAGGGAAAGTGTTCCAACCCTTTTATCATTCTAGTTGCCCTTCTCTGCACTTTTTCCAATGCTATAATATCCTTTTTGAGGTGTGGCGACCAGATCTGTACACAGTATTCCAAATGAGGTCGCACCAATGATTTATACAGAGGCATTATGATACTGGCTGATTTGTTTTCAATTCCCTTCCTAATAATCCCCAGCATAGTGTTGGCCTTCTTTATTGTAGTTACACACTGTCTAGACATTTTCTTTTCTTTTTTTAATCCCCCCGAAGGGGTTTTTTATTGCATTTTCTAAATATCTACAGAAAAAGGGAGGGGTACTAACAAACATAGCTACAAGAAGGGGGAGATAGGAAAGAGAATCCAAGACGTGATGATTGTATATAGTGCTTACAAATGTGGCATTAACAAATAAAAACTTTCAGTTGTTAACCTCGAAGGTGACAGTTGAGTACATCGCTTATGAAGCTCTAGCTCATACAGACTGTTTGGAGTATACTTCTGCAATACACTAACATTTCTTTTGTACAAACATCAGGCACTCTCATCATCTCATTACAATAATTTCTGCCTATTACTTTCTGCCCCTCTAACTCTTTAGAATTTTTATCAATCAATACATAGAGTCCAATAGCATTTAAATACCACTATTAAAAAACCTCCAAGTTAGGCTTAAACATGATTCTCTTCAAAGAAAACTCTCCATTTACTCTCTTATTAAAAAAAGAAAAGAAAGACAGACAAACTCCATATGCATCACATAGCATCCCTTTTCCCTCTTCCTTTCATGAAGTAAGCCTAAATTAATAAAATCCTTTTAGAATTAATTTAACCATTCATTATCAATTTCTGTAGAAACCCTTTCCCTTAATTTTTCCCAACGTACCCCTTTAGCCAAAACTCTCATCTCTAGAAAGGGCTCTTCACTATAGAATCTTCCTCAGCCTTCTTTAACTCAAAGTCCATTATTATTAAAATATATCCACCTTTCGCCCAACCTTCTATTAGCTTTGTCCCCCCATCAAAATATATAATAACTTTATTTTTTAGGAGGAGAGTTTCCCCTCCCCCCGCTTATCATAGGGAAAACATAGCTACATTGCTGTCTCATCCAACTTTCAGCTACTTTCGAGTTCTTAATGAAGATTCAGTTTCGTTTTAATTTTAAGTGCGACACAAGACGCCATATCAAAAGAAACACTTCAAAGTCCAAGGTCTGTTTATCTTCTCTTTGTTATCAAGTCGCCAGGGTCCCATAAATCCATCGGATCTTTACACCGCCTCTAAAGGTTCTCTAAATTAATCAGCCTTACTTCAAGCTCATTCCGAGTTGTTTTCTTTTTAGGCCGAGGGGAGCTTCCCCCCCCCTTCAACCTTCAGCCTTTCCCAGTCACCGCTTACAGAGATATTTGGAGTTTCTTTAAGAAAGAGGGTTCTTCAATGCCTAAAAAGATTATTTTTCGATGTTTGTACAGTCTCTTTATCTTTCGAGAGGGGGAATTTCCCCCCCTCTGCCTGCTAAAGATGGATTCTGCATCGTTTCCAGCCGTCACTCAGAAAACACTTCAAGCTAATGTAAGTTTCCATTTCCATTCAATACTTCTCTCTTTTCTATTTATGCTTCTTCTTCACTCCCCCTATCCCTTAAAAATCAACATTTTTATATTATTATATTGTTATGCAGGGGGAGGGAGTTCCCTTTCCCCCACTTCTTTTCTGGGAGGGAAGGGGAAGACTTTATTCCAACTCAGTCTCTCAATACGATGTTAACAGTCTTTAAAGGAGATTCTAATTCTTCCTTCTAGCCATTTCTAGCTAGCCATATAAAAACGCTTTCAGTTGCTGTTTTTAAAGTCTCAAATATTTGCTTGTGTGTTGCTCAATTCATAACTCTCAGTATTCCTCCATCACAGTCCCTTCATTTTCCATTTCTCTGATGTTAGTTTCCTTTATCTAGTCCTCCATTGGGGGGTCTACCATTGTCTCCCCCACCCATGCTTGGGAGGATGTATTCTTCCCTCTGATGCTTCGTTAACTTGTACTCACACTTCTTCAGTAAGAAATCGATTTAGCCAGTCGCTTGATTACAGCTTAATCACCATCCGCTTGGTTCCCGGTACGCAAAGCCTCGGCCATTACTGGAACACAGCAGGGAGACCGTCGGGGCAAAAGGATGCCCCCACCCCCAGGCTAGAAGCCGGGGGGGGGTGAACCTCAGCGCCCCCTGACTCAGGGCTCATCCCGAACCCTGGGGAAGAGCGTACAATTGCCCTCCTTCTCTACCTGCTGGTCTGCAGACCATTCTCCCAAGAAAGGGGAGAATGGCTGCCGTCAGCTTGGCAATCCGGAAGCCCACACTGTCTAGACATTTTCAGTGAGTTATCTACTACGACTCGAAGATCTCTCTCTTGGTCAGTCTCTGCCAGTTCAGACCCCATCAATGTGTATTTATATTTAGGATTTTTGGCTCCAATCTGCATCACTTTGCACTTGGCCACATTGAACCCCATTTGCCACGCTGACGCCCACTCACCCATCCTCGACAGATCCCTTTGGAGTGCCTCACAATCCTCCCTGGTTTTCACCACCCTGAACAACTTCGTGTCATCTGCAAATTTAGCCACTTCACTGCTTACTCCCAATTCTAAATCGTTAATAAACAAGTTAAAAAGCCTCGGGCCAAGTACCAATCCCTGTGGTACCCCACTGCTTACCATCCTCCACTGAGAAAGTTTCCCATTTATACTCACTCTCTGTTTCCTAATTATAAGCCAGTTTTTGATCCACAAGAGGACTTGTCCTTTTATCCCATGACTATTGAGCTTACTTAGGCGCCTTTGATGAGGAACTGTATCAAAAGCTTTCTGGAAGTCAAGGTAAATAACATCTATTGGGTCCCCCTTGTCCACATGTTTGTTCACTCCCTCAAAAAACACTAACAGGTTAGTGAGACAAGATCTTCCCTTACAGAACCCATGCTGAGTCTACCTCAATAGTTTTTGTTCTTCAATGTGCCTACTAATTCTTTCCCTTACAAAATAGAAAATACTGTGGAGCATTCATAAAATGTTAAAATACAACCTTAGTGACCATGTTAAAATTAACTGCTATACTGTGATAAAAGGAAGATTAAAACAGATTTGATCACTGAGTAACCTGCTCCTTAGATCTAATCTTAGATGCTGCTAAAGCAAACAGGGAAACTCTATGGGCTAGATAAGCATCATTATCTGACAACAGGCACAGAATCTTCTCGTTTTCTGGTAGTGCTTGCGTACCTAATAGAATTCCTGCTATAAATTTATCTCTTGGCATATTGTAAAGCGGACAATAGAGCATATAGTGAGGAATGTCCTCCACCTCTGGCAAACCACAAATGCAGAGACATTGCTCTTTTGGCGTGTGTGAGTAATGGCCAGCCAAAAGGGCTGTTTTCATAGTTTGGAATCGCAAAGCTGTAAAGGACATTCTGAGGTTGTAGTTAGAGATATTAAGTAGGTAACTTGACCTGCAGTGGTCAGCTTTGCAATATTTATACCAGGGAGCCACTTTAGATTTCAGAATCAGGGAGCGGTTGATCCGTGCATCAGCCTCGTATATCCAGTCCCTAAGATTTGAATTCTCAGCTGAGACCCTGAGAAGGTCGTCTGGGATAGTATATTTTTGAATGATAGTATTAAGAAAATTAGAACAGTGGGTGAAAGAAATCAACTGGATATTACAGAAAAAACTTCTACAGTAAGAATAGTTCAGCAGCGGAATCAGCTACCTAGGGAGGTGGTGAGCTCCCTCTCACTGGCAGTCTTCAAGCAGCAGCTGGATGAACTCTTGTCAGGGATGCTTTAGGCTGATCCTGCACTAAGCAGGGGTTTGGACTGGATGGCCTGGAAGGCTTCTTCCAACTCTGTGATTCTATGATTCTAAGTGTTCAGGAAGAAATTGATCACACGCCTAAACAAGATCTGCTGATAATCACAGGCGACTGGAATGACCATGGCTCTCAGTCTACAAGACCTGAGAATGGCTCTTAATGACAGGACATTTTGGAGAACTTTAATTCATAGGGTGGCCATGTTGGAAGCGACTTGATGGCACTTAAAATACACACATTACAAACAATAGTGTTCCAATGTACTACACAATTTAGACTACACTGGGGAACTAAAACAATGCAACACAAACACCTCAAAATAATCACACCCCTGAAAAGAAAGTAAACAATAGCACAGAGGAAACAATAACACACTAAAGGCATTTAGGAACATTTGGGAAGAAACTATGCAGGATGATCTACCCTCGGAGAGCAAACCACCAACCCAGAAATACCTGGCACAAGAGAAGCCTGGTCCATGCAAAGTACAAATCATACCGCCCGTGACTCAGCAAAACTGGCATTGATCCCACTCCCCCCGCCCCCCCGGAACTCACCGATGCCTTCTTCAAGCTTGTGGATTGTGTGCGTTTCGACAGCCACTACTGCAGTGCTGGTCTCGGAGCCCTCTTGATAAATCCTGTTATAAAAATGTCTATCAATAAAATAAAACTTATCTATAGCACAGGAAAAGAATCTCAGCAAAGGGATAAAAACAACAACCCAACAACATTCCATTTTTCTTTCAACTGCTATTGTTTCTTTTTTTAATATGTGCATGTGTGTGTGCGTGTGCATGTGCACGTGAGTGTGACTGGAAATCATGACAACCTTTGGTGACTTACTGTGTGGGCACCTGGAAGTCATGGCGATCTCTGTTGACTGACCCCTACTGAGGGGCTGGAGGTATTCAGAGAGGTGGCTGAGTAAAGCCTGCCCCCGCCTCCTGACTGCTGGTATTCCAAGGAGTTCTCCCATCCAAGTACTTGCCAGAGTCAACCCTGCTTAGCTTCCAAGACCTGACGAGATAGGGCTTGCCTGGGCTATTCAGGTCAAGGCAACTGCTATTGTTTAAGTGGTTATCTTCCTATTGTCAGTTTTGGTTTTGTTACTGTAATCTACTTTAGGGGCCAAAAGATGGTACATAAAAATGCAAAAATGAATGAATGAATACATCAATTTGAGCACACTATGCAAAGCATATAAGCCCTGTTTTGTGTCTACTCAAAGATTACCAAATTCTTCACCTGAATATGCACAGAATGAAGAGGATCTACTTACCCTTGCTGTACCGGTTGCAGCTGCAAGATCACTTGGGTTTTGGTATCTTCTGGATTCCCTCCTTCATTTCCTTCAGTTGGCACGACCACCACATCCCCAACAGGGATGCTGACTTCAGCATTTGCCATTTGCTCACATGAAGTCCAAGAAGCTGGGCAGCAAGTATGTTATGAGTGGCAGATAAACCATTTATTGTATCCATGCAACATCTACTATAAGAACAGGTAGTTACAGGAAAATGAAAAGCCCTACATTTGTGCATAAACCTAAGTCTGTCTAATTCTTGCCACCTCCAAGCTAGGACATCCTCCCCTTGCCGCCATTTCTTGTGGCCACTCTGCTGCAAGACTGGGTGAGATTCAACAGTCTGTGAATTCAAACAACTACACTTCATAATAACTGTGATTACCAAAACAGCTGTAAATACTAGGAGACACCGCAACTAGATGCCAACTATTTGTTAGACCATCTGCATTCAGACAGCACAGGCCACCATAGCTTATCACAGTGATCCTCAGTGTGGTGCCTAGGGGTGCCATGTAGCCTGCTGATGTGTTTCCTAGAGCCTATGTGCTTCTTAAGTCTTGGGGACAAAATCCAAAGTCTTGAACAGAATGGTGAGGGGGGACCCCACAGAGCTTCAAGACTCCCTAACAGCTGACTGACTAGCAAATCTCTGAACTCATCCTGGGACTGGGTAGGGGTGTCACAAACAGGCTTTCAGCTTGGCTAAGGACACAAGGCATTCTCAAGTCTCCAGGCTTGAGAACCAATCCTGGTGTCTGCATAGGGAGCAAACCCTCCTGTGGGACAGACTGTGGCTCAGTGGAAGAGCATCTGCTTGGTGTGCAGTTAGTTCTAGGTTCAATCCCTGGCATCTCCAGTTGAAAGGACCAGATGATAGGTGATGTGAAAGACCTCAGCCTGAGACCTTGGAGAGCTGCTGCCAGTCTAAGTAGACAATTCTGACCTAGATGGACCAATGGTCTGATTCAGTATAAGGCAGCTTCACATGTTCGTAACTAAACAACACCTCTTCCTCAAAAAGGACGAACAGATCTCAGCTTTCCTCTTCCCCCCCAAACGAACATGATATTTTAGAAAAGACCAGGGTCATATCCTTTGTGTCCGCTGGTCTGAGTCCTCAGTCTGAAGCAGCAGACATTGCTGTAGAAGGATGCTTGGCTTGAAACCTCCCAAGATTTTTATAATTGACCTTTTCCT
Source organism: Gekko gecko (assembly GCA_029375565.1). Lineage (NCBI taxonomy): Eukaryota > Metazoa > Chordata > Lepidosauria > Squamata > Gekkonidae > Gekko > Gekko gecko. The sequence continues at coordinate 209,624,508 of JAPDNY010000005.1, read as the reverse complement.
GTGACAGACCTTTTGTGGTAGTGCACACTATCCTTTCTCAAAATTCCATTTTTTTGTTTAAATTATAAAAGTGCCCACAGGCTCAACAAGATTTATTGTGACATATATGTACATGCACACTGGAGTCAAGAGACATCCAATACTTAACAACTAATGGCCCAGGAGAATAAGTCAATAATTAATGAATGCTAACACTTGTGCATGCACACTAATGATATTTAAAAATGCACTCTCAACATCTCTCCAAAAAAGCAACATAGAGATAGTGCTGCATGAGCGACAGGCAGTGGAGCTTTGGGAGCCTCATGCCGCTCCTGTGGATCAAGAAGGAGATTTGTGCTCACATTCTTCAAATGTGCACCTCCCAACCACATCAAAAAGGTCAGCTGGAGAAAAGAACACAAATCTCATGAAGAGAAAAGCCTTCAGTAATCGTTAGTCAGGCTGGGAGGAGAAACAAACTTTCTGGGGGGAAAGAGCTGTTTTATTACATATATTCGTTTGCAGCCCTTCAGGAACACTGGACTCCAAGTGCAACATGGCACAGACAAAATTCAGTGTGCTGCAGGAAGAAGTCTTTCTGAGCCCACTGGCAGAGTCTATCATTCATCTGACTTGGTTAGAAACATCTCAGGCATGGCTGGGAAACCAAAGCCAAACTCCTAAGGTTTCCACTGCTCGTGAGACACAGGGGTGGATGAATCAGTGGTGGGTCAGTCAAGGCACATGGGACATAAAAACACAGAGTGTCAGTCTTTGGGATAAGACACATTAGATCTAGTCTGTGAGATAAATGAGTGTGATGCAGCTCAGTATCAATATCCAACAACTCCCCAGTCACTAAGGTGGCCAGCTCTAGGTTGGGAAATACCTGGAAAGGGGGTGGAGCCTGGGGACGGTGGGGCTTGGAGAGGGGAGGGTATAATGTCATAGACTCCACCCTCCAAAGCAGCCAATTTCTCCAGGGGAACTGATCTTGATCATCTGGAAATCAACTGCAACAGTGGGAGATCTCCAGGTGCCACCTGAAAGTTGGCAACCCAGCTTCTCTGTTGTGGCCCCCAACTTGTGGAATGGCCTGCCTGAGGAGGTCAGGAAGGCTCCCACTCTCCTGGCTTTCTGCAAACTACACAAGCAATCAAGTTGTACTGTACCAAATGATTCACAAGGATACTTGGATAAATTATTAGAGACTGTGGTCTATACTACTGTCTTTAGCTTGTTGAAACTAGCATCCTATTATGCAGTTTTTGCATCATTTAATGTGTCATGTTATCACTTATGCCGGGGGTGTCAAACATGTGGTCCAGGGGCCAGATCAGGCTCTCGGAGGGCCCCAATCCGGCCCACAAGGCTCTGGCTGTTTTCTATTTCCATTTGCTGTTCTGCTGCTGCTGCTGCCATGTTACAGCTTGCTTTACCAGTCTCTCCCAATCACACAGGACAGATTGATAGATAAGGCTCTCCTGTGTGATTGAGACAGTCTGGCAAAGAACTGGCTGAGGCTCCTCCCCCTCCTCCTCCCAGGGGGAGGGAGGGAATGAGCCAGAGCTTGCTTCCTGGCCAGGCTGCAGGAGACAAAGGGCAACCTTTCTTTCCTTCCACTGGCTGAGGCTTCTCCCTGAAGGGAGGGAGGGAATGAGGAAGAGTTTGCTTTGCTGGGCTGCCTCAATCGCACAGGAGAAAGACCAAGCACCTTTAAGACCAAAAGGTGTGTGTTGTTGGTCTCCTTATGCCAGGGCTCTCCTGGGTGCAACTGGGTTCCCTCCCCCTTTTCACTATATTCATGCCCTCATGATCCAGCCTTTCTCACTAAGAAAGCAATGTAAACTATTTTAGAGGAGGAATAACAATGCCAGTGAGGTGGATTAGCCTGAGAGTGTGTGTCCAGACCAAGTTCACCCCCTTTGTAGGAAGTCATAGTTATTTCTCTGGGGAAGAGTATAGTTTTCTAGACAAACACATGGCCCTCAGTCTGTGTTAGGATACTTTCTCATGTTCTTGACCAGCACATGACACAACTTATGTACAAAAGCTTGCAATGCCCAGCCATGTCATGTTTTCCACTGGGTCCTAGGCTCAGAACAATGAGCATGAGATTTCTGTAGTGAATGTCAATAAATCAAAAGTAAGTTTGCAGCTTACAGATTAACACTTGAACAGCATACTCAAGATTGCTACAGCACAGACATTTTGATGCAACAATTCAGAGCAGAGGTGCCAGTTATCAGAGACTGTTAAATAGACAAAATATTGTAAGAGTGCTAGTGTTTTAAACATATTTTATTTAAAGTTTTTTAAAAATTGTGTTTGTGTCCTTTATAAAGTTTACATCTCTGCTACCTGACATTACATTTTATGACACACTTGGCCCGGCCCAACACAGTCTCATTTATGTCAGATCCAGACATCATAACAAAAGAGCTTGACACCCCTGACTTACAATCTGTTTCTGTTTTCAGATTTCTGATTAGCTGATTACTGAAGGTCCTATCCTGTTGATTATATAGACTCATTCTGTGTAATCTGCCTTGAGTCCAAGTGAGAAAGGCGGACTATAATGTAATTTTTTAAAAAATCTCATTTACTTCCCAGAAAGCCAATCAGACTTCAAAGACTAACCCTGGGGTTCAGATTCCAGCAAATTCTAGTCCTGAAGCCCAAACTGTGTGTGTCAACATTAAGTCTCACTAAGATTTATTCTCCAGTAAGTGTGCATAACAATGCAGCCTTAAACCCAGTACTCAAGAAGAGACTTCACAGGGTCCTTGGTGTTTATTAGGCCACACTAGGGGGAAAATCATGAGGATCCACAAGGTTCTTATTATGGGGATGGAGGGGAAGAGAAGGGTAATTCCATTCATTTTTTCATTGTCTACGGCATATTTTGTCTGATACCCTTTGGGGCATTTTCTTTCAAATTTTTGCAATCTTAGTCATATTGCACTGTTTATTTGCCATCTCATCTCTTTGACTGCATTGTTATAAATGTGTAATTGCCCTTGAGTCCCAGTGAGAAAGGTGGGTTATAAATGAAGGAAGTAGAAAAATAAAATTTTAAGGTGGGCTAATACCATAAGAATGTATTAGGTCTCACAGTCCACATTTCTTCTTTCTTTTTTATCATGGTTAGCAGATTACACTTGGCCTCTCACATTTCTCTCTTTTTGAGGTGAGGTTTCTTCTATCACTTGTAATGGCCAAGTGGCATCTTTAAGACCAACAAAAAATGTACACAAAAGCTTATACCCAGAATTAAACTTTGTTGGTCTTAAAGATGCCACTTAGCTATTTCAAGTGATGGAAGAAACCTCACCTCAAAAAGAGAGAAACGTGAGAGGCCAAATGTCATCTGCTGCTAACTATGATAAGAGAAAGAAGAAATGTATCTGAGGAAATGTGCACAAAAGCTCATACCCTGAATAAACTTTGTTGGACTTGAAAGTGCCACTGGATTCAACCTTTGTTCTATGTCCATTTTTGTAATTGCAGATTGGCTGGATTGGCCAACTACCAGCCGGTGTCCAATTTGCCCTATTTGGGCAAATAGATTGAGAGGGCAGTGGCAACACAGCTTCAGAGCTTTCTGGATGATGCTTCTGTCCTCGACCCATTCCAGTCCAGCTTTCACTCAGGTCACAGGACGGAGATAGTGCTGGTTGCCCTTACTGATGACCTTCGGAGGCATCTGGATCGAGGTGGTGTGGCGGCACTGTTGTTGAATCTGTCGGCCGCGTTTGACATGGTCGACCACCAGTTGCTGACTCACCGCCTCACCGATGTGGGGATACAGGGGCTCACTCTTCATTGGCTTGCCTCTTTTCTCCAAGGTCAGGGACAGAGTGTGGCAATAGGGGAACAGCAGTCATGGAGGCACCCACTTGAATGTGGTGTGCCTCAGGGGGCAGTGCTTTCCCCGATGTTGTTTAACATCTATATGTGCCCCCTCGCCCAGATTGCCAGGAGGTTTGGGCTGGGTTACTATCAATATGCTGATGACACCCAGCTCTATCTGATGTTGGACAGCTGGTCGGGCTCTGACCCAGAAGATTCGAACCGGGCACTACAGGCTGTGGCTGGGTGGCTCAGGCTGAGCCGGCTGAAACTAAACCCAGCGAAGACGGAGGTCCTGTGCCTGAGTCGGAGCAGATTGGGGTTGGGGCTCCCTCTCCCAACCTTCATTGGGGCGCCGTTGGTGCCAGTGTCAGAGGTTAGGAGTTTGGGAGTGCTCCTGGATCCCTCCTTAACTATGGAGGCCCAGGTAGCAGCCACTGCCAGATCAGCATTTTATAATCTTAGGCTGATTTGGCAGTTGGTTCCCTTCCTCAGCCACGATGAACCGGCTACAGTGATCCATGCGACAATCACCTCGAGGTTAGACTACTGTAACGCTCTCTACATGGGGCTGCCTTTGGCGCAGATCTGAAAGCTGCAGCTAGTGCAGAATGCGGCGGCCAGGCTGATGATGGGCCTCCCCAAGTGGGAGCACATCCAGCCTGGGCTGAAAGCGCTGCACTGGCTGCCAATAGCATACCGAAATGCTGGTACTTACCTTTAAAGCCCTATATGGCCAGGGTCCGACTTACCTGAGGGACCACCTTTCCCCACATAAACCCCCAAGAGCACTTTGGTCCGGGGCACAACATCGCCTGGTGGTTCCAGGCCCCTGGGAGGCAAGGCTCGCCGTGACTAGGGCAAGGTCCTTTACAGTGGCGGCCCCTACCTGGTGGAACGAGCTCCCGGAGGAGAGCAGGGCCCTGCAGGACTTTATGCAGTTCCACAGAGCCTGCAAGATGGAGCTCTTCTGCCAGGCTTTCACATAGGGGCCGCCACTGCCACCACCACCAATGAAGTGGACAACATCGGGGTTAAGGATGGCCCAGGAAGATCTGCCACAATTTTGCGACTGATATCACCAGCCTTACTTGCTTGCGATCAACTATAGGACAACACCATCCCCAGAGAAATGTCTGTTTACCATCATTGTATATATTCCAGAACCATCCTGCTTTCAATTGAGTATCACTGTTGTTTGTGATTGTTATTAATGTTTTTATTGCTTTTATCCTATTTTATATGGGCTTTCCCCTTGTAAGCTGCCCTGAGCCAGCGGGGAGGGCAGGGTAAAAATCCCAATAAATAGAAGTGGCTGCTTGCTCACAAAAGCTTATCATAAAATAAACAAACACATAATGTCATCTTTGCATGAGAAGAACTGGGCTCTAGTTCAGAAAAGTTTATGCTGGAATAAAATTGTGTTCAGTCCACATGACTCCTCTTTTATTTTAACTCCATGAGATGTCTGGTTTTGAGGACATCTTTTAGTGTTTCTGGTTTTCGGAGGCAAAACCTCTTTCTTTTTTTCACCGGTCACACACCTAACCGAGTGTTTCACACTGCTGCCTGACTGGCACACACCCAATAGGGGAACCATGCAGACATTAGGAATTACAGCTGTTTTGAACGCCTGCCTGTCAGAAAGAAATACGGAAGGGGAGCATTTAAAAAATGCCCAACAATCTCCCTCCATCCTCCCCCACGCTAACTCGCTCCTTTACGTATCTTCCCCGCCCTCACCAATACCCTCCGCACGCAAAATGGCGAGTTGTTGGGGCTCCTCGAAGGAGGGGTGTAGCCTCCTCGAGGCCCCGCCCCCCTAGCTCCAGGCCAGGGGACGCACCATACGCAGCCCTCCTTCCCCTCCCTCCACCCATCCACCATCCCCCTCCCCGCAGCGGCGCGGCGACGTCCGCTCTGCCGGCGGCGGCACGTACGGCGGCGGCTAGCGGCCGTGCGCTCTGAGCGCAACCCGTTCCCCTCACCCCCACGCACTCTGCGTCCATGGCTGGCCTCTCCCAGCTCCCGTAGCGCGGCGGCGCCCTCCGTTCCCCCCCCCCTTACCGTCTCCGAGAGCAGCCGAGTCCGGGGCTGAGGTGGGGGATGGGAGGAAGGACTGAGCATGCGTAGCAGCTACACGGTCTCGGCCGCCAGCACTTCCGGCCGCCTTCTGCCTTAAAGGGGCCGCTAGCAATAGCGCCAAACCGCCTCCCTCGCACCTTCTTGGGGAATGAGTTACACTGTGGCGTGTAGCGGATGATACGTAGGTTCGATTCCCAGCATCTCCAAAGAAAAGAATCCCACGAAAACTAAGCAGAAGAGACAGGATGATTTCGAGTTAGAATGGAGGTCCAGGTTCGAATCCCCCACTCTGCTTTGGAAACTCGCTGGGTGTTCTTGAGCCATTCATACATAGACTCACTTTGACTTACCTGACAGGGTTGTTGTGTGGATAAAATGGAGGTGAGAATGATGTGTGCTGCCCTGAGTTCCTTAGAGGAGAGGCGGGGTTAAAATGTAATGATTAGATGCCTTGAACAAATATGTCCTTGGCTAGGTAGAGGCAACTGTAGCTGGCGGTTGCTTTTTCGTATGAAGTGGCCTTCTGCCGAGCCAGGCAGACCTTTGGACTACCAAAATTAGTCTTGTCTACTCTCGCTGGCAGCAGCTCTCTGGGTTCTCAGGCAGGAAGTCTTTCACCGACTACTTGATCCTGGGAACTGATCCTGGGATCTTCTGTATGGGATCTTCTGTTTCTCTCTCTTATCTTTTTCTTTCCACCTCTTTCATTCTTTCTTTCTACCTCTGTCTCTTAGACAAATAAATATAATTAGCAAACAAATAAGTATCATTGGACACATAAATATCATTACCAATATCTTTTTTTTACCCTTTTTGTTTTTAATTTTGGTAGTCTAATTTAATGTTAATAAAAAGCAAATGTGCATATTTTTTAATAAAAACGTGTGTGATATTTGTTCATGTCTAGTGGCTCTCAAACATCTGACATTTATTCTATGTGGTTCTTATGTTAAGCAAGTTTAGCCCCCATGGTGTAGTGGTTAGGAGAGTGGACTCTAATCTGGGAGAACCAGGTTTGATTCCCCACTCCTTCACATGCAGCTGCTGGTGTGACCTTGGGTCAGTTACAAGTTCTTTCATAGTTACATGTTCTCTCATGAGCAGTTATGGAAAGAGTTCGGTCAGGAGGGTGATGGTGTCTGTTGTGGGGAGGGGAAGGGAAAGGAGATTGTAAGACGCTCTGAGACTCCTTTGGGTAGTGAAGGTTGGGGTATAAATCCAATCTCTTCCCTTCTTCTTTGAGCCAGGGACGCTTCCCTAAATACCATCCTTTAGCAGGTAGGTAGGTTAACCCTGTCCTGAGTGAGAAATTATTTCTTTTTGCCTGTTATAGTGGATAGCTCAATGAAAGTGTCAACCCAGTGTGCTGCAGCAGTGAAAAAGACAAACTGTTATCTGGGACTTTTCAGTTTAGAAAAGAGACAGCTATGGGGAGACATGGTAGAGGTTTATAAAATTACACATGGGGTGGAGAGAGTTGACAAAGATAAATTTTTCTCCCTCTCCCAAAATACAAGAACTCGAGGGCATCCAATGAAACTGATGGGCAGTAGGGTCAGGATGGACAAATGGGGATACTTCTTTACACAGAAAGTGATTAAGATGTGGAATTAGCTTCCAGAGGATCTAGTGAAGGCCCCAGGAATAAACAGCTTTAAAGGGGGATTAGATAGATTCATGGAGAATAAATCTATCAGTGGCTACTACCCATAGCGACTGAGGGGAACCTCCACATTCAGAGACACTAAGCCACTGAATCCCAGAACCAGGAGTCAACATCAGGCCATCCTTATTCATATACTTCCAATACTTATTTGAGCAATTACTGTCGAATTCCACTAATATTTCTGGTGTTACATACCACCTGTAAAACATTTTATACATATTTTCTTTATAAGCAACAGATTTTGTAATTTTTGTTCTTCTTCCACACTTGCTCCCATTGTTCTAAATCAATATTATGCCCTATATTTTGTGCCCATTGAATCACATTACTTTTAACTACTTCCTCAACCATCAATTCATTAAGCAGAACAGTATACTTTTTAAATAAATTTTTGCTCAGTTGCAATTATAATCTTTTCAATCTCCAACAAGTTTTCATAGAAGCCTAATTTCTTGTCTTTAGTATATCTAGATTCTATCTGTGCTCTTTGCCACCACGATAAATCCGGTAAAGGCTTCAAATTATAATTAGAATCCAAGATGTCCTGGTATTTTCTTGGGATCTCTTCCTCGAAACAGTTGGTAATGTAAAGGCTTCTAAGGGCACAATCAATTTTGATTTTTTTGCATAGCATTGCTTGTAAATTGTTTCCCAGACTTTCAGCAAGGACGCTCGGTAACCAATATTGTTTAAAATTTTTATATGAGTTTGCTTTTCCATACCATAGAAATGTATGCCATCCAAGCATCAAATCATGACCTTCTAACTTCAAAATTCTTTTATCATCTAATGTAATCCATTCTTTAATCCAATTGAGGGCTGCTGCTCTGTAATATAGAAGCCAATTAGATAGTGCAAAGCCTCCCCTTTCTTTACCATCTTGTAGGGCTTTCAACCTTTTTCTGGGGCATTTCCCTTGCCAAATATATCTTGAAATCAGCTGATCCAGGTCTTTGAAAAAATTTTGGTTTTGTAAAATGGGAATTGTCTGGAAGAGAAAAATCCACCTTGGAAGCACATTCATTTTAATTAGAGGAATGCATCCCATTAAAGAAATTTGGAATTTTTTACATTTTTCTAAATCTTGTTTAGTTGTCTTAAACAGTTCTTTGTAATTATTCTCTTGTAAGGTGCTACATTTGTTTGTCATAATAATTCCTAAATATTTTATTTTCTCTTGTACCTGAAATTTCAATTCTTCTTGCAATCTTGTCGCCTGTTCTCTGGTCATGTTTTTGGTCAAAATCTTGGTTTTATTGATATTAACTTTTAGGCCTGCTACTTGTCCGTATTCCTGGAGCTTCTCCTCCAAAATAGATATGGAGTCTAGAGGATTCTTCAGAATGAACACTAAATCATCCGCGAATGCCAGTAGTTTAAACTCTTCTCCCCTCAGCTTAAGTCCAGTAATTTGTTTTTCACTTCTTATAGTTTCATTAAGTATTTCAAGCCCAAAAATAAATAGTAAAGGTGAAAGAGGCCAACCTTGCCTTGTTCCTTTTTGAATATCTATGTTTTGAGTCTGCTCACCATTAAATGCAACTATTGCTTTTTGTTTTCTATAAATGGCTTCAACCACCTTAACAAAATCAAGGCCTGTCTGAGCCATTTTCAACATCTCAATTAAAAATATCCAATTAACATTATCAAATGCCTTCTCGGCATCTAAGAAAATCAATGCCAGTTGCTTCTCTGGATGAGCTTCATAGTAATCTATAATATCTATGATGCATCAAATTATTCTTTATTTGTCTTTTGGGCAAAAATCCAGCTTGGTCTTTATGAATTGTTTGTGTCAATATTTTTTTGAATCTCACAGCTATTAGAGGCAAAAATCTTATAATCCACATTTAATAAGGAGATTGGTCTATAATTTTTGATTTCCCTTTCCTCTGAGCCTTGTTTATGTAACAAGGAGATTATTGCTTCATTCCATGAATCTGGTACCTCTCCATTAGCCATAATATTGTTACAAACTTCTTTCAGTGGGATCAATAATCGTTCTTCAAATATAGAATAAAATTCAATCAGCAGCCCATCCGGTCCTGGTGTTTTACCTTTATTTTGACGTCTTACTGCTTCCACCAGTTCTATCATGGCAATTGGCTGATTCAGTATTTTCCTTTCGTCTTCTGTACACTCCCTTTGGTTTATGTTGTTCTAAATAGTTTTTTATGTTCTGGGTTCAAATCAATTTTTCTGTAAAGCTCTTTATAAAACTCTTCTACAATATTTTTCATCTCCTGAATTTTACAAGTTTCTGTCCCATCTCCTTTCTTTAAAGCCTTTATATAAGATATTTCTCTTTGTTTTCGTATTTTATATGCTAGCCACCTTGTTGGTTTGTTAGCATTCTCAAAAAAAATTTGTTTAGCAAACAACAGTTTTTTAGCTGATTCTTGTGACAGCAAGCAATTCATTTTATGTTGTAATAATTTGAGTTTACTTTTTGTGTTCAAAGATGTTGGATCCTCCCATCAACTTTCCTTCTTGATTCTGAACTTCTTTCTTGAGGTTAGCATATTCTTGTCTCCTTTGTTTGTTCACTCTAGCTGCTTCTTTTATTATGCAGCCTCTGGAAAAAGCTTTACAGGTGTCCCAAACCAAATTTATAGACATATTTGGATGTAAATTTTCTACAAAAAAAATTTAAGCTCTTCCTTCATTTTGCTGACAAATTTTCCGTTTTCCAAGAGTGACGTATTTAAAGTCCATCTATTTCTAGACTTGGCTTCTTGTAATTCCACAGTTATAGGCTTATGATCTGCATAAGTTCCAGCTTCAATCTCTGCTTCCAATAGACCTTTAATGACCCTATTAGACATCCAACACATATCTATTCTGGACCAAGAGTCACGTCTGGCTGAAAAGAAAGTATATTGTTATTTCGTGGGGTTTCTTACCTTCCAAACATACACCAACCCTAACTCTTTGAAGAGTTGATGCAATGCCGGAGGGAAATCATTCCCACCTTTCTTCTTTCTTTTCTTTTTCAAGCAAATTTATTTTCCTGTCCTCCTTTTTGTCAAAAACCACATTGAAATCTCCTGTGATACAGATCTCTTTGAAATCTTGTTTGACAATCACATTTTGTAATCTCCTGTAGAATTTTTCTTGATGTTGATTTGGAGCATATATGTTTACTATCAGCATTCTTTCTATTTTTCTTTGTACTGAAACCATCAAAATTCTTCCATCCTGTGATTTATAAATTTGTTCCGGTTGCAAATGCTCCTTTACAAATGTGGTCACCCCTCTTTTCTTCTTCTCTTTATCCGATGCTACAAATAATTTGCCTAAACCTTTAACTTGCATGTATTTCTCATCCCTTTTTTTTAATATGCATTTCTTGAAGACACGTGATATCCGAGTTTTGTTTTCTAAGTTGATGGAATATCCTCCTCCTTTTCTGTGGGCCATTTAAACCATTCACGTTCACCGAAATAATTTTCATTTTCCCTTTATCCATCTTGATTCTGTTTCTGTTGCTCCTGTTTTCCTTTTGCATATTGTCTCATGGTGACTGGGGTTGTTCTTGTCATTCCTAGTTTCCTTGGGGGTCTCTGAGATTTAACAAATGGGGCAGCCGCTGCTCTTACATCTTCTTCTCTCTCTTCTTCTCCCACTTCCTTTTCCTCTTGTTCTATTGATAACTAATTTCCATAGGTTTTTAGGAAGTCTTCTGCCTTGAGAATTGATGTTTTCCTGTGTTTCTTGCCTTTGTATGTAAAGATCAGACCTTCAGGGAGCAGCCACCTATAGTTTATAGTATTATCTCTTAACATTGTTGTCAGGTTCATATATTCTTTCGACTTCTCTCTAACTCTCCAGGGGATTTCCTTTAGTACGTTGATTTTGGTCTCTTCCATCCTCAATGGTACTGCATTCGCTTCTCTTACGATCTTATCTCTGACTGCCCTTTTATGAAAGCATACGTGTACTTCTCTTGAAATCTCCTTGCATCAGCCGAGTTCATTCTAAAAACAATATCATTTTCTTGGCTAATCTTATCTTCATCGTCCATGTTCATATGTTTGGCTAAAATTTTTGTCATTTTTGTGAATAAGTTTTCATTCTGTTCCTCAGGTATATTTTGAAATCTCAGCACAAATGCAGCTTTCTCAACTTGAAGTCTCATAACATCTTGCTCATGAGTAGACTGCCTCACATCTGTATCTCTAATCTTGGTCTTCATCTCCTTTGTCTTAATTTCTATTTTTTCTGTAGTTCTATTCAGTTCACTGATCTTTTGAGTATTATGTTATTTGTTTCTGGAGTGCTTGTAAGCTTGTGGAGAACTTTTCAGTTATCTCTTTCATCACAATTTTGATGGGGCCCACTTCCTCAGTGATTGAGTTTTGTACCTCTTTCATCGTGGTTTTAATTGAGTCAACCACTTCGGTTATCAAATTCTGGATTGTTGCCTGTACCAATGCCTGCATCTCCTTCTGAGTGGTTACTGAAAGTTTTGCACTAGCAGAGCCAGACACACCTGGCAAAGAGCTCGGTGTTTTAACTGGTTTCACCTGACTTGGTTGACCTTTTTTTCTCCATCCTGACTTAACCAAAGTGTTATCCCAAACTTCTCAAATTTTGGCAAAATGCCAAAAAAATTCTTCCACTTTAGCTTCACTCTTTATTTATTTTCCTCTTCCAGAGGTTGTTTTGGAACACCAGGGAGCTCTGGCTCTCTTCCCAGATTTTATTTTGTCAACTAAGTTGTTGTGTGGGTTTATCTTGCCAAGCAGTAGTTAAAAAGCTTAACCACAAAAATGTGCCTCAAGGTCACTTTGTAGTTCTTGCCTCCATCTCCTCTTGCTTGCTGCTTATCCTGGGGGGGAAATCTCACACCTTTGTTAAGGTAATTTTTGGGCAACATTTAGGGTCTTTTTCTTTAAATACCCAAAGAGATGTTAATTACTCACATCAGTCCACACTGTCAAGACAGAGCCAGGGGGCCGGGCAAAGAAGAAGAGTCCAAGAGGAAGGTCCAAGAGTCAGCCGGGGAAGTTAACAAGAGTCCAAGCAAACAGTTCCAAATACATAGAACCAAGCCATAGTCAACATTACCAAGAGTCAGAGTCCAGTATCAAAGTCAGGAAGTGTGGCTGAGGGTCAGGAGCCAGAGGGATCATCAAAACACGGACCAGATTTCAGGAACCAAGAGATCAATCAGGAACGAAGGCAGAGCTGAAGGTGCAAGGTGTCTGGTCCACAGACAAGTTTGCCAGCACAGTTTGCTAGCAGCCAACGGTCTCTTCAGATACTGTGCTGGGTTGTTAACTCATTAACAGTCTGTTGCGAAGTCCTTGCTCCCATCAATACTCAGGACTTAATGATCGCTGTCTGCACATGCGTGCCTCCTTGCACCTGGCTGCCAGATCTCGGCGTCTGCGATCTCTCAGCCGGTCCACAGGTGGCAGCGAGTCAATTACTAGGGCCAGGTACTGCCTGATCAGCTTCAGGTGCCAGCTGTCTTGTAGTTTGGAGTTCATCCTCCCGGCACTTAGGTTTGATGAGGACTCTTGTGCTTCCAATGGTATTAAAGGTGCTGAGTCCTCATTGTCCAGGCTTCCAGGTGCTAGGTCAGGGACAGGCATGATACACACACTTCTTCAACTTGGTTTCTAAACCCCCCCAGTGCAGGAAGCAATAGCTCTGCCCACTCGAGATGGGCTCCTATTCAGGGTCCGTGATGGAGGTGATCCAATGGTACACCCCGTGAGTAGCCACTACACGGGGGTCTGGATCAAGCCTCTGCAACCTACCCCCCCTTCTCCGGGGGAGTGGTGGGTCTCCGCTCCTGTGAAAGACCCTTTAAAAACCCGGAAGTGGCCTGAGCACTCAGAAGAGCATCTGTCTCACCGTGCTGCAGCCTGCATCCAAGCACATCCCAGTTGTTAATGCATTCTGTTTTGGCAATTTCTAGTAACTGATCTCAGTATTTACTCTAAATATGCATACTTAAACTAAAGTGTGTGTTTCAAATATCTAAAACCAATATAAAATTGTACAATGAAGCCATTTAATCAAAGTGACCAATGTTTTGCCAAAAGTTAACACACTTTTCCTGCCCCGACTCTATAGAATTTGAATCAAATGACTTTAAACTCAATGTGCAAGTTGCATTGCATCTCTTCTTTCCAAAGTAGTCTGCAAACTCTTGGAGACACTGTATTCTGGTCAGAAATTTTTTTGGGGGGGCAGCTTATCAGAGACATTTATTGTGACAAATTTAATGGCCACACGATGGCGCCAAAGGCCACTTGGCATGCCGGGTGTCAAACATAACAGAAAGAGTTCAAGAAGAGTTGCAAAGAAAATGAGGAATGGATTTCCCATTAAGGTTTCTGGTCCCAAATATACTGCTCTAGGACTGGAATGACAGGTCTCAGAGTGGAATGACAGCCACTGGAGGTAGCAGGTATGTTCTGATGGTGGAATGACAGCCCCTGGGGGTAGCAGAAGTGTTCTGGGAGTGGAATGACAGGCCTCAGAGTGGAATGACAGCCCCTGGGGGTGGCAGGGGTGTTCTCGAACTGGAATGACAGGCCCCTGAGTGGAATGACAGCCCCTAGGTGTAGCAGATGTGTTCTGGGAGTGCAATGACAGGCCCTATGGTGGAATGACAGCCCCTTGGAGTAGGAGGAGTGTCCTGGGACTGGAATGACAGGCCACAGTGTGGAATGACAGCCCCTGGGGTTAGCAGGAGTGGTCTGGGGGTGGAATGACAGACCCGAGATTGGAATGACAGCCCCTGGGGTTAGCAGGAGTGGTCTGGGGGTGGAATGACAGGCCCGAGATTGGAATGACAGCCCCTGGGTGTAGCAGGAGTGTTCTGGGAGTGGAATGCCAGGCCTATCATTACAGTCCCAGGACATATCTCCTACCCCCCTGGGCTGCCATTCCACTCTGGGGCCTGTCATTCCACTCCCAGAAAACTTCTGCTACTCCCAGGGGCTATCATTCCACCTCAGGGCCTGTCATTCTAGTCCCAGAGCAGTGTATTTGGAACCAGAGACCCTAATGGAAAATCCATTCCTCATTTTCTTTGCAATTCTTCTTGAGCTGTAATATATTTCAATGGAGCCCATTCAAGTCAATTGGCATTCCTGGCTCCCATTATTTCCAATGGGCCTTCATGTCTCTCCTTGAAACATTTTTGTGCAATAAACCACTTGTATTTATTATTTAGCTGTTATTTAGAAGCAGGGCTCTTTTTGGGCAGGAACCCACAGGAACGGAGTTCTGGCTGGCTTCAGAGTTGGCCACACCCACTGCAGCCAAAACTTCTGCGTGCAGTGTGTTGGCTACAGAGGGAAGGCCTGGAGAGTGACACACACACACACCCAACTCTGAGGCAGGGGCCAGGGGGAGCCCTGGAGGCATTTAAATGCTTCCCTGTGCCTTCCCCGGCCTGTCCAAGGGCCAGCTTGCCTGGGCTCCCTGCAGCCATGGGATGCCCAGGCAAGCCAAGGGAAGGCAGTTTAAACTGCCTTCCCTTCCCTTCAAGGGGGGGCTTGCTCACACCCAGGCAAGCCAAGGGAATATGCTAATAAGCTGCACTGTCAGGGGTGTGACCAAATATGCTAATGAGTTTCTGCTGTTCCGTGTGGCCTATTATGCTACTAAGTTCCTGCTGGGCTTTTTCTACAAAAAAAGCCCTGTTTAGAAGTATGAACATAGCATGGCAGTACCACACACACAGATAATGGCAGGCCCCCTGAGGAAAACATGCCCCCCCAGTAAAAAGTTGTTAGCTATGGGGCTGTTCGAATCCCCCTCTACCATGGAACATTGCTGCCTAAACTTCCTCCTTTAAACACTCTCAGTCTAACCTACCTCATAGGGTGGTTGTGAGGATAAAATCAAGGAGAGGTGAAGTAAAAAAAAACTTGCGGAGAACGGGAGGTTCTCTGTTAATCGTGCACACCACCAGGCGAGATGTTATAAATCTCTGGAGTGTCGTAGTCCAATGGCCCTAGTTTCTAAGGCGCTGCCTCCTCTAGCTCCGTTCGGGATCCCCCCCCCCCAGGGTTATCCCAGCCCGCCACAGCCCCCGGGCCGTTTCTTGGGATCGCCGCTTCCATAATAGGTCAGCAAACAGCGGGAGAGAGCTCGGGGAATGCCTGGCTGGTGATTGGCTTTTCCGCAGGGCTAGTGGCCGGGGAAGGCTCGGCGACCGCAGCCAATAGAGACGCGGGGACTGGCTCTCGGGCGTGCAGAGGCGCTTCCACGGAGCAGCAGGGGTGAGCGGCGGAGCGGCGTGGGACTGCCAGGATGCGCCCCTGGCTCAGCGTGCCTGGGCTGCTGCAGCTGTTCCAGCTGTTTTGGCAGCTGGATTTCTCCCGGGCCGGCGGCCAGACAGGTAAGTCGCGCAGAGGACGGTGGAATTCTTGGATGGGACGGAAGAGAAGTTAAGCTGGGGGAAGGGCAGAAGGCCCCCCCACACACCAGGCATCTTGTGGCCCAATTGTTTATTCCAACAAACTTTTTTTCCCCATGCCCACTTGAACTAAGGGCAGATTATACCTGTTGAGATGCAGTCTGTACCTCTTGCCTTGATGCTTTCACCTAGAAATGTTGCGGGCGCTCAATACACTCCGATGCTATTTCCGTACCAGCCTGCTCTACAAAGCCGGCAGGAAAGTTCATGGAGGAACAAAATCTGATAATTGGTTAAGATTTTCGTTTATTTCGATACTGATACCCGCTTTTCTCTACAGTGGGACACAAAGCTGCAACAACTGTTGTCACCCCTAAATTTTATCCTCACACAACAACCACCGCAATCCTGCCAGGTCCTAGTCTCTCTAACCACTGTACTAGGCTGGCTCTTTTAGTCTTTAAAATGCCCGGAGGTTCCTGTTTAATTTTGCTGCAACAGACTAATTAGCTGACTTCTGCTGGACTTATAAGTTCCCCACCCCACAAAATAGTGGAAGCTCAAGCCAGTAAGCAGACACATAATGCTGGGGTGGTGCCAAAATCCAGTTGAATGTGCCATTTCTGAGTCACATCCACAGAAGGCATCCATATCTGGAGGCTCTGTATACCCAGAAGATTCTATTCATGTTGCTGTTCAGTTGCGCAGTCAAGTAGGACTCTTCACAACCCCATGGACCATATCACACCAGGCCCTCCTGTCCTCCCCCAGGATAATATGGTTGCTGCTTGGGGTCAGGGCAAATACAAATAGCAATACCAAGGTGTTGGATGTATTATCCATTTGATATATATACAAAAAAATGAATACCAAGTCTCCTAAAATTTTGATCCTGGCCCACACCTGATTTATGATACCAAGCCTCTCTTTGCTCAACCCCTCCCCTTTTCCACCTCCCCTTCTGCAACTCTCTTACAACAAGGTAAATGTTTTTCTTTCTTTTTTGTTTCTGAGGAAGTGAGCACTGAGTTGTGAAAGTCTGTACAAGATGGAGGAAATGTTATAGAACAACATTTTAGTCCAGGGGCACCTTTATGACCAACAAATTTTAATTCTGGGTATAAGCTTTTGTGTGCATGCACACTTCCTCAGATACATTGAAACAGTTTTCTTCAAGCCATACATATAGGTGGAAAGAGGGTGGGGGGTTAGTTGCCAGGAAGGGCTAGTTAGACTCAAGATGCATAAGTAACTGGGTGATAAGTATAGCTGAGATTGGATTAAAGCAGTTGGTAAGACCTGTGAATGGCAGCAAATTGGCATACAAATGCAAGAGTTAACAAACAGATCTGAGAACTAAGTTTGAGTCCAGTGGCACCTCCAAGACCAACAAAGTTCAATTCTGGGTATAAGCGAGAACGGAAAGACTTAGCATGTGTAGATACACACTTCTTCAGATACATTAAAACAGATTTCCTCAATAATAAAAGAGTTAACAATAGATGTGAGAACTGAGTTTGAGTCCAGTGTCACCTTTAAGTTTAATTCTGGGTATAAGTGAGAACGGAGTGACTAAACATGTGTAGTGAGATAACAACCCGATACCCCTGTTACCTCTGTGGGCTGGGGAAGATTCATAAGCCCACCTTTCTGCATTTCTTATCCACACCTGTGCCATGCCTCCATGTTGAACAGCTGGAGTTCTTCCACCGTATTGAAAATATAATTATTTAGGTATTTATACTATTTTTCTGCCCAGTGGGAACCCAAAACACTCTACAGCATCATTTTCTCCTCCTCCATTTTATTTTTACAACATTAGCCCTGTGAGGTAGGTTAGGATGAGAGAGAGTGATTGGCCCAATGTCACCCAGTGAGCTTCCAGGGCAGAGTGGGGATCTGAACCTGGATGTCCCAGATCCTAGTCCAACCACTACACCATGCTGGCTCCTTCATTAAAGAGATTTTAAATTAATCTCTGTTCCTTCCTTGCTTTTTTACAGCTCTCCAGTTCTATATTTCTTTCCCACGTCCGTACAATGAAAGTTAGATATACACCTGTCTAGCAAGATGTCTCTCTTATCTAGTTAGGAAGTGTATACCCTACCACTCTATTATTAAGGCAATATCTCTCTCACGCACACACTTAAAACCAAAACAGAAATGGAATCATGACATTCTGACCACCAAGCTTTGCAAATGTGTGCACAAATAAAGCAATGAGGCTAAATATAAAGCTCTTCCTGGGCCAAGCCCTGTTGGCAAAAGTGTGCATCCTTTAAGTCACATGGAAGACTTAGTAAAGCAAGGGAAGGATGTTGCCTTTATTGTTTACTGACTTAAAGGATTGTTATTCTGCTTTTTGTTCTTGGGGGGGGGCAGTACATTCAAAGTGATTTCCCATCGATTTTTTTAAAAAACAAAACAAAATTATATTTAAAAATGCAGCAGGACAGCAGCAATAAAAACCAATACAAATGCACCAAATTGCAATGTCAGGAATATTTAAAAAACAACAACAACAAAGCAGACATTAGATCACTTTCTCACTATATGTAGGCTGCAGTCCTAAGGACACTCTTCTGGAATTTAAGCCCCAGTGAATAATATGGGACTTACTACTGAGTAGACCCACTTTGGCTTGCTCCCTTAAAAATTATTGTAGCCATAAAGCCTGCATAACATGATGTGCAATCGATCAAGTCTATTTACATGGTGAATATTAGAACAAAATAACATAAGAAAAGTCAATGTTGGATCAGGCCAATGGCCCATCCAGTTTAACACTCTGTCACATAGTGGCCAAAAATATCAGGTACTATCAGGAGATCCATCAGTGTATAATACACCATGTGTTATCAGTTATTATTATGGATTAAATATACTACTATTAAAGCCCTGATCAAAGATCTTGTCAGATCTTGAAAGCTAGGCAGGGTCAGCCCTGTTTAGTATTTGGATGAGAGACCACCAAGGAAGTCCAGGGTTGCTACACAGAGGCAGGCAATGCAGTCCCTCTGACTGTCTCTTGCCTTGAAAACCCTACCTGCAAGGTCACCATTAGGGTTACCTGATGTCCTTTTTTTAGAGTACACATCCTCTATTTGTTAGCGTCCACCTTCTTTAGGGCTCTTTTAAAAAAACTGATGAAAATGTCCTTCTTTTGGATTGGAAGATTCCTAGTTAGTAGCAATTATCACAGCTTAAATGGTAGGGGTATTTAAAATGAGATTTGTTATAGTAATCACCTTTGAAGTAGTCAGTCAGGAAATGTGTCCTCTTTTTTGCTTTTCAAAATATGGTAACCCTTATTACCATAAGTCAGCTGAGACTTGACAGCAAAAAAAAAAAAAAAAAATTACAAACTGAGGACCTGTCAGAAATCATGGGAGGGGAGAACAAGTTGGAACTGCCACCAATGCTCCCTCTAAGCTGTGGAGTCCTGTGAGCAAAAATTCTATTTTGTGAGCTACTGGCATTAAAGTTGTGAGTGAGCGATTTGGCTAGTGTATAAATAAGTTTGCGCTGGAGCCATCCCTCCTGAGCTAAGACAAAAATGTGTGAGCCAGAGGCTAAAAAACTGAGCTAGCTCACACTAACTCAGCTTAGAGGGAATACTGACTCCCACCCTATTCCCCCTCTCCAAAATGTCTCTGGGGTGAAGCATATGCTTAGCATACTGAAAGTGCCAGTTCAATGCCTGGCATCTCCACTTCAGGAACTTGGGTATCAGGTGGTAAAGAAGCCCTTTCTGTGCCTAAGGCTAGTCAAGAGCAGGCCCATAGCTACAATGGGGCATCTTGGGGCTAGGCCCCCTGACTTACTGGCAAGGCCCCACAACTTCCCATCCAGTCCAGGGCCCCCAACAGTGGCAGGTGCGGGAAAGGAGCTGGGTATTCCTTTAATTCGAATAGGCAGTGCCCCCTGAGAAATTTAAATGCCCCCCCCTAAAAAATCCTGGCTACAGGTCTTGTCGAGAGTGTACAATACTGAGCCACGTAGGCCCAGGGTTTAAGCAGTGTAAAGCAGCATTTGCTTTTATCTCAGTATGCAAACATTCAATAGCATTCTCAACCCTCACCCAGCACTGCACAGCTGGGCCTTACAGCCAGCACATCCCAGTACAGTCCTAAACATGTGGCTAGAATAATTAAGGTTGTGTTGACTGAGATGGAGCAGATGGGGATTATTGATGATAAACTATATAAATATTTATACAATGAACATATACAATGTTTTTCATAGTTATAACTTCACGGTCCTGGATTTTTGATTGTATCTTGTTTCCATGGATCTCTCTGGATTGTAACCTCCAGGTGGTAGCTGGAGATTAGGGCTGCCAGCCCCCAGATGGGAACAGGGAATCACCTGATTTTGCAGCCCCCTGTCCACTGCTGGCCAGCTGACCAGTGTGGGGGAACCCCAACCCCAAAAGCCACGAGCCCGCCATATATCCCTGATGTGATGACATCATGCGGAAATGATGTAACCACATTGGGGATGTCACGCAGCAGCACTCTTGTATTTGGGGCAAAACTCTGTGGTAACCATAGAGTTTTGCCCAAAATATCAGAGCGTCGCCATGTGATATCCCCGGCGTGATGACATTGCTTCTGCGTGACATTGTCACATCAGGAACATCATGCATAGGAACATCGCCCCACACCCCACTCCCAGAGAGCTCCCCCACCCCACCCCCCCACCAGCACAAGGTAAGGACCTGGCAACCCTACTGGAGATCTCTCAGAATTCCAACTGATCTTCAGCTGACAGAGATCAGTTCCCTTGGAGAAAATGGCAGGGAGGGTGCTTTGGAAGGTGGACTCTATAGCATTATACCCTGCTGAGGTCTCTCCCGTCCTCAAACTCCACCTTCCTTGGCTTCAGCCCCCAAATCTCCAAGTATTTCACAACACAGAACTGGCGACCCTAGGCCACTGGGCACAGTTGTATGATTTCCCCCTGTATCCCCTTCCCACTATTTCTTCTTTTCCTCCAACTGGCAAGCCTGTATCTCACTTTCCCCTTATTCCTTCTCTCCTTCCTACCCTCCAACTAACCTCCTTTTTATTTGCTTCTCCATCTTCAGCTATATTTATTTCATTTATATTCTGTGTTTATCCACAATAGGGATCCAAAGCAGAAAACTATTACTGGCAAACCAGACACAAAACCTTCAGAACGTGTTTATCTTTTATTTAAAAAGAAACAGTTATCTTTATTAGATATGTGAAAATTAATTCAATAGGTACTTCAAAAACAAGTGCCAAAAAGATTAAAACTCCTACCATTTCTCAACTATATTAGAATAAGTGAAATTTAAAGCAAACCAGATTTCAGGTTACTGTCTTAAACAGCTATGACGAATCCATCTCTTCCCTACTCCCAGTTTTTCCCGCCAAAACTTTAGTTCCCTCAGTGACTGAGTCACTCTTAGGTAACGTGTATGTTTTCTTTGTCTTAATAACCTAAACAGTCCCATCCTGGCACAAATAATTGTTTTGGCTATTGACCCAAACACAGGAACTTGAAGGAAAATACAGAAGCTGTCTTGTCTTATTATTAAACCCTTCTGAAATGGCACTTGAGGCAGAGTAACTTTCAAAACAGAATAAAGGTTTTATTTAACAGGCAGAGAATATATATAAGAGATGTCAAGATTTAGAAATGCTGAGATATAACTTTATAATATATACAGACTTGCAAATTTAGAATATAAAAGAGAGTATGGTTGTAGCTTAATTTCAGAGTTTTCTAGTTCTTTCAGTTAGAGATACTTGGCTTAGTATATTATAGTAAAAACACAGCTTCTTAATAGAGTTTCCTGGAGAAAAGCTCTAGATGTCTCCTATTGAATCTAGTTTCTCCCTTCAGAAATTACAGCTTTCTACTAACTCCTGAGGTGCCCACAGCTTATTCCCTCTACTACAGACCCTGGGTTCTCCTCAGAGCACAGCCCCTTTTACTGGCAGGGAATCTTCTTCTTTTCCCCAAGAAGAAGAGAAGAAAAGAAGAGATTGGATTTATACCCCGCCCTTCACTACTCAAAGAAGCAATAACTCTTTTCTACACGTCTTGATTGGGAGTTTCAGCCTAACTGCCACGTCACCCTTGCCAAACCTGTCTTCCAGTATTTTTGCCTGTGTAAAGTAGTTTGTAGCTTTCTGGATCTAGAATCTCAATTTTCCCTCAGAGTAGTTCTAACACTGTTAGGGAAAAGGAGTTTCTTCTCTCTGTAGAACAATCTTTCTGTCAGAATACTGACTCCTGTTATAGACAAAAACCTGTCTCTCTGAGCACTGACAACTCTTCTCTTTTCCCTCCAGAACAGCTGATGTTATGCTTTCTCTCAGCTGATGTTGGCCAATCAGAGAATGTGTAGAACAGCCTATCAAATAAGCTCTCTACCCCAGGGAAGATTAACTCTTAATCTCACAGCTTCTCTGAAACAAGCAGCATTTTAAAACCTGCTTTTCTGTGCAATCTGTCACAACAGCTTTTAGGAATTTTTCACCAAACCCAAGTCTGGCTGACCCACCCACACTTACTTAGAGAGTTCCATCCAGAGAAATCTATATAAATATACATTTATATAGAAAAATAGCAATCTCATCTTTCGCTAGATCTTTCCTAACTTAAATATGTGATCATCATTTTCTAGACAAATTGGCTCTTAACTATTGATGAGATAATTAAACAGCTGCATCTAAAAATACATCTGCTATGTACTCATATTTTTTCAAGCAAGGTTAGAAGGCTAAACTTAACTCTTTGTCTCTGTTAAAAGGCAGTAAATCTAGTATTTCTATAATTGTTGTAATTAATTTTTAGAGATATAAGAAAACCTTATGTAATGGGGAGCTGATCAATAGTAGAACCTGGTCTGAGGCTCACAAATACAGGAAAACATGCATGATCAGCAAGAAAATGTGTGATATGATCAAAATACTACAAGGTGACTTAGGATGAGAATGTGTAACTGGCCTAAGGTCACCCAGCAAGCTTCCACAGTAGTGGGTATTCAGACTTGGGTTGCCTAGATCCTGGGCTAACCATAGGGAACTATTAGGTTTTCGACTTAATTAATTGGGTTAGGGAATAGAAATTATAAACTGATTGTGTGTTCTGTTATCTATGTGCCATAGATTTGTATTAGCCTTTATTTAAATTTAAACTGGAATTATTGGCTAAATTGAGGGACAGGGCTGGCCCGAGGGTTTTTTTGCACACTAGGCGAGGCTAGCTTGTGCCCCCCCCCCCCAAGCTAAGTCAGTCTGAGCTGACCTTAGTGGGGAATCATGCCGTACAGTCCACCTTCCAAAGCAGCTCTTTTCTCTAAGAGGAGTGGCACATACATTTTAAACAAATAAAGAAGTGATTGATGTAGTCTGGGGAACCGTAATTCCGGGAGATCACCAGCCCCCACCTGGACAGACTTGGGGATGGCGGAGGAATGATTGGAGAATGAACAACATGTACCGGCCTTGTGTGTGTGTGTGTGTGTGTGTGTGTGTGAGAGAGAGAGAGAGAGAGAGAGAGAGAGAGAGAGAGCACCCCTTACTGGATTCACTGTCTGACTAATGAGTTCATCTCAAAAGCTAAGGGCACATATAGGTAGTGAATTACTGCATATTGCAAATATAGTCTGCTGGGTATGAAGGGGGGCAGCCCTGCCACTAAACTGGAGCTGTGCAGATGGGCTATTTTGGAAAGGAGATGTGGGGGAGGGGAGACAGACTCCATGCTTTGAAGTCATCCCCAGCATGAGACATTGGGTCTGCTTTCCATAATGCCATCTTAATGTGGCTATTTCTAACAATATACTACAATAAAGGGGGAGGGAGAGTGGGTGGGGTTGGAGGGTACAAACAGGAGCTGGCAGCCTCTCGTTTTATTCTTCTAAGATTCAGATGCGATGACCCCCCCCTTTCTTAACACCCTTCTTGCTTGAGGGGGAGCTCATGAGTCCACCCCTCCCTCCCTCCCTTTTTTTTTTTTTTTTTTTACTGTTGATACTTTTCTTTTGATCTAGTTGTCTGGGAAAGACATCCATATCTGGGTGCACCTATACAATTTGTGTGCCTGCGCAGAGACAGGGACAAGTGCACATATTCACCCGCACACGCGTCTACAGCCGCACACATGTCACTATAATTTGTCCGGCCCCAGTGGCCGTTCTTCCCGTGGCCCCAATCCCACCAGTGTTTTCATGGGGTTCATTAGTAGTCAGGATGCCTGCCTGGAGTGTCCGGTGCTGGCGAGGAGATGGCATTGTGATGAGAGGGTGGCTGCGGCAGCCGCAAGGGGAGAACCAGTGAGGAAGAAGGGGTGGCGTGGCCAGGAGGAAGGCAGGCAGAGCCCAGGATGGGTGAGGAGCAGCCCGGCTAGCCATGCGACGCAGGGCTTTTGGTGAGGGCAGGGGGGCTTTTGGCATCCACATCCGGGGCCCGCCCTAGGCAAAAGTCTAGTCCGCCTAGTGGGTGGGCCAGCCCTGTTAAGGGAAAGGGGGGAGGCAATCATAGGCTACTAGATTAATTGTGAGGGCGTGTAATTGAACTGATTATTATAGAGTGTGTTACATCTAATTTCGGAGTTACTGGGAGCCAGCATCTGCTGTCGAAGACTAGTCTGCTCTGATTGAAGTCCCTAGTTGGTCTGAGGCTCACAGCTGGTTCATAGCTGGCGAAGACCAGTAGATGGGATGATGGCTGGGCAAGTGATTCCAGTGCTCCTGGGAAGGGGAAAGTACAGCTGTGGGACCAGGCATGGAGTTAAGGGAAGGGGACAAAAAAATAAAGTAGCTCAGCCCCCTTCCAGCCTGTGTCCCATCCCAAAGGCAGTAGGTAATGGGGCTAGGATGATTGACACCCCCCCCCAACATTGGCATTGCATAACTCCAGGCCCAGGGGGGTTTTGTAGAAAAAGCCCAACATGAACTCATTAGCATATTAGGCCACACCCTTGACAGCACAGCATATTAGCATATTAGGCCACACCTAATTTTACCAGAAGTGTGGTCATCCAGCCACACCCACCTTTTGATTCTTATTCTGTTTACCTTGTTTGTTGTCAAAACTCAGGGCTTTTTTGTAGCAGGAACTCCTTTGCATGTTAGGCCACACAGCCCTAATGTAGCTCAATCCTAATGAGTTTCTGCTGTTGGCTGTGGCCTATTACGCTAAGTAGTTCCTGTTGAGCATGGCCAATTCAGGAGCCAGCTGGTACTCCATTCCTGTCCGTTCCTGCCCAAAAATAGCCCTGGCCAGGCCTATTAACAACAAGACCATGGTCCTTCAGGACTTTCTGCAGGAGCAGAATGTAGACTGGCATGCATAACTGAGACCTGGGTGTGAGAGAGGGGTTCTCAGTCCTTCACTAATCGCGGACTAGGGGGTGGGAGGAGTGGCTCTACTCATTCAGGAGGCTTACTCCTTCCAGGTGCTCCTGCCCCCAAGGATCACAGGCATAGAGTGTGTCAGCTTAGGGTGGGAAGCTGAGGAGAGTGTGGCGATTTGGTTGGTGTACCGACTGCCCAACACACCAGCTAATAGCCTACCATCCCTAGTGGTGGCTGTAGTGGGCTGGGCATTTGAACACTCTAGACTGATAGTCCTGGGCGAGTTCGATGTCCATGTTGATGATGCAGCCTCTACTCAGGCAACAGACCTGGTGTCATCCATGGCAGGACTGGGACTCTCCCAATTTGTAACGACTCCCACTCACTGGGCTAGGCACACATGTGATTTGATCTTTGCAGTGGGCGTTACAGTGGACTGGATTACTGCTTTGGCAGTACCATGGTCAGACCACTTTGCCTTGAAGGCCCATCTGAATGTCTCACTCTGACCCTGTTTGGGTGGTGAGCTCATTTTGGCTGTGGGAATTCAGTTACAGGGCTTTTTGGATGATGCTTCCATTCTTAGACCCCTCCCAGTCCGGTTTTCGCCCAGGCCATAGGATGGAGACAGCACTGGTCACCCTCACGGATGACCTCTGGAGGCGTTTGGATCAGGGCAGATCAACAGTGCTGTTGCTGTTAGACCTGTCGGCAGTGTTCGACACGGTCGACCATCAGCTACTGATCCACTGCTTCGCCGACACTGGTGTTCAGGGGCTGGCCTTGCAGAGACTTGTCTCCTTTCTCCAAGATCAGGTACAAAAGGTGGCACTGGGGGAACAACTATCCCAAAGGCACCCACTGGACTGTGGAGTGCCTCAAGGGGCAGTGTTGTCCCCGAGGTTCTTCAACATCTTTATGCACCCCCTTGCCCAGATTGCCCGGAGGCATGGGCTGGGATGTCACCAGTATGCGGATGACACCCAGCTCTATCTGTTGTTGGGTGATCAGTCTGACTCCAAACTGGAAGACCTAGACCAGGCATTACAAGCCATGGCTGGTTGGCTTAGACTGAGCCAGCTGAAACTGAATCCAACAAAGACAGAGATCCTATGCCTGAATCAGGGTGGTCCGAGGGTAGGGATCCCGCTCCCAACATTTGATGGGGCACCATTGGTGCCAGCACTGGAGGTTAGGAATCTGGGAGTGCTCCTGGATGCCTCCTTTTTAAATATATATATATATATAATTCCCAAGTGGCCCCCTGTGTGCGGATATCTAAATCCGCACATTGGGGGCACCTGGGGGGCAGGGAGATTTTCCTGCGCACGTGGGGCAGTCCCCACGTGTGCAGAAAAATCTAAAAAGTGTTTAAAACTCTAGGGGGGATATCAGAATCCCCAAAAAGTAAGAGCGTTTCCTGCGCATGCGCAGGGAACGCTCTGGGAACTCTGCGGCAGCTGGCGGCTAAAAGCCGCTCAGTCCTTGCCACCGGAGCCGGGGGGGGGGAGAGGAGAGGAGAGAGCCGAAGGGGGGGGGAGATCGGCGGGCCCGGCGGCTGGAAGCTGCTCGGGCCTTGCCTCCGGAGCCGGGGGGTGGGGGGAGGAGGGGGATCGCCGGGGGTGGGGGGAGGAGGAGGATCGCCGGGGGGAGGAGATCGGTGGGCCCGGCGGCTGGAAGCCGCTTGGGCCTCGCCTCCGGAGCCGGGGGTGGGAAGGAGGAGGATCGCCGGAGCCGGGGGGGGAGAATCTGCTGGGGAGGGGGAATCTCGGTGGGCCGGCGGGCCTTGCCGCTGCCGCCGCCGTTGCTGGGGGGGGACGGAGGGGGAGGCTTGAGGGGCCGGCCAGCCTCGCCGCCCCTCCATTGCTGCTGGGGAGGGGGAATCTCGGCGGGCCGGCTGGCCTCGCCGCTGCTGCCGCTGCTGGGGGGGGGGGGAAGCTTGGTGGCCGGAATACTCCCTCCCCCCCGCGAGTATCGCAGGTCCCGCCTCTTGTATATATATAACATCCATAATAAATACAACACTTACACGTCCACAATGATACAACTGCACGTAAATAAGTACAATCTTATCTATAATAGGCATTATGCAAATTAGAAAGAAAAAAAAAGAGCCGATTAGTAAAATACGAAATTTTGGTATTGTATAGGACATGAATATATCTCTGAATCTGATTGTGTAGCTACAAAATCAAAAAATGGACGCCAGCTTTCTAAGAAGTAGTTCTTTAGGTTGGGGGAGTAGGCTGCTGAGATTTGAGATGCGAGTTTGTCTGCAATCAGTAAGTCCCAGCATTTTGAAAACCATTGTTGCACTGTAGGTATAGTAGGTTGGTTCCATTTTTGTGCAAGTAAAGACTTAACTGCTGAAAATAAAATGGTTAATAGTTCCAGTAACCGTTTTGTCAAGGATAATTTGGACCACATATTTAACAGAATTACTTCTGGTAACAAAGGAATTTCAACACCCACTATTCTGGAGACCCTAAACACAATATCTTTCCAAAACGAATTAACAAGGGGGCAACTCCACCAACAATGAAAGAATGTTTCTTTCAGGCCACACCCTTTCCAACAAGCAGGTGTGGTTTTAAGTTTACACAGAAACAATCTTTGAGGGGTCCAATACCACCTGGAGTATATTTTAAAAGACTGTTGTTTCACTAGAATGTTGTTGGTTTTAAAGGGATAGGAGTCCCAAAGTTTAAACCAAATCTGCTCAGACTCTAATACTGAGCACTCCTTTTCCCACGAATGTGAAATTATTTGGAATCTTTCATCTCATAGACCTAAGCCAATTTCGATAAATCCATATATAAATCTCACTATGAAAATTTGGGATAAATATAGATCTTCTCTAGTTCCTGGTGTTTCCCCAATCATTTCATTTTTGGGCCAGAATTGGTTTCCACCGGGTAGGTCGTTGTTGGAGTATGCAAACTTGCGCGAAAAACAAGTGTTCAGAATAAGAGATCTGTTGATAAAAGGTAAACTTGGGTCCCGGGAACAGTTAGAAAGGAAATCCAAGATAACGTTACCTTGGTTTCAATACATGCAATTGAACCATGCATTTGAAAAGTTAAGCAGTTGTAATGACTTCAATGCACCTATATCAGATTTTGAAAAAATGATACTAAATGAAGATCCTAATACAACGGGGACCATTTCGATTATTTACAGGACGTTAAATAGCAGTAGATGGTTCTCTAAGACTGCAACTCAGAATTCCTGGATGCCTCCTTAACAATGGAGGCCCAGGTAGCAACCACTGCCAAATTGGTCTTTTATCACCTTTGGTTGATCAGGCAGTTGTTTCCCTTCCTCAAACGCAACAACTTAGCAACAGTGATCCATGTGATGGTCACCTCGAGATTGGATTACTGTAATGCCCTCTACATGGGGGGGCATGTCTCAAATCCCAGAAGCTGCAGCCGATGCAAAACACTGCGGCCAGGCTTTTGATGGGATTCCTTATTCAGGAGCACATCCAGCCTGTGTTAAAGGCATTACACTGGCTGCCTATAGCTTATTGGATTCGTTTCAAGGTGCTGGTTCTTACCTTTAAAGCCCTTTATGGCCAGGGACCTACATACCTTAGGGACCGCCTTTCCTCACATATACCTCAGAGAGCACTCTGATCAAGGGTTCACAACTGGCTGGCCCTTCCAAGTCTTAAGGAGGCCAGCTTAGTAACAACCAGAGCCAGGGTTTTCTCAGTGACGGCTCTGTTCTGGTAGAACGAGCTCCCAGAAGAGATCAGGGCCCTATGGAACTGTTACAGTTCCACACGGCCTATAAAACAGAGCTCTTCCACCAGGCTTTTGGAGCCGCCACCACCATTAAACATCATTAACAACAAACAGCTGAAGGATTGAGAGCCCTGTTGTCCCTGGAATTTCTAACAGCAGCCTGAGCCAGTCACCTGAAAGACATCTGAAGAAGACCTAGGGGCTGAGTATGGGAAGAGAGAACCAAGTATGGCAGCCATCATTAAATTAATGACAACAATACTAGCACTTTTATGTTAGATGGTTAAATGGTTTTAGCACTGCTTTAATTATTTTATTCTAATTTATGTGTTGATTTTATGAAAGCCGCCCTTGGCTGGGAGGACAGGATAGAAATTTGATTGATAGATAGATAGATAGATAGATAGATAGATAGATAGATAGATAGATAGGTATAAAAGGTAAAGGTTCCCTTGCTCGAAAGCCAGTCGAATCCGACTCTAGGGTTGCGGTGCTCATCTCCGTTTCAAAGCCGAAGAGCCAGCGCTGTCTGAAGACATTTCCGTGGTCATGTGGCCGGCATGACTAAACACCAAGGTGCACGGAACACTGTTACCTTCCCACCGAAGTGGTACCTATTTATCTACTTGCAATTTCTTGCTTTCGAACTGCTAGGTTGGCAGGAGCTGGAACTAGAGATGGGAGCTCACCCCGTCATGCGGCACCCGGGTCTCGAACTGCTGAACTACTGACCTTCCACAGCCTGCAGTTCAGCGTCTTAACCACTTGAGCCACCACAGCTCCACAGGTATATAGATAGATAAATATCTATATAGTATATAGATAGGTATATAGATAGATAAATATCCTAGCCTGAAACTCTGACCACTACACAACACTGGCTTGCGTGGGGTGGTTACTCTTGAACAGTAGCAAGCAGCTGTGACTGGGTAAGTCATGCAGGTTAGGTGATAGAGAGTAGCTTGGTGATTGATGCTGGGCCTGGCTCTGCTGAGTCATCCCTCAAAGGCCAAAACCACCCTGGGAAGGGCCATGCCCCTTCTCCCCACCTTCTATTGACAAAAACCAAAGCTTCAGATGGCAATATTGTTGTGGTTTCCTAGCAATGGCCAATGAGAGCATTTATTTCTTAAAGCTACTGTCACTGCTTGGTTTTTTTAAAATCCCTGCACTCCATGTTTTTTGTTTTAGTTTTCAGATTTTCCTGCCAACCCAAGGTTTCTCATGTTTGTAGAAAGAACTTGTTGTCTGTTCATGGCTCCAGTCTCTGGATTTAAGTATCCACGGATTTGCTTTTGTTGAGATGTACCTGTATTGATGATATTGTTCTTTTCTCCCCAGTGGTTTACAACATTGTTCTCTTGTCCTCCCTTTTATCCTCACAATAGCAACTTAGTGAAGTAGTCAAGGCTGATACAGTGTGACAGGGAGAAAATAAAACAGCTTTACCTTTCCTTACAGGTAAAACATAAGGCTAACGCCAGTGGTGCAAAATAAAGTAAAAATGCATTTTATTACTCAGTTTACTCAGATAAATTACTCAGTTAATTTTATTACTCAAAATCTCAAAAAGTCCCTACACATTTCACTAGCAGGCTTCTTCAGAGGAATCTGTTAGTCATGCAGTGTTTCTTCAGCATGATAGCTCCAGCTATCAAAACCTTGTACTCTTTTTGAAGAAGCACTGCAAGACTAACAGATTCCTCTGAAGAAGCCTGTTGGCAAAATGCATGGGGAATTTGGGGGATTTTAACTGAATGATAAAATAGATTTCTCCTTCAGTGGGGGAGGTAATCCACAGTGGTTAGGTCACACCTCCTCTCACTCCAGACAGGGCTATGCAAATTTTTGTATGCCTTCCAGGATCTAAAAAGGATGTCCTTCCAGTGTGAATAGCTCTGCCGCTCCAGCAGGTCATCAGAGCTTAGCTCCATTTTTCTGCAAAGAAAGAAGAAGAAAAAGAAGAAAATAATAATATTAAGGAAAGGAAGGTGGTCCACCTTCCTCTTGCCAGTATGGAGGAATCTTCTTAAAAAAAAATCCATGGCTCTGGACTTACTAAAAAGGAGGAAGAACCTCTCCAGTCCGAGGCTTCAGGCAGAGGAGAGGGTCAGTCCAGATCAAAGGATTCCATAGGCTCAGAGGGATTATCCAGTTTGGCAGAGACTACTGCTCCATCCCCATGCCCTGCAGTGATGGCTAAAACAGCAAAGGCCCTGCCTTTACCCAACAAGGAAACGTCGGGTTGGCTGGAGGCAATGGGGAAAGAGCCACGTGGCGCAGAGACAGAGGCAGCAGGTACATTAGCAGAACAGCTGGGAGATGCAGGAAACACCAGGACCAGTGAGCCTAACTCTGTACCGGGCCTAGCGGGATCAATTGGTGGTGTATTTCACAGTCAGGACCCCAGGCTGTGGGTTTTCTTGCCAGGCAGCTTTCCCTTCCACCAGGGCCCTATCTACCAAACAGGATTAAACGTGGCAATGGAAGTTCCCAATATGGCAGGGACACCATACTTTCTTGCATTTTGGGGGCAGCCATCTAAGGACTGGGTTGCACAGGCCTAGAGATCTTCCTGGCTAACCCCTCCTCCTCCAGGACACCCCCGGGGATCCATTCAACAGCCAGCAATGTGGGGGGTGACAGAACCTACTGGCAATCATTCTGATGGAGGAAGATAGGCAAGATCAGGAAGTTCCAAGACATGAGAACAATCATGGCATCAGAGCAGGCATCCTCTTCCTTTTCTGCAGAGAGGACCTGTAGTGACAAAAAAAATCAAAAACCCTATTAAGGAGAAGGTCCTGCAAAAGACCAGGTGCAGAAAGAGGGACCCCCCCCCAGCAAATCTTTTAGAACAGGGCCAAGTAAGCCAGGACTGCACTCAGACAGGGAATTAGACAGGGAAGAAGTGTGATCTGGCATCACGTCAGCTGAAATTACATCAGATAAGGAGAAAGGGGAATGGTCAGGTGAAGAATCTGATGATAAGGACAGTTCATTCAGGCTCTTTCAATCAGAGCATTTTCAAAGACTACTCAGAAAGTTCATTACTAGCCTAAACTACATTATGGAATCAATGGAAAAACCTGTTTCTTCAGCCTCTTCTAAATTGTATATCAGAGGTTTCCAGAAGCAATCTAAATGTCTGACAGGCTGTTTCTTTCCAGAATCCTTTGGCAATGTTGTGAGAACTAAATGGCCAGTCCAGAGTAGTACAACTTCCTTGAACACAATTGCCAAAAATAATTATGCCTTGCTGGAGGATGTCATGGAGGACTTAAAGGTGCCTTTAGTGGATGCTCCTGTGGTGGCCTTACACTCAGGAGTGGTACTGTCTAAAGATGGAGACAATGTTTTAAAGGACCCTATCAACAGAAGAAATGAGTCTGTTCTAAAAAAGTTTCACAAGGCTTCTTCCTTAGCTATCAGAGCCTCAGCGGTCCTCTCCAACTTCAGAACGGTGACTGTCATTTGGGTGGACAACCTTTTTCAGGATCAGGATCCAAGCCCATTAACACTCTAGAGGTCTTTATTGAAGATCAAGAGAGCAGCATGATTTGCAGCGGATGCTTCTCAAGATGCTATTTGATTTAGTGCCAGAGCACAAGCAGTGAACATGGTAGTCCACAGAAACTTCACAGCCAATAAACAGACAGAAAGAAATTCTCAGCATGATGCCAGGATTGGGGGGGTCAACTACAGGACTTTGCATGGGTCTGGAAACAGACTGCCTCAGATTGTTGGGTCCTATCAATTGTAGAGTTTGGCTACAGGAAATTGGCGAAACTGAGGAATGCTTGGATCTGTCTCCCGGTGCGAGGGGGTTCCCACCCCACCCCATCTTGAACTTTGGCTGGGTCCATTTCTAAACCCCGGGGGTAGATGTGGTAGCCTAAAAAGTCAATTTCTGTGCAATGGAATTCATACTTCGACAGTTTGGCAAACAGTTTGTGCTTGTGCAACATTTCCAAAACCTCATGGACCAACGTTACATGAGATTTCTTATCAGGGGAATATAACAAAATATCATCCAAGTAAACAACCACTCCTTTGAACAAATGTTTATGCAAGACCTCGTTTATCAGATTCATGAAGACCCCGGGAGCCCCCTGAAGCCCGAAGGGCATTACCCAGTACTCTGGGGTGCAAAGGTTTCCAAGTCAACCATAGCCATGAGGATCTGTAAAGCATGTGAAGCTCAGGGTTTTAGATCACCTTCAGGAATTATGGCGCATTCCACATGAGCAACTGCTACTTCAGCTGCTATCGCCACTAGAGCTCCAATTGAGGAGAAAGCAGCAATTTGGTCTTCCTTTTCGACCTTTGTTAGATGTTATAGGATGAATCAACAAAATTCTATAGAAGCTGCCTTTGGGAGATGAGTTCTCCAACAGGTTTTGAACTAGGTTGGACTAGTTTTGTTTTCAGTGCTTTGGTCCTGTCCAGGCTTGTTCAGTTTGGTTACATAACCAGTGTGGATGACTTCCCCTGCTGAAAGAGAATGAAATATTTCAGCAGGGGAAAGTCATCCAAGGAGCATATATGAACAAGTTGATAAGTTCTTTGTTCTGGTTGTCAGTTAATAAAGTTGTTTGGGGAGGCGGGGTTTCGGTGAGCTAATGGCGTCTGTGTCTCCTGGGATCTCCCAGGAATGCGGCTCACGAACCAGCAGTTAGAGAGGGGGTGTGAATGTTCACGTCCCCCGGGGGCTCTTGCGAAGGGTCTCCAATCATGGAGCTCTGAGGGTCGGCTCTTTCCTGGCACGCTGTCGGGAAATTGAGGTGTCGCTTTGCTCCAACAGTCTCTCTGCTGTGTTCCGGCAAGGACTAAGCTACGCACACCCCATCAAGTGAGTGGAGGTCAAGTGGCAAATAAGCATATCTGTCAGCGAGATCTACTTGATCTACATATGAAGAGTGAGTAAAGTTGAAACGAAACAACAAAGCGAAAGCCCCCCGGGGGAAAGCGAGGGGGGAGAGGGGACTCTCCTTCACTAAGAACTGTTTATAAGCATTACGGAGCTAGAAGAAAGGGGGGGCATGTTTAAAAGCAGCAATGAACTATATGGAGAGATTCCAGGAGGCAGTTAAGCAATGAAGCAAGTTTTCAGGACCAGGGCCGGCTCCAGGTATTTCTGCACCGTAGGCGGGCGCAGATCCCAACCTCCCGGTTGGGCCTGGAGACCCAGCCATGCCGCCCCCCCTCCTCTCCCCCCCCAGGGAGGAGGGGGAGGGCGGGCAAACTGTGCCCTGGCTGGCTGCCGTCGGCCGCTTCCTCCTCCTCCTCCTTGTCCCCCCCAGGGAGGAGGGGGAGGGCAACTTGCACCCTCGGTGGGCACTTTTCCGCATCGGCAGTGGCAGCAGGGAGATCCTGCTGGCCGCCGCCGGCCGCTTCCTCCTCCTCCTCCTCCCCCCCAGGGAGGAGGGGGAGGGCGACTTGCACCCTCGGTGGGCGCTTTTCTGCGGCGGCGGCAGCAGCAGGGAGATCCTGCTGGCCGCCGCCGGCCGCTTCCTCCTCCTCCTCCTCCCCCCCCAGGGAGGAGGGGGAGGGCGACTTGCGCCCTCGGTGGGTGCTTTTCCGCAGCGGCAGCAGGGAGATCCTGCTGGCCGCCGCCGGCCGCTTCCTCCTCCTCCTCCCCCCCAGGGAGGAGGGGGAGGGCGACTTGCGCCCTCGGTGGGCACTTTTCGTGGTGGCGGCGGCAGGGAGATCCTGCTGGCCGCCGCCGGCCACTTCCTCCTCCTCCTCCTCCTCCCTCCAGGGAGGAGGGGGAGAGCGACTTGTGCCCTAGCCGGGGGCTTTTTTGCAGCGGGGCGCCCGGTTAGGGCGGTGGCGGGGGGCTTTGGGGGGGAGTGGGGCGCCATTTGGCGCCCTTGAGGCCAGCGCGCCCTAGGCGAGTGCCTAGTTCGCCCAATGGGTGATCCAGCCATGTTCAGGACTTTGGCAAACTTTGTAAAAGTAAATATCCTTAAGAATGGTGATGGACAATGTAGTAAGAGCAACAAGCGATATCCAAGCTTTCTTCAGGAAGTGGAAGAGCTTCTGGTTAACCATGTGACCAGAAATAATCATAGACTCTTGCAAACTGTGCCTTAAACCTTTGTTCCCTGTTGGTATAAATTAGGTACTATGCAAGAACTGTGATACATGTCAGCTGTTGCTTTTAAAAGGACTGTGTTAATATTGGAGAAGCGTCTAACCAATGATCCTAGGGGCTTCCAGGATCAAAGAGGAGAGTCAAATGGGCATTTGCTTTTTTTTTATAACAAAGATTTTTATTGGAATATATTCAACATTGTTAAACACAATTTCCAAAACAACTTATAAGCTATATCCCTTCCCCCTTCCCCCCCTAATAGGCTTCCAACACTGCTATTGCCAATAACAAAGAAAATTTAAAAGTAATCAGGTTTAGACTTATAGCAATCGATAAACCAGGTAACATATTTTTTGTATACAGAAATCTGACTAATCTAACATATTTCCATTTTCAGTAAGAATCAAGGTTATACATTTTCCCTTTCATTTTATATTCAGTTTCCATATATATTTTCAGGTCTTCCTATTCATTTAAATACTGTTCTGCCATTTGTCCATTTAATTTTTTAGTCATTTTGTCCATTTCAGCTAAAAATAGCAGTTTTCTTAACCAGTCCTGTATATCCGGTACTTTATCCGATTTCCACTGCTGCGCAAAAGCCATTCTCGCCGACGTGATCATGTACCATAATACTGTTCTCTTTTCTTGCTTGATTTTTTCCATTGTCAAACCTAAGAGTAGAAGTTCAGGACTTTTTCTAATAGGGATTTCCAATATTTTCTGCATCTCACAATGAACATTTGACCAGTATACTTTTGCTTTCTTGCATGTCCACCACATATGATAAAAAGAACCCTCTATTTTTTTACATTTCCAACATTTGTTACTCGGGTTCTTATCCATACTTATATTAGCAATCTTTTTTGGTGTCATATACCACCTATAAAGCATCTTATAACAATTTTCTCTTATGTTAGCACAAGTTGAAATTTTTAGAGCTTTCCTCCATAAAAATTCCCAAGATTCCATTGAAGTTTCCTTATTCATATTTATGGCCCATTTTATCATTTGCTGTTTAACAGTTTCATCCAAAGTGTATACATTTAACAATATTTTATACAACTTAGAAATCACTTTCCCCCCTTTTTCCAATCAAATATCTTCAAACTCATCATTTTTAGCTCTAAAACCCATCTCTTTACAATCTTTTTAAAAAATATCTCGTATTTGTCCATATTGTAACCAACCATATTCAAATACTAATGCATTGTTTGGTTTTAAGACATAATTCTTCCCTTCTTTTTGAAGCAACTCTTGGTACTTCAACCAATCACTACCTTTATGTTCTGAACAACTG
This sequence comes from Gekko gecko, assembly GCA_029375565.1. Taxonomy (NCBI): domain Eukaryota; kingdom Metazoa; phylum Chordata; class Lepidosauria; order Squamata; family Gekkonidae; genus Gekko; species Gekko gecko. The sequence goes on along the minus strand of JAPDNY010000005.1, from coordinate 209,588,054 downwards.
CAGCATAAAGGTCTTTCATCGGGAACTGTATTCCTGTATCTGGTCCATGCTTCAAACAGCGTTCTTCTTATATAATGATGCTTAAACATTGAGTCCACCTTATTTTTCCCATACCAAAGATAGGCATGCCAGCCAAATCTGCAATCGTGGCCCTCAAGGGCCAGTAGCTTTCTATTTTCCAAATTAACCCAATCAGACAACCAAGACAAACATACAGCTTCATGGTACAAACGCAAATTCGGGACTTGAAAACCACCTCTCTCTTTTGCATCATACATTATTTTCATTTTAATTCTTGGCTTCTTTCCTGCCCAGATAAATTTAAAAATTTCTCTTTGCCATTTTACTAACACTTTCATGTCTTTCACAATTGGTATTGTCTGAAACAAAAACATTAACCTGGGCAGTACATTCATTTTGACAACGGCAATTCTCCAAGAAGAGATAGTCTAAGTTTCTCCCATTTTCTCAAGTCATGACTTATCGATATCCACAGTTTTTCATAATTATTCTTAAACAAATCAATGTTTTTCATTGTAATATCAATTCCCAAATATTTAACTTTTTTAACCACTTCACATTCTGTCATTTTTTGTAACCATTGTTGCCTTGCAGTAGTCATATATATCAAATGGGCATTTGCAATTAGAAGGGCCTGTATGCAGACCATAAGCGAGGTTTAAAGCGAAGGAGTATTCTCCATGGTTATATCCTGATTAAGTCTGCTGGGCAATAAGGTGACAAGACTCTCTTCAAGTTGGGCAGCGAAAAGCAAATTGGAACGACCCCTATGATTGAAGGCAAGGATTTAAGTGGAACAGTCCTGGAAAAAGGAGAAGGGATTTTGTTTTGAGATGTCCAGTTCCTGATACAGCAAGATGGTACCACAGGGAAGAAAGAGGAAAACAGCAATGGAAGAGAAAATGAGATTGTGTTATATCTACTGAGGGAGACTTATTGTTAATTTGCTTTTAATGGTGGAGGGGGAAATAATGGTTGAGTGAGAAGTCATTGTTATCTGTAATTAGTGTCTAAGCTAAATAGCAATCTTCCTGGCCTACTCTTCATATAGTCAGATTTGTTGGGATGCTTTCACAAGCTATGATGATGACTGACCACTCTCAATGTTAAAGAAAGCTTTTTACTGTTGTTAAGCAAATTTGTTACAAGCTGTATGTGACCTCCAACCCTTGGGTTTTTAGTGGGTTTTCTTTTCTTTCTCCTATAGTGTGTAGATTCCCTCCCTAATTTTGTTGTCATTTTTAGTAAATGCAAATAAAAAATCCCCTATGGGGGGCCATAAAAAATAAAGTTGTTTGATATTCTATCTTGGGTCAAAAATTTATTGATAGGAGATAGGCTATTTTATGTCTGGAAGGATACCCTCTCTAGGACCTGGAAGGCATACAAAAATTTGCAGAGCCATGCCTGGAACATGAGGAAGCGCGACCTAACCAGTGTGGATGGCTTTGCCTCGCTGAAGAGAAGAAACCTTCAAATAAGTCCAGTGTTTCGTTTTACTTTATTTGGCACAGTGTAACAGGGCCGAGATAATCAAACAAGCTTCCAGGGTGGAGTGTGAGATTCAAACCTGGGTGTTTCCCAGATCCCAGTCCACTGCACTGCACTCTAACCACTGTACTGCACTGGTTCTCTAGAAAGTTAATAGATTTACTACCTGTCTGAGGGCTTTCCACAAAGAAGGCACCATGAAAGAAAATGCCCCATCCTTAGTGGCCACTCATCTCATTACCAGAAGTAGGAACTCATGAAAAACAGGGACTGTGACAATGATCTCAGGTGAGGTTACAATGGTACGACTCACCCTTATTCTGTATTGGTATAGTCCTATTCTATCAACTCAGAACTCTGGCATGTCATAACCACCTTATTCAACTGCCTATAATTTGACCAGACTGAGACACAGTTGTGGCAGTGTTCCTCATCTTACTTTATTACCTTTCAGGGGATGGTTGTGGTCACTCTGTGCTGACACCTTACAGTGGGACGCTGGCCTCCAAGAATTATCCTGGCACCTACCCCAACTTCACATCCTGCAAGTGGAGGATCCATGTGGCTACTGGGAACTATCTCAGCCTAGTTTTTGGAGACATGGACATTGAGCCATCAGAACAGTGCAGATCTGGCTTCTTGTTGCTTTTTTCTGATAGCTCCAGCTATGGTAAGGACAGCCTTGACTCCTTAATCATGGGGATCATAAAATGGGAAAGCTTGTGTTAAGGGACAGCTTGATGTTCAAAATGCCTAATGATAAGAAGGTAAGGGAGGGAACAACACATATACTTTTCCTAGCTGGCATTCAGTTTCCTCTGGGCATTCAGTGTCTTTGGAATCCAGCTATACATGATGACATAGGCTTGGATCCTATGAATGAGTTTCATGAGTACTAGATGGTTTCTGCTTCCTCTTGCACAAAAATTTTCATTTGCACAATGTCTCATTGAAAGCCATTGAGCCTGCACAAATGGAAGTGCTAGTGCACAAGGAAAAGCATTCCATGGCAGAGAATATGTAGCGCACATGGAACTTGTTCATCAATGTGGATTGGGAAAGCAAACGGCCCAGGAAGAGGAACACATACTTCTTGGCCATGCCCTTTCTTGGCCAAACTGCCAATGGAGGAAGACCTGGCTGGTGGTGAGGAGTGCAGTTTTCACATGGGGTGGCGAGGCAAGTCTTATCTTGTGCAGGGCCAATCTACTGCCAGCAAGGCAGCCCCAGTGGAGAGAAGGCAGCTCGAGGCCATTGGCCCTCGCAATTTTTTCCAGTGGCTTTAATGGCCAATTTGCCCTTGGAATCTGAGCCTGTTTGTTTAAACTCAGATCTGCTTTAATTGTATATATATATATATATAGGAAGCAGGAGTTTGATATTTAAAGCAAAAAGGGTGCGTTGTTTTGAGGATTGTTTAAAAGGTACCCTAGAATATGTATGTACATATTTAATACTTAGTTTTTCTTCCTAATAGGCATCCAAAACAGCTTACAGCATCGTTAATCTCTTCCCCACTTTATCCTCAACAAACTCCCAGTGAGCTATAGAACAAAGTTAGAGTCTAGTGGCACCTTTAAGACCAACAAAGTTTTATTCAAGGTGTGAGCTTTCGTCTGCATACACACTTCATCAGACAATGAAATGGCATTACAGATCATAGTTCCATTTCATTTCATTGTCTGATGAAGTGTGCATGCACACGAAAGCTCACACCTTGAATAAAATTTTATTGATCTTAAAGGTGCCACTGGACTCTGTAACTTTGTTCTGTTGCTTCAGACCAATACAGCTGCCCACCTTGATCTATCTCCCAGTGAACTATGTTAGGCTGAGATTGTGTGATGGGCCCAGGTTATCCAGCAAACAAGCTTCCATGGCAGACTGGTGATTTGAAGCTGGGTCTCTCAGTTCTGGGTTGCCAGCTCCAGATAGGGAAATTCTTGGAGGTGGAGCCTGGGTAGGGCTGCCAGGTCCCATTGTTGCTCCAGCGGGGGGATATGGGGGGTGTTCCGGGGTGGGTAGGGATATCCCCAAGCCCCACTCCAAGCCCTGCCTCCAAGAGCGACCACCCGCCCAGCTACCCCTTTCCCTCCCCTCCTGCCCAATTTAAAGGGCTTCAGCTGATTGGTGTGGACCACATGGCCTGCCGACCAGCTGGAGGGCCCTTGAAATCTAGCAGGAGGGAAGGAGAGGGGCAGTAATGGGCCACATGCTAGGCTCACAAAAAGACCCTTTAAAGGGTCTTTTTGCAAGCAGGGTGGGGGTTGCGTCATGTGGGGCTGGGGGAAATCAGCCCTGTGAGCCGAGTATGCAGCCCGTGACTGCCCCCCCCGCTAGATTTAAAGTGCCCTCCAGCTGGTTGGCAAGCCATGTGGTCCCATGCAATCAGCTGAACCCATTTAAATTGGGCAAGGGGAGGGAGGGGTGGCTGGGCAGATGGTCACTCTTGGGGGCGGGGCTTGGGGCAGGCCTTCCCTTGCCACCTAGCCGGTTGGGGTGGATTGAACCCCCCCAGAAGGGGGGAACCCCCACCTGGACCTGGGGGCTGGCAACCCTCAGCCTGGGGGGGGCAGGGCTTGGGGAGGGGCTGGACCTCAGTAGGGTATAATGCCACTGTGTCAGGTCTCCCCTGGCCACTTGTGTGGGATGAAGAGATAGAATTGCCAGATACAGGTTGGGAAACTCCTGAAGATTTGGAAGTGGAGCCTAGGGAGGACAGCGACCCCAGTAGGGTACAATGCTACAGAGTCCAAAGCAGGCATTTTCTCCAACAAAACTGATCTCTGTAGTGTGGAGATGAGCTGTAATTCCAGGAGATCCCCAGGTCCCACTGGAGGCTGGCGTCCCTATGCCACCCTCAAAAGCAAATGAAGATGAAAAAAACAAAATGGTGCAGAGGGATAAGAATCTTTAACAATTGTACAATCCCTATGTGTTTCGCATGCAGCTTAATCAGGGGGAATCTGCTTTCAGATTCTTTTTAGTTCTGTTCCCATACATACACTTAAACAGAGTGACTCTTCATTTGCCTTGGTGCAGCCCCCGTTCACCCTCCAAAGCCATTTTCTGTAGGAGAACTGATCTCTGTTGTCCTGGGATCAGTTGTAATGCAGATCTCCAGGCTCCATTTGGAGGCTGGCAACCCTGTCCTAGTATGACACTCCAGCCTCTATTCACCCAAGGAGCTTTCCTTTTAATTCAGTTCAGAGCTTGTTTTCTGCCCAATCAACCCAAGTTGTAAGAATAAGCATGTCAAAACACCCCTTCCATGAAGCCAGTGAGGGATCAACTTGCTCCTGGTTACCAACAAAGCAAGTGGAGATGACAGGCATATTTTGCTTGAGGCAGTAAGCAAAATATGGCCTCAAGTCATCCAGCAAGCAAGGTTCTATGGCAGATTGGTGATCTGAACTAGCCCTAAGTAGAGTTTCCAACCTCCAGATACTACCTGGAGATCTCCCACTATTACAATTCATCTCCAAACGACCAAAATCACTTACACAGAGAAAATGCCTGCTCTAGAGGGTGGAGTCCATGGCATTATACCCTGCTGAGGTCCCTTCCCTCTCCAAATCCTGCCCTTCCCAGGCTCCACCCCCAAAATCTCCAGGTATTTCCCAACCCAGAGCTGGCAACCCTAGCCCTGAGCCAGCTTCTGACACTGGCTTTGTGACCCTTCTGATCCCTTCAGCTTTTGCTCTGAAAATCAGACTGCCCACCCCTCACTTTTCACCACATTGGGCAATCCCAGGTTTTCACAGAGGGGTTGTTCCTGCTAAGCTGAGTTAGTGTGAGCTAGCTCACAGTTTTTTAGCCTCTGGCTCACACATTTTTCTCTTAGCTCAAGAAGGATGACTTCAGAGGAAATTAATTTATGCAGTAGCCAAATTATATATTAGACTTATTAGATTCATCAAGGTTGTCCCAAATTGGAATTAAACCAAAGTGCACAAGCTGTGGTAATTGACTCAGGGAGCACAGTATACTGCAGGAAACAGTCCCCCCTCCACTTAAAAGTGGGAAGGCTGGCAGTCAATGAACTAATAATTCTTTACCATCTCTGATTTTCATGTGGAGCAAGAGACAAACGATCTATCTGCAGATCCTTTCATATGTCCCTTTGACAGAGCACAAAAGGCCTTCTCTTGGCCCAACTCTGGCATTACTGGGCCCTTGTCACTTCAGTGGCTCCTTGTTCACTTCTCTCTTGGATCCTATATTTAGTACTGCATCCTTTAGACACAGAGGATGCATGGCCTTCCCCTCTCCCCTCTGCCTTCAGCATCCTCTTTTCCTGGCAGAGGCTATTGCACAATTCCATGGAAGATAGTCCCCTGCAGACTTTTCAAAAGGTCATATTTTCTTTTCCATTCTGTCCACTCCGGCACAGCAGACTATGGGTGCTCTGTTTTGGTCTATCCAGTTCCTCTGTAATCCATTCATTCTTTCCCAAGAAATCTAGAAAGCATTTGGATCACTACTGTTCTGGTAGGGGGATAACTTAATATATTGGAACATGTATCTGCTCCTTGCATAAGGTCACTTCATACGGCGCATTTCCCATGAAGAAACAGAAAGTAGTTTTTTTTCTTGAGCCTATTCTTATTTATTTATTTGTTAGATTTTTATCCCGCCCTCCCTTCCTAGGCCGGCTCAGGGCAGCTCACAAACAGAATAAAATTCCAAGAATACAATAACATAAACTCACATAAATTAATATAAATACAGTGTTAAAACTCAGACATAGTAAAGTGCTAGCAATATTCCTCGTTTTATGGTCAACTCTTCGGACTTCTTCAGCTGTCTCGGGTGAGTGGCTCAGGCAGTATTTAAGGGACCAGAGGGTCAGGGTTCCGCCAACATAGATATCAATTGTTGGCGATAGAGGTATTAGTGGTGTTAGTGGTGGCAGCTCCAAAAGCCTGGTGGAAGAGCTCTGTTTTACAGGCCCTGAGGAACTGTGAGAGGTCCTGCAGGGCCCTGGTCTCTTCTGGGAGCTCATTCCACCAGAGTGGAGCCACCACCAAAAAAGCCCTTGCCCTAGTTGCTACCAATCTGGCCTCCTTGAAGCTCAGGAGAGCCAGCTGGTTCTGGGTCCCAGATAGCAGCAGGGGAACATATGGGGAAAGGCAGTCCCTCAGGTATGCAGATCCCTGGCCATGAAGGGCTTTAAAGGTAAGTACCAGCACCTTGAAGCAAATCCGGTATGCTATAGGCAGCCAGTGCAACGTCTTTAGCACAGGTCGTATGTGCTCCCAAATTGGGATTCTCATCAGCAACCTGGCTGCAGCGTTTTGCACCAGCTGCAGCTTCCGTATTTGCAACAAGGGCAGCCCCATGTAGAGAGCATTACAGTAGTCCAACCTTGAGGTGACCATTGCATGGATCACTGTTGCCAGGTCATTGCGTTCAAGGAAGGGAACCAACTGCCTGATCAGCCGAAGATGGTAAAAGGCCGACTTGGCAGTGGCTGCTACCTAGGCCTCCATTGCTAAGGAGGCATTTAGGAGCACTCCCAGACTCCTAACCTCCGGCACTGGCACGAGTGGTGCCCCATCAAAGGTCAGGAGCCCTTGGACCACTCTGACTCAGGCACAGGACCTCCGTCTTCATCGGATTCAATTTCAGCCAGCTCAGCCTAAGCCAACCAGCTACGGCTTGTAATGCCTGGTCTAGGTCTTCTGGTTTGGAGTCGGACTGGTCATCCAGGAACAAATAGAGTTGGGTGTCATCCACATATTGGTGACAACCCAGTCCATGCCTCCAGGCAATCTGGGCAAGCGGGTGCATATAGATGTTAAAAAGCATCAGAGACAGCACTGTCCCTTGAGGCACTCCACATTCCAATGGGTGTCTTCGGGATAGCTGATCCCCCAGTGCCACCCTTTGTCCCCGATCTTGGAGAAAGGAAGCAAGCCATTGCAAGGCTAGTCCCTGAAATCCAATGTCGGCAAGGCGGTGGGTCAGTAGCTGATGGTCAGCCATGTTGAATGCAGCCAACAGGTCTAACAGCAACAGCACTGCCGATCCGGCCTGATCCAGATTCCTCCAGAGGTCATCTGTGAGGATGACCAGTGCCATCTCTGTCCCATGGCCCGGGCAAAAGCCAGACTAGAAGGGTTCTAAGATGGAAGTGTCATCCAGAAAGCCCTGTAACTGTGTTGCCACTGCCTTCTCTATTATCTTTCCCAAATAGGGCAAGTTGGAAACTGGCTGATAGTTGGTCAATTCGGCCGGATCCAGAGATGGCTTTTTCAGGTGGGGGTGCACCACTGCTTCCTTGAGTGCCTCCAGGAACAGCCCCTCAGAGAGGGACTTATTAATGATCTCCCGCAAGGCACCCTGGAACCCTTCATGGCCAGTTTAATTATCCACGAAGCGCATGGATCAAGGAGGCGTGTGGTAGGGCTTACAGTTAGGAGCAATTTGTCTACTTCCTCTAGGGTGAGCAGGTTGAAATAATCCATAATATGACAAGAAGACATTCTTGGAGCCTCGAGTTCATTGTTTCAACTGTAGCAGGGAGATCGCAGTGAAGCGACAAGACTTTATCCGCAAAATAGCTTGCAAAAGCCTCACAGCCAATATCCAATTCCCTACAGTTTTGTCTGCCTTGGGACAGAGTCATGATAGACCGAATCATTCTAAACAATTGTGCTGGGTGTGAACTTGCGGATGCAATCGTGGCCATATAGTACTGTCTCTTAGTGGCCTTGACTGCCATCTCATAGGATTTCATAAATGTCCTATAAGATGCTCTTGTAGCTTCGTCACAGGCATGCTTCCACTGCCTCTCTAGCCATCTTAGACCCCGTTTCATCAGCTGCAACTCCTGGGTGAACCATGGAGCGAGCTTAGACCAGGGGTGCAGAGGGCGCCAGGGAGCAATCTCATCGATGGCTGTCAAGAGTCAGCTGTGCCAGTCCTCTACAAGCTCATTCAATGAGCCGCCAGGGGCCTTCGGATCCCGAAGAGCCATCTGAAGCTGCACTGGGTCCATTTGGCTCTGCAGGCAAGTCCAAATAGGCTCGCCGCCCAAACAGAGTCAGAATGGGGTATTCAAAGTGGTCCGACCATGGCACTGCCAAGGCAGTGATCTGGTCCACTGTAACCCCAGCCATGAAGATCAAATAGAGTGTGTGCCCAGCCCGGTGGGTGGGGGCCATTACAAGTTGGGAGAATCCTAGGGCTGCCATGGATGACACCAGGTCTCCTGCATGAGTGGAGGCCACGTCATCAACATGGACACTGAAATCACCCAAGACTATCAGTGTAGGGTGTTCCAAGGCCCAGCCTGATACAGCCTGCACCAGGGATGGTAGGCTATTGGCCAGTGCATTGGGCAGTCAGTACACCAGCCAAATCACCACACTCTGCTCAGCTTCCCACACCACACTGGCATACTCTATGCCCATGATCCCCGGTGACAGGAGTGCTCTGGAGGAGTAAGCCTCCCGGATGAATAATGCCACTCCTCCCCACCACTCCCTACTCCTTGATTGGTGAAGGACCGAGAACCCTGGTGGAGCCAGTTGGGAGAGACATACTGTCTCTTCCTCTCTTACCCAGGTCTCAGTCACGCATGCCATGTCTACATTCTGCTCCTGCAGAAAATCCCGAAGGACTGTGGTTTTATTATTTATAGACCTGACATTGCACAATGCCAATGTTGGGGGGGGGTGTCAGTCTTCCTAGCCTCACTGCCTGCAACCTTTGGCTGGAAGGAGGCTGAGCTAGATTGTTTCTCTGCCCTCTTCCCTTAACTCCCTGCCTAGTCCCACTGCTGTACTTTCCCCTCCCCAGGATCAGTGGTATCGCCTGCCCAGCCATCCCCTAGAAGGTCTTCACTAGGCCACAGACCAATCAGTGTGCTGGCCATTGTTGACACAATATACAATGTGAGGAGGGGGACGGTACGGTACTATAGTAGTTCTCCAAGTACTGCTTGTCCTATCAACTCCTAATAATATAATCTATCTTAAATACTCACTATCTAATTAAGCCTTATCTAATCTATCCTAAATCTAATCTACATTTAACACTGTAACAATTTGGTATAGACAAACTGATTCCTGGCCAGTAATTAAAAAAGTAAAGGCCAACAAATTAATACATTTCTTATTTCAGTTCTAATACCTAATTTGTCAGGTGAATAATCATAACATTCCATCAACAATAGGATAGTCTAATTCTAATATTTAAATAATTAAGTAAATATTCCAATTGATCAGTTTAGTAATAGGATAGTCAATCTCAAATTAATTGATTAATTTAGCAATCAAGGGAATCAATTTGAAAACTCAATGCTGCAATTCAAGAGAGAGAAATACATTAAGAACATAAGAACATAAGAGAAGCCAATGTTGAATCAGGCCAATGGCCCATCTAGTCCAACACTCTGTCACACAGCAGCCAAAAATCCACATGCTATCAGGAGGTCCAGCAGTGGGGCCAGGACACTAGAAGCCCTCCCACCGCTGCCCCCTCCAGCACCAAGAACAGAGTGCATCACCTGCCCCAGACTGAGAATTCCCATCTATACCCTGTGGCTAATAGCCACTGATGGACTTCTGCTCCATATGTTTATCTAATTCCCTCTTGAAACTGTCCATGCTTGTAGCTGCCACCTCCTCCTGTGGCAGTGAATTCCATATGTTAATCACTCTTTGGGTGAAGAAGTATTTCCTTTTATCTGTTCTAACCCGACTGCTCAGCAATTTCATGGAGTGCCCACGAGTTCTTGTATTGTGAGAAAGGGAGAAAAGTACTTCTTTCTCAACTTGCTCAATCCCATTCATAATCTTATAAACCTCAATCATGTCACTCCTCAGCCGTCGTTTCTCCAAGCTGAAGAGTCCCAAGCATTTTAACCTTTCTTCATAGGGAAGGTGTTCCAACCCTTTTATCATTCTAGTTGCCCTTCTCTGCACTTTTTCCAATGCTATAATATCCTTTTTGAGATGTGGTGACCAGAACTGTACACAGTATTCCAAATGAGGTCGCACCAATGATTTATACAGAGGCATTATGATACTGCCTGATTTGTTTTCAATTCCCTTCCTAATAATCCCCAGCATAGCGTTGGCCTTCTTTATTGCAGCTACACACTGTCTAGGGAGCGGTGGCGCAGGCAACTAATGCCTACTGGTAACATCTACGAACAGCCATTACGGCTGTTTGAATCCTGCCGCGGCCAGGGTGAGCACCTGGCCCAAGTCCCAGCTCCCGTCTACCCAGCGGTTTGAAAGCTGTCAAATAACAACAAAAAAGCAAGTAGATAAAATGGGTACCTGTCTTAGATGGCAGGGAGCACCCTTCTCCCCTTGTGCGGGTAGTGGAGCACCGGCAGCAGCGAGGCGGGCGGCAAGATGGCGAGAACTCTGGATGGCAGAAGGCGGAACCGGGACGACGGTGCGAGGAGAGCGTGGAGGCACAGGCGCGGCGGAGTCGGAAGACAGAGCCGGAGCTGCGCTGACGCAGGAACCACACGCCGGAGGGACCTGCGGACGCCGAGCCGACCCAGGATGAAACTGACAAGAACATCTCTCCACGGGGTGCTGGTAGGGCAGTCCCTTCCCAATCATCTATGTGGCCTTAGATAGGACTTCAGAGTAACTGTAAGCCGCTCAGAGACTCCCTCGGCGGTTCGAGAGGGATATAAGTCGAAGATATAAATAAATAAAATAATAGACATTTTCATTGAGTTATCCACTACAACTCCAAGATCTCTCTCTTGATCTGTCTCTGCCACTTCAGACCCCATCAACATGTATTTATATTTAGGATTTTTGGCTCCAATGTGCATCACTTTGCACTTGGCCACATTGAACCCCATTTGCCACGTTGACGCCCACTCACCCATCCTCGACAGATCCCTTTGGAGTGCCTCACAATCCTCCCTGGTTTTCACCACCCTGAACAACTTCGTGTCATCTGCAAATTTAGCCACTTCACTGCTTACTCCCAATTCCAAATCATTAATAAACAAGTTAAAAAGCATCAGACTGAGTACTGATCCCTGTGGTACCCCACTGCTTACCACCCTCCACTGAGAAAGTTTCCCATTTATACTCACTCTCTGTTTCCTATTTATAAGCCAGTTTTTGATCCACAAGAGGACTTGTCCTTTTATCCCATGAATATTGAGCTTACTTAGGAGCCTTTGATGAGGAACTATATCAAAAGCTTTCTGGAAGTCAAGGTAAATAATATCTATTGGGTCCCCCTTGTCCACATGTTTGTTCACTCCCTCAAAAAACACTAACAGGTTAGTGAGACAAGATCTTCCCTTACAGAACCCATGCTGAGTCTGCCTCAATAGTTTTTATTCATCAATGTGCCTACTAATTCTTTCCTTAATAACAGTTTCCACCAACTTACCCGGTATCAATGTCAGACTGACTGGCCTGTAATTTCTCGGATCTCCCCTGGAGCCCTTTTTAAAGATGGGAGTGACATTAGCTACCTTCCAGACCTCAGGAATGGAGGCAGATTTTAAAGAAAGATTACATATTTTTGTCAGGAGATCCACAAGTTCACCTTTGAGTTCTTTCAGAACTCTCAGATGAATGCCATCTGGGCCTGGTGATTTATTAGTTTTTAAATTGTCCATCAGTCGGAGGACTTCCTCTCTTGTCACCGCAATCTGATTCAGGTCTTTCAAACCCCCTCCCGAAATCGGTGCTTCTGGAGTGGGCAAGCACTTCTCCTCTTCCACAGTGAAGACAGAGGCAAAAAATGCATTCAGCTTCTCAGCCATTTCCCTATCATCCTTCACTACTCCTTTTACCCCTTGGTCATCCAAGGGCCCCACTGCCTCTCTGGCTGGCTTCCTACTTCTAATGTATTTGAAGAAAGTTTTATTGTTGGCCTTTATGTTTTTTGCAATATGCTCCTCATATTCCCTTTTTGCTTGCCTGATCACAGACTTGCATTTTATTTGCCATAGTCTATGTTCCCTTTTATCAACCTCACCAAGACTAGCTTTCCACCACTTAAAGGAATCCTTCTTACCTTTTACAGCTTCCATTACTTTATTTGTTAACCATGCAGGCTTTTTTCTATACCTATTTGTACCTTTCCTAACCTGCGGTATATATTTTTTCTGAGCTTCTAGGACTGTATTTTTAAATAGTCTCCAAGCTTCCCCAATGGTTTTGACCTTCTCCAGTCTTCCTTTCAATTTCTTCCTCACATGTCCCCTCATACCAGAGAAGTTACCCCTTTTAAAGTTAAAGGTGGTTGCGTCAGTCTTTTTGGGCAACTCCCTATCTGTACAAATGTTAAACTCAATGACATTATGGTCACTGTTCCCAAGTGGTGCAATCACTTTCACATCACTCACCAGGTCTTGGGTGTTACTTAGGACCAAATCCAGGATCGCCTCTCCCCTGGTAGGATCTGTGACCATCTGTTCCATAGCACAGTCATTGAGAGTATCTAAAAACTCAATCTCTTTTTCCCGACTAGAACTCATATTGACCCAATCAATGTGTGGGTAGTTAAAGTCGCCTATTATGACACAGTTATTTCGTCTAGCCGCTCTCTTTAATTCATTCATCATTTTATAATCCTCCTCTATCTTTTGATCTGGTGGGCGATAACAAACTCCCACTGTTAAGCTTCCTTTTGGACCCACTGTTTCAACCCATAGCATTTCCAGAAACGAATCCAATTCTCTTAGCCTCTCAATTTTACTGGATGGTATACCCTCTCTGACACACAGAGCCACCCCACCTCCGACCCTTCCTCCCCTATCATTCCGATATAATTTATAACCAGGAATCACCGTATCCCACTGATTTTCCTCATCCCACCAAGTTTCTGAAATACCCACAATGTCTATTTCCCCCCACAACACCAAGCATTCCAACTCCCCGATTTTACCTCGGAGACTTCTAGCATTTGTGTATAAACACTTATAGTTTCCCACATTTGTTAAGCCCACAGCCTTCCTCTTGCTGACTCGAGACCTTGCCAGGTAGTTCCTATCATTAGCCACAGTCTCAGTGGACAATTGTAATCCATTTCCTTGTACAAAAGTAATAGCAACCCCTTCATCTCTTTGAGATGAGCCATCCCGAACCAGAGACTTTTCATCTCCTGTCAGCTTTCCCCCATTATTCAGTTTAAAAACTGCTCTTTTTGATTTTGAGCGCCAGCAGCCTGGTTCCTTCTTGGGACAAGTGGAGACTGTCCCTTTTGTACAGCTCCCTCTTGTCCCAAAAAGCATCCCAGTGCCTAACAAACTTGAACCCTTCCCCCCTACACCACCGTCTCATCCACGCATTGAGACTCCTGATCTGTGCCTGTCTCTCCAGCCCTGCGCGTGGAACAGGTAGCACTTCTGAGAAGGCTACCTTGGAGGTCCTGGCCTTGAGTTTCCTGCCCAGCAGCCTAAATTTCTCCTCCAGGACCTCACGACTGCATTTCCCCACATCGTTGGTGCCGACGTGCACCATGACCACTGGCTCCTCCCCAGCACTATCTACCAGCCTATCTAAAACACGCGTAATGTCCGCTACCTTCGTACCAGGCAGGCAAGTCACCATACGGTCAGCACGTGGGTTCGCCACCCAGCTGTCTACGTGCCTAAGGATCGAATCACCAACTACCAAGAGCCCCCTTCCCACCCTTCCCAGGGATGGTTCCTTGGTATGAAAGGATACCCGTTCAGCTGAAGAAGAGGTCCCTTCTGAGGGCACATTCCCCTTATCCTCAGCATGGTGCCCCGTTACCCCTTGACCCTCATGCTCCCTGGCAGCAACTGGGCTGCCAGATCCAGAGTGGGACATATCTAACAAGTCCCTGAGAGTCTTCTCCATGCACGTAACTGACTGTCTCTGCTTCTCCAGGTCAGCCACCTTGGCCTCAAGGGAGCAAACTCACTCCCTGAGAACCAGGAGCTCCTTCCACCGAGCACACACCCAAGACTTCTGACCAGTGGGCAGATAGTCATACATGTGACACTCCATGCAAAACACTGGATATCCCCCAACCCCCTGCTGACATTCTGGCTTCATAATTGTTTTTAAAAAAATACTTTTCTATAACCCCCCTTTTAAAACCCTTTGTATTTATATGGTTCCTGTTGTAGAAGTCTACTTATCTTACTGGGAACCCAAGGAGCCAAGGTCCCTGGCTTTCTGGCTCTTCCTGGGTGTCTTACAGAGCCCCTAGGCTGAGAGTCCCTAGGCCAAGAGCCTCAACCTTTTGCTCTCACCCTTCGGCTCGTGCCAGAGGCTCAATTAGATGCTCTCTTTAATTAATTACTATCTCCCTATTAGACTTTGAGTTAATCACTTATTAATTGGCATCAAATTTATTAATTAACATCCAGTTTTAATTCAAGTGGTCTAACAACATTCTTTGAGTAGGTAGGACTAGCTGTACTTCAGTAGGGTATTACATTGATCCTCCCCCTTATCCCAAGGCTACAGCAATGCCTGTGTGTGTTGCACATTTTGAATCCCCCTTCTGGAGAGTAAGGGCAGAAATGATAAGGCAAAGATCACACAAGGGAAAAAAATGGTAGAGTCATTATGCTAACAACACTGGAGATAAATTTCAATTGATGTACTAGGTGAAGAGACAATGGAAGCCAAAGAGGGTTGTTACAGAGTGTTTGATCCCCTTCCTAGGAAAAAAAATTGCCTGACACAGGGAGTTTTCATAGGAGGGTACTGCACAACCATGGTGCCAGAACAGTGCCCTGGACACTATCCACCTAATCTCCAAAGATGGGAGTATGCAGAAGATGATTTCAGCAGATAGCTTTCACACCATTCCTCCCCCCCGCCAGAAGATGAGGTTTGAATAGCCAAGTGTAAGTGACTGATGTATCTTAGTGTTTTGCTGTATTCCCATTTTTTGTGCTTTCATTGCCAATAAAGGTGTGTGTGTGTAAATTATACCCCCCAATTTCTGTTTTGTTTTTAGATATATGCCTAAGAGAGTTTAAAGGTGCTTTCATATAGTGCATAGGGTTAGAGTAACTAGGAGAAAAGTGATTTTTCCTCAACCTGACTCACTAAAAACATTATGTCTAGTTTGAGCCACAGTCTGGAAAGTACATATAATAAATACACTTTTCAGTTCCAAGATCCTACACATTTTCTGAAACTTTTAATTTCCCCCACCAACCTGCTCCCTTGCCTGACTCATTTTGGTGGCTTGTTCTGCTTCTGGCAGAGTTACAAAAAGCAGATTCTTGCTCCAGAGCCTTTCTGCCAACTTTCAGCCTTCAACAAAGCTTGGCTGACTTTCTGGAAGTTCTCTCTAACAGAAGTTCTGTGCAAGCATGACCTTGGAACGACCCGATGCACATATGGCTAGGAAGGAAGAGGCGCTTCTGGCTGCAGCTTTTGACAGCAAGTTTGTTAAGTTTGCTGTGGGAAATGATGGCAAACTCCTGGAGCCAGTGTGGAAAGAGGTATTTTATGCCACATTCTCTGGCAAAGAGGCCTATGAGGACTGTGATGAGGGAGATTTGGGAAGGACATTATCTCTGGAATTGTCATCTTTGTTCACCTGTATTTTTTCCCGTCAGGCTTATATTTTCCTTTTTATGAGCTGAGCCTGAGTGTCATTGTCATTCAATGCACACCTTATGCCTCTCTAATGCCCCATTTAGTATTATGGTTCTTAAATGTTGTGGTAATGAGAAATAGGAATGCCATGAATTTCATGGTGAATGTGTTGTAAAGCAAACAATCTGTGCTCAGCAGCTATGATCACTTATGAGCCAATCCTCTATCTATTTGGTTTACTGCAATCAGCCTTAAATGGCAGTCAAACACCTTTGCAGCTATGCAGTAGCCGTGGGGTTTTGAATTCATTTCTCTCCTGCTTTACAAAGTTGTTTTGCACCTGCACAGGAGGTGGGATCAATTCTCCCTGAGGTTACTAATAGTAACTAAATTATGTGGGGTTAGGGGTATTGTATGTGCATGTGTGAAATAACCTCAACAAGTGAACAGCAAAAAAGTACAGTGCTGATTTAGTATCACTGGCTGACCAATTCTCACTGTTTATATGACTGAACCTATTATTTAATGCTGAAGAACAAGTTAGGAAGGGAGGGGCAGTCTCCCCCCACTGTGTTTCAGATCTTTTGCGGTTATTCCTCCAAAGCTTCTATGTCACTGACCAGTACACTGCATCCACACATATTTTGTGAGAAACAATTAACTGGGTTTGCATGCTAGCTTTGCATACTAAAAACATAGTCCCATTCCTTTCACATTTCAAAAGACAACTGTCCCATTCTGATGATATTGCTACCATTTTTACACAGCTCTTTTTCTTTCTTTGGGGTTTTAAATATTGCTAATGTCATCATTTTTGTACCACCCATTTCTGTTTTGAGTGTCCTGAATTCTTTTACAGCATTACTTTGTCATTTCTGCACCATTTATGTTCAGTTGACACAAAAACTGGCACAAATGTTAATAGTGCTAATGCTATCAAAAGTCACTAGTATATGAGGGTGAGGGGAGTCAGTTGTATTTGAACACGTAAAGGTGCCTTCTAATGAGTCAGACCTTTGGTCTATCAATGCCACTACCATCTACTCTGATAGGCAGCAGCTCTCCAGGGTCCCAGACAAAAGTCTTTCACATTACTATTTACTTGATTCTTTTAACTGGAGATGGCAACAATCGAACCTGAGACCTTGTGCATGCAAAGCAGATGACTGACGAGTGAGTCACAGTCTCTTCCCCCAGCCATGGCTCCTCCTGTTTCATCTTGAATAGGGAGAACCCATGTGTCAGGTACCCCAATAACTCAGTATCAATTGCAGGTCCTTAAACAGGTTCAGCTTTATTGATCAGAGAGATGGAGACATCGTGAACTCTTGAGTCAGGAATGAAGCATACAAAATGGCTATAGTAGTTATCAGGGGTCTTTTCGTAGAAAAACAGCTGCAGGAGCTCATTAGCATATAGTATGCTAATGAGCTATTAGGCTATTAGCATATGCCACGCCTCCTGACATCACCGGAAGTGATGTCAGGAGGGGAAGCAAAAGGGGGAGGCATCTTCAAAAGCCTCCCCTTCCCTTCCCCAGCTGGTCTGGGTGGGGGAGCTAAGAGAGAAGGGGTTTAAAGTTTAAACTCCTCACTAGAGTTGGGCCACAGAAGGAGGAAAGAGAGAGAGTAGAGAGAAGGAAAGAAGGAAGGAAAGGGAAAGAAGGAGGGAAAGAAAGAGAGGGAAATAGGAGGGAAACAGGGAAAGGAGGAAAAAGAGAAAAGAAGAAGGTGGGAAAGAAAGAGAGAAGAGAAGAAGGAGGGAAAGAGGAAAAAGAGAGAAGGAAAGGAGGGAATGAAAGAAATTCAGCGGCAATTCAGCCCCATTATATCCTATGGGCCATTGAGGTCAATGGTGAAAACATAGGGTATATTCTGGGGGCTGGAGGAGGGTTTGAGGAGAGGCTCCAAACTCACAGGGTAGCTGATGGAGCCTCTTCCCAAGATACCCACCAAGTTTCAAGAACATTGGACCAGAAGGTCCATTTCTATGGGCCCCCAAACAGGTTGCCCCTATTCCTCCATTGTTCTCTATAGTGGGAAAAAAGTAAGTTTTTTTCCCACCATAGAGAACAATGGAGGGAACAGGGGCAACCTGTTTGGGGGCCCATAGAATTGGACCCCCAGATCCAATATCCTTGAAACTTGGTGGGTATCTTGGGAAGAGGCTCCATCAGCTACCCTGTGAGTTTGGAGCCTCTCCTCAAACCCTCCCCTCCAGCCCCCAGAATATACACTATGTTTTCACCATTGACTTCAATGGCCCATAGGATATAATAGAGCTGAAATTGACATTCGGCTGCCTGAAAGACTCCCCAGGACGCTGCTGGGGGCGGGGCTTGGCTCCTGAGCTCCCAGAGCTGTGCTCCGGTGGGCTCCCCCCCCAAAAGACCCCTGGTAGTTATACGGATTTCATACAAGACCCCTTGACATTTAAAGCCTACATAAGAGGGTGGTGTATAAGTCAGGAAGCCTGGAGGAGGAAGATAAGGCAGAAAACATATAGTGAAATAGGACTCCGAATTAAGGTAGCAGAAGAGAAATTTAAGCAAAAGGGAACTGAGGAAAGGAGAGATAAGTTAAAGCTTGTACAACATAAGATGAACTTGTTACTTTCACAAGAAGTGGCAAGGAAGACAGAATATGCTAAAATGTATTATTTTGAGAATGCAAATAAGCCAACAAAGTGGCTATCATACAGACTTAGGAAAGGGAACAAAAAGAGTACAATAATAGCTTTAAGGAATGATAGTGGAGAAATAAAACATGGCTTACAAGAAATAAAGGAAATTGTGGAACAATATTATAAGAATCTATATAAGCAAGACGTCCAGGTAGGTGAGCAAATAAATGAATATTTACGAGGAAGGATTAAAAAGGGATTGGAGCAGAAATACAGGGATTGTCTTAACAAAAGTATAATGATCTGTGAAATAACAGGCAATTAAAAAACAGAAAAAGAAAAAAGCTCCGCGGCCAGATGGTATTCAGGCAGAGCTATTTCAAGTATTTGAAGAGCAGATTTCCCTCCCATTTAAAGACCTACTTCACTATATTTATTTATTTATTTATTAAGCTTTTATCCCGCCCTCCCGCCAAGGCGGCTCAGGGCGGCTTACAACAGTTAAAACCGGTATACAATTTAAAACACAGTATTACTCCATCTAAAAACAAATACAATACAGTACATACATACTAAATTATATTAAAATACAATTAAAATACAATAAGATAAGGCGCCATTCCATGTGTGTGTTATATAAAGTGCTGGTGCTGGTATATGAACACATCAAGTGCTTATACTGATATTATTGCGGCACTGCAGGTGTGGCAGCCCATTAGAATGCTTGCTGGAAGATCTCGGTCTTTACTGCTCTACAGAATTGTTGTAAATCCCATAGAGCACAGATCTCGGCCAGGAGCTCATTCCACAGCTTCCATGCAGCTAAGGAGAACGCCTTGGATTTTATTGTCATTAGCCTGGCGTCTCGTAGGCCAGGGGGGACCAGGTGGTTTTGGGTCCCTGAACGCAGTGCTCTCGGGGGAACATGCAGGGAAAGGCGGTCCCTCAAGTAGGCAGGCCCCAGACCATATAGGGCTTTAAAGGTCAAAAACAGCACCTTGAAGCGTATCCGGAACGCTATTGGCAGCCAGTGCAACTGCTTTAGCACAGGTTGGATTTGCTCCCGAATGGGAAGTCCCATCAACAGCCTGGCCGCTGCATTCTGCACCAACTGCAGCCCCCGGAGTTGCCCCACGGGCAGCCCCATGTAGAAAGCATTGCAGTAATCCAGCCTTGAGGTGACCATCGCATGGATCACTGATGCCAGATCATTGCGTTCGAGGAAGGGGACCAACTGCCTGATCAGCCGAAGATGGTAAAAGGCTGCTTTGGCAGTGGCTGCTACCTGGGCCTCCATTGACAAGGAAGCATCCAGGAGCACTCCCAAACTCCTGACCCTCGGCGCTGGCATTAGTGGTGCCCCACCGAAGGCCGGGAGAGGGACCCCTAACCCTGTACCACTCCGATTCAGGCACAGGACCTCCGTCTTTGTCAGATTCAGTTTCAGGCGACTCAGCCTGAGCCAGCCCACTACGTCCCACAGCGCTAGGTCCAGATCTTCTGGGTTATAGGAATAACTGGGAAGTTACCAGATTCCTGGTACCAAACAGCTATTACATTAATTCATAAGTCGGAAACGGATGGTAAAGACATTAAGAACTATAGGCCTATATCGCTTTTGAATGCGGACTATAAGATCTATGCAAATATTTTAGCGACAAGACTATAAAGGATATTAGCTCAGGTGATTCATCAGGACCAAGCAGAATTTTTGCCAAGAAGGCATATAACAAAAAATAACATGAGGACTATATTAAATATTATAGAATATTATGAATGCCATTGTGAGAAACATTGATGTTTATGGATGCAGAGAAGGCCTTCGATAATCTATCATGGGAATTTCTGCTTCAAAAGTTGGATATGTGGAATTGTGGGAACTTCTTTCTGACAATGATTCGGGCAATATATAAAACACAATACGCTAATGTGATCATAAATGGGGATATAACAGCAACTATTGAGATACAGAAGGGAACCCGTCATGGCTGCCCTTTATCACCACTGTTGTTTATATTCGCGCTTGAAACTCTAAATGAAGGGGTAAGAGAAAATAAGTCAATACAAGGCCTTAAAATAAAAGAGGAAGAATTTAAATTATTGGCATTCACCGATGATATTGTATTTATAATGGAAAATCCGATAGTATCTATTATTTACCTGTTAAAAGATATTCAGGATTTTGGGAATATAGCAGGACTAAAAATTAATTTGAAGAAGACTAAAATGCTGACCAAAAATTGTTTGCCTAAAGTAATTCAGAAGTTACATAAAGTGACGAATGTGGAGGTAGTGAAGAAAGTGAAATACTTAGGTATAACATTAACTAATAAGAATAGCACACTTGTTGAGCATAATTACTATAAACTATTGGAGGAGGTTAAGAAAGATCTAGCTTGTTGGAAGGACCTTCAGGTCTCTTTACTGGGTAGAATTGCTGCAGTTAAAATGATGATACTACCAAAATTTTTGTTTTTAGCCCCAAATATTCCAGTTCTAAAAAATACTAATTTTTTGTAGAAATTGATAAAATTATAAAGAGATTTATTTGGTACCCTAAAAGAGCAAGAATTAGATGGAAGGTTCTTCAGGATAGAAAGGATTTGGGTTACCAAACTGATTTGGGTTACCAAACTGCAGGTTGTATTATCAGGCAGAAAGTTTAACTTGGATAAAAGACTGGATATCTTTAGATAATACTAGAATCTTAAATTTGGAGGGACATGACCTACATATGAGATGGCATGCTTATGCATGATATGGGAAAGATAAGATCCACTCGAATTTTAGACAACATATGATAAGAGAGGCTTTATTACCAATCTGGAATGGAATTAAGGAAAAATACTGTAGGAAGACACCAAAATGAGTATCACCTCTGGAAGCGTTTATAAAACCCTCTCTCATACAACCATGTAATAGAGTAGCTTATGAGATGTTGCTAGATGAGAATAACAAATTCAACCATGTAATAGAGTAGCTTATGAGATGTTGCTAGATGAGAATAACAAATTAAAGCCAGAAGAAGAGGTGTCGAGGATGTATAAAGTGAATTTATCCTGGTGGGAAACTATGCAACCCCAATCTAGATATGTGAAGGATGTAATAATAGGTTTTCAGGAGTCAAAAACTCAACTGGACAGGAGTTGGTTATCATCAAGTGACAAATTGGTACAAAAACTATATACATTTTTGTTAGACGAATACTTATTGGACGAGGTGGTTAGTCCCACAATAGTGGCTTGGATGAGAGATATAGGTCATACTATAGAGATAAACCAATGGGGGAGGATATGGAAAATACTACAATATATGAAATCTGTAAACTATAAGGAAAATCTTTACAAAGTATATCATCAATGGTATTGGCCACCGGACAGAATTGCTAAGTGGCATCCACCCTCCTCCAAGAACTGTTGGAAATGTAAAGTGAATGTGAGGACTTTCTTCCATATGTGATGGCGATGTGGTAAAGTCAATAAGTATTGGAAGATGGTACAGAGACTAATATCAGGAATGATGAACTTGGAATTGGTATTAACTCCTGAAATAGCTTTGTTAAATTTAATCCCGGAGGAATGTAAGAGAAGCGATAGGTACATGTTGATATATGTATTAACGTCAGCTAGGATTTTATTAGCTAAATATTGGAAACAGAAACAAATACCCACGAGGAAAGAGTTGGAATGTAAATTATTGGAAATAGCCAAAAATGACAAACTAAGTTTAACACTTCAAGGGAAGGACGATAAAATATTCTTGGAAAGATGGAAACGCCTATATATTTGGATAGATAAAGTATGGTGAATGTTGACTCGAATGTATATAATGATAAGCGTGTGTATGATTTAATAATTGGAAAAAGAATAAATAAAACAGTTTTTTAAAAAAGGAAGAGAACCTGAGGGAACTGAAACATGACAGTAGATTGTGAGAAACCATAAAATGAATTGGATAAAGTAGGAATTCAGCAATAAAAATCTAATTTGTTATTTACACTCATGCCTACAGGGCTGAAATAAACTAGAAAACAAAATGGGGGGGATTTCAGTCAGTACAAAGTATGAGTCAAGAGCAATGCTGTCATAAAAAAGTCACATAATATGGCTAAAATATATCATGTTTGACTCCTCCTTGGAAAAAAAAGAAAGGAAAGACCCTCTGACACCTAGAGGCCAATAAGAAATTAATCTCGAGCGTGGGGAAATGGTTAATGGTTTAGAGGTAAGCGGGAGACAGCAGAGGCTTCGCGCCTAAGGAGCCAAGTGCTCAAGGCTGGCAGTCAGATAAGAAGCACAGCTAAAGAGAAACAGCTGCAAGCAAAAGTACATTCCACAGTCCAACCAAAACTCCATGGTGGGGCTACCCAACACCATGTTAGAAACTGGGGTTTTCTCATCAAAATGGTATTTTCAGAAAAACTTGTTAATGTATGTGTAAATTTATGCATATACATGTGTTAGGATCATCACTGAGGGCTCACAGGTACCAATTTTGTAATATACAAGGAAGCCCTCCAAAGACTTTAGGGTGATGCCAGTCATGATTCAGTGGCTTCCTTTAAAAAAAACAAAAACAAAACTTTGCAATCAGTGAACAGGTTTCATCTGTTCTTCCCATTACACATTCTTACACAGCTAAAGATGTTTGCTTTTCAACAATTAGCCAGGGAGGGACATGGCAAATGGATGGGATGCAGGCAAACTTGTTTGTTAAAGGACAACATATGTGTCCAAGGATAAGACTGGTTCTTTGTAGATGCTGAAGGAAATGCCAGCCAATCTTTATATAATTCATTGTGTGGGTGGGCTAGAACTCTTGGCAAAGGCATGTTTAGGTAAAATGAGGATGTGGGAACCATTAACCCAGACTCAGCCATGATTTGTGGCTGCTGATGGCCTTTATCGTAGGGATAGGTCCTCATGATGCATTCCAACACACAAGGTTCAGTGCCTGTTTGTAGTGTTTCTCTGCCTCCAGAAGTTCACATTTCTAGAGTTAACTGATAGACCTGCAAGCTTTCAGATTAAAAGCCGCAATGCAAGGAAATATCATGTTATTCTTGAATAGAATTTTGAAGCTCAGTGCTAATCAGAGTTCCAGCCCATTGAGTTCCAGGGTGTAACTCTGCTTAGGATTGCACCATTAAATCATTTTCGTGGCATTTTTGGCATCATTCTCAAGGACACAAGCTCTTGTCCCATTCTCTACCTGATCTGCTGGGAAGGAATACCTGGTGGGAGGACAAGATCAGACCAAGCTGGGGGTGAACTGGTTATCCTGGTTAGCAGAATCCTTGCTGCAAGCAGCTGTCCAGGGTTTCACAGCACTGAGGCTGGACAGCTATTGGACCAGCAAAGGCTTACATAGGAGCTTCCTGTAGTTAGATATGAATCCTGGATCTTGCAAAGTGGTGCTGTCCTGTATCAGAGTGTGCACTCCTCTGCCTGGCCTAGGCTTCATTCCTGATTATCTACCTCCTTTGCTCTTGGAAGAGGCTATGCAAGGGAATTGGTGGTAGAAGGGGCCACTTGGGGGCTTCATGCCCATACCTCTGGCTCTTGGGTGGGAGCCACTGCTTATCAGCCTGAACCTCAGGCTCTTGGATGGGAACTGGTTGTCAAAGAGAAAGCAGGTGGTCTTCTCCTGAGGATCGGGGGGGAGCTTGTGGTGTAACAAGTGGCTTTTCTTCCCTTGTGAAGTCTCCCTCTTCCAAGGAATCTGCCTCCTCTTCCAATGAAGATGGATTGGAGCAGACCCTGACACATCTCCATACATGATTTCATTGAAATCAACATACATAGAGGTGGAGTAGGCAAAAGGATCCTGGCCCCATCATGCACCTTCATATGCCCGTTGGCTCATGAGCATGGAACCCACACATGTTGCAAATGCAGGCTCATAGACTCCTTCCCTGTGATTGGGATTGCTGCTTTTTCAAATGTTCCCAATCATGAGGACTTAGAAGGGGTGTTTTGTTTGTTTGCTGCCTATGAGGAGTGCAGCTTTTTGGCACTAGGTTTTGGGAGAGCAGATACTTTCTCCCCCAGCCTAGAATGGTATCTACTGACAGAAATGTGTGTCAGCAGCATTTGTGTTTCATCTGGTATGTGGGATGTGTCATATGCCACCAGTCAACTATGGCAGAGGACTGAACAAAGAGCAGGAAAGAAGGAGAAATTGCTAGAAATGCAAAAGCACATTCTTCCCCTCCTTTGCCTCCCCCAGACCAACCCAGCCGTTGCCAAATCCCAGAGTTTACTGGAAGGAAGGTCATCCACGCAGACACTGATGATCCATCCATGGAGACTCGTCAGGAAGCATAAGCGGCCAGGGCATTTCCCATTCATTACACTGTTTATTGTATGTTTCAGCTTTTTCTTGTTGCCCTGTTTTTTAATTTTTGTAATCCAATTTTCACATCCTTTTTGATATGTCAATTGTGAGGATTGCAAAGAAAAGCAGGGCTTTTAAAAATGCTGCTTTGAGAGTCAGGGAGTTCATGAGTTATTCTTCCCTAGAGATAAGAGTTTATGTGATTGGCTGCTCTACTCACTCCCTGATTGGCCAGCATCGGCTGAGAGAGGAAATAAAACAGCTGATCTGGAGGGAAAAGATTGATTCGCCTTTTGGTCATGGTCTGAAATCTAACATCTGGATCAGTAGCTAGAGAGTTTGGCTTCAGAGGGAAGATACATTTGGGGACTCAGTGTTTATTTTTAAAATCATGTCTTTATTAATTTCCCCAAAATAAAAGATAATACAAGAGTTTACATGCCCCTGTATTTGTACCTCCTTCAAACATAACAGCACATCATATTATTTAACTGTATCCAGAGGAAAAAGATACAGAAAAACATCTCATAAACTCATACAGACTGAGAAATCTCTCTTGCTTTCTACTAACATCCTATTTTTTTTTAATTGAAGATATTTCTACTAGTCAACAAATCAGAGTTATCATTTGCCTTCTTCTATAACTATTCTGGCTGTCCTACCTAATTACCTTCCCTACAAAAAAAGAGAGAGAAACAAATACAAATACCTTTATATAGAGAGGAAACTTTAAACTCCAGTCTAACTTCTTGTTGCATTGATCCTAAACTTTTGCCTTATTCTATAACTAACCACCCTAGCTATCCCGTTTTCTTATATTTGGGGTCTGAAATAAATGGATCAGCATTTCAAAATATAATTTCGAATCAAATAAACTCTTATTTTCTGTTTCATTGTTCTTATTCTGAAGTCCTATAAACTATATATACATCATGCCCTGACAAATCCCTTGTAACTATTAATCCCTATTTTGCTTTATATAAATTCTCTACTACCATGCTAATTCATATAGACTGTCTTATTAAATTAGAGTTTATCCCCTTTCCAATATATCTTAGAAACTAACAACATGCAGATTCTTATTGTTAGTTGCCTTGTTTTAACTAATCATATATTATCCACAACAAATATTAAATAAAAAAAGAAAATTGCTGTGTTTATACAAAGTTCCATAGTCACACTGCATTGTCAATGGTTCACATTTCATTATACCTCATTTTAATAAGTTTCAAGTTCTCTAAGTAATTTTAATCATAATACCTAGGGTTTTTTTCTTATTTCTCTGTGGTCTCTCTCTCTTTTTTTTACAATCATGTTTAAATGCCTTTCCTCTTTGAATATAAATAACTCCACATCTTGATCTTCCCATATATATCCCAATGGACAGTTTCTCAGATTTTTGATGAATCTGTTCGTGTAGCTCCTTATTTTGTCCTTAACCTGCAGGTTCAACTCACCAAATGGGAGTTCTTGGCAATACTCATTTATAGACTCCTGGAATATAGAACTTAGTATAATTTCCCCCAATCCAACATTTTGTCTTGGCGAAATTTTTGTCTCCTTTTTAGAAGTAGCCATTATTTGATGTGCAGCATTGTCTTGCTTAAAGTTCTGCTCATTAACTGGGTTCTCCTGTGTCTGTAAGTTTTCTATCTTGTTTTCAGTTTCTTGAAATGCAGTCTGCTTTTCAAAAAAAACCCCTTCAATGGCATCTTTAATCGCCTGCTGAATTTCATGTATCCATTTCCCACCATAGAGAACAATGGAGGGAATAGGGACAACCTGTTTAGGGGCCCATAGAATTGGACCCCCTGATCCAGTGTTCTTGAAACTTGGTGGGTATCTTGGGGAGAGGCTCCATCAGCTACCCTGTGAGTTTGGAGCCTCTCCCTCAAACCCCCTGCCCTCCAGCCCCCAGAATATACCCTGTGTTTTCACCATTGACTTCAATGGTCCATAGGTTATAATGGAACTGAAATTGACATTCGGCTGCCTGAAAGACTCCCCGGGACACCGGCTGGGGGTGGGGCTTGGCTCCTGAGCTCCCGGAGCTGCGCTTCAGTGCGCTCCCCTCCCAAAAGACCCCTGCATGTATCAATATCTTTTTAACTTGGTCCCAGGAAAATTGTTCTATCTCAGGGTTTTCTGAGCTCTCAGCATCTCCCATCTCAGTTTGTACTTCCATTTTCTTAGACTAAAAGGGTACCATCCACGCCAAAATTTTTACCCCTTTTTTTGTGTTTGTATTTGTGAAGCCAGATATTTCAAAGACCTCTCAAATGTCTAAACTAGTCCATTCAAAGTTGAAATGTAGAAATTGTAGTAAAGTTACTCAAGCTGCTTTGCCCCAGCACCTGCTTGTTAAGTCTTTAGTCCGAATCTCTTCCCAGCCGCTATTTTTTCTTCCCCTCCTTGCATTTGAAAGAATTAATGGAGCATTTTACAAAAGTCTCACAAATTTTGGTTAAGTCTGTGCTTACTTATGGATTAGTTCTTGTCTTCCTCACTGTTATGTAGAAATATTGTTCTCTTTAAAACGGGTGATCACAGCTTTGTAAGCATGGTGGCCATGTTTGCTCAGATTCTTATTCTTGCTTTGAAACAATCTCGACCTTGCCTCGCTAACCGCCATTGGTGGGATGGTCAAGCAAGTTTCCTGCAGCCAGTCCTCCCTCCAAGGAGCCTGGTGGGGTCTGGAGGGGTCGCAAAAGCCCCAGGGAGCCCCTAAGAGATAAGAAGTGTTGGTGATCCTTGGGAGCATCCCAAGTTTTAGCGCAGTGCCATGCCATAACCGGGAAGTCAGGACTCAAGTGTTTTCTGATAGACAATAGTCAGAAAAGTACTTCTACAGAGATAAGAAGAGAAATCCCATTATCTTAAGTATATTAAAACTGTTCTGAGGAAGAATTTAGATTCTCAGTCAGGAAAGCTACAGAACAGCCTTATACAGACAAAGAATCCTGGAGAAGGATTTGGCAGAACATCTGAGTAGTTAGAGAGAACTCCCATACAAGCCAAATAGTAAAAGGAGTTATTGCTTCTTAGGGACAGGGAGAATAACTTCCTGCCAGTGAAAGGGGTTGGGAAGAGAATCCTGGTCTGTGATAAAGGGGAGAAGCTTGGACATCTCATGAGTTAGTGAAAAGCTGTAATATCTAAAGGAAAACCTAGAACTCTGAAGGAAGAAATCTAGCAACTTTCAAGCAAACGCTGTCCTCCAGAAGTAACATCAATAAGAATTGTCTTAGTGCTGAAATATACAAAACAAAGTACCTCACAAAGGAAGGACTAGAAAACCTTGAAACAAAACTACAAATACTCTCTTGAATATCACACACACACACACGTATGTTTTTACCTCAGCAGTCTCAAAACCTTGAATATTCCTACTATACATATATTCCCTGCCTGTTTAATAAAATCTTTATTCTGTTTTTGAAAGTTAATTTGCCTCAAATGGCATTTCACAAAGGTTTATAAAACAGGACAACTAAAGGACACAATCTTTAAAGTCTTTAAGGGGAAAACAGTTCAAGAAGAAATGGAATCTATGGAGTCCATAACCACTTCAAAGAGAAAATATAGATGGCAAGCTTCAAGGGAAAATCTCTCCACATATAAAAATGGGCAGCACAGACTAAAGATTATAGTGAAGAGAAGACATTTTTAAAAAAATAAGAGACTCAAACTTTATAAATTAAAATAGGTCTACAAATTTCTCTGAGTTTATCAATGGTTATGACTGGTTAAAGCTCTGTAGGTGTTAAGATTGTCTATATAATACCTAAGACTATTTCTGATGTTTAAAAATTGTTGATGGCAATTAGATTTTGAGAGGTTTGTATTGAGAGGTCTGTATCTAAGCCTATGTTTGGTGTGTTAAGATTGCTTAAGTAACATCTAAGCTTATTTTTGATGCTTAGAAATGGTTGATGGCAATTAGATCTGTATGAAGGACTTACAATTTAAAAATATTTTTAAAAATTCAAAGATTGATATTGATATGGATCATACAAATTAATAGGGAAAGAAACTTCCTGTATTTTTCTGTTAAGGTATTAGGATAAGATTGATTAGGGAAACAAGCCATGTTGAACAAATGTAAAGGGAAAGTAACGTTAAAATTTAAATATATGATGTAAGAGAAATTTATATAATCCTAGAGATTTCTGAAAATGTTTAAACAATGTTAGAATAATAGTTAAGGTATATTATTAAATTACTGAGTAGCAAGAATTAGATTAGAGTAGATGGTAGATAGATAGTAAATTAGATATATATGTATGAGGTATTTTAACAGATATATAAAATCTCTCATATATGTGTGTTTGTCAGAAAATAATAAAATTGTTTTTTTAAAAAAAACAAAAACAAAACAGGACAGCTCCTGTCTTTCCCTCAAGCTCCTGTACTGGGTCTAATGCCTAAACCCATAGCTAAACAAAGGGTGGGACAGCTTCAAGTTTATATAAAAGGGAAAGAGAATTTATACACACTACTGTAAGGTGACTCAGACACTGAAAGGAACTGAAGTTTTGGCAGGAAAAATCTGCCAGACAGTTGGGGAGATACAGGGGTCTGTCATATCAAGTCTTGCACTGTCTCCTAATTTTGTAATCCAGTTTTATTGTGTATCTTATTATGTTGGTCTCTCTTTCTCTAGCTCCTTTCCTGCCCTGTGATAGACCACCTTACCACACAGATATCCATCCACCTTACTACACAGATGTCTGTTCCACCTTTGTAGGAACCCTAATGACTGTCTTTGTTCTCATAACTGTTCCAGGGTGACTTTTCATATTTCTCAGTTTTATTACCTAATTGAGGTGTGTGCAGAATCAATGAGAGAAGTTTAAGGAGGTGTTTGACTGTCCCATAGAAATACATAACGTTTGAAAGGGTTTAACATGGGAAGGGGACATGGAGGGAAAGGATGAAGTCCTTTCTCCCTAGATGAAGTGGTCCTGATCCAAATCAGGGTAATGAATAAGGTGGACCTCATTCATCTCTAGCTGTGGTTTCATTTACGCCCCCCCAACACATAGTGCCTGGGGCCTACAACTTGCACCTCTAAATCCTGCACTGATGGCACCACTGACTTTCTTTGAACTGGAAAAGAATAAAATTCAGATTCGATTGCACTCGTTTTAAAGAAAAACATTGTGTGTGCATGTGTGTGCGCGTGCCTGAGTGTGTTAGGGTTGCCATCCCCCACAATCAGGCCAGGGTATCCTGTCAAGAAACAAGTCTCTTAGACAAGTAAGTATTTGCATTAGTTAGTTAGTAAGTTTTAGCTAAATGACGTGAGAAAAGCAGGATAGTTTGATATCAACCACCTGTTAACAATCAGTAGCTGCTACAACTTGGTGCACCTGGGTATTGTCAAACCTCAGCATGACTAAGGAAAATTTTGACAGCCAAAGATCTAGATCACCACATGCAAATCACTAATTAGAGCAGTAATTTGTTGACAGCTGAGCTACTATTTAGTAGGAAACAGGCAGGCAGCAAAAAAGGAGAAGCCAAGGAGAACCAAGAGAGCCAGCCAGAAGGTATGAGCCAGAGGCTAGGAACTACATGCATCTGCTCAAACAATTACTGGAGTGAGAGGCTGGGACGTTGCAGGAGAATTTGAGCACCCCTCAGGCATCACGTCGGACCTGATGAACAGTGACCTTGGAGCAGGGCCGTTAAACCAGAAGGAGAGACGGCTGTTCCCAGGCACCAGTCCAGCGTCTTCAATAATGCTGCTGTGAACTATTTGCTCAGGATAAGTAAACTTAAACAGTTAGGTTTGGTTTTGTTTGTGTTTGTGCATTCTATACTCCCTTTTCCCCTTACTAGACTGTTTTTAGTCATTTGTAATATATATATATATATATATATATATATATATATATATATATATATATATATATAAATTGGATTGAGTCACTGGCCTATCCATCACACCTTCAGAATTGGTCAAACTATCAGAGTTATAAGCAAGGCTATATCTTTTATTTATCACTACTGTGCTGATTGAAATGACCCTAATTAAGGAAACATAGCCCGGAGTCTCCAAGGCAACCCCGAGTGAGGGTGATAGCATGGAGGCGGTAGGGTGGGGTCGTGACAGATCCCCTGATTTTGGGGGCCTCACTCTGCCAGCCAGTTGGCTGGGTGGGGAAACCTCATCCTGAACAGCAGTGTTCCACGGGGACACTGCTGACACAATGACGTCACTGGTGGAATAAGAATAAGAAGAGGAGTTTGGACTTATACCCCACCCTTCACTATTCAAAGGAGCCTCACAGTGGCTTACAATCTCCTTTCCCTTCCCTTCCCCACAACAGACACTCTGTGAGGTAGGTGGGGCTGAGAGAGCTCTTTTGAGAACTGCTCATTAGAGAACAGCTCTGAAAGAACTTGTAACTGACCCAAGGTCACACCAGCAGCTGCATGTGGAGGAGTGGGGAATCAAACCCGGTTCTCCCAGATTTGAGTCCACACTCCTAATCACTACACCAAACTGGCTCCTCCTGCTGCACATGCGAAGACATCACCAGTAGTGATTTTCATCACACTGGGGCCATTGCATGGTGACACTCTATAGCATTTGGGGAGAAACTCTATTGTTACCATAGAGTTTTTGCCCCAGATGCTAGAACGTCACTGCATCATGGCCCAGTGTGATGACGTCACTGCAGAAAAGTCCTGACGAGGAACCAGGAGCCCCCTGCTGTAGGTAAGGTTAGACCTGACAACACATGTGTGTGTATAGTAGCATCAAGTCACTTCCAACTTACGGCAACTTTATGAATTAATGACCTTCAAAATGTACTATTGTCTTGCAACTGAGGGCCATGGTTTCCTTGACTGCGTCAATCCATTTCATGTTGGGTCTTCCTCTTTTCCTGCTGCCTTCAATTTTTCCTAGCATTATTATTTTTTCCAGTGAATCTTTTCTTCCCATCTTGTGACCAAAGTATGATAGCGTCAGTTTAGTCATTTTAGCTTCTAGGGAGAGTTCAGGCTTGATGAGACAATCCAAAATGAAAGAAAAACATAAGAGATATTATACACACACACACAGTGATCACTGACATTTTTGAGCCTGTGGGCGCCTTTGAAATTCTGGCATAGCATGGTGGTTGTACCAACAAAATGGCTGCCACATGAGGTAGAACCAGCCACAAAATGTGCTGCAGCTTACTTTCAGTCATACTATGATGATCCTTGAATTGTGGTGGCTGCTGCTATCAAAGCAACATTTTAAAAAATCTGTACAGCCAATCCAATCTCCAGTGGCCAATAGCCTCTTCTGGCCCCATCTACTTTTTAAAAACACTAGGCAGGTACCAGGAAAAATGTCAGTGGGTACCACGGTGCCGATGGGCACCACATTGAGGACCCCTGACCAACATCATGTGGTTAGGTCCTGAGCAGCTGTTTTCATGATGATTGCAGAGGGGTAGCTGTGTTAATCTGTCAGCAAAATAAGACAAAAGTCCAGTGGCACCTTATAATGAACATTTATTTCAATACGAACGGTTGTGAGTCCCAGCTCACTTCTTCAGACAGTACTATGAATTCTCATAGGAAGATGGTGTGGAGGAGCCATGGCTTGGTATGAATTATACCATGAGTCTTACAAGTGTAAATTCTAGTATAAAGAATAGTCTTTTCAAATATCTTTCCATCTGAAGAAGCAAGCTGTGAATCACAACAGCTCATCTTGAAATAAATTCTCTTAAGTCTTTAAGGTGCCCTTGGACTTTTGTTTCAGGTATTTTCAGCCATAAAAGGATTTGAACCACAGTTTGTTAAAAAATCTAGGCTTCTCCACTTTAAATGAAGTGAAATCCATGACAGGAAGATTTTTAAAGAAATTATTTTATGTTGGAATGACAGCTGGGGATTTGGGAAGGGCTGCAATCTGCATATTTGCACTTTATAAAACTGGTATTATTGATCAGACCCTCCTCTGAGATTACCCCACAAAGACGAACAATTGGCTAAAGTGGGGTTTTACCAGAGAGGAAGGTTACAAATTAATCTTGCTTCCGTAGCTGAAAGCAATAAGAATTAATCCCTAGAGTTCTTTGGTGCAAACAGGGAAAGGAACTTGGAAGATAACATACAGTACTCAAGCCTGAATTGCAGGAGGTGTATATATAGGGCTGCCAACTGTAGTGAGAATAATGGGGCTGCACATGTCTTGTGAATGTGTTCACCCATGCCACCCACACCTCTCCCCTTTGGTTCGTGTATTCCCTGAGTGTGGCCGCCTTACCAAAGGCAATAGGTGCAAGCTTGGAAACCCCTAAATGCTGGCAGAGACACTCTTAGCAAAAGGTCTCTTCTTAAAATAAAACTTCTCTTTATTAAGAAAGCATCCAAAGGTTTACTGGGCAAGGTGGCTAGCAAAACGCTATACCAGCTGCCAACACAGTACAATCCTATTTCCTAAACATTGATAGTGAAAACCACAGAAAATAAACAAGCAAAGTTTTAACCTCCCCCCCCCCCGCATGCAGAAAACGAAAGGCCTTCCAGGCTGAGCTCCTAATAGTATCTAGAGGGTAAGATCTCTCCTGATTCCTTCAAGAACCAGCGAAGGTCTGTTGGAACTGCCTAGCATTTATACCAAATGATCAAAGGGGTCCCCAATAATCAAATTACAGTTGTAAATTGAAATCTTGAAGTTGAGATTATTTGCAAGGAAATTGCTTCCTTGAGTCTCACACTATAAAAGTTACCTTTTGTTTACAGGATCAAAACAGTGTTATTGTTTTCTTCCTGGTGTTCCCAGCATTGAAGATAAACTGTTCTTTGATGTTATCTCTGGGATGGGAGTGGGGGTGTGAATTCCTGTATCAGATGGATTGAAGTCTGTCACTGCCCAAATGGCTTTTCCTGCCAGATGCATTTTATTGCTATGTGGGTCTCACATTTATTGTGGGTCTCACACCTGTGGGAATTTATATTGATTTAGATCCTGGGAATGGAATGTGTGAACCTTGTACGTGATAGAGAGTGGTGCTTTGCCTGGAACAAAGGGTTTGCAAAAGAATCATGGAGTCTGGTTCAGTGAAGCCTGTTTGCTATTTTTGCTAGTAAAGACAGAGATAGATCCATGGATTTTATAAACTATTTGGTTCATTTCAAAACCCAAACCTTCAATATTTCTAAAATTTCTTACCACAACAACCTCCTTCAGACAACAGAGATCAATTCCCCTGGAGAAAATGGAAGCTTTGGAAGGTGGGCTCTATGGCATTGTTCCCTGCTGAGGTCTCTCCCCTCCGCAGGCTCTACCCCCCCAAATCTCCAGGTATTTCCCTGGCAACCCTAGATGGCCACCAGACCCAGCTGCATGATAGGGAAACTTCATGGACTTGAGGAGGCTGAAGTTGGTTCCTTATTCGCACTTCCTTTTTTTTTAATGTAATTTTTATATAGTTTTTACTAAGTGTTACATATTATCTTTTAACCCGTGCATTTCGTAACGATTTATATCCCTTCTTCCTCCCTCCCTCCTCCCCCCTCTGCTTTTCCAATGCGTTAGTCCCAGCCACGGGCACAAAGTCCGAATCTTGCACTGAATGCCCAAATGACACATCCCCGCACTCTGGAGACTGTGCCCTGCAAGGTGACATGCAGTGATGCCCGGTCCAAATACCGGTTCTGATGCCACAAGCTTCTATTCACAGGGCTTCCCCGATGCCTGTATTTCAAGGGAGATTTGAATAAGGAAGTGCCCTCTGCACCCCTGATGAGCTCGGTACCCCCACACTTCATACACCCCCGTCTTCAGCAGAATCTCCCCTTCGAGGGAGCATATTCTGTGCACCGGTCCAAAGCGCAGTTCTGGTGCCCGTTGCTCCAAAGTGCGGTGCCCCCGGGACAGGCATAGACACAGACACTGTATTGAAAGGAGGTTTGAATAAGGAAGTGCCCTCTGCACCCCAAATGAGCTCGGGACCCCCACACTTCATACACCCCCGTCTTCAGCAGAGTCTCCCCTTCAAGGGGACATATCCTGTGTGCTGGTCCAAAGCGTGGTTCTGGTGCCAGTTGCTCCAAAGGGCGCTGCTCCCAGGACAAACAAACAGGCAGACACTGGGGCCAAGCTGCACCCCCAAAAAATATTTGCACCACCCCAAATGACTCATCCCCGCACTCTGGAGACTGTGCCCTGTAAGGTGACATGCAGTGCCGCCCGGTCCAAACACCGATTCTGATGCCACGAGCGTCTATTTGCAGGGCTTCCCCGAGGCCTGTGTTTCAAAGGAGATTTGAATAAGGAAGTGCCCTTTGCACCCCAGAAAAGCTCAGAACCCCCACACTTCATACACCCCCATCTTCAGCAGAGTCTCCCCTTCGAGGGAACATATCCTGTGAGCTAGTCCAAAGTGCAGTTCCAGTGCCAGTTGCTCCAAAGTGCAGTGCCCCCAGGACAGACGCAGACACTGTATTTCAAAGGAGGTTTGAATAAGGAAGTGCTCTCTGCACCCCGGATAAACTTGGGACTCCCACACTTCATACACCCCCATGTTCAATCGGTTCTCCCCGTCGAGGGGACATGTGCTGGGTCCCAGTCCAAAGCCCGGTCCTTCTGCCAGCCAATCCAGACTGCGGATCCAGACCCATCCCCACACTGTGAGTAGAAGCTTGTGGCATCAGAACCGATGTTTGGACCGGGCATCACTGCATATCACCTTGCAGGGCACAGAGTGTGGGGATGGGTCATTTGGGGTGGTCCAAATATTTGCGGGGGGGGTTGCAGCTTGGCCCCAGTGTCTGCCTGTGTGTTTGTCCTGGGGGCAGCGCACTTTGGAGCAACTTGCACCGGAACCGTGCTTTGGACCAGCACACAGGATATGTCCCCTTGAAGGGGAGACTCTGCTGAAGATGGGGGTGTATGAAGTGTGGGAGTCCCGAGCTTATCTGGGTGCACATCTCCTTTGAAATACAGGCCTCGGGGAAGCCCTGTGAATAGAAGCTTGTGGCATCAGAACCGGTGTTTGGACTGGGCATCACTGCATGTTACCTTGCAGGGCACAGTCTCCAGAGAGTGGGGATGTGTCCTTTGGGGTGGTCCAAATATTTTTTAGGGGGTGCAGCTTGGCCCCAGTGTCTGCCTGTGTGTTTGTCCTGGGGGCAGTGCACTCTGGAGCAGCTGGCACCAGAACCGTGCTTTAGACAAGCACACAGAATATGTCTCCTCGCAGGGGAGAGTCCTGTGAACATGAGGGTATTTGATATGTGATGGTCCAGACCTTATTTTGGGGTTCAGAGCTTTCCAACTCTCCTTAGTGTTTCTGAATGACTACACAAATAAGTAACGAATAAGGAATGAATAAGGAAGTGCGAATAAGGAACCAACTTCAGCCTCCTATGGATTTGTGGGGGGCACCTCATTTCCCCCTATATCCCCTTCCCACTATTTCCTCTTTTCCTCCACCTGGAAACCCCATATCTCGCATTTCCCTGCTTCCTTCTTTTCTTCCCACCCTTCAGCTAACCTACCTTTTATTTCTCTCCCACTCCCCGCATATTCAGCTATATTTACTAATTCATTTATATCCTGCATTTATCTAGAATGGGGATCCAAGGCAGATAATATCAAATGAATTAATTGTGAGTTCTGTTCTTTGTACTATTATTGGCAAATCATGCACAAAAACCTTCAAGGAATATTTACCTTTTATTTTAAAAAGAAATACTTCTCTTTATTAGACAAGACCTTAGAAAATACAAGCATGTGAAAATTGCCCCAATAGTTACTGCAAAAGCAAGTGCCAAAATGATTAAAGCTCCTACCATTTCTCAACCATACTAGAGTAAGTAAAATTTAAAGCAAACCAGATTTCGGGTTACTGTCTTAAACAGCTTTCAGGAATTTTTCTTTGAACCTGAGTCTTTCTGACTCACGCACATCTCTTACCTGCACACTCCTAGTAGAGGTTAACATTTCAATACAAGGATGGTAGCAGTAAATGACACAGTGTGATTGGGAGATTCCAAAGTGTGTACCTTCCCATCCAGATTGGAGTCAGGAAAATTCATAGCAGAAAGGATTTGCAAAAGATCAGAGCTCAGATAGCAAGAGAATTTATGGAGGTATTTCTCCAGTGACGTTAGTTAAAAGAGCAAGAAAAAGATTAATAATCTTAACAGAATAGAATCTCTTATGTGGATGAAAACATCCAGAAAATAAATGATTTTCAAAGTGTAATATTCACTAATGTCATGCAGATAAAGCTGGAATGGCAACAACTTTATTACAGAGAATGGTCCCTGTGTGGAACTACCCTCTTCTGCCAGCTCTGCTGAAGATCATCACCTATGGTTGGGCAAAGCAACTGAGATATTTCCTGACATAGGAATCTAACTGTTCTCTCTCTTTCCCTAGGTCCATACTGCAGTAACTCAAACTTAACCCGCACAGTGTTGGTGGTGAATACTAGCTCAGTAACCATCTTGTTCAACAGCACAGTGCACCGCTCAGGACGTGGCTTCCTCCTTTCCTATGCCAGCAGCAGGCAGCCAGGTAGGGGAGACTCCCTTGTGACACATGTAGAAATCAGATATGCCTGGAAAGTGGTGTTTCTTCTGTTTGGGAATGGGTGGGGGCATCCTCCAGCATGGCCATTTGTCCTCAGTCAGTAGCTACATTTGCTCTCACTGCTCATTCACTGCAACTGGGTTGCTGAAGCATCCAGAGTGATGCTTCATAACTGCAAGGCAGAGAAGAAGATGGATTCATGATCTTAACAGAACACACCTTGTGCAGATGAGAGCATCCAGGAGGTAAAGGATTTCAAAAAGTATTCATTGATCTGTGAATTCTTTGCTGTAATTCCAAATGTAGCAAATGACAACAACATATTTCTGGAGAGTAATCCCAGTGTGGAAGCCCTCCCCCCTCTACTGGTGCTGCTTTGTTCCAAGGAAGCCAGACCTGCTTAAGCAGGTAGTTAAGAGTTATGGACTCTAATCTGGAGAACTGGGTTTGATTCCCCACTTCTCCACATGCAGCTAGCTCAGTGACCTTGGGACAGTCACAGTTCTCTCATAGCAGTTCTCTTAGAGCTCTCTCAGCCCCACCTACCTCACAGGGTGTCTGTTGTGGGGAGAGGACAGGAAGGAGATTGTAAGCTACTCTGAGACTCTGAGTGAAGGGCAGGGTATAAATCCATCTCTTCTTTTTAAGCCTCTATCTGGGTGAAGACAAGCTAAACTCACCTTCCTCCCAACTTCACAAATAAAATGAGATACTTTTGTGATCTGTGAGCTCAACACCAGCTCAGCCATCAACTTCCCCTTCAGAACACCTTTCCACCTTTTATATTTAAAAGGGCTATATGAATACTCCTGTGTTTATCTGTCCATTCCCCACCTTTCTTTAAAAAGGAAGCATTCTAGAGTGCAATACTGCTTTCTGAAGAGGAAAGAGCTAAGCAGCCCTTTCCACACCCCAGACTACTGTTTTAGTCTGCTGCTGTGTTTTCTAAAAGGGGGAAAAGAACTTTCAGGGAAGAGAACTATGTGTGATTGAGTGTAGATGTAGTTTGGCTCTCTATCAGAGAATTATGAAAGGCACACAACTACTATTGGATAAGGTAATACAGCAGCAAGAACTGAAGTATTGTAGTAATTAGAATGTTGGACTAAAATTTAACTTGGGTTAAAAATTCCACTTGCAACAAAACTTACTGGGTGACCTTAGGCCCGTAATTCTGTCAGCCTGACCTACCTAGTGCCCTGAGCTGGATAGCCCAAGCTAGCCTGATCTTGTCAGATCTCGGAAGCTAAGCAGGGTCAACCTTGGCTACTATTTGGATGGGAGACCGCCGAGGAATATTGGGGCTGTGATGTGGAGGCACGCAATGGCTAACCACTTCTGAATGTCTCTTGCCTTGTAAACCCCACCAAGAGTTGCCGTAAGTCAAATGTGAATTGGTGGTAAACAAACAACAACAAAACCTACATAGTGTGAGGATAAAATGAGGAAGGGAGAACTGTGTACACAGCTCTGAAATCATTGTAGGGAGAGTGGGATTAAAAATATATACTGGGCAGATAACTGAAAACAATGTTGAAACAGAATTTCATATCAATTCAAAGCATATTCTTGCCTGCTGGATATTTTGACAGAAGTGGGACATCTCCCACAATGACAGATAGCTGAAAGACATACCAATGGAGCAAGACCTAACTTCAAAAGTGGCATCAATTAAGCCTTTGAGTCGGTAAGAATCAGACTCTTGGAACTGGTGCTTGGAGGCTGCCAGGCAGAATTCCAAGTGCAGCATCTGGAGCTCGTTTTGGCCTTTGAAGGGCTTATGGATTAGTCATGGGTTGGATTCATACTGCAAACATCCAGGACACACTTTCTTTATTCTTTGAGATTTGTGGGAGAAATCGTGAAATGACTGTGGGTCAAACGGGCGGACGGGAAACTTTGGACACTGAACCTCTTGGTCTCATGAGATATGGGAAAAAACTGTGCCTAGGATAGGTTGCATTCCTAGGTGTTTGTCTAGTTTTCTGTTTAGGATAGTTCTGCCCATAAAATATTTCCTTAAATAACGCCCCTTAATACAGATATTTTGTGGTTTCAGATGGACAAAAAGGACACTTAAGTATGTTCACTGGCTTTCTCATGGATATTTTAGGTAGTTTTCAATAGACTGGCCTCCCTTCCCAAAGAGGAGTGCTGAACATCTTTCACTATGATGCAGAAATTTATGTGCTTGTCAATGTATTTGTTGCTGGTCAGATATCCTGTGCACCCCAGTTCTTATTACAACACAACAGCAGATATGTAGGCACTGTACTGATTAGAGTGATAAACTGGGATTGTCGAGATCTGTGTTCAAATGTGTACTTTGCCAAGAAGCTCCCTGCATGATCTTGGGCCAAGCACACTCTCCATTAGAGGGCAAATCCATGTACTACATAGTGCTTAGTGACCACTGCAGGCCCTGGTGATCAGATATATAACTGAAGTTTTGGAATTGGAACTTAAGTCCCCAAATGCATATGGATCCCATTTGGATTGGGACCATGACATACAGGGAAAGGGGACTTCAGCATCCCCCTTGCAATTTTCCCAACCTGAAATGGCCCAGAAGAACCACTATTTGCCATCAGTAATCCCTCTCTCCCTGTGCACCATGATTCTTCTTTGTAAATACTACAGTCACAATCCAAATAAAGGCGTCCTGTGCCAAGCAGCTAAGTTGCAAGTAGGGAACTCAGCCATATGCTGGCAAGGACTTTGTAACAAGTGAACTGGCCTTCAGTGTAAGCTACTTGCAGGGTTGTTGTGTGGTTTAAACAAGTAGGTGAAAACTATGTAACCTATCCTCTGAGCTTCTTGGAGGAAGAAGGCAAAAAGATGCAACTCCCAGTTCTCCTGAATTCTATTCAGTTTTATTGGGTGACACATAGATTCTGCACTGGAGAAACCAATCTTTAAGAAAAGTTTTCAGCGTGGCTTCCTTCACATGTCGTGAACAAAGTGGTATTTGTTTGTGATGGGCATGAATCTGGTTGATTGTCAGGCTTGCACACTCAACCCCCTCCTTCCCTTGCATGGAAATTTTACTCAAAGTCCAATGAAGAAGAATTAAACTGTGGTTAAGAATCCCAGTTACTAGGGAAGAAACAAACCTCAGTTCATTGAGGTACCCACATTCGGGCATTGTGACCAATTGGCTTTACCGTGAAGACTTCCATCTTCACTTGCAGCATGCTGCATAAGAGCTCAACAGTTAACAAGCTTCATTTCCATCACATACAAACTCTGGCTGATTCCTGACGTTTGGCTTCAGGCTGTGAAATCATTTCAAAGGAGGCAGTGAGATCTGGAAGGTTCCACGTTGGCTGGATCCTCATTTGTAGCAATCCACTGGCAAACAACTGATATGGTCAGCTATAATCCGTTACTCCTTTCTTCTGTCTTTTAGATTTGATTTCCTGTTTGCAGAAGGGTATCCATTACAGCAAGGAACAAATCAGGTGAGTGCCAGTCCATGGACAGTCTGCTCTGGTTGGCTATAAATACAAAATGAGTTCTGCCCTCCCCTGCAGCTCATGGTTAGCACAAGATG
Source organism: Gekko gecko (assembly GCA_029375565.1). NCBI lineage: Eukaryota > Metazoa > Chordata > Lepidosauria > Squamata > Gekkonidae > Gekko > Gekko gecko. The sequence goes on along the minus strand of JAPDNY010000005.1, from coordinate 209,546,947 downwards.
GCACTCAGGTACACGGACGATTTTTTTCAGAAATGTCTATGCTGCCTTGTCAGAGTTCTGCTCAAGGAGGTTAGCAATTAAAATAATAAGTTATGGATAGAAAAAAGGGCTTTAGGCACAGGGAGGAATCAGTAAGTATATTACTATGGTGTTACATAACTTTGGAACTCTCTCCTCAGGGAGATTTGACTGTCTTCCTTTGTTGGCATCTTTTACCAGTAGGTGAAGATTTTTTGTTTCTTATGGCATACTCACAATAATGGTTACTAGCTCTCCTCCTGATGTTGTTTCTTTATGTGTTTTTAATTGAATCGTTTTATAATTTTAACTGTATTTTTAATTGCTTAAATGTTTTAGTGCTTTTTATGTTCACTCTTTTGTGAACCCTGATTGGGTGGAACAGTGGCATAAAAATGTTTTAAAGAAATATAATTGGTAGTAGGGTATATCACTATAATGTTATTTCTTACTAATGGTTTTTTTAAAAAGTCTTCGGGGGGAGGAAATGGTGGGTACAAGAAAATGGAGGGGGGAAATGGCACTGGGTGTGGGTTGAGGATATTTGGAAACCTGTATTGTCCTGCCCACATGTGAGCTAGCACTCTTTGTTTCTGGAAACACTGGTTCAAAGCAGGTTTCAGAATATGGGGGCAAAGGAGGGGGAACTGCACAAGACAAACAGGAGGCTGGTGTCATGTAGATGCTCCCCCCACCCCGCGCAAAAAAAAATCTACTTTGAGAGCAGGGGTGCAACAAATCTGTGCGGGAGAACCCTGAAATAGATGGCCTGACATCACTATATAACAGCCTTGTTATGTTCATAAGCCCAAAAGCATGCTTTCCTAAGACAATATAAATACTGGCTGTCACGCAGACCTGCTGCCACCACTTGCAAGGAAGAAGGGTTTTCACCCTGTGCTTTTTAATTCTGCTGCAGAGTGTACTGTCCTGCAGGCTGCAAGGAAGTAACAGGTGACATCTGGGGCAACACGAAGCAAGGCTACCGAGATGTGAGTACAGCACTGTCAACTGTACTTTCAAATCATGCTTTGCTTGCTGAGTGGTGTCTTTAGGGTCTGGTTTAACAGATCAGAGCTCCCAGCTTTTTTTTTTTTTTAAGACATCACTATGTAATTTCAGTCAGAATCATGGCAAATGGGGAAAGGGTTTAAGCCTTCCTCCTCACACTATTTTCTTGACCCGTTGGTACTCGTATCTGTACTTTTTTTTCTTTTTGGTCTCATCAAAACTGTTTACTAAATATCTGATATTCTGCTCATATGGCTATAATGTTTTACTTTTGTATTGTTCGTATTATGTTCTACTTTGTTATAAAAAATTGAAAAAAATTAATAAAATTTAAATATAATTAAAAAATCAACATTTACTAAAGGGAAAAAGATGACATACTGAATACCCAAAAAGGGCTTGATTTTAGAGAGAGAACCAATTCAGAACAGTAAAGCTCAGGGGTACCACCCTTTATAGATCACAGCTCCCAGGCTTCAAGATGGAACCTCCTGAATACAGTCAAGGAGTCTTCTAACAGTAGCATCAAATAGTTACCCTTCAGTAGCATTGTAAGAGATGTCTAGTTGGACCTCTGCCTCATCTTTTTCCTTTTGCACTTCAGCCTGTGCATATGCTTCATTTACCACCTAGCTTTCATACTGGGGTAGCTCCCCCTGGCTTGGTCCCCAAGAATGGAGAGTAGAGCTGTAGTCAGATGGCTGCAGATTAATGGGACCATGCCAGACACCTTCCACACAAGAAGACGGTGGTGGCAACAGCAGAAAAGCCTATCTGTACTTTCAAGTTTTCCCAGTGGGGCAAAGAGCAGTGCACTTGGGCTTTTTGGAGTTAGGAAAATGATGCAGGAAATAAGCTTTAAACCCATCCTCCCCCAGTGCCACAATCCTAAACTAAATCAAGTCCCTGCATGCCTAATTGATCCAGTCATGGGAATCCCAGGATCTAGCCTGATCTGTTTAAGAGAACTTTGGGAGCTGGTGTAGCACCGCAGCTAAGAGGACAGACATAATCCAAGAGATAGCTCCTGCAAACCTTTACGGTGCCACCAGACTCCTGTTTATCTTTGCTTTCATTCACTGTCTTATATTAATTCCCTCCAGACCTCAGTTCTCTGCAAGGCTGCTGTCCACGCTGGTGTGATCCTAGATGAACAGGGAGGGCAGATTACGTTGTTGCAAGGAAAGGGGATCACTCTGTACGAATCATCCTTTGCTAATGGACTCTACTCAAAAAGGTAAGCAGAACTGGATTGACCAACAACCAAACATCAACTTCTGGATCCCTATTTGAATGGGCTAAATTTCAATTTAATTTAGTGCAAGTTTTATGTGCTGTTTAAGTGTAGGGACTTTTGTCCACAATAAGTGGAGCTAACACTTAGTTTTGTTTCTTTCTCCTAAGAAACAAAATACCAGTGGACAGGCTTCCCCTTCCCCTGTTATTTCTTCTTTCCCTTTCCTGAAAGCCCCTATAGCCTCTCCTCTTTTCCTGCTTCAATCTCTCCTTCCCACCCACCAGCCGATATACCTTTATCTGCCCCCTTGTCTTCAGCTTTCTTTCTTTCCGTCCCCCAACAACCTGTTCCCAGGAAAACTGTAGCCAAGCTGCAGGGTGCCAGTAACCAGGCTGGGATCAGTTATGTAGTGCTGGCTAGGGCAGGCCCTGTTGTACAGTGGGGAATCCCAAGGACTTGTGGGAGATACCTCACTTTCCTCTGTATGCCGTTCCCCACACTGTTTCCTCTTTCCCCTCTTGACAACCCCCATTTCCTCAACTTTCCTTGTGTTCCTTTCTCCTTCCCACTCACCAAGCAACCTAATTTTTATATGCCCCCCATCTTCAACTATACTTATTATTTATTTACTTCATTTATACCCCATCTTTCACCACAATGGAAGCTAAAAGAAACTTAGGTCATTCTCCTGTCTGGCCATGGTCCCAGTTACCAGATTTCAGTATCCACAGATGGGGCCATGTTGAGAATTAGATAAATTGATTAATTATCCTGTCCTTATTAATATTTGAATTTTGGTTCCACAACATTCTATGCTTGCCATAATTGATTTGGCTCAAGAACTGGCAGTCAGAAGACACTGGCCAGGGTTGACTGGCTGCTTGGCAAAGTCCCGCCCATGTCAGCCCCAATCAGTGTCTTCGGCTCAGTCTGCTCCGGTCCTCCAACAGGAGAGGACTATCTGCAGAGTGAGCGCAGGGACAGGCCTTCAAGGCCGAGGAAGGCGAAAGAAGCCCTTTTATGTCCCCCCCACACCATCCCCTGGGCCTTCTATGGGGGCAGTAGGCCCAGAGAAGCCCTTTTCTGCCCCCCCGGCACCATCCCCTGGGCCTTCTATGGGGGCAGTAGGCCCAGAGAAGCCCTTTTCCACCACCCCACACCATCCCCTGGGCCTTCTATGGGGGCAGTAGGCCCAGAGAAGCCCTTTTCCGCCCCCCCACACCATCCCCTGGGCCTTCTATGGGGGCAGAAGGTCCAGAGAAGCCCTTTTCTGCCACCCCACACCATCCCATGGGCCTTCTATGGGGGCAGTAGGCCCAGAGAAGCCCTTTTCCACCCCTCTTCCCTTCCTTTCCCCCTTTCCTTTCTTCCTCTCTCCTTTCTTTCACTCTTCCCCCTCTTCCTTCCTTCCTTCCTCCAACCCTCTCTCCCTTCCACCCTCCCTCCCTTCCTTTCTAGGGCCCATTGTCTTCCACCACAATGGGCTTTTCTCCCTAGTATACTAATATAGTTCAATCTAATCCTTCTCAGGCATACTAAGGATGTATCCAGCCCAGTATTCTGTTTCCATCAGTGGCAAGCCAGAGATCGCTGGAAAGTCCCTAATCAGGGCATGAAAACTACAGCCCTCCTCTTGTTGTTTGTTACCAGTGTTGAGAATTATGAGATACATTGCTTCTGAACAAAAAGATGATATGATTTGTTTTTAATCTAAAATAGCTCTCTAGCAGCTTTCCATTAGGTAGTTTTACGTTAATTAAAGTGGAAAAACACAGTTATACAAAATTAGCCAGGCAGAAACTGGATGCCATGGAATGAATAACCATAGGCTTAAAAAACAGCAGTAATGAGAAAATAATGTCTTATGTATTTCTTACAAGCTTTTGTGAATTATGTTTTCAAAGGTAAGAGGGGAAATGCTATTCATTTGTAATTACAAGAGAGTTAAGTTTTGGCTTGATGAGGAAAAGAGCTGGGTGAACCAACTTGCGGAGGCCTGGTCCACAGCAAAAGGGGCCCCTAACAAGAAGGCCTCTAGTCTCCGTATCCAAAGAATGGTGAAGGCACTCTGGAAATCCTCTGAGCAATCAAAAATAGCTGACACTTGAAGAGTTTGCAGCCCAGGACATTTTATCCTCTCCCTCTTTTTCTCATTCTTAACAGGGGACCCTTATCTGAAAAGCGGCTCATCTTTCATAAAGGTTTGTTATTATACTAGTTTTAATTCTTTACTCTTCCATATTTATATCCCAACATTATTTCAAGAAGCTTAAGGGGGCATACATGAATGGGATTTCCCTAGCTTACCTTTGTGATTCAAGAAGGGCCTACCATCAACATACTGTAAACCAGTTTTCCTCTTACCTTTTAAGATAGGTTAGGCTGATGGCCAGACCAAAGTCACTGAATGAGCTTTGTGGCACCCAGTGGGGTATTCAAACCCATCCCCTCCCTAGTCCCAGTCTAGTGCTTTAACCACTATACAGCAAAGTATATCCTTTTAGCTGTTACTCAAATCTCCCAGCAGCTGTTGCATGTCTCTCCTTTGCACTGGCAGGTTAGTTTTGCCATTTGGTCCTTGTTGGCAGTGATGCCTTTCTCTGTATTTTGCAGCAACAGCAACACAAAAATATTTCAGAAAAACTGAAACCATTGGAACTACCTCGTAAAGTAGTTGTGAACAAAGAATGCAAGCCCCTTTCCTTCCTTTTTCAGACTGTGATGGAGTCTTGGAAGCATCCAGCTTCAACGTATCATCCTGCTGGCATGAGCAGAATGCCATGGGAGAGAATCAGATCTGGACCGCTGAGCATGCTGCTTTTAGTAGCAGTGGGATCTCCTGGGCAGCGGATCAGAGCTCTACAGGAGAGTGGCTGGAGGTAGATTTGGGTGGAAAAAGAAACATCACAGGTCAGTAAGTATCAAGCAGCTTTTCCCCTTTCCAAGCAAACTTCTCCAGCATCTTTTAAAGTCAACCTATAGCCATGGGAACCCCCAGTTTCCTTTATAGAGCTAATTAACAGCAGAGAGGGGCTGGTTTCCATTAGCAAAACTATGCAGGAACAGACAGGTTAAGCCCCTTCTCCTTGTCCTGTGTGGCTCCACTCCAGGGTTGTACGTGGCCATTGCTTGACTATAAAAAGCAAGCAGGGATCCATGACCTCTATGATGTCTACTTGGACCTCTTTTTTTGCACCCCAATGGAGATAGCACATTTGTACTTATCATTATTTTAATAAACCAGAAGCCTCTACTTATGTTTTTATGGGTGAATAAATTCCTTATTTTCAGGGCTTTTTTTTTTTTTTTTGGAAAAAGAGGTGCTGGAACTCTCAAGATGGAAATGAAGTTTTCAATGTATATACTGAAAACTCAAGAACTTTTAAACATTTTTTAAAAAAACATTTTTTTAAAAAAATCTGCTACTTGAAACATAAAAAAGATCATGTACCAGGCAAGCAGCTGAGGGGAACAAGATGAGGAGCCATTCCAAAGATGATGAGCCTATTCCTAAAAGGCCCTCTCTCTGGTGGCTAGCTATCCACCTCACTTCAGAAGATGGGAGCACATAGGGAGGGCCTGTACATTTGCCACCATGGGGCAAACAGTCATGCTGCAGGACCGTTTCTGGTCAGGAAAATTATTTTAGGTGAAAGGGTTTTTTAAAAATTCCCCTTGCACAGTAGTCTTGATCCACATTTGTTGGTGCATGCCTGTTATTTATGAAGGAACAACATAATATTCAGTCAGTAATGTTTTTCTATACACTTATCCATTTTTATTCTCTTCTTCCTTTTTAATCTTTTCTTCTTTGCCTTCATCAGTCACCTCATTCCTTCCTCTCCTGCCTCCATTACCTCAGAAACACTGCTGTCGCTCTGAACGAGTCAAATATTATGTCCCAGAAATTCACTTTTTGTGTTGTTTTCAAGACGCCTGAGGAGAAATTGTGGCTTTTGTGAAGCCACCTCAGAATGCACTTGTTAATTGGCGAGGGGGGAAAAGAAGCTTTGTGAGGCTGGGTTGCCAGAGGCTGAGTGGAATTCGGAAAAGAAAAATAGTTTGGGGGAAGAGGGATTATTTGACCACTGCCCTGTCTGATGTTTGGTGAAATATTCAAAGCCCATCCAGGCCTGAAAACTGTTCAGGGAAAGGTTCTTGGTGGCCATGACACAGATGGTTAGTGGAAAGCTGAGGAAATCCTGTTACATTCCTGTTAGCTAAAAAGCTAAAGAAAGGAAATCATGCTTGATTCCCTTAGGCTTCTCATGAAGTGTCAAACCCAATGGAATGCTGAGTCCTTAGAGCCCAAACTGGGAATCTATGATCAGTTCCCTAGACATGTATTTTAACTACAAGAAGCAATGGCATGGAAGGCCATAAGAACCTCTTAGTTGCCTTGGTGGATCAGAACAGTGGTCCGTCTAATCCAGCATCCTGTTTCATACAGTGGCCAGCCAACAAGGTTGCCAACTTTGGGTTAGGAAATACCTGGAGATTTGGGGAGTGGAGCCTGGGAAGACTGGGGTTTGGTAAGAGGAGGGACGTCAGCAGGGTATAATGCCATAAAGTCCATCCTCCAGAGCAGCCATTTTCTCCAAGGGAATTGATCTTGGTTATCTAGAAATCAATTGTAATAGCAGTAGACAACCAGGTGCTACCTGGAGGTTGGCAGCACTACAACCAACTATCCTAGAGGGCCAAGACCTTCCCCTGATCTTGCCTCTGATCACTGGTCCTTGAGCAACAAGACACCCACCCTATTTGCTTCTTGCACCACTCTCATACTAAATTCCTGGTAGCAAGCCCTATTTACAAGGTCTAGTGACACTCTGTGAAGGTCCAATCTAGACAGTGGTACCAGGGCTGGGAAAAGACAGTTGGCCTTTGTCTAGATAAGACCTTTTCTAAGTTTGTGGCTGAGTTCAGTCCCCTCCCCTCCTCCTGAGCTTACTAATATGGTTTGTTGTTTCTGGGTCCCCCCCCCCTACTATTGCTAACCAATTCCTGGTGAATGAAGAGGTTTTGCTGTTATGGCTATTTTAATTCATTGATCTTTGTTGCTGTTACTGATTTTGTAAATTTCCCTGAAGGCCAGATTTGGTAGAAAGGCAGGGTAATTTTAAAATAAATAAATAAATACTGCATTAGGCTTGGATCAGAGAGATCTGGGTTCATATTCCTGCTCCAAGCATGAACCCTCTGGATGGTGCTGAGCAAAATACCCAGGCATAGATCACTGTGGTGTTACCTGTGCTGTGTTGAGGAAATTATATTTTCCTGGCAGTATTCAATCCCTCTCCTCTCTAGAAGTGAAGGGTGGCATCTGTCCTATGATTCTTCCTCCTGGTTCTTTAAGGAGAAGCCACAGTCCAGAGGCATGGGAAGCTGTGGAACAGTTCAGTGTCTGGCATCTGCCTGAGATCTCTTGTCAGCTGGCATTGCTGCTGTTAGCCTAGATGGACGTCTTGTCTGACTTAATAAGACAGCTGCTTTTTGTACATAAATTCATGTCAAGTCAGTGGGACCAACAGTAAAGGCATCTGAGCACAGGCTCTCCCCATGACTCTCCCCAACAATTTTACATCAACCTCATGAGGAAGGTTATAGGCCAAGAGACCCTCACTGGTTCAAGTTCACTCACACACCTTTCTATGTCTGTTGAAGTTAATGGACTTTGATTGCTTAGATTGGTACTGTTAATGAACTTGAGAACTGAGTGGGTGTTTGAACCCAGGATTCCCTGGTCTAGCCACTACATCAAGCTCTCTTTAAGCATCTTGCTTATGTGCCATTCTCATGGTTTTTTTAGGTACAAATTTAACCATATTATTGTTCCAGGAATTATAACAAAGGGGTCCTCTCATAAATATAACTACTACATAAAGTCCTACAGAGTCCTTTTCAGCCGGGATGGGAAGAACTGGAAAGTCTATAAGTCCAACAATGGAGATGATAAGGTAAGATTGGTAAATATTGGGAAGTGGTTCTATTGGGATGGAGATGGTTAACAATAGTCAATATTCACAGTAGCCTCCCCCTGCTCTGCTATTAACATTTGAAAGAAGAAAATGTGTCCTTTGAAAATACATTTTCCCTTTAAAATGCTAACAACAGAACAGGGAGTCTGGTTTCAAACAGCGAAACAAAGACTGAAGCTGAAGTTAAACCCCTATCCTTCTCTGCACAGCTTTGATACAAGTTGAGATTACCCAAACCTGCAATAAACAAACACCATTACAGCTTTCCATGTCAGTTTCTAATTCTTCCTTCTCCCTATCCTGCCAGGTCTTTAAAGGAAATAGTGACAGCTACCAAGAGGTCTCCAACACTTTCATCCCGCCAATCCTGGCTCGTTATCTGCGCATCACACCCCAAAGCTGGAACCAAAGGGTTGCGCTGAAAGTGGAGTTGTTGGGATGTCAGGTGGCACACCTCAAGGCAATGCGCCCATACAGCGATAATGGAAGTAAGGAGCAGCAACTTGCATATCCGGATTGATACTCTTTGATTATCACCAACTGGCTCATCTTCCTTTAGGGAGATCATGCCAGCTTCCCTGTTGCTTAGGAGGGGAGTGTTTTCATGCAACCCACAAATGCACAGGTCACCTGGAATGCTAATACATGCCATTGAAGGGCAAGGGGGAAGCAGCCACATCAAGACTAGCATCAGGAGTTGGCGCTCATCCTTGCAGAAGAGTTACTGCTAAGCAAAGGAGCTTGGCCTTTCTGTAAGAGTCATACTGCACTCCCTCTGAGAGACTCTCCCACCAAGAACTGAGAGACTGTGATGCTGCAGGGGCTTTAGGATGAACACGCATTTCCTGACAAGGAGGCTAGTGGGAGGCAGTGTGGGAACCATGCTTAGCTGCCTTTTCTTTCCCACCAGGAAATGGAAGATCACCTACGGATCTTCCATTTCCTGGATGGGTGGAGGAGATGGGCCACTAGCTCTCTAGCTTTCTTTTGCCCTGACTTGTTGACCACAGTTTGTTGTTGTTCAGTCGCACAGTCGAGTCCAACTCTTCGCGACCCCATGGACCAGATCACGCCAGGCCTTCCTGTCTTCCGCTGTCCGCTGAAGTTTGCTCAATTTCATGTTCGTTGCATCGATGACACTGTCTAACCATCTCATCCTTTGCCGTTCCCTTCTTCTTTGACCTTCAATCTTTCCCAGCATCAGGGGCTTCTCCAGTGAATGCTCCCTTCTCATTTGGTGGCTAAAGTATTTGAGCTTCAGCGTCAGGATCTGGCCTTCCAGGGAACAATCAAGGTTGATTTCTTTTAGGATTGAATGATTTGATCTCCTTGCAGTCCAAGGGACTCTCAAGAGTCTTCTCCAGCACCATAGTTCAAAAGAATCTATTCTTCGGTGGTCGGCCTTCCTTATAGTCCAACTCTCGCAGCCATACATTACTACGGGGAATACCATTGCTTTGACCATGTGGACTTTTATTGGCAGGGTGATGTCTCTACTTTTTATTATGCTGTTTAGGTTTGCCATCGCTTTCCTCCTAAGGAGCAGGCGTCTTTTAATTTCATGGCTGCAGTCACCATCTGCATTGATCTGGGATCCCAGGAATGTGAAGTCTGTCACTACTTCTACAACTTCCCCTTCTATTTGCCAAGGAGTGATGGGGCCAGATGCCATGATCTTAGTTTTTTTGATGTTGAGCTTCAAACCCACTTTTGCACTCTCCTCTTTCACCCTGAGCAAGAGGCTCTTGAGGTCCTCTTCACTTTCTGCCATCAGAGTGGTATTGTCTGCATATCTGAGGTTATTGATCTTTCCCCCGGCAATCTTAACTCCAGCTTGTGATTCATCCAGGCCAGCATTTCGCATGATGTACTCTGCATATAAATTAAATAAGCAAGATGACAATATACATCCTTGTCGTACTCCTTTTCCTATGCTAAACCAATCAGTTGTTCCATATCCGGTTCTAACTGTTGCTTCTTGACCCTTATACAGGTTTCTCAGGAGACATGTGAGGTGGTCTGGTACTCCCATCTCTTTAAGAACCTGCCATAGTTTATTGTGATCCACACAATCAAAGGCTTTAACATAGTCAATAAAGCAGAAGTAGATGTTTTTCTGGTACTCTCTTGCTTTCTCCATAATCCAGCGAATGTTGGCAATTTGATCTCTAGTTCCTCTACCTCTTCGAAACCCAACTTGTACTTCTGGCAGTTCTCTATCCATGTACTGTTGGAGCCTAGCTTGTAGGATCTTGAGCATGACCTTGCTAGCGTGTGAAATGAGTGCAATTGTGCGATAGTTTGAACATTCCTTGACATTGCCCTTCTTTGGGATTGGAATGTAAACTGACCTTTTCCAATCCTGTGGACACTGTTGTGTTTTCCAAATTTATTGGCAAATTGAGTGCAGCACTTTAACAGCATCTTCTTTTAAGACTTTGAATAACTCAGCTGGGATACCATCACCTCCACTAGCTTTGTTGTTAGTAATGCTTTCTAAGGCCCATGTAACTTCGCTTTCCAGGATGTCTGGCTTGAGGTCAGTGATTATACCGTCGTGGTTGTCAAGGACATCGAGGTCCTTCTTGTATAGTTCTTCTGTGTATTCTTGCCATCTTTTCCTAATCTCTTCTGCTTCTGTTAGGTCCCTACCGTTTTTGTCCTTTATCATGGCCAGCTTTGCATGGAACGTTCCCTTGTTTTCTCCAATTTTCTTGAAGAGATCTCTAGTCCTTCCCAATCTATTGTTTTCCTCTATTACTTTACATTGTTCATTCAGGAAAGCCTCCTTATCTCTCCTTGCTGTTCTCTGGAAATCTGCATTCAGTTGGGCAAATCTTTCCTTTTCACCGTTGCCTTTAGCTTTCCTTCTTTCCTCTGCTATGTGTAAAGCCTCATCAGACAGCCACTTTGCTTTCTTGCATTTCTTTTTCTTTGGGATGGCGGTGATTGCTGCCTCCTTTACAATGTCACGGACCTCTGTCCATAGTTCTTCAGGCACTCTGTCTATCAAATCTAGTCCCTTAAACCTATTCTTCACCTCTACTGTATATTCATTGGGGATGCGATCTACGTCAAATCTGAATGGCCTAGTGGTTTTCCCAACTTTCTTCAATTTAAGTCTGAATTTTGCAATGAGTAGCTCATGATCTGAGCCACAGTCAGCTCCAGGTCTTGTTTTTACTGACTGGATAGAGCTTCTCCATCTTTGACTGCAAATTATATAGTTAATCTGATTTCGGTGTTGCCCATCTGGTGATGTCCATGTGTAGAGACGCCTCTTAGGTTGTTGGAAAAGGGTGTTCGCTATGACCAGCATGTTCTCTTGACAAAACTCTGTTAGCCTTTGCCCTGCTTCATTTTGTTCTCCAAGGCCAAACTTGTCTGTTATTCCGGTTACCTTTTGATTTCCTACTTTAGCATTCCAATCCCCTATGATGATGAGGACATCATTTTTTGGTGTTAGTCTTATGAGCTGTTGTAGGTCTTCATAGAACTAGTCCACTTCAGCCTCTTCTGCAGCAGTGGTTGGGGCATAGACTTGGATTACTGTGATGTTGAATGGTTTGCCTTGGATTTGGACCGAGATCATCCTGTCATTTTGAGATTGTATCCCAATACTGCCTTTCTCACTCTCTTGTTGACTATAAAGGCCACACCATTTTTTCTACGGGATTCCTGGCCACAGTAGTAGATATAATGGTCTTCTGAGTTAAATTCGCCCATTCCTGTCCACTTTAGTTCATTGATTCCCAAGATGTCGGTGTTCATTCTTGCCATCTCATTTTTGACCACGTCAAGCTTACCTTGATTCATAGATCTTACATTCCAGATTCCTATGCAGTATTGTTCTTTGCAGCATCGGACTTTCCTTTCACCGTCAGACACATCTACAACTGAGTGTCCTTTTGGCTTTGGCCCAGCCGCTTCACTCTTTCTGGGGTTACTCGTACTTGCCCTCTTCTCTTCCCCAGTAGCATATTGGACACCTTCTGACCTGAGGGGCTCATCTTCCGGCGTCATATCTTTTAGCCTTTTGTTACTGTCCATGGGGTTTTCTTGGCAAAGATACTGGAGTGGGTTGCCATTTCCTTCTCCAGGGGATCATGCTTGGTCTGAGTTCTTTGCTGTGGCCTGTCCGTCCTGGGTGGCCCTCCACGGCATAGCCCACAGCCTCATCGAACCACGCAAGCCCCCTCGCCACGACAAGGCAGTGATCCATGAGGGAAGTTGACCACAGAGCAAATTGTAAATAGTTCATGTATGTTAAAGAGGTTGATAGGGTAGAGGGCAATGAGGCATGATAATGTTTTTTATGGAAGGGCCCCTGGAAGGCATCTTGCCTATAGGCCTCAAAAATTTGGAGACAGTCTTTATCCACAGCTGTTAGGGACAAAGTCTTATGAGTTCATCTAAATCTGTAGTTCCCTATGTGGTATCCATGGGCATATGGTACCCACCTGCTTTATCCTCAAAATATGTCTTCTCCAAAACAAACAACCAGTCCTGGCTTTCCTCCACTTCACTGTCAAAGGAGACACTTCAGAAGAGCCCAGAAGGTATCATCATTGTTCCTGCAGGGAGCACCTGTATGGAAACAGCTGCCTTCAACAAAGGAGGATGTTTGGCTTGGAACTCTCTAATGTTTTGTGGACCTCCCACTGTTTTGTGTTTGAACCCAACCCCATGGCAGCCATTTTCGGATTGGTTTCCCCTCGCCCTCCCCCCATGACATCATTTTCTTGTGGCACTCACAACAAAATTCCAAGAGTGCTCACAAGAGTGGGAACCCCTGACCTAAACCACAGAGAGATGGGGTGATCTGGTTCTGAAAGACAGGGGGATGATATGTCTCGCTTTGAGTCACCAAGGATTCTTACACTTCAAATGCTTTCACAAGAGACTGAAATCACCTGGGGCAGGGGTAATTATGCTTGGTAATGCAGAACAAAAAGCAGAGAAGAGGCATTTGTCATACAAATATGCATTCCAGCTGATGGAAGTTTATCATTCTCGTTGAATGCCCATGAAAGCAAGAAGTGATTTCTACATAATCTAATATGTAGTTAAATCCTTTCTCGTAAGCTACCCACAGAGTATCATTTCCTCCCATTAACAGTACAATATCTTGAAAGCAGGGAGGGGAAGGTAGCACAAGAAAGAGGCATTGAGTCAAATGGGTAGTTTGTTTTTTAGACTTCACCACCAACACTTATCTGCTATTTGGAATAGCAGCAATTAGCACTGGGATCAGCATGGTCCCTATGGGGCTTATAGGTGACCAGGTAGGCACTGAATCACTCCAAAACAACAGCAGGAAATGCAGGAGACAGACATATTTCTGCCAGCTGTTTCTCAACATTCCTGAATGTTGTATGAAAAGTTGCATTTCCTCCTGGAGGGAAAGGCCAGAGCCAGCATCAGGGCTCAGCATCATTGGGCAACTGCCAAGGCCCACTCTCTGCAGGGGGCCCACTGTTTACTGCCAGAGCCCCTTGGCCTTGCAGTTACAGCCTGTGCAGCCATCTCCCTCTTTGAGGAAGTATGTAAAGATAGGGACGATGAACAAAAGGGCAGTAGCAGCTCCCTGCTCATTCCCTTCCCCTGTCACTCTGGGCAATGGGTATGACCAGGTCCAGCCCAGAAGGCTACCCAAACCCTGGAGCCAGGAATGGCCATAGCTTACGTAGAGCACATACTTTGTACACTGAAGTACCCAGTTCTCTTCTCAGCATCTCTGATTAGAAAGATCTCCAGTAGCAGGATATTTTGTTTAAACAGCTGTTTTGCAAGCTGTTTCATTGTTGCAGTTTAAACATTTGTCCCATTTGGGAAACTGTAGCCTGGTGCAGGGCAAACTAGAGAACTCTACACTGGTTGGGTGGGGTGGGCGGTGGGAATCAGAGTGGATGGAATGGAGGAACAAAGATGGAGGAGAAAGTAGAACGCAGGCTATAAGAGGGGTAGAAGAATAAAACCTGATGTTATGATTCCTGCCTTGTGTTGTCTCCTTGCCTGCATTAAGTTACAAAACAGGGCTGGGGAAAACCTTTTCCTAACATCTGAAGAGATGCTGCCTGTGGGAATAAGCAGTATGCCCCATTCTCCACCTGGCCCTCTCACAGGCAACCAAGGTCAAGCTAAGATGGAGCTGACCTTCAATGGTGGAACAAGAGCCTTGCTACAGGTGCTGCCAAGGGCTCAGCACAAGCTAGGTTAGAGAACTAATGAACTAGCAAAGGCTAGAGATCACCTGAAGGCTTATATAGGGAGCTGAGACTCTCACCTTTACCTGTAGCCATACAGGGGTCCTGATCCTGCACAGACCTAGAGTGTGGAACATATCTTGAGCTGCTAGGGATGTGCTCCTAGAGATGGGAGGCAGTTGCTGAAGAGACCCCTGGGAGGCTTTGAATCTGCCCAAGGCTCTGGCTCTTGGATGGGAACCACTTGTGACTGAGACAGTGTGTGTGGGGGGGCTTCTCCTGAAGATCCTCAGGGACAAGGAGGCTGTGGTATACTGAGGACCACACTTCACTCTTGGAATCTCCCTCTTTGGAGGATTCCAGTGGGGATGGGCTGGGGTAGACCCTGACACAATACTAGGTGAGACAAACCAATGGTATAAGACAGGTTCCTATGGAGGGTATGCTCTGCCTAGGAATCCATCCAGGTTTTCTCTTAGTAAAAGATGGCCCCTCATTCAAAACTTTCCCGCAATACACTTTTTGTGCAGGCATGGCGAGGGACATTGCCCTCTCCTTGTCCCAGTGGAACATTCTGATATGTTCAACTCAGTATTCAGCTTAGCTACATGCCCTCTTCCACAACATGATACTCACACAGCAGCAAATGGCTTGAAAGAGCACAATCAATTTTTTTTAAAAAATCCTTGGCTGTGTCAAATTGTTCTTGCTCAGGTCTCAGCATGTGCAGACCACAAAGAGCCACACAGGGCTGCAAATGTAGCTTTTAGCCAAGGGCGTAGACTTTCCAATTTCCCGGGGGTGGGGCTGGGGCTGGGCCAGAGGCATTGCTATGCTAGGTCTTTAATAGAACTGAGACCCAGTGACATCATAGGGAGGAGCCAGTGACATCACAGGCCATTGTCACTATCTCTGGAGGCGGAACCATGTGGGATTTAGGAAGGGGCTCTCCAGCAATTTAGGGGGGCTGGGAACCCTTGGGAACCCCCCTAGCCATGCCCCTGGGCTGGGCTGGGCTAAGCCCAGGAAAAGGTGAAAGTTGGCCAGTGGTTAAAATGGTATCTCAGCGGTCTCCTGCTGTGTCCTTTATTTAAATTCACTTTTAGAATAGTCACTTTAAGATCTGCAAGTATAACATACCATGTGCATAAGACAGACAAATGGTCTCAAATTTGAAAGTAAGGACAGCAACACAGAAAATCCTGTAGGGGAACATTTTAAAAGTTTTCCTGGACATTCATTTACAGGAGTCTTGTTTCTTATTCATATTGGTGACTTTGTAGTGAAATTTACCAAATTATGGCATCACAGATGCCTTCATTTGGGAAATGCATGGCTGAAGTCTCTGAGCCAGAATACCAAACAGTTGCTGTGTACTCAATTTCTGAGCAATGTACAGAGTTCAGAGTAGTTAGCTCAATTTTTTAGCCTCTGGCTCACACATTTTTGTCTTAGCTCAGGAAGGATGGCTCCAGGGCAAACTAATTTATGCACTAGCCAAATTGCTCACGTACAACTTTAATGCCAATAGCCCACAAAGTAGAATTTTTGCTCACAAGACTCCACAGCTTAGAGGGCCATATATCACCCAATTCCCACCCCCGCCTTTTCCCCACTGAAACTAGCCAAAAATTGCAGTCATTATTTCCACCCATGCATCAAACATAACCACATGATATACAGTAACAAAAAATTATGTTGAAATTATGGCTGAGAACAAAGGATGTCATTGGCTTTTTGATTTTTGAAAATTAGCAGAAAAAAATCTAACTGATGCATTTCAGTCAGCAAACTGCTATATCCATTACATATTTTCATGCTTTCTGGGTTGGTGGTAGAATCCTATACTGTTGTCACATGGTAGAAAGACCCAAGAAAGCAGCTCCCATGCTGTTCAGATATGACATAAGCATATAGAACTGTTAATGGGTTGGGCCACCTCTAACTTTGAGAGTGAACTTTTCATGGGCTTAGTTCAGATCCAAAACCAGGGTTAGTTTATGAAAACAGGATTTGGCTTACAGATTATCACTCAGTGGTGGTTTCTTCTTTGCTCTGGCCGGGCATCTCTATATTCAGGAATGAGTAAAAGTGGTGCTAAGAAACCAGCCAGGGTTAAGTCAACATGGCTTCATTCATATATTGCACAAAACCATAGTTAAGACTAACTTTGGTTTAGTTATTCAACTTCAAACTATGGTTTCAGTTCCTGGTTTGAGGGTCCCTAATTAATCAGTAGAGTGGCCTGCAGTCAGTTAGGTACACTAATCAAAGTTTAATTAAATCATGGCCTCATGTTATGTTTGAACTGAGCCACAATAATTTTGAAGGGCATTGCAAAATACTCCTGAATTCTCCAGTGCCTACCAGAAAACATCTCTTGCATGAGCCCAGTAGGAATGAAGCAGAGGTGCAGAGGAACTTTTGTGCATCTCCAGTCCCTTCTGAAGTGATCTGCTCAGCATAATATCCTAGTGGATTGCACCAAGTTTGTACCACAAAAGTACGCTAGCACACTTGGTGCCTGTCATACAGCTTTGGAATTCACTTCATCTTCAGTATCACCAAGGTTCGAGCCTTAACATTTTCCAGAAGTATTTTAAATCCTTGCTTGGGATGGCTTTTAATGGCTGGTTTCTATACAGTATTGTAATATTCTAAATGTCTATTTTATTTTTTAGATTGATAGAATTATTTTAAACAGGCTCAAAGCCCTCTGGAGAGGGTTCATTAAAGACTGAATTTAAAAAGCTTTAATAAAAATGTCAAAATACTACAGAAATAGAATTATTGTAGTTTACATAAAGAGTCAAGATTCATCCTGGCGCAGGTAAAAAATATGTTCTGGGTTTTCAAAGAAATAAAGAACTATTATTTATTTATACATATTTTAAAAGGATTTATATCTTTCAACCTGAAGGTTTCTGAATGAGAAATCCTAAACCAGTCTACTCAGAAGTGTCCCATTTTTTTCAAACTCCAAGAAAGTGTTTTTAGGATTGCAGCCTGAGATGGTTAGTATTGTTGCCTTCATTGCTAATGGGAAAATGCAGCATCAATATAGCATAATGGAGGAATCAGTAACTAGCCCGAAGTTCAATTATCTGACCTTGACCCAAGGACCTCCCCTTTATTTATTTATTTTATTAATATTTTTATTGGGTATATCCTATCTATCGTCATACACAGATCATTTCTTGTCTTAATATTATGCTCATTTTCAACATTTTAACAAACAAAAAAATCACATTGAGGTTACTATTTTAACAAAATACAACTTAATCTCATTTAATCCCTCTTCTTTTCTTTATGCTCATATTTTACCCACTTCCTGAATTCCCATACAACTTTCCCCAACACTTATAATAGCCCTTTATACATTTCTTGATCATCAGTTCATTCATACATCTAATACTACATTCATTCTTCTTCTGTTCCTGAAAAGAAAAGTTGAAAGGAGCTGCCTCCGATTATGGGCACTGAAGAGAAGAGCTCTACAGCAGGAGGAAAACCTCCTCCCTATATTCGGAGGTCTTAGGGGAAGCACACCCTTTGCCTCCTGCCATACCCTAGTCTAACACTTAACACTTCTATAATATTCTTGCTTGATAGTGATTATAATCTAACTCTAGTCCTAATACCATTAAACCCAATTTATACTTATTTTTATTGCTCACAGTATAAACTATATATCAGTGCCAGAGCATATTGTTTCTCTTTCAGAGACCTCCTTCCTTTAATTTAAGAACAGCATCCACTAACTTTTTGCCCGTTGTCTCATTATGTGCAGTAAACATTTTGTTATTTAAATTGACCACCAGGTGGCCGAGCGATAGCCATCTATATGGGATCTCTTTCTCTCTCAATGTCTTTGCTGTTTCCCATAGACTTTGTCTCACGATAAGTACCTCTGGTACGACGTCAGCAAACACGAAAACACACGTATCTTCAAGGGACAGTCGTTGTTTTTCTTGTGCTATTTTAAAAAGTTTGTTTCTTATCTGTACCTCCTTGAACTCCACAATGATGTCTGGCAGAATGCCTACCACAGCCCTTTTTGAAATGTTTATCCAAAAGGTAGAGGTAGTTATATCTTCAGAGGTCTCTGTTTCTCCTGCCATGAGAAGGATCTGCTGGAGCCATTTATTTAGAGCTGCTTTAAGATTCCCCACTGCACAAAAGTTTGAGGAGACTCCACAGAGTTTAGCTTTCCTTTCTCTTAGCCTGGTCTCCTGAATGATGATTTTATTCTTGGCCGACTTTTCAAACTCGTGTAGCTCCATCAGGTCATCTGCTGCCTTCCTTGCAATTTGAAACATGGATTCAGCTTTTTTGCCCATTGCTTTTAACAATGTGGTAAGTTCATCCACTTTTTGGTTTATTGGGTCGACTGAAAGTTTGAGCAGAAATTCCTTCTTTAATTGCTCAACACCACTGCTCAAGGTTTTTATCTCACTTTTAATTTCTTCCTTTATTTCTGTCAATGCCTGCATAATTTGTGCCTGATAGCTTTGGTTGGAGTTGCTTCCAGCTGCTGCCATCTCTTTGAGTGAAGAAATATCTTGGTCTGACTCTTCCGAGTTATTAATATCTTTCCTTGGGGTTCTATAAAGCAGGTTTTTGGCTCCCTTCTTCCCTTGCGTCCTGCCCCTGCCTGGCATTGAAGGTTTTTTTCAAAGTTACCTTTGCTTTTAAGGAGCAAAACGTTGTTCTTCATTGGGAATAGCAGGAGAGCATAAGGGATGCGGCCGACCGGAAGCTCTGCTGCTACACGCCCCTGACCTCCCCTTTATTTTGAAGAAAAGTTGCTTCCTCTCACCTGAGCCAAGAAAGAAGCTGTTTTCATTATTTACATGAGAGGCTTCAATCACCAATACTTCAGATGTGAGCCACTGACTCACTTCTGCAAATGCAGAGACAGAAGCAAAGGACTCTTTAAGGACTCAAATTCCTGCAATGTCCAGCTGATTTGGGTGAGACTCTGTCTCACACACGTTCTTTTTCTTTTCAACCCCCTTCCTCAGACAGGCTCTTTCTCCTTCACACTCAGACATGCACACAGGCATTTTCTCTCTCTTTCACACAGAGACATACACACAGGCACACACAAACACACACTTTCTTTTTCTTTCCACACACCCCCACAGGCTCTTCATGCTCAGACATACATGGAGGCACTTTCTGTCTCTCACACAGAGACATACACGCAGGCGCACACATGTTCTTTTTCTTTCCATCACCACCTCCATTTCTCAGGCAGGCTGTTTCTCCTTCACAGTCAGACATACAAATACTGCCCCCTGGCCTTCTGAAAGGGAAATGAGATGGGGGGTTCCCCATTGCAGGCACTTCATTAAAGACAAGCCCGTTTCAGGACAACTGTGGTTCAAGACCAAGTTGGAGTCCAGCGGCACTTTTAAAGACTCACAGACACAGTTTTCTTCTGGGTGTAAGCTTTCCTGGACAAGCACACATCCTTACTGTTCTCTGTGCATGTGTGCAGGAAAGCAGCTCCACGTGCAGCCCTCCAGCTCCTCTCCAGGCCAAACTGAGGGCTGCTGGGAGCTGGGGGTGGGGCTTAGCTTCCAGGAAGCAAGCCCCCACCACCCTGACTTCTGTCCCAGTCCCAACCCAGCCAAACTTAATCTCAGAAAGTGGTGGGGGAAAACCCTCTGCTTTCAAAATGGGGTGGTGGTGGTGGCAAGGCTCTGTCTGTCTGGGGGGGGGTCTGAAAATTTGGGAAGGTGCCAGCTCCCCAGCCCCCATGAAGTTGATGCCTATGCTTTTAGCCAGATTCACAATATTCACATTTCTGGACACAGTTCTGCAAGTTCTGGACACAGAATTCAGTATTGTGCAAACTTCAGCTTGTATCCCTCCCCCCCCCCCAATTTCCTCACCTTAAAATGGTCAAGATAGCTGAGACAGTATGCAGGCATGGTGGGGAAGTGCCAAAAGATAGGAAAGGGAAGCTTCCAGATGCCAAACAATGGGGCTAAAAAGTCAAACAAAATCATATCGAGAAAATCTGTGCAAATATGTTTTTCAACTGCATAATGTGTTGTATTATGGGTACTGCACCAAATTTGTCACCTTTATTTGCTTAGCTGTAAAGTATAAACCACTGTATGTGCAAGATGAAAGCAAAAATATAGAATTTGTCATGTCTCCCACCTACTGATAGCCAGCCATACCGGTCAATGGGCCAGATTCTCCCTACGGCAAGCATGGCTATTGTCAGGTCCTGGAGTAACCACTCTGTACACAATAGTCCTTAAGCAGGTTCATTGGTAAGGTATGGATTCTGGTTGGGTGAACTCCTTTGCCAGAACTGGCAATCAATAATACACACACAGAATTCAAAACATTGGGTCCGCCCAACAATTACACATAACCAGCATTCAGACTACTACAGGTCATGAAAGAATATACAGCCTAACTAGCTATATCTCAAAACTCCTGTTTCCCAAGGCCACAGATCCAGCTGGGACCTGTGAACCATGTGGGGGTAACTTAAGGAAAATTACAAGTGGTGCCTCAACCTCACACCATACAAGCATTCACACACTCCCCCCCCTTAGGAATGTCAGGGAGGGCAGATAAGAGAAAAAACAGGACTAACAAAGAGGCTAAGCAATCAAGGGTTACAAAAGCAAGAATAAGCCTTAACAGCATAGGGCATCAATACACAGTTATTCATCATGGAGCAGATGGTACATGATACAGCCCCTGGTAAGGGTCTGAACCTGACAACTATTGATTTTATATGTTTTAATGTGTTTTAAATTTTATTGTATTTATTGAAATAATGTGACCCGCCCTGAGCCCATTTATGGGATGGGCGGGATATAAATGTGAAAAATAAATAAATGCTGATCTGTGCCCAGTCCATATAGCCCAGTCCCAAGTGCCCGAGGCAGAGCATGTTGTCCTCATGAAATCCTCCCTTTCTTTTGCAGTCCAGAATGGCCCCAAGGAGCTCCCCATCCTGACCAGCATTCCGACCATTTTCACCCCAAATCCTGGAGTAGTAATCAGTTCTGAGAAAACAGGTAAGTGCTTCCCAAATTCTATTTCTAAGAAAGAGCTTTTTTTCCTAGTAGTCAGAGCAGGAGCGCTGGTTCTGCCTTCTCCCCTGCAATCCAAGAATGCTTCATATGTTGCAAATTTCAGGCAGGAGTGGACTCCTACCAGCCATCCTACCTAGACACAGAACACACACATTCATGCAAAAAGCCTCTTGCATGAATAGCCACCACATCCTAACAGCCCTACATGGCCCAGGATCAGGGTACTTGAAGGACCACTTACTCCCAGAAGAACCTCTCCAATAATTAAGAGTTTCATCAGCAGTCCTGCTCTGTGGATTTCCATGGTTTGAAATAAGGGCTACCAGAGCCAGGGTCTTTTTTTCTCTGGGGCTCCTAGGTTGTGGCATACCCTTCCTACAACTGACACCGACACAGTTGAGGTTTGGGCTCCAGCATAAGACCTTTCTTTTATTGAGGCTTGTTGTAAAGTTTGTTGGCCAGCCTTCTGAATACCACCTCTGAATACTGTCTGGGAACACTGTAGGAAGATGGGCTGTGTGCAGAAACACCCCGGTGTGAGCTCTGACACGTCCTGCGAACACTGATCCCATGGTGCCCACAAAGTGGTTTTAGTGGATGAGGCCAGGAGGGGGTTTTGCCAGTAAGCCTTCTGATTGGTCACTGAAGATCTGATTGGCTGTGCAGATTTTATAAATGCTGCTTTGGCAGCAGCTGCTACCACAGCACAAATATCTTCACTGTGTGACCGAAGGTAAGCTGCTGCAACCCTTGTGTGGCTGGCTCCACCTCCTGTGGCAGCCATTTTGTGGTTGTGCCCACCTAGGGTTGCCAGCCCCCTGGTCCAGGTGGGGGTTCCCCCACTTTTTTGGGCTCCTCCCCACCACCAGTCAGCTGGCCAGTGGGGGAACTCCACCTACAAATGCCCCAAAACGTGGCACAATGTTGCACAGTGACACTAGTTTTGGGGCAAAACTCTATGGTAAATTTGGGCTCAACCATAGAGTTTTGCCCAAAACAAGAGCATTGTTGCATGACAGTGGTATGATGTCATCACTTCTGGGTGACATCATCACACCACGTGTGCTTTGCACACCCAGCAGAAGATCTCAGCAAGGCCCAGAGATCTGCCCTGCCAGGAAGAAGATAGGACCTGGCAATCCTGTGCCCACCATACTGTGTCAAAATTCTAAAGGTGCCCACTGGTTCAAAAACATTGGGGACCCCCACACTAAAGAATGCTCAGGCATGGTCTGCATACATGAAAGAAACTTGGGGTGGTCAAATAAACTCCAGTACAGTTCCTTCCTATGAACAGCTCTCTTCAAATAGCAAACTAGCACAGCAGGAAGAAAGTTTCTGACCCACTCTTTTTGGCTGTGGTCATACATGCCATTTGGTATGGAGAGGAAGCTAGCCTATTTCCCCTGGTTGAAATTGACATGGCAATACGCAATCACACATCCTTTGTAGCTATGGGCCCAGCCCGTCACTGCCCAAGCAGACAGCATGTGGCCGAGTGGTTTTTTTTTTCACTGGCAGTTTAAAGTGGTCTCATCTACCTCCTCAGCAGCTGACCATATGTCAGGTAGCCCTGTCATGTGATTGGAATGCGGAGGGAGTACTTTCAGTCTCCCATCCTTTGTACTTTTTACTCACTGTCTGTTATCAGGTCTCTGATCTTGTATTCTCCAGCTGCTGGAGTCTTATGCTGGGAACCAACAGTTTCTAGAATGTTGTGCTAAGCTTTGCCCAAATGAGCGAATGGCTGCTGGTACTGAGACCAAAAACTGTTTGTCCCCTTGGCTTTGCAGGGGGAAATACCATCTTGTTCTGCTGCATGTGTTAACCTGGGTGCTCATAAGTGCATTTGTATACATCTGCACTAGAAAATCCCCTATTTCACACATTCAAGTGATCCAGAAGAGGGATCTGAAATCTGAAGAGTAACTCTATTGCATGTGTGTGTGCCTGCAGGCACATAACAGTCCTGACAGAGAGGAAGCTGGGAGAGACCTTTTCTTGCCTGAGATGCTGGAGAGATGCTGCTGGTCAGAGTAGACAGTTGTCAACTGGATGGACCATACATATATATGTAGTGGCCTTATACTGAATCAGACCATAGGTCCATCAAGGTTAGTATTATCTACTCAGACTGACAGCAGCTCTCCAGTGTCTCAGGCAGTAGTCTTTCATATCACCTACTGCCTGGTCCTTTCAACTGGAGATGCCAGGGACTGAACCTAGGACCTGCTACATGCAAAGCAGATGCTCTACCACTGAGCCACGGTCCCTCCCCAAATGAGCTGGCTTAGTATATGAGGCAGTTTCACATGCTCAGAGATTTTTTTAAAGCACTTCTTTTGTTTTTTGCTGATGATTCATCACTGAGTTTTATTCTGCATAGCATTTTGCCACTTTTATATTGCAGCTGTTTTTATATAGATTAAAATCTTGCATTGCTTCGTTAAACAATTTTCTGTCATTGTTATGTTCTCACCAGTGGGGACCAGCGATACTCGTGGGGAGGATCAGGGGGGATCCCTCCTCCCACTTCTGCTGATTCCCTCCTTAAGGCTCAGGGCGGGGACTCATGGGGAGGGAAGGGATTTCCCCCCTCCCATCACCAAACAGCTCCAGCCTCCACTATGTCCTACTGAGCCCTGTGGCAGGGCTGGAGCAGCCATTGGTGTGCTTCTCTGCTGCTGCCAGACCCAGTGCAGCAGCCAGCATCCTCCGCTGTCATGGCTGGGCTGGAGCAGCTGCCAGGATGCTCTTCTGCTGCTGCTGGGCTCAGAATGATAGCAGGCACCACCGTGGCCAGGTTGGAGCAGCTGCTGGCAGATCTCCTGGGCTACAGATGGTCTCACTGCTGGGCCCAGTGAGACTTCCCTGGCTGCGCTGCTACTGCTGAACACAGTGCGGCTCCCTTGTCCCACCACTGACCGCCTGAGGTAAGTGCTTCTGTGTGCTTGCACAGAGAACACTACTTTACTTTTGGGGGGATTTAAACTCCCCATTTTTTTAATTTTCAGATTTTTCTGGATACCTAGGAAGTGCCCAAAGTTTGCAGAAAAATCTCTTTAGCCTCCATGTGGCCCTGATCCACAGATTTAGCTATCCACAAATAGAGGCCACACGTGGCTAACAGCATATAGGTAATTTAACTTTATTTACAAAACCTGGTCATATGTCACAGTTTTGATGTGGTTTTTAGAATTATTTCTCAAACATTTAAACCAATCCATCCAAAGAGTCACTCAACACAGAACTCCAAAGTGTTCAGTGTATTGCAGTTCACAAGCACGAGAGGTAGCCTCTCTCATGTATCTCTCACTCAGGGGTGCAGCATGCTAAACCCTGTGACAGCATCCTGCTTACAAAGGCAATGCTATCTCCTGTGCCTAGTTCAACATACACTAATGAGCACCTTTCCTGTTTTGGCAGGATATATTTATATTTCCCATCAGTCATTTCCCTTGCCTTGAACATTAAATGAAACATACCCAGTCAGTCCGGAGTGTATACATGGCCCACCTCAAGTGCAAGCCTGGTCAAGCAGACTAGAGTAGTCCTAGGCAGGCCAGAGGTCAGATAGCCTCAGGGCCAGAGACAGACAACATGTCCACAGAGCCCAGTAGAAGCTATATCAGGACCAGGACCCAAGATGCATAAGGGGCATTTCAAGTTTTAGCCGAAGTGTTGTCCAAGGCAAATCATTTTTTACTTATCTTATATGGCAACTGGATGCTTTACAAGGATTAAAACGACTCAGAGTTCACGTGGGTTCAAAAACTCGAGAAATAGCAATGCATGGGCTCTGGCAAATGTACAAAACCAACTGTGCTATTGTAAGTAGAGTTTAAACCTTCCATTGATTTCAGTGGGAGGCGTAGCTACGCTTACAATGGATTGTTCTACTGCTGTACATTGTTTATAGTTGTCATATATCTGACCGCCTGCAAACAAATATAGTTCCATGACTTTGCATTTTACTTTGATGCATAAAAGTATTTCAAATGACCTTTGGGAAGCATAATATGCAATGAGTCAATCTGGTTGATCTGATTTTTTTAAAAAAATAAATAACCAAAAATAACAGACATCTGAATACAAATCTGTGAAAACCTTGCATGTTATACAAACTAACCAATATTTCCCATTTTACATTCTTAAGAGATTTAAACTTGTTCCATGACTCAGTCACCATGGTTTTCAAGATGGCTGAAGACTTAGAAAAATACATGCACCAGAGAAGGGTTTCATTCTGTGGTTCTTAAGTTTTAGTCCACTACTGCCTACCACTTTTGCAACACAACCTTGAATGCTCCCCCAGTTAAAAAAGAAAATTAGGACATCAGAACAGCATTCAAACAACTTGATTTATAGAACTGCTACACATATACGAAGCATAGAATTAATGAGACTTGTGCCCAGTAGGCCATCAGCCAACTCCTTAATATTAGGCTTTATTCCTGTTTGCTGAGTGCTGCTTTAATGGCCTGGAGCAGAAATCTAGGATTTTCCATTTTTCTGATGCCTCCCTTCTTACCCAGGTCCTCCATTACTGGTGATGTTGCTGATTGGGGGCTTTGTGCTCATCTCCTCTGCCTTACTGCTGCTGGCTTTCCTCTGCCTTAAGAAGAGGTAAGTAAATTTTCCCTTTCTTGGCCCAGCAATTGCAAGGGGGATCTCCTCCAAACCTAACCTTGGCAGGAAAGAGACCTCACAAGGAGCACTGTATATCCTTCCTAGAATCTACTGCTGATATGAACACCAAAGGAACACCAAATTTGGAACAAAGAAAGATTCAACCTAAAAAGTTTCCACAAAGAGGCTATTTGTAAAGTTTACATGCTACCTCTACAGAGACCTGCTCAAGGCAACTCACAAAGTAAAAACAATACAATATAATCATTTTTTGAAAGAATTATTAATGTTAAAACAAACCATAAGAATTGGGGGGGGGGATATAAAAACAGCATGAAATAAGATTTAACAGCCTAAAACAATATCCCCCAAACAGCCCTTGGGGCTAGAAGCAGGTCATAAAACAGCTTAAAAATAGAGAACCCCGTCTCAGTTAAAAGCCTGAGTAAAAAGAAATGTTTTGGTTTTGTAACTAAAGGACAGTAAAGCAGGTGTCAAGTGAACTTCAGGGGGAGGCACTCCAAAGGCAAGATGCCATCACTGAAAAAGCACCATCTCTGATTGCTACCCACCTCACCTCTGCAGGTGGAGACAAACAGCATAGCATAGGAAGGAGATATTTTGACATTTAGCTTGGAGTGTATGCCTTGTGAGACCATGTCACATTACACATAGGCTGCAGTTACCTCCATGAACATTCTCACCATAAGCAGATTGCCTCCAGCCCTGTATAAAAATAAGTTTGCAGGAACTATTGGGCAGCCATCAAGGAATTCATTGCATATTCATGACCCAAGCATGCACAAGACATTGTCAGTTTTGTTGCACTCCTGGTGCAAATTGTTTGGATGTGACTCAGTAGCTCTGTGGACTTCTGCACACTGAAATTCAGAAGTTGTTTTCAACTATTTTTCTTTAGTGGTCCACAAAATTGTATTGTATTCTTGCACCAAGCGGGGGCAGGGTAGGGGGTTTCTAAATTCTCTGTGCAACAATCCACTAGGTCTTCTCTCTCCCTTGGCAGGAAGACAGCGGTTGATCAAGACTGTGGTCTTGTAAAAGGTAAACCATTCAGAACCATTCATAGGACCTGGAACAACAAATGTGTAATTTGGTCATTAACAGTGACTGTGGGAGGAGGGGGAATATAGGGGAAGGGGCTAACTTTTTTGTAATACTATTTCCCTGGTCAAAAATGCCTCTTCCTTAGGCTGCCTTAAAACCCAGTAGGTGAAAAACACAGTCAGAATCTGGGTACCTGTCTTTTTTGCCTCCTGGTGTTTAAAGGAGTGTGAGACAGAGCTATCTGAGATTGCACAAATGACAGGCAGAACAATTTAAACTTCTCTTCCCCAGCGCTGCAGCACTGATCTGCACTTTCCATAAGTTTCCTGTAAGTTTTCTGTCTGTATTAGTGGTACTCTCTCTGTGGTTCACGGAGAGCCACATTCACAGTTACCAGAACAAAGAGCCACATTAGTACTGTATACCCTGTGCACAACCTCAAACACACACATACTATGATTATTAAATATATAAGAATTACCTTTCCTCATAGTACTTCTCAGCATGTAGGGTTGTCTCTCCTCACCACTGTTAAACCTCAGCCAGCTCTTGTGTCTCTAGAGAGTGGGGAAGGGCTTCTCTCTCTGCATTTCCTCTTTCTCCTCAACCTGAGAGAGAAGGTGAGAGAGAGTGAGATTGCCAGCACACCCAGAGGGCACCAAGCTGATCATGGAAAAGGGTGAGTAAAACCAACACCCACACTGTGGCCAGCTTGCCCTTTTCCTGGGATGAGAGCTCAGAAGCCACAGAGATGGGGGAGGGAGTTGCTGGAGAGGACAGGATCTTTGCTTTCATCCTTGGCAGGAGGCCTGCCACTCAGGGAGACTCACAACTTAATTGTCTTCCAGCCCCTGTGCTGGTGGCTGGTTCAAGATAGGAATCACCAACACAGCGCCTACCAGGCAATGGCCTTGCTCACTTTCCTCGAACATGGGGTAGGCGCCAAAGTGGGTAGAAGTGTCCAGAAGAATCACAGGTGGCATATCAAAGAACCATATTTGGCTCCTGAGACACTCAGTGAGTATCAGTGGTCTACAAAAAACAAACTCTAGAACATTTAAGACTGTTTTTTCTTAACTATTTGTTTTAGCTCTGGCACTCAGAGGCATTCTTCCTTTATTTCTACCCCCTGAGAAGAGGTTGTCATTCACAGTGAAGCTGTTATTGACACTGACTTGAAATCATTGGGCAGGGACTGTGGCTCAGCTGTACATTATTTGCTTGGCATGCAAAAGATCTCAGGTTGAATCCCTGGCATCTCCAGTTCAAACGCTTGGGTAGGAGGTGATGTGGAAGTTCTTTGCCTGAGCCTCTGGAGAGCCACCACAGTACTGACCTTGACGGATCAATTCAGTATAAGGCAGCTTCATGCATATTCATGTGTGTGTCACCACAAATATTGCAAAAAATACTGGAAAACACTGGGGTTGTTTTCCCAAAGTGCAATTGCTTAAGGCTTTTAATTGATTTCTCCTGCCAACCTTTAATTCTGCTGTAGGCTACCCAACATCAGAGGCTAGCCAGGTCTGTTCCAGATGCAGCCTGCAACTGTCCACTTCAGAAATGGCCTTGTTCCCTGGGGCAGGGGCCTCAGCAGACTTCAGCAGAGCTCTGTTACCAGGTAGGTCACAACTGTGGTAGGATAGCTGAAAGCCACCAGGTGACTCATTATTGCATGTATTGTTGAAGACAAATTCCAGAAGAGCAGCTGGGTACATGTGTTGCAGCCAAAAGAATGAGTCTTGTGGCACCTGGAAGGTCAACACATTTATTTAGGCAGAAGCGTTTGTAAGTAAGACTCCAAACGCATGAAGATCTGTTCAGCTGACATAGAAATTTATACCCAACAGGAAAACAGGGTTGGAGGGTTATTACAAAGAAAAGTCCGAAAATGTAATCATCAACATTTATTACGATAAAAAGATTAGCAGTTTACCAGCAAAATTTGCATACAAACATAAAATTTATATATATGGATTAAAATTCGTAGCCTTAGAGGTGTAATTGATTATACATAGAATGTTATTCAAAGGTTTGGATGACCTGCTTTCTTACGGACAAAGCCTCAGCACAGAATTTGGCCACTTTAAGAGCTGATCGCATTAGATTGGTCTGCCCATCCATCCATTTCTGTAAAGAAATCTATGTCAGACCATACCTGACAAACGGCTTCCTGAACTTCTGCGTAATTAGTTTACCATTAATTAGATTAGTGATTAAGCTGATTGATGGTGTTCTAATTAAGGGAGAGATGCCCCGAAATGCTCCAAAATCTAGTGGGCTCTCCTCGGCAGCCTGCCAGGGAGGGCCCTTCCATGTGCCACACTTGGCTTACCCAGCCACTCTACCCACCTGGGAGGGGCAGCTGACTCCTGCCTGCAAGGGGAGGGGAAGGAGAGAAGCACTCACTGGAGCACTGCAGGCAAGGAGGAGGAGAGCGGGAGTGAGAGGCTGTGTGTGACTCCTACTGCTGGCATGAGGCAGAATTCCTGGACTCGCTTGCACTGTCAATGAGACGTCACTGCTGCTACCATGGAATTTTCAGCCTCCAACTCTGAACCCTAAGTGAATGGAAATTGTGAGGAAAGGGATGTTTGCACACTCACAAGGCAGGTGGTTTGTAAAAGCAAATGAGTTGTCTGCCCCAGAGTACACTCAGGTTGTCCTGGCCCCGACTGGGATGGCGCCGGGAGCGGCAGCAATGGGTCGGATGCACCGGCAAAGTCCCCCGCCCTGGGTGCCAGGGACCGCAGCGGCTGGGAGAGGGCCCCGCTGACGCCCCCCAGCCCTGGGAAAGCACTCACCGGCAGCGGCGGCACGCTGCAGAGAGGAGGCGGCGTGGGGCAGAGGTCCTTGGCAGGGGCCAGAGCAACGGCGGACGGCGAGTTGTGGACCAGGTGGGAGAGGCCCGGCCCACGGCGCGAGCGAAGGCACGACCCAACAGCAGCCCTGTGGAAGGAGGAGCTGGCAGACGACATTGCCCAGGGCCGGAAGGGTGGGTGCCGGCCTTTGAACGGAGGCGGGGACCGGGATGGGGAGGAGCCAGGAGGGAGTGCGAGGGTAATAAAAGAAGGGGAACGGGAAGCGGCCGGCTGGCTGGGACTGGCTGGAGAGCACATGCTAGCGAGAGAGACGATGTCCCAAAAGCTTGAGAGGCCAGACCCAGGGCGGGCAAGAGCGGTGAAGGGAACCCTCTGAGGAAGCCCACCTTCTGAGGCCGCTACCCAGGCCTTCTGAGGTCTCCGCCAATAGCCCTCCTGGCCCCTCCGCCGTGCCTGAGCGGGGCTAGAAGGCTGGGCCTACCTCTTGGGCCACCCGGCCGACAGCAACAGACAGAGGGCGCCCTCCTGTGAGCCAGGGAGGGCGCCACACAGGTGAATGCCTCCCAGAGTTGAGTAAATCCAGAGGCAGGCAGAGAGGGGCCTGTGTGGATCTTCCCATTTATTATGCCTTTGACATGACTCCTGAGAAACCAGACTGCTGTCCCCATTCATCTTTGCCATGGAGACATTTCCATGCTTAAGTGGCCTCGGAAGGGGATCTGAGAGGAGTGCATGCAGCCAATATGGGATGGGAGGCCAGTGTGTCTGAGGAATCCAACCAGACATGCACCAGGAGTTCCATGCCAGCAGTGTCCAGCGATTTTTTGAAAATGCACACCAGAGACTTTTTTAAAAAATCGCTCAGGACAGGAACTTCTTGTGCACATCTCCAGGTCAGCTGTGATCCTATCGACGGGGTTTGTGTGGGGGAGCTGGGGAGGGAATCAGTGGGTCAGCCGTGCAGCAGAATGGAACGAAAGTTTTTGACAATAAAAGGGGGAGACTGGGGTGGGGGGCTCTGAAGATACAATAGGGGGCTCAGCCCCTAGAGCCCCACCACTGGCTACAGTCTTGTTTGATACTCTCTATCTTCTGGTACAGCAGATGACTTTAGTGATAGGTTACATACAGGTGTTAGTAGATCAACTATTTCAGACCCAAGTTCCTTAAGAACTCTCAGGTGTACGCCATCAGGGCCTGGAGACTTATCAGTTTTTTATTTCCCCAATAGATGTAGAACTTCATCTCTGGTTACCTCAGTTTGAAGTTCATACAGATCAGAAGTCCACAGCCCCTGCTCCCAGCAGCAACAGCAGAGGGTGGGGCCTGCAATTAGCCCCAGGCAAACCAACCTTGCTCAGAGAGCAAACAGACCAGACAAAAGACTCAGACACAGGCAGTGTTCCCTCTAAACTGAGTTAGTGTAAGCTAGCTCAGTTTTTTAGCCTCCGGCTCACATACTTTTGTCTTAGCTCGGGAAGGCTGGCTCCAGAGCAAACTAATCTATGCAGTAGTCAAATTGCTCGCTCACAACTTTAATGCCAGTAGCTCACAAAGTAGAATTTTTGCTCACAAGACTCCACAGCTTAGAGGGAGCACTGGACACAGGCAGAACCACCACTCATCCCTGTTGAGTCTAATGCTGATAGTATCACATCTGCATATGAATGGGAGAGGCTAAAAGGGATCTGGTACCCTGAATAAAATACAGGATCCTTAATTACACAGAGAGAGTTTGTATACATGCAACTTACATACAGACAAGCCTTGTGCCCCGTAGGAATGATGAATGTGCGTGGAAGGTGGGAGTGGATGCAGCAGACATGATCATGCAGCCCCTCCCTCCATTCATTTTGTGCAATTTCCAAATGTGTCAAATGTCAATGAATGCAAAAGTTATTCAGTGAAAATAAAGAATCCTTACTTCATACAGCGACAAAACAAAAGGTATTGAGTGGAAATAGGGAACCCAGGACTATCTGTGTATTTACTAGCCTCAATATCTGGAGTACATCCACAGTCTCCAAAGATACAGCATGGGGAAGATAAGGGGTCCAGTTTCAAAGGCCTATCTTGAATGGCTTGTTTGTTCCTCCTTATGAAGCAGATAAAAGGTTAATTCTGAGCAACAGGGTTGGTTTGCCCATAAATTAAGCTCAGGCCAATGCTGTCCATTGTCCAGAAGGAGCCCTGTCTTCTAAGGACAGCCCCAGAGCAGCAAACTGGCTCCACTTATTCCATGCAGATGGGTACAAACACTTGGTCCATTGATTTTCTTTTCTGAATTCTTTCCATGATGTTGAAAAGATGGCATGGGGAGAAGAAAAGGGGCCTGGAGCCATTAGCAAGCACCTCCACCTTGGAGCAGCTGGTGGCTGTGCCATTCAGACCATGAGCAAGAATCAGGAAGCTGGGGGGCTTTGGGGGAATATCCAGGTGGCAGTCCCACAGAACCCCCAACCAAGTCCTGATTCATGAGCAAAAATTCCAGTCTGAATGTGTCAAATTGCTGAGTGTATGTCCAGAGAGACAGTATGCTATTGGATTGGGAAGGTCTGAAACTGAGACACAGCTCACTGGACAAGTCTATCTCAGCCTAACCACTGAGACAGCTGAGCCTCAAGGGGGAGACATTCCCAAGTGAGGTGCCACCACTGAAAAAGTGGCATAGCTGATCACCACACCTCTCCCGGCAGGAGGGCACAGAGAGAGCAGGGCTTGGGAGGAGGATTTTAACTGGCAGCCTGGCATTGAAGAAGTGAGCAGTGACTCACAAAAGCTCATACCCTGCCACAAACCTTGTTGGTCTTCAAGGTGCTACTGGACTCTTGCTCTTTTCTGCTGCTACAGACAGACTAACACAGCTACCCATCTTGATCTATCACCTTGGCCTATATAATGGATACAAAGTGCTAGCATGGTTTATGACAGGTGCTTGCAGTGTCATGGCTAAAAAGTTTTGACAGGATCAGGATTTGCATAAATAAGTTCTAGCACAGAGGTAAGAAAGAGTTAGGTCCAGGCACACTGTGCTCACACACCTGAATGGAAGACAAGTTTCTCCTCCTGTTCAGGCTCACTTTCTCTGGCAATGGTACAACTGAAGTTTCCCTTCACTGACAGACTGAGTGCCAGCCAGAACACCAATAGGGATTTCTGAGGCCTGGCAAACATAATGTTCTGGCTTGGTGGGTACCCAACACAAACTTGAAGTGTGCTCAGAATATAATCCTCTACCATGCTAAAACAGGGAATCTGGAAGGGGCTGGCATCCTACACAGCTGGAAAGCACCACAAGGCAGTGGAAGATCTGCCCCCTTTCGTCTCCCTTCTGAGTAAACAGATTCTGGAGTCATCCTTGGCCTCTTTGGCCACACCCCTTTGGCCAGGCTACCCTGATCTAGTAAACTGACTCCCTCTATCAGTTGTACAGCTGTTGGAAAGCTCAGTCTGAGAAAAAGGGCCATGTTAGTAAGCCACAGCTATGTGGTCCTTTGAACAGAGTTCAGGAATGCTAATTGGACCACCTGTGAAAAGTACTGAGACTGACGAGTGATTTCAGCTCTCATACTTCTTTATTAGATCAGGAACAAGACAACTGAAGCTGGCTCACGGGCCAGCTTTTATTTCCAAAGAAAACCATACCCCAACACACACACACCGTGATTGGACTATTTACATTGATTGAGTTATCCCCTAGGATTCCTGCTCCCCGATTGGAAGTGAGCTAGGATCCTACTGTCCATTGTCCTCTGGAGCGAAGCTCAGGCACTTCGCCCGGCCACATGTCGGACCGGCTGAAATCGGTCCGAGCACGTGGCTGGCCTGAGCACATGTTCTGTGCTGGGTACATTACACCCCACCCCTTTTGGTCCGAAAGACACCCGCAGACATAGTTCTTTAAGTAAGCCGGAGGCTTTCTTTCCCTCGTAGAGTGGCGCGTAGCTGGGGCTGTTGGAGACACCGGCGCCAGTGTTCTGGGCGGGGAGCTTACTGGTGCTGGTGAAGGTGGCATTGCAGCCGAGGACTCGTTTGAGGCGGTCGGGGCTCCCGGAGATGGGTTGACGTCTTGGGTGTTGGGCGGAGAAGGCCAGGCGGTGTACACCTACTGACCCTCCCAGCTGGCTGTGTCAGTGACAATTTCAAATCTTATTGGCTACACTGTCCGTTGGATACCTGGGGGCTGGACAGAGGAAGCTGGCTGGCAGGCAGATGGTTTCTCCAGGTAGCTGATGGCTCTTCTATTGTTCAGGTGTATGGCTCGGGTGGGGAAGGCACTTAATCTCATCATGCAAACGACTGGCAGAGGAAAAGTCCTTTGTCTGCTGTATGGCCCTTAATCCATGTATGTGACATGCGGCAGGTATGCAATGGAGTCCCTCAGAGTAAAAAGACAGGTTTTTTCCCCTTCCCTTGGCATCCATTTTACAGTCTAGCAAGTACACAGACCATGTGGCAACAGCAAACAGTCCATAGCAAAGCCCCATAATGGCGTCGGGGCTAACAGACGGGTGCCGTCGCTGGGGTCCCCACCAGGCTGGGGAACACTGGGGAAGGCTGTTGCTCCAGGGCTGTTGCTCCAGGGCCTCCTGGGCTTCGGGCTCCTCAGTCATCTGGTGCCACATGGCGATGGAGTTGGTCGATGTGGCGGTGGAGCACGGTGCCATCTTCACAGGAAACCTCATACGAATGGGGCCCCCTAACCCTTACCACCTGTGCCTGGATCCACTGTGGGCCTCTGGTGTAGTTCTGAGCATATACGGGATCTTCCGAGAAGACCCTTCGGGCGGCTTCCTGGTCCTCAGTTACCGGCTCGCACTCCAGGGCCCAGTCTGGGTGTAGACGGTTCATGTGCATCGTGAGGCAGCGATCCAAGAGGAGTTCCACTGGACTGCATCCTGTGGTGGAGTGTGGGGTGATGCGTTGTTCAAAAAGGAAGGAGGCCAGTTTGTAATCCCAGTCCAGGGAGTCAAGCCAGCGTAGTGCATCCTTGGCAGTCTGGACCATCCATTCCACTTGGCTGTTAGTGGCGAGGTGGAACGGAGTGGAACGCACACGCTGGATCCCGTAATAAGCAGTGAAGTCCTGGAACTCCCCAGATGTGAATGCAGTGCCATTGTCCATTACCAGAGAGTCCGGCAGTCCTTGGGCACTGAAGATCCGCCACATGGCCTTGATGGCGGATCTCGAGGAAGTGGATGGCACTGGAACGACCTCAAGCCATTTGCTGTAAGAGTTGACTAGAATGAAAAAGAATTGCCTCTGGAATGGCCCCACGAAATCCAGGTGGAGCCGAGACCAGAGGCGGTGGGAGGACTCCCAGGCTCTCTCTGGAGCCTGTGGCGGTTTGGGGCATGAGGCCTGGCAGGGCTGACACCTTTTCACCTTATCCTCGATGTCCCAATTGAGGTCTGGCCACCAGACATAGCTCCTTGCTGACGGCTTCATCCGTACCACTCCCGGGTGATGCTCATGCAAAGCCTCCAAGACGCACTGCTGGAGTGGAGCCGGAATCACCACCCGGCCTCCCCACATCAAATACCCTTTGTATGTTGACAGTTCATGTTTCCTTGTTACAAATGGAGTGAACTCGGGGCCCTCCTTGGCCACTGGCCACCCCCTCCCCACCCAGTCCAAGACCTGGCAGAGAATTTTATCCTGGGCCAAGAGGCGGGCCACTTCCCACACATGGACCGGCCGGTTGGGAAGCCTCTCCAAGAGGGTGATTGTGAGAGCAGGAGCCAGGTAAGAGTCCACGACGGGCAGGGGCAGGTGGCTGAGGGTGTCTGCATGGCCCATGGCCTTACTGGGCTGATGGGTGAGGGAACAGGAGTACCCCGCCAGAAAGATGGACCATCTCAGGACCCTGGAGGAGACTATCTGCGGTGTCTGGTGGTCTGGTGCGAGGAGGCCCAGGAGCGGTTTATGGTTGGTCATTACCTCGAAGGGCCGGCTGTAGAGATAGTGGTGAAATTTTTTTACACCAGCCACTATCGCTAACATCTCCTTGTCTATCTGCGCGTAATTGCGCTCTGCAAAAGACAAGGTCCTCGAGTAGTAGGCGACCGGGACTTCCTGGCCGTCCAGCAACTGGTGGCCCAAGACAGCCCCAACCCCTTAGGGAGAGGCGTCGCACATGAGGACCACTGGAAGAGTTTCTGTAAAGTGGTGCAAGACCGAATTTAGAAACCAGTATATCTTTGACACCCTGGAATGTCACCACATGCATCGCCCCCCAGTCCCAAGGCACGTCCTTGTCCTGGAGACGGTGGAGCGGTTCTACCATGGCTGCCTTGAGGGGTAGAAAAGCATGATAGAAATTGAGCAGGCCTAAGAAAGCCTGAAGTTCAGTCTTGGACGAGGGCAGGGGAGCGTGTGTAATTGCCCTAACTTTATCGTCCATGGGGTGGATCTCCTGGGCGTCCACCGCAAACCCCAGGAACTCAATGCGGGGAACCCCCAGGAGGCATTTTTCCTTCTTTACTTTGAGGCTGGCGGAGTTGAACCTCTGAAGAACCTGTTGGGGCCAGTCTGCGAAGGAGGCGGGATCCGGCGCTGCGACAATCACGTTGTCTAGAAAAGGTTGTACTCCGGGGATGCCTTTTAGGAGAGAATCCATGAAAGACTGAAAAATCCTGGGAGCCACACAAACCCCAAACTGCAGCCTCGTGACCTGAAATGCCCCTTTGTGTGTAGCAATGGTCTGGGCCTCAGCGGCAGTGGCATCTACAGGTAGCTG
The DNA here is from genome assembly GCA_029375565.1 of Gekko gecko. Classification (NCBI taxonomy): domain Eukaryota; kingdom Metazoa; phylum Chordata; class Lepidosauria; order Squamata; family Gekkonidae; genus Gekko; species Gekko gecko. The sequence continues at coordinate 209,510,169 of JAPDNY010000005.1, read as the reverse complement.
CTGGTATGCTTGTGCCAAATCAAGCTTAAAGAAGACCTTGGTCCCCACCAGAGAGGCGAGGACGTGACTCACCACAGGGACCAGATAAGCGTGGTCCTGCAAGGCCTTGTTCAGGGTGCACTTATAATCGGCACAGATCTGCATGTCACTGTTCGGTTTAACTGGTGTGCCAATGGGAGTCTCCCAGCGTGCGGACGCAACTGGCTCCAGCACCCCTTGCTCGACAAGGTGATCGAGCTCCGCCTCTATTTTAGCCCACATTGCAATGGGAGGGACTCGGGCCTTGATACGGATGGGGCGTATGGCCGGATCAAGATCCAGGGAAATGGGGCCCCCGGTGTACCTCCCCAGAGTCCCATCAAACAGCTTGGGAAATTCTCAGCAAAAAGCCTCAAAATCGGCCGTTCAGATCTGGTTAAGCCCCGTTATCTTGAGGCCCAGGGGCTTGAACCATGAGAGTCCCAACAAGCTGGTGAGGTGCCCTTCCACCACCAACAGGTCCAGCAGTCCCGAGAACCCCTTGAACTGGACCCAGAACTTGCCCCAGCCACGGACCGCCACAGGGTTTTTATTAAAGTCCTGCAACATGAGACCTTGTGGCTTGTGCAACCAGGGCCCCCCTTTCAGGCATAGGGAATGGAGGGTCTCAGCCGAGATGATAGAAAAAGATGAGCCTGAGTCAGTTTCCATCAGTCCCCAGGGGGACAGTCACATGCACCTTGTCTGGGCCATCTGGGGGCAAGTTACATACCATTTGTTGGTGGTGGACTGAAACAGTGTGGAGATCCTCTGCATCGAGCTGCGCTGTGGTCTTTGACCATTGTCCCTTGGAGCAGCAGACCTTCGCGATGTGCCCTGCCTTGTTGCACGTCCGGCAGATGGCGCTGCGGAACTGGCAAGTCCGTCACTTGTGAACGTCACTGCAGCTAGCGCAGGCTGCGGGGTGCTGGGCTTTAGATGAGGATGACCCTTGGCCCTGTTGAGTGCACTGGGATGGCCGTTGGTTGACCTGGAGTACCTCTTCAGTGTCAGAGTTGCCGGAGTCTGCGATGGCGTGGGTCTGGTGTGCGGTGGCAGAAGCCTGTTGATCCCGTTGGGACATCTCAAACACCGTTGCCATCTGGAGGGCCTTCTCTAGTTTCCGCTCCTCAAGGCCGATTAATTTGCGCCTGAGCTTTGGTTCGCGAATTCCCCACAAAATAGTGTGAGTAGCGCATCCTCCATGTCGGGGAACTTGCAGTCTATAGCCAGACATCTGATGTTGGCCAGAAAATCGGGGGTGGTCTCATCAGGTTTTTGCATCCGGGAGATGAAATTCATCCCATGGCCATGGCTGAAGGCTTTGGCGCGTAGTAGCCATTCAAAGCCTTGATCAAGTCATCGTAGGTGGCCTCCTCCATTTTTTTTTGGAACGATGAGGCTTCTGGCAAGACGGATTGTGGTGACACCACATGTGCTTAAGAGCCATGATTTTTTCAGGTCCACGTCCGTTGTTTTCTGTATCTTGAAAAAGTGGGTTAGCTGTTCAACCCATGATTCTCACAGCTTGGGGTGTGCCAGGTCGAATGTGGAGATCTGTCCTGGAGTAGCAGCCATGACTTGAGAATGTGGTGATGAGCGATGATCCATGGAGCGAAGCGTGGTGCTGTGCTGCTGGGGAGCGGGGCAGGGTATGGTGTCCTTGTGATGATCGATGCTCAGTGCCGGCTGGAGTCAGTCATGCTCAACAGGATCCCATCCTCATTGCCAGAGAAAAGTATTGAGATTGACGAGTGATTTCAGCTCTCATACTTCTTTATTAGATCAGGAACAAGACAACTGAAGCTGGCTCACGGGCCGGCTTTTATTCCCAAAGAAAACCACACCCCAACACACACACACCCTGTGATTGGACTATTTACATTGATTGAGTTATCCCCTAGGATCCCTGCTCCCTGATTGGACACCTACTGTCCATTGTCCTCTTGAGTGAAGCTCAGGCACTTTGCCCGGCCGCATGTCGGACCGGCTGAAATCGGTCCGAGCACACGGCTGACCTGAGCACATGTTCTGTGCTGGGTACATTACAACCTGTAAGAGCTAAAGATCCAGGTTCAGACAAGAATGGCCATTTAGAACCTTGTCATCCATCCTTTCCCAGGTTTGAGACATGATTGAAAAAAATCACATGAATGTAACGAAGTTCACTGCAGTGATTATCACAAGCTTATACAACCTTTAAAAAAAAGATGTTATTTATTTATACCTGTTGTTCTCCCCCATGGAAGAACACTCAAAGTGGCTTACACCATCATTTGCTCCTCCTCCATTTTATCCTCACAACAACACGTTGAGGTAGGTTAGGCTGAGAGAGAGTAACAGTAACAAGGTCTCCCATCAAGCTTCCATGGAAGAGTTTGGATTCAAACCTGGGTCTCCCAGAGCCTAGATTGCTACTGCAACCACTGTACAACACTGCCTCTGAATTTATCAAGGAAGACAGGCTTATCAACTGCTGCTAGATTTAGCAGTTTAATGCAACTGGCTTCACCAGAGGCAGTATACCCCAGAATACCAGTGGTTAGATTGCTGTAGTGGTTAGATTGTTGAATGATAATCTGGGTTTAAATCCCCACCCTGCCATGAAGCTTGTTTTGGCCAGTCACCCATCTCTCAGCTCTACCTCACAGGGTTGCTGTGAGGATAAAATGTGGAAGGGAAAACCACATACACAATCCTAAATTCCTTGGAGGAAGGGCAGTATAAAAATGTGCAAGATAGATCAGGGGTTTTATCAGAACCAACACAGCTACCTCTACAACCTAGTCTGTGTGTCTGTCTTGTCTTGTCTGTGTGTCTGTCTTGTCTCAGGGAGTTCTTTTTTCCCTTTGCAGAATATGCTGAGCCAGATGTGGTCCAAGTCAGCCCCACCAGCCAGACGGTACCATCCACATTCAAGCCCGACCCAGACGAAGGCTACACGGTCCCCCTGGTGGTGAATCATTATGACATGCCAGGGAAACACAATGAGTATGCTGAACCATTGCCCCCAGAGCCAGAATATGCCACGCCATTTGTAGAGCAACCCACTGAGCCAGAGGAGGTTGCTCTCCGGAAGAACATCTGCATCATCAAAGTCATTCCTGCCTCCCAAAGCCAGCTAGGGTCCTTGGGCTCATCAGAGTACCCCAAGCCCCAAACACAATACGACTCCCCTGCTTGGCGGGCTGCTGAGAAGCCAGACACCACAGGAAGTGTGGCCAGCATACTGGAGGGCATGGCCACAACCACCCACAAGGCACTACAAGGCAATCGGACTTGGGGCTCAAAAGATGAGTTCCCTGCTGCACAGCCACCTACCTCTCTGCAATGATCCACCATCTGGCTCAGAGACTCCCCCTTACATGTGTCTATCACAAGCCCTTGTGAACCACACAGAGAGAGGATTCATGCCCATGCTGCGTAGAAAGTGATGGACTGTGCCAAGGAGTACCACTTGAGGCTAGAAGGTCCCCTGACCAAGGGCTATATCTCTTGCCAGCAAAGGGAAATAAGTCAAGAGTTTCCTGGCACCTACGCTCAGCTTCTGAGAAGTCTTTGTCTTGAACCCTTGATGGATTTGGTTGGATTTCCCATCCACACCCTTTAATTTAACAAATATCTCCATGTGGAGCTGCAGAATACAATTCTCAGCAGCTGTACTCAGGAACAGAACCACATTATTCAGTAGGGCTTACTCCCAGGAAAATGTTCTTAAAATTGTCCCATTGAACTCAGTGAAAATTACTTCTGAGTAAACATTTAGGATTGTACTGGAAGTAACTCCAGAGATGGTATGGGGGGAGGGAAATCATATATATATCTTCTAACTTTGCTAATGATCTTTTGTGAATAACAAACATCATACACACACATTCTATATAAAAAATGTGCTTCCAATATGGGGGGGGAGGCAAGCCTGATCCAGGAGCCTTCTCTAGTGCCCACATTCCCTTATTAAAAAACTTGAAGGCATTTTGCAAACCAAGTCAAACTTTTTTCTCCACTGCCTGTTGTTGCCAAGATTCCTTTTTTCAGCATTCATGGTTCATTTTGCTTTCAGATTCAACAGTGAATCTTTGTCATTTCTCCATGTCAAAAAAGGCACCCACTTTGACATTTCTTTCCATGTGAGTAGCATCCCATCAGCTAGGGTTTCAGACTACAATGGCTGGGTTCAAATGCCACCCTTCTTTCACTGCAGCCTTCCTCCCAGGGTTGTTCTACAGTAGGGCAAACCCCACAGATACCACGTGACTAGGAGGAAGAGCAAGAATTCTGAGCAGCCAGCGGGAATCACAACAAGGTTTTGGAATGAATAAATTTTTCCACATCAAGTACCAAGGGAGGGAGGGATCAGGGATTGGAATAACCATGTTTTTCCTCAGTAAATGCTGCTTACCAAAGTGGATAGCAGATTGAGCAAAGGGGAGGAAAGGAGAGGAAAGTCTGAGTACAAAGATCGCAGAAGTGTTGCTGCGTCAGTCTATTGCAGCTAAGAGAAAGACTAAGACTTACAGTCATCAGAATTACACCTTTTGACTGGTGGATTTAGAATGCCATAGCTTCAGAAGATTGTACTGTTGTTCAGACAGACACTTTCAGGAGCCAGAGCTCATTTTGTCAGATGTAGGAAAATAGAAGTATAAACACAGAAGAACACAGAGACAGCGTGTTGGACTAGGATCTGGGAGACCCAGGTTTGAATCTACAGTGTGCTAGGGACACTCACTGGCTGACCTTGAGCTCTCTCAGCCTAACCTACCTCACAAGGTTGTGGAGTGGATAAAACAGAGGAGAGGAGAATGATGTAAGGTACTCTGGTCCCCACTGGGAACAGAAGTGGCCTATAAATGAAGTCAAACAAATACATAAAAATTCTTTCAGGAAAAGGCCAGTACTGCCGGCCATAGGTGTGTTTCAGTACATCGCAGAGCACAGATCCAGGCAAAAATTAAACCATCCAGTCCCAATGGATGCGATTCACACTGGTGAAGTGGCAGAGAAATTACCATAAAGAAGGATAATTGTTTGCCATAGTGAGGAAGCCACAATTGGTCCTGACTGAGCCCAAACGTGACAGAATCAAATCTGAATACATTTCCATAGGGTAGCCATGTGACTGTGATGTTATGCAGAACTTTAGGCTCCCACTGGAGGAAAAAGGAACAAAGCTCTTGTCCAGTGGTGCACTTAAGGCCAACAATGTGCACACACAGTCTTCAGATACTTTAAAATGGAAATTAGGAGTCCAGATAGAAGATTGCACATGATAAAAGAAAAGTTTGTAAAGTGTTCTGCCAAACTTGGTTTAAAAAGTTTGGAAAAGGTCAGTTAGGAAATGCTCAAAGTTTTATAAGGTCAAAATTAATATAGACAGATTCTGGTGGGTAAGCAGCAGAAGGAAGTTTAAGTCTAGTAACATCTTTAAAAATAATAAAACTTTATTAGCAGGTATGCACACACCTTTGAATACATAGGAGTGGAAAGACAGAAATTCAAATACTTCTTTAAACATACAAAAAACGGGGAGCCAGAACAACCGATTACCAGCTACCCCAAAATAAAAAAAATTATGCTTCCGAAATCTCTTGATAGCGATTCCGCACAGAAAAAGAAAAAGCCGCAGCCATCCTCCTTCTATGTGCTACTCACAGCAGAAGCCCTTTTTAGCTGCTACGCTTCCCGGAGGGTCCACCAGGCTACCTGAGCGATTCCAGCAGCTCATGGTGAGAAACCCATCTCACGCCGGGCAAAACATAAAGAGCCCCTTGGACTTTATATCCCTGATTCTTTGCAAAAAAATCAATTCTACAGGACGATAAGAAACGCGGACCACCTTGCCAGGCGATATGCAAATTTCCGCAGTGCGTTCTGGGTAATGGCTTCCGTACTCTACAAAAGAAAATAGGAGGAACGAAGTCGGAGGAGGCTTTGCGAAAAAGTAATTTTGTAACCCTTACCCCGCGGTATTAACAAACAATTTTTAATCAAGCGTTCCTCAGAAACAGAAAACGTAAAAAAAATCTTCTAAATGCCGAAGTCCTGAATGTGCACATGCGCAGTTATTCTCGAGACTCCAGTGAGAGAACAGCAGAGCCGTGAGAAAGCGAGGGGCCTTCCGATTGGTTTGCTGGTTGGGCGCGCGGTGTGCCTCAGATTTCTAGGCGCTGTGGCGGTGGTTCGGGTCGTGATCCCGGAAGTGTTGGGCCTCGGCGATTTTTCGGGGAGAAGGAAGCAGCAGCCGGAGGTGGGACGCGGATATGGCGAGATAGGTGGCCAGTGCGTGTGAGGGGTTTGCGGAGCAGTGCCAAAAGCAGCCGAGGCTTAGGCTATAAGGGGGTGCCGAGGGGTAGGAGGAGAGTTCGAGGCGCCCGCCTGGTTTGAGGTGGCCTAGAAACCGTCGAGGTGGAGTTGCCAGCTGCCAGGTAAGGCCTGGAGTTACAGAGTTCAGTTTTCCTGAAGGAAATTGTAGCTTTGGAGGGTGGATCCGATGACATCATCTGCCTACTGACTTCCCTTCTTTTCCCAAATGCTCTCTTCGAGCACTGCCCCTGAATCTCCAGGAATTTCCTAAGGTGAAGTGGGCAGCCCTGCACGACCTCCCTTGGCAAGCAGTCCTCTCCTGCTTCTTCCCGTGTCTGGTTAGGCTGCTCTCCCAGCTTCTCCGTCGTGCCATAGTAGCCTTGTAGGGGTTGGATCTAGCCTTAATTCCGTTGTGCTTCTCTTTCTATAGTTTTCGTTTTAATTGAATTTATTAGCACCTTCAGGACCAACAGAATTTTCCAGGGTATAAGCTTTTGTGATTCAACGCTCACTTTGTCAAATGCAAATGAGGATCTGTCAGCCCTTAGGTCCGAAGGTGTTATCACGAATGGACGGAGTTAAAATACAGAGAATGTGGTGTAGGACAGTAGACCCCATCCCAAGGGCTGAATAGGAGGACAAGATTCTTATCGCAGGTGTTACTTTTTTGCATGTCCCACATCTATGCTTACCTTACTGTAATCACCTGCTTTATGTTTTGCACAGTACTTCTGCATGCTGATTCCAGCTGGCGCCTCTTAGTAACACCTCTCATGAAAGCTTGGTGGTGGTAGAAAGTGCCATCAAGTTGTAGCCATCATATGGCAACCCTGTAGGGCTCTCAAGACAAGAGATGTTCAGAGGTGGTTTGCCATTGCTGGCCTCTGCTCAGCAATCCTGGACTTTCTTGGTGGTCTCCCATCCCAATACCAACCAGGGCTAATCCTGCTTAGCTTCTGAGATATGATAAGATTGGGCTAGCCTGGGCTATCCAGGTCAGTGCATGAGAACTCATACCCTAGAAAATTTTGTTTGCCTTTAGAATAAAGTTTTGTTCTACTACTACAGACTAACATGGCTGCCTACCTGATACCAATCAGTACAGCATTGTGTAGGACAGGGAGACCCAGGCTGAAATACCCACTCTGTCCTGAAACATTGAGGCCCTGGCCACACGGGCCGGATAGCGCGGGTGGAGGCCTGGCTTTTTGCAGCGGTGCAATTAAATGCGCAAGAACGTGATCAGACCCTGCCAGGGCAACACTGGGGTTTCTTTGTCCAGGAGCGCCTTTGACGCGCGGCAAGGAGTGTGCGTGCGCGATCACACGTAAGTATCCCGTCGACAGCCCGTAGCAAACCGTTGGTAGTAGGGTAGTAGGGTTTTTTTACTCCGGATTTTCGGGCGGCTGCTATGGGTTGTCGACGGTTGTGCTATGGTTCCCAGATGTGGTCCTGTAATGGCGCCCCGAAACTCCACATCACTTTCATATCTCTCCTGCCACAAATTCTCCGTGTGACCGGGGCATGAGTTGACCATTAGCCAGTCACCAATTCTTAGTCTACCCTAATTCATGATAGTGTTGTGTACATAATGTGGTGGGTGTGGAGAAAGTTCTTGAAAAAAGGGTGGGATAACTACACAAAATGAATAATTGTATGTATATATGTGTGCATATGTGTGTGTATATATAGATATATATATTGTAATTTAGGTTGATAGCCATTTTGGAAAACAGAAATATTTGTATTTGGCAGAGGGGAATAGCTCTGAGTTCCTTTCTAGCTTGTTTGTCCCCCACCCCCAGGCTTGGAATCTAATACTGTGTGGGATTGCTTTAGCCAGCTTTTCAAGAGACTGACATCCTGGAGGGATCATATTGATTAAATATAGACTGCAAAATGGAGTTTGGAAATGAAAATAAGACCCTAGTTTACAGGTTGAAGAGCAAAAATGCATGAGGGAATGGAGGGAAAGAGGTAGAGGAGGAAGATTAGTTTGACAACTCATCTGTTTCTACAGGCTTTGTCAGTATGCTTTAGATGACATTGGAAAGTGGTATGTATGGGCTATTGAAATAAAGTCAGTATTTTTGCTCCACAGAAGGTGATGCAATACTGCCAGTAGTTCTCTAACAGAAGCCTAAGTGTCCCTCTTTACTACTGTCTGGTAATTTGTTTCTATTACATTTTTATTTAAGTATTTGATTTTTCTTCCATTTTATCTGTAAGACAGGTTTACCTGTAAGACAGGTTTGTTTGCATTTACATTAACTTAGTTTACTTTGGGGGTCTCCAACCTTTTTGAGCCTGTGGGTGCCTTTGGAATTCTGACACAAGGTGGGAGGTGCGATCAGACAATGGCTGCTATCAGAGGCAGAACTAGCCACAAAATGTTTGTGGTAAACATAATCCATTAGCAGCAGGTGGATTGGATTAGATGCCAGGGTTCTAGTTGCTAACTGTAGTGTTGCACCATTACACACTTAAGATCCTTTACCATTGTAGCTTAGATTAGTGGCATTATACAAAATGTTTCAAGAATCAGGAATAGGTGGAAAGGACATCACTGAATCCCTCTCATAATGTTTTTTCCATAGTACATTGAGTCTTAAGTAAAGAAGGAACAGTGGCTTTATTGAAGTCCAGTTTATCTATGGTTAAATAAAAATGTGCATGAACCTGGCTGGTGCTGGACTCATGAGCATCTCCTTTCCACCCCTTTTCCTGGATAGCTCACAATGAATGGTTTAAGACACACCTTAATTTGTATCCATGGTTAATTTGAACTGCTTTTCTCTTGGTTTAGGGCCCCAGTTTGTGGATGGAAAATGAGCTCGAGTTAAACTACCTGGTTGCATTTGTACATAACAAATCAATTTAGTTATTCATAATGTTCCTTGTAAGGGGAGTGGGGAGAAAGGGGTAAGGTGCATGTGTGCCCTTCCTGGCACAATTTAATTTAACTACAGGTATACTGGACATCCATCAGAGCTTCTGTCCTGTGCGAAAATATTTGGTACAAACTATTAAGCATTTGCAACAGGAAAGATCTGTAGGTTAACCCTGACTGTTTATTTGCAGGAACTTTTCCCCCTTGAAAATGACCTCTCCCTTCACTGGTCCCACAGCAGTTTCTGATGTAATTAAAGACCTAGATACCCAAATAGCTGTAAGTAAGTTAGCTTGAACTCACCATGATATGGCATGCTAGCATTGTGGCAAGAAGCTGCTGACTGGTGTTACCTTGTTCAGTTTGGTTTGATGCCAGGTTGAAGCATGATTATGGTAAATGAAGTTCTGGAAGAATCTCTTGCCTTCCCCTTTAAGTTTCTTGAATTCTCGTCAAAATGTCATTTGGCCCATGTGGGATAGGTCACAAGTATATTCTACCTAATTTAAGGCATGAACAGGAAGAGCTAAGTCCTAGAACTGGTCTGTGTAGAATATTTAATTATTGTTGTTCTTTATTGGAAAATGTTAAAAATTGTAGCTTTCTATAACTTTTTGATGACTTCCTGTCCTGTTGAGATATGACAGGATATTAAACATTCTACAATTGGCCCTTGCCCCTGGGGAAAGTAATGCATCCTTCACTTGGCTTTATGATGATTAATCCAGAATGGGGCACAGTATACAAGTGCCAAATAACCACACATGGTTGCTTATTTGAACTTTTTCTGTCTTACTCCTCAACTGCAACTAGTTTTCTGTGTGGCTTATGAAGAAAGTTAGAAATGTAAAACAATAAGTATAATAAAATAACTATATATACCTAAGTACTCAAAAAGTGACACTTCTGAAATTGGAAAGGGGCAGAAATTATGCAGAATAATTCCTGAAGCAGGAGCCGCAATAGAAAACTGATTAGTAGCAGAAAGAGCAGAGAAAAGTAAGGTTCAACAAGATTAGAAGCAGCAGAAGAAGAAAGGGAAGGAATGCAGAAAGATGGAAGGGGACAACAATATCATTGGGACAATAGAAGAACCAGCATCAGTGATTGACTTAGGTGGTCTTGAATGAAACTTTGCCTTTCTCATGGCGTGGATTATATGATACGAGAGCCAGTTTGGTGTAGTGGTTAAGTGTGCAGACTCTTAATCTGGGAGAACCAGGTTTGATTCCCCACTCCTCCACTTGCACCTGGCTGGATGACCTTGGGCAAGCTGTAGTTCTGATAAGAGCTGTTCTTGAAAAAGAACAGTTTCTGTCAAGAGCTCTCTCAGCCCCACCTACCTCACAGGGTGTCTGTTGTGGGGTGGGGAGGGGAAAGGAGTTCGTAAACTGCTCTGAGACACCTTTGGGTAGTGAAGGGCGGGGTATAAATCCAATCTCTTCTTCTTCTTTACACCTACCAGCTGTTTGTAGAAGCAATTATCGTTAGCATACATTAGCATCTACAGGAGAGAGATAAAGGGCATGTGACTCTTAGGCTAACCTGAGTATTCTCCTGAAGCAGCTGTTAATCTGTGATAGCTCATGGTGCTAGTTTATCTGTTGATAGGGCAGAGAATGGAACCTTGAAATTACTGAACTTGATTCTGAACTCAGTCCAATATTACCTTAAAGGTAAAAGTTCCCTTGCTCAAAAGCCCATCGAATCCAACTCTAGGGTTGAGGTGCTCATCTCCGTTTCCAATCCGAAGAGCCAGCGCTGTCTGAAGACGTTTCTGTGGTCATGTGGCCAGCATGACTAAACGCCAAGGCACACAGAACACTGTTACCTTCCCACTGAAGTGGTACCTATTTATCTACTTGCAATTTCTTGCTTTTGAACTGCTAGGTTGGCAGGAGCTGGAACCAGAGACGGGAGCTCATTCTGTCATGCGGTGTTTAGGTCTCAAACTGCTGAACTACCGACCTTCCAGCCTGCAGTTCAGCATCTTAACCACTTGAGCCTATTCCTTCTTTACATTTTGGGCAGACTGGTTTTCACAGGTTTTTCTGTAAAGTGAAGAATTTGCCCTTATTTGAAAGTGATGATCATTCTGGGACAGAGTTTTCTACCACAGCATGGACTTCTCTGCCAAAATATCTTGAACGGAATCATGCATGATTATAACATGGATTGGAATTGCTAGGTGTTTTTGTGTTCTTTGTGCAGCTTAGTACTAACAGAAAATTTGTTCTGTTTTATTTAAATGAAGTAGATGAATGAGAAATGCTTTGTTGATTGCCTTGCTATTGGGGTAATATGCATTTGAGTGCTGATGTTATATTAAGGGTGTGCACTGATTGAAAATTGTAAGGAAAGCTGCAGTGCAGAATAAGATAAATTAGCATATCACATCTGAAAAAATTACATGTTATCCATGTTAAGCCACAGAAAGAAATTAAGTGTTCACCTCTAACAACACTCTCAGATATGAATCAAAACCATAGTTCGATGCTACATGAGGATCAAAATCATATATTGTCCTCTTGCTCTGTGCTTTAGTTCCTGTCTAGATTTCCTTTTAGTTGTGAAATGATGGTTCCTCCTTATGACCGGGCTTGACAAATCTCAGGCGCCAGTTGCCATGGTGCCTAGAAATTTCATTGTGGCACCTAGTATTTTCAGCAAGGATTTCATTATAGTGTTTCTTGGTGATCTGCAGAACTATAAAGCTTATTATTTCACATCAGAATATGTTTTGTTTTGTTGTATGGCATAAAAATGCATGTGCGTGGAATTCTTGTTATTGCTGATTTATATGTTAACTTTTTACCCTTCAATGGTGGTAACTACATTCATTTCTTGACTCACTGCTTTCTATACTAGCACCAATATTCAATTACATGAAGTTTTTAAAACTAATAATGAAATTATGAGAAATTGGGGAGAGGTTAGGTTAGTCTTAGAAGTCAACTTTCTGTAGTGATAATGACTGCCAGGGTGACTCCTGTATTTAATTATTTATATACTGCAACACTTTTGTCATTGTTTTAATAAAATCACAAGAAACTGTGAAGAAGCGAGGATTAGGCTTTGTGGTGGCAATAATTAGAAAAATGTGGTCATTAAAATGTTGAAACCCTGAAGGCTGAAAAATAAGCCTGGCCTCTAAATTTTTGGGCAGGCTCTCCATGCCAAAGAAATCTATCAGGGCCTGGTTTATGAACTTTTCAGGCAAACTGTGATTTTGAAAAACCATGGTTTACCTGGTTCAGACTTAATGACAAACTGGTTTGTTGACAAACATGAAGAGCAAAAGGGAATCCAAGGGGAAGCATGTAAGGTCAAGACTCATTGGCTATTACACATGCTTTAGTGAGCCTTTTTGTCATTTGGGTAATAGATTTAGTTGATTACAAATTTGAACTTGATGGTCTGAACTGTTGGCATGTGCAAGACACTACTTGGGGCTGCCTTTGTCGCAAATCCGGAAGCTGCAGCTGGTGCAGAATGCTGCAGCCAAGCTGTTGATGGGTCTCTCTAGGAGGGATCATATTCAGCCTGCGCTGAAAGCGCTGCACTGGCTGCCAATAGTGTACTGGATTCGCTTCAAAGTGCTGGTTTTGACCTTTAAAGCCCTGTATGGCCAGGGTCCGGCCTACCTGAGGGACCGCCTTTCCCCATATGTTCCCCCAAGAGCACTTTGGTCAGGGAGCCAACAGCTCCTGGAAATTCCAGGCCCCAGGGAAGTGAAATTTGCTGCCACTAGAGCCAGGGCTTTTTCGGTGGCGGCTCATACCTGGTGGAGGGAGCTCCCAGAGGAGATCCGGGCCCTGCGGGACCTTGCTCAGTTCTGCAGGGCCTGTAAGACAGAGCTATTCCGCCAGGCCTATGATTAGGAGCCGCTGCCATGGTTAGCCATCCACCATCGTACTGTTGTCATCACTGAGTGCGGGGTGGCCGTGGTAGGAGAGGGGATGACGAGCTACTGTTCGGCTGTTGTTCGGCTACTAGGAGTTAAATTCTGCCGGGGGTTACGATCTGCCCCATCTTGTTTTACTGCTTCTGCTATAATGCTTGGATGTTGTTTTATATGTTTTTTGGTTTTATATTGTTGAATCTGTTTTAAAGTTGGCATGCGTGGCTTGCTGCTAGCAGCCCTGAGCCTCCGGGGAGGGCGGGATATAAATCCAAATAAATAAAAATAAAACTAAACTAGCATTCTTAAATGGATGTCCAGAAATGGTATGTTGTCCAGAAATGGTATGTTGGGAATCATGGAGCCTGTTAGTCTGAATCGTTGCTCATCTAGAGCATCAAATGTTCCTCTGTTCATATTTACCATACATATAAACCAAAGGAATCCATGTCTTTTGTGAGGTTTGAGAAGCTATCGCTATCTCAACGAGGGTCTGTACTGTACACAAGGAAGATGTGACTGAAATGAGAGATCAATAAACATGACTTAAAATGAGGTCAAATGAGTACCATTATTTAATGAAAATGTGACTTTACACTGTAACATACCTTGATTTGTCTCCTGTGCGGACAATGCCAAACTATAAGATGGCTAGACATTCAGTGTGAAACAAATAGTATTGTAAATTAGCGATGTCCAGATGTAGCTAGAGCTGTATGTGGGGAAGCTTTCCTTTTCATTCCGTTCTCTTAGAACTTCAGATGAGGAAGGTGTCCACATGTTTCAGTGGCCAGCTAATAACTGAAGATCAACTAGCACCCCACATTTGCTTTTGGAGCCCGGCAAATATTGTGGGGGAGCCTGCCTTGAACATTTGACCTGAAAGGTTAAGGCTAAACATCTGGGATCCAGAGGAGGAGTAACAATACTTGGGTTTCCAAATTGTGATGGTTTACATGATGTGTTATTGTTAATTCTAGGAAGGAGGCCTTGAAAAAAACCCTGCCTTCTTACGAAGTGGCTTAAATGTGACTTATTTGTTTTCCCTGAGTGATTGGTGAAAGCTTATTTCTGTAAATGTATATCCAAAGATTTCATAAATTTGAGACATCTGGGATCCTGCTTGTCAGGAACAGTTTTCAAAAGGCTACCTTTACACCTTCTCCACCTTCTGAACCCCTTTCCTTGCTGTTTTTAACAATGGGGTTTTGTTTTTTCCTCTAGCTGATTGGTTTAGGCCCTCACACTCCCAAGAAGAAGCAAGACCTTGACAAACTCTATGATCTGAAGGCTAAAGCCCAGCAGATTATGAACCAGTTTGGTCCCTCTACTTTGATCAACTTATCCAATTTTTCCTCAGTCAAGCCAGAACCTGCTAGTACTCCCCCACATAGCTCCATGGCAAACAATACTACTGTGGCAAAGATGCCTGGGACTCCTAGCAGCGGGGGGCGTCTTAGTCCTGAGAGCAGCCAGGTAATTTCATTTCTGGTACTGGAGAAGTAAGGGGAGGAGGGAGGAGTTTTAAAAGTTGGTTGCATTTGAGTATGCCTGGTGCTACCTATCCTGCAACCTAAAATGGAGGCTAAATCTTTATTCAAATATGTCTTTCTCTTGCGCACTGTGTAACTGCCTCCTAGAGTCCTGTTTGGAATCATTTGGCCATTTCTCCCCCTTGTATGTTCTTCGGCAAAAGTGCATATATTTCATGGATTGTTTTAATCTTTTTATAGTTTGGAGTGAGAATTGATGTAATGACTGCTGTTGTGCTAATGTTTGATTTCCCTTCACATCCCCCCAGGTCTTAACCAAGAAGAAACTGCAGGATCTTGTCCGGGAGGTGGATCCAAATGAGCAGCTGGATGAAGATGTAGAGGAAGTAGGTCTTTGTTAAAATGAGTGGCTAATGCTGAGAAGTCACACAATTCTTTGGTAAACACTCATATCCATCCTTCATGGGGCTGGACCATTCATCTTGTGCTGATCAGGTGGTAAGGCCATCAGCACATGCACACATCAGAAATATTGGATGGTGGAAAAAAATCACTGAGGTGCCTCTTAATACCAGTCTAATTTATTGGGAAAGCGAGAAACTTCTGAGGTTCAGATGTCATCACATACCTGTAATGTCAGCTGCTGAAACCCACCACTGAACATACCTGGCTTCTTCCTTCCTCTGTTTTTGACAGATGCTGCTGCAGATTGCTGATGACTTCATTGAAAGTGTGGTGACAGCTGCCTGCCAGCTTGCACGGCACCGCAAATCCAACACCCTGGAAGTGAAAGATGTCCAGTTGCACCTTGGTAAGCTTCTGTGGGCCAGGGCAGAAATTGTGGCTGAAAAGAACTCTGTGCAGCCCCTGTCACTCTATGATGAGCCTTTTGTGCCCCTTGATGAAGACTGCTGCAGATTTCATAAGATAGCATGGACAACATAGTCTGATCTATGCAGTGAGTTATTTCTTGCAAATGGGAACTGTGTAGTGATGGCTGCTGTGCGGAGGAATTGAAGACTACCTATGTGTGACAACAGTTGTGTACATACCCAGCTCCTCCTCCAAAGATGGGGGGGGCACTGTCTTAAATAGCTGGGAAAAACCCTTAAGTGTTAGGAATCCAGGCTTTCACATCATAGATGGGGCAGAATCCAGAGTCCAAAGCAGTGTTCCCTGTAAGGCGAGCTATGTGTGCTGGGCCCACTAATTGTCAGGTGGGGACTTACAGATTTTGATCGGAGCACAAGGAGCGGCCAGCCTGCTTGCTGGCCACAGTGGGGGGAGAGAGAGCAGGCTCCGAGCCTGGCTTTGTGGGAAGGAAGGCAGGAAGTGTGGCATTGCTCAGTGCAGGGCTGCATTGGCGAGTTGTCACGGAAAGTGCAGGGGGTGCAGAGGAAATCCTGCCCATGTCCGGCCTGTGTGTGGTGTGGTCCAGCTCGGTGACCGAGTTGAACAGCCGGAGGCCAAGGCGGCCTTGCTGGGCACTTCAACAGTGATGGCAAAGGGACCTGCAGAAGCTGTGGAAGAAGACATCAAAAGCAAGTGGGCTGCACAGTAAATTGACAACTCTGCAAAACAACAAACCATGTGAAATAATATATAAATCAACAAATAAATGTTCAGTGTTTTTATAATATCTGTATATCACATATGCCAGTTATCAAAATACTCTCAACTATAAATATATACAGTAATATAACTTAACAATAAACTCAAACTATATCCAATGTTTGGGAACAGCGCAGGTCTTCTGGCCCCGTTCCCAGAACTTCTATCTCAGAGAAAATTAAAACAAATACCAATGTTTAGGCTATCTTATTCGTCGTAATTTAAAAAACAAACAAACTGAATATTCTCTGTGCACGTTAAGAGTGGGATTTGGAAGTGGTGAAAAATAGATAAATATGGCCAGTGAAGGATTAAGGAAACAGTCTCTGGTTTCTCCAGGGGCCGCTAGTTCTGCCACAGGAAAGTTGGGGGGCGCAGGCCAGAAAGAGCCCCCGAAAGAAATACCCCAGAAAGAAATACAAGCGATAGTGCAAGCCACTATCCTGAGCACGATTAATGACGTCGTGGAACCGCTCAAGGCTGGCATGGAAGAAATCCGGAGTAGTGTCCCACAAGCTATCCAGGAAGTAAGAGATATGATCCCCCAAGCGGCAGTCCCGATCCAGAATGCAATGAAGGATATTACGGAGCAGTTCACCAAGAGTTTACAGCTGTTGCAGAAACAAATTGCCGATAATACTACAAAAATTGTGACACTAAGTAATACGGTGGAGGAAGTGGAGACAAAAACAAGACAAGTGGAAAGGAAGGTTCAAGAAAATGAAGAAAAACAATCACTATTGGAGCAAGACGTAATGAGATTACAGGTGGAGAGAGCGGCTTTTGTTCTGAGATTTCAGAATATCCCAGAGGAAAAAGAAGAAGATCTGAATTCAAAGATGTCTGAACTTCTGGCAAATCATTTACATATTGAGGATGTAAGTGAAGTGGAAAAAGAAATTGATGTGGCCTTCAGAATGAATTCGGCCTATGCAAGAAGATTTAAGGTGCCCAGGGAGGTCCAGGTGCGGTTCCATAAGTGGGCAGTTAGAGATAAGATACTGAAAGAAGTAAACGCTGTACCGTTGAGGATGGGACAAGAAGAAATTAAAGTTCTAAAAGAGATACCCTGGAGAGTGAGGGAGAAGAGGAGGGCGTACTCAGACTTAATGGCAGTGTTGAGAGCCAATAATATCACCTATAGGTGGATTTTGCCAGAGGGGGGTCTTCTTTAACTTTGAGGGAAAGAGATTCAGAATCACCTCTGTTTTCAAGGCTAAAGATTTTCTAGAGACGTATGGAGTGGAGATGTCGGATGATCAAGAAGAAAAAGAGGAGAGAGAAGAGGGAGAGGTGGAAAGAGAAGAGGAATCCCAATCCCAGGGAGCAACGGCATCAGTTCCCTCTGCCAAACTTCAAAGACCAAGAAAATTTAGACTGAGATCTCCAATTGTGACAAGGCAAAAAACAAAAGGTGAAAAGGAATACAGACAGACACAGAACCTAGATGGATAAAAAGAAGATACAAATAATTTTGGTGAACGTCAATGGCTTAAATGGACCTCAGAAAAGAAGAAGGATATTTCATCAATTGAAGAAATGTAAAGCAGATATAACATGTATTCAAGAAACCCACATTAGGAGAAAGGATGAAAAATATCTGAATTATAAGGGATTAGGCAAGATGTTTCTGGCAACAGATAAAGAGAAGAGAAAACGTGGAGTGGCCACTTATATTAAGGAACATATGCAGCCAGAACTGATATTTGCTTCGGAAGATGGGAGAATATTGATGGTGACAATTCAAAGACAAAATAAAAAAGTTTTAATAGTGAATATCTATGCCCCAAATCAAAACCAGGAGAAGTTTTATCGAAAGCTCTCAATCTTGATGGCTAAACAGGATTTCCAGGAGCTTTGTGTGATTGGTGACTTTAATGCGGTTTTTGATAATAACATGGATCGGAAAGCGAATACTCAGAGGAAGAAGCCAAAAGGTAATGAATTTCCTAATTCACTTCTGCAGATCGTAGAGGAATGGTGGTTAGTCGATACTTGGAGAATAAGAAACCCTAAAATGCAACAATATACATTCTATTCGGCGAGACATGATTCTTGGTCTAGACTGGATATGTGTTGGATGTCATCTTCAATGGTAAGGGATTTACAGGAGGCTGAAATAGATGCAGGCACATTTGCTGATCACAATCCGATAACGGTGGAGCTACAGGGAATAAACCGTAGGGACAGATGGACATTGAACTCCTTATTACTTAAGGACAGCAAGGTGATGAAAAGCTTGCAAATAGAATTTACTTTCTTTTTTAAGGAAAACATCACCCCAGGTATTCCGAGACGAACGGTGTGGGATGTGTTCAAGGCTTTCGCGAGAGGACTTTTAATGAAGGAAGCGGCAAAGAAGAACAGAAAAAGAAATGAGGAATACTTCAATCTGAAAAAAGAAATATTGGAACAAGAGAAGCAAGAAATGGAGATGGGAGGAGACCCCGGTAGGAAAGCTAAAATTAAGCTTCTTATGCACAAAATGAATTGCTTATTGATAGTAGAAATGGCAAAAAAAGTAAATTATGCCAAACAAAATTACTTTGAGAATGCCAACAAACCAACTCGATGGCTGGCTTACCAAGTAAGAAAGAAATCGGAAAGAACATTGATAAAATCGTTGAGAGATAGAAATGGGGTAGAACAAAATGGAGCTGAAGACCTGAAAAGGTTTGTGGAAGATTTTTATAAGAAACTATGCAAGAGAGAATATAACTAGAGAAGAAATATCCCAGTATTTGCAAGACCGCGTGTGGCAGAAGTTCTCGGAGGAAGAACAGAAGATTTTAAATCAACCAATTACTATGATGGAGATGGTGGAGGCATTGAAACGACAGAATAAAGGTAAGGTACCAGGGACGGATGGTCTACCAGTGGAATTCTGTATAACTTTTGAAGAAATATTGCTTCCATAACTACATGAAGTTTATAAGAAAACGTGGGAAGCAGAGGAAGTGCCTGATACATGGAGGGAAGCCCTAATCTCTTTGATACATAAAAAAGATACGGAAGGAAACGATGCTAGGAACTACAGACCGATCTCCCTATTAAATGTGGATTATAAAATATTTGCTTCCATTATGGCTGACAGATTGAAGCATGTTTTAGCAAAAACAATCCATAAAGACCAGTCAGGATTTCTCCCGAAAAGACAGATAAAGCACAATATGAGGCGATTATTGAATGTGTTGGAGTATTATGAAGCTCATCCAGAAAAAGAAATGGCGGTGATTTTTGTAGACGCAGAGAAGGCCTTTGACAATTTGGATTGGATGTTTATAATAGAGACACTTAAGAGGGCCAGAGTGGGAGAATGATTTACTCAAACAATTCAAGCAATTTACTCAAAACAGAGAGCAGCAGTTATGGTAAATGGGGAACGGACTGAACAATTCCAGATACAGAAGGGTACGAGGCAAGGCTGTCCCCTCTCACCATTACTATATATTTTTGCTCTGGAAGTGTTAACAGAAGAGATAAGACAGAACTCAGAAGTGAAGGGATTAAAGGTTCATGGAGAACACTATAAGTTATTAGCCTATGTAGATGATTTGGCATTCATATTGGAGGAACCGAGATCTTCAATCATGGAGTTAAATAAGCTCTTGAAAGAGTACGGGCAAGTGGCAGGCTTGAAGGTTAATATGGTTAAAACAAAAATTCTAACTAAAAATATGACTGTGGAGCAAAGAGAGTGTTTGCAAGAAGAGTCGGGATATAAACTCTGTGTGAAGGTGAAATATTTAGGAATTCAATTAAAGAATAGGTGCAGTTCATTGCAAGAAGATAATTATAGAGAATTGTTAAGAGCAACGAAACAAGATTTAGAAAAATGGAAGAATTTGAAGTTGTCCTTAATTGGAAGATAAAGATGAATATTCTACCAAGATGGATCTTCCTGTTCCAAACGATTCCTGTCCTGAAAAACTTGGCAATACTGAAAGAGTTGGAGCAAACCACGTCTAAGTTTGTGTGGCAAGGGAAAAGAGCACGAATTAGACTTAAAGCGTTACAAGACTCAAAAGAAAGAGGAGGCCTGGCTTTGCCAAATTGGATACTATATTATAGAGCAGGAGCATTGGCATGGCTTAAGGAATGGGTGACGCTGGAAGATAGAAGGCTTCTAAAACTGGAAGGCCATGATCTCTCAGAAGGTTGGCATGCGTTTTTGTGGGACGAGAAGGTGGCAGCACGTAAATACTTTAGACAGCACTGGATACGGGATGCACTTGCAAGAGTATGGGAGACCATCCGGAGGAGGTGGTTTGTTAAAGCCTCTAGGTTGGTAGCCCCGGTAGAAACAGTGACTTTACCTAGGTTATATTTTGAAGACCCACCGCAAAGATATCTGGATATTATAAATGCGAAGGGGGAGCTTGAATTGGGCGAGGATATTGGTTGGTGGCACAGAGTTCAGATTCAGTCAAGATATAAAAAAGATAAACAGAAAGGGTTTGAGAAGTCATTATCAGATATGGAGAAAATATTGTACGAGCTGGAAGAGAAGTTTATTAAAAAATGTACGCATTGTTGTTGGCTGATTATACGATAGATGAAACAGTGAAAAACAATATGGTTCAATGGGCAACAAATTTTGGCTATAGCATAGAGATGGAACAGTGGGATCAAATATGGAAAATAAATGTGAAAATAACCAGGGCGGTTGCATATAGAGAAAACATGTCTAAAATGTTTTATAGATGGTATATTACCCCGGATAGGTTATCAAAATTTGATGAAAAATGCTCTAATAAGTGTTGGAAATGTAATGTCAAAGTGGGTTCGTTTTATCATATGTGGTGGACTTGTGAGAGGGTCAAAAAATACTGGATATGGGTGCATAGACTGATGCAGAATATTATAAAAGGTACTATTTTGTTTAAGCCAGAGGTATTATTGCTGGGAATACTTCCAAAAGAGGTGCAGAGAGAAGAGAGATATTTGATAACATATATAGCAACAGCGGCTAGAATTCTATATGCAAAGTACTGGCGAACTATGGTGCTACCAACTGAACAGGAGTTGATTGAGAAGATAATGGAAGCAGCAGAAATGGACAAACTGACTTTGATGTTGAAAGGATACGATGAATCAGCCTTTACAAACACTTGGCAACGCTTTTATGACTGGTATGATCGGAGAAAGAAGGATGGAAAGAAATAAGGAGGAATGGATATTATTAACTTTATGCTAATTAGAATTGAATAAGTTAGAAAGTTAGAATTTAGTGGATACAGAAGCAATGGTATAATACTTAGATCGGTAAGGTGGGAGGGGTAAAACTGGATGCGATGTGATGAGAATTGTACCCCCCCGTGAATGTTTAATGTTGTGGTTGTCTTTGGTGTGTAGTGTGTATTGTTATGTATTTGGTGTGTTGTCTACTATGTTGTGTAATGTGGTAGTTATGTCTTTGATGGAAAAATAATAAAAATGCCTCTTTTGGGGGCGCTTTTAAAAAAAAACAAAAACTCAAACTATAATTGGTGCAAAACAAAGTAGTTGTGGCAAAAAGCTTTTTACAAATAGGACAGAGTTCTCAGATCCACTGGTAACATTAAAGAGAAATACCAAGGAATGAATGAATATAACCAATCTGTTTTATATTTCTGTAGGTGTAACAGAGCCCACCAGGATTACACCTATAGAAATGTGAAACAGATTGGTTATATTCATTCATTCCTTGGTATTTCTCTTTGAAGTTGCCAGTGGAGTGGAGAACTCTGTTGGGGAAAGGGGTGCCAGTCGGGGCGGAGGGCGGCATTGCAGAGGAGTTCTTGTATTCTTCAGGAAAACATGCCAGAAGTTGTGGCCAAAGAAGTAAAAGGTTTCTTGTTTCAATTATAGTAGTAAAAGACGAAAATATAAATTATTTGAGCTTAGAAGTGAGCTTTATCTGGCTTTTAGAAACTAGACTTGGCCATGGTATTTCATGTGCTGATCATGTCCAGGTTACATTACTGTATTTATTTGATTTAGAAAATTGATATGCTGCTTCTCCAGAGAAGCATCTTGCCAGAGGAGGGTTACAGCTATATTGATAAAACAATCCTCTGCCATTAATATAAGTTACTAAAAATAAGAAGCCATTAAAGTCAGGGCATAATATCATAAAATACATACTGATCAGCCTAAAATTATGTGGATAAAATGAACTGTAGGCCAGAAGCAGGGTATAAATAATTTTAGAGATAACGGCCTGCATAAAGGGGAATGTTTTAGTATGCTGCCTAAAGGAAAGTAAGGTAGGTGTCAGGCTGCCTCGTGGGAAAAGAGGCACTCTAAAGGCAAAGTGCCACCACTGAAAAAGCCCCCTCTCTGGTCACCATCAACATTTTGTTAAAAACTTTCCTTTGTTCTACACTTCCGCTTTTTATCAAATTTTGAATAACATAATTTAAAAAACAAGCTCAAACCTGGTAAATTTACATTGCAGGGATGGCTTGATAATTTTTTTAATTGTAGGTTGCCATGACATGGATTATAAATCTTATAACTGGACTGACTGTAAGATTTCCCAAAATACCTTTAGCAGCAGAACTGAGTCTACAAACTGCAAGAAATGCTATTGATGCAATGGAAACAATACCCAGGAATGCTGCATACTGTCTCAAAACAAGTTGTATTAACTGGGTCTTCTGCCTCTTTGGATTTGGGGCTACCTGCTAGAATAATATAACAGCCCTTCTTAGGGCTGCATTGGGGGGGGTGCTGTCTTTTGCACCATGAGTTGAAGGTGGGATCAGTAAAAAAAAAAAAAAGTAGAGCAACAGCTTTTCCCAATCGAGATGATGATATGATTCTGTCATAACTGATTTGCTACATTTCAAGCAATTCAAAATTCTTCCTTCTCTTACATTGCTGTAGCAGCAGTAGTCTGAATTTTTTCAACATCCCTGTTCACTCTCAGGTTACCTAGGCTCTGTTTTTTTTAAATAATATAAACCAGGCCACAATACTTATTTTTAAAGCTAGTTTTTTAGAGCCGGTTTGGTGTAGTGGTTAAGTGCGTGGACTCTAATCTGGGAGAACCAGGTTTGATTTCCATATGCAGCTGCTGGTGTGACCTTGGGTCAGTCACAAGTTCTTTCAGAGCTGTTCTCTCAAGGGCAGTCCTCAAGAGAGCTCTCAGAGCCCCACCTACCTCACAGGGTGTCTGTTGTGGGGAGGGGAAGGGAAAGGAGTTTGTAAGCCACTCTGAGACTCCGTGGGAAGGGCGGGGTATAAATCCAATCTCTTCTCCTCCTTCTTCTCCTTCTGTTTTCAAGCCCCTCTCAGAACTGTGAACTTCCATTGTATGGTGAATAGAATTCTTCTTGGAGAGCTGGAGATTGCCCAAGGAGTGTAGAAGTACTGATGAATTTTAGGTTTAAGCAAAAAAAGCCTTCCCAGCAGGAAGCTTAATGCTTTATGAAATGCTGAGGAAGCTGTCCATTGTGCAAAACATTTTTATGTGTGCATCTTGCAAGAGAATTCTCACAAAGTGCAAATCCAATTGGTTTGATCCCGTATTTGGGAAGTAGATTCCCTTTGTGTAGTATTTTGTAAGTGAACTAAGTCTTCTCCTAGATGTTTGTGGAACTTTTCAAGCCTCAAGTACTGATTGCAAGAGAGGTTTTATCTTGATGAACACCATTAAAACTAAGATTAGAAAACAGCTAGATAGGTAATAGTTTATATGTTATGTTTGTATGTTCGTAAACTGAAATAATTAAAAAAAATGTCACCCCACTCACAGTTTTAAAGCTAGCACCATTTTTGGTTTACGGGGTAAATGTTCTGCTCATGAGACTGCATGCCTCAGAGGGAACAGGGCCTAAGGAGATGTTGTAGGAGAGTCCACAGACTAAACATCTTGAGCGCAAGGATGCACTTTGATTATTCCCAGATTTCTCTTTTGAAAGGTGGAGTTTAGTGTTTTTTTGACTTCCCACCTTGTTGTTGCTCAGCTGAGGTGGGGATGCCATGCTGATGGGAAGGACTTGTGTGACTGCTTCTTCCGTGTAGTTCCAGACCTTTTCAGCAGCACTGTGGGATTGAATTACAGCAGTGTGGCTCCCTCACCACTGTTGTTTCCTTGCACCTCTAGGCAGATGTGATATAACCTCCAATTCAGTTCTTCAAGATAGTTGCAGGGAGGGACATAACAGCTTTGCTCTCTTATGGACACCTCTCAGATCCTGCCAAAAAGCAATGAATTAAAATGCAGAGAATCCAACTCCTGTCAAAACAATTTTTATTTCTTTTTCTCATTTTGTGTAGCTCTTATTACAAGCCTGGCCGGCAGGATGTGCTTTGAGCTTTTTCCTTCCTAAATAGTGAACTTGAGGAATGTTGGCCTTATCTAC
The DNA here is from genome assembly GCA_029375565.1 of Gekko gecko. NCBI lineage: Eukaryota > Metazoa > Chordata > Lepidosauria > Squamata > Gekkonidae > Gekko > Gekko gecko. Next base: position 209,485,599 of record JAPDNY010000005.1, on the reverse strand, counting down.
TGTTACCACAAGTGGCCTGTCTTGATATTGGGGGAAATTAGCTATAAGACAGAGGACAGAAGAGTACAAGGGATCAGACACCTATATATACCAAGGTCCTGTTCAGTATGGAGACCCAGATTTAAAGAGTGTTCAACAGTTTTATTAAGGAATATCTCTGCATACAGTCACATTAAGCAATCAAAATATACACACAGTCCAGAAATTAAGAAATAGGTGATGATAGAGATGTTTAAGGAACAGTTATAGGGGTTATACTACCTATCCAGATGTGCAGACATTCGTGTAGAAGAGAGCTCAAACAGCCAGTGTTTCATGCTAAGAAAGGAGACCTAAAGCGGAGGCTATGGGGATGTACCTTATAGTAGGCTTGCTCTCTATTCTTACAGGAATTTGAGGGGTGGTCTCCCAGGCTGGGCCTTGATGAGATTAATGATGGTTGATGGTCTTAGCAGGGCAGATTGAATGGGTTTGTTGACCATTTGATGGTCCTGCTGAGGTAGGTTGAATGGATTCTGAGGTTTAGATTTAAAAAGGGGAGAATGGATCTCTGATAGTTGTCAGGAAGAACTGTTAATGATTTAATCAATTTGATCAATTTGTCTTGGTATCCTGAGAGAGGGGGCAGGATGAACAGGTGTGGAGACAAAAGATTTCCACATAGGAGTGCGCAGGCATGGCGTGGTGCTACACACGCGTTTTAACGTGGTGTGCAACTTTTGATCTTTAAAGGGGCCCTTCGAGCGATTAAAGGGCCCCCTGCCGCCCTGGGAAGGGACGGACGACAACAAGGGGCTTGATCCAGATCCCCATGAGATTTGCAACTCACAGGGAGACCAGGATCGCCCCCGACATGGGATCAAAGTTCGGGCTCCATGAGAGCATAGCCAATGCTCCTACAGCGGAGGGGGGAAAAAGAAACTTTGCCGAATCAGCGCTCCTGTGAGTATCTGTGGAAATTATTTGCAACAGAAAGTGCAGGGCAGTTACAAAAAATAACTAGCCCCAAGGAGTAGCAGAAGATCGGAGGATCCCCCCCCCCGAAAAGTTAATGGGCTGACAAGCGAAAGTGTGGTTGTTCGATCCATTGGAAACGGGGGAAGGGTGAGAGTGAGAGAGATATTCTATCCTGCTGGGTAAAAAACCTAACTGTGCTGGAGTAGAGCTGGATAAAATGGAGTAAAATAAGTACTGCTTAGAGGTTTCATCCTGCCTAATCACACAGTGGCAGAAAGGGACTGAGCTGTTTAAGGCCCCCCCATTAATTTGAACAGTGGGGAAAGTTCTACTGTGTTAGTAACGAGGGAAGAAGGAAGATCAGTGGGGATCCCCCTTTGCAGCGATCTCAAATTTTTAACCCCATCGGGGAGGTGGAAGAATTTTGATGGAGTGACCCCCTTTTCACTGTTCGCCAGTTTTTAAACCTTTAGGGGCAGGGTGGAAGATTTAAAACCCTGAGATGGTTTTCAGCGTTCCCAATTTTTGCTGTCTGTCACAAACGGTAATTTATATAAACATCTCTGATTAAGAGGCTGGCCAGAAAGACATAATTTTAAGGTTTAAAGTTGAGTCAACCAGAAAGAGTTTGGTAATTGATTAATACTCAATGCTTAACTGTTGTTCCCTGCTGTTTATATTTTTCTTCGTGCTTTTACTACATGAAGGGGGAAAGCTGGGAAATTTGCCAGGAATAGAGGTGTTTTGTAAACATTGAGTAGATTTGTCTAGAAGCTGTCTGGGAAAACTGCCAAGGAAAACGGTTATTGTAAACATCTAGGTTCTCCTGAGTTGTTGACATTTTTCAATTGTACAATAGTCTGGGCATAGTGCCAGAGGTTTCTACTTGTTCCTAAACAGTTGATAGTAAGCAAAAACAATACTGCTTGCTTCAGCTACCTTACTGAGGTCTTGAAGCTTAATTTGAGATTTTTTTAAAAAATGGTTTTCCTGCAAAGAGAAATTGAATTTGTGGATTTGTTTGTAAGGGAAGTGGAAAAATGTCTAATACAGGAGGAAGGAAACTGTCACTGGTCTCACCAGGCATGCCTACATCAGCAGCCTCAAAATTGGGAGTTTCTACACAAAATGCAAGCCATAGTGCAATCCACTATACTAAACACTGTTGACGACATAGTCGATCCTATTAGGCGTAGTTTGGAAGAAATCAGAAATTTGGTTCCACAGGCGATAGGGCCACTTAATTTAGCCATTCAGGAAGCTAGGGATATGATCCCTCAAGCTGTGGAGCCCATACAGGCTGCCATGAAAGATATTACAGTACAATTTGCACAGAGCTTACAATTGCTCCAGAAACAAATAACAGATAATACTTCCTCAATTGTGACCTTTAATACAGCAATGGAGAAGGTGGAGATCAAGACGAGGGAAATGGAAAACAGAGTACAGAACAATGAAGATAAACAATCTGTGCTGGAGCAGGATGTGATGAGGCTACAGGTAGAAAGAGCTGCATTTGTTTTAAGGTTTCAGAATATCCCAGAAGAGAAAGGGGAAGACTTAAATGTTAAAGGATTAGGGAAAATGTTTGTAGCTGCGGATGAAGAAAAAAAAAGAGGAGTGGCTACCTACATTAAAGACCATCTACAGCCGGAAGTAGTATTTGCTTCAAAAGATGGAAGAATCTTAATGGTGACCATTCAGAGGCAAGCTAAACAAACCTTGATTGTTAATATTTATGCACCAAATCAAAATCAGGAAATCATCAAAATCTAGGAAATCATCGCGCAACAAGAATTTCAAGAATTGTGTATTATTGGAGATTTCAACGCTACTTTTGATAACAAGCAGGATAAAAAAGTAAGTGCTAACAGGAAGAAAGCAAAAAGTAATGGCTTTGCAGACTCATTGTGCCAGATAATAGAAGAATGGCAGCTCACAGATGCTTGGAGAGCAAGGAACCTTAAAAAACAGCAGTATACATATTATTCGGCAAGGCATGATTCTTGGTCGAGATTAGACATGGCTTGGATGTCCCCTACGATGATTAGAGACTTAGTGGAAGCGGAAATAGAGGCAAATATATATGCAGACCATAACCCAGCAACTTTTGAACTACAAGGAGCAAACTGAAGAGGTAGGTGGACACTAAACCTGTCAATTTTGAGAAATACCAAATTTGTGACAGCTTTAAAGAAAGAATTTTCTTTTTTCTTCAGAGAAAATGCTACACCGGAAATGCTGGGGAGAATCGTATGGGATACATTTAAAGCTTTTGCTAGAGGACATCTAATAAAAGAAGCTGCGAGAATAAATAAGAAGAATATGCTAATTTGAAAAAAGAGATTCATGAACAAGAGAAGAGGGCAATGGAGACGGGAATGATGAAAGAGAGAAAAAGCAAGATCTTGCTACTCATGCATAAAATGAATTGCTTATTGTCACTTGAATTAACAAAAAAAATGACTTTTGCTAAGCAGAATTTTTTTGAAAATGCAAATAAGCCAACTAGATGGCTTGCATACCAAGTTAGAAAACAATCAGAAAAATCTTTTATTAAAACTTTAAAAAGGAAGAGTGGGGAAGAAACAAATAAGATGCAAGATTTGAAGAGCATAGTAGAAGACTTCTACAAGGAGTTATATAGGAAAAATGAGGTTTAAGCGGAACAGATAATTCAGGATTTGGATAAACACATGACACAAAGATTCTCAGAAGACCATAAGAAAATATTGAATCAACCAATTATGATGATGGAAATGGTAGAAGCATTGAAAAGGCAAAGCACTGGGCACGGATGGACTTCCAGTTGAATTTTATTCAATATTTGAAGAGACGCTCCTTCCACAACTTCGTGAAGTCTGTAAAGCAATTATGGATGGAGAAGAAATTCCAGACACTTGGAGAGAAGCCACAGTTTTGTTAATACATAAACTGAATACAAAAGGAAATGAAATAAAAAACTATAGACCTATTTCTTTGTTGAATGCGGATTACAAGATTTTTGCTTCCATTATGGCCGAAAGACTGAAATGTATCTTAGCTAAAATAATACACAGAGATCAGGCAGGTTTTTTTACCAAAAAGACAAATCAAAAACAACTTGCAGTGTATTTTAGATATATTGGAATACTATGAGATGCATCCCGAGAAGGAAATGGTGTTGATTTTTCTTGATGCGGAAAAGGCGTTTGATAATTTGAGCTGGACTTTTTTAATAGAAACATTGAAGAAGGCAGAGGCTGGGGAAAAATTTGTCCAGATGATGCAAGTGATATATTCAAATCAGAAGGCTACTGTTATGATCAATGGAGAAAGGACGGAACAATTCCAGATACAAAAAGGTACAAAACAGGGATGTCCTTTATCACCACTTCTTTACATCTATGCACTGGAGATATTGACAGAACAAATAAGGCAAAACTTAAAGGTGAAGGGCCTGAAATTACAAGATGAGGAATTTAAATTACTGGCATTTGCTGATGATCTAGTCTTTATACTTGAAGATCCGGAACAGTCAATAGAAGAGCTGAATAGAACCCTGAAGGAATACGGCCAAGTGGCAGGACTGAAAGTTAATATCAATAAGACCAAAGTATTGACCAAGAACATGAAGCAAGCACAGAGGGAACTCTTTCAAAAAAGTTCTGAATATCAATTGTGCGACAAAATCAAGTATCTAGGGATAAATCTGACAAATAAATGTAGTTCGCTTCAAGAGAAAAACTATAAGGAGCTATTGAAAGAGGCTAAGCAAGATCTTGATAAATGAAGGAATTTAAAGATTTCATTGATGGGAAGAATTGCCTTGATTAAGATGAATATTTTACCAAGATGGATTTTTCTCTTCCAAACAATTCCAATACTTAAGAACTATGGAGTTTTGAAAGAATTGGATCAAATTGTTACTAGATTTATATGGCAGGGGAAAAGAGCTCGAATTAAGTTGAAAGCACTACAGGACTCAAAAGAAAGGGGAGGGTTGGGCCTTCCCAATTGGCTATTGTATTATAGAGTTGGTGCAATGGCCTGGATCAAATAATGGATAATATTAGATAATAAAAGGATACTGAGATTGGAAGGGCATGATCTTTTATCTGGATGGCATTCGTTTTTATGGTATGGAAAGGCGACAACTCATATGAATTTTAAACAACATTGGATAAGAGATGCGCTGATGAAAGTATGGGAGGAAATTCGAAAGAGATGGTTCAGTAGGACATCTAGGTTGATAGTTCCTTTGGAAGTAATGACTTACCCTAAACTATGTAATGAGAATCCGCCAAAGAGATATATGGACCTTATTAATTCTAAAGGGGAGATTGCAATCGATGAAGATGTTACATGGTGGCAAAGAGCGCAACTTGAATTGAGACTCGCAAAAGATTTAAAAAAAGGATTTGAAAAGTTACTTTCTGAGATGGAAAAATTATTTTATGCCCCGGAGGAGAGATTTATAAAAAAAATGTATGCTTTATTGTTGACAGATTTTTTGGCGATGAAGTGGTAAAAAATGACATGATTCAATGGGCTCAAAATTTTGGCTATAATATAGAATTAAAGTAATGGGATCAAATAATGGAGTAGAAATGTGAAAATAACCAGGGCAGTTACATATAGAGAAAATATGTATAAAATGTTTTATAGATGGTATATTACACCTGATAAGATTGCGAAATACAATGAGAAATGTTCTAATAAATGTTGGAAATGTGGGAACAAGACAGGCACATTTTTTCATATGTGGTGGACTTGTGAGATTGTAAAAAAAAATTGGATTTGTGTGCATAGAACGATTCAGAAAATTTTAGGGCGAACCATACCTTTTAAGCCGGAAGCTTTATTGTTGGGTATATTGCCAGAAGACATAGCTAAAAATGATCGTTACTTAATAATATATATGGTAACAGCAGCTAGAATTTTGTACGCAAAATACTGGAGAACATCTCAGGTACCGTCCCAGCAAGAATACAGGACCAAGATAATGGAAGCCGCAGAGATGGATAAACTGACATTGTTAATGAAAGGTTATGAGGACTCTGCTTTTCAGAACGTTTGGCATCAGTTTTACAAATGGTATAATTCTAGGATGAAAAAAGAAGAGGATGGAATGAACACAAGCGGGGAATAAAAATAATTGAATGATCGGTGTATAGAAATAGTATTTGAGTTAGACTTTAAGGATACCTATATAAGAGTAGTGCAATGATAAGGCAATGATTATGTATGGTAAGCGAAAACATACTTGCATCCCCCCATATGTGTTTAATGTTGTATAATTGTATTTGTGGTGTATGTTGTTGTATTTGTGTAGGTTAGGATATGTTACGTTATGTATTGTCTGTATATTTTGAAAGTAAAAAAAATGCCCCGGAAGGGGCGCTTTAAAAAAAAAAAAAAGATTTCCACATAGTCACAGGTAATATTCCCTCTAAGCTGAGTTAGTGTGAGCTAGCTCACAGTTTTTAGCTTCCACCTCACACATTTTTGTCTTGGTTCAGGAAGGATGGCTCCAGAGCAAACTAATTTATGCAGTAGCCAAATCACCTGCTCACAACCTTAATGCCGGTAGCTTAAAAAGTAGAATTTTTGCTCACAGACTCCACAGCTTAGAGGGAGCATTGGTCATAGGTATCACACGAAGGGGATTACGTGAGGGTATGGAGACAGAGAAGGTTTTGCAATGTCTGCTGAATGGCTTTGGAAATGCAGATACTTACCTGAAGGAACTCACGGTCATTTCATATGCCTACCTTTGTTGGGTGGAGGGGGCTGTGGAGATTGCTCTGGAGGGCACCTTGTGTAAGCTTAGACTGAAACCCTCTACTTCCACCTTTGCTTTGCTATAGAGCGCCAGTGGAATATGTGGATCCCAGGTTTCGGCTCTGAAGAAATTAGGCCATATAAAAAAGCCTGCACTACCGAAGCTCATAAACAGGTAAGAACTCACTGTCTAATAAACTAATCTGAAGAAGATGATGCACTCTGAAACTTTAGGCAGAAGTGTCTGGGTGATCCAAGTATGTGAGTGCCAGAAGATTGTGGCATGCAGGCCATTCTGTGGAGAAAGGGAAGCACCCCCAATGTGTTAAAAAATCAAAGATACAGGCCCTGATCTGGATAGCCCAGGCAAGCCCAATTTCATTAGACCTCAGAAGTTAAGCAGGGTCAACTCTGGCAAGTACTTGCATGGGAGAACTCCTTGGATTACCAGCAGTCGGGTGGTGGGGGCAAGCTTTATTCAGCCACCTCTCTGAATACACTCCAGGCCCCCAGTAATGTCTAGAGCTCATTAATCAAGCATCTTGCTGAGGCCCCATGTTCCTGACTCACACTCTTGTTTATCTTTTTACAGAGGATGGCATTGATCCGCAAAACAACCAAGAAATAATGCCTGGGAAAGGCAAGGAGATAAAAATGGCTTTTCTGGGACTGGGAAAAAGAAATATGTCTCTATAAACTGTGACATCTCTGTACTGTCATCTATGGGATGATTTATGCTTTACAGAGAGGCATCCATTTAATGGTGATGCTGTATCTGACTTGGAGGGGAGATCTGCCAAAAGCATTAGCCCTGGCTGCCTCTCCCCCTCCTCAGTCTCTTTCCCCCAAAGAACACAATGTATCTTGAAGCAGCAACTTTTTTTCTGACTTCAACAGTGATTTATGGTGTCCGGGATTGTCCAAGGGACAGAATATCTTGGTATTTTGAGGAACAGTATTAGAAGCAGCTGTAGATGTTTTTGTTTCCTTTAACTCTTTGTAATGTCAGTGTTTGGATTTGTTTTATTAGTCAAGAAATTATGAACCTAAAATCAGGTCATGGCACCAGTTATGAAAAACACATCACTGAGGGCATCAAGGCTGAAGCAAGAGATGGGGCCTGTCTTCAAAAAACTCTTCAAAACAAACCTATTTTGAGGCTCAGCATCAAGCAAGAAAGACATTGATTTTTTTATTCTTATTTTTTTCGATTGCAGCTGCTTTTCTCTCAAAGGAGCCACTTAGAACAAGACACAGAACAAAAGTTCTCCTAGGATGATTGTTCAGTACACGGCACACACAATGTTAACCAGTAGATTCTGGTTACTGGCTAAGAAACGTAAGAGATCAAGGCTGTGTGTATACTGTGTGCATCTACCTTTTATGGCTTGTTAGTGTCTCCTACAACAGGGTGGGAAAGAGTTTCAAACAGCCCACCATTCCTCTCCTTCAGTGTTTGATCTCAAATCAAAGCACATTCAAGTGTAAAAATAGGTTTAGTCAGCCACAATGCCTTCCCAGGAGTATTTAATGGGTGAATAAGAAATTGGCATCAGTATACCAAGCCTACAGTGCTGTCCTTTTTATAGCATAACCAGCTATGAATGGTCCTGTGTGAGTGAACTCTCCCCACCCTTACAAATTTTAGAAGTCTGGGTCATGCTTGCAGATGTAATCTTGGCAATCCTTTGCATCCAGACTTTTTCTATACTTTTTAATCATCCTACGTTTACCTACATTTACCCACTTAACCACATGTGAAGGTCACACAGCTATCTCTTGCCCTGTGTGCCTCCAGCATGCCCTGGCTGTGTTTTCCCACTGTGTGCTAAATGGCAGTTGTTATGGTGGTGTAAGGAGGTGTAGGCCAAATATCCTACCTACATTCACCTTTAGGAAGCTGGCAAAACTCTCATCCTAACCATAGTGCTAATCTAAAACTCCAACTGAGGCCCACATGATCTGTTCTAGTTACTCTGGTAATAAATCAGCAAGGCAGTTAAACTTCCCTTATCTGGATGGTGCACTGGGATTTTTGTGATTTTGGTTTTCTTATTTAACATGGTTTCCCTAAAGGAGATCTGCTTTAGTGCACTTGTGCAGTAACTCCACCATGTGGTTATTTCTGGCAATGCTTTTGAAGTAAAGACTATGGACTAGTACAATCCAGTTGTGTGTGTGTGTGTGTGTGAAATAGTTATTTGGGAGTGGCATTGTGCACATTGAATTTGTGCACAAAGATGTTGAATTTAAATGTTTTTGCCCTCTTAAAACCAAAACGAACTCCCCCTCCAGAATGATGTTAATGCATTTGCCTCATGAAAACCAGCAATATGGCTTGGGCCCTTGATCTTTCAGAATATCTTTTATGTTCCACTGGCTCAACGTATGTAATCAAAGCCCATGTCAAGGTGGGAGAGGCTTTATGTTCTGGAATATCACACTTGCCTCAATTAGTTCTCTGCCTTTTTGTGATATGCAAATACAGAATATGAGTATCTGAGTTCTCTTTTTTAAAAAAAAAGTTCTGGCCCTTTGAAATATGGAGATAAGCTTCAAAAGTGTTGAAATGTGGGCAAAGTCTTAAGATGGGATTTCTAGGAGGGCTTGGAATATTCCACAGGTTGTGGAATATAGATTTTTTTATAGTACATATACACAGCCCGAAGTATAGTAATTGTGTCATACAACCCGAAATAGTTACGCAGGTATCCAGTGGTGCTTACTTCCAGGTGTTTGTCCATAGGCTTATAAACTTGGTTTCAGAACTACCAGCTCCACTCAATAGATAGCTGTGCAGAATCCTCCTACCCTTGTACTGTTGATTTGAAAATACTACAGTAGACTGACTTGCATTCAGCCAACTGCCAGTATGATGCATTGGCTATGCCCCATGTTTTTTATCCCTGCTGGAGTCTCTTTTTAAACCTCCTCCACAAAGACACAGCCTGGAAAGTGTGGAGGGCTGTAGTGTTGGGCGACTGAGCCCAAATCTTCCTTCCTTGTTCTGCTTGAGGATTCATGCAGCCTTTTTGCCATATGGGCCCTGGGACTCCAAGTATCTTTCTAGGGGAGAAATGGGACTGCTGTGGGAAAGGGGAATCTCAGAATCCGTCTCTGTTGTTTAACTACAACCTGGTAGATTGTAAAGGATTGCATTCCCTGTTTGCATGCTGCCAGGGCTGCAAATACTGTAAGAGTTTGGTTAATAATTGTCTTTCCAACAGCAAAGCAATTTACATAACTGGCAAGGGGGCATCTGCTCTGCCTGCAATTCTACAGGTTTTGCTTTAAGAACAACTATTCAGCCATGTCCAAAATACAAGAATCGGTGCTTCTCATCATTTGCTTATGCTGTGAATAAGATTTTTAGAGCCAACTCAGCTAGAAATGTCCAAAATGCCCTTGGGTCTGTGGTGCTTTGTAACAATCCTTTAATGTTAAAACAGGTTAAATGTTAAAACAGGTTAATGTTAAAACAGGTTGAGGTTAAAACAAAGGCAGAGATGTAACTGAAATGATATTGACCTTTATCTGCAAGTCCTGTTTAGAAAGCTGCGATAATTTATTTCTAGGGCATGGCTAATAGTCTAGCCTCGAATCTTTGACAGCAAGTAAGAGACTTGGAAGGATCCTGCTCTGGTACATGGCAGAACAAGAGACTTAGCTATTTGATTATTCTACTGCCTGCTGACCAGAAGTTAAATGCAGGGAAGTTGGATGTGTTACAATCTGTCAGCAAAAGGGCTATTCCAAAATTTAGCTGGTGTTCTGGGGGGATGGTGAAGGATTTGCTTCTTAAAGGTAGGATGCCTGTAACAGGCTCATACATTTCAATCCATATCCCTGCTTAGCAGGATTGAAGAAAGGAAGTCTTGAGACAGGTGAAGGAAAGCACTACATGGGGTGGCTCAGAAGCAGATACAACACACTTCCAAAGGTGTGTGATATGCCCAGAAGTAAAAAGATGCACACTGCAGGCACACCTAAATGTGCATCAGATGTGTGCTGTTTTCATTAGGGAGTTTACTCTCCTAAGTCCTAGATCACTGGTAAGAACTGAGGGATCTTAAGACAGACATTGACCAATAAGCCACTCACACAACTGTCGTTCGTTTTAATAGAAATGGGTGGCACTCTAAGATGGTCCTGGGTAACTCCTGCGTGTTTCCCAGAGGTACTTTTATGTTGCTAGCATGAGCATTTCTTCTTTCTCCTTTCTTCCTGTACTTTAGGCTGTGCCTCAGGTGGTAACTTGCATTTCACTCCATCCCACTGTTGGTCTCATTTTCCTGCTTTCCAGTGCTTCATAGATTACTGAAGTTAATGTCTGAAAAGCCTCCTCCGTGTTCTGGCTGGTCTTAGCTGATGTTTCTATGTACTTTGCTCTCAGCGAAGATGCCAGTTTCTCAGCCTCTTTTTGCCCAGCCTTGTGTTCGGCCTCCAGGTCACTCTTGTGGCCAACCAGCACAAAGACCACGTGATAAGGCTGGACAGTCTCCATCACTTCCTGGTGCCACTTCTTGATGCTCTCGAAAGAAACTCGGTTGGTCAAGTCAAACATCAGCATTCCACCTGCTGAGTTGTGGTAATACGAACAAGTCACAGATCTACATCACAAGAAAGGAACACCTGGTTAAGGATCTCTTATTCTCTGTTGGATCTCCAAGTAGTCACCTTGTATTCAGTTTATATCCTGCTATTCCTTTAAGAGGCTAGATGAAGGGTTGATTTCTGTGTGCTAAAGTCATCCACAAAGAACCAAATATCTCCTTCCCTGAACTGTTTCCTTGTGGGGTAGCAGCCCAAGGGGAAAGGCTAAAACTTCTTTATGCTGCCATCATCCCAACCAGAGTAGAAACAATGTGGAAGAAAACAGAGGACATGCCAGTAATGTTTAACTGATGGAGTTCATAGGTTGGGTCTGAGGTCCCCATCCTGTGACCTTTGTCTCCTGGAAATCAAGCCTAGGCATATTTGGTTTTATCTGCTTGTTTATTGTTTACAGGAGTCTCTGGGGATAGGTTAAGCTGACCAGCCCAAAGTCACCTAACTGGCAAACATCATGTCGGAGTGGGGAGCTTTTTCCAGTTCCGGTTTGACAGTGCAATATGTCTGTAGGCTGTCCTCTGCTTAGAGGATGCCAATTTTAACCTTATTTTCTTTTTTTTCTCCCTTTTGCACATATCCTCCATATTTTCTTTTTTTATCTCTTGTATGTAGCTTCTATGCAGGCAGTTTGAAGCAGCATATTCTGCTGCAATTTACAACCTGCCAATGTGTTGGCAGTAAATTTATATCAGCGTGGCAATTAAGTTGGGCTTTTCCAGCAGCTGGCTGTTTTAAAATTCACTCCTTCCCCACCCTGCAGTGTTTTAGCAATAGGCTTGTAGCCCTAAGCCTTTCAAATTTTATAATATAGTTTTATACATTTTATAATATAGCTCCTACTGCCACTTTATTTTAAATTTATAATTTTAACTATTTAAATAATCTATTTTATTGATTTTACAGATTTTATTGATTACATATATGATCACGGGTATTTAAAATGGGTAGGAAAAGGGGTTGTCCTTTTGATTCTGTTAATTCTCCTACTCCAAAACAAAGTAAGTTAGATACTTATTTTACTTTTGGAGTTGAAACCTCTAATAGATTTCATACTTTACAGGATAAATGGCCAGAAAATGATGTTATTGAGGGACAAGGTGGACTCTGTATGAAGAAGAAGCCTTTTTTCAGATTCTATTTCTAGTGCTGACCTGGTTTCATCAAAGAAATTCTGTTACTTGGAACCAGGGGGAGGGAGGTGATCAGTCAGATATTTTATTCATTTCTGGCTTTACAGACATTATTAATAGCTGAAACTCTTCAGAAAATTCATGATAAGGTTAATTCCCTGGGTGACAAAATAGCCTCCTTTCTTTCTCCTCAAGGGGCAGAGAGAATCAGTGGCTAGAACATCTTGAGAGATGGCTGTCTAGGCTCTGCCTGAAGACTTCCAGGAAAGGAGAACCTAAGCCCATCTCCCTAGGTAACTGGTTCCATTGTTAAACCACCTGCACTGTTCAGGAACTTTTCCTAATGCTCAACCAAAGTCTACTCTCCTGTAACACCCATTAAATCTAGTTTTGCTCTCCAGATTGTCAGAGAACAAATCTTTGCCCACTTCCCTGGGACAGCCCTTCAGTTGTTTGACGACTAATCATGTCTTCCCTTAGACTTCTGCCTAAAGATACTTAACCATTTCAACACTCCCTCAGAGGAATTGTTTTCCAGACTTTTTCTGGTTTCCTCTAAACCCTTTGTCTACATCAGTCTTAAGATGCGGCACCCAGAATAGGATGTACTCATCCGGATGAGGTTTGACCATGTCTGGTTATCTAGTATTTTATTTATAAAAATGCTTTTCTATCTGCATATACTAAGCAATGGGCAGTCCATCTGAATAATGTATGTAAAATGAGCATAAAATACCACATTCTCCCAGGAAAGCAGCTAAGCTAGCATCACAAAATAGCTCTGTTTTGACAAGGTAGGATGTGGAACCTCAAAGAAGCAGTTAATGTGGGTTTCTCTTGGCAGTGATTTTATTTTTATTTTATTCTACTGGATCAATACTATTGCCATGCAAGATGTGCTTTGAGTTCTCATCAACCTAACCATTCAAAGGGAGGCGAATTGTATCTCTTTAGCCAGTTTGGACTCCCTAGAAAGATTTGTTCATTTAAGCAAGTGGCAGACACCTGCACCACTAAGGAAACATTCTGTCTGGCTACCTATACCATTTTCCATGATCAAGGCTGAGAGGACTTTCTGATCTTGTACAATGAAGTCTTGAAACTGACCCTGCCATTGAGATGGATGTTCACACCTTGCGCAGAATAAGGAGGTAGCAGCATAGTCCTAAGGTGGTAAAATGGACTGTATCATTTCAGACTATGGGGGATCACAATTTTTAATTTTCCTCTTTGGAACATCCTGCAAGCAGAAAAACCTTCCTTCCTGATGTGTGAACAGCATTTAAGTGTAACGTTTCCCACTTTCAGTCTCCAGTGACACAACCTGATACCTTAGGATTCTGTTGCATATGCAGACCAGATCTAAGTCCCAAATGAACTTAGATGCTAATGGGCTGTTTTTCTCCCCTCCTTGGTCATCCCACATTTCTCTTTCTTCACTTCCCTATACCCTGCTCTCACATCTTTCAGCCTTTGTCCTTTCAAAAGTACACTTCTCCCTGCTTTCCTGCCTGAGGTTTTCAATCAGCCAAGTGGGCTTCTCATAATCTGTACCAGACGATCCACTGCTTATTGGTATCCCATGCTGTCAGATATCTACTGCATGATGCTGCTACAGCAGTTTAGCCAAAGGGATGGTGTGAAGGAGGTAGACTTGCTGATGACAGACAGCAGTCATTTTTCTGCTTTTTAAATAAATGTGTGTGTGTGTGTTTTTGAGAACTGGTCCAGGCCATTTGTCAATGAGGTCCTCCGGTCCCAGTCCCACCCACCCCAATCTTTTTATAAGGATTTTCTAACCCATCTGTCATCTGTCAGCTTAGTCTATCCTGTCCATGCTGGAATAATGCCTTGTCGACTTACTCCTACAGCCTCAATGGGGGGGGTGGCGTACATGCATTCAAGAAAAATTGAATGAAGTGACAAAGACCTGAGGTGGAAGAATTTTAGATTGCCAGTGGAAGTCATCATGGATAACATTTTAGAATGTGCCTGTATTTTTTTTAAGTCTCTGCAAGTAGAAAAACAGTTCAGCGAATTAAGGGTGTGAAAAAAGAACATTTTGCCTTGTGCTAGTTTTCTATTTATGTGCATTGTTTTTAAGCAAAAGAATATTCTGATCTGGAATGCCATTTGAAGCATTTTCTCCATAGAAAGTGTGTAAGACTAGGATCTGGAAGAATCAGGTTAAAAACCCTGCTCTGCCATGGAAGCTTGCAGATAACCTTAGGCCAGTCGCATACTCTTGGTCTAACCCACCTCACAGCATTGTTGTGAATATAAAATAGCAAAGAATAATATAAGCTGCTTCAAGTGCCTATTGGGCAGGAAAGCAGGATAGAAATGAAATAAATACATACTTTTGTAGCCATGGCATTCTTCCACCTCATTCCCACCTGAGGCCTGCTCTAATCTTTGCTGAACTGAAATGGTAGAACAGACTGTAGCTGTTCAGAAACAGAGTGAAGGATAATATGTTAATTTGTCCCTGTAAGTGGAATATTAGCTCCCCGCGGATAGGGCCATGATTGCCAGCCCACAGGTGGGCCCAGCGGATCTCCCCGCATTACCACTGATCTGCAGGATACAGAGAGAAGTTCCCCTGTACAAAATGGCTGTGTTGCAGGGTGAGCTATATGGCATTATAACCATCTGAGGTCCCTTCCCAAATCTCCAGGAATTTCCCAACCAGAGCTAGCAACTCTAGCTACAGCCTTTTCCCCAATATGTGATTTTTTTTTATTTGTAGAAGGTTTATTTACATGGGGATCATTAAAAAGGTGGTATATGCAAATACCCGACAGCTCATTTTGGCACCTCTGAATTCTACCAATTTGTATGCATGTAGTGGGCCTGAGTGGAGTTTTAAGGGAGGCCAAGACAGGATTAACCATTTGGCATCTCTGAGGTTCATATTGCTATTGGTTAATACACACACACCAACCTGAACCGCTCTTGCCCGGCTGTATCCCAAAACTGTAGCTTGATGCGCAGGCCAGGTTTGATCTACAAAACGTGAACATAAAAATCCACCCCTACAGTTTGGCTTGTTGACTCCAGGAAGACCCCTTCAGTGTAGCACTTTAGAAGAGAGGACTTGCCTTCAGTGGAGTCACCCAGCATAATAATCCAGAATTAGTAATGCCAGGCAGAATCCGCTGCCATTTGGGAGCTGGGAAAGGAAGGCACAGAGCAGCTCACAGTTGAGATCAAATGCAAACCACCCCCACTCCTGAAAAGAAAGGTTGCTCCACCTCAGCAAATGTAGAGAGCAAGCTGTGGCTGAGGTAGAATCTTACTGGTTGGGGCTTGTTGAGAAGCAGCTGGATTGTTTGCAGCAACAGCTTGGGGCTGAGAGCTGTTTCATTCCATGTTCAGGCAAGCAGCTGCTAGGCCAGCCAGGATGTTCCTACTCACCCTGTTCAGCCCCACCCTGAATATGCAGTGTTCATGGAAGGAGACAGCACATATTGTGGGCAGAGTAATTAACACAGCAACTGTGCACAACCTGATCAAGAGTATATAAAGGTTTATTTAGAAACTAATATACTTGATAGGAAAGAGGAGAGACAGAGATAGGTTCTTAACTACATTTCTAGCTGACAGAGAGAGAGAAGACTGTGTGGCACTTCTAAGAAGGGGGACATTTCTCTAAGAATAGCAATCTGGAGACAGACAAGAAATGGCACTTAACAGGAGAGAAGGTGCTGTCCTCACTATCCTAATTGTCTTCTTGCTGCCCCCTTCAGGGTCTTCTTCTCTGTACACCAGACATTGTCTTTTCCAACCTTCCTTCTCAGGGTCTAGTGTACAAAGTCCTCAAGATTCGTCTTCTTACGTAGACTTTCAAACTTTTCTCAAGAAAGTGGCTCGGGTGAGTGCATCTGCAATCATTTCATCTGTAGGACAGTATTCCAACTCAACAAGCCCTTCTTGCAAGTTTCTTACTAGGTGATGCTTCACATCCATGTGTTTAGTTCCTGAGCTGATCTTCTCAGTTTGTGCAAGTTTTATGCACCCTTGGTTGTCTTCAAAGAGTTGTACTGGTTTGGGTTCCTCTACCAAAGGTCAAATCTGCATTGGTATCTTCCGCTGGTTTGGGGACACTCCCACTCCGTCTCCAAAAAAGATGTCTAGATCTCTTTCTGATTCACTTTCCTACTGTACCGTTATAATTTTTACTATCTGCATTATTCTATTGCCCTATGGTTTCAACTCTGTTGTGATTGTGGAGTCTCACTGGCTCAACTGTATCTGGTTACAAAGCACTCTAAGCCCCCTTCCCAAGTGCTAATCAGAGGCTTATCTGCTCTGTTTACCTTCTGACAGCACATAGAGGAATGTAAGAAACTTTTCCCTTGCTTGGCAAGCTAAGAGTGAATGATTTTATCTTGTTTTGTGATTTTTATATTACCTGAAAAGTTAGAGAAAGATCTCTTCCACATACATACATACAGTCTGCAAACTAAACACCCAGTCTTTATAGCTTTTTGGCTATTTTTGCTTTCTTGTTTAAAACAAAAGCTAGGCGAACCTGAAAGCTGAGAAAATCCTTCTCTTTGAATTTAAAGAGAAGTTTATAGCTTCTTGGCTTGTTGCCTTAAGTAGTTTATTGCCGTGTGTAAAATGGGTGCCGGCAAACGCCAGCATCCGAGAGAAGAGGAGGAGAAAACAACAACATTCCTAGACAGCAAGCAGAAAAAAATAGCAGAAAAGAAAGACGGCGTCTTCAGATGTGCAGTGCCATGCTGGTACTTTGCAAGTCTTTTGACTGCATTCCAGACCCTTTTGCTTGGCAATTCCCTCTTTCTGCATAACATGCCCACAGCTGCTGTGATATCTGGTACATCAATGTACTTATGTACAGCAGTCTTCCAGTTGCTTCTCTGTACTGCTTGTTAGGCATAAATTCACTACTTCCTTGCTGGTTCAGGTTGTTTGTTTCCATAGGAGTGCTTGCTGGCTTAGCTCCTTTCATATTCATGTAGTCCAGAAATTCTAAGATTTTCTGCTTCTGATTAAGAAGCTAGCTTCCATCTTCCTTTTGGTCTACTTATATCAAGATAGTAGCTGATGTTTCCTAATTCTTTCACTTCTATTTCCTTTTTTGAAGATTTTTTAATTTCATAGACATAAACAAACATACAAACAACCAACATATATAAGGGGTTACAATCATGTGATTTTTCTTTTTCAGTTTCTTTGACCTCATAATTAAAAGTCTTATATTTTTCATCTTATATTTTCATTATATACTTTATAAACCTTTTATTAATAGTTGAAACTATATTTCAAAAGTCTGTTTATTTAGGTTAGAAATCCAGAAGTTTATATTTTATTTTCTTCTAACCATTGGTAGAATCTTGACCATGTGTTCTGAAATTCTTCTTTGCTCTTTCCTCTTAATATCATAGTCAGTTTGTCCATCTCAGCAGTTTCCAATATTTTAGCAATAACTTCTTCTTTTTTAGGGACTTCATTCCTTCTCCAGTATTTCACATATATCATCCTTGCTGCTGTTACAATATGGATAGTAATGTAAAAGTCTTATCTTTTATAGTTCTCCGGAGTTATATTTAACAAAAACAGTTCTGGTCTATACAGCACAGTATTTTTTAGCACTTTTTGAAGCATTTCATGAATCCAGGACCAATATTTTTTACCTCCTTGCAAGTCTGCCACATATGAAAAAAAGATCCCACATTATTATGACATTTCCAGCAATCATTTGAAAGTTCGGGATAAATTTTAGCTAATTTATCTGGAGTCATATACCTTCTATAAAACATTTTTTATATATTTTCTTTATATGAAATTGCTTTGGTGATTTTTACATTGGTTTTCCATACTCTGCCATTGTTCCAACTCAATATTATGTCCCAAAATTTGGGCCCATTTAACCATACAATTTTTTACAACTTCATCCTGTGTTTTATCTTCTAACATTAACATGTAGAATTTTTTAATCAGTTTATCTTCAGCATGTAACAATATTTTATCAATTTCTGTAGCATTTGTATAAAAACCCAGTGGTTTGTCTTTTGCATATCTTGACTCTCTTTGCAACTTTTCCCACCAGCCTAAATTTATCTCTTGTTCTTTAAGTTTTTTTTTTTGGTAAATACAGTTTATTATTGGATATATCACATGTTCATACATTTTCAACCAACCTACATATCCATTTTTCTAATTTCCCTTCTCCCCCCCCAAACAAGGCTTCCCGCACTGCTCCAACCCCATTAATATCTCTCTTGTTCTAGTACAGTTACTTCTAAACTTATTTTCTCTTACAAACGGTAACAATTCAAAAGTCTAATTCTATTTCATTTTCCTCTTAATAACTATCAAAGCAGATCAAACCACGTTTAATGTCCCAATTTTTCAACAAGTATTTTTGAAAGTCTTTCCAGTCTTCAAAGAAAGTTTCATCTTCTTCGTTGTTTAACTTTCTTGTTAATTTGTCCATTTCTGCCAAAAACAACGTCTTTTTAATCCATTCCCATGTTTCAGGTACTCTATCTTGTTTCCAACATTGAGCAAAAGTCAGTCTTGCTGCTGTAGTCAAGTACCATAGTAGTGTTCTCTTGGCTACATTTATTTCTTCCATTTTAAGACCTAACAATAACATCTGTGGGTCTTTCTTAAAAGTACAATTCAAAATTTTTTGTATCTCATTGTGGATCTCTGTCCAATACTTTACTGCTTTATCACATGTCCACCACATATGGTAAAAAGACCCTTCATGTTTCTTACATTTCCAACATTTATTAGACATACTTTCATTTATAATAGCAATTTTTTTAGGCGTCATATACCATCTGTACATCATTTTATAACAATTCTCTTTAACATTTACACAAGTTGAAATTTTCATTGACTTTTTCCACAAGTATTCCCAAGATGTCATTAATATCTCATTATTAACATTTACAGCCCATTTTATCATTTGCTCTTTTACAGTTTCATCCTCAGTATACCATTTCAATAAAACCTTGTACAGTTTAGAAATCATTTTTTTCCTTTCTCAAGCCATACAGTTTCAATTTCAATATTCTTTTCTCTAAAACCATGTTCTTTTTTATCGGTCTTAAATAAATCATAAATCTGTCTATACTTCAACCAATCATATTCAAATTCAACATCAAATCTATCTTTTAACACAAAATTTTTCCCTTCAGATTTTAAAAGATTTTTATAAGGTAGCCAATCTAGCCCTTGATTTCTTGAATATGGATTAATCACTTCAGCTGGTACAATCCAAAGTGGTCTTTCTTCTGAGAAGAATTTTCTGTATCTCATCCATGTCTCGAACAGTGATTGTCTGACAAAGTGGTGTTTAAAAAATTTATCCATTTTTACTTTTCCATACCATAAATATGCATGCCATCCAAATTTGTTATCATGCCCTTCCAGGGCCAATAACTTCTTATTCTCCAGATTAATCCACTGTTCCAACCATGTTAAACAGACGGCATCATAGTACAGTCTTAGATTTGGTAGTTGTAGGCCTCCTCTCTCTCTTGCGTCACATAAAATTTTCATTTTAATCCTTGGCTTTCTTCCTGCCCATACGAATTTGGATAATTCTTTCTGCCACGAATCCAGTACTTTCCTTTGTTTTAGTATTGGAATAGTCTGAAATAGAAACATCAAACGCGGCAAGATATTCATTTTTACAGTCGCGATTCTTCCCATCAATGATAAATTCAAAGTGTCCCATTTCTTCATATCTTGCTGAATCTTGTGCCACACCTTTTCATAATTGTTTTTAAACAAATCAATATTTTTCATGGTTAATTCAATTCCAAGATATTTAGTCTTTGTAACTACTTCACATTGAATTTTCTCTTGAAGTTCTGTTTGTCTTTGTTTCGTCATATTTTTGCACATCACTTTGGTTTTACTTTTATTAACATAAAATCCCGCAACTGAACCAAATTCTTCAATTTTTTCCATCAATTGTGGTATTTTCTCAATTGGGTCTTGGATCATAAACATTACATCATCTGCAAATGCCCTGTATTTATAGACAAAACCTTTCACTGTAAGTCCTTCAATACTGTTATCTTTCCTTATCGCTGTCAATAATATTTCCAATATCCAAATAAACAACAGCGGGGATAACGGGCAGCCTTGACGTGTTCCCTTTTGGACTTGGAAGAAGTCCGTCTTTTCTTTATTTATATTCAAAGCCGCTTTTTGTTCTGAATATATTGCCACAATCATGTTTAAAAAAGACTGTCCAATGTCCATTTTTTCAATAACTTGCAGCATGAACTCCCAATTTAAATTGTCAAAAGCTTTTTCCGCATCTAGGAAGAGGAATCCAACTTCTTTTTCAGGATGCTTGTCATAATATTCAATTGCATCTATCACCACTCTTAAATTGTCTCTGATTTGTCTGTTTGGTAAAAATCCAGCTTGTTCTTCCGCTATTGTATCTTTCAGATATTTTTTCAGTCTCTCTGAAATTATTTTTGCAAATAATTTGTAATCGTTATTTAATAGCGATATTGGCCTATAATTCTTTACTTGAGTCAAATCCAAACCTTCTTTAGGTATCAATGAAATGTTTGCTTCTTTCCATGAATCTGGGATCCGTTTGGTCTTTCTTATCTCATTCGACAGAAGTACTAAAATAGGGGTTAGCTCCTCTTTAAATTTCTTATAAAACTTTGCTGTAAAGCCATCTGGTCCTGGAGCTTTGCCCAACTTTGCATCTTCTATCGCCATTGTCACTTCTTCTTTCGTTACTAAACCATTTAATAATTCCTTAATTTGTTTTCCCAGCTCTGGAACTTCAATCGTCTCCAAATATTTCTTGATTCTCTGTTGGTCAATTCCTTTCTTTTTGAATAATTTGGCGTAATATTTAAAAAAAGCCCTTTTTATACCATTCAAGCTCATAACATCCTTTCCATCTTCAGTAATCTTAGATATAAAATTCCTTTCTTTTCTATTTTTCAATTGCCATGCTAAAAACTTTCCTGGTTTGTTTGCACCCTCAAATGCTTTTTGCTGTAATTTCTTCAAATTCCAAAATAATTCTCTGTTTAGTAGAACGTTCAGCTGATCTTGCAGAAAGTGGATCTCTTTAATAATCTTCTTCTTCCCTGGTCTTTTCTTTAATTCCTTTTCTTTTTGTCAAATTTTTTCATGAAGGTCTTTCTGTTGTTGGATCTTTTGCTTTTTGTCCTTGGAGTTCAGAGAGATAAGCATACCTCTCATTACTGCTTTGTAAGCATCCCATACAACTTGTATATCTGTACCTTTATTCAAATTCAGTTCAAAAAAACTTTTCGTTTCCTTTTTTAAGATCTCATTAATTTGTTTTTGATCCAATAAATCTTCATTAATTCTCCAATATAACTGTTTAGGTTTTGCTTTAGATATCCAAAGTAGGGGATTATGATCAGAGTTAGTTTTCGGTAAAATTTGTATTTTATAAGTTTTTTGCGCCATCTCCTCTGACATCCAAATCATGTCAATTCGAGAAAAGGAATTATGTCTATTCGAATAAAACGTATAGTCCTTAGTCTTAGGGTTCCACTTCCTCCAAACGTCTTCCAATTTCTCTTGCTTCATCAATTGAAAGAAATTTTTTGGTAACTTTCCAACTGTCTCTCCACTTGCTTTGGACTTTCTATCCAATGTGTTATTCACTGTACCATTAAAGTCTCCAGCAAGAACAATTTGGTCATAATTTAAACAATCCAACTCTTTAGTCAAGTCATTAAAGAAAGTCTCTTTTGCACCATTGGGTGCATATATATTTATAAGCAATGTCTTTTTTCTGTTCATCAGTATTTCCATGCCAACATACCTTCCTTCTTTATCCGAGAAAATTTGTTTAGGATCCAATTCTTTTGAGATATAAATCACTGTTCCTTTTTTCTTATTAGTTGCTGAGGAATGAAATTCTTCTCCCAATTTTTTATTAGTCAAATATTTGTTGTCTTGTTTTCTAATATGTGTTTCTTGTAAACAAATTATATTACATTTTTGTTTCTCCAGCCAATGATTCACTAATCTTCTTTTGCTTGGTGAATTTAGTCCATTTACGTTCCAAGATAAAAATTTGTAATCCATAGTGGTGTTGAGTTAAATATCTTTAAAATCATCCAGATTACTCTCTTTAAATCTGTATAAATCTCCTTCAGATTTAAGAGTAGATCTCACCGAGTTGTACATAAATGTAAGTCCATATGGAATCTCCCATCTGAACCTAATGTTCATTTCTTTTAGTCTGTCTGTCAATTTCTTGAATTTCTTTCTATCTTGTAGAATCGGTCTCGGAATTTCTCTCAAAATTATTATTTTCTTTCCATTAATTTCCAACGGTTGTGTAAATTGTTTCTTGAAAACGTCTTCCTTCATCTTTGTTGTCACGAATTGAACAATCACATCTCTGGGTAATTGCTTTCTTTTGGCATAAGCTGAATTTACTCTATAAATCAAGTCAAAGTCTGCATCCAAATCTCCCTCATCTTCCCCTACATAAGTTGTCAATGTCTTAATTACTAGAGCCCGTAGATCCTGATCTTCCTCCTCTTCTATCCCTCTCAATCTCAAATGATTCTGAGTAGCCCTATATTCCATCATGGTCTCCAGTCTTGTATTTTCTAACAGGGTTTTTTTAACCTTTTGTTCCATATCTTCAGATTTTGTCACCAGACTTTTGACTTCCTTTTTGAGTTCTTCTGTATCTTTTTTTATCCCTGACACTTCTGTAAGTACCAGTTCTTTCAGTTCTTCCATATTTTTTTCTGTACTTGGACTTGCACTTGTTCTATTTGCTCCAATTGAATTTGCAGCTGTTGTTGTAGTTGCTGTTGCAGCTGTGATTCTATTTGTTTTCCAAGATTCTGCACCACTTCGGTCATCCGTTTTTCCATCGCTTCCATAGCTGCTTGCCACTCTTTTTTTCCTTTGCAGTCATTCTTGGGCTAGGTGATGAAGCAGCTCTGGGTCTTGACCTCAAATCCATCTTGGAGACAACTTCAATGCTAGTCAGTCTTTGTATTAGCAGTCTTCAAGCCAAATCGCCACCTTTAAAACTTGTTTAAACGCTTTTTCGGCTTGAAAATAACTTTTTAAAATTTAGTCCTCCCCAAAATGTCGGGCGCAATTTCTCTATGATTTTCTGGCTAGAGTAGGCTCCTTCCAAACTTCCTGTTGATCTGTCCGTCTCTGTAATCCAACTTCTGGTAAGGGTGGTGTCACACAATAAAATGTCCATCCGTTTCGAGCACAACAGCCTCTAAAACCTCCACTCTAGCCCACTTCCTGTATCATAGAGTCACAGTTAGTTTCGTTTCTGCTACGTAAAGTTTAGACTTGACTGACCACAGGAATGCAAAACAAAGTCACTTTTCAGCCTTTTTCTCTAAAGGAAAGCTTTCGTTTTACTTTTAATTCAAGCGGAATAGTTCCTTAAAGGTTTCAACGCTTATCCGTACGTTTCAATTTCACAATCTTCTTTAAACCGGTAAGCTCTTATTCGTTTGTTACCTTGCTTGTAATCTCGGGGTTTCGCGGTGCTTCTTCTGTAAACGATGTTAATCTTGATGATAAAGAGATCGGTAGATGGCGAATTTATGCTGAATTCTCAGCCCGGCTGGCATCTGTAGAGTTGATTTGCAACTGCCCTCTTCACGGAAGGAGATCAAAGTGTAAACAAGCTTCCTCCGAAGCTTATCCACACCGATCTCAACTCCCCCTCAGGCTTCGCTGCTTGCTTGCCACTCCCCCGCCTGGAGAGTGCTGCGCTGGGCCAAATAAAGCCCAGACTGTCATCAGATGCCGCAGTACACTCTGCACAACTCGCAAAGTGTGTCAATTCGCCATTTTACTCCGACCGGAAGCCTCTTGTTCTTTAAGTTTTAACTCATTTTTATTGTCTAACAATTCTTGATAACTTAACAGATTTTCTTTTTGAAACAAGTTAGGATTTGTAAAAGCCTCAAGTGGAGAAACCCATCTAGGTATCTTAGTATAAAACAGTTTTTTAGTATTTTCCCATACCTTCAATAATTATTTTCTAACAATATGTTGGTTAAAATATTTATGTGTATCTGATTTTCCATACCACTTAAATGAATGCCAACCCAGTAAGAGGTCATGTCCCTCTAAAGTTAACAATCTTGTATTTTCAAGTAGAACCCATTCTTTAATCCACACTAGTGCTGCTGTTCTATAGTATAAAAGCCAATCTAAATGTCCAAACCCAGTTCTCTCTTTTGCATCTTGTAGATTTTTCATCTTTATTTTTGGTTTCCTGTTTTGCTGTATAAATTGTGACATCAGTTTTTCCATTTCTTTAAAATATTGTTGGTTTTGGAGTATTGATATTGTTTGTAATAAAAAGATCAGTCTTGGTAAAAGGTTAGTTTTGATTGTAGCAACTCTGCCCATCATAGATTTTTGCATATTTTCCCATTTATCTAAGTCTTTTTAAATTTCTGTCAAGAGTTCCGTATAATTGTCTTTCATCAGTGAGCTACATCTGTTGGTTATTTTTACTCCTAGATATTTCACTTTTTTGTGTGCTTCAAATCCTGCTTCTTCTTGTAATTGTTTCACTTGGCACTCAAGGAAGCAATGGTCTGCCCCCTCTTGAAAAAACGAACCTTGGACCTGACTGAATTGGCCAACTATGTCCAACCTGCCCTATTTGGGCAAATTAATTGAGAGGGCAGTGGCGGTACAGCTACAGAGCTTCCTGGATGACGCTTCTGTCCTAGATCCTCTCCAGTCTGGTTTTCAACTGGGACATGGGACGGAGACAGTGCTGGTCGCTCTTACTGATGACCTCCAGAGGCACCTGGATCGAGGTGGAGTGGCGGTACTTTTGTAGTTATATCTGTCGGCTACGTTTGACACGGTCGACCACCAGTTGCTGACCCACTGCCTCGCCGATGTGGAGATACAGGGGCCTGCCCTTCAATGGCTTGCCTCTTTTCTCCAGGGTCGGGGACAAAGGGTGGTGCTAGGGGAGCAGCAGTCCCAAAGACACCCGCTTGAATGCGGTGTGCTCCAGGGGGCGGTGCTCTCCCTGAAGTTGCTTAACATCTATATGCGCCCTCTTGCCCATATTTTCTGGAGGTATGGGCTTGGGTGTCATCAATACGCAGATGACACCCAATTCTATCTGATGTTGGGCAGCCAGTCGGACTCCAGCCCAGAAGATCTGAACTGGGCTTTGCAAGCTGTGGCTGGGTGGCTCAGACTGAGTCGGCTGAAACTGAACCCAGTTAAGACAGAGGTCCTGTGCCTGAGTCGGGGTGGTCGGGGGTTGGGGATCCCTCTCCTGACCTTCAGTCGGGCGCCTTTGGTGCCAGCCTCAGAGGTTAGGAGTCTGGGAGTGCTCCAGGATTCTTCCCTAACTATGGAGGCCCAGGTGGCAGCCACTGCCAGGTCAGCCTTTTATCATCTTAGGCTTATTTGGCAGTTGGTTCCCTTCCTCGACCGTGATGACCTGGCTACAGTGATCCATGCAACGGTCACCTCAAGATTGGACTACTGTAACACTCTACATGGGGCTGCCTTTGTCACAAATCCAGAAGCTGCAGCTAGTGCAGAATGCTGCGGCCAGGCTGCTGGTGGGTCTCCTTAGATGGGAGCACATCCAGCCTGTGCTGAAAGTGCTGCACTGGCTGCCAATAGCGTACCGGGTTCGCTTCGAAGTGCTGGTTTTTACCTTTAAAGCTCTATATGGACAGGGTCTGACATACCTGCCTTTCCCTGTATATACCCCAAAGAGCACTACTGTCCGGGGCACAACATTGCTTAGTGATCCCAGGGAAGCCCAGCTTGCTGCAACCATGGCCAAGGCCTACTCAGTGGCAGCTCCTACCTGGTAGAATGAGCTCCCAGAGGAGATCAGGGCCCTGCGGACCTTCTACAGTTCCGCAGAGCCTGCAAGATGGAGCTCTTCTGCCAGGCCTTTGACTAGGAGCCGCCACTACTACCAACAACAACAGAGCGGCCCTATGACGACCACACTTCAGTGGCATGGCGGATCGATATCGTGGTACGGGGATGGAGGCAACATCTACTGGACACCATCTTGTCTTAATTTAAGAGCAAGAGCATTGAGCACTTCATGTAATTTCTGGTCTTTACTCTGTTTTACCCTGTTTTACTGGTTTTTATGTATTGGCACATGGTGCCCCTGTTTGTTATCCGCCGTGAGCCCATTCGTGGGGAGGGCGGGGTAGAAATCTAAATAAATAAATAAATAAATAAATTTAATCATATTTTTTGTTAACATTTTCATCTTAATCTTATTGACCTTCAATCCAGCCACTTGTCCATAATCGAACGGTGTAGTCTCCAAAACTAGAACTGAACCATATGGATTCTCTAGTATGAATGCCAAGTTGTCTGCAAATGCTTGTAGTTTATATTTTTCTCTTTTTATTTTCACCCCTTTAATGTTTTTATCTTGTCTAATCTTGTTATTCAATATTTCAAGAGTAAATATAAATAACAATGGGGTGAGTGGACAACCTTGTGTAGCCAGTTTGGTGTAGTGGTTAAGTGTACGGACTCTAATCTGGGAGAACCGGGTTTGATTCCCCACTCCTCCACTTGCACCTGCTGATGTGACCTTGGGTCAGTCACAAGCTCTGGCACAGCTGTTCCTGAAAGAGCAGTTTGTGTTAGCGTTCTCTCAGCCCCACCTACCTCACAGGGCATCTGTTGTGGGGAGGGGAAGGGAAAGGAGTTTGTAAGCCGCTCTGAGACTCCAAGTGAAGGGCAGGGTATAAATCCAATCTCCTCCTCCTCCTCCTCCTCCTCTTCTTCTTCTTCCTCCTCTTCTTCCTCCTCCTCCTCCTCCTCCTCCTTCTTCTTCTTCTTCTTCTTCTTCTTCTTATCTCAATGTACTGTGATGAATCTCCATTGATAAGAATCTTTGCTTAGTATATATTGCTTGCACCATTGTATAGAAGCCTTTACCACATTGTGTAATTAACAATTGCTCCAGCATAAAACTCCAACTAACATTATCAAATGCTTTTTCAGCGCCCCCCAAAATAACGCCATTTTCTTCTCTGGATGGGTTTCAAAATATTCTAAAATATTTAATACAGTTCTTATATTATTTCTAAGTTGTCTCCATGGTAAAAAACAAAACAAAACACCACCCCTGTTTGATCTTGATGTATTATCTGTATCAATACTTTTTTCAATCTTGCAGCAAGGGACAGAGGCACAAATTTTATAGTCTACATTTAATAATGAGATTGGTCTATAGTTTTTAATTTCTTTCTCATCCAAATTTGATTTATGGATCAAAGTGATTAATGCTTCATTCCATGTTTCCAATATTTTGCCTTCTGTTCTTATATTTTGTACCACATATTTTAAAGGCACTGTTAACTGTTCTTCAAATGCATAATAGAATTCTGCTGGAAGTCCATCACGGCTGGGAGTTTTCCTTTTTTTTAATGCTTCTGCATTTTCAAATGCAGTTATTTGTTCGTTTAACATTTTCTTATGTTCTTCTGTAAATGTAGTTAAATTATACTTCTGCAAGTATTTTTGGATTTCTTCTAACATAGCTTCTTTTTTTTTCAGTATAGTTTTCTGTTAATTTTTTCAACAATTTCCTTTATCTCTTTATCCTTCTTTTCATCTCCTTTGTCATCTCTTAAAATCTTTATAGTTCTTTTTTCTCTTTCTTTTCTTAATTTATATGTTAGCCATCTAGAAGATTTATTAGCATTTTCAAAAAAGCTTTGTTTGGCATACATAATTTTTTTTAGCTATTTCCTCTGACAATAAACAGTTCATTTGATGCTGTAGACGTTTCAGTTTCTCTCTTAGTGGATCAACCGTAATATCTTGTTTCAAAATGTCTTCTTGTTTCTTAATTTTGTTTTTTATTTGTATAAATTTTTCCATTTTTTGTTTCCTTATATATTCTGTTTCTCTAATTGTCCATCTTCTAGTATAGGCTTTAAATGTTCTATGTGAAATGTCAGGTTGTATATTTTGTTCAAAGAACAGTTGAAATTCTTTCTTTGTCTTTGTTACAAATTTCTGATTTTTTAATAAAAGGGTATTTAAGGTCCATCTATTTTTCTTTGGAACATCCTGTAATGTAATCATAACAGGGTTATGATCTGCAAACTTTGCTGGTAAAATTTCTGCTTCTAATAGATCATTTACAGTTGTTGAGGAGATCCAACACATATCTATTCTTGACCATGACTTATGTCTTGCTGAATAGAAGGTATAATATTGCTTCTTTGAATTTCTGATATTTCAAGCATCTATGAAACTGTGTTCTTCGGTAAGTTGTAGAAATGTGTGAGGCAGTTTATTACCACCTTTTGGTTTTCCCGTTTTCATTTTTCTGTCTGTCAATTACTGCATTATAGTCTCCAACCAAGCAAATTTCATCATAATTTTGTTTGGAAATTTGGTCCTGAAGCATTTTATAAAATGTTTCTTGATGTTGATTTGGTGCATAAACGTTTATAATTAGTGTTATTTTACTCTGTCTTAGTATTTGGACTATCAATATTCTTCCATCTTCCGAGCTATATATTAGTTCTGGTTGCAAGTATTCTTTCACATACATCACTACACCTCTCTTCTTTTTCTCTTTATCTGAAGATAAAAAGTTTTTCCCCAGTTTTTTTACTTCCAAGAATTTTTGATCTGACTCTCTTATGTGGGTCTCTTGAAGACAAACAGTATCTAATTGCATCTTCTTTAGTTTTTGGAAAGTGTTTCTTCTTTTCTTAAGTCATTCACATTCACTAAAATTACCTTTATTTTACTTTTCTCCATCTTTGTTTTGTGTTTTATTTCCATTGTTATCCTTCAACTTGTATCATGTTCCAGTTGCTCCTTGTTGAGTCTCTTCACCTGTTTCTGTTTGTTCTGTTTTTTCCTCTTCCTTTTCTAGTTCTTTGCCATATGTTTTTATAAAGTCTTCTGCTTTGAATGTTGAGTTGATTCTATATCTCTTACCTTTGTAAGTAAAAAGGAGACCTTCTGGGAATAACCATCTGTATTGTATTGTATTTTTTCTGAGAATAGTTGTCAGTTCCATGTATCCTTTCCTTTTCTCTCTCACTCTCCATGGGATTTCTTTTAATATCTTGATTTCTGTCTCCTCCATTTGGAAAGGTGTTTCGTTAGCTTAAGTATTGTATCTCTTGTTGCCATTTTATAAAATCTCACCTGTACTTCTCTGGGTAGTCCATGTCTCTTTGCATAGGCTGAAGGCATCCTGTAGGCTTCATCAATCTCATTAAGTATTTCTTCTGCATCTATTGCTCCTATGTAGTCTTCCAGAGCTTGTGCCATAACAGTTTTCAGATTTTCACCTGGTTTCTCTGGTATATTCTGAAATCTCAGAATACATGCTGCAGTTCTAATTTAATAAGTGTTTCTTCCATAAGATTTTGTTTTGTCTCCATTCTTTCCACTTTAAGTTGATTTTTTTCAGCCTTTTCTTCAATCCTAGTAACATTTTTCATTTTGGCGCAGCAGCGACGGTACAGCTCCCAAGAATCTCTGGGATGCTGTGTCGGATTGCCAAGGCTGGGGGGGGGTTAAACTCTTTTTAGAGCCCCCTGGGACTCCCCTGAAGAGGGGTCCCAAGCAAGGGACCTGATCCTGGGATCTCTGCTTACGGCAGCAGGTGGATTGAGCCTGGATCATCCTGAAGCACAAGCTTGAGCAAGAGCAGCCTCTCAGCTGTGGAGCCATGAATGCCAGTGGAAGGGGGCCAATGATATATTCTGAACCTCCAACTACAAGCTTGATTTCATCCTGATCACAAGTACTCTTAATGACATTTTTAGAAAAGATCTGAGAATCCCCTCTAAAGAAAAGTAGAAGACTGGAAGGGTGGAGGCCCCCCTTTTCTGAAGCGGATGAACAAAGAACTGAGTATGGCATTTTAAAAGCTAGCAAAGGGTTGAAGAGAACTGGCAGATCTTCACAATTGTTAATCTTGGATAACATGGTTCGTTAAAGAAAATTGACCATGTGGATTATAATACAAAATCGGTGGAGAATATTTGGTTTGGTTTCCACAGTTTTTCTTTTTTAAACTTCGGATTGATAAATTGAAGTGAACTCTTTAGAAGATACCTGTTGAATTATAATTTTTTAAAAATATATATTTGGATTATTGGGAAGACACCTATTGGATTAGAACTATTTTTTATTTTTTTAAAAAAAAATCTATTTGGATTACAAATCATAGAAAAGGAGAAAAGAAGTATGAAAGGAAAAGGGAAATAACTGGACTGGAGCTCACTTTCATTTTCTAAACATTTCCACAGAAGAAAGGCATGAGATTAGAAATTGTTATGTCCCTGTGGTTTATTTGTTGCTATTACTAAAATATTGCAGGAACAGTCTGTGACATAAACATTAGATAATTTTTGTTTTCGCTTCTGTTTGACGTTTGAATTGGGGGGGTTGTGTGTCTAACTAAGAGCTTTCTATTTTAATACAGGAAGCCTAACTGATTTAAAATATGAGCCAGAACAAAGGCCAAAAAGATAAACCACAAACACCATCCCCTGCTTTAGTTAGATCAGCGGCAGCCTCACTAATACAGATGTCTGCCAAGGACCTTAAAGCGTTGATCCAAGAGGCTGTGGCTGCTGCTGTGAACTCCATACAAGACAAACTGGAGACTTTTACATAGCAGATGACAGTACAGCAGTACAAAAACAACTTAAAGAAAATAGATAAGAGATGCTTGCACTTCTACTTCTTGATTCAGATGTTGAACTATTTTATCACTGTCCTTGTCTTCATAGAATAAAATCAGGCCATCCACATAAGTCAGAATGTAAGTCCATTTGTTGTCTCTATATCTTGAGTACAGGCATCATTCTGCCTTGCCTTGCTCAAATCGTTCCTTGGTTAGCATTTGATGAAGTTTCTTTTTCCAACATCTCACAGCCTGTTTTGGTCCATATATGCTCTTTTGCAGTTTACACATGGGTTGCTTGTCTTTGGATTGTTCAAATCCTGGTAGCTTCCTTTATTTCTCCATGTAGAAAAGCAGTCTTTATGTCCAGATGCTCCAGATGTATCTGCTGCTATACTCAAGAGCATTCTTATCAAAGTGGCTTTTCTCCATGTTTCTGCTTCTTCTGAAAGTTTTCTTGCTATGTCTTCCCATGCAGAAGGTTCAGGTATAGCTTCTGCCTTTGCTAGATAAGAAAGTCTTCTTGGTGGTGCTCCTTTGTTTGATCGGGTTGTTGGCTATGCAGTCCCTTCTGGTTCTTTAGGTTCTGTAGGTGCATTTCCGTGTGTTATCCATTGTGCTCAGATGCACTGTTTCTGTTTGCTGTGCTTCATTTTTCTCCACTGGTGTATATATATATTTATTTATTTTATTGGGCTTGTATCCCACCCTCCCCACAAGCAGGCTCAGGGCAGGTTCCATCAATATTACAATTTACAGTAACAATTAAAATCAATTTAAAACAGTACAAAGTCATAAAATACCATGCAAGATCTAATCAAATGTCTCAGCAATTAAGATGGAACAGTAGTGTGGGTTCCCAGGTAGCTGCTCGAATCCAGGACACTGATGGGAGGCCAGCCAGAAGGGAGGGGGGGACATCCGCTGCCTCAACTAAAAGCCTGGCAGAAGAGCTCTGTCTTGTAGGCCCTGCAGAATTGTAATAAGTCCTGCAGGGCCCTGATCTCATATGGGAGCTCATTCCTCCAGATAGGTGCCAGGGCCGAAAAGGCAAATTGGATTTCTCTGGGGTTGGGGACTACCAAAAGATTCATTGATGTCTATTTTCTTCATATTCCTTGATTTCTCCCTTTCATCAGTGTAGACCACACTGGAGATATCAATTGTTTCTGGGATGAAGATTCTGTATCCTTTGCATCCCAGTGCATAGCCTACAAAAATGCCTTCTTCTGCTCTAAGATCCATCTTGGTTCTCTTTTCTTTAGGAATGTCAATGTAGGCCTTTGATCCAAACACTTTTAGATTATTCAGGCTGGGTTTGTGCCCATACCACAGTTCAAATGGTGTACTACTTGCACCTTTAGTAGGTAATCTGTTTTTCAGGTAGGTGGCAGTGTTGATTGTTTCTTCCCAATACTTGTCATGTAGCTCTGCCTCAAGGAGCAAGTATCTGCACATTTCTGTGAGAGCAATTTTTCCTTTCTTCTACTCCATTCTGCTCTGGAGTGTTTAGCATCTAAGCTGATGCCCTATTCCATGTTCAGACAAATAATTCTTCATTCCATGTCCCACATATTCTCCTCCATTATCAGTGCAGATTGCTAGTGGCTTTCTTTGAAATCTGTTACTAACCATTGCCACATATGCTTTAAATTTTTCTAGCACTCAACTTTTATCTTTAATTAAGTAGGTCACAGTATATCTTGAAAAGTCACCAATTAAAGTAAGAACATATTTATTCCCACTAGGGGTTTGAGTTTTTGTTGGTCCACAAACATCATTGTGTATCAGATCTAGGGGTCAGTCACTGCATCTGGCTTGTCTCATGCGTTTTGTTAAAGCTTATACAGTGCATACATTTTACTTCAACAGCACATTTGCTCATCTGCATGCCTTTCATTAAATTCTGGCTCTCAAGTTAGCTAACTGCATAATTGTCTCTGTGTCCCAACTGTCTGTGCCATAGCTAGGAGCAATTCTCATGATCACAATGTTTGATAAAGTTTGCTTTCTGCATGCATGTTTCAAGAGCATATAAATCCTGATGCACATTGGCAGTTGCAATTAACTCTCCCCTCTGTCTCCAAAAGATGTAATAATGCCTTTCTTCATGAGTATCCTCACAGAAATAAGATTATTTGCCAGTTCTGGGACATAAAGGCAGTCTCACATGGATGCCTTGGCTCTCTCCACTAGGGAGTTTGCATTTTATGGTTCCTGAGCCAATACTGCCATTATAAACTGTCCATCTGCAACACTTAATGTCTCTTTTTTTCATCTAAAGTCTCAAAGAAATCTTTATAAGCACACATGTGGGTTCTGCAGGCACTGTCCAGCTACCAAATATGAAGTTTTGTGGCTCCTTGTGTTAATATAAAGCATTTCTTTAATGGCTCCTGTTTGGAGTTTCCCCTTTTTCTTTCTCTGGGAAAGGCATCTCTTTGTTTAAAGGCAATGCAATTTCTCTTACTGTGGCCTGGCTTCCCACAGAGGTGACAAACAATCCCACCTTTGTTATTTACACTCAAAGCCATCTGATCAGCATTTGGTTTAAATTCTTTTTCAGACTCTTCAAATTGTCTGCATTTGTATGTTTCCTCAAGCTGCTTTATAACTTCTATGAGGGACAGATTACTCTTAGATTCAATCTCAGACACTGTATTTTCATATGACTCTGGCAGGCTTATTAATAGCAACACAATCAGATCTTGATCAACAATTTCCTTTCCTGAACTCCTCAACTGCTCAGCCAATCCAAACATCTCATCCAGATGATGACATAAATTACCCCCCTCTTTCATCTTAATACTGTAAAGTTTCTTTTGTGGACAAAGCTGGCTCTTTAATGAGGAATTTACATGCAGACTTTCCAGTTCACACCGCACAGCTTTGGCTGTTGGCATCTGTATTACTTTCAATACATTTCTGTTAGTTAAACCCTTGATTATGGCCCCTTTTGCCTTTTCATTCTGTGAGCCCGTTTCTCTGCTTTGCTGCGTTATCATCTACTGGTCAGGCATCCTGGATAACATCCCATACTCCTGTTTCAAGAAGGTGACTCTTCATTTGTTCTCCCCAAATTAGAGAATTGTTCTCTGTAAGCCTATCTATCAAGGGACCATGCTGTATACCACAGGCCGTTGCCATCTTTGTTCCTTTGTTCTTGCCTGCTTGTGCCAAGAGCCTCTGGCAATCTTTCTACCTTTAACTGGAGATGTGCTTAACCTGGGCCACCATAACCCCTGTTGGCAGAGTAATTAACACAGCAACAGTACACAACCTGATTAAAGAGTAGTTGAAGGTTTATTTTGGAATTAACATGACTTGATAAGAAAGAGGGGGAAGAGAGAGGGGGAGGGATACAGGTTCCTAACTACATCACTAGCTGAACAAAGTTTGAGTTCAGTGGTACCTTTAAGACCAACAAATTTTTATTCAAGGTTTTATGCTTTCATGTGTAAGCAGACATCTTCAGATACAGTAAAACAGAATTTCCTCAAGCATTTCATATGTACCTAGAATTGAACTTTGTTGGTCTTGAAGGTACCACTGGGCTCAAACTTTGTTCTCCCATCTGTTTGCTAACTCTTGTATTTGTATGCTAATTTACTGCCATTTACAGTTCTTACCAACCGCCTTAATCCAATCTCAGCTATAATCACCCAGTTACTTATGCAAATTTATTCTGACTAGCTCTTCCTGGCAACTAACCCCCCTTCCTATAAGAAATGGTTGAGGAAATTCTGTTTCACTGTATCTGAAGAAGTGTGCTTGCAAACAAAAGTTTTGTTGGTCTTAAAGGTGCCACTGGACTCAAACTTTGTTCTGTTGCTTTAGACCAACACAGCTACCCACCTGAATACATCTCTAGTTGAGAGAGAGGGTAAAACTGAGTATCACACTTCTGAGAAGAAGGGGGAAATTGCCCCGAGAGTAGCAATCTGGAGACAGACAAGGAATGACATTTAACAGGAGAGTGAAGGTGTTGACCTCACTATCCTAATTGTCTTATTGCTGCCCTCCTACAGGGTCTTCTTCTTCTCTTCTTTGTACACCAGACACTGCCTTTTCCATAGCTTCTACATTTTACTATCAGCACCATTTCCCCTCCTCTGGGAAAGTAGTATCTTTCAGACTGCATGCCTGGAAAATGCTTGCTAAGTTCTAAGGAAGAAAACTCCCAATCTTAATAAAGTACATTCAGACAATGTGGTGTAGTGGTGATTCTAATTCTGGACTTGAATCCCCTCCTTGCTCTGAAGAGCGTTGGGTGACCTCTCAGCCTAACCCTCCTCACAGGGTTGTTGCTGAGGATAACACAGGGAGAGAGGAACCATGTGAGCTCGTTGAAGAAATGGCAAGATAGAAATGTGGCAGACTGATAGATGATATGTGTGTGATTTTTTTTTTAATCCTAAGGAGACCAAACCTCAGCCTTATGACTGGAAAGATCAGATTCATCAGATTCAGTGGGTGAGATGGTGTTTGGGAAGTTCCTTCCTCAAATCCTGTTGAAATCTCAGCTGGGGCTGGAAGGAGATGGTACATTTGTGGCTCAATGGCAGGTCTCATGTTCAGTCTCTGGCACCTCAAGCTATAAGACCTTGTGGGGGGGGGGGCTGTTTCTTTCTTGCCTAAGATTTTGGACAGGTGCTGCACTAACTTAATAAGGGAAATAGATCTAGATTGGTAGCCATGTTAGTCTTTCTGTAGCAGTAGAAAAGGGCAAGAGTCCAGTAGCACCTTAAAGACTAACAAAATATGTGGAAGGGTATGAGCTTTCGTGAATCTGAAGAAGTGAGCAGTGACTCACGAAAGCTCATACCCTGCCCCATATTTTTGTTAGTCTTCAAGGTGCTACTGGACTCTTGCTCTTTTCTACTTAATAAAGGAAAGGCCACAATGGTTCTGTGGCATGATAATACGTTTTGCATGTAGACAGTCCCAGGTTTAATTCCTGACATCTCCAGTTGAGGTTCTTGGGAAAGGTGTTTCAATCTCCACCTGATCCTGGAGGGCTGCAGTCACTCCAAGTGGGTAGACAATGCTCAGCTAGAGGGACCAATGATCTGATGGTAAGGCAAATTAATTTGTCCGTGTCCAAATGACTTGCTGGCCCATTAGCAATGTCACCTCACCTTGCTGATTTTTACCTTCAGCATCAATAGGGCAAAACCAAGAGTGTTCTGAAGGCTGCCAGTCCTAGGATGGAAGGGTCCTGGCCCTCCACAGCACTTCCATTTGACAATTCCTTCATGGGTACTGCTCACTTTTGCATCTGAAATGCTACCTGTGCACTCAGCCTTCCTTTCCACAATTTCTTTTTAGGTATGTGATCTGAAATGTAACCTAGATTTGCATTCAATTCAGAGTGGAGCAAAAAAAAGAAAGGAGTTGATAATAAGACTGCTATTTTTTTTTTTTCTGAAGGGGCAAAATATCAGGTGATGTTCTCACTGTCATATGAATACATGAATCTACCTTACTCTGAGTCCGACTATTGGTTTATCAAGGTCAGTATTGTCTCCTTTGAATGGCGGGAGCAGCACTACAGGGTCTCAGGTGGAAGTCTTTCACATGCCCCATTACCTGGTCTTTTAATTGGAGATGTTGGAGATTGAACATTGGACCTTACTCCCTAAATCCACACATGAACCTGCCTTATACCAAGTCAGAACACTGGTCGGTCAAGGTCAGCATTGCCTACTCTGACTAGCAGAGTAGTCTCAGGCAGAAGTATTTCACATTGCCTACTACATGGCCCTTTTAACAAGAAATGCAAGGGATTGAAACTGGAACCTTCTGCATGCAAAGCATGTAATATAGACACTAATATTAACATTAAACAATAATGTGTTGGACAGAGCAGATCAATCTCACTAGCTGAAGAGCATCTTGCATTGGGAAAAATCTCCCTGTACCAAAGATGTCCACCTCTGCTGCTAGTAGAGTGGATCTCTGGGTTCCAACTTCCAACCCAATCTACACAAATGTAAAAATAATCACAAGAGGGACACTAGAAATACAGAGACAGAGAGACATCTCTGCTTCTTCTCCCCATAATCGGTCAGAAGGGAACCAAGCACACTGGACAATTTAGGAGTATAGATAAATCCATACTTGTGGCAGAACATGCTTGCTGTGGTCTGCAGGCCTTGTTCCGCCCTGCCCACCTAGGGATTCCCAACTCCTTGGAGTTTTTCTTTCACTCTGAGGGTAGCCCAGCACCACCACCTGATCATTGTAGGGATTTCCCATTGTGGGGATCAGGATCTCCAGCTTCAGGTCCAAGTTTTGAGGCCTTACCTCTATGACTCCCACTGGCCCAACACTTGGTTACCACGGGGACAGCTTAATGCCTTGGGAACACTTGGAAGAATAGCTGCTTACCAACCCCCCTGGAGCCCCTTTTAAAATAGTGTGTCCGAAACGGTGGAGGTCACACTCCTAGCATCAACAGTTTAAAGATTTTATTAAAAAGAAAATGTTTACAAGCATACTTTTAGCACCGCACCAGATTTGAGCAAGAGAAACAAAAGAATTTGGTAAGAATGCAAATCCTCTGTCCCTTCCCATATACATGCCCTATCTGATGGTAAATAGGACGGGCTCTTTAAGCTTAGCTAGTTTCAGATCTCTACACAGTTACCATTACCTTCAAGCTTGGATCTCCCAGGTGACCATGTGGCCAATGGCTGCGTCAGGAGTTAAGAGTCCTGTGTCCTCTCATCACCTGAGCATCCCAAAGAAAGAGCACGATTTCCTGTTGCACTGAGATTTTATCATCTCTGTCTCCCCTCCCACTTGACCCCAGTCAGTCCAGGTCAAGATGGCTTTTTTGATTGTCTCCAGGAATCTACTTCCTCAGGCTCTTTAGACTTTGACACACATCCCCAACTTTGCTCCCTACCCGAAGGGGGAGGTTTGACCATCCCTTTGTCTAAACACAGGGGTCTTTGGGGGGGGGGGAGCGCACCGGAGCACAGCTCCGGCAGCTTCGGAGGGCAGAAAGGCTCCCACATGTCAGTTTCGGCTGTACAAGCGGATTTGGGAGTCTTTTGGCCAGCCCAATGTCAATTTCAGCCCCATTATAGCCTATGGACCTTTGAAGTCAGTGGTGAAAACATAGAGTGTATTCTGGGGGCTGGAGAGGAGGGGGCTTGAGGAAGGGGCTCTAAACTCACAGGGTAGCTGTTGGAGCCTCTCCCCAAGATACCCACCAAGTTTCAAGAACATTGGACCAGGGGATCCAATTCTATGGGGCCCCAAACAGGTTGCCCCCTTTCCCTCCATTGTTCTCTATGGTGGGGAAAAAGTTACTTGTTTTCCACGGTGCTATTAGTAGCTCTTGGGGGGGGGGGTTGAGGAGAGGCTCCAAATTTTCAGGGTAGCTTTGGGAGCCTGTCCCCACATACACCCCCACATCTCAAAGCAATTGGACCAATGGGCCTAATTCTGTGGGCATCCAAACAGGTTACCCCCATTACCTCCATTGTTTCCAATGGGGAAACCCAGCCAGCAGCACTTAAGGTGGGCAAGCAGGCAGCCACCCAGCAGTCAGACTCTCCCAGAGAATCTCAGGGAAAGTGAACTGTCTTGGGAGGTGTTTGTTTGCCAGGAGAACAAGTGGCACACTCCAGAATAAGTGGCACTGT
Organism: Gekko gecko; assembly: GCA_029375565.1. NCBI lineage: Eukaryota > Metazoa > Chordata > Lepidosauria > Squamata > Gekkonidae > Gekko > Gekko gecko. The sequence continues at coordinate 209,446,792 of JAPDNY010000005.1, read as the reverse complement.
GGCAGTGCAAGCATGCCACAGTGCCACACAGAAACCCTAAAAGACCAAAAGGAACGACATTTATACATGTATAAATTGATGGTGCAACCTCATTAGACCACTCACACCACACACACCTCAAAAATAATATTTATAGCACTGGGAAAAATGCAGAATGTCATTTAAATTAAAAACAATTTCATCATAAAACTTCCTGAAATGAGATAATTCCATAACTTATGCAAGTCTCCTACCCTTTTATAATTTCAATGATACACTAATCCACTCATCAGAAGGGATAACTCTCTTGTCAGCAAGATATTTTATGACCGGTTCCCAGGTTTCCTGATAATCAAAATGTCCTCACACCAAGGGAGAGTCAGGAAAAAAAGGGTTATTCATAATCTTCCCCATAATATTTTGCTCCCATAAATTTACTTGCCAATTATGAAGTGTGGGACCCAAAGGGGACTTTCACCTTTTAGCTGTGGCCAATCTAGCTGCAGCCACTAATGTCAAAATAAAGATTTTCTGTTGTTTTGGAAGCTGTAGATCTGCTCAAAAATCTGGTAGACGAAATTCTGGAGAATATGGAAGAAAAAAGTCCACAAGTCCACAGATCGTCCTATGAATGTCTTTCTAAAAAGTTTCAATAACATTACATTCTCACCAGTTATGGAAATTAGTCTGTACTTGGTTATATTGCTTCTAGCAATTTGGGTTAAAAATTTTATTCATCAAATGAATTTTGTGAGGTGATAAATATCAATTTGAAATCAATTTGTAAAATTGAAGTTGAATATTACATAATTTAGATTTATTTGAAGGGGAATTCCAAATTTGTGTCCAATTAGATTCCATGAGATTTATCCCCAAGACCAAAGTCCATTTTGCTTCCATAATTTCAAAAAACCCTGAGGTCCTCATGGTAATAATCAGGTTCCTTATTTGAAGATATTTATACGAAGAAATCTTCCCCCTTGACTTTTGTTCTGCTGTCTGTTTTTCGATAACTTCCCCATTTTTTATCCAAGAAAAAGGGGGTAATGAACCTGCTGCCAACCATCTTTGGAAAGCCTGTCTTTCATTTCCTGGTAGGAACCATTTTTGATATGTGAAAGGGGACATCTGTGAGATAACTGGGGCCAGAATCTTCCTCCAAGAGTCCCACATTTTGAGAGTGTTATATAAAAATGGATTGTCAGAGGTAGATTGAGGTCTGTCTTTCAGCTTAAGCCAGATTGTTTCTGTCTTTTTTTTTTTGGCCCCCTGAAGGGGATTTTTTATTTGCATTTTTCTATAAACTACAAACTACAATGAAAAAATAGGGGAGGGGAACATCTACATCTAAGGAGAAAGAAAAGTTAACCACAACTACCTAAAAACCCAAGAATTGGAGATCATCATTATAACTTATGCACGTATTAGTCTAAAAATGCTTCTGTAATATTGAGCATGGTCAAAAAATCTAAATTATACATCTTTTAACCACTTTCCCTGCTCAACAACCCTCCCCAGATCATCTTAAAACCAAATGCTTTACAAAAGCCTTCAGAGTCTCAATCTTCATTTTGCTTTACCTTTACGGTCTCTCAATTGATGACCTTGTTTGGGAGCAGCCACCCCCTTTTCAGCGTCAGAGTCCTCATTGGAAGACACAGAGCCCAGTTCACCAGTGGATTTGCTATCCTCTTCTTCTTTCACATCCTCTTCTGGCTCTCCCAGTTGCAGCCTCAGGATCTCACGTGCTTTAAAAACAGAGTCAATGTTTTCCTTTTTATCCTTTATTTTGAAGGTGATGCCTTCGGGGATCAACAACCTGTATGCAATGCTGTTTGTTTGTAAAAAGAGGATTAAGTCCTTATACTTCTTCCTCTTTTTCCTTATTTCAAAAGGAATGTTTTTTAAAATTCTGATGTTATTGCCCCCAATTTTCAGGGGTGTACTTGCAGTCACTTTTAGGATTAAATCCCTTATATACCTTTTTGAGAATCTCACCATGATCTCCCCTGGCAGATTCTTCTTCTTAATGTACATAGAGTAGGCTCTATAGACCACTTCCATTTCACTTAGTATATATTCTGCTTTTAAATCTGTCACTGGGGGAATGCATCGCTCATCAGTTGCTTTAGATTCTCATTTTTGGCTTCAGTAATCCCTTGAAACCGGAGCTCCCCCCTTGCTGTACTGCTTTTAAGTCTCTGCATCTGGGAGGGCCCCCTCCCCCACTCGCTTCCCATGCCGATCCCAAGGGGTGCTTTCTTTTTAAAATACTGTTTTCTCGCCTTTACTCAACTCACTGCTCATTGCCGATCTTGCAACCTTGCTTCAGTTCATTTAATCACTTGATCTCCGATGCTTGTCCCGGTCAGCAGCTCTATCTCCGTACGGATGCATAGCGGCTGGACTGTTGGGGCAGAGGACTGCCTCAATTCCCCAGCATTGCGCTGGCGAAGAGGTGACCCCTCAAAAGCCCCATGGCTAGGAACCTTTACACAAAGGCTCCCGGGGGATAGCGAATGATGCCCCCCCTCCAAACCGCTAGCGTGCAGATCGGGCCCCCGGATCGACTGGAAGCCACATCTGCTAGCGAGTCGCCATGAACTGGAAGTCTCAAGCCAGATCATTTCTTGAATTGACAAATGAGCACAGTATGAGGCCTCAATAAAAATTCTTCTTCTGGTTTAGGATTAAGTATTTTCACTAATTGGGCTAAAGTAGAAGCTATATAATACCAATTAAGATCTGGGATATTTAACCCCCAAATTTAAGGGGCATCTGCAAAGTCTTATGACCCATCCTAGGTTTCCGTTTTGCCCATATGAATTCATTTAAAACTTTTTGCCACAATTTTAATTTTTTTTTCCTGGTATAGCCTCTGGGATGGTTCAAAATAAAAAAGTAAATTTAGGTAAAATAAAGGATTTAGCAATTGAAATTCTCTCAGACCAAGCCATATGAAGAACGTGCTTCTTTGAGGCTCCCCACTTAACTTATCTTGCTGCCTCCTTTAGCCGCTTTTTATCTCTATATTTTTAACAACTATAGCTACTGACTGGCACTTTTATCTCGTGCTTCCAAGGGAGGCAGCTTTGGGAAACTTTCTGTATTATAATGGGAGTGAAAAAACAAAGACACCGACCCTCTTCAGAACACCCTGCCCATAAGGCCGGTAAGCAAATGAGAATGGAAAATTTTTTAGAAGACAAGGAGGAAGAACCCTTTTTAAACAAGGATGACAAGAATATTTTAGACAATAACTTAAACCAGCTGTTGTCAACTAACAGATTTGCCCCTCTGAGACAATCACTTAACCAAGATAGTATGACGGAGCAGCAGATTCAATCAGCAACGTCTGAGGAACAGCTGAGCATAAATGAGCTCTCAGCAAAGGCAAGTAAAGAAAACATTCTTTTCAAACAAACCTCCCTCATTGTTGAAACATTGGTTAATTTATACATCAAAATAGATGAGATAAATCTTAAAGTAAATAAACTTAAGGAGGTTGTTGAACTCTCCTCTTCACAGTCACAAAAAAAAAATGATAAGAAGTCGTGTTCTCAGTTTAATTCAAGAAATTAAACTTTGGCAAACTCGGTAAATAACACAGACACAGTCTTTAAGAAACTAGAGGATTCTCAACCTCTCTTCCCCCAGGGTAAGAGCTGCTGTGTATTGCAAAGTAATCAGCTGGCCTTCAACATAGGACATTCAAAAACCAACTTTGGCCGCTGGGGTAATAGGAGAGCAGTTGAAAGCTCACTTAATCAGTTATTGCCAAGAGACTCTGCAAGGGTAAATTTGAAACAATGTTTTTGGCTCCCTAGTAAACAGTTCTACAAGAGAGTGATTGTAACACTGAATCAGAGAGAACCCTATTTTCAGCTTCTGAATAGGCGTGATTTTTTTCAAAAGTTCCAAATTTATATTACAAGGGTGTTTAAAGACCACATGATGCACTCACTGTGTAGAAAAAGAAGGGAATGACATTTACCTAATAGCAAAGATTCAGCAAGTTTGGGAGATTCTATGCCAGCTTATTGTGAACATTCAACCAGGGGTCCCCAGTCCCAAACATCTGTACAAAATATCACTAAGCTGCCAGTCTTTAAGACAGTGAAAAACAAAGAGCTTGAAATTTCTCTTCACTCTTTGGGAATACATGAACAATCTAAGAGCAGACGGAACCAACCAAGAGAACTGCAGATAACAACCTCTCCTAATGGCCTTTCTAAGGATATGGAAATAGAAGAACCTCTAGAGTGCCTAGTGGCTCTCTTAACCCGGATAACTAATTCCAGTACCAGATGTGTGCCTCGTTTGTCTTCCCCTGTCAATTTGGAAAAACAGGGTCAAAATAAAACCAGGCCAACTGACCCTCCAGCGCTACAGCAGGAGGATTATGAAATAGACTCTTCACTTATGTTCTCTGTATATTCTAACAAAGACCTGATTTCAATAGCGGATTCTAAATCCCTAGCAGAAGAATTTGATGAAGTAGTAAGGCAATCCAAAACTACACAACCATAACTAATTAGACAAGCAAAGACCAAAACTCCCCCTGTGATGATTGCCCATAAGAGGAAAAATGGGTGTTGTGGAGGAGCAGTTGGCGGAAGAAATCGAGATAGATGCCTTGAGTTTAGAAGAAGCTACACCGGGTCACATCATCCCAGAAGGATCTCAGGAGTCTGGACAGAATTGACTAGTTAACCCTAATCCACTCAGGCTTAAGGGAGATGCTGTGGAACGATATTCCCCCATGAAGAAATTAAAAATACTTACCCTTAATTGTAGAGGGGCTAATAACAAAATAAAAGCTAGGCGTATAGCAAATGATTTATATAAGCAACATGTAAATGTGGTGTTTCTTCAGGAAACCTATATAAAAAAAAAGGCTCATCAGTACTCCCAACCAAATGGTTCCCAAAGCAATACCTGTCACATGGTTCATCCAAATCCCATGGAGTAGCCATTCTTCTCTCCAGAGATATAAACCTGACTGTTGACTGTGTTGAAACTGATAATGAAGGTCGTTATGTTTTTGTTAGAGGCCAGCTAAATAACAATCCCCTAACGCTAGCCTCCATTTACGCTCCTAATGTTTGTCAAATTAAATTTCTCACCGAGACTCTTACTAAACTTCGGGGATTTAGTAAAGGAGTAATTATAGGAGGCGATTTGAACTACCTAATGAATAAGACACTTGACAGATCATCAAGCACCTCTCAAAACAAAAAAAGTTTAATGACCAGTGACAACCAAAACCCTCTAAAAAATTTAATTTCTAGATTGGATCTTCACGATATTTGGAGACTCCAACATCACAACACCAGGGACTATACTTACTACTCTAACCAATTCAAAACGTACTCACGTTTGGAGTACTTATTACTCTCCTCAGATCTAATCAGTAAAGTTGATTCGTCTAGTATAGGAATACAAAAATGGTCTGACCATGCCCCAGTTGAGTGCACAATTCAAGATAAATCCAAAGCTCAAAATCACAAATACTGGAAATTTCACAATCTTTTATTATATGACAATAAGTCTAGATTACAATTGCAACAGGAACTCGAGGAATACTTTAAAATAAACACAACCTCTCAAGTGTCCACCCACAGTATCTGGGAAGCCTCCAAAGTTGTCATCAGAGGGAAGTGCATATCCTTACTAGCATTGTGTAAAAAAGAAAAATCACTTATCAGAACCACTCTTTTGCAAAACATTCAAAAATTAGAAATCTACAAACAACTGCAAGACAACAGAAAACAACTCAAAATTCTAGACAAATCAATGATTCATAAAACCGATTTCAACCACTTCAAATCTAATACCACCAAATCCTCAAGGAGACTAAAATTTTTTACTTGGAAGTTGAAGCAAAGGCAATCTGATCGCCACATCACTGCTCTTAAAGACCAACATAATAACCTTAAATTTAGAGAAGAACTTGCCAGTATTTTGGAAAATTTCTATAAAAATCTTTACACCTCAACCAGACCTAACCCCCAAAATATCCGGGAATACCTAAATAACACTAATAATCTGCCCAAGTTAGAAGAGGAACACTGTGAATTGTTTGAAGAACCTTTCAACTTAAAAGAATTAGAATCAGTCATCAAGTTGTCCAAAACCGGCAAAGCCCCTGGTCCAGACGGGTTCACTAATGAATATTATAAAGCTTTTTTACCAATACTCAGTAAACCTCTCTTAAACTCATGCAACTCAATCTTAACAAGTGGTAAACTCCCTGAGTCTTGGAAAACAACAAACGTTATTCTACTTCCAAAAAAAGGGAAAGACCACACAGATCCTGCATCACTACGCCTGATTTCCCTTCTTAACAATGACTATAAATATTTCACTGCCATAATTGCAAATCGCATGAAAACCATTATGTGTCAGAGTCCTCAGTTAGTCAGCCAAACACCAGGCCTTATTCACTGAAACAAGAATAGTGTTTATTAAGCTGCAATACTAGGTCACTAGAACAGAAGCATTGTTAAGAATAACTTGAATACATGAAGCATTGAGATATACTCTAAGGGGGGGAAGGTCCCCCACCTTTCTACCAATAGATGTGCAGCGCGCGCGGGAACACCAGAAAGCAGTAAATAATAGCCTACCTGCCATCCCACCTTTCTCAAGCCTACCTGTTATCTTTAGAAAGCAATAGTAGACGCACAGCCTGGCATTCAAGGCCACTCTTGGCCTGGGAGATGAGATATGTTGAGGATGGGTGAGTGGGCGTCAACGTGGCAAATGGGGTTCAATGTGGCCAAGTGCAAAGTGATGCACATTGGAGCCAAAAATCCTAAATATAAATACACATTGATGGGGTCTGATATGGCAGAGACTGACCAAGAGAGAGATCTTGGAGTCGTAGTGGATAACTCGCTGAAAATGTCTACACAATGTGTAGCTGCAATAAAGAAGGCCAACGCTATGCTGGGGATTATTAGGAAGGGAATTGATAACAAATCAGCCAGTATCATCATGCCCCTGTATAAATCATTGGTGCAACCTCATTTGGAATACTGTGTACAGTTCTGGTCACCACATCTCAAAAAGGATATTATAGCATTGGAAAAAGTGCAGAGAAGGGCAACTAGAATGATAACAGGGTTGGAACACCTTCCCTATGAAGAAAGGTTAAAATGCTTGGGGCTCTTTAGCTTGGAGAAACGACGGCTGAGGGGTGACATGATCGAGGTTTATAAGATTATGAATGGGATTGAGCAGGTTGAGAAAGAAGTACTTTTCTCCCTTTCTCACAATACAAGAACTCGTGGGCACTCTATGAAATTGCTGAGCAGTCGGGTTAAAACAGATAAAAGGAAATACTTCTTCACCCAAAGAGTGATTAACATATGGAATTCACTGCCACAGGAGGTCGTGGCAGCTGCAAGCATGGACAGTTTCAAGAGGAAATTAGATAAACATATGGAGCAGAAGTCCACCAGTGGCTATTAGCCACAGGGTATGGATGGGAACTCTCAGTCTGGGGCAGGTGATGCACTCTATTCTTGGTGCTGGAGGGGGCAGCAGTGGGAGGGCTTCTGGTGCCCTGGCCCCACTGCTGGACCTCCGGATGGCACCTGGTATATTTTGGCCGCTGTGTGACAGAGTGTTGGACTAGATGGGCCATTGGCCTGATTCAACATTGGCTTCTCTTATGTTCTTATGTTCTTATGATATGGCCTGGTCGCCCAGGCAACATCGGCATCTCCCCACATTCCATCCCACCAGTCCAGATACATCAATCAACACCCTACAGTCCCATCCTCCCTCCTCCATCCCTTATGGCAGGGATACCTGACATTCTGCCCTCCTGATAATAAACCTATCCCTTCGGTTTCAAAGGGTACAATTTATGGAAAGCACGGACCAATTTCGGGGCATGAACATGTTCCACCCTCACCCATTCCCTCTGTTCAGGCCCAAAGTCCGCCCAGTCAATGAGATAATACAGCCGATTTCGAGAAATCTTTGAGTCCAAGATCTGTGAAACTTCATAATGCGGTTCCCCCCCCCCCACCATGAGCGGAGGTGGGGTGGGGCGACGAGGTCTCCATGCATTCTCTGCAGGCGCACGTCGCAGGAGCCTTACATGAAAGACAGGATGAATAGACTTTAGCGTCTTAGGTAAATCAAGTTCAACAGTGACATTGTTAATCACTCGTATAATTTCAAAAGGTCCAACAAATTTCCAACCAAGTTTGCGGCTTGGTTGCACACCCCGTAGGTTTTGTGTGGAAAGATAGGCAAAGTCCCCACACTTTGGGGTCCACGAAAGGTTGCATTTCTTGTCAGCCTGCATTTTATACGCAGCCTTGGCCCCTTCGAGAGTTTTAGTCAACAAGGGCCATGCCGTTTGCAAACGCTTGCACCAGTCACCCGCATCTCCCGCCGGGAGGTCGGGAGAATTCAAAAATGGAAGTGGTGGGGCCTCATACCCATGCACCGCCATGAAAGGAGACATCCCTGTCGAGGAGTGCTGAGTGTTATTGTAGCAGAACTCAGCTAAAGGCAAAAGGGAATGCCAGTCATCTTGTTGAAAGTTTGTGAAACATCTAAGGTATTGTTCAAGGGTTTGGTTGACCCTTTCGGTTTGCCCATCAGTTTCAGGGTGGTATGCACTGCCGCCCTCCCTCTCCACCCCTAGCAGTGACATCAATTCTCCCCAGAACTGGGACACGAACTGCACCCCCCTGTCTGAGATCACTTTGGATGGCAAAGTGTGTAGTCTCACCACGTGTTGTAAGAACGCTGAGGCCAATTTCTTGGCAGAGGGGATGGAAGCAAATGGGACGAAGTGAGCCTGTTTAGTGAACAGGTCAACAATAACCCAGACAACAGTTTTCCCCCCACTTGGAGGCAGATCAGTAATAAAGTCCATTGAGATCACCTCCCAAGGGCGAGTCGGAGTGGGGAGGGGTTGTAACGCTCCAGGGGGTTTCCCCGGCCGAGGTTTGCTCATCAGGCAGATTTGGCAGGCATTAGTAAACAAGGACAGATCTTTACGCAGTCCAGGCCACCAAAATTGTCGTTGTAAGAGTAGAAGCGATTTAACAAACCCCATGTGCCCGGCCAGTTTCGAGCCATGAGCCCACCCCATCACCTCCCCCCGGAGTGATAGTGGTACAAAAAGTTTTCCATTTTTCCGCCAACAGTTCTGTGCGTCCTGTGACACCCCCTCCTCCCCTGCAATTGCTTCCCTGTCAGCCTTAGACATGGCAGAAGCGAATTTTGACTCCCCGTCGGAGGGAGGAGGGGTAGAGGGAAGTTGCTTCACCTGCTTGCGGGTGGTCACCGCCCCCCCCAGTTGGGAGGGAGTAAAGACAGAGTCCCGGACCTCCTCCCTCTTGCTGTCGTGTTGTGGGAGGCGGGACAAAGCATCAGCCAGTGAGTTAGACTTCCCAGGGAAATGGTGCAAGGTGAAATTAAACTTGGAGAAAAAGTCAGCCCAGCGCAACTGCTTGGCGTTCAGTGAGCGGGGCAAGCGTAGGAGTTCCAAATTTTCATGATCAGTCCACACTTCAAATGGAACCCGCACCCCCTCTAGCCAGTGGCGCCATGTTGCCAGCGCCAAGCGGATCGATCCTGCTTCCTTTTCCCACACAGACCAATTCCGCTCAGTATCATTGAATTTTCTAGAAACATATGCGAGGGGGTGAAGCTTGCTATCCTCCCCCTCTTGGAGGATCGCCCCCCCCATGGCGACGTCAGACGCGTCAACTTGGACAATGAATTTCTTTAGTTCATTGGGGTGGGCCAGTACGGGCTCCGAAGTAAAGAGAGCCTTCAGTCGTTCAAACGCGAGTTGGCACTCTGGGGACCAGTCTAAACACGCACCAGGTCAGGTGCAATCAGGGGCTTTCCCCTTCGTTTTAAGCAAGTCAGTAAGGGGGAGGTCCACCTGTGCAAAGTTCAACAGGAACGATCTGTAAAAATTGGCGAATCCGAGGAACGCTTGGAGTTGCCTCCTCGTCTTGGGGGGTTCCCACCCCACCACATCTTTTACTTTGTCAGGGTCCATCTCAATCCCCTTCTGTGATATGCGGTAACCCAGAAAGGGAATTTCTGACTTGTGGAACTCACACTTTGAAAGTTTCGCAAAGAGTTTGTGCTTGTGCAACGTTTGTAGGACTTCCCTCACCAGTTTCACATGTGATTTGAGGTCAGGGGAGTACAAAAGTATATCATCAAGGTAAACAAGGACCCCCTTGAATAAATACTTGTGCAAAACCTCATTAATTAGATTCATGAATACCCCTGGCGCCCCCTGAAGTCCGAAAGGCATAACCAAGTATTCAAACTGTCCCAGAGTGTTCTAGTGACCTAGTATTGCAGCTTAATAAACACTAGTCTTGTTCAATGAATAAGGCCTGGTGTTTGGCTGACTAACTGAGGACTCTGACATTATGACTCAATACATACACACAGATCAATCTGGCTTTTTGGCATCGAGGGACATTGCAGACAACGTTCGCAAAACCCTTAACCTAATTCATTTTGCTAACAAAAATAAAGTTCAGGACTCTCTAATCTTATCTATCAATATTCAAAAGGTGTTTGATTCTTTGGAAATTAATTATTTAAAAATACTTCTACACCACATGCACTTTGGTCCTACCTTTCAATTGGCAATTCAAGCAATCTACGATGATCCTAAAGTGAAAATCCTATTTAATGGCACAGCTACCAATAACATCCGGATGCAAAGAGGCACCAGACAGGGATGCCCTTTGTCCCCCATCTTATTCGTCCTGGCCATGGAACCGCTGGCTATAAATCTAAGGAATAACTCAAAATTTGAAGGTATCAAAGTACTAAACAAAAACTTCAAACTCAGTCTCTTTGCTGACGATGTTTTACTTTATGTATCCTCGCCAATTCAATCCTTAAAGGCTATACAATCTGAACTATCCAATTTTGGATCCACAGCTGGCCTCATTGTCAATCAGTCTAAATCTCTTATTCTTCCATTATGCATGTCAACATCAACTAATGAAAGCATTCACAATCATTATACCTACCAATGGACAGATAATTATCTGCAATATCTTGGAATCAAACTACCTGTTGATCAAACTAAGCTTTTTCATATAAATTATTTAGACACACACAAAGAACTGGTGGCACAACTTGCCAAATGGAGTATGAAAGTTCTTTCCTGGATCAACAGAATCAACATATTACGTTCCTATATCTTGCCTAGATATCCCTTTTTTTTCGGACCATCCCATGCTATATCTCAGATCATCAGCTTAACTTATGGCAAAAAGACATCAATGCTTTTATTTGGGAAAACAAACACCCACAGATAAACATCCGAACAATGAGCAGACCTATAAAACAGGGTGGTATGGCTCTTCCAATTTTGGCAACGTATTATAAAGCCATAATCCTGGCATCTTTGGTTAGGCAATACCATGAGGATGATATGCTTGACTGGAAATGGATTGAAGATAATACAACGCAAGTCCACTCTTTCCAAGACATACTATGGCACAACAAACCTCAAAAAACACTCTCTTTGATCACTTCCCCATACTTAAAATCTACTATCAATATATGGTACTGAGTAAAGAGGAATATTATCCCACCCTTTTCATCACTGACAACATTTTTAAACCAAGCCTGGTTTATCCCAGCCAAATCACATGGAGCATTCTCCAATTGGAGGAAAGCGAATTTGATCAGAATTATCGGCACCACAAAGAAAGGTTGAATTATGACCAAACAAGAACTAGAAAAGAAATATAAATTTAATATTAATTGGTACGGATATTTACAGTATCGTCATTTTATTGAGTCCACCGAATTCCAAGAATCTATCCAAAGGTCCCTTAACGATTTTGAATCCATTCTGTTTAAACCTTATATATAAAAAAACCCTAATATAAAAAATCTATAAAATTCTAAACAACAGTCATCACACCACCAATCTGAACTATCAAGAGGCTTGGTCAAAAGACCTTCAGTGCCAAATCTCCGAGGATCAATGGAACGCTATTTGGCGAAGTCAGAACTCTTCCTCAAAATCCTTATATATTATTGAGGCAAACATGAAGGTCCTGTTGAGATGGTATTTAACGCCAACCAAACTAGTTCATTTGATACCTACCATGTCTCCACTGTGCTGGAAGCAGTGTGTTGTTAAAGCAACCTACTTCCATAACTGATGGTCGTGCAAATTTATCCAAAGCTTTTGGCACCAAGTAACAGACTGCATTCACAAAATAACAAATAATAATTTACCTTTGTCGCCAGCTATTCTTCTCCTCGGTCTATGGTCCTCTGATGGTCCTGAAAAAGACAAAAAACTAATCAGTGTTCTCTCCACAGCTGCTAAAATTCTAATTGCAAAGCATTGGAAAGATACCAAGGTGCCTAGCATAACACAATGGTGGTATAAAGTATGGGACCTATTTATGCTAGACAATTTTTCAATTTATCACTCCAATACTCAAAGTGAGAGTGACTTCTCTAACCCTCTAAGTATCTGGTACTTAGATACTAAGTATCTGGTACTTAGGTACTTTCCTAGAGAAAATAGACATTGACACCTTTGATTGGGAAACTATTTCTAAGGCCAAATACAAGTTACTGTTATTTAGTTAGTCTATATTTGATATGCAAGGTTTTATATTTTTTTTATGCTTTTACATATTATGTAATTGATGATAGAAAGTCACCATTCTGTATTGTAGTTATATGCTGTGTGACTATGGTTTTATATTTTATCTTATTTTTAGCTTTAGGAGGCTGTCCACCTTTTTATTTAAAAAGTATCTCTGACAATGTCTGTTCCTTATTCTTTTAAAATAAAAATCTTAAATATATATATATAACTTTTGTTTATGACATTTTGATAACTGAACCATAATCGACTTTTGAAGCTAATCAAAATTTATTTGAATGATGTCTAAGTTGTATGGGGATATTAATCCCTAAATACCTCCATTTGGTTTTAACCCATTGGAAGTTAAAATTAACTTTAATTTTTGTTGAGGCTTCAGTGGATAAATTAATTGGATATAATTCTGATTTGGCCTGGTTGATGTTCAGCCCAGAGATCCTCCCAAAAAGTTGCAAAGTTTTTTGTATATAGCTTCAAGTGTGGTAGAAGGCTTACAAACTTAAATCAAAAGATCATCTGCATATAACAACAGTTTATGTTCAGTAGAGCCAATTGAAATTCCCGTAATTTGTCTAACAGCCTCTGCCAGGGGCTCTATCACCAATGCAAAAAGCAATGGCAATAATGGACAGCCCTTGTGGGTGCCTCTATTGATTTTAAAGGTATTTGACCATAAATTATTCACTTTCACTTGGGCATGAGCTTCAGCATAAAGTGCATGGATTGACAGGACTCATGATGCATTCATGTTCACTAACTCCACCTTGTGCGCTGCAGTGGATGCAGGGGTATATGTTCCTGGGAACCTGACAATAACTATCCAAGGGGTAACTGTTCCACCACTCATGATAGCCTACAGTGCCTACCCCCTGCATCGTTGGCTCATGAAGCCCTAATGTAATACCAGGGGCATGCAGAGAAGGAACTTTGATTTAAGGCTTTGCCATGTGCACAATGTTGTATACCGTGCATTCGGAAGGCTAAAAGCCCTCTGACACTGTCTACCCTCGCGACTTACAGTATTCATTGAAAATGTCAGCTCTGTGGTCACAGCCTGCGTGATTCTTTACAATATCTGTGAAGAGAGGGGGCATGATGTCCTCACAGAAGCACCAGAGCAGGACACATTGCTGGTGTCAGAGGAGGAGGAGGACTTCAGAGAGGCATGCAGAAGGCATTTGACTGAAGGAAAGCATGTTTGCCATGTTCTTATAAATTTTATGTACGCCCAACCAACGTTACTGATGTATCTCCAGTGATTTCTGTTAACGATTATTATTACTTTTCATTCTGTGAGACTGTGCAGTGAGCAATGTTGTCTGTTTTACTTTGCAGTGTCTATGATAAGGCAGTCTTCATCTCAATATTGCATTCTCAGTGTAATTTTTCCTTAACAAAAAAAAAGCAATATCTTTTCAAAGATCCAAGTCTCTCTTGGCATTAGGATCACGGGCCGTGGGGGGGGGGGGCTGGGCTGGGCATTAATGGGAGGAAGATACCTTTATGGGTCAAATTTTGGAAGGTAAATATTCAAAACTTGCTGTTGGGAGGGAAACTGTTGATCAGTGGGTAGGCAAGCAAATATGATTGGTCCTCCTGTAACTAGGAAATTTCCTTTGTGCTTGGCAGGACATTGTAACATCATTGTTTAACAATGCTGCAATGATAAAGGGGCACAGTTTGACAAGCAGAGGAGGTTGAGGTTCTCCTAGACCAGGGGTGACCAAACTTTCTTAACGTAAGAGCCACATAGAATAAACAACAGATGTCTGAGAGCCTCATGACAAGAACAAATGTTACAGACATGTTTTTATTGGAAAATATGCAAATTTGCTTTTTATTAATGTTAAATGAGTCTGCCAAAAATAAAAACAAAAGGGGTAGAAAGAGATATTGATAATGATATTTATTTGTCCAATGATATTTGAAGGCTGGGGGAGGCGCTTAGAAAATGCATTTAAAGTTAAAGTTGCTTTCTTTCTCTGCCCCCCCCCCCGCCTCAAGCCTACCCAGGAATGGGAACACTGGGCTGGGGAAGGGAAGACCAATTGGGGAGGCATACCTCCCCTTCACTTCCCCAGCTGGTCTGCTGGGAGCCCCACAATATGTGTGAAAGAGCTGCATGTGGCTCCCAAGCCACAGTTTGGCCACCCTTGTCCTAGACATTGTTCTCCGTTCTGGCCATGCAAGGGAACTCATGGCCAACACTCATTTTGAGAACTGCTGGATTTATGAGGCGGTCTCACACAGGCTTTTCCACCAAAGGTACAACTGCACTGCCGAACAGCACAGGTCTAAATTTAAGAGGATTAAGGGTGATTTCATAGCCAGTCTAGAGGCATGGAAGGGTATGCCCCAGGAGAGTGGTCAGACTCCCCATCATGCCAAGATGGTTGCCCGTTGCAAAGCTACTGGAAAACCAAGATGGGAGGACAGACATAATGAGGGTGAGCTGTGAACTGCTGCAGCTTGGATCCTGAAATCACTGTGGGCAAAATGCAAGTCAATTCCCCAAGTATTGTCTGCCCTTCCACTATGCATAGTTGGGATTACTTTTTGGAGTACTCATGGTGTCATCCTGTTGCACCCCAAAATATACACCCTGCTTTGTTAACTAATGTGATTTAACTCAATAATGCATAAATATGAGCGTAGTCCCAGGTCAACTTAGGACTTACTCAAGCTTTTAGCGAGTCTTTAGGATCACAATGGAATAACACATGACTTATTTTAAAACAGTCTATTTACTGTGTACAAGCAGAAGGCAGAGCCAGCCTTCAATGTTGCATAAGGCATAATGTTGTCTGCATGAAAACTTTTTTAAAAATTACCTTTGCATTAAGGAATGCCGGTCTACAACCCAATGACAAGAACAAATACTTGAGGGCAGTTTCCTGTAGTACTCAGGTTCCTATATTCAATGGGGGGAGCAAACTTCCATTTAGAATGCTCCATTCATCTCCTTGCACTTAAAATTTTTAATTTTCAGCAATAGATTCCCATTTGGAACATCACTGCTAACCACATTTGTTGAAAAAAAAATTTTTTCAGGAAAAGGTGGGAAGAGGAGGCATTGTGGAGCCTCATTAGGGGGGGATAATTTCCTGGGATGTCCTGCTCCAGGTTTGGGAACTACTCTAGATTTTCCTGGGGAGTTTGAGATGAGGGAGGTTTGGGGAGGTGAGAGCCCACAGCTAGATAGAATGCCACAGAGTTGTACCTAGGAGTGCTCCACAGTTCCCACCTGGAGGCTGCCTGGCAGTCCTAGGCCCGGCAACAAAGTTTTGCTTAGCGGACACCACCAGAATTGCAGGAATCATTTACACTATTCAGTGACCTGCTTTTAACAGTAACAGTATTATGATGGGTGCATGGGTTCACTGCCACATAGGCTCGTGGATAATCTTTTATTGGCCTGTCAGCTATCACAGAACTGATCACCGTGTAAACCATCGTGGTTTTGCTATTAGAATTACCAGTCATACCCAGTTTGCCACCCATGCAAGTTGACTAATTTCAGTGATAGGCTTACTGGGTGCTCCCATACCGCCCTCCCATTATTAATGAAACAGTGATGTGTAAACCTCACTGCTGTACCTTCTAACAGGTGCTGCTCATCCCCCCACAGTACCGCTGCAGAAGAAAAGGCCACTGTAATGGGCACAGATTGAACATTTTCAAACAAATATATGTCATGATGAACTTTCATTTAATCCTACAGTTTAAGTTTTTGAACCTTTCTTGCTGGTGTGGGTGACTGTCACAGCTCAGGTGTGAGGACAAGGCAGAGTAAACAACAAATAAAAGGTTTATTTTTACAGGAGTTATTATGTACTGAGATCGAGGCAGTGTTCAAACAAGTGATTTCTTTATTCAGCTCAGAACAAACAGCACACAGAACAAGCCAACTATATACATTTTGAGCTAGGAAAACCACATCTCCTGAAACAATAACATCCAATCATTAAACAGTGCTTGGGACCAATGAGAACTGTTCCCACCAAAAGTCAAGGTCTCTCCGGATTGGTCTGTTTGCAGCATTGATCAATCCAGTTGTGTATTTTAGAATGCTGGGCTTCTATGGAGCTATGACCTAAGCTCACATCTAATAACACAGTAAACTGAATACATAACAGGAGGTCAGCCCAATATGGGAAACAAGGTGCAGGAACAATAGCAATAAGTGGGTGAAGAGAAAAGAAACCAAATGCCCTAATGTGACTAGACTCACAGTCCTTAGCTCAGTGTCTCTGTTGGGCCTCAGTCTGCTCACCCTTCCTCTCAGGGTGAGGGTCCCTTCCAGCAGCAGCCTCCCCCTGCTCTCTTGGAAGAAAGAACAACTCTTCTTCTGTACCTGCTCTTTTGTTATAAGTCCCCTTTCTCTGTGATTGGCTAAAATTGATGCCAAAACTTCTCAGGGACTTCTGGGAGTTGTAGGCCTGGCCTCCTCCCACTGCTACTCGGGCTAGACCTTTACTTGTGTTACTTATTGCGAGGGAACCATACTTGCGATAGGGCTAGTAAACAAACATTCAAAATAGCATAGCGTGGAGTGCATAATAATAGAAGGCTTGGATCCTAGAATGAACCAATAGATAGCCAAGTAATAGCCAAATGGTAAACAATACTCTGTAAATAGAGAGCCAGTTTGGTGTAGTGGTTAAGTGCGCGGACTCTTATCTGGGAGAACCAGGTTTGATTCCCCACTCCTCCACTTGCACCTGCTGATGTGACCTTGGGTCAGTCACAAGCTCTGGCACAGCTGTTCTCTCAAGGACAGCTTCTGTCAGAAGTTCTCTCAGCCCCACCTACCTCACAGGGTGTCTGTTGTGGGGAGGGGAAGGGAAAGGAGTTTGTAAGCCGCTCTGAGACGCCTTTGGGCAGTGAAGGGCGGGGTATAAATCCAATCTCTTCTTCTTCTTCTAAATAGCCTATCGTGGGATGTGGGGTGTGTGTAGTGTGTGGGGTGTTTCAGGAATATAAGCCGGGCTCTTATCTGGCAAGTTTGTCTTTAGTTTGAGCTGAAACCTTTAATAAACATGAGCTAATCACTCGACGTGTCTGAACCCAGTACATTTCAACTTGTACAACCCAGATCATGACAGTGACATTAGTGAATGACAACCGGGGGGGGAGCCCTAGAGCCAGCCTATAATTTACCCACCGTTTTCCTTACTTTAATAAATACAGCTGTCAGGCATTCGCAGCAGCATGCCCCACCAGCAGCAGTGGCAGCAGCACCAACATCACCACCACTGCTTGCGTCAGTTGATCCCTCAGGTGAAGAAGAGAAGGTGGACGAAGCAGAGAAGGCCAGGATCGACACTCCTGCAGCTGCAACACCACCAGCCTTAGGTACTACACAAGAAGTCCAATCATTAAAAGAAAAAAAAGACAATTTTGTTTTCCCCTGAACCCGAGACACCTAAGGCTGTCATTCATTGCAGAGCCACCAGGCGAGGCAGAAGCCACTGCAGATGATGGTGGAGCAACCCTGGAGTCAATTCTCTCCACTGTCCACACCCTGCAATGACGATGCACGTCAGCATGTAAGTTCATTGCCAACATTGCAACTATAGCATATGTGCAAAGCAATTTTCAATGTTTTTGCAAATGGTAACAGTTCTGTGCTGTATGCCCACAGTGACATCTATGAACAAATGCCTTACTGCCCTTGAAAGGAGCCAGAGGAGAATGGAGAGAAAGATTGCTTCCCATGATGTGCTTTTATCAGCTCAGTGGGGATGTGGGTGGGAGTCAACAGGACAGCTGATGTTCCTGAAGGCTGTTTACCATTGCTTACCATATCTTCTTTACTGAGTATGACTGTTTACAGTTATTGTTATTGGTTTTATACTGGGTTTACACAGCATTCATTAAGCAAATTTTGCAATTGGATTACTGTGAGTGTGTTGTGAAGAGTATTTTTTGGAGTAGGCCATTAGAAGTTTTGAAGTGACCTGGCAATTTAAAAATATTTTTATTGCACATCAACTGAATTTATTGCATAAACCCCATAACAAAGATTCCCAAACTCAACTAGAATTCAAAAAAATCTTGTTTCCTGCCTGCACATGCTTGCTTTAGAGCCCCACCTTTTCTGTGAGTGCCACTTGGCCCTGAGGCAACATTGGTAGAGCCTGGGACACTTCATCATGAGTGTCACCTAGAAACGCCTCCTTGGAGATATGTCTGACAATGGAAATGTTGCCACCAGTTATATACTCAATAGAGGATCCCACAGATTACATGGGGTCTGGTGCCCGGGTGGTGAGGATAGGCTGGCATCTCTCTGTGCATGCCCTGGATCCCTGAATACTCTCAAATACATTGCCTGGCTTGTTCAGGGCATCCACTGCAGCCTTCATTATGTCTATGTTATGCTACACTGAATCTTGAAATTCCATCTAGTAATGCTCCCCTTCCTTGAGGAGTGCTTCAAATTTCCAATCCTCCCTTTGAATCCATGTATCTACTTGTCTGGAGAATTCAACACTGTCTTCTTTGCCCTGCTCCAGCATTTTCTCTGTAACATCATTTAAAATGGCTACTTGGTGCTGCCTGTTTCCCATGTTGGCTAGCCTGGTTTCCACAGACAACTCCACCAATACCACCTCTTGGTCTTCCTCTGCTGGCTCAACTGAAAAAGAATCAACAATAAAATTTGATGGTTAGCCATATGTCGGCAATAGTGATTCAATGGTTAGTGTGCTCTTGTTTGCTGTTCCAGTGCCCTAATTGCCCATCACTGTTTGTAACATTAGTATGTCATACTAGTAGGGAGCAGAGCCCCTTGCATGCCAAAGTAGGAGCACTGCTGTCTCTCTGACAAGAAGGTCTGGACAAGGGACTCAGCACCAGCATTCTGAGCAGTCAGGAGGCAGCCATACCTGATGTTAGGGGACCAATGAAAGGGAACCTCCTATCACAGTATCCGCATAGTACACCACTCAATGAACCAGGCCAATGTACGACAGATCATTGTCAAATACTTCTCCAGCTGGCTTATTCAGGTATAAACGGCCCAACCAAAGCCCTGTATGTGGCATTTGTCGACCTGGCCACAGCTTTTGACTTGATTGACAGGGGCTGGCTTTGGGAGAAGCTCACTCAGACTAACGTTGATAAGAGACTACTTGTTAAGTATGAGACTCAACGAAGGATTCAGCTTCAAGTGATTTCAGCTTTATTAAACAGCAACTGTAAGTCAGGAACACAACACACAACGAGGGAAGCACAGCTCCTTCTTTTAAACTCTCCCGGGCTGTCAAAGCCACACCCATAGTCAGATAAGAACCAATAGTAACGCTGGGATAAAGGCCAATCAGAATACAGGGATAAAGGCCAATCAGGACTGTTCCCTCTTTGCAACAATATCACTCAGTGATTGGGTAATTACACAGGTTTCTCAGAAACCGACCAATAGCAATGCGACATCTGAAGAGCCACATTCAGACTCAAGCTTAACATGTGAGAATAGATAGGAGCGATTCACATTCAGTACATAACACTACTGTTCCTCATACACAAGCTTTACTCAGATACAGTTGCAAGAATCAGAGTGGGCATATCAGGTCCACCGACTAAGGAAATCCCAACAGAGAAGGTAGTAAAGCAAGGGTGTGTCCTAGCCCCGTTACTCTTTAACCTTTACATAAATGATATTGTTATGAAGTTATCTGAACCAGAATTCATTGTGCCAACTTTAGGTCATCAGAAAGTATCAGTGTTGTTGTATGCGGATGATATGGTCCTAATTTCGTTAACAAGGAATGGTTTAAAGAGATTGCTAGACACCCTGGGTAACTATTGTAGAGAAGAAAAACTAATAATGAACTATACAAAAACTAAAACAATGGTATTTCAGAAGAGACAAAAAAATACCACTGGAGTATACAAGGCACACCTATTGAACAGTGCGGGACCTACAAGTACTTAGGTCTAACTTTTAGTGAGACCCTGAAATGGGATGCCCATCTAAAGCTTATAAAAGCCTCAGTGCTCAAGACAACAGGAGCAATAATGAGATTTTACTGTACTAGAGGCAGCTTTCTGATCACACCGGCTCTAAAGCTTTTTGTTTCTAAAGTGATCACACATTTGCTGTATGGAATTGAGAACTTGGGATGGAAAGAATCATTACTTAGTAATCTAGAAATAGTCCCCAAAATTTTATGAGATGCGTTTTAGCCCTACCAAAAGGGACACCAGCGGCCTTGTTAAGGGCGGAACTTGACC
Source organism: Gekko gecko (assembly GCA_029375565.1). Lineage (NCBI taxonomy): Eukaryota > Metazoa > Chordata > Lepidosauria > Squamata > Gekkonidae > Gekko > Gekko gecko. The sequence goes on along the minus strand of JAPDNY010000005.1, from coordinate 209,425,926 downwards.
TCCCTTCGGTTAGAGCATGAGCTCATTTGACAATTCTTAAATTGTGGAAAAAACATCAGCCAATAAACCCAGGTTCCTTCAGCAATTTGAGTTATCAATTGATGCAAAACATGGACAAAACCTGGCAGGCCTTCCTTAATAACATTGCATCCCAATATATTATTCCAGATGAATTATTGCAATCTTTGGGAAGCACTGTTGACTTAAGGATTTATAAAGAAGATGCCCTAATTGACAAATTTTTAATCAGTAAATCAAAATTTGCTCCATGGTACAAAACCATAAAAAGACCATCTTAGAGCACGTTATTTGACTGAAATTACAATTTATAAACTCAGGGTAGCACTCTCATCATTACGTTTCCAATCAATGACAACTGAGATGCTGCTCGGATGATACCAAAAAAACCTGTAGATCAACGTATATGTTTCTGTGGAACCTTGATTGAGGACCTGCCACATTATGTTTTAAATTGTCTCTTATATTTGGAACCAAGAGAAAGATTTCTCGCCAACATATTGTCCGGTCTCCATCTTTTTTCTGACTCTGATAAATTAATTTTCATGTTGGCAGATACAGATTCTTTTGTTTCTAACAGGATGGCACTGCTCTAGCTAGCATAATTGTGTTTTTAAGCTGTATTTAAGTTGTTGGAAGCCACCCTGAGCCTACTTTGCAGGGAGGGTGGGGTATAAATTTAATAATAAATAAATAAATAAATAAATAGCTGCCCGGTATAATAAGAGCAAATGTAGCAACTAGGAGAGTATCAAATGATACAGCTGCTGCTAGTTAGTTTGTTAGAAATGATCAGATTTAAAAACTGACCAAGTCTTAGATAATATGTATTATATTGTTATATTTTACTGATGTATTAGATCAGTGTTTTTCAACCTTTTTGTGCAAAGGCACACTTTTTTCATGAAAAAAATCACGAGGCACACCACCATTAGAAAATGTTAAAAAAATTAACTCTGTGCCTATATTGACTATATATAAAGTAATTCTCTTTAGAAGTAATTCTCTTTAGAAAGTAGGAATCAAATAAACACAAAGAAATTATTTTATAATTACTTTATTATGAAATAATAATACTTTATTTTATAATTGTTCATATGTTACGGATGAAATTGGAATTTTTCCCACGGCACACCAGACAATATCTCACGGCACACTAGTGTGCCACGGCACAGTGGTTGAAAAACACTGTATTAGATTGTTTTAGATTGTAAAGGCCTATGGCCATATACAATAAATTTTCTACCAACCACTCAGGGAACCTCCTTGCAGAGGCAAATCCCACCTAGAGGGTAATGTTGAATGTGAGCAACATAATGGATCACTATGTTCCTACTTTGTTAGTGGGAAATATGTGCATACGGGTAGAGTACAGGGAGGTGCGGGGATGCAAGCCTTCCCCGAAATTTGCCTGGAGGCACTTAGCCTAGCCCTGGCTGTGCTCGTCCGGCCCGGCTCAGCACCCCGTTCTCCTCATGGTCCTCTCCGTCCAGCCACCAGACCGGGTGCAGGGGCCGCTGCCGGCCGGCTCCATCCATTCCCCCAAGCCGTGGCAGCAACTATCAGCTGGTGCAGACTGGGTGGGGGTCGGAGGGAGGGAGGGAGAGCATCGGGGGGCACTGCTATGGAGGATTCCGGACCTTGTAGCCCATGCTCTTTGCTGGGGGCGGGGACTGAGTAGCCTGCCGAGAGAGCATGCCTCACGGTTCCCACGTGCGGCAGAGCCTGGCAAGGAGAAGACAGGCTCCGTGAGCCTGGGGGAAGAGGGGGAGCCGGCCTCGCTCTTTGGAGGGCTGCTTTTCTGCCCTCACCTGGATGGTTGCAAATGGTAAAGATTCTTCTTCATCCCAGCCCAGCAGCATCCCTGGCCCGCCAGAATGCCTGAACACCTCTCTGAAACAGCCTAAAGAGGGTTGCCCTCAGTATTCCCTCTAAGCTGAGAACAAATTTAGAGTCCAGAACACCTTTAAGACCAACAAAAGTTTATCCAAGGTATTTGTCGCTGGTCTTCCCCATGCAGTATCCCAAGCTGGGCGGAGAGGGGAGAAGGGAAGGGAAAGTGCCGTCTGCTAAGCAGTCTGAGGATGCTGTCAAGCACTCAGAAAGGTGCATTGTGCAGAGGTGCTGCTGCCTCCTTCCCAAGGGGACTTTGAGGCTGGGTTGAGGCTTTTTTTGCTTGGAGCTGTTTGCCTTGCATTGGGAAGGGATACCTCTAGTGGTGGGGAAAACTCCAAGAGGGAGAACTAGAAGAGGGGATGGACATTCCTTAAGAGAGAAGGATCCCACAATGATAGTCTCCCCCCCATCCAGCCCATTTCCTTGTCTTCCTCCACATTCCCCCCCCCACATGCCCAGAATGGACAAGGTTTTTATTTTTAAAGATTACATAAAAAAGAGCAATACATTTTAACATATCTAGCTGAGTGTCTCACTCACAACATCATTTTTACATACATATTACCATTTTTTCCCTTGTTTTAATTTGTATTCCACACTATACATCATTAAACTAAAGATCTACTTCCAGTAAACAACTAATTTTTCTATATCCTATCTGCTATATTTCATTTTATCTATAATATACCATTATAAATCAGTTTTATATCTTAAAAATAATGAAAGAAACAGGTGTTTCTTAACAGTTTGACAGATCTAAATTAGGCACATATTTCTTGTATGTTGACACTCTAGAGCCTTTAAGCTTTATTCTTACATATTTTTAGCAATGTTAGCTTTCAAAATCCCTTTTACTTGCACACCTAAACATAGAAGATTGTATTTTCTCCACAGTATCAGCTCTCAACCTAACAATACCAGAAAGCTTTTACCTTACACTGTATCATCCCAACTTTTCTCTTAAGAGAATTAGTCATTACACATTCTCTAGATATGCAGCCCATTACTTATATTTTTCCCCCTGCAATATACACTCTAAGATTCAAACTGCCCTATATCTTTTATCATCCGTCAGTTAAGACATTACAGGTAAACAAAATATATTTCAGATTACACAGCCATTATATATGACTTTCACTAATCAGTTAAAACAGTACAGATAGTCAAGATATATAGCTTCAGGTTATGTTCTTAGTCAATTGTATATCACGTATCAACAAAGGTCGAGAAAACAGAACAAAAACAAAACAAGGATATAAACAAATATTTTGCAGCAATTTAACAGTTTAACAATATCAGTTTGGGTAATCTTTTATCTCAATCAATTAGAACAATACAGGCAGTCAGAGTATGTTATTTCAGATTACTTATAAAGTTTCAGTTTCTTTTGCTTTTTTTGTAAATGTCTCTTCAGAATTGTCTCCCTTATATGTCTTTGATCTTTGAAAATCTCATCCCCTTCAGGCTTGCTTGTGTGACAAAACAGACAGCTCTGTCTCTCCAGCTCTGTAACTGCTGTATTATATCCAACCGTCTCAAAAGCCAGAGTCTCCAAAAAATCAACATAGTGACAATTGAATAAATCTCTCATTATGGGTGTTGAGTGTTGAAACAAGCCATGTTGCTCATCACTTTGTGTCATATGTAATGTCATCTGTACTTGGCAATCTTGTGCTTCCAAAAATACAATTCCCCTCTCTCAGAGCTGGTCAAGACCCCTCCCAACGCTTGAAAAACAGCAGCTGTAATCTTAGTATCCATCTGTAGTTTTATGAGACCCCAAAAGTCATCTGACAACTGCAATATATCTCTGTTCCCTTGAAAATCTTTCTTTTCAATTGCAATTGAAGAAGCCATCTTGCTTCTGAGCAGACAGTTTGTAAACAGCAGTCAATTTGTAACTATGCAGGCAGAGAGCTTGCAGTCTGACGCCATTTTAGCTTAATAAGCCTGTCTTTCTTTCCATAAGTCAAATAAGCCAGTTTAAAAGTAAAATAAGTCCCTTTGAAAATATTTTTCCACCTAACAGATAGAAGATTTCAGTGTGTTATTTTGCCCCTATATTTTTGATGCGTTAAGTCCCCTAAACTCTGCCAAGCCGCTGGCCGTGGGAGTCTGCACCTCCCTTTGCCTCTGGGGAAGATTTAGGGAGGCAATCAAGTGTTCTTTTCCAAATTTGAAGGTTGAAAGAAAGAGGAAAATACTAAGTCTTCACCAAGATGATTGTGATGAGGTAAAAGGCCGTTATATGGGGTTGTTACAGCTTTCCAGCCTTGCTCCCAAGGCTGGTCTTTCGGAGCTCCTGCTGAAGGCAGTCATTTCCTCCAGGGTGATGCTCTGTATTCTTGGTGCTTGGGTGGGCTTCTGGAGTTCTGGTCCTGCTACTAGACCTCCTGATGGCACCTGGGTTTGGGCTACTGTGTGACACAGAGTGTTGGACTAGATGGGCCACTGGCCTGACCCAACAGGGCTTCTCTTATATTCTAACTCAGTGTGCTACAGCATTGAAAAAAAAGCCACACTCTTAAGGTAGGGATGATTAGGAAAGGGATTGAGAATGAAACAGCTGAGATTGTAATGCCCCTATATAGATCTATGGGGTGGATCTGTCGTATGGAACCACGGTCACTGAGGGTGTGGAGGGGGAGGTATTTGTGTATTTCCTTGTGCATTGTGCAGGGGGTTGGACAAGATGACCCTGGAGATCCCTTCCAACTGTGACTGTGATATGTATTAACCCTATATGATGAACCCCTGTATCTCCCTGTCTAGCAGATTTCCCTCGTCAATTCTTCAGTTCCCCTCAGTGACTGAGTTGCCCTACAGTAGCATGTATAAATTCCTTGTCATAAAAGACTTGACTGTTCCACCCTATGTTTGAGATTTTTAATTTAGGCTTTTTCTCAGCTCAGGAACTCTACTCAAAATACAGGAGCTGTCTAGTTTTCTTTAAACCCTTGTGAAATGGCACTCCCCCCCCTCCCTCCCTCCCTCGCTAAAATAGCCCTAGTTAGGGTTGCCAGGTTCCCCCTGGCCACCTCTGGGGGATGGGGGGAGGGGTGGCCCAGTCCAGGTTAGGAAACTCCTGGAGATTTGGGAATGGAGTCTGGGGAGGAACGGGACCTCAGTGGGGCACAATGGCATCATTTTTTCCCCAGGGAAACTGATCTCAGTAGATTGGAAATGAGCTATAATTCCAGGGGATCCACAGTGCTGGCTCTGGCTCCAGTGCTGAAATTGGACGCTCTGGTTCTGCTGTGTGAGTTGGTGCATGCAAACCCCTGGGATTGGCTTGCATTTGTCAAATCACCCTGCTTCATATAGGATGCACAACAGCCAAGTGGAGGAGTGTCATTCTACCAAAAATGAGAGTGTTTGGGTTTCTCTGTGAATTTGAGGACAGGAACTGGCACTGAAGTGAGATTGGAAAAGAGTGTGTGGCTTTCTGATAACCCTTGTGTTTCAATAATAATTATGCTACAATACAGTTTGTTAGTCTTAAAAGTGCTACTGAACTTTTTAGTATTTTGTATGTTACGGCAGTGATATGAGAGCCAACTGAACTGTGGGTCCATCCCATGCTTCTGACAGTAGTTACACATTAGGCCTTGCCCAAATGGTTCTGGGAATTAAAGCGCACTTGTCCTGTGGTGATGAAAAGTGCTAGCAAGTCATAGCCAACTCATGGCAACCCTGTAGGGTTTTCAAGGCAAGAGAGATTCAAGGATGATTTGCCATTGCCTGACTCTGCATCACGGTCCTGGTAGTCCCTAGAGGTCTCCCATCCAAATACTAGTCAGAGCTGACCCTGCTTAGCTTCCAAAATCTGATGAGATCAGGCTAACCTGAGCCATCTGTGCAGGTGCTTCCCAGGCAGTCATCTTCAACCTATTCTTGGGAGCCACATTCATTAGGAAAGAGCCGTGTGATGGAAGTGTAATAATGATTTACTCATAGTTGCAAGAGCCAATAAGATTTGAGTCTGATGGGGGTCTGGGCAAATTGATCTGAAAGAAGAGAAAGTATTAGCAAGCTCAGTGGTTAAGGATTTGAATAGAGTTCTTTATAGTCCAATCCTGAGGACGCTTCCCTGGGAGTAAGCCCCCTTGGATAGACCTCAGTAGGATGTCTCTGTTAGACTGATGAGGAATTGTTATAGGAAGGGGATAAACAATTAAAGTATATGAGAGAGAGAGAGAGAGAGAGAGAGAGAGAGAGAGAGAGAGAGAGAGAGAGAGATTCTGAAAATGTAAGACAGATTTCTGTGAACTGCCTCCCCTATTATATCACACAGACCTTGCAATAGCATTGCAGTTAACCCCACCTAAGAAACTTCTGTGCTGTTTCTATAATTTCTAAAATGAACTTCACACCAACTGTGCATCTCCATTCCTTTCTAATTCCTCTCAACTATGTACAGCTTTCTATGTTGTGCTTCATTTGGACTGCTTGGCTTTTTCAGGTCCTAGCCTCCTCCTTTTCTATAACCATGGCTGTGTCCCCTTCCTCAAGCCTTGCTGCTTGTCCCAACTCTCTAAAGTCAGACCAGTTTGGCCAGTGGCAGCCCAAAATACATCTGCCTGTCCAGGAAGTTCAATTAAATACCACTAGAGGTTTTGTCACCACTGCTATATCACTTAATGTATTACAATATAGGTTCATATTCAGGCTATAATTTATGATGTTTTAGTTTGGGAAGATCTGTTTCTTGGTCACATCAGTTGGTGCTATTTTTTCCTGTAAACTCCTCTTCCACCCCAACGGACTCTGCTGCTCACATGTTGTCTGTCAATCCCCTCTTTATCCCACACTTCCTCCAGTCTCATTTCCCTTATATTGACCTCACAACAATGGCAATATCACCCAGCCTGATGAAGGGAGCTTTGACTCTTGGAAGCTTATTCCCTGAAACATTTGTTGCTCTCTAATCTGCTACTGGACTCAAACCTAACTGTCCCAGTATCACCGAGTAAGCGTCATGCAAAATGTAGATCTGAACATGGGTCTCCTCAATCCACACTGGTCTTCATGCCATTGGTCCATCTACTTCAGCATGGTCTGCTCTGATGCAGGTGATCTCTAGAGACTCAGGTAGAGAAAGATCCTTTCCAACACCTGTTCTCTTAGACGTCCTTGGTTTAAACCTTTATCCTTTGGCACACAAAACATGGTCTCTCTAACAACAGTCCATCAGTGTCATCATTGTTCTCCAGGATGTTATGTAGAGGATTTTGCCCATGCCCTGCTTTCTTTCTGAGCCATTGGGGCCTGGCTAGGGGGGTTCCCAAGGATTCCCAGCCCCTAAATTTCTGGAGAGCCCCTTCCTAAATCCCACATGGCTCCACCTCCATAAATAGTGACAATGGCCTGTGATGTCACTGGCTCTTTCCTATGATGTCCCTGGGCCTTGGGCCTTTTAAGGACCTAGCACACCAATGCCTCTGGCCCAGCTCCAGCCCCCTCCCCCCGGGAAACTGGAAAGTCTACGCCCTTGAATACGTGTGTGCCCTGGGCAGATTTATCTAGATTGTTCCCACTAAGCCAAAAAAGGGCTCCAAGTGTTGGAAGTACCAGATGCATTGGCCCAGCATCTCAGCCTTCAGAAGACAAGTGACCACAGAGAGTTGCAGGCAGATAGGCAAACACTAAGCATCTTCCTGTTTACTCTACTGTCACTGACTTGGCATTATCTGTTTCTCATGTTGGCTAGCCTGGTTTCTGCAGAAAACTCTGCCAATACCACCCCTTTGTCTTCCTCCACTGGCTCAACTGAAAAAGAAGTGTAGATATACTCTTTACGGAAAGGGAACTTCCTTTCATCTCCTCCCTCAGACTCAGTACTGAGACTGATGAATGATTTTAGCTCTCACATACTTTATTAGTTGCAGAACAAGACAAGAGAAGCCGGCTCGCAGTCCATTGTCTTTGGGAGCGAAGCTCAGGCCCTTCACCTGGCCGCATGGTGGGCCGGTTTGAACCAGTCCGAGCACATGGCTGTCCTGAGCCCATGTTCTTGGGTGGATACATTACAGCCCTCCCCCCTTGGTCTGAAATGCACCCACAAATAAAATCTTTCAAATAAGCCGGAGGCTTCCTGTTCCTTGTCAAGTGGCAGATAGCCGGGGCTGGTAGAGATGCTGGCGCCTGGATTCTGGCCGGGAAGCCTACCGGTGCCGGAGAAGGGGGCACGGCCGCCGGGGAGTTGTTTGAGGTGGACGGGGCTTCCGTAGCTGGGGTGATGGGCGTTGTGATTGGAATCTCTGCCAGGCAGGACACCCTCAGGGGAGGTCGTTGCTCCTTGGCCTCTAGGGTTTCAGGCTCCTCAGAGTCATCTGGCTCCCACAGTGCCACCCTGCGACGGAGCTGGTCAATGTGGTGCTGGAGCACAGTGCCATCTTCGCAGGAGACCTCATACAAGCGGGAGGCCCTGACCCGTACCACCCATGCCAGGACCCACGGTGGGCTGCCGGTGTAGTTCCAGGCATACACAGGGTCTTCAGGGAAGAACCCTTGGGTGGCATCCTGGTCCTCGGTTCCCGGCTCACGCTCCAGGGCCTGGTCCAGGTGTAAGCAGTCCATGCGCGTCACAAGACAGCGACCCAGGAGGAGTTCCACCGGACTACGCCCAGTGGTGGAATGCGGGGTGACGCGCTGCCCGAAAAGGAAGGACGCCAGCTTGTAATCCCAATCCAGGGAGTCTAGTCGACATAGGGCATCCTTGGTGGTCCGGACCACCCTCTCCACTTGGCTGTTTGTGGCGGGGTGGAATGGCGCGGAATGCACATGTCAGATCCCGTAATATGCGGTGAAGTCCTGAAATTCCTGGGAGGCGAATGCTGTGCCATTGTCTGTGACCAGCGTGTCTGGCAGGCCTTGGGCGCTGAAGATCCGCCACACGGCCCGGATGGCGGATTTTGAGGAAGTGGATGATACGGGGACAACCTCTAGCCACTTGCTGTAGGTGTCCACCAGTATGAAGAAAAGCTGCCCTTGGAACGGCCCCACAAATTCCAGGTGGAGCCAAGACCAGGGGCAGTGGGATGACTCCCAGGCTCTCTCTGGAGCTTGTGGAGGTTCGAGGCACAAAGCCTGGCAGGGCTGGCACCGTTTCACCTTGTCCTCAATGTCCCAAACAAGGCCTGGCCACCAGATGTAGTTTCTTGCTAACGCCTTCATCCGTACCACTCCCGGGTGATGTTCGTGTAGCGCCTCCAAGACGCACTGCTGGAGCGGAGCTGGGATCACCACCCAGCCTCCCCACATCAAGCACCCCTTGTATGTGGACAGTTCATGTTTGCGTGTAGCAAATGGGGTGAGCTTGGGGCCCTCCTTGGCCACTGGCCACCCCCTCCCCACCCAGTCCAAGACACGACAGAGGACAGGATCCCGAGCACTTCCCACACATAGACCAGCTGGTCGGGAAGCACCTCCATGAGAGCAACCAAGTGCTCGGGGGCAGGGGCAGGGTCTGTGGCTGTCAGGGGCAGGTGGCTAAGGTTGTCCACGTGGCCCATCGCTTTCCCGGGCCGATGTGTGAGGGAGTAGGAGTACCCCACCAGGAAAATGGACCACCGCAGGACCCTGGGGGAGACCATCTGTGGTTTCTGGCGGTCCACGGCAAGGAGCCCCAGGAGCGGCTTGTGGTCTGTCACAATTTCAAAGGGCCGGCCGTAGAGGTAGTGGTGGAATTTCTTCACCCCAGCCACTATCGCCAGTGCCTCTTTGTCCGCAGAAGACAAAGTCCATGAATAATAAGCGACCGGGACCTTCCGGCGATCCAGCAATCGGTGGCCCAGGATTGCCCCGACCCCCGTAGGGAGAGGCATTGCAGGCGAAGACCACCGAGAGCGATTCCGTGAAGTGGTGCAGGACCGCATTCGAAACCAGCAAGTCCTTGATGCCCTGGAATGCCGCGGCGTGTGTCGGCCCCCAAGCCCAAGGCGCATCCTTCTCCAGGAGGCGGTGGAGCGGCTCCACCACAGCCGCCATGAGGGGCAGAAAAGTGTGGTAGAAATTGAGCAGGCCTAAGAAAGCCTGCAACTCCACCTTGGATGGGGGGGGGGCGTGCGTGATGGCTTTAATTTTATCATCCGTGGGGTGGATCCCTTGAGCGTCAACTGCAAACCCCAGGAACCCTCCCAGGAGGCACTTTACCTTCAGGCCGGCAGTGTCAAACCGTTGGAGGACCTGGCGGAGACGGTCTGCGAAGAAGGTGGGGTCCGGTGCCGCGACAATGACATCGTCTAATAAAGGCTGTACTCTGGGGATGCCTTTTAGGAGAGAATCCATAAAAGACTGAAAAATTCCGGGAGCTACACAAATCCCGAACTGCAGCCGCATGACCCAGAAGGCCCCCCCGTGGGTTGCGATAGTCTGGGCCTCCGCGGCGGCTGCGTCAACTGGCAACTACTGGTAAGCTTGTGCCAAATCGAGCTTACCGAAGACCTTGGCCCCTGCTAGTGAGGCGAGGACGTGGCTCACCACCGGGACGGGATAAGCGTGGTCCTGCAAGGCCTTGTTCAGTGTGTATTTGTAATCGGCACATATTCGCACATCCCCGTTAGGCTTAACGAGTGTCACAATGGGGGTCTCCCATCACGCGGATGCGACCGGCTCCAGCACGCCTCGATTTTAGCACGCATTGCGATGGGAGGGACCCGGGTCTTGCTGTGGATGGGCCTGACGGCTGGGTCCAGATCCAGCAAAATGGGGTCCCCGGTGTACTTCCCCAGAATCCCATCAAACACTCTGGGAAATTCCCGGCACACTGCCTCCCAATCCGCCGTCCGAACCTGGTTAATCCCCATTATCTGGAGGCCCAGTGATTTGAACCACGAAAGTCCCAATAAGCTGGTGAGCTGCCCTTCCACCACCAACAGGTCTGGTAGGCCCGAGAAGCCCTTGAACTGGACCTTGAACTTGCCCCAGCCCTGGACGGCAACAGGGTTCTTATTAAAGTTCCGTAACACAATACCCTGTGGCTTGTGCAACTGGGGTCCCCCCTTCGGGCATAGGGAACAGAGGGTCTTGGCCGATATGATTGAAAATGATGAGTCAGAGTCTATTTCCATTTGACATGGGGACCCTTCAATCTGGACAGTCACATGCACCTTGTCCGGGCCATCTGGGGGCAAGTTACATACCGTTTGGTGGTGGACTGAAACGGTGTGCAAGTCCTCCAGTTTGAGCTGCGCTGTGAGTTTATTCCATTGTCCCTGGGAGCAGTAGACCTTCGTGATGTGCTCCGCCTTGTTGCACGTCCGGCAGATGGTAGAGCGGAACCAGCAAGACCGTCACTCATGTGCGTCGCTGCAGCTCGTGCAGGCTATGGTAGGTTGTGCTTTGGCCTCTTGGGCCCATCAGGGCTGCTGGGACGTGCATCTGTGGACCTGGAGCACCTACTCATCCTCCGAGGTGTCAGAACCCCGCATGGCTAGCATGTGGTGGACCGCCTTGCTGGGGCGGTCTTGATGTGCCTTTTCATAGGCGGCGGACTCTTGGATGGCCTTATCGAGGTCGAGGTCATTGTTGCTGGCCAGTTTCCGCTGCAACTTGGGCTTGCAGAAGCCCACGAGAAACTGGTTAAGCAGGGTGTCTGTGAGGCTTGGGAAAGCGCACCTTGTGGCCGCCCGCCAGAGGCCAGCCAGAAATTCCAAGGTCGTCTCGTCTGGGCCCTGGATCCTTTCGAAGAACCCCAACCGCTCCACAAACTTGGTGGGTTTGGGCGAGAAATGATCAGTGAGGGCCTTCACCAGTACCTCGTAGGACTCCTCCTTGGTGGTCTTTGGGTTGATGAGGTCCCTCAGAAGCAGGAACGTGTCCATGCCGCAGGTGCTCAGGAACAAGGACTTCTTTTTCCCTGCGTCCACCACATCGTGGTAGTTGAAGTGGTTTTTCAGGGTCTCCAACCAGGTGTCCCATTGTTGGAGCCGGGAGATATCGAATGCCTGGATGTTGCCTTGAGGCGCCGCCATCGTTCCACGTGGAGGCGGTGGCGGTGGCAAGAGTTGTGGGGGCCATCGAAGCCGGGCGTGAGCAGCGCTGCTCTCGGGGTCAGCGGGTGAGGCTCGGGAGTGGTGCGGTGAGTGGCAGGACTCTATGCGATGCTCGGGAGAACCGGTGGCTTCGGTTGCGGTGAGCGGTGCGGTGCTGGTCTTGGGGTCAGCGATGTGATGCTCTTCCTCATGGTCATTGTTCATGGAGGGAGTTAGGATCCCATCCTCATCACCAGTGAAAAGTACTGAGACTGATGAGTGATTTCGGCTCTCACATACTTTATTAGTTGCAGAACAACACAAGAGAAGCTGGCTCGCAGACCGGCTTTTATTCCCAAGGAAACCCACACCCCACACACCCCACACCCCACACCCCGTGATTGGGCTATTTACAGTGATTGAGTTATGTCTGAGGATTCTGGCTCCCCAATTGGAAGGGAGCTAGGAACCTACAGTCCATTGTCTTTGGGAGTGAAGCTCAGGCCCTTCGCCTGGCCGCATGGCGGGCCGGTTTGAACCAGTCCGAGCACATGGCTGTCCTGAGCCCATGTTCTCGGGTGGATATATTACACTCTTTCTCTCTGTCTCTCTCCCTTCCATGCACACAAGGTGGAGATGCAGGATGCTTCTCTCAGCATCTGTTGTGTCCACGGACCCACAACTCCCCTCCCCTCCGGCTGCATCTGGACCAGGCGCCAGAGTCACAAAGGCTGGTCGAACAAAGCGAGGCTCCCCAAGGGTTCTTCCTGGAAGACCCTGTCTTCATCTGGAACTTTGGGAAGGGACCCCCATGGCTGGCGGGCTGGGTAGTTAGGCCAACCAGCTTGGTCTCCTATGAAGTGTCCACGGACGGTGGCCAGCTCCTCAAGAAACATATGGACCAGCTATGGTGGCGACAGCTCCCGGTGGAGGAAGAGGCCCCACCACGGTTCGTGGGTCCTGGGAGCTACACCCCAGAAGCAAGAGTAAGTGAAAGTCCACCTGCCCCAATCGAGGCCCCAAAGGCTGTGGCACCACCTGAGCTGCCAGCCCCAGAAGAGGTGCTGCCCTTGCTGCCACAGAGTATCCAGGCTGACAGCCTGGAGCCAGTCACAAATGACCCCGTCCCAGCACCCTGGCGTTCCCTACGAGAGCGCCAGCCGCCAGCCTACCTACAGGACTATATGACTTAGGTTGGTTCTGAACTATGGGGGGAGAGGTGTTGTGTCCGTGGACCACCACCAGGGGTCTGTGGCCTCAGTCCTTAGCTTAGTTCCAAATACAATAGGGGACAAGGATCCTAGGCCACCCTTAGTCCTCCAATAGGGCCTTCAGCAGGAGATTCAAACCCCCCAATGGAACTGTGGGTGTCTCTGGGTGGGGTGTATATAGTTGGCTCTTGCTTTGTGTGAAGTACAATAAACATGTGTTGTCTAGCATGTCATAGTCTGAGTCTCCATGCTGCAAACCCAGTACTTTACAGCATCTGCATCCATCTGCTATCTAGATAGCATAGGAACCGTCTCTATGCTATCAAGTATGTATCTCTAGAATAAAGTAGTTATTAGTTTCATTTAAACTGAAATGTGGCTCTGTGTGACTTTGTAAACTTGCAAGCACATGGTAGATTTGAGACAAAGCACTGCTGCATTAAAGTCTTGTGCATTCTGCTGACTAACTAAAGAAGGATCTGTATCACCAAAATCAGTACCCTTCTAAGACTGAGCACTACACTTACATAACTATGAGTAATTTATATGTAGTTAATGATGGCTGTCTCACCAAGTAACTACATGTAGTGCAGCTGTCATTGGGAGGCATTCCCTGACGTTTTTCCCACTGCAATGGGAGCAGAAATGCACAAAACCAGGAAACCAACAACCAATCAGAACACTGAATAAAAGATTTGGCAGGCTGATGGCAGCTGTTTCTCCTGGCTCTCAGGGACTGCAAACCAGTGGGTAGAGAGGAGGTGCGATCATACGCATCCCCCCAGGGCTCGTGGGATGAGCCCTGAGTCAGGGGGTGCTGAGGTTTGCTACCCCCCCAGCTTCTAGCCTGGGGTGAGGGCGTCCTTTTGCCCCAACGGTCTCTCCGCTGTGTTCCAGTATTGGCTGAGGCTTCGTGTACTGGACCAAGCGACGGTGATCAAGTTCTAATTAAGCGACTGGCTGAATCCATGAAGTAACTGAAGAAGTGTGAGTAAAAGTTATGAAGCATCAGAGGGAGGCGAAGTTTATCCCTGTAAGCATGGGGGGGAGGTAACTACGCCCCCCCTCCCCGGTTGACCAGATAAAGGAAATTAATTACTACTGGATAAATGGAGCTTGAAGGGACTGTGATGGAGGAGTGCTGAGATTTAAGAACCAAGTAACAGATAAGCAAACATTTGAGACTTTAAAAACAGTATCGGAAAATCTACATCAACTGGCTGGCTAGAAATGGCAAGTTTTCTTTTAAAGACTGTTAACATCACAGTAAGAGTCAGGGTGAAGCAAAGTCTATCCCCTCCTCAAAAAAAAAAGAAGCGGAGGGGAAAGGGAACTCCCTCCCCCCGTATAACAATGTTAAAATAAAGCTCTTAAGGGGGTAGAGCAAAAAGAGAGAAAGGATTGAATGGAAAAACTTACGAGTGTTGAAGTGCTCTTAGGCTGTAAATGCAGCAGAACTTTCCTTTTGCAGACAGAGAGTGGGAACCCCCCTCCCCAAAAAAGATAAGGCTACTATGTAAACATCTGAAAGCAACCTCTTTAGGCATTGGAAATCGTCCTTTTCCTTTTCAAAGAAACTCTAAACATCTCTGTGAGTGGTGACTATGAGAACGAGTTGATGGATTTATGGGACCCTTGCAATTTGGTAATAAAAAAAGATAAACAGATAAACAGACCCCTCTGAAAATGGCACTTGTTGCGTCAAAAGAATTAAAACAAAACTGAATCCTCTTCAGGAAGTCGAAAGCTTAACTGAACAATAAATACTTCTGAGAAAGACTGGCGGGGCAGCGGGGCAGCTATGTCCTCCCTTGACAAGTGAAAAATAAAGTTACTATGTTAATGGGGGGGACAGAGCTAATGAAATGTTGGGTGAAAGGTGGATATGTGGGTTAGTTGTTCAGGAGGTAGCAGATTTTTAGAGGATATGGACTGTGAGCTGAAGAAGATTGAGAGAAGAGGATTCTCCAGCGAAGAAATTTTTTTGCAGATAATGCTTTTGGTTAAGGGGGGGGGAGGTATGGATAAAATAGGGGTGAAGGGTTCACATAGAAAAGATGGATGATTGATGATGATTGTGCAAATGAAATTTAAATGTATTTTATCAACTTAGATTAATATTTTAAATGGAAGAAGTGAAGGGGATGTTACTTGATGCCTATTTAGGTTCTTTCTTTGTTGTTTTTCTTTTTAATAAGAGTATAAATGGAGTGAGCTTTTAGAAGAAGGATATTGAAGCCTAATTTTGATATATTTAGTAATTTCACTTAAATAATTCTGGATGTTGGGAGGATTGCAGGTAATGGTTGGTTAATGGACAGAATGTAATAGCCAGTTGGGCAGAAACTATTGTTTTTTAGATGATGAGGATGCCTGATGTTTGCATAAAAGAAATCTAAGTGTATTTCAGAAGTATACTCCAAACAGTCTGTATGAGCTAGAGCTTCTGTAAGTGACTGATCTAACTCTCACCTTCAAGGTTAACAACTGAAAGTTCTTCTTAATGTCATATTTGTAAGCATTGTATATGATCACCACACCTTGGATTTTCTTTTCTATCTCCCCTTGTAGTGTGTTTTAGCACCCTTCCCTTTTTCTGTAGTTTTTTAGAAAATGCAATAAAAAATCCCCTTCGGGGGGCCAAAAAAAAAAGAACATTGAATAAAAGGCAGCGATGGCAAACCTGGATGCTCTGCTGTAGGAGTGGCTGCTTTGAAGTTAGGCTCATCCAGAGGCTCGTCTTCAAGATCTGCTGTTAGAGGTGTGAGTGCTGTAGGAGAAGATAATTATGGACACAAATCAATAAATAGCAGGAGCATGTATTGCAAGCAGTGTGGTTGAATTATGTGCTCCATCCAAACCTAGCCTCCTGTTTAATGGAGTGACTGCATTGGGAACAGTGTACACCCCCAATACCACCTTTCCCACAGGAACTGAGGCACCTCTCTAGAAATATTAAACAGCAAAGTATGCTGCATGACATTTATTAATAACTATGTGGTATGTACTGGTTTTTGGTCATTATCCAAGAGTTATCCTGTCCATTTAATAATTAAAATGAACACCTGTTTTATTCAGTAGCAATGGCCTGTTCTGAAAGCAGTGTGGTGATGGAGGTGCTCCATCAAAACCTAGCCTCCTTTGTAATGGAGTATTGGATTGGGTCATATCATCAATTTAATATTAAAAATGTGCAGAAGTGTCACCAAACAGCAGGAGCATGAATTGACAGTAGTGTGCAGAGGAAATTTTCCTATCAAAACCAGGCCTACTATGAAGTGAAATGATATTACTGCCATGCTTACCTCATTCCTGAGTTGTAGAGAGTCTTGTTTCATCCATGTCCTGGCTCTGAGCAGGCTCTTCTGCCCCAGGGTTCTGGATGCTTTCCACTGAACCTGAAATGAGAAATGCAAAGAGAGTTTGTGTATCATTGTTACTTGAGAACGCTCAGAGAAATGCTGGTCACAATCAAGTTGTCATGGAAGCATTTTTGCCCATGGCCATACTGGCAGGGATCCTTGAGGTTTTCGCAGTCTTCTTGGCAAGCAACAGGAGATAATGGGGGTTTGTGTGGGAAGTACTGGTAGCCTTCCTGCAAAGTGCATGGGATTGGGCTAGATGACCCTGAGATGACCCTGAAGGGTGGGATACACAGCACAGTTCCATGACTGTAAAATGCTGCAGTCAGACACCCATTGTCCAAAAGTAGACAAACCCCTGAAACAGAAGGCATTCATTTAGCCAATGATACATCTAAACCATCAGAGACATCTGGAGACATGTAGCTAACATTCCTTTTGTCCCTTTTTTTGTGTGAGCACCTTTGTGCATGAGAATGTTCCCCACCACCCAAAAATCCCTCATTATTGACTGGTATCTGAGGTGGTTTAACCAGTGTTGGTCTCTGTTCTTGGGGGGGGGCAACTAAAGGGAAAAAGATTCAGGACAGCAAAGGTGGGATTGGCAGCAAGCCTCAAAAAAGGAATTTCAGAGAACATGGAAGAGGAGAAAGAGAGCATGGGCACACAAGGAAAATGTAACACTTGAATAAAAGTCAACTCAGCAATGGTTCATCCAGTTTGTGATTGTGTTATAACATTTTGACAATGTAGTGTAAAAAAAACAGTTCACAGAAATGGATGGGGGCTTTGGGGGGAAAGCAACAGAGACCTGGAGATGAAGGTAGGAGGAGGGAAGGGTCAAATCAATGTAACCCCCACCACAAACGCTTCATATCTCTCTCTTTTTTTTAAAAAAAAAAATTGCTTTTCTAAACTACAAACCTATAGGGTCAGGGGAATGGATACAAACTAAAAGAAAGAGTAGCAAGGATCATAATACAATTATTTAAAAGACTTTTTGATACTTCCCTTTGCTCCCATAGTAAAAAGTGAAAATTAGATATAAAAAAGTATAAAGGAAACAATCACAAGTCTTGTTCCACTGTAGTGTGTACAACTTAGCTTTAAATTTAAGAATAAAAGATAAATATCAGGCTATCAAGAATTAATCTATTTTGCTTTTTTCTTTCCTCTGAGCTTCTGTTTGCCGAAATCCAGTTTAACTTTTAGGGGTTTAGGGGCAGCCGCCCCTAATTCTGCTTCAACGTCGGACGATTCTGCCAAGCTAGTCGAGGTGTTGTCAGAGCTTTCCTCCTTCTCTTCTTCTGCTTCTGTATCTTTGTTATCCTCCACTGTATCAGATACCTCTGTCACTTTCTGTTGTTGCGCTAAGAACTTTTTCGCTTTTGAAACAGAATCAATCTTTTCCTTTTTTCCCTTGAAGTTGAAGCTAAGTCCTTCAAGTATGATCCATCTGTATGGTGTGTTATTTTGCTGTAAAAACAAAGCCAAATCTCTGTATTGTCTCTTCTTTTTCCTAATCTCAAATGGAATGTCTTTTAATACTTTAATTTATTCTCCTTTAATTTTCAAAATTATTCCATTTGTCGCTTTCAAAATTGTGTCTCTTGTTGATCTTTTTGAGAATTTCACATATACTTCCCCGGGTAGCTTGTTTTTTTTATAAATTCTGGATATGTACAATAAACCAGGTCCATATCATTTTATAGAACTTCTGCTATTAAGCCCACCATGGGGCCCAGTTCCTCATTTAGAATCTCTTTTAAATTCTCTCCTTTCTGCTCTGGGATGCCTTGAGGTCTCAGGACATACGCTGATTTTTCCATTTGGAGGAGAAGCAGCTGCTGTTGTCCAGAGATTTTTTTCTTTTTCCACCACCTCCAATCTTTGTCCAAATTCTTTGGACTTAACATCAACTTTTTTCAGCTTCTTTACTATCTTCTCCATTATTGTTGAATTTTCTTTGAGCTCTTTTTGCAACATGTCAAACTTGTAATTGTGGTTCATCATCTGGTCCAGCAGAGGGCGCAAAGCAGCAGCAATCATTTTAGGAAAGTCTGTGGTTACTTCCAGTTTAGTAGCCAGAGATGATGTGCTGGCAGTTCCTGCTGCAAATTTCCCTTTAGCCATCATTTTTTCTGCTTGCTGCTTGCTGCTCATTGTTTATGTTAGGAGAAAAGTTTTTAAAAGACTCTGAAAGCCTGCAGATTTATCGCTTTCTTGCTGATTCCACCACAGTCAAATATTCGCTCACTTCAAGCTGCCTTCTCAGACCCCACTTTAAACTCAGTCTTTTCAGGGAATGATCAACTCAGTCTTGATGAAAATGATCACCCTATTTTGGAGATGAGATATATTGTAGAGGATTCCCTAGGCCACATCTGGATGCCTGCTTTCCTCTCATCTGTGGTTGGCCCACTCATCCAAAAGTACCCCAAACACAATTCCACATCATAACCCTCCCAGCAAATGGCCACCCATCCCCCTAATTTGCCTGCACGATCCAATGGTGTTGAGCACTGAATGTCCGCTGTATTGATGGTCAGTAGATCTGGTGTGAAGAGCTCTTCTGAGCCAGGACAAATGGTGCCATACTCAGGGCTTTCAGCAACCAAAGAGGAACACATAGTGTAGGTATACAAGAGAATAGCAATCTGTGTGAAAAAGACACTAACACTAGTTCAATAATGACCAAAGTATTAATACAAATACAACCATAGAAGCACAATATTAAAGTAGAAAAATTTCCTCTTGAGGTGAAGATCCATGAAGAATCTGGATATTAAAAACTCCATTTCAAAGAACTTCCTCAGTAACTAAACATGAAAGAGATTATATATTGACAATAATGACACATACAGTATAAGATAAAATAATTACAGCAGTAACAAGATATGTGTAAATACCTGATAAACAATAGATCTTCAAATAGGTTATATGCACTCTTGTGAGTTGGCCCACTCATCTCCTGTGTTAAAACATGTAAGTCAAGTACCATAAGTATAAACATGATATAAACTATGATGCTACTTACATAAATGGGCAGTTATTGACAACACATCTCAGGAAAAGCTCAAGGCTTTACATCACAATTCCTTCCATAAGTACTACCTCTACAAGTTAGCAACAAAAAGCACCTATATAGAGAGAATGTGTAAGCCTTATTTAAAGGGGACATAGCACTATATAAAAAAAGGATAATTCCAATTCTTGGTTAAGACCATAAGGATGGTAAGTTTTAAGGTGATTAATCCAGAATGCCTCTCTCTGAAGGAATGTTTTCTGTATATTAATCCTATTATATCTATTGGCAGTTACAATTTCCAAGATTAAAAATTTAAAGTCCTTAACAGTATGATTGTTGTCTATAAAATGCTGAACTAAAGGAGAGTCCAGTTGGCAGTGTCTAATACGTGATTTGTGTTCTATGATGCGTATGAACATCTGATCAGGTAAATGACCCGTTTAGATGAACAACAGGAAAAAACTTCAAGTCATGTTGAAAATTAATTTCTGGTACGTAAATGCTCTTAGTTTGCCATGCCCATGAAATATGGAACATCTGCCACAAGAGAAGTGTCCCACTGTAGTGCCAGTGATATTCTGAGATGAACATAAATCAGCACAAACCAAATTATTATGAAGGCTGGTGGTCTTACAAAAACCTATAAATAGTTTTTGCTGGCAACCTGGAACATCATTGAGAATATGCCAATGTTTAAAAATAATACGCTTGATGGAATTGCCCAAAGGTGTGAATCAAGAGCGCAGTATATATTTTCTTTTTGTGGATTATTCTGTTCCCTAATCTTAAAGAGATCCCTATGTTCTGCATTACGTGCTCTTAAAGAGGCATTAGCAATTAAAGGGGCTGGGTAGCTTCAAGCTAAAAACTGTTTGGAGAGTTTCCTAGATTCTTCCTCATAGTGTTGTGACAAAGCTGAGTTCCTTTTGATTCTTAAATACTGCCCATAAGGTAGATTGTTCCTCAAATGTCTAGCATGATGGGATTTAAAATATAAATATGAATTTTTGTCTGTAGTTTTGGTTTAACAGCCAACCTCCCTGAATCTGTTACAAACACAGAAGTGTCCAAAAAAATGGATAATTGTTTGGCTGTGCTGTGATGTAAATTTAATGGATGGATAGCTCTCATTTAGCCAACTTAAGAAGTCCTCAAATTTGGATGAATCCAAAAATAAATAGAATAAATCATCAATGTACCTCTTGAAGAAAAAATGTGTGTAAAAAAAGGATTATATACTGGATTCAAAATCCATTTCTGTTTGAAGGAAGTCATAAATGCATTCCCCATGGCTACTCTTCGAATTTGAAAATAAAAATCATACTGGAACCTAAAAAAACTTTTGTCAAAAATAATATCAATTCAATCTAGAAGAAAATGTGTGGGAGGGGTTAATAAATCCCTAGATTCCAAGACATCAGCCAAACATTGCCGTGCCTCTTCATGAGGGATGTTAGTATAAAGTGAAGTCACATCTAATGTGGCTAATATGATATTTTCAGGTACTTTTAAGTCCTCTGTTTTGGAAATAAAATACCTAGAATCTTTCAAATAAGTTGGTATGGTTGTCACAAAAGGCTGTAAAAAAGAACAGAAATGGATTTTGAATGTCCATGCGCAGTATGCAATCCAGCTGTGTATAATATGGGCAAGTAGCACAGCTGGTGCTAGAGTAGCCATTATGGGCAACCACACACTTATACTCCTGCCATGTGGCCTTAGTCTTCATCCTGCACTCCAACGCCATTCACTTGTGCCCAAGAGCATGCATCTCCATAGAAGTCCTCTTGAAAACATCTATATTTCTGTGGCAGGACTCAAACACCTCCTGCACCTTTCCTCCCCAGATTGTGAGCAGATCTAGTGTTTCCCTCTCACACCATGAAACCCCATGGATGCCGACAGCTTTTGAATTGGAAGTCATGATTCCTGTCCTTGTTCAGACAACTGGAACAAGGAGATAATGCTGACCCAAAATGGCAGCTCCTCCACAGCAACCATTTACAAATGAACCTAGTCCTTTTTTTCAAATACACCCATCCAGCTCACATCTGCTTTCCCAATTGCCTTGGGAAAAAGGAGTGAATTGGGGAGGATGATAGGAGAGGATGATAGGTGTGGTTAAACAGCACCAATGGAGGAGGTGATGCCATATGAGGGTGGGGTCAAGGGAGGAAAGTGAAAGCGAATGCTGGAATCCCTCACCAAGAAACTGTGTGAGAGAGATCAGAGGCAAAGGAAACTTTGCATAAATCCAGGATTCAGGAAGCGTATGGCAAGTGGAATGAAACTGTGGATTGACTTTCAGTAAGGCAAAAACTATTGCAGAACCAACTGCTTTATTTGCATATTTAAGAACTATGACACATTGGTAATTGCTTTTGCAGAATTAGTCAAGGCATTGGGATATGGGGACTTTCAGGAAAAGGAAAGTGGAAAAAAAGATGGTCAAGAGTGTACAAATGGTGGGAAAGTAATACGATGTAAAAAGACTCTAAATATATAAGGAGATTTTTCAATATATGGCTGTATATTATGTGGAAATTTATAAATAAAGTGTTAAAAAAAGAGAAAAATAAGAGCCCCCCAAAGTCCTTGGGGGTCCCCCAATTATTTTTTTTTAAAGAAAATTTATTTATCGGATATAAAATAACATGTTCCACATTTTGTTTACAATTCTTATCATATCCTTTTCACATTTTTATCTCTCCCTCCCCTGGCTTCCCATGATGCTCCGCCCCCGTTAACATTTCCACCCAATATTCTCGTACATTCAAATCATTCTTAATATTCAGATCTTAAATTTCAATATTTTGCTTTTTAGCTTTAACTATTAGATAACTTTTCAAATACAGTCTCTCTTGTTACAACACTTCTATTATTAGTAACTATCAAAACAAAGTAATCTATTTTTCACATCCCAGTTAAGCTCTAAATAGTCTTTAAAATCTTTCCAGTCTGTTAAAAATTCTTCATCTTCTACTCCATGAAGTTTTCTTGTTAGTTTGTCCGTTTCAGCCATAAAAATCATTTTTTTAATCCATTCCCACTTATCAGGTACCTGCTCTTGTTTCCAGAACTGAGCGTAAGTCATTCTTGCAGTTGAAATTAGATACCATAACAAAGTTCTTTTTGTCATTTTGACTTCTTCTAACTTTAGTCCTAAAAGCAACATTTCTGGTTCTTTTTTCAACGTACATTTCAAGATTTTCTGAATTTCACTATGAATCTCTCTCCAAAAAACATTTGCTTTTTCACAAGTCCACCACATATGGTAAAACAAGCCCTCTTTCTTTTTACATTTCCAACATTTGTTAGACATATTCTCATTCATATTAGCAATTTTTTTTGGTGTCATATACCATCTATACATCATTTTGTAACGGTTTTCTTTAACATTAACACATGTTGATATTTTAATCGACTTTTTCCACAAACATGTCAGAAGTCCTAACTTAGTCAGCAAACACCAGACCTTTTTGATGCAAGCAAGGTTAGCGTTTATTAAGCTGCAATAGATAGATCACTGAAACAGGTCTCTTGTTCAGAATGACTTGGTTACAGAAAGCAAGCGGTTATACAGGGAAAGGGGGTGAATGGGGACCCCCCTTCCTCCATACAATGAATACCATGCGACTGGGAAATCGAAAGTTACTAAGCTAATGAATTCCCCACCGCCCCCATTAACCACAGCTGCTACATCTATGCCAGCGATAGAGAAGCTCACAGCCCGACTTGCCAAGGTCAAAACGTCTGGGCTGCAAAGAGATAATAAAATAAAAGCCACATTCCATTCTCACACCCGAGGTGTAAATCAACAACTCCCCGGATTCCAACCTCCCGTCTGGTACGCCACGAAGGCGCCAATAGCCCACCTCCCACCCTGTCATCCATCATAGCCCACCTCCCACCCTTCCATAATGGCAGGGCTACCTGACATGCAGCCCCCTCGAAAATAACCCTACCCCTTTGGTTTATGGGGGTACAATTTGTGAAAGGCTCTAACTAGCCGGGGGCCAGAACATTTTCCGCCCGTACCCACTCCCTCTGCTCCGGCCCAAAGTCAATCCATTCAACAAGGTAAAACAAGCGATTGCGAGAGAGTTTAGAGTCCAGAATTTGCGAGACTTCATAGTGAGGTTCCCCCCCACCAGCAGCGGAGGCGGGACGGGGCGTTGCGGTCTCCATTTGTTCCCTTCAGGCGCTGGGCGAAGAAGCCGTACATGAAAAACAGGATGAACAGACTTTAGAGACTTAGGCAACGCAAGTTCAACAGTTACATTGTTAATCACTCTCACAATCTCAAAAGGACCAATAAATTTCCAACCGAGTTTGCGGCTCGGCTGAATGCGACGTAAATGTTGGGTGGACAAGTAAGCAAACTCTCCGCATTTGGGAATCCAGGCAAGACTACGTTTCTTATCGGCCTGGAGTTTATACGCCGCCTTAGCTTCTTCCAAAGTCTGGGCCAAGGAGTCCCATGCCTCCTGCAACTGTTTGCACCAGTCACCAGCGTCTCCCGCCGGGAGGTCGGGAGAAGACAAAAACGGTAGAGGCGGGGCGTCATACCCATGCACCGCTTTAAAAGGAGACATCCCCGTTGATGAGTGCTGAGTATTATTGTAACAGAACTCAGCCAAAGGCAAAAGAGAATGCCAATTGTCCTGCTGAAAATTAGAAAAACACCTCAAATATTGTTCTAGTGTTTGATTTACACGCTCAGTCTGCCCATCCGATTCAGGATGGTAGGCACTGCTCACCCCCCGTTCTACCCCAAGCAGTGACATAAGTTCGCTCCAGAACTTTGAAACGAACTGAACTCCTCTGTCGGAGATCACTTTAGCAGGCAAGGTGTGGAGTCTCACGACGTGTTGCAAGAACGCCGAGGCCAATTTCTTAGCAGAGGGGATGGCGGCAAAAGGAACGAAGTGTGCCTGTTTAGTAAACAGGTCCACCACCACCCAAATGACAGTTTTTCCCCCACTAGGGGGTAAATCCGTAATAAAGTCCATAGAGATCACTTCCCATGGCCGAGCCGGCGTAGGGAGGGGTTGTAGGGCACCTGGGGGTTTACCGGGACGAGGTTTACTCATCAAGCAAGTTTGACAGGCAGATGTGAAGAGTGAAACATCTTTACGTAGGCCCGGCCACCAAAATTGCCGCTGCAAGAGCTGGAGGGATTTTACAAACCCTGTGTGTCCAGCCAGCTTAGATCCGTGTGCCCAACCCATTACCTCCCCCTGAGAGATCGGGGAACAAAGAGTTTGCCATTCTTAGTCCAGCAGCCATGTTCATCACGGGACATTCCGTCTTCCCCCTCCATCTCCTTCCTA
This sequence comes from Gekko gecko, assembly GCA_029375565.1. NCBI lineage: Eukaryota > Metazoa > Chordata > Lepidosauria > Squamata > Gekkonidae > Gekko > Gekko gecko. The sequence goes on along the minus strand of JAPDNY010000005.1, from coordinate 209,401,104 downwards.
TCCACATCAGACAGTTCAATGGAAAATTTTACGGCCCAGTCATTCGGGGGAGGGGCTGGTGGCCGGGGGGAACGTTCGGCCTGCCTTCGAGTGGTTACCACTCCTCCCAACTGGGAAGGAGTGAATACGGAATCACGAATCTCCTCCCTTTTGCTGTCGTGTTGAGGGAGGCGTGATAGAGCATCGGCCAGCGAATTCGACGTCCCAGGAAAGTGGTGCAGTGTGAAATTGAACTTGGAGAAGAAATCAGCCCAGCGGAGCTGTTTGGCGTTCAAGGAACGGGGGAGCGGAGCAGCTCGAGGTTTTTGTGGTCAGTCCAGACCTCGAATGGGACTCGCGCACCCTCCAGCCAATGGCGCCAGGTAGCTAACGCCAAGCGGATCGACCCCGCTTCTTTCTCCCAAATGGACCAATTTCGTTCAGTGTCGTTGAATTTTCTGGACACATAGGCTAGGGGTGCAATTTGCCGTCCTCCCCCTCTTGGAGGATCGCCCCCCATAGCAACGTCCGAGGCGTCAACCTGGACAATGAATTTTTTAAGTTCATTCGGGTGGGCCAAAACCGGTTCTGAAGTAAAAAGGGTCTTCAGTTTGTCAAAAGCCTGTTGGCACTCTGGTGACCACACAAGTTTAGCTCCGGGTCGAGTGCATTCGGGCGGCTTCCCTTTGGTTTTTAATAAGTCTGTTAAGGGAAGAGCCACCTGGGCAAAGTTCGATAGGAATGATCTATAAAAGTTCGCGAATCCGAGAAAACCCTGGAGTTGTCTCCGCGTTTTAGGAGGTTCCCACCCTACTACATCTCTAATCTTATCAGGGTTCATCTCAATCCCCCGTTGAGATATGCGGTAGCCCAGAAAAGGGATTTCTGTTTTGTGAAATTCACACTTAGACAGTTTGGCAAACAGTTTATGCTTGTGCAACGTTTGTAGTACTTCCCGTACCAGTTTCACATGAGATTTTAGGTCGGGGAATACAAAAGAATGTCATCAAGGTAAACAAGGACCCCTTTGAACAGGTACTTATGCAACACTTCGTTAATTAAGTTCATGAATACCCCAGGGGCCCCTTGGAGCCCGAACGGCATGACCAGGTATTCAAACTGCCCGAGGGGTGTGTTGAAAGCTGTTTTAAACTCGTCCCCCTCCCGAATCCGGACTCGGAAGTAGGCATCCCGGAGGTCAAGTTTTGAGAAAATTTTCCCTCCAGCGACTGCCGCCAACAAGTCTTTAATGAGAGGCATGGGGTAAGCGTTGGTATTAGAAACTGCATTCAAGCCCCGATAGTCCGTGCAAAGTCGTAATCCCCCGTCTTTCTTTTTCCTAAAGAGTACGGGGGCTGCAAAGGGGAGGACGCTGGTCGTATGAAACCCCTGCTGAGGTTTTTGTCAATGAATTTCCTCAGTTCCACCTTTTCCGAGGGGCTCATAGAATAAAGTTTCCCTTTTGGTAACTTTTGGTTGGGCAAAATTTCGATTGCACAATCAGAGTTCCTGTGGGGGGCAGTTCGTCGGCTTCCTCCTCCCCAAACACAGGGGCTAGATCACGATATTCGGGGGAATGCTTTCCAGCTCTGCGTCGGCTACCCCAGCCGTTACCAAGAGTTGGGCCCCGCTTATGGGTCCCCACTCTGTCTTCCAGACGTGGGAGCGGCATTTCTCGGAGATGAAGTTCACCTTCCCCTCCCCCCAAAGTACGTGGGGATCGTGATCAAAGAACCACGGACTTCCTAAGACCAGGGGAAACCGGGCGGATGGGGTAACTACAAAAGACCTCTCTTCCCAGTGCTGCCCCAGTCCCACCCGCAGTGGCACAGTCTCGTATTTGCAAGGTTCTTTCATTGTGGACCCGTCCATTTGGGTAAAAATCAAGGGGTCTTTTAGTTTAAGGACTTTCGCCCCGAGTCCCGTCAGTAGGGTAGGGTTAATCAGGTCTCTCCCACACCCTGAGTCAATGAGAGCTCGTACTCTCACATGGGTCAATAGACCCGGGTCCATTAAAGTCACGGTAAGAAAAAAAAGAGAGGGGGTTTTGCTCACCGGGAGTTGCGCCTGGGGTTGTGGGACCTGCTGTTCAGCGCTGTTCACAGCAGGTCCGCCTCGTTTCCCTGCGGCACGACCTCGCCATCGGAGGAGTCGGATGGCTCGCTGAGTGGTTTAGCTTGCAAAGCTTTCGCCCCTTTCGGCCTCGCCACCTGTTTTGGCGTGGATGTGTCGAACTTCTTCTTTGATCCTTTTTGCGCCCCAGTCGATGCAGACGCGGTCGGGCAGTTCACGGCGAAATGGCCCCCTTCTCCGCATTTGAGGCACAGACCTTGCTTCATCCGGAGTTCTCTTGTCCCGTCCTTCTGCTTTGGGTTCTGGACGAGGGCCTTTCCTCTCGCAGTCGGTGCGTTCCCTCGGGTTGCCAGCGCTGCGGCATCGTCTAGTTTGATGGTCTTCAGCCGGTTTTCCATCGTGATTGCGGCCTGGATCCATCCAGTGAGGGTGTTCGGATCTTGGTTCAGGGTGACCTCACGGCGAACCTCCGGGTTCAACCCCCATTTGTAAAACTCCAGGAGATTTCCTTCTCCTCGCAGCTTTGCGGCACATCTGCGGAACTCCGCGGTGTAATCTCTCACCGACCTCGCGCCCTGCTTGAGGCTCCGGATCGTTGCTTTTGCTGCTTTAGTTGAGTGCACGTCTTCAAATTGTTCTTTCATAGCCCACATGAAGGAGTCGATCTCTCTCAGCTCGCGCCCATCGGCTTGGTGGAGCCCCACGTACCAGTCAGCTGCTGCTCCTTTCAGGTGAGCCGCTATGACGTCGACCATCCGCTCTTCCCTCTGGAACAGGTGGCCCCAAGTTTCAATGAACTTCTCGGCTCGCACCAGGAAGAACGGAAACTTTTCGGGGTCTCCGTCAAAATCCGCATCCAGGAGCTCGGTAGGCTTAGGAGGCAGGAACCCCCAAGGGCGAGGGGGTTGTTGCCCCGGCGGCCCCCGTGGCGCTGGCCCCGCTGGTTGATCCGGTGGTCCGGCTGGCACGTTCCCCGCCCCTTGGTCCGGTGCTGGACGTTGATCTGGAGGGACTTGTGCCGGCGGCTCTTCCCGTCTCTGTCGTTCACGCTCCTCCCGAATGCCATCCGCAATCATCTGTGGGATGCGAGCGAGGGATTCATCCAGGAAACGCATCAGGCGGTCTTGGCTTGGCTCCCCGCTCCATCTCCGCCTCACCACGACACTCTCTCGGGGCTCGGAGTCCCTGCCGGTGTCTTCCAGGGGTTCGGCGGTAGCCAATTTGCGGACCGACCTCTCGGGGTGGCTCATCCCCATGGATGCTCTTGGGGTCCCGAACCACGCCTCGTGGGTCTCGGTCAGGGGTTTCACCCAGTCCCGTCTGCGTCCCGCTCGGTGGGTCACCCCTCCATAAGCTGCCCCATACGGATCGCCGTAGGGCCCTCCAAAGTCGTACTCCAAACCCCATTGTCCCGGCACGTATGTGTCAGGGGTTTCTTTGGGTACGCCTTTCCCTGGAGGTTTCTTGTCCTTTTCTTCTTCTTCAATCGGGAGAGTGTCTTCTTCTCCATCACTCATTTTGGAGTGGTGGGTTTAGGACCAGTCCCGAAAGTAAATGATGATTCTGAACAAACTGTCAGAAGTCCTAACTTAGTCAGCAAACACCAGACCTTTTTGATGCAAGCAAGGTTAGCGTTTATTAAGCTGCAATAGATAGATCACTGAAACAGGTCTCTTGTTCAGAATGACTTGGTTACAGAAAGCAAGCGGTTATACAGGGAAAGGGGGTGAATGGGGACCCCCCCTTCCTCCATACAATGAATACCATGCGACTGGGAAATCGAAAGTTACTAAGCTAATGAATTCCCCACCGCCCCCATTAACCACAGCTGCTACATCTATGCCAGCGATAGAGAAGCTCACAGCCCGACTTGCCAAGGTCAAAACGTCTGGGCTGCAAAGAGATAATAAAATAAAAGCCACATTCCATTCTCACACCCGAGGTGTAAATCAACAACTCCCCGGATTCCAACCTCCCGTCTGGTACGCCACGAAGGCGCCAATAGCCCACCTCCCACCCTGTCATCCATCATAGCCCACCTCCCACCCTTCCATAATGGCAGGGCTACCTGACAAAACATTCCCAAGATGACATTTCTATAACTCTATTTACATTTATAGCCCATTTCACCATTTGCTCTTTTACAATCTCGTCCTCTGTATACCATTTTAACAAAATCTTATAAATTCTAGAAATCATTTTTTTACCTTTTTCACTCCAAATCTTTTCAATTTCATTATTTTCTTTTCTAAAACCATATCTCATTTTCTCAGTCTTAAATAAATCATAAATCTGTCTATAGTTTAGCCAGTCATATTCAAAACCCAATTCTTCTCTAGATCTCATCGCGAAACTTTCCCCCTCAATTTTCAGAATGTCTCTATAAGGTAGCCAGTCTTTTCCTTTGTGCCATGAAAGTGGTTTTATTACTTCCGCCGGAACAATCCACATTGGTCTTGCTTCAAAAAAGAATCTCTTATATCTCATCCATGTCATGAATAGTAATCTCCTTATGAAGTGGTGCTTGAAAAGGTTATCTACTTTGGATTTCTCGTACCATAAATAAGCATGCCAACCATATCTTCAATCATGCCCTTCTAGTGCCAACAGTTGTCTATTCTCCAAGTTGATCCACTGCTCCAACCAAGCTAGGCACACCGCATCATGATATAGTCTAAAATTAGGAAGTTGGAAGCCTCCTCTTTCTTTCACATCACAAAGTATTTTCATTTTCATCCTTGGCTTCCTTCCAGCCCACACGAATTTAGAAAACTCCTTTTGCCATAAATTCAACACTTTACAGTCTTTCACAATTGGAATTGTTTGGAACAAAAATAGCAAATGGGGTAAAATGTTCATTTTGACTACAGAAACTCTGCCCAGTAAGGATAAATTCAAAGTATTCCATTTCTTGATATCTTGTTGAATTTTATTCCAGGCCTTTTCGTAATTTGTTGTTGTTGTTGTTCAGTCGCACAGTCGAGTCTGACTCTTCGCGACCCCATGGACCAGTTTACGCCAGGCCCTCCTGTCTTCCGCTGTCTGCTGAAGTTTGCTCAATTTCATGTTCGTTGCATCGATGACACTGTCTAACCATCTCATCCTTTGCCGTCCCCTTCTTCTTTGACCTTCAATCTTTCCCAGCATCAGGGGCTTCTCCAGTGAATGCTCCCTTCTCATTTGGTGGCCAGAGTATTTGAGCTTCAGCTTCAGGATCTGGCCTTCCAGGGAGCAATCAGGGTTGATTTCTTTTAGGATTGACTGATTTGATCTCCTGGCAGTCCAAGGGACTCTCAAGAGTCTTCTCCAGCACCATAGTTCAGAAGAATCTATTCTTCGGCGCTCGGCCTTCCTTATAGTCCAACTCTCTCAGCCATACATTACTACGGGGAATACCATTGCTTTGACCATGCGGACTTTTGTTGGCAGGGCGATGTCTCTGCTTTTTATCATGCTGTTTAGGTTTGCCATCGCTTTCCTCCTAAGGAGCAGGCGTCTTTTAATTTCATGGCTGCAGTCACCATCTGCAGTGATCTGGGATCCTAGGAACGTGAAGTCTGTCACTACTTCTACGACTTCCCCTTCTATTTGCCAAGGAGTGATGGGGCCAGATGCCATGATCTTAGTTTTTTTGATGTTGAGCTTCAAGCCCACTTTTGCGCTCTCCTCTTTCACCCTGAGCAAGAGGCTCTTGAGGTCCTCTTCACTTTCTGCCATCAGAGTGGTATCGTCTGCATATCTGAGGTTATTGATCTTTTCCCCAGCAATTTTAACTCCGGCTTGTGATTCATCCAGGCCAGCATTTCGCATGATGTACTCTGCATATAAGTTAAATAAGCAAGGTGACAATATACATCCTTGTCGTACTCCTTTTCCTATGCTAAACCAATCAGTTGTTCCATATCCGGTTCTAACTGTTGCTTCTTGACCCTTATACAGGTTTCTCAGAAGACATGTGAGGTGGTCCGGTACTCCCATCTCTTTAAGAACCTGCCATAATTTATTGTGATCCACACAATCAAAGGCTTTAGCATAGTCAATGAAGCAGAAGTAGATGTTTTTCTGGTACTCTCTTGCTTTCTCCATAATCCAGCGAATGTTGGCAATTTGATCTCTAGTTCCTCTACCTCTTCGAAACCCAGCTTGTACTTCTGGCAGTTCTCTATCCACGTACTGTTGGAGCCTAGCTTGTAGGATTTTGAGTATGACCTTGCTAGCGTGTGAAATGAGTGCAATTGTGCGATAGTTTGAACACTCCTTGACGTTGCCCTTCTTTGGGATTGGAATGTACACTGACCTTTTCCAATCCTGTGGCCACTGTTGTGTTTTCCAAATTTGTTGGCAAATTGAGTGCAGCACTTTAACAGCATCTTCTTTTAAGACTTTGAATAACTCAGCTGGGATACCATCACCTCCACTAGCTTTGTTGTTAGTAATGCTTTCTAAGGCCCATTTAACTTCGCTTTCCAGGATGTCTGGCTCGAGGTCAGTGATTATACCATCGTGGTTGTCAAGGACATTGAGGTCCTTCTTGTATAGTTCTTCTGTGTATTCTTGCCATCTTTTCCTAATCTCTTCTGCTTCTGTTAGGTCCCTACCATTTTTGTCCTTTATCATGGCCAGCTTTGCATGGAACGTTCCCTTGATTTCTCCAATTTTCTTGAAGAGATCTCTAGTCCTTCCCAATCTATTGTTTTCCTCTATTACTTTGCATTGTTCATTCAGGAAAGCCTCCTTATCTCTCCTTGCTGTTCTTTGGAAATCTGCATTCAGTTGGGCAAATCTTTCCTTTTCACCATTGCCTTTAGCTTTCCTTCTTTCCTCTGCTATGTGTAAAGCCTCATCAGACAGCCACTTTGCTTTTTTGCATTTCTTTTTCTTTGGGATGGCGGTGATTGCTGCCTCCTTTACAATGTCACGGACCTCTGTCCATAGTTCTTCAGGCACTCCGTCTATCAAATCTAGTCCCTTAAACCTATTCTTCACCTCTACTGTATATTCATTGGGGATGCGATCTAGGTCAAATCTGAATGGCCTTGTGTTTTTCCCAACTTTCTTCAATTTAAGTCTGAATTTTGCAATGAGTAGCTCATGATCTGAGCCACAGTCTTAAACAAATCTATATTCTTAAACAAATCTATATTCTTTGCTGTAACCTCGATTCCCAGATATTTAGCCTTTTTCACCACTTCACATTGGACTCTCTCTTGTAAATCCAATTGTTTTTCCTTTCTCAAATTTTTACAGAGTATCTTTGTCTTGTTCTTATTGACATAAAATCCTGCCAAGTCACCAAATTCTTTAATCCTTTCCATCAATAATGGGTCTTCGATTACAAACATTACATCATCAGCAAAAGCCCTATATTTGTATTCAAAGTTTCCAGTTGTAAGCCCTTTTATATCTTTATCTTCCTTTACTTTAACTCAGCATCACTTCCAAGATCCAAATAAATAACAGAGGAGATAACGGACACCCTTGTCTTGTACCTTTTTGAACTCTAAAATAATCCGTCAACTCCTTATTCACGCTCAATGACGCTTTTTGTTCACAATATACAGCCCTAATCATATTTGAAAAGGGCTGTCCAATGTCCATTCTGTCAAGAAATTGAAACATAAATTCCCAATTTAAATTGTCGAAGGCTTTTTCGGCATCCAAAAATAGAAAGACAGCTTCCTTTTCAGGGTGTTTATCATAATACTCTATTGCATCAATCACAATCCTTAAATTGTCTCTAATTTGTCTATTTGGTAGAAAGCCGGCTTGTTCTTCTCTGATAGCATTCTTTAAATAAACTTTTAATCTTTCTGAAATAACTTTGGCAAATAATTTATAGTCGTTATTAAGTAGCGAAATTGGTCTATAATTTTTCACATCTGACAAACCTTGTCCTTCCTTAGGAATAAGAGATATGTTGGCTTCTTTCCAAAATTTTGGTATTAATTTAGTTCGCTGAATTTCATTGATTAAAAGTTCCAAAATCGGGGTTAGCTCCTCCTTTAGTTTTTTATAAAATTTCACTGTGAATCCATCTGGTCCAGGAGCTTTCCCTAATTTGACATCTTCTATTGCATTATATATCTCTTCTTTCTGTATTGGACCATTCAGCATATCTTTGGTATCACTATCCATCTCAGGTAAAGTTACCTTGTCCAAATACTTTTTAATCTTCATTGGATCAATCTTCTTTTTTTGAAATAATTTTACGCAATATTTGAAGAAGGTGCTCTTAATTCCGTTTATGTCAACAATTTCCTTGCCTTCCTCGATTATCTTAGTAATTGTCCTTCTCTCCCTCCTGTTCTTCAATTGCCAAGCTAAATATTTCCCTGGTTTGTTTGCACCTTCAAAGGATTTTTGTTGCAATTTCTTTACATTCCAATAGAGTTCTCTGTTTAATGCTACTTTTAATTGTTCTTGCAAAATTTGTATTTCTTTGAGAAACTTCTTTTTACCTGGTCACCGTTTCAGCTCATTCTCTTTTTGTTGTATTTTATCCTGTAAGTCTTGCTGCTGTTTCAAATTATTTTTCTTATCCGCTGCATTCATTGAGATCAAAACTCCTCTCATCACCGATTTGTAAGCATCCCACACTGTCTGTATATTGACCTCTTGATACAAATTCATTTGAAAAAAAAATTGTGTTTCTTTCCGCAAGGTCTCCACTAATCTCGTCTTATCCAATAAATCCTCATTAATTCTCCAATGGTATTGCTTTGCCTTTCCTTTTAATGTCCAAATTAACGGGTTATGATCTGAGTTAGTCTTTGGCAATATTTCCACCTTCTGAGTTTTTAATGCAATTTCGCTCGACATCCAAATCATATCTATTCTTGAGAAGGATTTGTGTCTATTCAAATAGAAAGTAAAGTGTTTAATTTTTGGATTCCATTTTCTCCATACATCTTCCAACTTTTCTTGCTCAGTATCTCTAAAAAAAAATTTGGGTAACTTTCCGATCTTCTCAACGCCTTTCTGTGATTGTCTATCCAGTTTATTGTTAACAGTACCATTAAAATCACCAGCTACGATTATCTGTTCATAAAGCACTTGGTCCAATTCCCTCAGCAAATCCTTAAAGAAATTCTCTTTTGCTCCATTAGGAGCATACAGATTCACAACCAATGTCTTTTTTTGTAACATATTAATCTCGACCGCCACATATCTTCCTTCTTTATCTGTGAAAACTTGTTTAGGTTCCAACTTTTTATTTACATAGGTCACAACTCCTTTATTTTTTTCTCTGCCAAAGAATAAAATTCTTCTCCCAATTTTTTGTTAATCAAATATTTATTGTCCTGATTTTTTATGTGAGTTTCCTGCAAGCAGATGATGTTAGAGTTTTGCTTTTGTAACCAATGATTCACTACTTTTCTTTTGTTAGGTGAATTAAGTCCATTTACATTCCATGATAACAATTTGTAATCCATCATTGAGGCTTTTTAAATATCTCTGAAGTCTTCGGTATTTTTGGCTTTAAAGCTATACATATCCCCCAGTGTTTTGATCACATGTCTTTTTGAGTTGAACGTAAAGGACAGTCCTTGTGGTATTTCCCATCTGAATCTAATATTCAATTGTTTCAACTTCTCCACCAACTTCTTGTATTTCTTTCTGTCCTGCAAAATGGACCTTGAGAGTTCTTTCATTATCATTATCTTTTTACCATCAATTTCCAATGGCTGGGCAAACTGCTTCTTAAATACGTGCTCACTCATTTTCCTTGTCACAAATTGAACAATGACATCTCTCGGTAAGTTTTTCCTTTGAGCATAAGCAGAATTCACTCTATATATGAGATCAAAATTGTAATCCAGCTCCCCTTTATCTTCTCCCATGTATTCAGTCAAAGTTTCCATCACTTCAGTACATATATCTTCTCGCATTTTTTCTTCGATACCTCTCAATCTCAGATGGTTTGACATTGCTTTATATTCCACAACTGCCTCAAGATTCCGGTTACTCTGTCCATTCACTTCATTTTTTTCCCCAAATCTTGTGTCTTTTGCTCCATTTCCGTTGATTTGGTCGCCAAAGCTTTGACTTGACTACTTGTATTTTCCACTTCTTTTTTAAATTCTGCCACTTCTGCAAGTACTAACTCTCTCAAGGCCACCACATTTTTCTCCTGAACTTCTTCCAAGTGTTCCAGCTGTTTTTCCATCTTCTCATCAAATTGCTTTTCCAATTGTTTAATCATACCATGAATTGCTTCTAGCATACGCTTCTCCATTTGATCTATTGCTGCCTGCCATTCTTTCTTATCTTTGCCAGCCATACCTGGGCTCACAGCTGACGCCGCTCTTTGCCGGTGTTTTGGATCTATTTTGGGAATTTATCAATGCAGTTCAATCAGCTTGGCAATTCTCTTCCAATTCCCCTTTGTTTCGCTGTTTTTAACAGCCTATTTTCTCTTAAAAACACTTTTTAAAGTTTAGTCCTCCACAAAATGGCAGGCGCAATTTCTCTATGATTTTCTTGGCTAGAGTAGGTTCGTTTTAAACTTCCTCTTTCCAGTCCCCCGTTTAAAATGTCCTACCGGATACACTTCAATTTCGGTTATACCGGATACACTTCCGGTCCACTTCAATTTCGGTCCTCCAGCACAATCTCTAGCCAAGTTCCATTTTCAGCCGGACACAGTTAGCTGTTACACCTCTGTCTCACGATCTTCCCCGTCACTTTCGCCCATTCACTTATCTCAGCCTCTGACCGCAGGAATGTTAAACAAAGTTAATTTAGTCTGTTTTTAGTGCTTTAACCAGCTCTTCAAATTTTATCGATGGATCGATTCTACAGTTTAAAGTCTTATGCACTTAACCGCCTTGCTCGAAACTCGCTAGATCTTCTCCCCGGTAAGCAAATCGTTACGGTTACCTTAGATATTTATCTTGGGACCGCATCATTCCTTTTTACTTCCAACATTAGATCTTTTCTCAAGAGATCGGGAAATGGCAAATTTAAGCTGATTCGTCAGCTCGGCTAGCTTCTTTAGTGCTGATTAGCAAAAGCCCGCTCCTGAGAGGAGTTCAAGGCGTAAACAAGCCCCCTTCGGGACTTGCGGACGCCGATTTCAACTCTCACTTGGACCTCGATGCTTGCTTGCCCCCCCCCGCCTGGGGGTTGCTGCATTGGGCAGTAAAACTGCCCAAACTGTCAGAAGAAGCTGCTGTCCACTCCGCACGATCACAGGAGTGCATCAGTTTGCCATTTTACTCTGACTGGAAGCCCCGGGGGTCCCCCAATTATTGAATATGATTTTTAAAAGTGTAAATAACTACAAAGGCAAAGCTACCCGACTGGCTGGATTCTCAGTATTCCTATGGAGGAGGAGGAGGAGATTGGATTTATACCCCACCCTTCACTTGGAGTCTCAGAGCAGCTTACAAACTCCTTTCCCTTCCCCTCCTCACAACAGACACCCTGTGAGGTAGGTGGGGCTGAGAGAACTCTAACACAAACTGCTTTTTCAAGAACAGCTGTGCCAGAGCTTGGGACTGCCCCAAGGTCACATCAGCAGGTGCAAGTGGAGGAGTGGGGAATCAAACCTGGTGTAACAGGACGGATTCACCCCCCTAGATTAGAGTCTGCACACTTAACCACTACGCCAAACTGGCTCTCTATGGATTTGATTTGTCTGGGTGTCAGGTTCCCCAGAAAGTCACTTAAGTGCCAGGCTTATTCAGACGATAGCATTTATTTAGGCAATGCTGGAGACACGTGTACATATTCTATGTCAGTGATAACTTGAAGCAGAAAGCAGGCTAAGTTATACCCCATTCGAACTACCTCCCCCATAGCTAAGCCAATAGTTACAGAGCGTGTGAATGTGCAAAAGGCAAGTGGGTAAACAACCCAGACCCGTTACATTTCCCAGCAGCTGTGAGTTAGTGGCTTGAGACCCAAGGTCAGGCAGAGTGATAAGAAACAGAACAGACAATGGTAAATCACAGCAAGAAAGGAGGACCCCCTCAACTCCCGCATTCCTGTAACCGAGAAGGATGCTCCCCGCATTCCAGCTGTGGCAGGGTTACCTGACATCGGGGTCCATTTAGTCCTCTCTCTTGAGCACATTCTAATAACAAATGTACAATATACTGTGCATGGACTAGAAACAGAATTTACAAAAAAGTGATGGATTTGGTTTAATAATAAATGCACAGATACCAAGCAAAAGGTGGAGCAGAAATATGATCTTTTCTCAGATTGATCACTAGATGTCACTACAGTTCAAGTAAAAGACACTATTTTATTTCCTTACTTTTCTTTACCTTTATGAGGTAAAAATACTGTGAATGTAATGAACTAAACCTCCCAGATTATTTATTGAACTAAATTACCGTATTTTTCGCTCCATAAGACGCACTTTCCCCCCACAAAAAAAAGTGGGGGGGAAAGTGTATGCGTCTTATAGAGTGCACACTGCAAAAAAGAATGCACGTTGAGGGGGGGAGCGCCAGCTTTCCTGGGCATGCTGCAGAAGCTGCGCGCCCAGGAAAGCCAGGGAAGGGGCGGGCGTTCTAACTCCTGCCCCTTTCCTCCCAGCCCCAGCACCGGCTTTCCTGAGTGTGCCGCAGAAGCCTCACACCCAGGAAAGCCAGGGAAGGGGCGGGCGTTCTAACTCCCGCCCCTTCCCTCCCAGCCCCAGCGCCGGCTTTCCTGAATGCACCGCAGAAGCCACGCACCCAGAAAAGCTAGGGAAGGGGCAGGCATTCTAACTTCTGCCCCTTCCCTCCCAGCCCCAGCTTTCCTGGTGCGTCTTATGGTCAGGTGCGTGTTATAGAGCGAAAAATACAGTACTAATTTTACCAGGCATGTTTAATTCAGGAAAACTCTTTGCTTTGGGGGAAAAGCAAATGGACACCAGGATATATCACCAGGACCCATGGCATCTTATTTTTTCTTTGGCTGTGAGAGAAGATGGAGAGCTGCTAGCCTGCTGAGCTCGCCCGCTGCCCTGCCCACTTGCCTTCTCCGTGAGCTTGAGCCACACGGTGAATACGTCCCAGTGCTAGAGTGAGGAATGGCAGGGATCTCTCACCACTCAGAATCCATTTCTACTGGCATTCTTAGGACACTCAGAATGCATATTTCAGCTATGAAACTCTGAACTGCAGGGCATTTTACAAATGCAACAGAACTTCCATTTCCAAAACAATCTTCCTCAGGATCTTTTGTTTTTTCTATGGCATCCCCATAGCATTTGGGATGTCATGTCAGTTCTCAGACCCAAACAGCAATTACTCTCATGCAGGCTCATAGCCAGAAAACTTTTGTTAGGAGGGAAATACCGGGAGAGGGAGGAATGTGCCTGTTGTACCTGTGTAACCCAGAAGTGACATAGGCATGTTAGTGACATTGGGAGGTAATGTTCCCAATGTCACTAACCATAGGGTTTTGGGCAAACTCTATGGTAGAAATTAGCTTCTATCATACAGTTTTGCCTGAAACCCCCAACATCTCTGCTGGGTTTTCTTGCCACTCCTCTTACACTCGAGAAAAGAAGGTTGAGCCTAACTCGATTGACTGGCTGCCCGGGGAAGAGTGGACAGGAGGGGAACGCTGCACTTGTTTACCTGCCCACCCATCAGACTCTCTTTCTTACTCTGCTTCCAGGCACGGAGAAGGCAAGTGGGCAGGGCAGCAGGCGAGCTCAGCAGGCTAGCAGCTCTGCCTGCCATCCACCCTGCTTTCTGGGACTCGTGTGAATGGCTCCCACTACTACCCCTGCCAAGCTCCCAAGCCCAGGCAAGCATGCAAACCCTCAAGGGTGCCCCCAACCTGCCAAGCCCTGTTCCCTGCACTCTTTGGCAGCCTCCCCTGGCAGCTTCTGCTCACCACTGCTTTTGCCACTGCCGGGCCCTGTTGGTGCTGGGGGGGAGCTTGGCCTTCTTGTGGCCTTGCTGGATCTTCCTGCTTCCACAGCCAGCTTCTAAACTTTGCCTGCCCCCCAGTGCTGGGGGGGGGGTCTTCACCACACCAGAGTGGTCAAACATCCAGAGGGAGGGGCATGGCATGTTCATTGGTGGCGTTGCTCTAGTGAGCCCCCCGTGGCTACAGGCCTGCTCTCATGACTTCACTTCCTTAGCATCCAGCTAGCAGGGTAGTGAACCTACACAGGTACGAAGGTCACCAAGTCTCTCAAGTCAGTTTGCTTTCTGTGCCCTTGTTAGCTCTGTCAGGGCATGACAAATCCCAGGCACCAGGTCACCTAAAAATATCATTTTGCCATAGGGTTGCCAGTTGTCAAACTCTGCTTCGTTTGCCATAGTTATGAGGGGAAGATAAATTCCTGAGGATGTATGTGAGAGAGTGAATGTGAGAGTGGTACCACTGTAGTGGCTATTGTAATCTTCCCAAGACCTGCCTCTCCATGGAGATGACCTTGAAGCAAACTCTGTGCTAGCCTCACTGTCTTAGATAACGGGACTGGGAACTTATAGGTGGGCATAGATGCTAATAGCTTAGGCATGACGGCTGAGTGAAACAACTGAATGAACCCAGGGGATGGGAACCCACATTTGAATTGTCTATATGTGTAGAGGTTACCGCCCCAAACCTCAATTCTGACGCAGTACTATTCTAACCTGGATCATGCTGATATCTCAATAAACAAATCACTACCAAAGAGAGTGTTGTTGGGAGTCTCTTCACCAGGAGTCTGACACCAGTCCATCTTGGAGAAGGCAGTGGGGAAATTTTTTTAAAAAACAACTGTCTAGGCTGATAGTGTGATGTTAGTTCTGGGAGAAACCCAGAAGTGATGTCAAGCCATTCTAAGAATCTTTTAAAAACTATCATTTTACCATAAAGTTTCTGACCATTCATAGAAAGGTCTGATGTCACTTCTGAGGTTTTCCTGGAACTGAAGTCATGCTGTCACTGATGGCTGCCCCCCCCCCATGTCCGTGTCCCCATCCCCACCCCTGCTGATTGCCAGGATGGATCTGGTAATTCTTTATGTGGTGCCCAGTATTTTCCACAGTTTTATCATAGAATCATAGAGTTGGAAGGGGCCATACAAACCATCTAGTCCAACCCCCTGCCCAACACAGCACCAGCCTAAAGCATCTCTGACAAATATTTGTCCAGCCTCTTCTTGAAAGCTGTCAGTGAAGGGGAGCTAGCCACCTCTCTAGGCAGCTGATTCCACCTTTGAACCACTCTCACTGTGAAAAAGTTTTTCCTAATATCCAGCCAATACCTTTCTGCACATAATTTAAACCTGTTGCTTCGGGACCTATCCTCTGTAACAGCTCCTTGCCCTCCTCCAAATGACAGCCTTTCAAATATTTAAAGAGTGCAATCATGTCCAATGCTCCCTCTAAGCTGTGGAGTCTTGTGAGCAAAAATTCTACTTTATGAGCTATTGGCATTAAAGTTGTGAGCGAGCGATTTGGCTACTGCATACATTCGTTTGCTTTGGAGCTATCCTTCCTGAACTAAGATAAAAATGTGTGAGACGGAGGCTGAAAAAGTGTGAGCTAGCTCACAGTAACTCAACTTAGAGGGACCACTGATCCTGTCCCTCCTCAATCTCCTCTTCTCCAAAGTAAACATTCCCAAGGCCCTTAGTCTTTCCTCGTAGGGCTCAGTCTCTCCTGATCATCCTCGTCACTCTCTTCTGCACCCTCTAGATTTTGTCCACATCCTTTTTGAAGTGAGGCCTCCAGAACGGCACACAGTACTGTAGTGTCTTTCAGTACTGTAGTATTGCAATGTCTTTCAGTGATCCTCAGTAGAAGTACAGTGTTATCATTTCACTTCAGAATATGTTTTGCTGCATGACCTAAAGATACATGCACATGAAGTTCTTGTCTTTGCTTGTTAATTTTACATGTTAACTTTCCATCGCTGAGGTGATGGTAGATGAAGT
Source organism: Gekko gecko (assembly GCA_029375565.1). Classification (NCBI taxonomy): domain Eukaryota; kingdom Metazoa; phylum Chordata; class Lepidosauria; order Squamata; family Gekkonidae; genus Gekko; species Gekko gecko. The sequence goes on along the minus strand of JAPDNY010000005.1, from coordinate 209,385,173 downwards.
AGTTTCTTAACCACTTGCTTTCTAAACTGGCTCCAATATTCAGTGAAACAGATTTTTAAAGCAATAGTGAAGTTATGAGAAATTGGGGAGGAGTTGGGTTAGGTTTGGAAGTAAGCTTTCTGTTGTGGTGATGACAAACATGGTTACCCTATATTTATTTATGTAATTGTGCCACAGTTTGTTTGTTTTTTTAAAATTATGAGAAACACTGAAGAGTTTAGGATCAGGTTTTGTGGTAACAGTAATTAGAAAATATGGTCATTAAAATACAAAACCCTGAAGGCTGAAAAATGAGTCTGGCTCCTAAATTGTTTGGCTTGCTCCTAGAGGCACAGAAAATTTGTCAAGGCCTGACAGGGACTAGGATATAAAAAAAAAAAATCTGAGGTTACTAAACTTCAAAATTGAATGTTTCTCCCAGTCACATCCCAGTCCTTGCCCTTGTTAACACTGACATTTCTCTTCTGGCTTCTTCCTCCTCCTCTGGAAACTGCTGATTGGCTTTTTATGAATGACCTTGATGCCATCCCATCCTTCTTGCAGGTCAATTTCTTTGTTTCTCAGAGCCTCATAAATGGCATTGGTCATGGTATCAAAAGCCAAATCCACATTCATGTTGTCCTTTGCCGAGGTTTCAATGAAGCGGGTTCCCAGACAAGTGGCCATCCCTTCAGCTTCCTCAATGGAGACTCTGTACTCTGACTGAAGGTCACTTTTGTGTCCAATTAGAAGGAAAATTACTTTCTCCATTATCTGGGCAGTAGTCACTTCATTGTGCCACTCAAAGATGTTCTCAAAGGATCTACGATTAGTCATATCAAAGACCAAGAACACCCCCACCGCATTCCGATAGAAAGACCTGGTGATGGATCTAACAACAAAAATAAAAAATAGTTAATCAGACTTTCACAAGATTATGTAACCTTTATTTATGCCATTCATCCTAATATCAAATGTTCATCTTCAGGCATTGTCCACATGGCTTCTTACCTTCCAGATGTGAATCTAGTATATGGATGCACTTTATTCAAGGTTAGAATATCCCCTTGCTTGCTCTTGAGATTCTGAGGAAGAATGCTCTGACTGTGTTCAGAAGCCCATTGCCACTGGACAAGGGCAATGATAGACCAGAACAGATGTTTATGTTTCAGTTATTGAACAACTGGCATTTCCTCTCTAAGTTCTCTGACTGCATAGTGGAGCATATGACACTTAGTGGGAAAGGAATTAGGAATCCTGGTGCAGTCAAGTGTAGTTCAGTGTGTAATGAGTCAGACTGAAGAGCTGGGCTCCAGTCTCCATTCTACCATGACACTCACTGGGTGATCTGAGGCCAATCACTCTTGAACTAATCTACTTGACAGGGTTGTTGTGAGGATAAAAAGGGAAGGGGAGAAAAAAATGTATACTGCCCTAAGCTCTTTGTAGGAAGAGTGAGATAAAAATGTGATAGATGGGAGTGATCCAGCCCTGTGCACTCAATGGAGTCCATGCAGGGAGATGCCCACATGGAAAGAAATTCTAATCTGCCTAAGGTCTTGAGACGCTTGGGATAAAGGCAGGCATATATTAAATAAATGATTTTAACTTTGAAATCTCACTCCCAAGTGTTGTCCTCAGCTAGAGCATTAATGGGATGCAGATTCCACAGATGCCAAGTAATGCAAGCTTTATAAGCAATAGAGGAACAGCTGAGACATGTTGTAATACAATATAATGTATTCTAACAAAATGAACCACCAAAATAACCCCTAGTGTACTACAACAACTGTGCACAATTATATAGAAAATTATACAGAAAATTATATAATATCATTCAACAATTCATACATAAGTAAGAGAATCACAATATAAAATTCATTTCCTAACGAAGCCTCCAGATTGTATCTTCATTTCGCTCCTGGACTTCCTCAGAAGTAAATACTCTCACATTTGATACATTATATTGCATTACAACGTGTCCTCGGCTGTTCCTCTATTGCTGATTCCTTTCAGCCGGGAGGTCTCTGTTTTTCTACAGCTTTATAAGCAAGGCATGAAATCACATGGAAATCACTCCCTGGTCAAAATATCTAACATTTATATACTCCTTTTCTCTTGGTTCAAGGCAGCTCACAATAATAATTAAAACATCCCCAGCTAAAACCAAAGATAAAATAACAAGTCCCAAATCGCTTCCCTCTCTGTCCTTTAAAAGATGCTTGCTTTTCAACCCCCTTCAAATACCCTGGCTAACAGGCAGGCCTTGCAGCACCTCCTGAAGATCTCCAAGGGGCGGGGGGCTCCACCTCTTCAGGGAGCCCAGTTCACAGAGCTGGAGCCACCATGAAAAAGGTTCAGGCTCTGCTTGATACCAGGCAAGTGGTAGGATAGCTAGCAGATGGGTGCCCAATGACCGAATTTGCACACAGGAACAGGACAGCCTGTTTATTTATTTATTGGTATCATTTATTAGATTTTTGAATTGCCCATCCCTGCTACTGCAGGGCTCTGGGCGATGTTCAACAGTAAATAAAAATATACAAACTCTACAGTTAAAATACAACAGTACCAATAAATGAAGTTCAAGCCAATGGATAAAATAAAGATTAACAATCCAATTCATTTTCTTGAGGGCAGTTAAAAGGCAGCCATTTAGAAGAAGAAGAGAAGAGATTGGATTTATACCCCACCCTTCAGTACCCGAAGGAGTCTCAGAGCGGCTTACAATCTCCTTTCCCTTCTCCTCCCAACAACAGACAACTTGTGAGGTAGGTGGGGCTGAGAGAGCTCTCTCGAGAACTGCTTGTGAGAGAACAGTTCTGAGAGAACTTGTAACTGACCCAAGGTCACCCCAGCAGCTGCATTGGAGGAGTGGGGAATCAAACCCGGTTCTCCTAGACTAGAGTCTGCGCTCCTAACCACTACACCAAACTGGCTCTCTGATTTAGTTAGAAGATTGGCAAGCTTGTTCTCTTAAAGACCAGAGAGAACCATTGTGGTGTTGCAATTAGAGAATCTAGGATCTAGGAGACCCGGGTTCAGATCACCACTCTGCCGATCTTAATGGTTGACTTTGAGCCAGTCATAGACTTTCAGCCTAACTAGGGTTGCTGTTACGTATTGTACTGTGAATCTTGCCTATGTCTTGCAATGTTAAGCTCCGAACTGAATGTGGCTCCTTCATCTGCCGCATTACCATTGGCTAGTTTCTGAGAAACTTCTGTAAATACCCAATCACTATGTGATAATGTATCTAAGAGGGAACGGTCCTAATTGGCCTTTATCCCTGCATTGTTATTGGTTCTTATCTGACAATGGGTGTGGCTTTGAAAGCCCGGGACAGTTTAAAAAGGGAGCTGTGCTCCACTTGTTGTTGGCATTCTGAGTTGGAGTTTGCTGTTACAAATAAAACTGAAATCACTTGCTGAAATCAGATTGTTGTTGAGTTTTCCATACTTAACAATTGGCGATGAAGGTGGGATACTAGAGTGGGTAGGCAGCCCCACTGGACCGACACAGTAATGGCAGATGAGAACGCGCACCCGGCCGAACCGGCTGAAGCTCTGCAAGCGGTTGTGGACACTCGACCAGTCGAAATGGCCGTCAACCCGGTGTTCGAAGCGTTTGACCCAGCAACGGAGGACTGGGACTCTTACCTGGCACGGTTTGAGTTTCATCTCCAGGCAAACCAGATAACTGACGAGGTGAGGAAGAAGGCAACACTCCTGAGTTCCTGCGGCAAAGCAGTCTTCAACGTCGCCCGATCCCTGGTCGCTTAGTGCAGCTACGTGGGCTGATAATCACGGCCAAACTCAAGGGTCGTTTTTCGCCACAGCTATCAAAAATCGCATGCAGGCATGCTTTTTATAAGTGGTGCCAGGGGCCGTCGGAAATGATAGCCGAATTCATCACCACCTTGTGGAAGGCAGCCTGGCCTTGAGGTTTCACCAACCTTGAAGAGGCCCTCCTCGACTGACTGGTGTTTGGCCTACGGGACGAACGCCTCCAGCAGCGTCTTTTTGCCCGCACAGAGCTTACGTACGCAGTGGCCTATGCCAAGGCCATTGCTGCAGAGGCCGCCGACAAATCGACCCGGGAGGTTCGCCAACGACAGCCACCGGTGGGTAAAGAGCCTGCAGTCCACCAGCAATCCACCAGTGAGTCCGACGGCGAAGCTGACGGTGTGTGCAGAACCAGGGAAACACGCCCACCGTGGACCAGACTGAAGACTCCAGTAACGTGTTCCTGTGCCGGCTGTGGAGGCAAGCATGAGAGAGACCTCTGTTGGGCCAAACAGCTGATCTGTCGCTCCTGTGGCAAGCGAGGTCATCTGGCCCGAGTCTGTCGGGCAGCCAAAAAATCCCCAGCATCTATGCGATGTGCAGACCCCAGGGTTCGGGTTCGAGACAGCGACAAGGCATTCAACTGTCATCAGACCGACTCCTGCTGCTGCCCATCAACAGTCCTGGTCACCAGAGGCAAGCCCAGCAAAAAGATCCATGTGACGGTACATCTGGACGGTGTTCCCTGTGTCATGGAGGTGGACTCCAGATCGTCCGTCACTGTCATCTCCACAGAGATGTGGCAGCGCTTGTTTCCGAGATGAAGCCGCCGCCTATCACCAGTGTCAACCCACCTGACCGACTTCCAAAGACGACGCATTCCGTTGGTGGGAAAGGCGATGTTCCAAGTTGAGTTCAAGGATCGGAAGGCTGAGCTGTCTTTCCTGGTTGCAGAGGGTGAGAGGGTCAGTTTGTTGGGCCTCGATTGGTTTGAGGCACTGGGTATCGCTATTACAGGTGTCAACCAAATTTGTGAAAATAAATGAAACTCATTGTATAGCGAGTTTCCTGAGGTTTTTGGGGAAGGGCTCAGTAAATACATTGGCCCTCTGGTGTCCTTCGATCTAGATCCTTCAATATGGCCGATCTGACTGAAGTATCGTAAGGTGCCTCTCGCCTTGAAGGCAAAGATAGAGGTAGAGTTGGACAAGTTGGTTAAACAAGGATTCTTAGAGCCTGTTCCCTATGGTTGTTGGGAAACCCCCATCGTGACGCTAGTTAAGGCTGATGGGTCGGTGCGCATATGTGCCAACTATAAGTGTACGGTGAATAGAGCTCTACAACAGCACTCGTACCCAGTGCTGGTCATCAGCCATGTCCTGGCATCACTGGGGGGCAGTAAAGTTGGACCTGGCACAGGCTTACCAACAATTGCCTGTGGATGACGCCACTGCAGACGCGCAGACCATCGTGACCCACAAAGGGGCTTTCCGAGTCAAATGCCTGCAATTTGGGGTGAATGTAGCCCCCGGTATCTTTCAGGGGTTGATGGAGGGGCTCCTGCGTGGGCTACCTGGTGTTATACCCTATTTTGACGATGTTCTTATAGCAGGTACAGATCAAACCGAATTAATGGCTCGAATGCGAGCAGTGCTCAGTCATTTCAAGGAAGCTGGTTTACGTGTTAAACAATTGAAATGTGTTGTGGGGGTACAGCAGGTTGAATTTTTAGATTTTCTCATTAATGCAATGGGGGTGCACCCCATGCCGGATAAGGTCGCTGCCATCAAAAACGCTCCCCCACCAACATCTAAGAAAGAGCTGCAATCATTCCTTGGCATCCTGAACTTCTACCATGCCTTTCTTCCGCACAAGGCGTCCGTAGCGAAACCTCTGCATGCTCTGCTACACAAGAATGCCAAGTGGGAATGGGGGGAGCGTCAAAGGCGGGCGTTTGAGGCAGTAAAAGACCTGTTGTCATCAGACATTGTGCTTACTCATTTCGATGAGGAAAAACTCTTAATACTGGCTGCCGGCGCATCCCCTTACGGGGTGGGCGCAGTGCTCAGCCACCTGATGCCGGATGGTACAGAGGCGCCAATCGCGTTTTATTTCAGATCCCTCACAAGTCCCGAGAGAAATTACGCCCAAATTGACAAGGAGGGCCTTGCCCTGATTGCGGGCGTCAAAAAGTTTCACGACTTTGTTTACGGGTGATGGTTCCTCCTTGTCACGGACCACAAACCTCTCTTGGGCATTTTCTCCTCCAACCGACAGATGCCAAACATCCTTTCTCCAAGGATGTTACAGTGGGCAGTATTCCTGTCCGCCTATGACTATGAACTTGAGCATAGGCCGGGAAAGGCCATCGGGCATGCGGACAACCTCAGCCGCTGCACTGCACCATCCATGGACTCGGACGTTCATGAGGACTTGGACATTCTGGCTCTGGATGAGCTTCCTGAGGCTCCGGTTACCTCCTCGGACATTGCTGCTGCGACAGCAAAGGACACTGTTCTTGCCCGTGTCCTTAATTGGGCATGGAGGGGGTTGCCGGCGGGAAAACTCGTGCCGGAATTTAAACTGTTCCATTCACGCCAGAATGAACTGTCCATTTCAAAGGGCTGTTTGCTTTGGGGGAGTCGGGTGGTGATTCCCACCAAATTGAGAGAAACTTTGTTAACAGCTTTGCATGCAGGCCATCCCGTTATGGTCCACGTGAAAGCCCTCACAAGAGGGTATGTTTGGTGGCCCAAACTGGTTGAGGATATCTAATTGTGGGTCAAACAATGCATGGTATGCCAGCAATCTCATCCAGAATCACCTCAGGCACCCACTCAACCCTGGGAAAAGGCATGGAGGCCATGATCCCGCCTCCATGTCGATCTGGCTGGTCCCTACCAGGGACAAATGTTTCTTATTTGCGTAGACTCCTACTCCAAGTGGTTGGAGGTGGTTAATTTGAGGTCGACAGAGTCCAGGGCTGTGATCAATGCCCTCAGAAAGCTTTTTGCAACGCACAGGCTGCCAGACTGTTTGGTCTCGGACAACGGGCCACAGTTTGTGTCCGCAGAGTTTGAAGGGTTCTTGTGGGACAACCTCATCCACCATGTGACTTCTGCCCGGTTTCATCCGGCCACCAACGGCCAGGCCGAACGGACGTGTGGGGACTGGGGCCAGAAGATCGCCTCTTTTCTTCTGCGCCAGCACATCACACCACCAATGGCCAGGCCGAACGGACGTGTGGGGACTGGGGCCAGAAGATCGCCTCTTTTCTTCTGTGCCAGCACATCACACCTTGCTCTGCAACTGGGAGGAGCCCAGCAGAGTTTTTAATGGGCCGAAAGCTGGCTTTGCTGCTCGACCGCTTGCACCCAGACCTCAACCAATCTAGGCAGTGGTCAGAGACCCCGGTCCAGGGGAGAGTTTTCTCTGAGGGGGACAGAGTGTTTGCCCGCAACTACGCGGAGGGTCATCGGTGGCTACCGGCCGTAGTCACCAAGGTTGCGGGGTCCAGGTCATATGTGGTTCGGCTACCCAATGGTCGGGAGATACACCGCCACATAGACCAGCTCAGGGAGTGGTGGGCTGACTCAAGCGCTGAGTCACAGCCCAACCCTGAGCTGGTTCCCATCGGGCAGGAGGGGCCTCCCGGAGAGGAGGTGAGTGCTCTCGGAGTCTGGACAGACCCCAACTCCAGGACCTGAGACCCCTGTCCCTGTTTCTCCAGTCTCTCCTGCGAGAGAGGTTCCCGAAGAGTGTGCTCCTCCACCTACACCGGAGCAGAGACTGCTGGGCTGGTCGTAAAGAAGCCGTTGTGCTCCTGCCTACCTAAAAGACTTCGTTTGGCAAGGTAATGCGCCATCTTAGGGGGGAGGAGTTGTTATGTATTGTACTGTGAATCTTGCCTATGTCTTGCAATGTTAAGCTCCGAACTGAATGTGGCTCCTTCATCTGTCGCATTACTATTGGCTAGTTTCTGAGAAACTTCTATAAATATCCAATCACTATGTGATAATGTATCTAAGAGGGAACGGTCCTAATTGGCCTTTATCCCTGCATTGTTATTGGTTCTTATCTGACAATGGGTGTGGCTTTGAAAGCCTGGGACAGTTTAAAAAGGGAGCTGTGCTCCACTTGTTGTTGGCATTCTGAGTTGGAGTTTGCAGTTACAAATAAAACTGAAATCACTTGCTGAAATCAGATTGTTGTTGAGTTTTCCATACTTAACAGTTGCCATTCACCTCGTGGGGCCAGGGGATTCCCCGATTTCAGGGCCCCAATCTGCTGCGGCCCAGCTGGTTGGCAAAGGAAGCACCACCCCTTAGAAGCCCCCTCCCAGTGCCAGCACAATGATGTCACCTGGGAGTGATGTCATCACATTTCTGACATTGGGGGGTGACACTCTAGGTTTTGGACAAAATTCTATGGTTTTGAGCCCTCCCAAACCATAGAGTTTTGCCCAAAACCTAGAGTGTCACCCCTAACATCGAAAATGCAACAACATCACTCCCAGGTAGCATCATCATGGTGCAAGAAGAATGGAAGGAATTATCGTGAGTCCTTGCACCGGCAGCCAGGTAGGACCTGGCAACCCTAAGACTAACCTCACAAGGTTGTTGTGAGGAGAAAATGGAGGAGAGGAGAATGATGTAAGTCACTTTGAGTCCCCATTGTGGAGAAAAGTGGGGTATAAATGAAGTAAATAAATAAAAATAAAGAATAAATAACTTTGTCTCCTCCCTCTGCACTGTTAAAGAGATCTGTAAAAAGAATAACATATTCCTAATGCCTGATACAAGGTGTTGCCATCTGACTGATCTTTGACCACTGGTGGCATCTGGTTTATAGTGTGTTACAGGCTGTATTCATGAGCAGGTTTAAAGCAGGTGTAGAGAAAAGGCTCAATCAGTATCAGGCCAAGTTCCACATGGCCTTCTTAGGGCCTTTTTGGCCCTGGGACAAGAAATCATGGATTAGAGACCTGGGTGTGCTCCAGCAAGGGTCTCCTTCTGAAGCAAGAGTATGTAAACAGCATCATCTAACATGATCTACATTCAGACACAGGGGTGGATTAAGGCTCACTCGTGCCCTAAGCACTGACCAATCTTGGTTCCCTGCTCCTTTCCACACTGACCCACTCCATTTTAGTTGTTGACCTGTCTGACCAGATATACAATGCAGGTTGCAGCAATAGAAACATTTATTCATATGATAACACAATATACTGTACAAACTAAGCCAAGCTTTGGCTACATAAAGTTCTACAAAAATGCAATACAACATCTGTTTTAATATTTCACAAGTTAAATGTATCAAAGTTCCAATATTCATGACCTGAAAGGCATTTTTCTACATTTCATTTTCGCAAAATCACTGATAACATCCTTGAAATTAATACTTCTCAGAATGTCTGCTTCAATTTTTTTTTTTCCGCACCCGGTAGGGGATTTTTTAATTGCATCTTCTAATAACTACAAACAGAAAAATAGGAAGGGGGAACTACAATCACTGCCGGCTCGCCCACTAGGTGAGCTAGGCGCTCGCCTAGAGCGCCGGGGTCCACAGGGGCACCAAACCGCCCCCGCCCACTCCCCAGCGCAGCCCCGCCCCCCCAAGCCGCCCCCAATCACCTGCCTCGGGGACGCCGCGCTCGCCAGCAGCAGCAGGAGCAGCAAAGGAGGGGCGGCGGTGGTGACAACTGGCGGCGCTGGCAAAAATGGCTGCAAAGCCCCCACCCGGCCCTCCTCCAGCTCCACCCTGCCGGGGCGCCCGGCCCAGCCGCCTGCGTCCAAGACCAGCAGCCACCCGCAGCACTCCAGCCCGCCTCCCTGCACCCACCCGCCTGGTTGGGGGGGTAGGGGCAGGCTAGGGCACTGGGGCTGGGAGGGAAGGGGCCTAGGGTGCTGGGGCTGGGAGGAAAGGGGCGGGTGTTTGAACGGCCGCCCCTTCCCTGGCTTTCCTGAGCACGCTGCTGCTGCGACGTGTTCAGGAAAGCCGGCGCTGGTGCTGGGAGGGAAGGGGTGGGCGTTTGAACAGCCGCCTCTTCCCTGGCTTTCCTGAGCATGCCGCTGCTGTGACATGCTCAGGAAAGCTGGGGCTGGGGCTGGGAGGGAAGGGGCGGGCGTTTGAACGGCCACCCCTTCCCTGGCTTTTCTGGGTGTGCCGCAGGCGCAGCGCGCCCAGGAAAGCTGGCGCTCCACCCCTCCCCCCAGTCTCCAGGCCCCACCGGGAGGTTGGCATCCCCAGTGGGGTGGGCGCCCCAGGCTGTCTTGCCTAGGGTGCCCAGACACCTGGGGGCGGCCCTGACTACAATCTATAGGAGAAAGTAAAGAAAACCCTCTAAAAACCCAAGAGATGATGATCATACAAACATTTTACAAAATTACTTTCCCTCTTTAATGCAAGTTAACTTTCACTGAAAATGATCACCTATCTGCTAGAACATTTCGATATTTCACCAACAATTTTAATTTCATAAAAGGACTGTGAATATCAATATAAAATAAACATGTTTTAGATGCTCCAGAATACATTAACAATCTATTTTTCCCCTTTCTATGTCTCAAATGGTAGCTTGGTTTGGGGCCAACAGCCCCCAATTTAGAGTCTGAGTCCTCATCAGAAGATCCAGCTTCTCCTTCTTCTTCGCTCTCTTTGGAGCCATCAGTTACTCCTTCTTCTGCTGGATGACCATGTTGACGCAAAAACTTGCAGGCCTTTTCAACAGAGTCAATCCTTTCTTTACCATTTGCATATCTGAAGATTAATCCTTCGGGTATTAACCATCTGTAGGAAACGTTGTGACTTTGTAGAAATAAAGCCAAGTCTCTATATTTCCTTCTCTTCCTTCTTATTTCAAATGGAATGTCTTTCAAAACTTTTATGTCCTTGTCTTTTATCTTCAAGGTAACTCCATTAGTCGCTTTCAATAATTGATCTCTCACTTTTCTTCGGGAGAATCTTATTGTGACTTCCCCAGGCAGATTATTCTTTCTGATAAATTCTGAATACGACCTGCAGACCGTATCTATTTTGCTTTGGAGTTGCTCTGATGTCATCTCGGCCAAGGGAGCCAACATGTCGCCAATAATCTGTCTCAAATCCTCCCCTTTCTCTTCCTTGATACCTTGAAGTCTCAAGACATAGCTTGCCCTTTCCATTTGCAGCTGTAATACATGAGACTCTTTGATTTGACACTTTTTTTCCAATGCCTGCAGTTTTTTATTCATCTTTTTTGAGTTGGAATCAATCTCTTTAAGCTCATGCTCCGTTTTTTTGATTTTCTGTGTATTTGCTGCCATCTGTGCTTGTTGTGTATCAAGCTTATTGTCAATAGCCATGATTTTCTCCAGCAGGGGGCAAAGCGCTTCCGACAGCAACCTTTGAAGTTCCGCAGTTGAGTCCTGTCTAGGAACAGAACTTGCAGGGCTGGAACTTCTGGAAGGAAGCTTAACTTTCGCTTGTTTGTCCTCAGGATCTTTCACAGGCGGCACCATGTTTGAGAATTGTTTACTTTTATAAAAAGTTTGTCAAAGTCTCTGGAAGCTCCCTATACAACCCGGTAAGTTCTCACAGTCTCTTTATTTCAGTCCAGTCGTTTTTTGCTGTAAGCCCCCCTTTTACTGGCTTTAAAATCACTTGTAAACAGTTCTTAACAGGGTGAAGTCCCGTCCCCCCCTCATTTTCTTTCAGGGGAGCACGCTATTTTTGGTGATTTTTGCTTATACTTCGACTCACATTTTCAGCAATTGCCTTTTTGCGTTTAAAATCGCTTGATCACCATACGCTTGCTCCGCTATGCTGATCTTGTTCCCATTTGGGACACTCCATGGCTGGCCCATCGGGGCTTGGAGGCCCCCCCTTCCAGCTAGATGTGCCGGGGGAGGGCTCTCTAGTGCCCCATGGCTGGGAGTCCAACCCAAGGACTCCTGGGGTGGCATGGACAATTACGCCCCCGCCCAGCCATAGGCACTGGCAGATTTCTCCCAGAGCCCTGGGAGAAAGCAACTGCTATGGTGATCGCTGAGACCAGAAGTCCCTCTTCAATTGTTAATATACACAGTGAGTTGAGTCCTTCTTGAAGCATAACTGATCTATTTGGGTTTTTTACACAATTGAGTTGTGAGAAAGACCTCTCTGTTGTGCAGTTGGTGACCATTAATGTTAAAAATATAACTCTAGGGAGCACCATGATCAATTTGCACTAGTTTCATCAATTTTTTTTTACAAATCTTCATTTTTTTTTTTCTTTTCACACTTTTCGCAACTTTGTGGTGCCCCTTTTGGCCCTGGTGCCCTAAGCACGTGCTTAGTCTGCTTAATGGTTAATCTGCCACTGTTCAGACACCACAACAAACCGTTAGTCACAATAGGTATCATATGAGCATAGCTTGTCTGCCATGTGATCCTAGATCCTTACCAGATCCTTACCTAGATCCTAGATCCTTACCAGTCCGGCTTTCGCCCGGGTCATGGGACGGAGGCGGTACTGGTCGCCCTGACTGACAATCTCCATAGGCATCTGGATCGGGGCGATGTGGCAGCTCTGGTGTTGTTGGATCTGTCGGCAGCGTTCGACATGGTCGACCACCAGTTGCTGGCCCACCGCCTTGCCGACGTGGGGATTCAGGGGCTTGCCCTTCAATGGTTTGCCTCTTTTCTCCAAGGTCGGGGACAGAGGGTGGTGATAGGGGGACAGCGGTCCCGGAGACACCCCCTTGAGTGTGGGGTGCCTCAGGGGGCAGTGCTGTCCCTGATGTTGTTTAACATCTACATGCGCCCCCTTGCCCAGATTGCCCGGAGTTGTGGGCTTGGGTGTCATCAATATGCAGATGACACCCAGCTCTATCTGATGTTGGGGGGCCAGTCGGGCTCCACTCCAGATGATCTGCATCGGGTGTTACAGGCCATGGCTGGGTGGCTCAGACTGAGCCGGCTGAAACTAAACCCGGCAAAGACGGAGGTCCTGGGCCTGAGTCGGATCGGTTTGGGGCTGGGGCTCCTTCTCCCGGCCTTTGACGGGGTACCTTTGATGCCGGCGTCGGAGCTTAGGAGTTTGGGAGTGCTCCTGGACTCCTCTCTAACGATGGAGGCCCAGGTAGCAGCCACTGCCAGGTCGGCCTTTTTCCATCTGAGGCAGGCACGGCAGTTGGCCCCCTTCCTTGGCCGCGATGACCTGGCCACGGTGATCCATGCAACGGTCACCTCAAGGTTAGACTACTGTAATGCTCTATACTTAGGGCTGCCTTTGTCGCAAATCCGGAAGCTGCAGCTAGTGCAGAATGCTGCAGCCAGGCTGCTGATGGGTCTCTCTAGGAGGGACCATATTCAGCCTGTGTTGAAAGCGCTGCACTGGCTGCCAATAGCGTACCAGATTCGCTTCAAAGTGCTGGTGATCACCTTTAAAGCCCTGTATGGCCAGGGTCCGGCTTACCTGAGGGACCGCCTTTCCCTACATGTTCCCCCAAGGGCACTTTGGTCTGGGGGCCGTCATCTCCTGGAAATTCCGGGCCCCAGAGATGTGAGGCAGGCTGCCACAAGAGCCAGGGCTTTTTCAGTGGCAGCTCCTACCTGGTGGAAGGAGCTCCAGAGGAGATCCGGGCCCTGTGGGACCTTGTCCAGTTCTGCAGGGCCTGCAAGACGGAGCTCTTCCGCCAGGCTTTTGAGTAGGAGCCGCCACTGCCGCTATTCCACCTTCGATATCCCACCTCGAAAACCATGCCATCGTATTCCCGTCATCTTGGTTTTAAATGTGCTTATGTTGTATTGCTTGATTTTATAATTTTACCTGTTGATATTGTTTTATATTGTTTAAATTGGCATTCATGCCCCTGTTAGCCGCCCTGAGCCTTCGGAGAGGGTGGGATACAAATCGAAACAAACGAACAAATAAATAAATAAAATGTTTTTGTGCTCCCTCCTGCTTCCTTTGCAATGTAGACCACAACTGAAAGTTTCTTAGTCCAGAAGGCCTTTGTTCAGCCTTTGAGTTGATTGTGATGTTTGAAGGCAGCAGTGCATGAATGAATTGGAAACTGGGATTCTAAAATGGAACTATAATTTTTAGGATCCTGGTTTGTGGGAAGAAAACAAACTCCAGTTTGCCCAGGCATCTACAGTCAGATACCGTGGTGAATTAGTTTGACTGAAGGCTTCCTGAACCAGAACACTGACAAAAGCACTCTGCACAGGAGAGGAGGAGAAAAGGAGCTTGGCAAATAAGCTGTGTTCTGTGGTTTATGATCTCTGCATGCAGGCAGGGATTAGTTGTGGTTTAATCAGAGATAAAACTCAGGGCGGGACCAGCCTATTTAGCAACTATTACCTCGGGAGTCCCATTAAATCTTTTATTTGTGTTAGGGTAACAGAAAAACAATAGAAATATTTAGAAAACTTAATTTCAGTTCAGTTTTATTTATTTTTTTACAGAGTTATTGGTTCTGCAAATATTTCTAATCTGTCTTTTGCATTGATTGCACTCTGGATTGTGGCAGATTGACAATGATAGTGGCCATTGTGGCCATTGATAGTGGTATAATCTGTAGCAGCCTGGCCTTCTTTCTGAGTTCGAATTCCACCCCTGTTTAAAAACTTGACTATAAGAAGAGAGGCGCTCCCTGCAATTTTGCAGGCCTGCAGTATAACTGCTAGATTTGAGTCCAGTAGCACCTTAGCTTACTTTTTACCCCTTTTTGAAGTATGAGCTTTTGCCTGACAAAGGGAGCTTTGACTCTCAAAAGCTTATAGGAAGCAGCGGGGGGAGGGGAATCCCAATCTGAGATTCAAGTCAGGAAACTAGAAGACTAGCAGCTAAAACATAGGATGAAGATGAAATATATCTATTTATTGCCAAATGCACAGTAACTACAAATTAAAAACATTTGTAGAGTGTAGATAAAAACAAAGAGGTAATGGGTGCTAATATCACATCCATTAAGACACTGCAACAAATATAAGTTACACGAATAATAACAGCACACACTAAAAGTATAAAATATCTGTTCTGGGCAGGCAGGTAGTATATGAATCCTAAGAATAAAAAATACACATGTAAAGATATTATCAAAATGTAACATACTAAATGGCCCAAATAAAGATTTTTTTTTTAAAGTATATAAAAGAATGGTTGCTACTCACAATGGAACAGTGTAGCTCCAAATAAATAACAGAATTTATTCCAGCATTTGTGTGTCAGAGTGCACTTCAGAGAATGCATGAAAAAGGAGGGTGAAAAATTTCTGTACTGAGCAATGTGTCTACCTGTCTACTGGGACAATTTTCCACACAAGAGGGCCCTGGTAATTCTGGGCACTTCATTTATACGCCACCTTTCTCCCTAGTGTGGACCTAAAGCGCCTTACATCACTTTCCTCTCCTCCATTTTATTCTCACAAGAACCCTGCTGTGAGGTAGGACGGGCTGAGAATGTGTGATTGGCCCAAGTTCACCCAGCCAGCTTCCATGGCAGAGTAGGGAATTTGAACATGATCTCCTAGTTCAGCATTTTAACCACCACCCCACACTGGCTCTGTTGGCAGTAGGAATGTTGCAGCCCATCAATTGTTGCATCACACAGTCAGGTGATTCTGAGTATCCTGACTTAAAATAACAAAGAGTCTTGTGACACTTTAAAGACCAATGCTGTGGTAAATGCATGAGTCTTCAAGGCCCCTCAAGGTCAGGGTTGCCAACTCTGGGTTTGGAAATACCTGGAGATTATAGGGTGGTGCCTGGGAAAGTGGGATTTAGGAAGGGGAGGGACCTTGTTAGGGTAAATGCCATACAGTCCACCTACCAAAGCAGCCATTTTCTCCAAGAGCAGTGGCATCAATGTTTTAAATAAATAATCACTTATTTATGTATTAGTTCTATAGGTGGCTCAGAGGTTAAGACACTGAGCTGCAGACCAGAAGGTCTGTAGTTTGGCAGTTTAAGACCCTAGTGCCGTGTGATGGAGTGAGCTCCTGTCTCCATCTCTGGCTCCAGCTCCTGCCAAACTAGCAGTCTGAAAGCAAGAAATTGCAAGTAGATAAATAGGCACTGCATCAGTGGGAAGGTAACAGTGTTCCATGCATCTTGGCGTTTAGTCATGCTGGCCCATGACCACGGAAACGTCTTTGGACAGCACTGGCTCTTCGGCTTGGAAAAGGAGATGAGCACCGCTCCCTAGAGTAGGATTCAACTAGCTTTCGAGCAAGAGAGTTTGGAGATCAGTTGTAATCTCCAGTTGGCAATCTTACCTCAAGACTCTTTGTTCATTTGTCTGGAGGTCTCTGGAATTTGCCATAATGGTCAGTGGCATTTTCCTGCCAGGCTGAGAGCAAATCTTAACATTATGTAGCAAACAGGGAGTTCTCATGGCCTAGAGCGGAACTGGTTTGGGGAAGGGGGAAGAAGGTGATGTTCCCCTACCTCTCAATTCTGTTTCCACACAAGCCAGCCATTCCCTCCCCAAGTCTGCTTTATTTCTGGTATCCTGAGCCCCCTTCCCCAACCTGGAGAAAATGGCCACTCTGGAACTTGGACTCTATGGCATTCCTCAAGCTCCACCCCCAAAATCTCCAGGCATTTCCCAGTCTGCAGCTGGCAACCCTATACCTGTGCTGAGTAAGTTTACTAACCTCTAGGTGCTGTCTAGAGATCTCCCAATATTACAACTGATCCCCAGATGGCAGAGATCAGTACCCCTGGAGAAAATGGCTGTTTTGCAGGGTGGGCTCTATGACATATTTATATACCAATGAGGACCCTCCATTCCCCAAACCCCCGTTCCCCAGGCTGCACCCCCAAAATCTCCAGGTATTTCCAAACCAGAGTTGACAACCCTATGTGTTGAGTAAGGTGCCATTCTGGCTCCATTATAGGGCTTTCTGTACAGCTTCTTTGCTGCATCCTCAGTTATTACTCATGATTATTTTCACAGGTCTGAAGTGGCTGGAGTGCTTTCTCTCAGATGTGACAAGCTTTCCATAGACAGAAATCTTTGGATGAGGAAGGCCAGTTGCAAAACACACCTCCTCGTCCCCTCCCTCACCCCAGGTCTGAGGAGGAAAATAGGAAGGGTGGCATAAAAATGTGACAGACTGATAGTTGGGAGCCAGTGTGGGTCGAGGTTACAGTGTTGAACTATGATCTGGATGACCCAAGTTCGAATCTCCCCCCCCAACCTTGCAATGGAAGCTCGCCAAGTGACCTTGGGCCAGTCACACACACTCCGCCTATCCTACCTTATGGGGTTGTTCTGAGGATAAATGGAGACGTGGAGAATGTTGCAAGAAACTTTGGGTCCCTTCTGGGGAGAAAACTGGAGTATAAATAAAATAGATTTAGTAAAGCCATGAATAACAAGATTTGCAGAGCTCTTTCAGTGTTCAAAGCACTTTATGTGCATTATCTCATAATCCTTCTAAGGTAAGCTAGTACTAAAACCAAAACATTAAAAACCAGTGGCACAGCAAAGAGATGTCCCAGTCTAAAAGTTAACTGCACTGAACTTTAGAGAACAGATATGCATCAATGAGAATTGTTATGGGAAAGAGATATAAAATTCACAACCAGTCAGGTGCAGGCCTGTAGCTACAGTGGGACATCTCGGGACTAGGCCCCCTGACTTACTGGCAAGGCCCCACAACTTCCCATCCAGCTCAGGGCCCCTAAGTGGTGGCCAGTGTGGGGAAGGAGCTGAGCCCCAAGGGGTCGCAATGAGGTGGTGTTGGCATCTTGGTAGAGGACTGGGTAGCAGAAGCTACGGAGTAGCTCAGGACTATGCCAGGTATTGCTGGCATGGCTGCCCCGTATGTCACTGTCCCTTCTCTTTCCTGCTCTCTTCCCCCAGTTCTGCTGGGTTGCTGCTTGGCGTGGTGCTAGGGTCAGGCTCGGGGTGGGTGGAGATTAGCCAGTGACTCCTAAGAAATTTAAATGCCCCCTGACTTAAAAAATCCTGGCTACAGGCCTGGTCAGGTGTTCAGAGAAAACTGGTGCAAAATGTTCTTCGGATGGTATATAACTCCAAAGGATATGTTGGAAAATGTTGTAAATGCCAAGACAAAGATGGAAGTTGTTTTCATATGTGGTGGACGTGTAAACAAAAAAAAAGGTATTGGAAAGAAATACATGGAGAAACGCAGAACATTTTAAAGATTAAATTTCCCATGGAAGCTAAGAGTATGTTATTAGGTATACTGCCTAACAATTTGCCAAAAAAATTGGAAGAGATATTTAGATATATGGTGACAGTGGCTAGAATTATTTATGCAGCAAAATGGAATGAAAGCAGACATTTGCCTAGGATTAGAAAAATGAAAAAATAAACTTGCTGAGTATGCAGTGATGGCAAAACTAACATCTTATTTGAGAAACAGACAGTTATGAAATTCAAGGAGAGATGGAGTCTGTATTATTTGTATAGAAGTAGGAGACAAATCTAGAATAAGTAGTTAAAAACTTTGTATACAAATGTATTGCAGTGAAGAAGTGGAATGAGAAGCAGTTTTAAATGGTAAATGTTGAATATAAATGTATCCCAACAAAAGTTATTTTTATTGTATTTTATAGACAGTTTAAAAAATTCTTTTATGTAATGAAGGGGTTGTTGGAGAGAAAACATAATCTATCTGTTTATGATATATATATATATTTTACTTCCTGTATTTTCTTTTATATTATGTTTGTCTTAAAAATAAAAAAGTTAACTGCACTTATTCCCATTGAAATAAATGGGGCTTTCAATAATTACAGTTAACTAGTCCCATTAATTTCAATGGGATTTTAACATTAAGTTTAGGTTGTTTGGGAGTGAACCAGGGAAACCCAGATTTGAATCTCTGCTACCCCTGAAGTTCACTGAATGCCCTTGGGACAATAATGTGCTAACTCCCTGCTGGGAATAGTATATTTTGGAATATTGAACTTTGTTTGGAATATTATATTGAATTTTTATTATGTTGATGGTCTGTATTATATTTTATTGATAATTATGGTTATCTTGGTTTTTATCGTATCTTACTTGCCTTTTTTTGATTTCATATTCTATCTTGTCATAAATCATCTTCAGACTTTTAGTTGAAAAGCAGTATATAAACTACAGTATTTATTTTATTCACTTACTGAATTTACATTATTTATAGTCCACCTTTCTCACTGGGACTCCAGGTGGATTACTCAAATGCAAGACCAGCTTTTTCTCCACTGGTATTGCATAAAAAAAAGGCAGGGATCATCTTAGATTCTCATACAAGTTACAGTTACGCCCCCCAAAATAATTTGTGTGTGTGTATAAGGAGGTTGTCTTACATTCAGGGTTGTCTTCCTTTTCAGCAAATACAGTAACACTGCAATCCCAAGCAGCATAACACACTTGACTTCAATGAATTTCCAAGGGCACAACTCTGCTTACTGTAACTCTCAGCCTAACCTACCCCACAGGGTTGTTCTGAAGAGGAAATGGAATAACCCCTACAATATTGCCCTGAGATCCTTAAAGGGATGAAGATGACAAATGAAGCTAATAATAATGAGTAAAACTTAAAAATAAAAGAGGGTTTCTAAACAAGAAGAGAGGATAGAGTGTGAAGGGGCAGGGGCAAGGCAGCCACCTAAAATTCTTGCAGTTTCACAAACCTGAATGGAATTTAAGGAATGAGACACACTATCGTGATTGGGTAAGCCCTGCAGGGAGTGATGATGGATTTCTATTCATTTCATGGGTTGGGGAGAGGGGTTTTTAGAGGGTGATAGGGTTGCCATCTCCAGCTTAGGAAATTCCTGGAGATTTGGCAGTAGTGCCTGAGAGGGCGATAGGGTTGCCATCTCCAGCTTAGGAAATTCCTGGAGATTTGGCAGTAGTGCCTGAGAGAGCTCAGTATGGATGTGATGCCTTAGAGACCACCCACTGAAGCTGCCATTTCCTCCGGGAGAACTGATCCCTCTAGTTTGGAGATCAGTTGTAATTACCAGCCTAGAGACTAGTAACCCTAGGGGGTGAGGTCCTGAAAGGAGGCATGGTAAAGGAAAAGACACTGGACTCCCATTGTAGCAGTATCTATATTTCTGGTGCGGGGGGGGGGGTCCTTTCTCACCTGAATCTTTCTTGACCAGCTGTGTCCCACAGCTGTAGCTTCACCTTGATGCCCGGTGGCAGCTCCATAATCTTGCTGTAGAACTCCACACCCACAGTAGGACATGGATCCGGTAGGAAGCCCCTCTCAGTGTAGCTCCTCAACAGAGAGGTTTTACCTACAGTGGAATCGCCCAACAAAATGATGCGGAATTGGTAATGCCAGTTACCATCCAGGTTGCATGCTGGAACCCTCATGGGGGCAGCCTCCATGTCAAGGGATGCATCCATTGCAGGAGACAAAACCATTGCATGGGGCTACAGCCCAGCAGACAAACAGTGTGCAGCTTTTTGGCTGAGCCCTGGCCAGAGATCTTTGATTGGATCAGTTCTCCGCCCTCAGAGTAATAACCCACTTTGTTTAGGACAAAGAGAGAAGAACCCTTTGCCCCACCCACAACACATTCTTCTACTGTTTTGCCCTGCAAACAATCCTCTGTATCAGATTTTGACAGCCCAGAAAGGTAAAGGAGGCGGGAAGCACAGGACAGACACAAATCCAGGAGTTAGTGTAGCTCATCAGATCAGTTTCCCAAACAACTGCATTTTCAAGGAGGATCAGCTAAATTGTCACCAAACTTCTTGTTCCTGGTATTTTTTTCTGTAGACCAGCACCTGCTTATCCCTATCAGATTCATCATCCCCAGGTGTCGCATCAAACCAATTCCACAGGCACCAACATTTAAATCCTCTGCTGCCTGAACACCTTATAATTTTAATGAGACATTTTTTCAATTCCCATTTAATCTGGAATAGAACTTTTGATGCAGTCATGCAGCTCTATACTGTTTCAGTTTCAGTCCCTTTATTGGCATACATAAAATATACAGCAAAGAATACAGACTGAAATGCTGCCTTAGATTTGAAATACAATAAAGGTCAGCCAACAAAAGATTTAAGAGCAATCTGTCTGCAACATCTGTCACCCCATTGATTGACAGGGTTGATTTGGCTGATCTGGCTGGCTAGGTGGGTGTCCCCTACCTCCCTCACCACTCCATGTGTGTCCCTCCTGAAGCTGCACTCTCAGTCGACGAGGATGACCATCCCAGATAGAATAAGTATACCATTCTTCAGTTCTGTACTGCAGACCCCTAATGAGTCAGAAGAAGCCCTGCTGAATCAGACTAGTGTTCTATGTAGTCCAGAATCTTGTTTCACACAACAGCCAACCAGTTGCCCTGGAGGCCCAACAGATAGGACACAAAGGCCAAGGCCTTCCCTGAAGTCGATCCCTAGCTCTGGTATTCAGAGGCTGACTACCTCTGGACAAAGTCACCCTGTCTAGAAGCCATTTTTATACTTCTCCTTCATGAATGGTTCTAAGCCATCTATGCTTGTGCCCCTCACTACTTCCCACTGGCACCAAATGCCTGTGTTATAATTAAGAACATGTTCCTCCTCACAGAGCTTAACATGGTGAAAAATTGGCTTAGAAGGACTGTGGAAGCAAACTTCAGTATTTATTTATTTATTTAATTTCTCCTTCAAATTTGTACCTCTCCCTCCCAGCCATGGCCAGCTCAGGGTGGCTTACATAGAATCATAAAAAACATTTAAGATAATACAATAAACCATTTAAAATAGCATTAAAACCGGTTTGCAGTTCCATAACTGCTAGTTGCTGTTACTGAGTTCATGATGGCTACCATCCGCTTTCTCTGCCCATAGCCGGCTCGCAGGTCTTCTGGAGCTCTAGTGGTCTGAGCAGAAAGACATTGGGAATTTCACATTACCATTTTAAAACCGTTAGTCTACCTTCTTGGAATAAACTGGTACAGGGACAGTTGTTTCACACAGCCTTTCCCCTACTGGTAAGGAGCCGTTTCTGAAGTGGTTTGTCATTTTTAGACTGCGCTGCTTTGTTTTCCTGCCCTTTTTCACCCACGTGGGAGATCTCCATCTTTTTCTTTTAAGAGCGCTCTCAAACGAATGTTCAAAAAAAAAAAAAAAGACGGATATCACCTGCGCCCACGAACAAGGGCGTGAAAACCTCGTCACTGGAGGAAGCACTATGGGGCATTTTACACAGCACCCCGTAGCACTTCAGGAGCAGTAGAAGGAATTGAAGACTGATTGAGGTAAAAATGGCTCAAGAACGCTTCCCGAACGGGATAGAAACATTTCTGTCTGAAAGGGGAAATATATTCTGTCATGGAACCGTTATTAAAATGGTTCTGTCTGAAATGACAGACAGAAACCGTTAGTGAACAGTTCCTGAAACGGAACATATCGGCTGTCTGAAATTCCTTCATTGTAAGCCACTTTTATTCCCATGTTCTACAAGGCTGAAAGGAAGAGAGGATGGGACCCCAATAGCTGGCCAGACTGAAAAGAGATAAAATTGGTTGACAGAGTGGAACTCTTCCTTCTGGTTATCTCCCCATAGTGACCTTCAGGCCCTATCTAATCACCTGTCCCACCCCCACATGGATGGGCCTGCATGTGACTTAAGGCAGTTACACAACTTCCTTCTAATCTCCTCTACAGCTCATAAACAGCCAGATAGTTAAGAGGCAACCCAATTTGACTTTTAAAAAAAATCACATATTTCCCTTAGTTCATCACTTCAAACAAGTCCAAACAACAGCTTACAGTTAGAGTGCTGGACTAGGATCTGGGACATCCAGGTTCACATTCCCATTCTGCCATGGAAGCTCTTTGGGTGGCCTTGGACCTGTCACACTCTCAGCTAGGGCTGCCAAGTCCCCACTGGCCCCCAGCAGGGGGTAGAGGGGTAGGGCTGCCAGATCCTGATTGGGGAGCTCCTTAAGATTTTGGGATGGAGCCTGGGGAGGACATCTTGCCACTACAGATGACAAAGCTACCTATCTGGAATAAAGCTTTAGAAGACTAATTGCTCGTGATGGAAAGTGCTGCCACGTCACAGCTAATTTATGGCAATCCTGCAGGTTCTCAAGGCAAGAGGCATTCAGAGGCGGTTTGCCCTTGCCAGCCTCTGTGTCACAAACCACCCTGGACTTGGTTGGTGGTCTCCATCTAAATACTAAGGAGACTGACCCTGCTTAGCTTTCAAGATCTGGCAAAATAAGGCTAGCCAGGACCATTTAAGTCAGGGCAGAAAACTTAACTAGGTTTTTTACAAATCTAGAATCAAGAGTGTGTCGTTCTGTACACACTTAGCATTTATAGAATGCTTCTAGCCTTCCAAAGGACTTTGCTTATTGTGGTCTGTACAGCAACTCTGTAAAGTAGGCCAGTATTAGCCCTGCATTGCAGATTAGGCTGAAAGAAAATAGCTTGCTGGCCCCCATCTCATGTAGAAATCTGAACTGGAGGGATTCCCTAGTTCATTCTGAGCCACCAGATCTCAGTCAGGATGTCTTAACTTTTCAGCACAAGCTTGAAGGAAGAACATGGTTTACAGTGAAGAACTGGAGAAAAGGCACCTTTATATCATGTTTTGTGACTGGAAGAGAAGTGGTTTATAAATATACTAGGAGCAGGGGTCTTTTCGGGGGGAGCCCACCGGAGCGCAGCTCCGGGAGCTCAGAAGCCAAGCCCCGCCCCCAGCCAGCGTCCCGGAGAGTCTTTCAGGCAGCCGAATGTCAATTTCAGCTCCATTATATCCTATGGGCCATTGAAGTCAATGGTGAAAACATAGGGTATATTCTAGGGGCTGGAGGGGAGGGGGTTTGAGAGAGAGGCTCGAAACTCACAGGATAGCTGATGGAGCCTCTCCCCAAGATACCCACCAAGTTTCAAGAACATTGGACCAGGGGGTCCAATTCTATGGCCCCCTAAACAGGTTGCCCCTATTCCCTCCATTGTTCTCTATAGTGGGAAAAAAATAACTTATTTTCTCACCATAGAGAACAATGGAGGAAATGGGGCAACCTGTTTGGGGGCCCATAGAATTGGACCCCTGGTCCAATGTTCTTGAAATTTGGTGGGTATCTTGGGGAGAGGCTCCATCAGCTATCCTGTGATCTTGGAGCCTCTCCCTCAAACCCCTCCCCTCCAGTCCCCAGAATATACCCTATGTTTTCACCATTGACTTCAATGGCCCATAGGGTATAATGGGGCTGAATTGCCACTGAATTTCTTTCATTCCCTCCTTTCCTTCTTTCTTTTTCCTCTTTCCCTCATTCTTCTCTTCTCTTCTCTTCTCTTCTCTCTTTCTTTCTTTCCCACCTTCTTCTCTTCTCTTTTTCCTCCTTTCCCTGTTTCCCTCCCTCTTCCCTCTCTTTCTCTCTCTCTTTCCTTCCTTCTTTCCTTCTCTCTACTCTCTCTCTTTCCTTCCCTCTTTCCTCCTTCTGTGGCCCAACTCTAGTGAGAAGGAGTTTAAACTTTAAACCCCTTCTCTCTTAGCTCCCCCACCCAGACCAGCTGGGGAAGGGAAGGGGAGGCTTTTGAGGATGCTTCCCCCCTTTTGCTTCCCCTTCTGACATCACTTCCGGTGATGTCAGGGGGTGTGGCATATGCTAATAGCCTAATAGCTCATTAGCATACCATATGCTAATGAGCTCCTGCAGCTGTTCTTCTACGAAAAGACCCCTGACTAGGAGTAAGGCCCATTGTGGGAAGAAATACGAGTTCTAGAAGGAAACTCCAGGTGAGAGTCCTGGCTGTGGCTAGTGGGGTGGCAGAGGGAAGAGGAAAATAGAGGGAGGCAATCCATGTTTATTTCCTTCTGTTTAGCTATAAGGCAGGGCTGTCTCAAGTCATTTTGCTGCCCCCAGTGGGTAGTATAGGAGGTCAGCCTCATGGTAACAGGTATGGTTCCCTCCACCCCTGACTTATGTTGATTTGGGGTTATGCAGTGGCAGCTAAGGTAGAAAAGCACCTCCTCCTATGCCATGTCTTCTGGGATCCAAGGGTCTGGAAAGCAGTTCCATAGCCAATTACAGGGTTGCCAACTCTTGGTTGGGAAATACCTGTAGACTTAACGGGTAGAGCCTGAGGAGGGCAAGGTTTGGGGTGCAGAGGGACCTCAGCAGGGTGTAATTCCATAGAGTCCATTGACCAAAGCAGCCATTGTAATAGCTGGGAAATTTTCTGTAGGGGAAATGATGTGCTGTGGCTGGGGAACACGGTGATTTCTGGGAGATCTCCAGGCCCCACAGGGAGATTGGCAACTCCAGTGACCATTTAAGGAAAGATTGGGATATGTATTTTACCTCAGGACACATTCAATGACTCCCAACAGCAAGTTCTACGGTCGGATCACCATGCCCTGAGGGCCCAAACCCGCGGACCCTAATGGACCCATTGTGGCTTCAGATGACTCTCCAGGATCCATTGCCCCCTGGCAGCTCATTAGATGAGCTAGTCGAGGACTGGCATAGCCAACTCTTGGCAGCCATTGACGAAATTACTCCCAGACGCCCTCTGCACCCTTACTCAAGGCGGGCTCCTTGGTATACCCAGGAGCTGAGACTGATGAAGCAAAGGCTCAGACAGCTAGAGAGACAGCGGTGGCAGGTTCGTGACAAAGCGTCAAGAGCATCCTATCGAGCGTTTGTGAAGTCATATGAGATGGCAACCAAGGCTGCAAAGAAGGAATTCTATGCAGTCACGATTGCATCTGCAAGTTCACACCCAGCACAATTCTACAGAAGGATTCGGTCCCTAATCACTCTGCAACAGAGCAGTCAAAATGTTAGGGAATTGGATATAGGCTGTGAGGCTTTTGCGAGCTATTTTGCAGATAAAACCTTGCTGCTCCGCCGCAACCTCCCAGCAACACTTGAGACAGTACACAAACTCGAGGCCCCTTGCACATCTTCTGGTCCCATTCTGGATTATTTCAGCCCTCTCAGCCTAGAGGAAGTTGACAGATTGATCTCAATGGTACATCCTACCACATGCAGCCTTGATCCGTGCCCCTCCTGGCTAATTAAAAGCTATCCGCAAGGGGTTTCGAGGCACCCTTAGGGACATTATCAACAGGTCCCTCTCTGAGGGCCTATTCCCAGGGGCTCCCAAGGAAGCGATGGTCTGCCCTCTCTTAAAAAAACCATCTCTGGACCTGGCTGAATTCGTCAACTTTCGGCCATTCTCCAATTTGCCCTATTTGGGCAAATTAATAGAGAGGGCAGTGGCAATACAGTTGCAGAGCTTTCTGGATGACACTTCCACGCCGGATCCCTTCCAGTCCAGCTTCTGCCCTGGTCACGGGATGGAGACAGTACTGGTCGCCCTCACAGATGACCTCTGGAGGCATCTGGATCGGGGTGGGACAGTGGTGCTGCTGTTGTTAGATCTGTTGGCAGTGTTCGACATGGTCAATCATCAGCTGCTCGCCCACCGCCTTGCCAACATGGGGATTCGGGGGCTGGCCTTGCAATGGCTTGTCTCCTTTCTCCAGGGTCGGGGACAAAGGGTGGCACTTGGGGAGGAGATGTCCCGAAGGCACCCACTAGTTTGTGGAGTACCCCAAAGGGCAGTGCTCTCTCCAATGCTATTTAACATCTATATGCGCCCCCTTGCCCAGAGGCATGAGCTTGGGTGTCATCAATATGCCGGTAACACCCAGCTCTATCTGTTGATGGGTGGTCAGGCTCTACCCCAGAAGATCTGGACCGGGCGTTGCAAGGCGTGGCAGGATGGCTTAGGCTGAGTCGACTCAAACTGAATCTGACGAAGACGGAGGTCCTTTGCCTGAATTGGAGTGGCTAAGATAAAAATGTGTGAGCCAGAGGCTAAAACACTGTGAGCTAGCTCACACTAACTCAGCTTAGAGGGAACACTGCTTGTAAACAATCTACAACCATCTGGTTTGCCACTGAGACATAAGACATGAACCATTCAAGTTTAGCATCCCATGTTTAAACAGGACTCCATTCACACAGTAAGGAAGCATTTTTCTTCTTCCACTCAGGAAAACATAAATTGTTGTTCTCCTTCCATTTTACTGTCACAAATCCATGAGGTAGGTTAAATTGGGGGAAGAAAGTGTTACTGGCCCAAGTCACCCAGCTGACTGGGAATCTGAACCCATGGGGAACTTCAAGAACAGAGAACAGGCACCCTACCACTTTGGCTAACACAGCAGCACAGCCAATCAAAAAACAAATATGGCTGCCTGAAAGGCTGGTCTCAAAATATTAGGAAGATTCAAGCCAAGCATCCTCCCATCATGGAAGCAGTTGTGCCAAATGTAAACTTCCACAGATATAAAGGTGATGTCTCCTGGTCGCTTCTGAAACACCTCTTGAACCTAGTTAGGTGGAGGAAAGCCAGTATGCTTCTTTGCTTTCAGGAAGAAGAAAGTAGACCCAACCTCTCTTAACCCCTCAGTTTCACTTCAGCACCCAATCTTGTTGCTAGCAAGAGTGAGATTTTCACCATCAGCGATGCATTTTAATCATTTAACAGAATGGAATAAGGTATCAGACACCCATTCCCCTTATTCCAAGCTTTCCCTGTGAACATAGTTTCATAAGGTGGATAAAATTACTCTTAAAATCGGAAAATTAAGAGCACTTAGCCCCAGAAAGGGTCCCATAAGGATTGTAGAAACAAAAACCAGTCACCTTGTCAGACAGCTGACATCCAAGGATCCAATTCACAGATCCTATACGAGCACAGATTTTTAATGTATATTCAAAAGTTTTGTGGAAGAAAGCAAGATAAACACTGCAGACAGGAAAATGGTGAAAGTCCTTTAATTCTGTATAGTCATAAAATCAGTTGCAAAACTCGTACACAGCATTCCAGAAACTTCTTGGTAGACAGCCTCAACCCCTGAGGAGCCCCTGAAATCCTAGGGTAAACAAGCATGTATTAATTTTACAGGTTTGCCATTATCTGCACCCATACACAATAAACAACTGAGTACTCAAGCAAAATACAATTTAAGAGTATATTCTTATTCTGCAGTATGTACCAAGGTGAAAATCTTAAAAACTTATTGTGATCAATTTTGAAAGACGAGAAGGCTTGCACTGCAAATTTACAGCCAGAGGATGCAGGCTACTATCCTGGATGGCTTAAAAGCAAATTAGATTCACAGAGAACTAGTCAAGATGGTTAAAGAAAACCTCCAGAGGGAGTTAATCTCTGAATACCAGCATCAAGAAGCAACTTCAGGGGAAAGACTCTGCTGCCTTTAGTTTAATTCATGTTAATACATCCGGTAAACACTGCTAGTCAAGGGAAAAAAATCACTGCTGTGTTCTGTTATTCTTCTCCTGTTCCCTGGAAAACTGCAATGCAAAATTAAACCCTATAAAGTAATCTGAGCATGTTCATCCCTCCCAAGCAGTCACTCCCTTCATAGAGAGCTATGGGTGCCATTTTTCAACACACAGTTAGCAACTATCAGGGAGCAAACTTGCTAAAAGACTTTACCCTTTGAGAACTCCCTCATCCACTGCCTTGTCTCAGCCCCATATCCGCAGGATTCATCCAGCAGTCACCATAAGAAACATGAGTCATCATAGACCAGGCATAGGTGGTATTCTGTTTGAACACCATAGAGCAGCTGTTAACATGCTGCTTAATCCAAGTTAATGCAGATTGCTAACAAGATATTGCTGGCACCTTTGACTTACTTTGCTGAAGTGGTCAACAGAGACATACAGTCCAAATGGGGGAAACAGGACTCTATGCAAGAAAGGAGAACAGAAGCTTGTCACCAAACAATCATTCAATGAATCTTTCTGCCCATTGGGGACCCCAAAACAGTTTACAACCACCTTCTGTCCCTCCCTCCATTTATCCTCCCAACAGCCCTAAGAAGTAAGTGAGGCTGAGTGTAACTGGATTGAGGTCATGGCACAACAGGGATTTGAACCTGATTTCCAGATTGTAGTCTGCTATTCCACATTAGCTCTTAACTGTTTTAAGCTTGGGAAACACTACTGTAATCTTTTATACGTTTATGTTTATGAAACAGTCTGTGGTAACAAGCAAGAACAGCAAGATGAATAGCAAAATAGTGACAAGAAAATGGAATCTGGGAATTCAGAAAAGCATGGATTGCTATAAACGCCAAGACCAGGCAGGAACACTGCAGCTTCTTGATAATCTGGTCCCCATTTAAGGAATAGGTTCACTGCTTAAGCAAGCAATCCTCAGAAAGCCAGAGCACTGATCCTAAGTTTTGTTTCTGCAATGGAAGTAGTCCTTTGCAGCAGAACATGCTCTGCCAGTGTAGCACAACAAAGAAGTGTTTCCATCATGCATACAAAGGGCGTAAAGGAAAGGAAGGCTTTTGAATCCAAGTCCAGATCTTTATTCACCAGTGGCCAGAGTGCATGTCATTTTCCCCAAAGGGAACCCAAATGTGCAACTGGGCCCTAAATGCAGCAATGAGGGGCACCAATATGGACTGGAACTGCAGTGTGTGTGTGTGGGGGGGGAGGTAATTCTTACTTGCCATTTTGCAAATCAGAATTCCCTTCCTCACAGCAGATTTTAAACCCCAGCAGGTAAGAAGATACAATGTTGTCTTCTAAGGCCAAAAGCCATATTTGTTTGGTTCTAACTTCCACACTACACCATGCGTGTTCCTTCAAGAGAACACTACTGATTTTCTTTTTTCCAAGACAAAGAACCTAGGTGTTTCAACAGGGTCATTTATCCAAGCTGTGTCTCATCTGACCCTTTTCCATAGTAGTAAGAGCAGAAGAATCTGATTAAATGAAAATGCAAATATGAAACTTTTAAAGCAAAGGTTAAACACACTGTTTACCTCAAAACTAATGGGATTGTGAGTTCACAGATAAGCTAAACCTTAGACAGGTTTTTGTAATACAAAAAGGAAAACAACAAAACAAACTGCAGCAAGGGGTTTAAGTAACAGGGGGTCCAATTTTTAAACTAAACAATTTTTAATCTAATTCTCACATTCTTTAAAGGTTTTTTTCCTGCAAGAAAACAAGCAGTTACATACCTCATGTTAACTCCTGAGGCTGCTAAACTAGAGTCCTAGAAGGGCTAAATTAACATTTGAAGTTAAATTAGCATTTGAAATAAAAGGCAGGCTGAGAAGGAGAGGAGCTCTGGTCTGAGCAGTTCCTTTTCGGCAATGCCTATAGTTAATCAGAGGATGATTCACTCAGCCTACTTTACTGGTTAGCTCCTGGTCAGTGTGATTAGTTTATTTATTTATTATTTCAATTTATACCCTGCCCTCCCCGCAAGCAGGCTCAGGGCGGCTCACATTAGTTAGTATACAGTACTGTAAAACCATATACAAAATTAAAACATTTAGACATAAACATTAAAACACTCTCCCTCATGGATCACTGCCTTGTCGTGGCGAGGGGGCTTGCATGGTTCGATGAGGCTGTGGAGGGCCTCCCAGGACGGACAGGCCACAGCAGAGAACTCAGACCAAGCGTGATCCCCTGGAGAAGGAAATGGCAACCCACTCCATTATCTTTGCCAAGAAAACCCCATGGACAGTAACAAAAGGCTAAGAGATATGATGCCGGAAGATGAGCCCCTCAGGTCAGAAGGTGTCCAATATGCTACTGGGGAAGAGCAGAGGGCAAGTACGAGTAACCCCAGAAAGAGTGAAGCGGCTGGGCCAAAGCCCAAAGGACGCTCAGTTGTGGATGTGTCTGACGGTGAAAAGAAAGTCCAATGCTGCAAAGAACAATACTGCACAGGAACCTGGAATGTAAGATCTATGAATCAAGGTAAGCTTGGTCAAAAATGAGATGGCAAGAATGAACATCGACATCTTGGGAATCAGTGAACTAAAGTGGACAGGAATGGGTGAATTTAACTCAGAAGACCATTATATCTACTACTGTGGCCAGGAATCCCATAGAAAAAATGGTGTGGCCTTTATAGTCAACAAGAGAGTGAGAAAGGCAGTATTGGGACACAATCTCAAAAATGACAGGATGATCTCGGTCCAAATCCAAGGCAAACCATTCAACATCACAGTAATCCAAGTCTATGCCCCAACCACTGCTGCAGAAGAGGCTGAAGTGGACCAGTTCTATGAAGACCTACAACACCTCATAGAACTAACACCAAAAAATGATGTCCGCATCATCATAGGGGACTGGAATGCTAAAGTAGGAAATCAAAAGATAACCAGAATAACAGACAAATTTGGCCTTGGAGAACAAAATGAAGCAGGGAGAGTTTTGTCAAGAGAAAATGCTGGTCATAGCGAACACCCTTTTCCAACAACCTAAGAGGCGTCTCTACACATGGACATCACCAGATAGGCAACACCAAAATCAGATTGACTATATAATTTGCAGTCAAAGATGGAGAAGCTCTATCCAGTCAGTAAAAACAAGACCTGGAACTGATTGTGGCTCAGATCATGAGCTACTCATTGTAAAATTCAGACTTAAATTGAAGAAAGTTGGGAAAACCACTAGGCCATTCAGATTTGACCTAGATCGCATCCCTGATGAATATACAGTAGAGGTGAAGAATAGGTTTAAGGGACTAGATTTGATAGACAGAGTGCCTGAAGAACTATGGACAGAGGTCCGTGACGTTGTAAAGGAGGCAGCAATCACCGCCATCCCAAAGAAAAAGAAATGCAAGAGAGCAAAGTGGCTGTCTGATGAGGCTTTACAAATAGCAGACGAAAGAAGGAAAGCTAAAGAAAAAGCTAAAGGCAAAGATTTGCCCAACTGAATGCAGATTTCCAGAGAACAGCAAGGAGAGATAAGGAGGCTTTCCTGAATGAACGATGCAAAGTAATAGAGGAAAACAATAGATTGGGAAGGACTAGAGATCTCTTCAAGAAAATTGGAGAAATCAAGGGAACGTTCCATGCAAAGCTGGCCATGATAAAGGACAAAAACGGTAGGGACCTAACAGAAGCAGAAGAGATTAAAAAGAGATGGCAAGAATACACAGAAGAACTATACAAGAAGGACCTCGATGTCCTTGACAACCACGACGGTATAATCACTGACCTCGAGCCAGACATCCTGGAAAGCGAAGTTAAATGGGTCTTAGAAAACATTACTAACAACAAAGCTAGTGAAGGTGATGGTATCCCAGCTGAGTTATTCAAAGTCTTAAAAGAAGATGCTGTTAAAGTGCTGCACTCAATTTGCCAACAAATTTGGAAAACACAACAGTGGCCACAGGATTGGAAAAGGTCAGTTTACATTCCAATCCCAAAGAAGGGCAATGTCAAGGAATGTTCAAACTATCACACAATTGCACTCATTTCACACGCTAGCAAGGTCATGCTCAAGATTCTACAAGCTAGGCTCCAACAGTGTGTGGATAGAGAACTGCCAGAAGTACAAGCTGGGTTTCGAAGAGGTAGAGGAACTAGAGATCAAATTGCCAACATTCGCTGGATTATGGAGAAAGCAAGAGAGTACCAGAAAAACATCTACTTCTGCTTCATTGACTATGCTAAAGCCTTTGATTGTGTGGATCACAATAAACTATGGCTGGTTCTTAAAGAGATGGGAGTACCAGACCACCTCACATGTCTCCTGAGAAACCTATATAAGGGTCAGGAAGCAACAGTTAGAACCAGATATGGAACAACTGATTGGTTTAGCATAGGAAAAGGAGTACGACAAGGATGTATACTGTCACCTTGCTTATTTAATTTATATGCAGAATACATCATGCGAAATGCTGGCCTGGATGAATCACAAGCTGGAGTTAAGATTGCTGGGGAAAAGATCAATAACCACAGATATACAGACGATACCACTCTGATGGCAGAAAGTGAAGAGGACCTCAAGAGCCTCTTGCTCAGGGTGAAAGAGGAGAGCGCAAAAGTGGGCTTGAAGCTCAACATCAAAAAAATAAGATCATGGCATCTGGCCCCATCACTCCTTGGCAAATAGAAGGGGAAGTCGTAGAAGTAGTGACAGACTTCACGTTCCTGGGATCCCAGATCACTGCAGATGGTGACTGCAGCCATGAAATTAAAAGACGCCTGCTCCTGGGGAGGAAAGCGATGGCAAACCTAAACAGCATGATAAAAAGCAGAGACATCACCCTGCCAACAAAAGTCTGCATGGTCAAAGCAATGGTATTCCCAGTAGTAATGTATGGCTGCGAGAGCTGGACTATAAGGAAGGCCGAGCGCCGAAGAATAGATTCTTCTGAACTATGGTGCTGGAGAAGACTCTTGAGAGTCCCTTGGACTGCAAGGAGATCAAATCATTCAATCCTAAAAGAAATCAACTCTGACTGTTCCCTGGAAGGCCAGATCCTGAAGTTGAAGCTCAAATACTTTGGCCACCAAATGAGAAGGGAGCATTCACTGGAGAAGACCTTGATGCTGGGAAAGATTGAAGGTCAAAGAAGAAGGGGACGGCAAAGGATGAGATGGTTAGACAATGTCATCGATGCAATGAACATGAAATTGAGCAAACTTCAGCGGACAGCGGAAGACAGGAGGGCCTGGCGTGATCTGGTCCATGGGGTCACGAAGAGTCGGACTCGACTGTGCGACTGAACAACAACAACAATTAAAACACTCCAATAATTAAAGTGCTAGTGATGATATCATCTTTGAATAAATGAGATGGCATACTAACAGTTATTTCCAACTTAGTGACCTTCAGCATAACGTGATGTTATAATATGATCTCCAGACCAGAGCCAGCCCATAACCACAGATGTCAATGGTGGTGATGTGGTGGCTCCTAATTGAAAGCCTGATGGAAGAGCTCCATCTTGCAGGCCCTGCAGAACTGCAAAAGGTCCCGCAGGGCCCTGATCTCTTCCGGGAGTTCATTCCACCAGTATGGAGCCGCCACTGAAAAGGCCCTGGCGGCAGCAAGCCTGGTGTCCTTAGGGCCTGGAATGGTCAGTCAATGTTGTGTTCCTGACCATAGTGTTCTCTGGGGTATATATGGGGAAAGGTGGTCCCGCAGGTATGTTGGACCCTGGCCATATAGGGCTTTAAAGATCAATACCAGCATCTTGAAGTGAATTTGGTATGCTATTGGCAGCCAGTGCAGTGCCTTCAGGCTGGCCACAGCATTCTGCACTAGCTGCAGCTTGGTCACAGCATTCTGGCCACAGCATTCTGCACTAGCTGCAGCTTCTGGATTTGCGACAAGGGTTTGATGGACGTGTTTTAAAATTTTAGTATGGTTTAACTTGTAACAGCCAATGGCCACATACAACAAACCTGACTTGACTGGCTCCAGTGGAGGGTGGAGATTTGACCCAAGCTATTTATTTCAGATTCCTACAAGCACGCTTCACTCCAGTGACAGAAATGTCCCAGCTCCAGTGAGAAAATGTGCAAGTTCAGCAGCTGCGTGAGGAAGCCAGGGCACTCATCTCTCCACATCCCTAAAAGGGAAAGCACACTATCTAGAAACAAATCTCCATAAATAGGAAATTTATTAAAAAGAGATATTTAAACATAAAAGCAATTATGAAGGCAGAATGCCAGCAGGGGGTTGGGGGCTATCCAGTGTACTGCACTGAGTGCAACATGTATGACTATCCGCCAGCTGGACAGAAGTCATGGGGGTGTGCTTGGTGCAAGGAGCCCCTGGCTCTTAGGGAATGAGTTTGCAACCTCAAGGCCAGGGTGGCTGGCCTGGAGAAGCTGAAAACAGTCAGATGTGTCCCACTCTGAGAATAGCAGCCCTACCACTGTTAGGGAGCCTGTCAAGGGGAAACAGGGCACCATGTTGAAGAAAGGGGGAATGTTCCCTCAGAAGGGATCCCTATTGGTGAACAGGTATCCTTTCCCACCAAGGAACCATCCCTGGGAAGGGAGGGAGGGGGTTCCTGGTAGTTGGTGATTTAATCCTTAGGCATGTAAGTAGATGGGGTGCGAACCCGTACACTTGTCAGAGTACCACAACAACGTTTCTTCAGAAAAGTTCATTTTATTGAGACAGTAAAGGCAGGTCATCTGTGCATACACTGTGTCAGAACTGATTGCAAGCGTGCGAAATGGGTAGTTATGCAAAATTCAAAGGGGTCCCCCTGATGGGTCTGAGCCAATCAGGGAATAAGCTAAAGCCCGCCTAAGCTAACGGGTTTGTGTTCCCAGCAAAAGCAGCAGCAAGGTACCAAGGTTACCAGTCTAAGCTGGCAGATGAGACAGGAAGAAATGAAAGCTAAGACTCCCTTACAGCTTCCATCAACTTCTCCCCCCTCCACCAGCTATGACAGCAGCCTAGCTGACAATACTGACCGCATGATGATGTGCCTACCTGGTGTGAAGGTAGGAGATATTATGTGTAGTCTAGATAGGTTCGTGGACAATGCTGGGGAGGAGCCAGTAGCCATGGTACATGCTGGCACCAGTGATGTGGGAAAATGTAGTTGTGTGGTCCTGAAGGAAAAATTTAGACTGCTAGGCAGACTCAAAGACAGGACCTCCAAGATAGCCTTCTCAGAAGTGCTGCCTGTTTATGCACAGGGCCAGCTAGACAAGCACAAATTAGGAGTCTTGATGAATGGATGAGATGATGGTGTAGGGAGGAAGGGTTTGAGTTTGTTAGGCACTGGGATGCTTTTTGGAACAAGCAGGACCTGTAGAAAAGAGACAGCCTCCACTTGTCCCAAGAAGGAACCAGGCTGCTGGCGCTTAAAATCAAAACAGTGGCAGAACAGTTTTTATATACATCTTGGGGAAAAGCAGACAGGAGATGAAGGGGTAGCTGTTACTGTTCAAAAGGAAATTGAGTAAGGACTGGCCAGTGAGAGGGTAACAATACTGACTGCCTGACAAGGTCTAGAGACCACAGGAGGAAAGTTACAGGCCTAACGTTTTATAGATGTTGATATTCAAATGCTAGAAGTATCCAAGGTAAACTAGGGGAGCTAAATGATTAGTGTCAGATGAGAACAGACTCTGGACATTTCAGAAACTTGGTGGGATGAGGATAATCAGTGGGTTACAGTGATTTCTGGATATAAATTATGTCAGACGGATAGGAAGAAAAGGGTTAGAGGTGGCGTGGCTGTGTATGTCAGAGAGGGCATACAGTCCAGTAAAACTGAGAAAGTAAGAGAAATAGATTCACTTATACAAATGCTATGGTAATTACAAAAATGCTATGGAAATTGCATGCCCAAAAGGATGCTTAGCTCTGGGAGTTTATCATTACCCATTTAAAAACAGCAAAATAATTTAAAAACAGCAGAATAATTAAAGAAAGCAGCTAACTTGTCATAGGTATCATAATAGGTGATTTTAACTGCCCATAATTTGCTGCAGCCAATATGTGTTCAAGTCAGGAAAAAGACAGTATGTTTCTAGATATTCTCAATGACTGTCACAGACAGTCACAGAACTGACCCGGGGGGGCGGGGGGGAGGCAATCCTGGATTCGGTCCTAAGTAATGCTCAGGAGGACCTGGTGAGAGATGTAAACATGACAGCACCAGTTGGGAACAGTGAACACCACACTAACACGTTTAGCATTTCTCTAAAAAGAAAGTTGCCCCAAAAGACCAACACAACCACATTTAACTTTAGAAGAGGTAACTTCTCTCAAATGAGGGGGATTGCAAAGGAATGCAAAGCAATGCATAGCAAAGGAGGGTCAAATCCCTTTGGGAAGCTTGGAAACTATTTAAAACTACAATCCTGGAAGCTCAGATAAAATGTAATACCATTGGTTAGGAAAGGTAAAAATAGGTATAATGAACAAAGTAATGGAAGCATAGTTAATGAACAAAGTAATGAAAGCAGTAAAAGATACAAAGGATTCCTTTGAGCAATGGAAGGCTAGTCCAAGTAGGGTAAATAAAAGGCAGCACAGACTTTGGCAAATAAAATGCAAGTTGGTGATCAGACAGGCAAAAATGACTATGAGGAACATATTGCAAAAAGCATAAAAGTCCAACAATTTAAAAATGTTCAAATACATTAGAAGCAGAAAACCAGCTAGGGAGGCAGTGGGGCCCTTGGATGACCAAGGGGTGAAAGGATCACTGAAGAATGATAGGGAAATGGCAGAGAAGCTGAATGCATTTTTGCCTCTGTCTTCACTGTGGAAGATGGGAGGTGCTTGCCCACTCCAGAACCATCAATTTCAAGAGGAGTGTTGAAAGACTTGAGTTAGATTGAGGTGACAAGACAGTAGGTCCTACGATTGACGGACAAATTAAAAACTGACAAATCACCAGGCCCAAATGGCGTATATCCAAGAGTTCTAAAGAACTCAACTCTGAACTTGGGGATCTCCTGACAAAAATATGCAATCTATCATAAAATCTGCCTCCATTTCCAAGGATTGGAAGGTGGCTAATGTAATCCCCATCTTTAAAAAACATTCCAGAAGCGATCCAGGAAATTACAGGCTGGTCAATCTAGGCACATTGATTAACAAAAGGTATTGAGGAAGAATCAGCATGGATTCTGTAAGGGAAGATCTTGTCTCACTAACCTTTTAGTGTTCTTTGAGGGGGTGAACAAACATGTGGACAAGAGTGACTCTGTAAATGTTGTTTACCTCATCAAGGGCTCCTAAGTAAACTCAGCAGTCATGGGTTAAGAGGATAAATCCTCTTGTAGATTAAAAACTGGTTAATTAACAGGAATCAGAGTGAGTTTTCACAGTGGAAGGTGGTAAGCAGTGGGGTAGTAGGGCTTGGTAATAGGTCTGCTTTTTAACTTATATTTATTCGATTTTTACCCTGCCCTCCCTGCAAAAGCAGGCTCAGGGTGGCTTACATGAGGGTTAAAATACATAAAACAGCAATTCTAAAAGAATTATAAAACAATCAAAATTATAAAGCTCTAGTACTGATAATAATAGTATTACATAATGATGACAAAACAAATCATGATGGAATGATCATAATGGGATACAATCTGTGTTTATGATCAGCTCATCTTGATCTATCTATACCAGCAAGCACAGGCTGCTGGTGGTAGATTCCAGGGGGCAGGACTAAGGTGGCTCCTTGATTGAAGGGTTGCTGGAAGAGCTCTGTCTTGCAGGCCCTGAGGAACTGTAAGAGATTCTTTAATGATTTGGAGCTGGGATTAAGCAGTGAAGTGGCTAAGTTTGCATATGACACTAAGTTGTTTAGGGCGATGAGAACCAGGGAGGACCGTGAGGCAGTCCAGAGGGATCTGTCAAGGCTGGGCATCAATGTGGCAAATGAGGTTCAACATGGGCAAGTGCAAAGTAATGCATGTTGGCGCCAAAAATCCAAACTATAAATATATGTTGATGGGTCCAAACCGGCAGTTTTACTGACCAGGACAGAGATCTTGGGAGTTGTGATAGATAATTCACTGAAGGTGTCAAATCAGTGTGCAACTAATAAAAAAGGCAAACACTATGCTGGGGATTATTAAGAAGGGGATTGAAAACAAATCAGTCAGTATCATAATATTCTGGTATAAATCTATGGTGCAGCCTCATTTGGAATACTGTGCACAGCCCTGGTCACTGCACCTAAAAAAAGATATTATAGCATTGGAAAAAGTGCAGAAAAGGGCAACTAAAATGATTAAGGAGATGGAACACCTTCCCTATGAAGAAAGGTTAAAAGAAGTTAGGGCTCTTTAGCTTGGGAGAAACGATGATTGAGGGATGACATGGTAGAGGTTTACAAAATTATGCATGGGATTGAGAAGGCAGAAAAAGAAGTACTTTTCTCCCTTTCTCACAATATAAGAACTCATGGGGACTCAATGAAATTAATGAGCAGTAAGCTCAGAATAGATTAAAAAAGTACTTCTTCACCCAAAGAGTAATTAATGCGTGGAATTCACTGCTGCAAGAAGTGGTGGCGGCTACAGGCATAGACAGCTTCAAGAGGGGATTGGATAAACATACGGAGCAGAGGTCCATTAGCCACAAGGTACAGCTGGAACACTATGTCTAGGGCAGACATAGTGTCTAGAATGCTCTATATTCTTGATGCTTGGGAGGCAACAGTGAGAGGGCTTCTGGAGTTCTGGCCCCGCTGGTGGGCCTCCTGATGACACTGTGTGACAGTGTTGGATCGGATGGGCCACTGGCCTGATCCAACAGGGCTTCTCTTATGTTTTTAAACTCTGCTCAGTAGATCAATGGTATTTCCTATCTCCAGTTGTTTTTCAGGGATTCCCTCATCTACTCAGGAGCTGTGCAAGCAGCCAGTCACATATAGCCCCAAACCTGCACAGGTCTAAGGTGTGGAAACATCCATTGCCAACTAGGACAGGGGGCCACAGCAAGATCTATTAGGAGCCAATGTGGTGCAGTTGTTAGTGTGCTGGATGGGGACCTGGGCTGAAATCCCAACTGTCATGAAGCTCACTTTTGTCACTTACTGTTTCTCAATCTAACCTATCTCACAGCACAGTAGTGAAGAAGACACAGGGAGAACTATGCATGGGGTGGGGGAGAGGTGCAAGGAAAGGAAAGGTGGGATAAAGATACAACAGATTCATGCCTAAGGAGTACAACCAGAAGATAGCGTTTAATTCCTCCAAAGGTTAGAATATCCCATACTAATGCAGGAGACATTTTATTTTAAGTTGTTTAGAGCCCTCCTTTTTTACTGGGACTCAAGGCGGATTACACAGCTTAGTGAGATACTGTCAGGTTCAACTGCAAGTAAGTCCAGGCACTCTTCATAAAAGATATGCTTTATTGGAATACCAGTAAGTTCCCCTTTATTAGCAGAGTTATTGTCAGGAATACCCCACCAGACACAATGGCCTCCAGATACAGTGTGATGCACAAGCCCTACTAGCGAATGAACTCTGAGCGCGCACGCGGGAATACTCCCGTGGGAGAATACATAACGACTGGGAGATGAGGGCCCCCTCCCTTCCTACTATCTAAGGCATGGATATTTCCACCGGCTGGGAA
Source organism: Gekko gecko (assembly GCA_029375565.1). NCBI lineage: Eukaryota > Metazoa > Chordata > Lepidosauria > Squamata > Gekkonidae > Gekko > Gekko gecko. Next base: position 209,345,574 of record JAPDNY010000005.1, on the reverse strand, counting down.
ATGAGCCTGTGTCTTGAGCTCAAGGACACTAGATAGCAAGAGGCGGCGGATTCCTTCTCCCACGAGTTACAGCAAAGCAAACTATGCGCATGCGGGCCAATTAATTACAACAAACAATAAACACAGTGTCCAAGGCATGAGAGAGAGAAATATGGCCTCTGACAGATACGCCTGCCATCCTATTCTTACCAAGTTCAGGATTCTTACTGCTCCTTCACCAATGACGTTTTCATTTCACTCTTCCCCAAGGTTTTCACAATGACATACCTGGATCTTTTATCCGCACAACCACTCTGTGAGTTAGGCTGGAGATGTTAATGGCCCAAGCTCATCCAGAGACCTTCTATGGCAGGACTTCAAACCCGCATTTCCCTAGTCCTAGCCTGACACTTTAACCGCTGCACCATACTGGCTCTTACCCATGTGGCTCAGCTGTAGCACTGTTCAGAATCTGCTGCATTTCACTGCATTTTTGGAAATAGTAGAGCAAAGAACATCCGGACAAACAGGATGTATACCATGAGTTGTATACACTTCCATTCCCCCTCCCCCAGCTTACTGGTCCCAGTTATAGGTCTCCTGAAACTGTAAAGGAGAACGTTATCAGCAATGCTGATCTATCCAGGGAAGCTGTTTCAAGCCAGTCTCATTCTATGTGGGATTGTCCCCACGGAGATGGCAAGACCAGCTTGCATTTTACTTTCCCTCCTTTTTGACCATAAGACCGGCATTCAGATCTGATGGGAAAGGGATCAGGAGGAGTCAGAAATTGCCCACCTTAGTATTCCAGATCTCTTCATCTTAGAAAGTAGCAAAAACCACAAAAACAAAAGAATCCACCCCCAAACAAAACAGCAGATCTAAACTGTACCTTGCAAAACAGCTTGCTGGGAACCTTCTCTGCTGCAAAAGGACACCTGTATTTCATTTGTTTCAGCTGTAGAATGGCTTCATATGAGACCTAATTTTTCAAAATACATACACAACATTCAAACTTTTGCAGAAAGAAATGCAGTTATCTCTAATGAAACCACTCAGGCTCCTTAAGGACATCAAGTAAAGTTTACTTTTGACTTGCACATTTGCTGCAATCAGTTTTACAAAGCCAAGTTTCAAGCCCTCATGATTTCCAAGGGGAAAAAGCACTGAGAGGTATGCTACCTTCTATAAGACAGCTTCATTCGGCAGCTTCCTCAAGAGATAACCTATGATAATCTCCACAAGCACATAAAGATAGGTCAAAAAAGGAGGGTTTTTTTGAAGTTTACAACGGAATAAATTCCTTCCAGACTACAGCAATATAGGAGAGTCGAGTGACATCCCCAGATAACCAAGTCTGAAGAGTCAAAGTCCCTCCACCATGTTCTTGCATGTTGTTGGAGATCAAGTGACTATTTGCTAAGCCACAGCTCTTGGTTAACATGCATTCCACTTGTTTGAGAGATGGCAAGCAAGAACATCAGTGTTCCCATCAAGACTGAAGGATCTCCTACCTGTGCTCTGAACAGGTTGTGGTAAGAAGGCAGCTTCTGGCAACTTATGGACAGGTTATCTTTTCACCTGTTGGGTGAGATGGAAGGGAATGCTATTACATAACAGTAACTCCCATGGCTTCTATTAGACCAGGGCCCCAATCATTTTCACAAAGGCACTATGGGAGGTTCTAAGGTAAGCATCCTCTTATAATTAAGAAAATTAGAGCTTTCTGCAGGCACGAAGGTGATGCCTCCTAGACTCGTCAGAAGCACTGCATGCTCCAAGGAGTTGAAGGAAAGCCAGAATTGACTCCTTGCTTTAGGGAAATAGGGAATCAAGCACCAAGAAAGGGAATAGCAGGCACCATGGTGCCCATGACCACATTAGGGATCACTGTAGCTGATGGTTCCTGGTCCACCCAGAATATCCCACCCTCCTCCATCTCAAGCATAGGCACCCCAACCGCAGTTAAGACCACTCAATCCCTAAGAAACAACCCCTCCCTACTGTTTCACACACCTGGAAGCATGGGTATGATTGACATTGGACAGGTCCTCAACAGAGAATGTGTATCTTCTTAAAAATGTTGCTGGACAGTTACATGGGGACCAACTGAACAGCGACCGTCAAGGAAGAGATATACTTTTGGCACCTTTTTGACCACAGCAGCCACACAAGAGACAGATGCAGCTTCGACAGGGCCACAGGGGAAAGCTTCCAACCGAGAGGCAAAAAGAAATTTAACACAACTACATCAGACACAGTAGTTGTTCCACCTCCTAGACAATCCAGGAACAACTATACAGGGGCTAAAATGCAATACGAAAATGGTATCAAGACCCATCTATGCCCAACAGAAGCATGCACTCATTTTAACTTACAGCCAGCAAAATCCACTGCTGCTTAAAGTCACTGGTGAAGATGAAGAAATAGGACCACAAATGTTACCATCTTCAGTCTAATGCTTTCTTGAGTGAAAAATGTTTAACACCAAATGCTTCAGCATTCCTAGCAGAGCTTTCAGCCCTTGCGCGCCCCCCCCCATTGTAGTGCCTGCTGGCACTTTTTGGACTTTTGAGGAAGGGTAGCCAGTGCCAGTGACCCACTGGGTGTTACCCATGAAGCTCTCAGAAGCCCACCAGAACTATCAACAAACACACATGGAGCCAATACTGGCTTTTCTAATTCACCATGCAGCAGTTTATTACATGGGTCAGTGCTACCCATTCCTCCACTTCCCCTCAAAGGATGGGGCATGCCTATCTGTTTTTTTCTTAGCAGAAGACAAAGCCCAGTCCAGTGCACAAGCCCTGCAGTGACTCTTCTCCAGCACAGCGTTAAGACCTGGAATACAAGAGAGTAGGGAATTATTTGGCATAAGCATCTGGATCTGAATATCTATATCTTCTCTGGCATATATCAGCAGCTCTCCCATCTTTCCTCCAAGGAACTCATGATTGCATACAGAGCTCTTGTTTTAAAATCACACAACAATCCCATAAAGTGGGTTAAGTCTGAAAGGGATTTTGCCAAGCAGGGAGCTCTGAACCACAATATCCCTAGCCTTAACTTGGTCTACACATAAAGCAGAATAAAGTGGTAGAATCCTGCAAAGGCAGAATTGTTTTGTGGCTGTGGGAAAATCACATTTAATTTCCCTCCCCCTGTAAAAACACAAATACAACATTAGCGTATCAAGGCTCAAATCTAGCTCTTTGTGCAATCCAGCACTTGGAGTGTTGGAGTAGCATTACGGAAAATCTGGTTCAAACCCTCGTTCTACCATGGAAGCTTGCTGGGGAACCGTAAGCTAGCCTTTCTCTCAGCCTAACCCACCTCACAGGGCTGTTGTTGTGAAGATACAATGGAGTGGGGGGAAACAGTTCTGTAAGCCCCTTTGAGTGCCCACTTGGAAAAGCAGTGTATTCAAATAAATGCAGGTATGTATTTATAAATGCAGGAGTGCTGGAAAAATGTTATTCTCCCACAGTATGAAGAAGTGCAACCTGTTCTGCTCACAAGCAAGTTCTGCCACAATCTCCTGCTGCATGTGTTTGCTGGGATTTAATCCAATACCAAACATTGTGCCACACTGGCTTAAACAGAGCAGGCAGCAATGAGAACCAGGAGACTGGTACAAGGATCACCCCCAATTTGATGCACATGATCGGACAAGATTACAACATGTGCAAGGGCAGGCTACAATGTACTAATTTTTATTTTATTTTTATATACTAATGTTTATGAGGGTAAATCTCCACTTTCAATCCTAAAAGTTACAAAGTAAAAGCAAAAATGCTTCACCCCAAATTCTTTTAAGGTCTTAAGATAAGGGCAAATACAGAGAATGATAGGAAAGAAGAACAGATGGGAAAGTAGACTGATGTGCTGGGATCGCATATTGGGGACCTGAGTTCAAAGTCCAGCTCAGCAGCCTTGTCAGCCTAGACTACTTGCCCTGCAACCATAAGGGGCACCAGAATGAACAGCAGATTCACTACAGTATACAATCTTGCATGGCTTCACCAGATGCACCATAAGGGTACTGTGAAAGCTAGAGAACCCCAGCAAGTCCCACAAAGGAAACAACGACCGGGGGGGGGGGGGGAGAAAGAGACCACCTGCTTCTACGACCGGGGGGGGGGAAGAGACCACCTGCTTCTACAATTAGTAGTTGTAGTACAGCCGTTTAGGCCCCCTCCTCCGAATCTATACTAACTGAAACATGATACCCATGTTAAAATCAGGAACACAGCAAAAACAGACCGTTATGCTAGTTTCCCAGAACCAGTAGATTAAAGGATATTCGCCTCCCCCCACCCCGAAAAAAAAGAACTGGAGGCAAGTCCGCAATACCACAAGTCAGCCGATCTCCTCCTCATTTGGTTATATTTTATAACTAAATTAAAAATGAAAAATCTCAGTAGATGGTATCGACATTTAGTATATACCTATCCCTCCCCCGAAACAAAAGGATGACGATGGATTGGAACCCCCCTCCCCCTTTCTACTTTACCTGCCTCTTTCCAGAAGAAAGGGAAACGAACGAAAGAAAGCACACAGCTCAGGATTGGCCTTTTATAGTCACGTCAACTAACGTACGCTCTCATTGGTTCTTTTAAAACACGTCGAAAAGACTCTGGGGAAATGTAGCTTCCGTGGATTCTCTTGCACTTCATTGGTGCCTTGTTTGCTAAAACCGCGAGAAAGCAAGTGCCAGAGCCAAAGGAAGAGAGCAAAGAAACACTCCCTCTCCTTTTGAAGGGGTGGGAACGATGATGATTAGGCCAATGAAAAAGTAGTTTGGTTCTCTGTCTCTTAATAGTTAGTCCTCGCTCTTAAGAAGGGGCCCTACAAGGGGTGCCAGCTTCCCGGTGTGACCTGGGGATCCCCTGGAATTGTAGCTCATCTCCAGACTAAAGAGATCAGTTCCCTTGGAGAAAATATAAGCTCTGGAGGGTGGACTCCAGTCCATAGCATTCTACTGCACTGAGCTCCCTGTCCTCTCCAGGCTCTAACCCCAAATTTCCAGGAGTTTCCCAACCTGGACCTGGTAACCCTCCCCCATCCCAACCCTCCCCCCATCCCCTGCTGTTGACCAGGGGGGACGTGGCAGCCCTAAAAAGCGCATGGTTTGTGTGTGACCTGTCCGTGGTTCACCTGAAAGGAACTGAGGTAGAAATGAATAAGAGTCTTGTAAAATATTTTCTTTCAGCATCAGTTTTCGGGGGCTAGAGAGCCTACGTTTCAAAATGCAAACGTTTTACATAGAATTATTTTTTTTTTAAGTATCAAATGGCCACGAAATGCAGGGAGTACAGGGTAAAATGGAATTGCGCAAAATTCAAATGAAGAAAAATACAGAAACTATTCACTAGTTATGAAAAACTCGTTAAGACCTGTAATTGGCAAGGAGACCCGAAATTTAGCTAAGCCAGGTAACAAAAGGAGTGAAAAATTACAAGTCCATGTGAAGCCTTATAATGAATCCCAGTTAGGGTTGACAACCTCCAGATGATGTCTGGAGATCTAGAAATGCAACTGATCTCCAGGCTACACAGATCGGTTCCTCTGGAGAAAATGGCTGCTTTGCACTCATAAATACTTTAAACAACACTTTATTAGGAGATCTTTATTAAAGGTATGGGAAGGGACTTTTCTATACTAAGATACCAAAATGGGTCTCACCACTAGAAGCGTTCACCAACCCTAACCTACTCCAAAAGAATATATTGCTAAAAAATGAAGACCTCTTGGATACCAAAAATGAATTAAAACCATTAGAAAATATTAAAAAACAAAAATCTGATTTAAGTTGGTGGGAAAGAGTACAAATAGAATCAAGGTATTCTAAAGACAAAACAATAGGTTTTTGCTCAAAAATAACAGAAATAGATAAGATATTGTTATATACTGAGGAAAAACTGATTAAAAAACTGTATGTAATAATGCTGGAAAACAAAACACAACATGAAATAGTTAAAAATTCTATGGTTAAATGGGCATAAAACCTAGGTCAATATTGATCTAGATCAATGGTTACAGCATGGAAAACAAATATAAAAATTACCAAAGCAATTTCATATAAAGAAAATATTTATAAAATGTTTTATAGATGGTATATAACACCAGATAAATTAGCAAGGCTTTATTCTGATTTACCAAATGATTGCTGGAAATGTCAAAAGACAGTTGGCTCATTTTTTCATACGTGGTGGACATGTGACAAAATTAAAAATATTGGACTTGGATCCATGAAATGTTACAAAAAATGTTAGAATGTACCATACCATCTGTACCTGAATTATTTTTATTGAATATAATATCAGAAAACTGTAAAAAAAACCCAGGTCTCTTATCTTATTATACATGTAGTGACCGCTGCAAGAATCTTATATGCCAAATATTGGAGGAAAAAAAGAAGTACCTTCAAAAGGAAAAATGATAAATAAAATTCTTGAAACTGCTGAGATGGACAAATTAACTTTAATTCTGAGAGGACAAAAAGAAGGAAGATTTCAAAATACATGGTCAAGATTTTATAAATGGCTGGAAGATTACAGTAAATGAACAATACCGACATTCAATTATAGAAGAAAATACAGAACACATTTTTAAGTATAATGCAGAATGCTTATATAAAAAGTATGGTGATAAATAATGGTTACTATATAAATAATGTAGGAGGTAACAAACTAGATACAACAAAGATGTATATGGAACCCCCAAACTTGTATGTATTTATGTTTGCTTGCTTGTTTGTTTGATATAAAATAAAAATTATTATATAAAAAAAGAGAAAATGGCTGCTTTGGAAGATGGACCATATGGTATTATACCTGGCTGAGGTCCTTCCCCAACCCAAACCATGTTCTCTCCCAGCTCTATCCCCAACATCTCCAGGAATTTCCCAACCAGAGCTGGGAACCCTGATTCCCAATTTAGTCTTCTTGTAATTGGATGGTAGGTACTGAGGAAGGTTAGTGGGGTGTGTGTGTTAGAGAGACAGACAGACAGACAGACAGACAGACAGACCCTGGTGAGCCATGGATCCATTGGTCTGATAAGGTATAAAGCAGCTTCTCATACCATATTCATCTGCAAGGAAGCTGACCCTGATTGCCTCTCTAAAAAAGTTATAAACCTTTATACAATTGGACATAACTATAACTTGCAGAACTCTATTCTGGTGTGTTCCCCCAGAAAAAAGCTCCAATTGTATGCAAGTGTAAGATGACACCCTTTTTTATAGCTTTTTGGTGGTCAGTCGCACAACTGAGTCTGACTCTCTGTGACCCCATGAACCACATCACGCCAGGCCCTCCTGTCTTCCGTCGTCCTCCAGAGTTTGCTTAATTTCCTGTGCAGTATTGTTCTTTGCAGCATTGGCCTTTCCTTTCACCATCAGACACATCCACAGCTGAGCATTCTTTAGGCTTTGGCCTAGCCACTTCACTCTTTCTGCGGTTACTTGTAGTTGCCCTCTGCTCTTCCCCAGTAGCATATTGGACACCCTCCGACCTGAGGGGCTCATCTTCCGGCGCCAGATCTTTTTGCCTTTTGTTACTGTCTATGGGGTTTTCTTGGCAAAGATACTGGAGTGGGTTGCCATTTCCTTCTCCAGTGGATCACGTTTTATCTGAGTTCTCTGCTGTGGCCTGTCTGTCCTGGGTGGCCCTCCAGGGCATAGCCAGCAGCCTCATCAGAGGTGGAGGAAACCATAGCTGTTACCATGAGGCTGTCCTCCCATACTACCCACTTGGGGCAGCAAAATGACTTGAGACAGCCCTGCCTTCTACTTATAGCCAGTGTTCCCTCTAAGCTGTGGAGTTCTGTGAGCAAAGATTCTAGTTGGTGAGCTACTGGCCTTAAAGTTGTGAGTGAGGGATTTGGCCACTGCATATATTAGTTTGCTCTGGAGCCCTCCCTTCCTGAGCTAAGACAGAAATGTGTGAGCCGGAGGCTCAAAAACTGTGAGCTGGGTCACACTAACTCAGCTTAGAGGGAACACTGCTTATAGCTAAGCAGAAGGAAATAAACATGGCTTGCCTCCCTCTATTTTCCCCTTCCCTCTGCCGCCCCACCAGCCACAGCCGGGACACTCACCTGGAGCTTCCTTCTAGAACTTGTTGTATTTCTTCCCACAATGGGCCTTACTGAATCTGCATTTGCATTTTTAAATCAATTTTGTGCTGCTGTGACACCATCAAGCATAGAGAAAGGCCAAATCTGTATTTGTTTTTCCCACCAGTATCCCAGCCTTTTGACTCCATCTTCAAAAAAGCTGTCCACATTTGGTGTCGTTTTCACACCTCAACAGTGCTAGCATACTTTCACATGTCCACGTATGTTTATTGTCCTTTCGGGGCAGCTCCACTGTCATTGCACCTCTGCACTGCTTTAAAAGAATCTTCTCCAAACAACATTCAAACAAGCATAGAAAAAGACAGTGTCACAGTAGCACGAAACTGATTTAAAAATGCAAATGCAGATTCGACCAAAGACAGCGTCACAGCAGCATGAAACTGATTTAAAAATGCAAATACAGCACGAAACTGATATAAAAATGCAAATGCAGATTCGACCAAGTCAGAATCTATATTGCATCCTGAACAAGCATGATTTAGGAGGGGTGCTTCAGTCCTTGATCATTGTCTCACACTGTATCCTTTAGCTGGCAAATATTCTTCTTTCCCAGGCAGCTGTGTCTATGCAGCATTTATGGATCTTGGGGCCACCTGATTCAGTCCCAAGATGTTGTCTTTGAGCTAAACTGGCTAAAACAACAACAGATAAAATGCTTCTCTGGCTAATTTTTAAATTGTATGAGAATCCAATAGCACACATTTTCTGTGGACAAGAGGGGCAACTGACTGGTCCTATTCCCATATCAAAAGGTGTTAAACAAGGCTGTCTTCCAGCCCCTCTACTTTTAAATCTTTATGTAAATACCATGATTCTTTACCTTCAAAAATTAGCACTTCATACCCCTATACTGACTGGCCATGAAACTCCTGTTCTGCTTTTGCAGATGACATGATGCTGTTATCTAGATCAAAAGTTGGTCTTCATGAGGCATAAAACGCATTTATTGATTATTGTATTTAGGAGGGGCTGCCTGTAAATTATGATAAATCTAAAATAATTATTTTTTCAAAAGGCCTTGTTCTAGACAGAAGATGTGGACTGTCAAGGGAGGAAAAATAGAGCAGGTGGCTGATTTTAAATACCTGGGAATGATGTTCAGCCATAATCTCACCTGGAAAGCCCATGTCTGCTCAGCGACTGAAATTGCTAGGACCAATACAAAAACTCTTTTAAGTTTTTCTGTTTAAGAGGAGGTCAGTATGTACTTGCAGCCATTAAGGTTTTTAGGGCTCTTTTTGGGCAGGAAGGCACAGGAACAGAGTTCTGGCTGGCTCCCAACTTGGTCACACCCAGCAGGAACTCATTAGCATAATAGGTCACACCCAACAGCAGAAACTCATTAGGATTGTCTACATTAGGGGTGTGTGGCCTAACATGCAAAGGACTTCCTGCTACAAAAAAAAAAGCCCTGGGTTTTGACAACAAACAAGGTAAACAGAATAAGCAAAAGGTGGGTGTGGCTGGATGACCATGCTTCTGGTAGCATGGGGGTGTGGCATAATATGCTAATGAGCTGTACTGTCGGGGATGTGGCCTAATATGCTAATACATTTCTGCTGTTGGGTGTGGCCTATTATGCTAATAAGATCCCTGCTGGGCTTTTTCTACAAAAAAAGCCCTGGCTAAAATAATTTCTCAGGTATTGTTTGAGACAGGCATTTGGATAAATGGAGTTTCTGAGTCTCTGGATTATACACTTTTTCAGTGTATAGTGCATGACAGATGGCAGGAGTGCCTAGCTGTGTCACAGGAACTGCACTTAGAGTTTGCACAGCGCTCATTTGAGTCCAGGGCTTAGATTGCTGACTTTAATTTGAGACTGAAGGTCCTTTTTTTCAGCACCCAATGTCCAAGGGGGCTTTTGCACCTTTTAAAGGAAGACAATTTCAGAAGTGCTTGGGAGAGGTGTTTAGATAATAGGCTTAAGTTTCTTGGCCTTTCCCTCATAATGCTCAGGAATATGGATTATCAGGAAGCATCGAAGTTGATAAGGATGAGAGTGACTGACCTTGACCATGCCAGCGCACTAACATGGGCCAGGTGTTTATGCTCCACTTTTGCACAAGGGAATCCCTCCCTCTACGACCCCTTACAATCCCTAGCCACAGACATGTTTTAATGCTTTCCAGATTGAATGTTCTGCCAACAGCAAAACTGAGAGGACAATTTGCTAGAATCCCATTTTCAGACTGCTTCTATGGGTGTGTATGTGGTGCAATACAGACTATAGACCACCTTTTGTTATTCTGTAATCAATGGACTGTCCCCAGGACTCTTTGGATTACTCCTATCCATATCTCAGCTTAACATAAGAACATAAGAGAAGCCAATGTTGAATCAGGCCAATGGCCCATCCAGTCCAACACTCTGTCACACAGTGGCCAAAATATACCAGGTGCCATCAGGAGGCTCAGCAGTGGGGCCAGGGCACCAGAAGCCCTCCCACTGCTGCCCCCTCCAGCACCAAGAATAGAGTGCATCACCTGCCCCAGACTGAGAGTTCCCATCTATACCCTGTGGCTAATAGCCACTGATGGACTTCTGCTCCATATGTTTATCTAATTCCCTCTTGAAACTGTCCATGCTTGCAGCTGCCACCACCTCCTGAGGCAGTGAATTCCATATGTTAATCACTCTTTGGGTGAAGAAGTATTTCCTTTTATCTATTCTAACCCGACTGCTCAGCAATTTCATGGAGTGCCCACGAGTTCTTGTATTGTGAGAAAGGGAGAAAAGTACTTCTTTCTCAACCTGCTCAATCCCATTCATAATCTTATAAACCTCGATCATGTCACCCCTCAGCCATCATTTCTCCAAGCTGAAGAGCCCCAAGCGTTTTAACCTTTCTTCATAGGGAAGGTGTTCCAACCCTTTTATCATTCTAGTTGCCCTTCTCTGCACTTTTTCCAATGCTATAATATCCTTTTTGAGATGTGGTGACCAGAACTGTACACAGTATTCCAAATGAGGTTGCACCAATGATTTATACAGGGGCATTATGATACCGGCTGATTTGTTTTCTATTCCCTTCCTAATAATCCCCAGCATAGCGTTGGCCTTCTTTATTGCAGCTACACACTGTCTAGACATTTTCATTGAGTTATCCACTACGACTCCAAGATCTCTCTTTTGGTCCATCTCTGCCAGTTCAGATCCCATCAACGTGTATTTATATTTAGGATTTTTGGCTCCAATGTGCATCACTTTGCACTTGGCCACATTGAACCTCATTTGCCACGTTGACGCCCACTCACCCATCCTCGACAGATCCCTTTGAATTGCCTCACAATCCTCCCTGGTTTTCAACACCCTGAACAACTTCGTGTCATCTGCAAATTTAGCCACTTCACTGCTTACTCCCAATTCCAAGTCATTAATAAACAAGTTAAAAAGCATCGGACCGAGTACTGATCCCTGTGGTACCCCACTGCTTACCACCCTCCACTGAGAAAGTTTCCCATTTATACTCACTCTCTTTTTTTCCTATTTATAAGCCAGTTTTTGTTCCACAAGAGGACTTGTCCTTTTATCCCATGACTATTGAGCTTACTTAGGAGCCTTTGATGAGGAACTGTATCAAAAGCTTTCTGGAAGTCAAGGTAAATAATATCTATTGGGTCCCCCTTGTCCACATGTTTATTCACTCCCTCAAAAAACACTAACAGGTTAGTGAGACAAGATCTTCCCTTACAGAACCCATGCTGAGTCTGCCTCAAGAGTTTTTGTTCATCAATGTGCCTACTAATTCTTTCCTTAATAACAGTTTCCACCAACTTACCCGGTATCGACGTCAGACTGACTGGCCTGTAATTTCCTGGATCTCCCCTGGAGCCCTTTTTAAAGATGGGAGTGACATTAGCTACCTTCCAGTCCTCAGGAATAGAGGCAGATTTTAAAGAAAGATTACATATTTTTGTCAGGAGATCAGGAGATCCACAAGTTCACATTTGAGTTCTTTCAGAACTCTCGGATGAATGCCATCCGGGCCTGGTGATTTATTAGTTTTTAAATTGTCCATCAGTCGGAGAACTTCCTCTCTTGTCACCACAATCTGATTCAGGTCTTCCAAACCCCCTCCCGAAATCGGTGCTTCTGGAGTGGGCAAGCACTTCTCCTCTTCCACAGTGAAGACAGAGGCAAAAAATGCATTCAGCTTCTCAGCCATTTCCCTATCATCCTTCACTACTCCTTTTACCCCTTGGTCATCCAAGGGCCCCACTGCCTCTCTTGCTGGCTTCCTACTTCTAATGTATTTGAAGAACGTTTTATTGTTGGCCTTTATGTTTTTTGTGATATGCTCCTCATATTCCCTTTTTGCTTGCCTGATCACAGACTTGCATTTTATTTGCCATAGTCTGTGTTCCCTTTTATCAACCTCACTAAGATTAGCTTTCCACCGCTTAAAGGAATCCTTCTTACCTTTTACAGCTTCCATTACTTTATTTGTTAACCATGCAGGCTTTTTTCTATACCTATTTGTACCTTTCCTAGCCTGCGGTATATATTTTTTCTGAGCTTCTAGGATTGTATTTTTAAATAGTCTCCAAGCTTCCCCAATGGTTTTGACCTTCTCCACTCTTCTTTTCAATTTCTTCCTCACATGTCCCCTCATACCAGAGAAGTTACCCCTTTTAAAGTTAAAAATGGTTGTGTCAGTCTTTTTGGGCAACTCCCTATCTGTAGAAATGTTAAACTCAATGACATTATGGTCACTGTTCCCAAGTGGTGCAATCACTTGGGAACAGTTGGCAGAGAGAAGCATGGAGTACACTGTTTCAGAGCTCCTATATATGCACCATAAGGGCTGCTGTAAGGAAGCCATCAGGGCCTGTCAAATATTGGCTGTACTGAACAATCAGATTCTGGTGCTGAAGAGCAAATCGTCATTACTAGTGAGAATATTTAGAGAATACACGGAGGAGCTAGGCAGAGCTGAGGATATATAGAAGAACAAGGAATGCAAATACAAAGAAACGTGAGTCCCCCCTGTGCGACATTAGATTTGTAGCATGCTCTGACAAGGTAGTGATTGGTGAAATTAAGAGGGGCTTTTGGCCCAGTTTAGTAAACACAGCAGGACCAGAGAGATAGCACCTCTTTTTTTGTAGGTGTGAAGGGTCTGAGCTGTTCAGAGCTCCGATCTGATACTTTGGGCCAATCTGCATTTAGCATTTTTACCAAACCCACACTGAAACAGAAAAAGATGCAGGCCCAATCTGCATCTAGCATTTGCTCCACTGTCTTACCAAACCCACACTGAAACAGAAATCCCCATCTACATGGTTTTATGGCCATTCGGGGTTGACTCTGCAGTCAGTTCGGTGTTGGCCTGGGGTAGCTGAATGTGAACTGCATCTTTTTCTGTTTCAGTGTGGGTTTGGTAAAAATGCTAAATGCAGATTGGCCCACAGTTCAAAACCACATTCAACTATCCCGGGCCAACACTGTGCTGATTGCAGAGTCACCCCCGAATGGCCATAAAACAGCCATAAATCTATGCAGACAACCACAATAAAACCAGAGATCAAACGAAGTGAAAGCAGCATGCAGTCTGGACACTGCCATAAAATGCAACACTTAATCAAAGTGAAAGTGGCATGCAATGTAGATGGGAATTTCTGTTCCAGTGTGGATTTGGTACAGTTCTGGTCGCCACACCTCAAAAAGGATATTATAGCATTGGAAAAAGTGCAGAGAAGAGCAACTAGAATGATAAAAGGGTTGGAACACCTTCCCTATGAAGAAAGGTTAAAACACTTGGGGCTCATTATCTTGGAGAAATGATTGAGGGGTTACATGATCGAGGTTTATAAGATTATACATGGGATAGAGCAGGTTGAGAAAGAAGTACTTTTCTCCCTTTCTCACAATACAAGAACTCGTGGGCACTCCATGAAATTGCTGAGCAGTCGGATTAGAACAGATAAAAGGAAGTACTTCTTCACCCAAAGAGTGATTAACATATGGAATTCACTGCCACAGGAGGTGGCGGCAGCTACAAGCACAGACAGTTTCAAGAGGAAATTAGATAAACATATGGAGCAGAAGTCCATCAGTGGCTATTAGCCACAGGGTATAGATGGGAACTCTCAGTCTGGGGCAGGTGATGCTCTGTATTCTTGGTGCTGGAGGGGCCAGCAGTGGGAGGGCTTCTAGTGTCCTGGCCCCACTGCTGGACCTCCTGATAGCACGTGGTATTTTTGGCCGCTGTGTGACAGAGTGTTGGACTAGATGGGCCATTGGCCTGATTCAACATTGGCTTCTCTTATGTTCTTATGTAATGCTAGATGCAGATTGGGCCTTTGAGTTGCTGCTCTGGCCTCTGAAATGCTGGCATGTTGCTCAGGTACAGCCACACGTGGAGCTCATAAACTATCCATTTCAAAGCTTTCAATGTGCTCAGTCAGAAGTGCTTTGGCCATTGCAATGGAAATCTACAGACAAAGAGCACTGTTCTTTCAATTGGGGCTTGCAACATAAAATTCCACACAGGGGTTGTGCTGAATAATACACACGCAGTCACAAGCGGGCCACAGCTGGGATTCATGTCAGCTTTTCATACATGAATGATACCTAGTCTAGCTCTGCAGACAAGAGAAATGTAAACCATAGCTCATAATCTCTGTACATTTTGTCTGCCGCACATAATTTAGTCTGATTGTTGAAACAGGTTTCTGTCTTAGAGCTAGAATAAAGAATTGTGTGGAATTGCAAAATTGTTTAGATCTGCCCGTTGAGACATGCTGGCCTTCAAAAAAATAAAAAAACTTGAAACACATATTGCAGATACTTTCCCCATACAATTTATTGCATAAATCAACAACAACAGGAAAACATAGAAAGGGCAGTCTGGAATAGGTACCAAAATCCCTAACAATTCAGACTGCCATCTTTGAAAGTTTTCTGGTGCCAGGTGCAGCCATTCCTTGTTCCGCCCTCCACAACAAAGTGAACACCATCTCCTTCCATGACAGAGGGATGCTAATTTATGTGATCTAATGCATTACTCCCTCTGACCTCTGCTCCCTGGCCTCCAAAAAAGAAAGCATATATTTACACAGCACCAAATAACTTATGGATTTCACTAGGGGGATTCAATAAATTTACAGAAGATAGGTTTGTCAGTGATTATGACCTGTGCTGAGCTAAATGGAACCTCTATGTTCAGAGGAAGCATACCTTTGACTTTCACTTGCTTGTGGGGGAGGGTAACAGTGGGGGAGGCTTGGGCCTTTGCCTTCTTGGTTGTGAGCTTTCCTGAGCATTTGGTTATCTATGGTGGGGAGCAGGATGCTGAATTAGATGGCTCATTGGTCTGATCCTACAGGGCTCTTCTGATTTTATATTCTTATTCCAGATCATGTATAAAGAAGTTAAATAACATCCAGATCTCTAGGGAATGTTTACTTCTCCAGGCTAGATGAACCATAGATGCATTTCAGCAGGGCTCTCAAAGTGCTTGAAAAGGCCCTTATAGAGTGGCTACGCTATATTATTTTGTTACATACCAAACACAGGAAGTTGTATTAATCGTCAAAATATGAAACGGGCAAAGATGTCGAGCCATGAAGATACAGGATCTAGACTAAATCACAATATATTCATTCCATGGACCATTTTGGGTTGGATTCTGTGCATCTGATCCGTGAATTATATTGCTTTTCCCCACTGCAAGGAGGTTCCCCTGTCACCTGCATCATGGGAAGATTTCTTGCATTTGTGGAAAGTGCAGTGGTTGCTAGATCTACAGGATTCAGCCCAATAGAGCATATAACAATACAATGAGGTATTACAGGCAGAGCAGTCCTAAAGGCACAGCCACCTGTTCAGTTCTGATGTTGAGGTCTATCAAAATTCAGTTGTCACCTCCAAAGTTAGCAGGTCAATTGTGTATTGACTAGTTCCCCATGTTCTTGATGGCTGTTAGGCCAGGACTGGATAGGTGGCGGCAGTTGTTACCCCGCAGTTGTTATCCTTCATGGAGATGAGAATGTAGCCATCATTTCCCCAGTAGGTGGACCATGAGTTCTTGATAAGCCAGTAGCTCTGCCCCTGGAGAACCCCATAGCCTACAGCAAGGACAGCATGATCCAGCTCTGTGGTCTGGTTTCCTGGAAGGAAAAATGGGAAATAAGCAGTTCGCTACTCTCCGCTTTGAGTGGTACCTTTGAGAAGAGACTGGACTATTATTTTAGTCATCTTATGCTCAAAAGACACAGATTTTCTTCAGTGAAAGAGGCAGCTTTCAGGGCTGCTTTTTAGAGGGGGAAGGATGGGAAAAGGAGATTTTTACTCTGCCTTGTCTTTCCTTTGCTAAATTAAGCAGGAAGATGGCAGGTAACGAAGGTGAAAGAATGCCACCCCTCTGCACTATTCTCTTGTTGGAAGTCTTAAAATGAATGTGAAAGAAAATGTAGTGTTTGAGCCCTGATAAAGGAGAAGCAAATGCCTTATGAAGAGTGAAATCCTGCTGCTCCACCCATCCCATCCCTGGTATATTATCAGAAATAGAATAAATGATATATCGATTGCCAGAGTAGTCATTCAAGTAGCCCTTCTATACAGTAGCAAGAACACTGGACAGATGATTAAATCTGTCCTCTGAAGGATTTCAGGTTTCTTTTTTAAAACAGCCACAAAGGTTCTAATTACAAAAGAAGGAAAGGGAAAGAATAGGGTTCACTGAAGGCGCAGAAAATTCCAAGAAGTGTGGGATAGTTTCATGTACCTTCCCGATCTTTCAGTCCCTCACAAAGACCAAGGTTTGCCTCTTTCCATATTGTGAAAAGTCCTCCAATACTGTAGAAACCCCGAGCAAAGAGATGCTATTCACATTAACACAAGTGCATGCAATCAGTCTAAATTTTTAGTTCAAAGTTTACATGTTCTAAGGAAAAAGGAAGCATAGAATGACTCTATTGAGGGGTGCAAAAAGGCACCCCTGCCACAGAAGCAGCAGCAGGTAGGGTGGCAGCTAGCTGGGATGGTGTCCACACTCCCCATTTCCACAGTATCCATGCTATCCCTGTCCACCCACACTCCTGCCCCTCAGTCACGTGACAGAACACCATCAGCTGCACCATGCCCCCCTATAGCCTGCCACTCCCTCTTTCTCACTTCCCTGCTGAGTTGCAATTACAGCTACACCACAACCCAGCTGTGAACAGCAAAAAAGCCCTTAAAGGGTGGGAGTGGGGTAGGAATGCAGAGCTTAGTTCTGTCATTCTTAAGACAAAACTCAACTCCCTATCCTTCCCTAGATTGGCTGCAGGTAGATGTCCATATGGACACTTTGCTTGTAGCCCCCCCCCCTTTGAATCAGATGAAGAGGTTTTCCTTTGATCCAGTTTAAAGGCAGGAACCCTGCAGGTTATGTTCAAAAGATCCAAAAAATACAGAGGCATGCTGTCTTCCCTGTGTGTGGGGGAGGGGAGCCAATGCAGAAGCAGCCATAGGCTTATCACAATTTTGGTGAAGCTTATTGAGACTTTTTATATGGTACTAGCCTCCCTTTGTTAGTCAAAGGCTATAGAGCCATCCCACGCGAATGTCTGCTCACCGAAGAAGCCTCAAGCTCAAGAGCCAAACCATACTTACCACATTGTGGTTCATAGTAGATGCCATTGGCATAGAAGGCAAAGGATTTGTGGGAGGCGTCAAGGTTCACAGCCACAGGGCCATGCTTGTAGAGAGCAGCCTTCAGGGCAGTGGCGTTTCCAGAGTCCAGATTGAAATAGCCAGAGACTTGTGCTGTCAGATCTGATTGGTTATAGTGACAGTAGCCATTCTGGGAAGCAAGTACAACAACAAACAGTGAGAACACTATTGCACATTTGGCTATGAGCCTACAGTTCAGCAATCCCTTCTGATTTATAACCTGCTAACAGTGCATGCAAGACAGGAATTTAGGTGGCTGCCTGGGGATAATAATTCCACAGGAGTGCAGAGAAGCCACAGGTTTTCTAGATCCCTAAAGATGTGATTTCTAGTGTGGTGCTCGTGAGCACCATGGATCCTGCCAGTATGTTTCCTGGTGCCCACCTGGTTATGCCCCAAAGGAAAGAGTCAGTCTCTGATTTCCTCCAGTCCATTTTAGTAGGAGGTGCTTCAGAAGATGATCAAGTGGCATCATCTTTGCATCTCAAGGGAACATAAATTCCAAAACAGCTGTCTCTATCACAGTAGAAAGCTTGGCTGAGAAACTATTCTGTGAAAGCTCCCAATGGTTTTTGCAGAGGGTGGCCATGTTGGTCTGCAGTAGAACAGCTAGATTAGAGTCCAGTAGCACCTTAGAGACCAACAAGCTCCCCTCATGATGTCCAGCCATTGGCTCCCCCCCCCCGCCACTCTGAGCTGACGGGTGGGCTATCAGCCCCAGTCCACAGGTTCAATAAGGCTGTTCTAAAGAAAAAATAAGAAGTGGGCAAATGACACTGGACAGAAGGGTATAACTCTGCTTAGGTTGCAGTGTTTAGAGCAGACATGCATGCACTTGTTCCCCAATCATATGACTTTTGATTGCAACACCCAATTCAGTGAAGTGTTGTGGTTAGTTTGAACTAGGCCTGGTCTTCAGGCTTCAAATCCCTGCTCAGACACACCTCACTGGGTAGTGGGGATGCCATAGGCCCAGGTCAGGTGGGCATTCTCCTGCCAAAGGCCCCTACCTACCCACATCTCCAGGGACTGGCAGGAGAATAGTGGGGGAGTGGAAATGAGGTTCCACTACAATGTCACGTCCAGGCAAAAACTCAGACATGAGCTCAGCCAACATCCTAGAAATTCTGTGGTATGCTGACATGATGTCCAGTTTTTTGCCCAGATGTGATGTTGGCATGTAGCAGAACATCACATCCATCTCTTGCTCCACTCCTGAAGCTTCCCCACCATGACAGGCCGCAACCTGGCATCCTTACTGGGTAACCTTGGGGCCAATCTCTGTCTGCCTAACTTACTTCACAGGGTTGTTGCAAAATGAGGGAAGGGAGAATTGTGTGTTTCTCAGCTTCTTGGAGGAATTGTGAAATAAAAATATGAGACAGAGATGAAGCCACAGATGCTCACCTGGCCCATGTAAGGCCCGTACAACTCTGTGCTAGGAATTCCACCATGTCTCATGATCCACTCGTATGCATACCATTCCTCACCACCATCACAAGCATGGTTTCCAAAGCCCCAGGAACAGTCGATTAAAGCTTGCTGAGACAGTGGAGTCAGCACTCCAGTCTCAGGGAAAGGGAGAAAAGACAATTCCTTAGTCAGGCCAGCATTCAAACTATCATGGTTCAATGGACAAATCCTCAGGGATGACTTCTTAACTGCTGATATTATACATTTAGGAACAATCCCACAACTAATTATGTATAAAGACAGGGTGTGTGTGAATATAAGCAGGACTGGAGGTGAAAAGCTCCTTTTTATATTGAAAAATAGATATCACTCAGGAAAGTTATGGTCTTTTCTTTGTTATATTCAGGTGGGCCTGAAGCAGCAGAACAAAGTTTGAGTCCAGTGGCACCTTTAAGATCAACAGAGTTTTATTCAAGGTATAAGCTTTCGTGTGCACGTACACTTCTTCAGGTACAATGAAATGGAAATTACCAGTCCATACATATAGGTAGAGGGTGAGCAGTAAATTAGCATACAACATAATGAAGATGTTTAACAGATTCAAGGACCAAACAGGAATAACAAGCTTAGTTTATATCATTACAATTTGTTTGGATTTAATTCCAGGGGAGAACATAGTGAAGGAAATAAATATGTCAGATTTGGAGACTGATGGGGAGATGTATCCTTAACTGTGGAATGCTGAAAGTAATTAACTGAGACCCTGCCATTACTCTCCATCCATCTTCTCTCAAGCATGAAGGTGACCTTACAGCATCTTCTTTGAGTGGGGTGATTGGCTGTGTAGAGTTATTTCTCCCGTCCCCAGACCAGAGAAAGACATTCCAATCTACCATTCCAAATTACATTACATTCTACTATACATTACAATCTACTATTCCAAATAAGAAATAAAATAATGAGGATGTTGTCCCTTCTGGGGATTGGTAAGAATACAGATATAAGGACTGAATGAGGTTAGCATATGTAGTGAGATAAGAAACCAATATCCCAGTAAAGTCCTGGGGATTTCATTGTTCTAAGTGTTGTAATAACTTGCAATTCAGCAATTTCCCTTTCTAGTCGGTTCCTGCAGTTCCTTTGCAATAAAACAGCTACTTTGAAGTCACCCATTGAATGTCCTGGAAGGCTGAAGCATTCTCCTACATGTTTCTCAGTCTTGTAATTTTTGATATCAGATCTGACCCTCTACCTTTATGTATGGACTGGTAACCTTCGTTTTATTGTATCTGAAGAAGTGTGTGTGCACACAAAAGCTTATACCTTGAATAAAACTCTGTTGGTCTTAAAGGTGCCACTGGACTCAAACTTACCTTTTCTTTGTTAGAGCCCCTTTCCCACAGTGTTTCAGCTTGTGTTTACAGTGGGGAATTTCAGACAGATGATATAATCCGGAAGAGGAACGGTTCCCAAACGGTTTCTGGTCTGGCATTTCAGACAGAACCGTTTTAAAACCAGTTCCCTACCGGAATATATTTGTAATTTCACACAGTATCGCTTCTGTCCTGTTCAGGAAACGGGGCTGAAGCGTTTTACCTGTCAACTGCTTCCAAGTAGTCGTCAGTTTCTTCTCCCGGATCCGATACGCTTTTTCCCCACCTTTTTTCGCCCGCGTGGGCAATCTCCGGCTTTTTTTTTTTTTTAACGTTAGCTTTAGAGCGCTATAACGCTATAGCGGTATAGCATTATAGCGCAATAGCAACATAGCAACCCCATTGGAATGCCTGCAGTGTTGTTTTATAGCACTATAGTGCTATAGCGCTCTAAAGCGAACATTTTTTTTAAAAAAGGCGCGTCGGGAAATGGCGGGGAAACAAAGCGGTGCAGTCTGAATTGCCAAACCGCTCCTGATTCGGCTCTTTTCCGGTCAGGGAAAGCCATGTGTGAAATGGCAGCCCTGTACCGGTTTACTTCAAGACGAATCAGAAACGGCTTCAATCCGGCAGAATCTTGGTAATGTGAAATTCCCGTGTGTTTCAGCTTGTGGCCAGGGGTGGGTGTTTATAAATTATGCCTAACATGGAGAAAGTGGGTGGGTGTGTATATCTATATCTAGAGACAGCAAGAGAAAGGTCGAATCTGCATTTGCATTTTTAAATCAGTTTCATGCTTCATTTGCATTTTTAAATCAGTTTTGTGCTGCTTTGACACTGTAGAGAGAGCTCATTTTTCTCCCAAAGTGCTGTAACTCAAGCTCAAACTAGATGTTAAATCTTACATGAGTTGAAACACAAGTGCCTGTCCTAACTTGAGGTCACATAGAAAAATGCAGTTGATCATTTTCAGGTCTGCCCCAATTCCCCCTCAATGAATAATTAACTGTGGTATTGTAGTTACCAACCGCCAGGTGGGGCCTGGAGATCTCTTGGAATTTCAGCTAACCTACAAACTACATAGATCAGTTTCCCTGGAGAAAATTGCTGCTTTGGAAAGTGGACTCTATGGCATTATCCTGCACCAAGATCCCTCCCCACCCCAAGCCCCCTTTCCCATGCCCCACCCCCAAATCTCCAGGAATTTCCCAATCTGGACTTGGCAGACTTATGTAGAACTTACTGCTACAGGATGCCATATTGGCTGCTTGTTAATATGGCTTTAAAGGGGATTTGTGGAGGAAAAAAAATCTGTCATTTGTGATTAGCTATGAAGGCTAACTGGAACCCCCATACTTGGGGGCAGTGTAGCTATGTATGCTAATTGCTGGGGGGCAACTATAGGGCCAGCTATAGGCCAAACTATATAGGTTTGGCCTTTCTGTCTCTGGCTTATGGGTCTTCTGGTTGTCCACTGTGGGAAAGAGGATGCTGGACTAGACAGATCACTGGACTGATCCAGCCAGGCTCTTCTTATATCCCCCCCCCCCCGTGTACAGTCTGTAGGGAACATGTTTACAACCTCCCCTGCTGTCTGTGAGAACTAGAATTGAAAATGTTCACCCCTCCCCCTATGAAGGCACATAATACTACATTTTTTCTGAAACTACTTTGATCTGGTGAGTATCTAGATGGCTCTTTCTGTCTTCAAGCCCCTGGACTCTTACCTTGAGGAAGAGGGCCCCCTCCAGTGCTCCAGTGGCAGCAAAACTCCAGCAGGATCCACAGACAGCCTGGTCTTTGACAGGGGTCACAGCACCTTCATTGGTAGCCAAAATTAAATAAGGACACATGTCAACATACCACTGTCACAATCTAATTTTTAAAAGCAATTCCCTTCCACCAACTCAATTTTCGGTATGCAAATAATCAAAGAAGAAGAATTATATATTTGGGTCAAACTAAGAACTTGGACTTTAAAGAACCAGAGTCCTCTTATTCTTAAACTAACATGCAAGGGTAATTCTCTTTGATTTTCTAGCATAACAGCACACACCAAAAGGTAATCTTCTGTGACCCTCCACAATAGGGTTGCCAACCTCCAAGTGGTGGCTCGAGATCTCTCACTATTACAACTTATCTCCAGGAGACAGAGAAAATGGCCACTTTGGAGAAATGGTTCACCTGGAGAAAATAGTTGCTTTGGAACTTGATGGTATTATGTCCCGGACCCCACTCTCCTCAGGCTCCACCCCCAAAATCTCCAGGTATTTCACAACCTGGAGCTGGCAACCTACTCTACCAGCAGTCTCAGCGCTGCCGTCTGTGCTACCTTCTCTGATCACTGCCACTTGGTTTCCCAGCACATATGAACCAGGCCCAAGTTTTTCATTTTTACGCAAGGCGATATTTGTATTGTTAAAGAAATGTAGGACCCAGCTGAGCACCTAGATCTGAGATGCCTATATGCTTACCAAAAAGCCTCCAATCCAAGCTATCTGGCAGGTTAAGGTCATTATAGCCTTGTGATGGGAAAGACCACCCATTATTGGGGCCCCCAGTTTTTAACCTCCCCCTCAGCACTGCCATCTCCTCAGCGGTATGATCAGCCAGGTGGTTCACAGTCAGTTTGTAGGACAGATTGGCTCGGTTCTTGGAGTGAACATACCTGGGAGGAAACAAAAAGGAGGCTTCAGAAACTATAGTTTTTCAGACATGACAATGATACAAGAGTCACTGTGCTGTAGTGCAGTACTGGCCTGGGACCTGGGGTTCAAGTCCCCATTCAGCCATGAAGCTCATTAGATGATCTTGGGCCAATCTCTGTTTTTCATCTTAACCTACCTAAAAGACTTGTTGTGGCTATAAAATGACAAGAGAGGAGAAGCATGCTCACTGTCTTAAGCTTCGTTGAGGAAGGTCAGATGAAACATAGGATAGACGCCTCCTTTCCCATGATACTCATCACACTACCAACTTTGTTCACAAGTTTTGCAGGCTTATCTTGTAAAACCTGCAAGAACCCATTTGACCAGAAGTGACAGTGAGACAAACAAAATCAAGGCTGCTTTTCACATGGCAAAGTCCTTGTGACAGCCCTGAAGAGTTTTGATCAGCTGTTATTCCCAGGTGTGCCCAAGGGTGATCCAGATCAGGACCACCATTCTTAGGGGAAAGCAGCTTATACCTTGTCTCCCAGTGCCTTTTTTTCTGACTTGAACATTCTAGGGTCCAGCTATTTCCCCTGCTGGGGGACCTTACCTACACTGAGGCTACATGCCCATGTGGGTCCTTTGACCTTGGGAATTGTGGTATATTGGTACTGTTGCTTTAAGAACAGTTCCCAGAGTCTCTCTAGAAGCAAGAGGCTCAGGTCTTGTGACCATAACTGGAGGAGGAGTTAGAGTTACTAAGGCCTAGTTGTGGCCTGTTCTGTTAGCTCTTGTGTTCCAATTAACACAGTACTTATGACCACTACTGCCTCCTGCGCTGACCCTTTCCCTGCCTAAAACATAACAGGAATCAACAGTCCCAGGGTCAGAAAGGACTGCTGGGGAAAACTAAATGCACCACAGATTCACACATTGGGACCCACTATCATGACTCCTGCCAGTTTTGTGGGCTTTTTCTGAACATGTGTGGAGAAGTGGCTGAACTACAACAACAACAACAGTTGGATTTCTACCCGGCCCTTCACTCAGAGTCTCAGAACGGCTTACAGCCTACCTCCCCTCCCCACAACAGATACCTTGTGAGGTAGGTGGGACTGAGAGAGCTCTTTCAAGGACTGCTCTTGAGAGAACAGCTCTGCAAGAACTGTGACTGACCCAAGGTCACCCAGCTGGCTGCATGTGGAGGAGTGGGGATTCAAACCTGGTTTTCCCAGATTAGATTCTATGCTCCTAACCACTCCACCAAACTGGTAACACAATGAGGTCTTGCTACTCCTCATCTCTGCCATCACCTCCTGTACCTCATGTTATGTATGAAGTTGTGCTTCCTGTGCTCTGTTTCCTTCTCACTCTTGTAGGTCTTCCTGAATTTCTCCTTGTAGCGCTGGAAGAGATGCTCGTGATGTCTGCTTATCTCTCCAGTAGTCCCAACAAATTCCTGCATGGGATTGACCATGATCTGGTGCTCTGATCTGGGCCAGTTTTCACACTTGATGTCTGTGGAAAAAAAAAGTGACTGGGGCTGTATTCTTTGGTTCCCTCTGGCTGCCATATGGGCTGGAACTAATCACAGAATACAGGGAGGTTGCAAGCCAAGCATTCTTCTGCACTGGAGGTAGCTATTTCCAAATGGGCGCCCCTTGCAGTTCTTCTGAAGCACCTTTTGCTTGTATGGAGGAAAGCTAGAACTGACTCTTTGTTTTGGGGGAAGAAGCAAGTGGGTGCCAGGAAATGGATCAGTGGGCAACCAGCAGGAGACGGGGTGGTGGTGTAGGGACATGGGGGATGGCTGTTGGTTGGAAAATCCTGGAAGTGATGTCATTTCTAGGAATCACCAGGGACTCTATGGTAAAACCTACAGAGGTGTGACATCACTTCTGGGTTTTCCCTGCACGTTTGGTTCTCAGTTTAACATTTGATATGACCTAGGCAATAATGAGGGAGAATTCATGGCTGGTTGTTACCAGCACCTAGAATGTAGACCACACCAATTTAGCACCCCCACCCCCCCGCCAAATTACCCAACAGAGTACAAGATCAGAATGAAAGTAGCAGTTTAGAGTTGGCTGGTTAGCCCATTCAGGATTTTAAGTTGTTGGGTGGATGATTTTATCTCTGTTTTTATGGTCTGTTTCCCACCTGACCGCTGTTTTATGACTGTGCTGTTGTTGGTTTGAATTGGTGATGGTTTCTATTACTGTTTTTTTAAACTGTTGACACTGTTGGAGTTTTGTATTTTTAATTATTGCTTCATTATGACATCTAGCTGTTTTTACTTTGTTATTGTTAGCTATTGAGGGCGGGTCACTAGAGAAGTGTCATGTACATTTTCCAGATAAATAAATATATGCTTCTTTGGGGTTAATATGGAAATAGCCACTGGACATTCCCACAAGTACATCGGCCCTTGTAGGTGTTAAGCATCAAAATCACAAGGCTATTTGTATAATAGACCACTAGGGCTGCATTCACATGATAACGATTCTCCATGTGGGTCTTTTTGCTGCTGTGAATGTAGAGGAATTTGCAGAGCATTCACACACCAGTCCTCCATGCAAGTTCCTTGCCTCAGACCCCATGGCCACCATCCCATGCCACTGGATGGCTTAAAAAAACCTGCTGTATTATAATCATGCTATGGCAATATAGAAATTATTGATTTTTTAAAGTCCTCTAGGCACATTGAAGGGAGGTGAGAGATGAAAATGGTGCCAATGTGGGTAGGACCTTAAAAATGTAAGCCTTCCCATTCATAGAGCATGTAAACATGTTTGAACTATCATTTTTTAAAAAAAGATTGTATCAAACCAGGTTTTGGAAAAATCAGAGCAAAGCAAGAGAAAACCTGGCCAGTGGGTGATTTCGGGACCACATGGTAGAGTTGCTAAAAAAACAAAACAAAACCTCAGTGCAGTTTGGACATCCAATTGGAGCAACCCCCCCCCCGGGGAACAACAGAGGATGGGTCAATTTGGCACCCAGAATTAAGGGAACAGTGTTATTTTGCACATACCATGAGGGAGATCGAAGACATTATGCGGAAAGCTCTGGGAAAAGCTGGTGTAGTCAATCTCATACTTGTCGTAATGGGAGCCCAAGAGGGTGTTGTATCCCGACATCTCATAATGCACAGGCACAAGCCCTGTGGAGGTATCTGCCACCCATAATGTATAGATGTTTTTCTTCTTGCCCCAGTGTGACATGCTCTCCAGCACTGTACAGTTCCATCCATTGTAGGTTTCCTGTCGTACAGCCTGGAATCAGCAATGGGAAAGAAGGGAAGAGAGTGAATACTTATACTCAATACTTATACTCAATACTTATACTCCACTTTTCCTCATGGCACGACAGCTAATAAATCACCATTTGAAATATACAGAATAAAACAGAACCCAAAATAATCCTTTCCTCTTAACAGATACCTCCATTAAAAGCCCAGGGAAACAAAATGGCTTTGCAGAGCCTCCTAAACATTTCTAGAGATGGCACCCCTCCCCAACGTCGTCAGAGAGCCCATTCCACTGAACAGGAGCTAAATAGTAAAGGCACATGCTGTAGTTGATACCAGCTAGACCACCCTAAGCAGGTAGGACTGCAACTGGTCCTTTACATAAGTGGGACCTGAGCTGTTTTGGATCTTTAGTCCGGTGGTAGAATGAAGGCACCATCACTACCACATCACTACTCCATCAGGCACCATCAGTACCCCAGTGTACACACGTGTGCACACACACACACATCCCAAGAGAGAGTATGAGGCACTCCTGAGGCATTCTGAGGCACTCACCTGGAACTCTGTTAGGGCAGGGAAAACATTTTGAGGCTTAATGGGAAACTCAGATGTGCCATTGACCTGGAAACATTTCCTGATATTCAGGCTGGTTTCTGTAGTTTCTGGGGTTATCTTGAAGCTGGCCCCAAAAGGCAGCAAGGAGCCAAGCTGGTAAGTGACCACCTGGCCTGATGCAAGAAGAGAAACATGGATGATTTCATTGCCTTGGAAAACACACCCACTCCTTATTTAATGAGCATTTCCAGCCCACCCTGTCTCTCATGCTAAGTCGGATAAGTCAGATTTCTTTATAATAAGGCCACATAACTTATAGCACCATCTTTCTCTCAGCCTAACATACCTCACAGGGAGTGTTCCCTCTAAGATGAGTTAGTGTGAGCAAGCTCACAGCTTTTAGCCTCTGGCTCACACATTTTTGTCTTAGCTCAGAAAGCATTGCTTCAGAGCAAACTAATTTATACAGTAGCCAAATTGCTCGCTCACAACTTTAATGCCAGTAGCTTACAAAGTAGAATTTTTGCTCACAAGACTCCACAGCTTAGAGGGAGCATTGCTCACAGGGCTGCTGTGAGGATAAGGGGAGGACAGTGTTGTATGCTGCTTTGGGTCCCTATTGGAGAGAATAGCAGGGTATAAATATATCAAGCCATTGGCATGTTTGTTTCATTGAAAGCCAGTGTGACACATTGGTCAGACCAGTAGGTTGGGGGCTACACAAACTCAAATTCCCACTCATACATAGAGTTCAGTGGGCAAGTTAATTCACCACACGGGATTGTTATGAGGAGAAAACAAGGAAAGGATGCTATAGTCAGGAACATCTTCCTCTGCTTTTTTAAAAAAATGAAAAGCAGTTTGGGGAGCGAGCTGTTGTTAGAGATAGCAGGGGAGAGAGGGTGCTTGACACTTTCCCCAGTGCTTTTCTACTTGAAATTACTCCTCTATTCTTCCCACACCAGTTTTCTCCCAGCAGAGTGATGTATGTTTATCCTGTGAAGAGCCCCTGTCTCAAGAAACAAGCAGTTAAGTCAAACCTTGTGATGTAGTGCCAATCACTTGTGCTAAACATACATGTGGAAAAAGACAGATTTCTACACACAGAGCAGTAACTTTTTTCATTAGGCTACTGCCAGTCTGCATACCATGATAATATTGGATTCGGCTGTTTCCTTCTGTCTCGTTGAACCAGGCCTCAAAGGGCTCCTCTATTTCAGCATAAGGCAGTTTTAGAACCCCTAAAGGAAGGAAGATGGTTGGAACTAGTTAGCCTGGGAACAGAGATAAGGTTGCCACAGTCTCCAGGTGATGGCTGAAGATCTCTGGGAATTACAACTAGTCTCCATTTCAGGTTGCCAACCTCTTGATGGGGCCTGGGGACCTCTCACTATTACAACTGATCTCCAGACAACAGAGATCAATTCCTCTGGAGAAAATGGCTACTTTGGCGCGTGGATTGTGTGGCATTATACTCCACCAAGGTCCCCCTCCCTAAACCCCGTCCTCTCCAGGCTCCACCCCCAAAATCTCCAGTAATTTCCCAACCCAGAGCTGGCAACCTTAGCAATGGCCTCTGGAAACATTATGATGTTTGTCACAAAGTGCATAGTCTGTTTTGATCTGCTCAAAGGCAGGGTACAGTGTCTGAATCCATCCCCTTTCAGATCACAATTCACTCACTCAGCCACTGTGCTAACAATTGATCACATTATGGGCTTTCGGAAGTATAGAAATTGTCCCCTTCTCCATCATCTGGAAAGGGCCTGCTCAAGTATCACTGGTCTGAACCATGTAGTATAAGCACTGGGCCCAGAGTCGGTAGAAACAGGCCTGTTCCATAGCCCCTCCCCCGCAATGAAAAGTTTATTTGTAGCATTTCTTTCTGATGGGTTGAAAGTTTGGAATATCCCCCCCACACACAAAAACCTGTTGAGACTTTAGAAGGGCTGAGATGCACAACAGACTTTCCTCCTGCCCACCTATCACAAAACCCTGATGCATCTCAGAGAACAAATCACTAAACAGGCAATCAAGCAAACATTCAAGGGTACCAAGAAGAACCTAGTATTACCTGTGGCCTGATAGGCATCCCCAAACATGACAGGTGTCTGCAGAGGTTTGCATTCCATTGCTGAAACAGAAAAATAGTTTGTTTTTAATAGGTCCCCATATTGATTTATTCCTTTCTGAGCTTGCAGCAAAAAGTATCAGCTCACAATGATCTCTCCCCAGGGACACAGATGTAAAACGACACAGAATGGCAAAAGAAACAGAATCTGAGTCTTTGGTGGTTGTTTTTCTAAGAGAAAAATCATGCCAAGGCATAAACAACTTAACATAATTGCCCATAGCTCTCAACCACCCAGGAGGGCTTCATTTAATCACACAAGGTATTTCTACATTCTGCCTGGGATTTAGCACTTGCTCACCATACAGCTAATATGCGGGATCATACTCTTATAGACAGATTTACCAAGGAAACAAGTCCACAGCACGACAACCAGCACCCCCATTCTTGCAGCATTCGCTGATCAGACACACTGCTCTAACAGGCCCCTTAAAAAGGAGCAACGTTGTTAAGCAAAGGTCAGTTAGCCAATGATTCAAGCTGGACCCTCCCTAAAGGTGGGATCAGAAAGGTTACTGAATTCTAGAATGGGGCTGGGAAAGGCTGCTTAGAGCTCCCCCAAAAGGGAGCAGTAAGTCTGGCTATCAGATTTTCCAGAAAACCATGTTAAAAGAAATCATGACCAAAGCAATTGATCACTGCAGGGAAGCCCAGGAACAGGGCCATGCAACCCTTCTCCAGCTGTTCATCTTCCAGCAACTGTTATTGGGAGGTATTCTGCTTCTGAACATGGAAGCTCCAATCATCTATCATGTCTAGGAGCAGTTGATGGACCTATCATCCACATATTTGTCTAATCTCTTCTTAAACCCACCTAAAGTAGCAGACATCTCCACACCTTGAGATGATGAATTCCATAAGTCAATGATATTTTGTCAAGATATATTGGGTTGGAGTCCACAAATCTGTTCCATTTATGGTGGCAATTTTCCTCAGTACAAACCTTGTGGGGGAAGACTCATTGCGTGGGGGGAAAATGCCAGTGGAACAGATTCATGGGATCCAACCCAATTTCTTATGCCTATTTTGACTCTGCCAGTCAATTTCACTGTGTGACTCTGAGTTCTAACATTATGACAGAGGGGAAATAATCCTTCTCTATCCACAACATTTATTTCATTTTATCCCCTTACACATCTTTTTGAAATTATTTACTTTATTTATACGTCACGTTTCTCTCCAATTGGGACCAAAAGTGGCTTGGAGCATTCTTTCTTTCTCCATTTTATGCCATCACAAAAATGACATATTGAACCCTTGATCATTTTGGTTGCCCCTTTATTTACCATTTCTGAGCCTAGTAGGGTTGTCAACTCCAGCTTGGGAAATTCTTGGAGATTTGGAGATGATGCCTAAGGAGGACAGAGCGGGGTGGGAGGGAGCTCAGCAGAGATGTGATGCTGTAAGAATCTGCTCTCTAAAACTGTCATTTTCTCCAAGGGGAACTGTAGTCTGGAGATGTAATTCTGGGAGAACTGCAGCCCCCCCAAGGCTGGTAACCTTACTGGCTGCAGTTTACTGGCTGCAGTTAAAAGCAGGATGGATTAAGTGTTCCCTCTGTCCAATCCAGCAGGCATCCCTTGATGTTCTTAAAGAGGAAATGAGAACATGGAATACTTAAGATTTCATTCCTATGATTGTCTTTGCTTACTCTTCTTGCTCCTAACTCATCTGGTTTCTGTCCCAAGGTTGAAAACCATGTGTTCTGCTCCTTTTGGTCAGAATGCCCTCTTCAAAACCATAACAGAGTCAGATAAGAAGCCAGACCTTTGAACTAGATTCTGAACCAGAACTTTAACATCTTAAATTGTGTTCAGACCAGTTGCCTTGCTTGGTCAAAGTTACAAAGGAAAAGCTTTTCTTTCCAGCTCCATACTGGAGGAAAGCAGCAGCTTTTTGCAGTCCCGATTGGGCTGCAGAGCACAGTGGAAACTGCCATTGATCCCCAGCACCTTTGGCAGGCCTCCCCAGAGCACGTGCAAGACCTCAAGAATCTTGAGTCACCCGGAAGATTAATAACACAATCATAATTAGCCCCTTCTGTGTGGTTCAGGCGTGTATGTGCCCCTGCTGCCCCAAACTCCCTCATCTGTCATGCCAAGGGTTGCCATACTTCAAGTGGGCCCTGGAGAACTCCCAGATGTACAACAGATCTCCGGACAACATAGATCAGTTCCTCTGGACAAAACAGCTGCTTCAGAGGGTGGACTGTCTGCCATTATACCTTGTTGAGGTTCCTCCCCAGGCTCCACCCCCAGGTCTCCAGGAATTTCCCAACTCAGAGCTGACAACCCTTTACTTTCTGTTCCCATTTGGTGCTTACAGAGCCTTGGAACTGGGGAGGGGAGGGAATTTGCAGCACTTGGTTCCTCTTGCTGTGTCTCTCCTGTATAGCCTGGAGTGACAGCTTAGTCACTGGCCTGCTTCCAAGCCCCTTAGGGTTGCCAGCTTTGGTTTAGGAAATACCTGAAGATTTTGACAGTGGAGCCTGGGGAGGGTGAAATTGGGGAGGGGAGGGACCTCAGCAGGGTCCACCCTCCAAAGCAGCCAAAGACACTGGAACACCAAAGGTCTCAGATTTTGACATTTCTATGCAAGGTTCAAAGTTAAGCACACTTTCGAGGTCCAGCAGTGGAGCCTCTCATTTCTCCTTCCCTACTATTTCCTCTTTCCCTTTCCTGAAAAGCCCCCATAGCCTCTCCCCTTTTCCTGCTTCCTTCTCCCTTTCCTACCCAACAGCCTACTGACATTTATCTGCCCCCCATCTTCAGTTTTCCCTCCACTCCCCCCAAGCAGCCTCTATCTAGGAAAGCTATGGCCCAGTTGTGTGGTGCTGACCACTGCGCCAGGCCCACTTGCATGGTAGGGAACCTTCAAGGACTTGTGAGGGGCACCTCACTTTTCCCTGTATTCTCCTCCTCACACTTTCCCCTCTTTCCCTCCTCTTGGCAACCGCCATATCCTCTCTCCTTTCTCTGCCTCATTCTTGCCTTCTCAGCCATTCACCAACTTACCTTTTATCTGCCTCTCATCTTCAGCTATTTTTATTATTTACTTCATCGATACCCACCCTTCTTCCCAGTGGGACCAAAGCAGCTTATATGTTTGCATTACTCTCCTCTCTTCCTTTTTATCCTCACAACAACCCTGTGAGGTAGATTAGGCTGAAAGTATATAACTGACCCCAAATCACCCAGCAAGCTTCCACAGCAAAATGGGGATTTGAACTTGGGTCTCCTAGACCCTACTCTGAAGCTATAACTGCTATACCACACTGGCTTTCATAGGGTGGCTGCTGTTGAAGAGTAGCATGCAGCCTGGCCTAGGTGAGTCATGGAAATCAGGTGGTATCAACTCACCAAGTGGTGGCTGTCAGACCTGGCTCTGAATGAGTCTTCCCTCAAAACCCAAACTGGGAAAGGACCCTGCCCCCTCCCCCTGCCTTTTAGTTACTGAAACTAAGTTTTGGAGTGCTGTGCTTGCCTGCCTAGCAATGTCCAGTGAGGGAATCCATTTGTTAAAGCTACAGGCACTCCTTTTATTATTCTTGGCATTTTTATCTCCCCAAAGTTTTTTTTTTTTAAAGATTTCAGATTTTCCTGCAAACCTGAGGCATTGTTCAGGTTTGTAGAATGATCTGTCTTCCCCATTCACAGCCCTAGTCACTGTACTGGATCCAGTATGCTCAGATCTGGCCAACTTTGCTATTAGAATATACAAGAAGAGGGACCTATGATACTTGCGGGGGGGAGTATTCCCCATGGCTCCTGGCTTGCGGAAGCAGGAGGACCTCAGGGCTGAGGAGGAAGCGGCCACAGGTAAGCTTCCCCCCCGGCATCAGTGGCGAGGCCTGAGTGGTTCCAAGCCACCGGGCCCACCAAGCTTCCCTCCCTCCCTCCCGGCTCGAGGGTGAGGCCCATGCAACTCCCAGCTCCTGGGCCTGCCAAACCTTCTCCCTGCCCCAAGCTGCGACAGCAAGGTCCTTGTGGCTCCCAGCCGCCAGGCTGGCCAAACCCCTCCTGCCCCCCAGCCCTGATTGTGAGGCCCACGTGGCTCCCAGCTGTCGGGTTGGCCAAACTTTCTTCCCCTCTGGCACTGACAGTGAGACCTGTGCGGCTCCCAGCCGCCGGGCTGGCCAAATCTCCCCCACCCCCTGGCCCCGGTGGTGAGGCCTGTGTGGTTCCCAGCCGCAGGGCCTGCCAAACCTTCTCCCCTGCCCCCCCGGCAGCGACAGCAAGGCCCATGCAGCTCCCAGCTGCCAGATCAGCCAAGCTTCCCTCCCCGCCGGCACTGTGGTGAGGCCTGAGCAGCTCCCAGCTGCTGGGCCCACCAAGCCTCCCCCCCGGCAATGGCTGTGAGGCACTGTTCTCAGTGCATTCTCTGTGCATGTGCAGGGAATGCTTTTTTACTTTTGGGGGGATTTAAGTATCCCCCGTATAGTTTTTTAAACTTTTCAGATTTTTCTGCACACCTGGGGACTGCTCCAAGTGTGCAGGAAAATCTCTCTGCCCCCTATATGCCCCTGATGTGTGGATTTAGATATCCGCATAGAGGGGGCCTCTTGGTTATTAGATATATAGATAATAAATCCTGGTTATGTCTGAACTAAGCAGAGCTTTAAAAAATTGGGGAAAGGATGTCTCCATCATCCCGTGCCCCCCTACCCCAATCCATGCATGTTTGTTTGGCATAATCTGTTTAGGATTTTAGAAATGCCAATCCAATAAGTAAGTTCAGTATTAATGTCCTCTCCATACTGCAGATGGTCACAAACAGAGTGTCTGGCCTAAATCTGCCAAATAAATTCATAGCAGAGGTGAGATTTGCTGTGACTCCCTGGGTTCATAGACTGAATCTCACTCCCTGAGATTTTGTGGTTGGCTCAGCCTCTTGTGGCTGCCATTTGTGCCCACCACCCAGTGTCAGAATTCCAAAGGTATAGCACTAGAGAATCACGGCTCATAATATCCAGAGAACAAGAGAAAAAAAGCTGTATACATGCACTAAATAATGCAAAAACAATACTATATTGTAAACAATTCTAACAATAGAATTCAAAAATGTATGACAAAAATACAAGTGAAAAAGAGGTCCAAAACATAAAGTTTGAGTTGACAAAATTTTCTGGACCATCCTGTCGTTTTGAAGGTCTTCATCTGAACTGGACTATGTATATCAGTTGTCTCATAGTTTCCATCCATTGTTGAATAAAAACAGCAATATAGACAGTACTTCGATGTTTATATGTAGCATAATTCTGCAAGCAATCAACAGTTTCTCTGTGAAGGTAAGGTTACAATTGAAGATGGGCCATCTAGGTGGAAGGAAGCCCTTTGCTATGCTAGGTCTCCCCCCCACCCCCCGCTGTTATGAATCAGAACCAAGCATCACAATTGAGATTTCAACATACTTCACACTAAGACAGTGATCCCCAACAAGGTTTCCCTGATGCTATGGAACCCAAACAAAGCACCAGTCCTGGCTTTCCTCCATTTCATTTGAGCCTGGATGTGCTTTGGAAGGACTGAGGAGGCATCATGTTTGTGCCTGCAGGGAGCACTCATTCAGAAACAGTTGCCTCCAGCATAAGAGAATGCTTGGCCAGAAAACTCCTGAAGGCAGCCGTTTTGTGGTGGCGTCCACTACTCTTTCTCAAAATTCCAAAAGTGCCCACAGGTGCAATGTTTGAGTACTCCTGCACTTGGAAGTACTGTCTTTATACTTTTGTGTGCCCCATAACACAAAAGTTAGTTCACAGTAGGGTAAGATGGTAACATACCTTACATTTTAAAGAGTCTGCAGTCACAAGACTCTAATATAATACTCAAGTTGCAATACCAGCCTTTGTTCTAGCTGGTGTGCCGCAGGAGATTGTCTCAGGAAGGGACAATCCCAATGCAGCAAAAAATTTCTGCAAAGTTTGACAACTAAGGTAACTTTGCTTGTCAGTGAAATTCATATTCATACACAGCCTCCCCCCACTCCTGACTTAGGAAATGCAGCACACACTTCTCAAAAGACCAGGGTACTACAGCAATAGTGTCCATGAGCCTCAAGGACAGATAACAGAATGGAGACTAATCAGGCTAAAGGAGAAGCTAGTATTATCTTGACACTATACCTACTGTGATTCTCTCTTGTCCTAGTCACAACACCACCATCACTGCAACATCAGGGGCAGAAAGTAGGGTGGAAGTCAAATCATTATCTCTGTGTAAACAATTTTTCAGCTTCTGCAGAGTTAATCAGAAGGGGTTTTTTCCAGTTGAGTTATGCTGACATGGGTCTCTATCCAGCATGAACCAATCCATACCCCAAATAGAACTGCCAGCTTTTATGAGCCCCCTCTTCCTGTGCCTTTAATAGCAGCTTGATCTGTGGCCATCAGCAGCTGGTAAGTTTTTATCTTCAGGACATGAAAATCTTCACTTTCTGATTCCTGCTTGAGCACCTACCAATTCAGCTCATGTCCTGTTGACCACTGACAAACAAGGAGCTGAATTTTTGAGACTGTCCATTCATCGACCAGTTTGTGGCTGTTCATCAGCTTGCTTCAACTGTTCCTTCCTAACAGTACAGTGAAGTGGAAATTACTTGTTAATGCATGCGTATTCTCACACAGCCTGATGGTTCCACTTCCCAACAGCAGGCAGTTGTTTTAAAAGTGACATCGTATAATTTGCTCATAACTGCTGTGTTTTTGAAAAAAATACTGCCATTCAGCTTGCATCTCATAGTCCTTAGCAATGTTGATAGCTGCCAATGTATTTGGATTGGCATTGTTTTTGCACATGCACAGTTTTGCAAAAACCTGATGCGACCCTGAATAGCAGGTATTTGAATTAAGAACATAAGAGAAGTCATGTTGGATCAGGCCAATGGTCCATCTAGTCCAACACTCTTTGTCACAGAGTGGCCAAAGCCCAGTTGCCATCAGGAGGTCCAACAGCAGGGCCAGAATTATTCTGTGCTGAATCAAACAAACCCAGTAATGGGCTTATGTCTGATTGATACAGTTGAAGAAGGTAAGTTTGATCCTTGGAACATGCTGTCTATGATATTTGTAGCATCTCTATTTACAATCCCAATAGCTGTGTTTGGAAGCCATGTTGGCTTTGATTGCTTTCACTTCAGAAACTGTCACCCACTATTTTTGATCTCTACTGTAAGATCCCCACCATTTTTATTTTTTGGCAAATTGAGTATCTTCCTGCTGAAAACCTTGGCAGAGAAAAAAGACAGGCACAATACAAATTTTTGCTCCTTCTGGGAAACTAGGAGGAGTAATTTTCAGTCAGGGAAATGGCACATGGGAGTAGAATTAACTCCTTCGCTTCCCCAGTTCTATAACCTTAATCCATATTCACATCTCTGTGGTGACTTTTTGCAGCTAAATAACATGTCAGGTAGAGCACAATCATGGATCCCCAATATCATGTTTTTGGTCTTCAGGGTGTTGCCCCAGTGCCGCCCAGTAGAGTGAGCTTTATGACAGAGAGGTAATTGAAACTGGGTTGTGCAGGTCAAAATATTAAATGCAGAATCCTGCACTGATTCTGGCTTCTCTATGCCAAGAAAAACTGGGGGGGAGAAGATAAAGCCCCCTGCCTTATTTTTATCTTCATGCACCCATTTGTCCTGCATAGCATCAAGTCCTTTACCCCATTTCATACCATTCATATTTCAAATACTTCCAAATGTACATAATCTGACCCACTGTGTTTAGATTGAGAAACCAACTTTAATCCACCAAAACATCAATGGGGAATGGAACGCCAGCCCCTGCCTCCTCTCTCCTCCCTTCTGTTCAATCACAGAGGTGATGGTACAGTCTCTCAGAAGAAAAGCTGTGGGTTTGCATTGGCTAAGCAAAGACCCCTTGAACAGCTTCTTATACAGCCATGCTTGGATGTTTTTTGGTGTGGTGCCAGAGCAGGGCATGGGTGTGTCAAGATGGTGGCACTCAGATGGGTTTTCATGGTTTTTTTCTATGTTGTCCTTCGTTTTCATAAATCCAACCACTTCATTTTCGTTTCTGGTTTCCCTTGCAAAAGGGACTCAGGTTAGAATTATCCTCTTGTTTTGAAAGAGCACCTGAATATTTTTTTTCCTATTTGCAAATGTTATTGATTTTTGAAAAGCTGGCTCTGGAGATTGGGAGGCAGTACCTGGGGAGGGCAGAATTTGGGGAGGGGGGGAGCTCAGTGGGGATGTGATGCCTTAGAGTTTGCCATCTGAAGCTGCCATTTCCTTCAGGGGAATTTATCCTTGTAGTCTGGAAGTTAGTTATAATTCTCAGAGAAATCCAGGCCCCTCCTGGAGGTTGGTAACCACAGTTCCTGGAAGGCATTCCTCTCTCCCACCCCAGATCGTAATGTGGCTGCCTGTGTTTTCTGAGCCCATGCCAAGTTGCTGATTATAACATTTTAAGACTTATATGAGCCGGGACTAGCCACTCTCCTATGAACCTGCCTGAATACTGAGACATTCATATGGATGTACCCCACCCCTGACTGCCTTCAGATGTGAGCCAGATAACCCTGAAGGAAAGACCTTTATCTGTTGTGGCACCTCACTTGTAGAATTCTTTTCCCTGGCATGCTGCCTTGTGCTTAATTCACTAGCCTTCTTGCACTAGAAAAATTTGATCCAGGGTTTAGGAATAGTTTAGGGGTCCATTCCCAAGCCCCCTTTTTTGTGGGTGAATATTTAGACTTCCATTATAAGCTTCTGCTTTAGTCTTGATGCTTTTTCCCCCCCATAATCTTTTTTATTAATTTTCCATTATATATATATATATACTTTAACACATCCAAAATAATAAGTCACACAAGTAATACTTATTTTGATCATTCCATCTGTCTAATACATTGTTACCCCATTAATTTTACCAGTCATATATTTCCTGCGTCTCGTCCTAGCTCCCTTAATTACATCTAATAACTTATCAAAGTTATCAAATAATAATAGAAATCTTCTCCAAATATTTAGTTATTTTCCTCCCTGTGGAACTATACTTAGGATAATCAGTATCTTACTTTCTGCTGAGATCACCTGAGAGCCAAAACTTTGAGATTTTCTTCTTCTTTTTGACAATTTACACGCTGTCTAAATCTGTGACCTAAAAATATTTCTAAATACACAAATTAAATACTAATACTAATTTCCTATTATCAACACCCCATACAATAGAAAGCCCACACAGTATAGGACACCAAACAAAAACCAACATATGTAAGGCACAAGATTACAGTCCTCAATGCCATTTTTCCAAAGTATCATTTCAAACAAAAGCCAAACAGAGATTCTCATCATTAAGCACTCTTTTCCTGAGAGAATATTATCTACCCAAAAGACCAGGTTCTACTATAGAATTTCCTTTAGGTATTTAGTTGTTTTCCTCCCTGCACATTTATATTTATGATAAT
This sequence comes from Gekko gecko, assembly GCA_029375565.1. Taxonomy (NCBI): domain Eukaryota; kingdom Metazoa; phylum Chordata; class Lepidosauria; order Squamata; family Gekkonidae; genus Gekko; species Gekko gecko. Next base: position 209,306,989 of record JAPDNY010000005.1, on the reverse strand, counting down.
CAGTACCATATTTTCTATTTAGATCACTTGCGAGCTAGGAAAAAAACAAACAAACAAACAAATCAAAACAGAAAGAAGACTTTAGGATCTTTTCTTCTTAGACTATACATAATTCCAAAGACACAATTAAATCCTAGTTACCCAGTAACACCTTATTTAAACTACTATCTATTACCCAACCCTACACCATAATTACACTAAATCATACCCTTACTATTTCATTAATTCCAGTCAATACCGAATTTCCACATAATAACGCTGAGATACAAAAACAAAAATAGACAGAAATTCCAATTAAGTCAAAAACAGTGCAGAAATTCTCAATATTGTCCTGACGCGCAGACTGCGTAAGCAATGTGTAGCCACCTTTAGCCACCAGGATTGTGCAGCAACTCCAGCACTTCAGCAGAGTAACTGATATATAGCACCACACAGAGTCAGAACTGTGGAAAACTATATACAGTGTTTATTCACAAGATGCACCAACAAACTGCTCCGCCAGACACACACACTGAGAGAGGAAGAACTGTACAGTACAAGACATTTACATTTATACATATGACAACCAATCAGCATCATGCTGAGTCATTGCCCACTGACCTCATACCTGGGCCGGTCTGAACAGGTCAGGACTTGTTCCAAGCAGCTTGCCAGTTGTCAGTTAGATCATGCTGATCTAGCTGCTGGATATTAACAACCAGCACTCCCCCTTAATAGACCTCAAAGTTAGATCAGATGCAATTGCTTCCTAAGGGCCAGGAATTTGGTTTCATCTACACTCTTTGTAAACACATCAGCAATGTTTTCCTTTGATGAACACTGTTGTAAAGTAACAAGTTTCCTCTGTACAGTATCTCTCACATTTTGATACCTGATGTTTATATGCCTGGACCTAGGCTTAATCCCCTGGGAATCAGCTATTTGTGTTGCAGCTGCATTATCACACATTACAGTCATTGGCATATTCCATTTCACATCAAAGTCATCCAATAATTGTTTTAGCCACTCCAATTGAATAACACATTCATTAATGGCTGCAAATTCGGATTCACACGTACTGGTCGAAATAAAATATTGTTTCACTGATTTCCACATAACCAAGGATCCATTTACAAATATTACATAGCCAGTAGTAGACTTGGCATCATTGTTTGTACCCCATTTGGAGTCACTGTAGGCCAGAACCTGTTGAGAATGGTTCCCTTCCAGTACCAACTTGTATTTGGATGTGCCCCTTAAGTATTTTAAGACTCTTTTGGCAGCATTCCAATCTCTTACATAGGGCTTTGAATTCTTTCGGCACAGTAAATGGACTGCATTGCTAATATCAGGGCAAGACCATGTGGCAAGATAGGTCAATGAACCCACAAGTGATTGGTACAATTGTTTTTGTTCAAACAGCTTATCATCTGGCTCCCTAACATAGCCAGTGGACATAGGCGTTGAAACAGGATTCGCATTAGCCATCTTGTACTTTTCTAACAAGGTTTCAATTTTGTTTTCCTGGCTAATGGTAAAGTAGACCTTTTCATTTCTGGCAATCTCCATACCCAAATAGTACTTGATTTCACCCAGATTCTTCATTTTAAAGTGCTGTTTTGTAGTTTCCTCAAACCAAACCAACTGAACATTGTGTTTGTACATAAAACAGATATCATCGACAAACACCATTAGATAGCACTTATCTCCATTGATTGTCTTGTGGAACATGCATGGGTCAGCAACACTTTGTTTAAACCCCATGATGGTCAAAGGACCAGTGAGACATACATTCCATAAATGCCCACTCTGTTTTAAACCGTATAATCCTTTTTTCAACCTTAACACCAGGTTGGGATTTGGACTCTCAAAGCCAGGTATTTGTTTCATGTATAGCTGCTCATCCAGAGCTGCATTCAGATATGCAGCTGTGAAGTCAAAATGCTGAACCTTCAACCCTTCTGCACCTGCCTTTGACAATGCTACATTCAAGGTGTTACTTTTTACTGTAGGAGCAAACGTTTCATCATAGTCCACCCCTAACTCCTGAGTATACCCCTGGGCTATTAATCTAGCCTTCCTCTGAGGCATTTCACCTTGCACAGGTTTCAGTTTGTACAACCATCTGCACCCTATGACTTTTTCCCCCTCAGGCAATTCAGACAGTCCAAACACTTTGTTTGTGCATAGAGAATCATACTCCACTTGCATTGCTTTTAACCAAGCCTGCTTTTCATTTTCTTGCATCATAGTTACATCATTGTAACAAGTAGGTTCCTTTGCACACACAAAATTTGCCACTTGTGTTTCAAATCCATATCTTTGTGGCGGAACACCTTTTGTACTTCTCTCAGACCTCCTGAGTGTGCTGCTTTCTGTTTTAACACCACCTGTTACACTAGGCTGAGAAGAACTTGCCTCTGGAACCTCAGAACTTAAATCAGTATTTGTTTCACCAGTAACAGGTAACACTGTTTGCTCAGGTAGAGAGTTTGCATGAATATTGTGCCAATTCTTGCCCTCAGAAAAATTGGCAGATCTGCTGAAAGTGATCTGATGGTGGTCATTAGAGAATCTGTAGGTTTTCATACCTGACTGATATCTCAAAAAGAGCAACTGCTTTGATCTGGGACCACCCTTTCTGCGCTGATCTACAGGTATGTTAACCCACGCTTTAGATCCAAACACATGCAGATAATTCAACTTTGGCATTTTTCCATGAAGCAGAAAGAAAGGAATGTTATTCAAGACCCTTGACCAAGTCCTATTTGATACATATACTGCACACTTCAAACTTTCAGCCCAAAATGACTTTGGTAACTGGGCATCAGCCAACATTGCACACATAATGGTCTGTAGGGTGGAGTTTTTTTGTTCTGCAACCCCATTCTCGGGTGGTGCCGCTGGGTTAGCAACCCTGTGTTTAACCCCTATTTTCTGCAACCATTGCTGCATTGCATTTGACATAAATTCTCCCCCCATATCAGTTTGCATGGCTTTTAACTCACCCAATTGGTTTCTTACTTTCTTGTGCCAGTATTTCAAGGTTTGGCAAGTATCAGCCTTACTCTTTAAAATATAAAGCCACGAAAAATGAGAATAATCATCCATTATCACCAACGCATAACGATTATGAGACAAACTAGGTGGAAACGGCCCCATTAGATCCACATGCACTAATTGCAAAGCATGCGTAGACACCCTGTCACTTTTACAAGCTACAGGAAATGCCTGTGACTTAACTTGTTTGCAGACCTGACAGTCAAGGAAAGTTTTACAATCATTCACTCCTTCCCTGCCTGTTAGAGCTAGAGTTTGATTTATGGCATGGAATGAAGCGTGGCCTAAACGATGATGAAGAAGATGTAAACATTCATGGTGTGGATTCTTGTTCCCAGGCACGCTTGCTGTCGCTGCCGTTTCAGGGCAATCTAATACATACACACCATTTTTCAAGTTAGCAGTAGCCCTCACCTTCCCACCTTTGCTAATGCTGCAAGACTCATTTGCAAACACTATTTCAAACTGAGCTCTGTCCAACGCCAGGACACTGAGCAAATTGTTCTCAAGGGAGGGTACACAGAGGACATTCTGAAAAGTATGGCTTAGACAGGAAATGGTTAACTCCCCACAGTAAGCTGCAGCAGCCACGTGACCATCAGCCAGGGTCACATGTTGTAGTTGTGCTTTTCATTGATTTTGGAGCATATCTGGAGCCTTACAAAATATTTGACTCGCTCCACTATCTAACACCCAGTCATGTGTTAAATCAGTACCTGTCAACACAAGCGAGGCATTAGGACGTTTAGACAACATGTCCTGCTGTCCACTGACAGGTTTCTTCTTCTGCTGCAAGGGACAGGTTTTTCTCAGATGGGACACAGACCCACACAGGAAGCATTTTTTCACACGCAGAGCTCTTGCCGGCTCACATTTCACGCTGAGTTCCTCTCTCCGCCTGCAGCTGGCCCCTTGGAATTCCACAGGCTGGGCATGCTGCCAGGAAACAGAAGAGTGCTTGGTGTTGATTTTAGCCTCGTACTCCAATGCATGGCCAACAATCATTTGGAGATTTAATTGATCAACAGGTAAACCTTCCAGGGAGGTGACCAAAGTGTCAAATTTTTCATGAACTTAATAAAAAATAACACCTGTCCTCCTGGCTTATAGTCTTTCCTCTTCCCTGCAACTGCTGAAACAGCTCTGTCAGAGCGTTCACATGCTCCTGGACAGACTCTCCTGGAGCTTGAAGCTTTCTGTACAGGTGTCGCATCAAGGACATAATAGTACCTGCTGACATTTGCACATAGACAGCTTTAAGCGAATTCCAAGCTGCCTTTGCATCAGCTGCAGATGAAATATGTATTAATTGGTCATGACTCACAGCCAGAACGATGCATGCCAGAGCCTTCTCGACCTTTGCCACATCTGCTGCTGGAACTGGATCAGGAGGGTCGTTAACGTACACCCGGAGCCCTTCCCTGATGAGATAGTGTTTCTTCCGATACGCCCACGTATCATAATTCGTGGGGGTCAGCTTGTCCACCACCTGGGTTGTTGGCACCAAAGCCATGCTTCCTCTGGCTTTTTCAACACGCTCGGGCTGGAACTGTTATCAGTCTCTCTCTCACACACAGCGTGACTCACCACAGCCAAGGCTTTCCCGGGCAGGCTTGTTCACTCCCCCACTCCTGGAAGAAGTCAGCACCCTCAGCTCCTTGTCCACTGCGGCATGCTCACTCTTGGTCTGGCTCACCGGCATTGTCCAGATAGCAGTGCTGGCTGTCAGACTCACCGGTCCCCGACAGGCACAAATCCCCACTGGGCTGGTAGGCTCACCGTTGCTCTGGACGGTCCTCCCGCGAGGCTGGGCCCATAACCGGGATGCACTGAGCCAAAAAGAGGAAACGCGGAAGAATATTCATTTTTATTGTCGCAATTCTTCCCATAAATGAGATATGCAAATCGTGCCATCTTCTAAGATCCAGTCTTATCTCTTCTAGTAATTTAGTGTAGTTGTTTTTAAATAAGTTTTTATTATTATCTGTACTATTTCATTTCCAAACTACACCACGTTCTCCCTTCTTCACCCTTTCTTGCGTCCTTCTCCGTCAGCCTTCATCAGTTCTGTCAATATCTCTGAAGAGCTCCTTTGTTGCACAGCATCAGTTCTCGCCACGTCTGTTCATTCCGTTCTCCTCCGCCTCGCTCCACTCGGCTCTCGACTCCGCTCTTCCCTCCGCCCTTCTCTGGCCGCCTTTGTCGCTCTCCCGCCTCTCAAGGGGGTTCCTCCGTCGCGTTTCCACCTCTCGTCGCCACGCCCGATCGTTTGCTCACTGCTTGCTCTTCCCAGCTCCTTTTTTGCTGTGTCAGGCCACCTGGTAAGCACCGCTATTTAAAGAGACAGGCGAAAATTATTTGTGTAGTTTAGTATGCATTTTTAATACCATGGAACCTATAACCTTTCTTTCTGACTACTTTCTTCACTTTGCGATATGTTTAGAGAAGGCCTTTTCCGTCCCCCACACGCCATCACCTGGGCCTTCTATGAGGGCACTAGGCCCAGAGAAGGCCTTTTCCGTCCCCCACACGCCATCCCCTGGGCCTTCTATGGGGGCACTAGGCCCAGAGAAGCCCTTTTCCGCCCCCACACGCCATCCCCTGGGCCTTCTATGGGGCACTAGGCCCAGAGAAGCCCTTTTCCGTCCCCCACACGCCATCCCCTGAGCCTTCTATGGGGCAGTAGGCCCAGAGGAGGCCTTTTCCGCCCCCCACACGCCATCCCCTGGGCCTTCTATGGGGCACCAGGCCCAAAGAAGCCCTTTTCCGTCCCCCACACACCATCCCCTGGGCCTTCTATGGGGGCACAAGGCCCAGAGAAGCCCTTTTCCACCCCCACACGCCATCCCCTGGGCCTTCTATGGGGCACTAGGCCCAGAGAAGCCCTTTTCCGTCCCCCACACGCCACCTTTGGGCCTTCTATGGGGCACTAGGCCCAGAGAAGGCCTTTTCCATCCCCCATACACTATCCCCTGGGCCTTCTATGGGGGCAATAGGCCCATAGAAGCCTTTTTCTGTCCCCCACACACCATCCCCTGGGCCTTCTATGGGGGCAGTAGGCCCAGAGAAGCCATTTTCTGTCCCCCACTCACCATCCCCTGGGCCTTCTATGGGGGCAGTAGGCCCAGAGAAGCCCTTTTCCCCCACACACTGCCTACTGCCCCCATAGAAGGCCCAGGGGATGGTGTGTGGGGACAGAAAAGGCCTTCTCTGGGCCCAGAGAAGGCCTTTTCTGCCCCTCTTCCCTTCCTTTCCCCCCTTTCCTTTCTTCCTCTCTCCTTTCTTTCACTCTTCCTCCTATTCTTTCCTTCCTTCCTTCCTTCCTTCCTTCCTTCCTTCCTTCCTTCCTTCCTTCCTTCCTTCCTTTCTCCAACCCTCCCTCCCTTCCACCTCCCTCCCTTCCTTTCTAGGGCCCATTGTCTTCCACCACAAAGGGCTTTTCTCCCTAGTATCTTATATTTATAAACATATCAATTTTTTTCCTTTGGTTAACCCAAATTTATTTATAATATTATATATTTATCATATTTATGTCAATCTAAGACCAGCTATTTATTATAATACAACTTAATCAATTTATAGAATAATTAATTGTCTTATTGCACATATTTTATATTTATAAACATATTGATCTATTCAATAGGTGTTGAAATAATTCCTAGATATATCGTTGTTTAATTCCTAGATATATCGTTATTAATTGCACGGTGTTATACAATTTAAACTAACTTTACTTTCAGAGACCTTTGTAAGCTTCTGTATAACTCTTGGTTTTGTCTACTATTAACTGCTATTATCTGTTTTTCATAAGATAAATTATTTATCACTGCAGCTCTTATAAATAAAATTACTTTAGGGCATGGTGAACTTGTGCTCCATAGCAGAAAACATTATTAGTGTAACTTGAGCTGTGGTTGCTTATTAATCTATCTTACATTACATATAAATAAAAGCATTTAAGAGTGCACACAGTTTGACACGTAACTTCTGGGTACTCTTATTGTAAATTTCACGGGTACCCTTGGGTCAAACTCATTTTACCACAAACAAAGAACTTCACACATGACAGTAATATAAGCAAATCAGACATAAATAATCCACAAAAGAGAGAGGAGTGAGTAACATTAAAAAGAGAGAGAGGGAGACAGAGAGACAGAGAGAGAGGGAGGAAAAATAACTATTAAAAATACTATATTAGGGAGAGGGAATCCACTTTACCTCGAGATAACAGACTTACACATACACAAACAACTACAAGACACACAAGAACACAAACTGAACACTGTTATGGACACATAGATACCTGCACATATAGTTTAATCTCCAGATAATTTCCTCTTGACACCTAAACATGTCTCAAACCTGGAATATTTTATCTTTTAACACTAGAGGACTCAACAACGTCATTAAGAGGAGAGGTATATTAACAAACTATCTAGAACAGAATCAGACATAATTCTTCTCCAAGAATCATATCTAAAACCATCTATACAAAGTAACTTAAGAGCAAAGTGGAACGGGCATGAGGAGCGGAGCCGGCAGTGCCGGGGAGACAAAGGGGGTTGGATGGCAGGCGAGGGGGACACACACACACACAGCCCACACGAAAAAGACCAAGATAGGGAAAGGGTCCCGCCGTTCTTGGAAGAAGCCTCAGTGGGCTTCCTTCCAAAGAAATGTGCCCAAGAGCAGGCTGTTAAGAAGGGAGGTGAAAGACTCCTCTTTTTTTACACATGCACATCCCTCCCCCTCTCCCCTCACTGCTGGCTCCACTGAAGATGAGCGCAGCCCGCCTCTTCTGGTCAGCGCTTTGAAGCTGGGGAGATACCCCGACTGAGGCCCATGGCTTGAAGTTGTTCCCAACCAGCAGCCATGGCCTGCGACTGCTCCCCTCCCCAAAGGCAGGCCTGGCTGGCTCCCTCTGCATTCCTCCCTGGCTACGGTTGCCAAAACACCAGCAGCCATTTGGGGCCGGGGAGAGGACTGGCTGCTCGGCTGGCTTTCCCCCCCTGCAGCTCTTTTTCCCCTTTTTATGGTGAGGGCGCCTCAGAGAGAGATTGGCTGATGGGCCTCCTCGGCCCCCTCCCCCAAAACTCCTTAGCTATGGGACTGTGTGGTGGGGAGGTTGTGGCAGAGCGACAAGACTTATCTGCAAAATAGCTCTGCCCTTTGGTAGCATAGTAATAGACCAAATTGTTCTAAATAATTGGGCTGGACGAGAGCTCACAGATGCAATCATGGCCACATAGTATTCTCTTTTCAAGGCATTGACTGCCATCTCATAGGATCTCATAAACGTCCTATAGGATGCTCTTGTCGCTTCGTCCCAAGCACAGTGCCACTGTTTCTCTAGCTGTCTAAGCTCCCGCTTCATCACCCTCAGCTTCTGTGTGTACCATGGAGCGAGTTTAGAGTGGGGGCACAGAGGGCGTAGGGGAACAATCTCATTGATGGCTGCCGAGAGTAATTTTTGCCAGTCTTTGACAAGCTCATCCAATCAGCTGCCATGGGGCATCAGATCCTGCAGAGCCATTTAGAACCACATGGGGTCCATTTGGCTCCATGGGCGAGCTAAAACACACTCGCCTCCCAAACAGAGCCAGGGTGGCATGTTCACAAGGACATTCAGAGCATGGTGGTCTGACCTTGGAACTGCTGTGGCAGTAATTCAGTCCACTGTAACCCCCGCCGCTAAGATCAGATCAAGTGTGTGCCCCACACGGTGAGTGAGAGCAGTGATATATTGGGAGGGTCCTAGCGCTGCCAAGGATGATACCAGGTCCATTGCCTGTGTGGAGGTTACATCATTGGCATAGACATTGAAGTCACCCAAAACTACCAGTCTAGGGTGCTCCAGTGCCCAGCCTGATATGGCCTCCAGCAGGGATGGCAGGCTATTTGCTGAGGCATTGGGCAGACAGTACACCAGCCAAGCAGCCAAAATCTCCTTAACTGTTACTACTTAAGGCCTACAGCCTTACCCCAGGTCTCCTGCCTCACTCTGAGCCAAGTGAGGGCTCTGTGAGACCAGGCCGCAGATAAGACGAAAGAACTCTTTCCCCTTCAGTTTAGCTCAGAGAGCAAGAACACCATTTTCTACAGCTAACAGCTCAAGTCAGAAGACTCTTCACAAAATCCCTGTACTCTGATTGGCTAAAAACCATCCCAAGCATTGTGGGGATTGTAGGCTATCTGCTCTCCCAGACAGGCCCCTCCTAGAGCATAGGTCTCTAAGCCCTGCCTCCGTCCTGCACAGATCATGACACCCCCATATCAATGGAAGCATCACCCTCTGAAGCATGCACCCTCTGTGTCGCTGGGTGCAGATGGGCCAGAGACAGCTGAGGGATGTGGGAGATGGTGAGGTGGAGAAGGAGGTGTCAGGTTCAAAAGCAAGTAGATCCAGGCATTCTTGTGGATAAGAAGGGCTTTATTGGAATACAGTGCTAAAACCCACAGCAAAACGGTTATTGTCAGGAATGGCGGGACAGGCTGCTCAAGCATGGTTATAGTGTGATGCAAAATGCGACTAGCAAATGATCTTCAAGCGCGCGCACGGGAAACTCCCAGCGGGAGGGTTACTTAATAGGCGGGAGATGGCTTCCTCCACCCCTCGGCTTCACAGGACTGGAAAATTCTCATAGACTTAAGAATAGCCCAAAGCCTGCAGTCAAGGCCACCATGATAACACCGAGCAGCAGCAGAGAAGCTCCCATGTTACAGCTAGCATACCTACGCAAGCGCAAAAGCAGGGACAAGATAGGGATCACAGAACAATGGACTCAGTATGAAACATTAAACAAAGAGCCATTACTGACAGGAGGATGATGAGAGGAGGCAGGAAGGAGAGGGAGAGGAGTGGGGAGAGCTGGAAGATTGGGAGGTTGGGACAGCGAGGGGGGTGAGCTCATGGAAAGAGGGCAGGCCCCAGAACCATGCGGAGATGGTGCAAGAACCAGAAGTTCTAGACATCCATTGTGAGGTGGGAGGTGTGGAGCACTGGTGTGGGCGCCAGGCATGCAATGGTGGAGGATTTTGCCGAGGTGATGATCTGTGAGTTCCTGGCCAAGCCCCCTGAGCCCACCCACTCAGATCCACTTGAGTACTGGGCATGCAAGGCCACCATATGGCCAGATCTCACCAGCATGGCCACCAGTCTGCTCTCCTGCCCACCCACCATCATCCAGACCAAGCAGGTGTTCTCCCACCTGGGAGACATCCTTTGCCCACATCAATCCCAACTAGACTTGGCCAGGGTGGACGAGCTGTCCTTTCTGAAGGTCAATCTATCCATGCTGGGCAACCCAATCTCTCATTTTCCCTCCTCATGTCACCCCTTCCTTTTCCCACTCTTCCTCCACTGGTGACACTGGCATGCGGCCTGCGGGGTGCACCTGTCGGCGACTGGGTGAAAGGAAGGCCGCCCCTGCTGGGAGGGGTTCTTCTGGAGGCTGGGACTCCCCACCCACCCTCCCGCCACCGCCAGTTGGTCAGACCACGCTCCCGGGTCCCTCCCTGGAGGTGACATGCTTAACACTGCTTAAAAGCATTTTACAGTCTGTCATCGTCATCCACCCCCCCAAAGCGGGGCTGCTAGAAGGAGGAAATATACATCACATCACAGTCCTGGGTCTGTCCCCCCAGGGCCCACACTTCCTGGTCTCATTATGCCTCTCCTCTCCCTGTGGGAGCTCCTGCTGGGCCCCTCCCTGGCTAGCACACTCCTTAACACTGCTTAAAAGCATTTTACTATCTGTTGTCGTCGTCCGACCCCCCCCCCCCAAAAAAAGCGGGGCTGCTACAGGGGGGAAATATACTGTCATGGTCCCAGGTCTGTCCTCCCGGGTCACACCCTTCCATGTCTCCTTATGCCTCTCCTCCCCCCGGGGGAGGTCCCGCTGGGCTCCTCCCTGGCCAGCACGCTCTTTAACACTGCCTAAAAACATTTTTTTTACAGTCCATCATCATCAATCAACCTCCCCCCAAGCTAGGCTCCTAGAGGGGGAAAATATACTGTCACGTCACAGTCACGGGTCTATCGTCCTGGATCCCACCCTTCCATGTCTCCTTATGTCTCTCCTCCTCCTGGGGGAGGTCCTGCCGGGCCCCTCCCCAGCCGGCGTGCTCCTTAACACTGCCTAAAAACATTTTTTTACGGTTGGTCGTTGTCACCCAACCTCCCCCCAAAGCAGGGCTGCTGGGGGGGATATACTGTCATGTCATGGCCCCGGGTCCGTCCCCCTGGGACCCACCCTTCCTTGTCTCCTTATATCTCTCCTCCCCCTTGGGGGAGGTCCTGCCAGATCCTGTCCCCAGCTGGGGTGCCCCTTAACACTACCTCAAAGCATGTTACAGTCTGTTGACATCACCCAACACCCCTTAAAACAGGGCTGCTGGGGGGGGGATATACTGTCATATCACAGTCCTGGGTCCATCCCCCATGGGCCCACCCTTCCTTACATAAGAATATAAGAACATAAGAGAAGCCAATGTTGAATCAGGCCAATGGCCCATCTAGTCCAACACTCTGTCACACAGCGGCCAAAAATACCATGTGCTATCAGGAGGTCCAGCAGTGGGGCCAGGACACTAGAAGCCCTCCCACTGCTGCCCCCTCCAGCACCAAGAATAGAGTGCATCACCTGCCCCAGACTGAGAGTTCCCATCTATACCCTGTGGCTCAAAGCCACTGATGGACTTCTGCTCCATATGTTTATCTAATTCCCTCTTGAAACTGTCCATGCTTGTAGCTGCCACTACCTCCTGTGGCAGTGAATTCCATATGTTAATCACTCTTTGGGTGAAGAAGTATTTCCTTTTATTTGTTCTAACCCGACTGCTCAGCAATTTCATGCAGTGCCCACGAGTTCTTGTATTGTGAGAAAGGGAGAAAAGTACTTCTTTCTCAACCTGCTCAATCCCATTCATAATCTTATAAACCTCGATCATGTCACCCCTCAGCCGTCGTTTCTCCAAGCTGAAGAGCCCCAAGCATTTTAACCTTTCTTCATAGGGAAGGTGTTCCAACCCTTTTATCATTCTAGTTGCCCTTCTCTGCACTTTTTCCAATGCTATAATATCCTTTTTGAGATGTGGTGACCAGAACTGTACACAGTATTCCAAATGAGGTCGCACCATGACAATACTGGCTGATTTGTTTTCAATTCCCTTCCTAATAATCCCCAGCATAGCGTTGGCCTTCATTATTGCAGCTACACACTGTCTAGACATTTTCAGCGAGTTATCCACTACGACTCCAAGATCTCTCTCTTGGTCCGTCTGTTCCAGTTCAGACCCCATCAACGTGTATTTATATTTAGGATTTTTGTCTCCAATGTGCATCACTTTGCACTTGGCCACATTGAACCTCATTTGCCACGTTGACGCCCACTCACCCATCCTCGACAGATCCCTTTGGATTGCCTCACAATCCTCCCTGGTTTTCACCACCCTGAACAATTTCATGTCATCTGCAAATTTAGCCACTTCACTGCTTACTCCCAATTCCAAATCATTAATAAACAAGTTAAAAAGCATCGGACCGAGTACTGATCCCTGTGGTACCCCACTGCTTACCACCCTCCACTGAGAAAGCTTCCCATTTATACTCACTCTCTGTTTCCTATTTATAAGCCAGTTTTTGATCCACAAGAGGACTTGTCCTTTTATCCCATGAATATTGAGCTTACTTAGGAGCCTTTGATGAGGAACTGTATCAAAAGCTTTCTGGAAGTCAAGGTAAATAATATCTATTGGGTCCCCCTTGTCCACATGTTTGTTCACTCCCTCAAAAAACACTAACAGGTTAGTGAGACAAGATCTTCCCTTACAGAACCCATGCTGAGTCTGCCTCAAGAGTTTTTGTTCATCAATGTGCCTACTAATTCTTTCCTTAATAACACTTTTCCACCAACTTACCCGGTATCGACGTCAGACTGACTGGCCTGTAATTTCCTGGATCTCCCCTGGAGCCCTTTTTAAAGATGGGAGTGACATTAGCTACCTTCCAGTCCTCAGGAATGGAGGCAGATTTTAAAGAAAGATTAAATATTTTTGTAAGGAGATCCACAAGTTCACATTTGAGTTCTTTCAGAACTCTCGGGTGAATGCCATCCGGGCCTGGTGATTTATTAGTTTTTAAATTGTCCATCAGTCGGAGGACTTCTTCTCTTGTCACCTCAATCTGATTCCGGACTTCCAAACCCCCTCCCGAAATCGGTGCTTCTGGAGTGGGCAAGCACTTCTCCTCTTCCACAGTGAAGACAGAGGCAAAAAATGCGTTCAGCTTCTCAGCCATTTCCCTATCATCCTTCACTACTCCTTTTACCCCTTGGTCATCCAAGGGCCCCACTGCCTCCCTGGCTGGCTTCCTACTTCTAATGTATTTGAAGAAAGTTTTATTGTTGGCCTTTATGTTTTTTGTGATATGCTCCTCATATTCCCTTTTTGCTTGCCTGATCACAGACTTGCATTTTATTTGCCATAGTCTGTGTTCCCTTTTATCAACCTCACTAAGACTAGCTTTCCACCACTTAAAGGAATCCTTCTTACCTTTTACAGCTTCCATTGCTTTATTTGTTAACCATGCAGGCTTTTTTCTATACCTATTTGTACCTTTCCTAACCTGCGGTATATATTTTTTCTGAGCTTCTAGGACTGTATTTTTAAATAGTCTCCAAGCTTCCCCAATGGTTTTGACCATTCTCCAGTCTTCCTTTCAATTTCTTCCTCACATGTCCCCTCATACCAGAGAAGTTACCCCTTTTAAAGTTAAAAGTGGTTGTGTCAGTCTTTTTGGGCAACTCCCTATCTGTACAAATGTTAAACTCAATGACATTATGGTCACTGTTCCCAAGTGGTGCAATCAATTTTACATCTCTCGCCAGGTCTTGTGTGTTACTTAGGACCAAATTCAGGATCGCCTCTCCCCTGGTAGGATCTGTGACCATCTGTTCCATAGCACAGTCAGTTAGGGTGTCTAAAAACTCAATCTCTTTTTCCCGACTAGAACTCAAATTGACCCAATCAATGTGTGGGTAGTTAAAGTCACCTATTACGACACAGTTATTCCATCTAGCCGCTCTCTTTAATTCATTCATCATTTTATAATCCTCCTCTATCTTTTGATCTGGTGGGCGATAACAAACTCCCACTGTTAAGCCTCCTTTTGGACCCACTATTTCAACCCATAGCATTTCCAGAAGTGAATCCAATTCTCTTACCCTCTCAATCTTACTGGACGGTATACCCTCTCTGACATACAGAACCACCCCACCTCCGTCTCTTCCCCCCTATCCTTCCTATATAATTTATAACCAGAAATCACCGTATCCCACTGATTTTCCTCATCCCACCAAGTTTCTGAAATACCCACGATGTCTATTCCCCCCCCCGCCAACACCAATCATTCCAACTCCCCGATTTTACCTTGGAGACTTCTAGCATTTGTGTAGAAACACTTATAGTTTCCCACGTTTGTTAAGCCCACAGCCTTCCTCTTGCTGCCTCGAGCCCTTGCCAGGCAGTTCCTATCATTAGCCACAGTCTCAGTGGACAATTGTAATCCATTTCCTTGTACAAAAGTAATAGCTACCCCTTCATCTCTTTGAGATGAGCCATCCCGAACCAGAGACTTTTCATCTCCTGTCGGCTTTCCCCCATTATTCAGTTTAAAAACTGCTCTGCCACCTTTTTTATTTTGAGCGCCAGCAGCCTGGTTCCTTCTCGGGACAAGTGGAGACCATCCCTTTTGTACAGCTCCCTCTTGTCCCAAAAAGTATTCCAGTGCCTAATAAACTTGAACCCTTCCCCCCTACACCACCGTCTCATCCACGCATTGAGACTCCTGATCTGTGCCTGTCTCTCCAGCCCTGCGCGTGGAACAGGTAGCACTTCTGAGAAGGCTACCTTGGAGGTCCTGGCCTTGAGTTTCCTGCCCAGCAGCCTAAATTTCTCCTCCAGGACCTCACGACTGCATTTCCC
Organism: Gekko gecko; assembly: GCA_029375565.1. Lineage (NCBI taxonomy): Eukaryota > Metazoa > Chordata > Lepidosauria > Squamata > Gekkonidae > Gekko > Gekko gecko. The sequence continues at coordinate 209,291,968 of JAPDNY010000005.1, read as the reverse complement.
CACATCGTTGGTGCCGACGTGCAGCACGACCACTGGTTCCTCCCCAGCACTATCTACCAGCCTATCTAAAACATGCGTAATGTCCGCGAGCTTCACACCAGGCAGGCAAGTCACCATACGGTCAGTACGCGGGTTCGCCGCCCAGCTGTCTACCTGCCTAAGGATCAAATCACCAACTACCAAGAGCCCCCCCCCCTCCCAGGGACGGTTCCATGGTACGAAAGGATACCCGTTCACCAGCTGAAGAAGAGGTCCCTTCTGAGGGCACATTCCCCTTATCCTCAGCATGGTGCCCCATTTCCCCTTGACCCTCATGCTCCCTGGCAGCAGCCGGGCTGTCAGATCCAGAGTGGGACATATCTAACAAGTCCCCGAGAGTCTTCTCCGTGCACCTAACTGACTGTCTCTGCTTCTACAGGTCAGCCACCTTGGCCTCAAGGGAGCAAACTCGCTCCCTGAGAACCAGGAGCTCCTTGCACCGAGCACACACCCAAGACTTCTGACCAGTGGGCAGATAGTCATACATGTGACACTCCATGCAAAACACTGGATAGCCCCCAACCCCCTGCTGGCATTCTGGCTTCATAATTGTTTTTAAACAAATACTTTTCTATAACCCCCCTTTTAAAACCCTTTGTATTTATATGGTTCCTGTTGTAGAAGTCTACTTACCTTACTGGGAACCCAAGGAGCCAAGGTCCCTGGCTTTCTGGCTCTTCCTGGGCTTCTTACAGAGCCCCTAGGCTGAGAGCCACAGGCAAAGAGCCTCACCCTTTTGCTCTCACCCTTTTGCTCTCACCCTTCGGCTCATGCCAGAGGCTCGAAAGGATACCCGTTCCTTGTCTCATCATGTCTCTCCTCCCCCTTGGGGGAGGTCCTGCCAGGCCCCTCCCCGGCCAGCGTGCTCCTTAACACTGCCTAAAAACATTTTACAGTCCGTCTTCGTCATCCAATCCCCCCCCAAATGGGGGTGCTAGAGGGGGAAAATATACCATCACGTCATGGTCCAGGGTCTGTCCCCCCAGGGCCCACCCTTCCAGGTCTCCTTACGTCTCTCCACCCCCCAGGGGAGGTCCTGCTGGGCCCCTCCCCAGCCGGTGCGCTCCTTAACGCTACCTCAAAGCAATTTTTTATGGTCTGTCGTTTTCCACCCCCCAAAGCGTGGGTGCTTGAGGGGGGAAATATGCCATCACAGCATGGTCCTGGGTCCATCCCTCTTGGGGCCCAGCCTTCCAGGTCTCCTCATGTCTCTCCTTCCCCTGGGCCTGTCCCCGGTCTTGGGGGTTTGCTACTCTTACCCCCCAGACCCTACAGATACGTGACTTGTGGGGCATGTGGGGGGCCACCCCAGGGATGGGCTGTATGAGTTGGAGGCGTCTGGCTCACCCGGGTCAGTTTTGGTCACTGCCAGTTTGGTGTAGTGGTTAAGTGTGCGGACTCTTATCTGGGAGAACCGGGTTTGATTCCCCACACTTGCACCTGCTGATGTGACTTTGGGTCAGTCACAAGCTCTGGCAGAGCTGTTCTCTCAAGGACAGTTTCTGTCAGAAGTTCTCTCAGCCCCACCTACCTCACAGGGTGTCTGTTGTGGGGAGGGGAAGGGAAAGGAGTTTGTAAGCCGCTCTGAGACGCCTTTGGGCAGTGAAGGGCGGGGTATAAATCCAATCTCTTCTCTTCTTCTGTCAAACTGGCGGGGGGACATCCCATTGAAAAGCATTGTCTCTTTGGGGGCCTGTAGCTCTGCCCCCGAAGTCCAAGAGGGACCAAACTTGGTGGGCATATCGAGGAGAGTGAGCTGGAATTATGCTGAGAATTTGAGCCTCCAGGACCTCCCAGGGGTCTTTTCTGCATCCAGACCATTCCGCGAACCGGTTCATGAACCAGCCGCACTTCAGTTCACGAACTGGTCCAGAAATGGGATCAGTTCGGTTCAGTCCGAGGGGGAAATTTGAAAGTGTCCATCCCTAGCCAGTACAATCTTTTTTTAAACAACTTTATTTATTAGATTTTTCAGATACATAACTCAAAATCACAGTAAGTTATGTAGTTATGAGTCTGTCATTTTACATCTTTAACTATTTGTAAACTCTCAACCATATTTTCATAAAGATTTAGTCATTTTTACCTTGTAGTAATAAGCTCAATTTATCCATCTCTGCTAGATTCAGCAGTCTAAAAATTATTTCTTCCCTGGTGGGAGTTTTCTCTGATTTCCAGTATTTTGCCAATAGGATTCTGGCAGAAGATAATATCAATATCACCACATACCTGTCTTGGGGCTTTACATTTTCAGGGATCAGATTAAGCAAGTAACTTTCTGGTACTAACTGTAGATTCACGTTCACACTTTCTAGAATTATTTTCTGGACCTTTTGCCAATATTTTTGTATTTTGGCACACCGCCACCACATATGGTAGAACGTACCTACATTAACTTTACATTTCCAGCATTTATTTGAGCTATTTTTATAACATCTTGCTATTTTTTCTGGTGGCCAGTGCCATTTATGAAACATCTTAAAAACATTTTCTTTATAGGATGTCGCCCTCATGACTTTGGTTGTTTTCCATATTTTTGCCCATGCCTCTATATCTAAGTTGTTGCCTAAATCCCTCATTCAAACGATCATGGAAGGTTTAACTGCTTCATCTAACATATACTCCTCGAATAGGAATTTATACAACTTTTGAAACATTTTGTCATTCTAGGAGAGCCATATCTTATCCAACTCATTTTTGTTACTTTCAAAGCCTTGTATCACATCTTTACTGTAACGAGATTTAAGTTGTGAAGTTTGCCACCAAGATAGTTGTATATTATGATACAGCCAAAGCTTTTCCTCTGTTTTTAATTCATTATTCTTCTCTAAAAGTACTTCATAGCTTTCTCTATTGTTTTTTGTAGCTAATGATGGTTTTACAAAGGCTTCCAGCAGTGAAACCCATTTCAGAATTTTTCTATAGTATCTCTCTTTTATACTGTTCCATATCTTTATTAGCACTTCCCTTATGATGATGAAAGTTGGAATGGATTTTATTTTTTCCATACCAACTTTATGCGTGCCAACCCATATACATAGGTCATGACCTTCCAATTTCAAAGTTCTCAGATTTTGTAAATTTATCCAATCTTTAATCCAACAAGGTGAAGCTGCTTGATAGAATAATTTCCAGTTCAGGAGACCACATCTTCCTCTTTCTTTTTTTCCCTGTTTTAGTTTCAACTTTATTCTAGCTTTTTTCGGGTGCCAAATAAATTGTCTAGTAATTTTGTCTAATTCCAGAAAAAATTGGGCTCTCTTTAAAATTGGAATATTTTGTGCCAAAAACAAAAACCTCAGAAGTATATTCGTTTTTACTGTGGCTATTCTACCCATAAATGAGAGCTGTAAATTTTTCCATTTGTATAGGTCTTTTTTAATGTCCACTAATAATTTATTATAATTATCTTCTTTTAAGTTGCTGTTCCTATTAGTCACAATAATACCTAAATATCTTACTTTTTTTACTACCTCCATCCATGATATTTCTTGAATTTCCTGAATCACACTTGGAATACAGTTTTTGGTTAACAGTTTGCTCTTCTTAAAATTAATTTTGAGACCAGCGACTACACCATATTCTTGGATTAAACCCAGTGTTCCGGGGATGGACTCTGTGAATGCTAACAATTTAAATTCTTCTCCCTTTAATTTGAGACCTTGTATCTGTGTACTCTCTCTCACCGCATCGTTTAAGGTTTCCAATGCGAATATAAATAGTAATGGTGATAGAGGGCATCCCTGTCTCGTACCTTTCTGAATCACTATCCTATGGGTCATGTCTCTATTTATAATAATCTGCATATTTTGTTCTTTATAAATAGCTCTAACCATAGTTAGAAAGTTTGTTCCACAATCCCAAATTTCCATTTTTTGTAAAAGAAATTCCCACAATAAATGATCAAATGCCTTCTCAGCATCTAGGAACATTAGATCCATTTGTTTTTCTGGATGCATCTCATAATATTCTATGACATTAATAATAGTCCGGATGTTGTCTCTAACATATCTTTTTGGAAGGAAACCTGTCTGGTCTTGATGAATAATTTGAACTAAAACCCTTTTCAATCTCGCGGCTAGAATACTTGCAAATATTTTATAGTCGGCATTCAGTAGTGATATTGGTCTGTAATTTTGAATTTGACTTCCATCTGTATTCAGCTTGGGTATTAGTGTAATAATTGCCTGGTTCCATGAATCTGGAAGTTTACCTATTTTACTAAGATCTTGTAGAACTTCTTTTAATGGAAGGATTATCTGATCTTCAAATATTTAATAGATTTCAGTCGACAGACCATCTGGACCAGGGTTTTTTTCTTCTTCTTCTGTTTCTTAATCCCTTCTACAATTTCATAAATCGTAATTGGGTCATTTAAATATTTGTTTCTGGTTTTCATTAAATTTGGTTTTCATTAAATTTGTGTTTACTTTTCTTTAGAATATATTTGGATTACATTTAGAATATATTTGGATTACATTCTTTTGTTGGTATAAATTTTTATAAAAGTTTCCAACAATATTTTTCAAGTCTGAGAGTCGGTATTTCTCCTCATCTTTTTCATTTTTTAAGACTATAATTTTTTTTCTCTTTTCTAATTCGATAAGCCATCGTGACAGTTTATTTGCATTTTCAAAATAATATACGTTTGGCATATTCTTTTGGTTTTCTGCTATTTCTTGTGTCAGAATTAAGTTCATTTTATGTTGTAATGATTTCAGTTTAAGTTCTGCTTCTTCATTATTCAAATTAAGTTTAATTTTTTCTTCTTCCATTTTTATTTGTCTACTTAGTTGTTCATTTTTTTCTTTTTTTGTTTCTTCTTCCATGCATCTTGACTCAAGAACCATCCTCTAAGATATGCTTTGAAGGTATCCCATATTATATGCATTGGTAAATCCAATTGTATGTTTCTTTTGGAAAACTCCAGAATTTCTAGCTTGGTTTTCTTTATAAAGTTTTGATCTCTTAACAAACTCGTACTCATCATCCATCTAATTTTCTTTTGAACGTCTTTAAATGCCAGCAATAATGGGTTATGGTCGTCAGTGTTTTGGGTGGAAGCTCAGCTAACATTGTTAAGGATACCCACACCATGTCCATTCTTGACCAGGATTTGTGTCTTGTTGAATAAAATGTAAAGTCTTTCCTATTAATATTTCTGGTGCTCCAGGCATCTATCAAACTGTATTCTTCCGCTAGCTGTAGGAAGGTTTTACTTAGAAGTGCTCTTGATCTCCTGGCATTCTTTGTGTTTTTACTATCCATTTTCTTATCAAGCACCGCATTATAGTCTCCTATAATACATACATTTCCATAGTCTTTTTTCTTTAACACTTTTCTAACTTCCTCCAAAAAAAATTCTTGATTTTGATTTGGTGCATATATGTTTAAGATTAGGGATTCTACTCCTTGCCTTGTTAGTACTATGGCCACTATTCTTCCATTATTTGATGAATAGATTAATTCTGAATGTAAGTATTCCTTTGTATAAATTACCACTCCTCGTTGTTGTTGTTTTGTCCAAGGCTATAAAAGGTATACCTAATTTTTTATTGAATAAATATTTTATGTCATCATTTTTGATATGTATTTCTTGAAGACATACTAAATCTGCTTGTAATTTTGCAATTTGGTGGAAAGTTCTCCTTCTTTTATGTGGACTAGTCATCCCATTTACATTTATACATAGAAACTGAAATTTTTTAATGCACTCCATTTTTGTTTTTATTATCTCTAACCTTGCTTCTATATTGGAACCTGGTCAACATCTCGAAAGGGATATTTGGTCTTTTCTTATTCTTTTTCAGATTAGTCTTTTTATTCTTCTCTGCTTCTTGGCCTGACTTATCCTCTTCTGGGTCAGTCTCTTCTTCTCTTTGTTCTTCCTCCTCTTTCTGCCATCCTAAGTCTTCTCCGTGCCTTTCAAGAAAGTTTTCAACTTTAAAAATTGAGTCTATTCTTTGCCTTCTACCTCCATATTCAAATAGCACTCCCTCTGGTATCAACCATCTAAATTGAATATCATTGGCTTTTAAAAGGTCAGTCAAAATAAAGTATTTTTCTCTTTTTTCCCTTACTGTCCAGGGAATTTCTTTCAAGAATCTAATTTCTTCATCCTGCATGGTAACTTTGTTTTGATTAGCTTCTCTAAGTGTTCTATCTTTTGTTTCCTTTTTAAGGAATTTTATATGCACTTCTCTCGGTGTCTTATTTTTTCTCGCATAAGATAATTCCTTCTATAATTTGTCTCTATTTCGGAAAAGATCTCTTCTTTAGTCCCTACATCTAATTGGTCTGCCAAACTCTGAGCTACTTCTTTTAAATTTTTTCCCACATTTTCTGGTATATTTTGGCACCTTAATATGAAAGCAGCTCTATCCATTTCTAAAGAAATTATTGATTCTTCTAATTTGTCCCCTTTTGTTTTTAATTCTTGCAATTCATAGTCCAGCTCTCGCACTTTCTTTTTAATTGTCTTTAGTATTTCTTGCTTGTTTTCTAATATTTGCTTCTTCTTTTTTTAATAACTTTTATTAGGATATATAGTACTTCACAATTTAGTCAAAATAATATAACTCATATCCTTTTCTTCAAACTCCCCTTCCCTCCTGTTGGCTCCCAGCATTGCTTCCACCATTTTATCAATACATAATGCATGTTAATACACTGTTATCATATAAATTCTACAGGTAACACAATTCACTTATTAGCAATTACTATTGGTACTTATTGGTTGTATAAATTTGTTATGTCACTAGTAATTTTCCAAGCTAAATATGCTATCCTTCATTTCCCAATTCTTCTGTATATATTCTTTAAAGTCTTTCCAGTCTGCCAAGAAAGTTTCTGCTTCTAGGTTGTTGAGTTTTCTAGTCCACTTGTCCATTTCTGCCATGTATATTAATTTTCTTAGCCACTCCCAGAGATCAGGAATCTTTTCATTTTTCCAATTTTGAGCATAAAGCATTCTAGCAGTTGTTACCATATACCATATCAACGTTCTTTTACTCACATTTATTTCTTCTAATTTAAGACCTAAAAGAAACATTTCAGGTTCTTTTTTAAAAGTACATTTCAAAATTTTTTCCATCTCTGTATGTATTACAGCCCAAAATGCTTTTGCTTTGTCGCAAGTCCACCACATACGATAAAAACAACCTTCAGCAAGTTTACATTTCCAACATTTGTTAGATAATTTTTTACCTATGTTAGCTATCTTTTGGGGTGTCATATACCATCTGTACATCATTTTAAAACCGTTTTCTTTAAGGTTAGTACATGTAGATATTTTCATAGCATTTTTCCATAAATATTCCCAAGATGACATGGGAATTTCCTTGTTCATATTAATTGCCCATTTAATCATTTGCTCTTTAACTACTTCATCTTCTGTATACCATTTTAACAAAATATTTGCTTCTTAATTTCTTCTGTTTCTGTCCTAATATCAGTTTTAATTTGATTTGACATCTCTTCCATCTTCAATCTTATGGGTTCTATTTCTTCCTTAATTAATTCTGAGAGAGTATTTTCTATTGTTAATTTCATTGTTTGTGCCACACACTCTTGTATCATTGCCTTCAAATCTTTTATATTCATTTGAGATACTGCCATTGTGTTTGTTTTTAATTGACCAAGCCTTCCTGTTTGACTAGGAGAAGTTAATGAGGTTTTCCTATGCCCACTAAATCCAGAGGCCATAGATTACTAATTTATCTTATGCTGATTAGGTATTATTTTAGTTTGTGCTCTCTTTACACCTGTGCAATTTAATACTCTTAATTATTTTAACATTATTCTCCTCTCCTTCAAGTACTATTGTTTTAATGTATCATCAGTCAGTAATGACAGAAGTAAAAACAAACAAACAAAACAATCAACAAGGTTCATTCTATGAAATCTGTCTCTGTGTAGTCAAATCTATCCTTTAGTGTCTGGTTCTGACACTTTATTCTGTATTCTTCCCCTTTGGTTTTATCTTTCTCTCCTTCTCGTGCTTAATGTCTTTTCTGTCCCTTTCTTCTCGTTTCCATTTCTATTTGCTTCCCATGTTCTTCCCATGTCTTCTCCTTCTCTGGCCACTTTTTATTGGCTGCTGTCTTCTGGTTTCTACAACACTGCGCTGGTTTCTACGATGCTGCACTCCTCTCTTGCTGCCCCGCGGTTGTCCGCTGTCTCCAGGATATCATGTCACCACATCCACACTACCAGCTCGCATCGATGTTTTTCTCGTCGTTGGGAGTCTGGGCACGGCTCTTAAAGTGGTATTCCGGCCAAGATAACAGGGAATATACAAAAGAAAAAGAAAAATTATCCGTAGCTATCCATGTCTACCTCTAATGCTTGGCAAGCCCTATAAAATTTACCTTTGGAATTCCACTCCCAAAAAACTCTTTGTCTAGTTAGCCGCCTTCTGGGAAACTCCGCCATCTGCCAAAAAGAATAAGGGCGTTCCCTTTCTTCCTCGCTGCCACTTTCCAACACTCCCTTCAATCAATTCAGCTGCAGTAAGTTAAGTGAGCACTTACAAAAGAAAAGAAAGACTTGTACTTAGCTTTATTAAGTCGAGGTTTCCCTTCCTGGACTCGAACAGCTCTTCAGGCTCCTCTGTTGCTTGGCGTGACTGGGTCTTGTCGGGGCTCCTGCTGAGTCCCTGCTTCAGAGCTGGCCTAACAAAACTAGGGTGGGTTGCCACCCCACCTCACCTTAGGCAAAAAGCTCCTTGCCCTGTCTCTCTCTACAAGAGAGCATTAGGAGGTGTTAGAATAAACCTGGAGAGTAAGTAGGGTAGCTGAGCGTGCAGAGCTACAGCTCGCACACACCCTGTCGATGAGCCCGGAACCAGAACTCCCTAGCCAGTACAATCTTAACATCTTCCAATAAAACCGATATTAATTTTTGGACAGGCACTTAATCTACTTTGCCAGATTATTTTAGGATTGGACATAGGTTGCATGCCTGCTTACTGCTACCAGTACGGATGTACTCATCTAGCCTTTATGAGAAATGCTGAATAACATTAATCCTGCAGGAACTACCTTATTCTGAGATTGAGAACCTTTCGAAGTCTGGTACAATTTGACTGCAAGAAAGAGTCACATTCAGTATTATTGTTACCACACCCCCACAAACATGAGAATATTGCACTCAGATCAACATGGGGAATTAGTTTTGTGTATTTGTGCATGAAAAAGATGGCTGAGAGTAGCAAGTTTTCAGCAGAAGGTTGACAGAGACCTGATTTAAAAAGGAATACAGAGTTTATTCAGGGATTTGGTGCAACAGTGGTGGGAGGAATAACCATAAGCAAATAGTAGCAGTAATAAATCAAAACACAGACACATTCCTCATCCCCATTAATATAGCAGCAACAATCAAACATTCAGCAGAGCTTCTCCAAATTGGAGCAGGAGTTATTCTTTGAGCTAAAAGTGTACAAGTGGTTTCGAAAATAAGGGGGAGGGAATAGATCAAGAGTGAGAGAAAAGATTACCTGTCCTATTCTGCAAAGAAATCAGATGAAAGAAGTGTGTGTTGGGAGTCTGTTGCAGTTCCATTGGTATCAGGATCTGACTCCAATTTCTGGCTCTAAAGCCAGGCCAGTTGCACATTGGTCCTTTTCACATTACTGTTCTAAACTGGATGGTATTTGTTCTTGGGAGTTTCATGCAGCAGTTTTCTTTTCACAGTGAGCCATCTCTGAAGCACTATGGCCATTTCAAACAGTGCTTCTTGTGTGTGTAATCTTCCTCTGCTCTCCCCCCCTTTCTTGAACTTTCTAATGAGATTGCTAAAGCGCTAAATCAATATAGCACTTCAGTGACATAGCAGCTTCATAGAGATGCCCTGTTGGAGACAGAACCACATTTTTAAAGGCTTTCCAAGCTTGGCAGGGGGGAGGCAGCATGGGGAAAAATGGAAGCCAAAAGGACATTTGTTATTTATTTTAAAAGAGTGCTTGTGCAAATGTGTGCTTTTGCAAACCTTGGTGGGTAGAGTGAATAAAAGGGAGAGGCTTAAAGGCTTGTTGTGCTGTCTGTTTCAGGAAACACCCCCCCCCCAATTTGGAAAAGAGAGAGAGAGAGATGCTAGTGTTTCTCAGAAGCCCCGGAAACCAAGCAAAAACATTTTCACCTTCCCTCAGCTCCCTGTTTCAAAAAAGGAGAGTTGAAAACACATGCCTGTATTTATCAACTCAAACCCTTCAAACCGTGGAGAAAGAATTCCTAAAAGCCTGTGTGCTGACTTTTATATTTAAATGCTTGCAGGAGATGAGAGAGGGGGAGAGAGAGAGAGAGAGAGAGAGAGAGGTGTTTGTGTTCCGCCCCGCTTCCTCCTCTGCTCCCCAGTCTGCTGCCAGCCAGCTGGCTACCCCCAAAGAGCCCTGATGTGCCCAGCGGAGGTGATGTCATCACACTGGGCACATTGTGCGGGAGACACTCTAGCATTTGGGTAAAAACTCTATGGTGGTGATCAACCCAAATGGTAGAGCATCCCCTGCACAATGTGCCCAGTGTAATGATGTCACTTCTGGGTGACATCATTGCAGTGCACATGCTGAAAGACTCCAGGAGCCAGGCTGGAGCCCCCTGCCAGGACCCAGGTAAAACCTGGTAATAGTAACAGAGAACCTGGTTTTTAAATCATAACCCCTCCAAAAAGCCTCCCTTTCTTCTCCCTCAGGGGGGACTCACCTAAGCTGAGTCTCTATAAAATAAATCATCCAGCAAATACGACCCAATGTATGCCCTGAGAGAGTTACCAGCCATTTGCGAAGATGCAGTCCTGCTGTGGCTAACAGTGAAGAGGGGGAGGAGGGGGAATGCCTCAGCCAATCACCACGTGTCTTTACAGCAGCGAGGAGAGAGCAAGGTGCAGTTTTTCTTTGGTGTTTAAAAAAAAGGGCAGAGGAAGAGGGTTTCACAGAGGGTTAGGGATCCCACTCCCGACCTTTGATGTTAGTGCCAGCACTGGAGGTTAGGAGTTTGGGATTGCTCCTGGATGCCTCCTTAACTATGGTGGCCCAGGTAGCAGCCACTGCCGAATCAGACTTTTACCATCTTTGGCTGATCAGGCAGTTGTTCCCTTCCTTGAACACAACGACCTGGTGACAGTGATCCATGTGATGGTCACCTTGAGATTGGACTACTGTAATGCTCTCTACATGGGGCTGCCCTTGTCTCAAATCTGGAAGCTGCAGCTGGTGCAAAACACCATGGCCAGGCTTCTGATAGGGCTCTCTAGATGGGAGCACATCCAGCCTGTGCTAAAGGCATTGCACTGGCTGCCTATAGCATACCGGATTTGTTTCAAGGTGCCGGTTCTTACCTTTAAAGCCCTTTATGACCAGGGACCTACCTACCCGAGGGACTGCCTTTCCCCACATGTCCCCCAAAGAGCACTGCAATCAGGCACTCAGAACCGGCTGGCCCTCCTAGGTCTTAAGGAGGCTAGGCTGTCAATAACCAGGACCAGGGCTTTCTTGGTGGTGGCCCCATCCTGGTGTAATGAGCTCCCAGAGGAGATCAAGGCCCTGCAGGAGCTTTTACAGTTCCACAGGGCCTGTAAAATGGAGCTCTTCTACCAGGCTTTTGGGAGCCACCACCACTACCAATAGTGAACAACAGATGGTTGAATGTGAGAGGGCCCTGGACCCCTGAAACTGCTACCAACAGCCTAAAGGATATCAAGCACTGCAAAGACAATCAAAAAGGAACACTGCAAACTGACTGTGTGTTAAGAACACTGAGTAATGGCTGCCACCATCAAACGAACGACAACGATTACTAGTACTTTATTATGGTTTTAGAGTTATTTTAATTGTAACTTATGTTTTAATGTAACTTATTAGTTTTTATGTAAGCCGCCCTGAGCCAGCTTTGGCTGGGAGGGTGGGGTAGAAATTCGGAAAATAAATAAATAAATAAATAATATGCATGCACACATTGCAGGAAGCGCTATAGCCAGCCATTTTGCACAGCACAGCGATTCAGAAGTGCAAGGAAGGGTTTGATAACAGAAGAAACTTGTTTTTGTCAACAATGGCTCAGGCAGTTTTCCCTCTAAGCTGAGTTAGTGTGAGCTAGCTCACAGTTTTTAGCCTCCGGCTTACACTTTATACACACACACACACACACACACACACACACACACACACACACACACAAACATATATTCAACATATAAAACAAACATAAAAGGGGAAAATTCAATTTCCATTTCTTCAATATTATATTGATGCCTGATTTATCATAAATTTGTATATTTCACCTTGTAGCATTAACCTTGTTGCTTGCAAATATATCTTATTTATAGAATAAATGTCCTTAAATACAGTTTAAATGACTTTTTTTTAACAGTTTTATTTATGTTATTTTCACAAAATTTTGCCATATATATATATATCTTATCTTTTTACATCACAGGAGTCATTCAAGAAATGTTATTTTTTACATACAGGTACACTCTTGACCAGCATTTCAAAAATTCACTTTCCTCTTTGCCGTGTAGTAACATCATCAATTTCTCCATTTCTGCCATCTTTAACAGTTTACAATATAATTCTTTAATTAAAGGTATTTTATCAGTTTTCCAGTGACTCGCTAATACCATTCTCGCTGAAGTTACTATATATGTTATCAAATATGTATCATTTTTACTTCTATCATCCGGTATAATGTTCAACAAAAATATTTCGGGAGATAAGCTTATATTAATCTCTAGCACATCTAATATCAAATTTTTAACCTCTTTCCAAAATGTATACACTTTTTCACATGTCCACCATAAATGATAAAAGGTCCCTATGTTCAATTTACATTTCCAACAATTCTTGGACACTTTAGCAGAGCATTTGGCAATTCTATCAGGTGACCAGTACCACCTGTATAGCATCTTAATTATATTTTCTTTATATGCTGACATTGCTAATTACTTGGAATAATCTTCAAACCATTGGTAGAATCTTGACCATGTATTCTCGAATACAGTCTCTGGCTGTCCTTTCAAAATCAGAGTTAGTATGTCAATTTCTACCGTTTCTAACATTTTACTTAAGAGTTCTTGTCTCGAAGGTGTCTCTGTTGATCTCCAATATTTAGCAAACAATATTCTAGCATTTGTTGTTAAATACAATATAAGGTAAGAGTCATTTTATTTACAGTTTCCAGGTACGATATTCAACAAAAAATATTTCTGGTATAAAAGGTACAGAAGATTGAAAAAAAAATTGTAGAATTTCGTGAATCCAAGCCCAATACTTTTTTGCTTTATCGCATAAGCACCACATGTGGTAAAAGGATCCCACCTTATTTTGACATTTCCAACATAAATTTGAATAATTAGGAACAAACTTAGCCAATTTATCGGGTTTAATATACCACTTATAAAACATACATATTTTCCTTATATGAAATTGCTTTTGTGATTTTTAAATTCTTTTTCCATTCCTGTGACCATTGTTCTAACTCAATATTATGACCCAAGTTTTGCGCCCATTTTATCTTAATGTGTTTAACCACTTCGTCTCGGGTCTCATTTTCTAAAAGCAATGTATATTTTTTTATAGGTTTCTCATCAACAAACATCAATACCTTACCTATTTCTAATATTTTGTCAAAAAACCTGTCGGCTTATCTCTGCTATATCTTGATTCTATTTGAATTCTTTCTTAAAGTTTCTATTGATTTCAGTTCATTTCTGTTAGTTAGTAAGTCTTCATATCTTAGAATTGTTTCTTCCTGTGTTAGGTTAGGATTTGTAAAAGCTTCTAATAGGGTGACCCATTTAGGAAAATTGGTATAAAAATTGTTTTTAGACTCTTTCCATATCTTTAATGAAGAGGCTCTGATGTGGTGTTGTTTGAAATGTTTGTGTGTCTCTGTTTTCCCATACCATATAAAAGCATGCCAAACTAAAAAAAGATCATGACCTTCTAATTTCAAAAGTCTTACATTTTCTAAAGTAATCCAGTCTTTTATCCATGTCAGAGCAGCAGCTCTATAATAAAGTAGCCAATTCAATAATGTTGAACTGCCTCTTTCTTTGGCATCTTGTAAGGCTTTAAGTTTAATTGTTGGTCTCTTGGCTTGCCAAATAAATTGTGTCATCATTCTGTCAAGTTCTTTAAAGTATTTTTGATTCTGAAGAATAGGTATTGTTTGAAATAGAAAAATCAATCTTGGTAAAATGTTCTTGTAGCTGGTGAACCTGTGGATTGATCATATTTTTGTTAACATTTTTGTATTTTTATAATTAATTTTAAGTCCTGCCACCTCTCCATAATCTTGCAAAGAACTTATCAATGGTTTTATAGAATTCAATGGATTTTCTAGGATAAATACTAAGTCATCTGCAAATGCTTGAAGCTTGTATTCTTCTCCTTTTAATTTAAGGCCTTGAATATGTACATCAGCTCTAATTGCATCATTTGGGACTTCTAGCACAAAAATAAACAGTAAAGGTAAAAGTGGGCATCCTTGTCTGGTTCCTTTATGTATCTCAATAATTTGCGATAAGTCTCCAGTGATTAAAACATTGGCTTGTTGCTTGGTATAAATGGCTTTAATCATTTTATAAAATTCAGTACCAGCTTGAACATTTAAAAGTAATTCAAACATAAAATTCCAGCTGACGTTGTCAAAGGCTTTTTCTGCATCTAAAAAGATTAAGGACATTTGTTTTTCTGGGTGTGCTTCATAATATTCAAAAACATTTAAAATCGTTCTCACATTATTTCTAAGTTGTCACTTGGGAAGAAAACCTGCTTGGTCTTTAGGAATCATTTAGGAAATAATTCTTTTCATTCTTGCAGCTAAAATAGAGGCATAAATTTTATAATCTACATTTAACAAAGAGGTCTGTAGTTTTTAATTTCTTTTGGATCTGATTTTTGCTTGTGAATAAGAGTTATCAGTGCTTCATTCCAGGAGTCTGGAATTTTCCCTTCAATCAATATATTTTATATAACTGCTTTTAATGGTCCTATCAATTGGTCTTCAAATATGTGATAAAATTCTGCTGGAAGTCCATCTGGGCCTGGAGTTTTTGCCTTTTTTTTGCTTTTTCCTCCCCATACATCTTCAAAAAAATCTATCGCCTTGAAAATTGAAGTTATTCTGAATCTTTTCTCCCTGCAAACAAAGAATAGACCCTCGGGTAAGATCCATCTATAACTAACGTCATTGTTCCTCAACAATGCCATCAATTTCACATATTCCTTCCTCTTCTCTTGAACCCTCCATGGAATTTCTTTCAGAACGTTTATCTTGACTTTATTCAACATCAGAGGTGAGGCATTTACCTCTCTTAGTATTTTGTCTCTTACCGCTCTCTTATGAAATCGAATTTGTACTTCCCTCGGAACTTGAAATCGTCTTGAATATGCAGAATTCATTCTAAAAGCTGTGTCTAGCTCTTGTTCCATCATGCTCTCTTCATCCATATGCAAATGTTCTGCCAATAACTTAGCCATTTTAGTCGTCAGATCTTCATTTTTCTTTTCCGATAGCTTCTGAAATCTTAATATGAAAGCAGCTCTCTCCACCTGAAGTCTTGTGATGTCTTGCTCTAAGGTGGTCTGTTTCTCATCAGTTTCTTCAATTTTCCTTTCCATTTCTTCTGCTCTGGCCTCCATTTTTTCCATCATAGTATTTAACTCCGTAATTTTTGTAGTATTTTCCATAATTTGCTTTTGCAGTGCTTGCAGAATTTGCGTGAATTGATCAGTGATATCCTTCATTGCAATTTTAATAGGATCTACAGCCCGAGGAATTGAGTCTCTAATTTCTTGCATTGCTAATTTAATATAATTGGATCTACCACTAATGGAACAGAATTTCTAACTTCTTCCATTGCAGACTTAATAGGCTCCACAACTTCTGTAATCGTACTTAAAATCGTCGATCGTACTAACTCCTGCATTTCTTTTTGCGCTGGAGCACCCAATTTTGCCACCGCCAAGCTGGGGACCCCTAGTGATGCTCTAGGGGTTTTCCTCTCTTGTCCAGGTTGGTTTGACATATTGCCCCTACTGACATTCCTTTTAATTCCAATCCTCTAACTTTAGACTAATATTCCACCTTTCCTCAGAAATTTGTAACCTACTTCCTCTTCTTTTATTTTATTATTATTATTATTATTTTCTCGCTCACAACTTTAATGCCAGTTGTTCACAAAGTAGATTTTTTTTCTCCCAAGACTCCACAGCTTGGAGGAAGCATTGGCAGTTTTTTTTTTTTTTTGTATTTTTTGCATGTTACAATCGGACACATCCCTGTTCGCATACATCTTGTATACTCTGCCCTCCCTCCTCCTGCCTCCAGTTTATAGCTGTTTCTATGTCTTCGGCAATAGTCCTTTTCATAAATCCTCCTTCTGTCCTTCTTGCTTCCTCTGTTTTCTCTTGTCCTTCATGCTTTTCTTCTTTCTTTTTCTCTTCAATTTCATGGCCGAAGGTTATTCCTGTCCTATGATCAGAGGTGGGGAGTTTTAGTATATCTTGGATGGTTATTTTTCTCACATATTATTTCATCTGTGCTTTCTTGTTTTCTACCCCCCTTAACTACTTAACCTTTCTAGCCAGGGGCACAAACTTAAGAGCTTCCACTGAACATCCGATCTTTGCCCTTCCATGACCCCTTTCAAGTACAAATGCCACTTTTTCTTAATCTTCCCTATTTTTGCTTCCCATTGTTCTTCTTGGTTAAGAATGGTTATTATATCCGATTGAATGTATTCAAATAGATAATTCTGCCAATTTGCTACTGTCCATTTAGTTTTGTCTTTCCATCCAAATGCTATTACGGCTTTTCCCGCTAGCACCATTGCTTTAAATAAGTCCTGTCCTCCTTTTCCAATACCTTGGTTACCTAAATTGCTGCTTAGCATCAATTTCAAATCTATCTTTGGCCTTATTGTGAAGAACTTATAAAGCTGCTCTATAACTTTCTCCCAAAAACTCTGGGCTTCTCTGCACTCCCACCACATATGGGAGTACCACCCTCTTCCACTCCTGCAGTGCCAACAGTTTGAGCTTAGTTGTGGGAACATATTGGCTAGTGTGGCCGGGGTCCTGTACCATTTAGTATAAAATTTCAATTCCAATTCTCTAAATTTATGTACTTTTATCTCCTGGATACCTTCTATAATTCTATTAACTATTTGATCCGCTAAGCGAGTTTCTGCACTCCATTTCCCCTGAATAAGGGTTCTTATTTGATCCTTGTCAATCACCATTTTCCCATATATTCTGCCTACTAGTCCTCTTTTTGTATTTGTCATTGATCTTAACAACTCCTCTATTGGCTCTCCTATCGTCAAAGTTTTGTTTTCGATCATCTTTTTAAGCCTATTATATAAACCTGTAATCTTCAACCAATGTTTCCCTCCTATTTCCTCATGTAATATTAAAGGTAAAGGTTCCCTTGCTCGAAAGCCAGTCGAATCCGACTCTAGGGTTGCGGTGCTCATCTCCGTTTCAAAGCCGAAGAGCCAGCGCTGTCCGAAGACATTTCCGTGGTCATGTGGCCGGCATGACTAAACACCAAGGTGCACGGAATGCTGTTACCTTCCCACCGAAGTGGTACCTATTTATCTACTTGCAATTTCTTGCTTTCGAACTGCTAGGTTGGCAGGAGCTGGAACTAGAGACGGGAGCTCACTCCGTCATGTGGCACTCTCGGGTCTTGAACTGCTGAACTACTGACCTTCCACAGCCTGCAGTTCAGCGTCTTAACCACTTGAGCCACCGCAGCTCCCATGTAATATTAGTAATGGTTTAATTATCTGCCCACGCATTGTATCTTGTAGCCTAGTATACCCTTTCTGTTTAAGTAATGACCACCATTTCACATCCTCGTCCTCTTCATCTAGAGCCTCTAGCGGAGCGTACCTCGATATCCCTTTTGACCACTTCGTTTGCCATTTCCTCCAAATCATTAATGCCGTTCTTCTCGGTCCCCTTTCTAGTTTTTCATATTTGAATTTATCTTCCCGTAAATACCCCTTTATTTGCTTCATTCTTGACTCTGATCCATTTTTGTTCCCTTTCCTCCCCTGTTTCCATTAATCCTTTTATCTGAAATGCCTCATAATAATTACCTAATTCTGGGAGTCCCCATCTCATATCTGAAACCTTGGCATAAATAAAGTGCCGGGAGACCCTAGTTTTCTTACTACCAAAAACCCACTCTTTTATTTTCGCGTTCCAACTATTAATTTTTTGTCTATGAATCTCTAAAGGGATCGTTTGAAACAGATATAAGACTTTTGAAACCCAAAACATTTTCACCGTATTAATCTTGGCTGTTATGCTTAACATCTTCCTTCCCCATCTCTTCATTTCTTTCAGTATTGTGTTCCATACTCGATGGTAATTCTTCTCTACCATCTTATTAATATTTTTAACTATATCTAGACCTAGATACCTAAATTTCTTAACACCTATGCCTATTCCTGTCCACTTATGTATTTCTCTTCTTTCCTCCATTTTTATATTGATATACATTATTTCTGATTTTGTCATATTAATTTTTAATCCTGAGTTTAATTTGAAGTCTTCCAGTATAACTTTTATTTCCTTAATCCCTTCTTTCGGGTTAGATAAGACTATGATCATATCATCTGCAAACAGGTTTAGTCTAACTACTTCCTTACCTAGATGGCATCCCTCTATTCTTCCAGAATTCCTAATACGTTGGGGCAGTTGTTCTATAGCCATAATGAAGAGGGATGGGGAAAGCGGGCATCCTTGCCTAACCCCTCTCTGAACTGAGAATTGTGAAGTATGCTCCCCATTAATTCTAACTACCGCAGTTCCTCCTCTATATATCTCTTGTATTGTCTGTATAATTGGTTGACTGATCCCATATTTAGCCATAACTGTCCATAAAAATTGATGTGAAAGTGTGTCGAAAGCTTTATAAACATCTAATTTCAACAATGCTAGTTTCCTGGATTTATTGTGGCACAAGACATTAATTAAATTCCTTATTGGTTGTGCAATCTTCCTGCCTTCTACAAACCCATATTGATCTTCTTTTATTATTTTTGGAATAATATTCTTAAATCTGTTTGCCATTATTTTGGCAAAAATTTTATAATCTTGATTCAATAGACTGATTGGTCTGTATGAGCCCACTTCTTGGAGATCTTTCCTGGGTTTTGGAATTACTGTTATTTCTGCCTTCCTCCATGTGTCCGGGGCTTTTCCTCCTTCCAATATATTGTTGAACACTTCCTGTAATTCTGGGGCCAAAACCTCTTTCATTTCCCTGTAAAATTCCGCTGAAAAGCCATCCAGCCCCGGGGACCTACCTGTCTTTAGACTGTCTATCACCTGCTCAATCTCCTTTCTCGTTATATTCTTTTCAAGATCCCTTCTTTCATTTTCTGTTAACCTTATCTCTATTTCCTCCTCGAACTCCTTTACTTTTTTTTCCTCATATAGTTTCTTATAAAAATTTTCAAATGCTCCCTTTATCTCTTCTGGGTTCTGCGTCACTTTTTTATCTAACCTAATACTCCTCACCCTTTGCCTCTCTTTTCTCTTTTTCAAATAGTTTGCTAATCTTTTGACCGACTTGATTGTGTTTCTCTGGTATTCATTTTTCACCATCACCTGCTTTTTCCATAATGCCCTGGAATCAAAAACGTCTAACTTCTGCCGTAATTCCTTAATTAGCCTGTGTCTGTTGGGGCAGAATTTCTGTACTTGCTCACTTTGCAGCTTGCCCAACTCCTGTAGTCTCTCTTCTCTGTCAGCGTACCATTTTTTCTTTATCTCCTCTTTCATGATACATTGCCCTCTAATTACCGCTTTGGCTGCATCCCATAGTACATCTGTTTTCACTGTCCCCTTATTCTCTTGAAAGTACAGTTTTATTTGCTCCTTAATATGTCGTGTATTCTCTTCCTTGGCCATTATCAAATTGTTATATCTCCATGGTCTATTAATTTGTTTATGTGTTAGTATGACTTCAACACTTATTGGGGCATGATCAGAGATCCATATTGGGTGGGTAGTTATTTTCTTTACTTCCCAGGTGCCTGCCCTATTAATGAATATGTAGTCTAGACAAGAGGTTGTTTTATGTCTAGTTGAGAAGTATGTGGGTTTAGGCACTAGTCCGTGCGCTTCATGTGCTTCTATCAAATCCCATTGTTTCCAATTGATTATGTTGTCCTTGTTAAGATCCTTGTTTAGATCTCCCACTAATATCACCTCTCCTTCTTTAGTACTTTTAACAAAAAAGTTTTCTGTCCTGTATTTGGGGCATATATATTTATCAGTGTTGTCAATCTATTTTCAATCAGGCACTTAATCATTAAATATCTCCCTTCAACATCTCTTATTACTTCTGTCATTTTTATATTGTTTCTTTTATGGGCCAATATTGCCACACCCCTTGCCTTTGCTGTTACCCTTGCTTCTGCCAAGATCACCCAATTAGGATCTCTGATCAAGGGTTTTTTATCTTTTTTTGCCTTGTGCGTTTCCTGGAGCCATGCTATATCTATGTTCTGTTGTTTAAGAAATCTGGAAAGTTTGTACCTTTTTAAATCTGAGCCCAAACCACTGATGTTCAGTGTCAGCATCTGTAGTATTTTACCCATATTCAAACCTGAATTTACTCTCCCTTCGTTCCCCTGGCCAGCTATTAAGTTTCTTGTTCCTTTCTATATTATCTACCCCCCCTTCCCCTTCCCCTTCCTCTTCCCCTTCCCCCCTCCTCCCTCCCTTTGTGTAGGGCCCCCACTTGGGGATGACTGCTCATCCCTTCTCTACACGTCTGGAACAAGCGCACCCTCCACTCCCCGAGTTATGCTGATAATCATTTTACATATTAGTTCTATTTGTATACTTCCCTTAATATATTCTAGTCTTGAGACATCCTTCTTGGCCTCTTCTCCTGACGAGTAGACGGCCCTTCTCCTAATTTCGCCTGGGCTTGATGGGATTCATCCATTGGTGTCGTCTCAGCGTTCCTCGTCTCCACCCTCAGGGTTTCTAGCAATTCCCGTGCCTCTTCTGGGTTCCTTACACAGAGCCTCTTCCCTTCTTGGTAAATGACCAATGACGCTGGGTAAACCCAGCTGAATTTAATGTTACTTTGGTGAAGCTTCTGTGCAAAGGGCTTCATCTGGCTCCTTTGGTAAAGGGTCTCCTTGCAGAAGTCTTCCTTCACGAAGACCCTTCTGCCTTTGAATGTCATGTCTTTATTTTTCTTGAGGGTTTTGAATATTCTCTGCTGCAATTTCTCTCTTGCCAGCTTCATAATTACCGGACGTGGTTCTCCTCCCATTCTTTTTATCTGCAGTCTATGGGCCCGCTCAACATCGTCAGTTTGTATTTCCAGCCCTTGTTCTGATAGCCATTGCACCAAAGTTTGTTCTAAAACAGCTGGTGAGACTTCTTCTGAAGTGCCAAATAGAATAATATTCCCTCTTCTGTTCCAGTCAGACAGCTCTGTTTGTTGTTTTTTCAATAAGTCTATTTCCTTTCTATTTTCAATCACCATAGTCTTAGCTTCAGAGGCGACTCCCATTGCTATTTTTATCTCTGAGCTCAGGTTTTTCATTTCTGTTGCTACTTCACGCAGAGTGTTTTGTATTTTATTCTGGGAGTCAAGCACTAAAGCTTGGAATTGCGCCAGCTGTTCTGATAAGTTCTTCACTGTGACCGCCATGTTATCTCAAGCTAGGCCCAACCTCCCTTATCTTAAACACTGAAGAAGTTTAATTGTTTTCTCACCAAGTCCTTCTTGAACTGCTTCTTGTTGTTCTGGATGTCTCGTAAGTCAATTTCTACAGCTCCCACTAGCAATTTACATTCTTTTAAAGCTCTTTAACTTTGTTTTCCTCGGAGAGCGGAGACCAGGCGTCTAAATCGTTAGCGCGTGCGCATTGCTCTCCCTTCTTTTATTTTATTATAATAGCCCAAGAGTCCAGAAATTACTTATCTTACATCCAACCAATGTTTAGGAACACACTCTGCAGCCTGGCCTTTGCTTATATTAGCCCAGATAGTTGTTTGGGTTAGAGAACTTTGGCTGTACGCCCAGAATTTATTTACTATTACCCAACTGATTGTTTACAAGACCTTTTTAAAAATTGGCTTTCTGCCCAGACAGTTACAAATATCTCTCCTGTATGTTTAGACTCTTTCCTTTCCCTTTTCCACAACAATTCTAGCAATGTATTTTACCAGTGGAAACCTCAGATGTCAGACCACCTATTTTGTGTGTGTGTGTGTGTGTGTGTGTATGTCTTATTCCACACTTGACAAATTCTCCAGTCTATATTTTAATAGTTCCTTCCGCCATTTGGGTCTGTTGATCTGTTGATGCAGCTGATACAGTTAAACAAAGAAAACAAAGCTTGGGGAAGCACGAACCTCTGATCTTCCACCCTGCCCCTAAAGGGTTAAAATTCAAGAATGATGCAAAGAGGCTCAAGATGTCACCTATTCTTCCACCCTGCCCCTACAGTGTTAAAATTTGAGAACTCTGCAAGGGGGCTCCCAATGAATATGGTTCTTTCACCCTGCCCCTGCTAGGGTTAAAATTTGAGTGCACTGCAAGGGGGCTTCTGCTTCTTCTCTGCCAAATCAACAGCTTCTCTTTTTACTTATACACACACACCCCTTACCAAGGGCATTCAACATTCAACAGCCTCCCGTCCATAGCTAATAATGTTTAGTCAGGCTAAGGGGTTATAACGGAGAGAGGGAGTTCCGGTGTCTTTGAGAGCAGATGCACGGAGAGTGCGCTCTGTGCACCGTCAGTTTTTTCCAAACCTTTTTTGGACAATTTCACCAGTCAAAGTGCTCTCCCAAAGAGAGAGACTTTTGCAAGGAGTGTTGCTGAAGCTGGAGTAAGACAGCAACCCCTCCAAGCTTTTTTTCAGCCAGCTCCAGAAGCAGAAAGGTTGTGGAAGCTAGAAGAGACGAAGTTTTTGCCTGTTCCAGCATAAGAAGGGACCTAACAGAACCCAAGGAGTCCAAGGGATTAACTCAAAAAAGGAAAACTGAAGCTAAGTATTGTACTGCATTGTGAATTAATATCAACTCCAGAAAAGTGAAGTGAAGTTTGGAAGGAGTAGAAATAACTTGGCTTGCAGTAAGTTAAAGGGGAAGCTCCAAGGGAGGGGGGACACCTGGTAGTCTAGAGAAGCAAT
This sequence comes from Gekko gecko, assembly GCA_029375565.1. Classification (NCBI taxonomy): domain Eukaryota; kingdom Metazoa; phylum Chordata; class Lepidosauria; order Squamata; family Gekkonidae; genus Gekko; species Gekko gecko. The sequence continues at coordinate 209,268,751 of JAPDNY010000005.1, read as the reverse complement.
AAGAGTACAGAAAGCAGCTAGGAAAGGTTAGCTCAGGAAGGTTTTGTTAAGCAAGGGTAGAGGCGTGCTATAAACGGCCAGAGGGGATTTATCGTAGAAAAGAAGCTACATAACCTTTTTTTTCTTTGTGTGTTTCTGTGTTTTGTTTCTTTACGTGTGGTGCCGAGAGTGCTGCTGAGAGCGGAGCCCTTTGACGAAGCAACTTAGCAGGGACCGGAGGGCGCAGAAGCAAATTGCAAGAAGAGGAGCTCAACGGAGCAGGTGCAGGGAGGAGAGCAACGCAGCATGACAGAGAGAAGGGGCGGAGTGACGGAGCAACATGCCGAGACGAACAGAGAGAGGGCAGAACGTCAACAACGGCCAGCAATGTGATTAATGTAGCTAATTAAAGTCAAGTCTGCAGCAGCACACGGAGAAAGGGGGAAAAGCAGCAAGGGAGGGATGTTAGAAGAATGCATTAAAGAGACAGTATACAGGGTGTTTAAAGGGGCAGTACGATAGAAGATAGAACTACAAAGCAGAGATAGATGAACAGATACCAAGCTTGAAAAGAGAGAGAGATAGAAGGAGAGTTAAGAAGACCTATAAGAAAGGTATACAAGTGCTTAGTAAGTTAAAGTAGATAAAGAGCTGTCTGAGTTAAAGAATATAATTTGAAAGTTAGAGAAGATACATAGGGGAGAAAGTGTGATACTCATAAAGTACTTATAGAGCACTACCTATAATCTAAGGTAAAAAAGAACAAACTGAAATAAGGAGCAAAAAGAGGGGAAATAAAAAATAAATAAGGCAATAACACACAATAGATAAAAGTAGATGGCATCAGGGGGAGCAGGGGCAGGACCAGGTAGAAAAGGATCCGCACCCTCACCAAGCCAGGGAGGGATAGCATCACAACTAAAAATGAATATACCACAGTTGACGATGAAGGAACTTAAAGGGCTCATACAGGAAAGTATGGCACAATTATTACAACAAACAGTGGAAGTAACGTTACCAGAACCAATCAAAAGGGAAATAGAGTCTGTTCATACAAAAATGGAAGAAATATCTAATCAAATTAAATTAGAGGCGGATGAAATAAAAAAACAAATACTAGAGAATAAAAAGGAAATAACGAAAATAAAGAAGTTTACTGATAAGGTGGATGATAAAGTACAAGACTTAGATTTGGAAGTACAAGAATTAAAAATAAGGAGTGATAAAATGGAGGAATTGTTAATTAACCTTGAAATGGAGAAGGCTGGACTTATATTAAGGTGCCAAAATATAACAGAAGATATAGATAAAAATTTAAAAGATGTGCTTGCACAGAGCTTTGCAGAACAGTTAAATCTAGGAATTAAAGAGGAAATCTTGGCAGGAATTGAAACAGCATATAGAAAGAACTCTGCTTATGCGAAGAGACAGAAAATACCTCGGGAAGTCCATGTAAAGTTATATAGAAAAGAAATGAGAGATAGAATTTTAAGAGCTGCAAATGACAACAAAATGATAATTGAGAGAAGGGAGATTGGAATATTAAAAGACATACCCTGGAGAGTGAGGGAAAAACGACAGAATTATGCCATACTAGCAGACTTGCTAAGGAAAAAAGGGACAATATATAGATGGTTAATTCCAGAAGGATTACTATTTACACTAAAAGGGAAGAGGCACAGAATAGATTTGGTGTTTAAATTAGAAAATTTCCTTGAAAGAGAAGATAGAGGAGGATTATAAAATGATAAATGAATTAAAGATAGCGGCTAGACGAAATAACTGTGTTGTAATAGGCGAATTTAACTACCCACACATTGATTGGGTCAATATGAGTTCTAGTCGGGAAAAAGAGATTGCGTTCTTAGACACTCTCAATGACTGTGCTGTGGAACAGATGGTCACAGATCCTACCAGGGGAGAGGCGATCCTGGATTTGGTCCTAAGTAACACCCAAGACCTGGTGAGAGATGTAAAAGTGATTGCACCACTTGGAAACAGTGACCATAATGTCATTGAGTTTAACATTTGTACAGATAGGGAGTTGCCCAAAAAGACTGACGCAACCACTTTTAACTTTAAAAGGGGTAACTTCTCTGGTATGAGGGGACATGTGAGGAAGAAATTGAAAGGAAGAGTGGAGAAGGTCAAAACCATTGGGGAAGCTTGGAGACTATTTAAAAAGACAATCCTAGAAGCTCAGAAAAAATATATACCTCAGTTTAGGAAAGGTACAAATAGGTATAGAAAAAAGCCTGCATGGTTAACAAATAAAGCAATGGAAGCTGTAAAAGGTAAGGAGGATTTATTTAAGTGGTGGAAAGCTAGTCTTAGTGAGGTTGATAAAAGGGAACACAGACTATGGCAAATAAAATGCAAGTCTGTGATCAGGCAAGCAAAAAGGGAATATGAGGAGCATATCGCAAAAAACATAAAGACCAACAATAAAACTTTCTTCAAATACATTAGAAGTAGGAAGCCAGCCAGGGAGGCAGTGGGGCCCTTGGATGACCAAGGGGTAAAAGGAGTAATGAAGGATGATAGGGAAATGGCTGAGAAGCTGAATGCATTTTTTGCCTCTGTCTTCACTGTGGAAGAGGAGAAGTGTTTGCCCACTCCAGAAGCACCAATTTCGGGAGGGAGTTTGAAAGACCTGAATCAGATTGTGGTAACAAGAGAGGAAGTCCTCCAACTGATGGACAATTTAAAAACTAATAAATCACCAGGCCCGGATGGCATTCATCCGAGAGTTCTGAAAGAACTCAAATGTGAACTTGTGGATCTCCTGACAAAAATATGTAATCTTTCTTTAAAATCTGCCTCCATTCCTGAGGACTGGAAGGTAGCTAATGTCACTCCCATCTTTAAAAAGTGCTCCAGGGGAGATCCAGGAAATTACAGGCCAGTCAGTCTGACATCGATACCGGGTAAGTTGGTGGAAACTGTTATTAAGGAAAGAATTAGTAGGCACATTGATGAACAAAAACTATTGAGGCAGACTCAGCATGGGTTCTGTAAGGGAAGATCTTGTCTCACTAACCTGTTAGTGTTTTTTGAGGGAGTGAACAAACATGTGGACAAGGGGGACCCAATAGATATTATTTACCTTGACTTCCGGAAAGCTTTTGATACAGTTCCTCATCAAAGGCTCCTAAGTAAGCTCAATAGTCATGGGATAAAAGGACAAGTCCTCTTGTGGATCAAAAACTGGCTTATAAATAGGAAACAGAGAGTGAGTATAAATGGGAAACTTTCTCAGTGGAGGGTGGTAAGCAGTGGGGTACCACAGGGATCAGTACTCGGTCCAACGCTTTTTAACTTGTTTATTAACGATTTGGAATTGGGAGTAAGCAGTGATGTGGCTAAATTTGCAGATGACACAAAGTTGTTCAGGGTGGTGAAAACCAGGGAGGATTGTGAGGCACTCCAAAGGGATCTGTTGAGGATGGGTGAGTGGGCGTCAACGTGGCAAATGGGGTTCAATGTGGCCAAGTGCAAAGTGATGCACATTGGAGCCAAAAATCCTAAATATAAATACACGTTGATGGGGTCTGATCTGGCAGAGACGGACCAAGAGTCCGTCGTGGAGTCGTAGTGGATAACTCGCTGAAAATGTCTACACAATGTGTAGCTGCAATAAAGAAGGCCAACGCTATGCTGGGGATTATTAGGAAGGGAATTGATAACAAATCAGCCAGTATCATCATGCCCCTGTATAAATCATTGGTGCGACCTCATTTGGAATACTGTGTACAGTTCTGGTCACCACATCTCAAAAAGGATATTATAGCATTGGAAAAAGTGCAGAGAAGGGCAACTAGAATGATAACAGGGTTGGAACACCTTCCCTATGAAGAAAGGTTAAAATGCTTGGGACTCTTTAGCTTGGAGAAACGACGGCTGAGGGGTGACATGATCGAGGTTTATAAGATTATGAATGGGATTGAGCAGGTTGAGAAAGAAGTACTTTTCTCCCTTTCTCACAATACAAGAACTCGTGGGCACTCCATGAAATTGCTGAGCAGTCGGGTTAGAACAGATAAAAGGAAATACTTCTTCACCCAAAGAGTGATTAACATATGGAATTCACTGCCACAGGAGGTCGTGGCAGCTGCAAGCATGGACAGTTTCAAGAGGAAATTAGATAAACATATGGAGCAGAAGTCCACCAGTGGCTATTAGCCACAGGGTATAGAATGGGAACTCTCAGTCTGGGGCAGGTGATGCACTCTATTCTTGGTGCTGGAGGGGGCAGCAGTGGGAGGGCTTCTGGTGCCCTGGCCCCACTGCTGGATCTCCTGATGGCACCTGGTATATTTTGGCCGCTGTGTGACAGAGTGTTGGACTAGATGGGCCATTGGCCTGATTCAACATTGGCTTCTCTTATGTTCTTATGTTCTAAGGTGAAGATCTGGGCTGGCAGAGGGAGGAAGAAGGTGATGGAGAAGAAGATCAAGAAGAGGAAGAAGGGCCAAGAGAGGATGAGTTGGAGGAGGAAGAAGAAGTTAAAAGACATGATAAAGAAAGTGGGAAAGAAGACAAAAAAAACACACCAAGGAGTAGACCTACAGGAAGAACACAGTCACAGATGATGACCAGATTTCAGTATAGAAGTAAATATAGTAATCTATTAAACAAAGATGCTGGGAATTAACAGCTTAAAGATTATTTCAGTGAATGTAAATGGACTTAATGGCTCACAAAAGAGAAGAAGGATTTTCCACCAATTAGTAAAAACAAGATCAGACATAGTATGTCTCCAGGAAACTCATATAAAGGTAGAAGATAACAAATACTTAGAATTTAATAGATTAGGGAAAGCCTTTATTGCAGCGGATAAAGTTAAAAAAAGAGGTGTGGTAATATATGGGAAAGAACATTTACATCCAGAACTACTTTTTGCATCAGAAGACGGAAGAATAGTAGCTATTAAAATTATAAAAAATGGAAAGGAGATGCTGATTATAAATATATACACACCTAACCAAAACAAAGAAAGTTTCTATGCAGAAATTAAGAAAATCTTAGGAAATAAACCACTAGAGGACATTTGTATTATCGGAGACTATAATGCAGTCTTTGACTCTAAAATAGATAGGAAAAAACAGGGGGAAAGGGAAACTCAGGGCTTTTATTACCAAAGTCATTCCTGAAACTTGCGGAAGAGTACAGTTTAATAGATGCTTGGAGAACTAGAAATATAGAAAATGAAGAATATACCTACTATTCTTGTAGACACAACTCGTGGTCTAGAATTGATGTGGCATGGCTATCTATATCTATGATAAAAGAGTTAGAGGATGCGGACATATTAGCCAAGACATACGCGGACCATAATCCGTTGTTGTTGGTTATACATGGGAAACAAAGAACAACAAGATGGAAAATGAATGTAGGACTCCTGAAAGGTAAAGACTTTATTATGAAAACCAAGATAGAAATACAAGAATTTTTTAAAAGGAATAGACAAGAAGACTCATCGATCAATGTAATATGGGATGCATTCAAGGCATTTCTGAGAGGATGGTGTATTAACCAAGATGTGTGGAAAAAGAAGCAAAAGAGACAAAAATTTACAGTATTAGAAGAGAAAATTAAGGCTGAAGAAAGTAGAATGATCAAGAGTTTAGAGGTGGAAAAAATAAGGTTAAAAATAAAAATGTTACAGCATCAACTAAACATGTTGACAATGCAAGAGATAGCTAAAAAAATAGAATTTGCAAGACAAGAGTATTTTGAAAACGCAAACAAACCCACCAGATGGTTGGCATATAAATTAAGGAAAGAGAAGGAAAAAAGAATAATTGTGGCACTAAAAGATGGAAAGCAAGAGATTAAATATAAAAGTAAAGAGTTGAAAGAAATTGTAGAAAATTTTTATAAAAATCTATATCGGCAAGGAACACAAAATCCTACGCAAATAGAAGCATATTTAAAAAGGTACAATAAGAAAAAGTTTACGGAAGAGCAGAAGAGAATTTTGAATGAGCCAATTTCAACTTGTGAAATTGTGGAAGCAATTAAAAAAGCAAAAAAATAAGAAAACACCAGGCCCAGATGAATTGCCAGCGGATGTATACCAAAAATTTGAGGAACAAATAACGATGCCATTCAAGGAGGTGATACAAAACATTACAAAAAGTGCAAGTTTACTGGAATCACGGAATGAAGCACTCATAACGTTAATTTACAAAGCGGGGACAGAGGAAAAAGAAATACAAAATTATAGACCTATATCTTTACTTAACGCTGATTATAAAATATTTGCAAATATACTAGCGACAAGATTCAAAAGAGTATTAATACAAAATATTCATGAAGACTAGGCTGGCTTTTTGGCCAAGAGACAGATGAAAAATAATATAAGAACAGTTATCAATGTTTTAGAATATTATGAAGAGCATCCAGAGAAACAAATGGCGCTACTCTTCTTGGACGCCGAAAAAGCATTCGATAATGTATCTTGGGAATTTTTAAGACAAAAATTGGGGGAAGGGGTTGTGGATATAACTTCTTAACAATGATCTTGGCTATTTACCAAAAACAACAGGCAAGGATAATAGTAAATGGGGAGATAACAAGTAGTTTCGAGATCCAAAAAGGTACGAGACAGGGCTGCCCATTATCTCCATTGCTTTTTATTTTTATATTGGAAACGTTGAATGACAATATAAGACAAAACCCGAAAATAAGAGGTCTAAAAACAAAAGGCGAAGAATTTAAGTTGCAGGCTTTTGCCGATGACTTAGTGTTTATTTTAGAAGATCCCTTAATAACAATTGAGCATTTCATGGAGGTACTGCAAGAATATGGAAGTCTGGCAGGACTTAAAATAAACTTAAAAAAACCAAAAATGTTAACAAAAAACTGTACTCCTGGCCAAACAGATAAGCTTCAAGATGTGGCAAAAATAGAAGTTACTTCAAAAGTTAAATACCTAGGTATAGTGATGACTAACAGAAACAGTACGCTGTTAGAAAATAACTATAACAAATAGTTAGAAGAAATACGGAAAGATCTGCATAAATGGAAAGAATTGCAAATTTCTTTGATGGGCCGAATTGCAACAATGAAGATGAACGTATTGCTACGGTTCTTATTTCTTGCACAAAATATTCCAATTTTAAAGAGGAACATATACTTTTCGGAACTAGATAAAATAGTTAGGGCTTTTATTTGGTTTCCCAAAAAAGCTCGTATTAAAGGGAAAATGATGCAAGACAAGAAAGAAAGAGGAGGATTTGGATTACCAAATTGGGAATTATATTACCAGGCGGTGGCCATGGGATGGATCAGAGATTGGATTCTACTGGAAAACTGGAGAACTCTGCACTTGGAGGGTCATGATTTACATATGGGATGGCATGCGTACATCTGGTATGGTAGTGCATGCTAACTGCCGGCATCATATAATAAGAGGAGCATTGATAAAGATATGGAAAAAAATTCAAGAAAGGTATTATATCAAGATTCCTAAATGGGTGTCACCATTAGAAGCATTTGTAAAACCGACATTGATGACAGAGAGTAATATAGGAGCGTATGACACTCTGTTAGATGAAGCTAATAATTTAAGAACAAAGGAAAATCTAAAGTCAACCAATATAAATCTCTCTTGGTGGGAGACTACCCAGTTGCAATCAAGATTTATGAAAGATAAAAAAACTGGTTTCTACACAGAGAAAACAGACCTAGACAAATTATGGTTGTCAACCAGTGATAAGTTGATACAGAAGTTATATAGTTATTTTTTAGATGATTATATGCAAGATGAGTTAGTAAAAACCTCTATGATATCGTGGATGAGAGATATAGGTTATAATATCCATATTGATGACTGGCTAAGAATTTGGAAAGTGATGAAGTATGTAAAAGCAGTTCCATATAAAGAAAATATTTACAAATTATTCTATCGATGGTATTGGACAAGATTGCTAAAAGTTATAAGGTTATATCTAGAAATTGTTGGAGGTGTAATACTAATGTTGGTACATTTTTCCATATGTGGTGGAAGTGTGGAAAAATACAAAAGTTTTGGCACGATATTAATAAGATGATAAGAGAAATTATGAATATTGACTTAGAACTGTTACCAGAAACATACCTGTTGAATATTATACCTGAAGGTTTTGAGCAAAAAGATGTATGTTTAATAACCGATATACTTACTGCGGCCAGAATATTAGTAGCTAAATATTGGAAGTCAGATGGATTACCAGTAAGAGATGAACTAATTAAGAAACTAATAGAGACTGCAGAAATGGACAAATTAAGTATGATATTGCAAGGGAGAGATGGAAAGTGGTTCCAGGAACGATGGGATAGAGTTTATAAATGGTTAGAGTCAAAATGTGTATAGTTGACTCGGAAACTAGACTATGTATCATTGTGTAAACAGAAGATATTGTTGTATTCTTAAAAATATAAATAAAATGGTTAAAAAAAAAAGGCTAAGGGGTTATAACTGAAGTTTCATCACTCTTCCACCATTAGCTTAAAACTTAGGTACCATCAGCACTTCCATCTATGAATGAGATTTGTTTCTCTGTCACTCTCACCCTGCTCCACTTTATTAGCTTGCCATCATCCAGCTGGCCCATTTACTGGCTGCTTATTCTGGGGGGAAAACCCACCCTTCTTCGCTACTCCCTTTAGGGCTATGTGTTGCAACAGTTCACACTTTTAAACCCATTCCATTCAGTCAAGATTCCTCACAGGAGTGCTTCTTTGGCATAGGTTTCTCCCCCCCCCAATGCAGGAGCAATGGCTTTGACCATACAAAATGAGCTTCACTTCGGATCCCGCATTGGGGGCGATCCTGGTACACCCTGTGAGTAGCCACGCTCACAGGGACCTGGATCAAGCCCCTTGCTACTGCACACTCCTTCCCCGGAGCAGCGGGGGGTCTTTGAAGCAACAAAAGATCCCTTTTTAGAACCCGGAAGTGCTGGAGCGCTTCAGGCATGTCCATCCTGCCGCGCCTGCAATCTCCAGTTTAGTTTTTTTCTGTTCAGTTGAAGGGTCTTGTTTCATCTTTTCTTCCATTTTTTTGATCTGATCTTGAATCTGTAAATATTTTTCTGATCTCTGTTTTCTCACGTGTGCTGCTTCTTTAATCATCCAGCCTCTAGCAAACGCTTTGAACACATTCCATATGGTCTTAATAGAAATTTCTGGTTGAATATTTTGTTCAAAAAACATTTGGAATTCTTTTTTTTGTTTCTCTTACAAATTTTTCATTCTTTAGAAGAGAAGTATTCAAGGACCATCTGTTTCTTTTATGAGTATCCTGTAGCTCAAGTGAAATTGGGTTGTGGTCAGCAAAAGTTGCAAGTAGAATTTCCGATTCTAATATATTGTTTGCCATCATAGTAGAGACCCAACACATATCTGTTCTTGACCAGGATTTGTGTCTTGCTGAATAAAAGGTATAGTCTTTTCTTAGTGGATTTCTAACTTTCCAGGCATCCACACAATTATTTTCTTCTGCTAGTTGAAAAAATGATGGTGGAAGCTGGTTTACTTGTTTCTTCTTTCGAGTCAAAGTTTTCCTGTCTAGTGTACTGTCAAAAACAGCATTGAAGTCCTCAATGATACAGATTTCATCAAAGTCCTGTTTGGAAATTAGTTCCTGTAGTATTTTATAAAATTTCTCCTGGTATTGATGGACATATATTTGTAATCAGAGTTCCCCCCTTGTCTTTGTATTTGCACCATTAAAATCCTTCCATCCTCTGAAGCATAGATAAGTTCTGGGTGTAGGTTTCTTTAATATAGGTCACCAGACCTCTTTTTTTCTTCTCCTTGTCTGAAGAGATGAAAGTTTGTCCAGTTGTTTAAAGTTGTAAATACTTTTGATCAGCAGCTTTTGATGTGAGTCTCTTGGAGGCATATGATATCCAACTGCACTTTTTTCAGTTGTTGAAATATCTTTCTTCTTTTTTGGGGTGCATTTAAGCCATTCACATTTATTGAAATTATCTTTATCTTCCTTTTATCTATCTTGGGGTTCAGTCTGTGATTCCGTGTCCTGTTTGTCTCTCAGTTGTCTCCTTGTACGTATCTGGAATGTTATGGTCCTTAGGGCTTTTTTATTTGCTGTTGTTTTCTTGATTGTAGTTGAAGCTGGTGAAGTTGACCCTGAAGCGCCTTGAAGATCCTGTTCCTCTTCCTCTTCTGTGCTTTCTGAGTTTTCTTCTTTCATTTGTAGATCTGCTTCATGTGTCTTCAGGAAATCTTCTGCTTTAAAAATTGAATTGATTCTAAATCTCTTGCCTTTGAAAATAAAGAATAGACTTTCTGGGAATAACCATCTATATGAAATCTAATTTTTCCTCAATATTTCTGTTAAAGCCATATATTGTTTCATTTGAAAGTTTAAGAATTTCATTGCATATATTTCTCTTGTGGAATCCCACATGGACTTCTCTGGGAAGCTGATTTCTTATCGCATATGCTGAATTCATCCTGAAAGCAATGTCAGTTTCACCCAAAACTTCCTCAGTTTCTTCGGTCTCCATATATTTGGCCAGAATGTCTGCCAACTTTCTCCTTATATCTTCCCCTTTCTTTTCTGGAATGTTTTGGAATCTTAATATAAATGCTGCTTTGTCTAACTCAAGTCTCATAAGATCTTGTTCCAGTAAATTTTGTTTAGAGTCAATGGCTTGTACCTTATTGTCTGATTCTTCTATCTTGTCTTCCAGTTTAGAGGTTGTTTTGTTCAGGTCAGCTATTTTCCAATTAGTCTGCAGCCTTCCATTTTGTTGGATAATTGTTATGACATGTCTTTCAGTGTGTCTTCGATTGGATCAACTGCTTCTGCAATTGCAGTCTTTATAGAAGTTGAAACCATGTCTTCCATCAGTGATGAAACTGTGTCGTGGATCAGTGTTTGTAAATCTTTCATAGTGGCCTGTGGTAGATTAGTGGCAACTGATTTTTTTACACCTGGTGAGGTAGAAGGTATTGGCTTAACTGGTCTGTTGGAACCTGCCATTTTTACCTAGGTTGTATAACAACACCAAAGAATCTCCACAGTATTTTTTCCCTTCTACACCCATAGTACCACTTATTATTTTTAAAACAGCCTTGTAGTTAAACACACTACTGAGACAGTACTTCAAAATAACATACAGTTCTCTATTTTATCAGTTATAAACCAAATATAACCCACTAAAATGCAAAACAATATAAAAGTCTTGTTATGGGAGTTGACTTCTTGGCAGAGTTTCCTTTCTCCTCCTTATATGGAAAAAGTCAAAAACCAGGAAGTCAAGGGAAGAGGAAGGGAGGAGAGAGGCTCCAGTAATTATAATCCAAATGTTAGAATACTAAAACAAAACCATAAAAGCCAGATCAGCAAATTCAACACCAAGTTCTATAAGAGTCGGGAGGGGGACATGGCGTCAAGTTGGAGGAAGATGGACTCCTGAATCCTGAGCTCCTGGTGAATCTCCCTCCCACACACACACACACCTATCATACAGCCGACGCTCATTATTAAATTGCCTATCTGGTATGGGGAGAAACTCAAGACAAAAGCAGAACCCAGAGGGAGTCAGAACAAAGTCTGTAAAATCGTTTTTTTTTCCGCCCAAACACAGCCCCCTCCACTGCAAAGGCTGACTGCCTCCCTGATGACAAAATGGCAGACAGGCCAGATGAACAGCATGGAGACGGCATTGTGGTTTCCCACAAATAATTTTTCAGTGCACTCTAGACCTTAGAAAAAAATACGTCTTCAATCACTGCAGAGCTTATCAGCCCTATTGCTACTTAGATTGCAGACTTTAAAGCTGCTCTAGATAAGGTCGCTGCGGTGGCTCAAGTGGTTAAGACGCTGAACTGCAGGCTGTAGAAGGTCAGTAGTTCAGCAGTTCAAGACCCGTGAGTGCCGCATGACGGGGTGAGCTCCCGTTTCTAGTTCCAGCTCCTGCCAACCTAGCAGTTCGAAAGCAAGAAATTGCAAGTAGATAAATAGGTACCACTTCAGTGGGAAGGTAACAGTGTTCCATGCGCCTTGGTGTTTAGTCATGCCGGCCACATGACCACGGAAATGTCTTCGGACAGCGCTGGCTCTTCGGCTTTGAAACGGAGATGAGCACCGCAACCCTAGAGTCGGATTCGACTGGCTTTCGAGCAAGGGAACCTTTACCTTTTAGATAAGGTTGCAAAATGGCCGACTCTGCCCTTGAAACAAGCCTTGCAGTTCAGGATGACACTCGCTTCCTGCTGCAAAGAGAAGACTGGGCCATGGACAAAATACTTTCGCTGGACAATCAGCTTAGGACTCATAACCTAAAATTTCACAGATTTCCAGAGAAATCTGAAGAAAATGCAGAACTAACGTTTATTGCATCTTGGCTGGCATCTCTGAGGCATGGGAATGAAAAAGACTACGTGTATTATTCAGCTAAGTACCAAGTGCATATTTGCATCAACTACGTTTTAGTCTCTACTCATATTAGTACCCTCTTTCCTACAACAGACATAGATGTGCATCTCTGGTCAGATCACTCGCCCGTAATGTGTTCTGTGCACTGCCAAGAAAGAAACACACATCGTCATACATGGAAACTTGATAGTTCACTTTTATTGATACCTTCCATCTCAGAGACCATAGAACAAGATATTAAAGAATATTTTGAATTTATTTCATCCTGTGGAACTCAACATCTTATATGGGATGCTTTTAAAGCTGTTTTGAGGGGTAAGATTATGACACAGATGATTACCTATAAGAGAGAAAAAACATGGTTAAAGTCGGAAATCTTAGCAAATATAGACATTAGAAGTCGATTTTAAGAAAAATGGCAGGAAAAAAACTTGCTATTGGAAAGGAAAACATTAGAAGTACTTGAGACCTCAGCAATTCAGAAACAGTTACTGTACAGCAAACAAAAATATTGGCTTGGAGGTCCTCAGTCTCCTAGACTGCTAGCTTGGAAAGTGAGTCAATAAAAGGTTTGCAATCACTTTACTAGCGATCAGAGATAGAAATAGGCTTCTGAGATACACCACTAATGAAATTAAGGAGGTTTTTCATAAATACTATCAGACATTGTACTCCTCGACTAATCCTAATAAGGCAAATAGTAAGGATTTTTTATTACAACACCCCTTGCAGAACGTCCTATCACAGGCACATAAAAACTGGCTTGAGGAGCTGTTTACCACTCAAGAGATTTTAACCACTATAAAATCCCTCAAGAATAGCAAGTCACTGGGCACTGAAGGCTTCACAGCCGAATTTTATAAGAAATACCACCCACATCTTTTAGCCCAACTAACTGAAACGTAACACCATTCTGCAATCTGGCACAATGTCCCCTATGTGGAATTTAGCAAAAATCATTGTCATTCCAAAGAAAGATAGAGACTCATATAATCCAAGTTCTTATCACCCAATTTCTCTTTTGAATGTTGACTACAAAATCTTTACAGCCTCCCTAGCTACCAAGCTTAATAAAATTATAGGTTCTTATATTAATTTGGATCAGACAGGGTTTATCCCTGATAGGGACATTTCTGATAATACCAGAAAGGTATTAGATATTATTCAGGTCTGTCATAAATATTGGGTCAATTCGTCTTTTATACTGTCTGTTGACATGGAAAAGCGTTTGATTCAGTGGAACCTCATTATCTCAAAGGCCTACTACAATATATGAATTTCAGTCCTGTATTCCAAAGAGCTGCTAAAGTGATGTACCAAGTACTTAAAGCATACATCCAAATAAATAACTCCAATACAGAGGTATTCCAGTTGGCTAGGGGTACAAGACAGGGGTGTCCCTTATTACCTCTGTTATTTGCTTTGGCATTAGAACCCCTTGCACAAGCTATTAGGGACCACCCCCAAATACATGGAATTCAAATTGGCTCTAAAAATATGAAACTGTGTTTGTTTGCAGGTGATCTAGCTTTGACTTTAAAAAACCCAGAAATTACGCTGCTGCACTTACAACAGCTCCTCTCCAATTTGGCCTTATATCAGGTCATAAAGCTAATCCATCTAAAACACACCTTTATCCTACAGAACTTTCTCAGATACACAGAGGCTGATTTCCCACTACAGCTGCCTCGGGGTTGCGCCGCCATTTGCCCGGTTACTATTCGTCAATTTCACACCCGAAGTCGCAAGGCTGCATTTTGACCCGCAGCTTCGCCCAATTTCCCCCGCAGTTTCGTAATCCTCAAAAAACAGGATCACAAAACTGCGGGGGAAATCAGGCGAAGCCGCGGGTCAAATGCAGCCCCGCGGCTTCGGGTGTGAAATTGACGAATAGTATCGGGGCAAATGGTGGCGCAATCCTGAGGCAGCTGTAGTGGGAAATCAGCCAGAGAATACCTTACAAAGATCTATGATTTTTCCTGGATTAACAAAATGTGACACTACTTGGGTATTAAGATTCCAATAAATATACAGGATATTCTCAAGGTCAACTTTTTGCCTTTAAAAGATCTCATTAGTGATTCACACTTAAGCCAAGCAGCATCTCTCTCCTGTTGGATGGGGAGAATTAAAATAATCAAGTCTTTTATTCCCCCAAAATTCTTATACCTATTCTGTTCAATTCCTATGGCAATACCAAAGGATTATTTTAAAACCTGGAAAAAAGCCATCTCAACTAATAAAGGTGGATTGGCCCTTCCAGACCTCACACTTTACCATGAGGCAGTAACTCTATTAGGTCTGTTGAAATTTTATAATCCTAATTTGGAAAATGACTGGAAGACTGTTGAACAACAATACCTAGACAATATACCATTTCAGTCGCTACTATGGGAAAAGCCAAGCCACAGACCTAACAAAATAAAACTTAACCTTTTCCTAGCCAACACCTTTAAAATTTGGGACAAACAAAAGGATCTATTGGCGCCCTCACCATCACCACTGATGGACAGTTCAAGAGGGAATTAGATAAACATATGGAGCAGAAGTCCATCAGTGGCTATTAGCCACAAGGTATAGATAGGAACTCTCAGGCTGGGGCAGGTGATGCACTTTATTCTTGATGCTGGGGGGGCAGCGGTGGGAGGGCTTCTAGTGTCCTGGCTCCACTGCTGGACCTCCTGATAGTGCCTGGTATTTTTGGCCACTGTATGACAGAGTGTTGGACTAGATGGGCCATTGGCCTGATTCAACATTGGCTTCTCTTATGTTCTTATATTCTTATGACCTTTGTTAACCAATCTTGGTTCCTTCCAGCCCAAAATCCTGATTCCTTCAAGATATGGCAATACAATAAACTCATGCTCTTTGTAGACATTTTACAGGGAAATGATTTAGCACAAAAGGATTTTTAGAATGGAAACATAATTGTCACTTACCTTGGTTTGAATACTCACAATTGTCATCCTTGTATAGATCTTGGAACTTGGGAAGAGGTTCAATATGCTCTATCACTATATTTGAATGAATAATGAAAATTAATCAACCATCTCTTAAAAATGCAATTTCTCTTATTTATAAACTACTGCTTGAAATGGACTCAGCTCACCCACTAAGGTATGAGAATAGTTGGCAGTCAGATTTTGCTGCCAGACTAACCGAAAGGGACTGGGCTAAGATCTAGTCGTTGATGACTCTTTCTTCTAAATAGCTTAATATACATCTTCAGGGCTATAAGCTTCTGATGAGATGGTATATTACACCCAAAAATTTACATTATATCTCAGCACTGCACTCGTCCTTATGTTGGAGAAATTGTGGGTACAGGGATCATTTCTGCACTGTTGGTGGGAGTGCAAAATTGTGTCGGACTTCTGGTCTAAAATAATTGACTGTGTGAAAGATATCACTAGCTATGACATAGACAAGTCACCTGAACTAATTTTGCTAGATTTATGGAAAGATCATGACATACCATGGATACACCAGGAGCTTATTTCCATTCTTCTACCAGCAACGAAAACCATAGTAGCTGCCAGTTGGAAAGATTCAGCTCCGATTTCTACTGCACATTGGTTTGCCAAGATCTGGGAATTTCTAGCAATGGACAAAATTGCAGACTCTGTTGTGACTACTGAAGATAAATCTGCTAATGCTAGCTTATATACTAGGACACTCTCCACAGCTGTTGAACTCCCTGCCATCAAAATATCGCAAAATAATTACATTTATGTGAGTTGCACCAGAGAATATCAAGAATCCTTTTTGTTATAAGTGTTTTGGGGTTCGTACTATTCTGGATTTATGATATTTTGATTTTCTGAGGCCTGTTTGTTGTACTAGATAAGTTAACCTGGTTGTATTTTGTTTTATGTTTTAAAATTGAAAATTAATAAAAATAACAAAAAAAAATTCTACAAGAGTCTGTCTCTATCTGTTGCAGGATATTTTTTAAAAGGGTCAGTTTCCAGCCAATAATTCCAGGAGGAAAAGTTTACAGCTCAAAGGGTATGTTCTGCTGAAAATAGGACAGTCTCTTCAAATTAGAGTCTCTGGGTTCCATCACACAAAGAATAAAAATTATGGTCCAAAAATTGCCCCAAACCAAGTATCATAATCCACAAGGGGGGGGGGGCGGTTATTGAAGAAACATCTCTTTAGCCCACAGGAGTAAAGAAGGGGAATGCTTCTCCGCTCTGTTGCTAGCTGTGAAGGAGTGGGGGGAGTCGTCCTTCTCCGATCTCAGTTATGTCTCTTTAAAGTTTAAAGGGCTTCATAGGTTGGAGTGTGGATCTGCTTTGTTGCTTGAAACAGGTACTTATGGTGCCTTTCAAGAGTCTTCAGGCAGAGTTGTGAGAGCACCCGCAGACAGAAAGCGACAGCTGGATGTTCATGGCTGTCCATAAGTACACTTCATAGCCTTCTTGCTAGAGACGATCCAAGCTGCAACCCCTGTGCTGCCGCCAAACAGGGAACCTGGATCGAGTCCCATGCATCTGCATCCCCCTCCAGGGACTGCAGTGGAGTTTGGGAGCCCCCAATACTCCTCTAGGAAAGCCTTGAAGCTGGCAGCACCGTAGAGCTCACACATTTTTGTCTTAGCTCAGGAAGGATGGCTCCAGAGCAAACTAATTTATGCAGTAGTCAAATCGCTCACTCACAACTTTAATGCCAGTACTCCACAAAGTAGAATTTTTGCTCACAAGACCCCACAGCTTAGAGGGAGCATTCAGCCATGTTCTGCTAATGGGACACAAGCAGGTTTGTGTGAACAGGCAAATATATTCTGTTAGCAGCTGGTTACTAAAACGGACCTGTTTGAAATAACAGAAAAGGTTCATTAGTAAGTAGTTACTAAAACGAATACATAGGCTGTCTGAAAAGGGCATTATGGCCCTTTCGGCCCATAACATAAAATGGGTTCCTAAAAAAAAAAAAAGATTATGACAGAAGATACATTCTTGAGAGTTGGGCAGCCTATCAGGAGAATTTGTTGTTGTTCAGTCTCACAGTCAAGTCTGACTCTTCGTGGCCCCATGGACCATATCATGTGAGGCCCTCCCATCTTCCGTCATGCTCTGAAGTTTGCTTAATTTCATGTTTGTTGCATTGCTAACACTGTCTAACCCTCTCATTCTTTGCCGTCCCTTTCTTCTTTTATCTTCAATCTTTCCAAGCATCAGGGTCTTCTCCAGTGAGTGCTCCCTTCTCATTTGGTGACCAAAGTATTTAAGCTTCAGCTTCAGTATCTGGCTTTCCAGGGAACAGTTAGGGTTTATTTTCTTTTAGGATTGACTGATTTGATCTTGCGGTTCAAGGGACTCTCAAGAGTCTTCTCCAGCACCATAATTTGAAAGAATCTATTCTTCGGCGCTCAGCCTTCCTTATAGTCTAACTCTCGCAGCCATACATTACTACTGGGAATACCATTGCTTTGACCATATGGACTTTTGTTGGCAGGGTGATGTCTCTACTTTTTATTATGCTGTCTAGGTTTGCCATTGCTTTCCTCCCAAGGAGCAAGCGTTTTTTTAATTTCATGACTGCAGTCACCATCTGCAGTGACCTTGGATCCCAGGAACGTGAAGTCTGTCACTGCTTCCACTACTTCTCCTTCTATTTGTCAAGGAGTGATGGGGCCATATGCCATGATCTTAGTTTTTTTGATGTTGAGTTTCAAGCCAACCTTTGCGCTCTCCTCTTTTCCCTTAGCAAGAGGCTCTTTAGGTCCTCTTCACTTTCTGCCAAATGGCAACAGGCAAGAGCAACAGGAAGGAAAGTTCTTGATTGAATTATAATTAAGAATTACAAAGCTGGAGACATGAAACTGAGTCATATATTTGGCAAGAGTTTTGGGGACAATGGGAAGACTTGAATTGGAGGTTCCAAACTATCACAGGGCACTTAATGTTCAGCTTTTATTAATGGACAGTTATTGCATATCATATGGTAGTGCCACTAGGTGGCAGTAGGACACCATTCAAGTACATTGGTCTTTGCTGCAGCCTACTGTTTCCTACAAGAGCATTCTGCTCTAGATTCACCATGTCTCTGGTTAAAGAACCCAAAGTAGGGTAACCAGATTTTGTGAGTGAAAAAAGAGAACACTGTTCACAACAAGAATTTTTTTCTCAGATGCCCAAACAAATAAGAATTTAGTTGCTGTAGATTTTCCAGGTTGTGTGGCCATGGTCTTGGCATTGTAGGACCTGACGTTTTGCCAGAAGCTGTGACTGGCATCCTCAGAGGTATAACACAGAAAGATGGAGTACTCTCTCTGTCACATCTTTCTATGTTATATCTCTGAGGATGCCAGTCACAGCTACTGGCGAAACGTCAGGTCCTACAATGCCAAGACCACGGCCACACAGCCCAGAAAATCTACAGCAATAAATGAACTCTGGCCGTGAAAGCCTTCAACAACAAATAAGAATTTCTTGCTGGCAAATGAAACTGGGCTGCAACTGTTGTGGATGGGATGGGCATACACACACACATGCACATGTATATAGAAAACTATACTAGGAGTAAGGCCCGTTGTGGAAATAAATACAACAGGCTCTTGAAAAAGGCTCTGGGAGAGTTCCCTGGCTTTGGGCACACAGTGTGAATTTGCTGTGGCAACCTCAGCAGGGTATAATGACAGAGACCACCATTTTCTCCAGAGGAACTGATCTCTGCTACCTGAATAGCAGTTGTAGTTTTGAGTGATCTCCAGCCCTCACCTGGAGATTGGCAACAATTGTTACCCAGGAGGAAATGACTGGTTTGGAGGGTGGAGTCTATGGCATTCTACCTGCCTGAGGTCCAACCCCTCCTCAAACCCCACCCTCTCCAGGTTCCACCCCTCAAATCCCCAGGAATTTGCCAACCTGGAGTTGGCAACCTCATCTCCTTCACAATTAACCATCAACCTACTGTTATCTGCCCCTCTGACTTCAGCTGACTTCTGCCCTCTCTCCTGCAGAGCAGTTGTAACTCTGAGTGGTCTCCAGCCCTCACCTGGAGATTGGCAACAATTGTTCCCCATGAGGGACTGGCTGGTTTGAAGGGTGGAGTCTATGGCATTGTACCTGTCTGAGACCCCACCCCTCCTCAAACCTCACCATCTCCAGGCTCTACCCCTCAAATCTCCAGAAATTTCCCAACCTGGAGTTGGCAACCCTATCTCCCTCCCAGCCAATTGTTAACCTACAGTTATCTGCTCCCTGACTTCAGCTTTCCATCTTCTCCTCCCTCCCTCCTGGACAGCAGTTGTAATTCTGATTGATCTCCAGCCTCCACCTGGAGATTGGCAACAATGGTTCCCCAGGATGGAATGGCTAGTTTGATGGGTGGAATCTATGGCACTGTACCTCTCTGAGGTCCCACCCCTCCTGAAACCTCACCCGCTTCAGGCTCCATCCCTCAAATCTCCAGGAATTTCCCATCTGGAATTGGCAACCCTATCAGGACTGGCCCCAATGATTTTTCTTTCAAAGGCCAAAATAGGTGACAGGACCAAGCTTGGTTGCCTACCAGCAGGCACTGAGGGGAAAGTAGGGTTGCCAGCTCTAAGTAGGGAAATACCTGGAGATTTGGGGGGTGGATCCTGTGGAGGGCAGCATTGGGGGGGGGGCGGAAGGACTCAGCAGGGTATAATGCCATAGGGTCTACCCTCCAAAGCAGTCATTTTCTCCAGGGGAACTGATCTTGGTCATCTGGAGTTCAATTGTAACAGCAGGAGATCTCCAGGTCCCACCTGGAAATTGGCAACCCTAGGGGAAAGAACTGCACAGCAGAGGGTGGAAGAGAATGGTTTGATGGCCACTGGGCCAAGATTGGCAACAATAGTTCCCCAGGAGAAAATGGCTGGTTTGGAGGGTGGAGTCTATGGCACTGTACGTGTCTGAGGTCCCACCCCTCCACAAACCTCACCCTCTCTGGGCTCCACCCCTCACATCTCCAGGAATTTCCATACCTATAGTTGGCAACTTTATCTCATCTTCCTAGGCAAAATTCTGTCTTTCTCATTAGCGGGGAGCAAAGCAGTTTACTTCATTCTTTTCGGCTTTGTGATCTGTACAGCAACCCTGTAAGGCAGGTTAGGCAGAAAGTCTCCAGCTAGTCTGAAATCACCCAGGCAGTTTCCATAGGGATGCTCCTGCTGAACAAGAGCAAGCAGCCAGGCCTAGGGTTGCCATTGCCAACAAAGACAAATTGATGCAAAGGAGGATGGAAAAGACTCCATATCTCTATTTTGCCTTCAATTGGTTTTGATGCCAGCAGAGTGAGAAAATGCCAGAGGCTCTGGGTGGGTGCCCCATGGTAAATGCACCAAACAATTCCTAAAGATTTTCCACTGTGTCGATAAATCATTTTCTACACTCACGGCGTCCCCTGCCAGAATTAGTACCAGAGCTTTTTTTTGCCTTGTGGTATTCTGCTTGTGGTGTGACCTGTCTTTTTGTGGTGTGGCATGGTTGTGTCATTGGGTTTGTTTCTTTTGAAGGGGAAGTGTTGTGAGTGAGGACATATTTCACCTCAGAATACAACAGGTTGCATAAACAGCTGACAATTCCAACTGTCTTGCGGGGGGGAGTTTGAGGTGCGAAATGGAGTGAAGTCCAATCAGCTTCCATATGCAAATGAGTTTGAAATGCTGGCCCAATCAGAGAAGAGTGGCCTAGGCTGTAGTGGGTGGGAGAGAACTCAGGCAACACAGCTAGTGGATAGGGACAGATTCTGAGCAACATAACCAGGGAGCAAACTGATTTTGCCAAGCATAGAATCTTGCCAGACCACTACCCTTTTATATAATAGGACAGGACACACACACTCACACACACACTCTCTCACACACACACTTGTTTATTTTTACTGAAATGGCAAACTTGCACTGAAGTGGGAAAGAAATAACGCAGTAAGCAAATAACAAAAGAAATCCCCCCCCCAAATACTCCTTTACCTATCACTAAGCACTTCTGTGCTTACAATGCCAGTACCTGTATAGCTATGATGAAGTAGCACCTGAATACTTGTGCTTCTTTAAGCAACTCAGAATGGTATCTATTTGAGCACTTTCAACAAAAGTCTTCAGTTTACAGAACTGGTCAAAATATTTTACATCATCCACCATCATGTTTTGATCTCTCAAGTATTTTATGGTATACTGAACATAATCTAATGAAAAGTTATCAGGTAAAGTTATCCAATGAAAATAGTGTAACATTTAAAAAACTGTCAATTTCTGCAAATATGCCAGACACACATTGTACAAGAAAGAAGCTACTTCCATAAACAGACCAACTTCTTTCTCCAGTCCATCTTTCTTTCCTTTGCTTAGGATCACTTTTGTTTTCAGTGAAAGGAAGGCTGCTTCAGTTCTGTGTTGCAACACTTGATAAACTGATTGCAATACAGTGAAAACCTCCAAAACTGAATTTTTCCCCTTTGCATTTCTTGGATTTTGTATGGAATATTGACATTGAGGAATATAAGTGCCATAGATATGCTTCTGCCAAGTCATTTTCAAAGACTTTCTTCAATATGGATGATGGATTGGATTGAGACAGAAAAAAATATTTCAGACCAGGAAACATCTGCAGTAACGGTTCTACAGCAGGAAAAAGTGATAGCCATCTTGTTCTGCTGTGTGACAATAATTGTCTGTAATTTCTATCAATGAATTCACAGTAACTCTTGAGATTTTCTGTTCTTACTGTATATATGGAGAAATAATTGTAAATCTTCATTATGATGCATTCTGTGTCTACAGACAATGGTTCTGCTGCATGATGTATACAGTTGTAAAGGATTCACTCTTTAATTCATGCTGTAAGGCATGGAAGACATTTTTACTTCCAGAGCAATTGATTCCTCCAAAATTAGTGTTTGTGTTGTCACCAGAGAATGCAATACCATAGTCTTTTAATGCTAGTGTAACACAGACCACTATTGTTTCTGATTTTTCATTTGGTGTGCTGTTCAGCTGTATCAGTTTTGATTTAATATGAAATTTATGAAAATATTGTATCCCATCAGGGAATAGTTTTTGTGACCCATGATTGCTGCCATTGTGGAAACACCTAAGCAGAATATTTCATTTCAATCCTGAATTGCCATAGCAGCAGAGCATGGAGCAAGCACTCTATTGACAGCTTTTGTTCTTGCACAGGAAACCTTTTTCTCTATGTCTGAATCCAAATATGTCACTTGATTTAATTTTGAAGTGCAAACCATAGGCCTATATGGTAGGTAATGTTTTACTGTAAGTAATGGCAATGCTCCTTCAGTTGCTATAACTCGGTGAACTGTTTTTGAAATTTGTTTGGTCAAGAATTCATTGACCTTTGGGGTATTAAGACAGCTCTGGACTTTTTTCTTGTCTTTGTCACTGCTGATATATGCTTCCAAATCATGACTTCTTTGTTTGCCACAGACACAAAACTCTTGCATGTAGTGCATTGTGCTTCATTATCATTTCTGCCAATACTGAAGCAAGGAAATATTACTTCAAGGTCAGGCTAAATGTACACTTTCTCTTTGGCATATTCCTGGTCATGAAGAAAAAAATGCAAGGTGCCTTCTGCCTTGCTAGTCTGGGCATTCAAATGGGCTTGTGGCCAGAAGACAACATTGCTCAACAGTAGTAGAAGGCAGCAAATGCAATGAAAAGTCTCCCTTGCAAACTCACACTCCAAGGAGAGAGCCAGAGCCACTGAGTCCACACAGTCTTGGAATAATAAGATACTTTACTTGGATTTGAGATTCAAGATTAAATCTTAAAAAGCATATGAACACAAGGCATTCAGAACAGAAGACAAGGCCTTCAGTTCTCTCTCACACACAGGCAGAAGCTTCTAGTAGGGAACCAAAACTTGGCAAATTGCTGAAATCATAGTCTACACCAGAGGTTCCCAAACTTATTTGGCCTGCTGCCCCCTTTTTAGAAAAAAAATTACTCAGCGCCCCCCTGGAAATCTACCTTCAAGAAGTGGACAGAAAGATGCAGTGACAAATTTTAGTAAAGAAAGATGTTGTTGGCCTGAAGCCAGAGGCCAGAAGCAGCCACCACACAATAGCCCAGCAGCAACACCAGTCTTACAAGGGTGCAAATGCATGGCTGTGGTTGGCTCTGGGGACCCCTCTCCACCTCCACCTCCCTCCGTGATCCCAGGGAAGACCAGAAGGCAAGAAAAGGCTGCTTTAGATAGGTTCTGGGCTCTTCTTTCTTTATGCTTCCACCGCCCCCTTAATTTTATTCAACGCCCCCCAATTGCACCCAAGGCTCTTACCGCCTATCTAGATTGTTCCAGCGCCCCCACTTTGGGAACCAGTGGTCTACACTAATCTGAGGCCCGCATCTGGATATAAGTTTTGTAACACCTAACAAGAGTTCTCAAAAGTGTTAGGTAGTTTTGGTAATTTGTTGGCTATAATCTTATCAATTTGTCTATTCTTTCAATAAACTTTATAATATTTTTTAATAAATCAGTTTGGTTACTTGTGTGCCCTTGCCCTGCAAACTTACAGGGTCAGCCTGTTTGGCTCCTTGACATCCTCTTTAAAAAAGACATCTGGTCACCCTACCCCAAAGGCATACTGAATGTAAACACCCCAAGAATATAAATCTATTCACTTTTTCTTCTTTACCACAGGAAATAACAGCAGCTGTTTGAACCATGCTGGTCTGGTGGTGAGCTACAGGGTCCTGCTAGGGGAGACCTAGTGACTTGATCAAAAACTTCTGGTCCACCCTGACCTGGATAGCCCAGGCAAGCTCAATCTCATCAGATCTCGGAAGCTAAGCAGGGTCAACTCTGGCAAGTACTTGGAAGGGCAATCTCCAACGAATACCAGAGGTGGAATGCAGAGGCAGGCTAATTAAGCCACCTCTCTGAAAAAAGTCCAAGCCTCCAGTAGGGGTTATCAGAAGTCAACCATGATTTCCAGGCAAGCGCACACACACACACACACACACACACACACACAAATATATATATTTTAAACTCCTGGTCCACTTACTGGGGGAACAACAGCTATATCTGCCTCTAAATGAAGGACAATATGTCCTTCAATGCTGGCATATATCCTGCTTTTGAGTATGGCTGCCAGCTGACCAAGAAAAAAAAATCCTGGCCTGCCCTTATACTTCTAGCTTAGTGTATAGAAATCAGCAGGAGAAGCTTTGCATGACATGGAGTTAAAACATTGTTGTTGATGTTTATCAAATTTGTATCCTGCTCCCTCTCCCCCAAATGGGACTTAGTGTGGCTAACAGCATATAAAATATACCTGATAAAGACAATACAAAAGATAAAATAAATATGTCCTGACCTGGATAGCACAGGCAAGCTCAGTCTCATCAAATCTTGGAAGCTAAGCAGGGCCTACCTTGGCAAGTACTTGGAAAGAAGACCTCCAAGGAATACCAGGGCTGGGAGGCCACAGGCAAGCAATCAAGACAGTAAAGCCACTAGGGATTGCTAGACGTCACCATGACTTCCAGGCTTGCAAGCACATACACACATGCACATGCACACAAAAAAAGATGCAATAAATATGCGCATCAGAGGCTGGTTGAAAAACCAGCAACCCTATCTAGCATGATCTGGAGCTCATCTGGAGACTGAGGGGATCCTTAGTGATTTGAGTCTAATGTCATCAGACCGACAGCTTGCTCTGTTTTAGCAGGTGATCTAAGTGTAACTAGTCATGGAGGTCTAAAGTCCTGAATTTGCAATGAATCCTAAGTACTCCAATTCATTGGCATCAGCCAGATCTTTGAAGCTTACTGGGTGTTTGAATGATTATGGAAAGGGATTCCAGCTCAGTATAGATGGAGCATCTCCTTCAATCCCTAGGAAAGGCATGCTTGGGCAGTGCTAGCATAGATCAAATCTTTGTCTATCAGGTGCCCAAAATGTTTAATATTATCTTGAGGCCACTAACTACCCTATGAGCACATGTTTTGGAATAAAAAACGTATCTCAGTTGTCACTTTCCTGTATGACCTACAAGCTGGAAGAGCATGATTTTCTACAAGGACATAGAGATAGGAATTTGGTGAGGTAACAAACAATGTTAGCTTCAATGTATGTATGGATGAGCTGGGGCAGCCACCCTCCTTTCACTGTATGCAAGGTACTGGAAGAGGGGAAGCCACTGCTGGTTGCAGGCTTGTGAGAGCAGAGGCAAGAATCACTCTCACTACCACCACTGTTTTTGCCATCAAAGCAACGGAGAGGAGTACAGATGGCTGGGAGCAGGGTTGTAGCTACAATGGGGCATTTTTTTTTTTGGCCCCCCGAAGGGAATTTTTCTATTGCTTTTTCTATTTACTACAAAACTACAACAGAAAATTCCAAGGTGGGGAACTACAATCTACAGGAGAAAGGAAAGATAACCTCTAAAAACCCAAGAGCTGGTGATCATACAATCGATTTAAATAAAAATCTGCCTCGCAAATGTGAATTGACTTCCACTGAAAATAATCATCTCACTAAAATATTATTCATTTTTCACTCGTTAATGCAGATATAGTTTCATAAAGAGCTGCCTCCTGTTAATATACTTCTTGCTAACATCTTCCAGAAAGCATTTCCCCCCCTTTTTCCCCTTAAGTGATAGCTTGATTTAGGGACTACAGCCCCCAATTCAGATTCTGAGTCCTCTGAGGAAGATCCAGTCTCTCCTTCTTCTTCGCTCTCCTTGGTGCCATCTGGAGTACCTTCTCCCTCTCCTGGTGGATGTCCATGTTGACGCAAAAATTCACAAGCCTTATCCATTGAATCAATCCTTTCTTTCCCGTTTGCATACTGAAAGATTAGTCCCTCAGGAATCAACCATCTGTACGCGACCTTCTGGGTTTGTAGAAATATCACCAAGTCTCTGTATTTCCAACTTTTTCATCTTATCTCAAATGGAAGGTCCTTCATAACTTTAATTTCCTTGTCTCTCCACTTCAAGGTAATCCCATTAGTCACTTTCAAGAGTTGATCTGCTTTGGGAGAACCTAATAGTAATTTCCCCTGGCAGATTATTCTTTCAAATATATTCTGAATATGATCGAAAAACTATATCTATTTTGCTTTGAAATTGGTCCGATGTCATATCTGCCAAAGGGGCCAAGTCACCAATATAGATTCTCCCCTTTCTCCTCTTTAATCCCTTGAAGTCTCAAGATGTAGCTTGTCTTTTCCATTTGCAGCTGTAGTACACAAAACTCTTCGATTTGGCACCTTTTATCAAGCGCCTTTAGCTTTTTATCCATTTTTTTTAATTGGAACCAATCTCTTTAAGTTCCGGCTCCGCTTTTTCGATTTTCTTTGCATTGGCTGCTGTCTGTGCTTGTTGAGTGTCAAGCTTATTATCTATAGCTGTGATTTTCTCCAGCAGAGGGTGAAGTGCCTCCGCCAGCAACCTTTGGAGTTCCGCAGTTTGGTCTTGTCTAGGCACCGAACTTAGAGGGCTGGAGCTTCTGGAAGAAGGATTAACTTTTGGTGTTTTGTCTCTCGCATCTTTCAGCAGCACCATGTTTGGGGATTATTTACGGTTAGCAAAAGTTCATCAAAGTCTCTGGAAGTTCTTAATCGTGCTGGTAAGCTCATGCAAACTCTTTACTTCACTTCCACCGCTCTTTCCTTGCTGTCCCTCCCTTTCCCAGTTTTTTTTAAGATTGCTTGCCAGCAGTCCTTATCGGGGGAAAGTTCCCTCCCCTCCCTCGTTTTCGCTAGGGGGGACGCAACTGTGTGGGTGCTTCTCGCTTAAACTCGACACACACTTTCAGTGGTTGTCTCTGCATTCATACTTGCTGGATCACCGTGCACTTGCTCCGATGTGCTGATCTTGTTCCCATTTGGGATGCTCTATGACGGGCCCGTGGGGGCAAGGAGGAGCCCCCCTTCTCTGGCTGAGTGCGCCGGGGGGGCCTCTAGCACCCCTTGGCTGGGAGTCCCACCCTGGGACTCCTGGGGTGACGCCACCCAGCCGTAGATGCTGGCAGACTTCTCCCAGAGCCCCAGGAGAAAATGACTGCCATGGCGATTGCCAAGACTGGGAAATCCAGTGGGGCATTTCTTGGCCCAGCCCCCCAACTTGCCACCCAGGCCTCCTGACTTCCCATCCAGCTGGTCCATGGGAAGTTTATTCTTTTATTTTTCACTCTGCGGCCATGCTGCACTGTGACATCGCTGCAGCCCTTTCCCTCTAGGAGTCCACCACCAGGATGCCTCTTCTGTGTTTCTTGCAGCACAGCTGTCTGCTCGCAGCTCACGGTGACTTTGGCGTTGTGAGGGCCACAGCCTATTTATAGCACACCGCCATCAAGGCTTCTTCACTTTTGGGGCACCTTTCCCCAAAGAAAGGGATGCTGGACTTTGGGCCCACCTGCCACTATAAAGGTCCGGGCTGAGCTGGCCCAGGCAGGCAGTGCTGATGGCAAAGGCTAGCCATGCTATTTCCAACCACCCGAAAGAAAAAGGGTGCCACAGGTAAAGTGAGGTGTGCCACTCTGGGGCTGGACGCAGAGCGCACAAAGGGCTCAGTCCCCTGCAGCATCTCCAACCTTTTCTGAGACAGCCTGGTGTGTGTGTGAGGGGGTGCCCCCCAACTTATTTAAGTGCCCCCCAAAGAAAAATCCTGGCTACCCCCTGGGTTGGAGCCAGAAAAGTGGCAGGGGAAGGGGGAAGCAGCAAGGGGCAGGCAGAGGGGGCAGCGATGAAGCAGGCAGGTGTAGTGTTGCCAGATCCCTTTCGTCCACCAGTGGGAGAGTAGGGGGGACATTCCAGGAATGGGAAGTGATATCGCCTCCTGAAACAATGACATTGCTTGCGATGCGATGTACCTGCATCACCCGGAAAGTGATGTCAGCACATTGGGGGCAACGCTCTGGATTTGGGGCAAAATTCTATGGTAACATGGGCATCAAACCATAGAGTTCTGCTCAAAATCCAGAGCATCACCTACAATATCGCCAACATCACTTCTGCGATGTCACTGTTTGGGGGGATTGTCTCCCACCAGCCAGCTAGCCAGTGGCGGGCAGGACTCTGCAAAATCAGGGGATCTCCCACCCCACTTGGCAAATGGCAACCCTAGGCAGGCGGGAAGAACATGAGGAGCCCCCATCACATCAGTCAGTGAGACAGAAGAAGTGGCACTGCAAGTGGATGGTGAGAGAAGACAGTGGGATTTGAATGGAATTTCCCCCTTGTGTGTGTTGCACATCCCCACTTGACCAGTCCTTAATTCATTAGATCTCCCATCTATAGATCTAATTTCTTTTCCATGCTGAGGCCACCTCAGCCCAAAGAGAGGGCTGAAGATGTGTTTGATGGACAAGGAGGGAAGGTTTGTCCTGACCTGGATATCTCAGGCAAGCCTGATCTTGTCAGATCTTGGAAGTTAAGCAGGGCCGACCTTGGCAAGTACTTGGAAGAGCAACCTCCAAGGAATACCAAGGATGGGACCCAGAGGCAAGTATTAATAAGCCACCTCTCTGAAATGTCCAAGCCCCACTAGGGGTCACCAGAAGTCAACCATGACTTCTGGGCATACACACATACACACAAATACTCACCCCCCCAAAAAAAAAGGAAGGAGGGCTTGTCACAGTGAGGGATGTGCCTGCCCAGACTTACCCTGCCAGCCCCCCCAACTTTGCTGGGCCCCTCTTACTTGGGGCTGGGTGGACTGGGTGTGGGGCCTTTTTCCAGGGCCATTCCCCTGCACCCGATCTGCCCCTGGCTAAACCTGTTATGTCCCCTTTTCATCTTTTGCATCACTTTCCCCGGTGTTTTTTTTGTGCAGCGTTCCTTTGTTTGAAAGGTGACACATAAGCATTACTTTTATCCTGGTTTCTGTTCTTTATTCCTTCTTGCTCATAGTTTCGTGATTTCTGAAGTCTCCATTGGTAAGCCACAATGGCATTACTAGGCCTTACAATTCCCATGTAGGTAATTGAATTCCCAAGAATATAAGAATATAGGATGATCAAATGATTACAAATCAAAATGATCAAAAGAGAGATATCCAGCTGTCCTCAATCAGAACCATGGCATTTTCAGCCCTAGCTCCAAGCTGGTGGAACTCTCTGCCAAACAACATCCGTGCCCTGCAGGACTTAATGCAGTTTTGCTGAGCCTGCAAGGCAGAGATGTTCCACCAAGGCATTTGGTTGACGACAGTGACAGTTTCCATCTGTCTGGCACTCCTGTTTCTTGCCTCCCCCTCCCCGCGAGACAGTGACGCAATCTGAAGTTTGCAAGAGCCATCTAATTAGCCTAATTGTTGTTGTATTGTATTGTTTTAACTGTGAATTTAATTTATGAATGTGATTCTGCTGTTGTACACTGCCCTGAGCCCTATCCTACAGGGGAGGGCAGTCTAGAGATTTAATTTAAATAAATAAATAAATAAATAAATAATAATATCATTATTATTATATTTAATTTTATACCACCCATGTTCTGTGAACAGGGCTCAGGGCGGTGTACAACGCTAAATAGAACAGAAATACTATATAAATTGTAATGTTTTACATTACAATAAGGTTTCAGTATCAAATTAAATCAGATGGCGATCTAAACTTCCAATTATGCTACTACTTTGCGGCGGGGGTGGGGGAGGTAAGAGTGCCAGCCAGATGGACGCCATCACTGTCCTTAACTGAATGCCTGACAGAACATCTCTGCCTTACACACCCTGTGGAACTGCATCATATCCCGCAGGGTGCAGATGTTACTCGGCAAGGAGTTCCACCAGGTTGGGGCCAGGGCACTAAAAGCCATGGCCCTGGTTGAGGACAGCCGGTTATCTCTCGGGTCAGGAACCACAAGCAAGTTCTTATCAGCAGATAATAATACCCTTCAGGGGATGTACCAGGAGAGGCAGTCCCAAAGATACATGGGTCCCAGACTGTTAAGGGCCTTGAAGGTAAGCACCAAAACCTTGAACCTGATCCAGTGTTCAACTGGTAACCAGTGCAGCTCACACAGCGAAGGGTGAACATGTGCTGTTCACAGGGTCCCCATAAGGACCTGCGTCATTGCATTCTGGACCATCTGAAGTTTCCAGGTCAGTCTCAAGGGTAGGCTCATGTACAGCAAGTTGCAGTAGTCCAGTCTGGAGGTAATGGTTGCATGGATTACTGTGGCTAAGTCAGGGCAAGACAAGTAGGGGGCCAGTTGTCTGAACTGGTGCAGCTGGAAGAACACCAGTCTGGCAACATTTGTGATCTGGGCCTCCACTGATAGGGAGGCATTCAGAATCACACCTAAGTTCTTGACACTTGATGCCTGTGTTAAGGGCACGCCATCAAGAGCTGGGAGTTGACACTCCAACCCTGAATCCTCCTTGTCCAGCCACAGAACCTCCTTCTCAGTAGTTTTCAGTCTCAGCTGACTCTGTTTTAACCATCCCCCTATGGCCTCCAACCCCTCACCCAAAATTGCTGGGGTGGTATCCAGCCAGACGCCCATCAACAGATATAGTTGAGTATCATCAGCATACTGGTGACACCCCAGCTCAACACTTCACACCAGTTGGGCAAGGGGGCGCATATAGATGTTAAATAACATCAGGGAGAGCATTGCCCCCTGAGGGACCTCACATACTAAGGGGTGCCTAGGAGCCACCCTCTCCCCTAGCACCACCCTCTATCCCCGACCTTGGAGAAATGAAGTAAGTCACTTCAAGGCTATCTTATGTCAATGAGGCAGTGTGTCAGGAGATCAAGATTGACTGTGTTGAATGCTGCTGTAAGGTCAAGAAGTAGTGCTGCCTCAATCCAGCTGCCTGCGGAGATCATCTGTGGGGGCGACCAACGCTGTCTTCATCCCACGGTCGGGGCAGAAGCCGGACAGGAATGGATCCAGTGCTGATGTATCACCCAAGAAATTCTGAAGCTGCTCTGCCACCACTCTCTTAGTTACCTTTCCCAAAAACGAAAGATTTGAAACTGAGCAGTATTTGGATAGATCCATAGGGTCCAAAGTTGACTTCTTTAAGAGGGTACAACCACAGCCTCTTTTTATCCCTCCAGGCAGACCCCTGAATCCTGAGACAGATTGATAATGTCTGCCAGAGGGCCCTGTGTTCTCTCAACACCAGTCTTAACCAGCCACGAGGAACATGGGTCTAAGAGGCATGTGGTTGGCCTAACAGCACCCAGAATCTTATCAACTTCAGCCCAGAAGAGTCAGCCGAAGCTGTCAAACACAGAATGCAAAATTGTGTCATTCATGCTAGGTATATATATATATATATGTATATATATACTAGGGAGCAAAGCCCGTTGTGGTGGAAGACAACGGGCCCTAGAAAGGGAGGGAGGGAGGGTGGAAGGGAGAGAGGGTTGGAGAAAGGAAGGAAGGAAGGAAGGAAGGAAGGAAGGAAGGAAGGAAGGAAGGAAGGAAGGAAGGAAGGAAGGAAGGAAGGAAGGAAGAGGGGAAGAGTGAAAGAAAGAAAGAAGAGAGGAAGAAAGGAAAGGGGGAAAGGAAGGAAAGAGGGGTGGAAAAGGGCTTCTCTGGGCCTACTGCCCCCATAGAAGGCCCAGGGGATGGTGTGAGGGGGCGGAAAAGGGCTTCTCTGGGCCTACTGCCCCCATAGAAGGCCCAGGGGATGGTGTGAGGGGGCGGAAAAGGGCTTTTCTGGGCCTACTGCCCCCACAAAAGGCCCAGGGGATGGTGTAGGGGGGCAGAAAAGGGCTTCTCTGGGCCTACTGCCCCCACAGAAGGCCCAGGGGATGGTGTGGGGAGGGCGGAAAAGGGCTTTTCTGGGCCTACTGCCCCCACAGAAGGCCCAGGGAATGGTGTGGGGAGGGTGGAAAAGGGCTTCTCTGGGCCTACTGCTCCCATAGAAGGCCCAGGGGATGGGGTGTGGGGGACGGAAAATGCCTTCTCTGGGCCTAGTGCCCCATGGAAGGCCCAGGGGATGGCGTGTGGGGGCCGGAAAAGGCCTTCTCTGGGTCTAGTCCCCTCATAGAAGGCCCAGGGAATGGTGTGGAGGGGGCGGAAAAGGGCTTCTATCACTTGCCTCAGCCTTGAGGGCCTGTCCCTGTGCTCACACTCCAGATGGTCCTCTCCTGTCGGAGGACTGGAGCAGACTGAGCTGAAAACACTGACCGGGGCTGACGTGGGCGGGACTTTGCGAAGCAGCCAGTCAGCCCTGGCCAGTGTCTTCTGACTGCCAGTTCTTGAGCCGAATCAATTATGGCAAGCATATAATGTGGTGGAACCAAAATTCAAATATTAATAAGGACAGGATATATATACTATATATATATTTTATATATATATATAAAAAATAACATTTTATTGAAAATAACATTAAAAAAAATGCTAGGTCTATTTAAAGAGGTGTGAGAGACCAAGCTATAAGGAAGGCCTAGGACGTGCAGGTGAGGAAAATCAATGAGGAAAAATGCCTCACCACTAGACTGCTGTTCCTAATGTCAACTCAGTAAACATACTCAGATAAAAACGCCACAGTGGGGGCATGCAGTAGTGTGGAAATAAGGCAAAGTGTATACTTCAATAGGGTGGGGCTTTTGTGAGACAGAGAAAGCTTTTGCTGAAGGGGGTGTGATTTCTGTGGCCAGGCCATGAAGCCTGTTTTCCATTCCACAACAATTATTCGCCTACCCAATGAACAGTCCAATTCTCTCCTGGAATAACACATTTATTTTATTTAAAGCATTTCTACCTTCCATGTTTCTTATGGGAGCGGTGGTTTATAAACAATCTAAAAACATTGAATACCAATATTAATAAGACAAACATTTTAAATGAATAAACATTATTGTTTACACTAAAATTAGAGATTATACCACATTTTATGAGCAGACTGCTTTGATCTGAAAGTTCCACTTTGGACTATGGTTCCTCACCACTCGGGATGAAACAGCAAACTTTCCCCGCAACTACACTAATAAAATTCAGCTGAAATATTGTTGCTTAAAACTGATGCCTGTTTCTGCATCTATTTTATAAAAACTGTGTAAAAAAGGACATGAAAATAGCATGAAAATGCCATAAACAAGGTGGGGATACCAGCGATAAAAATGGTCAAAATAAAAAGACTCACAATAGTATCATATAAAGGAGGCAGGGACACATATATTTGTACATCCCTAAATATAATACCCAATTAAATCAAGCAAAAATAACAACATCAGTAGGAATTTAGCTCAGATGAGCAGAAGGCAAAAGCAATTTTTGACCCCTGGGTAAAAGAGAATATTTTCACCTGATGCTTAAACTCCACAACATACATGTCAGACAGACTGGTGTGGGGAGGAGATTCTATTTAAAAGGCAAAGTAATGTGGGGAGTGCATGGGGTAGAATTCCTTCAACTAGGTGTAGAGCCAGTTTGGTGTAGCGGTTAAGTGTGCGGCCTCTAATCTTGGAGAACTGAGTTTGATTCCCCACTCCTCCACTTGCAGCTGTTGGATGACCTTGGGCAAACCATAGTTCTGTCAGAGCTGTTCTCTCAAGGACAGTTCTCTCAGAGCTTTCTCAGCCCCACCCATCTCCCAGGGTGTCTGTAGTGGGGAGGGGAAGGGAAAGGAGTTGGTAAGCCACTCTGAGACTCCTTCAGGTAGCAAAGAGCGGGGTATAAATCCAATCTTCTCCTCTTCTTCTTCAAGGTGAATTTGCGTGGAGAGCAAATTCCTTATGTAAAGAATGTGACTAACTGGTGTGGGGGTGTTGTTCTTTCAGTTGAATAAATTTGTGTGGGGTGGGAATTCTTTCAAGGAGGTTAATTGATGTGGAATGATTACAGTTAGGAGAATTTGTGTGCCAAAGGAACTTCATTAATCAGGTAATTGTTGTGGGAAGGGAATTCCATTAACAAGACATCACAACAGAGTTTTGTGTAACCATCCACCTGATTGCCAAAGATGGCGGCATCTTAACAGGTGAGCAGATTTAGATGGGGTGGGAGGTTCTTCAGATAAAGCTACATTCCTAGGCAGGACACAGACAAAAGATAGCCTTTTTTAAAACAAGTTTATTTATGATTTTACATTACAAAAAATCACAATATGATTTTCTCTACAAAAAAGTATAACAATAGTTATAATTTTCATTACAAACACTCACATACACAAAACAAAGAAGAAAACAAAGAAGAAATAAATAAAAAACCCATAGTGTTTGTATATGTAATATAATTATGGAGTTACATATTTTTCCCTAACCATTTATTAACTCTAGACCATCTCTTTTGAAAAGCGTTATCCTCTTTACCTGAAAGAATCATATTCAACTTGTCCATTTCTGCCACATCACAGATTTTTATAATCAGCTCCTTTCTAGCAGGTAGGTTTTCAGATTTCCAACATTTAGCAATCAGTATCCTGGCTGCAGTAAGGATATATGACAGAATACATATTTCATCATGCCTGTATCCATTTGATATTATATTAAGTAAATAGATTTCTGGTACTAACTGTAATTCAATGCCCATAATCTCTGTTATTAACTGCTTAATGCCCTTCCAAAATTTATGACCCTTTTCACACCTCCACCATATATGAAAGAAGGTACCCACATTATTTTTACACCTCCAACAGTTCCCTGACACATCTTTATAGCATTTAGCCATTTTATCTGTTGACCAGTGCCACCTATAGAACATTTTTAGTGTATTTTCTTTGTAGGGTATTGATCTTAAAAGTTTGACAGCCTTCCATATTTTTGACCAGTCATCTATAT
The DNA here is from genome assembly GCA_029375565.1 of Gekko gecko. Taxonomy (NCBI): domain Eukaryota; kingdom Metazoa; phylum Chordata; class Lepidosauria; order Squamata; family Gekkonidae; genus Gekko; species Gekko gecko. Next base: position 209,233,673 of record JAPDNY010000005.1, on the reverse strand, counting down.
CAAGGCTATGTTCTGTGTCCTGCATCCATGTTATCACTGATGGCTTGATTAATTCCTCCTGCATGACATCATATAACAAAAATTTATACAACTTTTGGATCAATTTGTCAGAGGTTGACAGCCAAATGTTATCAAGATCTGTTTTCCCATTATAAAACTTTATTATTTTATCTTTAGCGAATCTAGACTGTAACTGCAAGTTCTCCCACCATGTAAGTTCTATTTTCATTTCACGGAGAGTCTCAAGTGGTTTTAACTCATTAGACTTGTTTAATAAGTTTTCATAAGTAACTTTTTTTATTTTCCGACATCAAAGTAGGCTTTATAAAGGCCTCAAGAGGTGAAACCCATCCTGGTATTTTAGAATAGTAACATTCTTTTACTTTCCTCCATATTTTTATTAGAGCCCCTCTAATTACATGATTATGAATGTCTGAGTAAATTTTATCTTTGCCATATCATACATAGGCGTGCCAGCCCATATATAAGTCATGGCCCTCTAAATATAGCAGTCTTTTATCTTCTAACATTATCCAGTCTCTAATCCACCCCATAGCTGAGGCTTGGTAGTAAAGTAACCAGTTTGGTACACCAAAGCCACCTCTTTCTTTTTTATCTTGAAGAAGCTTCCATCTAATATGTGCTCTTTTACCATGGCATATAAATTTTCGTATATATTTATCCAATTCTTGGAAAAAGTTATTATTTTTTAATATTGGTAAGTTTTGTGCCAGAAATAAGAAACGTGGGAGAATATTCATCTTAACAGTAGCAATTCTACTCATAAAAGACAGTTGTAAATCATGCCATTTCTGAAGGTCTTTTTTAATATTATCTAACAGTTTTTTATAGTTATATTCAAATAACATATTATTTTTATTTGAAAGTATAACACCTAAATATTTGATCTTATTGACCACCTCAATACCTGAATGTGTCTGTATCTTAATATTCAAATCTTGTGAGCAGTTTTTTGTCATAATTTTAGTTTTCTCTAAATTTATTTTAAGTCCTGCTACTGAACCATATTCAGATAAAATGTCAAGCAGATGTGAAATAGAGGTTATTGGATCTTCCAGAATGAATACCAGATCATCAGCAAAAGACTTGAAGTTTAAATTCTTCTCCTTTGACTTTAAGGCCTTTTATGTTTATATTATCTCTTACCAAGTCATTTCAGGTTTCCAGTGCAAAAATAAATAGCAATGGTGACAATGGGCAACCTTGACGTGTTCCTTTCTGGATAGATATTCTTTGTGTTAAATCTCCATTAACTATTATTTTTGCAAATTGTTCTTTGTATATAGACATTATCATCGTCATGAAACTATTGCCACAATCCCACAGTTCCAATTTACATCTTAAAAATTCCCAGCTTACATTATCAAAGGCCTTCTTTGCATCCAAAAAAACCAACATTAATTGTCTTAAGGGGTGTTGTTCATAAAATTCTAATATATTTATGATTGTTCTTATGTTATTCTTTATCTGTCTTTTTGGGAGGAAGCCTGCTTGGTCTTGATGTATAACTTGCAGGAGTATCTTCTTAAAGCGAGTGGCTATGATTGTTGCAAAGATCTTATAATCAATGTTTAAAAGAGAAATAGGTCTATAATTATGAATTTCCTTATTGTCGGTATTAGGTTTATGTATAAGTGTGATCAGTGCTTCATTCCACGAATTAGGCAAATCTCCTGTTCTTGTGATGTTATGGAGTAAATCTTTAAAAGGCAGAAGAATTTCATCACCAAGCTTTTGATAAACTTCTGCAGTAATACCATCTGGACCTGGGGATTTCTTCTTCTTTTGCTTTTCGAGCGCCTCTACTATTTCACAAGGTGTAATTGGATCATTTAGAATTCTTTTCTGCTCTTCATTAAATTTCTTTTTATTGTGTTTCACTAGAAAATTCTTAATTTTTTTGATAATCTTGTGAGGTTTGGTTATATAAATTTTTATAAAAATCTTCAGCAATTTTTTTCAAGTCTTGATTTCTATATTTTAATTCTTGGGCATCACTTTCGAGAGCTGAGATTATCCTTTTCTCTTTTTCTTTTCTAAGTTTATAAGCCAGCCAACGAGTGGGTTTATTTGCATTTTCAAAATAATACAATTTAGCATATTCGATTTTACTAGCTGTTTCTTGTGTTAATTATGTGTTTATCTGATGTTGGATCATCTTTATTTTAAGTTTTAGTACATCTGTCTCTCCATTTCCTTTCATTTTATCTTCATTTATTTTTAATTCTTTTTCAGTATTTTAAATTTCTCTCTTCTGTTTTCTTGGTTGATAAATAGCCCTTTCAAGTACACTTTAAATGTGTCCCAGATGATGTTTTTTGATGTGTCTTCTTTCTTGTTTCTTTTAAAGAATTCTTGAATTTCTGTTTTAAGGCTTGCAACAAATTTTTTATCTCTCAGTAGTCCAGCATTCAATCTCAATCTTGTTATTTTATGTGGTTCTTGAAAAGCCAGCCAAATAGGATTATGGTCAGCATACGTATTAGGTAAGATTTTCACCTCTAAAAGATCTTTCATCAAACCAACCATTGACCAAGCCTGGTCAATTCTCGACCACGATCTGTGTCTAGGAGAGTAGTATGTATAATCTTTTTTCGTGGGGTTCCGTGTTCTCCAGATGTCTATCATGTTAAATTCTTCTGCTATTGCCAAGAAACTTTTTGGCAGTAGCGCACCAGATTTTACCCCCTTTCTCAACTTTTTCCTGTCAAGAACAGAATCACATACTGAGTTGAAATCCCCAACAATGCAGATATCTTCTGGAGTTTTTGTTAATAGTATATTTTGGAGTTCCTTGAAAAAGGAGGGAATCTTAGCTATATATAGCATTAGAAACAAAGCTGCAGGAAAAGGGCTTGAGGAAGAGGTAAAGTGCAAAGAAGGGAAAACATCCTAAACTTAAAATGAGTGCACGTATTGGGTATCACAGGCTATGAAAAGACAGATAGATTTTTGTTGGAAAGATGTTGTTTAAAGTTATTTTGGTGTAAGAAAAAGCAAAAATTACATACTTGGTCTCCTTTGTATCATGTTCCTTTAAGGGATTCATTGCTGTTGTGGAGGCTAATGAAAACAGATGCAAGCTGAGGCATGCTGATGAGGCATTTCCTCTGAGCCAGGGAAACTCCTACAAGATGCAAGAACAAAGGGAGAGGGCGAGTCTAGGGAAGTGTAAACAAACACAGAAGCAGGCAGCACGACTGGAGAGCCGAGGATCTTAAAGGAGACTTGAAGGATCTGAATGATGTGAAGGACCTGAACTGAACACTTGACTTTTTGCTTTGCTTTGGGGCATTATAGAAACTTGATATAAAAGTTCTATTGCTGCCTTCTCTTAAAGAAACAGAGTTAGACTGGGAACTATTTAAAGAAAATACGTGCAAATAACAATAAGAGTTGAATTGAAATTATATATACAGATTATCTAAGTTATATACAGAGAGTTTAAGTACTGTTATTAAAAATGGCATCAGGCTCAGGCACAACTAAGAAAACTCCTACAACATCTCCAAGCCATGTGTGTGGGGGGGTAACACAGTTAAAACCAAACACAATACAAATGTCACCAGCAGAAGTACAGGCTATGATACAAAGTTGCATTTCACAAGCTTCACAGCAAACAATGGATTTAATTAAAAAAGAACTAGAACCTATGCAAACTAAAATTGATGAGATTTCTAAGCAGTTAAAACTAGACACTGAAGAGATTAAATTAGAAATTGCAAAAATAGTGAACACTAAAAACAAACTTGAGGAAAAGGTGGATGGGTTGGATCAGGAGGTTCAAGAGATAAAAATAAAAACAGACAAAATTGAAGAGTCGCTAATACTTCTAGAAACAGAGAAAGCGGGACTTATACTTGGGTTCCAAAATATTACAGAACAACTGGACAAGAATTTAAAGGAAGAGTTGTCACAAAACATAGCAGAGCAATTTAATTTGAGCACAAAGGAAGAACTAATAGATGAAATAGAAACTGTTTATAGGTGAAATTCCTCTTATGCCAAAAGGAATAACCCCCCCCGGGAAGTTCATGTTAAATTCTATCGGAAAATAATGAGAGATAAAATTTTAAGAGCTTCAAATGATAATAAATTGATAATTGATGGTACAGAGATCAAAATATTAAAAGATACTCCATGGAGGGTCAGGGAGAAAAGACATAAATATGATATATTAGCCAGCCTATTAAGGAAAAATGGAATCTTATATAGATGGTTATTGCCGGAAGGACTATTATTTACATACAAAACTAAAAGACAGAGGATAGACTCTGTCTTTAAATTGGAATTTTTCATAGAAAAGGAAGGGGAAGATCTAGGCTGGCAGAAAGAGGAGGAGGAAGAAGAAGAAGGAAATGAAGATGAAGAATATGAAGATATTAACTCCCAGGCTGACCCTAAAGATAGAGATAATGGTGGTAAAAAAGAGAAAAAGAAGCAAAAATTGAAGCTCAAAACGGAATCTCAAATACTTACAAGGCTACGACTTAAAAACATAGTGATCTCAAAGAAAGATAAAAAGAATGGGAACTAGAAGGTTGCAACTATTATCAGTTAATGTTAATGGTTTAAATGGTCCTCAAAAGAGAAGACGACTTTTCCATCAAACAATCAAAATGCATGCTGACATTGTCTGCTTTCAAGAAACGCATATTAAGGAAGAACATTCTAAATACTTGCAATACAAAAAGTTAGGTGTCCCATTTATTGCTTTAGATACAGTGAAAAAGAGAGGTGTTGTAACCTATGTGAAAGAAAACTTACAGCCAGTACTTAAATATAAATCTACTGACGGTAGAATCATAGCAGTTACAATTATAAGAAATGGGAAAGAAACCTTAATAATAAATATTTATGCACCAAACCAGAACCAAAAGATAGCCTTCTTGTGGAAGTGTTGAAATGAGCAGAGGACCTACATCTGAAGGCAGTAGCAGAATAGGTTGCCAACTGTGGGTTAGGAAATTCCTGGAGATTTGGGGGTGGTGTCAGGAGGGTAGAGTTTGGGGATAGGAGTGAGCTCAACCAAGATGTGATGCCATAGAGTCCACCCTTTGAAGCTGCCAGGGAACTGATTTCTGTTGTCTGGAAATCAGCTGTAATTGAAGGAGGGAGAACTCCAGGCCCCACCTGAAGGCTAGCAACTCTAATACCAGATAGGAATGTCTACACTAAAGTTTCTTAGCAGTCACATCCTCTCTGCTGGGAATCATAATGCTCTGATGGGGATCTCTTACAGAGCATTCTCACCAGTCCCACAAATTCTTTAGAGGAAAGTTAAACTGGTATCAAAATTTTATGAGTCACTAGTGTAGATATTTCCACAGTCTGGTAAATGTTTAGTATAGGCTCTCTGTGTGTGTGGGGAAGTATGATCAAACTCCCGAAGTTCTAAATCACATGTGAAGGAAATAACACAACTGCAGAACCAAGCTCAGTGCACTTATTGATCTCTCATTAGCTCCTCCTCCTCAACAAACCAGGTATGTTTGAACAAAGTTTGAGTCCACTGAAACCTTTAAGACCAACATGCACACAAAAGCTTATACCTTAAATAATACTTCGTTGGTCTTAAAGGTGCCACTAGACTCAAACTTTGTTCTGCTACTTCAGACCAAGAAGTCTACCCACCTGAATTTACCAGCTATGTTTGAATTATAAGATGATAAGAGAAACGAGGGTGTCATAAAAGGTATGTAATTCCTCTATCCTTGAAGGCTCATGTTCCCCTCTCCTCCTGTTAATGACTCCTGCTTTCTACAGACAACCAGTGGGATCCATATTGCAAAAGCAAAATTTCCAATGCCTCATTTTGTTACAAGATCTCATAATTTGCTGTAACAATTTGAACATGCAAATCACATTCAATTATGGAAGGACTAGCAAGGAAAGTAATCATTATCATCAGGGTATCTAATTCTCAATGTAGTCCTATCTGTGGATACTTAGATCTAGAGACTAGGGCTATGAAAGACAAGATAGATCTTTCCACAAACCAAAGAAAAGCCCCAGGTTTGCAGAAAAATCTGAAATCTAAACAAACAAACAGAAGACATTGCAGAGTTAAAAATCACCCAACACAATAAAAGCATCATGTGTATTATTAAGAAATTAATGCCTCTTAGTGGGTGTTGTGCCCATTGCTAAGTAACCACAACAGTATTACCAGCCTTCAATCTTGGTTTCTGTCAGTAACAGGAAGAGAGAGGGAGCAGGGCCTTTTCAGGGCTGTTTTGGCCTTTGAGGGAGGATTTATCAGGGCCAGGCCTGCTAGCAACCACAGGACTATTTGCTGCCATGTGACTTGCATGACTCACCCATGTACACCTGCTTACTACTGTTCAACAGCAGCCACTCCACAAAAGCCAATGTGGTGTACTGATTAGAGCTTCAGCATAGAATCTGGGAGGCCCAGGTTCAAGTCCCTACTCTATTGTGGAAGCTTGCAAAGGGACATTGGCTGTTGTGAGAATAGGAGGAGAGGACAATGGTGTAAGCTGTTTTGGGTCCTCATTGTGGAGAAAGGTAGAGTATAAATGAAGTGGATAAATGATAAATATAGCTGAAAATGGTGGGCAGAAAAAAGTTGGTTGGTTGGTCGGTGAGAAGGAGAAAAGGAAACAGAGAAAACTGAGGACAGAGAGGCTGACAGGAAAAAATAGTGCAGAAAGAGAAGGATACAGGGGAAAGTGAGGTGCCCCCCACAAGTTAGAACATAAGAACATAAGAGAAGCCAATGTTGAATCAGGCCAATGGCCCATCTAGTCCAACACTCTGTCACACAGCGGCCAAAATATACCAGGTGCCATCAGGAGGTCCAGCAGTGGGGCCAGGACACTAGAAGCCGTCCCACTGCTGCCCCCCCAGCACCAAGAATAGAGTGCATCACTTGCCCCAGACTGAGAGTTCCCATCTATACCCTGTGGCTAATAGCCACTGATGGACTTCTGCTCCATATGTTTATCTAATTCCCTCTTGAAACTGTCCATGCTTGTAGCATGCCTTCTGTGGCAGTGAATTCCATATGTTAATCACTCTTTGGGTGAAGAAGTACTTCCTTTTATCTGTTCTAACCCGACTACTCAGCAATTTCATGGAGTGCCCACAAGTTCTTGCATTGTGAGAAAGGGAGAAAAGTACTTCTTTCTCAACCTGCTCAGTCCCATTCATAATCTTATAAACCTCGATCACGTCACCCCTCAGCCATCGTTTCTCCAAGCTAGAGCCCCAAGCATTTTAAACTTTCTTCATAGGGAAGGTGTTCCAATCCTTTTACCATTCTAGTTGCCCTTCTCTGCACTTTTTCCAATGCTATAAAATATCCTTTTTGAGATGTGGTGACCAGAACTGTACACAGTATTCCAAATGAGGTTGCACCAATGATTTATACATGGGCATGATGATACTGGCTGATTTGTTTTCAATTCCCTTCCTAATAATCCCCAGCATAGCATTGGCCTTCTTTGTTGCAGCTACACACTGTCTAGACATTTTTATTGAGTTATCTACTGCGACTCCAAGATCTCTCTCTTGGTCAGTCTCTGCCAGTTCAGACCCCATCAACGTGTATTTATATTTAGGATTTTTGTCTCCAATGTGCATCACTTTGCACTTGGCCACATTGAACCCCATTTGCCACATTGCAACTGGGTGCAGCAGAGGCCAGTGGACTGCATTACACAAAGTTTTTCCAGGGAGTAGCTGCTGGGAGAGGGAAGAAAGGAAAGCTGAAGACAGAGGTAGATAAAAGTAGGTTGGCTAGTATGTGGGAAGGAGAGAAGGAAACAGGAAAATAAAGAATATGGGGGCAAGTGAGTGAAGGGATGGGATTTGCTTCAAATCCACCACCACTCCTTCCCCAATACCAAGACAAAACTGCAAGTGAGTGGGATGGAGGTGGTGGGTGGAAGATGACCAGGAGGCTCGAGAACCACCACTGCCCCCTCCCCCCACTGCTGAGCAGGCAGCCACAGCAGCGGCAGGGAGCAATCAAGTGGGCTGGCAGGCAGAGCAGTGGCAAGAGGGGCTGGCAAATAAGCAAGTAAACAGGGCAGCAGCCAGACACCATTACCAACAGGACTTCCCACTTGTAATTTCTAGTTGTTACTTTTAAGTATTGAAAGGCAGGAGACGATGAACCATAACATGGCTTTTATTCAAACATTGTTCAGCTCTGATCTGATCTGGTAAGAGCGGCACCCGAACTTATACCATTGCAAAACTGAACGATATACATTGTAACAATAAATGAGAGGTCTGATTGGACCTAAGCAGAGCTCACTGATATGTTACTTCTGGGTGGCTTCAGGAACAATAGAAGGTCTTTATTAGACAGCCAATCATAATGACAGGATACCAGCAGGGTTGGCTCACTCACTAGGCGAACTAGGCATTCGCCTAGAGCGGGCTAGCCCCTAGGGTGCTAAACTGCACCTGCCCCCCCACCCCCGCCAAAAGCCCTAACTGGGTGGCTGCCGCTGTGGGGCCAGGCACCGAGGAGTCCCGGGAGGGTCAGGCGTCTTTCCCAGCTGATCCTGCCACCCTCGAAGGCTGGACTTTTGGCTCTGGATTCTGTCCGCCACGACAGAGCAGCTGCTAGGAGCAGATAGGAAGGGAGGAGCAACCAGAACAGTTTCTCTCCTAGGCCGAAGGAGAAAGCTGGGAAAGGGGAGGGCGTCGCGGGCCCCTTCCTTTGCCCAAGAAGTCCCAAGCCTCAGAAAAGGAACAAGAAACTCTGGCAGGAAAGGCAAACTCCACGTTTATCAGGGTTGGGGTTTGGGTTTTTTTTGGCAGTGTTGTTGTTTGGCTGCTTTAATGATCTGCCAAACAACTCCTTCAAAGGAACCACTCAATGCATCAGAACCACCCCAGAGTGGCGTTCCGCCGACTTGTGTTGATCTGTCTGCCTCCGCCCTAAGCAGCCAAGTCAGAAATCAGCTCGCCTCGAATGACCTGCGAGCCTGGCAGCAGCCCTGACAGCAGCCCTGACAGCAGCATTGGCTTCCCAGGATCAGTGCCCCCCCCAATTCCCTGTGGCATCTCTGCGCTGCAATAAGGGAGAGGCAGGAGAGGGAAGGGAAAAAAGAAGAGAGAGGCAGTGGTGGCGACTGAAGGCTCCAGGACCCAGCAAGCAGCTTGGCTGGCAGAAAGAGGCAGGCAGCCAGCCAAACGGGAAGAGGGCACGGTGGAAAAAGTTTTTTTTTCTTTTGAGAAAATTTCCCCCCTGCCCCACCCCCCGGTGGCTTAAAGAGGCAACACCCGGTTACCAGGTGCCTGGCGCTGCAGTGGCAACCACATTACCGATACCAAGGCTTTGTTACACACACAGGCCATCTCGGACTTGCGCCTCTTCAACTTCGACCTGCTCTGCCTGCCCCTACTCGAGCCCTCCAGCAAGGGAGGAAGGGCTTCTCACGCTTCCTATCCTCACGCTTCCTATCCTCATTAAGGCCTGTGAGGGAAGCTGCTCCAGCCCCTGCCTTGCCCCATCGTGGGCTGGTCACGGAACTCTTTCCAACTTTCACCCTCTCTCTGCAGTTTACTCCAGTCTAGAGTAAATCCATTAGTGCACCAAAAGGCAGCCTCACCAAGGGGGGGGCGCCGCAAGCTAGCCTCACCTAGGGTGCAAAAAAACCTTGGGCCGGCCCTGGATACCAGAGGGCAATCCATAACTCACACAATAAAGAAAAAAACCAAGAACATAACATTCCTCCCCCTTTGGTTTAAATAAAATAATCTTTTAGGTATGTGGGGGCGAGCCTCGCTCAGCTGGACCATCACGGAGGCAGCGTGACCCTCAGAGAACGTCCAACCTGGGGGTTGTCCTGGGAATGGTCAAAGTCCAAGTGACCTGGGGGCTCATCAGCTCTGGCGAAGTCCTGAACTGGTTCAGAGTCTGAGCAGCAAGGTGCCGGCTCCACCAGTGGGCTAGACATCACAGCGCCCCAAGCAGGAGACAGTTCTCTGTGAAGAGGTGGCACAAAAGGCAGGGGGAGATGAATAGACTCAGCAGGTTTGATGGGACATAGTTCTCCTCGCTGATCTGCAGCCTCCCGGGCTGGAGGTGGCATTTGCAGGTCCTTGGGGGAAGCATCTCCCAAGCACCGACAGTACTCTGGGATGGGAGATCTCCTGGACAAGGAACAGGAACTGGGGGCAATTGCAAACACTCATCAGGAACTGGGGTGCATTACAACAACTCACTCCTGGCCGGCCAGCAATGTTGAAGCTGGGCCAGGTGATGGCGGTGGACCTGCCCAGCATTGTCCTGCACTTCGTAGGAGATGGGTCTGGTAGCGTGAAGGATGGTACCTGGGACCCAGTGAGGACCTTCACCATAGTTCCAGGCACGGAGAGTGTCATCCAGAGCGAAGGACTTTGTGCTCCCGGAGGCGATGGGGTCACGGCTGGTGTCTGGTGCAAGGTCCAGGTGTATGCAGCTCAAGTGGGTGGACAGCTGGCGTCTCATGAGGAGCTCAGTCGGGGCCTTCCCCATGGCTGAGTGCAGTGTAAAATGCTGGTGGAGAAGGAATTCTGCGAGGTTGTTGAGGAAGTTCCCTCTGCTGAGCCTGCGGAGCAAGTCCTTCATGGTCCTCATCATGTGCTCCACCTGGCCGTTCATCTCCGGATGGAAAGGAGTCGAGGTGACGTGCCTGAAGTCTCACGTCCATGAACCTCTGGAACTCGGTGGAGGTAAATTGAGCTCCGTTGTCCGAAACAACAAGGTCTGGCAGGCCGAAGGTGGTGAACAGGGGGGCAACGACAGCAGAAGTCATGGAGGTGACAGGGAACACCTCCAGCCACTTGGAGTATGCATCCACGACAAGGAATGTTCTGCCTTGAAATGGGCCAGCGAAATCAAAGTGGATGTGGGACCAAGGAACTCATGGCTTCTCCCACAGGTGAACAAGGACTGAGGGGGCTTCTGGCCTTGACTCCTGGCAGGGCTGGCATGTTCGGACCCATCGCTCAATCTGCTGATCAAATCCCAGCCACCAAACATACCTCCACATGATTGCCTTCATTTTTACGATGCTGGGGTGCCCCACATGTAGGGCATCTAACACCCGCTGTCTGAGTGGGGAAGGGACTATGACCCAGTTTCCCCACAGGAGGCAGCCCTTGCTTACTGACAGTTCGGTGGATTGAGACTGGAATGGCTGGAACTTGGCCTCGAGCTTCCTGGGCAGCCATCCCTTTCACACGAAGTTAAAAATGTGGCTGAGCATTTGGTTCGGGGTGGTGTAGAACGTGACATTGGCAACGGTGAGCAGAGGCTGAGGAAGTTCCTCGATGAGGAGTGTCTCCTGGATCTGGGGTTGGAGTTGTTCAGGCAGCGACAGACAACTGAGGGCATTGGCATGCCTGATGGCTTTTCCAGTCCTGTGGACGAGGTCAAAGTCATAGGCGGAGAGGAAGATGGCCCAACGCATCATCCATGGAGATAAAATCTGGAGTTTTCGGCAATCCTTCGTGAAGATGCCAAGCAGTGGTTTGTGATCGGTGACGATCTCGAACTCACGACCATAGATGAAATCGTGAAACTTCTTCACTTCTGCAATGATCACCAGCGCCTCCCGGTCTGTCTGAGCATAATTTTTTTCTGCTGCAGATAAAGTCCTGCAATAGAATGCTATGCGGGGCTCTCGGCCTGATGGCAACCTGTGGCTGAGGATTACCTCAATCCCATAGGGCAATCCATTGCAGGCCAATACGAGGGGTTTCTTCTTGTCATAGTGGAGGAGGACTCTGTCGGAGACTAAGAGAGCTTTAATGGCTTGGAACGCTGCCTACTTCTTGCGACCCCAAACCCATGGCGCTGTTTTGTCCAAGAGCCAATGGAGAGGCTCAGCGATAGCTGCTTTGTTTGGCAGAAATGAGTGATAGAAGTTAAGGAGTCCTAAAAAGGATTGCAGCTCTTTCTTCGATTGTTGTGGGGGTGCCTTACAGATCGCAGCAACCTTCCCTGGTGCAGGATGGATGCCATCTTTGTCCAGGAGCAACCCCAAAAATTGGACAGCGGGGATGAAGAACTCGCACTTCTCTTTTTTTACTCACAGACCGACCTTTTGTAAATGGTGGAGCACTTCTCACACATAAGCCATCAGTTCTAGTTCTGAGGCCCTTGCAGTCAACATATTGTCAAAATAGGGGATGACACCTGGTAAGTCTCTCAAAAGACGCTCCATCAGGTCCTAGAAAATTCCAGGGGTGACGCTTACCCCAAACTGCAAATGGTTCACCTTGAAGGCGTCACGATTGTCTGTGCCTCGGCTGTGGCTGCGTCAACAGGCAGTTGCTGGTATGCCTGGAATAAGTCAATTTTGGCGAACACCTGGCTCCCAGAGATGGACGCTAGGAGATGGCTCACCACAGGAACCGGGTACGCATGCGGCTGCAGGGCCTTGTTGAAGGAGCACTTGTAATCTGCACACAAGTGGATCGAACCATCTGGTTTGATTGGAGTGACAATTGGAGTCTCCCATTTGGCATTGGGAATGGGCTCTAGGATGTCTTGAGCTAGCAGCTTATTGACTTGCTCATCGATGCATGGCTTGAGAGTGATGGGGCATCGCCATGGCTTAAGGCGTATGGGTTGGATGACAGGATTCAAGGTGAAGGAGACAGGTGGACCTTTGTAACAGCCAAGCTCTGAGCTGAAGACTTCTGGGAACTCGTGTACAAAATTGGCAATGCTCAACTGACTGGTGTGGTTGACGCTGACAATGTCAATACCGAGGATAGTGAACCAATCCAGACTGATAAGACTCATGCAGCGACCTTCAACGACAAGAAGATTAAGATGACCATTGAATTTCTTGTACTTGACTTGGACAGGGGTGATACCGATGACAGGGACTCTGTTCCTTTGGAAGTCAAAGAGTTGCAGACTGCACTTCTGAAGATGGCGTGCAGGGAAATGAGGACAGACTTGTTGGAAGGTGCTCCACGAGACAATTGACAGCGTGGAACTGGAATCAACCTCCATCTGGCAAGCGCGACCTTCAATGAAAACAGTCACCTTGATCTTGGAACAAGTGTGAAGACCTTGGTGGATGTACAGGTGATTGGTGTAGTCTTTTGATGTTTTTGCTTTGTTATTGTATTGTGGTTTTCGATTGAATGATCGAGAAGACAGGAAATGAGATGAATGGTGAGATTTACTAGAAGCTCTTCCTGGACGACAGAAGACTTCAGAAGTGGGATGACCTTGTGATGAGCAGCATACTTTAGCAAGGTCTTCCTACAAGAATGACAGATGGTGTCGTGGAATTTACAGTTTCTACGAGCATGCGCACCACCACAACCAGCACAAACTCCTCTTTGTGGGCTTTTTTGAGAACAGTGTTGACTGGCTGGTGGTCCAGGGGGTGCTAGAGCCAGTTGCCAACTCCCCGTGAGAAACCCCGATAGTGACCCCCGTTAAACCAAATGGGGACATCCGCATTTGCACAGATTATAAGTGCACCATTAACCAAGCCCTACAGGCGCACCCCTACCCAGTACCGGTGGTAAGCCACGTGCTGGCGTCACTGGTGGGGGTGACTATCTTTGGTAAGCTGGACCTCGCTCAGGCATACCAGCAATTGCCGGTCGATGAGGCCATGGCCTCAGCGCAAACCATTGTAACACACAGGGGAGCGTTCAAGGTTAAGAGGTTGCAGTTTGGGGTCAGTGTGGCCCCTGGGATATTTCAGCAACTAATGGACACTTTGTTGAAAGGGATCCCTGGCGTGATGCCATTTTTCGATGATGTCCTCATCGCTGCAGCAAACCCTGAGGATTTCGCCGCCTGTCTCCACGCCATGTTGGAACGCTTCCACAACGTGGGACTGAAAGTGAAAAGAGAAAAGTGCCTCCTGGGGGTTCTGGAGGTGGACTTCTTGGGGTACCAGGTGGAAGTGACAGGCCTCCACCCCGCCCGGGACAAAGTAAAGGCTATTGTGGAGGCCCCCGCTCTGAAGTGCAAGGTGGAGCTCCAGGCCTTCCTGGGCCTAATTAACTTTTATCACGCCTTCCTCCCACACAAGGCTGCCGTGGCGGAACCCCTCCACAGACTGTTGGGCAAATCAGCCCAGTGGGCCTGGGGGGTGCAGGAGGAGGTGGCATTCCAGGGGGTGAAAACCTTGTTAATTTCAAATGCTGTGCTTGCTCATTTCGATTAGTCTTTCCCTGTAATACTTGCGTGTGATGTGTCACCCTATGGGGTCGGGGCAGTTTTGGGGTACCTACTATAGGATGGGTGAGAGGTTCCCGTAGCCTATTATTCTGACACACTGTCCCCCGCCGAGTGGAACTACACACAAATAGACTGGGAGGGACTCGCTATCATGGCCGGCGTAAAAAAATTCCACAATTTTGTATATGGCCGGCCCTTCACGATAGTTACGGACCACAAGCCGCTCCTGGGTTTATTCGTGACCGACAAACTCTGCAGGTCCTGTTGTCCTGGGTGTTTCGTTGGTCCCTATTCCTGGCGGGGTACCAATACAGGCTGGAGCATCGGCCAGGCAAGGCGATGAGGCACGCCGATGCCCTGACGGGGGAGGATCCAGCTCCCACCCCAGGCGTGCTTATGCTGGAAGGTCTCCCAGATCCCTCTTTGCAGGCAGCAGACGTGGCTGCCCGCACGTCCAAGGACCCTGTCCTCTCCTGGGTCTTAAACTGGGTGGTAAGAGGGTGGCTGCCTGCGCCTACAGGGACGGAGTGTTTGGCATATAGGGCCAGGAAAGACGAGCTCTCCACCCTAAAAGGATGCTTTGCTATGGGGGGGGTAGGGTGGTAATACCAGGATCCATGAGGCAGGGGGTCCTACACACACTACACGAGGCACACCCGGGCATAGTCCACATGAAGGCACTGGCATAGTGTTACGTGTGGTGGCCCGGGATAGATGTGGAGATCGAAACATGGGTCAGGGAGTGCAAAAGTTGTCATGAAGTCCGCTTCAACCTTCTGAGCACTCCAATACAACACTGGGAATCTACACACAAACCCTGGTTCTGGCTACATGTGGATTTCGCTGGGCCATTCCAAGGCCTCCTATTCCTAATAACTGTAGATTCTTACACCAAGTGGATAGAGATCAGCCCAGTGTCCACTGCCTCGTCCAAAGCAGTAATTAGGTCCCTCTGGGGGATCTTTTCCACCCACGGCTTACTGGACACAATAATGTCAGACAACGG
The DNA here is from genome assembly GCA_029375565.1 of Gekko gecko. Taxonomy (NCBI): domain Eukaryota; kingdom Metazoa; phylum Chordata; class Lepidosauria; order Squamata; family Gekkonidae; genus Gekko; species Gekko gecko. Next base: position 209,218,464 of record JAPDNY010000005.1, on the reverse strand, counting down.
GGCCGCCTTTACCTCAGCCAAGTTCCAGGCATTCCTACAAAGAAACCTTATTAGGCACATTCGATCTGCCCCCTTTCACCCTGCGACAAACAGCCAGGCAGAAAGGATGGTCCACACGGCTAAGGAAGCCTTAAGCCGCATAACAGAAGGGGATTGGGAGTTCCAGCTCGCCCGCTTCCTCACCCAGGGAACCACCCCAAACCCCGTCTTTGGACACAGCCCGGCCAAGTTGCTCTTGGACCGGCTCCACCCCAACCGTGCTCTCAATTCCCAAAAGCTGGTCAAGGACAGGGAGGCACCTAGGGGGTTCTTCCCGGAGGAACCCCTGTATTTTTAAAACTTCAGAGTGGGTCCCCAATGGCTGGCCAGGCGTATCCTTAAACCCATCGGACCCGTTTTCTATGAGGTTGTTGCTGATGGTGACAGGGTACTACGGAAAAACGTCGACCAACTACAGCGGCGACAAGACCCAGATGCAGGGGTGGCTGCTCCACAATCCAACAACCCTGATATCCCTGCTCCAGCACCTGAAAAACAACCCTCAACCATGGAGGGGTGAGAGCCTGTTCCCCAAGGGGAAGCCAGTCCAGCTGCAGGGGATGCGGAGAGCCCACCGCCACAGCCTCCGCAGTCACAGCCATCACCACCCCTGGCTCCAGTCACTGAACATCAGTCTGACAGGGCTGCCACTGACCCGGTGCTGGCCCCCAGAAGGTTGCTCAGTGTCAGGGCCCTCAGCTAGTCAGTCAAAACACCAGGCCTTATTCATTGAAACAAGGATAGTATTTATTAGACTGCAATACTAGGTCACTAGAACAGAAGCATTGTTAAGAATAACTTGAATACATGAAGCACTTGGGGTTATACTCTAAGGGGGAAAGAGCCCCCTCACTTCTACCAATGGTTAACGAGCCCGCGCGTGGGAAGACTAAGAGGTGCTAAATTACTACGTTCCCACCTCACAAAAGTTCTCAAGCCTAGCTGTTGTCTTTAGGAAAGCGAAAGTAGACATCCAGCCTGGCTCCAAGGATCTGCTCACCGGGTTCAGCGCTTGTGAGTCCGGGACCTGCTGTTCAGCGCTATTTACAGCAGGTCCTTCTCGTTTCCCCGCCTTCAGGGTTTCTTCCTCTGACGAGTCAGATGTCTCACTTAGTGGGTTAATTTGCAGAGCTCTCGCTCCTCTCGGTTTCACCACCGGTTTGGGTGTGGATGTGTCAAATTTCTTCTTGCCCCCTTTCGCTCCCCTGGGTGGGGTGGGTAATCCGGGGCAACTTGCCGCGAAGTGGCCCGATTCTCCACACTTCAGACACAGCCCTTGCTTCATCCGAAGCTCCCGCGTGCCGTCTTTGGGTCGAGGGTTCGTTGGTTGGGTCTTCCCCCTGGGTGCCGGGGTGGGGCCCGAAAGGGATCCCTTCCCCAACGCCGCCGCATCATCCAGCCGGATGGTTTTCAGGCGGGTTTCCGTGGCTACCGCCTCCTGCATCCAGCCCATCAAAGTTTCCGGGTCGTGCCCGTGCATCACGGTCCGGCGGATCTCTGGGTTGAGTCCCAGGTGGTATTGTTCTGCCAGGACCCCGTCCGGCCATCCCCGGACTTTCACGGCTTGCCTCCGGAACTCCGCGGTATACTCCCTCACGGATTTGGATCCCTGCTTGAATGCTCGCGTCATCATGGGAGGCTTCTTGTCCTCCGGGGGATCTTGGATCGGGAGAGTGTCGTCTTCGCTGTCGCTCATTTCTGTGCGAAACGGGTTCCGACCAGTTCCGACTAAAAGTGATTCTTAACAAACTGTCAGGGCCCTCAGTCAAAACACCAGGCCTTATTCATTGAAACAAGGATAGTATTTATTAGACTGCAATACTAGGTCACTAGAACAGAAGCATTGTTAAGAATAACTTGAATACATGAAGCACTTGGGGTTATACTCTAAGGGGGGAAGAGCCTCCTCACTTCTACCAATGGTTAACAAGCCCGCGCGTGGGAAGACTAAGAGGTGCTAAATCACTACGTTCCCACCACACAAAAGTTCTCAAGCCTAGCTGTTGTCTTTAGGAAAGCGAAAGTAGACATCCAGCCTGGCTCCAAGGCCATTCAGGCCTGGGCGAGATGAGAGATAGCCCGGTCTTCCAGGCAACCTCATCACCTCCCCGCATACCAATGGAAAAACCAGATACATTTATTGACCCCTCATCTCCTCTCTTCACCCCTATGGCAGGGATACCTGACACTCAGGGAGCACTGGTCCCCATCCTATCTAAAGGACTACGTCACGTAAGAGGGACGGAACCATGGGGGGAGGGGTGTTATGTCCTGAGATGAAGAACAGGCATCAGCCAGAGGCTGCCAAGCTTCAATCCTGAGAACACTAGAGACTAGGCTCCTGAATTTAGAGTAAGGAGCCAATAGGGATATTGGCGGGAAATTTGAACCCACCAATAGAACTATGAGGCATTCCCCCCCAATGTATATAGTTGGCCTCTGGCCATTGTGGTTTGTCTTTGTGTGAAGTACTAATAAACGCATGTTCACCTATGTCGTGGTCCGAGTCCTGATGTATGGAATCCAGCACTTTACAAACAGTGCATCTTCTGGTTGGCTCCCTTTCTGTGGACTCAGTCATCAGACGATTCTGGTTGGTCATCTCGGAAATCAGGGGAGTCTGAGGTATTGCCATGGTGAACAGTGTTCGTGCAGCATGATGTGTGACTCTGAGCACCCAATCGCAGTTCGCAAAGCGAAATGTTGGCGGCCTCTATGCACAGCGCTTCTTCGAGGGCCGATTCATAAGTAAGAGTGTTTTGTAGTAGAAGCGCTTGCCAGATACCTTCGACTCTAAGGCCACATAGTAACTGATTTAAAAGGACTTGAATTTAGATTTGGGAACTGACAGTCTTGAGCAACTCTTCTCAGTGCGGTGATGTACTCGGTGACAGACTCACCCACTTTCTGGTTTTGTTGATGAAAGGCACATCGGTATGCAGCAGCAGATGTCTTTGGTACGAAATAATCATTTAGCCATGCCTTGATGCTGAGAGGTGTCTCCAGCAATTTGGATGGCACTACTAAGTCCCAAGCAATGTTGAATACAGCCTGGTTGCAAGTACTCAGAAAAGTGGCGTGGCAGACATCATCTCCTTCAATACTGTTTGCTATGAGGAAGCATTCAAAACATTCGAGGTATGATTCCCAGTTTCCAACCTTGGAGTCAAACGGTTTGATATGGCCATTGGATGCCATGCCTGTAGTGATTTAGCTCTAGGCACCCTAGTGATTTCAGTGTGGGCACGCAGAAAGTGATTTCCCCTGTTCGGTTAGACCTGGGATCCCATCCTTGTTTCCAGTTTTAAGTATTGAGAGGCAAGAGACGATGAACCATAACACGGCTTTTATTCAAACATTGTTCAGTTCTGATCTGATCTGGTAAGAGTGGCACCCGAACTTATACCATTCCACAACTGAACTATATACATTGTAACAATAAACGAGAGGTCTGATTGGACCTAAGAAGAGCTCACTGATAGGTTACTTCTGGGTGGCTTCACTACCAATAGAAGGTCTTTATTAGACAGCCAATCATAATGACGGAACTAGGATACTAGAGGGCAATCCATAACTCACACAACACAGAATAAACCCAGAACATAACAGTTACTTGATAGGATTGGTTGTCTCTTTCAAAAGCCTGAAACTGGTCACTTTGCTCCATCTACAGGTCAGCCCATAAATAGATACTTCCAACCTTGTATTTAGCCCACCGGCTCCATTTTCATATTTGCATTGCACTGGCATGTGGGCAGAGCTCCCACATGGGGGGGTACACTTTACTGGGGTGTGGAGGTCCAGAGGGGCCCAGCAGTCCAGAGGCTTGGAGTGGCCCAGGCTGCAGTCCCTATGACTATGAGGAAGAAAATGAGAATAAATTGATCATACTTGAGATTATTTAGAGAAACTTATTTCCTTATATCTATGTATTTATTGTCTAGATTTTGTGAGATTTACTGAAACCAACTAGAAGCAGCATTAAACAGCAATTGGAACTGTTTACCTTCCTCTTTCTATCATATCAAGAACTACTAGTCCCAGAGTTCCTTTGACATAGGCAGGAAGGAGGGACACCCGGTAGGAAAGGCAAAGCAAAGCGCCTTAAGACAATGGAAGCAAGTGCTGCTGCTTCTTCTGGTGACATTTGCTGGCCCAAAATACATGTGACTAAAAAAGTGTCAAATTCGGTCACAGATATAAACACACATGCTCCATGCTGCCATGTCTGGTGGTGACTAGGAATACAAATCACACAGGAAGTCAAAGAAATGGAACAAAAAGAAGCTATAGTACACTAATCTATCCTTCAGTTTTTCAAATTAGACAAGGCCTTTCTGCAGTCAAGCAACAGTACAGTAAATAGCAGAAGAACAAAGATCTCGGTATAGAGATTGAGTCTGTAGCACTGGCAACTGATGACAAAGAAAAGTTGCCAGAACATACATCATGTGAATCCAGTGTAATGCTTGAAGATAGTCAGGTACCACTACCACCACCACCACCACATTTAGAACTTTTACAAAAAGCAGGCAAGAGTAGTCCTAGACTATCTGTGTCTTGTATTTTCAAAGATCCAGGCTTGTGGCCTGAAAACATTACGATTCTATTAAGTATTGAGATGAGGCAGCTCTTTCATAATAACATTTTTCTTTATTGAACTTCCAAACCAAAGACACAGGCGCAACAGGAACCAATTTATACTTGTAAAAACCACACCCACCTTAAACAACAACCAATACCAAGTAGGCAGCTAGACTCCTTCATTTGCATGAACCATATGCAATGTAACTATATATTTTTTTTAAAAAAAACAATTTATTAAGATATATTAAAAGTTCAAACATACATTGAAACCTAAGTTATTATACCTCTTTTCCTCCTTTCACCCCCCCTTAATGGCTTCCCACAGTGCTCCAACCTCCAGCCCAAAACTTACATCTTCTTCCTCCCTCCTTTTCTCATTAGTCATTTCTACAGGTAACATATCTTTCAACTATTATTCTTATACATTCATCTCCCTTTTCTACTTTTCTTAATTTTCAGTAGTTATCAAAGCAAAGCAAATTATCCTTTACATCCCAGTATTTCTCTAAATAGTCTTTGAAATCTTTCCAGTCTGCAAAAAATTCTTCTGCTTCCAAATTTTTAAGTTTCCTTGTCATTTTATCCATTTCAACCATAAAAAGTAATTTCTTTATCCATTCCCCAATTTCAGGGACCTTGTCTTGTTTCCAATATTGAGCATATATCATTCTGGCAGTTGTGATCATATACCACATCAATGTTCTTTTTGCCATATTTACTTCTTCCAGTTTAAGCCCCAAAAGTAGTATTTCCAGTTCTTTCTTAAAACTACATTTCACAATTTTTTCCATTTCTGCATGGATCTCAGCCCAAAACATTTTTGCTTTTTCACATGACCACCACATATGGTAAAACGAGCCCTCCACTTTTTTGCACTTCCAACATTTGTTTGACATATTGCTATTCATATTTGCAATTTTTTTCGGTGTCATATACCATCTATACATCATCTTATAACAATTTTCTTTTAAATTATTACATGTTGATATTTTCATTGCATTTTTCCATAAAAATTCCCAAGAAGACATAGATATTTCTTTGTTCATATTAATCGCCCATTTTATCATTTGCTCTTTAACTGTCTCATCTTCAGTATATCGTTTTAACAATATTTTATACATTCTAGAAATCATTCTTACCTCCCTCAAACCACACTATTTCAATCTCATTATATTTTTCCCTAAACCCGAAAGCTTTTTTATCTTTTTAAACAAATCATAAATCTGTCTATATTGTAACCAACCATACTTAAAAGCCAAATCTTCTTCCATTTTCATTTCAAATGTTTTTCCCACTAATTTCAACATATCTTTATATTGTGCCCAGTCTTCTCCTCTATATGTCAAAAACGGTCTTATAACCTCCGCCAGTACAATCCAAAGCGGTCTCTCGTTCGAGAAGTATCTTCTGTATTTGATCCATGTATCAAATAATGTTCTTCGAATATAATGATGTTTAAAAAAACCATCCATTTTCATTTTTTCATACCATAAGTATGCATGCCAACCAAATTTACAATCATGGCCTTCTAACGCCAACAGTTTCTTATTGTCCAATGTAACCCATTGCTGCAACCAAGTTAGGCATACTGCATCATGGTACAACCTAAAATTTGGTAATTGAAATCCACCTTTTTCTTTTGCGTCACATAGTATCTTCATCTTAATCCATGGTTTCCTCCCAGCCCACACAAACTTTGAAATTTCTTTTTGCCACAGACTGAATACCTTTACATCTCTTACTATTGGGATTGTCTGAAATAAAAACATCAACCATGGTAAAATGTTCATTTTAACCACCGAAATTCTCCCCAATAGTGACAAATTCAATGTATTCCACTTTTTGGTGTCCTGCAGTATTTTAGACCAAAGTTTGTCATAATTGTTCTTATACAGGTCTATATTCTTCATTGTCAACTCGATACCTAAATATTTAGTTTTTTTCACAACTTCACACTGTGTCAGTCTCTGTAACTCCGCTTGTTTCTCTCCAGACATATTTTTGCACATCACCTTGGATTTACTTTTATTTACATAAAAACCTGCTAAATCTCCAAATTCTTTAATTTTTTCCATTAGCAATGGTAAATTCCGTATAGGGTCTTCTACCATAAACATTACATCATCTGCAAACGCTCTGTACTTATAAGAAAGACCTTTTTGAGTTAAACCTTTGATTTCTTTGTCTTGTCTGATTTGTCCCAACAATACTTCTAGTATCCATATAAAAACGGGGAAAGAGGACAACCTTGCCTCGTCCCCTTTTGTACTTTAAAGTAATCCGTCATTTAAGTATTAATTACCAATGCCGCTTTCTGTTCGCAGTAAATTGCTTCTATTATATTTCTAAAATGTTCACCGATGCCTGTTTTTTCCATCACATTATACATGAAGTCCCAATTTAAGTTGTCAAATGCTTTCTCTGCATCTACAAAAAATAAGCCAACTTCTTTATCTTGGTGCTTGTCGTAATACTCAATAACTTCAATCACCACTCTTATATTATCTTTTATTTGTCTATTGGGCAAAAAACCTGCTTGCTCTTCTTCAATTACATCCTGCAAATATATCTTGAGCCTTTCTGAAATAATTTTCACAAATAATTTATAATCATTGTTTAAAAGGGAGATTGGTCTATAATTTTTCACATTTGTTAAATCTTGTGCTTCTTTGGGGATGAGCGAAATTGTAGCTTCCTTCCACGATTCTGGTATTTTCTTTGTTTCTCTTATTTCATTTGTCAAAAGTTCGAAGAATGGAACAAGCTCCTCTTTAAATTTCTTATAAAACTTTATGGTAAAACCATCTGGTCCTGGAGCTTTTCCTAACTTTGCCTCTTGAATTGCTTTATATATATTTCTTCTTTCGTTATTGGGCTGTTTAACACTGCCTTAATCTTCTCCGATACTTTTGGAATCTTCATTTTCTCCAAATACTTTTTTATTTTATCCTTATCTATTGACTTCTTTCCAAAAAGATTTGCATAATATTTAAAGAAGGCTCTCTTAATTCCATTGCTATCCACAATTTCTTTTCCCCCATCCATGATTCTACTTATAATTTTATTCTCTCGTCTTTTTTCCAATTGCCAAGTCAAAAATTTTCCAGGTTTATTTGCCCCTTCAAAAGATTTCTGTTGCAGCTTTTTCAGATTCCAATACGTTTCTTGATTCATTAAAGTATTCAGTTGTTCTTGTAAGATCTGGATTTCTTTGACAATTTTCTTTTTCCCCGGTCTCCTCTTTAACTCTTTCTCCTTCATTTGGATTTTTTACAGCACCCTACTTTGCTGTTCTGATCTCTTTTTCTTTTCCCTACTGTTCAAGGATATTAATAATCCTCTCATCACTGCTTTATAGGCATCCCAAATTGTTTGTATCCGCATACCTTGAGTCATATTTGTTTGAAAAAACTGTTTAGTTTCTTTACTTATTGTATCTATTATCTCTTGCTGGTCCAATAAGTCCTCATTCAATCTCCATCTAGGTTTCCCTCTTCCTTCTTTTGATATCCAAACTATTGGATTATGGTCTGAGTTCACTTTCGGCATAATTTCAACTTTTAAAGTTTTCAAAGCTAAATCACCAGTTGTCCTTATCATATCAATCCTTGAAAAAGAGTCATGTCTATTTGAGTAAAATGTAAAGTCTTTAATTGTAGGGTTCCATTTTCTCCATACATCTTCCAGTTTCTCTTGTTTCACCAGATTAAAAAATGCTTTAGGCAATTTCCCAATTTTTTCATCTAGTCTTTTCTATTTCCTGTCTAATTTGTTATTAATAGTGCCATTAAAGTCTCCCGTTAATACAATTTGATCATAGGTCACCTGATCCAACTCTTGCTGAGAAGCTGAATGCATTTTTTGCCTCTGTCTTCACTGTGGAAGAGGAGAAGTGTTTGCCCACTCCAGAAGCACCGATTTCGGGAGGGGGTTTGAAAGACCTGAATCAGATTGCGGTGACAAGAGAGGAAGTCCTCCGACTGATGGACAATTTAAAAACTAATAAATCACCAGGCCCGGATGGCATTCATCCGAGAGTTCTGAAAGAACTCAAATGTGAACTTGTGGATCTCCTGACAAAAATATGTAATCTTTCTTTAAAATCTGCCTCCATTCCTGAGGACTGGAAGGTAGCTAATGTCACTCCCATCTTTAAAAAGGGCTCCAGGGGAGATCCAGGAAATTACAGGCCAGTCAGTCTGACATCGATACCGGGTAAGTTGGTGGAAACTGTTATTAAGGAAAAAATTAGTAGGCACATTGATGAACAAAAACTATTGAGGCAGACTCAGCATGGGTTCTGTAAGGGAAGATCTTGTCTCACTAACCTGTTAGTGTTTTTTGAGGGAGTGAACAAACATGTGGACAAGGGGGACCCAATAGATATTATTTACCTTGACTTCCGGAAGGCTTTTGATACAGTTCCTCATCAAAGGCTCCTAAGTAAGCTCAATAGTCATGGGATAAAAGGACAGGTCCTCTTGTGGATCAAAAACTGGCTTATAAATAGGAAACAGAGAGTGAGTATAAATGGGAAACTTTCTCAGTGGAGGGTGGTAAGCAGTGGGGTACCACAGGGATCAGTACTCGGTCCCATGCTTTTTAACTTGTTTATTAATGATTTGGAATTGGGAGTAAGCAGTGATGTGGCTAAATTTGCAGATGACACGAAGTTGTTCAGGGTGGTGAAAACCAGGGAGGATTGTGAGGCAATTCAAAGGGATCTGTTGAGGATGGGTGAGTGGGCATCAACGTGGCAAATGGGGTTCAATGTGGCCAAGTGCAAAGTGATGCGCATTGGAGCCAAAAATCCTAAATATAAATACACGTTGATGGGGTCTGATCTGGCAGAGACTGACCATGAGAGAGATCTTGGAGTCGTAGTGGATAACTCGCTGAAAATGTCTACACAATGTGTAGCTGCAATAAAGAAGGCCAACGCTATGCTGGGGATTATTAGGAAGGGAATTGATAACAAATCAGCCAGTATCATCATGCCCCTGTATAAATCATTGGTGCGACCTCATTTGGAATACTGTGTACAGTTCTGGTCACCACATCTCAAAAAGGATATTATAGCATTGGAAAAAGTGCAGAGAAGGGCAACTAGAATGATAAAAGGGTTGGAACACCTTCCCTATGAAGAAAGGTTAAAATGCTTGGGGCTCTTTAGCTTGGAGAAATGACGGCTGAGGGGTGACATGATCGAGGTTTATAAGATTATGAATGGGATTGAGCAGGTTAAGAAAGAAGTACTTTTCTCCCTTTCTCACAATACAAGAACTCGTGGGCACTCCATGAAATTGCTGAGCAGTCGGATTAGAACAGATAAAAGGAAATACTTCTTCACCCAAAGAGTGATTAACATATGGAATTCACTGCCACAGGAGGTCGTGGCAGCTGCAAGCATGGACAGTTTCAAGAGGAAATTAGATAAACATATGGAGCAGAAGTCCACCAGTGGCTATTAGCCACAGGGTATAGAATGAGAACTCTCAGTCTGGGGCAGGTGATGCACTCTATTCTTGGTGCTGGAGGGGGCAGAAGTGGGAGGGCTTCTGGTGCCCTGGCCCCACTGCTGGACGTCCTGATGGCACCTGGTATATTTTGGCCGCTGTGTGACAGAGTGTTGGACTAGATGGGCCATTGGCCTGATTCAACATTGGCTTCTCTTATGTTCTTATGTTCTTATCAGATCTTCAAAAAATTTCTCCTTTGCTCCATTCGGGGCATATATATATTTACAATCAGAGTACTTTTTTGATGCATAGTCACTTCCACCGCAATGTATCTCCCTTCCTTATCTTTGAAAATTTCTTTAGGTTCAAATTCTTTTTTGATATATATCACAGTTCCTCTCTTCTTTTTCCCTGCCAATGAATACAATTCTTCTCCTAATTGTTTGTCAACCAGATATTTAAAATTCTGTTTTTTAATGTGAGCCTCTTGCAAACAGATTATATTACCTTTTTGTTTTCCCAACCAATGTTTCACAATTTTTCTTTTATTAGGCGAATTTAGCCCGTTCACATTCCATGATATCAATTTGTAATCCATCATGTTGTCCAATTACTTTTCTCCAATCATCTGCGCTGCAGTCGAAATCATGTGTCTTTGACTTTGGCAGGTAAAGCTCAGACCTTGCGGTATTTCCCATCTGTATCTTGTATTCAACTGCCTCAGCTTATCTGTCAATTTCCTAAACTTCTTTCTGTCCTGAATGATTGCTCTGGGAAGTTCTTTCATTATTATTATCTTCTTGCCATCAATTTCCAAAGGCTCATTAAATTGCTTCTTGAGTATAATCTCTTTGAACCGCTTGGTTAGTAATTGTACAATCACATCCCTTGGTAGGTTCTTCTGTTGTGCATATGCTGAATTCACTCTGTAAATCAAATCAAAATTATATTCTATCTCATCAGCGTCCTCTTGTAAGTACTCTGCAAAAGCTTTGATCACTCTGTCACAGATATCCTCAGCCAGATTTTCTTCCACCCCTCTTAGTCTAAGATAGGTCTGCATGGCTCTATATTCCATCATAGTATCTATCCGTTTATTCTCTTTCACCACCATTTCCACTTTTTGGCTTACGTCTTGTGTTTTTTGCTCTATTTCAGCAGACTTTTGTGATAAATTCTGGATTTCTTTTTTAATCTCTCCCACATCTTTTTTAAGATCTGCTACCTCTGCCACCACCAGTTCCTTCATTGTATCCATACTTTTCCCTTGAATTTCCTCCATCTTTTCCCCCAGCTCCTGAATGGCATCCATCATCTTTTTTTCCATAGCTTCCATCGCTACTTGCCAGTCCTTACTTTTGGTGGACATCTTTGGGGTCGAAAATGACACCACCCTCTGTCTTTGCCTTAAATCCGTTGTTGACCGTTGTTCAATCTACTCCACCTTAAAATGAAAGTCCGCTTACACGATTCAATAGTCCTCTGTGCGCCTAGCCAATCCACCCTATTTTTGCTCTTCTAAAGCTTAAATCCAGGCTATAAAATAAGTTTTAAAACTTGGTCCTCCCCAAAATGTCGGGTGCTTTTTCTCTATTGTTTTATAGTGTAGAGTAGGCTTTTCTTAACTGCTTCCTGTCCGTCGCTAATTCCTTTCCTCTCTGTACCTTCCGGTGCACCTTCCGGTGTTGCTCTTTCTTGCTCCCCGTCATCTTCCGGTCCGCCACTCCACCTCCGGTCTCCTTCCGGTCCACCAAGTTCCTGTCTAGGCACAGTCTCTTCTGTTGCTCCTCAGCGTCATTTCCAGCCTCCCACCTTTTCCAGCTCTCTCAGTTCCTTTGTCTCCTGCAGTCTCACGAGGTATGGAGGTGGGTTTCTGTCTCTTATCTCCTCCACCGCCACAGGAATGTTAAACAATTTTCTCTTTTATGTATTTCTGCTTCGATTATGTATTTTTTCACCATCAAACTTTGCTCAGTCAATGTTAAACATCGATACCACTTATCTGGATAAGTCCACAAGCGAACCCAACCAGTTCCCGGTAAGTAAAATTGTATCCGTTACCTTGTTTGTTTACTTCTGATCTTCGCACTGTCTCATTCCATCCAGATTTTCCCCTTTAGTCCATGAGATTGGGAAATGGCAATTTTAAGCTGAATATTCAGCTCGGTGGGCTCCTTGAGTGCTGAATGCAACGCCTGCTTTGAGTGAGGGGATCAAAGTGTAATACAAGCCTCCTCTGAGACTTAATCACACCAACCTCAACTCTCTCTTGGGTCTTGATGCTTGCCAGACTCTCCCCCTGCCTGGGGGAGTTTGCATTGGGCTATAACTCACCCAATCTGTCAAAAGGAGCCCCCGTCCACCCTGTGCGATTGCAAGATGCATCAGATCACCATTTTCCTCTGACCGGAAGCCCCATATGCAATGTAACTATTAACAATGTAGCTATTGGATTATAAGCAACAAATATGATTGGCCATTACCGGCAACACAACCAATAGTCTTGAAGGCCTTTGGAGCCTTTGCTCTATCAGTACATAACAGATTCTATTAATCAAAAATTGTGCTAGCTGATGTCCTGACTTTTGAAGAACTGGGACCTGGCAAGGTTAATACCAAAACATGTTAATGAGCATAATTTTTTGAATGTCTTCTGAAATATAAGACTTTCAACAAGAGAGAGAAGATATCAAGAGACTGGCTTGTTTGAACTGCCACTAGCCAATCACTGTATTGTCTTCTGAGTTGGCTATTTCCTGAAGGACAACACAGTATGCTGGCAAAAAAGGAAGGGTATTCCTCAATTGTGAAAAAATAGTATATAGTTTAATAAGTTAAGCTTCCTGAACGTGAAGAGAGCACACATAAAACTTGTTATTGCCATTTAAAACAATTATGTCAGTTACTGTCTCGTGGACAGGAGTAGATAGTGAGATTAAAAAATAAAAATTAACAGAAGCTACAAGATGGAAAGAAATATTGGAAAGATTGTTAGATGTTAATCTTATTCCTTACTTCAAGAGGTTTTAGCATTCCAAGGAGAAAATAACCTGATAGGTAACCTGCATAATGGTAACTTTAGTTTCGTCTGATTTATGCCCCATCATATGTTCTACAGATATTGGTATTCAACGTTGGTCAGATCATTCTCCTGTGACTTGCTTACTCAACACAAACAACACACCGAGACCGAGACCAAATTGATCCTTCAATAAATCTTTATTATTCAGCACTAAAGCTACAACCAGACTTCATTGTGAAATTGAGGAATTTTTCCGCAATAATCTTCACTGTGGGGTCCCACTGAAAACGGTGTGGGACGCCTCCAAAGCAGTCATCCGGGGTGCTTGCATTTCGTCTCCTGCAGCCCTAAATAAAGAAAGGAACCAGAGAAAAGTGGAACTTCAACATCTTATCTCACAATTTGAATTACAACACAAAAGATCATGCAACCTGAAAATATATATTAAACTCTCACAGCTAAGGAAACAATTAGAGTCTTTGGATGTCTACAACATCTATAAAGACGACCTGAAATGGAAACACGCTAGGACTACTAAGGGTCCCAAAGTACTCCGCTTGCTGGCTTGGAAGCTTAAAAAGCAACGCTCTGAACGACACATCAAATGCTTAAGGGATCCCAAGGGTAAGCTGCACACGGAAACCCCTGATATTTTGCATGTGATGGAGTCTTTCTTTACGTCTCTTTACACTTCGACGTATCCTCTGCAACGAGATATCGATGCTTATCTCTCCTCTAATACCAAGATTCCTATACTTTCGGAGGAACATCGGACTCTTTTGAATGCCCCAATTACTGAGATTGAAATTCGTCAAGCCATTAAATCTATGAAAATCAATAAAGCACCGGGCCCGGACGGCTTTACCACTGAATTTTACAAAAGCTTTGTGGACATTTTAGTTCAACCACTAGAGTTTCTTTTCAACAGTATCCTTACATCCGGAGAATTACCTCCATCGTGGCACCATGCCAATATTATCTTAATACCTAAACATGGAAAAGATGCTTCTGACCCAAGAGCATATCGTCCTATATCTTTACTTAATTCGGACTACAAGATTTTCACCCAAATTCTATCTGAACGTCTTAAGCATGTTATAGGTTTCTATGTTCACACAGACCAAACAGGATTCATTCCCTCTAGAGATATAACGGACAATATCCGTAAAACCCCGGATCTCATACTCTATAGTAGGAAACACAAGATTCTGGATACTGTGGCTCTCTCCCTTGATATTGAAAAGGCCTTTGACACTGTTGAATTCTCGTTTATCACTAACACACTTAAAGCAATGCAATTTGGAGACACCTTCCTACAAGCGATTAAGGCCATATATTCGACTCCAATGGCTACTATTCTTCTCAACGGTCAATCGTCCAATCCTATTCATCTTAAGTGAGGGACTCATCAGGGTTGTACTTTGTCGCCGTTGCTGTTTGCAGTCATGATGGAACCTCTAGCCAACAATCTGCGACATATTTCGAACTTCAAAGGTATTCAGGTAAAAGATAAGGAATTTAAACTTAGCCTCTTTGCGGATGACCTTGTTCTCTACATCTCTGAACCACATTCATCGCTTCCTGCTATCCTAACGACAACTTCTTTTGGAAAAGTCTCTGGTCTCCAGGTTAATCATTCCAAATCGTTAGTGTATCCGATCAATCTGACAGACGAAACAACAAACTATATAAAATCGTGTCACTCCTTTCAATGGACTGATTCCTATTGGCAATATTTAGGGATCAAAGTTCCCCTGGACCTTGCTGACTTAATGCATTGCAATCATATTGCCATTGCTACAGAAGCCTCTAATCAAATGAAAAATTGGGACTCCAAAATGCTGACCTGGGCAGAGCGTCTCCAATCAATCAAAGCTTTCATTTTTCCAATATCAGACTCTGGTTGGAAAAACAGAAATGTGATATTGTTTGTTTGCAAGAAACACATATTAAAAAATCAGATGCCAAATTTTTGATTCAAAAAAGATTAGGAGAGGAATTTTATTCACTCTCCTCTCAAAAGAAAAAAGGAGTTGTTACATATATTAAAAAAGAGCTGGAACCAAAAGAAATTTTTAAAGACGATGAAGGGAAATTTTTGGCAGTAGAAGTTGTGCTGCAGAACAAAAAGACATTAATTGTTAATCTCTATGCTCCCAATGGGGCAAAAGAAAACTTTTTTCAGGATCTGTGGGAACAACTATGACAGTTGACCTATGAGCAAATGATTTTAATGGGCGATTTTAATGGTACTGTTGACAATGTTGTTGATAGAAAATCAAAAAAAGGAATTGAGGCCATGGGCAAACTTCCTAAAGTCTTTTTCCAATTGACTAAACATGAACACTTGGCAGACGTTTGGAGAATCAAACATCCCAGAGATAGAGAGTACTCTTTTTATTCATCAAGACACGAATCTTTTTCCAGGATAGATATGATGTGGATGACAGAGAATTTAATCTTGCAAACACGCAAAATTGAGATATTGCCTAGGATTCTTTCTGACCACAGTCCGATAAAATGGTCAACGTATGTTAAGAGGAAAAAATTTCGATGGTGACTTAACGAAGATTTGCTGGACAAGCAAAATATCGTGGATAAAATAAGGTCAGAAACCCAAACATACTTTCAATTGAACTTAAATAAAAGTGTACAGACGCAAACGGTATGGGAAGCCTACAAGGCTGTGATGAGAGGACATCTGATTGCAATTAATAATAATGAAAAGAAACAACAAATGAAGATAGACAAAGAAATTATGGAAAATATTCGGAAAAAAGAAACAGAACTTAAGAAAAGGCCTGGTAAAAAGAAGATTTTGAGAGAATTGAGGATTCTAAGGGAGCAATATGAGGCAAGGTTGAACAAAGAAGTATTTTGGAACTTGAAAAAATTGCAACAGAAATCCTTTGAAGGTGCAAATAAACCTGGCAAATATTTAGCATGGCAATTAAAGAAAAGAAGAGAGAATAAAACAATCACCTGTTTGAAAGATGGAAATAAAGAGATTTTAGACCCAGGAGGAATTAAAAGGGAATTTTTTAAATATTACGCGACTCTCTTTCAATCGAAGCAAGCGGATCCTCAAAAAATGTTGGATTACTTATCCAAAGCTAACTTGATACAACCAAACCCCGAAATGAAAACATTTTTAAATGCTGCAATAACTAAAGACGAAATCAGTAAAGCAATAGCTGAGGCAAAAATCTCTAAAGTCCCAGGCCCGGATGGCTTTTCAGCTAAATTTTATAAAAAATTTCATGAAGATTTGGTCCCGGTGTTGGAGATTCTTCTAAATGAAATTAGAAAGACAGGAAAGATCCCAGACTCCTGGAATGAAGCTGCAATCACCTTAATCCCTAAAGAAATGCAAGATTTAACAAATGTTAAAAACTATCGGCCCATTTCATTATTGAACAACGATTATAAAATATTTGCAAAAATATTGGCAGAGCGCCTTAAAAAGTTTTTGAAAGATACTATTGTTGAAGATCAAGCTGGTTTTTTACCAAATAGACAAATTAAAGACAATATGAGGGTTGTTTTGGACGCAATTGAGTATTATGATAAACACCCTGAAAAAGAAGTTGCTTTTTTATTTTTGGATGCAGAGAAGGCCTTTGATAATTTGAATTGGGAATTTATGTTTAAAGTGCTTGAGAAATCTTTGATGGGCGTAGAATTTACAAGAATGATTCAATCGATATATAAAGAACAAAAAGCTTCGGTGATTGTCAATGCAGAATCAACAGATATGTTCCGGGTAAGAAAAGGTACTAGACAAGGTTGTCCCCTGTCACCATTGTTATTTATCTGGATTTTGGAGATTTTGCTACAAGCGGTCAGAGATGATGATAATATAAAAGGTTTGAATATTGGAGGTTTTTCATTTAAATTAAGAGCATTTGCGGATGATATTATGTTTATTGTTGAAGATCCTGTTAATAATATGCCTAAGGTATTTGAAAAAGTAAGAGAGTTTGGTGATCTTGCAGGGTTTTATGTCAACAAAAATAAATCTAAGATACTGTGTAAAAATATGATTGGTACAAAGCAACAAATGTTACAAAATGTGACAGAATGTGAAGTGGTTAAAAGGGTTAAGTACTTGGGAGTTGAAATTACAATGAAAAATATAGATTTGTTTAAGAATAATTATGAAAAACTGTGGGGTTCGATAAAGAGTGATTTAGAAAAATGGGAAAAACTAAGGTTATCTCTTCTTGGAAAAATTGCCGTTATTAAAATGAATGTACTGCCCAGGTTAATGTTTCTGTTTCAGACAATACCAATTGTGAAAGATGGAAAAGTGTTGGTAAAATGGCAAAGAGAAATCTTTAAGTTTATCTGGGCAGGGAAGAAGCCAAGAATTAAAATGAAGATAATGTATGATATTAAAGACAGAGGTGGCTTCCAAGTCCCGAATTTGCGTTTGTATCATGAAGCAGTATGTATGTCTTGGTTATCTGAATGGGTAAATTTGGAAAATAGAAAACTTTTAGCTCTTGAGGGGCACGATTGCAGATTTGGCTGGCATGCCTATCTTTGGTATGGGAAAAACAAAGCTGACTCTATGTTTAAGCATCATTATGTAAGGAGGACACTGTTTGATGCATGGATCAGGTATAAGGATACAATTTCGGATGAAAGGCCTCTGTGGATTGTTCCAGCTGCAGTTATACATTTGTTTTCAGAATATAAAGGTAATGACTGGTTGAAGTATCAGGAATTGTTGCAAAAAGAAGGGAAAAAATATGTTTTAAAACCAAATAACGAATTAGAATTTGAGTATGGTTGGCTACAATATTGTCAAATAAGGGACATCTATAAAAAAGACTGTAAAGAGTTTGGTTTTAGAGCTATGAATGATGATATTGAAAATATATGGTTGAAAAAAGAACGGAAAATGATATCAAAAATGTATAAAACTTTGTTGACTGTATATACTTTGGATGAAACTGTTAAAGAATGAATGATAAATTGGGCCATAAATATGAACAAAGAAATTTCTATGGAATCATGGGAATTTTTGTGGAAAAGATCTTTTAAAATGTCTACCTGTATCAATGTAAAAGAAAATTGTTATAAGATGATGTATAGATGGTACATGACACCAAAAAAGATTGCCAATATTAGTATGGATAAGAACTTGAGTAATAAATGCTGGAAATGTAAAAAAGTAGAGGGTTCTTTTTACCATATGTGGTGGTCATGTGATAAAGTGAAAGCATACTGGTCTAATATACATTGTGTGATGCAGAAAATACTGAAAATCCCAATTGAGAGAAAGCCAGAACTACTTCTCCTCGGTTTGACAATGGAAAAAATTCCACAAGAAAAAAGGACATTGTTATGGTACATGATTACGTCGGCGAGAATGGCCTTTGCTCAGCATTGGAAAATGGAGAAGGTGCCAGATGTACATGACTGGTTGAGAAAACTGTTATTTTTAGCGGAAATGGACAAAATGACAAAGAAATTAAATGGACAAATGGCAGAACAATACCTAAAAGACTGGGAAGGATTGAAATTGTATCTAGAAACTGAATATAGAATGAAGGGGAAAATATATAACTTCGATACGTATGGATATTGAACGAGAAATGAAATGAATTTTGAACTGTATGTACTGTTATATACAATATGCTGAAATTGTAGAGGTTATATATAATTCAAATGTGTTACCTGGTTTGTCGATGTACTTAAGTCTAAGCTTGATTGCCTTATAATTTTTCTGTTTGTTATTAGCAGTGTTGGAAGCCTATTAGGGGGGTGGGGGGATTGGGACGGGGATCTTCTTTTCTGAAATTGTATTGGTAACGTGATTGGAAATGTTGAATGTATCCCAATAAAAATTTTGTTTCAAAAAAAAAAAAAAAGCTTTCATTTTTCCTAAATTCTTGTATTGTTTCCGGGCTCTCCCTATTATGATTCCTAAATCGACCATCGCAAAATGGCAACGATCTATTTTATCCTACTTTTGGAGCTTCAAACATCCCCGATTTAATTTTGCATCCTTACGACGTTTACCTGCTAAAGGTGGAATAGCGCTTCCGGATCTTAATACTTACTACTCTGCAACTGTACTAGCCAATCTAATTCGTCGTTATCATAATGATACTATGCTGGACTGGGCTTACATTGAGGATCAATTTTCTTGTACGGTTCCATTCAAGGAGAGTCTGTGGTTGTCTTCTCGCTCTAAGTCAAAAAAACTAGCGCAGAATATCTTTTCTACTGCTGCAATGTCTGTTTGGTTTGCTAATCGTCATAAACTGTGTCAACCAAGTTCACAGCTAACAACGTTCACTGGACAAGACTGGTTTCCCCCTGCACAAGCTGCTAACTCTTTTGTCCTGTGGAGGCAAGCAGGCCTTACAAGACTTATAGACGTTGTTACTAAAGGGAGACTGGCTTCCAAGGCTGACTTGGAAAAGAAAGGCAAGGTAAAAATTCCTTGGTTCGAATATTTACAACTTCAACATCTAATTAGCTCATCTCACTTTGCAGCCCATCTTGCAACTCCACTTCGTCCATTTGAAAAACTTTTATCTAATGCTAACAAGATCCGAGGTTTGATAGCGAAAATCTACAAAATCCTGATTGACCTGGGTTCAGATAAACTGCACAGCTACCAACATTCCTGGCACAGTGATTTACAGATCACGCTTACTGAAGAACAATGGCTTCATGTTTGGTCATCCAACAATAAAATCTCCAAATCCTTAACTATCTGTACAGCAGCCCAAAAAGTTCTATTTAGGTGGTACTTGACTCCGGTTAAACTTGCTCATATGTCCTCACGTTCATCTCCTTTATGCTGGAAAGGGTGTGGTCATAGAGCCACCTTTTATCATAATTGGTGGCAATGTGAGTATATCCGTCTTTTTTGGTCTCATATAAGGTCAAAAATCAATGAGATAACTGATTGCGACTTACCTTTTGATCCAGCACTGTTTCTACTGGGTCTCTGGCCTGATGACAAACCACCTGCAATAACAAGAGATCTGATTAATATACTCCTTACGGCAGCCAAGGCTGTGATTGCTCGAGCATGGAAAGAATCTAAACCTCCATCGATGTGCTCTTGGTTCAATACTGTTTGGAATTACTTTATGCTGGAAAAATGTCTGGTTTATTACGATGTTAATAGAAATGAGAGAGAATTACTTAATCCACTAGAAAAATGGTCTGTTTTTTTGGAAAAATTTGATATAAGTTTGCCTCAAAAACAATCTTTTCAATTGTCTAATTAAGCTAATTTTGATGGTTAGCTGAATTCTTTGCTTTATAAAATTGTCTTATGGGCTTCCTGTTCTGCTGTTGAGGTACTTATGGTTCCTATGGTTTTACAATGCTCTTGTAGTTTACCAATTACTGTTTGAAGTTTTGTTCTAGTTTGTGATAATGTTTTGTTCTTTGTCATTCTCTGTTAAAAATTAATAAAATTGTTAAAAAAATGGTAACTTTCTTGGAACTCTTGAGATTATAGCTCATTTTGACAGCATTACCTGTCACCATTTGACTAGAGTGCCAGCATGGTGTAGTGGTAAAGAGTGGTAGACTCTAATCTGGAGGGCCAGGTTTGATTCCACAGTCTTCCATATGAATCCTGCTGGGTAACTTTGGCCCAGTCACAATTTTCTTGGAACACTCTCAGCCCCACAAGGTGCCTGCTGTGAGGAGAGGAAGGGAAGGCAATTGTAAGCCACTTTGAGGCTGCGATCACACACACTAAATAATCCACTTTCAGTCCACTTTTGAATTCGACTTTGCCAGTTCACAAACTAAAAATCCACTTGGAAAGTGGATTGAAAGTGGATTGTTTAGTGTGTGTGATCGCAACCTCACCTCCTTCAGGCAGAGAAAAGTGGAATATAAAAAACAACTCTTATTCTTCTATAGTCAAGCAGAAGCCAATGGAGGGCAGAACAATGAAAGGGCAGGCTCATCTTCTGTCATGGAAGAATCAGAATTATGTGATAAGAGTGTACAGAAGGCCATACTTGCAGAGAGAGAAAAATCCATTTATTATTTTGTCAGATGTGATGCAACTCTTGATGCATATGAACATGTGTTAATTCTGCAATGTTTTTGTTCACAATAAAGACAGTAGGTACATTTAACACTAAAGAAAGGCTTCTTGACTTTATCAACTTGGAACTTAAAAAAAAGGGAGAACAGGTAGCTGAAATGCTAATTCACACCTTGAAGCATTATAATATTCCTCTTGATGACTCTAGTCAAGGATGTGATAATGGCTTTAAGATGTCAAGAAAAATAAATGTGATGATCAGGCCTGCATTACATCCCAGAATTAACTTCCTGTGTACTCTCCTTGTGGTCCCTGTTCCTTCGGTCTTGTAGAAATTAATGCTCTTGCAGCCTGTACTGAAACTTTAACATTTTGGGGGGTTGTGTTCAGCAACTTTTGTGTTTTTCAGTGCTAGCCCTAGGAGGTGGAAGGTTACAATAGATGGATTTACTGTTCACTCCACTCTTACTCAGACATGCAAACGTTGATGCTGTCCGTCCACTAATAAAACATCCTCCAGGCATTCTTGAAGCACTGGAATGTGCTCTGTATTTAAAGCACAATCTCAGGTAGAATCACTGAAAAGTTCATATTTATGCCTTTTAATGGCTAGCTTCTGGTAGAAAGTTTTTTCAACACTGAGGACAGAGACAAGATTTTACAAGCCAGAGTTAACTTTCATTGCTGATATTATTGAAGAAATAATGACCCAAAATCCTGCAGGAAGCACGAGGCATGGGCATTTTGTCACAATTGCCAAAGAAGAGAGGGATGAAATGGGAATGAATTAATGGTGAGAAATCTGAGCCTGAGGAATTGTGTCTGAACCCGTCTTTATTCATAAGGCCTGTTTTTGATAAAACTTTGGACAATGCCATCTGTGCATTAGAACATTTTTATTTTATTTTATTAGACCTATATCCTATCCTCTCCACATTGTAGGCTCAGATTCAAAGCAACAAATAACATTTGTTGCATGTTCTGTTCAGACCTAGAATATGTGATACTAGAGCCTGGGGAACTGGAAGAAGCTTCTAAATGTTTACTTCACAAGTATCCCACAGATCTTTCTGAGAATTTTCCTTGTGAAATGTTGCACCTGCAAAAAATCTTTGTCAACTTTTGGAAAAGAATATGAACTCCCCCATAGTACTAAGTGAGATTTACAAGAAACAACTGCAACTAATTTTCAGTGAAGTGTACATAGCCCTATGGATTTTTTTTGCACACTGCCAGTAACTGTGGTAGAAGCTGAAAGTTTCAACAAGCTAGCGCTCATCAAAAATTTCAGGCATTCTTGTCTACTGAGTGTAAACTTGCAAGAGATTTGACTTTGGGGGAGATAATTCATGATTTTGTAATGTAAAAGGTTAGAAAAATAAAGCTTTAAAGTTATTTGGCCTAATGTTAGGTGCACATAAAGTGCAGCTCAAATCTGAAATGATTTGCAGAATGTTAGTGTAGACCTGAGACCACCAACCATCTGTCCTTGAGTTTTTAATGGAAAACCTTCAACAGATCTCTGAGCCTTGGGGAAGTGGGTGCTGCCACAGTTAACAAATCAATGCCCCCTGTCACACTACCCTGAAAGGCCGTGGTGGAAGTGCAGCTTTTCAGAGGAGTGGCAAAATGAAGTGCAGGAGCAGGATCACACAGATCCCCCGAGCTGCCGCGCAGTTGCTCCCCAAGGCGGTCACATGCCCGGGGGAAGCAACGGGATGACAGGTGAGGTGAGGCAACTGCACATTTGTGGGCATGCACAGTTTGGCAGGGCCTCGCTTACAACGGGAGTTGGGCGAGTCAGCGATCTCACGCGTGCCCTTGCTGTGATCATTGGGTAGGTACTGCATGTTGCCTAGTACCTTTTCGATCCACGTTTTTGGCCGGATGGGACGGGTTAGGGGTGGGTGCACGATGTTTGCCAGATGTTGGCATCTGATCGCGCCAGTTTGATCCGCCCTTAATCCGTCCCATTCGCATAGCTACTTCTTCATGTGACCGGGACCAATGAGTAGCAACTACAGCAGTCCAGCCTTACTCATGTATAAGTAATAGGTTCCACTGTAGCCATGTTCATATTACGATGAATGAACATGCAGCCTGCATATATGTGTATTCACCTGTTTGTAAGAAGGAGTCAGTGCACTTTGACTGTGTGCTTGTCCTTGGTCCTTAGGATAGGAACACGGTTTCTATAAGAAATTATGTGTACTCTGCACTCTTCAGGGCAAGGTGGTTTTTATCATAGACACACACACGCACACACATGTTTTTAAAGTGTCACCACATTGTGGATTGGCAATATCATGTCTTTAAAGCCAAACTAACCTTTTGCTGTGGGTATTAGTGATTATTAATGAACTAGAGAAAATTAAATATCAAGAAGTATTTTAAAATGCTTTATTGGGGCAGTCACTTGACTTTTTAAAACAATGGATGCCTCCCTGTTCAGATCTGCCTGTAAATGGTGGAAAGTTAATTAAGGAGCCCCAAGGCACATAGAGAATGATCCAGCTTTCCTATTGGTATTGTTTCCACAGACTGACAGTCCAGTGATTTGGAACTGGATCAGAGACGCTCTCTTCTGATATAGACTGTTATGTATCGTATATACATAAATGGCCTGAGCTTGAAACTCACCCCTATCTAAGACTGGTATTGAAAACAGTGAACTCTGATTGGCTACTTTACATAGTAGACCAATCGGGATACTAGAAAGGTTCTGGAGGGAGATGATCATATTGGTTGTTATATTACTGTTCTGATTGGTTCTTAAAGCAACAAGGGGCGTGGTTATGCCAGCCTGGATAGTTTAAAAGAGGGCCTGTTGCTCTCTTGTTTTTGTGTTGTTCCTATCTTGTAAATAAAGCTGAATCACTTATTATGAGCTGTCGCCTTAAGTCTCATACTTAACACAGACTTTAGCCATTGACAATTCTAGGCTTCAATTTCCTATTCAGGGTGCAGGGTTACCAAAAGATCCAAGGAAAAAAGGCTTGTCTGTTTAATAGACTCTTAACATGGCTAACTCCTCTGGATCTGTGCTATGCAGATGCACTGTTGCCAAGAAGAAGTAGAAGAGATTCAATTTATATTCAATGGCTTACAAACTCCTTTCCCTTCTCTCCCCACAACAGACACCCTGTGAGGTAGGTGGGGCTCTGCATCTTGACCCTATTGAGCGCCATACCTTCTTGTGTTTCCAAGAGGGGGCAGGGATAGTGGGGGAGGAATTTGCAGAGGGATTCCATCTAGAATCTAGGGGTGTACCATACACTTCATCCTTGGAAGCTGCCGTTTTCTTCCTGGGAACTGATCTTTATAGTCTAGAGATGAGTTTCAGTTCGGTGATATATCCAGCTCTCACCTGGAGGCTGGCAACCCCATTTCCAACTGAGACAAAATTCAGGCAAATAACCCCCCCCCCCCGGCAAAACAACTGGACAGGTATCCTGCTTAACAACTAGTTGTTGGGCTTTGCCCTCTCTGGGGGATGTACTAAAAGTAAGGACAGGATTGCCCATTGGAAACAACAGGAGAGACTTGAAGGCCCATTTGAAATAATGGAAGAACCTTTTTCTAGAATAAGACATGTTGCTTTTCAAGCTATGTGAGTATATGATAATAGTATTATGTTTCTTGTTTGTCTGAATTTGGTTAGTAATGA
Source organism: Gekko gecko (assembly GCA_029375565.1). Taxonomy (NCBI): domain Eukaryota; kingdom Metazoa; phylum Chordata; class Lepidosauria; order Squamata; family Gekkonidae; genus Gekko; species Gekko gecko. The sequence continues at coordinate 209,193,655 of JAPDNY010000005.1, read as the reverse complement.
ATGACACTGAAATGCTAAATTCTTGTATTTTATAGAAGAGTTAGAAAAATCATGAGTATGCAGCTTTTTGTTGCTTGAGGATGCCCATATTTCACATTGACTGTAAGAAAATGTTTTCTAGTATCAAAATTAGATGATGTATTATTACCATTGATTTTTTATTGATTGTACATAATTTTGAATTATTTATAAGGGTACAATTTTTGGTCAGAAGAAGACACATTGTCGAAACGGCAGCATCAATCCGGAGACCACCGTCCCGCCTTTTCGCTTCTGTTTCTATTGTATTTTCTTGTAAAAATCACATTCAGAAATTAATGTTTTGTATAAAAAACTTGAGATAAATAATTGTGGATGCTTCTTTATCATAGTTGTATGACTCATACATTGTAAGGGCTCCTTTGAAATACATTACAGCTCAAGATGAGTGGCAAGGAAAATGCGGAATGGATTCTCCATTCAGGTCTCTGGTCCCATATACACTACTCTGGGACTGGAATGACAGGCCCAGAGTGGAATGACAGCCGCTGGGGAGCAGGAGTATTCTGGGAGTGGAATGACAGGCCCCAGAGTAGAATGAAAACCCCTAGGGGTAGCAGCAGTACTCTGGAATACGAATGACAGGACCAAGAGTGCAATGACAGCCCCTGGAACTGGCAGGAGTGTTCTGGGACTGGAATGACAAGCCCCACAGTTGAATGACAGCCCCTGAGGGCAGCAGCAGTACTCTGGAATACGAATGACAGGACCCAGAGTGGAATGACAGCCCCTGGGGGTAGCAGATATGCTCTGGGACTAGAATGACAGGTCCATGAGTGGAATAAGAGCCCCTGGAAGTGGCAGGAGTGTTCTGGGATTGGAATGACAGCACCTGAAAGTAGCAGGAATGTTCTGGGACTGGAATGACAGGCCCCACAGTGTAACGAGAGCCCCTGAGAGTAGCAGATGCACCCCCAGGTACAGGAAGAAACTCTTCCACATGCAGCTACTGGTGTGACCTTGGGCTAGTCACAAGCTCTTTCAGAGCTGTTCTATCATGAGTTGTTCTCTCAAAGCTCTCTCTGCCCCACCAAACTCACAGTGTGTCTGTTGTGGGGAGAGGAAGGGAAGGATCTTGTAAGCCACATGTAATTATAATTAAATTATGTGTGCATATCCAGATTCATACGCTCATGAAACTCGATGATCCGCACCATAACTTACATCACAAGCTTGTTGCAAGGATAAAATATGTAACACTTGATCACCATAGAGGAAGAAACAGTGACTAATAATGTTTGACCGCCATAGAGGAAGAAACTCTTCCACATGCAGCTTCTGGTGTGACCTTGGGTTACTCACAAGCTCTTTCAGAGCTGTTTTCTCAAGTACATAACTCACAGTGTGTGTCTGTTGTGGGGAGAGGAAGGGAAGGATCTTGTAAGCCACTCTGAGACCTTTTCAGGTAGTGAAGAACAGGGTACAATGCCAACTCTTCTTCCCCCAACCACAGGCACTTTGTAATGCAGGAGGGGCTGCAAGAGTCCTTAGAGAACCATGACTGGCCGAAGGCCACCCAGCTGGCTTCATCTTGAGGAGGAGTTGGGAATCAAACCCAGTTCTCCAAATTAGAGACTCCCACTGTTTTCCACAACACCAGGGCTATAATTTCTGCTGTGCCGTGGAAGCTTGGCTGGGTGACTGGAGGAAGACATGTTATTGGCAAATCGCGCCTCTGCAAAATGAGGCAGAAGGGGGGGAAAGGAAATGAAATTAACAGCACTGTCTGCGTTAAGCATGGGTCAGGATGCCATTTGCTGTGAATTCACAGAAATTACACTAGGGGGAAAAGAAGGAGTGTCAAAATGGATTTGAAACGATAATCTAGAATTGGGGAGAAAGTTTCAATACAGTTTAGCAGTATATATGTAGAAATGGAGAAAAAATACGGAACAAAGGTCTGTCTGTTTGACACTGTGGTAAAGATGGATTAAAAGGAGACCGCGGAAAGGGCCATAAGCAGACACTGATTTTTATACTGGCACACTGCCAGCATGAAACTAGATGCAAATGTAGACAGTTTGTTGGGGGATGGGAGCGAAAATGTCAGGAAACCGGCAAGAAACACACATGTGGATTCGACCAGAGAATGCTCAAGACTTATATATGACCATTTATATATGACACAGAATATTATATGAACAATGGAGAGATGGACTTATTTGCAGACTGCAGAATCCCAACCATCCTTCAGCAGAAAAGGTTGAATACAGTGGCAGGGTTGCCAGCCTTCAGGTGAGGCCTAGAGATCTCCCGCTTTTACAACTGATCTCCAGCTGGCAGAGATCAGCTCCCCTGGAGAAAATGGCTGCTTTGAAGGGTGGACTCTATGGCATTGTACCATGCTGAGGCCCCTTCCCTCCCCAAACCCTTCCCTCTCCTGGATCCACCCTCAAAGTCTCCATTTATTTTTCAACCCAGACCTGGCAACCCTTTACAGTGGAGAGAGTGCATGTTATAGAGAGACAGAGGCTCTCTCTCTCTCTATAATATTTATTAAATAGCTAGTAACAAGCTCTCTTATAAAGGTTGAGCAGAGCAGAGTGCATACACCACAGTGAAATCTGCATTGAGTTGCAGTTGAGGAAATAAAGTTCACAGGGAGTCTGCCCTTTGTCTTTAGTAAAGAGAAAAATGTCTTTTGGAACTCCATTCAGCATAGGATATGTTATGTATTGAAATGTATGACTGAGCTTGAGATGTAGGCTGGTATCCTAAAAGAGAATAACCTGATTGGCTGCTCCGCGAAGCAAGCCAATCAGAATAGCTGGAGCTGTTCTGGAGGGAACGGAAACCATTGGTTGTTATCTCTACTTGTTCATTGGTTGTTAACTTGTTTAAGGGCGTGGTCACCATAGCCCAGATAGTTTAAAAAGGGAGCCTGTTGCTCCAGTGTTCTCGTGTTGGTTTTCTGTTGAGTTGAATAAAGCTGAATCACTAGTTAAGATCTGACCCACGTCTCATACTTAACATTGGCGACGAGGATGGAATCTGGGTTATAGCAGGTAGGCAGCCCTGCTGAGCAACTGACACCACGGCAGATGATCCGGAGATGTCCGGGACCCCAGCCACCGTAAACCTTCACCCTGCTAACCCACCGCCAGCGCCAGCTACGAGGATGGCAGCCAGCACGAGGTTCGAGGCATTTGAGCCAGAGCTGGAAGACTGGGACTCATACATTACCCGGTTCGAGTTCCACCTGCGGGCTAATCAGATTGACGAAGAAGCCGCAAAGACAGCGACGCTCCTCAGCTTGTGTGGGCGAACCGTCTTCGACATGGCATGATCTCTGGTGGTGCCCGCAGACATACTGATGGTTTTCCTGGCAGACATTAACAGCAAACTTCGAAATCACTTTTTCCCTAAGCTGTCAGTAATGGCTCCTTGGTTCATGTTTTATACTGAGTCCATTGTTCTGTGTTCCCTATCTTGTCCCTGCTTCTGCGCTTGCGCAGGTATGCTAGCTGTAACGTGGGAGCTTCGCCGCTACTGTTCGGTGTTATCACAGTGGCCTTGAATGCAGGCTTTGGGCTATTCTTGAGTCTATGAGAATTTTCCAGTCCTGTGAAGCTGAGGGGTGGGGGGAGCTGTCTCCCGACCATTAGGTAACCCTCCCGCCAGGAGTTTCCCGCGCGCGTGCTTGAAGATCATTTGCTAGTTGCATTTCTGCATCATACTATAACCATGCCTGAGCCACACATCCCACCATTCCTGACAATAACCGTTTTGCTGTGGGTTTTAGCACTGTATTCCAATAAAGCCTTTCTTTGCCTCAAGAATGCTTGGATCTACTTGCTTTTGAACCTGACAGAAATTGTCAGGAATCCTCTTCAGTGTTCCTATCGGTTTGCGCCTCTCCACACCAGGATGAGCGGCCCCAGTGGAGCACCGGTGACGGTCCCTAGTACTACCACTCCCGTCACCTTGATTCCAGTAACAACTGTTCCAGTGACAACAGCATTGGTTCCGTACACCTCGACTGGGCCCATCACTCCCTCTGCAACCAGGACTTTGGGGACCTCGTACACCCCCCCGATCTACAGCCCAGCTGGATCAATCCCGAGCCATGGAGGGGCTATACCCTGGACCTACTACCAAAGTGCCCCGATCCCGTGGGACAAATGGGTCACACAACAGAAGTCTAGAGACTGGTCCAGGAACTTATTGGACGCTACTCAGACAACATGGTCATTGCCGGGGAGCCAAAGCCGGGACAGCCTGATGGACCCCCGTGGGAGTTTTGGACTACCCCAGGGATGAACTCCCCGCGGGCCAGTGAGGCCCAGCCCGAGTAAGGATGTGGACACTCGGATGGACACGGTAGAAGAGGATTGCCGACAGCTGATGCAGGACATGGGCAAGCTAATGCAATCCCTTCCGGGGATGATGGACCAGGTTATTCAAACCCATTTGCTGGCCCAGCCCGGACCTGCCCCAGGCCCAGGACCCCAATTGCCGATGGGGCATCCACCACCAGGGCAACCCGTTCCAGGGCAGCCGGTGCCGGGACAGCTGGTCCCAGGACAACCTGTCCCAAGTCAACTGGTCCCTGGGCAGCCAATTCCGGGGCAACCAATCCCGGGGCAGCCGATACCGGGGCAACCGATCCCGGGACAGCCGGTCCCTGGTCAACCTCCACCGGGGGGGGCCACCGCCGGTCCCAGTGCCAGCACCCCTACCGCTGCCAGCCCCAGGACCTGCACCCAGACCAGGTCTAGTGCCCCCCCCCATTTTACGGCCAAAAGATCTGCTGGAGATCACATTCGATGGGGATCCCGAGAACATCTCATTCTTCATACTTCAGGTCGGAAAGTTCATTCAGCGGTGGGGCCACCTGTTCCCAGATGAAGAACAACAGGTGGAGTTTATCGCTTCCCGGTTGAGGGGAGTTGCAACCAGCTGGTATGTGGCCTTACATGATCTAGAAGCAGTGGAATTGGGGAGTATAGATGACTTCATTTGGGCCTTTAGAAACCGTTTTGAAGACCCAGCGGCTGCCCCGAAAGCAGAAGCCTTCCTCCGCACCTTTAAACAAGGGAGGCTTACTATGAGGGAGTACTCCAGAGAATTCCAGAAGCATGCTGCCAAAATTCAGGACTGGACCGACCCGGTGTTAGCCCAGCAATACCAAATGGGGTTGGCCGTAGATGTCCGTAATAACGTCCTCAGCTCCAAGGAGCCGCAAACATTGCAGGGCTGGATGGAAGAAGCCGAGCGGGCTGAAACTAGGCTACGCATCATGAAGCTGGACATGTCCTTGGGGAACAATCGCCCCTTGGTTCATGTTTCATACTGAGTCCATTGTTCTGTGTTCCCTATCTTGTCCCTGCTTCTGCGCTTGTGTATGTATGCTAGCTGTAATGTGGGAGCTTTGCCGCTATTGCTTGGTGTTATCACAGGGGCCTTGAATGCAGACTTTGGGCTATTCTTAAGTCTATGAGAATTTTCCAGTCCTGTGAAGCCGAGGGGTGGGGGGAGCTGTCTCCTGACCATTAAGTAACCCTCCCGCCGGGAGTTTCCCGCGTGCGCGCTTGAAGATCATTTGCTAGTTGGATTTCTGCATCATACTATAACCATGCCTGAGCCGCACATCCCGCCATTCCTGACAATAACCGTTTTGCTGTGGGTTTTAGCACTGTATTCCAATAAAGCCTTTCTTTGCCTCAAGAATGCTTGGATTTACTTGCTTTTGAACCTGACATAAGCCCTCTCAAATAGCCTGCCGTCATGCTTTTTACAAACGAGACCAAGGGGCGAGTGAGTCAATGTCCAACTATGTCATGGCACTACAGAAAACTGCAAGAACGTGCAACTTCCCCGACCTAGAGGTGGCGTTCCTTGACCGGCTGGTGTGCGGCCTGAGAGATGAGAGGCTGCAGCAAAGATTATTTGCGAAAACTGAGTTGGCCTATGCCGTGGCCTATGCTGAAGCTATCGCAGCTGAAGTAGCAGAGAGATCGACTAAGGAGGTGCAGCAGCCAACCAGCCCATCCAGTCTTCGTTCCGAAAAGGCAGTGCACCATGAGTCTGCGAGCAACTCTGAGGGTGAACCAGAGGATATCCACAAGACCAGGGTGATGAGGCCTAAGCAATGTAGTAGGAAGACAGCACCAAGGTGAACCTGTGCAGGCTGTGGTGGAAACCACAACCGTGATCACTGTTGGGCCCATGACCTAAAATGTCAAAACTGCGACAAGTATGCCTGGCGGCGGCTATAAAGAAAAAGTCACCCCCGTCGTCCCCGAGGCAGAACGGAGGGCACAAGACAAGAGTCATCCAAAGCCAGCGGAATGCCACAAGACTTCATGCTGTTCCTGTCCCACGACCATCTTGAACACTGGAATGCAGACAAAGAAGAAGATCAAGGTGACAGTCCTGCTGGACAGAGAGCCGTGTGAGATGGAGATCAACTCCGGGTCGGCAATGTCCATCATCTCAATGGAGACACTGAAGCAGCTGTTTCCTATGAGGAGCCGTTGCCATTTGACAAGCAGTCCCGTCCATCTTACCAACTTCCAGGGTCAATGCATTCCCATGGCAGGTGCCACATCGTTTGAGGTACAGTTTAGGGAGTTCTGAAAAACACTGAGCCTCCTGGTTGCTGAAGGGCGCAGGTCCAATCTCTTAGGGCTGGACTGGTTCGAAGCCCTAGGTATTGCTGTTACTGGGGTGAATGAAGTGAGCCTGAGTAAACTGAGTGAAATTTATGCGGAATTTCCTGCTGTATTTGATGGGTCACTGGGGAGGTATACGGGGCCTCCTGTGACTTTTGATTTGGACTCCTCAGTGGCACCCATTCGCCTGAAGTATCAGTGCGTGTCCCTTGCTCTGAGACCAAGAATTGAAGCCAAACTTGACAAACTTATTGCACAAGGTGTAATTGAATCGGTCTCCCACGCCAAGTGAGAGACACCTATTGTAACACTGGTTAAACCAGATGGGTCTATCAGAATTTGTGCCAATTATAAGTGTACCATCAACTGGGCATTGCAACAACATTTGTATCCCGTGCTAGTGATTAGCCATGTCTTGGCATTTCTGGTGGGCAGGAAAGTGTTTGCAAAACTTGATCTTGCTCAGGCGTATCAGCAATTGCCCATGGACTCGGTAGCAGCCGAGCCACAAACCATTGTTACCCACAGAGGAGCATTCAGCCTTCAATTTGGAGTGAATGTGGCACCTGGGATTTTCCAGGGGTTAATGGAGGGATTGCTCCGAGACATACCATGGGTGGTTCCATATTTTGACAACGTTTTGGTCGCGGGGGCAAATGAAATGGAGTTGGCGGGGCACCTCAGGGCTGTGTTGGGTCGATTCAGAGAAGCAGGTCTCAAGGTAAAAAATAACAAGTGTCAGTTAGGGGTAAAAAGAGTGGAATTCCTTGGTTTCCTAATAGACGAAAAGGGGGTACACCCAACCAAGTCTAAAGTGGCTGCAATCCAGCACACATCTAAACCTAGAAACAAAAAAAGAGCTGCAATCCTTTCTAGGAATATTAAATTTTTATCACCTCATAAGGCATCTGTTGCCGAGCCATTACACAGATTGCTGGAAAAAGGGGCTAAATGGGAGTGGGGAACATGGCAGAACATGGCGTTCAGGGCTATAAAAGAGCTGCTAGTTTCCAATAGCGTCCTCACTCACTTTGACAAGCATAAGCTTCTGGTTCTCACGGCCGACTCGTCTCCTTTCGGCATTGGCACCGTTCTCAGTCACGTCATGGAAAATGGGCAGGAACAAGGGCGTAGACTTTCCAATTTCCCAGGGGGGCTGGGGCTGGGCCAGAGGCATTGCTGTGCTAGGTCCTTAAAAGAACCGAGGCCCAGTGACATCATAGGGAGGAGCCAGTGACATCACAGGCCATTGTCACTATTTATGGAGGTGGAGCCATGTGGCATTCCTGGCTCCTATTATCTCCAGTGGGCCTTCAAGTCTCTCCCATTGTTTGTAATGGGCAATCCTGTCATTTCTTTTTTACATCCCAGTTAGTTGTCCCTTTGAAACTGTACCACATGTATAGAGTGTACATTCCTTGCCAATGTTCCTTCTGGACTGCACACAGGGCAAAAGGAAATTTTAAAAGGCCTCTGATCTGCATGCCAATCAAGGATAATGATGTGTGGCATAAACATGAGTTAAGTGTTAAGTGTTCTCCCTGGATGGTGTACATACCAAGAACATATCTGTTGCCATTTCCCTCTCTTCCTGCTCACCACTCAGGGAAACAAAAGCCCTGTTTACATATTACAGTGAACATATGTACATCTTGCATGGACATATGTTGTTAGAAAGAGGTAATATACTTTTGTGTTACAAATAAAAGCAGCCCGCCTGCATCCTTCCCCCCCCCAGCCCCAATGGCTCAGAAACAAAGCACGGCATGGGCAAAATCCTCTGCAAAGAACCCTGGAGAACCACTGCCAGTCTGAGCAGACAATGATGACACTGATGGTAGAGAGACCATGCTTAGAGTGCCAAAGGATAAAGGTTTAAACCGAGGTCAAAGAGAACAGCTGTTGGAAAGGATCTTTCTCTGGCTGAGCCTGTAGAGCTCACCTGCATCAGAGCAGACCATGCTGAAGTAGATGGACCAATGGCATGAAGACCAGTGTGGATTGAAGAGACCCATGTTCAGATCTACATTTTGCATGACACTTACTCGGTGATACTGGGACAGTTATATTTGAGTCCAGGAGCAGCTTAGAGACCAACAAGAGTTTCAGGGAATAAGCTTCCAAGAGTCAAAGCCCCCTTCATCAGGCTGGGTGATATTGCCATTGTTGTGAGGTCAATATAAGGGAAGGGAGACTGGAGGAAGGGTGGAATAAAGAGGGGATTGACAGACAACATGTGAGCAGCAGAGTCCATTGGGATGGAAGAGGAGTTTACGGGGAAAAAATAGCACCAACTGATGTGACCAAGAACACAGATCTTCCCAAACTAAAACATCATAAATTATAGCCTGAACATGAACCTATATTGTAATGCATTAAGTGATGCAGCAGTGGTGACAAAACCTCTAGTGGCATTTAGTTGAACTTCCTGGACAGACAGATGTATTTTCGGTTGCCACTGGCCAAACTGGTCTGACTTTAGAGAGTTGGGACAAGCAGCAAGGCTTGAGGAAGGGGATGTAGATCCATGGTTATAGAAAAGAAGGGGGCTAGGAACTGAGAAAGCAAAGCAGTCCAAATGAAGCACAACACAGAAAGCTGTACATAGTTGAGAGGAATTAGAAAGGAATGGAGATGCACAGTTGGTGTGAAGTACATTTGAGAAATTATAGAAACAGCATGGAAGTTTCTTAGTTGGGGTTAGCTACAATGCTATTGCAAGGTCCACAGAAACCTGTATGACATTTTCAGACATTCTTTCTCATATATTTTAATTGCTTATCCCCTTCCTATAACAATTCCTCATCAGTCTAACAGAGGCATCCTACTGAGGTCTATCCAAGGGGGCTTCCTCCCAGGATTGGACTATAAAGAGCTCTATTCAAATCCTTAACCACTGAGCTTGCTAATACTTTCTCTTCTTTCAGTTCCTTAGATCAATTTGCCCAATCCCCCATCAAACTCAAATCTTATTGGCTCTTGCAACTATGAGTAAATTATTATTACACTTCTATCACATGGCTCTTTCCTAATGATTGTGGCTCCCAAGAATAGGTTGAAGATGATTGCCTGGGAAGCACCCACACAGCACCATGCCATGGACCCAGATGGCTCAGGTTAGCCTGATCTCATCAGATTTTGGAAGCTAAGCAGAGTCAGCTCTGACTAGTATTTGGATGGGAGATCTCCAAGGAATACCAGGGACATGATGCACAGTCAGGCAATGGCAAATCATCTTTGAATGTCTGTTGCCTTGAAAATCCTACAGGGCTACCATGAGTTAGCTATGACTTGCTAGCATTTTACATTACGCTTTAATGCCCAGAACCATTTGGGCAAGGTGTAATGTATAACTACTGTCAGTAGCATGAGATGGACCCACAGCTCAATTGGCTCTCATATCACTGCCATAGCATACAAAATAGTAAAACACTCAGTAGCACCTTTAGGACTAACAAACTGTATTGTAGCATAATTATTACTGTAACACAAGGGTTTTCAAAAAGCCACACAAACTTTTCCAATCTCACTTCAGTGCCAGTTCCAGTCCTCAAACTCACAGAGAAACCCAAACACTCTCCATTTTGGTAGAATGACACCCCTCCCCTCCTCCACCTGGGTGGTTTGGCAAATGTAAGCCAATGCCAGAGGTTTGCATGCACCAAGTCACACAGCAGAACCAGAGCTTCCAATTTCAGCACTGGAGCTAGGGATGCCAGCCTCCAGGTGGGATCTGGGGATCCCCTGGAATTACAGCTCATTGCCATTCTAAAGAGATCAGTTTCCCTGGGGGGAAAATGATGTTCTGGAGGGTGGACTCTATGGCATTGTGCCCCACTGAGGTCCCTGTCCTCCCCAGACTCCATTCCCAAATCTCCAGGAGTTTCCTAACCTGGATTGGGCCACCCTCCCCTTATCCCCCAGAGGTGGCCAGGGGGTACCTGGCAATCCTAACTGGGGCTATTTTAGCAAGGGAGAGGGGGGGAAGCTGGGGAAAAAACATATAGATTGGGAGAGAGAAGTGAAAGACAGAGGGAAGGGAAGAAGACTGGAAGGGAAGCAGCCTTGAGTGGGGGTGGGGGAGCTCACCAACGTTTCCAGCTCTCACACATCTCAAGGGAAAGAGAAACAGAAAGAGAGAGAGGGACAGAAAGCGCAGCCCCCCCCCATTACAGGAGAAAGTGAGCCCAGGATTTTCTGTATCCTGGAGCAATGTGCTCCGTGCAGCACAAGAGTTCCTGGGTTTTGTTTTCTCCTGCAGCCTAGTTTAAACTGGACTGCAGGAGAAAGCAAGCCACTCACTGATGGCAGGGGCAACCAGAGGCCACAGAAGGGCCCCCCACCTCCCCCTCCCTCTATTCTTGCCCAGCTACCCTGCTTGGACTTGCAGGATGGCTGGGTGGCTGCAGCCCTGGGCTCCCACCCAACCCACCCCACCCCACCTGAAACAATCCCCCACTCCTTACACCCCCACCTACTTACCCTTCAGGCTGGTGGCTGCAGCAAGCAGAGGCAGCATGTGCTGCCTCGAAGCCAGCCTCCACGTGCCGCTCTCCAGGCTGAGCGGGGCTGCTGGGAACTGTGGGTGGAGCTTAGCTTCCAGGAGGAAGCAAGCCCCCACCCCTTGACTTCCGTCCCATTCCTAGCCCAGCCAAACAGACTCAGAAAGCGGAGGGAAAACCCTCCGCTTTCAGAATGGGGTGGGGGACGGGAGGGGGGTAGCAAGGCTCTGGCTGACACCAGTTGCCTCCGGGGGGGCTCAGTACTTTCGGGGGAGGCCTGAGCTCCCCAGCCCCCCTGAAGATGACGCCTATGGGCAGGAAGCTCCAGTTCCTTATTATTCTAGGACACTATTGGCTGCCGAAAGAAATTATGCACAAATTGACAAGGAGGCTCTCACCCTGGTTGCTGGAATAAAAAGTTTCACGATTTTTTATATGGGTGAAGGTTCCTGATGGTTATGGACCATAAGCCTCTGTTGGGACTCTTTGCGCCTCACTGGCAGACCCCACAGATATTGTCTCCTAGAATGCTGAAGTGGACTATGTTTCTTTCTGCTTATGATTTTGACCTTATCCACTGGCCAGGCAAGGCCATCGGACATGCTGATGTGCTAAGTCGATGTCCGATCCCGGGGGCAGCCATCGACCCTGTGCCAGCCTGCGAAGTCCTGGTGATTGAAGACCTGCCTGAGCCTCTGGTGCACACCTCAGACGTTGCGGCTGGGTCAGTCAAGGACCCCACTATAGCATGCTTGCACAACTGGGTGTGGAGGGGATGGCCGGCGGGCCGTTTTAAAGTGGAGTTCAAGCCTTACAGCAACTGACAGCAGGAGCTATCAGCTCACAAAGGGTGTTTATTATGGAGAAATAGGGTGGTGGTCCCTCCAAACTTAAGAGAGCAGGTGATAGAGGCCCTACATGCCGATCACCTGAGAGTTGTCTGTATGAAAGCTCTTGCACGGAACTACGTGTGGTGGCCCCGCATTGACCAGGACATAGAACACTGGGTCTAAGCTTGTCAGCCATGTCAGTTCTCAAGGCCTGATCCCCCCCACGCACCAGTACAACACTGGGGAAACACACATAGGCCATGGTCCCGCTTGCACATCGACTTTGCAGGGCCGTTCCAAGGGCAGGTATTTTTAATAGTCGTGGACGCTTACTCTAAGTGGTTAGAGGTAATACAGATGAACAAAATGATTTCAACTGGGGTTATTAAGGCACTGCGTCGCCTTACCACAACGCACGGCCTACCAGACACCATTGTTTCTGATAACGGGGCACAGTTTACTTCATGTGAGTTCCAGGACCTTATTAGGTGGAATCTAATTAAACATAAAGCATTGGCACCATTCCATTCATCTACAAATGGGCAGGCAGAGAGGATGGTCCGAACTACAAAAGAAGCACTCCACCAGATGATGCAGGGCGACTGGAACCAGAAGCTAGCGTCCTTCCTGTTGCATCAACATATCACTCCAGAATAGGGAGGAGCCCTGTGGAGCTACTTATGGGCCGATGCCTGGCTTTACTGCTGGACAGGATGCACCCAGACCTCACATCTGACAGACCACCATGGACTCTGGAAACGCCCCGATCTTTAGAAATTGGCAATGCGGTGTTCGCACGAAACTATAGAGAAGGCCATTTGTGGGTACCGGCCACAGTCAGCAAGGTCACGTGTTATGTATGGAGATACATAAATAGAAGGAGCTTGATTCCAGCTCCCATTGAAACTTGGTATCCTAAACATCACAAACTGATTGGACGCTTTGCACAGTTGCCCAATCAGGAAACAAGATATGTGCAGGAGGAAAACAGTATGATTGGTCTTTATCTCTGTAATGTGATTGGTCCTTTCTGTACTTATGGGTGTGGCTTACCAAGCCTGGACTGTTTAAAAAGGAGCCTGTTGCTCTCCAGTTTTGCTGTTGTCCTATCTAGTCCTAACCTCTGTAAATAAAGCTGATTTCACTGTTCAAAGAGCTGCTGCCTGAGTCTCATATCTAACATCATGGGAATGCTATCCTATGTCATCCATACCACTGATGCAGGGCCGGCTCCAGGTGTCAGGGCGCCCTAGGCAGGACAGCCTGGGGTGCCCCCCACCGGGGATGCCAACCTCCCAGTGGGGCCTGGAGACCGGGGGCGGTGGCGGAGCGCTGGCTTTCTTGGGCGCTCCATAGCTGCGGGGGGCCCAGGAAAGCTGGGAAGGGGGCGGGGGGTCTAGCCACTGCCCCCTCCCTCCCAACACTGGCTTTCCTGGGGGCTTCGCAGCTGTGGGACCCCCAGGAAAGCCGGGAAGGGGGCGGAGGTTTAAACCACCACCCCCTCCCTCCCAGTGCCGGCTTTCCTGGGGGCTCTGTGGCTGCGGGACCCCCAGGAAAGCTGGAAAGGGGGTGGAGGTTTAAACTGCCGCCCCCTCCCTCCCAGCGCCGGCTTTCCTGGGGGCTCCGCGGCTGCGGGACCCCCAGGAAAGCTGGGAGAGGGGCAGAGGTTTAAACCGCCACCCCCTCCCTCCCAGTGCCGGGTTTCCTGGGGGCTCCATGACTGCGGGACCCCCAGGAAAGCCGGGAAAGGGGCGGAGGTTTAAACCGCCACCCCCTCCCTCCCAGCGCCGGCTTTCCTGGGGGCTCCACGGCTGTGGGACCCCCAGGAAAGCCAGGGAAGGGGCGGAGGTTTAAACTGCCACCCCTTCCCTCCCAGTGCCGGCTTGCTTGGGCACTCTGCGGGGCACCCAAGCAAGCCTGGGAAGGCGCAGGCTGTGCCAGGAGGGCCTAGCAGGCCCCAGGAGCCTGTGTAGCAGTGGGAGGAGGCCAGGCCTACAACTCACAGAAGGCCCTGAGAAGTTTTAGAGCCAAAATTAGCCAATCACAGAGAAAGGGGACTTATAATAAAAGAGCTGGTACAGAGGAAGAGTTGTTCTTCCCAGGAAACAGGGCCAGAAAAGAGGCTGCTGTGGAAAGAAACCCTCATCCTGAGGGAAGGGTGAGTAGTCTAAGGCCACTAGAGATAGTGAGCTAGGGACAGTATATTCAGATGCATTAGGGCATTTGATTCCTTTTCTTTTCGCCCACTTACTCTTATTATTCTGCACCTTGTTTGTTTGACCTCCTATAAAACTATTTTCATTGTTTACTCTGCCTGGTCCTCACACCTATTATTCGGCCAAAAGGGAGACCTGAAGGTCTTGGGAGGGTACTCTGGGCATTCTCAAGGGGTCCTAAATCCAGAGTGGTGGCAGTGTCAGGTGACACCCCACCTGAGCCGTGACAAGATATGCCCTGCCCTCATGGTTGGAAGATGGATAGAGAGAGAGAGACAGACAGAAGGTTAACACCTTTGCTGGAAGGAAGGAAGATGATTTAAGAGTAGCAATCTACACACCAAAGGGACAGTATCAGAGCTGTGAGGATAGGATACCCAGGTCTGACTCATGACCTATAGTTGCCCTTTGAAGTCTGAGGCTACTGGGCAGTGCCAAGTCCTTCAGTTCCAAAAATAACAAAGTCCATTTTACAAATTAAGTAGTTATAGCATACCACAAAATACATCTGAGTGTGTGCCATCTTGGGATTTGACTTTTCCAATACATTAAAAAGAAGGCTATCATTCATTGACTTTGTTCACCCCAAAATTTTACTTTGTTTATTGACGTTGTTCACCCCCAAAATTCTTTGAGCATGTACATAGTGTGTTAATTTGATAATTAAATACATTTTCCAAATTTGTTTTAAACCATGGTACTAAATGATTCTGATATTTTGTTCTTTTTCATTTCCACAATTTATTGCAATTTTTTTTGCTGCTGTCAGAGAGCTGAACTTATACCCCACCATTCTGCCCTCATCAGCCCCCCCAAGACAGCTAACAGATTTAAAAATTTATATTGTAAAAACACATTTTAAAAACCATTAAAACCAAATCAAAACACATCATTCAAACAATACCAAGTTAAAATATGCATACAATACAAAAATATACATACATAAAAATTACAATTAAAAACAGGACAAGGAGGAGGAGTCACTGAGGGAATGCCAGACAAAACAAAAAAGTCTTCACCCACTGTCAGAAGATGGCAACAGAAGGGTGCAGGCAAGTCTCTTCAGGGAAAGACTATGATCAAGAAGACCCACTCTCAGATTGCCACCTGCCTAATCTCAGGTGGGGGCACCTGAAGCAGGGCCCTAGAAGATTACCATAGTGGTCAAGTAGGTTCATAAGGGAGCAGGCCATATAGGATATTAAAGGTCAATGCCAGCACCTTGAATTGTGCACCGAAAAGATTGGGATCCAGTGTAAATGGAACAAGACTCAAGTGACATGGTCCCTATAGGGTTGCCAGGTCCCTCAGGGCAGCCGGTGGGGAATGGGGGTGGGCCTTACCAGAAGCAGGGAGTTTCATTGCACGTTTCAGTGAAGTGTCCATGTGACTTCCAACATGACCCAGAAGTGACATAGGCATGTCAGGAACATTAGGGCGACCTCTGGATTTTGGGCAAAAAACTTTATGGTAGAATTCGCTACAACCATAGAGTTTTTGCCTCAAAACCAGAACATCGCCCTGATGTCCCTGACATTTTTATGTCACTTCTAGGTCATGTTGAAGTCACATAGGCATGTCGCTGAAATGTTGGCTGTTCCTCCCTTTTTTGGAGGGTAATTCCCCTCCACTGACCAGCTGATCGGCAGCAGAGAGGTGGGGCCTGGCAGTGAGGGACCCTCCGCCCCCAGCTGGGGGGGGGGGTGTCTGGCATCCCTAGGTCCCTATGACCCACTCCAGTTAATACCCTGGCTGCAGCATTTTGTACCAACTATAGTAGGGCAGCCCCACATATAGTGCATTGCAGCAATCAAATCTAGATGTTTCCATGGCATGCGCCACAGTGGTAAGTTCTTCCCTGCCCAGGAAAGGCTGCCACTGGCTAACAAGATGAAGCTGGTAAAAGGCATTCCTGGCCACAGCTGCCATCTGTTTCCCCAGCAGTAGACCTGGATCCAAGATGAACCCCAGAGTATGGCCCTGTCCCTTTAAGGGAAGTGGAACCTAATCCAGAACAGGTGACAACTTAAGTTCCAGGTCAGACTTTCAGCTCACCAGTAGTAATTCCTTCTGGTAAGGGTTTTTGCAGCCTTCCTGGGATCAGCCAGAAGCATGAGATGGAGTTGAGTGTCATCTGCATATCGGTGATGACTTAATGCCTCTGTTCACTTATAAATAATACATTCTATATTCCTCCTTGTAGTCCAGTATAAATTTTTGGCAACCTCTTTTTATTCTCTGGTCTTTCTCTAGGGTGGATTTTGCTTTAGTTTTAATTTTTTTTAATTTAATCTTAGTATTGGAAAGGGACCAGGAGGGTCATCTAGTTCAACCCCCTGCCAAAGCAGGAACTACAGCTATAATACCCCCAATAAAAGGTATCCAATCAATACTTATTTCATGGTATGGTGCTCTGATAGCCCTGGTTTTTTCCATCCTTCTCCAACCCTAAAGGGCAGACTACACCTTTGATATCCTCTCCATCATAAGCATGGCAATGCACTGCCTCAGAACAGGGCCACGGGGACACCCTTGGGAAACCAAACTCAGATGACATGTTTCTTGAGTTTTCCAGCAGTCATTTTTTTTTATTTCCTGCTTGTTCATGCAGCCCAGAGACACAGCAGCACTGCCAGAACTCCTCCTCCAAGCTTCTGGGATTGCACAGAGGAAGCCTAGTTGTCTTCTGCAGGAATTCATTCCTTGGCCAAGGCTCAAAGTTTCTGGGAACTGATGGGTTCAGCTTGCCAGCACTGGCAAGATTAGTAGGGAAAGGATGTCACCACCCACCTCAGTGCTTCCAAAGCAGCAAGCAAGTGTTCCTTCCCAGCCTCCAGGGCAGATTCCCACGCAGAAGCCGAAAGAGGGACAAGCTGGTTGCCTGCATGCAAATAGCCATGATGTTGAGCTTCAGAGTTCTCTGCTGTGGGAGTTTCTTACATAACTAAGTGTGGGCATGATGACCATATCAGTGAGTGGAAAGACTGGCAGGAATGCCTCTGACATGAAGGATGGCAAGTTAGGGGATAAATGTTAACCGATCCCTTTTTTCACAACAACATATTCCTTTTGCAACACGGTAGGAAGGGAGGTAGCATAGGGACTGTGGAAATTTATGGCAAGTTGAGGAATAAATGTTGACTGATCCCTTTTTTCACAATAACTCTTTGCAATGTTGTAGGAGGGGACGTAGCATAGGAGCAGTGGAAATAATATGGTTTATTCTAATATCCAACCAGATAATAGTTTATGCAGTGTCAGAAAGCTGTGCAGTATGAAATAAAGTTTTGTACCAATGGGCAAATGGGATTTGAATAAAAGAAACAAATTAGAAAAAAAATTAAAAATGATTAACACCATATCATTTTAACTTATATATGACTGCATTGATTATTTGACTACTCTGAGGCAGTTTATGCACTCATGAAACCCTGCTTAAAACAGTGGCTTGCATTGTAGCATTCTGCTCAGTAAGGTTTGGAGCTTTCCTCCAGCCGAAGACCTTTCTCTGAATGGACATGGCACATTCACTGAAGGAATGATCTCTTTTTATCAGAGGAGTCTTCCTTAGTCTGGAAGAAGGCTTCAGACTTTGCTGATTGGATTTCTGGGAGACAAGTCAGTATATGCAGGTAACCCATAAGTGTTGCCAACCTTTTAAAAACTGCTTCTCGCAACCTCAGTATATTACCAAGTTTTATTCTGTCCTAGAATCTCAACTTGGACTAGAAATCAGCTAATCAGCATAGAGAAAAAAACTGTAAAATCATAGTTTCCAGTGAACGCAAAGGAGGGCCCATCGTACAATCTGAGAGACTTAAAAAGAAGACATCCCATGATATAACACGTGTTCGTGAGGCGACAGAATGGAGCAGTTTAATAACTAACCCCAAAGGACCTTACTAATCTATCTAACAGGTTTATTTTGGACTTTCGATAAGATGAAAAGAAGATCTTCCAACCACGGTAGAAGCCAAAAAACTTTATTTGTAATAACAAAAAGACTAACACTTTAACAGAGAATTCACTCACCTCTTTTCTTTATCCCTCTGTATACCCTTCCCCTTTTCTATATAAAAAAGCAATAAAATTCTCTCTTTTAGGAGAGTTTTATATATATATAAAAGACAGTGTGTGACTGCAATAAAAAAGGCCAACGCTATGCTGGGGATTATTAGGAAGGGTATTGAAAACAGATCAGCCAATATCATAATGCCCCTGTATAAATCAACGGTGCGACCTCATTTGGAATACTGTGTACAGTTCTGGTCACCACACCTTAAAAATGATATTATAGCTTTGGAAAAAATGCAGAAAAGGGCAACTAGAATGATAAAAGGGTTGGAACACTTTCCCTATGAAGAAAAGTTAAAGCGCTCGGGGCTTTTTAGCTTGGTGAAACAACGGCTGAGGGGTGACATGATTGAGGTTTATAAGATTATGCATGGGATAGAGCAGGTAGAGAAGGTACTTTTCTCCTTTTCTCACAATACAAGAACTTGTGGGCACTCCATGAAATTGCTGAGCGGTCAGGTTAAAACGGATAAAAGGAAGTACTTCTTCACCCAAAGAGTGATTAACACATGGAATTCACTGCCACAGGAGATGGTGGAGGCTACAAGCATGGACGGCTTCAAGGGGGAATTAGATAAACATATGGAGCAAAGCTCTATCAGTGGCTATTAGCCACAAGCTATAGATAGGGACTTTGGGGCAAGTGATGCTCTGTATTCTTGGTGCTTGGGAGGGTCAACAGTGGCAGGGCTTCTAGTGTCCTGGCCCCACTGCTGGACCTCCTGATGGCACCTGGTATTTTTGGCCACTGTGTGACAGAGTGTTGGACTGGATGGGCCGTTGGCCTGATTCAACATTGGCTTCTCTCATGTTCTTAATGCTACATTATATCCCACTGATGTCTCTCTGCTCTCCAAACCCCACCAGTCTTCACTTCCAAATCTCCAGGAATTTCCCAACCTGCAGTTGGCAACTGTAGGCACAAGGCCTCCAGACAAATTAAAAAACAATCAGATATGCAGCCATTGTTAAGTTTGTGCCTGAATTTTATTCCAGAAGGTTTATTTGTTTTTAACTACTGGTAACAAGATGCTGAACTGCAGGCTGGAAGGTCGGTAGTTCAGCAGTTCGAGACCCGAGTGCCGCATGATGGAGTGAGCTCCTGTCTCTGGTTCCAGCTCCTGCCAACCTAGCAGTTTGGAAGCAAGAAATTGCAAGTAGATAAATAGGTACCACTTAGGTGGGAAGGTAACAGTGTTCCATGCGTCTTGGCGTTCAGTCATGCTGGCCACATGACCATGGAAACATCTTCGGAGAGTGCTGGCTCTTCGGCTTGGAAACAGAGATGAGCACTGCAACTTTAGAGTCGGATTTGACTGGCTTTCGAGCAAGGGAAATCTTTACCTTTACCTAACAATGCAGTTTTGGAGCAGCCATTTTGTAGAGGACCTCCATTAATCCAAACATAAAAAGAACCTTTTGCAAACTTTACAGAGACAAATTATACTTCTGCCACAAAGGGCAAGATTTGCTAACCAGAATTATAATGAGGGTCAGTGCCTTGGTTATGCTTTTTTTAAAATAGGAGAGTCTCATTGTATTGTGTCAATGCTCTAGAAATTTCCCAAATCTCTATGGTTTTGGTTTAATGGTTTTTACCATGGAGATTTGGGAAATTCCTATAGTATCATCCCAATGCTATGATGTCACTTCCAGATACGTTATTGGAAGTGACATTGTGCATTGTGACAGAAAAATGCCCCACCCCCCGAAACTGTGCCCTGATGGGCCAGCTGCCTACTAAATTCAGAGCATTGTATGCTTTCCATCTGCCTATACATCACATCCGGAAAAGTTTGCCTTCCCCAAGCTATATCTGTTCCTCCTGTCCCACCTTTTAATTTGATGAATTATTAATTAATTGTTATCCCCACTAGTTGTTTATTCTTATAAATTGTTAATTCCATTCAAAGGTTTAGTTATTTAGCTTCATTAATTTATTAATAAAATAGATTTTATTTTAGTCAGCCTAGTTATTGGTCAGTTTAATTAGAAGGTATATTTGCTTAATTAATTATTCAATCTGGTTAAATGAGACTTGTCTGATTAATTAAAATTGGGTTACTGGTAGTAGGGTGAGATATAGGGGGGTTGGAAGTAAAACCAGAGGTTTGGGTGGGAAGGAGTTTTCTTTGTTAGGAGATATCTGTATCTTACCTAATAGGTTGATTAGTTTTTACTGAGTTACTGAATCTGCTGTATCACTAAGGTTTTGTTTTTGTGTACTGTTGTTTGCTGAATGCTAGGTGAGATTAAATCGATGTTGGGAGGAGCTAGCAGGGGAGGCCACAATAATGTTGGGGATCCCAGTGGTTGGGGTGTGTGGAAGGAGATGGAGAAATGGCTATGCTCAGTCCCCTTCCAACCTTTACCCCATCCTGAGGGATGCTGGTAGTGGGGCTAGGAAAGATTACCCTTCTCTCACACTGATATTGTATAATTCCATGTCTATTAATAACAAGACCTCCAAACTGCAGGATTATCTTGGAGCTCAAAATGTAGACCTGGCATGCATGACTGAAACATGGGTGTGGGAGGCCAAGACTGTCACCCTTAAGCAGTTGATCCCCCCTCCAGGTTTCTTGGTCCTTCATCAGTCTCAGACTAATGGGCAAGGTGGTGTTGCTCATCCAGGAGTCTTTCTCCTTCAGGGCCCTCCCTGCACCAAAAATTGCCGGCATTGAATGTGTGGGCCTAATGTGGAATATTGAGGAGAGTTTGGCTATCTGACTGGTGTACCAACCATCTAATGCATCAGCAAATACTCTGCCAGGCTTACTAGAGGCAGTATCAGGCTGGGCTCTGGAGTACCCTAGGCTATTAGTCCATGCCAATGATGCAACCTCCTCAAAGGCCATGGACCTAGTATCATCCATGGCAGCCCTGGGACTCCCCCAATTTGTATGAGCTCCCACACATCGAGCAGACCACATGCTGGACTTTATTTTGGGGGCAGGGACAGATGTGGAGCTGACAGTCACAGAGCCAGTGCCGTGGTCAGACCATTTTGCCATGAAGGCCTGGGTGAGTGCTCCAACCCCTCCCTATTTAGGCAGCAAGTTAATTTATGCTGGCCTGTGGAGATTAATGGATCCAATTGGTTTCCAGAATGTTCTGTGGGATCTGATGCCCCCTGGTGACTCATTGGATGAGCTGGTGGAAAACTGGCATAGCTGTCTCTTAGAAGCCCTCAATGTAATTGCTCCTCAGTGCCCTCTTTGCCCCCATATCAAACGAGTTCTGTGGTAAACCTCAGAGCTTTGGAGGATGAAGCAGGAGCTAAGACAGCTAGAGTGAGGGTGGCAGTGTATTCGTGACAAAGCTACAAGAACACTTTCTAGGACATTTATGAAAGCCTATGAGATGGCAATGAAGGCTGCTAAGGAATTCTATGTGGCCTCCATTGCGTCCACAAGCTCTCATGCAGCCCAATTATTTAGGACAATCCAGTCACTAACTTCCCTACCACAAGGGAAACAAAATGATAAGAAATTGACTATTAGCTGTGAGACATTTGCAAGCAACTTCGTGGATAAAGTCTTGTCACTCTGCCATGAAACAGTACATGAACTGGAAGACCCTTGGCCGTCTTCCAGTCCAGTTTTAGACTGCTTCAGCCAATCCTCCCAGGAAAAGGTTGACAAGACCCTGGCAGCTGTAAACCCCACCACCTGCCTCCTTGATCCATGTCCATCTTGACTTGTTAAAGCTTGTGGAGACGGAATTCAGGCTCCACTGAGAGATATCATCAATCTGTCCCTATTATAAGGGACGTTCCCAGGGTGCCTGAAGGAGGCAGTGGTGCGACTGCTCTTGAAGAAGCCATCTTTGGACCCCATGGTCCTCGCCAACTGCCGCCCTGTATCAAACCTTCCATTCCTGAGTAAGGTAGTTGATAGAGTGGTAGCTGAGCAGCTCCAGGCATTTTTGGATGACTCCTCTATCTTGGATCCATTTCAGTCCTGCTTCCACCTGGGCCACAGGATGGAGACCTCTGGAGGCATCTTGATCAAGGCCAGTTGGCACTGCTGTTGCTACTCAGTCTAACAGCATCATTCGACATGGTCAGTTATGACCTTCTGACCCACTACCTCACCGATGTGGGGATATGGGGAACTGCCTTGCAGTGGCTGTCCTCCTTTCTCCATTGTCAGGGACAGAGGGTGGCACTTGGGGAGAGGGTTTCACCATGTTATCCTATGGTACGTGGTGTCCCACAAGGGGTGATCCTCTCCCCAATGTTATTTAACATCTATATATGCCCCCTCACACAGTTAATCCAGGGGTTCATGCTGAGTTGTCACCAGTATGCTGATGACACCCAGCTATATCTGTTGATGGATGGTCAGCTGGACTCCACCCCAGATACTTTGGCTAGGGCTTTGGGGGCTGTGGCTGACTGGCTACAACAGAGTTGGCTGAAACTAAATCCAGCTAAGACAGAGGTCCTTGTTCCTGAGTTGTGGGGGGTTGGGTTCAGGAATCTGACTCCAAGCCCTGGTGGGGCGTCATTGATGCTGGTGCCAATGGTGAAGAGTCCGGGAGTGATCCTGGATGCGTCCCTTTCTATGGAGGCCCAGGTAACTATGATTGCTAGGTCAGCCTTTTATCATCTTCAGCTAGTCAGGCAGCTGGCTCCCTACGTTTCCTCCCAGAACGTGGTGACAGTGATCCATGCTGAAATATACTGGTATAGTGATCAGCTCATAGTTTATTGGTGATTTCAGCAAACAGAAAGAAGACTGAGAATCCCTGACCGAAGCCAGGTATTTATGCATGCAAAAGGTTACACCCCAAACACACACCCACTCCCACGATAGGCTATTTTTGGTATTCCATTGGTTTACTCTGTAGGGAAATTCCACAGATGCCACTACCTGCCTACATCACAAGACCCCTGATGCTGCGAGCACACTCGCTAATCCTTTGGGCAAACCCAGGGTCAAAGGTCTGGTGGTCTGCCAGGGGCAGCTGGTGGAAAAATACTGTCAGCTATTAGGGATGGTTCTGGCAATGTGTAACAGCTGGAACTAATGGAATTTATGGTGGGCTTTGTGACCCTCCCCTCAATAAATATGGGACTTGAGACTCAAGGGGAGGCGGCGGCTGCTGCTGACAGGGAAGCTGGCTTGCTGGCTCTCTGCAGAGGCTGTCCCTCTGAGAGGCTGGGGTCCCTGTTGCAAACCAGACTGTTTGTCTTCCGGCGCTTTTCCTTGCATCCCTTCGCTTCATACTCTAGGATCCCTGTCTCCCTACTGGTCAATTCTAGGATCCTAGTCAGCTATTGTTATGGATCCTCATGTTCTGTTTGAATTAAGCATCAGCCGAAGTATGGCTCAATACATTGCACATGCAATGGTCACTTTCAGGCTTGACTCCTGCAACTTGCTGTATGCAGGCGTACCCATGAACCTGATCTGGAAGTTTCAGCTGGTACAAAATGCAGCAGCACGCCTGCTGACTGGGATGTCTGTGCGAACGCACATTCAGGCAGTGCTGCGCCAGCTGCATTGGTTGCTGGCTGAGTACCGAGCCAAATTCAAGGTCAACCTTTAAGGCCCTACATAGCCAGGGACTAGCATACCTACGGGATCATCTCTCCCTGTCTATGCCCGGAAGAGCCTTGCAGTCTTCTGACCAGCACTGTTTAGTGGTTCCCGGCACCAAAGACATATACGTTGCCTCAACCAGGGCCACGGCCTTTTCTGCCCTGGCTCTAGCCGGTGGAATATGCTCCCAATTGAAATCTGGGCCTTGTGGGATATGTTGCAAATTCTGCAGGTCCTGTAAAATGGAGCTATTCTGCCAGGCCTTCTGTTGAGGCAGTGGATGTCAAATAATATTGGCTTCCCCTGCTTTCAGTTGCTCCATGGTGCGATTTATATTAATTGGTGCAGGGAGCGGCTGATTTATACCAACGAAGTGCTCCACCACCCCTACCTGGCATGGATCGAACATATGCAGAAACTACAACTTCACCCAACCCCCCCCACAGGATTATGGGAAAACTAAACCACCACCCTGAACACCTGGAAGGAAAGGTGGAATACAGAGTAAACTAACCCTTCTAATAAAGCTGGACATTGTTACTTAGTTGCATAATTTGTAAGCATTGACCTAGGTTAGCTCATGATAAAATCATCATCATATTCTAGTAGCCAACTCAGCCAAATCTGAGGATACTTAAATCCAAGAGAATTGGACCTGTGAACAGGTCTTTCTGCAAACCTGAAAAATGCCCTGAGTTTGCAGAAAAATCTGTAATCTAAAAACAAAACATTTTGGTGTTAAAAAACCCCAGGATGATGAAAGGAACACCTGTACTTCTAAGAAACAGATGCCCTCAATAGCCATTGCTAGACAACCACAACAAACTTGGTTTCTGTCAGTAAAGGGCAGGGACCTTTCTGGGTCTGTTTTGGCCCTTGCAGAACTCATTGTGGCCAGGCCCAGCAGGAACCACCAGGTGAATTGATATCACATGACTTGCATGATTCACCCAGGCCAATAGTAGCCAACCTATGAAAGCCATTGTGGTTAGAGACTGTATACTCCTCACATTAGGGACTAAGGATAGATTAGGTATTCTGCTTGTTTATTAAGATGGGTAGCCATGTTAAGTCTGCCTGTAGTGGTAGAAAAGAGCAAGAGCCCAGTAGCACCTTTAAGACTAACCAAATTTGTGGCAGGGTATGAGCTTTCATAAGTCACTGCTCCCTTTGTCAGATATTTGAAGTGTCTCATGAAAGCTCATACCCAGCCACAAATTTGGTTAGTCTTAAAGGTGCTACTGGACGTTTGCTCTTTTTTACCATTTATTCATTGGCCACCTAATTTTCCAATGGGCTCCTTGTCTGAACTGGCAGAGGCAGTCTCACATGTAGTACTGGAGACACCCAGACTCATAGTTCTGGGGGACTTCAATATTAATGCTGAGGATACCTCACAAGGGCCCGCCCAGGACTTTATAGCTTCTTTGTCTGCCTTGGGTCTCTCCTGGATTGTGACTGGGTCAACACATGAAAGAGGCCACACCTTTGACCTAGTCTTTTGCACTGGATCTTTGAAGGAAGGTTTGATTTCGGCACTAGAGATTGGCCCTGAACCATGGTCTGACCACTACCTACTCAGAACTGAGGCAATGACTCCAACACCCTGCAGAAGGAAGGACCCAGTTAAAATGGTCCACCCACGGAGGCTTATGACTCCTACTAGATTCCAGAATGCTCCAGGGGATTTTAGGATTCCATGTCCTCTGCTGAGGTTGCAGTAGAAGTGTGATATTTGAAGCCCCTTGAAGTTATTGACAAGGTCACCTCTCTATGACCTCTCCCACCCTTGGGACAAATCCAGCCCCCTGGCTTACCATAGAACTAGGTGATCTAAAAGGGCTGGGAGACATCTAGACTGGCACTGGCAGAGAGCTCACACTGAATCTGGTGCATGCCCATTCCTAATTATCAGTGTGGGACCTATCCTATGGGGTCCCACAGTACACAATCCTATCCCCCATGCTCTTCAATCTTTATGTAAAGCCCTTAGAATAAATTATTCACAGTTTGGGGGTTGGCTGGCATCAACATGCAGACAATACACATCCATATATATCCATTTTAAAATATCCTGGTGATATGGTAGAGGTCCTAACCACTGCCTGGCTGCTGTGGTTAAATGGCTGCAAGTGAAGACATTAAAACTAAACCTTAGAAAGACAGAAGTAATGCTGGTTAAGAAGACAGATCTTAAAGGACATTGTGCTCCCCACTTTCATGGGGTTCAGCTGACAGTTGCTGATTTAGTTAGGAACATTGGGGTTGTACTGGGTGGTTGAAACAGAGTAGGCTGAAAATGAATCCAACTAAGAGGGAGGTTTTATGGTGGGGCGGGCTTCGAGGTTGGGTCTTGATGGTGCACCACTGACACCGGTGCAATTCATCAAGAGCTTGGGAATGATTTTGGATCCCTCTTTAAATATGGAAGCCCAGGTCACTCAGACTGCCAAGTTTGTGTTTTTTCATCTATGCCAAGCTTGGCAACTGGCCCCTTTCCAGTCATGTCCTGATCTGGCCGTGGTAATGCATGTAATGGTCACATCCAGATTAGAATATTGTAACTTTCTCTATGCTGGCCTGCCCTTGAGAGTGACCCAGAAGCTCCAAATGGTCCAGAATGCAGCAGCGCAAGTCCTGACGAGAATGTCATGGATGGCACATATACATCCAGTGCTGTGCCAGCTACACTGGCTCCCAGTGGAATAATGAGTCAAATTCAAGGTTTTGGTATTGACCTATAAGGCCTTGAGCAGGCAGGGACTGACATACCTATGGGACCGTCTCCTCCATTATGTCCCTGGGAGAGTGTTACGCTCCTTAGACAGCAATCTGCTGGTGGTCCTTGGCCCTAAAGATATCCAGTGGTCCTTGACCAGGGCCAGGACTTTTCCAGCCCTGGCACCAACATGGTGGAACTCTCTGCCATGTACCATCAGGGCCCTGTGGGATCTGATGCAATTCTGCAGGGCCTGCAAGGCAGAGATGTTCTGCCAGGCCTCTGGTTGAGGAAAGCAATGGTTCCATCTTGGCTGGCACCCTTCTCTGTTCTCTGCTATTTACCTTTCCCTCTTCCCCCCATCCGTGAAATAGCCAGCAGTTGGAACTGGGATTGATTAATTATTCACCATATGATTGTTTTAAATGTTTTACTAATGTTTTAACTTATTTTATCTTGTTTTGTTTTATGGCTTTGGTATATCATCCAGAGCCTTGCTGTGGCAGGGGTTGGGTGATTCATAAATATAATAAATAATAATAGTGGACCCAACATTACTGCTGGAGTAGCAAGTCAGTGTGGTTGCAAAAAAGGCTTTCTTCCAACTCAGCCTAGCTTGAAAAATGGCCCCTTACCTTGATACAGCTGATCTGGCCACCTGGCTCTATGCCACAGTGACATTGAGAGTAGACTACTATAAGGCACTGTACATTGTGAAGTAAGGAGGAGGTGGGGCTCAGCCCCCCTGAACTGGGATGGGGAGGTAGAAATAAATATAGCTGAAAAAAGGGGGGCAGATAAAAGTAGGGTTGGTGGGTGGGTGTAAAGGAGAGAAGGTAGAAGATTAGTGAGGAAATGGGGGTTGCCAGGAGGAGGGAAAGAGGAATTAGTGTGGGAAAGATGATATAGGGGGAAATGAGGTGCCCCTCACAAGTCCTTGCAGGCTGCCCACTGTGTAATATTAACTGGTCGGTATAACAAAGTCCCTTTCCATGAAAGGAAATGTATCTGTCCTTTAAAATCAATTGATTCAATCCATTACATCATCTTGGACTGCCAATTGCACTCAGGTCCCCGTAAAAAAACTCCTTTCCTCTCCACTATACCCTAAACATTGTATTAACAGTGACAGAATAATACAATGTTTATTAAATGACACAACCCGGACATCACAGCTCTGGCTGCTAAATTCTCGGCTGAAGTGGTCAAAGTTAGACACAAGCTCTCTGTATGATTAGCCTTATTTTGTCGTCTTTGTAATGCCTTCTTATCATGTTATGTATTTTATTATGCCATTAAAGGTATTTTGATGGATTGATTGATTGGTATAATTTGGCCATAGGTTTCTGGGTAATAGTTGCTGGGATAGGGAAGGAAAGAAAACTGAAGTTGGGGCAGGGGCCAGATAAAGATAAGTTGGTAGGTGGGAAGGAGAGAAGGAGGCAGGTAAAGGGGAGAGGCTTTGAGGGATTTCAGAGAAGGGAAAGAGGAAATAGTGGGGCAGGGGGAAATGAGATCCCCCCCAAAGTCCTTATGGGCTTCCATTTGTGTTTCAAGGTTACGGTGTTGATCTTTAAAGCCCTACTACGTGGATTGGGACCTGCATACCTTTTGGACTGTTACTCCCCATATATGCCCTAGAGAGCCTTGTACTCTGCTGAACACCTACTGGTTGTCCCTGGCATGAAGGATGTCTGCTTAGCCTCAACCAGGGCTAGGGCCTTCTCTACCCGGGCCCTTGCCTGGTGGAACATGCTCGCCATTGAGATGAGAGCCCTGTAGGACTTGCTGCAATTCTGCAGGGTGTGCAAAGCGGAGCTGTTCTGCCAAGCTTTTGGTTGAGACAGCAAATGTTTTTACCATCTCAGCCTCCCCTGCCCATAGCAGGGCTACAGATGCCTACTATCCTGCTAGCATCTAACAGGGAGTGTATTAGGTGGCTCTGGACTGATGTTCTATTCTTTGCTGCCACCCTGTTTTATTTAATTGGCTTTTAATCATATTTATTGTTTTATCTCTGTTGTGAGCCCATCATGGGTTAGGGCCAGATATAAATGCAATAAATAAATATAATCAACATTTTGAGTGTGGAAACAGAAATCTTCTACTGTACTGGCTGTGCACTAAAGTGCTGAACAAGAGGAATAACATCCCATAAGGATAACAAGTGCGGTGTAATGACTAGAGTGTCAGACTAAGATCTGACAGTGCCAGGGTTGAACCACTACTCTGCCATGTAAGCTTACTGAGTGACCTTGAGCCAGTCACACTCAGCTTGACCTAACTTATAGGGTTGTTGTGAAGATAAAATGGAGGAAAGAATTGTAAGCTGTTTTCTGTCCCAGTTGCAGGGGGGAGGTGGTTATTAAGTGAATACAAATACTGTCTTCTACTCCATTTTTAATCAGATGTTTTCCCTACCAACCAGATGAGAAGGCAGTTCTCACAAAGGTAGCTGTAGCACAGTGGTTAGAATGTCTGGTCAGGGCTATTTTTGGGCAGGAACGCACATGAACGGAGTTCCGGCTGGCTCCTGAGTTGGCCACACCCAGCAGGAACTCATTAGCATAATAGGCCACGCCAAACAGCAGAAACTCATTAGGATTGGCTACATTAGGGGTGTGTAATGCAAAGGAGTTCCTGCTACAAAAAAAGCCCTGGGTTTTGACAACAAACAAGGTAAACAGAATAAGAAGCAAAAGGTGGGTGTGGCTGGATGCCCACACTTCTGATAACATGGGGGTGTGGCCTAATATGCTAATGAGTTTCTCCCAATGGGTGTGGCCGATTATGCTAATGAGTTCCTCCTGGGCTTTTTCTACAAAAAAAGCCCTGTGTCTGGTTATGACTGGCAAGATCCAGGTTCAGCACGCTCACTCAGCCTTGGAGCTTGCTGGGTGACCTTGGGGCAGCCTTTTTCTTTTAGCCCACCTATCTCATGGGGTTGTTGGGGAAAAGAATTGTGTATGAATGCAAAGGATATTAGTGCTCATTAAGAGGAAGGAAAGTTTTGATGTACTGAAGAGAAGCAGGAAGATAGATCTGGATTTTTAAAATCCCAGCTGCAGCTGGTCATTCCCTGACTAAATAATAAGAGTCAAGACAAGCATGGTATAATATTTTTAATTGGCCCAGACACAAAAGTCACAGCAGCTGCTCCTAAGAAGACTGATGACAGAATTTAGCCCAAGTCTGAGTTGACCGTATATCCACATGCAGCCCTTTCTACATTAGCCTTTTCCAAACCCACCCCCTGACCACAGTAGCAACTTCCAAACAGCCTTCCCCTGGTGTGTGCAAGGAGAGAGCAGCATTGGTAAGGCAATAAAACCTGCAGAATAGCAAGTTCCTTAGCTGTGCCACAGAATGACTTTGTGGTCTTGGAGAAGCCACACCACATTCCTGGGCCTTGTTCCAAAAGGACACACCTTACCCTGCTTCACAGAGATTCTTGCAGAGACTGCAAAGTGTTTGTGCTGATGGAATTGGAAGAGATTGTAATCAGAGAATAGTTGGATCATTTCCTATTAAT
Organism: Gekko gecko; assembly: GCA_029375565.1. Classification (NCBI taxonomy): domain Eukaryota; kingdom Metazoa; phylum Chordata; class Lepidosauria; order Squamata; family Gekkonidae; genus Gekko; species Gekko gecko. The sequence goes on along the minus strand of JAPDNY010000005.1, from coordinate 209,163,580 downwards.
GAGGTTTGAGGAACTGGAGTGATGAAGGGCTTGACGCAAAAATAAAAAAGTCCCATAAGGTTAGCGATTCCATATAAGATGATGAAAGGAAGAGCTGACTTTACTCCAAAAATGGTGTTGCCTACAACAAACCACCTGCATTCCCAGGAGGCAGCGTCAAAGAAAGGCCTTGGCTTCTGTGCCCTCTTTGTTGATTCTCCACGGCAACTAGTTGGTCACTGTGTAAGGCTGGACTAGATGGACCACTGCTCTGATTCAGCAGGGCTCTTCATATGGTCTCATAAGGCCAGACCTGATGGCTCCTTGCGTCTCTGCTAGTCCTGTGGCTAAGATTCCAGTGTGCTGATGAATATGCTAGAGAAATGTAGGAGATGGAGGAACCTCATTTGGAGCAGGAAGTGTTGTAGATCATCTTTGGGAGCTTGCCATGGTGTGGTCACGCTATAACTGGGTATGTGGCATCAGTAGCTACCCCACAATTGTTATCTTTCATGGACATGAGGATGTAGCCATCATTACCCCAGTATGTAGACCAGGAGTTCTTGATGAGCCAGTAAAGTTCTCCTTGGAGGACTCCATAACCAACAGCGAGGACTGCATGGTCCAGCTCACCTTTCTTGTTTCCTGAAAGGGAGTGCAAGTTAGTAGAGTACAAAATAGAATGTCAACAAATGAGATTATGCAAAGCAATGCAAGGGGGCTAGATGGCAAGAACGCTGAAGCCTTGTTATGAAGTGCCTTTTCCTCTGAAGAAGGCATCTGTCTCCTCCTTGGTACTAGAGAATTCATATGCATTTAATGAAATTGATGGGGCAGATGGGTTGAAGACTGACAAAAGCACTCCTGCAGGCAATGAATAATTTTTCTTTCTAGAATTCAATACCACAGAACACAATGATCAGAAGAGGATTAGAAAAAATTCAGGGAGTATATTTCTACCAGCAGCTATCAGCTAGGATAGATAAATGGATAGTCAACATTAAGGAGGAGAATCAGCATATCTAGTAGTAAAATGGTTGGTCCCTATGCCTGTCATGCATGCATAGCCTCACACAGACATGGAATTCCCTGATATACAGAGTAATATGACTTAACCCAAAGCAGCCTGATGAGGGCTGAGTATGCTCCAGGAGGCAGAGAACATCAGAGCAGCTGAGACTCACAGAAGTAAGCAGAATGGTGTGGAAAAGCGAGTTCCTCCTGCAATTCCTTTAGCCCCTGTCTTATACTAAGTACTGCATGCTGGGGGGGGGGGGACAACAACAACAAGGAATGCCCTGTATATGGGCTTCCCAGAAGGACCTGGCTGCTGGTCAGTGTTGGAAGCAGGACCCTGGTCTCATCCAGCAGGGCTCCTTCTTATGTTCCTGGGAGGCACCTGGATTTGGTGCTGCCCAGGGCTATTTTTGGGCAGGAACTCACAGGAATGGAGTTCCAGCCGGCTCCTGAGTTGGCCACACCCATCAGGAACTCATTAGCATAATAGGCCACACCCACCAGCAGAAACTCATTAGGATTGGCTACATTAAGGCTGCGTGGCCTAACATGCAAAGGAGTTCCCACTTCAAAAAAAGTCCTGGGTTGTGACAACAAACAAGGTCAACAGAATAAGAAGCAAAAGGTGGCTGTGGCTGGATGACCACACTTCTGGTGATATGGGGGTGTGGCCTAATATGGTAATGAGCTGTGCTGTCAGGTTGTGGCCTAATATGCTATTGAGTTTCTGCTGATGGCTGTGGCCTATTATGGTAATGAGTTCCTGCTGGGCTTTTTCTACAAAAAACACCCTGGTGCTGCCTAAGCTTCGCTACAAGCTCTGGGTACTGAGAGAGGCCAATTCTGCTTCAGCCCTAGACAGACCACTCAGGCAGTCTAGAGTGTGACATATCCTGTTTGTGGCTGGAAGAGAGTTGGGATATGAAAGAGCCAACAGCAGCTTCCTGAAAGGCATCAGAGAAAAGTACAGGAATAATCTGTGCAGCATCTAAGACATTAAAAGGACAGGTTGTGGCTGCTCATGTGTGGTGACAAATGGGAAGTCTGAAAAGACCAGGCAGTTAAGTTTCCAGCAAACATTTATTTGGCCTTTAAGCAAATTTACTGGCAGGCTCATACTAGTCTGACTGATACCCATTGGCTCTATCTATAGAGCTGGGGGACCTTAAGACACTCTTTTCTTATGTGTCCCAAATTCCATTAATAATAACCTGCTTCCAAGGATGAGGATGAATTAGATAAGCACAGCAAAGCCCTTTGCTTATTGGAGGTGGCATCATATGTTTATCAGTAATAACCACATTGCACATGGCCAGTCCTGAATTCTACATAAACGTGGCGCCTGCTGATGCTCTGCAATGTGGTGTGATTACTAACCTCTCCAATTAATTAAACCAACAGCACTTCCTTGACCCCCTTTGCCAAAGGCGAACAACTGGACACACGGCGTCAATAGGCTACTTCAGTTATCTTTCATGGTCATGAAGATGTAGCCATTGTTACCCTCCTAATGCTGTGTTTTTGACTGTTGATCCCTTTAGAGTGATCTGAATGAATAAATCTGGAAAGAGGTATCTGACTCCTAATGCGTACGGAGCTGTGGCTTAATGGTAGAGCATTTCCTTTACATGCAAAAGGTCCTGGGTTCAATCACCAACATCTCCATTTAAAAGGACCAGGTAGGAGGTTACATGAAAGACCTCTGTATGAATCCAGGATTTTTTCTGCAGCTCAATTTCCTAACTGCCCCTCCCTCATATACAGGATAGTTTCCCAGTCAATTTCCCCCATTTTTTTAGGCTGCTGCAAATGTTATCTGAAAAGGGTACAAATTGCAAAGAGAAGCAAGGCCGAGATGTAGCCAAAAAAAAAGAAAAGCATGGAAAAGCCCCAGTCAGAGTAGACAATACTGACCTTGATAAACCAATAGTCGGATAATTTTGTGTACATCCACCTGGTTAGACAGCTGAACACAAGATCTTAATAACATAAACCAAGAAGCATTTACATCATGGAGGCTGCCACCTGAGATTCAGGCTGATTTCCCACAAGCCACTGCTCCGCGCTTGCTCTTCCTTTGCCCCGATGTTATGTGTCAATTTCACACTAAGTGCTGCATGGCCGCATTTTGCCTCGCAGCTTCATGCGATTTTCCCTGCGTCTACTCAAGCCTCAAAAAACAGGATTGAGTAGATGCAGGGTAAATTGTGCAAAGCTGCGGGGCAAAATGCGGTGGTGCAGCACTCAGTGTGAAATTGACACGTACCATCAGGGCAAAGGGAAGAGTGAGAGCGGAGCAGCGCTTGTGGGAAATCAGCCTAAATGTTAACTGCCATGACCATTCTTGGGATTTTGTTCAGTTTTTCAACAGCATTGCTATCAGCGAGGACTCACCACACTTAGGCTCATAGTAGACCCCACTGGAATAGAAAGAGAAAGTCCTGTGGGAGGCATCAATGCTGACAGCCACAGGACCCTGCTTGTAGATGGCAGCCTTCAGAGCAGTGATGTTCCCAGAGGTGACGTTGACATAATGTGAAAGTTTGGCCACAAGCTCTGATGTGTTGCTATGACAGTAACCATTCTGACCAAGGAGGGGATGACAAGGAGAGAGAATGGTTAAAAATAACAGCAGAATATGCAACAGAAAATTCCACAAACCCTCCCACCAATGTAACACCCATCATAACCATTCTTTGGAAACATTTTGGTTCTTTTGTATAACCATCCAGTCATATAGCAGCGAAGCTTTCTGCCCAGACAAAGGATGATTAAAAGAAACAAGATAGAGGTACATACAATTTTGCATGCAGCAGAGGAAGGGGAGAAAACTTCTTCCTTTCCCATAACACTAGCTAGAACTTAAGAGCACCCAAAGAAGTTGATGAACAGGTCCAGGATCGAAAAAAGGAAACACTTTTTCACTCAATGAGCAATTAAATTGTGGGATTTGCTGCCAGTGGATGTAGTGATGGCCACTAACGCAGATAGTGTTAGAAAGGGAATCAGACAGATTCATGGTGGAGAGGTCCATCAGTATTTATTAGCCACAATGACTGAATGGAACTTCCATGTTCAGGGGCAGCTAGCCCTCTGAATTCTAGAGTTCTGTGAGACTTTGGCTTCCATGTCCTGCTCAGCAGGCATTTCAAGGACATCTAACTGGCCACTGTGGGAAACTGGACTTAGATACATTGCTCTGACCCATGGCTGCTTTTAATGTTTTTCTTGTGTTGTGTTAATTTGATCTATGGTATTTTTAGAAAGCACCACTGAAGCGAGTAATGTTAAATCAAAATGTCCTGCTAGAAGTAACTATACCATAGTCAAATGTGTGCATATGCATCACTTCAGACTTTCAACTTTCTAGGTAGTTTTCTAAATGGATTTGAGAACAAATGCTGATATCTAACTAGCAATTGTTCTGGAAGGCTTTTGAAAATAAAACACCTTCAAGGACCTTCAGTCAGGAATTCTAAACTGGATTGCATTTTCTAATGTATTTTATTGACATTCTCAACCATTGTGTTTTTACTGGAAGATGCTTTATGCCTTCATTGAATGCAAAAGCAGGATATACGTTTCCTGAAGTAAAATAAAAGTCTTATATGATCCCATTTATCCCTGTCCCCTTTAGAGATTTCTGGATTTTCTGATCCCCAACAATCTAGATATTCAAAATACGCATTGAGCAGGCCTGTAGCTACAGTGGGGCATCTCGGGGCCCGGCCCTCCAACTTACTGCCCAGGCCCCCTGACTTCCCATCCAGCCCAGGCCCTGTGACTTCCATTTTTTATTTTATTGGTGGTGCTCCCTTGGGGGGGGGGGTGGAGGGTGCCCCCTGACCCCAAGTTTTAACAGAAACTAGCCTCTGATATGCAGAGAGTGGCTCACCTAGTCACCCTTGCAGACCAGACCCTGATCCACCTCAGTCCTGGTCACACAGGCAGGGGTGTTATGTGATACCTGATACCCCCACTCACCTGGCCTTTGTATGGCCCATAGGACTCTGTGGTGGCAATGCCTCCATGCTTCAGGACCCATTCGTATGCCTGCCATTCTTCACCGCCGTCACAGGCATAGTTCCCAAAGCCCCATGAGCAGTCGATGAGGATTTGCTGAGACAGTGGGATGAGCTGGCCTGTCTAGAGAATGGGAGAACCAGCATCAGTCTCTGCTGCACCCGCAGGCATTCTGCCCTTTGCAGCAGGGCCACTAACCAGGGACACCAGAAAAAGGAGAGACTCCTTTTGATGCAGAAGGGAAATGTCGTTGCTCAAATAAATGAGTACCAGCAACGATTACTTTGGAAATTAGGTTTTGAGGAATACATTTCAAAAAAAGAAAGAGAAATTTAACTTTTGCTCATGAATTGAAAGACAATACTGTCAAAATACCAGTTATCTATGCTCAATGCTGCTACAATTTGCTGTTTTTTCCCCATGAACTCACTAAATTCACATTAACATTTGGTTTTTAAATTGCTATGGTAGATCAGCAATAAAGACTGGGATTACCTAAAGATTGGATCCAGGAACACTTGTTAGGACAGGAATGTAAAAAAAATAGGAGGAAAATGTGAACTAGAATTTTGGAAAGCTGGGAGAATGTGTGCTTGTGAACTACACCCCCCCCCTCCAATCAGCCAAACAAACAATGTGTTTGGGATTGATACACTCCATCTTGTTTGGGAACCAGACTAATTCTGGTTATGGAGCTCTTAATTCCATACTCCCCCCCAATATGCCCAAGTGCAGGACACTCATTCATGGCCGGGAGGACGGGGTAAAAATCTGTCCTTATATATATTTGAATTTTGGTTCCACAACATTCTATGCTTGCCACAATTGATTCGGCACAAGAACTGGCAGTCAGAAGATGCGGGCTGGGGCTGACTGGCTGCTTGGCGGAGTCCCGCCCACGTCAGCCCCGGCCAGTATCCTTGGCTCAGTCTGCTCTGGTCCTCTGACAGGAGGCCTTCAAGGCCGAGGCAGGTGAGAGAAGCCCATTCCGCCCCCTCCCACACCATCCCCTGGGCCTTCTATGGGCCCAGTCAGCCAGAGAAGCCCCTTCCGCGCCCCCATCCCCTGGGCCTTCTATGGGCCCAGTCGTGCAGAGAAGCCCCTTCCGCTCCCCCCACACACCATCCCCTGGGCCTTCTATGGTCCCAGTCGGCCAGAGAAGCCCCTTCCGCCCCCACACCATCCCCTGGGCCTTCTATGGGCCCAGTCGGCCAGAGAAACCCCTTCCGCACCCCCCCACACCATCCCCTGGGCCTTCTATGGGCCCAGTTGGCCAGAAGAAACCCCTTCCGCCCCCACACCATCCCCTGGGCCTTCTATGGGCCCAGTCAGCCAGAGAAGCCCCTTCCGCCCCCCACACACCATCCCCTGGGCCTTCTATGGGCTCAGTCAGCCAGAGAAGCCCCTTCTGCCCCCCCCACACCATCCCCTGGGCCTTCTATGGGCCCAGTTGGCCCTTCTATGGGCCCAGTTGGCCCAGAGAAGCCCGTTCTGCCCCTCTTCCCTTCCTTTCCCCCCTTTCCTTTCTTTCGCTCTCCTTCTTTCTTTCACTCTCCCCCTCTTCCTTCCTCCCTTTCTTCCTTCCTTCCTCTCTAGGGCCTGTTGTCTTCCTCCACAACGGGCTTTGCTCCCTAGTCTGAAAAATAAATAAATAAATGAATGACTTTGGAATAATGGTACAAAGGGAGGTGGTTAAGCCCCCCCCCTGCTGTTTTCCTGTCCCACAGCAGCCTTGTTGGGCTTCAGTTTGTCCAGGTGGACAGACAGAAGTTCAAATATAAAATAGCATATTTATGCACCAATAGGGGGGTTGCTGGCTCTGGGTTGGGAAATGCCTGGAGATTTGGGGGACGTAGAACCTGAGGAGGGTGGGGTTTGGGGAATGCAGGGATCTCAGGAAGGTATAATACCACACAGCCCACCTTCCAAAACACCCATTTTCTCCAGGAGAACGGATCTGTCTTCTGGAGACCAGCTGTAATTCCAGGAGACCTCCAGCCACCACTTGGAGGCTGGCAACCCTACAGACCATTGGGGCATGTAGTAGCCCTACAGAAGTCACCCTTGCCCAGAAAAATATGTATGCAGAAGAGGCTTAATGCCCCCCTCCCCCCACCCCCGCTCTGCATCCCAATTCAGACCAAGGCCCTGCAACACCAGCTACTGAGGAGAAAAAAGTTTGGAAGCTCCATACACTGAATTCCTGGCATCCTGGCCAATTTGATCCTACAACAGAACACAGAACTCCCAGCAGTTTATTTGGTTTGCACCCCAAACACCTGGAGCATCTGTGCAGACAGCTTCTGTCCACAACACTCTACAAGATAAAAAGCGAGTCTCCCCCAGAAGAGACAGACAGGCTCACCTTGAGGAAAAGAGCCCCTTCCAAAGCTCCTGTGCTTGCAAAGCTCCAGCAAGAGCCACACACCGCCTGATCTTTGACTGGAGTCACAGCACCTGGACGCAACAGAGTTAGAGTCCTGGAGTTAGGGTCCTGGGATTGTACACAAGCTCTTGTCTAGCAAGTCTCTGGACAGGTACCATATCAGTTTCCTAAAGGAATACTTATTAAGAATGCAGATGTGGAGACACTGAAAAGGAAAATAAGGCCTTGTCTATTGACAGGAAGTTCTGGCACAAAATCTCTGGCTATTCCTAGAGCTACCTGGAAGTTACAAGGGTAGCTCTAGGAATCACCAGAAACTGTTGTCAGAACTTCCTGTAAGCCGACAAGGCCTTATTTCTGTTTTTAATTTTTCTCCTGGAATACTGCCCCCCCCAACCCTCCTGCTGATGGCAACCATAGTCATGGTTGCAAGGGAAGGGCTAACCCTTTGTATCAATGGGACCTCTTTGCCTTCCAGCTTTTATCATAATACAGCACATAATTAGTCAAGTCAAGTCAGCCTTTATTGGCATAAATTATCAGTACAAGTTACACAATTTAAAGCAGTTAAAAACGGTTAAAATACACCTATAAAAATTCTGTGACTCGATATTGTGCAGTTAGGAGCTGATAAGGATATTATATTTCTAGGTGCCTTTGGCGCAGCTTTAAAGCCAAGCAGAGAAACTGAGCCACCTTCTCAGTGATGTCAAGACCAAGATCATTTAAGAGTCTGTGTACCTTGAGTGCATCAGAACAATCCGCCATACTGGATAGGACAGAGTGTAGATAAATGTTCCTTATATCCACATACAGATTGAGATTGGCCGATCAGCAGACGTGCGGTTCACAGCTCTGCTACGATAAGTTACTCAGCACATAATTAAATACATGAGGGAAGGGAGAGAAGAGTGGCTGTCTTTTTGGCCTCTACTATAGCCATAGCCATTTTGGTGCATGCGTGATTTCAATGAAGGTGCAGAGAAAAGAGTTAATCCCCCTCAAAACCATTGCCTGACCCAACATACCCCCGATCTGTTCCCATAGAACACCTATTTAAAAAGCACTGGAAGATCCAGTTATGGGCCTCCAACAAAAGTGTTCAGTTTGGGTCTCCTAGCATGGAATAATGTCCCAAGATGTAGAAATGATCACCAGTGGTCCGAAAAGTGAGGCATAAGAGAAATTTCTTTCTGCTTTAAACTTCAGCCCTGCCTCTACCTAGAAGACTGCTTCTTAACCCCACTTACCATAGAGCCGCCAGTCAATGCTCTCTGGCAGGATGAGGCCAATGTACAGCTCATGAGGGAAAGGATGCCCATTGTTGGAAGTTGTGCTTTTGAGCTTCCCCCTCATTGCAGCCACCTCATCCTGTGTGAGGTCTGCCAAGTGGTTCAGAGATAGCTTGAAGGGGAGATTGGCACGGTTCTTAGAGTTGACAAACCTGGAAAGGGAAGATGCCAGTGTAGGTCAGCTTCAGTGGGTGAGCCTGCATGGTCAACATTACAGCCAAAGCATCTGAATGGTAAAAAGAGCAACTACAGACAGTCCCAATACAAATAGGGGTCACAATGCGGTGGAACAGAGATTTCACTCTATTTTCTGCACCATGGCCCCAATTATAAAACACCCCGCTTGGCTTAAGCCCTGGGAGTGCTTTGTTTTTATTCAAGACAACCATTTTTTCCAGAACTGGAGATCGGTTCTAATTCCAGGACGTTGGCAACCCAACTCTGGAGGTCATTTTTTTTTCTCCCACCCCTCAACTGCTCACAGGATATTGAGGTTGGAAATAGGAAATTCTCCATTGGGTCTGGGCAATTGGGAATAGGGTTGCCAACTCCAGATTAGGAAATTGCTGGAGATTTTGGGGTAGAACATGGGGAGGGCAGAATATGAGGAGTAGAGGGACCTCAGCAGGGTATAACACAGAGTACACACTCCAAAGCAGCCATTTTCTCCAGGGGAACTGATCTCTGTCATCTGAAGATCAGTTGTAATCCCAGGAAATTCCCAAACTCCTCCTGGAGGCTGGGAAACCGAATTGGTAAGCCTCCTCCCCCTCTCCCCCCTTTCTTTGTCTACGCACCTCATGTTGTGGGTGAAGGTATGTTTTCTGTGTTCCATCTCTGTCTCATTGTTATATATCTTTCCAAACCGTTTTCGATAGTGGTGGAACAGCTGGTGGGCCCGGTCCTCCTCCCCTCCAACAAAGTCTGCCATGGGGTTTGCCAGGATGCGGTGTTCCATTGACTCACCTGGCAGCTGACTGCACAGCTTTGTTTCTAGGGAAAAGGCATCAGCAAATCACAAAGAGCAGAGATTCCCAGAAAAACGTAATGGACAGCCTCATCATATGCATGCCAGTGGGATGCTGCACCCTTTCCCTCCTTGGTTAAGAAAGAAGGCAAAACCATGGCTTATTTTAACCATGGCTAGTTTGTGAAACAAGGATTCAGCTCACACACTCAACTACTGATGTGCCTCCACAAACATTGGTTCCATTACCTTTGCTATGGTCAGGGACAATGCTCCCTCTAAGCTGTGGAGTCTTGTGAGCCAAAATTCTACTTTGTGAACTACCGGCATTAAAGTTGTGAGCAAGCGATTTGGCTGCTGCATGAATCAGTTTGCCCGGGAGCCATCCTTCCTGAGCCAAGACAAGAAAGTGTGAGCTGGAGGCTAAAAAACTTTGAGCTAGCTCACACTAACTCAGCTTAGAGGGAACACTGGTCAGGGCACCAGGCCAGAATTTCCATGTCTGTACATCATGCAAACCAAACTCAAATTTGGTTAACAAACAGATTCAAAGTAAGATACCATATCCTGGTCTGACAGATTCTAACTGACCATAGTTAACAGGATGTTAAACAAAACTGCTCAAGGATGGAGGAGTCAGCCTGTCCTGGAGGGGGTTCATAGCTTGGGTGTACTGCTGGATTCTGGCCTACAGCCGGAGACCCAGATCTTCCCTGTGGCATGTATTGCCTTTTGTCAACTTTGGTTGATAGGCCAGCTTTGACCGTTCCTTGAAACAAGTGATCTGGTCTCAGTGAGCTGTACTCTGATTATGTCCAAGTTAGAATACTGTAGTGTGGTTACCTTTGAAAATGGTTCAGAAACTTCAGCTCATCCAAAATGCTGCAGGCAGGCTATTGTCCAAGCCAGGATACAGGGGTTTAAATGTCCCAGTGCTGAAGGGATGTTGCTTCTTACCTTTAAAGCCCTTAATGGCTTTGGGCCAGGGTACTCAAAGAACTGTCTTCTCCCATATTGTCTAGCCCACCAGCTAAGATCTGCATCACAGGCCCTGTACTGTGTCCCTTCTGAAGTGATGTGAGTGGCAATCAGAAATGAGGCTTTTTCTGTACTAGCACCTCACTTGTGAAACGCCCTTCACCTCGAGGCTCACACAGAGCTTACTTTGTTTTCTTTAAATTACAAAAAGTTTCTTTTCACCTAGGCTTTTAATTTAGGTAATTAAGGTCCATTAAATTCCTAACTTGTCTTGCTGACAACTTCATTTTCCATAAAATGGAGAGGGAAACAAGGGGATCTGCTATCTTAAACTTGATTCTCACCAACAGGGAAGAACTCGTTGACGAGGTGAAAGTAGTAGGCACCCTGGGTAATAGTGACCATGTAATTTTGGCATGTACAGTCCTGGGAAAGGAAAAAACTGTACATAGTCAGACATATAGCAAATTTTGACAAAGTTATGTTGGTCAGTTTACATTCCAATCCCAAAGAAGGGCAATGTCAAGGAATGTTCAAACTATCGCACAATTGCACTCATTTCACACGCTAGCAAGGTCATGCTCAAAATCCTACAAGCTAGGCTCCAACAGTACGTGGATAGAGAACTGCCAGAAGTACAAGCTGGGTTTCGAAGAGGTAGAGGAACTAGAGATCAAATTGCCAACATTTGCTGGATTATGGAGAAAGCAAGAGAGTACCAGAAAAACATCTACTTCTGCTTCATTGACTATGCTAAAGCCTTTGATTGTGTGGATCACAATAAACTATGGCAGGTTCTTAAAGAGATGGGAGTACCGGACCACCTCACATGTCTCCTGAGAAACCTGTATAAGGGTCAAGAAGCAACAGTTAGAACCGGATATGGAACAACTGATTGGTTTAGCATAGGAAAAGGAGTACGACAAGGATGTATATTGTCACCTTGCTTATTTAATTTATATGCAGAGTACATCATGCGAAATGCTGGCCTGGATGAATCACAAGCTGGAGTTAAGATTGCTGGGGACAAGATCAATAACCACAGATATGCAGACGATACCACTCTGATGGCAGAAACTGAAGAGGACCTCAAGAGCCTCTTGCTCAGGATGAAAGAGGAGAGCGCAAAAGTGGGCTTGAAGCTCAACATCAAAAAAACTAAGATCATGGCATCTGGCCCCATCACTCCTTGGCAAATAGAAGGGGAAGTCATAGAAGTAGTGACAGACTTCATGTTCCTAGGATCCCAGATCACTGCAGATGGTGACTGCAGCCATGAAATTAAAAGACGCCTGCTCCTTGGGAGGAAAGCGATGGCAAACCTAAACAGCATGATAAAAAGCAGAGACATCACCTTGCCAGCAAAAGTCCGCATGGTCAAAGCAATGGTATTCCCCGTAGTAATGTATGGCTGCGAGAGTTGGACTATAAGGAAGGCTGAGCGCCGAAGAATAGATTCTTTTGAACTATGGTGCTGGAGAAGACTCTTGAGAGTCCCTTGGACTGCAAGGAGATCAAATCATTCAATCCTAAAAGAAACCAACCCTGATTGTTCCCTGGAAGGCCAGATACTGACGCTGAAGCTCAAATACTTTGGCCACCAAATGAGAAGGGAGCATTCACTGGAGAAGACCCTGATGCTGGGAAAGATTGAAGGTCAAAGAAGAAGGGGACGGCAAAGGATGAGATGGTTAGACAGTGTCATCGATGCAACGAACATGAAATTGAGCAAACTTCAGCAGATAGCAGAAGACAGGAGGGCCTGGCGTAATCTGGTCCATGGGGTCACGAAGAGTCGGACTCGACTGTGCGACTGAACAACAACAATAACAAAAATGTTGGGTAGAATCCCATGGTCAGAAATACTTAAGGAGAAAGGAGTTCAAGAGGGATGGGAGTTTCTTAAAAGTGAAATATTGAATGCACGCTCACAAATGATTCCTATGAGAAGGAAAAATGGGAGGAGCCTAAAGAAGCTAAGGTGGCTGCATAAACAGCTTTCTAAAGACTTAAGAAATAAAAAAGACTCCTTTAGGAAATGGAAGGAGGGTGAAATATATTGGGTTCAAGACGCATTAGTGATCAGCTTGTAGTTTATTAGTGAATCAACTCAAACTAGAGGCAACTCTAGCAGGACCGAAGTCCTGCTTATATGCCCACTAAAAACCACACTCCACAAACACCCACTCCCAGTGGTAGGCTATTTACATTACAACTCCCATTCAATTGGTTTCTTTCAGAATCTGTCAGAAAGCCATCCATGATTCTTTGGGTTCCCAGCCATCCTGTATTCATTGTTTATTGTCTTGTCTCTTGCTTCTGCGCTTGCGCTTAGTTTCCAGCTCTACGTGACTAGACGGTGTGTGTGGGGGGGGTAGTTCTCCCGGTCATCAAGTAACATCCCGCCAGCAGTTTTCCCGCGCATGCGCTATAAGTTCATTTGCTAGTTTGGCTTTGCATCATACTATAATAGTGCCTACCTGCCCCTACGCTGGCATTCCCGACAATAGAAGTATTACTGTGGGCTACATCCTTGTATTCCAATAAAGCATATCTTTATCTGAAGAATGCCTGGACTTACTTGCTATTGAGCCTGATAGGATCCTAGCTATCTATTATTCTAGCATTCCAGCTAGGTCTGCCCCTGGTGCCATTCTAATTCGGTAATTACACCCCTCCCCCGAAGTTCAGAAACACCTCAACAGACAAAGTCTCTTAAGTAGCCTGGTCAGCATCATTCATGGTTAGAATGGCATGGTTTCCTCTGCGGGGCCAGGGCCTCTGGACCGGAATCCGTTGGCTCCGCTGAGGGGTAGATGAGAAGTAGTGGTGTTGGTGCCATGACTGGACCCTCCGTGGCCACTTGCTCTGGTGCCTCATCCGCCTGTTCCTCTGGCTGCTTGCTGGCCGCCAACGGTTCACCGATCGCAAGCTGTTCCCTCTTGGGCTCCGGTTCCTGTGGACATGGCGATTCTGTGTCACTGTCATTGGGCTCTATGGGTAGGAGGCGATGGCAGACCTGGTCGATGTGCCTCCATATTACCTGGCAATCCTCGGTAGATGCTTCATAGGAAAGGGGCCCAGTTACTCTGATGATCCTGACAGGGATCCAGGTTAGGCCACTGGAGAAGTTTCAGGTATAGACAGGTTCACCCGGGAAGAACTCACAGGGTGCTGCTTGGCTCTTGGGGGCCGGGTGGTGTTCTGGAGCATGATCGGGGTGAAGCCTATCTAGGCGGGTGGTTAGGCATCTGCCCATAAGGAATTTGGCAGGGCTGCAGCCAGTGGAGGTGCTGAGAGTCACATGATGGCCAAAAAGTAAAGCTGCCAGCCGGTGATCCCAAACCCCATGGATGATGCACCAGAGGAACTCTTTGTTATTCTCACCATCCTCTTGGCTTGGCCATTGGTGGCTGGGTGGAGAGGAGCGGATTGGATGTGCCGGATTGTGTAGCGGCCCATAAACTCCTGGAACCCTCCCGAGGTGTTCAACACGACGGTGTCTAGAAGTCCGTGGGTGAAGAAGATGCGATGAAGGGTGCGAAATGCTGCCTTGGAATAGGTGGAGGAGACCAGTACCACTTCCAACCATTTGGTGTAGGAGTCCACCAAGATAAAGAAAATCTGCCCTTGGAAAGGCCCCGCAAAATCCACATGTAGCTGGGACCAAGGTTTGTGGGTGGACTCCCACTGTTGCACCGGTGCCCTGGGGGGTTCCGGTCAGGTTTCCTGGCATGTCTGGCAGTGCCTTACACAGTCCTCAATCTCGCTGTCCATACCGGGCCACCATACGTAGCTGCAGGCCAGAGCCTTCATCCACACACGATCCCCGGGGGTGTTTTGTATAGTGCTGTTAAAACTTGCTGGTGCAATGGTGTGGGCACCACCACCCGGTTTTCCCACAGCAGGCAGCCCTTGTGTGCCAAAAGTTTGTCCCTGTGGGAGGAGAAGGCCAAGAATTCTGAGCTCACCTGGCTGCTGGACCATCCCCTCCCCACTCAGTCCAAAATGGCAGTGTGGCAGGACACGTTGGCTATCTGAAGAGGACGGTTGGGCAGGTCTTTGAGGAGCAGGATCTGATGCACTGGAGCAGGGTCCGGGTCACTGGAGGGCAGCGGCAGATGGCTGAGGGCATCGGCATGCCCCATCATGTTACCAGGGCAATGGAGGAGTGAATACTGGTAGCCGGCAAGAAAGATAGACCAGTGCAACACTCTTGGTAACAGCATCTGGGGCATTTGGCAATCTGGGGTCAGCATGCCCAGCAGGGGTTTGTGTTTGGTCATGATGGTGAAGGGCCTCCTGTAGAGGTAGTCATGGAATTTCTTGACTCCTGCCACAATTGCCAGTGCCTCTGTTAATCTGCTTATAGTTGGGCTTGGCCATAGACAAGGTGTGAGATTAGTAGGCAACAGGGACTTCCCTGCCGTCTGGGAGCTGGTGACTGAGGACAGTTCCCCCCCATATGGTGATGCATCACAGGCGAGGATGTCTGGCAGTGTTTCGTGTGAGTGAGGAAGGACGGCGTTAGAAGTGAGCAGTTCTTTGATGGCTCAGAACACAGTGGCTTGCTTCTGGCCAAAGACCCAGGGGGCCTTTTTGTTGAGAAGCCAGTGCAGTGGCTCTGCAACCAGAGCCTTGTGGGGCAGAAAGGAATGGTAGAAGTTCAACAGCCCCAAGAAGGCCTGGAGTTCTGGCTTAGATATGGGCGCTGGTGCGTTGACAATGGCGTGGACCTTGTCGGGAGCCGGATGGGTGCCCTGTACGTCAATAGAAAAGCCCAGGAACTCGACCCACAGCACTCCCAGGAGACACTTTTTCCGCTTTACTTTGAGCCTGGCTGCCTGGAAACGCTGAAGTACGGTGCACAGTCAACAACAAATTTATTCACAGCAAAAAGCCAGCACTCTAATACAACAGTCAAACTAACTCAAACTAAATTCATACAACCATAAGCATAAATGAAATATATAAAATGAATATCAAATAGAGCATGCATGTAAAACATGTTAAGTCCTATAACAAATTACATGTGGTGTGCAGTCTCTTGGCAAAGTCCTCATTCGTGGGTGCAGCGATCAGAACATTGCCAAAGAATGGCTGTATCCCGGGAATTCCTTTAAGGAGAGAGTCCATTAGTTTTTGGAAGATTCCCAGGGCTAGACTGATTCCAAATTACAGCTGCCACACCCTGAATGCACCCCTGTGTGTCACGATCATCTGGGCCTCTGCTGTCACATTATCAACTGGCAGCTGTGGGTAAGCCAGGGCTAGATCCAGCTTACCGAAGATCTTTGCGACTGCAAGTGAGGCCAGTACGTGGCTATCAGGACTGGGTATGTGTGATCCTGGAGAGCCTTATTTATAGTGCATTTGTAGTCCGTGCAGATGCAGACGTCTCCATTGGGCTTTACAGGAGTCACAATAGGGGTTTCCCAGAGAGCATGTGGGACTGGCTCTAAAACCCCTTGGGCCTCTACCTGATCCAGTTCCACATCAATCTTAGGTCTGGGTCAATGCTCCCTCTAAGCTGTGGAGTCTTGTGAGCAAAAATTCTTCTTTGTGAGCTACTGGCATTAAAGTTGTGAGTGAACGATTTGGCTACTGCATAAATTAGTTTCCTCTGGAGCTGTCCTTCCTGAGCTAAGACAAAAAAGTGTGAGCCGGAGGCTAAAAAACTGTGAGCTAGCTCACATTAACTCAGCTTAGAGGGAACACTGGTCTGGGGTGTCCCAGGGCAAGTGTATTACCTGTTGTTGTTGCTGAACTGACGTGGTGTGTAGCTCGGGGGAGTGCGTCAAGGTGGGGGCGGCAGCTGGTCTCCTCCAGTTGCCCTTGGCACAGCAAGCTTGTGCGATGTGCCCGACCTTTCCGCAGGACCTGCATGTGGCATCCTGGAACCAGCAGGACCTTCTCTCGTGGTGCTCTCCACAGCTAGTGCACGCTGGTACTACAGCTGGGTCAGCTGCTCGCTGCGATGCAGACGAGCGTTGAGGTGCGGAGTTGCGGTGCGGGTGAAGCTGTAGGACCCCTTCATCATCTTCTTTGAAGGTGGCCACGTGGTGTGCAGCCGTGGCCAACCTCTGTAAAGATGGTGGGCCCTTCCTGCACCGAACTGTCACAGTGAACTGCTCCGCTGCTTCCGTGGCGAGGGCCATCTTCATGGCCTCCAGGAACTTATGGTATCCTTGGGCCAGGATCTTCCTCTGGATCTGCTCCTCTCTTAGGCTGCAGACCAGCCGGACCCAGAGGGCATCTTCGAGGTCCAGGAAGTTGCAGTGCTGAGTGATTCGTCGGAATGCGGTGACGAACTCCAAGATGGATTCGGTGGCTGTTTGGTTCCTCATGTGGAATGCATGGCGGGCCGTGATGACCGAGGGTTTAGGGGAGAAGTGTTCCTTAAGCCAATCAATGAGAGTTTGGTAGGCCATATTCTTAAGCTCCACTGAGGCGGGGAGCGAGCGGGTGAGCTCATAGGTCGTACGGCCACAAACTCTGAAGAAAGTGGTGTGCTTCTTGTCTGCCTCAGTGATGTCAAAGGATTCCAGGAAGAACTCGAATTGGCCAAAGTAGGACTCCCAGTCCTCTGAGGTGGTGAACGCGTCGAAGTATCCTGGAGCAGCTGCCATTGTCTCAGGAGCAATGCGATGTATGGGGCTCGGTGTGCAGTGCGGTGCTGGATGGAGCCGGCTCATTCATCAGGATCCCATCCTTGTCACCAGTGAAATATATTGGGTTCAAGATGCATTAGTGATCAGCTCGTAGTTTATTAGTAAATCAGCTCAAACTAGGGGCAACTCTAGCAGGGCCAAAGTCCTGCTCATATGCCCACTAAAAACCACACACACACCTACACCCACTCCCAGTGGTAGGCTATTTACATTACAACTCCTATTCAATTGGTTTCTTTCAGGATCCTAGCTATCTATTGTTCTAGCGTTCAAGCTAGTTCTGTCCCCAGTGTCATTCTAACTCAGTACATTACAGAGGGCCTTATATCCAAGAATGAATATAAACAAATAACCAGTGCTTATAGCGAGAGAGTTAGGAAAGCTAAAGCTCAGGACAAGCTTAGGCTAGCAAGAGATGCTAAAAACAACAACAAAAAGGGTTCTTCTCTTATGTTTGAAGTAAGAAAAAGAGCAAGGACATGGTAGGCACATTGCGAGGACAGGAAAGCAAAATTGTAATAGGTGATGGAGAGGGCAGAACTGCTCAATTCCTACTTTTCCTCAGTCTACTCTTGTGAGGGAAATGGTGTTCAATGTGGCAAAAACAGAACACATGACGAGGGAAGGGAGTTGCAGCTAGGATGCCAGGTCCTTTTTAGTCCTCAGCGGGGGACTTTGGGGGGCATTTCTGGAGGGGGTAGGAATATCCCCAAGGTGATGACATCAAACAAAAGTGACATCATCACTTTGGAGACGAGTGCTCCCCCTGTGCCTGTACTCCAAGTGGCAAATTCGCTGCTTGGAGTTCAGGTGCCCCCCCCAAAGCATGTGGTCTGCTGACCAGATGGGAGGCCTTTTAAATCTTGCGTGAGGAGCAGCTGCCAGCTGCACACCTGAATGCTAAGTGGCAAATTCACCACTTGGAGTTCAGATGCGCTACCCCCTTTTTTAAAGGGTCTCTAAATGCTTTAAGCAAGAAGCGGGGGCACCTGAACGCCAAGTGGCAAATTCAGGTGTGGAAAGGCTCCCCCTTTAAATGATTTGAGCAAGAAGCAGGTGGCGGGCACCTGAAATCCAACTGTCAAATTCACTGCTTGGAGTTCAAGTGTGCAAGGGCTCCCCCCTGCTTCTTGTTCAAAGCTTTTAAAGGGACCCTTTAAAGAAGCAGGGGGAACATGCCTGAACTCCAAGTGGCAAATTTGCCACTTGGCGTTCAGGCGTGCAGCTGGCAGCTGCCCCTCTCATGAAATTTAAAGGGCCTCCCATCTAGTCAGCAGACCACATGCTCCCACTGATCAGCTGGAGGGTCCTTTAAATCTTGCAGAAGGGGAGGGAGAGGGGTGGCTACTGTCGGGGGCAGGGCTTAGGGGTAGAGCTTCCCCCACAGACCAGCTGGCCAGAAGTGGGCAGGAGCCTGTCAAATCAGGGGATCCCCACCCCCATCTGGGGACTGGCATCCCTAGTTACAGCCTAAGATCGGCGTAGGGGTAGTACATAAACATGTAGTTTCTTTAAATGAAACTAAGTCCCAGGGCCAGATGAACTGCATCCAAGAATTCATGGATGTAATTTCTCTACCTCTGTCCATTACGTTTGAGAATTCTTGGAGAACAGGTTAGGTGCCAGAAGATTGGAGATGGGCAAATGTTGTCCCCATCTTCAAGAAGGGGAAAAAGGAGGATCCGGTTAACTACCGACCCATCAGCTTGATGTCTCCTACCTAGAACAGTTTTAGAACAAATCATCAGTCAAGTCAGTCCTTGAGCACTGTGATGGCTGTGATTACTAAGAGCCAGCATGGATTTCTCAAGAATAAGTTATGTCAGACTAACCTTATCTCTTTTTTCAAGAAAGTTACAACCTTGATGGATCAGAGGAATGAGGTAGACGTAGTTTATCTAGATCCCACATAATATTCTTGTTGACAAGGTGGTAAAATGTTGTTTGGATCCTATTACCATTAGGTGGATCTGTAACTGGTTGACAGCTTGCACCCAAAGAGTGCTTGTTAATCCTCTTGGAGAGGAGTGACAAATGGAGTGCCTCAAGGATCTGTCCTGGGACCTGTTTTATTTGATATCTTTATAAATGATTTGGATGAAGGAATAGAGGGAATGCTTATTAAGTTTGCAGATGATACTGAATTGGGAGGGGTAGCAAATACAGTAGAAGACTGAGTCAGGATACAGGATGATCTTGACAGGCTGGAAAACTGGGCTAAAACAAATAAAATGAATTTCAGTGGGGATAAATGTAAAGTTCTGCATTTAGGTAGGAAAAATCAAATGCATAATTATAGGATGGGCGAGACTTGTCTTGTCAGTAGCATGTGCGAAAAGGATCTAGGGGTTTTAGTAGACCATACACTGAACATGAGTCAGCAGCTAAAAAGGCAAATGCAATTTTGGGCTGTATCAACAGAAGTATAGTGTCCAGATCACGCAAAGTAATGGTATCGCTATACTCTGCTCTGGTTAGACCACACCTAGAGTATTATGTTCAGTTTTGTGTTCAGTTTTGGGCACCACAATTTAAGAAGGATATACACGTTTCCTCAAGAAACTTGTTTTAAGCTGTGGTCTGTTTTTATGCTTGGCTTTTTAATTAATATCTTTTAATGTTTTGTTCTTGTTTTGTAAGACACTTGGGGCAGGTTCCCAGAGAGTTGGCATAAAATTTTTCTAAATAAATGGTTCTGGTAAAAGCTTCATCCAGCCAGCTCAACAAATGCAGCAGTACAGGAAAAATAAAATGTGGTTGGCTGCAAATTTTATAGCCACCTATTGGCTAGTGCCTGTATCATTGTCAGGAATGTACCACATTTTCCTCCTTCCTGCTCTGAAAACATTGCTGCTGTGCATTCCATAAAGCCAAACTAGGTGTTACAAGTGATACAAGTTGTGACATGGGTGCCCAAACCAACTTTGACATACGGACATTTCAAATATCAAAACTGCTCTATATGTAATAATTGCTTTGAAGTAAAAGAATTCTCTTTGGAACCTTATTTGAAACATTACCAATTGTCACACTTCTCCACCAGTACTAGCAAAAACATTGTATATGTAGCCTTTTGTGGGTGTCCAAAATATTACGTGGGCAGTTCCACACGTTCATTAACAGTACGTGTCATGGAACATAAATCAAGATTGAAAAATAAAATTTTTGACACACCTATGGTAGAGCATTGCATGTCAGCACAACATCATTTTGAGGATTTAAATTCTTCACAATCTACAAATATGAGAACCAAAGCCTCAACCAACAAGACGCCAACAAGATTGTTCTCTGCAAATAAAACTTTTGGATTCACAGGCTTCATACATTGACCCCAGAGGGAATGAACCAAACAGTGGACCTCTCATGCCATTTATGAACTGGATTACCATCTTACTTAGACTTCTAAAAGGGGGGGGGAGAATGTCCCCTTTAAATATCAAAGTCTAGATCTGCTTTGGACTGAAATACATTATATAAAAAGTGGAATGTGGATTTTTGCTACTGTCTCTTTAATTAGAGAATACTCAGAATAACTGTTAACAGGTGTTGTAAGATTTAATTACCAGAGAACAAGGTAAATAGTATGCAGCCTTGAAAATGGCAGGAGCGCTCCATCCATGAATTTTAGCTGCACAATGTGGTAAGAAAACTTATGAAGCCAAGCTATACTAGAAAAACTGTATAACGTTTAGACTTATGAATTATGTCTTTTAAATAGTCTTTTATAGGACTGGCAATAAGCATCAACACAACTATAAATGAAAGCTTTCCCCGTTCTGGAAGACTTCATGCAAGTAGAAGCAGGTGTGTAATTCTGGAAACTTCCGTTGGGGTTTGACTTTTTAAATTCTGATGCAAAACTGACTGGTAGTTGTTAAACTGAATGAAATGAATGATATGTTATATTGAATGTACTGAATATATATCTGACTAGGATGTTGTAACAGCACGCAATGCACTTTACAGAATGATAATTATAAACAGAACACATTAATTTACAAAAGTTTCTTGCAGTGTATATTTATTTGCTACTTGACTCTCCTAACACTGCCACTTGGGTTGCTACAGTCACATGTAACAAGGCATATAAAGTGGGTGTGCTTACCTAAAAAGTGCTCCATTGGGCTCTGGAGTGCTGTGAAAGAAGAGGGGCTTCCCTGGTGATGGTGGAAAGTGCTGCCAAGTCACAGCTGACTTATAGCAGCCCCATAGGTTTTTCAAGGCAAGAGATGTTCAGACGTGATTTACCATTGCCTGCCTCCATGTAACAACCCTGGTATTCCACTAATGTCTCCCATCCAAATCTAGCCAGGGCCAACCCTGCTTAGCGTCCAAGACAAGACTGGGCTAGCCTGGGCCATCCCTACTACACCATCCCCACTGTGCCATTATTCCAAGTGGAAACTGCGGGTGGCTGTTTGCCCTTTTCCTGGCAGATGGAGTGCTTTTTAGGGACGTAAAACCACTTTATACCATTCATTACATGCAACAACAAGTTGGTTTGGGCACCCATGTCCAGACTTGTGTAACTCATAATGTCTAGTCTGACTATCTGCTTTCCTTGGAGCTTAAGTGAGTGGGTGAACTAAACAGAAAATGAAGGGGGCCAGCTTGTCTCCTGAAAGAAACTGTATTTGGATATGGGCTAAGGCTGAGGTAGTCCATCCTTACTGTGGATGTAACATTCTGGCTTTATATAATGCAAGTTGCAAAAGACCAAAATGCCATAGGCAAGGGCTCAGTGCACTAAAGCCAGCATTTCCTTAAAGGGTGATAAAGTTCATCTGCGACAACACACAGCGAGAGGGTGGTCTGTTTGCTTGTCTTTTTTCCATCGGTGCACAACAGCTAACAGAAGGTAGCAGATAGAGGGGATGAGGGACCATTTCTGTGAGACCACAACAATTATTTCAAAAGAAAATTGGGACTTGCGCCAAGGAGCAGGCTGGCTTCTGCAGTCCCAAGAAATTGGAAAAGGGCAATTAGAATCCATTTGCATGAAACCAAGTGACATAAAAGTGTAATAATTCCAGAGGGTAGCTGTATTAGTCTGTGGTACAAAAATCAAGCAGAAGTCTAGTAGAATCCTAAACATAAGAAAATTTATTCCAGCTTAAATTTCTGTAGATGAGTTCTGATTCATGAAAGCTTATGCTGGAATAAGCTCCAGTATAAGCTTTCACAGCTCAAGAGTCTTTAAGGTGTCTTTTATAAAAAGGTAAGGGCATAAAGTAGAGTCAGGCTGCGTTCAGACGGCCAGTCAATCGCGCCATGAGCCCTCCTAAAATTTTATCCCGATTTTTTTAATCCAGCCTAGCACGACCAGACGCCCCCCCATGAAATAGCCTCACCGCGCGTTGTTCCCACCGTGATTTGTCTACACGGCATCCACCGAGGATTTTTTTAAAAAAAGTTTTGTACATTCGCATAGGCAAGGCTGCGCCTCCTTGGAGAACTGAGGCGATTGCGGAGGGTTTTCAGCAAAGTCCCGGTCCTCCCCTTGCCATTGCCATCATGATCAATGGAGGGACTATTTTGCAAGTTAGAACAGTCCTTCCCCCTCCATCTCCCATCGCGGTAACATCTTGTCCCTAAAAGAAATAAGCATGAATATTACATTCCTCATAGCGCTTATCGCTGAATGCGTTTCCTCGTTAAAGTGCACATGGGGTTTCAATTTTTTAAAAATCGCGCCCCCGTCGGCTCGGTCTGACGTCAGACCGAGCCGACGGGAGCATCGCGCGCTAATGGAGTGACCAGACGGAAGAAAGTCTGCAGTTGTTGCACGGGTAAGCGAAAACCCTACATTGAAACTGCTACTTTTTAAATCAGGATTGGAGGCACAGCAGAACGGGATGCCTATGGGACCGGAATATTTCCCAGATGTTTCTGTCTGTTCGTGCATTTTTGATCCGCAAGGGAGTCGTTCCTATGGCAGATCAAAAGATCCGTCTGAACACACCCCTAGATCCAGGTTTTGAGAAACTCTGGTTCCTTGGTTTCCCCTTCTCCTCACAAATGCACAGTGGCTGTCTTCATATCAGTCTCCTTTATTTCATTGATTCCCTCCCTCACAGAGACAGGAAGCAGGGGCTGTTGACACATAGTCTACCATTGACCTATCCTTGTTCAGTAACCAGCAGAACAGCTGCAAGGAGAAGCAGCATCCCCCAACCCTGAGAAAGAACAATACCATCCCCAATGGTTTACGCAGCCAAGTTCAGACCCCTCCCCTCCCCCACCACTAATCACAAGCAGTTCTGACTGCTGTATAGCCAAAGTCAGGGGCTGGCAGCAGGCTCCCCCCCCCAAGATTTTAGGGCCCAGCAAGTGCTTGCCACTGCCCACCCCTAATGCCAGCTGTGGTAGAAAGTTCAGAGCTTGCTTGCCAACATTTTTATACAGCCATTTTCCCAATATGCTTGGGGCCACAGTTCAGCATGCTTTAAACCTATTGATTTGGATCAGTTCCAAAGCCATAACACAATATAAGACTTCTCCAAAACTATTTATGAGACAAACAATAACGATATTTTGCTAATGGAAAGCAATTTAGGTTATATGATTCACTTGTGACTATCACTCTTAGAAACAGGTTTCCATTTTAAGCACAAGAACAAAACTGTTATATATTTTATATATAATCTATTCAAATAGTAGATCAGCAAGTAAGCTGAAGTTTTTAATCAGATAAATGCCTGGGATTAAAGTCAGGCACCAGGCTTCTTCTTCTCTTTTAAAGAACCCACTAATGCAAATACCTGCAGACCCATGGGGTGGCAGGCACATTCAACAGCACATTCCTCCCCCTCTGTCACAATCACAAAGGAGGAAATGTGCCTGTTTGGAGATGATGTCTGCTGTAGAGACAAGTGTGCATCATTTGAAAACAAAGCAAAAACAATCCCTCTCTTCTGAATAGTTTTTTTTTCAAATGTAAGTTTATGTAATCAAGGAATTCACACAACTAAACACAATTTAAGGAAGAAGGGCTCTCACTTCCCCATTATGAGCCCATGCCACCAGCAGGTTGGTACAACAACATCTTTTGCTTGTGCCCTG
Organism: Gekko gecko; assembly: GCA_029375565.1. NCBI lineage: Eukaryota > Metazoa > Chordata > Lepidosauria > Squamata > Gekkonidae > Gekko > Gekko gecko. The sequence continues at coordinate 209,139,205 of JAPDNY010000005.1, read as the reverse complement.
CCCCCCCCCCCAATGAGGGATCAGCCACCACCCCCAGCTTTCAATGGCTGCCCTGCTGTACGAAATGGCCTCCCTGATTTTCATCCCCATAGTCAGGAATTATTCCATGGGCTGGGGATGTGAATGAAATTAAATTTGAATTACATTAAATTGAACTTTAAATTAAATTAATGGATCAAGGGAGGGAGAAGGAGTGAGGGGGAGGGAGAGGAGTAGAAGCTCCTTACCAGTGTTCCCTCTAAGCTGAGTTAATGTGAGCTAGCTCACAGTTTTTTAGCCTCCAGCTCACACATTTTTGTCTTAGCTCAGGAACGATGGCTCCAGAGCAAACTAATTTATGCAGTAGCCAAATCATTCACTCACAAATTTAATGCCAGTAGCTCAAAAAGTAGAATTTTTGCTCACAAGACAGCACAGAGAGGGACCCTGTCCAGCTTCGGGCCAGCGTGACATGACTTAAGCTCTTCCTCCCCTCCACTGCACCTGTGTTGTTAGCATCACATGACCCATCATGTGGCCCAGGTCACTTGGTGACACTAGCAGCAAGATCCTTCCATGTCCCCCAACATAGGCACAGTGGAAGGGGTGGAAGAGCTTAAGCTGCACTGTCGCACCAGCCCAAAGCAATTCTCTAACCCACTTTCCTTCTGCTCACCACTCACTGGCTCTTCCTGCTGCTTCCTCCTGATACTGGGGTAAGGGGTGCGTGGATGGAAGGATGGCTCCAGAAGCTGTTTTTGGGCCAGCATGGAATGGCTTAAGGAAAACCTGTAACTGAAAAGCTAGGGGAAGATTGGATGGGAGAATGCAGATTCGAACAGGGGCACTGTAAATTTTATAGGGGGCACTGCTCCCAGTAACCCCCCACTGGTTACGGACCTGCCTGAAAAGCTGAGGAAGGCCCCCATCTTGATGGCATTTTGAAGGGGCTGCCAAAAAAAGGGCTTTTTAATGTTGGTTTATCTCTTATGTTGAAATTGATTTGAAGTATTTTAACTTTGTTGCTTGCTTTGAGTTCACATTGTTGGGAGAAAGGTCATTGCGGAGCATGATCAAAACAGCTTTTTTGGAGCAGGTTAAAGTATAATAATTGTTTCCTTACCATTAGGTTTCAGGACAAAAATGGAAGCAGGGAAACTATTGGAGTAGTCGGTGTAATCGATTTCATACTTGTCATAGTGGGATCCCAGCAACGTGTTGTAGCCCTTCATCTCATAATGCACAGGTGACACACCACAACTAGAGTTGGTGACCCACATGGTGTAAATGTTCTTCTTCTTGCCCCAGTAGGATACGTTTTGCCACATGGTGCAGTATATGCCCTTGAAGTACTCTTCCCTTATTGGCTAGGGAGAGAGGGCACAAAGAGTGGACAATCAGTCTACCTAAGAGTAAAGTAGCTGGCCCTCCATGACAATCACAAAAGTCAGGCCACTCCCCACAGACAGGGGAAGGGAGGACACAAAGACATCCCAAAGGACAGCATAATAAGAACTAAATATGTTGTAACAGGCAGGGAATGTTGAGATGTGGAACGCTGAATCAGCTGACTGCAATGTCTTTCCAGTAAAGTTCTGCCAAAGCTGGTTTAGGAAAGACAGGGGAGTTGTAAGGTGAATAGATGTACCACAACACTGTGTGCAATAAAGCTGCTGCATTTTGAAATCCAAAACTGAGACATTTGCTCAGAAGCTACCTAACTTCAGCTTGGACCATTTGGTCTTTTTCTTTGGAGCCAGTTTGGTGTAGTGGTTAAGTGCGCAGACTCTTATCCGGGAGAACCGGGTTTGATTCCCCACTCCTCCACTTGCACCTGCTGATGTGACCTTGGGTCAGTCACAAGCTCTGGCACAGCTGTTCTCTCAAGGACAGTTTCTGTCAGAAGTTCTCTCAGCCCCACCTACCTCACAGGGTGTCTGTTGTGGGGAGAGGAAGGGAAAGGAGTTTGTAAGCCGCTCTGAGACGCCTTTGGGCAGTGAAGGGCGGGGTATAAATCCAATCTCTTCTTCTTCTTTGTTCTGCAGCAGCCAAGCAACAGCAGCTTACCTTGTAGCCCTGCAGGTTGGGAAAGACAGTTTGTGGATCCACACGGCCTTCTTTGGTACCATTCAGTTGAAAGCACTTCTTCGTGTTCACCTCCTTCTCAGTGGTTTCCGGTGTCAACTTGAACATGGTGCCATATGGCTCTGTACAGCCAAACTGCAAAGTCACAACTTGGCCTGCAGAATGGCAAGGGAAGAATGTGAGGCAGCACACTGCTGCCCTGGAACACTTTGCCTTGTCATCCCAGGACAGAACAACAGGTAGAGATTTAGAAGAGCAAAGAGAAAAGCCAGGACAGGCACATAAACATTCTGAGCAGCAGCCTACCTCAAGAGCCTTCCTCTAGCTTATGAAACTCTTCCATTAGCAAAAGGCTCCTTGGGCTGGAGGAAGGCATCAAACTAGGGTTGCCATGCTCTGGGAATGGCCTTAGTTTTCCCAAAATTGCACCTGATCAGTTTCTCTTGAGGAAATGATAGCTTCAGGGGATGGACTCTACGGAACCACATTCCTGCTGAACTAGGGTTGCCAGATCCCCTTGTTGCTCCAGCAGGGGGGTTGAGGGCATTCTGGGGGTGGGTGGGGTCAACCCAAGCACTGCCCCCAAGCAGGGCAACAGTGTGTGGGCCTGAATCCCAAGTAGCAAATCACCACTGGGAAATCAGCCCTGCACACACCAGGAAATCAGCACACCATGGCCCCTGTCCCGGCAGTGGATTGGAGCCCCAAAAAGTGGGGACACCCCCACCTAGACCTGGGGGCTGGAAACCCTATGCTGAACACTCTCCCCAAACTCTGCCCTCCCCAAACATTCTGGAACTTTCTAAGCTAGAACTGGCAACCCTACTTCGAACTGTTTATAGAACAGTAGGGTACAGGCAACGGTGTGCTCTCATTACAGTAATGATGGTATAACTTAAGGCAAAGTTCTCCATAGCAGAGCCCATGGGTGCCAGCCACTGCTTCCTGGCCCTCCATGACAATCCATGACACTTGCTGAGCTTTTCAGAAAGTGAGTAGGGTCTTTGTGGAACAGGGCTAGTTACTGGCTGCTCTCCGTCAATCAAATGGAAGCCTGCAACAGCAACCGCCACTGGAAGATCAGGAGGGCTAGTAAGCAGACAGGTCTGTGGTCCCATTCCCTATTCAGGCTTTTTTATTCCCCCTTCTCGTCCTTCCTTTCCCATGGGCTTTCCTTTGCTTCTTTTTGTTGGCCATCTATCATTCTTTTACATAGTGAGGAGGGAGGTAGTGTGTTTGGTTTCACCTCCTGTGGCCGCCTTTTGGGAGTAGCACTCACAGATTTCAAGGGGGGGGGGGGCTTCTAAGAGAGAAACACTAAAAAAAAAAATCCAGTGTGTGCACATGTATGGATAGCTGGGAACTGGAGCTCTCCTAGAATTACAAGTAATTTCTAGGCTACACAAATCAGATCCCCCGGAGCAAATGGCAGCTTCAGAAGGTAAGCTCTGTGGTATTCCATAGATTCTAGGGCCCCTTTCAGACAGCCTTTGTAAAACATTTTGGTAGCCGGTTGCTAACGGATTTTTTATGTCATTTCAGACACAACCATTTTAGCAACTGGCTACTAATGGATTTTATTTACCTTTTCATACAAAGCTGTTTGGTCTGATTAGCAAAGTGTGGTTGAGCCATTCTTGAGGTAAACTACTTTCTTCCATTTTCACTTCTGCACTTCTGAATCACTGTAGTGTGCTGCTTAAAATGTCTGCAGTGCTTCCAGTAGCGCCATGCTTCCCCCTCACCCTTTTTCACTGTGCAATCGCTCTCAAACTTTTTTTTTTGAGATACATTGAGATTTGCAGCTATGGTTACATGGTTACAGGAGGTAAGAAGTAGCTCATTGGGCAGCTGGTGCCCTGGGCATCAGTGACTGGTGTTACAGAAGTTGCTAACCAAAGGTATCTGTAGAAAATGTCCTGATGTTCTCCCATCCATGCAGCCCATGAATGCCCAGGCACAATTGGTTGGTAAGTGACTTGTTGCCAAGAGACTCTAACCCACTGCCAAATGACCTCTCCTCCTGTATCCATGTGACAACAGCTGAAGTCTCAAGGTATCTCAATGATGCCAAGGCATCTCAATGATGCCACTGTAGCATTGAAGTGCTATATTGGTCTAGCACTATAGCGCTCAACTTAGAACTTTTTTAAAGTTCAAGGAAAATAACGTGGCAAAAAAGGGCAGGGAAAATAGTGCAGCACTGTTTGAAATGGTCAGATTGCGTCAGAGATGGATCATTAATGGAATGAAATTTGATCTAATTAGAAAGCTGTTCCTATATCGCTTTACTCAGGACTGGGCCAACAACAGATAACATCCAGTTTAGAACACTAATGTGAAAGGAGGTGAAATTCCACTTGAGTTTCCCCTTCCACAGGCAGCATTCCCAAATCTCCAGGAATTTCCCAGGCCAGAGTTGGCAATCCTAAATCTATTTATGATTTATGAAAGCAAGTCATTCCTTGTTAAAAGCATCAGCTTTCTAATTACATTAAGGCTCCAAACACATATACTTAACCCCTCTGACTGCAGGCTCAAAATGAGGATTACGAAACTGTGGGGGAAATCAGGCGAAGCCGTGGGTCAAAATGCAGCCCCGCGGCTTTGGGTGTGAAATTGACTAATAGTCTCGGGGCAAACAGCGGCGCAACCCCGAGGCAGCTTTAGTGGGAAATCACCCCAGATGTGATACTTGATGACTGCATTTTCCCCTTAAAAAGGGACAGTAACTGGGATGAGGTTTCAGTGCTTTAGTTGGGCTTTTCTAGCAGCAGAGTTATGCAAGCAGGAAAGATGTACATAAAGCACGCAGCTTACAGAATCCCACTTCACATGGAATATGGGAAAGCTGAAGGGAGTAGTCCCAAGTTAGGATGAGATGGTTAGACAGTGTTATCGAGGCAACGAACATGAAATTAAGCAAACTCTGGAGCATGATGGAAGACAGGAGGGCCTGGTGTGATGTGGTCGATGGGGTCGTGAAGACTCAACTATGCGACTGAACAACAACAACAACACACAGCCTTGTCAAGAGGGCCTCAGCATTCTCCTTCTGCGCAAGCACATGGTTATGCTTGGTCATCTGCACTGCAGCCTTGCCTATGCCTTCGCTGGCACATTGGGTTTCTTACCTTCGTAATACTCAATGCGACTCTTGTTTCCAGTTAGGTTGTACCAGGCCTCAAAGGGTTCCTCAATTTCAGCATAAGGCAAGCTGATGACTCCTGTAGGACACAATAGAGGGTATTAAGTTGGTGGCATAAAGGGTTTGACATAGAAGAAACCATTTGAGGTTATAATGCAAAACTGCTCCAGGCTTCTTGTCCTGCTTTTCTTTTAAAGTGCCATCTTTCTGGCTGACATTAGCATTCAAGGTGACTAATTTTTAGTGCGAACAACAATGCAAAAGTTATACTAATAAGAGCTACAGCACCAGGTACAGAGTCAGTGGCCAGCTGCACAAGACAGAGGAAGGAAAAAACACAACACAAACAGGGGCAAAGGGGAAAATGCTCAGAGTTTTGGCAGTGCCTCCTTCCTCCTCAGAGCAGAGCTTCACTCCCACCAGAACCCTATGAGGTAATTAGGGCAAGGGGCAAGGCATGCCTGAGGCCAGCCAATGAGCCATGGAACACATCCTCTAATCATTACAGGCCAAATACTGTGGCAACATCCCTGTTTTCCTATCAAGGGTTACTGCCCCAGGTTCCCACTGCTGAAGGCTCTACTGCAATTGCCTTCAGAACATAGTCAGTAGAGAGGGCAAACAGCAAAATGAAAGAGGCATTTTTTAAAATGGCATAATCCTGCTTGGTATATAAGCAATATCATTTCTTCATGATAAGGCACCCCTAGGAATTCAGAGATACCTCCTGTCTCTAGATGCTGCCTTTAATCTGATTTGCTCTACGGCACGCTGTGATCCAGCAACACAGCTTCAGATCTGGGTTCAACATTGCACTACTACAGACAGGCCACTGCTCTCTCGAACTATCTCTTGGCTCCCTTTTGCAAAATGGGACTATCAATTTACGTGCAAAGGGCTGAGCAAAACAACAATTTGGCAAATACAGCCACAGCAATATCATCCTGTGAATTTCCATGCTAGGTCAGACCAATGCTCTGCAATATTTTTTTTCTTTCAACAACCAGTCAGAAGAAGGACATAATGGGAAGTTCTGAAACAATGCTGCCATTCATTCATTGTGAATTCCTAGCAACTGATATACTAGCACTGAACATGGAAACTCTAGTATGGTGCAATGGTTAGAGTGTTGGACTAAGATCTGGGCATCTCAGGTTCGAATCCACACTCTGCCATAGAAGCTCACTGAGTGATCTTGTGGCAGTCATTCTCTCTCAGCCTAAACTACCACACAGGGTTGTTTTTGAAAAGACAAAATGGAGGGGAGAATGACATAAATCACTTTAGGTCCCATGGGGAGAAAACAGAGAGATAAATATCCCAATAAACCTTTTACTGTCACAACTAGTAATGAACATACCTTCCATATGTTTGATTTGATGTCCAAGTGATACACACTAATGGTCTACCACACCATCCCATGGTAATGAATCCCACATACCAATAAATGTTGAAGTAGCATTTTGGAATTCACCATAATACTCTGCCTGTATGCAGTACTTTCAGAGTGCTCAGGCATTTCGCAAGTTGTAGCCCCCAAAATAAACCTATGAGGAAGGCCAGTTGTTATTCCAGTATTGGAGGACATGGGGCATGGTCTGACTGAGAACCTGGGGCCACTGGTTGAGGTCATAGCAGAAATGAGATTTCAGAATACCATGGGAAACTTAAAGAGACATTGCAAAAGTCCAAAATGCTGATGGAAAACTACAATTTAAAGAACCATCAGCAGTTGCACACATACTCATGTCTCCCTGTGTAAAATGCTGACTGTAAAGCAATTTCTTCCAAAAGTTAAATTGGTTCCTCTCTCTGCTGGAGGAACAGAGTTTCTGTCAAGAACGTTGCAAGAGTAATTCAGCATAATATAAAGGGCTGAAATATGAATTCCAGAACCAAGTACTTAGGTTGCAGCCAGTTAGATGGAATAATACTGGTTCCACAGGTACAGGCAGAATTAAAATTTGCTGCTATTTGGTTTTGTAAGGGGGGAAAAACTTACAGAAACTCTTTGGTGAAGGTCAATCCCAGCACAGAAGCTACACGCAAAATAAGTGTTCAGCACTTACCCTAGTAATACTGAGGGCCAATCTATTATCTACTTGGATATCTCTGCCTGGGCATATAAGATGGGGTGGTGGTATGGATCACAAACATCCAAATTTAAGGGCATATAACAATTGGGGGAGTGGCATGTTAAATAATTGAGCATCTATTTTGTGTGTTGAATGTACCAGATTTAGTCCCTGGAATCTCCAGTTAGAAATATTAGGTGATGTGAGAGGCCTCTACCTGAGACTCTGGACAGCCACTGCCAATTAAAGTAGAACCAATGGTCTTGTTACAGAACTCTATCCCACTCATGGGGGGAAATATTACTTTAGAACAGGCACATGGAAACTAAGAGTTTCTTTGACTGTTTCAAAGCAACACATTAATCACTAAACTACAAGGCTGTATTGAGATGATTATTCTCTCTAATAGTCAATCTCTGACAGATATCACCCCTCAGATTGAAGAGAGGTCAGCAGTTTATTTGTTCCAAGCATCAAGTGAAAAAACCTTGTATCCTAACAAAGGATCACTTAAGATCTTTATTGAAAAATCAGTCTAATCACTCTTGAAATAAAGAACTATAATGGAACTTGAAAAAATGGCAAAAGAAGTCCTTTGAAGGAGCGAATAAATCTGGGAAATATTTGGCATGGCAATTGAAGAAAAGAAGAGAGAACAAAACAATAATTAAATTGAAAGATGGGAACAGAGAAATTATGGACCCAGGAGGGATCCAGAGAGAATTTTACAAATACTATGCTACTCTTTTTCAAGCAAAACAGGTGGATCAACAAAAAATCCAAGATTACTTATCTAAGGTGAACTTGACACAACCAAGTTCAAAAACAAAAGGATTGTTAAACGCTGTGATAACTAAAGAAGAAATCAGCAAAGCAATAGGAGAAGCAAAAATCTCCAAAGTTCCAGGACCAGACGGATGTTCAGCCAAATTTTATAAGAAACTTCAAGAAGACCTGGTACCGGTTCTAGAGATTCTTCTAAATGAAATTAGAGAAAGTGGGAAGGTTCCAGATTCCTGGAATGAAGCAGCAATCACCTTGATACCGAAAGAGACCCAAGATATAACTAATGTCAAAAATTATCATCCAATTTCACTTTTGAACAATGATTACAAAATTTTTGCAGAAATTCTAGCAGAACGCCTCAAAGAGTATTTGAAAGACACTATTGCCGAAGATCAAGCTGGGTTTTTGCCACGTAGGCAAATAAAAGACAACATGAGGGTTGTTTTGGACGCAATAGAATATTATGATAAGCACTCAGAAAAAGAGGTCGGCTTTTTATTTTTAGATGCAGAGAAGGCATTTGATAATTTGAATTGGGAATTTATGTTTAAAGTGATTGAAAAATTACAGATGGGTTAGAATTTACAAAAATGATTAAATCAATATATAAAGAACAAAAGGCCACGGTGATTGTAAATGCAGAATCAACGGAAGCGTTCCGGGTCAGAAAAGGAACTAGACAGGGCTGTCCCTTATCACCACTGTTATTTATCTGGATTTTGGAAATATTGCTGCAAGTGATTAGACATGATAATAATATAAAAGGTTTGAGTATCAGAGGTTTCTCATATAAATTAAGAGCGTTTGCTGACGATATTATGTTTATTGTTGAAGATCCTGTCAATAATATGCCATTGGTGTTTGAAAAAGTAAAAGAGTTTGGTGACCTCGCAGGGTTCTATGTAAATAAAAATAAATCAAAAATATTGTGTAAAAATATGAATGTTACAAAGCAACAAATTTTACAAAATCTGACAGAATGTGAAGTGGTTAAAAAGGTCAAATACTTGAGAGACATTACAATGAAAAATATCGATTTGTTTAAGAATAATTATGAAAAATTGTGGGTTTCGATAAGGCGTGATTTAGAAAAGTGGGAAAAACTTAGATTATCTCTTCTTGGAAGAATTGCCGTTGTCAAAATGAATGTACTGCCCAGGTTAATGTTTTTGTTTCAGACAATACCAATTGTGAAAGATGTGAAAGTGTTGGTGAAATGGCAAAGAGAAATTTTTTAATTTATCTGGGCAGGAAAGAAGCCGAGAATTAAAATGAAAATAATGTATGACGTTAAAGACAGAGGTGGCTTCCAAGTTCCAAATTTGCGTTTGTATCATGAAGCTGTATGTATGGTCTTGGTTAACTGACTGGGTTAATTTGGAAAATAGAAAACTTTTGGCCCTTGAGGGTCACGATTGCAGATTTGGCTGGCATGCCTATCTTTGGTATGGGAAAAATAAAGTAGACTCAATGTTTAAGCATCATTATATAAGGAGAATGTTGTTTGATGCATGGACCAGATACAAGAATACAGTTCCCTGCTGCAGTTATTCATCCTTTTTCAGAACATAAAGGTAATGCTTGGTTGAAATACCAAGAGTTGCTTCAAAAGGAAGGGAAAAATATGTTTTAAAACCAAATAATGAATTAGCATTTGAGTATGGATGGTTACAATATTGCCAAATACGGGACATTTACAAAAAAGACTGTAAAGAGGTTGGTTTTAGAGCTAAGAACGATGAGTTTGAAGATATTTGGTTGAAAAAAGGGCGAAAAATGATATCTAAGTTGTATAAAACCTTGTTGACTATATATACTTTGGATGAAACTGTTAAAGAGCAAATGATAAAATGGGCCATAAATATGAATAAGGAAATTTCTATGGAATCATGGGAATTTCTGTGGAAAAAAGCTTTTAAAATGTCAACCTGTGTTAATATAAAAGAAAATTGTTATAAGATGATGTACAGGTGGTATATGGCTCCAAAAAAGATTGCTAATATTAGTATGGATAAGAACTTGAGTAACAAGTGTTGGAAATGTAAAAAAATAGAGGGTTCTTTCTATCATATGTGGTGGTCATGTGATAAAGTAAAAGTATACTGGTCAAATGTACATTGTGAGATGCAGAAGATATTAAAAATTCCTATCAGGAAAAGTCCGGAGCTTCTTCTCTTAGGTTTGACAATGGAAAAAATTCCACAAGAAAAAAGGACATTACTTTGGTACATGATCACATCGGCGAGAATGGCTTTTGCGCAACAGTGGAAAGTGGAGAAGGTGCCAGATATACAAGACTGGTTAAGGAAACTGCTGTTTTTAGCCGAAATGGACAAAATGATGAAGAAACTAAATGGACAAATGGCAGAACAATACCTAAAAGACTGGGAAGGCCTGAAACTGTATATGGAAACTGAATATAGAATGAAAGGGAAAATGTACAATCTTGACTCGTATTGAAATTGAATGAGAAATGAAATGAACACTTGATTGTACTGTACCTTTATTGGAAACTATGTTTGAAAGAGTCAGGCATTTATGTTTTAGAATTGTGTTACCTGGTTTATCGATTGTTACAAGTTTAAACTTGATTACCTTTTAACTCTTTTCTTTCTGTTATTAGCAGTGTTGGAAGCCTATTGGGGGGTGGGGGGTGGGATGAAATTTTTAAATTGTATTGGTAACGATGTTTAACGATGTTGAATATACTCCAACAAAATTTTGTAAAAAAAAAAAAGAAATAAAGAACTATAATGATAAGAATATGTCAATGAAATTAGAAATAAAAAGGCATGCATGTCATTCCTGATCCTATCTTAAATTTAAATGATAAAATACAGTTCCTAAGATTCTCACCAGTGTTTCATAGAAGATAAAACTGCCTCTCTGCTATCCCAGTCTGAGAGATCCAGGGATATTACGGCGCAGCTGCTTTATATAGGCCCAGTTATGTGACCCTCAGGTGCCTTTAGTAAACCACCTAATTAGTTTCCTCTAAAGGAATAATATAAGACACCTCTGAACATAGAATGACACTTTCCCAAAGAATACTTGTTTCAAACTGTGTTCTGCTTGTTTTGGTCATTGTAAGATTTGTTTCAGGTGTAAACTATTTTTCTTAAGGTTGGGACAGTCAGAAAAATGCTGAAACAGTAAGGAACAGTACATGTTTGCAGATCTGAAAATGAAAAAGCCTGTTCTCGGGCATACTTTTTCGAGATTCTATACCATTAAAGTTAAAGTTTGTAACAGTCTATCTCAGCCAAAGGCACCTTAATTTATTCATCCATGAACTGAAGGGGGAAAAAACTGAACACACAATCATACCATGGGAATGTTTCATCATTCAACTATGAGCAAGACTCTACTTTCTACTTGCAAGATAGCTAGCTAATAGAGAGCTATCACCTAGGTGCATCTCATAGTACAAGTTCTGCTACTGGTGAACATCCCATGGCCACACAAAGCACCCTCATACAGAACCATGCCATTGACCAATCTAGGGCTTTCCCATATGGATTTTTTTCTTTGTTTTTTGTCAGTTCTGCCCTCATACTGCTTCAGCTTATCCCCTGATTTCCACATGCATTTTTGTGCTTTTAGTTTTCACTTCTCTCCCCCCGCCTGCTTTTTCTAGACTACTGTGACAGACTGCACTTTTAAAGAGGCTTAAAAGTAGTACATAAAACTAGGGGTTAATATTTCACAGAACCAGGGAGCCTTGTGACAGGCTACTCCAGGTAATCTGATTGGTTGGCATCAGCTGAGCAAAAAAGTCTTGTGAGAGCTGGATGCTGAGGAGAACAGATTCAGGGCTGATCTGCATTTGCATTTGCTCAGTTGTTTTACCAATCCCACACTGGAACAGAAAAAGAGGAAGTTCAAAACCACATTCAACTATCCCGAGCCAACACTGTGCTGACTGCAGAGTCACCCCCGAATGGCCATAAAACAGCCATAAATCTATGCAGACAGCCACCATTAAACCAGAAATCAAACGAAATGAAAGCAGCATGCAGTCTGGACACTGCCATAAAATGTGACATTCAATCAAAGTGAAAGTGGCATGCAATGTAGATGGGAATTTCTGTTCCAGTGTGGATTTGGTAAGACAGTGAAGCAAATGCTAGATGCAGATCGGGCCTCAGATTCCTGCCTTAACTGTGACAAGACGTTTAGAGATCGTCTTTGTTATGTTCTGACTTGTGAACAGACTGTATTCTTTTACATGTTAAGCTTGAAGTCAGGACCAGGATTGTAAGCCTCAACAATCCTATTGTTTGTTCTTGATTTGCACTGTTTGTAACCAATCAGAACTGACTGAAATGTTATGGAGGAAACAAGCCTCATTGGTCCTTATCCCTCAATTGTCATTGGTTGTTAACCAAAGAAGGGCCATGGTTTTGTTAGCCCGGACTATTTAAAAAGGAGCTGTGCTCCACTGTTTTTGTGTGTGTTATCTGATTGTCTTGTTGTTCTTAAATAAAGCTGAATCACTCTCTTAGTTAAGGCTCATACTAAACAATTGGTGACAAGGATGGGATGCTAAGAGCGGGTAGGCAGCCGCACTGAACCAACATGAAGATGGCAGACGAAGACACACACCCGGTCAAAACAGCTAAAACGCCACCTGCTGTAGTGGTTGCCCCACCCGCTGCGATGGCCATCACCCCAGAATTCAAATCCAGCACGGAGGATTGGGATTCTTACCTGCTGCGGTTAGAGTTCCATCTCCAGGCAAACCTCATTGTGGAGGAGGCGCAGAAGAAGGTGACCCTCCTCAGTTCCTGCAGCAAGGTCATTTTTGATGTCGCCCAGTTCCTGGTCACTCCAACAGAACTCAGCGTGGCTTCATGGATGGACATCACCAGCAAGCTGAAGGGCCATTTTTCGCCTCAGCCATCCCAAATTGCTTGTAGGCATGCTTTCTACAAGTGAGGTCAGGGCCAAACCAAGACGATAGCTGAGTATATCACTGCCCTGAGGAAGGCCACCCGGCCGTGCAATTTTGCCAACCTCGAGGAGGCTCGTCTCATGTGTGGCCTACGAGATGAGCGTTTGCAGCAGTGCCTGTTTGCCAGAGCCAAGCTCACCTACACCAAGGCATATGCTGAGGCCATCACTGCCGAGGCGGCAGAGAGGTCAATGTGTGAGGTCCATCAGCACCAAGTTCCAAGAGGGAAGGATCAGTTAGTGCACCAACAGTCGGCCAGCGAGTCCAAGGGGGAGGCCAATGACGTCTGCAGGATGCGAGCTGCACGCCCTTCGCGGACCTCACTGAAGACTGCACTGCGGCATTCCTGCGCTGGTTGTGGCGGCAGGCATGAGAGGGAGCGCTTCTGGGCATGCGACATCATATGCTGATCCTGTAGTAAGCATAGCCACCTGGCAAGGGTCTGCTGAGCCACGAAGAAATCACCGCCATCATCTCCAGTTGTAAAGCCTCGGGTTCGAGTTTGGGACAGCGATGGAGTGACCGATTGCCACCAAACCAATGCCTGCAGTTGCCCGTTGGCAGTCCTGACCACCAGAGCCAAGCCAAGCAAAAAGATCCTCATCATGCTTCACCTGGACGGAGTTCCCTGCATGATGGAAGTGGACTCCAGATCGTCCATTACCATCACCTTAATGCAGACTTGGCAGCGCCTGTTTCTGCAGAGGAGTCACCGCCATTTGACACCTGTTTCAACCCACATGTCTGATTTCCAGGGCTGGCGCATTCCGCTGGTGGGAAGGGCAAGTTTTACTGTTGAGTTTAAAGATCGGAAGGCAGTGCTGTCCCTTCTGGTTGCCAAGGGTGATCGGGTCAGCTTATTGGGCTTGGACTGGTTCAAGGCTCTCGGCATTGTGGTAACTGGTGTTAATCAGATAAGTATGAGTAAAGGGGAATGTTTGTATGATGATTTTCCTGAGGTTTTTGGTGGGAGGCTTGGTCAGTATATGGGACCGTCAGTAACCTTTGACCTAGACCCCTCTGTAAGGCCTATCCAGTTGAAGTATAGAAAGGTGCCTATCGCTATGAAAGCAAAAATAGAGGCAGAGCTGGATAAACTTGTTGCTCAAGGAATTCTCGAAACACATGCAAAATGGGAGACACTGATTGTAACACCTGTAAAATCTGATGGTTTTGTACATATATGCGCCGACTATAAATGTTCCATCAACAGGGCTTTGCAGCAGCACTCATACCCAGTGCCAGTTATTAGTCACGTGCTGGCGTCTCTGGGAGGAGGCAAAATCTTCACAAAGTTAGATCTTGCACAGGCATACCAGCAGCTCCCAGTAGACGACACAGCTGTGGAGGCACAAACAATTGTGATGCACCAGGGTGCGTTCCATGTGAAAAGGCTGCAATTTGGAGTCAATGTTGCCCCTGGTATATTCAAGGTCTCATGGAAGGGCTGCTCCAGGGTCTGCCAGGGGTGGTCCCTAACTTCGATGACGTGCTGATCGCAGGGGCTACTGAAAATGAGTTAATGGCTCACCTGAGGGTGGTGTTAAACCGGTTTAAGGAGGCTGGCCTAAAGGTAAAATGATCTAAATGTCGAATTGGGGTAAACCAGGTGGAATTTGTGGGGTTCCTAATTGACGCAGATGGTGTTCACCCCACAGATAAGGTATCTGCGATCCAGAATGCGGCCGCCCCCAAATCTAAAAAAGAGTTGCATTCCTTTCTGGGAATACTTAATTTTTACCATTCTTTTCTGCCCCACAAGGCATCTGTGGCAGAACCTCTACATGCGTTGCTTCATAAAAATATCTGGTGGGAGTGGGGCGCAAGACAGGAGCAGGCTTTTGCCACTGTGAAGGAACTCCTGTCCTCAAAAGCAGTGTTGACTCACTTCGATGAGTCTAAAAGTCTGGTATTGGCTGCCGATGTGTCCCTGTACGGGGTGGGTGCTGTGTTAAGCCACATCATGCCAAATGGAAGAGAAGCACCCATAGCATACTATTTGCGGTCCCTGTCAGCCGTAGAAAAGAACTATGTGCAGATTGACAAGGAGGGCCTCACCCTCATAGCCAGAATCAAAAATTTCCATGATTTTTTGTATGGGTGCAGGTTCCTCCTTGTAATGGACCATAAGCCGCTGTTGGGTCTTTTTGCTCTGGACTGTCAGACACCCAACATCATGTCGTCATGCATGTTGCGTTGGGTGGTGTTCCTGGCAGCTTACGAGTATGACTTAGAACACTGGCCAGGAAAGGCCATTGGGCATGCTGATGCACTCAGCCGCTGCCCATCACCATTGACGGACGCTGACCCTGCTCCCGCTTGTGATGTTTTAGCCATTGATGAACTGTCGCAACCCCCTGTCATCTCCTTGGACATTGCTGCTGCATTGGCTAAAGACTCTGTAATCGCCCGAATCCTTAATTGGGCATGTAGGGGGTGGCTGGCGGGGCAGGTTGAACCTGAATTCATGCCGTACGGCATGCAGCAAAATGAATTATCTGTCAGCAAAGGGTGTTTGCTATCGGGACATCGAGTGGTGGTTCCACCCAAGCTGCGGGGAAGGGTCTTGGAGGCTTTGCATTCTGGGCACCCCGGCATAGTACAAATGAAAGCCCTTGCTAGGGGCTATGTTTGGTGGCCAAAGATCGATGCGAAAATAGAGGAGTGGGTCAAAGAGTGCATGATCTACCAACAATCGCGGCCAGAGCCTCCTTCAGCTCCTGTGCAACACTGGGAAAGTATGCAAAAGCCTTGGTCGTGCATTCATATTGATTTTGCTGGGCCCTTCCAAGGCCAAATGTTTTTAATTGTTGTAGATACATTCTTGAAGTGGTTAGAGGTGGTCCACATGCACTCCACAAGTTCAACTGCTGTAATTAATGTGTTGCGTCGGCTCATAGCCACCCATGAACTACCAGACGTCCTGGTGTCCAATAATGGGCCCCAGTTTACCTCACGGGAGTTCTCTAGGTTCCTAGAGGACAATGCCATCAGGCACATTATGTCGGCTCTGTTCCACCCAGCCACAAACGGGCAGGCCGAACATATGGTTAGGTCGGCTAAAGAGGCACTCAAGCGCCTGCCGAATGGGGACTGGGGACTGGGGGCAGAAGCTAGCCTCCTATCTGTTAAGGCAGCACATCACACCCTGTGCGGCCACGGGGAGGAGCCCCGCAGAACTGTTAATGGGCCAGAAGCTAACCACCCTGCTTGACCGGCTCCATTTGGACCTTACAGAATCCAAACCCCAGCAAACTGAGGTCCTGAAGAAAGCACACTTGTTCAAAGTCGGGGACAAAGTGTTCATGTGCAATTATGCAGAGGGTCATTTGTGGCTTCCCACCATAATCTCAGCAGTTTTGGGCTCCCGATTGTATGTGGTGCAGCTGGCTGATGGAAGAAAGGTACGGCGCCACATAAATCAGCTCAGGGAACGGTGGTCGGCCCCAAGTCTGGAGTCAAGCCCAGACCCTAACAGTATCCCCCATGAGCAGCGAGGGCTTCCAGATGTGTTGCTGAGCCCAGGGCTGACCAGGAATTTGGGCAGACCCCAATTCTTGAAACAGGTCCCTCTGAATCTGACACCCCAGACTTACTGGACAGTGAGTTCGCCAGGGCATCCGAACCTTTTGTTGCTCCAAAGCCACAGGAGCAAAGACCTCTGTGCAGGTCTCAAAGAACAAGATGTGCCCCCTCCTATCTACGAGACTATGTGTGCAATAGGAATGTCTCATCTTAGGGGGGAGGAATGGTTACGTCCTGACTTGTGAACAGACTGTATTCTTTTACATGTTAAGCTTAAGTCAGGACCAGGATTGTTAGCCTCGACAATCCTATTGGTTGTTCTTGATTTGCACTGTTTGTAACCAGTCAGAACTGACTGAAATGTTATGGAGGGAACAAGCCTCATTGGTCCTTATTCCTCAATTGTCATTGCTTGTTAACCGAAGAAGGGGCGTGGTTTTATTAGCCCGGACTATTTAAAAAGGAGCTGTGCTCCACTGTTTTTGTGTGCGTTATCTGATCATCTTGTTGTTCTTAAATAAACCTGAATCAGTGTTAATCACTCTCTTAGTTAAGGCTCATACTTAACAGTCCAACTAGTCCTGTCAGAAAAAGGGCTTAGTACTCATCCAGGGCCCAATCTGCATCTAGCATTTACTCCGCTGTCTTACCAATCCCACACTGGAACAGAAATCCCCATCTACATTGCATGCCACTTTCACTTTGAGTGTCACATTTTATGGCAGTGTCCAGACTGCTTTCACTTCATTTGATCTCTGGTTTTATTGTGGTTGTCTGCATAGATTTATGGCCATTTCATGGCCATTCAGGGGTGACTCTGCAGTCAGTATGGTGTTGGCCTGGGGTAGTTGAATGTGGTTTTGAACTGCATCTTTTTCTGTTCCAGTGTAGGTTTGGTAAAACAACTGAGCAAATGCTAAATGCAGATTGGCCCTATGACTTAATACAGTCTTAATTCAGCATTAGCTGAGGGCAGTTTTGAACACAGACAGCAAATTGGGGGAAAGTTTAACAAGGAGTTTTGGGTAGAATAAGAAGTCTCCCATTCACGCCAAAGGGAATAGGGGATATATCTTCTAGGGAGAGAAGAAGAATCCTTTCCCACTAAAACAGGGAAAGTTATCTCTAAAGAATAGAGATTCCCTGGACTAGTGTGATTGGAAACTGCTTGTGGAGACTTAAAAGTCAGTTAACACCTCAAGAAGATTTCTGGTGTTCCAAGAGAAGGGGCGTTGGGTACTGGGAAGAGGGTAACAGCCTTCTGGGCACCAAAAGAGTCTGCAGTTATACAAATAAAGTGAACTGCAGTGGTTTGGGAAAACCCAGGAACAAGAGCCTCTCAAAATAAAGAACTATAGGCTGAGTTCAGTCTGGAAGTTTGCCCTGCGATAGCCACGTTTCAGCCACGTTTTACAAGCGGATTAAAGGGGCGTTCATACAGGCACATCTGCCTGGCATTCCCCACCCGTAGTCAACCCATGCTGTTCCACTTCGCTCCTATGTTTAAAAGATACCTGGTAAAAGCGGTAGCAAATCCCGGAGAACCTGTTTATCCCGCTTCATTTCGCTTCCGGGAAGTGTGAACACCAACCCGAAAAGCTGGGAGCAACCCGCGTTGCACATAAGGCAGCAGTGATATGATTGGCTGTGCTCCGCTCTATAGCCCAATGCAGTGCTGGCGCAATGGGATCCTCCCCAAATTGGCCGGATGCGCACATAGCCAAATTACCAGGGAAAAGCCGTTTACAGCTGCGCCTCCAAGCCAGTAGTCGGAACGCTCCCGCGCGCTTCGTCCCGGTATGCTCCTGCATCAGTTGGTGCAGTGTGACCGGCAAAACCCAGAACAGTTTGTTCTGGGGCTTTTTTGCCACGACTGGCTCCCGCTTCAAACTGCCAGCCTGAACTCAGCCATAGTAACTGTGAATAATTCAAGAAATGCTCACAAGCCTGATCTATAAGAATAAGAGTATGTGCTTACACAGTGCTTACAATATTTTATCTCAGTATTTTCAGTCCCTGACTTCACCAAACTTTTTCCCTTTGATGTTAAATAAAACCTTCTCTTATTTTTGAATTTTTAAAGCTTCTCAAGTGTCATTTTCTGTCATTTAAGGGACACCCTAAGGTCCTGGGCTGAGAAAATAGCCGTTATGTATTACTGACACAGGGTGAGACTTCTAATGCTACTTTAAAGAGAAGAATACACGTTACCAGGGCTGCTCAGTCAGTGAAGGGACACAAATAGAAAACAAGAGGAAAAATCTTGCCTCAAAGGAGTGGGTGGGGAAGTAGACAGGGTCTGTCATAGCTACTTTTATCCAGTCTTTTTCTGGAAGCTGATTCTGAGTCACCTGTTTCTTTATGTATAACATTTCTGTCAGTTTTCTTTATCCTGCCCACTCCTACTCACCTCCTGTCCACTTTTCGATGACTGGACTGTCCTTATCAAACCACTCCCTCCCACCCTGAAGATGTTTTTTTTTAAAAATATCAATATAAGGATGCACAAGGGAAAAACTAGTTTTAGCAGGTTCTCTGAATTCCCAGCTTTCATTAGAAAAAAAAGTCAGTATCTAGCAGCTTTCCTTGTGGAGTTACGTCTTTTTCCTAGTATCAGCACGCAAGAAAAGGATAGAGACTTACTTAAAAAAAAAAATGAAAGTCGGGGATTCAGAAAACCTGCCAAACCTATCAGGATAACAGTATGTTGATGTAATGGCATTTTAGTCTTGATTTTTTAAAATAATGAAAAAGCCCTGGTGTGTGTGGGGGGGATGTTTCCTAGGATTTCCAGTTCTGGGTTTTGAAATACCTGGAGATTTTGGGGGTGGAGCCTGAGGAGGGCGGGGTTTGGGGAAGGGCGGAACCTCAGTGGTGATGTGATATATACCATAGAGTAAAATTTCCAAAGCAGCCATTTTCTCCAGATGGACTGATCTGTTGCCTGGAGATCAGTTATAATCCCAGGAGATCTCCAGCCACCGTCTGGAGGCTGGCAACTCTGCCACTTCCAGAGCCATGGGGGGGAAGAGGCATGGTTTGAAAGGGACATAGAACTTCATATAGAGTTCATAAACAGATGGGTGAACGAGCTGCTCCCCTTTTAACCTTCCTTGTGCAAAAAAAGGTGGGGAGGTGTAGGGGAGGTGTAGGGGAGGGACTCGCATTGACTTTCCCCAATAGCCAGATGCATCCCCCTGCCTTCAGAATGCTACCTTTCCCTTCAGCAGGGGTGTGTGTGTGTGTGTGTGTGTGTGTGTTTGTGTGTGTGTGTGTGTGTGTGAAGGAGCCCCCTTCTCTTCATCCTCAAGTGCATGTTTATTTTTGATCTTTTTAAAATTCTGCCATTTTATTTTTTATTGTTTTAATTCAGCATGCATGGAAAATAGGAAACTGGGCTATGATGTCACCAATGACTCCACTGATGAAAACAGCTTACTCCCTTGATAATCCTGATTTAAGACACATGTGGAAGAAAATAAACTGACTCTACAACTAAATGCAGAGGAAGGGCAAACATGCAGAAGAACCATGCCCAAACCAATTCAAATGTGTGTGTGGACTGACAGCAATTAAAACCCCAAGCAAAAGCACCTACCTGAGGTTTCAGCCAAAGGGGCAATTCTGACATGTTTCAGAACACTTAAATCTTATTGTGCGCTTTCTCTCTTGTGTGAAGAATAAGTCAAAGGGAAGCTGAGACATCATGGCCAAGTTCTGTGAAACTGGCATGTTTGCAGGCAACAGCTGAGCTGGTTTGTCAGTTTGGAAGCCCTGATTGAACTCTTAAGGACCTGACACTGTGTTTTCCCAGATCAAGGCTAGATGGTGCATTACTTTTAAAAGTATGATGCTCCGGTCCCACTCCAAAAGTAGTCACCACCCTCCCAAAATTGAATTTAGAAATAGCATTGGAAGCACCAATAATGGAATTAAAAGATCTCATTTAATTTGGGCCTCAGTGACCTTTGGGCCGGTCAGTCTCTCAACCAAACTACCTCACTGGGACATTTTAAGTATACTGTTATGTATTGTGCATACATACTGAATGCCTAAGATTCATCTTAAACTCCTTATGACCTAGGTATCATAAACTAAATGTTCTATTGGCTATTTTGTGCAATAGAAAAGGTTTTGGAGGAAACAACAACTATTGACCTTTATGCAAGAATTATGATTGGTTGTTAACCCACTAGGGGGTATGGTTATGCAAGCCTGGAAAGCTTAAAAGATTGCTTTCTGTTCCACTATTTTCATGTTGTTTTCTTTCAAGTTCCAATAAAGCTGAATCACTTGTTAAGAGCTGGCTGAAGTCTTATACTTATCATTGGCAACGAGGATGGGATATAGCAGGTAGGTGGCCCGCTGAACCAATGCCATCATGGCAGATGAACCCGAACTGTCTGGGACCATGGAAGAAGACAATCAACATCCTGCCAACCCACCGCTGACGTCAGCTCGGAGGATGGCAGCCAGCACTAAATTCGAGGCATTTGAGCCAGAGCTGGAAGACTGGGACTCATACATCACCAGGTTTGAGTTCCATCTGCGTGCCAACCAGATAGAGGAAGAAGCCACAAAGACGGCAACACTCCTCAGTTTGTGTGGGAAGACTATATTCGACATAGCCCGGTCCCTGGTGGCATCTGCAGATATTTTGACAGTCTCCTTGATGGACCTCAAGAGCAAGTTAAAAATTCACTTCTCGCACAAGCCATCACAGATCGCCTGCCAACACACTTTCTACAAGTGTGACCAAAGGGCGGGCAAATCGGTTGCCGATTATGTCACAGCGCTACGGAAGGTGGCTAGAACCTGCAACTTGCCCAACTTAGAGGCGGCGTTGCTTGAACAGTTGATGTGCAGCTTGCGAAACGAGAAGTTGCAACAACAGCTGTTCGCAAAGTCGGAGTTGTCCTATGCCATGGCACATGCCGAAGCCATTGCAGCTGAAGCCGCAGAATGGTTGACAAAGGTAGTACAACAAGCTACCAGCCCAACCAGCCAACAACTGGAAAAATTGGTGCATCACGAGTCCATGGGTGAGTCCGAAGGAGAGGATGATGAAGTGCATAAGACACAATTTGCTACAGCCAAGTGCAGTACCGAAAAAGCAACATCAAGGCGAGCCTATGTGGGGTGTGGGGGCGACCATGACCGAGATCGCTGCTGGGCCCATGATGTCAAATGAAGGGCCTGTGATAAGCAGGGGCACTTGGCCAGAGTGTGCCACACTGCAAGTAAGAAGAAATCACCACCGTCTTCTCCGTGACAGAACCGCAGGGCACAGGGCACTAGTACTGCAAGGCCAGTGGACTGTCACAAGACGACCTGCTTTTCCTATCCTATGACCGTGATGAGCACTGGGTCGCAGACCAGGAAAAAGATCCACATTACCGTACTACTGGATGGGGAACTTGCGTGATGGAGGTTGACTCTGGGTCAGCGCTGACCGCCATCTCCACAGAAACGCTACAT
Organism: Gekko gecko; assembly: GCA_029375565.1. Lineage (NCBI taxonomy): Eukaryota > Metazoa > Chordata > Lepidosauria > Squamata > Gekkonidae > Gekko > Gekko gecko. Next base: position 209,117,175 of record JAPDNY010000005.1, on the reverse strand, counting down.
CGCCTATTTCTGAAGAGGAGTCGTCGCCATTTGGCGCCCAGCCAGATGCATCTATCAGATTTCCAAGGTTGACGCATTCCGGTGGCCGGTGCAGCATCATTCGAGGTACAGTTCAAAGGGTTCAAGAAAATGCTGAGCCTCCTTGTCGCCGAGGGGCGTAGGGCCAGTTTACTCGGTCTGGACTGATTCGAAGCCCTTGGCATAGCAGCGACAGAGGTGAATCAGGTTTACCAAAATAAATTGGGTTCAATTTATTCAGAGTTCCCAGCAGTTTTTGATGGGTCACTGGGAAAATATACTGGGCCACCCATGACTTTTGACTTAGACCCCTCTGTGGTGCCCATCAGACTGAAGGCCCAGCGGGTTCCGATTGCTCTCCGACTCCGGATTGAAGTGGAGTTGGACAAACTTGTTGCACAGGGCATACTAGAACCCGCCTCTCACATTAGGTGGGAGACACCCATTGTAATGCCAGTTAAACCAGACGGGTCCCTTCGCATTTGTGCCAACTACAAATGCACCATAAATAGAGCATTGCAGCAACATGCATACCTGATGCCCGTGATAAGTCACGTTCTAGCGTCTCTTGCAGGAGGGCAGATCTTTGCAAAATTGGATCTTGCCCAGGCCTACCAGCAGTTGCCGGTGGACCCGAGTGCGGTAGAGGTACAAACAATCGCCACACACTGAGGGGCATTTAAGGTCAACCAGCTACAGTTTGGTGTAAATGTGGCCCCGGAAATTTCCCAAGGTTTAATGGAGAGTTTATTGCGGGACATACTGGGAGTAGTGCCCTATTTTGATGACATTTTGGCTGCCGGTGCTAACGAAACAGAGCTAGCAGAGTGCATCAGGGCAGTACTGAGTCGGTTCCAAGAGGCCAGACTCGAGGTCAAACAAAAGAAATGTCAGTTTGGGGTTCCTAGGGTTGAATTCCTCAGTTTCCTCATTGACGAAGAGGGAGTGCACTGACTGACAGTAAGGTTGTGGTGATCTGACAAGCACCACAGCCGACAAATAAAAAAGAACTGCAGTCATTTTTAGGCATACTGAATTTCTACCACGCCTTCTTGACCCACAAGGAATCCATCGCCGAGCCGTTACACCGACTGTTGGAAAAGGGGGCTAAGTGGGGTGGGGTCCGCAACACGACCAGGCGTTCACGGCTATTAAGGTACTCTTGGTCTCTAACTGTGTCCTAGCCCATTTTGATGAGAGCAAACCACTTGTTCTCGTGGTCGACATATCACCCTTCAGCATAGGTGCCGTCCTGAGTCACGTCATGCCAGATGAGTAAGAGGCACTGGTGGCATATTATTCTAGGACTTTGTTACCAGCTGAAAGGAACTATGCCCAAATAGATAAGGAGACCCTCGCCTTGGTCACGGGCATAAAAAGTTCCATGGTCACTACCACAAACCCCTCTTAGGGCTGTTTGCTCCACACTGACAGACCCTCCCAGATTCTGTCCCAGCATATGCTGCACTGGACCATGTTCCTGTCAGCATATGAATACGATTTTGAACACTATCTGGGTAAGGCTATCAGACATGCTGATGCGCTGAGTCGGTGTCCGGTTCCAGGACCAACCATCGACCCCACGCCGGCCTGTGAGGTGATAGAAGAGCTTCCGCAGCCTCCAGTACACACCTCTGACATCACTTCAGGGTCGGCCAGGAACTCCACACTCGCCCAAGTTCTGAACTGGGTGTGGAGGGGGTGGCCGGTGGGCAGTTTTGATGCTGAGTTCCAACCCTACAATTCTAGGCAACATGAACTGTCGGCTCACAAGGGCTGTCTTTTGTGGGGAAATAGGGTGGTGGTTTTCCCCAAACTACGCAAGCAGGTTCTGGAGGCTTTGCATGCTCATCACCCAGGCATAGTTCGTATGAAAGCATTGGCCTGGAGCTATGTGTGGTGGCCGCACATAGACCAAGAAATAGAAGAGTGGGTAAGGTCTTGTCAAACTTGCCAAGAATCTAGGCCAGACCCTCCTCATGCCCTGGTGCAACACTGGGAGTCCACACATCGACCATGGTCCAGGTTGCACATTGACTTAGCGGGCCGTTCCAGGGGCAAGTGTTCTTAATAATAGTAGACTCTTATTCTAAGTGGCTGGAGGTTGTTCAGATGTCCGCTATGACCTCAGCCACAGTGATCAGAGCCCTTCGCCGTATAATTGCAACTCACGGCCTGCCAGATACTATCGTGTCCAATAACAGAACTCAGTTCAGGTCCACTGAGTTTCAGGACTTCATTAACAACAACCAGATCAAACATATTACATCAACACCATTCCACCCGTCCACCAATGGACAAGCCGAGCAAATGATGTGCTCCACCAAGGACGCCCTCTGCTGAATGGTCCAGGGGGACCGGAGCCAGAAGCTGGCATCATTCCTGTTGTACCAGCATATCACACCACACACTGCAACTGGAAGGAGCCCCGCTGAGCTCCTGATGAACCAATACCTGATGTTACTCCTCGATTGGCTACACCCAGACCTGACATCGGACAAACCTCTGCAGAGGAAAGCCCAGACAGCACCACGATCGTTCCAGGTAGGAGATGCTGTTTTCGCCAGGAACTATGGGGAAGGACACCTGTGGCTCCCTGCATCCGTAACCGTGGTCACCAGAACACTCTCATACATGGTAATGACCTTGGACAGTAAGAGTCTAAGATGACACATCGATCAACTTCAGCGGCAATGGGCAGATGCACACATCGAAGTCTGCTCGGAGGCAACTGAAGGTCCAGTGCCGACTACTGAACAGACAGAGCCTCGGAACTCTGGGAATACCAGAGACCCCATGAACTTAGAGCCAACCACAAAGTCAGAGACTGGGCAGCCCCCAGTCTTAGACACCGCTCCTGCCGGTCCATTGACACTTAGTCCGGCAGCGGACGAGGACAGCCAAAGAACTATGGGCACAGAGGCAAAACCCCCAGCCGGGACATTACAGAGGTCACAACGGAGTCAGTGTTATCCGTCACATTTAAAAGATTGTTTGCTCAGGGACTGATTTATCTTAGGGGGGAGGGGTGTTATGTATTGTGCATACATACTGGATGTCTAAGCTTCTTCCTAAACTCCTTATGAGCTAGGTATCGTAAACTGAATGTTCTGATTGGCTGTTTTGCACAATAGACCAATCAGAGCCTAGGAAAGGTTTTGGAGGAAACAACAACTATTGGCCTTTATGCGAGAGTTATGATTGGTTGTTAACCCGCTAGGGGGTGTGGTTATGCAAGCCAGGAAAGTTTAAAAGAGAGCTCTCTGCTCCACTATTTTCGTGTTTTCTGTCAAGTTCCAGTAAACCTGAATCACTTGTTAAGAGCTGGCTGAAGTATCATACTTAACAGATACAGAGGAGAAAGAAGCGGGGGGGGGGGGAGATCACGTGCAGTGCCCTGAGCTCCTGGAGGAAAGAACAGGACAAGCAGAGCATCCAAATAGTCACCTTGTTACCTTTCATTATCAGAGGACCTGCCCTTCCAGGAACAGGTTAAGAATGAAAAATCCTTTGCATCCCTGTTTTTGTGGAACATTTTACGTAACTGGCTCACACTAAACAAGGAGAGACTCAGCTGATTCATCCACCCAAGACATTTCCATGAATGCAGGTTGGAGAAAGAAAAGCAATCAGATTCCACAGATCTCTCCACCCTGGTTTTCTGGCTAAGGGGAAAGAGATTTTATTTGCATTTCCTTTGAACAAGTTTGCACCCATAACACCATGTGACCTTCAAGGTGACCTACAGGAAGGCGTTGGTGTAAAAAGTTTACTCTCAAGTCACAAGAGGTGTGCATTAATGAGAAAGCACCAGGCCTAGCACCCTTCCTCCCACTACAATACCAGCATACCCCAGTGGCAATTACGTCTCCACTGAGGCCTGGTTAATACTGGAATTTCCTAACTGCTCCTACTCCTGATTGGGATAACAGCACTATGAAGTATAAATAACTGGCCTATGTGCAGCCCAGCATCCTCCCCTCCTCCTATCTTGACTCTATACCTCTTACAAACAGAGGATTATGAGAGATTCATGGACCTTTCCTTTTCAAAAGAGGAACGTGTGAGGAATGTCAGCAAAAAAGCATGTCTGTAGTAGCCTGCTTATTGTTTAACTGTTTTGCACTGGGCTGTTAATTCACATGTTCAGGTTAACTCAGATGGATGTGCTTTCATTTATGAGATCCAGTGGGGCATCAAATGAAACTAGAGTGCAGCAGCACCTTTAAAGACTAACACATTTTTCAGGGTATAAGCTTTAAGTCAAGTTCACTTTATCAAATGCTAAGTTTGGTGCACTGGGTCAGAATAGGATCTGGGAGACTCAGGTTTGAATCCCCATCCTGCCAATCAAAGCTTTCTGGGTGACCTTAGCCACTCACACATTCTTCGACTAACCTACATCACAAGGCTGTTGCAAGGATAAAGATGTACACTGCTTTGGTCCCCATTAAGGACAAAGGCAGGGTATAAATTAAGTGAAATAAATAAACTTTGGTATCCTTGAAGCCGCTCAGAAATTTAAGAGACAGCATGTGTAACTCATCTGTATATAAGAAAGCCCACTGAAGAAGAAAGGAAGAAGTCAGGCAGGTGTTTTGGTAGTCTATCAATTTTTTAAAAAGTAACATGACTTCAATTCCAGTTGTTCAAATAGATTCAGATGATTGCGAGGAAGGGCCAAGTCATACATTACAGAGTCCACACGTCTCACCAGAACTTCCATTGTCCCGCTAGGCTGGACAAAAACCATTTTTTACGAGATGGAGGCCATGAAGTACCATTAGAAGATAGTGTTGCCTATGACAATCAAAGCCATCTATACCTAGTAGCTTGACTGAAGTCAACAAGGACATCAAGTCTCCAAAAAAGCTTACCTTTGACATGGTAGATTGTTCCAAAATCAGGGATTGCATTTGAACTTGAAACATTGCATACCTTTCCTGAAATGGGGGGAAAAAATGTAATGTTAATACATGCATACGTCAAAAGCTGACGACAGGCTAAGAGGGAGTTTAAATGGATTTTATTGCCAGACAAATGCATCAGTGATTTAATTTGTAAATAATCACATAATGGAAAACTCCATCAGCCAATACCAGTTCCATACAAGGAACCTTCAAGTAGGATAATGATTTGCAGGTAATACAAAACTAGTCAGAATTGTAAATACAGAGGACATTTTTTTAAAGAAGGCCTTGACAAACAGAAGAACTAAATCAAGCCATGAAAAGAACACGCACCACTTTGGAGTCACTCTTCAGCCAGGCCCTCAATCAAGGCTACCTGGCAGAACATATCAAATATGAACAGCTAAAAGCCCTAGTGGCTTCATGACTACAAAGTTTTGAATGATGTAATAAAACAAGGATTAGCTAGTTTTATTTTTCACAACCATATGGGCTCAGCTTGCCAGAATTAAACACACAGATGCCTTTGATTTTAAGCTGAATTTAAAACTGCTTTAAGTCTCTCCAGACTGTACCCTGTGAAAGAAGCATCCAGGTAACTTCTCACTGCTTTATCCCACTTGTTTCCACAAAACAATGGCTACGATCACATACACTAAATAATCCACTTTCAATGCACTTTCCAACTGGATTTTTATTGTGTGAACGGGCAAAATCTAGTTGGAAAGTGCACTGGAAGTGGATTGGAAATGGATTATTTAGTGTGTGTGATCATAGCCCAGATCTCTTTCTTTTGTTAGCTATGATAACAAAATGAAACCTCCACCTCCAGAGGCAAAGAGCCATGGGGCAAACAGGATAGGCTGTTGCAGGGTAGGTTGCTGCCTTGATGCCCTGCTGGTATGCCTCTGGTTGGCCACTGCTGGCATGCCCCCAGTTGGCAACTGGCCCCTGGGGTGTGATCTAGCGAAGCTCTCCTTAGTCCCCCCTCCTTAGTCCTATTGATCTCTGTAGTCTGGAGATCAACTGTAATTCTGGGAGAAACCCAGGCCCTACCTGGAGGTTAATACAAAAACTAAGGGTCATAGTGTGAGGAATATATGGAAAAATACATGACACTGTGTATAATAAATGCTTAAAGAAGCAAAAAAATAGATCTACATTATTTTTCTATACTATTATATAAATATTGGTGTCAAGTATTATCAAACATAGGTTTCCCCAGAACAATACATCAATATGCAAGTTTACATGATGTTCAAACGTTCAGACAGCACCTTGTCACTTTCACAATCACTAGTCCCACGGGACTGTAGTAATCTACCCATATTGAATACAGTCTTTTTCACGGACAGTGATGTACATACAGGACATAAGCTGCAATAGATTCTCTTTGTGAGTATAAAACTCTTAAAATAGCAAATATTTTCTAGGGTCCCTGTCAGTTATGCTGCCATTGCGGGTATGGAGGGCAGATAAGTTTTTGGCAAGACTCTGACAGTCCCATTGGAACCCTTGCAGCAAACATAGTAACTTATTTAGGAGAACATATCTCTCAAGTTCTATCAAGCAGCTGTCCTTGAAAAAATATTCTATTTGATACGGTTAAATTAATAGAGTCCCATGAGACTAGTGATTGTGAAACTGACAAGGTGCTCTTTGAATGTTTGAACATCGTGTAAACCTGCACTTTGATGTTGTTCTAGTGAAACCTTTGTTTGATAATACTTGACACCAATATTTGGACTAGTGATTGTGAAACTGACAAGGTGCTCTTTGTGTTAAGTATGGACAACTTAACAATGAAGTGATTTCAGCAAGTGATTCAGCTTTATTGGTAACAGCAACTCCAACTCAGAACACACCAACAAACACCCACAAAACAGCGGAGCATAGCTCCTTCTTTTAAACTCTCCCGGGCTGTCAAAGCCACACCTATTGTCAGATAAGAACCAATAACAATGCAGGGATAAAGGCCAATCAGGACCGTTCCCTCTCTGATACCCAATCACTATGTGAGAATGTATTTACAAAGGTTTCGCAGAAACCGACCAATAGTAATGCGACATCTGAAGAGCCACATTCTGACTCAAGCTTAACATGTGAATAGATAGCAGCAATTCACATTCAGTACATAACACTTTGAATGTTTGAACATAGTGTAAACCTGCACTTTGATGTATTGTTTTGGGGAAACCTATGTTTGATAATACTTGATGAAGGAAATATATAAAAATACATATATTTATTAATCACAAATTTAAAATTATATAAGGGCCCAATCACACGTTATGTATAAATAACAAACAATAAAACACAAGGGCTTATAAATCTGACCTGACGCATTTCGGCCTACACAGGCCTTCCTCAGAGGTCAATAGTGAGGAACATATTGGCTATTATAAAAATATAGTACAATCATGTAAACACAAAGCATAAATTCAATAAGGACCAGAAGCAAGTTGTTTCAAGATAAACCAGCAGGCACAGGGTAAAAAATAAATGAGGCCTCTAATAGTGCAGTCACATGCCAAGTCTTTGCTTGAGGATTATTTGGCTCTACAATCATAGGAAGGTGATTCCTGGATCAGAAGTTTATATCTGAGAACCACTTGGCATGTGATTGCACTATTAGAGGCCTCATTTATTTTTTACTCTGTGCCTGCTGGTTTATCTTGAAACAACTTGCTTCTGGTCCTTACTGAATTTATGCTTTGTATTTACATGATTGTACTATATTTTTATAATAGCCAATATTTTCCTCACTATTGTCCTCTGAGGTACGCCTGTGTAGGCCAAAATGTGTCAGGTCAGATTTATCAGCCCTTGCGTTTTATCATTTGTTATTTATACATAATGTGTGATTGGGTACTTATATAATTTTAAATTTGTGATTAATAAATACATGTATTTTTAGATGTATTTTTATATATTTCCTTCATTAAGTTTTTAATATTGGTCCCCTTTCTTACATTTGACTAACCTTTGTCAGGTTCTGGATTCTAGGTTTTAGGTTCAGTTTTTGTCCCCTTCCCCTTTTTTGTCCTTGATAATATTTGACACCAATACTTATATTATAATATATAAAAATTAAAAAATAAAAAGCACAAAATAGCATAACCTTAAGCATACATCTATTATACACAGTGTCATTTAGTTTTCCATACCTACTTGGAGGTTGGCAAGCCTACTCCCAGAAGTGATTCCTGTATTAAACATGCTGGAATGCTGCTGCCTTATCATATCTTGTAACTTCCTCCTCTTTAGGAAGGATTGCCACACAAGTTCTTATGCATCCTATTATGGCCACTTTTGCCTTCAATCAACCCAACAGCTAAGATGTGCCATCAGTATTCTGAACAGTTATGGCTACTGAGAATGAATCTCAAACTGTGCTTCTTCAGTTGGTTCTCTTCTCACAACTTTGTCTAGTTCCTCAGTTTGTCAGGGTCATTTCTGAAACTTCGGTCTTCTCAGTATTCTCAACTCTCACTAGCTTTGTACCACCTGCAAGTCATTCATGACAGCCAGTGTGGTCCAGTGAGCAGGCCTGCTTCTAACACAACCTGAATGACCTCGAATTCAGTTCTTCCACAGCTAACTTAAAATGCCATAACAAACAGTGGGGTGCAAAAAAAACAATACCAAATGTTTTGGGGTGTATGCTATACTCACCATTTTAGACTGTGCTGTGTATGCTAACCACAACCAGCACAGCAACTGGTACAGTCTCAATAGGGCTTGCAGGCATCAGACATGTGGAGCCAGCATGTCCATAGGGCCGGCTCCAGGGTTTTTTGCACCCTAGGCGGGGCTACCTTCTGGCACCCCCCCCTGCGCGTGCCCACCAATCACGGGTTGCCAACTTCCAGGTGGGGTCGGGAGCCTCCCCCAGTGGGCCAGTGACAGTCTCCCCCTGCTTCTCCCCCCATGCCTTCTTCGCCGATGGACTTTCAGCAAAGCCACCGCTGTTCATTCAGCGCCAGCCAAGAGCCAGGAATGTGAGATTGAGAGAATGGCCAGAAGGGCGGGGGGGGAGAGAGAGATGGATGGAGCTTCGAGGGGAGGTGGCTTTGGAACTGCCCTTCAGCGGGGCCGCTGCCGCTGGTTGGGCTCTCTGGGGGCACCGTCGGCTACCTGCTGCCCCCTTCCCGGCTGGCCCCATGCCCTTCGCTTGCAGATGACCGGGCTGGTCTGATCCGGCACCCCTCCCTCCCCCTCACCCCTTCCTGGCCTGCTGGGACTCTGCACCAGGAAGGGCTTTGCCTCGGGTGGGGAGTGAGGAGGGAGGGGGCGGCCCTCTTTTCCCGCCAGTCCCGCAGCCCGGCGCCTCCGACGACACCTCAGAAGCACATAGAGGCGCGCCCAGGGAAGACGGGGAGACCGGCCACCTTTGGATCCCCAGAGCCGAGGACGAGGGGGAGGAGGGGCCACAATGCTCTCGCTCTCTCTCTCTCGCCCAGCAACATTGAGAAGCTCATTCTCCCCCCCTGCTCAGCGCCCAACCGCCCCCCCATCCCAGGGAAGCTGCTATCTGGCAGTTAGGAAGGGGGCCTGCCGTGCCTGCCTCCCCTCACTTGCAGAGAGGCTGCCCATGCCTGACCCCCCCCTGCACCTACCCACCCAGAAACGAGCGGGGGTCTCTTCTTGCCACCGGACATGGACACATGTTATTCCTGAGCCTTCCGCCGGGGCATTCTTTGTTGGCGGCTGCGGCCCCGCCTCCTCTCCCCCCTAGGGAGAGGGGGAGGGCAGGCAAGCTCTGCTGCCGCCTGGGGCGCTCTTCACAGGCGGCGGCGGCTTTTCACGGGGGGGGCGGTGCACTTTGGCGCCCCTGTGGCTGGCGCACTCTAGATGAGCGCCTAGCTCACCTAGAGGACGAGCCGGCTATGCATGTCCACCACCCTCCAAAATACATCCATACACAAACTAGGAAGCCCTAAGGAAACTTATTTTTCAGCCTGGGTTCCCCTTCTAGAACAGTGGTCTTAGGTACTCTTTAAGCACATATACAAATAAGTACTTCATGGTAACTTCATTGCATAAAGCAAAACAATGCTAGATGAAATTGTCCTCAGGCTTGTTTGGCTCTCTGTTCTTGACAAACCCACATTCTTTCACTTTGCCAAGAAGATGACTTGCAAGAAAGACAGAGTAACAAGCTTAGAATTTGTGAATGGTTCTGTCTCATAGACTTGGACTAAACTGGCATTCATTTGGGAAATCAGAATCCTGTGACAAAAAGAATGATAATGTGTTGTAACAACAGCAGAGGTCTTCTTCTCAAGGGACATCCAGTATGAGGACATGGTTGTGTTACTGTGGGCATCCTTCTGGGCTGGAAAGAGGGGACAGATGGGTGTGCATGTCAAAAGAAAGCATAAATTAGAGCTGGAAACATGGGAGACAGCAACAGAGATACTCCTGTGAGCTGGCCCAAGCAAGGGGATGATGCACATGCTCTCTGTTGGGGTCTGATATGCAGGGCTAGTGCCAGGTTTTTTTGCACACTAGGCGAGGCTACCTTCTGCCCCACCCCCCGTGCACCCACCAATTTTCAAAAATAAATGCAATTTAGGAAGAATGAAAAACACAAAATTCAAAATTGCTAATTTCTTTTTTTAATTGCAAGAACAAGTAATACAATCTCTGATTTTCTCTCTCAAACAGAAAAACACAAATCACAAAGCATTTTGAAAAATCCTGTTAATTGTGATGTCGAAATTTAAGTCTCTTTAATGCTTTCATTTCAGGCACATCAGAATCTCATTTTGTGTGCACTTTCCTAGGCATGTTGCCTTTGAATACATGAAACTTCCTTCTACTGAATCAGGCAATTGGTTCGTCTATTGGTTACTGAATGGTCACTATTTTCCATTCAGACTGACAGCAGATCTCAGGCAGAGGTCTTTCCCATCTCCTTTTGACAGTTAAAAGAGGGACGGAGAAAGGCACAGAAAGAAAGAGAGCACGCTGGGGGAGGAGAGATGGGGGGAGAGATGGGGGGAGAGATGGGGGGGAGAGAGAGACAGAGGAGGGACAGAGGCAGACAGGGGAAGAGGGGGAGGACAGAGACAAGGACTGTGAGAGAGAGAGAGAGATAGGGGGAAGAGAGAGCAAGACAGAGAAAGAGAGAGAGAGAGACGGGGGGGGAGAGGAGGGTGCCCACATCCTTCCCACCCCACCTGAGTTTGCATGCGCACACACACACACCCTCCTTCCTCTCTTGATGGTGCTGACCGCGGCAGACCCACAAGGGCTGCTGAGCCACATTGCCGAGGGGGAAGGAGGGCGCGCATGGTCTTCCCTCTCTACCCTGGCTTGTGCACGCGCACACACACACATATTCACTCGGGAGGGAATTCACCGCTGCCCTCATCCTCTATAGCTGTTCTCCCTCCCTCCCTGTCTGCAGCTTGGCTTTTGCCCCAGCCCTGGGTCCCAGCTCACCTCCATGGTCCTTTGCCCTCCCCCTAGGCACAGTTGACTGGCCCATCACAGGCATGGGAGGGGCAAGGGAATGGACTTGAAGGGCTGGATGCAGAAGAAGCGGTAGCCAGGGTTCCTGGGCCAGCTTGATTGGGAGACAGCGGGTGAACGTGAATGGGGAGGGGAGGGGAGATCTTCTTCTAGGATGCCCAGGGGAGAGTGGGACCTATGGCCTCGCAGGTGCTGGCACCCTCCACCATCCTGGAGCCATTCTCCAGCCTGTCCCTGCCAGCGGGGAAGGAGAAGTGCCCTCGGCTCCTGCGTCACACCAGGTAGCCTTACTCCCACCCCTGCCATCAGTTCTGCACTTCTCTGATGTCTGCACTTTAGGCAGTCGCCTAGGTTGGACTAATGGTAGCACTGGCCCTGCTGATATGGAATAGTGGATCTGCTGCCCTGTTGGAGTGCCTACTTGTATAACTGTAAATAAAAGAAGTACTACAAAGAACACTGCAGGTCTCTGGATCCTCCAAAGGGAACCAACCTAATTTAAATGCTGTACCAAGTGGAGCAAGCATTACAATTTTAATTTGTTACAACACAACCAAGGGAGGAGGAGAGGGCAGAGAGGAGTCTGGTGATATTTTGCATAATTTCCACCCCGAAATCAGAAGCTACTGACAAGATAGAAAAAGAAACCGGCACAAGAACTACACCCAGGGCTATTTTCGGGCAGGAATGCACAGGAAGGGAGTTCCGGCTGGCTCTTGAGTTGTTAGTTTGGGGGTATAGCCATGTTTTTTTGTAGAAAAAGCCCAGCAGGAACTCATTAGCATAATAGGCCACACCAACAGCAGAAACTGATTAGGATTGGATACATTATGGGTGTGTGGCCTAACATGCAAAGGAGTTCCTGCTACAAAAAAAGGCCTGGGTTTTGACAACAAACAAGGTAAACAGAATAAGAAGCAAAAGGTGGGTGTGGCTGGATGACCACACTTCTGGTAACACAGGGGTGTGGCCTAATATGCTAATGAGCTATGCTGTCGGGGTGTGGCCTAATATGCTAATGAGTTTCTGCTGTTGGGTGTGGTCTATTATGCTAATGAGTTCCTGCTGGGCTTTTTCTACAAAAAACCATGGCTATACTCCCAAACTAACCTAAGTCTATACAAAGAGACCCACTGTCAACAAGCCATCCCAAGCCCCCCCCCCATAGAACTTACCACTCATTAAAAAGCTCTGGTACACTTAAAAGTGCTCTGGAACAGAGAAGCCAACACACCCTAAAAAGTGGGCTTGTGGCTTCCTTGATGTCAGCATTTTCTGCACAGGGGGCGAGTCCTTAATTTGCAGGTAGAACAAAACTGCCTGGCATGAAAGGCAGTGAAATGCCACTTTGAAATATAGTTTCTATTCCTGCGGCTCCTGTGCCACCACCCCTCCAACCTGCAAAGCTGCTGGGCAGATTGGGGGAGAGGAGCTTATCCAGAACAAGCAGCTCAGTTAGTGGCTCCCAGCTAGGGCTGAAGCACAACACAACTTCTAATTGAAAGCTGAAGACCTGGGAGGTAACAGGTCCTTTTCCATCCATATCAGCATTTTCTCGGCAGACGCCAGGGCTGTGCTTCCCCAGCCCACTTACATGTGCTGCCACGGGTCTCCTCTACAGCAACAAGTCTGGAACAGGTCTCTAGTCTGGGGCAAGCACCAGCCGGCTATCTAGCACAGCAAAACATAGCTCAGCAATTATAATTTTCAGCCTTTCTATTTTTATTTTGCTGTCTATGCAGCCAAAACATCACAACTTGGGCACTGTTTAGAGAAGGGCCCCATATATACCAGGCACCCCCATTTTTCCAGAAGAGCCTTTATTTCCCCATCTCTGGTATGTCCAATGTAGCCTTTTGGGAATGTCTTCCTAAAATTGTACTAATATGAAGTGCTAGAGCTGCCATTATTCAGGGCTTGATTCCCTAGCCAGGGCCTCTAGAAATCTCTCTGTACATCCTGTCACAAATGCACACACACAGAAACATACCCTAATGTACTATGTAGAATACCATCTACTTCTACTATGATTGGCTCATTTTAAAGAGAAAATAGCAGATTATTTTATTTATGCTCCACTTTCACCCAAAGCAGCTTATAGCATTCTCCTCTTCATTTTATGCTCACAACAACCCTGTGAGGTAGGTTAGGTTGAGAGTGTAACTGGGTCCAATATCATCCAGGAAGCTTCTGTGGGAGAGTGGGGAATCAAACCTGAGTCTCCCAAATCCTAATCCAACACTAATCACTGCACCATGGTGGACCATTAATTTTTTTTTTTTAAGGGCATTGTTAACCTAACCTACCTTTTTGGCTTGAACAACAATTCAGGGCCAGTTGCTCTGGGCTAAATGAATATAAGTGGTAGAAAGAGATTTCAGAGACAATGAAGGGGGTCAGCATGTACTCCCATTTTCATCTGGTGGATGCTGGGGGTTATAGGATCATGAACACTTCTGTTATGTATTCAGTTTACTGTGTTATTAGATGTGAGCTTAGGTCACAGTTCCATAGAAGCCCAGCATTCTAAAATACACAACTGGATCGGTCAATGCTGCAAACAGACCAATCCGGAGAGTCCTTGACTTTCGGCGGGAACAGTTCTCATTGGTCCCAAGCACTGTTTTATGATTGGATGTTACTGTTTCAAGAGGTGTGGTTTTCCTAGCTCAAAATGTATATAGTTGGCTTGTTCTGTGTGCTGTTTGTTGTGTTCTGAGCTAAATAAAGAAATCACTTGTTTGAATGCTGCCTTGGTCTCAGTACATAATAACTTCTGAACACAAACACTCTCCTGCCCTCTCTCATGTTGGGCTGCTGCAACCTGTACTAAGGACAGGTATATGACAGACACAAATTTTGTTTGCTACATCAGCAAATAAGTAGGACACACTGCACTCAAAAGCACAAACTCAGAATTACAGAAGAGCCAGATGCCACAAGAAGCCTGAAGAAGTTTCCCATCCCATTAAGGCAAGTCTGCACAGTGTGCAATCCATCCAATTGGACACAGGCTGCTTCCACATAGGGATTCCCCCCCAGGCCACCTCCCAATGCAAACAGGAGCATCCACACAACACTGTATTCATTCAGAATATTACTCATGGACTTCCTTAAAATAGAAAAACAAATTACATTAAAATACACAGCAACAAAAAATATATAACAACTGAACACGCAAAGAATTTCAGCTCAGCAACTGTACAAATTGGCTTGGCCAGGGTGGGGGAGCAGCAACCAGGAACGGCAGAACACACAAATATCCTCTCCGGAAGCCACCACAACTGACAGCAGTCAGCAGATGCCTACTGACCGCTTAGTACAATTCAAGGCTATTTTGAGGCAGAGTTCCGGCTGGCTTCAGAGTTGGCCACACCCACTACAGCCAAAACCTCTGCATGCGTAGCTACAGAGGGAAGATCTGGAGAGCGACACCCCCCTGTGACTCCAAGGCAAGCGTGCCTTCCCTGGCCTGTCCAAGAGCCAGCTTGCCTGGGCTCCCCGCAGCCATGGGGCGCCCAGGCAAGCCAAGGGAAGGCAGTTTAAACTGCCTCTCCTTCCCTCCAAGGGCCGGCTTGCCCAGACTCCCCACAGCAGTGGGGCACCTGGGCAAGCCAAGGGAAGACAGTTTAAACTACCTCCCCTACCCTCCAAGATGTGGCTTGCCCCGGCAAGCCAAGGGAAGGCATGGGGTGTGGCCTAATATGCTAATGAGCTGTGCTGTCAGGGGGTGGCCTAATATGCTAATGAGTTTTGCCTGTTGGGTGTGGACTGTTATGCTAATGAGTTCCTGCTGGGCTTTTTCTGCAAAAAAAGCCCTGGTACAATCTGCAGAATCTTATCAGAGAAGTAACCTTATGAATCTCTTCTGGAAGGCAGTCCAGAGGGTGGGAGCCGCCACCAAAAGGGCAGTTTCTGTCACCGAAAACAAAAAACAACCTCCCAGAAGAAAGGAAACTCCAAAGAATTACTGGTCTGAATAGTGTTGGCAAGCAGGTCTATATGGGGAGAGCCAGTCTTTCAAGTATTTTAAAACCCTTGCTTCCTCTGTATAAACCAGCCAATATGAACATTCAACATCAGCAGAAAATCTAGCAGCTCCAACAGTACACAATCTCTCACCTGACCGGTTTGCAAAACTGGAAAAACCACAAGGTGTTATTACTTTCATATCAAATGTAAGTGCAAAAAGCCACAAAAAAGGAAGACCCAAGCCCCAGAGGCACTGCTAGTCATTTGTTTGGCCCAAGCCCAATTGCTTGTGTGCCTGTACATGCTTTTCACACAACCCCACCTGCAACAATCACAGTAGAAAAATGCTGCTTAGTGGTACACCACTGCTTAAGATCTTACTTGTGCTTGCTTGAGGTTTAAGTGAGTAAACCTTGGGCAGAGTGAAGAAAATCTGGAAAACATCCAATACATTTTAAAAAATGCTACCACTGTAAAAACAAAAATCAGGCTATTTTATGCAACTGTTATGCAGTTGTTAAAGCACATTTTGCATTTGTTCCCATTAAGGATATACTGCTGTCATTGTGCATGGGAAATCACTCACAAGTAGCTAATTGCTAGCAGTCCTAACTACATGCCAATGAGCAACAATGACTAGGCAGCAGACAAGCATTTCACATAGCAGGGTAAACTGTTATATAGCTTACTGGACATTTATACACCTCTGTAAAGCTGTAAGAGGACAAGGCTTTTACAGACTGCTGAACTGCAATTAGATAACGTAGCTGCAAGAACTCGGGGAGGGGGGAATCGCTCAGCAATGTGCTTCTATGTGAGGTATTACACCTTGGTTCCTTCCAGTGACTGGTAGAAGCTGCCACCCTGTAATCATTCCAAGCAGAAGTCAAAACCAGCAGGCAGTTATCCTATATATGGGCTTTTCTGCTTCCAATTACAGAGGCAAAGGGGAGTTCATATCATTGCAACTCCCCCATACAAAGCCATTCCCTATACACAGAAAACCAGCACATCAGGAAGAAAGCTAAACCAAAATTTCCCCCCATAGGCTAGATTTCCACATGCATAAACAGACATAAGAACATAAGAGAAGCCAATGTTGAATCAGGCCAATGGCCCATCTATTCCAACACTCTGTCACACAGCGGCCAAAATATACCAGGTGCCATCAGGAGGTCCAGCCAGGACACTAGAAGCCCTCCCACTGCTGCCCCCTCTAGCACCAAGAATAGAGTGCATCACCTGCCCCAGACTGAGAATTCCCATGGCTAATAGCCACTGATGGACTTCTGCTCCATATGTTTATGGAGGCACATTCAAAACCCATTTGATCTAGGTCCTTTTCCATCCATATCAATTTGATTTAGGTCCTTTTCCATCCAGAGAGTTGGGATATTGGTATTGCACCACACCAAGTATGTGCAACTGGATTATCCTGTGTGCAAACAAGCCAGTCCAGTTGTGTATCACTACTATGGCACAAATATGGCAGCCTTAGTCTTGTACTCTGATCTGTGCTGGCAGAGAGCAAGAATAGTAACTTTACTGCACAGATGTTGGGTGCATGGCAGGTGGACTTCATCTAGCTTGGCAAGTCACGCTATGCAGGTGAAGGCTACAAGTTTCTGTGGCCACACAAAGGAATGCTGTGGCCAGCAACATGCATCTTTGCCTGGTAAAGAGATAGTTGGAACAGAACTTTCAACTGGCAGCCTCTAGGGAGTGTAGGCAAACTCACCAAGCAGTTTCAAGTCCTCTGCACTTAAAACACATCTTGAGATCTATCTGTATGTGTGGGTGCTAAACCACTGAGGCCAGTTCAAATTATGGTCTTGCCTAGCCATTCCCTCTCTGGTTCTGCAGCCTCACTACCTTGCCCAGGAGGATGCTTCACTGATGCAATCCCACAGGAAAAGAAGCAGGCAGACCCATGCTGGAGACAGCTGGTGGTGTGTGGTAGAAAGACATAGAACGTTGACAGGCACTAGGCCTAGTGGTTAGAGCATCAGACTAGGACCAGGTTTAAATTACCCCACTCTGTCACAGAAGTTCCCCCTCTTAATCAAATCAAAACAACTGTTGATTTTATAACTTTAGCTTGTTATTTAGTTTCACTTAGAATATCTTAAAGAAGGGTGTCAAACTCATTTGTTATGAGGGCTGGATTTGGCATAAATGAGACCTTGTTGGGCCGGGTCACATGTGTCATAAAATGTAATGCCAGGTAGTGGAGATACAAACTTTATAAAGGACACAAACACAAAGGTTTTTTTTACTTAAAATAAAAACACACTTAAAACATTAGCACTCTTGCAATATTTTGTTTAACAGTGTCTGATAACTGACACATCTTGCTCTGAATTATAGCAGCAAAATTTCTGTGCTGTTGCAATCTTGAGTATGCTGTTCAGGTGTGAATCTGTAAGCTGCAAACCTACGATGATGCAGCAGCAACAGAACTGGAAGCAGCAGCAAAAGACAGCCAGTTCCATTACAGGCCTTATAGAAGCCATCTAGGGGCCTCATCCGGCCCCCGGGCCGCAAGTTTGACACCCCTGTCTTAAAGCATCTGCATCATGTTACATGTTAATTTGCTGTTCAGCCTGTATCTATACCTTTGAAATCTAGCTTCCTTTCCAATGGATTTGAAAAAGTGTGCATGCACACAAAAGCTCATATCTTGAACAAACCTTTGTTGGTCTTAAAGGTGCCACTGGACTCTAACTTTGTTCTACTGCTTCAGACCAACATGGCTGACCACCTAGAAGTTCAATGGGTGACTGTTGGCCAGTCATACTCTCTCAGCCCAGCTTACCTCACAAGGCTGTTGTGAGGAAAAAATGGAAGAGGGAACAAAGAAATGCTATAAGCCACTTTGGGTCCCCATTGGGGTACAAACAAGGCATATTCATCTAGCTAAATGAATAAGCAATGCTCACTCTTCAAAAAGGAACAGCAGAGTACAGGTTTCCAAGCTTGTCTAAGTATGGCATGTTTTCCCTTTTTTGCCCAAGAAAGTGTTACTGCTTCATACCCACCTTGCTCAGTTAGGCTCTGTGCTTTGAGCAGCAGTGATAGACAGAATTCAACAGGTGCAGCATGCCCCACTGCTGTATTTCTAGGCTGGGAGGAACTGCGACACCTGTTAGATTTCTGCCTTACACCCACCATTCTGCTTTACCCCCACAGAGCCACAACCAAGATAGGCAGAACCCTTCATGTCAGAAAAAGGTTGTGACGGGTACATAAAAAATGGCGGTGCCTCCAGTCCTACATCCTGTCTCATGCAGCAGCCAGCCAGGAACATCGGACACAGAGGCAGAGAGCCCTCCTCTGCTGCTGTCTCCCAGCCGTGGTCTTCAGAGTTCTGCCTTCTCTGAACAGTCACCGTCTCTGAAAAGTCAGCCATTGACTGTCTCCTCCATGAATCTGTCTAAATGCCTTTTGAAGCTACAGTAAAGCCTTCGCACTCCAAGACCAAACATCTTCCCTCTCACATCATAAGGTATATTAACACCCTTCTCAGGTGGGCCATCTTCTATTCAACACTACATGTCCCATGCTAGATTGCCAGGCTATTTCACACATTGAATAATTTCACATGTTGAAGAACATATTACAACCCCCTCGGAGACGGATGTAGACCTGGCTGCGGAAGAGGAAGCTGCCGCCATCAAATCATCTTATGACTTTAGAGGTAGAAAGTCTAGATAAAGGCAGAAGGACTCTGGAAATTGTCTTTATGATGCGAGCTGGAGGGGGTGCTCTGGAATCTCCTCATAACAAGTAACAAACTAACAATTCAGCTGAGATAGATAGGAACTCACAACACGCATTGTTTATTAACACTACTAACATTTAGCTTAATTCTAGGCTTGCCAAGAACTTGCTGTATTTAGGCAGGGGACGGATACGTCCTGGCAGGACCATCCCCGGGGGAAGGAAAGACGCGTGCATGATGCCGTCAACAGGAAGTGACGCTAGGCGACACTCTGGCAATGCGGCTGGAAACTCGATG
Organism: Gekko gecko; assembly: GCA_029375565.1. Lineage (NCBI taxonomy): Eukaryota > Metazoa > Chordata > Lepidosauria > Squamata > Gekkonidae > Gekko > Gekko gecko. Next base: position 209,097,777 of record JAPDNY010000005.1, on the reverse strand, counting down.
GTACCATCAAGTTTTCAGCCCCATTGCCAGAGCGTCGCCTGGCATCACTTCCTGGCAACGGCATGGTGCGTTACAGGAAGGACTGGTCCAGCCGGGGAACATGCATCCCCCGCTCCCATGCGGTAAGTACTTGGGAACCCTACTTAACACGGATATGGTCTCCTTCTCTTGGGGTTTTAGTATAGTGTGGGTTTACTTTTCTTTATCCCTAGATGTAGTTCCCTTTCTCTTTTTTCTTTTTAGTTTTAGTAGTATATGCAAAAATCAATAAAAAATCCCCTTTGGGGACCAAAAAAAAAAAGAACATATTACAAATATATGACCTGCTACAAGCATATAATCATATATTTTAATATGCTCATTCCCAGACCAAAAAAAAAAGCCCCTCACAAAAAAAACAGAAGTGCTTTCCATGCAGACATTTTTTTTAACAGCTGGGTATACACAAAGAACACAAGTTCATTGTTCATTACAAGATACATACAAGTACCTACAATATCCCAGACATAAACGGCATTTCAACATGGAAGCACCTTATATGCAAGGCTGAAACATCATCACTGACAACTATTTTTACTACCTTCTGATCCCGTGCCTCTAAGAGCAGCACCAGGACTTTGCTTATTTAATTCCTTTATATATACATCTTTCTTTCCCAATGGGGAACCAAAGTGGCTTACATCATTCTCCTTTCCTACATTTAATCAGCCCAACAATCCTGTGAAGGGTTACTGGCCTAAAGTTACCCAACAAGCCTCCATGGCAAAGCGAGGAGTCTAACTTGGACATCTCAGACCCTGTTCTAACACTATAACCACAATACCACACTGTACAAAAGGGCCCCAACTCTCACATCTAAACTGAACACACAATTTGCTCCATCAGTGTGAGTTTTATACAAAGCAGAATAAAACCATAAAAATGCACAGAATTACAGCCATTGCTTTCAAGGTCCATAAGAGATTCTCCTCCTCCTTCCCTCAGCCTTCCTAAGCAAACTACTACAAATACATTCACCACTTCAAAACAGTTCATCAAACTCAACAGCCTTATCTCCAAAGTACACATGAGGCTGCCTTACATCAGGTCCAACCTCTGAGCTATCATGGCCAGTATTGCCCGCTCTAACTGGCAGTGGAGGCAAGTGGAGACATTTCACACCATCTCTTACCTGGTCTTTTTCACAGAGGGTATCAGGGATTGAACTCAGGACTTTCTGCATGCCAAGCAGATACTCAGCCACTGAGCCACAGCCCTCCCCCCCAAACACAGCATCCAACTTCTGCCAGGTACCAGGTTGTCACGATTATTAAAATTGTCAACCAACAGTCCCACATTACCTTAATGCTTCCAACAGCACAGCCAATACACTGACACACAGCAAACAGATCAGAAGAATTTGGGACAGCATCAGCAGCAAGGAATGTAAACACCTCTTTTAGATTGTACTTTTTATCTGATTTTATTCATCTTAGACCCTGTTTGTATCTAATTCTAATTTACCCTCATATGCCATTAAAGGTTTTGAATTTTAAAAAAGAATGTAAACTCCACAGCACCAAGTGGGATTTTTACCTGACTTCTATATATCATTGCAATAGAAACTTACCTGAAGCAAAGCTCCACAGACAGAGAGCCAGCAGACAACCAAGCATCTTCACCCTGCTGTTTCTCCTTCCAACTTGCCAAGCACAAAAGTTTCACATGTCATTTAAAGCAATTCAGCCAGCCAATGGGAGTTGTAAAAACCTCTCTGGTGGGTGGAGCCACATGTATTTCTCCAAGCAGGTTTTTCTAAAGGGGGAGGTTTGGCTGAGCACGCACAGGAAATTGGCCAACCTTTTCCCTGGCAGGTCTCCTCTGTCTTGGTTAGTAAACTGACACATGCATATTAAAAAACAAACCATGAGTTATGCTGCACCTAGAAGATTCTCCAACATCTTCTAGCCAGAGTTCCCTCTAAGCTGAGTGAGTGTGAGCTAGCTCACAGTTCTTTAGCCTCCGGCTCACACGTTTTTGTCTTAACTCAGGAAGGATGACTCCAGAGCAAACTAATTTACGCAGTAGCCAAATCGCTCACTCACAACTTTAATGCCAGTAGCTCACAAGGTAGAATTTTTGCTCACAAGACTCTACAGCTTAGAGGGAACAGTGCTTGTAGCATTAGATTTTCATTTTTCCTCTCCTGATCTTCTCTGTGGCCATATCTGCATTAGTCTTTCCCACCAGTGTCCCTGCCTTTTGAGTCCATCTTCAAAAAAGCTGTCCACATTTGGTGTCATTTTCACACCTCAACTATGCTAGCATAGTTTCACACGTCCACATCTGTTTATCGCCCTCTGGGGTGGCTCCACTGTCATTGCACCTCTGCACTGCTTTAAAAGAATCTTCTCCAAACAACTCTTCAAACAAGCATAGAGAAAGACGCTGTCACAGCAGCACACAACTGATTTAAAATGCAAATGCAGATACGGCTTGTGTCAATCATACATGAAGGTTTTTTCATACTGGAATGTTACAATGATACTTCTATCTACGAGTTAATGTGCTACTTATGTGTAGCTTGCAATGCCAGTTGAACTTCCATGCCTGGAAAATGCTGGAAGTGCACACAACTGAGCACACACACACCTCACAGTTCAGTAATCCCCCCCCCCATATTCAAAGTTTAACAATAAAATCCTGTCCTTAAACTCATCCCTGATGAGGGTCATGTTTTTAAAAGGGTCATGTTTTTAAGTGTAATTAATTAAAGTTTAAAAATAGCTGCAGAGTTCTTTCCCCTGCATGTTTAAAGGGAAAGTCTGATGGCAAGATTGAACAGCTTCAGTTGCCCTTTTTGCTTCCACATACACAAAACAGCCATTTAGCTCAATTAGTTAAGTGTTGTGTTCACTGCACTAGGGTTCAAGACCTATGGTGGGCAGCTGCTTAAAAGTTCCACTGGACTCTTAACTGTCTTCTATTGCTTCAGACCAACATGACTGCCCACCTACTACTGTTCAATAGTACCTTCTCCCCCCCCCAAAAAAAAAAAAAGAAAAAAGCTTTCAACCATGGGGCTTGAACCAACAACTCTGATATCATGAGTACAACCAGGGGTCATTTGGAGCTGAAGTGTGCATGAGCGGAGTTCTGACAGTTAGAAGCACAGGTGGCAGCAGCAGCAAGCCCTGCCCCCACCTCCCAGCTGGAGTGCGAAGCAGCACATGTAGCATTCCTCCTGGGCTAGGAGGAGACAGAATGCGCCCCACCTCTCCTTTCCTCCCCCACCGCTCCAGCCCTGGCTCAGCTGCTGCCTCTAGCAGGCGGCCTGCCTGCCGGCCGCTCCCTCTATGTCACCCAAGCCCAGCAAGCCTGGATCCCGCCTCACCTGCCAGAGCTCCCCGCACAGCTGCAGGAAAAGATGCAGCCGAGGCGCCTCGCACCTCCAGCTCTCAGTTGGATGCTGTGGCCGCTTCCTCTGGCTTAGAGGCCTCCAAGTGAAGGGAACAACATGGCATCATGGCTTTGCCACCATGGGCCACTGTGCCGCTGCTGACCATCTGAGGCAGGCACACTGGAGACCTCAAGCTCACCTCTGCACCTTGGAGATGGTGGCGATGGGCCTTGGATGTGAGGTACTGTGCTCCTCTAATTTCTGTTGGGGAACCAAACAGGAACACCCCAGTGCCAATTTCTCTTGGGAAGCGCTCCCGAGGTTGGTGTTCTTGGCCAGCAAGAACCTCTGGTGGGCTGCCTTGGAGCCCTTGAAAGTGAGGGGAGAGTGTAAAGGTGAGGTTGGTCCAGCCTAGGCGCACCACACTCGGTCTGTTCTGAGAGAGGCATGAAATTATTTTTGAATTTATAGTAGCCCAGTGGAGAGGGAGGCTTCCCATTGGTTTTAGGTGATTATTGGCAGTGGTTAATAATGAATTATTTATGTTACCTTGATGTCAGCATATAAAACCCATGTCCCATGTTGTTAATTTCTAGGTTTATCTGTTTTGCCCCCACCCAGATGGTTTTATCATGATGAGTTCTTCTTTTACTGACCTCATCATCTGGATGACAGTCTGAAGTGGAGTTATAAGTACATTTATTTTATTCTGTGTCTCTTAAGGCCATTTGTTGAAAAACTTTGGACAACTTGACTGTATCAGAGTTTCCTTTGACACTTACTCGGGCATGTTTCTTGAAGCATTTGTGGTGCTGTTCTTTTTTCCTTTTTGTTTTTTAATCTTTGTTAAGCACTTAACAGGTTTTAAGTACTGAATATGTCAGGTGATGTGCAAGTTGTGCAAAGAGAGCAGAGTGCCATCCTGCACACTGCTGTCTCTGCATTATTGGCTGACATGAAGCTGCATTTGACTGAGTAAGACCCTTGGTCTGTCAGGGTCTGGATTGTCTGTTCTGACTGGTAGCGGGTCTCCAGGATTTCAGGGAAAGGTATTTTGCCTCACTTCCTACCTGATCCTTGTAACTAAAAGTGCCAGGGATTGAAACTGGGGCCTTCTGCATGCAAAGCAGATACTCTGACATGGAACTCTGGCCTCTTCCCTTAAAGGGGTTAAACAGAAGACTTTTAAAATTTCCAGAGACACTTTAAAATTTCCTTTTGCCCTGTGTGCAGCCGAGAAAGAACATTGGCAAGAAATGTGCACTCTGTGCATGTTCATGCTTTTCATTTTGCTGTTACTTAAAATGGTGTGGTACAGTTTCAAAGGGACAACTAACTGGGTTGTATAAAAGGAATGACAGGATTGCCCATTGGAAACAATGGGAGAGGCTTGAAAGCCCATCGGAGATAATGGGAGCGATGAATTCCAATAGACTTGCATGGGCTCCACTGAACTACATTGCAGCACACAAAAAGTTGCAAAGAAAATGTTGAATCGTTTTTCCATTAAGGTCTTTGGGCCCAGATAGGTGTCAGGTAGCCCTGTCATTGGGATGGAATGTAAGGGAGTACTTTTCTCCTCTCAGCCTCTCATCAGAACTGTTTTACTGCTTGTATGTTATCATTACTCTGATCTTATGGTGTCTCCAGCTGCAGGACACTACGCTGGGAATTAATGGCTTTTAACTTGTTTTTTTTTCCTTTGCCTGCTTGCTTTGCCCATGTGCACGAATTGTATTCATTGGCTTAATTTAGTCTAGGGGGGTGTTTGAATTCACTATAAGTCAGGGCCTCCATTATCCACGACCATTCCTGACACAAGCTGTATATGTGTCTTTAGTTATGATTCACCAATAAACAGATTCTTCTGAAGCCCTGTGTTGTGTAACCTGACTAAGGAACCTGACAAAAGGCTACTCTGGGACTGGAATGACAGCCCCCAGAGTGGAAAGACAGTCCCTAGGGGTGGAGCCTGAATGGTGGGTGTTGCCCCCTGACATACTTCCAGTGATGTCAGGGGGTGTGGCATATGCAAATAAGTTCTGCTAATGAGTTATGCTAATGAGCTCCTGCACCTCTTTTTCTACAAAATGACCCCTGAGTACAACACTTTTAAACTTTAATTAATTGCTGTTCAATAGTACCTTCAGACTTTCCCTTGAAACATGCAGGGAATTAAAAAAAACTCCTTGGCACAACCCTCCCTGCAGGCTGTGCTGCCCTCTTCCACCACTGGCAGGGTGGTGCTTACTGCACAGCTGCAATAGGATGATTTCCTAAATTAAAAACAAACAAACATGGACACCCCCATACACAATGTAACACGTCACAAATGACATGTCAACCCTGATCTAGAAAAGTGTGGTTTTTAAATTGCAGCTGCAGAACACATACACCAGCTGGTATAAGACTGATGTGGACGGAAGACACTTAAATCTGAAGTTAAGTTTATGGGCTTGACTACTCGGATACTGTGCAGTAAGTTGTGAGTGCAGAAAGGGCCTGAGTCAACTTGATCTTCTTGGGAGAGGGTGTTCTACTAGAACGGCCTTTCATCTCAGTGGAAGGTAATGCATTGCATCTAAGTAACAGGAAAGAGCAAGGATACCTTGGAGCTGTTAGATGAAAAAAAGTATTTTGACAACTCAAACATATCAGAAAATGGAAGATAAATGAAAGTAAATAGGGGAGCATTTCTGATCAGCTTGGAGTTTTGGCATAGTCCAATCGTTTTTAAGTAATGCATTTCAGACAGTTAACAAGATTTTTTTCAGTCCCTAAAATTTAGTCTCAGCTTTAATATAGTAAGCTTTGAGTCAATGAGGGTGAGCCAAGTTCCCAACCAGGAGTCAGCTATTAACTAATTGCAGTAAGGATGGTAGAGGTTCATGAAATGACAATCTGAACTTGATAGCATGATATCATGCTATTGTTGAAATCTAAAGGAGTCTGAGTTCTAGCCACACCACAGCAAAGGTACACTGGGAAGAAGAGAAAGGATCGTACCAAAGAAAGTTTGCTGGAGCTTAACAAGAGGATCCAGTGGTCTGTTGACCCAGACTGGAGAAGCATAGCTCAATTTGGGAAGAATGATGGCCTTATATAACTTTAACAAAAGTACAACACATTTAGAGTCCAATGCCACCTTTAAGACCAACAAAGGTTTATTCAAGGTATGAGCTTTTGTGTGCGCACACACTTTATCAATGGCAGACAAGGTTCAATGGCAGACAAGGTTCAAACTTATAGCCAGAGAATGAACAGCAAATTAACATGCAACATGAGGATGATCAAGATATGCAAAGTGACACTAAATAACAAGTAAAGGTTATATGGTCAACAGTTGTAAAGCAATAAATATGTCAAACTAACAGAAAAATGTCTGAAGGTGTCTTTTCTAATTGTGGGAAGTCACTGGGAATCTTCATTCAGGTGTTGACAGGAGAGAATAGAGATTCCCAGTCACTTCCCACTAATTGTCAACAACTCTCAAATGCAAAAGACACAGAAATCATTCATGAGTTTTTTCAAGCCAGTCAGGATTTGGCTGAGGAGAACTAATCATCAGCATATAAAAGCATTGGTAAAAGATGATTTGCTAAGTATGGTACATGAGTATTGTTCTGCAGATTTGGAAAGAAGTTCTTTATATACAAGTTGAATAAATATGAAGCTAGGACACATCCTTGCCTTACACCTTTTCTGATTCTTATTAATCCTGGAGATGAATTCATATTAAAACTTTTTAATTGTAGAACATTCCCAGTAGGTAAGTTCTTTTTTGAGGAGGTAGTATTTTTGCATTTTTGTTTATGTGTCTATGTGCCCATACCTGGAAGTCATGACGATCTCTGGCAACTCCTACTGGGGCATGGAGGACATTCAGAGAAGTGGCTTTATAGCCTGCCTCTGGCCTCCTGGCTGTGGTATTCTCTGGAAGACTCCAATTCAAATATCTACCAAAGTCAGCCTGGCTCAGCTTCCGAGATCTGATGAGATGACTTTCCTGGGCTATCCAGGTCAGGGCCCCAGTATGTAAATTCTTAATCAGGGTCCATAGCCGCTTAGGAATAGAGTTGAAGTTTAGCTTTGCCCATAAACGAGTATGGGATTCTGAATCAAAAGCTACTCTAAGGTCAACAAAGGCAGAAAATATAGATTCTCCATTAGTTTTGATGTATTTATTAACAAGGGTTGATAGAATCAAACAATGTTGTATAAATTTACAGCCTTCCCAAAAACCAAACTGCTCTTGCTGAATTATGTTGTATTCTTTCACCCATACTTTTAATTTAATCAGTAAAAAGGCAGCAAATATTTTGTTCAATACAAGAAGTTCAATACAAGAGAACTCAGACCAAACGTGATCCCCTGAAGAAGGAAATGGCAACCCACTCCAGTATCTTTGCCAAGAAAACCCCATGGACAGTAACAAAAGGCTAAAAGATATGACACCGGAAGATGAGCCCCTCAGGTCGGAAGGTGTCCAATATGCTACTGGGGAAGAGCAGAGGGCAAGTATGAGTAACCCCAGAAAGAGTGAAGCGGCTGGGCCAAAGCCGAAAGGACGCTCAGTTGTGGATGTGTCTGACAGTGAAAGGAAAGTTCGATGCTGCAAAGAACAATACTGCATAGGAACCTGGAATGTAAGATCTATGAATTAAGGTAAGCTTGACGTGGTCAAAAATGAGATGGCAAGAATGAACATCAACATCTTCGGAATAAGTGAACTAAAATGGACAGGAATGGGCGAATTTAACTCAGAAGACCATTATATCTACTACTGTGGCCAGGAATCCCATAGAAAAAATGGTGTGGCCTTTATAGTCAACAAGAGAGTGAGAAAGGCAGTATTGGGATACAATCTCAAAAATGACAGAATGATCTCAGTCCGAATCCAAGGCAAACCATTCAATATCACAGTAATCCAAGTCTATGCCCCAACCACTGCTGCAGAAGAGGCTGGAATGGACCAGTTCTATGAAGACCTACAACAGCTCATAGAACTGACACCAAAAAATGATGTCCTCATCATCATAGGGGATTGGAATGCTAAAGTAAGAAATCAAAAGGTAACCAGAATAACAGACAAGTTTGGCCTTGGAGAACAAAATGAAGCAGGGCAAAGGCTAACAGAGTTTTGTCAAGAGAACACGCTGGTCATAGCGAACACCCTTTTCCAACAACCTAAGAGGCGTCTCTACACATGGACATCACCAGATGGGCAACACCAAAATCAGATTGACTATATAATTTGCAGTCAAAGATGGAGAAGCTCTATCCAGTCTGTAAAAACAAGACCTGGAGCTGACTGTGGCTCAGATCATGAGCTACTCATTGCAAAATTCAGACTTAAATTGAAGAAAGTTGGGGAAACCACAAGGCCATTCAGATTTGACCTAGATCGCATCCCCGATGAATATACAGTAGAGGTGAAGAATAGGTTTAAGGGACTAGATTTGATAGACAGAGTGCCTGAAGAACTATGGACAGAGGTCCGTGACATTGTAAAGGAGGCAGCAATCGCCGCCATCCCAAAGAAAAAGAAATGCAAAAAAGCAAAGTGGCTGTCCGATGAGGCTTTACACATAGCAGAGGAAAGAAAGAAAGCTAAAGGCAACGGTGAAAAGGAAAGATTTGCCCAACTGAATGCAGATTTCCAGAGAACAGCAAAGAGAGATAAGGAGGCTTTCCTGAATGAACAATGCAAAGTAATAGAGGAAAACAATAGATTGGGAAGGACTAGAATGTCAGGTTCAAAAGCAAGTAGATCCAAGCATTCTTAGGAGTAAGAAGGGCTTTATTGGAATACAGTGCTAAAACCCACAGTGTAAAGGCTATTGTCAGGAATGGCGGGACAAGCTGCTCAAGCATGGTTATGGTGTGATGCAAAAGGCGACTAGCAAATGATCTGCAAGCGCGTGCGTGGGAAACTCTCAGCGGGAGAGTTACTTAATGGGCGGGAGACGACTCCCTCCTCCCCTCGGCTTCACAGGAATGGAAAATTCTCATAGACTTAAGAATAGCCCAAAGCCTGCATTCAAGGCCACCGTGATAACACCGAGCAGCAGAGAAGAAGCTCCCACGTTACAGCTAGCCTTAGAAAGCATTACTAACAACAAAGCTAGTGGAGGTGATGGTATCCCAGCTGAGTTATTCAAAGTCTTAAAAGAAGATGCTGTTAAAGTGCTGCACTCAATTTGCCAACACATTTGGAAAACACAACAGTGGCCACAGGATTGGAAAAGGTCAGTGTGCATTCCAATCCCAAAGAAGGGCAATGTCAAGGAATGTTCAAACTATCACACAATTGCACTCATTTCACACGCTAGCAAGGTCATGCTCAAAATCCTACAAGCTAGGCTCCAACAGTACATGGATAGAGAACTGCCAGAAGTACAAGCTGGGTTTCGAAGAGGTAGAGGAACTAGAGATCAAATTGCCAACATTCACTGGATTATGGAGAAAGCAAGAGAGTACCAGAAAAACATCTACTTCTGCTTCATTGACTATGCTAAAGCCTTTGATTGTGTGGATCACAATAAACTATGGCAGGTTCTTAAAGAGATGGGAGTACCGGACCACCTCACATGTTTCCTGAGAAACCTGTATAAGGGTCAAGAAGCAACAGTTAGAACCGGATATGGAACAATTGATTGGTTTAGCATAGGAAAAGGAGTATGACAAGGATGTATACTGTCACCTTGCTTATTTAATTTATATGCTGAGTACATCATGCGAAATGCTGGCCTGGATGAATCACAAGCTGGAGTTAAGATTGCTGGGGAAAAGATCAATAACCTCAGGTATGCAGACGATACCACTCTGATGGCAGAAAGTGAAGAGGACCTCAAGAGCCTCTTGCTCAGGATGAAAGAGGAGAGCGCAAAAGTGGGCTTGAAGCTCAACATCAAAAAAACTAAGATCATGGCATCTGGCCCCATCACTCCTTGGCAAATAGAAGGGGAAGTCGTAGAAGTAGTGACAGACTTCATGTTCCTAGGATCCCAGATCACTGCAGATGGTGACTGCAGCCATGAAATTAAAAGACGCCTGCTCCTTGGGAGGAAAGCGATGGCAAACCTAAACAGCATGATAAAAAGCAGAGACATCACCTTGCCAACAAAAGTCCGCATGGTCAAAGCAATGGTATTCCCCATAGTAATGTATGGCTGCGAGAGTTGGACTATAAGGAAGGCCGAGCACCGAAGAATAGATTCTTTTGAACTATGGTGCTGGAGAAGACTCTTGAGAGATCAAATCAGTCAATCCTAAAAGAAATCAACCCTGAATGTTCCCTAGAAGGCCAGATCCTGAAGCTGAAGCTCAAATACTTTGGCCACCAAATGAGAAGGGAGCATTCACTGGAGAAGACCCTGATGCTGGGAAAGATTGAAGGTCAAAGAAGAAGGGGACGGCAAAGGATGAGATGGTTAGACAGTGTCATCGATGCAACGAACATGAAATTGAGCAAACTTCAGCAGACAGCGGAAGACAGGAGGGCCTGGCGTAATCTGGTCCATGGGGTCGCGAAGAGTCGGACTCGACTGTGCGATTGAACAACAACAACAACAACAATTGTAGGGATAATTGTAATTGTAGGGATCTGTTCTTATCCCCTTCTTATAATTAGAGGTAATGCTCAATGCTCTCTCAGCCCCACCTACCTCACAAGGTGTCTGTTGTGGGGAGGGGAAGGGAAAGGAGTTTGTAAGCCACTCTGAGACACCTTTGGGCAGTGAAGGGCGGGGTATAAATCCAAACTCTTCTTCTTCTCTTCTTCTTCTCACTGGGAAGTCATCATGTTTTCCTCAAAATGCAGTAATGAAAAGAAAAATCACAAACTGCATTCACAAAAATCAGAGAAATATTAACTTTACTGATTTTTTAAAAAACTGACAAATTACTGACCAAGATGAAAAAACTGACTTTTAATGATTTTATTGTCCATTTTCCACCCCTGCCTCAGCCAGTTCTTTACCAGACTCTCAAGGTAAAGCAAGCTGTGATTTGGCAGCAGCAAGAGAACTGGAAAAGGAAGTAAGAAACAGCTAGGGCTGGATTGGGGCCCTCTAAGGGCCTGATCTGGCCTAGGGGCCACATGTTTGACACCCTGGGTTATACCCTATATAATTAAATAGATGCAAACTTTCTGTGAGGAAAGACAGTTTCAATGCTTGGAAAACTTATGGACCAAGGAAATTAGATTTACTGCTAGCCAAGCATTAAGAGAAAACTGGTACAAGGTACAAAAAATCAAAGGCACAGATATAGAATGGGAGGGACTTGGCTTGACAGCAGCACATGTAAAAGGGATCTAGGTGTTATGGTTGATCACAAGCTAAACATGAGCCTGCAGTGTGATGTGGATGTGAAGAAAGCTAATGCAATCTTAGGATGCATTAAAAGAAGCATTGATCACGGGAGGTCAGGGGTCTTTTCGTAGAAAAAGAGCTGCAGGAGCTCATTAGCAGGCTATTAGCATATGCCATGCTCCCTGACATCACCAGAAGTGATGTCAGAAGGGGAAGCAAAAGGGGGGGAGGCATCTTCAAAGCCTCCCCTTCCCTTCCCCAGCTGGCCTGGGTGGGGAAGCTAAGAGAGAAGGGTTTAAAACTCCTTCTCACTAGAGTTGGGCCACAGAAGGAGGAAAGAGGGAAGGAAAGAGAGAGAGTAGAGAGAAGGAAAGAGGGAAAGAAAGAGAAGGAAAGAAGGAGGGAAACAGGGAAAGGAGGAAAAAAGAGAAGAGAAGAAGGAGGGAAAGAGGAAATGGAGAGAAGGAAAGGAGGGAATGAAAGAAATTTGGTGGCAATTTGGCCCCATTATATCCTATGGGCCATTGAAGTCAATGGTGAAAACATAGGGTATATTCTGGGGGCTGGAGGGGAGGGAGTTTGAGGGAGAGGTTTCTGTGTGGCACTGTGGCATGCTTGCACTGCCACAGTGACACTTGTTCTGGAGTGTGCCACTTGTTCTCATGGCAAACAAGCACCTCCCAAGACAGTTCACTTTCCCTGAGATTCTCTGGGAGAGTCTGACTGCAGTGCTGGTGCTGCCTGCTTGCCTGCCTTAAGTGCTGCTGGCTGGGTTTCCCCATTGGAAACAATGGAGGTAATGGGGGTAACCTGTTTGGGTGCCCATAGAATTAGGCCCATTGGTCCAATTGCTTTGAGACATGGGGGTGTATGTGGGGAGAGGCTCCTGAAGCTACCCTGAAAGTTTGGAGCCTCTCCCTAACCCCCCCCCCCCCAGAGCTACTAACAGCACCGTGGGAAAAAGTTAACTTTTCCCCCACCATAGAGAAGAGTGGAGGGAATGGGGGCAACCTGTTTGGGGGCCCATAGAATTGGACCCCCTGGTCCAATGTTCTTGAAACATGGTGGGTATCTTGGGGAGAGTCTCCATCAGCTACCCTGTGAGTTTGGAGCCTCTCCCTTAAACCCCCTCCCCTCCAGCCCCCAGAATATACCCTATGTTTTCACCATTGACTTCAATGGCCCATAGGATATAATGGAGCTGAAATTGACATTCAGCTGCCTGAAAGACTCCCGGGGACGCCGGCTGGGGGCGGGGCTTGACTCCTGAGCTGCCGGAAGTGTGCTCTGGTGCGCTCCCCCCAAAAAGACCCCTGCGGGAGGTGGTAGTTCTGCTCTATTCTGCTATGGTCAGGCCTCTACTGGAGTACTGTGTCCAGTTTTGGGCACCACATTTTAGGAAGGATGTTGACAAGCTCGAGCATGTCCAGAAGAGGGCAACCAGGATGGTGAGAGGGTTGGAATCCAAGTCTTATGAGGAAAGGCTGAAGGAGTTGGGTATGTTTAGCCTGGGAAAGAGAAGGCTTAGAGGGGACATAATTGCGATCTTCAAGTATTTGAAGGGCTGTCATGTAGAAGATGGAGCAAATCTAGTCTCTCTTGCTCCAGATTGCAAGACTAGATCTAATGGGTGGAAATTACAAGGGAGTTGTTACCAGCTAAATATCAGGAGAAACTTCCTACCTGTAAGAGTGGTTGAGCAGTGGAACAGCCTGCCTCGGGAGGTGGTGGATGCTCCTTCGCTGGATGTTTTCAAGCAGAGACTGGACAACCATCTTTCGGGTATGCTGTAGGTATGTAGAGCTATCTTTCGGCTATGCTCCTGCAGAGTGCAGGGGGTTGGACTAAATGACCTGCAAGGTCCCTTCCAACTCTAACATTCTATGTTGTACTGGTGGAATGTTACCCCAAAATGTATTGAAAAGATGGACAAGAACTGGAAATGTAAAGAAGTAGAAGGCACTTTTTATCATATGTGGTGGACCTGCATCAAGACAAAAAAATATTGGAAAAATATACACAAAGAGATCCAAAGTTTTTAAAAAACCAAATTTCTAATGAAACCAGAGACTATGTTATTGGGAATTCTGCCAGACAATATAGATAAACACTCACAAGACCTACTTAGATATATGATGACAACTGCCAGAGTAACATTTGCAATGAAATGCAGATCTGGAAAGAAAAATTTCCTACAATAGAGATCTGGAAAGAAAAATTAGCTGAGTATGCAATAATGGCTAAACTAACTATGTGAATAGAAGTTCATTGAAAGAATTTCAGCAGTAATGGCAAACTTACTACTCGTATGGGAATAGTTAAATTTCTTTATTCTTGAAATTATCTGAATATTATATTAAAGGTGATGAAGATATTGATTATTAATCTTTTTATTTAGTATTCCACTAGCATTTAAATATTTAGTAAGTACAAGGCCTAGAATCTGACAAATGATTAAGATAATATCCAGGTTTTAAGGATGGTTTAAACTTAGCTCAGAAATTTGTTTAATTATTAAAAATCTAACCTTTTTATTGTTAATAGATTATCAATAATATTATGAAACTCATTCCAGGACACTGAAATAATGATTTTTTTTAAAAAAAGATTCCAAAGCTTTATTGAGAAATATAATTAATTACATACACGAAGAACCAGTAACAGTAGACGAATACATAAAAGAACCGTTATAAGTAGAATATTATAACCAAGTGTAAGCAACAAGAATGGTTAATAAGAAACATATGTAACTTCACATATTAGACAAGTTAATATACAGGATTAATTAGATTCTAAAACTGATTCAAATTCCTTTTGGGATGCTAAATATTCTAAAACTGGGAACCATATTTTAACAAACCTCAAAGAGTAAGGTTCTCTTTCTCCTTGTACTAAAGAATCTAATAATTTATCCATTATACCATATTCTTGGATTTTTAAGAGCTAGTCAGAGACTGTAGGACGTTTGTCATTTTCCCAAAATGACCGCCCTTGCAGCTGCACAAAGTATCTCTATTCGGTCAGAGGCAGGTAAGTATATTATCATCAGGCCACCGATTTAGTAATAGAAATTCCATTTCCATTGGTATTTCAAGATGAGTTATTTCATATATATGTTCACTAGAAGAAAAATTTTGTACCACTATGCAGTTCAACCAACAATGTTTGTATGATGATCTAGAAAGGCTGGAACAGTGGGCTGAGACAAATAAAATGAATTTCAATAGCGGTAAGTGCAAAGTCCTACACTTAGGTACAAAAAATCAAAAGCACAGATATAGAATGGGAGGGACTTGGCTTGACAGCAGCACATGTGAAAGGGATCTAGGTATCATGGCTGATCACAAGCTAAACATGAGCCTGCAGTGTGACATGGCTGTGAAGAAAGCTAATGCAATCTTAGGATGCATTAACAGAAGCATTATGTCCAGATCACGGGAGGTGGTAGTTCCGCTTTATTCTGCTATGGTCAGGCCTCAACTGGAGTACTGTGTCCAGTTTTGGGCACCACATTTTAGGAAGGATGTTGACAAGCTCGAGCGTGTCCAGGATGGTGAGAAGGTTGGAATCCAAGTCTTATGAGGAAAGGCTGAAAGAGTTGGGTATGTTTAGCCTGGGAAAGAGAAGGCTTAGAGGGGACATGATTGCAGTCTTCAAGTATCTGAAGGGCTGTCATGTAGAAGATGGAGCAGATCTATTCTCTCTTGCTCTGGATTGCAAGACTAGATCTAATGGATGGAAATTACAAGGGAGTCGATACTGGCTAGATATCAGGAGAAACTTCCTACCTGTAAGAGTGGTTGAGCAGTGGAACAGCCTGCCTCGGGAGGTGGTGGATGCTCCTTCGCTGGACGTTTTCAAGCGGAGACTGGACAACCATCTTTCGGGTATGTTGTAGGTATGTAGGTATGTAGAGCTATCTTTTGGCTATGCTCCTGCAGAGTGCAGGGGGTTGGACTAGATGACCTGCAAGGTCCCTTCCAACTCTAACATTCTATGATTCTATGATTCTAGGTGCAGTCCTAGATAATGACAGGAACCTGCATCAGAGCACCTGGAAGCACAGAGCCTGTGCCTGAAACAGAGTGGTGGCATCCACAGCAACTGGCACTTGATTCAAACTGTAAGGTGATTGCAGGTTTATCAGACTTACCTACCCAGACCACGAAAATAAGAATACAAGTAGGTTATCTGCTGACATGGCTCTAATCTTGGCTCTCAAGCTGAATCTACCCAAAAATGTTCCTCCAAATGTTCCTTCTCCTGCAAATGCAGCAGATGCCTGTGCAGAAGCACGATAGCATCCAAATGGTAGTTTCCCCTGTATTTTCCCTGACCCAGACCTCCTCCTTGGCTGCTACTCCCCTCTCTACTCCCTACCCTGTGTCTCTAGAAGGTTTCTTTGGACTTTTATCTTTTAGTGGTACTTGGCATATTGCTCTAGCATTGAACTATAATGGTATGTGAATAACCAAGCCCTCTAGCAGTTCAGAGCAAGGGGGGAATGGCAGCCTCAGGGGCTGAGGCAAGGGAAATGGTGTAGATGTGGGTGGGATCTACAAAAATGCACACCTTCCCATCCACACAGGGTGCAAAGGTGCTTTGATGGCCCTATTTCCCGAAATAAATCGTAGCAAAAGTGGGTGGGATCACAGAAAAGTGGGAAAAACAAGAACAGTAGACAAATGTTAGGGGACAAACATTGTATGGTTCCTCCCAAAAATCCACATCAGAAACTCCAGTAGCCCAGAGCATTATCATGTGCAGCTGGAAAGGAAGAGCCTCGAGTGAGTGAGCTACCTCCTCCAGGCAGTAGGTTGCTCAGGAGGGCAGACCAGCCAGCGTGTCTCCTCGTTAGGCAAAAGCTGCACTCTGCCCACTCATTCAGGGGGAAAGGAAGGTATGTGGTGGTCACAGCCATGGGGAGGGGGGCTGTTCAGCTTCTCTGGTCAGGAAGGTACTCCAGCCGATCATCTGAGTAGCACTTTTTACAGTTCTACAAGAGATCATGGGGATCTCTCTCTCTCTCTCTCTCTCTCTCTCTCTCTCTCTCTCTCTACACACACACACACACACACACACACACACACACACACACACACACACACACACTTCCTTCTGCCTTTGTTGCAAACTCTCCTACTCTCTGCTAGCCTCTTTCATTCTCTATCACCCCTGGTTGCTCTGAGATCAGTGCCACCAGGGGAAAGGGGTCGGAGTCAACTTCCTCAGGAGCCAGCTCCACTGTACTAAACTGCCCCCTTGTTGTACCCCTAACAAAAAATTTCTGGCTACAGACCTGTCAATAGGTCACCAATATTTAATCTTTGAGCAGTATAATTTAACTCACAGAGACAGTATCCATTACATGAATCTGATATCAGCTGTTTGATGATATGTGAATTCTGATACCCAGAAAAAAGCCTGCACATCTAACAAGCTTCTTGACAGAATAATTTTTATCTGAGTAAGCACCATATCCCAAAATTCTTTACTCTTGGGGACAATATAGCCAACAATGTTGATACAAACCAGTCCCTCCACATTTGTTCCAGCATGAGGGGTTAAGGTCTGAGTTTAGATAAGCAAGCTTTTCTGGAGTAGGATACTAATGGGATAGTATTTTAAATTTATTTTAAACTAGGAATAAGGCCCATTGTGGAAATGAATACAATGAGTTCTAGAAAGAGGCTCTGAGTGGGTGCCTTCAACAGGGTATAATGACACAGAGCTTACTGTTTTCTCCAGGGGAACTGATCTCTACCATCTGAAGAGCAGTTGTAATTCTGAGTGATCTCCAGCCCTCCCCCGGAGATTGGCAACAATGGTTCCCCAGGAGGTAATGGCTAGTTTGGAGGGTGGAGTCTGTGGCATTGCACCTGTCTTGGAGGTAGCAACCCTATCTCCTCCCCAGCCAACCATCAACTTATCATTATCTACCCCTTTGACTTCAGCTTTCCATCTCCCCCCACACCTGGAGCCTCTACCTAGGAAAAGTACAGTCTTTCTCCTCACCGGGGACTCAAACAGGAGGGGAAGCGACTTCAGCAGGGTATAATGATTCAGAGTCCACCCTGCAAAGCAGCCATTTTCTCCAGGGGAACTGATCAATGTTCCCTCTAAGCTGTGGAGTCCTGTGAGCAAAAATTCTACTTCATGAGCTACTGGCATTAAAGCTGTGAGCAAGTGATTTGGCTGCTGCATAAATTAAGTTTCCTCTGGAGCCATCCTTCCTGAGCTGAGACAAAAATGTGTGAGCTGGAAGCTAAAAAACTGTGAGCTAGCTCACACTAACTCAGCTTAGAGGGAACACTGGAACTGATCTGTACTGTCTGGGGAGCAGTTTTAATTCTGAGTGATCTCCTGCTCTCACCTGGAGAATGGCAGCAATAGTTCCCCTGGAGGAAATGGCTGGTTTGGAGGGTGGAGTCTATGGCATTGTACCTGTCTGAGGTCCCACTCCTCCGCAGGAGGAAATGGCTGGTTTGGAGAGTGGAGTCTATGGCATTGTACCTGACTGAGGTCCCACTCCTCCTCAAACCCCACCCTCTCCAGGCTCCACCCCTCAAATCTCCAGGAATTTCCCAACCCAGAGGTAGCAACCCTGACTTCAGGTTTTCATCTCTTCCCCCTCCCTGTAGCCTCTACCTAGAAAAAGTACAGTTTTTTCTCTACAATGGTGACCAAAGCAACTCACATCATTCTTCTCACCCCTTTTTGACTGTCAACTATCTTGTGTTTATGTAAGTCTGGTTGTAGATGAGTTTGATCTACTTGACAGGAGCTGACAGCTCAGAGTGTCAGTCTGGCTGGCTCCAACCAGTTTAGTGCAGTTCTGTGTGGCACTAAGTAACTCACTCACTGTGACTCAGCACTGTAATATGATTGGTCAGTGTCTGTATATATGCAATCATATTCTGTACAGTTCTATCCTTGATGGGAAACCTGGTGTCTGCGAAGCATTTTGTCACTGTGTCCAACTTTGTGGTGAAGGCTGGTGTAAGTAAATGTAAATAGTTTTACACTAAGCTATTTGGACTTAAGTCTTCATTTGATACTCACACTCCCTTGCTTTCTGCTGTGGGCTAGCCATCACGGCACCTCTGACAGGGTTATGGGCTCACACCGCAGCTAACTGTGCAGTGAGTGAGTGGAGGTGTGGAAGGAGTATCAGAAGAACAGTGGCTGTTTGCTGTGGCTTTCTCTGACACTGAAGGGGAAGCAGAGCCAAGCTGTGCTACTGAGAGAAGGCAGAAGGAGCTGGAAGCTGTTGGCAGCGTGTGGGAATCCAGAGTGCTGAAGGACATCCAGTTGCCGGAAACAGAAGTCCAGCTGCCGGGAGCAGACAACATCATGGCCCAGGTGGTGGAAAAGTTAACCACAACTAATTACAATGTGTGGGCTCTAAAAATGAAGCACTTCTTGATTAAGGAAGCTCTGTGGAAGTATGTTTATGACCTTCCAGATGATCCAACACCGGCTGACAAGTGTCAAGATGAAAAAGCACTGGCTTTGATTGTCCTGAGTGTCGGGAGCAATCAGCTTATCTATGTAGCTGATAAAACAAGCTCCAAAGACACGTGGAACTTTTTAAAGGTTGTTTTTCAACAAACTAACATTGGATCGTTAATATCTTTAACAAGACAGCTGTATTGGAAAGTGCAGCAGCACACCTCAATGTCCTAACGGGTTATTTTCAGCAGCTACAGGAGCGAGGGAAGGAGTTTGCTGAAGATGACAAAATTCATGTAATTTTAAGTTCTTTCGCATCAAGGTTTGACATGCTCATAACCGCTCTTGAGACAGTGGATGCTAAATCTCTCAGCTTGCAGCATGTAATAGGAAGAATTCTACAAGAGGAACAACGCTGTGTTGAATCTGGGCTATGTTCCAAGGAATCTGGGCATCACTCCAAGGAGAGGCTGGGAGAGTTTTCTTCAACTAGCTGCACGTTTCCTGCCGGCACCAGCAAGGAGCTGCACAGAGACGCTTCATCTGTTGCTCTTAGAGTGAAAAAGTGTTTCTGTTGTAGCTCTACAAAACATTTACTTCATTCCTGTCCTGAGAAGAAGGAGCAAAGGAGAAAAGGACAGCCTGAGGCTAAACACTCTGCATCTGTGGTTGTTACCACAGAGTCCAGCAATGCCTCCTGGTTGCTGGATTCAGGCGCTTCACAAATGTTTTGCAAAAATGAAAGTCTACTTCAGAACAAAAGGAACTCAACCCTAGACCATGTGAGTTTAGCTGATGGCACACTATCAAAGGTTACTTGTCAGGGGGATGTGTATTTCCCTAGTTTAAATTATACTTTCAAAGGCGTTCTGTGCATGCCTGCTTTACAGAGCAATTTGTTAAGTGTAATGTGCCTAGATGCTGTGGGATTTAAGGTGTTGTTAGGCAATAAGGAGTGTAAAATAATGAAAACAAACCAGGTGTGTGCAGTGTACAAGCTGCAGGACAGTGTGTATGTGCTAAATAATGATAATGTGAAGGCACAGTCAATGACTAACGTTAATCCACATAACAATTGCCAACATCTTTTACACAGACGGTTAGGTTATGTAAGTTACAACACCATACAAAAGACCCTAGCCTTAACAGGCCAGGAAGGTATCAATGATTGTAAAAATTTTCTTGACTGTGATATTTGTAAAATGACCAAGTCTAAAGCATTTTCTGTTGCCAAAAGGAGTCAAAGAACGTCTGAGAAGCCGTTAGCATTGGTACATGCTGATTTAGTTGGGCCTCTCCCAAAAAGCCATTCTCATAACCGATATGCTCTTATTTTGACCGATGATTGGTCCCTCTTCTCTTGGGTGTTTGTAATGAAGCAGAAGTCTGATGTTTTTTCTACCATCAAATATTGGTACGAGAGGGTGACAAATCAATTTGGTAATGTGCTTGCTATTCAAACTGATATGGAGGGGAAATTTACCTCCAATGCTTTTGAGACCTGGTTGAAGCAAAGAGGGATTAAGCACAAAGTTGCTAATGTATGTACTCCTGCTGAAAATGGTGTTGCAGAGAGGAAGGGAGGAATATTGCAAAACATAATGAATGCAATGCTGAAAGACTCAGATTTGAGTATTTCATACTGGGCTTAAGCGATAAAAAATGCCTGTTATGTAAGTAACTGAATTTGGTCCAGCGCAATTGATGATATACCGTACAGAATGATGTATAATAGGTGCCCTAAGTTAGACCATCTGAGAATTTTTGGTTCCAAAGCGTGGGTGAATATCCCTCTGGAGTGCAGAAGGAAGGGGGAGCTGAAGCAAAAAAGCTTGTGTTTTTAGGGTATCAGTCTGGCATGAAGTTATACAGGTTTGCTGACCAAAATCTAAAACTAAGCTTTAGTAGGTCAGCTAACTTCTGCGAGCATGAATAACTGGAGCAGAATTCATGCTAATGAGTTGCCTCAAATGGTTGCACTACCTTACACAGAAAGCACTGAGAGTGTAAAAGAGGAACCTGTGTTGAAAGGTGAACAATCTTCTGAAAATGTGCAGGATGACAGAGTGTTACCAAGAGTCTCATCATGTAGCACTAAAGGTATCCCACCTGTGAGGTTTGGTTTTGAGGTGAACCATGTGTATGTAAAAGACCCTCAGACTTACAATGATGTGTTAAAGCTACCTGTTGATGAAAAAGAGGCTTGGTTTAAAGCAATGGAGGAAGAGCATAACTCATCATTAGAGAATGATGTCTATGCCCTAACAAGGTTGCCAATGGACAAACATGTTGTTGGTTGTCGCTGGGTCTACAAAATAAAAGAGTTACCAAATGGTTGTGTAAAAAGGAAAGCAAGGTTGGTTGCCCAGGGGTATGCTCAAATACAAGGGGAAGATTATTACCAGATTTTTGCTCCTACTGATCGGTCAGACACTTTCAAACTTGCTCTCCTCAAAGCGGGGCAGAATAACATGACGGTAAACCACTTTGATTTTACCACAGCGTACCTCAATGCACCTATCACAGAGGAAATCTATATGGCACAGATACCAGGGTTTGAACACCCTGATGGCCAACTAGTACTAAGGTTAAAGAAAGCTTTGTATGGTCTGAAGCAGAGTGCTAAAAACTGGTATCAATGTCTGAGCACTGCTTTAAAGAAAGTTGGTTTTGTACAAGCTGTAGCTGACCCTTGTTTGTTCACTATAATGCTTGGGAACAGTGAGTGTTACTTAATACTGTTCATAGACGATTTGTGTTTTCTTACCCATGATGTGTCACAGTTGAACTGGTTCAAACAAACAACCCAGAAAATGTTTAAAGTCAAGCATTTGGGTGAGGTTGGTCATTATTTAGGAGTGGAGATTGCAAGAAACAGTAAAGGTTTTATGTTAAGTCAAAGTGACAAAATAACCAAGCTACTGGCAAAATTTGGCATGTTAGATGTACATAGTGTCACAACTCCTATGACCACTGGGTACATAAAGGAACCAGATGATAGAGAATTCGAGGACAAGCAATTGTAAGTCTTTAATTGGTTCTCTTTCTTATATCTGCAGCTGGAGTAGACCAGATATTAGCGTTGCTGTACACTTATTAAGCCAGAGATGCAACAAGCCTTTTGAAAGAGATTGGGTTGCAGCAAAAAGAGTTTTGCACTATCTTAAAGGTACCATAAATACCAAACTGATGTTGGACGCAAATGACAAAAGTTGTGTAACTGCTTTTTGCGGCTCTAGCTGGGGAGAGCAACAAGACGGGAAGTCAACAACAGGGTTTGTAATATACCTCAATAGTGCTCTCATGCTTTGGAAGTCTGTGAAGCAACAGTTTGTGGCTTTAAGCACGTGCGAAGCGGAATTTTCAGCACTCAGCCAATGTTGTGTACAACTAGAATGGTTGTTACAGTTATTAACAGACTTCAGAATAACCTATGATCTACCAGTAGATGTGTTTTGCGATAATTCAGCTGTGTTACAATTAGCTGATACTGAAGGTGTGAAAATGAGAAGCAGACAAATCAGTATCAGGTACATGAATGTAAAGGACGTCTTGCAATGTGGATTAATTAAATTGCAATATTGTACTTCTGAGTGTAATGTCGCAGACATGTTTACAAAGTGTCTCAAAGTGAGTAAACTTATGGCATTGAGAGATAAACTGGGCATTACAGCACAGACTTAAGGGGGAGTGTCAACTATCCTGTGTTTATGTAAGTCTGGCTGTAGATAAGTTTGCTCTACTTGACAGGAGCTGACAACTCAGAGTGTCAGTTTGGCTGGCTCCAACCGGTTTAGTGCAGTTCTGTGTGGCACTAATTAACTCACTTACTGCGACTCAGCACTGTAATATGATTGGTCAATGTCTGTATATATGCAATTATATTCTGTACAGTTCTATCCCTGATGGGAAACCTGGTGTCTGCGAAGCATTTTGTCACTGTGTCCAATTTTGTGGTGAAGGCTGGTGTAAATAAATGTAAACAGTTTTACACTAAGCTATTTGGACTTAAGTCTTCATTTGATACTCACACTCCCTTGCGTTCTACTGTGGCATAGCCACCGCGGCACCTCTGACATTGATTTGCACAACAACCCTATGAGGTAGGTTATGCTGAAAGTCTGTGAGTGGTCCAAAATCACCCAATCAGCTTCCACAGGAAGAACCTGGGTCAGGAAGACCCTGCTCTGAAGTGCTAACTGCTACATCATAAGAACATAAGAACATAAGAGAAGCCAATGTTGAATCAGGCCAATGGCCCATCTAGTCCAACACTGTCACACAGCGGCCAAAATATACCAGGTGCCATTAGGAGGCTCAGCAGTGGGGCCAGGACACTAGAAGCCCTCCCACTGCTGCCCCCTCCAGCACCAAGAATAGAGTGCAGCACCTGCCCCAGACTTAGAATTCCCATCTATACCCTGTGGCTAATAGCCACTGATGGACTTCTGCTCCATATGTTTATCTAATTCCCTCTTGAAACTGTCCATGCTTGTAGCTGCCACCACCTCCTGTGGCAGTGAATTCCATATGTTAATCACTCTTTGGGTGAAGAAGTATTTCCTTTTATCTGTTCTAATCCGACTGCTCAGCAATTTCATGGAGTGCCCACGAGTTCTTGTATTGTGAGAAAGGGAGAAAAGTACTTCTTTCTCAACCTGCTCAATCCCATTCATAATCTTATAAACCTCGATCATGTCACCCCTCAGCCGTCGTTTCTCCAAGCTGAAGAGCCCCAAGCATTTTAACCTTTCTTCATAGGGAAGGTGTTCACATCACACTAGTTGTCTTGGGGGGGGCACCTCAGCAGGGTATAATGACACAGAGCCCACCATTTTCCCCAGGGGAACTGATTGCTGCCATCCAGAGAGCAGTTGTAATTCTGAGTGATCTCCAGTCCTCACCTGGGGATTGGCAGCAATGATTCCCCAGGAGGAAAAGTACAGTCTTTCTCTGCAGTGGAGACCAAAGCAGATTCCATCATTCTCCTCTCCCCCTTTTGATCTGCACAACAGCCCTGTGAGGTAGGTTAGGCTGAAAGTCTGTGACTGGTCCAAAATCACCCACCCACAGCAAGAACCTGGGTCTAGCAGACCCTGCTCTGAACCGCTAACTGCTATGCTTAGGGTAGCCAACCTCCAGGGGGAGCCTGAAGATCACCATGTATCACAACCGAACTCCAGACAACAGATCTCTCCCCAGGGTGGACTCTCTGGCATTCTACTCAGCTGAGGCCTCTCCCCTCCCCAAACTCTGGCTTCCTTAGACTCCACCATAGAATTCCAGGACTTTCCCAATCTGGAGCTGGCAACCCTAGTCAGGACTGGCCCCAATGAGTCCCTCACAAAGGCCTGGAAAGGGCTTTCTTCATCTTTTTACTGACAGAACCAAGCTTGGTTTCCTAGCAACAGCCACTGAGGGAAAAGTTAGTCCCACATGAGCCAAGCAGAAGTGTCTTCGTCAGGAGAGACAAGCATTTTGATACTTAATTCTATGAGGGATGAGTGTCCTGGCTGGCAGTGGGCGGGGGAGAGGAGTGGACCCAACCCCCAGCACATGGGTACTCTTGAGTGGCAGTTGATGGGCCAATGGCTGATGGAGTGCACTGCACAGCCAATGGGAGAACTGAAAATGGCCAATACATAAGGGAATTATATATATAAGATGCCTGTAATCTTGTTGCTATTATACTTGAGATGAAAGAAGATGAATTCCAGTGGGAGAACCAAATGTCAGGTAAAACAGTACCACATTCCTTGTGCCATAATGTTTGATAATATAGGCTTTTTTTCTCTATCTAGAGCACAATATATTATAAATAGTTGAAATTAGTTTTTTTCTTAGGACCCTGTGTGGGTTTAAGGATAAACTCAAAATCTGTTTGTGGTTGCTTTATTGTATTATGAAGCTTGATCTGAAAACTTAAGTGAGAAAACTGAAAATACTGGAAGCATGGAATATGGTCTTCTATTTTAGTCCCTAATGCTGATTTACTTAAAATCAAGACTTTGTAGATGAGATCTACCAAGGTTGTTATTTTTGCTCTTTTCCATTTATCAAACATTATAGTATTTAGACCTGGTGGGAACCAACTGTGGTTTAGAAAAGATTGAAATCTAGACATCGCAGGTAGTAATTTCTGGGTGGTTTTTTTTTTAATCCCATCCAGATAGTATAGCTAATAGAAAACTGTTTTGCTGGATTTTCACTGGACGATCAAAATTTTTCTGCCAAATTACCTCTTGGATTTTGTATGGGTGACCATATTCTTGTTGTATTGTAACAATATCCAGTCTGTTTTATTATCTTTTGGTAACATCTTTACTCTGATTGCTATGTGAGTTGCCCTATCAGCACTTTTCCAACTTCGCATAGAGGTCATGGGTCCAAAGGTGTTGCAGGACCAAACGAACATGTTCCACGTGTTGGGCGGGGCTCTCGGAATACACCAGGATGTCATCAAGGTAAATAATCACAAAGTGATCTAGGAGATCCCGGAAAATGTCATTCGTGAGCCTCTGGAACACCGCGGGTGCATTGGTTAAGCCAAACGGCATGACGAGGTATTCGTATTGCTCATAGCGTGTGCCAAAAGCCGTTTAACAATCATTGCCAGGGTGGATGCGCACAAGGTTGTAGGTGCCCCGGAGGCCCAACTTGGTGTAGATCTGGGCCCCTTTAAGGCAGTTGAGTAGCTCGGGGATCAGCGGCAAGGGACGCCGATTGCGGATGGTGATTTTATTCAGTGCCCGATAATCGTTGCAGAGGCATAATTCACCACTCTTCTTTTTTACAAAGAGCACTGGTGCAGACAACAGAGAGGTGGAGGGCCAGATGAATCCTCTGGCCAGGTTCTTTTCGACAAGTCTCGAAGTGCAGCTAGTTCTGATTCTGCCATAGGGTATAGGTGACCAACTAGCAAGGGCGCCTTGGGAACAAGGTCTATGGTGCAGTCGTATGGTCAGTGTGTGGGTAGCTGGTCTGCTCCTTTTTCTTCAAACATGTCAGTGAAGTCGTGGTACGGGCGTGGGAGAAGCGACTGGTCGTCTGGAGCGGAAGCGAACAGGGTGGTAACCACGTGTGACGAGGAGTGGGTGGTTGGAAAATGCAATTCCGGGGATTGTGGGCCACGAGCTAGGAGAGGCCCGGGATTACGGGAAATTGGGGCATATGAGCAATGTCGTACTGTAGCTGCTCTTGGTGTTGCTGTATGCACAAGTTCAGAGGCTGCATTTCCTGGGTTTCCAGACCTGAATGGAGGAGGTGCCCATCAACAGCTTCTACAAGCATTGGAGTCGGTTTCTCTAGGACTGGGATAAGGTGCTGCTTTACAAACGCAGTGTCCATGAAACAGTGGGTGGCTCCAAAGTTGAGCATAGCATGGATGAATAACCAGCAGTCGTCTGGCAGCTGTAGTTTGATTGGGACCAGAAAGGGCCCGGGATCGGGAGATGGAAGTTCGGAGGACCTAATTGCCCCACACCGGTGGGTCCGATTAGGTGTGGGGCTGGACTTTTACTGGTGGCGGCAGGGTTGGAGTCTCGGAGCACACTCATTTGGCAGGGCACCCGAGGGAGTTGTGCCCGGCCCCTCCACAGTAAAGACACAAATTCTGGGTGTGGTGACAGGTTTTTTCTTCGGGGGTGAGGTGTGGGTGCACTGACCCTACTTGCATGGGCTCACCCTCATTTCCCGGGACACTGTGGTTGGCTGGACTCGACCACAAGGTAGGCCGGCGGTTTGTGGGGGAGCCATGGGTGCAGCCTTGGTGTTAGCATCAACTCTTGAGATGGCTGTCTATGCAGAGACACAGGGTTATTAGGTTCTGCAAGGTACCTGGTCGGTCGACGCGGGCCAGCTCATCTAGTATCTCATCCACTAAGCCTTCTGCGTATTGATCTATGAGGGCAGCCTTGTTCCAACTCAGGTCTTGAGACAACAACTGGAACTCAGTGGAGTAGTGGGTGACCGAAGATTACATGGATTTTGCGGTTGGCTGTGGCTGCCTGCTGGGGGTTTTCATAGGCGGTGGAGAAATGGGCCAGGAACCCTTGGTAGTCCGACAGGAGCAGGGACGAGGAAACCAGCAGGGGAGTGGCCCATTTCACTGTTTGCCGTTAGCAAGCTGACAATAAAGCAAACCTTTGTTTTATCATTGGGGAAGTCCCAGTCTCTCAACTCAATGTACAGTTTGCACTGTGCTAGGAAGGCTGGAAACTCTTCCACATTTTCACCAAACTTCTCAGGCGGGTTTACAGGACAGCGGGGTGGTGGAACGGCGGCAGCGGTAGCTTGCTGCTGCGTGTGCTATAAACTTTGTAGTGTCTGTAATTCTTTCTCTGTGCACTGTTATTACTAAAAGATTCCTGTATTCCAATTGTACTGTGTTTTGGTTTTTAACTTTATTGTATACAATTTCTTTATCAACTTATCCTCTGCAGATAACAATATTTTATCTATTTCATTTATCTTTTCATAAAAACTTCTTGTTTGCCTTTAACATATCTAGATTCTAATTTTACTCTTTCCCACCAATTCAAATATATATCCTGTTTTTTAAAGATTTTCTGTTGTTTGTAGTACATTTTTACTATGCAACAGGTATTCATGTCTATGAAGTAAACTTGTTTTAAATAGGTTTGGATTCATAAAAGCTTCAAGTGGTGAGACCCATTTTGGTATCTTAGTATAATAAAGTCTTTTCATTTCTTCCCAAACTTTCAAAATTGCTCTTCTAAGAATATGTTGTTTAAAGTATTTGTGTTTTGTCTTTGTCATACCATACAAAAGCACGCCATCCCAGTAGTAAGTCATGCCCTTCTAAACTACCTGAGTGAGCTGTTGCAGCTGGGTAGCCAAGTCAGCCAGCTGAAGCGCCCCTCCTACCGCTTCCTCCATAGTGAAGAGTGAGCATTTGTTTTGGGTACTAACAATCTGTCATGGGCCAGGCTGAGGGGCCAGGCAAGCGCAGGGGTGGTCAAAACACAGTCTGAGGTCAGAACTGGGCAACCCAACAATCACCAGGAAGAACAAGTTCAGGGTGCAAGACAGGTGGGGTAGTCGAGGGGCAGTCCAGAGTCGGGAACCAGGCAAGTCAGATAACCGAAGAAACCAAGTCCAAAGCACAAACCGTTAGTGTAGTCCAAGGGTCAGAGTTCCGAGAGTCAGGAGTCCAGGCAGTGAAGGTTCAAGGTGCAGAGTTGAGCGGAGTCAAATGAGCCGAGGTCGAGGAGCTGAGGGAAACAGGACAGGAGGCAGGAATCTGAGCAGGGTGGTGCAGAGCATCATCAAGCTGACTAGTTGCTGGCACAAGGTCTTCATGTGCCAGCAATGACTAAATAGTACTCCAGGCAGTCGGCAATTAGCATGCTCCAAGCACATCCCGGCTTCTGCAAGTACTCAGGGCTAAACAAGTGCCAGGTGCACATGCATGCTTCTTGCCGCCGGGCTGCCATGTCCCGACGGCACTGCTCTCATAAACAAGACACCAGTGGCAGCGAATTGGGGTGTGTGCCAGGCAAGCGGGGATCTGCCCCAGCTGTTGCTGGGCCCGCCTCGGCACTCGCCAAGCTGTCAGGTGTGGAGGTTTCTGATGGTGGGAGCTCATCCCTGGTAGGACTTGGGTCTTCTGCTGGAGGCAGGGGCTCGGGCTCAGCAGGCACCAGGGGCTCAGGCTCAGCAGGTGTCGTGACACCCTCCCTCCCCTCTTGCGAGATTTAAAGAGCTTCAGCTGATCTGTGAGGAGCATGTGGCCCACCAATCAGTTGGAGGGCCCTTTAAATCTTTCAGGAGGGAGGAAGAAGGACTGTTGCTGGTCGCACACTCACAAAAAGACCCTTTATCACAATGATAATAAAGAAGATACAGGATTTGAGAGAATCAATAGATCATCTGCAAATAAGGTACACTAGAGGACTAGAGGAATGTGGCCTGAATTCCAGGATAGTTAGGTGGATAGGGAACTGGTTGGAGAACCACACTCAAAGAGTAGTTGTCAATGGCATTTCATCTGAATGGAGAGAGGTGTCCAGTGGGATGCCACAGGGCTTGGTTCTGGGCCCGGTACTTTTCAATATTTTTATAAATGCTCTGGATGAGGGTGTGGAGGGTCTACTCATTAAATCTGCAGATGACACTAAATTGGGAGGAGCAGAGAACATACCACAAGATAGAGATAGAGTTCAATGAGATCTGAACAAACTGGAAAAATGGGCGGATGTGAACAAGACAAACTTTAACAAGGGTAAGTACTGAGTTCTACATCTGGGTAACAAAAATGAGGAACTTGCATACTGGATGGGGGATACACTTCTGGGTAGCAGTGTGTGTGAACAAGATCTTGGGGTAAGGGTGGACCGTAAGTTAAATATGAGCAACTAGTGTGATGCAGCAACAAAAAAAGCTAATGCAATCTTGGGGTGTATCAACAGAGGCATAACATCCAAATCACAAGATGTGATAGTCCCACTGTACACTGCATTGCTCAGGCCACACCTGGAACATTGTGTGAAGTTCTGGAGGCCTTACTTCAAAAAGGATGTGGACAGAATGGAGCAGGTGCAGAGGAGAGCGATGAGGATGATCGGGGGCCTGGAGACCAAACCCTATGAGGAAAGGCTGAGGATCTTGGGAATGTTTCATCTGGAGAAGAGGAGGCTGAAGGAGGACTTGATTGCTCTCTTAAAGTATTTGAGGGGCTGTCACTTAGAGGAGAGCAGAGGATAGGATTTGTATCCATGGGTTTAAATTAAGCATGGAGAGGTACCAGCTGGATATTAGGAAAAAACTTTTTTACAGTAAGTGTTGTCAGGGATGCTCTAGGCTGATCCTGCATTGCTCAGGGGGTTGAACTAGATGGCCTTTATGGCCCCTTCCAACTCTGTGATTCTATGATTCTAAGTTTATAGTCAGCGTTTTGAATTTTAATCCCCTCTATTAATTTTTCCATTCTTATTCGATTAGCTAATGGTTCCATTGCCAGAGTAAAGAGTAAAGGTGAAAGTGGGCATCCATTCCTCATACCCTGACTAAGAATAAAAGTACCTGTTAGACTATTATTTATTTTCAAATACGCTAAAGGGTTTGCATATAAAGCATTTATTACTGACAGAAATATTCGCCTAAAGCCCATATAAATTAATACTGACTTTAGGTAAGGGATTTCTACCAAATCAAATGCTTTTTCAATATCTAGGGAAAGGAAAACTTTCTGTAGCCGCTTTATTTTACAAAAATTGAGAATATTTAACATATGTATTATTGGTTAGATCTCTGCCTGGCATGAAGCCAGCTTGATCTTGGGAAATGTATTCTGAAATAAAAGTATTGAGATGTTTAGCAAGGATTGAAGTAAATATTTTAAAATCAGTGTTTGGTAAAGAAATGGGTCTGTAGGAAGCTGCCATAAATAGATCCTTTCCAGGTTTTGGTATTGTTCTAATAGTGGCCTGAGTCCATGAAGGCAGTAGTTGACTGGTTTTTAAAATATAATTACGTGCTTAACCTAAGGGTCTGCTAATACTGCAGCAATTCCCCCCCCCCCTTTCAAAATCTTTATTTAGATAACAGGGGAAAAACAAGTGATATAACACATGAGCAAAGTGTTACTACACACATAAAACACAATAGGTATTATATCAAACAATTCCAAATATATATGTATATACAGTTATCAGTTACAATGTAGATAGTTTCTAAGAGAGTTAATGAGCTTAAGATGATATGTAGTGGTATGAGGGAAATAAGTGCCGTGTCTGTGATCTGTAGTGATTTTTTAATAAGAAGAGATGCACAGATCTTGAGAGGGATTTTACTTTAGGTCAATTTAGAGAAGAAAAGGAGATAATTAAAAGAAAAAAGAGAAGTAAGGAAAAAAATGATAAAAGAAAAGTAGTTGGCGACAGAACTGGTTTGGAGGCTCAAGCTCTTGTTCAAGAACATGGGTGATGAATGGAAGCCATTTTTCAGTGAAGTTGGTTTGTCTAGGGTAGATGTCCATTTGTAATAGGCGATCTGTAATTTTCTCCATTTGTATATGATCCCAGATCTTTGAGTAGCATTCCAACAAGGAGGGTAATGTTTGCAGTTTCCAGTGTTTCACTAGTACTGTCTGAGCTGCACTTAATAGGCTGTGTGTCAGTTCCCATCTGATCCTTGGTATCTTTGAGTTGTCTTCAAGATGCAGTAGAATCATTTCAGGGGTTAATTTGATGTCCAGTTATTTGTGTGATGTGTTGGCAGATCATTTTCCAGAATTTTTCTAGATGTGGGCATTTCCATCAACAGTGTGCAAACATTCCAACTTCTCTACATCCTTTCCAACAAAGCGCTGTATTAGACTGTGAAAAGTGAGCTGATTTTTGAGGAGTGATGTACCACCTGGATAAGATGAGCACCGCATCCCTAGAGTAGAAGAAGAGACAGATTGCAGTCTAGATCTGTGGCCCAATATAGAGATCCTTTATGCCAGACTTTATACCACAAATTTATACCACAGATTTGCACACTGCTGTTGCTGTCAGATCTCAGCATTGTTGAATAGCCTTGTAAGGGAAATCTGGGTAGATTTCAATCTTGTTTTCAAAAAAACTAAAATGTCCCTTTGAACTAGCTTCAAATAAGATTTTTCTTTTAGTTCTGAAGTCCTGGGAAGTTGCCACAATGTCTCTTGGTCTAGTGGTTAGAAGTGTGGAATCTAATCTAGTAGAACTGGGTTTGATTCCTCACTCCTCCACATGCAGCCAGCTGGGTGACTTTGGGTCAGTCACAGTTTTCTCAGAGCTGTTCTCTCAGAGCTCTCTCAGCTCTACCTACCTCACAGGGTATCTGTTGTGGGGAGGGGAAGGGAAAGGAGATTGTAAGCCACTCTGAGACTACTTTTGGTAGTGAAGGGCAGGGTATAAATCCAATCTCCTCCTCCTCCTCCTCCTCTTGGGATTTGTTGCTATGCCCATTCTATATGCTTTCGTTATCAGTGGCAGGACATTGTCTTCCAGTTTTAATTCTGTAGCTAGCCACTGTGTCATAAAAATAGGTAAGTCTGTTTTTTCCTCTGATTTTTCTGGGAAGGCCCCAAAATTTTAAATTCAAGTGTCAGGTTTCAAATTCCAAATGAAAGATACAAGATTGGAGTTGTTCTTCTGTTTGGAAGGTACGGACCTCCTCCTGTATTGTTTGGCTAAGTTCAAGGGCTGTTTCAGCATTTCAATTTATGTCTTGCAAAGATTGTTCTATGACCTGATTTACCCATTGAAGAATGTTTTTAATTTGTGATGTGTACAGCGATTTAAAATCCAATAGCGTGGTGGAAGGAGTGGAGTGCTTGCTTTAGGCAGCCATCTTCTTCAGTGTCAAGCCACGCCAGAGTGTCTTGCATTTTATGGATCCTTCACCTTGCAGAAACCTCCCCATACCCCATAATTAAAATGAGCATCCAAAGTAGAGTGCTCCAATAGTAGTAATAGGGTATACACTTCTTTTATTCAGAGACCGGAAACGTTTGACAGCTGCCCCCCATCCCCCTGCAGAAGCCACGCTTCCGCTAAGGGGGGTTATGCTTCAAAAACAGGGATGGGCAAGATGGCCGCCAGTGTCAGCCCAGAAGGGAATGGAGGAGGCTGTGCTATGGGGCTGTTAGCAGCAGGGGGTTTGCAGTGGGGAGAAGGAGTCTGGTACAATGGCAGCCATTTGTGTTGTTGTGCTTGGTGCAAAAACTTCAGGCTGTGGGGGCAGTAAAGCAGAGAGAATATCCAGAGGGGAGCATGTGTACAAGTTTGTTTTTTTAACAAAGTGTTGTTGAAAAAGTGTGTTTGGTGTAAGTTTTCAGAACATCCCCCAGTTCTCTCTCACTGGAAACTCAGACAGGTATTTTAGAAGCAGCCATTTATATTGTTGTGCTTGGTGCAAAAACTTCAGGTGATAGGGACAGTAAAGCAGAGAGAATATCCAAGGGAAGCATGTGTGCAGTTTATTTATTTATTTATTTTTAACATGTGCTGAAATGTGTGTTTGGTGTAGGTTTCAAACTTTGCCGGCGCTCTCACGCTGGAGGCTCAGGCTGGCAAGAAAAGAAGAAAAAAGTTTTCCTCCTCTGCTTGAAAAAGGAGAGCTGAAATCACCATGCCCCCCACCCCTGAGAAAAGGAAAGACTATTGATTCTAACGTATATCTACTAACAAAAAAAAAAGCACATTTTGCAGACTGTGAAAATTGGGCACAACAACACCCCTTTTTTCCTTTGGGTTGTGTGTATCTCTGTGTTTAGTGCAGACTCCCCAGGGTCTGAGAAGTCTCACACACACACACACACACACACACACACACACGCACAGCTGATTTCCACTCTCTGCAAGCCCCCCCCCCGAGAGCAAAGGCAACCAGTTTGCTGCAAAGGGGGAAAAGTGTCCTTTTTAAAAAGTGAAATGGCTGCTGCATATCACAGGAATAGGTAAAGAACAAATAAAGAGAGAGAGAGAATCTCTAAAGCCTGCTCTCTCTCTCTTTCTGCAAACGTCCCCCCCCCCAAGGTACACACATCGCAAAAAACAGCTTGATTGAAGCAAAGGGAAAGAACAAATAAAGAGCAGACATCCCCTTTAACATCTCAGCAACAATTTTAACCCATAGAAAGTAGTGTTAATTTGAAAGCAAGCAGAGAGAGAGAGATTGCACTAGAGAATCTCAAGCCATGAAAAAAAAAAAAGACAACCAGCTCACTTACCCAGAAAAACATAGGGAATGCCAGTCTCCAGTTCCCCCCGTGCCCCCAACTCAAGTTAAAGCATGCAAGCAGGAAATTCCCCCCACACCCCGGTTTCAATCCTTTTTTAAAAGAAATACAGTGTGCAAAACCAGAGAAAATTCTTCTGGGCAAAAATGCCCTTAAAAGCAAAAAGTTTTTCCAGGCAGTTGTGTGTTGGAAGGAAGACAGCAAGCTTCTGTACTTCCGACAGAACAAACAGCTCCAAGGGGGCGGAGCGAAGATTCCTAGCCCAATCCTAGGCTGTTTTCAGCCCCGGGAAGTTTTGAGCTGTGGCAGTCAGCCAATCCAAAAGCTACTCAAGCACTTGTCAAAACTCTGAATGGGTGGAGGTTTTTTCCCAGGAGTTCCGTACACACCCCACTCCCAGCCAAAGTTGGGGTGTTTGGTTTATCTATGAAGATATCTGGCGTAAGAGCTAGCGGTCAACAGGAAGATGACATCATTGCTGCTCCAACCTAAAAACAGGATATGCCTAGTGCGAAAAACAGGAAAATTGCATCATTTTAAAAAGATTGGAGGGGGGGATTTTTATATCTCTCCACTGATTTCACTCAAAATGTGTGTCACAGTTTTAAAAACCTGTTTTATTTAAGATATGAGAATGTTTAAGCACACTGACCATTTATAGCAATATTCCGTGTCTCTGGTGAAAAAAGGTTAATCACATATGATTGTGGCATAATAGCACGAGGCATTTTAGGGTCCTGTTTGATCACAATGTGTGAAGGAGAGAATGACATCGATACTGCACACACACCCCAAATACCAGCATATGTATTTTGAGACAGGGACAATATAATGAGAAAATGTGGCCACTATTGTGTTCATGCCCACCCTCTTTCCCTTCTGTGTGAAGTGAAATAAATCATAGGGGAATTGCAATAAACAAAACGCAGGTCCCGCAGTGTGCGCCGTGGCATAGAGGGCCCCAGCCTTCTAGGAGAGGTCAGGGGGAGTGTCCCGAGGCGGCACGTGTGATTTGGGGGCTGTAGGAGCTGTTTTGGCGATTTTAGCCTATGCCGACCCTGTGAGGTAGTACACCCAAGCGGCACATGGTTTCATTTCGGGGTATCGAGTGACCCCTCAGCGGACTCGCCTCGACAAGGGGGACCTCTGGGCACTATTATTGGAGTGATTGGGGGTACCCCCAAAATTTCGGTTTTGGGGCGCCCTCCTCCATCACATGTCTGGCGACATTTAAACGTGCCAATGAGCACTGGAAGGGGTGGTTCCAGGGTAGCAGAGATAAAAGGGCATGCTGCGCTATGCACCATCCACGCTTTCTTCAAAAAGCTACCAGATTTCACATTCCTCTCTGCCAGAAGCAAAGAATGGATTCTCAGGACCTGAACAATTTGCAAGGTATGTTTGAGAGGTCTGTTTTCTAAAAAGTTTTAATCCTAATAGAGGGGCAGAAAAAAAGAGTTCTTATTTTCAATCTATTCTGTTCTTTGCATGTAGAAATTCTTGATCAAGAAATGAACACGGGTATGCAGTCCCAGGATCTTTTGGCAGCAGCCATGGCGCATGCCTTGGAAGCGCCTGTGGAGTTGCAACAATATATCTCTGATGAAATTGGTAAATTCTAGCAACGGTTTTTTTGGTGGGTTCTGTTGTTCAAAAAGATGTCAAACTTTAGGATTAATTTTTTTCTATCTTTGACAGAGGTCATTTCTGATGGAGAATCCCCAGCAGCAGCCCTCCAGCAATCGCTGACTACCTTAACGGCCAGACCTGTATCCAGGGAACCTGGTAAGAATAAATAACCTCATCTAGTTCCACACACGCACGCAGGGTTTTTTAAATGTTTGTATTTTTTAGAATTTTGGAATTGTGCAGTGTTTCGTTTGTAATTTTCAGAATTTCGGGATTCTGCAGTGTGTTGTTTGTGCAGGGTTTTTAAAAAATGCTTGTATGTATTTCCAGCTATATTGTAAGACACCTAGGACTTCTTGTAGATGGTGAGGCAGTTAATGACAAACAAGTGCCTGTGCAGAGGGGCAGTTTTTTGATTTCTGTCTCTGTGTTTTCCCAGATGTCGTGCCTGGACCATCCCGTGCTACACCACGGAGGCAGGGGGGTAGCGACCCACAGAGACGCACGGCACCCACCACAGGCCAGAGGGAGGGTCCTACCCCTAAAAAGAGAAAGGCTGACACCACGAAAACTGATGAAGACCGCTCTAACAGGCAGAGAGAGTTTTGCACACTTGTTTATGAGTCTGTAGCACGGATGAAAAAGAGAGAGATAATGCTAGAAAAAGAGCGTCAGGCTCTTCAGGTAGAATCTGAGCAGCTCTACAACATGATCGATCAATATGCGTGTGAAGCGATTAAACGTTTTAACCCCTATTCTGACTGTGGTAGTACCATCATGCAGGTTGGAGGGACCCTGCCTGAGCATGACTCTGAAGTAAATGAGTCATCAGAGAGCTCCACGGCCCCACTGTCTGTTAACGCCGATGGGGTGGGAGAAGAGGAGGAGAGGCATGCACCTTCCCCATCTCCCCCTGAAGTCTCTGCTAGTACCGATAGGGTGGGGGAAGAGGAGGAGAGGGATGCATCCTCCCCACCACCTCCTGAAGTCTACATGGAGCGTGTCAGGGGGTGGCAGAGACCTTACGATAGATTCCGATCCTTGGTGATCAGTGAGGAGTTCCGTTTTGTGAATTTAGACCGTGTGCGCTCCTTTGCTCACGCCATTGAAGTGTTAACGCATGGGGTTCAGGAGGTTTTGAATGAGATCAGAGGGCTTGTGGAAGAGGGGGATTTTGTTCAACTGCGGATAGAGGGTGGAGGGCTACAGAATCCATTGTTTTCATTTAAGAAAAAAAGAACCAGCTAAATGCTTCAGAGTTTTTGGATTTGGTGGTCAGCATGCTGCAAAGCAACAGAGAGGTTTTGAGCAACGATACGTTGCGTTTAATCGTGACGATATCCAAACCACCGAGGGGTGGTGCTCTCCGGAAAATCAAATCTATCCCTTACAGTGCAATCATAGAAAAAAAGAGGCGCTTTTTGGTAGATTTTTCCTATCACAGCAATAACCTCTGCTTTGCGGCGGGGCTCATGGGCGTTATGAAAAAAAGAGCCGGGGACCCAACCGATGCAGAGCTCTTAGATGCTGCTAGGAAATTACATGCTGAACTGGGGTGGTCTGATCAGAAAAAGGTGGGTCTCAATGACATAACAGTTGTTGAGGAGTATTTAAAAATAAACATCAGGGTGGCGTTGTGTTCAGAGCAGGGATGGGCCATATTTAAAACACAGCCTTCAAGATATCCAGACACTTATTTTCTACTACTGCACAATGAACATTATTATGGCGTCTTGAATATAAAAGCATTTATGGGTTCAAGAAATTACTGTGACTATTGTCACACCCTGTATAATCATAAGCATAACTGTTCTCAATTTTGTAGAATGTGCGGCACCACTGAATGTAAAACAATACTCGGTACTCCTCAGAAATGTCCCAACTGTTGTTTCTACTGTAGCAGCGAATTTTGCTTAAAACGACACGGCGAGTTGGCAGCCCAGAACCAAATCGAATGTCCCTCCAGGGTATGGTGTAAAAAATGTAGGTCTTACAATGGCATGGACCACCAGTATGAAGAGTGCCGGGGGAGGGTCTGTAAGCAATGCGGTGGGGTGCTGGGGAAAGATGAAGATTTCCACAGCCTGTGTTACTTAGAACCTCTGAAAGAACCGCCCGTTTCGGGAAAGTACATATTTTATGATTTTGAATGCACTCAAGATGGTGGGGAGCACAAGCCCAATTATGTCTTTGCTAAAGCCTTAGGGGAAGACAAACAATGGCGCGCATGTGGTAAAAGTTGGGAATTTAAGGGTGAAACATGCGTGTATCAGTTTGTTAACACAATTACCAAGCAGAAACAGTTTAGGCAGTCCACGTTCATTGCGCACAACGCTAAGGCTTATGACTCTTACTTTATCGTTAAGCAGCTGATTGAAGAGAGGATGGATCCTGAACTGATTGCCATAGGGGGAAAGTTGATGTGTGTGAGTATAAAAAGTCTCAACATAAAATTCATTGATTCTCTGAACCATCTACCCATGGCACTGGCAAAACTCCCCAAAGCTCTAGGTTTTGAGGGGTCTAAAGGCTACTTTCCTCATTTTTTCAACACGGAGGAAAATCAAGCTTATGTGGGTCCATTACCTGATCCCCAATACTATGGGGTAGACCAGATGATGCCTCAAGAGAGGGAGGCTTTCTTAAAATGGCACAAGGAGAACAAAACTATGATTTTCGATCTCCAAAAAGAACTAGCTTTTTATTGCCAGCAAGACGTCCTGCATTTTGGAACAAGCATGTACTTTGTATAGATCCGAGATTATGAACATGACATCTCAGGACTCACTCTGCATAGACCCTCTACAATACCTCACTTTGGCAGGTGTCTGCTTAGCCATGTACAGGTTCAATTTTCTGACACCTCTGTCAGTGGCCATCCCCCCACCGGATGACTATCACAGGGAAACAAAGAGGTTTTCATCCGCCTCTATACAGTGGCTCTGCTACACAGAACACTCTGAAAAGGTCCAAATCCGCCACGCACTAAAGGGGGGTGAATTTAAGGTAGGAAATTATTCACTTGATGGGTACGCTGTGGTGCGTGGTAAAAAAACAGCTTTTAATTTTAACACCTGTTACAGGTGTGGCTGTCCACAATGCTATGAACCTTACAAATTCAACAAGGCAGCCGGGAAACCGTTTCATCACCTTTACTGCGCTACCAGGCAGAGAAGTGATGACCTTAAAAGAATGGGATTTGAAGTTGTGAGCATCTGGGAACATGAGTGGAATCACCTAAAAAACACGGATGAGTCCGTGAACACCTTTCTTAAAGCCGCACAGTTTCCTGATCCTCTAGTTCCTAGAGACGCCCTCTTTGGGGGCCGTACTAACGCCATCACCCTCTACTACAAAGCGGATGCAGGGGAGCAGATCTGCTACTATGATTTCACCAGCCTCTACCCCTTTGTGAATGCTAGGAAAATGTACCCTCTAGGTCACCCTGAGATCATTCAGAATGATTTTGCACCTCTCTCAGAATATTTTGGGCTGGCAAAGGTTAAAGTCTATCCCCCGAGAGGGCTCTTTTTCCCCGTTCTGCCTTCCAAGGCTAATGGGAAGCTTTGTTTTACGTTGTGCAGGACCTGTGCTGAAACAAAACAACAGGAAACATGCACTCATAGCGATGAGGAGAGGGCTCTAGTGGGGACGTGGGTCACTGAGGAGTTACAAGTGGCTCTGGCCAAAGGCTATAGGGTTGTGAAAATCTTTGAGGTCTGGCATTTTGAGAGGAAATCCAGGGAGCTGTTTGCAAAATACATTAAAAAACATCTCAGACAAAAACAGGAATCTTCAGGCTACCCAGAGTGGTGTGTGACAGAGGCTGATAAACAGAAATATGTCGATGATTTTTATAAAAAGGAGGGGGTCCTTTTACGTCCCTCTCATATAACTCCAAACCCCGCAAAGCGCCAGATCGCTAAACTCTTTCTCAATTCTCTGTGGGGTAAATTTGCACAGAGAACAAACTTGCCAACCACCGAAATCGTGAAAGACACAGATCGCTTTTTTGAGCTGCTATTTT
Source organism: Gekko gecko (assembly GCA_029375565.1). Classification (NCBI taxonomy): domain Eukaryota; kingdom Metazoa; phylum Chordata; class Lepidosauria; order Squamata; family Gekkonidae; genus Gekko; species Gekko gecko. Next base: position 209,058,247 of record JAPDNY010000005.1, on the reverse strand, counting down.
CAGACAATTACGAGGTTGCCAGTTGCAGTTTCATCAGCGAGGATGCTGCCTGCGTATCTTGGAAACACGCTAGGGACCGTGTGACATCTCCTGGCTACACGAATGTGTACATAGCTGCTTTCACCACCGCTTATGCGAGGCTGGAGCTCTACAATTTGCTCGACCGGTTAGGGCAGCGTTGTTTATATCATGACACCGACTCTGTGATATTTGTGAGCCATCCTGGCGACTGGAACCCCCACTGGGAGATTATTTAGGGGAGCTGACGAGTGAAGTCCCTGCGGGGCAGCATATAAAGGAGTTTGTTTCTGCAGGCCCAAAGACTTATGGCTACAGGCTGTCAGGAGGGGAGGCATGTCTGAAAGTAAAGGGCATTACACTGAATGCTGCTAATAGGGAAAAGATCCATTTTGACAGTTTGAAGGATTTGGTTTTCACACACGTTTCTGGTTCTGAGCCTGGTGAGATCACGGTGAGTCACCGGGGCATCGTTAGAGACAAAAAGAACTTTGTCATTAAAACAAAAAATCTTAAAAAACTCAGAAGGTGGTTTACGACAAGCGTGTGCTCAGAGAGGGTTTTAAGAGCGTGCCCTACGGCTACTGAAATGGATACAAGGTGGTGCCACCCTTTCTCGGCCATCCTTGCGGGCCCCAGCAATTGTGGGAAAAGTTATTTTATAAAAAGCCTGCTTGTGAATGCAAATTCTACACTTTCTGTCATGCCTGATAATATTGTGTGGTTTTATGCATGCTGGCAACCGTTGTATGAAGAATTGCTCAGACGTTATTCCTTTATAAAGTTTGTAGAGGGTTTGCCCTCAAACTTGAATGATGATGAAATGTTACCTTGTAATAAAAAAAACCTCGTTGTGGTGGATGATTTGATGGCGTGTGCTTCTGATAGCGGTGAAATCGAAAATGCTTTCACCAAATATGTTCACCACAGAAATCTAAGTATTATTTACATTGTGCAGAATCTATTCTGCCAAGGCAAGAGCAGCAGAACTATCAACCTGAATACCAAGTACATGGTGTTATTTAAAAACCCACGAGATAAATTACAAATAGTGACTCTGGCCAGGCAGATGTACCCAGGGAAAGCTGCCTTTTTTATGGAGGCTTATGAGGATGCCACGGGGAAGCCCTACGGGTACCTGGTAGTGGATTTAAACGCGACCACACCAGAGTCCTACAGGCTGCGCACCGGCATGTTCCCCCTGACCTCCCAGTTTGCTATGTTATTAAAAGAACAGCCGGGGGGATTAAAAGACGCTGATACACAACGCCTTAGAGCTTTTAAGAAGAGGGTGCCTGCCACAACGGAAGCATGTCGGCCTGCTTAAAAAGAAACGGGACTCTCCTGAAACTCGTCTCAAAATCTCCCCTCGCCTGAGGAAAGCTATTTTGTGCGCCGCTCCAAATGATCTAATCAAGGCTATTGGGGAGATAGCTCTAAACGCACTAAAAGGCGTCATCCCTCTGTCACAGCGCCAGAAGACAGTCCTGCGAAAAAAACGTGCAGTCATCAAATCTCTGAGCAGCTCCAAAATCCCTCTGACAAAGAAGAAGAAGCTGGTGAGGCAACAGGGCGGTTTTATCGGCTCCCTGTTGGGCTTTGCTCTGCCCCTGATTACCAGCTTTTTAACCCCTTCCTGATGGAGCATGCGGAGAAAATGTATCTGGTCCCTAGCCAGCAATTAGAACGCCTAACCATTCCACGTCCCCCAGAGGGTGAACCCATCAGGCACACGGGCCGTACACTCTCTAGACAGGGAGATGAAAACTGTTCTAGAGAGAGGGGACTTGTCTGAATATGAGAAAGCCAAACTCTACGGCTCTCTCCTTCAGAAATATCTAACGCATGTCAGAATGGGGGAGGAAGAGAAAACCAAGTTGAATCTGTATCTCCCGCAACCGTCATCAATGACAGACCCCGATGAAAAGAATGCACCTGGATTTGAAGAGGTGCTAGAGAATCTGCCACGCCGATACAGGAACAACGCTCGTGTGCTGCTAAAGAAAATGAATCAAAACAGAGAAATTGCCTCTTGGGATGAAAGGGGAACTTTTCTTTATAGAGGGGCCCCAGTCGCTGGAAGCAACCTGCAGGACCTCGTCAAGGCAATTACTCAGACGCATCCTCCCTCTTCTGTCTCACAGCCTAAAGGCATGGATGTGTTTATGATGGCTCTGGCTGAACTCAACGTTCCCTCATCGGTCGCTGGCAACCTGACTACTAGAAAAATGTTAGAAGACTTGAAAAGCCCACAGCCACCCGTTTTAAAGCGCACACCTGTTATTTCTTCTAAAAAACAAAAGCTTTCACCCCTCCCTGTTTCCTCTAAAAGAAAAAAACATAGAGTGTCAAAGTGGTTGACTAACGAAAAATAAATTCTTTGAAATGCAAACCTTTATCTCTGAGTGATTTTTGAAAAAAGGTACATTTACCCGTATTAAGATTCCAACAACCTTTTATTAGGGGCACAAGAAACACAGGTTTGGGCAGGTGTGTACATATTTGGTAAAGTCCATGAATTCTTCCGGGTGCTTTTCACAAAACTCATGACCATTCTGTCATTTTGCTCGGGGTTGGGGGAATACATCTTCACGATCGCATGAAAGGGGATGCCTCTGCAGCGGTGATGGAGAAAAACAGGCAATGATGGCCACAGGTGGTCGATGCCGGTCCTTGGAGCCTCTTCCGATGAAAATGAATCTCCTCAGAATTTTTGTTTAAAAAATCCATAATAGTTGGGGGAAAGAGATAGCTAGAGGGCGCATTCCCGTAAGAGTCGAAAAACTCTGAGGTGCTATGGTCCGGGAGGTAGATCGCCAGCCAGTGTTCCCCGGGGAGGTTGTGGGGGTGCGTGTTTACCACTAAAGAGATGGGTCTCCGGGTCACTGCTTTGGTGGGGAGCCAATCGCTGGGGAAGACTCCCAGGAAGGTTTTCTGGGTGTGAGGGCTGTCAAGCAAGCCGCGTGATAACTGGATCGTGTCCATGCTACATGTAGTCAAAGAGCACGTTGCGGTTGTGGTTGATCTCGATGACGTTGTCAAACACTCCGTACACGATCAAATTCACAGTATGGGGCAGAGCCGCTGCAAAACGTATCTCTGCTCTCAGGTTCCCCGTTTTGATCAGGGAGTAATGGTCTCCGCACTCCTGGTCAGGAGAGAGGTCAAAAGCAAACAGGGTGTACCCTACCCGGTAGCCGTCACGGTCTATTAGGAGGGGTCTATCCTGCAGGTGCTTTCCCGCAGTTTGCACGAGGCTCATGTATTCTCTCACGTTGTTTTTCACTGCAAAGTCAGGCTGGAAGGGCTTGGAGGGGACCTGCTCTCCATCCACGTACAGAGCTACAAAGTTAATGTTGTAATGCTTAAAGTTAAAAGGGTTTTTGGTGTAACTGCCACTGAAAGCATCATTGTCCACCAAACCCATGACCACCATTTTGGGGAGCTGACCCAAAAACAGGTTGTCTTGATTGCTCACACGTGCACCGGCTGGAATACTGAACACCTTCATGCCAACACGGTCCACGGGGTATTTTGCTGTTGATGTCAGCAGAGCTTCGGCGTGAGCCAGTCGGACGCTGGGGGCAACTTTCACCCTTTTCACAAAGAGAGAGGCTGAATCCAGGTGAAGCTTAAACTGTGCTCCCGCAGCCTCCCCGCTCATCAGGCAGAAAGTGTCTTTGTTACGTGTTAATCTGATTTTCACATCTACCCCATTTAAGAGCAGTTTTTCTTGAAAAAATAGGTCTGCGTGGAGGTGCCCTAAGAGGTCTACCGTCCTGCTCCCTGCGGTCAGCTTCGCTCTCATGCCAAACCCCGAGTTGGGGGCATCCTGTTTGACGGTGTTGTCCAGCTGCCCCGGTGTATCCTTATAAAAGCCCCCTGCGGAAAATTGGGTCGCTAGGGTTTCCCCGCTGTAGTTGAGCATTGTTTCAATCATTGCCCTTTAGGGATAGCAATTGTTACTCTGGCTGATCAGGTGGTCTCCCAGGGTCACGTCCAGTTGGCTGAAGATGGTGGCGATAGGGTAGTTCACCAGCGTCACTCTTGTGTCCTCGCCAATGTCTGTGCCATCTTCTCGAGTAATTTTACATTTCACATACAAGAGGGTATTATTTAAATCGAGGTAATCTTCCCCATTCCCGGCTATGAAAAACTCTAGAGGTGCCGATCCTGCAAGGGCTGAAAGGGGTGGGACTTCGATATACAAGCTCTTCTCAATGCTGGTCTGCGTCGGGGCTATCTGGAAAAGGTCCAGCTCAGACTTTACGCACTCTTCCGAGCTACAGTGGATGAAAGCCATGGCTGTTTATAGTACGTCCTTTAGCCCTCGGCGGAGTTGCTTCTTCTTGTTGTTCTTTCCTCTCCCCTTCCTCACGGTTCTCTGCTTCGTAGTGCCCCCACGGCTCCTTTTAACAGGATCCGGGGGGGCCTTGCGCATGGATGACTGCTTTCTTTTAAGACCACCCCTTCTTTTAAGATACAGGAAGCCCGACCCTTCCTGGGGTCCGAGTTTATTCATAACTCTGTTGGTCACGCGGCTCACGACGTCTTGAGCAATATTGCGGGCGGCTGATTTCAAGTGCGGCTTGACAATGTCCACCCCTTTTCTAAAAAGTGGCACGGCCATTCGAAAAAGCCGTCGGAAAATACCTCCCACCCCCGCCCCGTACATAACGGGTGCGCCATGAAATCCGGGGAGAGCATGACCCGCCTGAGATCTGTAATATTTCCTAATCATCGTGGGATCCCCGTAATCTTTCACAATCACCATTTTTTCTGCGGATGAATGTGCAACCTCACAATGACTTTCCCGTAGCGAAATGGCACTGGGCTGTTCTGATCCGTCTTTATCTCTATGCTGATGGTTTCGATGTGGTGCTTATTGACCGGTACGTAGTGGGGCTCGTTATAGAAGACCGTGATAAAGTCGTGAGGCTTCCCCTGTACAGGAACACAGCGTAGAAGGGGCACCGCCGTGTCCCCCACTCTTTGGTGTTCTACGATGTCGGTGTACAGGTACAGGGTATTAACCCCCCCTGTAATATCTGCGCAGTTCTGGATTTTTTTGATGGGAACATTGGGAGGAGCCCCCATCACGTAGGCCAATTCTTCACTCATCGTGACAGAGTAAATATCAGACCCGTTAAACCTGAGTATCGCTTGCGTTGGATCAAAGTAGAACTGTAGATCAGGGGGAGGCCGCGTCTGTTTTTTGACAGCGCTATTCATAAATTCAACTATGCTGCGAATATCATAGTAGTATCCTGAGCGCAGCTGATATTCCTGGTGAACAGCCCCATTAGAAATCTGGAATCTAGCTGGCTTGGTAAATGTGTACCAATTGTGGGGATAGTGAATTTCCACCAATCCCACCTCCCATTCCCCACGCAACTCCAGAGGCTTAAACATGCGCACCGTGAATGAAGCGCTGGTATTTTCAGGAAATAGATCCTTAGAAGCGTTGCTAGGGAGCGTGATGTAAAACCCATCATCTTCCATCCTTCTCTGTGATGTCTTCAGCGGGGACCCAGCTGTTAAATTTAGGTGGCCACCCCTCCACTTGACAAAGAAAAACTTCTTTTTCTTGTTTGTTCGGCTTTTTATAATTTTCTCAATCCTGTATGTTCTGTCTTTCCAATTGGTCACTTTTTGCAGCTCCTCCGGGTAAAAACCTCCTAGGATCGGCTCACCGTCAAAATCTACCAGATGGTACAAAGGCCTCTCCCCCTTCTGACCACCTCTTCTATAATAAAGATTTCATCGGTGAAAGACTGTTCATACCCCTTTTCAAAAGTTCCCTTTGTTCTAGAGACTCTCACTCGTTCTCCCTTTCTAAACAAAAACGGGGCTTCTTTTGCGGGGACTGCTTCATACACGTGTCTCCACACGGCGAGCGCGTTAGAAGGCTTCACGTCTACAGGCCGCTTCTGAATAGTTCTGTGGTAGCTGTGATTATAGCTTTTGACCAGGTCCTGTAGCACATCCCTATAGTTAAAAGTGTTCTTGGCTGTAAAATACCGCCACATCTTGGTCTTTAAAGTTCTATTAAACCTCTCCACCACTGCAGCCTTGACTTCATTATTGGTGACAAAGTGGTAAACTCCGTGATGTTTTAACAGAGCACCCACTTTTTTATTGAGAAACTCTTTGCCCCTATCTGTTTGCAGCTTCTGAGGGGTTCGCCCTGACTCCGTGAAAATGCTTTTAAAAGCGACCGACACTTCTTTCCCACCCTTATCTTTCAGAGGCACGGCCCATGCGTATTTAGACAAGATGTCTATCACCGTTAAAATGTATTTGTAGCCCCTGTTGTACTTGGAATATTGTTGCATATCCACCAAGTCCGCCTGCCACTGCTCATCGATATCCCCCACGATTACCTTGTTTCTTTTGAAATGCACCCTGGCTGTTTTATGCAAAGCATAGGCATCCTGATCATCGAGCCACGCTTCCACCTCTTTTCTGCTCACCCGATGCCCCCTCTTAGAAGCTGCTTGAAAAAGAGATTCAACCCCTCCAAAACTTCCAATCTCCTGGGGGTTAAAATAAATCCCTTTTAATACATCCTGATGATGAACCATGACGCTTCACTCTCTTTTACTACAATAAAAGTATTTTTTATTAGACAACAAATATACAGTCTCAGTCCCCCTCCCCCATCTTCACAGCAGCGCAGCATACCCTTTTATCTCTGCTACCCTGGAACCACCCCTTCCAGTGCTCATTGGCAGCGTTTAAATGTCGCCAGACATGTGATGGAGGAGGGCGCCCCAAAACCGAAATTTTGGGGGTACCCCCAATCACCCCAATAATAGTGCCCAGAGGTCCCCCTCGTCGAGGCGAGTCCGCTGAGGGGTCACTCGATACCCCGAAATGAAACCATGTGCCGCTTGGGTGTACTACCTCGCAGGGTCGGCATAGGCTAAAATTGCCAAAACAGCTCCTACAGCCCCCAAATCGCACGTGCCGCCTCGGGACACTCCCCCTGACCTCTCCTAGAAGGCTGGGGTCCTCTATACCACGGCGCACACTGCGGGACCTGCATTTTGTTTATTGCAATTCCCCTATGATTTATTTCACTTCACACAGAAGGGAAAGAGGGTGGGCATGAACACAATAGTGGCCACATTTTCTCATTATATTGTCCCTGTCTCAAAATACATGTGCTGGTATTTGGGGTGTGTGTGCAGTATCGATGTCATTCTCTCCTTCACACATTGTGATCAAACAGGACCCTAAAATGCCTCGTGCTATTATGCCACAATCATATGTGATTAACCTTTTTTCACCAGAGACACGGAATATTGCTATAAATGGTCAGTGTGCTTAAACATTCTCATATCTTAAATAAAACAGGTTTTTAAAACTGTGACACACATTTTGAGTGAAATCAGTGGAGAGATATAAAAATCCCCCCCTCCAATCTTTTTAAAATGATGCAATTTTCCTGTTTTTCGCACTAGGCATATCCTGTTTTTAGGTTGGAGCAGCAATGATGTCATCTTCCTGTTGACCGCTAGCTCTTACGCCAGATATCTTCATAGATAAACCAAACACCCCAACTTTGGCTGGGAGTGGGGTGTGTACGGAACTCCTGGGAAAAAACCTCCACCCATTCAGAGTTTTGACAAGTGCTTGAGTAGCTTTTGGATTGGCTGACTGCCACAGCTCAAAACTTCCCGGGGCTGAAAACAGCCTAGGATTGGGCTAGGAATCTTCGCTCCGCCCCCCTTGGAGCTGTTTGTTCTGTCGGAAGTACAGAAGCTTGCTGTCTTCCTTCCAACACACAACTGCCTGGAAAAACTTTTTGCTTTTAAGGGCATTTTTGCCCAGAAGAATTTTCTCTGGTTTTGCACACTGTATTTCTTTTAAAAAAGGATTGAAACCGGGGTGTGGGGGGAATTTCCTGCTTGCATGCTTTAACTTGAGTTGGGGGCACGGGGGGAACTGGAGACTGGCATTCCCTATGTTTTTCTGGGTAAGTGAGCTGGTTGTCTTTTTTTTTTTCATGGCTTGAGATTCTCTAGTGCAATCTCTCTCTCTCTGCTTGCTTTCAAATTAACACTACTTTCTATGGGTTAAAATTGTTGCTGAGATGTTAAAGGGGATGTCTGCTCTTTATTTGTTCTTTCCCTTTGCTTCAATCAAGCTGTTTTTTGCGATGTGTGTACCTTGGGGGGGGGGGACGTTTGCAGAAAGAGAGAGAGAGCAGGCTTTAGAGATTCTCTCTCTCTCTTTATTTGTTCTTTACCTATTCCTGTGATATGCAGCAGCCATTTCACTTTTTAAAAAGGACACTTTTCCCCCTTTGCAGCAAACTGGTTGCCTTTGCTCTCGGGGGGGGGCTTGCAAAGAGTGGAAATCAGCTGGCTGTGTGTGTGTGTGTGTGTGTGTGTGAGACTTCTCAGACCCTGGGGAGTCTGCACTAAACACAGAGATACACACAACCCAAAGGAAAAAAGGGGTGTTGTTGTGCCCAATTTTCACAGTCTGCAAAATGTGCTTTTTTTTTTTTTGTTAGTAGATATACGTTAGAATCAATAGTCTTTCCTTTTCTCAGGGGTGGGGGGCATGGTGATTTCAGCTCTCCTTTTTCAAGCAGAGGAAAACTTTTTTCTTCTTTTCTTGCCAGCCTGAGCCTCCAGCGTGAGAGCGCCGGCAAAGTTTGAAACCTACACCAAACACACATTTCAGCACATGTTAAAAATAAATAAATAAATAAACTGCACACATGCTTCCCTTGGATATTCTCTCTGCTTTACTGTCCCTATCGCCTGAAGTTTTTGCACCAAGCACAACAATATAAATGGCTGCTTCTAAAATACCTGTCTGAGTTTCCAGTGAGAGAGAACTGGGGGATGTTCTGAAAACTTACACCAAACACACTTTTTCAACAACACTTTGTTAAAAAAACAAACTTGTACACATGCTCCCCTCTGGATATTCTCTCTGCTTTACTGCCCCCACAGCCTGAAGTTTTTGCACCAAGCACAACAACACAAATGGCTGCCATTGTACCAGACTCCTTCTCCCCACTGCAAACCCCCTGCTGCTAACAGCCCCATAGCACAGCCTCCTCCATTCCCTTCTGGGCTGACACTGGCGGCCATCTTGCCCATCCCTGTTTTTGAAGCATAGCCCCCTCTTAGCGGAAGCGTGGCTTCTGCAGGGGGATGGGGGGGCAGCTGTCAAACGTTTCCGGTCTCTGAATAAAAGAAGTGTATACCCTATTACTACTTCCAATCTAACAAAGCTGTTAGGAAAGCTGGCAAGTCTTTGGTCTGTTCAACACTACAGTGCTTTCCTGTGGTTTCTCCATTGTCACTGAGGCTACCAATGCAGTACAGTGACAGTGGGGCTTCCACATGGTAGCTTTTACCATATTTTCTCTGCCCTGTGGCAGCTACTCCCTCTCCCCTGCACTTCCAGGTCACTTTGGGGGTGGTGGTTTTTCAATTAGTAATTGACATATTGATACACTGTTATACCAATATGTCAATGACCAATTAACACCCCCCCCCAAATGAGGGATGAGGGAAGGGGAGGATGGCTGATAAATGGCCTGGGGAAGGACAATGGTGTCAATGTGGGTGCGATCAGGAAAATCAAGACTTTCCTGCTCATATGGCAGCCAGCCCAACTTTGCAGCAATCTTTCCCAAACTAGTACTACAAAATGGGGAAGATAGGTGTTATGTACGCGGACCACCCCCAGGGGGCCATGGCTAAAGTAAGGAGCTTGGTCCCTGAACACAAAGGGACCTAGGATCCTAGACCACCTAGTGTCCACCAATAGCACCTCTGGTGGGAAACAAACCCTCCAATGGGACTGTGGGTGTGCCGGGTGAGATGTACATAGTTGGCCCTTGCAGGGCCATTTTGTCAGTTCATGTGTGAAGTACAATAAATGCATCTGAACGCATGTCATTGTATGAGTCCTCCATGCAGCGAACCCAGTACTTTACAATGGCGACAAAGGTGGGATCCCGATGAGCAGGCCTGACTCTCCAACCAGCGCAGCACCAAGCAACGATCCAGAGGAAGCCACCACGCCCTGCACCACTCCCGAGCAGCACCACACCACACCCAGCAATCCTGAACACCACTCCCTGCTCCGCGCTAGAGTCATGGCCTCCACTCCGGGACACCTTGAAGCTTTTGACCCCACTCACCCCAAGCTCTGGGATTTGTGGATGGACCAACTGACCTGCTACCTTGCCTTCCATGAGGTGAATGATGCGGGCAAGAGGACCTTCCTCCTCAGCTCTTGTGGCGTGAACACCATCCAGCTCGCAAAGAGCCTCCTGGCACCCAAGGCAATCCTCGAATGCACATACGAGGAGATTATCGATGCCCTGACCAGATACCTCATGCCCAAGCCCACAACGCTGGCAAAGCGGATGGAATTCCAGGGGCACATCCAGAAGCCCAGTGCGACAGCCGCAGCCTTCATGGCCGCGCTGCGTCAACATGCAATCGAATGCGTATTCACCAAGTTGGAGGAGAACATCTTGACCCAGTTCATCTGGGGAATCAGCGATGTGAAGCTCTGCCGAAAGATGATCAGCACCAACAACCTCAAACTCGACGAGGCCCTTCAGCTTGCCATTGCTCACGAGGCCTCTCACTGTGACTGACCACCAGCTGCATCCCATCTAGTGCTTCCCAACTTGGTGCCCAAGAACTCAGACGAGGACGACTCTCCAGGAAGCCTGCCGGATGGACCACGTGCGCCAGATGCGGAGAGGCGCATGAGCAAAAGTTGTGCTGTTTCTGTGACACCACTTGTCACACATATGGTAAACAGGGTCACCTCACCCATGTCTGCAGATCCAAGAGCAACCAGAACCATCCACCCCAGGGAATTCCCTGAGGTCTTTGATAGGGCTCTGGGATGCTACAAAGGGCCCCCGGTTTCATTACAGCTCGACCCCCAGGTTGCCCCATCTGCATGCGGTTCCGCAGTGCCCCAATCGCGTTACGGCCAAAAACAGACGGAGAACTAGACTGCTTGGTGGTGCAAGGGGTCCTAGAATCCATCTCACATGCGCTGTGGGAGACTCCTATAGTGACCCCAGTGAAGCCAAATGGAGATGTCCGCATCTTTGCGGACTATAAGTGCACTTTAAATAAGGCCCTCCATGACTTCCAGTCTTGGCGATCGCCACGGCAGTCATCTTCTCTCGGGGCTCCGGGAGAAGTCTGCCAGCGTCTACGACTGGGTGGGGGCGTGATTGTCCGCACCACCCCAGGAGTCCTTGGGTTGGACTCCCAGCCATCGGGCATTAGAGAACCCCCCCGGCACATCAAGCCAGAGAAGGGGGCTCCTCCAAGCACCGATGGGCCCGTCGTAGAGCGTTCTGAATGGGAATAAGATCAGCACACTGGAGCAAGCGTATGGTGATCTAGCAACTATGGATGTGGAGAGAAAATCACTGAAAATGTGAGTCGAGTTTAAGCGAGAGCACCCGCGCACTTGTGCACCCCTTAAAGGAAACGGGGGGGAGGGGATTTCCCCCGATAAGGACTGCACGCAAGCGGTTTTAAAGCCAAAAAAAGAGGGGGGCCAGCAAGGGAAAGCGGGAGAAATGAAATAAAGAGGCTGTGAGAACTTACTGACTAGATTAAGAACTTCCAGAGACTTTGATGAACTTTCTTTAAACGTAAACAATCCCTAAACATGGCGCCGCCAAAAGATGTGAGGGATAAGATGTCAAAAGTTAAACCTTCTTCAGGAAGTTCCAGTCCTTCAAGTTAGATACCTAGACAGGACTCAACTGCGGAACTCCAAAGGCTGCTGTCGGAGGCGCTTCGCCCCCTGCTGGAGAAAATTACAGCTATTGACAATAAGCTTGACGCTCAACAAGTGCAAACTGTAGCAAATGCACAGAAAATCAAAAAAGCAGAGCAGGAAGTTAGAGGGATTGGTTCTAACTCGAAAAAAGTAGCTAAAAAACTGCAGGCACTTAAGAAAAAGTGCCAAATTGAAGAGTCTCGGGTACTACAGTTGCAAATGGAAAGGGCGAGTTACATCTTGAGACTTCAAGGAATTAAAGAGGAGAGAGGAGAGAATCTTTTTTTTTTTTTTTGAAAAAAGCTTTATTAATAGGATATAATAACATGTTCCATATTTCAAAATACTTTTAAATACATCCTTTTCTAATATCCCCTCCATCCCCCCCTCATGGCTTCCAGCAATGCTCCCACCTCCGTTATTTATTAATTCAATTTTCATTTACAATAAAACTTCTCAGTTTTTCGATTCTTCATTTCTAACATATTCATTTTCTCTGTCTCACTCTTAGGTAACAATTTGGCTGCTATCAGTCAATATTTTCTATATTCTATTCTCAATAGTTGTCAAAGCAAAGTAAATTATCTTTTACATCCCAGTTCGTTTCCACATAGTCTTTAAAATCCTTCCATTGTGCAAAAAATTCTTCATCTTCTTTCTCATTGAGTTTCTTTGTCAATTTATCAATTTCTTCCATAAAAAGCATCTTCTTTATCCAGTCCCATTTTTCGGGCACTTTTTCTTGCTTCCAAAATTGAGCATAAGTCATTCTTGCTGTTGTAATCAAATACCATAACAATGTCACGTTCACTTCTTCCATTTTAAGACCTAAAAGTAATATTTCTGGTTCTTTTTTCAAGGTACATTTCCGGATTTTCTGTATTTCATTATGGATCTCTGTCCAATAAGCTACTGCTTTATCACAAGTCCACCACATATGATAAAATGAGCCTTCCTTTTTTTTACACTTCCAACATTTGTTAGACAGGTTCTCACTCATATTAGCAATTTTTTTTGGCGTCATATACCATCTACACATCATTTTATAACAATTTTCTTTCACATTAACACATGTTGAAATTTTCATTGACTTTTTCCACAAACATTCCCACGATGACATATTTATTTCCCTATTTACATTTATAGCCCATTTTACCATTTGTTCTTTTACAATTTCATCCTCTGTATACCATTTTAACAAAACCTTATAAATTTTTGAAATCACTTTTCCCCCTTTATCTGCCCATACAACTTCAATTTCATTATTCTCCTTCCTGAAACCATACCTTTTTTTGTCAGTCTTAAATAAATCATAAATCTGTCTATAATTTAACCAATCATATTCAAAATCCAATTCTTCTCTAGCTCTCATCACGAAACTACTCCCCTCTACCTTTAAGATATCTCTGTAAGATAACCAGTCTTCACCTTTATGCCTTGAAAGTGGTTTAATTACTTCTGCCGGTACTATCCATAATGGTCTTGCTTAAAAAAAAATCTTTTATACCTCATCCAAGTCACAAACAGTGATCTTCTTATAAAGTGGTGTTTAAAAAAATTATCCATTTTAGATTTTTCATACCATAAATAGGCGTGCCATCCAAATTTATGATCATGTCCTTCCAATGCCAACAATTTTCAATTATCCATATTAATCCATTGTTCTAACCATGCTAGGCACACCGCATCATGATACAATCTGAAATTAGGTAATTGAAATCCTCCTCTTAGGAGAGAGGAGAGAACCTGAGACAAATCATTGGTGATTTGTTGGCCCCCTTGGCAGAGATGACATTGGAACAACTGAATTTATCAGAAAGAATAATCTGCCTGGGGAAGTTACTGTTAGATTCTCCTGAAGAAGAGTGAGAGAACAACTATTGAAAGCGACTAACGGAACTACCTTGAAGTGGAAAGACAAGGAGATTAAAGTTATGAAGGACATTCCATTTGAGATAAGAAGAAAGAGAAGAAAATATAGAGACTTGGTGATATTTCTACAAAGCCAAAAGACTCCGTACAGATGGTTAGTTCCCGAGGGACTAATCTTTCGATATGCCAATGGTAAAGAAAGGCTTGATTCTGTGGAAAAAGCTTGTGAATTTTTGCATCAGCATGGTCATCCACCAGAGAAGGGAGAAGGCACCCCGGAAGGCACCAGGGAGAGCGAAGAAGAAGGAGAGACTGGATCTTCTGAAGAGGACTTGGACTCTAAACTGGGGGCGGTAGCCCCCAAACCAAGCTATCAATTGAGGGAGAAAAGAGGGAAAATGTAGATTGTTATTGTTCCCTGAATATTTTAAACAGGATGCAACTCTTTATGAAATTGTAACTGTAAATGCAAGTGAAAAATGGAAATGATACATTAGCTAGATCAGGGGTCCTCAAACTTTTTAAACAGGGGGCCAGTTCACTGTCCCTCAGACCATTGGAGGGCCGGACTATAGTAAAAACAAAAACTACGAACAAATTCCTATGCACACTGCATATATCTTATTTTGAAGTGAAGAAACAAAACGGGAACAAATACAATATTTAAAATGAAGTAAAGTTAAATCAACAAACTTACCAGTATTTCAATGGGACTTCCTTAGCCCCTGCCCCCAGGATGACATCCCTCCTCTGGCTGAAAGGGATCAGTCCCCCAGGGGGCCCTTTCAGCCGGAGGGGGGGGCTCGCTGGCATTGCTCCCACGGGAGGGTTCTCTCCCCCTAAACAGACCTTTCCCAGAATGCACCTTCCCCCCAAATGTGCAGGAATTCTCCACCCCGGAGTCGGCAACCATGGCCGAGCATGTCCCCCGCCTCCCTCCCTCCCAGGACCTCCCAGCAGCTGCCCCCCGCGAGCGACTCCCTTCCCAGAACCCTTCCCCTTCGCCGCTGCTGCCCTGCCCGACTGCTCCACGCAGCTTCTTCTCCGCAGCCCCCCCTCCCCATCCCAGACACTCCGGCTGAACCCCGCCCAGGCTGGGGAGGGAGGGGGGGAGGTGCCCACCCTGCCGGGAGGAGCTCCACCCGGGCTGCTCTCTGCTGCACCCTTGAAGGCATATCTCCCAATGGGGCTACTCGGGAGGAGCAGGGCCGGCTCCAGGTTTGTGCCCTAAGCAGGGCTACTTTCTGGCGCCCCCCTCCCGTGCGCTACCAATTACGGGGTTGCCAACCTCCAGGCAGGGCCTGGAGAGAGGAAGATATGGCCGAGTGTGCCCGCTTCCTGCCTGCCTACCAGGAGGAGGAGGAGGAGGGTCAGTGGTGGGCGGGCCCTATCTGCACCTAGGGGAGGGGGGGAAGGGGTCCTGCCTGGCACCCTGCAGCCCCCACTGACCCTTGCCTGGCCTTCTCGTCGTCCCAGCTCCAAAACTGTTTGCAGGACTCGCGGTGGCGGCGGGCGGGCCAGGGAGGGAAGGCATGAGGGAGGGGGCGGGCGAGGCGAGGTGAGGTGAAGGCAGCCGCAGGAGCCCGAGCAGCCAGACTCACACGACCAAGCAGCCGACCCGGAGTTGCCTCCCCCTGGCCACCCGAGGGGCGGGGAAGGGGTGGGGAATGGCGGCGACCGGCGGCAAATGCGTCCGGCTCCGCCTTGCCCACCTAGGACTGGCTCCGGGGAGAGGGATGCGGCGCAGTGTGCAAGGGCAGGCGAGAGGGCACCTGTGAAGGCCCGGGGGGGTGAGGAGCGGGCCCAGCAGGAGTCCGGCTGGCCGAGGAGGTGCGGCAGAGGCTGAGGCGGGGCAGTGGGAGTTACTTTCCAAGCCCTCCTGCCCGAGGAGGCGGAGGAACCTGGAAGGATGCTGGACGAGGCTTGGCCTGGTGCGGGCTGGGGGCGGCAAGAGCGTGGCAAGGGGGGGTGGACCCTGCGGGAGTGCACCGTGCTCGCTGTGTGCAGACCCTGCGAGCGC
Source organism: Gekko gecko (assembly GCA_029375565.1). Lineage (NCBI taxonomy): Eukaryota > Metazoa > Chordata > Lepidosauria > Squamata > Gekkonidae > Gekko > Gekko gecko. The sequence continues at coordinate 209,042,541 of JAPDNY010000005.1, read as the reverse complement.
GGCTGGAGCCTCCTTGGCTGCCACCGCTTGTCGCTGGCTGAAAGGGTGCACACAAAGGAGGATAGCCACCGGGAGGGGCGCTGTATGAAGATTGGCCTGGTGCGGGCTGGGCGGGGGGCGGCAAGAGCATGGCGTGGGGGGCGGACCCTGCAGGCGCGCACCAGGTTGGCTGTGCGCGGACCCTGCGAGCTGGGCTGGAGCTTCTCGGCCACTGCTTGTTGCTGGCTTGGCTGGACACGCACAAGGGTGGGTCGCTGCCCATCCGGGGAGGCGGGCATAAACACCCGGCGGGCCGTATAAATGTCTTAAGCAGGCCGCATGTGGCCCGCGGGCCATAGTTTGAGGACCCCTGAGCTAGATGATCATTTTCAGTTAAAGTTAATGCACATCTACGAGAGAGATTTTTCATTTAAATCAAGTGTATGGTCACCGACTCTTGGGTTTTTAGAGATTATCTTTTCTTTCTCCTGTAGTATATAGTTTTCCCCTCCCCGATTGTTTCTGTTGTAGTTTTGTAGTATTTAGAAAATGCAATAAAAAATCCCCTTCGGAGGGGGAACTGTCAGAAGTCCTAACTTAGTCAGCAAACACCAGACCTTTTTTTGATGCAAGCAAGGTTAGCGTTTATTAAGCTGCAATAGATAGATCACTGAAACAGGTCTCTTGTTCAGAATGACTTGGTTACAGAAAGCAAGCGGTTATACAGGGGAAGGGGGTGAATGGGGACCCCCCTTCTTCCATACAATGAATAAACATGCGACTGGGAAATCGAAAGTTACTAAGCAAATGAATTTCCCACCGCCCCCATTAACCACAGCTGCTACATCTATGCCAGCGATAGAGAAGCTCGCAACCCCGACTTGCCAAGGTCAGAACGTCCAGGCTGCAAGAGATAGGAAGAATAAAAGCCACATTCCATTCTCACACCCGAGGTGTAAATCAACAACTCCCCGGATTCCAACCTCCCGTCTGTCCCGCCACTAAGGCGCCAAAAGCCCACCTCCCTCCCGTCATCCATCATAGCCCACCTCCCACCCTTCCATCATGGCAGGGCTACCTGACATGCAGCCCCCTCGAAAATAATTCTACCCCTTTGGTTTGTGGGGGTACAATTTGTGAAAGGCCTTAACTAGCCGGGGGGCCAGAACATTTTCCGCCCGTACCCACTCCCTCTGCTCCGGCCCAAAGTCAATCCATTCAACCAGGTAAAACAAGCGATTGCGAGAGAGTTTAGAGTCCAGAATCTGCGAGACTTCGTAGTGAGGTTCCCCCCCACCAGCAGCGGAGGTGGGGTGGGCCGTTGCGGTCGCCATTTGTTCCCTTCAGGCGCTGGGCGAAGAAGCCGCACATGAAAAACAGGATGCACAGACTTTAGAGACTTAGGCAACGCAAGTTCAACAGTTACATTGTTAAGCACTCTCACAATCTCAAAAGGACCAATAAATTTCCAACCAAGTTTGCGGCTCGGCTGAATGCGACGCAAATGTTGGGTAGACAAGTAAGCAAACTCTCCACACTTGGGAACCCAGGCCAGGTTACGTTTCTTGTCGGCTTGGATTTTGTAGGCAGACTTAGCCTCTTCCAGAGTCTCTGCTAACGAGCCCCACGCCTCCTGTAGATGTTTGCACCAGTCACCAGCATCTCCCGCCGGGAGGTCGGGAGAAGACAAAAATGGCAGAGGCGGGGCGTCATAACCATGAACCGCTTTAAACGGAGACATCCCCGTCGACGAGTGCTGAGTATTATTGTAACAAAACTCAGCCAAAGGTAAAAGAGAATGCCAATTGTCCTGCTGGAAATTAGAAAAACAGCGCAAGTATTGTTCCAGGGTCTGATTCACACGTTCAGTTTGTCCATCCGATTCAGGATGGTATGCACTGCTAATCCCCCTCTCTACTCCAAGCAGTGACATTAGTTCGCTCCAGAACTTGGAAACGAACTGAGCCCCCTGTCGGAGATTACCTTAGCAGGTAAAGTGTGGAGTCTCACAACGTGTTGCAAGAACGCAGAAGCCAATTTCCTGGCAGAGGGGATGGTTGCAAAAGGAACAAAATGCGCCTGTTTAGTAAACAGATCTACGATCACCCAAATAACAGTTTTCCCCCACTAGGGGGTAAATCCGTAATAAAGTCCATAGAGATCACTTCCCAGGGCCGAGCCGGCGTAGGGAGGGGTTGCAGGGCACCAGGGGGTTTTCCAGGGCGAGGTTTGCCCATTAAACAGGTTTGACAAGCAGAAGTGAAGAGTGAAACATCTTTACGTAGCCCTGGCCACCAAAATTGCCGCTGTAAGAGCTGGAGAGACTTTACAAACCCTGTGTGTCCAGCTAGTTTGGATCCGTGTGCCCAACCCAACACCTCCCCCCGGAGAGATCGGGGAACAAAGAGCTTGTCATTTTTAGTCCAGCAGCCATGCGCATCGCGGGACAACCCTTCTTCCCCCTCCACCTCCTCCCTGTCCGCATCAGACATTTCAGTGGAAAATCGTACCGCCCAGTCACTTGGAGGAGGGTCTGGCGGAGGGGGGGAACGTTTGGCCTGCCTCCTCGTGGTTACCGCTCCTCCCAACTGGGAAGGAGTGAATACCGAGTCCCGAACCTCCTCCCTCTTGCTGTCGTGTTGGGGGAGGCGTGACAGAGCATCGGCCAGCGAATTTGACGTCCCCGGGAAATGGTGCAGTGTGAAATTGAATTTGGAGAAGAAATCTGCCCAGCGGAGCTGTTTGGCGTTCAAAGAACGGGGGAGCGGAGCAGCTCGAGGTTCTTGTGGTCAGTCCAGACCTCGAAGGGGACTCGCGCTCCCTCTAACCAATGGCGCCAAGTAGACAACGCCAAACGGATCGACCCCGCTTCTTTCTCCCAAATGGACCAATTCCGTTCAGTATCATTGAATTTCCTAGACACATAGGCAAGGGGGTGCAATTTACCGTCCTCCCCCTCCTGGAGGATCGCCCCCCCATAGCGACGTCCGAGGCGTCAACCTGGACAATGAATTTTTTAAGTTCATTGGGGTGGGCCAACACTGGTTCTGAGGTGAAGAGGGTTTTCAACTTGTCAAAAGCCCGTTGGCACTCTGGTGACCATACTAGTTTAGCGCCCGGTCGAGTGCATTCGGGTGGCTTCCCTTTGGTTTTTAGTAAGTCTGTTAAGGGGAGAGCCACCTGGGCAAAGTTCGAGAGGAATGACCTATAAAAGTTCGCGAATCCGAGGAAACCCTGGAGTTGCCTTCGTGTTTTGGGAGGTTCCCACCCCACCACATCCTTGATTTTGTCAGGGTCCATCTCAATTCCCCTTTGGGATATGCGGTAGCCCAGGAAAGGGATTTCCGTTTTGTGAAATTCACACTTGGACAGTTTGGCAAACAGTTTATGCTTATGCAACGTTTTGAGTACTTCCCTCACCAGTTTTACATGAGATGCAAGGTCGGGGGAATACAAAAGAATGTCATCAAGGTAAACAAGGACCCCTTGAACAGGTACTTGTGTAACACCTCGTTAATCAAATTCATGAAGACCCCAGGGGCCCCCTGGAGTCCGAACGGCATAACTAAGTATTCAAACTGGCCGAGAGGTGTGTTAAACGCCGTCTTAAACTCGTCCCCCTCCCGAATCCGGACTCGGAAATAGGCATCTCGGAGGTCAAGTTTTGAGAAAATTTTCCCTCCAGCGACTGCTGCCAACAAGTCTTTTATGAGGGGCATGGGGTAAGCGTTAGTGTTGGATACCGCATTCAAGCCCCGATAATCCGTGCAAAGCCGTAACCCACCATCCTTCTTTTTCCTAAAGAGCACGGGGGCTGCGAACGGGGAGGACGCTGGCCGTATGAAGCCCCTGCTGAGGTTTTTGTCAATGAACTTTCTCAGTTCCACCTTTTCCGAAGGGCTCATAGAATATAGTTTCCCTTTAGGTAGTTTTTGGTTGGGCAGAATTTCGATTGCACAATCAGAGTTTCTGTGGGGGGGTAGTTCATCTGCTTCCTCCTCCCCAAACACAGGGGCTAGGTCTCGGTATTCGGGGGGAATGCTTTCTAGTTCTGCATCGGCTACCCCAGCCGGCACCGAGAGTTTTCCCTCGATTATGGGTCCCCACTCTGTTTTCCAGACGTGGGACCGGCATTTCTCGGAGATGAAATCTACCTTTCCCTCCCCCCATAGTACGTGAGGATCGTGATCAAAGAACCACGGACTTCCTAAAACCAGGGGAAACCGGGCGGACGGGGTAACTACAAAAGATCTCTCTTCCCAGTGCTGCCCCAGTCCCACCCGCAATGGCACAGTCTCGTATTTGCAAGGTTCCTTCATTGTGGACCCGTCCATTTGGGTAAAAATCAAGGGGTCTTTTAGTTTAAGGACTTTCGCCCCGAGTCCCGTCAGTAGGGTAGGGTTGATCAGGTCTCTCCCACACCCTGAGTCAATGAGAGCCCGTACTCTCACATGGGTCAATAGACCCGGGTCCATTAAAGTCACTGTAAGAAAAAAAAGAGAGGGGGTTTTGCTCACCGGGAGTTGCGCCTGGGGTTGTGGGACCTGCTGTTCAGCGCTGTTCACAGCAGGTCCGCCTCGTTTCCCTGTGGCACGACCTCGCCATCGGAGGAGTCGGATGGCTCGCTGAGTGGTTTAGCTTGCAAAGCTTTCGCCCCTTCGGCCTCGCCACCTGTTTTGGCGTGGATGTGTCGAACTTCTTCTTTGTTCCCTTTTGCGCCCCGGTCGATGCAGGCGAGGTCGGGCAGTTCACGGCGAAATGGCCCCCTTCTCCGCATTTGAGGCACAGACCTTGCTTCATCCGGAGTTCTCTTGTTCCGTCCTTCTGCTTTGGGTTCTGGACGGGAGCCTTTCCTCTCGCAGTCGGTGCGTTCCCTCGGGTTGCCAGCGCTGCGGCATCGTCTAGTTTGATGGTCTTCAGCCGGTTTTCCATCGTGATTGCGGCCTGGATCCATCCAGTGAGGGTGTTCGGATCTTGGTTCAGGGTGACCTCACGGCGAACCTCCGGATTCAGCCCCCATTTGTAAAACTCCAGGAGATTTCCTTCTCCTCGCAGCTTTGCGGCACATCTGCGGAACTCCGCGGTGTAATCTCTCACCGACCTCGCGCCCTGCTTGAGGCTCCGGATCGTTGCTTTTGCTGCTTTAGTTGAGTGCACGTCTTCAAATTGTTCTTTCATAGCCCACATGAAAGAGTCAATCTCTCTCAGTTCGCGCCCATCGGCTTGGTGGAGCCCCACGTACCAGTCAGCTGCTGCTCCCTTCAGGTGAGCCGCTATGACGTCGACCATCCGCTCTTCCCTCTGGAACAGGTGGCCCCAAGTTTCGATGAACTTCTCGGCTCGCACCAGGAAGAACGGGAACTTCTCGGGGTCTCCGTCAAAATCCGCGTCCAGGAGCTCCGTAGGCTTAGGAGGCAGGAACCCCCAAGGACGAGGGGGTTGTTGCCCCGGCGGCCCCCGTGGCGCTGGCCCCGCTGGTTGATCCGGTGGTCCGGCTGGCACGTTCCCCGGGCCCTGGTCCGGTGCTGGGCGTTGATCTGGAGGGGCTTGTGCCGGCGGCTCTTCCCGTCTCTGTCGTTCACGCTCCTCCCGAATGCCCTCCGCAATCATCTGTGGGATGCGAGCGAGGGACTCATCCAGGAAGCGCATCAGGCGGTCTTGGCTTGGTTCCCCGCTCCATCTCCGCCTCACCACGACACTCTCTCGGGGCTCGGAGTCCCTACCGGTGTCTTCCATGGGTTCGGCGGTAGCCAACTTGCGTACCGACCTCTCGGGGTGGCTCATCCCCATGGATGCTCTTGGGGTCCCGAACCACGCCTCGTGGGTCTCGGTCAGGGGTTTCACCCAGTCCCGTCTGCGTCCCGCTCGGTGGGTCACCCCTCCATAGGCTGCCCCATACGGATCGCCGTAGGGCCCTCCAAAGTCGTACTCCAAACCCCATTGTCCCGGCACGTATGTGTCAGGGGTTTCTTTGGGTACGTCTTTCCCAGGAGGCTTCTTGTCCTTTTCTTCTTCTTCAATCGGGAGAGTGTCTTCTTCTCCATCACTCATTTTGGAGTGGTGGGTTTAGGACCAGTCCCGAAAGTAAATGATGATTCTGAACAAACTGTCAGAAGTCCTAACTTAGTCAGCAAACACCAGACCTTTTTTTGATGCAAGCAAGGTTAGCGTTTATTAAGCTGCAATAGATAGATCACTGAAACAGGTCTCTTGTTCAGAATGACTTGGTTACAGAAAGCAAGCGGTTATACAGGGGAAGGGGGTGAATGGGGACCCCCCTTCTTCCATATAATGAATAAACATGCGACTGGGAAATCGAAAGTTACTAAGCAAATGAATTTCCCACCGCCCCCATTAACCACAGCTGCTACATCTATGCCAGCGATAGAGAAGCTCGCAACCCCGACTTGCCAAGGTCAGAACGTCCAGGCTGCAAGAGATAGGAAGAATAAAAGCCACATTCCATTCTCACACCCGAGGTGTAAATCAACAACTCCCCGGATTCCAACCTCCCGTCTGTCCCGCCACTAAGGCGCCAAAAGCCCACCTCCCTCCCGTCATCCATCATAGCCCACCTCCCACCCTTCCATCATGGCAGGGCTACCTGACAGGAACAAACACAAAAAACAAGGCTTTCCACGACCACTCTTACCCAGTCCCTGTCGTTAGCCATGTGTTGGCCACACTGGCAGGGGCTACAATTTTCGGCAAGCTGGACCTTGCACAAGCATACCAGCAGCTGCCAGTGGACGATGCCACCACCACCGCGCAGACCACTGTCACCCACAGGGGTACGTTTAAGGTGAAGCACTTGCAGTTTGGCATTAGTGTGGCCCCGAGGTTGTTCCAGCAATTAATGGATTCCCTCTTAAAAGGGATCCCTGGGGTGACGCCTTTTTTGACGACGTCCTTATTGCTGCGGCTACCCCAGATAACTTCGCTTCCTGCCTCCGTGCTGTCCTCCGCTGGTTCGACAACATGGGCCTTAAGGTCAAGAGGGGAAAATGCCTCCTTGGTGTCCCAGAGGTGGACTTCTTTGGGTTCTGGGTTGATGCTTCCGGCCCCCATCCAGTGAGGGACAAAGTGAAGGCCATTGTGGAGGCCCCTCCATCCAATTTCAAGGCGGAACTCCAGATGTTTCTGGGCCTCCTGAACTTCTATCATGCCTTCCTGCCCCACAAGGCAGCGGTGGCGGAGCCCTTGCACAGTTTCTTTGACAAGTCGGTGCAGTAGTCTTGGGGCCCTAGAGAGTCCATGGCGTTCCAGGGGGGTCAAGGCACTCCTGATATTGAATGAGGTGCTGGCCCACTTTGACGAGTCACTGCTGGTCATCCTCACTTGCGATACCTCCCCCTATGGCATGGGTGCTGTTTTGGGTCACCTTCTTCCTGATGGCCGCGAGGTCCTGGTTGCATACTACTCCCAGACCTTGTCAGCTACCGAGCACAACAATGCCCAAAGTGACCGGGAGGGCTTGGCGATAATGGCGGGGGTAAAAAAAATTCACAACTTTGTATATGGGCACCCCTTCACTATCTTGACGGACCATAAGCCGCTCCTCGGCCTGTTTGCAGCAGACAGGCAAACCCCCCAGGTACTCTCACCCTGGGTTCTCTGTTAGTCCCTCTTCCTGATGGGTTACAACTATTGCCTGGAGCATCACCTGGGTAAGGCGATGGGGCATGCCAATGCCCTCAGCCACCTACCACTTCCATCTGTGGATGCTGACACTGCTCCTGCCCCCGGGGTACTCCTCCTAGAGGGCCTCCTGGAAACTCCCCTGCAGGCCGCTGACGTCGCTGCCTGCTCGGCCTGCAACCCTGTCATCTCCTGGGTCCTGGGCTGGGTGGTGAGGGGGTGGTCTGTGGCCATCACGGGCCCTGAGTTTACTGCCTTCACCACCTGCAAGGATGAGCTCTCGATCCTTCAGGGGTGTCTCTTCTGGGGGGATAGGGTGGTCGTCCCCAATGCCCTGAGACAGCGGGTCCTCAATGCACTCCATGAGGCACACCCAGGGATAGTCAAGATGGCCATGGCCCAGAGGTACATCTGGTGGCCAGGGATTGATGCCGAGATCGAGTCCTGGGTGTGGGAGTGCCAGACCTGCCAGGCAGTCTGCCCGAACCTGCCAAGCGCACCCACACAACCCTGGGAGTCCACACACAAGCCATGGTCCTGGCTGCATATAGACTTTGCCGGCCCTTCCAAGGACTACTATTCATGGTAACTGTGGACTCTTACTCCAGATGGCTGGAGATAAGCCCCGTGACCACCACATCCATGAAAGCTGTCATTCGTGCACTCTGTAGGATTTTTGCCACCCATGGCCTGCCGGACACGATTGTCTCTGACAATGGGACAACCTTCATGTCGGCGGAATTCCAGGACTTCCTCCAGTGGAACCTGGTCTGACGCATTTGATCCATGCCCTTCCACCCCATGACCAATGGGCAAGCAGAATGCATGATGTGTGCGCACCGCAAAGGAAGCCTTCAGCCGAATCACAGATGGAGACAGGGAGTTCTGGCTAGCCTGCTTCCTCCTGATGCAATGGACAACACAAGCCCCGTCACTGGCCACTGCCCCGCAGAACTTTTGATGGGCTGCTGCCCCACTATCCTGTTGGACTGCCTGCATCCCGACCGGGCACCAAACTTGCGGAAGCTGATGGAGCAGAGGGGTGCCCCCCGAAGGTTCTTTCCGGGTGACCTGGTGTACATAAGAAACTTTGAGAAGGGTCCCACGTGGCTGGCAGGCAGAGTCATCTGAGCGACCGGTCCAGTGTCATATGAGGTGTCTAAAGAGAATGGCCAGCTCCTCAAGAAACATGTGGACCAAGTTCAGCGGCAACAACTCCCAGCAGAAGAACCTCCCCCACGGAAAGTAGGAGCTGGACCCTCCATCCCAGAGGCTACTGTGCGGCCTGACCCCCCGAGTGTGGGAGAGGCCCAGGCAGGCAAGTTGGTACCCACACCCCCGAGTCCAGCTGAGGAGCTGCTGCCACTACCCCAGCCGGAGCCAGTAGTAAGCACCCCCATGTCTGCGTCTCGGTGCTCTCTACGAGAGTGCAGCCCCCCTGCCTATTTGCAGGAATACCTCAAATAGGCAGGGATGAAACTATAGGGGGAGGGGTATTATGTATGCGGACTGCCTCCAGGGGTCTGTGGCTAAAGTAAGGAACTTGGTCCCTGAACACAAAGGGACCTAGGATCCTAGACCACCTAGTGTCCACCAATAGCACCTCTGGAGGGAAATTCAAATCCTCTAATGGGACTGTGGGTGTGCTGGGTGGGATGTATATAGTTGGCCCTTGTGGGGCCGTTTTGTCAGTTCGTGTGTGAAGTACAATAAATGCGTCTGAACGCACGTCATTGTACAAGTCCTCCATGCAGCGAACCCAGTACTTTACAATAGGGGAAACCTGGGAGGTGCACAAAAGCAACATAATGCTCTGTAGAAGAAAACCCCTCGCCCTAGCATCCATGTTGCGGCAGACAACCTACCTTTGAGCTGTGACAAGATTCCTCTTTGCTGTCCTGTAAGCCTTTATGTCGGGCGCTGAACTTGAGACCTTCTGCATGCAAAGCAGATGCTCTGCCACTGAGCCACATTTTCTGTTCCCTTAGTAGTATCCACTAGGTAAGCAGCACATGGGTGAGTCTGCTGCCTTTTCGGTCATAGCTCTGGTCATCTGGAAGGGGCTATTTAATGAAGTTTGTCAGGCTCCCTCTCTGGCTATTTTTTTTAAAGACTGGCTGTAATTCAGGGTTTTATCTTTGAGCAGCTGAATGACTGGTTTCATCCCTGATGTATACTATTTAACTCTTTTGTTTCTTTTGCAAGTGATTGCTGATTGCTGTAGGCCATCTTAGTCATAAGAGAAAGTGGGATCTACAGTTTTTAAAAAAGAGGAATAAGGATGTTAAAGATTCTCTTTCAGGGCCTGAACAAAGCATGGCTTTTGTTCACAGGAAAAGAAGGTCGCCTTTCCATGGCATCCCCACTTACACAAAGCCATTGACTTCTGCAGAAAAATCCAGCGTTTTTCCAGGGTAGCTCTGGGAAAGACTTTGTAGGGACTGCCCTGGTTGGTTGCCTTCCCTGTGTAGGAAAACAATGATTTCCAAGCCAATATGACACACTTTTAAAAATCCTTCTGAGGAATTTTTTATTGGGTGTTCCATCCCTCCTTCTGGAGAAAGCAGCCAGTGAATGGATGCGACCTCGTAGCCTGTGTGTGTGTGTGAGAGAGATGTGGGGGGGAGGGAGTTGGGGCTTCCGCCTCTGACAGCTGATGGGGTGTGCCCGTGACGCCCCGGAATAGATACCACAGAGGTCTCCCCCTCGTGCGTACCCTGAGTGACGGCTGAACGAGCAAGGGAAGGGCAGAGGGAGGGGTGAGCGAGAGCGAGGAGGAGGTGTTTTGAAGCGGCATCCCACCCGCTGAAGGGTCAGTCGGGGGAACGCACCGGCCGAGGCGCCCAAGCTGCTTCAGCGCCGCTTTGCAGGACGGATCGCGAGCCGAGCAGCGGTTCCTGCCCAGAGGACCAGCGGCGGCCCCGGCAGCCGGAGGTAGGCTGAGCGGGCTCTGGCGCAGGTTGCGTGCGGCCGGCCTGGTGGGCGACAGGCGCCGCTGGGAGAGACTGGGCGGCGTGCGCGGCCGAGCGGGCAAAGGAACGCTCCGGGGCCTGCGGCTTGCAGGGGAGGCGGTGCGGTGGGCGCGGGAGAGCTGGCTGGCTCGGAAGAGGTGCTGCTGGCGGGCGGGTGTACAAAGGCGACGGGGAGAGGCTGGACTGCTGGCGGGGGCGGTGGGAGGGCTGCTGTGGTTCGCCCGCCTGCCCCTCCGCGCTCTTGTTGCAACTGCAGCGTGCCGGTGTCGGGGGGGGGGGGCGCGAAGAGGGACGGAGAGCTGTCACATTCCAGCGCCTGGAGCAACCTGCGGACTGCACGCGGGGGAAGGCTGCCGAGGGGCGGGGGACGGGGCGTGTGCTGGAAGGAACAGGTTTCTGCCCCTCCCTCTCTCCCTCCGGAGCCTGTGTCTTCCTCATGCTCCGGTGTGCAGGCCAAAGGTGCCCCTGGCCATACGGGGCGGCCCCCGGGGCGGCCCTCCCCCTCCCTGGCATCGCTGGCTGCAGCTTGGGGGGGGGGGCTGGAGCTGGGATCCCTTGGTGACCCCCCTCTCCCCGGCCACATCCACCAGGTCGGGTGCAAATGCAACGCTGGTGGCTTCACGCACGCACGCACGCACCACACACACACACACAGAGCGAGAGCGAGAGAGAGCTGTGCTTCCCGAGAGACACCAGGGCCAGCCGGGGCAGGAGAGCTCTCCCGTCGCCGGTTCCTCCGCAGCGGAGACAAAGAAGATCCCGCAGACGCGTGAAGGGGCCGCTTTCCGGGCTCCCTCTGGACCTGCGCGAGGCCAGCCGCCCTCTGCCCCCGCCAGCCTCGCCAACGATGCCACCCGCGGAACTCCTGCCTGCTCCGGGCTCTCTCCTCCCCTCACAGCCCCCCCGCCCCCCTGCACAACCTTGCTGGCTGCCACCCCGGCCATTGGAGGGATTCCTGCGAAGGCCCGCCTCTTGCAGCAGGCAGGACAGCCCCGCGGCTTGGGGGGGGGGTCATCAGCACTGCCAGCCGGCGGACTCCCTCTGCCGCAGCCGGGGGCTGGCCCTAAACCCAAAAGGTCTGAGAGAAAAGGACCCCTTTCCTTTTCTCTGGACAACCAGCCACCGGTCTCACATGATCACCCCCCACCCAGCCAGACTGGGTAGTCGATCAAGGTCAATATTGTCTGCTCTGGCTGACAGTGGCAATGGCTGTTAGCCAAAATGTTTGATATTTTGCAGATATTTCGCAGATAAAGTCTTGTCGCTCCGCCACAACCTCCCTGCCACAGTTGAGACAATAACAGAACTTGAGGAGGGGCACTAAGGGGGATTATTAACAAATCCCTTACAGAGGGACTGTGCCCTAAAGGAGGCAGTAGTACGCCCCTTTTAAAAAAAGGCATTGCTCAACTTGGCGGAATTATCTGGACCTGGCATTGAAAGCCTGGGCTGGTTGGCTTAGGCTGAGCTGACTGAAATTGAATCCAATGAAGACGGAGGTCCTGTGCCTGAGCCGGGGCGGTTCAGGGTTGGGGATCCCTCTCCTGACCTTCAATGGGGCGCCATTGGTGCCAGTGCCAGAGGTTAGGAGTTTGGGAGTGCTTCTGGATACCTCCTTAACGATGGAGGCCCAAGTAGCAGCCACTGCAAAGTCAGCCTTTTACCATCTACGGCTGGTTAGGTAGTTGGTTCCCTTCCTTGAATGCAATGACCTAGCAACAGTGATCCACGCATTGGTCACCTCAAGATTGGATTATTGTAGTGCTCTCTACATGGGGCTGCCCTTGTCCCAAGTCTGGAAGCTGCAGCTGCTGCAGAATGTGGCAGCGAGGTTGTTACTGTGTCTTCCTATGTGGGAACACATCCAGCCCACCCTAAAAACTCTGCACTGGTTGCCTATAGCATACTGGATACAGTTCACGGTGCTGGTTCTTACCTTTAAAGCCCTATATGGCCAGGGACCTGACTACCTGAGGGACCGCCTCTCCCCATATGTACCCCGGCGAGCACTAAGATCAGGCTCCCAAAATCGCCTGCTTCTTCCGGGGCCTAAAGAGGCCAAGTTGGTTACAAGGGCCAGGGCCTTTTCCCCTCACTGGTGGCATGAGCTCCCAGAAGAAATCAGGCCCCTGCGGGACCTTTTACAGTTCCGCAGGGCCTGTAAAATGGAGCTCTTCCACCAGGCTTTTAAGTAGGGTGCCGCCTCGATTTTATGGCCCTGGCCCGATTACCAACTGTAGCAACGGTACCAATGGCCCCACCAAGCTGAGGCTTTATAGCTGGGCAGGAGTTTGATGACACCATTCAGTGGACAGTAGGTATCAGAAGATTGCCATCTTTTAATGTAAGTTATGTCTAAACTGTATGGTTTTATAATGATAGAAAGTTTTATTGGAATTTTAATGTATGTTTATTACTTTGTTAGCTGCCCTGAGCCGCCATATGGCAGAGAGTGCAGGATATAAGTGTAAATGATAAATAAATAAATAAATACAAAGTTGCTTTATAGGGAGCCAAATCTTTGGTCTGTCAAGGTCAGTATAGCCTACTGGAAGCAGCTCTCTAGAGTCTTGGACAAAAGTGTTATCACATCACCTGCTACCTGAGCCTCATAACTGAGGGTGCTGCTGGGGATTGGAGCTAGGATGTTGTGCACGCAAACCAGATGCTTTGCCACTGAGCCGTGTCTCCTCCCAAAAGCAGAGTCTTTCTCCTATTAGTTGGGAGTTCAGGGTAGGAAGGGGCATACACAATGAACACAAAAAACTGCCTTTCAGTGAATAAGACTTCTGGGTTATCAGGGTCAGTCCTGTGTACTGTGACTAGCAGCAGCAGCTCTCCAGGGGCACTCACAGGTGGAGGTGGTTTTTTTTTAAATATCACCTTCTATCTGATTCTTTTAATTGAAGATAGAAACTGGAAGGGACACCATAGGTAATCTAGTTCAACCCCCTGCACAAGGCAGGAAATTCACAGCTCCCCCCCCACCCCCACCCCACAGTGACAGATGTCAAGAACTGAAGCCAGGACCTTCTGCATGCAAGCAGGTGTCGTACCACTGAAGGTGCCTTTTAAGGAAACACCTGGGGTTGCCATTGGACCTCTTGGGGAAGCCCGTTTGTATCCCCAGGAGTATATGGGGCTTCTCCTGGGACTGTTTCAGATTTGGAAAATGGTGCAGGGCAGAAGACTGCTCCCACCTTCTGTGCACGCACAATGGTCCTGATCCTAATTGGTCACTGCACATGTGGGAATTGAGAAGTCACAACTCATGTATTACATCTGACACAGCCTCAGACCCAAATTTGTAAATGTGTGAAGAGATGACAGAGCTTTGGCTTGTCAAGGGCAGTGTTGTCTACTTAGACAGGCAGCAGCTCTCCAAGGACTCAGGTGGAAGCCTTTCCCATCACCTCCTACCTGATCTTTTTAGCTAGAGATGCTAGGGATTGAACTCCCTGTATGTAGGGCCTTTTGCATGCCAAGCAGATGTCTGCCACTGAGCTAGGGCCACTTCTGATCGTTCTTTTGGGGCATTGTCTCAAAGGACAATAATTTCCATCTCTCTGTCTCCTCCCAACACTCACAGCTCTGGGAATTGTCCTATCCCACCCTCGGAAATCCTGTTTTCCTGAACCAGTGGTTGTACTGGGGGGAGGTGACTGGGCTCTTTGGCAGTGGAGGAGGTGGGAGGGGAAGGGGTTACTATGACTACCCCTGCACAGTGTGTTTCCTGCCTAGCTGTTAGCAGAAGTGAGTATCATTTTTTTTCTCTCCCTCACTGTGTGTAGGTGTCTGTTTTTGGCTCACAGGAAATACAGTTCACAGGTTTTGAAAGGGCTGCCCCCAAGACATTGGGTTGTGGTCAGAGAGATACACCCCTAATCCTTGCCAACATTTGAGAGAATTTTGGCATGCCTTTCTTCCATCTTGTTGCGTCCTTAAAGCCCCTCCAAAACATTGCGCTCCTGTGCAACTTAGACTTCTTCAGTATGACAATGATTCCCTGATGTACATTCATTGCCACTGCAAATGCAGAGATAGCGATGTGGCAGTGACTTAATTCTTTCCACACAAAAAAAAAAAAGCTGGGGGGGGGAACCTCATGACTGAGACAGAAATGACAGTTCACACCTCCCATTGACATGTGTTCACAGTGGGTGGGGGTGGGGGGTGGGGTGGGGTGGGGGTTTCAGACACTGGGAAAAGCGAAGTGAAAGTGCTGGCATACGTAAAGAACAAACTTTCCCCAGTGCCAGCAAACTCCGCTTCCAGGACAGGCCGGACCCAGGTGCCGACAACTGTGGCATGGAAGGCAGATGTTGTCTGATCATGCTCTTTAAACCCACAAAGGTAACACAACTATATTGGCGCAAACTGCTCATGTGAGCTCAGCCCCAGTGAATTACATACCAGAATGTGGATTTGAACCCACGTGTTCCAGATCCTGCTCTATCCACTACACATGCTGGCCCTTGCTACTTAGTCCTTTAAAGAATTAGATCTGTCTCTGAATATGGAATTTCCACCTAGCTTTCATGGTTAGTAACTACTGATAAGACATATCCAAGTTCCCTGTTTTATTCCCCCAACAACCTTGTGAGGGTGACTCCAACAAATGACAAATTTGAACCCTGGCTTCCCAGATCAGATGCTTACCACACACAAGTATGGGTGTGACCAGTGTGTGGGAGAAACCTGGGTTTAGATAATCTGGATTATGGTTTTGAGTTTAAACGAAATTTGCTCAAACTTTGGGGGCTCCACCCCTTCTAAATTTATTCCACTGTCTCTCCACTTCTCAACACTGCACTAATAATGTGTGCTACAACAGAGTGTACAAAGTAAATGATTAATGAAATAAAATCATTTTGTTGGCTGATTGTACTTTTAATTTTGGCAGGCTAACTTTAGAAGCAAAGGTTGAGGCTCCCAGTTTAGGTAGAGTTTGATTGAAACTGAGTTCTGCGTGATACAGTTAAGAATCTGAGAGCCCAGGGTCCTGGAAGGTGTTACCAGTGCTGAGGCCAAACTCTGGAGTGAAGGATGTGCCTCTGAACACACACTGGGTGCATTGCTTTATTGTTTAGTGCAGGGGTCCCCACACTTTTTGAGCCTGTCGGCACCTTTGGAATTCTGGCACAGCATGGTGGGCACAGCCACAACATGGCTGGTACAAAATGATTGCCATCGTTTTATCTCAATTATGCAAGTATAGAATCTTGTGCTGTGGTGGCAGCTGCTGCCAAAGCAACATTCTTAAAAATCTGCACAGCCAATCAAATCTCCAGTAGTCATTCAGAAGCCTTGCTTGGCAAAAGCCCCATCTGGCCCCACTCACTTCCTAAGACACTTCACAAGTGCCAGAAGAGGTGCCAGCAGGTGCGATGGCACCCACAGGCACCACTCTGGGGACCGCTGCTTTAGTGGTGTGTATCTGAGATTAGAAGGCATGTTTGGGACGATACCTGGTGCTGAGCTTGTTGAACTTTAGGTGCTAGGAAAAAAGCTTCTGTATTTTTAATTATTATGTAGTTTGCAAGACCTGACCCAGGCAACCAATAATAGGATGTTTTCAAGGCCATTAATTCATAGGGTCACCATAAGTCAGAAGGGACTTGACAGCACATAAGACACACACAATTCAGTCCCTGACAGCTTTAGCTAAAGGATCTCAGGGCTGGGAGAAAATCCCGAGTTGGGTGGCCCCAGGTTGACTCCTATGGGTGTAAATGCATTTAATTAATCTTCTGTTTGTCCTTTTCTGGACCCAAAGTGTGGGCAATGTCTCTGAAAGCCTCCAAATAGCTTAGAGATAGTCTGTCCAAGACAGACTGAACCAACAGGTTCATATGAACATACAGGAAGCCTTCTCTTGAATTCCTGTCTTGCATGGCACATGAAGTACCAAGATAGAGCTTTTTTCCCTTGTTACCCCCTATAAACAACTTTTGGAACTCATAGGGTTGCCAGCTCCCATTTGGGAAATACCTAGAGATTTGGGCATGAAGCCTGGGGAGGGCAGGGTTTTTGGAGGTGAGGGACCTCTGTGGGGCATAATGACAAAAAGTTCATCCTCCGAAGCAGCTATTTTCTCCATGGAAACTGATCTCTATTGTTTGGAGATCAGTTGTACTCCCAGGAGATCTCCAGCTGCCTCTGGGAGGTTGGCAACCCTAGGAATTCACCATCACAAGATGGGTACTATTGAGCTGAATTTAAAAGGCAGTTAGACAAATTCTATCCAAGACTATCAGCCATAATGGATAAATGGACTCTCCATGTTCAGAAGCAGCATCCACTGGCCTTCCAACATTTTGCTCCTTTATTTGTAGGGTATGTGGGGTAGTCAACCTTGAGCTTCTCTGGTATGATTGTTCTGAGTTCCAGATGGAAGACCATGTTAGTCTGTAGCAGCAAATTGTTTTAAAAAGGAATCTTGTGACAATTTAAAGATTAATGAAAAAACTTCCAGCATCACATTTAGTGAGACAGATCTCATCTCAGAGATACACTGGAGCATTCATCCATTAAGCAGATATGTTAGACAAAAAGGTATATCTTTAATGGATGAAAATGTCATGCATATGACGAAATGAGCTTTGACTCATGGATACTTCTGCTGGGATACATTTTAAAGTGCTCCAAAACTCCTTTTTTATGTGACTGTTCTAGTTGTTTACACTGTTCTTTGCTATTACGAGTTTTTGTTGTGATCTGTTGTCATTGACTGTTGTTCTTAGTTTGTACTGTGTTTGATGTTTGATATTTTTAGACTATGTTTGTCACTTCATGTACTAGACTCATAATAGAAAAGTAGGATAAAAATATCCTAAACAAATAAATGGTACTGAAGATATTTTCAAATGGTTGGAAAACAACCTTGCAAAAAAGCACCACACAAATCTATTGACTGCCATTTTATACCATCATTTCTCCTAGGAGTTCAGAATAACATAGATGGTTCTGCTTCCTACATTTTATCCTCACAACAACCGTGTAGAGTAGACTGGGTGGAGGGAAAGTGACTGGCCCTCAAGAGAACTGAACCCATTTCTTCTTGTGCTTAGTCTGCTTTGCCAACCACTGCACCATTCCAATTGTCTGAAGGGGCAAAGCGGATTTTCTCCTTGCAAACTGGCCTGGCATTACGCCACAAACACACATCCAAATCTCAAATATGTGCTATAGATTATAAGGCAGTAGACACTGCATATGCTCTGAGCTATACTTGTAAATTTCCTTTCAAGAACCCATGCATGTGTAGCTGTATCCCATACCAGGAGACACTGCATTAACCTGTCTGTAGAATAGGGTTGCCAACTGACCAGAAAGAAATGTACTGTCCTGATGTTGTTTCTTTAATAGGTGCTTGATGTGCAGAAATTAGCAAGTGATGCCACTGTCAAAGGTAAAGCTAGAAGGGTCCTTTGAAAATGTTGGCAGCTCTGCTGTAGACAAATTTTGCATGGAGATTAAGGAAGCAGTAACACCTTTGCACATAATGGAAGTGGTAGGTGGAGAAGAGGCATGAATCAGAGGTTGAGAAGGTCCCAGGTTCAATCCAGGGCATCTCCACTTAGAAGGTGATATGAAAGGCCTCCACCTGAGACCCCTGAAAGCTGCTTATCAGTCAGAGTAGGGAATACTGTCCTTGACAGACCAAGAGAACAATCCTAAGTAGGCCTTCTCTGAATTCTACTGTGGTCTATTCAATAGGGCTTACTCCCAGGAAAGTGTCCTTAGGATTGTGCTGCAAGAGTCTGGCTCAGTATAAGGCAGCTTTATGTACCCATGTGATGAAATGAAGGGCCTGGCTGAAAAGAGCTATTCCACAATTCCATTTTGGACTCCAGTTCCTGTGCACAAAATTACATGGGCCTGCACAGTGTTACTGATTTACAGCATGAACATGCCTGAATTGTTGGTTTGCAGGTGTTTTCTATAGATCTATTTGCAGTTTTAATCTTGTTTTAATATTTTTATTGTTTGCCACCTTGGGGACCCTAAGCTGTGTGGAAAGGCGGCTTAAAAGGTTTTAAATAAGTGAAGAATTTTCTCTGGCAATACATATGCCTGGCAAGTGGCTTTTCCATGTATTTTGCAGGCAGAGGCCTGAAATGAAACATATGTGTGCCATTCAGAAATGCCATTCTGTACCTACTGGTTGTACTCAGGAAATTGGTCCCTTAGTACAGAATGTAGCATTTGAAGCAACCCCCGCAATTCCTTGCCAAGACATTCCTCTGAGTATTCAAGGATTTTAATGGCATCTGGGAAGTGTGTGCTACTACACTTTCGAATGGATCTATGCAGGGTGTGTGTGTGTTCACCTCCTCTGCAGATCAACACAGATCCTCTTGTGAAAGGAATCTTGATGCATGGAGTTAATGTAATATAACCCTCAATAGTGCTTATCAAGTAGAAAGTGCATCACAAACCTAATGGTATCCCTCCAGATAACAATCAGGTATTTGAAATACATGCCTGTATTTGCGATCATGATTCCTTGAGGTTTTCCAGAAATTCAGGCAGATAGGGGAAACAGTGGAGGGCAGTCCAGTTGCCAAACACCTCACTTCACACTGAGCATGAACAATGTTGATTGCAATACCGTGATTAGCCCTTTTCAAACATTCTGATTTATTCAGGATTTTTGGTCACACTGTCAGATTTTTCTGTTCATTCCAATGAATTAGAAGCCCTCTTCACATGTATGTCCTGCATGTACATGCATAAATCTGTTTGTAAGAATGAGCCTATGCCTGTTCACTTTACACATGAAACTGGCAACCACTCTCTTGATAAATGTGGGGTTTCAGTTACATGTGGAGCTATACATATGTTGAAGGTAACATGAGAATTACTCATCACACAAAGAAAATTCAAGTGTCCACTGTACATGAATTGTATGTGCATTCCCTGTAACTTGTGAAAACAGTTTGTGTGGTCAGGCCATTTTGCAAGTGTGTTGTAGTCCCAGAAAATCTCCAGACTGCTCCTGGAGGTTGGCAATTCTACCACAGGCTCAAAAAGGTTGGGGACCCCAGCTCTGACCTGTGCACCTCATTGGTTGTACTACAAGTTTTGGCATCTGGAGTAGCTTCTTATGTAGGTGTGCCACCAAAGATCATGAAATAAACCTATGCTTCTGAATGCTGTTCTAGATTGTTTCTCATGCAGTCTCAGAAGCACTTGGGGAACAGCTCCAGATCTTATTGGGGCCATGTGTAGAGTTTTGGCAGCAACCAAATGGTCAAATTGTGCTTTGCTGTGCATCATTCATGGGCTTGAGAAGTAACAATGAAATGAGTAAATAGTCCAAAAAACTCAAATAAAGAATGAAAAGTGCTATTTTGAAACTATCATGCACTTGTCCTGAAATTCCAAAGAGCATAAGCTGCTATATTAAAGCTTTCATTGCAGATCTCCCCTTTCTCTGCCCGAGACCAAGGATGCTCTGGGTGAAAAAGAAGTTTGTGTGGTGGGCAGGCTGTCAGCAATTGCATTGAAAACCCTTTTGTTGGCTGGAAGGTGCAAAGTCAACCACAGCCCACAGACGTGCATTGGCTGGCAGGGCTAGAAGCAAGTTAAAAGTCCTTCAAGCTGCTTTAAGTTGATGGAGCTTCTCCTGCTAAGCAGCCAGGCCCTCATCCCATGTGGTGGCCAGCACAATCACATCTGTGTGAAATTCCTATTCCACATAGGAGATGGTGATAGATATGTGGAGAGTTACAACAATACCTGTGATTTTTGGCAGAAAGCCTTCTGCCAGGACCAGAGTTCTAAGCTGGGTATCTGCCAGAAATGGGCCCCTGGTGGGAAGCGCCACTCTTTTTGCATGCAAAATCATGTTAAGGGGTAAATACTTGATGGGACCTAGTACTGTTGGGCATTCTTCTGCTCTAGTTTGCCTTGGCATGTGTTCTAGCTCTGCCGTTTGGCAGCACCCCAGAGGCAGGGATGATCAGTTACCTGCTGGTTGGGCTTACAGTCTATTCAGCAGTTGCAATTAGCATTGTCAGATGCTTGACAAACTGTGCACATATGCAGTCTCACACAGCTTTGCTGCAGGTTTCCTATCCGGTGATGGCTGCTGCTGCCAGCTCCCAACCTCACCTGGTTCACAGATCTGCAATGACTCTGTTTCCCTTAAAACTGCATAGTTTAGTATTTGTTCATTCCAAAGACAAGCAAATGATCTGAATGTGTGTATTCCTGCACTGTTTCATGGGAACTGTAGTTTCCCTTCTCCTGTGTTCATCAAATTCTTGTTTGAAGTTTGTTCTAGTAATTTCAGGTAACAGAAGGATTCTCTTGGGGCAGCATGGCTGTCTTCTTGGACAATCATGTCTGTGTGATCTGGAATTATTTTTAAAAGGGAAACTGTCCGGATCAGGAATATTTTGCATATCTACTATCTTGCCTGGCTAATGGAAGATGTGGGGTTTTTTTTCAAGTGATGAGCTATAATTCCCTAAACAACTATGTGACAAAGTGATCAAATGGTATGACAAAGACCTTCCCTGATCATCTGCCTTTATGGCATGGCTCTGCTGTGGTGTAGTGGTTAGAGTGTCAGACTAGGAACCCAGGTTCGAATTCCTACTCTGCCATGGCAGCTTGCTGGATGACTTCGAGCCAATCACACACTCTCAGCCTAACCTAACTTTGGCTGTGGCCACACTGGCGGCTTGGTGTGGTATGGTGGTGCCGTGCCTCAAATTGTACCAGTTCAAAGTGTAGTGGACCATTCCATCCAGACCACATACCCATATTTTTGGCCACTGTGTGACAGAGTGTTGGACTAGATGGGCCATTGGTCTGATTCAACATTTGTTTCTCTTATGTTCTTAACTTGTTAATACTGGACTTTCCCCAGTATTTGCTTATTCCACTTCCATTGCAGAACATCACAGGCTGCTGACAACTGTGCCACAGGAGGGAGATGTTCTCATCTGGGGGGGTCCATTTATTTTGCTCAGATAATGCAACTATAGTGCCACAAACTGTGTGTGACTGCAGCCTTCATAGGGTTGTTCTGAGGATAAAATGAAGAAGAATAAGGTAAGCCACTTTGTAGTATGAAGTAAATAAATGACCTTGTAACATATAAAGCAACTTATGCAGCAAGACCTGCAGGAATGACTAATGTGCACATGCAAAGTTGCTTGCATGTGAGTGAAATGTCAAACAAAACATACAAGCAATCCAGTAAGGGGCTTGACTCACATGTAGATGACTACTTTGATCTCAGGAAATCTGAATATTAATCACAATCATTTTCAAGTTCACAGTATCCCCATCAGAAATTAAAAGGGAGTAGGGAGCAAGTTTGAGCATGCCACAACTTTGGAGCTATGGGTGTGGGAAGTACATGCTCCTACTAACACTATTCCATAGGGGCCATTCCTAGTTTCTAGCACCCATCCCTGGTAACTCACCATACTTCATCCTATTTTTTCCTTTGAGGGATATTGGGTTAAAATAGTTATTGTGATTTGTTATACTCACGGTGCAGTGCCTTCTGCAGGATCTGGCAGATTATGTCTTGGAGGAGGGTTGGATGCATCATCCTTAGCATCATTGTGTGCACATGAACACTAAGGCCTTGTGCAAAGGTCTGTCTTGAACACTGCATAACCTATTCAAGGACAAAATGTTTTCCTATGATGTTTTTTCAAACATTTATTTGTGACCTCTCTATTAAAAATTCCATTGCAACTGGACACTAAAATACACTTTACAATAAAACAATAATTCATAAAACTCATAAAACAGCAGCAGTAAGATGAAAATAGTCACTGGATTGAAACAACAGAATTAAAGTACTGGCAAAGATTAAAACAGCAGCAACACTATAAGGAGCATGCATAGGGAAAGAATGTAGAAAAATCATTATGCACCACAGTAAAACATACGGCAATAAAAAGAACGTGAGGAAATATGGCAAGTAACAAAAAGCACAATAAAGCAGAAACTTCTGCATAGGCCATCTGGACATCACAAAAAATACCAACAGGACTGGAAACTAAAAACTATCCAGCTGGCACCTGAAATGCAAAAGATTACTTACCAGGGCAGATCTGTGTGTGGAGGGCATCCCACAGCCAACGTGCCACCACAAACAAGGCCGTGCTTCTGGTTACCACCCATCTCACTTCAGAAGGGGCAGTAAATTTCAGCTGAATGGCAAGTTGATATTTAACCAAAATAATAAATATTTATCTGGTTTCTATATGAGTAGATAATGTCCTTTGTTTTGGACTGCAATTATTGTTAAAGAAATTATAGCAGTGATCTCCAACACCAATGTATTTCCTGGTGCCACTTACCTTCCTCTCCAAAGTTTAGAGCCAATCCTGGTTTTCCTGCACCTCACTGCAGCGGGAGGGGCTTTAGAAGAGCCCAAGAGACATCACCTCTGTGTCTGTTCGGAAACCGATGCCTCCCTCCCAGGAGGCTGCTTGGCTTGGAACTTCCCCATGTAGGGTTGCAGTCTTACCTTGCTTCCAGTGGAGGGATCTTTGCTCCTCTCCAGGAGCTTCTGCTGTGCATGCAAAGTGTGCACAGGATGACGACGTCACCCAGAAGTGACATCATCACACCGCTATCACATGGTGATGCTCTAGGTTTTGAGCAAAACTCTATGGTTTTGAGCCCAAATTTACCATAGAGTTTAGCCCGAAACCTAGAGCATTGCCTCATGATGTCGGTGGCATGATGATGTAACTTCTGGGTGACATCATTGTGCCATGTTGAGAGGCATTTGTGGGTGGAGTTTCCCCTTGCTGGCCAGCTGGCTGGTAGTGGGGAGGAGCCCATAAAAAGGGAACACCCCCTGACCCAGCAACTCTATTTCAATGTTTTGTGTTTGGCCCCAGTAATCCGTGACAGTCATTTTGTAGTTGGCCACATACCCATACTGTGGTGGTGCCCAGTCCCTGTTCTCAAAATTCCAGTAGCTCCCACTGACACAGGAAGTTTAGGAGCAAGATCATGGTGTTCCTTTTGGAATCTGCTGCTGTAAAAAACAGTGTTCCTTTGCTCTGTGGTGAAGCTGGCCTCATCTCTATGTCACAGTTTCTGGTGGATACATCATTCTGCTCTGTTGACTCCCAAGCACACTGTTGCACAGGAAGTCATGGAGAATGGCAGTGTTTTCTAGAATGCTGCTGACTCATATCAGAGCCCAGGGCAAGATGTTTCCTCTTCCTATGGCCCTGCTGCCTCACCCTTCCCTTGGGAAATGCATATGCTTGTTCAGTGTCTCCTCCTGCAGACAGTCCTGGTGACAGTTGATGTGTCAGTGATGGAGCAATTCATCTCTGAAAACTGCTGGGAAATACAGGAAGAGACAGAAATATCACGAGTGAAACCTTCATTGTGGGGGAGGATGTGGTAGACATCAGCATTTGTGACTTCTGTTTAACTTGGGCCTTGTGGTGGGAATACAACTTCTGGACAAATAACTGCTTGTGACCCAGCTTGCACAATTACTAATTAGCTGAAAGAAAACAACATACAACCACCCTCCCATGATTAAATCACATTAAAAGATAGTAGAGTGTTTTCAGTGAACAAAGCAGCTCACATTTTCCTGTCATTCCAACAAGTTTGAAAAGTAGGCCAATATCATTACCCTCATGTTAGAGATCTGGGGGCATTTAACCAGTGTGTGTTTATGCATGCATTTGCAGTGGCTGGTATATATAGCAATAGTGATATTTTGAATGTGTATAGCATTTTCAGTGTTCCAAGTACTTCATAATTACTGGCAAACTATTCTTTGAAGTAGAATCAGGTTAGACTATTTAGTAATTCTTAAAATTATAAGTCTGCCTTTCTCCTGGAAAGATGGATGACAAAATAAAACCAAAACATTAGTAAACATGACAAAACATTAAAAATAACTAATTAGGGTTGCCAGGCTCCATTTGGAGGGCTGGAGTTCTCCTAGAATTACAACCAATCTGTGGCCAACAGAGACCAGTTCCTCTGGAGGAAATGGCTGTGACTGAGGTCCCTCCCCTGCCCAAATGCTGCCCTCTTCAGGCACTGCCCCCAAATCTCCAGGAGTTTCTCACATTGGAGTTGGCAATGTTAACTGCCATTCCCACAGGTAGTGGGTGAGCTGAAAGATCTGGCTTGACCTGAGGCCCTGAAGAGCCACTGCCAGTCAGAACTGGCAATACTGACCTTGATAGACCAATGATCTGATTTGGTAGAACGCAGCTTCATGCATTCATAAGGAGAGGGCCATCTGCTTTTCATGCAGAAGGTCCCTGCTTCAGTCCCTGCCAGGATCAGGTAGAGGAAATGTGAAAGACCTCTGTTTGAGACCATGAAGAACCGCTGCCAATCAGAGTAGACTATGCAGAGCCACTGTAAGGCAGCTTCAAGTGTTTGCATGGTACCTGTGCATGAGAAGTCAGAATCTTGTGGAAATTAATGTAAAATAAGGTGAGTTGATGGTGGTGAAGTTACTGTATAAAGTCATAGAAGATGCCCTCAAGTATATGCAGTATTGCTTTGTTCTTCCAGCCTAAGACCCTGAAATAGACTGCTAAAGTCCAGGCCTTGGAGTTGAATTACCACTATGTGTGGGCAAAGCACCTTTCTAGACCCTGCTTGGTTTTTTTGGTTTTGTTTGTTTAGCCTCTAAGTTATCCTTACTTACATTGAAAGTTAGCATTAGGAACACAACCGCTATGGTTTCTTCATGGTGCCAGGATCACTTGCCCTTACTTTCAGCCTTGCCCAGTTGGATATCCTCTGGCCCATTCCTATGGATCCTCCAGCAGGGGATTAGCGTTGAGTGTCTCCCGCTCAGGGTGAAAGTGTACATTCCAGGGGTTGATTGCAGGTCATCTACTTTTCACTTACTCCTCTCCCATCACCTCAAACACAACACAGGCCCGTAACTACAGTGGGGCATAAGAACGTAAGAACATAAGAGAAGCCAATGTTGAATCAGGCCAATGGCCCATCTAGTCCAACACTCTGTCACACAGTGGCCAAAATATATCAGATGCCACCAGGAGGTCCAGCAGTGGGGCCAGGACACAGGACATCCCACTGTTGTCCTCCCCCCAAGCACCAAGAATACAGTGCATCACTTGCCCCAGACTGCGAGTTCCTATCTATACCCTGTGCTAATAGCCACTGATGGACCTCTGCTCCATATGCTTATTTAATTCCCTCTTGAAGCTGTCCATGCTTGTAGCCGCCGCCACCTCCTGGGGCAGTGAATTCCATGTGTTAATCACTCTTTGAGTGAAGAAGTACTTCCTTTTATCTGTTCTAACCCAACTGCTCAGCAGTTTCATTGAGTGCCCACAAGTTCTTATATTGTGAGAAAGGGAGAAAAGTACATCTTTCTCGACGTGTTCTATCCCATGCATAATCTTATAAACCTCGATCATGTCACCCCTCAGCCGTCGTTTCTCCAAGCTAAAGAGCCCCAAGCGTTTTAACCTTTCTTCATAGGGAAAATGTTCCAACCCTTTTATCATTCTATTTGCCCTTATCTGCACTTTTCCCAATGCTCTAATATCCTTTTTGAGGTGTGGTGACCAGAACTGTACACAGTATTCCAAACGAGGTTGCACCTCTGATTTATACAGGGACACTATGATACTGGCTGATTTGTTTTCAGTTCCCTTCCTAATAATCCCAAGCATAGTGTTGGCATTTTTTATTGCAGTTACACACTGTCTAGACATTTCATTGAGTTATCTACTACGACTCCAAGATCTCTCTCTTGGTCAGTCTCTGCCAATTCAGACCCCATCAGTGTGTATTCATATTTAGGATTTTTGGCTCTAATGCCACTTTGCATTTGGCCACATTGAACCCCATTTGCCACGTTGACGCCCACTCGCCCATCCTCGACAGATCCCTTTGGAGTGCCTCACAATCCTCTCTGGTTCTCACCACCCTGAACAACTTTGTGTCATCTGCAAATTTAACCACTTCACTGCTTACTCCCAACTCATTAATGAACAAGTTAAAAAGCATCGGACCAAGTACTGATCCCTGTGGTATCCCACTCCTTACCACCCTCCACTGAGAAAATTGCCCATTTATACTCATTCTCTGTTTCCTATTAATTAGCCAGTTTCTGATCCACAAGAGGACTTGTCCTTTTATCCCGTGACTATTGAGCTTACTTAGGAGCCTTTGATGAGCTTTCTGGAAGTCAAGGTATTTGTTGTTGTTGTTGTTCAGTCGCACAGTCAAGTCCGACTCTTCGTGACCCCATGAACCACATCACGCCAGGCCCTCCTGTCTTCTGTCGTGCTCTGGAGTTTGCCTAATTTCATGTTCATTGCCTCAATAACACTGTCTAACCATCTCATTCTTTGTCGTCTTCTTCTTCTTTTGCCTTCAACCTTCTTCCCCAGTGAGGGTCTCCAGGGTCTTCTCAAGTGAGTGATTGCTTCTCATTTGGTGGCCAAAGTATTTGAGCTTCAGCTTCAGTATATGGCTTTCCAGGGAACAGTCAGGGTTGATTTCTTTTAGAATTGACTGATTTGATCTCCTTGCAGTCCAAGGGACTCTCAAGAGTCTTCTCCAGCACTATAATTCAAAAGAATCTATTCTTTGGCGCTCGACCTTCCTTATAGTCCAAGTCTCGCATACATTACTACTGGGAATACCATTGCTTTACCATGTGGACTTTTGTTGGCAGGGTGATGTCTCTGCTTTTTATCATGCTGTTTAGGTTTGCCATCGCTTTCCTCCCCAGGAGCAGGCATCTTTTAATTTCATGGCTGCAGTCACCATCTACAGTGACCTTGGATCCTAGGAATGTGAAGTCTGTCAGTGCTTCCACGACTTCCCCTTCTATTTGCCAAGGAGTGATGGGGCCAGATGCCATGATCTTAGTTTTTTTTAATGTTGAGTTTCAAGCCATCTTTTGCGCTCTCCTCTTTCACCCTGGCCAAGAGGCTCTTTAGATCCTCTTCACTTTCTGCCATTAGAGTGGTATTGTCTGCATATCTGAGGTTGTTGATGTTTTTCCCAGCAGTCTTAATTCCATTTTGTGATTCATCCAGGCCAGCATTTTTCATGATGTACTCTGCATATAAATTAAAGAAGCAAGGTGACAATATGCATCCTTGTCGTACTCCTTTTCCTTTTTTTTATTAATATAGTTTTTATATAGTTTTTGGTAAGTATTACATATTATCTTTTATCCCGTACATTTCGTAACGGTTTTTATCCCTTCTCCCTCCCTCCTCCCCCCTCTGCTTTCCCAATGCTTTAGTTCTTTATTCCCGGCCACGGGCACAAGGTCCGAATCTTGCACTGAATGTCCTTTCTTCCTTCTGTTGGTAGCCACTCCAGGTAGATCTTCCATTTCGTGCTGATTGCTGTAGTCCTGTCTGCCCATTTGGTCTTCCAATTCAGTTTCTCAATTATGTCTGACTGTATGAAATCAAACAAATAATTATGCCAGATTTCTACTGTCCACTTACTCTTGTCCTTCCAACCCAGAGCAATCACTGCTTTTCCTGCTAGTATCATTGCTTTGAATATAGCTTGGTTCTCTTTACTTACTACTGGGTTTCCTATTATGCCCATTAACATTAAATTAAAGTTAATGGACAGTGAAACTTTGCATGTTCTCCTTATAATTTGCAATATTTTTGTCCAAAAGACACCGACCTCTGGGCATTCCCACCACATATGGGAAAACCATCCTTTAGCCTGTTTACAATGCCAGCACCTGGGGCTCATTCCTGGGATCATGTTTGCTATTTGCGCTGGTGTTTTGTACCATTTTGTAAAGAATTTATGCTCCATTTCGTTAAATTTGATCACTTTAATTCCCTCTATTCGTTCCATTATTTTGCTTGCCAAGTTTCCTGATATCTGACCTTCTTTGGTCCAAGTGTTCTGTAGGTAAGATATTGTCATGTCTATATTTGATATCATTTTCCTATAGATTTTCCCTGCTAGTCCTTGTTTTGATTTTTGCATCCCTTTGTATAGTTCTTCTATTGGTTCCTCTATCCATATTTTCTCTTTTTCCTTGATCTTATTAACCATACTATATAGGCCTGTTATTTTTAACCAATGTTGGTTACCTACCTCTTCCACTATCTCGTGTACCGGTTTTAAATTACGTCCTCTAAACATGTCTTCCAACCTATAATACCCTTTAGTTTTAAGATATTCCCACCATTTATTCTCTTTTATTTCGCTGTATATTGATTCTAGTGGTGTCCATCTTGAGTTTCTTCTTAGCCATTTCGCTTGCCACTTGCTCCAAGATTCTAATGCTGAATGTCTGGGGCCTTTAATCAATTTGAGATCTTTTTTTGTGGCTTTAGAGAAAATCCCAAATCTTCCTATATTGTTGTTTATCTCATTTTCAAATCTAACCCATTTTTGCTCCTCCCCTTCACCTATCTCTAATAGCGACTTTATTTGGAAGGCTTCATAATATCTATTCAGCTCTGGGACTCCCCAACCCAACTCCTCCTTGAGACCGTGTATCAACCTTTTTTGAATTCTACACTTTTTACTGCCAAATATCCACTTTCTAATTGCTCTGTTCCATTGTTCTAACCTTTTGTTATGGGCCTCTAATGGTATCGACTGGAATAAATATGTTAGCTTAGGTAGCCAGAACATTTTAACACTCCTAATTCTAGTAGATATACCAAGAGTTTTATTTTTCCACTTTCTCATTTCATTCTTTATTTTCTTCCATATCGTGCTATAATTCACCTCCGATATTCTATCGATCTTCTTTTGTAACACTATACCTAAGTATTTGAACTTTTTGGTGCCCATTCCAATATTTGTAATTTTGTTTATTTCTTTTCTTTCCTCTTTGTTCACATTGAGGTACATGATTTCTGATTTAGCCATATTAACCTTTAACCCTGAACAGCATTCGAAGTCCTCTAAGATAATTTTTACTTCTTTTATCGCTTCTTTGGGATTTGTCATAACTACTATAATATCATCTGCAAATAAATTAATTTTTATTTCTTCCTTCTTTACCTTATAACCTTCTATCCTTACACAGTTTCTTATCCTTTCAGCTAGTTGTTCTATTGCTATAATAAATAAGACCGGTGAGAGCGGGCACCCCTGTCAGACCCCTCTCTGGATCTGAAAGGTTTGTGATTTGGCATTATTGACCTTTACCACTGCTGTTCCCTCTCTATATATCTTCTTAATTGCTCTTATATAATTATCTCCTATCTCATGCTTTTTCATAATCTGCCACAAGTATTCCTGAGATAGGGTGTCAAAGGCTTTATAGACATCCAATTTTAAAAGACCTAACTTTTTTTTTGACCATGTTGTAATACGTTTATTATATTCCTAATAGGGTGGGCTATGTTCCTATCCTTTACAAATCCATGTTGGTCTTCTTTTATTATTTTGGGACTAAACTTCTTTAATCTATTTGCCAGAATTTTTGCGAAGATCTTGTAGTCTTGGTTAAGAAGGCTTATAGGTCTGTATGAACCTACCTCTTCAGGGTCTTTATTTGGTTTCAAAATTACTATTATTTCTGTTTGTCTCCATGAATCTGGGGCCCTTCCCCCCCTCAAGATTTCGTTGAAGATCATTTGGAGTTCTAGGGCGAGAATATCTATCATTTCCTTATAAAATTCATTTGTGAACCCGTCTAGCCCAGGGGATTTTCCCTTTCTCAATTCTTTAATTACATACTTTATCTCTTGTACTGTAATTTCCTCTTGTAATTTGGCTTGCTCATCCTCCTTCAGTGTTATGTTAACTTCCTCTACAAAGTCTGTTGTGTCCCTTTTCTTATATAATTTTTTATAGAAAGACTCGAACGCCTCCCTTATTTCTATGGGATGTTGAGATTTTTGACCATTTACCTTTATACTTTTTACCCTTTGTCTTTCCTTCCTATTTTTCAGGTAATTTGCTAGTCTTTTTGCTGAATTTATGCTATTTCTTTGAAATTCATTTCTCACCATGGCTTCCCTTTTCCATATTGTTGCTGAGTCTAAGGCCTCCAATTGTTTTTTAATTGTTAATATTTGGTTCTGTATCATAGGATTGTATTTTTGCATTAGTTTACTTTGTAGCCTCTCCATTTCTTGGATTTTGGCCTGTCTTCCTAGATGCCACTCCTTTTTTATATTCTTCTCTTTCTTTATACAGTGCCCCCTTATCACTGCCTTTGCAGCATCCCATAGAATATTGGTGGGTACTGTTCCTCTATTTTCCTCAAAATATAGCTTTATCTGCTCAGACATGTATTGTCTATCCCTTTCTGTGGCCATTATTAAGTTATTATATCTCCATGTTCTGGTTGTTGGTTGCTGAGTGAATTCTTTTTCAACGCTTATTGGAGCATGGTCAAATATCCATATCGGGTGGGTTGTAATTCCTTTGATAATCATATTACTATTCTTTTCTAAAATTATATAGTCTATACATGATACTGTTTTATGCCTACTAGATATATGTGTGGGTTTAGGCCGGTTCCCCACAGACTCATGTGCCTCTATCAGGCCCCAGTTTCCCAACTTGATTGATTTATCTTTTGTTATGTCTATATTTAGGTCACTTGTTATAATCACTTCTCCTTCGGAGAATTGTTTAGTTTTTTAAAATATTTTACCCAGGAATTTCTTTTGCCCTTTATTTGGGGCATATATATTTACTATGGTATACGTCTTATCATCCATTTTAAACTTTACTAACAAATATCTACCATTCCTATCCTCTTTTTTTCCATAACCTCTAGTTTAAATTTCTTATGAATCAGTACTGCTACTCCTTTACCCTTGGCATCACCTCTGGCCTCTGCTAGTATCTCCCAAGTCGGATCGTTTAGCAACGGCTTGCTATCTTTTTTTCTTATGTGTTTCCTGGAGGCATAAAACATCAATCTTTTGATCTTTTGCCAGCTTAGCTATCCTGTACCTTTTAAGGTTTGACGTTAACCCATTGACATTCAGTGTAAGTAATCTTATTGTTCTATCCATATTCTTTATGATTCTGGACTTTGAGTTCCCCTGGCCCTGGGATTTTTAAGCATATTCTTAAACTACCCCTTCCCCTTCCCTCCCATCCCTGTGGTAGAATAGACTTGTGGGGATAAGAAACTTCCCCCCCTCTCCACTTCATGAGGTGCACACAACCCTTCCTCCCCCTTATACTTGTAATATTAACATTAGCTCAACTTATACTTGGATACTTCCCTTTAGGTGTCTTCTTCTAGTGAGTCTGTCCTGAGGCGCTTTTCTCCTCTCTCTGCAGTTCCTTCTTCTGGGTCTGCTTCACCCTCTGGCTCTTCTTCCATTCCCTCTTCCCTTATGTCTTCAGCGTTTATTCCGAGTTGTTTGAGGAGTTCTTTGGCCTCAAGGGCGTTCCGTGCCATGAGCCTCTTCCCTTCTTGGAATATTATGATTGAAGCTGGATAGCCCCAGGTAAATTTTACATTGTTTACATATAGTTTTTGGGCATAGGGGCGCATTAAGTTCTTTTGCCTAAGTGTCTCCTGGCAAAAATCCTGTCTCACCCAAACTTTCCTGCCCCTGAAGCTCAAGTCCTTCCTCTTTTTTAGCTCCTTATATATTTGTTGTTGTATTTTTTCTCTGGAGAACTTGATAATAACGTCATGAGGGGCTCCTCCCTTGCCTTTTCTTTGCAGGCGGTGAGCTCTTTCAACGTCTTCTGACTGAATCCTGATTCCATTAGTTGTCAGCCATTCTGTTACTACTCCTTCCAGGTTCCTGGTAGAAACCTCTTCAGAGATTCCTGTCAAGATCAAGTTTGTTCTCCTGTTCCTGTCTGAAAGGTCGTTTATCTGCTTCGTTAGGGAGCCAATCCTCTGTTCATTTGCCAGCGCCTTTTCTCTGGCAAAGTTTGCTGTTTGCTTTATGTCAGCAATTTCTTTCCCTATCTTAGCCATATCTACTCGTACAGCCTTAATTTCTTCGCTAATTTTTTCCTGAGATGCTAGGAATATCTTCTGAAGGTTTGCTATTTGTTCTGACAGTTCCTTGATATTTTTTTGCCATCCTTAGCTGTTTAATTAAGGCTTAATGAGCTAGGCTCTTGCTGTTTGAGCGTTATCTTACTGAATGGTTGTAAATAAAGGGTTTTTTTACTTGCCGTCTCTAGACTCTGCTGCTCTTTGGTTCCTTCTTATCTTCCCACCTGGTTATATGCCAGTATTTGGCTGTTTACAATCCTTTGAAGTGTAAATTCCTTAGTTTATGGGGGAGCTTGACGTTTCAGCGTCCGACTTGGTTTTAGCGCATGCGTGCCTCTCCGTCGTACTCCTTTTCCGATGCTGAACCAATCAGTTGTTCCATATCCAGTTCTAACTGTCGCTTCTTGACCCTTATACAGGTTTCTCGGGAGATACGTGAGGTGGTCTGGAACTTCCATCTCTTTAAGGACGTGCCATAGTTTGTTGTGATCCACACAATCAAAGGCTTTAGCATAGTCAGTGAAGCAGAAGTAGATGTTTTCCTGGCACTCTCTTGCTTTCTCCATAATCCAGCGAATGTTAGCAATTTGATCTCTAGTTCCTCTACCTCTTTGAAACCCAGCTTGTACTTCTGGCAGTTCTCTATCCATGTACTGTTGAAGTCTAGCTTGTGGGATCTTGAACATGACCTTGCTAGTGTGTAAAATGAGTGCAATTGTGCAATAGTTTGAACATTCCTTGGCATTGCCCTTCTTTGGGTTTGGAATGTATACTGACCTTTTCCAATCCTGTGGCACTGTTGTGTTTTCCAAATTTGCTGGCAAATTGAGTGTAGCACTTTAACAGCATCCTCTTTTAAGACTTTGAATAGCTCAGCTAGGATACTGTCACCTCTGCTAGCTTTGTAGTTAGTAATGCTTTCTAACACCCATTTGACTTTGCATTCCAGGATGTCTGGCTTGAGGTCAGTGATTACACCGTCATGGTTGTCAAGGACACTGAGGTCCTTCTTGTATAGTTCTTCTGTGTATTCTTGCCATCTTGCACTGGACACACACCCAAGACTTCTGTCTAGTGGGGAAATAGTCATACATGTGACATTCCATGCAAAACATTGGATAGCCCCCAACCCCCTGCTGGCATTTTGGCTTCATAATTTCTTATAAAATAATAATGATATATAATCCCCTTTTAAACCCTTTGTATTTATGTGGTTCTTCTTGTAGAAGTCTACTTACCTTACTGGGAACCGAAGGAGACTAGGGCCCTGGCTTTCTGACTCTTCCTGGGCTTCTAACAGAGTCCCTAGATTTGGCTCATGCCAGAGGCTGTGTCTCTGGCAAGGAGCTGCCTTAAATAGAAGCTTCCTCCAGCAGAGGGTGTGGCCAGCAGCTATTCAAATTCACCCAGGCACTCAATTACAGTCAAATAATGACCCTTCCACACCCTATCTCAAGCAGCCAGGACTCTGCAACAACTCACAACTCACCCACACATTTTCAAACACAGTCCTCCCACACAGTACCCTCTCAGCTAAATCACCTCAGCTGAAAGTAAATAAAAAACCTCAGCTGAAAGTAAATAAAAAACACTCACCCCTCTATCAGCTCTATCTCCTGCTCCTCCTCAGAGCTCAGCTGCATTAGCATCTCGTGGCCCAGCCCCACAACTTACCGCCCAGGCCTCCCATCCTCCCATCCAGTTGGTTCACAGAAAAAAACTTATTTATTTTTCACTGTGGCCATACTACACCATCGCCATGCTGCTCTGCACTGTCACTGCAGCCCTTTACGTCTAGGAGCCCACCGCCAGGATACTTCTTCTGTCTTTCTTGCAGCACAGCAGTCCACTCGCAGCTTACAGTGACTTGACTGCTGTGAGGGCTGCAGCCTCTTTATAGTGCACCACTGTCGAGGCTCTTTCACTTTTGGGGCGCCTTTCCCCAAAGAAAGGGCTTCTTTTGAAAAAGAGATGTTGGACTTTGGGCCCATATGCTGTTATAAAGGGTCAGGCTGAGCTGGCCTAGGCAGGCACTGCTGATGGCAAAGGCTAACCGTGCCATTTTCAACCACCCGAGAGAAGAAGGATGCCACAGGTAAAGTGAGGTGCACCACTCTGGGGCTGGACAAGGAGCTCAGTCCCCCACAGCATCTCCAACCTTTTCTGAGACGGCCTGGGGTGTGTTTGAAGGGGTGCCCCCCAACTTATTTAAATGCCCCCCAAAGAAAAAAATCCTGGCTATGCTCCTGACACAACATACACAATATCATATCCTTTTAATCAGCACAGTTGAAAACAGATAGTAGGATGTTCTGTTTTCGAGTGTTAAGAGTTTGAATCCAGCCTGCTTTGAAGGACTGCCGGCCCTTCTCCCATACCACCCTGCCTGAAATCTGTGCTCAGTTAATGCTGCCTTCCTATGGGAACTGACTTTTCTGAAGTATGGTGGATTAGGAGATGTGGGAGAGCTGCTCTCCCAGACTCTGGATTTCCTTCCTCAGGAGATGGGAGTTGCTTCATCCCCATTGGCCTTCTTTTTTCTGGAAGGCCTTTGTGATAAATCGATGCAGGATTGTGCTGTTTTTGTCATGAAATTCGAGGTAGCTGATGTCTTAACTGATGTAGGTTTTAATTTTATCGCTTCCATTTGGATTTTAAAGTGTTTGTCACCTAGAGACTTGTCCAAGCTGAGTAGTGGCATATAAACTCCCAAAACAAACATTGTCTTGAACCCTTATTTGATGACTTTCCCAACAATACAGCCAGCTTTTCACCAAATTTGGCTCCTTTAGTAATTTATCATCTGTCTTAATGTGAGAGATGTATTTTGCTTTTAGTTAGTTATCCCGCCTCTCATAATAAATACTCGCAAGACAGCTTCCTCCATGAAAGCAAAATAAAACAAAAAATACTATCTAATAAAATGATCCACAAAATTAACCATCGTCTAATAAACCCACAAAACATCCCAAGACAACAAGAAGAGTATGAAATGAAACAGAGTTGTATCAAAATGTTCCATAAATTGTGGCTCATGAGTCCCCAGGCGTGATTATGAACAACATGAAGGAAGCTCAGTGAGGAAGAATTATTATATATTTATTGCAATAAACAGGAAAGCAGTGCTAAGAAATAAATTGTCCACAAAATCTGACTGCTTTCTGGTTGTTACAAGGAAGAACATAAGGTTTTATACCCAAAATGACATAAGCATAGGTAATAGCATATAGAAATATTCATTGGTTACAGGTAAAAGTGCATTGGTCAGTTTCAGTAAGGGATACAGTTACATGGTATCTTAGTTATTTACTAACTTGTATCTTAGTAGTTTACAAAGGGCTGACCCAGTTGAACTCTGAGAAGCAGCTAGAGACAGAGCTGCTGGAGGGGTGAGTGTTTTTTATTTGCTTTCAGCTGAGGAGATTCAGCTGAGGATACTGTGTGGGAGGACAGTGTTTGGGAGTGTGTGAAAGAGTTTTAAGTTGTTGCAGAATCCTGGCTTTTTGAGAAACGGTGAATTGTTTGACTGTAATTGGATTGCCTGGGTACAATTTGAATAGCTGCTGGCCCTGCCCTCTGCTAGGTGAGGCTTCTGTTTAAGGCTGCACCTCGTTAGAGGCATGAGTCAAATGGCTGTTAGCCTAGGGACTCTGTAAGAAGCCCAGGAAGGACCAGGAAGCCAGGGCCCTAGTCTCCTTGTGTTCCCAGTAAGGCAAGTAGACTTTCCACAAGGAGAGCCACATAAATACAAAAGATATTAAAAGGGGGGGTTATATATAATTATTTTTTAAAATTAAAGCAATTATGGCAGCAGAATGCGAGCAGGGGGCAGCAGAATGTCAGTAGGGGGGTTTAAAATTAAAGCAATGATGGCAGCAGAATGCGAGCAGCAGCAGTGCTTTGCACTGAGTTTCACATGTATGACTATCTGCCCACTGGACAGATATCTTGGGTGTGTGCCCAGGGTAAGGAGCTCCTGGTTCTCAGGGAATGAGTTTGCACCCTTGAGGCCAAGGTGGCTGAGCTGGAGAAGGAGAGGCAGTCAGGCACATGGAGATGACTACTGGGGACTTGTTAGATATGTCCTACTCTGAAAATGGCAGCCCGGCTGCTATCAGGGAGCATGAGGGTTGAGAGGAAATGGGGCACCGTGCTGAGGATAAGGGGAATGTACCCTCAGAAGGGACCTTCAGTTGGTGAACGGGTATCCTTCCACACCAAGGAACCATCCCTGGGCAAGGAGGGACGAGGGCTCTTGGTAGTTGGTGATTTGATCCTTAGGCAGGTAGACAGCTGGATGGCAAACCAGTGTACTGACCGTATAGCGACTTGCCTGCCTAGTGTGAAGGTAGTGGACATTACACATGTTCTAGATAGACTGGTAGACAATGTTGGGGAGGAGCCACTTGTTGGCACCGATGATGTGGGAAATGTAGTCATGAGGTCCTGGAGGAAAAATTTAGGCTGCTAGGCAGGAAACTCAAAGCCAGGACTGCCAAGGTAGGTTTCTCAGAAGTGCTACCTGTTCCACACACAGGGCTGGAGAGACAGGAACAAATCAAGAGTCTCAATGCATGGATGAGACTATGGTGTAGGGAGGAAGGGTTCAAGTTTGTTAGGCACTGGGATGCTTTTTGGAGTTGTATAAAAGAGATGTCTCCACTTGTTCTGAGAAGGAACCAGGCTTAAAATCAAAAAGGTGGCAGAGCAGGCCCATAGCCAGGATTTTTCATTTTATGGGGCACCCATTATGTTTATACTCATACTTTAAAATAATAACTAAATAATAAAGACAAGTAATTTGTCAAATTCCTGACAATAAACCATGGTATGTGTTACTGAAGACAGAAAAAAAATCATACCATGTATGCCTCTAAGCGTGCTTGACCAGATTACACCATGAAAGCCAGAGACTTCATAAGAATATAAGAACATAAGAGAAGCCAGTGTTGGATCAGGCCAGTGGCCCATCCAGTCCAACACTCTGTTGTCACACAGTGGCCAAAAATACCAGGTGCCATCAGGAGGTCCAGCAGTGGGGCCAGGACACTAGAAGCTCTCCCACTGTTGACCCCCCCAGCCACCAAGAATACAGAGCATCACTTGCCCCAGAGTCCCTATCTATACCTTGTGGTTAATAGCCACCGATGTACCTCTGCTCCATAGGTTTATCAAATTCCCTCTTGAAGCTGTCCATGCTTGTAGCTGCCACCACCTCCTGTGGCAGTGAATTCCATGTGTTAATCACTCTTTGGGTAAAGAAGGACTTTCTTTTATCCGTACTAACCCGACCGCTCAGCAATTTCATTGAGTGCCCACAAGTTCTTGTATTGTGAGAAAGGGAGAAAAGTACCTCTTTCTCTACCTGCTCTATCCCATGCATAATCATAAACCTCAATCATCCCATGCATAATCTTATAAACTTCAAACATAAACTGCATTTTTTAGCTATTAGTCCTTGCTGTGTCCTTGAGAAGAAGAGAAGAGGAGATTGGATTTATAGCCCGCCCTTCACTACCCAAGGAAGTCTCAGAACGGCTTACAAACTCCTCCCTCTCACAACCAACATCCGGTGAGGAAGGTGGGGCTGAGAGACCTCTGATAGAAACTGTTCTTTTTCAAGAGCTGATAAGGCACTCAGTTCAAAACTGGGGGGAAATCTAGCTGCTCTCTCCAGAGCATCAGCAGACAAATAAAATCAAGGAAATCATACCCACACCATGAACTTTGTCCTTTAAAGAAAAAAAAAGACATTTTGTTGGGATTGTTGGGATTTTTAAACAGTAATTCAGGGAAGGGGATCCCCAGGTCCTGCCTGGAATTTGGAATCCCCCACTCTCTTGATCCAAAACAAAAGAACTTTGTGGAGATTTTTAAATAGTAATTCAGGGGAGGGGATCCCCTGGTCCTGCCTGGAGTCTGGCATCCCCCCATGCAAAACAAAGCAAGTGAGTAAACTTCAGCCCACCTGTGGGGCTTGGGAAATGCAGGAATGTAGATGGCCCAGGGTTGCTTGCAATAGCAAGAGAGAAAATCACTGCTGCAACATGGGAATGGAGTCAGGGCTTGCTTACTTTTTTGCCGACAACAAAAGAGTAGCAGCGTGGGACTGGAGGCAGGGCTTGTTTGCTGCCAATAAGAGGAAAATGGGAGTGACAACACAGCCACCAGAGGCTAGATGTGGGCTTGCTTGCTTTGCCGGCCAGCAAGAAAAAAATGAAAGACAGCGGCTTCTGGTTGGAGTAAAATGGCGAACTGACACACCTTGCGATCGTGCGGGGTCAATGGCGGCTTCTTCTGACAGTTTGGGCAATTAAACTGCCCAATGCAGCATCCCCCAGGCAGGGGGGTGACAAGCAAACAATGAGGTCCAAGTGAGAGTTGAGATTGGCGTATATAAGTCTCGAAGGAGGCTTGTTTACACTTTGATCCCCTCTCAGAAGCGGGCGATTGCAAGACAGCACTAAAGAAGCCAGCCGAGCTGAAGAATCAGCTTAAATTCATCATTTCCCGACTTCTTAAGAAAGAGATTGGAGCTGAAAGCAAAAAGAAGCAATGCAAAGTCCCAAGATAAACATACAAGGTAACAAAAACAGTTGGCTTACCGGGATGAAGTTTTAACAAAATTTGAATAAGGCGGTTAAGCGTAAAAGACTTAAATCCGAACAATCGATCCATCGTATAATTAAGAAGAGTTTGTCAAAGCGTTTAATTTGAATAAACCAGACTTTGTTTAACATTCCTGTGGTTAGAAAGATCGAGAGTGAAGTGCAAGACCGAAACCAACAGAAAAGATCGCGAGACTAAGGTGTTGCAAAAATCTGTGTCCGGCTAGAACTGTGACTAAGGGCTAGAGTGCTTGCTGGAGGACCGGAAGAGTGGCGGAACAGGAAGCTTCCGATAGGACGATGTTAATGTGGGACCAGAAACAGGAAGCTTAAAGAGAGCCTACTCTAGCCCGAGAAACCATAAAGAAATTGCGCCCGCCATTTTGAGGAGGACTAAATTTTAAAATTTAATTTTAACAGCGAAATTGACTTCAAATGGCAGCGAAAAAAGTCTGACTTAAGAGAAGAACCTGAGGACAGTTGAAGTATACTTTAAAATTTTCAAAACGGACCCAAAACAGCGACAAAGAGCTGCTTCAACTGCGAGCCCAAGTATGTCAGCGAAAGAAAAGAAAGAATGGCAAGCTGCGATCGAAGCAATGGAGAAGCGGATGATGGAAGCGATTCAAGGTTTGGTGAAACAGATAGATCAACAGTTGGAGAAACAAATGGAAAAACAGCTGGAGCAGTTGGAAGAAGTACAAGAAAAAAATGTGGCAGCCTTGAAAGAGCTGGTGCTAGCAGAGGTGGCTGAAATTAAAAAAGAAGTGGCAAACACAAATAGTCAAGTTAAAAGTTTGGCAACAAAATCAACTGAACTGGAGCAAAAGACACAAGATATAGACAAAAAATGGAAACAACTCTACAAGAAAACCGCAAACTAGAGGCAATGATGGAATATAGAGTGATGTTAAATCATCTGAGGTTAAGAGGGATAGAAGAAATGACTGATGAAGATATACGTACGGTAGTGATGACAGCTTTGACTGAATATCTAGGGGAAGATCAAGGAGAATTGGATTCTGATTTTGATTTAATTTATAGAGTAAATTCAGCATATGCACAAAGAAAGAAACTGCCAAGAGATGTTATTGTTCAATTCGTAACAAGGAAAATGAAAGAGGATATTTTTAAAAAAACAATTCACACAACCTTTGGCGATTGATGGCAAAAAGATAATAATAATGAGAGAACTCCCAAGAATGATTTTGCAGAACAGAAAGAAATATAAGAAGCTGGTGGACAAATTGAAGCAGTTAAGCATCAGATTCAGATGGGAGATATCACAGGGTCTGTCTTTTACCTACAATGCGAAAAGACATATGATTAAGACATTAGGAGATATGCATAGGTTTAAGGCAGAAAATCTGGAGAATTTTGGAGATATTTAAAGACAAGTCATGATGGATTACAAATTGTTATCATGGAATGTAAATGGACTTAATTCACCTTCCAAAAGGAAGTTAGTGAATTATTGGCTACAAAAGCAGAAATCCAATATCATTTGTCTACAAGAAACTCATATTAAAAAGCAGGACAATAAGTATTTGATTAATAAAAAACTGGGGGAAGAATTTTATTCATTGGCAGAGAAAAAAAATAAGGGAGTTGTGATCTACATAAATAAAGATCTGGATCCAACAGAAATTTTTAGTGATAAAGATGGGAGATATATTGGAGTGGAAATCACAATGCTTCAGAAAAAGACATTGGTAGTTAACTTATATGCGCCTAATGGAGCTAAGGAAACATTTTTTAAGGACTTGATGAAGGAACTGGACCAAGTGAACTATGATCAGATATTATTGGCGGGTGACTTTATGTCAGGTAATCCTGACATCAGATGAATGGAAGGGTAGGAGGGATGGTCTGCAACTTTTCATGCTCTGGAATGTAGGGAGGTTTGCAGGTTGCCTAGGAGACTCAGGATTCCACTGCCTGGGCACTCTGTTATCTCACCAAATGTCCTTGGTCTCACAGATCTTGTTTCCTCTGGTTGGGACAGCTCTGGGACGTTTTGGTTATTTACTGCTTTAGTGCTTTCACACCTTTTCCCGCGCGTGGGCTCAGCAACTATTGGTAGATAGAGAGGGGGATCATTTTGAGCTGGTATAACTGTGGCTGCCTTTTTAGATTTAGTCATCACTGACAATGAAGTGTTACCGTGTCCTTTAGAACTGCTTTCAATAAACGCTATCTTCTTTATGAAGCCTGGTATTTGACTGACTTTCTGGGGGAACTTGACACTTTAATGGCACTGTAAACAACAAATTGGACAGGAAATCAAAAAAGATTGATGAGAAGATTGGAAAGCTTCCTAATTTTTTTTTAAAATTGATGGACCAAGAGAAACTTGAAGACGTTTGGAGAAAATGGAATCCCAAAGTTAAAGACTTTACTTTCTATTCCAATCGACATAAATCCTTTTCCAGAATAGATATGATTTGGATGTTTGGTGATATGTCATTAAAAACTCAAAAAGTGATTTTGCCAAAGACTAATTCGGACCATAACCCGGTGATTTGGATGTCAAAAGAGAAAGTGAAACAGTTCCAATGGAGAATGAACAAAGATTTATTGGACAAGACAAAAATAACTGAGATACTGCATACGGAAACTCAATCATTTTTTCAAATGAATCTAAATCAAAATGTTAAAATACAGACAGTCTGGGATGCATATAAGGCCGTGATGAGAGGATTACTTATATCATTGAATGTGACCGACAAGAAACAGAATATAAAGCAACAAAAGGAGTTGCAAGAAAAAATCCAATAAAAAGAAAATGAACTGCAGAGCAGACTGGGAAAAAAGAAAAATATTAAAGAAATTCAAATTTTACAAGATCAACTGAATGTGATACTTAATCGGGAACTCTATTGGAACTTAAAGAAACTGCAACAAAAATCCTTTGAAGGAGCAAATAAACCAGGAAAGTTTTTGGCATGGCAACTGAAAAATTGAAGAGAGAAAAGGTTAATAAGCAAAATAGGATGGCAAAGAAATTGTGGATATGAATGGTCTAAAAAGAGTCTTCTGCAAGTATTATGTGAAGTTATTTCAAAAGAAAAATATAGATCCAGAAAAAATAAAAAAATATTTGGACAAGGTAGAAATACCAAAGGTCGAAGCAAAAATTAAGGAAATGTTGAATGGTCCAATCCAAAAAGAAGAAATCTACAATGCGATAGAAGATGCTAAGTTGGGGAAAGCTCCTGGTCCAGATGGATTTACCGTAAAATTTTATAAAAGAAGGACAAGACTTAACAGATGTTAAGAATTACAG
Source organism: Gekko gecko (assembly GCA_029375565.1). Classification (NCBI taxonomy): domain Eukaryota; kingdom Metazoa; phylum Chordata; class Lepidosauria; order Squamata; family Gekkonidae; genus Gekko; species Gekko gecko. Next base: position 209,000,112 of record JAPDNY010000005.1, on the reverse strand, counting down.
ACCAATTTCTTTACTCAATAATGACTATAAGCTGTTTGCCAAAATAATTTCAGAAAGATTGAAAAACTATTTGAAAGATGCCATAACGGAAGAACAAGCCGTTTATTTACCAAATAGACAAATCAGAGACAATTTAAGGACGGTGATAGATGCCATTGAATACTACGACAAACATCCAGAGAAAGAGGTTGCTTTTCTATTTGTACATGCCGAAAAAGCCTTTGACAATTTAAACTGGGACTTTATGTTTCAAGTGATTGAAAGAATGGACATCGGACAGCCTTTTAAAAATGTGATTAGGGTGATATATTCTGAACAGAATGTATTGCTGAACGTAAACAAGAAGATGATGGAACATTTTAAGGTTCAAAAAGGGACCAGGCAAGGGTATCCGCTATCCCCCTTATTATTTATTTGGATTTTGGAAGTTTTGTTGGGGAAGGTAAGACAAGATAAGGAGATAAGGGGACTAACAATTGGAGGCTTTACCTATAAGTATAGGGCTTTTGTGGATGACATAATGTTTTTGATTGAAGATCCAGTAATCAATTTACTGTTGTTGATGGAAAAGATCAAAGAATTTGGAGATTTGGCTAGATTTTATGTGAATTAGAATAAAACTAAGGTGCTTTGTAAGAACATGACAAAAGAAAAACAACTGGAACTGCAAGAAAAAATTGTGTGAAGTGGTGAAAAAACCAAAATATTTAGGAATTGAGCTCACAATGAAAAATATAGATCTTTTAAAGAACAATTATGAAAAGACTTGGTGCAAAATTCAACAGGATATAAAAAAATGGGATACTTTGAATCTGTCACTATTGGGCAGAATTTCGGTAGTCAAGATGAATATTTTACCTCGTTTGATGTTTTTATTTCAGACGATTCCGATTGTAAAAGACTGTAAAGTACTGAATCTATGGCAGAAGGAGATCTCAAAATTTGTCTGGTCAGGAAGGAAACCGAGGATCAAAATGAAGATTCTATGCGACGCAAAGGAAAGGGGAGGATTTCAACTCCCCAATTTTAGATTGTATCATGATGCGGTGTATCTGTCTTGGCTTGAACAATGGATCAATTTGAATAATAGAAAAATGTTAGCATTGGAAGGACATGATCGTAAGTTTGGATGGCACGCCTATTTATGGTATGAGAAATCCAAAGTGGACAACTTTTTTAAACACCACTTTATAAGAAGATCACTGTTTATGACCTGGATGAGATACAAAAGATTTTTTTTTTTAAGCAAGACCATTATGGATAGTTCCGGCAGAGGTAATTAAACCACTTTCAAGGCATAAAGGAGAAGATTGGATACCTTATAGAGACATTTTGAAGGTAGAGGGGAGTAGTTTCGTGATGAGAGCTAGAGAGGATCTGGAATTTGAATATGACTGGTTAAATTATAGACAGATTTATGACTTATTTAAGGCGGATAAAATGAGGTATGGCTTCAGGAAGGAAAATAATGAAATTGAAACTGTATGGGCAGAAAAAGGTAAAAAAGTGATTTCAAAAATTTATAAGGTTTTGTTAAAATGGTATACAGAGGATGAGACTGTAAAAGAACAGATGGTGAAATGGGCTATAAATATAAATAGAGAAATAGATATGTCATCATGGGAGTGTCTGTGGAAAAAGTCAATTAAAATTTCAACATGTGCTAATGTAAAAGAAAATTGTTATAAAATGATGTATAGATGGTATATGACACCAAAAAAAATTGCTAATATGAATGAGAACATGTCTAACAAATGTTGGAAGTGTAAAAAAAAAGAAGGCTCATTTTTTCATATGTGGTGGACTTGTGAGAAAGTGGTAGCTTATTGGACTGAGATCCATAATGAAATTCAAAAGATCCTGAAGTGTACCTTGAAAAAAGAACCAGAAATGTTACTTTTAGGTCTTAAAATGGAAGAATTTAACATGACAAAGAGAACATTGTTATGGTATTTGATTACAATGGCTAGAATGACATTTGCTCAATTTTGGAAGAAAGAAAAGACACCGGAAAAATGGAATTGGATAAAGAAGATGCTTTTTATGGTAGAAATGGATAAATTGACAAAGAAGCTTAATGGTAAAGAAGATGAAGAATTCTTAGCAGAATGGAAAGACTTTAAAGACTATTTAGAGCGGAACTGGGATGTAAAAAATAAGTTACTCTGCTTTGATAACTATTAAGATTAGAAAACTAGAAAGTAATGATTATTAGCTAAAATGTTACCTAATACTGAGTCAGAGAAAATGAATAAGTTAGAAACGAAGAATCGAATATTGGACAAGTTTTTATTGTTAGTGAATATTGATTGAAATGATAATAGGGGTGGAGCATCACTGGAAGCCAGGTGGGGGGAGGGAGGGGATATTAGAAAAGGATGTATCAAAAAATATTTGGAAATATGGAACGTGTTAATATATCCTATTAAAAAGTTCTTAAAAAAAAAGAAAATGAAAGAGAGGCAACACATAGCAACAAGAGGGGAGGCAGGGCTTGTGCTTTGCCTGCCTGCAAGAAGCAAAGCAAGCAAAAGAGAGGTGTATAGCAACAAGATTAGCAGTGTGGTGGGACTAGAGGTGGGGCTTTCTTTGCTGGCTGGCAAGAGGTAGAGTAGCAGCATGGAAGTGCAGGGTGGGGCTTTCTTTGCAGAGAAGAGATCCAGAGAGCTGGGAGGGAAAAGGACAGCATGAGGCTTGTTTTGCTGCCCTGGTAGCGACAGCAAGTATGAGAAATAAGTTGGGGGGCCTGGCCAGGTCATAAGGTGGGGGTAGGGTTGCCAAGTGCATTTACCTGTAAAGCGGGGGGAGTCCTGCCTTCGCAGGGATGGTCCTTGCACATGCACGTGCCACGATGATGTCACAGGAAGTGACATCATCGGGTTGCCCACATTGGGGGCGGGACCACTATGATGCAAGGGAAAACCATAGAGTTTTCCCTCACATCATAGAGCGTCCCACCCCCAACGTGGCCAGCATGATGATATCACCTCCAGGTGACATCATCATGCTGGGGACCTGCACCGAAAGGGGGTGGAGCTCCTCCCGGGGCCTGATCAACCAGCATTTGGAAACGGGCCTCTCAGGCGGGGGTTTCCCTGCCCCCCGGGGGGACTTGGTAAGCCTAGTTGGGGGGCCCTGGTGGAAATTCGGGAGGCCGGGCCCCAGAATGCCCCACTGTAGCTACGGGCCTGTGGCAGAGCAGTTTTTAAACTGAATATTGGGGGAAAGCCGACAGGAGATTAAAAGTCTTTGGTTTGGGATGGGTCATCTCAAAGAGATGAAGAGGTAGCTGTAACTTTTCTACAGGGAAATGGATTAGAGTTGTCCACTGAGAGTGTGACAAACAATATGGACTGCCTGGCAAGGTCTCTAGGCAGCAGGGGAAAGGTTGCGGGCCTAACGTGCCTGGGAAATTATAGATTTTTATATACAAATGCTAGAAGTTTCTGAGGTAAAATAGGGGAGTTGGAATGTTTTGTGTTGGGGGAAATCATAGGCATTGTGGGTATTTTGTAAACTTGGTGGGATGAGGAAAATCAGAGGGATACAGTGATTCTTGGTTATAAATAATATCTGAAGGATAAGGGGGGAAGGGTTGGAGGTGGGGTGACTCTGTATGTCAGAGAGAGTATACAGTCCATTAAGACTGAGAAGGTAAGAGAATTAGATTTGTTTCTGGAAATGCTATGGGTCGAAATAATGGGCCTAAAAGGAAGCTTAACACTGGGAATTTGTTATCACCTACCAGATCAAAAGATAGAAGAGGATTATAAAATGATGAATGAATTAAAGATAGCAGCTAGACAAAATAACTGTGTTGTAATAGGTGATTTTAATTACCCACACATTGATTGGGTCAATATGTGTTCAAGTAGGGAAAAAGAGATTGAGTTTCTAGACACTCTCAATGACTATGCTATGGAACAGATGGTCATAGAACCTACCAGGGGAGAGGCAATCCTGGATTTGGTTCTAAGTAATGTCCAGAATGTGGTGAGAGTTGTAAAAGTGATTGTACCGCTTGGGAACAGTGACCATAATGTTATTGAATTCAACATTTGTATAAATAGGGAGTTGCCCCAAAAGACCGACACAACCACTTTTAACTTTAAAAGGGATGACTTCTCTGAAATGAGGGGACATGTGAGGAGGAAACTGAAAGGAAAAGTAGAAAGGGTCAAAACCATTGGGGAAGCTTGGAGACTATTTAAAACTACAACCCTAGAAGCTCAGATAAAATATATACCACAGGTTAGGAAAGGCACAAATAGATATAGAAAAAGGTCTGCATGGTTAACAAACAAAATAATGGTAGCTGTAAAAGGTAAGGATTCCTTTAAGTGGTAGAAAGCTAGTCTCAGTGAGGTTGATAAAAGAGAACACAGGCTGTGGCAAATAAAACACAAATCTGTGATCAGGCAGGCAAAACGGGAATATGAGGAGCATATTGCAAAAAACATAAAGACCAACAATAGCACTTCAAATATATTAGAAGCAGGAAACCAGCCAGGGAGGCAGTGTGCCCCTTGGATGACCAAGTGCTAAAAGGAGTACTGAAGGATGATAGGGAAATGGCTGAGAAGCTGAATGCATTTTTTGCCTCTGTCTTCACTGTGGAAGATGAGAAGTGCTTGCCCGCTCCAGAACTGCTTATTTCGGGATGGGTGTTGAAAGACCTGAGTCAGATTGAAGTGATGAGAGAGGAGGTTTTATGTTCATAAAAACTGATAAATCACCAGGCCCGGATGGCATACCTCCGAGAGTTCTGAAAGAACTCAAATGTGAACTTGTGGATCTCCTGACAAAAATATGTAATCTTTCATTAAAATCTGCCTCTGATAAGTATGACACTTAAAGGCAGCATTCCAACAAGTGATTCAGCTTTTAATGTAGTGATTCAGCAGCTCCGAACAACTCAGAACAGACAACACAACATAGAGCAATAGGCTCTTATTTAAACAGTGTGGGCTAGCATAGCCACACCCATATTCCTGTTAACAACCAATAGTATTACAGAGTTAACATCCAATCAGTTTGCTTCCCTCCAGCACAATCCTTGTCTCCTGATTGGCCTGGTACACAGAGTAGCCAATCAGGCATTTTCATTCAGGATACCAGCATGTCAATGGGGATGAAATTCAAGCTCAAGACATAACATCCCTCCACCCTATGAATGGACTACCTCTGAACAGATGTAGTCCTTCAGATAAGCCGGCCTCTGCCTAGACCATTGAGACCAACTCAGGGTCTCTGTTGGGGGTGTCTGCTCCTCACTAGTAGTCTGTGGACTACTACTTGCCTGTTCAGGCACCTGGGATTCTGTCCCTTGTCTGGTCGGAGCTACCTCCCTAACTTCGGCAACCTGAGGAGTTTCACACACCTCTACCTCTACCTCTAGAGGCACTGGTCTGGCAGTTGGGCTCTCTGTTTCTCAATTGGGTGGACCATCGTTGGCGTAGCTGGTTGATATGGCACCTTAGTTGTTGGCCGTCGTCTGTCTGCACCACATACGATACCGACCCAGCTACCTCTATGATGATACCCAGAAGCCAAAGGTGTCCCTCCCCATAGTTCCGGGCGAACACTAAGTCCCCTGTTTTAAAAGACTAGGTGGTTTCCCTGTCCTCTCTCTGGGGTGGTTGATCTGTGGTGAGAATGGGGTGGAGTCTGTCAAGGAGGGTGGTGAGGCAACGACCCATTAATAACTCTGCAGCACTCCTCCCTGTAGCAGAGGGTGGTGTTATGTGTTGGTATAAGAGGAAGGAGGCAACCTTTTGACTCCAGTCCCCCTGAGTCATCCTCCCCAGAGCCTCCTTTGTTGTTCGAACCATTCTCTCTGCCTACCCATTTGTTGCAGGACGGAATGGCGCAGATGTAATGTGCCTTATTACATTGTCCTGCATGAACTTTGCAAACTCTGCAGATACAAATTGAGGCCTGTTATCAGAGACCAGTGTGTCTGGCAACCCATGTGTGGAAAAAAGCTTCCGCAGTGCTTTTACGACTGCCGCGGTCATCATCTTGCTCATGAGGAGCACCTCGAGCCATTTGGAATAAGCATCTACCACAATCAAAAAAACCTGTCCGTGAAATGGGCCAACAAAGTCCACATGGATTCTGGACCAGGGTCTGTGTGGGTTTTCCCAAGGATGCAGAGGAGCGTGGGGGGGGGGATCAGGTCTGGACAGTTGGCACTCATTGCAAATCTTTGGTGTAGAGAGCCAGTTTGGTGTAGTGGTTAAGTGCACAGACTCTAATTTGGGAGAACCAGGTTTGATTCCCCACTCCTCCACTTGCACCTGGCTGGATGACCTTGGGCAAGCCATAGTTCTGATAAGAGTTGTTCTTGAAAGAAGAGCAGTTTCTGTCAAGAGCTCTCTCAGCCCCACCTACCTCACAGGGTGTCTGTAGTGGGAAGGGGAAGGGAAGGGAGTTTGTAAGCCGCTCTGAGACACCTTTGGGTAGTGACGGGCGGGGTATAAATCCAATCCCTTTTCTTCTTCTTCTTCTTCTTTACCCACTCCTCAATGTCGTGGTCTATCCTGGGCCATCAGACATAGCTCCAGGCCAGAACTTTCATTTTTACCACACCCGGATTACCCTTGTGCAGTGCCTCCAAAACCCATTCCCATAAGGGAGGAGGCACTACCACCCTGTTCCCCCACAACAGACAGCCTTTATGTACTGACAGCTTTTTTTGTCGCGTACAATAAGCTTGAAATTCTGGTGGCAAATGACCCATTGACTACCCCCTCCATACCCAGAAGACCTGGGCGATTGTGGAGTCCTTTGCTGATTTAGCGGCAATGTCTGAGGCATGGACTGGCGGCTGCGACAGTTCTTCCAGGGCCATTACCTCATAGGTGGGAGAAGGGTCCAGAGCAGGTCCTGGAATGGGACACTGGCTTAAGGCATCTGCATGTCCCATTGCCTTGCCAGGGTGGTGTTCGAGTTCAAAATCATAAGCTGCCAGGAAAACCGTCCATCGCAGCATACGGAGTGAGAGAACTGGAGGAGTTTGGCGACCCGGTGCAAAGAGACCCAGTAAAGGTTTATGGTCGGTGACCATTAAAAACTTTTGTCCGTACAGAAAATGATGAATTTTTTTAACATTGGCGACCAGCACAAGTCCCTTCTTATCTATTTGAGCATAATTTCTCTCACCGCCTGTCAGTCTTCTTGAATAGTGGGCTATTGGCACTTCCTGCCCTTCCGCCATTTTGTGGCTGAGGACAGCACCAATTCCAAACGGGGAAGCATCTGCAGCCAGGATTAGCGGCTTCCCTTCATCATAGTGCATCAATACTGAATTAGACACCAGCAAGTCTTTTATTTCATTAAACACCTTATCATGCCACGGCCCCCAGGTCCACCATGCCCCCTTTTCAAGAAGTCTGTGTAAAGGTTCTGTCACTGACGCATTGTGGGGCAAGAAGGCATGGTAAAAATTTAAGATGCCCAAGAATGACTGCAGCTCTTTTTTTGTTTTGGGCTTTGGTGCTCGTTGGCTGGCAGCAACCTTGCTCTTCGTGGAGTGGACTCCCTGTTCATCGATTAAAAACCCAAGAAATTTGAGGTGGGAAACCCCAAAATGGCATTTTTGCTTTTTAACTTTTAAACCTGCCACTTGGAATCGGCCCAGCACACCCCTAAGATGCTCTGCCAGTTCTTCCTCAGTGGCACCCGCAACCAGCACATCGTCAAAATAAGGCACCACCCCTGGCAGATCCCTCAGCAATCCCACCATCAAACTCTGGAAGATACCAGAAGCTACATTTACTCCAAACTGTAAACGATTGACCCTGAATGCTCCTCGATGGGTCACAATCGTTTGTGCCTCAGCTGCCCTGTGGTCCACGGGTAACTGCTGGTATGCTTGTGTGAGGTCGAGTTTTGCAAACAGTCACCCCCCCACCTTCAGTGAAGCCAACACGTGGCTTATAATGGGAACGGGGTAAGAATGCTGTTGTAAAGCTTTGTTTAAAATGCATTTATAGTCAGCACATATCCTGACCGAACCATCTGGTTTGATGGGTGTTACAATGGGTGTTTCCCACTTTGCATAAGGCACAGGCTCTAAAACCCCTGAGCCACCAACTTATCGAGTTCTGCCTCAATTTTGGCTTTGAGGGCAAGCGGCACAGTTCTGTACTGCATCCTGATGGGCGCTACTGAGGGGTCTAGCTCAAATGTGACTGGCAGACCCGTATACTTTCCCAGGGTTCTGTCAAATACCTCGGGGAACTCAGCATACAAAGAATTCAATTTATTTCCACCAATGTGGTCGATCCCAGACACAGTGATTCCCAGAGCCTCAAACCAGTCTAACCCAAGCAGACTGGCCTTCTGCACCTCAATCACCTGGAGACCTAGGGTCCCTTTAAACCTTTTAAATTGTACCTTGAAAGTGGCTTCCCAAGCCACTGGTATGCACCGCCCTTGGAAATCTGAGAAATGCACCCCACTGGGTGCTAACCAGCGGTGGCTTCTGCAAAGGAACAAACGCTGGAATGTGTCCGTGGAGATGATGGTCAATGCCGATCCTGAGTCGACCTCCATCTCACAGGGCGCTCCGTCCAGCAGCACAATGACGTGGATCTTCTTCTTGGTGCGATTTTGGGTGCTCAGGATAGTTGTAGGACTGGAACAGCTGGTTGTCATGTTGCACTCTGCTTGCCTTCATGCTCGGACATTTCGCTCCTTCTTCGACATCACTGGGGACGACTGAGGTGACTTTCTGGGACCTGTTGCCTTGCAGACTCTGGCCAAATGGCCTCGCTTGTTGCAGTTTCGGCACCATGGTTCACGTGCCCAGCACTGGTCCCGCTTGTGATTGCCACCACAACTTGCGCATAACTGCTGAGGTGTTGCTTTCCTTGTGGTCCGCTGCGGCTTCGCTCTCTGTATCTGATGGACGTCATCACCCTCGGCCTCAGAATCGCTGGTCAACTCATGATGAACCGCTTTCTCAACCCATGGTTGCAATGGCCCAGTGGCTTGCTGGACCTCCCAGGTGGACCGTTTGGTGGCTTCAGCGGCTATAGCCTCTGCATAGGCTATTGTGTAGGTGAGTTCAGCTTTGGTGAACAGCCTCTGCTGTAGACGCTCGTCTCTTAGGCTGCACACCAACCGATCCTGCAAGGCTGTCTCTAGGTCAGAGAAACCATGCATGCGGGCAGCTTTCCTCAGCTCGGTGACAAATTCCACGATTGATTCTCCAACCTTCTGGCCCGTTTATAGAATACATGGTGGCCCGCAATTTCTGATGGACTAGGCGCATAGTGATTTTTCAGCTTTGCCTTCAGGTCTGCCAATGATACCATCAGGATGTCAGTTGGCGTGACCAGGGACCTTGCCATGACAATACAGTTCGGCCGCAGGAGCTCAGCAGGACTGCCGATTTCGTGGCCTCATCCTCGATTTGGTGTGCCTTTAGATGACACTCGAACCGTGTTATGTACAATTCTCAGTCTTCCAGGCCTGGTTCAAACGCCTCGAACTTGGCGCTGGCTGCCATCCCTTTTGCCGGTTCTGCCGGTGGGTTGGCAGGGTACTGTTCTGTTGGTGGCAGAGCTGTGACTGGTTCCGCTTCATCTGCCGTTGTGTCAGTATTCAGTGGGGCTGCCTACCCATTATATCCCATCCTCGTCACCATTGATAAGTATGACACTTAAAGGCAGAGTTCCAACAAGTGATTCAGCTTTTAATGTAGTCATTCAACAACTCAGAACAGACAACACAATATAGAGCAATAGGCTCTTATTTAAACAGTGCGAGCTAGCATAGCCACGCCCATATTCCTGTTAACAACAGGAATAACAACAGGAACAACAGAGATAACATCCAATCAGTTTACTTCCCTCCAGCACAATCCTTGTCTCCTGATTGGCCTGCTACACAGAGTAGCCAATCAGGCATTGCCATTCAGGATACCAGCATGTCAATGGGGATGAAATTCAAGCTCAAGACATAACAGCCTCCATTCCTGAGGACTGGAAGGTAGCTAATGTCACTCCCATCTTCAAAAGGGGTTCCAGAGGAGATCCGGGAAATTACAGGCCAGTCACTCTGATGTCAATACCGGGTACGTTGGTGAAAACCATTATTAAGGAGAGAATTAGTAGGCACATTAATGAACAAAAACTATTGAGGCAGACTCAGCATGGGTTCTGGTATATATTGGGACTGAAACATTCCAGGACTGTTCTACCTGAGATTGGCTGAGATTGGAGCCCAAGAACAATAGCCCACCAGGACTCTGGTAGTAACCAATCAAGAAGTAATGTTATGTAAACAGCCTATCATTGGGAGTGGGTTGTGTTTGGGTATGGCAATTGCATACTATTTAAACAGGGCTGTGACCCTGGAGTTTAGGCTTGTTCTTGCTGAAATCACTTAGTAAAGTAGAGCTGATCACTAGACTTGTGGTCCATTCATCCATGGAACCCACTATTTAACAGTGGCAACGAAGGTGGGATCCTGTTGAGCCATCCCACCACTCATCTGCACTGCACCACGCATCAGCTCCAGTGCCACGCACATCACATTGCAACTGGGACCATGGCTGCCACTCCAGGACATCTGCCGGAATTTGACCCCGTGTACCCAGAGCTTTGGGAAACCTGGGTGGAGTGGCTCAAGGACTTCGTACTGTTCCAGATCATCAAAAGCGAAGAGAAGACAGCTCTCCTGCTCAGTTCCCATGGAATCACACACCTGAGGCTAGTCCAGGGCCTCATTGCACCCACCACACTTGAGGCAGCCACTTACGATGCCCTAATCACAGCACTCACCAGCCATTTCACAGCTCAGCCCACGAAGATGGTGCACCATGTGGACTTCTACACGCACCAGCAAAAGTCTGATGAGATGGCCGCCAACAGCATGGCAGATCTTTGCTGACTGGACCTCACATGCAAGCTCCCAAGTCTCAACAATGCTCTCCTCAACCAGTTTGTGATGGGCATCCAAGAGGAGAAACTATGCCAAAAGCTCATCAGCCATGAGGACCTCACACTAGCAAAGGTGCTACGTGAGGCCACTGCCTCGAGAAATCCCAGTGAGACTGCTAGACCTCCTCTGTACACCAGGCCTCTGTCCCCTCGGCTTCTGAGGCGTCATATGAAGAAGAGACCCATCAGATTTGCCACCCCACTCACCGCGATCTTCTGTCACCACCACTCGTCCAGCGCAGACGGTCGCATCGACGCCTTGTGCCAACTGCGGAGAGGCCCACAAGCATCACTCCTGCCACTTCTGAGATACTACCAGCAGGACCTGTGGCAAGACAGGCCACATCACCTGCACCTGCTGCTCCAAGGGAGCCTGGAGATGCACCACCATGCACCAAGAATGATCAGATCTGCACATCACTGTCATCCACCAACATCATTCTTGCCCTGGGACACCCCTGATAAAATTAAAGTGACTGTGCTTATAGAGGGGGTACCTTGCAAGATGGAATTGGACATGGGGTCCTCCATTTCCATCATCTCAGAAGAGACTCTATGGAGGCTCTTACCACAGGGAGGTCCCACCTTCGACCCACTGGTTTCACTCTCTGGGACTTTCAAAAGAATGAGGTGGCCATTAAGGGGTGGGGCAAATTCCACATGAAATACAGACAGTTTGAGGGAATTTTGGACTTGTTGGTGGTTGAAGGATGGCTCACCAGCTTGCTTGGACTGTCCTGGTTTGCACCCTTGGGGTTCAGAGTTATGGGGGTGCACGAGATGCAGCCCTCAGACTTCAGTAATGTGTGTGTACAGTTCCCTGCTGTATTCGATTGGTTCCTCAGCCAATACACAGGTCCCCCTATATCGCTCTAACAGCCCCGATGTGTGGCCCACCTGCCTCAAGGCCCGGAGAGTTCCATTTATGCTCAAGCCCAAAATTGAGGCGGAGCTGGACTGCTTGGCGGCATAAAGAGTTTTAGATCTGGTTCCCCATGCCACCTGGGAGACCTCCATTGTAACCCCAATTAAGCCAAATGGGGACATCCACATCTGCGCGGACTACAAATGTACAAGTGCTCGTGGTCAGCCATATCCTAGCGACTTTGGTGGGGGCCAAGGTCTTTGGGAAATTGGACTTGGCCCAAGCATACCAGAAACTCCCAGTGAATGAGGTGACCACCGAGGCACAGACCATCGTCACACACCAGGGTGCTTTCAGAGTCAAGCGGTTGCAGTTGGAGTGAGCGTGGTCCCGGGGATCTTCCAGAACTTAATGGACTGTCTTTTAAAAGGCATCCCCGGAGTCCAATCATTTTTCAATGATGTATTTTTTTATATAACATTTTTATTTTTACAACAAACACATCAGACAAACAAACAAAAAAGACATAAAATGGGGTTTACAAAGAGTTTCCAGTTATATCTATTACAATGCCTCCTATCTTATAATAAAAGTATACATCATTTTTAATCACTACATATTCAATCTATGTTTACTGCATTATATTTCAAACTAAATTCTAGAATATCTCAAATATAATATTGTAAGACTTTACTGTTCATTTATTGTATTCTTCCAGCCATTTATAAAATCTTGACCATGTCTTCTGAAATCCCCCTTCTTCTTGCCTTCTCAAAAATAAAGTCAATTTATCCATCTCAGCAGTTTCAAGGGTTTTGTCTAAAATTTCTTCTTTTGAGGGTATTTCATCTTTCCTCCAATATTTTGCATATAATATTCTCGCAGTAGTCAATACATGTATAATAAGATAAAAGTCCTGGCTTTTACATGTTTCTGGTTTTATATTCAATAAGAATAATTCAAGTATAAAAGGTATCGTACATTCTAACATTTTTTGCAACATTTAATGGATCCAAGACCAATATTTTTTAACTGTGGCTGAGTTCAGAATGGCAATTAACCCCGTTAGGGACCCGGGCCAATGACGATGAAATACCGGAGTAAAAGGGGCGTTCACACAGGCACATCTGCCTGGCGTCCCCCACCCGGAGCCAACCCGTGCTGTTGCGCTTCACCGCCGGATTAAAAAGATACCTGATAAAGGCCGTAGCAAATCTGAAAACCCATGTGTGTTGCGCGTTTCTCTGCTTCCGGGGAGTCTGAACGCGCAGCCGAAAAGCTGGGCGGAAACTGCGTCTGTTCGGTGTATCTCCAGTGGCGCGCCCCGCGTGGATGCGCATGAGCAGCATTCCGCAAATTGCGCTAGTGCGCACAAGTGCACAAGCGCACAAAACAAGCTCAGTGGCCATAAAAACCCAGGCCCAAGAGCACCCAAGCAACTGCCAGTATGAGTGGCGTCAGAGGACTATCTTGGAGGAGGGCAGAGACTCTGGACCTGCTGGCAGTGTGGGGTGACCCCACGGTGCAGGAGGCCCTGGGAGAGAGCCACAGGAACATCGAGGTCTTTGAGGAAGTGGCACAGCAGATGGTGGCCCTGGGCCACAACCGGACAGCGGATGAGTGCCGGACAAAAACCAAGGCCATGCGCCTCATGTACCGGCGCACAGTTGAGCAGAACAGTGTATCTGGAAATGAGCGGATGACCTGTCCATACTACAAGATCCTGGACAGGATTCTCCAAGGGGATGGCACCGCCTGCAGTTGGAGAGTCCGCAGTAGCCTCCCCCTGCAGACCTGCCCATCCAGCAGTAGGTCACAGGACAGCGGACCGAGCCAGCCAGCAGCAGGGCCAAACGAGGGGTTCCACCTCACCCTGGAGCCAGAGGAGGAGGAGGAGCAAGCCCCTGAAGTGCTGGTGCCAGGTAATTGTGGAGTGTCCAGCACAGGTCTCTGCCCAGGCTGGAGCTCAGATACCCACATGCCAGGATGCTGCTGCAACATTCAGACGCTGGTGGTGGGGGCGGAGTCCATGACATGACAAGGAACCCTGGCCCAGGCATGTCTCCCATCACACAGGTCCTGCCACCCAACCACATGGTGAATGTGTGGGCGTGGCAGGTCGGGTTAGTATTGCACTGTGAGGCCCCCAGGCCACTGGAACCCAGCATGTGGCCACGCGCCTCCCCATGGACTTGTCAATGTGCCCCTGGGCCAGTTACAAGTCCCAGAACAGGTGGGTGTGGCAAAGGGTGGGAAGTGTCTGAGGTCCCCCGCCCCCCCGAGCCAGAAGCACTCCCTAGCGGCTCACAGCAGCATAGCTGACATCACACGGATTGGTGTCCTGCCACAGGAATCAGAGCCCCAGGCCACAGTACCTGTGCGGCAGCCTGAGTGATGACGCATACCTGCACTGGCAGTAGTGCAGAAAGACGAAGGTCGGCCCTGGGGACCCCACGGTGTGTGGAGGGCATCGCTCACAGGATGCTCACAGGGAAAGGAGTTAACCTGCCGGGCGGAGAGCCCAAGCGAGGGGTGGGGTTGAAGCCCGCAGTCATCCTCCCCTGGCCATTCGACCCTCCACTGCTGGCGAAGAGGGTGTGTGGAGGCCAGCACCCCCTATGCCCGGTCGCCAAACCCACCGAGTACGGGCCACACCCCCGTGCAGGCAGATGGAAGGAGTGCCCACACAGGCGACGGCGTCCATGCCTGGCCGCACTACATGCCCCCACCCCGGAAAGCAGCTGCAGCCTGCCCCATCCTTCCCTACATAGACACCCTCGAGCTGGCACAAGAGGACCCAGAGGATCCTGAGGACGAGACCGTCATGGAGGAGGAGCCGCAGCCGGGTAAGGACACGGACCCTGCCCACGCCAGGAGTTGCCAGATTGCCCATTGGGGAACCATGGCCACTGCGGTACACGCTGGCTGCCAGCCCTTGGGGAGTCAGCCCAGTGGTGGAGGCCACGGAGGACCCCTGCATGTGGTCCAGAGTTGAGACATGGGTCTGGCGGCCCATGGCCATGGTCTCGGGGGGCCCCCCTCACCTGGATGTGGTGGGGATGGCCAGAGACCCGGGAAAGGGCCTCCCTGTGCCCGTGGGACTGACCAGTTGTTCCCCCCGCCCCAACACCGCCATAGGCCCCTCAGGAGCTGGCAGTCTGGAGAGGGACCGGACCCCCTGATGCGGGAGCCAGGACGCAGCAGGTGAGTGGCCATGCTGGGCTCCTGCACAAGGGGAGGCATAGGGCAGATGGCGATGCATATCATCACAACTAGGGGTGGCCCCTGTGAATGGCTGGCTTCCAGAGCTGCAGCTCCCTGGGGAGGGCTACCATTCCCACAGGTCGGTGGGCCACAGGGACAGCACCCCCTGGGGCACAGTGACCCAGAACCACAGGCACGATGACTGGGGTCCCTGTCCCCCTCTCCGCAGATGTGCCACCTGGGGCCCCCCTTGCCCAACTTTCCCCCAACACCAGGATGGCGGTTACCCAGGCACGAAGGCAGCGGGTGTCAGCCCTACAGAGAGTGGGCGAGCGGCTCCTGGAACAGGCCGACCAGCACCATGAGGCCCTGGAAGAACGAAGCGCCCGGGAGCACCAGGACTTCCTAAGGGAGGAGGAGCGTGAAACAACTCGTACCATGCGTGAGCTCCTGCAGGTGACGCTGGACACTCTCACTCGCCTAGCCACATCCGTGGCTGAGCCACGTGGCATGGCCCCCACCCCAGAATGTGGCTGCGGCATGGCGGGCTGAGGTCGGCAGAGGGGGGTCGGCAGGGCTATCAGTTGCGGCCGTGGCGGCGCCCTCAGGGGAAGGGCAGCATGCCAGAGTGGAAGGCCCCGGGGCCAGACGAGGGCCCCCTACTCACCACCCAGCTGAGCCCCGTGGACAAACCCTGCCCGGTCTCTGGAGTGGCAGTGCCAGATCAGAAGCCCACCATGCACCCCCGAAGGAAGGGCGGCAGAGACGGGTGGTGGGAGCACGAAAAAACATTTATTGGAGCAGTTGACTGTGGTGTGGGGTAAACTGGGTAATAAACATTAGCACACATATGTGGTCCGTTGTGTCAGCCTCATTCCTTCGGGGAACAGTGAAGGGGTAGGGGCGGCGAGGGTAGACGTGCCCATCTGGCCCATCAGGAGGCCCACTCATCCATTGTGGCTGCTGTCAGTGGGCAGGGCCTCTGTGTCCATGCCCTCTGTCCTGGGCTGATGGCCCTGAGCTGCGAGGAGTGTCTGGAGATCCCTCCGCAAGCGCCGCATGCCTTGCTGTTGGATGTTGAGGAGGTGCACCATACGCTCAACTGTGGGGGAAGCCAAACATGGGCCAGGTCAGCCACCCCATTGTGACATGTGCACCCCCGCCAGACAGCACAGTGTGGTGGCGGCAGGGACCCCTGGGGTCTGGCATGCCCCCCCCCAGAGCCCGCCGTCGGTGGCCACCATGGCCAGGCCCCGCATGGAGGGGTCTGGACATGCCGCCATGGCATACTCACATCACCGTTCCGTCCGTTTCGCAAGGGCCGTCAGACGTGCTGCCAGTGAGGCCAGGTTGGGTACATCGGCGGCCACCTCCACGTCCTGGACGCCAGCAGGACCTGGTTCCTGACCCCCTGAAAGGACATGGGTGGGCCTGTGTCAGTAGCGGCAAGCTGCTAGAGCACCCTCATGGGCCGCCGACGGGGACATACCAGTATCTGAGGCTGACTGGGACTCGACCTTGACAGGTGCCTCGGACGTCCGGACCCCCCCCTCCGCCACAGGGGCTGCCTCTTGAAAAAAGACCCCTAGACATCACGTAGGTTACCCAGACAACCACACACACACGCCCTGCAGGGTCAGAACCCCCTGTTAGCTCTGATGCTGCAACCAGCAGCCGCATGTGTCAGGCCCCAGGCATGTCACCAGGCCAGCGGCCTGTGTGGGTGGTGGCCCAGGCCACCTTCCCAGTTGGGGCCCACAAAAGGGTGCCTGGCACTGCCAACCAGCACAGCCCCAGCCCCCCTCCCCGTAGTCCAGGCTGGGCCACCCCGACACTACGGGGAGGTGTCCCAGTTGCAGGGGCCCTACCCCCTGTACATGGCTGCCCACTCCCTGGGCTGTGCCAGTATGGGCTCCTGGAGGGCCAGCCGCTGCATGGGACTCACCGGTATCACTGGTCTCTGGAGTGGTCTGGAGGACGACAACGGCCCCTTCCTCTGCAGCAGGTCCCCTTGGCTCTATGGGGGGGCAAGGGGAGTGGTTAGTCCGGTTCCGTAGCCAGGCCAGGTACCTGGCTGCACCTGGCACCCGCTTGCGACCCCCACAGTCCCCTGGGGGCCGCCCTTGGCCCTGCCACCCCACCGTGGGCCTGCCCTTGGCCCTGGCGGCCCATAGAGGGGCCTGCTGGGGTGCCGTGCCCTAGATCTCATCGCCACAAGCCCCATGGGGCTCCGGCCCCTGCAGCTGCCAACCCCAATGGTGTCCGAAAAGCTGGCACCACCTACCTGGGCGTGCTTCCACTGGTGCACCTGTGGCCTCATCCTCAGAGGAGGTCCGAGAGGCGGGCGGAGGTTCCTCAGCTGGTCTCTGGTGTCTGCGGCGACGGGGAAGGAGGCCTGCGGGGAGGAAGGTATGCCTGGATCACTGAGCACTTGCATGTGCCGCCGAGGACCACATGTCCACATGTCCCTCCCCTGGCTGCTGTCTCCCAGGCATGCCGCTGGTGGTCACTAGGGCACACCCCCCAGCTGCTCCCCCCACTTACAGGGCCGCAAGCTCCCACACCCATCCCCACAGGGGTTGCGGCAATGCCACCAGCTCACCGGGGACATGTCGCTGCCTCCAGGACGGACGGCCTCCTTGCTCCCAGAGGGCCCGCAGGAGACGGAAACGGGGGGGCCGCTCTCTACGGGGGGAATGCTGTCCCAGTCCTCCAGGCCCTCGAAGAACTCAGCCTTCTCCCGTTTAAATTTGGCCCTGCATTGAATGGCCGACCGGGGGTAGCCTGCCTGGGTCAGCACCTCAGCCACCCTGCCAAAGAGGCCCAGGGTCTGCAGATGGGTGCTGGCCATGACCCTCCTGCCGGCCTCGAAGTCATGCAGGGCCCTGAGGAGCAGCTCCACCTCCTCGTCCATCCAGTACACGCCAAGCCAAGGGGGCTCCATATCCTGGGGCAGCATTTGGAGGGAGAGGCCTGGGGAAGACAACTTGCCCAGCAACGTTGCTTGGCGCGGAGAGGCGTTTGGCCAGGGACGCATTTGGGCGGGGACACCACTATGCGCACGCCGAAGGATTCCCAGCCCCGACGGCACTGTTTTCCTTCGGCACACTGCACTCTCTTTCTTCCATCCCCTTCTTCCTTCCCCCCGGCACAGCACGGAACTCTCTTTCTTCCTTCCCCCCAGCACAGCACGCGAACCGGGCCACAACAGCAAGGCTCTGGGGACTGAATGCACAGGACGGCTGCGCGTGACGGGGCACGGAGAGGCGTTTGGGCGGGGATGCGTTTGTCCGAGGATGCTCCCATGCACATGCCTAGGTTACCCAGGGATGGAACGCCAGCGGGGGAATTGTTAATGGCCACCCCCACCCCCAACTTGGGTCTCACTTAGTCACTGAACTCCTGTATCATCTAGTTTGGCCCTGAGCCCTCTATATCATCCTGCCATCTGGAAAACTGAATGGAAGCACTAGCCAGAAGCAGCTGGGTCGTTGACAGCATGGCAGACTGGGTCACTGTATCTCTCTCCAGGATGGCCTTGGAGGCCTCTGGAGACCTCCCTCCCGGGCTTCCAGTGGCCAGTCTGAGCTGGAGGCTCGGAGAGAAGGGTTCTCTTTGGAGCCAGCCCCTGTCTTGGCACTGTGCTCGATGGTCTGGAGCCATACCTCCCCCTTGCACATGGGTCACGGCAGATGCGTGCTGGCCTCCTCCCCCACGTCAGATTCCAGCAGGACACCAGTTGGTCAGTTGCCACTTGCAACGGTGTGCCCTTGCCGAGGCCTATGGTACCCCAGGGGTCTGGTACTGCATGGCTTCTCTCCTGCTGAGGGGGCGGGGCCCTTGCCTGTGATGGATGCGTGGATGTGTTTACCTCCAGACATCATGGTGACCCATGTTGACTGTCCCCAATGGGAAGGCCTGGAGCCAGCCTGCCCCACCTCCCACAGGCTGGTACTCCAAGGGGGGTCTCCCATCCAGGTGCTAACCACGCCACCTCCACTGTACATGGCTTGGACAGTTTCCCAGGTGAGGATGCATAACCAGCTGGGGATGACCCTGGAGCTGGGGGGTGGCCCATGGGCACCCAGGGCCGGCTCCCGCTTCCCAGCCTTCGCCGTCAGGGAGTGCCCGTCCTATCCTATGTCACTCAGCCCGTCACACTCCCAGCTATTGTTGACGGCTTCTGGCCGGGCTGGGGCCTGGGATGTACGCCACTGGGTCAGAACATACCCTTGGGAGCTGCCCTTGGCCACAGTACTCTGGATATCGTCCGTCACCCCAGCGTATCACCATACCCAGCTCAGGGCTGGGCGGGCTTCTGACACCCCTGGATGTCCCCCCATCACCCAGGGGGGCTTCCCCTCCCCACCCACCGAGAGTGGACACTGATTTGCACTCAACCAGCCACCCATAGGCACTACCCCAATCGGGCCCACCTGGCGAGGCAGTGGGGATCCCATTGGTGGGGCCAACCACAGCTGGCCCTCCCTGATGGACCCTGCCCGCACCCAGCCATGGCCCTGGTGGCCGCCTAGGAAATGAGGGACGCACACACAGACAACCACAGTGGTTCATCATCTTTACTGGAGCCATCGCATTGATGGGCGTTTGGCCACTGGTCAGCGGTCGGGACTCCTTGGCAGTTGCCAGGGGGTCCAGTGTCCCATGTGTGAGCCGCCACAAGCGACCGATGCCGACGTGTGCTCATTGTCGTTGCTGCCTCATCAGCCATGTGGCTAGTGCCTCCCTGCCTCCTCAGCCTGTATCACACATCCACCACATATGAAAGAATGAGCCTACAGACTTTTTATATTTCCAACAGTTATTAGGTAAATGAGGGTAACATTTCGCTGATTTATCTGGAGTCATATACCATCTATAAAACATTTTGTAAATATTTTCTGTATATGCAGTAGCTTTAGTGATTTTTACATTTCCCCCCCATATTTGTGACCATTGGTCTAAATCAATATTATGACCTAAATTTTGTGCCCATTTAATCAGAATTTTTAACTACTTCATCTTATCCTCTAACATTATTAGATACAACTTTTTAATCATTTTTTCTTCAGAATACAGCAATGTCTATTTCCATTGCTTTAATATAGAACCCTATTGTTTTGTCTTTAGTATACCTTGATTGTATTTGTACTATTTTCCACCAACTAAGGTCAGGGTTTAATCTTTTAATATTTTCTACTGCTTTTAGTTCATTTTTGTTATCCAAAAGGTCTTCATATTTTAACAAAAGGTTCTTTGAAAATAAGTTCAGGCTAGTAAAGGTTTCTAATGGTGAAACCCATTTTGGAGTCTTGACATAAAAAAGTCTTTTGACTTCCTCCCATACCTTTAACAAAGCTTTTCTAATATAGTGTTGCTTAAAGTATTTGTGACTCTCAACTTTCCCATACCGTATAAACACATGCCATCCCAATTGCAAGTCATGACCTTCCAAAGTTAATATTCTGGAATTTTCTAGCGTGAGTCACTATCCTACCCATGTCAGTCATGCTGCTTTGTAATATAGCAGCCAGTCAAATAATGCAAATCCAGCTCTTTCTTTTGCATCTTGCAGTGCTTTCAGCTTTATTCTTGGTTACCTTCCCTGCCATATGTTTCGTCAGTTTATCAAGTTCTGCAAAGTATTTCTGGTTTTGGAGAATAGGTATCATTTGGAATAAGAAAATCAGCTTAGGTAGAACGTTCATTTTTATAGTAGCTATTCTGCCCATAAGGGATGTTTGTAAATTTTTCCATCTCTCCAAGTCTTTTTTAATTTCCAAAATAAGTTGCATATAATTGTCTTCTATCCAAGAACTGCATCTATTTGTTATATTTATTCCCAAATATTTCAGTTTCTTTTTGACTTCCAAACCTGATATTTGTTGTATCCACTGATTTTGTTCTTTGGTCATATTTTTGCTAACATTTTTGTTTTATTAAAATTAATTTTTAATGCAGCTACTTGACCATAGTCTTGTAAAGAGTTTAAAAGTGGGATAATAGATTCCAATGGATTTTCTAGTATGAAAACTAAATCATCAGCAAATGCTTGCAGCTTGTATTCTTCTCCTCTCACTCTGAGTCCTTTGATATGTATCATTCAATATTTCAAGGACAAAACTAAACAATAGAGTTGAAAGTGGGCAACCTTGTCTGTTTCCTTTTTGTATTTCAATACTTCTTGTTAAGTCTCTATTTACAAGGACTTTGCTTGTTTAGTATAAATTGCTCTACTCATTGTAAAAAATTCTTTGCCACATTGAGAAGATATTAGTTGTTCAAGCATGAAATTCCAGATCACATTATCAAATGCTTTTTCAGCGTCTAAGAAGACCAAAGCCATCTGTTTCTCTGGATGTGCTTCAAAATATTCAATTACATTCAATACCATCCTTACATTGTTCCCCCCCAAAGTTTCTTTATTATATAAAGAAAATATAGATACAATCCACTTAGATTAACACATAATCGTGAAAGTCAATCAGCCATTTTTAATCCATTTATACACTCTTGACCAGACTTTTAGGTGTGTTTCTTCCTCTTTTCCTTGAAGTAAATTGCTCAGTCTATCCATCTCAGCCATCTTCAACAGTCTCTAAATGAACTCTTCCTTTGATGGTATTTTCTCAGATTTCCAATTTTTGCTAACAAAATTCTGGCTGTTGTCAACACATATGTAATAATATACATGTCACATTTATTGCAACCATCCAGTAAGTGTATTTATTAAAAAGAACTCTGGTTTTAAAGGTAAATTTATACCCAATATTTCCTGAATTATCTTTTGTATCTCAAGCCAAAATTTATGGATTTTTCCACATCTCCACCACATATGCAAATATATTCCTACATTTTTCTTACATTTCCAACAGTTTTTCAGTAGGTTTGGGTAGCAGAAAGCAATTTTATCTGGAGACCAATACCATCTATGGAACATTTTATATATGTTTTCTTTATACGTGGTAGCCCTTGTAAATTTCACAGCTTTCCAAATTTTAGCCCACTCATCTATATCTATATTGTGACCTATGTCTTTCATCCAAGTAATCATTGAAGTTTTCACCATCTCGCATATATTCCTCTAATCAGGGGTCTTTTCGTAGAAAAACAGCTATAGGAGCTCATTAGCATATGGTATGCTAATAAGCTATTAGGCTATTAGCATATGCCATGCCCCCTGACATCACCAGAAGTGATGTCAGAAGGGGAAGCAAAAGGGGGGGATGCATCTTCAAAAGCCTCCCCTTCTCTTCCCCAGCTGGCCTGAGTGGGGAAGCTAAGAGAGAAGGGGTTTAAAGTTTAAACTCCTTCTCACTAGAGTTGGGCCAAAGAAGGAGGAAAGAGGGAAGGAAAGAGAGAAATTAGAAGGAAGGAAAGAGGGAAAGAAAGAGAGGGAAGAAGGAGGGAAACAGGGAAAGGAGGAAAAAAGAGAAGAGAAGAAGGTGGGAAAGAAAGAAAGAGAGAAGAGAAGAAGCAGGGAAAGAGGAAAAGGAGAGAAGGAAAGAAGGGAATGAAAGAAATTCGGCGGCAATTCGGCCTCATTATATCACCATTGAAATCAATGGTGAAAACATAGGGTATATTCTGGGGGCTGGAGGGGAGGGGGTTTGAGGGAGAGGCTCCAAACTCACAGGGTAGCTGGTGGAGCCTCTCCCCAAGATACCCACCAAGTTTCAAGAACATTGGATTAGGGGGTCCAATTCTATGGGCCTCCAAACAGGTTGCCGCTTCCCTCTGTTCTCTATGGTGGGAAAAAAGAAGAGAAGAAGAAGAGATTGTATTTATAACCCGCCCTTCACTGCCCAAAGATGTCTCAGAGCAGCTTACAAACTCCTTTCCCTTCCCCTCCCCACAACAGACCCCCTGTGAGGTAGGTGGGGCTGAGAGAACTTCTGACAGAAACTGTCCTTGAGAGAACAGCTGTGCCAGAGCTTGTGACTGACCCAAGGTCACATCAGCAGATGCAAGTGGAACAGTGGGGAATCAAACCCGGTTCTCCCAGATAAGAGTCCGTGCACTTAATCACTACACCAGACTAGCCTTTGCTAGTGTGAGGTCCTCATGGCTGATGAGCTTTTGGCATAGTTTCCCACCATAGAGAACAATGGAGGGAATGGGGGCAACCTGTTTGGGGGCCCATAGAAATGTTCTTGAAACTCGGTGGGTATCTTGGGGAGAGGCTCCAGCAGCTACCCTGTGAATTTGGAGCCTCTCCCTCAAACCGCCTCCTCTCCAGCCCCCAGAATATACCCTATGTTTTCAATGGCCCATAGGATATAATGGAGCTGAAACTGACATTCGGCTGCCTGAAAGACTCCGGGGATGCTGGCTGGGGGTGGGGCTTGGCTCCTGAATTGCTGGAGCTGCGCTTTGGTGCGCTCCCCCCCAAAGACCCCTGCCTTTAATAGTAATATGTAAAATTTTCTAATCAATTTCTCCTCTGTACCCAGCCATATCTTATTCCATTCTATTGGTTTTTCATAAAATCCCACTCTATTATCCTTAATGAACCTAGCCTTTAGATGTGTTCTTTCCCACCACGTAAATTTAATTTTTTGTGCAGATAGTTACTCTTCTGATTTTAACATATTTTTGGCATCTAAGAGTTCTTCGTATCTCCCCAAGTTATGTTTTGTGATCAAGGTAGGTTTTACAAAGGCTTCAAGAGGTGAAACCCATATTGGGGTCTTAATATAATATTTATCTTTTATGTCTCTCCAAACTTTTATGAGCGCCCCTCTTATTGTATGTTGGTGAAAGTTTGTATGTATTTTATCTTTTCCATACCAAATATACGCGTGCCAACCCATAGTTAAATCATGACCTTCCAATTTCATAGATCTTAAGTTTTCTAGTGCTAACCAATCTTTTATCCATAATAATGATGCTACTTTATAGTACAGTATTCAAGTAGACAATGCAAAGCCACCCCTCTCCTTCTTATCTTGTAATATTTTCCACTTTATTCTAGGCCTTTTTGACTGCCAAATAAATTGACTAGTAATCTTGTCTATCTCTTTCAAGTATTGCATCTTTCTGAGAATGGGTATGTTTTGGGCTAGAAAAAGGAACCAGGGAAGAATATTCATTTTAATTGTTGCGATTCTCCCCATAAGAAATAGTTGAAGGTCCTTCCATTTTGCCAAATCCTGAGAACAATTTCTTGTAATTACCATCCTTACTTTGCTTCTAAGCTGTCATTTTGGTAAAAAAACACCCTGCTTGATCTTGATGTATTATTTGTACTAAAACGCTTTTCAATCTTGCAGCCAAAATAGAGGCATAAATTTTGTAATCCACATTTTAAAAAGAAATTGGCCTATAGTTTTTAATTAATTTTTCATCTATATTTTGTTCATGTATCAATGATATTAAGGCTTAATTCCAAGTTTCTGGTATTTTACCTTCAGATACTATACTTTGTATTATATATTTCAAGGGTAATATCAAATGGTCTTCAAAAATTTGATAAAATTCCACCGGTAGACCATCGGGACCTTGAGACTTCCCTTTTTTCTGTTTTTTCAGTACTTCCTTCAGTTCAGAAAAGGTTATTGGGTCATTTAAAGTTTTCTTTTGTTCTTCAGTAAACTTCTTGAAATTATATTTATTTTAAACGTCTTTGTTTTCTCCTTGTGTGGCTTTTCTTTTTTGACATAACTTCTCATAGAAAACTTCAATAATCTCTTTTAGTTCTTTAAAGGTAGGTTTTTCTCTTCTCCTTTATCATTTCTCAAAGTTCTTATATTTCTTTTCCCCCCCTCTCTCTGTAATTTATATGCCAGCCATCTAGTTGGTTTATTAACATTTTCAAAATAATTTTGCTTTGCATAAGTAGAGCTATTTCTTGTGTTAGCAGACAATTCATTTGATGTTGTAATAATTTCAGTCTCATTCTTGTATCTGAGGTGCCTTCTTCTTGTTTCTTTATTTGTTTCTTGATTTGTGTGAATTTCTCAATCTTTTGCTTTTTAATGTAAACTGCTTTTCTAATAATGCATCATCTAGCATAGGCTTTAAATGCATCCCAAACCATTCTAATAGAAATATCTGGTTGTATATTTTGTTGAAAAAGCAGCTGGAATTCTTTCCTAGTTTCTGTTACAAATTTCTCATCTTTCATCAAAAACATATTTAAAGTCCATCTATTTCTTGTTTTTTGGATGTCTTGTAAGGTAATCAAAACTGGGTTGTGATCAGCAAAGGTTGCTGGAAGTATCTCCACTTCTATTAGGTCATTTACAGTTGTTGATTATATGCAACACATATATATTCTTGACCATGACCTGTGTCTTGCTGAATAATAGGTAAAATAGTTTTTATTTGGGTTCCTTACCTTCTAAGAATCTACCAGATTATATTCTTCTGCCAATTGAAAAAAAAATTAGGAAGTTATTTCCTTTTTTCTCCCCCCCCTTTGTTGTTTTCCTGTCTACAAGTCTATCAAAGACTGCATTATAGTCTCCAATTAAAAGGATCTCATCAAATTGTTGTTTTGAAATAAGTTCCTGCAAGAGTTTATAAAACTTTTCTTGGTGTTGGTTCAGTGCATATATATTTACAATCAAAGTTGTTTTCCCTTTTCTCTGTACTTGAATTATCAAAATTCTACCATCTTCAGAATTATAGAGCATGTCTGGGTTTAGCTGTTCTTTCGCATAGTTAAGAACACCTCTTTTCTTCTTTTCCTTGTCTGATCAGATGAAAGCTTTCCCAATTTTTTTAAATTTCAAATATTTCTGATCTGCCTTTTATATATGAGTTTCTTGTAGACATATAACATCAAGTTGCATCTTTTTTAGTTGTGAAAATATCCATCTTCTTTTTTGGGGTGAATTCAATCCATTGATGTTTATTGAAATTATTTTGATTTTCCTTCTATCCATCATGCTGTCGAGTGTCTGTATCATCTTTGTTTCTTTGTTGAAGTCTTGTAACTATTTATGATGGTGGGACGTCTTTCCTGGATTTCATAGGTTTTTTGGTTGTTCCTGATGCTCATGGTACATCCTGATTCTGGTCTTCTTCTTCCACCTCCTCAGATTCATCTTCCTCAACCTCTAATTCATCTTTCTAGGTTTTAAAAAATCTTCTGCCTTGAATATTGAGTTAATCCTGTATCTTTTCCCTTTATAAATAAGAAGAATACCTTCAGGGAATGGCCATCTACAAGAAGGGGGACCCGCAATACTCGTGGGGGGAGGAGAAGCTCCATGGGAGGAGAAGGAAGCAGCCTTCTCCCCTGCCCCCCGGCACCAATGGTGAGGCCTGCACTTTGCCAAACTTTCTCCTTCTTCCCCCTCAGCACCGGTGGCGAGGCCTGAGGTTGGCCCACCAAGCTTTCTCCCTCCCCTCCCCTAGCAGTGATGAGGCCTGGCCAGCCCACCAAGCTTTCTCCCTCCCCCCAGTGGCGATGACGGTGAGACCTGACTGGCCCACCAAACTTTCTTGACCCCCAGAAGCAGCAGCAACAGCAAGGCCTGGCTGGCCCGCCAAATGTTCTCCCTCCCTCCCTCTGGCAGCAGCAGCAAGGCCTGGTTGGCCCACCAAACTTTCTCCCTCCCCGTCCGGTGGCAGTGGCAAGGCCTGGGCAGCCCGCCAAGCTTTCTCCCTCCCATCCCCACCCCCTTCCCCTCCCTGTCAGTGGTGAGGCAGTTCTCAGAGCATTCCCTGCATATGCACAGGGAATGATCTTTTACTTTTGGGGAGATTTAAGTATCCCTCCTATAGGTTTTTAAATAGATTTTAGATTTTTCTGCACATCTGGGGATTGCCCCAAATGTGCAGGAAAATATCTTTGCCCCCTAGGTGTCCCCGATGTGCGGATTTAGATATCTGCACGCAGGGGGTGCCTTAGCTATTAGTTTATAGATATATGATTCCATTTTTTCCCCTCAAAATGTATGTCAAATCCATATATGCTCAAATCCATATATTCTCTCATACTCTCCATGGAATTTCTTTCAGAATTTTGATCTCTGTATTTTCAAATTGTAGGGGAGTTTCAGTTGCAAATTTAAAGAACTTATCTCTTATCATTCTTTTATGGAATCTTATATGTACTTCTCTGGGTAAATTGTTTCTTCTTGCATGAGGTGAATTCATTCTATAGGCCACATCAATCTCATTATAGATTTCTTTCACATTTGGTGTAGCCATATATTTTTCCAAAGTCTGTGCCATGAAGATTTTTATATTTTCATCTTTCTTCTCTGGAATACTTTGAAACCTCAGGATATATGCTGCTCTATCTAGCCTTATAAGATCTTCTTCCATAGATTTCTGTTTAAAAGTCACCTCTTCCAGCTTAGTCTCCATCTTCTCTTGTTTTTCTTGCACTTGATTTTTTTTGATATCTCAGTTGTTTCTTGTTTCGTTTCTTTAAATTGTTGTTGAATGTCTTCCATTTAATTTGTCTGCATAAAAGAGTCTCGCTTAGTCTGCCATGGTTTCACTGTGGCTATTATGGCTGTCTGAACAGCTGTGGTAATTTCAGCTTTAACTGTTCCAGCCATGGAATCTTGTATAATAGATTGTAGATCTTGCAATGTGAATTGTGCCAGACTGGCACCTACAGACATTACTATCCCAGGAGAAGCACCCTGGGTTCTTTTTTTTATATCCTTTGGGTCCATTCCATGTTAAGAGTTCTTTTTGTTTTCAATAAGAGGAAAGGAAAAAGTTGTAATATCAAACAGCTGTTCCACTTACACAACAATTCTTATTTATATTATTCCATATCCCAAATATTTTTCAGTGACTTCAGTGAAATAATCAGTTATTTACAAAATACCTAACAGATACAGTACTTCTGAGAACCAAATTACAGGGATTTTCAAGGAAAACACTTCCCCAGCAAGTCCAAACTTTATTAACTTGTTTACAAAAAAAGAAGGTCACTACATTTTACTGTTTTCAATCTTGAAGTGTCTACAGAAATAGAATCCACAGGAGCTTCAACCCAAAGATGACTGTTTAAAGCTTTCCAATCAAGAAATTTGAATTTTTCTAGTTAAATATATAGTCTGTTAATAGGCATCCAAATGTATCCAAGCCAAGTCTTGTAATCCAAAAGCCAAGGAGACTACACACACACACACACACACACACACACACACACACACACACACACACACACATGATATTCCCCAAAAAAGAAAATATGAAAAAGAAGCAGTATATTTATCCACAGATCAAAGTCAATGTCAAACAGATGCTTTAATCCAAAAAATATAATCCACAGATTCTAAAAACGCCAAAAAAAGAAAGAAAAGGATGTTATATTCCAGGAAGGGAGTATTGTAATTCACAATTTTTAAAAGGACACCCAGAGGGAAAGAAGGGGGGGGGACCCTGTAGCCACCAGTTTCCAGCCAAAGTTACATAAACCAAACCATCCTCAGAATCATGGAAAATATAGAAAAATAGTGTTATAATCCACAAAAGCCATAATATCCTGTTCCAGGAACAATAGTTAAGGCTTCAAAATTACAAATTCCATCCATCAAAGAAAGAGAGAAAGGCAAGATATTATTCCAAACAGATACAAATCATGTACAGGTCAAGTAGAAGTCTTTATGATGTTTAAAAGAAAGGCCTTCTCATTTTTTAATTGTCTTTCCCTTTCTTAAAGCCCAGTCGAAGTTGAAGTTAAATCTCTGCTGCCTCTCTTGCAAACTGCTGAACAAGAGAAATGGGGTGGGGAGCATTCTTCCCCCCCTTGCTTTCTGATGCCGGTATTTAAAAGTTAAAGGGCTCAGAATAGTTCAGATCAGAGAGTCTGAAGATTTAAGCGCAGAAGGTATACTCACAGTGATAGCCTTTCTCGGGTAATTGAGGTAAAGATTTCTGATGCCCCCTTCTTGCTGAGATTCACAGCTTCACTCTCATGTATGTCATAGAGAGCTCTTGCTGGTTCTTTTGATCAGGATGCTTCTGGGGCTTCAACCTGCAGCTGCTGCTTGCGGGGAGCCCCTGATGAAGTCTTTTGGATTGGATGAAGCCCTCAAGCCCCCCTACAAACTGGCAATTCAGCCAAAAATGAGGAAGCAACCCTCACTGCAACTGAAGTTGCTGCGCCGAAAATGAAAATCCCAATTTTTCAATGACGTATCGATCACTGCCCCTACAGAAGAGGACTTCACTATCTGCCTACGTGCTGTACTGCAGTGATTTGACTCCACCAGGCTGAAGGTGAAGCGAGAGAAATGCCTCCTGGGGGTCTTCCGTGTAGAGTTCCTGGGGTTCTTCATGGATGCTGACAGCATCCATCCATCCCCCAACAAGGAATGTACCCGCTCCCATTTCCAAGGCTGAGCTGTTGGCTTGCTTGGGGCTTCTGAACTTTTACCACTCCTTTCTGCCCCATAAAGCTACACTCACAGAGCCACTCCACCGCCTGCTCAACAAGAAGGCCCCATGTGTGGGGGGCCAGTGGAAAGCCACTGCTTTCCAGGCCATAAAGGAGCTACTCACCTTGCACGACATCCTCACCCATTTCGACGAGATGCTGCCCATCATCTTGGTGTGCAACGCTTCTCCCTATGGCATTAGTGCAGTCCTGGGCCATTGGCTGCCAGACAGGAGAGAGGTACCAGTGGCCTACTGCTCAAGGACCCTGTCGTCAGTCGAGCGGAACTACTCCCAGATCAACAGAGAGGCCCTTGTGATCGTGATGGGAGTGAAGAAGTTTCACAATTACCTGTACGGCTGCCCCTTCACCATCACAACCGACCATAAGCCCCTGCTCAGTCTTCTCAGTCTCCTCACCTCTAACAGCGTCACCTCCAACTGCCAGACACCACAGATGCTGTTACCCAGGGTCCTGCGCTGGTCCATATTTCTGTGTGTGTGTGTTACCAATACATCCTGCAATACCAGGTAGGGAGGTCTATGGGACACACGGACGCTCAGCTGCCTCCCACTCAGGCCCCTGTGCACCAAATCCTGATGATGGAAGACCTGCTGGACCACCCTCTGCATGCTGTGGACATTTCCCACCACACCGCCAGGGACCGCATCCTCTCCCATATTTTGGACTGGGTGGGGAGGGGATGGCCCACCAGTTGGGTGGGCCTGGAATTCACAGCATTTGCATCCCACAGGGATGAGCTATCAGCTTACAAGGGGTGCCTCTTATGGGGTAGTGGAGTAGTGATTCCCTCACCTCTGCGTAAATGGGTTTTGGTAGCTCTGCACAAGACCCACCCAGGAATCGTGAGGATGAAAATGCTGGCCAGGAGCTACATGTGGTAGCTGGGAATGGACAGTGAAATGGCAGCCTCGGTACAGCATTGCCAGGCCTGCCAAGAGATGCGTCCTGAACCTCTGAAGGCTCCCGTTCACCAGTGGGAGTCTACCCACACGCCATGGGCACAGGTGCATTTGGACTTTGCTGGCCCATTCCAGGGGCAGTTGTTCTTCCTTCTGGTGGACTTCTACACCAAGTGGCTGGAAGTCGTGCCAGTCGCATCTACCTCATCCTGTGCAGCCATCCGGGTCCTGAGACAGATTTTTAGCACCCATGGCCTACCAGACACAGTTGTGACCGATAACAGCACTGCCTTCACCTTGGGAGAGTTCCAGGAGTTCTTGGACGAGAACCTCATCAGGCATGTGTGGTCCACCCGGCCACCAATGGATGAGAGAATGGTGCGGACTACGAAGGATGCGCTAAAGCGGCTCACCCATGGGGACTGGGATCTCTGGCTTGCTGTCTTCTTGTTCAGCCATCAAGTGACCCCGAGTGTGTCCACCGGCCACAGCCCCATGGAACTCTTAATGGGCTGCCACCTCACAACGCAGCTGGACCATCTGCACCTGGACCAAGCACCTGAGTCACGTCAAACTCTGGTGAGCCATTCCGGTGGCCCCACGTGGATCCTGGCAAGGGTTACCTGAGTCACCGGTTGCCTATCATATGAGGTATCGACTGATGGGGGTCAGTTTCTACATAGGCACGTAGACCAGCTGCACTACTGTCTGCTGCCTGAGGAGCCTGAATTGTCCTCCACCAAGGAGGAGGATTGTGTCCTGGAACCATCGCTGCTGCCACCACTGACTGAGAGCAACTCCTCCACCACAACAGTGTGCAGCTGGATTGCCAGGAAGAGGAAAGCCCTGCACAGGTCTCTATGGACTTTCCGGACTCTGTTCCCACCTCGCAAGACTCCAGAGCAATTCCTGCCTCACCAAGCCCAGCTCCAGTGTCGTCTGAAGACTATGGCTCTGGTCACACTGCAACTGACATGCGCTTTGTTCCCGGTTTATTTAAATCGGGAACATTTTTATTCGCATTGGGCTGTCTACATGCAGCCAGTCCCTCTTTCCCAGCACCCGCTTGCCTACTGCTGCGCCGTCCTTCCAGGCGATCCTGCCGGCCACGGGGAGGCTTGGGCGGCTGCTGCTCCTGCCGACACTTGGGGGGGTGCTGCCGCCGCCACTGCCGCCATTGACCCACGAAAATAGGCTCTGCCGTCTCCACCATCCTCCTTGCTGGCCCCATCCAGGCTGCCATAGCCCCCACATCTTGTTCCCGCCTCCAGGGCCGTCGTTGTGTGTGTTTTTTTAAAAAAAAAGCTTCTGGTTTGAGCGCTTGACTAAACATGCGCTTAATAAATCCATTATTAAACTTTAAATGGATTTATTAAGCGCATGTTTGCTCAAGCGCTCAAACTGGAAGCTTTTTTTAAAAAAACAAAAAAAACCCAAGAACGTTCAGATGGCCCTAATCGCAATCCTTGCGAGAGAGGGGCTGTCCACATAGGCGAAATTGCGCAATCAAAACGGAAGTGCCAGGAAAACACTAGTTTCTCCAGGGGTCAGGAAAACCCGGAAGCATTGCGCGAGTAAGCCGGCTTCACGGTGGGAGGCGGATTGGTGCATGTGAATGTGAAACTGACACGCGCAAGTAAACAGCAGCGAATCCCGATCAAAACGGCAGTGTGACCGCACCCTATGTCTGTTAAGGTGCTTTGGAACTTAGGGGGGAGGGGTGTTATGTATTGGGACTGAAACATTCCAGGATTGTTCTACGAGAGACTGGCTGAACTTGGAGCCCAAGAACAATAGCCCATCAGGACTCTGGTAGTAACCAGTCAAGAAGTAATGTTATGTAAATAGCCTATCGTTGGGAGTGGGGTGTGTTTGGGTGTGGCAATTGCGTACTATTTAAACAGGGCTATGGCCCTGGAGTTTAGACTTATTCTTGCTGAAATCTCTCCTTATAGACAATTGTCACTTGGGGTGGCAAGATTCGATGTGTGGCAAAATCAGTTCACCCACTCATCTGTCACTCACCCCGGGTCCTACCAATTGGCTGCCTTCCCTTCCACCATTGCATCATTCCCGCCCATAGACCTGCCAGCCAGCATCTCGCCCTCACTCTGCATGGAGCCATCTCCCTGGATGGATGCTCCACCAGTCACTCCGGTGGGGAGCCAGGAGGATGGGCCCACCTGGCCTCTGCGTGGCCTGGTCGTTCCCTCCTGCCCCAGCCCTGAGGCTGCTGGGAGGCCTCAGGGAGACCAGGGTGGCATGGGGGGTCTTCACCTGAACCCCCCAACAGGCTTCTGAGGCCGCTGCAAGGCCTCCGGGAGGGGCGGGTGCCATGGGGCCTCTCCACCGGCAGTGCGCTGACCGCTGCAGGCCCATCTTTACCTCCCCGGCTTCTATGGCTGCACAGGGGCCTCCAGGAGGGGAGGTTGCTGTGGGGTC
Source organism: Gekko gecko (assembly GCA_029375565.1). Lineage (NCBI taxonomy): Eukaryota > Metazoa > Chordata > Lepidosauria > Squamata > Gekkonidae > Gekko > Gekko gecko. Next base: position 208,967,373 of record JAPDNY010000005.1, on the reverse strand, counting down.
CCCCTAAGGCCACTCGGAGGCATCCAGGAGGGACGGGTGCCATTGCCCCTTTTTGCTGTCAGCATATTCAGAGCCTTCGCTCGCGTTCGGCTGCCCCCCCCTTCTGAGGCTGCTCAGAGGCCTCCGGGAGAGGAGGGTGTTTTGGAGCCTCTCTGCCAGTGGCACACTCAGCACCTTCACCTGCCTTTGCCCGCCCCCCTGCCTCCTGAGGCCACTCAGAGGCCTCCAGGAGGGGAGGCTGCCATGGTGCAGACCGCCGCACTCTCCCCTGCTCTCTTCCTAGTTCCCATTGCCTATCTCTCTGCAACAGGCCTTATCACTAGTGACTAATAAAGTAAAGCTGATCAGTAGACTTGTGATCTGTTCATCCATGGAACCCACTATTTAACATGTTCTGTAAGAGAAGATCTTGTCTCACTAACCTGTTAGTGATCTTTGAAGGGGTGAACAAACATGTGGACAAGGGGGATCCAATAGATGTTGTTTACCTTGACTTCCAGAAAGCCTTCGATAAAGTTCCTCATCAAAGGTTCCTAAGTAAGCTCAATAGTCATGGGATAAAAGGACAAGTTCTCTTGTAGATTAAAAACTGGCTAATTAATAGGAAACAGAGAGTGAGTATAAATGGTTAATTTTCACAGTGGAAAGTGGTAAGCAGTGGGGTAGCGTAGGGCTCAGTACTAGGTCCGATCCTTTTTAACTTGTTCATTATTGATTTGGAGTTGAGAGTAAGCTGTGAAGTGGCTAAATTTGAAGATGACATTAAATTCAGGGTTGTGAGAACCAGGGAGGATTGTGAGGCATTCCAAATGGATCTGTTGAGGATGGGCAAGTGGATGTCAACCTGGCAAATGGGGTTCAAAGTGGCCAAGTGCAAAGTGATGCACATTGAGGCTAAAAATCCTAACTATAAATACACGTTGATGGGGTCTGAACTGACAGAGACTGACCAAGAGAGAGATCTTGGAGTCATAGTAGATAAATCACTGAAAATGTCGAGACAGTGTGCCACTGCAATAAAAAAGGCCAATGATATGCTGGGGATTATTAAGTAGGGAACTGAAAACAAGTCAGCCAATATCATAATTTCTGTGTGTAAATCAGTGGTGCAACCTTATTTGGAATACTGTGTGCAATTCTGGTCACCACACCTCAGAAAGGATATTGTAGCACTGGAAAAGGTGCAGAAAAGGGCAAGTAGGGAACACTTTCCCTATGAAGAAAGGTTAAAGCGCTTGAGGCTCTTTAGCCTGGAGAAATGACAACTGAGGGGTGATATGATAGAGATTTACAAGATTACGCATGGGATAGAGCAGGTAGAGAAGGAAGTACTTTTCTCCCTTTCTCACAATACAAGAACTCATGGGCACTCAATAAAATTGCTGAGCAGTTGGGTTAAAATGGATAAAAGGAAGTACTTCGTCACCAAAGTGTAATTAACACATGGAATTTGCTGCCACAAGAGGTGGTGGCGGCTACAAGCATGGACGGTTTCAAGAGGGAATTAGATAAACACAAGTGGAGACCCGCAAGAAACTTGCGGGATGGTTATCTCATTCATCACACCTTTGCTTCCTCTGCTCACCCCCTACCTCTCTCACACTATTTCTCCCCTCTGCTCCCCTTTTCTTACTCTATTTCTGCTCCATGCATGTGACTTCCTCTCTCTTTCTGATCTGTCATCTTTCTCTTTGTTTTTCTGCCTCCCCACTTCATCACTCTTTCTCTCTTTTTCTGACCCCCACCCCATCATTCTTTCTTTCTGCCCCCATCACTCTCCCAGCCTCCTGCCTGCTTCCTCCCCCACTCCACAGAGCAGCAGCAACAGTGGTGGCAGCGCTCTCAGCCACCCACCTGCTTCCTCTCCCCCCACAGCAGCAGTGGCAGCACTCTGGGAATCACAACGGATCTCCCAGCTACAGAGATCAATTCACCTTAGGGCTGCCAGCTCCAGGTTGGGAAATTCCTGGAGATTTGGGGGTGAAGCCTTGGGACAGTGAGGCTTGGGAAGGAAAGCAGCCTCAGCAGGGTATGATGCCATAGACTCAACCCTCCAAAACAGCCATTTTATCCAGGGGAACTGATCTCTGTCTCCTGGACAACAGTTTTAATTCTGGATGATCTCCAGTCCTCACCCAGAGGCTAGCAATGGTGGTTCTCGTGGAGGAAATGGCTGGAGGGTGGAGTCTATGGCATTACACCAGTTCAGTTCCTCCCCTCCTCAAATCCCACCCTCTCCAGGCTTCACCCCTCAAATGTCCAGGGATTTCCCAACTTGGAGTTGGCAACCCTATTCCTTCCCAACCAACAGCCAACCTACCTTTATCTGCCTCTTTGTCTTCTGCTTTCCATCTCCACCCCCCAGCCTCTACCTAGGAAAATTACAGTCTTTCTCCACAGTGAGGGCCAAAGCAGCTTTCATTATTCCCTCCTCCTTTTTATCTGCACAACAACCCTGTGATGTTGGTTAGGCTGAAATATGTGACTGGTAAAAATCACGCAGTCACCTTCCACTGCAAGATGGGGATCTGAACCTGGGTCTTGCAGACCCTACTTTGAAGCTCTAACTGCTGCACCTCACTGGCTTTCATAGGGTGGCTGCTGATGGATGGTAGCAAGCAGTCGAGGCTAGGTGAGTCATGCAAATCAGGGGGGACCTGGCAACCCTAGACTACTGCCAGGCCTAGAGTTGCCAACCTCCAAATGGGAACTGGAGACCCCCCAGAATTACAACTGGACTCTAGACAGCAGAGGTCTGTCTCCCTGCAGAAAATGGCTGCTTTGAAGGGTGGACTCTGTGGCATTATACCCTGCTGAGGCCTCTCCCTTCCCAAACCCAGCCCTCCTTAGAGTCCACCACAAAATCTCTAGAAATCCCCCAGCCTGGCACTGGCAACTCTTGTGAGGACTGGTCCCAAGGGTCCCTCCCTCCCTGAAAGGCCAAAATAGGCCTGGATAGGGCCCTTCTCCCACCCTTTTACTGACAAAACCAGTTAGAAGACCCCCCCTTCCCAGTTAGGTCCCTGCAGAGGCCATTTCAAAAGGTTTTTTTGGGAATTCAACCGTTCCTGAAGGGATTTTTTCACTTTTTGGATTTTTCTACAAACCCAGGAAGTCTACTGACTGTGTAGGAAAAGCTGTTGGGGGAGAGTGAGCCCCCTTTGGTGGGAATAGGTATCCGCACATTTTGGCAATTAGCATAAGGATATGGAGAAGAGGCCCATCAGTGGCTATTAGCCACAAGGTATAGATAGGAACTCTCAGTCTGGGGCAAATGATGCACTGTATTCTTGGTGCTTGGGGGGGGGCAACAGTGGGAGGGCTTCTAGTGTCCTGGCCCCACTGCTGGACCTCCTGGTATTTTTGGCCACCGTGTGACAGAGTGTTGGACTAGATGAGCCATTGGCCTGATCCAACATTGGCTTCTCTTATGTTCCTATATACTTGACAAGAAACAAAGAGGTCTTCTTTGACCTTAGCCAAGGTCTTTCCATAACCAAGCCCAAAGTCTCACTCTCAGATAAAGAGTAAGAATTACCCCCTCATATCAAAACATATGAACCTTTCATTAGGAGTGAGGCAAAAGACTACATAGAGCATTTCCAGATCCATCATCCCTTACCCTATTAACACTATATTCAAGGTCTGTTAGCAACTCCAGACAGCTGCTTCAGTCAACAGCACAGATAAAAGAATGTTTACTTGTCTTGCTTGCACAGGCCTGGCTTATTACTCTAACCAGAGAAGAAGAGAAAAAAACAGGAAAGAGTCTCTTAATAGTCAAACTCATAAAAGCATGTCAAAACCTGAAATATAATAAAAAAAGAGGCAGGACCCATGATACTCGCGGGGGGGAGTATTTTGGCCCACCAAGCTTCCCCCTCCCTCCTCCCCAGCAGCAGCGGCGGTGAGGTCAGCCGACCACCAAGTTTCCCCCTCCCTGGCGGCGGCGAGGCCAGCTGGCCCGCCAAGCTTCCCCCTTCCCAGCAGCAGCGGGGGTGGTGGCGGTGAGGCCAACCGGCCCACCAAGCTTCCCCCTCCCTCTCTCCCGAGCAGGAGCAGCAGTTCGGTGGCGGGGAGGCCAGCCGGCCCACCAAGCTTCACCCTCCCTCCCCAGTGGCAGCGGCGGTGAGGCCAGCTGGCCCGCCAAGCTTCACCCTCCCTCCCTCCCGAGGAGCACCAGCAGCAGCAGCAGTAGGGCAGCGGGGAGGCCGGCCAGCCTGCCAAGCCTCCCCCTTCTTCCCTCCCCAGCAGCGGCAGCGGCGGTGAGGCCAACCGGCCACCAAGCCTCCCCCTTCCTCCCTCCCCAGCAGTAGCAGCAGCAGAGGCAAGGTCAGTCAACCTGCCAAGCTTCCCCCTTCCTTCCTCCCTCTACAGTGGCGGCGCCAAGGCTGACTGCCCCCCCCAGCCTTCTCCCGCCCTCCAGTCCCTTGTGGTGGTGGCAGTGGAGAGGCAGTTTGCAGGGAACGCTCTTTTACTTTGGGGGGATTTAAATATCCCCATATACTTTTTTCAACTTTTTAGATTTTTCTGCACACCTGGGGACTGCCCCATGTGCGCAGGAAAATCTCCCTGCCCCCCAAGTGCCCCCAATGTGCAGATTTAGATATCCGCACACAGGGGGCCACTTGGGAATTATAGATTAATATGTCAATGAAATCATCATTCTCCTGTCAGTGTCACAAAAATATTTCTTTAAGCCATCAAAAGAATCATGACTTTCAAAATCAGTATCAATTTTTTTAAAAACTGAAGCCTATTGTGGAACCATTTATACTGTAGGAAGGGATGACAAAATGATACCACAAAAACCTAAGGAGGGGGGGAGGTTTTCATTTGTGGCACTGGCTGGGTGAACCACTGCAGGAAGGCAGCTCCAGGGTATGAGGCCACCACAGAGGAGGACATGTCTCTGGTAATCACCCTTTGCACCGTGGAAAGTGGGAGTGCACTAAGGAGGACCACCCAAGGGCATAGACTTTCCAATTTCCTGTGGGGGGGCTGGGGCTGGGCCAGGGGCATTGCTATGCTAGATCCTTAAATGAACTGAGGCCCAGTGACATCACAGGGAGGAGCCAGTGACATCACAAGCCATTGTCACTATCTATGGAGGCAGAGCCATGTGGAATTTAAGAAGGGGCTCCCCAGAAATTTAGGGGAGCCTGGGAATCCTTGGTGTCCCCCCTAGCCATGCCCCTGGGCTGGGTTAAATCGTAGAAAAGGTGGGAGTTGGCCAGTGGTTATAGTGGTATCTGAGCGGTCTCCTGCTGTGTCCTTTATTTAAATTCACTTTTAGAACAGTCACTTTAAGTTCTGCAAATATACATACCATGTGCATAAGACAAACAAATGGTCACAAAGTCGAAAATAAGAAGGGCAACACAGGAGTCATGTTTCTGCCTTATTTATAAGGGTGACTTTGTACTGAAATTTACTAAATTATGGCATCACAGATGCCTTCGTTTGGTAAATGCATGGCTGAAATCTCTGAGCCAGAATACCAAAGAGTTGCTGTGCACTCAATTTCTGAGCAATGTACAGAGTTCAGAGTCATTCCATTTTGCAACCTATCATTCCAGTCCCAGAGCACTGAGCCTATTCCCAGGGGCTGTCCTGTCATTCCACCCTGTGACGTATCATTCTAGTCCCACAGCACAGATTCTATTGCTAGGGATCATCATTCCACTCTGGGGACTGTCATTCCAGTCCCAGAGCACAGATTCTATTCCTAGGACTGTAATTCCATTCTGGGGGCTGTCATTCCAGTCCCAGAGTAGCCTATCTGGGACCAAAGACCTTAATGGAAAAACCATTCAACATTTTCTTTGCAACTTTTTGTGTGCTGCAATGTATTTCAGTTGGAGCCCATGCAAGTCAATTGGCATACCTGGCTCCCATTATCTCCAATGGGCCTTCAAGCCTCTTCCATTGTTTCCAATGGGCAATCCTGTCATTCCTTTTATACTTCCCAGTTAGTTGTCCCTTTGAAATTGTACCACACCATTTTAAGTAACAGCAAAATGAAGAGAATAAACATGTATAGAGTGCACATTTCTTGCCAATGTTCTTTCTGGGTTGCACGCAGGACAAAATGAAATTTTAAAAAGTCTCTGATCTGCATGTCCCCCCCAGTCTCACACAGCAGAACCAGAGTTTCCAATTTCAGCACTGGAGCTAGGGATGCTGGCCTACAGGTGGGACCCAGGGATTCCCTGAAGTTACAGCTCATTTCCAGACTGCAAAGATCAGTTTCCCTGGAGAGAATGGATGTTCTGGAGGGCGGACTCTATGGCACTGTACCCCACTGAGGCCCCTGTCCTGCCAAGGCTCCATCCCCAAATCAGAAAGAAAGGAAGGAAGGAAGGAAGGAAGGAGGGAGGGAGGGAGGGAGAAAAGCAAATAGATGGGAGGGAGAGAGAGACGGAGAGAGAGAGAAAGAAAGAGAGGGAGGGAGGGGATGGAAGGAAAGCAAATAGATGTGGAGAGAGGAGAGAGAGAAAGAAAGAAAAGGAGGGAGGGAGGAAAAGAAAGCAAATAGATGGGAGAAAGAGAGAGAGAGAAAGGAAGGAAAGGAAAGAGAAGGAGGGAGGGGATGAAAATAAAGCAAATAGATGTGGAGAAAGGAAAGAGAGAGAGAAAGAAAGAAATAATGAGAAAAGGAGGGAGAGAGGAAAAGAACGGAAAAAGATGGGGGAAGAGAGAGAGAGGAAGGAAGGAAGGAAGGAAGGAAGGAAGGAAGGAAGGAAGGAAGGAAGGAAGGAAGGAAGGAAGGAAGGAAGGAAGGAAGGTCAGACTGGAATGTGGAGGGGGAAGCAGCTCCTTTGCTTCCAGCTCTCACACACCTCAACAGCTCTCACACACCTCAACAGAAAGAGAATGAAAAGAGAAAAAGACAGAGAGAGAGCCCCCCCCCCCCCCGCGCGTGCTGACTGTGGGAGAAAGCGAACCCCAGGATCTTCCGTGCTGCTGGAACAACGTGCTCCTTGCAGCACAGAAAGCAAGCCACTCACTGCTGAAAGTGCTGGCAACCGGAGGCCACAGAGGAGCACCGGTCAACCACATCACCATCCCAAGGCTCCCTGACCTCCCCCGCCTCCATTCTTGCCCACCTCTCCTCCCCAACCTCTGTCCTCCCCAACCTCTGGCATGCAGGTGCACTCTGATCCTGGCTGTGCTACCTCCCCCTCCAGGGCCTTAAGGATGGCTGGGTGCAGCAGCGTCAGTGAGAAGGCGGCTTGGGTTTTGGCAGCAATGGCAGCAGCTCCGAAGTCACTCCACTCTGCTGGAAGGTGGGCGGCCACTTTATAGTTGGTTCAGGTGGGGGGGATCCACTAACCCTGCGCTGAGAGGGAAATTGGTGTGCTGGCGCCCCGGGGGGGGGGGCATTCATTCCTGGGAAATTTCAGGGATAGCCTCAGCCCCCCTGAAGATCATGCCTATGGGGCCTCCAAGATTTTAATTGTCAGGCAGGCTTTTATGAGAGTGAAATTTCTTCTGCTGTGCACTTTTAAAGTTTTCTTTGCTCACCTTAGATCTCAGTGACAGGCAATTTGCAAATATGTGCCTGTTTTTCAAAGACTGCAAATACCCCTACAAGTAACGTCTGTCTCCCACTTCCCAAGCACCCCATATCAGAAAGGATAGCAATTTTTATCCTAGGGTTGCCAGCTCCAGGTAGGGAAATACCTGGAGATGTGTGTGTGTGAGCCTGAGGAGGGTGAGGTTTGGAGAGAGGAGGGACTTCAATAGGGTGTAATGCCATAGAGTCCACCTTCCAAAGCAGCCATTTTCTCCAGGTGACCTGATCTCTGATGCCTGGACATCTGTTGTAATCCCAGGAGATCTCAAGCCACCACCCGGAGTTTTGCAGCCCTACTTTATCCTCATACCATTATGCATCTTCCCAGTGCCAGGACCTGTATGCCACCTGGAAAGGACAGAGAACAGTGAAGTAGTATTTCACTTTCTTGGGTTGGTGGGGCTCAGACATGTGGATTCTGTGCTGCAGCTTGCTCCATATGGTGCTGTTGTTTTTATTGATTTATTTACTCAATTTATACCTCATTTTTCTCCCCAGTGGGAACTCAAAGCAGCTTACATTGTTCTCTTCTCCTCCATTGTTCTCCTCAAAACAACCCTGTGAGGTAGGTTAAGCAAAGAGTAAGGACTGGCCCAAGGTCACCCAGTGAGCTTCCATGGCAAAGTGTGACTTTGAACCTGAGTCTCCCAGATCCTAGTCTGACCAACACTCTGCACTATACTGGATGGTTCTGTACCAGACTGCTGGTCAGTTTACACTGTTCCAAGTTCTCCTACAGGAATAATTCCCCATAAATGGAAAACCAGTGCAGCATGTGAACAGATCTAGAATCTTTTATCCTGGCATGCTATTGATTTATCTTATTTATGGCCCACCTTTCTCTTTCAGACTCAAGGCAGGTTACAAAGTATAAAAACAATGCAGTCAAATAGCATAAGATATCCAGTAAACAAACACAATGGCATTAGATCACAAAATTAGAAAATAAAGCCAAGCAAAAAATGGATAAAATGACATACCATAGAAAAATGCAAAGACCAGATTACAAAAGTAGAAGGCAATCTACTAAGAGCAAGAGAATATGTTAAATAAATAGTGCAACAGACTGCATCCTAAAAGGTAAAGGTTAAGGTTCCCTTGCTCGAAAGCCAGTCAAATCCGACTCTAGGGTTGCGGTGCTCATCTCCGTTTCGAAGCCGAAGAGCCAGCGCTGTCGGAAGACGTTTCCGTGGTCATGTGGCGGCATGACTAAACACCAAGGCGCACGGAATGCTGTTACCTTCCCACTGAAGTGGTACCTATTTATCTACTTGCAATTTCTTGCTTTCAAACTGCTAGGTTGGCAGGAGCTGGAACTAGAGACGGGAGCTCACTCCGTCATGCGGCACTCTCGGGTCTCGAACTGCTGAACTACTGACCTTCCACAGCCTGCAGTTCAGCGTCTTAACCACTTGAGCCACCACAGCATCCTATTCCCTTTCTAAAAGCACCCTCCTGAATCATTTCATTATACTGCAACCCTGTGTAGGAGATTTCTGTTTGTTTGTTTGCTTGCTTGCTTGTTTACTTGCTTTGTAAACATGCCTCCTCTACCTACATTCTGAAATAGTACCAACTCAGAAATCTCCCACTTTATTCTGCTGCACATGTAAACCATACTAGTCATTATGAGGATCAGCTGTTTTTTTCTTCTTACACCACCACTGTCCCACAGAGAGGGATTTTGGTAGTAATGTGGACATAACTGCCATGATGCTGTAATGTGGACATAACTGCCATGTGCAATGGTTTAAATTGACCTTTGTAGGGCAGTTGCAGTGTGCCATGTGTGAAGGTAAACCAACTCTTTTGGTAGCTTCTATTTGGCACATAGCTCAAGAGGCTGTGGGAACCAGTGTGATGTAGTGGTTGGAGTAGGATCTGAGACACCCAGATTTGAATCCCCAACTCATGTCATGGAAGCTTACTGGGTGACCTTGGGCCAGTCACTTTCCCTTGGCCCAACCTACCTCACAGGGTTGTTGTAAGGAGAAAATGGAGGAGAGCAGAACAAAGTAAGCCTCTTTGAGTCTCCATTGGGGAGAAAGGTAGTGTATAAATGAAGTAAATAAGCTTAGACAGTTGTGATAGGCTAAGAAAGCAATCTACACAGGAGACATATCTATAGTGGATCTGATAGAGATGACAATTCCTTCTTGTTTCTAGCTCCAAATACTGACCCATTTTTAATCCTGCCCTGAGTAGCTTAGGGTGGCACACACAGCTCTCCTCTCACCTGTTTTTTTTGTGCCAATAACACTGTTGGGTAGGCTGAGGGTCACTCAGAGAGCTTCATGCAAAATAGGGATTTGATTGAACCCAGGTCTTTCCAGTCCCGGTCCCTAACAGTATGCTACACGGGCTCTCCAAGACAACATATGGTCATTAGAACAAAAGCTAGCCATGAACCCTTGAAAGAATGTTTTGGGATCAAAGAAGCCCACCATATTCCTAGAATTCACAGTAGCAGAGTGTTGTATATTAAGAGGGCCATGCCAGCACTAGTATGGCCAGGCGATCAAGCAGACCTTCAGGTCTTGAAACAATAGCAAAGCCGAATCCTAGTGTGGACCAATAGGCTTGCGAGGATCCCAGTATGAGCCTATGATCAACTGGTAGTATAAATAGAACCTATCACAGGATGTGGGGGGGGGTGTTTCATGGATATAAGCCGGTCATGGACCGGCTAGTTTGTCTTCGGTTTGAGCTACCTAAAAAACTATGAGCTTATCACTATGCCATGTGTCCGCTCCCAATGAGCAAACCTGACTCAGCCTCCAGCACTGCACTGTGCACCGATCCCCCAGACTCCGCACCCCACACTGCTCCATTGCAGCCCTGCACTGCGCACCCATCCCCAGGTCATTGTGCCCCACACCGCAAAGTCATGGCTGCTGCTCTGGGAAACATTGCAGTCTTCAACCCTGCTCACCCTGAGTTCTGGGAAGCATGGGTAGAACAGCTGACCAACTTCTGCGGCTACCAAGAGGTCACCGATGCCAAAAAAAAGAGGTTGCTTCTCCTGAACATGTGTGGTGTCACCTCCATTCATCTGGTATAGAGCCTCCTCATTCCCAAGAAGTTGGCCAACTCCACATACAACGACATCATTAAGGCACTCACCAACTACTTCGCGCCGAAACCCACCAAAATGGCAAAGTGCATGGACTTATTTGCACACCTGCAAAAGTCTGGGGAAGCGGCCACCGTCTTCATGGCCGTGCTCCACCAGCTAGCCATTGACTGAGTTCCAGGATGTCGAGGACATCATCCTCACCCAATTTCTCTGGGACATCCGGGACTCCAAGCTCCACCGCAAACTTAAGGACACAGCCGACCTCAAACTGGAGTTGGTACTCTATGTGGCCACTGTGTTTGAGAGGTCTCATTGTGACTGTCCACCATCTTCCACACACCAGGCTCTGATGCCAGTGGCCTTCAACATCTCAGACAAGGTACATCAGGTATGCCGCCCAGCTCACCGTGATCCCTGGCAAACGACCGCTACCATCCCACCAGGCGAGAAACTCAAAGCACAAGCAACTTGTGCAAGCTGCGGAGCTGAGCATGAACACCAGTCCTGCCGTTTCCGCGATGCCATCTGCCACTCCTGCAGAAAACAGGGCCCCATTGCCCACGCCTGCAGATCCAAAAGGATCCACTGTCGGACAACTGCACAGCAGGAAACTGCAGAACTCCACAACACCACCATCCACCACAATCAGGTACATTACTTGCCCCGGGGGTCCATTGATAAGATTAAGGTGACTGTGTTAATTGAAGGCACCACTGTGAAATGGCGTTGGACACAGGTTCCTCTCTCTCCATCATATCCGAGGAAACTCTCCGGAACCTCTGCCCTAATGGGGGTGTCATGATGCGAGGAACTGACTGACACTGAGGGGCCCATAAGGGAGTAAGAGTATCCAAGGGAAGACTGGACTCCACAGCTTTAGTGCAAATACTATGTACAATTTATTTACACCAAGCCTCCACCAACATCCAGTTCTCAGTGACAAAGCACTCCGCTGCAACCATTCAGTAAGAGAGAGATACATACACTGTACAAGCAATACGTTTATACAACCACTGACCAATCAGTACAGTGCTGAATCATGATGATGCAAGTTACTCAGTGCTGGGCTGGACTGCCCTAAACTGGCTGGAATCAGCCACCCTTACAGCTCCTAGCTGTCATCTGCACTGACATAGATTAAACTCATCTAGGCCAGCCTTACACTAGACATGTATATCACGACACTCCCCCTTAAGGCTGAGTCTTGATGTTCAGTTTGCCTTTCAATACATTGAATCTGTTTACATCTAAACACTTGGTAAACAAATCTGCGACATTTGCATCAGAAACACAATGATTCAATTTTACAAGACCACAAGTTGTACATAGAACAAACAGGGATCAGCAGTACCTTGTTCAAAACCGACTATCATTAGAGCAGAGCTGAGACAGTCATACCAGTTTCTTGCACTTTGCTTGAGGCCGTAAAGAGACCTTTTTTAACTTTAATACCTGTTGCCCATTAGTGGTTTCAAACCCTGGTATATCACACATGTAAATGTCTTCAGTAATGGGTGCACCATCATGTTTTCTTGCCCTGCTTTTATGAGGGCAAGTCTGAACGTGTCAGACCTGACGGTAGGGGCAAAGATCTGGTCATAGTCTTGTCCCTTAATCTGTGCATAACCCTGAGCAACCAGTCTGGCTTTCCTCTTAACACTGCCATCCGGCATTTGTTTTACTTTGTAGACCCATCTGCAACCAATGATGTTTTTGTCTCTGAGTGCCTCTGTTACCTCATACACTTTATTTGCAATCAGTGAATTATGCTGTTCTTGCATTGCCTGAAACCATGCCTCCCTTTCAGCATTAGGCATCTGGAGTACCTCTTTGTAACTTTGAGGTTCTTTTATGTACACATGGTTAGCCCCATAACCATACCTTACTGGTGGTACACCCTTTGTACTATGTGTAGACACTCTTGGCAGCACTCTTTCACTCTGTACACACACAGGTTCTTGTACACTCTCAGGCTTTTGTTCCTCTTTAACCACAGGTTCAACATTTGCACCTTCAGTGCCATCAGAGCAAGGCAAAACAATCATTTGAGGAACCTTATTAGCATGGATTCTATCCCAATTCTCATGCTCACAGAAATTTGCAGACCTGCTGAAGGTTAATTTGTGATACTGATCAGCAAATCTATAACTTTTCATTCCTGACTGATATCCAAGAAAAATCAGCTTTTTGGCCCTGTCTCCCCCTTTCCTCCTGCATTCAAGAGGTACATTCACCCAGGCTTTGGAGCCAAAGACTCTCAAATGGTCTAGGTTAGGAGCCTTATCGTACATCAATTTGTATGGTATATCGTCAACAGAACAAGAGTAGATCCGGTTACTAATGTAACAGGCATTCTTTATGCCCTCATCCCAATAAGAAATACCAAGATTAGCATCTTTTAACTTATATTCTGTAAGACACCTCCTTTTCTCTCAGCAAGACCATTCTCAGCAGGGGTGCAAGGATTGGAAACTCTATGTTTTATTCCTTTCTGCCTAAGCCAGGCTTCAAAGGCATTTGAGGAGAATTCACCCCCCAAATCAGTCTGTATGGCAAGAACATTCCCAAACTGATTGGTAACCCTTTTGTGCCAATATTTGATAGTAGGGAACACTTCAGACTTATGTTTCATCACATAAACCCATGAAAAATAAGACCAGTCATCTGTTCCCAGAATGACTCTTAGCATATGGTCCTATGACATCCATGTGCACTAAAGCTAGAGGCTTTTCTGACTGCCTTAGACTCTTCTTTGCTACAGGATAAGCCTTTGAGTTAGTCATTTTACAAACTTCACAATCCAAAAACTCTTTACAATCATTTACACCCTCTTTGCCTGTCAGGGCTAGGGTCTTTTGAATGGTGTTATAGGAGACATGTCCCTTACACCTATGTAAGATATGTTGACAGTTTTTGTGAATATTGATATTGGTTACAGCCTGTACATTTTCAGCAGTGCTATTTAACACATATACATTATTTTGCAGCCTGCCAACTGCACACACCTTGTCTGCCTTTATAATCTTGCATTCATTATTGGCAAACACCACTTTAAAACCAGCCTTATCAAGGCACACCACACTCAATAAATTGTTTTATAAGGCAGGTACGCACAAGACCCCTTTTAGAGTATAGTTCAAGCTAGGAAAATACACATCCCTTTCTGCTGTGACGTCTGAAGGTGCCCCATCAGCAAGACTTACATAGCCCAGGGATGGTGTCCTTTTGTTGTGCAACAGGCCCTCATCATGACAAAATGTTTGCGAGGCACCTGAATCGCATAGCCACAATGACTCTCTGGTGTCTGAGGTGACCACCACAGATGTTGAATGATGAGTTTCAGGCTGCTTCCTAGCTTGCTTCTGTTTCTCAGGGCAGGAACGGATCAAATGTTTTAAGGAACCACAACAGAAGCACTTTTTCCCTCTCCGGCCAATGTTAGAAGACTCTCTGGGTTGTTCCTGGTAGTTGACATCTGGAAACGAGCAGCTGCTGGCAATTTCCTCTTGCCGTCTCTCCTTGGAAACCTCTCTGGCACTCTGCCCAGACTGGTTGGCACACTTCCCAGAAACTTTGACGTGCTGCCTACTTTCAGCTTTTCTCTGGTCTTCTTGAAGAATCTTGCCAGTAACATATTGAAGAGTTAATTTATCAGAATCTGTTGCTTCAAAAGCTGTTATCAACATTTGAAATTCTTGAGATAATGAGCTTAGAATGATATGCACCTTATCAATATCTTCAAACACCTTTCCTCTCTCCTGAAGCTGATGAAAATAGTCCATCAAAGTGTTCAGGTGCTCTTTAACAGGCTCATGGGGGTGTTGTACTTTTCTATACAGACGACGGGTCAGAGATATAACTGAGCAGATGTTAGTTTGCTGATAAATGTCCTTTAACGAGTTCCAAGCGTCCTTAGAGCTTTTCTTATCAGCCACATAAATTAATTGCTCATCACTTACACTTAACACAATCAGTGCTAGGGCTGTCTCATCATTCCTTTCATCAAGTGATGTAGGGTCTTCAGGAGGATCAGTCACATAAGTCCAGAGACCCTCCTTTACGAGGAAAAACCTCATTTTTAATGCCCATGTATTATAATTAGTTGAGGTCAGCTTTTCAACAAGTTGGGCCATAGGTATCTGAGCCATATTGAATTCTACACCTGGTAGCTGGTCGCCTGGTTCTGGCAGCTGGACGTCCTCCTCAGCACTGGACTCCCACTCACTGCAGCTGGCTTCTGGCTCCTCCGGCTCCTCCAGCCTGCTTCTCAACAGCACGGCCAGACTCTGCTTTCTCTTCAGCAAAAGAAAGCCTCAGCAGACAGTCACTGTTCCACTCCACTGATACTCAGCCCACAACTCCACTTACTCAGCGTACTGCCAGCCGCGGTCTGGGCCCATAACCCTGTCGTGATGCGCGGAACTGGCTGACACTGAGGGGCCCATAAGGGAGTAAGAGTATCCAAAGGAAGACTGGACTCCACAGCTTTAGTGCAAATACTATGTACAATTTATTTACACCAAGCCTCCACCAACATCCAGTTCTCAGTGACAAAGTGCTCCACTGCAACCATTCAGTAAGAGAGAGATACATACACTGTACAAGCAATACATTTATACAACCACTGACCAATCAGTACAGTGCTGAATCATGATGATGCAAGTTACTCAGTGCTGGGCTGGACTGCCCTAAACTGGCTGGAACCAGCCACCCTTACAGCTCCTAGCTGTCATCTGCACTGACATAGATCAAACTCATCTAGGGCAGCCTTACACTAGACATGTATATCATGACAGGGGGCCCCCCATTGGACGCTACAGGCCTCATCCTCCGGGACTTCCAAAAGAACTCGGTGACAATTAAAGGAGTGGGCCAGTTCCAGGTGAAGTACAGGGATTTTGAGGGCCCCTTGGAATTGGTGGTAGAGAAAGGTGGCCTCACCAGCTTGCAGGGGCTATCATGGTTCACTGCCCTGGGACTTGCCTTGGCTGGGGTGCAACGTACAGTTGGGTGACTTTAACAAAGTGTGTGACAAGTTCCCAGCCGTGTTTGATGGTATGCTTGGCCACTACACAGGTCTTCCAGTCGCCCTTGCCCTCGACCCCGTGGTACGCCCCATCCATATGAAAGCCTGGTGGCCTCCGTTTGCACTATGACCCGATTGAAGCAGAGCTTGACTGCCTTGTAAGCCAGGGGTGTTGGAGCCTGTGCCACACGCAGCTTGGGAAACCCCCATCATCACACCTGTGAAGCCCAATGGAGATGTAAGAATATATGCGGACTATAAATGCACGATTAACAAAGCTCTGCAGGACCACTCATATCCCGTACCAGTGGTCAGCCACGTGTTAGCTTCCCTGGCAGACGCAAGCGTTTTTGGTAAATTGGCCCAAGGGTACCAACAGCTCCCTGTAGACGAGGACACAGCCGAGACACAGACTATAGTGACGCATTGGGGGGCCTTCCGAGTGTGGCGGCTACAGTTTGGAGTTAGTGTGGCCCCAGGAATATTTCAAAATCTCATGGACTGTCTCCTCAAAGGTATTCCTGGGGTCCAGCCCTTCTTCAATGATGTTCTAATTGTGGCACCCTCAGTGGAATCCTTTACGGAACGCCATCCTTCATTGCTTCAATGCTGTGGGCTTGAAAGTTAAGCAGGAAAAGTGTCAGCTGGGGGTTCTGAACGTCGAGTTCCTGGGATTTGTGGTGGATGCTCGGGGCATCCATCCCACCCCGGACAAGATCCAGGCCATCGTTAATGCACCTACCCGTTCTTCAAAAGCAAAGCTGTAAGCATTCTGGGGCCTGCTGAATTTCTATTACTCTTTCCTCCTGCACAAAGCTGCAGTTGCCGAACCGCAACACCGCCTCCTGGACAAGCATGCCCCCTGGAAGTGGGGGGCATCTCATGCAGCCACGTTCTGGACCGTTAAGGAGCTGTTGACCTCCAACAACATCCTAGCCCACTTCGACGAGTCCCTTCCCGTCATCCTTGCCTGCGATGCATCGCCTTATGGCGTCGGGGCTGTCCTGGGGCACCAGCTGCCAGACAGCTGCGAAGTCTCTGTGGCTGAGCGCAACTACACCCAGTTAGACAAGGAGGCCCTGGCTATCATGGCTGGGGTCCACAAGTTTCCTGATTATCTATACAGGTGGCCCTTCACTATGGTAACAGACCATAAGCCTCTCTTGGGGCTCTTAGCCCCAGCCTGGCAAACGCCTCAGATGCTGTCACCATAAGTGCTTCAGTTGTCCATTTTCCTGGCTGGCTACCAGTATGCGCTGCTCCACAGGCCAGGTAAAGTGATGGGCCACACTGATGCGCTCAGACACCTCCCGTTACCATCCAGCGACCCTGACCCGGCCCCAGTGCACCAGATCTTGCTGCTCGAGGACCTGCCCGACCAACCCATCCAGGTTGCCGACGTCTCCAGGCGAACCTCCTGGGACTGCATCCTCTCCAGAGTTTTAGACTGGGTGGGAAGGGGATGGCCCACTATCTGGGTGGGCCCCGAATTTGCAGCATTCTCATCCAGGAGAGATGAACTGTCGGCCCACAAGGGCTGCCTGCTTTGAAATGCAAAATCTTAGGGAACGGGCAAAAGCCCTCCTTGACCATGTAAAGTTATTCATGGTATTTGCATTTGAGCCCACTGGCACTAAGTAGGAGTGACTGGAGCCAAACTTACTTTTCTGCATGTGCAAAATATCTTTGTTCGGGTCATTCTTATCTGTGTGTGCTGTGTGCTGTCTGCTGCAGTAGCCCCTCAGCTTTTGATTTGATTTATTAAATTTCTACCCCGCCCTTCCAGCCAAGGCTGGCTCAGGGCGGCTTACAAAAAACATTTACAAAATACATAAAATATAAGTTAGACAGCATCAGTTAAAACATTTAACAATCCTAAAAGCAATTAATCCTAAAAACATAAAGTGCTAGTATTACTAATTACACAGCAGTTGTTCTCCCTTCTCACAGTCAGCTTCTGTTTACAGGCCCTGTGGAACTGCAAAAAGTCCCACAGGGCCCTGGTTTCTTCTGGGAGCTCATTCCACCAGAATGGAGCCGCCACCAAGAAAGCCCTGCCCCTAGTTGTTACTAGCCTGTCCTCCTTAAGACTTGGGAGGGCTAGCCGGTTCTGGGTCCATGATCACAGTGCTCTCTGGGGTACATGTGAGGAAAGGCAGTCCCTCAGGTATGTAGGTCAGTTTGGTGTAGTGGTTAAGTGTGCAGACTATAATCTGGGAGGACCGGGTTTGATTCCCCACTCCTCCACTTGCACCTCCTGATGTGACCTTGGGTCAGTCACAAGCTCCAGTACAGCTGTTCCTGAAAGAGCAGTTTGTGTTAGAGTTCTCTCAGCCCCGCCTACCTCACAGGGTGTCCGTTGTGGGGAGGGGAAGGGAAAGGAGTTTGTAAACCGCTCTGAGACTCCAAGTGAAGGGCGGGGTATAAATCCAATCTCTTCTTCTTCTCTTCTAGGTCCCTGGCCATAAAGGACTTTAAAGGTAGAGAACCAGCACTTTGAAATGGATCAAATATGCTATCGACAGCCAGTGCAATGCTTTTAGCACAGGCTGGATGTGCTCCCAGATTGGGAGTCCCATCAAAAGCCTGGCATTTTGCACCAGCTGCAGCTTCCGGATTTGAGACAAGGGCAGCCCCATGTAGAGCGCATTACAGTAGTCCAGTCTTGAAGTAGTGTTCCCTCTAAGCTGAGTCAGTGTGAGCTAGCTCACAGTTTTTTAGCTCCAGCTCACACATTTTTGTCTTTGCTCAGAAAGGATAGCTCCAGAGCAAAGTAATTTATGCAGTAGCCAAATCCCTCACTCACAACTTTAATGCCAGTAGTTCACAAAGTAGGGTTTTTGCTCACAAGACTCCACAGCTTAGAGGGAACATTGGGTGACCATAGCGTGGATCACTGTTCCCAAGTCATTGCATTCAATGAAGGGAATCAGCTGCCTGATTAGCCGAAGGTGATAAAAGGCTGATTTGGCAGTGGCAGCTACCTGGGCCTCCATTGTTAAGGAAGCATCTAGGAGCACTCCCAGACTCCTAACCTCAAGCGCTGGCACCACTGGAGCCCCATCAAAGGTTGGGAGTGGGATCCCTGCCCTCAGACCACCTCAGCTCAGGCACAGGACCTTTGTCTTCGTCAGATTCAATTTTAGCCGGCTCAGCCTAAGCCAACCAGCCACGGCTTGTAACGCCTGGTCCAGATCTTATGGTCTGGAGTCAGACTGACCACCCAATGACAGATGGAGCTGGGTGTCATCCGCATACTTGTGACATCCCAGCCCATGTCTCTGGGCAATCTGGGCAAGAGAGCGTATATAGACGTTAAACAGCATTGGGGATAGCACTGCCCATTCCAGTGGGTGCCTTCGGGACAGCTGGTCTCCCAGTGCCACTCTTTGTCCCCGACTTTGGAGGAAGGAAGCAAGCCACCGCAAGGCCAGTCCTTGAACTCCAGTGTCAGTGAGGCGGTGGATCAGTAGCTGATGGTCGACAATGTTGAATGCAGCCGACAGGTCTAACAACAACAGCACTGCCAGCCAGCCCTGATCCAGATGCCTTTGGAGGTCGTCCGTAAGGACAGCCAGTACTGTCTCTGTCCCATGGCCCGGGCAAAAGCCAGACTGGAAGGGATCTAAGATGGAAGTGTCATCCAAGAAGCCCTGTAACTGAGTAGCCACAACCCTCTCTATTATCTTGCTCAGATAGGGCAAGTTGGAAACCGGCTGGTAGTTGGCCAATTCGGCTGGGTCCAAAGATGGCTTTTTAAGGAGAGGGTGCACCACTGCTTCCTTGAGTGTCTCTGGGAACAGCCCCTCCAAGAGGGACTTGTTAATGATCTCTCACAAGGCATCTCAAAACCCCTCATGGCCAGCTTTAATTAGCCACAAAGGGCAAGGATTGAGGGAGCACATGGTTCGGCGTACAGTTAGGAGCAATCTGTCAACTTCCTCTAGGCTGAGCGGGTCAAAATAATCCATGATGTGACTAGAAGAGGTGCATGGAGCCTCAGGTTTGCTCACTGTATCAACTGTAGCAGGGAGGTCGTGGCAGATCAGCAAGATTTTATCTGCAAAAAAGCTCACAAAGGCCTCACAGCCAATGTCCAATTCCCTAGCCTTTAGTCTGCTTTGCAGCAGAGTATTAATGGACCGAATCATTCTAAACAATTGGGCTGGGCAAGAGCTTGCAGATGCAATCACGGCTTGCACAACTGGACCTGGGCAGAGTGTGTTTTCCTTCCTACTCATATTCAACCCATACTCTGCATAGAAAGTGTAGTTAGTTACAAAAAATTACAGCATTGTGAGAATCTCATATTTTGGATGGTTTTAATGCTGAACTTTTTTTAAAAGGAAGTGTCTAGTCCTCGAGATGGCAGCAGAAAATCTGAAGTAAAGTAAGGCTAATGTATTGATGTTTGCTGTTGTTCAGTCGCACAGTTGAGTCCGACTTTTTGCGACCCCATGGACCAGATCACGCCAGGCCCTCCTGTCTTCTGCCATTCCCTGAAGTTTGCTTAATTTCATGTTCATTGCATCGGTGACACCGTCTAACCATCTCATCCTTTGCCGTCCCCTTCTCTTTGACCTTCAATCTTTCTCAGCATCAGGGTATTCTCCAGCGAGTGCTCTCTTCTCATTTGGTGCCCAAAGTATTTGAGCTTCAACTTCAGTATCTGGCCTTCCGGGGAACAGTCAGGAGGATTGATTTCTTTTAGGGTTGACTGATCTGATCTCCTTGCAGTCCAATGGACTCTCAAGAGTCTTCTCCAGCACCATAGTTCAAAAGAATCTATTCTTCAGCACTCAGCCTTCCTTATAGTCCAACTCTTGCATACATTACTGCTGGGAATACCATTGCTTTGACCATGTGGACTTTTGTTGGCATGGTGATGTCTCTACTTTTTATCATGCTGTTTAGGTTTGCCATTGCTTTCCTCCCCAGGAGCAGGCGTCTTTTAATTTCATGGCTGCAGTTGCTGTAATTGAAAACTCTGGGGCTAAATCAATACAATTCTCAGAAGTCATGGTTGCAAAGCTAGATGATGTGAGGTGTTGCTTCAGGTTCCTTTCACCCTTCTGATGCATCCTTATCTTTTAAAATTCTAGTCCTAGCAAAACACACACATGCACAAACTAATGCTAATCCTGGTTCTTCAATTTGGCTGAATTATACAAATGATGTTTTGTTGGGGGAGGGGCATTTTGGAATGCCAAATTTGCTTTCCCCCCAGCATACAGCATTGCCCAAAAGCACACAGAATGTTTGACTTCATTCCCTTCCTCACACTTTCCAGATGCATTCTGATCATATAGCCCTCTGCAGATTCATGCAACCTGGGAGTGTGCAGTTACTGCAAAGCACTTTAGGTGCGACCAGTCACCATATAATAAATTGGACAGTGCCTGGATTTGCCATACCTATGCTGCCTCCACTATATGCATGGAAAATTCATGCATTTCCCAATATAAGATGGCGATTGTGTGCTCCCAGTTTGCATGAACAGAATGCAGAGGGTTGATCAACCAGGGTTGATAATCAAGGAAGGAGGTAGTTGCAAAACAAAAGATGTGTACCTCTTCCCTAATCCAGTTCCTGTTCCCAAACAGAAGCTTCTCTACCAGAATACTGCTTTGCAGCCTCTCCCCCATCCCCTGTCCAGCTTCCTCTTTGCAGCTGCTTTGAGCTGGACCGAAATGTTGTGGCTTCCTGTCTCCATCCTCTTGCCCTCCAGGGAATGGTCTCTGCTCCTCTCCGCCACATCCTCCCTTGCGTGTGGGTCAGACCTTCACCTTCAAGGCCTCTTTGTGCTAGGACCTCCTCTGTTTGCAAGAACCATTAGAGAGATGATCAACATATGATGTCCTAACCTGCAAGCTCCTTCTTCAATCTCAAGCAGTCTTCTGCAAGGTAGATCACAATTCGCAACCAAAACAGACAGAAAGCAGCACAGGGTTCTTTGGAACAATGAAGGGATGTTCATTCATTCAACACTTTTTTTAAAAAGGGGATCCCTTAAAACAAAGAACATCTAGCCACAAGTGTATTTTAGGCTCTTTTCAACAGAGTGTCATATAGGCTTGTACTTGACTAGCCATTCTATGAGCAACCTGAGCCCCAGCTCTGCTGGCAGCACCTCATGGGCTCTCCTCAGTCCTTTGGTGGACAACCAGCCCTTCATGCTGAGCAAAATGCTCTGGGGAGCCCGGTGCACATGCTGCAGAGTTCCCCTCCCCACATTGCTTGGATCAGACTAATGCAGGCTTACTAGACCTCCTGCAATGGTTGGAGACCGCCCACTGTCCCTGCTGCTGCTTGGCAGGATGGCAGCCAGGGGAGAAGGGGAAAGTCTTTGTGCTGTTTCACTTCTGATGTAAACCCAGGAGTGATGTCACCTCACCATGTTGGGGTGATGCTCTAGGAACATAGAGCATCATACCAACACAATGACATCACTTCCAGGTAACCTAACATCACTCAGCAGCAGGCCTGTAGACAGGATTTTTTTTATCCAGGGGTGCTCTGGAGTTCTGAGGGGGCTGCTGTCAGGCACTTCAGAAAGTCAGTCAAACACCAGGCTTCATAAGAAGATAGCGTTTATTCGAACAGCAATTCTAAAGGCACACTAACATTCTATTGTTAGGAATAAGGCACACAAAGGAACATCTACGGATATACCCCTCTGAGCTAGCCCCCCCCTTAGCATCTACCAATGACTATCTAGCCCACGCTCGGGAAATAGGTGCGAAAGTTGTTTAAGCCATAAAGGGGCCCAGCTGTCCACACCGGAGAAACCGAAACCGTAGGACAAGGCCATTTGGTTCAGATAGGAGATAGCCCAGGCTGGGAATCACCCTGTATCCTAGGCAACCTACCCACCTCCCACATTTCAAGCATGAAAAGTTACAGACCATCTCACCCTCCTTCCCTCCCTCACATCTTATGGCAGGATCACCTGACATTCTGCCCCTCTGATGACAAACCCCCACTTTTCAGCTTCAAGGGGTACATTTTGTGAAATTTACGGATTAACCGGGGGGGCCGAACATTTTCCGCCCTCACCCATTCCCTCTGTTCAGGCCCAAAATCCACCCACTCAATCAGGTAATACAGTCGGTTTCTAGAAATCTTTGAGTCCAGGATTTGCGGTATCTCATAGTGCGGTTCCCCCCCCATCATCAGTGGGGGAGGAGCAGGTCGCTTCGGTCTCCATTTGTTTTCCTCAGGCGAGCGTCTTAAAAGTCTGAGGTGGAATACAGGATGAATAGATCTCAGTGATTTAGGCAATAGTAGCTCAACAGTCACATTATTCAAAACACGTTTGATTTCAAAAGGACCGATATATTTCCACCCCAGTTTTTTGCTGGGTTGCACCCCCTTCAGATTCTGAGTGGATAGCTACATGAACTCCCCAGGTTTCGGGGTCCATTTCGTATCCCACTTCTTGTCAGCGTGCTCCTTGTAAACTGACTTAGCATCCTCTAAAGTCTGGGCTAGGAGCAGCCACGCCATTTGAAGTTTTTACACCAATCCCCCGCCTCCCCTGGTGGCAGAGTCGGTGAAGCCAGGAAAGGAAGTGGCGGGGCCTCATAACCATGTACAGCCATAAAAGGGGACATCCCTGTAGACGCATGACACGTGTTATTGTAACAGAATTCTGCCAGGGGCGATAACGATTCCCAATCGTCTTGTTGAAAGTTAGTAAAACATCGTAAGTACTGTTCAAGAGTTTGATTCACCCGTTCCGTTTGCCCATCAGTTTCCGGGTGATACGCACTGCTCAACGCTCTCTCTACCCCCAGCAGTGACATCAATTCCCCCCAAAACTGGGAAACGAACTGAGACCCCCTGTCTGAGACCACCTTCCCAGGTAGAGTATGGAGTCTAACCACGTGTTGTAGAAATGCCTTCACCAGTTTCTTTGCTGAGGGGATGGATTTGAAAGGGACAAAATGCGCTTGCTTGGAAAACATGTCGACCACTACCCATATCACGGTTTTCCCCCCACTTGGAGGCAAATCAGTGATAAAGTCCATAGACACAACATCCCAGGGGCGAGACGGGGTTGGTAGTGGTTGCAGGGGTCCAGGTGGCTTCCCGGGGCGATGTTTACTCATGAGGCATGTTTGGCAGGCTTACGTAAACAAAGACAAGTCTTTTCTCATCCCTGGCCACCAAAATTGTCTCTGAAGCAAGTGCAGTGATTTAAGAAAGCCGGTGTGACCCACTAGTTTAGAACCATGCACCCATTCCATAACCTCCCCCCACAGGGAAAGTGGAACGAAAAGCTTCCCGTTTTTCTGCCAGCAACCCTGTTCATCACTCGCCACTCCTTCCTCCTTCGCTAGGGAGGCGCGATCAGCCTCGGAAACTGCCGACGCGAACTTCAGCTCCCAGGGGGAGGCGGGGGGGAGTTGAGGCGGGGTCCTAGCTTTGCTACGGGTCATCACCAACCCCCCCAGTTGCGAGGGCGTGAATACCGAGTCTCTGATCACCTCCCTCTTGCTGTCGTGTTGCGGAAGGCGGGACAAGGCGTCAGCTAGCGAGTTTGCCTTCCCTGGGAAATGGTGCAATGTGAAGTCAAATTTTGAAAAGAAGTCAGCCCACCGCAGTTGCTTTGAGTTCAAGGAGCGAGGCGAACGCAGCAACTCAAGGTTTTTGTGATCAGTCCAAACCTCGAACGGCACTCGTGCCCCTTCTAACCATTGTCGCCAGGTGGAGAGGGCCAACTTAATTGATCCTGCTTCCTTCTCCCACACTGACCAGTTTCGTTTTGTGTCATTAAACTTTTTGGACACATAGGCGAGGGGGTGCAACTTCCCATCCTCCCCCTCTTGCAAAATGCCCCCCCATAGCAACGTCTGAGGCGTCAACATGGATTATGAATTTTTTCGACTCAGGGTGTGCCAACACAGGCTCAGACGTGAACAGGGTTTTTAACCATTTGAACGCCCGCTGGCATTCATCAGTCCAATTCAATTTGGCCCGTGGCCTGGTGCTCTCGGGGCCTTTCCCTTTTGTCTTAAGCAGGTCAGTGAGGGGCAGGGCTACATGTGCGAAATTCGATAAAAATGATCTGTAAAAATTCGTGAATCCAAGGAATGCTTGGAGTTGCCTCCGCGTTTTGGGGGGTTCCCACCCCACCACGTCTCGGACCTTTTCACGGTCCATCTCAATGCCCTTCTGTGAGATGCAGTATCCCAAGAACGAAATCTCCGACCGATGAAACTCGCACTTGGGGAGTTTGGCAAACAGTTTGTGCTTGTGCAACATTTGGAGTACTTCCCTGACGAGTTGGACATGGGATTTCATATCGGGGGAGTACAGTAAAATGTCATCAAGGTAAACAAGGACCCCCTTGAATAGATATTTGTGCAACACCTCATTGATCAAATTCATAAACACCCCAGGGGCCCCTTGTAAGCCGAACGGCATCACTAAATATTCAAATTGACCCAGGGGAGTGTTGAAGGCAGTCTTATATTCGTCTCCTTCTCTGATGCGCACTCGGAAGTACGCATCGCATAAGTCAAGTTTGGAGAAAACCTTCCCCCCTGCTACCGCAGCCAGCAGATCCTTAATCAACGGCAGCGGGTAAGCATTGGTTTCTGACACTGCATTGAGGCCATGGTAGTCTGTGCACAATCGGAGTCCCCCATCCTTCTTCTTCCTGAATAGGACAGGAGCAGCAAAAGGCGAAGAGGCCGGCCGTATAAACCCTCTCTCTAAGTTCTTATCAATGAACTTTCTGAGCTCTACTTTCTCGGCTGGGCTCATGGAGTACAGCTTCCCCTTCGGGAGTTTCTGGTTGGGTAACAGCTCTATGGCACAGTCAGAGTTGCGGTGGGGGGGCAGCTCATCCGCCTCCTCTTCCCCAAACACCGCAGATAAGTCCCGATACTCTCATGGGATCGTGTTGCAATCCGTCTCAGCCACCCCCACTACCACAGGGCTGTGCTCACTGTGTCGAGGACCCCATTCGCCCTTCCAGGTATGGGTCTCATACCATGGTGAGATGAAGTTAACAATCCCAGCCTCCCATAGTATGTGTGGGTCATGATCAAAAAACCATGGACTCCCCAAGACAAGGGGAAATCTTGTGGCAGAGGTCACAACGAATGGTCACACCTCCCAGTGCTTTCCCACTCCCATCTGTAGAGACACAGTTTCGTATTTACAGGGTTCTTTCATAGTAGAGCCATCCATTTGGGTAAAAATCAGTGGTTCTGCCAGTTTCACTACTTTGGCTCCCAACCCAGTCACTAGGGAGGGGTTAATAATGTCTCTCCCACACTCCGAGTCTACTAATGCTCTCACCCTCACGTGGGTCAGTAGACCCGGGTCCATCAGAGTCACGGTTATAAAGAAAAGGGAAGAGGATTTGCTCACCGGATTTAGTGCCTGAGAGTCCAGGACCTGCTGTTCAGCGCTGTTTACAGCAGGTCCTTCTCGTTTCCCACCACCGTGGAGGCCTCCTCTTCCGAGGACTCGGTTTCCTCTCCCAAGGGGGCAACCTGCAGGGCCCTTGCGCCCCTCTGCTTTCCCAGGGGTTTTGGTGTAGACGTCTCGAACTTCTTTTCAGGCCCCTTTGCGGCACTTGGCGGGGTGGAGGACCCAGGGCAACTTGCGGCGAAATGGCCTGCTTCTCCACACTTTAGACACAGCCCTTGCTTCATCCGGCTCTCCCGTGTCCCGTCTTTCGGCCGTTGAGTAGGGTTTGCCTGCCGACCCTTTGGAGTGGTGATGTTAGGTTGGGTCGTCTTCCCTAGGGCTGCTGCATCATCCAGCTTGATGGCTTTCAGTCGAGTCTCCGTAGCTGCTGTTTCTTTCATCCAGCTCGACAAGGTTTCCAGGTCCCTTCCTCGCATAATCGTGCGATGGATCTCCGGATTCAGGCCCAGATGGTACTGCTCTGCTAGTACTCCATCGGGCCAGTCTTGGATCTTGGCGGCATGTCTTCGGAACTCCGTTGTATACTCTCTAATGGACTTCGTCCCCTGGCGAAAGGCACGGAGGAATGCCCGGGCAGCCTTGTTCGCGTTAGCATCTTCGAACTGATCTTTCATCGTGCACATGAACGCATCCACCTCCCTCAATTCGCGCCCGTCTTCCTGGTGTAAAGCAATGTACCAGTCGGCTGCAGCATCTTTCAGGTGGGAGGCGATGGCGTCCACTATCTGTTCTTCATTTGGGAATAGGAGGCCCCAGTTCTCAATAAATTTCTCCGCCCTTACCAGGAAAAAGGAGAATTTCTCGGGCGTACCATCAAAAGTAGCATCCAGCAACTCAGCTGGATTTGGCAACATGGGTCCCCAACCCCTCGGCATCCCTGGTGGCCCTGGCGCCGGCGGCCCCGCAGGTGGGGGCCCCATGGGTTGGTCCGGAGGTGCCCCGGGTTGCCCCGGTACACCCCCGGCTGGCAGCCCGGCCGGTAGGGGCAAGGGTCTCTGCGCTGGAGGCCCCGCAGTGTCTGGAGGTTGCCTCCTCTCCATTTCTTCCCGTATGCCATCCGAGATCATTTTTGGGATTTGAGACAAGGACTCGTCTATTAGGCATAGGAGTCAATCCTGACTGGGATCTCTGCTCCATCTCTGGCTTCCCACGGTCCTTTCCAGGTCTCTGGTATTAGGGTGGGTTTCTTCTTCACCCTCCACCGTGCTCTGGCGATATACTGGTCTCTCGACTCGACTCTCCCGGACCGATGCTCGGGGGGTGAGGAATCACGTCTTGTGCGTCTCTGTGAGCGGTTTCGTCCAGTCCCGCCGCTTCTGCCGTCTGGTTGTCACTCCTACATATGCTTCCCCATACGGTTCTCCGTAGAGCCCTCCCAGGTCGTAGTTAGGATCCCATGGTGCTGGGGCACTGGAAACCGGGACCACAGCCGTGGTCGCGGGCACAGTGGATGTCGGAACCTTCTCCTCTTCCGAGGTTGGGATCAGGGTGGTGTCTTCCTCGTCACTCATCTCTGCGAGAGAAGTGCGGTGCAGAACCGATCCCGATTGAAGATGATTCCTGACAATCTGTCAGGCACTTCAGAAAGTCAGTCAAACACCAGGCTTCATAAGAAGATAGCGTTTATTAAGCAGTAATTCTAAAGGCACACTAACATTCTATTGTCAGGAATAAGGCACACAAAGGAACATCCACGGATATACCCCTCTGAGCTAGCTCCCCCCTTAGCATCTACCAATGACTACCTAGCCCGCGTGCGGGAAACAGGTCCGAAAGTTGTTTAAGCCATAAAGGGGCCCAGCTGTCCACACCGGAGAAACCAAAACTGTAGGACAAGGCCATTTGGTTCAGATAGGAGATAGCCCAGGCTGGGAATCACCCTGTATCCTAGGCAACCTACCCACCTCCCACATTCCAAGCATGAAAAGTTACAGACCATCTCACCCTCCTTCCCTCCCTCCCTCACATCTTATGGCAGGATCACCTGACAGCTGCTGGTGCTGGGGGGGCTTAATTTAAAACAAAAATTTAAACCCCGTGAGGGTTTAAATGCTCCTCTCCTCCCTTCTCCCTGCCAGCCAGCTGAACAGAGAGGAGGGTTAAATTTTAAACCCCCTCCTTGGAGTCATGCTGCATCAGCGGCACAATTTCTCTGTCAATGGAGAAGTCATGCTGCCACTGTGGTGTGACTCCAGCCCCCTCTCTGCTCAGCTGGCTGGCAGGGGAAGAGAGGGGGTGGCTGCATGGCCTCTGCTGTTTGCAGCTGAGTCTTCTTCCTGCTAGCAAGCCGCCATCGGCAAGAGGCTGTGTCTCCCCTCTCTCCCCCTGCCTACCAGCAGAACAGTCAGAGGGTTTAAATTTTAAACTGCGGCATGATTCCAGACAGGGGCTTTAAAGTTTAAACCCCCTCTCTGCTCAGCTGGCTTGTGGGGGAACAGAGGGGCAGCTGCGTGGCCTCCACTGCTGGCTGTGGAGTCTTCTTCCTGCTAGCAAGCAGGGAGAAGACTCCGCTGGCAAGGGAGGAAGGAAATCTTGTGGGGCTGTCCCTTTAAGGGAGGGGGCAGAACCCCCAATAGCCCCACTGTAGCCACAGGCCAATTCAGCAGACTTCCATATGAGTGGAAATATGAACGCTTGTCTCCCAGATCCTAGTCTGACACTTTAACCACTACACCGCACTCTAACCATTACACCTTCCAGATTCCTTTTGTAGATCTTTGTGTGTGTATATGAAGGGGGGAAACAAGTATGTCTTCTTCAATGTTCTGTTCTCCGCCATTCAGGTCCCTGCCCCCAAGTTCACATTTGGCAAACTGTGCAGAATACCAGCATCTCTGTCTGCCCCTTCATTTCCATCTGCCTCAGCATGCAGGCTGTGGTCTTGTTGCCAGGAGCTTGGGGTGCTGGATGTAGGCCAAGGATTGCTCCATGGCAAGCTGCTGCCTCTTTCCTCAGAGGAGACCACATCCTATGCAAACAGGCTCCCTGGTAGTCTTTGACCACAACTACTCCTGGTGCCGAGGATCAGATCGCCACTTCAGAGGTCTTTAATTTTCTTCAAAAGCAGCTATTATTGGGAAAGGAAAGATTTGGTTGGAGCAGTGGAGAACCCTTAAAATCAGGTCTGTCTGGAAATCAGATCACAGACCTTTTGATGTCCCCTCTGCTCTTGATCAAGACACAAGGAGGCGTGTTTCCTCCAGCTCCAATTCTCACCCGCACCCACAATACCTACAATCACTGCTTACCAGGCAGTGGCAGGTAATTGCTTTATGCCGTTACCTCCCACTTTTTTCCATCTGACAGCAGAAGAAAAACAGGGTGGGGAACAACATTACCAATACTGCAATGTCACTTCTGGATGAAAACCTGGTGTGCTGTCACACATCTCTGTGAAACTCTAGGAATTCCACTAATTCTAGAGAGTTGCAGCGTGTGTATGACATCACTTCTGGCTTTTCATCCAGAAGTAATGTCACAACGTCAACCACACTGTTTTTCAAGGGCTCCACCCAAAAGCTCCTGATATTTGCAAGCCTCAGCCTGATAATCCTACCCCAACCATCTTCTTTGACTCTTAATTTCAAAGTCTTTGAAGTGTTCTAGCATCCTAAACCAGTGTCAGACAAAACACAGTCACATGTAAGTTGCAGATTCTCAATCCCCATGGTGCCCAATTTGGATCAAGACCATGGTATGCTTGAAGAAGGAGCTTTCTCCCTCCACACCTCATTTTCCCAACCTGAAACGATCTGTGTGTGAGGGAGATAGTTACTGGATTTCTGTTTTGTTTTGCTACAGTAGACTAAGATGGCTTGTCTGCCCTTCTGAAATAATCACAGCTAGAAGCTCAGTGTTGTGCAGTGGGTTCGACGCATCAGATATCATGAAACAGAGTGATGTAAAGCATAGTCATTTACTAGACACAACAAGAACACAGAAAACCGGCCGGGTGGCCAACTATATACAAACCGGGGGAGACACCCCTAGGTTCCATTGGCGGACTTAAACTTCCCGACATTGTTCCCATTGGTCCCCCAAGTCAAACTCAGGAGCCTAGTCCCTACTGTTCTCTGGGACTCAAAGCTCTGGCTCTGTGCTGCCGCCCTGTGGCAGTCAGCGGACACAACACCCCTCCCCCCATAGTTCGATCACTGTGTATGTAACATAGTCCTTCAGGTACAAGAGGGCTTGGCGTTCCCTAATGGACTGCCTTGGGGATGGCACTGGAGCATCTCTGTTGCTTCATTGTGGTTGCGCTGGGGGTGGTGCTTGCTCTTCCCTCATCACTGGCTGTGGCGGCGGTGGTGGCACCTCCTCTAGTATCTGCACCAGGGTTGGAGCTATTACCTCTGGAGAAGCCACCATGGGGGAGACTGGTCCCCGTTCTGGGTCTGCAGTGGCGACTGGCATCTCTTGGGTGTCCGCTGGGGCCTCTCTTGCTTCTGGAAGCAGGTGCCACTGTAGTTGGTCCACGTGGTGTCACAGGACCTGTCCACGGTCCGTCGAAATCTCGTACGACACTGGTCCTGTGGGGCAGATGACCCTGCCTGGAATCCACTCCTGGCCCTTGCCCTAGTTTCTCATGTAGACCGGGTCCTCCAGGAAGAACCCCCCGCGGTGCCTCCCATTGCTTCGACAGGGAGCACGCCTCTGGAGCCATGTCGGGGTGTAGGCAGTCTAGGAAGATTGCAGGTCTCTGGCCCATTAGTAGTTCTGCAGGGCAGCGACCGCTTAACGGGTTGGGAGTGGTCTGTTGCGCCATGAGAAAACGAGCGATGCAAAACTCCCAGTCCCCTTCTGTCAGGTGACTGAGGGTTTCCTTTGCAGTGTGGACCATGTGCTCTGCTTGTCCATTCGTTGCGGGGTGAAATGGTACCGACTGGATGTGCTGGATCAAGTTGTTGCGGAGGAACTGCTGGAACTCCTCCAAAGTAAACACTGTCCCATTATCCGATACGATTGTGTCGGGCAGACGGGGGGGGCGAAGATCTTGCGGAGGACCCTAATGGTGGCTCTGGAGGAGGTGGTAGAGACTGGACTAATCTCCAGCCACTTAGAGTGGGAGTCCACTGTCACAAGGAATGTCTATCCATGGAAGGGCCTGGCAAAATTGACGTGGAGCTGGGACCATGGGGTCCATGTCGATTCCCAGGATTGCATGGGCGCGCTTGGCGGGCTGGGCTGGACCTCTTGGCAGACCTGGCAGTGCTTCACCCAGGCCTCTACTTCGCTGTCAATGCCGGGGCACCAGATGTATCTCCGGGTGAGGACCTTCATGCAGAAAATCCCGGGGGGCGCCTCATGTAGTGCCTGCAGGACATGGTGCTGAAGGGTGCTGGGGACCACCACCCTGTCTCCCCATAGCAGGCAGCCTTTGTAAGTCAAAAGCTCCTCTCGCTGGGCCATAAACACGGTGAACTCCTGCCCCGCCATAGCCACAGGCCACCCCCTCACCACCCAGCCGAGAACCCAGGATATGATGGGGTCCCGGGCCAAGCGGCGGGCAATGTCCATGGCTTGTAGGGGGGCATCAGGGAGACCTTCCAGCTGGAGGACACAGTGAGTGGGGGCTGCATCCTTGTCCACATCTGGTAGGGGGAGGCAGCTCAGGGCCTCAGCATGGCCCATAGCCTTCGCCAGGCGGTGTTGCAGGGAGTGATTGTAGCCGGCAAGGAAGATGGACCTGCAAGATCTGCAGGGAGAGGACTTGCGGCGTCTGTCAGTTGGCGGTGAAGAGACCCAGCGGGGGGGGGGTGGTCTGTGGAGATGGTGAAGGGCTGGCCATAGATGAAGTCGTGGAACTTCTTGACCCCGGCCACGATTGCCAGTCCCTTGTGGTCTATCTGGGCATAGTTCCATTCTGCTGCAGATAGGATTCGCGAGTAATATGTGACTGGGACCTCCTGCCCGTCCGGGAGATGATGCGCTAGCACCGTACCGACACCATAGGGCAAGGCGTCACAGGCCAAGACCACGGGCAAGGTCTCATCAAAGTGGGCCAGGACAGAGTTGGATATAAACAGTTCCTTGACGCCCCGGAACACAGTGGCCTGGGGGGGGGCCACAATCAGGGGGTTTGCTTGTCCAATAAATGGTGTAGGGGTTCCACTACCACTGCCTTGTGGGGGAGGAAGGCATGGTAAAAGTTGAGCAGTCCGAGGAAGGCTTGGAGCTCAGCTTTGGTTTTAGGTGGGGGGACCTCCACGATGGCCTTCACCTTGTCCCAGGCTGGGTGCAGGCCATCCGCATCTATGGTAAACCCCAAAAAGTCCACTGATGGCACCCCGAGGAGGCATTTTTCGCTCCTAACTTTCAGGCTGGCATCGCGGAAATGGCAGAGCACAGTGCGGAGGCGGTCTGCAAAGTCAGCCGGCGTGGCCACAGGAATCATTATATCATCAAAGAATGGGGTGACACCGGGTATCCCTTTCAGAAGAGAATATATTAGTTGCTGGAATATGCCGGGCGCCATAGTCACCCTGAACTGAAGTCTATTCACCCGGAAGGCCCCCTGGTGGGTAACAATTGTTTGCACCTTGCCGGTACACTTGGACCCGATCGAGTTTCCCAAAGATCTTGGCCTCTGCTAATGTGGCTAGTACATGGCTGACTACGGGGACCAGATAGGCATGGTCCTGCAACACCTTATTAAGTGTACACTTTGTAATCTGCGCAGTTGTGGACATCCCCATTCAGCTTTATGGGCGTCACGATCGGGGTCTCCCACGCCACATGAGAGACCGGTTCCAGGACCCCCTGGGACACTAGGCAGTCCAGTTCTGCATCGATCTTAGGTTTCAATGCGAATGGTACCATCCTGGAACGCATCCTAATGGGGGCCACCTTGGAGTCTAATTGCAGCGATACTGGGGGATCTGTGTAGCGTCCCAGCTTCCCGTTGAAAACAGATGGGAATTCTTGGCAGACCTCTTGGAAATCATGGGTCATGCAGAGCTGAACTCTCTCTATCGAAATTCCTAGGGGCTCGTACCAGGCATGCCCTAGGTGGCTGACCAGGTCACCCTCTACAATGATCAAGTCCAGGAGCCCATTAAAGCCTCAGTACTGTACTCGGAAACTCCCAACCCCCTTTACTGGAATGCAGTTCCTCTGAAAGTCCATGAGTGTCATGGGGGAAGGGTGCAAGCGGGGTCCCCCCTTAGGGCACAAGCGTTTAAGTGGGGCCTCAGATATAATGGAGGTCGCAGAGCCGGAGTCAAGCTCCATAAGGCATGGGGACCCCTCTATTTTAACCCGGACTTGGATTTTTGGGGTGGGTGAATTGTGCGGGAAGTTTCAGTACCTGTTCCGATGCCAGGGGTGCATTGGTGAGGAGGTAGAGGTCCTCGTTGGCAGCATACTCCTCGAAGTGTGTATTGGCCCTGCAGTGAGACTGCGGTGGTGGCACTCGGGGCCCTTTGGAGCAGCAGACCTTGGCAATGTGGCCCTTGCGGCCGCAGTCTCAGCATGCGGCGTCTCTAAACTGGCAGGTCTTCCTCTCATGCTGTCCCCCACAGCTGGCACACTCTTGGTTTGTCATGCTGCTCTGTGGGTTGCCTTGTCCTCCGTGGCATCTGGTGGCGGCTTGAGTGTGAAGGACGTCTTCCTCGCCTGGCGGATCCCCTGGGCCGATGGTCACTATATGTGTGGCGACGGCATTGGACAGATGAGACCTCTCCCACATGGTGGCCGAAGTGAGGGCCAACACCAGGGTTACCTTCTCGCCTTCCATTATGTGCGGTCACAACTTTTCCTCCTGCAGACGAAGCGGTCTTGGAGAGCCATGTTGAGCTGTGGCCCTAATGTGCAGTTGGCTGCAAGGTGGCAGAGCTCTGCGATGCACTCCCTGGCGGTTTCACGGCCCTGTTGGCTTCATTGATGAAACACCACATGGCACATCATCTCCGAGGGCTTCGGGGTGTAGTGGTTCTGGACTGCCTTCACAATCTCCTTGAATGTGCTGTCCTCCAGGGTCTTAGGGGATAGGAGATATTGCGCCAGATCCATGAAGGGCCTGCAGGATCTCAGGAGAAAGCCCTTCTTCCTGGCCTCGTCTGTCACCTGGTAGAAAATGAGAGCTTGTTTGAGGCCGGTGACCCACACTTCCCATTGCTGCGGATGGGTCGGGTCGAACGGTGGTACAAGCCTAGAACCCGGAGCTAAACCTATAGTGCTGATCGGTTGTGGCGGCTGGACAGAAGCGGCTTGCTTGCCCTTGGTGCTCATGAACAGAGCAGTGGACGGTGGCGGTGCATGCTCCGATAGCCCAGCTGGCTCAGGGGGATCCCACCTTCATCGCCATTGTTGTGTAGTGGGTTCAATGCATCAGAGATCACGAAACAGAATGATATAAAGCATAGTCATTTACTAGACACAACAAGAACACAGAAAACCGGCCGAGTGGCCAACTATATACTAACCGGGGGAGACACCCCTAGGTTCCACTGGCAGACTTAAACTTCCTGCCATTGTTCCCATTGGTCCCCCAAGTCAGACTCAGGAGCCTAGTCCCTACTGTTCTCTGGGACTCAAGCTCTGGCTCTGTTGCTCTGTGGCGGTCAGTGTACACAACACTCAGCCTACCTCCTTTTGGTTCTTCTCTTTCTTCACTTACCCTTGCCATTGTGAAATCCTGTGGTTTTGCTTTGCTGCTTGTGGGAAGTGCTGGCAGATTCCTCTGGGATATAAGGCCAAAGGGGGACGTGGGGGGGCAGTCAGGCTCTCCTCCTCTCACGACTCCAGCTCTAGTAAGAGGTTGCTGGGTTCAGCTATTTTAAACTTGCCATGAGATTGCCGTGACTGCTGTTTTAGTTATTCCAGGAGCAAGCCCAGCTTTGGATTTGTGGAAAAGTGGAGGAGATTTCTTTGCTTTGGATGTGGCATTTGTAAGCATCCTTCTGCCATTTGCACAGGCCATTTGTGGGCCTGCAAAACAGAACCAGAGTCTTGTGGCATCTTAATGTAACAAAATACATTCCAGCATAAGAGTTTATCACTTCATCAGATGTTGAAATGTACATCCATATCAGAAATATTTATACTTACACTTTCAACTGTGCACCAAATTTAGCTGTGAATCTTTGAGCATGTTCTCAAGTTTCTGCATAGCTTCTTACTAGACTGTGCATCTAGAGCTATGGGCACCTAAGTATGACTCATAAATGGACAAGCTACACATTACGATTTCTATCACGTAATATCTGAGTTCCCCCTCCTGACTCTGACAGTTCAGATATCAGGAATGAGGGAATTTGTTTCCTGTGGATGTAGGGATCCATTTCATATTAGAATCATGGTGCAGGGGGAAAGGGGGGCTCCAGCCTCTCTCCCATGCTGTTTCCATGATCAAAACGAGCATAGGGGTGCTTTTTGCCCCATTAACTACACAATCAGCCACACAGTGTCACAGTTAATGCCCCCCAGGGCTGTTTCAGCTCAGGAAAACAGTGCAGAGGTGATGCTGAAGCCCCCTCCCCTCCCCACACTGCAGTCCTGATTTGAATTGGGTCCTGGCATGCCTGGAAAGCAAGTTCCTTCATTCCTGACATCTGGCTGTTTCAGTCAGTGTCAGGTTAGGGTAAACAAACACTACAAGTTAGGAAATTGTAACATATAGTCTGGGAAGGGCACCCAAGCCAAAGGCATGGCTTTTCCAAAGGAAAATTGTTAGTCTTAAAGAGCCACAATCAATGCTCCCTCTAAGCTGTGGAGTTTTGTGAGCAGAAATTCTACTTTGTGAGTTACTGCCATTAAAGTTGTGAGCAAGTGATTTGGCTACTGCATAAATTAGTTTGCTCTGGAGCCATCCTTCCTGAGCGAAGAAAAAAAATTGTGAGCCAGATGCTAAAAAACTGTGAGCTAGCTCACACTAACTCATCTTAGAGGGAACATTCCCATAATGGGCCTTATTCCTAGTTAAAATACTCCAGTTTTATTTTTCCTGCAGCAGATGAATATGGTTACCCTTATTTACCTGTTAATCCAGACTCAGTTTTTCAGGGTCCAAAATTTGGTAGCATGGTAGCAGCAGAATGTGTTTTCAAAGGGGAAAAGATTCAGAAATATGTTGTACTATGGTCACTAGACCTCATGAAAGTAGGGCTCAAACTAGATATAACCAGGGCTTTTTTTTGTAGAAAAAGCCCAGCAGGAACTTATTAGCATAATAGGCCACATCCAGCAGCAGAAACTCATTAGTATATTAAGCCACACCCCTGACATCACTGCTCATTAGCATATTAGGTCACAACCCCATGTTACCAGAAGTGTGATCATCCAGCCACACCCACCTTTTGCTTCTTATTCTGTTTACCTTGTTTGTTGCCAAAACCCAGGGCTTTTTTTGTAGCAGGAACTCCTTTGCATGTTAGGCCACACACCTCTAATGTAGCCAATCCTAATGAGTTTCTGCTGTTGGGTGTGGTGTATTATGCTAATGAGTTCCTGCTGGGTGTGGCCAACTCGAGAGCCAGCCAGAACTCCATTCCTGTGCGTTCCTGCCCCAAAATAGCCCTGGATATAGCCTCTTACATGGCTCGGGGCACAAGTGTCAGTCCCCCCTCACTGTCACACAGAAGATCAGGGTATCTTACCTGAGTAGCACTCCATGAGACTCCAGGGTACTGTGAGTCAGGAGGAGGGGTTTCTGGCTTCCCTTGCACACTGTTAACATCCTTGGAAATGGTTAGGGGGCCCCTGTTTGCCACTTTCTCTGGCTCATAGGAAAGACAGTTGGAGCCAGAGAAAAGGACAAACAGCCCACCCCATGGCCATTTCTGCTGGATAAATAAGCATGGGAGGGAAGCCAGAAGCCCCTCCTCCCCACTAGCAGCCCTCCAGAGTTTTACAAAGCATTGTTCAGGTATGATACCCTGTTCTAATGCATGGTGGGGAGCTGGGATGGGCTTTGAACCTAGGTTGCCTCCAAACCACTTGTTTGCAACTGTGAACTGTTTTCTAGTGTAATGTCAAAAAGTGTGATATTTTAATCTTAGTGTAATGGGGACTTTCATGCTGTTTGAACTAGGCAGCACATACACCCTTCTCGGTTCCTGGAGGAGAGATTGTCTGGAGGGAAATGCCATGTTTTGTTTTCCTAAGAACAGGATAGAAATCTAATCAGTAAATAAATACTGTTGCAGCTGAGCCGTGATGTCTCCCCACGTGTTTTCTAAACATCCTTTGGCTGAACACACCCAGTGAGGATTCTCTGTTCTGCAATCACTGCCACTCACACCAGAAACAGAGCATCCACACAGGATCTTTCTGCACACTTGCTTCCCCACCTGCTATTTGCCTTTCATTTTCTTCTCTGCCATGTCACCAGAAGGCTTTAGAGGGCTTTTAAAAATCAACAGTGGTAATTGCTACAGCAATATCATGATTACTAATTTTTCTTTTAAAGTCCGAGAAAGCCCTCTGGTGGCACTGTGTGCGTGTGTGGGGAAATGGCAGCCATAAGGGACTGGCAGAAGGAAAATGACACCAATGTGTGCAGGATCCTCAAAAATATGCACCTTCCCATCCAGACTAATGCACTTGGGTTGCATTCTTTCAGAGAATATTGTATCTCTTCTTATATATATTTGAGTTTTGGTGTCCCTTCTGGACATGTTTCCACAGCCTTTGGCCCACTGAGATGCCACTCTCACAGTCTCCCAATCCCGTGGCTGCATTGGCTCGCTGTGTTGGTTCAGCCCCGCCCACAAAGCCAGTGGGCAGCATTTCGCCTTCAGTCTGGAGGGAGCTCGCAAAGGGGATAGACGCTCCACTGAAAGAGCAGCAACCCCTCCACGGGGGAGAAGGAGGCAAACCTAGAGAGCAGCGGCAAGCAGGGGAAACACTCACCTTCACTGCCCCTTGTGGCCCCTCTCCCTCGGCCACAAGACCTGCACCACAGAGAAGGCTGCCCAGCGCCTTTCAAAGGCTCCCCTGCCTTCCTTCAGCAGTGGCAGCAGCTCCAGGGAGGGTCTGGCCTAGAGGAAACGAGCTGCGGCTCCTGGAAAGCCGGACTCTCTCCTGAGGAAGACACTTCTCTTGGCTCCTGTGTGAGACTAACTGTGACTAACTGTCTCCTCAATGGCTGTTGGAAGGCAACCAAACAATCAAGGTTGCTTTTGTGAGTAAAACAACAAAGGACTTTCAACATAACCCCCCCCCCCCGGCTTGGCCACTTTCCTGTCAAAATAAATTTAACACGCCTCTCACTCCTTTTGGGCTCCACCAAAGCTGGCTGGCTAATGAGGTGGGCCAGTGACCATCAAATCATTCTCTTCAACCCCCTGCTGTGTGGCTGACTTTCCCCTAGGGTTGCCAATCCCCAGGTGAGACCTGAAGATTTTCTGCTGTTACAATTGATCTCCAGATGACAGAGATCAGTTCCCCTGGAGAAAATGACTGCTTTGGAGGGCAAACCCTATGGCATTATCCCCTGCTGAGTCCTTCCACACACCCCCCCAATGCTGCCCTCCACAGGATCCACCCCCCAAATCTCCAGGTATTTCCCTAATCAGAGGTGGCAACTGTGCTTTCTCCTCAGTGCCTGTTGCTAGGCAACCAGCTTCTGTCAGTAAGAGGCCCTTTCCACACCTGTTTTGGCCTTTGGGAGAAAACTCATTGGGGCCAGTCCTGATAGGGTTGCCAATTCCAGATGGGAAATTCCTGGAGATTGGAGGGATGGAGCCTGGAGAGGGTGAGGTTTGAGGAGGGGTGGGACCTTAGACAGGTACAATGCCATAGACTCCACCCCCCAAGCCAGCCATTCCCTCATGGGGAACCATTGTTGCCAATCTCCAGGTGGGGGCTGGAGATCACTCAGAACTACAACTGCTCTCTAGGAGGGAGGGGGAGGAGATGAAAAGCTGAAGCCAGGGGGCAGATAATGGTAGGTTGACAGTTGGCTGGGAGGGAGATCAGGTTGCCAACACCAGGTTGGGAAATTCCTGAAGATTTGAGGGGTGGAGCCCGGAGAGGGTGAGGTTTAAAGAGGGGTGGGAATTCAGACAGATACAATGCCATAGACTCCACCCTCCAAGCCAGCCATTCCCTCATGGGGAACCATTGTTGCCAGTCTCCAGGGGAGGGATGGAGATGACTCAGAGTTACAACTGTTCTTCAGATGGCAGAGATCAATTCCCCTGGAGAAAATGGTGGACTCTGTATCATTATACCCTGCTGAGGTCGCCACAGCAAATTGGCTCTGAGTGCCTAAGGCTGGGGCACTCTCCCAGAGCCTCTTTCTAGAGCTCGTTGTATTTATTTCCATAATGGGCCTTATTCCTAGTTAAAGCATATTTGAAGAAAAGAGTGCCAAGGACAGGGAACACCTGGAACATGGACAATTAAAGTATGCTCATGTTCCCCAAAAAAAGCCCTTCTGTTTGGAGGGAGAAGAGTAGAAAAATGCCTTTGTGGAAGCAATCTCTCTGTGTGTAAGAAGGATGGGGGAATCTTCGATCAGTGATACTATTAAAGTCAACACTGGGAGGATGATACAGGAAAAGGAGGTGACCAAGACAGTTTGGAAGCTCAGCAAGGAAGGATAAACTGGAGTTTAGTGGTGCTGCAAAGACTATCAGCATTTTATCCCAGCAGAAGCTTTTGTGGAAGAGAGCTCACTTCATCCAATGCTGCTATTAAATTTAGTTAAGTCTCTAAGGTGCCACAAGATTCCTGCTTGCAACAGACTAATGAGTACAGAAATAGACTTATTTATCAAGGAAGGAAGGAATCCTTAGAGCTCCAGCATCACATTTTGATCTAACAGGATGTCAAATGTTTGCAAGGAAGAGAAAGGCAGAAGGTCCAGCAGTGGGAATGGGGAGGCAAACTAGAAAGGCTGATCCAGTATGTTTTATTAGAGTTCCAACAGCCCTAGAGAAAAATGTTATGTCCCTTTAATAGAGGCTTAATGTATGGTAAAGGGCAGCTAATGCTTTTGGTGGCATAGAGGAAGATAACATCACCTGGTAAACAATAACTTGTTAAATGTCTCTTAAAGGGACAGAATATGTTTTTCTTCAGGCAGGTGGCCATCCTATTTTGGATGTTGACAGCCGCACAACACAGAGCCAGCACCATTAATTTGGAAACCTCAGTGAAGAAACACTTCAGATAAAAGGGATCAGAGCAGAAGCAAACAGCATTAACTTTGCTAGAGGTCAGCTGCTGCTGTAAAAGCAGCATTTCTTGATAGCTCAACATGGTGATGGACAAGATT
This sequence comes from Gekko gecko, assembly GCA_029375565.1. NCBI lineage: Eukaryota > Metazoa > Chordata > Lepidosauria > Squamata > Gekkonidae > Gekko > Gekko gecko. The sequence goes on along the minus strand of JAPDNY010000005.1, from coordinate 208,927,025 downwards.
TCCAAGAGGTGAGCTGGTAGCAGAAAAGCAGTACTTTTTGATATGGAATTCAACTTTGCCAAAGGAAAATGAATATGGTGTATTAAAACAAGTGAATTAACACTAATATCAGAATTTACAGATGAATTAACACTGGAAGAAAACTGTTACTTTTGCAAAAGATGGCACTAAACAGTGTGTTAGCTTTCTGTTGTTTTTTTTCTAAAATGGAGCACCTTTAGAAAAATAATTTTGAAGGACTTCAAGTATTTGAATTCTTGAACTATGTACTTGCTTCAGTTTTATTGATTGATTTGATTTGATTTGTGTCCTATTCCACAAGCAGGCTCAGTGTGGCTCACAACATATAATAAAACAAAATTTCATTAAAAACATCAATTAATTCATCCAACTAAGTATTTCAGCACTTAAGTTAAAACCTGGTGGCAGCTTAGTAATATCTAGCTGTAATACCTGCTGCGACAATGTCAGGGACAGCATATTTCTCGGGTGCCAAGTTGGTATAGGCAACACCATTGAGGCAGATTGAGCAGATTAAGCAGTGTCCTATGGACATCTGCCACCTCATCCGAAGGCCTGGTAGAACAGCTCCATTTTGCAGGCCCTGCAAAATTGTAATAAATCCCACAGGGCCCTGATCTCAACTGGGAGCATGTTCCACCAGGCAGGGGCCAGGGTTGAAAAGGCCCTGGTCTTGGTTGAGGCAAGGTGGATGTCCTTCAGGCTGGGAACTACCAAGTAGTGCTGCTCAGAAGAGCACAAGGCTCTTTGGGGCAGATACGGGGAGAGATGGTCCCATAGATATGTTGGTGAGACAGACATGGTCAGATTTGGGCAACCCAAAATGGCAGCTGAGATCTCACAAGGTAGCCTTGTGAAATATTTTTAATACTTTTTATTTTATTCAATCCCATTTTGTTACTTTTCATGTTTTTTCACAAAACTGGGGACTTTTTGACCCTTGTGGAAGATACCCCATGGCTGTGGTCACACTGGAGGGTTGGCATGATCTGGGGTGCCTCTATTTGCAGTTTAAATTGCAGCAATTTAAATTGTTATGGGAAGGGATAACCAGACAGCACACCCTGAAGCGGCCTCACTGCACACTTGCCCCATGGTTGACCATTCAAATTATTGCTGTGGGGCAACCACAGAGTGGGTGGTCGGGTGACTTCTTTTTTTAATTTGTCTTTTGCATATGCACATAACTGCTTATTCGAAGCACCACTCCATTTTGACAGCTGGAGGAAGCTGCCTCCCCCTGTGAAAAAACTCACAAACTGCTTGTGTGACTGCAGCCCATGACTAGTAGATATTTATTTTGAAACATTAATAGTTGAGCATTGGGTGAAGAAATACTTCTTTTCATCAGTCTTGACCTCTTACTACCAATCAATAGCTTTGCATGGTTGTTTTAAAGGTTGCTTGTACATCTTGCCCTCTGAATGCCCTGGCACCTGACCCAGAGGGTCAAAAGCTCCATGTGCGTCAGACAGGGAGGTGTCCTGACCCATGAAACATTCCCCAGGGTCTGCCATGAATATGAAAGAGGCATCCCAGTAGCACCCTGAAGGCCAACAAAATTTTGCATTGTATAAGCTTTCATGATTCAAAGTTCACTCCGTCAGATCAGTATTATAACCTGGAAAATTTTGTGGGCCTTTAGAGTGCTATTGAATTCAAATTTTGTTCAAGGTATTTTGTTACCCCAAAGAAGGTGTGCTCGCCACACCACTGCTGGGTGGATCTGGAGCTCAGCCTTGACCAGGCCAGTGGTGGCATGTCCAGGAGATAATTGCTGGTGGCTGAGAGAAGCATGTATGCTGTCTGAGTCATCAGCCAAATGTGAGTCAGAAGCACATTAGAGATCATGTCTCCATAAATGTGCCTCTATGTAAAGACATTTGTCACCACATCTTACCATGATGAAAAGTTATCAAGAAGAGGAATCCATGAAGACTCAAATGGGAAGGCAACCTAAAATGGCAACACTAAAACAGCAGCTGAGATCATGCAATACCTTTGTGGATTTAAAGAGAACAATCAGACAGCAACATCTGCCTTCTGTGTCCCAGTCATCGTCACCCTGTTCTGCCTCACTTTGGAAGCAAAGTAATCAGGCCTAGTGCCATGTGACGGTGAGCTCCCATCTATGGCCCCAGCTCCTGCCAACCTAGCAGTTTGAAAGCAAGAAATTACAAGTAGATAAATAGGTACTGCTTCGGTGGGAAGGTAACAGCATTCTGTGTGCCTCAGTGTTTTGTCATGCCAGCCACATGATCACAGAAACATCTTCAGTCAGTGTTGGCTCTTCGGCTTGGAAACGGAGATGAGCACCACCCCCTAGAGTCAGACTCAACTCACTTTCTAGCAAGGGAACCCTTTACCTAACCAAGTCCTGGTCTTCAATCTCTTTACCAGCACTTCTTAACTGTTGAGTTAGATTAAGCATTTCACCTAAGTGATCATGCAAATTACCCCCTTTTAACATCTTAGTGCTAAACAGTCTCTTTTGAATGTAGAGCTGGCTTTTCAGAGATGAATTTACATAAAGCCTTTCCAATTCAGACCATACAACCTTAGCAGATTGCATTTGAATCACTCCTAGCATGTCTCTATCAGGTAAACCTTTATCATGGCTCCTCTTGCCTTCTTGTTGTCAGCATCCCAGGCCTTTTGCTTTGATGAATCATCATCTTCCAATTGGGGTTTTTTGAACAGCATTCCACAGTCCTGTCTCAAGCAGGTAACTCTTCATTCTCTCCTTCCTGGCCCGTAGCCACTGTGGGGAATTTCGGGGTGGAGCCCTCTCTCCATGAGCCCTGCCCCCCATCTGAGGGTGCCAAACACCCTCACCCCCTAGTGTGCCTAGCCCAATGGCAGCAGCAAGGCTAGGGAAAGAAAGGGAAGCCGCCCTGCATCTTCTTGTCAGTTTCACTCCTGCAGATCAACTGTTAGGTTTAACAACTTATGGGAGGGGAGTGAAACTGACCAGAAGTGGTAGGGCAGCTTTCCTTTCCTTCCCCAGCCTCCTGGCTGCTGCTGGGACTGGTGATGGAAAGGAAATCTGCCCTGTTGCTTTTGGTCAATTTCACTCCCCTCCAACCAGCTGGTAGACCTAACAGCTATTCCTCAAGGAGCTGCTGCAGGGAGGCTGAGGAAGGAAAAGAAAACTGCACTGCTGCTTTTGGACAATTTTTCTCCTCTCCAATCAGCTGTTAGACCTAACAGCTATTGGTCAAGGAGTGAAACTGACCAGAAAGCTGCCCTGCCACTTCTGGTCAGTTTCACTCCTTGAGGAATAGTTCTAGAGGGGAGTGAAGAGCTGCAGTTCATGTTTATTTTGGTGTTTGGTGTAGTGGTTAAGTGTGCGGACTTTAATCTGGGAGAACTGGGTTTGATTCCCCACTCCTCCACTTGCAGCTGCTGGATGACCTTGGGCAAGCCATAGTTCTGTCAGAGCTGTTCTTGAAAGAGCAGTTTCTGTCAGAGCTCTCTCAGCTCCACCTACCTCACATGGTGTCTGTTGTGGGGAGGGGAAGCTGCTCTGAGACTCCATGTGAAGGGCAGGGTATAAATCCAATCTCTTCTTCTTCTGTTTTTTATTTGATGTTGTGTCTGCCCCACAAGAAAAAAAATATGCCCCACAAGCAAAAAAATCCTGGCTATGGGCCTGTCTCCTTCCATATCAAGTACTTGCCTTCTGTAAGCCTATCTAGTAGGTAACTGTGCTGAATGCTGCAGGAAGTCGCCATCTTTGTTCTTTCTTCTTTTGCCTACCAGTCTTTTTTTCTTTCACAGCTGAAATGCTCATGCTGGGCCCACAAACCTGTTGGCAGAGTGTAGCTGTGCAGTGAAGTGGAGCACAAGCTGTTTTAAGAATAAAGGCAGTTTATTAAGAAAAAAAACAAACTTTGTAAGGAAGAGGAGAGAGAGAGAGAAGTATAACTGTCTAACTACCAGGGAGTCAGTAACAAACAGGTCTCAGTAGGAGCAGGAAGGGAGACCTAACTGAGCCAATCAGGAGACAGAAGGAGACTATTTGAAAATAGTAGGAAGTCCCTAATCTCACTATGCTAACTAGTTGTCCCCTCTGCTGCTCCCTGCGGGATATTCTTGTCATTTTCTTTATCTATGCACAATAGACCTTGCATATTCCAACACTTTCTTAGTGTTCATCAGTAAGGATGTAAGATCCCATCCTCCTTGGATCCTTTCAGTTGTAGCAGCAAGTTCTCCCTATTACCTCACATCACCAGTGGTATCTCCCAAATTAAAAAAAGATCTTAAGGCAGGGTGTATCTTTTAAGGCAGGGTGGCCAGTGTCACAGGTAGTATGAATCTGCAGCATTCTGTTTGGGCCTCAAGGGCTTGACTGCAATGTAGTTTTCCCATGGTGTGCTAATGCTATGCATACTAGTGTTATATCACTTATTGTATTGGACTGGACTTGCATACCCTTGCTAAAACACCGTGGCTGTTTCTCCTTTATGGACATAACTATTTCAGTATGGATCACTTCAAATTAGAGAGCTATAAATGAATATATTTCTATGTAGATACACATATATACACTCATATATATAAATTAACTCCTTTCAAAGTCCTTGCATCTCCCAGCTGGCATCCACAATGGCTTTTGATAGGGGAGGGGCTGCAGGGCAGTGGTAGACCATCTGCTTGGCATGAAGAAGATCCCAGGTGCAATCCCCAGCATCTCCAGCATATCCAGCTAAAAGGATCACATGGTAGATGATGTGAAAGACCTCCACCTGAGACACTGGAGAGCTGCCGCCAGTCTAAATAGACAGTACTGACCTTGATGGACCAATAGTGTGATTCAGGATAAGGCACCTTCATGTGTGTTGATCTGATATATACTGGGAACTTGGTACTTAATTCCCTGGTGCAATGTGGATCAGCACACAGTACTTACATTACTTCACACACACATCCATTTTCCTGACCTAAAATTTCCATGGAGAGCTGCTGTTTGCCACAATGAGGAAACTTGCATATAGTACAAGCATACTTGCAAATTTCCTCAGCCAGGCAAACAGTAGGTTCCCAGGCTAATTCAAGTCAGGAATATGGTGTAGGGAGGGGATGAGTGGCTTAAGCCCCTCTTCTCCATGTGCTGTGATCCTGATCTGAATTGGAACTAGGGTGATAGTTAGATATGAGACTCAGGCAGCAGCTCATTGAACAGTGAAAACAGCTTTATTTACAGACTAGGAATAAGGCCCGTTGTGGAAATAAATACAACGGGCTCTAGAAAGAGGCTCTGGGAGAGTGCCACGGCTTTGGGCACTCAGTGACAATTTGCTGTGGCAATCTCAGCAGGGTATAATGACAGAGTCCACCATTTTCTCCAGAGGAACTGATCTTTGCTACCTGAAGAGCAGTAGTAATTTTGAGTGATCTCCAGCCCACCCCCAAGATTGGTAACAGTGGTTCCCCAGGAGGGAGTGGCTGGTTTGGAGGGTGGAGTCTATGGCATTGTACCTGTCTGAGGTCCCACCCCTCCTCAACACTCACCCTCTCCAGGTTCGACCCCTCAAATCTCCAGGAATTTCCCAACCTGGAGTTGACAACCCTATCTCCCTCCCAGCCAACCATCAACCTACCTTTAGTTTTCCATCTCCTCCCCCCTCCCTCCTAGAGAGCAGTTGTAATTTTGAATGATCTCCAGCCCCCACCTGGAGATTGGCAACAATGGTTCCCCATCAGGGAATGGCTGGATTGGAGGGTGGAGTCTATGGCATTGTACCTGTCTGAGGTGCCACCCCTCCTCAAACCTCACCCTCTCCAGGCTCCATCCCTCAAATCTCCAGGAATTGTCCACCTGGAGTTGGCAACCTGATCAGGACTGGGCCCAATGAGTTTTCTCCCAAAGGCCAACATAGGTGTGGAAAGGGCCTTTTACTGACAGAGGAGAAAGTACAGGTACCAACTTTGATTAGGGAAATACCTGGAGATTTGGGAGTGGATCCTGTGGAGGGAAGCATTTGAGGTGTTTGTGGAAGCACTCAGCAGGGTATAATGCCATAGAGTCTACCCTCCAAAGCAACCATTTTCTCCTGGGGAACTGATCTCTGTCATCTGGAGGTCAATTGTAACAGTGGTAGATCTCCAGGTCCCACCTGGAGATTGGCAGCCCTAGGGGAAAGTCAGCAGGGAGTTGAAGAAAATGGTCTGATGGTCGCTGGCCCACCTTGTTAACCAGCCAGCCATGCTGAAGCTAAGCAGGAGAAAGAGCCTTTTTCCATTTATTCTGACAGGAAAGTGGCCATTGGGGAGGGGGTTATGGGCGGGGGAGGGGGTTATGCTGAAAGTCCTTTGTTTTTTTACTCACAGAACCAAGCTTGGCTGCCTACCAACAGCCACTGAGGGGACAGTCTCTCACAGGAGTCCAGAGAACTATCTTCCTCAGGAGAGAGAGCTGTCTGCCAGGGGGAGTGGGTGGGGAAGAGGAGCAGACCCAGCACCCGGCCAATGTCACGCGAGTACTCTTGAGTGGTGGCTGATGGGCCAATGGCTGAGGGAGGGCATTTTACAGCCAATGGGAGCACATGGAATCTTGCGAAACCAAAAGATAATTATTTATAAGGAGAGATAGGACAACAGCGAAACTAGAGAGCAACAAGCTCCTTTTTAAACAGTCCGGGCTTGGTAAGCCACACCCATAAGTAAAGAAAGGACCAATCACAGTATGTACATAAAGACCAATCATATTGTTTCCCTGCTGCACATATCTTGTTTCCTGATTGGATAACTACACAGAGCATCCAATCAGTTTGTGTTGTTCAGGATACCAGGTTTCAATGAGAGCTGGAATCAAGTTCCTACATTTATGTATAGCAATAAATAACAGTAATATTCTGGTATTTGAGCAAAAATTCTATGCTAAAACCAGCTTCTACCATACAATTTTTGCCCAAATACCAGAGTGTCGCCCAGAAGTCACTGGCGTGATGACATTACTTCCTGGCCTGGGCCTTCCTCTTTTTACTGGTAAGTCCCCCCCGCTGGCCAGCTGATCAGTGGCTAAGGGGCAGGGCCTGGTGGAGGGAGACCCGAGGCTCCACCAGGGGTCTGGCAACCCTAATTCAGATAGGGTTGCCAGCCCCCAGGACTGAGCAGGGGTACCCCTGTTTTGGGGGCTCCAGTCCACCCTTGGCCAGCTCCGTCTCCTCCTGACAGATTTAAAGGGCTTCAGCTGCTTAGTGGGGACCATGCATAGGCGTCATCTTCAGGGGGGCTGGGGAGCTCAAGCCTCCCCCGAAAGTACTGAGCCCCCCCCGGAGGCAACTGGTGTCAGCCAGAGCCTTGCTACCCCCCCTCCCGTCCTCCACCCCATTTTGAAAGTGGAGGGTTTTCCCCTCCGCTTTCTGAGACTGTTCGGCTGGGCTGGGAGGGAAGTCAAGGGGTGAGGGCTTGCTTCCTCCTGGAAGCTAAGCTCCACCCACAGTTCTCAGCAGCCCCGCTCAGTTCAACGTGGAGAGCTGCACGTGGAGGCTAGCTTCGAGGCAGCACATGCTGCCTCTGCTTGCTGCCGCCACCAGCCTGAAGGGTAAGTAGGTGGGGGGTGTAAGGAGTGGGGGATTGTTTCAGGTGGGGGGGGAGCCCAGGGCTGCAGCCACCCAGCCATCCTGCAAGTCCAAGCAGGGGAGGTGGGAGAGGATTGGAGGATTGGGGAGGGGAGCTGGGCAAGAATGGAGGGAGGGAGAAGGTGGGGGGCCCTTCTGTGGCCTCTGGTTGCCCCTGCCATCGGTGAGTGGCTTGCTTTCTCCTGCAGTCCAGTTTAAACTGGGCTGCAGGAGAAAACAAAACCCAGGAACCCTTGTGCTGCACGGAGCACATTGCTCCAGGATACAGAAAATCCTGGGCTCACTTTCTCCTGTAATTGGGAGGGGGGCTGCGCTTTCTGTCCCTCTCTTTCTTTCTGTTTCTCTTTCCCTTTCCCTTGAGATGTGTGAGAGCTGGAAACGCTGGGAAGCTGCCCCACCCCCACTCCAGGCTGCTTCCCTTCCAGTCTGACTTTCTTCCCTTCCCTTCCCTCTGTCTTTCATTTCTCTCTCCCAATCTATATGTTTTTTCCCCCAGCTTCCCCCCTCTCCCTTGCTAAAATAGCCCCAGTTAGGATTGCCAGGTACCCCCTGGCCACCTCTGGGGGATGAGGGGAGGGTGGCCCAATCCAGGTTAGGAAACTCCTGGAGATTTGGGAATGGAGTCTGGGGAGGACGGGGACCTCAGTGGGGCACAATGCCATAGAGTCCACCCTCCAGAACATCATTCCCCCCCCAGGAAAACTGATCTCTTTAGACTGGCAATGAGCTGTAATTCCAGGGGATCCCCAGGTCCCACCTGGAGGCTGGCATCCCTAGCTCCAGTGCTGAAATTGGAAGCTCTGGTTCTGCTGTGTGACTTGGTGCATGCAAACCTCTGGCATTGGCTTACATTTGCCAAACCACCCAGGTGGAGGAGGGGAGGGGTGTCATTCTACCAAAAATGAGAGTGTTTGGGTTTCTCTGTGAGTTTGAGGACTGGAACTGGCACTGAAGTGAGATTGGAAAAGTTTGTGTGGCTTTCTTGTGTTACAGTAATAATTATGCTACAATACAGTTTGTTAGTCCTAAAGGTGCTCCTGAGTGTTTTACTATTTTGTATGCTATGGCAGTGATATGAGAGCCAACTGAGCTGTGGGTCCATCTCATGCTACTGACACCTTGCCCAAATGGTTCTGGGCATTAAAGCGCACTTGCCCTGGTGTGATGTAAAATGCTAGCAAGTCATAGCCAACTCATGGTAACCCTGTAGGATTTTCAAGGCAACAGACATTCAAAGATGATTTGCCATTGCCTGACTGTGCATCATGTCCCTGGTATTCCTTGGAGATCTCCCATCCAAATACTAGTCAGAGCTGACTCTGCTTAGCTTCCAAAATCTGATGACATCAGGCTAACCTGAGCCATCTGGGTCCATGGCATGGTGCTGTGTGGGTGCTTCCCAGGCAATAATCTTCAACCTATTCTTGGAAGCCACAATCATTAGGAAAGAGCCATGTGATAGAAGTGTAATAATAATTTACTCATAGTTGCAAGAGCCAATAAGATTTGAGTTTGATGGGGGATTGGGCAAATTGATCTAAGGAACTGAAAGAAGAGAAAGTATTAGCAAGCTCAGTGGTTAAGGATTTGAATAGAGCTCTTTATAGTCCAATCCTGAGGACTCTGAGAAAGAATGTCTGAAAATGTCATACAGGTTTCTGTGGACCTTGCAATAGCATTGTAGCTAACCCCAACTAAGAAACTTCCATGCTGTTTCTATAATTTCTCAAATGTACTTCACACCAACTGTGCATCTCCATTCCTTTCTAATTCCTCTCAACTATGTACAGCTTTCTATGTTGTGCTTCATTTGGACTGCTTTGCTTTCTCAGTTCCTAGCCCCCTTCTTTTCTATAACCATGGATCTACATCCCCTTCCTCAAGCCTTGCTGCTTGTCCCAACTCTCTAAAGTCAGACCAGTTTGGCCAGTGGCAACCGAAAATACATCTGTCTGTCCAGGAAGTTCAACTAAATGCCACTAGAGGTTTTGTCACCACTGCTACATCACTTAATGCATTACAATATAGGTTCATGTTCAGGCTATAATTTATGATGTTTTAGTTTGGGAAGATCTGTGTTCTTGGTCACATCAGTTGGTGCTATTTTTTTCCTGTAAAATCCTCTTCCATCCCAATGGACTCTGCTGCTCACATGTTGTCTGTCAATCCCCTCTTTATTCCACCCTTCCTCCAGTCTCCCTTCCCTTATATTGACCTCACAACAATGGCAATATCACCCAGCCTGATGAAGGGGGCTTTGACTCTTGGAAGCTTATTCCCTGAAACTCTTGTTGGTCTCTAATCTGCTCCTGGACTCAAATCTAACTGTCCCAGTATCACCGAGTAAGTGTCATGCAAAATGTAGATCTGAACATGGGTCTCCTCAGTCCACACTGGTCTTCATGCCATTGGTCCATCTACTTCAGCATGGTCTGCTCTGATGCAGGTGAGCTCTACAGGCTCAGACAGAGAAAGATCCTTTCCAACAGCTGTTCTCTTAGACCTCCTCGGTTTAAACCTTTATCCTTTGGCACGCAAAGCATGGTCTCTCTACCATCAGTCCATCAGTGTAATCATTGTCTGCTCAGACTGGCAGTGGTTCTCCAGGGTTCTTTGCAGAGGATTTTGCCCATGCCGTGCTTTGTTTCTGAGCCATTGGGGCTGGGGGGGGGAGGATGCAGGCGGGCTGCTTTTATTTGTAATGCAAAAGTATATTACCTCTTTCTAACAACATATGTCCATGCAAGATGTACATATGTTCACTGAAATATGTAAACAGGGCTTTTGTTTCTCCGAGTGGTGAGCAGGAAGAGAGGGAAATGGCAACAGATATGTTCTTGGTATGTACACCATCCAGGGAGAACACTTAACACTTAACTCATGTTTATGCCACACATCATTATCCTTGATTGGCATGCAGATCAGAGGCCTTTTAAAATTTCCTTTTGCCCTGTGTGCAGTCCAGAAGGAACATTGGCAAGGAATGTACACTCTATACGTGTGGTACAGTTTCAAAGGGACAACTAACTGGGATGTATAAAAGAAATGACAAGATTGCCCATTACAAACAATGGGAGAGACTTGAAGGCCCACTGGAGATAATAGGAGCCAGGAATGCCACATGGCTCCGCCTCCATAAATAGTGACAATGGCCTGTGATGTCACTGGCTCCTTCCTATGATGTCACTGGGCCTCGGTTCTTTTAAGGACCTAGCACAGCAATGCCTCTGGCCCAGCCCCAGCCCCCCTGGGAAATTGGAAAGTCTACGCCCTTGGGACCATGTGACCTGCAACCATCCTTCTCCTTCCCTCCAGCTAGACCACGTGGTCCCCACCATAAAGGCCAACAATAAAACTTTCTTCAAATGCATTAGAAGTAGGAAACCAGCCAGGGAGGCAGTGGGGCCCTTGGATGACCAAGGGGTAAAAGGACTACTGAAGGATGACAGGGAAATGGCTGAGAAGCTGAATGCATTTTTTGCCTCTGTCTTCACTGTGGAAGATGAGAAGTGCTTGCCACTCCAGAACCACCAATTTTGGGAGGGGGGTTGAAAGACCTGAATCAGATTGAGGTGACAAGAGAGGAAGTCCTACGACTGAGGGACAATTTAAAAACTAATAAATCACCAGGCCAAGATGGCATTCATCCGAGAGTTCTGAAAGAACTCAAATGTGAACTAGTGGATCTCCTTATAAAAATATGTAATCTTTTTTAAAAATCTGCCTCCATTCCTGAGGACTGGAAGGTAGCTAATGTCACTCCCATCTTTAAAAAGGGCTCCAGGGGAGATCTGGGAAATTACAGGCCAGTCAGTCTGACATCAATACCGGGTAAGTTGGTGGAAACTGTTATTAAGGAAAGAATGAGTAGGCACATTGATGAGCAAAAACTATTGAGGCAGACTCAGCATGGGTTCTGTAAGGGAAGATCTTGTCTCACTAACCTGTTAGTGTTTTTTGAGGGAGTGAACAAACATGTGGACAAGGGGGACCCAATAGATATTATTTACCTTGACTTCCTGAAAGCTTCTGATACAGTTCCTCATCAAAGGCTCCTAAGTAAGCTCAATAGTCATGGGATAAAAGGACAAGTCCTCTTGTGAATCAAAAACTGGCTTATAAATAGGAAACAGAGAGTGAGTATAAGTGGGAAACTTTCTCAATGGAGGGTGGTAAACAGTGGAGTACCACAGGGATCAGTACTTGGTCCAATGCTTTTTAACTTGTTCATTAACGATTTGGAATTGGGAGTAAGCAGTGAAGTGGCTAAATTTGCAGATGACACAAAGTTGTTCAGGGTGGTGAAAACCAGAGAGGATTGTGAGGCACTCCAAAGGGATCTGTCGAGGATGGGTGAGTGGGCGTCAACGTGGCAAATGGGGTTCAATGTGGCCAAGTGCAAAGTGATGCACATTGGAGCCAAAAATCCTAAATATAAATACACATTGATGGGGTCTGAACTGGCAGAGACTGACCAAGAGAGAGATCTTGGAGTCGTAGGAGATAACTCAATGAAAATGTCTAGACAGTGTGTAACTGCAGTAAAGAAGGCCAACGCTATGTTGGGGATTATTAGGAAGGGAATTGAAAACAAATCAGCCAGTATCATCATGCCCCTGTATAAATCATTGGTGTGACCTCATTTGGAATACTGTGTACAGTTCTGGTTGCCACACCTCAAAAAGGATATATAGCTTTGGAAAAAGTGCAGAGAAGGGCAACTAGAATGATAAAAGGGTTGGAAAACTTTCCCTATGAAGAAAGGTTAAAACACTTGGGGCTCTTTAGCTTGGAGAAATGACGGCTGAGGGGTGACATGATCGAGGTTTATAAGATTATGCCTGGGATAGAGCAGGTTGAGAAAGAAGTACTTTTCTCCCTTTCTCACAATACAAGAACTCGTGGACACTCAATGAAATTGCTGAGCAGTCAGGTTAGAACAGATAAAAGGAAGTATTTCTTCACCCAAAGAGTGATTAACAAATGGAATTCACTGCTGCAGAAGGTGGTGGCAGCTACAAGCATGGACAGTTTCAAGAGGGAATTAGGTAAACATATGGAGCAGAAGTCCATCAGTGGCTATTAGCCACAGGGTATAGATAGGAACTCTCAGTCTGGGGCAGGTGATGTACTCTATTCTTAGTGCTGGGGGGGGCAGCAGTGGGAGGGCTTCTAGTGTCCTGGCCCCACTGCTGGACCTCCTGATGGCACCTGGTATATTTTGGCCGCTGTGTGACAGAGTGTTGGACTAGATGGGCCATTGGCCTGATTCAACATTGGCTTCTCTTTTGTTCTTATGTTCTTAATCAGCTGAAGCCCTTTAAGGGGTGGCCAGGCAGGTGGTCATTCTTGGGGTAGGGCTTGAGGGCATCCCCACCCACCCCTGGAATGCCCCCAAGTCCCCCCATTGGAGTGAGGATGGGACCTGGCAACCTTAAATTGGGATCACACATGCCTGGGAGTTCCAAGTTCCAAGGCTGGACCCCGTTGCATGCATTTTATCAAAATGTTTGGCTTATCAGTGTTTTCACACATGCAAATTTTTGCAAAACCCTGATGGAAACATATTCCGCAGGCATGCAAGTCATTTGGTGCCAAACTGAACAGACCAGTGACTGGCTTCTATCTGATCAACAGTCAGACAAATTAAGTTTGGCCATCAAACACATTCATGGAGAAATTCACAGCAAGATTTTCCTATGTGGTCAAAATATTCCAGTTGCAACTGGTTGCTCTAACACATTATCCAGTGATGTGTGAATGCAGCCTGTGAGTAAGCCCTATTGAATGCAACTAGACAATGAGTGCACTATGAGTGGTGTAAGGGGTGCTATCCCATAATGTACATTAATAGTGTAGCAATTTTAGATATGCAGGGCTGTGGGGCCATGTCTAGCATTAGCTGAAAAAAGAAACATCCATTTCGAAGATGTGGTTAGGGAACTGTCTAGCATTAGCCATAGAGACGAAGGTTAGAGCACCATAGGTTGGGAGACACGTCTGGCTCCGAGGAGTGTGGTCTGCTACTCATCTGCCTTGCCTTACCTCATTAGCTTGGCCTGCTCCTGGCATCCCTCATTTGGCAGGCGATCTGTTTGTTGGCTGCCTGCATCCCTCCCAAGCTGACCCCTGCAGACCGAGGTGAGTCGCAACCGGCAGGCGACCATCCCCTCAACCTGGGTTCATGTGGCAATGGCATATGCTGTGCTTTTTGGAGCTGTCGTAGCCTGGGTGCCAGCAGGCCCTCACTGGCACTGCCGGGAAGAGTTGGAGCTGAAGGTTGTCCAACCTGCCCGTCCTGGCCATGCAGCATGCTCTCCAGGTGGGCAGACGAGAGGTGGCAGCGGCGGCAGCAGGGGGGGGGCGTGCTGCATAAGCTAAGGTGAATGAGTTCAGTGCTCTGGGTGAGCTGATTTTTAAGTTGCAATGCACAGATGTTTACCTCAGCCCAAAGCACTGGTGTGACTGATGGCCATGTGTTTGGCTGGCCAGCCTTGCGTGGCTCTGGGCAGCAGCAGGCTTTCGTCTCCACAGCTGAGGCTAGCTAGCAAGGTGGCAGGGTGGCTCCTCCTTGCTGAGCATTGCCCTCCACCGCCACCCCCCATGCTGGTATGCCAAAAGAAAGGTGTGGGTGGTAGCATGGATGCAGTGCTGGAGCGCTCCAAGGCAGCTCCGGGTGTTTCGCTAGCCTGCCAGCCCAGCCTCCCAAGGGCAGAGAGGGAAGGGGGAGAGAGAGCACCAGGCCTGAAGGAAGGGAACTGCCAGCCAACCTACAGGCCTTGGGCCCCCACCTGACAGCTGCTCTGCTCTGCAAAAGAGGGAAGGAGGGAGGGAGCCAACCAGAGCTTCCCCTGCCCACTCCAGAACTCCACCCGGCAGACGAAGTCGCACCTTTACCTGCCTGGCAACTGGGACGCATGCCCTGTCCGGCCTCCCTTCTCAAGCCTTGGTGCTGCTGCACCCTGTCTTTTTCCGCTGGATGCCCCCTTCCCCTGCAAGCTTTTTCAATCTTCCATCCAAAGTGCGCCCTGGGGTGGGGATTGATTTGTTGGCATGGGGCATTTTCTTGCCCTTTGGAGATCAGTTCTAATTCTGGGAGATCTCTAGGTCCCACCTGGAGGTTGGCAATCATGTTTACTCCTCCAACTTCTGGACCTTCAACGTTCCTGCTCCCCCAGGTTACAGTTCCATAGCAGCTTTTCTTCCCTTCTCCCCCAAACCATAATTACTCATTTTAAGATTTCAATGTCAGCTATGCCTTAAGTGATTTCTACCTCATCTCTAAATTTCCCTTTCTGATCTGCTCTTTCAAAGCTCAGGACTGTTCAGCCCTCCACCACCACCAATTTTTTTACTTCTTGAGAACTCATCTCTGTGTGACTTCTCTGCTCCAATTGGATCTGCACAATTTAGAATATTACTCTGTTGTAATGATAATTCACATCCTAGATTTTTTCCAGCATTGTGCTGTACCCACATACACATCATGTCCTTTGCCACGAGTTTCAGTGGGTTTTCCATGAGTTTGGTCCCCTCTTCTGTCTTTTCTTTGGACTTTGTGTTTTCTGCCTTAAGCTTATGCCCATATTTGACTCATTTTGCCCTAATCTCCTGATATCTTGTTCCTCTGCTGGCTATTTCTCTTCTAGCAGCTGAATGCTTTTGAGGCATATGTTGTTTTCACACGGCAAAATCCACTTGCAAATTATTGTTAAAGTATATTGAAAATGGATTGAAAGTATAGTTAGTATTCAGCATGTGTACATAGATTACCTTCTAAATTAATACTCTATATTTTCCATCTGTCCTGCTACATCTCCTCATTATTCAGAGACTTGAGCACTGTGTCTCTGATCTCCTGTTAAGGCCAGGTGGAGCCTGAGCGGTGGGTGTTGCCTTCTGACACACTTCTGGTGATGTCAGGGGGTGTGGCATATGCAAATAAGTTATGCCAATGAGTTATGCTAATGAGCTCCTGCACCTCTTTTTCTATGAAATGACCCCTGTATCTTGCCAAAAGTCAGCAATAAACTTACATTGCCACCAGCAGTGTGCAAAAGAGCGTTTCTCCCCACATTTTTTCCAGCACAATGGAGAATGATCTGAGGATATTTTAGCAGCTTCGTGGAGATGACTGGAGAGGTCAGTAGTTTTGAGGACCAGATATTTTTCCATTGTGTGTCTGTGACAGTGATATCACAATCCTGTTGACATTTTTGTTGGAACCTCAGTGGTATATCTCCATTCAGGTGTATGAGAATGTTGTATGTTTCGGTGATTAGACCTTTATAGTTTCTATAATGTACTGGGTTCATAGATGTGTTGAGTGAATCAGGTCATAGTTTATTTGGAAATTAGTGAAGACTAATGACAAAGTAGCAGGACCGAAGCCCTGCTTAAATCCCCAAACAAAACCACATTCCCAAAACACACACACCCTGTGATTGGTTATTTATAGTGTACCATCTCCATAGGACCCATCTCGGGTCCGGGCACTCCTATAGGTCCGTTTCAGGATCCTAGGGTCTATTGTTCCTATGGGTCAAAGCTCTGTGAGTTCGCTTGATCATGTGCGAGTCCAACCCCGTGTGCAGTCTTGGATGAGTACACAACACCCCTTCCCCCAAGGTTCACACTCTCCTAACAGACAAAATCTCTTAGGTACACCGGTGGCCATCGGTCCTTGGTCGAGTGGCGTAACGCGGGAACTGGGGCCGGCTGTTCGGGGGTTTGCGCTGGTAGCTGAGTTGGGGCAGGTGCCCTGTCAGTTTCTGGGGCGCTGGCCAACTTGGGTTCCCCGCCTCTGTTTCCTGCTGGCAGGGCGCTTGCTCGCGGGTCGGGGACTCATTCTTGCTGTCTCCTGTTTCCTCTGGGTCCATGGGAAGGAGTTGGCGTCGGAGCTGATCAATGTGTCTCCTCCACTGCTGGCCATCCTCTGCTGAGACCTCATATGAAAGGGGCCCTGTCACTCGGACCATCCTGGCCAGAAGCCATGCAGGGCCCTGGGAGAAGTTCCTGGTGTAGATGAGGTTGTCCGAGAAGAAGCTGCAGGGAGTTTCTTGGCTTTCTGATGCTGCGCTGTGTTCCGGGGCCCAGACCGGCTGGAGTCGGTCTAGCCAGGAGTTCTGTGGGGCTGCAACCGGTGGTGGGGTGGGGTGTAATGCGCTGGTTGAAGAGGAAGGCTGCAAGCTTGTAGTCCCAGTCGCCCTGGTCCATCCGGTGCAGAGAGTCTTTAATTGTTTGGACCATGTGTTTGGCCTGACCATTGGTTGCAGGGTGGAATGGTGTGGAGCAGATGTGTCAGATACCATAGTAACTCACAAATTCCTGAAACTCCGAGGAGGTGAAGGCCATCCCATTATCCATTACTAATGAGTCTGCGATGCCATGTGTGCTAAATATCCTCCACATTGACTTGATAGCTGCGCGGGATGAGGTGGAGGGGACCAGGACCACTTCTAGCCACTTGGTGTAGGAGTCCACCAGGATGAAGAAGATTTGCCCCTGGAAGGGGCCTGCAAAGTCCAGATGTAGTCTAGCCCACGGCTTGTGAGATGACTCCCACGGGTGCACTGGGGCCCTGGGAGGCTCAGGCCAGGACTCCTGGCACATCTGGCAGCACTTCACTCTGTCCTCTATTTCTCCATCCAGCCCCAGCCACCAGATATAGCTTTGTGCCAATGCTTTCATTCGCATGATCCCCGGGTGCATCTTGTGCATGTTGAGATCCACATGTTCTGTAAGTCTGGCTAGATGTATTTGATCTGGTGACAGGTAGCTGTCAGCCAGGAACCTCTGTAAGAGCTGGCTATAACTGGTTCAGGGCAGTCTTGCCACTGCTATCACAGTGACTCAGCACTGAAGCCGGATTGGCTAGTGTTTGTATAAATGTACAGTGAGTGATGTACAGTTTCTCCTCCTCATTTGTATGATTGCAGCAGAGCACTTTGACACTCTGTTTGATGGTGGCTGTGGTGTGTAAATAAATGTATATACGTTGCACCTAGCTGAAGCCTCCAGTATTTATTTGGATACTCGCACTCTCTTCTGGCCCCCTCCGTGTCTACCACTTCTGCTGTTCGAACCCGCAACAGGGTTATGGGCCCAGCCTACGGTTGGCTGTGCATGGAGTAAGTTGGAGCTGTTGGGAGCTGTGGAAGCAGTATCTGTGGAGTTGTCTGTCTGCTGTAGCTTTCTTTGCTGGAGAGAAAGCAGTGTCTAGCCGTGCTGTCTGAGAAGCAGGCTGGAGGAGCTGTGAGCTGGAGGAGCTGGAGGATGGTTGCAGTGTGTGGGAGTCCTGTGTTAAGGAGGACGCCAAGCAGCCGGAGCCGAGTGACCAGCAGCTGGGCGCTGGGAGCAAGCATCATGGCTCAGGTACCTACTTCCCAGCTGGTTGAATAGCTCACTTCTACTAACTATAACAATTGGGCACTTAAAATGAGGTTCTTTCTTGTGAAAGAGGGGCTTTGGAAGTATGTTAATGACCCTCCCGAAGACCCAACACCACTTGATGACAAAAATGATGAAAGAGCCCTAGCACTGATTGTTTTGAGCATCAGTGACGATCAGCTGGTTTATGTCGCTCATGCTGACAGTGCTGAAAAGGCTTGGACTTCATTAAAAGACGTTTATCAGCAGGCTAATGTCAGGTCTCTTATCTCGTTAACCCAGTGTTCGTATAGAAAGCTGCAAGCACCCTAGGAGCCTGTGAAAGACCATCTCAAGGTCCTGATGGATTATTTTCGTCAGCTTCAGGAGCGTGGCAAATTTTTTGAAGAGCTTGATAAAATGTACATCATCTTATCATCGTTATCGCAAGCATTCGACACAATTTTGCCTGCATTTGAGTCGGTGGATGAAAAGGTTTTAACAGTCCAGTTCATCACCGATAAGTTGATGCAACATGAGGAGCTGTCAGGCACTTCAGAAAGTCAGTCAAACACCAGGCTTCATAAGAAGATAGCGTTTATTCGAACAGCAATTCTAAAGGCATATTAACATTCTATTGTCAGGAATAAAGCACACAAAGGAACATCTACAGATATACCCCACTGAGCTAGCCCCCCCTTAGCATCTACCAATGGCTACATAGCCCGTGCGCGGGAACTAGGTGCGAAAGTTGTTTAAGCCATAAAGGGGCCCAGCTGTCCACACCAGAGAAACCGAAACCGTAGGACAAGGCCATTTGGTTCAGATAGGAGATAGCCCAGGCTGGGAATCACACTGTAACCTAGGCAACCTACCCACCTCCCACATTCCAAGCATGAGAAGTTACAGACCATCTTACCCTCCTTCCCTCCCTTACATCTTATGGCAGGATCACCTGACATTCTGCCCCTCTGATGATAAACCCCCACCCTTCGGCTTCAAGGGGTACAGCTTGTGAAATCTACGGATTAACTGGGGGGCCCAAACATTTTCCACCCTCACCCCTCTGTTCAGGCCCAAAATCCACCCACTCAATCAGGTAATACAGTTTCTAGAAATCTTCGAGTCCAGGATTTGCGGTATCTCATAGGTGGTTCCCCTCCCACCATCGGGGGGGAGCAGGTCTCTTCGGTCTCCATTCGTTTTCCTCAGGCGAGCATCTTAAAAGTCTGAGGTGGAATACAGGATGAATAGATCTCAGTGATTTAGGCAGTATTAGCTCAACAGTCACATTATTCAAAACACGTTTGATTTCAAAAGGTCCAATATATTTCCACCCTAGTTTTTTGCTAGGCTGCACCCTCTTCAGATTCTGCGTGGAGAGATACACGAACTCCCCGGGTTTCAGGGTCCATGTTGTGTCCCGTTTCTTGTCGGCGTGCTCCTTGTAAACCGACTTAGCATCTTCTAAGGTTTGAGCCAGGAGCGGCCATGCCAGCTGGAGTTTTTTACACCAATCTCCTGCCTCCCCCTGTGGCAAAGTTGGTGAAGCCAGGAAGGGAAGTGGCAGGGCCTCATAACCGTGTACAGCTATAAAAGGGGACATCCCTGTAGATGCATGACACGTGTTATTGTAACAGAACTCAGCTAGGGGCAATAACGATTCCCAATCATCCTGTTGAAAGTTAGTAAAACATCGTAAGTACTGTTCAAGAGTTTGATTCACCCGTTCCGTTTGTCCATCAGTTTCCGGGTGATACGCACTGCTCAACGCTCTTTCTACCCCCAGTAGTGCCATCAATTCCCCCCAAAACTGCGAAACGAACTGAGCCCCCCTGTTTGAGACCACCTTCCCGGGTAGAGTGTGGAGTCTCACAACGTACTGCAGAAACACCTTTGCCAGTTTCTTTGCTGAGGGGATGGACTTGAAAGGAACAAAATGTGCTTGCTTGGAAAACGTGTCGACCACAACCCATATCATGGTTTTTCCCCCACTTGGGGGCAAATCAGTGATAAAGTCCATAGACACAACCTCCCAGGGGCGAGATGGGGTCGGCACTGGCTGCAGGGGTCCAGGTGGCTTCTCGGGGCGATGTTTACTCATGAGGCATGTCTAGCAGGTTTGCGTAAACAAAGACAAGTCCTTTCTCATCCCCGGCCACCAAAATTGTCTCTGAAGCAATTGCAATGATTTAACAAAGCCAGTTTGACCCGCTAGTTTAGAACCGTGCGCCCATCCCATAACCTCCCCCGGCAGGGAAAGCGGAACGAAAAGCTTCCCGTTTTTCCACCAGCAACCCTGGTCGTCACTCGCCACCCCTCCCTCCTTTGTTAGGGAGGCATGTTCAGCCTCGGAAAGTTCTGACGCGAACTTCAGCTCCCAGGGGGAAGCGAGGGGGAGTGGAAGCGGGGTCTTGGCTTTGCTACGAGTCATCACCAGCCCCCCCAGTTGCGAGGGCGTGAACACCGAGTCACTGATCACCTCCCTCTTGGTGTCGTGCTGCGGAAGGCGGGACAGGGCGTCTGCTAGCGAGTTTACCTTCCCTGGGAAATGGTGCAATGTGAAGTCAAATTTTGAAAAGAAGTTGGCCCACTGTAGTTGCTTTGCGTTCAGGGACCGAGGCGAGCGCAGCAACTCAAGGTTTTTGTGATCAGTCCAAACCTCAAACGGCACTCGTGCCCCCTCTAGCCAATGTCGTCAGGTGGAGAGAGCCAACTTTATTGATCCTGCTTCCTTCTCCCACACTGACCAGTTCCATTCTGTGTCATTAAACTTTTTGGACACATAGGAGAGGGGGTGCAACTTCCCATCCTCCCCCTCTTGCAAAATGCCCCCCCCATAGCGACGTCCAAGGCGTCAACATGTACTATGAATTTTTTTGACTCGTTGGGGTGCGCCAACACAGGTTCAGACGTGAACAGTGTTTTTAATTGTTTGAACGCCCGCTGGCAGTCAGCAGTCCAGTTCAATTTGGCCCCTGGCCAGGTGCTCTCGGGGCCTTTCCCCTTCGTCTTAAGTAGGTCAGTGAGGGGCAGGGCTACCTGTGTGAAATTCGATAAAAACGATCTGTAAAAATTCGCGAATCCGAGGAACGCTTGGAGTTGCCTCCGCGTTCTGGGGGGTTCCCACCCCACCACGTCCTGGACCTTTTCAGGGTCCATCTCAATTCCTTTCTGTGAGATGCGGTAGCCCAGGAGCGAAATCTCCGACCGATGGAACTTGCACTTAGAAAGTTTGGCATACAGTTTGTGCTTGTGCAACGTTTGGAGTACATCCCTGACGAGTTTCACATGGGATTTCATACCGGGGGAGTACAGTAAAATGTCATCAAGGTAAACAAGGACCCCCTTGAATAGATATTTGTGCAGCACCTCATTAATCAAATTCATAAACACCCCAGGGGCCCCTTGTAAGCTGAACGGCATCACCAAGTATTCGAATTGACCTAGGGGGGTGTTAAAGGCAGTCTTATATTCGTCTCCCTCTCTGATGCGCACTCGCAAGTAAGCATCACGTAGATCAAGTTTGGAAAAAACCTTCCCGCCTGCTACTGCGGCCAGCAAATCTTTAATCAACGGCAGTGGATATGCATTGGTTGCTGAGACTGCATTGAGGCCACGGTAGTCTGTGCACAATTGGAGTCCCCCGTCCTTCTTCTTCTGGAATAGGACGGGAGCAGCAAAAGGTGAAGAGGCCGGCCGTATAAACCCCCTCTCTAAGTTCTTATCTATGAACTTTCTGTGCTCCACTTTCTCGGCTGGGCTCATGGAGTACAGCTTCCCTTTTGGGAGTTTCTGGTTGGGTAACAGCTCTATGGCACAGTCAGAGTTGCGGTGGGGGGCAACTCGTCCGCCTCCTCTTCCCCGAACACCACAGATAAGTCCCGATACTCTCGTGGGATCGTGTTGCAGTCTGCCTCAACCACCCCCACCACCACGAGGCTGGGCTCAGTTTGTTGAGGTCCCCAGTCGCCCTTCCAGGTATGGGTCTCACACCATGGTGAAATGAAATTAACAATCCCAGCCTCCCATAGTATGTGTGAGTCGTGATCAAAAAACCATGGACTCCCCAAGACAAGGGGAAATCTTGCGGCGGAGGTCACAACGAATGGTCGCACCTCCCAGTGTTTTCCCACTCCCATCCGCAATGGCACAGTCTCATATTTACAGGGTTCTTTCATAGTAGAGCTGTCCATTTGGGTAAAAATCAGTGGCTCTGCCAGCTTTATTACTTTGGCTCCCAACCCAGTAACTTGGGAGGGGTTGATAATGTCTCTCCCACACCCCGAGTCTACCAACGCTCTCACCTTCATGTGAGTCAGTAGACCCGGGTCCATCAAAGTCACGGTTATAAAAAAAAGGGAAGAGGATTTGCTCACCGGATTTAGCGCCTGAGAGTCAGGGACCTGCTGTTCAGCGCTGTTTACAGCAGGTCCTTCTCGTTTCCCGCCACCGTGGCGGCCTCCTCTTCCGAGGACTCGGTTTCTTCTCCCAATGGGGCGACTTGTAGGGCCCTTGCGCCCCTCTGCTTTCCCAGAGGTTTTGGTGTAGACGTCTCGAACTTCTTTTTCAGCCCCTTTGTGGCACTTGGCGGGGTGGAAGACCCTGTGCAACTTGCGGTGAAGTGGCCTGTTTCTCCACACTTTAGACACAGCCCTTGCTTCATCCAGCTCTCGCACGTCCCGTCTTTCAGCCGTTGTGCCGGGTTCGCCTGCCGGCTCTTTGGGGGGGTGACATTAGGTTGGGTCGTCTTCCCTAAGGCCGCTGCATCATCAAGCTTGATGGCTTTCAGCCGAGTCTCTGTAGCTACCGCTTCTTTCATCCAGCTCGATAAGGTTTCCGGGTCCCTTCCTCACATAATCGTGCGACGGATCTCCGGGTTCAGCCCCAGCCGGTACTGTTCTGCTAGTACTCCATCGGGCCAGCCCCAGATCTTGGCGGCATGTCTTTGGAACTCCGCTGTGTACTCTCTCACGGACTTCATCCCCTGGCTAAAGGCACGAAGGAATGCCCAGGCGGCCTTGTTCGCGTTAGCATCTTCGAACTGATCTTTCATCGTCCACATTAACGCATCCACCTCCCTCAGTTCGCGTCCGTCTTCCTGGTGTAGAGCAATGTACCAGTCGGCTGCAGCATCTTTCAGGTGGGAGGCGATGGCGTCCACTATCCGTTCTTCATTTGGGAATAGGTGGCCCCAGTTCTCAATAAATTTCTCCGCCCTTACCAGGAAAAAGGAGAATTTCTCGGGCATACCATCAAAAGTGGCATCCAGCAACTCAGCTGGATTCCCCAACCCCTTGGCATCCCCGGTGGCCCTGGCGCCGGCGGCCCCGCAGGTGGGGCCCCATTTGTTGGTCTGGAGGTGCCCCAGGTTGCTCCGGCACACCTCCGGGTGGCAGTCCAGCCGGTAGCGGCAAGGGTCTCTGCGCTGGCAGTCCCGTGGGGTCTGGGGGTTGCCTCCTCTCCATTTCTTCCCTTATGCCGTCCGAAATCATTTTCAGGATCCGAGACAAGGACTCGTCTATTAAACAAAGGAGCCCCCCTTAGCATCTACCAATGGCTACATAGCCCGCGCGCAGGAACTAGGTGCGAAAGTTGTTTAAGCCATAAAGGGGCCCAGCTGTCCACACCAGAGAAACCAAAACCGTAGGACAAGGCCATTTGGTCCAGATAGGAGATAGCCCAGGCTGGGAATCACACTGTAACCTAGGCAACCTACCCACCTCCCACATTCCAAGCATGAGAAGTTACAGACCATCTTACCCTCCTTCCCTCCCTTACATCTTATGGCAGGATCACCTGACAGGAGCATCTTGCTGAATCTAGGCAGCATGCCAGGGAGTCTGGGCAGTTGGCCAAGGTGACCAGGCACAGTTCCAGGCAATCTGCGGAAGAGATACCAGCAAGCACCTGTGCTTTGGCTGTTGCCACCCTCCAGGAACAGTCCAAAGATACTACCAGAGGCAGCAAGAACAAGAGGAAATGTTTTTTCTGCGGCTCTACAAACCACATGGTCCGTTTCTGTCCTGAGAAGCGGAAGCAAGGAAAGAAACAGCCTGAGTCTCAGCATTCTGTAGCTATGGTGGGCCCTGTGGACAATTTCGTGGCTTCATCCTGGCTACTCGATTCAGGCGCATCCCAAACATATTGTAGGGATGAGGCACTGCTACACAATACAAGGACCTCTCCCTTAACGCATGTGAATCTTGCAGATGGCACACCTTCCCAGGTTACAGCTGAGGGGGATGTGTTTTTCCCCAACTTGAACCATACTTTAAAGGGGGTGATTTGTGTACCTGGCCTACAAAATAACTTGTTAAGCATTATGAGTTTGGACACTGCAGGGTTCTAAGTGGTATTTGCTAACAAGGAGTGTAAAATTATGAAAGCAGGTAAAGTGTGTGCAATAGGCAGGTTGCAAAATAATGTTTATGTGCTGAACAATACTAAAGAAAATGTACAAGCTGTTACCAATGTTAACCCCCACAATAACTGTCAACATTTGTTACACCGCCGTCTAGGTCATGTGAGTTTCAAAACTATTCAAAAGACCTTGGCCTGTAAAAGAGTGTAAAAACTACCTAGACTGTGAAATATGTTAGATGGCAAATTCTAAAGCATTTCCAGTCGCAAAACAGAGTTTAAGAGAGTCTCAAAAGCCTTTGGCTTTGGTTCATATGGATGTGGTTGGTCCTTTTCCAAAAAGCCGTTCGGGTAACAAATATGTGCTCATTATCACTGATGACTGGTCGAGATTTTGCTGGGTGTATGTGATGAAGTATAAGTCAGATGTCTTCTCAACCTTCAAATATTGGTATAAAAGAGTAAAGAATCAGTTTGGCAATGTGCTAGCCATCCAAACTGACATGGGGGGGGGGAATTTACCTCCAATGCCTTTGAGCACTTCCTACAACAAAAGGGAATAAAACATAGGGTTGCCAATGTTTGTACTCCAGCAGAAAATGGTGTGGCCAAGCGCAAAGGTGGGGTTCTTCAAAATATGATGTATGCAATGTTGAAGGATTCTGGCCTGGATATTGCGTTTTGGGCTGAGGCAATGAAAAATACCTGTTATATAAGCAACCGGATTTATTCACGCTCTGTAGAAGACATACCATACAGATTACTGTACAACCGTTTACCAAATCTGGAATACCTAAGGGTTTTTGGCTCCAAAGCTTGGGTAAACATACCTCTTGAGCGTGGGAGGAAAGGGGGAGCCAAAGCCAGAAAATTGGTCTTCCTTGGGTATCAGTCTGGCATGAAGACTTATAGGTTTGCTGATCAGTACAACAAAGTGAGTTTCAGCAGGTCTGCCTCTTTTTGTGAGCATGAAAACTGGGGGGAAATTCATGCTAATTAATTACCACAAATGGTTGCTTTACCTAGCTCTGATATCACTGAGGGTGTCAGTAATGAGCCTGTGATCAAACAAGAGCAACAACCTGTAAATGTGCAGTCTGATGGTGTGCAAAATGAGAAAGTAATACCAAGGGTTTCTATTCGCAGTACTAAGGGCATACCACCTGTAAGATATGGCTATGATGTCAATCATGTTTTCATTAAGGAGACTCAAACCTACAATGAAGTATTGCAAATGCCTACAGTTGAAAAGGCGGCTTGGTTTCAGAGTGGCCCTCATAAAAGCAGGGCAAAATAACATGAGAGTGGATCATTTTGTTTTGGCAAATGCACCCATCTCTGTGAAGGTTTACATAGCACGAACTCCTACTGTTGTGTGCAGTTAGAATGGGTTTTACAACTGCTAACTGATTTCAATGTAAACTATGTGTTACCTGTCAATGTTTTCTGTGACAATGTGGCTACACAACAGCTGGCTGATACACAGAGTATTAGAGTTAGAAGCAGGCACATTAACATTAGGTACATGAATGTTAAAGATGTACTACAGCAAGGTTTAATAAAATTAACCTATTGTGCTTCTAAGTCAAACGTAGCAGACTTGTTTACCAAGTGCCTTGATGTGAAAACGTTTATGGATTTAAAGATCAAATTGAACATCCAGATGCAGATTTAAGGGGGAGTGTTGAGATCCACATGTTCTGTAAGTCTGGCTAGATGTATTTGATCTGGTGACAGGTAGCTGTCAGCCAGGAATCTCTGTAAGAGCTGGCTATAACTGGTTCAGGGCAGTCTTGCCACTGCTATCACAGTGACTCAGCACTGAAGCCTGATTGGCTAGTGTTTGTATAAATGTACAGTGAGTGATGTACAGTTTCTCCTCATTTGTATGATTGCAGCAGAGCACTTTGACACTCTGTTTGATGGTGGCTGTGGTGTGTAAATAAATGTATATATGTTGCTCCTAGCTGAAGCCTCCAGTATTTATTTGGATACTCACACTCTCTTCTGGCCCCCTCCATGCCTACCACTTCTGCTGTTTGAACCCGCGACAGTGCAATGCGGTAAACACCCACTGGTGTAGCGGGGTGGGTATGACCACCCGGTTTCCCCACAGTAAGCAGCCCTTGTGGGAAGACAGCTCATCCCAGTGAGAGGAAAATGCTGCAAATTTTGGGCCCGGGCTGGAGGGCCACCTCCTCCCCACCCAGTTCAAGACCTGGGAGAGGATCCGGTCCCATGCCATGAGGTGGGCAACCTCAGTCACCTGGACAGGACAGTCGGGCAGGTCCTCCAGCAAAGTGATCTGGTGTGCAAGCATTGGGTCAGGGTCGCAGAATGGGAGTGGAAGGCAGCTAAGCCAGGCCAGTGGATAAGCGGCTACTGTTACCCCACCAGGAAGATAGACCAGCGGAGAACCTGGGGCGACAGCATCTGGGATGTCTGGCAGTCTGGAGCTAATAGTCCCAGCACAGGTTTGTGGTCCGTGACTACGGTAAATGGGTGACCATAGAGGTAATCGTGGAATTTTTTAACCTCCGCCACGATCGCCAGGGCCTCTTTATCAATCTGAGTGTAGTTGCGCTCAGCCAAAGACAAAGCCCAAGAATAGTATGCCACTGGAACCTCCTGACAGTTCGGGAGTTGATGCCCCAGGACAGCCGCCACCATGTAGGGGGAAGCGTCGCAGATGAGGACCACCGGAAGGGATTCATCGAAGTGGGTGAGCACAGCATTCGATGTCAGCAGCTCCTTCACTGCCTGGAATGCGGCAGCTTGCTGTTGTCCCCAGACCCAGGGGGACTGTTTGTCCAGCAGGCAGTGGAGTGGCTCAGCCATGGCGGCTTAAAGGGGCAGGAAGGAGTGGTAGATCAATAGCCCCAGAAAAGCTTGCAGTTCCTGTTTGGAAGAGGGTGCGGGTACCTGTACGATTGCGCAAATTTTCTCTGGTGTGGGATGGATGACCTGAGCATCTACTGCAAACCCCAAGAACTCCACCTGAGGCATCCCCAGCATGCACTTTTCCCATTTCACCTACAGGCCCGCATCCTGGAAACATTGAAGGACAGCCCGAAGCCGCTGAGCGAAGGTCTTGGAGTCTAGGGCCACGATCAAAACATCGTGGAAGAATGGCTGGATTCCAGGGATCCCTTTAAGGAGACAGTCCATGAGGTTTTGGAATATATCTGGTGCTACACTCACTCTAAACTGTAGCCTCCGCACCCGCTCTCCTGTGTGTCACGATGGTCTGGGCCTCATAGGTGGCATCATCTACCAGCAGCTGCTAGTACACTTGGGCCAGATTCAGTTTGCCGAAGATTTTCACGCCAGCCAGGGAGGCTAGAACATGGGTCTATAGTGCACTTATAATCTGCTTTGTCTATAGTGCACTTATAATCTGCACAGATCCAAACGTCCCTGTTGGGTTTGACCGGGGTGATGATGGGGGTTTCCCACTTGGTATGCAGCACTGATTCTAGAACCCCCTGGCCAACTAGGCAGTCCAGCTCCATGTCTATTTTGGGCTGCAAAGTGAATGGGACGCGCCGGGCCTTCATGTGGATGGGACGCACTGGTATATCACCCAAGCGTGCCATCAAACATGGCCGGGAACTTGTCACACACTGCAGTGAAGTTCTGCAGTCACACGTGGTTCACCCCAGTCATCTCAAGACCCAAGGGGGCAAACCAGGACAGTCCCAGTAAACACGTGAGCTGCTTCTCCACCACCACCAAGTCAAAGTGGCCCTCAAAGCTCTTGTAGCATACCCTGAATTTGCCCCACCCCTTGACAGCCACCGGGTTTTTTTGGAAGTCTCTTAGTGTGAGGCTGTCCAGCGTCTTTTATGGGTGTCCCCTGTGTGGACATAGTTTACGTAAGGTTTCAGCCGAAATGATTGAGAATGAGGAGCCGGTGTCGAGCTCCATCTTGCAGGGAGACCCCTTCGATATGCATGGTTAAGTGGATTTTGTTAAAGGTGGCTGGGGCAAATTCAGTACCTGAAACTGGTGGATGGTGTGGAGGTGTTAGCCTGATTACTCTAGATTATTACCAATATTGGGGAATTATGAATTATTATTAATATGCAATCGGCTAAGGGACCTTTCACCTCTATATACAGAGGTGCCACTCTTCCAGAAATACCAGTAACAGACAAGGAGACTCAGTTTTAGTTAAAATAATGTCTTTTACTGTAAATCTTCTTCACACACAAACAATACACAGTCACCCACACAAATATTCAGATTCTAGGAAATAAAGAGAGATTTTAAGCACGTTTGCATTAGCAGGAGATTCGTTGATTGGGATATACTTTACCTGTCTGAAGAGATGAAGCTTGCCAAATGGAAAAATAAGGGAATTCCAAAAAAATGGGGATTATGCTAGGAAAGGGGAGTGTGCAGACTGACCAGCAGAAAGCACAAGGTAGGCCTCAGCTGCAGACTAAGAGCCTGGGGTAGGATGGGTAGCAAGGTAGCTACTAGGAGTATAGGGATCATTGAGGGGGTGTAGAGAGAGAGACCATGTGGTCGGCTGTCCCCTTTTATGAGGGGGGCTTGGGAGGTTGGGCCAGGCTGGCCACATGTCCTAGTCATATGTCTCTTGGGGGTGGTCTAAACTGGTCACATGTCTTGGTCCACCTCCTCTGGGGTGTCACAGGGGGAGGGCTTGCTAGACTCCTCCCTTGACACAGCCCCTCTGTGATCTGTTTATGCAGTGAAGGTGAGGGGCTTAAAGGTGGGGCAGTATTGAGATCTAATTAAGCTTGTGGCAGAGACACCTGATTAGCATGATGAGTCAGTCACTAGCACTGATTGCTCCCTCTTGTCTTGAGGTTGCAGGATCAGTTGTCTTCCAGACAGGCAGGTGAGCTAATCCCTTTGTTAAGGAAAAGCTGAAGATAATCCTTTTTGTGTTTGATGAAGTTGTGGGGCAGGAATGTGTCAATGTTCTTGAAACATCTTCACTTTGAACAGCCATAGCAAATGGCTGCTGGTGTGGTACTTTGTTTGTGTACAGGAACATCTCTGAAACAGGGAAACTTCTTGGAAGCCATAAGCACACTATCTGGTGTGGGTGTGTTGGCATCTCACTCTGGTCACCATACATCATAGTCCCTTGGCACACATTATGCACAGTTCATAGTTCATAACAGAGCGAAAAGCTCCTTGCTGGCTAACAGAGGTCAGTTTCTCCCTGCTGTGCGGCTGGCTGATGTTGGTTTCCTCTAGAGTGGCAAACGCGTGCGAGGTGGCCCACTCTTCCGCAAGACCGGCACATGGCATCCCTGAAGCAGCAAGAGCAATGCTCGTGGTTCTCTCCACAGCTGGCGCACGGTGCTAGTGGGGTGGAACTTGCAGGGTGGTCATCGGTGTGGGGGCGAACCAGCCAGGGTTAGTGCTGGCTGAGGCAGAGGATGCCTTGTGGTCCCGTCGAGTTGGCCTATGCACCTGGTGGATTTCTTCCTCCTCTGATTCCTCTGAGGCGCATGTTTGGTGAGCCATGTGGCCATGGTGCTCGTGATGAGATTTTTCGTAGGCCGAGGCTTCACATAGGGCCTTGTCCAGGGTCAGATCATCGTGGCTGGCTAGCTTGTGTCGGAGCTTCGGCTCTCATAGGCCCATGATGAACTGGTTCAGGAGAGTGGGGAACTCACATTTCGTAGCCGCTCAGTGTAGGCCAGCCAGGAACTCAGTGGCTGATTCAGCAGAGTTCTGGACGCGTGCAAAGAAGTCCAAGTGTCTCGCCATTTTAGTCGGCTGCAGCGCAAAATGGTCTGTGAGCACCTTGACCAGTTCCTCATAGGTAGCCTCCACCAGGGACTTGAGAGCAAGCAGATCCTTCAGCAGCCATAGTGTGGTGACCCCGCAGGAGCTGAGCATCAGGGATTTCTTTTTCCCTTCATCCATGATGTTCTGGAAGTCGACATAGTAGTCCAGACGCTCGATCCAAGTTTCCCACATCTCAGGATGTGCAACATCGAATTCCGGAAGGTTTCCTGGAACGGCAGCCATGACTTGGGAGACAGCACATGACTGGGTGCTGTTGGGAGCAGTGTGGGGCATGGAGCTCAGGGGCTCGTCTCCGGTGCACAGTGTGATGCTCGGGTCTGGGTTGGCAGAGTTGCTCATCAGGATCCCATCCTCATCACCAGTATAATGTACTGGGTTCATAGATGCCTTGAGTGAATCAGCTCATAGTTTATTTGGAAATTAGTGAAGACTAAAGACAAAGTAGCAGGACCGAAGCCTTGCTTAAATCCCCAAACAAAACCACACCCCCAAAACACACACATCCTGTGATTGGTTAGGGTTAGGGCACTCCTATAGGTCCAGTTCAGGATCCTAGGGTCTATTGTTCCTATGGGTCAAAGCTCCATGAGTTCACTTGACCACGTGCGAGCCTGACCACATGTGTGGTCTTGGATGAATACACAACAGTTTCGATCCATAGGTTCAAGAAGATTTTCAAAAGAAGTTTGCTTTCTAGTGTTGGTTTTGTTAGGAGACCTGTTATGGATGAGATATCAACCAGGTGACTCGTATTGGCTTGTCTCCATATTCAGTGCTGCACATTTATGGTGCTTCAGATTCTTCAGGTTGCAGTTTCAAAGTTTTCCCAAGCTGGAGGGAATGGAAGAGGAAGAATCCAGGCTGCTTTCTGTTTCACCTTGTAACATCTCTGTCAGAGTCCAGCATGCTCTGGAGAAGCCCTGTGCTTCAGAATGTGGAGCGTTGCCACAACCCTCCTTCCTCTTCGTTTCTGAGAAATGCAAGCCTTGACCTACTGTAGCCTGCAACCATGGAAATGAAAGTCATGTTGACTCAAAGTGAGAGACCTACCAGGCTGGCGTCTTCCTTATGTTTGAAAGAATGGAAACCCTCAGCCCTAGCCTGGCACTTGGGGGCCTCAAGGAAACTGAGCAGGACATCAATGCCCTCGCCACATCTAAGTGCACACTGACTTCATATGGTAGCTCTCTTCTATCCATGCGATGCTAGACTTTGGTCATCACAGTGGATGCCTACAAATGGAATACTGTTCCCACATTTATTGCCTGCTGCCAAAACTTTTCAGGTTTCACAGTCTTGTTTTATTGTTTCTGGGAAGCCAGTTAAAACAAAAATTATTGTTGGGAAGCGAGTAAAACAAGAGAAAACCTTTCCCTACTGGATGTCTTACAATCCTAATAGATACTACTAATTCTAAAGGTTATAGATAGGGTTATTCTGCTTGTTGATTTTATCTGAATCTGCTTTTATCAAAATCTTTTCAGTGTTTTAAAAAGAAAACGGGCCTTTGTAGGATTTTAAAGGTATGGGATATTAGTGTTGTTGTTTTTATTATTTTTGATGGACGCTTGGTTTTTATAGTTTTGATTCCACATAAGCCATTTTGAGATCCTGAAGGGGATGAAAATTTGGGATATATAAATAAAAACACAGAAAAGGCAATGTGGTGCAATGGTTAGATGGTTGCATTAGAATGGAGAAGACCTGAAGTTTTTTTAAAAAATTGATAAGCCACAAAGCTCCCTTTGGGCCAGTCACAGTCCCTCACTCTAACCTAGCTAACAGGGTGGTTGTGAAGATAAAATAGAGGAAGAGAGGTGGGGTTAAAATGTGATAGATAAATACAGGGCTTTTTTGTAAAAAAAAAAAAAAAAAAGCCCAGCAGGAACACGTTAGCATAGTAGGCCACACCCAACAGCAGAAACTCATTAGCATATTAGGCCACACCCCCATGCCTTCCCTTGGCTTGCCCGGGCACCCCGCAGCTGCAGTGAGCCCAGGCAAGCCCCCCCTTGAAGGGAAGGCAGTCTGGGGGAGGCCAGGAAGGCATGGGGAGGCATTTAAATGGGGCATGGGGAGGCAATCCTTCCAGGGGGGCCCCTGGCCCTCCCACCTTGGAGTTGCCGGGAGGGGTCACTCTCCAGGCCTTCCCTCTGTAGCCACGTACACAGAGGTTTTGGCTGTAGTGGGTGTGGCCAACTATGAAGCCAGCCGGAACTCCTTTCCTGTGCGTTCGTGCCCAAAAATAGCCCTGGATAAATAAATAAATAGAGGAGATCTATAGATATAAATATAGATATAGTTATAGATATATCAGCAAACATGTTCTCCCTCTCTCTCTATAAATATATAAATCAGCTAACATGTTTTCCCTCTTTATGTGTTCATAGAGTGTACAACAAACAGACCATGGAAGTGGGGCTGCAGCAGCGTGAATTTTCCCCATCTGTGCACATTCTTTGGAACATGTGAATAGAGTCATACATCTGTATGCTTTGTGCATGCACACTGATGTGCACATAGCTGTGTGCATATCATCCACTGAAACCAGTGTGGTATAGTGGTTGGAGTGTTGAACTGGGATCTGGGAGATCTAGATTTGAATCCCCCATTCTGCCATGGAAGCCTGCTGGGTGACCCTGAGTTAGTTGCACACTCTCAGCCTAACCTACTTCACAAGATTGTTTCAAGGATAAAATGGAAGAGAGAATGATGTAAGCCACTTTAACTGAAGTGAATAATAAGTAAATCATGCATAGGCTGAGGCAGAGCTTGTAACTGCTACCCTGCTCTGCTCAGCACAAATCCATGGTACACCTACATGGGGCTCAAGTCACAAGTGACTGGGCAGCAGTTCTCTAGGATCTCTGGGGGAAGTCTTTCCCCATCTCCTACTACCTGATCCTTCTAGAAGGAGATGCCATGGATTGAACCAGGGGCCTTCGGCATGCAAAGCAGGTGCTTGGCCACTGAGCCACAGTCCCTTTCCAGAGAAAGAGCAAAGGATATTGATTGAAATATGCTTGTTAGAACACCATGGGAAATGAAGCTCTGGCGGAATGGTCCTGCTCCGGCCTGCAGACCCTATTCCACCCTGCCCTCCAAAGTTTTCCCAACACCTGGAGAGGCTTTTCTTTCTCTCTTGGGCAGCCCACTGGCACCATCTGACCTTTGTAGTAATTGCCCATTGGGAGGGTCATGACTCCCAGCTTCCCTTCCAAAATCTGAGGTTGTGCCTCTGTGTTTCCTGCTGCCCAGCGCCTGGTCACCATGGAGACCATTTACTGCCTTGTGCACCCTTGGAGGAATAGCAACTTGCCAACTGCCTACCTTCCCCCTGGTGCTCTGTTTAAAATAGTGTGTCCAAGACCATGGAGGTGTATGTGGTACAGAGATTCACTACTCAGCATGAAAGAGACCTCCCCCTTGTTGCAAGGAGTTTTTATCAGATCTGTTTCTCCACCCACTGACCCGTCGGTCCAGGCCAGAGCTTCCTTCTGAAGATTATTCTAGTCTAAAGTCCTCCAAATCTCTGTTCCCTGCTTGGAGAAGGGGGAGAGCTTGACACACCCATTATCTCTCCCGTTAAATCTATTGGCATCTGTATGAAGGTGGGCTGAGGTACGTCTGGAAAGCAATTGAACTGACTTCCCCCCTTCCTGCCTGTTGTCTGCCCACTGAGGAAGGATAACACTTTTAAAACTCAGAGTGAAGGTTTTGCACATTTCAATCCTCCAAAGAAAAAATGCTTTTCTTCACAAAGCCTTTCTCAGTTTTCTTTCAGCTCTTAAAACTCCTGAGTGACTCAAGAATACTGAGTATTCTAAAAATTGGCAAAAATTCAAAGTGGTAATTTTGGAAAGTCTAAAACCATCTTACCTTTTTCTGAGATGAATTTTCCTTCTATTTTTTGCCAATTAAACAAGAATTCCTCACAAATAATAAATTGAATAATATATAAATGTATGCTAAATGGAAGTACAGTAGACCTTTTTTGCATGTGTGGTAGCCTGGTTTAAATACAATGCTGGCTGGCAAGAAGAATTTATCCATGGAGAAGGGCTGTGGCTCAGCAGTAGAGCACTGGCTTAACATGCAGTCCCTGGCATCTCCAGTCAAAAGGATCAGGTAGTCCACTGATGTGAAAGACAAGACCTTTACCTGAGGTCCCAGAGAGCCACTGCAAGTCAGGGTAGGCAACACTGATCTTGATAGACCAAGGATCTTATTTTGTATAAAGTAGCTTTATGTTGGGTGATAGTGTCTTGTTTAGACTGTATCCTCAGCTGTTACTCAACACACCAGCAGATGAGCTTGGAAGATCAATGCACTGACATGCTATGTTGCACAATAGTAAAAGGGACCATGGTGAACAGTGAGAGTAAGGATATACAATACCATGCCAAAAAGTTCTGTTTTACAATATATTCTAACTATTTAAACAGTGTATTATAATTGTCCAATGATAATATTACAATTCAGAATACCAACAGGTGTAAATTCTCACACAAAAAAGTCAATAAGAGTCTTTCTTGCAGAAGATGAAAGCAGTCAAGCAGTCAACTCATTATTCCAGGCTGAAAAGGAGTTTCAGTCAGACTTCATCAGGACCATGCATCAGTTGGAACAAAAGCCTTCATATCCTGTCCTTATATATATTTGAATTTTGGTTCCACAAGATTCTATGCTTGCCATAATTGATTCGGCTCAAGAACTGGCAGTCAGAAGACACTGGCCAGGACTGACTGGCTGCTTCGCAAAGTCCCGCCCGTGTCAGCCGCGGTCAGTGTTTTCAGCTCAGTCTGCTCCAGTCCTCCGACAGGAGAGGATCATCTGGAGTGTGAGCACAGGGACAGGCCCTCAAGGCTGAGGCAAGTGATAGAAGCCCTTTTCCACCCCCCCCACACACACCATCCCCTGGGCCTTCTATGAGGGGACTAGGCCAAGAGAAGCCCTTTTCCACACCCCACACGACATCCCCTGGGACTTCTATGGGGTACTAGGCCCAGAGAAGGCCTTTCCCGCCCCCCACACGCCATCCCCTGGGCCTTCTATGGGGCACTAGGCCCAGAGAAGGCCTTTTCCGTCCCCCCCACGCCATCCCCTGGGCCTTCTATAGGGGCACTAGGCCCAGAGAAGGCCTTTTCCGTCCCCCCACGCCATCCCCTGGGCCTTTTATGGGGGCAGTAGGCCCAGAGAAGGCCTTTTCTGTCCCCCCCACGCCATCCCCTGGGCCTTCTATGGGGGCAGTAGGCCCAGAGAAGCCATTTTCCGTCCCCCACACACCATCCCCTGGGCCTTCTATGGGGCAGTAGGCCCAGAGAAGCCATTTTCCGTCCCCCACACACCATCCCCTGGGCCTTCTATGGGGGCAGTAGGCCCAGATAAGCCATTTTCCATCCCCCACACATCATCCCCTGGGCCTTCTATGGGGGCAGTAGGCCCAGAGAAGCCCTTTCCCCCCACACACTGCCTACTTCCCCTTTAGAAGGCCCAGGGGATGGTGTGTGGGGGACAGAAAAAGCCTTCTCTGGGCCCAGAGAAGCCCTGTTCTGCCCCTCTTCCCTTCCTTTCCCCCTTTTCCTTCTTCCTCTCTCCTTTCTTTCACTCTTCCCCCTATTCCTTCCTTCCTTCCTTCCTTCCTTTCTCCAACCCTCTCTCCCTTCCACCTCCCTCCCTTCCTTTCTAGGGCCCATTGTCTTCCACCACAACGGGCTTTGCTCCCTAATATTAAATAAAGCACAGCAAACACTTCCAAGGGAGTTTAACAGCTGTCTCATTTCTTTCAGTTTGGCCAAACAGACAACTATAATACACTCTTTAAATAGTATGAATATATTGTAAAAAACAGAATATTTTTGGCATGGTGTTGTATATTTTCTTATGCTAATATTGCACATATAATGTTTGAAAGCCGACTATAAACGGGATCCTGAGTGCATGCAGAGTTGCAACCAGAGGCACCTGCTGGCATTGTGTTGAAACATTGTGTTTCTGTGTCTGTACCAGTGAGTGATAAAATATAACAAGTGGCCTATGTATATATTTCAATATAGCCCAACACATACTGAAAAACAGAACAGAGTTATAGTATAAGAGAGTGGCACAGGGAAGTGCTTTTATAAAGGGAACAGGAGTGTATTCTGCGCCACTGTGTATGGTACACATGGTGTGTATTATGCTGCTCTTTGGAAGGGGTCTGATTGTTGCCAGATCTTTGCCAGGAGATCAAATTTTGGAATTTGAATTTCCTAGCTACAGTCCTGTGTTTAGATATGCTACCACGTGGTTTGATTGAATTGTTTTATACTGTGTAATCTGCCTTGAGTCTCAATGAGAAAGGTGAGCTATAAATAAAGTAAATGAAATCAATAACAATGTGGAAGGGTATTAAGAAAAGGGTTTCTGTGTATTGCAGGGGTCCACATTCTTTGGCTGGGTTTATCAGCCAGGCTGCTATTTGTGATCACTGCCAATCCTCCCCATGTCATCTCTGCATACAAGAAAATTTGGGCTGGCAGAGTTTCTTATGTGACATTTAACCCATGACTGCCAGAGGGACTGACAGTCACACTGTGGCTCCAAGATCTCTGATTTGGATTGAGACTATGGGACAGGGGGAAGAGGGGCTTCAGCCTTCTCCCTATACCATCTTCCAGACCCCAAATAGTCCTGGGAGTGTTTTTACCCTTTGTAGAGGGCTACATATGCAGTATTAAGTGCATGTACAGCCTACCAAGGGGGCAAATACCATCCCCCAGGGCCATTTCAGGCCAGGAAAATAGCGGAGGGGGAAGGCTAAAGCCCCTCCCTCCATGCCACTTTCCTGATCCAAACCAGAATAAAGCTTCCAAAAGGGAATTTACAGCTGCAATATGACTGCCAGTCCCTGTGGTGGTCCCCTGTGACACACAAAAGCAGCAAGTCTCTTCCATATAGCTCTGGCAAGACTCAGTTTTCCACCTGGAAGAGGGGAGGAGGCCTTTTCCCTGATGGACTGACATTTTGATATGGGCTGAGGAATTTCTGCCACCTAAGGTTGCCAGCTGGCCCGTAGCTATGGTGAGGAATTTTGGGGCTCTGCCCCCTCAAACGGGAGGCATGCCCCACAAAAGCTGCTGCCCCTCCCATGGCATTAAAAGGGCTCTCCAGCTGATTGGCAGAAGTATGTGGCCCGCCAACCAGCTGGAGGGCCCTTTAGATCTTGCAGGTGCCCCATTAGTAAAACAGCATTTTAAATGCTGGGTTTTTTGGGGGGCACACTTTCCCTGATCTCCCCTTGGCAAAGCTGCAGGCCATGGCCAGGAGCAGGAGGTGCAGCATGATGCAGGGGGACACACACGCAGTGGCAGGATCCCTGCAAGGAGAAAAGAAGCAGTTGCAGCTCAGGGGCCAGGCCAGGAAGGCACCTGCTCTTTGATTTCCTCTGCCAATTGCCTCCAGCCCAGCCACTCCCCAACAGAGTCCAGAGGAGACCTGGGATGAGGTGGGAAGTGTCCTCCGGGCACACCGAAGAGAGAACCCCCCATCCTACCCAGAGTGGAGCAGGAGCCACGCCCACCACCTGCACCCCAGGGCTGGGGCGCAGGAGGACGAGAGTGGTGCTGGACAGGCATGTGTTACCGGGCTCCAGGAAGCTTGGAGATCTGGGAAGGAGGTCAGCTGGCAGCTGCCCCTCTCTCTCACCTCCTGCAAGGGAGAAGGATGGCCATAGGCTTTCTCTGATCTCCAAGCGGCAATTTTGTCACTTGGAGATCAGGGAAAGGGTGGTCCCCCTGCTAAACAGCATTTCAAGAGAACCCTTAAAATGCTGTTTTTTTAGTGGAGGGGTGCCCACGCCTGATCTCCAAGCAGATCTCCTGAAACCTCAAGTGGTCACCAATAGGAACCTTTGTGGGAAGTTTAAACTCACCAATGGGACCTGTGGGTGGTCCACGGGG
Organism: Gekko gecko; assembly: GCA_029375565.1. Classification (NCBI taxonomy): domain Eukaryota; kingdom Metazoa; phylum Chordata; class Lepidosauria; order Squamata; family Gekkonidae; genus Gekko; species Gekko gecko. The sequence continues at coordinate 208,888,951 of JAPDNY010000005.1, read as the reverse complement.
ACTGTATATAGTTGGCCATCAGGCCAGTATTTTCTGTTCTGTTGTGTGTGTGTTAAACTATGAGTTAACAATCACCCTGTGTCCTGGTTCTTCATGCATCAAACCCACTACACAACAGAACCCTACTGCCACCTCCCAAGTTTAGCCCCTTTGTCCAATCTGACAGAAGGTATGAGGGAGTTGCAGCTTTAGAATCTCCCTCATGCTCCATTCCACACACCCCACCCCTGCTGTGTTTAATCAAAAATGCAGTGTCAAGGCTTTGGATGCAGTCAGCTATTGGCTTCCAGCCTAAAGTTCAGCCATGTTTAAATTCAGCCCCTGTAGCCCTGAGGAATAATATGAGTTGAAATAAGAAACTGGGCTGGTTCTTTGTCAGAAAGTGAATTTCATCAGAGTGAGATGGCTTAGAATGAGGTGATACTTATAAACACTGGACTTGGTTATTGTGGGGTTTTGTTTTTTCTTCTCAAGGAGATTCTTGGGAATTTCATGTGACCGAGTGGAAATATTAAAGTTTGGCTTTCTGGTTTGGTGGTATGTAATTCCACCAGTTCTTCACAGAATTAATCCTAACATCTTGGCTAAGTGCTGGAAGAACTGTGGTCATTTGGGAGATTATGCTCATTACTGGTGTCATTGCCCCATTATACAAAGTTTCTGGACACAAATATTAATGTAAATTGTAGTAATTACTGGTGTTAGTCTGTTACTCTGGAGGCTGTAGTGTTGAAAATGGGCTTACTTACAATTGACAGTGTATGTATTAAAACACAACTTGCTGTATTAATTGCTGTTGCTAGAATATCAATAGCCGAATATTGGAAAAAGAAAGAGGCCCCTACCCTAAGTTGTTGGCAACAAAAGCTGTGGGAATACTTTGTACCTAGTCGAATTGCAAAAAATGTAACAAATAAAAATGTACAGAGTAAATAAAAGTTATTCTATGCAGTTTTGTCTCCAATTTTAGAGTACTTGATGGGTAATGAAATAGTTTTTGGAAATAGTTCCAAAAAACACGTATTATAACAAGATTCTGTATCTTTGGAAAAAATTAGATTAATGTGTTAGGGTAAATTATAGATTTACTGTCCTGCATCATTGTATATTTTGTAATTTGGCAAATATGTTTGGTATTGTGTAGGAAAGTACTGTATTAGTATTCTGTTGAAATGTTAATATAAATAAAATTTGGAATAATAATAATAAAATAATAATAATTATCCAAAGTGTCATATAGAATAAAACAAGGGGTCATTTGGAGCAGGAGCATGCAGAAGCGGAGCTCCGGCAGTTAGAAGCACAGGTGGTGGCAAGCCTCGCCCCCAGCTCCCAGCAGGAGTGCGAAGCAGCACGTGTAGCATTCCTCTTGGGCCCAGATAGGCTACCCTGGGAATAGAATGACAGCCCCCAGAGTGGAAAGACAGTCCCTAGGGGTGGAGCCTGAGTGGTGGGTGTTGCCTTCTGACACATTTCCAGTGATGTTAGGGGGTGTGGCATATGTAAATAAGTTATGCTAATGAGCTCCTGCACTTCTTTTTCTACGAAATGACCCCTGAATAAAACTACACCATTTTTATCCTGCTCTTCCAAGGTGGTTAGGGCACTTCATGCAGCTCTCTCCTCCTTCTCTTACTCCTCACAACAACCATGTGAGATAGGTTAATGCTGAGAGAAAGTGACTAGGCCAAGGTCATCCAGGGAACTTCCATGGTAGAATAGGGATTCAAATCTGGGTCTCCTGGATCCTAGTCAGGCACTCTAACCACTAAACCACACTGGTTCTCAAGTGACATTGCAGGGGCCACTTGACTCAGCTTCCTCCATGGCTGTTTGAACATCCCATTAATCTCCATGGCTTCTATGCAGTCCCACATGGGAGCACACTTGCGCAGGCCTGCTGCAGAGATTTCTTCTACAAAGTTATCTAGAATGTTAGGAGTACTCAGCCCCTCCCCTCACAGGCCAGCTCCTTCCCACCCAGCTGACCCATAACAGGATGGGTTGAGTACTCCTTCCCTTAATCCTTTCTTCACTGCTGTGGAGATTGGATGTCTTCACTCTCTTCTGATTTTTTTAATTGATATATTGATGTTTTACCATGATATATAAGTTTCACAGTAGTTATACATCAGTGCTGAATATATATGTATATTAAACATACAAGAAGGACCTCAATGTCCTTGACAACCACGATGGTATAATCACTGACCTCGAGCCAGACATCCTGGAAAGCGAAGTTAAATGGGCCTTAGAAAGCATTACTAACAACAAAGCTAGTGGAGGTGATGGTATCCCAGCTGAGTTATTCAAAGTCTTAAAAGAAGATGCTGTTAAAGTGCTGCACTCAATTTGCCAACACATTTGGAAAACACAACAGTGGCCACAGGATTGGAAAAGGTCAGTGTACATTCCAATCCCAAAGAAGGGCAATGTCAAGGAATGTTCAAACTATCGCACAATTGCACTCATTTCACACGCTAGCAAGGTCATGCTCAAAATCCTACAAGCTAGGCTCCAACAGTACGTGGATAGAGAACTGCCAGAAGTACAAGCTGGGTTTCGAAGAGGTAGAGGAACTAGAGATCAAATTGCCAACATTCGCTGGATTATGGAGAAAGCAAGAGAGTACCAGAAAAACATCTACTTCTGCTTCATTGACTATGCTAAAGCCTTTGATTGTGTGGATCACAATAAATTATGGCAGGTTCTTAAAGAGATGGGAGTACCAGACCACCTCAGATGTCTCCTGAGAAACCTGTATAAGGGTCAAGAAGCAACAGTTAGAACCGGATATGGAACAACTGATTGGTTTAGCATAGGAAAAGGAGTACGACAAGGATGTATATTGTCATCTTGCTTATTTAATTTATATGCAGAGTACATCATGCAAAATGCTGGCCTGGATGAATCACAAGCTGGAGATAAGATTGCTGGGGAAAAGATCAATAATCTCAGATATGCAGACGATACCACTCTGATGGCAGAAAGTGAAGAGGACCTAAAGACCCTCTTGCTCAGAGTGAAAGAGGAGAGCACAAAAGTGGGCTTGAAGCTCAACATCAAAAAAACTAAGATCATGGCATCTGGGCCCATCACTCCTTGGCAAATAGAAGGGGAAGTCGTAGAAGTAGTGACAGACTTCACGTTCCTAGGATCCCGGATCACTGCAGATGGTGACCGCAGCCATGAAATTAAAGGAAATTAATTTCCTTGGGAGGAAAGCGATGGCAAACCTAAACAGCATGATAAAAAGCAGAGACATCACTTTGCCAACAAAAGTCTGCATGGTCAAAGCAATGGTATTCCCCGTAGTAATGTATGGCTGCGAGAGTTGGACTATAAGGAAGGCCGAGCGCCGAAGAATAGATTCTTTTGAACTATGGTGCTGGAGAAGACTCTTGAGAGTCCCTTGGACTGCAAGGAGATCAAATCAGTCAGTCCTAAAAGAAATCAACCCTGATTGTTCCCTGGAAGGCCAGATCCTGAAGCTGAAGCTCAAATACTTTGGCCACCAAATGAGAAGGAAGCATTCACTGGAGAAGACCCTAATGCTGGGAAAGATTGAAGGTCAAAGAAGAAGGGGACGGCAAAGGATGCGATGGTTAGACAGTGTCATCGATGCAACAAACATGAAATTGAGCAAACTTCAGTGGACAGCGGAAGACAGTAGGGCCTGGCGTAATCTGGTCCATGGGGTCGCGAAGAGTCGGACTCGACTGTGCGACTGAACAACAACAACAACAACAACAAACATTTGCTATATAGAAAGCAATACAATAAATATATAGTTAAGTTGTACCAATATCTTTTATAAGTGAGTTCTGCGTTCTTTTCTAGTTGAGGGTTGTCTTTCACTCTGTAGGATTTTTTTTGTTAATGTAAATAGATGCTAAGTAGAAAGTCTTACTGAAAAGTAAAGAAGAGGGAAAGAATAGTTAGTAGTTTAAAAAGAAAGCAATTGTTGATAGACTGAAGTCAGAGGTGAGAGGTCTTGCGAGAGTATGTGTTCAAGATAGGGAGACCATTTTTCTGCAAAAGATGTTCTTTTTGGGAAGATGTCTGTTTGGTGATGGCGATCTGTGATTTTTTCCATTATTAAATAGTCCCATATTTTTGTGTACCAGTTAGATATTGTAGGGCTTGATGGAGATTTCCACTGTGTCGCTATGGTTGTTCACGCAGCTGCCAGTAAGCTGTGGATGAGGTCCCATCTGATTCTGGGCGTAAGAAAATCAGCTCTGGTGACAGTGATATTGTGTATCCTGTTGTATAGTTGATTTGTATAAGAACCTTGTTCCAGAATTCTTGTGTTCGGGGGCATCACCACCAACAATGTGCTTATGATCCATAATTAACGCAGTTCTTCCAACAAAGCCGGGAGTTTGTGGGAGATATCATGGCCAACTTCTTCTGATTTTCACAGGTTTTCTTCTCTTTGACCTTCACTCCTTGCTCAATTTCTAAAGAGAGGGATAAAAACAGGGCTTTATTACTGAGTTATGGCTCTGTTTAAGAAATGTGCTGAGTGTGGCCTAAAAATGACTCCATCGGATGATCATGACTACTGTCTCCAGTGCCTGGGCAAGGCTCACAATGTCTCTGCCTGCCTGATTTGCAAGCAATTCACCCCTAAAGCCTGCCCAGATACAGATTCTAGACTGAAAGACGCCCTTTGGGAGAAGGCTTTAGCAGCTTCTGGCAAAGATTAGACCCCTTCCAAAGAGCTGGAACTGGGCCACAGCACCATACCTCCCCATAGGGGGCTGTATTGCAACCAACCCACTATTGGTGCCAAAGAAATTCTTGGTGTCACGTAGCACCTCAGAACCACTGCTGCAAAAGAGAAAATCTAAGAAAAAGCATAGAACTTCCCATTCTTCCTCCATCTGACCGGGACTGGATCTGTCCCCTTCTCTGCGATCACAGACCTCCTCCCCAACCCCCAAACAATCGCCATCTCCTTCTTCTGAAGACAAGGTCACTGAGGTTACTCCTCAGTCTCCTTCTGAAGCTGACGCTCCCCCGGCCTAAATGGCATCGCAGATCCTTGGGAGATTCCACAGCCCTGCAATATTAGAGATCACCACCTCCCCAATGGTTCTAGTATGCTCCTCTGCCAATTTACTGGCCTATGCAGTGGAAACAACACCCTATGGTGCCACTCCTGGTTCTAATGCACTGCCCTGCCCAACAACACTAAGGCAAGGACCAAGGACCTCCCCTTTGAGGGAAGGAACTTATTCAACTCCCTGACAGATGATGTCTTGGACCATATGCGTAAGAACAAGATCACCTCAAGGTCCCTTGGCATCACTGGTCTATCTGCCCAGACCTGCAAATCTTACTACTTTTCAAGGCACTCAACCAGCTCAGTCATCATGATCCTATCGGTACCAAACCTCCTCCTTCGACTCTACCTTGCACCCTTAGTTCCAATATCCTCAGGGCAAGAAGCAACAGGGTCACACCCACTACAAGCAGGGTCCCAATTCATCTCGGGAGCCCTCTATCTCTACAGTCTCTACCTACCTTACCCTCCCTGTTTGGGAGTCAGTTGCTTCTGACATTAGGTTCTTAGCACTGTTCAGTTTCATGTTTCACTGACTGGTTGTCTTCCTGCTTCCTCCCCCTCCATGCCTCCTCTGGAGTTGCAACAGGAGGTGCTCCAGCTCTTAAATAAAGGAAACATTAAGCCTATTCAGTTAGTTGAAACCATTGCTGGGTTTTATTCTTGTTATTTCCTGGTTGATAAGAAAGATGGTGGTAAATGTCTTATCTTTGATCTAAGGGCCTGTTCCCATCCGGCACTAATTCAGGACGTGCTTTTCTGGGATATGACCAATGCACAGCCACTGAATAGACTTAAATCATCTTTATTGAACTTCACATGCATACAGAAAGATCATTAACTCAGGATCTAAGCTGATAGCTGGGTGGAAAGTTACATCTTGTGATCTAGATCAATTCTATGGCCATGGTGAGAAAGAGGTGAGTCTCCCCTTCTCCTTGCAATTAGGATAGACAAAGAAACAGAAAAGAACAATAAAACTATCTTTGTGCCTCTGAGCTCAGGAAATTACCCTAATGAGGCAATCAGAGGTATGCTTTTTGGGTTGCCTACTGAGGACTACAATTCCCAGGGGTGACAGCTCTTAAAGATACACAGCAGTATTACTAAACTACTGATAACACTGACTGGGGGCAGCACACTCCCCGCCTGGAATCCTATGGGTTCCATTACCCACATGCATTGCTAATGATGTCTTATAACTATAACTATGCATAATTGGCATGCTACACTGCTATGTTCTAGACAGAAAATTAAGGCATGCAAAATTTGAGTCTTCAGTCTTTGAGTTCTTCTTTGGTGCAGAGCAGGACCACGTCGGTGATTGGCCTGGTAAAAGTCTTGGTCGGCCAGGGGAGGTCCTGTGGGCCATCACGTGTGATGACACGGACTTCAATCTTGCGGACCAGTCCATCCTTGCCAGGCAAGGCCTGATCTATGACTCCTATGGGCCACGAGTTGCGGGGTGCATCTTCCTCCCTCAGCAGCATGACAGGTCCTTCCTGCAAGTTAGGCTTATCCTTTTCCCACTTGCAGTGACTCTGTAAAGTCAGAAGATACTCTTGCTTCCAACACTTTCAGAAGGTGTTCGCGAGGAGTTGAACTTGCCTCCATTGTTGATTGAATATGTCTTTGGCCACCAAGGTCCCTTGAGGTACTGGCCATTCGCCTGTCTTTTGTGTCAGCAAGGTTGCTGGTGTCAGGATGGTTGGGTTCTCAGGATTTGAAGACACTGGAACCAGAGGTCTGGCATTGATGATGGCAGAGACTTCCACTAGGAGAGTAGACAATGTCTCATGAGTGAGGGAAGGTGTTCCTGCCAGCGTGGGATCTAGAATCCTGTGTGCAATGCCTATCATGCGCTCCCACGGTCCTCCAATGTGTGAGGCATGGAGAGGATTGAATATCCATGAACAATTCTGGCCACTCAGATAATTGCTGAGCATGGGATCAAGATCAGTGCTTCTGTGTATTCCCAGCTCCCATGCACCTACGAAGTTTGTGCCACAGTCTGACCTGAGTAGCTTGACAGGACCATGTATGGCAAGGAATCTCCTAAGGGTATTTATGAAGCTGGAGGTATCCATGGACTTGATCACCTCAATGTGGACAGCTCGGATACTCAGGCACATGAAGAGCACAGCCCAATGCTTGCTGTTGGCCTGTCCTCCTCTAGTTTTGTGTGTCACCACACTCCAGGGTCTGAACATGTTAAGGCCTACTTTGGTAAAGGGGGGCTCTGTACTGAGACAGTCTGGTGGTAGATCAGCCATCTTCTGCTGCTGATAGAGCCCCTTGAGTTTACAATGCTGTATACACCTCTGAAGTACTGCAGCAATGCATCTCTTTGATCTGATGATCCACAGGCCTGCTGCCCTGATAGCTCCTTCTATGAGATGTTGTCCTTGGTGATGGACCCTTTCGTGGTAGTGTCACAGCAGCAGGAGGGTGATGTGATGCCGAGCTGGGAGGATGATTGGATTCATCACTGCTGGTACCATATCAGCCATATTCAAGCGTCCCCCTACTTGGAGTAGCCCATCATCAAGGAAGGGGCTCAACCTGAAGACGGGGCTGGTCTTTGGTATTGTTCTCTCCTTTTTGAGACACTCGAACTCCCGTGAATAAGACTCACATTGCACACTGCATAGGATTAGCTTCTCTGCCCAATGTTGTTCATCTAGCCGGGTCAGCTCAGTTTTCCGACGATACAAATAGTGGATGATATGTTGCTACTCCTAGGACAAGCGGTGTCCAACAGGAGAAGCGTTCTAAGCGTTGTACCTCTTATTGTTGCCATGCAAACGACTTGAGGCTGTACCTCAGTGTCCCCATCTGGGTCTAGGAGCTTGTGGTACTCCTCTTCATGTTGCAAAGGTCTGTCTGTGTGGTGAAGGAGTTCAGGGCCTTTTAGCCAGGTTTACTCAGCTAGCTGAGATGCCAGTATAGTATGCGTTGCATGGTCTGCAGTATTTTGATCTGTGGGAACAAAGCTCCACTGCTCAGGACGCGAAGACTGCCTGATGTGTTCCACTCTGTTGCTCACATACACGTGGAATTGCTGGCTCTGATTGTGTATGTAACCTAGCACCACTTTGCTATCTCTGTAGAAGGTTGTGGCTTTGAACTGGACATCCATTTCTCTATGTATTATGTCTGCCAGCTCCACGGCTAGCACAGCATCGCACAGTTCCAACCTTGGAATAGTGTGACCTTGTTGGGGTGGTAGCTTAGACTTTCCCATGATGAAGCCCACATGGACACGACTCTCCCCGCCGGTGACCCTGAGGTACGCTACTGCTGCTATCGCCTTGGTTGATGCATCTGAGAAGACATGCAGTTCTCTGCGGGAGGTGGCAGCTGGCGAGATTAGAACATAAGTACAGGATAGATGTATGCCTTGTAGACTGCCAAGGGAGTCTCTCCATGCTTCCCAGTCTTGTCTCTGGCCAAGGGGAAGAGGTTTGTCTCAATCTTTGGTTCCTTGGGAGCGTGTGCATAATAGGTGCTTCCCTTGGATTGTCACTGGAGCTGTGAACCTCAAAGGATCGAACAGGCTATTCACCACTGACAAAACACCTCGTCTGGTAAACTGCTTTTCTGAAGCTGGCACTCAAAAGGTGAAGGTGTCCCTCTTTAGATCCCAACTTAGACTGAGGCTGTGTTGGATGAGGGGATGTTGGGAGCATCATTGCCCAGGTCTAGGTCCATTAGACCTTTGGCATGACCTTCTGGGTCAAATGTTGCCAATACTTGCATGCTATTGGATGCGATTTTATGCAACTTAAGGTTTGCTGCAGCCAGCATCTTCTGCGTCCTTTTTAACAAGTCTATGGCTTCCTCCAGAGTGGGTACAGACTTCAGTCCATCATCGACATAGAAGTCTCATTCCACAAATCATCTAGCATCCAGACCATACTTCTCTTTTCCTATACGTGTGGTTTGGTGCAACCCATAGTTGGCGATCACGGGAGATGGGCCATTTCCAAAAACATGCACCCTCATGTGATATTCAGTGACTTGCTGGCTATACAAGAATCGCAAGCAGTTGCAGTGGTCTTCTCTGACAAGGAAAGAATAAAACATCTCCTGGATGTCTGCCATGACAGCTATGGCTTCCTTCCTGAAGCAGATGAGCACACCAAGTAGGCTGCTAGTCAGGTCTGGCCCTGTGAAGAGAACCCTGTTCAATGAAAGACCTTGGAACTGTGCACTGGCATCGAAAACCACTCGGATCTGACCTGGCTTCTGTGGATGGTATACTCCAAAGAACGGGAGATACCAACATTCTTCACCTTCTTTCAGAGGAGGCATGAGTTCTGCATGCTCGTTCTGAAGCATTTTGTCCATGAATTCCATAAAATGTACCTTCATCTCAGGCTTTCTTTCTAGAGTCCTGTGCAAGGTGCTGAGTCAAGACAGGGCCTGTTTGCAGTTGTTGGGTAAACACTGCCTAGGCACATGGAAAGGAACTTCCAGATTTTTCTTGCCTGAACCCCTTGTCCATCAGCTGCAGGAACTCTATAGATGGAACGGGTTCATTGTCACCCTTTGTTGTCTGGAACACTGTAGCTCCCAAGCCAGAGTCCCTTTCAATCAGTGTGAAATGTTCTGGACGTGGCTTCAGGTGGGAGGGTCGCCCGTAGTCTAGGATGCTTGTGGCGAAGATGCACATCTGAATTGACATCTGCAGGCGATCTGTATACACATTCCCCACAATGACCCATCCCAGCTCTAGTCTCTGGGCATGCAGTGTACCAGGAGGTCCTCTGAGCAGATTGTGACTGGCTAGTAGGTCAGGAATGTCTGTTCCCAACAGGAGCAGGATTTCTGCGTTGGGATCCAGAGCAGGAAGTTGACTTGCAATAAGTGCTCAATGGGGATGGTGGAGCACGACATCTGGCATGGGAATCTGGTCATGGTCATCTGGTGGAAAATTGCATTCCAACAATGATGACAGGGGGAACTGGGCTTTGCCATTGAGTGATTCAGTCTGGAACCCGATGGCTATCCTCCCCGCCATGCACTGGACACCAGCACACATCTTCAGCATATATTGAACCTCCTCACCTTGTAGATTGAATAGCTTGAAGAATGCTGGGCTGGCTAAGGACTGATTGCTTTGTCCATCTAAGATGACGTACATCTTTGCGGCCTTCTCTGGATGACCTGTAGGGAAAACATTGGCAAGACATATCTGATGGCAGGATCTTTGACTCTTCGTGGTGCCGCAAACCTGAGTGCAGTGGGCACCAACAGGCTGGGTGTGAGTAGTCAATGTGTCTGCCGAGGTTGTCATGGTAGAGGAACTAGGCATGGGTTGTGTCAGGTTCTCCAGAAAGTCAGTCAAACACCAGGCTTCATAAAGAAGATAGCGTTTATTGAAAGCAGTTCTACAAGACATGGTAACACTTCATTGTCAGTGATGACTAAATATAAAAAGGCACCTACAGTTATACCAGCTCAAATGCCCCCCCCCTCTATCTACCAATAGTTGCGGAGCCCGCGTGTGGGAAAAGATGCAAAAGCACTAAAGCAGTAAATAACCAAAATGCCCCAGAGCTGTCCCAAACAGAGGAAACAAGATCTGTGAGACCAAGGACATTTGGTGAGATAACAGATTGCCCAGGCAGTGGAATCCTGAGTCTCCTAGGCAACCTGCACACCTCCCTACATTCCAGAGCACGAAAAGTTGCAGACCATCCCTCCCTCCTACCCTTCCATCCATCTGATGTCAGGATTACCTGACATTCTGCCCCTCCGATAATAGACCCCCCCTAGGTTTATGGGGGTACAATTTGTGGAACCGGCAGATCAAACGCGGGGCGTGAACATGTTCCTCCCTCACCCACTCCCTCTGTTCAGGCCCAAAATCCACCCACTCAATGAGATAGTACAATCGGTTCCAAGAAATTTTGGAATCCAGGATTTCAGCGACCTTGTAGTGTGGTTCCCCCCAACCATCAAGGGGGGGCAGCGTCGGTTGTTGTGGCCTCCATTGGTTCTTCCCAGGCGAACGCCTTAATAACCTGAGGTGAAACACAGGATGAATTGCTTTCAACGATTTGGGCAAAATCAGTTCAACAGTCACAGCATTTAGCACCCGTTTAATTTCAAACGGGCCCACATACTTCCAGCCCAATTTCCGACTGGGCTGATGTCCTTTGATGATTTGGATGGACACATACACAAAGTCCCCTGGTTTGGGGTCCCAACCTTTATCCCTCTTCTTGTCCACTTGAGCTTTGTACAATGATTTGACATCCTCCAAAGTCTGCACTAAAATCGGCCAAGCAGCTTGGAGTTGTTTGCACCAGTCCCCCTCCTCCCAAGTTGGCAGAGTTTGCTGTGACAGGAATGGGAGAGGAGGGGCCTCATAACCATGCACCGCCATGAAATGGGAGACCCCTGTGGATGTATGACAGGTGTTGTTGTAACAGAATTCCGCTAAAGGTAAAAGCGATTCCCAATCGTCTTGTTGGAAATTGGTGAAACACCTGAGATATTGTTCCAAAGTCTGATTGACTCGCTCAGTCTGTCCATCTGTTTCTCGGTGATACGCACTGCTAACCCCCCTCAGTCCACACCTCGAATGGCACTCGTGCACCCTCAAGCCAGTGCCGCCATGTCAAGAGGGCTAACTTTATCGACCCTGCTTCTTTCTCCCATACCGACCAGTTTCTCTTGGTGTCATTAAATTTTTTGGACTCATAAGCTAGGGGGTGAAGCTTCCCATCATCCCCCTCCTGTAGAATGGCTCCTCCCATAGCGACATCTGAGGCCTCAACGTGAACCACAAATTTTTTCAGCTCGTTTGGGTGTGCTAAGATGGGCTCTGACATGAACAGGATTTTAAGCTGGTTAAATGCTTCTTGGCACTCCGCAGTCCACTCCAGCTTAGCCCCCGGTCTAGTACTTTCCGGTCCCTTCCCTTTCGTCTTAAGGAGGTCAGTGAGGGGGAGGGCCACCTGTGCAAAGTTCGCTAAAAAGGATCTGTAAAAATTTGCGAACCCAAGGAATGCTTGTAGTTGCCTCCGTGTTTTGGGGGGCTCCCACCCCACCACATCCTGGACCTTTGCTGGGTCCATTTCAATCCCTCTCTGGGAAATGTGGTAGCCAAGGAAGGAGATTTCTGACTGATGGAACTCACACTTAGATAACTTGGCATACAGTTTGTGCTTGTGCAACATTTGGAGTACCTCGTACACCAGTTTGACGTGGGATTGTTTATCGGAGGAGTACAGTAAGATATCATCAAGGTAAACAAGGACACCCTTGAACAAATGCTTATGTAGTACTTCATTGATCAAGTTCATAAATACCCCAGGGGCCCCTTGTAAGCCGAATGGCATCACCAAGTATTCAAATTGCCCTAGTGGGGTGTTGAAGGCGGTTTTGTACTCATCTCCCTCCCTGATGCGCACCCTGAAGTACGCGTCTCTTAAATTGAGCTTGGAGAAAATCCTCCCTCCCGCCATGGCAGCAAGCAAGTATTTGATCAGGGGTAATGGGTAAGCATTAGTTGCTGAGACCGCATTGAGCCCCTGGTAGTCTGTACATAGTCTCAACCCCCCATCCTTCTTTTTTCAGAACAACACAGGGGCAGCACAGAGCGAGGACGCAGGGCGGATGAACCCCTCGCCAAATTGTTATCGATGAATTTTCTTAATTCTACTTTCTCCGCCGGACTCAGAGTACAATTTCCCCTTGGGCAGTTTTTGGTTGGGCAATAGTTCTGTAGCACAGTCGGAGTTTCTATGGGGGGGGGGTAACTCATCCGCTTCCTCCTCCTCAAATACAGCTGTTAAGTCCCAATAGTCCCGAGGAATAGAGTCCCGTTCTGCTTCCACCAGCCCAAATGGTACTGTGTGATCTCCCGGGGGGGGAGCCCCAAGCGTCCTTCCAGAGGTGGGCCTCGTAGAGAGGGGAAATGAAGTTGACTACCCCTTCCTCCCACAGTATGTGTGAGTCGTGGTCGTAAAACCAGGGACTGCCCAGGACCAGTGGGAATCTGGCCGCCGAGGTGACCACAAAAGGCCTCACTTCCTAATGCCTCCCCAATCCCATTCACAATGGCACAGTACTTGCATGGCTCCTTCATCGTGGAGCCGTCCATTTGGGTAAACATCAACGGCTCCACCAACCTTAGTCCCCAACCCCATCACTAAGGAAGGATTTATAATGTCTCTCCCGCACCCTGAGTCTACCAAACCCCGTACTCTTACATGCATCTGGAGATCGGGGTCCATCAAAGTCACAGTCACAAAGAAGAGGGAAGGGGATTTGTTCACCGGGTTCAGCACCTGGGAGTCGGGGTCCTGCTGTTCAGCGCTGTTCACAGCAGGTCCTTCTCATTTCCTGCCACCGTAACTGTCTCCTCTTCCGAAGATTCTGTTTCCTCTCCCAACGGAGGGGCCTGGAGGGCTCTAGCTCCCTTAGGTCTTGCCACTTGCTTTGGGGTGGAAGTCTCGAACTTCTTCTTCCCTCCCTTGGGGGCGCCAGGGGAGGGGGTCACCCCCGGGCATCCAGCCGCGAAGTGGCTGGGCTCCCCACATTTCAGGCACAAACCTTGCTTCATCCTCTGCTCGCGGGTCCCGTCTTTCTGCCTGTGGGAGATAGCGGGCAGCTTTGCTTTTGGTGAGGTGTTGCTCAGCTGGGTTGTCTTTCCTAGCGCGGCTGCATCGTCTAGGCGGAGAGTTCGCAAACGGGTCTCGGTGTCCGCTGCCTCCTTCATCCATCCCAGCAAGGTCTCGGGATCTTGGCCCCTCAGGATAGTGCATCAAATTTTGGGATTCAGCCCCAGCTGGTATTGTTTGGCGAGTACTCCATCCGGCCAGCCTCGGATCCTGGCCGCCTGTCTCCGAAACTCCTTGGTGTACTCATGCACTGATCTCGTTCCTTGGTGGAAGGTGCGAAGGAAGGCGCACGCCGTCTTGTTTGCGTTGGAGTCTTCAAAGTGGTCTTTCATGGCCCACATGAACGCGTCAACTTCCCTCAGCTCTCGCCCATCTTCTTGGTGCAGGGCCATGTACCAATCCGCAGCGGCATCTCTCAAATGAGAGGTGATCGGATCCATGGTGCATTCTTCGTTCAGGAACAAGTGGCCTCAGCTATCTACAAATTTCTTGGCTCTCACCAAGAAGAACGAGAACTTCTCCGGGGTTCCATCGAAGGTGGCATCCAGCAGTTCCGCCGGGTTAGGAAACAGCCGTCCCCAACCCCCTGGCACTCCCTGCGGTCCCGGCGCCGGCAGCCCCGCGGGTGGCCCCGCGGGTTGGTCCGGAGGTGCCCCAGGTTGCCCTGGAACACCCCCAGGTGGCGGTCTGAGTGGAGGTACGGGAGGCCCCTGGGGAGGTTGGCCTTGCGGCCCGAGCAGAACCAGGAGCTGCGGCCGGTCCATTTCCTCTCTGATCCCATCGGAGATCATTTTTGGAATGCGTTGTAAGGATTCGTCTATCAATCGGAGTAGGCGATCTTGACTGCGGTCTCCGCTCCATCTCCGTCCTCCCACGGCTCCCTCAGACTCTCTGGGTCCCAGGCGGGTATCTTCGCCGCCCTCTGCCATGCTCGGACAATAGACAGACCTCTCGAAGCAGCTCTCTTGAACCGAAGCCCGGGGGGTGTGAGGAACCACGTCTTGTGCGTCTCCGCTAGTGGTTTGGCCCAGTCTCACCTCTTCCGCGGTTGGGTCGTCACTCCAGGAAACGCTCCCCCATACATCTCTCCGTAGAACCCCCCCAGGTCATATTCCGTCCCCCATGGCGCAGGGGCGGTTGAGACCAGGTTCTCTCCGGTAGCAGACACCGTGGTCACAGGCACTGCGAATACAGGGACCCCATCGTCTACTGTGGTCGTGGGGATCGGGACCTCGGTGTCTTCTCCGTCGCTCATCTTTGGCAAGAGAGGTGCGGCGTCGAACAAGGACCCGAATAAAGGATCACTGACAATTTGTCAGGTTCTCCAGAAAGTCAGTCAAACACCAGGCTTCATAAAGAAGATAGCGTTTATTGAAAGCAGTTCTACAAGACATGGTAACACTTCATTGTCAGTGATGACTAAATCTAAAAAGGCACCCACAGTTATACCAGCTCAAAATGCCCCCCCTCTCTATCTACCAATAGTTGTGGAGCCCGTGCGTGGGAAAAGATGCGAAAGCACTAAAGCAGTAAATAACCAAAATGCCCCAGAGCTGTCCCAAACAGAGGAAACAAGATCTGTGAGACCAAGGACATTTGATGAGATAACAGATTGCCCAGGCAGTGGAATCCTGAGTCTCCTAAGCAACCTGCACACCTCCCTACATTCCAGAGCATGAAAAGTTGCAGACCATCCCTCCCTCCTACCCTTCCATCCATCTGATGTTAGGATTACCTGAGAGGTTGCTGTGGCGGATCAGAGTCCAGATGCAAGGCGCCAGGGTGGTTGTTGCTGTCACACACACGACACTTGATAATAGCTTTACAGTCCTTAGCTATGTGATCCTTGGACTCGCAGCACTTGAAGCATAACTGGTACTCCTTGATCAAAACCTTCCGCTCCTCCAATGGTTTTGTTCTGAACTCTCTGCATTTGCTCAGTGGGTGCGACCTCTTGTGAAACAGACAAAATGGCCCTGTTGGCTCTGTTGCCATCTGCTCCAAAGGCCTCTCCCTTTTTGGTTTTGCTGGGATAGCAGATAGTTCTGTCTTCCTCGCAGACACCATTGTTTTAACTCTGGTGTCTCGTAGAGTTTTTTTCAATGCGAGAGTCTAAGTGGTTTGTAGGCCATCCACACTGGCCATCATTACAAACCATTGCAGTCTCTATGACAAAACTTACGAGGTATGAGAAGAGGGGGTACCTGCCCTGACAGGCAGCCTTGTAACTGGCCACTGCTTTGCACCACTCATCCTGTAGCACAGGGGGTCTCCTTGACCTCCAAATGCGCCATGCATTGGTCGAGACTTGCGAGCCCTGGTAATGCGGGGTTCTCTTTGGCTGCCTGTAAGTTTTCAAGATTGGCCAAGGTCCATAGCTTCTCAGGGTTCTTGGCTGTTATTGAGGGAAATTTCTTCAATTTCCCCATGAGTGCAGTCTCAACAGCCGTCGGTGATCCATAGCACTTATTGAGTCTCATCCAAACATGTTTCAAGACTGTGTCTGGATCTGCCACATTCACTGAGTGGAGGTTCCTTGCTTGTTCTGCGGACTCTGGACCCAGCCACTCCATCAAGAGTGTGAGTTGTTCATCTGCACGTAGGTTCATGTTCTCAATCGCTCCCAGGAATGTCGTCTTCCAAAGGTAGTAGTTCTGTGGACAATCCGTAAATTTCTGGATGCCTCTAACAGACAGGTTCCATCTGATGTTCTGAGGTGTGGTGCAGCTGCTGAAGTGACAGGAGTAGGGAAACCCCTGACCCGGGGGCATCGATGCAGGACCCATGTATGCCTTTGCAGGAGCTGGGGTTGGCACTAATGGAAACACAGGAGTTGTCTGTGACCTCATGAACTCTGGTGCTGCAGGGTTGAGTACCTTGGTCTGCTCCATCAAGTGGACGAATGTACGTGTTCTGCTCCTGAACATAGTTCAGTACTCGTCAAGATGGGTCTAGTACCCCAAGTTCCTCTGGGCTGAAGTTCAGCTCTGGAGCCCAGTATCCATCTTGTAGAATCTTGGCATAAGCAGCCATTTCTTCAGCCTTAAGTTCCTTGTGAAGCAATTTTATCCTCACCTCCCTGTCATCCCTTTCTGCCTGCAACTTGCCAGCTTCTCTCCTCAGGGTCTCTTCCTTCTTGGCAAATGCTGCTCTCTTGGCTGCCAACACAGCATTGATCTTCACCTTAACTAACTTTGTGGCGTCTGTCGTGTGCCCACAAGAGGAACGACTATGGGCAATAGAGTGACAAGACTTGTGGGAGGCTACAGTATGGTGAGACTTGTGGGAGGCCGCAGAATGGCAGAAGGCCCTGGAATGACGGGACCTATTGGAGCCCACAGTGCAGTGAGACTTGTGAGAGACCTCAGAACTACAGGACTTGTGGGAGACCTCTGAATGGCAGGACTTGTTAGGGGCCACAGTGTGTTGGGACTTGTGAGAGACTTCAGACCTGCAGGACCTGTGGGAGACCTCTTAATGGCAGGACTTGTTAGAGGCCACAGTGTGTTGGGACTTGTGAGAGACCTCAGGATCATGCTCTTGGTTGGAAGCATCTTTGCTACCATGCTCACTTTTGACCAACTGGAGACGCCTCTCTTCCTCTTCCTCAATGTGCTTCCTGAAGTCTTCCAGAGTAATGTCACAGGCATCTTCCTCTGCCTGGATGTCCTTCTGAAGGCACTGCTTTTCTGCCAGGGCTTCAGCTGTGTTCAATTGATCCAGGATGCACACAATACATCTCATGCAGTCTTTCCACTCTACGGAGTGAGCTGTAAGGGCTTTCCGTATCATGCACATATGTTTCAGACTGGTCGTATTGGCTACTGCATCTATGTCTTTCTGTATCTTTTCCCAAGACTTATTCAACTTCTTGTACAAGTTTGTCTTCTGGACAAGCAAATATTCATGCATGTCAGGGGTAGGAGTCGTGTCTCGTCCCCACGACATGTACATATCCTCGGCTTTTGCACTTCCATTTAAGTCATCGTTGGGGTCTGTTACACTGCCTGTGGCTTCTCCCATTTTTTAATTTTAAAAAAAGTCCTTAAAATTTGTTCTGATTTACAATACTGGATCCCACCCACTGGGTGGCGCTATCGCATAAACAGCACTGAATTGACGTCACTTTATTTGTTTGAGCGCATAGATTTTTTTGCCAAAGTTGCTTTTCTTGCAATTCCTAATTCTGCCACTAGGGGGCTGCTGCACCTTTGCTATGCTGGCTGCCGCTAGATGCTGTTGCCTGGGCTTACTTGCTCTCTATATCTATTATTACTGCCGCTTAAACTGAGTAGCTCCTGTTATGGTCAAGGCTGATTGCTAGGTCCCGCCTTTGCTTTGGGACTTGCTGCATGTAGATCTTTTCCTGTTAGGAAGTTTAGTTTTCAGTGTTTTAGGCAGATATAGAAATATAGAAGCTGAACTGAGACGGGCAAGCATCTGTGAGTGTAGCTTTGCAACACAATAGGGATGGCAGAGAGAGAGAAGCAGGCTATTTGCATGTAAATACTCTGGAATACTACAACTCAATAGAAGCAGAGAGAAGCAGCATGCGTTTGCTTTTCCAGCGCTGCCTCCAGATATGCAGTGTTTCTGTTTACACGATGGGAAGACACTTCAGAGAAACTTTGCTTGGCATGCAATAAAGTTATCTTGGGTTGTAGGTGGAAAAAGGCTTGCTTGGAAAGCACAATTGCAAAAAAGGTGTGCTGGAAGACATGCGTGCAGCTGACAGCTTGCAGTTAGTTTACTGGAGAAAGCAGACAGAGGAAAGATTTCCTTCAGCCTTTATCATGCACATTAGAAACAGCTTCAAAGTTTCAAAGTACTCAGTCCCATATTCTTGTGAGTAGCCTTTGGCTAGTAGGCATGCTTTGTATAGCTCTACAGTCCCATCATCCTTATGCTTGATTTTGAATACCCATTTGCTCCCAACTAGCTTTCTGCCTGGAGGTAACTTAGTAAAAGTCCATGCTTCTTTCCTGTTCCATTGCTTCAATCCATTTGTCTTTTTTACTCGCAGGTAAGTTGCATATTTCTTTCCAGTTCTTAGGTTCTTTTGCAGATTGTACAATTTCACAAAATCCATATTTCTTTAGTGGTTGTCCTTTAATGATTCTTTCTGATCGTCTCACACTTGTTGTGGGTTCTGTCTTGGATTCTGCTGCCTCCCCTGGTGTGGTTCCCACTACCCCTTCTGTTCTGGTAGTTTCTTCAGAGGGTAGACCTGCCAGTTCCCCAGTGGTCACCACAGGTAACCATGCAACCAACTCTTCAGGAGCAGTCCCAAAACTCTGTGGATCAGTTGCACTGGAAGCACATGGCAAATTACTTTCATACACAACATTGGGAGGATTTCTGGTTGCAGCGTGGTGCCACGGATGTGGCAAACAAATGCTCTCTTGCTGTGCCAACTTCACCACTTTTGGTTAGGGGTCTCCAGCAAGTGAGACACTCCCACCCTCGGGGAGAGGGTGAGGAGCAAGGGGCTTCAACTTGGCACCTCCACTTGATGGCAACAATGGGGGCTAGCTGGGCTGTGCCTGAATGCACTGAGTGAATGGAGAGACTCACTTTGTGAGTTGAAAATGTTGCTACCAGATGAAAGGGAGGGAGTCAGAAACCCATCCTAAGATAAGCTTGAAAAGACTGTGAGTAGATAACATCCTTCAAAGGACTGCTTTATTTTCTTTATCAACATTGGCTCACCAAGCTCTACAACTTTAAAGAGATATAAATCTAAGGTGGGAGGTTCTTCCCCCCCCCAGCCTTGAAGGGTAAGTCCAGAGAGTCTTGCACTCTGAATTTAAAGAGACATAAGGCTTGGAAGAGCACACTTGACTGGAAGAATGTAAATAATGCTATCAGCCTCTTTAAGCTTCCCTGAAAATGAAGGAAATTAGGATTAGAGAGCTATTTGCTCCTTTCCTCTTTCCAGCTTGTAAACAGCCACTGGTCGGGAACATGGGAGTAAAAATCTTTTAAAAAGATATTACTTGGGGCAAAGAAGACTTTGCTAAAGCTAATTGATCAACTGGGAAGATTTTCTACTGGAATAATTAAGGGGAGTACTTGAATCCCAAGCATAGCTTTTTTCTTTTCTGATCAAAATGGATTTAAAGGGACCTTGAAAAACACTGTTAAGGACTGTCTCTAGGTATTTCAGAGCAGTGGTCAGCTGTGTAAGATTTGGAAGGAAACACAAACCCCTTCTACTTTTCTGGAGGCTATTGATTCTGTAGGGTTAAGAAATGGACTCCCAAACTGCATGTAAAGCTCTAGATAGTGTTGAAAATGTTGACGATGTACAAGAAATCCAATATTCCTGGAAACAATTTCAAGAAATGGTTGTTGATACAATTTATCGGGAAGTCCACTGGGTGGTAAGAGAGACATTTGAGCAAAATTGTGAAAAAGACCAGAGAAGTGTGTTGGAACCTGAAAATAAGAGAGAAGATGTACAGCTGCAACAAACACAAATTCAAGAACAGGAGCTCCAACAAGAAGATCTACCTCATGGAAGGAAATTCTTAGCTAAAGAGACTGTAAGAAATTATATAGAAGAAAACACTGGAGTTATCAAAAGCAACATAAAATCCAAAATTTTTGAAAGAGCAAAAGAGAACAGACTTCAGACAAAAAATAAAGAAAAGAAATGACAGCAGACTGTTAAGATAAACTTCAAGAATAAGCAGGATCAAAGTAGTAGATCAGAAAAATATCTACATGAAAAGACAGTATGATTTAAGAGTATTTAATAGTAAAGTAGAAATAATGATAGACTGTTTAAATGCATGTTATAAAGGGAATCCTGTCCTTATAATATTTGGATTTTGGTTTCACAACATTCTATGTGCGCCAACAGTGGTTTGCGGGCCACGCTGCTAACTCAACACCTGACAGCAAATCAGAGTGAGAAGCCCACATCCCGCCTGCACTACCACTGCCCCAGGCCATTTCTGGCTCTTTCCCCCTTGCCCTCAGAGCCATTCAGGGAGGCAGGAGAAGCCCGGCGGCGGTGCTGTGCTGCCCACTGCGGGCCTGTTCCGGCGCTCCCCCCCACCTTCAGAGGCCTTCAGGGGGAGGAGAAGCCCAGCGGCGACACTGCGCTGCCAGCCACGGGCCTGTTCTAGTGCTCCTCCCCGCCTTCACAGACTTTTGAGAGGAGGAGAAGCCCGCCGGCGGCGCTGTGCCGCCCGCCGCGGGCCCGTTCTGGTGCTCCCCCCACCGTCAGAGGCCTTCAGGGGGAGGAGAAGCCCGGCGCAGCAGGCCCGGTGCTCCCCCACAACTCCAGAGGCCTTCAGGGGGAAGAGAAGCCTGGCAGCGGCACTGCACCACCCGCCACGGGCCCATTCTGGCGCTCCTCCCCGCCTTCACAGACCTCTGAGGGGAGGAGAGGCCCGGCAGTGGCACTACGCCAGCCACCACGGGCCTGTTTCTGCAGCTCCCCCCCACCTTCACAGGCCTTCAGGGGGGGAAGAGAGGCCCAGCGGTGGTGTTGCGCTGGCCAACGCGGGACCGTTCCCGGTGCTCCCCCCCTTCAGAGGCCTTCAGGGGGGAGGAGAGGCCCGGCGGTGATGATGCACCGGCTGCCGCAGGCCTGTTCCCAGTGCTCCCCCCCTCACCTTCACAGGCCTTCGGGGGGGAGGACAGGCGCAGGCCCATTCCCAGCACTCTGCCCTGCCTCCAGAGACCTTCGGGGGAGAGGAGAGGCCCGGCGCCAGTGCTGAGCCGACTGCCAAGGTCCCCAGCCTCGCCTTCAGAGGCATTGGGGGGGCTGGTGAAGGCTGCTGCCCCGTTTTCCTTCCACCCTTCCCTGAAATGGCATGGGGGGGCAGGCCAGCAATAGTGCTGAGCCTGCCGCCACCACCCGTTTCTGTCGCTCCCCCCACCACATTCTTCCTTTCTCTCTCTGTCTCTCTCCGTCTCTCTCCCCCATCTTTCTAACTCTCACTCTCTCCCCTCTACCTACCCTCCTTCCATTCTCTCTCTCTCTCTCCTCTCTTCCTGAATTCCTCCCTTCCCCTCTTTCTCCATTTCTCTCTTTCTCTTTCTTTCACTCTAACCCCTCTTCCATCCTTCCTTTCTCTCTCTTGCCCCCCTTTTTCTACCTTCCTCCGTCCCTCCCTTTCATCCATTCATCCTCCCACCCTACTAACCTTTCTAGGGCTCGTTGTCTTCCTCTACAACGGGCTTTGCTCCCTAGTATATAATATTTGACATATCGTGGTCTAAGGACAACAATGTTGTTTTCTGATGGAGTGACAAAACATTTGTTAACTAATAGAGTTATGGATGAGAAATTTGAGCTGATCTATCAATATGTATTTCTCCCACTTTTATCTTTTTTTTATTTTGTGGAAAACCAATATATATATATATACATATATATAAGTGGGGACCCTCAAGAAACTTGCGGGATGGTCATCTCATTCCTCACACCTTTGCATCCTCCCCTCTACCCTTACCTATCTCACACTCTTTCTCTCTTCTGGGGGTGGAGCCATAGACTCAACCCTCCAAAGCAGCCATTTTATCCAGGGGAACTGATCTCTGTCACCTGGACAACAGTTGTAATTCTGGGTGATCTCCAGCCCTCACCCAGAGGCTGGCAGTGGTAGTTCTCATGGAGGAAACGGCTGGTTTGGAGGGTGGAGTCTATGGCATTATACTGGTCTGAAGTTCCTCCCCTCCTCAAACCCCACCTTCCCCAGGATCCACCCCTCAAATGTCCAGGAGTTTCCCAATCTGGAGTTGGCAACCCTATTTCCTTCCCACCCAACAGCCAACCTACCTTTATCTGCCTTTATCTGTCTTCAGCTTTTCGTCTTCACCCCCCTCCCCCACAGCTTCTACCAAGGAAAATTATAGTCTTTCTCCACAGTGGGGACCAAAGCAGCTTACATTATTCTCACCTCCTTTTTATCTGCACAACAACCCTGTGAGGTTGGTTAGGCTGAAAGTATGTGACTGGTCCAAAATCACCCACTCAGCTTCCAACGCAATATGGGGATCTGAACCTGGGTCTTGCAGACCCTACTCTGAAGCTCTAACTGCTGCACCACTGCTGGCTTTCATAGGGTAGTTGCTGAACAGCAGCAAGCAGCCAGGCCAAGTTGAGTCATGCAAATTAGATGGTATCAAGTCATCCAGAGGGTACCAGCCTCCAGGTGGGATCTGGGGGTCCCCTGGAATTACTGCTCAGCTCCAGACTGCTGAGATAACTTCCCTTGGAGAAAATGGATGCTTTGGAAGATGGACTCTAGGGCATTGTACCCCACTGAGGTCCCTGCCCTCCCCAGGCTCCATCCCCAAATCTCCAGGAGTTTCCAGACCTGGAGCTGGCAACCCCACCACCCCCATCCCCTGCTGGTGCCCATGGGGGGACCTGGCAACCCTAGACTGCTGCCAGACCTAGGGTTGGCAACCTCCAAGTGGGGCCTGGAGAGTAAACAGCAGAGATCTGCCTCCCTGGAGAAAATGGCTGCTTTGGAGGGTGGATTCTGTGTCGTTATACCCAGCTGAGGCCTCTCCCTTCCCCAAATCCTGACTTCCTTACACTCCACCACAAAACCTCTAGGAATTCCCCAGCCTGGCCCCAAGGCTCCCTCCCTCCCTCCAAGGCCAAAAGAAGCCTGGAAAGGCCCCCTCTCCCACCCTTTTACTGACTGAGTCAGTTAGAAGCCCCACACACACACACACACATTCTAACCTCTCACCATTGATGCCTGGAGTCAGGTCCCTGGAGAGGCCATTTCAAAAGGTTTTTTTGGGAATTCAACTGTTCCTGAAGGGATTTTTTTTCACTTTTTGGATTTTTCTGCAGATCCAGAAAGTTTCCTGACTATGTAGGAAAAGCTGTTGGGGGAGAGTGAGCCCTCTGTTGGTGGAAATAGGTATCCGCACACACAAAAAAACCTCTGGGAAATAGTATAAGAATATATACATATACATATATATATACATACATATATATATATATATATATACATACATATATATATATATATATATATATATATATATATATACACACACACACACACACACACACACACAACATTGCATTCCCCAGCTGTGTGATTTCGGGGGTTGTATATCCTGTATCTTTCCCCACAAACAGGATACCCTGCTACAAGTCCAATTTCAGCTCTGGGATCAAGTTTTCCCCTTTTCTCTTTTGGTATGTGAGCATACCCTTTGGAACCTCTTTCCAAACCAGGCCTCAAAAGGAGTGGTTCCAGTAATTTTGGGGGGTACTTGATTTTGTAGATACACTGCTGTGTTGACATCCTCACCCCATAGGGTATTTGGTAGTCCAGGATGTATTAGCATAGCCCTACATATGTCCTGGATTATTATATTCAGCCTTTCAGAAGATCCATTTTGTTGAGGCAGGTGTGGAATAGACACCTTGTGTTCAATCCCTTCAAGTTCCAGAAATCTTTTAAATTCTGCATTGCAATATTCTCCACCTCCCTCAATGCATAAGCTTTGGGGTGCTCGGCCAAACTTGTTTTTAATTGTGGCCACATAATATTTGAATTTATTCAGTGTCTCGTCTTTGCTCTTCATCATATACACAAAAGTATATTTTGTTTTACTCTCAGTAAAAGTCACAAAGTATTTGTTCCCGCCACAGGATGGCGCTACTGGACCAACAAGATCACTATACACAGTCTCTAGAAACATTTCATTGTGAGTAGTGGATTTCCCAGTATACCTTGGAGCAGTTCCATTCACTCTGAGACACGTGCCACACCTTTCCTTTGCTTTGTCACAATTCATAGTAGGAATTCCACATTCTTTCAACAACTTTTCAACACGCTGCATACTCCGATGCGCAAACTTCAAATGCCATGCATACAAGCAATTGTGATGATAACAAGAGCCATTGCCAGTTTGATAAACTTGTCTCTCATCAGTATCGACACGCACACCAGTGGTATGGAGGGAGGCTGCTGATGCAGTTTCCCCACGGAGCCCTAGGGTAGGGTTCCTAGCCATAGGGCTTTTGAGGAGTAGCCTCTTTGATGGTGTAATACCGGAGAATTGAGGCACCCCTCCACCCTGACGGTCCTGCCACTGTGTGGCCTTCGGGCACTAGCTGGGCTGGCTGAAACAAGCGCTGGAGATAGAGCAGAATTGTGATAACAAAACTGAGGTCGAATGGGACCGACAATGAACATGAGTTAGATTTAAACAGACTATAAATCAAGCAGAAACCCTTATACTCCCCTACCTTAAGGATGGGAGAGAGGAGGGATGCCTCCTGTTTACATAAACTGATAAGCGAAAAAGAAGGGGGGGATGGGAAAACAAGCGACTGATTTGTTTTGAGAGGCTTACCAGAGTGGATTCGTTCTGACAGTGATTTTCAAAGGTGGTGAAACAGCGATTGGCTTTTGTAAACAATTAGCCATAATGGAGGGCGTGGGGAAGAAAGGAGTGAAACTGAAACCAGCAGGTGGCCAAAGTCCGAGGCCAGAAGAGGGGGTTGACATCATAAAGCTCCTAGCAGATACTCTCAAGCCTGTGATGGAACAACTTGCTGGTATTAACCAGCAGTTGGCCACACTTAACCAAAACTTTGCATCACAGCAACTCCAGCTGGCAGAGACGGTTAAAAAGACGGAGCAAACAAAGGAAATAGTTAAAGAAATGTACTCCGTAAACAAGAACATGAAGAAAAAGATGGGAGAATTAGTGAATAAGCAGAACTACCGGGAAAACCGTTTACTGCAACTACAAATGGAAAAAGCAAATATGGTTCTCAGATTTCAAGGGGTTCCTGAAGCACCAAATGAGGACCTGAAAAAAGTGCTCAGCGAAATTATCACACCAGTAACAGGCTTGAAAGCAGAAGAAAGTATTCATGATATGGAAGCAGCGTATAGGGTGTACTCTAACTACACCAAAAAAAATAGCCTGCCTGGGGAAATAACGGTCAGGTTCTCAAGAAGACAGACCAGAGATATAATTTTGAAAGCAACGTCAGCAACTCCACCGAAATTGGGAAGCACAATCATTAAAACTCTAAAGGACATTCCATTTGAAATTCATCAAAAAAGAAAGAACTACAAGGACTTGATTCTTTTTCTTCAGACTAATCAAATCTCATACAAATGGGCAGTGCCAGAATGGGTCATTTTTAAATTTACCAATAAAAGAGAGAAGATTGACTCCATCTTTAAAGCTAAAGACCTTCTAAAACGCCACCTGGGAACAAAAGAAGGAGAAACTGGGTCGAGTGGCTCTACTCCCTCATAGACGGACGAAGACCTGGCTGAGGAAGAGGGTGCCGCAGCCATTAAAGCATCTTATGATTTAAGAGACAGAAAGCCTAGATAAAGGCAGAAGGACTCTGATAATTGCCTTTACGAAGTGAGCCGACGGGGATGCTCTGGAATTCCCTCATAACAAGTAACAAATTAATACAGTAGCTGAGCTAGATAGGAACTTACAGTTTGCATTGTTTACCAACACTAGAGTACTAACATTTAGATTAACAGGGAAAAGATCTCCTTCTCTTGGGTTTTTAGTTTAGTGTGGGTTTCTTTTCTTTATCCTTAGTTGTAGTCCCCCCCCCCATTTTTCTTTTGTAGTTTGTAGTGTATAAGCAAAAAGTCAATAAAAAATCCCCTTCGGGAGAGCCAAAAAAAATACATTGAGAAGTTCCTTGTTAGCTTGAAATACTTCTGGTCAATTGTTAGTATCAAGTTCACAAAACAAGTCCTCATATTTGCAAATGTGCATACAGGATCCAGAGTCTACTAAAAATACTTTCTTATTTCCATCATCATCATCCTCACAGATTCTAAAAGCATGACCTCTGCTGACTCCATGAAAATTTCCCTTTGTCTAAAGCCTCTGCTATGATTTCCTCTTCCACTGGGTGTCTCTCTTTTAATCTGAGCATGTGTTCCAGTGGGCTGTTGTCTGGCTTCCCTTTTAAATTCACAATTTCTGGCATTTTTAAATTCACAGTCTCTGGCCAGATGATTTGCACCACATATAAAACATTCAATTTTCTTTTCCCTTTTAAATCTGCACATATGTTTCAAATTCAGAACAGACATCTCATTAGACAAAGCATCCTGACTAGCCCTGGAGTCGTATTCCTTCTTTAAAATCATCAACAAGCTTTCAAATGTTAGATCCTTTCGGTGTCTCAGAGTCATAGCTACTCCTCTGTAACTTCCTGAAAGGCCATTAAGTATTGCAGCAATCATATCTAACTTGTCAGGAGTTTTGCCTGGTTCTTTCAGTTGATTGTAAATCCCCATTAGTTTCTTTTATTGCTCAGGCAGAGTGTCACTCTCCTTTAAAATAAAAAAAAACCTGAGCCTTCAAGTAATAAATCTTACTGGTAGTTTGCCCTCCATATTTCTCTCTCAGGTATTCAATCATTAGCTTGGAGGTTTCTATGATATACAGGTTAGGCATATCATGGCAATTTATTGATCCCATAATCATGGACTTGGCATAGCCATCTTGTCTAATTTTAAAGGCACTTTTCTCTGGGTCACTTGATGGGGGTTCTTTTGTTAAAACATCTTCAGTCCCAAATATCTGCAGCTTATTTTTCAAAAACCCGTGCCACCAATTGAAATTACTTTAGGTTAACTTCAGTGGTACCAATTCCCCTGGAGCTTGGAACATATTCACTTCAGTCAAAGATGAAATTGGAGCTGTGGAAGATGTTGCAGGATCATCACCCATTCTGATCTGCAGGCTGTAGCAGGCACTCAGCAGGAACTTGAAGGGTTAATTTCCTTCCTTAGAGTAATCAGCAGAGGCAGCAGGCTGCAGGCAATCAGCTTCTTCACTCCTCTGCTCCATCAGAGTTCTGAGCAAAAAAACTTCAAAAACTTCCTCAGCTGCTTGTTAGCAAAATACAGACTATCATAGGGAGTTCTCTAATCAGGCTAGAATTAGAGTTACCCTTTCTGAGTTGCAGCTTTGCTTGGCAGAAACAGTGGGAAAAAATGGTCTGTTTAAAAAACTCAAGCCTCTAAGCTCAGCCCCCCTCTCTCCAGTGAGCATTTTAAAACTTAGAATCGATTAGGCATTCAAAACCAACAAAACAACCAACCATCTAGCTCTGCTACCAGAATATGTTGGGAAAATAGGCAAAAATACTTAAATACTCAAGAGTTTCCAAGGGATCTTTGCTTCACTGGAAAGGAGACATTCTTTTCTATGTAAAAAGCTTTACTTCTAAGGGAAGGGTTCACATGGAAAGCTACAAAACAAAAGAGATATGTAGAGCTACATTTTTACATCCTTACAGTACAGAACACATGGTCACACAACAATGTGTGATGATACTTCAGCAATGAAGGATGATAGGGAAATGGCTGAGAAGCTGAATGCATTTTTTGCCTCTGTCTTCACTGTGAAAGAGAAGTGCTTGCCCACTCCAGAACCACTGATTTCGAGAGGGGTGTTGAAAGACCTGAGTCAGACTGAGGTAATGAGAGAGGAAGTCCTACGACTGATGGACAATTTAAAAACGAATAAATCACCAGGCCCGGATGGCATTCATCCAAGAGTTCTGAAATAACTCAAATGTGAACTTGTGGATCTCCTTACAAAAATATGAATCTTTCTTTAAAATCTGCCTCCATTCCTGAGGACTGGAAGGTAGCTAATGTCACTCCCATCTTTAAAAAGGGCTCCAGGGGAGATCGGGGAAATTACAGGCTAGTCAGTCTGACGTCGATAGCGGGTAAGTTGGTGGAAACTGTTATTAAGGAAAGAATGAGTAGGCATATTGATGAACAAAAACTATTGAGGCAGACTCAGCATGGGTTCTGTAAGGGAAGATCTTGTCTCACTAACCTGTTAGTGTTTTTTGAAGGAGTGAACAAACATGTGGACAAGGGGGACCCAATAGATATTATTTACCTTGACTTCCAGAAAGCTTTTGATACAGTTCCTCATCAAAGGCTCCTAAGTAAGCTCAATAGTCATGGGATAAAAGGACAAGTCCTCTTGTGGATCAAAAACTGGCTTATAAATAGGAAACAGAGAGTGAGTATAAATGGGAAACTTTCTCAGTGGAGGGTGGTAAGCAGTGGGGTACCACAGGGATCAGTACTCTGTCCAATGCTTTTTAACTTGTTCATTATCTATTTGGAATTGGGAGTAAGCAGTGAAGTGGCTAAATTTGCAGATGACACGAAGTTGTTCGGGGTGGTGAGAACCAGGGAGGATTGTGAGGCACTCCAAAGGGATCTGTCGAGGATGGGTGAGTGGGCGTCAATGTGACAAATGGGGTTCAATGTGGCCAAGTGCAAAGTGATGCACATTGGAGCCAAAAATCCTAAATATAAATACACATTGATGGGGTCTGAACTGGCAGAGACTGACCAAGAGAGAGAGATCTTGGAGTCGTGGTAGATAACTCAATGAAAATGTCTAGACAGTGTGTAACTGCAGTAAAGAAGGCCAACGCTATGCTGGGGATTATTAGGAAGGGAATTGAAAACAAATCAGCCAATATCATCATGCTCCTGTATAAATCATTGGTGCGACTTCATTTGGAATACTGTTCTGGTTGCCACACCTCAAAAAGGATATTATAGCATTGGAAAAAGTGCAGAGAAGGGCAACTAGAATGATAAAAGGGTTGGAACACCTTACCTATGAAGAAAGGTTAAAATGCTTGGGGCTCTTTAGCTTGGAGAAACGACGGCTGAGGGGTGACATGATCGAAGTTTATAAGATTATGAATGGGATTGAGCAGGTTGAGAAAGAAATACTTTTCTCCCTTTCTCGCAATACAAGAACTCGTGGGTATTCAATGAAATTGCTGAGCCGTTGGGTTAGAACAGATAAAAGGAAGTACTTCTTCACCAAAAGAGTGATTAACATATGGAATTCACTGCCACAGGAGGTGGTAGCAGCTACAAGCATGGATAGTTTCAAGAGGGGATTAGATAAACATATGGAGCAGAAGTCCATCAGTGGCTATTAGCCACAGGGTATAGATAGGAACTCTCAGTCAGGGGCAGGTGATGCACTCTATTCTTGGTGCTGGGGGGGCAGCAGTGGGAGGGCTTCTAGTGTCCTGGCCCCACTGCTGGACCTCCTGAAGGCACTTGGTATTTTCAGCTGCTGTGTGACAGAGTGTTGGACTAGATGGGCCATTGGCCTGATTCAACGTTGGCTTCTCTTATGTTCTTATGTTCTTAATGGAGTTTCTTCTTCTTCTTGACCCCCCAGAAGATAGTCACCTGAACACAATAACCAATGATTGCTAGTAAACAGACTTAGATTTTCCCGGGCAATCTTCCCGTTGGCTCTGAGCCAAGTTTTCCTTCCAGATCAGTCTGAACAATAGTACACTAGGTAAAGCAGATTAACCTTATAATGACTGGAATCTAGACCTTGCAAGTCACACATTTCCAATGACACTTACCTGTAACTGTTGTTCATTGAATGGTCTTCTGTGCAGGCACTCATCCTCCCTCCCCCACTGTAGGATCCTCGTGCTCATGAGATCCTTCCATGGCAGCGAGAAAGAACTGAAGGAAGGAGCGTTCAACCTGTTCCATCATGTTTTGGTTGGGCAGGAAGGAGCCAGCCCTTGAGCGGAGGGGGCTGAGTGCTTTGAACATTCTGGAGAACTTTGTAGAAGAAATCTCCATGGCAGGCCTGCACAAGCATGGTCCCATGTGTGTCTGCACAGAAGACCACTCAATGAACAACAGTTACAGGTGATTACAACCTTGTGGTCCTCAAGTCTCAGCACCTGATTTTCTAAGTTGAAACATGCAGTAGAGAAGTCTGAAGTGTTTGTGTCTGGACTGATTATAGAAATGGACATCCACAACAAAGGTTAAGACACATGAGAAGCATGGCTTTGTTTCCAGCCTGGTGCTCACCAACAGGAAACAGTGACAGTGTGCGCTAAGATGCAAATTGCAGGCAGTACTCATGCTGTTGAAACCACGGAGGTTATTTTTGTATCATCATACTGGACATTCGCTGAGGTGGTTTCTACTGAAGGAAACTTGCTGAGGAGTCTGGTTCAAAGTGGGAACTTGGTGTATCACTTTTACAAGAGCTTCCAACTTTTCAAAACTGTGGCTTTTCTCAAGGGCAGTTGGGGGTAGCTTGTTCTGTTGCAATAAGACCAAATATAAAGTGGCGGCCTTTCCATTCTGACTTCCCCACTGAGGCCACGGACTGCAGTAGCAGTTACAGAAATTGAGACATTGGAAGGTAGGGACTTGAGGAATCTTGATCAGGGAAGTCAGTCTAGTTCCTGAAAGTTTGCTAAATGTACTAGATATGCCTGGATCACCTTGCAAGTAGCATTTTCTGGTCTTGAAGAAGGGTCATTGTCTCCCTTCATTGCACCTGATAGAGCAGGTCCCCTCAGAGGACCTGCTGGCCTCAGAAATGGGGAACAAGGAGGCTGGACTGGCAGTGTCCTTTGTATTCCTCTTCTTCTCCCCTTCGAAGCCTTTGTCTGTCCTCCAATGAGGTTTCCACATTTCCCCTCCCCCAACTGGCTCTTCATAGCTTCCTTTTGTAATAACACCCCTTTCTGACTCTGCCCCCTCCCTGGTTCTACTGCCTCCAATCCCTGCGAAGGCCCTCCTATTCCTTCCTCATCCTTGGTCTTCTCTCCTTCCCTGGAGTTATGGCCTTGCCCAGCCCGCCCACTGTCATGCTCCCCAGGCCTCCCTGCCAACCAGCTCAGCCTCAGACTAGGATAGACCATGAGTGGTGGACAATCTGACATTGCATGAAGAAGGTGCCAGGTTCAGTGCCCAACTTCTCCACCTTAAAGGGTCTTGGGTAGCAGGGCTGAGAAGAATGACCCCCAGAGGACACAGCCCTGGGCCAATGACCTGTCCCTGTGTAAAGAAGCTCCTGGACTAGTATGGCATTGGTAGGACCAGAAGCACCAGGTGTATCTTAGGAGGTTCATGGGCACAAGTACCATCAAAAGGATTGCTAGACATGCAAGGGGCACTAACATATTTTTCCAAGTTTGTGTTCAGAGATATGCTTTTACCCTAAGACAGGGATATGCTAGAGGGTCCGTGTCTCAGTGGTAAAGCATCTATTTTGTGTGCTGAAGGTCCCAAGTTCAGTCCC
The DNA here is from genome assembly GCA_029375565.1 of Gekko gecko. Classification (NCBI taxonomy): domain Eukaryota; kingdom Metazoa; phylum Chordata; class Lepidosauria; order Squamata; family Gekkonidae; genus Gekko; species Gekko gecko. Next base: position 208,857,127 of record JAPDNY010000005.1, on the reverse strand, counting down.
TGGCATCCCCAGTTAAAAAGACCAGGTAGGAGGTGATGGGGAAAGACATCTGCATGAGATCCTGGAGAGCCACTGCCAGTCAAAGTATGCAACACTGACCTTGAGAGACCTAACATTTGACTCAATAGAAGGCAGCTTCTAGTGTTTATGTATCTATGCACATCTTTATATAGGAACAGTGCAGCTATGGCTCACTGGTAGCACATCTGCTTTGTATGCAGAAGATCCCAGGTTCAAATCCCTCACATATCCAATTAAAAGGATCAGGTGGTAAGTATTGTGGAAAGATTTCAATTGAAGAATTGCTGCCTGCCAGAGTAGACAAGGCTGTCCTTGATGGACAAATGGCCTTACTCAGTATCTATATATCTAATTCTCAACAATCCCTTTTGTGTGCGGATATTTATTTCCACAGATAAGGGACACACTCTCCCCCAACAGGTTTTTCTCAGGGGACTCTGTGGGTCTGCAGAAAAATCCAAAAAGTTTTAAAAACTCAGGAATTTATTTATTTATCTTTTCAATTTGTATACTGCTCACCCCTGGAGGGCTCTGAACGGTTCACATATTTCATTAAACACAAATCCTAACTTAGGGCCACATACCAGGGGGGGTGACAAGCCTACCAGGCACCCTTATTGCAGCACGTTGTTGTTGTTACTTCCTGTTGCCTTGCGGTCGACGTCCTCCTGGCGCTGGTCTTGATTTCTTCTGATCTTTTTGTGGCTGTTGCAACATCTTTCAAGCTCGGGTCAAACGCACGCTTTGCGCATGCTCGTTGATGGCCTCTGTCCATCTGGCTCCGGCCTGTCACGTCGCCCCGCCTCTGAGCCTGTCGACCTGGCCTCCTTTCACTCACCCAGCCTCACCCAGTTGAATACCTTTTGAAATGGCCACCACAGGGATCTACTCCAGGCCCCACTGCATCTACAGTAAGAGATAGACTAACCAGAGGGGGGGGGGCAGGAAGTAAAAGCAGGTCTGAAGCTTGGATTGGGAAGGATTCCTCCTGCAGTATAAATGGCTAAATAGCAGGGAGTTTGGAGCCAGGTTTGGGACTAGGATTGTCTGCTCCAGGTTGGGAAATCTCTGGAGATTCTGTGGTGAAGTCTGGGCACTGCAGAGTTCAGGGAGGGGAGAGGCTTCAACTGGATATAATCCCAGGGAGTCCACACATTTTCTCCAGGGAGATAGATTTCTGTTGTCTGGAGTTCAGTTGTAATTTTGGGGGGTTTCCAGGTCCCATCAGGAGGCTGGCAAACCTAGGCCTGGCAGCACCTTCTTTTTTTTTTTTTTTTTAAACATTTTATTATTTTCCACTTAGCATGTTTACAACAAAAATCTCTTACATTTTAAACCACTATATATAGTATTAAATCATATTATACATAGTGTCACTGGCATTGTCTGCTTTATATTGTATATATATATTTTTTTTCCCTCCGTCTTTGCCAGTGATGCTTGAAAAACTATTTATTATCCACTCCTTAAACTCCTAAACAAATGATACATAGATAATAAAGTGATATCTAAAATTAACAAGAGTATTTCAAATTGGGCTTTGAGCTTGTATCACAAGCTATTACTTGTATGTCCTAGCTGTTCTATCTTGTGCCTTTGAAGAAAATTATACAGCAACTACAGTATCTATATCTTCATCGTGGAGTTCTTGGAGATAGCCTCCGCCCCGTGGGTCTTTGGAAAATTCCAAAGGGGTCTTACCCCAAGACCCCGCCCTATGGGAGGTAATTGGGGAGTTCCTCCCGAATGCCTTACCCGCTGTATTCCTGTTATGTAAGGATATCTCTATATTTAAAGAAAAAAATAATAATACTAGAACATGGTGCCTGAATTTAAACTATTTCTATCTCTCTCATTGAGGGCTCCAATGATTATTTTTTCAGAGGCTCTTGAAGATTCATTAATAAGTCTTACAGTTCATCTCCGTTGAAGTTTCTTATGTAGATTCATTTTCCAAAGCTCTTAACATTTCTTCTCCAGACTTAACGTCGTGAACAGTGAAGACTCTATTTTTATAGTTTATATGCAGGTGTCCTAATGGAAGCCAACGATAACGGATGTGTTTTTCTGCCAGGCGTTGAGTAATTGTTTTCAGGTTGCGTCGTGCTGTTAAAATCTCTGGTGGCAAATCTTGAAATACCTGAACCCGGGTGTCCTCCAGTTGAAGTCCGTTGTTCGTCCTTGCAGCCTCTAACACGGTTTTCTTAACTTTGATATCTGTAAGTTCCACTAATATGTCAGGAATGAGAGTAGGAGAGGCTGGTTGCGATGGGTTCAGCCGATAAGCTTGACAAATTGGTGCAGCCGGCAGTTGCAAAAGTTTTTGGAGCCATTCGTTTAAAGAGCCCATGAGATCTTTGTCTGTAGCAAAATTTGGGGATATTCCCCTGAGCTTGATTTTTCTTTCACGGGCTTTTATGTCCAAGAGAATAATTTTAGACTTGCTCCATGTCTCAAAAGTCCTTAGGCTTTCTATAGCCTTTGTATTTTTTGCGGCCTCCGTCAGTGCTTTGTCTGTATTTTCCTTCAGTTCTGTTAAGTTCAGATTCATAGCATCAAGTTTTGATAGATTGGAGTAATGCTTTCTTTCAGTTCTTTTTTCATTTCTGCAAACAAAGTCTGTATATCTTTTTTTGTTATAGAATCTTCACGTTTTCTTTTGCCCTGTCGATTAGCAGCTTCTCCTTCCGAGTCTGCTTCCAATGGAGGGGGGGAATCCTCCTCCGATGTTTGCATATTTCTCTCAGTTTGTTGAGACTCCTTGGTGTTTTTCTTGGCTCCTTTGCCTCCTCTTGGCCTCCCCATTCCCTTCAGCAAACAGTTTTTATCTTTGGAGTCCTTAATTAATCTTTTCTTTACGATTTTAGAAGCTCAGACGCGGAGGCTATTTCGGTCTGACTGCGCAACCTCGCAGTCACCGGAAACTCCCTCCTGGCAGCACCTTCTGAGTGACTTGATACCACCTGACTTGCATGATTCCACTAGGCCTGGCTGCTTGCTACTGTTCAACAGCAGCCATCCCATGAAAGCCAGTGTAGTATAATGGTCAGAGCTTCAGAGTAGGGTTTGCAAGACCCCATCTTGCTGTGGAAGCTCACTGGTGATTTTGAACTAGTCACATACTTTCAGCCTAACCTACCTCATAGGGTTGTTGTGTGGATAAAAAGGAAGAGAAAATAATTTAAATTGCTTTAGTCCCCACTGTGGCGAAAGACCATAGCTTTCCTCAGTAGAAGCTGCAGGGGGAAAGAAAATGGAAAGCTGAAGCCAGACGTAGGTTGGCTGTTGGGTGGGAAGGAGATAGGGATTCCAACTCCAGGTTGGTAAATACCTGGATTTTTGAGGGGTGGAGCCTGGGGATTGAGGCAGGGAGGGACTTCAGACAGATATAATGCCATAGACTCCACCCTCCAAAGCAGTCATTTCCTCCAGGGGAACTAAGGTTGCCAACCTGGAGTTCTGGAATTACAACTGATCTCCAGATGACAGAAATCAGTTCTCCCAGGGAAAATGGCTGCTTTGAAGGGTGGAGTTTTTGGTATTATACCCTGCTGAGGTCACTTCCAAGCTCAAACCTCATCCTCCCAAAGCTCCACTCCCAAATGTCCAGGAATTTCCCAACACTGAGCTGACAACCCTAAGAGGAACTGATCTCTGTATTTGAGCAATCCATTGTGATTCCTAGAGAGTGGCTGCTGCCACTGCTGCTGTGGGGAGGGAGTAGTGGGAGGCCAGGAGAGTGACAGGGGCAAAAAGGAAGTGGCAGGCATAGAGGGGCGAGAGAGAAAGAAAGAAAAGGGGTGGCAGGAAGGAGAAAGAGTGTGAGAGAAGTAGGGGGAGAGGGGAATAAGCAGAGTTGGTGGGAATGGGATAGCCGCTCCCACAAGTTTCTTGCAGGTCCCCACTTGTAAGGTATATTAATACATTCATGTGTTCTCAGCTCCCATTAACTTCAAAGGAGATTGGAATGAGAACTTCAGCCACGTCTACATTTATGAATAAAGGTCGTCCCATTGGAACATAAGAAGGACTATGCTGAATCAGGCCATGGTCCACCAAGCACAGCTTCCTGTTTCCCACAATGGCCAACCAGAAGAGCCACGAGCTACAGCAAAGAAGCTAAAGCTTCTTTCTGTTGTTACCACACCTCAATTCAGTTGTTACCTCAGCTGGCTTCCACCATGCCTCTTAATGCAGAAGCTCCCTGAAAAGTACTGAGGTCAGAGACTCAGCATAGTGAAATCAGCTCAAGTTTATTTAATTACATCTAAATGAAGATGGCTCAGCTGGTTCCTCCAGGTCCGGCTCCTTATTGCTGTCCTCAGCGTCCCATACCTCCAGGTCATCTAGGGGCAGTAGGCGACAGTGTAGTTGGTCTACGTGCCTCCAGAGGAGCTGGCCATCTTCCATCAAGACCTCGTATGAGAGATGTCCTGTCATTCTCACCACCCGGGCTGGGATCCAGAGTTTGCCTCATGCCTATTAAGAGTTCCACAGGGCAGCCTCCCGTGGATGTGTGTGCGGTTGTTCATTGGCCAAACAAGGCGGCTAACCTGTAGTTTGACGATCCAACACAGCGCTTCCTTGGTTGTGCATACCATCCGTTCCACCTGTCCGTTGGTTGCCAGGTGGAAGGGAGCAGAGCGGATGTGCCAAATCCCATAGTACTGCACAAAGTCCAGGAATTCTGCTGACATAAATGCAGTCCCATTGTCCGATACCAGGGTGTCAGGAATGCCATGGGTGCTGAATATTTTCCACATGGCTTTGATCGCTGCTCTCGATGACATAGAGGAGATGGGGACCACCTCTAGCCACTTAGAGTAGGAATCCACAAGAATGAAAAGTGACTGTCCCTGGAACGGGACCGCAAAGTCTAGGTGTAGGCGGACCCATGGTTTGTGTGCGGATTCCCATTGTCTCACTGGGGCCCCGGGAGGGGCTGGTCATGTTTCCTGGCATGTCGGGCAGTGTTTAACCAGGTCCTCTATCTCCCCGTCCATGCCAGGCCACCATACATAGCAGCACACTAAGGCTTTCATGCACACGATTCCCGGGTGGGTCTCGTGCAGTGCAGCAAGTATGCATTTGCGTAGGGGGCTAGATACAGACTTTGTGGACAGTTCATCCCGGTGGGACGAGAATGCTGCAAACTCAGAGCCCACACTCCCTCCCCACCCAGTCCCGAACATGGCAGAGGACGCGGTCCTTACTGGTGTGTTTGGCGATGTCTGGCACCTGTACCGGACGGTTGGGGAGGTCTTCCAGCAACAGGATCTGGTGGGCAGGAGCCAGGTCCAGGTCGCAGATGGGTAGCAGAAGGCGGCTGAGGGCATCAATGTGACCCATTGCCTTGCCAGGCCAGTGTTGCAGGGTGTACTCATAACCTGCGAGAAAGACTGACCACCACAGCACCCGGGGAGACAGCATCTGGGGTGTCTGTCGGTCCGGGGCCAATAGGCCAAGCAGTGGCTTGTGGTCTGTGAAAATGGTGAAAGGGCAACCATACACATAGTTGTGGAACTTATGCACCCCCGCCACAGTGCCGCCTTGTTGATTTGAGCGTAGTTCTGCTCTGCCGAAGACAAAGTGTGTGAGTAATAGGCTACTGGGACCTCGTGGCCATCAGCTAGCCTATGACCCAGGATCGCTCCCACCCATAGGGTGATGCATCGCATGCGAGCACTACAGGGAGGGATTCATTGAAATGGGTCAGGACAGCATTGGAGGTTAGGAGGTCCTTTACTGCCCGGAAAGCCACAGCCTGCAATGGCCCCCACTTCCAATGTGCGTGTTCGTCCAAGAGGCAGTGCAGGGGCTCGGCCACAACTGCTTTGTGTAGGAAGAATGTGTGATAAAAATTCAGCAGGCCAAGAAAAGCCTGCAGCTCCAGTTTTCAGGAGGGATTCAGTGCGTCGACTATGGCTGTGATCTTGTCTGGTGTGGGGTGGATGCCACGGGCATCAACTTTGAATCCCAGGAACTTGACACTGGGACACTGAGAAGGCACTTCTCTTTCTTTACTTTAAGCCCAGCCTTGTTGAAGCACTGTAGGACGGCTCGTAGGCGGTCGGAGAAGGCTTTGGGAGACACTGCCACAATCAGAATGTCATCGAAAAAGGGTTGCACTCCAGGGATCCCTTTAAGCAAACAGTCCATTAGATTCTGGAAAATCCCCAGAGCCACACTGACCCCGAACTGAAGACTCTTGACTTTAAATGCTCCCCTGTGAGTTACAATTGTCTGGACTTCCGTTGTAGTGTCATCTACTGGCAGTTGCTGGTAAGCCTGTGCCAAGTTCAATTTACCGAAGATTTTGGCCCTGGCCAGGGACACTAGGACGTGGCTCACCATGGGAACAAGATATGTGTAGTCTTGGAGGACCTTGTTGATTGTGCACTTGTAGTCTGCACAAATCCTGACTTCCCCATTGGGCTTGACTGGGGTTACAATCGGGGTCTCCCACTTTGCATGGGTACTGGCTCCAGTACCCTGTGGCTGACCAGGCAGTCAAGTTCAGCCTCTATTTTGAGCCAAAGGGTGAACAGGGGCCACCGGGCTTTCAGACAGAGGGGGCGAATGGCAGGATTAAGAGTCAGGGCCACTAGAGGACCCATGTAGCAGCTGAGTGATCCATCAAATACTGCCGGGAACCTGTCGCAGACTTTACTGAAGTTCCTCAACTGCACATTATGTATCCCGGTGATGGCTAGACCCAAAGCATTGAACCAGGCTAGCCCCAGTAAGCTGGTAAGACGGCCCTTGACCATGACCAGTTCCAATGGACCTTGAAATACTTTGTATTTTACGTAGAACTGGCCCACCCTTTAATGGCTACCAGGTTCTTTTGGAAATCTCGTAGCATGAGGCCAGTGTCTACCAGTGGGGGTCCCCCATTAGGGCAGAGCGTAAGGTCTCCTTGGACGACCCTGTATCTAGTTCCATCACGCATGGAGTGCCCTCTATCAACACAGTCACTTTAATCTTATTGGTGGACCCCTGGGGCAAAAAATGTACCTGGCTGTGATGTACTGAGGTGCTGAGGTACTGAGGTTCTGCGATGTACTGGATGGTGGCACGGCGCTGGTGTCCTTTGGATCGACAGGCCCGGGTGATGTGGCCTTGCTTCCCGCAGGAATGGCAGATGGCGTCATGGAACCGGCAGGTCCTTCACTCATGTGCATCCCCACAGCTGGCACAGGAGGCTGAGGTGACTTGCTTCTCAAGATGCGATGGTGCTGATGCTGTAGGTCGTGGATTCCACTGAGCTGATTGGCGTACCTGTAAGACCTCCTCCTCGACCGATGCATCTGAGGCTGGAGATGCACTTGTTAGGTGCACAGCGCGGCTGTAGCACTCTTGGTACAATTTCTCGTACACTGTGGCTTCTTTTAAGGCCTAGTCCAGGGTCAGATCATCATGGCTCATGAGCTTCTGGCATAAATTGGGTTCCTGGAGGCCTATGACGAACTGGTTCGTCAGCATGTCGCTTAGGCTGGGGAACTCACATCTATTGTCTGCGCAGCAGAGGCCTGCTAGGAAGTCGGTTGCAGTTTCAGTGGAGCCCTGGAGGTGCACAAAGAAATCGATGTGCTCAGCTATTGTTGTTGGTTTTGGCGCGAAGTGGTCCATGAGCGCCTTCTCAATTTGGGCATAGGTAGCCTCTTTCAGGGATTTTGGGGCTATCAGGTCTTTCAGTAGCCTGAGCATCTCAGTCCCACTAGAGCTGAGCAACAGGGATTTCTTCTTACCCTCCTCAGTGATTTCATGGAAGTCAACATAGTATCCCAGTCTCTTGATCCAGGCTTCCCAGTGCTCAGGGTGTGCGGTATCGAATTCAGGGAGGTTTCCTGGAGCAGCAGCCATGATGACTCTGACGGGAGCACGTGGCTGGGTGCTGTCTGGAGCGGTGTGGGGCGCGATGACTGGAGATTTGGTGCACAGTGCGGTGCTGGACCCGGGGTCAGGGGTGCGGGGCGTGGCATCTTGGTGGTCGGTGTTCAGTGCGGCACTCGGTTCTGCGTCAGAGTCGGGCTCACTCATCGGGATCCCACCTTCGTCGCCAGTGAAAAGTACTGAGGTTGGAAATGCAGCATAGTGAAATCAGCTCAGGTTTATTTAGTTACATCTGAACGAAGATAAAAAATAGCTGATCCACAGCCGGCTTATATTCATGTCAGCACACACACCCAACACACATCCAATACCCGTGATAGGTTCTATGTACATGGGCCTGGTAACTATAGGTTCCCTGCAGGGGAGGGGTGGCTATTTTCATTCGGGAGGGTTATTCCTTCAAGGCACTCCCAGCCTTGGAGATCTCAGGCTTAGAATGCATAAGCGTGATGCTGGAGGCTGAGGAGAGTGTGGCAATTTGACTGGTGTACTGGCCGCATAATGCACCGGCCAATAGCCTACCATCCCTGCTGGAGGCCGTATCAGGCTGGGCATTGGATCATCCTCGACTGATTGTTTTGAGTGATTTCAATGTCCATGCTGAGGACGCGGCCTCCAGCTGGGCTATGGACCTGGTGCCATCCGTGGCGGCGCTGGGACTCTCACAATTTGTATCGGCCCCCACGCATCGAGCTGGTCACATGCTCTATTTGATCTTTGTGGCGGGGGTGATGGTGGACCGGATCACTGCTGAGGCAGTGCCATGGTCGGACCACCTGTCCTTGAAGGCCCGTCTGAACATCCCACCCTGAACCTATGTAGGCGGCGAGCAGATTTTTGCTCGCCTGCGGAGCCAAATGGACCCTTTGTGGTTCCAGATGGCTTTGCGGGATCCGGGGCCCCCTGGCGGCTCATTGGATGAGCTAGTTGAGGGCTGGCATGTCCGGCTCTCCACAGCCATCGATGAGATCGCTCCCAGGTGTCCTCTCCGCACTCGCATTAGGCGCGCACCCTGGTATACCCACGAGTTGTGGCTGCTGAAACGAGAACTCAGACGGCTAGAGAGACGGTGGCATCGTGCTCGTGACAAGGCATCAAGAGCATCTTATAGGACGTTTATGAGATCCTATGAGATGGCAGTCAAGGCTGCCAAGAAAGACTACTATGCGGCTGCGATTGCATCTGTGAGCTCACACCCAGCCCAATTATTTAGTACAATTCGGACTTTGACAGACCTGCCACAGGGCAGGCAAAACGATAGGGAATTGGACATTGGCTGTAGGCTTTTGCGAGCTTCTTCGCGGATAAAGTCTTGGCGCTCCACTGCGATCTCCCCATTACAATTGAGACAGTGAGTGAACTCGAGGCCCCTTGCGTGCCTTTGAGACATAAAATCTCAACATAATTTTGGCATTAAATTCAGATGTTAGATGCAGATAGTTTTTGAAAAGATTTTATGTATGTTGTGTTTTGTCCCTAACTGAGAAAACAAGGGAAATTGACATTGGTGCAGCAAGAAGGATGCCACCGAAGGGAGGTAATGTAAAGCAGAACAGGAAAAAAACCCGAAATAAAAAGAAGGTTGAATTCAGTTTTAGTGCAGAACTGGGAAAAAACCCTGGATTTTAAATAAAGGTTGAATTAGGTTTTAGTGCAGAATTGCCTGGACTAAAAGCAGAGTGTAGAAAGGCCAAAATCAGAGCTGTCCCTGGTAAATAGGGACTGTTGTGAGCATATGAGCACTTACCAGTAGGATTTGACACAGAAGATGTGCCCATTGGTATCTACCTCATCAATGTGCCCCTTTCTGTGTCTCCTTCTCTAGGCACTTGTTCTCACTCAGCAAAAGCCATGGCACAGCAGCACTGACCTCAAGTACCGTTTTGGTAAGTACCAAAATAATCAGTGGGTAGGAGCCACAATTGTCACATTGCTTCCATCACTGTCAAATGGAAGGCAAAGAGGATGATTTGTGTAAATAATCATGAACAGACTGGGGGTCTGCATGGAATAATGGGGGATAGTTTTGAAGTCTCTCCCAAATGCCCCTCTCTAGGAATCTCTATGCTTCAAGAAGTTAGTATCTCCTCCCCTCTTTCACCCTTTAACAAACTCTCAGCTGTTTTCAACTTTCAATCCCTTCTGGAGTATATTCAGTCCTTTTTAAACCAGGAGTTTTTGGCAAGGGGGTAGGATTTACGAAGTCATATTTGTCTGCATACCTGGGAAGTCCCCCAAGTTATGTAGAAACCTCACTATAGTTGCTTTTGTTATCATAACAAGGGCCAGCCATTTTACTGTTATAGTGACAGGCTGGGGACCTGCAAGGAATTTCAGGAGGCCATCAAGAATCCGGAAATCCCACTCCACCCTTCACAATATCCCTGTCTGCAAACCTCTAAGGGCCCAGGAGCTTAAGCTCACTGACTTCTCTCCTTATTTCTGTACTAATACTTATCTGCTTTCAAGGTTCTGTCTCTTCTAGGGAATATTTATTCTTCTTCAGGTCAATTTTTAATGTTTTTTCTTCCCTTTGTAACTCTGTGGAGTTCCCTGGGCAGACATAGATTCCTGCGTTATCAGTGGGTGGCCCAGTTTTGCTGCTTTGGTCGTCTGCATGGGGCCCAGCCAATTTGCTGTTACTTACCATGAAGAATTCCCATCGTAAGCAGGGTGCAGAAACAGCCAGGAGTGTGGCTGACTTTATACCTCTGAAACACTCCATTTTAGAGGCTGAAATGACATATTTGGCAAGAGAGCCCAGTTTAGCAATCCAGGTCCTTCTGGAGCAACTGCAAAGTGGGGGAGTGAGGGGTGACCTTGCAACAGAGTAGCAGCAGTCAGATGTTTAACCCTTTCCCCCCTGCTTGCTTTCCCCCACAAATATACAGTGGAAACCCAGTTCGGGAGCAGCCAGAAGGAACAGCAGGAAGGAAGCTTCCTGTCTTCTCCTTGAACAAAGGGATATTATCACCCCCTTATTATGACCCTTATTTTGCAGGAAGTGAACTTAATTCATGAAATGTACTGCACACATGCAAAGCCACAGTCATACCTCCTTGTGAGCATCCTGCAGAGGTCCCTTGAGACTTGTAATGCATGCCCCAGTCTCTGGTTTGTAAGCTACAACCCCTGACACAGTCAAGGATTTTCAGTGCATGCCAAAGAGGGACCAATGGCAGCACTCTTTTCTCTGCCCCCTACCTTGCACTAGCTCTCGACTGTGGCAGGTGACTCAGAGGTCTCTATCACTGCAAATTAAGAGATACACCCCCTCTGCTGCTTGTGTGTTCTTCCCTTCTACTGATCTCCTCCCTCTGTTTCTTGCAGCACCAGACTCTGCCTAAGGCATTGTCTGGGTGCAGTTTGACACTTCTTGCTTTATTTTGTCAAAACGGGAAAGACCTACAAGACTTTTCTTGCTTTTCTCTTTTGGTGGGTTCAGGGCCTCAGTTGCAATAGCCATTTCCCCTCCTGAAACTTTCCATGGTTGCAACAGCAGGCCCTGGCATACTTGTTTGGGAGGCATTACTCCTGAGGGGGGAACACACACACCCCTTGCCTCTTCCCATGCAGAAGGCATTCTTATAGCTTGTCACATTGGTCATGGCTTTGGGAAAGCTTGACTTTTGACCCTGCTCTTTTGCTAGGATATTGGGCAAGGCTACCCTTCTGGTCGTTTGGAGGCCTCGGGGCCTCCTACCCCATAAGACAGCAGTCATGGTGGAGCAGCTGGGGAGGATGTTGTTGCACACCTTGTGGGCCTTCTGAATCTTTGCAAGCTGCCTCCATCTGTGATCTGCTGGTCTTTAAGCTTCTACCATGCCTCCTGTTACATACGGCTTTCTTTGGCTGGTATACCAGATATGTTGCCATGTGACCAGCATGCGACAGGAAGAAAGAGTGAAAAACTGACAGTCCTTGAGAAAAACAAAGCTGGCAAATGCCCTTTATGCTTCCTTTCTTCATGTTGAGTCATGTACATTCCCCCTCCCTTGCACATGCACAGCTGCAGAGCATCAATGATCCATATGTGCCCCAAGCCTTACCTTTCCTCATATGCAGCACAGTGAAATTAAAGTGCTTTATAATCAGTTTTGCAGTCTGGAGTGCCATTTCGGGGACAGGGACAGCTCCCATTTTTCAGACCCCATATAATTATTCTTCAGAACATAAATAATGTGTAGTCACCAATCAAAATACTCATAAAATGCTTTTTCTTTTTCCCCAATGCACTCTTGAACAGAAATATGCATTTGAAAAGTAAATAATAAGTGTTCCAAGCCAAGTGAACCATGTTCACTGTGCTTGGAAGGGTAACTAGTACAAATGAAGTTACCTCTGATCTTCAGACATGAATGAACTAGGTTGGTTCTTGTCATTTTTTCTGGTTCCAGTGTAATGTCTGCACCAATATTCTGCCTTCAGTGTACACTTTCCCACTCTATGTGTATGTTTCTGTGTTCCTAGGATGGCAACTAATTCAGCAGATAAGTACTTGGCAAGGAACTTGTCCAACCAGATTACTTAGCTCATAGTCACACCATACAGAGTTGTTTTCTGAGTGGTATTTTGGCACCCAGTGCTTCCCCTAATGTGGCTCACTGACTGACTTAGGGAAGGATCTTGCTCTATATACACTGGGACCTACCTGAGCCATTTCAGAAATGGTATTAGGCTGGGGTCTCAAGTATGATAAGAAATAGTAATACTTGTTTAGGCCTACATTGACAGTCCAGTTTCTGAATATAGTTCTGTTCTACCACTTAAAATTCCATGCATTCATCTGAATACAGCTGAGGGAAACTGCTCTGAACTCTTCAATGGGATGACCATGGTGGTTAACATGTCCAGCTATTGGCTTTTCTAGAACTTCAGAAAATAAATCTACAGCTACCAAAGCTAAATACTGCAATCAACAATCACCGTCACTCTCCAAATGGCTTCCAAAACAGGAAAGATTGATTGACATATTTATACTTCACATTTCTCCCCAATGGGGACCTAAAGTGACTTCCAATGTTGTTCTCGCTGTCTCCCACTTAATCCTCACAACAATCACCCTGTGAGGTAGGTTATGCTGAGACAGAGTGACTGGCCCAGGTTATCCAACAAGCTTTCATGGCAAAGTGGGGAACATGGGTCTCCCAGAACCTTTGAGGAAGGCTCTAAGTGATGGTGCTCCATGTACTTTGGCCGTACTCAGAGGCAGTCTTAGCTAATGCCCAACAGGGCCAACTGCCCTGGGTGTCATGCCGGGAGGAGCACTGAACACCCACAGCACCACCACCCCGATGGAGGAGGGAAAGAAGAGGAGCAGACTCCTGCCGCAACTTAGAATCATAGAATCATAGAATGTTAGAGTTGGAAGGGACCTTGCAGGTCATCTAGTCCAACCCCCTGCACTCTGCAGGAACATAGCCGAAAGATAGCCCTACAACATACCTGAAAGATGGTCGTCCAGCCTCCGCTTGAAAACGTCCAGCGAAGGAGCATCCACCACCTCCTGAGGCAGTCTGTTCCACTGCTCAACCACTCTTACAGTTAGGAAGTTTCTCCTAATATTTAGCTGGTAATGACTCCCTTGTAATTTCAACCCATTAGATCTAGTCTTGCAATCCGGAGCAAGAGAGAATAGATCTGCTCCATCTTCTACATGACAGCCCTTCAAATATTTGAAGACTGCAATCATGTCCCCTCTAAGCCTTCTCTTTCCCAGGCTAAACATACCCTACTCTTTCAGCCATTCCTCGTAAGACCTGGATTCCAACCCTCTCGCCATTCTGGTTGCCCTCCACTGGACACGCTCGAGCTTATCAACATCCTTCCTAAAATGTGGTGCCCAAAACTGGACACAGTATTCTAGGTGAGGCCTGACAATAGCAGAATAGAGCAGGACTACTACCTCCCATGATCTGGACACAGTGCTTCTGTTAATGCATCCTAAGATTGCATTAGCTTTCTTCACAATCACATTGCATTGCTGGCTCATGTTTAGCTTGTGATCAACCATGTTTAGCTTGTTATCAACTTGTGTTCTCCATATCTGGGCCTTGGACTGCTGGCTTCAGCAGCAGTGGTAGCTCCCATTCACATCGCTTGGGGGCCTTGCTGGTCCCTAGCGGGGGTGGGGGGTTGGGTTGCCAGGTCTGGGTTGGAAAATTCTTGGAGACTTTGGGGGTGGATCTGGGAGATGGCAGGGTTTGGGGTGGGGAGGGGCCTCAGCATGATACAATGCCATGGAGTCCACCCTTCAAAGCAGCCATTTTCTCCAGGGGAGTTGATCTCTGTCAGCTGGAGGTCAGTTGTAAAAGTGGGAGATCCCCAGGCCCCACCTGGAGGCTGGCAATCCTATGGGGGAAGGTAGTGATTTTGGCGTTCCATCCTGAACTTTTGCCTCAGGCATCAGAATCAGCCCCCAAATCACCCTGGCCATACCACAGCATGGAGTGTCACCACAGTGAAGGAATAACATCTCACTGAGGAAGCCTGATCAAAAGATGGAACAATCAGAAACAGTTTGTGTGCAGATCTGAGCCGGCAGGTGGTTCCAGGGTGGATTGGAAAGTTAAAATGGCCCAGAAGCAAGCCAAGCTGTGCCAAACAGTGGCAACAACCCATATAGTCTCATCCATCCGCTCCTGCTGCAATGTCTGCTGCTGACCGCAGTGCAGGAGGTGGCTGTGGTGAGCCTATGCCTGTCATGGCTGCCACCAGCCAGGTCACAGTGGCTCTGTAATGTTACTGTCATTCTGGGCCTTGGCTCAGCATGCTTCAGACTGCCAGTAGCCCTCTGAGAAGTTTTCTGGTAAATTACAGGGCCAGCCTACCCTTGAGATACTTCTCAGGGACACTGGGGCCTTCTACTCCTGCCTTCCTTCCAGGCTCCGGCCTCTACCCCACCCCATCGCTGACCTCTGTCTCTGTTTTTCCTCATGTCTCCCCTCTTCTTGCTCTCTCATCTCCCCACAGGTGCCACCCAGCAATGGGTTGTGTGCAATGCAAAAAGAAGTGGGTAAGCAAAAACCAGGGCAATGGCAGCGACGGGACAGCCAACCAGCCTTCTGACACCGATCCCACTCAGCAGAACCCGTCCAACAACTTCACACGCATCCCCGATTTCAACAACTTCCCAGGGACGCCGGGGCCTTCTACTCCTGCTTTCCTTCCAGGCTCCGGCCTCTACCCGACCCCATCTCTGCATACACATGGAATTGGGGTTGCAGGTCAGTCTCCTGAGCTGGTCTGTGGCTGGGTAGTGTGAGTGTTTGGATATGGGGAGCTGGCTTTCTGCTTCTCCCCCCGACCCTGTTCTTTCACACCCATGTGGTGTGGTGGGGTGGTGTTTGAGGTGTGTGCCATTAGTGCATTCTTAATTTGCAGATGGCTGCAGTTTGCAGGTTGTGAAACAAAGTATGAGGTAGGAGCTGAGTTTTTGTGCAGCTGGGCATGGGAGTTTAATAAGGAACTAGTTTGCTTCTTTAAGTACATGAGGGGAAAGTAGAGAATGACAATGAATACTGTCTCCCTTTTTCTGTTACCTGTTCTTCTTGCCCTCTTTTTCTTTCTTTCATTTTGGAAACAGACCTTATATGTGCTTACAGAGTGTGGGAGTGGGGGTATTGGTATACATGCTGTTTGTGCGTGGGGGGAACAAGTTCAGAACAAACCGAGCATCCCTTTGGTTTCTTTTTTCCATGTGTGCTTAAATTATTCCTTTCAATCCAGCTGAATGGAAACCTGGGTGGGAGGTACTGACTGTGACTCAATTAATCTGGGGCCCAGTGGTGGGCATGCACCTTGGAGCAGAATTTCAGAAGTTCAGTATGCAGCCTTCCACTGAGCTCTCACTGCCCTCCTGCTAATGCCCTGCAGGTGGAGGAGTGACACTTTTTGTTGCCTTGTACGATTATGAAGCCAGGACCGAGGACGATCTCACATTTATGAAGGGAGAGAAATTCCACATCATCAACAATACGTGAGTTTATTTATCTCCACTCTGAATAGGAGGGGAAGCTAACACTAGGTCTTCAAGCTTTCCAGAACCAAGGCCCACTTAGCAGCAAGGATGCGACAGGAAGATCAGGAGCTGAGTTATGACCTCACCAATGTTAAGGCCAGGACAGTGAGTGACAAATGGAAAGAGTCAAGGAAAATGCCAGAAAATGGATCACAGTGAGGAGTTAGCTGAAAGCTGGTCCCATGGAGAAATGTTCTCTGCTGCTGAGGGACCTCCTCTTGCCATCCTGCCTCTCCTTTCAGGGTGCATGCAAAGGGAGAGGCAAGAGACATGGCATCATTTCTCTCTATTCATGTGCACTAGCAGCAGGTCTTCCCAAAAGGCAGGAGAAAAGGCAAATCTAGAGGGGCTTGAGAGTCAGCAGTTAGAGCCCCGTGACCCAGTTGAGTGTCCTGACCCATGGGTTTAAAGACCACTGTGTTAACAACCATCTGTGCAGCCACATGTGTGAAATTATATAATAAATGGCTAGCTGCTTTAGGCATTCAAACAAATGTTGGTAGAAGTGTGAAAGACTTCCCCCTTGTAGCCACATACATATGCTCATCTGGAATTTGCACATTTCACTATTGTGGATGAGATGGGATACATGGCCACACTTGGCACATATCTCAGAAGGCATGAAAAGTTGCACACACTTCCCTTAACTCTGCTTGCTTGACAACATGCACATAACTTGGTTCTATATAATAATGGATTTTTTTAAAGACCAGATTGGAGAGTTTGAAATGAATTTGCTGCAGCAAGAGTGTGCCAGCCTTAAACCCCATCACCAAAGCACGATGTCAGGACGCTCTCCAGGATGACGTCATGTGCAGATGTGCCTTAAAATCAGGACAGGCTGCTTGGCATGCTTCTGTCAGTGCAGCCCAGGTTCCCTGCACCTCCTTCCACTGTGACAACTCATTCGCAGACCTACCTGCCAGCATAATTGAATGTTAATGGGGTAGCTGGACTCCCACCCACCCACCCCCCATGTTTCAAGAGGTCTGTGAATCTTTGTGTTTGTTTGAACTGTTGTTTGATGCTTCCTTTAGAAACAAACTTGCACAAAATCAACTATTTAAACTGCTGCTGAAAGGGGAGTCAGAGAGCTTGTGATATCACAAGGATCAGACAGTTAGTGTTTTTCATAGCTCGTTTTGGCTACAAACAGGAAGAAAACATGAAGAGCTGATTCTCTCCCACCTTCCCCAGTCAGTCTTGAAGAAACGTCTGTCGAAGCAGTGTTCCCAGCACACTTTGCCTGCATGTGGGCTCTAAACCTACACAGTGGGGAGAACCATGTAAGCAAAGGGCAGGGAAAGTACAATGAGGCAGGGCTAGTATTTTCTTTTTTATTTGTTTCTTTTAGATATTTATAGACCACTTTCTTCCCAGTGGCTAACAGCATTGTTTGTCTCTCCTTCATTTTATCCTCACAACGACAACAAGGGTTCACTAAGGGTGAACAGGCTCAAGGTCACCCAGCAAGCTGCCATGGCAGAGTGGGGATTTGAACCTGGTTCTGCCAAACGCTAGTCCGGCACTTTACACACAACGTCACACTGGCTCTCTTTTCTTAACATCAGGCAGGGGCAGGGCCAGCACACTCACTACTGGGTAAGGCAAGAACCATTTTCCCAATCCTGCTCGTATAGATTGCCTCATAAACACTTATATCATCTACACCGGTACAAAATGCAGCAAGTAGACTTTAGTTACAAACTCACTGTATACATTTTGTTCTCTTGTACGCAGCTTGCAGCTTCAAAAGGCAATGGGGAGACATAGAACAGCCCCATTCCAGACTGACAGTAGAACATTATTATCATTCTGTTGATATTTTTATCTCCTCCTTCCTCCAAGTTTTGCTGGATGGCATTACATGATCCCCTTGCTTCCATTTTCCCTTACAATAACACTTTGAGGTAATTAGGCTAAGAGAGGCCCTTTCTGCAGTCTCCTTTTAATCCATGTTCACTGCCGTGTCGAACAGCCATGCCTTTGCTCCATCTTTTTTCCCTCTATTCTACATATATCACATTAAACTGGATTGGAACTGTTTGAAATTCCACATTGTCATTTTGAATGTGTCTTGGAGCTGTGGATGGTGGAACTCCACCACAATTCCCTACACAGAGCCTACGGGCACATATATTTAATATCACAATAACGGCTACATCCTGCTGTAAACTTTTGACCCAGCTACAGAGCTGACCACGTGTTTGTTTTACATGGGTGGAAGAAAACCTTTCTCTTCAAAATATATGACACTTCTGTCTTAGGGTGATTTCCCACTAAAGCTGCTGCGGGGTTGCGCCGCCGTTTGCCCCGAGATTTTTAGTCAATTTCACACCCGAAGCCGTGGGGCTGCATTTTGACCCGCGGCTTCGCCCGATTTCCCCGCAGTTTCGTAATCCTGTTTTTTGAAGATTACGAAACTGCGGGGAAATCGGGCGAAGCTGCGGGTCAAAATGCAGCCCCACGGCTTCGGGTGTGAAATTGACTAAAAATCTCGGGGCAAACGGCAGCACAACCCCGCGGCAGCTTTAGTGGGAAATCACCCTTAGTGTTTGAAGTACCTAAGTATTATGTGCATGCATATGAAAGCATACACTCTGAATAAAACTTTGTTGGTCTTAAAGGTGCCACTGGACTCTCTCCATCCCTTCTACACCACCCAACCTTAGATGCTGCATGGAACACAAAACCTCACAAAACCTGGCAGCTGTAGCAACAACAACAGTAGTAGTAATTAATAATAGAAAAAGGTGAATACTGTAGGTAATGACAGAAGAGGCCACCTTATGCCCCACCTGGCAAAAATTGATTGGTTGAAATATGAGCTGATAATGGGCAGGGAATAGTACATGTGAGCGCCATCTCCTGCTTGGGAAAAAAACCAAGAGGACAGTGGGGAGGAACAATGGGCGATGATTCTACATGTGCGTTCTCAAACCGGATTTTACTAAAAAATGCATCGCAAAACAAGTCTCAGAAAACTCACATCAATTGTGTAATGAAACTGGTTTGGTGACGGAATCACAAAAAAGACATGTAGAATAAAAATTTAAATGCAGGGCAACAATGGAGTGAAGGTGGAGACTAATGTGGAACGCAAATCCTCAAAGAGCTCTGAATGCAAAGCAAAATGCCAATGCAAAAAAGGTCAGAGAGTCACCCTGTGAGCTTCATGGCTGATTTGAATCTGGGCTCCTGAATCTTGGGTCCTGATCAGACGGCTCTTTAAATCCACAACATGCACAATTCCCTGGTGGATTTAAGGGGAACGACCAGACACAAACATCTGGGAAACGTCCCTGTTCTGTAGACATCCCGTTTTGCCGCGCCTCGTAACCGGTCTTAAAAGGTAGCACTTTAAATCTGGAGTTTTCCAGGCCCGACGGGACAACAGTGGATTTTCACCCATTGGATCGTGCCACCAGCACGCAATCCTCCCGTCGGGGTGATCTGATGTCAAATCATCCCAAGTGGGTGCAATTTTTTAAAAATCACTACCCAATATGTGCTTAAACACATTTAAAAAGAGACTGTAGAACCCCAATTCAGCACCACAAAGAATTTAATGTTTATGAATGACCCATCACTTTAAGGATGATTGGTTAATGGGATGGGACCTGTAGGGAGGATGAGTCTTCTAACATGCAAAATAGTCCCTCCGTTGAGCATGATCTCAATGGCAAGGGGATGGCCGGGACTCCTTTAGTTCGTCCCTGCAAGCACCTCAGATCTACAAGGACACGCAGTCACATGCGTATGCATGTGCAAAAAGTTTTTTAAAAAAACACCGCGCGCACCTCCTTCAGTGTATGCCGTCTAGACAATCCACAGCGGAAGCAGCGCACGGTAAGGTGATTCCCATGGGGAATGTCTGATCATGCAAGGACAGATTTAAAAGATCTGGATCAAATTTGAGCCAGCATAATGGCGGGATTAGCTGCCTGTATGAACGCACCCTTAGTCCAGCAGTGAAACCATTGCAGTGCACTAGCTATCTTGTTTCCTGTTCAGGTTCCTTACTGAGAGATACCCCAGAGATGCCGGAGTTCTGGTTTTTAAAGAGGGTGCTCTGATGTAGAAGCAAGCTTCTTTTTAGCTGCCTGAAACATTAGCTGGCTTCATGTGGTTCTCTCTTGTTTCTTCAGAGAGGGAGACTGGTGGGAGGCCAGGTCTTTGAGCACAGGAACAACGGGTTACATTCCTAGCAATTACGTGGCACCTGTGGACTCCATCCAAGCAGAAGAGTAAGTAGGGGGTATTTCTTTGTTTTCCAAAAATATGCATGTATTTCTGCAAGGATTCTCTCCCTATACACTCAAGCAGAAGGTCTTAGTACTCTAGGAGGCCTGATCCTTGCCCCGTTGATAAACCTCTCTTATGCAAAGCTAGATCATTTATTCACCTACCTACCAAGTTTAGTATCATCTGACATGCTCTCTGGGATCACAGACAAAGAACAGTCTTTCCCAACATTTATTTTCTAATTATATTGTAACTGGAAGTGCCAGAGACCTGCTCTACCCAAACCTGTAAACCACCCCCTGCAACTGTGTGTCTGCATTCCATCTTTCATTGTTCCTTTACATTTAAAAAAAACCCTCCCTGCATGTAGAAGACTAGCTTGGAAGAATGGGAGAATGGTTCTGCTCCCTCTCTTTGCTTTCTACACTGGTTTTCTGTTTGTAGGGAGTTTTTAAGATGGGGGAGCATTCCAGAAATGTTATTCTCCACATGCAGTCTGGTACAGCCCACATCCTGCTTATGTGAACCTGGACTTTGTGACCTCTGACCCTCTTCTGCACTCAGTGCTGAAGTTCCTCATCTGACAGGGTCAAAGTTAATGCTCAGCAAAGGACTGCATTACAACAGCTGTGTTATAGTGCAGTCCTATGCAGAGTTACTCCAGTTTTAGCCCCCTGATTTCAATGTGCTTAGGCTGGAGTAATTTTGCAGAGGATTGCACTGTCAATCTACCTGTTGTGTAGCTAATGAGGTGGGCTCTACTCTTGCACTGTTCTGCCTTTAAAATCTCATGGTGTGATGCACCACATTTTATTTATTTATTTATTCATATTGAATCCAATGAAGACAGAGGTCCTGTGCCTGAGTTGCGGTGGTCCGAGGGTAGGGATCCCACTCCCTACCTTTGATGGGGCACCATTGGTGCCAGCACCGGAGGTTAGGAATCTGGGAGTGCTCCTGGATGCCTCCCCAACAATGGAGGCCCAGGTAGCAGCCACTGCCAGATCGGCCTTTTACTATCTCTGGCTGATTAGGCAATTGGTTCCCTTCCTCAAACACAGTGACTTGGCAACAGTGATCCATGCGATGGTCACCTCGAGACTGGATTACTGTAGCACCCTCTACATGGGGCTGCCCTTGTTGCAGATCCGGAAGCTGCAGCTGGTGCAAAATGCCGTGGCCAGGCTGTTGATGGGACTCTCTATTCGGGAGCACATTCAGCCTGTGCTAAAGGCATTGCACTGGCTGCCTATAGCATACTGGATCCGCTTCAAGGTGCTGGTTCTTACCTTTAAAGCCCTTTATGGCCTGGGACCTATATACCTGAGGGACCACCTTTCCCCATACGTACCCCAGAGAGCACTGCAATCAGGGATCCAGAATTGACTGGTCCTCCTGAGCATTAAGGAGGCCAGGCTGGTGACGACCAGGGCCAGGGCTTTTTCAGTGGCGGCTCCACTCTGGTGGAATGAGCTCCCAGAGGAGTCCAGGGCCCTGTGGGACCTCTTACAGTTCCACAGGGCCTGTAAAATGGAGCTCTTCCGCCAGGCTTTTGGAGTTGCCACCCCCACCCCCACTGCTATTACCACTGGGAATGCCAACTGACATTGTATGGCAAAGAGCCCTGATCTATAACTGCTGGAGTTTATTACTCTATGACCCCTGAAGTATCTTCTTACGCTATTCAATGCAGACCAACGGTACTGATGCATAGGACTAGCACTTTATCATTATATTTGGTTTTAACACAGTATTTTAATGTTGTATTTATTATCTATATGTATTTTGGAATTTTATCTGTTGTAAGCCACCCTGGGCCGGCCTCGGCCAGGAGCGCAGGATGAAAGTTTAACAAACTAACTAACTAAAGAAAGAAAGAAATATTTATAGCCCACCCTATTGTGTATTGAAATGTGAATCACTGCTATATTTTCACATGTTAAGCTTGATTTTGAATGTGGCTCTTCAGCTGTCGCATTACTATTGGCTGGGTTCTGAGAAACCTACGTACAGAACCAATCGTCTTGTAAATATGTATCAAAGTGGGAACAATTGTGCTTGGACCTTATCTCTGTAATTCTATTGGTCCTTAACTTATTTTGGGAGTGGCTTTGACAGCCCGGGAGAGTTTAAAAGAAGGAGCTGTGCTCCAGTGTTTGGTGGTGTGTTGTTGTGGTGTTCTGAGTTGGAGTTGCTGTTACGAATAAACTGAAATCACTTGCTGAAATCATATCGTTGTTGAGTTCCATACTTAACACACCCTTCCTGCGAGTGGGCTCAGGATGGGTAAGAGCATATTGGTAATACAATAAATATAATTAAATTTTAAAAAACACAATAGTACAATATTAAAATTGGTGGTCACAGCCCAAAGTCAGAAATTGAGTGGCTGGGAGAGGTTCCCTGTCCTGTTGGTAAAGATAAGTATAATCAGGTATTATTAGATGGGAGGCAGGAGACAAACACCTCAGTGAGGCCATACTTGGATGCCTGCTGCCTCAGCCAAAGGCCTGGTGGAACAGCTCCATCTTACAAGCCTTGTGGAAGATCTCACAGGGCCCTGATCTCTCTTTTTTTTTTTTTTATAAAACTCTCCTAAAAAGGAGAGGTATTTATTCTTTTCATATAAGAAAAAGGGAAGGTATATAGATGGGTTAAGAAAAAGATGTGAGTGAGTATTCTGTTAAAGAGGGTTAGTTTTAGTTAATTTGAATATCTTTTTGACATCCACCGTGGTTGAAGAGTCTTTTTTTTTTTAAGTTTAACAAAATTCAAAGAAAAAAAAAGAAAATCTCTGTTAATAAGGTTAGTAATGTCCTTTGGGGTTAATGATTAATCGGTTCCATTCCGACGCTTCGTGAACAATTATTTCTTGGGCAGTCTTTTCTTAGTATCTCTTAGGTTATATGATGGGCCCACTTTGGCTTTCACAGCTCCCGCTCCAGCACCTCCATCCTCAGGGCCGCTGTCTTCATCGCTACTCGATTCTGTCCAAATTGCAAGTGCTGCCTCTTCCTCCATGCTGGCGTGTCTCTTCAGAAATTCTTATGCTTTGAAGATGGAGTCAATCTTCTCTCTTTTATCCTTGAATTTAAACTCCAGTCCTTCAGGGAATCTCCATTTATAAATCACCTGATTTCTTTGCAGAAAAGTGGTCAGTCCTTTGTATTCTTTCCTTTTCATTCGAATTTCATAAGGCACATCTTTAAGTGTTCTTACAGTCTGCTCCCCAATCTTCAAGGGCACCGCTGAAACTGCACGCAGAATCTGATCTCTCGTACGCTGCTTAGTGAACTTGACAACCACCTCCGCTGGCAGATTATTTTTCTTTGTAAAGGTGGAATAGGCTCTGTAGGCCAAATCCATCTCTTCTTTTAAATCTCGCTCTTCTCTGCCAGTTACGGGTGCCAAGGCATGTGCTAGTGTCGATCTGAGATCTTCTTTCTCTTCCTCTTTAATGCCCTGGAAGCGAAGGGTCAGATTCGATTTTTCCATCTG
This sequence comes from Gekko gecko, assembly GCA_029375565.1. Taxonomy (NCBI): domain Eukaryota; kingdom Metazoa; phylum Chordata; class Lepidosauria; order Squamata; family Gekkonidae; genus Gekko; species Gekko gecko. The sequence continues at coordinate 208,833,447 of JAPDNY010000005.1, read as the reverse complement.
CAACCTTAAGATTCTTTTCTCTTGTTCATCCTGGTATTTTTCTAGTTTGTTGACCCTTTTCTTTATTTTCCTGGTATCTTCCGTCGAGACCAGACATTTTTGTGCAATCTCCTCCATCTTCTTAGACGTTTCTGTTAACTGTTTCTGTTGACTGTTGAGAACACCTTGCATGCTTATTAATGTTTCATTGATTTTCTGCATTTGATCCAGCAGGGGGTGCAGTGGCTCGCCTTTCTGTTGATTGACAGCAGGCTCTGAAGGAAAGTTGCCCGGACCGGAAGTCCCTCCTCCCTTCTTTTCCGGTTTAAGTGGGACCTTTTTCATTGCCGACATATTTTCAGTTTGTTTACTTTTTCCAAGTTCACGTCGCGTCCCTCAGGGAACTCGTTGAATTTCCGCTTCAATAAAACCCCAAAGGTACAGTCACTAGCCTATCTTTCCTTTCGCCCCCTTAGCTTTCCTTTTATAGATCTCGCTTCTCGATGGGGGGGGGAAGCCGCCCCTCCTCCCTCCGCTTGCATGCTTATCGGGGGAATCGGTTTTGCACTTTAATTCAGACCTTCAACTCACGGTTTGATGACAGTTCTTCTTTTTATATTATTTCATATCGCTTTGCCTCACTCCTGGAAATCGGTGGCGTTGCTAAGTCCCATGCGGGACACACTACGCGGCGGGGCCGATTGGGGTGGGGAGAAAGCCTCAATTTCCCGGCTGTCTGCCGGCAAAGAGGCTACTCCCCAAGCGCCCCCGGTTCGGAGCCTTTGCCTAAGGCTCCCTAGGGTCAATTGCATAAGCGAAGACCCCCCCAACCGCGCGCGGGCTAGCCTCCTTCGGGAGCGTCCCAAAAGGTGGCCGCCATTCGCTCCGCCGAAACTGAAACTCCTGATCTCTTTTTTTTTGACAGACAGGACATGACAAACAAACATACAAACATATATGAGAGTAATACCAGTTACACTCTACCCTTAACGTTAGCTCATACATATAAGTCTAAATGCCACTCTTGCTACCATAATATGTTTACTATTTAAACAATATCTTAACATTCTATTACTATTTTTCTATAGTTCATCTTTGAGCTATGCAACACAATAGGTTAACATGTTTTCTACTAATTAGCTTTGTGTCTAAGTCTTCTACCATAATCTTCTACAAAATGCATTTAAGTAATATTCTCCTGTTTCATAATAAAGTTCTTTTTTCATGCTTTTGTATTACCACGACTTCTGGAGTCTTTCAGCTAAGATTAAATGTATTAAATCTTTAAAAAAACCGAACCTTAACATCTCAATAAATTTATATACTATGTAGTTATCAATTATCAGCCTTAAATAATCTTACTCTAATAAACAGTCATAATTGTTCCCCAGACAAGATTTTTTCCTTATACAGTTCATATTTGGGGGGGCTGAACTCTTTGAGAGACTAGTTTCATTTTTCCATAAGTATTTTAAAAGTGTGCTGGGTTTTTATGAATATATAGACACTTATCCTTGAAATTAATTTTTCCTTAATTTTTTTTAATATAGGTTATAATTTTTTTCTCGATCATCTTAACCAGTCAGACATAAATAGGGATTTTCCAAACCAATCTTATAACAAAATCCCTAAATCAGTCTCATTCTTATATCTTAATTTTTTCTTTTTTTTTTTATAATTTTTTCTTTTTAATAAAATCTTGGATCCATGCCTCTTCTTGTATGTAGAAAGGCTTCCTTCCATGATTTGCCATCTGTATTCAATGCCTAGGTTTGTTTCACCTTCTCTCTGGTAAGTTTTCCTCCTTGTACTTTTATGGATTCTGGAATTTGACAGTCACAACCAGTTTGACAAGAATACCCCTTGGGCCTTTTACTGCTCGTCTTTGCGGGAGGCGAATGCCATGAAGTCCGCCCCCCCTGACCTGAGGGCCACCCCCTTCTCACCCACTCCAAGATGCGGCAGAAGATCTTGTCCTTGGCAGTGCAGTGCACCACCTCATGAACGTGTATGGGCTGGCCGGGGAGAGCCTCCAGGAGCACCACCTGATGGGCCGGCACTGGGTCTGGATCCAAAGCTGGCAACGGAAGATGGCTCAAAGTGTCCGCGTGGCCCATCACCTTCCCGGGCCAATGGATGAGCGAATACATGTACCCTGCCAAAAAAACAGACCACCGAAGCACCGGGGTGACGTCATCTGTGGGGTCTGGTGGTCAGGGACCAGGAGGCCAAGAAGCGGTTTATGGTCGGTGAGGATTGTAAAGGGCCTGCCATACAGATAATGGTGAAATTTCTTCACTCCCGCCACTATAGCCAGCACCTCCTTGTCGATCTGTGCGTAGTTGCACTCTGCAGCCAACAAGGTTCTTTAATAATAAGCGACCGGGATCTCCCGGCCGTCTGGAAGCTGGTGGCCCAGGACCACCCCAACCCCATAACAAGATGCATCACAGGCGAGGACCACTGGCAGGTCCTTGTCGAAGTGTGAGAGGACGGAGTTCGAAACCAGGAGGTCCTTCACAGCCTGGAACGCGGTGGCGTGCTCTGGTCCCCAGGCCCAAGGGGTGTTCTTGTCGAACAGGTTGTGAAGGGGTTCCGCCACAGCCGCCTTGAGAGGGAGGAAAGAATGATAGATGTTTAATAGGCCGAGGAAGGCCTGCAGTTCGGACTTTGAAGAGGACGGGGGAGCCTGAGTGTTCACCTTCATCTTGTCATCGGTGGGGTGTATGCCTGTGCTGTTCACAGCGAAACTGAGACTTACTAGTGATTTCAGCTCTCATACTTTTATTAGGTGAATAACAAGACAAACTTCCTGGCTTGCAGGCCGGTTTATATGTGCAAAATAACCCCACACCCGAACACACCCCACACTCGTGATAGACTCTAAAAAGTGGCCGAGAGTTCTATAGGCTTACGGCTGGGAGCCTAGCCCTTTGAGTGGCTCAGGCCAGGATCCGCTTGGCCATTGTCTCTGGCAGTGAAGCTCGGACGCTTTGCCTGACCACGTGGGGACCTTGTCTTGCACATGGTCAGAGATGAATACATTACAAGACTAAACAGAATGTTCTAAGCAGTAAAATGTGACGTCACAAAGAATTGTTGCAAGATGGTGAGTTTCACTTTATATATATATCTTCTTTTTTTAAGAAGAAAATTTATAGTTCTCTTGTAGAAACTCAAACAAAAGTCCCTCTTAGCCCCGGAAAGTTTTTTCTCAACATTCTTTTCATTGCTCTTATCTCATCCCGGCCATTTCACTCCGAAGGGGGGGCAGAATCCCACCTCTCCTTTCGGTCTCATTTTAAAGATTTAAAGATTTAAAACAAGTCATTAGATTCTTCAGTGTTGTTGCACAGGTACTTACGGTGCATGTCTTCATGTGTTATGGATAAGGCTCAGAATAACTCTCTTACTTTGGGGGCATTCACATCTGGTGCTGTTATGGTTACCATACATTACAAGACTAAACAGTCTTACCATAACAGCTCTTCTCCATTCCCTGCTTCTAGGATGATCCAGGGCTTCCACCTGCTTGTTGCCTCAAGTGGGGGGCCCCAATCAAGTTCACAGGGCCCTGATCTCAATGGGGAGTATGTTCCACCAGGCAGGGGGCAGGGCAGAAAAAGCTCTGGCCCTGGTCAAGGCAAGATGGACATCCTTCAGGCCAGGGACCACCAGGAGAAGTTGATCCATAGAGTGTAATGCCCTTCAGGAGTGGAGGCGGTCCCTCAGATATGTTGGTCCCTGAACATGTAAGGCTTTAAAGGTTATTACCAACACCTTGAAGCAAATCCAGAACTCAACCGGTAACCCATGCAGTTGGTGGAGCACCTGCCGAACATGAGCCCGCACAGGTGTCACCATCAGCAGGGTGCCGCTGCATTTTGTACCAGCTGTAATTTCTGGGTCAGCCTCAAGGATAAGACTGCATAAAGCAAATTGCAGTAATCCAGCCTGGAAGTGACCATTGCATGGGTCACTGTAGCTAAATCCTGGCGAGAGAGATATGGTCTCAGCAGCCTAATCTGTCTAAGATGGGAAAAGGCAGACTGCGGTAACCTGGGAAACCATGGAAAGAGAGACATCCAGCATTACTCCCAGGCTCCTTACTTTCTGGGCTGGCACCAAAGATGTCCCTTCCAGAGTGGGGAGCCTGATACTCACATCCACCACCACCCCCGACTCAGGTAAAGGACCTCCATCTTTGATGGACTGAGCTTCCGCCGACTCTGCCAGAACCATCCAGCCACAGCCTCCAGAGCCTCAGCCAGATTACCAGGGATGGAAGATGGATAGCTGTCCAGTAACAGATAACACTGGGTGTCATCTGCATATTGATGGCCACCCAGTCCATACCTCTGGACTAAATGGGCAAGGAGGCACATATAGATGTTAAATCATATGAGGGATGGGGCTGTAGCTCAGTGGCAGAACATCTGGTTTGCTTGCAGGAGGTCCTGAGTTCAATCTCTGGAATCTGGATTTAAAGGGGTCAATTAGTAGATAGCATGAGTGTCCTTTGAGACTTTGGAAAGCACTTACCAGTCAGAGGAACCTTGGTAGACCAATTGTCTGATGCAGTAAAAGGCAAATGAATGTGTTCTGTATATTAAACTGGGGGGCTGTGACTCAGTGGCAGAGCATCTGCTTTGCATGCAGAAGCTTCTCAGGTTTGAACATTTCCAGTCAAAAGGGTCAGGTAGAAAGTGATGTGGAAAACCCTGGAACCTTGGAGAGCTGCTGCCAGTCAGAGTCATATGTGCCAAGCCAGTGGACAAATGATCTAACTCTCTATAAGCCTAATTCATAACGCAACTTCATGAATTTTAATAATCTAATTCCTGGCATTTCATCAAATGCTTGACATGGAGCCTAGGATGATGTCATGCCAGTTAGAGCAGACTTAATTCTCCATTGCTGGAGTCCTTCAGACCAACAGTGTGAATCAATGCAAGGCAGCATCATGCATTCACATGTATGTCTTCTTCCCCAGGTGGTACTTTGGGAAAATTGGCCGTAAAGATGCAGAGAGGCAGCTCTTGTGCCATGGCAGCCCCCGGGGAACCTTCCTCATCCGTGAGAGTGAGACCACCAAAGGTACCTGCGCTCCTTTCTCTCTAACTTCCAGGACAAGCTTCTGGGCTCTACTGTGTTGGCAACATCTTAGAGGGCCTCCCTTGCATTGACATGATGGACAAGGAGGAAGTGTGTTAGAGTTTTTGGACTGGAACTCCAGATGGGATGCATGGCTCTTTCCCCCCCTGCAGCACAGAAAGGAAGCCAGATGTGGATCAAGGCTGTGGATTTTGGAGAAGGGGGGGTTAAGTCTCCCCCCATTGCCATTCCCCCAAGACCATTGAATTCAGAGTCTAAAATTACTTAACTGCACCACAGTATAGTCCTCTCACAAGACCCTGTCAGGAAGTAATTTTTCTCCAGGCCAGTTTGGCCAGGGATCCTGGAGGTTTTTTGTCATCTTCTGGGCGTGGAACAGGGGTCACTGTGGGTGTGGAGGGGAAGGTATTTGTGAATTTCCTGCCTTGTGCAGGGTGTTGGAGTAGATGACCCTGGAGGTCCCATCCAACTCTGTGATTCAATGATTCAGAATGTACGTGTGTGCATTACCTGTCAGAATCTCCTTACCTGTGGGGGAAAGCAAAACAAAAGACATTAGAGTTTACCCTTAAACAAGTGATCCTACAAGTGCTTCACTGAGATTACCAATTCCCCATGTGGGAGGGAAGGCAGCACGGCATAGCCCAGTCTCATCAGATCTTGGAAGCTAAGCAGTGCTGGTACTTGGAAGGGAGACCACCAGGGAAGACTCTGCAGAGGAAGGCAATGGCAAACCACTTCTGCTTCTAACTTGCCTCGAAATTCCCTTGCTGGGGTCACTACAAGTCAGTTGCAACTTGATGGCTCTTATGTACAGATGAGAGGAGTGTACCACATCTTTTTATGGAGCTTTGAGGGAGCTCCAAAAAATGTGCCATTTAGAGAGGTTGAGGCTGACAAAGGGTGTTAAGATTCAGAATCTTTGTTTCAATATTGTCTGTTAGATGTGTTTGAAATACGTCATGATTCACATCTTGAATGGGGTGGATTTACAAGCCTAACGGTTCAGTCCTGGCAGAGTTACACTCTTCTAAGTCTACTGAAGTCAATGGGTTTAGAAGAGTATAACTCTGTTAAGTATATGCAAGCCCTGTTCACAAGTTAAAGTGAAAGCATGTACAATCCATGTACAGTGTACACTTGATTTTTCTTTGTACATGTTTTGAATAACGCATAAACAGCTGAACATGTGATATTGGTTTCAAACATTTATTTAGGTGGTGGTGGAAAACATCCTCAAGTCACAGCCAACTTATGGCGATCCCCTGGGGTTTCCAAGGCAAGAGATGTTCAGAGGTGGTTTGCCATTGCCTGCCTCCATGTCATGACCCTGGTATTCCTGGGAGGTCTCCCATCCAAATACTAGCCAAGGCCAACCTTGCTTAGCTTCCAAGATCTGATGAGATTGGGCTAGGCTCATTTGTAAAGTGAATGCATGGTGGCTGTTTCTTACAAACAGGTGTATGCACATACATTCAAAATGTACATGTATTCACTGTAACAAGTGAACAGGGCTTCTGTCCACCACAGAATCCCCTGAAGAAAGTATTTGTGTGACCGTTTAGATGGCAGTGGCTGCTGAACTACTGAACTGACTGTTGCTGAAAACAAGTCATAATAGAGGTGATCTTGAAATTTTCATGCCTTTCATTTTCAACACCCGAAACCCCACTCTGATTTCACTTCTCCCTTGTGTGAGCTGAACCCATGATTGCTTATTTGCACCCCGTTTTCTTTCTATGCCCTAAATTCCCCCCTCAAATTGTAAGCTTTTTCCAGTGTTTTGTGTGCATCAGCACATCAATCCGATATGTAATCCATATACACTGATGTTGTATTTATAAATAAGGTTACAGTATTTATTCATAAAAGTCTATACAATATGGATACATAACACAAAGCAGATCTGTGAAACCAGCCATGAAAAGTGAGCTTTAAAAATAATTTTTTTTTTGTTTTGCATATCATCTTGGCTTTTTAAAATTTTTGCATACTTTTTAATTTTCACACATTCATACAGCAAGCAAAAAACAAAATTCAAGCATACGGCTGAACTGAATGTTCATTAGCAGTCCAGAGAAGATTAAAACCAGAGCAAAAAAAACAAACCACATAGGCAATAAGATCAACAATGGAGGTAGTTACCCAAGGGGGTGAAGGACTTTCCCTGGCTGGAGATCTTCCAGAAAACAGCAGACAGCCATCTCTCAAGGGATGCTCTAGATTTAGATTTCCTGCAATGGTCAGATGGTTAGACTAGATGGCCTCTAAAACCCTTCCAATTCTAGGACTGGTTAATTTGGATCAATATGTGAAATTAAGGCTGCCAATTGCCTGGAGGGGGGAAAGTAAGTGTAATTGTTAGAGAGCGGGGGAGACCCATGTTCAACTTTCCATTTAGCCAGGTATATTGGGGCAACTATGGGCGGATCGCTCCCCTTTTTCTTACTCTTCTTCACAAGCAGACAATGCACATGAAGGGAGAACTTCCACTGCCACCCTGAATTCCTTGGAGGACAGGAGAGATAAAAGGATGATAGGCAAGAAAGCTTTTGAGAGAGCCACTCTGTTCCCTTTCCTCTCATTCCCTTGCCTGCCTACAGAACAAACCTCCAGCCCTGGGGCCTGAGTAGCATCTCCCTACCCCCAGTCCTACATCTTTCATGGTTCCTTTTTGATTCCACCACCCATTGCTTTTCTGATCATTGCTTATTTGATCCCTTGGCCAGTTCACCAGTTGAGCAAAACCAGGGAGCTTGCTTTATTATCAGTTTACTGCTGTTGCAAGCACTTTCCTTGACTATATTGGAATGTTTCATAACTACATCTCTGCCTCCTGTGTTTCACGTCCTTTGAACAAAGCAGTTTGCACACATCCCCTTATAACCTCCTCTGTGTGCATTGGTGGATGTATATGTGTCTAGTGAGAACCCACCATATACATTTAATACCGGAGTGGAATTCAGAGTGGGCTGGCCATCCCTAGGTACTTTAGATGGTGGGTCCAGTCTACCTAATGATTACCTTGGAGTCTCATTTTTAACCTGTTAGCTGTGCCCAGGTTATTAGGTCCAAACTATATAATATATTTGGCCACCTGTCCATATTCCCTACAGCCAGACAGCAACTGCAGAGAACTCCCAGATATTGCATGATTGGGACTGTGTGTGTGTGTGTGTGTGATTCATTCTCCCCTCATCCCTGGTGCCATTTTCCTGAATTAAAGTAGACCCGGGGCATTGTTTTCCCCACTGTGGGGAGGATGCAGTTGCATTAAATGTGCCAACCTGACTCATGGCTGAATGTATCATGCAGTTTTGATCTCAGTATTTGATTGATTGGTTGTTTGATTGATTGATTAGGCTTCTATCCCAACCTTCCAGCTGAAGCCGGCTCAAGGTGGCTTACATAAAACACCTAAATTTTTTGCAATACACATAAAATAGAATTAAGAACAACATGTAACAATTAAACAGTGCTAAAACCATAATATAATAAAGTGCTAGTAGCAGTAACTTCGTAATTTCAGAGCGGTAGTCATTACACAGTTCGCAGTTAGCCCTCTACTCTACTTAGTGTCAGGTTCCTGATTAAATCAGTCCTCAACACCAGCCAGTTTGTAGAAAGCAAGCTTTATTGAGACAGTTGGTAGATACCAACCCAAACACATCCATTGTTGGAACTGAAGTTAAATGTGCGAAGGCTACAGATATAGGGAATTCAAATAAAGGCACTAAAGATTAGGACCCAACCACCCCCTGGCATTTTGCCCACCAGAATTAACCGTCATCTCTCCCCTTTTCCCCCCATGGCATGTAGCCTTACAGAGCAAGGAACCAAGAGCACTGCCATTTGAGAAGCCAGGACATTTGGCATCGCGAAGGTGTCAAGTCCCCAGCACTTCAAAGAGAAGGAGAGGGAGGAGCCTCTCCTTCCATTTAATCAAATAGTACAGTTTGTTCCGTATCAATTTAGAATCAGGGATCTCTTCTACTTCCTGGTGTGGTTCTCCATCAATCATCAGAGGGGGGTGGAGCAGCTGGATGAGGTCTCCACTCGTTTGGCCCCAGGTCTCTTTTTAATATACTGAAATGAAACACAGGGTGAATATGCCTCAAATTTTGGGACAACTCAAGTTCCACAGCCACCTTGTTCAAAACCCTTCCCACCTTGAATGGGCCAATATACTTCTCCCCAACTTCCTCCCCGGTTGAATCCACTTCAGATTTTTTGTCGGAGAGCAGGTGATGGCGCGGTGAAGAACAGGTGATGGTGCAGTGAAGACAGTCACGCTGAGCATGCTGGCCACTTCTGGGTTTGTAGAAGGGTCTTCTGACATCTTGGAGACCCCTCACCACCCCGGGGAAGGGGTGTGTGGGTTGCCAGGGGCTTGATCCTGACCCTTGCGAGTTGGCTACTCACAGGGAGACTCAGGGATCACCCCCAATGCTGGACCCAAAGAGGAGCCCATTCGCATGGGTGAAGCCGTTGCTCCTGCACTGTGGGGTTTTTTTTTTAAAACACTGCCAAAGAAGCGCTTTTGTGAGCAAGACCCTTGTTGGGGGCAATTGAAAGCGAAATCTTATAATCTTTGGCCCTAAAAGGGGGAAGCGAATGTGGATGGTTTTTCCCGTCCGAGAGGAAAACGGCTACTAAGTGGGACGGTAGAAATTAATGGCATTTTCCTGGTGATTGAAGGGCATTGCATGGAGAGAAGTGAGACCTACGTGAGAGTGAGTTTATGGCCAGTTCTTTTGATGAGTGACTGGTGGAGTTGGTGGATGCTCTAAAGACCCCCATTACTTTGGTTCCTAACCCCTTCCCCCGTGGGGAAGAAGGGAAAAGAGTGCTGGGATTTTGTATGTTTTTAAGGGGGTCTTTGAGGCGGAGATCCAGGCAGAGCAGATGGGGAGCTGATGGGGAAGCTGGTCTGGAGCAGAGCTGTTGGCATGTTTGGAGCCCCTCTTTGCAGTGATCTCAATTTTTAACCCTATAGGGGCAGGGTGGAACAGGAGCCCCTCTGCCGCGACCCCAATTTTTAACCCTTAAGGGGCAGGGTGGAATTGGTGAAGACTTGGTTGCAGCATACTCAAATTTTTTCTCTTTGCCTCTGGATAAGGAGTGGGGAGAAGCAGATTTTTTCAGCGACCTCTAAGGCAATCAGAGTTGCTTTATATTGAAGATTTATGACTGGGACATTGGTGGCTGTTGGGTGATTTCTAAGGTGATCGAAGTTGGTCTTGACAATACTGAAGATTTATGACTGGTACATTGGTGGCTGTCAAGTGACAGGCTTGGGTACTTGCAAAGTAAACTTTCCTTTTTTGGTCAGGTGGGAAAAGAGTGGAGGAGAGCGGCAGCGGGGTGGTGGTATAAATTGTGTTTTGAGAACAGAAGATAAGATGGAGGGAGAAGCCTAAATATATTCTGGGCAGTCTGCCAAAACCCTTGAGTGTTCCTAAACAATTGCCTAGGTATATGTAAACAAAGTCTGGGAAAGGTGCCAGTCAATTTTGAGTGTATCATAACAAGGTAGGAAGAGGGAAATTGACAGTAAAGCGGAGTAAAAATACTGGGCGGCTTGCCAGATTTAATAGTTAAGGTAACGTTTTTTAATTAGCTCAGGATGTCAACTCAAGGTGGTAAACCAGCTAAGGTGAAGGTTCCAGCAGCTTCTCCTAGTGTATCTACCTCAGCCGCTGCCAAGCTGGCGGGTTCAGCTCAAAAGGAGATGCAGGTGCTTGTGCAGGCTACAATTCAGAGTTGCATTACTGAAGCTGTCGATCCAATCAAACTAGCTATGGAAGAAATTAGAAATTCTGTCCCCGCAGCAGTGGATCCAATCAAGGTTGCCATGAACGAGATAATTGACAAATTTTTGCAGATCTTACATGCACTACAGAAACAGATAATGGATAACACCAACAAGATTGGTGAGTTAACCACTGTAACAGGGAAGATTGAAATTAAGACGATGGAAATGGAGGTGAAAATGAATGAATTGGAGGAAAAATAGAGCACCCTGGAACAAGATGTTATGAGACTGCAGGTAGAGAGGGCAGCATTTGTATTGCCATTTCAAAATGTCCCGGAAGAAAAGAATGAAGATCTTAGCGAGAAAATGTCAAAACTCTCAGCAGAACATATGCACATGGAAGAAGTGGAGAAAATTACACAGGAAATTGACGTGGCTTTTAGAATGAATTCAGCTTATGCAAGACATTTACAGCTCCCAAAAGAAATACAAGTGCGGTTCCACAGGAGGGCGGTCAGGGATAAGATACTGAGGGAAGTGAATGCCTCGCCACTGAAGATGAATGGAACTGAAAATGTTTTGAAGGAGATCCCATGGAGAGTCAGGGAGAAGAGGAAAGAATACTCTGAACTGGCGACACTGCTGAGAAATAATAAGATTAGTTATAGATGGCTTTTACCTGAAGGCTTGACCTTTACTTTTAAAGGTAAGAGGTTCAGAATTACATCAATCTTTAAAGCAGAAGACTTCTTAAAGACCTATGGAGATGAACTATGGGCTGGACAAGAGGGCAGAGAAGAAGGAGAGCAAGAGGGACTGAAGGAATGCTGCAGGGTGTGACGGCAGGGGTGAAGCCACAGAGACGTGGAAGATATGACACATGGAGATCCCCAATGGGCACGATACAACAAATAAAGGAGAAACTGGAACAACAGAATCGAAAGCAGGATGGATAAGGGAAGAATAAGATTTATTTAGGTGAATGTGAGTAGTTTGAATGGACCTCAGAAAAGGAAAAGAATTTTTCATCAACTCAGAAAACAGAAATTGGATGTAATATGCCTACAAGAGACATATATTAAAAAAGGAGATGAGAAGCATATGAATGTTAAAGGATTGGGGAAGATTTTTGTAGCTGTGGATAAAGAGAAGAAGAAAAGGGGAGTAGCCACGTTTGTCAAAGATCATCTTCAACTTGAACTTGTATATGCCTCACAGGATGGGGGAATCTTGATGGTGGCGATACAAAGACAGCTGAAAAGAATGCTCATTATTAATATCTATGCCCCGAATCAACATCAAGAAGAATTTTAATGTAAGGTTGCATAACCTTATTATCCAGCAAGATTTTCGGGAGATTTGTATTATAGGAGAGTTCAGTACAAAAAAGAAGATCGGAAAACAAGTACACAGGGAAGGAAGACAAGAGGTAGCGAATTTCTGGACTCGTTATGTCAGCTTATGGAAGAATTGAGTCTGGTGGATGCTTGGAGGGCAAGAAACCCTAAGAAGCTGTAGTATGCATACTTTTCAGCTAGGCACGGTTCTTGGTCAAGAATAGATATGTGTTGGATCTTGAGTACAGCTATCAAGGATTTAATAGAAGCAGAGATTGAAGCAGGAACGTTTGCCAACCATCCTCCCATCACTTTGAAATTGCAAGAGACGAGATTAAAAAACAGATGGATGTTAAATATCTTGCTTCTGAAGGATGACAAATGAGTAAAGAGGCTTAAACAGGAATTTCAACATTTTTTTAAAGAAAATATTCAACCTGATATGCTGTTGAAAGTTATATGGGATGCTTTTAAAGCATTCGCTAGAGGACAACTAATAAAGGAATCGGCCAGATTGAACAAACAGAGGAAGCAAGAAGATAATAAGCTTCAAAAAGGTATTCGGATTCAAGAGGAGAGATTAGTGGAGAATCTGAATTTATCGGGAACGAAATCTAAACTTAGGCTGTTGCAACATAATATGAAATGTCTTCTTACGTATGAATTAGTGAAGAAATTGGCTTTCGCTAAACAAAACTACTTTGAAAATGCCAATAAGCCTACAAGATGGCTTGCTTATAAAGTTAGACAACAAAAAGAGAAGTCCTATATAAAAGCTCTGAAGAAAGAAGACAGAACTGATACTAATCGGATTCAAGAGATGAAAGCGATAGTAGAGGAGTTTTATAGAAGCCTATATAAAAATTGGATATGAATATAGAGCAAATAAAAGAATATTTGGAAACACATCAGCCAACAAAGCTCTTGGAGGACCAAAGGAGAATACTTAACCAGCCCATAGCAATGATGGAAGTAGTAGAAGCATTGCAGTGGCAAAATAAAGGGAAGGCACCTGGACCAGATGGGCTACCAATAGAGTTTTACAGGATCTTTGAAGAACAAGTACTGACCAATTTAAAAGAGATTTGCAACAGGACAATGGAGAGCAGAGATATACCAGACTCGTGGAGGGAGGCAATAATCTCCTTAATATATAAGCAAAATTCGGATGAAAGAGAAATTAAGAACTATAGGCCAATTTCACTGTTGAATGCCGATTACAAGATTTTTGCTTCAAAATTAGCAGAAAAACTCCAAAAAAATTATCTAGAATAATTCATAAAGATCAAGCAGGATTTCTCCCTAAGAGACAAATAAAGAATAATTTGAGATGTATTATGGATGTTTTAGAATATTATGAAGCGCACCCGGAAAAGTCTGTGGCATTGATATTTTTGGATGCAGAGAAAGCCTTTGATAATGTGAACTGGCTCTTTGTAATGGAAACACTGAAGATGGCAGATGTGGGAACTGAGTTCATAAATATGGTTCAAGCTATTTATACTAGGCAACATGCTACAGTTATGATTAATGGTGATCGGACACAGAGGTTTGAGATTCAAAAAAGAACAAGACAAGGCTGCCCTCTTTCACTGTTGTTATTTGTATATGCCTTGGAAATACTGAATGATACGATTAGAGGCGAAAGGCAGATTGTTGGGCTTAGAGTGAGCGGAGACGAGTACAAGCTGCTTGCATATGTGGATGATTTAGTATTCATTTTTGGAGAATCCATTGGACTCAATACCAACACTGAAGAAGGTCCTTTATGAATATGGTCAGGTGGCGGGATTGAGAGTGAATATAAGCAAAACGAAGATTTTAACTAAGAATATGGGACCAGAACAGAAGGCTAGACTTCAAGGAATATCAAGATTCCAGATACAGGAGAAAATAAAATATTTGGGAATTAGGATGACTAATAAATGTAGTGCGCTTCAAGAGAACAATTACAGGGAGCTTCTCAAGGAGACTAAACAGGATTTAGAGAGATGGAAAAATTTGCAGATATCTTTAATGGGACAAATTGCATTGATTAAGATGAATATTCTTCTGAGATGGATATTTTTATTTCAGACAATTCCTGTATTGCAAAATCAATTTTTTTTCAAGGATTTAGATTAAGCAGTTTCAAAGTTTATTTGGCAAGGAAAACATCCCAGGATAAGATTGAAGGCTCTACAGGATGCGAAAGAGAAAGGAGACTTTGGATTATCAAATTGGGTGCTATATTATAGAGCGGCAGTGCTTTCCTGGATTAGGGAATGGATTATGCTAGAGAATAAAAGAACTCTAAAATTAGAAGGCCATGACCTGATGATGGGCTGGCATGCTTTTTTGTGGTATGGCAAAGCCTCATCACACAAGTACTTTAAGCAGCACTGGTTGCGTGCATCATTGTTAAAAGTCTGGGAAGGTATACATAAGCAATTTTTTACGAGGAATTCGAAGCTGCTTGCCCCCTTTGAAGTATTTACATTACCAGATGTTTATGGGAAGATAAGCCAAGAAGGTATTTGGACGTTTTAGACTCTGAGCTGAAACCGATGGAAGGTTTATCGTGGTGGCAAAAGGCCCAAATAGAATCTAGGTACACAAAAGATAAGAGAATTGGTTCTTCTGAGGAGCTGATGGAGATTGAGAAGTTAATGATTGCTCCGGAGCAGAAGTTTATAAAAAGAGCTTACACATTGTTACTCAATGAGATGATGCTAGGGGAGATGGTTAAAGGAAATATGATTCAGTGGGCTCAGAATGCGGGGCATAATATAGACTTGGAACAGTAGGAACAAATATGGAAGAAAAACATAAAGATTACAGAAAAATTGTAAAAGATGTTTTATAGATGGTACGTAATGCGGAAAGATTGGTGAAATGTGATAGCAAATGTTCAAACAAGTGTTGGAAATGTGCAAAAAGGTTGGTTCATTCTTTTGTATGTGGTGGGGGTGTGAGATAAGCAAAGAATATTGGATATGGATCCATCGGATGATACAAAAGGTATTAGGTATGGCGATATTGTTTACACCTGAGGTAATGTCATTAAGTATTTTGCCAAAAGATTTTAATAGGGATGATCGATATCTTGTAGTATATTTAACTATTGCAGCTAGAATTGTGTACGGAAAATATTGGAAGACTACCCAGACTCCCTCGAAGCAAGAATACATCCATAAAGCTTTAGAAGCAGCGGAGATGGACAAGCTGACATTGGTGATGAAAGGACTGTCTGACTCCACCTTTCAGAACACTTGGGCACGATTTTATAACTAGTACAGTAGCATGGAATAGGTTGATATTGGGAAGATTAAGCATAAGTGAAACTTTGTGAAACTTTGTACCCAACAAGGGAGAAGGAAAGGGCAAAAGACAAACTTATATTGGAGGAGGATATTGTTATGGTTTTAGTGCGACATGGTTTAGTAGAAATATAAAAGCATGTACTACCCCTGTTTGTGTTTTATGTTTAGTGTTAGTCATGTTTGTGTTATGTTTTGTATTTGAAAAAAATCAATAAAATTCTGCCCTTTGGGGCAGTTATAAAAAAAAATAATTTTTTTTTCAACAGGTACACAGAGTCCCTAGGTTTCAAATCCCATTCCGGAGCGCTTCCTGTATCTGTGTGTTTTTTGTAGTCCTCTTTTGCTTTTTTCAGTCTCTTGGATCGTGGACCAGCTCTCCTTCAGATCCTCCCACCATGATTGCAAATCCCCTGGTTTGGGGTCCTGGGTAGTTACTGTGGGGAGGGGGCCCCCTTCAAACCCATGCACTGCCTTAAATAGGGAGAGGTCAGTGGCACTGTATTCTGCATAAGGAAGGAGGTTGACCCAGTTGTCCTGCTAGTAATTGGTGAAGCACTGGAGGAACTGCTCAACCACTTCGTTCACCGTCTGTCCATCTGTCTGTCTGTCTGTCTTTGGGTGATAGGAACTGCTTAGACCTTGTTCTACCCCCAACACCTGCAGCAGTTCTTTCCAGAATTTAGCAAGGAACTGCGACCCCCTGTCAGACACGATCTTGCAAGGAATGGAATGGAGCCTCACAATCTGTTGCATGAACAGCTTGGCCAGTGATTTAGCTGTGGGCAGTTGTGCGCAAAGAATAAAATGCGCTTGCTTGGAGAACGTGTTGACCACCACCCAAATCACTGTTTTACCTTTACTGGGTGGTAAGTCCGTTATAAAGTCCATTGAAATCACTGCCCATGGTTTCTCGGGTGTTTCAAGGAGTTGTAAAGTCCCAGGGGGCTTTCCTGGTCTCTGTTTCCCCATGAGGCAAGTCTGGCAGGAACCCACTTAATGGGAAACGTCTGCCCTCATGCATGGCCACCAGAATTGTCTTTGAAGGAGGTGCAGGGTTTTCAGGTATCCAAAATGCCCCGCCAGTTTATTTTCATGTGCCACAGTCAGGATTTCCCCCCTCAAAGTTCTGGGAATCAACACCCTCCCACCTCTATACCAACACCCATTCCCCTTCTGTTCCGCTGAACGGTCAGTATGGATGTCCTCCATGTCCCCGTCTAAAAAAGCTGTCTTAAATTTGCAAATCCAGGGTTCAATCTCAATGGGAGTCTCTGCTTTTGCCTGGCTGCAAGTCACCACCGCCCCTCCCACTTGGGTGGGTGTGAACATTGAGTTGACGACTTCCTCCTGCTGGCTGTCGTGTTGCGGGAGACGAGACAGTGTGTCAGCCAGAGAGTTCGATTTCCCGAGGAGATGCTGGAGGGTGGACCGGAATTTAGAGAAAAACTCTGCCCAGCGGAGTTGCTTGGTGTTTAGGTGCCTGGGCGTGCGTAATGCCTCCAAATTCTTGTGGTCCGTCCATACTTCAAATGGCACCCTTACCCCCTCCAACCAGTGCCTCCAGGTTGTGAGTGCCAGTTTGATGGTGGCCGCCTCTTTGTCCCAAATAGCCCAGTTATGCTCCATGGGGGAGAACTTCTTGGACACGTGCCAGGGGGTGGAGCTTCCCATCCCCCCATTGCAGGATAGCCCCTCCCATAGGCACATCCAAGGTGTCGACTTGGATTACAAAAGGTTTATTTTCATCAGGGTGATTTAAAATGGGTTCAGAAGTAAACAACCGCTTGAGGTTCTCAAATGCCTGCTGGCACTCTGGGGTCCAGTCCAGTTTGGTACCCAGCTTCTTACTGTCAGGACCCTTCCCCTTCGTTTTTAACAAGTCAGCAAGGGGTAGGACTACCTGGGCAAAATTGGGGATGAATTTGCGGTAGAATTTGGAAAAACTGAGAAACGCTTGGAGTTGGTGCCGGGTGCAAGGAGCCTCCCACCCCACCACATTCTATACTTTATGAGGGTCCATGCCCAATCCCTTCCCCGATATCCAATAGCCCAGGAAATCTAGTTCATCCCTATGAAACTTACACTTGGAGAGCTTGACAAAGAGCCAGTGCTCATAAAGGGTTTGAAGCACTTCCTGGACCAACTTTACATGCAAGTCTTTATCTTTTGAATAAAGCAAGATATACACTAGCACCCCCTGGAATAAATGATTGTGTAACACATTAATTAAATTCATAAAAACCTCAGAGGCTCCAGCCAACCCAAATGGCATCACCAGGTATTCAAACTACACCAGGCATACTACATTCTGTAGTACACCTCTCGCAAATCAAGCTTGGTGAAAATGCGCCCCTGGGAAGCTTCCACCAGAAGGTCTTTGATGAGCGGGAGGGGGTAGGCATTGGACATAGACACTGCATTTAAACCCCAATAGTCTGTGCGCAGTTGCAACCCACCATCCTTCTTCTTCCAGAAAAGGACAGGGGCGGCAAAGAGGGAGGAGGCTGGTTGGATAAAACCTCGGGCAAGGTTTTTATCAATAAACCTGTGCAGTTCCTCCTTTTCAGTTGGGCTCATAGAGTATAGCTTCCCTTTGGGCGTTTTCTACCCTGGCAAAATTTCTGTTGCACAGTCCGACTTTCGGGGGGGGGGGCTCATCTGCCTCCTCCTCTTCAAACACTCTAGTCAAGTCTCTATACTCAGGGGGATGAGATTGAGCTCTTCTTGCACCAAATAAACATGCTCCACAACGGGAGTTGGCATCTCCTCCCACTCAGGATTCCACTCATGGACCTTGCATTGGGGATCTGGAAAGTTCAGGGCCCCTCCTCTGAATGTATGGGTCATGATCTCATAACCAGGGGTTGCTCAGTACCATCGAGAATTTGGCAGCAGGGATAATAATGAATGGGTGTTGTTCCCAATGGGACTCCGTCGGCACAGTTTGGTACTTGCATGCCTCTTTCATTGGGGACCCATCCATCTGTGTGAAAACTAAAGGTTCAGGTAATGCTTGACAGGTACCCCAAGCCCGGTGACTAGCGACAGGCTAAGTCCCATGCACATCCAGAATCTATCAGGGCTCTCACCCATATTTGGGTGCCCTGCTCAGGATTTATTACAGTCACAGTCACATAAAACAAAGGGGGAGAGGTTCTCACCGAACTTGGCACTCAGGACTTTTGGACCTGGCGGGTTGCGCCCTTTACAGCAGGTCCCAGCCTTTTCCTGTTGGCTTGTCTGCCTCATCTCCGCTGGAGGAGGTGCTTTCAGGTTTTTGTCGCTCTCCTGCTTGAAGCACCTTGGAATGCTTCGTCTGAGCTCCTTGCAGCTTGGGCTTCTTCTCAGAAGCCTTGCATTCGTTCATCTTCCCATCTCCGGGGTTTTTGTTGAGGGGACAGCTTGCTCTGAAGTGCCCCAAGGCTCCACATCTCAGGCATAGCCCCTGATGCATCCTTTGGTCTCTGATGGCATCTCCCATCTTGGTTCTTGCCCACTCATTGTTCTGTTGCCGCCACTGCCGTTTTCCTTGCAGGGACACAGAGCTGGTACATCCACAACAGGTTGGAGCGGTTCTCTGCCTTGCAGGCCACCTGGATTCACCCATGTCAGTGGGTTGCCCTGGGCCAGTGCCCAAGCTAGAATTGTGTGGGTCAGCTCGGCCCGATAAAATTCAGTAAGGACCTCTTTGGGACACCCATGGTGCTTTGTAGTATATGTTTTGAATTCATCGGAGTACTCCCGCACTGAGTGCCCCCCTGATGCAGGCCTCTCAAGCGGGTGCGCACGCTCTCTAGCTCCAGGGGGTCTTCATATTTGTGTCGGAGGGCCCACATAAAGGCATTCACATCTTGGAGTTCTGATCCCTGGATGTTGTGGAGGCCCACGAGCCAGTCAGCTGCCCAGTCCCAGAGGCATGACCCAATAAAATCCACACAGTGCTTGTCGGTGGCAAAAGTGGGGCCCCAATTGCATAAGAACTTGTGCACCTGCAACAGGAAATATGCCAGCTTCTCTGGAGTGCTGTCAAATGTCACTTCCAGGGCATTGTGGGGCCACCCCGGAGCTGCCAGGGGCGCAGGTGGTCCCTTCGGCCCAGCCAGGCCAGCAGGAATATCCGGAGGTGCTGGGGCAGGAAGTGGGGGTGCTTGTGGAGGGGCCAGCAGCGCCCTCCCAGTTCCATCAGGGGCCCGTTCCTGATTTTGGAACTCTTGCTGGATCACCTCCAGGATGATGCCCGGTATGTCCAGCATCATGCTTTGCATCTCTGACCTTATCTCTTCAGCCTCACCCCTGAACTCCCTACAGAGAAGTTCAGCTTCAGTGTCCCCCACAGCACAGATGTGCTCTGCTTCCTCCTAGGACAAGCGCCCATAGCACCGTTGGGCACCATCACCCGCAAATCTCTTGGACCTTAGGTCAGGAGTCAACAGCCAGGTGGGCGCAGCCCAGGAGGGGAGAGGCACCCATGAGTCTCGGGCCCACGCCTCCCCCTCAGCTTCTTTGGGCTCCGCGGCCATCACTGGTCCAGCACAGTGCTGTCTGCCGCAGTTGTAGGGATTTCCCCATCCTCTCCGCTCATCATGTTTGTGGTGCAGGAGGCTGAGGAAGAAAAAGTTGAGTTCTAACAAACTGTCAGGTTCCTGGTTAAATCAGTTCTCAGCACCAGCCAGTTTGTAGAAAGCTAGCTTTATTGAGATAGTTGATAGATACCAACCCAAACACATCCATTGTTAGAACTGAAGTTAAACATGCGAAGGCTACAGATATAGGGAATTCAAGTAAAGGCACTAAAGATCAGGACCCAATCACCCCCCAGCATTTTGCCCACCAGAACTGTCAGTTCCCCCCTCTTCCCCCCTTACAGAGCAAGGAACCAAGAGCACTGACATTTGAGAAGCCAGGACATTTGGCATCGCAAAGGTGACAAGTCCCTGACACTTCAAAGAGAGGGAGAGGGAGGAGCCTCTTTTCCCAATGACAGGCGAGCTGTAAATTGCAAAATGCACAGAGAGCCTGACACTTAGGTTGTCTTACGTGGCCAGCCCAGACTATATTTAAAGATCCGGGGCGGGCAGGGCTCTCCCATCCAAGCTGTCAGTAGTTAGTGATGGCAGTGGCTCCAAAAGTCTGGTGGAAGAGCTCTGTTTTATAGGCCCTGCGGATCTGTAAAAGGTCCCTCTGGGCCCTGATATCTTCTGGGAGATCATTCCACCAGAGTGGAGCCACCACTGAGAAAGTCCTGACCCTGATTGTTACTAGTCTGGCCTCCTTGAGACTCAGAAGTTGCAGCCGGTTCTGAACCCCTAATCACAGCGCTCTCTGGGGTATATGTGGGGAAAGGAGGCCCCTCGGGTATATAGGTCCCTGGCCATAAAAGGCTTTAAAGGTAACAACCAGCACCTTGAAACAAATCCGGTATGCTATAGGCAGCCTGTGCAATGCCTTTAGCACAGGCTGGATGTGCTCCTGAATAGGGAGTCCCATCAATAGCCTGGCCATGGCATTTTGCAGCAGCTGCAGCTTCTGGATTTGAGGCAAGGGCAGCCCCATGTAGAGGGCATTACAGTAATCCAGTCTCGAGGTGACCATTGCGTGGATCACTGTTGCCAAATCATTGTGTTCGAGAAAGGGAACCAACTGCCTAATCAGCCAAAGATGGAAAAAGGCCGATTTGGCAGTGGCTGCTACCTGAGCCTCCATTGTTAGGGAGGCATCTAGGAGCACTCCCAGACTCCTAACCTCTGGCACCCCATCGAAGGTCGGGAGTGGGATCCCTAAGTACTCTATCCTTCTGTGTTATACCTCTGAGGATGCCAGTCACTGCTGGTGAAATGTCAGGTCCTACAATGTCAAGACTTCAGCCATACAGCCTGGAAAATCTACAACTAACTCCTTTAAAACTTTAACCTGCATTAATGCACCATCTGCTGGTTCCTTGGGTCACTACATCTCAAGAATCCTTCTACTTGAATGATGGGATTTAAATCAGGAGGTCTACCAGGGTGTCATTAAAATGGCCTCAGTGTGTGGCTCAGTGGCAGAGAATCTGCTTTGCATACAAAAGTTCCCAGGTCCAATCCCAGTATCTCCAGTTAAAACAATCAGATGTATGGTGATGTGAAAAACCGCAGCCTGCCAGTCAGAGTAGACCACACTGACTTTGATAGACTAAGGGCCCAACTCAGGAGAAGTCAGCTTCAGGTGATCCTTAAAACTGGGACATGGCCAACTATCTTACTTCTCATTGAGAACTGGACTAGAATCTGGAAGTCCTTGGATCAAATCCCCACTCTGCCCTGGAAGCTTGCTGAGTGATCTTGGTCCAGTCACACTCTCAGCCTAACCTACCCCACTGGGTTGTGGAGAAGAGGAGACTGTAAGGACCTTTGGGTCCCTGTTCGGGAGGAGAGTGAATATCAAGGCAGTAAATTAAACTCAATCCCTTCAGGCTAAATGGCATGTAATCTACAACTGGACCATTAAGTACATAATTTGAATAAAGCCAAAAGTAGGGCATAAAAAAAGGTAGCCTAGAACGTCTCTTCTCCCTGAACTAACTTTGCATCAACGGGGAAGATGACAACTGGAGTCTTCCTACCTGCACCTTCCATTTCAGCCATCTCAATTCATCTGCGTGAGTAGATGAGTGTCTTCGTCCCATTCCTACAGCCTGTGCAGACAAAAAACGCCTTCTGTAAGATACCCTGTAAGATGTCGATTGGATCTTTTTGGAACTCCCTTGAGCATGACCTTCCCTCTGCTTCCCCTTCCGGCAGGTGCCTATTCTCTGTCTATCCGCGACTGGGATGAGGTGAAAGGTGACCATGTCAAGCACTATAAGATCCGGAAGCTGGACAATGGAGGCTATTACATCACCACACGGGCTCAGTTTGAGACCGTGCAGCAGCTGGTCCAGCATTACATAGGTAAGGTGGGAGGCAGCCTGGGGGCAGCAAGAGGATTTGCAACCAGAGGTCTGGCTCCAGAAATCTCTTTCAGCCCTCTTGGGGGAGGATTAACTGTGTTTGCTGGGTCCAAGAAATGCTGGACTGGTAGTTACATCCTGGAAGCTCACCACTTACATCCTTGGCTATTGCCCTTCTGCTGCACTATAGTGGTCCTTGGGCACTGGGTTATCTTGGACTTGACTAGCCAAGGTCTGCAAGGTGAGCTATTGCTATAATGCATTGATTCCCACCATGGTGCCCACCAATTTGCTGGCTTCTTCTCTACAGCAAAGAGCCAATCCTGGCTTTCCTCTGCATCACTGGAGCAGGAGGGGTTTCAAAAGAGCCTGGGAGGAATCACTTTTGGGTCTGTAGTGAGAACCTCTTTGGAAACGGTTGTCTCCACAGTAGGATGATGCTGGGCTTGAAACCTCCCAACATTTTGTAACAGCCCTGTTGATGGCAGCCATTTTGTCAATAACCCCCCACTTCCCATGGCAGCCATTTTGTAACAGCACCCAGTATGCTTTTCTCAACAGAGTTTATTTGTTGATTTAGGAGATTTTTTAAGAGTCCTGCCAAGATGGTTTTTGTGCAGTATTTGTGCCTGCTCTCTCATCATTTTCTCTCTTTCTTTTGATCTCTCCCCCTCCCTTCCTTTTCCTTTGGCAAGAGAGAGCTGCGGGGCTCTGCTGCCGCCTGGCTGTGCCCTGCCACAAAGGGATGCCCAAGCTAGCAGACCTTTCCGTCAAAACCAAAGATGTTTGGGAGATCCCACGTGATTCACTGCAGCTCATCAAGAAACTGGGCAACGGGCAGTTCGGGGAAGTGTGGATGGGTAGGGCTGAACTCAGTCGGCTGGGAGGCTGAGTGGGAAGAGAAGGAAGAGGAGGAGGAAGAGGCACCAGGCCTCTGACCAGCCACTGGTGGGTGGGGGGTGGGATTAGCCACACCAAAATGCTGTCCTCCCTATGGAGATCAGTGAGCTTTTGCAACATTTGCACTTCTAGGGCAGAGAATCACTCTCCAATTTCAGTTTGCTCCCCCCCGGTTAATTAGGGCGAAACTACATGATACAACCAACACATGTTGGATCATGGGTATGTGGCTGAACTGTCAAAAAAGTATAGATTGGGGGAACTCACCTTAAGAAGCAATTGGTGCTATGAGGGAGTGCTGCGAGGGAGCAGGGAAGAAGGAACTTCCAGTTTTCCTCCCACCCTGTCTTTGCTAGTTCTGAGCAAATGAGTGCTTTTTAAGGTGAGTTCCTCCAGTGCACATCTTTTTGCAAGTCAGGTTGTGCATCCATGACCCAGCACATGTTGTGTGTATCCTATAGCTTGATGACATATTCAGGAGCACAAGCTGAATCTTTCATTTCAATGCACCCTCCTGTGGCAACAGACAGCATTTCCTGCAGCAGGGAAAATGCTTGAAATGTGGAAGACAAGGTCCTTGGGTTTTTCCTCCTTGTCTTTCTGCTCTTCTCTTTCACTACTCTGTGAAAGGATCAGAGTCCCTCCTGGAAGGAAGATCTGCTACAAGTTGCAGTTTGCTCAGAAGAACAAAGAGATGTTGAAGGCAGTACCTCACGAAAGAGAGTTTCCTTATCATGCAAACTTTGCTTAATTTATCTTTGCAGGACAAAGGACTCACTTTGCTGTTTCCTAGAGTAAGCGAATGCCAACAGACAAACCCACTCATGTGTGTCATTTAAAGCACAGGAAGGCTGGGGTGTGTGTGTAAATCAACCTTCCTTCCTCCATAACCATTGATTGATTCTGAAACCTGGAAAGAGCACAATTAAAACCACCTTTCTGGTTTTTTGTGCATACTCTTTTCCATTTTTCACACATGCCCAAGTGCATGTACAACTGCCTTTCTGTATTCTGCCCATGCATACGAGCAGGGGGACAAGGGCTGAAAATGTTTTAAGCCACACTTAACAGCTTGCTGTTTGTAGGTTGTAAATAGGGTTGTCAGGTCCCCTTGTGGCTCTGGCAGGGAGATTTGGGGGGCTTTCTGAGAGTGAGCAGGGATGTCATGTGATGTCCCTGACGTGATGACATCACCAGGAAGTGACATCATTACGTTGGGGACATTGCACAGGGATGCTCTGGTATTTGAGCACAACTCTATGGTTTTTTCACCCTCAAACCATAGTTTGCCCAAATACCAGAGCGTCCCCACACAATGTCCTCTAATATGATAATGTCACTTCCCGGTGATGTCATCATGTTGGGCATGTTGCACAGTGACGTCCCTGTTTGGGGCTGGGTTTCCCCCACTGGCCAGCTGGTCCACAGCAGGGAGAAGCCCCTGAAATTGGGGGATCCCTCACCTGGACCTGGGGGCTAGCAAGCCTAGCTGTAGACAATATGTGACCAATTGGACATAGAATCATAGAGTTGGGAGGGACCTCCAGGGTCATCTAGTCCAATCCCCTGCACAATGCAGGAAATTCAACAAATACCTCCCCCCCACACACCCAGATGACAAAAAACTTCCAGGATCTCTAGGCAAACTGGCCTGGAGAAAAATTGCTTCATGACCCCAAAGCATGATCAGCATTTCCCTGGGCATGTCTGACCATATAGCCTCAGGACTGGCCACTGGAAAGAGCTGGCAACATAGCTTTACAATTCTCCTTCTACAGCAACCTGCACATTTGTTAGGTACTCTTTAATGGTCCTGTCACCTCTTTTTGAGCTCAGCATTCCAGATCAGTTCTATAATTGCAGTTTTTAGCTTTTCAGTCAGGGCATCCCTAACTATACAAGACCGATTCTCTGGAAATCAAAGAGGGAAACCTTAGAAGGGATCTTTTACACCTTCTGTAATGAACAGGATTGCAGGAAATGGTACAGCAGTGAAAAAGAGTTGAAAAGCCCTTTCCAAATTCCTTTTCCATAACTATAATAGGTCTGGAGCTACCACATACCCCTGCAATATATATATATATGTACAGAGAATTTTATTGTTTGTTTGCATTTCAGGGCACTACTGCTTTAGAGTTTTCTTGGGTAGACATTTCAATTTTGGGACGTTTTTCCTGTAGCTGCCATTTTCTAAGATGGCAGATAACGGTTACTAAGATATTTAAAATTCATGTAGGATGCTCATCTGTTTGTCAAAATATATGTTTTTGAGGTTGATAAAAACAAAAACATTATTATATTAGTTGTAGATACACCCATTTTCCCTGTAGCTACCATTTTGCAAGATGACGGATCTTTTTCACATTTTTGTAGGAAGCTCATTTTGGTGTCAAACCATATGTTTTGGGGGTTGATAATACCGAGTATACTATTCCTTTTGTTGTAAAAACAAAATAAAGTATTCTTCTTTAAGACTTTACTATGTGATGGGGGAAGGATAAATCCAGACACACTGTTATCTCTCCTTATACATAAAGCTGATTTCAAGTGGCAACATTCTATGCCCTCCCTCAGCCATTGGACCATCAGCTGCCACTCAAAAGTACTCGCATGTCATTGGCTGAGTGCTGGGTCTGCTCCTCTTCCCCACCCACTCTCCCTTCAGCCACTGTGCTCTGTCAGAATTACTGGGAAACGGCTTTCTCTCTTGACAAAGACGCTTTTCCTGCCTGCCTTCTGTGTGGGACTAACTTTCCCCTCAGTAACTGTTGGTAGGTGTCATGAAATGGCAGTTACCTGTGTTCGTAGCAGTTTGGTGTAGCGGTTAAGTGCACGGAGAACCAGGTTTGATTCCCCATTCTTCCACTTGCACCTGGCTGGATGACCTTGGGCAAGCCATAGTTCTGAAAAGAGCTGTTCTCGAAAAAAGAGCAGTCCTTGAAAGAGCTCTCTTAACCCCACCTACCTCACAGGGTGTCTGTTGTGGGGAGGGGAAGGGAAAGGAGTTTGTAAGCTGCTCGGAGATTCTCTTGGGTAGTGAAGGGCGGGGTGTAAATCCAATCTCTTCTCTTCTTCTTCGTAAGATGGCTGTGGCTCTTTGTTTAAAATGTTTCCCCATAAGGTTTAATTGAGCTGTAGTTCCAGAGTTGGGCCTGCAGGGGTATCACTCACTGGGTTGAATGGGGCTTCCTCATCTGCTGGACTACAGTTCCCAGCTACCCCAAGGCCAAAAAGTGCAGAAAAACAGTGACTGTCCCAAGGCAGTCTTTGTCCCTGGGAGGCAGCAGAAATTCAGCCACTCCATGATCAGCTGGACTGGGGAATGAATGGAAGTTTCCCTGCTCTCTTGGGCAAGAGAGAGAGGCTGAAGTACAGCCAGAGGCTGGTCCAAGGAATGATCCTATTCTGAGTGAAAGAGGATTGTGTTTAACCCCTGTTGATTTATGCCCTGTGGGTTCATAGTGTGTGCTTACTCCTACAGTGTCTGTGTGCTCCATAACTGTGTAAATAGTTAAATAAATTCTTTAATTTGGGCTAATAATCTGTGTTGTGCTCTGAACACATAGTCTCCCCTGCTGTGCACAATACTAAAGGGAGGGGGTAGCCCAGGGAAACAAGGAAAGGCCAACCCTTGGGTTGCCAACTTTCCACGGATCCCCCAAAGATTTGGGATTCCATCTCCAAATAGGGAGATTCAGCCAGAATGGTCTCACAGTCCCTCTAAAAAGGCAGTGATGATTCCGTGAGTGGGGGCAGTGAACTTAAGGAGTGAGATACACCCATGAGATGAGGGTGGGAGGCAAACAACTGAGTTGTAAACTGGAGTCTGTTTCGCCATGATAGGCAACCAAGCTTGGTTCAGACAAAGGAAGGAAACCCTTTGCAGGCCTTTGTGAGAAACTCATTGGGGCCAGTCCTGACTAGGGTTCCCAGCTCCAGGTAGGGAGATTCCTGGAGATTTTCTGGTAGAGTCTATGGAAGCCAGGGTTTGGGGAGGGGAGAGGCCTCAGCTGAACAGAATGCCATACAGTCCACCTTCAAAAGCAGTTATTTTCTCCAGAGGGTGGGGGAGATCTGTTGTCTGGAGTTCAGTTGTGATACCTGGTGATCTTCAGGCTCCACCTAGAGGTTGGCTGCCCTAGGCGTCACAGTCAGTGCTTTACATCAGGGTCTGCTAGATCCAGGTTCTTGCTGTAGAAGCTGAGTGGGTGACAGTCACAGACTTTCAGCCTAACCTACCTCACAGGGTTGTTGTGCAAGTCAAAAGGGGAAGAGAAGAATGATATAAGCTGCTTTGGTCCCCGTTGCAGAGAAAGACTACTTTTCCTCCTGAGAAACCATTGTTGCCAATCTCCAGGTGAGGGCTGGAGACCACTCAAAATTACAACTGCTCTCCAGATGGCAGAGATCAGTTCCCCTGGAGAAAATGGTGGAGTCTGTGGCAATCAGGGCTTCAGAGCCCTGCAAATGTGTGTGTGTGGGGGGAATGGAAAGCTGAAGAGAGAGGGGGAAATAAAGGTAGGTTGATGATTGCCTGGGAAGGAGATAGGGTTGCCAACTCCAGGTGGGTAATTCCTGGATATTTGAGGGATGGAACCTGGAGAGGCTGCGGTTTGAGGAAGGTGGGACCTCAGACGGGTACAATGCCATAAACTCCACCCTCCCAACCAGCCATTCCCTTCTGGGGAACCACTGTTGCCAATCTCAGGAGAGAGGTGGAAATCACTCAGAATTACAACTGATCTCCAGGAGGGAGGGGGGAGGAGATGCAAAGCTGAAATCAGAGGGGCAGATAATGGCAAGGAGAAGGAGATAGGGTCGTCAACTCCTGGTTGGGAAATTCGTGGAGATTTGAGGGGTGGAGCCTTGAGAGGATGAGGTATGAGGAGGGGTGGGACCTCAGACAGGTACAATGCCATAGACTCCACCCCCCAAACCAGCCATTTCTTTCTGGGTAACAATTGTTGCCTATCGCCAGGTGAGGGTTGGAGATCACTGAAAATTACAACTGCTCTTCAGGTAGCAGAGATCAGTTCCTCTGGAGAAAATGCTGGACTCTGTGTCATTATACCCTGCTGAGGTCACCACAGCATGTTGACGCTGAGTGCCCAAGGCCTTGGCACTCTCCCAGAGCCTCTTTCTAGAGCTTCTTATTTATTTCCACAATGGGCCTTATTCCTAGTTTTTTAATGTTTGTAATAGTGGAACAAAATGTAGTGGGATAATTGCTAAGGTGACAGCTCCTAAAAGTACAGAAAATGATTTATTCTGTTGCCTTCAATAACAGTAAACAAGATATTAGAGTGCTTGTTTGATACTTATCATGCCTATATGTTGGTTAACCTCTCTTTCTTAAACAAAGGTTACAGTCCTAATACAAAAAGTAATTTGCTATGAAACATTTTTTAGAGTTCTTTTGACTCTTGCAGAAAAGGGTAGTCCAACCTTCTTGCACCGGTATGCATTAGGTTTGCAAGTTTTAGAGCCGCACAGTGTCAGTAGAAGAAGAAGAAGAAGAGATTGGATTTATACCCCGCCCTTCACTGCCCAAAGGCGTCTCAGAGCGGCTTACAAACTCCTTTCTCTTCCCCTCCCCACAACAGACACCCTGTGAGGTAGGTGGGGCTGAGAGAACTTCTGACAGAAACTGTCCTTGAGAGAACAGCTGTGCCAGAGCTTGTGACTGACCCAAGGTCACATCAGCAGGTGCAAGTGGAGGAGTGGGGAATCAAACCCGGTTCTCCCAGATAAGAGTCCGCGCACTTAACCACTACACCAAGCTGGCTCTCCTCAGGTATGGGTCTGAGACACAGTGCTGGTATAAATGCCCATCCACCTCCTCCCAGCTGTTGTCTACAGGGCTCAGCCTTGACTGGTTAGGAGAGAGGAGTTTAAGTGACTCTCTGATGACTAGAAATGTCTGTTGAATATGTTCTCTGGTGGCATTTGAAATAGGTGGGAGCATATCTGGGGATATGGTCATTTGTGCATAGAAATAAATCTCAGTTCATCAAACATGTCCACATCAGCATTTCTGGACCAAACTCTGACGAGATACGATTGACCAGTTTGCACAGAGTATTATTGAACTATCAGTCTCCTCAGCACTGCTACTGATTTCCTTAACTCCAGCCTCCTCATTATTTAAGTATAGTCCCACAGTGATAACCTTTTGATCATCAGTGGCCCCGGTCACATGAGAGGATTTGCCCCGTGAAACGAACGGGTTGAGGATGCATCAAATGGGTGGGATCATATGGCAACATCTGGGAAGCGTAGTGCACCCAGCACCAACCCGTACCATTGGCCCGAAGAAGCGGATTTAAAAAGTAGCAGTAAAAGGGTAGTAGCAACCAGAAAACGCGGGTCACAGGCAAGCGTGGCATCGCGGAAGCGGAGGTAATCCGGCGCATCTGGCACCTGCATGCGTCCTGTCGCACCGGATGTGTTTTTTCCAAGCCTCCACAGAATGCAAAGAAACGTCAGAGTGCGCATGCGCAAGACCCTTTGATGCGCTTCAACTTCGCCAGTGTGATCACTGGCTATCGGCATCTGTGCGGCATCTCAGGGACTGTCTGATCGTGCTACCGTGCATCTTTTTGCCCTGGCTCTACTTTGCCTCCCATCAGCCGCGCAGTATCCTGCTTGTGTGACCGGGGCCAGTGAGCATCAGTGACCATACCACTTGCAATAACCAGTATGTGTGCCTCTTTGAATCGCTCGGGAAACATTTAGCCTGCAAATTGGGTTTGTGCTGAGACGATGTCTAGAGCTCGGTCATCTGAGCAGGAGTTCACATACCAGGAGGACAGATATTTGCTAACTCCACAGTCCCAGGGTCACATGCTCAAAGGGGAGGGATCCCTCCCCCTTGCCGTAGCAGTGGCAGGAAACTTCATGTAGCAGTAAGCCCACTGGGTGGGCCTGGCTGCCGCTCCAGTCATCCAGTCACCGGCTGCTTGGTCAGCTGGTCAATCATTCACTGGCTGCCTGGGATGGCCAGAGGGAGACATGGCCTTGGAGGACTGAGGAAGTGCAGGCTACCCCCTGATCTGCCCCTCCCCTCTACAAGCTGTTGCTTTGGCTGGGCCCACTCACAGTTGGCGGGTGCTTTGTGCCTGGCCCTGGTGGCAGTTTGTATATTGGGCTGGATCTGTTTTTGGAGTGAGGCCAAGCCTGCATGTCTGCCTCACCAATGTTGGGGACCCCCTTAAGGGGTCTCAGGATGGAGCCAGTCAGTGGCCTGCTCAGCTCAGGGGCTCTGCTCCATTCCCAGATGGCAGGGCTGCCACACAGAGGTTTGCTCCCAGGTGGGACCACAAGACTTGCCAGCCCAGGTTCCCCATAGGAAAGGGGCTGGGGTAGGGGTTCCATTAGCTGACAGGTGGGTTGCCCAATGCCTGGATCCTTGCCTTCTGCTGCACCAATGCTCTAACAGCCATAGCCAGTAAAGCTAGGGCTTGTTTTATTCCAACTTGTCTGTGCATGGGTTTGTTTTTGGTAGGGTTGCCAGGACTGATCATCAGGCTGGCAGGGGGATTGAGGGGGCGTTCCAGGAGTGGGCAGGGACATGGAAGTGATATAGCCACTTTCCTTTCCGCGTGCACCTGAGGCCAGTGATTAGGATCAGTGCTCTCAGCTGAGTCACCCTTTCTTCTCCTGAGAAGCAGCTGAGCCCAGATCCTGTGAAGACTCATCACTGGAGTCCCCTGCTTCTACAAGGGGAGGGCAGCTGCAGACAGCCAGGTGCACACTTCTGCATCTTCTCAGGGCCTCCACCCTGGCTCTTTGCCTTATCCTTCCCCGAGGTCCTGGGGGAGACTGTGGTGGGTCTGGAAGAGGGGCTACCCATACTAATGCCTCCTGTCTTACAAGGGCCTTTCTGATTTAGGGGCTGCTGGTTGTACTGGTGAAGGGTCCCCTCTGGGAGGAGGTTCTGCTTCTCTGAGGCCTGCCTTACAGGGACTGTCTGCCAATGTGGGTCTCAGGGACAGGTCATCCTCTGATAGGGTTCCCAACCTCCAGGTGGCAGCTGGAGATCTCCTACTATTACAATTGATCTCTAGACTACAGAAATGAGTTTCCCTGAAGAAAATGGCAGTTTTGGAGGGTGGACTCTATGACATTATATCCTGCTGAGATTCCTCCCCTCCCTAAATTCTGCCCTTCACAGGCTCCATGCCCCAAATCTCCAGATATTTCCCAACCCAGCAATCCTATCCTCTCATGAGGCACTTATCCAGGGTAGCTCAAGCCAGAGAGAAACTTAAACTCCTCTCTCCTAACTAGTCAACCTGCGGACAACAGCTGGAAGGAAGTAGACGGGCATCGTATATCAACACAGTGTCTCAGACCCATACCTGAGGAACTACTGATACCGTGTGGCTCTAAAACATGTATTTTGACACCAAGATGAGCTTTTTACGTGAATTTTAAATATCGGAACAATCATATCTGTTGTCTTGGGAAATGGCGGCTACAGGGAAAATGTCCCAAAACTGAAACAATAAAATTCTCTGTACATATTTTTTTTCTGGGTGGGGTGGGGGTCAAGGTAGATCCAGGACTATTGAAGGTTACACCTACGCTAAATAAGCTAAGGCCTCCATCTGGTGGTCAATGCAGATTTTGCAGTCTGCAACATGCAAGCCTGTATTCTCCTCCTCCTCTTTCTCCTCCTGGGCTCCAGCCATTGCACAGGTGCATGTGAAACTCATCATTCATTCCATTTTCCACCTCACTCTCTCCCTCCCTCATTCATCCCACACCCATCCCACCCTTTACAGAGTTCAATGATGGTCTCTGCCACCTACTAACCAAGGTCTGCCCCAATATGAAACCCCAGACAATGGGACTGGCCAAAGATGCATGGGAAATCGTGCGCGAGTCCATATACTTGGAAAAGAAGCTTGGCATGGGATGTTTCGGAGATGTGTGGATGGGTAAGGTGGGGTATGTGTCAGGCTGCCAGCCTGTACACAGCAGGGAATGTTATGGGGCTCACCTCATTAGCTGACGGTACGTTTGAGTATCCGCCAACTTCTTTACGGAGGCTGGTGGTTAGGCCTGTTGGAGCAGGAATGATCACCAATGTGCATTAACAGCCGGAGAACATGCTTTGCATGATCTCCAGCTGAAAGGAGCTTGGGTGGAAAGGCCAGGAAAGACTTCTGCCTGAATCCTTGGATAGCTTCTGAGTGGCTTTCTTAGGTAGACCTGGCTGAGGTGAGCCAAAAACTTCTCTCAGTTTAATTCCCTGCAGCTCTTAAGAGGATTCTGTGGGTTCATTGCACTGGACAAGGCTGTCCATATTCCATGCATCCAAGATCTCACTTTGCAATACAAAATGTGGTGGTGCATTTCTAAGATGATGTCTTGAGAAGATGAGGATATTTTTTTAAAAAAGTAAAGTATGTTTCTAGTCATTATGGAAGTCCAGCTAGCATTGTAAGAGTTAGGACAAAGCATTCAGTGCAGGGGTTGGAGTTAAAATGGATTTCTGGTGATAAAAAATAGGCCTTCAGCATCCTGTGTAGCTTCTGGAACCCTTATTAAGACTAGCAGGAGCAAAAGAAATGGTGCAAAAGGAGTGTTGAAGGAGACAAGGAGCTGGAAGATCTGATATTGCTTCCTCCTTGTGTCTTTTAAAGCTGGCCTGCCGCTGTTCGGGGCCTTGATTTGAATTGCACTTGGTAGGGAGGGTAGAGGAGGTTTAACCCTTCCACCCTTGCATCATTTTGCAAATCAAAAGTGGTCTCTTTGTGCTGTTATAGCCCTTTTAAAGGGGAAAAAAGATGAATATCCTTGGTTTAATTTAAAGAGAAGGGTTGGTTGTTTTGCTTTGCACAACTATGTGGGTATAGAAGGGCTAACCCTTCCCTCCCCATGTGGCCGCAATTTGAATTTCGGTAACATGGGGCTGCCACTTGCATCCACATTGTATTCATTTATCTGTTTGTTTGTTTGTTTGTTTGTTTGTTTGTTTTACTATGTTTGTAGTCCACCTTTCTCACTGGGAGTCAAGATAGATTAAACAGTGTGAATCAATTTAATCTGTAGGATGAGATGTCTAATAAACACTGGATTGGGACTTTTGTTCAGTCGCACAGTCGATTCCAACTCTTTGCGACCCCATGGACCAGATCACACCAGGCCCTCCTGTCTTCCGCTGTCCTCTGAAGTTTGCTCAGTTTCATGTTCGTTCCCTCATGGATCACTGCCTTGTCGTGGTGAGGGGGCTTGCATGGTTCGAGGAGGCTGTGGGCTATGCCCTGGAGGGCCACCCAGGACGGACAGGCCACAGCAGAGAACTCAGACAAAGCGTGATCCACTGGAGAAGGAAATAGCAACCCACTCCAGTATCTTTGCCAAGAAAACCCCATGGACAGTAACAAAAGGATTGGGATTAGGATTCCGTAAATCTAAAAGAAGCATAGATTGTTAAAAATAATTCAGAATGCAGATACAATTCAGAAAAATGGTATTACATGGGTAGAAAACAATGTAGTGACAGCAAGACTACATACAGAAAATAGATAATAGATGTCCTGTACACCTGGATATAGTTCACAGTCCCTTCTCTTCATAAGCACCTTTTTGAAGTAATGACCGGCAAAGATCAGTGTCAGCTCTAGCTTGCCTCTAAGCCATCACACTCCCTCCTCTTCAAGGACTGCGGACATCCTTCTCTCCCCCGTCTGGAAGTGCAGCTGAGTGTTTTGTTCTGGCATGCCTATAGCTCCTTGCAGTCCAGGACAGTCTCTCCCCTGATCCTCTCCAAGCAGGGCTTGCATGGGGTCACCACCCCCACCACCCCTGCTACCCTTGCAGCTGCAAGGGCCATCCTGGCCAGACCATGCACTACTGTGTTGTAGGGCTGCCAGCTTCTAAGCCAGTCCCTTTAACAGAAGCCTGATCCCTGGCAGTGTTTTTCTTTTCTCTTGCTGTAACTCATGTAAAGGCCACACTCTCAAGCTGCTGATTCTCAAGGGACCCAGCAATAGCCCCACAGGAACAGTACAATGACCATAAAATGACAACCATAAATGTCTAAAGCATTAAGACATCAACACTGTAGCAGCAGTGGGGCCAAAAGAAGCCAAACAATGGCCATTTGTCTTAACAACCAGTTGGAGGTATCATCCTGAAAAGCCAATAAGTAACATAAACCAATAAAAGCAAAACTTCACACAGAGCATCAGCATAAAAGTGCTATAAAAACACAAAAACTATAAAAGCAAGCTTGTGGCACCTTAAAGATTAACAGAATTTATGGTAGCATAATTTTTGTCAGATGCTTGAAACAAAACCGCAGTATGCAGATCCAGACATGCACACACAGGGACAAAAACATTTAATTTTTGTAATCCAATGTACTGTCTGGTACTGAAAATTCAGCCGACTTGCTTTTGGGCACATGGCTGTTGAGTGGGAGTTCTGCAGTCAAGATGCTACCACTGAGAAAGCCCTGTCCCTTGACTATGTCCATCTCAACCAGAAGGAAAAAAACAGCAACTTGTACTCTTGTGTAGTAACGCCAAGCTCTTGCAAAGTTATACTTGTTGATTCCTTGCAAATCAAGCATCCATTCAAGGGACAGACAGCCGGGGGTAGTTTCTACACAGCATTGTTCTGGTGCTTTACAAAAGACACAAAACTCAAGCAGGTATCAGAGAGGGAGAGAGAGTGCTTATTTCCCTGGCTGATGCCAATTTAAAGAGATCTACCTGGAGATTAGACAGATTTATGGAGGAAATGATCCGTCAGTGACTACTAGCCTAAAGCAAACCTCTACACTGAGAAGCAGTCAACTGTCATCCTCTGAGTCAGCACTGGGGGAAGGCCTTGGCCTCTATGCCCTGTTTGTTGGCTCTCCAGGTCAACTGATTGGCTGCTGTTTGAGACAGGATACTGGCCTAGATAGACCACTTGCCTGATCCAGCAGGGCACCTCTGGTGTTCTTACTAAGAAGGGATGGTGGTAGCTGCATGGGGAAACTATTCTCTTCAACCTGAAGGATGGGGAGGATTGAGCCTTCATTCTTAGGTTCTTTATTCTGGAAATCTT
The DNA here is from genome assembly GCA_029375565.1 of Gekko gecko. Lineage (NCBI taxonomy): Eukaryota > Metazoa > Chordata > Lepidosauria > Squamata > Gekkonidae > Gekko > Gekko gecko. The sequence goes on along the minus strand of JAPDNY010000005.1, from coordinate 208,798,065 downwards.
ATTTCATTGTTGCACATTTTCTCACCATTCTTCTTGTAGTGGGTACCATTTTGATCTGGTCATGGACTTTTCCCCATCCATCTCCATTTTCCACTCAGGTTTTGGGGGGAGGTGTGCAGGAAGTGCTGTTCTTTCTCTGCCTCCGTGGCCCTGACACCCCTTTGCTTGCTCAGGCACATGGAATGGAACCACCAAAGTGGCAGTGAAGACCCTGAAACCAGGGACCATGTCTCCAGAAGCCTTCCTGGAAGAGGCCCAAATCATGAAGCGTCTGAGGCATGACAAGCTGGTGCAACTATATGCAGTGGTGTCTGAGGAGCCCATCTATATCGTCACTGAGTTCATGAGCCAAGGTCCAAAATGAGGGTTGAGTTCAAGAGACTTGCTGCTCAGACAGAAATGAGCCTCAGGGCTTGCAAATGGAAGGCAGGCTGGGAGTGTGCATGTGGGGGGGGCGCTGCAAAGTGGTGTCTGGATTAGGCATATACCCCAGACAAAACTAGGGACCTTCTTATAACACCCCTTTTTGTGCACTTGGTGGGATCTCTGGCCCTGAAATTATATATTTTCTCTCTGTGATGGAGGAATATGCCATGTTTTTATCCTGCTCATCCTCTAAGGAACTCAGGAATGGTATACATGGTCCACTTTTCTCCAACAACCCTGTAAGGTAGGTCAGGACTCAGGTGGTGAATGACTAGCTCAAGGCTGCCTAATAAACTTCCGGGATGGGGGTGGTGGTTTGAACCCAGGTCTCCCCAGTTCAGTTTTAATATTATACCACACCACACCACATTGGTTGGCCAATATATCTTCCAAAGGGAAGGGTTAAAAAGTAAAAGAGGTTCAAAACAGACAACATGTGTCCTTGAGTAAGGCAGCAACAGTTCAAAATGACATCTGCAACTGTGTCTTTTGAAAAGGCTGTCTGGGCATCCCATGGCACATTTGCATGCATTTCTTTGCAACTGTACTAGGAATAAAATGCAGCCTCTCCCCACCCCAACTTCTGGAGATCTCAGAACAAGGAATCTGATGTGAGAGAACTCAGACATCTCAAACATTTTTGAAAGGTATCCCAGAAACTCTTTCCTCAAGAGGGCAGTGATTTATGTGAGACACAGGTCCTTTCTATATTTGCCTGCCACTCCGGATTTTCTGAGTGTTTGAGTCAAGGCAATTTAAGTCCATGGCAAAACAGCATCCAAATAATCTGGGGCAACAGCAGGCTGAAACCGGGCTGACTACTGAAGGGAGGTAACATAATGCAGAAGGGGGTGGGGGGAATGGAATAAAAAGAAGGTTGAACTCAATTTTAGTGCAGAATTGCTTGGAGGACACCATTGTGAACATGGATTAAGAGTGCAGAAAGGGCCACAGACTGTGGTCATACTAAATAATCCACTCTCAATCCACTTTCAATCAACTTTCCAACTGGATTTTGCCAGTGTAATGTATTGAAACCCGACCACATGCGAGGCAAGTCTCCACGTGGTCAGGCATAACCTCCGAGCTTCACTCCAGGAGACAATAGCCCAAACAGATCTGAGCCCACACCAATCGGAGGGCTAGGTTTCTGGTCGGGACCTATGGAACTCTCGGTCACTGTATATAGCCTATCACAGAGTGTGTGTGTGGGGGGGGTGTTTTGGGAGTGGGTTCACGGAGCATATAAGCCGGCCTGCAAACCGGGCTACCTTTTCTCATTCCTCACCTAATAAAGTATGAGAGCTGAAATCCCTTGCCAGTCTTAGTACTTTTCAGCCAGTTTACACAGTAAAATCTAGTTGGAACGTGCACTGTAAGCAGGGGTCTTTTTGGGGGGAGCTCACCGGAGCGCAGCTCCAGGAGCTCAGGAGCCAAGCCCCGCCCCCAGCCGGCGTACCAGGGAGTCTTTCAGGCAGCCGAATGTCAATTTCAGCTCCATTATATCCTATGGGCCATTGAAGTCAATGGTGAAAACATAGGGTATATTCTGGGGGCTGGAGGGGAGGGGATTTGAGGGAGAGGCTCCAAACTCACAGGGTAGCTGATGGAGCCTCTCCTCAAGATACCCACCAAGTTAACTTTTTTTTTAACTTTTTTTCCCACCATAGAGAACAATGGAGGGAATGGGGCAACCTGTTTGGGGGCCCATAGAATTGGACCCCCTGGTCCAATTCTCTTGAACCGTGGTGGGTATCTTGAGGAGAGGCTCCATCAGCTACCCTGTGAGTTTGGAGCCTCTCCCTCAAACCCCCTCCCCTCCAGCCTCTGGAATATACCCTATGTTTTCACCATTGACTTCAATGGCCCATAGGATATAATGGGGCTGAATTGCCGCCAAATTTCTTTCATTCCCTCCTTTTCTTCTTTCTTTTTGCTCTTCTCCTCCTTCTTCTCTTCTCTCTTTCTTTCTTTCCCACCTTCTTCTCTTCTCTTTTTTCCTCCTTTCCCTGTTTCCCTTCTTCTTCCCTCTCTTTCTTTCCCTCCCCTTTCCTTCTCTTTCTTTCCCTCTTTCCTTCCTTCATTCCTTCTCTCTACTCTCTCTCTTTCCTTCCCTCTTTCCCCCTTCTGTGGCCCAACTCTCATGAGAAGGAGTTTAAACTTTAAATCCCTTCTCTCTTAGCTCCCCCACCCAGACCAGCTGGGGAGGGGAAGGGGAGGCTTTTGAAGATGCCGCCCCCCCCCCTTTTGCTTCCCCTTCTGACATCACTTCCGGTGGTGTCAGGGGGCGTGGCATATGCTAATAGCCTAATAGCTCATTAGCATATAATATGCTAATGAGCTCCTGCAGCTGTTTTTCTACAAAAAGACCCCTGACTGTAAGTGGATTGAAAGTGGATTATTTAGTATGACCGCAGCCACAATCTGGACAATAGGGCCAGCCCCAGCCAAATTAGGGCAATCAGCTGAGTGGCTGGTAGAAAATTCTGAGGTCTTCAGAATGGAAGATGGTGGGAGCTAAGCAGTATTGGTTGGTAGCATTCTTGGAGCTTCAGTTTCTAACCCAGAATAAAGTTGGGGGGGACTGCCCAGCTGCTTGGGTTGGATCTATCATACACATCTTGCCTCTCAGGAACTAGAGAGGAGCAGAAACCGAGAGCAGGAAACAGAGTGTGGTAGAAGAAGTTGGGACAGCGTGGGAAGGAGCAGTTGGGGATGGCTTCCCACCAGCAGCTGACCTCTTTCCCCTCCTCTCCACAGGGAGTTTGTTGGATTTTTTAAAAGACGGAGATGGGCGCTTCCTGAAGCTACCACAGCTGGTGGATATGGCAGCCCAGGTAAGCCAGAGGTGGTTTAATTTCAAAATCAGCCTCCCTGGTGGGCTTCTGAAGAATAAACAAGCCCACCCTTCAGTTGCTGATTAAAAATGTCTCCTCTCCATTACATTTTGCCCCAACAGATTAATCAATTGGTGCATTTGGTTTGAGCAATCTAGCAATTATGTTGATTAAAGCTTCAAGCCCTAGCTAGGAAGGCGTCCCTTAGCTGCTGGGTCACCAGGCCGCAGTGTGAAGAATGTGCTTATCACTTTAAATTCCCCCCTGCTGAAGGAGAAACAGTTTTGTTTCTGGCTTCTTTCTTCTTCCTCTACCCCCACTGTGTGGTCCATCCAGAATCCTGCTTGTTGCAGTAGATGGCGGGTGGGAGGAGTTACAGGCTGGATGTGACAAAGGCAGGCTACATCCCCTGGTGCTATTGCTGGATTTCAAGCTACTCCCCTGACACCCTTTCCACCTTTCCTCATTGGGCTGGTGCTTTATTGTTTATGGACTGGCTTTCCCCAGTTTTTTCCAGTTTGGTAGTATGGGTTGAATTGACAGATGAGGATGAGCTCCTAGACAGCTAAGGGTAGAGATGCATTATCCATTGGATCACTCTCTCATCCTGCTCAGATTGCAGCTGGAATGGCCTACATTGAACGGATGAATTACATCCATCGAGATCTACGGGCAGCGAACATCCTGGTGGGAGACAATTTGGTGTGTAAGATTGCTGACTTTGGCTTGGCCCGACTCATTGAGGACAATGAATACACAGCACGCCAAGGTAAGCTGCCAGGCACACCCTGCAAGGAGGGTGGCATTGACAAAGCATGCCTAGAGAGAGATGTGATTTGTGGTGCTGGAGGAGTGGAATCAGATGGGGATACTGAAGGCTTGAACTGGCGAGAGGAATATCATGCATCCAGTTCCATCTGTGAAAGTTAAATTGCTGACTCCTGCACCTACAAATTGCCTTGGGCAAAGGCAAGGAAGCGAGAGGAGGTTTCAAGCTTCATTTGGTTTTGTTGTTCAAAACCAGGCTTCCCACTTTGTCAGTGGCTTGCAAATTGCATTTGATGGACAACCCAAGACCTATGATTTTCATCTTATCTGTTCAAGCCTTAAGGCAGGCAGGCATAGGCCACTGATTCAGCCGTAATGGCTGTGTCAAAAGTATGGATGCAGCCTAAAAGTTCTACTTAAGGACATAATTCCAGGATAATCAGGGATGCACTTTTATATTTTAACTTTTGCCTCTTAATACAACGTGTCTTGAACATGTATTTTTTGTTGATGTAGTGTGCACTGAGGGAAATAATTTCTGTTGATTAGTTAAAACATTTGTACCACCACCTCGTCACAATGTGGCTCAGAGCACTGCCTATTAAGACAGAAAATCTGGAATACTGCAGGAGGAGAGTGACAATCCAGTGGAAAGTATCTGGGTGAGGATAAGGGAAGGAAGGACAAACAGTATTGTGGTTGGTGTCTGCTACAGACCTCCTGACCAGGATGAGGAAGTGGATGCTGCCCTCCTTGAACAGCTTGACAGGGTATCCAAACATGACCTGGTAGTTATGGGTGACTTCAACTTCCCTGATGTGTGCTGGGAAACAAACTCTGCAAAATCTGGACGATAACTTCCTTCATCAAATGGTAGAGGAAGCTACAAGGTGCTCGTCCATACTCGACTTAATATTGACCAACAGGCAAGAGATGGTAGATGGACTGAAGGTGGTTAAGGACCTTAGGGGAAAGTGACCATGTCCTGCTTGAATTCCTTTTGCTGTGGAGGGCCAAGGAACTTCGTAAACACATGTGTAAGCTAGATTTCAGTAAGGCAGACTTTAATAAATTCAGAGGTATGATGAGAATCATTCCATGGGCAAGACGGCTGGAAGGGAAAGGAGCAAGTGAAGGGTGAGCTCTCCTAAAACAAGAGCTCTTAGAAACTCAAGCCATCGCTATTGCAACAAGAAGGAAACATGGTAGGGGATCCAAGAAGCCAATGTGAATGAACAGAGAGCTGTATGATGTGCTAAGGGCAGGGCTCTTTTTGTAGCAGGAACTCCTTTGCATATTAGGTGACACACCCCTAATGTAGCCAATCCCCTAAGACTGTAAGCTCTTGGAGGATTGGCTGTAAGCTCTTGGAGGATTGGCTACATCAGGGGTGTGTCGCCTAATATGCAAAGGAGTTCCTGCTACAAAAAGAGCCCTGGCTAAGGGAGAAAAAGGAAATGTTCAAGAAATGGAGGCAAGGAAATGGAGGTCTAAAGAAGAGTATCTGTGGGTTGCTAGGCACTGTAGATCAGCAATCAAAGAGGCCAAAGCTCACAGTGAGCTGGCCAGGGAGGCTCGCTACAAGAAACACTTCTTCAGATATGTGAGGAGCAAATGCAAGATAAAAGAGGCAATGGGCCCATTGTTGGGTGAAAATGGAGAAACTCTGACAGAGGGAAAGCAGAAAGGCTCAATGCCTATTTTGCCTCAGTTTTTTCCCTGAAGAAGAGAACAGGCTCATCTAGAGATGGTAGTAGGCAAGTCACAGGATTTGGGCTGCTGGTTGACATGGACAGAGAGGTAGTTGAGAAGCACCTGACTGCACTGAATGAGTACAAATCCCCAGGGCCAGATGGTATGCACCCAAGAGTGCTCAAAGAACTTTCTAGAGAGCTTGCAGAGCCTTTGTCCATCATCTTCCAGACCTCTTGGAGGATGGGAGACATGCCACAAGACTGGAGGAGGGTAGATGTCATCCCAAGTTTTTCAAAAGGGAGGAGGGATGATCCAGGGAACTACAGGCCAGTCAGTCTGACCTCTGTCCCAGGGAAGATACTGGAGCAGATTTTAAAGGGATCGATCTGCGTGCATCTAAAAGACAACTTGGTGATCTGGGAAAGTCAGAATGGATTTGTCCCCAACAGGTCCTGCCAGACCAACCTTATTTCCTTCTTTAATCAAGTTAAGAGCTTACTGGATCGATGGAATGCTGTTGGTATTGCTTACTTGGATTTCAGTAAAGCTTTTGACAGGGTTCCCCTTGATGTTCTGATGGGTAAACTAAAGGACTGTGGACTAGGTAATAGGATAGTTAGGTGGATAGGGAACTGGTTGGAGAACTGCACTGAAAGACTTGCTGTCAATGGCATTTCATCTGAATGAAGGGAGGAGTCCAGTGGGTTACTACAGGGCTCAGTTCTGGGCCCAGTACTTTTCAATATTTTTATAAATGATCTGGATGAGGGTGTGGAGGGGCTACTCACTAAATTTGAAGATGACACTAAAAAATTGGGAGGAGCAGCAAACACACCAGAAGATAGAGATAGAATTCAACAAGATCTGAACACACTGGGTGGATGTGAACAAGATGCAATTTAAAAAGGATAAGTTCCGAGTTCTACATCTGGGTAACAAAAATGGGGAACATACATACTGGATGGGGGATACACTTCTGAGTAGCAGTCCGTGTGAACAAGATCTTGGGATAAGGGTGGACAAAAAGTTAAATATGAGCAGCCAGTGTGATGCAGCGACAAAAAAGGCTAATGCAAACTTGGGGCGTATCAACAGAGGCATAACATCCAGATCACAAGATGTCATAGTCCTGCTGTACACTACATTGGTCAGGCCACACTTGGAGTATTGTGTGCAGTTCTGGAGGCTTTACTTTAAAAAGGATATGGACAGAATGGAGCGTGTGCAGAGAAAAGTGACAAGGATGAGGAAAGGCTGAAGGACCTGGGGATGTTTAGTCTGGAAAATAGGAGGTTGAGGGGGGACATGATTGCTCTCTTTAAGTATTTGAAGGGCTGTCACTTAGAAGAGGGCAGGGAGTTCTTCCTGTTGGCAGCAGAGAAAGAGGGGGAAGGTGGGCGGGTTTGATTTGATGCGGGGCAACAGGAAACTCCTGGGAATCAAGGATCACGCTGATCTGGAGTAAATGGGGGAAGCTCCAGACCAAAAGCCAGCCCCGGGACAAATGGTGTGAAATTGACAAAATGCAACGGATGAAACAGAGGATTGACCCCGGCACAAGACTTTGTGTGAAATCGCCCTAGGACTCACAATAATGGGTTTAAATTAAGGGCAGGGAGGTACTGGCTGGATATTAGGAAAAACTTTTTTACAGTAAGAGTTGTTCAATAGTGGAATCAGCTACCTAGGGAGGTGGTGAGCTCCCCCTCATTGGCAGTCTTTAAGCAGTGGCTGGACAAACACTTGTCAGGGATACTGTAGGCTGATCCTGCACTGAGCGGGGGGTTGCACTAGATGGCCTGAATAGCCCCTTCCAACTCTGTGATTCTATGAGTCTAAGATTTAAACAACCACTTTGAAATCCAGATGAATAACACTCCAGACCTCCCATTCATGGCAAAATAACTCAGCAGCCAGACATCCCTGAGAAAGAACGAGAATACCATCCAAGGAGTAGACTAGGGTTGCCAGGTCCCCTCAAAGTCCCCAGCAGGTGGGGGGAGGGCCGCATGCACCTTCATTCCAAGCCCCAAATTCGGGGCTTAGAGTGCAGGCGTGTGGCTCCTGCCACTTCACAGCAGCATTTAAAGATTTCCTGCTGCTGGGGAGAGGTGGGGGGGTTGTGTGCACCTGCATTCCAAGCCCCAAATTCAGGGCTTAGAGTGCAGGTGTGCGGCCCCCACTTCTCTCCAGCAGGGAAGAGGTGGGGAGGAGGCCAAGGTGGTCACTTTCAGGGATGAGGTGGCAGGCGGGAAGGAGCCCCTCCAAATTGGGCAACCCCTGCCAAACGGGGGGTCTGGCAACCCTAGAGGAGACCTACAAAGCTGCTGGGATAGTGTTATGTTCTGGGTTTATTCTTTGTTGTGTGAGTTATGGATTGCCTTCTGGTATCCTAGTACCATCATTATGATTGGCTGTCTAATAAAGACCTTTTATTGGTCCTGAAGCCACCCAGAAGTAACCTATCAGTGAGCTCTGCTTAGGTCCAATCAGACCTCTCATTTATTGTTACAATGTATATAGTTCAGTTGTGGAATGGTATAAGTTCGGGTGCCGCTCTTACCAGATCAGAGCTGAACAATGTTTGAATAAAAGCCGTGTTATGGAAACGAGAATGGGATCCCAGGTCTAACCGAACAGGGGAAATCACTCTCTGCATGCCCAGACAGAAATCACTAGGGTGCCTAGAGCTAAACCACTATGGGCATGGCATCCAAGGGCCATATCAAACCGTTTGACCCTAAGGTTGGGAACTGGGAGTCATACCTCGATAATTTTGAATGCTTCCTCATAGCAAACAGTATTGAAGGAGACGATGTCCGCCACGTCACCTTTTTGAGTACTTGTGGCCAGGCTGTATTCGACATTGCTCGGGATTTAGTAGCTCCGTCCAAAATTGCTGGAGACACCTCTCAGCATCATAAAGACATGGCTCAACAATTACTTCGTGCCAAAGACGTCTGCTGCCGCACACCAATGTGCCTTTCATCAATGAAACCAGAAAGAGGGCGAGTCTGTCACCAAGTATGTCACCACACTGAGAAGGGCTGCTCAAGACTGTCAGTTCCCAAATCTAAATTTAGTCCTTTTAGATCGGTTACTCTGCGCCTTAGAGACAACAGTATCCAGCAAGCACTTCTACTACAAAAAACTCTTACTTATGAATCGTCCCTCAAAGAAGTATTGCAAGTGGAGGCCGCCGACCTTTCTCTTCGTGAACTGCGATTGAATACCCAAAGTCACACGTCATACTGCACCGACACTGTTCACCATGGCGACACTGCTGACTCCTCTGATTTCCAAGACGACCAGTCAGAATCGTCCAATGACAGAGTCTACAGGATGGGAGTCAACCAGAAGCCATGCTGTTCTCAAAAAAGCCCGCAAAGAAGAATATGTGCTGGCTGTGGTGGCACGCATGCTCGCAGAGACTGTCAGTTTTGCAATATTACATGTCATCCGTGTGGGAAGACAGGCCACATCACTAAAGTCTGCTGCTCGTCACAAGGTTGTGCTACACCAGAAGTATCACATCATCCAGAGAAATTTTCCAGTTCATCTTGCCATTCATCTTGTTTCCCATCCTCTTGATTGTTCAATCGATGTTTTAAATACAATAATGAAGCAAGCATCTCAGAAGACTACACCAATCACCTGTACATACACCAAGGTCTGCACACATGTCCCAAGATCAAGGCTACAGTCTTCATTGAAGGTCACACTTGCCAGATGGAGGTCGATTCCGGTTCTGCACTGTCAATTATCTCATGGAGCACCTTCCAACAAGTCTGTCCTCATTTCCCTGCACACTGTCTTCAGAAGTGCAGTCTGCAACTTTTTGACTTCCAAAGGAACAGAGTTCCTGTCGTCAGTATCGCCCCCGTCCAAGTCAAGTACAAGAAATTCAATGGTCGTCTTAATGTACTCGTCATTGAAGGTCGTTGCACGAATCTTATTGGTCTGGACTGGTTCGCCACCCTCAGTATTGACATTGTTGGTGTCAAGCACACCCGTCAGTCAAGCATTGCCGATTTTGTAGAAGAGTTCCCAGATGTCTTCAGTTCAAAGCTTGGCTGGTCCACCTGTCTCCTTCACCTTGAATCCTGTCGTCCAACCCATATGCCTTAAGCCATGGCAATGCCCCAACGCTCTCAAGCCATGCATCGACGAGCAAATCGATAAGTTGCTAGCTCAGGGCATCCTAGAGCCCATTCCCAATGCCAAATGGGAGACTCCAATCGTCACTCCAATCAAACCAGATGGTTCGATCCGCTTGTGCACAGATTACAAGTGCACCCTCAACAAGGCCCTGCAGCCGCATGCATATCCGGTTCCTGTGGTGAGCCATCTCCTAGCATCCATCTCTGAGGGCCAGCTGTTCCCCAAAATTGACTTAGCCCAGCTGTACCAGCAACTGCCTGTTGATGCAGCCACAGCTGAGGCACAGACAATCATGGAGCACTGTGGCACCTTCAAGGTGAACCGTTTGCCATTTGGGGTAAGCATCGCCCCTGGAATTTTCCAGGAACTGATGGAGTATCTTTTGAGAGACTTACCAGGTGTCATCCCCTACTTTGACACTGTGTTGATCGTAGTGGCCTCAGAACTAGGACTGACTGCTCGTGTGCAAGAAGTGCTCCACCGTTTACAAAAGGTTGGCCTGTGAGTAAAAAAAGAGAAGTGTGAGTTCTTCGTCCCCACCGTCCAATTTTTGGGCTTCCCCATGGACAAAGATGGCATCCATCCTGCACCAGGGAAGGTTGCTGCGATCCATAAGGCACCCCCACCACAATCGAAGAAAGAGCTGCAATCCTTTTTAGGACTCCTTAACTTCTATCACTCATTCCTGCCAAACAAAGCAGCTATCACTGAGCCTCTCTATCGGCTCTTGGACAAAACAGCACTGTGGGTTTGGGGTCGCAAGGAGCAGGCAGTGTTTCAAGCTCTCAAAGCTCTCCTAGTCTCTGACAGAGTCATCCTCCACTATGACAATAAGAAACCCTCGTATTGGCCTGCGATGCATCACCCTATGGGATCGGGGCAGTCCTCAGCCACAGGTTGCCATCCAGCCAAGAGGCCCCATAGCATTCTGTTCCAAGACTTTATCTGCAGCAGAAAGAAATTATGCTCAGATAGACCGGGAGGCACTGACGATCATTGCAGCAGTGAAGAAGTTTTGCAATTTCATCTACGGTCATGAGTTCGAGATCATCACCAACCACAAACCGCTGCTCGACATCTTCACAAATGATTGCCAAACACCCCAGATTTTATCTTCGCGGATGATGCGTTGGGCTGTCCTCCTCTCTGCCTATGACTTCGAACTCATCCACAGGCCTGGAAAAGCCATTGGGCATGCCGATGCCCTCAGCCGCCTGTCGCTGCCTGAACAATCCGGACCCCAGATCCAGGAGACGCTCCCCATCAAGGAACTTCCTCAGCCTCTGCTCACCGTTGTCGACATCACATTCTTCACTGCCCAGGACTGAACACTCAGCCGTGTTTTTAACTTTGTGTGGAAAGGATGGCTGCCCAGGAAGCTCGAGGCTGAGTTTCAGCTGTTCCAGACTTGATCCACAGAACTGTCAGTAAGTGAAGGTTGTCTCCTGTGGGGAAACTGGGTCATAGTCCCTTCCCCACTCAGACAGCAGGTGTTAGATGCCCTGCAGGTGGGGCACCCTGGCATCATGAAAATGAAGGCAATCGCGAGGAGCTATGTTTGGTGGTCAGGACTTGATCAGCAGATCGAGTGATGGGTCCGAACATGCCAGCCCTGCCAGGAGTCAAGACCAGAAGCCCCCTCAGTCCCTGTTCACCCATGGGAGAAGCCGCAAGGTCCTTGGTCCTGCATCTACATTGCTTTCGCTGGCCCATTTCAAGGCAGAACACTCCTGGTGGTCGTGGATGCATACTCCAAGTGGCTGGAGGTGTTCTCCATCACCTCCATGACTTCTGCCATCATTGCCTGCTGCCTGGACCACCTGCTCGCCAACTTCAACCTGCCGGATCTCATTGTCTCAGACAACAGAGCTCAATTTACCTCAGAGGTTCATGGATGAGCAAGGCATCAGGCACGACAAACGGCCAGGTGAAGTGAATGGTGAGGACCACAAAGGACTTGCTCCGCAGGCTCAGCGGAGGGAACTTCCTCACCAATCTCACAGAATTCCTCCTCCATCAGCATTCTACGCTGTACTCAGCTACGGGAAAGGCCCCAGTGGAGCTCCTCATGGGACGCCAGCTGTCCACCCACTTGAGCCGCATCTATCTGGACCTTGCACCAGACCCCATCGCCTCCAGGAGCACAAAGTCCTTCGTTCCGGGTGATACCGTCTATGCCCAGAACTACGGAGAAGGTCCACACTGGGTCCCAGCTATCGTCCTCCATGCTATAGGACCCATCTACGAGGTGCAGGACGATGCAGGGCAGGTCCACCACCATCACCTGGCCCAACTCCGACGTCACTGGCCGGCCAGGAGTGAGTTGTTGCAACACACCCCAGTTCCTGATGAGTGTTTGCAAACCTCTCCCCCCCCAGTTCCTGTTCCATGCCCAGGAGATCTCCTGTCCCAGCACACTGTTGGTGCTCAGGAGATACATCCCTCCAAGGACCTGCAAATGCCACCTCCGGCCCGGGAGGAACTGCATCCCATAGAACTGGCTGAGACCATTCATCTTCCCCTGCCTATTGCACTGCCACTTCACAGAAAACTGTCTCCTGCTCAGGGCGCTGTGGTGTCTAGCCCACTGGTTGAGCCGGCACCATGCTGATCAGCCTCTGAACCAGTTCAGAACCTTGCTGGAGCTGATGAGCCCCCGGGTCACTTGGGCTATGACCAGGACAATCCCCAGGTCGGGCGTTCTCCGAGACGTACACCGCTGCTGTGATGGTCCAGCCGAATGAGGTGTGCCCCCATGTACCTAAAAGACCATTTTGTTTAAGCCAAGGGGGGAGGAGTGTTATGTTCTGGGTTTATTCTTTGTTGTGTAAGTTATGGATTGCCCTCTGGTAGCCTAGTTCCGTCATTATGATTGGCTGTCTAATAAAGACCTTCTATTGGTCCTGAAGCCACTCAGAAGTAACCTATCAGTAAGCTCCACTTAGGGCCAACCAGACCTCTTGTTTATTATTACATTGTATATAGTTCAGTTGTGGAACGGTATAAGTTTGGGTGCCGCTCTTGTCAGAGCAGATCAGAGCTGAGCAATGTTATGAATAAAAGCCTTGTTATGGTTCATCATCTCCTGCCTTTCAATACTTTAAAGATAGCCTTTTCCAAAAAAAACCAGGAGCTCTAGCAGAAAGTCCCTTGGTCTTGTAGTTCTTGTATTGTAGTTCCTGGGAGGAGCCAGGAATTAGGCAAGTGCAGCACCCACTTTCTGTTTCTCCTCAGCTGGGCTTGAGCAGAATGAGAGAAGGCCAAGACTGTAAAAAAGTTGTTACCATAAAGTTTAACATTTATGCAAAGACTGAGAGTGTTTTAATATAAAGGTGGAAATAATAAACCCTGAAACAGGTCTTACTGAAGAGGTTCGTATCTGACAAGGCTGATGGCACAGCCACCAGAAACTGCTCTGAGGACCTACGTCAGTTTGCAGATTTTACTGGGGGGGGGTTGCTGTTTTCAGATGCTGCTCTGAGCTTTCCAGTGGTGGGAGAGCAGGTCGATGGACTAATGCATGGTTCCCTAGGCACACTTCTTTTCCTGCAGTCTCAACATCTTCCCCGTCTCCTTCTTGACAGGTGCCAAATTTCCCATCAAGTGGACAGCCCCTGAAGCAGCTCTTTACGGCAAGTTCACCATCAAGTCAGATGTGTGGTCCTTCGGCATTCTCCTGACTGAACTTGTGACCAAGGGCCGGGTACCATACCCAGGTAAAGCAATCTTAGTGGTACTGTTATGTACTGAATGTGAATCGCTCCTATCTATTCACATGTTAAGCTTGAGTCTGAATGTGGCTCTTCAGATGTCACATTGCTATTGGTCGGTTTCTGCGAAACCTGTGTAATTACCCAATCACTGAGTGATATTGTTGCAAAGAGGGAACGGTCCTGATTGGCCTTTATCCCTGTATTCTGATTGGTCTTTAACTTGTAATGGGTGTGGCTTTGACAGCCCGGGAGAGTTTAAAAGAAGGAGCTGTGCTCCCCTTGTTGTTGTGTGTTCCTGACTTACAGTTGCTGTTTAATAAAGCTGAAATCACTTGAAGCTGAATCCTTTGTTGAGTCTCATACTTAACAGGTACAGTCCTCCCCTGGCGCTTGATAAGTTGCATGGGGAACAAGAGCACCTTCATCCATTGCACTGAGGGCCTGCTCTCCTGACCAGTTTTCAGTCTTCAGCAGAAACTGGGTCCACTTTCCTTACCAGCATATTGCTCCCTACTATTTTGTAACTGTTGCGTTTTCTGGATAAAAATGATACATTTTACAGACACCGAACTTAACATCAGTAAAGAGGCAAACATATCTGTCTCCAGTAATTCAGAACCAGGTTGATTACCAGATCAAACAAGGCAGAAGAGATCTCCACTGATGTTGACTAAGGTCACTTTCCTGAGCTTCAGATTTAAAAATGTAGAACCAGGGCTCATTTCCTGCAGGAGCGCAAAGGAGTGGAGCTCCAGCAGTAAGGAGCCCAGGGGGTGGGCATATGCAGTAAGCCCCCCCTGCTCCCAGTAGCCCCCCCCCGCCTTCCCCGGCCCTCTAGCCGACTCAGCAGAGCACTGCTGCGAGCTGGCTCTGTAACTGCCTGGACCATGGCACCCAGCCCGTCCAGGTTCTGCCTGTCCTCATGCCAGCCCTGGCGCGGCACCTCTGCAAAGTGGGCCCTGGCTACTCCAGCGAGGCCTGCGAGGAGCTTCGCCCTGGCCTCCTGCGCCTCCTCGGCCTCCTCCTGCACCTCTGCCCCACCACCACCCTGGCCCCCTACCTGCTCAAGGCCATGCACATCTTCCACGCTGCCCTCCTCGACCCATGAGCAGCCACGCACTTTCCTGTGCTTGCTGGCCATCCAAAAGAGTCCAGTGGCACCTTTAAGACCAAAGTTTATTCAGGTACAAGGTCTCCCTCCTCTGTGAGGACAGATCTGCACATTCCCCCCCCATAGCTGGCAATCCAAAACAGTCCAGTGGCGCCTTTAAGACCAAGGTTTATTTAGGTACAAGGTCTCCCTCCTCTGTGAGGGCAGTTCTGTGCACTTCCCCCCCATAGCTAGCAATCCAAAACAGTCCAGTGGAGCCTGAGCAGTGGGTGTTGCCTTCTGACACACTTCCAGTGATGTCAGGGGATGTGGCATATGCAAATAAGTTATGATAATGAGCTCCTGCACCTCTTTTTCTACGAAATGACCCCTGCATAGAACTATCAGAAAAAGAAATTGGGTTTATCCTCACTACAGACATAAGATTTAACAGTCATTTTCCCCCCCAGTGGACCCTAGGAATTTTAATTCAGTGGCATGGAGGAAATTGATTCTTAGCTTGGAGTGCACAAGTGCTCCATGTAGGGCAGTGCAGCCCCTGGTCCCCCCCCCGGCTACAACCCTGCCTTCGGCAAACATTGTGAGGATAAGGGGAGGCAAGATTTGTTTGTGGGATAAAAATGTGATAAATGAGGAAGACAATCTAAGTACAGCACCCCCTCCTCTGCCGATTATCATGGGACACAACCCATTTAGATGGGTACCCCAGCCTTGTTGAATCACTAGGAGCTTGGGGGAGTTCTGAGAACAGATATTGAGCACCACAGCAAAATGTCTGACTTGGAGTTGGGGGGAACCAATCCCAAAATGGCTGACATGGGGACAGGTTCTGGCCATAGAATGTTGGGGGGAGTATTTCCATGGTGTAGGCCACTGTTTTGAAAGTGGTGCTCCCTGCACCTCTTGCTCCAATAAAGTGGAGAAAAATCAGGACTAGCTCTTAGCTTTATGGAAAAGATGATTTGGGGAAGAAACAAATGAATACAAGGAGCTGCAGCATTGGCACCATGGGGCCCAGGGCACCACCATGGGGGCCACAACGCTAAGAAATCCTATTCTGTTATTACTGTATATTTCAGTAGTGTGTACTAGGAAGACTGTGGTGTGAGGACTCCACACCTGACCTGCTTACATATACACACTTGTGGTCTTACCCCCCCACAACACACACACAGAGTCTCCAGCCATGAAATTTTTAAAAAAATATATAAATCCCATAAAGAGAACTTATAAAGGTAGATAATTATTTCTTAGATTTTTATCTCACCCTTCCTCCAAGGAATTCAAGGTGATGCACATGGTTTCCCCAAATCCTGTGATGAAATTTAGGTTGAAAAAGAGGCCCAGAGTCACCCAGGGAACTTTGTGGCTGAGTGAGGAATGAAAGAAAAGACACCCTGGTCTTCAGCAGCACATATACTTTAAAAAAAAAAAAAGATCTCCCCTGTCTTGGTTTGACCTAGGGATGTGCAACTTGTGACTTGGCATATGGCCCTTAAAAAAGAAAAGGAAATCTTTTAAGTTGTCTCTTGGAGAGACAGGTAGGATTCTAGAACCACCAGGGTGTGAAGGGAATGGCAAGTAAAGATTTTGATGGGACTAAAGGGCTTCTGGCCCTGACCTGGATAGCCCAGACTAATCTGATCTCGTCAGATCTTGGAAGCTAAGCAGAGTTGGCCCTGGATAGGATTTGAATGGGAGACCTCCAAGGCAGTCCAGGGTCATGATGTGGGGACAGGCAATGGCAAAGCACCTCTGAATGTCTCTTGAAAATCCTATGGGGTTGCCTTAAGTCAGCAAGGAGCTTCTGAGAGATGCTTTCCAGAAAGGGGAAATGGTAGAGGTGACCAGTTGCCAGGAATCCAAGTGCAAACCATGTGCAGGTTTATGATAGCAAACCAAAACGATTATGCAGGCTGCTTCTGTATATATTTACAACTTACTGTGAGACTTCATGTGTGCCATTTCCTAAAAAAGGATTCACAAAAACCAGAGTCTGGGTTATTAATCAGTGTGTGTCAGCTATTAGTAGGGCAAAGTTGTATCATTTCAGTTGCTAGCTTATAGTGGCAGCTGCTGCCTGACCTGCACCAGGCAAGGGCTACCCCTCGCTTGGGACCAGGGTGAGTCCATTGACCCACCGGGACTTTTCCTGGTAGCCTTAATGGTTGATCTGCCCTGGCACTGATGCAGTTCCTGTTTCTTTTCTGCAGGCATGAATAACCGGGAGGTGCTGGAGCAGGTTGAACGAGGTTACCGCATGCAGTGCCCAGGGAACTGCCCACTCTCGTTGCACGAGTTGATGGTGCAGTGCTGGAAGAAGGAGCCTGAGGAGCGGCCCACCTTTGAATATCTCCAGTCCTTTCTTGAAGACTATTTTACTGCCACAGAGCCTCAGTATCAGCCGGGTGACAACCAATAATAATTGCCAGGGATGTCAGCTGGAACTCTTGACCACAGGCAGCCCACTACGGCCCCCAGTGGGCCTGTGGCAACTTGGGACTGTCTGTAGAAAGCAACAACGCCTTCCCACTCTAAAGTGCAGGGGGGGCATCTCTTTTTGTACAATTGGGTTGAACTCCGAGGGTTTTTTTAATTATTCTACTTGTGGGAGGGTTTTTTGGGGGGGTTGTGAATTTGTGCTTTAAATTCTGCCTCTTCCTGGGGGACTGCCATGCCAGTTTTGGGCAAATAACAAACCAAGGTTAGGATCTGCAAGGAGAGAAAGCAGGTTTTGTATAGTGTGCCCCTTCAGCACCTGCTTTCTTCTGCCCCAGTCCACACTTGTCATTCTGGAAGGTGGTGATGAGTACTCAACAGGGACTGCTCTTTTCCTGTCCTTTTGGATCACACCTGATGTTCCCACCTCCCTGCTTATAGCTACCTCCTCTGCCACATGTGTGAGCCATCTCATGTGGCCCTTTGGCTCATTGACTTTTGTGGCTTGAGGGCACCTAGGCCAGCAGAGCTGAGCTCCCAGCATAACAGTCATGAGGGCTGCCAATCTTGAGATGGTGGCTGGAAATCTCCCAGAAGTACAGCTGACCTCCAGGCTACAGAGATCAGTTCTCCTGGAGAAAATGGCTGCTTTGGAGGGGGGACTCTATGGCATTATACCCCACTGAGGGCTCTCCCCTCATCAAAGCCCATCCCCACCAGGCTCCAACCCAAAATATCTAGGAATTCCCTAACCCAGAGCTGGCAACCCTAGCAGTGGTCTGACTGAATGGCAACATGCCTTCCATGCATCTTGGCACAGAAAGCTTCCCTTGATGCTGAGCACTGGGCGCTGAGCCTGGGACCTACCACATGTAAAGCAGTTTCTCTTAACCCTGAGCCACAGCCCCACCTCTGCCTAATTTACAAACTGGAAAATCAAGGCAGGAGGCCGCTTACATTTTTGAACAAAAACGAGCATTGTAATTCTGGAATTCTCTTATTTTCCATATTTTCTATTTCTTTTTGACCCCACCCCTCCCAGCTCTACCTAGGTTACCTGCATTTGTTATCCCACTTTAGTTATCACTCACCAGAGCCCACCACTGGCTCAAAAAATCTGTCTATCTGATAATCACATATTGTATCCTGCTCTTGCTGTGAGGGGCTCAGGGCAACATGCATGATTCTCTCCCTTGTATCCTTACAACCTCGCAGTGTGCCTGATGAGGCTGAAAATGGGCCCAAGGTCACCCACCGAGCATCCTGGCAGGGCATGCATTTGAACCCAGGTCTCCCCAGTCCTACGTACTGGGTGATTTGTGTTCTGTGGACCTATGAAGCAAGTTCCGAGCCAGGCACTGAACTCCTGTGCACTCCTGTGCACATAAATTTGGCATTGACAAGCTTGCCCTTAAAATGGGGGAGCTGACATGGTCAGCATAATTATCTCCCATCTATCAAACTAGCCTGGTTTCCTCAAGGTGTCATCATAAGTAGGGGTGGACTGGCCCTTTTAACTTACTGGGAAGGTTCCCTTGGGTCTGGGGGGCCACAGGGCCACCAGGACCACTTGGCCAGGATCCCTCTATGGCAGTGATGATTGGTGTTAGCTCCCCAGTTGCTTCCTTCTTTTATAGCTGCTGGGTTGCAAGATGATGCCATGGGTTAGCAAACTCCCAGTTGGGTCAGAGCTGAGTGGCCTCTGCAGTGCTGGCTTATAACATCATGGGGGTGGTTCAGAGGGGTCCATTCCAGGACCTCATTGATGGGTGGCTGCTTGAATTGTCTTGGGGATGTCCTTCAGGGTAGCAAGTGGGCATGAGGTCTTGTGTTTCCACTAGGATGGCTCAAATAGAACAGGTATAGCTGCACCCCAGTCTTGGGCCTGGGTCAGGCACAACACCAAAGATCTATGATTAGTAGAATCCATGTTTTTAAAGGCTATTTAGCAGGTCCAGGTGGTTGCTATTAAGTTCATAGAAGTGTCTTAGGATGACAAGGTAGTTAACCCTTTTGTCCCATGAAACATCTTTGATTTAACAACCAACACACACACACACTAACCTCTGCAAAGCTGCAATAAAGGATAGATATATAACCCTTCAACTTCTCTCCTGCCTAACCCCACATCCATTTAATGGCAGCTCAGGAGGGGTGTTTTAAATCTTGGAAAAGCTATGAAAAGAAAGGGTAAACCCCCTCTGACTTTGCAGCCATTTGATTCAGTTGCCTTTTTAAAAATTTGCAGAAGATCCTAATTTCTAGTCAGTTTTTGGCTCTTTGGCTATGTTCAGAATTCGCAGTGCATGTTTAGTGAGCTGTTCTGGTCATCCCTACAGTGTAAGTTCTAGCTGAGTGGCCCCTGAGGTGCTGCCCACGTTACAAGGGCCATTGGGCTCAGCTAGCTCCTGGACCCCAAATAACTCCAGAGTAGGATCCTGCCAGGAACTTTCCCAAGTTAAAAGGGTCAGTCTGCCCCTGATTCAAACCATCTTTGTCTCCCTGCTTCAACCTATAAACCTGACAAGGGGCCTAAATATTTTGCTACAGATCATTTTGTGTTTCAGTCCTTCCTCTCCAATGGTTTCTCTCTCACACATACACGCACCTCTGTGTTTCTTAACCAGAGCTGATATTATTAAAGCCATAATATGACGGCTGCATGCATGTTATGAGAGTGGACAGTGGTGCAAAAAACACAGCTTAAATTGAGAAGGGATGGAGTTATGGGTAACTCAAAGAAGGACCAGGGGAGGAGACTGGGTGATTCTGCATTGGCTTCTCCCTCCACTGTTTTATGAAACCCACGTTGGAACAGAAATTCTCCTCTGCATTGCATGCTGCTTTCACTTTCTTTGACCACTGGGTTTTATGGTACCCTCGACACTGCATGCTGCTTTCACTTTCTTTGATCATCAGGTTTTATGGTACCTTCTACATAGATATATGGCCGTTCAGGGGTGACTTTGCAGTCAGTATGGCATTGCCCCGAGGTATTTGAATGTAGGTTTGAGATGCACCTTTTCCTCAGTGTTGAGAAAATGTGGAGCAAATGCTAGATGCAGAATTGCCCTTTGTCTGAGAAGGGAGTGGGAGCTGCATTGTATCTGTTGTTATAGTCATGTCTTTTGATAATGGTGTCCCTTAAAGATGGGACATGCAGACTCATATGTCCTCCATCTGATGAAAGGAAGGAAGCCAAGTCTACATTAGGATTCCCCAACTTCTTATTTGATACTTCTGGAGAGTATTTGGAAGGGAGAGAAGTGTCTTACTTTCATTTACACATGCTTAAGTCCAGTGGCCATCAATCCATGGCCAGGTGGGTTGCAGAACCCCACCTTTTGGATTGTGAGCCCCTATACAGCTGTCATTTTTTGCTGCGTTGGGAAAAAACGTGCTTTTAGTGTTCATGTGCACAAAACAAGGGTAATATCTGCAGAGGAAGGAGTTTGGGGCAGATGTCCCATCACTTCCAGATGAGAATCTAGGAATTTCCTCCAAGTCTCTATGATGAAGATGATAAAGAAAGGAAAATTCCCAGAATGTCGTTATGAAGACCATTTTCAGCCAATTTTTATCTCCTGCTCCTCAGTTTTTCAAGGGTGGGAGATTGGGGCTGAGGGCAGGGTTTACCTGCTGCATGCAGGCAAATGCCAAGCCTACTTTCTGCTGTGTGCTGGAACTCGTGGGGTGGTTTAAAGGTGGGTCTTGGGTCTAGAAAGGCTGAAAGATCAGAGCCATTGGCTTAACCATTATAGGAGGCAGTAGCTGGATTTTGCTTTGATCCATCAAGGCATTGCCTCTGCCTTGATCATTGGAGAGGAGGAGATATTCTTTTGTTTACACATGTTTAGTCCAGTGGTCTTCTAGCCAATGGTTTGGACCCTTCAGGTGTCTTTCATATTAGGTTGGGAGCCCCTCTAGAGTTAGCACTGTTTTGTTACCTTTTGGAAAGACCTGCTTCTGGTGCACATGCATAAAAAGCAAGGGTGTCATGGCTCCTGCTTCTCTTTCCACACATGCTGAAAGGAGTAACAGATTGGTAAGGTGAGAGTCACTCTGGCTGGAAAGGGCTCCTCCATAGCTCAGATCTTGGCTTGTATATCACTGATGATTGGCTTCTGCTTCCTGGCCCTTGTTCTCTTGGTCAGCTGCCCACAGTCCTGGCTGGAACACCAGTAGGGGCATAACTATTGCTCCCCCTCTTCCTGTCACGCCTATGAGGTCCCATGATTTCCTGTCACATGCCTACACTTCTGTGGGTCTGGAAAGGTGGAAAGCCATTGCTTTGGGCAATAGTGTTGTGATCCTGGTTTAGGGAAGTCAGAATATCCTAGAATTCATTTCTGCATTAAGAGGTAATCCTATCTAAGCAGCTCTGAAGAGGATCAAAGTAGACCCTACTCTGACAATATTCTGGAAAAGTATACTGTGAAGCCACCTTATACTGAATCAGACCATCAGTCCACCAAGGTCAGTGTTGTCTACTCAGATTGGCAGTAGCATTCCAGGATCTCAGGCAGAGGTCTTTTGTATCACCTTTTAACTGGAGATGCCAGGCATGGAACCTGGGACCTTATTCATGTAAGGCAGAGGCTCTTCCACTGAGCCACAGCCCCTCCCCCCTCCCATGTGCAGCAATAGGTCCAGACTCAGAGTAGGCCCTAGATATAATGTTCTCCAGTGTCTCTTACACACATATATACACACAGTGGAAAAAGTGATGCATAACTTTTTAGTCTCATAAGCCCTGTTGGTACTGGCATGGTTGTGTGCTCCCCTCTCTTCAAGTTCCTCTGCCAGGATAAAATGGGAAATTTCCCCCAAAGTCCCTGCTGCAACCTTCTTTTCCTGGTAGTAGTGGATATTCAAGTATGCCCTCTGCTGGGCCATGGGCCCTCAGCAGCTGACCCACTAATGCCAACCCTGGACACCAGCCCTGATACTGGCCTTCCTTAAACAGAATGCTGTAATCACATTTCCCATTGGGGGGACCATTGGTTTTATTTCCAAAGTTTTTCTCCATGTTTTTTTTTTCAGACCACGTTTGTACTAGTCTTAACACAAGAAAAACTTGGGGAGAGGGATGGGGGAACAAAGACCAGCAAATGACGCTGTGTATTATGGGGGAGATCAAGCAATGCAGTTCATAAGCAAAGATGGAACAAGAAAGCCTAATATTTGAACAGTAGGTATACAAGTAGGGGGTTGCACGTGCCCATTTTCTCAACATATAGACCCTACCTAAGCCCCAAGAGGGTATAGCAAGCAGATAGCAATGTGCTGAAGAGCTCACATAGTCTGAGATCCTAGTGGCAATTGTACCACTGTAATAAGTGTTGAATCAGGCCTCCAGGAAAAAAAGTGTAACGTGTTGAAGAGTTAATTATTCAGTTACAGAAGATGTGAATCCATACAGCAAAAGATTTGGTACAAGATTGCCAAGTTATTTCCCCCCAGGACTTTGAAAGTAAAGGGAGATATTCAGCAGAGAATTTGGTCTCCTCCTTGGAACCTAAAGTACTACACCATGGGTTAGCAACTGGAGGCCTCTAGGCCAAATCTGTCACAGGAAAGATGCTAACTGGCTCTCCAGGTACCAACCTAGAGCGAAAAGACTTCCGCAGAAACTGGGATCTGCAGCTACAGGACACACGATCTACTAAAGATAGGGGAAGGTGGTTGATTATGCTGGTTTACCAACCATCTCATGCTTCTTAGAATGCCCCCACCCCCGAAAGCTAGTTGCTGGGCACAACAGTAGATGTGGGCACGCAGGCACTGCCATATTGATACACTATTCCTTTTTGCTCTAGATACCCCCCCCCCATTCGTCCTTGTCTGTACTGCCCCCATCTCTCCTGTCTTGGGCCTTCTCTCCTTGCCATCTGTTCTGTACTGAGTCCATCCCACCCCATATTCCAACTATAATCCTTTCTGAAAAGTACTGAGACTGCTGCAGTGATTTCAGCTCATGCTTTATTTAAGGTTAAGAACAAGACACCGAAGCTGGCTCACAGCCCGGCTTATATCCTGGAGACAAACCACACCCCAACACACCCCAACACCCATAATAGGTTTATTTACATTGATTAGGTTAACTCTAGGATCCTAGTCTCCCAATTGGAAGGGAGACTCGTATCCGACCATCTATTGTTCTGGTGGAGCGAAGCTCCTGTTCTTCGCCTGACCACGTGCGGACTGGCTGAATCCGGATCACACACATGGTCAGGTTAGTACACAACACCCCTCCCCCCATGGTCCGAAACCTTCCTGCAAACATAGAGATAAGCGGGCACTTTCTGTTCCCTTGTAGAGCGGTGGATCTCAGGGGCTACCCTGGGGGCTGGCTCCGACTGGCTCAGGGGTGTAGTAGTCGCAGCTAGCGGATGCGCTGCAGGTTGTGGAGGGTCCCTTGGCTCGAGATTCCTGGTGAGTGTCAGCTCACTGGTGCCTGGTCTGGTCTGCTCGTTCGGGGGGGGGGGCTGGTGGTTCTTGCACTGGGGCTGGCGCAGCAGACCTTCAGACTGTCTGGTACCTCGTACTCCCCATCCTCCAGGTCCAGGGGCAAGACTCGCTGATGCAGCTGGTCGATGTGCCTCCAAAGGGTCTGGCCGTCTTTGCATGTGACCTCGTAGGATCAGGAGCCCGTAACTCTTATGAGCCTGGCTGGGATCCAGGGCGGGCCCTGCACGTAGTTGTGCACGTAGACCAGGTCCTCCGGAAAGAACCCGTGGAAAGCCTCCTGCGTCTCAGATCTGGGTTCGGCTTCCGGTGCCTGATCTAGGTGGAGGCGATCCAGACGGGAGGTCAGGCATTAGCCCAGGAGCAGTTCTGTAGGGCTGTGGCCAGTAGCGGTGTGTGGCATTGTCCGCTGCCCGAAAAGGAACGCCACCAGTTTGTAGTCCCATTCCCCAGCATCCATCTGTCTGAGCGCCTCTTTGGTGGTGCAAACCATTCTTTCGGCTTGCCCATTGGTTGCCAGGTGAAAGGGGTCTGACCTGATGTGGCAGATGCCATAGTACTTGATGAACACCCAGAACTCCTCTGATGTAAATGCCGTCCCATTGTCAGTGACCAGGGAGTCCGGGATGTCTTGGGCACTGAAGATCCTCCACATGGCTCGGATGGTGGACCAGGAGGAGGTTGAAGGAACGGGAACCACTTCCAGCCATTTACTACAAGAGTCTACAAGAATAAAGAACAACTGGCCTCAGAATGGCCTGGCGAAATCCAAGTGCAATCTGGCCCAGGGCCGATGAGATGATTCCCAGGGTTGGACTGGCACTCTGAGGGGCGCTGGTCGTGTTTCCTGGCATTTTCTGCATCGCTTGACAGTGTCCTCGATGTCCCGGTCCAGCCCTGGCCACCAGACATAACTCCGTGCCAGTGCCTTCATCCTGATGACCCCTGGTTGGTGTTCATGGAGCGCTGTGAGGACCCAGCTCTGCAGGGGACCTGGAATTACCACCCTGCCGCCCCACAGCAAGCAGCCCTTATGAGATGACAGTTCGTCCTTGCAGGAGGAAAAAGCTGTGAATTCTGCCCCCCCCCCGGCCCACGGGCCACCCCCTGCCCACCCAGGCTAGCACGCGGTAGAGAACCTTATCCCAGGCCGTGTGCCACACCACCTCCTGCACATGAACCGGCCGCTCCGGAAGGGACTGGTCACTGAAAAGTACTGAGACTGCTGCAGTGATTTTAGCTCATGCTTTATTTAAGGTTAAGAACAAGACACCGAAGCTGGCTCGCAGGCCGGTTTATATCCTGGAGCCAAACCACACCCCAACACCCATGATAGGTTTATTTACATTGATTAGGTTAACTCTAGGATCCTAGTCTCCCAATTGGAAGGGGGACTTGGATCCAACCGTCTATTGTTCTGGTGGAGTGAAGCTCCTACTCTTCGCCTGACCACTTGCGGACTGGCTGAACCTGGATCGCGCACATGGTCGGGTTAGTACACAACACTTTCCCTTGCTGGTAGCCACTACAACAGTTGCTTTCTTCCCTAAAACAATCATTTTTCAAAACCCTGAATCCTTCATCCTGAATCCTGTACCCAAATAAAAAATGTGTCCCTGTGCAGTGTGAATACTGGGCAGGTGGTTGAATGCAAAGCAAAACATACCACCCGTACTTTCCCCGGTTGTGTAGAAGAGGAGATATTTACTACAGCATTTCTGAATCTTGCATAACTAGATTACCTACCAAGCAACCCTTTGTCTAGACAAAAGAGCTGAGAAACCCTAATCTCCTTGGGTCACCCTGCAATCTCAGCACCTTGTGACCCGGCAACTAAGAGATGCATTCCACTTTTGAACTGGGCACAGAATTCAGTGTCTTGTCAAATGGCACCATGGTTTGATCTGGTTTTAGGAGGGCCTTGACAGGATGTCCTCACACCCTCCTTCCAGTGAGACATTCTACTCACATGGCCAGAGAGAGGTGGCAAGGAAGAAGAGCAGTCCAGCCCACCAATAATGACAAGGCAGGAGAGCAGTTCCTTCTGCTTGCTGCCCTAGCTGCTCCCCTGCCTAAGCTGGTGGAAAGCAAGCTATGACAGACCCCCTGTTACTCACCCTGCTCTGAGGCAGATTTTTTTCTGCCTAAATTCTTAGGTCCTTTCAGGTACTGAGCTGGCCCGCAGTAGCATGATAATATCTGTGGCTTTGTAAATCTGAATGTCCCACCCTGTGACAGAATCTAATTTGGCTTTTTCCCAGCCCAGGAACTTGTCAGGAGAAAACAGGAGCCCTCTTTTTAGATCCCTTGAAATGGCACTGGAGACTGTGTAACAGTGAACAATAGTAAAGATTTTATTTTATTAGGCAGGGATAGGATGGGGTAGTCAGGAACTGGAAAGGGTGAGGAAAACGTTGCTGGTAAAACAGTATATTTTTCAGTTGACAGACAAGATGGTGTTGTAGCAGCTTATTTTTAGAAATTCTTGGTTCTTATCAGTGAGAGATGGTTGAGTAAGTACTTTGGTTTCAGTTACAATGTTTCTGCATCTAGTTTC
Source organism: Gekko gecko (assembly GCA_029375565.1). Taxonomy (NCBI): domain Eukaryota; kingdom Metazoa; phylum Chordata; class Lepidosauria; order Squamata; family Gekkonidae; genus Gekko; species Gekko gecko. The sequence goes on along the minus strand of JAPDNY010000005.1, from coordinate 208,771,890 downwards.
CTAATAATTGTTCAGGTTTTCTGGTCACCCTTTTAGTGTATCAAATTCTTCCCCCTTTTCTGAAATCACAATGTGTCTTCTTTCCCCTGAGCAGTCTATAACCATTTCCTTTCACTACATATCAGGGACTGCCGTAGTGCCAGTTCCCTGTATAACTGGACAGGACTTATATTTCTTCCCTGCAAATATGCTTTTCTTTTTGGCCTGATTGGGAGCTTCAGCCTGCTACCTATTCACTCTTTACCAAAATCTCAAACCCCAGTTCTTGGCATCTGTGTGAAAATGAACTTCAGCATAAACTGACACTAGGCTCTGAATTCTTAGATGGAATTCTTTCTCAGGTTATGTTTAACACAACTAGGACCAGGAGTCTCTCTCTTTATTCAAAAGGTGAACTTGTCCAACAGACTCCTTAGTTATACTCTTCAAATATCCAGTCCTTTAGCTGAGCTCTTTCTTTACTGAACAATAACTGCTGTTCAACTCAAAATGCTCCCTCTCACCTCAGCACACAGCTGATATATTTCCCTCCTGGCACTGGCCAATCAGAGAAAAGGAGCACCCTGTCACTCAAGCTCAACATTTTAGAGCAGAGTTAACTATTCACCTCCCTTCTCTGATTTTGCTGCATTAGGAAAACAGTATTTTAAATGTAGTCTGTCACCAAAGTGCTTGGTACAATAGTGAGTCAGGAGGAGGTCAGTAGCTGGCCCTTCTGGGGAAGTGGGCCTTTGGCAGCTGCCCAAAGATCCTGACCCTGGTACCAACCCTGAATGATACCAACCTTATTGTGGATGGCTGAAAGCCCTATGCTAAATTTATATACTTAGCACATTTTAATCCTACTCTTTTACCAAAAAGCTCAGGGCAACATTCTATGCTTCTCTGTTTTATCCTTACAACAATCCTGAGGCTGAGAGAGGGAGGGATCAAGGTCACTCGGCAAACATCACAGTGGAGTGTGGCTCTGAACCTGTGTTTTATCGATCTTAGGCCTAACATTAACCACCACACTGCACATGGAAAGCTGCCACCCGGAGTTACACACACATACCTAAGTCTGAGATCCTGACTAACCATTGCATTAAAGGCTCAGGATTTGGGTAATTGGGAAAACTCTCCATGAGCCTTTTGAACCATGAACATGTACAAGCCAGATGAACCAAACTACAGTGTGTTCCAGCGTCTGAATATTTAGTACATTTTTCTCCTATCTTCCTTCCAAGGAGTCAGACTGGTATTCATGACTCCCACTTTCTTGTTTTTACCCTCACAGCACTCCTGTGGATCGGTTGAGATTGAGTGACCATCCCAAGGTCACTCAGTAAGCATCATGACAGAGAAGGGATTTGAACCCCAGTCTCACAGACCCTAGTCCATTATGCTATAGTCACTACTCCACCCAGCTCTCATTCATAATACTTCCCACCTTTCTTTAGCTTCTTACGATTTTGTTCCCAGCAAGCAAACAAGCCTGGGGTAATAAAGTTGGCAATATCCATTATTTTGGGTCTAGGTTGGCCACTCATGGCTAAACACATGGCAGGGAACCACAGTTGATTTGTCAAGAGAGTCATCGAGTACATTGGAGAAGAAGCCCAGTGCACTTCAGAACTGAGGTAAATTGCAGTACAGACAAACATGAATAGAAAAACTGGGATTCTGGAAATATGAACACTGTGGGGTGAAAGCAAACATCACATGTTGTAAGCCAAACCCAGAATGCTATGCTGTAAATAAGGAGAAACAAACCTTCCTAACAAGTATGCACCCTGCAGCTTATTGCCAATTGCATGGTAAACCAATGCATCTTGAGAATAAAGTTAGTCTGGCAATCAGAGCACCTGTTGCCATGTGTCCTCAGATTGAAGTTTATAGTTGTAGGCTAGTTAAAAGATGTCAGTTTGACAGTGGTTGTGGGGGGGAGATGCTCTAGTTCCTTCCCTCTCCTCTCTTCCATGGTCGTTTGCAATTTTCTCTAACTCCTTCCCTTTCCCCTCCCAATGGGATGTGCAAATCCTGTGCTCAGCATAGCTGCTTGAAGAGATGTCAAAGCAATGTAGTTTGCATGGTTTAAAAGAGGCCTGCCTGCCTGGGAATCTACCGAGCCAAACACAGCCAGCTAGACACTGATAGATCTGTTTAGATTTAGGACAGACAAAAGGAAGTCTTAATTCATGGAATACTTAGCTTGTGGCACATACTGACACAAGATATAGTGATAGCCACTAATTTATTTAGCTTGGAGGAAAAGTCTGTCCATGGCTATTCCCCACAAAGACTAAATGGAACCCTCCATGTTCAGAAGAAGAGTGCTTCTAAATGCTAGTTGCTGGCAGGCAACAATAGGAGAGGTTTTGGTCTCCATGGCCTTCGTGTAGATCTGCTGGGGGCATCTGTTTGGCCACTGTGTGAAACAGAATGCTGGATTAGATGGATACTCACTAGTCTGATCCAACACAGCTGCTCCTATGTTCTTAGATTCGGTATGGTGTAGTGATTAGAATAAAAGAACTTGTTTCAGAACTTGTTTCAGAACTAAAGATGTGCAACTTGTAAAGAGCAGTGAAGTAGTCTCTATGTGTACATTTGTTTGCTCTGAGAGTCAGAGTGGTAAAGTGGTTAGAGGGGTGAATCAGGACATTAGAGACCCTGGCTCAAATCCTGGGGCAAGAATTAAAATGGCACAGGAACAGGACAGTCTGAGTGGCCCCAGCAGTGCTGGCAGCACTCCTGGGACTTGACTCTGCTTGCTCCAGATGGCCAGGAATCTTCCCCGTAAGTTAAATGTCCAGTCCTCCCCTAGTCAAATCTCATTTTAGACATTTAAACTCACTGGATGATCTTCAGCCAGCGGCTGTCTCTCAACCTCATCTACCTCACAGGGATACTGTGAAGGTAAAATGGAGAAGGGTGAACTATGTGTGCCAGTCTGAGCTTCTTGGAAGTAGGGTGGGATTAAAATGCCCTAGACCAAAAGAGACACTTGGTTTTTGATTGTTGAATTGCATGCTGCTAAAGCAGCTCCCATCCATCCAAAAGGATAAGAGAATCAAGACTACAGAAAGTGCTTCTGGAGGGTTGCCAGTTTCAGAACAGAAGAGGCTCCACCTCCTGTATCTTCAAGGATCATACAGAATGGCTACATCCACCAACTGGGGTTTTCTAGACCTGGTAGCCCTTAATAGCTCTTGCAAGTAGCAACAGCCAAGTGGGCTGTAGCCAAATTCAGTCCATTCACAGCAGCCCCTTACAGCTCTCTGCACCCTTCTCTGCCCCCCCCCCACACACACACAGCCAGGCATATTCCCCTTGCTCAAGGACAGAAACACAGAGAACAGCTTGCAGGAGGCCTGGCACCCAGGATATCGACATTGATTGCAGTGAGAAAAGTGCAGCTAAGTGAGAAACCACCTAAGCCCCTGCCCTTTTCCCAATCCAGCTGGTGTGCGTGACATGGCCTCCCCCACCACACTCTGAAAATTGGCAGAAGCCAGACTCATGCTGCCAGCCACTCACAGGATCAGGCCATTGAGCTTTGCTGGCCCATCTCACTGCTGCCAGCCTGTGAGAAATCCTGCTCCAAGCCATCTGCAAAGGCTATTTGGTACAAGCTCCCCTTGCAGCCAAGCTTGCTGGGGAGTTGTTTCCATTCTGACCCAGGCAGCGGGGACAGCTGGCTGTGCAAATGTGGTGAAGGGTCAAAGAAACAAAGGAGAGAGATGCAGCTCTCTGGGTGGCAGAAGGAAGGTCCAAGGAGTGGCTGGCAAAAGGGATGGACATGTCTGGTAGCCCTGCCTTGAACAATGCTGGTTGATGCATTGGGCTAATACTGTGGCAGGCACAGAGAAAGGACATCTGATCTGAGAAAGCTGGAAGGAATCTGCAGTAAGGTTTGAAGACAAATTCTTCTCTGTTGGGTGTGTATGTGTGTGTGGAGACCCAGAATTTGTTGTCATCCCCAGACATGGGAGAGAGAAATGTCCATCCCGTTTGGGTGATAGAATGTATACATTCAGAAGGTGCACAGTAGTTAATCTAATGCATAAGCAATGTGTAAAATGCTTAAAAGGTTATTCTTTTCTGCCTAGTAAAGTAGACTTCAGCACAGTGTTAAGAGATGTGAAGATGACTGATTTGAAATGAGAGACACTGAATGGGGCTGATATTTTGGAAAATGAAAAATCATCAGTTTGTACACTTGTGTGAGAAGCAGATGTTGTGGTTCAGTAAGGCTACAATGCCCAAGGAACTGAACAAGCACCAAAAGGGACCAACCTACGGCATAAAGTCAGGCATGCAGTATCTGCAGGAAATAAGTTTGGGTCATTATGAGGATCTAAATAAGTTTGGGGCATGAGGATCTAACTATACAATATTTCCGGGTTCATATCCAGATCTACCCTAGATCCTGCTGGATTCCACGTCCAGGTCCACAAGCAGTTGGCCCCTCTTTGCAAAACTGTAGACTTGGGTGATTGCTTTGTTTAGAGGTAAAACAACCTTGAGATTTGCATGCTGCTTCTGCTAACCAGCAGTGATGATGGTTTATTATTTATTCCACTGAAATATTTATACTCCTCTTTTCTCCCTTAAGGGGAGCCAAAGCAGTTTACAACATTGCTCTCTTCTTCCCCCATTTTATCATCACAACAACAGCCCTGTGAGGTAGGTTAGGTTGGAAAACAATTACTGGCCCAACAAGCTTCAAAGGCAGAGTGGGGATTCAAACCTGGGTCTCCCAGATCCTTGTGCAACACTCTAATCATCACCACATCACACTGGCTGTCATTGAGCTTCCCAACTTTGCCTATCTTATTCTCCCTACGTTGCACTGGGGTTTCAAGATTTCTATTATACTTCAAAGAAGTAATTGAGGGATGTTCTTATCTATATGAAGAGGTTGTTCATTAGAAATAAGTTAAAGTTTCAGCACTTAAATGAGGAAGGGCCATGGGAGTGAAGACTTTTTCCCTCTAGAGAGGCATATGTTTGAATTCCAGTCCACAGCTTTAAATTATATTAAATTAGTATAAGTATAGTATAGAATGTGAGCACTTTGGGGACAGAAATTAATTTTGCTGAGATCTGCTCTGAGCCCATGGGATACAGTGTGATATAAATAAATAAATAATATATATTTTTAAAATCTGTTCCTCTCCAGCTTGTGTGTTTCTGACGTTAACTCTTCATCTATCTAATTATAAAAAAGAAAGTCCCCCCACCATAAAATCAACGCCCACGCCAAACCACTGGACCTATAGACACCAAATTTGGGGAGAGCGCTCCTACTACAGCGTAGGTGCTCATTAAGAAGGGATTTTTAGAAATTTGACCCCTAAGTGGGTCAAAAGGGTAAAATGTGCTCCCCCATTGATTCCTATGCAGCTGCCAGGCAGCTGCCTCCCTGCACCCCCCACTCTCTGATTGGTCAGCTGCAGAACTCAGTGTTCTGAGGTAAAAAAAAGAAAAAAACATTACAGGGGACTGCAGAGAGCTAATGACAGTTGAGGAAATCAGGAGTGGCCAACAACCAACTGTGAGGTGAACCAAAGCTGCTGGCCCAGCCTCTCTGATGGCTTCCAACACACTCCTGCCACCTCCTACACCTAACAGGCGGTTGTCTGTCAGGTGCAGCCCCACCTCCACAGTGGCTTCTAATACTCCTCCCCCCTCCCCCTCCTACACTGGGCAGGCAGCTGCCTGTCAGGTGTAGGAGAGGAGGTGGGATGGTTTCCAACATACTCCTGCCACCTCCTATACCTAACAGGCAGTTGTCTGTAAGGTGCAGCAGCAGTTGCAGGGTGCTTAAAGCCACGAGGGAGTCCACTACAGCAGTAACGCCTTAGTGATCCTGCCAGCCCTGCCTCTACAGTAGCTTCTAATACTCCTCCCCCCTACCCATCCTACACTGGACAGGCAACTGCCTGTCAGGTGTAGGAGAGGAGGTGGGATGCTTACAGCTGCTGGGGAGGTTTGCTCAGCAGGATTGCCTTAGCATTGCTGCTGCCCCCCCGATGCCTTTAAATACAATCCCCCCAACACCAGATAGGCCAGTGTCTGTCAGGTGTAGGACTAGGGTACTTTAATCCAACAGGGATGCCGCCCCAGCAGGATCACCTTAGTGATACTGCTGGCCCAGCCTCTCTGATGGCTTCCAACACATCCCCCATCTCCTACACCTAACAGGCTGTTGTCTGTCAGGTGCAGCAGTGGTTGCAGGATGCTTAAAGCCACGAGGGAGCCTGCCCTAGTAGTAATGCCTTAGTGACCCTGCCAGCCCTGCCTCCACAGTGGCTTCTAATACTTCTCCCCCCTCCCCATCCTGCACTGGACAGGCAGCTGCCTGTCAGGTGTAGAAGAGGAGGTAGGATGCTTACAGCCACTGGGGAGGTTTGCTCAGCAGGATTGCCTTAGCACTGCTGCTGGCCCAGCCTCTCCAATGTGTTTAAATACAATCCTCCCCAATACCAGACAGGCCGGTGTCTGACAGGTGTAGGAGCAGGGCCAGGGTATGAATGTTTATGGGGAGATAGTAAAGGACATTTCTAGGAGCCATTGCGATGCGTGCCTCCCTCATGAATCTGAAGAAATGTCCACCACATCACCATTCCCTCACACCAACTCCCCCTCACACCTCTCACCTCTTACTGCCCCCAAGAAAGCTCCTGGCAAATGTCAAGGCAGATACACAAATGCTACAAGGAGGAGGCAACTTAGGCGGCAAAAACATTTGCACATAGTACTCCTGCAGTGCACTGAGCTGTGCAGGCCAAGTACCAGCAAGATCACCCTGAGGTGCTCAGAACAACACAGTCTCCATATGAGCAAAACAATCCAGGAACACAAGTAGAGAGGCCATCACTACTGAAGGATGACTACTGAAGGATGACAGAGAAATGGCTGAGAAGCTAAATGCGTTTTTTGCCTCTGTCTTCACTGTGGAAGATGAGAAGTGCTTGCCCGCTCCAGAACCACCGATTTTGGGAGGGGGGTTGAAAGACCTGAATCAGATTGAGGTGACAAGAGAGGAAATCCTATGACTGATGGACAATTTAAAAACTAATAAAACACCAGGTCCAGATGGCATTCATCCAAGAGTTCTGAAAGAACTCAAATGTGAACTAGTGGATCTCCTTACAAAAATATGTAATCTTTCTTTAAAATCTGCCTCCATTCCTGAGGACTGGAAGGTAGCTAAATGTCACTCCCATCTTTAAAAAGGGCTCCAGGGGAGTTCCAGGAAATTACAGGCCAGTCAGTCTGACTTCGATACCAGGTAAGTTGGTAGAAACTGTTATTAAGGAAAGAATGAGTAGGCACATTGATGAACAAAAACTATTGAGGCAAACTCAGCATGGATTCTGTAAGGGAAGATCTTATCTTGCTAACCTGTTAGTGTTTTTTGAGGGAGTGAACAAACATGTGGACAAGGGGGACCCAATAGATGTTGTTTACCTTGACTTCCTGAAAGCTCCTGATAAAGTTCCTCATCAAAGGCTCCTAAGTAAGCTCAATAGTCATGGGATAAAAGGACAAGTCCTCTTGTGGATCAAAAACTGGCTTATAAATAGGAAACAGAGAGTGAGTATAAACGGGAAACTTTCTCAATGGAGGGTGGTAAGCAGTGGGGTACCACAGGGATCAGTACTCGGTCTGATGCTTTTTAACTTGTTCATTAACGATTTGGAATTGGGAGTAAGCAGTGAAGTGGCTAAATTTGCAGATGACACGAAGTTGTTCAGGGTGGTGAAAACCAGAGAGGATTGTGAGGCACTCCAAAGGGATCTGTCGAGGATGGGTGAGTGAGCATCAAAGTGGCAAATAGGGTTCAATATGGCCAAGTGCAAAGTGATGCACATTGGAGCAAAAAATCCTAAATGTAAATACACATTGATGGGGTCTGAACTGGCAGAGACTGACCAAGAGAGAGATCTTGAAGTTGTAGTAGATAACTCAATGAAAATGTCTAGACAGTGTGTAACTGCAATAAAGAAGGCCAACAGTATGCTGGGGATTATTAGGAAGGGAATTGAAAACAAATCAGCCAGTATCATAATGCTCCTGTATAAATCATTGGTGCAGCCTCATTTGGAATACTGTGTACAGTTCTGGTCGCCACACCTCAAAAAGGATATTATAGCATTGGAGAAAGTGCAGAGAAGGGCAACTAGAATGATAAAAGGGTTGGAACACTTTCCCTATGAAGAAAGGTTAAAACACTTGGGGCTCTTTAGCTTGGAGAAACGACAGCTGAGGGGTGACATGATCGAAGTTTATAAGATTATGAATGGGATAGAGCAGGCTGAGAAAGAAGTACTTTTCTCCCTTTCTCACAATACAAGAACTCATGGACACTCAATGAAATTGTTGAGCAGTCGGGTTAGAACAGATAAAATGAAGTACTTCTTCACCCAAAGAGTGATTAACACATGGAATTCACTGCTGCAGGAGGCAGTGGCAGCTACATGCATGGACAGTTTCAAGAGGGAATTAGATAAACATATGGAGCAGAAGTCTATCAGTGGCTATTAGCCACAAGGTATAGATAGGGACTTTGGGGCAAGTGATGCTCTGTATTCTTGGTGCTTGGGAGGGTCAACAGTGGGAGGGCTTCTAGTGTCCTGGCCCCACTGCTGGATCTCCTGATGGCACCTGGTATTTTTTGCCACTGTGTGACAGAGTGTTGGACTAGATGGGCCATTGGCCTGATTCAACATTGGCTTCTCTTATGTTCTTATGTTCACTTTCGTGGAAGGTAGCAGGAGTTGACTTAACAGACGACTGCTTCTTAAATGGGTAGTTCTATGTGGCCTGCTCCAGAGTGAGCTTATCAAGCAGCCTGGTGATCCCAGCACCTTAGGGCAGAACCACCAATGTGGTCTAGAGAGAGGTCCTTCAGTAGAGAAAAAAAAAGTACATATGTCTCACTTCATTTCTTACTCTACAGTCTTCTCCGTTAGAATTCCTACAACAAATGTCACATTTCAAATTTCACATCATCAGTATTATAACTGGATTTACATAACTTAAATACCGTAGTGAAGCACAGGTATCAGGCTAGTAGACAATAAAATATGCAGAGTCACATGGACCAGGCAACTGTTGTGGATAATGAAAAACTTATTGTTCTACATTTGTTTCTGTAGTCAACCTAGAAAAGGCACTTTGGGAGCAAGCTGAAGCAGTCTTCTCAGAAGTAAGTCTCATTTTATTCAGGGTGGCTTACTCCCTGGAAAGCATCCTTTGGCTTGTAGCCAATCTCTCCTTAGGCAGGAAAGACTGGCTTCAGCCCTGGATGAGGAACACCTGGAAAATTACCCACCAGACCTTACAAGCTTGGCTTTCCCTGCTTCTTAGAGGTGATGGGATGTGCTAGTTGACTTTTCTGTCTGATTTGGTCAGATAGGATTAACGGGGGCTTTTACTACTTTGAAGGTTACTCCTGCCTGTTGACTTGAGAGCATCCTGCTTTTAAAGGTCTGAGGCCTGTTTTAAGGATAGGGTTTCCAACTCTGGGTTGGGAAATTCTGGGAGATTTGTGGTGAAGCCTGGGGATGGCAGAGGTCTCAGTCTCAGTGAAGTGTAATGCTATAGAATCCATCCTCCAAAGCAGCCATTTTCTCCAAGTGAATCGATTTCTGTTGTCTGAAGATCAATTGTAATTCTGGGAGATCTCCAGGCCCCACCTGGAAGTTGGCAGGCCTATTTAAGGGTCTGAGGTCTGTTTTAGGGATTTGTTCAGCATCCACAGTGTCACCCCCATAGACTGCAAAACCAGGCTATCCTCATATAAAGTAAGAGCTTCAATGCAAGAGACTCTTCTAGTATGCAGAAACCAAGCAAAAGAAAAATTTGCCCAAAGAGAGACACTGACCCCCACACACCAAAGTGGCCTGATGTGGACTGAGTATGCCTCAGGGAACATGAAATACTTGAGAATCAGTTAAAGGTTGGGGGAAGATGGGGAACTGGCTTAAGTCTCTGAGAGTTCACAAGATCATGGGGGAAGTTTGGGCTAGAAGGTAATTTCTTAGCCATTTCTCCTTCCCCAGTGGTTCTTCATTGTTTCCTTTCATTACATGAGGCTTGGCTCATGAGGTAAAAACACAAAGGGAGTTCCCAGTCGGGCCTGACAAGGGTAACTCTGTTCTGTCAGGTGAGTGGTACTAGATTCTGAGAAAGCAAATTCTGGCCTGGCTTTGCCCCTAATTCAAGGTACTGCTAGGGTCTGCTTATCATGACCTGATTCTGGGTTGAGATGCAGGATTAATGGCTGCTAACCAGGGCAGAAGCGCATCAGGACTGTGTTCACAGATGCTGCTTAAAGTGGAGGAGAGCAGAAGGATGTAAACTACTCTAGGTCTCCACTGAGGAAAAAAGATGAGGTATAAATGAAATAAATGAATAAAATGTTGGTCAGACTGCCTCTTGCTATAAGTGCGCATGTCTCAAAAAGAGAAAGACTTTAAACGTGGATATTAAATAGTGGGTTCCATGGATGAGCAGACCCCAAGTCTAGTGATCAGTTGTACTTTATTAGTGATTTCAGCAAGAACAAGACTAAACTCCAGGGCCAAAGCCCTGTTTAAATAGCATGCAATTGCAACACCCAAACACACCCCACTCCCAATGATAGGCTATTTACATAACATTACTTCTTGATTGGTTACTGTCAGAGTCCTGGTGGGCTGTTGTTCCTGGGCTCCAAGATCAGCCAGTCTCTGGTAGAACAGTCCTGGGATGTTTCACTCCCAATACATAACACCCCTCCCCCCTAAGTTCCAAAGCACCTTAACAGACATAGTCTTCAAGGTACGCTGGCTTGTGTCGTTCCCTCTGAGAACGCCAGGGCTCCTGTGGGAGTGGAGACAACACCGATGCTGGGCTTGGAGAGGCAGGAACTGCTGTGGAGTCCCATGTGGTGGGATCAGAGTCCAGAAGGTCTGAAGTGGCCTGTGCAGGGCTTTCCTCTTCCCAGCAATCTGGCCACCTGCTGTTGGGGGGGGGGTACTCTCGGTCAGGGGCGGTGGCGATGGTGGTTCCTGGGCGCAATACTCCTCCTCAGCGGAGGACAATTCAGGCTCCTCAGGCAGCAGGTGGCGGCACAGCTGGTCTATGTGCCTGCATAGAAGCTGGCCCCCATCCGTCAATACTTCATACGATTGGGGTCCGGTGACTTGTGTAACCCTTGCTGGAATCCAGGCAGGGCCACTGAAATAGTTCCATGCAAAGACAGGGTCACCCGGAGATAACCTGCGGGGGGCCTTCTGGCATACTGGAGTTTGGGGCAACTTCGGGGCTTGGTCTGGGTGCAGACGGTCCAGCCACATCATGAGGCAGTGGCCCATTAAGAGTTCCGTGGGGCTGCGGCCAGTGGATGTGCTTGGGGTCACTCGATAGCCGAACAAAAAGACCACAAGCTGGTGATCCCAGTCCCCGTGGGTGAGCCGCTTTAGCATATCCTTGGTAGTCTGCACCATCCTCTCGGCTTGTCTGTTAGTAGCCAGGTGGAAAGGAGTGGACCATACATGCCTGATGAGGTTCTGCTCCAGGAATTCCTGGAACTTTCCCAAGATGAAGGTGGTGCTGTTATTGGTCATGACTGTGTCTGGTAGGCCATGGGTGCTAAAAATCTGTCTCAGGGCCCAGATGGCTGCACGGGATGAGGTAGATGTGACTGGCATGACTTCCAGCCACTTGGTGTAGGATTCCACCAGGAGAAAGAAGAGCTGCCCCTGGAATGGGCTGGCAAAGTCCAAATGCACTCATGCCCACGGCATGAGGGTAGACTCCTACTGGTGAATGGGAGCCCTCAGAGAGCTGAGTGTGTCTCCTGGCAGGCCTGGCAACACTGTACCCAGGCCTCGATTGTGCTGTCCATTCCAGGCCACCACACATAGATTCTGGCCAGTGCTTTCATCCTCACAATTCCTGGGTGGGTTTTGTGCAGCGTTACCAAAACCCATTTATGCAGCAATGGGGGAATCACTACCCCACTACCCCATAGGAGGCACCCCTTGTAAGCTGAGAGTTGGTCCCTGCGGGATGCAAACACTGTGAATTCTGGGCCCACTGAACCGGTGGATCATCCCCTCCCCACCCAGTCCAAAACGTGGGAGAGGATGCGGTCCCTGGTGGTGTGGTGGAAAATGTCCATGGTGTGCAGAGTGCGGTCCAGCAGGTCCTTCATCATGAGGATTTGTTGTGCGGGGGCCGGGGCCAGATCAACGGAGCTGAGTGGGAGGCAGCTAAGAGCATCCATGTGTCCCATAGACTTCCCTGGCTGGTATTGCAGGGTGTATTGGTAACCCTCCAGGAATATAGACCAGCACAGGACCCTGGGTGACAGCATCTGTGGAGTCTGGTGGTCGGACACAAGGAGACCAAGCAGGGACTTGTGGTTGGTTGCGCTGGTGAAGGAGCAGCCATACAGGTAATCATGGAACTTTTTCACTCCAGCCACAATTGCAAGGACCTCTTTGTCAATCTAGGAGTAGTTCCCCTTGGCTGATGACAGTGTCCTTGAGTAGTAGGCCACCAGCACCTCTCTCCCGTCCAGCAGCCGATGGCCCAGGACTGCACCAATGCCATAGGGAGAAACATCGCACGCCAAGACGCCCGGCAGCATCTCATTGAAATGGGCGAGGACGTCGTTCGAGATGAGTAGCTCCTTTATAGCCCAGAAAGTGGCAGCCTGCCACTGGCCCCACACCCATGGGACCTTCTTGTTGAGGAAGCAGTGAAGTGGCTCCATGAGTGCAGCTTTATGGGGCAGAAAGGAGTGGTAAAAGGTCAGAAGCCCCAAGAAAGCCTGTAGCTTGGCCTTGGAAGTGGGAGCGGTTACGTTCGCAATGCCGCAAACCACGTCCACAGAGAACCCCAGGCACTCTACACAGGGGACCTCAGGAGGCATTTCTCTCACTTGACCTTCAGCCCAGCAGAGTCAAATCGCTGCAGTACAGCATGTAGGTGAGTGGCGAAGACCTCTTCCATGGGGGATCAATACATCATCAAAGAATGGTTGGACCCCAGGGATGCCTTTCAAAAGACAGTCCATCAAGTTCTGGAAGATCCCCGGGGCCATGCTCACCCCAAACTGCAACCACTTGACTCTGAAAGCACCCCAGTGTGTGACGATGGTCTGTGCCTTGGCAGTCGGTTCATCCACCAGGAGTTGCTGCTTTGCTTGGGCCAAGTCCAATTTACTGAAGACCTTGGCCCCCGCCAGTGTCACTAGGACATGGCTGACCACAGGCACTGGGTAAGCATGGTCCCTCAGCACCTTGTTGATTGTACATTTGTAGTCCATGCCGATGCAGATGTCCGCATTTGGCTTAATTGGGGTTACAATGGGGGTCTCCTTAGGTGGCATGAGGAACCGGCTCTAGAACTCCTTGCACCACCAAGCAGTCCAGCTCCGCCTCAATTTTGGGCTTGAGCGTGAATGGAACTCTCTGGGCCTTGAGGTGGATGGGCTACACCTTGGGGCTAAAGTTAGAGCAATACAGGGTGTCCTGTGTATTGGCTGAGGGTCCCATCAAAAACGGCAGGGAATTTGTCACAAACATTACTGAAGTCTGAGGGCTGCTTGTGGTGCAGCAGTTGCACCCCAAGGGTGCAAACCAAGACAGTCCAAGCAAGCTGGTGAGCCATCCTTCAACCACCACCAAGTCCAAAATTCCCTCAAACTGTCTGTATTTCACGTGGAATTTGCCCCACCCCTTAATGGCCACCTCATTCTTTTGGAAGTCCCAGATAGTGAAACCTGTGAGTCGAAGGTGGGGACCTCCCGTGGACAGAGCCTCCAGAGAGTCTCTTCCGAGATGATGGAGATGGAGGACCCCGTGTCCAGTTCCATCTTGCAAGGGGTCCATTTCCCCATGTCCAGTTCCATCTTGCAAGGTACCCCCTCTATAAGCACAGTCACTTTAATTTAATCAGGGGTGTCCCAGGGCAAATTCAATACCTGAGGTTGGTGGACGGTGGTGGTGTGCAGATCCACTGATTCCTGGTGTGTGGCAGGGCATCTCTGGGCTCCCTTGGAGTGGCAGGCATGGGCAATGTGGCCTGTCTTGCCACAGGCCCTGCAAGTAGCATCTCAGAAACAGCAGGAACAATACTCGTGGGCCTCTCTGCAGCTGGCATGGGGTGTCGATGCAACGGTCTCCGCTGAATGAGTGGTGGCGGCAGAAGATTGCAAGTCGAGGTGAGCTGGGCAGCAAATCTGATGGGTCTTTTTTTCATCTGACGCCTCAGACACTGAGGGGACGGAGGCCTGGGACGCGGCGGAGGTCTGACAGTCTCACTGGGATTTTTCGAAGGCAGTGACATTGCATAGCACCTTTGCTAGTCTGAGGTCCTCATGGTCGATGAGCTTTTGGTGTAGTTTCTCCTCTCAAATGCCCATCACAAACCAGTTGATGAGGTCGTCATCAAGACTTGGGAACTTGCATGTGAGGGCCAGTCAGCGAAGATCTGCCACAAAGTAGGCAACCATCTTGTTGGACTTTTGTTGGCACATGTAGAAGTCCATGTGGTGCGCCATACAGTGGTGCCCAGTCCAAACACTGATTCCAGCACCATGAGCTTCTGTTTGGGTTATCTTCAAGAAGCCTGTATTTCAAAAAAGATTTGAATAAGGAACTGGAAAATCTCCATGCCCTCTGCACCCCAAAATAAGGTTTGGATTGCCACACATCATACACCCCAGGTTCAGAGGGCTCTCCCCTTTGAAAGGATATATGCAAGAGCTTGTGGCACTGGAACCAGTGTTTGGACCGGGCACCACTGTATGTCTTCTTGCAGGGAAGTCTCTGGAGTGTGGGGATGTGTCTTTTGTACTTTTTGGGGTGGTCCAAAGATTGTTTTGGGGTGCAGCCTGGCCACAGTGTCCACATGTGTGATTGTCCTGGGGGCTCCCCACTTTGGAGTGACTGGCATGAGAAACTGGCTTTGGACCAGGAAACAGCATATGTCAGCTCAAAGGGAAGAGTCCCCTGCATGTGGTGGTGTATGATCTATGGTGGTCCAAACCTTATTTTGGGGTTCAGAGCTTTCAAACACTCCTCAGTATTTTTGGTTGAATTCATGAATAAAGTCACAAATAAGGAACGAATAAGGTACTGGGAATAAGGAATCAACTTTGGCCTCCTAGCACTACACTGAAAGCAGAACTGAGTTCTGCCCTGTCTCATTGTGGCAATAGAAGCCATGTAGCCACTTTGGAGATTCCCCTGATTAAAACAGGTTTATTTTTCCCTTTAGGTTAAAGGCAAAAGCTCTGAGGCCACTACAAATTGTGCTTGGAAGGAGCATAACACAACGTGGCTGTTCCGCTTAAATGCGAGGGCTTCCTGCTTTCCCTGCAGAAAAAACAGCACAGGAGGGGCCACTGGCTCATACAGCTTGCTTTGCTCCAGTGCTGTTTCAGTTCGGGGCTGAAACTGTGGAGATGAAATGTTCCCCACGGTGATTTAGCAATTCATGGTGCAAGGCTAGGGTTGCCAGTTCCAGGTTGGGAAATACCTGGAGATTTTGGGGGTGGAGCCTGAGGAAGGCAGGGTTTGAGGAGATGAGGGACTTCAATGGGGTATAATGTCATAGAGTCCACCTTACACCTTACAAAGCAGTCATTTTCTCCAGGTGAAGTGATCTCTGTTGCTGGGAGATCAGTTGTGATAGCAGGAGCTCTCCAGCTATCACCTGGAGGTTGGCAACCCCATGCTCAGTAGCTCAGTGCCACACTCCTTAAGCCCTTTTTCCTTCTCCCTGCTGAGCCATGCTGTAGCCTTAGTGTGGCTCAATATGGAAAGTGAGGGGAAACATTTTTTCAAGACCACAGGGGTCTGTGATCACCATTGCTCATGTGATTTTGCACAAACATGGCAGGGAGAAGTCAGGGCAGTGGCAACAGTGAAGGAATGGTGAGGTGGACAGTTTCCCCATGCCATTTGCTGTAGCTGCCATGTTTTTGTACCCTCAGTTGGCAGCAGCTTCAGTCGGCCAAAATCATGTGCTTCTAGCTGCAGGGCTTCCTATGAAGGTCTGTAGGCAGTGGCCAGTGCAGTCTGCCCCCCTGGGAACTGGCCCTCTGTCATTCTCTGCCCTGCCATCGAGCAGTCTTTCTCTGCCCAAATGCCTTGGTTGCGCCCCAGACTCTGTCCAGCTGCTGTCTTCCAGCTCCAGCCCATGGAGAAACACAAAGGCGGCTTTGGCCTCCGCCTCAGCCTTGGGGGAGTGGATGGGCACAGATCCAGTGGCAGCTCAGGGCTGCTGTTTTGAAGTATCTCACACGCTTAATTGCAGCTGGTGGTTTCCTGCTGTACTGAAGAATGAACAGGCTGAGAGGCCTGGCCCCTGCCAGAGACTGAGGGGGAAGGGAGGGGAGGCAGTCAAACAGCTGCCCTGTTTTTTCCATGGCTGCAATGGAGTTTGCTTCAGAGAGAGAATCAACCCTGCAAAGAGCTATAAACCAGAAGCTGAAGGAGACACAGCCTGCGCTTGGCTGGAAGGGGAGGGAGAAGGGGTTTATGGCACTGCAAACCTCCTCAGGGAGGGCAGGGCAGCAAAATGCCATTTGCTGCATTTTTCAAGGGGAAAATATTTAGCCTCATTTGCAATGGGGTTGTTCCCTTTCTTTTTAGTAAGCCGTTCACCAGCTTGTAGGTCTGAAAAGTGGGCATGTTTTATTGCCTATGTTCCAGTGCTTTAGCTGCCTGCCACAGAAGAGATCCAGCAAATGAAGCTTTCCCCATGCTGAGAAAAAGCACTGTCCAGTAAAAAACCACGGGCCATTGATGGAATAGGGTGGGTCTGTGGGTGCTCTGTCCCTACTGGAGCATCAATTCAATCCACCTGCACATTTTTTGAGGGGAGGGAATACAGTGTTTAATATGCATGAGACAACATTTAAACCAGGAGCATTTGTTTTTATAATAGGAACATTTTTCATTATTTAAAAAATCCCTCACAGTGGTGCACCCCTCAAGCGGAGTCCCTGCAATCTCTACCCACTTCCAGATCTGCCTGTCTTACTCCCCATTGCTCACACTGGCAGGCTGAAGATCACTTTATTGTTGAAGTTAGTAAACCTGTAAAAGTAGTAAGTGAGGGATTCCAGATTTCAGGAAGGGGTTTCTAATAAATTTAAGAACATGTTCTTAGTCATCCTCAGGGGTTTCTATATGAACCTGAACTTAAGAATATGTTCTTAGTTGCCCTCAGGCAAAGGCTTCCAGGGCAACTGTGAATAAACTATAAAATTTATGCAACCCACTAAAACCTGCAGCCAGCCATGCCATAGCCCATAGGCTGGAGGTGCTGTCTACATGCACCAGGGATGTGCTGGGATGAATTGGCCAATTA
The DNA here is from genome assembly GCA_029375565.1 of Gekko gecko. NCBI lineage: Eukaryota > Metazoa > Chordata > Lepidosauria > Squamata > Gekkonidae > Gekko > Gekko gecko. The sequence goes on along the minus strand of JAPDNY010000005.1, from coordinate 208,754,523 downwards.
ACCCATAGGGAAATTTCCCAGTGGGCTGGTGGTGGTCAGGAGCAAGCTGAGCCAAGCTCCAGCAGCTCTGACAATGCCTCAGGGGCCACTTGGCTTGGCCCCTTCAGTGGCCATATACAACAGCATCTGTCCACCTGTTGCCATGTCTCACATTGCAAGAGGAAGCATTTGGGTGCATCAGTGCCCATTGCTGGTGCTGCTGGGCTTAGTGCAACAGGAGCAGCTCTGCTTGGCTTGCTCCTGCATTGTTTTAATTTCTCAGTCCACTCCTGAAGCTATGTGATGTCCTCATAATAAGACCCAATGTTGTGCAGTGGTCGGGGTCCCCAAACTTGTTGAGCCAATGGGCACTTTTGGAATTTTGGGAAAGGTTGTTAGGCCCTACTGCAAAACAGCTTCCATGGGAGGTGGGACAAATCTGTAACAGTCTGCCATGGCTGGAGGCAACTGCAAATTGTTGGGAGGTCCTCTTATGGTGGAAGGAGCTGTTTCTGAATGAACACTGCCTGCAGACACAACAGTTCTGTCTCCTGGGCTTTTCTGAAGCACTTCCTTCTGCAATGAGCTGGAGAAAAGTCCAGATTAGCTCTCTGCTTTAGGTAAGAAGCAAGTTGGCTCCAGGAAGCACATTGGTGGGCACCATGGCCCCCACATCCATTATCCCGAAGACAGCCAGATTAGAGTGTCTGACTAGGACCTGTCAAATCCCTACTCTGACATTAAGCTCATTGGATAACCGTGGACCACACTTGCTCTACCAAGGTCAATCTTGTCTACTCTGACTGTCAGCAGCTCTCCAGGGTCTTGGGCAAAAGTTTTTCATATCACCTGCTGCTACCTGATCCTTGTAACTACAGATGCCAGGAATTGAACCCGGGACCTTCTGCATGCAAAGCAGATTCTCTGCCTCTGAGCTACTGTCCCTGTGGATGCACTAGACACCTTGTCCATGGAGAAAAGATGCCTGCTTGCTTACAGCCACTTTAAATCCTTCTGTTTGATTCTTCCTCTGCCTTCATATGCTCTGATTTTTCTCCTCTAGTTTCTGTTTCTGCTCCTGGTATGAAGGGGTAGCTCTTCTCTTTGCCTGACAGCTGAAGCGAAAACTCTCTGACCTGCTGCTGACACCCCCTGGCACATGACCTGCTTTTAGCCTGCTCAAAAAACCTGACAGTGGCAGGAGGTGATTAAAGGGGATGCATCCTTTAATTGTGCAGCATGGGCTCATTGCTTCCTATCCCTCAGTCAGAGGCTGTTTTGGAAGGAGGGGGATTGATTTTATGTTAATCACTAGCCCAGTGACTAGGGTGGTATGACTGTGAAATCAAAAGGCACTTATCTGCTTTCCAGAAGGACACTGCAGGGAATATGGCTGCTGTTTTGTTTCTCTCCCAGCATCCTCTGGTCCCCTGGGGCAGCCCTTGCTCTTTTTCTGAAGTGTGTCTGTCTCTCTGTTTATGCTTTGGGAGGGATCTCTGGGGGCAGAGGCAGAAATGAGGCTGTGCTCCAATTCTCAGAAATATATCTTTGCTCTCCACCTGAAAGGTCTCTAATGTGTTTTGCCCTAAACTCTGCTGTGGTTCAAATGTTAGGAGTCGTGGCTTGGTTGCTGCTGCAGAAGCATTTTTGCACAATTGGGAGGGGAGGAGAAGTTGAGGCCCCACCTTCCACCTCAAGGTTGAACTGGCACTGTGAGGGTGCAGAAGCAAACGTACAGACAGGGCTGGATTATGTAAAGAATTTCTCCTTCCCTTGGCTGTAGCACTTTGATACCAACTGCATACCTGGGAGATGCTCCTGGCAAAGGGAAGGGGGTTTCCCAGGCAACTCCTTATCCCTGTGCAGTGTGAATAGCACATCCTGTTCTTCATTCAATATTTAGTCCACTCTTTCTCCAAGGCACTCTGTGTGGCATACTTGGACTCTTACTTTTTTTAACTGGGGATGCTGTGAACGTCACAATGAACATATTCAGAGGGCAAAGATACTGATGTTGTTGACTGTGATCACTTGTGAGCCAAGCCTCAGACCTCCTTGCCTTGTTGCCACCTGACACAAGCAACTACATAGTGGCCATGCCAGCAGTTACTTTCTGCCTTGAGAGCCATTTTTGCAACCAGTGAAATCACCTGCCCCCCAGGGTGATGGATGGCAGGGTGTGGCTGAGGACCCCCATAAGGCTGTGTGAAAATGCAGATGCACGGGGGGGACAGGGGGACGGGGACAAAACCTGGTAACACAGACCTAAAGGAACACTAAAGAGTAAGACTTTGTAAATAAATAGACACTGCATTTTTAAAATAATGTCTGACTGGTTTGTTCACTTTCCATTTCAATGACTGGCCGCTGAGCAGCATGCAGCAATATCAGGCCTGAGGGAGAGAGGGGGAAACTTGGATTTCTATTGAGTGGTGTGAAAATGTGCATGCGTGAAATGCTGCCATTTGCACTGTAGTGTTTGAATACGTGGAAAGTAACCAGTTGAAGATGCTTGAGTTGTTCTCAATCAGCCAAACTGCTCATGGAAAAGTCAGCAAGCAGAATGTGAGCCAAACTGGAGGGTGTTTAAACATCCTTAAATTTAACCTCTGAACAAGAACATTAGGCTGGAAGGCCCACAGGCACACACAAAGCTTCCTGGGTGAGGTCTGAATCTGGATCTCCCTGCTGCAGATCTAACCACTACAACACAATGCAATGTTCTGCTTGATTCTCTTCTCCCAGTTTCCTAGAAAGTGGGACAAAAGTCTGTTAGATCAATTTTTTTAGCTCAGATTTTGGGACTAATCCCAGATTACCAACATTGTTTGATCCATATGTATGCAGGTCTAAGAACCAGAGAGAGGAGGGCACCCACCCAACCCTAGCGCCATATTGTTCTTAAAGGGATAAGGCTTCTGTCAGCAAACAGCGTGGCCCCCATAGAGGCATGCATGAACTGAATGAGTTCTGATCATGGAAGGCAAGAGCACATGGACACCCATTTTCAGCTTCAGAATCTCTCACTAGTTTTCTCACTGATGGCAACATCCATTTTTCTTTGTTTTAGGCACCTCAGTCCTTTGTTTTAGGCACTCCAATCCACCCCACAGTATGTTATCCCTGTCACATTCCCCCCACCTCGGCCTTCTCTGCCTGCTCCCCTTTGAACTTTCTTCTCCTTTAAAAGGTTGCTGCCCGTTTGTGCACAGAATCCAAGGTGTGCTCTGGGCAATGCAGAGAGAAAAAGACACTTGAAAAAACCAGCCTCCAGTCTGCAGACGTCTTGCTCGACATATCCCCAGTTAGAAAGCCTCCAGCTCCCTTTGCCACATGGGCATCACACTGAGAACTCCTCTTGCCTCCCACCATCACCTCGAAATTGTTCTCCTCATGACCGCCTTCTAATTAATACTCCCCATCTCTAGATCCGCCTGCTATTGATGTATCCTTCTCAGGCATCTTTGGCTTGCACTGAGCCACTTTCAGGTTCCAGTCGAGCAATGGTAAGGTGGCATGGTAACTACTGGGCACACACCTACACACATCCGGCATGCGGCACACAGCAACATGCTCACAGCTGCAGGTGGCTTTTGGGCTTTAGATTAGATATTTTTCCAGCAAGCTATCACTTGTCATGGCTGCACTGGATACAGACAGACAGCATCCACCTGAGAATATGCTCTCCTACGAGGCATCAGACCTCAGTTTGCCAAAGTGAACTGGTTTGCACAGCTGTAGCGATCTGTGGGAAAACTACCCAAAGAGATGAACTAGCACAGTGGCCAAAGGACATGTTACAAAGGACATCCTGCCCCAGAAATGCTTATTGGGGATGCTCAAACATCTACCATTTCAGCTCACATCTTGTTCACTAGCAACAAACAGGGAGATGGGTTTCAGTTAGACTGTTAGGTCATTAACCCATTTGCGGCTGCTCAGTCGATTGCTTCAAATATTCCTTACTAACAGTATAGTGCCATCAGCTTTCACACATGTGCATTCTCATGTAGCCCAATGGTGCTCTATTCTCCCCCCCCCCGAAAAAATGCTATACCTCCATATGGCAGGGAATTGTTAAAGCTAGATTTATATAAATTAGTCATTAGTATTGCTGTGCTTAAATAATAATCCCACTTTTGTATTTGTCAAAGTAGTCTTTAACAATATTAATGACTGCCAATCTGTTTGGATTGGCAAAGGTTTTGTGCATGCATAATTTTGCAAAAACCTAGTGCAAACCTGCCAGTCATCTAGGTGGGTCAAATGTCTGACTCAGATAGCTTTATATGTTTTTTTTTAAATTCCTCCTTCACATGTGACAGCCATAATTGCAGGTATTTGGCAGAGCTCCTGTTATAGAAGACCCTTTTCACTAAAGATGGTAGGGATTGAAGCTGGCACTACCTACATGCTAAGACCTCTTGGAACGTGTCATGCCCCACTTGAGTAGTGTATTAGTTTGTCGCCATTAAAGTACACCCTGTGACAAGACAATGCCTTTCACCTGAACAAACTAAAAACCAGTTCTTAACTCTGCACTTATTTCACGGGCACCTGTGAAGACAGATGTAAGAACCAAAACTGGCATGCTGGAAAAGACCAATCAATGGCCTATCTAGATTGGCTTTTAACCTAATAGGGGTGTCTCCTCAGATGGCCACAGGGAGGATCACCAGCCAGGTAGGAGTCACCTGCTGATAAACAATTACTGACATGTTTGTAGGCACAACTCAAAGTACCCAGGGCAAATGGTATCTCTATTACCCTGGCTGGGGCTGGGATACCTGACTGGCTGTCTTCTCCCACACTGTCTAGCCCACCACTTAAGATCTTCCTCTCTGTTCTAGAGGCCCCCACCCGCTCAACTGAGGCAAGCAATGGCAGACACAAGACTTTCATGAACACACATGAAACTGCCTTATACTGAATCAGACTCGTGGTCCATCAAGGTTAGTATTGTCTACTAGTATTGTCTCAGGCAGAGTCTTTCACAGCACCTACTGCCAGATCTTTTAACTGGAGATGCCGGGGATTGAACCTGGGACCTTCTGCATGCTAAGTAGATGTTTTATCACTGAGCCAGAGTCCCTCCCTTCCCCTTGAGGATCTCTTGGTGCCTACTTTGCTGTCTTTTAGGTGCCATGACGAAGCATTTCTCTTAACCCAGGCTTTTAGTTGGTGTTCTGTCTTTCTGAGCTGGCCTGCTTCTAATTTGAGTGCCATTTATGTCTTGTGAGTTTACAGTCTGATAATTTTATGGTTTTACTGTATTGCTTTAATATGAGCTACTTCAACAGGGCTATGGAACAGTGGCATATTTTTTCTAAATAAACAAACCTAGACATTAAGAGTATCTAGTCACTGAAATTTCATAGTGCCCTTTGGGTTGTTGTGGCTATTTTTTAAAGTGCTGTCCAGTTGCAGTCATCTTGTGGTGACCCCATAGAGATTTCAAGGCAAGAGACATTTAGAGGTGGTTTCTAATTCCTGTCTCTGTGTTAGAAACCCTGGACTTCCTAGGTGGTCTCCCATCCAGGCAGGGACAATCCTGCTTAGCTTCTGAGGTCCAACAAGATTAGCTTAGATTGGGCTCTCTGGGTCAGGGAGTTAGGTCTATTAGTTCTACCAACAGGCTGTGAATTATTTCATTTTCCAACTGCTTATGAAAATAAAATGACATTAAGAATGGAATTTTGCTCCAGAGGAGGCAGCCATGCACCAGAGGAAAAAGAAAAGGGTCATAGGATCCAACTCATACCCTCACATGAAACTGCCTTATCCTAAGCCAGACCCTTGGTCTATCTAGGACAGTCTTGCCTACCCTGACTGGCAGCAGCTCTCCAGGGTCTCAGGTGGAGGTCTTTGACTTGCTATCTGATCCCTTCTAACTGGAGATGCTGGGGACTGAACCTGTGATCTTGTGCATGCAAAGCATTCTTTACCACTGAGCCATGGATCCATCAACTTTTCACAGATAAAAATAGGAATTATTCTGCTCCTCGTCTGTCTAAGTGAATGGAATATGGTCTGGATGTTGCTCCACAAGCTTGACATCAGGATCAGCCTTTGCCTCCTGGGACTGTGTCCCCCTCTTGCATGCTACTGTCACAAGACAGTTTTGCCAACTCCAGTCCTGCTTCTTCAAAAGGTAGGCATGCCTAGAGGATACTGGGTGCTCTTAGCCCCTCCCATGTATACTGACTAGAAGAAGATGATGGGGGAACTGGTAGCATTCCAGCTATGCAGAAAACTGTCTTGCACCAGACAGCTAGAATGCCATGCCTCCATTTCCTTCAGCTCAAGGATCAGCTGCAGGGTTGCCAACCTCCAGGTGGGACCTGGAATTCTGGAATTATAATTGATCATTAAACTACAGAAAGCACTTTCCCTGCAGGAAATGGCAGCTTCAGAGGGCAAACTCAATAGCGTCACAGCTCAGCTTGAATGCCCTTCCCCCCAGGCTTTGCATCCCCAAATCTCCAGGAATTTCCCAATCTGGATTTGGCAATAGACTTGGTTTTGGAATCCAGAACCCATGTGCATTTTACATCCCAGTAAAATGTGCTTGACTCATGCCCCTCCATAGATATATGGCAGCAAAGAACAAAAATATCAGTCTGCATCTTATCTGTGCTTTCATAGACCTTGGCAACTGAACTTGAAGGGTGTTACAGAACTGGCCTTTTGGAACCACACAACATGTGCGTGGGAATGTCTCTCGAAAGAATGCTCTGATTAGCCCTGGAATGACCTCAAGGTGGTGAGCCTTTGCAGCCTGATATACCATGGAAACTGAATTATGTCCATGGGCAAGGACAGAGTTGCACATTGATTTCCTTACACAGGTGCCTGGGAGGCTGCAACAGATGCTTGCTCACAGGGGCCATCCTTTAGAAAGGCCTCACTATGCCTCGAGGTCTAATTCTCTTGGACTGATATATGCAACACAGGTCTATCTGTCTCCCCACACTTAGGATTTATGGAATGCCTTTCCTGATGTCTCCCTAAAGGTGTTCTGAGGCATCTATCCTGTACTGAGCATAGACATGGCATTTTCTGTGCTGGAGAAGTAAATTTCTGCTTCTCTCATTCTCTCCCTCCTTTCCTTGCTTTCTCCCCCACCTTCCTATCTCTAAAGATTCTTAGGCTGGAAGGAAACAGAGTCCCCCCCCGAGAGTTGAAGCTTATTTGAAAGAGTTTGTGGTGCATACAGTCATGATTCCCCAATATCCCACATAGTTGGCATGCTGGGTGCTGCGGGAGGGGTTATTTTAAAGCAAAGTGATACTCGTTGCAAGCAAAGGTTTTGCTGATGGGTTAGTCAAAGTTCTGTCTGCAGCAAGCAGGCAGGACAGTTTTTTTGTATTATTTTCAGAACCTTCAAAGCCTATTGGACCAGGGGCAAATTTATGTTCTTCATTTCTCCCCAGTGGGACTCAAAGCAGCTTATATTGTTCTCCTCTTTTCCATTTTATCTTCACCAGGGGTCATTTTGTAGAAAAAGAGGTGCAGGAGCTCATTAGCATAATTCATTAGAATAATTTATTTGCATATGCCACACCCTCTGACATCACCCCTCTGCAACAATACTGACCTTGATAGGCAAAGAAAGACAGAGAGAGAAAGACAAATAAGAGAGACACACACAAATAGGGACACAGAGAAACACACACAGAGGAACTTCTGGTGCTCTGGCCCCACTGCTGGACCTCCTGATGGCACCTGGTATATTTTGGCCGCTGTGTGACAGAGTGTTGGACTAGATGGGCCATTGGCCTGATTCAACATTGGCTTCTCTTATGTTCTTAGAGAGAGAAACACACAGAGGGATGGACAGACAGACACACACACACACACAGACAGTGAGAGAGACACAGAGGGGCAGAGAGACACACACACACAGAGAGAGGGGGCAGAGAGAGAGAGAAACAGAGAGAGAGACACACATACAGAGGGACAGAGACGGCGGGGCAGAGAGACAGAGAGAGAGACACACACAGAGGGACAGAGAGAGAGCCACACACAGGGGCAGAGAGAGAGACACAAACAGAGAGATACACACAGAGAGAGGGGCAGAGAGAAACACAGAGGAACAGAGGTGCAGAGACAGACAAGAACAGAGAGGGAGAGAGAGACACACACAGAGGGGCAGAGAGAGACACAAAAACAGACACACACACAAACATAGAGGCAGAGAGAGACTTGAGGAATACAGAGACAGAGACACACACACACACTCCCCACCCGAAGAACGCCCCCCACCGGAGTGGCCAAGCCGCCCATGGCCTGGGCGCCCTCGGCCCACCCCCACACCAGCCAGGCTGCTGATGTCCTGGGCTCCCTCAGCCCCCCCACCTGATCAAGTCCTCCCACCACCACGCTTTGGCATGTGGGTGGGGGAAGGCATGGGGATGCATTTAAATGCCTCCCCACTCCTTGAAAGGCCTTCCCCGGCCTGCCCACTTAGGCAGATGGGCCAGGGAAGGCAGGGGGCTCTGAACAGGCCTTCTCTTGCCCGCCCACTTTGGCAGGTGAGTGGTGGAAGGCATAGGGAGGCATTTGAATGCCTCCCCGCTCCTTCAAAGGCCTTCCCTGGCCTGCCCACTTAGGTCAGGGAAGGCCAGGGGCTCAACAGGCCTTCTCCTGCCCGCCCGCTTCAGCAGGCAAGTGGGGGAAGGCACGGGGAGGCATTTAAATGCCTCCCCGCTCCTTCAAAGGTCTTCCCTGGCTTGCCTGCTTAGGCGGGCAGGCCAGGGAAGGCAGGGGGCAGGGCTTGCTGGTTCTACATCATAGAATCATAGAATATTAGAGTTGGAAAGGATCTTGCAGGTCATCTAGTCCAACCCCCTGCACTCTGCAGGAGCATAGCCAAAAGATAGCCCTACATACCTACAACATACCCAAAAGACAGAGAGAAAATGTCCAGCAAAGGAGCATTCACCACCTCCCGAGGCAGACTGGTCAACCACTCTTACAGTTAGGAAGTTTCTCCTGATATCTAGCCAGTATCAACTCCCTTGTAATTTCCACCCATTAGATCTAGTCTTGCAATCCGGAGCAAGAGAGAATAGATCTGCTCCATCTTTTACATGACAGCCCTTCAAATACTTGAAGACTGCAATCATGTCCCCTCTAAGTCTTCTCTTTCCCAGGCTAAACATACCCAACTCTTTCAGCCTTTCCTCATAAGACTTGGATTCAAACCCTCTCACCATCCTGGTTGCCCTCTTCTGGACACGCTCGAGCTTCCTAAGTGTGGTGCCCAAAACTGGACACAGTACTCCAGGTGAGGCCTGACCATAGCAGAATAGAGCAGAACTACCACCTCCCATGCTCTGGACACAATACTTCTGTTAATGCATCTTAAGATTGCATTAGCTTTCTTCACAGCCACATCGCACTGCAGGCTCATGTTGTGCTTGTGATCAACCAGAACACCTAGATCCCTTTCACATGTGCTGCTGTCAAGCCAAGTCCCTCCCATTCTATATCTGTCCCTTTGATTTTTTGTGCCCAGGTGTAGGACTTTGCACTTATCTCTATTGAATTTCACTTTATTTGCCTCAGCCCACTGTTCCAGCCTATCTAGATCATTTTGAATCCTGACTCTGTCTTCTTCAGAATTAGCAATCCCACCCAGCTTTGTGTCATCTGCAAATTTGATAAGCATCCCCTCTATGTCTTCCTCCAGGTCATTTAAAAAACATTGAACAACGCCGGGCCCAGGACTGAGCCTTGTAGCACTCCACTTGAGATTTCCCCCCACGTAGATGCAGAGCCATTTACAAGCATTTGTTGGGTATGATTTTTCAACCAACCATGAAGCCACCAACGGTTGCTCCATCCAGCCCACACTTAAGGTCCGGTCACACTGCTGTTTTGATTGGGGTTCGCTGCTGTTCCCTTGCGCATGTCAGTTTCATGTTCATGCGCGCCAATCCGCCTCCTGCCCTGAAGCAGGCTCACTTCCACAATGATGCCGGGTTTTCCTGACCCCTGGAAAATCAAGTGTTTTCCTGGTGCTTCCGCTTTTAATGCGCAATTTCGCCTATCTGGACAGCCCATCTTTCGCAAAGATTGCGATTAGGGCTGTCTGAACGCTCTTTGTGCTTTTTTTAAAAAAAAAAAGCTTCCGGTTTGAGCGCTTGAGCAAACATGCGCTTAATAAATCCAGGAGGCAGGAACGAGAGGCGGAGGCTCCGGCAGCCTGGACGGGGCCGGCAAGGAGGATGGCGGAGATGACAGATCCTGTTTTCGTGGGGCAATGGCAGCAGCAGCAGCGGACCTCCCACACAGTGGCGGCAGGACCAGCAGCCGCCCGAGCCTCCCCGTGGCCGGCAGGATCGCCTGGAGGGACGGCGCAGCAGCAGGCAAGTGGGTGCTGGAAAAGAGGGGCTGGCTGCATCTAGTCAGCCCAATGTGAAGAAAAATGTTCCCAATTAAATTACAGCGGGAACAAAGCACAATTACCTTGCCATGTGACCAGGGCCTTAACCAGCTTATCCTGTGTCTCTTCACAGTGATCCTGTGAGGTAAGTTAGGCTGAGAGCATTTGACCAACTCAAAATCACCCAGTAGGCTTCCATGGCAGAGTGGGGATTCAAACCTGGGGCTCCTGGATCCTAGTCCAGTTCTCTAACCAACCACTGCATCACACTGACGATCAAATATGGAACAAAGAAGCATGTCTTTATATGCAAAGGACCTCACCAACCTTCTCAAACTGCATTCAAATCTCTTTTTAAAAAACAGAACAAAGTTTGGGTCCAGTGGCACCTTTAAGATCACCAATGTTTTATTCACAGTATAAGCTTTTGTGTGCAAGCGTTCTGTATCTGAGGAAATGTGCTTGCACAAGAAAGCTTATAAGCAGGGCTCTTTTTGAAGCAGGAACTCTTTTGCATATTAGGCGACACACCCCTGATGTAGCCAATCCTCCAAGAGCTTACAATAGCCCCTGTAAGAAGAGCTCTGTAAGCTCTTGGAGGATTGGCTATATTAGGGGTGTGTTGCCTACTATGCAAAGGAGTTCCTGCTACAAAAAAGCCCTGCCTTGAATAAACTTTGTTGGTCTTACAGGTGCCACTGAACTCAAACTTATTTCTGCTGCTTCAAACTGACACAGCTACCTCCCCGAATCTGTTTTTTTAAAAACAGCTATTATTGGAGTCTTGGTGATTGAGAACCTTTCCATGCATGGAAACAGCCATGTCTTCATTGAACCAAAATTGATGTCTCTGTAAATTTGAAAAATCAGCCACACAAGGACAGTTTCTTGTCACCATTTCCTTTAGGTAGAGAGGCTGGTTTGCACAGGGCTCTTTTTGTAGAAAAAGTCCAGCAGGAACTCATTAGCATAATAGGCCACACCCAACAGCAGGAACTCATTAGCATGTTAGGTCACACCTCTGACAGCACAGCTCATTAGCATGTTAGGCCACACCCCCATGCTACCAGATGTGTGGTCATCCAGCCACACCCACCTTTTGCTTCTTATTCTGTTTACCTTGTTTGTTGTCAAAGCCCAGGGCTTTTTTTGAAGCAGGAACTCCTTTTTTTTAAGTTTAAGTTTTTTTATTACAAAGAAAAAAGAAAAAGGTATATATAGTACATAGAAATCGCTTTTGTGAGTTTACATTAGACATTTTTCTCAATCCATTTATTAACTTTATACCATCTTTTCTGGAACACATTCTCATCTTTCCGTGACAATGTCATATTTAATTTGTCCATTTCCACTGTTTCAAAAAAAATTGTAATTAACTCTTCTCTGCTAGGTAATATGTCAGTTTTCCAACATTTTGCGACGAGGATTCTGGATACAGTAAGGATATATAGTATAGTACATAAATCATCATGTTTAATTCCATCTGGTATTATGTTAAGCAAATAGGTTTCTGGTACAAATTGTAGATCTATGTCAGTGATCTCTACTATTAGCTGTCTGATGTTTTTCCAAAATTTACTAATCTTCTCGCACCGCCACCAGATATGGTAGAATGTTCCCACATTATTTTTACACCTCCAACAATTTCCAGGAACGTCCTTATAACATTTAGAGAGCTTATCAGGTGTCCAGTGCCACCTGTAGATTTCCAAGTTTTTGACGAGTCATCTATAGTTAAATTATGTGCTATATCTTGCATCCAAGTTACCATACTCCTTTGCATGTTAGGCCACACACCCCTAATGTAGCCAGTCCTAATGAGTTTCTGCTGTTGGGTGTGGCCTATTATGCTAATGAGTTCCTGTTGGGCGTGGTCAGCTCAGGAGCCAGCTGGAACTCTGTTCCTGTGTGTTCCTGCACATTCCTGCCCAAAAATAGCCCTGGGTTTGCACCTGTGTTACTTTCTAGGGCAGTAGTCACAGAGCACACCTGTGTAACAACTGCATTTCCACATCTGTTCCCTGTTTGTCAGTCTTCCTTCACCAGGTACCATACAACACAGAGGAAGTGCGTATCACTCTTATTACTTTATTACTTTATTTATTGGTTTTTCATTACAAAAAAAGAAAAAATTGCACATAATGCATAAAAATCACTTTTGGAGTTTAAGTTAAACATTTTTTCCAATCCATTTGTTAACTTTACACCATCTTTTCTGAAGCACCTTCTCATCTTTCCCTAACAATATCATATTTAATTTGTCCATTTCCGCAATTTCACAAATTTTCAAAATTAACTCTTCTCTGCTAGGTATTATATCAGTTTTCCAACATTTTGTGACAAGGATTCTGGATGCATTAAGGGTATATGATATAATACATAAATCATCATGTTCATTTCCATCTGGTAATATATTGAGCAGGTAAATTTCTGGGGCAAATTGTAATGCTATATCAGTAATGTCTGATATTAATTTTTTTATAGTTTTCCAAAACTTACAAATCTTCTCACACCGCCACCATATATGATAGAATGTTCCTATATTATTTTTACATCTCCAGCATGTTCCTGGCACACCCTTGTAACATTTAGATAATTTATCAGGTGTCCAGTACCACCTATAAAACATTTTAAATATATTTTCCTTATATGATGTGGCTCTCAATAGTGTAACAGATTTCCATGTTTTTGACCAATCATCTAAAGTTAAATTATATCCTATATTTTGCATCCAGGTTACCATACATGGTTTTACTAACTCCTCTTGCATCTCCTCCCACAATAAAAAATTATATAATTTTTGAATCAATTTGTCCGAGGACAATATTTTATCTAGTTCCGATTTTGTTTTAGCAAAATTTATTACTTTGTCTTTCGCAAATCTCGATTGCAATTGTATCTTTTCCTAACTGGTAAGCTTAATATTCATTGTTTGTAATGTCTCAAATGATTTCGATTCATTGTTTTCAGTTAGCAGTGTCTCATATGTAACTCTCTTGCTATCTGTTAACAAAGTTGGCATTATAAAGGCCTCTAACGGGGAGACCCACATGGGTATTTTAGGATAAAACCTTTCCTTAAGTTTTCTCCATATCTTAATTAATGTCGCCCTTATTATATGATTGTGGAAGTTTTGCTGTATTTTATCTTTATCATACCACACGTAGGCATGTCAACCCATGTGTAGATTATAACCTTCCAACTGCAGTATTCTTTTATCCTCTAACAGTATCCACTCGCGAATCCAACCCATAGCTGTGGCTTGGTAACCAAGAGACAAAATATAAAAATAAAGATCTAAAAAACATTGTAGATAATTTCTACAGAACACTTTATAAACAAACCCCACAGAATCAGCAAGAAGTTAAGGTTTTTTTAAAAAAAATAACAGAAAAAAATTCACTGAAGAGCAGAGGAAAATCCTGAACAAAATTATTACAACTTGTGAAATAGTAGAAGCATTTAAAAAGCAAAAAAAAACCCCAAAACCCAGAAGTCTCTGGGCCCAGATGGCATCCCAGCCGAAGTGTACCAAAAACTGGAAGATGAACTAGTGCCCCTATTTAAGGAATTGACCTATAATGTTATGAGAACAGGCAAGACACCAAACTCATGGAATGAGGCATTAATAACATTAATACATAAACTTAACACGGAAGATAATGATATTAAAAACTATAGACCTATCTCACTACTAAATGTAGATTATAAGATACTAGGAATAAGGCCCATTGTGGAAATAAATACAACGAGCTCTAGAAAGAGGCTCTGGGAGAGTGCCCCAGCTTTGGGCACTCAGTGACAATTTGCTGTAGCAATCTCAGCAGGGTATAATGACAGAGTCCAGAGGAACTGATCTTTGCTACCTGAAGAGCAGTAGTAATTTTGAGTGATCTCCAGCCCACCCCCAAGATTGGTAACAGTGGTTCCACAGGAGGGAGTGGCTGGTTTGGAGGGTGGAGTCTATGGCATTGTACCTGTCTGAGGTCCCACCCCTCCTCAACACTCACCCTCTCCAGGTTCGACCCCTCAAATCTCCAGGAATTTCTCAAACTGGAGTTGATAACCCTATCTCCCTCCCAGCCAACCATCAACCTACCTTTAGTTTTCCATCTCCTCCCCCCTCCCTCTTAGTGAGCAGTTGTAATTTTGAGTGATCTCCAGCCCCCACCTGGAGATTGGCAAGAATGGTTCCCCATCAGAGAATGGCTGGATTGGAGGGTGGAGTCTATGGCATTGTACCTGTCTGAGGTGCCACCCCTCTTCAAACCTCACCCTCTCCAGGCTCCATCCCTCAAATGTCCAGGAATTGCCCACCTGGAGTTGGCAACCCAATCAGGACTGGGCCCAATGAGTTTTCTCCCAAAGGCCAACATAGGTGTGGAAAGCGGCCTTTTACTGACACAGGAGAAAGTACAGGTGCCAACTCTGATTAGGGAAATACCTGGAGATTTGGGGGGGGGTGGATCCTGTGGAGGGCAGCATTTGGGGGGTGTGTGTGGAAGGACTCAGCAGGGTATAGTGCCATAGAGTCTACCCTCCAAAGCAACCATTTTCTCCCGGTGAACTGATCTCTGTCATCTGGAGGTCAATTGTAACAGTGGGAGATCTCCAGGCCCCCCTGGAGATTGGCAACCCTAGGGGAAAGTCAGCCGCACAGCGGGGAGTTGAAGAAAATGGTTTGATGGTCACTGGCCCACCTTGTTAGCCAGCCAGCCATGCTGAAGCTAAGCAGGAGAAAGAGCCTTTTTCCATTTATTCTGACAGGAAAGTGGCCACTGGGGAGGGGGTTATGCTGAAAGTCCTTTGTTTTTTTACTCACAGAACCAAGCTTAGCTGCCTACCAACAGCCACGGAGGGGACAGTCCCTCACAGGAGTCAAGAGAACTGTCTTCCTCAAGAGAGAGAGCTGGTCTGCCAGGGGGAGTGGGTGGGGAAGAGGAGCAGACCCAGCACCCGGCCAATGGCACGCAAGTACCCTTGAGTGGCGGCTGATGGGCCAATGGCTGAGGGAGGGCATTTTACAGCCAATGGGAGCGCATGGAATCTTACGAAACCAAAAGATTATTATATTATAAGATATCTGCAACAATTATATCCTCTAGATTTAAAAAGGTAATGAGTCAAGTTATACATTGAGACCAGTCAGGCTTTCTCCCAAAAAGACAAATAAAAAATAATTTAAGAACCATTGTAAATATCTTAAAATACTATGAACAACATCCTGGAAACCAATTGGTTTTGGTGTTTCTTGACACAGAGAAAGCCTTTGATAACGTTAACTGGGTCTTCCTAAAAAACAAATTGGAAGCATGGGATTGTGGTGAAAACTTTACAATGCTGATATCAGCTATATATAAAGAACAATGGGCAAAAGTAATTGTTAATGGTGAACTAACTCAAAACATCTCTATTCAGAACGGAACTCGATAAGGGTGTCCACTTTCTCCATTACTGTTTATTTTTGGAATGGAAACATTAAATGATTTAGTGAGAGACAACATAAAAATAACAAGTCTTAAAATTAAACGAGAGCAGTATAAGCTACAAGCTTTTGCCGATGATCTTGTATTTATTATGGAAAATCCAATAACATCTATACCGTATTTATTAAATGTTATACAAAAATATGGCACCATAGCTGGACTTAAAATAAATTTTGGGAAAACCAAGATTTTGACAAAAAACTGTACTAAAGAGGAGATTAATGAAATTCAATCGATCTCAAATATAGAGGAAGTAAGCAAAGTTAAATATTTAGGCATTACAATCTCAAGCAAGAACAATAGTTTATATGAAAATAATTATAAGGTCTCACTAGAGGAAATTAAAAGAGATTTACATAAAGGGCATGATCTATATATATCATTTAGGGGTAGAATTGCTATTATAAAAATGAATATTCTCCCAAGATTTTTATTTTTGGCACAATGTATACCTATATTAAAAAATAATATTTTTTTGAAGAATTAAATCAATCCGTTATAAAATTTATATGGCAGTCCAAGAGATCCCGTGTTAAAATGAGGTTACTTCGGGACAAAAAAGACAGAGGGGGACTTGGTCTGCCAGATTGGCACCTTTATTACCAAGCTGCATATCAGAAGGATCTGAATAGCAGCCAAAGATGCTTTACAGGGCAGGCATCAAAGTGCAAAGAAGAAGGAAGAACACAAGGTTCCCTCTTCTATTATTTGGTACCCAAGCAAGGAGCTCACTGTATGCTAGGATCAAGGCCCACAAAGTATATGATGGGACTCCCTGATAGGATTTTGGGTGCCCTAAGTAGAAAATGACTTCACTGTGCCCCCCCATGTTGTGGGGAAGGCACCACTTGCCCTCCTCCCCCCAGCACCATATTGAGGCAGGAAACTGCACCCCATCCTTCTCCCCCACATACTGCAGAGGAGGAAAGGAGAAAGATGCCCCTGCCCCAATGGAAGGAGGGGAAGAGCAGGCTCCCCACAGGCCACCCATTGGGACTGGGGGAGCCTGCCAGGGCTTGTGGGCAACCCTCCACCTCTGGTGCCATAAAGGATCACCAAGGTATATCTAGTGGATGGGCTGGTTCTATAGGAATCCTAGGTTTTGAAGGCCCTGGACCTTGGAGGACCAGCTCAGACATATAAAAACTCCAAGTGGGATGGCTGCACAGATACAGCTCTATGGATTAATCAGTATTGGATCATGCACACCCCCAGTTAAGAGACATTGCTTCCCACTTTTGGTTCCTTGGAGGTGTTTCTAATTGGGGTAAACAGCACAGGGAGAGGCATAAGCCTCCTCCCCCCCAATTAAGATTCCTGACATCTAGTTCAGTGGAGAGCTCAAAGAGCCTTAATATGCCTCAGGGCTGGACAGAGAGGGAGAGCAGATTTAACTCAAACCTCCACTCAGTTTTATTATTCAAAGCTGGCTCTGCTGTTGGAATTTTAAATGAGAGAAGATATGTTGTTAAATGACCCATAAACCTGTGTCTGGGCTAGGGCTGCCAGTTCATGGTTGGGATACAGCTGATTTTTGGGGTGGAGCCTGAGGAGGTCAGGATTTGGAGAGGGGAGAGACTTCAATGGGTTATAATGCTATAGAGTCCGCCTTCCAAAGTGACCATTTTCCTCAGGTGAATTGATCTCTGTCACCTGGAGATTAGTTGTAATAGTGGGAGATCCCAAGCTACCACCTGGAAATTAATACAGCCAGAGAGAACCATAGAAGAAAATTACACAACAAACAAAAATACCGTGGAGAATAATGAAAACATGTAGGCAAAAAAAAAATGTGTGTATGTGTGTGTGTAAATGAAAATGCATTAACAATAATAGTCACAACATTTCAGCATTCAGAGACAATATCAACATCCAAAGCAAGACATAACAGTCAACATGAAATAAAGTTGTGCTTGATGTGAAACTAACTCTGTTGAACATTCTGGATTTATGAATATTATGTTCCTGCATTCTCTTCTGAAGAAGTGTTTTGCAAAACGATTTCCAAGTTGACGTTATCATTAAAGGAAGAAAGGAAAAAGGAATATTCATATCTTATTGATAAGAATTACCATATTTTTTGCTCCATGAGATGCACTTTCCCCCCAAAAAAAGTGGGGGAGAAGTGTGTGTGTCTTATGGAGTGAATACTGCAAAAAAGAGTGCACGTTGGGAGGGGTGGAGCGCCGGCTTTCCTGGGTGCTCCGCAGCTGCAGCGCACCCAGGAAAGCCAGGGAAGGGGCGGGCATTCTAACTTCCGCCCCTTCCCTCCCAGCCCCAGCACCGGCTTTCCTGAGCATGCTGCAGCAGTGGTGTGCCCAGGAAAGCCAGGGCGCCTTGGAGCGTCAGCTTCACGGGGGGTGGGGCAGGGGGCGGTTTGGTCAGGTGCGTCTTATGGAGTGAAAAATATGGTACACACACAAGCACTTCTTTTCTACATACAACTTTATTTCACGTTGGCTGTTACAGTGTACTTAGATATAGATTTGGACTTTTACATGCAATATGCACTTTGAATCTTGGTACTGTCTCTGAATGCTGATAAGTTGTGACTATTATTGTTAATGCATTTTCATTTACATACATACATCTATATAGTATTTCCCAGACTTTTTTTTCTGTGTGGATACTTATTTCCACCAACAGAGGGCTCACTCTCCCCCAACAGCTTTTCCTACCCTCCGGTCCAGATCTGGCTGGTGAAGGAACTCCACCCCCAAAGTGCTCAGATTGGACCGACGTGCCCGGCGCAATGACGTTGCCTGGAAGTGACGTCATCGTGCTGGGCATGTCGCTAGGCAATGCTCTAGCAATCAGCCTGAAAACTCTATAGTAGAATTTTCAGGCTGATTGCTAGAGCATGGCCCAGTGACATGCCCAGTGTGATGACATCATTTCTGGGTTTCGTCATTGCGCCCCCACGCTATGCGGACATGCACAAATGTCCCGGGCTGGGACCAACTCTCCTCCACAGCACAAGGTAAGTGACTTATCAACCCTACAGGGGCCTTCGTGGGTTTGCAGAAAAATGTAAAAAGTTTAAAAAAAAATCCTTCAGGGACTGTTGAATTCCCCCTAATACCTTTTTGAAATGGCCTCTGCAGGGATCTAACTCCAGGCATCGACGGTGAGAGATTAGAATGTGTGTGTGGGGGGGCTTCTAACTGTTTCTGTCAGTAAAAGACAGGAAGAGGGCCCTTTCCAGGCCTATTTTGGCCTTTGAGGGAGGGAGCCTTGGGGCCAGGCCTGACAAGGGTTGCCAGTGCCAGGCTGAGGTATTCCTAGAGATTTTGTGGTGGACTCTAAGGAAGGCTGAGTTTGGGGAAGGGAGAGCCGTCAGCTGGTTATAATGCCACAGAATCCACCCTCCAAAGCAGCCATTTTCTCCAGGGAGATAGATCTGTTGTCTAGAGTTCAGTTGTAATTCTGGGGGGGGTCTCCAGGCCCCACTTGGAGGTTGGCAACCCTAGGTCTGGCAGCAGTCTAGGATTGTCAGGTCCCCCCCGGGCATTGGCAAGTGATGGGGGGGGTAAGGTTGCCAGATCCCGGCTGGGAAAATCCTGGAGATTTGGGGATGGAGTCTGGGGAGGACAGGAACCTTAGTGAGGTACAATGCCATAGAATCCACCCTCCGAAGCATCCATTTTGTAATGTATTCAGCAAAGTGTAATCTGCCCATTGAAAGCCCATGTTAAGCTTCATGCCTAGACAAGGATCCTAATCCTCAACATCTGATTGGTTGTCTAAGAAGCACTGTCCTATCAGGACGAACCTCAAACTCTTGGGGGGAAACGAACCCTGTTGGTTCTTATCTCTGTAATCTTATCGGTTACTTGTATGTAAATAGGCGTGGCTATATTAGCTGGGAACATTTAAAAGGGAGCAAAGCTCCACTGTTTCTTTGTCATCTGTTGATCTGCTGTTTGCTGTTCTGGTTGACTTGAGCTGTTGCTGAATAAAGCTGAATCACTTTGCTGAAATCGAGTTAAGTGTCATACTTAACAACTGGCGACGAGGATGGGATTCTAGGGCAGGTAGGCAGCCCCGCTAGCAACAATCCCATGATGGACGAAGGCAGTCAGCAAGCTCCGGTGCCACTAGTCCAAGTGGCTGCACCTACGGTGACGATGGCCGGCAACCAGAAGTTCAAGGCATTTGAACCTGAGATGGAGGATTTGGACTCATACCTGTCAAGGTTTGAGTTCCATCTTGAGGCAAACCAGATCATGGAGGAGTCCTGGAAACGAGCCACACTTCTGAGTTCTTGCGGGAAGGCAGTGTTTGACATTGCATGGTCCCTGGTGGCACCAGCTGAAATCAAAACAGTGCCATTTGCAGATATCACTGAGAAGCTGAAAGCTCACTTCTCACCATAGCCATCTGAGATCGCGTGTCGGCACACGTTTTACAAGAAGAACCAGGCACCCAGTGAGTCCATCGCCAAATACGTGGCGACTTTGTGTAAGGCTGCCTGACCGTGCAACTTCAAGGACATCAAAAAGGTGTTGCGGGACCGGCTGGTGTGCAGCATGAAGGACGAGCACCTGTTCGCCTGTACTACCCTTACTTGGGCTGTGGCATATTCTGAGGTAGTTGCTGCGGAGGCCGCGGAGAGGTCTACGTGGGAAGTGCATCAGCGGTAGGCACCAAAAGAGCCAAGCATACACCATCAGGCTGTCAGCGAATCCAAGGACAACACAGAGGCTGATGTCAACAAGACGAGGGCAAGAGTGGACAAGCGGACCGCAGTGAGGCCTTCAGCCAGCAGGGCATGCACTGGTTGTGGCGAGAGCCATGATCGTGATCACTGCTGGGCCAGAGACATCATATGCTGAGCATGTGGAAGGCGTGGTCATCTGGCGCGAGTCTGTAAAGTAAAGAAGAGGTCCCCACCGGTGTCTCCTAAAGGAAAGCCACACTCACAAGGATAACGTCTGCAAGATGACAGTGTGTTGTTCCTGCCTGTCCACGATTCTGTACACAGGGAGCAGGAAAAAGATCAGCATCACCCTACGGCTGGACGGTGTCCCTTGCACCATGGAGGTCAACTCGAGATCGTCCGAGACGGTGATCTCATCAACGGTGTGGCAGCAGATGTTCCCAAGATGAAGTCGGCAGCGGCTGAAACCGGTGGACACACAGCTGTCCGATTTTCAGGGCAAGCATATTCCTCTGGTGGGGAGGGATGAATTAGAGGTTCAGTTTAAAGAATGTAGAGTTGTTTTGCCTTTGTTGGTTGCTGAAGGGAACTGGGTTAATTTGCTTGGCCTGGACTGGTTTGAACCTCTGGGTATTGCAGTAA
Source organism: Gekko gecko (assembly GCA_029375565.1). Taxonomy (NCBI): domain Eukaryota; kingdom Metazoa; phylum Chordata; class Lepidosauria; order Squamata; family Gekkonidae; genus Gekko; species Gekko gecko. The sequence goes on along the minus strand of JAPDNY010000005.1, from coordinate 208,733,366 downwards.
CAGGGGTTAACAAGGTGTTGGAAAATAAATGGGAAATGTTGTATACAGAGTTTCCTGAAGTGTTTGGGGGAGGCCTGGGAAGGTACAAGGGCCTTTCAATTTTGTTTGAACTGGATCCATCAGTGACCCCAATCTGGTTAAAATACCAAAAGTTGCCCATTGCCTTAAAACCCCGCATTGAGGCAGAGCTGGACAAGCTCATAGAACAAGGGTTGTTAGAACCGGTGCCGTTTAGTAGGTGGGAAACCCCTATTGTGACACCCGTGAAGCCGGACGGCTCGGTGAGAATATGTGCAGACTACAAATGCACTATTAATTGTGTTTTACAACAGCACTCTTACCCCATGCCAGTGACCACATCCTGGCGTCCTTGGGGGGTGGGCGAGTTTTTGCAAAACTCGACCTAGCACAGGCTTACCAACAACTGCCTGTGACTAGGGAAGCTGCGGAAGCCCAAACCATAGTCACCTCATAGGGGGGCCTTTAAAGTGAATAGGCTCCAATTCGGGGTAAATATCGCCCCCGGAATTTTCCAGGGACTTATGGAAGGAATGTTGAGAGGGATCCCTGGAACGGTGCCCTATTTCAACGACGTGTTGACTGCAGGGAGTTCTGACAAAGAACTAATGGACTGGGTAAGGGCAGTATTGGAATTCTTCAAAAAGGCGGGCTTAAAGGTGAAAAGGTCCAAATGCCTTATTGGGGTTCCAAGTGTTGAGTTCTTGGGTTTCCGAGTGGATGCTGAGAGAGTCCACCCCACACAGGAAAAGGTGATTGCCATCCAAAACGCCCCTAGCCCGGGAAATAAAAAAGAGTTGCAGTCGTTCCTAGGGCTGCTCAACTTTTATCATTCTTTTTTGCCACATAAAGTGTCTGTGGCGGCACCATTACATGCCCTGTTGCACAAGGACACAAAATGGCGGTGGGGCCCTGAACATGAGGGGGCGTTCAAAGAAGTCAAAAGCTTATTGTCTTCTAATGCTGTGCTGACACACTATGATGAACAGAAACTGTTAGTGTTGGCAGCGGACATGTCTCCATATGGGGTGGGGGCAGTATTGAGCCACATAATGCCGGACGGAAGTGAAGCACCTGTGGCTTTCTACTCACGGTCTTTATCTGCGGCCAAAAAAACCCTATGCGCAGATAGACAAAGAGGGACTTGCGCTTGTCTGTGCTGTGAAAAAAATTCATGACTTTGTCTATGGCCGTAAATTTCTGTTCGTGACAGATCCCAAGCCGCTTTTGGGAATCTTTGCCCCAGACCAGCAATTTCCCAATGTCTTGTCCCCTCGCATGCTGCGCTGGGCAATTTTTCTCACGGCCTACGACTACAACCTGGAGCATCGGCCGGGTAAGTCAATAGGGAATGCTGACGCCCTGAGTCGTTGCCCTCTGCCCGGCCAGGACTTGGACCCTGCTCCTGCCAGTTCCGTACTGGCTATTGATGAACTGCCACACGCTCCCATCTCCTCCATGGACAGTGCTGCTGTGACAGCAAAAGACAATCTCTTGGCCCATGTTCTCAACTGGGTGTGGAGGGGGTGGCTGGCAGGGTTCTTGGAGCCAGAATTTAAGCCGTTTGCATCATGGCAAAATGAAATGTCTGCATCAAAGGGTTGTGTTCTGTGGGGAAACAGGATGGTGGTCCCCGAAAAATTGTGCAGAAAGGTGCTGGAATCTCTTCATGAGGCATGGTCCACATGAAAGCCCTGGCAAGAGGGTATGTATGGTGGCCAGGCATAGATGCCGACATCCAAGGCATGGGTCCGTGAATGTATGCCTTGCCAGCAAGCCAGACCAGAGCCTCCACAGGCTCCCCCTCAGAGGTGGGAATCCACCAGGAAACTGTGGTCTAGGCTGCATGTCAATTTTGCAGGACCTTTTCAGGACCAGACCTTCCTGCTCATTGTTGACTCCTATACCAAATGGTTAGAGGTGGCACATATGCATTGTACTTCATCGGTGGCTGTGATAAATGTGTTGCACCGAATTTTTGCCACCCATGGGCTACTGGACGTGTTGGTCAGTGATAACGGGGCACAATTTGTCTCTAGGGACTTTGAGCAGTTCCTAGAGAACAATGGCATTCGCCACCTAACTTCGGCACCCTTTCATCCGGCCTCTAATGGCCAAGCCGAAAGAATGATCCGTACGACTAAGGAGGCTTTAAAGGAAATGACACAGGGTGATTGGGGGCAGAAAGTTGCAAGCTTTTTGTTAAGGCAGCATACAACACCTTGTGCCTCCACTGGTAGAAGCCCGGCTGAGCTTCTAATCGGGTGTTGCCTCACGACGCGACTTGACAGGTTGCACCCTGACCTGAATGATGTAAAGCCTCCGCAACAATAGGGTCCAGAGAAAGTACGAACGTATGAGACAGGCGATAAGGTTTTTGCTCGTAATTACTCTGAGGGTCACTTATGGCTTCCCGCCATAGTCAGAGACAAGGTCGGGTCACGAATGTACGTGGTGGAGCTCGCTAATGGTTGGAAATGGCGGCACCACGTAGACCAGTTAAGGCAGTGGTGGGCTAATGACAGCCTAGACTCCCAGCTTGCTGAGTCCTCAGACCTCGACGGGCAACCAGGGCCTCCAGACAGGGAGGTGAGTGTTGCTGTGCCTAGCACAGACCATAAAGTAGGGCAGACCCCTACTTACAATGATGACCCCTCAGAAAATCTTGCACCTGACTCCTCTGACTGAGAGTCAAACAGGGACCCCGATGTTGTTGTGCCATCCGAGCCTGAACCTCTGCGCAGGTCTCAGCGAGCTCGCCGTGCTCCCCCATATCTGAAAGATTATGTCTGTAATGGAGTTGTGTCAACTTAGGGGGGGAGGGTTTTGTAATGTATTCGGCAAAGTGTAATCTGCCCATTGAAAGCCCATGTTAAGCTTCGTGCCTAGACAAGGATCCTAATCCTCAACATCTGATTGGTTGTCTAAGAAGCGCCATCCTATCAGGATGAACCTCAAACTCTTGGGGGGAAACGAACCCTGTTGGTTCTTATCTCTGTAATCTTATTGGTTACTTGTATGTAAATAGGCATGGCTATATTAGCTGGGAATGTTTAAAAGGGAGCAAAGCTCCACTGTTTCTTTGTCATCTGTTGATCTGCTGTTTGTTGTTCTGGTTGACTTGAGCTGTTGCTGAATAAAGCTGTATCACTTTGCTAAAATCGAGTTAAGTGTCATACTTAACACATTATCTCCATGGGAAGTTATCTCTGAAGTCTGAAGATGAGCAGTAATTCCAGGGGATCCCCAAGTCCCACCCGAAGATTGGCATCCCTAGGCAGCATCCTCTGGGTGACTTGATATCACCTGACTTGCATGACTTAACTAGGCCCAGCTGCTTGCTACTATTCAGCAGCAGCCACCCTATGAAAGCCAGTGTGGTGCAGCAGTTAGAGCTTCAAAGCAGGGTCTGCAAGACCCAGGTTAAGATCTTCATTTTGCTGGGGTTTCGGTTTCCGGCGTCGCGAATGGCGGCCGCTTCTCGGGACGCTCCCGGAGGCGGTTAGCCCACGCGCAGTTAGGGGGGGTCTTCGCATATGCGAAAGACCCTAGTGAGCCTTAGGTTAAGGCTCCGAACCGGGGGCGCTTGGGGAGTAGCCTCTTTGCCGGCAGACAGCCGGGAAATTGAGGCTTTCTCCCCGCTCCCAATCGGCCCCGCTGCGGCGTGCCCGTAATGGGACTTAGCGGCGCCACCGAATTCCAGGAGTGAAAACAGCGCTATGGTTCAACATAAAAAGAAGTAGTGGCATCGAATCGTGAGTTGAAGATCTATTTTGAAGCGTAAATCGGAGCCCCCTGCATGCGTATAAGCGTTGGGAGGAGGGAGGAGTCCCCACCCCCCTCGAGAAGCAAGTTATTCAAAGGGAGCGCGAAGGGGGGCAGAAAGAAAACAAAGTGTTGGTGAAAGTACCGTTGGGGCTGCATGGAAGAATGTGTTCATCTTAGCTTCCTGGGGATGCGGCACGAACTTTTAAAAGTAAACAAAAAAACAAAATGTCGATAATGGAACAAGCCCTGCAGACACCGGAAGAGAAGAGAGGAGGGACTTCCGGTCCAGATAGCCCCCCCAAGAGCTTGCTGTCAATCAACAGAGAAAGGAGATGCTGTGCCCCTGCTGGAACAATTGCAGAAGATCAACCAAACTTTGTTTAAAATGGAAAGTGTTCTCATCAGTCGACAGAAACAGATATTGGAAACAACTAGAAAGATGAAGGAGATTGAACAGAAATCGAATTTGATTCCAGGTTTCCAGGGCGCTAAAGAAGAGGAGAAAGAAGATCTCGGATTTACCTTGACAAATGTCTTGGCACCCCTAACTGGCAGTGGAGCGATAAAGTTAAAAGAAGAGGTGGATAAGGCTCCCAAAGCCTATTCCGCCTTTATAAAAAGAAATACTCTGCCAGTAGAAGGGGATGTCGAGCATAGCAGGCGACAAACGGGAGATCTAATTTCATCTGCTGAGTTTGTGGAGCCCTGGAAGCTTGAAGGCCAGAAGTTTAAGAAAAAAAAGAAAAGAAAGAAGAAGGATTTCATCTTCAAAACACAGAAACTTCCTGAAGAGACACGCCAGCAGGAAGAAGGATGCAGCATTCAAAATTGGGATAAGTGCAGAAGACAGCAGCCCAGGGGAAGGTGATGGAACGGAAGACTTCAAAGTTAAAATGGACTTAATCCATAACTGGAAGAAAATTAAGAAGAAGATACTTTGAGGACTGTTCGTGTTACATCTGGAAGGAGCTGTTTAATTACTAACCCCAATGGACTTTACTAACTGCATTAACAGAGTGATTTTGGACTTTGTTTTAGTTAAAAAGAAGATCTTCTAACCATGATGGATGCCAAATCTTGGTATTGGTTATTAACCTAAACTAACTCTCACTAACAGAAAAAATTTTCACTCCACCTTTTTCTTTCTCCATCTGTCTACCCTTCCCTTTTCTTATAAAAAGAATAAAATTCTCTCTTTTTTAAGAGAGTTTTACAATGAAAAAAAAAGATCTTCATTTTGCTGTGGAAGCTGACTAGGTGATTTTGGAACAGTCACACACTTTCAGCCTAACCAACCTCACAGAGTTATTGCAGATAAAAGGGAGGTATGGTTGCCAGGTCTCTGTTGGAAAATACCTGGGGACTTTGAGGGTGGACCCTCTCTGATCAGCCCAATGAATCTGACTCAGGGTCCTCAGGGGAGGAGCCAAGGTTGGTGACCAAAGAGGACCCAAAGGATTAGGGAGGGCCTAGCATGGCAGAGGTACCTGGCAGGAATGTACCAGCACCTGCCAAAGACATGCCAGCAACACCAGAAGCCACAGTGCCAGACCCTGCAAGGAAGCTTCACTGCTGGCCCCAAGTCATCTGCTAGGCCTCTGCCAGGCAGGATTCATACCCAGGCCTGCAGTGCTTCATGTCCCTCTCCCATTATGCAGACATGGTGGTGGTGGTGGTAAAAGTGGTAGGCCCAGGCTGAGGAGGCAAAAAGGAGAAAAAGTGCTCAACTGGCTGCACATAACCGCCCTATACACCCAGAGCAGAGTTCTGAGGATCGTACTTCCTCACAGGATCCTGTCCAAAGCTCAACACCTGCCATCAGGACAGCTGATCCTGATTACCTCCTAACCTATTTAGGCTGAGGCTTGGGAAGGCTGCTTTGCTGGGTCAACTGGTCCACTTGGCACAAGGCTGTCTTCCAGTCCCTTGTTACCAACTCCTGTTAATTAGGGTTGCTAGGTACCTATCTTTTTTCAGCGGGGGGAGGGGAGAAACTCTTCACCCAGGATCTTCTGGCATGTGTGTGCCCCAATGACATTACCCAGAGGTGACATAATCACGCTAGAGTTTTCAGGCCGAATGCTAGAGCATCCCCCCAGTGATGTGCCCGGTGCCCCATTCCAGGCACTTTGAGGGTTCCCCCCACTGGCCAGATCTGGGCTGGTTGAACAGTGGCCCCTAAAGCAGGCAAACCCTCGCACCCCCTAGGGGATCTGGCAGCCCTTCTGTTAATGCCTACAGAATACAGGATAATCCCAGCGCACAGAAGTCAAGCACGTAAGGGAATGCCTAGGCTTGAATCTTCTCTTTGACATGCTAGTTTTCTATGGGGAAGAGAGTTTATTTGTGTGACTCCTCAATTGTGGTCTCAAGAACAATAACTCAAGCAGCTCAGTGCCAAACAGGCCAAGGTTTTGTAATTTGTTTAATTGACATTTTTCATCCACACCCATTGATTAAGAGAAGAAAAGCCTGGGTCAAACAGAACAGTGGTCCCTGTAGTCTAGCATATTGTTTCCTACAGATGTCCCCATAAATGAAACCAGCATTTCATGGAGGCCCAAGCCTCCCCTGTTGTGGTCCTGCAGTAGCAGGTGTTCAGAGGTACAGACTTTGAATTGAGGTTCATATAGCCATTGTAGATTAAGCTGTTGTTAGATCTCTTATCCATTTTGCCTAATTTTCTTTTAAAGCCAGCTAAGGTAGATGTCATCACTACAGTCCATGGCAGTGAGTTCCACATGTTAATTGTGTTTTGTGTGAAAAAGTGCTTTTTGTCAACAGTCCTGAATTTACAATCTATCAGTTTCACAGGGTGCCCTTGAGTTCTACAGTCTGAAAAGACCAACACTGCATATAGTATTTCCCATTCCGCCATCAAAGCTCACCGGTGGCCTTGGGCCAATCACACTTTCTCAGCCTAACCTACTGCACAGGATTGTTGTGAGGATGAAATGGAGGCAAGGAGACCCCACTGTGGAGAAAGGCGGGTTATAAATGAAGTGAATAAAATGAATAAATGCAGCTTCATTAGAGAGCTACCAAAAAACATCAAGCTAGTGGCTGCTTTGTCCTCAGTCCCTTTCCTAACAATTCCTAGCACGAAATTTGTCTTTTAGTGAAACTGCTCTCTGAGTTGAAATTTTCATTGGGCTATTCACCACTAGGTATCCTGTGAACTTTGACACAAAATGATTGCTAGGCAAACATACCTTGATTAGCTCTGTTGATTACATTCCATTGATCAAGTTGCTTCAGTGGTGGTTGGTGAAATTCATCTCAAGCAGCTTTGTCCCTGTGCAGTAGCTGCTTGTTCTACAGGGCCAGTTTGTTGCAGCTTGTGGTTGCTTTTGCCCAGTCCAAGAACTAAATTTTCTCAATTGACAGCTGAAGCACATATCCCCCTAAGTAATTAAAGTGACATACTTCTATCATAAAGAAGGGAATTGCTTGCAGTTAGCCCTGCCTTTGCACCTGAGCACTTGGATGACTGCATCTGTAGCATGATTGATATCAGCTAGATCACACTGCCTGCTTTTCACATGTGCAGAGCAAAAAAGCATCCATTTGAGAAGTGACGGCAATGGTCACAAGATCAGCAGCATCCATGGGCAGACACAGAAAACATACAGAAATACTAGTAGCAAGTCTCATTTCAAAACTCTCAGACTTTTTCCTTTTTTGAATGATGTGCCTTTTTAGTTTTGAGGCAGTGAAAGATGGTGGCAAAAAACCACTGCAACTGAGCAAGAAAACAACGTTATTGTGCAAACTCAAATTCATTTTGAATCATCCAAACAGCTTCCAGCTCATGGCTGGTGAACGATAGATGACCATAACTCACAAGTGTTTGGTCATGCTCACAATTTCAGGATCTGTTTCTTGGTTCATCAGTGGCACTTCATATTATACTCAGGTTGATTTGTTCATCTGGAGATAAAAAACAGAACTGAAAGCTAGTCAGATCATAGAAAGGTAGGCAGAAGGCCTTTACCTCAAGCAGTGAATCTGGCAAACAGTTCAGGAGTTGCCACTCTGAGGCAGATTTTGTTTAAACTATGCAATCTCTTGAATCCAAGTTTGTTATAGATTGTGAAACATTAGCAGAAGCAGTGGAGAAAATGGTCCAGCTCCATCAAGGCTCCAAAAAAAAGCAAAGTATTTTTTGTGGAGCTATGGCACATTGGAAGGATGTATTTACACCATCAAGGCTCCAGGCATGTCTGATGCAAACAGATGTCCTGTAGACAATTTTTCAAGAGCTAGTCTATACAGAGCTATGAAATGCTCTGCTTCCCATGGCAGGATTATTTAGTACATGTTTGGGGGTTTTTTGTTTGTTTTTTTGGCCCCCGAAGGGGATTTTTTTTACTGCATTTTCTAAATATCTACAGAAAAGGGAAAGGGTACTAACATAAACAACTACAAGAAAGGGATGATAGGAAAGAAAATCGAAGGTGTGGTGATCGTATACAATGCTTACAAATATGGCATTAACAAAAAAGAACTTTCAGTTGTTAACCCTGAAGGTGACAGTTGAATAAATCACTTATAGAAGCTGTAGCTCATACTGACTGTTTGGAGTATACTTCTAAAATACACTTAAATTTCTTTATGCAAACATCAGGCATCCTCATCATCTGGTTACAATAATTTCTGCCTATCTGGCTATTACTTTCTGCCCATCTGACTATTTAAAAATGTTTAACCAACCATTACCTGCAATCCAAAATTAATTAAGCAAAGTTATTAGTAAAGGTAAAAGTTCCCTTGCTCGAAAGCCAGTTGAATCCGACTCTAGGGTTGCGGTGCTCATCTCCGTTTCAAAGCCGAAGAGCCAGTGCTGTCCGAAGACGTTTCTGTGGTCATGTGGCTGGCATGACTAAACACCAAGGTTCACAGAATGCTGTTACCTTCCCACCGAAGTGGTACCTATTTATCTAATTGCAATTTCTTGCTTCCGAACTGCTAGGTTGGCAGGAGCTGGAACTAGAGACGGGAGCTCACTCCGTCATGCGGCACTCTCGGGTCTTGAACTGCTGAACTACTGACTTTCCACAGCCTGCAGTTCAGCGTCTTGAGCCACCACAACTCCTGGCAGTAAAGTTATTAAACACATCCAAATTAGGCTTAAATATGCTTCTCCTAAAGACTCTCCATTTACCCTCTTATTAAAAATGGAAAAAAGACAGAAAAGAAAGAACCTAAATAGGCATCAAATAACATCCCCTTCCCATCTTCCTTTTATGGTACTAGTCTAAGTTAATAAAATGCATTTAAATTTCATTTGAGCACTCATCATCAAACATCCATCTTTTCTGTGTAAACCCTTCCCCCCTATTTTATCCAAACATCCCCCCCTCAGCCAAAAGTCTTATCTCTGAAAAGGATCTTCACTGTAGAATCTTCTCCCTCGATCTTCTTCAGCTCACAGTCCATATTATTGATATCTTCTGGAACTCTGCTATCTCCTGAACCTTTAATCCACATAGCCACCTTTCACCCATCACTTCATTAGCTCTGTCCCCCCATCAAAATATATAGTAACTTTATTTTTTAGGAGGAGAGTTTCCCCTCCCCCACTTGTTGTAGGAGAACATAGCTGCTTTGCTGCCCCACCAATCTTTCTCAGTGGAATTTATTGTTCAGTTAAACTTTCAACTTCCTGAAGAAGACTCAGTTTCATTTTAATTATTTCGCCATTTCCAGAGGTGCCATTTTCAGAGCTAGGGGTCTGTTTATCTTCTTTTTATTGCCAGATTGCCAGGGTCCCATAAATCCATCAAATCGTTCCGCCACCTCCAATGATTCCTTAGATCTATCCATCTTATTTCCAGTTAATTACAAAGTATTTTATTTTTAAAAGGGGGGTCTTCCCCATTCAACACTTCACAGCCACCACTCACAGAGATGTTTAGAGTCTCTTTAAGAAGAAAAAGGACGCTTTCCAATGCCTAAAAAGGTTATTTTCAAATGTTTACACAGTCACTTTATCTTTCAAGAGGGAAGATTCCCCACTCTCTGTCTGCTACAGGAAGGTTCTGCAGCGTTTTCAGCCAATATTCAGGAAGCACTTCAACTCTCGTAAGTTTTCCCATTCAATACTTTCTTTTCTGGCATTCTCTTTGCTCAGCCTACCCCCTAAAAACTTTATTTTTATATTGTTATACGGGGGGAGGGAGTTCCCTTTCCCCCCTGCTTCTTTTTTTAGGGGGGAGGTAGACTTTGCTCCACTCTGTCTCTTACTGTAGTGTTAAGTCTTTAAAAGAGAAAGTTCTGATTCTTCCTTCTGGCCATTTCTAGCTAGCCATATAGTGCATTTTCAGATACTGTTTTTAAAGTCCCAAATGTTTGCTTATCTGTTACTCGGTTCTTAGATCTCAGTGTTCCTCCATCACAGTCCCTTCAGGCTCCATTTATCCAGTAGTAATTTCCTTTATCTGATTATCCAGGATGGGGTCTGTAATTGCCTCCCCCCCATGCTTGCAGGGATAAACTCTTCCCTCTAGTGCTTCATTAACTTGTACTCACACACTTCAATTAAAACTTGATCACCGCCCGCTTGGTTTTCTGGTACGCAAAGCCTTGGCCAGTACTGGAACACAGAGGAGAGGACATTGGGGCAAAAGGATGGCCCCAGCTTTTAGCCTTGGGGGGTGGCAAACCTCAGCGCCCCCTGACTCAGGACTCATCCCTCGAGCCCTGGGGGGATGCGTACAATTGCACCCCCTCTCTACCCACTGGTTTGCAGTCTGTGTCCCCGGGAGCCGGGAGAAACGGCTGCCATCAGCCTGCCAACCTGGAAGCGCTCTCACTTAGTACATGTTTGTTGACAACTAAGTGCAAACTGGTTTGCATTGCTTCCACATTGCTTCTCTGCCTTTGGTTCCAAACTGGAGCACTGTTTTTGACAGTACCCACACAATAACTTCCTCTAATCATGAACATTTTTTAAAGTCCTTCCTGCACCAATGCCATTTTCCTTGCATCAGCCTTTTGCAGCTGCCATTTCCCCTGCTGCACCACCAGAGGGCTTTTAAAAAAATTGTAATTGCTTCAGGGCTCTTTTTGTAGCAGGAACTCCTTTGCATATTAGGCAACACACCCCTAATGTAGCCAATCCTCCAAGAGCTTACAGTAGCCCCTGTAAGAAGAGCTCTGTAAGCTTTTGGAGGATTGGCTACATTAGTGGTGTGTCACCTAATATGCAAAGAAGTTCCTGCTACAAAAAGAGTTCTGTATAATAGCATTATAATACTACTAGCAGTAAAGCCCATTGTAAGAGCAATACAACGAGATCTAGAAAGATGTGATGTGTAACGAATGCATCAGCTTGAAGCAGGTTAACTACATATCTGTTCTTATATATAGTTGAATAGTGGGGTGGCACTGTCTGAACATTCCACACGCCCCTAAATCATTTCGCTCCATGATGTGTCACTCAGGTCCCTTCCAATTCTATAATTCTATGATTCTAACTAAGGCGCTGGAGAGCTTGGACCAAGGGCCTGATTCAGCAAAAGGCAGCTTCATGTGAGTTCACTCACTTGGTGGGGGGGAGCTGACATCGTTCCTTTCTCCTCCCTTTTATCCTCACAGCAACAACCCTGTGAGGTAGATTAGGCTGACAGTGTGCAACTGGCCTGAGGTTACCCTTGGCAGAATGGGGATCAAAACCTGTGTGTCTCCCAGATCCTAGCCTGATGCTCTGACCACTGTACCACCCTTGTTCTCATAGGCCTTCCCTGATGTTGCCTCCGGGCTCCAGGATTCAGAGCAATAGTGTCTCTGAATGTGGAGATTCCCTTTAATTACCATGGCTGGTAGCCATTGAGAGACTTATCCTCCATCAATCTATCTAATCCCCTTTTAAAGCTGTTTATTCCTGTGGCCTTCACTACATCCTCTGGCAGCGCATTCCACATTTTAATCACTCTCTGTGCAAAGCAGTATTTCCTTTTGTTCATCCTGAACCTACTGTCCATTAAGATTGGTAGCCGTGTTAGTCTGTCTGTTGCAGTAGAAAGAAGAAGAAGAAGAGGAGGAGGAGGAAGGGGGGAAGATTGGATTTATACCTGAAGGAGTCTCAGACTGGCTTACAATCTCACTGAAGAACTGAGCAGTGAGTCAGGAAAGCTGATACCTTACCACCTGCTTGAAACACTTGGCCTGCCCACAAGATTTCTTTCCGGGGAGGGGAGGGGGCATGTGTCTCTCTTTGCAAATCTTCTGCAAAGGGGGCAGGGAGACTGAGTCTCTCACTCTCTCTGCTCCCAGGACCTATTGCAAAGGGAGCTGGGTTTTTTCTTTTTTGCATGGATCTGGGCATATCTATAAAGAGTGCTCTCTCTATATATACCCACGCACGCACACACACCTTGCAAGGGAAAGAGGGTGACTCTCCTCCCTTGAGCAGGCAGCTCTCGGTTTGCAATGATGATGACACTGCTGCCACTGCTGCTTTGAGCTACCAGCCTGTGCCCTCGTGAGGGGCAGGCAAGGCTGCCAGTGGAGGGAAACCCGCCGTGCACAAAAGTTTCCTGCAGAAGCCAAGGCAAGCAGCCAGGATTGCCCTCGCAAGTCAGCCCGGAGGGGGCCCGATTTGGGCCACACTTTGCCCTTCACCTTGCCACTCTTGCAGAATCCAAAACTCTCCTGGCAGTGCCTTGGGGGGGGGGGCAAGTAGATCTCCTTCGATATTTTGCACACAGGCTGCTCCAGCCCAGAGGAAGTTGGTGGGGAGGCATGCCACTACACTGGCGACTGCCAGGCCCTCCTCTTTCACTCCTTCTCCATGCTGGCGCAAAGGTGAAGACACTCCCCCACCCCCCTGGGGGGCTGCTGGTCTTTGCCCTCTGCCTGGCCTGAAGCTGCAATCCTGCACTCAAAGCTGCCATCCAGCAAGGAGTGGGCTTTTCTGCCTCCCTCCCCCCCATTGCATTTTTCTTACCATCCACTGAAAGCCCCCAGGCAGAGGAGCTCCTGCAGCAGGGACCTCTGGGGGCACAGGGGTTAAGGCAAGAGGATCCCATTGGCTGCCTTGCTTCTGTCTCTTTCTCTCCCCCCTATTCCCCTGCTCCTACCCCCATGGCAGGGCAGTGTAGTGGCGCGCTAGCCAGGAGGCTGACAAGGCTCCGGCAAAGGGCAGGGGATCGATCCAAAATGGCACTTTAAAGGCTCATAAATCTTAATCTAGGTTACTGCAGTCATTATGCACCATTATCTTGGGCAATTACCAGTGGATTTGGGTTTCCATTCCTTAGGCCCCCTCAGCCTTTGTGTTGAATGGCTGGGGGGATCTCTCCACACGGCGAAGCAACTGTCTTCTGAGGAAAGTTTTGATGGGCACAGCTTCTGTGGGCGGGACTCAGGCAACACAGCCAGTGGATAGGGACAGCTTCTGAGTGACACATCATGGAGACAACTGATTCAGGAGTGTGTGGAATGTTCTGGAAAGTGCCATCCTAAAACATAATTATTATATGTAGAGATAGTGCTGTGACACTACAGCAGTATACTAATTAAAAAAAAAAAAACAGAAAAACCTGTGGTGGTGCAGTGGGCAGAATGCAGGGCAGATTTTGGCTAGTGGAGGAAAGTACTGAGAAAACTCCCATGTGGGATTTGATCCATTACAAACAAATCTGCATTCACAACAGCAGTGAATGCAGAACAGAGAATCCTTACCATGTGGAAGTAGCCTTCATTGGAAGTGGGTTGGCTGAAGTGTCTAGATGGGATGCTTAATCTGTGGTGGCTCAGTTGTGCATGGATGTCACTGCTAGTGAACCAGCTCTCAGATGTGGTGTTGTTCTGGGTGATAGATTACTGCCCTAGAGCAGAAATGCAATGTGAGGCAAGATGGATGTTTTAATTGAGAATTGTCAAGACTCAAAACTTCTTGGGGAAGTATATAGTGATGAATTCAGCTTGGAAACATGATTCCTCTACAAATGGAATGACAGAAGGGTCCACCTTACTATCACAGTAGATCCTTGCCATTCATGGGGAATCCATTCCTGGGATCACTGTAAATGGTGAAATTTGTTTTGTTTCCTCCCAGTAGCAAAACAACCTGAAAAATTTAATAATACAATGATTATGCCTACAGCACACTAGGAGTAAAAACAGACTGGGAAAACATCATGATCAGACTATGAACTATGAATAACTGAAATACTGAATCATGTATCCATGAATGTTGGGGGTCCACTGTACATTATTTTCCCTGAAGATGCTTTCAAATGTGTTGAAGAATGTGTAGGGAATACTCTTTTAAAGTATGTTTGCCTCTATTTGGCTTGGTTCTGATTTTTTTTGTGTGGACCTCCTTTTTGAGTTTACTATCCAAGAACTCGAGGAAGTCTGTGCATAATGCATATGCTCAGAACATCACTGGAGGCAGTAGACCAGGTGAATGGAACTGGAGGGTGTGTATGAACCTCTTTAATTTCAAGTTCAAAATCCTTTTGCCAAAGGTGCTTAGACAGATTCATGGAGGACAAAGTCCTGGCTATTAGCTATGATGGCAAAATGGAATCTCCCTTTTGGATGCAGTGTACCTCTGAATACTGACTGCTGAGAAGCAACATCAGAAGGCAGCTTTGGACTCTGTGCCCCTGTTTGTAGACTTTCTGGGGAGTCTGGCTGGCTCCCATGGGAAACAGGATGCTGGACTATATTATTTTTTATTTAGATATTTCTACTCCATATTTCTCCTGAATGGGAATTAAAACTTACTTACAATTATGGTAGCCAACAGGCCTGGAAGGAAATGTCCAGTCCCTTTAGAAGAGGCTTAATGGGATGCTTATTACCAGATGAGGTTATTTATGTACCTGGGTGCTTCACAGCTTCAACTGCCCATTTTTACCTACCAAGCCTCTATTAAAGGGCCAGGACACTGTTCTTCAGACTTGTTGGAAACCCTACTTACAACAACATTCACTCCTACTGCACTTCAGCCTCACAGCAATCCTGTGAGGTGGATGAGGCTGAGAAAATGACTGGCCCAAGGTCACCCAGTGAGCTTCCATGGCAGAGTGGGGATTCAAACCTTGGTCTCCTACATTCTAGTCCAGTGCTGTAATCACTACACTACACTGACCATTGGTCTGATCCAGCAGAGTGTTTCTTATATTTGTTGTCTGAGCTTTTTTTAGATGATCTGAGCCTAGGAACACAAATCACCTGTCATTTAAAACTGCTAAACTGTATCAGGTACCCGAAAACCTCTAGGATAATCTGTTGTCTACAGAACAGAGAAGATACTGAAAAATGTATGTGGATTGAATTAGTGATGGAAGCAAGGGGGATGAACCCCATATGAGCTTCCTTCCATCCAGTGATGGGGAATTGCTGCCCCATGTGACATGAACCTTTCTCAACCAGAGCTCCTCTTTCACCTCAGGTGCTTCCCAATGAGTGATTGCTTGGCTTTGCTAATTAGCTTTCCAATGGGACTCACACACAAGAAATATTTTCCCCAGGATGCTGTTCTGGAAATGTTTTTTGAATCTGGGTGAGAGCCTGCCCTCCAGGTCTAATGAGGGCATTCTGCATGTGGCTGCTGCAAGGGATGAATTTTCAGAGAGAGAGAGAGAGAGGCCTTTTCTTGAATAAACCCTTTTCTCTGTTTCTGAAGCTCTGCAGAATCCTTTACAGTTATGTGGTAGAAGAACAGTCACACAGAATGACTTTTGTGTGGAGAGTTTCCAAAAGATTCCCATGTCAAAAAGATTCCTGTGTCAAAATATGAGACACCGGAACTTCCTGTTGGAACTCCGAGTGTGTTTTATTCACTCTAATCAGCAGATGGGGGATATGGATTGAGGCTATGGTGTTTGGGAAGGGGAAGTTAACTTTTCTCGTCTGCACTGTTTCCCCAGTTGAAAATGATACACAAATCTGCCTGTATGCTCCCATTGCCAAATTAGAAACTCACAGTTGGAGTCCAACGAGTTAGATGAATATCTGTTTAATGCATTGAAACAGGGAATACAGGGCTGAATGCCTGAGCACCTCAGCAATTCCAAAGCTGTATTCTGCCATAACCAGGAAGGGCAGAAGGTCTTATACCCCAAATGACATCACATATAGTTTATACATTAAAGAATCTCTAACTGGTACCAAGCAGTTAACATCACACAAGCATCATTTGACTTTAAACCTTACTATTGGTCTCTCATGTATTGTCAGTGATTACATTTGTTTATCTGCTCTTCAGAGCAATGGGAACATTAGGGAACACTGAGAACCTTTCTGACCTTAATGAAGCTAGTCTCTCTTTCCCTTGCTTCTGGGGAGCTGGGTGATAAGGGTTATGATTCACATTCAACTTCGCTCTTGACATCCTTGCAGTTTGTTGAATACACATGCCATTCTTATTACATCTTAATTCTATCCCCAGAAGCCTCTAATAATGCTTTTCCTTAATATATATAGCTTCATATACAAAAGGTGAAGTTATGAAATATATTCTACTATAAGCTTCTCTACTCAAAATATTCTAGGTTACATACCAAGATCTGGATCTATTATAATTAAACTTTTGAAGGCACAGTGGCAGCTGTCAATATATAAACATGTCAGAGGAAATGTCAGACCCCACATTCAGAAATCACATTAATTTTTCCCTTGTCCTACAATCCTCCCTCTTGGTGAAATGACCATCTTAAGGCTCATTGCCACCATCAAGAGCTGTTTCCACTGGAACTGAGCGCTCAGGATCCTCAGCCCAATATCTGGCAACCATCATCATTTGCTCAACTCTTGAGCTGGGGGTTCTGGGGACTGTGGAAGCACAACAGGCTATTATGGTAGGGGTACATTGTATACAAAGACAAATCCCAAAAAGCAGTAAAATTCCTACCAGAACGTTAACACAGTATAAACAGTAGATACCAAACCAGTGAACCAAATCCCGAACCAATCCCCCCACCCATGAGAAGGTATAATTCCTTTTGAAATGTCTTGGATATTCTTGATGTTTTGTTGAATGGAGGCTGAATGATCACTCAGGTTCAAGTAACACATGCCCTCAAATTCAGCAGAGTTACGTCCTGCCTTGAGTAGCAGGTAGTCTATAGCCATTCTATATTGGATGGTGGCTTTCTCGGTGTTGTGGAGGTCTGCCAGCATATTTCCCAAAGCCTGGGATGTGTTATTCATTAAAAGAGTCAGTCTACAAGCAAGGGCATCAATACTTTCAGAATTAATGGTGGCCAGGACAGGGACCCTGACCAGAGAGGCAGCCAGGGCAGTGGATTCACCAGTGGAAAACAATCTCATTGAGGGGTCACATTTCTCATCGATCTCAGTATAACTGCACTTAGGGCAGGAATGAACAGTTGTAGTTTTCCAAGAAGTCAGGAAGGTTGTTAGGTGGCCATAGGCACAAGGGCTGCCCAGGATGTTGCCAGGCACATAGGAATAAGCAATTAATCTACAAAACAGGAACCATCCTCGGGAGAGTATAGTGTGCCGGGCATAAGATGGAGTGGATTCTGTCAGGTTACACTTGAGTTGATGATTGGTGACATTGAAGCAGGCAGATTTTTCCCTTGAAAAACAGGCAGAGATCAGCAGGTATGACTTTGGCAACTTTGACAGCAAACATGTTCTTGGTGAATAGCTGGACTTGGTTGCCCCATTCTGGGTTGGGGTCAAGGGTTGGACCATGATGGTCCATCAAGCTGGGTGGATTAGTGTCTAATTCTTTCAGGCTACTGGGACTCCCCAGAGCAGGATGCAAACAGATCATGGGCATTCGTCCCACTGTGAAGACAAAATTAGCTGAGATTCAGGCGTTGTGCAAGACTTATCCAGACATTTTGGTAGTGGTCCCACTGGGAGTCTTGGGCAATGACGAACAGGGTGCAGGTGAACAGGAATGCTGAAGTCTCATTCTCTATTATTGCGCAGTCTGAGCAGGCAGGTGGAACCACTCTCTTTCTCCCCTCTTGAAAAAGTATAACAGACTAAAAACAAGATCTGCAGTTCACTGGTGGTGAAACAGATAGCAGAGATCATCCAGGGCCTCAATGCTCCAGGGTTCCTGTGATGCAGGCACTGGGCTGTCAGTGGTCGTTCTGGTCCTGATTTTGTTTTATGTCCTCTGCGTTGTATCTCCTTTGTTGTATCTCCTCTACAGCAACTCTTGGATCTGAGGGGGCTGGTCTGTAGTGGCTGAAGAAGATGTAGCAGTTGAGGGTGTGGCTGATTCAGTTGGTGTGGCTGGTGGTTCATCAGGACCTGCCACCTTCTTTACACGGGTATGGTGGACCCAGCCATCTGGTGCAGTAGTCTTTATTGAGCTGTCAGAGGCCAGGAGGACTTGGAAAGGACCTTTCCACTGGGGCTGCAGAGGTTCATGCTTCCAACACTTAAGGAGTACCCAGTCACCGAGCTTGAACAGATGGATGGGATATCCATACGGGAGGGATTGGATACATGCTGCAGCCCTATGGAGGGAAGAAAGACAAGACTGCAGAACAGCCACGTGGTCAGCAAGTATTTTATCACCTATAACGGTATTAACCTCACCCCTTGCTGAAACATAAGGAAAGGGCTTGCCATAAACTAACTCAAAAGGAGAAAGCCCCAACCACCCCTTTGCACAACATAAATTCTGGTGAGGGTGATCGGGAGCATCTCAGTCCATTTGGAGGAAGTCTCCAAGCAAAGTTTTGTCAGGGTCATCTTCAGAGTTCTGTTGAGGCACTCGATTTGGCCGCTAGACTGACATCTCCAGGCAGTGTGCACTTTCCACTGGATCCCCAGGGCTTGGGCAACCTGTTGGACCACCGCCCTAGTAAAGTGACTTCCTCTATCTGAATTTAAAGCCAGGGGTAAGGCAAAACGTGGTATAATGTCATTTATCAGGTATTTGGCCACATTCTTGGCTGATGGTGCGATGCAGGGAAAAGCTTCAGGCCATCCTGTCAGTTGATCAACAAAACCCAGAAGATATTTATAATGTCCAGATTTGGGGAGTTCTGTAAAGACCACTTGCAGGGTCTCAAAGGGGCAGAAGACCCAGAGTCTCGCACTCATGGATACAGCCAGTCCCTTCTTGGCATTGACTTTCTGGCAGGCTATGCAGGCTTTAGCTGTTCTCTGTGATTCTTGAAAGAGTCCAACAGCAATAACAGAGTGAAGGAGGGTCTCTGCCATGGCTATTCCGCCGTGGTGGGTTGACTAGTGATAATCATCGAGGATCTTGGCTAACAGGGTGCGTGAGAGCCAGATCTGGCCCTCTGGGTTGATAAACCAGCCTTGGTTGTCTTCGGCTGCACCTTATTCTGTTGCATATTGTCGTTCTTCTTTAGTGTAAGCTGGTCGGTCGGGCAGGTGGAAGGGTGGAATCAGGGCAAGCTGTGAGCAGCCTATGGGTTTCAGGGTAGCTGCTTTGGCGATTTTATCTGCGCGGTGGTTGCCACGTGCTTCCGGGCAATTCAGAAACTGGTGAACACAAACATGTACGATGGCAACTTTAGCTGGGAGGTGAATATCTTCCAAAACTGCAAGAATTTGTTGTTCATGTGTGACAGGCTTTCCGTTGGTTGTTAGAAAGCCCCTCTCTTTCCACAGGGTGCCAAAGGCATGAGCCACTCCAAAGGCATATTTAGAGTCTGTATAGATGGTGGCTCATTTACCTTCTGCAAGTTGAAGAGCCCTGTCCAGGGCATGCTGTTCTGCCAATTGAGCAGACCAAGATGAAGGGAGAACGTGGGCTTCCAGTACAGAGTGTTCAGTGCAGACTGCATATCTTGTGTGGCGGATCCCATCTTGCATGAAGGAGCTGCTGTCCACAAACAGTTCTATATCTGGGTTGCATAGAGGCTCATCTCAGATATCTATGCGGCTGATGGTCTGTCTCTTCTGGGATGAGGAGGAGTGTGGCAGGATTGAGCTGGCTACATGCTTCAAAAATGTCCCCTGAGCTGCTTAACTATGGTGGTGTTGGTGGGGAATCAAGCATTATACTCCTGTTTCTCCCCCCCCAAAAAAACAAACCCAAAGTCAACCAGGAAGCATTTTTGATCAGGGAAATGGTGCAGATGGGAAAAGTTAATACCCCCCTTTGTATGATGATCCATCTAAACTGTATCATACCACTTAAAGCCATCTTTGGCTTGTCAAACACAGTTTAAGAATCATTGCTATAAAGGATAACTACAACATGATGTCAGATAAACTGCCATGTTTTACTACCTTAGACACTGTTCCCATAGTTTTGTTTTAATTAGCTTACACGCATGCACATAGTTTGCTTGCTGAAACTGTGGGAGAACTCCTTGCTGCCAACTGCTATCTAAGTGGCCTTGAACAAGAGGCAAAGGCATGTCTTCCCAGGCGGTGGAAATATTTTGCCTTCTGATAGTGGGAAGGAGGGGGCCATTCTCCCGGTCATTATGTAAACTCCCGCTGGGAGAATTCCCGCGCGCACGCTCAGATTTCATTTGCTAGTTCTGCTACTGCATCATATTATATCTGTAGGGCTTCATACTTGGTGGGGTATTCCTGACAATAACTCTGCTACCAGTGACAACCTACTTGTATTCCAATAAAGCATATCTTTCTTGTGAAGAGTGCCTGGACCTGCTTGTTGTTGACCCTGACAGAAATTGTCAGGAATCTCGTCTCTCCCCTGGGTCGTATCTCTCCTGCCTGAGATGAGTGACTCCAGTGGAGGTGGTGCCTCCAACCACGATGGCTCCGACTACCACAGCGGCTCCGACTACCACGGCAGTGCCTTTTAACCCCCCAGCCACCACTGGAGGGGGGTCCCTGCCTTGACAGGATCCAGGATCCCTATGTCGACGGTGGCAGGACCAGTATATAGCCCGGCTGGGCCAACCATGGCGGCTGGCGGAGCCATCCCGAGACTTACAATGCCTTTTATTCCACTACAACTGGATAAAGGAATTACGTACCACAAACCACGGGACTGGGCTAGGCACCTGAGGGATTCCACGCATACCACCTGGTCGTTGCCCAGGAGTCAAAGCCGAGATAGTCTGTTCAACCCCCGCCCAAGTGTGGGAAGCTTTGGGGCAACTCCAAGTCGACCTATCAAAGTCCCTCCGAAGCAAAGCCTGTGTAGGGATGTGGACTCCCGCCTGGATAGCCTAGAAACTGATTGCCGCATGATAATGCGGGACTTGGGACACTTGTTGCAAACGATGATGGCCCAGGCAATACAGACCCATTTGGTGGCTCAACCGAGGGGGTCAGTCCTACGCCCTCCAGCCCCCCCACCTGCTCCAGTGTTACCCCCTCCTGGATCACCGCCGGGTCCCCGGTTGCCTCCGCCAGGGTCACCCCCAGCCATCCCTCTGGTTGTGCCCCCGGTTGTGCCTCCGGTTGGACCACCGGTTGTGCCTCCAGGTCAGCTGGTGCTGGTACCAGCACCTCCACCGGTACCAGCACCTCCGCTGCCCGGGGCACCCCCCCCCAGAGGCTCCCCTGGTGATGCCCCAACCAAAGGACTTATTGGACATCACTTTTGATGGGGACCCAGAGAACCTCTCCTTTTTCATCTTGCAAGTCATGAAGTTCATTCAACGTTGGGCTCACCTTTTCCAGGATGAGGAGCAGCAGGTGGATTTCATCACCTCCTGACTGAGAGGGATAGCTACAAGCTGGTATGTGTCTTTGCATGACCTAGACACGGTGGAATTAGGGAGTGTTGATGCATTCATGTGGGCCCTGAGAGCACGCTTTGAAGATCGTACAGCAGCGGAGAGGGCAGAGGCCTTCCTCCGTACTTTCAAGCAGGGCAAACTCTCCGTGAGGGAATACTCCACAGAATTCCAACACCATGCCGCCAAGGTCCGTGACTGGTCTGATCCGGTTTTGGCCCACCAGTACTGGTTGGGGCTCTCCTCGGACATTAGGAACAAATGTCATGAGCTCCCAAGAACCGCGTACATTGAATAGCTGGATGGAGGAGGCTGAACGAGCAGAGAGTAGACTACGCAACATGAAGTTGGATAATGCGGTTGTAGTGAGCAGATAGACCATTGCACCTCACCCGAAGCCCAGACCACCCCAGCCGAAGAGTTCCCTTAGGGATCAATGCATGAAGCAAGGTCTCTGCCTGAGATGTGGAGAGAAAGGGCACTATGCCGCCTCTTGTCCCGGGGTCGAGGCTCCCAAGGTACCGGCCCAGGAAGATGATAAACGCCGCACTGGAACCCCGTTGAAGCAAGGAACAGCCAAACCATGGAATCCCTGGGCTCTGTACGCCAATACGGAGTACCTGGAACATGAGGCGAGTGATGAGGAGCCGGCAGGAAACGAGCAGGTCCTGTTGTAAGTGGCGCAGCACAACAGGACCGGTCCCCAGAGGCGCCCAAAGTGGTGAGCAATTACCCACCCCTCTTTTTTGTGACTGTGATTATTATGAACCCGGCCATGAAGACACATAGTAGGGTTCATGGGCTCATAGACTCGGGGTGCGGGAGGGATCTCATCAACCCCTACCTAGTGTCCAGTTTGGATGCGGCTCTGGTCCGCCTGGCAGAGCCCATTGTTTTCACCCAAATGGATGGGTCACCTATGAAAGAGCCCTGTAGGTTCGAGACTTTGCCTTTGCAGGTGGGAGCAGGTGATCACTGGGAGCATCGCCCCTTTGTGGTAGCGCCGGGGGGCAAATTCCCTTTGGTGCTGGGCAGCCCATGGCTCCACGGTCACGATCCATATATTTTGTGGGAGGATGGCATTGTCCGTTTCATCTCTCTTAAGTGCACCAATCACACATGGGACCCAGCGTGGAGTGTACCACCAGACACTGAGCCACCAAGGGCTTGTTTGGCTGTTGAGGAGCTGGCTCAGATCCCCACGGAATACAGTGACTTATCCAGGGTGTTTGAGGAGGAGGAAGCTGACGAGCTCCCCCCTCACTGCAACTCAGACTGTGCAATCAAGTTGCTTCCAGGACAGAAAATGCCCAAAGGAAAGATTAACGCCATGAGCCCTATGGAAAAGGAAGAGTTGCAGTAATTTGACAAAAATCTTGCTAGAGGATTTATTAGATCAGCGTCCTCCCCATTTACTGCCCCGGTTCTCTTCTGCAAAAAGAAGGATGGGGGGCTCCGATTATGTACAGACTACCGAGATTTGAATGCTGTCTCCACAACCAACGCGTACCCAAGCCGCTGATTAAAGACCTCCTCGCAGAGGCAATTTTTTTTGAAAACTAGACTTGAGGGATGCTTACTTCCGTGTACGCATCCGGCAGGGGGATGAATTCAAGACGGCATTCAATACTCCCTTAGGACAGTTCGAATGCTGGGTGATGCCATTCGGGCTCCAGGGGGCTCCAGGAGTATTTATGAATTTGATAAATGAAGTGTTGCATAAGCACCTTGTTAATGGGGTGGTCATTTATTTGGATGATATCTTGCTGTACTCCCCTGATTTGGAGTCCCACGTTCAGTTGGTGAGGGAGGTGCTCCAAACGTTACTCAAGCATAAACTGTTTGTCAAACTCTCCGAATGCGAGTTCCATCGCACGTGCATTGACTTTCTGGGGTACTGTATATCACCAAAGGAGCTTGAGATGGACCCCAAAAAAGTGCAGAATGTGCTAAACTGGGAACCCCCAAAGACTCGCAAGCAGCTCCAGAGTTTCCTCAGGTTCGCCAATTTCTACCGCCACTTCCTGCCCCACTTTGCCCAAGTTAGTTTACCCCTGACCGATCTCTTGAAAACTAAAGGCAAGGGGGCCGGGGCTACCAAACACAGGGCACAGTTAGACTGGAACCCCAAGTGTCAGAAGGCATTTGAGCAACTAAAGGCTCTGTTTACCATGGAACCGGTATTAGCACACCCCGACGAAACAAAAAAAATTGTAATCCAAGTGGATGCATCTGATACTGCCACGGGGGGGGGGCGATCCTACAAGAAGGCTCTGATGGCCGACTCCATCCCCTGGGATATGTGTCCCGCAAGTTCAATGACAGAGAAAGAAATTGGCCCGTGTGGGACAAGGAAGCAGGGGCCATCCGTTTGGCCCTTGCCACATGGCGGCATTGGTTGGAAGGGGCCTGAGTTCCCTTTGAGGTCTGGACTGATCATAAAAACCTTGAGGTCCTTCAAAAACCCCGGAATCTCAACGCCAAACAATTCCGGTGGGCTGAATTCTTCTCCAAATTCCAATTCACTCTGCACCATTTCCCCGGGCAGTCAAATTCTTTAGCAGATGCGCTTTCCCGCCTTCCCCAGTATGACAGCAAGAGGGTGGAAGTCCATGAATCATTTTTTACTCTGTCCCAAGCGGGGCAGTAGTGACTCATAAACAGGTGTCCCGGGGACTAACCCAGTTACCTGATGAGACCCTTTGGGAGGAGAAGTTTGCAAAGGCTATAACTGAGGAGGAAATACATGGCCTGCAGTCGTTGGGGACCTTAGACCGCCAGAAAAATGGGTGTTGGTATAAAGGCGAGAAACTGTTTGTCCCGGATGCTTTGAGTATGGAGGTTTTGCAAGCAGTCCATGGATCCAAGCTGGCAGGTCACTTTGGCTTTGTTAAATCCTTGCATCTGCTGCAAAGGCGTTTCTGGTGGCCGCAGATGTGAAAGGACTTGTCAGTTTTCGTGCAATCTTGCCAAATGTGTAGTATGTGTAAACCAAGGGGGGGTAAGCCCCCAGGTCTCCTCCAACCGTTGCCAACACCCTGGAGACCCTGGGAAGTCATATCAATGGATTTCGTTACAGACTTACCCCCTAGCAAACAAATGACTGTGATTTGGGTGGTGGTAGACTTGTTCTCCAAACAGGCACATTTCATTCTGTTCCCAGGGTTGCCCACTGCCCGCTCTCTGGCAAAAGCGTTTCTACACCACATCGTACAGTTACACATGCTGCCAATTAAGATCATTTCGGACTGCGGGACTCAATTTGTTTCAAAATTTTGGGGAGAACTGATGGCCCTCCTGGGAATAGAATGGGCTCTGAGTAGTACCTACAACCCAGAAACGGATGGGCAAACCGAGCGAGTGAATCAAACCCTGGAGCAATACCTCAGGTGTTTTACAAATTTCCAACAAGATGACTGGTCTGAACTCCTTCCATTAGCAGAATTCTGCTACAACAATACGTGGCACACCTCTACTGGGGTCTCTCCTTTCAAAGCGGCTTTAGGGTATGACAGCCCTCCCCTGCCCTTCCTTCAGTCTAATCCGGGGACGGAGGGGGAAGCTGCTGACTGGTGTAAAAAACTCAAAGACTCTTGGCCGAGCATTTGCGAAGCACTTGAGGTGGCTAAGGCAACATATAAAGCCCAGGCTGACAGAAAGAGGGTGGAGGGTTGGGATCTGCAGCCTGGAGAATATGTGTATGTCTCAACTAAG
This sequence comes from Gekko gecko, assembly GCA_029375565.1. Taxonomy (NCBI): domain Eukaryota; kingdom Metazoa; phylum Chordata; class Lepidosauria; order Squamata; family Gekkonidae; genus Gekko; species Gekko gecko. Next base: position 208,708,221 of record JAPDNY010000005.1, on the reverse strand, counting down.
AACTTAAAACTTCTGCAAAGGTCAAGGAAACTGGCATGGAAGTACATAAGGCCATTTAAAATCCATAGACTGATCAATAAGGTGACTGTTGAACTCAAATTACCCAAGAGTCTTAAACATATTCATCCAATCTTCCATTTCAGTCTACTAAAGCCAAGTCAACCTCCCAACAGATGGCGTCCTGAAGTCCTGGCACCGCTGCCTCTTTTTGTGGATGGTGACGAACACTACGAAATCTCTGCTATCTTGGACTCTAAACTCAAATGTGGCCAACTGTATTATTTGGTTGAATGGGTACATTTTGGTCCGCAACACAGGGAATGGGTGAAAGTAACTGACATTAATGCCAATAAATTGATAAGTGATTTTCATTGCCGTTTCCCGGGGAAACCGGGAGACCCTTCCCTAAGTCCTTAAAATTGTATGATGTAATCATAGGGGGGCAGGATGTCAGATAAACTGCCATGTTTTACTGCCTTAGACACTGTTCCCATTGTTTTGTTTTAATTAGCTTACACGCATGTGCATAGTTTGCTTGCTGAAACTGTGGGAGAACTCCTTGCCGCCGACTGCTATCTAAGTGGCCTTGAACAAGAAGCAAAGACATGTCTTCCCAGCCGGTGGAAATATTTTGCCTTCTGATAGTGGGAAGGAGGGGGCCATTCTCCCGGTCATTATGTAAACTCCCGCTGGGAGAATTCCTGCGCACGCACTCAGATTTCATTTGCTAGTTCCACTACTGAATCATACTATATCTGTAGGGCTTCATACTTAGTGGGGTATTCCTGACAATAACTCTGCTACCAGTGGCAACCTACTTGTATTCCAATAAAGCATATATTTCTTGTGAAGAGTGCCTGGACCTGCTTGTTGTTGACCTTGACACATATTGGTATACAGCAAGTTTCCCCAAAAGGCCAAATAGGGGCCCCCTGGGGCTCTTTCAGGATGGAAAAATGGAAAAGAGGAACCAAGGACTCCCATTTCTGGAAAATGAGTTCCAAGCATAGAACTTCCCAACCTTATCTCTCCACCAGACCTGAGGGCAAACCTTGAAAAAAATATAACATGCAGCTAGGTCCTCAGGCTGAACCATGGGCAAAAAAGATCTTCCACAGGAAAGATGGCAGCAGAGTCCATTGTTATTCAGACCAGTGAACAATCCTGATTTGGGGGACTTCCGGCTGGGGAAAGATGGCGATTTGAAGCACCCTGTAATCACTCAGGGTGGACGGCCATCCTTTGACAGTTTGGGCAGTTTCCGTGCCCAACGCAGCTTACCCCAGGCAGGGGTAAGATGAGCAAACATCGAAGACCCAAGAGAGAGTTGAGATTGGCGAGAGATAAGCCTGGAGGGGGCTTGTTCCTTGCTTTGATTTCCTCTCAGAAGCGGACATTGCAATCATGTCTACAGGTACGAGCCGGGCTGGAATTCCAGCTTAAAACCGCCACCCCCGATCTCTTAAGACAAGAAGGAAAAGGTATAAAGGAAGAAGCATTGCGTACACCTAGAGGAAACAAAGAAGGTAACTAGAAACCATTTTGCTTACCAGGACTAGTAAGGAGCGACTTTTTAAAACAACCGGAGAAGCGCTTAGAGCAAAAGAATACTGACTGTGTATTTTCCCGTTAAGAAAAGTCGCGTATTAAAGCTAAAAACAGTAAAAGAAAAGTTTGTTTACCATTCCTGTGGCTTGTGGAGTGATAAGGAGCTGGGAACTGCGCTTCTTACCACGAGACTTGCTGGCTGGGAAGTCCCAATCAACAAAGCGCATAACCGGAAGTAACAACCATAATTAGAGGAGACAAGAGGACTCTAGTGGACGGGCTTGAGGAGGACTTGTCTCTAAAAAGGAAGTGTCATTCCGGAAACACTGGGGGACAAGAGTAGCAGACGGACCGGAACCACTGGAGGACAAGAGAAGTAGACGGACCGGAAGAAACACCAGGAAGTAGTTGATTTTGACCTTTTACCATAGAGAAAAGACGCCCGCCATTTTGAGGAGGACTAGTCTGTTTAAAAACTTTAAACTGAAATTGCCAAGTTACTAGCCAAATTGGTGAAGCGAAAATAAGGCGATTCGGTTAGGCATTTGAAGCACAGAAGATTAAGGTTATTGGATCCTATTTGCTACATGTTTTGTTACTTGCTAACGGAACTGTATTGGGCTGTCTAGTTTGGTGGACTGAGTCTTTAAAAACGAATCTAAGGTCAAGACAAAGAGCGGACTCGTGGTCCTCACCGAGAATGTCAATGAAAAAAGATAAGGACTGGCAATTGGCTATGGAGGCAATGGAGAAAAGGATGATGGAAGTGATACAAGGATTAGGGAAACAAATGGAGACAAACTTAGACAAAGGAGTTACTGAGCTTAAGAATGAGTTTAAAAATGAGATTGCAGGTATTACCAAGGAGTTACAGAGTCTTGCACAAAAATCTACTGATATAGAGAACAAGATGCAAGTGATGGAAAAGAACGTTCAGACAGTGACAAAAGAGACCTATAGAATTGATATAATGATGGAATACAGAGGAATGGAGACACGCCTCAGGTTGAGAGGTATTGAAGAAAGCTTGAATGAGGATATCTACAAGATAACTACTGAAGCTTTGTCAGATTATTTAAAAATTGAGGAAGAAGAAATGAAGTACAATATTGATTTGATCTACAGAGTGAATTCACTATATGCCCAGAAGAAAAATTTACCAAGAGATAATAGTCCAGTTTGTAACCAAGAGAATGGAAGAGGAGATCTTCAGAAAACAATTTCAAGATCCATTAGAAATTGACAGGAAACAGATAAGAATTTTGAAAGAGCTGCCAAAGGCAATTATCCAAGAAAGAAAGAAGTTCAAGCAGCTGACAGACAAGCTGAAACAAAAGAATATGAAGTTCAGATGGGAGATTCCACAAGGACTGAGTTTCAGCTTCCAAGGAACGAGGTACACGATTAAGGATCGTGACCAGATGGTGAAATTTATAGTGGACAATGTAAAAGAGTTTGGGGATAAATAAAAGTATACCAACATGGATTACAAATTTATTTCTTGGAATGTAAATGGACTAAATTCACCCAATAAGAGAAAGATAATTAGGCATTGGCTGGAAAAACAAAAGTGTAATTTAGTTGGCCTCCAGGAAGTTCATATCAAGAAACAGGACTATAAATTTTTAATTAACAAGAAGCTGGGTGAAGAATTTGCTTCATTGGCAACGAAGAAAAAGAAAGGAGTGGTATTGTATATTAAGAAAGAGCTGGAACCCAAAGGAATTTTTAAGGACAATGAGGGAAGATATATAGCTGTGGAAGTTGTTTTACACGACAAAAAAACATTGGTGGTTAACATATATGCACCAAATGGATCAAAAGATAAATTTTTCAGAGACTTGATGCTGGAACTGGACCAAGTGACTTATGACTGAATTATTTTGATGGGAGACTTTAATGGGACGATCAGTAACAAATTAGACCAGAAAACAAAAAGACCAAATGAAAAACTGGGGAAACTCCCGAAGGTCTTTTTCGAATTAATGGAACAAGAAAATTTGGAAGGCGGATGGAGAAAATGGAACCCGAAAGGTAAAGATTATACTTTTTACTCTAGCAGACATGACTCCTTCTCCAGGATAGATATGATATGGATGTCAGGAGAACTTGTGTTTAAAACACGTAAAGTTGAAATAATGCCAAGGATTAATTCGGACCATAATCCACTATTATGGACATCCAATCAAAGAGAAAAACAATTTAGATGGAGGCTGAATGAAGACTTATTGGACAAACAGAACATAATTGAAAATTTACATAAAGAGACAAAATATTTTTTTCAGACAAATTTAAACCAAGATTCTCATATCCAAATGGTGTGGGATGCATATAAAGCTGTGTCGAGGGGAATACTAATTGCATGGAATGCCAAAGAGATAAAAGAAAAGAGAGCACAACAGAGATACTTTGTGGAACAGATTAAAATGAAAGAGAATGAATTAAAGAAAAGACAGGAAAAAAGAAAATATTGAGAGAGATACAAATTTTACAAGACCAATTAAATGTTATATTGAATCAAGAAGTTTACTGGAACTTAAAGAAACTTCAACAAAAATCTTTTGAAGGAGCTAATAAACCAGGAAGATATTTAGCTTGGCAACTTAAGAGAAGAAAAGAAAGAAAGATCATAAGCAAACTTGTGACAGGAGATAAAGAAATAGTGGACTGCAAAGGGATAAAGAGAGAATTTTTTAAATATTATGCAAAACTCTTCCATGTAAATCCGACAGATCAAGTGAAAGTCCAGGAATACTTGCAGAATTTAAAAATGGCTGGCCCTGTTGGAGAAATGAAAGAAATGCTTAACAACCCCATTACTACAGAAGAAATTTATAAAGCAATTGAAGATGTCAAATGGGGGAAAGCTCCAGGCCCGGTTGGCTTTTCAGCCAAATTTTACAAAAAATTAAAAAAGGAGATAGCCCCTGTTTTTCAAACTTTGTCAAATGAAATCAGAGATACGGGGAAAATACCAGATTCGTGGAAGGAAGCAACCGTCTCTCTGATTCCAAAAGAAGCACAAGATTTAACAAATGTGAAGAACTATAGACCAATTTCGTTACTGAACAATGATTATAAGTTATTCGCCAAAATCATAGCTGCGAGACTAAAAACATATTTGAGAGACTTAATTGCAGGAGAACAAGCTGGATTTCTACCTGATAGACAAATAAGGGATAGCATCAGGTTGGTTGTAGATGCGATTGAATACTACGATAAACATCCAGAAAAGGAGGTTGGTTTTTTCTTTGTGGACGCAGAAAAAGCGTTTGATAATTTGAACTGGGATTTCATGTTTAAAGTTATGGAAAAAATGAATATCGGTGAGCCTTTCTTGAAGATAATCAAGGCAATATATTCTGAACAAAAAGCAAAGATAGTGGTCAACAATGAAACAATGGATTTTTTTAAACTGCAAAAAGGAACAAGGCAAGGTTGCCCACTTTCTCCATTATTGTTTATATGGATTCTAGAGGTTCTGCTTCGGAACATTAATGAAGATAAAGAAATTAAAGGCCTGACTACAAAAGGATTTACATACAAGTATAGAGCCTTTGCAGATGATGTTATGTTTATAGCAGAGGAACCACTGAAAACCATACCACTTTTACTACAGAAAATAAAAGAATTTGGAGACCTAGCAGGTTTTTATGTAAATAAACAGAAATCCAAAGTAATGTGTAAAAACATGACGAGCCCTAAACAAATGAAGTTGCAGAGACTTACAGGCTGTGAAGTAGTGAGAAAAACTAAATACCTAGGCATAGAGGTGACAATGAAGAACATTGATCTCTTTAAAAATAACTATGAGAGACTGTGGGCCCACATGTTAAAAGATATGGAAAAATGGGATAGACTCAATTTATCCTTGCTGAGCAGAATTTCAGTGGTTAAAATGAACATCCTGCCACATCTCATGTTTTTTATTTCATACGATTCCTATTGTAAAAGATGTGAAGGTATTTAATTGTTGGCAAAAGGATATCTCTAAATTTGTGTGGGCAGGGAAAAAACCAAGAATTAAAATGAAAATTTTATGTTATGCAAAGGAAAGAGGTTTTCAATTACCAAACTTTAGACTCTATCATGATGCAGTCTGTTTGACCTGGTTAGAACAATGGGTTACTTTGGAAAACAGGAAACTGTTGGCATTGGAAGGACATGATTGTAGGTTTGGTTGGCATGCATATCTTTACTATGACAAGTCAAAAATGGACATTTTTTTTAAACATCATTATATTAGAAGGACCCTTTTTGACACATGGGTTATGTATAAAAACTTTTTTCCTGAAGAAAAACCAATGTGGATAGTACCTGCCGAAGTGATAAAACCATTTTCGGAGTATAAAGGACAAGATTGGTTGAAATATAGGGATCTGTTGAGACATGAAGGGAAGCTATTTGTGTTAAAGCCAGAAAGTGATCTTGACTTTAAATATGATTGGTTGCGGTATAGACAGATATTGGATCTATATAAGTCTGATTAAAAAATGGTTGGTTTTAGGGGAGACTATACTGAAATAGAAAAGGTATGACTGGAGGGAGGGCAGAAAATGATATTGAAAATGTATAAAATTTTGTTTAAATGGTATGCTGATGATGAGGTGGTTAAAGAGCAAATGATAAAATGGGCAATTAACATGAACAAGGAAATACCAATGTCATCTTGGGAATTTCTATGGAAAAGTGCATTGAAAATATCTACCTGTACCAATCTTAAAGAAAACTGTTATAAAATGATGTATAGGTGGTATATGACACCAAAAAAGATAGCTAATATAGGTAAAAATCTATCTAACAAATCTTGGAAATGTAAACATGCTGAAGGTTCCTTTTACCATATGTGGTGGACTTGTGAAAAAGCAAAAATATTCTGGACTGTAATACATACAGAGATGGAAAAATTTTTGAAATGTACTTTGAAGAAAGAACCTGAACTGTTTCTTTTAGGTCTCAAGTTAGAAGAAATAAATACGAGTAAAAGAACATTGATATGGTATATGATAACAACTGCTAGAATGATTTATGCTCAAAATTGGAAAAATGAAAAGATTCCTGACTTTATGAGATTGGCTGAGAAAATTGCTATTTATGACAGAAATGGACAAATGGACAAGAAAACTTAATAACATAGATGAAGAAACTTTTTTGGCAGACTGGAGCGATTTCAGAGAATACATACAGAAATATTGGGAAATGAAGGACAGTGTTTTCAGTTTGGGTAACTACTAATGGTGCAACAATTGTTACAGTTAATGGGCATTTATAGTAGTTACTAATATCTATGTGGGTGTTACCTGTAGACTTAGTATGTTAACAAGGATTAAAATGGTATTATATGATGTTTGAATGGTGGAAGCAATGCTGGGAGTCATTAGGAGGGGAAGAGGAGCTTTTGAGAAAAAGGATATGAGATTTATGATGTGTAACAAGTTGTGAAACATTGTGTATCCTAATAAAAAGTTGTTTTTTAATAACAATCCTGATTTTCAAAGCTATTATGGGTGGTATGGCTGGCAATCTTGCAGCCTTTGGGCCTTGGAGGGAAAGAAACTCCGTAGGAATTCCCCCAATCTCTATGGTAAAGACCTTAGAGACGGGGAAAGTCCTAGAGCATCACAGACAATGTGATGTTCCTTCCAGGTGATCACCCTGAGGTGATGTCACAGCCTCCATGCCATTGTTCCCCCCTTCTTTTCCAGTTGCTCCATTGCTTGATCATGGGTGACAGAGGGTGGGGGAAGAACTTGCCTAACAGGGTGACTGAGGGGGTGTTGTGTAATACTACATGACCTACTCATATCAGTTGGCATCAGATTTTGACACCAATATTAAATCAACAAGACAGGTATTCTGCTCACTTCTTGGTGACATGCAATAAGGGTCCCTATCCATAAAAAGTAGATCCAACAGACCAAATAATTATTGGCCCCTAAGTTTGTTATCAGTGGTGGGCAAACTATATACTTCCTTGCTCTATAAGAAGTTACTTCTCTGGATTGAGGATGAAGCCATACTGGGTCAAAAACAAGCCATAGAGGAGTTAGTACAGTTGGCCATTGCCATACTCTTCAATTTACTGTAGAAAAGTATACCAGCACAAAAGATGGTATGTTAGTTATTGCCTTTATGGATCTCAGAGCAGCTTTTGTCTCAGTGCCTAGGCAAAGATTATGGTACAAACTGAATAAATCACCTATTGATAAGTATCTCCTTTTTCTTGTCTTTAAAAAAAAATTATTGAGAAAAATACTCAAAAATAACACCAACCAGTAACAGAACATCAATAGTGTCTCCTTTTTCTGATCCAATTATATGTTCAGCCTACTGCCCAGGTGAGATGTGATCCATCTGGTGAACTGACCAGAGTTATTCCATTGAGTAAAGAAGTCAAGCAAAGATGTATCCTAGTTCTGTTGTTATTTAACTTATATCTCAATGATTTAAGTTGTCATATTTCTGGAGATGAATTTCACTCACCTTGCCTGGTTCATGTTAAATTACCCTGTCTCTTATATGCAGATGATACCATTCTTCTGTCAAGATCCGTAGTTGGCCTATGTAAGCTTATAGGTTCCTTTTGTTCCAATGAGAGCTTAGCTATTAATGCTAATAAGTCAAAGGTTCTTCTTTTCAGTAAAAAAAATAAAGGATAAAGAAGTACAAGTGGTCAGTAGCTGGTCAAGCTGCAAGTGGAACGCTTCAAATATTTAAGAGTTATTTTTCAAGCAAGCCTTTCTTGGAAGGTGCACTTGAACACAGTTGTAAGAGTTGCTATAAATACTGGGATTTTATTACTCCTCTGGTGGCCAATATGTTCCTGCAGCAGTTAAAGTATTTAATGCGAAGGTCACCAAGCAGATGCTATATGCTGCCGGGGTTTGGATCAGAGCAGTAACAGACAACATCAATAGACCACTATTAAGATTCCTGTATAATATATTGGTAATTGTTCGGTGCGTGTCAGGAGTAGCTCTGAGAGCCAAAGCTGGGGAAACGTCCTTTGAAGCAAAGGCCAAGGGAAGAGCATTCAATCTGAAAATTGGAATCCTAAAATCAAATCCAGAATCAAGCCTCCTTGGACTAGTCAAGCTGGACTGGGAAAGATTAATAGAGGGGCTTTGATTATTAGAGTATGTTGATTAGATCCTGCTGAGTGTGTTTATCTTTCTCAATAAGCATTCTCCCTCCAACAAAAATGCCAAACTATCTATCTGAGCTAACTCTTCCAAAGTACAGAAGGGCATTCATGCTTGCGCACCTGAATGCCCTACCTTCATTGGTGATGTTAGGAAGATTCAATAGAATTCCATATTCAGATAGACACTGTAATTGTGCCAACAACAGAATTGATTCTGTGGATTTTTTTTTAGTGTCCCAGATTTTTAGATCTAAGAGCTGCATTGATCTCTCCATTATTTAATCAGGAATTTGTCTCTTCAGAAGTTAAATCATCTTCATTACTCCAAGATAAACAAACTAATTGGTGTGTGTGTGTGTGGCGAAATTTCTGGCAACTGCTATTAAGTTACATGATAACTTTTGTAGTAACTTTTAGGATCTCCTAATGACTCTGATTATGAAAGCAGTAATTAAGAAGTAAATCATATCAGTTGTGGTTCAAAGCCTTCCTTACTGGGATTGCTTGTTACTTAACAGTTCCCTATTCATTTATCTTGAACATTTGTTTATATTTCTGTCAATTATTTAGATTCTTTGCTTTTTGCTATTGGTTTTGTAGATTCATTGGCACCATGTACATTTTGCGTGCAGTCCATATGGCACAAGTGAGCCCCAGCTATGCTGGCACTGGTGTGCTGAGCCCTAGTGATGCTGGCAAAGGGGAGCTGAGCCCTGTAAAACCAAAGCCCCAGCAACTGAAGAGTTAGCTGAGCTCCATCAATACTTGCAGTGGTCAACCGAACCCTGACAAAGGGAATGAGTGAGTGTGCCAAGGCCTGGCGCTGCTACTAGTGGTGAGCTGAGCCACACAGACAGTGGCAGAAGGGCCACTCTATTCAGCCAATATGCCTTGTCCGTGCTGAGTGCTCCCTGCCTGGCTGGGGCTCTGCTTGCACCTAGCTGCCTGGGGCCCACCAGGAACTTTCCCGGCAAGTGGAAGTGCTAGTCTGGAAAACAAGATGCTGCACTAGGTGTTATCTGATGTATGGGGAAACAGCACAGGAAGGAAAGAGTGGAAGGGGCAGGCCAAAGCCAGATGCTCATTTTTTGTTGATGATGCCAACAAACCAGCAGAGAAGGGGAGAATGCTGCAGAAGACTCTGGAGGCTTGTCATTCCTTGTGCAAGGTAGCAGGCCTAATGCGGTAGAATGGCAGCTTTGTCTCAGAAGCTGGGGAATGGGGGGTGGGGAATGAGTTATTTTTGGCCTCCTCTTTTGCTTCCTGGGATTTGTAGCCTGGAGCAGGTCTGAGCCAGAGGGAATGACGTGCTGGGTGTTAGCAAATTGCTCGCATTGCTAATGCAGCCTGCGTGCCTGACCTGGACTCACAGCTCCCGATGAGCAGGTGGATGCTCTGGAACAAGGGCCCTGAACCTGATGCAGCTCTTTAGCGTGACTTGTTTATTAAGCCTCCGAGGAGGTCACTGTTTGCAGGCAGGGCTGGGTAGATTTCTGCCTGCCTGAGGCAGCATGACAATGGCTGAATTCAGACAGACTAGTGATTTATCCAGCACTGGCTGAAAAATAGTTAGAACAGTGCTGATAGATGGGGGGCACAAAGTTTAATGCTTCACATCTGAATGTGGAACCCAGTCATTTCCTGAGAACTCAACTGTTGTTTCTAAAACCCCAAAGAGCAAGTTCCTAGTCCTCAGGGTTACAAGAGATACATTAGGGGACTTAAAGGCAGCCTACGACCACTGCAAACTTGTTTGAAACCTTTCACGACTTTCAGCCAAGAAGCTATGGGAACTGTGAAGTTCTGTGAAGGGGTTTGTGCAGGGATCTGCAATCTTCTGTAATTAAAGAACTAGAGGATGTCAACATTCAGAGCAAGAGATTAACAAAAGAGCCCATGTCAGAAAGCCTATTTGCATAATCAGAAACATACAGTTTAATGCTACTGCTAATTGTGTGGATTATATGGATAACATACAGATTAATAATTCATAAATGGCACATAAATATACACAGGAGCACCCTATTTTAGTGCACAGGCATAAATGTGCTCATAGTTTGTACTTAGATTCGTGGCAGCTGTTCACCTCTACCATTTTCTTTTCTGTAAAGCATCTTTAAGAAGCTCTTTAGCCCCTAGAAATCTGTCTACTATTCCCTTCACATCCTGATTATTCCAGCATTCCACTGACCCTTCCAACATGTGTGTGTGTGCATAAAGTGCCATCAAGTTGCAGCCAATTTATGGTGACCTCACAAGGTTTTTTCCCCGAGGCATGCAATTAAGCAGAAGTGGTTTGCCATGGCCTTCCTCGGCAAAGTCTTCCTTGGTGGTCTCCCATCCAAGTACTGACCAAGTACTGCTTAGCTTCTGAGATCTGGTGACAGCGGGCAATACTATACCATTCTACATACCCCTCCCTTCCAACATACCTTACCTTAAGTATTTCATTTTCTTCTTGGAGCCATATCTGGTTCTGTATTGATCCAAATTTGACTCTGGAGGAAGCTGTAGGGAACAGATCCCTGAGCTAGGGGTTGCGAATAAAGAAGTATCCATCCAACATTATGATTTCCAGAAGCAGTTTCTACTAGTGTCAAAGTGTTTGAATGTTAGAATGGGCTGAGAAATGAAATGGGTGTATTTAGTCTCATCACAAAGGGATGTGCCAAGATTATAGTTCGGTTAGATCTGTTTTCCTTAAAGGTACCTGGAAATTTGCCACCTGAGGCAGGTGCCTCCTCTTGTCCCACAGAGGACCATCTATATCCCATGGATGTGATAACTCAGAACATCCCTTCTACTTTGAGGTCTGCACAAGTCTTACATTCATACAAAGCAAGGCTCTGGAGTTTGAGCTCTCAGCTCCCTGGTTTGGCTATGCACACTTCCCTGTGCTGATGCTGACAAGAGGAGACCCAAGGCGTTTGAGTAGAACTAATGGGCTTTGGAGTGGCATGGTTTTTCCTGACACCTGGTCTCTCCTCCCTCCTATGGAAGCACAGGTGACACATCCTAATAAGGCTTCTGCATCCTGGCCTTGCTCTCCCCCTGGAAGCCACCTCTTCTGCCATCAGAAAATACAACACACATAGACCCACATACCATGCTCCACATCATTAATGCAAACATGCAGTAATGTACTGTTCACTTTAGTAGCTGGGTGAGGACCTGCATGAGATTTGCTTCAATCTGTCGGAACAAAGAGAATCCTTTGTTCCGACAGATTGAAGGATTACTAACAAATCCTTAATTTGATTTATTTCCTGCTTTTCTCCCTGTTTTGGGGACTAGAGATGCCAACTGACCTGGAGAAAAATATCCTGTTCCTTTAATAGAGGTTTAATGTGTTGAAATGGGCAGCTGAAGCTTTTCATGGCATGACATCCAATTAAGTTTCTATTAAATGGACAGGACATTCTTTTTTTCTCCAGGCCTGGTGGCAACACTAATGGAGACCCAAAGCAGCTCTATTTTATCCTAACAACAACCCTGCCAATTGCTGCCTAAAATCACATGTATATGGTTTTCTTTTCCTGCCAGCTGTATACTGCGGCTAAATGTGCTTTCCTGAGGTAGGAGATGTGCTTTCCTGAGGCCTGCAGGTACAGGGTCCATGAAACATTACACTTGCTTTAGTATACTGACTGTAGTAAACCTCTAGGCAAGCTGCTAGCTGGTTTTGTGTCTACTGTTTTGAAAACATACTGGGGAAAAGTTATATAATGTAGTGTTACTTGAATAATTGCCATCATATTATATGACCTTTGCCCATTTTTTCGCACCTGATGAAAGCACTCAGGGCATGTGCCTGTCTGTATCTTAGCTCTGCTTCTGTTTGCTAACCCCCAGTTCTGAGCTGAGTTGCCATAAATCAGCTCTTCCCTGTTTGTTTCTAACAAAGCATCTTCACGGTTGATTTGAATATTCAAACAAACTTTGACTGGGTGGTGATTGATACATTCCTGCCTATCAGCAGAACAAAATTGAAAGTGTTCAGAGGAGAGTCACACCCTCTCCCTCCAAAAAAGTTTTTGAACAATATTATAGATTTAAGAGGAAAGAAGGCTGGTGGGAAGGTTATGGAGTAGAGTTGCCAACAACCTGTGGGGGAATTATGTTGTTTATGATGTTGTTTCAGTGTTGTAAGTCGCTGCGAGATACTTTTGGTGAGTGATGACTAAAAAAAAAAATTAATAAAGAAATAAATAAAATGTTTTGCCCCTGTTAATAGAGGTTTAATAGGATGTAAAACAGAAGCCATGAAAAGCTTCCATCTGCCAGTTTCTAAGCATTGCCTCTGTTAAAAGGACAAAGCATTCTTCTCCAGGTCTGTTGGCAACCCTATTATGGAGGGTTTGCTAATGTTGCAAAAAATATCCCAGCTAGAAGATGAGTGAACATGGTTCACGAGACCTCCCAGGGCAGGACAAGAAGCTGGGTTTTAAACTGCAGGGAGATGTGTTCAGGGCTGTTCCATTCCACAGTTAATGTCACCAAGTCTCACTCCCTTCCCTGTAGTATTGGGAAAGATGCTCCTCTGAGCTGCTCTGAAAGCAGGTCCACACTGATTTGCATGGAGTCTTTGATGAAATCCTGTATTTAAACAGCAGTTGCAAAAAAGCCAGTTGAGGAGGCTTGCTTTTCCTCCTGTTGTGCTCCTTGGGTGTGATGCAGGTAATGTTCTACTCAGTTTCATCCAATTTAGCTAGCTTATGTTATTTGTTAGTCAATTGCAGGCAGTTATAAACCCCCTTTATTATTTTAGTCATGCTATTGTCCTGATGGCCTCCTTATTTATAAGAACATCAGAAGAGCTCTGCAGGATCAGACCAGTGGTCCACCAAATCTAGCATTTTGTTTCACACAGTGGCCAACCATTTGGTCTGGAGGCCCAACCAGCAGGGCATAAAACCCAGTCCTCCTGTGCTATTGCTTCCTAGCAGTGGTATTCAGAGGCTGACTGCCTCTGGATGTGGACGTTCCTTTCAACCACCATGGCTGATTGACCTCTGATCCTTGAATCTGTTTAGCCCCCTTTTAAAGCCATTTATGCTCATGGTCAGCTATGGCCACCAACAGTGAATGCCACAATTTAATTCCTCATTTAGTAAAGAAGTATTGCCTTTTGTCTGGCCTGTACCTATTGCCTATCAACTTCATTGGGTAGCCCTGAGTTCTAGTAATATGGGAGGAGGAGAAGAAGAGAAGAAGAGATTGGATTTATACCCTGCCCTTCACTACCCGAAGGAGTCTCAAAGCGGCTTACAATCCCTTTCCCTTCCTCTCCTCACAACAGACCCTTTGTGAGGTAGGTGGGGCTGAGAGAGCTCTGAGAGAACTGCCCTTGAGAGAACAGCTCTGAAAGAACTTATGACTGCTCCAAGGTCACATCAGCAGCTGCATGTGGAGGAGTGAGGAATCAAACCCGGTTCTCCCAGATTAGAGTCCATGCTCCTAACCTCTACACCAAACTGAGGAAAGGACACTCCTCATATCCACTTTCTCTACTCCTTGCATAATTTTATAAACATCTATCATGTCTCCCCTTAGCCATATTTTTTCCAAATGAAAGTGCTCTGGAATGCCCTTTTTGAGGCAGGCCCGTAGCCATGGTGGTGCAAAATGGGGCTGGGCCCCATCAATGATTTGTCATGTCCCTTCAATCAGAACTAGGGGTTGGTGTCTAATCTGTTAAAGTCTTTCAATTGTAAATTCTCTATGTAAAAAAATGGAATGAGTTGAGGTAAAAAGGTATGAATCCTGTAATATATCTTCAGAGGGTGAATTATCTTTGCAATTGGCTAGAACAGAGTTAGCAGGGCTGAAGAGTCCTGATTTTAAAAGCCTGAGGAAGGGGGGGAGTAAAATCATGCTGGAGTAAAGCAGAGAGAGAGATTAAGGAATGAAAGGTTGAAAATGGTGTTGTAATAGACAGAACAAGACACAGAAATCAGGACAGCATTCCACAATAGTGCCGAACTCTTAGTACTGGGGAAATTATTTTTGACAGAACAGGAGACAAATAATAAGGGATTTAGGCCCTGAGGTAAATGAGCACAAAACTTATTTTCCTAATACATGCTGCTGCCACATAGGAATCTTATTCATAAGGGAGAGTTGTGGTGTTAGTTCAAAGTTGTAAAGCTGCTGGGAAAGGATCCCTGACCTGTGGGCAGCTCAGGGACCATGTTACTGTGTGTTTTCACTGAGAGAAGAAACCTGCTCACAGCCCAATCCTATGCATTTTAAGTTTTTTATTTACTTACTAGGAATAAGGCCCATTGTGAAAATAAATACAATGAGCTCTAGAAAGTGGCTCTGGGAGAGTACCCTGGCCTTGGGCACTCAGTGTCAATTTGCTGTGGCAACCTCGGTAGGGTATAATGACACAGAGTCCACCATTTTCTCCAGAGGAACTCATCTCTGCTACCTGAAGAGGAGTTGTAATTTTGAGTGATCTCCACCTCTCACCTGAAGATTGGCAACAATGGTTCCCCAGGATGGCTGGTTTGGAGAGTGGAGCCTATGGCATTGTACCTGTCTGAGGTCCCACCTCTCCTCAAACCCCACCCTCTCCAGGCTCCACCCCTCAAGTCTCCAGGAATGTCCCAACCTGGAATTGGCAACCCTATCTTCTTCCCAGCCAATCATCAACCTGCCATTATCTGCCCCCCTGACTTCAGGTTTTCATCTCTTCCCCTCTCCCTGTAGCCCCTACCTAGTAAAACTACAGTCTATCTCCAAAGTGGTGACCAAAGCAGGTCACATCATTCTCATGTCCTCCCTTTAGATTTGCACAACAACCCTGTGAGTTAGGTTATACTGAAAGTCTGTGAGTGGTCTGAAATCACCCAATCAGCTTCCACAGTAAGGACCTGGGGCTGGCAGACCCTACTCTGAAGTGCTACCTGCTACATCACAGTGGCTGTCATGTGGGGGGCATCTTAGCAGGGTATAAGGACAGAGTCCACCAATTTCTCCAGGGGAACTGATCTCTGCCATCTGGAGAGCAGTTGTAATTTTGAGTGATCTCCAGCTCTCACCTGGAAATTGGCAACAATAATTCCCCAGGAGGAAAAGTAGTCTTTCTCTGCAATGGGGACCAAAGCAGCTTACACCATTCTCCTCTCCCCCTGGAAAGGTAGGTTAGGCTGAAAATCTGTGACTGGTCGAAAATCACCCAGTCAGCTTCCACAGCAAGAACCTGGGTCTAGCAGACCCTGCTCTGAAGCACTGACTGCTATGCCTAGGGTAGCCAGCCTCCAGGTGGAGCCTGAAGATCACCAGGTATCACAACTGAACTCCAGACAACAGATCTCTCTCTCCCCCTGGAGAAAATTAACTGCTTTGGATGGTGGCCTCTATAGCATTCTTTTCAGCTGAGGCCTCTCCCCTCCCCAGACTCTGGCTTCCTTAGACTGGCTTCCTTAGAAACAGAATATCCAAGAATTTCCCTACCTGGAGCTGGCAACCCTAATCAGGACTCGCTCCAATGAGTTTTCTCCCAAAGGCCAAAATAAGTGTGGAAAGGGCCTTTTACTGACAGAACCAAACTTGGTTGCCTAGCAACAGGCACTGAGGGGAAAGTAGGGTTCCCAGCTCTGAGTAGGGAAATACCTGGAGGATTTGGGGGGTGGATCCTGTTGAGGGCAGCATTGGGGGGGGGAGTGGAAGGATTCAGCAGGAATTTCCTAACCCGGAGCTGGCAATCCTAGTCAGGACTGGCCCCAATGAGTTCCTCACAAAGGCGTGGAAAGGGTTTTGTTCCTTTGTCTTTTTACTGAGAGAACCAAGCTTGATTGCCTACCAACAGCCACTGAGGGAAAAGTTAGTCCCACAGAGGAGCCAAGCAGGCGAAGAGTCTTCCTCAGGAGAGAGCGGAAACAGTGGCTGGAGTGGGCAGGGAAGAGGAGCAGACCCAGCACCCGACCAATGGCACATGAGTGCTCTTGAGTGGTGGCTGATGGGACAGCTTCTGAGTGACACATAATGGAGCCAACCGATTTAGGATTGTGCAGAATGTTCAGAAAGTGCCACCCCACTACCCAATTATATATAAGGAAAGACAGTTGACCTTTCTCACTGAGAATCAAAACGGATTACACAGTGTAAGTCAATGCAACCAACCAGATGAGAGGAGGCTGTGTTTCAAATGAGATTTGAATAAAGAAGTGCCCTCTGCACCCAAAATAAGGTTTGGATCCCCACACTTCATACACCCCCGTCTTCAGAAGACCCTCCCCTTCAAGGGGACATATTTTGTGTGCTGGTCCAAAGTGCAGGTCTGGTGCCAGTTGCTCCAAAGTGCGGTGCCCCCAGGACAAACACACAGGCAGACACTGGGGCCAGGCTGCACCTCCCCAAAAATATTTGGACCACCCCAAATGACACATCCTCATGCTCTGAAGACTGTGCCCTGCAAGGTGACATACAATGATGCCCGGTCCAAACACCGGTTCTGATGCCACGAGTTTCTATTCGGAGTCCTTCTGCCAGGCCGGTATTTCAAAGGAGATTTGAATAAGGAAGTACCCTCTGCACCCAAAATAAGGTTTGGACCCTCACACTTCATACAGCCCTATCTTCAGCAGACCCTCCCCTTCGAAGGGACACATTTTGTGTGCTGGTCCAAAGCACAGTTCTGGTGCCAGTTGCTCCAAACTGCGGTGCCCCCAAGACAAACACACAGGCAGACACTGGGGCCAAGCTGCACCCCAAAAAAATATTTGGACCACCCCAAAGGACACATCCCCATGCTCTAGAGACTGTGCCCTGCAAGGTGACATACAGTGATGCCTGGTCCAAACACCGGTTCTGATGCCACAAGCTTCTATTCCCAGGGCTTCCTGAAGTCCTGTATTTCAAGGGAGATTTGAACAAGGAAGTGCCCTCTGCACCCAAGATAAGGTTTCGACCCCCACACTTCATACCCTTGTCTTCAGAAGAGTCTCCCCTTCAATGGAACATATTCTGTGTCCTGGTCCAAAGTGCAGTTCCGGTGCCAGTTGCTCCAAAGTGTGGTGCCCCCAGGACAAACATAGACACTGGGGTGCCCCCAAGACAAACACACAGGCAGACACTGGGGCCAGGCTGCACCCCCCAAAAAATCTGGACCACCCCAAAGCACACATCCCCGCTCTCTGGAGACTGTGCCCTGCAAGGTGACATACAGTGATGCCTGGTCCAAACACCGGTTCTGATGCCATGAGCTTCTATTCGCAGGGCTTTCCCGAGGCCTGTATTTCAAAGGAGATTTGAATAAGGAAGTGCGCTCTGCACCCAAAATAAGGTTTGGACTCCCACACTTCATACACCTCCGTCTTCAGAAGACCCTCCCCTTCAAGGGGACACATTCTGTGTGCTGGTCCAAAGCGTGGTTCCGGTGCAAGTTGCTCCAAAGTGCGGTGCCCCCAGGACAAACACACAGGCAGACACTGGGGCAGGCTGCACCCCCAAAAAATATTTGGACCACCCCAAAGCACACATCCCCGCTCTCTGGAGACTGTGCCCTGCAAGGTGACATACAGTGATGCCCGATCCAAACACCGGTTCTGATGCCATGAGCAGGCAGACACTGGGGCCAGGCTGCACCCCCAAAAAATATTTGGACGCTTCCCTGAGGCCTGTATTTCTAAGGAGATTAGAGTAAAATACTGGTTTGAGGGAGGCTGAAGTTGGTTCCTTATTCACGAATAAGTAACAAATAAGGAATGAATACGGAAGTGTGAATAAGGAACCAACTTCAGCGTTTTCCAGATGAGACATCTAATAAACAATGCAATAAGATTAGGATTACATTAATTTGAAACAAAGCAAAAGTTATTACATGTGATATGTCAAACAATGCTGAAAATATCAAGGGTAGAAAGCAATGCAGTAAAAGCAGGATAATACATGCAACAAATACATAACATACAGTGATACACTGCGCAGCCCTGTTCCTTTTATAAAAGTTCCTTCCTGAACCACTCCATCAGCATATAGCCCTATTACCTTTGTAAAAATGCCCTCTTGAACCATTCTGTTTTACACAGTTTTGCAGAATGATTAAACTGTGGGAGCTTTCCTGACTTCCTCTGAAAGGCCTTTCCACAAGATAAGAGCGACAGCAGAAAATGTTGTATATGGGCAGTTGTTGATCTTACTAATTTGCCACAGTGTACGCTATATTATCAATTTGTTGTATGTTCCATCATGCTCTTACAGATTGTTTTCATTTTTTGCAATTCCATTTTCTGCATTGCTTGACATATCATGTCTGATAATTTTTGTACTTTTCTAATTTTTGTAATCCTAGTCCTATTGCATTGATTATTAGGTCTCTCATGCTATTTGTTGGCATTGTTTTATCCCATTCCACCCTGAGTCTCAAGCAGAAAACAGGTAAATAAATAATAAAGTATAAATAAACAAATAATGAAATAAGTAAATAATGATGGGCTGACTGCCACTGTTCTAACACACACACACCCAATTTCCGGCTATGGGCCTAGTTTGGTACAGTTTTTTATTTATTTATACTGAGACTCTTGGAGGATTACAGAACAATGTTCTAAAACCGCATAATGCTTGCAAACAATGTAATGGAAAATAGTGTATGTTGAGTCTCATACCTGAGACTCAACAAAGGATTCAGCTTCAAGGGATTTCAGCTTTATTAAACAGCAACTGTAAGTCAGGAACACACCACTGAAACACACACAACAAAGGAAGCACAGCTCCTTCTTTTAAACTCTCCTGGGCTGTCAAAGCCACACCCATAGTCATATAAGAACCAATAGTAACGCTGGGATAAAAGCCAATCAGGATACAGGGATAAAGGCCAATCAGGACCGCTCCCTCTTTGCAACAATATCACTCAGTGATTGGGTAATTACACAGGTTTCACAGAAACCGACCAATAGCGATGTGACATCTGAAGAGCCACGTTCAGACTCAAGCTTAACATGTGAATAGATAGGAGCGATTCACATTCAGTACATAACAGTGTAATTCAAACTATAGTCAGAAGAGCCTTGATTTCCAAAATGAGAAAAAATGTAATACAAACAGCATAATGTATATAATAATGGAAGAATAAAAAACTGCCTACAATTTTCAGATATTAATGTTAAAATCCTGTCCACTTCATTAAAATGCACTCCTGAATGATTCTGTGTCAATATAACTGAATTCCCTTTATAAAAGACACCCTTCTGACCTTGCAAACTTAAGAGTTGCAAACAAAACAATAATTGTAGAACTCTTCTTCCATATCTTTGGAAGTAAGCCATTTGAACTATATTTTTAATGTGATCTGCCATTAGCACAATTTCACTAGGTATCCCTATGGAGCTTGAGTTTACAGGCTAGACTTACTCACAAGCCTGAGTTGCTGAGAAGAAAGAACAGACATTCCAAATGGGTAGAACTCTGTGAGGGGAAACAGTGGTTGGAACACTTACAGCACAATTCTAAACAGGATTGCATCTTCCAAGGCCCTAGACTTAAATGGAAGGGTCTACTTCTACTTAGGACTGCACTGTAAAAAGGAATCTGGGTTGAATGGATCTACTGCTAGGTGACACCCAAAGCTGCAGGAAGATTGAAAATGTGATTCTAATTCTGTCTTCCACACACAGCCACCAATGAATTTGGCAACCAAATATTATTATCCTTAAACCTGTAGGGAAGTTTTTTGTGTCTTTCACACATGCATAGCAACAACAGGAGAAAAGCTCATAGTGCGTTGACTGGTGTATGTGAATTCATTTTAGGACTTAAACACCATGTAGAGAAACTCTCCTCATGACTAGCAGAGTAAACAAGGAAATTTAAAATATTTTATTTATTAAGTTTTGTCCCATTCAGCCTTTTCCCAAGGAGTTCAGGGTACCACATATAATGTCCATTCCAATTTTATTCTTACAACAATCCTGTGAGGTAGGTTAGGCTGAGAAAGCATGACTGGCTAAAATCACCCAATGGGGATTTGATCCTGGACTTTCTTAGTCCTAGTCCAACTACTGTGACACCCTTGTTCTATGTAAATATACTTAATTTTCATAAAGTACACAGTGCAGTTTCCAGAATTTCTTGGTACAAAGTTTTGATCTTTGTTTCAAAAGGTATCCTAGTAGGATAGTCCTACACACAGTCCTGGAGATATAACCTTAGGCAGGGGTTTAGAAATGCAGGTGCCCAGGCACCTCAGTGGTAACTTGAGCCTGGTGACTGGCACCTGGTATCAGGAGTTGAGATAGCTGTGGTGCTTTCATGCACTTCCTGGGTTTTCTTGGTCTTTTTTGCAATCTTTCTCAAAACCTGCTTTGCTAGGATATTTGGGAGAGATCTAGGGTTGCCAAGTCAAACTTCGGAAATATCTGAGGACTTTGGGGGTGGAGCCAGGAGACTTTGGGGGCGGAGCCAGGAGACTTTTGTGATGTCACTTCCTGTGATGTCACTTCCAGGTCAAATGGCAGGTAATGTCACTTCTCAAGCTCCACCCTTTCTGATGATGTTCACTTCCAGCACACTGCACCAAACTATACTTCTCTTCCCTAATGATTGTGGCTCCCAAGAACAGGTTGGAGATGATAGCCTGGGAGGCACCCACACAGCAGTCCTGCCTGCATAACACCGTGTCATGGACTCAGATAGCTCAGGTTAGTCTGATCTCATCAGATTTTGGAAGCTAATCAAGGTCAACCCTGACTAGTATTTGGATGGGAGACCATAAAGGAAGCCCAGAGTTGCTATGCAGAGGCAGGCAAGGGCAAACCACCTTTAAATGTCTCTTGCCTTGAAAACCCTACAGGGTTACCATGTGTTGGCTATGGAGCTAGTTTTAAAATTGTGAGCAGACAAACTTTGTGTTTTTTTTAATTAATTATAGAAACTATTCAAATATAATCTCTCTTCCCTTAAGAAAGACCAACCAGACAAAGTTAGAGAGGATAAATAGGCAGTTTAGTCTTCAGTAGCAATGATCAATTTCAGCAGAAAATGGGGATCATGCAGTTGTTCCAAACAATTAATAGAAAAGATGGACTTTAAGGAATCATCTGGAAGAGGTGACAGAAGTGGCATTCTGTGTGTGAGCTGAAGGCATTTTGTACCAAAAGAAAAAAAAATGGACTGAGAGAGAAAGATAGCAAGAGAGATAGAAAGCAAGCAAGACAGAAACACAGAAAGAGGGAGAAAGAGAAAAAAGGCAAAGTAAGAAAAAGAGAGGAAGACAGAAAAACAGATAGAGACAGGAAGGGAGAGGAAGAAAAAAAAGATGGGAAGAGAGGAGTGAAAGAGAGAAATAAAAATGAAAGGAAGGAAAGAAGGAAGGTAGAAAGACAGGCAGGCAGAAAAATGATAGGAAGGAAGACAGAAAGAAGCCATTAGAAGACTCCTTTTCGCTCCTTCCTGCTTTTAGGTGGGGGGGCGGAGCTCTGAAATGACTGCCTGTGCTTTTAAAACGAACAGGTGGACCTGCGTTGCCGGTCTGCTGGCTGTAAAGAGCAGGCAGCCACTGCAAGCCTCCCTTTGCTCCTTCCCACTTTTAGGCGGGGGGGAAGGGCACCCTAAAATGACTGCCCATGCATGTGCTTTAAATAGCTGGCAGCTCCCTTTCCCTCTCTCCCCAGGGAGGAGACCCCCAGCTGAACTTCCTTCCCACCGGGTGGTGAGGTGAGGTGAGGTCCCCCAGGGGCCTGTGTGGAGCACCAACATGCAGGGGAGAATTCAGTGAAGAATGGGCCCGACCCTAGCATTAGCCAGCCGGTGCGGGAGGGGCGGGGGGGGAGGAAAAATGGAAGGAAAAACCAACAGGACCACGAGGCAGAGCCCTGGGCCAGCCCAAACCTTACTTTCCTGGACCCTCCACTCTTCTGGGCTCTGAGAATGGCTCCTGCTGCAGACAACAGGGGCTGGACTGGTGGGAGGAAAATCACTCCCCAGACTTGGAGGACTAAAATGCCAGAGCGTCACTCTTCCGGCCGCCATTTTGTCCCCCGGTGCCAGATTTCAAAAAAGCGGGTGGGGGGTCGAAAATCGGGGTTCCCCCGCCCCCAGCGGCGGTTTGGCAAGCCTAGAGAGATCACAGCAAAGTTGAGGTGGCATCCATGTGCATGGGAAAGTCTGGCTTTTCTAGTCCCTTCCACATTGGCACCATTTTCCCCTTCTCCAATGTCCTACAGCGGCGACTCCACCTGCCACCAGAGGATATTTTGTTCTTATTCTTTAATTGGCATATAATTTAGTGTTGTGATGGTGTATGTGCTAGTTTCTTGGAATTATTTAAACAAAAATGTCTCTAGCCTTTTTAGTTGCAGAGATACACCTTTTCCATTATATCTTCTCAAGGAAAGAGGCTATTACTGTGGAGAAGACACTAGGGAATTCCTCCAGAAACAAGTTGCCCAGACTGGGGGAAGTCAACAAATCTGTGAGAACTGATAAGTATTGAGATGAGGCAGCTCTTTTCATAACAACATGCTTCTTTATTGAACTTCCGAATCAAAGACACAGGCTCAATAGAAGCCAATTTTAACTTGTAAAAACCACACCCACCTTAAACAACAACCAGTACCAAGTACGCAGCCAGAATCCTTCATTTGCATGAACTATATACAGTGTAACTAATTACAGTGCAGCTATTGGATTATAGTCAACAAATATGATTGGCTATTACCAGTAACACAACCAATAGTCTTGAAAGCTTTTGGAGCATTGCTCAGACTCAAGATCCACCAGTACATAACAACTTCATTAGTCCTCCAGCATCATTTGTCTTCCCAGGCCAAGAGGCTCATGGGCAGCTGTGACAAACTTCCCCCTGGAAAAGCCTGAAGTTTTTTTCCTCTGACTAAATGCTTCAGGGGGCTAGCTTGGCAAACCAATGGGCTTGGTCTTGTGCCTGCAAGCCCTCTATGCAGTGACACCTCCCCACCACTAGAGGTGCTGTGGATGCTGCTCTTAGAAATGAAATTCTGAGCACTGTAGCTAGTTCTTGTGGGCTGATTCAGGCAGCTTCTTGGAACCACAAGACAAGAGTCATCCAAGACTCCCAATAAAAAGTTAGTCTGGACTGCAGGAGGAGCACACCCGCCTACCCAAAGGGGATGTTTTATTGTTCCACTCTATGTCTAGTGGTCAATGTTACAAATGCCACTCACATGTTACTGGCTCTTCATTCTATGTAATTTGCTAGTAAGTAATTTGCTGGTAAAGTATGTAGTAAACAAGATTTTGAATCTTTCAGTTCTTACAGTTTACATGATTTCTGGTGCTGCCCCACCAAAACGTGAAATGAAACAGGGGGAAAAAGCGAGGAAGGGAAGAGAGACTGCATGTAGTTAAATATGGATGCAGCTTTGAAATCATGTCTTTGCTTTAGCTATGTCACTGCTTGGAGTAATTCACTGGTTTGAAGATTTATCACATCGTAGGGCACATGTGAGGATTAAATTAAATGCATAAGAGAATCCAGATGGATATGACTCAAAAAGCCCACAAGCCAGATGTGGCAGCAGCCGCCCTCCAAAGTTCTTTGCCCCCTCAGAAAACTTGCATTCAGAAGTACGCAGCCATTATAACTGAAAGCCCCTGATGAGACTCATCTTCCATGAACTTATCTACCCTGCTTTAGCTATCAAAGCCAGTGGTCATCATCACATCTTGTGGCAGTGAGTTCCATAAGTTAAATATTATTCTGTTAAGGTGGGAGACAGTAATTTCTTTTATCTGTCCTGAACCAGTTCCCAGTTAATTTCATTGGCATTTATTCTGGGAACCTTCATAGTTTTGTTGTTGTGAGGGGGGAGAAAAAAATCATTTCATTTCACAACACTCATAATTTTTGCAAGCCTCTATCCTGTGTCTCTTCTAGCTCTTCCTGCCCTGTAGTCTTTTCTTTTCTTACTACAAAAAAAGCCCCAAATGCTTCAGGCTTTTCTGCAAAGGAAGTTGCTGCAAATCATTGATTATTTTAGTTGCATTCTCTATGCCTTCTTGCAGCCTATGATTTCCTTTTTGCGATGAGGAAACCGGAACGATACACAACTGTGGCCATACCGCACACTTAAATAATGGAATATGACTTGCTGATTCAGTATTGTGGTACGCTGTGGAGAGAGAGCAAGCAGATCCAGCTTCTGTGCTGTGCAGGTCCCTGGCTGACCTTGGGCCAGTCACTCTTTCAGCCTAGCCTACCTCACATGGTTGACACTCTGTGCTCATCGGAGGAATAAAAATTTAGTCAAACATTTTAGAAAATTCTAAGGATGATCTTCACTTCTTATAATCAGAGGGTTTTTTAAAAAAATTAAATTGTAAAACAGGAGCACAGTGGCACTTAAAAATGAAACAATATATTTCAGCACTTTAGCAACTAACGCAATTAATTCTAGCATAAGTTTTCACAAGCCAGAGCTCACTTCATCAGATGCATTAGAGTGTAAATCCATCAGGCCAATTTATATATACAACAGGAAAATGGGATGGGGGGGGATGTTACAGAGAAAGGCCACTTCAAATCAAGGTCCAATCCAGAGTAATCAGTTCACTCAGAGTAGAGGTGAGACACTCCTCCCTTCTGCATCCCCCCCCTTTTTTTCCCTCGGGAATGCACCAGAATAGAGTTCCAGAACCTCTTCAACAAAATTATTTTTTAAATGTTTAAAAGTTCATGAGTTTTCAGTATACAGATTGAAAACATCATTTTCCTCTTGAGAGTTCTGGCACCTCTTCCCCCCTCCCCAAAAAAGCCCTGCTCTCAATTATTGTCAGATAGGCAAGTATAAAACCTAGGGTATGATGAAATTAGATAAGCAGATACACTAAGAAGTTAGACTGGTATGGCTGAAATAATTATAATCTGTAATAGGGTAGCGAGGCTGCAGTGGCACAGAGGTTAAGACACTGAGCTGCAGACCGGAAGGTCTGTAGTTCAGCAGTTCGAGACCCGAGTGCCACATGATGGAGTGAGCTCCCGTCTCTGGTCCCAGCTCCTGCTAACCTAGCAGTTTGAAAGCAAGAAATTGCAAGTGGATAGATATGTACCACTTCTGTGGGAAGGTAACAGCATTCCATGCACCTTGGCGTTTAGTCATGCCAGCCACATGCCCGTGGAAATGTCTTCAGACAGCACTGGCTCTTCGGCTTGGAAACGGAGATGAGCACCGCTCCCTAGAGTTGGATTCGACTAGCTTTTGACCAAGGGAAACCTTTACCTTTAAGAGGGTAGCACCTTTAGTGAGTAAGAAATGAGAGGTCCCTGTTAAAACTTGGCTGAGAGGCTCTGCTAAACATCTGCATTATAAATTAAACAGTAAGTTGTATTTCAGTGGATTCCTAGGGGAGAAAGTGGGAAATCCATGATCAGATGTCCCATTTCTTTTAAAGTTCAAAGCAACTGCTGGGGGAGGGGTAATATGCAAGCTGCTGTTCTGGGATGGGTCTGTTAGTCCTTGCCTTGCATTGTTTTCACAAGTGCAAGCAACTTCCATCTGCTAGTTTTCCTGTAAGGGGGGGAGGTGGGGGGAAGCATACAGACATAAAAGCATACCTATATATTTTTTTCTTGTCTGGCAAATAGCAGATTGAGGGGGAAACTGAAACCAACAAAATGGCAGGAGGGGAAGGGTTTCTTCCCCTACCACCCAGGGTGTTAATTCTTCCTCTCTAAGTAGCTGCTTGGAACCTTTTTGAAAAAAGGCTTGGCCCTGGCAGATCTTCAGGATATACCAGTATAGGGCTTAGTTGCCATGCTAAGCCATTTCAAGGCAGGTTTCATGAGGGCACCCTGGATCACATACCTCTGGCCAAACCCACCCAGGGTATGTCTGTCGAAGGAGGGTTGCTACCATGCCGGTTTTCTTAAACGGAATCAGTAAAAAAGGCAGACGGAATGATTTAACAGCTGGGCAGCCCCACTTTACACATGGAAGAGGTGGGGGGAGCATGGACCATTCCCCCTTGTTAGCTCAAAGGGCATGAATTCCATCCATTCCGGGAAGCCCATTTTATGCTGTTTGGCTCTTAGCTCCTTG
Organism: Gekko gecko; assembly: GCA_029375565.1. Lineage (NCBI taxonomy): Eukaryota > Metazoa > Chordata > Lepidosauria > Squamata > Gekkonidae > Gekko > Gekko gecko. Next base: position 208,681,506 of record JAPDNY010000005.1, on the reverse strand, counting down.
GAAGGGGTTTTGTGCCAAGCTATGATATTTTATGAGACCTGCAGATATACGCTTCAAATCTGACAGACAACCTTGAGAACTATAAGGTTCTCTGTGATTAATATCTGACCTTTCTAAACTTGGGATTGAAGTTAATGAAGGTTTTTAAAACTTCCATCCAACTGAAGGTGCCATCTTCCATCCAGTATCCCTCCCCCTTGAACAAAGCTCCCCCGTCCATTCTGGTTTCATTTGAACACTGGATTCTGTTCCAGTGCAGTGTAGTAGACTTCTTATGCATGGGCTCTTTGCTCCTGTTTCAGTTCCTAAGAGCAGCGGTTTGCATCTGAGCTTCCTCACGGCGTCCTCTGTTGGTTGTCTTTCTATAGATTCCTTGAAGGTTCTCTGTGCTTTCTCAAACCACCTCTGCCTTCCACAAGGAGGGTCTTCTGTGCTCCAAAAGGTGCTGCCCTCTTTAGCCCCATTTTCCCTTCATGGGCATCATTTCCTTAAAATATGGAGAAACAGCTGAGGAAACATCACTATATAGAAGCCACATATCAGACAACCTAATTTTGAGTGTCAGCCCAGAGCTAGGTTCCGGGAGAGTCACAACTGAATTTCCACTCTGCCATGAAATATGCTTGGTGATCTTGGGCCAGTCATTCTCTCTGTGCCCTGGGGTGGGCTGGGAGGCCCAAAGGGCCCTGCTACCCCCCATAGGGGAGGAAGAGCTCCTCCCTGCCCATTTCATGTAAAGTGAGGGCCACTGGCTGTTACCTGCTTGCCATGCACAAAGCGTGGCCTCTTGCAAAGTGTGGGCTGGCAGCCTAGGGCAGTGGTTACCACCACCACATGCAGGGCCACCCTGTGTGAGGTGAGTCACACCTTGCTTGGGGTATAGTGACCTCAATGAGGGAGGGACTGTTCCCCCTGGCCATTGGTCTGCTGGGACTTTTCCCAGTGAAGGTAATGACATATCCACTCCTGTCTCCACCTAATCTATTTTGCTGGTTTGTTACAAAGATAAAATGCGGAAGGGAGGAACATGCCCACTGCCCTGACTTCTTTGGAAGAAGAGTGGGAAAGACAGTGTATTTTGTGTGCACGTTACAGGCCCGAGAGGAAGGGGGGGGGAATTATGCAGATGGGCTGTAAAGTACTGGGTTCCGTGCCTCATGACTCGGACAACGACATAAGAGAAGACGCGTTTATTCGTACTTCACAACAAAGACAAACAGTAACGGCTGGAGGCCAACTATATACAGTGGGGGGGGGCGCCCCACATTCTTATTGGCGGGTTTGAATCTCCTGCCAATGTTTCCATTGGCTCCCTTTTGGCGAGCTCAGGAGCCTAGTCTCTATTGTTCTCAGGAACGGAGCTCGGCTGCTTTTTTGCCTGCTCTTGTTCCTGGTCTTAGGACATAACATGGGCATTGATTTTAATCAGTTTCAAAAAATAGGAATGGGAATTCAAAGCTGACATCATCAGCTAGAAGAGGTGAAACGCCCCTGATCTTTGTAGTGCTCTGTATGCACAAAGCCAGTGCATTTAGAAACCCGAAGAGTAGCTGCATTAAATTTACTTGCCTCACTGCATTCCATGAGGCTTGCTCCCAGCCTAGGTAGGATGTGATCCCTGCTGTAGCACCTGAAAAGCTAGCAGTGCCTTCTTGAGCCAAGTCCTAACCTTCTAATCCATTGAAGTCAATGAGCTTGGAGAATGAATGCGCACAGGATGGGAGGGGGGCATCATTGCTCTGCTAGTTCTGCCTGCAGCCTAGGCTATGCCCATGCATTCATTGGAACATACATTTAGAACCTACACATATACATATCTATCAGTCTGTGGCATTTTGTATTCTGTCCTTCCTCCAAGGAGCTTTTGGTTCTTCCCTCCTCCATAGACAGCCAGCATGCTGTAGAAGTTAGAGTGATAGACTAAAATCTGGAAGATGGTTTCAAATTCCCACCCTGCTATGAAGCTTGATAGGTGATCTTGGGCCATCTATTCTCTCTTAGCCTCACCTACCTCACAAGGTTGTTGTAATGGAGGAGGGGCGAATGATGCCATCACAAACATTAAACTGAGATGACTGAAGGATTCACAGTGTGTAATCCTAAACAGATCTCCACCCTTTTAAATCAACTGAAGTCAATATACTTAAAAGTGTGTAAATCTGTCTAGGATTGCACTATCAGGCACAAATGGGTTCAAGTACACTCAAGGAGAAACCAAGTGGACACAGAGAAAAATAAAGATCATACAAATTCATCAAAACATGTAATAATATCCTGACAGAAACTGATTTTTACAAATTTTAGGTATGATCCAGCCAAGCTACAAGTCCTGTAGATTTCAGCACAAAAGAATTACAAATGCATTTAATTCTCCTGTTAAATTCCATAGAATTTTTAAAATGCTGACCTTCGACAAGATGGTACCCTTTGATAAATTTTAAATGGTTCTATGTTAGTATATTTTAAACACACATTATTTATAAGTTTCAAAGAGCTATAGATCTAGTTCTTAGGGGTGTCATATTGTAATGTGGGAGGGACAGGGATAAAGATTTTGTTGATAGGCTTTAAAGATTAAACTGCCCCGCAAAAAGCTGCGTAATTGAATAGCAATTGTTGAAATTATCTTTTTTATACCTTTATCATAATGATTATAGCCTTATCAACACAGGTCAAAAGATTCAGCTTTTAAAGCAAAGGGGATTTGTGACTCCATCATACATATAAGCCCAGGTATCATATGATGCATGTTTTTACTCAGACGTAACTATTTATAAGTCACACACTGTGCCAAAAACGTAGATGCTTCTGTACCTTCCCTGTGGCTGCATCACAATAAACCATTCAGATCCCCCTCTGCCATGGAAACTGGCTGGGTGACCTTGGGCGAGACCCAGCCTAAGCTGCCACACATGGTTGTTGTTGTGAAGATAAAAATGGAGAAGGGAGAAACAATGTTGCAAAGTTCCGTCTGGTTACAGTTGAGGAGAAAAATGGAGTATAAATAAACAAAATACAAATCAGTCTGTTTAAACTTTGTTCAACAAACTCTGGTTAGCCTTCAAAATATAAGTTTAATCAAGACAAATTGTTTGTGCATTAAAGCCATATTTCTGTTTCTTTTTGTGTGTCTTCTCTGCCTCTCAGCAGAGAGAACGTTGTACCCTAAATAAACTATGATTTCTGTGGCTGGTCAGCTGCAAGTGGTGATGCTATTCAACGAGCCACAGTTTGTAGATTTAGACTTGGCAATAGGGTTGCCAAGTCCTACCTTGGCTGCAGCGGGGGGAGTCCTGGCCCTCTCCGGGAGTTCTGTGATGCGTGCGCAAAGCGCATGTGACATCATCACATTGGACACGTTGGGGACAGGACCACTATCATTCAAGGGGAAATCATAGAGTTTTCCCTCGAATGATAGAGCATCCCCCCTGCAACGTGCCCGATGCGATGATGTCACCCCCAGTTGTCAGCTTAGGGTGGGGAAATTCCTGGAGATTTTGGGGTGGAGCCTGGGGAGGGTGGGATTTAGAGAGGAGAGGGACCTCAGCAGAGTACAATGCCATGGAATCCACCCTCCAAATCAGCCATTTTCTCCAGCAGAACTGATCTTTGTTATCAGGAGATCAGTTGTAATACTGGGAGATCTCCAGGTCCCACATTGAGGTTGGCAACCATAACCTTGGAACTGAGCTAGTCAGTAAAATGGACAACTTTGGCATCTTTTGAGTGGTGATGCATCTTTGGCCATGTGGATACAGTATGGTACATCCCTGGAGTGATAGGGCCCATGTCCGGGTGGGGGGGCATCCCACCATCATATCAGGACCACAGTTCCCTCTAAGCTGCACTAGCGGACACTGGTGCACAATGTTTCAGAGGCTAACACTAAGGATTTCTGCTTCAGCTTATGACTAATGGAGGATGGGGGCACCTCCTGGAATTCTGTGCTGGAAACTAAGTTGGGAGGGGATTTGCATCATGGTATGCAGGGAGAAGGGGTTTCGACCTTCCCCCTGTGTCACCCTGAAATAGCTCCAGTATACTGGTATTTGCTCCATTGAGAAAACTTGAGGTTCCTGGAAAATGGCATGAAGACCCCTCTCCCTGCATGTGATAGTCCCAGTTCAAACTGAGCCACCACAGGCCTGGGAACTGAGATCCCACCACAGAACTCCACCATATGGACTTTGTAACTGGCCAACTGTTTAGATAGTAGGTGTTGGAAATGACCTGTCACTGCCAGTCAGAGGCTTGGTGGAATAATCATCTGACCTGATATAAGATAGCTTCACAGGCACGTCCTTATGAAGGGGCTACAGGTCAATGACAGAACTCATGCTTTGCACGTAGAGGTCCCAGGTTCAGTCCTGAGAATCTCAGCTGATGTTAGAAGAGGCTGTTCTCTGACCTGGAGAACTGCTGCCTGTCACATTTATTTATTTATTTATACCCCACTTTTCTCCCCTGTGGGGACACTTAAGTGGCTTACAATATTTTTTTGTTCTCACAGCAACCCTGTGAGGCAAGTTAGGCTAAAAACAAATGAGAGGCCCAAGTCACCCAGTGAACTTCCATATAAGAAAGGGGATTTGAACCTGGGTCTCCCAAATCCTAGTCCTTCCTACTCAGTTATTTCAATGGGACTTACTCCCTAGTAAGTGTACTTAGGACTTCAGGTTCACAGTGCCATCCTAAGCAGAGTTAAGACCTGCTAAGTCCAGTGAAGTCAGTGGGTTCAGAAGGGCGTAAGTCTTCTTATGATTGTACTTAAGTCTCTTAGGGAAAACCTACACATGGCATGTAATTTTGCTACAAAAAGCCAGCACGTGATTGTGGTAAGGAGAACCCCATATGGATCAGGACAGAGAAAGGCAGCAGTTTTTCTCCTTCACACTGTATCTGGGATGGAAAATTGATCAGGGTCACAGTACTGAGGTAAGGTTTTGTTTGTTTTCTTTGTTTTTGAGAGAAAACCTCCCATGCCGTTTCCTCAGTCAAAATTATCTCCCCCAGCAGCTTTTAGACCAAGGAAAAAGACTGTCAATACTGATACTGGTCTTTTTTCACCACCAGAGCTAAACTAAGCTGGAAACAGCTGTTTTAAGCAAGGAAATGGGATGAAGAACAGCTTTTAAAAAAACCCTCCCAGTGCTTGAGGCTGTGATCCATATGACTCTCCCCATCCATCGGTGCTTTGGGCCTCTTAGAGGGCAATCCTCAGCAGTTACAGCTTTCTGAGGCCATTGAAGTCAGTGAACCTTGAAAGGTATAACTATGTTTAGGATTGTACCATTAATCACATATCAGGGATTTTGATCCACTTCTACACTGCTGTTTTAAACTAGCTACTACTTAGGGCAGAGGTCTTCAGTCCATGAGTCCAGGTACTCTGGAGGATCATAGAGCTCCACCTGCTGGGTCATGAGCCCCTCTGGAGCCACAGCTGTTTGCTGCCTTTTGTTAGCACAGAGAACAAGAACACCATACCTCCATTTCCTGCTTCCAAGAGGAGCAGCAGTATGGTGAGACAGGCCATGCAGTAGTGGAGTACATTCTTCCATGCCTCAGATCTTTGGGTTGTTCCTCGTTATGGTGCACCTCCTGTTGTTCAGCTTGTGTTTCCTGTCTCTGGCTCTGTATAGGCCTGCAGTGCGATGTGACTGCGAAGAAAGCTAATGCAATCTTAGGATGCATTAACAGAAGCATTCTGTCCAGATCACAGGAGGTGGTAGTTCCACTCTATTCTGCTATGGTCAGGCCTCACCTGGAGAACTGTGTCTAGTTTTGGGCACCACACTTTAGGAAGGATGTTGACAAGCTTGAGCGTGTCCAGAAGAAGGCAACCAGGATAGTGAGAGGGTCTTATGAGGAAAGGCTTAAAGAGTTGGGTATGTTTAGCCTGGGAAAGAGAAGACTTAGAGGGGACATGATTGCAGTCTTCAAATATCTGAAGGACTGTCATGTAGAAGATGGAGCAGATCTATTCTCTCTTGCTCCAGATTGCAAGACTAGATCTAATGGGTGGAAATTACAAGGGAGTCGATACCGGCTAAATACCAGGAGAAACTTCCTAACTGTAAGAGTGGTTGAGCAGTGGAACAGACTGCCTCAGGAGGCAGTGGATGCTCCTTCACTCGATGTTTTCAAGCAAAGGCTGGACAACTATCTTTCGGGTATGTTGTGGGGCTATTTTTCAGCTATGCTCCTGCAGAGTGCAGGGGGTTGGACTAGATGACCTGCAAGATCCCTTCCAACTCTACCATTCTATGATTCTATGACATTGGTGAAGTCATAACACTGGCTCCTCCTCTTTCTGTCATATGACTGATGTCACATGATTGCAATTTAGTAAATCCTCATTCTGGACAGGTTTCTCTAGGGGCTTATCCAGATGGTGACTTCACACATCTTGAGCAGGGTTTGATCTCAGGATAAATAAGAATAAAATCTCAGGACCAAAAGCCAGAATCAAAGGGGGAGAGACTATTTTGTGCTTCTCTTGATGCATTTTACATCTTTGCATTCATTAGTTTATATTATATCCCACTATTCATCCTGATTGGGACTCAGGGGTGCTTAGAATATTGTTCTCTTCTCTTCCATTCGCTTCTCTTCCTCACCTTGTGAAGTAGGTTAGGCTGCAAGAATCTGCCTCACCCAAGGTCACAAAGTGAACTTCTATTGTAGATGTGGGGATTCGAATCCAGGTCCTAGTCTGATACTCTCCCACTATGCCATGTTGGCTCTCTTGAGATCTTTTACTATTCATAGTGTGCTATATGTCTCTGATGCACCACCTCTGAGATACCAGCCAGAGCCAGGCTCTTACCTGATGCTCTTGTGCCAGACAGAAACCTTTTGAATGACAGAGGCCTCCCTGGCTCAGTGTGAAATAGGATGCTGACCTAGAAGGGCTACTGCTCTGATCCAGCAAGGCTCTTCTGATTTTCTTATGCTCTGTTCTTTCCCCACCAGGCCAACCCTTTAGTTCCCAGGCTCCACTTGGAAATCTTGGTGACATGGCAACCTTAAGCTGAGTGGCCTCGCAGCAGCAACTAAATTGGATAGATCACTTCCTTGCTGAAAGTGGAATATGACATCCTTTGAGAGGCAATTTCAGTAATGATAAATGATAAAGTCCTGATACATGAGCACAGGCTGGAGAAATAATTTATTTAATCTATGCTTTTCTCCCCAATGGAGATCCAAAGTGGCTTAGAACATCAGTCTCCCCTTTCTGTTTTATCCTCACAATAACAACCCTGTGAGGTAGGTTCAGTTGAGAGACAGTGATGGGCCCAAGGTCACCCATCAAGTTTCCATGGAATAGTGGGGATATGAACCTGGATCTTCACCCAGTATTTTAACTGCTACACCACATTGCCTCTGTTGAGTATGTTTAAGATTAGAAAGTGGTGTTAAAGAAAAACTGTAGCCCATAATATCCAGACACTGTTCCACTGTCATCTTTGGTCAAACAGGTTTTGAATAATAATAACAATAACAATAATAATACCACTCTAGAAAAAAATTACAAAATGTATTTGTCTCTAGAGTGTACACAGCTACAGGCAACCATGCCTTCCTCTCATACCTTTAACGCTGGGCGGCGGGGGGGGGGGGCGTCTATTGTCAGCCTTAGTCACCATTAGAACGCGAGTATCACGGATGTTCCTACGTTACCATCAGCCAGCACTGCCCTGTCCAAGAGGCTAGACGCTAGACCCTCTATTTAGGCATGCCGAGTGGCGTAGTTCCGATTACCACCATTAGAGGGCACTGGTGACACATAAACAGTAACCGGTTTGTTAATCATAGATTTCGGGATTTATTTTTTTTAACTTAAAAAAAATTCTGAACGCAAGCATCCCCGGCAAAGTATACTTTCTCCACCTATAACACACGGACATTTATCCAATCTGAGCGACACTGCTATGTACAAACGTTCAGACGAGGTGCAGAAAAAGTTACAGCCTTCTTATTGAAAAAAGTGGCAAATTTTTGTTGCTACATTTTAAAAGGTTATGGTTTTTTAAATCGAAAAAAAGTTGAAGATCCCCCCCCTTAAAAAAAAAGAAAAGCCGTGCCGGGTGCGATTGGCTCCTAGGCTCCTGTCTTCTCCAATCACGCGTTGTATGACTGCTCCTTTCTTCTTCCACAACCCTCCTCCTATCACCCCCCTCCCGAAAGTAATGTAGGAAGCAAAATCCAGCTTCCTTTACCACCCCAATGTCAATAAGAAAAAGCCCCTCTTGATACCTGCCTTAAAGTCTAGCCTACCTTCTTTCCTCGGCAGAGAAAACTACATCCCCCAAGATGCCTTGCAGGTCTCTCCCTGGGGTTCCGGATGCTGGGGCTGCTGCTCGCTTGCTGACAAGGTAAGCAGAGAGCTTTGCGAGGCGAGCGAGAGCAGTTCTTAAGGAGCTCAGCAGAAGGAAGCCTCCGTGAGCTTTTTTTTCTCTTCCCCCCTCCTCCTCTTTCCAAGCAAAAGAGAGACAAGGAGGAGGAGGAGGACAGGAAGAATAGGGAGGGGGGGGGGCTCCGCGCGAAAGCCCCTCCAAGGCTCTGGCTTGTGTCTTGCCTTTTCCTCCACCCAGCAGTGGCGAAGAGGAGGGTGGAGAGCAAAGAGGGAGCCGAGCCGGAGAGCAAATTCCCCCAGCCTTGCATATTTTCTACCCACCCGCCCCCTCCTCCTGGCTCTCTTTTCTTTTGTGTGTTTGAAAGGGAGGAAAGGAGGGGGGGGGGGAGAGAGCGAGGGGGGAAGCCGGGGGGAGGGAGGAGGCGAGGCGAGGCGAGGAGCCGCGGGGGCGTCATGTCCAGCCGAGTTGCGTGAGGATAATGTGAGCAGGCGAGCTGAGGGGCGATGAATATGCTTTCGCTGAAGGTTGGCAGTGGCGCCGAAGGGTCGGGCAGTCTCCCCGGTGGCGAGGAGTCCGTACCACCTCGGGAGGTGGAAAAAAGTCTCCCCCGAAAAGCAGCCGCCGAAGGGGTCGGCGCCCAGCAGCAGCAGGCTGGTGAGTAACTGGTGCTTCCCCCACCCCACCCCCCACCCCTTAAAAAAAATCGCCCACCCACTCAGCCGCCCCGCTTGGTTCGGTTCCAGCAGAATGCTACAGAATTTCCTTTTTCGGGTTCTAGCTTTTCCTACCTCTGGGAGGGGGAGAAGGGAGGGGGAGAAAAAAATCGCCCACCTTTAGAGCTTGCCGAAGTCTCTGCGGGCAACAAAGTCTCCATGGGGTTTTGCCGAGAAGGGACGGAGAGAAGGATGGGGAAGGGGGGAGAAGAGATGAATAATGTTTTTCTATTTTTTAAAAAACACCCTAGTGTGTAGTTCGTATGAACCAGCCTTTTGTTTCAGTCCAGTGTAAGCAAAAAGCCTTGGCAGTTGGACCAAGACAGTTGAGGCACCAAAAAAAAGCAAGAAAAAAAGAATGCTGTTTCCTGCTGTCTCCCCCCCTCCCCCGCAAGCGACACCTCTTCAGGTCTTTTTTAATTTATTTTTTTTTAATTGCCTTTGCAATGTGCTGCTTAGCAGCCGCCACTTTCTCTCCCCCTCCCCTCTGTTTCCAAGCCTTTCTTCTAAATTGCTGCCGAAATCGCTTTAGGTGTAAACATGAATCCGGATTCACACATGCAGATCGGGGAAGGGGGTGGGGTGCGCGACGCAGGCAGGAGGGCTCTTGTATGGTGTTGGATGCGTTTGGAGGAGTAAGCGGATCTGTTTACCGGAGGGGGGGAAGGGAGGGATGCTTTTTGAAAAGGAAAGGAGTTGGGGGTGGGGGAGCAGAAGCTCTCCAGCAAACAACCCTTTTATTATTTCAGTATGTGGGGCTGGCGGAGAGGCGTAATTGGGGACGGAAGCGCCCTGCGGAACCCCCCGCTGGAAAAGGGTGAAGTTAACCTCCTCTCAGCTAGAGTTTTTCTTGCCCAATCCAAGATCATTGAGGACTGTAGTTGCAAAGGAGGGGGGAATAGAGGAGATCATGCAGAGGAAAGGGAGAGGATCCTGCCAAACCGGTCCAGATTGCGGGGTGGGGGGTGGGTGGGGAGGAGACCTGTGGCACAAACAGGCTGATGTTAACATAATAGTGTGACAGCATCCAGGAATCTCTTACTCCTCCCCCCCAAAGTGATTGATAGCTGCCAATCAAGCAGCTGTCCAACAGGGGGCAGGTGGTTTTTTTGCTTCAGTCACTGAAGGGTGCTGCCAAAGTTCTAACTTTTGTGCTGAATCTCCAGCCTCAGTGAGCTGCCTTGGATGGGAAGCAGGCCTGACTTCTTGAGTGTGGGGTTTGTTTGCTTATCACCTTGCCATCCCACCCTTCCTCAGGGCAGCTGAAATGTGATGGGGGCCACAGAAGGATTTCCTGTTGCCGAGGAGGATCCCTGAGGCTTTTCAGAAGAATGGCATTTTGTTTGTGCTTTCTCTCTTTATTAATGGGCATTTCACATTTTATAAAAAACTAACCATCTTGGTGTGGCTTCTTTGTGGTGATCTCATTTGGGAAATCCCTGTCCAAAGTATGGGGAGAAGCTGGAGGATAATTTTGGCTTAGTCCTGTTGCCCCCTCCTCTGGATTTAGGTTTGTGTTTTAAAAAACCCTAGGAAAAACATTTTTAAAAAAGATTGCTAAAAGGACAAGGTAGAAATGCCAGTTTGGTTATGGAGGTATGGTTGATGTTTACTAGGGTGAAGCTTTGGGGGGGCTTTTTTGTCCATGTCTGTTGACATCATCTGGCATGGCAAAAGTTTCACAAGCAAAGTAGAGCTGTGCCTGCCTATTACTGTCTAGCTAACACTCAACTTGTTCCCAGGCTGGGCTTTGTGGCTTGTAGACAGAGCAAGAGACATATCTCTCCAAGTCATGGGGGTCAGAAGCTGGATTCTCAGATTCTTCATAAGGATGTAAAATAAGCCCAGAGGTACTCATGTCTGAGGCTGATGTAGATACAGAATTGGCCTTAATAAGCTCCTGGGTGTCTTCTTACCCAGTGATGCCAAGAAAGTTTCCACTGGGGAGAGGCTGTGGCTTAGTGGTAGAGCACAGGCTTGGCATACACGAGGTGCCAGGTTCAATCCCCAGCATCTCCTCTTGCAAAGATCATGGGTGGCAAGGGAGAGAGCTTGATCAGAGACCTTGCAAAGCTCCTGTCAATGAACTACTAGGCAATATTGGGCACAATGGGCCAGTGACCTGACCCTCAACAAGGCAGCATTGTTTACTGGGCTACATGGAGGGGAGGAGGGTGGGACACCCAAATCTGCTTGACTGCACCTGTGCAGCTGTACTGGGTCCCTGTGTGTCTCAGTTTGCATGCTGGGGTCTCTTTGACCAGTTGAGTATACTTTTGTGTTAATGATGCTGCCTGCTTTCTTCCTCCTTGTCCCCCCTTTCATTTGTTTTAAACAGTGGTGCTCTGAAACCAGAACTGTAGACCTTTAGGAGCTATGTTTGAGAGACAGAGTGCCAGAAGGTCTACTCTGAAGGGAAAGGATTGTGAGGCTCATGTAGGGGAATGGGTAGAAACAAGAACAGAATGGACACGTGGGAACTGGAGTCTGGCTGAGTCAAGGAGGTGGAAACATGAGGAAGGCTATGGGCGGCCCGGAGGGGCCTGGCTGGAATCCTTGCCCTGGCTGCTTTGCAGAGAGGCTTCAGGGACCTGGGGGCGGTCTATTTCTGCTGAGATCCTGAGGAAAGATCTGGGAGAATGGTAAGCATCTATAAATAGTGTGTGTCAGCCGAGTGGAAGCAGAGCTTCTGAAACACTCCTGCTTGAGAGCCCAGGGCCTTGATAAACAGGGCTGTGTTACAGTGGGGTGGGCTGTGTTTGTAATGAGACTGGGGACTAAGGAACTTGTCCTGGGAAAAGGCAGGGGTGAGGATCGAGATGTGCTGCTTCATGTTTGGGGTGTACACATCCAGGCCTTTCCAGAAAGTATAATTCTCTTTAAATATTGTAACATCTAGGTCATAACTGCCCTCTGTACATGGTCCAGTAAAATGTGATGGAGGGGGAGTGCCAAGTGACTTGGGAACCTTGGGCTAAAATACCTCTGATCTGTCTCTTGATCAGTGATGAGTAATCCCTCAGAATTCCCTAAGGGAATTTTCAGCATGAATTAGGTTAGGGGTCTTTGCCAGAGTGGATAGTGTGGCTACACCTTGGTCAAATGATGTAGAGTTTCTGTGGCAGTAACTCTTGAGACCATTGGTTTGCGTAGAACATAATCCAGGTGTCCTGGTGACCTTTTAGAACACTGACATCACTAGAAATATGGTCAAAGAAGAGCAATTTGTTGATGGCGGTATAATCAGGTGGCTCAGTGGTGGAATATCTGCTTGGTGTGCAGAAAACTCCAGGTTCAATCCCTAGCATCCTCACTTTAAAAGTAGTAAGTGGTGTGAATGATCTTTAGCAGCAGCCCTGCATGCTGGAAGTCCCCAGTTCAATCCCTGGTGCATATGTGGGAGGTATGAAAGACCTTGACCTGAGACCCTGGAGAGCTGCTGCCTGCCAGAGTAGACAATACTGACCTCAGTACACCCAACAGCCTGGTTCAATATGAGGCAAGATATTTTGGAACCTGAGACAGAAAATTCCCCTCTCAACACACAAATGCACATGCAGTGTTAGGAATTTCTCTATAATTTCAATGATTTCCCAGTAGATTGTGCCCATGGTAGTTTGGGTCAGGAGTTGCCTGCACTTCTCTACTATTAAAGGTGCCCCAGATTCACTCTTGGAAATAGCTGCCTAACTTTCCTTTGTGCCACTGGGAGAAGGGTTTGGGGAGCTTACATGAACATTGATCTAAGAAGGGAGACTTCAAATGGTGAGGAATAACAATGTTCTGGAATTTTGGAAATTGATGGTAGAACAAATAATGTATTGATATGACCCTTAGGTGTAAGGCAGGCCTATACTACTTGTGATCTGCTAAGCCAGGCATAATCCACCAACCATGTCTGGCATTCTGTATAGGGTGCCTTTTTATTTGGGAGGGGGACATGCCTAGGCAGGGCTGTGAAAACAGGGATGGGGCTTGTTGAACATTTGGCTGCTCTGAGGTTACAGGTTGTGCAGACCTGAGTGGGCACTGTAAGGACATTTGATTAACTTTGCAGGTTACTTTGGAAATGTGCAAGTGTCCTCAGCTGGTGGCTTTTCTCGGGTACCAACAAAAGAGAGGACTAATACTGTGATTATTTCTGTTCAGCTTTTCCCCCAGGAGAAAGGGTTAAACTTAAATTTGGATAAATCCTTGCATCCATGGAGTTGGACGGTCATTGAAATGCTGCCAGTGCTGGCAAAGGGGGTGTTAATGAACTACTAATTTGCATTTTTTCTCTAAAGCAGCTAATCAACATATTTCATTCTAAATGTTTTTGTTTTTTGGAAAGAGTGTAGCTGTCTTCTGGACCCCTGAAGATCTGTGGAACATATATCTAACCTTAATTATTTCCTGTTGCTGAATGTCTCCCCTTGCCAGAAGTGGGGTGTTCTTGGAGTTCCTGAATCTGACAAGAATATATTTTTTTGGAATTGCTTGCTGTGGTTCATTGAACCCAGGAGAACCGTCTACAGTTTGCTGGCATGTTGCATGTCTAGAGCAAGTCTTGTGTGCTGTGCCATAAAGATGGGGTTGCATGGTCTGAGTTGCATGCGTAACCTTTGGGACTGATCTACTGTGCATGACCTGTGAGTGTACTATCAGTCTGCTGGAGAGCTATCACATGGAAACAAGTGTAACTGCTTTGAATGGTATTTTGTGACTCCGTTTAGCATGCTTTTATGGTGGGAAATGACCACTGCACAAACATGTTTATGCGATGTGACATTTATTCCATTCTTGATGCTTCATTCAGTTGTGTGACAGAATGTGTGTCTGAATAGTGACAGAACTTGGGGACTTGTCTTGAAGAAACATGTGCCTTAGTTGTGCGTCCATTTTTGGCTTTTGGCAAGGTGGGTATCATGGAGGGCTTGTCCATATGTCAGTCTGGAGCAGGGTTCCCCAGTGTGGTGTCCATGAGCCTCTTAGAAGGTGAGTGGGGCCATTGTAAGGCAGGGCTTGCTACTGGCTGCCCTCATGCAAATGGAAGGGAAGAGGATCAGCACCTGGGCTTTCCTTAGTCAGTGTGCGGTTCCATTCCCCTTCAGGTTTTCTTCTTCCCAGGAGGAGGGAGGTATTCCATTTGGCTCTACCTCCAGCAGGATCCATTTGGGGTTTGGCTCTACCTTTTCTAGAACCCTTTTTTTGATGTAGTATTCATCACCCCCTCTCAAAATACCAAATGTGCCCACAGGCTCAGAAAGGTTGGGGACAGCTGGTCTAGAGATTGAGAGCGCTGAAATAGTTGTCCTGATCCTCATAGCTGAGATGTACAGAGTGCTGCTGGTTTTTAGTGTCTGTCCATAGGACCAGCAGTGGCCACAGCTAGTCTGGGAAGACTACACTTGATACTATTTTATGCTGGGTCAAGCCATTGGCCTACCAAGCTCAGCGCTGTCTATTCTGACTGGTGGTGACTGGAGGGATTTAAGGTGTGACTTTGATGTTTCTAATGTCCCTTTGTCTCATGGAGGTGATACCATGGTCGGGGGGGGGGGATGCTGTTATCTGCCCTCCATTCCATCTTTCTCAGTCCAACTGTAGGTACCCCATCTTGCAAGTTTTGTGGTACCCAGTTGCAAAGGGAGAAGACTGCTGCTACCATTTTGTATCATGTCACGAGAAGTCTTGAAAACTTGTTTTAAAGGTAGCAGGGGGCTCTCCAATTCCTGCAGCAGAACTCAAATACCCTTCTACCTTAACCCAGAGTAGTTGTGTCTGAGTTTTGCCCCTTGGTAACTGCTTCACTTCTTGTTTCATCTCTCACGCTGTAATTAGTGCAGTAAATAATTGCTGTAATTATGATGCCGTTTCAGAAAGCAGTGTCAAAAATTGCTGCATATGGGGAAAATTGCTGTTACTTTCTGAAATACCCTCCTACTTCTGTGCTCAGGTGTTTTGAGAAAAAAGGTTGGGCAGGTGTCAAAATCAGGGCTTCTGCAGGCAGAGGGGCTCCTCTATTTAAGACTGTAAGCCAAGCAAGATATCCTAAAGAAGGTCCTTCTTGTGGTGGTCCTGCATATTGTGTAACCATTTTTTTTGGGTCATTTTGCAACTTTGTCTCCTCCTTTAGGCTCCCTGCTGGGTACACCTATCCTGTACATGCAACAAGGGAATCTGGAAGGTGTTTGGGACTGTATAAGATGGAGGTCAAGTAATTTAAGTATGAGAATCTCCTTTCCTTGGGGGAAAACTGGGCTTTAGTGAGGTTTATGGGATGGCTGTGGTCCCATCGGGCAGATGTTCTCTCTGCTCTAGGGAAGCATTTATTTTCTATGAACTTTTGTAAAATCAGGGGTAGGGAGAGAAAAGACTCTTCTACAGGAGGGGGAAAGTCTGGTTGGGTACACTTAGCTCATGACCAACATACAGATATGCTATCCTTCCCCTCCCTTACAAAAAGGGAAACTGGGCAGAACACCCTGGGGATATCTAACTGTTTTCTGTTGCCCAACTTCTGTTGGTCAGCATATTTACTGTTGAAGGTGATGAATTTCAGTTTTGTGAGGCAAGGCTGGATATGGTATTGAGAGGTCAAGAAAAGAGGGTACTGCTGGCTTCTTCTTATTTTTGGACAACCTGTTAGGAGTGTGTGTAGGTGAGAAGAGAGCCGTAAAATCCAGGTGGATGGTTGGATAAGAAGAGTGCAGGAAGTCATGACGGGAATAATAATGTCCATGGAAAGTGTCTGTTCCTTAAGAAGGGGAGAAGGGGAGAAAAGTGAAGGAGATTCTGTTAGCAAGTCCCAGGTGGACCCTCCAGTTGATTGTTGGAAACTGGTGTTTGGTTGCACGATTGCCCTAGAGGGAATGGGAATGGGAGCAGCAGGTGGGAGGAGATTTAAAAACAAGTCAAAATTCCACAGGGGAGTTTCAAGTCAGAAGATTTGGTGAGCTTTGTTCTAATGCATGTACAGGGAACCCATGAACGAACCCAGCTACATTGGCCTGAGAAGAGTGGAAGGCTCAATCCTGCAAGGGTGGGGCCTGATGGCTCTATTAGGTCAGATAGTTCCAGGAGGGAACATAATGAGAAGAGAAGCTTCATTCTGAGTTCAAGGTGAAACAAGCCTAAAACTGGGAGTCCTCCCAGAGAAGAGATTTAGAAATGAAGGAGTCCTAGACAGGTGCGTGAAGGAAAAGCAAAGGCAGTGAGGCAGATCTGTCTCCCCAGTGGGCATGCAAGTGCAAGGAATTTGGGTAAAACACAGTTTTGTTCTCTTCTCCAGGCTAACTCTAGCAAACCCAAAGGCAGGCCAAGGAGTAGGGTTAGAGTACAGAAAAATCGGGTTTAAAGTAGCTGGTGTGCAGTGCATACTGTGTCATTTTGGCATGGAAGGAGGTGTGTACAAACTTCACCTCAGGGCTTTACAAGAGCAGAATCTGAATTTCACCATTGGGTTAGGGCTGCCTTGACAGGTGCTGCAAAGAGAGAGAGGAAAACAAATTTCACAACACCAAAACCTGAGTTTTTCAGGGTTTGCCACAGTTTAGCTTGCAGTTTGAAACAATTGCATTTGAATTCAGGCAACTAGTCGAATTTGTTTGAAGCTGTGTATTGTGGTTTCATTTCAGCACAATTGCTCTTGAGGGAGGAAAGAATGGGTATGATATCTGTGACTCATGGGCATCTAGATATGACAGAGGCCCGTGTGTCTGATTTTTGCTGCAAAAACTAGCACTGCAAAGCTGAAAAGTCTCCTACCCCAGAATGCACAAAGAGTGTGCAGCTGTTTCTGATGTGTGAGACAGGAAGCCTCAGATACCTGTGTTGTGGAGAGGCTTGGAAGGTCAGCTACATTTTGGGGTACTGCAGCTTTTAATGACTGGATAGTTTTTGGACTTTCCATCAGTTCTTAAAACTTTTTTTGTACGTGTTTGGTAATAAAAAGGAACTTGGTGATCAGTTTTTGTTGCCTTCTCTGTCCCCCCCACCGATTGCCCATGATGTTCTAAAAAAGGAGTTTTTAGGGGGGAATAATAGCAGAGATTAGATGAGTGGAGCTTGGTGGGTGGGGAGCACAGAGTGCAGAGGGCACATGCCAAGTGTGGAAAAATGGTTTATTTATGGTATCGGCTGAGGGAGGCAGGGAGGAAGGAATTCAGCTGGATTTGTGGAAGGGATGGATGAGCTGACAGGCCGGTGAATGCATGGAATGAGCTTTGCTGCAAAGGGGCAGAAAAGCCCATTGAGTGGGGACGTTCTGTCCCAGACAGCACAGAATATTAGTTGGAACTGGGATACCAGGCAGCAAACGAGGGAAGGGGATGTTTTGTTGTTGATTTATATGTCATGATAAAGGAGGAGATCCTTGCAGAGGAAGTGATATGGGTTCCCATAGCATAGTTGGTAAAAAGTGACTGGGTTCCTGATGAGAATCCAAATACACAGGATTCAGGCCTCATACCTCCTAATATCAATTTCTGTGAGATGTGGAACTAATTTCGCTTCTAACCTTCTTTCCCTGGCTTCCTTTGAAGTTTTGCCTGATGTTCCTTGCTGTGCACTGTTTTCCCCACAACTGTTCTGCTGGTTTGGATAGGGAACATTCGGCTCCATTGTGGGGCAACATTTAGATGTAAACTGCCATTTTAGATCTCTGACTTCTTCCCGCTGGTCCCTCCTATGTTATTTTTTACATGAGTAGCAGGTAAAGGGACATGTTTCTGTTTAGGGACACAGAGCCCCATAAGCACGTGGCAGTGTAGTTAGATGTTGGGCATGCCCGTTGCCATAGTAGCCATGAAGCCTGCAGTAAACACTGAGGGAGAAGTGAGGTTGCCATGAATAAAGGGGGTAAATTATGGATGGTTCAGTGGGGTGAAAATGAGCAGGACAGAGCGGTAGTGGGTAATTGTGGGTATCTAGTTGCATGAATAGATAAAATGGCTCACTATATTCCAAAGTTGCATTAGGCCTTCATTTTCTTCAGGATGGGTATAGCAAACAATGCCATGTGTTAGAATGCTACAGAACAAAAAAGCTTGTTTATTTTTTTCCCTCCAAGCTTGTTCTCTGCTGCCTCCAGAAACTAGGAAAGTTCTTTGGAAGTTCTCAGTGCTATTTTTTCAAGTGACACCCTTGTTCTGTTTCATTTCTTAGAAAAGAAAAATAATTTGCAGTGGAGAAAAAAAAAAGATAGACAATTTGTGTATTTGATGAGCCTTCTACTTTCTCAAACAGAGTGCTTGGGAAAAAAAAGTGAATGTCTTGCACCACTGTGAAGGAATGACAAGGAAATGGAGGGGTCAAATTCCATATTGGAAGAGGTGGGAGTGAGAAGAGACCAAGGGCAGAAATTGGTTCCCCCACTGCTATTTAATGTGCCAGTAAAAAAAAAGGAGGCATAGTCCTTCTGTTCACATTGCCTGTTGAAGTGTCACAGCTGCTAGCTGTCCCCCGGGTCACTCTGGAGCTATTGGGCCTCTTGAAGGTAACTGTGCACTGCTGAGTCTGTGAGGAATACAGGTTGCTGGGAAGTGGGGTGTGTGTGAGGAGGGAGTAAAGGAGGTGTCTGTTGTGAGCTTGCCAGGCTGGAGTGCGTGTGGGGGCGGGTGGTGTCCTGAAAATGCCTGATGTGAACCGTAATGGAAGAGGATTTGAGCCTGGAAGGGACCTGCTTAGTGTAACTCAAGCTGCCGTCCCCTTGTGCCAGCATGAAAGGGGAGCGCAACCTAGATCTTTTTGGGCTCCCTGGAGTGCAGGGTATGTGGGTCCACAGGGTCAGTGCACTGGTGTGCTCTCAACACATGGATAGCATCCCTGCCTGACTGATCAAAGATAAATTCTACAACCTCTTTCTTCTCTCCCCCCCCCCAATCCTTTGACAAATATGTAAATCCCCATTGGAGGCCTCCTCTCTTCCTCTTCCCACCCTGGCAAATCAGAGGCTCCCCACCTGCAATTTATGGAGGAGTCATTTGCTGTTCCAGTCACAGATCTACACACTCCTCTGGTTAGACATGGTTCTGTCCTTTCCTTCTGGTTGCCACCATATCTGTTCCTCCGTGCTAACAATGCCAGCAGATAACCAGAGAAGAAAGAAAACAATGCATGAAGCTTGCTCTCACTTTTATCCCCCTGCCACCCACCCTGTGCTCTTTTCCTTTTGCTCTCTATTGCTTCAGACACGGTGCTACCCTAAAGGCAGCAGAAACACCTTGCAAGCACATACTAAATATTTGAACATAACTGGGTGGGTTGGAATTTTTCTCTCCGTTGCTCTCTCTCACCCCCCCCTCCACATTGATTTCTTTCCATCCTCCTCTCTCAAGGGGTGGGGCAGAAGGAAGCTTATGTAAAGCAGAGACAGATGGGGGCAGCCAGCTAGTAAATACTCTCCACAAGTGTGGGGTTGTTCCCCCTTCCCTTTCCTCCAAATACCCCAAGGAAAGCACAGATGCAAAGCTCTGAGGAAACATTCACCTCTCCTCCTGATTCTGCAGCCCTTCTAGAAGTCAAAAACAAGGCATCTGGTGATGGGAGGAGAGAAATGCCCTTTCCTAGGTCAGGCAGGAATTATAGGGTCATTTTAATATGAACTGTCTCTTTTAAAATAATTTCCAGTAGTCTGTAAGGAAGCACTTCCTCTCTGTGTTTCAGTACCTCTGTTGCAGAATGGTTTGGAGATAGAATTGATGGTCACTAGTAAACTCCTGGTGTGTACAGATACAATCAACAATGCATAACTTGTCTGTTGTGAATGAATGCTCTTCTCAGTGTTACGCTGATCTCTGTTCCAGTATATGTATGTGGTTCCTAGTTACACGATAGCAGGTCTCAAAATCCTCTCTAATTCTGCTAACCTGATCTCTCCCCAAAATATAACAGTCAAATAAGGGTAAATCTGGACACAGCGGCTTTCCAGGGTACCTGATCAGTCAATGAGCCTCATTGTCAAAGTGTACAACATCATTTTAAGATGGATGTTCTGGGGTAAGAAATGGCATAGGGCCAGTGTCCTGTCAGAGTGGTAAAGAGGCAGTGTGGGTAGACTGCTCAAGAAGACATTAGGGAGACACTAGTTGAGGTCTCTACTTAGCTGTGAAACCTGCTGAATAACCTTGGGGTCAGTCACTTTTGCTTAGCGTAACCAACCTCATAGGGTTGTTGTGGTAATCCAGTAGGGGAGGGGAGTACCATTATGCCACCCTGAGCTCCTTGGAGGAAGAGTGAGATAAAAACGTAGTAGTCCTCAAAGGCAAGATTCAGTGAGGGGTGTTATAGGATCCATATCATATGAAGCACCCTGCAGCAACAGATACCCCCTGTATTGGGGGGAGTGTCTGTACAGCTGTCTCCAGACACACCCTCAGGTTGCCAGGGCATGATCACAAATGTGTGCGCTCAGATCTTTTTTCCTGAACCTGTCTGAGCTCGAATACTTTCTCCTCTGTAGTAACCCTCTTCCTGACTGCCCCTCATCCAAGGCACTGGGGGGGGGCTCTTCCCCTCCCCAGCATTCCATGAGAATGAAACATGAGCGCTGGCAGAGACCATGTTTCACTCTTTCTGGCCCATTCTCCAGTTCCTGAACAAAGCCTGCCCTTGCTCTCCTGGGAGCCAAGCTTGAAACGGGAGAGGCTGTTGTTGCCTGGAATGGCGACTGGGCACCTCGGGTTTCTGTTAAGGGAGTCCTTTGCTCAGGCTGGGGGTTGGGATGGAAAGGCAAGGACTGCAAGATTCTTGTGGCTGCCCTCAGGCAGAGTCCTCCACCACGCTCCTCAAATCCCTGACAAGGCTGACTTTGGGGAGTTTTGTGAATGTGCAACAAGGTCTCTGGATGTGTTGTGCAGCTGTTGCATCCTCTAGAGACCTCAGGGTTTGTATTGCCCCAGCAGGAGTATTATTGCAGGGCAACACCTTTGTACTTAAAAAAAAAAAAAAAAGCTGGCCACCTTCCAGATCACACCAGTTTGTATATAAAAGCTCCTTCCAGGCAGAAAGAGCTTGCACCAGACTGTTTCATTCAAGCTGCTTGGGATTTGTGCAGTATTTGTTGAGTCCTCTGTGATGGTCAAGTGAGGCATGCTGATCCATGTTTAGATTTCCTTGTGAGATTGTAGTGAAAGTTGCATGGTAGCTTTGGGCGTGCCCCTGCTGACTAAATGTTGGGCACCCTAGTGTTGAGGTGACAATGCTTGGGGCTGTATGTATTCTGGAATTGCCCCATACAAGTGATGCATTGGGCGTAGAACCTGGCATTTTGAACATCTAAGCTTACTACTTCAGTATCTCTCTGAATAAACAGGTTTCTGACCCTGGTGGTAATGGGCTTAGAATGTATGCAGATCACCTGGGAGGGAAACAGTGATGGCAGAGGAAGAGCTAGTGTTAGGGTAGTGATTGGAGAGAGATGGGAGTGGGACTTAACTCCCCTGTTGGGCTACTAAATGATCTTGGGGCTGCTTGTTCTCTCCAAGCCTAACTTATCACATAAGGTTGTTGGGAGGATAAAATGAAAATGGGAATCACTATGTAAGTTGTCCTGGGCCTCTTTAAAGAATGGGAAGAGAGATGATTGTGAGGGATAAATTTAACTGAATGGGTATTCCAGTGATTTCAAGAGCAAGTTTGAATGGTTCTTTGTTCCTTCTGGTAGCTAGAGGAAATTTTAGTGAAATAAATAGATTAATGCTGGCACCTTTTTTGAAAATGGCATAATATATTCAGATCCTCTTATTTGGCATTTCTTGACCCAGAATTTGGGGTTAACTTTGAGCACATTTTGGTTCTCACTCCCTTCCACACACAAAAGCTTTTCTTGATCAGGGACCTCCTGACTTTCCAGGTCCTGCAAGGGGTGTGTATGTGTGTGTGTTTGGGGAAGGGGGCAGTGTGGCCTAAGAACAGCCGACTTACAAGGGCAGATCATGCAGGAAGATGGAGAGCAGAATCAGACTGCAGGTGGTCATGTGAAACAAGAGAATCTGTGAGGAGCCATTTGAGTTGTACTTGGACCATATTTTATACTGTGACCAACCCCTTCCTTGCCCCCAGGTAACAAGCTAGGCCTGTCCAGCTTCCTTTGGGGGCAGCTGCATGCTTAATTCATCTCTGCTGCTGCGTTGGTGGCTTCTGTCCTTACTCTTTCTGAAGTCCAGTTGCCCCTTTCCCTGCCTTCTGTTCCCAGCTGAAACCAGCCCCTTGTGGGAATGTGGTCCCCAACAGCAAAGGTTATTTTAATGGATGTATTACTTTAAATGAGCCCTCCACCATCTGTTCCACCCCTTAATTACCAATGCCAAACAGAAAAAATTCACAGCCAGTGCTAGAGAAGGTAAAGACACCAGTGATTTAAATACATGGATCTATAGTTCTGTAAGCATCTGGGAGGGGAACTGTTTTCTTCCTTTCCTTTCTCTCAATAAAGCATTGCCCATATTGGAGGGTGGAGGGAGAGCTGGAGGAAAAGCCTCCTTGTTCTGCAACAGGAGGCTGGATTCCTGTTGTGTGGGGGGGTGCTTTTCCCCTTCCTCCTCCAGCTGAAGAAGAGTGCCTTTGCCTCAAGGCTAGATTGGATTTTCAAGCTTTCAAAGTGCAAAGCAATGTTTGCCTCTTCCTTTGTGGGTGCTGGTGCATTGTGGGAGTTTGGGGAGTGTGGGGTAAGACGTTAACCATCAGTTCTGTTTTCCATTTCTGGCAGGCCCCATTGTTCTGCTTGCCTCGAAGCACTTTGGTGGCTTTAAAAGCAGCTGATCCCATGTGTAATTGATCCCTGTGGATAACTTCTTTTCTGGGTGGAGAACAAAACATTTTCTGGATGGAAAATGGGGCAGAGGGTGTTATTTCTGGAGCACCCTATATGGTCCCAGTAAACAGAGTGCCTTGTTTAAGAGATATTGCTATTGTTTTCAGAAAACTCTACCAAATAAACAAATGAGCGGATGGGCACAAAGGGGCTCTTAACTGTTTGTTGCTCCTCATAATCAATGCAGCTTCTCATTTTCTATGCTTTATCTAGTAGGCTTTTGTTGCTGCTCTAAGCAAAACGTAGACCAGTGATAGACCACTGACAAATTTCTGAGGGGTTGCCAAATGCTCTCTGATCACTCACGGACTTCCTAGAGCAGTGGTCTTCAGTCCCTGGGTTGTGAGATCCCGTCTCTTGGGTTGTGAGCCTCTATATAGCTACCATTTCCTCCCTCCTTTTTGGAAGAGCCTACTGTTAATGCATAGGCGCACAAAGTAAGGGCTCAGTGTCTCTCTGCACCCACACTCGGAGATGCAGCGGGAAGTGAGGCCACTCAGCTGTGGAGATGATTCCTTCTTAGCACAGGCAGGTTTAAAGATTCTGGCTCCTCCTCTTCTCATCAGATGACTGTGATGTCATCTCACTTCTTGCTGTGTGCTTACGGCTCATTGGGAGCCATCCTGCCATCTAGATTTAAATGTGTCCCCTGGAAGGCAGACTTCTGTGGGAGGCAGAGCTTTTATTTATTTACTTCATTTATACCCTGCCCTTCTCCCTCATGAGGACCCAAGACCCCTTACATTATTCTCCTCTGCTATATTTTATCCTCATAACCACCCTTTGAGGTAGGCTATGTTGAGAGTATGTGTAAATAGGTTAAGGTCACCCAGTAAACTTCCATGGCAGGGATGGGGATTAGAACTTGGTCTTTCAGATTCTAATCAGACATTCTGAAGTAAGTTAGATTTTGCTTTGATCCTTCCAGGCAGTGCTAGCAGTGCATATTTGAAACAGATTATTTATACTTTGATTGTTAAGTGGTCCTGAGTATACACTTGTATGCTTTGTCAAATTGATAAGCTTTGCCATTGTCTTAGGGATGAGTAGCAACTGATTCCAGGTGACCAGGATCAGTAGGTGTGGAAATACAATATAGTACAAACTATATATATTTTACTAAAAGAGCCTTGCTGGCTTCTGCTCTTGGTTTTCTGGCACTGTAGAGTAGTATCTTGAGTGCTGATTTTTGATGTGGAAAGACCCATGTGGAACTAGATCTCAGAAAGAAATCCACTGCTTATTTGGCACCTTGGGTAACCTGAATTTATGTGGTTTGTTGACTACATCATGGATATCTCTGTGTAGGTCCAAGTATCGCATGGGCACATACATTAGACTACAGGTAACCTATGACGCTTAAGAGGCACATGTCCTTGAGTGGCCATCATGGCTCTGCAGCTTAGTTTTTAAATAACTGTTCTCTATATAAGTGTACCCCATCCATCTGGACTGCAGGAAACTTTTCATCTATTTTGTCCAATTATGCATCAGGTCCATGTGATCTTTGTGGGGACTCAGAGTAGCTTGCAGTGATTTTCTACTCACTTTGTTTTTTATCTTTGCAACAATAAACATGTGAGATAGGTTAGGCTATGACTGGCCCATGTTAGGCTATGACTGCCAAGGTTCCGTATCAGTCTGAGAGTTTGAGCCTGGGCGTCTCAGATCTG
The DNA here is from genome assembly GCA_029375565.1 of Gekko gecko. Classification (NCBI taxonomy): domain Eukaryota; kingdom Metazoa; phylum Chordata; class Lepidosauria; order Squamata; family Gekkonidae; genus Gekko; species Gekko gecko. The sequence continues at coordinate 208,656,965 of JAPDNY010000005.1, read as the reverse complement.
AGTCCAGCAGTCTAAGGACTACACACCATGCTGGCTGATCCTCCTGATGGTTACCTGGTGTGATTCTGCCCATTATAAATAGCCAGTCTTTTTGTAATGCCTCTTCTTGTGATATCTTAGATTGCTTTACAGGCATTCAAGGAGACGGTTCTTTCAGCTCTTAACCACAGATGTACAAGGTACTTATTATTTTTACAGACCGAGGGACCCAAGATCTAATGGTGGTGGCTTTGACAGCTCTTGGAATGCCAGAATCCTGTCTGCCGAATTTTAGCACAACCTGTGGAGTGTTTTACCTGTAAGATGTTAGAGAGGGGGCTTTTTATAGGAAAATCAAACCAGGTCCCATTGCGGCATGTTTCTATTTTTCAAATGGTATATGGTCTTGAATCCTGAAGAGGAGGGATAACGGGGGTGTGTGTGTGTGTGCATACTCCCCCCCCATATCTTTGGGAGCTGCCTAGTTAATGCAACATTAGGAAAGGAACCGAGTGTGGAAGCCGTTGATCCAGACTTGCTTCTCTTCCTCCCTGCTCTTCTGAAAAATTCTGTGTCTGTTCCCAGTTGCTCCTGCATCCCTGTGTTTGACTGCAGCAGATGTACTACCACTGCAGGAAGAGGGGAATTAAGTTGGGCTGGAGGAATTTTTTAAAAAAAGATTGCTGCAGGCCTGAGGGTCTTAGACACCCCCGTGGAGATGGGCAGTCATGCAGAATTAATCCTATCGGCATCCTTGCCTAGCTTGGCTTCAGCGGGTACAGATCTTTTCTTCAGGAGAAGAGATCTGGGGAGGGTGGAGGAGCAAAAATGGAGTGGAAAACAGGCAGCTCCTTGGTGTGTGTGTGTGAAATTTTATAATAAAAAAATTAAGCTTGAACACTGCCTTGCTGGGGCTCCCAGGGAATGGGAGCTGGAAGGAGGGAGATGTGCTGGGTTCAGCAAAGAAGACTCTGTTGCAGTACTGAATGTGTCCCTGAACAGCATGTATTGGGCACAGTTTTGTGCCTGGAGTCATATTTTGCTCTGCTGGAGCAAGGCCTTCTTTGCAGTGATGAAAAATCTGATTCTGGCCACAGGAGAGTTGGTCTTGGCTTCTTATTTTTTGCCTGCTGCTTTCCTCTCTTTTTTTCTCTTTTCCAGCTTTCCCATAACAAGAGGACTTTCCACTCTTCTTGCTTGATGCAGGAGAGCAATACATTGGAGAAAGTTGGCACTAGGCAGGCTTTCTCCTCAGGGCCTCTACGTGATCCACAACATGTGCTGGATCAGTAACTTCAAGGTTTTAATGAGCAGCTGAGTGAACCCCATCCCCCCAGTCACACGGTTTGCAAAACCGCCACCCTTTGACAGAGGGTTCTCCGTAGAGACTAAAAATCCTAAGACATAGCCTCTGCCCACCACAGTGCGCCCTCCTCGCTCAGAGCACAGGAAGACCGTGAGAAAAGCCCCCGTTCACTGTGAAGTTGAGGTGCCTGTGAGAGGGGTCAGGAAAGGAGAGGACTCATGCATGGACAGCAGGAGGAAGTCCTTCTTCCTCCCCCCTCCCACCCCTGGGCCCCATGTCCTGTGGTGTCATGGCGCTTTAAAGCCAGGCAGGGCTGCCATCCGTGGAGTGCTCTGCAGCTGTTGCCTGGCCCTCTGCTCCTCTGTTTTATAAATAATGCAGCACAGAGGCGTGTTGGCAGAGAGCTTCACAGACAGTTGGATCGAAGGAGCCTTCAACACATAGCAGCAGGATGGGTTGGTGGAGGGGGGGCTAGTTAGAAGTGGGTGTGAGGGGGGAGTGATGCAGCTCTAACCTTGTGGTTGCTGAAGGCAGGAAGGTTTTATGTGGCTTGCTCTTTTGGCAAGAGGGCAGCAGGGGTGGCTGTTGGGTGCTGTCAGGTGATTCTTCTTTACGCTGGACCCTGGAAGGGCTGGTCTTTGGAGGGAGGTTGACTGCTTCATCCTTCATAATTGGGGAAGCTGGGCAAATTTCTTTTGCCTTCACTGTTGTACATTTCACCAAAGGATTCCAGAATGCCTTCCAGGCTTCAATTTATATCTTTTCTGCCTTGTTGGGGTGGCTGTGTGTGTTTTTGTGAGGGTGGATGGATGCATGCAGTTAATGGTGGGGGGTTGAGGTTGTTGTTGTTGTTGGAAAGAGCACTTGTCCAAGACTTCACACGGTCTGTTGCCAAGGTGAAAATTGGAGGCAGGTGTCTTGTCTTAATCATCCACTTTGACCACTGGTGAATCCTTCGAGTTTGCAATCAGACCCGAGAGAGCTGACTTTTAGTCTCCTTTGCTTCTGGCATGGGGGGGTGGGGGAGAAAAACCACTCCTGCTGGAAAGTCAGGAATAGAACCCTGATTCCACTGATGCATGCACACAGGCTTTGTACCTGTGTCCTACAGTTCCCTGGGGCCAGGGCATACATTTTAAGTGGGAGCGTATAGACTGAGAACTAGGGGTGTGAGATTACCGAAGGGGGGGGAATTAAAACCCCCTCCTCTGTTCTGAAACCACACTATCAAATCTCCAAGGTGACACCCACACATGGCTGGGGCCACCATTGTCCCCTTTGCTGTCCCCAGCTCAGCTGGACCCTGGTAGACCCAGCTTGTAGAGGTTACCATGGCAACCTGCAGTTGTTAAACTAGCCGGAGTAAACATTAACAGTGAAAGAGACCCCCTGCGAGGTTCAGTGTCAGAGGCCTGGGTGCTTGCTAGGAGAGGGGATGCTGGCTCTGGTAACCAAGGCAGGAGAGCAAAGGTGCTTGGCGGTGACTATTCCTGTCCGGGTGTGAGGTGTTGCCTTAGTTCCTGCCTGCAACTGGGGGTCTGGCTGTCCAGCTAAGGAAAACTGGAACCAGGCATGTCGTGGGTTATGGTTGTTTTTTCTAGTGCATACCCAACTCTTTCTTGCCATCTGCAGGGATTGTATCCCTTAGCCTACAGAGCTATGCCATAAACACTGCTGATTACCCTAATTTTTGGTAGAGGTTTTTTGGGGGGAGGGTCTGTTTGTTAAGAGAACTGCGGTTAATTCACAGGGTTTTCAACAGCAACTTCTGGGGAGCGGACAGTGGAATAATACTAGGAATGGGAGAGTCCTGCATTTTGATTCCTTTTATGCAGTAGGGTTCTGCTTCCCTTTCTGAAGGGGAGGGCAAAGCTGGGCAAGCTGGAAATGCATAGCATGTGCTGAGTTATTTGCCTGGCTGTCCACATAGCCAAGAGGCTTGGGGCAGCACGGGGCAGTTGACCTGCTTCCCTTCTATCTCAGGAACAAACAGAGTGCGTCCCTGGGGGTGGAGATTTTGCACACAGAGTCAGGAAGTTACAGAGTCCTCTGTGAGAAGCTGAGGGGTTTTTTTTCCAGCTCAGGGCTGCCTGCAGGGGCTGTCAGTCTTGTTTGATGGGAGGAAGATGGCTTCGTGGGCAACATGAGAATGTGTGGAGTGCTCTGCAGAAGCGGGGGGGGGGAATCTTACTTTGGAATGGTGCAGCTTACAAAAGCCCTGTGTTGACTCAGGCTATGAGGTTAGGGTTATCAATACCTGTCCCTGAAGGGTGTTTTTTTTTTGCTTCTTAGGGGAAGGCTCAGCAGCAGGTAATGGTTGGATTCTCTCTTATGGTGCAGAAGCACCACTGTTTTGGAAGGTGCTGGCTGCAATGTAATTCTGAAGGTTGTCAGCCTGGAAATGGTTGCTTTTAGAAACATCTTTCATTAGAGTCATTGCATTGTACTGCTTTTCTGTTTGATGAGATATTTAGATATTTGTAACTTGCTTTTTCCCCCAGAGGGGACCAAAAGCGGCTTACAAGATCATTCTCCTCTCCTCTGTTTAATCTCACAACTCTATGAGGTAGCATGAGAGAGTGCCGGGGCCAGAGTCACTCAGGAAACTTCCATGGGGATTAGAACAAAGGTCTCCCAGACCCTAGTCTGATTCTTGAACCCCTATACAAAGCTGAAGGTAGAAGATGGATTCTGCCAGGGATGCTGGGAAGGGGATATCTGTGGAAGAATTTGATTTTTGTTCTTTATCTGTTTTTATTTTACTTTTACTATTTTACTTCATTATTGTTTTACTTCATTTATAGTCTGGCTTTCTTCCCAGCAGAAACGCAAGCAGCTTACATTGTTCTCCTCCTCCCCTGCACATTGTTCTCCTCACAATCCTGTGAGGTAGGTTAGGCTGAGGTCACCCAGCAAGTTTTCATGGCAGAGTGGGGATTTGAACATGGATCTCCCGGATCCTAGTCCAATACTCTAGCTGTTACACCACACTGGCTTTCACCGTTTATCTTTTGATGTGTAGTTATGGTGATGGTGGTGGCTTTTGCGTTTAATCTGTGGTACTTGTAATTTCTCATTAACCACCCCCTCCTACCATGCAGTTTTCCTCCTGTAAGTTGCAGAACCTCTGTTTCCATGTAGAATAGCCAACCAAAATATTGGGTGCAACACCAGGACAAATGATGGATGACTGGGACTAGAGTCTGTTTTTTCTTCCCTTTTGCCTTTACTCCTGTGGGGTTCAGAGGCCTGGAGGACCAACTAAAAATCAGGAGACATCTATCCAGCTGCATCTCTCACTGGTGCAGGTGTGTGGCTTAGATAAACAGGGCAACTTTTGCCAAGTAGCTGATGGCAGTGGCAGCTCGGCATGGAGGCTGAGATCTTGCTGTTCTCTGGATGCAAAGAAAGATCACAGTGCTTGGCCTGCTCAAGCCTATCTTTCTTTTTTCCAGCCCCTCCCCCCCACCAGTAGCCCTGGGATCTGGGACACATGCCACACCCACCATTGCGTTTGCTTGGTATGATTGGTTTTTCTGAACTCCTTTTGGAGCAGCAACAGAGGTCTGGTTAATGATCTCAGACCAATTGAAAGAGGTTCTTTTTTTTTGTAGCAGGGCGTCTGTGCTAGAAATGTGCATTCGATTTTAAATCAGTTGTTGTGCCTCTCCCAAGGAATCTTGGGAACTGTAGTTTTTTTTGTCTGTGTATGTAGTTGTTCAACCTTCTCTTTTGAATAGTCCTTGTTGTTGCACAGAGTACCAGTGTATGAGATGAGGGAGAGGTGCTAGGTCCCTTTGAAACTCTGCCTGATTTTATAGGGAAGGGGTATATGTGTGCATGTTTCTGTCTCTTGAGAGAGCCTGGTTGCATGCATATGTATGCTCTAGAGTGGGGGTCTCCTTGTTAAGACTGGCTCCCAGGTTTCCCTTGGATCCTGTGTCTGCTCTCCCTGCCATCTGGGAGCTGAGCTGTGGCTGGCTTGTTCCAATCCGCACCTTCACCATACTTTTGCTCACATTATGAACCCAGGCTTTCAGGAGATGACATCCACCCGTTGCGGCTGGCATTGGCCATGAGTGAGTGTCACAGGGATGAGGCAGAGGGGAGTGTTCCCTGGGCGGTGTCAGTATGTTTGTGGTGAGGCCGGAGTGTTTTGGCGGCAGCAGTTGCTCCCCTGCCTCCCTCAGACTCTTTGCCATGGACACTGATGTGTCAAAACAGAGCTTTCTCTCACTTCTGGCTGTTGTTATCCCATTCTAGGGTGTGGTGACACAGAGAGCATTATTCGTTCCCCCCCCCCAGCTGTGAAGTTCCCTTTTTAAAAAAAAGGGTTGAGTGCTTCTTTGCACTCTAAGGATGCTTGAACTCCTGCTGGTTCAGCTCATATCCCATTTGCCAATCATAAAGAGGACACTGATTTTTTTGATGGCCTGTTTGACTTGTCTGTGGCTGTTCAGCAGGTGGCTTCTACTCTGCTTTCCTTACAGTACAGCACAGTCAGGTTTTCGCGCATGTGCATTCTCTCACAGCCTGGTGGACTTTTGTTTCCCCTTGTCCTTGCTGCACAGCTGCTCAGGTTGACAGGCAATCTTTTAAATACAAAGTTAAATCAGTTGTGAATCATATGAATCAGTCCTAAATACTGTTATTGGTTTTAATTTGAAAAGTCTTTAGCATTGTTAATAGTTGCTGATCTGTTTGGATTAGGAGAATTTTTGCACGTTCGGTCTTGCAAAAACCTGGTGCAAACCTGTTCGTCAGGCTTTGAGTGGTTTGGTGCTGAACCAAATGGACTCAGTGGCCAGCTGATGTCTGGACAGACACTCAAATATGGTATGTTCAGCTGTTGAACACATTTCACAATTCACCGCATCTTGATTCTTAATGAATGAGGGGCCATGGCAATAGGGGTTCACTTGCACCCTGCATGTCTCTGTGTTTCTCCCACCTCAATAAACTGTGCAAGCCAAGTTGTCAGCCATGACTCCCTGTGAGGCTAGCAAAATTGGGAATGATGGCTTTGCAGTACTCAGGCATCCATCCTCAGAGGGTCCTCTGCCCCTTCATTTGTGCTCAGGGCTTCAGGACTGTATTGGAGCTCATTAGTCGGAGGTTGCAGGTGCCCTGGCCATCCTGCTCGTCCCAGAGGGCTGTTAATGAGCAGCCGTTAACAAGCAGCTCTGCACTTTCACTCCTTCTGAGCAAGATTTGAAGACAAGAATCCCAAGGCTGTGGGGGACTACGACAACTGCAGGATTGTCTTGTGATGAAGGGGAACATGGGGAGGCATCAGGGTTTGCTCACACAGACACTCCTGTTCACAAAGGAGGGTCTTTCTCTCCCCCCTTCTTCAAATTTATATTTGGTGCTGATTTGTCTACATGTCCTTAGCTTTCTGTCTGCCACCATGAATTGGCAGAGAAAACTTTTCAGATTTGTTTTCTGGGTTGCTGAGGGTTGTTTTATGCAAATGAATTGCCCTGCAACTGAGCAGTCTGTGTATTGTGGGGCTTTCTGTGTGCAGTACTGCTCTGGCAGGTGAAAGAGATTTGTGCCACATGGCAGTGCATGCACGAGTGTGCTTAGTGCTCAGTGAGGGCTTGGGCAAGGTACAGGGACAGCTGTCCCTTCATCAGCAGTGCCTCTGTGGTGTGGTTGGAACTGTTCTTGTGTGAGACGGCACCCCTTCTCTGGGGCTCTGGTGCCACTCTACCTACTCCTTCCCACTGCTGTGATTGCTGTTGGCCCCAGCAGTTAAATGCTGATTGCACTTTCAGGCCTTCTGGCCTACTTGTCTAACAGCCTGAAACCTGCAGGAAGATTGAGTAGAGACTCCCTGCCAGCAGCATGCCTGCAGTTGGCTGATTTTCTTTCCTTATGTGATGCCACTTGCACCTGATTAGCTGAGCCTGCTTTCTGCTTGGTTTTTGCCTGCACCCCTCAAAAAGCATCTCAGTTGCATTTGCTTTTCCCCTTCCTCTTCTGGCACTTTCTTCCACCCCAGATAATAAGAAATGATTTGTGGGGCAGCCTGGTTGAGTGGATCAACCGTGAAGACAGAAAATGGGAGTCTCTGAGCCCTCCTTCTGCCGTGATTTCCTCTGTGCCATCAGAAATGACTCTGTCTTTGAGAAAACATGCTTGAAACTGCTTTTGTTCCCTCCTCCTTTCTTCCCAAACAGGTTTCTAGCCCTCATAGTGGTGGAGAGCCTATAGGAATCATGTTGGAGTGGTGGAGCATTCCAGAGAGACTTGGTCATGTTTCCCTGATCTCCATGTTGCTTTTGCAGCCCCATTAGTTTCCTGATTATTAAGATAGGCAAGAGCTCCTCCACTTCTCAGACATGAAGTTTTGACTTAAACATAAACATTTCTGCAAAATAAGCAAATGTTCACCAATCCAACTGATTTGCTGCAGTTGATCTAAGCATGGAGTTTTGAGTTTATTGATATGGAATGTGGCTGCTTATGGTGCAGAATATGAGCACAACTCTGCTTTCCCATTCTTGGAGTGGGTTGAGGTGTGTGTGTGTGTGTAAGAGAGAGAGGGCCGGGGGGTAGTCGTGTCAAGATTTTTAAAAAAAATTAACCTAGCATTAAAGTGGACATTTGAACTTATACAAACGTGCTGATGGGGCATACTTATAGTCTCTTAAAGCCAAATCATGGCCACCTTCAGATCGAGGCTGTCTTCTGCATATTTCCCATGAGGGGAAATAGATCAAAGAAGTTGAATGTTATAAATGACATGGAAACTTGAGTATTTTATGGCAGAGGGGTTTTTCTGTGGATTCAGGGACTACTAGCAAGCCAGAGAATACCACACTGTATCTCAAGGATGATCCCCAGAAGAGCTCTTGATGGGTGATTTTGGCTCCACATCCTGTGTCCTCTCATTTCTTGAGCCAATGTGTTTCATTCTCCAGTAATTTAATGTGTGACTCAACCAAACAGCACTGATATTTAATCTCTGTCTTGAGATACACAGTTTTCAACAGTAACTGCCAGCCCTTGGTTCTGGAAAACTCTTGGCTCTCGTACCATGATCCCATGTGTGTGTTTACTCAGAAGTAAGTTCCGTTTAGTTCAATCATAGGGCTTTAAAAAAGCAGGTATAAGATTGCAGCCTTGGATTTCAGGAAAGTGAAGGGGGGGATATGCTATTGTTGCTTATGTCCAGAAATAGCCCCATAGACATCATGTCTGTGGTCTTTAAGAAAGTATCCTTTCTCCAGTGCAGAAGACCCATAGGTTATGTGATCCAAAGATTATATAAAAGGTCCCAAGTTGTATAAAGGACTGTTTACTTGCAGACCAATGTTCGTTTGTTTTTTAACTTCGTATCAAATGGTTTGTGTGCTTGCTTGTTCAGGAAATATTTGAATTTCAAAATGCAAAACTTGGTTTAAATCATTGATTTAAATCCCTTTAAAAGATTTAAGTCATGAATTTAATCAATCCATCCTGCCCTCCGCCTCCCATGAATGCAGCTGTAAGAGCGTCCGCTGTATCGGCAGCAACCTTTTTGCTCTCCCAGAAGGTTGTTGAATACATTTAGATAGTGATCCATACAGACCCTGGCCCATTCATTAGGACACTCCTGGCTGAGGTAGGAGGAGGGTGGGGCATATGGTGAATGCTGCAGCACAGCTGCTGACTGCAGTGTGGTCCTTGGGGGACTAACTGGGGCTTACCTGGCTGCCTGTTGAGTTTATTTAGATTTGTGAAACCAGAGCCGTCCTACATGCATGACATGTTTAGCTGTTCATGTAAAAAAAATTTGTAGACAGTTTGATGTATGAAAAGCTGGTGTGGTCTGGTGGTTAAAGCAGCAATTTCTGGCATGCCCCTCTCCATGTGGTGCCTGCTTGTCTTTTTTCTAAAGCATTTTTTCCCCTAAAGCAAAGATCCAGTGCTGGCTTTTTTCTGCCTTACTGGAGCAGGAGGTACTTCAGAAGAGCCTGGGACACATCATCTTTACATGCAGGGGACAGAACCATTCAGCAGTAGCTGTCCCATCTAAGGTGATTCTCCCAACATTTTTACTCTCCAACATTTTACTTTGCAACTCTTTTTGGTCTCTAAGGTGCTTCTGGACTCAAATCAAACTCCCACATTTTGTGATTGCTCTCTCATGGTAGTAATTTTATGTTTCGTCCCTCCTCAAGTGGTGATCATTTTGTGGTGACACTCTAGTCTCTTTCTCATAATTCTAGAAGTGCCCACAGGATCAACAAATTTGGGGACTCCTGGTTTGAGCTGAGGTGGGTGTGGCTCAAATCCCTGCTCAGCCATGACACTCATTGTGGCTAGCCTAAGGTCATCCAATCTGTCATCTTAATCTACCTCACAGGGCTGTTTTGAGAATGAAATGGAAGAAGGGAGAACCACATATGCTTTCCTGATATTTTTGGAGGAAGGGTAACAAATGCGCCAATAGAGTGGGCATGCAAGCAATTGTATCATATAGGAACGCTCTCAGGTGGGGAGTGGGTTACATTTTGATCCTGGTCGCTTTCTGAATTGGCTTTTCCCATGAGTACCAATGGCCAAAGGAGAGATTTAAAGACCTTCCTCTGTGTCACTCCAGTAGAGGAACTGCTACAGTTGGCTCCTCCTCCCCCAATCAGATATCATCAATGTAGGAGGCATTTTAAGCCGTGGTGTGAGTGGAAGGATTCTCTGTATTTTCTTCTCCTTCTCCTCCTCCCCCTGCCTCCTGCTGGCAACTTTAATGAACAGTGACAAGCCTCACAACTCTCAGCTGGTATCCTTCCACCTAGAACACCCACACAAATGGTGGCTATGTTTGAAAGATCTAAACCTATCAGATATATGTAGATGAGAGGAGGGGGCTGTGCTGTGGAAGCAGGCAAAGGGGGCCTTGATGTTGGGAGAACTGAGCCCAGCCTCCTGTGATTGAGCATCAGGAAGTGCTTCTTGAATCTCATCATGTGGCAAGATATGTTCTGGCTGCTACAACATTCAGATGATGCTGAATAAACCTGGGCTCTATTGCCTGTCTTCTATTGCCTGTCTTCATTTTCTCTTTCCAAGCACATTTGCCAGTGGGCCTGATGTTTGATTCAGGGGTGTCTTGGAGGGCATAGGGTTGCTTGCCAGGTCCTCCCTGGCCACCAGCAGGCAATGGAGGGGTTAGGGCTGTCAGATACACATTGGGATACTCCTGGAGATTTGGGGGTGGAGTCTGGGGAGGACAGGGACTTCAGTGGAGTACAATGCCACAGAGTCCACCCTCCAAAGCATCCATTTTCTCCAGGGGAACTCATCTCTGTAGTCTGGAGAGGAGCTGTAATTCCAGGGGATCCTCAGGTCCCACCTAAAGGCTGGCATCCCCATGGAGGAGCTATATGGCTTGGCATTAAGAGTAAGGTAACTAAGCAGCAATCACCACCATTCCAAAGAAAAAGAAACGCAAGAAAGCAAAGTGGCTGTCTGATGAGGCTTTACAATTAGCAGAGGAAAAAAGGAAAGCAAAAGGCAAAGGTGAAAAGGAAATATTTACCTAACTGAATGCAGATTTCCAGAGAACAGCAAGGAGAGATAAGGAGGCTTTCCTGAATGAACAATGCAAAGTAATAGAGGAAAACAATAGAATGGGAAGGACTAGAGATCTCTTCAAGAAAACTGGAGAAATCAAGGGAATGTTCCATGCAAATCTGGCCATGATAAAGGACAAAAACGGCAGGGACCTAACAGAAGCAAAAGAGATTAGGAAAAGATGGCAAGAATACACAGAAGAACTATACAAGATGGACCTCAATGACCTTGACAACCCCGATGGTATAATCACTGATGAGCCAGACATCCTGGAATGCTAAGTTAAAGGGGCCTTAGAAAGCATTACTAACAACAAAGCTAGTGGAGGTGATGGTATCCCAGCTGAGCTATTCAAAGGCTTAAAAGATGATGCTGTTAAAGTGCTGCACCCAATTTGCCAACAAATTTGGAAAACACAGCAGTGGCCACAGGATTGGAAAAGGTCAATATACATTCCAATCCCAAAGAAGGGCAATACAAGGAATGTTCAAACTATCGCACAATTGCACTCATTTCACACGCTAGCAAGGTCATGCTCAAGATTCTACAAGCTAGGCTCCAACAGTACGTGGATAGAGAACTGCCAGAAGTACAAGCTGGGTTTCGAAGAGGAAGAGGAACTAGAGATCAAATTGCCAACATTTGCTGGATTATGGAGAAAGCAAGAGAATATCAGAAAAACATCTGCTTCATTGACTATGCTAAAGCCTTTGATTGTTCATAATAATTCTACGGCAGGTTCTTAAAGATCATAATAAACTACGGCAGGTTCTTAAAGAGATGGGAGTATCAGACCACCTCACATGTCTCCTGAGAAACCTGTATAAGAGTCAAGAAGCAACAGTTAGAACCGAATATGGAACAACTGATTGGTTTAGCATAGGAAAAGGAGTACAACAAGGATGTATATTGTCACCTTGCTTATTTAATTTATATGCAGAATACATCATGCAAAATGCTGGCCTGGATGAATCACAAGCTGGAGTTAAGATTGCTGGGGAAAAGATCGATAACCTCAGATATGCAGATGATACCACTCTGATGGCAGAAAGTGAAGAGGACCTCAAAAGCCTCTCGCTAATGGTGAAAGAGGAAAGCGCAAAAGTGGGCTTGAAGCTCAACATCAAAAAAACTAAGATCATGGTATCCGGCCCCATCACTTGTTGGCCAATAGAAGGAGAAGTCGTAGAAGTAGTGACAGACTTCATGTTCCTGGGATCCCAGATCACTGCAGATGGTGAATGCAGCCATGAAATCAAAAGACGCCTGCTCCTTGGGAGGAAAGCGATGGCAAACCTAAACAGCATGATAAAAAGCAGAGACATTATCCTGCCAACAAAAGTCCACATGGTCAAAGCAATGGTATTCCCAGTAGTAATGTATGGCTGCGAGAGTTGGACTTTATGGAAGGCCGAGCGCCGAAGAATAGGTTCTTTTGAACTATGGTGCTGGAGAAGACTCTTGAGAGTCCCTTGGACTGCAAGGAGATCAAATCATTCAATCCTAAAAGAAATCAACCCTGACTGTTCCCTGGAAGGCTAGATCCTGAAGGTGAAGCTCAAATACTTTGGCCACCAAATGAGAAGGGAGTACTCACTGGAGAAGATTCTGATGATGGGAAAGATTGAAGGTCAAAGAAGAAGGGGACGGCAAAGGATGAGATGGTTAGACAGTGTCATTGATGCAACGAACATGAAATTGAGCAAACTTCAGAGGACAGCAGAAGACAGGAGGGCCTGGCGTGATCTGGTCCATGGGGTCGCTAAGAGTTGGACTCGACTTTGCAACTGAACAACAACAACAACTAAGCCATAGGAACAGGTATGAGGTTTGGAGAGTCACTGAGGGCTGTAAAGCTCCTTAGGGGTGTGTAGTGCTGGACCGAGGATGTTTTTTGCACAACTATCTATCCTTGTGATTTTTACATTCCTAGAATTGCTGTTTTGATTTCCTGGCAGCAGGGCTGCTGAGTTCGGCTGTGGGGCCTAGGCATACAAAGTTCCAGGTTGCATAGGTTGTTCTGACTGTCTGAGAACCTGGGTGGTTTCACCTGCCTCATTTTGTTCTGGTGTGAAGGAAAGGAGGCGTTAGCAACATGCATCTTGGTCCAGCTGGATCACTAAAGTCCTGGGACTTTGGCGGCAGCTCGGGTCCTCTAATTTAGGGATCCAGAATAGTTCCTTTTAATCTGTTGCTTGCTTTGAAATCCTAGGAAGCCCTTTCCTGTAGTAAAGAGGCCATTTGCTATATTTTCCAGTGAAGCGAAGGGTTAATGTGAGAGAATCTGGATCCCTAGGTAGGCTTTTTCTGTGAGTTCCTTTCCTATCACTTGCTTACTTTGTCTCCCTTTCTCAGATGTTGTGTTTCTTAAAATATGTTGCAGGTGGGGCCGAGGGGATTTTTTGGGTGGTGGTGGTTTTCATCAGTCTTGCCTGGGAGGATGCCTTTTGTCTTAGTGGGTACAAGTTTAACAGGCACAGCTGTTCTTGCAAGGAGATTCAGCAAAGGAAGACTTAACCAGATTCTGTAAGATCCTTTGAGGCTGAGTGAATATTGTGTGGACTCTGGTTCAGATGGATCTCCAGGTGCACCGTAGCACTTCCTCAGCCTGCATGTAAAAAGGGAAAACAATGAGGTTTGTGAAATGTTATAGTGCATGCTTGTTATCTAAACCTAGGTTTAAATCCCACTCTGCCATGGAAGCTTGCTGGGTCTCTTTCTTTCTCAACCTGATTTACCTACAGTGTGGTTTTAGTGAAGGTAAAATAAAGGAGAGAATGGTGCTGTAAGCTGCTTTGGGTTCCTACTGGGGGGAAAAGTGGGACAGAAATAATTCAGGAGCCTCTTGGCCAGCGACTTTCATTGTGAGTTGGGGCTGGGGCAGCAAGGGGTTGATATGGATATCTTGTAGGCCTCTCTCTGCTAGGTGAGGGTAGCCATCCTGCCCAGCAGGAATCAGTCTGCTCTCGTGGTTCTGATTAGAAGTTGTAATCGAACCTGTGGGTCTGTAAGAGCCGGACTCCTATAGCACTGTAGAAGGCCAGACATGCTGCCTCCTCCTTGAAAAGAAGTGATAATGGCTGGCAGGCAGGTCAGATTGTAGTTTTGGGTAGGCATTTCTGGCGATCAAAGGGGATTTTCTGTGGAATGTCTGTGTCAGCTTAAGCAGCATATGGGGGAGAGTGAGCTGCTGGAGCAGACAGTGTGGGGGGGGAGCAGGGCGAGAGAGGCTCTCCTTGACTTGTCCTTCGGATTCATGGCAGTGTCCTCCTGACCTCTACTGCTCTGAACCTTGTAGGTGGGGGCCTGGGCTTGCCATGGGAGAGGAAAACAGCTGAGCTCCCCAGGCAGGTGTCCTCCTCCTCATTCTGCATAGACCCCAGCTAGTATTGGATAAGGAAATAGCTCCTGAGTGACATTCCTTGTACCGTGGTTGCTCTGGGATAGAACATCTTCTCATGAAAACAACTGTATTCCTAATGTGGGTGACAAGAAATTCTACCAACTGTTAAGGGACAGGGCTGTTGAGAGCTGCCAGAGGACCCCCCTACCCCCAAACAAAGAGTCCCTCTTCATATTGCATCACATTAGGGCCCCAAGTTGATTAGGACTATAATTTTCTTTCCCCTTTCCCAGCAACCTGGGCCACTGAAATTTTATATCCTTAGTCCTTTTATTTCTTGATAATCCTCTGTAGCGTAGGTGGGTACTGTGTACAACACAGTATCAAGCATCAAAATGACTTTTGATTTTGAATATATCTCGACTTCAAAGCTGAAGTGTGGAAGCCAGTAAGACTGGTGTTTTAGCAATGGGTGGAGCTGTACCCCTTATTTCTTGGGAGAAGTCCTCTTGCCATAAGTGTATATGGAAGCATCATTTCCACTTACAAGGCTTTAACAAATTACTTTAGCCTAATATGATCCAATAATTTAGGGGTCAAACCTAGGGAGCTGGTAGGATGTCTGTGGAGCCATCATTTGCTTGGACCTACTCTACTTTCCCAGATCTGTTGGTCTTATAACCTGCTTTTCCAATCAAACCAACTAGTACTTTTTTTGTTTTGTTCAGGCATTTCATCCAAAGCATATGGTCAAAGCCTTCAATGGTGATAAAGATCTGTAGATGCTGACCCTTTACATTAAAAAAAAGACATTACGAACACAGGAGGACCTACTTTGATGAATATTGTTGGAGAAGACAAGTAGCCATGGGGGGGGGAATTTAGCGACAGAACTAGAGTGGGGTTCATTTATCAGAAGAAAAATAGAAATGTGTATTTATGACCAAGCCCATGTGTGAATTCATTTTTAAAAATCTCTCAAAGACAGGGGTGTCAAACATAGAAGAAGAGGAAGAAGAGATTGGATTTATACCCCACCCTTCACTACCCAAAGGTGTCTCAGAGCAGCTTACAAACTCCTTTCCCTTCCCCTCCCCACAACAGACACCCTGTGAGGTAGGTGGGGCTGAGAGAGCTCTTTACAGAAACTGCTCTTTTTCAAGAACAGTTCTTATCAGATCTATGGCTTGCCCAAGGTCATCCAGCCAGGTGCAAGTGGAGGAGTGGGGAATCAAACCCAGTTCTCCCAGATTAGAGTCCGCACACTTAACCACTACACAAACCACTACACCAAATGTACAGCCCGCTGGCCAGATCCAGCCCCTGCAGAGCAAGTGGCTTGCTGCTTCCTGTTCCTGCTTCCTGTTTCCTTCATCGCATCTGCTTTTGCCCAGTCTCTCCTATTTCCTTCCCTCAATTGCCTGAGAGCTCCTCCCCCTCCTCCTCTGGGGAGGGAGGGGAAGGAAAGAGCCAGAGAGAGAGAGAATCCTGTGGCTCTTTTAAGAATACCAACAACATTTTATTCCAGGTATAAGCTTTTGTGTATGCACAGATTTCTTTCAAGGGGGGGAGGGAAAGAGCCAGTGAGAGCACGAGAAAGAGAGAGAGAGAGACCCCTGTATTTAAGACCAACAATGTTCTATTCCAGGTTTAAGCTTTTGTGTGTAAGCACACTTCTTCAGAGACAGAGAGGGAGACAACCAGAGGAAGAGAGGGAGGGTAAGAGCCTGAGAGAGCATGCCAGAGAGAGAGAGAGAGAGAGTGTCCCATGGCACTTGGAGAGATCTCCCTTTCCATTTCTAAGAGATGGGGAGGGGAGAAACCTAACAGCACAGCTTGCATTCTTTATTACTGGAAGGAAGAGAGAGTCTAGTAGCACCTTAAGGACTAATAACATTTGTGGCAGGGCTTTTATGAGTGACTGCTCATTTCTTAAGCTGCTAGAATGTGGGTCCATCTGTCCTTATATCTTGGAGAGTGAAGTGATTTTAGATGACAAATGAGAATAGCAAGCATTGTTAATCAGAAAAGAAACCTAGGTCCCAATTCAGTCCAGGAGCTTGCATTGTCTTGAGCTTCATTATCAGTTGCAATTCAGCAGTCTCTCTAATCTCCCTTTCAAATTCCTTTGTAAGATAATTGCTACTATTTGGTCAGCAACTGAATGTCCTGGAAGGTTAAAATGTTCCCCCACTAGTTTTTGAATGTTTGGTTCCTAATAGCAATAGAAAGAGTAAGAATCCAGTAGCACCTTAAAGACTAACAATTTGTGGTAGGGTATGTGCTTTCATGAGTCACTGCTCACTTCTTCAGACTTATTTCCATTTATTCTTTGCTTCCTCCTGGACTGGATCCTCCTGTACCAAATTGAGACTTAGTTTCCTGTCTCATTACCAGTGCTGATATCTCCACGCCGACTATCTCTCTGTATATCACACCTAATTCAATCATACCTGCTATTGCCATTCAGCATCTGAAATCATCTTTATACAGTTTGTATCTCCAGTACCTCATATTACATTTTATGGCGCACGTGGCCCGGCCTGACAAAGCGACATTTATGTCAGATCCAGCCCTCATAACAAATGAGTTTAACACCTCTGCTGTAAGACTTATTAGTGTTATTTCACTACAGTGAACATTAGTGAAAAATAAAATTGGGTAATATGCAGCAAATTTGGGGATTGTGGAGCAGTCCTTATTCATAAGTGGAGTCTTGATTTGATGATTTACATTGAGGAGAGTGGCTGTTTAGACCTGTCCAATGCGCTATAGCAGTTTAAGTGTTGGATCAGGGAGACCAGGGGCTAACCCCCACTCTGCTTTGAAGCTCATTGCCTAGTCTTTGGCCAGGATATCTCCACCTAATTTACCTCATAGGGTTGTTGCAATGAAATAGAGGAGATAGTGCAGGGGTCCTCAAACTACGGCCCGCGGGCCACATGCGGCCCGCCGAGGACATTTATATGGCCTGCCGGGTGTGCGCAGGGGACACGCCCTCGGGGGGCGCGCGGGGCTCTCGCTTCTGCGGGCGGGCGGGCGCGGAGAGTGGGGCCTGGCGGGGGCGGCCGCTGCCACGGCCCCGCCCCGAATCTCCAGGAGCCCCCCCTCCTGTGCCCTGCAGATAGCCCGCCCTCCCCCCTCCCCCTCAGTGGCATGGCGGCGGCGCAGAATACCCAGCCGGCCAGCCGGGGCGCAGGAGGAGGTGGCGGCGGCAGCACAGCTCGCCCACCCTCCCCACCCTCAGGTGGAGGAGGAGGCAGCGGCCAGTGCGCATGGAGTCGCCGCCGCTGGCGGAGAATGCCTGGCCAGCTGGCCAGGGCTCAGGAGGAGGCGGCAGCGGCGCAGGTCGCCTGCCCTCCCCCTCCCCTGTTGGGTGATGGAGGAGCCGGAGGTGGCAGCCAGCTGGCCCGGGCCCCAAGGCTAGACCTCGCGCGGCGCTCCAGAGCTGGAGAAGGACTCGGAGCAGCCTCTGGTCGCCTTTGCTTTGCCGGCAAAGTCGGAGTCCGGGGGCGGCCCCTTTAAGGCCAACAAAGTTTTCTGCAAGGCGTTTCTTCCATTTTGGTGGAGCCGAAGAAGTGCCCCGGCACAGGAAAGCTTGTGAGTGAAAAAAAACCAGTCTGCTTCCTAAACTGGGCGCTGTGCGAGAGCCAGCCAGCCAGCCGGTGAGAGAGAGAGAGAAGCGACAGTGGGTGTGGGTGGGGGTGCGAAGGCAAAATCTGTGGTCATGGGGGGTGCAGGAGGCGGCGGCAGCGGCGGTGCAGCTCACTCTCCCCCCTCGGGTGGAGGAGGAGGAGGCGGCCAGTGTGGGACTCCAGGCTCCGCCGGGAGGTTGGCATCTGCGCCCGCCTAGGGCGCAGATGCACCTTGAGCCGGCCCTGATTGTGACAGGATTCTCTGGGGACTGCTCTGTTCCATAGTCCGGCCCTCCAACGGTCTGAGGGACAGTGAACTGGCCCCCTGTTTAAAAAGTTTGAGGACCCCTGAGATAGTGGATGAGGGGAGAACCATGTGGTGCTGCCTTGGAGATGGGAGTGGGGGGGGATGAAAATGCGATACTCTTTTTCCTTGGCTGCTCTAACAACTGTGTTGGAAATTCAATAGGTCCAGCATTGAAAATATCTTTAACAGCCAGGATGTTGGTGTCAACAAAATAGATATCTGTTTACTTGAGGAAGTGGGAAAGTGATCTTCTGTCACTCCCTGCAATCAAGGCACAGGCCCCTTTCAGTACTTGATACATAGTGCTCCAACCGAGCTTTTCCATGGTTGTAAACCTGTGTCAGGTGTGTACTGTTTCAGACTACAGATGCCACAGCCTGGGCCAAGCAGATGCTGGCAGCACCACAGGATCACAGGGACTGCTTGGCTGACCTTTGTTCTGGCTGCCCATGGCGCTCTGGTGCAACAGCCCACTGGAAGCTTTTCCAGTAAGTTTAAGGGCCAGTCTGCTCTGGGTTTGCCCACCTCTTTGAGCAGTGGGCTCTCATTTTATCTTCTCCATTTTTGTTTTGAGCTGTGAATTGGGAAAGGAAACCCTACCGATACTCCGTTTGCATGGAATTGGGTAACTAATCTGGGAGAACCGGGTTTGATTCCCTACTCCTCCATTTGCACCTGCTGGATGACCTTGGTCAGGCCGTAGTTCTGAGAAGAGCTGTCCTTGAAAGGACAGTTTCTCTCAGAGCTCTCTTAGCCCTGCCTAGCTCATAGGGTTTCTGTTGTAAGGAGGAGAAAGGAAAGGAGTTTGTAAGCTGCTCTGAGACTCCTTTGAGTAGTGAAGGGCAGGGTATAAATCCAACCTCCTTCTTTTTCTCCATCTCCTGCACCAACAGGACAGATCCTGTTTGAAGAGCCATAGCTAGGTATTCTCGGAAGAAGCAGCTCCTGCAAGACAGATGCCACCTCCCTGGGAGAGAGGCACTTGGGCAGGAACACATGGTTCCCCACGGGGAGCTGAAGACTCTTGGAAAGGCCCTTTCCCTGCTGCCTTGCAACTGGCTTGAGACTTCTCTAATGAGCTGCCTCGCTGTCTTCTGAGATTCTTAGGGTGGGATGCACACAGCACTGTTGCTATACTGCTTGCAGCTGTGACCCTAGGCACCAAACTCCTGTGGTGGGAACTTTGGTGCAGGGCTTGTGAAAAGAGTGTTAGTTAGCCATGGACTGAGTTTTTTGCTTTATTATTGCAAAACTTCACAGGAATAGGAGTTTGACTGGATTGTCATACACTTCTTTCTTCTCTGTCTGGCTTTCCTTGGCTGGCGTGTTCTGATTGCTGCAAGGAAGTTCTGCCTTTGTCCTCCTTTCTCACCCTATACAAGGCCGCTGTTTTCCTTTCCCTATTCCAGGAATCTGAGCTTGGTTGACAAAGGGTTAACAGCACTCCCTGCCACACACACACACAGGTGTATCCGGAGGCTGGGAGGTGGGGGGAGGGAGACACTGCTGGGAACAGGGAGACTCGCAAGGGGTGATGTGTGTGGGGGAGATTGCGTGTCTGCTTTAAAGCACTCGCTGTGTCCCTGGCACATCATTAGTGAGTCAGAAGCACTGAGGGGAGAGTAACCTGGTGGAGCTGGAATTAACCCTTTGGCAGCTGATGGATGGCAAGGGGAGGCAGGGAGAGGGAGGGGGAGGGTTCAGATCCTGGTCCTGCAGGTTTATGGCTGGTTGTCAGTGGAAGGGTGAGGTGGTGTTGCAGAGAACATGGCTTGCTCTTAGGAAAGAGTGGGGGGTGGTGGGCTGGATTAATGAGTTTCTCTTTATCAATCAGAGGTATTCTTCCATATATTCAATCCTGCCTTTTTTAGCCACCAAATTTAGCTCTTCTACCAATTATTGATCCCTGTGGGGCTAATGAGCTGCAGCCACATAGCCTGGCTCCAGTGAATGGGTACCGGAGGCATGGTAACATGGGAGAAGACCTACTGTTGGCTACTTTCTTATAGTCAATCCTTCTCAGGGCCTTGGGCCTGGAATAGTATTCTGGGAGACAGGTTTACAAGGCTAGGGCAGCAAGTCCAAGCTCCATAAGTATCCAGGCACATGTAGAGTCATGGGGTACCGTGGGGGGAACTCTTTCCAAACCTGTTGAGAGGCCAGGTATAGGGCACCAGAATGGGAGGTTCTCCCCACCCCCCATTTTTCAGGGCTGCTGCTGGTTCTTGCTTGAACCCAGGATGGCAGTTACTTAAGCGTTTCATCTGCAGACTCCTGCTTAGTACCCAGCTGAAGTCCTAATCCACTGTGACACTGCGACCATCTCTGCAGCAGCTAATTGTAGCGTCCCCAGCAGCGGATTACAGTTTAAAGTGGGGAATAAGCAGCAGGAGCAGCTGAGCTCCTAAGCAACAAATCTCATGTTTTTCATGCAAGTGACTATTATCAATATAATTAAGACACCAATAAGAGAAAAATGCAAGAAGAACTTGCAGGAGCAGTGGAATTACCTCTTGGGGTCATCTTCGGAGACATGAGGTGGGGAAGCAAAGAGAAATAGAGGTCAGAGGCAGTGAGTTTTTCAGTGAAGGAAGGCAGGAAGGAATAATCTTGCTCCCTATCTCATTTTTTAAAACATAATATCTATGATGCCAGTGTGGACCCAAAGTATCATCTTCTCCTTCCATTTTATCCTGAACAGCCTTGAGGTAAGTTAAGCGAAGAGAGTGACTGGTCCAAGGTCACCTAGCAAGTTTCTAGGGGGGGTGATTTGAACACAGGTCTCCCAGATCCTAGTCCAACAGTCTAATCACTACACTACATGGGCAGGTATGTGAGGGGTAGCTGTGATCATTTGGTCTTCTCAAGGCCTTGAAAGCTTACCTGTGTGCATATCAAATTGGCCATGCTAGAGGTTTAAAAGGTTGCATGGTAAAACTATGCAATGGGTGGGCTGTAATCATTAGACCTCTGCCACCTCCTTTCCAGGAAAAGGCACAGAACCCAGCTCTCCTGGCTGGCTGTTCTCTGCTCTAAGCTCTTTGCTGTAATTGATAACACAGCTAAGTCACTTTCTGGAATGATCACCATGCTGTGTGGCTCCAGTGAGCTCTTAATGAAAGGGTCTTTGTATCCTGGGTGGAAGTCTGTCCCCCTCCTCCTTGGCCCATCTTACAACTCAGTCGCCTTCCCAAGTTGTTATTGTGCCAGGGGCCATCCTTTATTACTGGCTGCTGGGAGGGGGGGAGATGATCTGGTCAGTACCTGCATATCTGCTTCCCGCTTTGTGGGCTGAGCAATAAGGGACAGTTCTGTGGCAAATGCCCTGGGCTGCTTGTGTGCATGTGGGCTATGTGTGCCTCTGTGCTCCAGGGACAAAGTAATTTGCACTCCAAGTGCTGCGGTTTCATCCTACGTCTCTTTTCTAGGGTTGAAAGAAGGAGGGGGGAGTAACCGAACTGGTGTACCACTTGTAAAATGATATGAACAAGATTTGGGATGAAAGGATGGGGAGGGGGTGCTTTGAGGAAGGCATTGGCCCCAAACACCTGTTCAGGTTGGCCAAGTATATCCTCTGCTTCCATACACATACATAGGGGGAGTTTTTATGAAAATGCTACTTTTGAATGGCTGTGAAATACATTTGTATTGCTTGTAAAAACTGTTAAATTGGCAAATGCTGAATGATGCTTATTCCTGTCAAATCCTGATCTGTAATAATTCATTGTCCTCAGTTCAAAAAGGAAAACCTTCCTTGGTGTTTCTGGTTGCCAACTCTGGCTTGGAAAATTCCTGGAAATTTGGGGGCGGTTCCTGGGGGTGATGGAGTTTGGTGAAGCGCCTCAGTGGGAATGTAATGCCTTCAAAGCTGCCACTTCCTCCAGGGGAGCTGATCTCTGTAGTCTGGAGATCCATTGTAGTTCTGGGAGGACTCTGGGCACAGACTGAAGGCTGGCAGCCCTGTCTGTGAGACTGAGTGAAAATTAGGATGGGGTTCTTTCTGTTGTGGTACCCACCTTTAGAAACTCCCCATCCTCGGATATCTATCTAGTTCCTCCCCCTTCCCACCTGCCTTTTTACAGCAAAGCTTTCCCAGGCTGCTTCTGTTGGGGGAGAGGGTGCACATATGGGTTTTTTTAGCATATTTAGCTAATGTTTATTGGCTTTAACAGTGTAGTTGTATTTTTTTTGAATATGGTATTGTGTTCTACATAATTTGCTTTGGAAATGTTTGGGTTAAGAACATAAGAAGAGCCCTGCTGGATCAGACCAGTAGTCCATCTAGTCCAGCATCCTGTCTCACACAGTGGTCAACCAGTTCCTCTGGATGGCCAACAACAGGACATAGAGGCCAAGGCTCTTCCCTGATGTTGCCTCCTGGCTCTGGGCTTCAGAGGCTTAATGTCTCTGAATGTGGAGGTTCCCCTCAGTCACCATGGCTAGTAGCCATTGATAGACTTGTCCTCCATTGAATCTATCTAATCCCCTTTTAAAACTGTTTTTTCCTGTGGCCATCACTACATCCTCTGGCAGTGAATTCTGCATTTTAATCACTCTCTTTAAATAATATTTGTCTGTCCTGAACCGACTGCCCATCAGTTTTATTGGATGCCCTTGAGTTCTAGTATTTTGGGAGAGTGAAAAAAAGTCTGTCAACTCTCTCCATCCCATGCGTAATTTTATATTATGTCCCCCCCCCCTTAGTCATCTTTTTCCTAAACTGAAAAGTCCCAGACTCTTCAGCCTTTCCTCATAGGGAAGGTGTTCCAAACCCCCAGTCACCTTGGTTGCCCTCTTCTGTACTTTTTTCCAGCTCTGCGATGTCCTTTTGAAGATATGGGGATCAGAACTATACACAGGATTCCAAATGAGGTCACACCATAGATCTATACAGGGGCATTACAATATTATTCTCAGTCCCTTTCCTAATAATCCCTAACATAGTTTGTCTTTTTCACCACTGCAGCGCACTGGGTTAACACTTTCATTGAGCTATCCACTATGGACCCCCAAGAACTTTATGGGTATATGTTGCATATGAAAATAACTTTGTAATAGTTGAAAGCGGGGGTGGGACTGGGCAAACCTCCTCCCACTTCAGCCTGAATTTCCTACTGGAGCAGATGAGGTTTGGATTGGATCTGCAAAGCTAATTTTTTTTTTAAATAAGGTTATTTATCAGTTTTTCATTACAAAAAAAAAGAAAAAGAATAAGAATACATAGTACATAGAAATCACTTTTGGTAGTTTATATTAGACATTTCTCTCAATCCATTTATTAACTTTATACCATCTTTTTTGGAACACATTCTCATCTTTCCCTGACATTGTCCATTGTCCATTTCCACTATTTCAAAAAAATTCGTAATTAACTCTTCTCTGCTAGGTAATATGTCCGTTTTCCAACATTTTGCGACGAGGATTCTGGATACAGTAAGGATATATAGTATAGTACATAAATCATCATGTTTAATTCCATCTGGTATTATGTTAAGCAAATAGGTTTCTGGTACAAATTGTAGATCTATGTCAGTGATCTCTACTATTAGCTGTTTGATGTTTTTCCAAAATTTACTAATCTTCTTGCACCGCCACCAGATATGGTAGAATGTTCCCACATTATTTTTACACCTCCAACAATTTCCAGGAACATCCTTATAACATTTAGAGAGCTTATCAGGTGTCCAATGCCACCTGTAAAACATTTTAAATATATTTTCCTCATATGACGTAGCTCTTAATAGTTTAACAGGTTTCCAAGTTTTTGACCAGTCATCTATAATTAAATTATGTCCTATATCTTGCATCCAAGTTACCATACATGGTTTTACTATTTCCTCTTGCATCTCATCCCACAATAAGAAATTATATGATTTTTGGATCAATTTATCCGAGGATGATAACCAAATTTTATCTAATTCTGATTTTGTTTCAAAGTTCATTATTTTATCTTTGTCAAATCTCGATTTCAACTGTAACTTTTCCCAGTTAGTAAGGTTAATGTTCATTGTTTGTAATACTTCAAACGATTTCAGTTCTTTATTTTTGGTCAATAATATTTCATATGTAACCCTCTTGTTGTCTGTTAACAAAGTCGGCATTATAAAAGCCTCTAACGGAGAGACCCACATAGGTATTTTGGCATAGAATCTTCCTGTAAGTTTTCTCCATATCTTAATCAGTGCACCCCTAATTATATGTTTGTGGAAGTTTTGCTGTATTTTATCTTTGTCATACCATACATAAGCGTGCCAGCCCATGTATAGGTCATGACCTTCCAACTGTAGTATTCTTTTATCCTCTAACAGTATCTAAATGTTGAAGGGCAAGACAACGTCCACTTTCTACTTGATAATTCTAGATGGGTAGCCATGTTTGGCTTGATTAATTGAGCTCCAATTCCCAATAGCTTATTCTGGAATAAATTTTCTTAGTGTTTAAGGTGTCACTGGACACCTATATGTTCCCCCTCCTCCCAGTTCATAAACCCTCCTTTTCCCTTTCAGCTCCATGAAGGTGTTTTTTGTTTGTGTGTAACTGAGCTTTGTTGCTTGTACAGAGAAAGAAGTCTGCTTAAATTGTATGTATCCCAACATGCAACAGGCTTTTCTGGGCATTCTTTTAAAAAAGACAAGTGTATTTTATTCTTCAAGGATGGGAAAAACCATGCTTTAATGGCAAATCTACAAACAGAATTTCTATTTCCTCTTCCCTCTGGGGCAGCGGGAGCACATGTGTGGACATGCTACACGTTAATATATTATCCTTTTTACACTTGTATCCCACTTTTGTTCCAAGGAGTTCAGGGGGTGGCAGACATGGGAGTTATGCCATTTTCTCTCTCACAGCCTGTGATAGCCTAACAGATGTTACTGACCCAAGGTCATCTGCTGAGCATAACTAAGCAGGTACTCTAACTTCAGTCTCCCTAGTTCCCTTGCAACAGACTAGCAATTTCACCATGGTTTATAGGGTAAACTTGGCTCACATGGCTAGGCTGGTATTTGAAAGGCTTGGCATGCCATTGTTTGTATACTTCATTTATATCCTATCTCCCCCCACAGTAGGGATCCAAAACTGCTTACATCACTTGTCTCTTCTGCATTTTATCCTCTGAGGTAGGTTAGGTTGAGAGTGTGTGACTGGCCCAAGGTCACTGAGCAAACTTCCATGGCACAGTGGGAATTCAAGCCTGGGTCTCCCAAATCCTAGTCAGACACTCAAAAAACTGCACCACACTGGCTCAGTCACTACAGCACATTGTTGCTAGTGGGTCACCCCTACCCTGCTTTGTTTGCTATTTGACATTTAAGGCCTTGTTTTCCTGTTCATTTTTTATATACTGACCAGGGAGGATGGGTGTGACAATCAGCACGCCTTGTGGAGAAGAAAGAGCTTATCCTGTCATGGTGTTGGGGCAGGGGAGAAAGGAGCCTCACCTCTTATGCAAATCTTAAAAGTTGTACCCCGCTGTTTATAGCAATCTCTTACCCCCATACCAATACCTTAGGATTTGTCACACATAGTTAAACACTTGGATTTTTAATCTTTTTCAAAAGAACAAATGCTAATGCTCAAAAGAGCCTTTAAAATGGGGATTTGAATGTGAGTCTGCAGTGGAGGAGAGTTTTGCAGCAGAAGGATGCTTTGCCCACCTGGTGCACAGAAGGGTTCCTCCGAAAGGATGCTTTCCGTTTATTTTGGTAATGTTTGGGTTGGAGGACATATGGAAAAAGATGATTTCTTGGTCATTTGGGGCCCAAACTACTAGTAATCTCAGATACTGTTCTCATACAGCCTTCCCTTCTGTACTGTTTCCTGGTCAGAATCCGTGGCATTTCTCTCTTAGATGAGATGGTCTTGTTTGCAACCACCAAACAGGTAGGATGCAACCTGGGTAGCAGGCTGCTGAGATCCCAAGTACGTGTAGAAATATGGGAGGAAAGCCGGTTTTAAAGGTGCGCTGCAGGCCCTGTCTTCTACAGTGCACTGTTCCAAAGAGATGGTTCCTCTTATAATGTCTTGGGCCCTTGTTAGGTGCATTTTAAAGGATGGTGATGAATAAGAATTACACATGGAACAAAAGTACAGCACCAGTGAGACAAATGGGTGTTTGCTCATGTATGGTAAGAAAATTCATCAAGAGATGGAATGGGCTGCATTTTCCTGTTGCCAGGGCTCTTTTTGTAGCAGGAACGCCTTTGCATATTAGGCCACACACCCCTGATATAGCCAATCCTCCAAGAGGTTACAGTAGCCTCCGTAAGAAAAGCTCTGTAAGCTCTTGCAGGATTGGCTACATTATGGGGTGTGTGGCCTAATATGCAAAGGAGTTCCTGCTACAAAAAGAGCCCTGCCTGTTGCTTGTGCATTTGATGGCAAACCAGGTTTGGAGTTGTGTAGTAAGTTAAATGGGTTGAGCTCACTTGGGAAGGGGTTAACAGACTCCTAAGCAAGAAGCTGTTCTAGTGACTGAGACAGCAGCTCAATCCAGGACAAGGTCATTATTTCATCAATCTGCTTATGCTCTGGTGGGATGCAACCTTTGCTCTGCAGATTTTCCTCATTAATCGGTTATAATTTAACACCTCCTGTGCCTTCTCCATTCTCCTTGGCTGATGCACACTCCATTGACTGAGGGAGAAGAGCCAGTCATATCCCAGTGTTACTTCCTCCTCTATTTGGGCTTCACTCAGTATCCTGTCACTTTACACCAAGTCCTTGTCCTGATGTTTTATTTTCCTCTGTTCTGGCGTACAGTGCTGGGGTTGTCCTCTTCCCGGACAGGAAGACAAATGAATTCCATTATGGGATCATGATTTTATTCCACGTGTCAGGGAGCCTGAGATTAACTTGCTCACCAATCTGTGACAAACCCTGATATGCACATGTGACTGTACTCCCTCTCCTCCTTGCTACTACCTTCACACACCAGCACTGAGAGGTTTGGACACCTACCTTGGAGTTCTTTGGAAGATCCAAAGATGTTGGGGATCCTATTGTCAATGCCTTTTGCTAATAAATCTTCTTGCAGTGACATAAACAGTGCCGGGAAGGCCCAGTTTGACATGCTGGGCAGGCTTATTGAGCCATGTTAGAGACAGTTTTCAATCCTTTTGCTTTCTTGGCTGTACGTGTGCTGCTCTGTGCCAGCACAAGGAGGGGAATGCAGCATGTAATTTGACTGCCTGGGAATTTTATCTTTCATTGTAAAAAATCGAGCAAGTTTCTAGTCCTTTATGAATGCAGATTTATAGTCCTTATGATTGTAAGTGTTCCCTGGGAAAAGGGGGTGGGGAAAATTTCCAGTAGACCAGGCAAGGGGGGGAGGTTGCCTTCAGTGTAGTGTGCATAGTTCCTTGTGCCTCTATTCGAATAAAATATACATAGGGTTGCCAATTTCAATTCCTGGAAGTTTTGAGGATGGAGCCTGGGAAGGGTGGGGTTTGGGGAGGAGAGGGTTAGGGTCATAGAGTCCCCTTTCAAAGCAGCCATTTTCTCCAGGGGAGTGGATCTCTGTCATTGGGAGATCAGCTGTAAATCTGCAAGAGTGTTGAGATTGTCCACCGTAATTATACAAAATGTATAATATATGCAAGTGTGCTAATTTATACCAGTACTAACATTTAACTCTGTCCCATATTTAACTGGTTTTACATGGTTCTTTTATTTTTTTGAGGAGGGAGACACACAAGGTTCTTAGCATGGCCTGCTATTGGGCATATTCAAGATTACATGGCAAAAAAATGCAGTGTGTTTAAATAGGGTCCATCATGGATGTTTTTTTTTAAAAAAATGCAACATGATAAATAATACCATAATAGGACAAATGTTACCAACCCACAGGAAACATGTCCTAGTCTTCATTGGAAGGAAACTGGGAGAGTTAAGGGGCTTATACTTTGGGGTATGGTCGTGTGTGTGTCATTGTCTGGGTTCTGGTTGGGAACTGTAGTCATTCGGCCTGTAGAACTGGTGAGAAGGTCGGAGATCTGCAGGGGTGTCACTGAGACCCAACAGCAGGTGGTCAGAAACACGGGGATCTCTTTTGTGGGGCAGGTGCCCACCAGCCAAATGCAAAGCATACTCCTGAATCAAGTTATTTTAAAATGAATGATGTATGCTGGAATCTTATGCAGGTAATTAATTTTATAAAAGTGTTTTTTCTCCTTGTGAATGGCCAGTGGACTGTAATAAAAACTGAACTGAACCTTGAATCAAGATGGCAGAAGGGAATGCTGAGTGGAGCTCTTTTCCTAGTAACACTGGCCCTGGCTGCCCATAGAAGAGAGGTTTGCTGGCACAACATTGTCCTTTAGTGGAGCCTGGATGGCAGGGTAGGCTTCCTCCTCATTCATCTCCCATTGTCTTGGTGTTGCTCAGTGCCCCAGCCCCATGGGTGCGCTCAGCTGCTTGAGATCAAATGTGTGAAGGCTCCCTTTTTCCTTCCTGGGGAGAATAACAAAAAGAAGAGAACAAAATGAAGAGAAGAGGGTGTAGCCTGGTCCTTAGCTGAGGAAAGCAGGAGGGGGTTGGTTGGCTGGCACAAAATGCCATGTCTGGTACATGGCTCATCAGTACCTGGTGGACTAGCAGCCAGACCTGGCCGGGATGGGATGTGTGGTCTGCCAGGATCTCTTTTGAATGCCTTTGCTTTGCAGAGCTGAATAACCTCATCAAGGCTCAGATCAGCTTAGTTATATGTTAGCAAACCCAGAAGTGGAGGATGTTGTGGGCATGTTTCTTTTTTATGGGGGAGGGAGGGAAAATCAGAGGCATGTGGAGTACGGAGCATCGGTGAATGGTTGCTGCTTACCCTCCTGGGGTGTCTGGAGGCTTGCATTCCCTCCCCCTCCCTTCCTCGTGTTGATCTGTGTGCAGGCATCTGGATGCATTTGCTGGAGGCTTTTGCAGGCTTTTGAATTCCAGTTCTTGGGTCACTTGCCTTCCTTATGCCCTTGGGGATGGGGTGCAGGGGAGGCAAGCAAGCTGTGACTCAGTGGGGGACTTGAGCCTCAGCTTCTGAACTCTACGGATTTTATGTGCAGGGGTGTGTGTGTCCCCGCAATCATGCAGTAAAGGAAAGTCGAAAATGTGTGTTCAAATGATCCTTAGAGGAGCCAGTGGAACTGTTTGGCTGTGAATTTGCATGCAAGGACTTTTGAAAGGGTGGGAGGGTTGTAGTCCTTGGAACACATTGGCTCTTGTCCCTCTCCCGGTTCTCAGCTGCATTATCTTTCTATGCTCCACCCAGTTGGCATCTGTGTCCTGTCACTCAAAAATAAGAGGCCTGGCTGTAGTGGAAGAAGGAAATGCACCCCCTGCTTCACTTATCATCTGCAGGCTGGGGGCAGGCAGGGCTTGGGAGTTCAGAGGAACCACATTCAGTGCCTTGGAATGATTTTTTTACAGTTTCTCCATCTTTTATTGGCCTATGGATCAAATTTGATCCATGAGTCTGCTTCCCAAATTAAGGGGATTTTTTTTTTGCTACGCAGCATCTGTTGAATAGAAATTTTTTATGAGACCCTCCCCTTTCAGCTTAGTCTACCTTGAAGGCTTAGAGTCAGTGACTTGGCAAATGCTACCCAATGGTTTTTAGAACCTGCTGTGAATTTATTTCTGGGTTTCCTACACCAGTCCAGGAAACTGGTTGAAGGTACATACTTGGCCAAAGATGCACCATGCATAGAGGCTTTTACTGTTAGCAACACAAGCTTTTGACGCATGTTCTCTGATTATCTCAGCAGCCCCAAGTGCCAAAAACGTGTTCAAGAGACGCTTTTCAGGATATTTTTGCGTACGCAGAAGAAAGACAGTATAGTTAAGGGTTCTCACTGACTCTTATCAGTGAGCCTTCTGGTTACAGTGTTGGGAACAAGACTGATGATGCCTGATTTGGGGTGCCCAATGCCAAGTAACAATGCTGAGTCTGTTGGCCTGCTCTTCACTGAAAGGAGCAGAGGCAGGAAGGGCTGGGGAAAATAACCTACATCCAGGAGGAGGAGTTGGGCACAGCTCTCGAGCCTTGCTGAACAGGGAGGAGCTGGTCAGATTTACAAGCCAACATCGCACAACCCTCTTGTTACTGGGCATGTTTGCCAGATTGGGGGGGGGGGGCATAACAGAAACTTACTGATTTTTTTGGACTAAACCCGTGGTAGCCAAGTTTGGTGGGCTGAGTTCCCTGATTGCATTGCTCACTAGGCTGTGGAGGATTAGGAGGAGAACGTGTTTCTTGTGTGGAAAACTGGATTTTCTCCTTCAGTGGGGGGAAATCATCCAGGAACTGGTTAGGTCACGCCTCTGCTCGCTCGATAGGCTATGCAAATTTCTTGTGTTGCATAGCTCCTGTTGGAGTGGCCCTTGCTGACCTCTCCAGTTCCTGCATAGCCCCTGCGCTCGGTAGGACATTGGAGCTCCTGCTCCAAGCCATAGACCCATACAACTAAACAAAATAAATAAGAATACTACCAAAAATCCAGTCCCTTGCAGACCCCCGGTCCTGCCCTCAGTTAGGGGGTAGAGAAAAGGGGAGGTCTCCTGAAGAGAATCCAGAGTATTGGAGCACGAGACTGTCCACCTCCTCGAGGCCAGGGACGGAGGAAGATGGCTGAGGTGGCCCGACCAGAGGAGCAGCTGCCTATAACTCCCGAGGCTTCGGGGGTTGGGCAGCAGAAGACACAGCGGCTAGAAATCGCACCACCAGCACTGAATATTGGCTCCTCCTCCGTGGGACCGGCTGAACGCACAGAGCCAGCCGGCTCCCGCAGAATCACCCACGTGGTCTCTGACGGCGCCGTGGCAGCAGCGAGCGGCGAGGACGGCGGACATACGGCGGCACAGGCTCCGGGCTCCGGCCCGCAGCCAGGGAAGAAGAGGACGAAGTCGGCTGGCAGGGCAGCCAGCGGAGCCAAGAAGTCCAAAAAACGCTGCGGGAAAGACACGGGGCTGGCGAGCCCCCTGGGTGAGCCCATCCCGGGGGGGGGAGGCCCCGATGGCGGAAAAGAGAGGCATACCGGCTCCGGCTACAGCCATAATGCCGGTTCCGGGGCAGCCTCCAACCCAGCCGAGACCAATGCCGAGACCGGGGTTAAACCAGCCGGGGGTCCCAAAAGGGGGCGTCCCTGAATGGCTTCCGCCATAGCCATCTTGTCCGGGAGAGGGCCTGTCCAACCCGCCCCAGCCTCCTTGCCCAGGAGAGCTTCCAATGCAGCCCAGCGGCCCCGACCAGACGCAGGCCATGCCCTTCGCCCCCTGGGGATTTTTCGGACCACATCCACAGTGGGCGGTGGCAGGAAGCACACAGCTGGCCCCGCTTCAACTGCCCCAGGCTCCAAGCTTTCTAACAGGTGTGGCCTTACCCCCACCACCTCAGGGGTTGGGCGGGGCAGGCTTAGGCAGCTTCGTGCCTCCTACGTTCCCGGCTGGGCAGCCTTGGACGTGGCCACTGACCAGGGGAACCTGGCAGACCCCACAATGGGCCCTTGCGGGACTGCAAGGGGGGGGGCTGACCCTATTGCCCTAGGACTAGGCTGCAAGGGGGTCAGTGGCAGAACTTACCCCAGGACTTCTAAGAGGAGGCGAAGGCACCACTCCTCGCAATCCAGGTCATCATCATCAAGCTCCAGGTCTCCTTCTCCACAGAAAAGGCGTGGAGACCACAGGGCCCTGAGCCCAGGTGCTTGTTCAGGGACCTCAGAGGCGGAAAGAGAAAACCATCAGGCCGCCTCACCCAGAGGGTTGGAAAGGCCTATAACGGGTGAGATCACAGGAAGACCTCGCCGGCACAGCAATGGCTTTGAGCAGGTAGAGACAGCCTCCACGATTTCGTCCGCTACCCCCAATGAGAAGGAGGAAGGAGACTGGTCAGGGGACGAGATGGAAGTAAAACCCACCTCGTCCTGCCTATTCCAAATAGAGCATTTCCAGCGGCTATTGACAAAGGTCATCTCCACGCTTAATTATCAGGTAGAGGTGGAGGAAAAGCCTAGATCTTCTGCTTCTGCAAACTTGGATCCTAGAGGTTTCAAAAAACCAATAAAGGTCCAGACATTTTTGCCCTTTCCGGATTACTTCGAGGACGTGATATGGGAGGAATGGGCAAATCCAGGCGGGGGAGCAATCTCTCCTTTCAATGGCGAAACGCCTTTACATGTTACCCGAGGGCACAATGGAGGACCTGAAGGTACCCCTGGTGGATGCACCAGTGGTGGCAATGCACTCGGGGGCTGTCCTCTCTAAAGACGGGGAAAACGTACTGAAGGACGGCATGGACAAAAAGAACGAAGCTGCACTGATGAAAGCCCATAAGGCCATCTCACTAGCGATTCACTCGGCTGCGGTTTTGTCCAACTTCACCAGGGCTACAGCCATTTGGGCAGACAATCTACTAGAAAACCCCAAGGTGTCTCCCCTGGAACTAAGGAGGTCGCTTCTCAAAATAAAGCATGCAGCGGAATTCGCAGCTGATGCCTCACAGGACAACATCCAGTTCTGTGCCAGAGCACAGGCAGCTAACATTATCATCTGCCGGAACATCTGGCTCAAGCATTGGAAGGTAGACACTTTATCCAAGAGCAATTTGGCTACGGAAAAGTTTTCCGGCCGACTCCTCTTTGGGGAGTCAAATCTGGACAAGGTCCTGGTGGAAACGAGCGAGAAGAAGAAAGCAATGCCGTCATCCGCTCACCACCAGGAACAGGAATTCAAGGGCAGGTCTTCCCATTCCTTTCGTGGCCACTTCAACGTGGGAAGGGGGCGGGACGGCCGGGACCACAGGCCGTTCAAGTCATTCAAATACGGTGCAAGAGCAAACACTAGAAACACAGCAAACTACAGAACTGACAAAGCCGCCCCACCCAAGAAGCAATCAGCATGACTGCCGGATTGGGGGTTGGCTCCAGGTGTTCGCGCAAGCCTGGAGCTGGACTACCACAGACCAGTGGGTACTGAAGATCGTGTCTCAGGGCTACAAAATAGAACTCACTGGCATACCACCTCACAGCTTCAAACCTTCACCGGCCCCGAGAAGTACAGTGCGCCTACGACAGCTACAGGAAGCTATCCAGCACCTTCTGGAGATCGGAGCCTTGGAAACTGTCCCCAAAACAGAACACTTCAGTTGGATATTCTGTACTATTTGTTGTACCAAAGAAGTCAGGAGACTGGAGAGCAGTCCTAAACCTCCCCACACAGGACCTTGTGCACCTGGGCGCGAGACTGGACACGAGGAGAGCCACGGTGTCATTACCGGTGGACAAGCAGATCAGAATTCGGACCTTAGTGACGAAGATCAGAAACAGGACACAGGTAGACCTGATGCAACTTGCGACGCTGCAGGGCCTTATGATATCTACAATCGACTTGATTCCATGGGCGCGACTCCACACCAGACCATTGCAGTGGGTCCTGCTACCGTTTCAACAGGACATTGCCAGGCGGCGACACATCAACATAAGGATCTCGGACAACCTCCGAAGGGACCTGTGCTGGTGGACACAAGAATCGAACCTGAGCAAGGCCATTACCTTTCTACGTCCACAGCAACTCATGATAACCATGGACGCGAGCAAAAGGAGCTGGGGGGCACACTGCAACCACCTGATTGTGCAAGGTAGATGGTCCCCGGCCCAGGCCTCACACAGCATCAACTGGTTGGAGCTCCGGGCAATCTCCCTGGCGCTGAACGCCTTCCACCAACACGTAAAACATCAGCACATCTTAGTGTGCACCGACAACATGTCAACAAAGGCACACATCAACCAACAAGGCGGCACTCAGTCGAAGTCCCTGTTCAAGGAGGCACGGCCCCTGTTGCTATGGGCAGAGGGACATACATCAAGCCTCAGGGCAGAACACTTACGGGGCCTATCCAATCAGCAGGCGGACTGGCTCAGCAGGGAGGACCTGGACCCGGGCGAAAGGGCCCTGAACAAGGAGGTGTTCGAACAGATCACACTACGGTTCGGAAGGCCCGTGATGGACCTCCTGGCAAATTCCCAAAACCACCAAGTCGACCGGTTCCTATCCCGATACCACGACCCAGGAGCAGAAGGGACAGATGCGCTATCTCATCCATGGCCCCAGGGTCTCCTATACGCCTTCCCACCGACGCCCCTAATAGGGGCAACGCTCAACAAAATCAGAAGGGAGAGGGCGACAGTGGTCTTCGTGGCTCCACATTGGCCGAGAAGACCGTGGTTCTCGGAACTGGTGCAACTACCAACAGAGAGACCGTGGACTCTGCCATGGAGACCGGACCTACTCAAACAAGGGCCCATCCTACACCCGGACCCAGATTGGTTACAACTGACTGCGTGGAAATTGAGCGTACCCGACTAACTAACATGGGTTTTCCAAGAGAGGTGACCGAAGTAATGCTTCAGGCAAGAAGGCCGTCCATACACCACATATACAGCCATACATGGCGGACATTCACAAAGTGGGCAGTGTCTCAGGGTTTTCAACCCAGCCAGGCGACGGAAAAAGAAGTCATCCTAGTTCTCTCCGAGGGCTGGAAACAAGGTCTCCGACCAAACACCCTGAAGCGACAAGTGGCGGCCAATACAAGCATGTCTGGGAGAAAAAGAACGAAGAAAGATATTTTCCAGCAGCTATGTCAAAAAGTTCTTGAAGGGAGCGAGCCAGTTGGCCCCTCCGGTTCAACATAGGTTCCCTACCTGGGACCTTCAGAAGGTGTTGAATGCCCTGACAAAACCTCCCTTCGAGCCTTTAAGAACAACAGAGCTGCGGCTCCTATCATGGAAAGTTGCCTTCCTTATCACAGTGACTACAGCGAGGAGAATTTCCGAGCTCGCTGCTCTATCGGCAAGGAGGGAGCTCTGCATCTTCCAACGGGACTCTGTGTCACTGAGGATGGACCCATCATTCATTCCCAAAGTCAACTCGTCCTTCCATCTCAACCAACTGATTACATTGCCATCCTTCTGTCCGAAGCCAAAACACCCCAAGGAGAAGACATGGCATAAGCTGGACGTGCGTTGGGCTTTACGGATATACCTCGACAGAACAGCTGGCTTCTGTCGCACTGACAGTCTGTTTGTGGCCTACGGGGCCCCAAATCAAAGAAAAAAGGCATCAAAAGCATCAGTAGCTTACTGGATTCGACAATGCATCACCAAGGCATATGAGGTACAGGGCCTCGCGACCTCAGGGAAGCTAACGGCGCATTCCACAAGGGCCGCGGCGGTAACAGCGGCATTTTCAACATGAGCCACGGTGGATGAGATTTGCAGAGCAGCTACCTGGTCATCATTCTCCATATTTGTAAAACACTACAGGATAGACCAGGCCGCATCAGCGGAGGCAGCGTTTGGCAGACGAGTTTTGCAGCAAGTGGTGAAAACGTCCACTACGGGAAATTGCTCACCCACCCCAGAAAAATAGCTTGGGTACAGCTAACCAGTTCCTGGATGACTTCCCCCCACTGAAGGAGAACGGTACATTGGACCTACCTGAAGGTTCTTTCTCTTCAGTGGGGGAGAAGTCATCCACATCCCACCCAAGACACACAACATAGCCGGACGGCTAAATAAACAGGAGGCCTGCACGTGAAGGCCACAACTACGTGGAGGACAATGCACACTGGACGAGAACGACCCACGGACAGGGCTTGGACATCACTGGAGAGGTCAGCCAGGGCCACTCCAACAGGAGCTATGCAACAAAAGAAATTTGCATAGCCTATCGAGCGAGCAGAGGCATGACCTAACCAGTTCCTGGATGACTTCTCCCCCACTGAAGAGAAAGAACCTTCAGGTAGGTCCAATGTACGGTTCTTGTGACTTGTTCTGAAAGGGCAGACTCTCTCCCCCTCCTCAACTCTCCCGCTTGGGCTTCCCATATGAAGAGCAAGGACTAGGTGAAGCTCTTTTTCTGCTTTGTTTTCTGGGCCTGCCCAGTGCAAAGGACCTTGTTTTAATGTGTAGTGGAATGCGCTCTGGAATTCTTTTCAGCAGATCAGGGATTCCTCTGTCTGGGAGCACAACATAATCTGGTACAGTTCTTAAAGCCATTGATGGTAGCTGGTGGGTGATTTCTGGAGAGAGCAAGGAATGATTTGTTTTGGGGAGCAGATCCTGTCTGGTCATAAGCAGCCCTTTCCACTCATTTCTCCCACACACACAAACACTCCTTGCGAGCATTGTGCACATTAATGCAAACACAGGCCTGAGAGCTTCATTAGTGACATGTGGAATGGGGTAATGCATACGCATCCCATTAGTCTAATGAAAGAAGTGAACAGGCACCTGGAACAAAGCTGCTGACTCCTGGTGAGTGTCTTGGGGCTGGCTGCCTTGCCCCCTAAACAAGCAGGCTGCCTAATGTCGGCTGTGGGAGGGGAACAAAGTGGGGAGGGCCGGAGCATCCTTGGGGGGCCCAAGCAGAAGCCGCATCCCTTGAGCTGTTCAGCAACAAAATAAGCCCTGTGCTGTAAGGGGTGTGAATGTGTTGAGAGGGAAACTAATGGGACTGGTTCCCTAAGGAAGGGATTGGGACTGCCAGCACAAAAAAACCCCATTTTTTTTTGTTCCTAATTTAAAGAATTCTGAAGTCCAGTATTTAACAGATTTTGGAGAGTGCTGATGGGAAAATACCCCCTTTATGGAATTGGTTAAATCCCTTAGGCAGTGACTGAATGCTTTGTGAGCAGACAGTGACCCATAAAATTGTGTCTCTGGCATCCAGCTTTATGGCATACCTGCCTATCTTTATCCATTTAATGGGAAGCAAATTATTTCAAATCTTGACAAGTTTAAGGTATTTATACCTTTTTTCCCCAATGAGAGTCCCCAAAGCAGCTTACAGCATGGTTCAATCCTCCATTTTCATCTTCACAACAAGTTTGAGGTAGGTAAGGCTAAGAGACCTGGGCTGGCTCAGGGTCACCCAGTGAGCTTCTGTGGTTGGATGTGAACCTTCGTCTTCCAGATCCTAGCCACTGATTACACCATGCTGGTGTGATTAAAATGGTGGTTCTTTTTTCTCCTCTTGCAATGGTGCTGGTGGCTACTATTGTCTCTGGAACCAGACCAGGGGGCTGGGCCAAGCATTCAGCCCCCTCCTCCAAAACCTGCTGTATCTTGATTTGGATTAAGGGATTACACTGTCAAATTTTACTTTTTGTTTTCACTGCAGGTTCTCCTGAGTCTTCAGTGGGGTGGAGGCTCCCAGAGGACAGAGAACAATGGCTCTAGATCTCTTAGCTGTGTTCTCTCTGGAGGGAGCAGAGCAAGAGAGTTGACTCGTTACTCAGAAATCTTGTTCCCTGGAAGCTTTGAGAGAAGAATTATGCCATTAGTGGATTCCATTAGGAAAGGCATAATTCTTGGACTTGGGAAATCTGACCTGAAGACTGGTGGTTGTGTGTATGTTTTTCTCCCCATCAACTGACAACAGTTGGAGAGGGTTGCTGGGGCTTTACCTCTGGAAATCAGCTTTCAAAACTTCTAGCACTTAAAAAAACATGCAAATTTGACAGCCACAGGCAGTCATGAAACAAAAGCCATTGGAGCAAGCCCCTTCTGGCACTCAAGAATGAACCAGTGCAGTGGTTAGAATGTCAGGCTAGGATCTGGGAGACCCAGGTTCAAATCCCCAATCACCCACTGTGGCCTTCTAGATGCTCCATGGGCCAGTTGCATTCACAGCCTAAGCTACTTCACAGGGAGACCACAGCCATCTGGGTTCTGAGAAGGGACAGGAGAGGGAGCTGCTGCTGGAGTGGTGAGTTTTTTATTATTTGCCTTTCTTTAACTGCTGAGGAGAAGAAGCTGAGGTTACTGTGTGGGAGGACAGTGTTTGAGGGTGTGTGAGTGTGTATAGCCTGTGGGAGAGTGGTGCTTATTTGAGGAAGTGTGGTTTCTGTTTGTCTCTTTCTCCTGGGTGTAACTGATTGCAGCTTTTAGCAGTTTTGCCTGGGGTTGACTGCTGGCCCCTCCCTCTGCTGGGTGAGCCTTTAATTATGTAGGCTTCTCCTTGCCTGCGGATCGGGCCTGGGGACCCCATAAGAAGTTAAGAAAATTGTACGTTGCTGTGCTTATTTCCCCTTTTGGCTCAGGTAGCCATTTGGTCAAATCTCTAAGTTTCGGGGTACATCAGCCCACCAAGGTATTTCTAGGTGAAAGAATGTACTTGGGGAAGTGATGATGAATGCTCACGGGCCATTTCCAGTCACCTGCAGAGAGCGTGCCATGTTTGTCTTCCTCCCTGAGGACAAGACGGGCCACACTACTAGAGGAGAAGGTTCTGGGAGGAAAGGATTACTACTCTCCATGAGATAAAGGAAAGGGAGGAGTTCATTAACAGAAGCCTTGATGTCCTGCATAGGGAAGGAGACATGAGTTAAAGCGACAACAGTGTGGTTGACTGCCCTAAAAAGACTACTCAGAGCACTACAGCAGGACCCCAAAGGCACTGAGCAAGATGGCACTCTGTGCCATTAGAACTGTGCCTGACCTGGAAGCTTCAACTGATCCAAAATGCAGCCATGTGGGTCCTCACAGGGACCCCTCGAACAGCACATATTCAGCCAGTGCTGCATGAGCTGCATTGGCTTCCAGTGGAGCATCTGATCAGGTTCAAGGTTCTGCTTTTGTCCTTTAAGGCCCTTAGCGATCAGGGACCTGCATATCTTCAGGACTGCCTCTCCCATTATGCCTCTGGAAGAGCATTATGCTGGTGGTCTGTGGCCCAAGAGAAGTCCTCAACCAGGGCCAGGGCTTTCTCAGCCCTGGACCCTGCCTGGTAAAATGCTCTGCTGGAAGACATCCGTGCCCTGTGGGAGCTGTTACCTTTCCACAGGGCATCCAAGGCAGAGATGTTCTGCCGAGGACAGTGATGGGGCTTCTTCTGGCACGCTCATATAATTCCTCATCCCTCATCATAACCCCTCCCCCCTGGGGAGTTAGGATTTCTCTGCCATCTCATATATTGTATATATACTGTTTTTACTTACTGGTATTTATTGGACTGTTTTAAATTAGTTTTTATATTGAGATCATATATTACTCTGTTGTAAGCCACCCTGAACCCTACTTGTAGGGAAGAACGGCCTAGTAAATCCAATTTAATAAATAAAAAATAACTAAATAAGTTGATATACATTAGAGTAGTTCTACTTGCATTTTATCCTTTGCAGTTTTTGTTTTTACTTCATTTTAATTTGTGAACCTTTCTTAAGAATGTGAGTGAAAGTGGGAATGCTTTGTAGAAGACTGGAGAACTTATATAGAGACCAGGCCTCATCCAATCTGCATGCCTCCCTAACTTGGTCCCCCAATCCTCTTTCTTTATCCCTTCACACCTTTTCTTTCGATATGGTGGTGGCTGCCAGCTTATTCTCTTAGAGCAGGGGTCCCTAGTGTGGTGCCTATGGGCACCATTTACCCCTGTTCTGTCCTGCACTTGGGCTTCTTCTGTGTGGTTGGCTCTACCTCCTGCAACAGACACATTGTGTGGTTGCTCCCACCACTGTGTGCCAGAATTCCAAAGGTGCCCATGGGGCTCAAAAGTGTTGGGGACTCCTGCCTTAGAGGGCACCGGGGTAGAGTTGCCAGCTCCAGGCCGGGGAATTTCTGGAGATTTGGCATTCGAGCCTGGGGAGGACAGGGACCTCAGTGGGGTACAATGCCACAGAGTCCACTCTTCAAAGCATCCATTTTTCTCCAGGGGAACTGATCTCTGTAATCTAGAGATCTGCTGTAATTCCAGGGGATCCCCAAGACCCACCTGGAGGCTGGCATCCGTATTTGGAGGGTAGGATGTCTACACTGCAGCCACCTTAGCAGATGATGACTCATGGAAGAGCAACTTTTTGACCTTCCGTGTCAGTTTGGTGCTGATAAGGGACTGGTACAGGTTTGTGGGTATGGAGGTTGGGTTGATAGTATGGTGTAGTGGTTAATGTCAAACAGGAGGTAATTTTGTTAATAGCTTCTGTTGGATGGCCAAAGTTAACATTAGTATCCAGAGATAGGATGCGGGGGCATATATACTACCCTGCGCTCCTGGGAGGAATAAAAAAAAAATACAACTATGTAAAGCCCTACACTAGTTTATTTCCCTAGTTTCTAAGCATGTAACAAAAATGAGTTAAGCTTTCAAGTCACCCAGCTTTCATATTGAAAGCTTGTATTCACAGCCACCACCTTAATTCCTACTGTTCTCTGGCTATGGGTATGTCTGCCCCAGAACCTCTCTGCATCAGTTCTTCATTTTGGTTGGGTTCTTGTTGCCCCACTGGCACACAAATGAGAGATAGGGAAGGGCAAATTGAATCTGCCACTTTGTGTGGCATGTTCCTGACTTGAGAAAACGTGAGTCAGTGTGGCTGTCCCCTGCTTTAAGGCCCCTTTGGGGGAGGGAGGGCTTTCCAATTGAACCAGTTCCTTGTTTCTCAAAAAAAAAAAAGTGTTGGCCATCCTGTGACACAACTTGAAATTGGATGGTTGACCAGGGACATTACCAGAGACGAGGTGCAGACCTCACCAGCTGTTGATGGTCTGTTCAAGGATGTACCCCATGCAACAAAGAGACCATTGTTGCACAGTGCTAGAAACTAAGCTGCTTTGGATCCTTTCCTGCTTCTTGGCCAGTAAAGAAAAGCAGTCAAACCCACTTACCTTTTCCCTGTTGCCAGAATGATTTTTTTTACCAGCCCCACTCTTCCAATTGGCTTAAATTTTTATTTTAAAAAACTGGATCTGATCGGTTCTTGTCTTAGATGCTCTGCCAATGAGCTGCTGCCACCAGGAGAATGGAGCAGCTCTAATCTTCAGTCTGGGCTTGCTTGGCTAACCACAGAAAAGGACCAGTTGAGTGGCATTAACCCAGTGTAGGTTGGCCACCTTGAGACTGCAGTAAAGTGGGCAGCTGTTGATCAACCCTTGGCTCTCCTTTATTGTCCTTTATTATTTTTTTTAGGTGCCCTCTGGAGTGCAAGTGCTGCAAAAAACAAGAGCAAATGATGCTCCTGAACCGGAACATGAGGATTCTCTGTGCATTTGCTTTACATGCAGAAGGTCCCAGATAACCCCTGCCATCTCCAGTTAATAGGATCAGGTAGTAGGTGATGTGAAAAATCTTGAGAGCTGCTGCCACTCAAAGTAGGCAGTGCTAACCTTGATAGACTCATGGTCTGACTTTATAAGACAGTGTTGCATTGTGGGGAGGAGCCCTGGTTCAGTGGTAGAACATTTGCTTTGCCTGCAGAAGGTCCCAGGGTCAGTCACCAGCATCTCCAGGTAGGAAGGTGATGTG
Organism: Gekko gecko; assembly: GCA_029375565.1. Taxonomy (NCBI): domain Eukaryota; kingdom Metazoa; phylum Chordata; class Lepidosauria; order Squamata; family Gekkonidae; genus Gekko; species Gekko gecko. The sequence goes on along the minus strand of JAPDNY010000005.1, from coordinate 208,615,548 downwards.
AAAGAGAGCCACTGCCAGTTAGAGTAGAAAACACTGATCTTGATAGACCAGTGGCCTTAACCACTATAGGGCAGCTTCGTGTGTAAAGTCCTAGCTGCTAACCTACTTCCCCTAAGTTATGGAAATGTTATGCATGCTGTGTACTCTCTGATTCCCTATACTTGTGCCCTAGGGTTGCAAACTAAGGGTCTGGTTAATGTCGCCTAGCTTCCCAGTTTGGACAGAATGCCACAGAGCACATAGTTCAAAATTAAGTGTGGTGGTGTATTTAAGTTCTGCTTGAGATCTGGGTTCAAATTTCTGCTCAGTCATGAATGAGTTTACTGGTTGGCCACGGCATTTCAACTATTTCTACTAACCCTACCCTATAGGGTTGTTATGAGGATGAAATCAAGGTGGGAAAAACCATACAAGCTGCCTTCCCTGAAGAGAGGCCAGGGTTTTAATAAGTGATATGTGAAATGTCCTTCATCCTCACCCATAGGGGTAAACAACTCCAAAAGAGGAGTTTGTGTGTTCAGTGTGGGGAAGAAACCACTTTCCATGGGTCCATATTTTATAATAACCAGAGCAAAATTCTAGAGGGCAAGGGAGCTATGGCTATTTCTTCCCAAAAGTGAGGGAAGAGAGCTTGTAAGTATTGCTGTACTGCAGTGTCTTTGGAGACTGCAAGACTGGGAGTGAAAGCTTGCTATGGAAGCCAAGCTGGTAAAGGCGTGACTGGAGCTTATGTTTGTGCTGAGTAGCAGCTGCACTCCTGGAGGAAGCCTATTGACAGCTACACTGGACCAGTTTGTGGAACAGCGGGGCCTGCTGGAGCTTTTGATGCAGAAATGCCATGTGCCAACCTGAGGACTAGAATCTTTAGGCTTGTTGCTCTTTGAGCATTGCCTGGAAGGCAGAATGTGCAGTAAAAGAAGATGGAACCTCAGAGTCCCATTTAGCTCAGTGCCCCCCGCCTGATCGAGAGCCATTGTGATAAAGTATTGGACTAAGATCTGAGAGTTCCAGGTTCAAATTTCCAATCTGCCATGGAAACCCATTCTGTGATCTTAGGCCACTTACGCAGTCTACTACAGGCCAGTCATTAGGAATAAAATAGAGGAGAGGAGAGCAGTGTAAGCCAAGTTGGATTGCCATCGGGGACAACAGTGAAGTATAAATAAATAAATGATCAGAATAAAGTGGAATGAATTAATACAATGATGCAGAAGACATACCATTTGCCTTAACTTGCTGTTGACTACAGAACTGAGCTTGGCGCAGAGTTTTGACTTTAACCCCCCCTCCCCCTTCCTTTTCAGCAGTCTGGGACAAAGACAGGGCTTGCTTCCTTTCCCCCTCCACTGCCTCAGCTATGCTTCTGCTGCCCCCAGCTGGCTTGCTACATAGTGGTGGGGTTCACACAGGGCAGGCAGGTCTAACCATGTATCGGAAAGCCTTTTGGGCAAAGTGGAAGGGTGTCCCGTCTCCCCCACTGCCTGTTTTAGAGGAGTTTTTTGCTCACAGTGTGTCAACAGGGTTCTGTCCAGTGCCTTGTGAGGGGGAGGATGCCTCCTCCCCTCCCCAGGCCAACATTGCAGTGGCTGGAGCAGGATTTGAGGAAGCGTGGCCAAGCAGAGCAGGCTGTTGCCGGAACCAATTAGCCTCCAGCCAGCAAGGCAGAGTTTCAACCTCTGTTCTTTCTGGCCTGTGTTCGCTCTATCTTTCTGCCCCTTCAGTCTCCCTCCCTCCTCTTGCTTCTCTTTCTATCCCCGCCTCCAGATTCATTCTCATTCTCTCTCTCTCTCTCTCTCTCTCTCTCTCTCTCTCTCTCTCTCTCTCTCTCTCTCTCTCTCTCTCCATTCTCCTTGTCGGAGCTTGTTTTGGGCAACATGGGGTTGCAGTGAGTCACACCGCGCGTAGGGGATTTGAAAAGCATTTTGGTGGTGCTGGGGGCGGTACCACTGGCGTTTGCAGACCAGCTTGGCTGGGGAGGGCTGCTTTTGCAATGATCTATTGCTAACCCCTCCCTTCCCTGCACAATGTATTGTTAAGGAAAGAGGATCTATGCACACTTGCAAAACAACAACAAAAATCTCCCAGCAAGGAAAGGGCCATCTATCTCTAATACATTTTATGCTGCATTTCCTCCCAGAAGCTCAGGAAGGCATACGTGGTTTGCACTCCTCCTTTTTGCCCTTAAGAACCCTGTGAGGTAGGCTGAGCGTAACTGGTACAAGATCACCTGGCAAGCTTCCATGGCAGAGTGGGGGTTTGAATTTGGTCTGCAAGAGCCTGATCAGACACTATCCACTATGCCATGCTGGCTGTCTAAACACACATGTGCTCTCTCTTTCTCTCTCTCTCTCTCTCTCTCTCTCTCTCTCTCTCTCTCTCTCTCTGGGTGTGTCTGAATGTATGCTTTGCATTAGTGCAAGAGCACATTTCCGTTTCGGTTGGAGTTGACCTCATGCAGCACAACAAAAGGGTTGTGAAGGCTTCAGTCACGCTTAGAAGGAGTCTTGTGGCACCTTCAAGGCTAACATGCTTTTATTTTAGCATAGGTTTCCATGGACTACTGAGGAGCCTCTCCATGCTGAAACAAAATCTTGATTGTCTTTAAGGTGCCGTAAGACTTCAAAAAAAATTGCTACAGCAGAATAACGCAGCCACCCCCCTGGAGTAGGGATCTCCAACATGGTGCCCATGGTGTCATTTCCCTTGGTGCCCACTGAGTTTTCCTGAAGCATTGTAAGACAGGGCTTGTTACTGGCTACCCTCATTCATTTCATTTAAATGAAAATGCCTCAAAATTCCAAAGGTGCCTGCTGGCTGAAAAAGGTTGGGGACTCCTGCCATGGAGATATTCCAGATGGTGGTTCATTTTTTAAGGTGCCATGAGTTTGGGGGATTAAAGTAGGGTTGCTAACCTTCAGTGTGGAGTTCTGGAAGGCTAATGCAGGAGAGCACCAAAGAGACCAAGTCCTGTTGTTGCTCCTAGCACTGGCATTCAGAGTTTGCTGCCTTGGTATGTAGAGGCTCCCTTTAGTCACCACTGGCTAGTAGCCATAGATGGACTTCTCCTCCATGAATCTGTCTTAATCCAGTGTTCCCCAACATGGTGCCCAATGGGCCCCACGGTTTTTGGTGAGCTTTCAGAAAGGGGTGGGCCCATTGTGAGGCTGATGGTTCTAATTCAAATGAAGAGAGTTTTCCACTGGAGGGTGAGGAGGACTGGTAAACAACTGGGCTTTCTTAAGAGTGTGGGGTTCCATTACCCCTTCAGGCTTTCCCCCTTCCCAGGAGGTGTGAGAAAGGAAGTATTCCATTTGGCTCTGCCTCCTGCAGAAGTCATGTGAGCTTTGGTTTCACCTTCTATGGAAGCTGTTTTCTGGGTAGCCTTCACCACTGCCTCTCAGTTGTGCCCGCAAACTCAAAAAGTTTGAGGACCCCTGGTCTAACTCTCTTTTAAAGCTATATATGGTCATGGCCATCCACTGGCAGTTAGTTCAATTATTCATTGAGTAAAGAAGTGTTTCCTTTTCTCTGTCCTGAACCTATTTCTCAATTTCATTGGGTGCCTTGAGTTCTCATATTACAGGAGGAGGAAAAACTCCCTGTATCTGTTTTCTCTACCCCTTGCCTTATTTTATCAATCTCTGTCATGCATAACAGGGTTGTTGTAAGGATAACAGTGTCTTACAAGCTTGTAGTGAGGATAACAAGGTACTGCCACACAGGCACACAGTCGTTTTGCTCTGTCACTTGAACATGGCTGTCATCTGGCCTTCCTGTCAGCCCCATCTGCTGCTGCTGGGGACTTGGCCTCTTTTTTATTTTTTCCATTTCCCTTGTGGGGTGTGTGTGGACGAGAGACGTACTGTTGGCTGAAGAAGGCAGCCGCTGAGTCACCGGCAAAACTTTAGATCTCTTGGAACTTCCCTCATGCTGGGAGGGGGGGAGGTTTATCAGACAGACTGGGGCTGGGTGCGTGGTTACCCAGTTTTCACACTGTAGCACAAAGCCAATGGCAACAGATGATGCCTTGGACCACGGAAGTTAGAATTTTATTTTCCTTTTCTCTCCTGTCTTTTATGGGGAACTGGGGATAGGGGCTTACTATGGGCAGGGGGGAGCTCCCCTCTTCCGGTCTCCTCTCTTCCTTCCTCACGATGCCTTGAGCAGTGCGGGGGAGACATTTGCAGTGCTGCTGGATCAGGAAGAAGAAAGATTTAGGTCAAGCGCTTGAGTGAGGAGAAACAGCCATCTGTGAGCAGGCTGAGGAAGGCCAGGCTGCCCAGCATGGAGAGACTGAAATGGCCTGTTCTGTGAGACTTGGGGTGGGGGAGGAAGAAATGGCTTGTGGGGTAGTGCTGGCTCAAAAAATGCACCACAATAGGAATGGACACTCTCCCCCAACACCTGCAGTCTCTTTTCTACCCACCCTCCTCCAGAAGGAACCCTGCCACCAAATCTCTCCTCTTTCTCCCTTCCCTCCTGACCCTCCCTCACTGGCAGTGCTGCTGTCAAATGAAGGAGAAATCTGTGTTGGAGCTGCCTAGGCAAAGATCCAAGATCATCCTGACATCTCACAGGAAGGTGTGTGTGTGTGTGACGTGGGGGTGGGGAGTGGATAAAATGATGCTCAGCCAGGGACAGAATTAGGCACTTGGAAAGTGGTGGGGGGGTGCTGTAAAAGTTACAGCGTGTGCGTGTGCTCTCACTCTCTTGCCTGTGGCGAATTCATCAGTCTTGCTGCCAGTGCCCTCTGTGGTGAGAAAGCCACCCCTCCAAAAACACAATGCCAGAGAGCACCACTAAGAGGAGAAGAAGGCAGATTGATAAGCCTGGACTGAGTCTCCTTGAGGTCAAGGCAGCAGCTGTTGGAACCTTTGCAGTTTAGCTAAGACACCCTTAAAAAACCCTCACTGCAAATATTGGCAGTTGGCTTTTTTCCTTGATGTATGCGCAGGCAGTTATTATAAAAAGTAGGAAGCACTATGGTCCCTGTGGCTAGTGAACTGAATGTGAGCAAGTCACCAGTTCCCATCTTGGCCATGGATTTTTAAATTATTATTATTATTATTATTGTGTGAGTCACTTGGATGACTCTGATCTGGGTGACTTGAATACCAAAATTCAGCATTGTCATGAGCCTTGTGCAGGCTGATTATTTTTGGAGTGCAAGGTGGGCATGATGGTTGCCTGTTGTGCATCCAAGGAAGAAAGGTGAATGAGTAAGGGTTCTTTATGCACACATATACACAATAGCGTGCACAAGTGAGACAAATAAAGAAAATTGGGAGTTTGGAGGCGAAGTATGCAAGCTGTTTCCCACAAAATATGCTCAGGAAATTATACCTCTTGCAAGCCACCACTTACATATGTGGCTCAGTTTCCCCATTTACAAATATCACACTCTTTCCTCTTCACCAGAGGGTGGCTTCACTCTGTGTTTGTCATGGCTGGGGCTGCCCCAACTCAGACTCAAGTGTAGTCTGGGTTTTTTCTCTCAGCGAATCTTTGCGCCTCTTCAGGCCTTACAGCATTGCTAAAGCCTCTTTTTCAGACTATTGAGCAATGTAGGAATGCATCAGATGGCAACTTCTGTGTAAATGGCCTTTTCTTAGGACAAAGCACATTGGTTCCTTTCCCATCTGGAGTGGGCTTGCCCATGTTGGTTTCTTTTTAAAGAAGCAAGGCCCTGTTTGCACATAGGCACCAAGAGCAAGCTTCTGTGTGGCCACTGAGCATTAGTCCTGCAAGTGATTCATCACTGGCAGTAGAGCAAACCTTCCTTTTGGGTGTTATGTGTTTAAGGGTCTATGCCACTGAAAAGAAGAAGAAATAACCTTGGTAGATGAGCAGTCTCCCACAGGAATTCTGTAAGGGAGAAAATACCACAATTCAGTCTTGTCGACATTAGAGAGACTATGGGACTTTTGTCACATTTCACTAGTGAATGCACACAACCCACGGAGGAGCTTGATGTTTGCCTGACAGTGTTTCCTGTGGCAATTCAGAACAGCAACAAATGCATAATCCTGGAGGTAAAGCATTGAATTTTCATGCATGTTGCATTATAAAATGCAGTCTGGCCACAATGTTCAGATGTGTGCAAAAATATGCACAACAAATAGGGAGCAAGTGGCATATTTATTGTGCAAACCCAGGTATTATTGTTTGTTTGTTTCATTTCATCTCTATATTGCCCATAGCTGAAGCTCTCTGAGCAGTTTACAACAAGTATAAAAACAATAAAATACGATAGATGAAAACATTAAAAGTTAAAAATTAATTTAAGATAACCTAAAAACATTGAGACCAATAGGCCTGATCCAGAAAGGCCTGATCCAAAGTGAACGGAAAGAAAAGCAGCTAGCCAATTGCATTGGGCCCCTGCATAGCCAGGGAGGTCTTTAAAGGAGGGTCTTAACCTGGCACCAAAAAGATGGCTAATTTGGCGCTAGGCAGGCTGCAGCAGGGAGGTTGTTCCAAGGACAGGGGGCCACCACTGAAAAGACCCTCCCCCTAGTTGCCACACTCCAAGCCTCTCGAGTGGTTGACACCCAGAGGAAGCCCCCCAAAGGTGATCATCGTACCTGGGTAGATTGGAGTTGGGAGAGATGCTCTGACAGGTATTGTGGTCCCAAGACTTGTAGGGTTTTATAGGTTACAACAAGCACCTTGAATTGGGACTGGAAGCAAACAGGCAGCCAATGCAAGGAGGGTCAGAACTGGTCTTTTATGTTCAGACCTCCATGTCCCCGTTATTACTGTAGCTGCAGCATTCTGCACCAGCTGCAGCTTCTGAAACATCTTCAAGGGCAGCCCCATGGAGGTTAATCTGGAGGTTACCAGAGCATAGATTACTGAAGCCAGGCTTTCCCTGTTCAGATAGGGATGCAACTGGGCAACCAGCCGAAGCTGGTAAAAAGCACTCTGAGCCACTGATGTCACCTGAGCCTCAAGTGACAATGATGGATCAAGGAGCACCCCCAAGCTACGAACCTCCTTCTTCAGGGAGAGTGTGACCCCATCTAGAACAAGTTGGACATCCCTCATCCAGTCAAAGGAATCACCCACCAACAGCATTTCAGTCTTGTTCGGATTGCGTTTCAGTTTATTAGTCCTCATCCAGTCAATTATCGTAGCCAGACACTGGTTTAGCACATCCACAGCCTCACCTGCTGACAATGAAAAGGAGAAATGGAGCTGTGTGTCATCAGCGTACTGATGGCAATGCACTCCAAAACTCCAGATGACCCCACTCAGCAATTTCATATATATGTTGAATACCATGGGACAGAACAAACCCCTGAGGAAATACATGCTGGAGAATCCACAGGGCTAAACAATATTCCCCAAGCACCACCTTCTGGAGATGGCCCTCCAAGTAGAAGTGGAACCACTGCAATGCAGTGTCCCCCACTCCCATCTCAACCAGCTGCTCCAGAAGGATACCATGGTTGATAGTATCAAAAGCTGTCAAGAGGTCCAGCAGTATCAACAGGATTGCACTCCCCCTGTCTCGCTCCCGGCATAGGTCATCATACAGGGTGACCAAGGCTGTTTCCGTGCCAAAACCAGGCCTGAACCCCGATTGAAATGGATCCAGATAATCAGTTTCATCCAAGATTGGCTGGAGTTGATTGGCAACCACCCTCTCTAGGACTTTGCCCAGGAAATGAATATTTGCTACCAGCTTATAATTCAAATTTTCCACGTCAAGGGAGGGTTTCTTGAGAAATGGTCTCACCACTGCCTCTTTAAGGCAGGATGGGACCACTCCCTCTCACAAAGAGGCATTGATTATCTTTTATAAGCCAGGAGGGACAAGGATCCAGTATGGAGGTGGTTGCTTGAACCTGTTCAAGCACCCTGTCCAGGTAGCACAGAAAGGCCCTATGTGAGGCTAAGTCCATTATTAATATGCTTCTCACTTTCCATTTTGCTTTCTGGTCCTTCACTGGCTCTAAATTTTTCAGTGTGTGTATTGTACAGATAGATTCCTGCTTCCTGGAAAGACATGCTTGGGAGTTTATAAGTAAACACAAACTGCACCCATCTTTCTTTGTCTTTTGTTTAGTATATCCTGCCTTTCCAATAAGCAATCAAAAGCAAAAGTTAAACAGTAATATCTATAATTTGGAATACATTTATTAGAAAATGACCAAAAAAACCCCTCTTTATAAACTGTGAAATACATCCATCTCCACAGAACTTCCTGCAGCTTATAATTTTGTTAACTTTGTTGGGTGTACATATTTCCAAAAATATTATGGGGTATGCTAAAAGAGAAGAAAAGGAAGACGGGGGATGTTGAATATGTGATTTCCCCCCAATCACGAAGTAGCTGGGCTCTAGGATGCTAAGTTCTTAGCTTGTCTGGAAAGAAGCTGGATTTGCAATTGCACACACTAAAATATGTAAAGATTTCTTGCATAAAAATGGGAAATGAAGTAAAGATTACAATTTAAAATGAATAGTGGTAATTATTTTCCTGGATAGAAATGATTATAATGTTTGGAGATTTTTTACTACATCTATGTGTATTCTGTTGGTAGTAATTTTAATTAAGGCTTTTGGCTCAAACCATAAAGGGAGGGTTGTGGGGGGGTTTAAGCTTTTACAGACTTTCAGAAATTAGTGAAGTATTTTGGTTCATCACTACATAGATACAAATTGAAACGTGCCCCAACTTTTTAAATAAAAAAAGATTTTGCTAGTAAAGGAAGAAAGAACTGGGACAGTATTTTTAGGTTTCTTATTCCACTTAAAATATGCTTAAAGAATCGTACTGCAAAATCAATAATACTTTTTAAACCAATAATATCAACAAGAATATTGTGTTTTGAACCTCAACCATGCAAAATATTTACAGCTCTTTAAGAGCAATGGTTTTGCTTTAGAGCATCAGAAAGTGGACCAAAAAACGTTGTTGGCACAGGGGATGGGAAGCATCCCTTCCTTGTTCAAGCACTGGCCTTGGATCATGTGAGAACTGTCTAATATGGACACTGCTGAGCACCTCTGACAGCAGAGTACCTTATTTACAAGAAATTAATATGCAAGAATGAGCAATTCTTCAGCTCTAAAACTTTTTCCCCTTTGTTTTTTCAGGGGAGATCCCACTACTGTTAAAATGATGCCTTGAATGAGAGATGGGTGGCTTGTTTCCATAACCAAAGCTTTTTCTTACAACCTCAGGATGGTGGTGTGTGGTGTTTTTTTTTGGCATGTGTGTGTTAAGAGTTTTATAAATTCGGGGGGGGGGATATTTTTAGTCTGCAAGGTTGCAGAAGAAAACATGAACCTTTGGGGAAAAAGCTATAGATCAGTGGCAAAGTACATGTTTTGCATGCAGAAGGTCCAAGGTTCAATTCATGGCATGTCCAGTTAAAGGATCTCAGGCAGCAGGTTTGGGGATAGCCTCTCCTCTAGGTATTACTACCTAGGTAGATCAGTATAAGATATAAAGGAGCTTTGTGGTAGAGTTCATATGCTGTGTGCAGAAGGCCCTCAGATTGTGGGTAGCAAGCATTTGGGAAAGAGCTTTCTGTTTAAGGCACTGCCTGTCAGGGTGGACTATACTGCACAAATGGAATAAAGCACCTTTATGGTAATCAAGATCTCATGTTGCCTGCTCTGACCCACACGCTAAGTTTATTCCTTGAAGTAAAATGCAGGAACACTAGTTGGCCTGCAGAGGGCGCTGACAGAGTCAAAAAACCTTGTTAATTCCTAAGAGTAGGAGCCTTGACACACACAAAGCACATGTTTTTCTGTGCAGTTTCCTATTACACTCAAAGTCTGGGCACTATTATTTGCTGAATCAAGCAACTCCAGGCTCTCTCCCCCACCCTTGACTTCTTTCTTTGCAGCCTTTCTGTCCTCCCAGTTTAAGAAGTTTTGGTCAATATTATCAGCCCATTTTCATTTTCTGTCATTAACTGTTCTGTTAATGAATCGTTATTTTTTTTCAGGTTTATAGAGATTAAGGTTGTAAATGGTAAGAGCTACAGAGAAGCCTAGCTATAATACTTGCACAGAATCCCCAAGAGTTGAACATGACTGAATGGCTAACAACAACAATAATGCTGGGAATCAAATAATTGGGTGTGTGTATTGAGAGTACCTAGTTCTGATACTGGTACCCGATTCCTGGTGTTCTTTTAGGTTTTGATCTTTGCTGGATCCTTGCAGCCGTGCTGAGACCACAGCAAATTAGCATTGCCCCATTGTATGATGTTTTTTGCTTGTGTTACTGCCATAAATAAAATGCCATCAAGTGGTACAAAGTCTCTTTTAAATTAACAAAAGGGCTTGCTTCTCTCTTCTTCCTTCCTTTTTTCCCACAGAAGACTCATGTGCATGCACAAGCCTTAAAGCTCCGGATGCTTTTTTGCCCAAATTTTCCTTTTGTTATTTCCAACAAACTGCCTGCAGCTTTGCAAAATCTCCACTAGGAGGTATTTTTTAATAAAAAATTTCCACACTGCCTTGTCTGCTTTTCCTTCTTCTGCACTCTGTCCCACAAGAGTGAGATTTGTCTGTAGTGTGCTTGAATGACTGATGGGCACCCTTAAGGAATGCTGTTGATATTCAAACCACCAATAGAGTTCAAAGGCTTGGGTAGTAGACACTAAGGTTAACAGGTTTTGAATGGCAGGGGACAGCCACATAGCTTTGGTGGGCATAGGTGCAGCTGTCTGGGATGACAGAGCTGTACATAGTAAAATGGAGAGTGTATGTTTTGTTTCTTTGGAATTTGGGAGAAAAATAGAGGGGGAATGGAGGCCGTGTCACCAATTTCCTGGGGCTGGCAACAGGGATTCAGTGACTGGATGCTGCTATATCTTTCCTGCCTCAGCAGGTTCTGTTCACTCTTTAAATAATATCTTGCCATACCAGGTGTTTTTTTAATACTAGAAATTAATTTCCGGAGCTATTTAAATTTTGCAGTATTTAATTTGATGCTTAGTTTAATTAACTGCTGGGTAAACCTTCTCTCCAGCTACTTTCTGAAGTCTGTGGCTGCAGAATGAGTAGAAAAGGGAGGCTGTGGGTGTTGAGAGTGGATCTAGGCCAATGCAGGTGTCAGGTAGATGAAGCTAGTAGGCCAACAAGGATTGTCCAATCCCCACTGGTATTCCTCACCTACTCCTTGTCCTACCTGTGTATGTTCTATGCTGCACAGAGGTATTGGGTGCCAGTTGGTAAATCTTTGCATGGGACCTGGGGGGAGGGGGTGTTTTTAGTTGCTTTGTTCCTCATTTGCGCCTTGCCCCCATTGCTGGCCACAGCATGTTGTAGTCAAGGCCTCTGGTCTCTGAATCATCACAAAAAGTGATGTTTCTCTCTAATGCTCTACTTACAAGGTCTCCTTTTTTGTTTATGAGCCTGATACCTCCTATTTAAACTAGCCAGGGGTTTATTTTATGTTTAGGTAATGCTGAACATGTAAAAGCTCCAAGTTCTTGAGGTCAGGATAACCCATACTTTGCACTACAGTGTCCTATGAAGTGGGGGGGGGGGAGGCCAGCAGCCCACTCTCTCACACACACATCAGGTCTGCAGAGCTTATCAGCGTTCACCAAGCATCTCTCTTTACACTATTTTTTTTTGCCATTGGTTCTTGCATGCCAATCTTTGTCCTGCAGTATGACGCTAGGGGCCCACATTTGTGAAGGGCTTGTGGCTGCATCTCTTCCTCTTCGTTGCCATTGCACACTACAAAACCAAGGACTGAAAGAATGGTGCTTGCTGCAGGAAGAGCATACAAGTGAGATGGGGGAGATGTGCGTCTCCATGGTAGACTGGCTGTGGCCTCCTAATATGTGTCCACTGCCCATTTGGAGACAGTACATTTTGTTTGTAGTGAGCATCTCCACATGCTTGTAGTGAGCATCTCCACATGGGTAGCCATGTTAGTGTGTAACAGTAGAATAAAGCAGGAATCCAGTGGCACCTTTAAAGAAAAAAAAAATGTATTCCAGCATAATCTTTCATGAATCAGAGCTCACTTCCTTAGATGCATGGAATCTGTCAGGCCTATTTATATACACAACAGAAAAGCATGTTGAGGATGTGACAGTGGTTAATCCAAAACAAAATCCAATCCAAAGAGTTATCAGTTTGCTCATAATGGATGTGAGACGCTCCTGACTTGGCTACATAAGCAATACCAAAAATGTAGCACAGGGTGAAATCAGAAAAACCAATACAATAGGACGGGGTCCCCAACCTTTTTTTTTGCCCACAGGCACCTTTAGAATTCTGACACAGCATGGTGGGTGCAGCCACAAAATGGCTGTTTCAAAATGGCTGCCATAGGAGTTGAAGCAAGACACAAAATGGCTGCCCCAACTTATCTTCAGTCACAGTGAAAATCCTTGTGCTGTGAAAAGCTGCTGTCAAAGCAATGTTTTTAAAAATATGCACAGTCAGTCAGATCTCCAGTCACCAGTCAGAAGTCTTGAAGGGCAAAAGATCCACCTGGCCCCGTCCACTTTCTAAAGATACTTGGCAGGCACCAGGTAGGGTATTGGTGGGCATTACATTGGGAACCCCTGAAACAGCTAAGACATCTGGACTGAGGCAGATCAGCACTGCTGATTCTTCTTGATCTCTCAGTGGCGTTCGATATGGTTGACCATGAGGTGTTAACCCATCGCCTCACTGACGCTGGGATAGGGGGGCTTGCCTTGCAGTGGCTGACCTCCTTTCTTCAGGGTTGGGGACAGAGGGTGGTGCTTTGGGGGCAGTTATCCCAACGACACCCGCTGGAATGGGGTGTGCCGCAGGGAGCAATTCTCTCCCTGATGTTATTCAATATCTATATGCGCCCCCTCGACCAGATTATCCAAAGGTACGGGCTGGATTGTCACCAGTATGTGGATGACACCCATCTCTATCTACTGATGGACAGCTGCCCAGACATAGCCCGAGGAGATCTGGACGAGGCATTACAGGCTGTGACTGGATGGTTGCAACAGAGCCAACTGAAGCTAAATCCATCTAAGACTGAGGTCCTGCACCTGAGTCATGGGGGACTGAGTCAGGGAATCAGGCTCCCAACCTTCGATGGGGCTCCATTGGTGCCAACGTCAAGGGTGAAGAGTTTGGAGGTGTTCCTGGATGCCTCCCTTGCTATGGAGGTCCAGGTCACTGCCACTGCCAGGTCTTCCTTTTCTCATCTGAGGCAGATCAGGCAGTTGGCCCCATATCTCACCCCTCAGGACCTAGCTATAGTGACCCATGCAATGGTCACTTCCAGATTGGATTATTGTAACTCTCTCTACATGGGGCTGCCCTTGACCCTGCTCCGGAAGTTACAGCTAGTGCAGAACACGGCAGCACGGGTGCTGATGGCAACACCTATGCGGGCTTGCATCCACCTAGTGCTGTGTGAACTGCACTAGCTGCCTGTTGAATTCCAGATCCATTTCAAGGTGCTGGTGCTTACCTTTAAAGCCCTATACAGCCAGGGGCCAACATACCTTCGAGACCAGAGGACACTAAGGTCTGCAAATCAACATCTTCCAGCAGTCCCTGGCCCCAGGATCGTCCGACTAGCCCCAACCAGGGCCAGGGTTTTTTTGTCCCTGGCCCCCACCTGTTGGAATGAGCTCCCATATGAGATCAGGGCCCTGCACAATCTGTTACAGTTCTGCAGGTCCTGTAAGATGGAGCTCTTCCACTGGGCCTTTGGTTGAGGTGGCGGGCTTCCCTCTTCCCTCCTGGTCAGCTCCCCTCCAGTGGCCTGGATCCCAATATTGGGGTTCTGCTGAATTTAAAATAAGCTGATTGACATCGGAACTAACTGTTGCATGGTATTTTAGGGTTTTATTGTTTTAAATTGTCTTTTAATGGTTGTTTTAACGGTATTATATTAAAAATTGTTGTAAACTGCCCTAAGCCCACCCGCAGGGAGGGCAGTATATAAATCAAATAAATAAATAAATAAATAAAATAAATAGGAAGTTATAGAGAGGGCTGTGGTAAATAACATCCATCAGGGTAGGATATGCAGGTTATTAGCACCGATGGTGGCTTAGAAATCCCAGATCCCTATTAGTGAGGAATACCTAGTGTTGAATTTGCAATTCCACAGTTTCTGGTTGGTTTCTCCCTTTGAACTTCCTTTGTAAGAGAACTGGAACTGGAACAGCAACAACACAGTATCTCCAAACTAAGGTACCCATGGACAATGCTCCCTCTAAGCCGTGGAGTCTTGTGAGCAAAAATTCTACTCTGTGAGCTACTAGCATTCAAGTCGTGAGTGAGCGATTTGGCTGCTGCATAAATTAGTTTGCTCTGGAGCCATCCTTCCTGAGCTAAGAAAAAATATGTGAGCCAGAGGCTAAAAAACTGTGAGTTAGCTCACACTAACTCAGCTTAGAGGGAACACTGCCCATGGAGACAGTTTTAAGTTACATTTTTTTTTCTTTTTGGACTGTGCTTAGTCTTACTACCAACAAGTTCCCCATGGACCTCTTTCCCTCTATACTATTAAAAAAACTAGCTTCCAATCTCCTATAAAGAGCTTGCTATAGCTTTGTGTGAATTGGATTTTTGCTGGATATTCAGCCCCAGAGGCACTTTATTTATTTATTTGATTTATATACTGCCCTCCCTGCAAGCGGGCTCAGGGCAGCTTACATCACAACTTAATATAATACAATTAATTTATATCCCCACTGAAGCAGGCTCAGGGCGGCTTACATAAAATTTATTAGACAGATAAAACAAAGAAATCAAATATAAATATAAAACACAACATAAAGTGCTAGTGGAGATCATAGGGCGATGGTGAGGCATTAGTAGCATCAGCATAATATGAGTACAGTCGGCTAATATCGCAGTCTGGGTCATATCACTGGAGCACAGGCTGTCGATGATGGTATTGGTATTGGGGCTATTGCCTTAGTTTGTTAAGTGCGGCTGGTGGAACAGCTCTGTCTTACAAACCCTGTGGAACTGTAAAAGATCCTGCAGGACCCTGATTTCTTTTGAAAGCTCATTCCATCAGTGCAGAACTGCCCGTGAAAAGGCCCTGGCCCTCGTTGAAGTCAGCCTGGCATCTCTGGGGCTTGGAAGGGCCAAATGATTTTGGGACCCTGATTGTAGTACTCTCTGGGGAACATGTGAAGGAAGGCGGTCCCTCAGGTATGTAGGCCCTTGACTGTAAAGGGCTTTAAAGGTCAAAAACAGCACCTTGAAGTGACTCTGGTACGCTATGGGCAGCCAGTACAGTGCTTTAAGCACAGGCTGAATGTGCTCCCACATGGGGAGGCCCCAACAACAGCCTGGCTGCTGCGTTCTGCACCAGCCGCAGCTTCTGGATTTGGGACAAGGGCAGCATTACAGTAATCTAATCTTGAGGTGACCATTGCATGGATCACTGTTGCCAAGTTGTTGCATGTTGCCAAGTCGTTGCGTTTGAGGAAGGGAACCAATTATCTGATCAGCTGGAGATGATAAAAGGCTGACTTCGCAGTGGCTGCTACCTGGGCCTCCATCATTAGGGAGGCATCCAAGAGCATTTCCAAACTCCTAACCTCCAGCGCTGGCACCAACAGCACCCCATCGAAGGTTGGGAGTGGGATCCCTACCTTTGGGCTGCTCCAACGCACGCACAGGACCTCTGTCTTCATTGGATTCAATTTCAGAATGCCTGCAAAATTTAAATGGATTAATCAAGTTTGCCCCATGAGTCAGTTTTATTTCCTTCCCTCCTTCCAAGAGAGTTCAAGGCAGTGTAGATGGTGTCCTCCCCCCTCCATTTCTGTGGTAAGTCACAACAGAGTGACATTGATTGATCCAGCATCACCTGGTGTGTTTCCTGGCAAAGTGGAGAATTTGACCCTATGTGTCCCTGATCTAAGTCCAGTATTCTAGCCATTGCACAGGACTGTTTTTGATTTTTAATACTGCACCTATGAGTTAAATGTGCACCTCTGTTTTATTAGGTTCCTAATGACAAGAAATGACAAAGAAAATGTTAGATGTGGAGTGGTAGCTACATATATTAAGATTTTGGCTATGTTCAAATTTATTGAAATGTAATTGACTTAAAAAGGCAGGTGACTGAAGACATGTTTTTGGTTAACTAGTCAGCCCTGATAGAAATGAAGATTTTCACATTACTGTTCTAAACTGGAAGTTATTCGTTGCTGGTCCGATTTCGAGTAAAGCATTACAGGGATGGGGGTTTCCATAGCAAATTTCCTTTTGTTAATGAGCCGTCTCTGAAGCACAATGATCATTTCAAACAGTGCCGCTTCCCCCCCACTCCCTTTTTGCCCCACAGTCTTCCTCTCTTTTTAAACATTCTAAGTTAAAACTTAGAATGTTAAAAAAAAAAGTCTGCAGAAGATTGCGTGGTGAAAAAGGGTGTGTGGGGGGAAGCGGCATTGTAGGAAGCTCTATGGACATTTTAAACAGCACACCACAGCAATTGAGAAGCACAACAAAAGAGTAGAAGATGGAAGAAAGCAGTTTCCCTCTAAAGTGGTTCAACCATGCTTTGCTAACGTGATGCAAACGGGTTTGTATGAACAGGTAAATAAATTCTGCTGGCAGCTGGTTGCTAAAATGGGTGTGTCTGAAACGACAGAAAAAATCCATTAGCAACCAGTTACTAAAATGGAATACAAAGGCAGTTTGAAAATGGCCAATGAGTTAATATATTTAAATGAACAGTGTATGTGGGGTGGAGGGTATATTTCCTTCCTCTGAGATAACACTGCTTTGGAGAGGGGAGCCTATCTTCTCCTATATGCTGTTATGCTCTCCGTGCATCAGTAGTGTTCATTTCCTGACAAGGACAATACCCTCATTGGATTTTCCCACTCTTCTTTCTGCTAAACTCTGAAGTGCATGAAGCAGCATCTCATGGTGGAGGAAAGGAAAGCCCTACAGGTTGTGTGGGATGGGCATCTTCCTTTCTCTGTGTTAGCCACAAATCCCCCGCAGTCTACCATGTGGTTTAGCACAATCACTTTTGTGGTTTTGCTGCATTTAGATGTGCAAACCTGGCACATCCCAGCCTTGCTGGTGTCCAGGTTACCAGAATATCCAAAGACTGAAGGGAGAAGTCCAGCTATTGGGCTCTGCAACCTTGTGAGAGTCATCTTGTTTTCCTGTCTTAACTCTGTGGTATAGGGAGAGGTGTATTTGTTTTTGTAGCCTTGAGCTCTGTAGCTGGTCTGGTAGTCTTGAACAGCTCCTTTGCCGCCTGAGAAAGATATATGGAAGGGGAGGGAGGAGGGTGGGTTCATAGGCCCAAAATAGATGGGAGAAGAATGAAGGAGAGGAAGAGAGTTAAAGGGTGGTGGAGGGGATAGGAAAATGCATGTGAAGTATCAGGGTATCCAGAGGCATTTGATCTATTGGTAATGCAAGAAGATGCAGGAACCAATGTTCCCTCTAATTTTTCCCCCTACTGAGTGGAGCAGTAGGGTGTAATCTTAAAATGGGCAATGGGCAATGTTGCTGAGTGGGGATTCCTGTGTTAATGAGCAGCCACTCACACGCACAACTTAGAGGGAACAGTGGCAGAGACTTGCTGAACCTTTGATTTGCAAATCAGATTTGCTGCCTCCTATGGATTCTTTTTCCAGCCATATCCCTTGGTAATGTTTTTGCTTTTTGCTCTGTTCCAAACTCTCATTCTGCAAGTTCATCTTAGAAGCTAGGCTTCACCTTAGTAGAGAGAAGTTGCTGGGTGGTGGCGGTGTTAACCTGAAGAACTTCACAACAGAAATAAATGATCTAGAATGCTTTGACTTTAAAGCCAAAAGTTAGAGCAGTTGTCTCTGAATGTCTGACTTTCTGTGATCTTCTGTATGATTTTAATCATCCATGTAGCAGACCTCAACTTCTAAAATTATTTGAGTGGTAGCAAGGGTTGTTCAGACATTATTTTGCCCTTGGGATTTTGGCTTCTCCTCTACTCCAGTGAGGTTCAGGTAGAAAGCGGAGTGGGTCTAATACTTGTTCTGGGTAAAATCCTAAGCTTGAAGTAGCACTTAAACTTCTTTTGTGTCCTTCTCTTCTTCCTCCAGGGAACTCATGGCAGTGAGTTCTCTCTCTTGTCTTCAGTTTTATCCACACAACAACCCTGTGAGGTAGTTTAGGTTTCAAGAGTGTGATGGGCCCAAGGTCGAAGCAGTAAGCTTCATGACTGACTAGGGATTTGAGCCTGTGTCTTCCCAATCCTAGCCCAACACTATATCTACTGTAACACACAGGTTGTCATCTGGAATTTGTGGGCTGCTGGTACAGCAAAAAGGAGCCCTCATTCCCCTCATGTGCCTTCACCTCCAGGGTAAACCTTAACTCAGACACAGGAGAAGTTAGAGAACTAAGCCATTCGTAGGACCACTGTTGTTACTAGGGGACAGATGATGTTCCAGCTTATGCTAGTTGCAGTACTGCGAGCACAACTTGATTTTACTGCTGGAATGACCATGGACAATTTTCATATAGAGTCTGAGCTTCTCCAGCACATCAGGGGAAAGGCTAATATAGAATCCTTCTTGATACCTAGTTTTCTGTGTGCTTCTTGAGATCTTGGTCTCATGTATTTTCTCTTTTTTCTGCTTGGGGGCATATCTATCCTCGATGGCTAAATGGAGTTTCCATGTTCAGAGGCAGCAATGGGACAAGTCTTTATCCTGCATGCCGTGCTGGAAGGTGTTCCAGAACCCTCTGATTAGCTATTGTGGGAGACAAGATACTGAGCTTAGTTAGTCCATTGGTGTGATTGGTGAAGTGTTCACTGTATTGTCATTTTGTAGTGTGTGTTGTGTCTATGTGCTGCCCACCATAAAAGGGAATTAATAGTGAAATAATAGTTGGTTTATGTTTGCATACTCTGTTCTAGGTTTGTTGACTGGATTATTTTGCCGTTTAGTGGTCCTTATCTGTATAATGGGTACTTACCTTCCAAATGTTAGGTTCCTTGATTATATGTTATATGTTTGACCTGTGGCTTGGCTCACTTGCTTGAACCATCTTCTCTTCAGGAAGTTGGAGTTCTCTACCATTTCACTGTCTGGCCTTGAGGATAATCATGGACTTTTGTCTGTGAGGGGCACAAATGTGTGATGTTGTGTTTGCAAGCTTACTTAAATCCTCCCTTTCCCCCCACCTGCAGTTTGAAATCTTCTGGCTTTGGGAAGCCTTGAATTGATGCCCAATTTGCTGTGATGCTGGCATGCAGGAGCTGGATGGAATTGCAGTTCGGTTCTTCCAAATCAGGATTCTGAAGTGAGCTTCGGAGTCCCTGTTGGGTGGGGGTGGGGAGCTTGATTTAATCCTTGATTTCAAGGTTTCTCCCATACCCAGAAGGTTTCTATAACCGTTGGTGCATAGAAGAGGGGAGGGGCCAAGTGTGCAAGCACAAAAATAGCTCTGCTTTTTATCTGCCATGCACATACCTCTGTTGAATGCAGCCTTGGCCTTGGTATTCCCCATTTGTAAAGCATTCTCTAGAACATCTCTGAAATGCTTTGATCTTCAATGATAGGCTAGGTATGCATGGCTTGCTGGGTAACCATACAGATACAGCTTGGTTCACCTATCCAGTACTTTGTGCTTTCATGCCCACTACACAGTTGTTGTCCGGTTTGCATGGTGATGTGATCTCTGGTGGCCTTGTATTGTCTACAGATGGTACTGCCTTGGTGGCAGCAGACTCTTAAAACATACCTTTGAGAAAAATGACTTTTCTCTGGGATCTGTCCCAGGTACCGGTTCTAGGTAGGTGTGTGTGTGTGTTTTAAATTTTGAGTGTTGGGAGACCTGTGTTGTATGTGGGGGTGGGGGTGTTTAAATGGAACAGACTTCTCCGCAATTCAGAGTAACTGTTCAAAATGGTGGGGACAGGAATTGACCCAGGTGAATTTTGAGTCCATTTTTATCTTTTGGTAGCCACAGAAAGCATATGGGTTCATCATCGTATTGGATGAGGAAGGGGAAGAGGAAGAGAACAGGTTAATCTATAATAGAAGTATGCCTGTTACCAGAAGTGGTGTATGCTTAAAAAGGAACCCAAGTATGTCAGAATGCACCTTTAGGTAGCTACCCTGCAGTGAGACAATAAACTAGAACATCTAACTAGCTATCTAATACACTTACGGCTTTTCCATCTTCTAAGGACCTTAGGGTGGCTTCTATGTTCCTCCCTTTCTCCTGTTATCCTCACAACAACTCTGTGAGGTAGGTTAGGCTGAGAGAGAGAGCATGACAGGTCCGTGGTTACTTAAGCAAGCTTCATGGCAAGGTGGGTTTTTGAACCCAGAGTTCCCAGATCCTAATTTGACATTGTAACTACTATACCGCACTGGCTGGCTGTTCAGACGACTTGGAACTGCTTGTTCACTAGATTAGCCAGTTTCTACAATCTAAATCATCAGTATTTTTTAAACATATGACAATCCCAACTTTCAACCAGCCTTCTTTTAAAATACTATTAAATGAAATGGGCTTCTAGAGGTGGAAAAATACATACCTAGGCTCCATAGGTGTCAGGTGGCCACCAGCACTGCTTATGCTCGGTTGTGCTTGGCTGTGTGATTTTGGTGTGTTGGTGGCATGAAACAGTCTAGGAGAGGGTGGCAATGATGTCAGGGAGGAGGCATGTGTCTCTAGATAAAGTGGGAGGCAGGGACCTTGGCTTAGGTAGCTCTGCTGTTGCAAAGCCTAGAGGACAGCCTAGGTGGGGTGGCAGGATTGCAAAGGAGTTTATGCAGATAGTTTTGTATAGAGGTGCCTTTATTACCAAAGCCATAGAAAGGCTTCTGCTGGTTTTAACGGAGCAGATGCAGTGGGGGGGGGGGCAGCTGAAGACTGTGGTGGGGGAGAAGACTTGGATGTCCTTGGAATAAAGCTGCTGCTACAGTGGACTGGTTTTGGTCCTTTCTTGAAGAGTCTGAAAGATGCTTCAGATATACAGAGGTGTGAATAGGACAGCCCCAGTATGGCTTATGCCACCGTAGAACATCATGAAGCAACCAGCTTGTCTTGAAAATGTCTGCAAAAGTGCATGGGGAGCTAGTGGATCTGATGCCTTTACTGTGATGAGCCAGCTTTCCACATTCTAAGGGGGTGGCTTGTCAGGTGGGTATCTTCAAACAAATGAATTGTCCTCATGTATCCTCAGGTGGTGTTGAAAATGTAGGGCAGTGTAGTGAAACCTCTGAATCTGCTGTCAGTGATGTCTGTCTGTTTTTGTCCTACTTTGAGGAGCTCAGAGTAATTTCCATTGCGGCCCCCCCTTTTACTCCCACAATAACCCTGTGAAGTCGTTCAGGGAGCTCAGGGTAGCTTACATGCCCTTCCTCCTCAATACAACCCTGTGAGGTAGGTTAGGCTGAGCAAGTGGGAGGGAGGGAGTGACTGGCCCAGGGTCACCCAATCAGCTTTATGACAGAGAATGGTTTTGAAGGTGGGTTTCCCAGATCCCAGTGCAGTGGGGCACAGAAAGGCAGCATGGTAGCCACACACAAGGCTGTGGTCTGCTCTTAATCTCACTTCAGGCAGAGGTAAGGCATGGGTGGGAAGGAAGTGGCCCCGTGTCTCCCCATGCCACACATGGATAATTATAAAGCACTTCCAGTTTTAAACCTCCTCCTGTGGGAGCGTTACAGGCTTATTTGCAGGGTTCTTATCTGGAAAATAGGTATGGAAGGGAACAACGTTAGTGACTGTAGTGTAGTTCATTTCTTCTATATAATTGCGTGGCACACTTTTGGGGGCATGACAGACTTGGTTTTCTCCACTGCTCTATCACTACTTTAAAGAATCCAGTTTATTACACGTATTCAGATTAGACTCTCATATTAGTAACTTCCCTGCTATTTTTTCATAAAACAAGTTCCTAGGCCTCATAGCAGCAGGAAAATCAGCAGGTGAAATCAAGGGGTCTGCTTTATGGCTTCCAATAGCCAAGGGAGCACTTTCTTGACCCTTCACACCTCCTTATGGACCATCTCCTCCACCACCCTTGTCCTGGTTTACTAACATCCTAGGTTTCTCCTCCCCCCTGCCCCAATTCCATCAATATACTGAGCATTTTTGATACAAGAAGTGACCACCTTCTGTTGTCCTAACAATCTCTTTTTAAATCAATTCTCATTATTATATCTATGTAAAAAAGGTAAAGGTTTCCCTTGCTCGAAAGCCAGTCGAATCTGACTCTAGGGGGCGGTGTTCATCTCTGTTTCCAAGCCGAAGAGCCAGCGTTGTCTGAAGACTTCTCCGTGGTCATGTGGCTGGTATGACTAAATGCCAAGGCGCACAGAATATGGTTACCTTCCAACTGAAGCGGTACCTATTTATCTACTTGCAGTTTCTTGCTTTCAAACTGCTAGGATGACAGGAGCTGAGGCCAGAGATGGGAGCTCACTCTGTCACGCGGCACTAGGGTCTTGAACTGCCAAGCTACCAACCTTCCAGTCTGCAGCTCAGCATCTTAACCTCTGAGCCACTGCGGCCCCTTATATCTTTGTATAGATATAGAACGTTTAGAATTTACAGTGCTGGGCTGCATTCTTTTAGCATGTACTAAAAGTTCTCCAGCTTCCCTGTCTAAAGTATGCCCACCTGCTCTATATATTTTATTTACAAAGATTTTGTTCTGCCTTTCTGCCCAGTCAGGGCCACTTACACAGTTACATCAGGGGCACTGTGTATACAAATGTGTTTACAAATATGCCAAAGCAGCTGAAGCTTTGTAATTTTTAGTTTCATTAAAAAAATTCCTTAGCAACTAAAGGTTATAGCTGAAGGCCATGGGGTATGAGGAAGGTGTATGATGCAAATAGATTCAGGTGAGTTGCCATGTTGGTCTGAAGCAGCAGAACAACGTTTTAGACCAGTGGCACCTTTAAGACCAACAGAGTTTAATTCTGGGTATAAGCTTTTGTGTGCACACACATTTCATCAGATCTGCCCGTCACCACAAGGCCAGGCAAGCTCTTGGGAGAGCAGAGGCTGAATCTTTTTTCCAAACTAAAGCAATGGAATGTGGAACTGACTGGATACAGAGGGCTGGTCAAATAGGGGAGGGTGTGTATGTATGAGGGGGCTGTGGGTTGTGCTCAAAACATTCCCAGCTGTGCCACACACAAAAAGCCCCTTATGGTCTGTGCTGTCAAGGCAGATCCAAAACAGAATTTGCTGTAGGCGGACAAGCAGGCTGGCCAGCACCTAGGCTGTGTTTTTACCACTAGATTATGTGTGTTTGAGGTCTGCAGTATTGCTGCAGGGTTTGCACTTAGTCAGTGGTACTTTGGTGTTTAAATTAGTACTTTGTTGTTAGATGATCCTTTTGGAAATAATCCACTGTTTCTCTATTTTGAAGGTTGGTTTTAAAGCTGATAGCCACAGTTCCAAGGATCTCTGGGGATTCAGCATTAAAGAGGCTCTTTGGGAATTGCTTCTGTCCTCCCAAATCTAACAAGTTATCTACTCTTTTTGTTTAATGTTAAATATTTTTATTCTATATTTTTAAAAAATAACTTGCACAGTGGCTTCCAACAAGTAAAACTACACCATTAATAATCTAGCAAGATGAAAGCAGCAATATGAGGCTTAATGATAAAAGTAATGGTGGAAAGTGGGCCGAAGATCCAGCATAAATACCACAGTTTCTAGTCTGCAGCATTTAAAAAAAATCAAAAGCGACAGAACTGTGATTGAAAGAATGATAAAAGAATGGCCCTTACCACCTGAGGAAAAGATATATGTACATCCCAGGTGTGCTTGATGGCAGTTGCACGTGATTGCAGAAAAGCATCCCCCTGATAGTCTACCTCACAGAAGAAGGCCCTTTTGACCCAAATCTCGGCAGGCAGTTCATATAAGAGCAAGTGGTCCATAAGATATCCCAAGCGTACAGTGACACAGCTAGGACTATTGGGCCCTGTTGCAAGGCACATTATTGGGCTCCTTGTGCTGCCCCCCCCAATGCATTTTTTTTTCAAAACGTGCTGTATTTAATTAACATACTTCCCAATTCCTTTCCTTTCCCTCCCCTGCTTCATCTTTCCATAGTTTCCGTTTCTGATCAAGTAGTGTCAGGCATTGTAATGATATATTTGAAAGCTCCAAAGTCACCTTCATTGTGTAATTCACTATATTTTATATAGAACAAAGAACAAATGAAGTTTGAGCCTGTTTTGTAGTGTAACTAAACAATCAGTTGCAACCTTTTTAGCATGCAGTTGTTGAATCCCTCCTACAACTCAAGCTCATTTTTCATTGGGAGTCCTAAATGAACCTTAGGCCTGTGTTCTGCCAGAAGTGGTCAGAATCAGCCCACCAGACCCTGCTGCTACTTGGAATCTCATCTCTAAGGAGTGTCACTGCAGGAGTGTCACTGCAGGGTTATAGTTGCAGGGCTATGATCTGGCTGCCATTTTTTCAGCACGGGAATAAACCCAGCATAACCTTAGTGAATCTTAATTAATGGCAAAGTCCTTGTAGTGGCCCTGAGGCAACCACCTTACATTGCCCTGTAGAAATTATGGCTACCAACCATATAGGTCAATGATGACACTTTGAATTCCTCTCTCAAAACAAACCAGCGACCAGTGTAGATTTCTTTAATACTAGGAAATGTATGGCTTATCCCAGTTAACAATGCAGTTGCCTTCTTGTGGTCCAGTGGCAACTTCTGGACAGTCTTCAAAGGTACAAGGGCTTCTGGCAGTGGGATAATTTTTTTAAAAGTTGCAATATGCACTACAAGTTCACTTCCAGAGGAACACCTGGAAGTAATGTAGGCTAACTCTAAGAATCACTGAAAACTCTTCTAGAGATACTGTATTTCTCTTTCATGTGTTCCCTGGAAGTGCTGTAGCAGCACAGACAATAGTGCAGCTGCCCTATTTCTCTGCTGTCAACTTTCCCATGGCCTGACAGGCATAAAAGATACAGCATCTTAGTTGTATTCCAAGCCAAAATGTTGTCAGTTAACAGTAGCAAGATAGCTTCTATGATCCCCTACCACCACTGCAATCCCATTTGGAAAATCCCGCCTCCAATGATAGTGATCCTGAAGATACATGTTAAAACGGGGAGGGAGAAAAAGAAAAAGCCAGAGAAGCCACAAGAACACAAAAGTAGCCATTTTGGATCAGGCCAATGGCCCATCCACTCCAACACTCTATGTCACACAGTGGCCAAAACCCAGGTGCCATCAGGAGGTCCACCAGCAGAGCCAGAACTCCAGAAGCCCTCCCACTGTTGCCCCTCAAGCACCAAGAATACAGAGCATCACTGCCCCAGACATAGTGTTCCATCTACACCTTGTGGCTAGTAGCCACTGATGGACTTCTGCTCCATATATTTATTCAATCCCCTCTTGAAGCTGTCTATGTTTGTAGCCACCACCACTTCCTGTGGCACTGAATTCCACATCTTAATTACTCTTTGGGTGAAGAAGTACTTTTATCTGTTCTTTTTTTTTAAAAAAAGCAATTTTATTGGTTTCATAGATAAAGATTAAAGAAGGAAAGAAATAAGAATAAAAGGACAGAAATTACAGAAAAACGGAGTCTGTACTCTTAAAACAATTTGGTTCACATATTATCTGTAGAATCAGATTCTTTTTGAGCTGTCTGGACGGATTATAGCTTATAGTTGAGTCCTCCTAAGTAAACTTGTAGCCATTTATAAAATCTTGCCCATTTTCTTTCAAAGTCACTTTCTGGTTTTTCATGCAATTGTAAGGTTAATTTGTCCATTTCTGCTACATCCAAAAGTCTAAAAATTAGCTCTTCCTTTGTAGGTGTCTCTTCTTTTTTCCAATATTTTGCATATAATATTCTGGCTGTAGTAACAACATGTTGTTCATGATAGTTCATACTTTTATCTGTTCTAAGCCTACTGCTCATTAATGTCATCAAGTGCCCATGATTTCTTGTATTGTGAGAAAGGGAGAAAACTACTTCTTTGTCTATCCCATGCATAATTTGTAGTTGCTCTTTTCTGCACCTTTCCGAATGCTATATCTTATTTGAGGTGTGGTGACTAAAACTGAATGCAGTATTCCAAATGAGGCCACATCATAGATTTATACTGGAGCATTTTGATACTGGCTGATTTGTTTTCAATCCCCTTCCTAATAATCCCCAGTATAGCATTTGCCTTTTTTATTATAGTCGCATACTGATTCGACACCTTTAGTGAGTTATCTACCATGACTCCAAGACCTCTCTCCTGGTCAGTTACCACCAGATCCTATCAGCATATATTTATAGACAGAATTTTCGGTGCCAATGTGCATTACTTTGCACTTGCCCACATTGAACTTCATTTGCCACATTGACACCCACTCACCCAGCCTTGACAGAGTCTCTGGAGCACCTCACAGTCCTACCTGGTTTTCACTGCCCTAAACAACTTACTGTCATCCGTAAACTGAGCCACTTCACTGCTTACTCTTAACTCAAAATCATTAATGAACAAGTTAAAAAGCACAGGGCTTAGTATCAAGCCCTGCAGTACCTAAGTGCTTACCACCTTCCACTGTGAAAACTGCCCATTTACTCTCTGTTTCCTGCTAATTAGCAAGTTTTTAGTCCATAAGGAATTTCTGATCTTGGCGATTGCCATGGCAGTCGTCTTCTCCCGAGGCTCCAGGAGAAGCCTGCCAGTGCCTGTGGCTGGGTGGGGGTGTGATCGTCCGCGCCACCCCAGTAGTCCTTGGGTTGGACTCCAAGCCATGGGGCTCTAGAGAACTCCCCTGGTGAGACAAGCCGGAGAAGGGGGGCTCCTCCAAGCCCTGACGGGCCTGCCATAGAGTGTCCCGAATGCGAACAAAATCAGCACATCAGAGCAAGCGTATGGTGATCAAGCTATTATGAATGCGGAGAGAGAATTGCTAAAAATGTGAGTTGGAGTATAAGCAAGAACCACTCGCAAATACTGTGCTCCCCTAAAAGGAAATGGGGGAGGAGGGGACTTCCCTCCTCTAAGGACTGTTTGCAAGGGATTTTAAAGTCAGAAAAAGGGGGGGTGGCAGTATAAAGCAGATGAATGGAAATAAAGAGACTGTGAGAGCTTACCGTTTTGATTAAGAACTTCCAGAGGCTTTGATAAACTTTTACGAAAAGTAAACAGTCCTCAAACATGGCACTGCCGAAAGACTCTAAGATAAACTAGTGAAAGTTAAGCCTCCTTCAGGAAGTTCCAGCCTTTCAAGTTCTGTGCCTAGACAGGACTCAACTGCAGAACTCCAGAGGTTGATGTCAGAGGCTCTGCGCCCTCTGCTGGAGAAAATTACAGCTATTGATAATAAGCTGGATGCACAACAAGCGCAAACGGTGTTAAACACACAGAAAATCGAAAAAGCGGAGCAGAAGATTAAAGAGATTGGTTCCAGCTCGAAAAAGGTGAATAAAAAACTGCAGGCGCTTAAAAAGAAGTGTCAAATCAAAGAGTCTCATATGTTACAGCTACAAATGGAAAGGGCGCGCTATGTCTCGAGACTTCAAGGGATCAAGGAGGAGAGAGGGGAGAATCTGTGACAGATTGTGGGTGACTTGTTGGCTCCCTTGGCAGCGGTGACGTTGGATCATTTTCAAAGTGAAATAGATATGGTCTTTAGATCGTACTCTGAATTTATCAGAAAGAATAATCTGCTAGGGGAAGTTACAGTAAGATTCTCCCGAAGAAAAGTGAGAGATCAACTACTGAAAGCGACCAACAGAGTTACCTTCAAGTTGAAAGACAAGGAGCTTAAAGTATTGAAGGACATTCCATTTGAGATAAGAAGGAAGAGGAGGAAATACGGAGACGGTGTTATTTTTACAAAGCCACAACATCGCCTACAGATGGATGATACCCGAGGGACTAATCTTTAGATATGCAAATAGCAAAGAAAGGATAGACTCTGTTGAAAAGGCTTGTGTATTTTTGTGCCAGCACGGTCAGCCATCAGGAGAGGGAGAAGGAGCCCCTGACAGCACCAAGGAGAGCAAAGAAGAAGGAGAGACTGGATCTTCTGATGAGGGCTCAGACTCGCCTCCCCACTGGTAGGTTCTGTGACCATCTGCTCAATGGCACAGTCATTGTGAGTATCTAGAAACCCAATCTCTTTCTCCTGACTTGAACACATATTGACCCAATGTGTGGTAAGTTAAAATCACCTATTGTGACAGTTATTTTGTCTAATCAGAAGTACGTCAAAAGTTAATAAGCCAAAGAAAAGCAAGTTTTGGGGGAATACACCAATGTGGTGTAGAACTATGAGAGTCAGACTAGGATCTAGGAGATCCAGGTTCCAATTCTTACTTTGCCATAGAAGATTGCTGGGTAACCTCAGGCCATTCACATGCTTTCAGGCTAACTGACCTTGTAGGGCAATTGTGAGGATAAATGGAGAAGGAGGAAATTCTGAATACTGCCCTTTTATAGATAAAAATGTATCAACCAAAATATTAACAATTGTGACATATTGTAGTGTTAAAAGAAGTAGTTATTGCTTTGGGGTTGATAGAAGGAAGCTCTTCAGGGACTTCCATAATTCATTTGCAACATTTGCTATAGGAGAGTAAAGTTACCAGGCACATGAGGGGGATGGGCATCTTGTTGACAAAAACAGGAATTGTTTTTTCACCTTCCTATCTCATTTCCCCTCAGCTGACACCTCCACACAAATGGGATTAGAGTCTTGCTGGAGGTAGTAGCAAACAGCAGGAGCTGAGGGATAGTCTAAGCACAAAATGCTTTCCTTCTCATGCAAGTTGTCTTTGCTGAGCATCCAGTGGGAGATGATGGCTCCTGTGTAGGTGGGAGAAGAAGAGATTACCAGCAGGGCTTGCCTCACCGCTAGGGAGAGGAGGAGTTTTTCCTTTGCCTGGAATCTGGCAGCAAAGTGGAATGCATCTTGTTGCACTTGGGATTCATGGTGAGGGTCAGAATGGTTTTAGCCCTGGGCCAAACAGAAGAAACTGGGAGATCTCAGTGGTTATTGGAGTGGAGATGTGGCTGCAAAGTGGAGAATGCGCTGAGCTCTGCCACAGCCTGAGGCCTTCCCTAAGGTAATGGAAGGGCCTCATTGCGTTGTTATGCTCTTCCCAGATCCATGAGTTCTTTCCTTATGTCAGTTCTGTGCCACAGGTTCATTCCAGGTAAAGACACAACCCTGCACTGTATGAGGAACAGATATCATGGAGACAGAGGTAGTTCTGTAGTCACCCACCCCATCTCAACATTAATCGAGCATCCAGAGTGCAGTGGCCCTTTAAACTGTTCTTGACAGCTCCAGAAACTAGATCTCTGTTGCCTTGCTGGATCATCTTTCCATCGGTTACTGAAACAGGAATCTAGATAAGAGGTAGTATGTCTGCCAAGAAGGTAGGTCGAGGTCAGTATGGCATGGGTACCAAGCCATGTGCCCAGGACCAAAATTCAAATCTCAGTAGCATCCAGTAAGGGAAGGGATGGTATTGGAAGTGCATTAAATCTGTTAGAACCTGGTAGCTAATTCATGGTGGAGTCAGTCACACAAGAGAGCTATCCTGTGCAGAACTGGGTTCTTTTTTTTGTATCACTGCATGGGCACATTTAAGGTGGACCTTCTGGTGTCACAGTTGCTTAAAATGCCCATAGAGTGTAAACAAGTCTTCAGCAGCATCCCCCAAAAAAGAACATTAAAAAAATCATCCTTAACTGTTGGGATGCTGGTGGCCATCTAACCAGCTACTCTGCTGTATCTGCAGTGAGCTACATGGCTGAAGATAAAATTGAGGGTGGACTAGTGGGAAAAACTACATCTGCTGGCATGAGCTACTTATGTGAAGGGTCAGATTTAAATCTTTTTTTAATTTATTGCCTTCCTATGTGTGTAGATATCTGCAAGGCAATTTGCAGCATAACAAATGACAAGACCACATCCAACACAATAAAGCATCATAAAAATATAAAAAAAGCAGATTGGGGTGTATATGTAAAAAGCCACCAGCAGTTGAAACAATGTTGGAGAATGATCTTAAACTGTTTTAAAGCAGCATATCATAAAACCTGATGGTGTAAAAACAGTGGAGGCATAAAACCTGGGCAGCTAAAAATACTGCTGTGATGGACATTGGAAAATAAAACCTTTTTGCTTGGTTGCTGAAAGATTGAAATTGGTGCCTGGTGAGCCTCTATGGGGAGGGAGTGCAGGAATCTGCATGCCACTACTGAAACACCCGATCTCTAGGTCTCACCCACTTCTGTTGCTGCAGCTGAGACCATGTAGAATGGGTCCTTTGATCTTATCCCAGGGGACACTTATGGGAGAACTCATGTTTTGTTCTTATAATTCTCAAATGTCCATATTTTGTTTAAAGTCTCTAACAAAGAAGACTTCATTGTCTCTCCAGGCAGGACAGGTTGTTTGTTTGTGGCTCCGCTTTTAACCTTAAGATGTCTTTCCTAAATTTTTCTTTTCTTCTTTGCATCAAACCCTTTCTTGTCTGGCGGGCTTGCTCCATTCCCATTCTCCTGAATATGTTAAAGACCCTAGGAGGACTGTGTTCTGATGTGGAACACATGAAGTCCCACTCTAGGGAATAGGACTGGGGGTTGGAACTCTGTTGCACAGAAGGAGATGCTTCTTGCTTGCTCTCTTGTTTTGGGTCTGAGTTCTTAACTTCTCTCCCAGTCCCTTGTTTGCTTCTTTACAGTTTGACTTCTCCCATAGTTTCCATCTATGGCCTTGGTGGCCAGAAAAGCCTAAAATGAGGCACATAAGCTTACTCAGAGTACACATTAAGGTTTGGATCCAGCCCCTGGATCTCCTCTTGGACAGCCTGTGATCTAACCATTGTAGAGTATCTTGCTAGCTGCATGGAATTTGATGGGCAGCTAACTCCCCACAGTGAAGCTAAAGTGGTCAGGATCCAGAGACATTTGCCGAATTAAATCACAGTAGCCATGGCCAGATAAAGCTGAAACTCCACTGGATGGTCTAGCTGAGGAATATCTGTTTTGACTAGCAAGAGTGTTCTAAGTTTTCCAGCAGAGGCCACTACCCGAATTCATTTTCTAAAAATACATTAAAATTCTGGGATAATTGATACTAGGTTTGGTTGTCTTTGGGTTTTTATTTTGTTTTTGTGTTAATATTTTTTTAAAACACATTTTCCTTACCACTTTAACCTTGCAGCTTTAACCCTGGGATTTCTTTCCTGTGTAATCATAAAAATGAGAGTACCCCTGAGCCATGTGCAAAAGTATCAGTGCTGTTGATGCTAATCTTGGCTAATTTCTATACACAGGGGATTAAGAATGAGCAATTTTAGGACCAAGAGAATTTCCTGGTGATGGAAATTAATTGTTGCCTTTTTTGAAGAAAAAAAAAGCCATAGTAAACCAGCAAAGGGCTAAGTCTCAGGTGTATTTCCCCCCAAGTCTTTTAATGGTTGCAGTCTCAATAGGCAGCTGAGTCTCTCTTTTCCTAGAGTGGGACTTGATTGCTGACCTTTTCAGACTCAGGTGCTGTCTGTGGCTGGCAGACCTGAATGTCCTGTATTCTGAAGAAAGGAAGTCAGCTTCCAAAATTATGATGATTATGTTCTTTAATACATATGCTGTTTTTATCCAGCAGATGCTAGATTTTTATCCCTGTGAATTTGGAGCTCAGGTATGCTGTAGAAGATAGAAGGTTGGAGAATAAAAGGCAGAATAAAAATATACAAAATAAATACTTGGTGTGTGTTTTTCAGTCACGGATGCTGGAGACTGAGCACAGAACTCTGTACATGCGATTCATCTGCTCTAGCACTGACATGCATATTGTGGCACACAGTACTTTTAAGCATGATCCAGCCAAAGCTGAGCATTTTGCTCCCATTGTTTACTGTGTGGGAGAGCTTAATCACCCTCTAAACCAGGGGTGTCGAACTCATTTGTTATGAGGGCTGGATATGACATAAATGAGACCTTGCTGGGCTGGGCCATGTGTGTCACAAAATGTAATGCCAGGTAGCTTGGATATAAACTTTATAAAGGACACAAACACAAAGGGTTTTTTTACTTAAAATAAAAATATGCACAAAATATTAGCTCTGTAAGCTGCAAACCTACTTTTGATTTATTGACATTCACCACAGAAATCTCATGCTCAGAGTTCTGAGTCCAGGACTCAGGTTAAAACATGAAATGGCTAAGTGATTAAGAGAGTCTGGTGAAGCAAGCTATGATGCAACAGCACGAGCAGAACTGGAAGCAGGAGATGGCCAGTTCCACTGATGGAAGCCCTCCGGGGACCTGATCTGGCCCCCGGGCCACATATTTGACTCTCCCACTGACATCAGTTGGAATACTGAATAATATTTAGACCATGCCAATAATTTATTTCAATCAAAATCCTTCCATACCCTTACCTGGTCACTGATGATGATCACTACCAATCATCTAGACCTGCTGGAATAATGTAATATTTTTGTATATAAAGTAGAACTTCATGAAATGTGCCATGCCAGTAGGTCATGTATTTGGGTTGAAAGGTGCCAGCTCAACTACTGTTGAGCTCAACTACTGGCCCAGCATGCTATGCTATTCAGGTTCAACAACACAGTGTGGTATAGCAGTTAGAGTGTCTGACTAGGATGTTGGAGACCCAGGTTCAAATCACCACTTTGCTACAAAAGCTTGTTGGGTGGTCATCACACTCTATGTCTGTCATCGTAACCTACTTCACAAGGTGGTGGTTGTGAGTATGAAATGGAGGATGGGAGAGCAACAGTGTAGCTGCTTGGCATTCCCCAGCTGTGGAGAAAAGTGGAGTATAAATATCTTAGTAATAAATAAAACAATACCAAGGTGAAACATTTTTGCATTAGTAGAAATTATTTTGAAATGTATGGATTTTGGTTTTCATTTTAAAAATGCAAGGGTTTTTAAAAATCTGCATACACTATTATTAATGCTTATTTGTGCAGTGTCCTATGGTTGCTACTTAGAGGGGGAGAAAATGCTCATTGAGAACTTCATCCTGGGGTTGTTCACAGGACAGACTGAATTAGCACTGGGGGGGGGCAGGGTTGCCAACAGCCTGGAGAAAAAAAATGCCCTGCCTCTTTAATAGAGACTTAATGGAATGTTGTTTTCCAAGTGATGTTAGCTATTTCCATGCCATGTCTCTACAAATTAAGCCTCTATTCAAGGGGCAAGGGTTCCCCCTCACACCTGTAGGCTGCTGGAATCCCTGCTTGGGGACTGAAGCTGGCAGGCAAGAATTCCTTGTTTTGAGAAAGAGAGCAGCATTGCAAATGAAGTAGCTTTTCTTATGTTTGTGAACAGGCACATTTCCTGGTGTGTGTTTGTACTGAGAATTTTATCCAGTCCAAAGCCACAAAAGAACGAAGTACCATTTAAAAAAAAAAAAAATAGCCAAAGCCAAGTCTTGTCTCAATTGACTTATTTTGGCTGAAAGAATGGTGATTTGTTTTTGGCTGGAGACAGGGTTTGGTTTTGTTTTTTTTTTTGTAAGAATGTCAGAAGAGGTAGCATGGTTGTTGGCAGGGCTCATTTCCTGCAGGAGCGCACAGAAGCAAAGCTCCGGCAGTAAGAAGCCCAGGGGCGGGCACATGCAGCAAGCCCTGCCCCCTGCTCCCAGCAGCCCCCCCCACCTTTCCCGGCCTGCTGGCCAACCCAGCAGAGCACTGCTGCGAGCTGGCCCTCAAACTGCTCTGACAGTGCCTGGGCTGTGGCACCCAGCCTGCCCAGGCTCTGCCCGTCCTGGACACTGGCCCTGGCATGGTACCTCTGCAAGGTGGGCCCCGGCGACTCCCGTGAGGCCTGCGAGGAGCTCCAACACAGCCTCCTGCACCTACTCAACCTCCTCCTGTGCCTCTGCCCTGCCACCACCCTAGTCCCCTACCTGCTCAAGGCCATGCGCATCCTCCTTGCCGCCCTCCTCGACCCATGAGCAGCCACACACTTTCCTGCACTTGCCGGCCCTCCAAAAGAGTCCAGTGGCACCTTTAAGACCAAGGTTGATTCAGGTACAAGCTCTCCCTCCTCTGTGAGGGCAGATCTGCACGTTCCCCCCCCGAGCTAGCAGCCCAGTGGAGCCTGAGCAGTGGGTGTTGCCTTCTGACACAATTCTGGTGATGTTGAGGGTGTGGCATATGCTAATGAGTTATGCTAATGAGCTCCTGCACTTCTTTTTCTACAAAATGACCCCTGGTTGTTGGTATGACAGACACACCTCATTTCACCTTGGGGTCTCACCTATGGTTGAACAGGTATTTGTTTCATTCAAAAGCTCACTGAACCTGTTTGACCAAACAATGTGGGGGGGAACCCCTGTGGAAACTACTGGGCAAAGGTGATGATGAACAGCAATGCCTGTCTTGTACCACTTATGACACCATAGAGGGAAGGGGAGTGGTGTAACACTGTCCATTTCCAGCCTGAGAGTAGTAACTGTAAATAAAGAGCTTTGCCAGATCAGAAGAAGGATCCCTGCAGGCTACTGGATTCGATTCCAGTAGCACCTTAGAAATCAACAAGGTTATGGAGGTATAAGTTCTCAAGAGTCAAAGGGAGCTTTGTCTCTCCCTTTGTCTCTCTTTGACTCTCAAAACTCATACCCTGAAAATCTTGTTGGTCCCTAAAGTGCTATTGGAATTGAATCTAGCTCTTCTACAGCAGACCAACATGGCTGTCCTCCTGAAACTATCTCTAGTCTAGGACATGAAGCCACAAGTCTTTCCTCCCACTTTTTCTCCCCCAGCAACCTGTCTTTAAAGGTACAGTGCTTTAGAACATGGAGGTTCTCCTCCTAGCCTATTGCTACAGTTATCCTTCAGGGGGGTATCTCTGTAAAAGCCATTGTGGCAGCAAGTGCCACACATGTAAATTATACGTTTGAAGAAGTACTTTTTTGGGTCCTTGTGTATGCATGTAGTAATAATTAAAACTTCCATGTTTTTCAATTCAGAGTATTTTGAAAATACATTGGTGAAGGTCTATGTCCTGCTGTCTTGCTGGGATGCTATTGCTCCTGCCTCCTTGACCCAAAGGGAAACTGAGGTAGCAGGCTGTACTTTGAATTTCAGAAGTTGGAAGATGAGTATCCAGAGTGGTGACTCTTAAAACTGCCTCTCTCCTCCCTGTTATATTTTTAAAAATTCTGTCTCTTTGCCTGAAGTACTGGCATTTCAGGTCTGGATACCGAATGCAATGAGCAGAAAGCTTCAGCACATTACTGGAACACGGGGGGGGGGGGGGCGGCACATCCCATCTTAGGCAGCAACATTTAGCTGTAGTATGCAATACCTTTTTTATATGAATGAAGATTGTGCCCATTTTTTATATGAATGAAGATTGTGCTCTCTTAAAAGCATCTTAAGTTCCTGTGAGTGCAGCAGTGTGGTTAGACTTGGCCCTTGTGGGTTCCGTTGCTGGGTTGCTTGTTTGTTTTTTGTTTTTTTACTCCTTGATTGATGATGGGAGTGTGGGCACAGCTATCTCCTGGAAAACTGGGGTGGGGGAAGAGTGATAGAGTTTCTCCTCCCTCCTGGCAGAGGTGCTTGGATGCTGATATGCATTTCCAAATTAATGAATGTCTGCAGAGCACTGTGGGATGCCCAGATGAAAGGCAGTGGAGAAGCACAAAGGTATTATTATTGTCACTTACTAATTAAAATGTTCCCCCACCCCCTCCCTAGCTTTTTTTTTTTTTTTTTAAGCACTGCAAATTGGTATTGGGTTCTGAAGAGTGTCACTTACTCCATCTCAGCAGGCAGCAGCAATCTTCCAGGGAAGAGAATCTCACTGTTTTTCCTCACTTTTGCTTTTCTCAGTGGAACAGGGGGCCGGAGCGCCAGAAATTCAGGGAGGGGGGAGAGGGAGCTGGAAGAGAGTCTTCCTTTAAAAAAAAAAAAAAAAAAGCCTAACCTTATTTTCCCAGGTCTGATGCCAGTTTCCATGGAAACAACAGCCAGGAGCAGAAATAGAGGGAACCAGAATCCAGAATCTCAAAGCCTGTAGCTCCTGTTAATTTCACTCACCAGATTCCAGTTTCCCCTTTTCTATTCCCCCCAAGGAAACTGACATCAGATGGGAGAAGCCTTGTAAAAGGATTTTGGCTTCTAGGAGCAGATTCTCCCTTTTGGATTTTGTATGTATGTATGTGTGTTGGGGGGACTGGCAAAGAGCTTTAGGCATACCTCAGGCCAGTCATCCCCCCTCGCATTTCTACCCCTTGTCTCTGGAAAACAGTCAGGAAAGCTTGTTGCCAGCTGGGCGCAGAGCTCCTCCCTTGGCTATTTCAGTTGCTGGCTGACTTCTGAGGGATGCAAGTGAGAGTCGGGTTCCAAAACCAGCTCCACATTTGGATCCACCTTGATTTTCAGGCAGCAGTTGGGCTGCGGTCTTAATGAGCTAACTTCTTCCAGGCAGGGTTGCTTACAATTCTGTTCTGCCAGGCACTGCAGGGAGGCCGGGCAGCAGTGCCGAGGTTGGAATTTTTCAGCAACCAATCACAGCAAGAGTTGCATGGCAGTCATTTCCTCCCCCCCCCCATTTAAAAAGCCAATCATATGGCACCATTGTCTTAAGTTTAAGAAACCTGTCTTTGATGATTTGATTTGATGATTTGATGATTTGATTGCACAATCAGCTATCTGATAACTAGCAACTGATTTTATTGTTTTAAAACAGCATGCTTATAGAGTTTTCCAGTGTTAGGTGTATATTGGTTGAGAAGATGTGAAATACTGCTTTGAAGCTCTTTTTTAAAAAAGCAGGGATGCTATTCAGTTTAATGAACTCTTTTTTGGCTGTGAGTCTTAAACAATTTAGATTCGCATTAAATGTGCAGGTGGATAAAACAAATCTGAAAGGGAAACTGCTCTCTGTTTTTAAGTGGTGCATTTTGTGTCTGTCCAATACATTTTTATCCCATCCTTTCTCCAAGAAGCTCAAGAGTCTCCCTTCCTGCATTCTGTCCTTGCAGTGACTTTGTGAGGTACTTTAGGCTGAGGGAGAGTGACTGGCCCAAGATTATCCAGTGAGCTTCATAGCAGTGTGGGAGATTTGAACCCAGAATCTTCTGCATGCCAAGCAGATGCTCTACCACTGAGTCATGCTGCCACCATTTGGAAGGCATGGATAAATACTTTACAGTGGAGAATAGAGCAGCTTGCTCAGAAAAAAAAATGAAACTATCCAGGTTTACAGCAAATTAGCTTAAAAGAGAATGGTGCTATCAGGCTATGAGTGGAGAGACCTGGGTTCAAATCCTCATTTGGCCACAAAGACCACTGGGTGACTTTGGGTCAGTCTCTTGCTGCCGCCAGTCATACCACATAGTGTTTGTGCATGTGTGAACAGAAAATGGGGAAAGAAAACATGTTTACTTTTAAAAAATGATCATACCCACCCTTCTTCCCCAGAGGAGTACCAAAGCAGGCTGTAGCATCATTTTACTCTTGCAACAACCACCGTGTGAGATAGGCTGAGAGAAAAAGTGACTCTGCTCAGTTTCATCCAGACATCCATGGGAGAGGGGGATTTGAACCTCCCATATCCTAGTCTAACACTCTGACCACTCTTTCTGCCTTACTGAGCTCATTGGCGGGAAAGCAGGATAAAAATATGCTAGATTACCTTTTCACAGTGTAAAATGGAGCTTTCCTATCTCCCTGTGCTCTTTGGCTTGAATGTTGGCCTCAGTGCGCCTTTCTCCTGCAGAGTCATTCCATAGGGGTAGTTGAGTTATTATTATTATTATTTATTTATTATTTGGATTTATATCCCGCCCTCCCCGAAGGCTCAGGGCGGCTAGGGAGTTAGTCTGTTGCAGCCAAAACAACTAATAACAGAGTCTTGTAGCATCCTCCAGATTTACTATGGCTCCAGCAGATGCATGGAGCCAATCCCCTAAAGCTTCCACAAAAATAAATCCCTCAAAACTCACCCCCCCTTGCCAGTCAGTAGTTTCTCAGCTGAGAAGAGAGAACATATGATAGTAACTCACCACCTCACTCCTGGCGGGAGGGGGGGGGGTTTGGACATGAATATGTACTGGTAATATGACAGTGAGGTGGTCACGTGGCCTTTTGATGGTGTGCCCATGAGTCTACACTCACCCATTTTGCTTTCATCCTGTTTCTAGAAAGCCTACCAAGCCTGTCTTTCCCTTTGTGGTTGCCTGTGCCCAGTTTCAGGAGTATTATCCTTTTAGTCAGCTCTGGTTAAAGAGTTAAGTGCTGAGGAGAAGCAGGCAGGGCTCTCAGGGGTCCATTCCTGATTTCTGGGTGACTTTTTATGCAGATTGCTTTCCTATCATGGTGCCATCCTATCTGAGAGCTATTGCAATGTGATGCACTCTTCTATCACAATATTTGTATCCCACCTTTGTATTTTATAAAATCCCTGAGGAGTCTGATGAACAATTAGAACAAACAAGTAACTCTAATCTAAATGAAACTGAGGATTCAGTGCCTTTTCACAACAAAACAAACCCTTGAAGTTACATTGGCAGAGCCTAAGTCTGTGGCTTTCCTTAGGAAATCTGTTCATGTATGTCAACTGTGCCCAGTGCCCTTTTCATGGCTGTTTAATTGTGACAGTGGCTTGTCACGGCCTTGAATGTTTTCACACATACCTAGTTTCCTTTTGGGTAGCACAGCATAATGGGTTTTGTAGTTGTGGTGCTGTATCAACATTTTTCCTGTGTTTTATGCTATCCTTTAAGGTCCTACATAATAAGGCAGAACATGATGGACACAGGTGAATGTTTGATCAGATTAAAGAATCAAGTTAGTTTGTTAATCAACAACTCTAATTCAATTCCATATCAGCAGAAGTGGTAATGTTGTGCCTAGATTCCTATGCAGTGAGAACTTGTTCCCTCTGGCTGTAGAATGCCTTCACTTAGGGCCATTTTACTTTCTTCAATCACTGACTTAATTTTTATCCAGTTTTTTTTCCATTGATGAACTCAGAGCCATATACATGGGGGTGGGGTGTCCCCAAGAAGTCTCCCATCAAGGCACTAAGCAGCCCCAGACCTTAGCTTTAACAAGGTGGCTTCATCCCAAACCAACCAGTGGTTTTCTTCACAACCATAAGGACTAGTAACTGAACTTCTAAAGAAAGGAAAGCTTCAGGTTCTATAGAATCTAATTGATAAGCCAGATTCAGCACTGGTAAAGAGTCTGCAAACCATAAGTCTTATCACAGCTGTACAGAAAACAAGCTTCTCTGCTTCTAGATCAGGGATGGTTTTTATGCCAGCCTAACTGGGTGGGGGGGAGCTTATGAATCAAGGCCTTTAGCAGATCTTTGTGGTTACATCCTGAACCTTTCTTCTTCCACCCTCTGTGTGTGTGTGTGTGTGTGTGTGTGTGTGTGGAGAGAGAGAGAGAGAGAGAGAGAGAGAGAGAGAGAGAGAGAGAGAGAGAGAGAGAGAATGTAGGCAAGTGGTATGATAGCCTAATCACCAAGCGCCGCTGTCCCTCTGCTGCCATCCCTAGACAGGTATTAAGATCGGTTATGGGTAGTTCATGCAGTGGGGACGGGTTGGGGATAGCAGAGAGATACTATTAACAATACAGACACATACAGAGGGAAGAAAAGTGCGCACTTGATTCTCATGCTGCTACCAGGAGTTCTGAAGCTGGCTCTGGCTGCCTCTTCCCACACGTGACTGCAACACAGTGGGTAGCTTGACAGCCCAGAGAGACTGGCTTGGGGCCAGGAAAAAAACACACCAGAAAACACAATGTCTGTGCATATCCTCTCTCTTAAAATAACACTCCTCAACACCGTCTGAGACGAATTAAAATAAGATCAGGAGGGATCTCAAAGAGAGAGAGAAAAGGTGTGGGGGGAAAGCAGAGAGAGAAATTGGGGAAACGTACAGAGCTGGTTTTGCCGATGCAGCTGATTCTAAGGTGCTCTGCCCTGTAAAGGGGCTTCTCTCTCTCCCTCCCTCCCTCCCTCCCTCCCTCCCTCCCTCCCTCCAGAGAACTCAATATGGCTTGTAGCTTTTTTCTTTTTTTCTTTAATAGGAAGAAAGGGAGGTAGAGAAACCAGATCTGTGTCAGGAAGTGAAGAGGAGAAAGCAATCTTGACATCGGGTGTGCTCCAGTGCCCAACACATGTCTGTCCTTTAGGGGAGACTTGGCGGAGAGTTATTTGCAAGCCGACTTGCATGATGGAGTGCATTAGGAATTTCCTGCAGCTGAGAACACACCAAATGCCAGAGAGAGAGAGAGAGAGAGAGAGAGGGGCACACAGGAGCAAGCAAGGAGGGAGGCTGCTGAGAAGTAGAGGAAGGAGAGCAAACTTTAGATTATCAGTAAGGAAAACAGCACAGGTAGCTCCTGGGAAAGCAAAAAGGTACGTTTGGGGGAAGAAGCTGTGGAGCAGGAATTAGGGTTTCTTGGGTGAGAGACTGTGCCATTTTCCACCTTGTGTTGCAGGCTGTGAATCTCTTTCCAACCCCCCCCCCATTTTCACTCTTCCTTGGATTTCAACCATGTCCAAGCCTCTCCTTCATTTCCTGCCCAGCCCTTAAGGTGGTTTTTTTGCAGAATGTGACGCTGTGTTCAGTCACTCAAGCTTGTCATGTGGTTTGCTGCCTATCGGGCAAATGGGCTCAGCCAAATCTTTCTGGTTTTTTGTTTCATTCCACAAAGGGAGTGGAGCTCCATCCACTTCTTAGCCTCCCTGATTTCAAAATATACTTCCTGGATTTGTTCTGCTCAGCTGTGTGCTTCATTGTTGCCTCCACTTACATGCTCACCTTGTTTTGGGGATCCTCTGCCCCTTTGCATTACTTGCCATTGCTGTCAGTGGGCAAGTCAGCAATGCTGTGATTTTTGTGAGCTTTTGATGGCTGTGTTCCAAAGCGGCACGGGGGGGGGTGATCCCACTTACAGACTTCATCCTTGTCAGCCTCCCCTTCCAGGAACTCCCTTCTTTCATGGTTTCACCCATGCTAGGAATTTGTAGTATGAGATCATACCTGGGAACCATCTGCCCAGCCATTTTCCAGCAAGATGAGTGCCTTGATACTCAGGACTCTTCTTCCTCGTGCAGAATCTGGATTGTTAAATTTTTGTTTTGTTTATACTTCTAATCCTTCTGGTTGTATATTTATCTTCCACATTTTTATCATGTCCTTTCTTTGAACACCTTGGGGTAGTCTCTGTAGTCTGCCTCCTTTTCATTTTATCTTCACAACACTGGCTGAGAGAATGAATGACTCGGTCACCCCACTTTGTGGCTGTGGGGGAGGGGGTAGATTTGAAATCCAGATGTCCCCAATCCTCTAAACATTACACTCGTTGGAAAGAAACACAGGTAGTGCTTGAAGTGGAGACCTCCAAAGCTGAAGCTTTTCTGGTCATGTTGGAATTGGTTCTAAACAGGTCTACTCAAAAGTAAGTCCCATGTTGTTCACTGGGGCTTACTTCCAGGAAAGTGTCTTTAGGATTGCTGCTGTTGTGTTATATATTTTTAGATACTTTTCTGTGTCAACAATGCAGTCAAAGCAACACATGCAAGATAAATCTCAGAACACAACCAAGTAAAACAGCACAAAAACTTTTAAATATACTCTTAAGTTAAAAGCAGTATTACACACTCATTCTACCCCTTTCATGGCACTGCCAGGCTTCTTGCCAAAACATTTGGAGTAGCTGTTCATCACCTGGCCATTTCAGAAGCCCACAGAAGTCACTGCCTAGGACCCAAAGATAGGGCAACAGGAGCAGAACAATTTATGCAAGATTAAGCAACTGCCTGCTTGATTTGCAAAGTTCAATTTTTTTTCATCCAGAATTTGATGTACTTGACTTATACCCTGCCTTTCCTCCCAGTGGGGACCTAGTGCAGCTTACACTGTTCTCATGTCCCACATTTTATCCTCACAAGAGTTCTGTGAGGTAGGTTAGGGAGAGAGTGTGTTTTCACCCAGTAAGCTTCTGTGGTTTAATGGGAATTTGAACCTGGGTCTCCCAGTGCTTGGTCTCGCACTGCAACCACTTCCTACACACCACATAGAATTTGAATTATGTTGGCAGGGAAAATATATTCTCCCCACTCCCCGCTTTTTTTGAAAAAGGCAGGGTGGCTTTTGTGTTAATTTTGACTTTGGATTTTATTTGTTTACATTTGGATAGTAGATATAAGTCACCCTGGAAACTTTTCTTACAAGGCAGGAGATATGTATTATTTAAAACATGAAAATTGTGTACTTCCGATGTCACAAATTCCCCCAGTGTGCCAGTTCTAAGGGCAGATCAAAATGGCAGCTTCCTTTTCTTACTGCTGTGTGCTAGCTCAGAAAGGCAGAAATCAAATCCAAGTGCAGCCTTCCATGTTTGCAGTGTGAATGTAAGTGGCCAGCTCTGGATGGAGTTGTGAATGCACTTCATGGACTGCAGATGTGCATCAGATATGTGTGCATGAAAGGAGAAGGGGAGAGGAAATCACCATACTAGGTGGGCCTGGGGTAGTCTGAATCTACTTTGAGTTTGCGTCTAGAACAAAAGGCCATTTTATTGGGAGCGTATGAGTGTGTGAAATTTGGACTGACCAGAAGATGCTGCAGGTAAATAGTTAAAAGAACAGAAAGAAGGAGGCTTACGTTGGCAAGATCCACTTAGATTAGGAACAAGCATTGTCTCCTTGTGCTCGCTACCTTGTAGGGCCAGTAGTCCCAGTGGCCCAATCTCCTCCTCTGCTTTGGCTATGAGAAGGAATTTAGTGCCTAGATCTTTGTGTGATGGGAATCTTCTCCTGCCCTTTGCTTGCAGTCCTGTGTAGATGGTCCTTTGATCTCAGCATTGGTGAAGCTGTGGCAGGAGAGCAAAGCACTTCATCCCCCCCCCCTTTTTAATTGCTGGCTGCCTTCTGCTGCTCTGAAGGGGGGGGAAGAAGGAAGAGGAGGATAACAAAGAAAATTAGTGGTGGGGGAAGTAGGATTTGCAGAGAGAAAAGCCCATTTTGCAAACAACAAAGGGTATTGCAGGCAGTAGGGGGAGGTATTCACACTGCCAGTGAAGTCCAGGCTTACTTTTGGACCAAGTCGCCCACCCCCTCTGACAAAGGCCCTCTCCTTCTACTGCCTTTGGGGCTGCTTGCTGCTGGGGCTTAGTTCAGTTTGAAGCCTGACTTGGGAGGGCCAATGTAATTCTGGGTCTTGATT
The DNA here is from genome assembly GCA_029375565.1 of Gekko gecko. Lineage (NCBI taxonomy): Eukaryota > Metazoa > Chordata > Lepidosauria > Squamata > Gekkonidae > Gekko > Gekko gecko. The sequence goes on along the minus strand of JAPDNY010000005.1, from coordinate 208,572,386 downwards.
TTCTAAGACAGAGGAGGACAGCATTTGCCAATGGTTCAGAGCAAAAACATCATGTGATCTTACTCCAAAATTTGGTTCTTGCTCCTTCTGGTTCCTGTCTCCATGACTCTGTGAGCCTTGTACTGAATCACTGCAGGGTACTTCACAATCCAACTAGCAATGACTCTTTGCAGTCTGGTTTAGCACTGCTGTACAAGATTTTTCACTGGAGATGCCAGGAATCGAACCTGGGACCTTCTTTGTGCAATGCAGGTGGTCTTCCACTGAACTGCACTCTGCCACTCTTCGTTCCACAGTTCCATTCTCCACTCTGTCCCCACAATGCAGCCTTTTCCTGATGCTTTTGCCTTTTCAGCTCCTCAGCAAGGAGCAAAAATATCCAGCTGACTGTGTTCTGCTGTCCTGCTGTAGCTGCTGGAGGAGGGATCAGATGCCAATTCTTCTGCAAAAAAAAGAAAAGAAGGTCCAAACTTCAAGGCTTGATTGCACCTCCATTCTAGTGATTGGAAAGTTGAACTAGGATCTGAATTCAAGTCCCTCCTGTGTCATGAAGCTTCCTCTGTGAATTGGGCCAGTCATATACTCTCTCTCAGTCTCACCCACTTAATAAGGTTGTTCTGAGGGTAAAATGGGGTAAGGCAGAAGCATGTAGCTGCCCTGAACCCGCTGGTATAAAATGGGTTAAAGAAGTGTTAGATGAAATTATGTTAGAAGTATCCAGTTCTGTTCTGGGCATTGCATATTGGTTAAGAGAACATGCATAAACATTGTGGTTCGAACCAAGCCTTCCCTATCAACTTGTTGAGTGGCCTGACACTTGGGCTTGGGTTGGTGCCTGTAATATTGGGGTAATACTGGCTTACCTTGTGCAGCTCTTCTAACATGTCCCTTCCTCAAACAATGATAATGTAACTGTGTTGGTCTGAAGGCCAAGATATGGGTGGTGCTGTACTCCCAGTGAATTTTCTTGTTCGGGAAAAAGGTGTGTGTTTGCCAGTTGGTTTGATACATGTGTGTGTGTATGGAGGGGGGGGTTGATCCAAGGAAGGCCCTTTGCTAGTGAGGAAGTGGTGATGTGCAACTTGGATTTCAGCAAGCCCTTCTGCTCAACGTCTGTCAAATGTCACCTTAGCTAGTCTGCTTCTTCCCTCTGTCTCCATATCAACCGTTATGCTCGATCCACCTGCACAGTGGGGTGTGGATGCAGGAAGCATGGCATTTAGTGGATGACGTTCTGGAGCCATTAGGTGCAAAGTGTGAATGTTCTGCAGCCAGCCAGCTCCTTCACCTCCATTCCAGGATGCAGGGAGGATTTTAAAAGCAAATAGCTTCTCAGGTTCCATTCACTAAAAACAGGGTCCCTGCAAGGACCAGCTCCTGTTGAAGAGGCAGTTTTTGTCAGGGCCAGCTTTTCTTTATTCAGCCCCACAACTTGAAGCTGTCAAAAGTTCTGGGAATGTTAATAGTCCCACTCCTCCCCACAAAGAAAGGAGGTTTTATGGGGGAGTCCCATAACTTGCAAGTGGAGTGGTGAGTCAGGCACAAGCCCTAATGCTCCAGACCTCCTAGCAAAGAGAAATGTTCATTCTTTGGGATGTGTCTTTGTGAAATCTATCTATTGTACTAATTTTAAAAGGCACTTCTTCCTGAAAAGGATAGAAATAACATTCTAAGTATCAATTTGCATGGTTTGGTACCACACCAATCCCAGATCTGAAACACCAAAGTGGTATTGTGGCTGCTGTGTGTACCTGCATCTAGACAGCGAAGTTGCCTGCTGTTCTGGTTCTTGTATGAACACTGATAAGCACATAGGTTGCATGTTACATCCCACAAGGGAACAACTAACATTTAGTTACATAGAAAATTCCACAGCAAAGGAAGGGTGATTTACATATGTGTAAGATGCTGGTTGCATGTTTTGAGGAAAGTGAGATGCCAGCATGGCTAAGCTGCAAGAAAAGAGAATTATATTTTTGCAGTTCCTCCTGGCAATCAGTTTGTCTCCTTTTCTTCTAAGCCTTGAAATCTCTCAAAGTCCCTCCCCCCACTGTTTCCCTCAAGTCTTCACTTGACCAGCTGCTACTATTGCAAGACTTTTTCCTCATTATCCCTGCTGTTTGGGCTTAGTATCTGATCTCCTCCTTCTAGAGGTCTTTTCTACTGTAATGGTGTAAACCTCCCAGGGCAGGGATAGCTGTATCTTGTATGCCACTACAGAAAGTGCTGGTGTGAAACAAAGATGTGGGGGTTAATAATGGCTGTTCTTGCTTTTTGTTCTGACTTTCTAACAGAAATATCAGTACATTTTTATAGTTCATAAAATAGAGGAGAATATTACAGCAATGATGGCAGTGAATGTGTCTACCCTGCAGGCCCAAACTGTTTTGACTGTCACTCCCTCTTCCCTGGGAATTGTAATGCTGTGAAGTGGAGCAAGGGATTTTTAACGAAGACATCTTAGCACTTTACCAAACTACAATTCCCAAGATTCTTTGGGGAAAACGTGGCCATTAAAGTTATACTAAATATATTGGGGTAATTGTGTGTGTGTTTGTGCGTAGGCAATTTTTAAAAAATTAAACAGGTAACTTTTTTGTACATGGATATTCTGTTCCATTCCATATTCCCTGGTACTATAGAAATGTCCTATTGTTCTTGGGCAGAGAGGGCTGAGTTCAAATCCCTCAATGAGCCATACAGCTTACTAGATGATATGAAGCAAATGTCACTCTCCTAGCCTGGTCTACCTCACACAATTGCTGTTAGGGTAAAAAAAGAGTGAGCTGAACTCTTGAGAGCAGTTGTGGCAAACGTAGTAGTCACCTGCACTGCAGGCCTGGTTATGAAAATTGCTTGGTTGATGTTTAACAGCACCGCACCGCACCGCCGCCCCCCCGAACCCAAAATGCCCAGCTGTAGTAGAGGGAAGCAGTCCATGGAGGAGAGCTGGAGAAGAGGGATAATCAGACTTGATAGCAGGGCTGATGGAGCACAGATACCAAGAGCACCAACATTATTTTTATTATTTGAATTTAAAAAACAAAACAAAAAAATTGATCTTTTTATAGACCTAGGCACAGCTGCATACAGAGATTCTGATCCGAACTTGCTTTTATTTCTGTTGCAGTCTCTGACTGGTCTGGAGCCTCAGCTGATTTTTCATGAGCCCATGGTCAGCACCCTCCTCCCTGATTTGCATAGATACGCTATCAGCTCCGTGTCTGCTTGCATCAGTCTGTTGGCATTGCTTGCCTTCACTTTCTGCGTGGGTACATGCACATGCCATATACAAAGACAAGTTCCATCACTTTGGCTGGGCCCAGTGGCCAGCCAGTGAGTGCTTGTGCTGTCTCACCCAAAGTACTTTGAAGTCCGCCCCCCATGCATGCGCTCCACCATCCCTTCATGTTTTTGTGCCTCTGCAACTTGGAGCACATTTGTGAACATGCAGCAAAGGAAAACAAGGCCTTGAAAATGCTTTTCTTCTTAGCAGTGTGATTTTACTATGCTGCCTAAGTGAGGGACAGAAGAAAATTGACCTTTTAACCCTTTTTCCTACCAAGGGATTAGAGCCTGTTTCCTGCTAAATCTCCTCCAGAATCCAGTTCCATCCTGTTTAACAGGGGAAGGCATCTGGGGGGTGTCTGTTATTTAACACACACACCCTTTGTGTTCATTCTCCAGGTTTTCCCTTTGGTAAATTCCAGTTTGAATTTCCAAATAATAATATTAGGGAACTGGAAGGGGAGATAGTTGGCACATCTTAGGCAGTAGCAAGGAGGGAGTTATTTTTCCGGCTGTCAGATTGTCATACTTCCAACTGGAGCCCCGGGAAAGGGGCGGCACAAAATTGGAAATTGCTAACAGGAAGGATCCTGAAAGCGTGGAGCAATAAATATTGAAAGAGTGGGATTTAGATCGGCACACCAACAGCTGCTGTGGTGGGAGTGTCACACTATCTCTCCACAGGTTTACTGACCCATTTCCATTCACACGGCTGCCAGTATCTTAGCAACTGCAGCCATCCCCCAAGATGGGGCATAGCACCTTCTCTTAGCAATTGCGGCAACTGTGTCAAGGGTAGCCCATATCCTAAAAGGCCCAAGGAAATCCCTTCCCCCCCAGTCTGCTCTCTTTTTCACGACTTGTTTTTGCACGTGTGCTGAGACAAAGGTTCCAGTCTATGCATGCACAGCAGAATGAGGCAGTAAAGAATGGACTGTGCCATTTTAGATTAAGAGAAAGGGAAGCATTTTAAGTGCACACTGCAGAGATCAGCCAACCCTTTCTGACTGCTGTGCTGGCTTTGTGTTTGCAGGAAGTTTTTAATGTACTGTATTCCAAAATGAGGTTCACACATCCCACTAGTGGCCTTGAGTGGTACAGGTAGTTCTTCCACTTGGCCAGCTGTGTAGACGAGTACACATGGAGGAGAGGGGGATTTTTGTATATCTGGAACTCCCGGAGCAGCAGCTCACCTGTGGTTGGATCAGTTCACAAATGGTCCATATACATTTTATTTATTTATTTTATTTTCCCCCATCTGTTTTGTGAGATTGTGCTTTGCATTGCATGTGGGAAGAAGGCTATGGCTGCCTGATTAGGGTCCCCCCCAGCTATCTTGGGGGCAGGTAGATGCAATGCCCAGGAGCCACTGTCCTCAAGTGTCGATCCCATGTCCTCCCCAACCCCACCACACTGAAATCAGGGTCATAGCAGCCTCTCTTCAGTTACAGGCAGGTTTGTATGGTTGAAGGTGGCCCTTCAGATGCCCTAGCCCAAAGGCTGTTAAAGCCCTTAAAGGTCAGCACCAGCCAGCATTTCCAACTCAGTCAAGAAACAAGTTGATCACCAGTGTAATTGATGAAGTAACAAGGGGAACACAGTACCCATGGCTGGAGGGACAGTGCTACAACTTCCAACATGGTTCACCAACGTTGTTGGGCGGGATTGAGAGAGAGTGCTTTCTGGTGAAAAACAGATTGTCACAGTGAACCACATGATGCAAAGAAGAGCTTCCTGCCTTTGCTGGTCAGTAAATAAGGTATGTCTGACCAATTCTGGGTTTTGATGACAGAGGGACCACAGTAGTAGACCATCCGCATTGCAAGCAGAAAGTTTTGCAGGTTTGATCCCTGGTATCTCCAGTGAAGAATCACAGACCCAGGTGTGGGAAAGACTGCAGGAATTTGAAAGCTGCTGCCAGAGCAGACAGTTCTTAGCTATGGATATCAATATTCTGATTCAGAGATCCTTTTTCCAGTTGCTAAGGTTGCTCTACTTAAAAGTGTTCTACTCTGTGCAGAATTTTGGTGTTCTAAATAAATCTTCTGCATTGTTGGGCATGATCCATCAGGAAAACTCTCTTGCACAACCCATGAGACTCCCACTGAGTGGTAGAACTTCCTGGTGGATTGTGTCCCATATTACTTAGTGTGGAAAGTATAATAGAATTTGGGGTGCCTGCAGTGAAATGCTGGAGCTGGCTTCTCTTGATTTTTTTGGATTGGTTCTGTTAATGGGGGCAGAGATCCACTGCCCTGGGGGTTAAAAATGAATAAGAAAATCTGCACTAGAGTTATGTGTCTGTTTGGGGAGGGGTGGTCATACTCTGTAACCAGTTTGCTGTACCTGAAAGAGATTTGTCATCCCTTCTTCTTTGAATTTAGGGCATGGACCCACTTCAAGCATGCCTCTTGGGCTGCCACATACTTCTTGTAGCTTTGAGGGGTTTTTTGGTGGGGTGTGTGTGAAAGAACTTTTGCTTTTATTACCTTTCTTCTTTTAATGGCAAAAAGAGCACTGGAGAGACAAAGGGCCTGTGAACTGGGATGGGAGGGAACAGCTTGTTCCTTCTTGTCCTTTTCTGGGATGAAAACAAAATCAAACTACAGAAATCATGAAAATATGGTTCATTGTTAATTTCTCCCCCCTTTGAGTTGTTGCAAGTAGTCTTCTGTGTAATGATCAAAATAGGTATCTTACTGCCTGTTAGTCTGTCAGAATTCTTTCTAGGAATAGCTAGAGCTTTTTGAAGATCATTAATCTTCGAATATGCATTAAAGCATTATACTTTCTATTGTTTCCCGAATACCAAGAAGGAGACTTCTGGTTCAGACTGCGGCTTCCTCCAGACTAAAATGCTGAGATGAGGAAACTTTGGGGCTGGCGTGTGGAGTGAACACTTCATGGCTTGCTGGTAGATCCGTGGTGGTGGAGCCTGTATTTAGTTTTTCCATTCTCATAAGGATGCAGTTGTGATCTCTTGTGCACATGTTTTGATGTGTGTGGTTACTGGATAAACTAAATCTCAGGCAGGGAGCCCTTTCTGGGTGGCTTACAAACCCTGGTCCCTGGCAGTTGAGAAGGGTTGCTGTGGAAAGACAGAGATGGCTGGGGACAGCAAAGTGGCACAGATGTTGGTAGCTTCTGATAGTTTAGGGCTGTGAGAACCGGCATGGAGCAGTGCTGGACTAAGATGTGAGAGACCTAGGTTTGAATCCCTGCTCTGCAATGTGTGTCCAGTCACTTTAGCTCAGTCTAACCTATCATACAGAGTGGTGGTTGTTATGAGGATAAAATGGAGAAGGGGAGAATAATGTTGTATGCTGGTTTGGGTCCCCATTGAGGTTAAAGCAGAGTATAGATAAATTATAATGTCATTTATTTAGCTATGAAGACAATTGGAGCTGATGTATAGATCCTTTTTCAAAAACTGTTAAAATGCTAGTTCATCACCTAAAGACCTGGTACAGTGCTGTCCTAGAGCACTGGAAATCTGAAAGACAGATGTTGGTATATCTGTCCTGCCAATCAGTGGCACAAAGTGTGCCATGGTTACAGTGCTTCCATATTAGCTAGAAAGCCGAAACCTTGTCCACCCTGATTAACAGCAAAGGCTGAAAATGTATGTTCACAAGTACAAATGTCAAAATATGGGATATGACATTTTTCTTTATTTTTTTTCTGCTTGTGGATCAGCCTTCTCTCCTCCCTGCAACATATAATGGAGCAAACAATATGATCTCATGTGGGATTTATTCCAGTCTGATGATAGGTTTTGCTGGAATTACTTGGCATAGGCTCACCTTAGAAATACTCTTCATGTGCAGGATAGCATTCTTTTTAGCTAAATGTTCTGAAATCAAGGTAGTACATGAGAGTAACGTCATCATGTGTCTTCTGAGCTATCAGGATAGGTGGGACATCTCTGGCTTTTAAAAAAATGGTGCTAGTTATGTAGAGCCTGGATGTTGACTGAAATATGAGCCTTAGCCAAAGTCATCTGGGCTTATGTTGCCTTTCTTTCACGGTCTTCATTGCTGAATGTTTTTGCCCACCACTCTCTGCTTTGCACCCCTGGTATGCTGGAGGAATGCTTCTTGGTTATTTGGTTGAATTTCGCCTCTTCAGAACACGACTGTCATCATGCTTACCCATTCCTAACAAAGTTTAGTGGATGAGTAGTTCAGAAAGTTTGGGATTGGTTCTTTCATTCCTCCTCTTGAAGGGGCCCAAATTAATGTGATGGTGGGAGGACAGGAACTGGGGGGGGTAAAAAATCTGGTGCCCCGAAAATATGACATTGCCTTGGCTTGCCCTTCCTCTACAGCCAGGCTCTACTACTCTCTTTATTCCACGCTCTTTGCAGTCAACACCATATCTTTTCCTCTGCTCCACTGTGGGAAATATCTTTTTTGGGAGAGGGGCGTATGCCTTCTATTAATGCAAATAGCTACAAAAAGACAAGCCTCCCACCAGCCATGCCTCCTTCAGCTCTGCCCTCTTGGCATGGTTGTCATCTCTTAGCTTCATTCCTGTTACCTCACATCTGGTCACCCCATTAACTTTTTTGGGTGGTGGGAGATGAAACAGGACAGATTGCCAGAAAGGACTGGGGGGGAATCAGTACCACCCAGTTATCTGGATGAGGGGAGCAGGGAAAGACCACCTGGGTGAGTGATTGATTAGGGCACATGCCTTAGAAGCTGCTCTGTGGAGATCAAGTAGATGAAGAGGGGGCTCAGATGAGTTCTTTTTTTTGTGAGCAGTGCAGCCTACCCATTAGGCACGGCAGGTATCTCAAGACCTCAGGAGCGGAAGTAGAGAGAAGCAACAAAGATGATTTAGGGGGCTGACTTATTAAGAGTAATTAAAGTGTGAGATATGCTTAACTCAGCCGAACAGCCACCTCTAGGGGAGGGGGATGCACAGCCCATCTGCCACATTGAAAAAGCTGGGAGTGAGGTGCTGTTTTTTGGCCTGGAAAGAGGCACAGCAGAGGGAGGAGCAAAATCCCCCTTTCTCCCCTGTGCTGCCTGTAATGACTGGTTTCCTCCCCCTCCCTGTTATAGAAACTGTTGAAGGATCAGTGTGGTCTTTGCTTGGGTGCTGGGTTGCTGGATGCATTGCTCCAGTGCATGGCAGGCAACGTCTGTGTCCCTCTACTCCTACTTAATAATGGAGAGAGCTTCTGTAGAAGGAAGTCTAGGGGGAAGGTCCCCTCCAACACTGGGGATCAGCTTGTGTGGTCTATTGGGCTCAGATGCAGGAGAAGGTAGTGCACGTGTGGTGCATAGATGGGTGGTCATTTGCCTCTGGATGTGGCTTCAGTTTGCTAAGATGCTTGGAGGTCTTAACTTTCTCTCTTTCCCCCACCATTACTCCTAGCAGAGTCCATCCTCCAAGGCAGCTATTTTCTCCAGGAGCGCCAAGGGTCAGGAGTTTGGGAGTGCTCCTGGATGCTTCCCTGACAATGGAGGCCCAGGTAGCAGCCGCTGCCAAGACAGCCTTCTTCCATCTTCGGCTGATTAGGCAGTTGGTCCCCTTCCTCGACTGCAATGATCTGGCTTCAGTGATCCACACTATGGTCACCTCGAGGTTGGACTACTGTAATGCTCTCTACATGGGGCTGCCCTTGGGGCAACTCTGGAAGCTGCAGTTGGTGCAAAACACAGCAGCCAGGCTGTTGATGGGCCTCCCTGTGCGGGAGCACATCCAGCCTGTGCTAAAGTCGTTGCACTGGCTACCAATAGCGTTCTGGATTCGCTTCAAGGTGCTGTTTTTGACCTTTAAAGCCCATTATGGTCAGGGGCCTGCCTACCTGAGGGGTAGGCCTTTCCCTGCATGTTCCCCAGAGAGCACCGCGATCTGGAACACAAAAATGCCTGGCCCTCACTGGGCCTAGGGACGCCAGGTTGGCAGCAACCAGGACCCGGGCATTCTCCCTGGTGGCGCCGACACTCTGGAATGAGCTCCCCAGCGACATCAGAGCACTGCGGGACCTCCAGCAATTCTGCAGGGCCGTGAAAATAAAGCTTTTCACCAGGCATTTCAGCAGGAACAATTCTATTGGCTGTGCTGCACTTGCACTTTATTATATGACACCGCCACATTTAAATGGTTTTAACTGTATTCATTTGGAATTTTATTGAGTTGTATTTTATGTATGTATTTATGCTGGTTTTATAATTGTTTGTAAGCCGCCCTGAGCCGCTTTGGCGGAAGGGCAGGATAGTTAATAAATAAATAAATGAATAAACTGATCTCTGTAGTCTGGAGAACAGTTATAATTCTGGGAAGTCTCCAGGCGTCACCTGGAGGCTGGCAACCCTAATCAGGAATATGGATCACAGCCATGAAGGAATTCATCCTCTCTCCCACTGAGTGACCTCACCGCATGTTCTCCAGTGCTCCAGGATTGGTGCAGTTCTTTAGACTCCTTACTCCTGGAAATAGCTCCTCCTCTCCGAAGGCAGGGCCGGCAGACTCTTTAGTCACGGAAGGGAGGGTCTTGTCCCCTGGAACCCAGTCTCTCCGGCCCTGCCTTCTGAGCAGGTTGTTGCAGGCTGTGCTCTGGAAAAAACACATTAGTCACACGAAGGAGAGGGAGAGGAAGAGGGACAGGTAGCTTATAGCTTACTCTGTCCTCAAACCCCCACCCCTTTTCATCTTGCCAGCCATGGGAGAAGAGCGGCTCTATTTGGAAGGTGCTGACAGACCTGGGAGAACCCCTGCGAACAGCAGCACCAATAGGACTCTCGCTTGCATCCCAGTCTGGAAGGGGGACTGGTCGATGGGTCTCTGCTCCCTACCCATAGGGAGCTGAGAAGAAAAGTGGCGAAGTGCCTAATGTTGGCGGGACTGCCACAGTGAGGCACTGAGCACTCGTCGGCTGTTTACAATCGGCTCCTGATTCCTGCAGGACAGTGTGGGAGGCCGATTCTGAGTCCTGGCTATCTTTGGAGTGGTAAGTAGGGAAGGGGTCCGGGAGGGTTCCCCCACCTTCCCATGACTGGTGCAGGGGGAAGAGGAAAGTACCGCGGTGGCTGGGAATGGAGCAGCCAGTGGGAACACAATGGCAGAGGGCTCCTTTATGCGTGCCATAACTTTAACCCCCCACCTCCCTAAGGCCAGCTTGCTCTCTTCAGTTCTTGTGAGCTAGACTGAGCCAGCCCTGAGGGGGGAACCTGGATGGGAAACCACCAAAGCATTCTAAGGGAGCAAGACAAAGACAGACAAAGAACCCTAAGGGCTACATACCTGGGGAAGGGAAAGATAATGGGGGAAGCAACCATTTTGGGGACACTGTTGTTACTTTCACTTTCAGGGAGAGTATAAAATGGCTGCCAAACAAGGACCATCCACTTCTCAAGAAATGGAAACTGAAACTTGTACCTTTGATCTGGCTGTGTCTCCTAACTCCCCTGTCACTCAAGCACAGAAACACCCCCTGGGGAAGAATTACAAGCCAACCTCCTTTCTTGGTTAAAACTGGAAATGAAAGAATTTAAAGCCATGTTACAGGAGTCTCAAAGCTGCCCCCCCATACTCCCCAGCACGATAAGAGGTCCTACTATAGTGAGTGGGACTCTATGTTGCCAGCTAAGAAAAGAAAAAAGGATGCAGAATTTCAAAGGGGACATAGCCCATTGCTAGATGACCAAGACTCGGATTCAGCATCCAAAGCCTCTGATTCACCCAAGGAAGAGGGCCAGTTGTCAGAGGAGGAGGAGGAGGACTGGGGCTGTGGCTCAGTGGCAGAGCATCTGCCTGGCATGCAGAAGGTCCCAGGTTCAGTCCCTGGCATCTCCAGTTAAAAGTATCAGGTAGAGGGTGATGTGAAAGACCTCTGCTTGAGCCCTGGAAAGCAGCTGCCAGTCTGAGCAGACAATACTGACTTTGATGGACCAGATGTCCGAGTCAGTATAAGGCAGCTTTGTGTGTTCAGGTGATCCTTTAAGGAGGTGGTTCCTGTGGCCCAGTCTAGACTTTTCCCCCAGGAACTCTACAATAGGACATTGGAACTAGCTTACACCCCAAAAGAAAAGGAGGAAGAGGACTCAGGTTTCCCTGTAGGATCAGACAAAGCCATGCCCAAGTCCATAACCAAAACAACAGGGGTACGACTGCCAGGGGTAACAACCCATTCTCTTGGGGGGGGGGCACCTTGGCAGCTTATAGGGCTTTCCCATCAATGGAAGCGGTCTGTAAGGCGGCTACATGGAGGTCGGTACGCTCGTTTATGAGGCACTATAGGATAGACAAGACGTCTTCGGCAGAGGCTGCCTTTGGCCGTAGGGTCTTGCAGCACACGTATTAGATGGAGAAGCGGTTGGACCCACTCTGGAAGGTACTGCTTTTTCACGTCCCAGTAGTAAGGAATCTAAAGGACTGCCCCACTCTGGACCACTGAGAAGGAAGCTTCCCGGTAAGTGGAGATAAATCTTCCATTCCTGCTGCTCAGCATGTGTTTGAAGACGGACAGGAGGCATGGCACCTTTTTGCAGTACGCAGCAGGTCCTTCCAAAAGGCAGCAAAAATTGAAGCTGTGTTGGGACGTGCAGCCCAGCTGAGAGTCCCAGCCCTTAAGCCAAGGACCACTGCTCTAGAAGAGTTTGATGTATCGGGAACCATGGGGCATTAGAAACAGAGTTGCTGGGGCTGGAAAAACCCTTGCTCTGACGAAATCCTGGTCAGAAAGCTGGGGAAAACTTGGCAGTGGCTCATCTGCATCTCTTCCTGTTGCCTAGTGCCGCTTGCTATGTCTCTAAGAGGCGGGTGGAAAAACAGGTCTCATTTTAGTATCATCGATGTGGGCTGGCTCAGTGCTGTTGCCAGATGCTTCTAGCTGCTGGAACTGCAGTTTTTGAATTGGATGGGCTTGGAAATCGAATTCCTGTTTCAAGTAGTACACACACACACCTCAGTCTGAATTTGCATCACCAGCTTTGCCTTACCGATGCTTCTCTCTCTTCCCCACAGAGAGATGCGTGAGCTCAAGAGTGGCCTGCAGATCTCATGCTGCCTGCTTTGCACGTGAGGCAGAAGGCATGAAATGAAGCTGCCTGATGGCTCCCCTGTTTTTGCTTCAACCTTCCAACCCCCACCTGGCTGTCTTTGTGGGAACTGGGGAACAGAAGCTGGCCTTTGTATTTTTGTACATCTCTGCTTTTGCACTGTGCTAACTGCAGTGTATCTGGCCCATGCACTGGAGCTAATGCATGAATGAACTCTTCCCTTGTGTAACCTTGCTGCAATATCTGCTGTGCCCATGAGAGGGCAGCACCTGTGTCTACTTTTGTTGCTTTAATACCACACAGACCTCTGGATTATGAGCACAGGCAGGAAATCAGCATTCCTCTGTATGCAGCAGTCCTTCCTAACCTGGACAGAAGTTCCCTTTCATGTGTTAAGTAAAACCTGTCACTTTGCCAATGTCACAATATGCTTCTATCCCCCTCCCTTTTTCTTTCCCAGCCTTGCATAATGCTTCATATGAGCATTGTGTCGCTATGGACTCTTTTGAAACCACATGTAAGAAATGGCCACTTGGACAATAATTCCTCTACGTTGGGTCTTTCAGGGAACTTCTGTTATTTTTAGGGTTCTCAAGGAGAATGCTGGTGAAACCATGAGGCAGGCACTATACCACTCACTGCTCCTCCAGCCAGATTCAGGGGGCTCTCAAATTCCTGTAAATATCCAGAGCTGGGATGTGAAAAGTGTAGGAACACCTCAAAGTTCTTCACTCAGCTGCCTTGCATGGCAAGCCCAGCCACATTGCAGAAGAACCCATTTTTGTTCTGGAGATTTCTCTGCAAAACACTGATGGCCATCTGTTTTGGCAGAGTGCAAAAGGAAGGCTACTTGAAGGTGGAAAGGAAAAGGTCCACCCAGAGGCTTTTGTGTGAAGGTCTGGTCCAGCTTCCTCAGATCTTCTGAGGGAAGTGGTCCTGGAGATGGCCACTGTAACTCTTTTCCAAGTGGGGTGTTCTGGGTTAACCAGCTCTTTATAGCCACTCCTTGCTTGTTCTATGCTCCATCGCTACTGTGGACTATGAATTTATGAAATGGTATGATGCCAAGTCAGACCCTCAGTTTATCTAGCCTGGGATTGTCTGGTGACAGTCTGATTAGGCAGCAGCTCACCGGGGTCTCTGGCTAAGGTCTTTTCACTTCAGAAGAGGAGAGCATATCCTGGGACATTTGGGATAAGGGTAATCCAGACATCCTTTTTGATAAGTTCAATGCTTAATTTTTGTTTGTTTCTTATATAAGTTCCCTCCCTCCCAAAAGCTCAGAGTGGTGTTCATTGTTTTCTTTCTCCTCCATTTTATGCTCACAACAGTCCTGCAAGATAGATTAGGCTAAGAAAGACTTTTCTAGGGTCACTCAGCAACTTCTGTGGCAGAGTTGGGAGCAGAATCTGGGTCTCCCAGATCCTAGTAAGCACAATAACTGCTACACCACGCCGGCTCTCCAGAAATATTTGTCTTTATGCCCCTACTTTCCTCCCCAGTGGGGGGACCAAAAGCAGCTTTCTACATTGTTTTCTTCCAATCCATTTTATCCTCACAACAACAACCCTGTAAGGTAGTATAGGCTCAGAGAATGACTGGCCCAAAGTCACTTGGTCCTCTTTCACAGCAGACTGGGATTCAGACTTAGTTCTCCCAGATCCTAGTATGACACTCAAATCAGTGTGCCATGCTAACTGTGCACAGTCGTTATTAAAAAACAACTGGACTTGTCAGGGATTGAACCTCTGGCCTTGTGCACCCAGAGCACATGTGTTACCACTGAGCTATGGCCCCTCCCTAAAGTGACAAGGATAGTAGTACATTCAGTACATCATGAGTTGAAAGAGTAGAACAAGCTTGCCATGAGTAAGGGCTGTTGAAGTGCTTTTTAAAAGAAGTAACTAAAGGCAGACACATGATTTTTAAAATTTCAATTGTTTTTAATTGGGGGGTTAGTGCACTCCAGGCAAGCCACAAAAATGTGGCCTGGGAAGAACCTACTGGCCACTGAGCCAGTCTTCAGCAGTGCCAAGCTGTAAGTCGCTGAAGCAGTTCTTTCATAGAATCATAGAATCACAGAGTTGGAAGGGGCCATTCAGGCCATCTAGTCCAACTCCGTGCTCATTGCAGGATCAGCCTAGAGCATTCCTGACGAGTGTTTGTCCAGCTGCTGCTTAAAGACTGCCAGTGACACATGAAGTTCTAAAGAGAGGGAAGAACGGGAACAATTCTGGATGGGCCAAGTGGTACGCAATCAATTGCCTCCCATACCTCTTCTAATGATGCATTTTCCTCCTGATTTTCCCACTTGATGGTTGCTATCAGGAAGGAGAAAATTTTGCTCTGATGAAAAAATTTCATTTGATCAATCATTGGCCTCTTAATGGATTGACTATATCATTCATACATAAATATGTTTGCATATTACGAATTTCGTGATAAGCTCTCCTTGAGCTGTTGCCAAAACAGCAGGAAATCTCATGTTCTTAAATGAATGTAAGCTATAGTTCCTTGTATGGAACATCTGTCTTAAATATTCCTTCTTTCATTCTCAGATGCAAATATGAAATTCAGGGTTGGGAGGGCACACTTGTACCTTTGAACTCCTTGTCCTATCCGATTTCATTTTTACCATATCCCAGAAGCTCAGGGTGGCATACATGATCCTCTCCTTGGTTATATTGAGAAGAAGAGAGACTGACCAGGGTTTGCCAGGATGCTTTGTGTGCCAGAGTGGGGATTTGAGGCCAGGCGCCCCCCCCCCCCCCGTCCTTGCACCATTCTGGCTCCCTTAATTGAGTCCCTCCAATTTGCTGATTAAGGGCCACAGTGGCTCAGAGGTTAAGATGCTGAGCTGCAGACCAGAAGGTCTGTAGTTCAGCAGTTCGAGAGACCCTAGTGCCGCGTGATGGAGTGAGCTCCCATCACTGCCCCCCCCCAGCTCCTGCCAACCTAGCAGTTCAAAAGCAAGAAATTGCAAGTAGATAAATAGGTACTGCTTTGGTGGGAAGGTAACAGTGTTCCATGCACCTCGGCATTTAGTCACGCTGGCCACATGACCACAGAAACATCTTTGGACAACGCTGGCTCTTCAGCTTGGAAACGGAGACAAGCACCGCCCCCAGAGTTGGATTTGACTAGCTTTCGAGCAAGGGAAACCTTTACATTTACCCTGCTGATTAACTGTTGAACTCCCTGGGGAAAAGGCTTGTCAAAAAAAGCACATAGCATTGGGTAGGAGAATTGCCTGTTGAACCAAGGCGTAGCATCCTGGATTGTTTCCTTGGTTTAATGGTCAGGGAATCCCTGGCTTTCTTTCTGGAGCTTCAACTGCCTGTAAAGATGGAATTGGAGCTTCTATGTGGTCATTAACTGAAGGAAGACTCCCTTCCTTCCCGTCTTATGCAATGCATAGTTCTGATTGAACGAGAATTGCTTGTTTGGGCTCTGCTAATCTGGAAAGAGAACCTGATGGTTGTATTTTGGAGTTCTGGTCAGCTTCTGAGGCTTTGGTTTGCCTGTCTATGCACTCGCTGTTGCATCTCTGCAATAACTGCTGTTGTAATACAAAAATGTGTATTAACCTGTCGGTAGCCACAAGTGTGTGTTCACTAAGAGATAGCTTAGATTACAGATTACATGAAGCCATGTAAACAGTGGGTGTGATATTATCAAGCCACTTCAGAGCGAGGAAAAGGAAGCTTCTTTCAGAATAAATATTAGGGAAGGGAGCCACACGTTTGCCCCACTTGGGAGCAGTGTTCCCTCTAAGCTGAGTTAATGTGAGCTAGCTCACAGTTTTTTAGCCTCTGGCTCACACATTTTTGTCTTAGCTCAGGAAGGATGGCTCCAGAGCAAACTAATTTATGCAGGCGCCAAATCACGTGCTAACAACTTTCATGCCAGTAGCTCACAAAGTAGATTCTTTTGCTCATGAGACTCCACAGCTTAGAGGGAACATTGCTTGGGAGACCCCCAGAATCACAGAAAGGGTGGAGAATTTATTGAGGAGAGCCAAAATGTTCATGAAAAATAATTCCACCTTACCATTTCAGTTCAGCCTCACTTGGCACTCCAAGTAACAGTAACCTACTTAGGTATGATAGTCAGTGGATTCCCTTAGGGAGATTACTGCCTGTTAGAATAGCCTATCTTGTAGGATGGTTGATCAGAATACCTGTGATTATCAACGTTCCACAGAAGGTGGCTAGCAACCCCCCCAAAAAAAAAACCAAAAAAACCCCCCCCTTTTATTTGGAGGCCAGTTCAGTGCAGTGATCTTGATTGAAATCAGGAAGTGATCTTGATTGAAATCTGGTGGATGGTCAAATGAGAATTCTGTATAGAATACTGCACTGGTAACCAAGGTTTCCATCTGCATGTTGCCAGTTCAGGCGTTCTCCCCTGCCTCTGATCTGCCTTGTATTCCAGAGCTGGGTGGCTGGAACAGGATTTCAGCTCTACTGTGGAAGCTGTTTCTTCTCCATTCCCCTTTGTAGACTGCAGTTGTTCAGAAGGGGCGGGAAAGACCCTTTTGCAGTGACTTGTCTAGATCCAGAGTTGGTCCAATGAATTTGTTCTTAGCTGGGGACCCTTGGGGGGGGCAGTGAAATCCCATGGCTGCTTTTGTCTAATTAAATCAGCCCTCTACCAAGCTGGTTCATTATCAGATCCGGAAGCCCACCAGGGCCAAAGGCCCGCTAGCCCAAACCGTATGCTTTCTCTGTCATTATGCTGGGAGAGCAAGAGTGCTGAGTTCAACAAGGGCAGGCAATGACAGAGTAGCCCGCCCTTGCAAGGAGGTTAATCCGGCCAGGATCTGGTTTTCTCCCAAGGGTTTCAGGGTAGGATTCATTGCCCTTCCACCATTGCTTTCTTGGGATAGTGCTGTTCTCCAGGGTTTGTAGTTTTGGGGGAGAGTCCCTGTGCTTCTTCAGAGAGCCAGAAAAGGGAAGGCTGCTCCAAATTCAAAGAGTAAGAACAAAATGGGTAACATGCTAGAAGCGGAGCGGAGCCAAAAGTCTTTCTGCTTTGCCCCTGTGTGTTGGTGACCAGTATGCCACCCCCAACACTTTTGGGGCTGGGGTTGCTTTCCCCTTATTTGAGAGTCAGGTGGGGCATGCAGAGTTTTGTTTTTAAATTAAAAGTGCTTGGGATATGGCTGAATATCTCTCTCCTGCCTTTCTTTTCTTCTTTTCTCTTTTTTGGCTTTGGTTTTCCTTCTGCTCACAGGTTTTCAGACTTTCCTCTTTGAGAGAACTTTATCAAGCAATCAGACCAAAGAGTTCTTACACATGTAGGATGCAATCTATCTTCAGGCCTGTAGAGCTTCACCTTCCCTAAGGATGGGCATTTGGTCCAAAAACAGTTCTGTCAATGGTACAGTGTGGTCAGAGACTTTGAAAACACTGACTGTATTAAAGATCAATTGAAAGAAATGTTAATGCTTTGATACTTATGCTGTGCAAGTTCAGCCCCTTGTATCTCCAGTTAATGAAAGGATCAGGTCATTGGTGGTGTTGAAGACTTCCACCTGAGACCCTGGAGAGCAGCTGCCAGTCAGAGCAGGCAATGCTAACTTTGATAGACCAAGGGTCAGGCTCGTTATGAGGTACCAAGGCAGGAGGCATGGCTCAATAGTAGAGCTCCTGCTTTGTATGCAGAAGGTTCCAAGTTCAATCCTTGGTACCTCAAATTAAAAGCAGCGGACCTCCTCCTGAGAAACTGGAGAACCACTGCCAGTCAGAGTAGCCAACACTGACCTTGAAAGATCAAGGTGAACCATTCACTTGAACGCTTATGCTTTGGGGCTTTTTTTTTTTTAGCACCAGACTGCATTTTCATTTTTTTTTAAAGAAAGATGAGATTTTAAGCAAAATAATGGGAGGAAGACCATGGTTGAAAGCAGTTGGGTAAGTAGCAGGCCAGTTCTTCTAGTGCTGAGATGCCGGCAGGAGGCCAGTTGGAAAAACCTGCATATGTCCCAGACTGCTGCAAGGCCAGGGAAGCAAGCAGTTCTCCCCCTGCCCTTGCCCCAAAATGAGTTCAGGAAGGAAATAAAGTTGCCCAACTACTTAGAGTTGTCCTTTGCTTCATGGAATGTTTGACCATCGTCACACAACTGATGAGCTTACAATCTGCCAACTCTAATAACCATTGTCCTGCACAACTTAAGACTGTACCTGAGACATGCACACCCAACCCTCTCTGACTGAATGTAAAAAAGGAAAGTGGCGATTAAGATGTCTTCCAGTGAAGTAAATTCACTGTTACTTGTTCCTTCAGGAGAGTGATGATTGGGTTTTTTTATTTCTAAATAATCAAAATTAAGACCCAGGAAATCTAGAAAGGCAAAATGTAAACAGCAGGGAGTGAAGTTGTAAAGTTATATAGCAGGACAGTCACATCAAGAATGCCAAATTTAGATACAAGTAACTTGCTTTTCTACTGGTGAAATTAATGTATGCTGTTCCTTGCAACAGGATATGGTGAAGGCCATGAGCTTAAACCTCTCTTCTAGCTAATGTACTTCAACTGGATTTTTTTATAACAATAAAAAGCTCTATGGTAAATTGATCCAAATAATCAGTGGACAAAATAACACACTGTAGAGTTTATAGTACCTAAAACCCATAAAAATATCCTCAGCAAAGAGCTTGCATAAATAAAAATGTCCAGCATTATTTATTTTTTATTTTATTTATTATTATATTTATATCCTGCTCCTGTATATATATAATGTATATATACATTAAAACATTGGCATATAGTAAACCACAGGTTACTTACAATCATAATATATAAAATCATACATGTTCAAACCGATGTTGATAAGAGATGGCATTGTTCTCTCAGCATTTAAAGCGGTTGCCTACCACCGTAGTCCGGACTCTTGCCAGGCCATTGGTGCTGATGATGGTGTTGATGATGGTGTTGATGATGGTGTTAGGGCCAGGGCCAAGATATTAAAGGCGGCACCCTAATTGAAAGCCTGGTGGAAGAGCTCCATTTTACAGGCCCTGCAGAACTGTAAAAGGTCCTGCAGGGCCCTGATGTCATCCGGGAGCTCATTCCACCAGTAAGGGGCTGCCACAGAGAAGGCCCTGGCCTTCGTTGCAGCCAGCCTAGCTTCTTTAGGGCCTGGGAGAACCAGGCAATTTTGGGATCCTGATCTTAGTGCTCTCTGGGGAACATGTGGGGAAAGGCAGTCCCTTAGGTAAGTAGATCCCTAACCATATAGGGCTTTAAACATAAGAACCAGCAACTTGAACCAAATCCGATATGCTATAGGCAGCCAGTGTAGTGCTTTTAGGGTGGGCTGGATGTGTTCCCGCACAGGAAGACACAACAGCAGCCTTGCCGCTGCATTCTGCACCAGCTGCAGCTTCTGGATTTGAGACAAGGGCAGCCCCATGTAGAGAGCATTACAGTAGTCCAAACTCAAGGTGACCATTGCATGGATCACTGTTGCCAGATCATTGCATTCAAGGAAGGGAACCAACTGCCTGATCGGCCGTAGGTGATAGAAGGCCGACTTAGCAGTGGCTGCTACCTGGTCCTCCATCGTTAAGGAGGCATCCAGGAGCACTCCCAAACTCCTGACCTCCAGCACTGGCACCAACGGCGCCCCATCAAAGGTCAGGAGAGGGATCCCTAACCTTGGTCCGCTCCGACTCAGGCACAGGTCCTCTGTCTTTGTTGGATTCAATTTCAGTCAACTCAGTCGTAACCACAGCTTTCAGCGCCAGGTCCAGATCTCCTGGACTAGAGTCTGACTGACCGTCCAACAGCAGATAGAGCTGGGTGTCATCAGCGTACTGGTGACATCCCAGTCCATACCTCCAGGCAATCTGGGCAAGGAGGTGCATATAGATGTTAAATAGCATTGGGAATAGCACCACTCCTTGGGGCACTCCGCAAATTAGCAGGTGCCTTCCAGATAGCTGTTCCCCAACTGCCACCCTTTGTCCCTGACCCTGCAGGAATGAGGAGAGCCACTGCAAGGCAACCCCCTGAATCCCACTGTCAGTGAGGTGGCAGGTAAGTAGCTGATGGTCAACTGTGTCGAACGCCGCTGACAGGTCTAACAACAGCAACACTGCCGTACCGCCCTGATCCAGTTGCCTCCAGAGGTCATCTGTGAGGGTGACCAGGGCTGTCTCTGTCCCATGGCCTGGTCGGAAGCCGGACTGGAAGAGATGTAATATGGAGGCGCCATCCAAAAAACCCTGCAGCTGAACCGCCACCGCCCTCTCAGTCAGTTTGCCCAAATAGGGCAAGTTGGATACCAGCTGGCAGTTAGCTAAATCAGCTGGATACGCAGATAGTTTTTTTTAAGAGGGGACGGACCACTGCCTCCTTCAGAGCACTAGAGAACAGTCCCTGGATGACTGCTAGTAATGGGGAAGGGAGTAGGTGCCACATCTGCTCCAACCTGCATTTGAAGTCCGTCTCCTGTTTCTCCTTGTGAGCATGTAAATCTGCAGTGTAAAAGGGAGTTACTATAGCTTCTCCACATCCCATACAAACCATTTTGGTGGAAATGAAGACATTAGACTAGAGTAGATTGCAAGGTGGCTGCTGGTCCAGAAAATTTCACTTCAAAATGCAGCGGGAGGAAGAAACGTATTGCTTGTATGGGTGCTATCTAAATAAATGTTTACTATAGTAACCCCCTGTTCTCCTTTAGTGGGGGGAAGTCATCCAGGAACTGGTTAGGTCACGCCTCTGCTCGCTCAGGTAGGCTATGCAAATTTCTTTTGTTGCATGGCTCCTGTTTGGAGTGGCCTAGGCTGACCTCTCCAGTTCCTGCATAACCCTGCGCTCGGTAGGACGTCTCGTGCTCCTAATCCAAGCCAGAGCTATTACAGACTACAAAAATATATATATTGAGAGAGAGAGAATTGATAAAATACATAGATTCGAAGAAGACCTGAAGGGTTACGACTGAGTTGACTGAAATTGAATCCAACAGCCCCTCTACCCCCCTCTGCCCATTCAGGCACAGCCGCGGCCGCTAGAGCTTCCGCTCCCGGCACAGCCGCAGCTGCTGGAGCCCCCGATGCCCATCCACCAGCCACAGCAGCTGCAATCCCTCCAGGGGGGCCCCCCTTTACAGCAGCCACCGGCTCCCCAGGTCTTCCACCCACAGCAGCTGCAGTCTGCTCTGCAACAACAGCCATTGGCTCCCCAGCCTTTCCGTGCAGCCTCAGCAGCCACAAGCCCCACAAGCTACACATCTTTAAGGTGGCGTGGTGCCTGGCTATCCCTTTCCACCGGGGTTTCCCACGGGCTCTCCCTGGCTTTGGCCATTCATGGGGGGACCCTGGCCGGCTGCGCATTGGCCCCAATCTCTGGGGGGCCAGGGGGCAGCCACGGCAGCTCTCTTCCCATCACAACTGGGACCCCAGGAGCCCAGGGGCAGGGATCTCACTAGAGGATCCAGACGCAAAGGGCGCCATCACTCCTCCTTGTCACCATCCTCTTCAGCTTCAAGGTCTCCCGCAAAAAGACCCAGGAGCCCTGGCATGCCCATTCCACAAGGGGCCTCGATCTTTCCGGATGGAGAGCAGGCCCTGGCTGGTTCCCAGACGCCCAGAGCTCAGTACTAACTTGGGAAGGGCACGCCTGAATAGCATCTGTTCAGAACAGGTGGAAACAGCCTCCACCATCACGTCTTTGACCAACACAGAGAAAGAGGAGGGGGAGTGGTCTGGGGACGAGGCAGAAATAAAACTAGCGTCCTCTCGCCTCTTCCAGATGGAACATTTCCAGAGGCTCTTGTCAAAGGTTATTTCTACTCTTAATTACCAGATGGAAGAGCCTGAAAAACCAAGGTCCTCAGCTTCCGCCAAACTGGACCCCAGAGGGTTTAAAAAGCCTGTTAGGATCCAGACCTTTTCTCCCTTTCCGGACTACTTTGATGATGTCATTCGGGAAGAGTGGGCTAACCCTGGGGGGGGGGTCCTCCCTGTTGTCCATAGCAAAGCGTCTTTACTCCTTGCCCGAGAGCACAATGGAAGACCTGAAGGTTCCCCTAATTGATGCCCCGGTGATAGCTCTCCACTCGGGGGCAGTACTGCCCAAGGATGGGGAGAATGCCCTAAAGGATACCATGGATAGGAAGAACGAGGCAGCATTGAAAAAGGCGCATGAGGCTATATCCCTGGCTATTCGATCAGCAGCAGCCCTATCAAATTTTACCAGGGCCACTGCCATTTGGGCTGACAACCTATTGCAGAACCCAGAGGCGTCCCCGTTTGTTTTGAAGAGAACCCTCTTGAAGATGAAGTGTGCGGCTGAGTTTGCAGCGGATGCGTCCCAAGACAACATCCAGTTCTGCGCCAGGGCACAAGCAGCCAACATCATCCGCAGAAATATCTGGCTAAAACACTGGAAAGTGGACACCTTGTCAAAAAGCAACCTGGCCACTGAAAAGTTTTCCGGCAGGCTCCTCTTTGGGGAGTCTAATCTGGACAAGGTACTGGTAGAGACCAGGGAAAAGAAGAAGGCTATGCAATCATCCTTTTATCATCAAGAGAGGGACACCAAAAGAACGCCACATTCTTTTGTGGCCACTACAATGCTGGGCGGGGACGGGACACCAGAGAGCACAGGTCGTTCAAAAACTTCAAGTATGGCATGCGAAACGCTCCCAAGGACACAGTGGCCTATAGACCTGACAAAGGAGCCCCACCCAAGAAGCAGGCATGATGGCCAGATTGGGGGATGGCTCCAGGCCTTTGCCCATGTCTGGAGCCGGACCACAACAGACGAGTGGGTGCGGGCGATAATCTCCCACAGTTACAGGATAGAATTCCTCAGCGCCCCCCCTCACAGCTTCAAGCCATCTCCAGCCCCAAAACAGAAGGAACGACGGAGACAACTACAGGAAGCAATCCTGCATCTCCAAGACATAGGCGCCATAGAGGAGGTGCCCACAAGGGAACACTTCAAGGGAGTCTACTCCATCCTGTTTGTCGTCCCAAAGAAGTCCAGGGACTGGAGAGCGATCTTGAACCTAAGAGGGCTGAACCGCTGGGTGGTTCACCAGAAGTTCCGAATGGAATCCCTGCGTCGCATCTTGCAAGTGCTACAACAGGGAGACTTCTTGATCTCCATGGACCTCAAGGAGGCGTACCTACATATCCCTATACACCCCTCCTCCCGGCAGTTCCTGCGCTTCTGCTTCCTGGACCACCACTTCCAATACAAGGCCTTGCCATTTGGCCTTTCTTCAGCCCCCAGAGTCATGGTGACTCTGGTGGCGGCCCTGTGACTGTAAGGGATACACATGTATCCGTATTTAGACGACGTCCTGATCTGGGCGGAGGACTACCAAACAGCACTACGCAACACCCAGAAGGTGAAGGAATTCCTGTGCACTCATGGCTTCCTCATCAACGAGGAGAAGAGCCACCTGACACCAACATGGGACTTGGTGCTCCTGGGAGCCCGGCTCAACACCACTAAAGCCACGGTGTCCCTCCCGGAGGAGAAGCAGATCAAGATCCAGGCCCTGGTGTCAGAGGTCAGGTCCAAGGATCGAGTGGATCTCATGCAACTAGCAGCACTGCAAGGCTTGATGATATCAACAATAGACTTGATTCCCTGGGCACGATTCCATGCCAGGCCCTTACAGTGGAGGCTGCTTCCCTTCCAGCGGGACGTGGCCAAAAAATGGCACATTCAGATACCAATATCGGACGACCTCCGGATGGAGCTACAATGGTGGACACATCCCACGAATCTGGCTAGGATTGTCTCCTTTCTCAGGCCTCAGCGACTAGTGATAACCACGGATGCCAGAAAGAGGGGCTGGGGGGCACACTGCGGTCACCTGGTCACACAAGGCAGGTGGTCCCCAGCCCAGGCCGCCCACAGCATAAACTGGCTGGAGCTCCGAGCAGTCACACTAGCGCTGAACGCATTTCAGCAGCACGCCCAGAATCAACATGTACGGGTACGCACGGACAATATGTCCATGAAGGCACACATCAACCGACAAGGGGGCACCAGGTCCAGGTCCCTCTTCACAGAAGCCGGACATCTGCTGCACTGGGTGGAGAAACACACCAGGAGCCTCAGAGCGGAACATCTAAAGGGCCTAGCAAATCTGCAGGCAGACTGGCTGAGCCGAGAGGATCTGGATCCAGGCGAATGGGCACTGAACAAGGAGGTCTTCGCCCAGCTCACAAGACGTTTCAGAGTTCCGGTGATGGACCTCCTCGCAAGCTCCAAGAACCACCAAGTGGAGCGATTCCTCTCCAGGTACCAAGACCCAGACGCGGAAGGAGTCGACGCACTATCTCACCCTTGGCCGGAAGGCCTCCTGTATGCCTTCCCCCCCACAGCCCTCATAGGGGCAATTCTCTCCAGGATCAGACGAGAAGGGGCCACGGTGGTGCTTGTAGCGCCACATTGGCCAAGAAGACCGTGGTTCTTGGACCTGGTCCAACTCACTTCCCAGGAGCCATGGACACTGCTTCAGAGGCCGGACCTGCTACTGCAGGGACCAATTCTCCACCCAGACCCAGCATGGCTTCAGCTGACTGCATGGAAATTGAACATGCACGACTAGTGGACAAGGGGTTTCCCTGCGAAGTGATTGAAGTCATGCTACAGGTGCGGTGGCCCTCCACATGCCGCATCTATACTCACACGTGGAAGACATTCGTACGCTGGGCCTCAGCACAGGGGATACACCCCCAGCAAGCCTCAGAAAAGGAAGTCATCCTCTTTCTTTCACAGGGATGGCAAAAAGGACTTTGGCCAAACACATTGAGGAGGCAGGTGGCAGCCATACAGGCTTGCCTGGGACACGACGCGAGACGGAAAGTGTCCACAAACTGGGACGTCAAGAAGTTCCTGAAGGGAGCGATGCAACTCGCTCCGCCGGTACAGCACAGGTTTCCAACATGGAACCTGCACACAGTGTTACGGGCCTTGACAAGGCCACCCCTTGAACCATTGAAGGCATCCGAACTCCGCCTTATGTCCTGGAAGGTCGCCTTCCTCATCGCAGTGTCTACAGCCAGGAGGGTCTCTGAACTGGCCGCACTGTCAGCTAGGAAGGAACTTTGCATATTCCAGAAGGACTCGGTCTCCTTGAGGATGGACCCATCCTTCATTCCCAAGGTGAGTTCGGCATTCCACATCAATCAACCGATTACACTGCCGTCCTTCTGCCCAAGTTCGGCGCACCCTAAAGAGAGGGCTTGGCACAAGCTAGATGTACGTAGGGCCCTACATATATACCTGGACAGGACGAAGGCATTTTGCAGATCCAATGCCTTGTTCGTGACATATGGGGTCCCTAATCAGGGGGAAAAGGTGTCCAAGACCACCCTGGCATACTGGATAAAACAATGCATTACTAAGGCTTACGAGGTGCAGGGGCTTACACCCCCAGCCCAACTGACAGCTCATTCTACGAGAGCAGCAGCAACATCAGCGGCATTCTCTACACGAGCTACGGTCGACGAGATTTGCAGAGCAGCTACCTGGAGGTCCTTCTCCACATTTGTGAGACACTACAGATTGGACCAAGCAGCCTCGGCTGAGGCTGCCTTTGGCAGAAGAGTGTTACAGCAGATGGTGGAAACATAGATGCGACCCCACTACGACATAACATCAGTCACCCACCTATAAGACCAGTTGGGTACAGCTAACCAGTTCCTGGATGACTTCCCCCCACTGAAGGAGAATGGTACATTGTACCTACCTGAAGGTTCTTTCTCTTCAGTGGGGGAGAAGTCATCCACATCCCACCCATGGAGACTGCAAGGAAAACGGCAGGGTGGCCAAGATCCGGAAAATATAGCACAGCACGACAAAGGAAACCGTGGTCACAAAAAATACAATATAACAATGATCCACGGACAGGGCTTGGACATGACTGGAGAGGTCAGCCTAGGCCATTCCGAACAGGAGCCATGCAACAAAAGAAATTTGCATAGCCTACCTGAGCAAGCAGAGGTATGACCTAACCAGTTCCTGGATGACTTCTCCCCCACTGAAGAGAAAGAATCTTCAGGTTGGTACAATGTACCAATCTACGATGCTGGTCATACTTTGGGTGAAGACACTTGGTGACTGGAAGAAAAGGATTCCCGGCAAAAACAGGAAGCTTGTTTTCAGTCTTTGCCTACCATCTCATGTTACAGGCCATGAAATAATGCTCTTGGAGTACAAGTAATCCGTGGGGGAATCAGCAAAAATTGCCCTCTCCTTCCCTCTTTGGAAATCCACTAAGGGATCCAGTCATGTTCTTGTCTTCTCCCAGAGGATTGCATCCATTCTTAAGTGGTGGGAGCATAAGAGCTGGGGTCCCTGTCACAGGCCAATTTGCTGTTCTTCTTAGTGGTACATTGAGCTCTGATTTAAACAGAATGCCACCAGGATGGAAGAACTTGTCTACCGAATTTTGTACAAGAACAACATCTTCTTTAAACCAGGCTCTCAATAGCTTTGTCTGCATCATTAGTGTATTAGACATCCATAACCCTGGTGCATCTTGTGTTGTGGGCTGCAGTGGCCCAGTTTAAATGAGGTGCTGGCCACCGGCAAAGCCAGCATCATGCTTGCTGAGGAAAAATCAGTATGGTTTCTGCAAATGGAAGTCCTGCCTCACTAATCTTTTGGAGTTCTTTGAGAAAGTGAACTTACATGTAGACAACAGTGGCCCAATAGACATTATATACCTGGCCTTTCAAAATCAGAAGGCTTTTGACAAGGTACCTCATCAAAGAATCCTGAGTAAACTTCGCTGTCATGGGATAAGAGGATGGGTTCTCTTATGGATTAAAAACTGGTTAAATGACAGAAAGCAAAGAGTAGGAAATGGACAGTTCTCACAGTGGAGGTAACTAAGCAGTGAGAGTCCCACAAAGATCAGTATTAGAGCTGGTACTATTTAATTTATTCATAAATGATCTGGAACGACGAGTGAGTAGTATAGTGGCCAAATTTGCAGATGGCACAACATTATTCAGGATGGTGAAAACCAAGGCTGGCTGTGAAGAGCTCCAAGAGGACCTCCACAAACTGGGTGAGTGGGCGACAATGTGGCAAATGCAGTTCAGTGTCGGAAAGTGTAAGGTGATGCACACCGGGGGGGGGGGGGTGTCCCAGCTTCAAGTGTAGGGTAATGGGATCTGAACTTGCTGAGTCTGACAGGGAAAAAGATATTGGTGTCATTGTAGATAACTCAATGGCAGTGTCAACCCAGTGTGCTGCAGTAGTGAAAAAGGCGAACTCTTTGTTAGGGATTATTAGGAAAGGGATTGAGAATAAAAGGGACTGAGAATAAAATGGCCAATATTGTAATGCCCCTGTATAGATCTATACATTTGGTTCCTGTATCTCCAAAAGGGCACTGCATCAAAATGATTAGGGGGCTGAAGCACCTTTCCTCTGAGGAAAAGCTATGTATGTGATGAACAGAGTAGACAGAATTTTTTCTCCCTTTCCCAAAATACTAGAACTCGAGGGCATCCAATGAAACTGATGGGCAGTAGGTTCAGGATGCAATGCCTTACACAGAGCATGATTAAAATGTGGAATTTGTTGCCAGAGAATGTAGAGACGGCCACAGGAATAAACAGATTTTAAAAGGGATTAAATAGATTCATGGGGGACAGGTCTGTCAATGGCTACTGGCCATGGTAACTGAGGAGAACCTCCACATTCAGATACACTAAGCCTCTGAGTCCCAAAGCCAGGAGGCAACATCAGGAGAAGGCTTTGGCCTCTATGCTGTGTCCAGAGGAACTGGTTGGCCACTGTGTGCGACAGGATGCTGGACTAGATGGACCACTGGTCTGATCTAACAGGGCTCTTCTTATGTTCTTTATGTTGTTGGATTAGAGATGAAAGGTTGTTGTACTCCTAGTTGTGCTGGAATTTGAAATGTAATGGGAGGGATCCCCACCTCCACATGAAAGTACCTTAACCTGAGTATGAGTCCATCAAGGCCAGTACTGTCTACTCTGACTGGCAGTGGCTCTCCTGGGTCTCAGTCTTTCACATTATCTACTGCCTGATGCTTTTAACTGGAGATACCAGGGATTGGACCACGGACCTTCTGCATGCAAAGCTGGTGCTGTACCACTGAACCATGATTCCACCCCTTCCACAAATCTTGGGTGCCTTGTAAGGGAGGTGAGACCCATCTAGGGCATCTTTTTAGTCACTCCTAGTGAGTCATACATGCATGGCTTAGTCATTACAGCGGTGCATTGATTTATTCTCTAATCTGTGAAATCAATAAAGTTCCCAAGAGTCTGTTCTAGGCTAATTATAACAGTCCACTTTGGCTCTGCATACTTCCAGCCACAGGTTACTAAGATCAGACTTGGGACTCACCTTCTGCCGTGGCTCTAAAAGTCATTACTGGCAGCCTTGTCATCGTGGAGCCATGATTGGCTTTGGCTCCCTATTGAATTTCCAACTTCATCCTGCCCAGGATCAATAGGATGTAGTGTGTGAAGTGGTTGTAATGTTTTTGCCAATTTATGGGGGGGGGGCTCATAAGCAGCTCTTCCTCCAAGACTGCCACTGATGATTCCTCATGCCTGGCTATAGCTCAGTTTAGAAACTCCTCCCCAGACAACTTTTTAATGAATTTGCTTGTAATAAATTTAGATTCTTGTGAGCCAATTTTTGACTGAGAAGTGAGATATGAATGCTAGTTTTCCTGACTCTACTGTTGTTGATAATGGAGGGGGCCTTAAGAGCAATCAAGGGCAGGGTTGTTTTGGCACAGTACTTCCAGAATACCTGCTTGTACTCAAGACAGATTTGGAACTTCCCTGTAACCATGGAAGGATTGTTTGGCATGGAATTTGCCATCCTGAAAAAAATGTTGGGTTGCATCCACCTGTTGAAGAGAGGAAACTAAAACCACTTCTGTTAGTGCTGTAGTTGAAACCTTGATCAGACATTCTGTGTGGGGTCATAGAGAAACCTCACATCTCTCTATTACTCAGGAGATGGGAGGACCCCACACCTACCCTCTTGTATTGCATAATGTGTAAAGAAGCACTTAAGAAAGAAAGTGTGTATCCCTTATGGTTGTGAAAGGAAATGTCAACATATGAAAGCCTTGTAAAAAACCAGGGAGTAACTGACTAGGACTCTGGCAAATAAGAGGTGAAGCATCAGTTCTGAACTGCACAACTTCTTGTTCCTTCACCTCACTGGCCCTGCTCTCTGACTAACTCCAAATTCCATCCTTCCAGTCTTTCCATTTATCCATTCATTGCTCCCTAAGCAAAAAAGCAACATATTGGTTTGTGAAAGTCTCAGACTTGGAAGGGGTGCAAAATAACCTTAACTGGTTAACAGGCATTGACTTCCAAATGGGTGCCATTTTCAGACAGCGCAGCAAATGGAGGCTCGTTCATGACGGCCATGAGCACAGCTACTTAGCATACTCAACTTTCTCCCTTGCTGCTCAGCCCTCCCCTTGTGTGGTGAGCAGGATGGGAAACTTCCTCATTGAGCAGCTAGCTGTGAGTCTAGTAGCACCTTAAAGACCAGCAAGATTTTGGGGGCATATGCTTTTGGGAGTTGCAGCTCCCCTTCTTCATCACTTACCTTCATCTGACAATGGGAATTTTGACTCTCTAAAAGCTTTATACCCTGAAAATCTAGATGGTCTCTCAGGTGCTACTGCAGGCCAACACATCTATCCTGTGAAACTATTTTCTTGGTTGATGAAGACTTTAATTATGCTCAGGTTTCCCATGATGTCTGAATGGAGGAACCTGGGCAAAGTGGAGTTTGTTTCTTTCCCATACACAAAAACCAAACTTCAAAACAGGGAATAAACTGAGGTTTAGAATACTGGTTTATCTATTCTATTATTTGTTTCCAGAGGCAGGGTGGATTAGTTTGTTCAGACACCTGCCCTTGGAAGTCCTACAGGGGAAGCTTGAGTCAAAATGCCAGAAAGCCTTCAGCTGCATTCCAAATACAAGGGAATGGGGAAGAGCAGGGAGGGGGGAGACATATTTTTGTCTCCCCTCCCTCTCTGTTGGCTCTCCAGGACAATTGGTTGGCTCCTGTGTGAAACAGGATGCTGAGCTAGGTGGCTCACTGATCTGATCCTGCAGGGCTCTTCCCATGTTCTTGTGTCTCAAGCCCAAATTCTATACTCTGTTCCACTTGTGTTCAGACCTTGTGCATTGTGGCTTAACTTGGTGACATAGGCTAGTACATATACATATAGCATTTAATAAATATTCAAAGTTATTTACTGTACAGTCTTTGCATTTCATAGCCTTTTCACCCTTCTGTGTGTCTTTTCCGATAATCTGCCAGCTTCACTTCATTTGTGTTTCGAAGTGGATATTAGGCGGAATTCTTACCTGCTACCTAAAACCTTTTTCCAGCTGTTTTCTAGCAGTTATTGTGCACATGAGGGGGGGGAAAGGGGATTGTTGATGCATGAGTTTTGAGTTTCTGGAATTCAGAAAACTAGATGGCTGCAATGTAGGTTTCCAAATAAATGGAGACTTTTTCCCCCGAATTGCACATGGAGGATGCAGGGTTCCTTATGGCTGAGTGGTGGAGCATCTGCTTTTGCGCAGATTTCTCAGGTTTAGTCCCCAGCACCTACAGTTAGGTAGGAGGTGATGGGAAAGACTAGAGACCCTGGTAAGCTGCTGCCAGTCAGAGTATGCAATACTGACATTGATAGAGCATGAGTCTATCTTGATTGAAGGCAGTTTCGTGTGCTGAAGCTTCGATTTCTGTCAAGCCCTTGTCTTCCTTCATGACTGAGACATAGTATCATCTGTAATGGTCTTCAGCCTTCCCCATACATCATGCAGTTTGCTTTTGGGGTTGCTTACAGAGCCCTTGATATAGGTTGGGGTGCAACTCAAATATGCCATTGCAAAGAGGGGAAAATCTCTTAAAGCTTTCTTTGGCAACAGTGCCAGAAAGGTTAATGGCAGGCTTGCTGTTCCTGCAGACAATTAGTGACATCTCGCTGACAACGCCACATTGAGCGGCTTTCCAGCCTCCCCCATCCCCCACTCCCCTTCCTGACCATTTCAGCTGTTTATTCGTAGACTTAACAATTGGAATTCTAACTGGAAGAGCCAGCTCCCCTTTCTGGCCTTTGACCTCCGGTTGCCTTGGAAACTGGATCCCGGGTAGGACTCTGTCAGGATGGCTCAGTCTGAATTCACAATCTCGAAACTCCCTGAAGACAGTTTTCCTCCACTCACTTCTTTTCCCTGTGGAAAGCAAGAACCAACTCTATTCTAAATCGACTATTGCTTTGATCTAGCAGGGCTACTCTTATGGTCATGTGAACCTCCAGGATTAGAGGCAGCATACCATTTACTTGCTGGAAACAAAAGAAAAGTATATGATATGATCATGCCCCTTCTGGGAGTGTTCCTAAGGCATCAGGGTGCTACAGGAAAGGAGCAGTGGTAATTACAATATTGGCAGTAGTTCAGCCTTGTTGGGGTGTATATATTGGCTTGCTGGATCCTTGCTCAGGACAGTCCCATACCTTTAAAGGCTCCAGTGCACCAAGTGAGGCTGCAGCCACTGTGCCTTTCCCAGCTGTATCCCAACCCTAGCTGTCTTCTCTAGCCTACTTGTGGCCTGCAAGGTGGGAGAGGACAGGGGCATGATTTATCTATGTACAGCACTGTTACTCCTGCTCTTCTAGTGGGTGGCTTACAAAGTCATTAAAAAAAGGCAGTAAAGCTTCTTTTTAAAAACACCCATTAAAATAACAAAGCAGCCAATAAAATTCAAGCAGATAAAAGCTACAGAGATCAAGCCAGTATTAAAACCAATAAAATAGTTGGATCCAGCAATTCAAAGCTTTTTGGAAAAAACTGTTAGGTGCAGCACCCAATCAAAGGCCATCTGGGACCACAGTTGCCTTTATGAAAGGCCTACAGTGAGGAAGTTGGGTCAGGGAGTTCCAGGAGTCACTGCTGTAAATGCCCTATCCCATATCCTCCTCAACCTCACCTTCTTTGTAGCAGGTATGCACAAAGAATGTGATGAAAGTTGAATTTCAGTTGCAAGCTGTAAGGGTAAAGATGGTTTTTCAGATATCCAAGATGGATATGAGGTTCAAAGGTCAACTCTTTGAACTGGATCAGGGAACAATACCAGGGAAACACAAGCGCCATGGCAGATGGCACCCTTGCCATGATACCATTTGATGTTTTATAGGTGATTCTTTATCCTGAAAAGCTGTGACTTCTGACCACAGCTGTTCGGCAGGATTGAGAGAGAACATTTGCTAACATATAACTGATTGTCAATGTGTACCCCTGACGTAAGGAAGAACTCCCCATCCATGCCAAAACTGAGTTTTTAAGATAATAAACAGGTTGTATCTGACTAGCTCTGAGTTTTTACAAGAAAGGGGCTATGCCTTGGTGATAGAAAGTCCCAGGCGCAGTCTCTAGCATCTCCAGTTAAAAGGATCAGGTGGGAGGTGGTGTGAAAGACTTTAATCTGAGACCCTGGGGAACTGCTCCTGTCAAAGCAGACAGTACTGATCTTGATAGAATAAGGATCTTACTCAGTAGAAGGCAGCTTTGTGCATTACGAAGGGGAGGGGCCGTGGTTCAGTGGTAGAGGACCTATTTTACATACAGAAGGCCCCAAGTTTGATTCTGGGTGTCTCCAGTGAAAGAATCTCAGTTATTAGTAGGGGTGCCTGGGATCTGGGAGAGTCACTGCCCATCAGAGTAGACATTTCTGAGCTAATTGCACATGGTAGATCATAAAGCAGCTTCATATGTACATATCTTTACCTGGAGGAACCTACCAGGATTGACCTCCTGTGGAGAGAGTAAATGTTTCTGGGTACTCTTTGAGATCTAAAGGATGGTTAGAATTGCATCAGCTGTACATTTTATAAATAGTCCAAATAATGTTTGTTATTTATTTTACTATGGATGGGGACCCAAAGCAGCTGATATCATTCTCTTCTCTAAACAGGGTAAAGATGTTTTGATGAGTTATAATTGGACCTGCCACTTCTGGCCTCTTCATATCAGGTGAAGCACTTGGGGCTTCCAAGGGCCTTTCCACAGGTTCTTCATGCTGTGCAATAAATACACAAGCATTTCTCATTTTGTTGCACATGGGGCCCTTGTAGCTGCCATCCCTGGCTGTTCTTCTATTGTGGGCACATCTCATTCTGTCAGCACTCAAAATGTAAAAAAAAAATTACCTTGGGGAAATGCGACCCTTCCTCACAAAAGAGCATTCATTGCTGCTGTTAATGAAGCAGACAACGTGCTTGAGCGAGCATAGCAGGTACCTTTTTTCCAGTCTTTCTATGATGGGATGAGTGTTAAGCGAGCCACATCTCTGACATCAGCCCCATTCCATGAATCTTTTTTCTCTACTTCATACCACCTCTGCAGTCCAACTCTTGTGACATCTGCTTGAGGTTGATTTCTTTTAAACAAGTTATGAGCAGCAGCTAGATTTTCCTTCAACTTCCTTCCTGCATTGCTGTTTTGCAGACCATTTATTATTTTTTTAAAATCACTTGGAATATGTACACTTCTCCCATGTTACAGCAAGCAGCTCCCCAGATTTGTTTTTAAAGGGGGATGGGCTTATCCCTCAGTGCAGCTGTCCTCTCCCCATTTCCTCCAAAATGATTACAGGTTTTGTAAGCCAGTGTGGTATAGTGGTGTGAGAGGGTCAGACTAGGGCAGGGGTCTCCAACGTGTGGTGTCTATGGGCACCATGGTGCCCTCTGACACCTTTCCTGGTCCCTGCCAAGTGTTTTTGGGAAGTGGGTGGGTCCATGTGGGACTTTG
Organism: Gekko gecko; assembly: GCA_029375565.1. Classification (NCBI taxonomy): domain Eukaryota; kingdom Metazoa; phylum Chordata; class Lepidosauria; order Squamata; family Gekkonidae; genus Gekko; species Gekko gecko. Next base: position 208,538,257 of record JAPDNY010000005.1, on the reverse strand, counting down.
GCCCAGCAAGGCTTGTGATTGGCCAGTGAAGATTTTATTGCTTGTGCCAATTTAAAATAAATCAAAACATTGCTTTGCAGCAGCTGCCACCACAGCACAAGGATCTTTGCTGTGTGACTGAAGGTAAGCTACAGCAGCCATTTTGCATCTGGCTCCGCCTTCTGTGTTAGCAATTTTGTGTCAGAATTCCAAAGGTGCCCAAAGGTCCAAAATAGGGTTGCCAGCTCTGGGTTGGGAAATACCTGGAGATTTTGTGGGTGGAACCTGAGGAGGGCAGAGTTTGGGGAGGGGAGGGACTTAAACTGGGTATAATGCCATGGAGTCCACCTTCCAAATCAGCTATTTTCTCAGGGTGAACTGAGCTCTGTCCCCTGGAGATCAGCTGTAACCCCAGGAAATCTCCAGCCACCACCTGAAGGTTGAAAGAAAGCAAACAATCATGATGTGTAGTGCAAAAAAAAGGTTCTTCACCAACTTGTAAATTCTTTTTTCAGTATTCAGTTTACTGGAAGTAATTCAAACACCATCAACACCAATGAACCATGCATATGACATCTCGTTTCATGTAAACCTTTATCAAAGTGGGTGGCGTTGAAATACCTGTATAAAGTTAATCCATTTGGCATTCACTCTAGACATATCTCGTCGTCACATTAATCAAATACATTAGGTACACACGAAACGTGATGTCATATGCATGGTTCATTGGTGTTGATGGCGTTTGAATTACTTCCAGTAAACCGAATACTGAAAAAAGAATTTACAAGTTGGTGAAGAACATTTTTTTTTTTTTGGCACTATACATCACGGTTGTTTGCTTCCTTTCAACTTCCATCCCGTGATCTCTCTCTTTGGTTTGCACCACCTGAAGGTTGGCAACCCTGATCCAAAAAGACTGGGAATCCCTGGACTAGAGTCTGAGACGCCCAAGCTCAGATTCCCACTCTGCCTTGGAAGTTTGCTGGGAAGAAAAGGGGCATATAAATGAAGTAAATTAATAATAAATGTTGTAGTTGATGGTACTGAGATGTGACTTCAGTTTGAGGCGGGGGGCATTCAACTACCCTTGCCCAGGCTGTTCTCATCACGATTTTGTGTTGTGGGAACACTGATGGTGCATTTTTGTCTGCCAAATAAATTCCAGTGAATCCTGACTATTTTGTGTGCATGTTGCAAACTGAACTTTGGTGTTCGGAAGCATGTAAGAATCTTCTGCAAATAGTGTTACAGTAGAATGGAGAAGAATTTGAAAAGCTGAAATGGCACACTTGTTGCCATTGGCTGCTTGAGGTTGGGCAAGATCAGCATGCTAAATATTAGACATAAGCAGCTTAAAATGAGTACTGAAACAGTTCCTAGATCATAGAACCATAGAATCACAGAGTTGGAAGGGGCCATACAGGCCATCTAGTGCAACTCCGTGCTCAATGCAGGATCAGCCTACAGTATCCGTGACAAGTGTTGGTCCAGATGTTGCTTAAAGACTGCCTGTATGGCCCCTTCCAACTCAGTGATTCTATGATCATAAAAGTGGTGCACCCGCCTGTGTGAAAAGGAACATTTTATACATTTTATTTATATACCTTATACCCGCCTGGGTGAAAAGAAACATTTTGGCCTGGTGCCTAAAAGAGGGTCAGCACTAGAGTTCCATAGGTGAAGTACCTCCACTGAAAAAGCCCTGTCTGTGATCTCCACCCACCTCACCTCTGAAGGTAGGAGCACAGAGAGCAGAGCTTGGGAGGAAGAAATTCCTGACCCAGGCAAGATCTTAACTGTTGGAGCTGCATGCAGGTGGAGCAAGCTACCTTGGGAGGCTCATGGAAACTTCTCACATTTTTTTCTTTGAAAACATTCATCTGGTAGGGGTTCTTCTGGTATAGAAAGTTGTGCTTCCATGTAGGGAATTTGACTAAATGATCCATACTCTCTAATCAGCTTACTAGGTATGAACAAATGAGTAGTGAGAACTCCAGTCCACAGCAGCAGCATCTGCCAAGGGAGCCCATTCCTTTAAAGAGCCATTCTGGCCACAGCTGAATGGTGGCAGTTTGGGGAGAAAGGCACAGCCCAGTGGGGCTTGGAATGGCTCCCAACCTATTTCAAGAGTCCAGAAGCAATATATGGGGGAGGGCTCTTCTGCCAAACTGCCTTTAGAAGAGCCTGGGAGGGGCCACTGAGGAAGCCCCTGGTTTACCCATTCCAAGCAGTGCAGAAGGGTAGCTGGCAGGTGTAGGAGGGGGAAGTTGCTCCTGAAACCCTTTCTCTCTCCATCTGGGACACAGTGCTGGGGTTTGGGACATCAAGCCTGGGAAGGTGGACAGAGTCTGGACACAGAGGCAGGCAGTACCCCTGCTGGGAGTGCAGAGGAGGCAAGAGGCAAATGAGCTGGGATTTGTTAACTTATGTCTGGTAGGTTAACCAGAGTAGGTTATGCAAACTGGTTTTGTGTAAGCTTTTAACACACCCTGAGTGAGCAGGCAGCAGCCCAGCAATGGCAGCAACTCAACACAAATGTTTTTGCTCCTCAAGACACTATGGCACAGCATTTTTGTAGAGACAGTGTGTTGTTTGGGTTCTGCCACCCGAAGCTGCTATTTCATAACAGTTCTCCCTAAGCCAGCCTTTGAGGCAGTTGGGCCAATTTTGGTAAAGCATGAAGATCACTTGGGCTGGTCCTGTCTCTCAGCCTAAGCTGCCTTGAATGGTTGTTGTAAGGATCATGGGAGTGCCCCACCCAACATATTCCTGAGCTCCTTGGAGGAAAAAAAGGTGTTCCAGTACTGCTTCCATGCCTGGCACACATGCCATTCCATGTTGGAATAAAATGAATGATGTGAACAGTTTGCCATTTCTTTGCCCAGTGTGTATAACAGCATGTTGCAATCCTTGCTGTTGTTTTGGCCTGTAGACAATCCTCCAAGAGATGGCTTAGGCTGGTTTTGCTGGTCAGCTGTCAGAACTAACCTGCTAGCTTACCTGCAGGTATCTAGTATTTCACAGGGTGTCCTTGGCAACTTCATTACCACCTATGATATTCTGGTCACTTAGCTCCTAATGAGCAGGAATCTTCAGGACCCAGGCAGGCAGGGGGAGGAGAGAGCTGAGATTTGCTGAAACCCAGAAGGAGCTTTGTGAGTCAGCCCTGCCATGTGTGAATCTTGCAATGGACTGCCTTGCATCTTCAGACTCCTGCTTCATCCCCCTCCCCAACTGCCCCAAGTGGGCAGTGTTCTGGGGCATCTACAGTCGCAGCAGCACTTTTGTTGGCTAGTCTTCCTTGGCAATGAAGATACCTTTATTCCAGGCTCCGGAGGGACATTTTCATTGCATTTGCAGTGGGACTTTCTTCTATGCTCCCAGCCTTCTTTAAGGCTATTGGAGAAACTGGACTCCCTTTCCCACACTCTGCTCCCAGCCATCTTGCCCCCCCCCCTTGTGTGCAACCTGAGCCCGAAGCATCTGCTAGCCTCTTGCCCACAGCTGACATTCCAGCTTTCCCACCTCCTCTCTCTTTCTCTCTCCCCCTCCCCTTTTCCTCTCTCATCTGCTTCCCCCTTACCTCTCCTCCCTCCCACTACTGTCGTCTCCCCCCCCACCCCCCACTTTGCAACCTGCTCACTATGGATTTCCTTCAGGGCTTTAAGCCTGATTTGGCTTCCAATTTCTCTTCTCCAGGCCAAGCATCTTCTCCCCCCTCCTTCTCATCCATCCTCCTGCTCTCTCTTTTCAGAGATTTGAAACCTGGAGCAGAGGTAATGGGGAAGGGCAGGATTTTTATCCAAACACCAAGCCCTTGTCCTCCACTTTCAGTGCTGGTTCCTTTCTGCCTTTTGGAAGGAAAGAGAAAAAGTCCCTCCCCCTCCAGTTTTTGGCAGAGCATCAATCTTGCTCTTCATTGCTTCCCATGGAACTAGCAGTGGAATGAATGGCAACTCCACCCCCCCTTTTCCCAGCTACCTTTTGCCCTAGTGCTTAGACCAGCAGTCTTTTTATTTTCTTTAATCACAGGTGACTTTCTGAAATATGTGCAGCACTGAAGCCTCCCCCACACACACACATAGTAGCCTCTCTGGACTGGGGGTGGGTAGGTATCCAAGGGTGTGAGTTCTTGTGCCGCAGGGACAAACATGGCATTCTCCATAGCGATGTGTTGGCATCCCACAGTGCTTTGCCTAGGGGCTTCAGCAGGAACTAGGCATACTGTGGAGCAGCTCGGAAAATTTTCCACTAGAGTAAAATTCAGAGGGAAGGTGGAAAGTATTTGGCATGAAATTCCCCTCCCTTTTCCTTGCCCAGGTTTTCCCCTCATGCCTGCGCTAGACAGTTTGCAATTCTACTCTGCCTTGCCATGTGCTCTTTCTGTGGCAAATGCCACCCTCCTTTGCCTCCTAATCCCCAAACGATATCACATCATGCTGTTCTGCACCCAAATGCACTTGTCTCTGTCCTGCCCAGAGATGAATCTGTTCTCTGAATCCAGGGTGCATTGGGCTGCAGCCAGCTAAGTCTGCAGTACAGTAAATATTGCTGTTGTATCCTCCAAGGAGAGGATGATAGGCTGCAGACAGCTGCTTCAGTGCTAGACAAGACAGGGGCTGAATCTCCCCCTCTCTTAAAAAAAGATCTTCAGCCACTCCATAGTGACCTTGGATGTAGTTTCTACCCAAATGAGACGTCATCAGGTTCTGTCATGCAGTGTGGGTGGAGGTTTGTGGCCAACGGAGGTGTGAACTCTTCCAATTTAGGGTGACAGACTCTGCTAGGTCACACCAAGGGGGCAGAACTTCCTGGAAAAAGGGTGTATAACCCTGGTCCCTTTTGCCAATGTCAATTTTGCAGGAAGAGATTGTTGCAATAGAATCAGCTGTACCAGGTTTATATCAGCAATCTAGTGTTTTTGTAGTGAAGGCAGCCTCCACTACAGTCTCCCAAGCTCTGTTTAACACTTGCAGAGATTTCCTTAAGTTGCCCCTTTTTCTAAGGGGTTTTCTCTTGGCACAGAATTGTCAATTTGGTTTTTGCACAGGAGTATATCTCACAAAAATCTCTGTGATTTTTGGCTCCCAAAATTCACAAGAAGTTCAGCTAAAGGCCTGCAACCTGCCTATGCGGCCTTCCAATGAGGCCATAGCTAGACCACACAGATTTTAATAGCCATTCCATCTCCCTTGGAATCCCTGGAAACTGTGGTTCTTTAAGGAGTGTGTGATTTCTAACACACTTTTTAGTATTTTTCCCTTACTACAGTTACCAGGGTTCTTTGCAGGGAGACAGTTTAATTAGCTTAAAATCCCTTCAAGTTTGTAATAAAAGTAGGACCTGAGCTTTGAGTTCAGAAGATTTGAACTTGTTGAGGTGGGGAGCCAGTTTGGTGTAGTAGTTAAGAGCAGCGGACTCTAATCTGGAGAATCGGGTTTGATTCCCCACTCCTCCACTTGAAGCCAGTTGGGTGACCTTGGGTCAGTCACAGTTTTCTCAGCCAAAAATATAAACGTAGCTGACCACAAAAAAGAGCTAGAGTTTCAGGCTCCCAGACAATCTTTGGATCTCCTGGCTATACTACACCCACTGCCATATGGTAAGTAATTATTTGGGGCTGTGGCTATGGGGCAGAGCATCTGCTTTGCATGTTGAAGGTCCTAAAATTCCCAGTGTCTCCACTTTAAAAAAGAATGAGATAATAAGTGATGGGATAGACTGCTACCTGAGACCCTGGAGAGCCTCTGCCATGCACAGTAGACAATACTGACCTTGAGAGACCAAAGGTCTGACTTCATATAAAGTGTCTAGGAAGACACAGTGGCTTAGTGCTTGATGCAGAAGGTCCCAGGTTCAACCCCTGGCATCTCTAGTTAAAGGGATCAGAGAGTAGGGTGGCATGAGACCCTGGAGAGGCACTGCAAGTTAAATAGACAAGACTGAGCTATATGGGCCAACAACTAGGGGTGTGCAGGAACAAAAATTGGTATTTTTTTCAGACCCCAAATACCAATACCAGTATAGTATAGATATCTGAAAATTTTTGGATATCCAAAAAAATTTGGGTCCATTATACCCTATGCAGCCATTGTAGTCAATGGCAAAAATCTTCTAACAAGTTTTCAGGAGGCACCAAATTTGGACTTTAGCTGCTGGAGCCTCTCCCCAAAAGACCCCCAAAGTTTTGAAAAGATTGGAACAGGGAGTCCAATTCCAGGGGCATCTAAAGAGGGTGCTCCCAATTCTCCATTGTTTCCTATGGGGATAGGAAAAAGGCAGGCAGCAGACAGTGTCTCCCCAAGAATCTCTCTGTAAGAAAGCAAGTGAGATGTGGTGGTGGTGTTGAGGGGGCATGTTTGCCAGGCCAGCAGCAGAACCTGTGCAGTGTGCCCCCCAGAACCAGCACCACTGTGCCAGTCAGTGACCAAACCCAACTGGACTCAGTTCAGATCAGAGAATCTCTGCAGCATAAACTGAGGGAACATATTTGCCAGGCCAGCAGCAGCAGAACCAGTGCAATGTAGCCCCCAGAACCTGTGCCACTGTGCCAGTCAGTGCCAAACCCAGCAGAACTCAGGTCAAATCAGAGAATCTCTACAGCATAACCTGAGGGGGCAGAACCTGTGTAAGTTAGTAATAATCATCACACAAGAAGCCCTGCCCACTAATGCCTCAGAAAGTGAGAGGGAGGGGGTAGTATCTCTCTGTCCACTGATACTCCTCTCTCACAGCAGTACACCAACACCAGCCATCACTGCCTGCCTCAGTGGAGGAGGCTTAGCCTACGTGCAGCAGCTGTCCTTCATCACAGGCTCTCCCTCCCTTTCCCACCTCACCCAGCAAAAGAAAATTAATTTTAAATAAACAACATTCATTTACATTCATTATTTCTAGTGATCCTGTGGGTTCTGCTGGTTTCTGGCTGCTTGGCATCTACCCTACTCTACGTTGTTCAAACAGATAACAATTTTTGTGATGCTGTTTCAATTTCAGCATGCAATTTTGTTTTGGGGTGTTTGGCAGTATAACTTAGGTGCATACACACACCACCCTCAACATCACCCTGCACTGCATGTCGGCTACCAGGGTTCTGTGGAGGTATTTCTGCTGCAGGTGGGATGGATGGAAGTGGGGAGATTGGTGGGGCATTTCTGTGCCAATCAAAATGGTAATGGCTCTGGCTGCTACTTCTCCCTAGGCTCTCTAGGTTTAATCATGGGAAGAGCATTGTAACCCAGCTTCCCAGCACAGACTGAGAGGGGATTGCAGGCACAAGTATGTGTGCTCGCTTCAATCACCCTCAAAGTCTAGGACCAGGAAACTGAACAGTGGCAAGTTGATCTTCAGGACAACCAACTGCTCAACTGACCAAGGGAGCAGGCGTGAGCGATGTGAGCAGACAATGTCGCCCACATGGGAAAAAATGCGCTCACTCTGCACGCTCATTGTAGGGCATGAGAGGAGCTTCTGGGCCACAGCAGAGAGGTGTGGCCAGACAGCCTCCTTCATGACCCAATAGTTCAGTGGGCAGGTTGCCTGCGACTCGTAGGGCTCCGCAAGGTACTCCCTCACGATCATAACCACTGTGTCCTCTCTCATGCACCTGCCGCTCCCAGGAGAGGGGCCAAAGATCCACCCGATAAGTGCCATCTCAAAAGTCGTCACGGCGGGAGCTGTGGGGTGGACACTGCCTAGCAGGGGAGTGGGGGATGAACAGCAGTGGAGCTGCTGGCACCCCCCCACTCCCTCAGCTTATGTCAGCGTGACCCTCTTGGCCTACATGCACTCAACTTGCCAGGAGAGCTCATCTCATCATCGAGTGAACTTGTTGGCCTGCTCAGCGATCCTGCCCTTGATGCATGGGTCACACATGATCACCATCATGTAGACCTTCTGCCGGAGCATAGACCAAAAGCGTTCCTTGAGTCCGCTTTGCAGCCTTCTTATCAGCACGCACACCACTGAAACCATGTCTGCAGCTGGCTCCAGAAACAAGGCCAAGTCCTCACGGGCCATGTGGACCATGGAAATGACCAGAGCCAGACTTGCCGAGTCAGATGAGAGCATTTTTGTGTAGCTCTTAAAGGGCTTAAGAACTATCACAGTCTGAGAGATGGTCAAACAGTCCTCCTGGTTGAGCCGGCTCTCTTCACGAATGACCCCGCTCTCAGAGATCAGGGCAGTCAGGGCGCTCTCCTGCTCCACCAAGTGTTCAAGCATGACACAGGTGGAGTTCCAGCGAGTGGTGACGTCGCCCAACAGGCGGTGCTCGGGCACTCCTGTCAGCGCCTGCTTCTCGCACAGCACATAGGTGTCCTTTGTACTGCAAGAGAAGTGACTCACAGTGTACCGGTATTTCTGGAGGAGATACCAGAAATCACGAGTCGCAGTGTCCAGACTGGGATTCTCTACAGAACCCAACTCCAAAGCATCCTTGACCACAAGGTGGAGAAGGTGGGCTGCATAGTAAATGCACATCAGGCCCAGTCACTTTGTCACTGCCCTAATTTCGAGCCACCATCGGTCACCACAAAGCCCCTGGTAATGTGCACTGTCTGTTGATGGTGGCCTTGATGTTGTCCGCCATGTGTGACCCATCAAGTTTCTCAATGTGGAGCAGAGCCTGGCAGTAGCCAGCCCGGTGGCCCTGACCCTGCCTGACACTGGTTTCCCCTCCCTCACCCAAAATGGTTGGTTGCCACCAGTACACAGTCAATGAAAAGTATGAATCATGCACCTGACAGGAGGTCCAGACGTGAAGTGCACATATCTCCCATGAGCACAGGTCAAGTGTGCCTTCATGGGGTCCCTATTAGCCCTGTACAATTAGGGCATCACGGTCCTGCTCAGCGTGGTGCAAGCAGGGGGCATGTACCAGGGATAAGCATCCTGGAGCAGCCTGTGGAAACCAATGTCTTCGATCATGGAGAAGGGACACCCGTCTAGAGCAAGCATCTCAGCAATGAGGTGAGTGACCTTCTTGCTAGCCTGCTGCTCCCCCCCCTTAGGCACTCTAGTGCCGACATCACCAAACGTCTCCATCAGAGATGCTTGGCGTCCCTGCCCCGTCCCTAATGCGGAATGCGCAGAGAGAGCACTGGAGGTGGTTGCAGGATGACTCACCTCCTGGCTGGCTGGCGGTGGCCACTTGGGCACCCCAGCAGCAGCCTGTCTCTCCCCCTGAAGAAGCACCACCTGGTGCTGCTTCTTCAGATGGTTCCGCAGCCTGGAGGTTGAGAGATGGGTGATGTTCTTCCCTCGACTTAGCCAGGCCCTACACAGCTGGCACTGTGCAAAGCGGGGATCCTCTGTCACCCGGAAGTGGTTCCAGACTTCAGAGGTGAAGGGACATTCACGCTGACTAGCAGCCATGGGCATCCCCGGAGCTGCCTTCTGTGAGGAGCTCAGGCCAGACACTCAGTGTCTTTGGGGGGCAGGAAGAGATGGCTGAGCAGGGAGAAGGGGTTGAGATGGCAGGCGCTTGGGGCACACCACCTCCATCTCTTCCTCCTCTCCCAGCCTCTCCTCCTGTCCCTCAGGAGGCCTGCACCTAGAGAAACCAGAGGAGTGGGCTGGCCAGCCAGTTTCTCCTCCAGTTCCTCTAGAACCCTCTTAGTCCGTGGAGTGAGCTCTGAAAACAGAGTGTCCCCAAAGCTCAACCCCAAAGACAGCTCTTGCTGCCCCTTCTCCTGCCACTGAGCCTCAACAGCTCTGCTGGGGCCACCCCAGGAACATCCTTCTTTGGGAAGAGAGCCAGGCGTGGCTTCTTCATAGCACCACTCTGGTCAGAGATCAGAGTGGTGCCAAGATGCTCTGTTGTGGTCCTGCGCTGAGGTGGGGAGGAAAGCGAGGCTCTCCTTCTCTCCCTCCCCTCCACCCCTCTGGTCTTTTCCTTAGCCTTGCCCCCAGGGCCCCTCTGCATTCCCTTCCTGTCGCTCATGTTGCCCCTGGCCAAACTCAGCCTAACTTGTGGGGAGGGTATTGGACACCTAATGTACCTGCACTATCACTTGACCCTAAAACAGCCTCACGCCTTTTTATAAACCCTCCCACCCAAAAACTAGGTTTTTGTTTCTTTCAGTAGAGCCTAACCTAACCTTGCTGCAGTTCGGGTTTTCACTTTTTTTCTTGTTTTGTTTTTTAGAACTAGTGAATTCCTGCACTGACCATGACTATGGTTTAAAGATTATCCTTGAGATGTTGGAAACCTTTGTAAAAGTTTTAGGGTTTTAAACTACTCTTAGGAGGTGCTCCCTAATTGAAACACACAGGCTAAAGGAGAAAAATGCCTGGCTTCACTAAAGTTCAGTCAGAGCACAAACAACACAGCACACTACTTTTTTAAAAAGTTATACACTACTTAAACCTCTGTTTTATGAGATGAAGACAAACCTGGCCTCTTTTTGTCCTCCTAGCACTGGCCTAGTTAAAAGATAGAACAGCTAAAACCCTATACTGAGATTTATTTAAAAATATTAGTTAAAAATTAACCTGAAACTTTTATTAAAAGCCTATTTAACAATGGTGCAGCAGCTAAACCAGAAGCACACACAGAGCAGTGATCCCTATGCCTAAAAAACTGAAAGCCAAAAGTCCACTCCACACAACAACAAAACCTGCTAAAAGGCACAGTGACATAATAGAAGAACCACTAAAAGGCAACAGAACCTAGGCCCTAGGCAGAAGGCCAAGTAACCCCTCCCCCCCCAAAAAAAAAACAAGCCCAGCAAAGAGCAAACACAAACAATACAAGGAACTTAAAAAAATTGAACCTGCAAAAGCAGCAGAACCAAAGGACAAAAAGAAACAAAAGCTAGATAGCCTGGGCCCCAGCCCAGGCAGAAGGCCTACTCCCACCCACCCCCCTCTCAGAAAAGCCCCAACAATAAGCCAATGAATTAAAATGAAGCACAGTAAAAAATAAATAAATAAACTGAAAAAAACAAACAGGCTGGCAAAACCACAAACTAGAAGTACCTCCCCCCCAAAAAAAACCCAGAAAGAGGCCTGAGAGCCAGTTTGATGTGAGAGCCAGTTTGGTGTAGTGGTTAAGTGTGTGGACTCTTATCTGGGAGAACTGGGTTTGATTCCCCACTCCTCCACTTGCACCTGCTGATGTGACCTTGGGTCAGTCACAAGCTCTGGCACAGCTGTTCTCTCAAGGACAGTTTCTGTCAGAAGTTCTCTCAGCCCCACCTACCTCACAGAGTGTCTATTGTGGGGAGGGGAAGGGAAAGGAGTTTGTAAGCTGCTCTGAGACGCCTTTGGGCAGTGAAGGGCGGGGTATAAATCCAATCTCTTCTTCTTCTTCTTCTTCTTCTTCTTCTTCTTCTTCTTCTTCCTCCCACCACCACACCAACCCCAGGCCCCAACCCACCAACTCACCAACTCACCAGAAATAATGACATTTTTAAAAAGTGGAGCTAATAAATCAAACCAGTGTGATGTCTTCAGTCTTCAGCCTTGATCCAAGGTAGTCCAAGAAGTCAGCTCAGCAGGCAGCAACAGGGAGGAAAGCAGGCTCAAGAAGCAGGGGCTGAAGTTGAAGGCCAGCCAGCGACATACAATCTCCAAGCCAGGCTCTCTCTCACCAGCAGCAGCAGGAACAGGAATGGAGTCAGCCAGCCAGAGAGTCTGCTTTTATGCTCTCTGGGCATACACAGAAGGATTTCAAAAAAGGAACAACCTTCTGTGATTGGCCAGAGAGCAGATGCCAGAATCCTATTGGCCAGTGAAGCAAGCTAGTAGCTGGGCTTCAACAACTGAAGCCAGCAGCAACAGCAGTCTTGCAAAAAGTTGCAAGCTGCAATGTATTTTGAAATGCATTGCAGTGATTAGCTGTCTGCAAGGTCCCTTCCCCCCTCCCCCCTGGAAACCAGAGGAAGAGGTGGGAAAGAGGCTAAAATGGCGGGAAAACCCAGCAGAGTGGCACCCTTTAAACTTTAAATACCCCCAGTGCCGTTTTTCGGTATTCCCCCAAAAAGCCGGCATTTATTTTTCGGCTTTCCGAAACAGCTCAGGGAAGCTGTTTCGGATGTTTCGGAATGCCAAAAAGCAAAAAAAAAAACAAAAAGGGGGTTTGGGGGGGAGGGTTGGGTTGGTAAACCCAAATGCACATGCCAACCAACAACCTGACTCGATATAAAGCAGCTTCATATGTTTGTCAACCTGGACCTCCCACCCTGTACCACTCTGACCTTTTCCATGCCATTGTTTTCTTCTCTTTGTCCATCCTCGCACATGCTGCAGTTATGAAAGTCAGCTCCTCCATTTCAGCCTCTTTCTAAAGACCAAGGTAGCCTTGTCCTATTGTTCGCTTGGGGTCCTTTTGTATTGGTGACAGGGTGATTTTTTTAAAATAAACTATTCCACTGTTTTAGAATTAAATAATCCATTGCTCTACCTCCTGTGGCAGTGAATTCCATGTGTTAATCACTCTTTGGGTGAAGAATTACTTCCTTTTTTCCATTCTAACCTGACTGCTCAGCAATTTCATGGAGTGCCCAGGAGTTCTTGTATTGTGAGAAAGGGAGAAAGGTACTTCTTTCTCTACCTGCTCTGTTCCCATGCATAATCTTATAAACCTCAATCATGTCACCCCTCAGTTGTCGTTTCTCCAAGCTAAAGAGCCCCAAGCGCCTCAACCTTTCTTCATAGGGAAAGTGTTCCAACCATTTTATCATTCCAGTTTCCAGTTTGGACCCCATCGATGTGTATTTATAGTTAGGATTTTTGGCTCCAGTGTGCATCACTTTGCACATGGCCACACTGAACCCCATTTGCTACATTAATGCCCACTCGCCCATCCTCGACAGATCCCTTTGGAGTGCCTCACAATCCTCCCTGGTTGTCATCACCCTGAACAACTTCGCGTCATCTGCAAATTTAGCCACTTCACTGCTTACTCCCAACTCCAAACCATTAATAAACAACTTAAAAAGCATCAGACCCAGTACTGATCCCTGTGGTTACTGCTTACCACCCTCCACTGAGAACATTGCCCATTTATACTCACTCTCTGTTTCCTATTAATTAGCCAGTTTTTGATCCACAAAAAGACTTGTCCTTTTATCCTGTGACTATTGAGCTTACTTTAGGAGCCTTTGATGAGGAACTTTATCAAAAGCTTTCTGGTAGTCAAGGTAAACAACATCTTAAACTGAAATATTCAATTACAAAAAAACATGGTTTAAATGCTATATCCTTTCAGATTTGAAGATTTATATAGAAATTGTTTTTATTTGAATGCTTATAAAATTCAAAGGATGAACTTTGTTTACATTGTTTAAAGTTAAGAAAGAAAATTATTGATATGCTGATTTTAGCATGCCCAAAGATCTGTGTATGAAATCCCACAGACATGGTTGTCCACTGAATTTCAACAGAATTGTAACTCTTGTCTACAAAGCACATCATTTTCATTGTCATTCTGTGGCATCACTTGTGCTAGGTAGAATAGAAGAGGTGACCTGCTGGCTCAGAGTAATGGTCCATCGAGTCTAGCATCCTGCTTCACACAGAGGAAAATCAGTTGCCCTGGAGGGTCAACAATTACAGTGTAGAGGTCAAGTCCTTCCCTGATGTTACTTAACTCCATATCAGATTGGTGATTTCAATATTCCTGTGAGAGATGTATAAATGATAAAAAAATTGGTTTTGATTTGACATATCTAATCAGGTGTATTTATAACTTAGACAATACTGACCTTGATGGACCAATGGTCTGATTCAGTATAAGGTGAGTTCATGTGTATTTCCACCTACTGCAGTTTAAACTTTGTTGGTTGTAAAGGTGCCACTGGACTCAAGCTTTGTTCTGTTCACTCACACAGTTCCTAAGGATAATCACCTTAAAAACCTTAATTATAACTCTGAAACTGTCAAGCTTGCATAATATTTTGTTGGTAATAGCTTTCATTCATTTTTTTATGAAACAATAAATTGTTAGAAATAGAACACAGAAAAATAAAACACTAGAAATTTTTCTGTTCCACATCTCTTTGATGGTAACATCAGTTTCCCTACTGCATACACTGGGGCTTAAAGCTACCAGGAAGACACTTTTCAGGAGGAGAAAGTTAACTCCCCCCTCCCCCCTTTCACCAGCACCATGCTCACGATCCACCTTGGGAACTGATCACATTCATCAGCATCATGTGTAGCTGCACCAAACATTTAGCAGTTTTATTTTTTGGTGGTATAAAAATCAGTGATTTTGACAGGATACTGAATCTCCCCCCCCCCCAGCTGTGGATATTTGCCTGCTTTCAGTACTGCTTGATGCTGTTATTTCCTCACTGACTGCTGTTTCCTCCTTCCTGAATTATTCACATGAGTGATTCCCCCCTAATGAAAGATCCTGTAGCAGACATGGTAATATTACAGCTCTACAGCTGGCATCTGATGACTTCACCAATAAATTTTAAAAAGAGTGTGGGCCAACACAGCCAATAAGATTTGGTGTTGTGGTGACATCGCTACAAGGAATGGAGAGCAAGTGCAAGTAAGGGTAATTCAAACAAATAAGCAGATCTTTGGGTCAAGGCAGCGCAAAACAGTTTCTGAAAAAGGAAAGCTCTATTGTAAAAATATTACTGTGGAATGCATTCCTGCAAAATGCACTATGCAGGATTTGCAAGGCATTTGCCCTATCAAAAGCTATTTCAAGCAACCTCTGTGCATATACATACAGTTTAGAAAACAGTCAGTTGGGCTCGGAAGAGTGTAACTATAATTAGGACACAGCTGCAAATCGGGAGATGTGCATGGAAATTAGTAAGACAAATAAGAAGCCAAAGACAAATAGGTGGGTTCTACATCATTATCATCATCATCTGGCATTGTGTATAGTGTAGACAGGAGATCCTGAGATTTTCTGATAGGCAGGAGTTCTAGCGCTTTTAGCATTATGCACCATTAGGTGGCAAGCTAGACTTGTTTTTAAGGCAAGAGATGTTTCAGAGGTGGTTTGCCATTGCCTTCCTCTGCATCACAACTCTGGTATTCCTTGGAGGTTACCTTCCCAAATATTAGCCAAGGCTGACCCTGCTTAGCTTCGGAGATCGGGCTAGGCTGGGCTATCCAGGTCAGTGTGGTTCTAGATCAAATCAAGCCTGAACTCTCCCTAGAAGCTAAAATGGGCAAACTGAGGCTATCATACTTTGGTCACATTATGAGAAGACAAGAGTCATTGGAAAAGACCATAATTCTAGGAAAATAAGAAGACCCAGCATGAGATGGATTGACTCAATCAAGGGCAGCCATGGTCCTCAGTTTGCAAGACCTGAGAAAGGATAGGACATTTTGGAGGTCATTGATTCATGGGGTTGCCATAAGTCAGAAGTGGCTTGACGGCTCTTAACCCATATACACACACAAGTCAACAAGTACAGCTCAATATGATTTTGCATCTCTAAGGCAAAAGATCAAAATCTGTGTGAGATGCCCTAAGTTATGCTAATTGAATACATTCTTTGGGGAGGGAGAGTTCTGTTGAACAATTTGGTTTTCCTGAGTGCACAGCTCACATACCTCCAAACAATGCATCCTTCCCGGATCTCATATAGTTGCTTTTTTATTTCTGTGCACATTTCCCTCTTAGCTGAAGCTCTTTCAGATCATTCTCTTCAAATATCAGCATAAGCTATCTTCTTTTTCTTCTTTTGAAAGCCATTCCTCTGTCATCCCTCTGCAGCTGCATTCTTCTCAATTAGAAGAGGTAATGGAGCAGTTTATGGGCTTCCATGAAGTGGTGGCTGATTGACAGATTGCATATGATCGGCATAGGGCCTCTGGTTGCAACTTCTGTTTTTCCAGTCCAAATTGCTAGTGAGTTCTTCAGCAAAAGGAAGAAAGGGAAAAGTCTTGTTTGTTTTGATCTGTTGAGAGGATTGGGCAAGAAGTAATGGATTGAAGGGCAGCAACTCTGTGGCTGGATGTGTTTATAATATGCTTGTGCAGTGTAAATGTCTGGTCTTCTAAAGGATGATACATCTGGATATAAAAAGCTGCCTAGTCCACTATACTCTTACCACTATACCATGCGAGTTGTGGGGGCAATGGCTCAGGCACCATGGTCCCTTTGTAACAACTGACCACATGATTCTCACACTCTCTTGAAGTCTTAATATTAATTTACAAGATTGAACTATCACTTTTCCGAAACGTTTCAAGACTCCAGACAACAGAATAAAACTCAGCCAGATGGTTGCCATGTCCTTCCTGGCAACAGGGGTGGGGTGGGGTGGGGGGTTACACTCTGACAGTGCTTTCTGTGCACACCAGAAGTAACATCGGTGTGTTGCTAGCAATACCAGTGGCACTCTGGCATTTGAGTAAAGCACTGTGGTTTTGCACTGACATCACTTTCAGGCGCACAGGGAGTGACATCACGCCAGGACATTGCTGATGCCCCACCACCACCATTTGAGCAGTGGTGGGGAGTGCCTCCTGGGGGTAGAGGATCCCCTGCCCCCAGCAGGGGCTTGGCATTCTTAGCCATCATCTTTTAAAAAAACATTACAGTAAACCAAAGCTGGAAGCCACGGTGATGAATATTTTTTTAAAACACTAAAATATGAACATATGAAAAGGGGAGGGTCTAAAACCTTACTCCAGAGTTTGGTTTCAACAGCCATATCGGTTCAAACTGTTGGGGAAAGAGTGTTTTCACTATTTGGCTTGTCTGTAAGGATGAGACCAATCAGACCCACTTGCATTAGCAGGAGCAATGCACAAGCCAGTACTGTGCATCACAGCAGAGCTACTGGGGTGCCCCTGTCCTCCACTTATGAAAGCTTTCTGGTTATTGGCAATGATGGGATGCTTTGGGTGACGAAATTGTAGTGACCTTTGGACCGATGATCCATCTTGCTTGCTGAGGTCTCACAGTAAGAACAATATTTCCTAATGCCTACTACCTTTATCCAGAGATGCCAGAGACTGAAAGCAACCTTACCCACAAAAGTGCTCGATGCATGTGAAATAGAAAGAACCAGTGGCTTATACCTTCCCAGGGACAACCAACAGCAAGAGCTTCACACTCTCTGCAACTCTTAACATGGCCTTGTCTTTAGGATAATTCTCTCTTCCTTACACCACTAGAAATGCTAGGATTTAGGGGCACAGGGACAAGGCCTGTAATAAGGTCTAGCAACTTGCCTACCTTGTTTATGCCTGATTAAAGCATTATTTCAAACAGGGCCTGTAGGAATGGCTCTCCCTTTAAACAGCAGACCTCAGCTGAACAATAATCTTAGGAGTCTGTTTTTTCCTTCCTACCTTTTTGATGCAATCTGTCCCACATTAATCTGCTTGCCAGTTAAGAGCAATATCTGGCCCCACTTTGAGCCGCTGGAAAAGGAGAAGAGAGGCCAGAACTTTCGCATTCTCTGTCATGACCCCCACTGAGCTGGCTCTGGACTCTGGTTCAGAAGCCCCTGAGGAAGAAGAGCCTAAGGGCCTAGGGAAGAGTAGGAAGTTCCAGAGGACCATCGTAGGTAGATGCCCCTTGTCCATCTGCTCCAGAACTTGCCCCTGAGGAACCTGCACTGGGAGCTCCTCTGCCACAACTTCCCTCTGCCCTACCAGGTTCAGAGGCAACTAGGTGCCAGTCTAGGACTTGGTTCACAAGCCCACCAGAATCTGCCTCCACCTGGTAAGAGTATCAGAGGCAGCAGACTCATGCCAAGACAACACAGCAAAGGCACAGTACCAGGCTGGCAGCCCATGCTCCATCTCCTGGGTCAGATCATGGTAGATGTAATCCTTTGCAGCATTCTAGCCTCAGTTAGACCTGGATAAGTTGAGTCTGGGTGCTGCTTCCAGAGCAGGTGGAGCTGCTGTCCTCTCAGCCTATTTAAGCCCTGGGCTGAGAAGGGAAGCTTGCTGGATCAACTGGTCCACTAGGGGCAAGACTGTGCACCAATTTCACTTCCTTGCCTCCAGTGCCAATTCCAGACGGCCAGCCAGCACCTGTTGACACCCGCAAGCCTTGCAGTCTAGACCTAAGGAAACCGGACAGGGTCTGTCTGCACCATACAGGACATTCTCCCCCTCCTTTTCTCCACCTTGTGGCCCCATTCATTTCCAGGAGTTTAGCTATCACTAATCCACCAGCAGTGCAGGACGATGAATGTAGCCCAGACCGCCCTGCTGGTGGCCAGACCCAAGCCAACCTCAGCTGGTAGTATCACCAGCAGTGACTTGGAAGGAGACTGGCAGAGGCTTCGATCCACCAGAAGGCTTCTCAGGTGGGAAGTCTTCTTGAGAAGGCAGACTATAAATGCTGTAAAATTACAATTGTCTCCCATGTAGTCCAACATACTCTCTGAAACCTCCAGGAATAGAATGAGAGGGATGTTGAAGGTCCCAAAAGGCAGAGTAGGTTTAGAAGTGGGCCCCACCTCCACCAGGCTGAGTACAGTTGTGCCAGGTAATACAACAAGATCTTGATCATTCTGGTAAAACTGGCATTCTGGGCTTAATCCACGTGGTTCTGGGGTTCAGACATAAAAGCAACTAGAGAAGGAGAGAACAGGATGAGTCCTAGTCTGTGGGTAGCAGGAGGCCCAGTGAGAGCTTCTGATTGCTTGGCAGGGCAGTAGGGGTCTGTTGGGAAAACTTCACAGGGCGGGAGTCATCAGCCAAGGGAAAATGCTCTTAAGAGTTGATAAGTTTGCTGACATTTTAGTTAATTTTCTCCTGTGATTCTGATCAGTATCAAGGTAGTTCGGCTAAAAGGCTTAGAAATGCTCATATTCTTGGAACATGGAGGTGCATAGACACGCCTCTGCAGAATTTGTACGTCAAAAACCCAAACTGCACATTTGGAAAAGCCAAATCAGGCATGTCCATTGAAAGCAAGAGAACTAAATGACGCAACCATCATGTTATTGTGTTATTGATTTACTCCAAAACCACGCTGCTAATCTCCATTCACCATCAGGAATAGTAACAATTTATTTGAACCAATACAGCCCTAAGTAGGCTCAAGCAAGGCACTCTCTTCTCATGATGAAACTATAAAAAAGAGAAAAGAATGGAGGCATGTGAGCGAGGAGTACAAGAACAATTGCTGGCTGTTCTAGACCATGGATCCCCCATCAAAGCCCATTTGAATCTTTGTTCATTCTTGCAGGTTTCAGGGTCTTGCCAGATGGGAGGAGGGGGTCCCTGCTTTGACCACCCCAAAAAGATGGTGCTGAGAATCATGGGACCAACAGGGACGAAAGCCGTGTTGTACAAGTAGGGAGGATTGGGCAAAAAGGGATCCAGCCTGACCTCTGCAGATGGACATATATAGGTGTGAATGCTTCTCTCCACAAAATGTAGCCTAGCTTCCTCTGTGATGGGGTAGTTTTCTGTATGTTTCTGAACAGAGAGGTTTTCTATCAGGCAGCCCTGTCTGCAATGTTACAGCCCAGCCACGGGCTTAATACCTCAGTTGGACCCAGCACATGGCTCAAGAAAAGGTGCAGAAAAAGAGCAAGCTGGACTTCTCAGGGGTCTGATGCATTTTGTTATGCGGGCTTCACTGCTGTGCAAGAAACCAACGCGCCTCCTCCCTTTAATTTCCCAAATATGCTGCAAGGGCGTGAAAACAAGGGTTGCAGTTTGAACACTTGTACTGCCCCCCTACACACACACTTTTGACTCTCCTCCTGGCCTGTATGTGTCTAATTGCCATAATCCCACATGTGCAATGCTCTCTCTGGGTGTTTGCCTCTCCCACTGCCTCCCCTCCCTCCTTCTCTGGTTCCTGTGCATCAACATGTCTCTGTTGGCAGCCTCGCCTCTATCCCTGTAGGCCGCTCTTAGCCTTCTGCATGAATGTCTGGGTCTCCCAGGAAACAGGCTCTTCAGCCAGCAGTTTCCGCTCAACTAATGTGCCTCTTGGAAGAGAGGAGGGGTGAAGTGGAGGAGAAGGGTGGGGAGAGAGAACAGCCAGTCATAAATCCATTCTACCCGCTGGATTCTACCTTTCTTGTCTAGCCTGTTTCTAAAATTGGCGCAGGTCTTGCCACCCCTGTCCTTGTGTGTCCTTCTTGTCTACTGCCCCCCCACTTCTGTAGGCTGTTTGCTGGGAGGTTACCAAAGCAGCAGGCACATTTAGAGCAGGGTGCACAAAACAGGGCTTGAAATTTCTAGCAGGGTGACTCTTAAAGGGATTTCTTCTATTTGTCAAAGCCCCAGAGGCCAATTTGTGGAACAGCCAGTCCTCTGTACTGACTAACAGGAGCTTTCTACAGTTTAAACCCTCTCATAGGGGATGGAGAAGGGAAGATAATGCTTATTTCATTTGTATCCCACCTTTTGCCCCAATGGGGACCAAAAGCAACCACATCCTTCTTCTCTTCTCCATTCTATCTTCTCAACAACCCTGTGAAGTAGGTTAGGCTAAGTGTGTTGGGGTGGCCCAAGGTCACCCCGCAAACCTCTGTGGCAGAGCGGGGATTCAAACATGGGTCTCCCAGATCCTTTTACAGTACTGTAACCACTATCCTCACTTTGTTTCTTCCAGAGTAGTGGAAGAGAAAGAGAGGAAATACTTTTCAGTATTTATTTGGTGCTGGCGAATAAGGGAAGGGCCTTTCATTTCAGTTGCTCAGAAACCTGCATCCATTCACTCTTGACAGTGATGCTGTGCTTGTATGGACCTTTGTTCTGCCCAGCAGAGTTTATGCAAGGTGTTGGCCCTAGAAAAGGCAAGGCCTTTTACAATCCCTATGAGATCTGCTTGTGTAGTAGACTTCTTTCTCAGATTGTACAGTGACCAGCTGTGATGTTTAGAAAGAAGAAGAAGAATTCTGTAAACTGTATATATTGATATGGATGTGAACAGTGTATGGAACTAAAGCTCTGTCCTTTAATCCCTGGAAATCTTCAGTCCATTCCTGCCTCTCCCACACTGCCCTTGAGCACTTTCCACCATCCCTTATTTGCACACTCCTCAAAACTATCTTAAGGACTAGAAACTT
This sequence comes from Gekko gecko, assembly GCA_029375565.1. Taxonomy (NCBI): domain Eukaryota; kingdom Metazoa; phylum Chordata; class Lepidosauria; order Squamata; family Gekkonidae; genus Gekko; species Gekko gecko. The sequence continues at coordinate 208,517,297 of JAPDNY010000005.1, read as the reverse complement.
GTGTTTGAATCACAATCCTTAGCACACTATATTCCACTCCATGTGCCAGCTTTTGCAGCATGGCCCACGAGCCAGATTTCACTTGTGCTACCTCCAGAAGGAAATAACTAGGACTCCATCATGATATACATTCTTCTTCTCTTACTATCCCAGTTCTATGTCCCTGGAAAGTGTTTGCACAGCTTTAGGAGCAGTTGGGAGGTGTGCCGTAGCCTGGATAGGCCAGGCAAGCCTGATCTTGTCAGATCTTGGAAGCTAAGCAGGGCTGACCCTGGCAAGTACTTGGAAGGGCAACCTCCAAGTAATACCAGGGCCAGGACAGAGGCAGGTAATATAAGCCACCTCTCTGAAATGTCCTAGCCCCACAAGTGTTTGCTGGAAGTCACCATGACTTTCAGGTTTACAAGTACATACACGCATACACAAAATACTTAGGGTGGGTGGGTTTGGATCTGTTTCGACACTAAGCCCACAGACTGGAATTTACAGCATGTCTTGAACTGGTGACTGGAAGGATCTTGGGCCTGTGCACTACCACCCAATGTTGCATAAAGGTTGGGACTCTAGGGAGACCAGCCAAGAAAACTTTCTTGCACAAATAGGCCAAAGTGGGTTAGCTCAGGAGTCTTCAGCCTTTCCAGAAGTAGGACCCACTGAACTGCAAGCACATGACAGGAAGTCACATAGCACCATAGTCATGTGACAGGAAGAGAGATGATGTTGCAGCAAGGATGGTGCAGGGGAAAGACCAAGAAAACCAAGGACTGACAACACCAGCTAAGCCGCAGGAAGTGTGGTGTAGCCAGAAACACATCCAGAGACAGAATTGTAGAGAAATCATCTCCACCACTGAATGACCTTGTTTCACTGTCCCAATGCTCCTGCTAGTATATGTGCATGTAGAAGCAAGGAATATGGCCCCCTTGTTCTTTGTGCATGCACACTAGCATCAGGTTCTTCCTAAAGGCAGCAAAAAGAGGGGTGGGTCTGGAAGGGCTGGCAACTCACTAGGTGGAGACCATTGGCTTTGGTGATACTCTGACCTGTTAGCTGGGACAGGAGTAAGCAACCCCTGCCTTGTGTACCACATGAGACTGTCTGACTTGACACTTGGGCCCACTTCTCAGCCTCAGGGACTGAGGTGAGCCTCTGATGTGCTGGTAGTGCCTTTGGGGTTCAGCTTGCTCTCTTGTGTCTGGCCAACTTTCCTATCTTCTCTCCTGCCCTTTTTGTCAGCAACCAGCATCTTTGCAAGTAGATGTTATGGGGGAGGGGAAACAACTCAAAGTCTAACACAACCAGCAGTTTAAACCATCAAGCCTGCCCAGCATCCTGCAACAAATGCTAGCAAGACCAGCTCTAAAGATCATGACTTGGAAAATCTCCTTTCCCCCCCCTACTGCTCTGTTTGAAAGAAAATGGAACATTTAGCCTGATGAAGAGTTCTGGTGAGCTTACACGCTGTTTTGAATCATTTTTGGTTGATCCTAATAAAAGGAATTACATGGATTTTGCATGGGCCCATATGGCTAGCAGCAGCTTTTTTTCTGCCTTGTCCCTGAACTCGGGCTGCTCTTACCATCACAGGAGCTGGAGCTGACACCATGTGGCATATGAGAATCTGCTGGGGTGGGGAGGCACTGCATGAAGCACTCCACCAATAGGGAGTTCATGTGCCACACATTTCCCTCTCTCCTTCCCACAGTGGTTTGCCAGTAAAACAATCCAGAGAAGATGAGCCTGTTAGCCACGTAATCCTCCTCAGAGTCCAGGGCTGGCTTTTCTAGCCAACAAGCTCCTTCTGGCGAGCAGAGTGGCCTGAAGAGAAGCGGAGTGGGGAGAGGAATCTTCACCATAAAACCACATGAGCTTTTTGGCACCCACACCTGGCATGGAATAAATTACTGAAACCCAATGATTCCTCAGTCCCATCCCCACCCCCGCCTGTCCATTTGCCTCCTGCTTTCTTTCTGTACTCTCCTCATTCTGCCCCCTTCAGATTTGTGCCAGAAGTAGAGAGCCCCCTCCCAGTTGTTCCTTCATTTTCCTAGACAGTGGTGAGCCCAGAGAGATCCCCTGGGAGGCCCCTTTTCCCATTTTCCAGCCACCCTTCCCCCATCTTCCTTTATCATCCTTGCGGTTCCAGAGCAGCTTCAGGCTGGAGAGCATTATCCCTGCTCAGCTCTTCAGACCTTGGAATAGGCATGTTTCCAGCAAGCCTGCCCAGCAACCAGCCAGGGCTGCTGAAATTAACTCCCTGTGCCCTTCAGCCTCAGAGGGAAAAAACTCTCCTGCATCTCTGCTGTTGGTTGGGGGCAAGCAGGGGAAATCTGTTTCCTGGGATGGCTTTACCAGGGAAGTACCAGCATGCCGCAGCCACATTTGAGCAAGGGAGCGGGTAGTAGTTTATAAAAACAAATTCACTCCTTGTAGCATCAATACACAATTCTTTTGCCTGTACTCCAGTGAGGTTTTGAAACAATGGACAAATTGGAGGTGAAATTACATGCATGTGCATATCATGAGCAACAGTTTCAGCTCTCTGGGAGGGGCAAACTACCCTATTGTCTGATTGTGACCTTGAATTTACAAGGCCTTGGCAAGTGGGGAGGGGGCTGGGGCAATAGAAACTACTAACAACCCCCCCCCCGTGTGTGGAAAGGAGCCTCTCCAGATGCTCCTCGCAGCAAGCAATGCAGCAAAAGCAGTATCCTTGGCATGAAGGAGCAGCAGCATTTGTGTCAAGTCTTTTTGTAAATGGGTGCTTGGGACAGAACTATCCTAGGAAAGGCTTAATCCTATGGTTGAAGAGGGGGCATCAAAGGCTGGACTGCAAATCCCCAGTTGTGGCAACAAGAGCAGTCCTAGACATCAACGTGGCCCTCTCTGGAGGAAGGCAGAACAGCCTCTCTTGCAAAGCATGATGGGATCTGGGTCTGCAGGAAGAGAGAAGCACAACTCTCCCCCCAACAGCAGTTGGGGAGGGGACACACAAAGCTGGCACTGGAAGGCAGCTAAATTTAGCCCGTTTCCCTGCTAGCTGTTTTATGAACTGCAGGTTTTTTTGGTTTCAGCCGACCGAGGTGCGCTGCTTCTGCCGTCCATCTGTCGGCTGATTTCACAAGGCGCCTTCCCTCTGTTCCTTTTCCCCTCTCTAGTACCTTCTTAGAAGGTGAACAGGCTGGCAAAAATATCTGAAGGAAGGGCCTGTATGTGTGTGTGTGTCAGAGTGTCTGAGGTGTGAAAGTGTTAGCAAGACAGCATCAATTGCTCATCAGATTGTAGTCCAGTGCTTACTTGCTTTTTGTTCTCCTCACTCCTGAAAGCCCGAGGTTGATCTTTGTAAGTGTCTCATCTCATTTATAAGAATGAATCTGTTTCTCTTTCCAGCTGATCTCAGATATGGCTTTAGGAACTTCCAGTCCTAGGACTCAGTATTTTCAGACTTCAGAGCCAAGACTGGTGGGAGGAGGGCTTTCTCCTGGTTTGCCAATGTGTATGGGGGGGGGAGTGTATGTAGGAAATAGTTGGCTTTAAGGACTTTGAATAGCAGAAGCCAACAGCTGTTGTAAATATATTGAATCCAGTCAGCCACTTTTTTCCCCTTGGTTTTTTTGGCTTTCCTTTTATGTGGTATGGTCCATGCGTATGGCACTTTACAGAGTTACATGACAGGGAAAAGCAGGTCTTTGACCTGAGTAACATACAATGTAATGGCCAAACCATACGTTACCTTAGGGAACCAGGAATGAGTCTCCCAATGTGTAGATCGGTGAAGGAAGGTGTCATGACCCCAGGGGGTCGCCACCTTCCGCTGCCACCGCCCTGGACTTACAGTCCCTTGAGAAGGCCCAGGGTACCCTCTCAAGCCCATCCAAAATGCCCCTTTTCAAGCCAAGAACCTTAGGCATGATGACCAGGCAGAGGACTTTTACACAAATCATTTATTTATACAGTATTGGGGCAAGGAAAACAAGACAAGGTGCTTTAACAAGGTATAACAGTATTGAAAGGCAAAAAGAACAAAGCTTATGCAGCTACCTATTATTCCTTAACTGGTATTACTTAAGGCCTACAGCCTTCTTACCAGGCCTCAATACCTGTAACAGTCACTCTGACTAGTGAGGGACTTTCTCCTCTCAGACCAGCTCTTCTCCCTCACTGACTCCATGAGAGGGAAAACTGCAGAGAGACAGCAAGATCCGTTTCCTCACAACACACAGAGTTTAGCACAGTCCCCTTCAATTCACTCCTGTGTGAAAAAAGACACCATTTTCCGCAGCCTACAGCTTAAGACACACCTCCACAAGAATGCAACAGTCTCCTCCCAGAATCCCTGCACTCCCATTGGCTAAAAATTGTCCCCAAGCATTGTGGGGATTGTAGGCTGTCCGCTTTCTACTGCCAGATAGGCCCCTCCTATAGTTTAGGCCTCTAGGCCCTGTCTCTATCCTGCACAGATCATGACAGTCCCCCACCAGACCAAATCATGGGGTCCAGCCATCAGGAACCCCATTGATGAGGGCTGCATAACTGTGATCTGTGCTGGTTCTGCCCTTGCATCTAAACAAACATATATAAAGACAATAAAACAGTAAAACATTAGGGTCAACATTAACAAGAATACAACATCAGGTTAATGCATTGCAGGTCCTCCTGGGTCAAAACTCTTCTCTAATGTCTCATCATTAATAGTAGCAAGGCTTCCGCTGGGAGTAAGTTCTGAATTGGACCCTAACCACGCCATTGAGTTCAGGGGTTTTGGACATTCGGCTTCAGTGTTGTCTTCAGATGTATGCCTGGCTACTATGTCCTGTAATGCCTTCAGTGCTCTTTGTCTCAAATAATCTGAATTTAGCATCTGAAGTTCCTGAAGAAGCTCAATTAGAAACTGAGGGCAAGATTCATTTTGAGACATCCATGTAGCTACTTCAGAATAAATGGTGTTTCTGAAAGTTTCAAAGATAGAAAGTTTACTCGCTGTTTCTGGTTTGAATGTTTCTGTCACAGTAGTAGGATCCACTGGATCTGGCATGCTACTAAAGCTCTCCAGAGATTCTTTGTTGTGTAAGTAAAGGTTCCCTTGCTCGAAAGCCAGTCAAATCCGACTCTAGGGTTGCGGTGCTCATCTCCGTTTCAAAGCCGAAGAGCCAGCGCTGTCCGAAGACGTTTCCGTGGTCATGTGGCCGGCATGACTAAACACCAAGGTGCACGGAACGCTGTTACCTTCCCACCGAAGTGGTACCTATTTATCTACTTGCAATTTCTTGCTTTCGAACTGCTAGGTTGGCAGGAGCTGGAACTAGAGACAGGAGCTCACCCTGTCATGCGGCACCCGGGTCTCGAACTGCTGAACTACTGACCTTCCACAGCCTGCAGTTCAGCGTCTTAACCACTTGAGCCACCGCAGCCTATACTTTGCAATGTTAAGCTTGACTCTGAATGTGGCTCCTCAGCTGTCGCATTACTATTGGTCGGTTTCTGCGAAACCTATGCAAGTAGCCAATCACTGTGTGATAATGTATCTAAGAGGGAACGTCTCTGATTGGACTTTATCCCTGCAATATTATTGGTCGTTAACTTGTAATGGGTGTGGCTTTGTCAGCCCGGGAGAGTTTAAAAGAAGGAGCTGTGCTCCCCTTGTCGTTGTGTGTTCCTGACTTACAGTTGCTGTTTAATAAAGCTGAAATCACTTGAAGCTGAATCTTTTGTTGAGTCTCATACTTAAGATTCTTCATCAACTTCTCTTCTTCTGCTGGTGTCAGGTTGACTTTTGTGGTTATCCCTAAAGGAATTTTGTACTGGCACTGCAAACTCAGTCTTAAGGAACAACAGGCTCTCTTTTTCCCCATTCTGATGGTCATTGACCAAAGTCAGTTTACCATTGTCCACTTCCTCTTTAGGCTGCTTCACAACTCCTGGCTTTTCTGTTCTAACAGTGGAACTACTTTCCAAGGGCTTTGGAAATGCCATATCTTCAGTTTTCCCAGTAGTGTCAAGTCCCAGGCGTGGTTGCTGATGCTGTTGTTCACTGGTTTGAGCAGCATAGTTGTGTGGCACGTCACCCAAATCAGATAGGAACATGGAATCAAAGTTGACACAAACTTCTTCCAGGCTGGCGTCTTCCTCTTGATCCTTCTGAAACGCAGATGGACTCATTGGAGGAGACTCTGCCACTGTCAGCTCTGCAACAGGGTCTGGAAAAGTTGTTGGGGTGTGCTCACCTTGCTGCTGCTTCTCAGACTGACACCGAGCTAACACCCCTAGGTAGATATCAGTTTGCTGACTGGGTTCCTCAGGAGCATTTTTAAAGTCCTTTAAGATTTAAAGGGCCCTCCAGGATGAATATTTTAATTAATCTTTCTTCATTTATACCCTATGTCAGAAATGTCTGTTTGCTATTTTACACTGAGTCCATTGTTCTGTGTTCCCTATCTTGTCCCTGCATTGCGCCTGCGTAGGTATGCTTGCTGTAACGTGGGAGCTTCTTCTCTGCCGCTCAGTCTTATCACGGTGGCCTTGAATGCGGGCTTTGGGCTATTCTTGAGCTTATGGGAATTTTCCAGTCCTGTGAAGACAAGGGGAGGAGGGAGTCGTCTCCCGCCCATTAAGTAACTCTCTCGCCGGGAGTTTCCCGCATGCGCGCTTACATTTCATTTGCTAGTCGCACTTTGCATCACACTATAACCGTGCTTGAGCAGCTTCTCCCGCCATTCCTGACAATGACCCTTCACTGTGGGTTTTAGCACTGTATTCCAATAAAGCCCTTCTTAACCAAAGAATGCTTGGACCTACTTGCTTTTGAACCTGACAGAAATTGTCAGGAATCATCACACTGCTACCTCTGGCCTCCGCCTTCCACCAGGATGAGCAGTGCTGGAGGAACACCGGTGACGGTCACAGTGACTACCACACCCGTCACTACGGTTCCTGTTACCACCGTGTCGATTCCAGCGACCACGGTTCCCGTTACCACTGTGCCGGCTACGGTTGCACCAGTGACTACGATCCCAGTAACGACAGCATTGATCCCGTATTGCGCGGCCGGCCCGGTCACCCCTCCATTGACCAGCACCATGGGAGCATCATACACTCTCCCAATCTACAGCCCGGCGGGGCCAACTCAGAGCCATGGAGGGGCAATACCCCGAACCTACTACCATAGTGCACCCATTTCCTGGGATAAGTGGGTTACCCAGCGGAAGCCGCGGGACTGGACTAAAAACTTATTGGACACAACCCAGACGACCTGGTCCTTACCGGGGATTCAAAGTCGGGACAGTTTGCTGGATCCCTGAGGAAGCTTTGGTCTCCCACAGGGACGGACCCCGCGTGGGTCGACAAGGCCCAGCCCCAGCAAGGATACCAATACAAGCATGGATACTATCGAAGATGATACCCGGCGGTTAATGCGGGATATGGGCAAGCTGATGCAGTCCCTCCCGGGGATGATGGACCAGGCTATCTGCACACACGCACTGAATCAGCCACGACTGGCCCCTGCCCCAGCACCACCGCTATTGCCCGGACAACCCCTCCCCGGTCAACCGGTGCCTGGGCAGCCAATACCAGGAGCTCCAGTACCAGGTCAACCAGTTCCTGGGCAGCCAGCCCCAGCGGGACCTGTGCCGGGAGGGCCACTCCCAGGACAACCAGCCCCGGGTCAGCCTCCGCCGGTCCTCCCGCCTCCAGCTCCTGTGCCAGTGCCCCTGCCACTGCCAGCACCTGCACCAGCACCAGTACCAGGCATGGTCCCCGTCCCACCAATAATAAGGCGCAAAGACATGTTGGAAATAACTTTTGCTGGAGACCCCGAGACTGTGTCATTTTTCATCTTACAAGTCAGAAAATTCGTGCAGCGGTGGGGCCACTTGTTCCCAGATGAAGAGCAACAGGTGGAGTTTATCGCCTCGCGCTTCCGAGGAATAGCTACCAGCTGGTACTTGGCCTTGCACGATCTGGAGGCAGTGGAGCCGGACAATGTAGATGATTTCATGTGGGCCTTGAGAATTCGCTTTGAAGACCCGGCGGCTGCCCAAAAGGCAGAAGCCTTCCTCCGCACCTTCAAGCAAGGGAGGCTTACCTTAAGGGAGTACTCGAGAGTTCCAAAAGCATGCTGCCAAAATCCGAGACTGGACCGACCCGGTGCTGGCTCAACAATACCGAATGGGACTAGCGGTGGATGTCCGCCATAATGTCCTTAGCTCCAAGGAGCCACGCACACTCCAAGGTTGGATGGAAGAGGCAGAAAGGGCTGAGAGCAGACTGTGCATCATGAAATTGGATTTATCTCTTGGGAACAGCCGTCCGAGTACTTCCACTACCAAGGTCAGAAGCAAACCAACGGCCACCCAGAGAGGCGTAAGAGATCAACGCATGAGACAGGGCTTGTGCCTCAGATGTGGGGAGAAAGGGCATTTTGCAGCCTCCTGTCCCAAGGAGGACCCGGGTCGGGTCCCAACTCACGACGAGGAAAGGCGACGGCAGATGCCAACCCCAAGAAAGGGAACAGCTAAACTGCGCAATCCCCGGGCCCTTTTTCCCAACCCAGACACCGTGGATTCATTGCTTCTGGAAGAAGAAGAGGGTGAGCTGCAGGGAAACGAGCAGGTCCTGTTTGTAAGTGGCGCAGCACAGCAGGACCCTACCCCTGAAGCGCCTAAAATGGTGAGCAATAACCCCTCCCTCTTCTTTGTGACTGTAATTATAATGAATCCAGTGATGATGACCCACATCAGGGTCCGAGCCCTCATTGACTCTGGGTGCGGGAGGGACTTGATAAACCTATCCCTGGTTACGGGGCTAGAAGCAGCGGTTACCAGCCTGAAGGACCCCATCACCTTTACACAAATGGATGGGTCACCGATGAAAGAGCCCTGCCGGTTCGAGACTATCCCCTTACGGGTGGGCGCTGGGGAACACTGGGAGCTTCGTCCATTTGTGGTGGCCCCACAAGCCCAGTTCCCAGTCCATGGCTACACGGTCATGATCCGTATATTCTTTGGGAAGAAGGGATAGTCCGTTTTATTTCCCCAAAGTGTACGGAGCATGTGGGACCCATTGTGGGGAACCCCTCCAGACAACGATCCACCACGGGCCTGCCTAGCGACAGAGGATATTAACCGCATTCCCACAGAATACAGGCACTTGGCTCGGGTCTTTAAGGAGGAAGAGGCAGACGAACTGCCCCCCCACCATAACTCAGACTGTGCTATAGAGATTCTCCCGGGGCAGAAATTGCCTAGAGGGAAAATATACGCCATGAGTCCCATGGAAAAAGAGGAGCTACGTAGGTTCATCGATAAGAACCTAGCGCGTGGATTTATCCGACCAGCTTCTTCCCCCTTTGCGGCCCCAGTGTTGTTTTGTAAAAAGAAAGATGGGGGACTTAGACTTTGCACTGATTATCGGGGTCTTAATGCAGTTTCAGCCACCAATGCCTATCCCATGCCCCTCATCAAGGACCTGTTGGCGGAGGTGGCGAAGGGGAAGGTGTTTTTTAAATTGGACTTGCGTGATGCCTATTTCCGAGTCCGCATTAGGCAAGGGGATGAACACAAGACTGCCTTTAATACCCCTCTGGGACAGTTTGAATACCAAGTTATGCCATTCGGATTGCAAGGGGCTCCTGGGGTATTCATGAACTTAATAAATGAGGTGCTGCACCCCTATTTGTTTAAGGGGGTGGTTGTTTACTTGGATGATATCTTGGTGTATAGCCCAGATTTAAAGACTCACATCAGAATGCTCCAGGAAGTACTGGCAAGGTTGCTAGAACACAAACTGTTTGTCAAACTGTCCAAGTGTGAATTTCATCAGAGGTGCATTGACTTCTTAGGGTACCGCATATCCCCGGATGGCTTGGAAATGGACCCAAAAAAGGTCCAAGATGTTTTAGCTTGGGAACCCCCCAAGACCAGGCGACAGCTCCAGAGTTTCCTCGGCTTCGCCAATTTTTACCGTCAATTTTTGCCCACTTTGCCCAGGTCGCCCTCCCTCTCACAGATTTACTCAAAACCAAGGGAAGGGGGGCGAAAGCATCCCAGCCAGGAGCTCGCTTAGATTGGACACCTCAGTGCCAACAAGCGTTTGACCAACTTAAACATTTATTCACCTCTGAACCTGTGTTGGTGCACCCAGATGAGACCAAGAAATTCATTGTCCAAGTAGACGCCTCAGACACCGCTATGGGGGGGGCGATCTTACAGGAGGACGCCCAGGGGCACCTCCACCCGCTAGCCTATGTATCTCAGAAATTTAATGAAACTGAGAGGTTCTGGCCCATTTGGGACAAGGAGGCAGCTTCCATTCAATTGGCTCTACTCACCTGGTGACACTGGCTGGAGGGAGCCCGAGTCCCATTTGAAATTTGGACTGACCATAAGAATCTCGAGGTACTGCGGAAGCCCTGGGTCTTAAATGCCAAGCAGTTCCGATGGGCTGAGTTTTTTTCCAAATTCCAATTCACCCTACACCACTTCCCAGGTAAATCTAACCACTTGGCAGATGCTCTCTCACGTCTACCCCAGCATGATAGCAAAAAAACTGAGGTGAGAGAGTCATTTTTCACCCCAGACCAACTGAGCGGGGTGGTAGTGACCCGCAAGCAGAGCCGACTAGAACCAGTTCCCCAAACCCCGGGGGTGCCTTGGGAAGAGCGTTTTGCCACAGCCGTGACCGATCAGGAGACGGAAGAGCTACAAGCTCGGGGAGATTTGGTGTGCAAACCCAATGGCTGCTGGTACAAGGGAAATAAACTTTTTGTTCCTGAAAGCACACGAAAGCAGGTATTGCAGTCCGCCCATGATTTAAAACCTGCAGGGCATTTCGGGTACGTGAAATCACTGCATCTTTTGCAACGCAACTTCTGGTGGCCCCGAATGAAGAAGGATTTGTCACTCTGTATATAATCATGCCCAACGTGTAGCCGTTGCAAACCCAGAGTAGGAAAACCCCCGGGACTCCTGCAGCCGTTGCCCACTCCAAGCCATCCCTGGGAAGTTATTTCTATGGACTTTATCACCGACCTCCCCCCTAGCAAACATATGACTGTCATTTGGGTGGTGGTCGACCTGTTTTCTAAGCAGGCACACTTTATACCGTTTTCTGGCTTGCCAACAGCTAAGGTCTTGGCTAAGGCCCTTTTACAACACATTGCTCGGCTCCACACGTTGCCTATCAAAATAATATCCGACCGTGGGGTTCAGTTTGTTTCCAAATTATGGACGGAATTAATGGCCCTCATGGGCATAGAACGTGCTTTGAGCAGTGCATACCACCCAGAAACTGATGGCCAAACGGAAAGGGTGAATCAAACTCTGGAACAATATTTACGTTGTTTCACCAACTATCAACAAGACAATTGAGTGGATTTATTACCGTTGGCAGAATTTGCATACAATATCTCTTGGCATGCTTCTACCGGAATGTCTCCATTCAAAGCCGCGTTGGGCTATGATAGCCCCCCTCTCCCTTTTCTGAAACTTGGGGGAACAAGAGGGAAAGCCACGGAGTGGTGTAAGACTTTTCGTGAATCTTGGCCAGTGATTGTAGAAGCATTGAATGAGGCCAAAGCTCAATATAAAAAACAGGCTAACAAGAAAAGGGCGGTGGGATGGGACCTTCAGCCTGGTGACTATGTATACCTATCTACTAAGAATTTGCGTCTATCCCAAGCATCGAGAAAACTAGCTTGGAAATATATTGGCCCATTCAAGATTGTTGGTTGTATCAATAAAGTAACCGTCCAATTGGACCTGCCTAAAGCTCTTAAAACAATTCATCCCATCTTCCATTTCAGCCTCCTCAAGCCGGCGTTTCCCCCGACTAAGTGGTGTCCAGAGCATCCTGCACCCCCCACCCCCACCCCCCGCTGATGGTAGATGGAGAGGAACATTATGAACTGGCTGACATCCTGGACTCTCAACTAATAAGGGGCCAATTATACTATTTGGTCGAATGGGCTCACTTTGGGCCCCAACATCGAGAACGGGTGAAAGTTGCAGATATCAATGCACCTGAACTCCTCAAGGACTTTCACTCTTGCTTCCCGGCGAAACCAGGCGACCCCTTGTTTTCCCCTTCCTGAGTGGTGGGTGGGAGGTATTTTGGGAAGGGCAGAGTGTCAGAAATGTCTGTTTGCTATTTTACGCTGAGTCCATTGTTCTGTGTTCCCTATCTCGTCCCTGCATTGCGCTTGCGTAGGTATGCTTGCTGTAACGTGGGAGCTTCTTCTCTGCCGCTCAGTCTTATCACGGTGGCCTTGAATGTGGGCTTTGGGCTATTCTTGAGTTTATGGGAATTTTCCAGTCCTGTGAAGACGAGGGGAGGAGGGAGTCGTCTCCCGCCCATTAAGTAACTCTCTCGCCGGGAGTTTCCCGCATGCGCGCTTACATTTCATTTGCTAGTCGCACTTTGCATCACACTATAACCGTGCTTGAGCAGCTTCTCCCGCCATTCCTGACAATGACCCTTCACTGTGGGTTTTAGCACTGTATTCCAATAAAGCCCTTCTTAACCAAAGAATGCTTGGACCTACTTGCTTTTGAACCTGACACCCTACCTCTCTTTTCAATGGGGACCCAAGGTTGCTTTTACCCTTACGACCCTATGAGGTAGATTAGGCAGAGCATGTGTGACTGACCCAAAGTCAGCCAGCAAGCTTTCATGGCAGAGTGGAGATTGGAAGCTGGGTCTGCCAGATGCTGGACCAACATTATACCCATGAGACCACACTGGCTTACATACAGTTGCGAGGACTAGAAATTCTGCCAAAAGCTTGTCTTCAGCATATCAGCATGTTTTGCAACAATACCCCGGGTTCCATACTAGTCAGCCTCTGATCAGTTTTAGGTCTGAGAGTGGCATTGAAATGCTTCCATTTGGCAGTAGTGTTGCCAGAACCCCCCCCCCCCATTTTGCTCCACAGGGCATTGCCCACGCTTCACGTCACCCTGTGCCCTCTTCCTCTGCTGTGGCCAGTCAAATAGAGCTGTGCATGTGATGGTCTCAGAGAGTCTCCCCAACCAGCTGCTCTCTTTATTTCTTTTTGCTGGGCTGCAGTTCTTGACTAACCCCCCCCAGGAAACACCATACACACAAAGCACTCTTGAAACTATTGAAAGTTGTAGGCTCCAGCAAAGGAAAACCCAGCAACGTTAAGGGACTCTTATGGACCCATTACCAAAGATGAATCACTTTCCATCTGTTTTGTCTACTAATTATAAATGCAAAAGAGGAATTATTCCACAAATTGTAGGAAGTGGTGGGAAACTGTTCGAAGGAGGCGAAGGTCACCATGTGTGGTGGGGAAGGCATGTCCTGCAGAGGATTGCCTCTAAGGCCTCCCTCAGTTGGGCTGGGCCTTGTGGAATGGGTTATCTCACATCTTCGAGTGCCAGCATCCAGCTCCTGTATAAAGAAAATAGCCTCTGAATGTAGGGAGGCTGAGCATCTTAAGAGTGAAGAGAGATTGCTTATAAATATGCACTCCTTGATCTGCAGTGACCCTTTTTTAGACAGTGAGATTTCCAAAGTGAATCAGATTGGGAAGCAGCCAGTTCTTCCTGTGAAACTTGTCTGTGCTTAGCACTGATTGGCTGCCCTTATGGCAATCACAGATCCATCTCCCTTCCACTTCCCCATCCGGCTGAGCAGAGCTGTGATTGCCTGTTACTTGTCACAGTTGTTAAAGTCTAAAAAGAGCATTAATGTATTGACTTTAAAAGAGAGACAAATAGATGGATTAACCAGCCAAGCCCCTGAAATGAAATGTTTTTAGAAGCCTGCACCTGCACAAAGCATTGAGGCGGAGGGGAGCAAAACCCACAATGAAGCTCCTCATGGCAGTAGAGGAGCCAACACTGAGAGAAGCAAAGCTGTCATTCTCCCCCAGCCAAACAGATACCTGCCCCTGCAGGAAGGCACATCCATGAGCAGCAGCGAATGTAGGTGTGATAGAAGTGGCTTCAATGCTTATTCTCTTCCTTGGAAAAATATGCTTCAGAATCATTTCCACCGCTCTTGAGAGTGTATGTCAGCCTTCACCCTTAGGTTCTTCTCACAACCCCGTTGCTGAACAGTGACCTTTTTGATCACATAGTTATCTTGCATAGCCTTACAGTCAGTGGCAGGAGCCCAATAGCTAAGAAGTGGCATAAAGAAAACTGAACAAAGGAAGGACTAAACCCCACAAACCACTATACAAAAGAGGGGCCATGGCTCAATGGTAGAGCATCTTCATTGTATACTGATGGTCCTGGGTTCAACCCCTGGCATCTCCAGTTAAAAGGATCAGGAAGTAGGTGATGTGAAAGACCTCAGCCTAAGACCCTGGGAAGCTACTGCCAGAGTAGGAAATCCTGACCACGATGGACCCATGGTCTGGCTTAGTAGAAGGCTGCTTCATCAGGGGCAGAGGCCCTGGCTTAGGGGCAGACCATCTGCTTCACATACAGAAGGTCCCAGGTTCAATTCCCCTTAAAAGGATCAGGCATTAAAAGATGTGAAAGACCTCAGCCTAAGACTGGAGAGCCAGAGTAGGCAGCACTGACTCGGCTGAATGATGGTCCAGTTCAATAGAAAGGCAGTTTCACAAGAGTGTGGAATAATGAGATAGGCCGAAGCTGGTCTGTGAATGTGATCAGAACCACTGTCCCCAGAGCATTGTCCCTAGCATATTAGCAAGCAAATCAATGCAGTAAAATGTGCTGTGGCAAGCCTTTTTCCAGGACCCATGTGGGTTATGCACCTCCATCACAGCTGAACAGGTAGTTAGGGCCATCGTGTCACTTTTTTGAGTGTGAGGATGAAGTGAAACAGAGAAATGAACAGGCACATTACGTGTAGATGGATTATTGGGGAAGGGAGTTGCAAAGTGATGGATAGAAAGACCAGGGTGAGCTTATGGAGTCTAGCTTAGGAAGTCTGACTCAAATGGCCAAAGCAGTAGGGACCAGATTGCTTACAAAAACATCCACAAATTTTACTAGCCCGCCCCAACCCCACCCATCATTATGAGTCATTTATTTATACCCCATTGTTCTCCATAGCCACTTACTACATTGATCTCCCATCCTCCATTTTATCCTCATAGCAACCACCCTGTGAAGTGAGACAGAGTGACTGGCCCAAAGTCACCCAGCAAACTTCCATGACCCAGTGGGGATTCAAACCTGAGTCTTCCAAATCCTAGCCCAGCACTTTAACCACTACATCACAGTACAGTGACAATGAAAACCTTCCAGTTGTCTGCTTAAACCTGAAGTCTGTGTTTGGCAACATCTGTGCAGGCTGTTTCCCATGAGCTCAGAAAGTTGTTGGGATGGAGGATCTGTGTGTTCTGTGCATCCTTATCCTTGCTTCCCAAATGACTTCTCTTTGCACTCTAGGATCAACCCAGTGACTGCCGGGGTAGGAACTTCCTATTGCTGCCAAGCCTCATCTTGGCACAGTTTAGTTTATTGAGGCTCCCTAGACCAGTATCTTTTCTGCTGTCCAGGCTCCAGATTCTCTCTCTCATCTGCTCCATTTTGCCACCCATATCCTCTCCCTTGAACTTCCACAGATGAGAAGATTTTCCTGGCTTATAACCCACTGGTGATTTTTCTCTTTTCTTGGGATGGGAAAGTGCAAGTACAAATGCATGATTTGCCTCTCCACATTTATCTGCCTGTTCCAGACCATCCTTCCCGATACAGCTGCACCCAGTTCTGGGTCTTGTCTTTTCAGTTTGCCCATCGCTGCTTGCCAGAAAGGCTGTGTCTTCTCTGGAACCATGTGTACTGTCTTAGCACATTATCTCCTCTCTCTGTAGCTGCTATCTCCTTCAGCAGAGGTTTTGCTTTCCTTCCTCTTAAAGAAGTCACTGTCCTCCCTTTGCCTCTTTGCCAGTCCAGAGAAAGGTGGGGGGTGGGAATGGTCACAGAGCAAGGCCAATTCTAATGGACTTTTGTATTGTGCAAGGGGCAGACCAGAATTTCCAGAAGAGAGAGTGAAGGGGTAGGGAGGGGGGTCAGTTTCATTCAATTGGGTTTGCTGGTTCTGAGAGACACACCCTAAAACAAAGGCCTGTTGGTAGTGGAACCTGGAATCTGTGCCAGAACCCGGTGTCATGCTCCTGTGCTGTCCCACTTTACTTCTGCGGAAGCACAGCTCAGAAATCCACATCTTGGGAGAAGACTGAAGGACATTACATGAACAAGCCTATGTTCCCCCAAGGGCACTTTGGTCAGGTAGTCAACACCTCCTGGAAATTCCAGGCCCCAGGGACATGAAATTTGCTGCCACTAGAGCCAGGGCTTTTTTGGTGGTGGCTCCTACCTGGTGGAAGGAGCTCCTGGAGGAGATCCGGGCCCTGCGGGACCTTGTTCAGTACCGCAGGGCCTTTAAGACGGAGCTCTTCCGCCAGGCCTATGATTAGAAGCCACCGTCATCACTATTCCATCTCTGTTAGCCATGTGCCATCGCACCGCTGCCGTCTTCAGTGCAGGGTGGCCCTGGAAGAAGTAGGGATGACAATCTATTGTTCAGCTGCTGGGGATTATGATCCACACCATCTTGTTTTAATATGCTGTTTAAATCTTGTATGTTGGTCTATATGTTCCATTGGGTTTTATACTTTTTTAATGTGTTTTAAAGTCAGCGTGCATGCCCCGTTGTAAGCCACCCTGAGCCTTTGGGGAGGGCGGGATATAAATCCAAATAATAAATAAATATAAAAATGATGCTCTCTTGTGATTGGGGTGGAAGCTTCACCATTCTGTGAACAATGAGACTTCCCCCCAGCACAAGAGCATTCACCAGATCCAAAATGTTAATGGAAGGCTCCTTACACCGGGGTGAAAGCTCCACCATTAATGGAATGAATCCAGAGGATCCAGCCCTATGAAACACAGCAGCTATTCAAATGTCTGTCCAGGACTGAGGTCCTGGATAAGGCAGAAAACCAAAAAGAAATGTGGTGGTCCTCATATTGACAAAGTTATAGACAAATTCAAGGGGTTGCAGCAATGTAGGGCTGTGGCTTGGTGCATACAAAGGCATCACCCTGCTGCCTTTGTGGAACACATATGGTTTTGTGTTGGAGTGTGCAAAGCAGTGTATGGCCCTGATTTGCTTGCCATTGTGGGATACATGGAAATCTTTTGATGCTGTTAATGGAGCAACCCCTTTTTAAAGGCAGCAGAGATTCCTGCCCTTTCCCTCTTTCCCATCCCAAGAGAGGTCCTTGCTTCTTTCTTCCATTTAGACCATAAACGAATCATCCTCCCTGGAGGTCCCCTACTTGAGTGGGAGGGTGTGGGGAGGAACAGAGTAGAGGGGGGAAGGATGCCCCCCCACAAGTCTGCCATTTGCTGCCTCTGCTGCTGAGCTTGAAACTGTTAAACTAATTAAAGATCTTCAGCGCCAGGATTAATCCTTTGCAGGATGGTTATTGTAAGCCCAGGTAGTCGATTAGTTCACCAAGCTGAGGATATTGGATTTCTGAAAGGCAAGTCAGCACTCTTTGGGGGCCGTTATCTTTCCAAGGCTCCTGGGGTCAGGAGGCAGCAAGGAGAGGTGACTGCAATTTATCCCCCACCCCGTTCCCCCCCCCCATTCTAGCATTTGTATGGCTTGGCTCTTGCTCTCTGCAACCCACCCATCTTCCTTTGCAATCCCACTGTCTTCAGGCGCATTGCCGCCCCTTCCTCCCTTTTAAGGTTTTCCTTTTGTGCCCCCACTTTTCCCCATACATCTTTTTCTCTCTCCTCTGCCCCCATTCTTATCCATCCATCTTTCCGCTTGTGTGGTTTCTGCTGGTGTTTTATAACCAAGGGTAGGCGGGAAATACCCATGGCTAACACCCCAGGAATGGTGAAGCCCAGAGTGCACCAGATGCAAACCATGGCTACTGCCTGTGGCTGAGCAGGGGAGGTGCAGTGAGCCCAGTGCAGAAGAAGCATCTCTCCAAGGCCCCCTTCTGCCCTGCAGTGGACCTCTTGCCACACCCTCTTTCAAGAGGCCAAGTCTGCAAAGGCTGGGTTCCTGCATTTGGGCAATGCCAGACTCGGCTCCTGGCAGTTACTGGTCCAGGGGATTTAGAGTCGCCTTCTCCCCTGCAGCCTCTCAGGCTGGGTCCATGTGATCATAGCAGCCTTTCTTCCAAGCTCTTCCCCTGCATGGTTTTTGCTTGCTGAGAGTCAGCCTTGAAGAAAAGTCTGGCCTTCAAATCTCACACACAGTGACCATTCCCTGAGCCAATAGAGTGAGTCACTGGCTATTCTGGGGGCTTGGCTGTTCCTGCCCTCCCTCCAACTTCCCAGAAGGCTCAGGGACATGAGTGAGGTGGCTCTGTCTTTGTGGAGGCATAACTAGGGAGTGGCATCTGCTGGTGTTTCACTTCCCTAGGCAGTGATGTAAGTTTAGGCATTGGGCTCAGCAGACCCCAAAATACCAGAACAACTACAGAAAAGCATGTATAGGATTATCTTTATGTTAGAATTGCCCAGCTGCATCAGACTAACGGGAGGAAACAGGAGTCCACAGGCCCATAGCCAGGAAATTTTTAGGGAGAGGGCACTGGGGAAACTGGTGGGGTGTGACCTCACAAAATAAAAAATAAATAAAAACCCCAGATGAGCAAGTGCACATACCTGAAGGGGAAGGAAAGTCTGGCAGAAAAGTTTGCTGCTGCGGTAGTGTTCATGAGCCTTGCCCTTGTGGGGTTTGCTGGCTGGCAAGCTAGGGGTTCAGATCCCTGGCTGGCTGGCTGGCTGGCTGGCTGGCTGGCTGGCTGGCTGACCTCCAACATCCTGGCTTCCTCCCTTCCTTTGCCGGCACCTCTCTTCCCACCCTTCACCCAGGGAGGTGTTGTCACCACTGCTGTGGCCACGCTGGTCTCAGCTCAGTGGCTCCAGACAAAAAGCAAAGTGGGCAGCAGGGGCTGCACACTACATGCAAGGCTCACCAGTGCTGGCTATGGAAAGGGCAGTGGGGGGACATGATGCCAGCTCTTCACCACCCTGCCTGACCTGATGCACGTTCACTCCACAAGAAGCCAACCTGAGGAGTGAGCGCATGGGAGCCAGCTGAGGAGTGAGCAGTACTGCCTGTCTGCCTCCCTTCCTGTCTGGTGGAGCAAGAGCATGGGCTGGGCTGCTTGTGCCACAGCAGCAGCAGCCAAGCGCCCGGAGCCAGCCTGGCACTTGCCTGCCACTTTCTGCCCAGGAATGCCACCTCACAGACCCCCAAGCCCCACCAGCCATTAGCAGCAACACTGGAGCGCCCTTTGGCAGGGCAGGTGTAGGGTGCCAGCACAGTGTGCTACGGCACAATTTAAATGGATCTCAAAGTCAAATGGATTTAAAAATTTGCTAAAAAAAACCCCATGATTTTCAGAAAAGTTGTGGGGTGTGGAGGGAGAACTGGGGATGTGGCCACAATATGCCCCACCATGGCTGTGGACCTGGGAGTCCATCTAGGCCACACTGGCCAGTCCTGTAAGTACATATGAAGCTGTTTCCACTGAGTCAGATCCTTGGTCTCTCGAGATCAGTATTGTCTATTCTTGACTGGCAGTTGCTCACCATAGTCTCACAGGCAGAGGGTCTTTTGCCTACTCGCCTACTCCCTGATCCTTTTAACTGTAAATGTCAGAAATTGAACTTGAGCCCTTCTGCATGCAAAACAGGTGCTTTACCACTGAGCTACATCTCTTCCCTGAAAGACTTATAAGCATAGAAACTAAAGCCTTCCCTTGTTATTGTTCCCTAGTAACTGCAGTTCTGAGATGTACTGCCTCTGAACACAGAGGTTCCATTGCTAAACAATATCCTCCATAATCTTTTAAAGTCATCCTTACTATAAAGAAACTAAGGCTTCCTTTTTGGGATGTGTCAGCCACACCGATTTGACCAAAGTCAACAGGTAAACTCACAGATGACCAAGGATTTGAACTCAGGTCTTCCCAATCTGACACTCTGACTTCTGTTCTCTGCTATCACAGCTGGCTCTTAAACTGTGAGGATGATCTCTGGATTCTCCAAGGTTTGGTATGAGGCTTACCTACAGTGAAAGGGGTCACAAGCCCCAGCCCCAAATGGAGTGGGAATGACTGGAGGATCTGAACAAGTTGATTACCTGGGTGGCAGGGGCATACATGTTTAGAGCTTGGCTTCTCGGTCGGAAACGCTCACAAATGAACTTATTCCCTCTTCTCTGCATTTCTTACTGTGCACAGCAGTCACATCCTTTCTTACATCCTTCAGTCCACACTGGTGCAGAATTTATTTTGCCTTGGGGGCTGGGAGAAGGAGGGGCTTCCTCCTCCCCTGTAGGCCCCTTGACAGCTGTTGGAGGCTGTCTTTTTCAGCATATGTAGTTTTAGAATCCAACAGCAGCAGAACTGGAGTTAGAAGTTCCAGAGCAGGCCTAGGCTTGTTACTGCAGAATCGAAACTGGGCATGTTAGAGAATCCAGGCTGAAACAGCGAATGAGGGGCACAGGAACTATGGCTGTAATTCGATGAGCTCTGTGTATGCTTGTAGCTTTGTATGTGCTTCTATATGGGTGCTCACAGAAGGCTTTGCCTGTCTGTGTTTGCTGCCTTCAGTGAGTGTGTGAGTGAGACACTGTGCATTCATTTGGGGCATGAATTTTCCGTGGGAATCCTCCTCTATGTGTTCTTCCAGTTTGGGAGATTTACATTTGGCTTTGTTGCTGTGAATCTATGTGCACGTTCTTTTCTGAACAGTTCTCCACTCCTGTGCGTGCCACTCTGGATGACTGATCATGTGTCTTTGGGTGTATATGTATATGCATCTTTGAGTGATTGTTACTGTTGTAGGCATGTGTAGCTTCGCATCTAGGCATGTGCACCTATGTGTATTTATTTTATTTATTTAAAACATTTCTTTGCCACCTTTCTACCCAAATAGGGTCACTAAAGCAGCAAACATCAAAATATTAAACATTCAACATTAAAACATTTAAGATATTAAAACAGCATTTAAAATATAGTATATATAAAACATTTAAACAATTCAGTAAAAACATATACACTCACAAACGTTCATAACGCAATAAGGGAGGAGGGCTAATAATATTTATTGGGGATATGCAAAACAAAAAATGTCTTCACCTGCTGGCAGAATACAACAGTAGAGGGAGACAAACAAACCCCCCTTGGGACGGAGTTCCAAAGTTTGGGTACTATAACCACGAAGGCCCGTTTTCAGGGTGCTACCTGTCTAACCTCAGAGGGTGGGGGGAACTTGAAGCCAGGCCTCCAAAGGTGACCTGAGAGGATGGTTAGGTTCTTATGGGAGAAGGTCCTTCAGGTATGCTGGCCCCGATCTGTATAGGACTTTAAAGGTTAATACCAGCACCTTGAATTGGGCTTGGAAGCAAATTATGAGCTCATGTTAATGTAATAAGGTTGGAATGATATGGTCCCTACAACCCACTCCAATCAATATTCTGGCCACAGCATTCTGTACCAATTATAGTTTTCAGGCAGTTGTCAGTGAAAGCCCCACACAGCTCACTGCTGTAATCTAGATGTTACCAGGGCATGGACCACAGTGGCAAGATCTTTTCTGCCCACAAAGGGCCATAGCTGGATCACCAATGAATGCTGGTGAAAGGAGCGTTGGACCGTCACTGCCAACTGTTTATCCAACAGGGGGCCTAGGTCCAGCAGTACCCCAAGCTATGAACTTACAATTGATCCTCAGAATAGAGATCAGTTCCCCTGGATGAAATGACACCTTTGGAGGGTGGACTTTATGGCGTTATTCCCTGCCAAGGTCCCTCGCCTCCCCAAACCCCACTCTTCACAGGCTTCACCCCCAAATCTCCAGGAGTTCCCCAACCCAGAGCTGGCAAGCCTGTTATCAGGTTCCAGGCAGATGATGCATATTTGAGTACTCAGTTTGGATTTTGTTGTCACTTCCCTCATCTGCAAATGCACATAAACAGTTATATTGTTTTTCCCTTGGTGAGTGGGTACCCTAAGTGTGCCAGACCAGTGAAGTCCCCGTGAACATATTCTACTTTCTTCTCTGTCCTTCTTTCTATAAAAGGGAAGGTTTTAGGAGTGAAAGATACTTTCAGTCTTTCCACATTTCACTAGAATTGAAAGGGAAATTGTGGGGGGAAGGGAGGTTGGGACTCAAACTGTAATGAGAAGCTTTCTGTGAGTTGCTTGCCTGCCTCGGTCTGTTTGTCTTCCAGAGGCTTCCAGCTCCAGGAGCATTAGCAGATGCAGTCCAGCCCAGTCTTTTGAGGGCCTGTTTCCTTATTCCACGTAGCCCTTTGGTGTAACTCTACACCCTGCAGCCTGCCGTAGCAGCTCCATGTTCATACTAGGGGGAAGCAGCATGCCTACCTTTTCTTGCCCTCTTAGAGATCACAAGGAGAGGTAGAAGGGAGGCAGACTCAGAATTATGCCTGGGCCCCATCTTGTTGATAAGTTAATTTGATTGAGTGCCACTTTGTCCTTCCTTAGCTCCACAAAATTCAGTGCAGCATATAGGAGCCAGCATGGTGTAGTGGTTACAATGTCAGAGAAGGGCCTGGAATACTGGGGTCTGAACCCCCCCCCCCCCCCCACACACACACACTCTGCCATAAAAGTTTGTGAGGTGATCTTGAGCAAGTCACACATTCTCACCCTGATCTACTTCACGGGATGCTGTAAGGATAAAATAGAGGAGAGGAGAAAAATGTAAGCCACTTTGCATCCCCACTGGGGTGAAAGGGAGGGTATAATAAATAAACAAGTGGTTTTTCGTCTGGTCACTGTTTTATCTTCAGAACAATCCTGTGAGGTCATAGAATCACAGAGTTGGAAGGGGCCATTCAGGCCATCTAGTCCAACCACCTGCTCAATGCAGGATCAGCCTAGAGCATCCCTGATGAGTGTTTGTCCAGATGCTGCTTAAAGACTGCCAGTGAGGGGGAGCTCACCACCTCCCTAGGCAGTTGATTCCACTGTTACACAACTCTGACTGTAAAAAAGTTTTTCCTAATATCCAGCCAGTACCTTTCTGCCCTTAATTTAAACCCATTATTGGGGGCTTCCGGTCAGAGTAAAATGGCGAACTGATGCACCTTGCAATCGTGCAGGGTGGACGGTGGCTTCTTCTGACAGTTTGGACATTTATATTGCCCAATGCAGCCTCCCCCAGGCAGGGGGTTGATAAACAAGCAACGAGGTCCAAGTGAGAGTTGAGATTGGTGTGTACAAGTCTTGAAGGAGGCTTGTTTATGCTTTGATCCCCTCTCAGAAGCGGGCATATGCAAGACAGCACTAAAGAAGCCAACCGGGGTGGGAATCCAGCTTAAATTCGTCATTTCCCAACTTCTTAAGAAAGAGAGTGGAGACGAAAGCGAGAAGAAGCGATGCAAAGCCCCAAGATAAGCATGCAAGGTAACATAAACATTTTGCTTACCGGAATGAAGATCTAGCGAAATATGAACAAGGCAGATAAGCGTAAAAGACTTAATCTTGAATAATCAGGCCACTGAGGATTTATAAAGAGTTTGTCAAAGCGAGCAATTTGAGAAAAATAGACATTGCTTATCATTCCTGCGGTTAGAAAGATCTGGAGCAGAGTTTATGACTGAAACTAATGAGAACGATCGCGAGACTAAGGTGTTCCATCTATCTGTGTCCGGCTAGTACTGTGAATAAAGGTTAGAGTGGCTTCCAGAGGACTGAAAGGGTGGCAGAACGAAGTTTCCGGCAGGACAGTGTTTGAGGTGCACAGGAAATAGGAAGTTCAAGAAGAGCCTATCTAGCCAAAAAAACCATAGAGTAATTGCGCCCACCATTTTTAGGAGGACCGAATTTTAAAATTGAATTTTAATACTGGAATTGTTTTAAAAGAGCAGTGAAAAGGCAGCGATTTAAGAGAAGACATAAAGGGGATTCGAATTATATGAAGAAGAAGAATCTGGGCCGATTTTAGAAATTTCAAAACGGATCCAAAACATCGACAAAGGGCAGCTTCGTCTGTGAGTCCAAGTATGGCAGTGAAGGAAAAGAGAGAGTGGCAAGCTGCAATGGAGTCAATGGAAAGGAGAATGATGGAAGCGATTCAAGGATTGGTGAAACAACTAGAACAACAGTTAGAAAAGCAAATGGAAAAACAGCTGGAGCAGTTAGAAGTTGTTCAAGAAAAGAATGTGATAGCTCTCAAAGAGCTGGTGGTAGCAGAAGTGGCTGTAATTACAAAAGAAGTGGCAGATACAAAGAGCCAAGTGCAAGGTCTGACATTAAAATCGACCGAATTGGAGCAAAAAACACAAGATATAGACAAAAAAAATGGAAACAACTCTACAGGACAATCGTAAATTGGAGGCAATGACGGAATATAGAGCGATGTTAAACCATCTGAGACTAAGAGGGATTGAAGAAAAGACAGATGAAGATATATGTATGATAGTGATGACAGCTTTGACAGAGTATTTGGGAGAAGATCAAGGAGAACTGGATTCTGATTCTGATTTGATTTATAGAGTAAATTCAGCATATGCTCAGAGAAAGAATTTGCCAAGAGATGTTATTGTGCAATTTGTAACGAGGAAGATGAAGGAGGATATTTTCAAAAAACAATTTACACAACCTTTGGAAATGGATGGCAAAAAGATAATAATAATGAGAGAACTCCCAAGAATGATTTTGCAAGAAAGGAAGAAATATAAAAAGTTGGTAGACAAACTGAAGCAGTTAACCATCAGGTTCAGATGGCGAATACCATATGGTCTGTCTTTTACCTACAACTCGAAGAGACATATGATCAAGACTCTAGGAGACATGTATAGGTTCAAGGCAGAAAATATAGAAGATTTTGGAGATATTTAAAGACAAGACATGATGGATTACAAATTGTTATTGTGGAATGTAAATGGACTTAATTCACCCTCCAAAAGGAAGTTAGTAAATTATTGGTTGCAAAAACAAAAATTTAATATCATCTGCTTGCAAGAAACTCATATTAGAAAATGGGACAATAAGTATTTGATTAACAGAAAATTAGGAGAAGAATTTTATTCACTGGCAGAAAAAAAAATAAAGGAGTTGTGACCTATGTAAATAAAGAATTGGATTCAAAACCAATTTTTAGTGATAAAGATGGGAGATATATTGGAGCTGAAATTACAATGCTTCAGAAAAAGACTCTGGTAGTTAATTTGTATGCGCCTAATGGAGCTAAAGAATTTTTTTTTAAGATTTGATGAAGGAATTGGACCAAGTGAACTACGAGCAGATAATTCTGGCAGGAGACTTTAATGGTACGGTTAACAATAATTTGGACAGAAAAACTGAAAAGAAGGACGAGAAGGTTGGGAAATTACCAAAAAATTTCTTCAAATTGATGGAACAAGAGAAATTAGAAGATGTCTGGAGAAAATGGAATCCCAAAGTTAAAGACTTTACTTTCTATTCCAACCGACACAATTCCTTTTCCAGAATAGATATGATTTGGATGTCTGGTGACATGGCGTTAAAAACTCAGAAGGTGGAGATTTTGCCAAAGACTAATTCTGATCATAATCCGGTGATTTGGATGTTAAAAGAAAAAGTGAAACAGTTTCATTGGAGAATAAATGAAGATTTATTGGATAAGATGAAAGTAATTGAGACACTACGTAAGGAAACGCAGTCATTTTTTCAATTGAATTTGAATCAAAATGTTAAATACAGACGGTCTGGGATGTATATAAGGCTGTGATGAGAGGATTACTCATATCGTTGAATGCAACGGATAAGAAACAGAATACAGAGCAGCAAAAGGAATTGCAAGAAAGAATTCAGCAAAAAGAAAAAGAATTGAAGAGGAGACCTGGAAAAAAGAAAATTATCAAGGAAATTCAAATTTTACAAGAGCAATTGAGTGTGATACCTAATCGGGAACTTTATTGGAACTTAAAGAAATTAAAACAAAAATCCTTCGAAGGAGCAAATAAACCAGGAAAATTTCTGGCATGGCAATTGAAAAATCAAAGAGAGAAAAGGTTAATAAACAAAATTATTGAAGAAGGTAAAGAAATTGTGGATATGAATGGTTTAAAAAGAGTTTTCTTCAAGTATTATGCGAAGTTATTTCAAAAAAAGAATATAGACTCCGAAAAAATTGAAAAATATCTGGACATGGTAGAAATTCCAAAGGTTGGAATAAAAGGTAAGGAAATGTTGAATGGCCCAATTCAAAAAGAAGAAGTTTACAAGGCAATAGAAGATGCCAAATTGGGGAAAGCTCCAGGTCCAGATGGATTTACAGTAAAATTTTACAAAAAACTAAAAGAGGAGCTAACCCCAATTTTGGAACTTTTAGCAAATGAGATACAGGTAATCAAAGTGATACCAGAGACGTGGAAGGAAGCCAATATATCACTCATACCAAAAGAAGGACAAGACTTAACAGACGTCAAGAATTACTGACCAATTTCTTTACTTAACAATGATTACAAGTTGTTTGCCAAAATAATTTCAGAAAGACTGAAAAATTATTTGAAAGACGTTATAACTGAAGAACAAGTCGGTTTCTTACCAAATAGACAAATTAGGGACAATTTAAGGATGGTGATAGATGCTATTGAATATTATGATAAACATCCAGAAAAGGAGGTTGCTTTCCTATTTGTAGATGCAGAGAAAGCCTTTGATCATTTAAACTGGGACTTTATGTTTCAACTGATGGAAAGAATGGATATCGGACAGCCCTTTTAAAATGTAATTAGGGTGATTTATTCAGAACAGAAAGCATTGTTAAATGTAAATAAAGAGATGATGGACTATTTTAAGGTTCAAAAAAGGACCAGGCAAGGTTGCCCGCTATCCCCCTTATTGTTCATTTGGGTTTTGGAAGTATTGTTGGCGAAGATAAGAGAAGATAAAGACATAAGGGGACTTACTACAGGGGGGTTTACCTACAAGTACAGGGCATTTGCGGATGATGTAATGTTTTTGATTGAAGATCCACTAATTAATTTACCATTGTTGATGGAAAAGATCAAGGAATTTGGAGATTTGGTGGGATTTTATGTCAATAAGAACAAAACAAAGGTGTTATGTAAGAATATGACAAAAGAGAAACAGCAGGAACTGCAAGAATCAATACAATGTGAAGTGGTAAAAAACCCAAAATATTTAGGAATTGAGTTGACAATGAAAAATATAGATCTTTTTAAGAATAATTATGAGAAGATTTGGTGTAAAATCCAACAAGATATAAAAAAAAATGGGACACTTTGAATCTGTCATTAATGGGAAGAATTTCGGTAGTCAAGATGAACATTTTACTGCGTATAATGTTTTTATTTCAGACGATTCCGATAGTGAAGGACTTTAAAGTGTTGAATTTATGGCAGAAAGAAATTTCAAAATTTGTTTGGGCCGGAAGAAAACCGAGGATCAAAATGAAGATTTTATGTGATGCAAAGGAAAGAGGAGGATTCCAACTACATAACTTCAGACTGTATCATGATGCGGTGTGTCTGACATGGTTGGCTGAATGGGTTAACTTGGACAATAGAAAAATGTTGGCGTTGGAAGGGCATGACCATAAATTTGGTTGGCACGCTTATTTATGGTATGAGAAATACAAAATGGATAATTTTTTCAAACACCACTTC
This sequence comes from Gekko gecko, assembly GCA_029375565.1. Lineage (NCBI taxonomy): Eukaryota > Metazoa > Chordata > Lepidosauria > Squamata > Gekkonidae > Gekko > Gekko gecko. The sequence continues at coordinate 208,489,673 of JAPDNY010000005.1, read as the reverse complement.
ATAAGAAGATCATTGTTTATGACCTGGATGAGATATAAAAGATTTTTTTTTATGCAAGACCATTATGGATAGTACCAGCTGAAGTAATTAAACCACTTTCGAAGTATAAAGGAGAAGACTGGATACCTTATAGAGATATCTTGAAGGTAGAAGGGAGTAGTTTCGTGATAAGAGCTGGAGAAGAACTGGAATTTGAATATGATTGGTTAAATTACAGACAGATTTATGACTTATTTAAGGCTGACAAAAAGAGGTATGGCTTCAGGAAGGAGAATAATGAAATTGAAGTTGTGTGGGCGGAGGAGGGGGGAAAAGTGATTTCAAAAATTTATAAAGTTTTGTTAAAATGGTATACTGAGGATGAGATGGTAAAAGAACAGATGGTAAAATGGGCTATAAATGTAAATAGAGAAATAGATATGTCAACTTGGGAGGGTCTGTGGAAAAAGTCAATTAAAATTTCAACATGTGTTAATGTGAAAGAGAATTGTTATAAAATGATGTATAGATGGTACATTGCTAATATGAATGAGAACTTGTCTAACAAATCTTGGAAGTGTAAAAAAAAGGAAGGCTCATTTTATCATATGTGGTGGACTTGTGATAAAGCGGTAGCTTACTGGACAGAGATTCATAATGAAATACAGAAGATCCTGAAGTGTACTTTGAAAAAACAACCTGAAATGTTACTTTTAGGTCTTAAAATGGAAGAAGTGCATGTAACAAAAAGAACATTGTTATGGTATTTGATTACAACAGCAAGAATGACATTTGCCCAATGTTGGAAGCAAGAAAAAATACCAGAAAAATGGGACTGGATAAAGAAGATGCTTTTTATGGTAGAAATGAATAAATTGACAAAGAAGCTTAATGGTAAAGAAGATGATGAATTTTTCATAGAATGGAAAGACTTTAAAGACTATCTTGAAATGAATTGGGATGTAAGAAATAAGTTACTCTGCTTTGATAACTATTAAGGATAGAAAAAAGAAAGTAATGACTGATTATAGCTAAAATGTTACCTAAGGGTCAGATTGAATGAATCAATACATTTTAAAAGAAGAATTGAATATGGGATAAGTTTTTATTGTTATTGAATATTGAATGAAATAGGTAGCAGGATGGAGCATTGCTGGAAGCCAAGAGGGGGGGAGGAAGGGGATAATTGAAAAGGATGTATTCAAAAGTATTATGAGTTATGGAGCGTGTTAATATATCCTATCAATAAAAATTTTATTAAAAAAAATTAAACCCATTATTGCAATTCCTATCCTCTGCTGCCAACAGGAACAGCTCCCTGCCCTCCTCTGACTGCCCTTCAAATACTTCAAGAGAGCAATCATGTCCCTCCCTCAACCTCCTCTTCTCCAGATTAAACATTCCCAAGTCCCTCAGCCTTTCCTCATAGGGCTTGGTCTCTAAGCCCCCGATCAACCTAGTTGCTCTCCTCTGCATGCACTCCCATTCTGTCCACATCCTTTTTGAAGTAAGGACTCCAGAACTGCATACAATACTCCAGGTGCAGTGTATAGCAAAACTATGACATCTTGTGATTTGGAAGTTATGCCTCTGTTGATACACCCCAAGATTGCATTAGCCTTTTTTGTCACTGCATCACACTGACTGATCATATTTAACTTTCAGTCCACCCTTACCCCAAGATGTTGTTCTCACACACTTCTACACAGAAGTGTATCCCCCATCCAGTATGCATGTTCCTCATTTTTGTTACCCAGATATAAAGATGTAGAACTCGGCATTTATCATTGTTCACATCTGCCCACTTTTCCAGCATGTTCAGATCCTGTTGAATTCTGCCTCTAGCTTCTGGTGTGTTCTCTGCTCCTCCCGATTTAATGTCATCTGCAGATTTAATGAGTAGACCTTCCACACCCTCATTCAGATCATTTATAAAAATATTGAAAAATACCAGGCCCAGAACTGAGCCCTGTGGCACCTCAACTGGACACCTCCCTCCATTCAGGTGAAATGCCATTGACAACTACTCTCTGAGTGGGGTTCTCCAACCAGTTCCCTATCCACCTAACTATCCTACAGTCCAGTCCACAGTCCTTTAGTTTACCCATCAGAATATCATGGGGAACCCTGTCAAAAGCTTTACTGAAATCCAGGTAAACAACATCAACAGCATTCCCTTGATCCAGTAAGCTTGTCACTCGATCAAAGAAGGAAATGAGGTTGGTCTGGCAGGACCTGTTGGGGACTAATCCATGCTGACTTCCCCAGATCACCAAGTTGTCCTTGATCGATCCCTTTAAAATCTGCTCCAGCATCTTCCCTGGGACAGAGGTCAGACTGACTGGCCTGTAGTTTCCTGGGTCATCCATCCTCCCTTTTTTAAAAATTGAAATAACATCTGCCCTCCTCCAGGCCCATGGCACATCTCCCGTCCTCCTAGAGGCCTGGAAGATGATGGACAGAGGCTCTGCAAGCTCTCTGGAAAGTTCTTTGAGCCCTCTTGGGTGCATACCATCTGGCCCTGGGGATTCGTACTCATTCATTGCAGCCAGGTGCTTCTCAACTACCTCTCTGTCCATGTCAACCAGCAGCCCAGATGCTGTGACTTACCTACTACCATCTCTAGATGAGCCTGTTCTCTTCTTCAGGGGGAAAAACTGAGACAAAATAGGCATTGAGCCTTTCTGTAGGTTAGAGTGAGACAGGGAATGATTGGCTCAGGGTTCAAGATTCATGGCTGAGCTGGGGTTTGGCCCTGGGTCTTCTCAGGTCTTGTTCAGCAGGCCAGCAGAATGTTGAAGTATGTGTGTGGGAGGGACACTAGCACACGCAGAGACTCACAGAATTATAAGAACGTAAGAACATAAGAGAAGCCAATGTTGAATCAGGCCAATGGCCCATCTAGTCCATCACTCTGTCACACAGTGACCAAAAATACCAGGTGCCATCAGGAGGTCCAGCAGTGGGGCCAGGACACTAGAAGCCCTCCCACTGCTGCCCCCTCCAGCACCGAGTGCATCACCTGCCCCAGACTGAAAGTTCCTATCTATACCCTGTGGCTAATAGCCACTGATGGATTTCTGCTCCATATGTTTATCAAATTCTCTCTTGAAACTGTCCACGCTTGTAGCTGCCACCACCTCCTATGGCAGTGAATTCCATGTGTTAATCACTCTTTGGGTGAAGAAGTACGTCCTTTTATCCATTCTAACCCGACTGCTCAACAATTTCATTGAGTGTCCACGAGTTCTTGTATCGTGAGAAAGGGAGGAAGATACTTCTTTCTCAACCTGCTCTATCCCATTCATAATCCTCGATCATGTCACCTCCTCTCCAAGCTAAAGAGCCCCAAGTGTTTTAACCTTTCTTCATAGGGAAAGTGTTCAGACCCTTTTATCATTCTAGTTGCCCTTCTCTGCACTTTTTCCAATGCTATAATATCCTTTCTGAGGTGTGGCGATCAGAACTGTACACAGTATTCCAAATGAGGTCACACCAATGATTTATACAAGAGCATGATGATACTGGCTGATTTGTTTTCAGTTCCCTTCCTAATAATCCCCAGCATAGCGTTGGCCTTCTTTATTGCAGTTATACACTGTCTAGACATTTTCATTGAGTTATCTACTACGACTCCAAGATCTCTCTCTTGGTCCGTCTCTGCCAGTTCAGACCCCATCAATGTGTATTTACATTTAGGATTTTTGGCTCCAATGTGCTCCAATGTGCATCACTTTGCACTTGGCCACATTGAACCCCATTTGCCATGTTGACGCTCACTCACCCATCCTCAACAGATCCCTTTGGAGTGCCTCACAATCCTCCCTGGTTTTCACCACCCTGAACAACTTCATGTCATCTGCAGATTTAGCCACTTCACTGCTTACTCCCAATACCAAATCGTTAATGAACAAGTTAAAAAGCATCGGACTGAGTACTGATCCCTGTGATACCCCACTGCTTACCACCCTCCACTGAGAAAGTTTCCCATTTATACTCACTGTTTCCTATTTATAAGCCAATTTTTGATCCACAAGAGGACTTGTCCTTTTATCCCGTGACTATTGAGCTTACTTAGGAGCCTTTGATGAGGAACTTTATCAAAAGCTTTCTGGAAGTCAAGGTAAACAACATCTATTGAGTCCCCCTTGTCCACATGTTTGTTCACTCCCTCAAAAAACACTAACAGGTTAATGAGACACAATCTTCCCTTACAGAACCCATGCTGATTTTGCCTCAATAGTTTTTGTTCATCAATGTGCCTACTAATTCTTTCCTTAATAACAGTTTCCACCAACTTACCTGGTATAATCCAGGATGTGTCAGTAGCAAGTTGTAGGTGGTAGGACAAAGGAGAGAACTAGTGTGGTGCTTAGAGTGTTGGGCAGCCTGGGAGGTAGCACTTCTCCTTTGCAGGCAGAAAGTCCCTGGTTCAGTCCCTAGAATTTCCATTTGAGCTCAGGTAGTAAGTGATGTGAAAGAGTTCTGCCTGAGACCCTGAAGCCTGCTGCCAGTCAGAGTGGGGCCAATGTTCTGACTCAGGTACAAGGTAGTGCTATGGGTTTAAACCCCGCCCCCCATTCCATTGTGACTCTCACTGGGTGATCTAAGGCTGCCCACTCTCAGTGTAATCTGCCTCTACAGGTTTGTTGTGGGGGTAAAAAGGAGATGTGGAGGACTTTGAACTTCTCCCTGAGCTCCTTGGTGAACGGGCAGGATAAACATGGGATAGAATACATACAGGATTCAAGAGAGGACCAGTTCACTCCAGCTTGCAAAGAAAGGGCACCAGTCACCATGCCGTCCAAGATCAGCTTACACAGAGACTGTCAAGAGACACCAGCTTGGACGTCAGAGCATGGTTGTGTCCTTGCTAAACCAGCCCAAAATCCAGCTAGAATGGTATTCTTAGAAGAAGACTGGCTGGCTGGATGGTTTTTGCATATTCATCAACGGAGCACAATACTGATATATTTCTCTAGTATCTGGTATTTGAAGTTGTATTTCTCTGTCCAAGGAGGTAAAAAGGAGCCATTGCATATGTATAGGGGCAGGGTCTTTGCTTGGAGCTTTATAGTCCCCCTCCCCCATAATTATCATACATGGAACAATCACTGTCAGGTTATCCCATCAAATTGTGCGAAGTTGTAGTTGAGCTTCTTTAAGTCCAATATGCAGCTCGACCCTACCAAGCAATTTCCTGCATGTTCGATGCTGAAACAACTCAATAGCTGGTGCTAACTTCTGCCTGCAGAATCCAGCACCCCTTTTTGTAGCTGCTACTGCTGCCAGTTGGAAGCTCGTTTCTCTTCCTCATCTCCTGACAAAATCTTCCAAAAGTGCTCGTAATATAAAACATCCAGTTCAGCTGGTAGCAAAATACCTGAAAGGGCTTTGATTTCTTCTTCCTATTTCCATACCACTCATCCAAAACAAGACAGGAAGAACATAACTTAGCCAAAGTGAAATCTTTTAAAAGGCCTAATATTTAATCAATATGTTTAAGTGCCTCACTGATATTTGACTATTTAAAGGGTGCTTAATGATCAGCCAGATTGTGCCCTAAGATCTGTAATCACAATTCTTTTTGGATTTCGAACCTACGAGGTATGGGATCAAATCTTACTTCAGCCAGGACTTCATGGGTGGCCTTGGCTTACAAGAACTTATGTCTGTAAAGTAGCTGTTCACTTGTCTTATTTGGCACTGCACAGCACAGCTGGAAAAACAGGACATGTCTGGAAAAAGTAGGGGGCTGCTCCTTCCAGTATCCCTCCTCCCTGATTACCAAGCAAGGTGGAACCCGCTTTGTTGACTGCATGGGCTATGTGCAGGGTCCATAGTCATTTCCTTCAGTTGTGGGAATGGAAAGGGGCCGGTGCAGGCTATGTGGTCCAGTAGGGCTGTATTTGTTTATGTATTATTTATTTATTATTTGCATTTATTATTTGTGCAGTGTGCCTAGTATCCCAAATGCAGCTACTCTAGATTTGGCCAGAACTGCAATATTTCACCTTTAGTTACCCATCTGTAAAATGGGAACCAGTGTGGTAGATCTTAGGGGTGGCCAATTTCTACATTCCTGGGTGGGGGACCACTCTTTTCTCCAGACATCAGTGTGGTGGTTAGAAGCCAATTGTGCTAAACAACTGAACACACTCAAGGGTAGCCTGAAAATAGTACTCCACACTTTGTATTGTGCTTTTGAGAATGTACACTAAATGTCTGGCATGCTCCAGTGGCAGATGCTAAGATGGAGCATTTTTCTTGTTTATGAAAAAAACCTAAATCAAAACTGTTGACATTAAGACTTGTCCAGCATACTTTGAAGAAAATGTCCACTTTTAATGGGGGGGGGATCTGGCTTCACTTGCTGACAGGTTGTGTGGTTGCTTGTTGGAGGTGTCTCTTAGTTGGGGGTGTTGAGATCTATTTATACAATCACCTTCCTCTTACCTTGGTTTCTTATTTGTCTGAGACATTCTAGATCCCACCAGCTGACTTTGCAGACTTCTATATAGTTGGTTTCCAAAATAAGAAAGCTGAAAGTTAGACAACCAACTTGAGAAGAAAGATCTTTTGAAGTGATAACCAGCCTTGGGAAGGGAATGAGCTTTGAGAACTTAATAATAATTTATGATAACTCCAGAGGAATAGCCATGGTAGACTACTGTAGTCCAGTGGTACTATGAAAGCTCTTTAACAAAATCTTGCATAAGCTTTTGCAAGTCAAAGATGACTCCCTGAGATGCAGATATTTGTTATTGTTTCTAATGAGCCTCACTCCTGCCATTCTGTTGCTGGTATCTTTTAAGTATAAATACATCTGGTATGGGTATGCACTCCAATGAATCTGATGAAGTGAGCTGTGATTCATGAAACTTTATGGCAGCAATAAATGTTGTTAGTTTTTAAGGTGCCACTAGTGCCATTCTAAGGAGCTGTGGTGGCTCAAGTGGTTAAGATGCTGAACTGCAGGCTGTGGAAGGTCAGTAGGTCAGCAGTTCGAGACCCAGGTGCTGCATGACGGGGTGAGCTCCTGTCTCTAGTTCCAGCTCCTGCCAACCTAGCAGTTTGAAAGCAAGAAATTGCAAGTAGATAAATAGGTACCACTTCAGTGGGAAGGTAACAGCGTTCCATATGCCTTGGTGTTTAGTCATGCTGGCCACATGACCATGGAAACGTCTTTGGACAGCGCTGGCTCTTTGGCTTTGAAACGGAGATGAGCACCGCAACCCTACAGTCGGATTCGACTGGCTTTCGAGCAAGGGAACCTTTACCTTTACCTAGTGCCATTCTATCCTGTGCAAATTCATCTTGTTATATACCTCTGACGAACTGAGCAGTGACTTACAAAGCTCATATCCTGCCACAAATTTTGTTAAGTCTTTAACTTTTAAGGTGCTACTGGACTCATGATCTTTTCTACTCCTACAGCTACCCATCTTGATCTGCCTCACCACAGAAATTGGGTTGGTATGGGTTGGCTGAGAAAGCCACATGGTTTGCTAGGGGCTGCCTTTACAAACCACTTCCTCCCTTGGGTAGAGAATGGATGGAGAGCCAGTTTGGTGTAGTGGTTAAGTGTGCGGACTCTAATCTGGAAGAACTGGGTTTGATTCCCCACTCCTCCACGTGCACCTGCTGATGTGACCATGGGTCAGTCACAAGCTCTGGCATAGCTGTTCCTGAAAGAGCAGTTTGTGTTAGAGTTCTCTCAGCCCCACCTACCTCACAGGGTGTCTGTTGTGAGGAGGGGAAGGGAAAGGAGTTTGTAAGCTGCTCTGAGACTCCAAGTGATGGGTGGGGTATAAATCCAATCTCTTCTTCTTCTTCTTCTTCTTCTTCTTCTTCTTCTTCTTCTTCTTCTTCTTCTTCTTCTTCTTCTTCTTCTTCTTCTTCTTCTTCTTCTTCTTCTTCTTCTGATGGATCCTGGTAGTTTCTTAACAGCCCTTGGAGAATTTCCCATGAACAAGGTCAGAGTGCTCCTGTTAATCTGGAATTCAGAAATAGCCGAAGTGATTGTTGCTCATACAGCAGCCCTCTGCTCCTGGTTAGAGCCCTTTCAGCTCTGTAGTTTACCTAGGGAGCTGAGAGGGCTGAAATATTAGGGACAAAAGCTAGAGCACAGGTTTGCATTAGAAAATAAGAGGTGCTTGCTAGATCAGAGCAGTGGTCCATCTAATCCAGCATCCTGTTTGACACAGTGGCCAACCAGTTGTTCTGGAGGACCAACAAACAGGGCCTTGAGACCTGAGGAAAGTCTGGAGAAGAGGAGGTTGAGGGGGGACATGATTGTTCTCTTTAAGTATTTGAAGGGCTGTCACTTCAAGGAGGGCAGGGAGCTGTTCCTGTTGGCAGCAGAGGATAGGATTCAAAATAATGGGTTTAAATTAAGGGTGTGGAGATACCAGTTGGATATTCAGAAAAAGTTTTTTACAGTCAGAGTTGTACAACAGTGGAATCAGCTGCCTAGGGAGGTGGTGAGCTCCCCCTCCCTGACAGTCTTTAATAGCATCTGGACAAACACTTGTCAGAGATGCTCTAGGCTGATCCTGCATTGAGCAGGGGGTTAGACTAGATGGCCTGTATGGCCCCATCCAACTCTGTATTTCTATGATTCTATGAGGGCCTACCCCATGTCAATGATGCTATCGAACAGTTCTTCTCCACCATTTTGTCTGCACATCTGTGCCATCCATGGAGCCTGGAGGTGTCCAGAAATTACAACTGATCTCCAGATAACACAGGTTAGTTCTGCTGAAGAAAACAGCTGCTTTGGAGGATGGAGTATATGGCATTATACCCTGCTAAGGTCCCTCCCTAAACCCTGTCCTCCGCAGATTCCACCCCCAAATCTCCAGGAATTTTGCAACTTGGCATTGGCAACGCTAGTCAGAGCTAGTCCAGTTCAGGAGATTTCTTCATCTGTCTCTCCAAAATGACTTACTGAAACTCCCAGAGGCCCTGCATGACCTATTTGCAAAGGATTTTTGTGGATAAAATCAATTACATCCCTTCCAGTTTGGATGCCCCATTATCAGCAGAAAACATCCCGAGCTGCTTTTAGCTGCTTTTTTCCCAGCTGAGTTCTGAGCCTTGTGAGCTGAGATTGTGGACCTGGGGGCTAGGTGAGGCACCCATCATGAGGCCTTCGGTACCATAGATACCCTTATGGATTGCCCAGCCAGGATATGAATCCCTTGAGTTCTTCTCCTCCTCATTTTAGGCACACTGTAAGAACATTCTAGTCCTGCAGTCTCTGATCCTTTTGTTGTTGTTCAGCTGATGGTGTTTCTTAGAAGGACATTCAGCAGATTCATGGAGGAGAGGTCTCTCAGTGGCCATGATGGCTAAATGGAATGTCTATGATCAGAGGAAATCTACTTTGGGATTCTAGTTGCTAGGGAGAGCAACAACAAGAAGTACAGATCTCCATGCCCTGTTGATAGGTCTTCAGGGGAAATCTGGTAGGCCACTGTAAGAAACAGGATGCTGGACGAGATGGGCCACTGATCTGATCCTGCAGCACTGTTAGGTTTTTCTGCTTCATTTCTATACACTGATATTTTCAATATTATTTGTGAGCTGCTTGGAGGCTCGACATCCAGTGCAGTGTACTGGCTGCAATGTAGGACTAGGATCTGGGAGACCTAAGTTTGCAGTGAACCTTACTGGGTGACCTTGGGCCACTCACAGGGTTTTTGTGAGGAAAAATAGAGGTGGGAACCGTATACCCTCAACTCCTTGGAGGAAGGGTAGGGTAGAACCTACTTGTTATGTATTGGGTTATCTGTATAGCTTGAAAGCGTGAGCTTCGATCACAACCTCCATAGACTATAAGTAACCTGAACTAAGAAACCGAATTGGTCGCTGTTGCTAAACAGACCAATCCGGAAAAACTCTGACCTTCGACGGGAACAATTCCCATTGGACCCAAGCAGTCATCATTGATTGGTTGTTACTGACCAATCCAGGAGGTGTGGTTTTCCTGATTCAAACTGTATATAGTTGGGTCATTCTGTGTGTTGTTTGTCTGTGTTCTGAGCTAATAAAGAAATCACTCGTTTGAAACACTGCCTCGATCTCAGTACACAATACTGGTGATGAAGATGGGATTGTGTGGGTAGGCAGCCCCACAGAACCTGAGCTGAGCACTGCAGCAGGCAAGGAATTCTCGCCTTGGCCCACCGAAGCAACCAACAGGACACTGCAACCTGCCACTCCAGCGCAGAACTATGATGGCCACCAAGGGCCACTTTGAACCATTTGATTCAACTACAGAGGACTGGGACACCTATGTCTCCCGGCTTGAATTCTATGCGGCTGCTCAAAAAATATCTGATGAAGATCTCCAGAAAGCTGTGTTCCTCAGCTTCTGTGGAAAACACATTTTTGATGTGGCTCGGACATTAGTGGCACCAGCTGAACTCAAGGCGACTGACTTCTTCACAATAAAGTCTAAGTTTCATGGACATTTTTCACCTAAGCCTTCCGAAATTGCATGTCGACACGCATTCCACAAACGTGACCAGGCTCAAGGTGAGTCTATTGCTGATTATGTGACGGCCCTTAGGAAGACAGCTGGGCAGTGCAACTTTACAGACTTAAATGATAGACTTAGAGACAGGCTAGTCTGCGGCCCTCGGGATGAGAAACTGCAATGGCAGCTTTTTGCCAAGAAAAAGCTTACCTTCCAAGCCACCTTTGAGGAACCTATTGCCATGGAGGTTGCTGAGCAGTCAATCCAGAAGTCCATCAACATCATGCAAGTTGCAGCCGGTGCATCAAGAGAGTATGGAAGACTCTGACAGTGAGGACGACAAAGTCCACCGAACACAGGCCGAGAGTCGCAAATGCTCCAATTGGCAACCTGCTACCAGAACACCCTGCGCCAGTTGCGGGGGCAACCACAAACGCCAGAAGTGCCAGTTCCGTGAGGCCCAGTGTCATGATTGCAGAAAGGTTGGACACCTTGCCCAGGTCTGCTGTTCATCAAAGGCCAAGATGTCGCCTTGAACATTGCCTAGCAGACTCCAACCGCCGCCACGGTACGCCTCTATGCCTGCTGATTGTCATTCGACGTCCAAGTGTCTCCAGCACTCGTCAGTGGCAAGTACTCATCTCCAAACAAAAAACAAAATCAAGGTGACAGTAGTACTCGACAACGCTCTCTGCGAGATGGAGGTCAATTTGGGGTCAGTGCTCACCATCATCTCGACGCAGACACTATGCCGGCTCTTCCCCAGATGGAGCAAACAATGGCTCGAGCCTTGCAATTTCCACCTAGTTGATTTCCAGAGATAGTGCATTCCCACTGCAGGAATCAGCAAATTAATGGTTTGCTATAAAGAGTTCTACAGCCCATTGACCATTATTGTGGTCGAAGGGCAACATGCCAGTCTCCTGGGACTTGATCGGTTTGATGCACTTGGCATCCACTTGATGGGAGTACAACAAATCTCCCATGCAAATTTGGACTCTGTGTATTCAATGGTTCCTTGGGTTGCTACACAGGACCCCCAGTTTCCTTTGACCTTGACCCTACGGTGATGCCAGTTCGACTGAAGGTTCGTCAGGTACCCTTCGCATTGAAACCACGTATTGATTAGGAGTTGAATCATCTCATCACACAGGCAGAGCTGCAGCCAGTCTCACATGCTAGGTGGGAGACTCCTATTGTCACATCCATTAAGCCCAATGAAACTGTAAGAATCTGTGCAGACTACAAGTGCACAATTAACAAAGCTTTGCAACAGCACGCATATCCAGTACCAGTCATCAGCCACCTTTTAGCTTCACTCACAGGGGCAAAATTTTCACCAAACTTGACCTGGCACAGGCATATCAACAGTTGACTGTCACTGCGACCACGGCCAAGGCTCAAACGATTGTCACGCACCAGGGGGCTTTCAAAGTTAACTGCCTGCAGTTTGGGGTTAGCATTGCCCCATGACTTTCCCAAGGCCTCATGGAAGGTCTGTTTCGGGACATTCTGGGCATCGTTCCTTATTTTGATGACGTCCTGATCACCAGCGTGTCCACAGAAGAGCTGGCAGACCATCTTCAACATTTCCAAGATGCGGGTCTCAAGGTAAAGTGAGAGAAATGCCAGTTTGGAGTCCCTCAAGCTGAGTTTTTGGGATTCCTGATTGATGCTGATGGCATACACCCAATGGAGAGCAAGGTCAAGGCGATTCCCTGGTGCACCACCCCCCAACTTCAAAAAGTGAACTACAATCTTTCCTAGGCCTCCTCAACTTCTACCATTCATTCCTGCTGCACAAGGCGTCCGTAGCCGAACCGTTGCATCACCTGCTGGAGAAAAAGGCGCTGTGGAGCTGGGGGCCAAGGCACACCTGAGCGTTCACTGCTGTCAAGGACTTACTGTCTTCCAATACAGTCCTCACGTATTTTGACGAACGCAAACCTCTCATCGTTGCTGTTGATGCCTTGCCCTACGGAATCTGTGCCATCCTGAGTCACCATTTGCCAGATAATCGGGAGTCCCCAATTGCATACTTCTGCAGAACCTTGTCATCAGCGGAGAGAAACTATGCACCAATTGTCAAGGAGGCCCTCGCCCTTGTTGCTGGAGTAAAGAAGTTCCACCATTTTGTGTATGGCCACCAGTTCCAGGTTGTGACTGACCATAAGCCGCTCTTGGGTTCATTCGTGCCGAACTGCCAGATGCCCCAGGTCCTGTCACCACGAATGCTCTGTTGGTCATTTTTTTTTTTTTGTCAATCTACACCTACAACCTGTCCTACCGACCAGGAAAGACTATCAGCCACGTCAATGCACTTAGCCACCTGCCTCTCCTGGAACCGGCTGTTGACCCATCCCCGGCCTACCAAATCATGGCCATCGAGGAGCTTCCCCAGCCGCTGCTTCATGCATCCGATGTCGCATCGCAATCTGCAAAGGACTCCGCGATTTCCCAGGTCCTCAACTGGGTGTGGAGGGGGTGGCTATTCAGCCAACTGGACACCGAGTTCCAGGCTTGCAAGTCGTGGCAACATGAATTGTCGGTTCACAAGGGATGCCTGTTTTGGGGGAGCCACATGGCCATTCCCCAAAACTTCACCACCGGGTGCTAGAAGCCCTGCACGCTGGACACCTGGGAGCCATTCTGATGACGGCACTAGCTCACAGCTACATCTGGTGGCCAGGATTGGACCAAGAAATTGTAGGTTGGGTTCGGACTTGCCTACTCTGCCAAGAGTCACAACCAGAACAGCACTGGGAAACTACCCGGGTGTCATGGTCCCACCTGCATATGGACTTTGCTGGCCCTTTTCAGGGACAAACCTTTTTGATTGTTGTGGACTTGTTTTCTAAGTGGCTGGAAGTAGTCCCAATGTCAGTAATGACCTCTGCATCAGTCATTCGGGCATTGCACCGCATCTTTGGTACACACAGACTGCCCGACACTATAGTATCCAACAAAGGGACACAATTCACATCATCCGAGTTCCAGAAGTTCATGGACGCCAACTTGATCTGGCACATCATGGCAGCCCCATTTCATCCATCCACTAGTGGGCAGGCCAAACGAACGATCCACACTACAAAGGACACACTGCGAAAAATAGTCTATAGCGACTGGAACCAGAGACTAGCAGATTTCCCTTTGCAACAGCACATACTGCCACACACAACTACTGGGAGGAGCCCCGCGAAACTTCTGATGAACTGCCGCTTATCCACAATGCTGGACTATCTACACTCGGATCTCACATTGGATCGTCCACCATGGCAAGAGGTCCTGGAGCCTCTCCATTCCTTCCAGCCTGGTGACTTCGTCTATGCCCAAAACTACAGTGATGGGCCGATCTGGATTCCAGCTACCATAACAACAACTACCAGACCAGTATTGTACGTTGTGACTACATCGGATGAGAGAAGCCTTCGGAAACACCTTGACCAGCTTTGGCGGTGCTGGGTCAGGGAACTGGAGCCAGCTGATACAGAGACCCAAGCGGCAGAGCCAAATCCCATGCTGTGTTCAACTCCCATTGTTCCCCAGCCAAGCACCAGGTTGGAGGCGAGTGCTGCCTCAACACCCTGTTCGGAGTGCGCCTGAGAGTCCTGGCACTACGGCCCCCGACAGTACTATGGACTGTCAGCCACCCAGTTCCAGCATAGACCCAACTTTGACAGTTGGAGAACCGCAGCGTTCCCAACGAGTGAGAACTTACCCTAATTATTTGAAAAACTATGTGTGCTAACTTAGGGTGGAAGAGTGTTATGTATTGGGTTATCTGTATAGCTTGAAAGTGTGAGCTTCGATCACCAGCTCCATAGACTGTCAGCAATGCTCCCTCTAAGCTGTGGAGTTTTGTGAGCAAAAATCCTACTTTGTGAGCTACTTGTATTAAAGTTGTGAGTGAGCGATTTGTCTACTGCATAAATTAGTTTGCTCTGGAGCCATCCTTCCTGAGCTAAGACAAAAAAGTGTGAGCCAGAGGCTAAAAAAATGTGAGCTAGCTCACACTAACTCAGCTTAGAGGGAACACTGACTGTCAGTATCCTGAACTAAGCAACCGAATTGGTTGCTGTTGCTAAACAGACCAATGCAAAAGAGGGCCAGCAATAAAAGCTAAATATATGAAATATATAAAAAGTTACATGTATTTATTAAACAAAGATTTTGAAATTATATATAAGGGCCCAATCCAATTATAACACACCAGGGCTGATGGACTTGACCTGATGCTTTTCAGCCTGCATAGGCCTTCTTCAGAGGTCAAACACAGTGAGGCACATATTGGCTATAAAAATACATTACAATCATACAGATACAAGATATAAAATCAATAGGGACCAGAAAAAAGTTGCTGTAAAAGATAAAAGAAATGGGAAATTAAATACATATAATAAAACTGATAAATACATTATATACTACCAAATAATAAATATAGACTACTGACTTACTTCCAAAATTAAACCACTAGGCACAGAATAAAAGTACAAATGAGGCCTCCAACAGCGCAATCACATGCCCAGTGGTGTTTCTCTGGTATAAATCTAGAAACCATTAAAAAAAAGTGTAAACCAAAGTATTCTACAATTTTGAAACTAAATGCAGAGAGTACTAAAGACAGGAAGAGAAAATAGTTACTTCTGGTCCAGAAATTGCCTTCCTACGATTGTGCAGCCAAAATGTCCTCAATAGAATTGTCCTTAAGCAAAGAGCAGTGCTGGTCAAAAAAATGCTGGAGCTTTATATCAGGTGAAGGATGATGCAATCCTTGTGTGGAGGATGGTGCCTCAAAGTAGTCATGTGATTGCACAAAGTAGTCATGTGATTGCTTGGCGTCTTGGATCACAAAGTGGTGGCTTCATGACCTAAAACCTATAACTTCTTGCAACCAGCTGTCACTTTTGACCAAATGACAGAGAAAAAGAAGATGCATGTTGCTTTCTTCATGGTTCTTTCTTTTTTAAATAGTGTCTGAGTTTGTGCTGTGTTTTTTTAATTCTTTTTTTCAAATAGGATGCATGCACGCTCTCTCTCTCTCTCTCTCTCTCTCTCTCTCTCTCTCTCTCTCTCTCTCTCTCTCTCTCTCTCTCTCTCTCTCTGCCAGGGCTCTTTTTGTAGAAGGAACTCCTTTGCATATTAGGCGACACACCCCTAATGTAGCCAATCCTCCAAGAGCTTACAGTAGCCCCCTGCTCTCTGCATTCCTCTGTGTTTTTCTTCCATTAAATAAGCTTTGGTTTGCCACCCCTTCTGCTGCAGGCATGACCAAGATGTGCTAAAATTCCAGGCTAGGCTTCCTTCCTGGATTAAATTGGAAAATCAGTATCAAGTGTAAAAAGGACTCCATAACCACAGCTTATTGGTTAGGGAAACGTTTCTGTAGAGTTTCACTGGCAGGTACAGATTTCGAAGGGTGGAGAGGGAACTTCCCCAAGATAAGCGACATGATCTCTTGTGATTGAAAATCAAATATGTACCACGATTGACTGATTGTATGTCTATCTCCATCTCTGTTTCCTTCCTCCACTGGGCACTGACCAGTCCCTCACCTGTTTCAACAAGGTTTACTTATTTGTTTAGATATTTATTTACTTGTTTATTTACTTCATTTATACCTCACTTTTCTCACCAATGGGGACCCAAAGCAGCTTACAGCATTCTCTCCTTCATTTTATCCTCACAACAATTTGGTTGGTTAGGCTAACTGTGAGTAACAGTTTGAATCAGGAAAACCAGGGATGTCAAACTCATTTTGCCGGATAAATGTCAGTTTGTTGGGACAGGCCATGCGTGCTGTAAAATGTAACACAAGGTACCAGATCTACAAACTTTATAAAGGTGATTTCAGATGTTAAATAGCAATAGCAGGTGAATGACTATAGCAGGCTTGATTGTATTAAGTGTCATATGCAGAGGCATAGTAGGTGTGGAGATAGCAGTGTTGGTAATGAGACAGGAAACCTAGGTCTCAATTCCATCCAGGAGGATGCAAAGAATAAATGGACATAAGTCTGACATTAGAAACCACAGCATTCAGTTGCTGACCTAAATGTAGCAGTGCTCTTACAAAGGGATTTCAAAGGGAGATCAGACTGCTGAATTGCAGTTGAAAATGAAGCTCACGACAATGCATCTTCCTGGACTGAATTGAGACCTTGTTTTCCTGTCTCATTACCAATGTGTGCTATTATCATTTGGTATCTGAAACCACTCCACCCTCCCAAGATATAAGGACCAATTATAGTGTTCTAATTCCTAATCAGGGTATTTTTGAAAGAAAATAAATCCAGATAGGAACAGAGAAATCCAGTCTTTTTTTAAAGAAAATGTCAGAAAAAGCCAAAATAAATTCCTCAGTGTACATTGTGCTTGTCAGAAGAATCCACCCACCTACCCAAGAAATGTGCTTGCACACAAAAAGCTTGTATCTGGACTAAAACATTGTTGGTCTTAAAGCTGCCATGGGATTCCAATTTTGTTTTTTCTCTCTTCCCCCCCAAAAGAGGAGGAGCAGCCCCAGAGAAGAAAGCAGAAGCATGTGTGTGTATGGGGGGGGGGGGCTTGTTTTTGTATCTCTCCAACAGGAAGCTGCCACAAAGGTCTCTCTATCTGTCTGTGTGTGTGAGAGAGAGAGCAAGGGAGGAGGGAGGGAGGCAAGAGACAGGAAGCAGGAAGTAAAGAGCCACTGAGGAAGCTGGGAAAAAAGCAAGCTAGGGTGTGGCTGCAATAGCAGCCCTGGATAAGGAAGCAGGAGAAGAAAGTTGCTTGGGGGCTGGTTCTGAACCATGCATGGGTCAGTTCCGTCCCACAGGCCACATGTTTGACACCCCAGATTTAGCCCATTTCTTCTGTGATGTTTGTCTGTAAATCTCCCCTTTCCCTCAGGGCCTATTAGACTGGATGAGGAAAAAAGACCCATGATTTATTTATTTATTTATTTACTTATCAGACTTGTACCCCGCCCTCCCCACATAGCAGGCTCGGGGCGGCTTCCAACAAGCGTAAATACAATTAAAATCATACAATTATGGCACCTTGAGGGGGGCATATTTTCAGCTTAAAACATCATTTTCCTCCCCTCTATTTTATCCTAACAACTGTAGAGGTACACAAGAACATAAGAGAAGCCAATGTTGGATTAGGCCACTGGCCCATCCAGTCCAACACTCTGTCACACAGTGGCCAAAAATACCAGGTGCCATCAGGAGGTCCACCAGTGGGGCCAGGACACTAGAAACTCCCCCATTGTTGCCCCCCCCCAAGCACCAAGAATACAGTGCCTCACTTGCCCCAGAGTTCCTATCTATATCTTGTGGCTAATAGCCACTGATGGATCTCTTGAAGCTGTCCATGCTTGTAGCCGCCACCACCTTCTGTGGCAGTGAGTTTAGGCTGAGAATATGTAGCCAGGTTTCCTCGTTGTCATGGCAAGGGGATTCGGTGGGGATGGGCAGGACATCACATGCAATATTCTTGTTTTTGGCCATAGAGTTTGCCCAAAAACCAGAGTGGCACAGTGTGATATCCCCGGCATGACAATGTCACCTGAAAGTGATGTCATTGGTTCAGGATGACATTTCTGTTTGAGAGTGGGGTTTCCCCCACCAGCCAGCTGGCCAGTGGCAGATTAAAGCTCCCAAAACTGGTAGAACTTCACAGCAAAGCAGAGATTCAAAATCTAGGTTTCCCAGATGCTAGTTTGACACTTGAACCTCTACACTACACTGGCTGTGTATACTTGGACGTGGTTGGGCCTGTGTGCGCTGAACCCAAAGTGAAACTTTACAGCTCTAACTCTTCCAGCTTGAACAATCTAATGTTCTTTAATGCGTAGAACCTGTTGGTCAATTTATGTATTTTTTACTGTGTCTTAAACTTAGAACTTGGCAGGATCTCCAGCGGCCCAAATTGTCAGCAGATTGGTTTTGGTTTATGGGCTACCTGTTTCTGTTTCTGTGTGGTTGTGAAACTGAGGAGCCTTATGCTCTGTTGGTAGCTTGGCACACAAATGCACACCAACAATATCACCTGCTTCCAGGCAAGCAAGTTAATATGTTCAGACATGTCACACTAGCACTTAGTCAGTAGAACACAGTTAACTTGCGCACCAAGTAAACATCAGTGCATGCCAATACATACATACATGGACTGATTGAGACACCAGGAGGACTACAGCTGATAGAGTTTGGCTGATCTCCCTGCAGGGCTATGATGAGATGGCGAGAAAGGAGAGAGAGGGGGAGGAAGTTGAAGAAGGAAAGGCCAGAGAGAACCCAGGCTGGAGATTCGATGAGTGACAGCCAGGCCTGGTATACAGAAGGAGGCATAGACACTGTCTGTTTATCAGAAGTATGCAGACATTTGACCTTCCTGGTATAATTCTTCTGGGGCAGGGTGGAGTTCCATTTTCCAGGAGCCAAGCACCTCTTTGCACATCTGTCTAGTCCAAAGCCAAGCTTTTTTCCCCCTGCTGGTTTGCAAAAAACTGCTCATGCAATTTTTTTGTGCAGTAGCTCTTGACACATGGTCAATGATGCAGGATCCTTACCTTTCACATGTATCTCTGCTATAAAAAGGAGCCAGTTTTGTGCCTGCGCAAAGGTAAATTCATGAGTTGCTCTCCATAATTGTCTTGGTATATTCTGAATAGCTCTGTAATGGAGGTGCCACAGATGCCATCCTGTACTTAGTGACGCATGCTTATCTCTCCCCCACCCCTGTTGTATGGTATGATAGCAGCATGCTAAAAATCAGTAGGGCCAAGGGTGGGAAACAGGCTAGGAAAAAGGAGATACTGCCAGTCTGCTCCCCAGTGAGCCACCCTGCCCCAGAGTCTGTCCAGACCTTTGGAAGTCTACTTTTACCTCCACTGCTTTGAATTGCAGTGGCCCATTTAGTTATTTATTTCACTCATGCCCCACTTTTCTCCCCACTGGGGACCCCATGCGGCTTACATTATTCTCCTCTTCTCCATTTTATCTGCTCAACAATGCTGCGAGGTAGTTTAGGCTGTCAGTGTGTGACTGACCTGAGGTCACCCAGCAAGCTTCCAAGGCACAGTGGGGATTTGAACCTGGGTCTCCCAGACCCTAGTCCAGCAGTCCAACCATTACAACACACTGGCTCTCTCAAGATCCTCCCTCTCTTTCCTACCTCCTATCTGCATGGTCTCTCTATGGTTCACATTCCTGGGTTTGTGTGCTTCCATTGAACAGATGGGAGCTCCATCACCTGCCAGCCTGTTGGACTGGAAAATGGGGGCAACCCACCAGCTGAATGGATCCCGCGCACCCAGGGCTCAGGGCTGCGGCAGCCCAACAACGAAGTGGACCTCAGTGAGAGGAACTTCAAAGTGACCCTGCATTGCAAGCACACACGGCCCAGGTAAGCCCAAAGGGGGCCCATAAGGAGAAGGCTGGGGGAGGGTCCCAAATAGCAATATTGAGATGTTGCATGAATGGGCTTCTCTAAAAATTTATGCTCCATGGGATTAAATCACTGAGAGTCCTTGAATCAGGACTTCATTCAGCCTGGAGCAGAGCAGTGATATCATAATGGCTACAGCAGACAGAAAGCTTATCCCACAGGTCAGACCATGCAGAAATGACAGTGGCTTTTTGTGGTGGTACAACACACGGGGGCTCACTTGAAAGCTGGGTGTGTTTGAAAGCAGTTTCTTCACTGTGCACCAAACTTGTGCACTGAGGCAGCTTGCCTAAGTCAGGTGACATTTGAGATGGGCCAGGTGAGGGAACTTGAAAGTGGAAGACCTGCAGAGTTATATGCACTCTTCCTTTCCTGCCAGGGCTATATGCACTGGCAGGATTGCCAGAAGCCACAACAGACCCTCCAAGCCAAAAGGCTCCCTCTGGATCCTTTAAGAAGAACACCTGCAAGATTGTTGATGAAAACTGGAATGGTGATATTGTTCCCAGCAGTAGCTAGACAAGCTTCCAGGATGATCCTTGGAATGTTGTTCCCTTAGCCCTCCCCCCACCTTGCTCCATGATCCTGTTTTCTGGCTCTGGACTGGCAGACTGTTCCTGTGTGCCAGCATTTTATATAGTAGGTTGCTCCTCACAGGGCAAGAACGCTGTCTTTCATCTAATTCCCATAATGATACCAGTGTGTAGATAAAAATATCCACACAATAGGGTCACCAGGGCTAGGGGAAATGTTCCTGCCTACCTGAGGGAATCCCTAGTTTGGCAGAAAATCCAAAATCTTCTTTAAAAACGAAGTGTTTAAAAACCCTGAAAACTACCAACTCTTCAGCTTGACATCTATACTTGGGAAAGTTTTAGAACATATCATCAAGGTAGTCCTTGAACATTTAGAAAGGATGGCTGTGCTAACTAAGAGCCAGCATGGGTTTCTTGCTTTCTGTAAGATTTTTGATAGAGTTCCACATAATATTCTTGTTGGCAAATTGGAAAAATGTGGTTTGGATCCTATGACTGTGAGGTGGATCTGTAACTAGTTGACAGATCGCACCATGGTTCCTCATCCTCTTGGAGAGGAGTGACAAGCGGAGTGCCTCAGGGATCTGTCCTGGGACCTGTTTTGTTCAGCATCTTTATAAATGATTTGGATGAAGGAATACAGGGAATGATTATTAAATTTGCAGATGATACTAAATTGGGAGGGGTAGCAAATACTGTAGGAGATAGAGTCAGGATACAAGATGATCTTGATAGGCTGGAAAACGGGGCTAAAACAAATAAAATGAATTTCAGTGGGGATAAATATAAAGTTCTGCATTTAGGTAGGAAAAATCAAACGCATAATTATAGGCTGGGGGGGACTTATCTTGTTAGTAGCATGTGCGAAAAGGATCTAGGGATCTTAGTAGACCATATACTGAAACATGAGTCAACAGTGTGATGTGGTAGCTAAAAAGGCAAATGCAATTTTGGGCTGTATCAACAGAAGTATAGTGTCCAGATCACACGAAGTGATGGTATCGCTTTACTCTGCTCTGGTTAGACCTCACCTAGAGTACTGTGTTCAGTTTGGGGCACCACAATTTAAAAAGGATATCGACAAGCTAGAATGTGTCCAGAGGAGGGCAACGAAGATGGTGAGGGGTCTGGAGACCAAGTCCTATGAGGAAAGGAGCTGGGTATGTTTAGCCTGGAGAGGAGATGACTGAGAGATGATATAATAACCATCTTCAAGTACTTGAAGGGCTGTCATATAGACATACTGAAAATGCTGAGACAGTGTGCAACTGCAATAAAAAAGGCCAGTGCTATGCTGGGGATTATTAGGAAGGGTATTGAAAACAGATCAGCCAATAGTATAATGCCCCTGTATAAATCAATGGTGCAACCTCATTTATTTATTTATTTAATTATTTTATAATCAAATTTATACCCCGCCCTCCCCGCAAAGCAGGCTCAAGGCGGTTACTGTGGAGTACTTTGTACAGTTCTGGTCACCACACCTTAAAAAGGATATTATAGCTTTGGAAAAAGTGCAGAAGAGGGCAACTAGAATGATAAAAGGGTTGGAACACTTTCCCTATGAAGAAAGGCTGAGGCGCTTGGGGCTCTTTAGCTTGGAGAAATGACGGCTGAGGGGTGACATGATCGAGGTTTATAAGATTATGCTTGGGATAGAGCAGGTAGAGAAAGAGGTACTTTTCTCCCTTTCTCACAATACAAGAACTTGTGGGCACTCCATGAAATTGCTGAGCAGTTGGGTTGGAATGGATAAAAGGACGTACTTCTTCACCCAAAGAGTGATTAACACATGGAATTCACTGCCACAGGAGGTGGTGGTGGCTACAAGCATGAACGGCTTCAAGAGGGAATTAGATAAACATATGGAGCAGAGGTCCATCAGTGGCTATTAGCCACAAGGTATAGAAAGAGACTCTGGGGCAAGTGAGGCTCTGTATTCTTGGTGCTTGGAGGGGTCAACAGTGAGAGGGCTTCTAGTGTCCTGGCCCCACTGGTGGACCTCCTGATGGCACCTGGTATTTTTGGCCACTGTGTGACAGAGTGTTGGACCAGATGGGCCGTTGGCCTTATTCAGCATTGGCTTCTCTTATGTTCTTATGTTCTTGTGGAGTTGTTTTCTATTGCCCCATAAGGTCGGACCAGAACCAACAGGCTGAAATTAAATCAGAAGAGTTTTCGACTAAACATCAGGAAGAACTTCCTGACAGTTAGAAGCAGTTCCTCAGTGGAACAGGTGTCCTCAGGATGTGATGTGCTCTCCTTCTGTGGAGGTTTTCAAAGAGAGGCTGGATGGCCATCTGACAGCATTGCTGATTCTGTGAACCTATGCAGATCATGAGTGGGAGGGCAGGAAGGGTTGCATCAGTGCTTAGTTTTTGTGGCCCTTTCTTACATGGCCAGAGAAATACTGATCGCCACTTTGGGGCCAGGAAGTAGTTTTTCTCCAGGCCAGTTTGGCTGAAGATCCTGGAGGTTTTTTGTTATCTTCTGTGTGTGGAACAGCGGTCACTGAAGGTGTGTATGGGGAAGGTATTTGTGAATTTTCTGCATTGTGCAGGGGGTTGGAATAGATGATCCTGGAGATCCCTTCCAAGTCTATGATTCCGTGATTCTATGACACAGAAAAAAATAATATCTGGGTGGCACTTTGGGATAATTTAACAATCCAAAATTCTATGGGCCTAACCAGTATGTATGGGGAGGCTGAATTGGGAGAGAAAAATAGAAGGAGGACGACGTTGAAAATGTGACAACTGAAAGGAGAGCCAGAAAGGCATATGAAGGGAAAGTAGGGGAGGGGGGCAGCAAGGAGAAGCAGTAGGAGTAAATGAGGGGGGAAGCAAGGAGACAATGTGGGGAAGGAGCCAATGAGTGAGGAGTGGGTCCCCCACATTTCAAATTCCTTAGCAGCATTTCACATTTTAAGCACTTGCACAAATAGGTGCTTTGAGTGATCCTGGGTGATAATAATACACAGCATTTATATAGTGATTTCAGCAGTCAGAGCCTTTTAATTTCTTGATAGTGCTATTCTTACAATTGCCTTGTAAGGTGGACTGTTATGGTTGTTTCCATACAGGAGATGGGAGTGGTGGTAACTTAGGCTGAGAAAAATTTAGGTGCTACAGGAGGTGGTGGTGGTGGTGGTGGTTGGCATGAACAGCTTCCAGATGGAATTTGACAAACGTATGGAGGCTGGAGCAGACAGGGAAAAAACAAAGCAAACACACACACACACACCAAGCAACAGCAACCAGCAGAACTTTTTAAAGTTGTAAACCTGTAAGAAACAAAAAACCTTTCATCTGTTCTAACTTCTAACCTGACTGCTCAGCAATTTCATTGAGTGCCCACGAGTTCTTGTCTTGTGAGAAAGGGTGAAAAGTACTTCTTTCTCTACCTGCTCTATCCCATGCATAGTCTTGTAAACCTCTTATTATGTCACCCCTCAGTCATTGTTTCTCAAAGCTAAGATCCCCAAACGTAATAACCTTTCTTCATAGGGAAAGTGTCCTTCTCTTATTATTGTAGTAGCCCTTTTCTACATTTTTTTCCAGTGCTATAAATATTCTTTTTGAGGTGTGTGTGGTGTGAGTGGTCCAATGAGGTTGCACTATCAATTTATACATGTATAAATGATGTTCCTTTTGGTCTTTTGGGGTTTCTGTGTGGCACTGTGGCATGCTTGCACTGCCACAATGCCACTTGTTCTGGAGTGTGCCACTTGTTCTCATGGCAAACAAGCACTTCCCAAGACAGTTCACTTTCCCTGAGATTCTCTGGGAGAGTCTGACTGCTGGGTGGCTGCCTGCTTGCCTGCCTTCAGTGCTGCTGGCTGGGTTTCCCCATTGGAAACAATGGAGGTAATGGGGGTAACCTGTTTGGGTGCCCATAGAATTAGGCCCATTGGTCCAATTGCTTTGAGACGTGGGGGTGTATGTGGGGAGAGGCTCCCAAAGCTACCCTGAAAATCTGGAGCCTCTCCCTCAACCCCCCCCCCAGAGCTACTAACAGCACTGTGGGGGAAAAGTAACTTTTCCCCCACCATAGAGAACAATGGAGGGAATGGGGGCAACCTGTTTGGAGTCCCATAGAATTGGACCTCCTGGTCCAATGTTCTTGAATCTTGGTGGGTATCTTGGGGAGAGGCTCCAACAGCTACCCTGTGAGTTTGGAGCCTCTTCCTCAAACCCCTCCTCTCCAGCCCCCAGAATATACTCTATGTTTTCACCATTGACTTCAATGGCCCATAGGATATAATGGAGCTGAAATTGACATTCGGCTGGCCAAAAGACTCCCGAATTGGCTTGTACGGCCAAAACTGATATGTGGGAGCCTTTCTGCCCTCTGAAGCTGCCGGAGCTGTGCTCCGGTGCGCTCCCCCAAAAGACCCCTGCCTCTACCTCAAAAAACAGCCCCCCCAGAGCCCCATATACCTCCAGTTCAATTCTCCATTATAATCTATGGGGTTCATTGACTATAATGATCCCCATAGGCTGTGATTGAGCCAGAATCACCAATTTTTTTGCACACCCCTATTATACTTTTCAGTATGATTTGTAAACTGCCTTGAGTCACAGGGAAAAGTAGGATATAAATATTTGAATAAATAGGTAGTTTGGGCAGGTTAATATCATTTAAGCAACATCCTGTTTGTTAGGTGAAGCAGGGTTCTGACAGTGATTGTTCCTCCTCTGTTATACTTGACCTGTAATGCTGGTTGTCGTATTTCACTTGAAAAAAAGCTGGGGCAAGTAGATCTATTCTCCAGAGGCCAGGTCTACCAATATAGGGGAGACATGTTTTCTGGAAGACAGGTCTACCAATATAGTGGACTGGGCTGGGTAAACCTGTTCTCCAGAGGTCAGGTCTATCAATAAAGTGGAAAGGGATGTGTAGACCTGTTCTCCAGAGACCAAGTCTACCAATATACTGGACCTGGGGTGAACAGACTTGTTCTCTAGAGGCCTAGTCTACTTCTGTAGAGCACAACATTGTGTGTAATGAAATTTCACTTGATTCTCTTTTCTCTTATAATTTTTAAATTATTCTTAAAATATAGTTTAGATATAGTTTAAAGGAATTCATTTTGAGATTTTTATAAGGTTTTGGAAATAATCTTTTTAAAATAATGCAGTTGTCAAATGTAGACTCACTCACAACTTTAACACTACTAACTTTTCTTACTCCCGAGGTAGAATTTTTGCACACAGCACTGTGGAGCTTAGAGGGAATATTGGCTAAGACCCCAAGATCTTTTCCCTTCTTAGTCTCAGCAAGTTCAGATCCTATTAGCCTATACTAGAAGTTGGGACTTTTTGTCCCATTGTGCATCACCTTACACTTATCAACAGTGAACTTCATTTGCCCCGTTGTCGCCCACTCACCCAGTTTGTGGAGGTCCTCTTGGAACTCTTCACAGTCAGACTTGGTTTTCACCATCCTGAATAATTTTGTGCCATTTGCAAACTTGGCCACTACACTACTCACCCCTGGTTCCAGATCGTTTATGAATAAATTAAATAGTACCAGCCTCAATACCGATCTTTGCGGGACCCCCACTGCTTAGTTACCTCCATCGTGAGAACTGTCCATTGATTCCTATTCTTTGCTTCCTGTCATTTAACCTGTTTTCAGTCTGTAAGAGAACCTGTCCCCTTATTCTATGATATTTCCATAGTGCTATCATTATGCATATCCAAATGCATTAGAAAACCTCCCTCAGAAAAGAATCTGGAATGCACAACCAGTTCTGTTCCATGGCACATGTAACTTAGTTTAGAAAGACATATTCTGCAGTGCTGGCCTGTAGCTACCGTGGGGCATTTCGGGGCTCTGCCCCTTCAAACAGGAGGCACGTTCTACAAAAGCTGTTGTCCCTCTCCAGCCTCCCTCCCCTCCTGTGGCATTAAAAGGGCTCCCAAGCTGATTGGCAGGAGCACGTGGCCTGCCAACCAGCTGGAGGGCCCTTTAAATCTTGCAGCCGCCCCACTAGAAAAACAGCATTTCTAGCAGGGAGGCATGCTTTCCCTGATCTCCTCCAGGCAGGGCTGCAGGCCACAGCCAGGAGCAGGAAGTGCAGCATGACGTGGGGGGTGGGCATGCAGTGGCAGGATCCCTGCAAGGAGAAAAGAAGCAGCTGCAGCTCAGGGGCCAGGCCAGGAAGGCACCCATTCTTCGGCTTCATCAGCCAGCCAGCTCCAGCCCAGCCAGCTCCCCAACATTGGCAAGAGGGGAACTGGGACGAGGTGGAAAGCTGCCTCTGGGCACACTGAAGAGAGAACACACACACCCTGCTTTACCCAGAATGCAGCAGGAGCCACTCCCACCCCCCACCATGTGCCCCAGGGCCAGGGCACAGCAGGAGAACAGTACCTTACCAGGCTCCCAGAAGCTTGGAGATCGGCCAGCAGCTGGCCCTCCCCCTCACCTCTCTTACCTCCTGCAAGGGAGAGGGGCGGCCATAGGCTTTTCCTGATCTCCAAGGGGCAATTTTGCTGCTTGGGGATCAGGGAAAGTGTACACACACACACACACACACACACACACACACGAAAAACAGCATTTAAAGTTCCTTTTAAATGCTGTTTTTCTAGCAGGGGGTTTCCCACACCTGAGCCTGGAGATCAGGAAAGGCATGCGGCCACCCTCCTCCTCCCTCCTCCCCTCCCTTGTTGCCCCACAAAATTTCCCCATGCCCCACCAACCAAAACATTCTGGCTCTGGGGCTGCTGCAGTGTCCCCTCTGTTCAAGTCTAGCTCTGCAACCTTATTTTGAGCCTTCATAGTTCAAAAGCTGTTTGTTCTGAGGAAACAAATGAAGGTCCCAAGCACACTCAGTATTAAATGTGGGTTTTATTTCCTTGCATAGTACATTCATGGGGTACAAATAACCCTGCTGTGGTGTTCCCGAATGAGCCAGTACTTCCTTCCTCTCATCTTTCACTCCATTTGAGAAAGTTCCCAAGAGGGTTGTTTTCCACCAACAGCCTCCTTCCTTGCCCCTCAGGGATCTATGGGTCCTGACTATGCTGTGCTCCTTTCCTGACCTTTTTGGCTCCAAATCTGGCCCAGAGTTGCCTGGAAACACCAGTGCAGGGAAGGAGATAGAGAGAGTGGTGGAGGGTTCTCATAGGAATGGGAGGGGAGTTTGATGGCAATGGAGGAAAAGCCAAGAAGAAAGCCAGGTATGTGGCAGACATTGGATCCTTTCCTTCTTTATCCTTGCTGGACAGCATCAGGAAGTTTGGGGGGGGCGTGCAGGAGGGAGTGACACCAGAAAGAGAAACAAAAGGGAGCTTGAAGAATCCAAGCTGATGTCTAGGGCCGAAGATTTGAAGGTCCCATGCAAATCAAGGAGGGGGCAGGAGATGGAGGGGGAGATCCTGAACAGCGCAGATGGCTCTTGTAGGTGCGACACAGCAGGGCCTGCCAAAGAGCTGAGGTCACTTCCTGCAGTGGTTCTCTGGGAGAACAGCCCTCCTGGAGCTGAATGGGAGGGAAGGAGGGAGGTCATACTGTGCTGGCAAGGGCCAGCAATGGAGAGCTTCCAGTGCCACAGGTGTGGGGAGGAAACTGAACATATTTGAAGTGCCATGGGAAAGATCAAGAAAAGGGGGAGGATGCCGAGGGTGCAGGTATTGCTAGAGAGACTGAAAGGGGTCTGAAGCCAGTAGGCTAAGGTGGTGGGAACTCTAAGTGGGAGAGTGTATTTTTTCAGATTGCAGGTGGGGAGCCCAAGTTTAGAAGGCTCCTCTTGTTAAAAATCTGCCCTCAAGGGAGGGGGGAATATAGCAACTTTATACAAGAGGAAAATGTTTAGCATGCCCCTCTTCCTGCTGTTTTAGTCCTTGAGTTATTTTATGTAGGGAAATTCCGAAACCAAAAGCTTTGGAATACCTTTTGGGAAGATCACCATAATGACACACAATAGTGTGTGCAGACTTAAGAGTTTCTCCAGTGAGCATACACAGTTTTGTGTCATTTGGAGTTAGTCATTTGCATTGGCAACAGAGCATCCACTTGAGAGTTTTCTGCATACTTTATTCTATCAGTCAATATTTTCCCTGCTTTTTTCCCATTGTACCACCAGAATGCTTTTTGAGGGCTTAAAAAAAGTGGTCAATGCTTTTGCATTATAGCACTATAGCAATTACCAATTTTTTAAAAGTCCTTCAAAAGCCTTCTGGTGGCACAGCAGAAAAAATGGCAGCCAGCAGGAATGACAAAAGGAAGTAGTGCCAGTGTAGGCTCATCCAGACAGCATGCTAATGCACTGAGACCGCATTTGTTCAGAAAAAAATAATAGTCAACCAAGTTTGAGAGTTAGGATACCAAGGATGGGGAGAGCTTGCAAAGTGGATGACTGGAGGACATTGCCATGTAGATGCTCCAGTTTGGAAGCAGAGGCAGAGAAATAGGTCAGTGTAGAAGCCACCCTTATCATCGTGCAGCTGCAACCTGGTATGCTCATGCAGGGGAATGAAGTAGTTCACAGACCTCACATCTTCAAATAGTAGGAGATGGATGCCAGCTCTGAATGTTGCTTTGTCTTTTAAAAAACCCCTCCTTGCAAGTAGAAAACTCATAAGAGGGAGAAAGGTTTACCATTTGCTCTCTTTTGTTGTGCTATTTTTTGTTATCAGGGATTTTTGAACAAAGGAGTTCACTCCAAAATATCATCCTTCACTTATTGTTTGAAGCCATAAGGTGCTCTCTTCCACTTCATTCTCCTGTATTTACAAACCAGCCCTGAGCCATATCCCTCACATATTGTGGCTAAGGATGCAAATCCCAGTCCCAAGTTCCTCCTCATTTCCAAATTTATTCCCAACCACTTGGGTGAAGCAGTACCTTGGATCTCATTGCTGGGACACAAGAACATAAGAAGAGCCCTGCTGGATCAGACCAATGGTCTATTTAGTCCAGCATCCTGTCTCACATAGTGATCACAAGATTACTGGATGGTCACAGTCACAACTCAGAGGTAAAAATGGTCAAAAGAAACTATGAAAAATGCGCTAGACAATGTTTAGATATCCAACATGAAATTCTTGTACAAAATGTCTACAATAGATAAATATGTGGCCATCACTATATCCTCTGGCAGCAAATTCCACTTTTTAATCACTCTCTGTGTAAATTAGCACTTTCTTTTGTCTGTCCTGAACCTACTGCCCATCAGCTTCATTGCATGCCCTTGAGTTCTAATATTTTGGGATACGAAGAAAACAATTGTCAACTCTCTCCACCCCATGCAAAATTTTATAAACCTCTATCATGCCACCCCCTTAGTCGTCTCTTTTCTAAACTGAAAAGTCCCAGACTCTTCAGCCTTTCCTCATAGGGAAGGTGCTCCAACCCCCTAATCCTCTTGGCTGCCCTCCTCTGTACTTTTTTCCAGCTCTGTGATGTCCTTTTGGAGATATGGGGACTCGAACTGTACACAGTATTCCAAATGAGACCATATCATAGATGTATACAGGGGCATTGCAACAGCGGCCATTTTATTCTCAGTCTCTTTTCCTGCCTTCAGTGATATACTTCAGGCATTGCATTTTGATCATTTTATTTGCTTAAAAACTATCCATGCCAGTGGGCGACAGTGTGGTGTAGTGGTTAGCGTGTCCAACTAGGCCCAAGGAGACTTGGGTTTAGATCTTCACTCTGCCATGGAAGCTCACTGAGTAACCTCACTGAGTTACTCTCTCTCAGCCTAAGCCTCACAGATTTGTTGTTGTGAGGATAAAAATGGAGGGGAGGATGATGCTGTAAGCCACTTCGAGTGTCCTTCCAGGAGAAAAGTGGGATATAAGTATCTAAATAAATAAGTGCATAGATCTAAATGGCAACTGACCGATCAAATGTGATTTAAGATCTTTGGCCATTTTACATCCTAGTTTCCTGCCCTTCAGATGGCCTTTTTGCCAATTCATGTCTTAAGCCAGATTGCGGTGTCAGCAGCAACTGCAGTGCCAGTCCTGGGAGCATCTTGGAGAGGGGGATCCATGGGATTTCCATGGGGAAAAAAAGAATTCACCCAAACTTCCAATGTGATTAAAAAAAAAAAAATCTTTGTGCAAGGAGTTCTTTGCAAGCAGAAAGAATTCACACTTGCAGCCTGACATGGAACAGGTGTGGGAAAATGTTGCCACTTGATTTGGCCAAAGGTATCAACTTATTCTTGACAGTGTGGGGAAAGTAACTGATCCAAAGCAGCTGTATATGTCAGGAAAGGTTACATTAGAAGTCAGCCACATCTGAAGTTAAGCACTAGCAACAAGGACTCTTTTGCCCCAGATATGAAAGATAACCACAACAGAGAACTCTGTTTGGAAGAGACAGTACTTTGATCCGACTTGTAAGAATAAATAGATTTAATGTCATATACCTCCAAAAGGGAGGGAAGGCAGCATGGCATAGCCCAATCTCATCAGATATTAGAAGCTAAGCCGGGTTAGTACTCGGATGGAAGACCACCAAGGAAGAGTCTGCAGAACAAGGCAATGGCAGACTTCATCTGCTTCTCACTTACCTGAAAGCTTCTTGCTGGGGTAACCATAACTCCATTACAACTCAATGGGACATACCTATGTACCTGCAGAAGCAATGTTGTTACCTATCTTTTCTTCTCCTACTGAGGCTCAAAGCAGTCTAGGGGGCAGGGGGAGCCAATTTTTATTTGGGAAAGCAGTCCTGGAGAAGAGTCAATCCCCTGCCTCTGCCTCAGCCATATTCACAACCATGCCTCTTTCTCCATAGGAGCCTTTTAGGCCCAAATAAGAGGCCCCTAGTTTCACAGTGTTGCCTATATTATGACTATATTATGTTGGCCTTTATGTTTTTTGCGATATGCTCCTCATATTCCCTTTTTGCTTGCCTGATCACAGACTTGCATTTTATTTGCCATAGTCTGTGTTCCCTTTTATCAACCTCACTAAGACTAGCTTTCCACTGCTTAAAGGAATCCTTCTTACCTTTTACAGCTTCCATTACTTTATTTGTTAACCATGCAGGCTTTTTTCTATACCTATTTGTGCCTTTCCTAACCTGCAGTATATATTTTTTCTGAACTTCTAGGATTGTCTTTTTAAATAGTCTCCAAGCTTCCCCAATGGTTTTGACCTTCTCCACTCTTCCTTTCAATTTCTTCCTCACATGTCCCCTCATACCAGAGAAGTTACCCCTTTTAAAGTTAAAAGTGGTTGCGTCAGTCTTTTTGGGCAACTCCCTATCTGTACAAATGCTAAACTCAATGACATTATGGTCACTGTTCCCAAGTGGTGCAATCACTTTTACATCTCTCATCAGGTCTTGGGTGTTACTTAGGACCAAATCTAGGATCGCCTCTCCCCTGGTAGGATCTGTGACCATCTGTTCCATAGCACAGTCATTGAGAGTGTCTAAAAACTCAATCTCTTTTTCCCGAAAAATATGAGGAGCATATCGCAAAAAACATAAAGGTCAACAATAAAACTTTCTTCAAATACATTAGAAGTAGGAAGCCAGCCAGGGAGGCAGTGGGGCCCTTGGATGACCAAGGGGTAAAAGGAGTAGTGAAGGATGATAGGGAAATGGCTGAGAAGCTGAATGCATTTTTTGCCTCTGTCTTCACTGTGGAGGAGGAGAAGTGCTTGCCCACTCCAGAAGCACCGATTTCGGGAGGGGGTTTGAAAGACCTGAATCAGATTGCGGTGACAAGAGAGGAAGTCCTCCAACTGATGGACAATTTAAAAACTAATAAATCACCAGGCCCGGATGGCATTCATCTGAGAGTTCTGAAAGAACTCAAATGTGAACTTATGGATCTCCTTACAAAAATATGTAATCTTTCTTTAAAATCTGCCTCCATTCCTGAGGATTGGAAGGTAGCTAATGTCACTCCCATCTTTAAAAAGGGCTCCAGGGGAGATCCAGGAAATTACAGGCCAGTCAGTCTGACATCGATACCGGGTAAGTTGGTGGAAACTGTTATTAAGGAGAGAATTAGTAGGCACATTGATGAACAAAAACTATTGAGGCAGACTCAGCATGGGTTCTGTAAGGGAAGATCTTGTGTCACTAATCTGTTAGTGTTTTTTGAGGGAGTGAACAAACATGTGGACAAGGGGGACCCAATAGATATTATTTACCTTGACTTCCGGAAAGCTTTTGATACAGTTCCTCATCAAAGGCTCCTAAGTAAGCTGAATAGTCATGGGATAAAAGGACAAGTCCTCTTGTGGATCAAAAACTGGCATAAATAGGAAACAGAGAGTGAGTATAAATGGGAAACTTTCTCAGTGGAGGGTGGTAAGCAGTGGGGTACCACAGGGATCAGTACTCAGTCCGATGCTTTTTAACTTGTTTATTAATGATTTGGAATTGGGAGTAAGCAGTGAAGTGGCTAAATTTGCAGATGACATGAAGTTGTTCAGGGTGGTGAAAACCAGGGAGGATTGTGAGGCACTCCAAAGGGATCTGTCAAGGATGGGTGAGTGGGCGTCAACATGGCAAATGGGGTTCAATGTGGCCAAGTGCAAAGTGATGCACATTGGAGCCAAAAATCCTAAATATAAATACACGTTGATGGGGTCTGAACTGGCAGAGATGGACCAAGAGAGAGATCTTGGAGTCATAGTGGATAACTCAATGAAAATGTCTAGACAGTGTGTAGCTGCAATAAAGAAGGCCAACACTATGCTGGGGATTATTAGGAAGGGAATTGAAAACAAATCAGCCAGTATCATAATGTCCCTGTATAAATCATTGGTGCGACCTCATTTGGAATACTGTGTACAGTTCTGGTCGCCACATCTCAAAAAGGATATTATAGCATTGGAAAAAGTGCAGAGAAGGGCAACTAGAATGATAAAAGGGTTGGAACACCTTCCCTATGAAGAAAGGTTAAAACACTTGGGGCTCTTTAGCTTGGAGAAACGACGGCTGAGGGGTGACATGATCGAGGTTTATAAGATTATGAATGGGATTGAGCAGGTTGAGAAAGAAGTACTTTTCTCCTTTTCTCACAATACAAGAACTCGTGGGCACTCCATGAAATTGCTGAACAGTCGGGTTAGAACAGATAAAAGGAAATATTTCTTCACCCAAAGAGTGATTAACATATGGAATTCACTGCCACAGGAGGTGGTGGCAGCTACAAGCATGGACAGTTTCAAGAGGGAATTAGATAAACATATGGAGCAGAAGTCCATCAGTGGCTATTAGCCACAGGGTATAGATGGGAATTCTCAGTCTGGGGCAGGTGATGCACTCTATTCTTGGTGCTGGAGGGGGCAGCAGTGGGAGGGCTTCTAGTGTCCTAGCTCCACTGCTGGACCTCCTGATGGTACGTGGTATATTTTGGCCGCTGTGTGACAGAGTGTTTTACTAGATGGGCCATTGGCCTGATTCAACATTGGCTTCTCTCATGACCCAGAAGTGCAGGAAGAAAGTACCAGCATGGACTGGGAAGTGTGCTCGTTTTTACTGTCCCATGTGAAGTGCCATGATGGGTAGGAATGTGATTCAGCCATAGAAGATCTGCTTTGCATGCAGGCTCAGTCCAAATAAAAGGATCAGGTAGTGTGGTGGAAAGCGCTGTCAAGTCGCAGCCAACTTATGGCAACCCCATAGGGTTTTCAAGGCAAGAGGTGGTTTGCCATTGGCTGCCTCTGTGTAGCATTGCTGGTTTTCCTTGGTGGTCTCCCATCCAAGTACTAATCAAGACTAACCTTGCTTAGCTTCCAGGATCTAATGACATTGGACTAGCCTGGGCTATCCAAGTCAGAGTGATCGGGTAATAAATGTTGTGAAGAACTCTGTTATTTGTTGTTGAAGACTGTTATTATTGTTCAGACCCACAGTCGAGTCCGACTCTGCATGACCCCGTGGACCACATCATGCCAGGTCCTCCTGTCTTCCGTCATATTCCAGTGTTTGCTCAATTTCATGTTCGTTGCATCAGTAACACTGTCTAACCATCTCATCCTTTGCCGTCCCCTTCTTCTTTGACCTTCAGTCTTTCCCAGCATCAGGGTCTTCTCCAGGGAGTGCTCCCTTCTCATTTGGTGGCCAAAGTATTTGAGCTTCAGCTTCAGTATCTGGCCTTCCAGGGAACAGTCAGGGTTGATTTCTTTTACGATCGACTAATTTGATCTTCTTGCAGTCCAAGGGACTCTCAAAAGTCTTCTCCAGCACCATAGTTCAAAAGCATCTATTCTTTGCTGATCAGGCTTCCTTATGGTTCAACTCTTGCAGCCATACATTACTACTGGGAATGCCATTGCTTTGACCATACAGACTTTTGTTG
Organism: Gekko gecko; assembly: GCA_029375565.1. Taxonomy (NCBI): domain Eukaryota; kingdom Metazoa; phylum Chordata; class Lepidosauria; order Squamata; family Gekkonidae; genus Gekko; species Gekko gecko. The sequence continues at coordinate 208,454,953 of JAPDNY010000005.1, read as the reverse complement.
TCAGGGTGATGTCTCTACTTTTTATTATGCTTTCTAGGTTTGCCATCGCTTTCCTTCCAAGGAGCAGGTGTCTTTTAATTTCATGGTTGCAGTCACCATCTACAGTGATCTTGGATCCCAGGAACGTGAAGTCTGTCACTGCTTCCATGACTTCCCCTGTTCTGCTTGCCAAGGAGTGATGGGACCGGATGCCATGATCTTAGTTTTTTTGATGTTGAGCTTCAAGCCCACTTTTGCGCTCTCCTCTTTCAACCTGAACAAGAGGCTCTTTAGGTCCTCTTCACTTTCTGCCATCAGAGTGGTATTGTCTGCATATCTGAGGTTATTGATCTTTTCCCCAGCAATCTTAACTCCAGCTTGTGATTCATCCAGGCCAGCATTTCGCATGATGTACTCTGCATATAAATTAAATAAGCAAGGTGAAAATATATATCCTTGTCATACTTCTTTTCCTATGCTAATTCAATCAGTTGTTCCATATCCAGTTCTAACTGTCACTTCTTGACCTTTATGCAGGTTTCTCATGAGACATGTGAGGTGGTCTGGTACTCCCATCTCTTTAAGAACTTGCCATTGTTTGTTGAGATCCACACAATCAGAGGCTTAAGCATAGTCAAGGAAGCAGAAGTAGATGTTTCTCTGGTACTCCCTTGCTTTCTCCATAATCCAGCAAATGTTGGCAATTTAGTTCCTCCACCTCTTCAAAACCCAGCTTGTACTTCTGGCAGTTCTCTGTCCACGTACTGCTGAAGCCTAGCTTGTAGGATCTTGAGCATGACCTTGCTAGTGTGTGAAATGAGTGCAATTGTTTAATAGCTTGAACATTTCTTGGCATTGCCCTTCTTTGGGATTGGAATGTAAACTGACCTTTTCCAATCCTGTGGTTACTGTTGGGTTTTCCAAATTTGCTGGTACATTGAGTGCAGCACTTTAACAGCATCATCTTTTAAGCCTTTGAATAGCTTAGCTGGGATACCATCACCTTCACTAGCTTTGTTGTTAGTAATGCTTTCTAAGGTCCATTTGACTTCACACTCCAGGATGTCTGGCTTTAGGTCAGTGATCACACTGTCATGGTTGTCAAGGACATCGAGGTCCTTCTTGTATTGTTCTTCTGTGTATTCTCGCCATCTCTTCCTAATCTCTTCTGCTTCAGGTCCCTACCGTTTTTGTCCTTTATCATGGCCAGCTTTGCACAGAACGTTCCCTTGATTTCTCCAATTTTCTTGAAGAGATCTGTAGTCCTTCTCATTCTATTGTTTTCCTCTATTGCTTTGCATTGTTCATTCAGGAAAGCTTCCTTATCTCTCCTTGCTGTTCTCTGGAAATCTGCATTCAGTTGGGTAAATCTTTCCTTTTCACCTTTGCCTTTCGCTTTCCTTCTTTCCTCCGCTATTTGTAAAGCCTCATCAGACAGCCACTTAGCTTTCTTGCATTTCTTTTTCTTTGGGATGGTGCTGATTGCTGCCTCCTGTACAATGTCACAAACCTCCATCCATAGTTCTTCAGGCACTCTGTCTATCAAATCTAGTCCCTTAAACCTGTTCTTCACCTCCACTGTATATTAATCAGAGATGTGATCTAGGTCAAACCTGAATGGCCTAGTGGTTTTCCCAACTTTCTTCAGTTTAAGCCTGAATTTTACAATGAGTAGCTCATGATCTGAGCCATAGTCAGCTCCAGGTCTTATTTTTACTGACTATATAGAGCTTCTCCATCTTTGACTGTAAATGATATAGTCAATCTGATTTCGATATTGCCCATCCAGTGATGTCCATGTGTAGAGTCGCCTCTTAGGTTGTTGGAAGAGGGTGTTCTCTTGACAAAACTCTGTTAGCCTTTGTCTGGCTTCATTTTGTTCTCCAAGGCCAAACTTGTCTGTTATTCCAGTTACCTTTTGACTTCCTACTTTAGCATTCCAGTCCCCTGTGATGATGAGGACATCTTTCTGTGGTGTTAGTTCTAGGAGGTGTTTTAGGTCTTCATAGAACTGGTCCACTTCAGCCTCTTCTGCATCAGTGGTTGGGACATAGACTTGGATTACTGTGATGTTGAATTCGGACTGAGATCATTTTGTTGTTTTTGAGATTGTATCCCATTACTGCCATTCTCACTCTCTTGTTGACTATAAAGGCCACACCATTTTTTCTACAGGATTCTTGGCCGCAGTAGTAGATATAATGGTCTTCTGAGTTAAATTCACCCATTCCTGTCCACTTTAGTTCATTGATTCCCAAGATGTTGATGTTCAGTCTTGCCATCTCATTTTTGACCCCATCCAACTTACCTTGATTCATAGATCTTACATTCCAGGTTCCTGTGCAGTATTGTTGTTTGCAGCATCGGACTTTCCTTTCACCATCAGACACATCCACAGCTGAGCATCCTTTCGTCTTTGACCCAGCCACTTAATTCTTTCTGGGGTTACTTGTACTTGCCCTCTGCTCTTTCCCAGTAGCATATTGGACACCTTCTGACCTGAGGGGCTCATCTTCCAGTGTCATATCTTTTAGCCTTTTGTTACTGTCCATGGGGTTTTCTTGGCAAAGTTACTGGAGGGGTTGCCATTTCTTTCTCCAGTGGATCATATTTTGTCTGAGTTCTCCACTGTGGCCTTTCCATCCTGGGAGGCCCTCCACAGCATAGCCCACAGCCTCATCAAACCATGCAAGCCCCCTTGTCATGTCAAGGCAGTGATCCATGAGAGAGGTGAAGAACTCTACCAGACTATAGTTCCTTTTAAGCTGCGCTAGGGAGTGCTGGCACACAAAATTTTAACAGGCAGCACAGGGATTTCTGTTTCAGCCCACAAGGCATTTTTCCCTCTGTTGGAAACAATGGAGGATGGGGACACCTCCTTCTGGGGCCCATAGAATTGGACCCCTGGTCCAATCTTTTTGAAACTTGGGGAGGGTGTTGAGGAGAGGCACCAGCAGCTATGCTGCAAAAAGCAGCCCCCCCAGAGCCCCAGATACCCCCCGATCAATTCTCTATTATAGCCTATGGGATCCATTGACTATGATAGTTCTATAGACTACAATGGAGCCAGAAGAAAATATTGTTATTTTTTTTTGCACATCTCTGTTATGCTTTTCAGTATGATTTGTAAGCTGCCTTGAGTCACAGGGAAAAGTGGAATATAAATATTTGAATAGATAAGTAGTTTGGGCAGGTTGATAACATTTAAGCAACTTCCTGTTTGTTAGGTGAGGCAGGGTTCTAACAGTGATTGTTCATCTTCTGCTATACTTGACCTGTAATGCTGGTTGTCATATTTCACTAAAAAAAAACAACCAAAACTACAAACCTGCAAGATTCCCCCCCTCCAAGTGCTGGTATGTTTTCTAAGTGTCAGCACAAAGTGAAGGTCTGAGGCCAGGTCTACTTATATAGTGGACTGAGGCCAGGTCTACCAATAAAGTGGTAAGGGGTGGGTAGCCCTGTTCTCCAGAGGCCAAGTCTACCAATATAGTAGACTGGGATGGGTAGACTTGTTCCCTGGAGGACAGGTCTACCAATATAGTGGAAAGGGATGGGTGACGTTTGACTTGATTCTGTTTTCTGTTATAATGTTTAAATAGTTGTTAAAATATAGTTTAAATATGATTTTAAATCATTTATTATGACATTTTTACAAGGTTATGGAAGTAATCTTCTAAAAAACTAATTTACATGATAATCAAATGTAGCCTCACTCACAACTTTGATGTTATTAGCTTTTTTCACGCATGAGGTAGAATTTCTGCTTACAACACTGTGGAGCTTAGAGGAAACATTGTCTGAGACCCTGGGGAGCCACTTCCAGTCAGAGTAGGCAGTACTGATGATGATAGTTCAACAGTCTGAGTCAAGATAAGGCAGCTTCATGTTCATGCGTTTTTATGGAGAGGGGCTCAGTGGCAGAGTATCTGCTTTGTCTCATGAAGGTCCCTGGTTCAGTTCCCTGCATCTCCAGGTAGAAGGTTCAAGTGATGGGTAAAGAGAGCCTTTAGAGCCACTGTCCATCAGAGTAGTAGACAACACTGACTTCGATAGACCAGTAGTCTGACTCATTATAAGGCCGCTTCAAGTGTCCTTGTGATATGCGGAATATGATAACATTCTGAAAAGGGGTTAAGCTTGTTTCCTGTTCCAGTTGATCCCAAACCATTAAGTTTTGCACAGTCTCATTCCAGGCTCTGTTTCTTCACCACATTAGCTCAGGGAAAGGCAAACTTTTTGACCTCAGTGCTGAAAAATGTGCAGACTCTACCTGTGAAAACATTGGCTTGGCAGCAGACCAGAGGGGCGAGAGAGGCTTGCATGTGGCCAGACATACTGGATTGGGTCCAGCTAGCTTTTCTTCTAGTGGCAAAGGAAGAGGAAGTCCCCTTTCCCCACCAAAAAAGTTTCTGCTGGTGATCAAAAGCCACATGGGATGGGGTCTTACAGTAAAGAAGGAAACTGGGAGAGGCTGTGCACAGCAGCTGGCTGAGCCCAAGCCACAGGGAGCAAACTGTGCCCCAGCAGTGTTTCCAGGACCTTCAGTGGCCACCTCAGACCTGGCTGGTGGTTTCACGGATCCATGAGGAGATGACGGGCATGAAGTTGTGTCCATCACCTTCTCCCATGCCACAAGGTGCTGCCAGAGGATTAGGGGCTCACCTCAGCTACTTTTGCCACACGTGACAAGCAAAATGGTTTGGTGCACAACTGTTCATTGCACGTGCCAGGGATTGCCTACCTTTGCATCGGGCTTGTGGCATAATTCTAAGGACTGGATCATAAATCTACTATTGCTATTCATGAAATTATCTCAAGAAGAACACTTTGAAGCTGACTTATACCCATGATCATGTCTGGCACAGTCTTGCCTGCTTCAACTGGCAGTTGCTTTCCTGGGTCTGTGGCTGAGAAAGGTCTTTCCCAGCACCTGCAGTTTGAGATCCTGAAGCCAGAGATGGCTTCAAAGACCACTGAGCCACAATCCCTCCACTAGCGCACTGCCTTTTCTTCCAGCCCACTGCTCTGTCTACAGCATTGGCCAGCCTGATGGCCTTGGGAAGATCCCCAGCCAGGCATGATGCAAATAACCATCTTTCTGCTATTTCTCCCCCTTGTCTGGTAATCAGAAATATAATACAAGTTTCCATTCTTAGCGATTATAGTTAATGGCCACTGATAACCCCATCCTCCATGAATTTGTCCAGTCCTTTAAAAAATAAAGCCAAAAAAATTAGCCATCTGTGCTAGTGGCAGTCAGAACAGTAAGTTGCATTCCCTTTTATCAGTTTTCTGGAAGCCTGCTTTTTATGGGTCTTTATGCCCAGGTGTGCTCACAGGACTTGAGTTTTCAATAAGGAATTTGCCTTGGGCAGCACCTAGCCAAGGAGGCAGTGGTTTTGCTTCAGCAGCAAATGAACTTCCCAGCCTCCACCTTAAGGGGACGTGTTCTGGCATCTCAGAAACACGAAAGTTTCAGGGGCTGGACAAGGCTTAAGGAAAGCAAAAGTCTTGTTGCCCAAACAAAGGGAATGGCAGTCTGGCTGGATCAGGTACTGGAGTGGGGAATAAGCAGGGAAGCCTCTTGTTGGAAGCCAGGGTTTATTGAAAGGGTTTGCAGGGAGTGGCTTGGTGGGGCTGCCAAGATATGGGAAGGACTGGAAGAGGTGCCTGATGAGAGACAGTGTGGTGTGGTGGTTGGAGGAGAATCAGGGAAATGGAATCTAAATCTGTGCTCTTGCCATGAAGTTCACAGGATAATCTCAGGTGACCATCTCCTCCTGTACCATCCCAGGCCATCAATTCGGATCCTCTTCCCAACCCCTGCTCCCTGTGCCTCCCTATGCCAAAGGTGAGACAGGTGGCAACCAGTGGTGGCACCTCACCTTTGGAACACCCTCCCTGTAGAGGATCATTTGGTGCCAACCTTAATGTTCTGTGCGTACTAGGCCATAGCATTTGTCTTTACCCAGGCCTTTAACTGAGGGACTCCTATCTTTTAGCCATTTGATGGTCTGTTCCTAGCCTGAAGACTGTTTTATTAATATATTCTTAGAATGCCCATTTTTATGACCTGGCTTGTTTCCAATGGCTTGTTTAGCTTCATTGTATTAATTTAGGTGTGAGTCACCTCTAATAGGTCTCTAGAGAGATGCCATATCCATTTTCTAAATAAATAAACCAAGCTAGTCACATTCCCTCTCAGCCTGAGCAATCCTGCAGGGCTGTTGGGAGGATAAAAATGGAGGAGGGGAGAGCCATGTATCCCACTCTGCGCTGCTTTTAGAGAAGGTCAGGATAAATAAAATGGTACTCTGAATAATGATGCATATGACAGAGGTGGGTGAGGAGGAGGTTTGACTCAAGACCTCCACAAGTGTTGGTTCCTAAAAGTTTAACTAGGAGTTTATCAAGGGAGCTCAGATAAAGAAATTGAATCCATGGTTCACCAAGCACATTGGAATCCCTCATCCACCCACACTTGGCATAGAGAACCTTGCTTCCCCAATACTTGTCTGCATTCCCAGCTGTGTGCTCAATACCATGCCACAAATGAGGGATATGTCAGGACTGAAGCTGTGCATGGCTTTCCCTGAATCTCCACCTCTTCTCTATCCCAAAGTCACTGGGATTAATTCCTGGAACTGGAGCTGAAGGCTTGGCCTTGAGCTGGAAGCTAGTGGTGATATGGTTATGTCCCAAGAGTTAGCATGGTGTAGCAGTTAGAGCATTGGACTAGGGTCCTGGAGACCCAAGTTTGAATCCTCCCTCTGCCATGGAAGCTCTCTGGGTAACCCTGGGCCAGTTGTTCACTCTCAGCCTCACCTACATCATAGGGTGGTAGCTGTGAGGATAAAATGGAGGAGGGGAAAATGATGTTGCAAGGCACTTTGGATCCCCAATTAAATAAATAAGGTATAGGTGGGCATATGATGCAGCAACCTGGTCTAGGCTGGTTGGTGATTGAATGGAAAATCCTGAGACTGCTGCTTAGAGAGAGAAGAAGGATATAAATGGAATGAATAAATAACATACAGGAGGGGCCACCATTTGGCCAGTCCAGAAGCATCATACTATCAGCCAGCCTCAGGGGCTGTGAGTTACTCATACTGAAATAGATTCAGGTGGGTAGCCATTTTGGTCTGAAGCAGCAGAACAATGTTTGAGTCCAGTAGTATCTTTAAGACCAATAAAATTTTATTTAAGGTATAAGTTTTTGTGTGCATGCACACAAAAGCGTATACCTTGAATAAAACTTTGTCGGTCTTAAAGGTGCCACTGGACTCAAACTTTCTTCATATTGAAATAAATATTGTTAATCTTTAAGGCACCACTGGACTTTTGTTTTACTGATATTACAAATCCAGAAGACACTGAAACATTGGATGCTTACATTTCCAGGTAGTTTTCTTAAGTTATTTGCAGCCTCAAGCCTTGATGTTCCTGTGCCAAACTTGAGAATCTTTGACTAGAACAAGCCCTACAGCGGTTCTTCAAAAAGCATTCCATTAGTCCCGCCCTTCAACCCATCATATTCCATGACTCTTCAGATGTTCCCTCAACACCTATAGCATACTCCTCTGTGCTTTCCAGTAGATAGTCCACCCAACACACTAGAATGGTGGACATTTTGTCTTACTTTTAAAAATCCTGTCCTTAACAAATGATAAAATACACACAGACACAAAAGAGCAGTCAAAATATGTAAATATGTAAAGAGTAGATACACTGACTCATTAAATGAGCTTCCTGGAATCCCATGTGCAGCTTCCAGTCTGGTGGAATCTTGACCCGTTAGTTGGGAATCTTAGGGCTGGAAACAGACCTTGTTAACAATGAAAGCTCAAATATTCCTCATTTTGCTCACTGAGGTTTAAAGGGGAACTGCCCGCTTCCAGAAGAGAGGGTTGAATTTTATTTTATAAGGACACTCAACAGGGCTGATTGCTTTTAAACACGAGGTGTACACAAATAAAACATCACTTGAGCACTCTCCTTGCAGCCTGTTTAAACAAGCAGATTTTCTTCTGGGGTAAGCTAATATGAATCCATTCCTTCCAGTTTGCAGCAGAAACCAGGTATGCACAGAGCTAATCAATGCCTGTAACATCTCAAATTTACCATTCACCCTCTCCACAAGTTTTGCAACTTAAAAAATTGGATATGGGTATGTGTTTTTTAAAAGCTGCCAAATGAACTTTTAACTGCCTAAACACATGAGCAGCCCTTGAAACAAAGAGGTACATGGATTGTGTGCTTCTAATTGTAGAGGTACTGCTGGCTGGTGCTATGATGCTCTTAATAAGCTTTCTACAGAGGGATGGCACATATTCACTGGAGTCTTTGTTGGAGGCAGAGAGAAACAAGGGCCAGTAAAAAGTTGAAAAGGGCTGCAAAAATCCATGGACTCCCTCTGCCCTCCAAATATTGTGATGATTTGTGCACCTTGTGGTCAAATTATATTAATTTTTATGTCATTGCTTTTAAATTCATAATCCATCCTGCCCATAAACATGCAGGAGAATGTTTATAAAAACATGATTACTACATAAAATTGTCATTAGTTAAGCAATAAATGTTAAATGAATAAAAAGTGTACATTTTAAAAATGGGGCTACTAAAATAAAGGTTTTATTTGTCTCTGGCCACTTAAATGCTTGCCAAACTAGAAAAGTTAATTCCATAAGATCCTAAGATGTAAACTTCAGTAAAAATCCTACAGGAAGTGGTAGGGAGTGAGGAATGACTTAGATCCATGAGAAAACTTCCATGTGCACGGGGGGGGGGTGTTGCCAGTTCTCTCTTCCCACAGTGGACCTCCAATTCCCCCTTCATGCTGTTCAGGGGGGATCTCCTGTCTCCCAGAACCAGCATCTCAGGAGAAATTTTGGGCAGCAGCAAGAAGAAAACAAGAAATGCATGCACCATGGACAGAAATCCATTTCACTCATGAAAACCTTCCAGTGGATCCAAGCCAATGCCTTTATTGTATGATAGATACAGGAAAGGTCCGGTTATGAGGCTGAACTCAGGGATGCTTCACAGATTATATGGAGGCCAACTGGTGTCTGTTTATTTAAACATTTCTGCCCCATTTCTTTTGCCAGAGCATGTGGTCCCTTCTGTTGAATTCATTGAGGCAGACCTTCCACTTTTTAAAAGAAACCTCTTTACTTTTTCTAGCTTCCTTGACTTACATTGTTAACCACTCAGGCCTTCTTTTAGACTCAGCAGTGCCTTTCCTAACCTGTGGAATTCATTCTATTTGGGATTCAGTCAGTGTAGTTTTAAATAGCTTCCAAGCATCCTCTAGTGATTTTACTCTCTTGTATTTCCCTTTCAGCTTCCTTTTAACTATTCCCCTCATTTTTGTAAAGTTCCCTCTTTTGAAATCAAATGTGACAGTTTTGGACTTTAGGGGTAACTTTCCATTGACATGAATGCTGAACTTAATAGCATTGTGGATAGATTCAGATGGGGTAGCCATGTTGGTCTGAAGCAGCAGAACAAAGTTCAAGCCCAGTGGCACCTTTAAGACCAACAGAGTTTTATTCAAGGTATAAACTTTTGTGTGCACACACACTTCAGAAGTGCACATGAAAGCTTATACCTTGAATAAAACTTTGTTGGTCTTAAAGGTGCCACTGGACTCGAACTTTGTTTTAATAGCATTGTGGTCATTGTTCCTGACTGCAACAACTTCTACCCCTCTCATCAGTTCTTGAGACCCTTTCAGAATCAAGTCCAGTATCACTACTCCTCTGGTTAGCTGTGTGGCCAACTGTTCCAGTGCACAGTCATTTATGATGTCTAGGAATTTCATTTCAACAGCATGGCTTGAACACATGTTTATCCAGTCAGTATGAGGGTACTTGAAGTCACCCAATATAATAACATTATCTACTTTAGTCACCTCCCTTATTTCCTCCTCCAACTGAAGATCAGGCTCAAGGATTTGATCATCCTCACTTATAGGTAACCCTGAGGACCTGGTGTTTCCACCCATATCACTTCTGTTGGGGAGTTAATGTTTTCTAACTTATTTGATTCTATCCTGTCTTTGATGTACTACACAACTCCTCCACCAACTAGTCCCTCCCTATTCTGCCTTTAGAGCTTATACCCAGGAATGACTTTATCCCATAGATTTTCCCCATTCCACCATGTTAGGTATCTAGGGTATTTACTAGATCTAAATTGTCATTGAGCACCAAACACTCCAGCTTTCCCATCTTGGCTTGGAGACTTCTAGCACTTCTATAACGCATTTCCCTCTCCAGTAACCCTCACCTAGATCAAATCACCCACTACCAAAAGCCTACCTCCCCCCAACTCCAGAGGGCTATCCTTGGTATGAGAGGATTTTGGTCTGTCATACAAGGAAGGGGTCCTTTCTAAGTAATCACATCCCTCCTCCTTAGACTGACACCCTCTGACCTTGAGACTTTCACTCTCCACAACAGTAGAAGATCTGTCAGCACAGGAGTGGGACTGTTCTGGTAAGTCCCTGAAGGTCTCTTCCCCAGACCTCTCTCTCTTCCTCAGCTTCTCCAGGTTGGCAACCCTAGCCTCAAGGGAATGAATCTGCTCCCTGAAAGCCAAGAGCTCTGAGCTTTCAGGTAGCAGCGCCACGAGGCAGTGGGTGCTCAGTCTCGCTCCTGAGCCCCGCCGGCTGTTCATTGCTTTTATTGGAACTCTGGGTCTTCCCGAGTTTCACCAGAGAGGGCTGGCGCAGGAGACTTGATCTGAGCCCCCCACAAGTGGCAGCGAGCGGGTAGGAGCCGGGTCGTCTCGAAGCAAGAGCACAATCTAGCACAGTCACAGTCTGCCATGACTGCTTAGTGGTGAACGCCCAGCCAAGAGAGCACCATACCTCATCTCCAACATCGATGAAGAAACAGTGAGTACGTTTACAAAGCAACATTAAAGAAGCAAAAGACCCTGTGATTAAACCCCCTTTGCATCCACGACGGCGAGGAAAGGGGGAGGAGAAACTCCCATCCCCCTCACCTTTGCATAATCGGCTAGCAAAAGCATCGGATACAAAACCTTTTAAAGAACTATGGGGGGGGGGAGAAAAGGGACATAAATAAACTTATTTGATCATTCTCTTAATCTTATTAGAATTGCAAATTAGCCAAATTGCTTGGTTTTATCAACAAGAAGAAAAAATACAGGCATTTCAAAAGGAACTTCCTTATATGGTAATAGACTTCCTGTAACGTCAGTTCTGCTTCTGATGTTTTCTGGGCTCAGAAGACAGTGGTTAAAAGCAATCACCTGGCTCTTTACTGAAAGACTCTTGGTTGTTATTATGTCTGCTATAACAACTTATTAGCAATGCGGTTAAACTGCTAGATTGTTGACGGACTGATCTGCTTATACTCTCTTTGGTACTGGGGTTGCAGAAATTGTTTTTAAAATGGATTTCCAAGCGGGAAGTGAATCAAAAGCCCCAAACACAGATGATACTGCAGGCGCTGAGCTGGCTCAAATTTCATGGGATGCTCTTGAACATATGATTCAGGACTCGATTATGCTAGCAATTGAAGAAACATTTGCTGAATTTGCTGAACTATCTGACATATGCTCAACTGCTCTACTGAAATCTACAAGCAACTCAGAAAAACTGCAGGAGCAATCTTTGAGACATTGATCAAAACTACAGCAAGAGGACCTCTCTGCAGCTGATTGGAAGATACCCTACAAGAAGCAAAGCACACCAAAAAAGCAAACTACACCTCGTTGGGAATTCATGGAACTATGTTTTATAGAATCCAAGAAACAGGTGTATCCAGGAGCAACTAAATTCTTTATGCAAGAGCCAACTCAGGAAGAGAAGACAAAAATATCCAATCAAGCTTTATTTTAAGCTACTTACTGCAACCCTTAAAACAAATGTATGCAGTCCACAAGGGCAAAAGACACAGAGACAAGATCATTCTGAAGAAAAGATACCAGACAAAGAAAAAAGATGTTAAGCTTTTTGTATAAAATTATCATTAGGGAAATTCACCCTCACTCCATATAAGAAAGCCTTAAGGAGTTTTTAACCGTGTAACTAAACAGATGGCTTGTTTTGATAAGAAATCAACTGAGAGAGGTGAAAATGTAACAAAAAGATGTTAAACTTTATGTCTAAAAATACTATTAAGAAATTTACCCTCTTTGCATATAAGAATGCCTTAGGGAGTTTTTATTAAAGTGTAACCAAATAGAATGGCTTGTTTTGATGAGAAATCAACTGAGAGAAGTAAAAATGTAAGGATTTTTAGTAAAATAGCAGATAAGATAGACTTGTAGGTGAATTATAAAGAAGGAGCATTTACTTTTATGTGTTTTTAATAAGGCAATAATTCAGAAGAAAAATTGATATATTTGTTTTATAGGGAAACTTGAACTTGTAATGGAAAATAGGAGGGGAATGACCTTATTAAAGATAAGAATAGATTATGAAAATCTGAAATTTTACAGTAAGAGCCTTTGAATATATATTATTAAAATATATTATTATTAGAATGTTTAGATAATTTTAAATGAAGCCATTTATGTATTCTTGATATTTGTAGCGGTAACTATTATTAGGATTGATAAATTTTTCTGCTGTAAGACAAGTAGGAGAGACCTAATCGGGAATGTACCACAAGATACTACTCTCATTTTATTTGTATTTCTGGAAAGCTTATAAAAACCTATTATATAAAAAAAAGAAAGCCAAGAGCTCCATGCAGTGAGTGCATACCCATGATATCTGCCTAGTGGGTAGGTAATCATATATGTGGCACTCTCTGCAAAACACTGGATAGTCCCTGCTCCCCTGCTGGCTTTCTACTTTCATAACTAGTCAGCCATTTATTAGTATCTTAGAGTGAAATAAGATGCTTACCTGACCCAATATGGAACAGATCAGGTGCTCACGTAAAGTGAGAACAGACCAGATGCCCACCTAAAGAGCCAAGTGCGCAGGTGGGCAGAAGCAGGCTATGTCTGAAATTGTTTAGGGCATTAAAGGCCACAATTGGCCTTTAGTCTTTGAACTGAGCTGAGAAATAAATTCAGATCTGTTGAAAAAAATATATCAGAGTTGTATAATCAGAGAAACTGTATGTATAAAAGCTTTAATTTTCTGCAAGCAAAATAACAAATGAACCCAGTACTTGGGAGAGACCTGCAAACTGCTGCTCCCTAAGCTACCTTAGCACATGTATCTTAATTTTTGTGAACTGAGAGAGAGAGAAAAAAAGTTGAAATGAACAGAAACAGTCTCAAAATAGGACTACCAACATATTTGGATATCCAGTTAAACTTTATAACTCTGAAAAATTTAATGCTGATATGTTATTATCAAACACATTATTGTATATTAATTTTTGCCATAATTATTCACATTTATTCAATAAACATATCCTTGAAAACATGTTGTATATGTCTACAGTATGCACAAGAATTATTATTGTCTAATGCTGTAGATTGTCAAACATTAAAATGTTCCTACAACACATTTTGAATGAGGAAAACCTTCTTAAAAACATTTAACCCATTCCAGGAAATATAAGATATCATAGAAGTTTTTTGTTCCTCATGCTCCCCAAAGTTTCCTAACTTTTTGATTGGAAAAATGGTGTGTGTGTCCAGAGGGTGAAAAGATTTTTTCCTGAAGTTTTCGTCATACCTTCCTACCTAAATAAGAACTGAAACTTGGGGTGCATCCCCATACCATTTGCATCCACGTACCATTTGTTGTCTTGTCTGCACCCAGCAACTCCAGTTGCAAATGCTTATTATAGCTCAACAGTAGTACAAGATTCAACCACATGTAGATGCACACCTGGGCAGAGGAGGCATACCAGCTGTTTGGAGGCATAAGGTGTTTTTATACTGGTTTTTAGGCTTTTGTATCTGTTTTAAATGTTTGTTTTATACACGGGTTCTTACATTGTTGTTAAAAAGCCTTGGGCCTTGAGATGCTCAGGGGACAGGCTGGCATATAAATATTTTAAATTATAAATAATGAACTGAAGAACCCTATTTAAAGATAAATTCCCCTGCTGAGTATACTAGTGCTCAGCCAGGCTGACACGATCACCCACACATGCCTGCCCGTACTCTGCCTCATATATGCTCTCACTGTGTTTCAGTCTCAACTTCAGTCAGCTTATCCAGAACATTCTGGCTAGTCTAAGGATGGTTTCTCCTTGCTGGCCTAGGGCTGCAGCTGGACTCTTTGAAGCCTGACCTCCTTTTGGCCTGTGGAGGGACTCCTCTCCTGTCTCAGCAGGGAACAAACTACCAAAAGGATGCATGAAGTGGTGTTTGTTCAAGGCTGAGGCTGGCCTTTGCCATCTAGGCCACAGTGGCAAACTTTCATTTTCAGGCTTCGCTACCAAGGATAAAGTTGCAAACAAAGAAGTGCCGTTCTTTTTCTGTGTCTCCCCTTTCGTTCATCCTTCCGTCTACGCCCCAGGGTGAGGGGAGGAGCAGAACCATGTAACCGATATATTTTTCAACCTTGATGCCCAGGTGCATGTTTCCTCAGCGGGCTTTTCCGCAAGGAAAGCACTCAGCTGTTGCACAAAAAAAAGGAACTGTACAAAGGAGGCTTTTTGTCGGACCAACGCAGCCAGGTCAGAAAGTTTAAACATAAAGTAGAAATGGGGGGGGGGTAACCATTTAACAGGCTTAGTGGCTTCAAAGGGGATCTGTAGCTCATCGGGGACACCTAGTGGAAATGTGGCTACAAGGATTTGTTGCCAAAGGTGACTTGCGCCACAGTTGTGAGAAACATTTGCAACTCCTTGTTAATGAATCCTGAATAATAGCCACCCTCTGAATTAATGCAGTTGTTTGTTGAATAGTGCATCATTGGATGCGTGGGCAAGTTTTGAAGGATTGCTATAGCGCAACAATAGCAAAGTAACCAAGGAAGTGCTGATGAAGCTTTTCTGTACCTTTAGCATGTTAAGTGCCTAAGTTGAACAACCTTATTTGAGGTTTATGTAGTACCATTTCCATGATCTCTGTCTCAAAGCGTCACTTTATGCCCCCCCCCCGTAACCTTAGGGGAGTATTTTGCTGCACTGAGGTGTCTAGAAGCAATGAAAAGAGCAGAGGTGGTGGGTGGAAGTAGGAAAGGAGAAGGGTGATGCCAACAATATGCAGGCAAAGGAGGATGTGGACTGGGCAAACTGTGAGACCAGCAATTCCATGAAATCAAAGAGTTCCATATGAATGGTTACCCCTCAGCAGCTACCTCAGAGACTTCTAAGTTTGAAGCAGAAGCTTTGTGGTATGTGGCTGGCTTTTCTTTAGTGCATCACATGGCCTGTGTTCTGTTGAGACGCAGAAGAGAATAGGAGTGTGCATCTTCAGCTGCTGTGCATTGCTAGTAGGATGAAGCCTCTAACCTGGCAAGGCCTAGCCTGGTTAGGGCAGTAGCTGAATTGGAGAACCCGTTCTCTTAGGCCCAGTTGGGGTACAGCCATGCACCGCTTGAGGCCAGAGTCCTGGCTTGATCCGGGTTTCCTCCACTTTGAGTGTAGGTTTATACGATCAGGATTGGAAGTAGCAGAAAACAAAGAAGCAAATTACTATCATCACAAAACTTGTGTGCCTGCTGCACAGATTGGCTGCCCTTGAGGCAGGATGAATGAGATTGGCATGTTACTCTTGATGGACTCGACTGATCCCTGACAGGAAGGGCTAGGTAAAGGGCAGACTCTGTTATCCAGGCTAAACTCTCTTTCTTTCCTTCTCCACAGAGAACTGAAGTGTAACAGCAGGAGCAGCAAAGCAGAAGGTGAGTTATGGACCCCGGACTTTTTAAAATGTTGGCATTCCCTTCTCTTACATGGCAGCATCTTACATTCTGACAACCAGTTTATTGTGCAATATATGAGCATTTCTTTTTAGGCTGTCTGCATCAGTTGCCTTTCAGTGGTGGGAATTTATTTATTTATTTGATTTGTACCCCGCCCTCCCCGCCGTCAGTTCCCTTGCACTCAAACAGCATGATTTTGCGCATGAAAATAGCACAGGCCCTCTTGGTAGCACTCAGTAACGGTCATGAATCTGTTGCAATGTATGATTATGTGACACGGGCACCCTTTAGATTGTGGTTGTGATTAGGGACTAGCTGATTCTACTGCCCCCTCCGTGCCTGCACCATTTGGTAAGTCTCTCTCCTGCCCATTAATTCTTCATATTCCATACTCTACCCACTTGCAGCACATCTGAGCAAAAATGCCCACCTAGCCATGGATCTTAAGGTATGGTTGACAGAAGCTAGAATCTGTGTTTCTATGTACGTTCCTTGCCTTGTGCAGCAAAATGGTGGCATATCTCTCCTTATAAATAATTATCTTTTGGTTTTGCAAGATTCCATGCGCTCCCATTGGCTGTAAAATGCTCTCCCTCAGCCATTGGCCCATTAGCCGCCACTCAAGAGTACTCGCATGCCATTGGCTGGGTGCTGGGTCCGCTCCTCTTCCCCACCCACTCCCCCTGGCAGACAGCTCTCTCTCCTGAGGAAGACAGTTCTCTTGACTCCTGTGAGGGACTGTCCCCTCAGTGGCTGTTGGTAGGCAACCAAGCTTCGTTCTGTGAGTAAAAAAACAAAGGACTTTCAGCATAACCCCTTCCCCCGCCCATAACCCCCTCCCCAACAGCCACTTTCCTGTCAGAATAAATGGAAAAAGGCTCTTTCTCCTGCTTAGCTTCAGCATGGCTGGCTGGCTGGCTAACGAGGTGGGCCAGTGCCCATCAAACCATTTTCTTCAACTCCACGCTGTGCGGCTGACTTTCCCCTAGGGTTGCCAATCTCCAGATGGGACCTGGAGATCCGCACTGTTACAATTGACCTCCAGATGACAGAGATCAGTTCCCCGGGAGAAAATGGTTGCTTTGGAGGGTAGACTCTATGGCATTATACCCTGCTGAGTCCTTCCACACACACCCCAAATGCTGCCCTCCACAGGATCCACCCTCCCAAATCTCCAGGTATTTCCCTAATCAGAGTTGGCACCTGTACTTTCTCCTCTGTCAGTAAAAGGTCCTTTCCACACCTATGTTGGCCTTTGGGAGAAAACTCATTGGGCCCAGTCCTGATCAGGTTGCCAACTCCAGGTGGGCAATTCCTGGAGATTTGAGGGATGGAGCCTGGAGAGGGTGATGTTTGAGGAGGGGTGGCACCTCAGACAGATACGATGCCATAGAATCCACCCTCCAATCCAGCCATTCCCTGATGGGGAACCATTGTTGCCAATCTCCAGGTGGGGGCTGGAGATCACTCAAAATTACAACTGCTCTCTAGGAGGGAGGAAGGAGGAGATGGAAAACTAAAGGTAGGTCGATGGTTGGCTGGGAGGGAGATAGGGTTGTCAACTCCAGGTTGGGAAATTCCTGGAGATTTGAGGAGTTGAACCTGGAGAGGGTGAATGTTGAGGAGGGGTGGGACCTCAGACAGGTACAATGCCATAGACTCCACCCTCCAAACCAGCCACTCCCTCCTGGGGAACCACTGTTACCAATCTTGGGGGTGGGCTGGAGATCACTCAAAATTACTACTGCTCTTCAGGTAGCAAAGATCAGTTCCTCTGGAGAAAATGGTGGACTCTGTCATTATACCTTGCTGAGATTGCCACAGCAAATTGTCACTGAGTGCCCAAAGCCGGGGCACTCTCCCAGAGCCTCTTTCTAGAGCCCGTTGTATTTATTTCCACAACGGGCCTTATTCCTAGTAAATATAATAAAGTAATTTTTTAAAAAATCACTGAAGATGAGTAAGGCTCCCCCTCCTGTCACCCACAGCCATTCTCTGCAGTAAAGTAACTCTTTAGGTGTCTTTCCTTCCATCTGCCCTGGAGCAAGCATGTAGCTGTTTTTAAATGGGCAGGGGCAAAGAACTGCACAGCTTTCTCTGAAGAACATGAGACTAACCCTGCTGGCTCAGACCAGTGGTCCATCTTGTCCAGCATCCTGTTTCCCACAGTGGCCAATGAAATGCTGAAACACCCACAAGCAAACAGCTCTCACCTGCCAACTGATCCCCTTCATATGACAATCAAAGGCATTCAGCTTCAGAATTCAGAAGTCCAATCTGGGGTATTATGTGTAATAGGGATGTCAAACATTAAAGATTTTAAACAATTGAAGCCTAGGAATTTATTTACTGTTTATATATTGCTGTGAATGATTGATGTGGCAATCCTAAACACAGCTGCAACCTCCTAAGACCACTGACTTCATAACATCTTCCAAGGCTTGCCTGTGCATCCCAGGGTCTCCTGTGCCTTCAGAAACTGTGTTTTCCAATGCTGGCATCACTGTTCATGGTCTGTATACAAGGCTGATTCCAGAGCATGTTACTGTGTTAATTGTACTTTTAAAAAACCAGCAGCAGAGCTGGTAATATATAGGAACATTGTATGTGAGTTAGAAAGACTGTGAGCTTGTGAATGTTTATTTTAAATAATTTTAGTATTTGCTTTATTAAACAAAAAACATACAGTCCTAATGGCTAACAGCCAATGATACAGCCTCCTAATAATTTGTCCAACCTGTTTTTCAACCCATTTAACCCAGTAGTCATAAGAACAGTTAGCAGTAAAGGAACACCATCCCCAAACCTATCACACATGGCCAGGATTCAACGCTGCTGGTATCCAGGCTGGCCCAAGCTTTTCCTTCCTGAGCAATAAAATTCAAATCCCTCCCTCCCCCTGTCACACACAATATGGCGCAACCCACCAAGAAGGTTCTCCTGTAGCAAACCCCATTGGAATGGTGAGGAATTGTGCAAGAGCCTAGAAGCATTCCAGTTGGCTTATGACTCACCAGGCAGATCCACCCACCTTACACTTTGTGGTCCATCCATAACCTACCTCCTGATGTAGCCGCTTCACCTTGCCTCATGGCAGGACTCTGGCTGACATGGATAAAGGACACGGCATGGGTCCTGAAGACAGGTGGGGGTGCTTTGGGACTGATTGCAAGGTTATGTTCTTTTCCCAAGTGGATCAGCATGTCTCTGTCTCCTAGTGTTACTTGCATGAGCCACATCAAGCGTGATCCTCAGCGCCACATAAAGAAAGGGACTGGAGCTAAAAGACTTATTGGATCCATCCTCCCCTTGAAGCTGAAGGCAGAGTAAGGACAGTGTGTAGCTAGAAAGGGCAAATCTCCAAATCACACCAACCAGTGAGCAAACCTGACGCAGGACCCTTTTATAGACTGTCAGACACTATCAGCTGCTCCGCTTTGGCCTGTAAGTATAGAGAAGCTTCTTTGGCTGGTTTTTCTGGTCTCCTTGTGGTTCCCTCTTTGGGCCAGAGCTGGGTGGCGGTGCCTTGGTTCAGTCCTACCAGGAGACCAGTTTGAGACCTCTGTCACTCAAGTTTGGTTTTTTAGCAGGTTTTGTCACATTTTCCAGTTATGAGCTTGTTGACTACCTCGGATCCTCCCAGGGCAGCCTCCTCTCAGTTGAGCTCTCATGGTGTCCAGTTGGCTACAGTATGGAGGAGCTCCTTTTCGATGGCAGCTCTAGCATTATGTGGAAGATATGCCTCAAAGAAGTGGGGAGGGCCCCTACACAATCTTTTTCACAGGAAATGTATTGCCATCCTTTTCAGGCAGGCATTTGGTATCTGGTGTAACTTTTTAAAAGTTGTCTGTTACTTACAGGTCAAATATTTTTTGATGAGCCAACTTGAGTTTGGGGCGAAAGGTGATGCATAAGTATTTTAGTGAATAAATATTGTAGGAGATGTGCTTCCTAGTTAGAAGGAAGAAGACTGGGGGGGCAGAGACTCGCTGGAACAGTGTCCCACGAGGTGTAATTTCTGCCTACATAACTGTAAGCAGATGCTCTAGGATTCTAGTGAATCCTGCAACACAATGATGTCGTTTCTAGTTATGTGGCTAAAACTGACAGTGCAACATTGCAAGATACCATTCTGCCCCCTGCATTTTCCCCTTGCCACTTGTTGGAGTGAGGGTGGGCAAGAGAGGGCAGGAATTCCTCCACACCTAGTGGTAAGTGGCAGCCCAATTCCTAGGGCTGGAAACATGAGGCATGAAACCTTTAAAGACATGGGGGCAGAGAGTTGAGGGAGAGTGGTGAGGGGTTGACATGCTTTGCTGGAGTGTTGCAGGCACTGGTGCAACACTGTCGTTCCGGCTACATGTCTGTGTGCTGGTTTCCCTTGTTGGTGTGAGACTTCCAGGTTTCCCAGCAGATATATTGAACTGTTCGAGGAGTGTTGGGGGGGGGGCTACAAGGAGTCCTCTGCACAAGCTCATGCTTAGGTTGTTTGGGGAATGCTGCCCAAGTCCTCCCCGGGGAAAATGACAGCAAATGAAAAGGCCTCTGGACTGTGACATCTTAGACCCAAACACTTTTGTGCTTCCTGTGACTGAAGAAGTGAGAGGAAGGACAGCCTGGCTCTAGTTGCTGGCCAAAGAATTGCTGTGAGCTCTCCTTCCAGCAAAACCTCCACCAACCAGGGATATATTACCTTGGCTAATATAAAATACATTTTAAAAATAGCCTATTACTATCCTCTCCATGTATGTCTGGAATGACCTATTGCATGTGACAGGAGGATGAAACCAAAAACAGCATCCTCCCTGTTTAGTTCCTATATGTTATGGTGGAAAGGGAGAGCCCATGTGATGTGAGATGCCATTTTTGGTACCTTCCCCTCCACAGCAGCTCCTACCCTGTGTTCTGATATCAAAGACCTCTTGTGTCTTTCCCTGCCTTTGCAGTACATCATTGGTTTCCATGATTAGGGACAGAGAAGA
Organism: Gekko gecko; assembly: GCA_029375565.1. NCBI lineage: Eukaryota > Metazoa > Chordata > Lepidosauria > Squamata > Gekkonidae > Gekko > Gekko gecko. The sequence continues at coordinate 208,434,172 of JAPDNY010000005.1, read as the reverse complement.
ACAATACAGTGATATCACAACATGGGATCAGGTTTTTCTGCTCATTTCAGAGGAAGGGGGAACTTGGTGCAGGGATGCCATTCTAGGCAGTGTCCCTGCATCAAGGATTGTCTATCACATCCAAAGCCCTTCTTATCCTAGGATCCTCTTATCTGCAAGACCATCTCCCCCTCTATGCTCTACCACAACAGCTTCACTCATCTAAGCAGGACTTTCTGCAGGTGCCAGCCTGCAAATGGGCAAAGTCAACAACTGCCCTTACATGCGCCTTCTCTTTTGTGGCCTCCACATTGTGGAATGACCTACCTCACTCTCCTGGCTTTCTGCAAACTATGCAAAATTGAATTATTCAAGGGGGCTTTTCTACACAGGCAATAGAGTTGCACTGTACTAAATTATTCACAAAGTTACTTGGATAAATTATTGGAGGCTGTGGTCTATGTTACTGTGTATAGTTTGTTGTAAGTTGGATCCTACTGTGTAATTTTGCTTCATTTAATGAGTCATACTAACAATTTGCTTTGCCTCAGTTCTGTTTTTATATTTCTGGTGGGTCCTGCAACCCATATCCTAATTCACTGTTTTATTGAATGTCCCATCCTGTTGGTTGTATTGACTCATTCTGTGTAACCCGCCTTGAGTCCCAGTGAGAAAGGCAAACTATAAATAATGTAAATAAAATAAAATCCAGCAGGGCTTTTCTTGTGTTCTTATGTGCAGTAGCCACCCTGAAGTTTACCGTCTCCTCTTTGTCTCTTCCAGGTCAAAGTTCCATGTTTGTAGACGCTCATACCAGCAACTGCTCTGCGAAGAGGCATGCTGGTGAAGATGAATTAAGGAGACGCCTGAAATCCCAGGTCCCATCCTTAGGAGGCACCATCCACAGCTCTTCTGATTACTCCCAAGAGCCAAAGTTCTACCAGGCAGGGCATCCTGGTCAAAAGGCAGAGAAAGCCTTGTCATTCAGCATGCTCAGCTTCCCAGAGGGTTCTTGCTCATCATTAGGCCGGGACCACAAATCTGGTTCACTTCGTCATGCTGAGACAGTTGACCGGTACAAGAGCCCCCACAGCCAGAGCAACATCAAGATAGATGACTTGCAGCCAGCTAGTGCTCTGGACTGCCCTGGTATTGCCTGGACCCTGGATGAGACAGCCATACAGGACAGAGCTGCCAAGACCTTCTCCAATGCTACCTTGGCCTCAGGCAGGTGCAACATTGACAATATCATCTCCCTGCTCAAGAGCAAGTGTGGCAACGGGCGCATCAACCTCTACCCTGTGGTGCAGCTCATTGATATCATGAAGGACATTAACCGTCTCTCCCAGGACCTGAAGAGCTGTGGTGTTCATCTGGACTGCAGCAGTCTACAGTTTGATAGCCATCCGCCACCCAACGAGGAGAGCAGGGATCAGGGACTGCAGTACAGTTTCTACTCCTCGCCTGTGCTGGCCAACAGCATCCGTAGTCCAGAGGAGCAAGTGGCGCAGGGCTGCACCAAAGCTGAGCTGCCCAAGGAGAGCCAACCTGGCCTCTATGCAGAAAAGGCAGAGGGGGACAATCAGAGTACCCAGTACTCAGCTTGCCAGAGCAGCCCTGCTTTGAAGGTACCCAGCAGCCTAGATGAAAGCAGCAGCTCCCAATCTGATACCACTGATTATACCGAGCTTGCCGACACAGATATCTTGAGTGAGCTGGCTTCTCTCGCCTGCCCAGGCCCTCAGCTGCTAGATCATCAGCATCCAGAGTCCCATTCCCAGTTGCTAGAAAGACAGGGACTAGATACAAAATCCCAGTTAATCTGTTCACAGTCTCCAGAACACCAGCCTCAACTAGTAGATTCCAAGTCTCTAGAACCTCCTCCAGAGACTCTGGCCTTGCAGACTGTGGATCCACTGCCTGCACCAATTGGGCTGCAGTCTCTAGAGCCTCTGGAGCTGCAGACCCTAGAACCGTTGTCTGAATCACTTTCCCTCCAATCCCTGGAGCCCCTTTCTGAGCCGTTAGGGCTACAGTCTTTAGGGGCCCTGGATCACCAACTGCTTGACTCCCAAGCCCACCTTCTGGATTCTGAGGCTCAGCTGCTAGGCCCCCTTCCCAAGCTGTTAGACTCCCAGCCAAATTTAGGGACAGATGAGTCCTTAGGAACACACCCGCTACATCCCCAGTCCCGCCTCAGCTGTTCTGTGAGAGGAGTAGTAAGGCGAGGGGCAGGACGGGGCAGGGATGATCACAGGAAGTATGCTCTACGCAGAACAGATAAACCAAAGATTCTCTGCCGCCGGAGGAGGGGAGGCCGGGGGCGGCGGGCAGAGATTGTAGCTGAGACCAGGGTCCTCCCCACGGCTGCACCAGTGGAAGTCATTGTGGCACAGCCAGAGGAAGTAAGCATGCCCGTGGCGGCTGTGTTAGCAGATGAAGAAGTGGATCCACTCCTCTCCACCTTGGACCTAGAGGATAGTCAGAAGGCTTCTGCCAACCCACCAGCTCCAAAGCCCAAATGCCGTGGTGTGCGCAGGATGGTGGTGAAGATGGCCAAGATCCCCGTTTCCCTTGGGAGGCGGAACAAGACAACATACAAAGTATCCTCTTTGAGCAGCAATTTGAACTTGGAAGGCAAAGAGCTGACAACATACCCCTCAATGGAACCTACCCCACTGTTGAAGATGAAGAACAATGGCCGTAATGTCGTAGTGGTCTTCCCTCCTGGTGAGATGCCAATTATCCTAAAGCGGAAGCGGGGGAGGCCCCCTAAAAATCTGATGTTGGGGCCCTGCAAACCTAAGGAGCCCACCCCAGAGGTGAAGAAACGGAGGAGGAGGAAGCAGAAACTGGCATCGCCACAACCCTCTTACGTTGCTGACACCAACGACAGTAAAGCTGACTACTCCGATGTCCTGGCAAAGCTGGCCTTTCTAAACCGTCAGAGCCAGTGCTCAGCACGTTGTTCCCCACCACGCTGCTGGACCCCGAGTGAACCAGACTCCATCCACCAGGCCCCCGACACTCAAAGCATCTCCCACTTCTTGCACCGGGTCCAGGGTTTCCGCCGGCGTGGTGGCAAAGGGGGTGGGTTTGGTCGCGGAGGGGGGCACTCTGCCCGCTCATCTCGCTGCTCCTTTAGTGATTTTTTTGAAGGTATCGGCAAGAAGAAGAAGGCAACCCCAGTGGCAGCCATGCACGCTGACCCTGTGCACCCACGGAAACGAGGCCGACAAGAACCGGACTCCATGGACAAGCCCAAGAGGAAGAGGCGGTCCCGCAAGAACGGGGTGTTGTTTCCAGAGCAGAACCTTGGACAGAACTTCAACGATGGGGCCTTTGAATGGAGTGGAGACAAGGAGAGCCCTTGGATGCCCCACCATGGGCCCCTGTCCAGCCAGACAAACAGGAACTGCAGTTACCAAGGTGCTGACTCTCGAACCTTCCATTCTTCCACAGTGGAGACCAGTTCTTCCAGCAGGAGTGGATTTTACAGTGGCAGCAATCCATCATCACAATCCGAGTTAAGCCAGGAGAGACACAGTCTTTTCACTGGCTACTTCCGCTCCCTGCTAGATTCAGACGATTCCTCTGATCTGCTGGACTTTGCTCTCTCAAACACACGCTCTGAGTCTCGGAAAGCTACTACCACCTACACAGCCCCTCCCAATGCCATAGCTACCCAGAGGGGCATGGCATCATACCCAAGCCGGGGAGGCAAAGTGACACCTGCCTCCACCACCACTACCGTGACTACTGAGGCGCCCTTCCATAATGTCATGCCGAGCCGGCAGTCATTCCCTCCCAGTAGAGCAGCAGGATACAACATGTCTCAGGCTCCTTCAGAGTGCCGTGGCACGGACGCCTTCCAAAAGCTGGCAACACTCTCAGCTGTCTCCAGGTCACCCACGGCTCATTCCACAGCTGCCTCCAGCTATGCACAGTACAGCAGCTACAGCAGCAGCAGTGGAGGGCAGAATGTGACCTCCTCTAGCATATTCCAGCAAGGGAAGCCATACCATGCCACACAAGACTGCTCAAACAACAAAGACTGTAGCTTCACCTATGGCAGTGGCAACAGCCTGCCCTCATCGCCAAGCAGTGCCCACAGTGTCAGCTATGCCCAACAGACATCAGGACCCAGCTTGCCCTTGAGTAAGGCCTCCTTCTTCAGCAGTTCAGATCCCAGCCAGTTCTCTAGCTCTTCTCACACGCCCATGAGATGTGATAGTCGGGCCAGCACTGTGTCCCCTGGCGGCTACATGGTTCCCAAAGGTTCAGCCTCGTTCCAGCCTTCACCCGAGACTTGTCGGCAGTTCCCCAGTGCCTCCCAGTGGGCTTTCCGGCAAGGCTATGGCAGCTTGGACTGGAGCTCTGATGCCTTCAGCCAGCTCTATAATCCAGGCTTTGACTGCCATATCAATGAACCCAACGTTATTCTGGACATCTCCAACTACACTCCTCAGAAAGCCAAGCAGCAAACAGTGTCTGAGACTTTCTCTGAGTCCTCCTCAGACAGCACCCAGTTCAACCAGCCTGCTGGCTACAGAAGGGCCAACAGTGAAGCCTCATCTAGCGAAGGTCAGTCCAGCCTCTCTAGCCTGGAGAAGCTCATGATGGACTGGAATGAGTCATCTTCTGCCCCAGGTTACAACTGGAACCAAAGTGTCTTGTTCCAGAGCAGCTCCAAGCCGGGACGAGGAAGGCGGAAGAAAGTGGACATATTCGATGCTGCCCATCTGAATTTCACAACGTCTGCATATCCCTCCAAACGGGGCACAGGGGCCAGGCAGCCCCGGGGCTCCCGGGGAGCCTGTGCCTCCAAAAAGGAGAGAGGCACAGGGAAAACCAAGTTCCCTGCCAAATCCCAGCCAGTGAACCCCCTGTTCCAAGACAGTACTGACCTTGGCCTGGATTACTACAGTGGAGACAGTAGTATGTCCCCTCTGCCCTCCCAGTCCCGGGGCTTTGGGCTCAGTGAAAGAGACCCATGTGACTACGCAGGGCCTTACTCCATGAATCCCTCCACTCCTTCTGATGGCACCTTTGGGCAAGGGTTCCAGAGTGACTCCCCTGGACTTGGGCAACCAGACCTGGAGAGCAAACATTTTGCTAGCATCCCTCACCAGTTGGCTGCCCCGCCCCCTCAACAGACTGTGTTTGAAACAGGCTTGCAAAAAGCTTTCTCGCCGAACTGCTCCCCAACCTTGGCCTTTAAAGAGGACTTACGGTCCAGCGACATCCGGAAGCTTCCAGCCTGCGATTCACTCAAACACAGCATGCAAGGGTCTGGCAGCATGTCCCATTCAGCTGTGCATATGACCTGCCGGGACCTGCCCATGTCTCAGCCACACTATGACTCCCCCAGTTGCAAAAACCCAGGCTATTGGTACTCTCCGAGCTCCAACACCCGCAGCCCCCCCTATGACAACAAAGCTGGGGTCGGGATGCTCATGGACTTCATGGGGAGGAGCCCAGATACTTCCTGCCCTCAACCCCCATCTGACTAGCCCCCTTGCAGCAACCCTTCTAAGAGTGAGAAAGAACCCATGGACATGGCCAGGGCTCACCACCGAGGGGCCTACCTTTGCCCCTTGATGAATGACTTGAATATCTCCCCAGTCCCGAGAGACTCTATGCTGCCACTGCAGGACAACTACAGGTACCCCAGCTTTGCACCGCAAGGGCACCCCATCATGGCTGGAGCTCAGAAGAGTGGGTTTTTGGGTCCAATGCTAGAACAACATCCCGAGGACACATTCACAGTCACCTCATTGTAGTGTCATCTGAAGTGCCAACCGGACAACGAGGTTTTGTTTCAGGGTAGGTGATGGAAGAAACACCAGAAGGGGAGTGGCATGCGTGGGGGTGGGGGGAGGCTGTTTTGGCTTCCTTGTGTATTGTGTAACGTGCCATCATTTCTGTTGTGCCAGCTAAGAGCTTTACAGGACATTGTAAAATTAGTAAATCAGGTACATTGTGGGAAGATTATGGGATGGCTAGCGATAATTTGTCCTAGGCAGAAGCTCTCTCCTCTCCTAATTCTGAGACCAGTGAGTGGCATTCTCTGCTTGCCACATGGGGGAGCAGGCCTCAACTGCCCCTCACGACGATGAAGAAAATATGGGATCTGCATTGCCTTCAAAAATGGTTGTTGATTTGCCAGCATTCCTAGATAGGGGGTGTTTATATATGTGGGCTTATAAATTTCACTGTGAATGCAGAGTCACACATTATGGAGAACATAGGTTAGGTCTGGGGTCCCCGTGCTATGTAAGAGTTACACATGAGTTGTGGGATCGCCTAAGTTCCTTTGCCTTGGGTGCCCAATTCAGATCATGAGATTGGCATGTGTGGAGAATGGTCTTCTGCCTAAATGATCCCAGGGAGAGTTGTTTGGTCTCTTGGGGAAGCCTCCAAGTACACACATGGGTGTCCCCAACAGTACTAATAGCACACTGCCCCAGTACCACTGCTGTGTTCTCTGTAACATGTGAATGCATCCTGGTGAGGAGCAATGGTAATATCTGAAGGGTGCTTGAATGTTGAAGATAAGTGAACCATGATAGAGCTTACTGGGTACATCAATTCTTTATCTGTTAATGTCCTGCTTTCCTCCCCAGTGGGGACCCAAAGTTGCTCACAACATCATTCTTCCTTCTCCCATCTTATCCTCATGCCAGTCACCCTGTGAGGTATGTTAAGATGTGATCGAATGAGTGGCCCAAGGTGACCCAGGGAGCTTCAGTGGCCAAGTAGGGATTTGAACCTGGTTCTCCAAGGTTCTGATGTGACAGTCTAACCACTACACCATGCTGGCTCTGCCTTATTTTCAGACACACAGAGTCTCTAGCACAAAGGACACAGATGTAACCAAGTGGGAATCCAGGGACCTGTCTTTTGCATTACCCAGTGAAGCAAACCTCAAACTGAGGAAAATAAAAGCCAGTAGATAAGAAAAAAACTACTAACCCCAGCCATTGGCTGCATGCTCATTCTTTTACTGATTCTGAAATATGCTAGAGCTTTAGTGAACCTTGGGAGTACTTTTTGAGCATTCAGACTACATGCACAGATTGTTACCAGAGCAATTTGGGTCAGTCTTAGGGAAAGAAGCATTTTCATAAATACGTGCGATACAAGCCATTTCAGACTGCACAGGTTATTCCCAGAAGAAAGAAATCAGTGAAAGACTCTAGAACATAACATAATGCAATTATCCCCTATGTGGTGTCCATTAACACTATAGCACCCATCAGTGTGATTAACTAAGAGCTAATCCTGGCTTTTCCCCACCTCTTTGGAGCAGGAGGCACTTTAGAAGAATCACAGAGGCATCATCGTTGGGCCTGCAGGGAACCCCCATTCAGAAACAGCAGCCTCCATCATAGGAGGATGCTTGGCTTGGACACAGCCAACGTTTTTCTATTTGCCACAGTGCCTGTGGCAGCCATTTTGTGGTTGGCAATGCCTCTCACAATGGCAGTCATTTTGGGGTGGCATCTGCTACTGGTTTTTAGATTCCAAAAGGGCCCACAGAGTCAACAGGGCTGAGGACTCCTGGTGTACTATGTTTCTGTTGCATTCAAGATACACACACAGTGGCATGAGGGGATTTCCCCCCCGCATCTGACTGGATTTACATGTTACGGCCAAATAGCAGACATGTGTATCCATGTACAAGTAGGAATGAAACATATTTACACATGTGGAAGGAAAGCTAGTTGTTAATGTATATTTGGTTAGGTCTATCCACCCCAAGATTTTGGAGTACTGAAATTGGTGATTACGATAAAAATTGGTTCATGCCAGCGGTTGTACAGATAATTTTCTGAGGCTTATGTTGTCCACTGAGCTGGCGGTGGAAAGCATCACATTTACTTGGCGGTGTCTGCTAAATGCTGCAGGGTGAAAATGTGAGCTCTGAATGTCCCCTTTCCTTTTAACATTTTGCTTGGACTTATTTCCCCCTTGAATTATAAGACTACAAGTGAGTAGAGAGACACTGCATGTGAATTTCAGATAGAGTTTCCCATCCATTAAAATGTCAGTGATCAACTGCTATATTCTCAGGGGGGGGGGTCCACAGCTTTTTTGCAAGCTCAGCAATCAAGTCTCTGGCCTGGGTCTCTCAAAGGTGCTAAACCTGTGTCTGGGCTGTCCTTTTACAGACTGCTGGTGGGAACTCAAGTGATTGACTGTTCCTCCTTAGAAAAAGAATTCCCTACACATAGAAAACTCCTGAATCTAGCATGCTAGATTTATGCACAGGGGGAATTTTGTGTATAGAAATACATTCAGTCACACTGAGGTCCCCCATTTGCAGACCGAAAAGAGTGCAGCCAAGACACAAGTTTTATCACCAGAATGAGCCCCAGATCTGACTTAGATATTAGCTGCAAAACACACCAAGGCTGGAACTGGATGTCATATGACGAAATAATGTAATGTCTAGGATGACGTGGTCATTCTTTTGTGAGGTGCCCCACTCACATTCCACTTCATTGGCTGCCACTTCCAGAGTGGGGTAACTCACAATGTGATGTCACTTTTGTGTAATGGAGCAAACACACTCCACTACAGAAAAGTCACCACATCATTTCTGTCTTGCTTGAGAAAGAGGGATGCATCAGTCTTTGCCATATTGTCCAGTGGAGTTCCAGCCAAATGATAGGAATACCACCCCACCCCACCCACCCCACCCCACCCCACCTCTCTCTCTCTCTCTCTCTCTCTCTCTCTCTCTCTCTCTCTCTCTCTCTCTCTCTCTCACACACACACACACACACACACACACACACACACACAGGCACTTTCATCAGGCTGGACATTTGATACCAAAGAGCAGGGCATGAGCAAAAAGATGGTTCAGGCTATGATGGAGAAGCTTGCAGAGTCTTAAAATGGAAGAGGATGTGTTGGGACAGGATGTGTTCCTTGACAAGGACAGATACTAAATGTGTTCCCTTATGAGTGAAATTGTGGGCAACGCTTCTCACATGATTTCAACTCAATAAGGATGCTGGCGGCGCTGGGGACAGATGAAATTGCTTGGAAGGGGGGCCATGTGGGTTGCCAGTTCATCATCTCAGTTGTAAATAAAGGGAAGCTGGGGGTGCTTTTAAGGGGTCACTGAAACAGCAGATACTAATAAGAGGATAATTTTGACAAAAAGGTTATCAGCAGTCACTTTAGCTCCATCCAGAATAAATGTTCTAACAAAATGCTTCAACAGAGTACATTGATGTCTTGTCTTGTCTTGTCCTCTCTGTCTGTGTTTCTCTCTTTCAGAGCTACTTTAGCCAGCACTTTTTCTGGAACACTTTTCAAGTTCTGTATTTAATGGAAATCAAAAAAAACTGATTTTTTTGTTTGTTTGTTCTTTTGTTTTGTTTTTTCTATAAAAAGGAAAAGAGGGGGAAAGGAGAGGGAGATAAATGACCTTTTTTAAAAAAATAAAGGAAAATATATTAAAAAAAAATTAAAACTCGCTTTCTTTGAGAATGGCATGGAGGTGATTTTTTTTTTTTTAGAACCAGACCGTGTCATGAACCCTCTTCCTACCCCACAGTCCAGCAGAAAGACAATCGAACAGGAATGGACACCACCCAGGCAGAGCGTGAGAGCACCTGAGTTGCTCCAGCCCACCCCCACCCCCACCCACAGCATGTGTACAGGACATACACCTGGAAGACAACCGGCAACAAATAGGGACAGCCTCGGGGAAGGGGACATTGTTTTTGTGTTTTTTTTATTGGGGGGGGAGAAAACCGTCTAATCTGTGAACTCAAACGAAAACTCAGTGATGAAGACTGAAGACTCAGCATTTTCCTCCTCATCTCCCCCCCTCCCCGCCCTTGTGCGGGTTTCATTTTTCTCCGAATTTGTTTGCTTTTAAAAAAAAGAGAAAATATTATTGTTGCTTAATATCTTTGGAGAGCCCAGAAGATTTTTCAAGTCTGTGAATGGATCTTGGAGACACTGTTATCTCCCAGTAAGTAATGCTCTTCCCCCTCCTTGGCACTTTCAATTCTGCCCATTGCCTCCTTCTTCATAGCTGTGGTTGTGTCACTAGAAATGCCCAAAAGGGCATCTTATTCAGTCCACTTCCACAAAGGAAAGACTGATCAACCACTAGGCCCACCACCGTTGGACTGACATGCTCTAAGGGCCAAACTCCACTTTATGTTTGACACATGGAGATGTACACTCATGAGAAGTTAAAATTCTCAAGCACGGATTTGGATCTGGACTGTGACACACAGGGAGAAGGCTCTCATCTCCCCCCCCCCCAATTTTCCCAACACAAAATAGCCCCAGGGGGATAGTCACTCCATGAATGACTGCACGTGTGTTAATCAGGAACACATGTCCAGTTGGCCAAATGGGTAAGGAAAGCAGCTTGGGGGGGCTTCTCCCCATGTACTATGGTACCAGTCCAAATTAGGGTCCTATATGCTTGACAGCTGAGGTCTTACATCTGGCAGTTGTGTCAAATGTAACATGTAGTTTGGCCCTAAACCACAGTGTGAAACAATCAGGGAGCATCTGTGTTGCCATCAGAGTAAAAATAATGTCAGGTATGTTCTCACTGGCAGTATAGGTGAAGTGCTACAAGGCAGCATATCCAACATTTGTGAGTATGAGAACCTTGTGAGTAACCATGGGGCTGATAGCCTCCTGTAGTAAAGACGCACATTAGAGATTAAATGTACTTGCAGTTTGGGGTGGGGATGGGAAGACTAAAGATGGGCAAAATGCTCTAGGTGGTGTGCTGGAAGTTCAGGTGCTTCCTTCTTTCCAAACCAGTTGCGTGCCTCTAGACCCCCCTGGCAAATAAATTTTCAGAGAAGTTTCTCCCACTCTACCAACTTGAACTCCTGCCTACTATTGCCATGCTATTTGGCTTTCAGGTTGGTTAATCTCTTCTGGTTTCTACTAGCTAGAAATTTATTTTGTACCCTCTTGGATTTAACTGCTGCAATGTGCTAAATTGGAGCAGGAGCTGTCCTCGAAGATGACTGGGAAGCATTAGATGGTGCAAAATTCAGCGGATGCAAAATTTGGCTCCCTGGGGCTTTTTTTAGTAGACCCAGGAAAGAGATGAGGATATTCAGTCAGTATTGTGCCAGTTTGCACAGGCCATGCTGGTCTGTCTCTGGGACCAATTGAAGGCAATGATTTTTGTGCATTATGGATGGAGAGTATGTGTGCACTAAGGCAAGGCTAGCAGGCCATCTTCAACTGCCCTAAAAATCTACCTACAGCATATTTGTGATCCTCCTGTTCCTTGCTCAATGTTTTAAAACATTTTCCTGGTGGCACGAAGCCTTTGTGCATGCACCTGTGCCTTTAATCCTCTTGATTAAGTCTCTCCGTCTTCTGCGCACCTACTACACATCGACAGGATGTCACTCCGATCAGAGCGCGTTTTCCTGGTGCGCAGGTGTCTTGTCTGGATTTTGCCCTTTTTTCTACTAAAGCTTCCAGCTTTAATCAGGACACACTCAGAGCCTCCAGGTCCCTGGTAATTTGGCACTAATTGCGTGCCAGGTCTGGTATGCGTTCCGTTTTGGAAAGGGGCTTCCCTTTTAACAATCGATACTGCATTAGCATACTGAAACAGCCATGTTAAAGTCACATTAAATGCTCATTTAAACCAATTCAATGGGGAGGAAGGGGGTCGGGTGTCCACCTTTTAACCCCTTCCTTTAACATTGATACCCTTGGCTATGGGGAAATCCCCATAGAATTGCCCACTGAAAATTAGGCATAGGGGAATAAAAATTAAAAAGCAGGAGAGTTGCTTGGTTCTAAAGAGCTGTGTGTGACCAGTGTTCCAAGTGCTTACAAAGTGAGGCTCTGTACAGAATTCATGTGATAGGCCTTGACCAGAAGTTACAGTATAACGTAGAGAGCAAAACAGTTAAGAGAAAGGAAAGGAGTCTCTTCGATAATTCCCTGTGCAAATTCCTGTGTGTGTAAGGAACTGTGAAGTTGCAGCCAACTTATGGTGACCCCAACAAGGGGCTTTCAAGGCAAGTGAGAAGCAGAGGTGGTTTGCCATTGCCTTCCTCTGCAGAGCCTTTTTCGTTGATCTCCCTTCCAAGTGCTGAGCCTGCTTAGCTTCCAAAATCTGATGAAATGGGCTATACCATGCCCTCTCCCCTTCCATGCAAATTCATAGATTGGCACAAAACTAAGAATGTAACAAGAACCTTGTTGAATCAGGTCAGATGCCCATCCAGTTTTATATCCTGTTTCCCAAAGCAACCAGCTAGAGGAACATGATTGCTTTAGTTAACCACCACCCTGCATGAGGGAGTGGGGGAAGAATATACAGGCATGTGGGCCAGCAGGTGGGATGGGAGGCATCGGGGGGACGGGGACTGGGCACTCTCTGCCTAGGGCCCCCCAAATATGAAGCCAGCCCTGCCCTGAGAGGGAGTTTTCTCCGTATCTGATGTCATTTTGGAAATCTTGTCTTCCCCTTTAATCCTCTTCCCCCACTCCAAACTAAAAAGCCCAAAAAACTTAAGCATATGGAGAATCTGAGCGTTTTCTTCTTTCTTTTAAAAGTGGTGCTTCTATCCCTCAAGGCTGTGAAGATTATTTTGCTGTTGTGTGGGCTGATCAGTCTTTGCAGCAATCTCAGCAGAGTAGGAAGCTGAAATAGATTTCCAGTGGTCAGGAGCAGAGCTTGGGAGCAGCATGTAGCACTGGGTCTCATCTCCTCACTTGCAGAAGTAGGACAAGAAGTGCAAAATAAATGCACAGATGCAGATTTGCTTAATCTGTAGAATCTGTACAGGTCACAGAAGGCTTTGTTTGTTTGTTTTAAGTATAGTATGTTTGAAACCCTGGCTGTAAGTATAGCAGGTAAAGAAGGATTTTGAAAGAATAACAGCTAAGATGCTGTGGAAGACACCAAGAAAAAAAACAGGGAGGTGCTTAGAGTTCACTTACACACTTGCAGTTGGATATTTGCATGTTTGAAAGTCTGAAATACCCTGTGTGTGGGAAACTAGCATGGCTTTCTCCCAGATAAGCTAGCTTTCTACAGGCATGAGTGTTTTGCAGTGGGAAGCCATACAGAAATGCAGTCTGCTCCCCTCCACACAGTTCTGAGGTGGTATACTGTGGAAAGGACTGTGTCATGAGCTTTTGTGAATGGCATGGGTCCCATATGGAAGGGGGCAGCGAATGTGTCTGAGTTCTGGAACGAACAAGTAGGATGCCAGCTGACCAGGAAAAAAAAAACCCAACCCAGCTCAATTCCATTTGGTGCTTCAAAATGGAATACTGGCCCCACATAGGTGGCTTTTGGACTAGACCAATTCACAAAGAAGAATAGTGATCATGTTCAGAGACGGCTGAGTACCAGCGCATGGAGGGGAGCAACAGCCTGAGACAGCAAAGGCCTGCATGCTCTGCTTGTAACCCTTTTGGGGTATCTGTATGGTCTGTATGTAGAGAAACAGGATGGGACTCTGGTAGTGTAAAGCTGAGAGAGAATGAGGGAAGTGGGTCTCAGGTTACCCAGTGAGCTTCCAAGACTGAGTGGGGATCCAAGCCTGGGCCTCCAAGACCCTGGTCTGACACATTAACACCAACACCATGCTGACTTGAATTCACCACTTGAACCAGAGCCTGCCACTGCATCAGCCAGTGGAACAAACAGAAAACTTCGGCTATTTGCTCAGCTCCCAACAGAGTTCATGGGACTCTGCCCTTGACTCAGGCTTCAGTCATTCCCAGATACCAGAACCTTTAAAATCAAAGTTGTCCAACATAAGAATGAGGGCCTGATTTAAAACGTCTCACACATGCCCAATCATGTTTAAAAGCACATGGTGTTGGTCCACTCAAGCATTGCCCTTCAGTAATAGGCTGGGAGGGTGGGCTACTACCATGCTAACATGACACATTAATGAAGTCAGTGCATGGAAAAGCAAAATTGAGAGTATTTGCCATAGCCCACATCCTGTATAAATCTGGCCAAAGCTGGTGCTCAGTGAAGTGTTGGCTAGGGCACCCTTTAAAACTACATGCTCACGAGTGTGTTTCACAAGCAGATGTGTCATTAGCATACCCTACCACCTCCTCCTTCTCAGTTCCTGCCTAATGGCAGCCATTTTGTTGGCACTTCTAAAAGCATCTGTAAAGTCCATTGGGTGCCTTCTGCCACTCCTCCATACTTACTAAGCTGAGCGTGTTTCACAGTTACAGTATCTATGACAACAGATCCTTCAGCTCTTCTCATCCTTCGCTTTCTCTAGGATGCCTGTTACTCCGTTTCTTCTGCCTGAAGGCCTCCAGAATCTTTGGTGTAGGAGGGTTCAACTCTCCATCCCTCTGCATTTTCATGACTCTCAAGCCTGTCGTGGGTAGTCCTTGGAATGACAAAGCCAAGCCCTTGTGAGCCCAGGCAGCTCTTGTCTGAGCCTGGTTTGATGTGACTCACTTGGAGAGGCCAGGGTATAAATGTATGAATCAAGTCTAATCCCTAAGCCACATGAACTTATTTAGATATTAATAACCCAGTGTAGACCCAAAGCAGCTTATAACATTGTTCCCCCCCTCCCGTTTTATCCTCACAGCAATCCTCTGAGGTAGTGTTAGGCTGACAGCCGAGGGTGACTGGCCCAAGGTCACTCAGCAAGCTTCTGTAGCAGAGTAGGGATTTGAACCTGGGATTCTAGCCTGGCACTTTAGCCACTATACCACTATATACTGGATGAAGTATTGTTTATTGGGGGTCCTTACTGTCTGATTGTTGTTGTTTTTTAAATTTGTAATCCACCTTGAGTCTCAGCCAGAAAGCTGGGCTATAAATGAACTAAATAAAATAAAAACAAGGAGGGCCTTTGGACACTACTGAGGAACTACAGCTAGCCATATGCATTTGCAGGCTCCCAAATCAGCTTCCATGCAAGTTGATCCTATTTCTTTTCTCTCACCACCACTACGCACCCAGACATACAGATTCACAAATGAGCCATTCTTTCTATCAAGGTTATTGCACCTTCCAGCCTCTGCTGCAGTGCTCTCTAACACCCCCCTACTTCTTTCTCATTTATAATCAAAGACTCGGCCAACACTGTGGGTCAGGTAGGCCAGCCCCTGTCCAATGACATTATCATCCACTTCCCACAGATTAACAAAGACCATGGCATGCCTTGAAGAGCCAGCAGATCCTTGAAGAAAGATGCTTGCAGATTAGGGTGAAAGGTGAACTGCAGGGTGTGCAGAAGCTTGATAGCCACAGTTCAACCTCTAGAAAAGACTTTCCTCTGCCTGAGAGCCATTGTCAGTCAGAGGAGACAAGACTGAACTGAACTGGTACATTTAGGGCTCAGTGGCAGAGCATCTGCTTTTGCAAGCAGGAGGTCCTGGGTTCAATTCCCCAACATTTCCAGTTAAAAGGATCGAACAAAAGGTGATGTGAAATATCTCAGCCAGAGACTCTGGGGAGCTGCTGCCAGTCAGAGTAGGCAAGCCTGACCATGATAGACTAATGCCATGACTCAGTAGATCAGAACAACAAACCGGGATCACAGTGTAAAGCCTAATGACAAGCAATCACTGTGGTTTGTGGTTACTGTATTTTATAATTCATAAAAATACAAATGGTCCTTACATATCACATAGATAACAGAAAAATCTCAGAACTAATAATGTGATCCTGTATCACAAAAATTAGAAAAGCCCCATCCTTGTTATACTGTAGAACAGCTTCTGTAGTAAGTGACGAACATCTAAATGTAAACCAGTTTCATAGTTAATCTTCCTCAGAAATTCTCTTCCTCTGATTTACAACTCAGCTTTTACACAAGAAGCAAGCCAGTCCCTTAGCCTTTTCTTAATCAGGCACAAATCCTTCTGCTCTAATACTCGCCAGCAAAACTACAAAACAGGCTGACATCTAGATGCTCATCACTTACTACAGAAGCTGTTCTACAATATCATAAGGATGGGGCTTTCCTAATTGTTGTGATACAGTATCACATTATTAGTTCTGAGATTTTTCTGTTATCTATGTGGTATGTAAGAACTGTTTGTATTTTTATGAACTATAAAATGCAGTAGCCACGAATCACAGTGATCACTTGTTATTAGGTGACTTGGTAGAAGGCAGCTTCATGAATGTGTGTGCATGTTTATATTATTTATTTAGGAGAATCTTATGCTGCCCTCTACAAAGTCCTGCTGGGCTGTAGCATGGAGCTTGGCTCAGTGGTAGAGCATTTTGTTTGCATGCAGAGGGTCCCAGGCTCAATCCACAGTGACTCCAGCTAAAAGGATCAAGTAGTCTGTTATGGGAAAACCTCTACTGAGAATTACTGCCAGTTAAAGCAGACAAGACTGACCTTGTAGACCAATGGTCTGACTCAGCCCTGTTCACAAGTTATAGTGAATGGACATAAATTGATGTACACGCATTGAGTAATTCTTCTTGAGGCCTGGTATTTTGAAAACAGGCTCTCTAATCAAGTCCAGCTGGGCCTCTCACTGGCCAGCTCTTTAATTTTTCATGGCCTGTTTTGTTTTTTTCTTTTCCCAGTTTCCATAACCAATAAGAGGACCCTCCCCCCACCATGCTGGCTCTGCTCTTGCAACAAACAGACTGCCATCCCCAGCTCCTCTTGACAGTGCTTCTTCACAGGGAGTGGAGGAGAGTTCCACAGGAAACATCCTTGCCCATGGAAGTCCCAGCAAGAAGAGGGAGACTTCCTTTCCTCCCACCCTTCTGTCTTCTTGTACTCCTCTGTGTTGCTGCCTCCTCCTCTTTTCCCCTCAGTCGTCGACCTATCAATGAGGTGCTTCGGTCTCCGCTACTGAGAAGCAAGTTGGGCTGGGGGGGGGGGGACACAGAAGCTTTTCTTTCTGCACAAAACCAGCAATTGTAAATACTTTTCAAAATGTAAAAAAAAATTAAAAACCAATACAAAAAAAGCAAACACAATGAAAACACACAAACTTTTCAAAATCAGAAATGGGAGGGGGGAAGAGTCCAGAGAGAGAATCCAAGCAGGAGAGAAGCTAATTGTGTTGGGTATGCACTGAGAATTCTATTTGCAGATGGTTTGACAAACAAGAAACCTATTTATTGTATATAATGTTTTATTATAAATTGTGTATTGTATATTGCATCTGTACATCTGCTGTGGTTTTGTGATGTGCAAATTTCAGCATGGGTTTCATTGAGGTTTAGGTTGCTTTTTTATTGTTTCAGGGGATTGGTTTTGTTTTTGCGGCAGTACACACCCAAAGATCCAAGTTTGTATTTTAAAAAAAACCTAGGAAAAATATTAAAGATAAGCAAAGAAACCCTCTTTTGTTGGGGGGGGGAGGGAAACCAAGGCATTTTCCGAGTTCTCATTGGACACTTGTAAACTGAAACGAGTATTTCCTTCCTCCATGTGTGCCCCATTGCGCCGGTGCTGAGCTCAGGGTGTGTGTGTGTGTGTGGCTGACTTCTTTTCCACCTCTGTCCACCTCTTTATATCCGCTTCATCCCCAGAAAAGCCCTTGTTTCCCATGGATTTGGAAACTTCTGTACAGATTTGTGGATTGTGCAAAAGAAAAAAAAGGAAGACACTTCTTTCCCACCTTCCGCACACCCCAAAGTCCTGTGTTGTCAATTACTGATCTAAACTGTGCAAGTGTTTGCAACTAAATAGACCAGAGACAGAAACACACCTCTGATTTTACCATATAAGCTCCTTGCCTGCTTGAATCTTTCCCTGGGGCCAAGTTGCCTTCATCTGCCACCCCAAAGCCCCCCCCCTTTTGCTTCCCCCTCCTCCCCTGTACCCCAACTGGTCTTTTTGTGTATTTAGGAAGGAATTTTTAATAGACACTTTTTTATATTAAAAGAAACCTATATATTGAGCGATGCGGCTGGTTTCGTTTGCTTCTGTTGGCAGTGGAATGGATGACGGGGGTTTCTGGGGAGAATCTGTTGCCAGCACTTAGGGATGCAGGAGGGAGAGGGGCTGGAATGAATGCTTAGCTCACGTGCCTGAGATGTGTTCAGTTACACATGGCGGGGGGGCAGGAGGTGCAGTCAAGGTCAGATACAGAGACAATACATTCATTTGTTGAAAGGGCTGCCACTTTGGATGTTTGGGCCTGAGTCAAAGGACACAGGATGGGAACACAGAAGGTTTTGCTCTTTGTGAGGCTGCAAGATTTGAGCTTCCAGCTTGCTGCCCTTTGGCTTCAGGCTGTCACTAGGAAAGAGCTCACTTATTTTCCTTCAGCTGAGAGTTCTCCACACTAGAAGAAGCTCCACACTAGAAGAAGCTCCAGCCTACATTTCAAAGTGGGGAATCAAGTCTGTGAGCCATCGTCTGCTGCTATGGCAGTGGTATCCTTAACTGCTGTGCCACTAGAAATTGAATTACACTGCAAATGGTAGTCCCCCCAGTGTTCAGTGTCAGTATGCTAGCTGGAGATTTGGGGGTCATGCCTTGGGAGGAAAGAGTTAGGGGCAGGGAGCAAGCTTAGCAGAGATGTGATGCCATAGACTCCACCCCCTGAAGCAGCCATTTCCTCCAGGGAAATTGATGTCTGTGGGCTGGAGATTAGTTGCAGTTCCGGGTCCCAACTGGAAGCTGGTAACCCTATTGCTAAGCTTTCTCCATTCAATGCATAATTTTGTATGCACAGGTGTACAGAATTATGCACTGAGGGAAGAAAGTGGCTAGGGGGAGTTTTTTCTCCCTTAATACTAAAACTCAGGGACGTCCAATGAAGTTGATGGGCAATAGGGTTAGGACAGATAAAAGGAAGCAACAAGTAATTAAACTTGGAATTCACTACTGGAATTCAAGCACAGGTGGCAGGCCCATAGCTACAGTGGAGGCCCTGGGGCCCGGCCCCACGACTTCCTGACAAGGCCCCATGACTTTGTATCCACCCCAGGCCCCTGGCTCTTTGGGCCACCCAGAGGACTTCCCGCTGGAGCTGGCGGCAGCACAGGGCTCCTAGGTGAGGCTAGCAGTGCACTTGGAAGTAATGGACTGGTGAGGTGGGGCTGGTGGGAACTTTTGCTCAAGAAAGTAAAGAAGCAGCTTTTGCTCAAGAAGAAGCAGGGGGTGGCACGAGCTGCAGGCTGCAGTGGCAGCAAGACCTGGGCCGCAGGAGGCTGGCACTGAGAAGCCAAGGGCAGAGTGGGGCATCCTCATTGCACGCACCCTACTGTGGCCTGCCTGTGTTTGTCCTGGCCGGGAGGCAGAAGGAGAGAGGCCACTGCACCTGGTGCTTTCCCTCCTTCTGAATCTTTGAGTGGTGGGTGGGGGAGAGACACAGTTTCTCCGCAGGGTCCTGTCAGCCGGGGCGCTTCTGCACAGAGTGGGGCACCAACAGCTGGAGACATGAAGAAGGCGCTGCTTTGGCCAGAAGGCGCCATCCTCTGTGCACTCTGGAGAGAGATCCATGGCAGGTCTTGGTTTCCCTGGCCCTCGCAGAGGCCTGGGAGGCCATCTCGGTCCCCACCCAGAAGCTTCTGAACCCACCCAAGTCCCGGGGAGGGGATTACCCCTGGCTTGAATCCCGGGACTTTTCTGAGCAGGGTGGAAGCCACGTTGTGGGGTGCTGGTGCCCTTGGCCTGCTTTGGACATCCTTGCACAAGCTCTTCCGCTTCACAGGGCTGCCCCTCAGGCTGCTCCTCACAGAAAGACATGCAGAGGATGCCAGCCTTGAGTCCCTAGCAAGCCCCACTCCCTCTGCACTGCCCCCTCCCCTCTATGGGGCCCAGAGCCAAGTGAGAGCCTAGCGGACTGGCACTGGGGATGGCAAAGCAGAAGGGCACCATGGTGGTTAATGGGGAGACCAGCTGGGGCAAGGGCCAGCCAGTGTGTGTGAATTTTAAATTTAATTTTTGTTTCAGTGACCCCCGACTTTTTACAAGGCCTCCTGATTTAAGAAATCCTGGCTATGGGCCTGTAGGTGGCTTTAAAAGAGCATTAGATAGATTCATGGAGTTGAGGCCTGACAGTGGCTACTAACCATGGTGACTTAAGGAAACCTCCATGTTCAGTGACAGTAAACCCCTTAACACCAGTGCCTGGCCTTGGCATCTAAGCCCTATTTGTTGGCCTTCCAGGGCAGCTAGTTGGCCACTCTGTGAAACAGAATACTGGAGTAGAAGGACTGCTCTGAACCAGCAGGACTCTTCTTATGTTCTGAGAATTGCTACTACTGCTGCTATGCAGATTTTTGGCACAATCTTGCTCTCACCAATGCTTGCCATATATGTCACTGACAGGCAGGACACCACGTGAAGCTACCCGACTGGTGCATGTGGCAGGAGGACTATATCCATTGTTCCCTTGGAAAAGGTGAAAACAGGCTGAACATGTTAGTCTTGAATCCTCAGCTTTCTTTATATGCATACATATCAAAAAGTTGGATACTGTTTCAGCTATCCAGCTTGCTTGGCTCCCATTGCACTAAGCTGCTGGTCTGCATTGTTTGTTAAAACAATATTTTAAGAGCCATATTAAGGTTAGACTAATAAATGCTGATCCTTCATCTTGCCCAAAAAAGTTTGGTGTGTGTATGTGGGGGAAACAGTAGCAGGCTTGTTGGAATTGTTATCAGCTACTCAACAAAAGAGCCCCTGTGAGATCAGACCAATTGGCAGTGCAGACCTAAGCATAGCTAGACCTTTCTAGTACCAATTTCATTTCATTTATTAGGCTTATACTCCGCCCTCCCCGCATAGCAGGCTCAGGGTGGCTTCCAACAGACATAAATACAGTTAAAAACATACAATAATATAAAACACTGCATCCAGGGGTCTTTTGTGGGGGGGAGCGCACCGGAGCGCAGCTCCGGGAGCTCAGGAGCCAAGCCCCGCCCCCAGCCGGCGTCCCGGAGAGTCTTTCAGGCAGCCGAATGTCAATTTCAGCTCCATTATATCCTATGGGCCATTGAAGTCAATGGTGAAAACATAGGGTATATTCTGGGGGCTGGAGGGGAGGGGTTTGAGGGAGAGGCTCCAAACTCACAGGGTAGCTGATGGAGCTTCTCCTCAAGATACCCACCAAGTTTCAAGAACATTGGATCAGGGGGTCCAACTCTATGGGCCCCCAAACAGGTTGCCCCCATTCCCTCCATTGTTCTCTATGGTGGGAAAAAATTAAGTTTTTTTCCCACTATAGAGAACAATGGAGGGAATAGGGGCAACCTGTTTGGGGGTGCATAGAATTGGACCCCTTGGTCCAATGTTCTTGAAACTTGGTGGGTATCTTGGGCAGAGGCTCCATCAGCTACCCTGTGAGTTTGGAGCCTCTCCCTCAAATCCCCTCCCCTCCAGCGCCCAGAATATACCCTATGTTTTCACCATTGACTTCAATGGCCCATAAGATATAATGGGGCCAATTGCCGCCAAATTTCTTTCATTCCCTCCTTTCCTTCTCTTTTTCCTCTTTCCCTCCCTCTTCTCTTCTCTTCTCTTCTCTTCTCTTCTCTTCTCTTCTCTTCTCTTCTCTTCTCTTCTCTTCTCTCTTTCTTTCCCACCTTCTTCTCTTCTCTTTTTTCCTCCTTTCCCTGTTTCCCTCCTTCTTCCCTCTCTTTCTTTCCCTCCCCTTTCCTTCTCTTCCTTTCTCTCTTTCCTTCCTTCTTTCCTTCTCTCTACTCTCTCTCTTTCCTTCCTTCTTTCCTCCTTCTGTGGCCCAACTCTCATGAGAAGGAGTTTAAACTTTAAACCCCTTCTCTCTTAGCTCCCCCACCCAGACCGGCTGGGGAAGGGGAGGCTTTCAAAGATGCCTCCCCCTTTTGCTTCCCCTTCTGACATCACTTCCGGTGATGTCAGGGGGCGTGGCATATGCTAATAGTCTAATAGCTCATTAGCATTCCATATGCTAATGAGCTCCTGCAGCTGTTCTTCTACGAAAAGACCCCTGACTGCATCTAAAAATACAAAACACAAAGTGCAAACACAAAGTGCTGGCGGCAATCAGAATTCACATTAGATGGTTCATTTGCAGAGAAGGTTTCGGCTTCCAGTTGTTCTAAAAAGACTATCTGCTCAGGTTTCTTATAGCATCAGCTAGATGTTTAAACCCACGGGCTGGGTTCTACAACAGCGGTGGCCCCTAATTGAATGCCTGGCGGAAGAGCTCCATCTTGCAGGTCCTGCGGAACTGTAAAAGATCCCGCAGGGCACTGATCTCTGGAAGCTCATTCCACCAGGTAGGGGCCGCCACTGAAAAGGCCCCGGCCCTAGTGGTAGCCAGACTCAGAAGGGTGTAACTTTGAGTAGGGATCACACTGTAACTCTAGGAGCCTGTTTCTCAAAGTAACCAATCAAGTGCCCCTGTAAGGCCTACAAGCAAGAGAAGCACAGGCTAAAGCCTCTCCCTCTTTCTTTCCACAAGTGATATTCAGCAGTACTCTGCCTGTGAGCACAGAGATTCCATTTCACCATTCAGGATTAAACAGACCTCTATAAATTTATGTGATAATGAGGGGGTCTTCACAGCTGACTTTTCTTTGGTTGACAATAAAAATATCCCCCATTATTATATGAAAGTGTGAAAGTTGGACAAGGAAGAAAGCTGATTCATTTGAAATGTATTGGAGGAGAGTATTACTGATATTGTGAACTGTCAAAAGGACAAATAAGTGGGTTCTAGATCAAATCAAGTCTGAACGTTCCGTAGCAACTAAAATGACTAACTGAGGCTATTGTACTTTGGTCACATTATGAGAACAGAAGAGTCACTGGAAAAGGCAATACGGCTAGGAAAAGTTGAAGGCAGCAGGGAAAGAGGAAGACCCAACGTGAGATGGATTGACTCAAACAAGGAAGCCACAAAGGCCCTCTGTTTGCAAGACCTGAGAATGTTTGCTAATGATAGGACGTTTTGTAGGTCATTAATTCATAGGGTCGCAATAAGTCAGAAGTGACTTGACAGCACTTAGTACATACACACAAATGTTTGTAGCCCACCTTTTGCACACACACTCAAAATATCTTCCAGGGATGCTTACAATCTGATAAAAACCACCATACAAGAATTAAAACCAGCATCATATTTAAAAACCTAGTATACCAATAATGCCACCAACTAGGCCAATGTTAGTAGCAAATCAAACAGCAAACTAATCAAAATAATTATCACATGCCAAACACCCTCCATAAGTGAATTGCCTTTGCCTGGCATTGAAAGAGCAGCAAATGTGGATGGAAGAAATTAGGGAGCACTATAATTTTGGTGCCAGTGCTGAGAAGGTCCACCTGCATCTCAGGGAACACACAAGAAATGAACCAGATTGAAAATATGCACGTTATGTTTCAGAGTTTGCCCCAGAACAACAAAAAAGAGTACATTTCAGAGAGAATGCAAAGATGAGGCTTCCAGCCCCAGTGTTCTTAAAACAGATCCGATTTGACCCAAAGCCGGTGTTCGGATGTGTCCCAAAGCCTTCCCAGGTCTCCTGTGGTACAGCAAACACTACAAAACAGGTTCTTTGTTATACCATGTGATAAAGAGTGTGGGATTGTAATCTGCGTACCAGCAATTGACATGGCAAGATGAACCACTTTACCAAATGGGTCCTTTCACAGTCTGCATGGCTGAATCTCAGTAGATATGATGACCAAGTTTATCCGCCAAAACTGTTTGTGGTTTCTGTATCAGCAAACTTGATGCTGCAGTGATATCTTTACTCTCTCCTGTGAATTTACACCTAGGGAGCAAGAGTTCACACTTTAAAATGATGAATGCTGCAGTCCCACTTTCTAGGGAATAAACCCCCTTGAACTCAGTGGGACTTGCTGCTGAGTGTGTATGTTCAGGATTGTGCCATCTGAAGTCTTACGCTGCTTTCTTGGAGGGCAGTCCCAAGACTTTCAAAAACACTAGGACAGGACCTGAACTGCCAAATGAAAAGCATTGTCTAGTGCATAGAGCTTTTTCATAGTCTCTCCTGACCACTGGTCAGACCCAAAAGGCTAATGCTTTCATAAATTGCTGCACTATTGGCAAGTCTCCTTAGGAAATGTACTCTATCACAATGGGGGGAGCTCTCACAATGGGTGCAATCACATGAGTAGTTTGGTCTAACATAGCCACCCCTCTCCTCTGGATCAAATGGGCGTGATCAAACACGCACATCTGGCTCCTGTGCCCCAGCCATCCCTACCTCGCACTAAAACGACTCCCACGTGGATTAAATAGCCTGGAGACCTCCAGTGAGGAAGAGGCCATTCCCATACCCAGGTAATTGGTCACATTCTCTGACTGTTCTTGATGTTAAGAAGTTTTCCCTCCTCGGGATTCTAAAGCCAACAGCAAGGGCTGTGGCTCCAGAAGGTCATGGATCAATCAGTTAAAAGTCATGTGATCAGTGAAGGCTGTACTTGAGCTATAGTTCCAAAAGAAAACACATAAATGTCCATTGCCGTCAGATGGAACACATGACTCAGAAGAGAGTGGGAAGAATGCCTCTCCTGGGGACATACCTGTCATCCATGAACTCGTAAGTATGAAATTATCTGTAATATGACATCTTTCAAAAACAAAATGCTGTCTGATTGTAATGAATTGTACAGAAGAATTTTGTGGGCAATCAACATCCTAGTGCTGTTCTAGAACCTGGCAGGGAGAAATGGGCCTGGCAAGAGGCCATGGCTTAGTGGCAGAGCCTGTGCAAGTCCCTGGTGCCATACCCGCCATCTTCAGTTGAAAGGACAAGGTAGTCAGTCATGCAGAAGACTGCTGCCTCAGACTCCAGAGAACCAGTGCCAGACAGAGTAGAACTGACCTAGAGAAACCAAAGGTCTGCCTCATTGTTGGACATGTAATAGAAGTGTTACAGGGAAGTAAGCTAGAGGAGCAGGGTCAGTTCCTCCCACCCTCCATTTTCTGTTTAAATCACCTCCCTCCTGCTTCATGCATATCCAGGCCAGCCTCAGGGCTGTAACCACCCATCTTCTCTAGGTGGGGCTACATTTCTGAGTGAGAAGTCCTCCTCAGCCACTTGTTGTGTGGGGAGAGTAGTGACATCACAGCCAGGGAGGATGCAGTCTCCAGCTCATCTACTGCTCATCTTCTAAATCATCCATTACTCTTTTTAGACACTTTGCTCTACTCGCAGTTATAGTAATTAAACTGAGACTGTCCATAAAACACTGTTGTTCTTAACATGTTGTTCTTACCCACCTACCTCACCCAGGCCCTGAGTAGATATGGGTCTGTTTGAGTTTCAGTTCCTATATTTATGTTGATTTATTTTCTATATTTACTTTATTTATTTGTGTCATTTGGTTCCTATGGGGACCAAAGCAGTGCAGAACAATCTGTCCTTCACCACTTTATCTTCACAACCACCTTGTAAGGTGGGTTAGGCTGAGAGTGTGTGGCTGGCCCAAGCTCACCCTGTGAGTTTCCATGGCAGGCTGGAAATTCAAGCTGGGTCTCCCCAATCGTAGTCTGACAGTAATCACTACACCACACTGACTCTCTTTTGGCTTTCTCTTAATCGTGTGTTAGATTGCCTGTAGCAGTAGAAAAGAGAAAGAATCCAGTAGCGCCTTAAAGACTAACAAAATTTGTGGCAGGGTATGAACTTTTGTGAGTCACTGCTCATTTCTTCAGATACTTCTGAAAAAGTAAGCAGAGACTCACGGAAGTTCATTCCCAGCCACAAATTTTGTTAGTCTTAATCATGGGCATACGATGGACTGCTGAAGTCGTTGATGCACCCCAAAACTTCCTGCTGTTCTGTGGCTGAAAGAAACAAAGTGGGGTATGTAGTTCCCTAGGAGGTGATGTCAGTGTCCATGCCTGCTGATTTGGTAGGCTTGCGAAGAACTTATCGTATTTTGGCGGGGACAGATACGTCCTGGCAGGACCATCCCCGGGGGAAGGAAAGACGTGTGCACGATGCCGTTGCCAGGAAGTGACGCTAGGTGACACTCTGGCAATGCGGCTGGAAACTCGATGGTACCATGGTGCGTTACAGGGAGGACTGGTCCGGCTGGGGAGCATGCGTCCCCTGCTCCCACGCGGTAAGTACTTGGGAACCCTGTGATTTGGCTATCACCAAGGAGAGACAGCTTTGAGGTAGGGTTTGGATGTGGAGTATTGGAGCATTCATAGAGAGAACTGCTAAAGTAATGTGCACCCCTTGGTTTCCTGTTGATTTCAGGAATCCATTGAGTTTTGATAGGTGGGGCAGTTGATTGGTGGTGTATACTGTGAACTTAGCCATGCAAGGGCACTGTTGTGCATTGTTGATGCTTGGCATGCACAAAGTCCCAGGTTCAGTCCCTGGCATCTGCAGTCAAAGGGTCAAGTGGTAGGTGATGTGCAAGAGACCATGCCAAGCCACTGCTAGTCTGAGTGTGATGGAACAGGGGTCTGATTCAGTATAGGGCAGTTTCATGTGTTCATATGTATGGTCTTTATGATCAGCTGGATAACCAGAAGAAATTGTGCTAAAGGCCCATGCAGATGTTCCAAAAGGCAGACTGCAGTAGGATTGCCAACAACCTGGAGAAAACATGTCCTGCCTCTTTAACAGAGGCTTACTGGGGGGTTGTGTACTAGGTGATGTTATCTACTTTCCTGCCATTAAAAGCTTCACCAGCTCACTTTCACACATTAAGCCTCTCTTAAAGGGGCCAGACATTCTTTCCAGTCTGATAGCAGCCCTAGACTGAGGTAATGACTATATAGAGCAGGAGTCCCCATGGTCCCCACTGACACCTCTCCAGATGCCTGCCAAGTGTTTTTAGAAAGTTGGCAGGGCCAGGTGGGGCTTTTGCCCAGCAAGGCTTCTGATTGGCTATTGGAGATCTGATAGATTATGGATCTTTACTGTGACTGAAGGTAAACTGTGGCAGTCATTTTGTGGCTTGTTCCCCATCTGTGGCAGCCATTGTGTTGCAGTACACACCACGCTGTGTTAGAATTCCAAAGGAGCCCACAGGCTAAAAAAGGTTGGGGACCTTTGATATAGAGCATCATAAGCTATGATAGTGTATTTCCAATTGTCATGTGAACACTGATGTGGCTGAAAATCCCCACTCTGCTATAAAACCCACTATGGGTTATAGCTGCACACCACTGAAGTGTGTGCTAACATTATGCAATTGGAGTGACCTGTATGAACAAAGCAGTCTGCAACTATTGATGCTTATAGTGCAATGATCATGCAAGATGTTATGGTATGTATATTTTAAATTGATTTATTTATTGAAAACATCCATTTTCCACCTGGCTCAGGATCCCCTAAGGCTGCCTCACGGTATTTGTGGCAGAGGTGAGATTCAAAGCAAGGCCTTTTCGAATCAGGGTTCTTAACCACTACCCTATACAAGAGTTCTAGACTTCTTTCACCCACCTCACCTTCTTTCTTTCACTCTCCCACCCTGAATATGGGATACAGAGGTTAATTTCTCTGGTTTTAAAGAGGCTTAGAGGATTGATGGAAGATGTCCTGGTTTGCAAAGCCAAAGGGAAGGAAACAGATGTGCAGTGGACGCATGGGAATGGGAGGGGGGAGCCTGGCCTGTTGATGAGGCTGTTGCCATGGCAAAGATAAGAAGAAGGTGATGGATGCTCTCTGTGGGTGACAGCAAGCAGAAGAAGAAAAGGTGGATTGAAGTTGCCAAACAGCTGCCTCTTATACAGTGGGATGGGGTGTGCCTCAACAGTGGAATCTCTGGTTTTGGGAGACTGCTATTTCTGCTCCCAGCCTAACCCACAAGACATAGACGGTTTGGCAGCCATGAAGTAAGTCACACACACACAGCATTTCAGCCTGATCCATGTTCATTTACTTGGGACTGATTCCTATTGATCGTTTACTTCCAAAGAGAAATGCTTAGGAATGGGACTTGGGAGCCAAGGCTCCAGTTACTTTTTCCAGCATGGAGTTTAGTGCTTGGGGCTGGCATAGTGAGGAGGGTGCCATTGTAACTGAGCTATCAACACAATAGGAAGCCACAGGTGTTGTCTCCTGGAGCTGTGCTGCTGCCTGCCAGGTCTGAGCTGATCTGCTACAGCAGTTCTGCAGGAACTCAGCTTGGACTTAGCCAGGGGTAGCAAGGGAAGAGGCAATGGTTGGGCCCTGCTTCGGGGGTGACAAAATACCTTGAACCAGCCCTGAGGACAAGCATGTAAAAATGTATTCCTTTTCCTGACCATGCAGTTGCTGGCAAGTTGAGTTCTGCTTTGATCTCCCATCAAATGCTGACACTAGAGGGGGGAAACACTCAACAGCATTTTTCTGGGGCCATGTTACAAGTGGGTTACTTTGCTGGTCAAAATACAATGAAAATCAGCCACTGATGAACTAAGCTAGGTTGCACCTATGCAGCAACCATTTTCTGGGTTCCTTTCATTGCCAGAGTGAACGCCAAAGCATTTGCTGCTGCACTGGAATGTTTTCAAGAGAGTTCCTCCTGTAAAGTACATACATACATCATGTATGTAAAGTTCATAAAGTACATTCCATACATCAGGACTCAGACCACGACATAGGTGAAGACGCGTTTTTAGTACTTCACACAAACAAAGACAAACCACAATGGCCAGAGGCCAACTATATACATTGGGGGGAACACCCTATAGTTCTATTGGCAGGTTCAAATTTCCTGCCAATGTCCCTATTGGCTCCTTACTCCAAATTCAGGAGCCTAGTCCCTATTGTTCTCAGGACTGAAGCTTGGCAGCCTCTGGCTGACGCCTGTTCCTGATCTCAGGACATAACTCCCCTCCCCCCATAGTTCCGTCCCTCTAACGTGACGTAGTCCTTTAGATAGGATGGGGCCTGGCACTCCCTGAGCGACCTTCTGGGGGCCAGCACCGGGTTGGTGGTGGCCCTGTCAGACTGATGTTCGGCGACTGGAGCCAGGGGTGGTGATGGCTGTGACTGCTGAGGCTGCGGCGGTGGGCTCTCCGTGTCCCCTGCAGCCAGACTGGCTTCCCCTTGGGGCACAAGCTCTTGCCCCTCCACGGTTGAGGGTTGCTCTTCGGGTGCCGGAGCAGGGACGTCGGGGTTGTTGGATTGCAGAGCAGCCATCCCTGCATCTGGGTCTTGTCGCCACCGTAGTTGGTCGACATGTTTCCATAGTACCCTGTCACCGTCAGCAACAACCTCATAGGAAACGGGTCCGGTGGGTTTAAGGATACGCCCGGCCAGCCATTGAGGACCCGCTCCAAAGTTTTTAAAATACATGGGTTCCCCTGGGAAGAACCCCCTAGGTGCCTCCCTGACTTCGACCAGCTTTCAGGAATCAGGAACACAGTTAGGGTGGAGCTGGTCCAAGAGGGTTGCAGGACTGCGGCCCATCAGCAGCTCACCCGGGCTGTGTCCAGAGACAGGCTTTGGGGTGGTTCGCTGGAGGAGGAGGAAGTAGGCAAGCCGGAACTCCCAATCCCTGTCCGTTATGTGGCTTAGGGCTTCCTTAGGCATGCAGAACATCCTTTCTGCCTGGCCATTTGTCGCAGGGTGAAAGGGGGCTGATTGAATGTGCCTAATAAGGTTTCTTTGTAGGAATGCCTGGAACTCAGCTGAGGTAAAGGCAGCCCTGTTGTCTGACACGATTGTGCCCGGTAAGCTGTGGGTGGAAAAGATCCTGCGGAGGGACAAGGTAGTGGACACCAGGCTGATCTCTATCCACTTGGTGTATGAATCTACAGTTATTAGTAATAGGAGGCCTTGGAATGGCCCAGCAAAATCCACATGTAGCCGGGACCAGGGTTTGTGTGTAGATTCCCATTGTTGCGTCAGAGCGCTCGGAGGGTTGGGGTGGACTTCTTGGCAACTTTTGCACCCCCTGACCCATGTTTCGATCTCCGCATCTATCCCGGGCCACCACACGTAACTCCATGCCAACGCCTTCATGCGGACTATGCCCGGGTGTGCCTCGTGTAGTGTATGTAGGACCCCCTGCCTCATGGATCCCAGTACTACCACCCTATCCCCCCATAGCAAGCACCCTTTTAGGGCGGAGAGCTTGTCTTTCCTGGCCCTATATGCCGAAAACTCCATCCCCATAGGCGCAGATGGCCACCCCCTTGCCACCCAGTTTAAGACCCGGGAGAGGACAGGGTCCTTGGATGTGCAGGTGGCCATGTCCACCACCTGCAAAGGGGGATCCGAGAGACCTTCCAGCATAAGCATACCCGGGGAGGGAGCAGGGTCCTCCTGTGTCTGAGGGAGCGGAAGAGGATTCAGGACATCAGCGTGCCCCATTGCCTTGCCCAGCCGATGCTCCAGCCTGTATTGGTACCCCACCAGGAATAGGGACCAGCACAACACCTGGGGCGACAGGACCTGTGGTGTTTGCTTGTCAGCTGCGAATAAACCCAGGAACAGCTTGTGGTCCATGACTATCATGAAAGGCCAGCCATACACAAAATTGTGGAATTTTTCTACATCGGCCACGATAGCGAGTCCCTCCCGATCTATTTGTGCGTAGTTCCGCTCGGCAGGGGACAGCGTGTGAGAATAATAGGCTACCAGAACCTCTCACCCCAAAACCGCCCCGACCCCATAGGGCGACACATCACACGTGAGTATTACAGGGAGAGACTCATTGAAATGAGCGAGCACAGCATTCGAAATTAACAAGGTTTTCACCTCCTGGAATGCTGTCTTCTCCCGCGCCCCTCAGGCCCACTGGGCCGATTTGTCCAACAGTCTGTGGAGGGGTTCTGCCACGGCAGCCTTGTGCGGGAGGAAGGCATGATAAAAGTTAATTAGGTCCAAGAAGGCCTAGAGCTCCGCCTTGCACTTTGGCACAGGGGCCTCCACAATAGCCTTTACTTTGTCCTGGGCGGGGTGGAGGCCCATCGTGTCCACCCAGTACCCCAAGAAGTCCACCTCTGGAACCCCCAGAAGACACTTTTCTCTTTTCACTTTCAGTCCCGCATCGTGGAAGCGTTCCAACATGGTGTGGAAACAGGCGGCGAAATCCTCAGAGTCTGCTGCGGTGATGAGGACGTCATCAAAAAATGGCATCACGCCAGGGATCCCTTTCAACATTAGTGTCCATTAGTTGCTGAAATATCCCAGGGGCCACACTGACCCCGAACTGCAACCTCTTAACCTTGAATGCCCCCCCTGTGTTACAATGGTTTGTGTTGAGGCTGTGGTATCATCGACCGGCAATTGCTGGTGTGCCTGAGTGAGATCCAGCTTACCAAAGATAGTTGCCCCTGCCAGTGATGCCAGGACATGGCTTACCACCGGCACCGGGTAGGAGTGCGCCCATAGGGCTTGGTTAATGGTGCACTTATAATCCGCACAGATGCGTATGTCCCCATTTGGTTTAACGGGGGTCACTATTGGGGTTTTCCACGGGGAGTTGGCAACTGGCTCTAGCACCCCCTGGGCCATCAGCCGGTCTAGTTCGGCTTCAATTTTTGGCTGTAAGGAGAGGGGCAACATGTGGAAGTGCCGATGGATGGGGGCGACGGTTGGGTCTAACTGTAATGACACTGGGGGCCCCTTGTAACAGCCCAGTGCCCCATTAAAAACCTTGGGGAATTCCTGGCAGACCTCCCCAAAGTCCCTCAGTGAGCATTTATTCACACACACACCCCATGGTTATACCCAGTGCCTCGAACCAAGCCCGGCCCAGAAGGCTTACAAGGTTGCCCTCCACCACTACCAAGTCCAGGTTGCCCTCAAAGTGTCTATATTGCACCCAAAAGGTCCAACCTCCCTGATGGGTAGTGCATTTTTCTGAAAATCCACCAAGCTTAGGGGCGAGGGCCGCAGAGGGGATCCCCCCGATGGGCAAAGCTGTGTTAGCGTGTCCACGGAAATGATGGACGCCGCAGACCCCGAGTCCACTTCCATGGAGCAGGGGGACCCCTCAATTCTGACTTGTACTTGGATCTTCAGGGTGGAGGATAGGTTAGGGAGGTGCAGTACCTGAAGCGGCTGGTCAGTGAGGTGGTAGAGATCGGTGGTCTCCGAGGTGGATTTATGTGAAGCGACAGCCTGGCAGCCGGACGGCGTGGAAGCTTGTGTCTTTCCGGGGGACCTGCAGACCTTGGCAAGATGGCCCTGTTTTCTGCAGGCATGGCAAGTCGCGTCTCTGAACCAGCATGTCTTCCTCCCATAAGCCCCCGACAGCTGGCACAGGAGGAGCGAGTGGAGGCCTTACCTGTGTGGCTGCTGGTCAGGGGCCCTTGTGGCTGGCACCGTCGCAGTTGCCAGATGGAGCAGACCTCTTTGGCATCCGAGTTTTCCGGGCTGTACCCCATTCCAACCTGATGAGCTGTTGCGGCCGGGTGCTCCTGATGAGATGCCTCGTGCACAATGGCGAGTTGCATGGCCTCTTCCAAGGTGATCTGGCAGCTCCCGATCATCTTCCTACGCAGTTTGGCATCCAATAACCCCCACACGAATTGTGTCAATAGGTTATCTGCCACCTTCGGGAAGGAGTAGTCCACCACAAGGGCGTACAGGGTTGCCATACAGCCCGCAGCAGATTCCCCTTGGGCCTGCACTCGTCCCTGGAACCCCATTTGTCTAGTCAGGAAGGTCGGCTTCAGGCTGAAGTAGTTGTTGAGGGCCTCTATTATTTCCTCGAACGAACACTCCAGGATGGATTGGGGAACCAGGATACTCTTGGCGAGGAGGACGGTGTCGGTTCCACAGGAGCTTAGGAGGAGTGCTCTCCATTTCCTGGCGTCGGTTAACTCGTTGAGCTCTATGTAGCACATGAGTTGGTCCGTCCAAGAGTCCCAGACTTCTGGACGGGAGGGATCAAACTTGTTGAGTCTTCCATGGGTTGCAGCCATGACTCGAGCGGTGTCCGGGATGCTGGACGCTGCGCGGAGCTCGGGAGCGACGCGATGCCCAGGGGCGATGTGGTGCTCAGGAGCAATGGTGAGTGGCGTTGACTAGAACAACGCTCGGTGCTGGTGCAATCGAGGCCTGACTCAACAGAATCCCATCCTCATCGCCACTGTAAAGTACTGGGTTCCATATATCAGGACTTGGACCACGACATAGGCAAAGACGCGTTTATTTGTACTTCACACAAACAAAGACAAATCACAACGGCCGGAGGCCAACTATATGCATTGGGGGGAATGCCCCATAGTTCTATTGGCAGGTTCAAATTTCCCACCAATGTCCCTATTGGCTCCTTATTCCAAATTCAGGAGCCTAGTCCCTATTGTTCTCAGGACTGAAGCTTGGCACCTCTGGCTGACGCCTGTTTTTGATCTCAGGACATAACACACACACACACACGCCTTATCTTTCTCCCAGCCCCCTGCAGCTCCCACACACACACCCCAGTCCACTAAGGGCTTTTTCAGCCTTTTCTTAAATGTTAATTGACATATTACTATAGAGTTGAGCTATGTCAAAAATATGTCAATTACTGGTTTAAACTTATTATTGCAGTTTTATCACCTACATTTGGTGGGGTGACAAAATACATTTATTTATTTGATTTATACCTGGCACCCTCTCCCCACAGGGGACTTGGGGCTGCTTACAACATTTGAAAATACAACATTTAAACTACAACTTAAGGAAAATGGCACTGATGTGGATGGGACCTGCAAAAATAGACACCTTTCCCTCCACACAGCCTGCAAACACGCTTTGTGGTCTTTCTCAAAAGATTGTACCAAACAGTCTACAGCAGTTTTGTGGTTCTGTGAAGTGAGTCTCTAAGACATCATTCTAAGCATCCTTATCAAACTACATTTCCCATGATTCTTGCGGGAGGAAGCAAGACCATTCAGTGAGTCAGGCGGTTTGTCATTTAGTTAGGCCTTGAGCAAAATAGATGCAGGCTCGACTTACAGGAGGCCATGAATTATCATTATACTGACTAGGTACCCATCAGCAATCCTAGTTTTCAAATTGACCAACCATTTCAGTAGCTATTATTGTGTGAGGACTAGAAAGAAAGCACTCCAGCAGGAAACTTAAATTCAGGAAGAATAACTTCTTATGTTCCTGTAACATAAAGCCCATTTCACTTCACCGCTCCGAGGCATCAAGGCTCAAAAGCAATTTGTCAGAGTCCCATGGCACAGCCTGCTATTTCCTGACTCAGCATTCCCAATGCAAATAGAATCTGGTAATGAGGTGGATGAGACAGCAAATTTGAAGCAACCACCCTGCAAACATTATTCATTTCTCTCAACTGCAAAGAAAGAAATGGTATGACACTCTCCATGCAAATACATGAAGTGAAACAACGGCCCAGTTGTAAAGCATCTGCTTTGCATGCAGAAGGTCTCAGGTTCCAATCCCTGGCATCTTCAGTTAACAGAATCAGGTAGGAGGTGATATAAAAGACCTGATATCAGTGAGAGCCACTGCCAGTCAGAGTACTGGCCATGATAGACCACAGACATGTCCTCTACTGATCTACCTTCCAAGCAGGAAGAGAAGCCATCCCAGGGCCTCGTGTTCTATGTAGGTCTGAGCCAACATTGTGTGTTCTCCTTCTGCCCATGCTGCCTCTTGCTCAAGGCTGAAGGAACATGAATTACAGTGGGGAAGTTGTTCCCTGGTGAATGGCCTTGCCCTTGGCTGTCCTTCAGCCACCAAAAAAGCAAAAGGCCTGCTTCATTCCCAGCCCTGCAGCAGATCCAGCCAGGCAAGAGGCCTTTTTTGCACCTGAAGGCCTGGCTGAAAGGGGGAGGATGTTGAATAATCACCAAGGTTAGGCTGCGTACCAGTCGGCAAAGGCAAGGCAGTGGCGCTGACTCTGGGCTGCGGACACGCGAAGAAAGACGGATGAGGGAAAACGCCAATGCTATAAACACAGCCTGGCTGAAAGTTCCAGGAATAAAAAGGCAAAACCCTGCAGTGTCCTACAGTGGGAGGGGAAGGCAGCCTTGGGAAGGGGGCGGGAGACAGACAGGCTTGCAAGCAGGAACGCGGAGATGGAGGGAGGCGACAGGCACGGCAGAGCTACCTGTGGGTGGTGGGAAGAGGTTAGCAATATCCACAGGGTCACGGCTGTTGCTACTAAGTGCTTTTGCAAGGCTGGGGGCCGGGGAGGGAGAAAGGGGGTTGCCATGGAGAGAAAAACACATGATGCATACTGATGTATGGGGGGGTGAGAACTGCCACAGCAAACAGGAGAGGCTTGAGAGCCATCTGTACAGTGAAAGAAGAGAACTAGGGGAGGAGGGGGATGGCAGCTCTGCCGCAAAGCCGCTCTTCCTTTGCGGATAGTGTTTGGCCTAAAGCAGCTTCTTCCCGCAGTCTCTGTGTCTCACCCTCTTTTTCTCTCCTTTGCAATTCCGAGGAGGGGGGGAATTAAAAAGACCCAAGCAGACATTTTTTCCCCCTTTGCCGAGCTTCTGAATGCACAAGAAAGAACAGCCCCCAAATTCCTTGCCTTCCTTTCGGCTGTGATCTTGGCCAAATCAAACAATGAGCCTGGAAACAGATCAGAAAAACTCCAACCACCTGCCAAACCACGGTGACCTTGGAGGGTCTGATTTAAAGGATCCGTGCTCTTATTTTCCCAGCACAGAGGCAGACAGAGAGAGGAGAGCCAGCAGCTATGGGCCCCTTTTTATTTATAGGAGTTGCTTGCAAAGGGAGAGAAGAGGGAAGGGATGTGTTACCAAAAAAAAAAAAAGCAGGAGAGAGAAAGATGGATCCAGAGAGATTTCTTTTTTTCTGAATCGGGTTCTGAGTCATAAGTTTCAGGGTGGGAAGCCAACAGAAACAAGAGTCAAGTTACCCAGGACACTTAGATTTGCTTCTTCTATCCAGACTGGTGTGGTGTAGTGGTTAGGGTGTCAGCCTAGGACCTAGGATGACCTGATTCAAATCCCTCACTGGACCATGGAAGCCTGTCAGGTGACCTTGGGCCTATCACAGCCTCTCAGCCTAACCACCCTCACAAGATTGTTCTTGTGAGGATTAAGTGGAAGGGAGGGATGAAGCAAAAACCTGCTTTGACTCCCAATGAGGGAGAAAAAGGGGGTATAAATAAATAAATAAAAATAAAGCAGAGATAACTATAAAGCTAACCCCTGTATCAGCATTTGGGTCTGGCACAGGCCCATAGCTAGAAACGGGGGGGGTCCTAAAGAAGAAGAAGAGATTGGATTTATACCCTGCCCTTCACTTGGAGTCTCCGAGTGGCTTACAAACTCCTTTCCCTTCCCCTCCCCACAACAGACACCCTGTGAGATAAGTGGGGCTGACAGAGCTCTTTCAAGAACTGCCCTTTCAAGGACAGCTCTTGTCAGAACTATAGCTTGCCCAAGGTCATCCAGCAGCTGCAAGTGGAGGAGTGGGGAATCAAACCTGGTTCTCCCAGGTTAGAGTCCACATACTTAACCACTACACCAGACTGGCAGGCCATGATAAGTGAGTGCTAAAGAGCAAAAACTGAATTATGAGCAAAGAGTGTATCCAAGCACATTACTTCCTTGGGAGTGCTGGAGGTGGTTTCACTGCTTGGCAAGCACATGTGTTTCTCTAGATGCCGGGAGGATCAAAACAAACACAGTTGTGCAGATTTTCAGTGTGAAATGGGAAGATCTGCAAGATGACTGCAGTTATTGGCTGGTTCTGTGATGTCATCCCCCCCCCCTCAGAGTACATTTTTCATTTGGAAGGGAGTGTGCCCTTTTACATACGCAAAGGATGAATGTACGACATACATCTCGTCTGCCTGGGTTTCATCAATACATTTATATGTCATGCAAATGTTGAAGATGAGAGGAATCTGAGTGTCTACACCTGCTGGAGAACCCAACAAACCTTCTCATTTTGTATCTGTGTTTCTTCTACACTAGAATTATTTAATTCACTAAATCTTTTAAATAGTTTTTTATGTGCCAAGTACCCATGGCTTTGTCAGCCATCCTTATGCTTTTGAACACATTGGGCAGAAGAAAGTAGCAGCAGTTTTTGTTCTTGCTTAATGCTGCCTGCCCACTTTTCCTCATATCGCCACAACTAAATAAGGGTGAGAGCAATGATTCTCAGTATGATGCCCTGTCCTTAGGTTTCCTGCTGCCCTTTTGTTTCATTGACAAATCATCTGTTTCTCAAAGTAGCAGCTCAGTCCTAGCTTTCCTCCACCTCTTTAAAATAAGAGATGCTTCAGAAGAGGTCAGAGGCTCTTTGTGTCTGCAGGGAGTCTGCCCATTAGGAAACAGCTGATTCCACCTCTTGGCTTGTAGCCTCCCAAGATTCTGTGATTAGCTTCAGCACCCTGTGGCAGCCATTTTGAGCTGCCACTTACTCCTCAACATTCCCAAAGTGCCCACAAGTTGTTAGAGACTGCTGGGCTGGAGGAAACTTAAAGGAATACTCCAAATGTCAGGAAAGGGAGCAAGAATGTCCCTTGGGAGCCCAGACCCCTACAGCATACCTGTGGGTATGATCCCAGTCTAGGGAGACTTGGCAATTCACATTACAGGCTAATGCCCTCTTCTGAATTACAGAGCTCTTGATTCCTTACCCAAAAGATGCACATATAGTTGGATCCTTCCTGCAACTCTTCCTGATTGACTCACCATCTATACTGCCTTCCTCTTTGACCTGGAAGATTTGTTTTTATTGAGGTTATAACTCTATGTCTAGTCATGTACTTTTTCCTTCATTGTTGCTACAGTTTGTTTTCTCTGAATGTCTGCATCGAAAGAAGAGCTTGTATGACTCAAATGTTTTCAGCATTTGGACCATTTCAGGGTTACACCTTATATGACTGGAAGGCTGTTGCCCTCCTGTTGCAGACTAGGGGGCAAGGTAAAGCCAAGTGACTTGCCTAGTAAGTTCACAGCAGAGGTGAGAGTTGAAACAGGGACTGGGGATGTTCAGGCACCCACCTGCTCAGCTGATGGTTGCAAGCAAGGAGCTCATTTTTCATCAGGCAGTTGGGCAGCTGGTAAACAGCTTCAGCCTGTTTGGCAGGTTACTTTTTGTGTATTCATACAGTGCAACTGAGGAGCTGCAGTGGCTCAAGTGGTTAAGACGCTGAACTGCAGGCTGTGGAAGGTCAGTAGGTCAGCAGTTTGAGACCCAGGGTGCCGCATGATGGAGTGAGCTCCCATCTCTAGTTCCAGCTCCTGCCAACCTAGCAGTTCGAAAGCAAGAAATTGCAAGTAGATAAATAGGTACCACTTCGGTGGAAAGGTAACAGCGTTCCGTGCGCCTTGGTGTTTAGTCATGCTGGCCACATGACCACGGAAATGTCTTTGGACAGCACTGGCTCTTCGGCTTTGAAACGGAGATGAGCACCGCAACCCTAGAGTCGGATTCGACTAGCTTTCGAGCAAGGGAACCTTTACCTTTACCTTACAGTGCAACTGCCAGGATTTTGCATATGTGCATTCTCATGCAGCTGAATGGAAGCCCTAGTTGTTGTCACTGCTTACCAATTGCTTAAATATAGAGTGAACAGACCAATTGGTCAGAGATTTATAAATAAATACTTTACTATCTGAGGTTCATATAAGTCCATGTTATAGATGTTATTTCATGCAAGCACATTTTCACATCGCCTCGTAGGAATTATAATCCCCCTCCCTGACTCAATTGTCATGACCCTGAGTGGGACTTAATTTCATTTACTGTGCAGATGCAAAAGTAGTCACAAGGAAATGCAGCTCTGTAACCCACAACTACTGTGCAGCATCAGAGCTGTTCAGCAGGTGCTGGGGTCAGATGGCGATACGATAGAAAGATCTAAGGCTCGGCTCATGACTAATTGTGGCTGTTGAAAGCAGTATGGTGACTTGCTGAATAAACTCTCTGCATCTCTACCATCAACCTTCTCATTCTCTTAGGCACTATGCTGTACTGCTTCTTGTGACATTCACGGCCCACCATTCCCCTCCAAGGAGTTGCTGAAATAGCAACAACAACAACACTATGAGGGAGGGTAGACATGCTTACCACAATTGCCCACATTTAAACCCTCTACCAAAGACACTCTGAAATACAAGCACAGGATGCACTCTAAACACATTTAGTCACATCTTCTCAGAGGCCCCACAGGTCTAGGGAATATGGCAACTAGAACCAGTCACCCAAATCTTGACATAACCATGGTATCCCATAGTGGCTGATGGACAGATCTTTTCTTTGTTCACATGGCACCAGCACTACAGCCCAGAAGGTATTATTGCATTTAGTTGTGCAGCAGTGGCAAGGTGTTCTCAAGATGCTGATACGAGTTCCAACTAGTACCAGAAGTCCTCAGACTTCAACTTAATTCCTCCTAGGCTGCCAAGGATTCCCAGACAAAAATCTGCTCTACTTCCTCTAACAATGTCCTGACCCAACCTAACCATTGTATGGAAACAAGCATTTTTTAAAACTCTGCCATTCCTTCTCCAAGGAGCTCATTGTGACATCCTGCATGGTTACTCCTTTCCCTTTTCCCAGTCTTGGTGGAGCAGATTAGGCTGAGACTGTGTGTGACTGGCCAAAGGTTACTTGTCAGTCAGCTTCCATGATCTAGTGGAGGATCAAACTTGGGTCTTTCAGATCCTAGCCCAATACTCTGACTGCTAAACCCACACCAACTTTCACTCAGATCTGTGGCCAACTGGACATATATTTTTAATATACTGAAGTTATACCCCACATTTCTCCCCAGTGGGGGACCCAAAGTGGTTCTCATTGTTCTCTCCTCCATTTTATCAGAATATATAGGAGCCCTATGGATGGAACCCCATATCATTAGGCCACTTTCCTTTGTTTCACCTGCCTCCCTGTCCCATGGTGCTTCACGCTAGCTTTTTTGTCAGAAGTGGGAGGTAACAGAAGGATCATCAGTGCCCTGCACCCTTGCCTTCCTGCTGTTGGCACAGGAATGGCCTGGGTATGGCCCTGACTATTTCCCGCACAGCATAGGGACAATAAGGAAAGGAGAGAAACAGAGGAAACACGAGAAGTTTCTGAGCATTTGTTGATGCGAACACTACAAAGCTGGTATGCTGAGGGCAGCCCTTCATTCAGGACTGTGATGATGGCACTGTACTGCACAAAGAGAGGCTCTAAGCCCAGAAACAAAGGAAGTGTCGATTTTGTGACACAGTTTCATTGCTGCACTCCGGTTGTATGGGCTGGGCGAGGGGGGTAGCCTCTTCTGCTGCCTTTGCACCATCTCCAGGGGTCCTCTGCGCTCAGACTTGCTTGCCAGGAATATGTCAGGGTTGTCTGCCCTGAGCAGACAGAAACCACGGGCCTTCTGGGAGTTGTATCCCCCTGGCAGGTAGCCAGTTGCACAGTTGGGACTCATGCAGTCAACCCGTTCCAAGGGTTGGTTTGTTTTAAAAACAGCTTCCACACACCCCGGATAATGTCAACAGGGCCCCCTAGTCAAAGCAGAAGAGGGAATGCAGCATGACATTCTTGCCACAGGGGACACAACAACATTTGGCAAGGCAAAGGGGCAAAACCCAGCTTTTCAAAATTAGATTCAAACAACATCCACGTTTAATCCTGGGCAAAACCAAATACAGCATTTCCATAGTGGTTGAGGCAGTTTGGTAGCTCCTCCACTACATTCCCAATGCCAGAAGCTCTTGATCAAAAGTCTTATGGACAGCTCTGAAAAAAAATAGTTCTGTAAGTCCTTGGTATGGTTTCTTGATGAATGGGTGGGAATGTTGATACCTCTCCTAATGCAGAGAGTCTTATGGTTACTATGGTAGGTATGTATTGGCTAGCATCCACTTCTCCCAACCCCCAGAGAAGCATTTCTAAAAACAATTACAGTGTATGGCTGCAGAATTTCATATGTGTAGGGCTGCCCATTTTGGGTAGAGAAATTCCTGGAGATGTATGGGGTGGAGTCTAGGGAGGGCAGAGTTTGCGGGGGGGGGAGAAGGGTCCTTTGAAAACTTTGAAGCTGTCTTGAACCACAAGGAAAGCTGGGATGTAATTTTTTAAACAAATAAATAGAGTCTACCCACCAAAGTAGCCATTTTCTACAGGGGAAACTAATCTCTGTTGTCTGGCAATCAATTGTAATTCCG
Source organism: Gekko gecko (assembly GCA_029375565.1). Lineage (NCBI taxonomy): Eukaryota > Metazoa > Chordata > Lepidosauria > Squamata > Gekkonidae > Gekko > Gekko gecko. The sequence goes on along the minus strand of JAPDNY010000005.1, from coordinate 208,393,213 downwards.
CAAGATCTCCAAGCCCCAGCAAAAGGCTGGCAACCCTACTTTTTTGTGTGCAAAAAAAGAGAGTTAAAAATGAATTTATTATTTACTTACTTATTTATTTATTAAATTTAAAGTAAATATGACCAGCATTATATATTTACTGAGAGCAGTAAAATACACACAAGGACTTGTAGGAGGCATCTCATTTTCCCCTCCCCTACTATTTCCTGTTTCCATTTCCTGAAAGCCCCCATAGCTTCACCCCTTTTCCTGCTTCTTTCTGCCCTTCCACCAACTAGCCAACCTACCTTTATCTGCCCCCATCTTCAGCTTTCCCTCCTTCCTTCTCCCAGGCAGCTTTCCCTCCTTCCTTCTGCCAAGGAAAATGATGGCCCAGTTGTGCAGAACCTGCTGTCAGGCCTAATTGTGCGGTATGGAACTTAGAAGGACTTGTAGGGGGCACCTTACCTTTTTTTATATCCCCCTCCCCATATAGGGTTGCCAGCCAACTGGCTAGGGTCCAAAGGCATGGGCCTCATAGAGTTTAGAAATCATATAGTTTCCAGCAATTCCTAGAGAGGTATGACCACAGTTCTAGATTTTCCCTGGAAATGTCATGACCTCATCTGATGATGATTTTTAAGTTTTTTCCTCCAACTGGCCTGTCATGATCTGGGCTGTGCAAGCAAGGCCCAGGGAGCCAGTGTAGCAGTGGAGGAGGCTAGGCCTAAAACTCCCAGGAGCCTGAGAGGTTTTGGCACCAATTTTGGCCAATCACGGGAAAAGGGGACTTACAATAAAAGAGCTGGTACAGAAGAAGAGTTGTTCTTTCTTCCAAGAGAGTGGAGCCAGAAGGAAGGCTGCTGCAGAGAAGAGACCCTCATCCTGAGAGGAAGGGGGAGCAGACTGAGGCCCACGTGAGACAGTGAGCTAGGGACAGTAAGTTTAGACGCATTAGGGCATTTGGTTTCTTTTCACCCACTTATCATTATTGTTCTTACACCTTATTTAAAATAAAATAAACCTTTTACTTGTTGTTTGCTCTGCCTGATCCTCACACCTATTATTCGGCCAAATAAGGGAGGTCTGAAAGTCTTGGGAGGGTGTTCTGGGCCTTCTTAAGGGAACCTAAAACCACAGTGGCGGCAGTGTCAAGTGACACCCCATCTGAGCCGTGACATGGGCTTTGAAGTGCCAGCAGACAAGGAGAGCTGCAGACTTCCAGCAGACAAATGGCAAGCCCACACCCCATACAATTTTATGTTTCTTTTCTCCTGATAACTGTCATACCCTTACCTTTCCCTGCTTCCTTCTCTCATTCCCACCCACCAACTGACCAACCTTTCGTCTGTTCCCTGGTCTTCAGCTATATTTATTATTATGTACAGCCCTTTCCCCACAAAAGCAACTTACCTCTTTCTCTTCTCCTCCATTTTATCCTAGCAAACATGTGAAGGAGCTTAGTCTAAGAATGTGTCTGATAAGTATGACACTTAAAGGCAGCTTTCCAACAAATTATCAGCTTTAATGATAGTGATTCAACAGCTCAGAACAGATCAGAACAGACAACGCAAAATAGAGCAACAGGCTCTTATTTAAACAGTGCGGGCTAGCATAGCCACGCCCACATCAGTGGTAACAACCAATAGCATTGCTTAGATAAAGTCCAATCAGTTTGCTTCCCTCCAGCACAATCCTTGTATCCTGATTGGCCTGCTACACAGAGTAGCCAATCAGGTATTGCCATTCTGGATACCAGCCTGTCAATAGGAATGAAATTAAGCTCAGGACATAACATCCCTCCACCCTATGAATGGACTGCCTTTGAACAGATGTAGTCCTTCAGATAAGCCGGTCGCTGCCTAGACCGTTGAGACTGATGCAGGGTCTCTGTTGGGGGTGTCTACTCCTCACTAGTAGTCTGAGGACTACTGTTTGCCTGTTCAGGCACCTGGGATTCTGTCTCTTGTCCGGTCGGAGCTACCTCCCTAGCTTCAGCGACCTGAGGAGTTTCACCCACCTCTGCCTCTTGAGGCACTGGTCTGGCGGTTTGGCTTTCTGTTTCTTGGTCAGGAGTGGACCATCGCTGGCGTAGCTGGTCAATGTGGCGCCTAAGTTGTTGGCCATCGTCTGTCTGCACCACATAAGACAGTGACCCAGCTACTTCTATGATGACACCCAGAAGCCAAAGGTGTCCCTCCCCATAGTTCCGGGTGAACACTAAGTCCCCTGTTTTAAAGGACCTGGGAGTTTCCCTGTCCTCCTTCTGGGGCAGTCGACCTGTGGTGAGATCAGGGTGAAGTCTGTCAAGGAGGGTGGTGAGGCGGCGACCCATTAACAACTCTGCAGGACTCCTCCTTGTGGCAGAGTGTGGTGTTATGTGTTGGTAAAGGAGAAACTATGCCACCTTTTGACTTTTGATTCTCCCCAGAGCCTCCTTAGTTGTTCTCACCATTCTTTCTGCCTGCCCATTTGTTGCAGGATGGAATGGCACGGATGTAATATGTCTTATTACATTGTCCTGCATAAACTTTGCAAACTCTGCTGACACAAATTGAGGCCCGTTATCAGAAACCAGAGTGTCTGGCAAACCATGTGTCGCAAACAACTTTCACAGTGCTTTTACAACTGCCGCGGTCATCATTTTGCTCATGAGGAGCACCTCAACCCATTTTGAATAGGCATCTACCACAACCAAGAACACCTGCCCGTGAAATGGGCCAGCAAAGTCAACATGAATTCTGGACCAGGGTCTGTGTGGGTCTTCCCAAGGATACAGAGGAACCTGGCAGGGGATCTGGTCTGGACAGTTGGCACTCATTACAGACTTTTACCCACTCTTCTATATCATGGTCTATCTGCGGCCACCAGACATAGCTCTGAGCCAGAGCTTTCATTTTCACTACGTCCAGACGATCGTTGTGTAGCACCTCTAAGACCCGTTCCTGTAAGGGAGGAGGCACTACCACCCTGTTCTCCCACAACAGACAGCCCTTATGTACCGACAGCTCTTTTTGCTGTGTACAAAATGCTTGAAATTCTGGTGGCAAACGACCCGTTGGCCACCCCCTCCACACCCAGTGAAGCACCCGAGCGATTGTGGAGTCTTTAGCTGATTTCGTGGCAGTGTCCAAGGCATGGACTGGCAGCTGTGGCAGTTCTTCCAGAGCCATCACCTCATAGGCAGGAGCAGGGTCCAGAGCAGGTCCCGGAATGGGACACCTGCTTAAAACATCCGCACGTCCCATTGCCTTGCTGGGATGGTGGACAAGTTCAAAGTCATAAGCTGCCAGGAAAACGGTCCAGTGCAGCATCTGGGGTGAGAGGACTGGAGGCACTGCCAGCTCGCCTAGGGCGCTGGGGCCCACAGGGGCGCCAAAGTGCCCCCCCCCGTGAAGCCGGCGCTAGGAGGGAAGGGGCGGCCGTTCAAACAGGCGCCCCTTCCTTCCCTGGCTTTCCTGAGCACGCCGCTACTGCGGCGTGCTCAGGAAGCCGGCGCTCCCCGGTCTCCAGCTGGTGCTGGGGCTGGGAGGGAAGGGGCACCCATTCAAACGGGCGCCCTTCTCTGGCTTTCCTGAGCACGCCGCTACTGCGGCATGCTCAGGAAGCCGCGCTCCCCCAGTCTCCAGCCAGCGCTGGGGCCAGGGAAGGGCACCCGGCTGGAGACGGGGGGTGCCAGCTTGCGCCCCTTCCCTCCCAGCCCCAGCGCCGGCTGGAGACGGGGGGGAAGCGCCGGCTTGCGCCCCTTCCCTCCCAGCCCCAGCACCGGCTGGAGATGGGGGGGAGCGCCGGCTTTCCTGAGCATGCCGCAGTAGCGGCATGCTCAGGAAAGCCAGAGAAGGGGCGCCCGTTTGAATGGGTGCCCCTTCCCTCCCAGCCCCAGCGCCACCACCATTCCGCTCTGCATGACACCCCCGCCCTCCGTTTACCTACAGCCTCTAGTCGCGCAGCGGCCCCCCCACCGCCCCGGTTGCGGCCGGTCTCCAGCCTCTAGTCGCGCAGCGGCCCCCGCCCCCCGGTCTCCAGGCCCCACCAGGAGGTTGGCATCTCCGTGGGGTGGGTGCCCCAGGCTGTCTTGCCTAGGGCGCCCAGACACCTGGGGCCGGCCCTGACTGGAGGTGTCTGGTGACCTAGTGCAGATAGGCCTAGCAATGGTTTATGGTTGGTGACCATCACAAATTTTCGGCTGTATAAAAAATGATGGAATTTTTTAACACAGGCGACTAACGCAAGTCACTCCTTATCGATTTGTACATAATTCCTCTCAGCGCCCATCCGCCATTTTGTGGCTGAGAACAGCACCAATTCCATACGGGAAGGCGTCTGTGGTAAGGATTAACGGCTTCCCCTCATCGTAATGCGTTAACACAGAGTTAGACACCAATAATTCTTTTATTCCCTCAAACGCTTTGTCATGCCACGGCCCCCAAGTCCACCGTGCCCCCTTTTCAAGCAGTTTGTGCAAGGATCTGGGCACCGATGCCTTGTGAGGCAAAAAGGCGTGGTAGAAATTTAAAATCCCCAGAAAGGACTGCAGCTCTTTTTTATTCTGGGGCTTGGGGGTGTGCTGAATAACAGCAACCTTGCTCTTGTTGGGCTGGATGCCCTGCTCATCGATTAAGAACCCAAGAAACTTGACCCGGGAAACCCCGCACTGACATTTTTGTTTTTTAACCTGTAATCCCACTGCTTGAAATCGGCTAAGTACTCTCCTAATACTGTACCATAACCTTATGGGTGCCACTAAGGGGTCTAGTTCAAATGTGACTGGCAGACCAGTATATTTCCCCAGAGTTCCATCAAATACTTCAGGGAACTCCGCATACAGGGAACTCAATTTATTACCACCAATGTGGTCGATTCTGGACACAGCAATTTCAAGCGCCTCAAACCAGTCTAACCCCAGCAGACTGGTTCTCTGCCCCTCAGCCACCTGAAGACCTAGGCTTCTCTTAAAACCCTTAAATTGTACCTCAAAATTGGCTTCCCCAGACACTGGTATGCACCGCCCTTGGAAATCTGAGAGATGCACTCCACTGAGTACTAACCGGTGGCGCTGTGTGGGGAAACAAACGCTGCAATGTCTCTGTGGAGATGATGGTCAATGCCGATCTCGAGTCGACCTCCATCTCACACGGCACTCCATCCAGCAGCACTGTGATGTGGATCTTTCTCCTGGTGCAATTTTGGGTGCTCAGGACAGTCATAGGGCAGGAATGGCTGGTGGTCACGTTGCATTCCACTTGCCTCTGTGCTCTGACATTTCGTTCCTTCCTCGACATTCCTGGTGACAATTGAGGTGACATCCTCAGACCTGTTGCCTTGCAGACTCTGGCCAGATGGCCCCATTTGTGGCAGTTTTGGCACCGTAGGTCACATGCCCAGCACTGGTCCTGCTCGTGATTGCTGCCACAACCTGCACATGACTGCCAAGGTGCTGCCTTCCTTATGGTCTGTGGCGGCTTCGCTCTCTGCATCTGATGGACGTCATTGCCCTCGGCCTCGAAATCAGTGGTCGACTCATGATGGACCACCTTCTCTACCAACTGTTGCGACGGGCCGCTGGCTTGCTGGACCTCCTTTGTGGACCGTTCGGCAGCTTCGGCGGCTATAGCCTCTGCATAGGCTGTAGCGTAGGTGAGCTCTGTTCTGGTGAATAGCTGCTGCTGCAGACGCTCATCTCTTAGGCCACACACCAACCGGTCCCGCAAGGCCATCTCCAGGTCAGAGAAACTACACATTCAGGCAGCTTTCCTCAGCTCGGTGACATACTCCACAATCAATTCCCTGACCTTCTGATCCTGTTTATAGAAAGTGTGGCAGCATGCAATCTGTGACGGCTTAGGTGCATAGTGGTTTTTCAGCTTTGCCTTCAGGTCTGCCAGTGACATCGTCAGAATGTCGGTTGGCGCGACCAGGGACCTTGCCACGTCAAACACAGCTCAGCCACAGGAACTCAACAGGACCGCTGATTTCGTGGCTGTTATGTCCTGACTAGTGAACTGACTGTATTCTTTTCTATGATAAGCTTCAAGTCAGGACCAGGATTGTAAGTCTCGACAAGCCTATCGGTTGTTGTAAATTTGTAACCAATCAGAAACTGTATAATAGTTATGGAGGAAACAAACCTCATTGGTCTTTATTGCTCTACTGTTATTGGCTGTTAATTTAAGAAGGGGCATGGTTTTGTTAGCCCGCACTGTTTAGAAAGGGAGCTGTGCGCCACTGTTTTGTGTGTGTTGACTGATTGTCTTGTTGAGTTGTTTCTTGCCTCAGCCATCCAAAATTGCTTGCAGACATGCCTTCTACAAGCGGGGTCAAGGTGCTACCGAGACCATAGCTGAATATGTCACTGCCCTGAGAAAGGCTGCCCGGCCTTGCAATTTTGCCAACCTTGAGGATGCCCTCCTCGATCGTCTTGTGTGTGGCCTTTGAGATGAGTGTCTGCAGCAGTGCCTGTTTGCCAGAGCCAAGCTGACCTACGCCGTGGTGTATGCCGAGGCCATCACCACCGAGGCTGCAGAGAGGTCAATGTGTGAGGTCTGTCAGTGCCAGGTTCCGAGCGGAAAGGATCAATCAGTGCACCAGCAGTCAACCAGCGAGTCTGCAGCGGAGGCTGATGATGTCTGCAGGACATGAGCAGCACGCCCTTCGCAGACCTCGTTGAAGACTACACCGTGGCATTCCTGCACTGTCTGTGGCGGCAGACATGAGAAGGATCGCTGCTGGGTGCAGGACATCACTTGCTGATCCTGTGGTAAGCATGGCCATCTGGCAAGGGTCTGCCGGGCCGCAAAGGAATCACCACCATCATCTCCACGTGTAAAGCCTAGGGTTCGTGTTCGGGACAGCGATGGAGCGGCCGATTGCCATCAGACCGACGCCTGCAGTTGCCCGTCAACAGTCCTGACAACCAGAGGCAAGCCAAGCCAAGGAAGAAGATCCACATCATGCTTCGCTTGGACAGCGTTCCCTGCATGATGGAAGTGGACTCTGGATTGTCCGTCACCATCATCTCAATGCAGACTTGGCAGCGCATGTTCCCGCAGAGGAGTCGCCGCCATTTGGTGCCTGTTTCAACCCGCCTATCCAATTTCCAGGGCCAGCGAATTCCGCTAGCGAGAAGGGTGAGTTTTGAGGTTGAGTTCAAAAATCGGAAGGTACTGCTGCCCCTTCTGGTTGCTGAGGGCAATCAGGTCAGCTTATTGGGCCTGGATTGGTTCGAGGCTCTCGGCATTGCTGTAACTGGTGTAAATCAAATATGTTTGAGTAAAGGGAAATGTTTGTATGACGAGTTTCCTGAGGTTTTTGGTGGAAGGCTTGGTCGGTATATGGGGCCGCCGGTAACTTTCGACCTGGACCCCTCTGTAAGGCCTGTCAGGTTGAAATACCGAAAGGTGCCTCTTGCTTTGAAAGCAAAAATAGAGGCAGAGCTGGATAAACTTGTGGCACAAGGTATTCTCAAACCGGTCCCACATGCAAAATGGGAAACACCAATTGTAACCCCTGTAAAATCTGATGGCTCTGTATGTATATGCACCGACAATAAGTGTTCAATCAACAAAGCTTTGCAGCAGCACTCCTACCCGGAGCCGGTTATTAGTCACGTGCTGGCGTCCCTGGGGGGAGGCAAGGTTTTCACAAAGTTAGACCTTGCGCAGGCATACCAGCAGCTTCCAGTGAATGACGTAGCTGCTGAGGCACAATCTATTGTGACACACCGGGGCGTTCTGAGTGAAAAGGATGCAATTTGGTGTTAACGTTGCCCCTGGTATATTCCAAGATCTCATGGAGGGGCTACTCAGGGGGCTGCCAGGAGTTGTCCCCTATTTTGATGATGTTCTAATCACAGGGGCTACCAAGAATGAATTGATGGCTCGCCTAAGAGCGGTATTGGGCCGGTTCAGGGAGGCTGGCCTAAAGGTAAAATGTTCAAAATGTTGTATTGGAGTTGATCAAGTGGAATTTTTAGTGTTCCTAATTGATGCTGACGGTGTTCACCCCACTGCTGACAGGTAAAGGTAAAGGTTCCCTTGCTCGAAAGCCAGTCGAATCCGACTCTAGGGTTGCGGTGCTCATCTCCGTTTCAAAGCCGAAGAGCCAGCGCTGTCCGAAGACATTTCTGTGGTCATGTGGCCAGCATGACTAAACACCAAGGCGCACGGAACGCTGTTACCTTCCCACCGAAGTGGTACCTATTTATCTACTTGCAATTTCTTGCTTTCGAACTGCTAGGTTGGCAGGTGTGCGCTATTCAGAACGCACCCCCACCAAAATCAAAAAAAGAGCTGCAATCATTCTTAGGAATTCTCAATTTCTATCATTCTTTTCTGCCTCACAAGGCATTGGTGGCAGAACCATTGCATGTGCTTCTTCACAAGAATGTACGGTGGGAGTGGGGTGCGAGGCAGGAGTGAGCTTTCACTGCTGTTAAGGAGCTCCTGTCCTCCAAGGCCATGTAAACTCATTTCGATGAGTCAAAACTTCTGGTACTGGCCCCCGATGCGTCCCCATACGGGATGGGCACTGTGTTAAGACATGTAATGCCGGACGGTAAAGAAGCGCCCATTGCATATTATTCGCAGTCCCTGATGGCCGCGGGGAAAAAACTATGCTCAAATTGACAAGGAGGGCCTCGCCCCCATAGCTGGAATAAAGAAATTCCATCACTTTTTGTATGGGCGCAGGTTTCTCCTTGTGACAGGCCACAAGCCGCTGTTGGGCCTTTTCACCCCTGACCACCAGATGCCTAACATTATGTCGCCGCGCATGTTGCGTTGGGCAGTGTTCTTGGTGGCTTATGGCTGTGATTTGGAACATCAGCCTGGGAAGGCCATCGGGCATGCAGATGCCCTCAGCCACTGCCCATCTACCTTATCGGATGATGACCCTGCTCCCGCTGGTGACATCTTAGCTATTGATGAACTGCCTCAAACCCCTGTCACCTCTTCGGACATTGCCGATGCATCGGCAAAAGACTCTGTGACTGCCCGTGTCCTTAACTGGGCATGGAGGGGTGGCTGGCAGGGCAGGTTGATCCTGAATTCAAGCCGTATTGTACGTGGCAAAATGAATTGTCGGTCAGCAAAGGGTGTTTACTCTGGGGGAGTCGGGTAGTGGTTCCACCCAAACTGCGGGAGAGGGTCTTAGAGGCTTTATATTCTGGTCACCCTGGTATTGTGCAGATGAAAGCCGGGCTATGTTTGATGGCCTAAGACGGATGCTGAAATTCAAGGATGGGTCAAAGAGTGTATGGTCTGTCAACAATCACGACCAGAGCCTCCTCCAGCTCCTGTGCAACACTGGCAATGTATGCGAAAGCCTTGGTTGCGAATCTGTATTGATTTTGCTGGGCCTTTTCAAGACCAAATGTTTTTAATTGTAGTAAATTCCTTTTCAAAATGGTTGGAGGTGGTTCATATGCACTCAACAAGTGCACTGTTATCAATGTATTGCGTTGGCTCATAGCCACCCACATACTACCGGACGTTCTGGTGTCTGACAACGGGCCCCAATTTACCTCTGGGGAGTTTGCTAAGTTTTTGGAGGATAATGTCATCTGACATGTTACATTGGCTTCGTTCCACCCAGCCATGAACGGGCAAGCCAATCGCATGGTTCGATCAGCAAGCTGAACGCATGGCAACTGGGGACTAGGGGCAGAAGCTAGCTTCTTACCTCTTGAGGCAGCACATTATACCCTGTGCAGCCACAAGGAGGAGCCCCCCCAGAACTGTTGATGGGCCTCAAGCTAACCACCCTGCTTGACCGGCTCCATCCGGACCTTACTGAGACCAAACCCCAGCAAGCCGAGGTCCTGGAAAAGGCACGATCATTTAAAGTCGGGGACAAGGTGTTCATGCGAAATTACACAGAGGGTCATTTATGGCTTCCCGCCATAATCTCAACTGTCTTGGGCTCCAGAATGTATGTGGCGCAGCTTCCTGACAAAAGAAAGGTGCGACGCCTCATAGATCAGCACAGGGAACAGTGGGCTGACTCAAGCCTAGAGTCGAACCCAGAACCTGAGTGGATCTCCAAAGAGCAGCAAGGGCCTCCGGATGAGGAGGTGAGTGTTGCTGAGCCCAGGGTCGACCAAGAGTTTGGGCAGACCCCAACTCTTGAACCCGGTCCCTCTGAAACTGACACCCCAGACTCACTGGACAGTGAGTCCGCCAGGGTCCCCGAACCTTTGGTTGCTCCAGAGCCACAAGAGCAAAGACCTCTGCGCAGGTCTCAAAGAAATAGATGTGCCCCTTCCTATTTAAACGATTACGTTTGCAATAGGAATGTCTCATCTTAGGGGGAGGAATTGTTATGTCCTGACTAGTGAACTGACTGTATTCTTTTCTATGATAAGCTTCAAGTCAGGACCAGGATTGTAAGCCTCGACAATCCTATTGGTTATTGTAAATTTGTAACCAATCAGAAACTGTATAATAGTTATGGAAGGAACAAACCTCATTGGTCTTTATCTCTCTACTGTTATTGGCTATTAACTTAAGAAGGGGCATGGTTTTGTTAGCCTGCACTGTTTAGAAAGGGAGCTGTGCTCCACTGTTTTGTGTGTGTTGACTGATTGTCTTGTTGAGTTGAATAAAGCTGAAATCACTGTTGAAATCACTCTCTTTGTTAAGTCTCATATTTAACAGTGGCCTCATCCTCGATTTGGTGTGCCCGTAGATGGCACTCAAAACGGGTTATATACGAGTCCCAGTCTTCCGGGCCTAGTTCGAATGCCTCGAACTTGGCACTGGCTGCCATCCCTCTTGCTGGTTCTGCCGGTGGGTTGGCAGGGTGCTGTTCTGCTAGTGGCGGAACTGCGACTGGTTCCATTTCATCTGCCGTTGTGTCGGTATTCAGTGGGGCTGCCTACCCGCTATATCCTATCCTCGTCGCCACTGATAAGTATGACACTTAAAGGCAGCTTTTCAACAAGTGATCAGCTTTAATGATAGTGATTCAACAGCTCAGAACAGATCAGAACAGACAACACAACATAGAGCAACAGGCTCTTATTTAAACAGTGTGGGCTAGAATAGCCACACCCACATCAGTGGTAACAACCAATAGCATTGCTTAGATAAAGTCCAATCAGTTTGCTTCCCTCCAGCACAATCCTTGTATCCTGATTGGCCTGCTACGCAGAGTAGCCAATCAGGCAGGGCTCTTTTTGTAGCAGGAACTCCTTTGCATATTAGGTGACACACCCCTAATGTAGCCAGTCCTCCAAGAGCTTACAGTAGGCCCTGTAAGAAGAGCTCTGTAAGCTCTTGGAGGATTGGCTACATTAGAGGTGTGTCGCCTAATATGCAAAGGAGTTCCTGCTACAAAAGAGCCCTGCAATCAGGTATTGCCATTCTGGATACCAGCCTGTCAATGGGGATGAAATTAAGCTCAGGACATAACCTTGTCACTGGCCCAAGGTCACCCACTGAGCTTCTGTGGCTGAGAAGTGATTTGACCCGAGGTCTTCCAGATCCTAGTCTGAAACTTTGACCACCACACCATACTTGCTATCATGGGGTAGCTGTTGTTGAACATTAGCAAGCAGCCAGACCTGAGTGAGTCTTGCAAGTCACCAAGTGTTTACTGCTGGCCCTGGCCATGATCAGTCCTCCCTTAAAGGCCAAAAGAACTTGGGGAAGGGCATTGCCCTGCCTCCAACAGAAACCAAGGCTTGAAGCCTGGCAATACAGTTATGGCTGTCTAGCAATGGCCACTGATGGCATTCATTTTTTAAAGCTACAGGAGCTGGTTCTCTAAGGGGGTGGGGGTTAACCTTTTGATGAATTTTTTAATTTCAGATTTTTCTGCAAAACCCAGGACATTTTTCAGGTTTGTAGAAAGATCTGTCTTATCTGTTCATGGTGCCCTCCCCACACTATTTCCTCTTTTCAGCCTTCTGGCAGCCCCCATAAACTTACCTTTCCCTGCTTCCTTTTCTCCTTCCCACCCACAAACTTTTTATTTGCCCACCCCCCATATTCAGATATATTTATTCATTATTATTGTATTCTCCACAATAGGAATCCAAAGCGGTTTGTAGCTACTTTATCATCATAACAAAGTGTGTAACTGGCCCAAGGTCACCTAGTGAGCATGATGGCAGAATGGGGACTCCCAGATCCCAGGTCTGAAACTAGTCTGAAAATCTAACGACTACACCACACTGACTTTTGTGCAGTGGCTGCTGTTAAATTGTAGCAAGCAGCCAGGCCTGCTAGTGGTTGCTGCCAGGCTTGGCCCTGATATGTCCTCCTTCAAAAACAAAAAGAGCCTTGGAAAGAGCCTTGCCCCCCGCCCCCCCGCCCCCGCATTTTACGAACAGAACCGTACATGGGGTACACATGAGCTTCCCAACAGGCCCCCCCCCCCGATACTCTTGGTCTTCACCTCCTCGAAGTTAGCAAGTCTAGGGAAGCCTGGACCATAGAACTTTGGGCAAATCCTAAAGTGTTGCCCCAGCATCCTGATGTCACTTCCAGATTTTATTGCAAGTGACTCCCTAATTTCCCCTAATTTTTCTCCTAATGGTTGTTGAGATGCCAGCAGGCAATGGGGCAGATTGCTGGGAGGTGCAGGGTTGTTGCCAGAGGGCAAGAGGGCTGCAGCTTCTGTAACTGTGACCTTGAAAAGGCCATTTTGCTAGGTTCAGCTTGTTGCTACACAACTTGGAAAAATATAGCCCTTGTAAAAATGCCCCCTCTTTCAACATCATGACGAAAGATACAAGGGCTCCGTTTGCTTGGGCAGCTGGTCGTAGGAGGTGTGGGAACCAGGGCTGCTGTGGCATGCACAGGCTGCACCCCTCCCCTCTTCCTCTGAGTAGTGCAGAGCACAAGGGCACAGATCCTGCCTGGCTTAATTGGCCTCCTTGGAGGTGTGGTGGAGGCCATCTCCCTTGTTAGCGACCCTGCTCCTGCGCAAAGCACTGCAAGGAACCTGACACTGCTTGGAGCTGGAGAGGAGGAAGAGCCAGGCTTGTTGCCTGGCAACCGCACAGCTGTCTGTTGACCTAGAAGGAGCTGCTCACTCTTGACACAGCTGGTGTTTACATGGAGCCAAATCTTTCTCTCCCCCTCACACTTCATGTTTGCATGGAACTGGAGGAAAGCACAGGCACACACGCACATGAATGCAGTTCTCTTCCCTTGCTCAAAAGGAAGAGACAAAAAGAGAAAGAGAAAAGGCAGGAGATTGAGGGAGGCTTTGCCTCCCCCCGCCCCCCAAGCAGGCAGAGAAGATGTGTATGTGTGTGTGCGGGCGCATACAAAAGGGGTCAGGGACACAGCAAAATACTGAAGAGACCCAGAAATGCCTTTCTCTGTGGCAGTGGTGCCAAGGCAAGAGAGGCAACAGGCACCTTGGCAGAGGCCACGACTGGCCAGTGGCATTCAAGGGATATGTGTTCAAAGGGAAGGCTTAGTCCTTGCCTCAACCACTCTGTTGTGTTTTAAAATGTGGTAAAATAAAAAAGAAATTAATGTGGGGGAAAGAAAAGGAGAGGGGGAAGAAAGAAAGAATGAGAACATCTGCTTTTCTTCCACAAAGGAAAAAAAATTGTGAAAAACCTGGAAGGCCATTCCTGAGAATAAAATGAATGCTATTAGGATAACTGCCTCTGGGGTTTGATGGGGGGTGGGGGGTTGTAACCAGGGCAGCTAAAAAAAGAGGTGTGCTAGAAGACTAGGGAGGAAAGATACAGGAGAGTAGACAGCCAAAGTTAATTCTTTCCTCTTCCTTTAGTCCCTACCTCCATTGATATTGGGAGCTGGGAGCCTCAGGTTCAAATCCCCACTCCACCATGGAAGTGTGCATAACAGACACACTCCACCTAAAGAACCTCACAGGGTTGTTATGAGTACAAAATGGAGGAGAGAATGATGTAAGCCACTTTGGGTCCCCATTGGGGAGAAAAGTGGGGTATAAATATTTAAATAAATAAACATAATGGGCGGGAGTACCAGTATGTCACACAGCAGACATATGTTGAGTTGGAGAGGGGGAGAGCAGGTGAAATGATAGAATAATGGGTGGGAGATCCCATGGCTTATTTATGTTTATACTCTGGAGCTTTAGCTAGTTGCCACATGTCCCACAGCATGGTTGTAGTTTGGCAATCCAGTCTTTCAGAAACAACTTTCTCCCCACTTATTTTTAAGCATCCCATTTAATAAAGTTATTTTTGTCCCATCATCTTTCAAGGTGCTCAGGGCAGCATACTGGGTTCTAACGACCCCATCTTAGCCTCACAACATACCTGTGAGGTAGGTTAGGCTGAGGGAGGGTAACTGGCTTGCAGATACCTAATGATCTTTGTGGTATTGGGAGAGGGAGGACAGGAAGTCGGATCACCTAGACAGCAGAGGATAGACTTGCAATAGTGGGTTAAAATTAAGGGCGGGAAGGTACCACCTAGATATTAGGAAAAACTTTTTTACAGTCAGAGTTGTACAACAGTGGAATCAGCTGCCTAGGGAGGTGGTGAGCTCCCCCTCACTGGCAGTCTTTAAGCAGCGGTTGGGCAAACACTTGTCAAAGATGCACTACGCTTGTAATAAAGATGGTATTTAACAAGGTGTTATAAGCAGTGAGAGCAGTGAGTTACACAACCAAGCAAAACAAGCAAAGATAGGCTTACTGCATCTCTTTCTGAAGACTGGGGAATACGGTTACCAGCCGCAGCTGGAAATGCACCCAGAGATGCTGGTGGCAGAGTATGGTTGCCATACTCTAGGTGGGGCCTGCAGTTATCCTGGAATTACAACTGATCTCCAGCCAGCGGAGATTAGTTCCTCTGAAGGAAATGGCAGAATAGAGTAGACTCAGAGTGAACAAGAGAAAATAGAGGGAATGAATGGGGTATCTTAACTACTGATATGGGTAAGGTCATAAGTCTGGCTCTCCCTCTTCCTGTCATGTGAGATCATGCTCTGACTTGGCAGGTTAGTGAGTTCCATGTTGCTCCCTAGGGTATGTCCAAAGACTACAAAAGTTTGAGGACCATTGATGTAAGGGCACAACAGAAAAGGAAGGAGACCTGGTTGAGTCAGTCATAGAAAGAAGCATTAAAACAACAGTACAATAGAGGATTGTAACTGGTATTGTGACTGCTGTGTGTGGGTTCATATACATGACCTGGGGACCTAAAGGATCTCTTTCTCCAATATGAACCTCACTTTCAGGTGGAAGTTTTGCTCTATGTACCTCCACATGCTAAATTAGGGTGGGTAAACACCAGTGATGAGGACTTTAAATATTTCCAGGCCTTTTGCTGATTTTTGTTATTTTCTCAGCTGATTGGGTTCCCCCTCTGGTTTTGACAGAATGGTTAGTATTATTTCCCCCGCCAGCACTGCCTTTATACAGATTTGATTATTATGGCTCCTATAAGACACTCTCAGGTTTGCTGAGGGTTTTATCATATTTTTTACTGCTGATTCTTTTTTTATTTTTGTCAGAAACCACCTTGTAAGCAAAGATGTTGTGTATGGGGAACAATGAGCACATTGGCACAAGCTGCTCTGGGTGCCCTTGTAGCTCTCCTGCCTGCCAAGGCCCAAACCAGGCGAGGCATTTTCTTGTGACCTGACTTGCCTTCCCTGCAGCCATACAGCACTTGTGAAGAGCTTATTTCCCCAAGCACTGCAGAGCCCAGTTTGGACTGGGACCACAGCATGGTGGGAGAAGGGGCTTCAGCTTTCCACATGCATAATTTTTAAGTGTGTGTGGCGGAAGGCTCACGCCTCTTCTCCCTTTTTGCCACAGTCCCAGTCCAAATATGATACAGTGGCTAGGGTTGGAGGCCTATGACTGGCAACCAGCAGGAAGCTTACAGAAGTGCAGAAGGGGCTCTGGAGAGGAGGCTGAGAGGCAGAAAGAGTGTAACGTGATGCCACAAGGCCATGACACTCTAGTTTTTCAGCAGGAAATGATGTTGCAGCACGTGCAGTACCCCCACTCCTTTCCCCCCTTCCATTGTCAAACTTAACAGCAGCATGCAATGGGTAACTGGCAACCCTGATTGTGGCACTTGGGGAAAGTTCCTCAGCTTCAGAGAAGGTGACTGTTGTGTACCAAATGAGGACTGCACACACGGACAGGTTAGCATGTGATCATGCGAAGTAGCATAGCTTCGCATCCAGAGACAATAGCCAGCCCAGATCCTAGAAGGGACCTATCAGGTAGTCAGGGTCTGAGGAATGACCTATGGGATTTGAGGACACTATAAATAATCCTATCACGGGTGTGGGTGGGTGTTTGGGTGTTTGGATTTGCAACGGGAATTTAAGCAGGCCTCCAGTCCTGCTTCGTTGTCTGAGTTTTCTCTAACCGAATAAAATATGAGCTGATTCACTACCAACGTGTCTGAAACCCAGTGTATTATACTGACTCAGGTTATAAAAACCTTGATACAATTCCTGCAAAAATGTCTCATCTATTTTGGGTCCGAATCTGAAGCCCAGATCCATACACCAGTATGGTGTAGTGATCAGAGCACCATACAAGGATCTGGGACCCTGGTTTGAATTCCTGTTTTGCCATGGAAACTCACTGGGTGACCTTGGGCCAGTCACACACTCTTAGCCTAACCTACCTCACAGGGTTCTTGTGAGGATAAGACGGAGGACAGTAAAACAGTGTATGCTGCCTCGGAGTCCCTGTTGGGCAGGAAGGTGGCGTATAAATGAAGTAAATAAATAAATTCAGTTCCCAGGCTCAGTCCTATGATATCTGAGTCAGTATGAAGGAAGAGAACTGGGAATCTAGAGTCAACTTGTGTTGTAGAGGAGTGGCTAAACTAATCCTAAACAGAATAACACCCTTCTAAATCCACTACCATATCAGAAGAATATAGCAACTCTGATTAAGATTGTACTGTAACAGACAAAAGTATCAAAAAGGAAATCAATGTTGCAAATCTCATTTACACAATCATTTCACTTGGTAGCTTTATGCAAGCCGCTCCCTTGCAATCTTTCATCAGCAATATGAGGGAAATAATATTTGCCTACCTTTCAGAGTGCCCTGACTTGGATATCTCAAGCTGACACAATCTCATCAGATCTTGGAAGGTAAGCAAAGTCGGCCCTGATTAGTACTTGGATGGGAGACCACCAAGGAACTCCAGGGTTGCTATGTAGAGGCAGGCAATGGGAAACCATCTCTGAATGTCTCTTGCCTTGAAATCCTTACGGGATTGTGATTAGATGGCTGCAACTTGACAGTGCTTTCCATCACCACCTTACAAAGTTGCTGTAAAGTGATTTAAACACAGTAGAACTACTATATTAATATTTTTGCAATCATAGCTTTGATTTTGTTTTTTACAAAGAGAATAAGAGTGACTCTGAACTTGTTTAGAATGCAGTTCCCTCTCTAGCGAGCAGAACAGCCTTTGTTCAGAAGAGGGAATAGGACATACAGAGAACCATTTATTTTAAACAGTTTAAAAAATAAAAATCCTTCCTTGTCTCTTGCTGGATGATCCAGACAATGAAAATGAAACAGGAGTCTTCTGGTATCTTACAGAAGGACAAGGTTTTATTCCAGCAAACGCTTCCATGGATTAGAGCCCCCTTCATCTGATGTAATGCATGGATTCTCACTTGATAGGCTTTCAGAAAGCTTATTCTGAAATAAAAGAACATTAATATTTAGTAAGAGTCTGCTACTAGATTCCTGTTTTGTTTTTGCTGCCACAGACCAAGGCAGCTAGCCATGTGGAATTATCAAGTCAAGTCAAGTTTATTAGTACGGTCAAGCGACCAGCCAATATAAAACATTTCCAAAAGGAAGATTGAGGTAAAATACACAATAAATACATTAAAATTAAATAAATATATAAGACAGCATTAAGAGTAAAAGCGGGAGCAACGCAGTGTATCATTAAGGCGAAAACAGGAACAATATTATTTTATCATTAACTTGCAATCTTAGGGTCCGGTCACACTGCCGTTTTGATCGGGATTCGCTGCTGTTTCCTTGAGCATGCCAGTTTCACGTTCACACGCACCAATCCGCCTCCTGCCCCGAAGCAGGCTCACTCGCGCAATGATGCCGGGTTTTCCTGACCCCTGGAAAATCAAGAGTTTTCCTGGCACTTCTGCTTCAAATGCGTGATTTCGTCTATCTGGACAGCCCATCTTTCGCAATGATTGCGATTAGGGCCGTCTGAACGCTCTGTGCTTTTTTTTTTTTTAAAGCTTCCGGTTTGAGTGCTTGAGCAAACATGCGCTTAATAAATCCATTTAACATTTGATAATGGATTTATTAAGCGCATGTTTAGTCAAGTGCTCAAACCGGAAGCTTTTTTAAAAAAAAACGCACAAAAGATGGCCCTGGAGGTGGGAACAAGAGGCGGGGGCTCTGGCAGCCTGGATGGGGCCGGCAAGAAGGATGGTGGACACAGCGGACATGGCAGAGCCTGTTTTCGTGGGGCAATGGCGGCAGCAGCGGCGGCGGCCCCCCCCAAAGTGTCGGCAGAAGCAGCAGCCGCCTGAGCCTCCCCCGTGGCCAGCAGGATCGCCTGGAGGGACAGCGCAGCAGCAGGCGAGCGGGTGCTGTAAGAGAGGGGCTGGCTGCATCTAGTCAGCCCAATGCGAAGAAAAATGTTCCCGATTTAAACAAAGCGGGAACAAAGCGCAATTACCTTTGCAGTGACCAGAACCTAAGGTACGAGCTTCCTCTTTTTAAGTGCCAGGAAGCAAAAAAGTGCCAGCTAAAGATATCCTCTGTTTCCAATCTTTCAACAAGAAGGTTAGAATCCTTGGTTCCGCAAATTTCAAATGGACATCCAAAGGTTTAAATTTAGACAACAATGGGAAAATTAACAGCTGTCTCTCCATAGCTTATTCTGAAATAAAAGAATATTAATATTTAGTAAGAGTCTGCTACTAGATTCCTGTTTTGTTTTTGCTGCCACAGACCAAGACAGCTAGCCATGTGGAATTATAACCAATCTAGGTATCTCTAGGGAAGAGAGAGCTCATCCTGGGGTATTCTGGCTATCTGAAAAGACTTTCTACCCCTCTGGTATAATTTTATTCAGGAGCTCAGTGTGGCATATGTGCTTCTCCCTTCCCCATTATCTTCGCAACAGCACTGTGAGGTAGATTAGGCTGAAAGAGAATGGCCAGCCAGCTTCATATCAGAATTTGAACCTGGGTCTCTCAGATCCTACTCTAAGGGCTAAACTACATGTTATGATTTTTAACATGTAGTGTTTGACTTTTTCTCAATCACACATTAGCTGCAGAGGAACTCATTTCCCAAGTGCATGGGACCCAATTCAGATGAGGACCATGACACAGGGGAGAGAAGGGGCTTCATTCTCCCCTCATGACATTTCCTTGCCCTGAATTAGCCCCCCAGGAAAGTTATTTGCCCCGTTGGGTGCTTCACATGTACTAATGGGTATAGGTGCTTCCTGGAACTGCCTCCCATTTAACCCTGCTAAGGATAATAGTTAGAGCTTAAAGCAGAGACTAAAATTGATTCAGGCTCTGAAAGATGACTCAGTGATTGCAAACATCAGCATTTTCCTGCTGTGCCTGTGCTTAACTTCCCTTTGCGAGTATGCTTAAAAACAAAAATTCAACATAGCAAAGGTGCCCATCTGTTGGACTAGAGATGCCGCTATTTCTGCTTTAGTTTTTAACATGTGCCCAAGCCACGTGAACACTCTCTGCTGAGCACAAGGGAAAAGGGGGTAGTGATAGCCACTTCCTTAGATGGCTTTAAAAGGGCAAATTTATTACCAACGTGGATGGCTAAGTGGAACCTCCATTTTCAGAGATTGTACTTTTCCTTCTAGTGCATCCATGATGAAATGAATCTGACTATCCCTGTGTTTTGATCCTCCTTTTTCTAACAGCCTCCGATTTTCAGTGGCTTCCCCTCAAAATGCAAGGCAAGCTGGTTGACCTTGTGAGCCTCCTGAGAGGGCCAGTTGGGAGGGAATTCTGGCTGTAACCCTCTCCTTCAGTTCTTTCCTGTTCATTCTTCCTCCAATGGCTTGATTCCGATTCAGAAAGGCCCAAGCAGAGCAAGGCCAAACAGCACAGATGGTGCCAGCAAAACATCTGTGACTGAAGTCTGCAATGTCCAAGCTATACAGAGAAAGTCTGGAGGGCAGCATGGCCAGCCCAGACAACATAGAACGGACATTTCTGTAGGGATGAGAAGCCAGGGTATCTCTCCAAACCAGACTGTAAGCATCACAGGTGTCCTACAAGGTTACTTCGGAGTATTGAGTTGGCACCAAGTAAGGGACACTCATCAGCTCTGCTCGTTTGCTCATTTTGGATCTGGACAGCCACTGTACCAGCCCAGGAGGGGATTAAAAAGAGAGAGAAAGAAGAAGGAAAATCATTTACATGTTTATCCAGAAAGTTACTGAAAGGGAGGGAGGAAAGGGGAGGTGAGCAAAGAGAGGCCTGGTATCATAATCAGCTGTGATTCTCTGTGTTAGGAACTAGAATGGTTTAGGTTGTTAGGGTGTCATAAAACCTAATATGGGTATCGTCCACATGCCAATGCAAGTGTGTGAACACTCAGGGACCATCCAGTGCTCAGCCAGCCTGCCATTCTCACCTGTTGCAAGTGGGGAGGATCATTTTGAACTTTCACAATGTCTTGTAAAGGTTCTTTTGTAAGAGGTCTAGGTTCTTTTGATGAAAAGTATATCAGGGAAAATCAAAACCCTCTTTGTTTTTAAACTGCTTTCGCAATGTAAATGAAGTTGGTAGAGAAGAGTCTCCAGGAACAGGGGTAGCATTTCATTTGCCCCAGATCTTCTTAGGTCCAGTCTGCAATGCTCAAAGCTCCAATGGAGTGATAAGGTACAACTAGAAAAGAATCAGCTGAAGAAGGTCCAGGGGTAAATGAAATCCTTTACATCTTAATGAGTTGCCCATGTTATATCTCAAGAATATCTGACACCACTGACTCCATGGGGTGAACATCTCAGTGTGAGTAAGGTCCATTCTGTGTGCAATTAGTTTTATGTATATTTTTAATTAATGGAGTGCTCAGTTCGAATTATACCACTGAAGAAGTCTTATTGCCAAAATGCATTTGGTATTCGTTTTTGCATATGGAGACATTATATGCCTTTTAACCTGTATTTATATGATTGGACATTAGGTCCTTATATGCTGAACCATAGGACTGTTGTTTTTAAACGATATTTTAGCACTTGCAATTGTATTATTAAACTATGTATTTCGAATCAGACTTGTGGACAGAAAGATACAGTTTTGTAATGGCCAACAGTGTCCGTTTGCTGGCAACATGGTGCTCCAGCACTTAATGGTGAAATGAACCTGGTTGCTCGCCAGCACAAGCTTACATAGTTTAGCAATCCACTGGCACAATTTTTAGAACTCCAGAAAAATACCTAACAGGAAGAATAATCACAATGCCTCCCCAATATGGGGCTGCCAGCCTTTCCCTTCCCTCTTAGGAGGCATTGTGATGATTCTTCTTGGTTTGGAGATGCTGGTGTGGAGGGGGGACTAGGCCTTCTTTCTGTCCTGCCCCTCCTTTCACTACCTTTCCTGATAGACAGGAGTCTTGTGGCATCTTAAAGAATAACAGATTTACCTGATGTAACTTTTTCTGGAAGAACCAGCATAGCGCAGCAGTTTGAGTGTTGGGCTAGGATCTGGGAGACCCAAGTTTGAATCTCCCCTCTGCCATGGAAGTGGGCTGCATGACCTTGGGCTACTTACATACCTTTAGCTTAACCCACCTCACATAGTTTAATTTGGAGAAGGGGAGAATGTTGTAAGCTGCTTTAGATCCCCATTAGGGAGAAATGTAGGGTATAATGTAAGTAAATAACATAAATAAATAAAAACAATAAAAGCCACTTTGTCTTTAACAGCCAGTGAGGATCCTCCCCCCCATCTGTAGTTCCTTACTAGGAAAAGCTGTGCCTATTGAATTTCTAGCTAGCCAGCAGCTCTTAAAGGGACAGAATCCCTGCCAGAAAGCAGCTTGAAGCCCCTGTTTCTATGCTTAGGGAAAAAGAGTAACACAGCAGACCCTGGTAAACATGGGTGGTGAGGGAGTTTATTCAGCTGCCAGTGGCAAATTCACTACCCATGTGAAATGTGCTGTTCTCAACTTTGTCCTGCACCAGTGCTGACCTAACCACAATTAAGAGAATGAGTCCTGAGAGTTGTGATTGTACATTCTCTTCCCAGGGTGGCTTCCTTTCATCCTGCTCTCACTGACCTTCTGTCTTATTGAGGATTACATTCATACCAACCTTAGTGCTAACAAAGGTTCTCACGGGAAGCTGGCTAGCAAACCCTGGTAACTGCTTGTGTGAACTCTTCCAATGCATCCAAACTATCACTCTCCCTTCCTCCAGTCTGTCTTCTCAACATCCCACGTGATGTAAGTTAGTCTGAGAAATCAACTGGTCAGAGGTGACCTACGGAGTTCCATGGAGCGATGGATTTGAACCTGTGTGTTCCTAAACCAACATTCTAACCACAACACTACATTGTACTAAGGATCTCAGTCCAAGTACTCCATCCACTAGACACTGCACTGTGTAGAAGACTGTAACCTGCTTGCATTAATTTACTTGGCATTTACTTTTGGGAAAGCAGGAAACACCACAGCACCCCTGCATTTTATAATAGATTTAATAGATATGAGTCCCTTTGGGAGCCAGTTTTGGTTGCAAAAAATTAGGAAAAAAGATAATATGTAACTATCTCATTTCTCACTGATTTAAGAATTCAAAGGGTATTTGTTATTGTTAAATTTTTACCAGGAAAAAATAATTGTCCTAAAACAGGTTCTCAGTTGTCCAAAATATACCTCTGCAGTTGCAGCTTGTGATGGCAGTCTGATACACGTGTGTTTTCCCTACTTGAGTGCAGTAGAGACAAAATGGAAAGGGACTTGTGCCGCTTGCTGCACTGCTTTGAAAGAGGCCTGGGGTGCCAGGAGGAAAAGAAGATCATTTTCTCTGGTTCCTGGGTAGGGGCAGCTGCACACACACACACCCCAAATCTGTTGCCTGAGGTGATTCTTGCAGCAATCCATTATATAGCCAGCCCTTTGTGGCCCAAACTACCTGGCAGATCGAACTCCAGAATCAGATCTCCTTGTGCTTTCTTGATGGCTAAAAGGTGGGGCGGAGGGGACAACTCAAAGAACTGGATCAGAATTGCAGGACTGGTTGGGGGCTTTAGTCCTTGCCCCTCTATTATGTACTGAGATTGAGGCAGCGTTTTGAACAATTGATTTGTTTATTTAGCTCAGAACACAACAACAGTCCTCATAGAACGATCCAACTATATACATTTTGAACTAGTGAGGCCACACCCCCTAGTACAATAATGTCCAATCACAATAGAGAGTTTAGGACCAATAGGAGTCATTCCTGCCAAAGATCAGAGTCTTTCCTGATTGGTCTGTCAAACCCCAGCGACCAATCCTACTGCATGTTTTAGAATCCTAAGAGTCTATGGAGGGTGTGTCTGAAGCTCCGGTTAGCTAACTTATGCAATACAACTTAAGCAAATACATAACTCTCTCCCTCTCCACTCTGCTATTTCCCCATTAGAAATTTCTTACCACCTTCCTAAGGTGCTGTGAGCTATGGTAGAGAGAATAAAAAGAATCATATCCATCTTTTTTTTTCTTTTCTAAAGTAGTGGCTCATAGCACCTTGGATGGATATGTATTTTTTCTTTGGGGAACAGCATGGAAAGAAAACCCTCCTCCAGGAGTGTGGCTCCCAATCCATTCCACCCCTACCATGATGTTTAAGAGATTCAGCCATAGATTTCTGACTAAACATGTCAATAGTGTTTGCAGCCCAGGGCATAGGCCAGAATGCTCATTTGCATTACAAATGTCTCTTAGGAGTGTGGCAGATACTGTTCCTGCCTGTTCCACAAATGCTACGTTTGCTCGGATTACCAATTTCTGTGTTTTTAGAAGCAGATAGATTTGCAGCAATTACTAAATAAATGATAATGCTTAGCTCTGTGCCAGGAAAAACTTCATTTCACTGACATTTCCAAAGTCAGCTGCTGTTTAAGGGCACAGGAGCAACCTGAGCTAAGGCTTTTTGGTTGTCTGCTTGGTCAGTTGGCACTGGCCTCCACTTGTGAGTGTGATAGTAAAAATTGTCAAGGGGGAACTAATCTCTGCTGTGTGATTTGGGGCTATGCAAGGACCTGTGCTCAAACCTGCCACCAAGGGAATCCGGCACAAGGAGATAAAGTGGATGTTGTTGCAATGAAAAGGCCGGCAAAGGATTCATAAGTGGTTCTGCAGCTCCTCCATGTGACTCTTCTTGACTGCCTCATCCAGACATCAAAAATCCCCAGCCGTGGTCCCTGTCAGCCTAGGCAGGGAGCTCCAGGCAAAGGAACTGCGGCTGGTGCGACTGTGAAAGCCAAGCCAAGGGAATGAACAGGTTTCTGTTGCCTTGCATTCCCCACTGCTAAACACAATACCAGTGGAACACTTTGGCGCAATATTACCATTAGACCAAATGAGAGAGATTAACACAGATCAAGCAGCACAACCACAAAGTTATTTGTTGCCTTAGTACATGGGAAAGAAATTAAAAGCTGAAGCAGCCAGTTAGAGAGGTTTTCTGTGAAGCTCAAATCCCTTCTTTTTGAGCCTGTCTCATGCTAACTGGACTGAGAAATTCCTGGAGATTTGGGGGTGAAGCATGGGGAATGGAGGAGTCACCGTGGAATATAAGGCCATACAGTCCACTCTCCAAAGCAGGCTCCACCTGGAGGCTGCCAAGCCTATTGCATGCTATACCCACATCTACCCAAGTACCCACTCCCTGGTTTGGGAAAGGTTGCAGCAAAGCAAAGGAAACACATAATGTGGTCAGTAGGGGGACAATCTGAGCACTCCATCATGTGTGATGATTCAAGTCTCTATCAGGTCAAAGAGCCTCAGAGCCTTTTCTGACACAACCCAGGTTTCCAGTAGTTGTTGTGCCAATTGTTTTGTGAGCCATGTTTGGGGCAGAATGCTCATTTGCATTACAAATACCTCTCTTACTCTACCCCTCCACACACTACACATAGGGTTGCCAACATCCAGGTGGGGCCTGGAGATCCATCAGAATTACAACTGATCTCCAGACTGCAGTGATCAGCTTCCTGGAGAAAAAGGCAGTTTCAAAGGATGGACTGTATGGCATCACATTCCCACTGAGTCCCCACCCCCAGTACTCTCCTTAAGCACTCCCCCCAAATCTTCAAGAATGTCCCAAGCCAGAGTTGGCAACCCCAAGTCCTGTAAAAATGTGCACTTTCTCATTCACACAACCTGCAAAGGCATTTTACCTGCAGTCTTTCCCAAAAGATCATATCAAAGCAGGTTTGGGAAAGACAACAGCAGTGGGAAAAACACAGAAAGTAGATAATTATGGACTGACATTGTGTGGATGCTAAAAAAACCTCCCTCCAGTTTAGACATGAAGCCAGAGCAAAACCTCCATGTGCAAGTAGTCCAAATAACAGGAGTAAAAAGAAACCAATACAAAGGATATTAAAATTCAATACAAATATTCCTTGGGGTGGGGGATTTGCAGTTGACTCTGGACTCAGACACAAAGGAAGGGTGCCTGGCTGCCTTCCGGCCCCCTATGGATTGCCTCAGCAATAACAGCTGGGATTTGGATGGAGGGGGGCTTCTCAGCTGGAATGGGCTCCAAACATGCTGGGGGGCCAGCCTGCTTCCTCTATTCCCCCTAATAGTCACCTGTCTTTCAAGCTAATGCTCAAAACTGGGCATTTGGTTTCTAAGTGCAAAAACCTGTCCTTGTACTCCAAAAGTTGAGGGTTTTTTGTATCCGCCCACATCTTTATTCTCCCATTTCCTTTTGTGCTGGAATGCATTGCCCTCAAAGTGTGTCTGCTTATATATATAATGGCAGTGACGGAGGGGGCTTGTGGCTAAAAGCCAGCACAGCTGGGGGCAGGGCCCGTTGAAAGGTCTCCATTTGTCGGTAATTCTAAAAGCTGTTATGGAACTGGAGGAGCTGAGCTCAGCAGCCACACTGCGGAAGAGAAGCCAGAGCCATTAAAAGGGCTGCTGATGAAAACTGACCGGGTGGGTGCTCAACTCTGTGCAGTCCAAACTGCTGAATATATCTTGCCAAGGAAGAAACCGGCCCTGCAAACCCACAATTCCTTTCATGCGGACAAATGTCCCAGCCTGATGCACGAGTAGTGTTTGGGAATCAAAATCAGAGATAAGATTTGTCCCCGCTGGGATTCCTGTAGCTGGACTTTGATAATCTTCCATAGGCTTGCCAACTCCAGTTTCAGAAGTTCCTGGAAATTTTGGTGTGGTGCCTTAGAAGAATAGAGATGGTATTGGGAGGGAAATTAGGGGATATGTGATACCACACAGTCTGCCCTCCAAAATTACTGTTTCCTTCAGGAGAACTGGTCTCTGTCATCCGGAGATCAGTTGTCAGTCAGGGAGATCTCCAGGTCCCACCAGGAGGTTGGCAACCCTAGCCCTGCACAGCAAGCTCTGTATTGTTAGGTCATCTCCACATTCTGTATTCAGGAAGGAACTGGCTATGTTTTTAACCTGTATGTTGTTTTTACCTTACTGATGGCACAGTTGTATTGTTTTGTGTCCTTGCAACTTATTCTTGTGTTAGCTGCCTGTGGTTATTCATCTGTTTCTGGGTGCAATTTGAAGTGCTGGTTCTTGCCTTTCTGGCCCTAGATGGCTTGGGGCTGGGGTATCTGAAGAACCACTTCTCCCACGCTGTCCAGCCTACCCATTAAGATACTTCTCCCAAGTTTGTTCTCTGTGCCCCGACCTTCACGGATAATGTGGGTGGCAAATAGAGATGAGGCATTTTCAGTGGCAGCGCCTCCCCCTTGAGTCTCAGCTATAGGAATGGACATGTACTAGGGATGCCAATTTCCAGGTGGGGATGGGGAATCCCCTGATTTTTGGGGCTCCCCCAGACACCAGCCAGCTGGGTGGCAGGGGGAAGCCCCACCCCCAACAGTCATCCATGGCCCCACTTGAAAAGAGCAGGCACCATGTGCACCTGCCCCACAAGCTGCAAATTGCAGGACAGGCACACAAGGCGCCCGCCACTCCTGTCCTGCAAGTGGCAAAATTGTGGCTTGCAGGACAGGGACACAGAGCACCCGGTCTTTTCAAGCGGGGGCTGTGCATGTCTGCCCTGCAACCGGCAAATTCACAGCTTGCAGGGCAGGCGTGCAAGGTGCCTGCTTTCCCCCCAACCATTTAAAGGGAAGGTCCCCCCCACCAGGGAGAAGATGGGACCTGGCAACCCTAGCATGAACTGGGAAAATGTGATTCAGTTTGCGGTTTGTGGCGTGCCCAGTTCACAAACCATGAACACAACCTTTTAGATGCTAAACTAATTGATTTGGTTTTTGAGATTTGTGATGCAGTAGAATGCCCCCCCCCGGCATGCTAGAGACACCAACCTCACAGGAGATCCCTGGGTGACTCTCCTCTACTTGCCCTCCAAGTTTGGTGAGGATTGAATATATGGGGTCCAAGTTATGGCCCCTCAAAGAAGGTGCCCCCAAGAAAGTGCTTTCTGGGGAAATGATAGATGAAGGTTCAGAAGGTTCAGGAGTGTATAGAATGGATTGTGCAAGCTAGAGACACCAAACTCACAAGGGGTATCCACTTGACTCTCCTCTACCAGGCCACCAAGTTTGGTGAGGATTCAATCTACGGGGTCTGAGTTATGCCCCCCCCAAGAAGGTGCCACCATCCTCCATTGTTTCCAATGGAGAGAAAAAAAAGCAGCAAAAAGCCCCCAAGGGCTATAGAAGCCCCACAGAACAGAATCAAAGTCCCAGAGAATCTCTGCAGTAAATACAGAATGTGGGGAGCATTTTTGCAAGCCCAGCCACCCTGAGCCTGCCTCGGCAGGGAGGGCAGGGTATAAATTAAACAAACAAACAAACCAGTGCTACTGTGGCAGTGCAAACCCAACAGGATTAAGGACAAGCCACAAAAGTGCTTTTGGGGGAAATGTCAGGCACAAGTTCAAAAATCTCCAGAATGGACCCGTGCAAGCTACACACACCAAATGCACAGGGAACCTCACCCTGCCGCCTGCTCCTCTACAATCTCTTCATGTTGGGGATGGATAACATTTCTGGGGTCCAGTTACAGATCCCAAATAAAGATCTCCCACATTTATACTCTCTCCCCCCCACACCCAAGTGTGAACACCTCTGTGTACCTCAAGGGTGAAACTGGGTGCAAAGGTTACTTATTGTGAGGGGAAGAAGTCCTCCACCCCCTGTGTACCACAGGCCCCCATCCCCAGGCACCAAACTCATCCTGCCAGTCCACTGGAATCCAGCCCTAGCAGGGCATCACCAGGGGACTCAGAGCTTCCTTCTGCTGACCTGTTCCTGGGGCTCTCCACAAAGGCAAAAAGAGTTCTTAGCAAATGCCCAGAGACACTAGCAGTTGCTAACACTCTTTGAAGAGGAGGACTCTGACAGCAATGATTCGGGGGGAACCCACAGTTTGGAAACATTTCCACACCCTCCCCAGTGGACCCCTGTGTGGCAGAGTGCCAGGTGTGCCACGCCCATGTCCAGAGGGGCTCAATGCCCCAACAGTAGTCTACCTCCATCCTCTGAAGGCCCCTACAAAGGATGCATGATAACCCAATTATGTTGCCACTGGAGGAAAGAGTGGCAGCCAGTGGGAGGAAGAAGAGGCCCACTCCTTCTCGGCAGGGAGAAGCGGAGGGTGAGCAGGAGGCCCCTCCAAGAAAGGCTCCCTGCACTCGGGCTACCATGGGTGGAACATCAAGGCAGGCCACCCTCCAAGAGCTCAAAAGGGCTATGTGGAGGGCTCTGGATGGCCAACTCTTCTCCCTCGTGGAGGACTTAGCCTTTCGCCTGCTGTAGTGGTGATGGTCAAGCCTCAGCTATCTAGAGCACACAGCAGATCCATGCACTTCACAGTGGAGCAGCAAGCAGGACTGTCGGTGCACGGCCCAGGCCTACAGAGGGGACAGTCCCGCCACTGGGCTACATAGTGGTTCTGCTCCCTGTGCAGGGGATGGATGCAGACCACATGGCGCAAAATATCATCACCATATGATACAGAGTAGCCTGGGTGGGTGGCAGCAACATCATCCATGGCTACATGGTCACAGACACCAGCACCAACATGCTGGCAGAGGTGAAGTGTGTGCACCTCAAGAACATTGTCTGCCTGGTGCACATGCTGCAGCTGGTGGTGAAGGATGCTCTGGGCCTGGGGAGCACTGTCAAGGCCATCTGGGATACTGTCCCCCTTGAGATGCAGTCCTTGCCCAAGACCTGCTGACACCTGGCCACTCACTTCTCATGCAGCATCAAGTCTGCCCGTCTGCTGTGCAAGAGGCAGGGGGAGGGTGATGAGCAACTTGCATGTTTGGTGGAGCAGAAAAGCACGGCACAGAATGTCATCCTCCTCTGTGACCATCCTGCACATGGAAGACGAGCTCAGCATGAGCTCCAACAACTGGTTGACCCTCTCCCAAATGGTGTGTGTCCTCAGGTCCTTCCAGGACACCACCACCATGCTGTGCACCCATATGGCCAACCTAGGGCAAGTCATCCCCCTGATTTGAGGGCTGGAGCCAGCAGTTCTCCCACAGTTCAGGGCCTTGGCAGAAAGGTTGCAAGTGGGCATCACCACCAGGTTGTATCTGTCTGCAAGGAAGGGGAGTACAAGCTGGTCTGTATCTGAGACTTCTGGATAAAAGGCAGCACTGCTCTCCTGAATGTGCAGCTTTTGCAATGGAAGTGTGAACTTTTCAAAGAAGTGCAGAGGCTGCAGGCTAACAGACATGGCCAGAGGGAACAGCGGGTGGAAAAGGCTGGGGGAGGAGGAGTCACAGCCCAGCACTTCTGCCTCAAAGAGTCCAACCCCACTACTCTTTGTCATTATTGAACTGGAAGGTCAACAGCAGCAAGGATGCCAGGCATGCAATGGTGGACGATTTGGCAGAGGCGATGGTGAGGGAGTACCTCGCCAAGTCCTCTGCACCTACCGATACTGATCCCCTGAAGTACTGGTCACACAAGGCCATCATCCAGCCCAATCTCTTTTGCATAGCCATGAGCCCTGAGTCTACCTAACACCCAAACCCCAGCAGGTGAGAGGAGTTCACAGTCACAAGGGTATAAAACGTGGGTCCTCAGCTGAGGCACTCAGCATGAGCAGAGACATATAGTGGCTCAGAGCCCTGAGCCCACCTAATACCCAAACCCCAGCAGGGGGGAGGTGTTCACAATCAGGAATAATGAATGTGCTCGGTTTTAACATGTTGCCTGTCTTTCTGTCTAACTGCCAACAGCCAACAGAGGAGAAGCTGCAGAGCTGAGCTGATACATAGCATTCTGATCCCATAGAGCAGAATGGGAACTCTGTTATTGGCAGCCAGCAATGCCTGTTAAGCTTTGGAGGTCCCCTATTAGTGTCTCCAAGTCTGGAAAATTCCATCCCCTCTGTTGCTTTGAAGTTTTGTAAACAGTTTTTAATTGAGTGGACAGTCTGTCTGGAAATGTTTCCATTCACGCACCACCACAAACTGCCACAAACAGCATAAAAGTTCATGGATTGTTCGTGCTGGTCACCCTGCCACAAACATTGCTTTGCAAACCATGAATGGTCCAAAATTTGTGATAAATTTTAGTTTGTGAGCTGGTTCATGCCCACTCCTACTTAGCTAGTGCCTACCTTACCATCATTTAGACCCAGGCCAAAATATTTCTTTCTACCCAGACTTCCAGGCAACGGATGCCCTCATTTTTAAAGTTGTTTTTATGGTCTTTTATGAGCATTAGTTGGGCTGCAAATTGTTTTATGCTCTGGAGTTTTTTTATTGGCTAGATTTTTAACATTTCAATTTTTAAAATTATTTTATAATTTTACTTGTTTTATGTTGTGAGTTTCTCAAGTAGGTCTCTGAAGAGGAAGCATGTAAATGTTGTAAATAAATGTATTTTTAGAAAAGTATTTTGGCACACAAACACCTTGTTTTGATATCTTTTTCACTGTAGCTTTTAATTTCTGCATTGTAACACATTGTGCCTTTTTCCAGGGATCCCCAAATCTCAGGGTTGCAGCAGTCCCCACCAAGGGGACTTGAACAAGCAAAGAAAAATAACCTGTGATGCCAGAGAAAGGAGCAAACATGGCCCCCAGCACCATTTCTGGTGGCAAAAATGCTGCAGATAGATGCCTCTCCCTCCAGCATGCCCTGTCTGCAGCCAAATCAGAGAAACAGAGCTTTTAAAAGTAGTAGTAGTCTTCTTCCCCTACTATAACCTATAACCATGAGTAAGGTTGGGAACCTGTGTCCTGACACATGGATTTTGGCCTGCAATCTTCTGCTGCAGCGGGAACCAAAATAGCTGCAGCTCTCCCCATTGGTTTCTGTCACTCACACAGACCCTTCATCATCTGCTGTGCGACACATCTGGATTCCTGCTTACCACAGCAGATGAGGGAGAAGAGCAAACAGACAGCTGGGGAAGATGGGAGGGGGGGAACAAGAGCTGCCTTGCCTCCTCTCACTTGTGCCCATTTGCCAACAGGGTTCTCGCTCTCTCTCTCTCTCTCTCTCTCTCTCTCTCTCTCTCTCTCTCTCTCTCTCTCTCTCTCTCTCTCTCTCTCTCTCTCTCTCTCTCTGTTTTCCTGCTGTTTTGGCCAGTGGGTCTCAAGAGTCTCTGACTATTTACTTCTTCAGACTAAGTCAGCCTCCTGAACAACTGTTTTGCAAATGGCTTCCCAGCACTTCCACCTGCCTTTTGAAAGTCCCTCCTTGAGGCTCACTTCTTTGGTGAAACATTTCCTTCAATATTTTATTTATCTTCATTTAACCCCACTTTCTCCCCACTGGGGACCCAAAGTTGCTTATAACGTTTCATCTTCGCAACAATCCTGTTAGGGTGAGGGTGCACAACTGGCCCAGGATCACCCACCCAGCAAGTTCCATGGCAGAGAGGGGAGTCAAACTTGGGTTGCGCAGATCTGAGTCTGACATCCTAACCACTATATCATTTTGGCTCTCAATAGAAGAAGCTGCCATATACTAAATGAGACATTAGTCCATCTCACTCAGTGTTATGACAGGTAGCAGTTCTCTGAAAGCAAGGTCTCCATTGGATTCCTTCCAAGCCCTCTTATGTGAAATAATTTCAACTAGAAAAGCTGGGAATTGAATTTATGATCTTCTGCACATACTGTACCACTAAGCTGTGGCCCTTTCCTAGTGGTACTACCCTCTCTTCACCTGCCTTCTGTGTTAAACATATGAGACTGCCTGCTATGAATTCAGAAACCCTTGGTCTTACTGGCAGTGGCTGTCCAGAGTCTTGGGTACTAGTCTTTAGTATCACCTCTTATCTCTTCCTTTAAAACTGAGATGTTGGGGGACTGAACCTACTGAAACTTCTGTATGCAGAGGAGCTGCTCTATCAGTGAGTCTGGCCCCATGCCAAAGGAACAGCCTCTATAACCCTTCTGGGCAACAATCAGGATAGGACTTGAATCCACACCCATCTAGTTACAGAGCAGCCAGGAACTTCCCATGGGCCGCTGAGGGCGGTCATATTACCTTGCCAGCTAACCAGAAGGACCGTCTCCTCCCATACTATCCATCCCACAAGGTCTCCTTCCCAGGCCCTGCTCTCTGTGTCCCTGCCTTCAGAGGAGAGATAGGTGGCAAGAGACAGGGCATTTTCTGTGGTTCACCATGGCCTTTAGAATGCTCTCCCCTTCCTCGAAGCTCACCTAGGCCCACGTGACTGGCATTTAAATCCAGGCCCAAACATTTCTTTTTACCAAGGTTTCTAACAGAGGGGGTTCATTTTTTTATGATCTGTTTCTAACACTAACCATATTGTGAAGTTCTGTCAGAGGGGACTTCTGAAAATCCACTGTCTGCTCAAAACAGTTTCAGGTGAGCAAGGCCCACCATTGCCACCCAACCCTCAGTGGATTTTGCTGCAGGAGCCAAACATGGCTACCTTTCTGGCAAATATCTAGTGGCAAGCTTGATGTCAAAGAGCTTGCAGGAGCGGGGTGATATCAGGAGATGAGGACAGTAGCCATCCAGAGGGGCTGATCGCACCACTGCTCCAGGAAAATATCCCTGATGATTCAAGCACTGAGTGGGCTGGGCCTGGCGTTGGTTAAAACTGGCTCCACAGAGCATCACCCTGCTGAGGCTCGAAAAAGCTATGGGTTGCGAAAGGAAGTTTGAGGGTCCTTTGTATCCAGGGAGATGGGTGACCCAGGAGTAAAAAAGCAACCCAAGGCAGTCATTTTTCCCACTGGGGCCCAAATTGTTCAGAGTTATCAGCAGAGGCAGAAACGCTCCACCATTTCCTGTCTGTGTGCAGAATGCAGGCTCCTGAGGGAAGGGATTAAGAAGGATTATATTATTATTGGTTATCACTGAAAAGAGGTGGGGGACAAGCACAAGAAACCTCTGCTGCTGGGAATTCTGCCTAATCAGAACAATTATTAGCTTTTTTCCTTCTCCCAACTTGCTCAGCAGCATGGAGAGGATGCCTCCAGCAGGCACCCACATGTCTGTCTGGCTCCCATCTTTCTTCTCTTGGCTAAGGGCTTATCGGAAAGTTTGGTTAAAAGAGACTCCCTCCACAGGACCAAAATGAAGGGTTATCTAAGCAGCCCTGGATATGCCAATATTGTAACACAAGTGAACTGATGTCTTAAGTAGTGTTCTGTGTTAAGAAGTGATTCTTGTTTTGAGATATGGCCCCATCCTTCAGTGATGTAATTTCGATAAAAGCTTGAGGGTAGTTAGTTGATTTGCAGAAGCACTGGGAAACTCAAGCAATAATGCCATCTACACAGCTGGAGTGTCAGTAGTGCACCTTTATGCTACCAAATTTGCAATGTGTACCATCAATTATGGCTGGTCTCTGGAACTTTCGGTTGTTAGGGTTTGCCATATCAAACTGGAAACTAAGGAGCATGAGTTGCTGTATGACAGGAGTCCCCAAATTCTCTGAGTCTATGGACACTTTTAGAATTAATGAGAAAGGGTCATGGTAGGTACCAACACAAAATAGTCAACATGGGACAAATCACAAAGTGCCTAATGGGGGTGGCAATCACAAAATGTTGGGAGGATCAAAGACACCATCTCTATATGACAGGGGCAGTTATTTCCAACTGGGTGCTCCCTGCAGACCCAAAAGTAATGCCTCTTCAGGTCTTCTTCTGAAGCACTTCCTACTCCAGTGAGGTAGAGGAAGATCACAATTGTCTCTTTGCTTTAGGGAAGAAGCAAGCAAGTGCCAGGAAACATGTCAGCCCACGGACATCACACTGGGAATCATAGCTCTAGTATTTCTACCTGTATACTCATTCTCACACTCTGGATGTTGGCAGTTACTACTCAGCCTGTGCTCCTTCACAAACATACACAACATGCATGTGGTATGAATGCATTTTTCTGTGTCTTTGATGCCATGATGCTGGAAATCACAGCCACAGAGCAGTGGCTATTAGCTATGATAGCTAAAGATGGCCTAATTCTGAGTAGCAAGTATTGGGGACAATAAGTCCAGAGAAGACATTTGCTTTTGTGTCTTTCTTTTGAGCTCTTTAGGAGTCTGTGCTAATTGTGGGACTCGAGAGAGACTGTGGTCCAGCAAAGGCAGTTCTGTGTCTCTTTTGCCTTTCAGAAGGTGCCAGTTGAGAGGGATAGATCCACGTTGGCTCTGCCCATGACATTATTTGATTCATTCAGTGGCTAGGGATACTCAAACACCCCCTGCTTTGGCCCACATCCTGTTTGCCTGTTGTGATCAGGAAGATGATGTTTTGATGGGCTGTTTGTCCATCAGCCTGTTCATGGTTGTTTGGCAGGTTGCTTAAAGTATTCCCACCCAACAGTACAATGCAGTTGACTTTTTGCATATGAATGTTCTTGCACATCTTGATAGAGTTCTGCTTACTGCTCTTTGCTGTGCTGCTGCTAACCTCAGTCTGCAATTGTTTAAATAGACAACTAAATCAGTTGCAAATCATATAAACTGGTCATAAATGAACACTTTGCTAAGAAAAAAATCCTACTGTTCAGTGTTCATCTAAGTAGTCCTTAACAGCATTAATGGCTGCCACTTCCTGTGGACTGGCAGTGTTTTTATGCATGTGTGGCTTTGCAAAAACACAGTGCAAACTTGTCCAGCAAGTATCTGTATCATTCAGCACCAGCCTGAACAGACCCCAGACAAACCCAACTCACACCTGATTGTTACACCTGAATGTGGTATAGGCTCGACTATCTAACATGTTCACCAAAAATTTCTGGTATCTGTAGTGCAAACAGAAAATTGATGGTGCTGATCCTGCAGTATTTTCAGTGATGAGTCTCTGATATGTACCCTCTGGCTGGGCTGCCATGTAGTAGAAGGTGCTGGTTACTCCTGGGCTGGAAGGGAGTGAGTGGAGTGGATTGGAGGATTTTGTTTCTCTGTATCTACAACTTCTTATGCCCATAATGAATGACCTGCCTAGCCAGAGAGCTTCCAGGGCAGGAGGAATGCTGCACTGTTTGCAGGAATGCCACTGATCATACTGATAACTCAGCAGGGCTCTTTTTGTAGCAGGAACTCCTTTGCATATTAGGTGACACACCCCTAATGTAGCCAATCCTCCAAGAGCTTACAGTAGCCCCGGCAAGAAGAGCTCTGTAAGCTCTTGGAGGACTCGCTACATTAAGGGTGTGTTGCCCCAGTGTTTTGAGGAAGTGGGCAGGGCTTTTGCCCAGCAGGGCTTGTGACTGGCCGTGCAGATTTTTCAAAACATTGGTTCAGCAGCAGCTGCCACTAGAGGACTAAGATCTTCACTGCATAACTGAAGATAAACTGTGCGTGTGCAAGTAAATATTTTTAAATAATATGTTCATTTTAAAAGGCATCCTGTCAAACAGAACTTCTGCCTGAAATGTTGAAGAGTTACAATTAGAGTTATGCATAACCTCATTCCCTGATTTTTTGGTGGGTTCTGCCTCTTATGACAGCCACTTTGTGATTGATTCCATCTTCCACAGCAACCACTTTGTAGTTGTGCCTACCAGTCTGTGCCAGAATTCCAAAGGTACCCACTGGATCAATAATGGCTCCTTTGATGCTGCTGGGATGCTGCCAGACTGAGCACACGGAAAATGGCCCTCCCCTATTGTCTGTCCCCAATATCTGGTTTTCAGATAGAGAACTTCTGCACATGGAGGCTTGGTGTGCTTAAACTATTTACCTTGATTCCAACCTTATCCGCATGCATTTAAAAAGTATGCTGGTGTGCATCACCACACTCTATGGGAATGAATTCTGTAAGTTAATTGTCAGTTATGTGAGCACTCTCCCTCATGGATCACTGCCTTGTCGTGGCGAGGGGGCTTGCGTGGTTCGATGAGGCTGTGGGCTATGCCGTGGAGGGCCACCCAGGACGGACAGGCCACAGCAGAGAACTCAGACCAAGCGTGATCCCCTGGAGAAGGAAATGGCAACCCACTCCAGTATCTTTGCCAAGAAAACCCCATGGACAGTAACAAAAGGCTAAAAGTTATGACGCCGGAAGATGAGCCCCTCAGGTCGGAAGGTGTCCAATATGCTACTGAGGAAGAGCAGAGGGCAAGTACGAGTAACCCCAGAAAGAGTGAAGCGGCTGGGCCAAAGCCGAAAGGATGCTCAGTTGTGGATGTGTCTGATGGTGAAAGGAAAGTTCGATGCTGCAAAGAACAATACTGCATAGGAACCTGGAATGTAAGATCTATGAATCAAGGTAAGCTTGACGTGGTCAAAAATGAGATGGCAAGAATGAACATTGACATCTTGGGAATCAGTGAACTAAAGTGGACAGGAATGGGCGAATTTAACTCAGAAGACCATTATATCTACTACTGTGGCCAGGAATCCCGTAGAAAAAATGGTGTGGTCTTTATAGTCAACAAGAGAGTGAGAAAGGCAGTATTGGGATACAATCTCAAAAATGACAGAATGATCTCGGTCCGAATCCAAGGCAAACCATTCAATATCACAGTAATCCAAGTATATGCCCCAACCACTGCTGCAGAAGAGGCTGAAGTGGACCAGTTCTATGAAGACCTACAACAGCTCGTAGAACTAACACCAAAAAATGATGTCCTCATCATCATAGGGGACTGGAATGCTAAAGTAGGAAATCAAAAGGTAACTGGAATAACAGACAAGTTTGGCCTTGGAGAACAAAATGAAGCAGGGCAAAGGCTAACAGAGTTTTGTCAAGAGAACACGCTGGTCATAGCAAACACCCTTTTCCAACAACCTAAGAGGCATCTCTACACATGGACATCACCAGATGGGCAACACCGAAATCAGATTGACTATATAATTTGCAGTCAAAGATGGAGAAGCTCTATTCAGTCAGTAAAAACAAGACCTGGAGCTGACTGTGGCTCAGATCATGAGCTACTCATTGCAAAATTCAGACTTAAATTGAAGAAAGTTGGGAAAACCACAAGGCCATTCAGATTTGACCTAGATCGCATCCCCGATGAATATACAGTAGAGGTGAAGAATAGGTTTAAGGGACTAGATTTGATAGACAGAGTGCC
This sequence comes from Gekko gecko, assembly GCA_029375565.1. NCBI lineage: Eukaryota > Metazoa > Chordata > Lepidosauria > Squamata > Gekkonidae > Gekko > Gekko gecko. Next base: position 208,355,565 of record JAPDNY010000005.1, on the reverse strand, counting down.
TGAAGAACTATGGACAGAGGTCCGTGACATTGTAAAGGAGGCAGCACTCACCGCCATCCCAAAGAAAAAGAAATGCAAAAAAGCAAAGTGGCTGTCTGATGAGGCTTTACACATAGCAGAGGAAAGAAGGAAAGCTAAAGGCAATGGGGAAAAGGAAAGATTTGCCCAACTGAATGCAGATTTCCAGAGAACAGCAAGGAGAGATAAGGAAGCTTTCCTGAATGAACAATGCAGAGTAATAGAGGAAAACAATAGATTGGGAAGGACTAGAGATCTCTTCAAGAAAATTGGAGAAATCAAGGGAACGTTCCATGCAAAGATGGCCATGATAAAGGACAAAAACGGTAGGGACCTAACAGAAGCAGAAGAGATTAGGAAAAGATGGCAAGAATACACAGAAGAACTATACAAGAAGGACCTCGACGTCCTTGACAACCACGATGGTATAATCACTGACCTCGAGCCAGACATCCTGGAAAGCGAAGTTAAATGGGCCTTAGAAAGCATTACTAACAACAAAGCTAGTGGAGGTGATGGTATCCCAGCTGAGTTATTCAAAGTCTTAAAAGAAGATGCTGTTAAAGTGCTGCACTCAATTTGCCAACAAATTTGGAAAACACAACAGTGGCCACAGGATTGGAAAAGGTCAGTTTACATTCCAATCCCAAAGAAGGGCAACGTCAAGGAATGTTCAAACTATCGCACAATTGCACTCATTTCACACGCTAGCAAGGTCATGCTCAAAATCCTACAAGCTAGGCTCCAACAGTACGTGGATAGAGAACTGCCAGAAGTACAAGCTGGGTTTCGAAGAGGTAGAGGAACTAGAGATCAAATTGCCAACATTTGCTGGATTATGGAGAAAGCAAGAGAGTACCAGAAAAACACCTACTTCTGCTTCATTGACTATGCTAAAGCCTTTGATTGTGTGGATCACAATAAATTATGGCAGGTTCTTAAAGAGATGGGAGTACCAGACCACCTCACCTGTCTCCTGAGAAACCTGTATAAGGGTCAAGAAGCAACAGTTAGAACCGGATATGGAACAACTGATTGGTTTAGCATAGGAAAAGGAGTACGACAAGGATGTATATTGTCATCTTGCTTATTTAATTTATATGCAGAGTACATCATGCGAAATGCTGGCCTGGATGAATCACAAGCTGGAGTTAAGATTGCTGGGGAAAAGATCAATAACCTCAGATATGCAGACGATACCACTCTGATGGCAGAAAGTGAAGAGGACCTAAAGAGCCTTTTGCTCAGGGTGAAAGAGGAGAGTGCAAAAGTGGGCTTGAAGCTCAACATCAAAAAAACTAAGATCATGGCATCTGGGCCCATCACTCCTTGGCAAATAGAAGGGGAAGTCGTAGAAGTAGTGACAGACTTCACGTTCCTAGGATCCCAGATCACTGCAGATGGTGACTGCAGCCATGAAATTAAAAGACGCCTGCTCCTTGGGAGGAAAGCGATGGCAAACCTAAACAGCATGATAAAAAGCAGAGACATCACCTTGCCAACAAAAGTCCGCATGGTCAAAGCAATGGTATCCCCGTAGTAATGTATGGCTGCGAGAGTTGGACTATAAGGAAGGCTGAGCGCCGAAGAATCGATTCTTTTGAACTATGGTGCTGGAGAAGACTCTTGAGAGTCCCTTGGACTGCAAGGAGATCAAATCAGTCAATCCTAAAAGAAATCAACCCTGACTGTTCCCTGGAAGGCCAGATCCTGAAGCTGAAGCTCAAATACTTTGGCCACCAAATGAGAAGGGAGCATTCACTGGAGAAGACCCTGATGCTGGGAAAGATTGAAGGTCAAAGAAGAAGGGGACGGCAAAGGATGAGATGGTTAGACAGTGTCATCGATGCAACGAACATGAAATTGAGCAAACTTCAGCGGACGGCGGAGAACAGGAGGGCCTGGCGTGGTCTGCTCCATGGGGTCGCGAAGAGTCGGACTAGACTGTGCGACTGAACAACAACAAAAATGTGAGCACTTACTTTGAATGTATAGCAAATGTAGCTTTATTTCTGAGGCTGTGTCCAGGTGACAATTTATAAAAGATTTTGGGGTGGCTTGGTAGAGATGCCAATCTCTGTCTTGTACACATCTACTTTTTTGCGTTCTGTTGTGTTGTGTTCTAGTTTTACAGGGGTGGTTGCTTCCATGGAACCTATTATTAAATGTGTCCCCCTTGCCTTAGAGGTCAGAAGTCAGTGGGGTGGGCAACACTCAGGGTTTCAGTCCCTTCAGAATGGGAAAACACTGGAGATCTGTTTTTGTGCCTTTGCAAGATTTGCTTTATTTATCACTATACAGAACCCATCAGAAGTTGCTTCAAAAATAGGAAGCAAAACCACTGATTCTGCATCAGATTATGTTCATCCACCCTCACCTACATGCCCAGGCTTCCTCCAGTTCAGCTAAACTATCTTTCTGTGCCAATTCAGACTGTCCAGCTGACTCTCTGTCCCCCCTCCAAGTGCTATATTCCAAAAGAGAGAGAGAGAGAGAGAGAGAGAGAGAGAGAGAGAGAGAGAGAGAGAGAGAGAGAGAGAGAGAGAGAGAGAGAGATTCCCATGACATTATGGAAAACATCTCCAGCTATCTGTTAAGGTTAGAGCCACTCTTACCCTGACTCTGGCTGTAAAAGACCCATTAGTTAAGCTGAGCCACAGTAATATGCCCATTGGTCATAATCAAGACAAAAACATTAGTGAAAGAGTTCACACAGGGTTGTCAGGGACTCTCTAACTGTCCTCAGTTTAATCTGTAGTAAATACCAGGTGATGTTATTTACCTCCATGCCATGAAAATCTTCAGCTATACATTTTCATCCTTTAAAAGTCTGTTAAAGAGACATGTTCTCCTCCTGGCCAGTGGGCAATCATAGCAGCAGCAGAGTCCTGTCCGGGTTGCAATCAAGACAGCCCTGTATATAAAAATGAATTTTAAAAAAATGTTTCCTCTTTTTTCAATTAAAAAAATGTTGCTGCTGTCCTACAGTGGTCTTTGTTGCTTCCCAACTCAATATTTCCCGTCCTGCTGCAGGTAGAAGATGCTCCTCTGCTGCTAGGGCTTATGTGTTTCCCAGTCTGTCTTAATCCTAGATGTAGTGAGTAACTTTCTTTGCTTTAATTATCTCAGGAAACTGCAGCAAAATATGGTCCTGCAGTCTTGTCCCTAGAAACTGTTCCTTACGTATGTCTGCACACTGTAGGTGAGACTCATTGGGTGCAGTGCAACCTGTTTAGCCCTCTTAAAGCCAGTAAGGGAGCCAAAGCGGGGGGGGGACAGCTTCAGGGAGTCAAAGCACCTAAAGGAAAAGCAAGGGTGATTGAACACAGGCTGCAAAGCCCTGCAAACAATGTTGCTTTTCTTGTTCCCTAGTTGATTCCTTTCTCACCTGCCATTTTCTTCCGCTTGTATGACCAGAGTAGAAAACTCAGAGACTGGCAACACGCACACACATCCTGTTTTATTCCTATGATGCATAGACCAGATCAGGAGAAAGGAGAATGGGAGATATGGATTTTTTAAATTATGCCCTACTTTTCTCCCTAATTGAGACTCAAAGCAGCTCTCTGTGCCACTTTATCCTCACAACAAAATGCTTCTGAGTTAGGTCAGATTAGGCTGAGGTAGATAACGGGTCCAAGAACACCTGCTGCGTTTTCATGGCACAGCAGGGATTCAAAGCCAGTCATTCCAGGTCCTAGTCTTACTCTACACTATGCCAAGCCAATAGCTTAAAGGGAAGCTTTGGCAACCATCAAATGTTACTTATCTGCTGTTTGCTTCATCAGACATCCACCAAAAGTATGTTTACTGAGAGAGAAAGTGGTATCAAATCTTTTTTTAGTTCTTTCTTTTTTCATGAAAATGTTTTTCTTAACCCAGAGGCGTGTGTGTGTGTCAATTTATAATGAGGTAGAAATTCAGTTTTAAAAAATAGGTACACATGACATACTGGAATGCAGATCCCAGCCAACTTGATTATGCTCACCAAAATGCTACTCCAAATAGATTGCTTTTGAAAGAGGCTGAGGCCTTGGGCTGAAATCACACATGCATTGCAAAGTGCCTTAAAAACACTAGGGAATCTTCCTACCACTTAATGTACATTATCACCATTGACACTTTATGTTTCTCCCAAAGTAAATTGCATTATGTCTCTTTTCAGGTAGCACAGGGGAAGACATGCCCTTGTCTAATCAAAAGGCTGGCCCACAGGCTTCCGGTCTTGGCGATCACCATGGCAGTCATCTTCTCTCGGGGCTCCAGGAGAAGTCTGCCAGCGTCTGTGGCTGGGTGGGGGCGCAAGTGTCCACATCACCCCAGGAGTCCCAGGATGGGACTCCCAGCCAAGGGGCACTAGAGAGCCCCCCCGGCGCACCAAGCCGGAGAAGGGGGGCTCCTCCATGCCCCAACAGGCCCACTGTAGAGCGTCCCGAATGGGAACAAGATTAGCACATCGGAGCAAGCGCACGGTGATCGAGCGAGCATGAATGTGGAGAGACAACCACTGAAAGTGTGAGTTGAGTTGAAGCGAGAAACACCCGCGCATTTGCGTCCCCCTAGCGAAAACGGGGGGGAGGGGACTTCCCCCCTATAAGGACTGCTTGCAAGCGATTTTAAAGCCGGAAAAAGGGGAGGGGCCAGCAAGGGAAAGTGGATGAAGTGAAATAAAGAGTTTGCATGAGCTTGCAAAGAAGAAGTTCCAGAGACTTGGATGAACTTTTGCTAACTGTAAACAATCCCCAAACATGGCGCCGCCGAAAGACGTGAAGGACAAGATACCAAAAGTTAAACCTTCTTCCAGAAGTTCCAGCCCTCTAAGTATGGTGCCTAGACAGGACCCAACTGCGGAACTCCAAAGGTTGCTGTTGGAGGCGCTTCGCCCTCTGCTGGAGAAAATCACAGCTATCGATAATAAGCTTGATGCACAACAAGCGCAAACGACGGTTAACTCAAAGAAAATTGGAAAAGTGGAGCAGGAACTTAAAGAGAGTGGTTCCAACTCGAAAAAAATGAATAAAAAGCTACAGGTGCTTGAGAAAAAGTGCCAAATCGAAGAGTCTCATGTATTACAGCTGCAAATGGAAAGGGCGAGCTATATCTTGAGACTCCAAGGGATTAAAGAGAAGAGAGGGGAGAATGTGAGACAAATCGTTGGGAGACTTGTTGGCCCCTTTGGCGGATATGGCATTGGATCAACTTCAAAGCGAAATAGATATGGTCTTTCGATCGTATTCGGAGTATATCAGAAAGGGTAATCTGCCCGGGGAAATTTCTGTTAGATTCTCCCGAAGGAGAGTAAGAGATCAACTACTGAAAGCAACCAATGGGACTACCTTGAAGTGGAGAGACAAGGAAATTAAAGTTATGAAGGGCATTCCATTTGAGATAAGAAGAAAGAGGAGGAAAGACAGAGACTTGGTGACATTTTTACAAAGCCAGAAGTTTGCGTATAGATGGTTGGTTCCTGAGGGACTAATCTTTCGGTATGCAAACAGTAAAGAAAGGATTGATTCAGCAGAAAAGGCTTGTGAATTCTTGCATCAACATGGTCGTCCACCAGGAGAGGGAGAAGGCACTCTGGATGGCACCAGGGAGAGTGAAGAAGAAGGAGAGACTGGATCTTCCGCAGAGGACTCGGACTCTAAATTGGGGGCTGCAGCCCCCAAATCAAGCTATCATTTAAGGGGGAAAAGAGGGAGAAAGTAGATTGTTATTGTTCTCTGGAGTATCTTAAAAAGAATTTTATTAGTAGGAGGCAGCTCTTTATGAAACTATAATTGTATTAGCGAGTGAAAAGTGAATGATATTTTAGTGAGATGATCATTTTCAGTGAAAGTCAATTCACATTTAAGAGGCAGATTTTTATTCAAATTGATTGTATGATCACCGACTCTTGGGTTTTTAGAGGTTATCTTTTCTTTCTCCTGTAGTTTGTAGTTCCCTACCCTGGATTTTTCTGTTGTAGTTTTGTAGTATATAGAAAAAGCAATAAAAAATCCCCTTTGGGGAGCCAAAAAAAAAGGCTGGCCCACACTACTCCGCAACAAGACTCTGCTTCTGTCGCTGGAAAGGCCAGCAGCTTCCATCCTCTTCCTGCCTCGTCTCTCATTCTCCCCTTACTCTAGTCAATTTCAGGCAGCTTTCAGCCATCCCTGCCCTTTCTATTTTATTCTCTAGTCAATTTCATACTGATTCAGATGCCCCTTTTTTACACACACACCCATTTTATTTATTTTTCTTTACACAGATTGCTTCCTAACAAGTATCTAGGTCAGTTGAGAAATAAATCCAGAACCACAGATAAACATCTCTCCTTATAATAATTATCTTTTGGTTTCACAAGATTCCATGCGCTCCCATTGGCTGTAAAATGCCCTCCCTCAGCCATTGGCCCATCAGCCACCACTCAAGAGTACTCACATGCCATTGGCCGAGTGCTGGGTCTGCTCCTCTTCCCCATCCACCCCCCTTCAGACAGATTTGCATGTCAGATTTACTGGCAGACCAGCTCTCTCTCCTGAGGAAGACAGTTCTCTTGACTCCTGTGAGGGACTGTCCCCTCAGTGGCTGTTGGTAGGCAGCCAAGCTTGGTTCTGTGAGTAAAAAAACAAAGGACTTTCAGCATAACCCCCTCCCCCACCCATAATCCCCTCCCCAACGGCCGCTTTCCTGTCAGAATAAATGGGAAAAGGCTCTTTCTCCTGCTTAGCTTCAGCATGGCTGGCTGGCTAATGAGGTGGGCCAGCGACCATCAAACCATTTTCATCAACGCCCCGCGGTGCGGCTGACTTTCCCCTAGGGTTGCCAATCTCCAGGTGGGACCTGGAGATCTCCCACTGTTACAATTGACCTCCAGAGGACAGAGATCAGTTCCCCGGGAGAAAATGGTTGCTTTGGAGGATAGACTCTATGGCATTATATCCTGCAGAGTCCTTCCACATACACCCCAAATACTGCCCTCCACAGGATCCACCCCCAAATCTCCAGGTATTTCCCTAATCAGAGTTGGCACCTGTACTTTCTCCTCTGTCAGTAAAAAGCCCTTTCTACATCTATGTTGGCCTTTGGGAGAAAACTCATTGGGCCCAGTCCTGATCAGGTTGCCAACTCCAGGTGGGCAATTCCTGGAGATTTGAGGGATGGAGCCTGGAGAGAGTGAGGTTTGAGGAGGGCCATAGACTCCACCCTCCAATCCAGCCATTCCCTGATGGGGAACCATTGTTGCCAATCTCCAGGTGGGGGCTGGAGATCACTCAAAATTACAACTGCTCTTCAGGTAGCAAAGATCAGTTCCTCTGGAGAAAATGGTGGACTCTGTCATTATACCCTGCTGAGATTGCCACAGCAAATTGTCACTGAGTGCCCAAAGCCGGGGCACTCTCCCAGAGCCTCTTTCTAGAGCCCGTTGTATTTATTTCCACAACGGGCCTTATTCCTAATATATATATAAATTACAATAACATTGCACAGTTGCAAATGCTTTTTAACTGTCAGATGCTCATTTGTTTACTTCCTTTCTTCCCAGTGGGGACCCAAGCAATATACATTGTTCTCCTCTCCTTCATTTTATCCTCACAACAACCCTATGAGGTCGGTTTGGTGGCGTATACTTGAGTGGCCCAAAGTTATCCAGCAAGCTTCTATGGCATAGTGAGGATTCCAAGCTGAGTCTCCCAGGTCCTAGTCCAACAGTCTAACCTCTTTTATTTCTTAATTAGGAAAAAAAACACCTCTCCAGAGACTTGCTCCAGGTGTCTCAAAACAATACAATTAAACCAAAAAGATCTTTAAAATAGGCCAGAGCATAAAAAACGATCCCCCACCCCAAAAACAAACCAGAGCATAAAAACAGTGTAAAACATAAAACACCATTCCCAGGCTACAGCAGACCATAAACACAAGTTTTAAAGATCAAAACTTTTGTTAAAAGCCTTAGTTTGACCTCTATTCTTCTGGAGAACTGAATCTTTTGCAAGGAAGTACTTAGAAAGGGTCTTCTGCTTTGGCTGCATTAGTGGTACACAGGAGCAGATTGGCAATGAAATACACAGAAAAAGTTCCTGGTGGGCCACTAGGGCTGGAAGGTTCCTGGCATCGAGGAACAAACAGAGCTGAGCCTCATTGGCTTTGCCAGTGCTGCACGGTCCCACTTAGCCTGAACTCTCCAGTCCACCCTTTTGTGCCAGGAAAAATCATGTTCTCGAATGTGTATAACTCTACAAGGGGCAGATGGTAGGTGGAGGACTAGAAATTCATTTTAGGTAGAATTTATCTGTTCATGAGTGATACCCCACAAAATCACAGAAAGCTGAAATGCAGATGTAAATCCATCTTCCTGCACTGCCCTCAACCAATTTGGCAATCGGCTACTAGTGTTTCTGTCTTGCTCAAAAGAATCTTAAGTGACACATGTGAATTCAGACTTGGAGTACTCAAACATAAAAGGCCTTTCCAATATAACCACTGAGTCCCCATCTTTATGTTTTTATATTATTTGATCTTTACTGCATTTATAACTCAACTTTCTCTCCAATGGGAATCCAAAGGGCTTATATCAGTCTCCTTCCCTCCATTTTATCCTCACAACAACCGTGTGAGGTTAGGCTGTGAGAGAGAGAATGAATAAGTGAATGGTTGGTCCAAGGTCACTAAGTCAGCTTCCAAGACAGAGAGGGGATTCGCACCTGGGACTCTCAAAATCTAATCTGACACTGTAAACACGCACAACACTGGCTCTTACGGGCTGTTATCATGGGGCACCAGTAGCACTGTTGAACTTCTTTTCCATGAGAGAGAAAGGAGGCAGTGTGTTCGGCATCTGCCTAGTATACCTTTATTCCACCCTTCCTCCAAGCAGCATGTTGTGGTATGTATGTTTCTCCCAGGTTTTGTTTATAATTTATTTTATTAAACATATAAAGAAAGAACACACATATGACAATTTTCAGTTACATACAATTAGTTAAGTCGTAACTTGTTAATACAATTCTGATAATCTGTAACCTCAAAAGACAAATACTTTAACAACATGTACTATAACATTACAACTTAATTATAGTTGTAAGAAATCAACAGGAAATACAGTTTTTGGAACGTTATCTCTTAATACCATATAATTTAACATGGGTGGCCAAATTGCTGGAAAGGGAGAACTTTGTTTTGGATTAGTAACTTGGGTGTTTCTCCCAGTTTATCTTCACAACAACTCTCTCACATGATAGCTAGGCTGTGTGAGAGTGACTGGCCAAGGTCACCCAGCCTTCCACAGCAGAGCAGTGGGATGTCCTGATACAGTAGACTGACAGTGCAGTTCAAAGCCAAGTTACACCCTTCTCAGTCCATTGTCTTCAAGACTGCACTGTCAGAAACTTCTGCTGTCAGCACATCCCTGCCCTGCTGCACCTGGTTTTGCATTACCTGAGGAAGTCTATAGTGAAGGGTTCTTTCGCACTGATGAGTCCCACTGCACAGTCTCAAGCTGCTTTACCTATCCTGTGTATCCAGGAAAGCTGGGTATCACAGGGCCTCAACTCTCATGGTCCCAGGTTTCCATAGATACACAGCACATCAAAACGGGTTTTCTGCAGTCTTTTCCAATTGAAGAATATGACAGGAGCACCCTGTCCAATTGTTTTAGTGAGCTAGCATAAATCTGCACATAGTTCTCACTTGGATTCCTGGCAATAGTTCACCTCTATCATTTCCCTTTCTGTAAAGCATCTCTAAAAAGTTTCATAAGAATCTTTGCCCGTCATTCCCTTTGTATCCTGGTTATTCAACCATCCAACCTACTTGTCCAATGGTCCTTAAAGATTTCATTTTCTTTTTTAATATAGCCATATTTGGTTCCATACTGAGCAATATTAGGTTCCACAGATACAGATGTAAATCACTGCATTAAAAAGGTGTGTTCAGAGGGGTTCACCCACAGCCTAAAATGAACCGTCAGTTTAGTGAGAATTCACTTCATGCATCTGACAAAGAGGGTTTAAGGCTTAAGCCCACAAAAGCTTTTGTGAGAGTAAATTTGTTAGTTTTAAGGCTCTGCAAGACTCCTTTTTGTTCTTCCCACAACAGACAAACAGCTAGCTACCCACTCTGGAACTGGTATTCTAGATGAAGAGAAGAATTAGGGCTGGGGCCACTGTCATCATCCTTGCAGCACTGTGACATGATAAAGTGTCTCTGTTAAAATTCTTTTTCCTGCCATTAAAAGGAAGGGAATCCTGTACTCTCTTCTGTCTGGTCACTCTACTCCTGCCTGCTATGGCCCCAAGCCATTTGGCTGTTTTAATTTGTCAATGAATTGATTAACCATTGTTGAAAAACAGCACGTTTCATTGACTAAAAATCTTTATTACGCCAACAGCCCAGAAAGCTTTGCAGCCTGGAATATGGGTCGGAGCAGAGATCTGCAACAGAATGAGAAGAGGGGGGACCGGGGGCAATGCAAATCCATATGAAATGGCTGGTTGCATTATCTTCCTCTAGAGTCAGTCTTCTGCGTGTTGCCTGGGGAAAGGTAGGGGCAGAATTGGCTGTCTTCTCTATGAAGTGGAGCTGAAGCTACAGGGAGAAAATGGAAAAGATGATTGGGCACATCAGCCTGAGTCTGGCAGCCTACATGGACTACTTGAAGCACTCGATTCCAAAGGAGGCACTGTCTGTGGAAGGTCACATGCCCAGTCTGGGACGTATATGGGTTTCTCCTACAGGCCAAATAGCAGCAGCCACCCTCCCCTCCAAATACTATTTCTGGTTGGAAAAGTGGCACTGACTATGTGGGAACCCAGGGCAACAGCATCTTCACGTTTGCCTGCATTATGTCTGATGCAGGGTGGGGACCCCAGATGCAACCTGTTTACTCTGTGATGTGTGAATTGGCCTCTGCACATGGGTCACATGGGAGAGATGTGCAAGACTCACGTGCACCTTGTGTACTTCTTCACTGTTACAGCAAAAGCACTGAAGGCAGAAGCAACGTATGTCTGGGTCTGTTTGCAAGTGTTTCCTGTCAGGCCTAAAGTCAATCTTGATGCTGGGTGAATGACAGAAAGCATGTGGTGTGTGGCTGAAATGCTATTTCTAGACTGAGATTGCAGAGAAATCTGCAGTCTGGCCCAGAGCAAAACCCCAATGCAATAGCTAAGTAAGATTTTTTATTTTTTTATTTGAAACATTTATATGCCATCTCTTCTGGGACCTACTCTAGCAAACTTACAAAATAAAACAAGATAAAAATCATACAAACATAAAATTAAGATTAACAAGCATTACAAACCTCTGTCAATAAAAACACAGAATCATAAAAAGTACATAAGACAGAACAAAAACACATACATAAAAAACAAAAGCATAAAAATGGCATAAAATATGTTTTATTAAGTCCAACAAAATATTACAAAACAGTGTGCAAGCTTTCAGGTTCTGCAGAATTCTTAATCAGGATGGGTGTTAAAAAGGGGTGGGGAGAGAGAAAGATGTTTCAGGCCATTGTCTTAAGTTCTCTCAGATCTTAAATAGTGCAAATGGAATTGTGCTAAATGAAGACCACTTTCCCTCCCACCCACAGCAGCCTTCTTTGTCCTTGAAACTGTGCTTGCCTGAGTCAGTGAACCCCCAGGAGCAGCATGGGGGACACAGGGAAGGTCAGCAGTGGGAGGGGGATCAGCCTTCCCCTCCCTTGTTATTCTGCTGGTAGAACTGCTGCTACAGCAACAAAATGGCAACTTAGATCCAACCCACTGGGTGGAATGGTGAGCAGATATACAGTTAGAGAAAAATTCTCTAACAATTATCCATTGCATTGATATTTATTTGTTATAGAAGGTATTTCCACAATGAAAAGGGTTCAAGATTAAAAAAAAAATGAAAGCAGGAAATTCAGATGAGCAAGTAGACTGGAAATAGATCATTATAACATTACTGGGCTATAGTGATCTAGCAATTGTCAGTTTTTAAAAAGCCCTCCATTGGTGCAGGGGAAAAGGCAGCTACTGGGGGTTGAGACAAGGAAAGGGTGGGGAAAATTGCTAAGAAAGGTTCTTTCTAGCACAGTACTGGACCAATACAGAAATAACAGGGTGTAAACTTTGGAGAATACCTTATGGAAACCTTCGTAGAGATTAAGAGAAATATCCCAGAGAAATACACTTGCTGCTGTCTCTGTTTCACATTGTGGGGCAAGACCAGCCACTGTTTGCCCCCCTTTCAGTTGCTGCCACCACTTTGGGTAAAATCCACCCCCCTCGCTCATGTTGTTGCCCAAGGAGCCAGGCAGCTGGATAAGGCATTGTGCAGATTCTCTCTAGTTAAACAAAACTTTATTTCTACAAGGTATAAACTCAGGGCATTACAAAGGATGGGATGTCGGCACACTAAGGAAAATAAAAAGAAAGGTTCTAACTAAAGTACTTGCAATCCATGTGGCATCTGATTTGGGGTAGCTGCAGGATGCTCCCACTCTAGTGCACCTGCACCTCCCTTCTGCAGTTTTAGAGGGGAGACGTAAAAAGACTCCCATGAAGGAGAGAACCTGTCCATGTGGCATCAAAGACGTAGAATCAGTTGGACAAGTATTGTTTTATTGTCGCTTTTTCAGGAAGTTCAGTTAAATATAATTCCCCCTCTGACTAATAATTACCCAGGATGTTCTGATGTTGATATCTTAAAGAAGCTTTTAATGGGTGCTAATCAGCAGGTCACTATTAGCTGTGCTACATTTTTTTCAACAATTTGTAGAATTCTTCATGAAATTTTATGTATGGATTTTAAATTTTAGAGATTTCTAGCTTGTGGTAATTAGTCGCACCAATTTTATTTTCCGATGATTTTATTGTATAGCTTTGTTTCTGAATTGTACTGGTCACTGGCCAAATAAATAAATTGACTGATTGCTTGGTGCACCTGCAACTCTCTTTAGCATCATTCCCCTCTGCTCTCCTTCATGGCAAAACACTTGCTCCAAGGAGTTACCAACAAGGAGTCCCCCCAAGATCTTGAACCAAGAAGGAGCCTCAAACAAAGGAACAGCTCCCCTTTTCAGACCCTACCCCAAATGTGCTCTGGGGTCTTCAGTCAACCTGGGTGCTAAGCCTTGGGGCTCCAGCCCACCAAACCTGAACCCTTCAATCAAAAGATGCTAACACATCAAAGGGCTGGCATGTTATCTCTCGCATCTAGAAAGGATGCCCTGTATCCAGCAAAGAGCATCTTTCCCCCTTTTTCCTAGCCACATAGACCCCTGGACTGGTTTCCATCACCATAACTGTCAAGGCATCTCCCTCTTGTCACAACACTGTACTGAAATGAAGCAAAAGAAATGTCTTAATAAGAAAAAGAAATTCAATATTGTAAAACAAAAAAGGGAGTCTGTGGTTGGATTCAAAAAGGGGTAAACAAAATACAGGGAAAAATAATTCACAATAACACAGTACACAGATTTTCAAATAAAAGCCATCACGTTTGTTTAAATCATCTAAGTACACATTACAGACATCATTAAATCTTTTGGATCAAAAACTGGCTTATAAATAGGAAACAGAGAGTGAGTATAAATGGGAAACTTTTTCAGTGGAGGGTGGTAAGCAGTGAGGTACATAGGTGTCAACTTCAGGGGGGCTTGAGGGCTGAGGCTACCTCCGAAATTTTCCAGGGGTGACTGAGCCCCCCCCCCCCGGGCAACCGGACTCACCAGCCTTGCCACTACCACCCCACGCCACCCCCAACCCATTTTGAAAGCGGAGGGTTTTTTCCCTCTGCTTTCTGAGACTTCAGGTGGGGTGGCAGGAAACTCAGGGCTTGCTTCCTGAAAGCTAAGCCCCACCCCCAGCTCCCAGAAACCCTCAGTTGGGCCTGGTGGAGCTAGGGGCTGCACATGTTGTCAGTGCTTTCAGCTTTCGCGTGCAGAAAGGTAAGGAGTTGTCCTGGGGCTCCAGCGATGGTGGGGGGGATGTTTTCAGGGGTGGTGTGGTGGGCATTAGGCAGAGAGTGCCCAGGCTGGCTGGCTGAGGCCAGCTTCGGAGTGGCTGGGTGCCCGAGCACCTTTCCTGCAGCCTTGTGCCACTGCTGTTGTTTTCCTGCTCTCTGCAAGGCTTGCCTTGCAGAGAGCCATGCAAGGAGGTTGGGGGGAGGCTGGTATCCTTGGAGGATTGCCAGCCTCGGGAGGCTGGGCACCGTGTGCCCTTGTTCTTCTAGTTTTTTCCCCCCTCTCTCCCTGCAAGGCTTGCAGGGAGGTCAGGAGGTGGGGGAAGTGTGGGGGGGGAGGCTGGCATCCATGGAGGATTGCCTGCCTCGGGGCAGCTGGACTCTTGGACACCTTTCCTGCAGCCTCATGCCACTGCTGTTGTTTTCCCGCTCCCGAGTTCGCTACTTAACCAGAGCGCTTTATTTCCTCCAAGGGGAGACTCTTCTGAGTTCTTTGTTGAGCTCCACCCCTTCCCTTGACAGAGAGAGGATATTAGGAAAGCCAGGAATTAGCAGTTTACAATCACTGAAATCGCACACACAGCCTGTGCAGGGGGAGGGGGCAGGTGAAACCTCAAAGAGTTTAAATGCATACATTCAAGACCAACTCTCCCCTGAACTCCTGGATAAATTATGGAGAGGAATTTCTATTTGCTTTCTTTTCATTTCTCCCCTCCCTCTCTCCCCCTTCTTTCCTTCCTTCCTTCCTCTTTTCCCATCTATTTGCTTTCTTTCTACCTCTCTCCTCCCTCCCTTGTTAAAACATCCCTAGTTAGGGTTGCCAGGTTCCCCCTGTCCACCTTTGGGGGATGGGGGAGGGGTGGCCCAATACAGGTTGGGTAACTCCTGGAGATTTGGGGATGGAGCCTGGGGAGGACTGGGACCTCAGTGGGGTACAATGCCATAAAGTCCACCCTCCAGAACATCCATTTTCTTCAGGGAAACTAATTTTTGTAGCCTGAAAATGAGCTGTAATTCCAGGGGATCCCCAGGTCCCACCGGGAGGCTGGCACCCCTAGCTCCAGTGCTGAAACTGGAAGCTCTGGTTCTTCTGTATGAGATGGTGGATGCAGACCACTGACATTGGCTTGCATCTGCTGAATCACCCTGCTTCATGTAGGATGCACAACAGCCAGGTGGAGGAGGGGAGGGGTATATTTTACTTAGGTCTATATTTCCTTGATTGAGAACAGTTGTTTTTTTCATGGTAGTGGGGGGTGGGCTGCTTCAGCCACTCCTAAGCTCTTCTTTCAATCTCCGTTTCATTTTTAAATTGTAAGCTCATCTGCATGAACAAGATGGGGGGGCATGCAGATCAGAGGCCTTTTAAAATTTCCTTTTGATCTGTGTGCAGTCTAGAGAGAACACTGGTAAGGGATGTGCACTCTATGTTCATGCTCTTCGTTTTGCTGTTACTTAAAATGGTGTGGTAGTTTCAAAGGGGCAACCAACTGGGATGCACTAAAAGGAATGGCAGGATTGCCCATTAGAAATAATGGGAGAGGCTTGAAGGCCCATTGGAAATAATGGGAGCCAGGAATGCCAATTGACTTGCATGGGCTCTGCTGAAATACACTGCAGCCCAAAAAAAGTTGCAAAGAAAATGCAGAATGGTTTTTCCAATAAGGTTTTTGGGCCCAGATAGGCTATTCTAGGACTGTAATGACAGTTCCCAGAGTGGAAAAACAGTCCCTAGCAATAGAATCTGTGCTGCATTTTAAGGTGGAGTTTCTAAGCAGTGTGCTAAGAAAGCACCTGTTCCTGGGGTTAGCCTAACCCAGAGGCATTGCTAGGGGGGTTCCCAGGCCACCCTAATTTTCTGGGGAGCCGCTCCCTAAATGCCACACAGTTCCACCTCCATAGATAGTGACAATGGCCTGTGATGTCACTGGCTCCTCCCTATGATATCATTGGGTCCCAGTTCTTTTAATTACTTAGCAATGCCTCTGGCCCAGCCCCAGCCTCCCCTGGGAAATTGCAAAGTCTACGCCCTTGGTGGGGTACCACAGGGATCAGTACTGTCCATTGCTTTTTAACTTGTTTCTCAATGATTTGGAATTGGAAGTAAGCAGTGAAGTGGCTAAATTTGCAGATGACACGAAGTTGTTCAGGGTGCTGAAAACCAGGGAGGATTGTGAGGCACTCCAAAGAGATCTGTCGAGGATGGATGAGTGGGCGTCAACATGGCAAATGGGGTTCAGTGTGGCCAAGTGCAAAGTGATGCACACTGGAGCCAAAAAGCCTAAATATAAATACACGTTGATGGGGTCTGAACTGGCAGAGACGGACCAAGAGAGAGATCATGGAGTTGTAGTGGATAACTCAATGAAAATATCTAGACAGTGTGTAGCTGCAATAAAGAAGGCCAATGCTATGCTGAGGATTATTAGGAAGGGAATTGAAAACAAATCAGCCAGTATCATCATGCCCCTGTATAAATCATTGGTGCGACCTCATTTGGAATACTGTGTACAGTTCTGGTCGCCACATCTCAAAAAGGATATTATAGCATTGGAAAAAGTGCAGAGAAGGGCAACTAGAATGATAAAAGGGTTGGAACACATTCCCTATGAAGAAAGGTTAAAATGCTTGGGGCTCTTCAGCTTGGAGAAACGACGGCTGAGGGGTGACATGATCGAGGTTTATAAGATTATGAATGGGATTGAGCAGGTTGAGAAAGAAGTACTTTTCTCCCTTTCTCACAATACAAGAACTCGTGGGCACTCCATGAAATTGCTGAGCAGTCGGGTTAGAACAGATAAAAGGAAATATTTCTTCACCCAAAGATTGATTAACATATGGAATTCACTGCCACAGGAGGTGGTGGCAGCTACAAGCATGGACAGTTTCAAGAGGGAATTAGATAAACATATGGAGCAGAAGTCCATCAGTGGCTATTAGCCACAGGGTACAGATGGGAATTCTCAGTCTGGGGTAGGTGATGCACTCTATTCTTGGTGCTGGAGGGGGCAGCAGTGGGAGGGCTTCTAGTGTCCTGGCCCCACTGCTGGACCTCCTGATAGCACGTGGTGTTTTTGGCCGCTGTGTGACAGAGTGTTGGACTAGATGGGCCATTGGTCTGATTCAACATTGGCTTCTCTTATGTTCTTATGTTCCAAGTACACATCAGGAGGGGCCAAAGAAAATACTACTTAACACAGAGATTGATTAAAATATGGAATTTGCTGCCAGATGATGTAGTGATGGCCACAGGAATAAACTGCTTTAAAAGGGGATTAGATAGATTCATGGAGGGAAATTCTATCAATGGCTACTAGCCATGGTGACTGAGGGGAACCAGAGGCTATAATCCTCTGAATCCCCGAGCCAGGAGGCAACATCAAGGGAAGGCCTCAGCCTCTATGCCCTGTTGTAGATTGTTCAGAGGAACTGGTTGGCCACTGTGTGAGACAGGATGCTCGTGTCATGGGTCAGCTAGGGCTCAGCAATAGTGAGGACTCCTCAGGAGAAGAGGAGCCCATGTAGCCAGCCTTGAATTAAGAGAAGTTGACCAGCAAGAGAATGAGATGCAGGCCACCAACACCCTCCAGCCCTGATTCAGCAGGTGAATCTCATATAGCTGTTCCCAGCCCACCAGTATCTCCTACACCCTTAGAGTGCCACAGAGAACAGAACTACAGGCAAGAAGGTACAGTGCATGCCTCCTGGCCTGATACCGGTTGCTTGCTGATGACAAAGATGAGTAATTGCAGGGTTGCTTCTGAGCAACTGCTTGCAAGCATGACCCTTAGGCATTGGGCTACAAAACCAGCCAAGAGAGGCCATTAGGCAAGGCTACAATGTGTATGATAGATGCTCAGCCACAGACTCTGCCTTGCCTAATTCTTGGAAGCCTCACCTTGCCTAGTCTAACTTTAGGAACCTTGACTTCAGACTGCATGACCCTGCCCTGCCTGACTTCTGAAACTTGGTACTTAGAGCCTACAAGCCAGTACAACTGGACTAGATGGACCATTGGTCTGATCCAGCAGGGCTCTTCTTGTGTAACTGCAATAAAGAAGGCCAACGCTATGCTGGGGATCATTAGGAAGGGAACTGAAAACAAATCAGCCAGTATCATAATGCCCCTGTATAAATCACTGGTGTGACCTCATTTGGAATACTGTGTACAGTTGTGGTCACCACACCTCAAAAAGGATATTATAGCATTGGAAAAAGTGCAGAGAAGGGCAACTAGAATGATAAAAGGGTTGGAACACTTTCCCTATGAAGAAAGGTTAAAATGCTTGGGGCTCTTTAGCTTGGAGAAATGACAGCTGAGGGGTGACATGATTGAGGTTTATAAGATTATGCATGGAATAGAGCAGGTAGAGAAAGTACTTTTCTCCCTTTCTCACAATACAAGTTGGCTCTGTCACAACCATCCAGCCACAGCCTGTAACGTCCCATCCAGATCACATGGGCCCATGTCCGGGCAGCCATCCATCAGTAGATAGTATGGATCAGTAGATAGTAGGGATCAGTATAGGTTGTTTGCTAAGGGGACTTCACCCTACTTCAGGATTCCAGTACTTCTTGAAATTTTCTATCATTCCTCTAGGTTCCCTATGAGCCCAAAGGGGGGCTTGCAGCCTAGGTTGAAAATCACTGCTTTAAATGTGGCCCCCACCAAAAGACGGAAATAGTCCTACCAAGGTGCACATGACACTGTCTTCTACCAAGTCAACCCACTGATCTATCACGGTCAGTCCCATCTACACTAACTGGCAGTGGCTTTCCAGGGACTCAAGCTGAGGTCTTTCACATCACTTTCTAGCCAGGATTTAACATGGGACTTCTTGCTCTGTTATAAGCCACCGTCCCTTCCCATGGAGACATGAAGCTGCCCTATACTGAGTAAGACCCTTGCTCTATTAAGGACTGTGTAGTCTCCTCGAGTGGTCCCAAAACCTTTTGAGCCACATTCTGACATGGCATAGTGGGCGTAGCAACAAAATGGGTGCTGCAGGAGGCACAGCCAGTCACAAAATGATTGCCATGGCTTAATTTCAGTAACACTGTAGATCATTGTGTTGTGGTGGCAGCTGCTGCCAATGTAACATTTAAAAAACCCTGCTCTGCCAATCAAATTTCCAATAGTCAATCAGAAGCCTTGCTGGGCAAAAGCTCTATCTGGCCCCACCTGCTTCCTAAAAAACACCTAGTGGGCACCACAAAAAGTTTCTGTGGACACCATGGCACACACAGGCACAACATTGGGGACTCCTGGTCTACTCTAAGTGACAGCAGCTCTCCAAGGTCTCAAGTGAGGATCTTTCATCACTTGCTACCTGTCCCTGCTAGGAATTGAACCTAGGACCATCTGCATGCAAAACACATGCTGGACTACTTAGCCACAGTGCCTTGCTCTGTGGCCCATTCTGTGTGATATTCTTACTTTGTCACATTTGATAATAAGGGGGGGGAGAAGGCACTATTAAACCACATTGAGTACCACTGGTGGGACTGATGCTACTCAGATCAGAGAAATAGCATACCTTCTTTCCAAAGAAAATTTGTGGTCTATGTCAAACAAGCCAAGGATAGGGGAAGAGGTCAGGGACTGGCTGTGACGATAGGGAGGTAAGAGAGGTGGCAAATGAAGGTAGCAGGGAAGGTGAACCTGGAGTTCAAGAGGGGCTTATCATATCCTTCTCCTTCATTTTATCCTCGAACAACAGCTTTGTGAGGCAGGTTATGCTGAGAGATTGTGACAGGCCCAGGGTCACCTGGCAAGCTTCCATTGGAGAACAGGGATTCAAATGCAGTCGCCCCACTGTCTGATACTGTAACCATAGGTGTAAACTATGGGGGGGAACTCGGGGGCCTGGGCCTTCCCCAAATTTTTGCAGGGGGAACTGGGCCTCCCCCGGTCAACCGATGCCATGCAATATTGAGTTGAAAACTGTCCTGTGTGCAGTTTTTCCTCTGGACTAGAAAGAAGGAAGTCAGGCTCACCTTCTTACAAATGCTAATTGAATTAGCAGGATAGACAATGGGATGGTTAAACATCCCCCCTCCCCCTTCCAAACATATATGCCAGAGAGTGTTTAGGAAGGCAGATCTCTGGAGACAGGAAAAGCTGAGCGGGGAAAGAGATTTGATAACATTCCTTGCAGCAGGAAGAGAAGGTCTCTTGCGGCGGGATCCATCAGGTTTTTGGTTGTATCTTTGCATGGTCTGAGTTAATAACTAAGGTTTTTAATATCCAGAACATATCAATCCTTGCATATGTTTGGTGTCTGTTGGAAAAGAAAGTATAGTCCTTAATCCTGGCTGTCTCCATCCACTTTTAATGTAGCAATAGTCAGACTGGGAAGCCTCTGTTGGGCCCAACATTCTTGCTGTGCTCCAATTTACATTTGGAGGAAAAGTGTGTCTCTATTTTGTTTTACTTGGGTCTATATATCCTTGATCGAAAACAGTTGTTTTTTTCATGGTAGTGGGGGGACTGCTTCAACCACTCCTAAGCTCTTCTTTCAATTTCCATTTCTTTTTTAAATGGTAAGCCCACTCGCATGAACAAGTTGGGGGGGGGGCAATGCAGATCAGAGGCCTTTTAAAATTTCCTTTTACGCTGTGTGCAACCCAGAGAGAGCATTGGCAAGGAATGTGCACTCTGTACATGTTCATGCTCTCCATTTTGCTGTTACTTAAAATGGTGTGATACGGTTTCAAAGAGGCAACTAACTAGGATGTATAAAAGGAATGACAGGATTGCCCATTGGAGATAATGGGAGCCAGGAATGCCAATTGACTTGCATGGGCTCCACTGAAATACATTGCAGCACAAAAAAAGTTGCAAAGAAAATGTGGAATGGTTTTTCCATTAAGGTCTTTAGCCCCAGATAGGCTACTCTGGGACTGGAATGACAGCCCCCAGAGTGGAAAGACAGTCCCTAGGAATAGAATTTGTGCGCTGATACTGGAATGACAGCACCTAGAGTGGAATGATGATCCCTAGCAATAGAATCTGTGCTCTGGGACAAATTGAACCTGAAGAGCAGAAATTAACCATGCACAGGAATGCAGCCATTTCCCATTAACTTAATTATGTGATTTATTTTATTAATACTTTGTTCTGAATGTCTATCTTTTTAAGGTGGAGTTTCTAAGAAGTGTGCTAAGAAGGCAAGGTATATAAAATCCCAGGTGGCAGAACTGTGAGTTCTCTTTGGGGTCATTGTTATGGGCACTGTTCTGAATAGCCTCAAAATGTACTTGAACTCACTTGTAGGATATGAGTTTGAAGTGAGAAGAAGATTGCTGCTGGACTGTGTCATGATGCGCGGAACTGGCTAGCACTGAGGGGCTCATAAGGGAGTAAGAGTATCCAAAGGAAGACTGGACTCCACAGCTTTAGTGCAAATATTATGTACAATTTATTTACACCAAGCCTCCACCAACATCCAGTTCTCAGTGACAAAGCGCTCCGCTGCAACCATACATTAAGAGAGAGAACATACACTGTACAAGCAATACATTTATACAACCACTGACCAATCAGTACAGTGCTGAATCATGGTGATGCAAGTTACTCAGTGCTGGACTGGACTGCCCTAAACTGGCTGGAACCAGCCACCCTTACAGCTCCTAGCTGTCATCTGCACTGACATAGATTAAACTCATCTAGGCCAGCCTTACACTAGACATGTATATCACGACACTCCCCCTTAAGGCTGAGCCTTGATGTTCAGTTTACCCTTTAATACATTGAATCTGTTTACATCTAAACATTTGGTAAACAAATCTGCCACATTTGCATCAGAAGCACAATGAATTAATTTTACAAGACCACGCTGTATCACATTTCTGACATTCATATATCGAATATTAATGTGCCTGCTCCTGACCCTTATGTATTGAGTATTTGCTAGTTGCTGAGCTGCAACGTTATCACAATAAACATTTATTGGGAGAACATATGCTATGTTAAAGTCAGTTAGTAACTGCAGAATCCATTCCAGTTGTACAAAGCATTGACTCAAAGCCGCATACTCAGATTTGCACGTGCTTAATGCCACAAACTGTTGTTTAACAGATTTCCAATGCATTAAAGCATTATTCAGATACAACACATATCCTGAAGTTGATTTGGCATCCTTTTGTTCTCCCCAACTTGAGTCACAGTATACAGTTACAATACTTTTTTCATCAGCTTGTAACACAAGTTTTTCTTCAATAGTCCCTTTTAGATAGCACAAAATACGTTTTAAACAATCCAGTCCCTCTCATAAGGTTTGTTACATTTTTGGCTGAACAAGTGTATAGCAGTGCTTATGTCAGGTCTACTCCAGTTACATATATAAGACAGGGAACCAATCAAAGACTGGAACAACTGTTTGTCCTCAAACTCTTTGTCCTCAGGCTCTTTTACATACCCAGTGGTCATGGGAGTTGAAACACAATGAGCATCCTGCATGCCAAATTTTATTAACAGTTTGGTTATTTTCTCCTTCTGGCTCAGCATAAAATAACCTTTACTGTTCTTGGTCACCTCTACTCCTAGGTAGTGACCAACTTCTCCCAAATGCTTGACCTGAAACATCTTCTGGACTGTCTCCTTAAACCATTGCAATTGATTGTCATCATGAGACACAAAACACAAATCATCAGCAAAAATTATCAGGTAACACACACTATTGCCAAGTTTTACATGGAACAAGCAGGGATCAGCAGTGGCTTGTTCAAAACCAACTGTCATTAGAGCAGAGCTGAGACAGTCATACCAGTTTCTTGCACTTTGCTTGAGGTCGTAAAGAGACTTTTTTAACTTTAATACCTGTTGCCCATTTGTGGTTTCAAACCCTGGTATATCACACATGTAAATGTCTTCAGTAATAGGTGCATTCAAATAAGCAGAAGCAAAATCAAAGTGATTCACCATCATGTTGTCTTGCCCTGCTTTTATGAGGGCAAGTCTGAACGTGTCAGACTTGACTGTAGGGGCAAAGATCTGGTCATAGTCTTGTCCCTTAATCTGTGAATAAACCTGGGCCACCAATCTAGCTTTCCTCTTAACACTGCCATCCGGCATTTGTTTTACTTTGTAGACCCATCTGCAATCAATGATGTTTTTGTCTCTGGGTGCCTCTGTTACCTCATACACTTTATTTGCAATGAGTGGATTATGCTCTTCTTGCATTGCCTGAAACCATGCCTCCCTTTCAGCATTAGGCATTTGGAGTACCTCTTTGTAACTTTGAGGTTCTTTTATGTACACATGGCTAATCCCATAACCATACCTTACTGGTGGTACACTTTTTGTGCTACGCATAGACACTCTTGGCAGCACTCTTTCACCCTGTACACACTCAGGTTCTTGTACACTTTCAGGCTTTTGTTCCTCTTTAACCACAGGTTCAACATTTGCACTTTCAGTGCCATCAGAACATAGCAAAGCAATCATTTGAGGAACCTTATTAGCATGGATTCTATCCCAATTCTCATGCTCGCAGAAATTTGCAGACCTGCTGAAGCTTAATTTGTGATACTGATCAGCAAATCTATAACTTTTCATTCCTGACTGATATCCAAGAAAAATCAACTTTTTCACCCGGGCTTCCAGTTGGGGAAAGATGGCGATTTAAAGCACCCTGTAATTACTCAGGGTGGACGGCCGTCCTTTTTGACATTGGGCGACTTCTGCGCCCAACGCAGCTTACCCCAGGCAGGGATAAGACAAGCAAGCACTGAAGACCCAAGAGAGAGTTGAGATTGGCAAGAGATAAGCCTTGGAGGAGACTTCTTTCTTTGCTTTGATCCCCTCTCCCGATGCGGGCATTGCAATCATCTCTACGGGACTGAGCCAGGCTGGAATACCAGCTTAAAATTGCCACCCCCCGATCTCTTGAAATAAGAAGATAGAGTCTAAAGGCAGAAGCATTGTGCACACCTAGAAGAAACAACAAAGGTAACAAAAATTGCTTTGCTTACCGGGACTAGCAAGGAGCGATTGGTACAAACATCTGGAGAAGCGTTTGTAGTATAAGAACAATAACTGTGTAATTCCCAGTGAAGGAAGTCATATTTTAAAGCTAAAAATACCAAAAAGGATAGATTGTTTACCATTCCTGTGGCTTGCAGAGTAATAAGGGGCTGGGAACAGCACTTTTTAACACGAGATCTGCAGGAGGGGTGGCCCCAATTGAGAGAAAGCACAGCCGGATGTGACGACTGCAGCCAGAGGAGACAAGAGGACTGTAACAGATGGGCTTGAGGAGGACTAGTTTCAAAAAAGGAAGTGACGTCCCGGAAATAGCAGGAGAACAAGAGAAGCAGACGGACAGGAAGAACCAACAGGAAGCAGTAGACTTTGACCTTCCTTACCATAGAGAAAAAATGTCCTCCATTTTGAGAAGGTCAAAACTTTTAACAACTTTAAAGTGAATTTGCCAAGTAACCAGCAAGTTTGGTGAGGTGGAAACCAGGCGACCCAGACAAGCGCTTAAAGGGCTAAAGAATAAGGTTAGCTGATTTTATTTTTATAAGCCTTAACATTTGATTACAATTGCAGTAAATAAGGCTGGTTAAGCCTCTGGACTGAAATATTAAAAACAGATCTAAGGTCAAGGCAGAGAGCAGACTCGTGGTCCTCACCTAGAATGACATCGGAAAAAGATAAAGATTGGCAACTAGTTATGGAGACAATGGAAAAAAGGATGATGGAGGCGATACAAGGACTAGGGAAGCAAATGGAGACAAACCTGGACAAAGGAGTCACTGAACTTAAGAATGAGTTTAAGAATGAGATTGCAGGAATTACAAAGGAGTTACAGAATCTTACACAAAAGTCTACTGATATGGAGAACAAAATGCAAGTATTGGAAAAGAATGTTCAGACAGTGACAAAAGAGACCCACAGAATTGACACAATGATGGAATATAGGCAGGGCTCTTTTTGTAGCAGGAACTCCTTTGCATATTAGGTGACACACCCCTAATGTAGCCAATCCTCCAAGAGCTTACAGAAGCCCTCTGTACAGGAGCTTCTGTAAGCTCTTGGAGGATTGGCTACATTAGGGGTGTGTCGCCTAATATGCAAAGGAGTTCCTGCTACAAAAAGAGCCCTGAATATAGGGAAATGGAGACACATCTTAGGCTAAGAGGTATTGAAGAAAATTTGAATGAGGATATCTATAATGTAATCACTGAAGCATTGTCAGAATATATGAAAATGGAGGAACAAGACATGAAATATAGTATTGATCTGGTTTACACAGTTAACTCAGTCTATGCCCAGAAGAAAAATCTACCAAGAGATGTAATAGTCCAGTTTATAACTAAGAGAATCAAGGAGGAGATTTTCAGAAAACAATTCAAGGATCCATTAGAGAGAGACGGGAAACAGATAAGAATTATGAAAGAGCTGCTAAGGGTGATTATACAAGAAAGAAAAAAATTCAAACAGTTAGCAGAAAAGTTGAAACAAAAGAACATGAGATTTAGATGGGAGATCCCACAAGGGCTGAGTTTCAGCTTCCAAGGCGTGAGATACACCATCAAGGATTGAGAGCAGATGTTGACATTTATATTGGACAATGATAAAGATTTTGGAGATAATTAATTATATACCACCATGGATTACAAATTGATTTCTTGGAATGTTAATGGACTAAACTCACCCAACAAGAGAAAAATAATTAGGCATTGGCTGGAAAGACAAAAATGCAATCTAATTGGTCTACAGGAAGTTCATATTAAAAAACAGGATTATAAATTAATTTCCCATGGGGGGTGAGCTTCCGGGTGAGCAGACGGACGTTTTCACGCCTCCACAGATGCTGAGTATTTTGAGTAGTTTTTAAGTAGTTTTTCGGTGTAAACCTTTTTAACGGAGGTTCAGCAGCTCTTTTCTTATGTTTTACTTGGATTTATTGTGATTCATTGCCAAAACAGGCCATTATCTCAAGATAAGGTTGAAGCTGGGAGCTGACTGCCATTACCTCCCTTTTTTCTTAGCTAATTAAGCTGGCTGTGTGAGGTGAATGAAAGATTTAAAAGCTCCCCCACTATCTTTGAAGGAAGCTACTGATAGCATAGCACAGTCCTTGTAAATTTACTTGAATATACCAGTGGAAGAAACGCTGGGCTCCATAGACACAGACGATAACTATATAGATTTCTACTAGAGGAATACGAGCTGGATGAAAGTGTTAAATCTGTAATGATTTCCTGGATGAAAGATATGGGAAAAGAAATTGAAATTGAACAATGGAGTACAATATGGAAAACCACGAAACTTATGAGAGCCATTTCCTATAAGGAGAATATTTACAAACTGTTTCACAGGTGATATTGGTCCCCGGATAAGATTGCAAAATGCTTTCCACAAAATTCAAATAAGTGTTGGAAGTGTAAATCCAGTGTGGGGACCTTTTATCACATGTGGTGGAAGTGTAAAAAAATACAATCATTTTGGAAAATGGTTCATAATATTATTTTTGAAATTTTGAACTTAGATGTGGTCTTATCACCTGAGACATATTTATTGAATATTATTCCCAAAGGTTACAATAGGCAAGATACTTACCTTTTAGTGTATATTATAACAGCTGCAAGAATGTTAGTGGCGAAAAACTGGAAAGTGGATAGGTTACCCTCTAAAGAGGAGCTAATAGAAAAATTGTTAGAGTTAGCACAAATGGACAACTTGAGTTTAATACTTCAGGCTAAGGATGATAAAATTCAAGAGAAAAGATGGTTAAGGGTTTATAATTGGATAAAGCTTGTTAAGAATATAAAATAATGTGAAGTAATACCATATGCAAAGACATGATAAAATGTTTACGACTCTATACATGTATGTAAATCTTGACGTTTGTAAACTGAATGGAAAATGTGGAATAAATAAAGTATGGGAAAAAAAAAATATACCAGTGGAAGAAACGCTGGGCTCCATAGACACAGACGATAGCTGAGGCTGGAGGCTTCTCCTCGCCGAATTGTCTAGCTGCAATAAAACTGCTAATCAGTAGCCATGACTAATAGGAAATGTCGACGCTCCTCCGATGTGGCCGATTCACATGATTTACATGAAGGAAAACAGCAAAAAACAGACAAATATGGTTTTACTAGTCAACAAGAGTTTGTAGCCCTCACCAATAGGTTTGCAGTTTTGGCAGAGGACTGTACAGCGCTATTTGGTAAAGAAGAGGCAATAGCTAATTCTCCTGGAAAGGAGTTTCCTCAAAACTCTACTTCCCTATCTTCAGGCTGCCAGCAATCAACTGGTACGCTTATAGAACTCCTCTCCAAAGAGGCAATTTTGACTTCACAAACTATGACTATGCTGCTAAATAAAATTAAAGCTATTGAAGAGAAAGTCAGTGACTTAGGAAAGGCTATTAATAACTTGGCAGCTGAGGGGAGGATAAATGAACCCAAGAATAACTTGGATGTTGAGGCCAACGTTGAAATTAATGAAGGAAAGAAGTTTGTTGCTAAGGCGACAAAGTGGAAGTCAGGAAGAATGGGCGAACACACTACTCCTTCTCTTTTGATCCTCCAAAAAAAGCAGGTGGCTATCTCCTTTAATGGCCGGACAGATTTCCATAAATGGAGAAATTTTAATGCAATTACGTTCTCGCTGAGCCAGCTGTTAAAATGCAACAGAGCTTCGACGGCACTACGTTCTTATACTTGGCTCCCAAAGAGAGGGATTTATTGTAGGCTGGTCCTACAATTTAAGAATGAAGCTATCCCTGCTAAGATGCTGTCTTTGAAAAAAGCCTTATTGAAAAATTTTGGAATTTTGGCAACTAGGGTTTTTAAAGACAATGTGATAACTCCTCTTTATACTAAAAGCCCCCCAGCTAGCCAAAATGAACAGCCTAAAGAATCAGTATTGGGATATCCTAGGCATGACAGCAAGCCAGCTGATGCACCAAAAGGTGATGCATATGGACAATATAGAAGTGCCAAACGCAGAAAGGAAGACAAGCTACAAGAAGTTGAGACAGTGAACACTACGCCGGAAATAACTTTGGAGATAACAACAAAATCCCGACAAATTGATGAGGCAATGGAAATAGAGCTGGATTTGAGGTCTCATCGTGTTATTGAAAGACCAGCAAATGTTGGGCCTGAAAATGTATCATTGGCTAGCGAACTGCAGGAGGCAGATAAAGAGTGGGCTCAACAATTCTCAACTCTCCCAAAACAGAGGGAAAACGGGCCTGTTACAATCTCGAGTCCAACGGCTGCCTTATGTGGTATTTCTAATATGGCCGGTGCTGTACATCTTCCTCACCAGCTGGAGACCCCGGAATATGCAATGAATCTAGAAAGAGACGAAGTGATGGAAGGCTCCATGTTGCCCTCACATCTTATAGATAAACTGGGCACATCTTTTGAAGAGGATTTCTTTCTATTATTTGCGGAGCTCACTAATCAGGAACAACATGAAGTAATTGAGAGACTGGGAGTTGTGAAAAATCGATTACTAACCTCGAGGAAGATTACGCCAGATAAGGTAAATCTGAGTAACGGTGCTGTAGGATCGATGACGTTGCAAGAGTCAGATGGAAAGAACAGTATGAAGAACGAGGAGCCCTCACGAAATAACATCTCATATGGCAAACAGAAAATTAAATTGGGAAATGAGGCGGACATGTTAGAGAAAGAGGGGAACGACCCTGCCAAGGACCCCGCCAAGGATAAAGATAGACTAATTGATTTGAAGAAGCCGCTTGGGCCATCGTCTTGGAAGGAGCTGCGGCAGGTTAATGCGAATCTCCACATGGAACAGCCTTACGTCTCCAATCTGGCTTATGATGCAGGTGTTAATCCTGATGGAACTGCCGATGCGGTGATAAAGCAAAATGGCTGTATCTGCCCTGAACATAATATATTTTTTAATTTAATATCTGAGCTAGACTAAACAGACCTAAACAATTGAAGCCAGACTTATTCCTGACTGAGAACTCAGTCAGTGTGTTGTTGCTGAGTTTGCGGTTTTAACATTTGGTAAAGCATTTTATTTTCCTTTGGAAAGTTGTGGTCTGTTGGGCAGGGTGGGTGGGTGGGAGTGGAGGCTTTTCAGTGGGTTGACACGTTTTAACCTTTATCCTATTTTTAATTGTAGCTCTTTTTTAAAAGTTTAGTGTTAGGGATATAGCTGGGATCGACATGGAGTATAGGATTATACCTTAAAACGAGGCAAACATAAACATATTGACAACAATGAGCATTGAAAAGCTGAAACTGCGTTTGGTCAACGTTAGAGGCCTTAATAACAGAATTAAACATAAGCGTATGTCCTCCTTTATCCTAAAATCTAAACCGGACATATTGTTCCTGCAGGAAACACATTTGACTGCTAAAAACTCTAGAGCTTTAAAAACAGAATGGTATAACCAGCAATTTCTGGCATATGGTACGTCTAAGTCTCGGGGGGTGGCAATACTGGTTGCAAAAACGTCTCCATTTCTTTTAGAAGATGTATTTGCAGACACGCTGGGCCGCTATATCTTTATAAAAGGAAAGATTAAGTCTGAAAAGTATACTTTTGCTTCCATTTATGCCCCAAACACACAACAGGCAACTTTTCTAGAAGAAGTTCTAACTAAATTGGACACATTCCAGGAGGGCCATGTAATAGTCGGCGGTGATTTCAATCTAATCACAGATTTTTCCTTAGATACAACTCACAAAAAATCTAAAAAGAATAGACAAAAATACACAAAATTACGGGAAATTCTACAAAAACATCGATTAATTGATATTTGGCGCGAGCAACATACAACTGAGAGGGACTATACGTACTTCTCTCCAAGATTCAATACATATACTAGAATAGATTATCTACTATGTTCTCCTTCTTTGCAAAACAATATTATTAAAACTAACATCGGGCCATTTGTTTGGACAGACCATGCTTACTTGGAGGGAACCTTATTATACCAGAAAGATTTCAAACAAAAAAGACAATGGCGATTGGATAAAGAACCTTTATTTAAAGTGGCGCATAGAGAAGAAATAGTAAAGTATATTAAAGATTATTTTGTTATTAATGAGGATGGAACTGTGCAGCCGCATATTGTCTGGGACGCCTTCAAGGCGGTTCTCCGGGGAAAATTTATAGCCCTGACCTCACATTTGAAAAAGGAAAAAGAATTTAGAATTAAAGAGCTGTTTACCACTATAGAAACACTAGAAAAGAAGCATAAACTAACAGGTAGTAAAAAAATATACAGAAATCTATTGAAAGAAAGGAAAATCTTAGAAACTTTAGAAACTAATAAAATCAGGAAAAATATTTTATACATGAAGCAACTACACTGGCAAAAAAACCCTAAATCATTAAGTATGTTAGCCTGGAGGGTAAATAGAAAATTAGACTCTAGACGGATATCCTCAATGAAGGATAGTTCTAACTCTCGGAAAGGTACTACTCCAGAAATAGGCCAATGTTTTGTTGAATACTACACCAAACTATATCAATCGTCCAATCCTGATCTAGAGCAAATATCAGACTACATTGCAAAGAATCATATAATTCGAAAACTTTCGGTACAACATAGGAAGTATATGGACAGCCCAATCAGTTTACAAGAATTGAAATCAGCAATAAAACAACTATGCTCCAACACAGCCCCCGGGGAAGATGGATATCATCCAGAATTCTATAAACTCTACTGTGAGAATCTAGCAGAACCATTATTAAAAGTTTGTAATTATATACTAACCTCTGGAAAAATGCCAAGGACCTGGAGTGAGGCAATTATAATTACTATCCCAAAGGAAAACAAGGATCCTGAATCACTGGCCTCTTATAGGCCTATTTCCCTTTTAAACTGTGATTCAAAAATTTTCTCCAAAATTCTTTCTAACAGACTGCAAACAATCATAACGGAATATATTATGGAAGATCAAACAGGGTTTATACCCAAGAGGTCCATGATGGACAATATAAGACGAACAGTAAATGTAATTAATTACTGTCAGACGCGGAAAATGGAGAGTTTAATTCTCTCTGTTGATTTTGAGAAAGCTTTTGACAGCATAGAAACTTCATATTTACTGCAGTTATTAGGTCTTATGAATTTTGGTCCTCATTTCCAGACTGCCATACAAACAATTTATACTAACCCCACAGCAAAAGTGCAAATAAACGGCTATGTTACAGAGTCACTTCATTTAAAACGGGGGACCCGTCAGGGATGCCCCCTTTCACCTCTATTGTTTGCAATAGCCATTGAACCCTTGGCGGAGGCTATCAGAAGATCAGCAGATATTTCGGGTATAAATGTTAAAGGGACCTTACATACGGTTAGTTTATATGCCGACGATCTTGTAGTTTATCTCTCAAAACCCAAAAAATCTTTAAAAGCAATACAGATGTTATTTAATGAGTTTAAACAAATTTCGGGACTAACAGTAAATGCAACGAAATCCAATATAATACCTATATGGCTTCCACAAGATACTAAGGCTATGCTAAAGCAGTTGTTTCCATATGAATGGGAAGAAAAGGAATGGAGGTGTCTAGGGATTAAGATTCCCACTAACATATCCAATCTCTATACCTGTAATTTTAAACAAATGTTCATACAGGTGCAAAATCAAATCAAAAATTGGAAAACAACAAGCTACTCCTGTGCAGAAAGGATAGATTTGATCAAAAGTTTCATTCTCCCGAAATTTATTTTTCTTTTTAGGGCCCTCCCCATTGACATTCCTTCAAGTGATTTATCGAAATGGCAGAGAGAGCTCAATCAATTTTTCTGGGCTTATAAAACCCCCAGAATAAAATTTGATATCCTAGCCAGGAAAAAAGAAATGGGGGGTCTGGACTTTCCGAACTTGTGTGCTTATTACGAAGATATTAATATAGCAAGTATAATAAAAATTCTGGCTGATAATCGTAATCCTCGTTGGCAACAAATAGAGGAATCTTACACGTCATCAATAAATTTACTGGAATTGTTCTGGATGAATCCCAAACAGAGGCCAGATACAATAAAAGGTAATTTTATGTTAAACACCTCGCTCAGGATTTGGGACAAATATAGATCTAAATTATGCCCAGACATTTCCCCAATGTCCTCTTTCCTAAACCAGACTTGGTTTACCCCCGACCAAGAAACCCGGGCCTTTGGCAATTGGACAAAAGCCGGGGTAACGCGTTTGAAAGATATAGTGAAAAAAGGTAAATTACTGGATAAAGCAGAATTGGAAAGTAAAACAAATGAAGCTATTCCTTGGCTCAGATATTTTCAAATAAGAAATATGATTGAAACGTTGACCAAATCTAAGACCTTTTTTCGTGCATTTACAGCTTTTGAACATATGATTGATAGTTTTAATGGAGAAAATAGAGGTCTTATTTCTAAGACATACAAAGAGTTACTTTTAATTAACCATGCTAAAGCTCCCAAGTACCAAGTTAGTTGGAATGATGATTGTCAAGACAGAATAAGAAAAGAGGACTGGAATGAGATCTGGTCCTCACCAAACATGATATCACCCATTTTCTCCATTCGTTTCAACTCTTTTAAAGTCCTCAACAGATGGTATTTAACGCCTACTAGGATACACAGGATATATCCCAACATCAGCCCTAGATGTTGGAAAGAATGTGGAAATATTGGTGACTATTTGCACTGCTGGTGGTCCTGCCCAATAATAAATACATTTTGGATTTTAATTTTGGAGCACATTAAAATCATAACTGGTATACAATTACCAGCACAACCCGAGGTAGTTCTTCTGTCACTAGGTCTCATCAATATAGCCGGTTCGATTAAAGCGAAACTAATATCCTTTTTACTATCATCGGCCAGGTTGGTTATAGCGAAGAAATGGAGAGAGAAATCTGGCCCTTCACTACGTATGTGGCAGAATAACCTGTGGGAATCCTATATACTCAGTAAAATTAAGTTTCACCCCATGCCTTATGCCCATAATACTCAAAAAATATTTCAGGCTATGTGGTTTCCTGTGGTGGAATATTTGATGGAAATGGATATAATACCAGACAATGTTTATTATAAGGATTTACTATATTTTTGAATGTACTGGTTTACTTGTATTTGTCTTTTCTTTTTAATAAATAAATTAAAAAAATAAATAAATTCTTAATCAATAAAAAATTGGGTGAGGAATTTTTTTCATTGGCAGAGAACAAAAAGAAAGGAGTGGTAATATATGTTTAAAAAGAGTTGGAGCCTAAAGACATTTTTTAAGGACAAAGAAGGAAGATATATTGCTGTGGAAGTTGTTTTACATGAGAAAAAATCATTGGTGGTTAACATTTATGCACCAAATGGAACAAAAGAAAAAAATTAAGGACTTAACATTGGAGTTAGACCAAGTGACATATGATCGAATTATTTTGATGGGAGATTTTAATAGAAAGATTAGCAACAAGTTAGACCAGAAAACAAAAAGACCCAATGAAAAACTAGGGACACTACCAAAGGCCTTTTCTGATTTAGTCAAACAAGAAAACTTGGAGGATGTATGGAGGAAGTGGAATCCTACATGCAAAGACTTTACCTTTTATTCTAACAGGCATGATTCTCTCTCCAGAACAGATATGATATGGATGTCAGGAGATCTTGCATTCAAAACCCATAAAATTGAAATAATGCCGAGAATAAATTCGGATCATAACCCATTGCTGTGGATGTCAAAACAAGGAAAAAACCAATTCAGATGGAGGCTGAATGAGGATTTACTGGATAAACAGGCTATAGTTGAAAACCTACGCAAAGAGACAAAGCTTTTTTTCCAAACAAATTTGAACCAAGATTCCCGAATTCAAGTGGTTTGGGATACCTACAAGGCAGTGTTGAGAGGAATATTAATCTCGGTGAATAATAAAGAGATAAAAGAAAGAAGGGTGCAGCAGAGTCACCTTGTGGAAAAGATTAGAACGAAAGAGAATTAATTAAAGAAAAGACCAGGGAAAAAGAAAATAATGAGAGAGATACAATTTTACAAGATCAACTAAATATCATACTTAACCAAGAAATTTATTGGAATTTAAAGAAACTTCAACAAAAGTCTTTTGAAGGAGCTAACAAACCAGGAAGGTATTTGGCGTGGCAACTCAAGAGAAGAAAAGAAAGGAAGATTATAAGCAAAACTGTGACAGGAGACCGAGAAATTGTGGACTGTAAAGGGATAAAGAGAGAATTTTTTAAATATTATGCAAAGCTCTTCCATGCAAATCCGATACATCAAGTAATAGCTCAAGAATATTTGCAGAATTTAAAAATGCCTAGTTCTATGGGAAAAATTAAAGATATGCTTAATAACCCTATTACCACAGAAGAGATTTACAAAGCTATTGATGATGCAAAATTGGGAAAAGCTCCAGGCCCAGATGGCTTTTCAGCTAAATTTTATAAAGAATTGAAAGAGGAGATTGTACCGATTTTTCAAGTTATGTCAAATGAGATCAGAGACACAGGGAAATTACCAGACTCTTGGAAGGAAGCAACTATTTTTCTTATCCCAAAAGAAGCACAAGATTTAACAAGCGTGAAGAATTATAGGCCAATTTCACTTTTGAACATTGATTACAAGTTATTTGCCAAAATTATAGCTGAGAGACTAAAAATATATTTGAGAGACTTAACTGCAGAAGAACAAGCTGGATTTTTGCCTGATAGACAAATAAGGGACAATATGAGGATGGTTGTGGACGCAATTGAGTATTATGACAAGCATCCAGAAAAGGAGGTGGTTTTTTTCTTTGTTGACACAGAAAAAGCGTTTGACAATCTGAACTGGGAGTTTATGTTTAAAGTTATGGAAAAAATGGACATTGGAGAACCTTTTTTAAATATAATCAAAGCAATATACTAGGAACAGAAAGCAAAAATAGTGGTCAACAACGAAACAATGGAATTTTTTAAAGTACAAAAGGGAACAAGGCAAGGTTGTCTGCTTTCTCCGCTATTGTTCATATGGGTTTTAGAGGATTTGCTTTGGAATGTCAAAGAAGATAAGGAAATTAAAGGCCTGGCATTAAGAGGATTCACATATAAGTACAGAGCTTTTGCGGATGATGTTATGTTTACAGCAGAGGAACCACTGAAAACTATACTGCTTTTACTACATAAAATAAAAGAGTTTGGAGAACTAGCAGGCTTTTACATAAATAGACAGAAATCCAAGGTGATGTGTAAAAATATGATGAGCCCAAAACAAATGGAGTTGCAGATGTCTACAGGCTGTGAAGTAGAGAAAAAAACTAAACAGGTATAGACCTGACAATGAAGAATATTTATCTTTATAAAAACAACTATGAAAGATTGTGGGCTCAAGTCTTAAAATACATTGAAAAATGGAACAAATTAAATTTATCTTTGTTGGGAAGAATTTCGATGGTCAAAATGAATATCTTGCCACGATTTATGTTTTTATTTCAGATGATTCCCATAGTAAAAGATTCGAAAGCATTTAACTGTTGGCAAAAGGAAATTTCCAAATTTGTTTGGGCAGGTAAAAAAACGAGAATTAAAATGAAAATTTTATGTGACGCAAAGGAAAGAGGAGGCTTTCAATTACCAAATTTAAGACTTTATCATGACGCGGTTTGCCTAAATTGGTTAGAACAATGGATTACCCTGGAAAACAGGAAATTGTTGGCATTAGAAGGACACGATTACAGGTTTGGCTGGCATGCATATCTCTACTATGGAAAGTCGAAAATGGATAATTTCTTTAAGCATCACTATAGTAGGAGGACCCTTTTTGACGCTTGGATTAAGTATAAAAATTTCTTTCCCGAAGAAAAACCAATGTGGATTGTACCGGCTGAGGTGATAAAACCGTTCTCAGAATATAAGGGACAAGACTGGTTGAAATATAAGGACTTGTTGAGACAGGAAGGGAAATCATATGTGATGAAAGAAGAAAGTCAACTTGACTTTAAATATAATTGGTTGCGTTATAGACAGATACTTGATTTATATAAGACAGACAAAAAATGGTTGGATTCAGGGGAAATTACAATGAAATTGAAAATTTATGGCTGGAGGGAGGGAGGAAAATGATATCGAAAATGTATAAAATTTTGTTAAGATGGTATACAGAAGATGAAGTGGTTAAAGAGTAAATGGTTAAATGGGCAATTAATATGAATAAGGAAATATCTATGTCATCTTGGGAATTTTTATGGAAAAATGCTTTGAAAATATCTACATGTACCAACCTTAAAGAAAATTGTTTTAAAATGACATTTTGGTATATGACACCAAAAAAGATAGCTAATATAGGTAAAAACTTATCTAACAAATGTTGGAAATGTAAACATGCTGAAGGTTCCTTTTATCATATGTGGTGGACTTGTGAAAAAACAAAAACATTCTGGACTGCAATACATACAGAGATGGAAATTTTTTTGAAATGTACCTTTAAGAAAAAACCTGAAATGTTCCTTTTAGGTCTTAAATTAGAAGAAATAAATGTGAGTAAAAGAATATTGATATGGTACATGGTAACAACTGCTAGAATGATTTATGCTCAAAATTGGAAAAATGAAAAGATTCCTGATCTCTGGGACTGGCTGAGAAAACTGCTTTTTGTGGCAGAAATGGACAAATGGACAAGAAAGCTTAACAACCTAGAAGCAGAAACCTTTTTGGCAGACTGGAGCGACTTTAAAGAATATATACAGAAGTACTGGAAAATGAAGGATAGTATTTTTAGTTTGGGAAACTACTAAAGATGTAACAATTGTATACAGTTAATAAGTGTTTATAGTAGTTATAAATAAGTAAATTGGGTTACCTGTAGAATTTACAGGATAACAAGGATTTAACATGTATTATGTTTTGTTAAATGGTGGAAACAATGCTGGGAGCCAACGGGGGGGAAGAAGAGTTTTTGGAAAAAGGATATGATGTATATTATTTGGACCAAGTTGTGAAGTATTGTGTATCCTAATAAAATTTGTTGGTTTTTTTTTAAAAAAAGAGGTATATTCACCCAAGCTTTGGAGCCAAAGACTCTCAAATGGTCTAGGTTAGGAGCCCTATTGTACATCAATCTGTATGGTATGTCGTCAACAGAACGAGAGTAAATTCGGTTACTAACGTAGCAGGCATTCTTTATGCTCTCAGCCCAATAGGAAATACCAAGATCAGAGTCTTTTAATATTGCAAACATCATATTCTGTAAGACGCCCCCTTTTCTCTCAGCAAGACCATTCTCAGCATGGGTGCAAGGATTGGCAACTCTGTGTTTTATTCCTTTCTGCCTAAGCCAGGCTTCAAAGGCATTTCAGGAGAATTCACCCCCCATATCAGTTTGTATGGTAAGAACATTCCCAAACTGATTCGTAACCCTTTTGTGCCAATATTTGATAGTAGGGAACACTTCAGACTTATGTTTCATCACATAAACCCATGAAAAATAAGTCCAGTCATCTGTAATAATAAGCGCATATCTGTTCCAAGAATGACTCTTGGCATATGGTCCTATGACATCCATGTGCACCAAAGCTAGAGGCTTTTCTGACTGCCTTAGACTCTTCTTTGCTACAGGATAAGCCTTTGAGTTAGTCATTTTACAAACTTCACAATCCAAAAACACTTTACAATCATTTACACCCTCTTTGCCTGTCAGGGCCAGGGTCTTTTGAATGGTGTTATAGGAGACATGTCCCAGACACCTATGTAGGATATGTTGACAGTTTTTGTGAATATTGATATTGGTTACAGCCTGTGCATTTTCATTAGTGCTATTTAACACATATATGTTATTTTGCAGCCTGCCAACTGCACACACCTTGTCTGCCTTTATAATCTTGCATTCATTATTGGCAAACACCACTTTAAAACCAGCCTTATCAAGGCACATCACGCTCAATAAGTTGTTTTGTAAGGTAGATACGCACAAGACCCCTTTTAGAGTATAGTTCAAGCTAGGAAAATACACATCCCCTTCTGCTGTGACCTTAGAAGGTGCCCCATCAGCAAGACTTACATAGCCCAGGGATGATGTCCTTTTGTTTTGCAGCAGGCCCTCATCACGACAAAATGTTTGCGAGGCACCTGAATCGCATAGCCACAATGACTCTCTGGTGTCTGAGGTGACCACCACAGACGCTGAATGCCGAGTCTCAGGCTGTTTCCTAGCTTGCTTCCATTTCTCAGGGCAGGAACGCTTCAAATGTTTTAAAGACCCACAACAGAAGCACTTTTTTCCTCTCCAGCCGATGTTAGAAGACTCTCTGGGTTGTTCCTGGTGGTTGGCATCTGGAAACATGCAGCTGCTGGCAATTTCCTCTTGCTGTCTCTCCTTGGAAACCTCTTTGGCACTCTGCCCGGACTGGTTGGCACACTTCCCAGAAACTTTGGAGTGCTGCCTACTTTCAGCTCTCCTATGCTCTTCTTGAAGAATTTTTCCAGTAACATATTGAAGGTTTAATTTGTGAGAATCTGTTGCTTCAAGAGCTGTTATCAACATTTCAGATTCTGGAGATAATGAACTTAGGACGATATGCACCTTATCAATATCTTCATACACCTTTCCTCTCTCCTGAAGCTGCCGAAAATAGTCCATCAAAGTGTTCAGGTGCTCTTTAACAGGCTCATGGGGGTGTTGTACTTTTCTATACAAACGCCGGGTCAGAGATATAACTGAGCTGATGTTAGTTTGCTGATAAACGTCCTTTAACGAGTCCCAAGCGTCCTTGGAGCTTTTCTTATCGGCCACATAAATTAATGGCTCATCGCTTACACTTAGCACAATCAGTGCTAGGGCTCTCTCATCATTTCTTTCATCAAGTGACATAGGGTCTTCAGGAGGATCAGTCACATAAGTCCAGAGACCCTCTTTTACGAGGAAAAACCTCATTTTTAATGCCCATGTATTATAATTAGTTGAGGTCAGCTTTTCAACAAGTTGGGTCATAGGTACCTGAGCCATATTAAAGTCTGCTTCTGGTAGCTGGTCGCCTGGTTTTGGTAGCTGGACGTCCTCCTCAGCACTGGACTCCCCCTCACTGCAGCCGGCTTCTGGCTCCTCCAGCTCCTCCAGCCTGCTTCTCAACAGCACGGCCAGACTCTGCTTTCTCTTCAGCAAAAGAAAGCCTCAGCAGACAGTCACTGTTCCACTCCACTGATACTCAGTCCACAACTCCACTTACTCAGCATACTGCCAGCTGCGGTCTGGGCCCATAACCCTGTTGTGATGCGTGGAACTGGCTAGCACTGAGGGGCTCATAAGGGAGTAAGAGTATCCAAAGGAAGACTGGACTCCACAGCTTTAGTGGAAATATTATGTACAATTTATTTATACCAAGCCTCCACCAACATCCAGTTCTCAGTGACAAAGCACTCCGCTGCAACCATACATTAAGAGAGAGAACATACACTGTACAAGCAATAGATTTATACAACCACTGACCAATCAGTACAGTGCTGAATCATGGTGATGCAAGTTACTCAGTGTCAGACTGGATTGCCCTAAACTGACTGGAACCAGCCACCCTTACAGCTCCTAGCTGTCATCTGCACTGACATAAATTAAACTCATCTAGGCCAGCCTTACACTAGACATGTATATCACAACAGTCTGAACTCTGTACATTGCTCAGAAATTGAGTGCACAGCAGTTGTTTGGTATTCTGACCTGGCTCAGAGACTTCAACCATGCATTTACCAAACGAAGGCATCTGTGATGCCATAATTTAGTAAATTTCAGTACAAATTCACCCTTATGGA
This sequence comes from Gekko gecko, assembly GCA_029375565.1. Taxonomy (NCBI): domain Eukaryota; kingdom Metazoa; phylum Chordata; class Lepidosauria; order Squamata; family Gekkonidae; genus Gekko; species Gekko gecko. Next base: position 208,315,894 of record JAPDNY010000005.1, on the reverse strand, counting down.
TAAGGCAGAAACAAGACTCCTGTAAATGAACGTCCAGGAAAACTTTTTAAATGTTCCCCTACATGCTTTTCTGTGTTGCCTTCCTTACTGTCAAATTTGTGATTATTTGTTTGTCTTATGTACATGGTATGTATATTTGCAGATCTTCAAGTGACTATTCTAAAAGTGAATTTAAAAAAAGGACACAGCAGGAGACTGTCATGACGGGGCCCGGGGGCCGGGTGCAGAGGGACAGTCCGGTGCCGTAGTCAGAGAGAGTTCCAGAGATCAGTCAAGGTATCAGTCCATTCCAAGCAAACGAGTTTCAAAGCAGAGAGCAAAGCCGTCATCAGGTATACCATTAGCCAGAGGTTGAAGCAGAGTCCAGAAGCCAAGCCGAGATCAGGAGCCAGAAGAGCGTTCAGAGATGTGCCGAGGTCGGGAGCCAGAGAGTCACGACGAGACAAGGGAACGAGGATAGGTGCAAGACGAGCGGTCTTTCGACGAGTTTGCCAGCATGGTTTGCTCACAGCTGGGGATGTTCCTAAATACAGTGCTGGCTTGTTAACTAATTAACCAGTCGTTGCCAGGTCCCTGCTCCAGTTAATAATTGGGGCTCATTGATCGTCACCCCCATACACGTGCCTCCTTTCATCGAGCTGCCAAGTCTCTGCGCCTGCAGTCTCGCAAACGATCTGCATCTGGGGGCGAGTCGGGTGGGGAAGCATCCGCCCCAGGTTCTTGCTGTCTCGTAGCTGGGAGCTCATCCCTCCCAGCATTTAGATTCTCTGAGGACTCTGGCGCCTTGGAGGGACTTAAAGGTGCTGCGTTCCTGATCCTTGGTGCCAGGTCCGAGGAGGTCGTGGCCGAGCTGTCAGGTGCCAGATCGAAGGTAGAGCTCTCTGGTGCCAGGTCAGGGGGTGTTTCCGAGCTCACAGCCAAGCTTTCAGGTGCCGGATTGGGGGCAGGCATGACAGAGACCACTGAGATACCACAATAACCACTGGCCAACTCCCACTGTTACGTATTGCTATACATAAATGTAGGAGCTTGATTCCAGCTCCCATTAAAGCCTAGTGTCCTGAAGCCTGAAATCTGATTGGACACTCTGCGCAGCTGTCCAATCAGGATACAAGATACGTGCAGGAGGGAAACAATGTGAATGGTCTTTATGTAAATACTCTGATTGGTCCTTACTGTACAAATGAGTGTGGTTTAGCAAGCCCGGACTGTTTAAAAAGGATCCTGTTGCTCCCCAGTTTCACTGTCGTCCTATCCTGTTCTTACCTCTGTAAATAAAGCTGTTTTCACTGTTCAACAAGCTGCTGCCTGAGTCTCATATCTAATACCCACCTTTTCCTGGGTTTAGCCCAGCCCAGGGGCATGGCTAGGAGGGATCCCAAGGGTACCCAGGCTCCCCTAAATTAGCCCCTTCCTAAATCCCACATGGCTCTGCCTCCATAGATAGTGACAATGGCCTGTGATGTCACTGGCTCCTCCCTATGATGTCACTGGGCCTCAGTTCTTTAGAGGACCTAGCATAGCAATGCCTCTGGCCCAACCCCAGCCTGCCCCTCCCCTGGAAACTGGTAAGTCTACGCCCCTGACTGTAACCCCGTCGTCGTCCAACCTTTCAAAGTCTGTAGGCACCTTCTACAAAAAAAGCCCTGGACAGACCTGACACATAGGTGTGCAGCTTTAGCAGAATTGCTACAAACCAACAGGCAGCTGGCATGCAGAAACTGCGGTATGGCACTGCCGACAGCTGGGCTGGTGTGTGAGAGGAGGAAGAGCCTACCCAACTACATCAGCTTGTGTAGGCACTGGACTACTGAAAGGTAAATGCAGTTGCCATGACCATCCATTCCAAATCCCCCTGGAAGGTGGGCAGCCAGTGGGACTTTTGGACTAGATGCTATTGATTACGCCAGTGTGGTGGCCTGCCAAACTTTTCTGGGTAGCCAGGAAGTCTGGGCCTCTCTCCTGCCTTTTGTTAATCCCCTTGAGCATGTCAGCAGGAAAGCCATCCTCATGGTGGCTGTGAGGATAAATTGGAGGAAGGCAGAATAATGTAAGCCACTTTGGGTCCCAACTGGAGAGAGGAAAGCAGGGTGTAAAGGAGAATGAAGTAAACAAAGAAGATAAACCAGAAACATAAAAGTACTCCAAGTGTTGAGATGCTGGCTCCAGGGATTGCAGAACCTGGGTTGTTTTCCTGTAGATGAAAAAGACCACTAATGGTAACATTTGCTTTAGTTATTAAAAGGAACTGAAGCAGAAGCAGAGAGGCACCCCTTCAGGGCACGTAATCTGCTACTTAGCATAACAGCCCCAGACAGAGATCCTTCACCCCAAGGTAGATCAGCCAGCTCATAGTAGTTTATCTCTGTTCACATGCTTAAACCTAGAGTGTGGTGTAGTTGATTAGTTGGACTAGGATCTGGGAGACCCAGGTTCAAAACTGCACTCCAGCACAATGCTCACTAGTGACCTTGGGCCAGTCACACACTCGCAGCCTAACCTACCACACAGGATTGCTGTTGGGATAAAATGGATAAAAAGGATGTAAACTGCTTTGGGTCCCCACTAAGGAGAAAGGCAGGGGTATAAATGAAACAAACAAACAGATAACGCCTACTTCACATGGCTGGGTGGGGTCACTTTCTACAAGTTCTCATGAAGATCAGAGCAATAACAATTAACACCAAATGAGGAACATTAATAGTCTTTTGTGGTAGCTACCATCTCCTACCAGGTCTGTCATTTTTGGCCAAGCCTGTTGTGTTGGATCTGTCCAAAATACTTGTATTATTATATTCTGTATTATTATATTATTATTACATATGTGAAACACAGGGGAGAGAGAAGGGCCCATGGGAGTCAGGGTACCTAGCAAAGGGTTTCTTGCCACCTACTTGTTTCTTCCCGAAAGCAAAGAGCTTGTCCTGGCTTTCTTCCACCTCAGTGGGGCAGAAGGTGCTTCAGAGTCATCATCTTTGCATTTGCATCAGGAATGCTTATTTGGAAATGGCTGCATCCTTTAATTAATTAATTAATTAATTAATTAAATTGGATTTAATAGGCTGCCCTTCTCTGCAAGCAGGGCTCAGGGCGGCTTACAACAATATTAACATTCACATCCAACTACATTAAAACCATTCAATAAATAACCACAGTAAAATTAGTATACAATAACATTCAAGGTGGTGGAGAATCCTAACTCCTTGGCCTATCTGGGGGAAGGGGCTGAGAAGAATGAGGAATCACGTGAGTGCCAGAAGAGGTCTCATCGCTGTCCTCAACCAAAAGCCCGGCGGAACATCTCTGCCTTGGATGCCCTGCAGAAAGGTAACAGCTCCCACAGGGCATGGATGTCTTCCAGCAGAGCGTTCCACCAGGCAGGGGCCAGGGCTGAAAAAGCCCTGGCCCTGGTCGAGGACAGCAGGACCTCTCTCAGGCTAGGGACCACCAGCAAGTTCTTATTTCCTGAGTGCAATGCCCTTCCAGGGGCATATTGGGAGAGGCGGTCCCAAAGATGTGCAGGTCCCTGACAGCTAAGGGCCTTAAAGGTCAAAACTAGAACCTTGAACCTGATCCGGTGCTCCACTGGAAGCCCAATACAGCTCACACAGCACTGGTTAAATACGTGCTGTACGAGGGGTCCCTGTGAGGACTCGCGCAGTTGCATTTTGGATCAGTTGAAGCTTCTGGGTCAGGCGCAGGGGCAGGCCTGCATAGAGCGAATTACAGTTGTCCAATCTGGAGGTGACCATTGCATGGTTTACCATGGCTAGGTCAGGGTGAGACGAGTAGGGAGCCAGCTGCCTAACCTGGTGAAGTTGGAGAAATGCCAGGTTGGCAACCTTCGCAACCTGGGCTTCCACAGATAAAGAAGAGTCCAGAGTCATGCCCAGACTCCTGACGGTTTGTGCCAGTGATAGTGGCACACCCTCGAGAGTCAGAAGCCGGCAACCCAAATGAGTCTCCCCCTACCCAGCCACAGAACCTCCGTCTTTCCTGGATTCAGTTTCAGTCGACTCCATTTTAACCATCTCACCACAGCCTCCAAACCCTTGGCAAGATTCCTGGGGACAGTATTTTGCCAGTCACCCATCAGCAGATATAGTTGGGTGTCATCAGCATATTGATGGCACCCTGACTTGAAGCTCTGCACTAGCTGGGCGAGGGGGCGCATATAAATGTTGAACAACATTGGGGAGAGAAATGCCCCCTGAGGGACCCCACACTCCAGTAGGTATCTTGAGGACACTGTCCCTCCCAGGGCCACCCTCTGTCCCCAACCATGGAGAAATGAGGTGAGCCATTGTAAGGCTGTCCCATGGATTCCAACGCTGGTGAGGTGGTGAGTTGGTAGGTCATAATCAACTGTGTCAAATGCTGCTGTAAGATCAAGTAATATCAGCAGCACCGACCCACTTCGATCCAGCTGTCTGTGGAGATCGTCTGTGAGGGTGACCAATGCTATCTCCATCCCGTGGCCGGGGCAGAAATCTGACTGAAATGGATCCAGCACTGATGCGTCCTCCAGAAATTTCTGCAGCTGCTTGGCTGCCGCTCTTTCAATTACCTTACCCAGCAACGAGAGATTCAAAACTGGGTGGTAATTGCTCGGGTTCATAAGATCCTAATCTGATTTTTTTCAGGAGCAGAACAACCACAGCCTCCTTCAGCCCTCCTGGGAAGGTCCCCGAGCCCAGGTACAAGTTGATGATATCTCCAAGGGGGTCTCACAACCTCTCATTGCTGGTCTTCACCAGCTTTGAAGGGCATGGATCCAGGAGGCAAGTGGTCGGCCTAACAGCACCCAAAATTCTGTCTACATCAGGCTGGGATTATTACCAGATGCTTGTCTTGGAACCTCTCAGCTTTTTGTAATTGCTTTCCAGTGGCAGCCATTTTTTGATCATAGAATCATAGAGTTGGAAGGGACCTCCAGGGTCATCTAGTCCAACCCCTGCACAATACAGGAAATTCACAAATACTCCCCACCCCCAGTGACGGCTGTTCCACACCCAGAAGATGACAAAAAGCCTCCAGGATCTCCAGCCAAACTGACCTGGAGAAAACTTGCTTCCTGACCCCAAAGTGGTGATCAGCATTTCCCTGGGCATGATGATGCCTGCCAACCATTCTCAACACTCCACAGGCTCAACATGGTTGGGCTGGGAAAAGACAATCATATTTGTCAATTTCACAAAGTTGGGTAGGGAAACTGATTTTTTTCTTCCTGCATTGAGGCCTGCAGAGAGGAAACATGCAGCCTTCAAACAGAAAAACAGGAGAGGGGGAAAGGACTGGTCAGTGAAATGGTAGAGTCCTTGCTCCAATGTGACTGTGGGTGGATAAAGTAGTTCTGTTAATGTTTGCTGCTTGTCTTTGTATGTGTGTGCACAACCAAAGTGTGCTGTTTCTGGAATGGTACAAAACAAAAACAAAGGTTTTAATCCTTTTAAAAAATAACACATGGCATGGAAGGGAAATGCACTTTGCCACTTGTGATGCTATGGGAACTGATGTTGTGGGCACTAACTATCCTTGTTACTCCAGGATTCCTCCAAATAGCTGAGTAACACCTGTGTGTTGATCATGCTTAAAAATTGGTATCTGGATCCAAAAACCCTGGGCTAGTAACAATATCTCCCTCATAATAAACCTGTGAGGAAGACCAGTCTGCCCGTTTTACAGAGATGGAATTGAAGGTTCCTGACTTGTCAATGCCAGCCATCTGTGGCAGAGCTAAGATGTGAACCAGATCTATCCAATCTTTGTCTAGTCACCTGGACAGTTTATGCTATATTGTGATGTCTCATTGAATTTTAACCATTGTTAAAATCCAAAATTCTTCAGTTTGGAAAATGCCACCCCCCGGATCCAGTTCAAATTGGGGGCTAATTCCACATCCACCACCCCAACTGTCTAAGGCAAAGCCCTGCTGCCAGAGATGATAATCAAAGCTCTTTGAGCCTGTGCCCTTTCCAAGCGGCCAGCTCCATTTTCCAAAGTCTTTTATTTACACTTTTATTGCTCTTGTTTTTGCAGCGGCTGACTCTGCTGGAGAGCAGAGCAATCCTTCAGATCTTGGCTGGTGGCAGAGATCCACCTAATCACAGTCATTATCTGGTAGCAGGTAATGGGCATCTTTCCCATGTTAATTTGGAAAGAGAAAAGATGAGAGTGGGACACTTCTGGGAAAAGAGATGGCTTCTAGCCCGCTCTCTGGTTAGAATTCTTTACCTTCCTCTTGCTGTCTTCCCCCAGTAATGAATAGAAAGACTTTCTCCTTGGTGATATCAGAGCTATTCTGAATGATTGAATGCGGATTTTCTCTCCTTCCAGACCAGGACATTTGCTCAAATGCTGGCATTTCTCTAACTTTTTTTACCTCAAGCATCTTTCTTAACATAGTTTCAGAGGGTGGCCATGTTGGTTTGCAATAGAACAGCTAGATTTGAGCCCAGCTGCACCTTAGAGACCAACAAGATTTTTAGAGTAAAATCTCCCTTCATTAGATACTTTCTTAACATACTTTGTGTATTGAGTGTCCCCCCCCGGGCAAATTCCAGAGAATATACAGCTACTGCATGCGCCCAACTATTGAGTGTGCAAGGGTCTGTGTTTTGGAGCATGACTCCCCAACCTTTTTTGCTCCAGTGGGCACTTTTGAAATTATAGAAGGAGTCAGGGACACTGCCACAAAATGACTGCCATGAGGCACAAATATCAGTGACTGCAAATAGATTGTCATGCTAGTCTGCTGGAGCAAAATAAAACAAAAGTCCAGTGGCATCTTAAAGATCAAATCCTGAAAACAATTATCTATCACATTTGTTATTTTGCCCTTCCTCCAAGGAGCTCAGGTCAACTTACATGGTCCCCCACCCTACATTTTATCCTTACAATAGCTCAGTGTAGTAGTTTGGCTGTGAAAGAGGAATTGGCCCAACCAAGGTCACCATATGAGCTTTACCACTGATTTGGGGGGCAGCTTAAAGCCAGGGCCTGGCTAGAAGCACAGGCTCCTGGCCCTTAGTTCTCAGCCCCTGGCTTTCAGTCTCCACTCCAGCATGAGCCATGCTAGCAGCGCCAGCCCAGAGCATTCTTATGGCTCATCATCTATGTTAAGCTTGTACTAGGGGCATATTGGGTTGCACATTTCTATTTACATTTGTATTTGCTATGTGTTTTTTTAATTCTTTTGAGTCCCTGATATGGGAGAACAGGATTGAATTTTTTATTTTATTTTATGGATGAATAGAATCATGACAAAATTCCAGTATTTGCCACCAAAATACACTTTTCCATAAATTCATCAACTCATGGTCCATCTGTGATTCTTTTATAGTATTTTTTATTCAATATTCATATGAGTACAGAACCGAGGAAAGAATTTGTTCTCATTGGGGATAAGGCAATCAAATGAATAAATCATTTGCAGTACCAGTTCCATAGACAGTGCATCTGAACAGATGGAACTTTTTTTTATATAACAGCTTTCAAAAGAGAATTTCTGGACATCCTGAGGATTATTATGGATCTGGACTTCAGGAGCTGGAGCCGGCCTCCAGTCCAAACTTGGTCAGCCATGGCCTGCTCCCCCCTCCCCTTTGGTTTTTTCCCCTGTAACTGCTTCCATTTTGACCTACAGCTGGTGGAGCAGTCCATTTGGAGGTTGCTTAGCAACTGGAGTGTCCCTCCCCCAAGAATAGAGTTAATCCCTGGATGAAGTGTGGCTCAGCTTTCTAACCTGCCTCTGGCCAGCAGTCAGCCTAGGGAGCCTGAGACTGCAGCATACTCAGGACCAAAGCAAATGTGGCCACTGGTTATCAAGGCCAACTGCACTCTGTGGTGTTGTCTACTGTTTCTTCATATCATCTTGCTGTTTCTTCCTACCAGAGGCCAAGCAGTTACTGGGCCAACCCATACAGTGATTCCTGGTTATAAATTATATGATACGGTGATTCCTGGTTATAAATTATATCGGAAGGATAGGGGGGAAGGGTTGGAGGTGGGGTGGCTCTGTATGTCAGAGAGGGTATACCGTCCAGTAAGATTGAGAGGGTAAGAGAATTGGATTCGCTTCTGGAAATGCTATGGGTTGAAATAGTGGGTCCAAAAGGAAGCTTAACAGTGGGAGTTTGTTATCGCCCACCAGATCAAAAGATAGAGGAGGATTATAAAATGATGAATGAATTAAAGATAGTGGCTAGACGAAATAACTGTGTTGTAATAGGTGACTTTATCTAACCACACATTGATTGGGTCAATATGAGTTCTAGTCGGGAAAAAGAGATTGAGTTTTTAGACACTCTCAATGACTGTGCTGTGGAACAGATGGTCACAGATCCTACCAGGGGAGAGGCGATCCTGGATTTGGTCCTAAGTAACACCCAAGACCTGGTGAGAGATGTAAAAGTGATTGCACCGCTTGGGAACAGTGACCATAATGTCATTGAGTTTAACATTTGTACAGATAAGGAGTTGCCCAAAAAGACTGACGCAACCACTTTTAACTTTAAAAGGGGTAACTTCTCTGGTATGAGGGGACATGTGAGGAAAAAATTGAAAGGAAGAGTGGAGAAGGTCAAAACCATTGGGGAAGCTTGGAGACTATTTAAAAAGACAATCCTAGAAGCTCAGAAAAAAAATATACCGCAGGTTAGGAAAGGTACAAATAGGTATAGAAAAAAGCCGCATGGTTAACAAATAAAGTAATGGAAGCTGTAAAAGGCAAGAAGGATTCCTTTAAGCGGTGGAAAGCTAGTCTTAGTGCGGTTGATAAAAGGGAACACAGACTATGGCAAATAAAATGCAAGTCTGTGATCAGGCAAGCAAAAAGGGAATATGAGGAGCATATCGCAAAAAACATAAAGATCAACAATAAAACTTTCTTCAAATACATTAGAAGTAGGAAGCCAGCCAGGGAGGCAGTGGGGCCCTTGGATGACCAAGGGGTAAAAGGAGTAGTGAAGGATGATAGGGAAATGGCTGAGAAGCTGAATGCATTTTTTGCCTCTGTCTTCATTGTGAAAGAGAAGTGTTTGCCCACTCCAGAAGCACCGATTTCGGGAGGGGGTTTGAAAGACCTGAATCAGATTGCGGTGACAAGAGAGGAAGTTCTCCGACTGATGGACAATTTAAAAACTAATAAATCACCAGGCCCGGATGGCATTCATCCGAGAGTTCTGAAAGAACTCAAATGTGAACTTGTAATCTTTCTTTAAAATCTGCCTCCATTCCTGAGGACTGGAAGGTAGCTAATGTCACTCCCATCTTTAAAAAGGGCTCCAGGGGAGATCCGGGAAATTACAGGCCAGTCAGTCTGACATCGATACCGGGTAAGTTGGTGGAAACTTGTTATTAAGGAAAGAATTAGTAGGCACATTGATGAACAAAAACTATTGAAGCAGACTCAGCATGGGTTCTGTAAGGGAAGATCTTGTCTCACTAACCTGTTAGTGTTTTTTAAGGGAGTGAACAAACATGTGGACAAGGGGGACCCAATAGATATTATTTACCTTGACTTCCGGAAAGCTTTTGATACAGTTCCTCATCAAAGGCTCCTAAATAAGCTCAATGGTCATGGGATAAAAGGACAAGTCCTCTTGTGGATCAAAAACTGGCTTATAAATAGAAAACAGAGAGTGAGTATAAATGGGAAACTTTCTCAGTGGAGGGTGGTAAGCAGTGGGGTACCACAGGGATCAGTACTCGGTCTCATGCTTTTTAACTTGTTTATTAATGATTTGGAATTGGGAGTAAGCAGTGAAGTGGCTACATTTGCAGATGACACGAAGTTGTTCAGGGTGGTGAAAACCAGGGAGGAGTGTGAGGCACTCCAAAGGGATCTGTTGAGGATGGGTGAGTGGGCGTCAACATGGCAAATGGGGTTTAATGTGGCCAAGTGCAAAGTGATGCACATTGGAGCCAAAAATCCTAAATATAAATACACGTTGATGGGGTCTGAACTGGCAGAGACGGACCAAGAGAGAGATCTTGGAGTTGTAGTGGATAACTCAATGAAAATGTCTAGAAAGTGTGTAGCTGCAATAAAGAAGGCCAACGCTATGCTGGGGATTATTAGGAAGGGAATTGAAAACAAATCAGCCAGTATCATCATGCCCCTGTATAAATCATTGGTGTGACCTCATTTGAATACTGTGTACAGTTCTGGTCACCACATCTCAAAAAGGATATTATAGCATTGGAAAAAGTGCAGAGAAGGGCAACTAGAATGATAAAAGGGTTGGAACACCTTCCCTATGAGGAAAGGTTGAAATGCTTGGGGCTCTTTGGCTTGGAGAGGCGATGGCTGAGGGGTGACATGATTGAGGTTTATAAGATTATCAATGGGATTGAGCAGGTTGAGAAAGAAGTACTTTTCTCCCTTTCTCACAATACAAGAACTCGTGGGCACTCCATGAAATTGCTGAGCAGTCGGGTTAGAACAGATAAAAGGAAATACTTCTTCACCCAAAGAGTGATTAACATATGGAATTCACTGCCACAGGAGGTGGTGGCAGCTACAAGCATGGACAGTTTCAAGAGGGAATTAGATAAACATATGGAGCAGAAGTCCATCAGTGGCTATTAGCCACAGGGTATAGATGGGAACTCTCAGTCTGGGGCAGGTGATGCACTCTATCCTTAGTGCTGGAGGGGGCAGCAGTGGGAGGGCTTCTGGTGCCCTGGCCCCACTGCTGGACCTCCTGATGGCACCTGGTATATTTTGGCCGCTGTGTGACAGAGTGTTGGACTAGATGGGCCATTGGCCTGATTCAACATTGACTTCTCTTATGTTCTTATGTTCTTATAAATGTCCCCTTGCAGCCAGGGGGCTCTGAGAACCAGCTCAGTTCTTTGGCTAGTGGTGTTGCTTGCAAGGCCCAAACTTGCCATCCCATGAAGGTCATAGGGCTGTCAGCCTCCAGGTGGGGCCTGGAAATCTCCTGGAACAACAAATGATCTCCAGATGACAGAGATCCATTCCTCTGGAAAAAATGGTTGCTTTGGAGGTTGGACTGTATGACATTATATCCTGCTGAGGTCCCTGCCACCCCCAAACCCCGCCCTCTACATACTTCACCCCCAAATCTCCAGGAATTTCCAAGTCTAGAGTTGGAAACCCTAGGACAACACTAATTTGATCTAACGTGACTTCAGATTGCTCAAATACTCCTGAACAATTCTGGTCCCAGAAGAAAGAGTGCAAACAATACCAACCTGGCTGCAAAATCTGGGAAGAAAGAAATGCAGGGTTATTATATTTTCCTCCCCCTCCACTGTGCAAACTTCCCTTTCTCACCTGGCTCTGATGGGGAGGAAAGAGTGAGTGAGCTTTGCTTTCCGAGGTACCATTACCTTGTGAGCAAAGGTTGCCATGCGTTTCCATGGAGACAAGACAGTCAGACAGTGTGTGTGTAGATCTAAGGTTAAAGCTGATTAGCAAATGTCAATGGTATCACGGCAGTGGCGATTCTGGAACTGCCCTCCATCAGTGTTGGTGTGGGTTCCTGTCAGAAAAGAAAACATGGTGGAAAAGGGAAGGGAAGAGAGGAGGAAACCAGAGTTTCTAATTCTTCTTCCCAAGTGAAGAATTAAGCAGTGACTTCTGGGCAGAAGTCAAAATCTTGTGACTTTGGGATTTGTAAACCCATGAAAAGGTAGGTTGATCACTTCGGGGAAAGCAAAAGATGGATCCATCACATTGAAACTCAATTTGCCTGTCACCAAAACCTCACTTGAGCTGCTGAGCTACTAAAGGAGTCTGAGATGAGGGTGGGGTGGGGACATAATCACAGTTTAGAAAACAATGCTTGGCAGGGAAGAGGTGGACAGAGAGAACATTTCCTCCCTCTCCCATAATATTAGAACTCATGGGCAACCAGTGAAGCCAATAGGTAATAGATTCTGTACAAGCAAAATGCAATATTTGTTCACACAATGTATTGATTAACTTGTGGAACTGTCTGCTACAAGGTGGAGTGGCAACCAGTAGATTAAGATGGCTTTAGAAAGCCGTTTGGTGGAGTTGTGGAAGATAGGTCCAGGGTGGTTAACTGGGACCTACAGGTCTAGAGACAGTGTCCTGAACACCAGTTGCCAGGGGTGGGGGAGAAATGACAGGAGGATGTTTAAGTTTCCATTCCCTGCTTGTGAGTCTTTTGGGGGCATCTAGTTGGCCACTGTGTGAAACAGGACGCTGGACTAGATGACCCAAGAGTCTGATCCAGCAGGGTTGTTCTTATGCCCTTATGGAGCATCAGTGTAGTATACTGGCTAGAGAGCTGAACTAGGATCTGGGAAACCCAGGTCTGATGCCCCACTTTGCCATAGAAGCTACTGATTAACCTTAATCCAGGTACTCTCTCTGAACTTTATTTATTTATTCAAATTTGTACCCCGCCCTCCACGCCTGAGCAGACTCAGGGTGGTTTACAGCAATAAGAAATAACAACATTCAGATATAATTAAACTTCTAAAACATTAGCTTCTAAAACAATTCATTAAAATCATACTAAATCAGCATAAAGTGTTAGCAGTGGTGTTTTCTTGTTATATCGATATTCTCCAGACAGATCATGCAACACAGTTCTTCTTCAGAAGACAGCATTTAATGAAACAGTTCCAGAGACGCGTATACAAGCTCTGTGTCAGTAATGACTGGGAATAGCAAAGCATACTAGGTTATACTGTATTCAAACGACTGCCCCCCACAAGCAGAAGCCAATGATTATATTTCGCGGGTGTGGCAGGTCTGGGCGGGCAATTAAGGAAAACAACCAAAGACCCGTTAACTTTCCCAGCGTCTGGGATTCAGGCACTTGAGACCCAAGGTCAGGTTTCAGATAAAAGCAAAACATGAGATGATGCAGAGAAGAGAAGGAGGCAGCTGCACTCCTCCCGCATCCCATATACATGACACACAGTAATATGGCAGGACTACCTGACATCCTGCCCTCCCAAGAACCCCTCCCCCCCGGCTTATCTGGGTAGCGACGGTGGAACCAACGAAGGAGCTGAGGGGCAGCAATGTCATCTACAGCAACCCATTCTCTATGTTGCGGCCCAAAGTCCACCCATTCAACCAAATAAAACAGTTTATTGCATTTAAGCTTAGAATCCAGGATCTCAGCAACTTCAAAATGAGGTTCGCCTTGCACCATGAGAGGGGGGGACATAGCACGTTGCAGACACCAGATGTTCGGCCCAGAGTCACGCCGAAGGAGCCTAAGGTGGAAAACAGGATGCAAATATTTTAATGACTTAGGCAACACGTGTTCGGCAGTGACGTCATTAATCATCCACTTGATGGGGAACAACCCCACAAACTTCCAACCTAGTTTGCGACTGGGCTGCAAGCCTTTAATGTTTTTGGTTGAGACATAGACAGAGTCACCAGGCTTGGGATTCCAACCTTTGTCATATTTCTTGTCAGTATACAACTTGTAGGCCTCCTTAGCCCTTTCCAGGATTTTACAGAGAATGGGCCAAGCAGTTTGTAGCCGTGTGCACCATTCCCCTGCCTCCCCCTCCAGCAGCATGGCTTCAGACAGAAAAAGAAGGGGTGGGGCCTCGTAACCATACATAGCCATGAAGGGGGAGACCCCTGTAGAGGAATGACAGGTGTTATTATAGCAAAATTCCGCTAGAGGAAGTAGACCCTCCCAGTTGTCTTGCTGAATGTTAGTAAAACACCTGAGGTACTGTTCCAATGTCTGATTCACACGTTCGGTCTGTCCATCAGTCTTGGGCTGGTAGGTGCTACTAAGCCCCCTTTCAACCCCCAGTAAATGCATGAGTTCCCCCCAGAACTTGGAGATGAATTGCATGCCCTGGTCGGATATTATCTTCTGGGGCAACGTGTGAAGCTTAAACACCTGTTGCACAAACACTTTCGCCAACATTTTTGCAGACGGCAAAAATGTGAAAGGAATTAAATGAGCCTGTTTGGAAAACAGGTCCACCACGACCCAAATGACAGTCTTCCCCTTGCTAGGGGGCAAATTGGTAACAAAGTCCATAGGAATAATTTCCCAAGGGCAGCTTGGAGTCAGCAGGAGCTGAAGTAACCCAGGGGGTTTCCTGGGCCTCAGTTTACTCATCAGGCAGGTTTGACAGGATTGCACAAAGAGGGAGAGGTCCTTTCTCATGCCCGGCCACCAGAACTGGCGCTGGAGAAGATATAAGGACTTGACAAATTCCAAATGCCCCGCCAGCTTAGTCCCGTGCACTATAGACATGATTTCTCCCCATAGCCTCCCGGAACAAACAGTTTCATGCTGTGGTACCAACAGCCATTAGCCCTTTCCGCCACATCCCCCTCCTTTTCTAGCTCCTGACGATCCCCCTCCGAGAGGGACGTGGTGAACTTCGATTCCCAGGAGTCAATAGGCAAGGGGGATGGAGATTTTACTTGGCTGCGAGTCATGACCGCCCCCCCAACTGAGAGGGAGTGAACATGGAATTAAGCACCTCCTCCCATAGGCTATTGTGTTGCAGGAGGCGGGACAGAGCATCAGCCAGTGAATTCACCTTTCCTAGGAAATGGTGGAGGGTGAAGTTAAACTTAGAGGAAAATGTCAGCCCAGCGGAGCTGCTTTGTGTTTAGGTTGCAGGGGGTGCAGAGGACTTCCAAGTTCTTATGATCAGTCCACTCCTTGAATGGCACCCTGGCCCCTTCCAGCCAATGCCTCCACATAGAGAGTGTTAATTTAATAGCCCCCGCCTCCTTATCCCACACAGACCAATTATGTTCAGTGTCACTGAATTTCTTGGAGACATACTCAAGAGGATGCAATTTCCTGTCCTCCTACTCTTGTAAAATGGCACCCCCCATAGCGACATCTGATGCATCGACTTGAATGATAATTTTTTTAAGTTCGTTTGGATGGCTCGGATATAAACAAGGCTTTTAGGTGGTCGAACGTGGCCTGGCATTCCAGGGTCCACTCCAGTTTTGCCCACGGGCATGTACTATCCAGACCCTTCCCTTTTGTCTTAAGGAGATCCATGAGAGGCAAACTCACATGGGCAAAATTTGCTAAAAATTATCTATAAAAGTTCGTGAAACCGAAGAATGCTTGGAGTTGCCTCCGAGTCTTTGGGGCCTCCCACCCCACCACGTCTTGGACCTTGATGGGGTCCATTTCGATACCCCATGGGGAGATTCGATAGCCCAAGAAAGCAATTTCTGTAGAGTAAAACTCACACTTAGAAAGCTTAGCAAAGAGTTTATGCTTATGCAACATTTTCAATACATCCCGCACCAATTTGACATGGGACTCTTTGTCAGGGGAGTACAACAAAATGTCGTCCAGGTAAACAAGGACACCATTAAACAGGTGCTTGTGTAACACTTCATTTATAAGGTTCATGAAGACCCCCGGAGCATCCTGAAGGCCGAAGGGCATCACCAGGTACTCAAATTGGCCAAGGGGGTATTGAATGATGTCTTGTACTCATTCCCCTCCCTAATACAGACCCTAAAATAGGCATCGCACAGGTCCAGCTTTGAGAAGATTTTCCCTTTGGAGACCGCTGCCAAGAGGTCTTTGATCAAGGGGAGGGGGTAAGCATTCATGCATGAGACAGCATTTAACTCCCGATAGTCAGTGCAAAGCTGCAAGCCCCCATCCTTCTTTTTCCTGAACAGAACAGGGGTGGCGAAAGGTGAAGAGGCCGGTCGAATGAACCCTCTAGCCAGGTTCTTGTCAATGAACCTCCTCAACTCCTCTTTCTCCATAGGGCTCATGGAATATAACTTCCCTTTAGGCAACTTTTGGTCAGGTAACAGTTCAATTGCACAATCAGAGTTTCTGTGGGGTGGTAGTTTATCCGCCTCCCCAAACACCTGGGTCAGGTTCCTATATTGGGGAGGAATCGACTGAAGTTCAGTGCTGGCCAGGCAAACCAGCACGGATTGCACGACGGGAGGGTCCCCCCACTCCTTGTCCCAGAGGTGTGCCATGCACCGGGGGGAGATGAACTGCATCAGTCCCTCCTCCCATAGGATGTAGGGGTCGTGGTCATGAAGCCAAGGCTACCCAGCACTAAGGGGAACCTAGCCGCCGGAGTGATGACAAATGGGCAGTGTTCCCAGTGCTGCCCCGCACCCATCCTTAGTGGCACAGTCTCATTCTTGCAGGGGTCTTTCATGGCAGAGCCATCCATTTGGGTAAACACCAAGGGGTCTGCAAGTGTAACCACTTTCACCCCCAGTCCTGTAACCAAAGAGGGATGGATCAAGTCTCGCCAGCACCCCGAGTCAATCAAACCCTGCACCCACACATGGGTGTTAAGGTCAGGGTTGATAATAGTCACAGTCACAAAAAGGGGGGGTAACTGCTCACCAGTTTTTGTGCCTTGGGACGTTCACAGCAGGTCCTGACCGTTTTCCGCTGGCTGGAAACTCTCCTCGCCTGATGAGTTGGTCTCCTCCTCCTTCAGACTGGCCTGCAGAGCCCTAGGAGTTTTCAGGCGAGTGGTCAGCTTCTTTGCTGGGGTGTTGGCTCTTTTCTTCTTGCTGCTCCTAGTTGGGGTGGTCACAGGTCCGGTGTCCGGGCATGCAGCAGTGAAACGACTGGGTTCCCCACATTTTAAGCACAGCCCTTGCTTCATGCAGAGCTCTTGGGTTCCGTCCTTCACTCGCACCGGTGGTTTGGCCTTCACTGGGGTCGTAGCACCCTTTGTCAGGGTGGTCGCGTTGTCTATGCAAATGGTGCGGAGGTGACTTTCTGTATCTGCCGCCTCCTTCATCCACACCAACAAGGACCTCGGTTTCATGCTGTGCAGGATAGTGCTCCGGATCTCAGAGTTCAAACCCAAATGAAAATGCTGCACCAACACCCCATCAGGCCACTCACGGATCTTGGCTGTGTGGCAATGGAACTCCTCGGTGTACTCGCGCACTGACTTCTTCCGTTGGCAGAAAGTGCGCAGGAAAGCCTGGGCAGTTTCACTTGCATTGGTATCCTCGTAATGTGCATGCAAAGCCCACATAAACGCATCGACTTCCCGCAGCTCTCGTCCGTCCTCATGGTGGAGGCTTACATACCAATCAGCTGCACCATCCCGCATCCGGGAGGTGATGGCATCCACAAAGTGTTCCTCTTTGGGAAACAGGTGGCCTAAATTTTGCACAAATTTTTCAGCACGCATGAGGAAATATGCCAGCTTCTTGGGCGCTCTATCAAACGTCATGTCCAGTAGTTCAGCCGGGTTGGGGAAGGCTCTCACTGGCCCATGCGGTAGTCCCCTTGGCACTGGGGGGGGAATACCCGGCGAAGGCCCTGGAGGTGGCTGCCCTGGCCCTGCTGGGACTGATGGCAATTGCGCCAGAGGCGCCTGCTGTACCAGAGGCACTGGTTGCATAGGTAGGCAGTTCCAGTTGGACCACCTCTGTTATCATCCTGGGCATTTTCCGGAACGACTCCTCAACCATTCTCAAGAGATGTTCATAGGCCCCTTTCTAACAAACCCAATTGGGTATCTGTGAAGTCTTTGAGCTCAGCTGGCTTCTGCATCCCCCCCTCCGCAGCAGGCACCGTACTTAACCGGTAGAGGGACTGGTCAGGGTAAGGGACCAAGTTTCTACAGTGTCCATATGAAACTGTCCCCAGTCACGCCGTTTCGTGTGGGTAGTCACACTGGCATATGCTCCGCCGAACGGGTCAAAATACGTGTCCGTCAGATCCTCCTCAAGAGGCCTGGTGGTTGGTACCGTCATGGTCGGTACCATTGTGGTCAGTACCGCGGTGGTGAGCACCGTGCCATCCGTAGGGGTCACCACGACCTGGTCTTCCTCGTCGCTCATCTCGGTGGGTGAGAGAGGTGGCTCGAAAGAAGCAAAGGTAGGATTACTGACACTTTGTCAGGATCTCCAGACAGATCATGCAACACGGTTCTTCTTCAGAAGACAGCGTTTAATGAAACAGTTCTAGAGACACGTGTACAAGCTCTGTGTCAGTAATGACTGGGAATAGCAAAGCATACTAGCTTATATTGGATTCAAATGACTGCCCCCCACAAGCAGAAGCCAATGATTATATTTCGTGTGCGCGGCAGGTCTGGGCGGGCAATTAAGGAAAACAACCAAAGACCCGTTAACTTTCCCAGCGTCTGGGATTCAGGCGCTTGAGACTCAAGGTCAGGTTTTAGATAAAAGCAAAACACGAGATGATGCAGAGAAGAGAAGGAGGCAGCTGCACTCCTCCCGCATTTCATGTACATGATACATAGTGATATGGCAGGACTACCTGACAACATTGTATTGATGGTTCAGCTTGCTGGTCATCTCATATCTGGGCGGCAGGCTCAGGCTATCAGCAATAGACCAGGTACCAGGCTCTACACATTCGTGATGATAATGCTGGTCATGATGGTGGTGATTATGGTGTCCCTCATGAACTATGATGACCCTGGCCAAGCTCTTGGGCCTTATGATTTCTTGTATAGACATGGCACAATTGGCCCGTCTTCACTCCAGACCCCTACAGCAATTCCTCAGGCCATACCAGCAACACATCATGGAATGCAGGGAGATCAGCCTCCAAGGTCCTGCCTTAGTCAAGTCCAGTCTACTGTGGTGGACGAGCCTGAAGAATCTTCACCAAGACAAGGTCTACTATGTCCACCCCTTCAAGAGAACTTTACAGATGCTAGGCGTATGGGGTGGGAAGCGGTCCTGGAAGGGGTCCCCATCCAAGGGCAGTGGGCCTGGGACGAGCAACAACTTCCAATCAATCTTCTGGAGCTCAGAGCAATCTGTCATGCTCTGAGATACTTCAGCCCAAGGATTCAAAACCAACACGTTCTGGTCCAGGCGGACAATATCTCGGCCAAGGAGTACATCAACAATCAGGGAGGTTCCCGTTCATGCAAACTATATTGGGAGGCAATGAAGATATTTGCTTGAGCCGAAGAGAACATAGCTTCAGTGTGGGCAGAACACGTCAAGGGAACCACCAACATTCAAGCAGACTGGCTCAGCAGGGAAACCATTCTTGAAGGAGAATGGTCTCTCCATCTGGACTTGTTCAACCTCATTGCGGCACGTCTAGGTCAGCCAATAGTGGATCTATTTGCATCTCCAATAAACCACCAACTCCTGCACGTCTTCATGAGATACTACCATCACACAGCAAAGGCAGCCAATGCTCTAACTGCACCTTGGCCTTGGGGTCTCCTATTCGCTTTTCCACCATTCCCTCTGATTCAAAAAACCATACAGAGGATCCGGGAAAAGAGAGCGGAAGTGATCTTGGTAGCACCTCTATGGGCACAACATCCTTGGTTCTTGGCTCTGAGAGAAATGGTGGTCGCCTCCCCCCGACACTTCCAATATCTCCGGATATGCTTCATCAGGGCCCAATATGGCACCCCCATCTGGACTGGCTGTGCTTGACTGCCTGAAGATTGACTGGAGAGACTTCTCTCAGTTAGATTACTCCACCTAAGTCATGGACAGTATTTTATTTTCCAGAAGGCAGTCCACCATTTGCATTTATAATGCAACCTGGAAGGCTTTTGTAATGTGGTGCAGGAGAAAGAAGATAAATCCTCTATCACCAAAGGTAGCAACTGTTCTATCTTTCTTGCAGGCAGGCCTAGACTCTGGCTTGAAGTCTTCCAAGCTCCGCAGACAAGCCGTGGTGCTGTCTATGGTGATACCTCTCTTGGGGGGTTACAAGTTGACCAAACATCCACACATTCAATTCTTTCTTCAAGGAGTGACTGTCAAGTTGCCACCTCAGGTCCATAGGTTTCCCACGTGGAGGCTACACACGGTTTTGGTGGCACTAACCAAGGTGCCCTTTGAGCCTCTCAGGGAGGTTGGGCTGAAATAGCTCCAGATGAAGACGTAGTTCTTAGTGGTGATAACTTCAGCACATCGGATCTCTGAGATCAGTGCACTTTTGGTCAGATCTACCCTGTGCATCTTTCACAAGGACAAGGTGGTTCTCAGGACCGATCCAACCTTTCAGCCAAAAGTGTTGTCTACTTTTCATTGGTCTCAGGAAATCTACTTACCGACCTGTCCCAATCCCAAGCACCCTAAGGAATTCTTATGGCACACGTTGGATGTCAGACAGGCACTCAAGATCTACACTGCCAGGACAGAGTCAATCAGAAAAACAGACTTCATGTTCATTAATATCCCCTTCCTTGAATGGGGGACAGGATGTCTAAGGCATCCATCAGCACTGTGCTCAGATCCTATATAATGGAGGCCTACAAGGCTTCAGGAATGGACGTTCCAAAGGGGATTACGACACATTCCCTGAGAAGTGCTTCCACCAACGCAGCTTTCATCAACTGAGTGTTGGTTGACAAGGTCTGCAAGGCAGCCACTTGGACATCCATTTTCATATTTATTCTGCAGCACATTGTGACTATGGCTGACGATGATGGCCCACCCATCTGAGGGACACTGCTCTGGGAGGTCCTATGGAGATTTCCACCTCAGAGGAAGAAGAGCCCATTGGCACTTACCGTAAAGGGTCTTTCTCCTCTGAAGTAAGGAGGACATCTTGGCCACTCCCACTTTCATCATTGTCTACTTTCATTTCTACTGCTTATGCTGTTCTCTTCTTCCTTATCCTTTTTTCTGCCATGTTGTCAGGTGATCCTGCCATAAGATGTGAGGGAGGGAAGGAGGATGAGATGGTCTGTAACTTTTTATGCTTGGAGGGGGGAAGTGGGGAGGTTGCCAGGGCAACAGGGTGTTTCTCAGCCTGGGCTCAGCCTATCTGACCAAATGGTCTTGTCATACAGTTTCGGTTTCTCCGGTATGGACAGCTGGGCCCCTTTATGGCTCGAACAACTTTCACACCTTTCTCCCACGCGCGGGCTATGTAGCCATTGGTAGAATGCTTGGGGGGGGGACTAGCTCAGTGGGGTATATCCGTAGATGTTCCTTTGTGTGCTTTATTCCTGACAATGCAATGTTAGTGTGCTTTTAGAACTGCTGCTGAGTAAACTCTATCTTCTTATGAAGCCTGGTGTTTGACTGCCTTTCTGAAGTGCCTGACACATGTTCAGGTACTCTTTAAAGGGGTACTTGTTTTCTCTATGTTATAACGTTTTTGGCCCTTTGTTTGCAGGGTTATTTGTTTCCTGTGTAGGGGCAATAGTTCCAGTTAAGGTTTACTGCTTTCAGAGTCCTAGAACTATGGGGATGGGCTATTCTGAAGGTGCCAAGAGGAAGAGGAAAAAGTATTTCCTGCCTCCCTAAAGGAACGATGGGAATAACCCATGGAAATGTCCTCCTGACCTCAGAGGAGAAAGACCCTTCATGGTAAGTGCCAATGGGCTGTTCTTCAGCTTAGCTCCCATTGTCAGTAAAAACAAGATACCAGTGACATACTTCACAGGATCATTACAAGGCTAGAGATATGCACTAACAGAACATTTTCTGAGTGGCGAGAGCCTGCTCTCTGATCAAACCTGTTTTGTGGGTTTTCTGTGGGTCCAGCTAGATGTGACAGCATCCACTGGTTGGACCAATGGATGCTGGTGCCATTTGAAATCCTAATGAAGTGATTAAAAATGTTGAGGGCCTGATCAGGACCTTCATGCCTTTTTGAATGAGGAAACAGCCATGGCTTGGGGTGTTATCTCCTTAAGATCAATGTATAAGAAGCTGCTTAGGCAGGAGAAGCTTGATTTTGCTAAATTGCAATGGCAGGAACTAGGTCTGGCAGTTCAAGAAAAGGAGTCCTGGTTCTGGGAACTCGTCTCCTTCAGTTTAGGCAGTTCCTCCCCCTTTACTGGAGGCTCAGATTTCAGCAAAAGGGTTCTTTAAATCTTGCACTAGGGGTGGCTGTAGGTGATTGCTGTTGGGAGCAGAGCCCCAAAAATTAGAGGAACCACCACTTGGACCGAGGGTCTCGCACCCTACTACCGCACCACAATGGTCTCCCATCACAGACTCTGAAATAAGAGGCCTCTTTTCCTCTATCTCCTCTGGTAAGTCCCATGGCGAGGACCTGGTCCCTCTTGAATTGTTTTTTTCCTGATTGGCAGGTGCCCATTTTAGCCAAGCTGTTGTAACTCAACCCCACCTGTAAAAGGGGAAGGGAAAACCTATTCCGCCTCCAAGAAGGGAGAGAAATGTGGCTGAGTATAGAAAGGAACAAGTGGGGAGCACACAAGTATTTATTTATTTAAAACACTTATTAGCTGCTTTTGCACCTTGGAGAACTTAAGGCGGCTTACTAATCAATTATAAAAAAAACACCTAAAAGGCCACAATTTAAAATCTCAGTTAGGACTGCCAATAAACAAAAACCAAATTAGTTAAATACAGTCCTAAATAAAACTGTCTTCAACTGTCTCCTGAAGATCGAAAGTGAGGGGGCCAGGCACATCACCCTGGAGATGCTGTTGCATAATTGTGGGGCTGCCACAGAAAAGGCCCTCTCGTGTGTGCCCACCAGACAAGCTTCTTTGATTAGTGCAACAGTCAGGGGGCCTCACCCTGTGATCTTAATTCCTGAACAGCAATGTATGGGAGACGATGGTCCTTTAGATAACCCAGTCCCATGCCATATAGGGCTTTAAAGGACAAAACCAACATTTTGAATTGGACTCAGGAGCAGATCAATATCCAGTGTAATTGCTGTAGTATTGGGTTCATATGCTCCTGGTAGTGGGTTGCGACCAGCAGTCTAGCTGCAGCAGTCTGTGCTAGCTGCAGCTTCTGAATACTCTTCACGCGTAGCCCCAAGTGGAACACACTGCAATAGTCTATTCTACATGTAACTAAGGCATGGATCACTGTGGTTAGATCTGACTGAACCAGGAAACAGGGGCAGCTGACACGCCAGCCAAAGCTAGGCAAAAGGACTCTTGAGCCACTGCAGCCACGTGGTTTTCTAAGGTGACTGCTGTGTCAAACATCACTCCCAAGCTGTGCACCTGGCTTTTCAAGGGGAGTATAACCCTATCCGAGACAGGAGAGATATCAAGTCCCCAGTGCCTTCCTGCTAACCCAAGAGACTTGTGCAGAGGATCTCATTTTCTCCTGCTGAAGTGACCTTCGACTCTCAAGAGCTTATACCTCAAAAAAATTGTGCAACTGGATTAGAATCTGGCTCTTCTACTGTAGACCCTCCTGAAACTGTAATTTCCCCCATACTCCCTCCCCTACTATTTCTTCTTTTCTTTCCCTGGAAGCCCCTATAGTGTCTCCCCTTTTCTTACTTCCTTATCTTCTTCCCATCCACCAGCCAAACTATCTTTATATGCTCAGGTCTTCAACTATTCCTTCTTTCCTGGCCCAGCTACATAGGTAGTGAGTCTCCGGTGGTCACTATTGGGCCTATCCCCAATGAGTCCTCTCTCATCAGGGGACATTATAACAGAGGTGGACGGCAGGACCTTTTCTGGGGCTTTTGGCCTTCAGGTCTATCCCTACTCTCTGATGGGAATTTATGAAAATCAAGGCTTGGAAGGATCAGCAATATTGTTGCAGTTGCCTAGCAACCTCCAAAATGGCCATTGAGAGCTCAGTGGGCACTCTTTTCTTAAAGCGACGTGTTGTTTCTGTTATTTTGAGGCATTTTGATTCCCTGATGTATTGTTAAATTTCAGATTTTTTGGCAAACCTGGGACTTCCTTCAGGTTTACGCAGATTTCCCCACCTGTCTCTAGCTCCATTTATTGGATTTATTGCTCATATTCTCAGTGATGTTCAAAATCCTATGAGGTAATTATGAGGTAATTATAGAAGCCAATATTGGTTAGTGTCAGAGCCATCTCAGGAACCAAATAACATAATCCATAAGGATTTAAAATATTATAAGGAAGAAGTGATACATGCTCTTAAATGCATGTTTGTTAAAAATGTTTAAAAAGGAAACACCACAATGTTACTCACTCCTCTGTAATAGTGCCCCACCGATTAAGACCTTCCACCTTCATAGATTAGTTAAGTGAGCACCAGATACAGGATCTTCTCTGAAGTGGTACTATGCAATTCCATCTGTTCCCCTGGTTCCAGGTTTGCTGAGCTTTAGGTGGCAGAAGACAAAAAGTAATTTCCCAGGATTTTTGTGATTTGTGAGACTGGGGGTTTTTTCTGATTGACAAATATGTTTTCCTCCTCCTTTTAGTCTCTCCTGTCTTTCTACTGCTACATATGCGTAGACCACAAAACATGCCTTCTGTCTCATTTTAAATGCATGTTGAAAGGAGCAGTAGGATGGTGAGGTGAAGTTACTCAGTAGTAGGAGCGGATTCCTCCATGTTCCAATGATTGACTTATTCCACACTAAGGCCGTGGTCACATGGCAAGGTAATTGTGCTTTGTTCCCGCTTTGTTTAAATCGGGAACATTTTTCTTCACGTTGGGATGACTAGATGCAGCCAGCCCCTCTCTTCCAGCACCCGCTCGCCTGCTGCTGTGCTGTCCCTCCAGGCGATCCTGCCGGCCATGGGGGAGGCTTGGGCAGCTGCTGATCCTGCCACCACTGGGGGGGGGGCTGCTGCTGCCGCCATTGCCCCACGAAAAAAGGCTCTGCCATCTCCACCATCCTCCTTGCTGGCCCCTGTCCAGGCTGCCAGAGCCCCTGCCTCTCGTTCCCACCTCCAGGGCCTTCTTTGTGCGTTTTTTTTTTTTTAAAGCTTCTGGTTTGAGCACTTGAGCAAACATGTGCCTAATAAATCCATTATTAAACGTTAAATGGATTTATTAAGCGCACGTTTGCTCAAGCACTCAAACAGGAAGCTTTTTTTTTAAAAAAGAAAATCCGCACAAAGAGCGGTCAGATGGCCTTAATCACAATCATTGTGAAAGATGGGCTGTCCAGATGGGCAAAATCGCGCATTCAAAGCACAAGTGCCAGGAAAATATCTGATTTTCCAGGAGGCAGGAAAATCCGGGAGCATTGCAGGAGTGAGCCCACTTCGGTGCGGGAGGTGGATTGGCGCATGTGAACATGAAATTTACATGCACGAGGGAACAGCGGCAAACCCCGATCAAAAGGTCAGTGTGACCGCACCCTAAGATATGCCTCCTGGGGCTTCTCTTGTCTTCCTTGACCGCCCTGGTTGTCTTGGTTTACTGCCTACAGTCTGGGACTGGAACCCAGTGCAGTCACAACTACGGCTCCCTGTTTCCAGTCCCATGCATCCGATGTCACATGATTTCTGTTGCCAGAGGCACTGCCTTTTACTCTTGGGTAGCCCCAAAACAGGGGTGCCCTACCTTTTTTTAAAAAACAACTTTTTATTAGGATACACAATGTTTCACAACTTGTTACACATCATAAATCTCATATCCTTTTTCTCAAAAGCTCCTCTTCCCCCCCCTAATGACTCCCAGCATTGCTTCCACCATTCAAACATCATATAATACCATTTTAATCCTTGTTAACATACTAAGTCTACAGGTAACACCCACATAGATATTAGTAACTACTATAAACACCCATTAACTGTAACAATTGTTACACCATTAGTAGTTACCCAAACTGAAAACACTGTCCTTCATTCCCCAATACTTCTGTATATATTCTCTGAAATCGCCCCAGTCTGCCAAAAAAGTTTCTTCATCTATGTTATTAAGTTTTCTTGTCCATTTGTCCATTTCTGCCATAAATAGCAATTTTCTCAGCCAATCCCGTAAGTCAGGAATCTTTTCATTTTTCCAATTTTGAGCAGAAATCATTCTAGCAGTCGTTACCATATACCATATCAATGTTCTTCTACTCGTATTTATTTCTTCTAACTTGAGACCTAAAAGAAACAGTTCAGGTTCTTTCTTCAAAGTACATTTCAAAAGATTTTCCATCTCTGTATGTATTACAGTCCAGAATAATTTTGCTTTTTCCCTAGTCCACCACATATGGTAAAAGGAACCTTCAGCATGTTTACATTTCCAATATTTGTTAGATAGATTTTTACCTATATTAGCTATCTTTTTTGATGTCATATACCACCTATACATCATTTTATAACAGTTTTCTTTAAGATTGGTACAGGTAGATATTTTCAATGCACTTTTCCATAGAAATTCCCAAGATGACATTGGTATTTCCTTGTTCATGTTAATTGCCCATTTTATCATTTGCTCTTTAACCACCTCATCTTCAGCATACCATTTTAACAAAATTTTATACATTTTCAATATCATTTTCTGCCCTCCCTCCAGCCATACCTTTTCTATTTCAGTATAGTCTCCCCTAAAACCAATCATTTTTAATCAGACTTATATAGATCCAATATCTGTCTATACCACAACCAATCATATTTAAAGTCAAGATCACTTTCTGGCTTTAACACAAATAGCTTCCCTTCATATCTCAACAGATCCCTATATTTCAACCAATCTTGTCCTTTATACTCCGAAAACGGTTTTATCACTTCGGCAGGTACTATCCACATTGGTTTTTCTTCAGGAAAAAAGTTTTTATACTTAATCCATGTGTCAAAAAGGGTCCTTCTAATATAATGCTGTTTAAAAAAATTGTCCATTTTTGACTTGCCATAGTAAAGATATGCATGCCAACCAAACCTACAATCATGTCCTTCCAATGCCAACAGTTTCCTGTTTTCCAAAGTAACCCATTGTTCTAACCAGGTCAAACAGACCGCATCATGATAGAGTCTAAAGTTTGGTAATTGAAAACCTCCTCTTTCCTTTGCATCACATAAAATTTTCATTTTAATTCTTGGTTTTTTTCCTGCCCACACAAATTTAGAGATATCCTTTTGCCAACAATTAAATACCTTCACATCTTTTACAATAGGAATCGTCTGAAATAAAAACATGAGACGTGGCAGGATGTTCATTTTAACCACTGAAATTCTGCTCAGCAAGGATAAATTGTGTCTATCCCATTTTTCCATATCTTTTAACACGTGGGCCCACAGTCGCTCATAGTTATTTTTAAAGAGATCAATGTTCTTCATTGTCAACTCTATGCCTAGGTATTTAGTTTTTCTCACTACTTCACAGCCTGTAAGTCTCTGCAACTCCATTTGTTTAGGGCTCGTCATGTTTTTACACATTACTTTGGATTTCTGTTTATTTACATAAAAACCTGCTAGGTCTCCAAATTCTTTTATTTTCTGTAGTAAAAGCGGTATGGTTTTCAGTGGTTCCTCTGCTATAAACATAACATCATCTGCAAAGGCTCTATACTTGTATGTAAATCCTTTTGTAGTCAGGCCTTTAATTTCTTTATCTTCATTAATGTTCCAAAGCAGAACCTCTAGAATCCATATAAACAATAATGAAGTGGGCAACCTTGCCTTGTTCCTTTTTGCACTTTAAAAAGATCCGTTGTTTCATTGTTGACCACTATTTTTGCTTTTTGTTCAGAATATATTGCCTTGATTATTTTCAAGAAAGGCTCACCGATATTCATTTTTTTCATAACTTTAAACATGAAATCCCAGTTCAAATTATCAAACACTTTTTCTGCATTCACAAAGAAAAAACCAACCTCCTTTTCTGGATGTTTATCGTAGTATTCAATCGCATCTACAACCAACCTGATGTTATCCCTTATTTGTCTATCAGGTAGAAATCCAGCTTGTTCTCCCACAATTAAGTCTCTCAAATATGTTTTTAGTCTCTCAGCTATGATTTTGGCAAATAACTTATAATCATTGTTCAGTAACGAAACTGGTCTATAGTTCTTCACATTTGTTAAATCTTGTGCTTCTTTTGGAATCAGAGAGATGGTTGCTTCCTTCCACAAATCTGGTATTTTCCCCGTATCTCTGATTTCATTTGACAAAGTTTGAAAAACAGGGGCTATCTCCTCTTTTAATTTTTTGTAAAATTTGGCTGAAAAGCCATCCGGGCCTGGAGCTTTCTCCAATTTGACATCTTCAATCGCTTTATAAATTTCTTCTGTAGTAATGGGGTTGTTAAGCATTTCCTTAATTTCTCCAACAGGGCCAGCCATTTTTAAATTCTGCAAGTATTCCTGAACTTTCACGTAATCTGTCGGATTGACATGGAAGAGTTTTGCATAATATTTAAAAAATTCTCTCTTTATCCCTTTGCAGTCCACTATTTCTTTATCTCCTGTCACAAGTTTGCTTATGATCTTTCTTTCTTTTCTTCTCTTAAGTTGCCAAGCTAAATATCTTCCTGGTTTATTAGCTCCTTCAAAAGATTTTTGTTGAAGTTTCTTTAAATTCCAGTAAACTTCTTGATTCAATATAACATTTAATTGGTCTTGAAAAATTTGTATCTCTCTCAATATTTTCTTTTTTCCTGGTTTTTTCTTTAATTCATTCTCTTTCACAAGGTATCTCTGTTGTGCTCTCTTTTCTTTTATCTCTTTGCCATTCCACGCAATTAGTATTCCCCTGGACACAGCTTTATATGCATCCCACACCATTTGGATATGGGAATCTTGGTTTAAATTTGTCTGAAAAAAATATTTTGTCTCTTTACGTAAATTTTCAATTATGTTCTGTTTGTCCAATAAGTCTTCATTTAGCCTCCATCTAAATTGTTTTTCTCTTTGATTGGATATCCATAATAGTGGATTATGGTCCGAATTAATCCTTGGCATTATTTCAACTTTACGTGTTTTAAATGCAAGTTCTCCTGACATCCATATCATATCTATCCTGGAGAAGGAGTCATGTCTGCTAGAGTAAAAAAGTATAATCTTTACCTTTAGGGTTCCATTTTCTCCATACGTCTTCCAAATTTTCTTGTTCCACTAATTAAAAAAAAACCTTCGGGAGTTTCCCCAGTTTTTCATTTGGTCTTTTTGTTTTCCGATCTAATTTGTTACTGATCGTCCCATTAAAGTCTCCCATCAAAATAATTCGGTCATAAGTCACTTGGTCCAGTTCCAGCATCAAGTCTCTGAAAAATTTATCTTTTGATCCATTTGGTGCATATATGTTAACCACCAATGTTTTTTTGTCGTGTAAAACAACTTCCACAGCTATATATCTTCCCTCATTGTCCTTAAAAATTCCTTTGGGTTCCAGCTCTTTCTTAATATACAATACCACTCCTTTCTTTTTCTTCGTTGCCAGTGAAGCAAATTCTTCACCCAACTTCTTGTTAATTAAAAATTTATAATCCTGTTCCTTGATATGAACTTCCTGGAGGCCAATTAAATTACACTTTTGTTTTTCCAGCCAATGCCTAATTATCTTTCTCTTATTGGGTGAATTTAGTCCATTTACATTCCAAGAAATAAATTTGTAATCCATGTTGGTATACTTTTATTTATCCCCAAACTCTTTTACATTGTCCACTATAAATTTCACCATCTGGTCACGATCCTTAATCGTGTACCTCGTTCCTTGGAAGCTGAAACTCAGTCCTTGTGGAATTTCCCATCTGAACCTCATGTTCTTTTGTTTCAGCTTGTCTGTCAGCTGCTTGAACTTCTTTCTTTCTTGGATAATTGCCTTTGGCAGCTCTTTCAAAATTCTTATCTGTTTCTCGTCAATTTCTAATGGATCTTGAAATTGTTTTCTGAAGATCTCCTCTTTCATTCTCTTGGTTACAAACTGGACTATTACGTCTCTTGGTAAATTTTTCTTCTGGGCATATAGTGAATTCACTCTGTAGATCAAATCAATATTGTACTTCACTTCTTCTTCCTCAATTTTTAAATAATCTGACAAAGCTTCAGTAATTATCTTGTAGATATCCTCATTCAAGCTTTCTTCAATACCTCTCAACCTGAGGCGTGTCTCCATTCCTCTGTATTCCATCATTATATCAATTCTATAGGTCTCTTTTGTCACTGTCTGAATGTTCTTTTCCATCACTTGCATCTTGTTCTCTATATCAGTAGATTTTTGTGCAAGACTCTGTAACTCCTTGGTAATACCTGCAATCTCATTTTTAAACTCATTCTTAAACTCAGTAACTCCTTTGTCTGTCTCCATTTGTTTCCCTAATCCCTGTATCGCCTCCATCATCCTTTTCTCCATTGCCTCCATAGCCAATTGCCAGTCCTTATCTTATTTCGTTGACATTCTCAGTGAGGACCACGAGTCCGCTCTTTGTCTTGACCTTAGATCCATTTTTAAAGACTCAGTCCACCAAACTAGACAGCCCAATATAGTCCCGTTAGCAAGTAACAAAACTTGTAGCAAATAGGATCCAATAATCTTAATTTTTTGTCCTTCAAATGCCTAACTGAATCGCCTTATTTTCGCTTCACCAATTTGTCTAGTAACTTGGCAATTTCAGTTTAAAGTTTTTAAACAGACTAGTCCTCCTCAAAATGGCGGGCGTCTTTTCTCTATGGTAAAAGGTCAAAATCAACTACTTCCTGGTGTTTCTTCCGGTCCGTCTACTTCTCTTGTCCTCCAGTGGTTCCGGTCCGTCTGCTACTCTTGTCCCCCAGTGTTTCCGGAACGTCACTTCCTTTTTAGAGACAAGTCCTCCTCAAGCCCGTCCGCTAGAGTCCTCTTGTCTCCTCTAATTACAGTCATCACTTCCGGTTATGCGCTTTGTCGATCGGGACTTCCCAGCCAGCAAATCTCGCGGTAACAAGCGCAGTTCCCAGCTCCTTATCACTCTGCAAGCCACAGGAATGGTAAACAAACTTTTCTTTTAGTGTTTTTAGCTTTAATACGCGACTTTTCTTCATGGGAAAATACACAGTCAGTATTCTTTTGCTCTAAGCGCTTCTCCGGTTGTTTTAAAAAGTCTCTCCTTACTAGTCCCGGTAAGCGAAACAGTTTCTAGTTACCTTCTTTGTTTCCTCCAGGTGTATGCAATGCTTCTTCCTTTATACTTTTCCCTTCTTGTCTTAAGAGATCGGGCGGTGGCGGAATTCCAGCCTGGCTCGTACCTGTAGAGATGATTGCAATGCCCGCTTCTGAGAGGAAATCAAAGCGCGGAACAAGCCCCCTCCGGGGCTTATCTCTCGCCAATCTCAACTCTCTCTTGGGTCTTCGATGCTTGCTCGTCTTATCCCTGCCTGGGGTAAGCTGAGTTGGGCACGGAAACTGCCCAAACTGTCAAAAAGGACGGCTGTCCACCCTGAGTGATTACAGGGTGCTTCAAATCGCCATCTTTCCCCGACCGGAAGTCCTTCAGGGGTGCCCTACTTTCTAACCTGAACCAAAGTCCACAGAGTCAGGCTGCAAGTGGTCTGCAAAAAGGGATTTCATATTCAGGTTTCATAAGGTGACCTCAGAGCAAGCCTCCAGTCTTCCCCCTCCACCTAACAGAGATTATGCTTATGGAATAACAATGAGTTCCAGAGGTAAAGTCTTTAGAAGCCACCTGGCACTCTCCAGCACCTCACCCAGTCCTTTTGTGTCCTCTGTGTAAATGCTTTGTCTTTCCTGCCTCTGTCCCTCAAGATACCGGGATAAACCAATCAATCATTCAAATGTTTAGCAATCCTTCCTGAGCTAATCAGGGACGTCTCCTACCTTTTGTCCAACCTGGCCAGGACCATTAGTAAGTCAGATAATCTATTTAACTAGCTACCCAACACCTGGCTTCTATTGTTAAATCCAGACCCTGCCTCTCTGGAAGCTCATTGGTCATACCTAAGGTCTGCCCCTATTGGCATCACACACCCCTGGGACTCATCATTGGTCCAGGTAATCTATTGTTCTCACCTGAGACCAGCCCCCAGGGCCACCCATTGGTCTGCATTCTTTGCCAGTTTCTATATCCCAGCTCACACATGGCCTTAGACTGTGTGTTTTCTGCCATGATCCAAAATGGCAGGCCACCCCTGAACTCTCTGAGTTTAGACCAGAATCCATGGACCTCTGCACATCTGGAAAGGTTGTATCACCCCTCTATAACCCATCAATCATCTCTGCTTCCTTAGTGCTATACTGTGTGAATACTGTGTGTATGTTTGAGAATATTTAATAAAGAAATCATTATTTTAGCCACCCAGTTTCTGTGTCTGTTCCTGGGTGCTTGGGAATTCTAACTCTGGTATACACAGGTCAGATCCTATAGATAAGCCAATTGCATATTAATAATTATAATTCCCCAGCTTTATTAAATAATAGAGCAATTTGGCTAACATTTCCTATGATGTGCTTGCAGCTCTGTGGCTCTCAACTTCAGTGAGATCCTGGGTCTGAAATGGCTGAAGAAGACTAGACTAGAGCCCATGTTGTCAGTTACATGAGAATGGGTGTGCTCATGCACAATGAAGCACGCTGCAGCCAATGGCTTATGCTGGAATACAACTGTGTGCATTTTGATGATGCTATGGGACTCCATTTTCAGCATAATGGTGTTCAGTGTTAAAACTCTCTGAGCCACTGCCAATGGTCTGTGCCTGCATGAGATAAAAGGAGGTTGGAGTGGGTAGGAGCGACAGGAATTTGGGGGTAATTTCTATACTGAGTTGTGCATTCTTGTGCTGGGAAGAAAGAAGATACAGCCTCGGAAACAAGAGAACAACACACACTGCCCATGCAACAGAAGCATGCGGAACAGCAGGGAACTTAAACTTTGGGAGGACTGTGTAATTCCCTATAGAATCTGTGTCAGTATCACAGCTATACAACCTCCATTATTGCAAGGGAGAAATTCTATTGCATTTTTTTTACTCAACCCTTTCTCCCAAGGAGCTTAGCACACTATATACAGTTCTTTTCCTCTCCTGTCTTCATCCTCATAACAACTTTGTGAGGTAGGTGAAGCTGAAGGAAAGTGACTGGCCCAAAGTCACTCAATGAGCTTCCATGACAGTCTCCCAAATCCTAGTCCTACATGGTAACCACATGCTGGCTCTGAGTCATCTGAATTTGCCTCCCCCCCCCAACTGCACATTCTGTGAGTAAAATAAATGGGAAGTCTCCAGCTGAGGAGACTCAGAAAGGCCCAGTGAAATCTAGCTGTGTAGCAGGACTGGTGTGTGTGTTATGCAGCCTTGTAGAATGGAAGAATTGGATTTAGATGCTAACTTTAGAAGGGGAGCTTTGTTGAAATCATACAGGAAATCCCAGGATAATTGTATACAGAAATCAATACATTATTTTATGCTGGGATCAATCAGCCAGGTACGAATGGCAATGCTGCCACTGAAAGGGTGATTGCAACCAGCAGGTGGCTTCAGAATATTACAGGCAGCTTTTAAAATCCATTCCAAAATCAGTTCAAGCATCTACACCTGTACTTTGCCTCTTCTAAACATCTGGATTTCAGCTCTTCATTTCCCCTCTATCTCCTACTTTTAGAATAGATTCTTGGTGAGGCTGACATACACATTCTGCTGGATTAGGTCCTGGCCTGGCTCTGCCATGATGAAGATTCTAACCATGGCTGCCCTTTTGCCATAATTTGGTGAATGTATGAACACCAGTGCCCAGGATCATGCCTCCATTTTGCTCTAGAAGACGTTTCAGCAAGTTTCTGGTCCTCATGAATGAGGAGGTAAATCTTTGTTGCTCCCAGGCAATTACATTTCTGTGATCTGCAGGGCTAGCAGAGTGTGTGCCTCCCCCATCCCCATCCTTTTCTAGTACCACCCTACTGCCTATTGCAAGAGATTAAACATTTTCTTTAAAAAAATGAACACTAGGTGCTGCCTTATACTGAGTAAGACCACCCGTCTACCAAGGTCCATACTGCCTACTCTGACCGGCAGCAGTTCTCTAGGGTCTCAGTTGGAGGGGTTTCACATCATGTACTCCCTGAGCCTTTTAATGGGAGATGCTGGAGATTGAATCTGAGACCTTTTCATCCAAAGCAGATGTTCTGCCACTTGTCTATAGCCCCTCATCAAATACATGCACTGTAAACATTTCTGTCTGTTTCTATGTTTAAAGTGGTTTCCAGTACTTTATAAAAACAATGCTGTATCCCACTAAAGCCCAGCTCAAGGACTATATACCTCTGATTGCCAACAGATGACAAAGAATAGCTAGAGAAGCAGTTTGGTGTAATGATTAGAATGTTGGACTATGCTCTGCAAGACCCTGGTTTGAATCCCCACTCTGCCATGGAAGCTGGCTAGGTGAGCTTGAGCCAGTCACACTCAGTATGACCTACCTTACAGGGTTGTTGTGAGGATAGAAAGGAGAAAAGATGTATGGTACTTTGAGTGAGCTCTTTGGAGGAAGGGTGAGAAAAATTGTACTAATCTGCAAGATGGGGATGACATGAATATTTTCTCCTTCATTGTGTATCTTTTAAAAATTCTTCAGTGTATGTCCTCTTCATACAGGACACTGAGTTGAACCTAGAGATCTGCATTGTGTGTAAAGTACCATCAAGTCACAGCCAACTTATGGCACACCAGCAAGGGGCTTTCAAGGTAAGTGAGAAGCAATGTTTTGCAGACTGCCCTCCTCTGCAGAGGCGTCCTTGGTGTACTGGGGCATCCCTTCGAAATACTGAGCCTGCTTAGCTTCCGAGATCTGAGATCGGGCTACAGTATAGCCTACACCATGCCGCCTTTCCTCCAAATATTTGCATTAAACAGAGTTAATTTTTAAGAGTTTGAAAATATATGCATTATAAAGAGAAAGAGGATTGGTCGTAGCTCCGTTTTAAATGTGTATGGCCTGGACCCCCAAAAATTCACATCTGTTTCCCTGTAACGTGTGAACGAAGAAATCTCAACCAATGTTCCCTCTAAGCTGTGGAGTCTTGTGAGCAAAAATTCCACTCTGTGAGCTACTGGCATTAAAGTGGTGAGCAAGCGATTTGGCTGCTGCATCAGTTAGTTTGCTCTGGAGCCAGTCTTCCTGAGCTAAGACAAAAATGTGTGAGCCAGAGACTAAAAAACTGTGATCTAGCTCACACTAACTCAGCTTAGAGGGAACACTGATCTCAACCTTATTTCTCCGATCAGGTTCTAATTTTGCGATCTTTACCCCACCGCCCTTTTATCACGGGAGTTCACTTAAGTTTCTTGCCTTGCAATAACACCGTTCAAGCGCTAGGGGAGCGTTCCTTTAAAGATCAAACCATTCCAAGGTAAGAGATAATGTCAAAGAAGGTGAAACCTTCCAGCAATCTCTTGATAACCTCCTGATGACAAATCTCCACCGATCTTTCTAAAGAAAAATATCAAGCTTAAAAAAAATTCTACTGCTCTCTTCTCTTAACGTGGTACACCCCGTTTTAAACACCCCCATCAGTGTCAACACATGGTACATCCCACCTTGTTTACGCCATCTTTTTTTTCAAAGTCGCTTCCGTTAGGTGGAGTCGGGTTTTTTTGCGTAACGTAAGGTTAAACAGACAAAGCGGACGAGCCAATAGGCTGAAGGCAGGAAGGCTGCGGGGCTGCCAATGAGGGTGCATACCGGCAGCGGAGGAGGTGGGGTGAATGTCGGCTGGAGGAAGCTGAGGGAAAAGGTGTGGAATGGCGGACGGTTGGTACGGGCCGCTTAGGTCGTGACGGTGGGGGAAGGGAGGAAGGCACAGAGAAGGCAGCTGCGGGCGGGTGAGACTCGTTCCTTACCACTGAGGGGTTAACCGGCGTCTTTATGTGGGCGTACGCAAGAGGGCTTAGCATGGCCTGGGCCGCCTTTAGCTGGAGGGAAGAAGGGCGAGGCATAAAGGGGGGGGGGCTCTACGGAAGGTCGTGGGGTAGTTACGTGGAGTTGTTCAGTCGCACAGTCACGGCAGGCCCTCCTGTTTTCCGCCGTCCTCCGGAGTTTGCTTAATTTCATGTTAGTTGCATCGATACCACTGTCTAACCATCTGATCCTTTGCCGTCCCCTTCTTCTTTGACCTTCAGTCTTTCCCAGCATCAGGGTCTTCTCCAGTGAGTGCTCCCTTCTCATTTGGTGGCCAAAGTATTTCAGCTTCAGTATCTGGCCTTCCAGGGAACAGTCAGGGTTGATTTCTTTTAGGACTGACTGATTTGATCTCCTTTTAGTCCAAGGGACTCTCTTCCCCAGTACCATAATTCGAAAGCATCTATTCTTCAGCCAGCTCTAGCAGCTATACATTACTACAGGGAATGCCATTGCTTTGACCATACGAACATTTGTTGGCAGGGTGATGTCTCTACTTTTTATTATGCTGCCTAGGTTTGCCATCGCTTCCTTCCAAGGAGCAGGCATCTTTTAATTTCATGGTTGCAGTCACCATCTGCAGTGATCTGGGATCCCAGGAACGTGAAGTCTTTCACTGCTTCCATGACTTTCCCTGTTCTGTTTGCCAAGGAGTGATGGGGGCGGAAGCCATGATCTTAGTTTTTTTGGTGTTGAGTTTCAAGCCAACTTTTGTGCTCTCCTTTTTCACTCTGATCAAGAGACTCTTTAGATCCACTTTCGGCCATTAGAGTGGTATCGTCTGCATATCTGAGGTCGTTGATGTTTTCCCGGCAATCTTAATTCTCACTTGTGATTCATCAAGCGTGTGGGTGGGGCTCCTGTGCAGTGACATGGGGATGCCTGCTATTTTCCTTTGCTGCTCTGAGGTCTGTAGTCAGTGTTGTGAACTGAGGTCTGGGAGACTCATGTTCAAAGCTTTTACTTGCCTTGATCCTAGCCTTTTAGCCTAACTTACCTCACAAGGTTGTTGTGAGGACAAAACACAGAAAAAGTGGATGCTGCTCGCTGGATGACCTAGGGCTCACAGACTTTTAGCCTAACCTTAACCTCACAGGTTTTAACTATGTTTATAGTTTGCCTTTCTCACTCTCAAGGAATTATACAGTGTAGGTTGATGTGATTAATAGATTTAATTATATAATAATGTGCTAGGGCCATGATTACAGACATCTGAAGGACACATTAAATATTAGACATGATTCAGAATGCATTCCTGTGCTGAGAAGGTATTGTGAAGGCCCCATGCTGTGCAACTGAGGATGGTAGCAGCTTATTAGCAGTTTTGTGAGGGTAGACTGGGGAAGGGCTGTGACTTCTTTGAAGGGTGGATGTTTGTTACAAAAAATATTAGATGGGTACTAATTTTTTATTCATTTAACATATTGCTAATCTGTTTTTCTGTTGAAGGAAGATCTTAGCACGTGAAGTTTTTCTTACCATGTTAATATAGGCCATAGCTGCAATAATCATATGCTGGGTGGGTATCTTCAAACAGGAGTAATTCACTCCTGCAAAAATTTTTGTGGTAAAATGTGTGTTTATATCTTGCTTTGGGGATCCAAAGCAGCTTATAAACCCATTCTTCTCCACTTTTATCCTCACAACAGCAACCCTGTGAGGTAGGTTAAGCTGAGAGACTGAGTAAGTAGCCTCTGGTTATCCAGCAAGCTTCTGTGGCACAGTGGTTCTTTGAACCTGGTTCTCCGGGATCCTAGTGCACCATACTGGCTTTTCACTTTGGTACTGTCTATTGCTATCTCTCTGATCTTCCTAGTGGTTAAAATGTACAAATCTCCAGTCAGTTACAAAACTTGCATGATGACCCTGGGCTCCTTACCACCTGGAAGTCTAATATACTTCATGGAGTCTTTGGGAAGATGAGATGGAGGATATGAGAACTGTATACAGTATTCTGAGCTGCTTAAGTGAAGAGTACCATTAAAAGAAAACAATTTAAAAAATGGCTTAGGTGCATGTTGTGAAGGCACCATGCTTTGCAGCTGAGAATGCTGCTGAATTAAATTACACAGGCAGGGTTCTCACTTGAGGCTCTCAGATGGGATAAGATGTGCTAGACCTTGCTGCAATAAGTTTCAGTACAGAAGTGCTTTATTTTCCGTGCTCTCTGCATAGTTTTGCTCCACATAGCACTGACTATGTAGACAAGTACAGATGCAAAAGCC
Organism: Gekko gecko; assembly: GCA_029375565.1. Lineage (NCBI taxonomy): Eukaryota > Metazoa > Chordata > Lepidosauria > Squamata > Gekkonidae > Gekko > Gekko gecko. Next base: position 208,278,215 of record JAPDNY010000005.1, on the reverse strand, counting down.
TGGTTGATATAATTGACTTTCAGTGGGATCACACTTATTTTCTTAACTTGCAGTAGTTTAACTCTAGCACCAGTAAAGCACATTCTTGGCTGTTCTTGCAGCCAAGTCCCTTTATTCTCCATTAAGGTACCTGGAGTGCAGAAGGTAAGCTGCCTTAGTACAACTTGAGAATATATTTGTGTGTACCCATTATGTCCTTATTACAGCCCGTTCAACTTTTGGAAGGTTAAAGCTTCGTTCACAGTGGCAAAGCAGATGGGCTGTGTCTTTTTTTAAAAAAAAACAACAGGCTTTCATCTTGTGTGAGGGATGGGGAAGTTTTCTATAGGTGAGGCGTCTTAGGTTTGTGAATAGCATGGCAGTAGGGAAGTTGACACCCTGGGACTAGAAGAGGCACATCAGTGTTTTGGGGTGATGGAAGGGAGGACAAGTAGGGTGTTTTTTGTAGGGGGCAGATAAGAAATGATGGGACAGAAAATGGATTCCTAATTTAGAGTAAGATATTTGACTGATAAAGAGCAGACCCTTCATGTAAGGTGGATTTGATTTAATACAAATCCATTTAAATCACTAAGTAAAACTAGATTTAAACCAGTTTTCTACATAAGGACTTATTCTTGCTGGTATAATATTGATATTGTACATGTGAAATGATTGAAACAGTGTACCATATACTGCTTGAATGTTGTTGTTATGCTTCCATTAGGAAATGAATTTTATCACCAATTTTGGGTAGAGTGTTAGATTGTTCCAGGCTGAACAAACTACTATTTCTGTTTATTAGCACTGAAGAAGACAGTACCAAACTAGTAGCAAAGTTTTTACTGGCTGCTGCCTGTATACATAGCAAAATTTTGTAGGCACTCAATATAGGATAATTTTTAACGGAATTCTATTTTATGCAGAATCTGATTTTTTTTAATTTCTCAGATATTATGTCTTTACTCTTGTGAAATGCCACTAAAGGAATTGTTTGTGTGGGTGGAATATTGATGTTTACAGCCAGATGAAGGTTTCATTTTTAGAATAACAACTTTTCAGATTAGTTTTACAGTTATATAAAAAATTACTGATTTGGTTATACTATTAGAAACACATCATAGATAGTTCACCTTGCAATAATTTCATAATTCTCTATCTCCAGTTTAATATGTTAATCATTCATATTTGGACAACTTTTCTGCTGTACTTTACTGGAAGGAGAAAAATAATAATTACCTTAATAAGACTTTAAATAGTTTTAACTAAAACAATAACATTATAGCATATGTATTCTTGTATTTGTTTAAACATCCATGTTGGCTAAGTGATGTGGTTAAACAAAATATCTTAAAAAAAAACCCCTTAGACTATCAGCCCGGTCCACACATGAAAAACTTAAAATACTGTCCTCTGTAGCTCATTCATCTTCATCTTCTTGTTTGTTCATAATCTGGAAAAGAAAAACAAGCTTTCCTGCTTTATTGGGTCCCAAACAATTTCTCACTTTAGAATGAATGAGTCCAAAGGAAGAGAATATTCTTTTTTACACCAGCAGAAGAAGCTACTGCTGTTAAAAGTGAAATCATTACTTCAACAGTCTCTAAATCCAAGTAATTTCTGCCAGTTCACTGGTGTGACTTTCTTTAGAACATTGTCAGCAAACAGATATTTCTTGAATGGCTCCCCCTTAGCTCTGAAGTTTATTATAGTTGGTATTACAGATGGATGATTGCTGGATACCCATGTTATAGCTAACTCCTCTTCCTCTGCACTTAAGGTTTGACCCTGGTGCCAGACATTGACAATATTTGCAAGAAAATGAGCTGGAGACAGTGCTGGTCACATTCATTTTTTAATGTTTGTAATTTAATTCTGTCAGTGTGTAGTTCTGTTTTTATGCGCTCACTCTGTTCCTTCCACATTTCAACAGCATCAGAAATAAAACAGCTGTTTTTCTGTATTTTGTTTAAAGCTTCAGAAATCGGTTTCAGGATGCTCAGCGTATGGTCAACATTTCTCTTAAGCCCAATGTTGAAGATTTTGGCTGTGACAGTGCCATCTGTTTTCTCTTGATTTCGTTCACAAACTCATCAGAATGGGCCAGTTCTCCCTCTGAGGTGGAGGCCATCTTGTGGGTGATTCCCGTCCATCACTCAGGGAGGCAGGATCAAATCTAAGTGTTTCCTGTTTCCTGTGGTGGGAGTCACACTCAACTCAGTTTCTTTCCTGCCTCAGTAGGGAGAGCAGCTAGGAGTAGGCTTTGCCTAAACCTTTTTTCCCTATTTTGCTCAACTTCTTGGTTTCACTGTTCCTATTACTATATCTTTTATACCTTATATTTATTCCTTCTAATCTATCAAAAAAAAAACAAAAAACACCCTCCCTACCTCTCCTCCTTTTTTTTCCTCCAACTTGAGAGAGTCCTTCTTTCACTTCACTCTCTGTGTTAGGCAATGGCGCTCCGGGGAGAGAGTGACGGTTTTCTCTCTTCTGGAGAGTTAGAAAAACAAGAACGGAGGAGAGAGAGAGCGGCTTGGAAGAGGGCCGTGGAAGTGCAAGGCTCCAAACCATCTGAGTTCAACGAGGGTGCGAAGCGCGCCAAAAGCTCCCTTTCCCGCGCTCAGCCAGAGCCCGCGCAGACAGCGGCTGTTTTAAATGAGGGAATTGGATGGCAGAGCCCTAGCTCAGCCAGGGAGCGACCCGAGACTGTATGTCGTAGTGGGTCCGACATTGCAGCGATCGCTTCAGCAGAGGCTGCCCAAGGGGACGAAGGGGACGATGACTCAGAGACCGGTAACCTTGACGACTCCAGGTCCACCCCCTTTCCCCCAGAGCAATGTCTTTCTTTAGAAGGGCCATGAGACAGGAAATAGCCCGTTATTGCAAATCGGGAGGTTGCTATACCCGCTCACGTTCCTCCTCCTCCTCCCCTCCCCCTCTCCTCCAAGGCATAAGAAACAGAAAGCCTGGCGCACTAAAGCTTCCCAGAAAAGCTTTCCTGGTGATCCCCAGGAGGAACAGGGAGGAGACGCTTCTAATACCCATAGCGAAAAAGAGGAGGGGGAATTTTCCTCACACGATGAGGAAGAGGAAAAGATTCCTATAACCTCTGAACAATCCTGTAGGTTTTTTAAAACTGAGGACCTACATTACCTTCTATCCAAGACAGTTTCTGCTCTTAAGATACAAAATTTACTAAAGTCAAGAAATAAGAGCTCTGATGAACAAGAGCAACAAGAGGGATCAGAGATCACTGATGAATTCTTCCCTCCAGACGAGTTGTCTGAAAGAGCTTTTCCATTCCCTAACTTTTATATGCGCAAGGTTAAGGCAGAGTGGGATAAACCACTGTCTAGTAAACCCATTCCAGGCATTATTAAGAGATTGTATCCCATAACCTCTGCCACTTCAGATCTTTTACAGATTCCAGCCGTAGATGCCCCTGTAGCGGCTCTGCAATCATCTGGTCTTCTACAAGAGGATGGTCATGGCAACTTGAGAAATAGTCTGGATAAGAGATGTGAGTTTGCTCTCAAAAATCACATGAAGCCTCTTCTTTAGCCATCAAGGCGTCCTCAGCTGCATCCACAGTCTCAAGGGCTTCCATAGTATGGATGCGGAAATTAATTCAGATGCTGCCTGAAAATAATTCCAGACTACTTGAGGGAGCTAACAGAGTCCTTAAAGCCATCTCATTTACGGCTGATGCCACCCTAGACACCTATGGTGTTATCTTCTAGAGCTATGGCATCATCTGCAGCAGCCAGACGTTTAATATGGCTACGCTCTTGGCCAGCTGATTACCAATCCAAAGCAATAGTTTCAGCGTACCCATTCCAAGGGAACAAATTATTTGGAGATCCATTAGAGAAGATCTTAGTTGAAACTCGTGATAAAAAGAAGGCACTTCCAAAATACGTGCACTCAGGAGAAAAGAGATCAATGAACTTCCCTACCACTTCTGCTTCTTCTTCTAGACCATACCAGTCCACACCCAGACCACGACAGGACTACAGGAGACAAGCTTGGAGCAACAGCAACAATAGCAAGCAGTCCTTTCGTAGGGGAGGATTTAACAATAGGTTCCCAAGATCACATGGCAACAGACCAGATAGAGCCGAAAGGGAACCCAAGAACCAAAAAGCATGACTATCTAACCCCTCCAGTGGGGCGACGCCTCTTCTCTTCAGTCAAGCATGGGTCAACTCACATCCAGATGCCTGGACAAAAGACTTAATCCAGGAAGGCTACAAAATAGAATTCCACTCCATGCCTCCTCTACGCTTCATCATGTCTCCTACACACCAAAACCCCATCAAGAGGGACAGAACCAGAGATGCAATACAACACCTCCTCGACATACAAGCCATAGAACATGTACCCACAAGCGAAAGGATGACCGGTGTGTACTCCATCTTTTTCACTGTACCCAAAAAGAACGGAGACTGGAGGGCCATTCTAGATTTAAAATTCTTGAACAGATATGTAGAGCCAAAACACTTCTGAATGGAGACACTGAGGTCCATAGCAGAAGCACTACAACCTCAGGAATTTCTCTCTTCTATAGATCTAATGGAAGCATATCTACACATTCCGATCTTCCCTCCTCATCGCAGGTTTCTACGTTTTTGTGTGAACGGGGATCACCTACAGTTCAGGGCGCTTCCTTTTTGGCCTCGCCTTGGCTCCAAGAGTATTTACCAAAGTACTCATTCACGTGATCGTCTGCCTCAGGGAGAAAGGAATTCATATTCATCCGTATCTCGACGACATTCTGGTCCGGTCCCCTTCCAGACAGCGATCCAAGAGGGACACGGACATGACGATCCAATGTCTACAGGACTTCGGATTCATAGTAAATCTACAGAAGAGTTCACTACTTCCCACTCAAAGATTGGAACATCTAGGTGTAGTCCTGGACACTCGAGCTACAAAACTGTTCCTACCACACAACAAGGCAAAGAAGATACAGGACATGGCCAGACAAATTATAAAGGCAAGAACTTCATCCATATCTGCCCTAACCAAGATGATGGGATTGATGGTATCGACACTCGACTCATTCCAATGGGGACGGTTCCACTCAAGACCATTGCAGATGTTCATGCGTCCATTCCAGAATTCTATTGCCCTCAAGATGGACTTCTCGCTGAAGGTACCACTACAAGTAAAGGTGAGCCTCAGATGGTGGTCAGTTCTTCACAACTTGACACAGGGCAAGACATTCTGGATCCAAGACTGGATACAGATTTTCACGGATGCCAGCTTATCAGGGTGGGGCGCAACATTAGCTCACAACCCAGTTCAGGGAACGTGGTCCAGAACGGAGTCCAAGCTCCCCATCAACCTTCTGGAGCTGCGAGCAATCCGATTGGCTCTTCTGTGTTTTTCCCCTCAGATCAAGGGACGCCATGTTCTGATCAGGACGGACAATATATCTGCAAAGGCATACTTAAACAAACAGGGGGATCACGATCCCTGGCCCTACACAAGGAGGCAACCCAACTCCTCACATGGGCAGAGAACAACCTGGCCTCAATCAAGGCGGAACACGTACAGGGCATAGTCAATCTTCAAGCAGACTGGCTGAGCCGACGAACAATCAAGGAGGGCGAATGGTCCTTACACAGGAAGATCTTTCAGGTGATAATCTCCAGGATGGGACTTCCACAGGTGGACCTGTTTGCCAATCAAGACAACAGTCAACTGACACGATTTTTCACCAGATACTTTCACCCCAAGGCGGAAGGCACGGATGCCCTTCTTTCCAGTTGGCCAGCCGGTCTTCTTTACGCATTTCCGCCAATTCCAGTCTTACCAAAACTACTTCGGAAAATAAGACTGCTGAAGGCGGAAGTCATTGTAGTGGCACCATACTGGCCACGTCGTCCGTGGTTCTCCTCACTTCGGGAGATGGCAGTGGCTCCTCCTCTCAAACTACCGGTCTCAGAAGATATGCTAACTCAGGGACCAATCTGGCATCCCAATCCAGGTTGGTTCTGTTTGACCGCGTGGAAATTGAGAGGAACAGGCTTACCAAGCTAGGCTACACAAGTTCTGTTATTGATACTATGATGGCATCAAGGAAGTCATCTACTACAAAAATCTACAACACTACATGGAAAGCATTCGTTCGTTGGGGCCGTCGGTAGAAGATTGATCCACTACACCCGAGGATTGGCTCGTTGCTAGAATTTCTACAGGACGGCAAGGCTAGTGGTCTCAAAGCAACTACACTTAGAAGACAGGTGGCGGCACTAGCTTCGGTCTTGCCACGTTTTCAAGGTGTCTCAATTTCACAGCACCCTCACATTGTCCGTTTCCTGAGAGGAGCTTCTCTATCTGACCCTCCTCAGGCTCATAGGTTTCCGACATGGAGACTTAACACAGTCCTTACTGCACTTACCAAGCCTCCTTTTGAGCCATTGAGGGAAATCACACTCAAATTTTTGAGGATGAAAACTCTGTTCTTAGTAGCCATCACATCAGCAAGAAGAGTCTCCGAGCTGGGAGCTCTATCCGTGCAGAAAGAGCTGTGCATTTTTCACAAGGAAAAAGTGGTACTAAGAACAGATCCTACCTTTGCCCAAAGGTGGGTTCCAAGTTTCACAGGATGCAGGAAATATGCCTGCCATCGTTCGTGCCACGTCCTACTCACCCAAAGGAGAAGATGTGGCATACTCTGGATGTAAGACGGGCCCTCAAATGCTATATTCTCAGAACAGCACCATTTAGAAAAACAGAATCTCTGTTCATCAACATCTCACCTCCACACACAGGGAGGAAGATGTCAAACTCAGCCATAAGTTCTACCATTCGGTTATGCATTGCTGAAGCCTATAAAAGCTTAAACCAAAGAGTTCCGGATGGCATCACCGCCCATTCCCTACGCAGTGCGGCCACTAATGCGGCCTTTGCCAATAGGGCTTCGGTAGAGGAAGTATGCAAGGCTGCTACATGGTCTTCATTGTCGACATTTATCAGACACTATAAGATAAACGTGTTTGATTCTGCTGATGCAGCCTTTGGGAGACGGGTTCTTCAATCTGTCCTTTCTCTAGATGACGACCTTCCCTCCCAAAATTAGGGACACTGCTCTGGGAGGTCCCACAAGATGGCCTCCACCTCAGAGGGAGAACGACCATTGGTTACTCACCGTGAAGGGTCCTTCTCCTCTGAGGCTTGGAGGACATCTTGGCCCTCCCAGGTCGTCAGTCCTTCCTGATGATATGTATATAGTTGTTCTTTCTGCTGTGTCTACGAGTACAGTTTTCCTTTTCATAATGTCATTTACTGTTGACTTACAGAGTTTTCCAGTTCTCTTTCTACCTTTTAGAGAGGTTTTTATTGCTTTCGGAGTCCCAAAACTGAGTTGAGGGTGACTCCCACCACAGGAAACAGGAAACACTTAGATTTGATCCTGCCTCCCTGAGTGATGGACGGGAATCACCCACAAGATGTCCTCCAAGCCTCAGAGGAGAAGGACCCTTCACGGTGAGTAACCAATGGTCGTTCTTGATATACTGCTCAAAACAGTCCACTACAAAGTTCCATCCGACATCTTGTGGGAGTGTTAGCTTGGTCCCACCCATTCTTTTCAGAGCTGCTGCAGCAAAATAATTGTTGCAGAAGTATTCAGCAATTTCAAGAACATTAGTCTTTATTTCTGGAACACTGAAGTCTTTGGGTAGGGATTGCAGCAAATGAGCACTGCAGCCATATGCTATTAACTTTGTATTCCCTTCCTGCTCTTCTAAATTTCTTCTCATCTTGGATACATTTGCAGCATTGTCTGTGACCAAACTGCTTACTAGACATATGAATTTTTGTTCACATGTTATAGCTTTTCCTGCCACTTCTTGTAAGTATTCTTCTCTGTGTGTGTTTCCTGACATATCAATTGTTTCTGCAAGGAAGACATTCCCTTCTTTTGTTATACAAGCACATACAACACAACCATTGTGGACATTACTCCACTGATCAAAACTTAGGTTAACAATTTTACCCTCTAGAGCTGCTGCACATAGCTCCATTTCTCTGTCATACACTTTATCCAGCAGTTTCCCTACAACATCTGCTCTGCTGAATGGACTGTTTCCTGCATGGAAAGAAGAGTTTGTCGCGTAAACAAACTGGGCAATTTTTTCATCATTGTTTTTCTAATCTGGTTTTTATCGTAAGCTTATCTATGGTGGTTCCTAGATGGTCAGCTTTTTTATTTATACATACTATCCTGGACAGATAACTCTGAAACTGTAGAGCAGGAGGTGAATAGTTTCCAGAATCCTTTATGTTGATGATGGATTCCCCTAAACAAAAAAGTCAGTGCTGTTATTTTATTATTTATACCATTTCTGCTTCTTTAGTATTACTCATTGTATTCATTGCCACTCACTACTGCCAAAAAAGGAGTATTTGCTTGTTTCAACTCTTTATTTCTTCCTAACAACTTTATCAAAATAACATTAACATGCAGTAATAATAATGAAATATAATTTTGCTCAAACATGACAGTTCCTCAAGGCATAAGAAATATGATGAAATCAAAATGTTTACCAACCTGAAGATCACAGCACTTCTGATGTTGTTTCATTCGTGCCACCAAGTCTTACATTTCATTGTTGCAGTGTTTGCATTTTGCACGCATGCCTGCCTTACTATAGGTAGAGGAACTTCATTAAAATATTCCCAAACTGGGTCTCTTTTACGGCTTGCTGCCATTATAGGTTTTCTCCTCGAAGAAAAGAATAATATGATAAACCTTAGGCACAAAGATCCAAAGTCTTGTGGAGTATTCTGCACAAAAGGTTTCACTTTTCATTTGCCTCTCCCTCTTCACACTTAGCTTCTTGAGCAAATCTATTCTACTCCCAACAATTTCTACTCACTGCATTTTTTGAAATTTAGCATGTAAGAGGTAAGGTGTTGATTCTGTGTACATAGATTTGCAAAGGAACAGTGGGATTAAGGTCTTTTTCTCAACTCTGTATGTTTGTTTTATAACATTTTTGCTGTGAAGAAGAGGCATGTGATCTCTGCAGAGACAAATTCACAGATTTGAGAACTGTAAAACCAGGCATCTATGATAATATTTTCTAGATGGAAAAATTGTCCAGTAACCTTACAGAAACCTCTGGAGGAGCATGACATTGTGAATGGATTAATGGAATTCATTTACCAAAAAATTTAAACATTGCATGAATATACTACAGCCTCATGCTACATAATTAAAAACTAATCCTTATTTCATGATGAATAACCTTTAGACTATAACGTATCTTAAATAGAAAACTAACTTTAGATAGATATTTCCAATTTTGATTTAAGAAATTCAATTTAAATTAAAAAATCCAATTTTAAATTTAAAAAAATTATTCGTTTTTCTCCACCCTGCCTCTATGCAGTATTGAGGTCCTCGATACTGTGGCATTTGGAGGGAATTGGGAATACGAGGAGGCTTCTAATGGTGCTACTTGTTGGAAGTAGATCAGCTACTGGGACGAGCTGAATGCTGCAAGAAAAGGCAGAGAATGGCATGGGCAGGGAGATGGACTCTGCCTTGGACATGTAGGTCTCTAGGGTGAGGTTCTGGCTTTTTGCACGTTGGCTATGGGGTGGAGGAAGAGCCTTAGAGTGGACAGTGAGATTAGGACAAAGTGGAAGTTCAGGTCTGGATGGAATGGGCAGATAGCATCTGGTATGGGATGTGAAACAAGAGCGGGGAAGGGTGTATTTCTGAGGGTTTGCTGTAACAAGTAGGCAGTGCTTGTCCTGGTGTCTTTGGAGATGTAATTTGGGAGTAGAGGTAGGTACCTGTCTTAATATGAAACAACTCAGAAGGAGAGTTGCCTGCCTACAGGGCAGGGGAGTTGTTTCAGGGGGAGTTATGTTTGCCTTATGCAGGCTAGAGTAGAAGGTGAAGATGAATGTGGTTGGAGATCCTGGGATAGTGATAGAGGTGCAGCAAGACATGGAATAACATGGCAACAAAGGGGAGCCCTTACACTCTGCAGAGGTAGTCTTTGTGTCATAAGAAATCTCTCTTATTTTATTTTGTTGGACTTGCAGTCTGCTGTACGCTAAAGGCTGTGATTGGGAATAGGCTGGCTTGTTCTGAGAGCCCCCTTGGGGAGGAGGATGTGCCAGAAACCAGGGAAGCTTTCTCTGTGCTGATCCTTTCCTTGCTCATGAGTGTTACAATGTTAGTAACTTACCAGCTATCTCCCCATCACAGAAAATGGGCTTCAAGTTTGCTAGAAATTTGTAGCCTGATTTAGGAAGGAAAGCTATTGTGTATTCACTGTGCAGATAGAAATTACCAGCAAGTATATCTTGTTTATATAGAATAATTTTCTGTTTTGCACATTTATATAGTTTGCTTCCATGAATTTGCTTTGCTTGTGGAAGTCCCATCTATTTTGTGTTTCTGCATCTGGCTGCTTGCTCTTATTTGTAAAAAATAATTATGGATAGAGTTTTGTTTGCATACGCATCTTTTAAAATGCATTTTAGTTTTCAGTGATGTGAGCTATTGCCTGTGAAGCAGTAGTTGACCAGCAGCTAATTTTGCTGAAGAAGTAGTTGTATTTTGGCTGGGTGTTATGGATGTATGGTGACATACCAGATGTTCAGTTAACATTTGGTTATGTATCAGTCATATTTCCATTAAGAATTTGGGTTGAGCTCAGTGGGCGTAATGCCCTACAGTAGTTTTCCATTTTCCTCATTATAAGTCACAGCTGACTTACAGCAACCCTGTAGGGTTTTCAAAGCAAGAGATGTTCAGAAGAGGTTTGCTGTTGCTTGCCTCTGTGTCACGACCTTGGACTTCCTTGGTGGTCTCCCATCCAGGGCCCAACCCTGCTTAGCTTCTGAGATCTGACGAGATCAGGCTAGCCTAAGCTATCAAGGTCAGGGTGACTACAAGGATATGATCATAGAATTGAATTTTTGACCCTGTTGTGAATTTACAAAAGCCGTTTTTCTTTATGAAGCGTTGGGAAAATTTCTTTGTTAGCTATCATACAGCACGGTTGTAGTACAGCTGTTATAGTATGGCTAGATGCTGGTGGCAAGTCACCCACACATAGATGATGGGTGATCGCTCTTATTCCACCCAGAACTACCAATATTCCTTGCTTCTAATTGTGATTATTCACTTTTTGTGGGATGATGGTGGGGCAAGCAGAAGAAGGAACATATTAGAAGAAGCAGCACCTTCTGGGGGTTGATTGCAGCTAATGCCTGTCTTTGAATGAATAGCTGCTATCTGGGATTGTGAGCAATAAGCATTGTAATAAAAAGCAGTAGTTTGGATCCAGAACAGTGTTTCTGCCAGTGCAAAGACTTCTACCCACAGAGCATGATCCCCCCCGCCCCCCGCTGCCTGAAGTGCCACTGAAATATCTAAAAAACTGCCAGTGTTTCTTCTGTATAAAGTATAAAGATTCTGGATTTGCCCTGGCCTGGAGAGCCTAGGCTAGCCTGATCTTGTCAGTTCTCAGAAGCTAAGCAGGGTTGACCCTGGCAAGTATTTGGATGAGAGACCTCCAAGGAATTCCAGGGTCATGAACGTCTCTTGCCTTGAAAATCCTATAGGGTCTCCATAAGTCTGCTGTGACTTGACAGCAAAAAACAACAACAAATAGTTTTAAATTAATGTGTTTTTATGGTTAGAATAAGAAATTAGTATGATCTTTCATTTAGGATTATATAGTAAGAGAAAGCTTGGGTTCTAAATCAGCTTTTTGTTGTGTGATTTTTATCAATTTTAATCTGCTATCCTTTTGGGAGAGACAGAAGGTAATATACAGTACAAATGTATATAAGTTGTTATTATTCCATTCATTCTCCAAAGAGCTCAAGATGGTGTGCATGGCCTCCCCCCTGTCCCCCAACAACACTGTGAACTAACTTAGGCTGAATGGTAGTGACTGGCCCAGGATCACCTCAGTGAGGTACCCAGGTCAAATGTGGCTATGAATGTGCTTCCCCACTTGCCAGGTACACACTGTACCACATGAGTTTAACTATTGGCTTTCCGCCAAATAATTGTGGCAGCTGTAGTTTGGTGAGGGTGCTGAGAACTCTGTTAGTAAGTAGTAAGTTGCAGGTGGTTGCTGCTGGGCCTAGCACTGATGTGTCCTCCCTTCAGGGCCGGAAGGAGAGGGATGGGTGGACACAACAGTACTGTACCACAACAGTACTGTAAAGGGACATGCTCCCCCATCTTTTACTGATAGAAATAAAGTTTGAAAGCTGGAAATAATGTGGATGCCTAGCAACCCTCACAGTGGCCACAGTGCGGGCATTCATTTTTTTTAAAGCTACAGGTGCTGCTTCCATTGTTGGAATGTATTTTTGTGTTTTAGATTTCAGATTTTTTTCAGCAAATCTGTGGCTGCGCTAAATGTCTTGTCCCTTTAATAGAGACAATGTATGGAAGTGGACTTTGAAGTGGCATGGAGGTAAATAACATCCCATTAATCCTCTGTTAAAGGGGCAGGACATTTTTCTCTAGGCTACTTGGCAATCCAGTTTATAATTTAAAACATAAACTTGCTTAATATGACAGAGGAAAAAAATTATTTGGTATGGATGAGTCTGGGCTCCTTAATTTTGGACTGGCTCCTCGGTCGAAAGAAAATTTTCAAGGCTTGATTTATAAATAATATAGATATGTGGGGTCTTGGGCCTGATACTGTGTTCTTGGGGGCACCCAGTGAGTTGATGGGAAATAGGTACAAGACAGACAAAAGGACATCTGAACCAGCAGCTAAATTGTTGAATTCACTGCCAGTGGATGTAGTCATGGCCAGAAGCATAGATGGCTTTGAAATGGAGTTAGAAGGTACATCCATCAATTCTTGGTGAGGGTTAAAGGGATCCTTCATATTCAGAGGCAGTAAACCTCTAAAATCCAGTGCTAGCTCATCTTGGCCTCTATGCCCTGTCTGTTTGCCCTTCAGGTCAACTACTCAGCCATTGCATAAAACATGATGCTGGACTAGATGGACCACTGGTCTGCTCCAGCAGGGCTTTTCTTATGCTAAGATTTCTAATGTGAAGGGCTAGCATTCGGGAACTGGAGAGAGCAAAATAATTGAAGGCAAAATGTGTGCAGCCATTTATCTCTGATGAAGCATTTCTGTGGGATGGATCCAGTTGAAATTGGCAGTTCCTACCAATTCCCCCTTCCCTCTGTAGACTTCCTCATGTCATTATTCAGGGTCCCCTTTCCCCTAGGAGTGGCTTTTTTATCAGTGGGCTGCAGTGCGGGGTGGGGAGGCAGGAAGATTCTGTTTCACTGATAGAAAATGTAGTCTTACATCCAGCCTGCTGTATTCTCCTGTTCAGAAGCAAGAAACAATAAGCTAATTTAACTGGGCTGTGTGACTGATTCTGGAAGAATAGTCAGTACTTTTGTTAGGTCAGCCATCCTTGGTAGTATGATTTCTGAGGACCAAACTAGACATGATCGGTGGAGGATATAAACACGTGTTTTGATTCATGCCCTCAAGTTTATGTTGTAAGGTGCAAGTAACAGAGTGCATCAAGGTAGGGGAGGAGGCAGGGTTTGGTGTTCCTTACTTATTTGTTCTTTACTCATCACTCTGCATATATATTTAGACTTGAAATAGTGATGTATGAATACATGAACAACCCTCCCCCCCAAATAATGTACAGCTTGGCCCCAAGCTTCAGGGGTGGAAATACGTTGAGCAAATAACCCACCCCAGGTTTTTTAAAAAAATTTCTTATCCCACTGCAAAAGTGCTGAGTCTAAGACAAGTAATCAAAGTGGCAGTGGAACTTCTGTTATGATCCATAACTCTTTTTGCTACGTATAAGAAGAAAGATATCCGCAGCTGATTAGAACATTATTTTAAGATCACAACGGTGATCACAGTATTTTACCTTTGCATGAACATGTGTTTTGTAACTGATGTCTAAATACCCAGCTGTTTGGTTGTCTCCCAAATGATATCAGGAAACTTCATTAAACTCCAATTCTGTGTCATTTTAAGTTAAAAAAGTCTATGCCATATTTTCCTTATACAATTGCTGAGCCACTAGCATGCATTTCTATGTTTACAGTTGTATGCCTTTGTAGAAGAAAAACTGTACCAAGGATAAAGAACTGAACAGTGCAACCCTGAGCAGTGTTACACCTATTGACTCAGTGGATTTAGAAGGGTCTAACTCTGTTTAGGATTGCACTCTAAGAGGCTGGAAGGAGAGATTCAGCCTGCAAACCTGCTCATGAGAGTTTGCTGTGCCATGAACAGTTGCATCTGTACTGGGGCATTGTTGTTTTGCCATCAAGCCACAGCTGACTTATGGCAACCTTGTGGGGTTTTCAAGGCAACAGATGTTCAGAGGTGGTTTGTAATTGCCTGCCTCTGCATCATGACCCCAGTATTCCTTGGAGGTCTCCCATCCATGTACTAGCTGTTGGAAAAATAGGCAAAAATAGTTAGATACTTGGAGGTTTGCAATGAATGTTTGCTTCACTGGAGAGGAGGCATTTCTTTCTGTTTAAAAAACTTTTATTTCTAAGGGAAGGGTTCACTGGGAAAAGCTAGAAAATAAAAGAGATACCTAGAACTACATCTTCACATCTTTACAGCTACAGACAGACAGACCACTTGGTCACACAACAATGGAGATTCTTCTTCTTCTTGACCCCTAGAAGGAAGTCACCTGATTGGTTAATACAATCAATGTTACAAAACAGACTTCAGTTTTCCCAGGCTATCTTTCCACTGGCTCTGTGCCAGCTTTCCTTCCAGGTCAGGCTAAACAAAAGCCCACAAGGTAAACAGCAGATTAACCCTACAATGACTGAATCATAGAACTTGCAACTCACATATTTCCAACACTAGTCAGGGCCAATCCTGCTTAGCTTCCAAGATCTAAGATCTGGCTAGTCCAGGCTATCCAGGTCAGGGCTGCTGGAGCGTACCCGAAGACATTTTAACTTGGCTATTTTGTGAAACTTATAATGGTTTCCCTGCCTAGCCTGTTCTTTCAATATGTATGAGTGAATAAACGCTGATCTTGACTTACAATTAAAATGTGTATTATTTTAATTGTTTGGAGTCCAGACCCTCTTGCCGTCTCAGTGTCATTTATAGATTACTTAGTTCAAACACTTGGAACATTTTCTCTGCAGGTTTTGGGATTTTTTAGAATAAAATCCCAACAGCTATCTATAAAACATTTAAGAAAAAGAAACTGGCTGCCATAAATTCAGTAATGTTAGAGGCTGACTTATAATATGAATGTGACAATGATTAATTTAAGAAATTAAATCTATTCAGGCAAGAATGCATGTACGTATTGTAGTGACTTCCTTTTCTTACAATTAAAGTAATTGGATTATATTTAATGAGGTATTTACATTTAATAATTAAGAAAAGAATTATCTTTTCAGTATTTCCCAAGTGTAACAAGCAGAAGAGGGACATTCAGTGCTGGGCTATAATTAACAAATCATCAGCTGAGACCAAAAGAGTTACTGAACAATTTGTGCAGAAGGTACTTTGTATAACAAATTGAGAATCGCTGTTGGAAAAGTGGTGCTATTGGAAAAATGGTCCATTTTAAAACTGCTTCTGTAGACTGGCTGGCCTGACATGATTTTGGTATTTACTGTGGAGGATGACAGCAAATAACCAGTCCTAGCTTGATGTAATATGAGTTGAAAGCAAAAGCCTCTTAAGGGAAGATAATTTCTCTTCTCTTTGTGTAAGAAATTAAGTCATGCTTTTTGTGGTCTAGCTCATGCAAACTTTTAAGAAAGCAGGGGAAGCTCAAGTTAAGAAAGGAATGTGCCAATCATAAGCAAATGGGAGCACATTGAAACAACTTTGGCTGAGTTTAGATACTTGGGACAATCCAGTATGCAAAAGGGTTAACGAAAGTTACTGATCCACCCATAGGTATCCTAGTAGCTGGTGAAACATCCTTGGTCAGGTCACGGAAGAAGAAATAGACTTCCAGTTTGCAAACACTTCCGTCTCTGGTCAACCAAGCAAGCATCTGTTAACAGCGGTTGGTTAATCTTTTGCAGCTGCTACAGTTGTTCTCAAACCAGGAGGATGGCATTAAATATGAGGGGCTCTTCCACCCCAGTTTAGAGATGGGAAGGTTTGGAAAAGATGGAAGCAAACCGAGCCCCCCTCACTGGTTTGGTTTCTAAGGAAGTAATGGGGGGGAGGGATCTTGTGTGTTTTTAAAAATAGTAAAATAAATGCTTTTTATGGCAAGGTTTTAAAATATTATGCTATCTGTTCTTTCAAAGTGCTCTCTAATACTTATGTAATAAATACGTAAAATATTACTTTGTGAGTTGCCATCATATATTGTCGATATGTACAGCTCTCAGATCCTCTTGTCATCTTCAAATTCTGCCATTTTCTGCAGCATTTAAAAGAAGCTGGTCAGTATTTGGAAAGACCAAATCAAGAAACAAGCCCATTTGAGATCAAGGAGGACACCCTGTTATGGCCGGGTTACTCCGCTTCCCATCATCCTATCAGGGAGGAAGTGGGCTGCTCTTCCTATCCCAATGGGGAGGGAAGTCCCACTCTCTTCAGTTTGGAGGCTTCTACAACATTTTTAGGAACCTGCTGAGTGTATCTGTACTTTCCTAACAGCCTGCAAATATAACACCTCTACTGCTTCATTAGTTGGAAAAACAAAACATGACACTAAACAGTACACCAGCTGAATTCTACAACTTTAGAATATAATGCAATAGTTTGCAGTCAGTTTCCCTAAGATTGGTTCCACATCTGTTATATCTTGGGTGGGTCCAGGATGTCCTTCTCATTCTCGAACAAAAGGTACCTTTACAGTAAGCCCAGATTTATTTTATTTTTCTTCTGAGACAAGGAAGGACATTCTGTTACGCCTGGGGTGTTACAAGCCAGTGTCCAACCAGGAAGGGCCTTGACTGATGAACAAGCTCCAGCTTTCTCAGGCTACTTCTTGCAGCACTCTATGGCTGAAGACCACATCTGCAGCTACGAAAGCATCTCATTTGTAGTGCCTTATGAAAGTCTGTTTCAAAGCCTGAGTTTCCACCTTACACGTGTCCTTTAGTGAGGTATTCATATGCAAGGCTGTAGAGGTGGCAGTCCTCCTTATTCAGTGTACTGTGATACCATCTGAAGGTGTTGAAACTTTGCAAAGAATATGCCAGAAATATGTCCTCTTTCAACCATCTACTCATGGTTCACCTGGAAACCATATTGCCCCTTATCACAGGGTGGTATGTTACAGATAACACCTCTGATTTTCTATAAGGCCTGGTTTGCATAATATATATGTGCAGGACCCTGCAAAGTGCCATTTTCTTTTCTTGTGGGTGAGCTGGGTTCAGGTAGAAGGAAGGAGGCATATAGCTTGTGATCTATGGAAAACTGAATTGACCTTGAGCATGAAGGTAGGGTCTGGGCATAGAACTACTGTGTTGTGGAATATGTATAAGCCCCTTGAGATAGACAGTGCCCTCAGTTCAGGTATTCTTTTTGTTGAGGTCACTGCCACTAAAAATAGTACCTTCAGAGTCATGGCCTTGAGGGAAATTTCCCTCAGTTTTGAATAGAGCTTTCATTAGTGTCTGGAGCACCACATGCATTCTCCAGTTTGGTAATCTGTGAACTAGAGGTGGGTTAGAAAGCACTCCTCCCTTGAGGAAGTGTTTGACTGCCTGGTGGAAATGGAAAAGCTATCTGCTTGGCAGAACAGAAGCCAGTGCTCCTACTTGTTCATGCAGAGTGTTTGGCTGTAGACCTTGGGACGCTGGGTGGATAGCATTGTACTTGTCAGCTGCTCTGAGAAGCTTTATCGTAGGAAAGTTTGCTGTTCCTATGATCAGCTGACATCAGGAGGGATTTGGATGAGCTATCGGAACTTGTGTAAACATGTTTGGAATTTCTGTTAACTGCAATGAGGGCTGAGTTGGAATACCTTACACTGGAGAACCATGCTCTCTTGGCCCATTTTGAGCTACGCAGATCAACTCCTATCTTTCCTGTTTGAGTTTATCTGTTTTAGAATGATCAGAACTGATGGAAAGGTGTACAATAGTTCTGGAGGCCATGGGACTGTCGGTGTACCTGCTATGCTTGTGGGCAGAGAAAACAGGCAAGAACTGCCTCACCTTTGCATTGTGCCAGGAGGTGAGCAATACTTCCTCTAAGCTGTGGAGTCTTGTGAGCAAGACTTCTACTTTGTGAGCTACTGGCATTAAAGTTGTGAGCAAGCGATTTGGCTACTGCATAAATGAGTTTGCTCTGGAGCTATCCCTCCTGAGCTATGACAAAAATGTGTGAGCCAGAGGCTAAAAACCTGTGAGCTAGCTCACACTAACTCAGCTTAGAGGGAACACTGGAGGTGAGTAAGTCCACTTATGGAGAGTCTTGTTATATGAAGAAGCAGGTCCTGATTGAGAGACCACTCTCTTGGGTCTTGATAGCTCTGCTTGAGCCAATCTGCTTGTATGTTCAGGGAAGCTGAACATGGTTTTTCCTGCCCACGTCATGAGAATCATTGCCTCTTGCTGTAGGGTTGTGACTTCATTGCCTCTTGCTGTAGGGTTGTGACTTCTTTCATTTAGATGTTCTTTTACTGTAACATCCTCATTCAGGCCCTCTACTCCCGACTGAAAATGTCTGCGGGCTGCTCAGATTGCCTTTAACTCCAGCATACTGATGCTGAACTTGGTGTCTTTCTGTGACCACTGTCCCTGTACATTGCCTAGCAGCAGTGTTCCACCCAGCCTGTCAGGCTGGCATCTATGGTGATCTGGATGTCCATCAACCACTAGGATGGTCTCATTATAAAGAGGTGATCTTTGGGCTTCCAGTTTCAGCACTCGCCATGGCGGTTGCTTTCTCCCAAACCTCTGGGGACGATCACCAGAACCCATGGCAAGGAGGGGGTGCAATTGTCCATGCCCCCCATGGAGCCCTGAGAATGGGCTCCAAGCCATGGGGCACTATAAGACTCCCCCTCCGGCGATCCTCCCAGCGAGGGGAGGGCGCCATCCTTGCCCCAACGGTCCTGCTACAGAGTTTCCTGATGGAACTAGAAGCACACACCAGATCAAGAGCTGGGTGATCAAGCAATTTTGAATTTAAAGTGAATCAGAAAGCACGTTGCCATTGAACTATGAGTTAAGTTTAAGCGAGGCTTCCGGTTGGAGTTAAAATGGCGAGTTGACGCACTCTGCAAATTGTGCAGGGTGAACGATAGCTACTTTTGACAGTTTGGACCTTTTTCTGGTCCAACGCAGCACTCCCCAGGCGGGGGTGGTGGCAAGCAAGCAGCCAAAGTCCAAGCGGGAGTTGAGATTCGTGTGGGCAGGCTTCGGAGGAAGTCTGTTTATGCTTTGATCCCCTCCCACGAAGAGGGCAGTTGCGAGACAACACTACAGTAGCTAATCGGGCTGACAGTTCAGCATAAACTCGTCATCTACCGACCTCTTTACCATCTAAGTCAACAGTAAGTTAAGAAGAAGCAATGCAAAACCCTGAGATTGAACTGTAAGGTAACAAAGAACTTTTGCTTACCGGTTTGAAGACACAGAGAGATTTGAATCAAGCGGTTTAGCGTACAAAAACATTTCTGATGTAATCCGCTTTGTTTGGAACTGAAAGAAGCTTTCTAGAATGTGAAAATAGCGAAAAAGAAACTTTTGTTTTCATTCCTGTGGTCAGCTAGAGATAAACTGTGAGCTGTAAAAACGAAACTGATGTGAATCTGTGCTACCAAAAACAAGTTCCGGCTGAGAAAAGACGAGTTTGGGCAAGAGAGGCATTTCAAAAGACTGAGTCACCGGAAGGAGTAGGAAGAGTTAGTGCGCTGCACAGGAAGTTGGATTTTCGGGACGGACACCAAACCGGAAGTTACAAAATTGCCTACTCTTGCCAAAAAACCATAGAGAAATTGCGCCCGCCATTTTGAGGAGGACTAATTTTTTAAAATTGAATTTGAACTATAAAATTAAAGGGAAGAAACATATAAAGGCGGCAGTTTGACAGAATACCTAGAAGATAAAAGAGTTGGTGACATTTAAAAGTTTTCAAAACTGATTTGAGGCCAAGACAAAGGGCCGCCTCTACATCAAGTCCCAGAATGGCAGCAAAGGATAAAAAAGAATGGCAGGCAGCAATAGAGGCTATGGAGAGGAGGATGATGGAGGCAGTGCAGAATCTTGGAAAACAAATGGAATTACAGACCAAACAAATGGAACTACAGATGAAACAACAAATGGAAAGGCAATTGGAGCAAATAGAACAAGTACAAGTGCAAGTACAAGAGAAGATTAAGGCAGATATGAAAGAACTGGTCCTAGCTGAAGTGGCAGAGTTTAAAAAAGATACAGAAGAAGTCAAAAAAGAAGTCCAAGGTTTAGCAGCTAAGTTGACGGAGCTAGAACAAAAAATTAAAAATACCGTCCAGGAGAACACAAGGTTAGAATCCATGATGGAGTACAGAGCTACACAAAACCATCTGAGCTTAAGAGGAATTGAGGAGGCAGAAGACCAAGATATACGCGCATTGGTAATAACAACATTGACGGTATATATTGGTGAGGATCAAGGAGATCTAGACTCAGATTTCGACTTAATTTACAGAGTAAACTCAACGTATGCTCAGAGGAAAAAATTACCCAGAGATGTTATTGTGCAGTTTGTGAAAAGAAAAATGAAAGAGGATATTTTCAAGAAGCAATTTACACAACCGTTGGAAATAGACGGCAAAAAGATAATAATATTAAGAGAAACCCCAAGGGTGATGTTGCAAGACAGAAAGAAATACAAAAAATTGGTCGACAAATTAAAGGCAATGGGAATTAGATTCAGATGGGAGATACCTCAAGGATTGTCATTTACATACAACTCAGTGAGATTCACGATCAAATCAGAGGGAGACTTGTATAGGTTTAAAGAAAACAATTTTGAAGAGTTTTTGGATATATAAATCAAGACACCATGGATTACAAATTGCTATCTTGGAATGTAAACGGACTTAATTCACCTAACAAAAGAAAATTAGTAAATCATTGGCTGGAAAAACAAAAGAGCAATATAATTTGTTTGCAGGAAACTCATATTAGAAAACAGGACTATAAATATGTGATAAATAAGAAATTGGGAGAAGTATTTTTTTCACTAGCGACCAAAAAGAATAAAGGAACAGTGACCTAACATTAAAAAAGAATTGGAACCCAAGCAAATTTTTGAGGACAATGATGGGAGGTATATTGGAGTAGAAATAATGTTACACAGGAAAAAGACTTTGATTGTAAATCTGTATGCACCCAATGGAGCTAAAGAAAATTTTTTCAAAGATTTGACAAAGGAGATGGAACAATTAACTTATGATCAGGTAATCTTCGCAGGAGATTTCAATGGCACAGTGAACAACTTATTGGACAGACGTTCTAAAAAAGTTGGAAATGTGGCGGGGAAATTACCAAAAACTTTTTTAAACTGATGAGACAAGAGAAACTGGAAGACGTTTGGAGAAAATGGAATCCCAAAGCAAAAGACTATACTTTTTACTCCAATGGACATGACTCTTTCTCAAGGATTGATATGATTTGGATGTCGGAGGAGCTGGCTTTGAAGACTCAAAAGATTGAAATCTTAACAAAAAATAACTCTGATCACGGCCCCTTACTTTGGATGTCGAGAGAAAAACCCAAACAATTATACTGGGAAATGAATGAGGACCTATTAGACAGAAAAACAGTTAATGAGACATTGCGTAAGGAAACAGAACTTTTTTGAAACAAATTTGAATAAAGGTACGGAATTACAAATTGTGTGGGATGCGTATAAAGCGGTCATAAGGGGACTGCTTATTTCATTAAACACTAAAGATAGAAAGCAAAGACTGCAACAACAAAATGATTTACAGGAAAAGATCCGATAGAAAGAAAAAGAGTTAAAGAAAAAGCCAGGGAAGAAAAAGATTATATGGGAAATTCACGTTACAAGACCAGCTAAATGTATTGTCAAATCGAGAATTGTATTGGAATTTAAAGAAGTTACAGCAGAAATCGTTTGAGGGTGCTAATAAACCTGGAAAGTTTTTAGCATGGCAACTGAAAAATAGACGTGAAAGAAATTTTATAAATAAAATAATAGAAGACGGAAAGGATGTTGTGGACTTGAATGGCTTAAAGAGAGTCTTTTTCAATTTCTATGCCAAATTGTTTCAAAAGAAATGTATTGATTCACAGAAACTTAAGAAATATTTGGAGAATATTGAAGTACCAACATTGGGACAACAAATGAAAGAAGTGCTTAATGGTCCAATTAAAAATGAAGAAATTGTCAGTGAGATAGAAGAAGCAAAATTGGGGAAAGCTCCAGGTCCAGATGGATTTACTGCAAAATTTTACAAAAAATTAAAGAATGAGCTAACCCCAATTTTTGTACTTTTGTCGAATGAAATAAGGGAGACAAAACGGATTCCAGAGTCATGGAAAGAAGCAAATATCTCGCTTATACCTAAAGAAGGTTTAGACCTAACTAATGTGAAGAATTATAGACCAATATCCCTCCTAAATAATGATTATAAACTGTTTGCTAAAGTAATTTCTGAAAGGTTGAAAAATTATTTGAAAGATGTCATAACAGAAGAACAAGCTGGTTTTCTACCGAATAGACAAATTAGAGACAACTTAAGAGTGGTGATAGATGCAATTGAATATTGTGACAAACACCCTGAAAAAGAAGTTGGATTTCTCTTCTTGGATGCAGAAAAAGCTTTTGATAATTTGAACTGGGACTTTATGCTGCAAGTGATAGAGAAAATGGAAATAGGTCAATCTTTTAAAAATATGATTACTGCAATCTATTCGGATCAAAAAGCGGCATTGAACGTTAATAAAGAAAAAACGGAATATTTTAAAGTGCGAAAAGGGACTAGACAAGGCTGCCCCCTATCTCCACTATTGTTTATTTGGATATTGGAAGTATTATTGGGGAAAATAAAAGAAGACAAGAATATTAAAGGACTGACAACGAGAGGCTTTACATATAAATATAGAGCCTTTGCGGATG
The DNA here is from genome assembly GCA_029375565.1 of Gekko gecko. NCBI lineage: Eukaryota > Metazoa > Chordata > Lepidosauria > Squamata > Gekkonidae > Gekko > Gekko gecko. The sequence goes on along the minus strand of JAPDNY010000005.1, from coordinate 208,255,143 downwards.
ACGTAATGTTTATGATTCAAGATCCATTAGAGAATATACCACGACTGATGCAAAAAATTAAAGATTTTGGAGACTTGGCCGGTTTCTATGTTAACAAAAGTAAAACAAAGGTGATGTGTAAAAATATGACGAAATAGAAGCAAATGGAACTCCAGGAGAAAATCCAGTGTGAAGTGGTTACAAAGACAAAGTATTTAGGGATTGAATTGACTATGAAAAACATAGATCTATTTAAAAATAATTATGAAAAAATTTGGTATAAGATTCAACAAGATATGAAAAAATGGGACACTTTGAATTTATCACTAATGGGAAGGATTGCAACAGTCAAAATGAATATTTTGCCTCGGTTAATGTTTTTGTTTCAGACTATCCCAATACTACGACAAAGTAAGATATTGGATGTATGGCAGAAAGAAATATCAAAATTTGTGTGGTCAGGAAGAAAACCAAGAATTAAAATGAAAATTTTATGTGACGCTAAAGAAAGAGGAGGACTTCAACTACCAAATCTTAGACTTTACTACGATGCTATCTGCTTAACGTGGATAGAACAATGGATTAACCTTGAAAATATGAAGTTGTTGGCGTTAGAAGGACATAATATCAAGTTTGGATGGCATGCATATTTATGGTACGAAAAATCAAAAATCGATACATTTTTTAAACACCACTTTATTAGGCGATCACTGTTTGAGACTTGGATGAGATACAAAAAATTCTTTTATGAAGAACGACCACTTTGGATAGTGCCGGCAGAAGTGATCAAACCATATTCGAGACATGAAGGACTAGATTGGTTACCGTACAGAAATCTTTTAAAACCTGATGGGAAAAGTTTTGTTATGAGAGACAGAGATGATGTGGAATTTGATTATGATTGGTTGAATTATAGACAGATCCATGATTTGTTTAAAACTGATAAGAGAAAATATGGCTTTAGGGCAAAGAATAATGAAATTGAGAATATATGGGTGGAAAAGGGGAAAAAAATGATCTCAAAAATATATAAGGTTTTACTGAAGTGGTATACAGAGGATGAAATTGTAAAAGAACAAATGATAAAATGGGTGGTAAATGTAAATAATGAAATAACTATGGCATCATGGGAATGTCTGTGGAAAAAGTCAATGAAAATTTCAACTTGTGTTAATGTTAAAGAGAATTGTTACAAAATGATGTATAGATGGTATATGACTCCAAAGAAAATTGCTAATATAAATGAGAGTATGTCTAACAAATGTTGGAAATGTAGAAAGAAAGAGGGCTCATTTTACCATATGTGGTGGACTTGTGATAAAGCCATGAGTTTGGTCAGAGATTCATAACGAAATACAGAAGATTTTGAAAATGTACTTTTAAGAAAGATCCACAAATCTTGTTGTTAGGTCTTAAACTGGAAGAAATAAATGTAACCAAGAGAACATTGTTATGGTACTTGGTCACAACAGCTAGAATGACTTATGCACGATTCTGGAAGCAAGAAAAGATTCCTGAAATATGGGAATGGATTAAGAAGATGCTTTTTATGGCTGAAATGGACAAAATGACAAGAAAGCTTAATAACGAAGAAGACGAAGCTTTTTTTGAAGAATGGAAAGATTTTAAAGACTATCTTGAGAAAAATTGGGATGTTAAAAATAGATTGATTTGCTTTGATAGTTATTAAGGAGAAAATAAGAAAAAGAATGATTGCCAAAATTTTACCTAATTTGATAATGGAAATGACATATTTTGTGAACGGTGATTAGATAATAGAGTTTATAAGGGGGTAAGAGCATTGCGGGAAGCCTTGTACTGTGGCGAGTGGGGAGAAAAGAAAAAAGGTATGTGATATCTATAAGATAAAATTTTAACTATGTGAAACATATCCTATAATAAATTGCTTAAAAAAAATTAAGCAAGAACATCAGAAGAAATAAGCCAAAAGCTGCCCCATGGGAAGCAAGGGGGAGGGGACTCTCCTCCGAGAAGATAAACATAAGCGAACTTTACTATTTGAGTGGGGGGGCAGGCTTGTGAAGCGAGAAAGACTGAAATAAAGGACTTTCAAGAACTTACCAAGCACATTTGTGAGCTTGAGAGACTGTGATAACTTTTGTTGAAAAGTAAACAATTCCTCAAAAATGGCGCCTCCAACGAAGAAAGAGGAGAGAGAAAGGATAGCGAAAGCTAAGCTGACCGGAAGTGCCAGCCCAGTGAGTGTTGTGCCCAGACAGGACACAACTCCAGACCTGTAAAGGGTATTAAGTGAAGCATTGCGCCCTCTGCTGGAACAGGCGATGGAAATAAACCGAAATCTGGACACACAGCAAGCGCAAATCAACCAGAATGTCAAAAAGATAGACCAAACTGAGCAGGAACTTAAAGAAGTCGACACCAGTGCCAAAAAGCTACAAAAGCAAATGCAGGCAATGGGGAAGAAGCGCCAAACAGATGAGTCTCAATTACTGCAGTTACAAATGGAAAGGGCAAGCTGTGCCCTAAGATTCCTGGGGATCCCTGAGGGAAAAGGGGAGAATCTCATGCAGATAATGTGCAATGCTTTGGGGCAAATGGCAGATATAAAAGCAGAGAACTTGCGATATTGATATGGTCTTCAGATCGTATACAGAGTTTATAAGGAAAAATAATCTGCCAGGAGAAGTGATGGTGAGATTCTCCAGAAGAAGAGTGAGAGATCCTCCCCGACACTCAGAGCAATTCGCACACCAGCGGCATGGAGGGAAAGCCACTGGCGTGGTTTCCCCATGGAGACTTAGGGATTAGCTCCAAGCCATAGGGGTTTTGAGGAGTAGCCTCTTCGATGGTGTAATGCCGGAGAATTGAGGTGCCCCTCCGCCCTGATGGTCCTGCCATTGTGTGGCCTCTGGGCACAAGCTGGGTTGACAGGAACAAGCGCTGGAGATGGAGCGGAATTGTGAGGATGTAAACGAGGTCGAATGGGACCAACAATGAATGTGAGCCAGATGTAAATGATCTTTGAAACAAGCGGAAAACCCTCCTACCCCCTCCTATCTTCAAGGTGAGAGAGAGGAGGGACACCTCTGACTTGTGCGAACAGATAAGCGGAAAAGAGGGGGGGATGGGGAAAAGTAAGCGATTGGCTTGTTTTGAGAGACTTACTAGAGCAGATTTAGTCCGGAAGTGATTTTCAGAGGTGGTGAAATAGCGGGTGGCTTTAGTAAACAATACACCATGTTGGCAGGTGTGGGGGAAAAAAGGAACGAAAGTGAAACCACAGGGCGGCCAAAGTCCAAGGCCGGAAGAGGGAATGGATGTCGTGAAACTCCTAGTGGTTATGATGGAACAACTAGCCGGTATTAACCAGCGGTTGGTCACACTAAATCAAAACTTTGCATCACAGCAACTCCAGTTGGCAGAAACGGCCAAAAAGATGGAGCAAACAGTGGAAGTTGTGAAGGAGATGTACGCCACAAATGAGAATATGAAGAAAAAGATGGGAGAGCTAGTGAATAAGCAGAACTACCAGGAAACTTGTTTGCTGCAATTACAAATAAAAAAAGCTAACATGGTCCTTAGATTTCAGGGAGTTCCTGAATCCGCTAAAGAGGATGTGAAGAAAATACTCAGTGAAGTTATCGCACCAACAACAGGCTTGAAAGGGGAAGAAATTACACATGATATGGAAACGGCATATAGGGTGTACTCTAACTACACAAAAAAAAATAGCCTGCCTGGGGAAATAATGGTCAGATTCTCAAGAAGACAGACCAGAGATGCAGTCTTAAAAACAACATCAGCAACTCCACTGAAACTGGGAAATACAACTATCAAGACCTTAAAAGACATTCCATTTGAAATTCCTCAAAAAAGAAAGAACCATAAGGGCTTAATTCTTTTTCTCCAAACCAATCAAATTCCATACGGGTGGGCGGTGCCTGAAGGTGTCATTTTTAAAATTAACGACAAGAGAGAGAAGATTGGCTCCATTTTTAAAGCCAAAGAATTTCTAAAACGCCATCTGGGAACTAAAGAAGAAGGAGAAATCGGGTCAAGTGGCTCCTCCCCCTTGGAGATGGATGAAGACCTGGCCGTGGAAGAGGGAGCTGCTGCCATCAAATCATCCTATGACTTTAGAGATAGAAAGCTTAGATAAAGGCAGGACTCTGAAAATTGCCTTTATGAAGCGAGCTGGAGGGGATGCTCTGGAATCTTCTCATAACAAGTAACAAATTAACAATTTAGCTGAGATAGACAGGAACTCACAATATGCATTGTTTATTAACACTAAAATACTAACATTTAGCTTAACATGGATATGATCTCCTTCTCTTGGGGTTTTAGTATAGTGTGGGTTTACTTTTCTTTATCCCTAGATGTAGTTACACTTCCCTATTTTTCTTTGTAGTTTTAGTAGCATATGCAAAAACCAATAAAAAAATCCCCTTCGGGGGGACAAAAAAAAGAAGAAGAGTGAGAGATCAAATTCTCAAAGCAGCTAACGGGCCAAAAAAAAAAGAGGTGATCTTCTAGAAAACACAATTTCAGCTCTTTTTAAATGTTTGTAGGCTCTCTTTCAAACATTGTTCGATAGCATTGTATCTCTGGTACAGTAGAAGTAGCAGCCCTGACTAGCCCAGTTTTGTCAGAACTTGCAAGCTAAGCAGGGCCAGTATTTGGAAGGAGGCTACCGAGGAAGACTGGGGCAGTTATGCAGAGGAAGGCAATGGCAAACCACCTTTGCCCATCTCTTGCCTTGAAAACCCCATGATGTGGAACTTCATGGTGTCTCCATAAGCCAGTTGTGTGACTCAACAACATATTTTAACTTACAGTGGAATCATCCATTGTAGTGCTCAAGAATGTTCCCTTGCTGATGAAACCACAGTGATTGACTCAGTTCCGTGGGTGAGGGCATATACTGTAGTTGTGACAGGAACAAAGAAAAAGGGGAGACAAACTCAACCCGAAAGACACTGATAATGCTACAAGGGTCAAGCTACAGCAGATAAAATAATATTAAAATAAATATTTAATTATATGGTGTACACAATAGTAAGATTAAAACATAGGGCCTGAATATCAGGCTGCATTAAGGGTCAGAACAAGCTTTACATAAACTGTAATAATCTCCCATACAAAGTTGATTAACATGTCAAATGTCAGCACAAGACCATATATATTTTGGCATCAGGGGCCTTCCTCAGTGGTCAATAATGCATCCTATTTAAAAAACACATATCCAGAATATACTACACATCTATCCTGACCAGTTGTTGTTATCTCATATATTGTGTGGTATGATATAAACTTATAAAGCAGGCCATGGATCTCTTCACGTGGTAGCTGCACTCACACATAAATCTTCATTGATGTAATAATCTGGTATAGAATTTCCAGTACTTCAGGATGTGTGTGTCATCAGCGAACAATTAAAACTGAATGGCCATTTTCTGGATATGTGTGTTTTTAAATAGTTTGTATTATTGGCCAAAAGGTGTATGGTCTGTGTTGGTCATTTGACATGTTCATCAACTTTGTATAGGAGAATATTACAGTTTATGTAAAGCTTATTCTGACTCTTTTACTATTGTGTACACCATATAATAAATACTTATTTTGATATTATTTTATCTGCTGTAGCTTGACCATTGTGCCAGGAACATCAGGTTGGCAGTTAGGGTCACCTGGAGTGAATGGGCTGTATGAAATAGTTTCTAACCCCTTTCTCTTTTGCATGGCATTGATTGTACTGGAGTTAATGGGTTGTTCTGGAGGCTGATGGCAAAGCTGCTGATTGTGAAGCACTGCTTGGTGCCCTGGAGATCCTTGGTTGCTTTTGCATACAAAGGGGACCTGATTAAGAGGTCATCCAGGTAGGGGTGTAGATGGATTCTGAGAAGTGTCACAATGGGAATTAAAAGCTTGGTGAATATGGGGGTGAGGTGGGGAACAGTCTGAATGGCCACTGCCGGCTCACCCACTAGGCGAGCTAGGCGCTCGCCTAGGGCGCTGGGGCCCACAGGGGTGCCAAAGCGCCCCCGGCCCCACCCCCGGTGAAGCCAGCGCTCCACCCCCTGTCTCCAGCCGGCGCTGGGACTGGGAGGGAAGGGGCGGCCGGCGCTCCACCCGCAGCTCCCCCCAAGCCCTTGGGAGGGGGTGGAGAGGTGGGGCGGTATGGCGGCGGCTGGCCAGCAGGGACTCTCCCCGCTGCCGCCGCCCCCGCCAGTCTGAGCACCCTTCCGGGCGCTTCAGAAGCCCTTGGGGGGTGGAGAGGTGGGGCGGCATGGCGGCGGCCGGCCAGCGGGGACAGACCCCGCTTGCTGGCCGCCACCAGTCTGAGCGCCCATCCGCTGGGAGGGAAGGGGCGGGCGTTCCAAGGCCGCCCCTTCCCCGGCTCTTCCCGGGCCCCTCGCAGCTGCGAGGGGCCCGGGAGAACCGCGCCACCCGTTCCCCGGCGCCCCGCAGCTGCAAGGGGGCCGGGAGAGCCGCCCGCCCGTTCCCCGGCTCTCCCCGGAGCCCCGTGGCTGCGAGGGGCCCGGGAGAGCCACCCGCTCGTTCCCCGGCTCTCCCCGGCGCCCCGCGGCTGCGAGGGGGCCGGGAGAGCCGCCCGCCCGTTCCCTGGCTCTCCCCGGCGCCCCGCGGCTGCGAGGGGCCCGGGAGAGCCGCCCGCTCGTTCCCCGGCTCTCCCCGGCGCCCCGCGGCTGCGAGGGGGCCGGGAGAGCCGCCTGCTCGCTCCCTGGCTCTCCCCGGCGCCCCGCGGCTGCGAGGAGCCCGGGAGAGCCGCCCGCCCGTTCCCCGGCTCTCCCCGGTGCCCCGCGGCTGCGAGGGGCCCGGGAGAGCCGCGCCGCCCCTTCCCCGGTTCTCCAGGCCCCACCGGGAGGTTGGCATCTCCGGTGGGGTGGGCGCCCCAGGCTCTCCTGCCTAGGCGCCCAGACACCTGGGGCCGGCCCTGTGAATGGCATAGTATGGCCTTATACTGGAAGGTTTAGTTCATCAACTGAACCTGAGAAATCATCAAGGTGGGAGGAATGTTGGAACATAGAAATATTCTTCCATCAAGTCTGTTGATGTCATAAAGACTTCTGGTTGTAAGGCCTTTGTGATGGTTTTTAATATTTCCATCCTGAAATGTCTGTATCTGACTCGTTTAGAAACCTGATATCTAAAACAGTTCTCCAGTCTCCATTTTTTTCAGCGCTGTGAAAAAAATTGAATAAATTCTGGAGAACCTTTGTAATGATGGAATTGGCTCTGTTGGGGCAACGTCTGGAAGATTGTTTATGGCATCAAGTTTATTTGGCCCCTAAGGATAGGGATAGCAGAAATGTGTTGTACAGAGAAGAGAAAAACTCCATGACCTTGCCTCTTGAAATGGGTGTCTCTGATCCACTTGCTGGAGGTGGAAGTATGCCATGTTTGCTGGAACACTTAAGAGTCTGTTTCCCACTTGCGCTGGGCTATGTCAGTTGTATTGATTCCTCTGTTTTCCAGACTTGTTGGGCCCAGAGAGGATTGTCCAGCTGGGCCTTGTTGGTTGGTAACTTTATAATTTTGTCTGAATTTGTTCCATGGTTTCTGCGAATCTTGAGAGGGCTCTGTTGGAACAAGAGGATTGAGAGCCATAATCTTTACAGTGTGTTCTTCCTGTTTACCTGAGGATGGCATTGCTGTCTTTTTATCCTTGGTTTCTATAAGCGTGTTGTCTAGACTGTCTCTATAGAGTTCCCCCCTTCCCAGAAAGGGCCGGGGGCTACATTTGTCTTTGAAGGGCATCCACTGGCTGGCCACGTCTCTAGCCAAAGGTTATGATGGACCACCCACGTTGGATGCTGTGGTTCTTGTGGAAAATTGCAAGTGAAAGGTGGTGTCTGTCATAAAGGCTGTGTTTTTTCCAGTCTGTTCAGATATGAGGTGATCTTTTTATTCAGGTTTGGGTACTCACTAGTTTCCTCTGCTCCATAATAGCTGCTGCAGCCATTAAGGATGTAGCAGCTGAGACTCTGAATATTACCAAAACTTTATGGGACTTGTGAAGGACTGCTTACCTTTGCTTGTTGGTAGCCTTTGGCTTCCTTTGTTAGGGCAGGCCCTGGAGCCAGGCTGAGTACTGATGCATCAACTACTAGGATCTTAGTTTTCTGTTTGAACACTTCTTCCAATTAGAGAGAAATGTCATATTTTTGAAGGATATATATTACTGAGCTGTGAATATAGTGTTTTTTGTACTGCTTTTTGACAGAACTGTGTACAAAACAATGCATTAAAAATGTAGCAATACTGTAATAACTCTTAGAATCCTTTTTAAAAAATTCACAACTCTATACAATGGAACAGGACCAAAACCAGGGCTCAGTTGAAATGTCTGGCAGTACAAAAATATTTTCACTTGCCTCTAAAAGAAGGCAAGGGGTGAGACAGATGCACACTTCCTCCAAAAAGTTAGGGTAGCACCTTCTGTTCACAGGAGTTCTGCATGCAGAATCATGCCTCAGTAGTACAGCATGTGTTTTGCTTAAAAACTTGTGATGTGGATTTTATGCAGCTAATCTTATTTACTATTACTACAACATGTACCGTGTATAGTGATTATGAAGCAGATCAGTAGTGGTCTAAACTAAACATTAAGGTTTTCTGATAGTTCTTAATACTGTTAGGCTGAATAACAGTAGATCTTCCTGTTAGGCTGAATACTAGGTCCTCCTCCCTGAGCGCTAGAAGGAAGGATTGTTGCTGTGCTGTAACTAATGCCTGTGTTGTTTCTGATAAACAGGCACTGCAGGTTGTATATATTTTTTCTGAAAATCCTACCTGTTTGGAGAGGAGACAGTCTCTATGTCTAGATGATAAGAACATCCTTAATTTAAGATGGCACTGATGGTTTCTATTTTTAATTCTCATATTTTCCCTGCTATTTTCCAGCTGGCACAAACCAAGATACACGTCAGTAACCTTAGGATACAGCAGCTTGCCTTTCAGTCTTTGAATGTATCTTTAATGTTTGAATAAAGCATCTGTGCACCCGTATATTCGTGGAATTCGGAGCAGTAAATTTGTATCTGTTTTCCTTAAATAGTAAATTAAATTCTAATTTGAGAAGAAAATAAATACAGCATATATAAGTTTTTGCCAGTTTTGTGTGGGTTTCTGAATAAGAGGGGAAAATCTCTCCTCTGGAAAGTTTACATTTCTATCCTAGGCACAGTAATCCTGTGGAGAAGCTCACACCAGTGACTCTGAACTGAAGATGGTTAGAGGCAAGGAGGCTTAAATAGCCAGAGAGCGCCCTATCTCATTCCATTTGGCTGACTTGCTGTATTGATGGTATCTGTACAATTGGTATCTATACAGTTTGCATTCCTTGCTTGTGTCCTTGTAGTATTTTGGAAGCATCACTGTCATCTTCAGCAGCATATACCAAAATATGAAAATGTTGGAAAGACTGTCTTTTTGACCCAAGATGTATGTTTCAGAAGCTGATATTATGATTACTAGGGGGGAAAGCCCGTTGCGGCCAAGGCAACGGGCCCAAGGGAGAGTCCTTGGGGGTGGGCAAGGCGGCTGGGCTGGCCCCGTCACGCAGGGAGGAGGGGCGGTGTTCTCCGGGCAAGGGAAGCGTCCGAGGCCCGCCGCTGACTCCGCGCACAAGCCTCCCTGCCCCGCCGTTCGGGAGGGCCCTCCGAAATGGGCAACCCCGCCCCCGCACATCGCGTTCCCGAAAGCCTTCAGGGAGGGGTGGCCCTCCCGAGGCCCCACAAAGCCTCCATACCCAGCTTTGGGTGAAGTCCCTCCGAGCCGGTAGCCGCCGCCGCCCCCCCAGCCCAAAGCGATCGGCGGCTGGAGCAGACTGGGGTCGTGAGGCTTTGCGGTGGCTGAGTGGGAGGGCGCACAGCCACGCCGGAAGGCTAAGCAGCCAGTGGCGAGGGACTCCGTCTCTGACTGGCAAGTCCATCGGCCAACTGATTCCGGCGCGCATTTTGACCATATAAGGTATGACCAAAACTCAAATATATATAAGGAAGGATTTGAATAAAAATGCCCATTCTGCCATTCTCTGCTTGAATATACATTCTTTTCTTGCAATGGTATCCAAAAATAACATGTGAAGTGACTGTTTGACTCAATGAAGTTAGTAGCTTGTTGGCCGTGATTTCTGTGGCAACCAAATTTATTGTTAACAGACTTGTTCCTGTGAATAAAAGCTAATTTATTTTGCACAGTTCACTGAACATGAACTTTTCAGCCAGCCCATATGTAGTCCAAAGATCTAAAGTGAGGTGGTGGAATCTTTGTTCTGTTATCAGTCTCCCTTATTTGTTCTTGGTTGCATACAGGTCTAATATGAGAATGATATCGTTTTGGCTGCTTGGATTTAGATTTGAAAATGCCCTCTGTTTATAACTGTAGTAGAGGCAATGTTCTTTGGCCTTGCCTAATGTAGGAAAAAACCTAGCAGTAAGGATATGCATTGCTAACGTACATAATCTTCTACAACATTTTTTTCCAAACAGAAACCTGAAACAACTTTCTTATGGGTGCTTGAGGTCTTGCAGGCTGACGGCCATCAGTTGTTGTAGTTATAGCTGGTAGCTTCATGTTCCAGAATTAAGTATTTTGTGAGCTCTTATAAAACTAGCTAAATCAGCTTTATTCATTTGTGCTGTAATTTGTGATAATGCACATGCATGTAGACTGCTCGATTTTCCTCCTGCAAGCAGTTTCATGAATATCCATTGTGCAGATTAGTCTATTAAATAGTCTTTATTGCACACATCCTACATCAAGGAAGTAAAATTAAGAATAAAAGATGAAGGTGAGTGTAAGTTTCAGTTGGCATCTGGAGTTCTTTTCTTCAGTTTAAGTATATTTGCAGATTGTAGTGGTGAAGGAATGGAAAAGATGGGTGGTTGGTGATGGAGGGGACCAGAGCTGGTAGAGAAATAATGTTACTGGCAGCAATGTGAGAAGGTTCTGAGTAACCACAGCAGTGAGGAACTTTTTTCTTTTTCTTTTGCATGGTTCCAGGATATTCTTGTATGTGCCCTGGAAAGTAGATTAGAAGTAGTTCATAGATTTTTTTCCTAATTGTATTTGAAATGACAAATCCTATCTTTTTAACAGCTTAATTCCTAAAGACATGTCTGAGATTTGACTTCTATTTTCACCCTCCATCATAACCTCCAAAGTCTTATTAACACCTGCATAAAACCCCCAGAAAGTAAAAACATGGGAAACGGTTTGCAAAAACTAGTTGAGTCTTCAAACCTTGCATTGTTTTTTTAAGCCTAATTTATACTCCATAGCATGGAAAGTTCCAGTTTCCATAATGTGGAAAGTTCTTAAAAATGTTTACAGTTTCTGCATTAAGTTAATGTTGTATATTAGTATTTATTCTTCCTTAATACTGTTGCTTTAAATGCTATTGATGATGCAGTGATCGATAGTGAAGAAATTGACTTTCTGTAGTTTCTCCTCCAGAGTTCTTTTTCTGTTCTCTTCCTGTTTGCTTCCATGGCCGTTGCCAGTATTTGTTTTGTTGCCAAGTTTTTAAATATTGTACTTGTATTCAGGACAGCAACACTTCAGGTACCAGACCTGCACTATGCTAAAAAAGGTAAAAACCAAAAACAAATCTAGTTGTAACTGCTGGGATGAGCAACAGCCTTGGTGTTTTCTTGCCCTGCACTTAAACCCATTGAGCTGCAAACACTTTCCTGTGCCCTTGGTTCTCTGTCCCAACAGGTTAGTCATCTTTCCAGACAAAAGAATGAGGCAAGGGCTGCCCATGAGTAGATTATTTCTCCCTCTGAGAAGAGGACATCTTGATGGGTGTTTCCCACCCTATCTGTAGGGAGGCAGGAATTCAACTTCCTGTCCTCTTGGTGGGAGACACCCACTCAGTTCTGTTCCTGCCTCAGTAGGGAGAACAGCACAAATTAGGCTCACACCTAATTTTTTCATCTACTTTTCTGTTTTTCGATCCTTTGTGGATCGTCACAACCTTTCTCCTTCCCTTCTCCAGCATTACTCTAACCTGTTCTTCTCAGCCTCTGACTCATCTTCCCCCATCTTCTTACCTCTTTGATGCTCCGTCTGGAGCATGTTGGATCAAGAGGGCTCCAGTTTTCTGTCTGAGGGAGAGAGAGAGGCCTCCCTTCCCACGGCAAACTCCACCGTTCCTTGAGCATGGCCAGGCATGGCGAAATCTGCTGCTTCTAGGGCCCAGGCCACACAGAAAGAAAAGCATGTGAAGAAATGGCCCCATTCCCTGCCCGTGACTCACGGCGCGGGCACCATCTTGGATTCATGGAGGCCCTCAGAAAGAGAGGGAGAAGGCTGCGGGGTGGCTCCGTCTGCTTCCATAAGCCAAAATATGGACACCGACAATGGGCAGAAGATTATTATGGCTCCGGGCCTGGCAGGCAGATCTCCATGCCAAGGCTATAGTCACGGCATACCCATTCCAGGGTGACTGCTTGTTCGGGGATGCCCTGGGCAAAATTCTCATTGAAACCAGGGACAAGAAAAAGATCTCTGGGCAGATCAGACCTCAGGGGCATTGGCAATTACACCTTTTGTACCCAGAGGCTACTTCTGAGGTTCAACAGGTACAATAGAAGACTGTCCTGGGGATTGAATAGGCAAAATTTTCAAAGAAATTCCTTCCACAGCAGACAAGGCAAACCCTTCTCCAATAGGGAAGATAAGGCAGTAAGGGACAACAGACCATCCAAGGCATGACTATATGTCTTCTCTGGTGAGGGGATGATTGCTACTGTTCCAGCAAAGTTGGATCAATTCCAACACAGACAATTGGTCTCAGGAAGTCACCACCAAAGGTTACTCCATTGAATTTGTTACAAGACCCCCAAACCACTTTGTCCCTTCACTAGTAGCAAAGAATCAAATCAAACTCCATTGAACTCTAGACGCCATTTAACATTTGTCCAGCATCCGGGCCATAAAGCCGGTACCCCTCAGAGAGAGAGGGCGAGGTGTTTATTCAATATTCACAGTTCCAAAGAGGAACAGAAGTTGGAGAGCTATACTGGACCTAATGTTCTTTAACAGGTTCGTAAGATTACTCAATTTTTGGGTGGATTAAGATCCATTGCAGAGGCTCTTCAACCAGGAGAGTTCCTGACTTCAATCAATTTAACCGAGGCATACCTACATGTTTCTATTTTTCTGGGTCACAGGCGATTCCTCCGATTCTGCATACAGGAGCGACATTGGCAGTTCAGAGCACTTCCTTTTGGACTTTCAACTGCTCCTCGGGTGTTCTGCAGAATTCTCATACACTCCATCGTCTTGCTCTGAGAACAGGGCATACATGTCCATCCTTATCTCGATGACCTCCTGATCCGGTTGAACTCGGCAGACAAGTCTTGGCGGGACACAGAAAGCACTGTTCAGTGCCTCCGCTCTCATGGGTTCCTTGTGAGCATTCAAAAGAGTTGCCTGACCCCCTCACAATCCATCAAACACTTAGGTGTAGTTCTGGACATGGTCCAAAATCTTATGTTGCTTCCGAAGCCCAAGGTGGAGAAGACCCACACCCTTTCTCAACAGGTCATTAGAGCCAGACAATCTTCCCTGATGACCCTAGCCAAGCTAATGAGATGGTTTATTTCATGTCTTGATTCTGTACAATGGGCCTGCATGCACATGAGGACCCTACAACAATTTCTACGACCTTACCAATCCAGGATTATGACAAAGGAAGATTCCATTGTCACAGTTCCTCTCTCAGTGAAGGTCAGTCTGGTCTGGTGGACCATGACAAGAAACCTCCTACATGGCCGTGCTTACTACACTGCAGACTACGAACAGATAATTACAGATGCCAGCCTACAAGGCTGGGGGAGCAGTGCACTTGAATTCACCGGCTCAGGGGGTATGGTCCAAGGAGGAATCCAAGCTCCCCATCAACTTACTAGACCTCAGAGCCATTTGCCTAGCCCTTCTCCACTTCAGCCCACTGATCTCTGGCTGTCATGTCCTCATCAGGACATACAACATTGCTGCCAAAGCTTACATAAACAGTCATGGGGGCTCCAAATCTTGCTTCTTCACAAGTAAGCTTACAAGATCTTGCTTTTGGGCAGACAGCAACGTAGCCTCCATCAGGGCAGAGCATATAAAGAGCTCCCTGAACACTTGGGTGGATTGGCTCAGCAGGTGACAGCTTTAGGAAGGGGAATGGTCTCAACCTTATAGTGAGTCATCTCGGCTGCCAGGATGTGGATCTGTTTGCATTGTCGAACAATCACAAGCTGCTGAGGTTCTTTACCAGATTCCATCACCACAGGGCAGAAGCAATAGATGCACTGACATCTCATTGGCCCCTGGGGCTCATGTTCACATACCTTCCGGCTCCTGTCCTTCAAGGCTTCTGAGGAAGATCAGGGAGCAGGGAGCAGAGATCAGGAAGCCGTGGTTTTCAGAACTGAAGAATCTCACGCTTCAACCACCGGTAATGCTGCCGGTGTCTCCAGATATGTTGAATCAAGGTCCCATCTGGCATCCAGGCCTGTGATGGCTCCACTTGACTGCTTGGCGATTGAGCGGGAAAAGCTCCACAAGTTAGGATTCTCCAAAAAGGTAACCAACACCATGCTGGCCTCCAGAAGGTCATCCATCTGCTGAATTTACACCATGTGGAAGGCATTTGTACGGTGGACCAAAAGAAAAGGTTTAGATCCACTGAAATAACGCATAAGAAATATCCTGGTCTTTCTTCAGGATGGCCACGATTCCGGCCTGAAGGCATCTACGCTCAGATGCCAGATGGCAGCATTGGCTACAGTCCTTCCTACGTTTAATGGATACTGTTTATGGATAACAATGATCACTAGCACTTTATTATGGTTTTAGAATGGTTTTAATCATAAATTATGTTTTTAATGTAGTTGTTTGTAAGCTGCCTTTGGCTGGGAGGGCAGGGTAAAAGTTCAAATAAATAAATAAATATACACCCTCATGTTCGTCGGTTCCTGAGGAGTGCAGTGTTTCAGGACTCTCCCACTTCTCACAGATTCCTCACATGGAGGCTGAATGTGGTACTCAACACCTTGACTGCACCACCCTTGGAATCCATAAAAGAAATTCCCCTGAAGTGGCTGAGGATGAAGACCCTGTTTCTACTGGCAGTAACTTCAGCCAGAAGGGTGTCAGTGCTAGGAGCACTTTCTGCCAATCCAAGATTGTGCGTGTTTCACAAAGGTAAAGTGGTGCTCTATACAGATCCCATTTTCCAACTGAAGGTAAGTTCTCGTTTCCACAAATCGCAGGACATCTCCCTGCCCTCCTTTTGCCCCAATCCGGTGCATCCCAAGGAGAGAATCTGGCACTCACTGGATGTGAGACGTACCCTGAAGAACTTCCTTTACCGCACTAGTGGTTTCCGGAAAACGGAGTCGTTATTCATTTCTGTCTCTCCCCCTAATAAGGGGGGCAAGATATCCAAAGCTTCAGTTAGTTCTGCACTAAAGACTTGTATCGCAGACGCATACAAGGCCCAAAAACTAACTCCTCCTCAAGAGATCACTGCTTATTCAATTCGAAGCACAGCTGCAAAAGCCACCTTGGCAACTCGGGCCTCAGTGGAAGAAATCTGTAAAGCAGCCACTTAGTCGTTGGTCTCCACATTTGTTAAACACTATAAAATAGACCTGTATGACTCAGCCGACGTAGCCTTCGAATGAAGAGTTCTGCAGCATGTTCTGAATGACCATGACCCACCCAACAGATGAGGACACTGCTATGGGAGGCCCGATCAATGTTCTCATCTCAGAGGGAGAAAGGACCATAGGGTCCTTCCCTTACCGAGAAGGGTCCTTCTCCTCTGCGATAAGGAGGACATCTTAGCCCTCCCATGTCATCGTCATCTTTACTACCCTACTGTTCTCTATTTTGATTCTAATTGAGTTGTTCCTTCCTGTCTCTGAGTCTCTGTGGTTCTCATTATACTGTTTGTCATGGTTCAGTCAATTTAAGGCTTAGTTTGTTACAGTTCAATGTTATCTACTGCTTTTATGAGTTCCAGAACTGAGAGAGTAGGCATCTCCCACCAACAGGACAAGAAGTTGAAGTTTAGTTCCTGCCTCCCTACAGATAGGGTGGGAAACACCCATCAAGATGTCCTTCTTATCTCAGAGGAGAAGGACCCTTCTCGGTAAGTATCCAATGGTACTTGGGGCACATGTGATTGGGAGATTTTAGAGTTGCCTGAAGCAGTTATAAGATTGGGCTAGAAACTGGGAGACCATGTTCAGATCCCCACCCAGCCACAAAACAACTTTGGTTGACCTTGATCACACATGAAGCTGCTTTCTACAGAGTCAGACCATTTGTCTATGAAGGTCAGTATTGCATACTCTGACTGACAGTAGCTTTCTGGGATCTCAGATGGAGGTCTTTCACAGCACTTCCTACCTGGTCCTTTTAACTGGAGATGTGCTGAGAATTGAACCTGGGACTTTCTGCACTCCAAGCCAATGTTCCCTCTAGGCTGTGGAGTCTTGTGAGCAAAAAGTCTACTTTGTGAGCTACTGGCATTAAAGTTGTGAGCAAGCGATTTGGCTACTGCATAAATTAATTTGTTTTGGAGCCATCCTTCCTCAGCTGAGATGAAAATTTGTGAGCCGGAGGCTAAAAAACTGTGAGCTAGCTCACACTAACTCAGCTTAGAGGGAACACTGCTCCAAGCAGACACTCAACCACTGAGCCACTGCCCCTCCCTGACTTTAGGCCAGTCACTGTCTCAGTTTAACCTTGTTGTGAAGATAAAACAAAGAAGGGGAAATTATATATATCACCTCGAGCTCCTTAAGGGAAGGGTGGAATAAAATTGTATAGATATATAGATCTTTCCATACAAAACCTGTTTGGATTGTTAGAAGGGGGGGAATCCCTGTAGCTGCCCTTACTCTGCACATTCTGACTTAGCTGCTAGTTGTCTGGGCTGTTAAAGGCAAGTGAACTCATAGTTTTTTTCAAGGGTGGGGAAAAATGTAAATGTTCATTACAGCTTGCTGAATGAAATGCTATGCAGTATCACATGCAGATGATTCATAATTATCACTGGAGTGTTGAGGCTACTCCCTTAGGTTGGTCCATAACTGCAGTACCCTAGATTTGCAGTGTCTTCTTCCTTGTGGCTACATCTCTGACTATTGCCCTGAGCCTTCAGTGGAACTTTCTGCTGACTACTTTTTTTAAGCGTCTGGTCCCCTGCATGCATCTTCAGTTTTTGGTCTGGCCTTCCAGTGTTATGTAAAGTTAGTCTCTTTTCAGGCTATCTCACAGAGGACCATAGATTCAGGTGGGTAGCCATGTTGGTCTGAAACAGAACAAAGTTTGAGTCCAGTGGCACCTTTAAGACTAAAAAAGTTTAATTCTGGGTATAAGTTTTTGTGTGCATGCACACTTCTTCAAATACATTGAAACAGGCCTTCCTCAACCATTACATATATATATATAGAGAGGGGGGAGTTAGTTGCCAGGAAGGGCTAATTAGAGTCAAAATGCAATAGAGGAACTGTTAACTGCTGAGAGAAGCTTGAAATTTTAAAGCTCATTGTCTTAGTGGAAGGAGCAGTTGACCTGTGTTTATACAGTAAAAGGCTTTGAATGCTGTGGCCTGATGGGAATTTCAGGTTTGATTATTCTGTCCTCTCTCCCAAAACTTCTGGTGTGTTTAATCCACCAGTTGGCATTCCAAAAAGCTGTTTCCCTTAATTTAGGTTTGCTGCATGAGTATATAAAGGGCAGGGTGTAATTAGAACGACTGCAGGCACTCAAGGTAAAAATATAAGGTAAGATATTGTCAGTGAAACATCTGTGAAGGTAGATTCAAAAATATGCCAGACACCTTGAGGACTGGTTTGTCACTGGCCAACAACCCTTGTGGCAGTTCTAATTGCATGGTGGAGTGGTTAGTGTTGGCCCAACATCTGGGAGATGCAAGTTCAAATCCCCACTTTGCTATGGACACTTGCTGGTTGAACTTGGGCCACTTCACACACCTCATGGGTGGTACAAGCTACTTTGGGTCCTCATTGAGGCAAGAAGCAGAGTATAACTTTAGATATAAATCTAAAGGTTTTTCCAAACACAAGTGTAAAAGGGTAGTTCTCACAGTACTGGAATTGCTAACTTCTGTGCATACCCCTTACTTAGTCTTTTCCATCCCCTTTTAAATAGCAGTGTGGAAACAGAATTACCTCCAAAACCTTCTCATCTGAAGTTTTTCTTGTATGTTACAGGAGGGTGGGGTACAATTGGCTTCCTTCCTCTCTGTGTTCACAGATCACTTTTCGAGCAAAACCTGAGCCGTCTGGTACCAAGAGGATAGATAGGTCATGGGTGAGAGTTCTACTAAAAGAATTGTATGACTTTTTATTATTCAGGGAGCTATCTGCATGCTAGGAGGAAGGCAACTCAGTGTGTGCTCATATTTACTCACTGCTGGAGTAAATTTTATGGTCTGTATTATGCTTGGAGGTGTTCAGCTTTTTTTTTTTTGGCTATGAGGACTTTAATACTCATTTCGGCTGCAAACTAGGTTACTGTGGTACATTTGAGAATGCCCACTTTTTCTGTTTAATCCTAGGACAGTAATGGCTTTGACTGCAGGAAACATGCTATCACTAGCATGTTGTATGCAAGGAGTGTGGAGAAAGCCTGACAAGGCTGTAGTTTTGGGAATTAAACAGCCAATAGTCTGTTTAAACAGCTCCGCCATGTCTGCTTTCAGATGCTGAAGATAATCGGGTATTATTTTGGTGGGAAGGTAACAGTGTTCCGTGCGCCTTGGTGTTTAGTCATGCTGGCCACATGACCACAGAAACATCTTTGGACAGCACTCTGAAACGGAGATGAGCACCGCAACCCTAGAGTCGGATTCGACTGGCTTTTGAGCAAGGGAACCTTGACCTTGACCTTTTCATGGTTTGGAGTGTGTTCTCTTGCCACGGGGAAAAGAAACTGGTGTTGTAGGATCTGAAATAAAGACGTAAAATCATGGCACAGTTCCTCTGTGTTATATGTTGAGGCTGTGGATCACACACAGGAGCTGTGGTAGTGGCACTGTGGTGACCAGATTGGTGAAATATTCCATGGAGCCAAGAATGGCATTGTGTGTAGGCAGCAGGTTACATTTTTATTTCATTATGCTTTCACAGAGATATCAATCTTGCTGTTGATTAAAGTGCCTTGTTTTAATAAAAGTTAAAGCTTTAAAAATACATGACCATTATTTGACAATTTAATTGCTGGTTTTTTTTGAGCATTCAGTTGCCCCACCTTACAGCAATATACATCATTTGGGGAGTTTTTTCCAGATTCTGGGAAGTGTGAAAGCTTTCCAGTTTTAGAAATGGAGCTGCCATCCAGTTTCCACTGCCTGCTCAAGATTATATCCTTATAGGTCTATTTTCACGTGGTGGTTAAGTTTTTGGTGTGGCTACCATGTAGAGATGACATGTTGGCTCTTTCCCTTGTCTGCCTCCTTCGTTCTGTGATTGAATTGTTGCAGTAAATTTTCCATGTGGTGTCATGGGATGTATATGTTATTTTTGTGTGCCGTGCAGCTTTGGATACTGTAATGAATCCCCTAGACCAGTTGTGGGGGGGTGCCAGAGCATCTGAACTGACAGTAGACTATCTAGGATACAGTTTGCTATGTTAGTGCGTGGCAGTACTGGCACAGAAATTGCACATTCTGCAAGAGTATCTTTGCACTTCACAGAGCCGATAATGTGTTCTCTGCCAGACTTTGCCTTTAGACTTCTTTTAAAAATCTGATATTTATTCACAGAGCAGACATCACATAGACATCTACCAAAATGAGGACTCTTTATTTAAAAAAACAGGTATAATGACAAACTTTATCCGCACTTCTATGTCATTCTTTACAGTATAGAAAAAAAATAAATGGGGGTTGGAGGATGACCTCAAATCTGCATGTTTAAGCAGTTGGGATACCATGTTGGGAAACAGCAACAATATTGGCAACCACTTCAGCCTTTGGAGAACTTCATGGTGTTGTGGGATAAGATTTCTTGAAGTGATTATGTGGAGAAAACCAAACACTACTATAAAATAGCTTAACAAAAGAATTTCAAAGTACTTTGTGTCATATGCAGTTGATTACACAGGGTAACATTACACAAATTATCATGTTCCAAAACAACTGAGTAATGTCTAGACTGGATCTTACCTTGGCAGTGAATGTGTGTGCCCTCTTTTCTAATCCCTCTGATATGTAAGTAAAGCTGATTTAAACCATGAAGTTATTCTGGATGTGCCATTCCCTTGGTGTATCCTTCTTTTCCCTTTTGCTTGCACTGACTAATGTGCAAGATTTTCCTACTGCTCATTCCTTACTCACTATCAGTCTTCCCCTTGTTTTCTGCTCAGCTGTGTGCACCCCAGGTCTTGGAGTGGTTCATGCCCCCTTAGTTGGTTTTTTTTAACCAGAAATTGTATGGAGGTGTTGTTTAGCCCACCACTACCAAGAAAATATTATTATGCCCTCTATGAACTTTGTTAAACAGAACACAGCACAACATCTCTCTGGGCAGTCAGCCTGCAAGCCCTGACATTGGAGGTGTTAACTGCTGGTGTGTTCTGAGCCATTCTAGTGGAATATCTGAATTTACATGTATTGCAAAAACAGGGTTTTTAAAGCAGATGTATTAGAAATATTACTGAGCCACCTCATTGTCTTGCTACTTTAATTCATGGAAATGGCTTTATTTGTGTCAAGGGTTTCCTATTCATCTACTACCAGTTGGCTCTTCATGCCAGATCTGTTTATTGCTTCTTTGTGTTTAGGATATAGGTTCTTTGCAGTCACATGTGATGCCCAGTGAGGTAAGCCCATATGCATAGTTCTTGAATTTGTTCAATCACTACAATTGTGGCCATTTCTCATGTACTTTTACTTGACTTTTTGGGGATCTTGCATCATCTCCATGTTGTTTTCTTTTGATTGTTGTCCAGGGATTCATCAAGACCTGTATGTTTTCCATTCTTTCCCTTTCTTTACTGTTTCTTCTTTAGTGACTTCATCATGCCCCAGAATGTTTGACTAGGTCCATTAGAGAATCCATGGCTACATGCACATGTTTAGGATTGAGCATCGAGGAAACTTGAGACATTTTGATTCTCCCTTAACTTCCAGCCCTCCAAATACAAGCTGCGTCACACACCATTTTGCTGTAATACAAGAGAAACATTGGTGTTGACAGTTTGGGAAGGACTTATGTATTACACGTGACATGGGACTGTCAGAATGTAATGCAGAAGATTACTGAACTCATCCCAAATCACATTGGCATCTTTAAAAAAAAAAACTTTATAGAGATTTATGGAGAAAGTAGCACAGCAATGCACAGAAGTAGCACAGAAAGTAGCACATCTTCCTTTTTCCATTTTCAGAAATATTTTCCCTCCTCCCCCATTGGTGGTAGCGAGTGATGTGGGAGCATGTGTGGGGAAATGCATTCAGTGATTTGGTATTATCACATTACAGACAATGGGAGAACTCAATACAAGGGTTAAGTTTCAGTGCAAACTCTGTAATTTGGGCATCATGACATTCTGCCCTTACACAGGCAAAACTATAGGTGACATTTTTCCTGCATAGAGGTAATTTTGTGCAGGGAAAGTCACACCTCTGAAATAGCCCTCAGCCATCAACCTGGGAGAGTGAGGTTCAGACACAGGCAGTGTTAATGTGAGGGTAAATGACTGACCACTTGGTCCACAGAGGAGTAATAACAAATTCCCTGTCTGGAAAATATGCCATGACTAAGAATCTGTCCTCATCCTTGTTGTGATTATGGATGTTAAGCTGGGTGGCCTTGGCAATATCTAAGCAGTGCAAGAACCATTAAGATCTCCTGCATCTTCTTGGTTTAGGTTGTTAATTTCTTGAAGGTTGTTTGTTTGAGAACCTCCTGTTACATGTAAAAACCTTGGATGCCTGCCCTCCAGATCTTGAACTCTTCTGCAGATGCAGGTCAAATTTAGAAATTCAGATTTTTGGCTTGGGAGGCAATTAGCAAAAGCTAATATGGGCTTCAGTCCCTTAACACTCTGATAGAAAAGCATCCAGGAATGACTCCTGGACTTCAGAGATAAGCTGCCAGCTGCCATAGAGACTGTAAAAGGGTGGTTCAAAGTCAAGCACAAACAGCTGACTTTTTTAAAAAACGAGTCTCGGTTTGTTGCTGTTGGTGACAGGGAAGCCCTGTTCCCCAAAGCTGTCAGCTTCCTGTTTTGGGTTTTTTTTTTACCATTCCATCCATAACAGATCAGAATCTTTGTTGCAAGAAAGCTGTCACCTCCGGCAGAGCTGTTCACAATCTGACCTGGGGGGCTTGTTTTTTCCTTCTAAGGTATTAGCCAAGGAGGTATGGTG
The DNA here is from genome assembly GCA_029375565.1 of Gekko gecko. Classification (NCBI taxonomy): domain Eukaryota; kingdom Metazoa; phylum Chordata; class Lepidosauria; order Squamata; family Gekkonidae; genus Gekko; species Gekko gecko. The sequence continues at coordinate 208,232,747 of JAPDNY010000005.1, read as the reverse complement.
CATATTAGTGTCACTGTTTGAATGTGTCATAAATACCTGGTTTTGTTTCTCTTTAAGAGCTTTGAAATCTTCTGTATAAAAGAGAAATTATAATGCAAGCTGCTGAACTTGAAGTAACAGGCTTATATAACGAGTGATATAACTGGTGAGGGGACAGAACAAATTTAAGACCCTGCGAGAGTAGGGTAAATAAGGCAGATCCTTCCCTTTGGTACTTCAAAGATAATGACCTGTGTGTCCAGCCAGGGAGATCTCTGTGGGAGAATGTGGCCCCTAGGATAGGACGGATTCAGACCATTTAGGGCTTTAAAAGTTAAAACTACCAGTTTGAACTATGCTTAGAAAATTGCCAACCATTGAAGATGAAACATAGTAGGAGTAACCAGCTACTGTCATTCACTGCTTCTCTGTTTGTATAAAAATTCTGGATGCATGTAGACCTCAGTATCTTTGAAACAATTAAGACCTTATATCACAAGGGAACTTGGGGAGGCATGCTGTTCTTCAGCTGCAAAGCAGTTGTTAAGCAAACTTCCTGGTCAGCTAAAATTGCTTCGTGTTTTTTCCTGAAAGCCCAACCTGTTCAGCATGATAGAAATATTTTTAGCTGGGATGTATGAATATGCACTTGCTCACTTTGTTTTGTTACTTTGAGCATTTTCAGTTCACCCATTTTGTTTGGTGGTGTTCTTCACTCATTTGTGGTTTTTTACTACATTTGATGCAAAAATCTTGAAAATTGCACTGATTTAACAGGCAAAAAGTGGCTTGCAGAAACAGAAAATGGAATGAAATAAAGATTTAGAGATTCTATTTGCACATGGAGGAGCAAAATCAAAATGGGGATTTGGGTGTGTGTGAAATAGTGGGGCTGAGAAATGCAGTAGCATCTTTAGTTTTAAAATCTGTTGCTCTGTTTAAACCAGTCCCACCTCCCCCCCACAATGGCCTTTGCATAAACATTCAGAAGTGTTTGGAGAGAGTTCAGTTGGATGGTTTTGTTTGAATGTGTAGAAGTGGACAGGGTGGAACAACAATGCTGATTTTGTGTTAGGTGGGACTGGGAGTGTGGAGTGTCCCACTGCTGCAGGTCCTGGTGGTGTTGCCTGAAAACATCTGCATCTTTTATTTTGAAAGACCAGTTCTGATAAGGTTATGGAGGGGAGGCAGTAAAGAAAGGGACAGAAATTATAGCATCAATAAAACCTAAAGCCTGTTCTGAGCAGAGAAATGAGTGCTATGCCTAGGTTGTCACCAGGATTTGTGGCTGAGTAATCCTTTCCGCCCATTCTGGGATGTGTTTTTATTTTTCAGAACACTGCCTGAAGCTGGTCCATCATGCCATTAGTAACAAGAAACATCGAGCCAAGGCACCTGTGCCGTCAGACACTGCCTAGTGTTCGGAATGAACTAGAGTGTGTGACCAACATCACCCTGGCAAATGTCATTCGACAGCTGGGCAGCTTGAGTGAGTATCATGGCAAGTCTGCATGCTGTCCTGCAGAGCTGCTGGGCTTTTGATTTAAACGCCTTCCCCCTACTTGTTTCTCTCCCATCTGTCTTCTGGGGTAGTAGTAAAATATCATCCAAGCAAAATCTCTTTGAGCCTGCATTCTTCTATTCTGTTTCCCACTCCACCCCTTGCATCACCCAAGCTAGGGAATGGGAGGGCATATTTGTGTAAGAATGACATGCAGTGCCTGCAGGAGAAGCACAGATGGAATAAGCGCAAGGCAGGTTTCTAAAATGTCAGGCACACAGAAACTTTGGGCTGAGAACATCCTGCGCATGCCACCAAAACCAGGTCAGTGATTTGGTGGTATCCAGCATGGTGGTATTCATTTGGCAAAAGTTAATCTGGCTTTATGTGCTGCCTTTTGCTTATTTAAACTTTCAACTTGTTGCTCTGTAAGACCCCAAGTCTCTAACGGAGAATACAGATTGCTCCTGGTTGTTAATACATCCATGATGTGTGCTTTGCAAATATCAAATAGAAACTGCTGGATTTGGTATTATGTTCTGCTGGTCAGCAGCTTTATGAAAGGGTAGGTTTAAAACATAGATCCAAGCATAATTAAGAGGAAATAAAGAAGCAACCTGGGCATTTGTTTACCCTTTTATGATCATTACTGCGTTGCAGTTGCAATAACTACTTCTGATTGCTAGCACTTATTTATGGAATGCATTGCATGTATTGGTTCACAGTGTTTGCAACAATCCAGAGAGGTGGGAATATGAAGAATGATTTTCCCAAGACCATGCAGGAGACTGGGCCTCTCGTTTTCAAATTTATATGTTTCCAGATCAAGTGTACATACTGTTTTGGTCTTAAAATAGAAAATGTATTAGCTTGCTATTAAATGGAGCTTTTATACATCCTGGACATATTCACATCTTCTGATCATGTCACTTACTTGTCTTTTGCACTTATAATTATTTATTTAATTACTTCATTTATACCAGAGGTGTCGAACTCATTTGTTACAAGAGCCGGATCTGACATAAATGTCACTTTGTTGGGCCGGGCGATGTGTGCCATAAAACGTAAAGACAGGTAGCAGAGATATAAACTGTATAAAGGACAGCAGCTGGTAAATTCCGAATTGTATGTATCCTCACTGCAAGGCCCCATGGGCTGGGAGGGGGGTGCAAAGGAAAATCCATTTTGGCTGACTGGAAAGCCAGCGGTGCAGCACTGGGCAGACACTCCCACGCTGCTTGACTACTGCAGATGAAGTTGTTCCGATATGCTAAAGCCACAATCGGAGTGGCTCTACCCACTCCCACCAAGCAGTCTCCTGTTCCCTCCCTTGCACTAGTTGTTCACAGGCCACATAAGAGCCCTGAATGGGCCGGTTCCAGCCCCCAGGCCTTATGTTAAGTGGTGAAAAGCTAGTCTCAGTAAGATTGATAAAAGGGAACACAGGCTGTGGCAAATAAAATGCAAGTCTGTGATCAGGCAGGCAAAAAGGGAATATGAGGAGCATATAGCAAAAAACATAAAGACCAACAATAAAACTTTCTTCAAATACATTAGAAGCAGGAAACCAGCTGGGGAGGCAGTGGGGCCCTTGGATGACCAAGGGGTAAAAGGAGTACTGAAGGATGATAGGAAATGGCTGAGAAGCTGGAAGAGATCCGGGAAATTACAGGCCAGTCAGTCTGACATCGATACCGGGTAAGTTGGTGGAAACTGTTACTAAGGAAAGAATTAGTAGACACATTGATGAACAAAACCTATTGAGGCAGTGTCCCGGCTCCCGCTGGGACGGCTTGACTGGTGGCGGCTGCAGCCCCCCGACCCCGCTGAAGCACTCAAATTCCCCCGCGATGGAGCGCTACCAGGAGGCGCCAACACGACCCACCAGGGCCTGGCAGGGGAAGATGCCGAGGCAGTGGAGTTCGGGCAGCCACAGCCAGGGTGGGTGAGGCCCAGCCCGCGGCCTGCATGGCATCCTAGTGCTGTTGTGAACAAACATGTGGACAAGGGGGACCCAATAGATGTTGTTTACCTTGACTTCCAGAAAGCTTTTGATAAAGTTCCTCATCAAAGGCTCCTAACTAAGCTCAATAGTCACAGGATAAAAGGACAAGTCCTCTTGTGGATCAAAACCTGGCTAATTAATAGGAAACAGAGAGTGAGTATAAATGGGAAATATTCTCAGTGGAGGGTGGTAGGCAGTGGGGTACCACAGGGAACAGTACTGGGTCCATTGTTTTTTAACTTGTTGATCAATGATTTGGAGTTGGGAGTAAGCAGTGACGTGGCTAAATTTGCAGATGACACGAAGTTGTTCAGGGTGGTGAGAACCAGGGAGGATTGTGAGGCACTCCAAAGGGATCTGTCGAGGATGGGCGAGTGGGCGTCAACGTGGCAAATGGGATTCAGTGTGGCCAAATGCAAAGTGATGCACATTGGAGCCAAAAATCCTAAATATGAATACACATTGATGGGGTCTGAACTGGCAGAGACTGACCAAGAGAGAGATCTTGGAATCATAGTAGATAATTCAATGAAAATGTCTAGACAGTGTGCGATTGCAATAAAAAAGGCCAACACTATGCTGGGGATTATTAGGAAGGGAATTGAAAACAAATCAGCCAGTATCATCATGCCCCTGTATAAATCATTGGTGCAACCTCATTTGGAGTACTGTGTACAGTTCTGGTCACCACACCTCAAAAAGGATATTATAGCATTGGAAAAAGTGCAGAGAAGGGCAACTAGAATGATAAAAGGGTTGGAACACTTTCCCTATGAAGAAAGGTTAAAATGCCTTGGGCTCTTTAGCTTGGAGAAACGACGGCTGAGGGGTGACATGATTGAGGTTTATAGGATTATGCATGGGATAGAGCAGGTAGATAAAAAAGTCCTTTTCTCCCTTTCTCACAATACAAGAACTCGTGGGCACTCCATGAAATTGCTGAGCAGTCAGGTTAGAACAGATAAAAGGAAGTCCTTCTTCACCCAAAGAGTGATTAACAGATGGAATTCACTGCCACGGGAGGTGGTGGCAGCTACAAGCATGGACAGTTTCAAGAGGGAATTAGATAAACATATGGAGCAGATATTAGCCACGAGATATAGATAGGAACTCTCAGTCTGGGGCAGATAATGCACTCTATTCTTGGTGCTGGGGCGGGGGGCAGCAGTGGGAGGGCCTCTAGTGTCCTGGCCCCACTGCTGGACTTCCTGATGGCACCTGGTGTTTTTGGCCACTGTGTGACCGAGTGTTGGACTGGATGGGCCATTGGCCTGCTCCAGCTGGACTGCCTGATGGCTCCTGGTGTTTTTGGCCACTGTGTGACCGAGTGTTGGACTAGATGGGCCATTGGCCTGATCAAACATTGGGTTCTCTTATGTTCTTACCCCTGATTTATGCCTTACGTTTCTCTCCAGTGGGAACCCAATGTCATTCTCCTCTCCTCCATTTTATCCTCACAACAATCTTATGAAGTAGGTTAGGTTGAGAGTAAGTGATTGGCCCAAGGTTACCCAGCAAGCTGGCATAGCGGGGATTTGAATCTCCTAGTTTCTAGTCCAACTGTCTAACCACTAAACCCATTGGCTGTTAGTGTTTATATCTGCTTAAAGACAACAGGCAGACTTTGACGATCTCTCTCTGAGGCGGAGGCCATCTTGGTGGGTGATTCCCTCCATCCTATCAAGGAGGCAGGAACAAACCTTCTCACTTCCTGTGTCCTGCATGGGAGTTGCCCATCCTCTCAGTTATTTTTTTGCCTCACAGAGAGAAGTTTAGATTAGGCTTTGCCTCATCTAATTCCGAATTCCAACTTTGCTGACCTCTTTATATTATCCAACCTCTAATCCTCCTTCCTGTACAGTTGTTTTTATTCTTCTCTCTATATACTCTGAATCTTCAACCTTTGGGGAGTTGTTTAGGAACTGTCTCTTAGAGCTGTTTCTTTAGCTGCTGCCATTTTGCTAACGATTGGGTTCAGAGCGAGTGCCTCTGCCAGACTTAAGATATCGGTGCAACAAGCTGACAGTGATGGCTTTCTTTCAGCCAAGGAACTAGAAGGCCCTGTTATCACGGGTGATAGAAGAAATGGCAGTGGAGCCGACAAGACCCATAGCAGGCTTGTCTTGGCCTTCCCAGTGAGCTCGCTTCATCCTGAGGAAACTAAAAAGTACATGAAGAAATGCTGCAAGAGTCAGCAGGCCCCTGAGACCATGGCCTTGCCTAGCATCTCCCCAGCCAACAACACTCACCCTGCTCATTCAAATGGAAGCCGCAGCGAGATGCCTTTCTCCTCCCCGGGTCTCCCAGAGTTCATGGAAACAAGCAGCTGATTACATCAGTTGCAGACTGCAAGTCTATCCAGCAGGACGTTACAACTTCTCAACACTACCCCCCCCCCCCGGCCATTCCTTGTTTCCCCAGACTTCTTTTCTTTCATAAGGCAGACAATGAGAGAAGAAATCTTTAAGTTTTACCAACAGGGTGGCTTTAAACCAAAAACTGTCACTGGCTCCTCTTCCTTCCCCCAGAGAGCCTCTAGTTAAAGGCTGCCCTCTAGTACAAAATTCCAATGGCCAACTTAAAGTGGCCAAAAAAAGGGACTGTCAGTAAAAGAAGAGGGAGAGAACGCAATCGAGGTGGGAAGAAAGGAAAGGGAAACTACAATCTACAGGAGAAAGTAAAGAAAACCCTCTAAAAATCCAAGAGACTGTGATCGTACAGACATTTTACACAATTGCTTTCGCTCTTAAATGCAAATTAACTTTCGCTGAAAATGATCATCTATCTAATAAAGCATTTTCGATATTTCACCAACAATTTAAGCTTCATGAAAGAACTGTGAATTTCGGCATAAAATAAACATATTTCAAATACTCCAGAATGCAATAACCTATTTTTTCCCTTTTTTATATCTCAAAAGATAGCCTGGTTTGGGGCCCACTGCCCCTAATTTAGAGTCTGTGTCCTCATCTGAAGATCCAGTCTCTCCTCCTTCCTCGCTCACTTTGGAGCCATCGGGAACTCCCTCTCCTGGTAGATGATGTTGACGCAGAAACTCGCAAGCCTTTTCAACAGAGTCTATCCTTTCTTTGCCGTTTACATAACCTGAAGATTAATCCCTCGGATGTTAATCATCTGTAGGAAACATTGTGACTTTGCAGAAATAACACCAAGTCTCTATATTTCCTTCTCTTCCTTCTTATCTCAAATGGAACAGCTTTCAATACTTTTATGTCCTTGTCTTTTATCTTCAAGGTAACTCCATTGGTCACTTTCAGTAGTTGATCTCTCACTTTTCTTTGGGAGAATCTTATTGTGACTTCCCCAGGCAGGTTAGTCTTTCTGATAAATTCTGAATACAATCTAAAGACCGTATCTGTCTTGCTTTGGAGTTGCTCCGATGTCATTTCTGCCGAGGGGGCCAACAAATCAGCAACAATCTGTATCAAATTCTCCCCTTTCTCCTCCTTGATACCTTAAAATCTCAAGACATAGCTTGCCCTTTCCATTTGCAGCTGTAATACACAAGACTCTTCGATTTGACACTTTTTCCAACACCTGCAGTTTTTTATTCATCTTTTTTGAGTTGGAATCAGTCTCTTTAAGCTCCTGCTCCGTTTTTTTAAATGTTCTGTGTGTTCAGAGCCGTTTGTGCTTGTTGTGCGTCCAACTTATTACCAATAGCTGTAATTTTCTCCAGCAGGGGGCAAAGCGCTTCTGACAGCAGCCTTTGAAGTTCTGCAGCTGAGTCCTGTCTAGGGACAGAACTCGTAGGGCTGGAACTTCCGGAAGGAAGCTTAACTTTCGCTAGCTTGTCCTTAGAGTCTTTCGGCGGTGCCATGTTTGAGAATTATTTACTTTTATTGACTTTCGGTTTCGGCGGAGCGAATGGCGGCCACCTCTCGGGACGCTCCCGGAGATGGTTAGCCCACGCGCGGTTGGGGGGGTCTTCACACATGCGAAAGACCCTAGTGAGCCTTAGGTAAAGGCTCCGAACCGGGGGCGCTTGGGGAGTAGCCTCTTTGCCGGCAGACAGCCGGGAAATTGAGGCTTTCTCCCCGCCCCAATCGGCCCCGCTGCGTTGTGCCCGTATGGGACTTAGCAACGCCACCGACTTCCAGGAGTGAAGATAAGCGATATGAATTAAAAAGAAGAACTGGCATCGAATCGTGAGTTGGAGGTCTATTTTGAAGCTAAAACGTGAACCCCCCCGTAAGCGCATAAGCGAATGGGAGGAGGGAGGAATCCCCACCCCCTTTGAGAAACGGGACTTATAAAGGAAAAGCGAAGGGGGGCAAAGGGAAAAAAGTGTTGGTGAAAGTACCTTTGGGGTCTCATTGAAGATTAAGAGTTAGCTGGTCTCCTGAGGGACGCGGCACGAACTTTGATAAAGTAAACAAAATGTCGGCGCTGAAAAAGGTCCCACAGAAGCTGGAAAAGAAGGGAGGAGGGACTTCCGGTCCGGGCAACCCCCCCCCCCAGAGACTGCTGTCAATCAACAGAAAAGCGAGCCACTGCGCCCTCTGTTGGATCAAATGCAGAAAATCAGCGAAACTTTGAGTAATATGGAAGGTGTTCTCAACAGTCAACAAAAACAACTAACAGAAACAGCAAAGAAGATGGAGGAGATCGCACAGAAGTGTCTGGTCTCGACGGAAGACACCAGGAAAATAAAGAAAAGGGTCAACAAATTAGAAAAGCATCAGGATATGCAAGAAAAAAGAATTTTAATGTTGCAGATGGAGAAATCTAATCTGACTCTCCACTTTCAGGGCATTAAAGAAGAAGAGAAAGAGGATCTCAGGTCGATACTGGCGAATGCCTTGGCACCCTTAACTGGCAGAGAAGCGCAAGAATTAAAAGAAGAGATGGATATGGCCTATAGAGCCTACTCCGCCTTTACAAAGAAAAATAATCTGCCAGCAGAAGTGGTTGTCAAGTTTACCAAGCAGCGTACCAGAGATCAAATTTTACGTGCAGTTTCAGCGGTGCCCTTGAAGATTGGGGAGCAGACTATCAGAACCTTGAAAGATGTTCCTTATGAAATCTGCATGAAAAGGAAAGCATATAACGGATTGACCACATTCTTACAAAGACATCAGACTATTTATAGATGGAGTTTTCCCGAAGGGCTGGTGTTTAAGTATAAGGATAAAAGAGAGAAGATTGACTCCGTCTTCAAAGCACAAGAATTTCTGAAGAGACACGCCAGTACAGAGGAAGATGCAGCACTCGCAATTTGGACAGAATCAAGCAGCGAAGAGGACAGCGGCCCAGAGGAGGGAGGTGCTGGAGCGGGAGACGTGAAGGCTAAAGAGGGCCCATCTTACAATTTGAGAGATACAAAAAGAAGACAATCTAAGAAATAACTGTTCGTGAAACGTCTGGAAGGAGCTGATTAACGATTAACCCCAAGGGACTTTACTAGCTTTACTAACAGAGTTATTTTGGACTCTTGAAAGGTGAAAAGAAGATCTCCCAACCACGGTGGTTGCCAAAATCTGTATTTTTACTAACTAAAACTAATCTTTTAACAGAAAAATTCACTCCACCCTTTTCTTAGCCCATCTATATACCCTACCTCTTTCTTATTATAAAAAGCAATAAAATTCTCTCCTTTTTAGGAGGGTTTATTACAAAAAAAGGAGAATTATTTACTTTTATTAAAAGTTTGTCAAAGTCTCTGGAAGCTCTTATGCAACGCGGTAAGTTCTCACAGTCTCTTTATTTCAGTTCAGTCACTTCTTACTGCAAGCCCCCCTGTTTCTGGCTTTAAAGTCGTTTGTAAACAGTTCTTAGCAGGGGGAAGTCCCCTCCCCCCTCGTTTTCTTTTGGAAGAGCACGCTGTTTTCGGGTGATTTTTGCTTGTACTTAAACTCACATTTTCAGCGATTGTCCCTTTGCATTCAAAATCACTTGATCACCATACGTTTGCTCCGATGTGCTGATCTTGTTCCCATTCGGGGAACAATAGCCTGATGGGGCTTGGAGGCCCCCCCCCCCTCTGGCTAGATGCGCCGGGAGAGGGCTCTCTAATGCCCCATGGCTGGGAGTCCAATCCAAGGACTCCTGGGGTGGTGCAGACGATCACGCCTCCACCCAGCCGTAGGCACTGGCAGGTTTCTTCCGGAGCCCCAGGAGAAAGCAATTGCCATGGCGATCGCCGAGACCAGAAGTCAGATGAATTTCTTTCTGATGGGGATGAAAGGGAGATTGAAATATCAGAACAATCAATAAGATTTTTTTAAGAGTGAGGATTTTCAATATTTATCATCCAAGATCATGGCAGCCCTTGAGCTCCAGGTGTCCCTCTCTGTGGAAGAACAGTCTCCCTCTTTCTTAGGCCATACCACTAGATCCAAAGGGAATAAGGAATTTTTTCCTAAATCAGACACCTCTGAAAGACACTTCCCCTTCCCAGAATTTTTTGAAAAGCAATTAAAAGTTTAGTGGATGAAACCCATGGCAAATAAACACCATCCAGGATTTATCAGAAAGTAGTACACGTTACCATTTTTCATGGATAAGTTCTTACAGGTCTCCTTAGTGGATGCACCAGTCATAGCACTTTGGGCTGCTGTCTGAAGATGGACAAGGCAGTATCAGGCACATCCTAGATAAGAGAGCTTAATCTGCATTTAGGAGAGCCCACAAAGCCACATTCATGGTAGTTAGAGTGTCAGCAACAGCCTCCTTGATCTCCAGGGCAAATATAGTTTGGACAAGAAAAACCATTCAGTTTCTTCCAGGTGTAACAATCATCGTCTTCTGTAAGGAGCCAATAGAATCCCGAAGGCCTCATCATTCACAGCAGAAACTACTCTGGATGCCATTATCTTCTCTTCCAGAGCAATGTCATCAGCAGCTGCATCCAGGAGAACACTGTGGTTTCAAGCCTGGCAAGCCAACTATCAATATAAAGCTATAGTTATGGCGTACCCCTTCCAAGAGCATAGACTCTTTGGCGATTCACTTAACAAGATCCTGGTGGGAACCAGAGATAGGAAAAAGGCACTCCCCAAGACTCTTAAGGTGCAGTGATAAAAGATCCTTTGGAAATTCTTCCTTTTGGTCTCAACACACTACCCAGATTTCAGCAAGACACCAGAAGACCATCATGGGGAAATCCAGGCCAGTCATTCTGAAGAAGGAATTTCAACTGTAGATTTGGCAAGCAGTCCACAATCAGATCTGACAAAGAGGACAGAGAAGGGAAACCCTTGAAAGCATGACTCCCATTTAATTCTGTGTGTGTGTGTGTGTGTGTGGTGTGCTGCATTTTCATGACTTCTGGAATAATTCATCTGCAGATGACTGGACCGAAGATCTAGTCTCCAGTGGACACAAGATAGAGTTCCACAGACACCCCCACCTCCCAGTTCACTTCACTCCCTCACCCCTCCACAGATGCCAGCACAAATGCCTAAGAATGATCGAGGCAGTTCAACACTGTCTCAACGTCAGGGCCATCAAAACTGTGCCAACATCAAAACAGGGATGTGGAGTATACACAGTCTTCACCATTCCAAAAAAGAATGGCAGTTGAAGAGCCGTTCTGGATCTCAAATTCTTAAACAAGTTTGTAAAGCTATGACGTTTCAGGATGGAAACCTTGGGATCAATTACTGAGTCTCTTCAACTGCAGAACTTTCTGACATCAATCGATCTCACAGAAGCCTGTCTCCACATCCCCATATTTTCAGGACATGGGGAATTCCTTCGATTCTGTATTGGAAACCATCACTTCAGATACAGGGCTCTGTCATTTGGCCTCTCATTGGCCCCAAGGGTCTTCTCAAAGGTCCTGATCAACACATTTGTGAGTCTAAGGGAGCAAGGCATCCATGTCCACCCTTACTTAGATTACCTGCTAATCCAGTCTCCTTCTTTTCCCAAAATACAGGACATGGAGAAAGCCATCCAAAGCCTACAGGAGTATAGTTTTGTAGTGAACCTCCAAAAGCGCTCTCCAGTGCTGACTCAGCACCTAGAACACTTAGGAGTAAAAATACTACAACCAACTGCTTCTTATTCCCAAACAAGAAAGCAAAGAAATTAAAACAAATGTCCTCCTTGATCATCAGGAGCAAGTCCAGCTTGTTAATGACACCAGGCTGATGGAATTTTTAATACCTACAATAGATGCGGTCCAGTGGGGAAGACTCCATTCCAGGCAACTGCAACAGCTGTTAAGACCCTTTTAACTTCAAATATTCAAAAAAAGAAGGTTTTCCCATCCGCACCCCCCTCAAAGTAAAGAACAGTCAGCTCTGGTGGATGAAGATGTCCAACTTTCTACAGGGGAAGAAAGGCAGCAGATGTTCACAGATGTCAGCCTATCGGGATGGGGAGCCACATTGAACAAGAAGCCAGGTTACGGCCAATGGACCACAACAGAATCTCGGCTACCAATCAACTTGCTGGAGGTCCACACCATACACTGAGCCTTCATCCACTTTGAATCGCAGGTAACCAGACACCATGTTCTGATCTGAACCGACAAGATAACAGCAAAGACTAACCTAAACAAACAAGGAGGCTCCCGATCATCTAAACTCCACAAGGAAGCCTTTGGAATACTGTACTGGGCAGAAAGACATCTAGCATCCATAAAAGCAGAGCACATAAGAGGATCCACCAATGTCAAGGCGGACTGGTTAAGCGGACAAACCATCCAGGAGGCAGAATGGTCCCTCAAAAAGGGTCTTTTCCAACTGATCATAACAGAATTCAGCAAATTTCTGGTGGACCTGTTAGCTTTGCCAATGAATTACCAGTTGAACCTATTCTTCACCAGATTCTTCCATCACAAAGCTGAAGCAACAGATGCTGTAATGTTTCCTTGGCCCAAAGCTGTGGTGTTTGCCTTTACTCCCATTCCAGTAATACCCAAGTTATTAAGGGTAATCAAAGAGCGGAAGGCGGAGATCATCCTAATGGCTCTAGTTTTCAACACTTCAGGAAATTTCCACAGCACCACCTCTGAGAAACTCCCTCTGTCTCCAGACATGCTTCAACAGGGACCAATATGGCATCCTCACCTATGGTGGCTGCATCTTACTGCCTGGCATTTGAAAGGTACAAGTTTCTCTGACTAGGTTATTCTCCTGAAGTCACAGATACCATCATGGTGTCTAGAAGTCAGTCAGCAATAAAGATATATAACACCACATGGAAAACATTTGTGCAGTGGTGTAGAAGAGAAAAAGCCAATCCATTAAATGCTTGGCTCAAGTCTGTCTTAGCCTTCCTATAAGAGGTTTAAAGGCACCCACTCTTTGATGGCAAGTTTATCAATGGTATTACCTCTGTTCCAAGGTCTTAGTGTGTCCAAACACCCAAACATAAGCTGTTTTCTCAGAGGCGCAGCTCATAAGAACCCTCCACTGATTTATAAATACCCTACATGGAAACTAAACACAGTGATCTCCACATTCACCAAGCCTCCTTTTGAACCTGTTAAAGAAATGTCCTTGAAATGGTTGAGGATGAAGGCCGTTTTTATTACAGCAATCACCTCAGCTAGAAGAGTGTCTTAACTAGGTGCCCTGTCGATCAAACCTGAATTGTGTGTTGTTCACAGAGATAAGGCAGACTTAAGAACTGATCCAGCTTTTACATCAGAGGTCTCTTCAACATTCCATAGATTTCAGGAAATCTGTCTCCCCTCCTTTTGTCCCAAATCTGACCATCCTAAGGAAAAGATGTGATATACCTTAGAGCACTCAAGGCATACCTACACAGAACAGAATGTCTTAGGAAAACAGATTCTCTGTTCATAAATATTTCACCACCTAATGTAGGAGAACAAATGTCTAGATCTGCTATCAGTAGTAATATTAAAGCCTGTATTGTAGAGGCATTCAAGACCCACAAATTAGACAGTCTAACAGGTATTACAGCACACACAGAAGTACTGCAGCAAATGCAGCATTTGCCATACCTGCCACTGTAGAAGAGATCTGTAAGCCTGCCACATGGTTCTCCATAGCAGCATTTATTAGACATAAAATAAATCGCTACAACTTAGCTGATGGATCCTTTAGTCATAGGGAGCTTCAGCATATCCTGGATGCAGATGATGATCCAGCACATTCCAGATGCAGACTGCCCACCCAAAGAATAGGGATACTGCTCTGGTAGGTCCTACCAAGATGTCCTCCGCCTCAGAAGGAGAACAGCCATTGCACACTTACCATAAAGGGCCCTTCTCTTCTGAGGACTGGAGGACATCTTGTCACACCCAAGTCATCATCACACCAGATTCTCCATAGAGTCACTTCTTGTCTTAATAATCCTATCTGTTCTTACCTGTTAATTGTTCTTTGCCCTTTTTGTTACTGTTCAAATAGTTGGTTTACTTCATAGAGTTAAGATATGAAACAACTGCTTTTGGAATTACTGGAACTGAGGGGATGATTGACTCCCACACAGGAAACAGGAAGTGAGAAGATTTGTTCCTGCCTCCCTGATAGGATGGTGGGAATCACCCACCAAGATGCCCTCCTGTCCTCAGAGGAGACAGGCCCTTCATGGTAAGTGTCCAGTGGCCATTCTGTACACATGCAGAAATACTAAATGAAGCTGCTTATAGGTAGCTTGTGCTTTTATCCTCTGCATATTTATTTGGTAATCCAGTTGAACATACTGGAAATTCCCTCTGATTAATGCAAAGGATTGGGCTGTAACAAGCATCCAGAACTTCCCCTGGCCAAAATAGCATTTCTCGTGAAGATGTAAATTAAATATCAGTACTGTTTGGGTGATAGTCAAATATGCATAGTAGCCGTGTATCCCTCAACAAAGTTTGAAGCCTAAGGAGCATCCCTCCATTTAAGTGGCTTTTTTGTGAGGTCTTTGAAAAAGATTAGCAGCCAGAACTCTTGTGGGTTGCATATTCACAATATTCAAAACATCACAGGCCTTATTACAGTGAAGCCTAACTCGTTTCTTGCGTTGCTACTAAGGGAGACCGGCTTTGGAGTTTGTTGGTCTGATCAGTAGAGCAGTCTGGATGTTGCGGCAGAACGAGACTTCTTGTGGAAGGCAGTCTGTGTTTGGTACCAACATACATTTCCAGGTGAATGGGAAAGGATAAAAAGTGGATCCACTTCTCTTCCTTCTCTCATATCTGCAGCAGTTATATTGCTGATGCCTGGGAACTGTTGAGGACAGAGTTATGGCCCTTTGTTGTCCTGGTTCTGATTGAATTGCTTTGAACAAGAGCAGTCCTACTATTCCAGGGCAAAAATACGTACAGATGCATTCAAATTCACCTCATGTATCTGCCCATGTTGTCATGCATCGGCGGAGCCTGCCACCATGTGTGGCTTTTGTCCCCGTCCCCCCCAAGCTTAGAAGCTAATGTGCAAGGAACTGGGGTTGTTGCATCTTCTTTGTTGTTTTTGGCCACTGCTTGCACAGCATGGTCAGAATGTACAACTGCATATGTCTCCAATTAAACAGGATGTCTTAGGAATTTAGCAGGCACAGAAGTATTAGTAAGTATTGGGGGGGGCATCGGCCATGGGGGTTAAGCAGGGCTGAATAAGTAAATAATAGTTGAGTGGAAGAGAGAGTGACTGTGAACAGGGATTTGAACCCAGGCTTCCTGAGTCTAGCATCACACTTGCTGTCAAGGTTATCTAATGTCTAAGATAAGAAAAGTGGAATTCTGTGATGGCAGCAAATTCAGCTAATGAGGAAGAATCCTGCAGATGTGTTTAATTTGCATAATTTTGCAGCTTCTCCTCTTTGTCATAACTTATTCTGTTACTCGGGGAATGTTGAAAGGTTGCGTACAGGGCACTGAACCTCTGTCCTGGCTACTGGACTCTCTGGCAGCCATTCTCCTGGCTTCTGAGGTTTTGTTTGGCACTGCCTCCATGCTTCCAAGCATCTGTTTTGCCCCCTTAACTACCACAATTGCGCATCATTTTTATGAAAGCGAAGACACAGTCTTACATTACTCTGAACTGTGGTTTGCACTGACCAAATGGTTCCTAAAATGGTTGAGAGTTACTAAAATAGTTGACTGGCGATGCTGTGGATATAGTGTATCTAGATTTCAGTAAAGCATTTGACAAAGTTTCTCATGATATCCTTGAGGATAAGCTGGTTAAGTGTGGACTGGAAGGTACAACCGTTGGATGGATTTTTGGCTGGTTGAAAAATCGTACCCAGAGAGTGCTCGTAAATGGCTCTGCGTCTACATGGAGGGAAGTCTTGAGTGGAGTGCCACAGGGCTCGTTCCTGGGCCCAGTGTTGTTCAATGTTTTTATAAATGACCTGGAGGAAGACATAGAGGGGATGCTTATCAAATTTGCAGATGACATGAAGCTGGGTGGGATTGCTAATTCTGAAGAAGACAGAGTCAGGATTCAAAATGATCTAGATAGGCTGGAACAGTGGGCTGAGACAAATAAAATGAATTTTAATAGAGATAAGTGCAAAGTCCTACACTTAGGTACAAAAAAATCAAAGGCACAGATATAGAATGGGAGGGACTTGGCTTGACAGCAGCACATGTGAAAGGGATCTGGGTGTTCTAATTGATCACAAGCTGAACATGAGCCTGCAGTGCGATGTGGCTGTGAAGAAAGCTAATGCAGTCTTAGGATGCATTAGCAGAAGCATTGCGTCCAGATCACGGGAGGTGGTAGTTCTACTCTATTCTGCTATGGTTAGGCCTCACCTGGAGTACTGTGTCCAGTTTTGGGCACCACATTTTAGGAAGGATGTTGACAAGTTTGAGCATGTCCAGAAGAGGGCAACCAGGAATCCAAGTCTTATGAGGAAAGGCTGAAAGAGTTGGGTATGTTTAGCCTGGGAGAGAGAAGGCTTAGAGGGGACATGATTGCAGTCTTCAAATATTTGAAGGGCTGTCATGTAGAAGCTGGAGCAGATCTATTCTCTCTTGCTCCAGATTGCAAGACTAGGTCTAATGGGTGGAAATTACAACGGAGTCGTTACCAGCTAAATATCAGGAGAAACTTCCTGACTATAAGAGTGGTTGAGCAGTGGAACAGACTGCCTCTTGAGGTGGTGGATGCTCCTTCGCTGGACAACAAGCGGAGGCTGGACAACCGTCTTTCAGGTATGCTGTAGGGCTATTGGCTATGTTCCTGCAGAGTGCAGGGGGTTGGACTAGATGACGTGCAAGGTCCCTTCCATCTCTAACATTCTATGTTTCTATGACTTGCACCACATATAGTCACTCCATGAAAGCCAGTATGATGTAATGGTTACAGTTTCCAGGAGGATCTGGGAGACCCAGGTTCGGGTCTCCATTCTACTGTGGAAGACCAGTGGCTTAATTTTGGCCAATTACACACTCTCAATCTAAACTACCTCACAGTGATGTTGTGAGGATAAAATGGAAGAGACTAAAATGATGTAAACTGCTTTGGGTTCCCATTGTGAAGGAAGGTGGGATATAAATGAAGTAAAGAATATATCTGAGGATGGGGGGACAGATAAAAGGTAGATTAGATGATGGGTGGGAAGGAGAGAAGAAAGCAGGGAAAAGTGAGCATATGAAGGCTGCCAGGAGATGGGAAAGATGAAATAGTGTGGAGAAAGGGGTGTAGGAGAGAGTAATGTATCCCCCACACAAGTCCTTGCAAGTTCTTTAAAAAAAATTCAAACAAAAACAATACAATAAATAAGACCAGTGTGATAATACAACTCCCATTCCAGTACTATAATTACAACAAAACTTACCTACACAACTACTCTCATATTTTTAAATGATTTATTTTGAATTTTCAAAGAGAACAACCATATATTTATCACAAACAATATAGATATCTAAGTCTATAAGTCGCCATCAACATTTAACAAGGAATACACTCTATTTTTTTTTGGCCCCCCCGAAGGGGATTTTTTATTGCTTTTTATATAAGACTACAAATTATAACTCAGAAAAAAGGGAGGGGGAACTAACACTAAGGAGAAAAGCAAAGCAAAGCCACACTACACTAAAAAACCAAGAGTAGGAGATCTTTAACCCTGTTAATATCTATGTTAGTACTTTAAAGTTAGTATACCATGAATACAGTGAGTTCTTGTCTATCTTTCCCTACTTAAAGATTAGCTAGTTAGTTGTTATGAGAGAATTCCAGAGCATCTCCCGAACTTGCTTCATAAAGGCCATTTTCAGAGTCCTTCTGCCTTTACTTAGGCTTTCTATCCCTGAATGCATAGATTAGTTTTCGGGCACCAGCGCCTTCTTCTGCAGCCAAGTCCTCGTCCATCTCCGAGGGTGCAGAGCCACTCGAACCAGTTTCACCGTCTTCTTTGGTTCCCAGGTGACGCTTGAGAAATTCTTTGGCTTTGAACACGGAGTCAATCTTCTCTCTCTTGTCGTTTATCTTAAAGACCACTCCTTCTGGGACTCCCCATTTGTATCCAATTTGGTTAGTTTGAAGAAAGAGTATCAAGTCCTTGTAATTTTTCCGTTTTTGACGAATTTCGAATGGAATGTCCTTTAAAACCTTGATAATATCGTTCCCCATTTTCAATGGAGTTGCCGAAGTTGCTCGCAAAATTGCATCCCTAGTTTGTCTTCTTGAAAATCTGGTTGAAATTTCTCCAGGTAGGCTATTCTTTTTGGTGTAATTTGAATACACCGTATACGCTACTTCAATATCGTGCATAATTTCTTCCGCTTTGAAGCCTACAACTGGTACGAGAAGATCACTAAGGAGCTTCTTTAAATCTTCCTTCGGGGATTCAGGCACCCCTTGAAATCTGAGGATCATGTTAGCTTTCTCCATTTGCAAGGACAACAGCCTATGTTCCTGATGATTTTGTTTATTTGTCACTTGATCCACTCTTTTCTTCAACGTCTTATGTTCAGAGTGCATCTCCTTCACCACTGCCATTGTCTGCTCTGTCTGCTTAGCAGTCTCCGCCACCTGAAGCTGATGCGCTGCCAAAGTCTGATTGAGAACGGCTAACTGCTGGTTAATACCAGCAAGTTGATCCAGAACAGGCTTGAGCGTATCCGCTAGCAGTCTCATAACGTCCGTCCCCTCCTCTTCCGGCCTAGGGCTTTGGCCACCTGGTGGTTTCAGTTTCGTTCCTTTCCTCCCTGCGCCCAACATCATGGATGATTGTTTACAAAGCCAACCACTTTTTCACAACCTCTGAAAATTGCTTATGCGCATAGTCCGCTCCGGTAAGTCTTGCAGAACAAAACAACCATTCAGTTTTTCCCTGCCCCCACCCTTTTTTCTACTAATTTTGCCGCTCGTGGGGGCGGGGTATCCCTCCAAACCAATATAAAAGGGGGGCAGGAAATTCGCCAGTTCTTCACTGATTCAGTTACTTTAAACTCACATTCATCGTTGGCTGTTTCCAGCCTCGCTGTACGTATCGCCACTCGCTTGATCTCCTCTGCTTGTTCCGGTCAACCTAGCTGGAGCCATTCGGCCACACAGCAGAAGGACCGTCAGGGTGAATGAGCGCCTCAATTCTCTGGCATTCTGCCGTTGAAGAGGCTACTCCTTAAAAGCCCTCTGGCTAGGAACCCTACCCCAGGGTTCCATGGGGGGGCCACTTCAGTAGCCTCCCTCCAAACCACTGGTGTGCAAGTCGCTCCCCCAAGCATTGGGGAGAGCGACTGCCATCGCCACGCTGCAGACCAGAACCAGGAATACACTCTAGACCAACGTTTCTGAAAAGTCTTAGCATCTTTTCCTTGTAACCATAGTGTTAGCCTATCCATTTCCGTCACTTCCAACAATTTATTTTTTAGCTCTTGCATAGAGGAAAGCTTAGATGATTTCCAGCATTTAGCCACTAAAATTCATGCAGCAGTTACAATGTATGTAAGTAGGTAAACATCATTTACTTTCATCTTATCAGGAAACACGTTTAACAAAAATATTTTAAGAACTAGTTCTGAATTTATTGCTAACATAACAAATATCAACTTTTGAACTTCCTTCCAAAATTTATAAATCTTTCCACACCTCCACCACATATGGTAGAAGGAGCCTACATTGTCTTTGCATCTCCAGCAGTTTTTAGAGATAGTGGCAGAGCACTTAGCTAACCTATCCAGCGACCAATACCATCTATAGTATACTTTCAATATATTTTCTTTTTAAGAGTTTGCCCTCAGAAATTTAACTGACTTCCAAATTTTTGCCCAATCCTCTATTGGAATAGCATGGCCCACAATACAATAAATAAGACCAGTGTGATAATACAAATCCCATTCCAGTACTAAATTACAACATAACTTACCTAAAAAACTACACAACTACTCTTATATTTTCTAAAAACCTTCTTTAAAAATAAAGCTCGCGAAAGAAGAAACAGTATGATCGGGAACCAGATCTCTTGAAAGTTTCTATAATAAGCATCTAAGTTCTGCAGTCCTGAGGATTGGTCTAATTTTCCTAAAACAAAAATGAGTCCATATACACCATTGTACCAATCCGTTAAAGAGGGGCCTGTTGCTTTTCTCCATTTCCTTGCTATTTGTATCTTAGCAATTGACAATAGAGTTGCTATCATGGTTTGTTTAGATTTGTCTAAGTGATTCAGTTGGCCTATTTCCAGAAGGATTACTCCAGGCTGTCAAGAGATTGTTGTACCGGAGATTTCTTCTATTTGTGGAAGTACCTGATTCCAGAATTTCTTAACCACAGGGCAACTCCAAAAACAATGTAAATAATCTCCATATAACCCACAGTCCTTCCAATGTATTTTTTTCACGCTATTATGATTTCAAGAAATCCGTACGGATGTATGATGCCATCTGTTTAAAATTTTAAAGGCATTAAATTTAATTTGTCAGACTCTTAGAATTAAGGCTAGGACTTTTCCAAGCTGTTTCCCAATTTATTTTTTTTATTCTACCCTCACAATCCTTTTACCATTCTTTCTCCACTGTTGTTGTATCCTTATTGAGTGTAAAGCTCAGTAATTTATAAATTTTAGAAAGTAGCCCTTTATGAGTTACACCTTGACGTTTAAGAGTGTTTCTAAGGGTGTGAGTCGCATATTCCATGTCCTTATTAATCCTAAAATGTCTACAACATGCCTAATTTGATAATAATTCAACCATGAGATTCTTTCTCCCATTACAGCCTCTAGTTCTACTTTTGAGACCACTTGACCATTTGAGATAAAATCTGCCAATCTAGTGTAACCTTTTTGGTACCTTTTTGGTTCCATTTTCGAAAGACCAGAGTGTTGAGTGGGTTGTAGGAACCATATCACTCCAATATTGTTGCATCTACACTGGCTTCCAGTTTGCTTCTGGGCTCATTTCAAGGCACTGATATTGACCTTTAATGCCCTGTATGGCTGGCATCTTAGAGCCTCACTGCAATGCATTTGCAAATGGTATTGCATTGCAGTTTTGCAAATTTGCAAGGCTGTTGCTGGCTTCAAATGTGAAGTCCAGATAGCTACCTTGCTTTCCCAGGGAACAGAAGGGAGGGGGGAAGGAGCGGGGGCAATTTGGCCAATAGGATTTCAGATTAGGGGAAGCACTGCTCTTTAGCCAATCAGACAATTTTTTTGAAATTCTTCTGTGCATGGGCAGAGAGCATAAAAGCAAGGGACGGGCTGAGCTAGATTCCATTGCTGAGAGAAGTGGAGACTGGAGTGTGTGGCTGGCTTTTGCTTCAGCTACTGCTCTGAGCCTGACTCTCTTGCTGCCTTTATTGTTAATTGTTCTTTGGGCTTGGGGGGTGGGTTTTGAGGCCAAAGGCCTCAGGCCTTTTTGTCTTTGGTTTTTTATATTCTTAGGTTAGCTTCTGGTTGCTTTTCTGGCTTGCAGTTATTTTTGAGGAGTTTTCTGATTTGTTGCCTGGACCTGGTGGTGGTGGGGGGGAATGGGACAAGAGGGCCATGGGCTTTTTTTACCTTTGGTTGGTTTAATATTCTTAGGTTAACTTTTAGTTGCTTTTCTGGCTTGCAGTTATTTTTGAGTTTTCTGATTTGTTGTTTGGGCCTGGTGGTGGTTTGGAGGGTTAGGCCAAGAGGGTCTCAGGCCTTTTTCATATTTTGGGGGGAGGGGAATGTTTCATTGTTCTGTGTGCATGCTTCTGGTTTCTACTTGAATACAGTTAGGTGCTGCTAAATAGGCTTTTAGTAGTAATGGTTTTAGAAATTGTTTAGCTTTTAAACACTTTTAAATAAATAGATTTCAGGATAGGGCTTTAGTTCCTCCCTAACTGGGCCAGTGCTAGGAGGGTATTAAAAGAGGCAAGGTTTTGTGTGCTTTCTAGATTATCTTTTTTAAAAAGCAATGTGCTGCTGCGCTCTGAGATTCAGTGAAGGCAGGCCCTTTTAGACAAATTATTTCCCTTTAAGGCTGTCCTGTATTGTATTGTGTTGTATTTAGTTATTTGATTTATACCCTGCCCCAGGGGGGGAGCGCACCGGAGCACAGCTCAGGAGCCAAGCCCCGCCCCAGCCAGCATCCCTGGGAGTCTTTCAGGCAGCCGAATGTCGATTTCAGCTCCATTATATCCTATGGGCCGTTGAAGTCAATGGTGAAAACATAGGGTATATTCTGGGGGCTGGAGGGGAGGGGGTTTGAAGGAGAGGCTCCAAACTCACAGAGTAACTGATGGAGCCTCTCCCCAAGATACCAACTACATTTCAAGAACATTGGACCAGGGGGTCCAATTCTGTGGGCCCCCAATCAGGTTGCCCCCATTCCCTCCATTGTTCTCTGTGGTGGGAAAAAAGTTACTTTTTCCCACGGTACTGTTAGTAGCTCGGGGGGGGGTTTGAGGGAGAGGCTCCAAACTTTCAGGGTAGCTTCAGGAGCCTCTCCCAACATACACCCTCATGTCTCAAAGCAATTGGACCAATGGGCCTAATTCTACGGGCACCCAAACAGGTTACCTCCATTGTTTCCAATGGGGAAACCCAGCCAGCAGCACTTAAGGCAGGCAAACAGGCAGCCACCCAACAGTCAGACTCTCCTAGAGAATTTCAGGGAAAGTGAACTGTCTTGGGAGGTGCTTGTTTGCCATGAGAACAAGTGGCACACTCCAGAACAAGTGACACTGTGGCAGTGCAAGCATGCCACAATGCCACACAGAAACCCGAAAAGACCAAAAGGAACATCATTTATACATGTATAAATTGATGGTGCAACCTCATTGGACCACTCACACAGTGGGGGGGGCGCCAGAAGGTAGCTTTGCCTAGGGTACGAAAAAACCTGGAGCCGGCCCTGAGTGTCTTTGCCAGTGGATGAAGACTTTGTTTCATTTGGCATATACCAAATAATGATTACTGACCCTCCTCACTGGTTCTGGTTTTGTTAATTTGAGTGTGTTTAAATATTTTATCATTTTACCTGTTTTTAATTGTTCAAATGTTTTAATGTGTTGAAAGCCCTGATGGATTGGAAAGCCTGTATAAAAATGTTTTAAATAAAAAAAATAGTATCTGGGAGACTCAGTTCACATACCCACTGTGCTATGGAAGCTAGCTGGGTGACCTTGGGCCATGAGGATAAAATGGAGGAGCAGTGAACCATGTAGCTGCTTTGGATCCTCAATGGGGAGAGAAGTGGGGTATAAATAAAGTAAATAAAAATACATATAAAATTATTTTACACAGAGGCACTTTTACAGAATCCATTTATCTCCCCTCTGCCAGTCAACACTTGGGGCGTATTGTAGTTACAACAGACAGAAGCAGAAATGGCATGTTTGGAGAAAGTGCAAGAGGCTGAGGGGATAGATGACTCAAGCAATTTTGGAATTAGTCATGTCCTGTTCTCTTCTTTCCCCTTCACAGGTAAATTTGCTGAGGACATATTTGGTGAGCTTTTCACTCAGGCTAACACCTTTGCCTTTCGTGTGAGCTCTCTAGTTGAGAGAGTAGACCGCCTGCAAGTCAAAGTCACTCAGCTGGATCCCAAGGAGGAGGAAGGTAAGGGATCAAATGATGTTCTCCTAGGCCAAGTACTCCAAAGAACCATAGAAGCAGCTTAGGAATGCTCAGGGCCTTGGAGTGAACTTAAAACAAGGGCTGGACACCTGCAGTTGACCGTCTGTCCTGTATCTGCACTCAGAATGGTTGTCAGGTATTCCATATAGCCAGGAATGCCCTTGTTTAAGTAACCTTCCTTTTTATTGTACCGTAAGCATTTGCTTGTTATGGTGGGGATAGATTCTCCTTGCTCACTTTCTGGGAGGGTCAGGGGTGCACATGTATTTATCCTCATTTAGGAACAGATGCCTCATACCCTTCCCAGAGATGTTCTTACTTCTCCCCCTCCTGATAAACATGCACAATCTAGCTTCTGCTGCTGGCCATGAGAGAAAACTGTGGCCATTTTTTTTAATGAAATGGGAACACTGGGCTGTATTGGCTTGGGTGACTCCATCTTTGCTAGTTGTCCTGAGTCTCTTGGGAGAGGACAGCGTGAGCTGCTCTCAGGGGAACATTCTCACTCTCATGCTTGTTAGCAGAGCCTTCTCTTCAAGGCCTGGATTGTCCCCCCTCCCCACTGGAAGCCAGGTGCAGGGTGGCCTGGCTCATCCAAGTGTTGGGATAGCTTAATTAACCATTCTTTGGGATTACAACCAGCATTTATAGCATAAGAAGCCTCTTGATCTTCGATGTGGTCTCTGTGCTTCACACCCATGGGATTTAGTGCGCCTATGCTGATTCGATCGGTATTGTAGCAAGTTCCAACGGATTTTCGTGCCCAAAACTCAGGCATGTGCAGGAACCCCAACCACGCATGCCCAGAGGGGCGGGCGCGGACATCTCACCAGTTCCTTTCTTTCCGCCGCGCTGGTAACAGCTATTCTTCGGTCGGTGAGATTTGTAGCCTTTTTTGTTCGCGCTCCTTTGAGTACTTCAACTCTGTTGCGTTGTCTTTCTTCTTTTTTCTTCTCTAATTTCTTTTAAAGCCCTAAAGGCATTTAACCCCCCCCCCAAAAAAAAAAACCACAATAATTTTTGTTTGTGAGGGGGACCTACTTTTCCCTCAGTTCGGCCTTTGGCCATCTCCCCCCCAATCTTTCTCCATTCTATTTTTGTTTATTTTATGGCGGAAAAGTGGGGATTTTTCAAGCGCTGTACTGGGTGTGGCAGTAAGCTTGCGCTGCCTGACGGCCACACTCTTTGTATTTTTTGCCTCGGTGAGACACACCGCCCAGAGGGTTGCCCATATTGTGCCAAATTCTCCAACCAGACTCGAAAGAATAGGGCGGCACGTCTCCGTGTTGCCTTGCTAGAGTCAGCATTGGCACCAACTCCCGGCATGGAAGCAGACCTACTGGATCAACCATCGACATCAAAGGCTGCTTCTGCGCCAAAATCCGTATCTGATATCATCAAGACTGCATCGAAGCATTCAACACAGACGGCGCAATCCTCCGCATCTACTCCTGTGAAAAAGAAGGACAAGTCAGCTAAAGGGCATAAGACCACCAAAGAGGGCACTTCTAAAGCCCTAAAGGCGCCGACATCTGGAAAAGCCATGGGCTCTGCACCTGGCATTGCCTCTAAGGTGCTCCCCATTACAATGGGTGATTCAACATCGGAAACTCCACCAGTTCCATCGATACTGCCCATCCAACTACTGGACTCTCCAGTATACCAATTGAACCCCACAAGTTTGGAGGATCTGCGGGATTTCTCCAACATCGAAGATGTGGAGGTTCCCAGCCTCTCACCAGGCAGGGACCACTCTCCCTCCCCATGTTCACCGGCATCTGTTCTTTCATCATCCTGAGTTGATGTCGATGGCCATTGACGTCGCCCGCTCACCGATATAGGTTGGCATCGTTCCCCTGTTTCCCTCGGAGACGGCCGTGCATTCGATACCATTACAGATTACTGTGGCCACTCGTGCGCTCGTTCGAGGAGACACAAAGTTTTTTGCTGTTCACGGCGCTCTCATTCCAGGAGTAGATCCCTAGGGGTGTTTTTGCCACCACCACCCCCTAATATTTTGTGGGATCACCGCCAACTCTGGTACCTGTATGGAGCCTACCCTCCTTCATCTTTATTGCCCTGGCTAACACCTACGGCTTTCTGTGATTGGGATCAGTATTCCACACATCGACCTAGTCCCCATGTCGCTCAAGGCCGACACCATCGGCGACGCTTTCTCGAGCTCCTGAACAACCGCCGGATGAAAGTTGACATCGATTGAATCGACATTGTCCTGTCAGTCCTCCACCCTTGCCAAAGCCAATACCAGAGCTACTTCCTCAAAAGGACTTTCCTCTACAAATGCCAGAATGTGATTCTTCGGACTCCACAGCAGAGGACTCCAACACGGTTGCCTCGGACACCCACAGCTCCCCTGAGCAACCTTCCCCTAAGCTGATGGTGTCAGACGATCAGCCTATATCTCCATCAGAAGACCTGATTTCCTATGGGGACCTGATTAAGAGGATGGCGCTCTTTCTCGGACTTTCAGTGATCCAGCCACAAACATCTGTCACTGATGCAGTGTTTGACGTCTACAGCAATTGCATTGCCCATGTCATTGGTCCTTTTGCAAGCAGCAAAAACGCCTTGGGATAAGCCTTCTTCAGCTCCTGTCTCTTCTTGCCATATGGACCATATGTACCAAGTCCAAGAAGCAGGAGCAGAATTTCTATTTACTCACCCTCAACCAAACTCTATTGTTCCCACATCATCCTCCAAATCGAAGAGAACGCATTCTGCCCCTTCAGACAAGGAGAGCAGGAAACTGGATTCATTTGGGAGGCGCTAACTACCTGGCCTGTATGAGCAGATACCAGTACACCTTATGGGAACGTCTCTCTGACTTGCTGGCAACCCTTCCGGAGGACAAGCAGCAGTTGGCCCACACTATCCAAAAGGAAGGTCTCATGCTGGCAAAGCAGCAAATCAACACATCCAAGCATGCTTTGGACACTTGTTCAAAAACTATGATCTCTGCTATCGCTCTGTGCTGGCACTCCTGGCTGCGTAACACGAATCTACAAATGGATACTCAATTGTATGTTGAGGACTTACCTTTCGATGGCCTTGGGCTTTTTAATGCAACTACTGATGTCATATTGCAAGATATGAATAAGAGCATAAAGGCTTCTCCCTCTGAGGTGGAGGCCATCTTGTGGGTGCTTCCCATCCATCACTCAGGGAGGCAGGATCAATTCTAACTGTTTCCTGTTTCCTGTGGTGGGAGTCACCCTCAACCCAGTTTTTCTCCTGCCTCAGTAGGGAGAGCAGCTAGGAGTAGGCTTTGCCTAAACCTTTTTTCTCTATTTTGCTCAACTTCTTGGTTTCATTGTTCCTGTTACTATACTTTTTATTCCTTATACTTATTCCTTCTAATCTATTAAAAAAAACAAAAAACCTCCCTATCTGTCCTCTTTTTATGCCAACTTAGGCATAAGTCTACTTTCACTTCACTCTCTGTGATAGGCAATGGCGCTCCGGGGAGAGAGCGACAGTTTCCTCTCTTCTGGACAGTTAGAAAAACAAAAGTGGAGGAGAGAGTGAGCGGCTCTGAAGAGAGCCGTGGAAGTGCAAGGCTCCAAACCATCTGAGTTTGGCGAGGGCGCAAAGTGTGCCAAAAGCTCCCTTTCCCACACTCAGCCGGAGCCTGCGCAGACAGCGGCTGTTTTAAATGAGGGAATTGAACGGCAGAGCTCTAGCTCAGCCAGGGAGCGACCCGAGACTGTATGTCATAATGGGTCCGACATTGCTTCAGCGGAGGCTGCCCAAGGGGACGACGGGGATGATGACATAGAGACCGGTAACCTTGACGATGCTGGGTCTGCCCCCTTTCCCCCAGAGCAATGCCTTTCTTTAGAAGGGCCATGAGACAGGAAATAGCCTGTTATTGCAAATCGGGAGGTTGCTCTACCCACCCACAATCCTCCCCCCCCACCCCAGGCATAAGAAACAGAAAGGCTGGCCCACTAAGGCTTCCCAGAAAAGCTTTCCTGGTAATCACAGCTTCCATGACCTTCACCAGGAGGAACAGGGGGAGACTCTACTAATACCCATAGCGAAAAAGAGGAGGGGGAATTTTCCTCACATGATGAGGCAGAGGAAAAGATTCCTATAACCTCTGAACAATCCTGTAGGTTCTTTAAAACTGAGGGCCTACATTATCTTCTATCTATTTTTTTAATAGGTTTATTTTTTGAATTTTCTATATATTACACAATATCTTTTGTCTCCTTACTTTACATAACTCAATAAGTTCCCCCCTCCCTCCCTCTACCCCTTGTTTGTTGATCCTTTATTTACAGCCACGGGCACAAAGTCTGAATCTTCCACCGAATGTCCTGTCTTCCTTCCACTGTTATCCACTTTAGATAGGTCTTCCATCTCGCTTTAATTTCTTCGGCTTTATCCTCCCATGTGGTCTTCTGGCGCAATTTCTCAATGATGTCCGACTGCACAAAATCAAACAAATAAGTGTGCCAGGTATCTAATGTCCATTTGCTCTTATCTTTCCAGCCCAGAGCTATCACTGCCTTGCCTGCTAATACCATAGCTTTGAGTATAGCCTGGGTTTCCTTATTGACTGCCTTATTTCCTAATATACCCATTAACATTAGTTTAAAGTCTACATTCAATGAGATTCTACATATTTTCTTTATAATTTGTATTATTTTTGACCAAAAGACTCTCACCTCTGGACATTCCCACCACATATGGGAGAACCAACCCTTAAATTGTTTACAGTGCCAACACATAGAACTCGATCCCGGAAACATGTTTGCTATCTGCGCTGGTGTTTTATACCACTTTGTGAAAAATTTATGTTCCAGTTCATTAAATTTAATAATTTTGGTTTCTTCTATTCCCTTCATTATTCTATTTGCATCGTTTTCCGATATCTGGCATTCCTTACACCATGTTTTCTGTAAATAAAGTATCGCCTTATCTTTATTGGATAACATTTTCTTGTAAATATATCCTGCTAATCCTTGTTTAAATTTTTGCCTCCTATTATGTATTTCTTCAATTGGTTCTTCTGTCCAAATATTTCCTTTTTCATTAACTTCCTTAATCATTCTATAAAGGCCTGTAATTTTTAACCAATATTGCTTGCCTATCTCCTCGATTAATTCCTGTGCTGGTTTTAGAGTGCCTCCTCTAAATAAGTCTCTTAGCCTATAATATCCCTTTGATCTCAGGAGTTCGCACCATTTATTTTCTTCTGTTTCGTTATAGAGGGACTTTAGTGGTGCCCATTTTGAGGTTCTTTTAAGCCATGAGGGCTGCCACTTGTTCCACACTGTTAGTGTTGAATACCTAGGTCCCTTAACTTGTATAAGATCTTTATTTGTCATTTTGGAGAATACCCCAAAACTCCCTATGTTATTATTGATTTCGTTCTCAAAACTCACCCATTTTAGTCCCTCTCCATCGCCTATCTCCAGTATCGATTTTATTTGGAAGGCTTCGTAATAGCTAATCAGGTCAGGGACTCCCCATCCCAACTCTGATCTATGGCTATCAATTATCTTTCTCTGTATTCTGCATTTTTTACTACCAAAAATCCATTCCTTAATCACTCTGTTCCATTGGTCTAGTTTTTTGGTATACATTCCTAGAGGTATTGTCTGAAAGAGGTATATTAATCTTGTCAGCCAAAACATTTTAACACTTTTTATTCTAGTAGATATATTCATTATTTTATTTTTCCACTTTTTCATATCTTTTTCTATTTTCTTCCAGACCTTGTTATAATTGTTCTCTGCTATTTTATCGATATTCTTCTGTAGTACAATGCCTAAATATCTGAATTTTTTGGTGCCCATTCCAATATTAGTAATCCCGTGTATTTGTTCCCTTTCCTCTTTAGTCACATTAAGGTACATAATTTCTGATTTAGCCATGTTCACCTTCAGTCCTGAACATTTTTCGAAGTCCTCTAATATAACTTTTATTTCTTTTACTGCCTCTTTGGGGTTTGTCATAGCGATTATGATGTCGTCAGCAAATAAATTGATTTTCATTTCTTCTTTCTTTACCCTGTATCCTTCCACCCTTGCAGAATTTCTTATTCTTTCAGCTAGCTGTTCTATTGCTAGTATAAATAGGAGGGGCGAGAGCGGGCATCCTTGCCGGACTCCTCTTTGAATCTTGAGGGGTTGTGAGTGTTCTTCGTTAACTCTCACCACTGCTGTCCCTTCTCTGTACATTTCTTGGATCGCTTTTATATATGGCTCCCCCATCTCATATTTAGTCATTACCTGCCACAGAAAATCCTGGGAGGGTGTATCGAATGCTTTGTAGACATCTAATTTCAAGAGGCCTAGCTTTTTTTTGTGGCCATGTTGTAATACATTTATAATATTCCTTATGGGGTGGGCTATATTCCTGTCTTTTACAAATCCATATTGGTCCTCCTTTATTATGTTAGGTATGATCTTCTTTAATCTATTTGCCAATATTTTTGCAAAGATTTTATAATCCTGATTTAGTAAACTAATAGGTCTATATGAGCCCACTTCCTCTGGGTCTTTATGTGGTTTAGGGATTACCACTATTTCTGATTGCCTCCACGAATCTGGGGCTTTTTTCCCTTTCAATATTCCATTAAATACCTCTTGGAGCTCTGGGGCCAATATGTCTACCATCTCCTTATAGAATTCACTTGTGAAACCGTCTAGGCCTGGGGATTTGCCCTTTTTCAATTCTTTAATTACATCCTTTATCTCCTGTAGTGTTATTTCCTCCCTTAACATAATTTTATCATTTTCTTTAAGTGTTGTTCTTATATCTTCCTCATATATGACTATGTCCTTTTTTTTATACAGCTCTTTATAAAAGGTCTCGAAGGCTTTTACTATATCTTTTGAGTTGCCAGTTCTTTGGCCATTCACTTTTATATTTTCTATCTTTTGCCTTACCTTCCTGTTTTTCAAATAGTTAGCTAACCTTCTGGCCGAATTAATACTATTTCTATGGAAGTCATTTCTTACCATTGCTTCTCTCTTCCATAATGTAACTGAGTCCAACTCATCTAATTGTTTTTTAATTGTTGTTATCTGACTCTGTACTTTTAAATCATGATTGTTGATTTGTTCCTTTTGCAACCTCTCCAGTTCCTGAATTTTAGATTGTCTTTTTAGATAGCATTCTCTTTTGATGTACTTTTCCTTATTTATGCAGTGTCCCCTTATCACCGCCTTCGCGGCATCCCACAGGGTATTAGTTGGGACAGTCCCTCTATTCTCCTCAAAGTATAATCTTATCTGCTCCATCATATAGCTCCTATCTTCCTCTTTAGCCATTATTAAATTATTGTACCTCCAAGTTCTACTTTTTGGTTTTTGATTACCTTCTATTTCTATAGTGATTGGTGCATGATCCGATATCCAGATTGGGTGCGTTGTAATTTTTTTTATAGTCAGGTTGCTGCTTTTTTCTACAATTATGTAATCTATGCATGATGGGGTTTTGTGCCGGCTGGATACATGGGTGGGTTTTGGCTGCTGTCCTATCAATTCAAGTGCTTCCCTCAAGCCCCAATCTCCTATTTTAATTGCCTTATTTTTGGTCAGATCCATGTTCAAATCTCCTGTCATAATTAATTCTCCCTCTGTGAATTGCTTAGTTTTTTTAACTAGCCTGACTAAAAATTTCTTTTGTCCTTTATTGGGTGCATATATATTTACCAATGTAAATTTCTTCCCCTCTAATCTGAATTTAGCCATCACATATCTCCCTTCCCTGTCTGTCTTTCTTTCTAGTACCTCTACTCTAAGTTTCTTATGAGTCATTATTGCCACTCCTCTGGCCTTGGTGTGGCTCCTAGCTTCCGCTAACATCATCCAGGTCGAGTCTTTTAGCAAAGGCTTGTTGTCATTTCTTTTCTTATGTGTTTCCTGTAAACACAGAACATCAGTTTTTTGCTCTCTTGCCAACTTGGCTATCCTATATTGTTTAATTTCTGATGTTAAACCATTGACATTCAGTGATAAAATTTTTATTGTTTTATCCATATCCCACATCAGTTAAGGCTTTGACATCTTGTGGCTGTGAAAAATTTGAATGGTTAATTAGTTTACCCTTCCCCTTCCCCCCCCTGTGGTTGAGAGTAAAGGTGGAAAGAAAATCTCCTCCCCTCTCTCCACTGCATGGGGTGCACGCATCCCCCCTCCTCCTCCTTCTTGATACTGTAAAAAAAGATAATACTATTAATAGTCATGAGCTCAATCAATAAAGGTATACTTCCCTTAATTGGTTATCGGGAGCTGGTCCTGAGGCGTTTCCCTTCTCTCTCTGAAGTTCCTTCATCACCATCTTCAGGAACCCCCGATTCCTCTTCCATTTCTTGCTCTCCCATATCGTCTGTGTTGATACCTAATTGTTTAAGTAGTCCCTTTGCCTCTGTAGTGTTCCTTGCCATAAGTCGCTTTCCTTCCGGAAATATAATTATCGAGGATGGATAGCCCCATGAAAGTTTAACATTATTTGCATAAAGCTTTTGGGCAAAGGGGCGCATAAGGGTTTTTTTCCTTAAGGTCTCTTGACAAAAGTCTTGTCTCACCCAGACTTTTCTTCCTCTAAAAGTCAGGTCTTTCCTCTTCTTTAGTGCCGTATATATTTGCTGTTGAATTTTCTCTCTGACAAATTTAATTATTACATCTCTAGGGGCCCCGCCCCTCCCATTCCTTTGTAGTCGATGCACTCTCTCAACATCCTCTGTTTTTATTTCTACTTCGTTTGTCTGCATCCACTGTATCAGAGACTCCTCCAGTTTATTTACGGAAATTTCTTTAGATATCCCTGATAAAATAAGGTTAGCTCTCCTGTTTCTGTCTGACAAGTAATTTATTTGGCGGTTCAGAGCGGTTATTTTTTGCTCATTAGCTTCAGCAAGCTCTTTGGCTGTTGTAGCTGTCTGCTTTATAAAAGCTATTTCTGTGCCTATTTTGCTAATTTCTCCACATAGTGAGTTTAACTCACTACTAATTTTTTCCTGAAAGGCAAGGACTGTATTTTGGAGTCCTGCAGTTTGTTCAGATAAGTCCTTAATTGTCTTCGCCATATCTGGTTCAAAGCTTTGGGAGCGGCCTTAAGAATCTCAAGGCTTTCCTTTCTAGCACAGCAATAAATTAGTTTCTTACCACTCTGAAGTTGTTCTAGCCAGCTGCTTCCTGGTTATCAGCCTCTTATCTGGGTTTGCGTAGTATTTACAAACTTTGAGCTATAAATTCTTTAGTTCGAAGGAGGAGCTCGGAGTTAACACAGCCGGCTTGGTTTAACGCATGCGTGCAACCCCCACATTATCTTCTATCTAAGATCGTTTCTGCTCTCAAGATACAAAATTTACGAAAGTCAAGAAATAAGAGCTCTGATGAACAAGAGCAATAAGCTGTTGTCTGAAAGAGCATTTCCATTTCCTAATTTTTATATGCGCAAGGTTAAGGCAGAGTGGGATAAACCACTGTCTAGTAAACCCATTCCAGGCATTGTCAAGAGATTGTATCCCATAACCTCTGCCACTTCAGATCTTTTACAGATTCCAGCCGTAGACGCCCCTCCAGCGACTTTTGCAATCATCTGGTCTTCTACAAGAGGATGGTCATGGCAACCTGAGAAATAGTCTGGATAAGAGATCTGAGTTTGCTCTCAAAAATCACATGAGGCCTCTTCTTTAGCCATCAAGGCGTCTTCAGCTGCATCCACAGTCTCAAGGGCTTCCATAGTATGGATGCGGAAATTAATACAGATGCTGCCTGAAAATAATCCCAGACTCCTTGAGGGAGCTAACAGAGTCCTTAAAGCCATCTCATTCATGGCTGATGCCACCCTAGACTCTGTGGTGTTATCTTCTAGAACTATGGCATCATCTGCAGCAGCCAGACGTTTAATATGGCTATGCTCTTGGCCAGCTGATTACCAATCAAAAGCAATAGTTTCAGTGTACCCATTCCAAGGGAACAAATTATTTGGAGATCCATTAGAGAAGATCTTAGTTGGATCCTGTGATAAAAAGAAGGCATTTTCAAAATACATGCGCCCGGGAGAAAAGAGATGAATGAACTTCCCTACCACTTCTGCTTCTGCTTCTAGACCATACCAGTCCATGCCCAGACCACGACAGTACTACAGGAGACAAGCTTGGGGCAACAACAACAGCAACAATAGCAAGCAGTCCTTTCGTAGGGGAGAATTTAACAGCAGGTTCCCAAGATCGTATGGCAACAGACCATATAGAGCCGAAAGGGAACCCAAGAACCAAAAAGCATGACTATCCAGTGGGGCGACGCCTCTTCTCTTCAGTCAAGCATGGGTCAACTCACATCCAGATGCCTGGACAAGAGGCTTAATCCAGGAAGGCTACAAAATAGAATTCTACCCCATGCCTCCTCTATGCTTCATCATGTCTCCCACACACCAAAACCCCATCAAGAGGGACAGAACCAAAGATGCGATACAACGCCTCCTCGACATACAAGCTGTAGAACCTGTACCAGCAAGCGAAAGTATGACCGGTGTGTACTCCATCTTTTTCACCTTACCCAAAAAGAATGGAGACTGGAGGGCCATTCTAGATTTAAAATTCTTGAACAGATATGTAGAGCCAAAACACTTCCTAATGGAGACACTGAGGTCCATAGCAGAAACACTACAACCTCAGGAATTTCTCTCTTCTATAGATCTGACGGAAACATATCTACACATCCCGATCTTCCCTCTTCATCGCAGGTTTCTACGTTTTTGTGTGAACGGGGATCACCTACAGTTCAGGGCATTCCCCTTTGGCCTCACCTCGGCTCCAAGACTATTTACCAAAGTACTCATTCACGTGATTGTCTGCCTCAGGGAGAAAGGAATTCATATTCATCTGTATCTAGACAACATTCTGGTCCGGTCCCCTTCCAGACAACGATCCAAGAGAGACACGGACATGATGATCCAATGTCTACAGGACTTCAGATTCACAGTAAATCTACAGAAGAGTTCACTTTTTCCCACTCAAAGTCTGGGACATCTAGGTGTAGTCCTGGACACTCGAGCTACAAAACTGTTCCTACTGCACAACAAGGCAAAAAAGATACAGGACATGGCCAGACAAATTATAAAGGCAAGAACTTCATCCCTATCTGCCCTAACCAAGATGATGGGATTGATGGTATCGGCAGTCGACTCATTCCAATGGGGACGGTTCCACTCCAGACCATTGCAGATGTTCATGCGTCCATTCCAGAATTCTGTTGCCCTCAAGATGGATTTCTCACTGAAGGTACCACTACAAGTAAAGGTGAGCCTCAGATGGTGGACAGTTCTCCACAACTTGACACAGGGCAAGACATTCTGGATCCAAGACCGGATACAGATTTTCACAGATGCCAGCTTATCAGGATGGGGCGCAACATTAGCTCACAACCCAATTCAGGGAACGTGGTCCAGAACGGAGTCCAAGCTACCCATCAACCTTTTGGAACTGCGAGCAATCCGGTTGGCTCTTCTGGGTTTTCCCCTCATATCAAGGGACATCACGTTCTGATCAGAACGGACAATATATCTGCGAAGGCATACTTAAACAAACAGGGGGGATCATGATCCCTGGCCCTACACAAGGAGGCAACCCAACTCCTCACATGGGCAGAGAACAACCTGGCCTCAATCAAGGCAGAACACATACAGGGCATAGTCAACCTTCAAGCAGACTGGCTGAGCCGACGAATGATCAAGGAGGGCGAATGGTCCTTACACAGGAAGATCTTTCAGGTGATAATCTCCAGGATAGGACTTCCACAGCTGGACATGTTTGCCAATCAAGACAACAGTCAACTGACACGATTCTTCACCAGATACTTCCACCCCAAGGCGGAAGGCACGGATGCCCTTCTTTCCAGTTGGCCAGCCGGTCTTCTTTACACATTTCCTCCAATTCCAGTCTTACCAAAACTACTTTGAAAAATGAGACTGTTGAAGGCAGAAGTCATTGTAGTGGCACCATACTGGCCACGTCGTCCGTGGTTCTCCTCACTTCGGGAGATGGCAGTGGCTCCTTCTCTCAAACTACCGGTCTCAGAAGATATGTTAACTCAGGGGCCAATCTGGCATCCCAATCCAGGTTGGTTCTGTTTGACCTCATGGAAATTGAGAGAAACAGACTTACCAAGCTAGTTCTACACAAGTTCTGTTATTGACACTATGATGGCATCAAAAAAAAAATCGTCTACTACAAAAATCTACAACACTACCTGGAAAGCATTCGTTCGTTGGGCCCGTTGGAAGAAGATTGATCCACTACACTCAAGGATTAACTCATTGCTAGAATTTCTACAGGATGGCAAGGCTAGTGGTCTCAAAGCAACTACACTTAGAAGACAGGCGGCAGCACTAGCTTCGGTCTTGCCACGTTTTCAAGGTGTGTCAATTTCACAGCACCCTCACATTGTCTGTTTCCTGAGAGGAGCTTCTCTATCTGACCCTCCTCAGGCTCATAGGTTTCCGACATGGAGACTTAACACAGTCCTTACGGCACTTACCAAGCCTTCTTTTGAGCCATTGAGGGAAATCACACTTAAATTTTTGAGGATGAAAACTCTGTTCTTAATAGCCATCACATCAGCAAGAAGAGTCTCCGAGCTGGGAGCTCTATCCGTGCAGAAGGAGCTGTGCATTTTTCACAAGGAAAAAGTGATACTAAGAACAGATCCTTTGGGCAAAAGGTAGGTTCCAAGTTTCACAGGATGCAGGAAATATGCCAGCCATCGTTCATGCCACGTCCTACTCACCCAAAGGAGAAGATGTGGCATACTCTAGATGTAAGACGGGCTCTCAAATGCTATATACTCAGAACAGCACCATTCAGAAAAACAGAATCTCAGTTCGTCAACATCTCACCTCCACACACAGGGAGGAAGATGTCAAACTCGGCCATAAGTTCTACCATTTGGTTATGCATTGCTGAAGCCTATAAAAGCTTAAACCAAAGAGTTCCGGATGGCACCACTGCCCATTTCCTATGCAGTGCAGCCACTAATGCGGCCTTTGCCAATAGGGCTTCAGTAGAGGAAGTATGCAAGGCTGCTACATAGTCTTCCTTATCAACATTTATCAGACACTATTAGATAAACGTGTTTGATTCTGCTGATGCAGCCTTTGGGAGACGGGTTCTTCAATCTGTCCTTTCTCTAGATGATGACCTTCCCTCCCAAAATTAGGGACACTGCTCTGGGAGGTCCCACAAGATGGCCTCCACCTCAGAGGGAGAACGACCATTGGTTACTCACCATGAAGGGTCCTTCTCTTCTGAGGCTTGGAGGACAACTTGACCCTCCCGGGTCGTCAATCTTTCCTGATGCTATGTATATAGTTGTTCTTTCTGCTGTGTCTACAAGCAGTTTTCCTTTTCATAATGTCACTTACTGTTGACTTACAGAGTTTTTCAGTTCTCTTTGTAACTTTTAGAGAGGTTTTATTGCTTTCGGAGTCCCAAAACTGAGTTGAGGGTGACTCCTACCACAGGACACAGGAAACACTTAGAATTGATCCTGCCTCCCTGAGCGATGGATGGGAAGCACCCACAAGATGTCCTCCAAGCCTCAGAGGAGAAGGACCGTTCACGGTGAGTAACCAATGGTCGTTCTCATATCCTAGGGGTTTCTTCCTCTTCAAGGCAATACAGACCATGCACTTGGTCTAGACTTTGGCAAAAACGCACTCCTACACGGCAGTCTCCTGATCATCCATGGAGGCCATGTACATCATCTGGAGGCCACCTCGAGATCTAGGTACGGTTCTGGACAACAGTCCCCCCGTCAGAAGCAGGTGAAGTCCATGAAGCAGGGCCTTTGACCACCAGGCACCATTCTTGAGCACAACCTGTTTGGCACCCTTTCTCCCAACTTGGCACCTCATCACCACAGACACTTGGGTGCTCTCCATTTTGGCCCATGGGTACCATATAGAGTTTATCTAGAATCCTACTACTACAGTCTTCATATCCACACCCCCTTCTCCAGTTCTTCTCAAAGAGGTGTCTGTTCTGCTGCACAAAGGAGCCATCGAACCTGTACCACCTCGCCAACAAGGCATGGGGTTTTATTCCCGCTATTTTACTGTTCCAAAGATGGATGGTGGTGTCCAGCCAATCCTGGATCTATGGATGCTGAACTTTTTGGTACATTACCAACATTTCCGCATGGTATCTCTGCAGCAGATCTTACCACTTCTCCGAAAGAATGTCTGGATGGACACTCTCGATCTCCAAGATGCTTACTTCCACCTCATCATCCGCCCGTCCCATTGACAATGGGAGGTCAGTGGAGGAGAAATTTAGGCTGCTGGGCAGGAAACTCAAGGCCAGGACCTCCAAGGTAGCGCAGGGCCAGAGAGACAGGCACAGATCAGGAGTCTCAATGCGTGGATGAGACGGTGGTGTAGGGGGAAGGGTTCAAGTTTGTTAGGCACTGGGATGCTTTTTGGGACAAGAGGGAGCTGTACAAAAGGGACGGTCTCCACTTGTCCCGAGAAGGAACCAGACTGCTGGCGCTCAAAATCAAAAAGGTGGCAGAGCAGTTTTTAAACTGAAAAGTGGGGGAAAGCCGACAGGAGATGAAAAGTCTCTGGTTCGGGATGGCTCATCTCAAAGAGATGAAGGGGTAGCTACTACTTTTGTACAAGGAAATGGATTACAATTGTCCACTGAGACTGTGGCTAATGATAGGAAATGTCTGGCAAGGTCTCGAGGCAGCAAGAGGAAGGCTGTGGGCTTAACAAACGTGGGAAACTATAAGTGTTTCTACACAAATGCTAGAAGTCTCCGAGGTAAAATCGGGGAGTTGGAATGCTTGGTGTTGGGGGGAAATAGACATTGTGGGTATTTCAGAAACTTGGTGGGATGAGGAAAATCAGTGGGATACGGTGATTCCTGGTTATAAATTATATCGGAAGGATGGGGGGAAGGGTTGGAGGTGGGGTGGCTCTGTATGTCAGAGAGGGTATACCGTCCAGTAAGATTGAGAGGGTAAGAGAATTGGATTCGCTTCTGGAAATGCTATGGGTTGAAATAGTGGGTCCAAAAGGAAGCTTAACAGTGGGAGTTTGTTATCGCCCACCAGATCAAAAGATAGAGGAGGATTATAAAATGATGAATGAATTAAAGATAGTGGCTAGACGAAATAACTGTGTCGTAATAGGCGACTTTATCTAACCACAC
Organism: Gekko gecko; assembly: GCA_029375565.1. Lineage (NCBI taxonomy): Eukaryota > Metazoa > Chordata > Lepidosauria > Squamata > Gekkonidae > Gekko > Gekko gecko. The sequence goes on along the minus strand of JAPDNY010000005.1, from coordinate 208,194,131 downwards.
ATTGATTGGGTCAATATGAGTTCTAGTCGGGAAAAAGAGATTGAGTTTTTAGACACTCTCAATGACTGTGCTATGGAACAGATGGTCACAGATCCTACCAGGGGAGAGGCGATCCTGGATTTGGTCCTAAGTAACACCCAAGACCTGGTGAGAGATGTAAAAGTGATTGCACCGCTTGGGAACAGTGACCATAATGTCATTGAGTTTAACATTTGTACAGATAGGGAGTTGCCCAAAAAGACTGACGCAACCACTTTTAACTTTAAAAAGGGTAACTTCTCTGGTATGAGGGGACATGTGAGGAAAAAATTGAAAGGAAGAGTGGAGAAGGTCAAAACCATTGGGGAAGCTTGGAGACTATTTAAAAATACAGTCCTAGAAGCTCAGAAAAAATATATACCACAGGTTAGGAAAGGTACAAATAGGTATAGAAAAAAGCCTGCATGGTTCACAAATAAAGTAAAGGAAGCTGTAAAAGGTAAGAAGCCAGCCAGGGAGGCAGTGGGGCCCTTGGATGACCAAGGGGTAAAAGGAGTAGTGAAGGATGATAGGGAAATGGCTGAGAAGCTGAATGCATTTTTTGCCTCTGTCTTCACTGTGGAAGAGGAGAAATGCTTGCCCACTCCAGAAGCACCGATTTCGGGAGGGGGTTTGAAAGACCTGAATCAGATTGCGGTGACAAGAGAGGAAGTCCTCCGACTGATGGACAATTTAAAAACTAATAAATCACCAGGCCTGGATGGCATTCATCTGAGAGTTCTGAAAGAACTCAAATGTGAACTTGTGGATCTCCTGACAAAAATATGTAATCTTTCTTTAAAATCTGCCTCCATTCCTGAGGACTGGAAGGTAGCTAATGTCACTCCCATCTTTAAAAAGGGCTCCAGGGGAGATCCAGGAAATTACAGGCCAGTCAGTCTGACATCGATACCGGGTAAGTTGGTGGAAACTGTTATTAAGGAGAGAATTAGTAGGCACATTGATGAACAAAAAGTATTGAGGCAGACTCAGCATGGGTTCTGTAAGGGAAGATCTTGTCTCACTAGCCTGTTAGTGTTTTTTGAGGGAGTGAACAAACATGTGGACAAGGGGGACCCAATAGATATTATTTACCTTGACTTCCGGAAAGCTGTTGATACAGTTCCTCATCAAAGGCTCCTAAGTAAGCTCAATAGTCATGGGATAAAAGGACAAGTCCTCTTTTGGATCAAAAACTGGCTTATAAAAAGAAAACAGAGAGTGAGTATAAATGGGAAACTTTCTCAGTGGAGGGTGGTAAGCAGTGGGGTACCACAGGGATCAGTATTCGGTCTGATGCTTTTTAACTTGTTTATTAATGATTTGGAATTGGGAGTGAGCAATGAAGTGGCTAAATTTGCAGATGACACGAAGTTGTTCAGGGTGGTGAAAACCAGGGAGGAGTGTGAGGCACTCCAAAGGGATCTGTCGAGGATGGGTGAGTGGGCGTCATCATGGCAAATGGGGTTCAGTGTGGCCAAGTGCAAAGTGATGCACATTGGAGCCAAAAATCCTAAATATAAATACACATTGATGGGTTCTGAACTGGCAGAGACGGACCAAGAGAGAGATCTTGGAGTCGTAGTAGATAACTCAATAAAAATGTCTAGACAGTGTGTAGCTGCAATAAAGAAGGCCAACGCTATGCTGGGGATTATTAGGAAGGGAATTGATAACAAATCAGCCAGTATCATCATGCCCCTGTATAAATCATTGGTGCGACCTCATTTGGAATACTGTGTACAGTTCTGGTCACCACATCTCAAAAAGGATATTATAGCATTGGAAAAAGTGCAGAGAAGGGCAACTAGAATGATAAAAGGGTTGGAACACCTTCCCTATGAAGAAAGGTTAAAATGCTTGAGGCACTTTAGCTTGGAGAAATGACGGCTGAGGGGTGACATGATTGAGGTTTATAAGATTATGAATGGGATTGAGCAGGTTGAGAAAGAAGTACTTTTCTCCCTTTCTCACAATACAAGAATTCGTGGGCACTCCATGAAATTGCTGAGCAGTCGGGTTAGAACAGATAAAAGGAAATACTTCTTCACCCAAAGAGTGATTAACATATGGAATTCACTGCCACAGGAGGTGGTGGCAGCTACAAGCATGGACAGTTTCAAGAGGGAATTAGATAAACATATGGAGCAGAAGTCCATCAGTGGCTATTAGCCACAGGGTATAGATGGGAACTCTCAGTCTGGGGCAGGTGATGCACTCTATTCTTGGTGCTGGAGGGGGCAGCAGTGGGAGGGCTTCTAGTGTCCTGGCCCCACTGCTGGACCTCCTGATGGCACCTGGTATATTTTGGCCGCTGTATGACAGAGTGTTGTTCTAGATGGGCCATTGGCCTGATTCAACATTGGCTTCTCTTATGTTCTTATGTTCTTATGACAATTCCTACGCTTTGCGATTGGTCAACATCACTACCAATATGCGACCCTATCCTTCGGTGTCTCAAGTGCACCAAGGGTGTTCACAAAAATGATGGTGGTGGTGGCAGCAGTGGTCTTGTGTCTCCAGGGAATCAACATTTACCCGTACATAGACGACTGGTTACTAGTTGCGAATTCCTGAGATTCCCTACTGTCCAGTATCACAGAGACATTGACCCTTCTGGAGAACTTAGGGCTTCAGGTAAATGTCGAGAAATTTCAACTTCAACCAGTTTGACAGATACAATATATTGGGGGGCTCTACTGGACTCGATCCGTTGCAGAGCCTACTTACCACAGGACAGATCCACACATTGTGGATCTGGCTACCCCGATCCGTTGTCAACCCTCAGTAACTGCTTTCCAAATTCAGAGACTCCTCGGTCTAATGCCTGCCATTACGTGTGTCCTGGTCTTCGCCAAATTAAGAATGCACCATCTGCAACTTTAGTTCATCCACAGTTTCAACCCAAAGCAAGATCTCCACAACACTCACCTCTGTCCACCTGCAAGGGTACGGGACTCTCTGATTTGGTGGACCTCCCAGGCCAACCTTTTCCAAGGAGCCCCTTTCCATCCTCCATCGCCAGAGCTCACCCTAACAACAGACGCCTCAGTCTGGGGTTGGGGTGCTCACCTGACTGGCCTCTGTGTCGACAGCAGATGGGATGCATGCATGCATACCTGTCACATCAATTTTCTGGAACTCCTTGCGATAAGGTTTGCTATCAACTCTTTTCTGCCTCTGATCAAGGGGAGGTGTGTCACGATCTTTACGGACAATATCACTGCCCTCAGCTATATAAACAGTCAGGGAGGCATGGTCTCTCAGCGCCTCTGCAAGCTTGCCATTCGATTGTGGGACCACTGCATCACCCACAATATCTTCCTAGTAGCCACGCACATACCGGGGTTCATGAACGTGTGGGCCGATCATCTGAGTCAAGGAGGTTTTCAGCTGCACAATTGGGAAATAAATTGGTCCTACCTTCTACCTCTCTTCTGCAAGTGGGGATTCCCTCAGGTGGATGCTTTCATCACCAGGGCCAACAAAAAGTGCCCTCTGTTCTGCAGTCGAGGAGGCAAGGACATGCTGTCTCTAGGGGACGGTCTCCTTTACCCCTGGTTCAGAGATTTTCTCTTCCTCTTCCCTCCGCTTCCCCTGCTGCCAAGGGTGGTATGCAAAATCATCAGCGACAAAGCGAACTGCATCCTTATATCCCTGTGGTGGCTGAAACAACCATGGTTCTCAGCCGTTCTGGATCTGTCAGCAGGACTTTACCACCAATTTCCACTGGCTCAAGACCTCCTGCTCCTATCAGAGTCTCAACTCCTGTACCACGACGTTCTCCGCCTAAAACTGACGGCCTGGAGAGTGGTCTAAACGACTTCTCGTCCTGCATGGCAAATGTATTGCTGAATTCCAGAAAGCCCGCAACGTGCAAATCTTACTGTTATAAATGGTTACAGTTTTGTTCCTGTTGGAGTATTGCCAGTCCAGAAGCTGCTATTGTGGGTCTAGAGAAAGTTTTTGAATTCCTCTTGTTCTTAGTAGACTCGAGGTTGTTGCATTCTTCGCTGAGAGTTTATTTGGCTGCACTGTCAGCCTACCATGTTCAGGTTGAAGGGTGTTCACTTTTTTCACATCCTCTTTCTAAATGTTTTTTGAAAGGACTTCTGCACCTTTACCCTCCAGTCAAGCATCAGGCAGACCCCTGGGATCTTCCTCTGGTCCTCCGCCAACTCACTAGGAAACCATTTGAGCCACTCACAACTTGAGACATGAACTTATTGTCATGGAAGACGGTGTTTCTGGTGGCCATTACTTCGGCTCGGAGTGTGGGTGAACTGCTTGCCTTCAGACATGACCCTCCTTATCTTTCATTTTTGCCAGATGGCATTCATCTCGCCCTGGTGTCTCGTTCTTGCCCAAGGTTGTTTCAGAATTTAACCTCCAGGAGGAGGTCTCCCTTCTGGATTTCTTCCCATCTCTGAAATCTCTGGAGGAGAGACTGTTACACACATTGGACACAAGGTGTGGCATTTCTGTTCTACCTACAGAGAACTTGCCCAATGAGACGTGACTGCCAGCTCTTTGTTTCCTATGCTCCAGCTAAGATGGGAACTCGTATCATGGCTCAGCGCTTATCGAGGTGGATTGTAGGACTGATCCGCCTCTGCTATCTACTTGTCAAACAACCATTACCTGGCCCTATCAGGGCGCATTCTACTAGGGCTGTTGCTACCTCAACAGCTTTCCTTAAGGGAGTTCCCCTTGTGGACATTTGTAGAGCCGCCACTTGGGCCTCGTCTAATACGTTCATCAGGCACTACGCTCTTGATGTCAGCATGAACTCTCGTACAGACATGGGACGTCACATCTTATCCTCAGCTTTGCAGTACTGACCTGCCAGCACCCTCCTCCAGGTAGGCCACTGCTTGCTACTCTCCCATGGGTGTGAAATACGGAGACCACGTCGAAGATAAACAGGTTGCTTACCTGTAACTGGTGATCTTCAAGTGGTCATCTGTGCATTCACACCACCCGCCCTCCTTCCCTGCTGCTGTCAGATTCTATGTTTCTGAATGGGGTTTGTACTGTGGCGGTCAGAAGGAACTGGTGGGATGTCCGCGCCTGCCCCTCTGGGCATGCGTGGTTGGGGTTCCTACGCATGCCTGAGGTTTGGCCGCAAAAATCCGTTGAAGCTTGCTACAATACCGATCGATTCAGCGCAGGCACACTAAATCCCATGGGTGTGAATGCACAGATGACCACTCGAAGATCACCAGTTACAGGTAGGCAATCTGTTTGTCTTGAGAGTTTAGCTAAGCTCCACTGTGCGTGTGTATGCATCTCTAGGCCAGCTGGTTGGAGCTCAGCCCTGCATCTGCTTTGATAACTGTGATGGGGTTATTAAAGCTCTCCTCATAAGTAAACACAAATCTCTTGTATCAGTTTTTTTGGGAACTTCAGTGGAGCCCCTGGCCAGGGTCCGCAACATGGATTCAGGGAGAATTATGAAGTAAACATCCGTACACAAGCTGTTACCAGATCTCAAGTGTCCAGGAGTTGGGATGATTACATTTTTTGTGAGGATCTTAAATGCTGCTCTGTTAAGCTGATGGGCTTGACTGAGCTCTAGAGCAGGGGTGCCAAACGTGTGGCCTGCAGGCTGGATGCAGCCCACAGAGGGCTCAAATCCAGCCCCTGAGCACCTTCCCTCTCCTGCTTCCTCTCCTGCAGCCACACTGTAGCTTGCTTTTCCCCCCAGCTCCCTTGTGACTTTTGCTTCCTGCCTCTTGCCTCCCTCCCCCTCCCTTGTGCTCTCTCTCTTACACACACACACGTGCGCACGCGCGCGCAGAGAGCTCCGTGGCTGCTTCCCGCTTTGTGCAGAAGAAATACAAAGACAAGCCTCTGTCTGTCTCTCTCGCACGCACACACGCACACACAGAGCTTCTGCTTCCTTCTCTGGGACTGTTCCTTCTCTTTTGGGGAGGAAGGGGAGGAGAGAGAGAGAGAGTTGGAATCCCATTGCCGCTTCAAGACCAACAACATTTTATTCCAGGTATAAGTTTTGTGTGCAAACATACGTTTTGGGAGGGAGGGATGGAGGGAGGGAGGGGTTGGGTCCCTCTGTCAAGCACAGTGTACATTGAGGAAATTATTTTGGCTTATTCTGAAAAGTTGGTTTTTTGTTTAAAAAAAGGTTGGATTTCTCTGTTCATATCTGGATTTATATTTTTTCAAAAATAGCCTAACTAGGAATTAGAACACTTGGATTGGTCCTTATATCTTGGAGAGTGGAGTGATTTCAGTTGCCAAATGATAATAGCAAACATTGGTAATGAGACAGGAAAATGAGGTCTCAGTTCAGTCCAGGAGAATACATTGTCTTGAGCTTCATTATCAATTGCAGTTCAGCAGTCTCTCTTTCTAATCTCCCTTTGAAATTCCTTTGTAAGAGGACTGCTACTCTTAGGTCAGCAACTGAATGTTGTGGTTTCTAATGTAAGACTGGTATCCATTTATTGTTTGCATCCTCCTGGACTATCCTCTTGGATGGAATTGAGACCTAGGTTTCCTGTCTCATTACCAGTGCTGGTATCTTCATTCCTACTACTACTCCGCATATCACACCTAATACAATGGAGCCTGCTGTTGTCATTCACCTGCTATTGCCATTTGACATCTGAAATAACCTTTATAAAGTTTATATCTCCAGAACCTCGTGTTACGTTTTATGGCATGCATGGCCCGGCCCAGCAAAGTGACATTTATGTCAGATCCGGCCCTTGTAATAAATGAGTTCAATACCTCTGCTCAGGTGTCTTGTAGAAATCAGCAGACTTTTAACTATATTCAGACATCAGAAGTTCTGGTTTATACATTATGAGCTCCGGACTTGTTTAGTCCCAAGTTAATGTGTTTCCTCATGTATTTGGTCCCAGTTTATGGGAAAGAAACATATCTCAGTTGGTTTTAGCACCCAGGTTCCATTGTCGCAACCAGCAATTCCTCAGTTGGACAGTCTTCACTCTTGGCTCCCAATGGTAGCAGAGTGAGTGCGTGAGCCCAAGAATAACACAGTTCATTACAGTTGAGCAGGAACAATTAAAAAATGAATTAAGCAGAATACATCAGTTTATTGTACAGTACCCTTAAAGCACAAATTTAAAAACACAGACCTTGAATTTAGCCTCTAGGCTGAAAGTCACTGGATTAAGTGGCCAAATAGTGATATACATTCCAACAATTTCTTTGATTGCTGGTTGATGTATACACACCACAAGGAAATGAATTGCCAAAATTAGATACAATTTACAATCATACATTTTTTAATGTGTGAGCATGAAAATCATGGAAGATACATGACCTTAACAATGTCACTATTTGCCCACATGGAATAAAATGTGAATTAATCAATGCTTGGTTGTATATGGTGTATATGTATGTATGTATTTGTGACCACTGAAGAAGGTCCATTGAGCCAAAATGCATTTAGTCTTGTTCACTGTAAATGTAGTCTTGTTTGTACATCATCAGCTTTGGGATATTCATATGCGTTATATACTAGAAAGGAAAGCCCATTGTGGCAGTAGACAACGGGCCCTAGATAGGAAGGAAGGGCAGGTGAAAGGAAGGAAGAGAGAGAGTGAGGGAGGAAAAGGGGGAGAGAGAGAGGGAAAGGGGGGAGTCAGAGACAGAGTGTGGGGTCATGGCTATAAGTTTGAAAGAAAGAAAGGAAGGGAGGTAGGAATGAAGGGGGAAAGAATGAAAGCCAGGAAGGAAGAAAGAAGGGTAGAAAGAGAGAGATTGAGAGAGAGAGAGTGGAAGGTTGGGAAGCAGAGGAGGGAAGAAAGGGGGGGAACAGAGTGAGAGAGAGAGAAAGGGGGAGGGGAGAGAGAGAAAGGAAGAAAGAAGAGGGGGAGGGGAGAGGCGCAGGGTGGGAGAAGGAGGGGGGGGCTGAGGGAGCTTCTCCCGTCTTCCAGGATTGGCGGGGAGGGGGAGAAGCGAAGGTGGGGGGCAGGTGCACTGCAGCTCCTCGCCGCTACCACCACTGGCCATCTCCTGGGCGGATTTCTCTTGGGTGTGTGTGTGGGGGTGGGACTGAGGCCGGCACAGTGGCTCCCTGGCTTTCTCTGGGGGGGGGGAGTGTTGGCACGCATCAAATGTTGCGGAGCCAAAAGGCAAATATTATAAGAAGAGATTGTACATTGAGGACGAGTTAGTCCAGTGACTTTCAATCTAGAGTCTAAATTCAAGATCTGTGTTTTTAAATTTGTATTTTAAATGCATTGTGCAATTGATTTCATTTAATTAATTTTTATACTGTTTCTGCTCAGTCTTCGTGTTACCTAATTCAAGTTTTGGGTTGGGTTTCTTCCCCCTTTTTTTTTTGGTGAGTGGAGCTCATTTTGAACAAATTTTCATTTGTTTGTGATGTGTGAACACAGATTTCCTACCAACCATAATTCTTGGTTCCTGTTATAAGTAAACATTTTTCAAATACTTGGTTAGTATTTAACACTGTTTGATCAGTTAGTTGAACAAAATGTGTACCAGTTCTGCCTGAAGCTTTCTGAATTCAAATGGATATCCTCTTTGACCAAGGTGGCAGAGGAGCATGCTTTCCACATCTTCATTCTTTTAAAAAAGAAAGTGTTCTGCTACTTTAAACAAGAAATGATTCCAAGGTGGTCTGGTTCATTAATACACGGTTGAGCAGTTAAACCTAACAAGGTTTCAAATGCAGCTTCAGATGATATTGTGAAAAGAGTTTCTTAAAAGGCTTCCTTCAAGAGGCAACTAAAGAACTTATACCATTATCAGAGTGCATTGAAGACAGTCACTGAACAAACAGTAACCTAGTTTGTGTTTGAGATCAAGCATCAGTTTTCTTTTTTCTTTCTTCATAGTGTCCCTGCAAGGTATTAACACAAGGAAAGCCTTCAAAAGCTCCACAACTCAGGACCAAAAGCTCTTTGACAGAGACTCTCTCCCAGTGCCTGTCCTTGAAACATACAGCGTTTGCAATACACCACCACCTCTTAGCATTCTCTCCCCTTACAGGTAATGTGTATTCAGAACTGAGCAGGGAAGGCTGCCCAGATGATTGATAAGGTCGTGAACTTGCATTGAAACTGCCTTCCTCTCCAAAGGCAATGGAGTGACAGCTAGTCCATAAGAGAGCCTCCTGAGTGATCAAGGGATTGGCACATTCTCCCTATGTAGAAAGGCTTTATACAGACCTGTATAAAGTTTTGACTCTTAAGGAGAAAGCAGACTGGGGAACACTTGGTGTAACTTAGTAAATTTGACAATTTATTCTGGGTAGACAAAAGAACTTTTTCACACAGCATGTAAAATGGCTGCAGGATGCTTGGATAACAGACCAAGCTCTGGCTGTCTCTGGCTAAAGGAACCTTCATGTTTAGGAGTAGTGCACTCTTGAGTATCAGCTGCTGAGGACAAGCAAGCAACAGTGATCTCCACATGAGCTTCCAGAGGTATGAGGCCAATACTGGAAATTGAATGCTGTCTTGGGTAGACCTTGGTTTCTATTTTCTAGGGCAGATTGGCCATCACCTTGGGCCTGAGGGCTTGATTTCCCTGACTAAGCTGCTTAGGTGACCACATCCTCCCAAAAGAAATGAGGTCCATGCTGAGGTCTCTGCAAGGACATCTTGTTTAGTGAACAGAGGAGCATGTGCTTCTCCTGGCTATGTCTGTTGATTTTAATGTAAGCAAGCTCTGGAGCTTGGCTAAAAGCAGTGTGGGAGCAGGTGCCACCTCTCTTTTACAACTGAGACACACACACACACCCGAGGTCTGGGTCACTGCAGAGAGCCTTTGGGGTACCCTCTGATTTCCAGACAGGAGATAAGGTAGCAGCATGTGACTCTCTCAGCCCCACCACCGCTTGCCACACTGAATTGTGAGGACATGGCCCAAAACTCCTCCCCCCCCCCGGAAATGAAAGAGGTATGCTGTTGTTTCCCCTCTGTCGGGCACATACCTCACTCCATCAGAGCGGGGGGGAGGGGCGGGGGAGCCCTGTGTGACATGTAGATCTCTAGTTGGTTACCCATACCATACCAGGATTATTTCTAACTTCCCTGTGTGAAATTGTGCAAATTGTTGTGACTGGAAAACATCAATTTGTTTACTTTGTTTTATATATTTCATGCAGCAGTGCTTTCAGCAGTCAGAATCACTATATAAACTTCCACAATGACAAATACGGCACATAGTTGTTTTTTTCATGCATTCGTCTGTGTAATCTTACTCCTTTTCCTTTATTGTGCAGTTTACACTGCTCACTTCTTCAGAGGAGGAGCATGTCATATTGGCTTCTGCATCTTGGAGGCAGATCAGCCACCCTTGTTGTTTAGGTTGAGATGGAAAATACCAGTCCTTTCTCAGCTCCTTCCAGAGTTGGGGATTGGTGGGAGAGATCTTCATTCAGGATCTGTTTGTACCTGGTATCTAATTTGCTTTATTGAGGCTTTGGACAATCTGTCTTCACTGTGCATGTGTGTGCTTTTTCCTAGGGATGATGGCAAAGAAGCACTTAAATTCTACACAGATCCATCTTATTTCTTTGATCTCTGGAAGGAGAAAATGCTGCAGGACACCAAGGATATCATGAAAGAAAAGCGGAAGCATAGGGTGAGAGGAAGGGCATCTTTTGCTTACTGAATTTTTAAAAAACTTGAACGGGCCGGGGTGGGCGGGGGCGGGCGATATAAGACTACTATTGTCTGATTTTTTTTTTCCTTAGGAGAGGACAGGGAAACATGTCAGAGAACTAGTTGGAGTTCTCATGATTTCAGATTAAGCAGGGAAAGTTTGATTTAGCACAGTTGTGCTTGTTTCTGAGTAAGCAGCCATAGGATTGGGCCGCAAATGATTTACTTTGAAGAAAAATCTGGTTATGTACAAATATACCCAGATGTAATAATTTGATCAAACTTGTACAGAACTGAGGTGTTAACTTGCATTATGGGAAGGTGAAGTAGATTAGGGCCAGAATTTTTGTTGGAGTCCACAAATGTGCATGCGTTTAAAACCTAACTTTATATTTAAAAAATCCTCATGTATTTCCCTTGCTTTATTGCTTCTACTCTATATGTGATGGATCAGAAGATAGGTCTGACTTGCCATATGCCAGACTTTGAGGATATCCATGAAATGCTGCTTGTGGGGAAAAGTGGATCTTGAAGAATAAAGGTCCTCAGCAGGATGGGAGAAAGCGGTGGAAACTGCATATTTGGGTGATGTGCAGGTTATACAATAGTCATGACTTGTGAGGTTCTTTTGGTCAATAGAATTTGTGAAATGTGGCTCTCCGTGATCTATGGAGTGAGTGCCACTGTCCCAAGATGTGCATTGGCCTCACCTGGATTTGGAGGGAGTTTGGGTGGGCTTTTGACTCACTGCTGTTTTTCTGCATCCTTTCGGGATGTCCTGTGAAATAGTGGTGGCATTTGGGACAAGTTTCTGCTTCTCTATAGCTGGATTACATGCTTGAATAATTGGAGGAATGTTGAACTCAGCACTGGAAAATGGCATGGGAGTGATCCGCCGTCCAGTGCATCTCTTACCTGGCTAAATGAAGCCCTGAGTGGTTCATTCCTTTTCAGCATTCATAGTGCTACCTTGCTTCCTGTTGCCATGTAGTCCCTAAGCAGAGTTTTGCTGCAAGGTGCCACCTCTGGCAGCAGGGTGGTGTGGTTTTCCTGGCATGGAGCACACTGTCTTTCTTGCTTCCATTTAAGGTGTGGCACACAACAATTTTTTAGTCAGACGCTAGGAAAACACCTTCTTGCAATACTGTGAGGATAGCCTTGGCCCATCTGTTTATGGGCAGGTGTCAACCACTCACTCATGGTGCTACTTTGTAAGTCTGAATCTGAACCTCCAGTCTTGTAAGATTTGAAAGAAGAGGGATTATGATAGCCCTTTATTCCCCAGTGGCATACTCCAATGGAGATAGTCTTCTGCATATACGATGGATGAAAATAGACACTTGTGCAAATCTGTTCTATTACAGGTATGTCCATTTTCCATTTGTCTGATTATACTCTTAATATGGGGAATACTGAACATGTAAAGTGTCCTTCACTCCAAAAGTCCACTTATAACAGGTGACCTTGTGTCAATAATAATAATAATACATGAGAGGCTCAGTGCACCTAGATCCCATCTCAGTGCTATAGTATTTCTTATTGTCATTTAGATCAAGAGTCATTAGATTATAGCTTTGGAATAGGATTTGGGAGACCCATCCCCTCTTTTCCATGGAAGCTTACTTGGTGACCTTTGGCCAGTCATACACTCTCAGCCTAATCTACCTCATTACATTGGTATGAGGATAAAATGGAGGAGAGGAGAGTGTTGTAAGCCACTTTGGGTCCCTGCTGAGGAGTAAAGTGGGGTATAAAAACCCCTGTGAATTACCAGTCTTGTTCACGGACATAAGTGGTGGGCCACCTTCTCGCAAGATGACTTGTCATTTTCTGCTCTTGCCCTGCAGTGTGTAGCCAAAAGGGAGTTTAGGTTGTGTACTAAGATGTGCAGATGCACTGAAAGTTGCCATATGGCAGTGATGGAACCCCACAGTCCTGGGCTGTGCTTCACATGTGTGTACCCCTAAGATTCTCCCCCCATTCTCTGCTGTGTATAGAGGGACAGAGAGTGCTCTTTAGAAGTTAAGTCATGCAAATTTCTAGTGTGGTCCACTTTTGTATGTAAACCTATTGGGTTGGTAGAATAAAAGGTCTGGCACCATGAGTGCCTCATCCTCTGTCCACAGAGGTGGGATCAGGATTTGGTGATCATGTGTCTTTACAGAACAGTCCTGTGGATTACTCTGATAATCACAGTAATGGAGCACTACTGTACAAAATGCAGATGTCCCTCTGTTTTGCCAACTTTATATAAAGAGAGGCTGACAATCACAGAATTCTCTAGAAAAGTGGAGACAGTTTTGAATTGTACTCAGAGAATCTCCTAGCTTCACATGCTGGAACACTGAAGAGACTTGCTGCTTTTCATTTGTTACTCAGATATGATAAGGCAAGGAAGAATGCGGTTTCAGAAGGCTCCTTGTGGATTTTCTGAGAGTGCTGTGGGGACTGACTTTACTCCTGCCAATGCAATGAAACAGGAGCATCTTAACAAAGCACATCTTTCTAAGCCCATTTTAACAAGCTTTAAAAATATATATTTCTCTAGAAAGAAAAGAAGGATAATCCAAACCGAGGAAATGTGAATCCACGGAAAATCAAAACCCGGAAGGAAGAGTGGGAGAAAATGAAAATGGGACAAGAGTTTGTAGAGTCAAGGGAAAAACTTGGACCACCTGGGTAAGAGAAAATGTAGCAGCTGTTCTGATAGAAGCAGAGCATGTTTGGTGTGAATGCTGTCTGTGTGGGTCTGCAGTTCCTCCTGTTTGGTTTGGTATGAAGAGCCAGTTTGGTGTAGTGGTTAAGAGTGCAGACTCTAATCTGGGAGAACCGGGTTTGATTCCCCACTCCTCCACATGCAGCTGCTGGCATGACCTTGGGTCAGTCATAAATCCTTTCAGTGCTGTTCTCTCATGAGCAGTTCTCGGAAGAGCTCTCTCAGCCCTATCTACCTCACAGGGTGTCTGTTGTTTCTTCTTCCTACTTCACTGTGCAATGCCAGCCCTACCAATGTTTTATAGATTCTCCTAGTAACCCATTTGGCAATGAACATTTTTTTTGCTAGGTAGATGATATGCACCCTTGTACTGTGTGGTGTCCCTGAGGTTCAAGACAAGTTATACAAATATTTTTACTCTTAGCATAAGTAAGGGAAGTGCTCCCTGCATATAGATTGAGATCGGATTCATCCTTAAGGTAGCATATAGTGGCTGCAATTCAAAGAACCATACAGCTAGTACTGGATGCTCAGGGAACTTTTGGGGCTCATGTTGTTCAGCATGCAGGTTTGGGGACTGCTGTTCAATCTCACTTTCAAAGAAAGGATTTTAAAAGACAGCTGGATATGGCAGGGTGGGTGCTCTGATTAGAGACTTCACAAAACCATACTGAGCATGCCCAGGTCCATAGGTGTACCTTAGGAAGTGGTAACTAGTCACTAGGTTGTCTTGACTGTTCAACTTTGTAGCCTTCTAGAGAATTCACATCTTGTTGCATACCTGCAAAATCCTTTCCTACTTCCCACGCATTCTGCAAAAATTTTGAAACAGAAGAAAATTATCAGGGCCAAGGCTATAATTCACATCACATACAGGAAGGTAGGCAGTTTGCCTACAGTGTATGCAGAAGGATAGCCAACCTCCAAGGCCAAACCCAGGAACTGCTGTAATTGCCCACTGGTGCTTGGGAGCCACAAACATGGCCAGCTCGCCCACTAGATGAGCTAGGCGCTCGCCTAGGGTGCCAGCCCGCAGGGGTGCCAAACGCCCCCCCGTGAAAAGCCCTGCCACCGCGGCCACAGGCGCTCTGAGGGAAGGGGTGGGGGCTAGAACCCCCGCTCCTTCCCTGGTTTTCCTGGAGGCCCCGCAGCTGCGGAGCCTGCAAGAAAGCCGGCACTGGGAGGGAAGGGGTGGGGGCTAGAACCCCGCTCCTTCCTGGCTTTCCTGGAGGCCCCGCAGCTGCAGAGCCTGCAGGAAGCCGCTGGGAGGAAGGGCGGGGCCTAGAACCCCCGCCCCTTCCCTGGCTTTCCTGGGGGCCCCGCAGTTGCGGAGCCTGCAGAAAAGTCGGTGCTGGGAGGGAAGGGGCGGGGCCTAGAACCCCCGCCTCTTCCCTGGCTTTCCTGGGGCCCCCGCAGCTGCGGAGCCTGCAGGAAAGTCGGTGCTGGGAGGGAAGGGAAGGGGGTTAGAACCCTGCCCCTTCCCTGGCTTTCCTGGGGGCCCTGCAGCTGCAGAGCGCCCAGGAAAGCCAGTGCTCCGCTGCCCCCCCCCCGGTCACCAGGCCTCACCGGGAGGTTAGCATCCCCGGTGAGGTGGGCACCCCAGGCTGTCCTGCCTAGGGCGCCCAGACATCTGGGGCCAGCCCTGGCCACAAAGCTATTTTAGGAACTGCTGGCATATCCAGGTACGACTGTCTGAGTGTACTTTTCAGACTGACCATTCCTCACTTAGAATGGGTTGTATATCTGACAAAAAGGCTCTGCCTACCAAATAATATGCAGCTACTTCCATCACCTGAAGAGCAGCCATGGGCTGTCCATTCTTACTTGCTATTCTGCCCTAGTACAAGGCTGCAGAAAGCACTGGCATTGTTCCAGTGACATTGTGGGGAGCGGGGTATGGATTTCAGAAGAAGAAGAAGAGATTGGATTTATACCCTGCCCTTCACTGCCCAAAGGCGTCTCAGAGTGGCTTACAAACTCCTTTCCCTTCCCTTCCACACAACAGACACCCTGTGAGGTAAGTGGGGCTGAGAGAACTTCTGACAGAAACTGTCCTTGAGAGAACAGCTGTGCCAGAGCTTGTGACTGACCCAAGGGTCACATCAGCAGGTGCAAGTGGAGGAATGGGGAATCAAACCCGGTCCTCCCAGATAAGAGTACGCGCACTTAACCACTACACCAAACTGGCTCTTCTGGACTTGCTTGGCAGTTTATACAAGTGCAACTGTTCTGGCTCTCCTCTCTCCAGCCATACTAGACTTAATATTAACCATCTGGGAAGAATTGGTAGACGGGGTGAAGGTGTTGAGGACCTTAGAGGGAAGTGACCATGTCCTCCTTGAATTCTAGTTGCTGTAGGGGGTCAAGGAAGTTTGTAGCCAGACTCATAGGTTAGATTTTTGTAGGGCCGACTTCAACGAACTCAGAGGCTTGATGGGAGTCATTCCATGGGGGAGTGTGCTGGAAGGGAAAGAAGCAAGTGAAGGGGGTGGGCTCTTTTCAAACATGAGCTTTTGTGAGCTCAAGCCCTCACTGTTCCAGCTAGACGGAAACATAGTAGGGGCTCCAAGAAATTGATGTGGATGAACCGAGAGCTCCAGAATAAGCTAAGGGAGACAAGGGAAACATAGGGAAGGTTAGATCTCTATAGAGGAGTATATGAGAGTTACTAGGTACTACCGATCAGCATCAGAGAAACCAAAGCTTGTTATAAGTTAGGTCTGGCCAGGGGGGCTTGCTACAATAAGAAAAACTTCTACAGATATGTGAGAAGCAAACTCAAGGTAAAAGAGGCAATTGGACCACTTTTGGGAATAGAAGGAGAAACTCAGGTGGAGGACAGAGAAAAAGCAGACAGGCTTAATGACTTTTTTTGCCTCTTTTTTTCTCCCAGAAGAACTTGAGCCCATCTAGAGATGATATAAGACATAACATGACACCTGAATGTCCACTTGACATTGACAGGGAGGTTGTGGAGAGGCACCTGGCTGCACTGGATGAATACAAATCCCCTGGGCCAGATGGTGTACACCCAAGAGTATTCAAAGAACTTTCTAATGAACTTGCGCAGCCTCTATCCATTATCTTCAGGGCCTCCTGGAGGACTGGGATGTGCTACAAGACTGGAGGAGAGCAAATGTTATCCCAATCTTTAAGAAAGAGGAGAGCTTGGCGATTTGGCTGGTGTACCGACCGCCTAATGCACCGGCCAATAGCCTGCCGTCCCTGCTGGAAGTCGTATCAGGCTGGGCGTTGGACCACCCTAGGCTGATCGTCTTGGGTGATTTCAACGTCCATGCCGAGGATACGGCCTCCAGCCGGGCTACGGACCTAGTGTCGTCCATGGCGGCGCTGGGACTCTCGCAATTTGTATCGGCCCCCACGCATTGGGTTGGTCACATGCTCGATTTGATCTTTGTGGCGGGGGTGACGGTGGACCGGATCACTGCTGAGGCAGTGCCATGGTCAGACCACCTGGCCTTGAAGTCCTGTCTGAATGTGCCACCCCGACCCTATGTGGGCGGTGAGCAGATTTATGCTCGCCCGCAGAGCCAAATGGACCCGATGTGGCTCCAGATGGCCCCGGTGTGGCTCCAGATGGCCCCGGTGTGGCTCCAGATGGCTCTGTGGGATCCGAGGCCCCTTGGCGGCTCGTTGGATGAGTTAGTGGAGGACTGGCATGTTCGGCTCTCCACAGCCATCAACAAGATCGCTCCCAGGCGTCCTCTCCACACTCGCTCTAGGCATGCACCCTGGTATACCTAGGAACTGCAGCAGCTGAAACGAGAGCTGAAACAACTAGAGAGACGGTGGCACCGTGCTCGCGATGAGGCGACAAGAGCATCTTATAGGACGCTTATGAGAGCCTATGAGGTGGCAGTCAAGGCTGCTAAGAAAGATTTCCATGCGGCCTCGATTGCATCTGCTACCACACGCCCGGCCCAGTTTTTTAATATGATTCGGTCGTTGACAGACCTGCCCCAGGGCAGGCGAAATGATAGGGAATTGGATATAGGCTGCGAGGCTTTTGTGAGCTATTTCACAGATAAAGTTTTGGCGATCCACCGCAACCTCCCCGCTACAATTGAGACAGTGAGTGAACTCGAGGCCCCTTGTGCGCCTTCGGTTCCGGGTTTAGAATGTTTTAGCTCACTCAGCCTGGATGAAGTTGACAGATTGCTTGTATCTGTGCACCCAACCACATGCAACCTTGATCCGTGCCCCTCTTGGCTCATTAAAGCGGGTCACAAGGGGTTTCAAGGTGCTCTGCAGGAGATTATTAACAAGTCCCTCTTGGGGGACGGTTCCCTGGAGCACTCAAGGAGGTGATGGTCCACCCCCTCTTTAAAAAGCCATCCCTGGACCCGACCGAATTGGCCAACTATCGGCTGATGTCCAATTTGCCCTATTTGGGCAAACTTATAAAGAGGGCGGTGGAGTTACAGTTACAGGGCTTTCTGGAGGATGCTTCGGTCCTGGATCCCTTCCAGTCCGGCTTCCGCCCGGATCATGAGACAGAGACGGCATTGGTTGCCCTGACTGACTATCTCCATAGGCATCTGGATCGAGGTGGTGTGGCGGCTTTGCTGTTGTTAGATCTGTCGGCCACATTCAATACGGTCGACCATCAGCTACTGGCCCACTGCCTTGCTGACGTGGGGATTCAGGGGCTTGCCTTTCAATGGTTTGCCTCTTTTCTTCAAGGTTGGGGACAAAGGGTGGTGATAGGGGATCAGTGGTCCCGGAGGCACCCTCTTGAGTGTGGGGTGCCTCAAGGGGCCGTACTGTCCCTGATGTTATTTAACATCTATATGCGCCCCCTTGCCCAGATTGCCCGGAGTTATGGGCTTGGGTGTCATCAATATACAGATGACACCCAGCTCTATCTGATGCTGGGCGGCCGGTCAAATTCCGACCCAGATGACCTTCATTGGGCATTGCAAGCTGTGGCTGGTTGGCTCAGACTGAGTCGGCTGAAACTAAACTCGGCGAAGACAGAGGTCCTGGCCCTAAGTCGGGTCAGTTTGGGGTTGGGGCTCCCCCTCCCAGCCTTCGATGGAGCGCCTTTGGTGCCAGTGTCGAGGGTTAAGAGTCTGGGAGTGCTCCTGGACTCCTCTTTAATGATGGAGGCCCAGGTGGCATCCACTGTCAAGTTAGCCTTTTACCATCTTCGGCTGGCACGGCAGTTGGTTCCCTTCCTTGACCGCGAGGACCTGGCCACAGTGATCCATGCAATGGTCACCTCGAGGCTGGACTACTGTAACGCTCTCTACATCAGGCTGTCTGTGTTGCAAATCCGGAAGCTGCAGCTAGTGCAGAATGCGGCAATTAGGCTGTTGATGAGTCTCACTAGGCGGGACCACATCCAGCTGGTGCTGAAGGCGCTGCACTGGTTGCCTATAGTGTATCGGATTCGCTTCAAAGTGCTGGTTCTTACCTATAAAGCCCTTGATGGCCAGGGTCCAGCTTACCTAAGGGACCGCCTTTCCCCATATGTTCCCCCAAGAGCACTACGATCAGATGCGCAACATCTTTTGGTTATTCCAGGCCCCAAGGACATTAAGTTGGCTGCAACCAGGGCCAGGGCCTTTTTGATGGCTGCTCCTGTCTGGTGGAACGAGCTCCCGGGGGAGATCCGGGCCCTGCGGGACCTTGACCTTATGCAGTTCCGCAGGGTCTGTAAGATGGAGCTCTTCTATCAGGCCTTTGCATAGGAGCCGCCACAGCCACTGTACCACCACCGAGTTGCCATCTTTGGCGGTGGATTCTATCAGGATGTGAGCTAGCTCTGGGAGGACGATCAGATGACCAGAAGAACAGGTCAGGAAGGTGATAGTACTATTCAGATCATATGATGATGGGTTAGGCTGGTTTACGGAACCCCATCTTGGATCAATGAGAGATTATTATTCAGAGCACCGACACTTTGTTCTTGATTGACTGTTTTAAGAACATAAGAGAAGCCAATGTTGAATCAGGCCAATGGCCCATCTAGTTCAACACTCTGTCACACAGTGGCCAAAAATACCAGGTGCCATCAGGAGGTCCAGCAGTGGGGCCAGGACACTAGAAGCCCTCCCACCGCTGCCCCCCCCCAGCACCAAGAATAGAGTGCATCACCTGCCCCAGACTGAGAGTTCCTATCTATACCTTGTGGCTAATAGCCACTGCTGGACTTCTGCACCATATGTTTATCTAATTCCCTCTTGAAACTGTCCATGCTTGTAGCTGCCACCACCTCCTGTGGCAGTGAATTCCATATGTTTATTACTCTTTGGGTGAAGAAGTACTTCCTTTTATCTTTTATTTTAATTTGATAAGAGCTGTTTTAACCTATTTTAGCTGTTGAATTGTGGCATATGCCTCTTTGTTAGCCGCCCTGAGCCCATTGGGGGAGGGCAGGATATAAATCTAATAAAGAAATAAGAAATAAGAAAGGGAAAAAGGTTGACCTGGAAACTACAGGCTGGTCAGTCTGACTTCTGTTGCTGGGAAGATATTAGAGCAGATTTTAAAGGGGGTGATCTGTAAGCATCTGAAGGACCACTTAGTGATCCGGGGAAGCCAGCATGGTTTTGTCCCCAACAGATCTTGTCAGACCAACCTGGTTTCCTTCTTTGATCATGTGACGAGCTTACTGGATTGTGGGAACTCTGTTGATGTGATTTGCCAGATTTCAGTAAAGCTTCCCCATGACATTCTGATGGGCAAACTGGAAAACTGTGGACCTGGACTATAGGACAGTTTGGTGGATAGGGAACCGATCAGAGGACCACACCCAAAGAGTGGTGATCAGTGCCGTTTCTTCAGATTGGAGGGAGGTGTCTAGCGGGGTGCCGCAGGGCTCGGTTTGGGGTGCGGTCAATGATCTGGATGAAGGGGTAGAAAGGCTGCTCATTAAATTTGCTGATGATACCAAATTGGGAGGAGTAGCAAACACCCAAGAAGACAGAGTTAAAATTCAACAAGACCTGAGTACTCTGGAGAAGTGGGCAGTTATGAACAGGATGCAATTCAACAAAGATAAATGTACAGTATTACATCTGGGCCACAAATACTGGATGGTGGATACATTTCTGGGGAGTAGTGTATGTGAAAGAGATCTTGGGGTAAGAGTGAACTGTAAACTAAATATGAGCAGTCAGTGTGATGCAGTGGTAAAAAAGGCAAATTCAGTCTTGGGTTGTATTAAAAGGGCCATAGCATCACAATCGCAGGAGGTCATAGCGCCTCTGTATGTTGCCTTGGTCAGACTGCACCTTGAGTATTGTGTGCAGGTCTGGAGGCCTCAGTTCAAAACGGATGTGGACAAAATCGAGAGGGTGCAGAAGAGAGCAACGAGGATGATCAGGTGTCTGGAGACTGAGCCCTACAAGGAAAGTATAAGGGCCCTGGGAATGTTTAGTTTGGAGAAGAGGAGATTGAGGTGGGGCACGATATTCCAGTTGGCAGCAGAGGATAGGACCCGAAGCAACGGGTTTAAATTTCAAGAAGAAAGGTATTGGCTGGATATTAGGAAGAAGTTTTTCAAGGTCAGAGTGGTTCAAAGGTAGAATCAGCTGCCTAGAGAGGTGGTTAGCTCCCCTTCATTGGCAGCTTTCAAGAAGAGGCTGGACGAATATTTGTTAGAGATGCTTTAGGCTGGTCCTGCATTGGGCAGGAGGTTGGACTAGATGGTCTGTATGGTCCCTTCCAACTCTATGATTCTATGATTCTCTTGCCTTGGTGTTCTGCCTGCCTTTTTAGATTGTCCTTTTTTGTGATGAATGTGGCAGTGGGTAAGTAAAGGTAAAGGTTCCCTTGCTCAAAAGCCAGTTGAATCCGACTCTAGGGTTGCAGTGCTCATCTCCGTTTCCAAGCCAAAGAGCCAGCACTGTCCGAAGATGTTTCTGTGGTCATGTGGCTGGCATGACTAAAGACCAAGGCGCACAGAATGCTGTTACCTTCCCACCGAAGCAGTACCTATTTATCTACTTACAATTTCTTGCTTTCGAACTGCTAGGTTGGCAGGAGTTGGAACCAGAGATGGGAGCTCACTCTGTCATGTGGCACTCGGGTCTCGAACTCCTGAACTACCGACCTTCCAGTCTGCAGTTCAGCATCGTAACCACTTGAGCCACCGCAGTTCCTGTAGCAGTGGGTAGGAGATGGCAAACACACCCAGCATTGAAAACAGCTCCCAAACCAGTCTGTTTTCGTTTTCTTTTTTTTAAGCCTGGGATACTTGAAAACTATTTTTCCCTCTTAAACATCTTCTGAAAATGCTTGTCTTTCCTCCTCATGTATGCGTTTTTGTTTGGGGATTTAACTTTTGGCATTGGTTTTGGAGCTCAAAGTGAACTGCTGCAACAGAATCATGAATCTTAGTTTCTGCGTTTCATAAGCATCTGAGGTGGAAGGAGCTGTGTGCATCTTGTTCTCTGCAACAGCAGAATTTCCTTGATATACTCACCTCTTAAAGTTGCTTTCCCTTGAATTTTTAAACACCTCCTTGAGTTGCAACAAGAGAAATCTTTAGGAGACAGGGATATAGACAAGGTTAACCATTGCTGTGCCTGTGGCTTGGCCTGGCCTAGCCCTGTCTAGTCTGTGTTTTGTTGGGCCCCATTCCCCTGAAAATACTAGAGAACTGCCAAACTATCACATTTTTCAGAGGCTGTAGCTGTTGACTGTCCACCAGCATTTATTTTCCACACCTCTTTGCTCTAGCACTGAACTGGAAATGTCAATTATATATCTTTAAATGCTTTTAAATTGTTTTGGCAAACAGGTGAAACTTGGATAATTCTTACATACAGTTTTTTAATGATGCCTGTCATTCACAGCCATAGCTTGTTGGCATTGAGACTCATAGCAAATTTGCAAACTCTTAACAAGCATTAATCTGAGTCAAAATGGTGGTAGGTTCCAACATTGTGTTGTCTGGGTTTGGAAATGCTTCTCTGACGAGCGTGTAATTTGCATGAGCAGGAATTAGACTTACTGGACTGCTTTTCTCCCTCTGCAAAATAACTTGTATTCCACTTACGTATTTGCCACTTGCACAAGGTGCAGGGTCCCATGGACCTCACATTGAGGGTGTTGGAGATCACCTTTGGGGGGGTGGGATTGCTGCTTATCTACCATTCAATATTTAATCATTTCCAATTAAGCCCATCTCTGTGTTGGGTTCATCTCCACCTAAGCACGCAGGGATGGTTAGGAACCCTAGTGAATTAGCATCCCTCTTGAGTGTGTGGCAGGATCTATTGTCAGATTCCTGGTTAAATCAGTTTTCAACAACAGCCAGTCTGAAGAAAACTAACTTTATTGAGATTGTTGATAGATTCCATTCTGGACACCGCTTTGTTAGAACTAAGGATTAGTGCACAAAGGTTACAGATATAGAGGTTTCAAACAGCAGCAATAAAAAATCTGAACCCAATCACCTCATGGTATTTTACCCACCAGAACTAACAGCCAACTACCCCCCCCAAACATGTATTCCTTTGGGAGCATCCCTCCTGCCAGAACTAACAGTTGCTTATTCCCCCCCACACACAAACATTGTCACGACTCCTGCTGAGCTCGAGCCCTTGGCACCTGCGGAAGAGCTAAGTGCTGACAGGGGTGAGCTCTCCACACCAGGAAACCCTGCACCTGATAACGTGGCAAGCTCTGAGGCCGGCCCAGCAATAGCTGGGGAAGATCGCTACTTGAGCGACATGCCCCCTGACTCCTTGCCACCGGTGTCTCGTTTGCGAGAGCAGCGCTGTCAGGACTTGGCAGCCTGGCGGCACTCATGGAGCCCTGAGTATTAGCGTGTTTGAGGCGTGCTAATTACGGCCTGCTTGGATTCCTATTTAGCCTGTGCTGGCAAACTACCAACTTGTGCCACCAACTAGTCGCATCTGCGAAGCTCTGTGCCACACCACTCTGGTTCCTGACGCCTCATCTTGGTTTGATCCGTACGGCTCCTCGACCTCTGCTCGTCTTGACCTCACTACTCTGCACCTTGTACCCCCGGACTCCTGACCCTCAGACTCTTGACTCATGGCTCTCGTGCTCTGGACCCTTGACTCTCGGACCTCCTGATCATGCTAACAGTTGGTGACTTGGATTTGGCTCCCCAGTTTTCTTGGCTTGCTTGGCTTCTGACTCTGAACTGTCTCTCGACCACCCTGTTCGTCTTACCCCTTGAACTTGGTTATTTGGTCTTGGCTGGCTCTGACCTCGGACTGTGATCTGACTGCCCCATGCTCGCCTGGCCCCGCACTCCAGCCCGTCACACACGTACACATAAAGTACCAAGAAAACAGAAAAGCAAACAAGTAAGATGCTGGGACATTTGGCTCCACTAAGGTGTCAAATTACGGATACATCAAAGAGAGGGGGACCTCCCTTCTCCATGGCAGGCGAGCTGTAAAATTCACAGAGAGCCTGACATTCTGCCCCTCCCAAGATTTCTCACCCCTTCGGCTTGTGGGGGTATTTGTTATGGAATGCACGGATGAGATAAGGGACTCTAACGTGTTCACATTTCACCCACTCATGATGTGATTCATCAAAATCCCTCCATTTAATCAGGTAGTACAATTGGTTGCACCTCAATTTTGAATCAAGGATTTTCTCAACAATTTGGTGGGGTTCACCATCCACAATTTGAGGAGGTGGAGCAGCTGGATGAGGTCTCCAGTTGTTCGGTCTCGGATCCCATTTCAGTAGACTGAAATGAAAGACAGAGTGAACATGATGCAGATTGTTAGGTAAATCAAGTTCAACTCCCATTCCAGAGCTCTCCCTTTATCAGCATACTTTTTTAGTCCTGTTCAGAGTCTCTTGTATTAGGGATCATTGATTCTTTAAAGCCCCCCCACCACGATTGCAGGTCCCCATATTTGGGCTCCTGGGAAGTCACTGTGGGGAGGGGGGGGCCTCGTACCCATGCACAGCCATAAAGAGGGAGAGGCCCGTGGCACAGTGCACCGAGTTATTGTAACTGTATTCCTCGTAAGGGAGGAGATCAACACAGTCATCCTGTTGAAAATTGGTGAAGCACCTGAGGAACTGCTCACTACCTGATTCACCCACTCCATTTGTCCATCCGTCTCTGGGTGATACAAACTGCTGAGCCCTTGCTCCATCCTCAACATCTGCAGCAGTTCCCTGTAGAACTTAGCAAAAAATTGTGCCCCCTGTCTGAAATTATCTTGTGTGGAAGCCAGTGCAGCTGCACGACGTGGTGCATGAAGAGCAGGGCAGTTGCTTGCAAGGAATAAAATGCGCCTGCTTAGAAAACACAACCCGAAGCACTGTTTTCCCTTTACTGGGGGGTAAGTCAGTTATAAAGTCCATTGAAATCACTGCCCATGGTCTCTTGGCGTTTCAAGGGGTTGCAGAGTTCCTGGGGGCTTTCCCAGTCTCCGTTTCCTCCGTAGGCAAATCTGGAAGAACTCACATATAGGGAAACATCTGTCCTCATATGCAGCCACCAGAACTGTCTTTGAAGGAGGTGCAGAGTTTTCAGGTACCCATAATGCCCCGCCATTTTATTTTCATGTGCCAACATCAAGATTTTTCCCCTCAGTGCTTTCAGTACAAACAATCTCCCACCCCTGTACCAACATCCATCCTTCTGCTCTACTGAATTGTCACCATGAATGTCTTCCATGTCCCCTTCTGTGAACACAGTTTTAAATTTGCTAATCCAAGGTTCAGCGTCCCTAGGAGTCTCGGCTTCCACCCGGCTGCGAGTCACCACTGCCTCCAGCAAATGTGTGGGTGTGAACATGGAGTCTATGGTTTCCTCTTTTTGGCTGTCATGTTGAGGGAGACGGGAAAGTGCATCTGCCAGGGAGTTTGCCTTCCCGGGGAGATGATGGAGGTTAAACCAGAATTTAGAGGAAAAACTCCGCCCAGCGAAGCTGTTTGGCGTTAAGGCGCTGGGGCGTGCGTAAGGCTTCCAGGTTTTTATGATCCATCCATACTTCAAACAGCACCCTTGGTGCCTCCAGGCAGTGCCTCCAGGTCATAAGAGCCAACTTGATTCTTGTCCCAAACTGCCCAGTTATGCTCCATAGGGGAGGACTTTTTTGACACATGCCAAGGGATGGTGCATTCCTTCTCCCCTTGCTGCAGGATTGCACCTCCCATCACCACAGCAGATGCATCAACGTGGATCACAAAAGGCTTGTTTTCGTCAGGGTGGTGTAAAATGGGCTCAGAAGTAAACCGCTCGTTGAGCCTTTCGAAAGCCTGCTGGCACTCTGGGGTCCAGTCCAGCTTGGTGCCCGGCTTATTATCTTCAGGTCCCTTCCCCTTCGTTTTTAACAAGTCAGTAAGGGGTAAAACCACCCAAGCGAAGTTGGGGAGGAATGCGCGGTAAAAATTGAAAAATCCAAGAAAACCTTGGAGCTGTCACCAGGTTCAGGGAGCCTCCCACCATGCCACAGCTTGTACCTTATGGGGATCCATACTCAGTCCCTTTCCTGAAATCCCCTTCGCCTTCGTTTTTAACAAGTCAGTAAGGGGTAAAACCACCCAAGCGAAGTTGGGGAGGAATGCGCGGTAACCAGGCACCAGGTTCAGGGAGCCTCCCACCATGCCGCAGCTTGTACCTTATGGGGATCCATACTCAGTCCCTTCCCTGAAATCCGGTATCCTAGGAAGTCCAGCTCTTCCTTTAGAAACTCACACTTGGAAAGTTCGACAAAGAGCCGGTGCCCGTAAAGCGTACCGAGCACCTCCCTGACCAACTTTACATGCGTGTCTTTATCTTTTGAATAAAGAAGGATATCATCTAAGTAAACTAGCGCCCCCCTGGAATAAATGCTTGTGCAGCACTTAATTGATCAAACCCATAAAAAACCCAGTCCAAAAGGCATCACTAGGTATTCAAACTGTCCCAACGGGGTATTGAAAACTGTTTTGTGCTCATCCCCCTTCCATATGCGCACTCTGTAATAAGCATCCCACAAGTAAAATTTGGTGAAGATGCGCCCTTGGGAAGCCTCCGCCAGGAGATCCTTGATGAGCAGGAGATGATATGCATTTGATGTGGACACTGCATTTAACCCCCCATAGTCTGTACACAACTGCAACCCCCCATCTTTTTCCAGAAAAGAACTGGAGCAGCAAAGGGGGAAGAGGCCAGGCAGATGAAATCCCACCCCAGGTTTTTGTCTATAAACCTGCGCAGCTCCTCTTTCTCAGCAGGACTCATTGCATACAGTTTTTCTTTAAGCATTTGGTGCCCAGGTAAAATCTCAATAGCGCAGTCTTACTTTCTGTGAGGGGAGATCTCATCGGTCTCCTCCTTTTCAAACATTCTAGTCAAGTCTCTATACTCGGGGACAAGATCGTGCTCTCCTTGCGCCAAATAAATACGCTCCACAACAGGTGTTGGCATCTCACCCCACTTGGGATTCCACCCATGGACCTTGCATTGGGGATCTGGAAAGTGCAGGGCCCCTCCACTCCTCTGAATGTATGGGTCATGATCTCGTAACCAGGGGTTGCCCAGTACCATCGAGAATTTGGCGGCAGGGGTAATAATGAATGCCCGTTGTTCTGAGTGGGACTCCATCCCCATTACCAGCAACACAGTTTGGTACTTGCATGCCTCTTTCATTGGGGACCCATCCATCTGTGTGAAAACTAAAGGTTCAGGCAATGCTTGGAGAGGTACCCCAAGTCTGGTGACTGGCAATGGGCTGATTAAGTCTCAGTCTCATCCAGAATCTATCAGGGCTCTCACCTGTATTTGGGTGCCCTGCTCATGATTTATTACAGTCACAGTTACATAAAACAAAGGGGGGGAGGTTCTCATCGAATGTGGCGCATGGGACTTTCAGACCTGCCAGGTTGCACCCTTTACAGCAGGTCCTAGCCTTTTCCCACTGGCTCATCTGCCTCGTCTCCGCTGGA
Source organism: Gekko gecko (assembly GCA_029375565.1). NCBI lineage: Eukaryota > Metazoa > Chordata > Lepidosauria > Squamata > Gekkonidae > Gekko > Gekko gecko. The sequence continues at coordinate 208,166,864 of JAPDNY010000005.1, read as the reverse complement.
GGAGGTGCTTTCAGGGTTTTGTTGCTCTCCTGCTTGAAGCACCTTGGAATGCTTCATCCAAGCTCCTTGCAGCTTGGGCTTCTTCTCAGAAGCCTTGTGTTCGTTCATCTTCCCATCTCCGGGGTTTTTGTTGAGGGGACAGCTTGCTCTGAAGAGCCCCGAGGCTCCACATCTCAGGCATAGGCCCTGATGTATCTGTTGGTCTCTGACGGCTTCTCTCGTCTTGGTTCTCACCCCTTGTTGTTCTGTCCCTGTCTCCACCGCTGTTGCCGCTGCCGCATTTGCTGGAACACAGGGCTGGTACATCTACAACAGGTTGGAGCAGTTCTCTGCCTCGCAGGCCACCTGGATTCACCTGTTCAACATCAGTGGGTTGCCCTGGGTAGTGCCCGATCTAGGATTGCGTGGCTCAGCCCAGCCCAATAAAATTCAATGAGGGCCTCTTTGGGCCACCCCTGGAGCTTCACAGCATACATTTTGAATTCATCAGAGTACTCTCACACTGAGCAACCCCCGCATGCTCTCTCTAGCTCAGCGGGTCTTCGTATTGGCGTTGGAGGGCCCACATAAAGACATTCACATCTCGGAGTTCTGATCCCGGGACGATGTGGAGGACCACGATCAAGTCGGCTGCCCCTTCCTGGAGGCATGACATGATGTTTGTGGCGAAAGTGGGGCCCCAATCACGTAAGAATTTGCACACCTGAAACAGGAAAAATGCCAGCTTCTCTGGAGTGCTGTCAGATGTTGCTTCCAGGGCATCGCAGGGCTGCTCTGGAGCTGCCAGGGGTGCAGGCAGTCTGTTCGGCCTGGCTGGACCAGCAGGAACCCCCAGAGGTGCTGGGGGAGGAAGTGGAGGCCCTTGTGGAGGGGCCGGTGGTGTCCTCCCAGTTCCATCAGGGGCCCATTCACGATTCTGGAACTCTTGCTGGATTGCCTCCGTGGTGATGCCAGGGATGTCCAGCACCATGTTTTGCATTTTTTGCCTTATCTCTTCAGCCTCACCACGGAACTCCCTATAGAGATGTTCAGCTTCAGTGTCCTCCATAGGATGGATGTGCTCTGCTCCCTCCTGGAACGAGCACCCATAGCACTTGGCCCGGGAGTCAATAGCCAGGTGGGCTCAGCCCAGTAGGGAAGAGACACCCATGAGTCTCGGGTCCACACACACACACCCAGCTCCTTTGGGCTCCACAGCCGTCACTGGAGTCGCCGTAGTCCAGCTCAGTGCTGTCCACCGTAGTTGTAGAGATTTCCCCATCCTCTCCACTCATCAAGTTGGTGGTGCAGAATATTAAATCTAATACAACTAAGTCATCAAAGAAACTTAGATTTTTATCATGGAAACTCAAACAGAAACAGAATGAAAGGCACATAACTGCATTAAAAGACCATAATAATGATCTCAAGTATGCAGATACTGATATAGCTAAAATTCTAGAAAACTTTTATGGAAAGTTGTATATGTCTACCAATCCTCCAAAAGCTGATGTTGATGCATTTCTGCAACGCTTAACAGATTTTCCTACACTATTAGAGGAACATCGTGAGTCTCTAGAAAAGCCATTTACTATAAATGAATTAGAATTTGTAATCAAAAAAGCCAAGACCTCTAAAGCCCCTGGCCCTGACGGATTTATCATTGAATATTTCAAAACTTATATGTCCATTCTTAGTGCACCTTTATTGAATGCCTGCAATTTGGTACTTTCTTCAAATAAAATCCCAGAAACATGGTGCAAGGTGAACGTAATTTTAATACCAAAGAAAGGAAAAGAGCCTACAGATTCAGCATCCCTACGCCTTATATCATTATTGAATAATGATTATAAGTTATTTACAGCTATGCTGGCCAGGCGTTTGCAGCAAATAATTGGAGACTATATCCACTCTGATCAAGCCGGATTTCTTCCAGAAAGAAATATTTCAGATAATATTCGTAAGACACTAAATCGTATTCATTTTGGGAAACGGAATCATCATCAGGATGTTCTGTTGTTATCATTAAACATCCATAAAGCCTTTGACTCGCTGGAATTCAAATATTTAAAAGCCTTGTTAAAATTTATGAATTTTGACCCTATGTTTAATAATGCCATCAAAGCAATTTATGATACACCAAAGGCAACTATTTTGTTTAATGGTGCCGCTACAAAAGAGTTGCTAATGCAAAGAGGCACTCGTCAAGGGTGTCCATTGTCTCCAATACTATTTATTTTAGCAATGGAGCCATTAGCTCATATACTGAGGGCTGACCCTAATTTTGTTGGTATTTCAGTCTCCAACAAGGAATTCAAGCTTAGTCTCTATGCGGATGATGTTATTCTTTATGTTTCTTCTCCGTTACAATCTTTAGTAGCTATACAACACTCCCTAGATAGTTTCGGCCTGGTAGCAGGGCTTATTGTAAATCAGACAAAGTCATTAATTTATCCTATTCGATTAACCCCCTGTACAAAGCATAACATCGAACTTTTTTCTTTCCATTGGGCGAAGCATTATTTACAATACCTGGACATTAAAATCCCGGTTGGTGACGCTGATATAATACAAACCAATTTTTCTGATCTCCACAGAACAACCAAAACCCAGTTGACTTCATGGTCCTTGAAAATGTTTTCTTGGATGGACCAAATCAGTATAATTCGTTCTTTTATTTTGCCAAAATACTTATATCTCTTTAGAACAATTCCATGCTTTGTTGCAGAACGCCAAATAAAGATTTGGCAGAAAGACTTTGATGCATTTATTTGGTCTAATAAACACCCGAGAGTAAACAAGTCTACAATGTTTAGACCGCTGAAACAAGGGGGAATGGCATCGCCTAATCTCTTGTATTATAGAGCTGTGAGTTTAGCATCATGTGTTAGACAATACCACCAAGAGGACTGTCTGGATTGGGCATGGATAGAAACATACTCGAGTCAATGCCATAGGTTTCAAGAATTGCTATGGTCGGATAAAGCTTCACAGGCTTTTGTTAAAGTTGACTCATCCTATTTAAAATCTGTACTTAAAATATTGTACAAAGTAAAACCTAAAATTATTCAATCTTTTTCTCAACTCGCTTGCTTCATGGGTCAGTCTTGGTTCCCTCCGGCGCAGGCCCAGCAGGCATTTGCCCTATGGAAAAAGACAAATATCAGCAGAATTATTGATTGTGTTCATAAAGGAAAACTTATGACCAAACAAGACCTTGAAAGAAAATATAAAATAAATATTCATTGGTATGAATATTTTCAATTTAATCTTATAGAAAATTCTGCGTATCAATTTTCTTTTTTTCTTTTTCTTTTAGTAAATTCTCCTAAAAAGGAGAGAACTTTATTGCTTTTTATAAAGAAAAGGGGGGGGTATGCAGAGGGACAAAGAAAAGAGGTGAGTAATTTCCTGTTAATGCATTAGATTTTTTGTTAGTAAAAAATAGGGTTTATGGCTTCTACCGTGGTTGGATGATCTTCTTTTCATCTTACTAAAAGTCCAAAACAAATCTGTTAGCAAAATTAGTAGAGTCCTTTGGGGTTAATTGTTAATATACTCCGTTCTTGCGCGTCACGCACAAATCATATCTTGGGGTGTCTTCCTTTCAGCTCTCTCAAATTGTACGATGGTCCCTTCTTTGCTTTTCCCTCCTCCGATTCTCCTTCCTCCTCCTCTGGGCCACTGTCTTCTTCGCTACTTAACATTGTCCATTTAGCGAGTTCTGCATCTTCCTCTGAACTGGCGTGTCTCTTCAGGAATTCTTGGGCTTTGAAGACGGAATCAATCTTCTCTCTCTTATCTTTATATTTAAAGACTAGTCCTTCGGGGAGCCACCATTTGTAACTGACCTGGTATTTTTGCAAAAATAGGGTCAATCCTTTATATGCTTTTCTTTTCTGACGAATTTCATATGGAACATCTTTTAAAATCCTGATATTCTGTTCACCAATCTTCAAGGGCATTCCTGATGTCGCTCTTAAAATTTGATCTCTGGTACCTTGCTTAGTAAACTTGGCAACCACCTCTGCTGGCAAATTAGTTTTTCTGGTAAAGTTGGAGTAGGATCTGTATATCAGATCTATCTCTTCGCTTAATTTCTGCGCTTCTTTGCCAGTTACTGGTGCCAAAGCATTCGCCAAAATCGCTCTGAGATCTTCTTTTTCTTCTTCCTTTATGCCCTGAAAACGGAGAGTCAAGTTTGATTTTTCCATCTGCAGCATTAATATTCTTTTTTCCTGCATCTCTTGATGTTTCTCTATTTTGTTGACCTTTTTCTTAATTTTCTTGGTGTCTTCCGTCGAAGTCAGGCATTTCTTTGCAATCTCTTCCATCTTCTTCGCCGTGTCTGTTAGTTGCTTCTGTTGAGTATTGAGAACACCTTCCATGTTAGAGAGTTTCGCTGATTTTTTGTATTTGATCCAGCAGAGGGCGCAGCATCTCACTCTGCTGATTGACAGCTGGCTCCGAGGGGGGGGGTGCCAGAGCCGGAAGTCCCTCCCAGCTTCTTCATCGGCTTGTCCGGGAGTCTTTTCTGCCCCAACATTTTTATTGTTTTATTGTTTACTTTTACACAGTCCGTGCCGCGCAGCTCAGGAGTTCAGCTATTTCCTTCAACTTCAATACAACCCCAAAAGGTATTTTCACCAATCCGCTTTTTCACTCCACCCCCTTCAACTCTCTTTTATAAGTTCCGTTTTCTAAGGGGGGGATTTTCCTTCCCCCTCCCGTGCGCTTGTGCGATTGGGGGGGGAGCGCATAAATTCTTGCAAGCAGATCTCCAACTCATGGTTTCCTGCCAATTCCGCTGTTTTTAATTCAGCCTTCGCTGTTTCACACCAGGAAATCGGTGGCGTTGCTAAGTCCCATTCGGGCACACCACTGTGGGGCTGTTGGGGCAGGGAGAAAGCCTCAATTTTCCAGCCATCAGGCCGGCAAAGAGGCTACTCCCCAGGCGCCCCCTGGTTCGGAGCCTTTACCTAAGGCTCACTAGGGTCATTCGCTTGTGCGAAGACCCCCCTGACTGTGTGTGGGCTGACGATCTCCGGGAGAGTCCCGAGAGGTGGCCGCCATTCGCTCCGCCGAAACCGCTGCGTATCAATTTTCAATACAAAAACCTCTCAATGATTTTGAACAGCTATTATATAAACCGTACCAAAAATGTGGTTTAATATCCAAAATTTATAAAATTCTGTTGATAGGTCAAAAACTAGAAGTGTTAACTTACCAAAAAGCTTGGGCTACAGATTTAAACTGTGTGATTACAGAAAATCAGTGGGAAGGCATTTGGCAGGCTCAGAATAAGATGTCCAAATCAGTATATGCACTAGAGGCAAACTTAAAAGTTATATTAAGATGGTATATGACTCCGGTTAAACTAGCTCACATAATTCCAGGTTTAACCTCTTTTTGTTGGAAAAACTGTGGGGAACGTGCTACCTATATACACAACTGGTGGTCCTGTAAGCTCATTCAAGGATTTTGAATACAGATAGTACAATGCATAGGTAAACTAACAAATTATGACTTACCTTTAGATCCTGTGATTATTCTCTTGGGACTTTGGCCTGAAAATGGTCCACCTACAAAAAGGAGAAAATTAATAGGAATGCTACTTACAGCGGCCAAAATTCTTATAGCTAGATTCTGGAAAGATAAAGCAATTCCTACTGTATTACAATGGGTGCATAAAGTTTGGGATCTGTTTATGTTAGATGTTTTTTCAGCCTATAAGGATTCATCCCACAATGAACTACTGTTCTATAATCTGCTAAGTTTTTGGTATCCTTTGGTAGAAAAGATAGAATGTTTTGAATGGGAGGCTATTAAGGCTGCCAAATTCAAGCTTCTCCTATTTTATTGAGGCTTTATAAATACTTTCTACTGTCTTGTTAGTTCAAAGGTATTTGAATGTAAAGTTGCTTAAGAGACTGTATCTTCTTTGAAGTTACTGTTGATCAATTTATGAGTATTGATTATATTAGTATACTGTTCTGTCAGTGACATAATTGCCATGTTATTCTTTCTTTCGTTGTGTTGTTTTGGTTTCAAAACTGGTCAAATCAAAGTATATCACGTTTTGTTGCAGCCATTTTAAATTGTAACACTAAACTTAATAAATATGTTTAATTAAAAAAAAAGTTGGTGGTGCAGGAGGTTGAGGAAGAAAATCAGAGAGCCACACTAAGGTCAAGCATAAACACCTTAAGACTGGCTCCAAGACTGCTGTCTCCAGCACCGGTATTCTGGTTGCGACTCCGACAGCGACTGTTGCTTGCCCAGTGTCACCAGACCCTACCAAGGTGTCTGCCATCGCACCTGTCCTGCTCCTTGTGTCTCCTGTCGAGCAGCTGCCTGTATCAACGGTGGCATTGATAGCGATGGATGTTCACTTCACTGACTCCAAAGTGGAAGAGGTCCCAGTTTCTGGCCATCTACTGGATATTCCTAGCTCTCGCTCCTCAGTGCGTTCTCAGTCTCAGTCACCAGTCGAAGTTGTTCCTCCTCCTGTGACAGTAGTTTGCCACTGAGACGTCACAGCTGGTCACCACATGCACCTGTGGCTCCCCTTTCACTACCTCAGTCTCCAGTGATGGTACCCTGGGATCACAGACAGCTCTAATACCTGTACAGCGCCTTTCCTCTAACCTCCACTCTTCCTTGGCTGGCTCCAGATTGTCAGCCGGAGCTGAACCAGCAATCAGTGAGATCGAACCACACCCATTCCCTGGCAAAGAGGAGTCATCTGGCGGGCACAAACTCATCCGCCAAGCCTTCGACACCAATCCCAGAATTTCATCAGTCAGTGCCAATACAGGCGATATCGATGCCTCAGCGTCGACAGACCCCACCACGACGACTCAGTGCCGATAGACCCCACCATGACGACTTGCTGAAAGCCCAACACATGCTGTGCCATCTTCTCTGGATACTTCCTCTCAGGGCTCAGGGTCTTTTTGGGGGTTCCAGCCATGCCTTCAGATCCATCCCCATCGCAGCTAGTTGCAGATGATTTGCCAATCTCACCTTCCAAGGACACCAGATCTTATGGTGACCTAATCAGGCGAATGGCCCATTCTCTTGGCCTGGCCATCTCCCAACCTCAACTGGAAGTCACTGGCGCTTTCTTTGACATAACGCAACCTGACACCTCTACTGCCTTTGCACTACCAATGACCCAAGTTCACCAGCGTGGTTTTTGTGCAGTTTTTTGAGGATTACGAAACTGCGGGGGAAATCGGGCGAAGCCGCGGGTCAAAATGCAGCCCCGCGGCTTCGGGTGTGAAATTGACTAAAAATCTCGGGGCAAATGGCGGCGCAACCCCGCAGCAGCTTTAGTGGGAAATCACCCCTCATTCTACCAGGGCAATCTCTATATCCATGGCCTTTCTCCAGGGTTGTACCCTTAGAAGAGATCTGCCATGCGGCCTCTTTGAAATCTCCGAATGTGTTTATCAACCATTATGCCCTGGACATGCAAGCAAGTCAATGTCCCCGTTTGGGCGAGCGATGCTCCAGTCTGCGGTTTTCTGAGCGGCTGCCAGCACCCTCCTCCAGGTAGGCTTGAACTTGCTAATCTCCCATCGGTGTGATGCATAGAGACCACGATGAAGATAAACAGGTTGCTTACCTGTAACTGATGATCTTCGAGTGGTCATCTATGCATTCACACCACCCGCCCTCCTTCCCCACTGCTGGCAGCCTTAGCGCTCTGTTTGATTGTGAGGTTTCTAGCAGTCAGAAGGAACTGGCGGGATGCTGGGGCTCCACCCTCTGGGCATGCATGGTGGAGGCACATGCATGCCTGAGGGAGGGACCCTAGATCTCTTTGAGCTTTCTAGAAGTTTCCCAGATCGGGGTCAGTGCAGGCGCCATTCCCATTGGTATGAATGCATAGATGACCACTGGAAGATCATCAGTTACAGGTAAGCTCCCTGTTTTTTCCATTAGAGACCTGCCATGGGCATCTCATTGGAAGGTTTGATAATGGTGGGAGAAGCTTTCCTGGAACTTCTCTTGCCTCACCCACCCGCCCTGGCAATTCTCCTCTGCAATGCAGAACCACAGGCAAGTGGGTGCTCTTTTACATAGAGCAAAAGTGAGACCCAGTAGGCCTGTGACCAGTGTTCTATGTGAGTGACACATGTACCCCAGATTCCCTTGCTTAGCTGATAAGTCAGTGTAGACAGTTGTCTGTGAATAGTGAAAACCTGAAAGCCACGGTTTGAAGCAGAGTACTGTCAGTGGTGCATACATTTCTTTTGCTGATGAAGTTAGGGACATGCTCATCTGACAGGTGGGGGGCTCACATTGTAAAAAGTCCAGAGGTGAAATGGAGCAGGGCATGGATCATAGTCAAAGAGTGGCTGTAGCAGAGGCCAGTCAAACAGCTTGCTTTGTTGAAAGGCAAAATGCATGCAAAGCAACCTCCGTGTTTCAGGAGCTGGCAAGATCCATCAGATTGCCAAAGGAAGAGCTGTGTTGCTGCTATAGTCTCTGCCATCTTCTCTCTGTCAGAATTTCAGCAGTTTGATACTAAGAGCTGAATTATGTGTTCAGGTATATGTGGGAGTCCCTTCCTGGACTGTTCCACCTGAGATTATAGGTAGAAGTTTGCATGATCATATTCTTCTCAATGTTTATACAAAAAGGCTGTTCATAGGATAGTAGCAAGTAAAGCTTTAGCCCTTCTCAGCATACTAACTTTCCGACATAGGAAATTCTTGCCATGGAGGAGCATTCAGACATGCAGTCACCCACCTGCATTCAAAATTGGTACAAACCCAAAAGGCCTGTGCCTTACAAAACTTTCATTCTTGAAGGACTTGACTGAGAGAGTAGGGCTAGAAAGAAGACCTGAAGGGATTCCTAGTCCTTCCTTCCTTGGAAGATTTTCCTCCTCTTCCCCGCCCCCCACGATCCTTTATATTTTAGCCCAAATCAATCCATACCCAGTCCTACCTCATCAAAACCAAATAGAAGGAACAAACCAATTTTGCTACTCCAGAAGTGCCTAGACTAGAATATTTAGTAAGTCTTTTGTATACATTCCAAGAGAGCGAACTGTTCCTTGTACCTCTGGTGAACAGAACATAAACATCAGTTTCTGATGCTCTGTGCTATGTGTTCCTGCAGAGTAACTGGTGATCTCCGTCAGAAGAGCTGGAGCCTAAGTCATGAGGGGGAATGTTTCTCAACATCCCTGTCTTTCTTCATGTCCTTAATGGGCTTGAAGATATTTTCTCATGGAAGGATGCTATGGAACCTTGGAAGAGGAGGATCTTATTTGATGTTAGTCTGTGCAGCTCAGGATGTGTGTTTTTTTTTTGCTTGCTTGTTTGGTCATTTTTAGGTACCCCTCTAATATGGTATACCAGAATGGCAGTATCGGCTCTAACGAAAGCGTAGATGCAGGCTACTATCCGCCTCCTCCACAGCCAGATTCAGTTTCTCCATCTCCTCCTTCATTTGCCGAGGACAGCCTTCCTCCACCACCAATGGAATTTAGGTAAGCATTCCTAAATCACAAGAGGTGGAAAGATGGTTATAACTTGGGCCCAGAGTCCTCCAAACCATGTGCTGAATTGAGACCACAGCGAGCCTGTCCAGTAAGCCCCCCTCAGTGTTAGCAAAGTAGGTCAGGAGCAGTCCACAGAAAACCGGGCTCAAGGGGGCCACCCCATGGTTGCTTGTTAGACAAATGTCCCCTTTCATTTGAAGGAGCTTCTTAAGACTTTACACCATCACCTTTATACTTTGTGGAATATAGCTTTCATAGGAGAAAAGAGTATGTGCTACTGTGTGAAAATGTCATGTCTTTTTTGCAGTGATCACACATGTGTGATGCTACTGTGAAGCAAATGGAACTTTGTAAAGTGAAGCATTTTACCGCTGAAGTTAGTATGGAAAGTAGATGAAGATTATATTAAAAAGATAGTGAATGTGTATGTAGCACTTCTGTATTAACTGGAGATCTAGAAACTTACTTTAAACAAAGCTAATGTTTTCTGGATCTTGTAGATTTTGTACAATTTTGTGTTTCTTGTCTCTGCAAGATGGATTTTGGAATAATTGTTTTCTCTGGCTTCCTTCATGGGAAGATATCATTATGGAATGCTCTCTAATCAAGAATTTCTCAGGCAACTCCATTTTCTGGAACTAGTTTTAAAAGCATCCTGTTGTCAGGGTTATCCTTTGAGCCAGCTGTGTTCATGCATGGTCTTATACTGGTAGCCTTTTCCCCATAAACATCCTGGAGAATCCTTCCAAAAGCCAGCTGTAGGATGCAAAGTAGTACATTAGAATATAACAGATAGACTTTTTTGTTTTAGACAAATCTAGCAGGAAAAAATAATATGAAAGTTGGAAAGTAATTGCTTTCCTTTGCTTCACAGCAAATGTCTAGGTATGTGGTGCTTTATGAAACTAACAGACTGCTCTGTCTCTCTCTCCAGTGTCCATTCCAGCAATTATCCAGCACACAACCAAAGTGGTTCTGGAGGGCTGAAGAAATCTGGCCTAGTTAGTCCAAGCCACCCTCCACCAGCTCCACCCATTGGTTCACCACAAGGAGCCCGGCCGGGTTTTGCACCACCTCCTGCACCTCCACCTCCGCCACCGATGATGGGGATTCCTCCACCACCACCACTTTCAGGCTTCCCAACCGTGGGGATCCCACCACCTCCGTCACCCCCTTCCTTTCCCCCTCACCCTGATTTTGCTGCCCCTCCACCCCCACCAGCAGCAGAGTATACTCTTGTGCCCCCACCCATGTTACCCCTGCAAGCCAGTGGTGCACCACCCCCTCCTCCACCCCCTCCACCTCCTGGGCCTCCTCCTTTGTCTTTTGGTGGCATGGGTGGTCCAGAGGCTCTTCCACAGCTGGATTCGGTGCCCTCCAAGCCAAAGTCCTCATTGCCTGCTGTTAGTGAGGCTAGAAGTGACTTGCTTTCTGCTATTCGTCAAGGTAAGTCTCATCTCTTATTGCACATGCCTGGCCTAGCCTTCTGAAACTAGATTATTTCCTTGCCCAATGGCAGGGAGGTGGGGCAGAGGGTTTTGAGGCCATATTAGTTGCAGGCCTGTGACAAGCATTTGCCGGGAATTCCTTCAGTGAACCCAGCCACCTTCCTTTTTCACCCCAGGGTGGGAATCCTCTTTCAGTCAAACTTTCACACTTTGTGTTGTAAATTTCTTTGGTTTAAACCTAGCCCTTCAGAAGATACACATTAAGCTGTTTTATACTGACTCTTGGTCTGGGTTGTGTACTCTGACTGGCAGCAGCTCTCCAGGGTCTCAGGCTGAGGTCTTTGATGTCACATGAGAGCAAGGCCACCCATGAGGTCTCTCAAGTGGCTGTTTCCTCCCATCACTTCTGCAACCATCAAACTAATATTCCTCATCTAAAAACATTGACTCAGAATGGTACCCCAGAAATACAGTCTAGGGGAGACTAAACCTGGATAATGAGAGCCAGTGTGGTATAGTAGTTAGAGTGTTGGACTGGGATCTGGGAGACCCAGGTTCAAATGCTGCTCTACCACGGAAGGTTGCTGGCTGACCTGGAACCAGTCACGTGGTCTGAGTTTAACCTACCTTAGAGGGTGGTTGTTAGGATACAGTGGAGAAGAGGAGAAGAATATAAGTCATGCTGTATTACCCAAAGAAGCACTCTCCTAATTAATTGGGAGAAATTAGCTTAAAGGAGACAAGTGAGAGGGGGTAACTGGGATCTCCATCAATGTTTATGGGGATTTTTCCCTTTGAGAACTCTCGGAAATAAACCAGTCAGGTGCAGTGTTCCCTCTAAGCTGAGTTAGTATGAGCTAGCTCTTAGCCTCCAGCTCACACATTTTTGTCTTAGCTCAGGAAGGATAGCTCCAGAGCAGACTAATTTATGCAGTAGCCAAACTGCTCGCTTACAACTTTAATGCTGGTAGCTCACAAAGTAGAATTTTTGCTCACAAGACTCCACAGCTTAGGGGGAGCATTGGTCAGGTGTTCAACTGATAAGGTTTTTATTAAAAAGAAATAGTAGTGAGCAAAACAAACACACTTAAGACAGGCAAGCTAACTAAGATGAAATAAAGGGAGGAGAGGGAGGAAGTGATTCGGGGAAAGCTATACAATTACCAGTCTCAAAGATAGAGATCCATGGAGGCAACATTTCAGGGAGGGCCAAAAGAAGAAGGCCCTCACAAGTGGGGGTGTGAGGTTCGGATCCAAGAACACACACACACACCACAATGGAGCGGAGTGCCACAGTTTATAGGGAAAATGTTCCCTGGGGCTAAGCTGACGTGTTTGCCCCCTAAATAATAACTTGATTGGTTTTTCGGAGATGGACAGTGATGATGCATTTTACACAATGGTTTGGGAGAAACTTGTTGGGTTTTGCTGAGGTGTAATAAAGGTATAAATGTTGCTTGATGACCCAAAACTGCCAGGTTTGAAGAATAGGGTTAAGTGTTTGCTAATTTAGGGTAAATGGATAAGGGGGAGAAGTGAGGCTGGAGTTGATGGGATTAGACCAAGTAAGGTCATAGCTTCTTGGGAAACCTATTGTCCTTAATTATGCATCTCTGTAGGCGGGGGGAGAAGGTTGTTATTAGTCCGCCAGCCCTTCTGACTTTACCTTCAAAAATTTTCCCAAGTTTGTCTTCAGACTGGCATCCATTTTGTGTCCTTTTGGGCCAGACAGTATATTTTATTTATTTATTTATTTATTTATTTATTTTGATTTATATTCCGCCCTCCCCACATGGGCAGCCTCAGGGTGGTTTACAACAGATTAAAATGCAATTTAATAAACATAATAAAACATAGATGCATTAAACAATGCAATAGTATAAAATTCAGACAAACAATCAAATTTATATATAAAGTACTGTTGCACGTAGATGGCGATAGCGTCTTATAAGGCCATTTTATGGTGGTACTATGGAGCTGCGGTGGCTCAAGTAGTTAAGACGCTGAACTGCAGGCTGTAAAAGGTCAGGAGTTCAGCAGTTCGAGACCCGAGTGGCCGCATGATGGAGTGGGCTCTCGTCTCTAGTTCCAGCTCCTGCCAACCTAGCAGTTTGAAAGCAAGAAATTGCAAGTAGATAAATAGGTACCACTTCGGTGGGAAAGTAACAGCATTCCGTGCGCCTTGGTGTTTAGTCATGCCAGCCACATGACCATGGAAACGTCTTCGGACAGCGCTGGCTCTTCGGCTTTGAAACGGAGATGAGCACCGCAACCCTAGAGTCGGATTCGACTGGCTTTCGAGCAGGGGAACCTTTACCTTTACCTATATGGCCATACCGGTATCATTAGCTGTTCTTATTACTATTAACACAAGGGCTTTAACAATTCAGTTGTTGGCAATTCAGATGTTGTCGATATATTAGCGGCGGCTCCTAATCGAAAGCCTGGTGGAAGAGCTCCATTTTACAGGCCCTGCAGAACTGTAGGAGGTCCCACAGGGCCCTGATGTCTTCCGGGAGCTCATTCCACCAGTGTGGAGCCACCACTGAGAAGGCCCTATCCCTGGTCGATGCCAATCTGGTGTCTCTCGGACCAGGGAGAGTCAGACTGTTTTGTGACCCTGACCTCAGTGCTTTCTGGGGAATGTGGGGAAAGGTGGTCCCTCAGGTAGGCAGGCCTCCAACCATTTTTGAGATGATACTTGTATGAGGGGTGTTCATTCCTTTCTCTCTCTGATCACTGCTAACAGCTAGGGAGAAAGGTGGAGTATAAATAAAGTAAATCACCTCCTACCCGGTCATTTACCTGGATATGCCAAGGATTGAACCTGGGACCTTCTGCAAGCAAAGCAGATGTTCTATCAGTGAGCCACAACAGCTCCCTTAAAATTGTAAATCAGCCACATTTTCTAACCATTTGGGGGGGGGAGTGGTGTTTCTCCTTTGGGTTCTCAAATGCCACTGTTAGTATGACCTCTGGATTTGATTTCATTTTATATGCCAAGCTGGCACAAACAGCAGCAGTAGCGTAATACTTTTTATTGGGACTTACTGAAAATCCCCAAACAGTACAGCCAAATAATTGCTACTTTATATGTTTTCAATGAGAGAGCAATTGCTTTATCTCTGGATGCTTCTGATCAGATCTTTTGCATAGCCTACAAGGTGTTTCCCTCAAGACTGTCATATTACAGACAGGGCTGTACCAGCAACACAATGGGTTGGATCCAGACTACATTTTCCATCAGCAGAATCGAACTCTCTTGCTTGCTGCCTCCCACTGTAGCCTACAAGATTCTGCTTGGAGTGGGGAGGGATTTGAGGAACAACATGAGGGGGCTATGCAGTGGGAAGGGAGGATCAGCGGAAATTGCCAATTTAGACCGGGTTGAACCCCATGGGTTGGTTCCTGTGTACACTAGCAGAGGTAGTGTCCTCGAGTGGAAGGGGCTGTCCCCTGATGGAAGGCACTTTTTCCAAGCATCTTGCATCAGCAGAAGGCTCCTTCTGCCTGATGACAGCACTTCTTCTGGTGGAACGGGTCTGTGGCATCCAATACCTTTCCTTCTCATCTCCCCATTCCCCCATTTTTGCATTTAACACCCAACCTGGGGAAGACTTCTGTAAAACTTGCTATTCCATGACTTTTAATTGGTCTTTATGAAGGTAATACCAGTTTATTTATTTATTTATTTACTTTGTTTTGTATCCTCTCTCTCCCACTAATATGGGGCTCAGAGCGGCTTGTTCCAAAATATAATAAGAGAATGTAATGTAGGATTGAGATATATCAGTTAAAAACAATTCCAACATTTACAATTCATAAGATGGCACATACAGTACTATACTGCTGCTTCAGGGGAAAAGAGGGGGAGGGAGAGGTAAGAAGGTCTGTATGGATAGGAGTTCCTTGACCTCATCCATATGCTTGTTGGTATATTTCCATTTTACCGGCCCTGCAGAACTGTACCAAGTCCCACAGGGTTTGGATCTCACTTGGAAGCGCACTCCACCAAGCTGGAGCCACAGCCAAGAAGGCTCTGGCTCTGGTTGAAGCCAAGTGAATACTCCTTGGTCCCAGGATCATCAGTGTGTTGTTATTTGAGGAGAATAATGCTCTTTGAGGGGTATGCCAGGAGGGGTGGTCCAGCAGATATGTTGATTACTGCTTCTGTTGGGTGTGGGGTTTTTTCAGTGCTGTCATCATAGCTGTCTGCATTTCCTTTTGTCAAGCTGCTTCCTTATGCTTCCAGACATTGAGCAGTTCTTCCCCTGGGCCCTCCACACAGCTGCATTAAAAGTTTCTGTTTCCCATAAGGGCCTTCACAGTAACCTGCCCCTCCTCTTTCCTCACCAGGATTTCAGCTTCGCAAAGTAGAAGAGCAGCGTGAGCAAGAGAAGCGAGATATTGTGGGCAATGACGTGGCAACCATCCTTTCCCGCCGCATTGCAGTGGAGTACAGCGACTCAGAAGATGATTCTTCAGAGTTTGATGAAGATGAGTGGTCCGATTAACCACCCACCCACTGAATTCTCGTTTTAAAACAAGAAGAAACAACCACCCTCACCCAGATTGCCAAAACTATCCTTGCTTTTCTCTCTCCTCCACTAACCAAAGACTGCTATTCCAAGGGCTTCCAGTTAACCAATTGCCTTCTTTCATTGACAGGACTGCAATGTACCTCCTTTCCAGTTAAAGAGGGAAACAGAAGTTAACACCAAAGCTCCAGATTCTCAGGGCTCTAGAACATAATCTATTTAAAGATTTTTTTGGGGGGGGGGAGTAGGGGTTTTGGGCAAACTTGAAAATCGTAGTCCCCAAAGTAGTTGAGAAGCGTTCTTTCACATGACCGCCCATTTTGAAGAGCACTAAATTTACAGGTGGCTCTTTTAACTGGGAAATGCTGCAAGTAGACAGGCTTGATTTTCTGTTTTCTCTCCATTAACAATCTCTTAAAGGCTAAATTCAGAAGTTTAAAATGGATGCTTGTGGGTTGTGTTCTGTACAGGATAGTTGGGACTTCTAAAGAAACTGAATCCTCCTTCATTGTTTGATGTAGTCCCCCAATATTATCTAAAGAGGAAGGATTAACCAAAGTGCACAGGATCCTACCAGCTCTTCCCGTTGTTCTTGCCCAATTCTCCTCCTCACTATAGCCTCCTCCCATCCCACGCAGAGACCCAGTTTGGTGTAGTGGTTAAGAGCGCGGACTCTAATCTGGGAGAACCGAGTTTGATTCCCCACTCCTCCATATGCAGCCGCTGGTATGACCTTGGGTTACTCATAAGTTCTTTCAGAGCTGTTCTCTCAAGGGCAGTTCTTGAGAGAGCTCTCTCAGCCCCACTTACCTCACAGGGTGTCTGTTGTGGAGAGGGGAAGGGAAGGGGGCTGTAAGCCACTTGGAGACTCCTTCAGGTAGAGGTATAAATCCAGTCTCTTCTTCTTTTGTCTGTAAGGTAGCATAGCCTTTCCATTGGTCAAAAGGGGACCCTTCCTTGCTCTTTCGTTTGTGAAAAAGCTGGTAGGACAACCCCCCCCCCGCCTCATTGACCTTTATTTCTATATTGCCCTGTTGTTCTTCGCAGTGTCATCTGAATCAGGAAGTTGTTTCCAGCATTCAAAAGGTCCCAGAGGCACCGGGCATAGCCTTGTGATGTTGTGTGCTCTCTGGACCCTAAGTGGAGAACTATGTGGCACCCTCTGGCACAGGGTGAGCCCAGTAGTAAATTAAAGCCGTTGGCTCAGGTCATTGTTCCTCTCCAGACACCCCTTGAAAGCTTTGAGGACCAAATTGGTAATAGACATCCAGTCTGCCTTTACTAGCTTGCTTTAACCCTTCTTTAATTAGTTCTACCTTCTTCATTACCAGACCAAAAAAAACCACATTCTCTTTCACAGCTTGAATTGCATGGGTGGTATGTCAACAGGGACTGATGGAGACAAATTGCTTTGAGTGCATGACAAAAACCCTCTAGATAATTTAAAATAAATTAGGTTTTACTTTAAATCCAGAACAGCAGCATTAGATACAAATACCTCTCTCTAGTGAGGCCTTTTAAATGGTTCTTTTGGGCTTGCCGATCTAATAATTGGTATGCAAAATATCCCAAGGGTACTTGGGGACCCTGCCTATTAGAATGATGCTGGATGCCCCCCATAAATAAGTAATCTGGTTCTGGGTGCTTTACTTCCCTTTTTGCTAATCTGAAATTCTTTACCTTAGTCTACATGACTTTTTTGCCATGATATTACTACTTTTTAAAAAAAATCCTCAGAGTTTTAGATGCCAGAAATTCTTAATAGCTCAGACTTTGTTGGTTTTGGCTAAGAGACCAAAGTGTCAAAGTGGGTGGATGTTTTAGTCTGAGCCCAAACCCCCCAGTGAAAGTATTGGGAAGAGCTCATTTGTGAACTTCACCAGAGAAGCCAATATTCTTCTCAGAATATTCTCAGTTTAGCTGTAAAAAGCACTCAGATCTGCACAAAACGCCACACAAGATTTTTGAAAAAACAGTTCTTTCCATCCTGCCCTGCTTTTAGAAGATCTGTTCAATGAAAGTAAGGTGCCATGGGCAGTGCAGGGCCTTCTGTGATTTGGACCACAAGAGTTCATGCTCAAGGCTCTGATTAGCAGCTTCCTGAGAATAAAATGCAGTGACTTTAAGTCTGTTCTGTTCTTGTAGCTCTCCCCAATCCAGGCCCTCAGGATCTATGTGACAAAACTGGCTGCTTTGCACTAGTGTAACTATGATGGAATTATGTCTGCATGTGGGTTCTTGTCTAAAGGAACAAATAGTGCTTTGTGCAAACTAGTGCACACAAATGCACTTGAGTCTTCCTTTTTGTACTTGGGACCGGAGTGGTTAGTGTGCTAGAGATGTTGCCTCACCCAGTGGTGTGCAGAATGGCTGCTTCAATCTGAGCTGATTACCGGCTGTTCAAAGCCAGGGTGTAATGTGGTGTCCTTAAATGATCCAGAATAAAAATATGAACTTCTCTGCATGTTTATAGATTAATTAGTAATAAAAAGCAGTCAGGGCACTTCTGTCCTCCTCTAAAATTTTCTGCGTATTTTCCCTCCCCCCACCCCCACGCTCCAATTCTCAACTCACTGTCTTTTGCTGGTTCTGAACCCTTTTTTCCCTACAGCCACTAGTTTTTCTCTCCTTCTCTTCTCCACCTCAGCTGATCAGATCCAGGGAGAGGAATCCTTCAGAGACCCCAAGGCCACAGAGTGGTGTTCAACAACCTTTTGGCAGAAATAGGGACTGCTTTAAAATGTGCCTGCTTTGAACTCCATGCCTGGGGAAAGGAGGCTGTGTGTTTTAACAGGTTGCCATGCCTTCAGAGACTCTCATACAATGCTGTCTTTGATTATCTTTTCTATGCATCTTTTTTCACCAAGTCTGCAAGTGGACTCAGAAGAGTGGGGATTGGGGATCTGATTTTTTTATTTCAGCTCTTAACATGATTCATTTAATTGATTTAAAATACTAACCAATGTTTTACTTCCTGTCTAGAATGATAGGTGATTTTTGTAAGTGCCTTATTTCATATGACATAAATATATTTATGAGTAATTATTGCAAATGTATCATACAGGATAAAGATCAAGTGCTACAGAAAGCTTCCTTTTTAATCCCTCAAATGGTTGATTTACAGTGCCATCCTAAGCAGAGGTTCACCCTTCTAAGCCCCTTCAGAAGGGTATAACTCTCCTTACACTCTGTTTGGGGTGACATTGTTAGAATAGACCCACCAGATAAGCCTTGGTATTGGTGGGGAAAACAGTTATGACTGGAGTTCCTTGAAGCTTAGTGGTGGTAAAGACTATTGGACTAAGAACCTGGTTCACACATGCTCCTTGCCAATGCTGTGATCTCCCAGCCTGATTAGCTTGTTTTCACATATTTGCTAATGATGAGGCACATGGTACTGTCTGTTTGCACATACAGTATTCCTAGAAACTGGCTGTCACTGTAGACTCAGACAGTATGAATTGGTCTTAAGGCTGCATCCAATAGCAAAAGGTTCCATTTTTATTAATATCTGTTATGACCATACTCTTGTTCAGCACCAAGGCCAGTAGCATGTATGTTTCTGTTCAACCTGGTTGCCTGGTGAGTAGTGAGCTTAATGTTATTGACCATCCACAAAGCTACCCTCCTTCAGAATTTGGCAGTCTGTGTTCATATTTTTTAACATCTCTTGATAGTTGCAGTTTTTAATTCAAACGTTTAATGTGGCTTTTATAATCTCTTTGATCCGTCATTCTGTCTCTCTCTTTTACTTGAGGGACTTTAGTAATGTATGTCTTTTTTTTTAAGGGTCCTTTTTACTGTGTAAACTTCAAAGCAATCATAAATTCTTTCTAGCCAATCAACAGTTGTGTGTTTTACTTGGAAATTTGAGTGAGGGTGGCATACAGTTGGGTAAAAGCAAAAGGTTCATCTTCGTCCTGTGTGGTTTTTTTGCCAAGGCTCAGGTACTTCCCTAGTTCCTACAAACCTTTGTGACTTGAGTATTGCCTCCAAAAAACAGCATCAGTTTCAGGCAAACTGTTTGTAAGAACATAAGCATTGCCTAGATGGATCAGACCAAAGGCACCTAGTTGCAGAGCTGGAAGAGCTATCAAAGAGGGTAGTCAAGATGATTAAGTGGTTGGAACACCTTTCCTAAAGGTTGAAGAGTCTGGGATTTTTTAGTTTAGAAAAGAGACAATGTGGGTGGGGAGCAGTGATAAAGGTTTATAAAATTATGCATGGGACAGAGGGAGTGTACAGAAAACTTTTTCTCCCTCTCCCCAAATACTAGAACTTGAAGACATCCAATAACGTTGCTGGGCAGTAGACTCATGATGGACAAAAGAAAATACTTACTCATTGAGTAATTAAAATAAGGAATTTGCTGCCAGTGGGGTGTAGTGATGGTCACAACCACAGATGGCTTTAAAAGGGCCATGATGGCTCAAGGGAAGCTCCACATTCAGAGGCAGTAAACCTTTGAATACCAGTACCAGGAGGCAACATCAGGAAGACCTTGGCCTCTATGTCCTGTTGTTGGCTCTGCAGAATAACTGGTTGTCCACTGTGTGAGACAGGGTGGTGGAGTAGATGGACCACTGGTCTGGTCTCTTCTTATGTTTTTATGTTCAGTTAAGCATCCCATCTCCAACAGAGGACAGTCAGAGAAGTTGATGATTTAATAATAGCTGTGCCCTGTTCTCTGGTAATCTCAGAGGCTCCATTTAGCTTGCCAGTTTGATCTGTGGATATTAGCAGTGGCTTCTGTTAGGTTATGGCCTAATTCTTTTGAAAAAAAAATCTGGGTTTCAGATGCCAGCAGCTTCTTACATGAGAACATCATTGGAGCCTTGATGTGCTGGGACGCATTCTCAGACTGGGCAGCAGTAACGGGAGGATGCCCATCCTGCACATAATCCCATTAATCGCTCATTCCTTGCAGGAGTTAATGGATGGAACATGAATGCCTCCTGTATTGTGTTTTTTTGTCATCGTGGTTGTTCGCTTTCTCCAAGATAGGCTTGTGGGGAACTTTGGACACTAGTTGTTTCAAGATAAGAACTTTAGCACTTGTAAGGTTTTTAAAATGGGGGATGGCAAAGGGTGAGATGGTTAAACAGTGCTATCGATGCAACGAACATGAAATTGAGCAAACTCCGGAGGACGATGGAAGACAGGATTTGTTCCATGGGGTCGCGAAGAGTCGGACTCGACCGTGTGTCTGGACAACAACAGTATGTTTTTCAGCATAAAGAAACACTGGTGTAAAGCTAAATAATGACAAAACATTTTTGTACCCTCATTGCCAGGCATGTGTATTCTTGGAAAGGGAAACTTGGCCTTTGCCCTTTCCAACACAGGGTTTCTGAAAGAGAAATTTCCTCTGAGAACATCAGAATACAAGATGCTGCAGCTGGATCAGACCAGTGGTCTGTGTAGTCCAGCATCTGTCTACTAATTGTGTTCAGCCTGGTGTTTCCAGGAAGTAAACAAACCAGGCAGCTGTCCCCCCCACCTGCTGCTGGTCCCAACAACAACTAATGCTCTGTGACTGTGTCTGATCAAAGAGGTAAAGTATTGTGTAGTTCTCAAGTTATTCTTACCTTAACCTACCCCACAGTCTGTCAGGATGAAGCAGGAGAACTGTGTGTACCATTCTGTGCTGTTTAGAAAGAGGGTGGGATAAAATGCAGTAACTAAGAGGAGCCTCTCTTTAGCACTAGGCTAATATCTATTGATAGATTTGTTATGAGAAGGACTATGGCTCCATGGTAGAGCATGTGGTTTGCATGTAGAAGGCCCTGAGTTCAGTCCTCTAGGTAAAAGTATCGGGCAGGATCAGGTAATGTGAAAGACTGAAACCCTGGAGAGCCGCTGCCAGTCAATAGACAATACTGACCCTTGGTAAGAGTTTGGATCCAACCTACCAACTATTAAACAGTTCTCAGAGTATAAGTGGTCTTGTTCACAAAGAAGGATTTGGGTGAAAGGGAGCTGTTTCTGCTCTAGACAGTGTTGGCCTGTGGCTTTGCTGCATTGTTGGAATGACTCTTTGGGGCTTGCCCTTCCTTGCTGGTCATTGCATCACTTGGGGTTATGGCTGCTGCAATTAGGAAGAAATTCAGTCATGCCAATCTGAGCAGCTTCTGATTGCCACTTGATTTCCAAACAGAGGTGCCCACATGTCACATGCTATGAACAGTGAAGGACTTCAGCTATGCATCACCTAGGAGTATGCCAAAAATCCTGGAAAGTGGGTCATGGCATCTGTTGCCAGGACTAGTGTCTCATGTGCATTCACCAGCATTTCTGTTCTAATGTTGAAGGATTTAACACTGATGTTTCCAGGCACAACAATGAACTTCTATGAAATGACCACTTTTTTTTTCTGGTGCATTAGATGGTTAATGTAGTAGTGCAAGGCAGGATCTAGTGAGGACTTGCAATGGGATGGGGAAGCTGAACAGTTTGGAATGTCCCCTTTTCCGGAAGTCCAGTAGTATCAAACAGCTGAGCTGGAGTTGGAGGAGTCACTTCCTGCTATGGTCTTCCTGAACCTCAGCTGTCTCATGCAGTAGCGAAATTGTAGGTCTCTGGAGAGGCGGCATAAACATCTTTTATAATGTATTATAATGCTGACTGCTGAAATCTGCTCTTGGGAAGAGGAAGCCCAGCTAGCTCTGAATCTCAGCTGTACCATGGGGCCGTTCTTTCTCTTTCCCCAATGCTGTATGGAAGAGGGGTTTTTGTGTGTGTGTGTTTTAAGGGGGGGCCTTATCCCATCTTGGAAGGCCCCCCCCAAAAAAAGCTTGAACACTCTGATTTCTCTTTCTGCTTCCCTTGCTTCCTTCTGGAAAGCATTGAGCATGCTCAGTCTTCATTAAGGCATTTGGGGGAATGTTTTGGGGGTTTTGAGTTGCATAAAAATATAATTGTGTGTCCCCAGTCAGTAAGTAAAGAAACTCTCTACTTTTCTGAGAGAGGCCCCTTGTTCCTGTGCTGCTGATTGACACCTGAATGTTCAAGTTTGCTATTTATGATTGACAAGCTAAGGTACCATCCAGCTTGTTCAAGGGCACAGAGCGGATGGCGCATGCCCCATCCTTGATCAGTCTTTGGGGGTGGGCTCCCCTGTTCTTTCAGGACTGAATAGTTAACCTCTCATTTTTTCTGCATAGCTTGGAGTTTTTCTACCCTGCTTTTAACCCTGAAGAGACCCAAAGTAGTTCACATAAGGGGAGGGGGAGTTGTAAATCGGTGAACAGCAAACGAACAAAACAGGGTTGGATGTCACCTCTAAAGAAAAATCCATATGAATGGAGCTGGACACAAAAAAGGAAGAAAAACTTAATTTTATAACAGTGAATTAGGCAAACAAATTTGAAACCTTCCCAGAGGCTGAATTAGCTCTTCTTCTGGACATACAGGAAGGAGAGTTCTCCTTGAAGAGCAGGCTTGAACAAAAGGTGCCTTTCAACTTTCTTCTTCTCAGCTCATGCAAAATACTTGCTCTGTTCAAGGGAAATGGGCAATGCATTCTAGAAGCACATAATTATTTTCTTCATTACCTTTTGTTCTCCCTAGTGGTAGACCCAAAGCAACTTGCAACCTTCTGTCCTCCATTTTAGGGTTGCTTAGGCTGAGGGGTGGTGGCAGGCCCAAGGTCACCCAGCACGCTTTCTTGGCAGAGTGTAGATTTGAACATAGGTCTCCCACATCCTAGACTGATAGCTCTAACCATGTTGGCTCTCACAGCAGAGTCTTTTGATTCATTGGGAGGCTTTCATTCTGGAAGCATTATGCCTGTGAAATTTGCAACCTCCCATCTCACTTTCCCTTTTTGATGACTTTTGGATATTGTTAAATCACCTGTCACAAGTTACTTTGTATTTTTTCTTGGGGGTGGGGAGGAGGTGAGATTCTGTAGACAAGGCCAAGGTCACCAAAGTTGGAGGGGTGCCAAAGCCCGACCTGTTGCTGCCCAACCATCCTGCTCATGGCACCAAAGCCTGCACTGGCAAATGGCTGCCCTGAGTGGCACTCCTGATTCCACTAGGTGGCCTGTAGCGATCCCGCTCCCTCCCTCTGGTGGGGGCAGACCCTCTTTTCCCTTCCCTCCACTCCTTCATGGATGGGAGGCAGTGCAAGGCCCTTTTCATCTCCTAATCTGTTCCTGTTGGTTGGTGTGGCCCCATAGCAAGCCACAGCTAGGTATACCAGGCACAGTTCCCCTGCCACTAGTTGCCGGGGGAGGGGAATAGGGGGAGGGAATCAACATCCCCCATGCCAAGATGTCTCAGTAAAACTGCAGATTTTCCAACACATGCTGGAGCATTGCCCTGGCATTTTAATGTCACTTCTGATTGATGCCAGAGCTCATGTCGTGATGCTAGGGGATGCCACATGGGTAGGTTCCTCATCAAAGTTCCTCACCAAAGGCTCCTAAGTAAGCTCAATAGTCACAGGATAAAAGGACAAGTCTTCTTGTGGATCAAAAACTGGCTAATTAATAGGAAACAGAGAGTGAATATAAATGGGCAATGTTCTCAGTGGAGGGTGGTAAGCAGTGGGGTACCACAGGGATCAGTACTCGGTCCATTGCTTTTTAACTTGTTTATTAACTATTTAGAATTGGGAGTAAGCAGTGAAGTAGCTAAATTTGCAGATGACATGAAGTTGTTCGGGGTGGTGAGAACCAGGGAGGATTGTGAGGCACTCCAAAGGCATCTGTCGAGGATGGGTGAGTGGGCGTCAACGTGGCAAATGGGATTCAATGTGGCCAAGTGCAAAGTGATGCACATTGGAGCCAAAAAGCCTAAATATAAATAGACATTGATGGGGTCCGAACTGGCAGAAACTAACCAAGAGAGAGATCTCGGAGTTGTAGTAGATAACTCAATGAAAATGTCTAGACAGTGTGCAACTGCAATAAGAAAGGCCAACACTATGCTAGGGATTATTAGGAAGGGAATTGAAAACAAATCAGCTAGTATCATAATGCCCCTGTATAAATCAATGGTGCAGCCTCATTTGGAGTACTGTGTACAGTTCTGGTCACCACACCTCAAAAAGGATATTATAGCATTGGAAAAAGTGCAGAAAAGGGTAACTAGAATGATAAAAGGGTTGGAACACTTTCCCTATGAAGAAAGGTTAAAACTCTTGGGGCTCTTTAGCATGGAGAAACGACAGCTGAGGGGTGACATGATCAAGGTTTATAAGATAATGCATGGGATACAGCAGGTTGAGAAAGAGGTACTTTTCTCTCTCACAATACAGGAATTTGTGGGCACTCAATGAAATTGCTGAGCAGTCAGGTTAGAACAGATAAAAGGAAGTACTTCTTCACCCAAAGAGTGATTAACACATGGAATTCACTGCCACAGGAGGTGGTGGCAGCTACAAGCATGAACAGTTTCAAGAGGGAATTAGATAAACATATGGAGCAGAAGTCCATCAGTGGCTATTAGCCACAAGGTATAGATAGGAACTCTCAGTCTGAGGCAAGTGATGCTCTGTATTCTTGGTGCTGGGGGGGGGGCAACAGTGGGAGGGCTTCTAGTGTCCTGGCCCCACTGCTGGACCTCCTGATGGCACCTGGTATTTTTGGCCACTGTGTGACAGAGTGTTGGACTAGATGGGTCATTGGCCTGATCCAACATTGGCTTCTCTTATATTCTTATGTCACAACCTTAATCCCAGCCCTATGGAGGGCAGTATGAGTGGGGGTGGAGGAGAAGAGAGAGAGATGTTTGTTTTTTAAAAACTGGATCTGGTTGTGGACCATAATACAATAAAATTGAATTGAGTGGGGGTGGCTTCCCCACAGTGAAGAAGACGGAGGTTGGTGGCAGCAGCAAAGTCTCTGCCTAGGATGCTAAAAATCCTTGGTCTGGCTCTGTCAGCAGAATATCCTCTGACAGTAAAAGGGGTGCTTGCCTAAACAGCACTGAAAAGCATGCCTGTGTATAAAGCATACCAAGGGATAGTTGCCAGGCATATCCTAGGGGCAAAGCC
The DNA here is from genome assembly GCA_029375565.1 of Gekko gecko. Lineage (NCBI taxonomy): Eukaryota > Metazoa > Chordata > Lepidosauria > Squamata > Gekkonidae > Gekko > Gekko gecko. The sequence continues at coordinate 208,141,377 of JAPDNY010000005.1, read as the reverse complement.
TGGGAGTTTAAGGGGGGGGGCCCTGTCTGAACAGGGAGCAGAATTACTGTCTTTGTCCTCAAGGCTTTCTGAAATGCACAAAGCTGCTCTGTTAACTCTCTGCCACAGAAACGTATGGAGTCCTAAGAATACATGCAGAAACAGGAATGGTTTATAACCAGCTTGCCTGTTAAAATCCTCTACAAAAGTTCTGGCCTCTGTTTTTCGACTTTATTGCATTTCTGCTTTGTGAGCTTTCTCAAGTCAGTCTCTGGAGAAACAGCTTTTCCAAATAAAAACAATAAATGTGGGCAGGGGAGAGTAGAGTTAGGCCCCATGGGATATCTTTGCCCCTCACATTTAATGGTTTCTCTTGAATGTTAAGGTCTAGCAGTCCTATTTTAGGCTGATTTATTTACTTACTTTTGTGAAGCTTTAACCCTGTTCTTCCTCTTCCTCCTCCCACATGTTCCCCTTCCATTTCCCCCTCACAACTGCCTGAGGAGGTAGGCTGGGCTTGAGAGGCCCAAGGCCTCTGAGCAAGCTTGATGGGCTGATAATCTCTAATATGAAAGAAGGTTATAACCAGAAGATATGGGGAGAAAGAGGAATGCTTGGCTGAATGCTGATTTATGAATGCACTCGGACCTGAAAACAAGTTAGTCTGAGCAATACACCACTTTGGCTGATGCTGTCATGGTGAAGCTCTTGCCAGGGGCAGATCTTGGCAAGCAGAAATATCACATCTGTGGATTCTCTCTCTGGAGTTTGTTGCCTCCCCCCCCTTTTTGAGCAAAGCTGCCATATTGTGAAATCATTAATTCTTCTGAACATGAGGGGGGGATTTGCTTCTCCAAAAAAAAGAAATGTACACATCTTGACTCTTTTTGAGATCACCAATTACTCCTAGACTGTATTGATGCTGACCGGTGAAAAGTGAATTGATTACGGCCTTTTAGTTATTAATAAATGATAGTTGATTGAATCACCTGCCTTTTTAATTGAAGAATGCATGAATAAATTATACTGAGTGATGTTTGCTTGATGGCAGAGCCTCAAGGTGGGTGCTGTTGTTGATCTTAAATTTGCTTGACATGATGGGTTAACAGTTTGAGCACCCATCTGCATTGTGAGAGAGCACAGAGCAGTCAGTCCTGCTTGTTATGTTCGTTAGGTTGCTTGGACAGCAGCACTCAGTGGGCCCCCCTTTCCTGTCCTTTCTACATCAGGTGGCCACCAGTTTTCATCTTCTGCTCTAGAGGAACTTATCTAGTTATTTTGCCAGCTTAGCCTAGATAGAAAAATCTGTTCTTTCCAGATTTACAAATGATTTAGTGTTTAAAGACTACAAGAAGCAGGGCTTCTGCAAAACAAATCAGGAAGGTACCCTAAAATGAGGCCTGTGTTTTCAATGCCCATGGTTGATTTGAACTCAGTAGTCTAATTTTTTCTGCACAGGGATGGGTGTGTGGTTTCCCTGTTACAGCACAATAGGAATGGGAATTACACATTGCAAGTTTCCTTGCATTTGCCTTGCTCCACACCACTGCAACAGCCATTTTATGTAAGGGACTAAGGGCTTTTTGTTTGTTTTTAAAAATCAGTAATTTGACATTGTAGCACTATCTTGTCAGCGTCTTTGACTTCCAGATTTCATTAAAAAAATGTCTCATTTCCTTTTGTTAAGGAAAAGTAGCTGCCTGCTGATTAGAGGGAAGGGCAGGGGAAATGGTGCCAGTGTGAACAAAGCCAAGTCCAGACTTTCCCATCCAGCCCTGGATCTGTCAGGATATGTACCCTTGAGTGACAATAGCATGTATGTGCTGGCTTTTTAAATCTCATGGGGCAAAATTTTCTGTTTCAGTTTGATCAAATATCTATTTTAAAGTACTGATTTTCAGGTGATCTTCCCTGATTTGTACTCATAAGTTGTGCCTGGATTTGACTCTTCTGTGCTTATCTCTCTGTGTAAATGCTACTGATGAACAGATATTTTGGTTTCTTGTGGAAAAGTAAAAAATAACAAACTTGGGGCAACATATTATGAGAAAAATATTTAAATTCCTATCAGGGTGGTAGTAAGTGGATATTACTAGCATTTGTAAATCACAAAAAAATGTAAAAGGAAACATTGGCAGGCTGCAAGGCAGCAGGCAGGTTAAAAAGTCAGTGCTGGACTCTAGGATACCCCATGCCTAACCTGGACATCCCAGGCTAGCCAGATCTCAGAAGCTAAGTAGGGTCAGCCCTGGTTCTAGTATTTAGATGGGAGACCACCAAGGGAGACCAGGTTTGCTACATAGAGGGTGCGTTCAGACGCGCCGTTTGAGCCGTTTTCGGCACGGCTCAGAAACGGCTTTTACCTGCGCGTTCACACACCCAACATCTGCCTACCACCCCCAGCCGTCGCTTTCTGGAGCAAACCCCCTTTGAAACGGAGTATTTTGACACCACTTACCCAAGTGGTGTTTTCCATGATTCTCCGTTTCAAGCCACACTTTTCCCTGTCTGATCGCTCCGTCCAGCCACTTCCGGGTGCTTCAACCCCCCCTCCCCTCTGGGAAGCTGCCTCCAGCTTCCGGTTTTAGTCCTCCATTTTTTTTCCCCTTACCGGTGTGCGCTTGAGCGGAGCTCCACACTTAAGTTAAAAAAAGAAAAGCTTCACTGGTGCCTAGTTTAGGCATTTAGAGGAGTCCGGGATCTCGGGGAGGCCATTTTTAAAAGGAGTCTTCATTTAAACTTTAAAGGGACCTGTTGAGCTCGCTCTTCTGCGCACCCGCCAAACTTCCTGTTCGGGAGAGGGCTGCCTGTGCGCATGCTCAAAGGAGAGGGGAAACCCCCCCCCCCACCTGCAGGAGGACGGCGGGGAGCTCGGAAGGAGGAGGTGAGTCTGAGCACAAGTCTCCAGTTTTAAAAAAAAACGCATCGTGCCGGAGCAGTTTAAACCGCTCCAGCACGCTGTCTAAACGCACCCAGAGGCAGGCAACAAGAAACCACTTGTTTGCCTCTTGCCTTGAAAACCCCACAGGGTTGCTATAAGTTGCCAAAGGGGGGTGGGGTTGCCCCACAGTGCCTTTCTGAGAAACTGAGAGAAAGGTAAGATTTCATAACTGTCTCCCCAGCCCATTTGTTTAAGGATGGGTGCTGCCCTCCCTGGACTCTCATTTGGGACATTCTCTTCCCTTCCTCAATACAAGGGCTGCATTCAGGACTCCTGGGTTCATTTGCTGCTTCTGGAAGATAGTGAAATCATTTGTGTGGGCCAGAGGAATTAGGCTTGGTTGGCATCACAGCACCCGTTCTGCATATTCAGAAGAGTTAAACGAGAAAATTAGGTACATTCATGGAAGAGAGGCTCTGCAATGGCAGGCTGCCTAAGTGGAACCTCCAAATCCTGAGGCAGTATACCTCAATACAAGTTGCTGTGGGAGCAGCAATATGGGAAGGCTTTGGCCTCCAAGCCCTGCTTGCAGGCCATCCAGGTCTGTTTTTTGGGCATGATGTGAAACAAGCTGCACCATATAAATCTTTGGTCTGATCTAGCAAGGCTCTTCTTATATTTGTATGGCTTGTGCTACAAATAGAGATATAAGGTTTTTTTTAAATAGAAACTGGAACACTGAAGGATCTTCGTCGTGGTCTCTGTGCAGTCCTGCGCACGACCTCGTTCGGAGAAACTTCTAGAGCTTTACCTCAGAAGAGCTTTGGCAGGCTCTCTTCCCGCCCTGGGGAGGAGACATGCACTGCGCATGCCCAGAGCGGGAGAGAGAGCCGCCTCCCACTCAGTTCTTCTTCGACCGCCTTCGTGTTCACACCTCGTTATCGTTCCTCCGTATCGTTACCTCAGCTGAGTATTTTCATCTACTTATTTTTCGCTTTTGTCCTCTCTTCTTCTTCTTTTTTCTATCTTATAAAAACAAAACAAAAAAAAAGGATTTCTCTTTTTCTCTTTTCTATCCCCCCCCCCATCCTTCTTTGGTGGGTGGGTTTGGCTTTGGCTTTGTATGGGGAAAAGATCTGCAGTGCCACCTACAACCCCGCAGCACACGCACTCATCGGCTTCGGGCTTGATTCTGCTGGGCCAGTCATCGAGGTCGCCTCCACCGTTGTCCCCTCGTCGACGTTCCCGATCTCCTTCGAGGCATTCTGATCTCCCAGTCCACACTTTGGTGCACACTGTTTTGGTGCACCGCCACTCGCAGTCTCGATCCCGATATGACTGGAGAAGACTGATCCGTCAGCAGTCTCCGTCGTCATCCGGTTCCCCTTCTGATGACCAATGTTTGTCTTTCGATGAACATCGAGAACGCCCGGATGCGGCCTACTATTATTCCAGGTCCCCGACACCGGAGCGGCATCATTATGATCGTGTCCGTCACTCTGAGCGTACGGATCGGGGCCATGTCTCTGACCGCCCTCAACGCTCCACATCGGTGGTCTCGGCACGTTCGATTCCTCGGGGACCAGCCTTCCGAATCCTTGAGGATTAGGGATGCCCCGAAAAGTTCTCCCTTAGAACCTCGGTACCATCCTTCTGTCGACCACCCGGTTATCGACCTGGTTCAACCATTAAGGTCCTCCTCTCCAATGTCGATCTCAGACCAGTCGGATTCGGCGGAGCTTGACCCCGAGGTCACTCGAATCGAGGATGAGCCTCGGTGCTCCAAGTCTATATCGCCCACTGAGGGTCCTAAGGCGTATTTGGAGCTCATCACTCGAATAGCCACCGCCCTTCCAAGTCCAGGGCTCTACAGATTCCCCTGCTGTGACCGATGTGGTTCACAGACTGGTCCAGGCCGACCTTCCTCCTTCTACCGTCCTGCCCTTGCTTCCTGTCCACCTTTCGGTCTTGAAGGAATCTTGGGAGCACTTGGCATCGATCCCCCCGGTCTCGAGGCGCTATGATGGTCTGTACAAGATTCAACAAAATCCCGGCAAGTTCCTCCTCTGTCAACCGCTGCCGAATTCGATGGTTGTACATTCATCGTCGAGATCAAAGCAACTCGTATGCCAGTCTGCGCCTCCCGACCACAAGGGTCGCAAGCTTGACCTTCTGGCCAAAAAGATGCCTTCTCTGGCCTCTATGAATCTCCGCATCGATACCTACCTCTCCTACCTGTCGGCGTATGCCTTCAACGTCGCAAATGCTGTTCGTCCTATCTTGGATTTTGTCCCAGAGGAACATCATGCCACTCTGTCAGGTGCCTTGTCTGAGGTTTGTGCCATATCGAAGCAGCAGATCAATTCAGTTCATCATGCAGTTAGCTGTTCTTCAAAGCTTCTGGTCTGTTCCGTCGCTCTCGGGCGTCATGCTTGGCTGCGGGGCACTTCTTTACAACCTGATGTTAAGTTCCATATAGAGGATCTTCCGTTCGATGGTGATGGCCTCTTCCACTCTACCACTGACGAGGTTCTGAAAGCTGTCGATGACAGTCGGAAGCAGGCTCGAAATCTCGGGATCTCCATTGTTTCTTACCGACCTCAGAATCGTCCTTGGAAGCCTCCCGGCTCCAGACAATATCTGTCTCTGGCATCCAATCCCCAATGGAGGAGGAAGCCTTATGACTCCCGTCCTCCCTCCAAGCATCGTTCTCAACCTTTCAAAAAGCCGCCACAGCCTAAATAGTCTGTTTGACTGTCTCCACCGCCTGCCATCTCTGACGTCGTATACTCCTCCCGTCTGGACCCGTCTCTTCCCTTTCTACCAGCCTGGGAAGAAATTTCAACCGACTCCTGGGTCCTCACCATTCTACGGGTCGGGTGAGATTTCCACCCTCCTTGCCAAAGGAGCCATCGAGGTTGTCCCGGAGGTGCAACAGACTCGCAGCTTCAACTCAAAATATTTCCTGGTTCCCAAGAGAGACGGTGGCTTCCAACCAATTATGGATCTTCGAGATCTCAACCATTTCATTCGGTATCAAAAATTCCGAATGGTCACTTTGCAGTCGATCCTTCTCCTGATACCACAGGTGGCGTGGCTCACGTCAGTTGACCTCCAAGACGCATACTTCCATGTCACGATCCATCCCCAACACCGTCGATTCCTTCGGTTCGCCGTTGGAGATGCACACTACCAGTACAGGGTGCTTCCCTTTGGTCTTTCTACCGCCCCACAGGTGTTCACCAAGCTGATGGCTGTGGTGGTGGCCGAGCTTCATCAACGGGGAATCACTCTTTATCCTTACATCGACGACTGGCTTCTCGTAGCTCCGATGCCAATTCAGTTGCTCCACGACACTCAGGAGACTCTTTCCCTCCTCCGTGCTCTCGGTCTCTGCGTCAACGTCACCAAGTCCTCCCTTCAGCCCCTCCAAGTCCTTCGATTTCTCGGGGCTCGTCTCGACACCAACCATGAAGCAGCTTTCCTCCCGGAATCGAGGGCTTCCGACATTCTGGCGATGGTGTCCTCCTTTCAGATGTTCCGCCAACAATCCACCCGTTCTGTGATGAGGCTCCTCGGTCACTTTGCCTCCATGGTGTTTGTAGTCCGCCATGCCCAGTTGAGAATGCAGCAGCTTCAGCTGTGGCTTCTCCGCACCTTCGATCCTCTACAGAGTCCTTGGCACATGATTCTGTCGATTCCACGGAGTGTCCTCGACTCTCTCGAATGGTGGTCTCAACCCCTCCACCTCCTTTCCGGGATGCCCTTTTGACCTCCTCCTCCCGAGCTGTTGTTGACCACGGACGCTTCCCTCTGGGGTTGGGGAGCCCAGTGCGGAACGCTTTCTGCTCAAGGGGCTTGGTCTGCTCGAGACACAACTCGTCACATAAATTACCTAGAGTTGCGAGTGGTTTATCTGGCCCTTTGGTCATTTCTTCCGACCCTTCGGGGACGTATCGTCCAACTTGGCGATCGATCTCTGGTCCTGGTGCCTCAGTCACTCCATCACGGTCTCGGCGATACACATTCCCTGGGATCAAAATGTCGATGCAGATCGATTGAGTTGCTCCATCTCATCGGACAACGAATGGTCCATTCCCCTCCGGTATCTTCGACCTCTCTTTCTAGAGTTCGGTCACCCATCTGTCGACAGCTTCGCGACCACTGACAATGCTCGATGTCGCCTGTTTTTCAGCAGGGGTCCCCTGTCTGCTTGGTCGCTCGGGGATACCTTTCTTCACAAGTGGACCGGAACCCTGTTTTACCTTTTTCCTCCGTTCCCTCTCATCTCCCGGGTCATTCAGAAGATTCGCACAGATGGCACCTCCTGCATACTAGTCACTCTGTGGTGGCCGCGGCAGGTTTGTTTTCCTCACCTGCTCCAACTCTCCCGTCGTTCCTTCCACCCTCTCCCTGTCATCCCAGATCTCCTCTCTCGGGCCCAAGGGAGAATCCTCCATCCCAATCCGGGATTTTTCAGATTGACGGCCTGGAAGATCCAACCTTAGACTTCTCGCCTCAAGTTTCTGAAATCCTTCTGAACGCTAGGAAGCCTTCTACTCAACGTTCCTATCGATTCAAGTGGAACAGATTCCAATCCTATGCTTCTGATCACTCCTTCGATCCGGTTCGATCATCTCTCCGTGAGATTTTCTCCTACATCGTACACTTAAAGGATACTGGCCTTGCATACTCATCCTTGCAGTTCATCTGGTGGCAATCTCCGCCAATCATCCCCTGATACAAGGATTTTCAGTGTTCTCCCATTGTCTCACCAAAACGTTCCTCAAGGGTCTCCTTCTGATGTGCCCTCCTAGGAAACCGTTGGTGCCTTCGTGGAGCTTGTCACTGGTCCTTTCTCAACTCATGTCTAAACCATTCGAACCCATGGCTACCGCCGACCTCAGGTTAATTTCCTGGAAAACGGCGTTTCTTGTCACCATTACCACTGCACGTAGAGTAGGGGAGTTAGCTGCCTTTAGGGCTGATCCCCCCTTTACTGTTTTTCATAGGGAGAAGGTTGTCCTTAGAACAGATCCTTCCTTCCTCCCTAAAATCGTCTCTGCCTTTCATCTCTCTCAGTCATCTGTTCTCCCTACTTTCTTTCAGAACCCGACTGATGCCTCTCAGAGAGCCTTGCACTGTCTCGATGTTCGCAGAGCGCTCTCTTTCCACCTGCATAGAACACAGCCCATATGTAAATGCCCTCGGCTGTTCCTAGCTTATGGCCCTCCGCACCTGGGGGAGCCGATTTCTTCCCAATGACTCTCTAAATGGGTGACTTCCACTATAGCCCTTTGCTATGAGCTGGCGCGTCAGCCTGTTCTTACCTGTGTCACTGCCCATTCCACACGGGCGGTTTTGATGTCCACCGCTTTCCTGGCGGGTGTCCCGTTGGAAGACATCTGTGCGGCTGCTATGTGGTCCTCAGCATCGACCTTCATGACCCACTACGCACTTGACGTCCGAGCCCGATGGGATGCTGCCTTCGGTCAGACGGTGCTGCGGTCTCTCTTTGCTTGATCCTGCTGCACCCTCAGGTAGGACCCTTGGGTGATTTGTTTTGATGATGATGCTGTGCCTTAACCAGTCTGTTTGTGTTTTTTGCAGCTGCCAGCTCCCTCCTCCAACTGGTTCAGCTCTTGTAATCACCCATGTGTGGGACTGCACAGAGACCACGACGAAGATAAACAGGTTGCTTACCTGTAACTGATGATCTTCGAGTGGTCATCTGTGCAGTACCACAATCCCACCCAGCCTTCCCCACTGCTGGCATCTCCAGATTTCCTTCTTTAGATTGCTTGGCCTTGCCAGTGGCGGTCGAAGGAACTGAGTGGGAGGCGGCTCTCTCTCCTGCTCTGGGCATGCGCAGTGCACGTTTCCTCCCCAGGGCGGGAAGAGAGCCTGCCAAAGCTCTTCTGAGGTAAAGCTCTAGAAGTTTCTCCAAACGAGGTCGTGCGCAGGCGCCCAACCCATGTGTGGTACTGCACAGATGACCACTCGAAGATCATCAGTTACAGGTAAGCAACCTGTTTTTCTCTCTCGAAGAGCAAAAGAAGGGTGGTTCTTGGCCTCAGCATGGGGAATGCTGGAACTAGATTCTGCTCCTGCGTATGACACCGGAGAGGTGGGGCTCTTCCTGCTGTGCAGAATCCTCCGGTCTCCTCTGCCATCATCTATTCACAAATTTTTATTCTGCCCTTTCTCAAGGGAGCAGCCTGATAGCCCAGTTTGGCCCAAGCTCCTCAGACTTGGGGGCTAAGCCAAGCTGGTCACAGTCAGTATTTGGGTGGGAGACCACCAAGGAAGACCAGGGCTGCTGTGCAGAGGTGTGCCATTTAACTGAGAGCCTTGCTGGTTAGTGAACAAAAGGCTTAATTGATTAATCAACTGATTAAACCAGTTGAAACTTGCAGCCCTATTAAAAATCGATCGCATTTCTAATGAGTATTCCAAGTGATGCATGTAACTTTCTATCGAGTGCAGCAGTAACACAGCAATTTAACACAGCAGTTAAGAGATCCTGCAATACAAATCCAGGGGCTTGTACCATAATGGCATTTTTCAAAACCTAGTTATAGACTCTAACAAAGATTATAGATATGTATCTTGTTGACCTCATGCGTAACAGAATATTTTTACTGTGTGCCAATTAAAACACAATGTGATTAAACCTGAACGCTCTGAGCAGGTTTGTTCAATTATTTTTTTTTAAGTCCTGCCTTTAATGTTCATATCCTAAAAATGTAATCATGTTCAAATAATGAAAAATGGTCTTCACTCATATGTATTGGCATGTACTCTGAAATAGCCCAAGGAGATTTTAATTGTGGGACACCCAGTTATGGAGGTGTGTTTGGTGAGAGCTGTCCTTAGACTTTGAAACATCCTCACCCAAGAACTACGTTTGGCCCTGCAGGCCCTGTTCTACCCTGCCGTCCTGGGTTTTCCCAACACCCAGAGGGGCTTTTTTTCTCTCTCCGTTCAACTGCTGCCATCACCCAAGCTTTGTAGGAATTGGGAGGGTCAGGACTCCTAGCTTTCCTTCCAAATTCTAAGGCCTTCAGAGTCTGGTTACCGTGGGCACTGCTTATAGCCTGGTGCACCAGGGGGAATAGCCACTTGCCAACTGACTGCCCTCCCCTTCCTCCTGGCTCTCCTTTTAAAATAGCATGTCCAAGATGGTGGAGGTCTATATGGCACAGAGAACCACTAGCAGGATCAAAAGTTACAAAGCATTTATTTAAAAGAAAATGTTTACGAGCATACTTCTGGCACAGCACCAGACTGGGCAAGGGATTAAAAAGAAATGGGTAAAATGCAATTCCTCTGTTTCTCCCTGTATATATGCTCTATCAGTTTTAAATTTAAGGCAGGTGCCTTAGCTTAGAAAGGTACAGATTTTTACAGGAGTACCATTACCCTCAAGCCTCCTTTTGGTATGCAGGCTAGAACGTGGCAATGGCTGCCTCCTCCAGACCTCAGTTAAAAGTTCTGTCTGCTCTGATGGAATCAACATCAGAGGCCTTCCTCCTTGCTCCTAGGATTTTTATCATATCTTTTTCCCCACCCACTGACCAGGTCAGGCTGGATCAAAGAAGTTTTTCCTGAAGTCTCCAGAACTTTCTTCTTGGTCTTTCTAGTATTTAATACCTCCAAATCTCTGTTCCCTGCTTGGGGGGGGGAGCTTGACCATGCCATTGTCTCTTGCTAGACCTATTAGCATTCCTAAGAGGGTGGCTGAGGTGAGTCTAAAAAGCCATTGAACTGACTTCCCCCTTCCTGCCTGTTGTCTGCCCAAAGAGAAAAACTTTTAAAACCTCCTAGTGAAGGTTTTTCTCAATTTAGATCTCCACCCAAAAATGGATTCCTTCACAGGCCCCCTCACTAGAGGGTGATTTCCAGACAACAGAGATTAGAGAAAATGGCTGCTTTGGAGGATGGACTTTATGGCATTATACCATGCTAAGTGAGGCCCCTTCCCTCCCTAAATCTCACCCTCTCCAGGCTCCGACCCCAAAATCTCCAGGTATTTCCCAACCCAGATCTGGCAACCCTACCGAGGGTCTTCCAACATCAATTGAAGCTTTTGCTTGTTTATTTCTTGTTTGAGAGCCCTTAAACCCTTTGAATTTGAATGCCACCCCTCATTTGAAACTGCTGATTTCATTTTTAATATTTTAAATCACTAAGTTACAGTGATATTTGTGTTTGTTACTGCTATTATTGGGCAGATTTTCAAAGGAAAAGAGAGGCAGCATATGTATCAATATTCTAAAATCATGTTCCAGTTGTTGCCAACTTAGCAGCATTTGAGAATAGATTTGCTGTGTGGGCTTGGCCTAAAGTGGCCTGTTTGGAGGAACCAGAGTCCCCAAAATGGGTCTTTAATACGGAACGAATGGGTTGGAGCCACACTAAATTTTCAGTGGCAGAATGCAGCAGTGGCAGAGAAGGCAGCAGCCATGTTTGCCATGGCTCAGGCTGGAGCAGAGTATAGCTGGGGCTTAGTTCTCTTCCATCCACAGCCTGCCAGGAAGTTTTTTGATAAATTCAAGAGTTGATTTGTCCTTGCCTACACATGGTTGGCAGGTCACAAACTGTGTCTCCCCTGAGATGCAGGAGAGATTAAAAAACAAAACAAAAAACCCAGCCCACCCACATACCATTGTTTGTTCTAACAAGCAATGACTTCCATACCCACTCCTGCTGATGGCTGCTCTCACTGCACCCGCTTACCTGTGCCAAGAGGACCCAAGGGAGGACCTGCTTGTGTTAACATGTTCCCAAATTTTCTTTCCATTAGCCAGGATCTCTTGGGGGGGGGAATGCTTATGGTGGGGTGGGAGGGACTGCAGCAGACCTTGCAGTTCTGGCTGGGTTTGTAGCCTTGGAGTTGAGCCTGTTATTGTCTCTGGCTGCTGTTTTCGAAGGAACACTGCTCTCCAAAGACCTGTTTAATTTTCTCTTTCCAAGGTGGCATTAGCAATGCGCATGCCAAGCTGCTGTCTGACTCGGACAACTGTAGTGCCTGTCTTCTCCTTTCAAGAGTTGACATCATGTTCTCTTTCCCTCATCCTCTTTAATTCTCCCTCTGGAATTGAGGGAAATAAAGGTGATGCCGCCTCCAATCAGTGCTAATGGGGAGCCTTCCCCATGTGTGGGTCTTGCTAGTGTGTCATCTTGGCTGGATTTATTTGCTCTCCTTGGGTGCCAGGCTGCCATGAGCCTTATCTGTCGATTCCAAAGGCTCTGAGCAGCTTTTGTGCCTTCCCAAATCCCTGCTTCCTGCCAGGTTGTGCATTTGCAAGCGTTTTGAGGCAATCCTGGCTCAGCTTCTTTAGAAATGGCTGACATTCTAACTGTTGACTCCACAGCTGAGTTGGAAGCAGCAGCGCCCTTTAGGCCAGAGACTGCTTTGTTTCTAAGTCTTCTCCCCCCAGTCCCCAAACACACACTGCTTGCAAATAACCATAGGCTGCCGGAGAAAAATGCTGCCTGGCAGCACCTCTGGTTTGGGGAGAGGGCTCAGCACAGGCCACCTCCTCCATGCTGCTGCCTTAAGAGCAGGGAGCTCATCAGATGCTTGTTCCAGGTGAAAGGGCCAAGTTCATCTGGGGGAGCAATCCTTTTCCTTCACCACTTCTCAGTGGGCAAGGTTTGGGAGGCTGGGGTGTGGGCTTTTGACCAGTTCAGAGGGGGCTGCTGTTGCTTCCTGAGTTACCAAGGGGTGCTGTGCACGCAAGAAAGCCCCAGCTGAGCCTGTCCTTCATTATTGCTGCATTTGGGGTGTGACCAAGGCAGCAACACTGAGGGTTGTGCAAAGGAAGAATAGCACTGATCTTCTGTGCAAGCTCCCAATGAGCACATCTGTCCACCACATATTCATGAGCCACTTCAGGGAAGGAGGGGGCAGTAATAGGTTTGGGGGGATTCTTTATGTGGGGATCCAGGGGTCCATGACTGCTTTATCCTCCACATCAGCCTCGGAGGCAGAGAGTGGGAGGGAGTGAAGACATGGAGCCTCCTCCCTTGCTGGCCCTTTCGCACCTCATATGGGCCAGGCTTAATTACAGCCTTCCTGACTTCCCACACCTGTTCCCTGTTGGCCTGATAGCTTAGTGAGTATGGCCCAGCTGGAGCTGTTGCTGGCAGCTCCTTGCAGGGGCTGCTCAGTGCAGTGTGGGAGCTGTGCAAGGCCTGGCCTGGGAACACTGGCCTTCTTGTTGTTGTGGCTGTTGGCAGTCTGAAGATTGAGGCCAGGGTCATGGCCACCTGTTGTGGCCCAAGTAAGTACAGGAGAAGGTCCAGGCCTGGCCACTTTACTTGGGAGAGAGACCCCGAAATGTCACCTTTCCCCCAAGGAACCACAGTGAGGCAAAGGCTCTCTTAATGAGGAGTGAAAGGGTCTTGTGACAGCCAGAGCTAACAGACCAATCCTCCTCCTTCATCTTCTCCTTGGCTTGTGTGTTTGAAAAGTCCAAGCTCTAAAGCGCCTACAATGCAAATTTCAAAGCCTTTAATGGGGCCCACAATGAGTTGAAAGGGCCATTACGGGCCATCTAGTCTAACCCCCTAAAGCAGGGGTCCCCAACCTTTGGCATAATGACTCAGCAAGGTGGGCTCAGCCACAAAATGGCTGTCTCAGGAGGAGGCAGAGCAAGCCACAAAATGGCTGTCAAAGCTTACATTCGGTCATACAGTGAAGATCCCTGTGCAGCTGCTGCCAAAGCAACATTAAAAAAAATACTGCTTTGCCAATCAGAAGCCTTGTTGGGCAGAAGCCTGAACTGAGCCCGCCCTCCTAATGGCACATGGTGTTTTTGGCCACTGTGTGACAGTGTTGAACTGGATGGGCAATTGGCCTGATCCAACACTGGTTTCTCTTATGTTCTTATGTGTCAGTGGGCACCAGGGCTTTTTTTGTAGAAAAAGCCCAGCAGGAACTCATTAGCATAATAGGCCACACCTAACAGCAGAAGCTCATTAGCATATTAGGCCACACCACTGACAGTGCAGCTCATTAGCATATTAGGTCACACCCCCATGTTGCCGAAGTGTGGTCATCCAGCCAAACCCACCTTTTGCTTCTTATTCTGTTTTGTTGTCAAACTCTAGGGCTTTTTTTGTAGCAGGAACTCCTTTGCATGTTAGGCCACACACCCCTAATGTAGCCAATCCTCCAACAGCTTACTCCTGATAATAATATGTGCCAAAGAAAGTTTTGGGAAGACCAACCTGCAAAACCTCACTCTGCCACAAAGCTCACTACGGTCCATGCTCCCTCAACCTCCCAGGATTATTGTGAAGATAAAAATGCAGAAAAAAGAAACATATGCTGAGCTGAATTTCTTGATGAAAAGGCAAGATAAAAATACTATTTATTTATTTAGGATATTTCTATGCCACCTCTTCAGAGTCCTGCTCAGGGTGGCTTACAATTAAAACCACATCACAATATGAAAAATGAGCCATTGGAAAGAAGCAGCGGGAAACTATATAAAACAGAAGCGGACAAGAGTCGGCTTGATGCTGTATTAGGCATGGAATGGGTCAATTTGGGTTTAAATTCCTGTTTTGTCAAAGTTCACCAACTTTCACAGCTGTGAGGGAAGGAAAGGATTCTTCATATAGCTACCAACTTATTAGAGGTGGGGGACAAGCCTAAGACCCGATAACAAGCATTTGCTGTCCTTTTGCACTCATGCTCACAGTGATACAAATAGGCACTCACTCCCCCCATCCCTTATAATTGGATGGCACAGGGTGGGGCCCTGTTAACAAACAGCCTCCCAAGGCCCTAAGGGCAGCCTGTGGGGCTCCACAAAACTGCAAGGGGGGGGAAGCACGGAAGACGTAATTAAGGGACACCGGCAAGTTGACTGGTGAGTGCTCAACGGGCAGGAGGAAAAATTTCAAAATCCGATCTGGGGAGAGGGCACACTTAGATGCTAACCAATGACAAGGACAGGGCACTGAACATCCTCAGGGGCACTCTGACCCCATCTAGGCAAAGGGCATCACAGGCGAAGTCTCTCCCACTTGCCGCAAATCCGCTTCCATAGAATCGCATTCAGGAACACCTCACTAGTTGACTTCCTTATCCGGGCCTTGCTGTCAGGAACCCAGGAGCGTTGCTCAGTCATGTGTCCGCCCACCCCATTACCATGGACACGAGGACCAAGGCAAGCCTCTCAAGGCCAGAGCGATGATTTGACTGGGGCAAGGGAGGTCTGCAAGTTCTGTTGAGGGGGGAAGCAATGGGGAGCGACTTCAGCATGGTCTGGGACCATGTTCAGCTCCTCATTCAGCCAGTTGCTTAGTGTTGTGTACCCAGCGCGACTGCACATGCGGTTGAGTCCACACGTGGGCAGGGAAGAGCCCTAGCTTCGCATCTGAGGCCCCCAGCTCCAGAAGTTCGCTGCTCCACTAGAAAGTGGAGACAGCCCATGTATCTGAGAGATTGTTAGCTAGGGCAATCTGGACCAAGGGAGGAGGAGTGTTGTGTACCCAGTGCAACTGCGCACATGGTCGGGTCCACACGTGGCCAGGGAAGAGCCCTAGCTTTGCGTCTGAAGACAATAGCCCGAATGGATCCTAGCACACACCTATCAGAGGGCTAGGAGCCAAGAAGAGACCTATGGGACTCGAAGGTGCACTGTAAATAACCTATCAGGATGTGTGTGTTTGGGTGTGGTGAATTACAGGGATATAAACCGGCCTGCGAGCTGGGTCAATCATCTCAAAATCTGACTGTACTTAATAAGTATTAGCTGTAATCACTCTGCAACGCATCAGTCTCAGTACTTTATACTCAGCATCACTGGGCTGTTACCTGGATAAATGAAAGGAGAACTGTATACCAATTAGAGAAAGGATGGGATAAATGTGAGGCGTTTACTTCCCCAAGGCTTGTGTTGGTGTTTCCTCCCACCCTTCTTTTCTCTGTTGAATTTCTGTCCCACTCTTCCTTCAGAGAGGTAAGCCTGGCCTTCATAGTTCTCCATTAGTTTCACAACAACCCTGTGAGGTAGTTTAGTTGAATGTGACTGGCTCAGTCATTCAGCTCACTGCATGTGTTGCTGTCAAGTTGCTTCCAACTTATGGCTACCCTGTGAATTAATTTATCCAGAGTGTTTCTGCTCCCTTCAGTGATAAAGGGATTTTTGTGTTCATAGGATGCCTTTGATGGAAAACATACCCCTTCCCATTACTAGTCATTCTGTGCAACCACTGCAGGAAAATGTGGGGAAAATGAAGTTGGAGGCTAAAGCAAACACACACACACAACCCATAGCAGTGATGTTTACTGTCATAAAAATCCACAATAGTTCCTCTCCCAGCTTTGCAATCTCTCTCTCTCTCCCCTCCTGCCATGCAAAAACAACAACAACCCACACACAAACAACCATGATTCATAAATATAGCAAAGAAATTAGGGGGGGAAAGCCAAGCCCAGGGAGGGTGCTGCTGTGGTGGCAAGGCTCCACACATAGGCCAGCTTCCGCTGCTGCAATCGGGAGGTGGGAAAGAGGAGGAGGAGGATTCCTGTGGTGGAAGGAAAGTGCCGGCAAAGCTTTTTCGTTGTGTTCTTCTGCTCCCCCTGCCCCGGATCTCTGTTCCTTTGCCAAACCCACGTCAAGGAGCTCCAGAAGAGTTTGCTTGCATTGGGGGGTGGGGGGAGAAGGAGAGGAGGCAAGTGGAGCTTTCGACTTTCAGCAGCTGGCGCCTATCCCAGTGCATCTCTGACACCTCAGCGTTGCAAGCCCCAAAGTGTTTCCCTGTCGCTGCGGTTGCAAATCACTGCATTCTGGGGCAAAACAGGCCGACCAGAGAGGCAAGAAGGGCGTGCAACGAAAGGGAAGGGGGCTCACCGGCCATACATTTCCTCCCCTCCCTTCCGGAAGGGATTTCCCCCCCTTGCAACAGGATCTTGCTGTAGGCGTGGGCGTGGCCAACTCGGAAGCCAGCCAGAACACCGTTCTGGTGCGTTTCTGCACAAAAATAGCCCTGGCAGGCACCTAAAACATCCCTGACAAGTTTTTGTCCAGCTGCTGCTTGAAGACTGCCAGTGAGAGAGAGTTCACCACCTCCCCAGGCAGCCAATTCCACTGTTGCACAACTCTTACTGTAAAAAAGGTTTTCCTAACATCCAGCCAGCACCTTCCCACCCTTAATTTAAACCCATTATTGCAAGTCCTCTCCTCTGCTGCCAACAGGAACAGCTACCTACCCTCCTCTAAGTGACAGCCCTTCAAATACTTCAAGAGAGCAATCATGTTCCCGGCAAACTTCTCCAGACTAAACATTCCCAAGTCCCTCAGCCTTGCCGATCATCCCCATCTCTCTCTTCTGTACCTGCTCTATTCTGTTCACATCCTTCTTAAAATGAGGCCTCCAGAACTGCAGGCAGTACTCCAGGTGTGCCCTGGCCAATGAGGTGTACAGTGAGACTATGACAACTTGTGATTTGTATGTTATGCCTTTGTTGATACACCCCAAGACTACATTAGTCTTTTCTGCAAAACACTGACTGTTCATAGTTAGCTTACAGTCCACCCATACCCCAAGATCTTGTTCACACACATTGTTTCCTGCCCATTTAGGGCCAGCAGGGATTAGAGGCAGAAAATGTGACCAATATTTTAAAACAGAATTGTATTGTTTTTTTAATCCTATGAATTGACTCAATAAAGAAAGCCACAGCCTTCAGTTTGCAACACCTGAGCAAGGCTGTTAATGATAGAGGACTTTTTGTACAGATAAAAGAACAGATAAAAGGAAGTACTTCTTCACCCAAAGAGTGATTAACACATGGAATTCACTGCCACAGGAGGTGGTGGCAGCTACAAGCATGAACAGTTTCAAGAGGGAATTAGATAAACGTATGGAGCAGAAGTCCAGCAGTGGCTATTAGCCACAAGGTATAGATGGGAACTCTCAGTCTGGGGCAGGTGATGCACTGTACTCTTGGTGCTTGGGGAGGGCAGCAGTGGGAGGGCTTCTAGTGTCCTGGCCCCACTGCTGGACCTCCTGATGGCACCTGGTATTTTTGGCCACTGTGTGACAGAGTGTTGGACTAGATGGGCCATTGGCCTGATTCAGCATTGGCTCCTCTTATGTTCTTATGTTCTTATGTACATCGTTAATTCATAGGGTTGCCATAAGTTGGAAGCGACTTGAAGACACATGACACACACTTTCTCCAAGGAGCTTAGGGTGGTTCATACGGTCCTTGCCCAATCTCTGTGAAGAGGTCTTTCCTCTCTTTCAGAGTTTTTTCTCGCAACTAAAACAAACCTTTACAACAAGCTGCTCTTGTCTGCTGCCAACACTAGAGGTCAGAAGGGAGCTGCTGATTATACCTTAAACCAAAGGTGGCCAAACTTGCTTAATGTAAGAGCTGCAAGACATGAACAAATATTGCACACATTTTTATCGGAACGTATGCACATTTGCTTTTAATCAATATTAAAATTAAATAAGACTGCCAGAAATAAAAACAAAAGGGGTAAAAACAGATATCAATAATGATATTTAAAGAGACAAATGATTTCTCCAAGCCAGCCGGGGGGGGGGGGCTTTGAGAACGCATCTAAAGTTGAGGTTGCTTTCTTTCTCTACTCCCCCACCTCAAGCCTACCCAGGGAGGGGAATACTGGCTAGGGAAGGGAAGACCAGTTGGGGAGGTGTGCCCCAGCCACTTCCCCAGCCATCCTGCCAGGAGTCACACAATTTGTGTGAAAGAGCCTCATGTGGCTCCCGAGCCACAGTCTGGCCACCCCTGCTTTCCTTTCTCTCTCAAGATTCCTTTTTTTCAAATATGCCCTCATCTCTTACTCCAGTTTCTTCTCAGCATAGGACAAATTCCTGTGACAGGCTTAATATGGGTTTAGCCATACCAGAAAGAGGTTGCTGCTCTCCCGTTCCTTGTAATGTGGATTATTAATGTGAATTAAAAGCAACTTTATTTTTATTTACTGGATTTTTATCCTCTCCTTCCTCTGAGGAGCTCAGGGCAGAATACGTAATTCTCTCTTCCTCCATTTTATCCTCACAACAACCCTGTAACGTGGGTTAGGCTGAGAGAGAGAACACAGCTGGCTCGAAGTCACCCAGCAACCTTCATAAGACAGCAGGGATTTTAATCAAAGTCTCCTAGATCTATTGAGGTTAACTGGTGTAGTTAGTCCAGTCACCATTAGTTAGCAGAGTGCTTAAATAAAGCTGCAAATGCAGCAGTGTCACTTTACTAGGTTACTCAGCTTACAAAGCTACACAGAGCCACACTGCAGGTTTAGAAGAGAAATACTTCTCTCTTTATTTGAGAAGTACACTTTGGATAGGAAAGAGCAGAGACTGATAGATTATGAACTTACTAGCTAAAGGATGGAAGCAGATTGAGTGTGTGTCCAGCCCAGTGAGTGGGGGTCGTTACAAATTAGGAGAGTCCCAGCACCACCATGGACGGCACTAGATCCATTACCCGAGTGGAGGCTGCATCATCGGCATGGATGTGTTCCAGCACCCAGCCTGATATGGCCTCCATCAGGGACGACAGGCTATTGGCCAGTGCTTTAGGCGATCAGTACACCAGTCAAACTGCCATATTCTCCCCGGCCCCCCACACCAGGCCGGTACACTCAATGCTGGTGATCTCCAGCGGTGGGAGTGCCCTGAAGGAGTAAGCCTCCCTGTCAGGTAACCCTGTCATGGGGATGGAATGTGGAGAGAATACTCTCAGTCTGCCAGCCTCTGACCATTACTGTTTCTACTGTCCATATGTTATCATTTGTATGACCTTGTAGACGCTCCAGCTGCAGAATTCCTAGCTGGGAAATAACGGCTTTTAGATTGTTTTCTAGCTTCTCCCAGTTGCTTAGTCCGCCTGCACGAAATATACTCATTGGCTTCAGCTTATTCAGGTGGTGTTTGATTTAGGTGGCCCTACTATTCCTGGGCATTCCTGATACAAGCTGTACACATGTCTTTAGTGCTGATTCACCAATAAACAGTCTTCTTCTGAAGAAGCCCTGTGTTGCGTGACCTGACTAAGGAGCCTGACAAAGTGTCAGGAATCTATCATTCCCTTGACCCACATCTCTCCATCCCGAGATGAGTGACAACGAGGAAGAGATCATCACCCCAGCCACAACCACTGTGCTGACCACCCTTCCACTAGAGCAGGAAAAGGATGTGAGCGCACCTTTCCTGGAACCCTTTGGTGGGGCGAGAGCATGGGTGACTACAAGGCTGAAGGAACTGTGTTGGGGAAAAGTTTCATGCAGATACCCATGAGACCTGGACACTCACCCCGGGACCGTGGTGGGAAAGCTGATATGACTAGTGTGTCCAAGGACGGAGTATTGAGCAGGAGGCCAGGGACATTCTTTGGGAGACCGGGGAGACCGAGGGGGTCGTGGACACCCGTTTAGAGCTGCTCAAATGGGGCCAGGACCGACTACTCCGAATGGTCGAAGAATCGTTTCGAAATCTACCGGGAATCGTAACGGATGTGGTGCAGTGCGAACTCCAGCTCTGACAGCTGGTGCAGCCACCCCTGCGACGGCAGGTGCCTCCACCCTGCCAGCAGCCACTCCACCAGCAGCCTGCCATCCCACCCCCGCCACCTCTGGGGGACCGGGCCCCAGGGCAGCTGCAGCAGGAGGCACACCAGGCGGCAGAACTGCTGGATACAATGTTCGAAGGGATGCCCCAAAAGCTGGTGTCTTTCATGGTACAAGCAGAGAAGTTCATCATGAATTGGGGCCACCTGTTACCTGATGAGGAGCACATCATGGACTACATCGCGTCCCGGTCGTGGGAGTGGGCTGCTGATTGGTACGTGAGTCTTCACAATGAAGATGGCCCGGAACTCCGGGGGGTGGACGCTTTTATGTGGGCACTCAGGGCTCAATATGAAGACCTGAATGCCAGTGAATATGCCCAAGCTTTCCTACATACCTTCAGGCAAGAGAAGAAGATGGTGCGGAAGTACTCAGAGGAGTTCCAGCAGCAAGTGGCAAAGATCCACGGATGGCCCAATGGGATGCTAGTGGAGCAGTACCGGCTCAGTTTACATCCAGAGATTCAGGAGATGGTCCTACTCAGTGTACAACCCATTTCCCTAAATGCCTGGAGAGAGGCCGCTGATGCCGAGAGCCAGCTGAGAACCATCCACATCGACAATGCAGCCACCCTGGGTAAGAGTGTGCTGTTGACGCCAAAACCCAAGATGCCACCGAAACAGAAGGAAGTGACACAGGAGCAACGGATAAAACACGGGCTTTTCCTGAAATGTGGTGAAGCCAATCATTTCATGGTAGCATGCCTGGAATTGGGGCCAACGAGTACCCCATGGAAGGGCCCAGAGAAGAAGTGAGCTGACACCCCGGCGAAGAAGGCGACCGCCCATCCCAAGACTCAACGTGCTCTGCAAGCCAGCCTCCCTGAGGGGGAGATGGAGTCGTCCAGCGAGGAGGAGACCCAACTGGCGGGAAACAGGCAGGACCTGCTGTGAGTAGTGCTAAATAGCAGGTCCCCATCCCAGAGGTGCAGAAAATGGTGAGCAGCTCCTCCCCCCTTTCGTGACTGTAACTATCATGATTCCCGATTTAGGGACTCATGTGTGTGTGAGGGGTCTGATTGACTCGGGGTGCAGACAGAATCTGATCAATCCCTCACTTGTTATGGGACTTGGGGCCAAGGTTGTTAAACTCCCAGAACCCCTGGTATTTACCCAGATGGATGGGTCTGCCATGAAAGACCCTTGTAAATACAAAACTGTTCCTTTACGAATGGAGGCGGGAAGGCACTGGGGGCACTGACCCTTCATCATCACTGCAGCAGCTCGATTCCCGTTGGTGCTGGGTAGCCTGTGGCTCCATGACCATGACCCCTATATTTTGTGGGAAGAGGATGTAGTCCGATTTATCTCACCCAGATGCCACACACATGAATGGGATGAGGCATGGGGAATTTCCCCTCGTGACAAAACAGTGTGGGCGTGCCTCGCTAGCAAAGAGATGGCTGCTATTCCCCCCTGAGTATCGGGACCTAGCATGGGTGTTTGAGGAAGAAGAGGCAGATGAGTTGCCCCCTCATAGACACTCGGACTATGCCATTGAATTGTTGCCTGGACAGAAATTGCTCAAGGGTAAGCTATATGCCATGAGCCCGAGTGAAAAGGAGGAGCTGCGTAAGTTCATTGATAAAAACCTTGCCTGAGGTTTTATTCGGCCCGCTTCCTCCCCATTCGCCGCCCCTGTGTTTTTCCAAAAAAAGAAAGACGGGAGGTTGAGACTGTGCATGGACTATAGGGGTTTGAATGTAGTGTCTACTACTAACACCTACCCCCTACCCCTGATAAAAGATCTCTTAGCAGAGGTTGCAAAGGGAAAAATCTACTCCAAGCTCGACCTCCATGATGCTTACGACCTGGTCCGGATCAAGGAGGGGGATGAATACAAAATGGCATTTAATACTGAGGGCCCATCATACAATCTGAGAGACTTAAAAAGAAGACACCCCAAGATATAACAGGTGTTCGTGAGACGACAGAATGGGGCTGTTTAATAATTAACCCCAAAAGACTTTACTAATCTATCTAACAGGTGTATTTTGGACTTTCAGTAAGATGAAAAGAAGATCTTTCAACCATGGTAGAAGCCAAAAACTTTATTTGTACTAACAAAAAAATTAACATTTTAACAGAGAATTCACTCACCTCTTTTCTTTATCCATCTATATAAAAAAGCAATACAATTCTCTCCTTTTTAGGAGAGTTTTATACAAAAAAACAAAAAAAACAAAATGGCATTTAATACCCCGTTAGGTCAGTTTGAATAAAGGGTGATGCCCTTGGGCTTCAGGGGGCTCCTGGGGTCTTCATGAACCTGATAAATGAGATATTGCACAAGCACCTGTTCAAGGGTGTTCTTGTTTATCTATTGCTTTATTCCCCTGATAAAGACTCCCATGTGACTTTGGTAAGGGAAGTCTTGAAAATGTTGCAGAAGCACAAGCTCTTTGCTAAGTTGTTGAAATGTGAATTCCACTGCACAGAAATTGACTTTTTGGGCTACCGTATTTCCCCACGGGGTTTGGAAATGGACCCGGCTAAAGTCCACGACATAGTGGGATGGGAACCCTCTCGAACATGGAGGCAACTCCAGGTATTCCTCAGTTTTGCCAATTTCTACAGAGCATTTCTCGCTAACTTTGCCCAGGTGAGTTACCACTCACGGACCTCCTAAAGATGAAAGGGAAGGGTTTTGAGAGTACACAGCCGGGTGCTAAACTAATGTGGACAAACGAATGCCAGGAAGTGTTCAACTGCTTAAAAGCTCTGTTCACATCCAAACCTGTGCTTGCACATCCAAATGAACTCAAGAAATTTATCATTCAAGTGGATGTGTCAGAGGTCACTATGGGTGGCGCCATCTTGCAGGAGGGGGAGGATGGGAAAATGCACCCTCTTGCATATCTCTCTCGGAAGTTCAGTGATACAGAGCGTAATTGATCAGTTTGGGACAAGGAGGCAGGAGCTATTAAATTAGCACTCTCTACATGACAGCACTGGCTGGAGGGGGCCAGGGGGCCATTTGGAGTCTGGACTGACCATAAAAACCTCGAGGTACTCAGAATGCCCCACAATCTCAATGCAAAACAGCTTAGATGGGCGGATTTCTTCTCTAAGTTTAATTTCACACTCCACCATTTCCCTGGCAATGCTAATTCCTTGGTGGACGCATTGTCCCACCTCTCACAGCATGACAGCTGCAGGGAGGAGGTCCTTCTCAATGTTTACACCTTCCCAGTTGGGAGGGGCAGTAGTGACACACAGCCAAATGACAACCCAGCCCCTGATGGACGCTGAATCCTGGGAATTGAAGTTTGCCTCCACCCTCTCTGACAGTGATTGGCAGGAACTACAAAAGGAGGGGGGAGGAGTGGGTGAACGGCTGCTGGTACTGTGGCCATAAACTGTGCCTTCAGCTTTGCGGGGTGAAGTCATGTTAACAGTACACAGCAATAAACTGGTGGGGCACCTGGGGTTTTTGAAATTCCTGCATTTCTTACAGTGCCAGTTCTGGTGGCCGGGGATGAGGAAGGACCTCTCCATTTGCCCAGTCATGCCAAACATGCATCATGGGCCAGCTGAGACCCAGAAAACCGCCAGGGCTCCTACAACCCCTGCCTACGCCCAGTAGACCGTGGGAAGTCATTTCCATGGATTTCATCACTGACTTGCCTCCCAGTCAGGGAAAAATGGTTATCTGGGTTGTAATGGATTTGTTTTCAAAGCAGGCTCATTTCGTTCCATTTAAGTTTCTGCCAACTGCATGTGTGCTAGCCAAGGCTTTTATTCAGCAGGTTTTTCAACTGCATATGCTACCCCGGAAGATAATTTCCGACCGGGGCTCACAGTTTGTTTCTAAGTTTTGGATGCATCTCCTGGGGGTGGAACAGGGATTGAGCAGTGCTTATCACCCTGAGACTGATGGTCAGACAGAACGGGTCAATCAAATCCTTGAGCAGTACCTAAGCTGTTTTACTAACTTTCAACAAGATGATTGGGAAGGACTCCTCCCCCCGGCAGAGTTCTGTTACAACAGTGCCATTCCTCTACGGGGGATTCCCCGTTTATAGCAGCTTATGGTTATGAGGCCCCACCTCTCCTGTTCCTGTCTGATGCAGCTCTGCTAGAAGGGGACGTGGGGGACTGGTGTAAATAATTGCAGGCAGCCTGGCCGCTTTTGTGCAAAACCTTGGATGGGGCTAAACAGGCTTACAAGCTTCAGGCTGACAAAAAACATGCTGTCAGCTGGGACATCCAGCCTGATGACTCTGTTTATGTGTCTACCAAGAACATCAAGGGGCTCAAGTCTAACAGGAAGCTGGGCTGGAAATATGTGGGCCCATTCCCTGTGAAATGGAAAATAAATGAGGTGACTATGGAACTTGACTTGCCAAAGACTTTGAGACATTTGCACCCTGTTTTCCATTTCAAATTACTCCACTGGGACCCTGGGCCTAATGCTTGGCAACCTCAGCACGCACAGCCACCCCCTCTAATGGTGCAAGGCGAACCGCACTATGAAGTTGCTGACATTTTAGACTCTAAGCTTAAATGAAACAAGTTATTCTATTTGGTTGAATGGGTGGACTTTGGGCCTCAACACGGAGAGTGGATGGAGTTTGATCACATCAGGGTCCCCCAACTTCTTCATAGTTTCCATCGTCACTACCCTGACAAAACCGGGGGGAGGTGTTTGGGGGGGCAGGATGTCAGGTAACCCTGTCATGGGGATGGAATGTGGAGGGAGTACTCTCAGTCTGCCAGCCTCTGACCATTACTGTTTCTACTGTCTGTATGTTATCATTTGTATGACCTTGTACATGCTCCAGCTGCAGAACTCCTAGCTGGTAAATAATGGCTTTTAGATTGTTTTCTAGCTTCTCCCAATTGTTTAGCCCGCCCGCGTGATATATACTCATTGGCTTCAGCTTATTCAGGGGGTGTTTGATTGTAGTATAATTTAGGTGGCTCTACTATTCCTGGGCATTCCTGACACAAGCTGTACACATGTCTTTAGTTCTGATTCACCAATGACCTAAGGAGCCTGACACTCCCAAATGAAAATAGCCACTCCCCCCCGCCCCCTAGTCCACGATTGGTGTAGGACCAAGAACCCAGGAGCGGCAAACAAGTGTGTTGGACTAGAATCTGGGACACCGAAGTATGAATCCCCACTCTTGCTCAGTGACCTAGGGCCAGTCACACTCTTTGACTTACCTACCTAACAGAGATGTTGCTGTGAGGACAATTTGGGGGAGGGGATAATGATGTTGTGAATTGATTTGGGTCCTCAGTGGGGAGGAAAGTGAGGTATAAATATCTAAATAGAACTGGTCATGGGGAGAAAGTTATGTGCCATTCTGAGCTCTTTAGGGGAAGGATGGGATTAAAATGTCAAGCAGAAGAGGGAAGAGAAATGGAGGGGGGCTGGAGACCAGGGAGCAGCAAGAAAATAAATGGGGGGGACACTGGGTTTGGGAAGGATCCAAGTGAAAAACTGGGGTTCTGAATATTTGGGTTGGGTATTAATGAAAGGAGTACTGATTTGGCGTTAGGGTTTTGGGGTTCAGATCCACTTCTGCCTCATTCTCAGTGTTTGATCTTGGGCAAGTAGCTTATGTGTCAGTCCTTTTAGTTTGCTTTTTTAAAAAAGGATGTTGCCTCTTGGAAGGAAATGTGGGGGCTGAGGAGGGACTCGGTGCTTGGGGGTTCAGCCTCTGCCTTATGTGGAGTTTGTGGAAATGGCAAGTTCCTTTGTCTCCATTTTCCCCTGCATCCTCTTTCTATCATCAGCCAGTTAAATGTCTCTGGGAAATTTGCAAGCAGAGCATGAGGGCCACAGTATCCCTCTCACTGTTGTCCCAGGCAGGGATATACTGCTCCTAAATCTGGAGGTTCTATTTAGTTAACATGGCTGATAGGAGGGACTTTGGGGGGGTGGAGCCAATGGAAGTGATCAGAGTTGCTTTGTAGGGTTGGGAGAATAATAGGGGAGGAGGACACGCTATCCTCACCTTGGCACCATGACATAGATGGCCTCTCACCATCTCTGTCCATCCTTAGTAAATTAGACTAGAATACAGTCCTAATCTCTAAGCTTTTCTATCTAGATAGTAGTTTTAGAATAAAATGACTATTATTAGTCTTAAACTTGAAAAGTGGCTCTGTGTAGTAGTTGTAGATTTTCTGGGCTGTACGGCCATGGTGTTGGCATTGTAGTTCCTGGCATTTTGCCAGCTGCTGTAACTGGCATCCTCAGAGGTATAACACAGAAAGATGGAGTACTCTCTGTGTCAATGTGACACTCTCTGTGTAGCTTGGTAAACTCAGTAACCTGGTACACAAAGACGCTCCTGTGCGTGTAGCTTTGTTAAAGCACTCTACTAACTAGTAGGTACTGGACCAGTTAATCCAATAGAGAGCACTCTTCCCTCAGGTCTCTTCTTGCTGCTGTAAGGAGAGCATGAGTTTCACCAAGCTGCATTTTTTTCAGCGTCTTTATTCAGCAGTCGCATAAGTGCCTGCACAGAAGACCATTCAATGAACCACGGTTACAGTTAAGTGGAACCCCATTTTCCAGGGGCTTGAACTAAAGAACAGCCCACCTTGTGAAATAAACAAGACACTTATTGCTCCCAGTGGTCTATCAGGTTCTGCAAAATTCTGGACAGAGAGAGAAGATCCTCTCTTCTGTATACACAGCAGGTTAACCTCCTGCAAGCTTCCGGGAGAGACAGTGTGTAAGCATGGACCTGTGAATCTTTCAGTCTTCTGTTTGTTTACCGCAGGGGTCCCCAACCTCTTTGAGTCTCTGGGCACCTTTGGAATTCTGACATGGGGTGGAGGGTGCAGCCACAAGATGGTAGCTGCAGGTGGCAGAGCCAACCACAGTGTCATGGAGTGAGATCATTCATAACAGTGACTCTTCAACATTTCAGGCAGGAGCTTTGTTTAACAGGGTGCCTTTTCAAATTAACATACTGTTTAAAAATAATTTTCTTGCACACACAAAGAGCTTACCTTCAGCCACACAGTAAAGATCCTTGTGCTGTGCTGGCAGTTGCTGCTACGAAGGCAGGGGCACCATGCCGGGGACCCCTGGTTTAACGTGCCAGGTATCATCACATAGAGCTGGCCCTGCTTTTGAACCTCCAGTGCCCCTTCCCACACCCCCGAGATGGGGGACCTGGTTGCCTTTACAGTTGAAAGAAGGCCAAGGCTGTGAACCTCCCACTCAGAAATCTGAGTGGCATCACTTGGCAGGAAACAAAAACCTTTCATTTCTTTCCTCCATGACTGTGGAGCATTTCTAGTGCTTGGCATGACTGGGGCTGCAATTCAAAGGTAATTGTGTGTTTCCCCCCCTCCCTACTGCAGGAGCCATTGTTTAGTTAAACCAGAGGAAAGGGGATCTTTGGGGAATTCCTCAAACATATCCAAAACCTCTTTCCCAGATTTTCAGCTCTTCTAGGAATTTTACTTACGGAATAACCAGAGAGGGTGTGGGTGTACATACTATATCCCCAAACTCCTCAGGACCAAAGTACATGTTATGCTGAGTTTGGTGGTGGTTCATAGAAAAATGTTATCTTTATACAAAGTGCTGACCTGACTCATGCTACAAAGTACATGGGTTGGGTCCAGGCTGGGTCCTCATCCTGGGCCACAGTCAAACATGACCGACAGATTCTTCTCAGTTCCCACGTGTGGTAGACAGCTTGGATGATGACTGTGGCATGCAAGGAGACAAGGCTTCAGCTTTTCCTGCTTTATTTCCTGACCTGAACAGGCCCAGGGGGTGCTGTTTGGCCCACACATGGATTTCTCCAAAGCACCCCACCTTGGTGCCATTTCCCCTCCCTATCCCCTTATGCCAGCCTTTTGTCCCCCACCACTGGTGGGCTTTTTGCCATCTTTTAAAAAACCAGTAGTTACTAGATCACTACAACACTATAGCTATGTAGCTATTACTGATTTGTTTAAGTCTGCACGAAGCCATCCAGCAGCATGGGGGATGGGTGTGTGAGAGAAGATAACAATGGTTTTACACTCTTCAAGACTGGTAGCTATAGCCTTCCTCGAAATTGCTTTTCCCCATCTCCTCCCTGGTTTCCTCTTAGCTAGCTTGTGTATTTTCCATGTGTTTATATGTGTGTGTTTTGCCCTTTTATTCCTTTTTCAATAAAACTCTTTCCAGTTGAATATCTGACTAGTTTATTTCAAAAGCTCTCTATAGGAAAGATCCCCATAAACATTGGTGAAGAATCCCAGTTACCCCCACTCGCTTAGTCTCCTTTAAAGCTAATTCCCCCAACTAATTGGGAGACTGCGTATTTGGGTAACAGCTCTGCATCTGATCGACTGCATCCTCCTTTTGCTGGCTGGTGGATGAAAGAAGACAGACCCCCCCCCCGGGGGGGGGGGACAACATTTTGTGTCCAGGATTCTCCAGGTCTCCCTTTCGAACAGTTTCTTCAAAGTGCTTCTCACTTATCCTGCTTACAGGTGATTGCAGGTTGGCCATGGCCAATATTTTTCCCTGGGCCTCATTTTGGTGTTGGTGCAGGTGAGGTCTTCCTCCTAGCCATTGTCCCAAGGCTCAATAGCCATCTCCTTCCTACTGCCTAATCTCAAAGTGATAGCGAGGGACTGCATGGACATGGGCATGGGGTTTGTTTGGGAGGTTTTTCCTTCCCCCTCTTCTGGGGCTCCAGGTCTCAAGGGGGCCTTTGCTAGATGGCTCCTGTCCCTTTCACTCACACCACTGGCAAGGTGACTGTAGTGCAGGGACAGCCAACATTCCAAGGGAGCAGTGGCCAGGTCATTGTCCTCTCATGGCAGCATGTGTGTTCCGGGGCTCCATTTGAAAGTCCTGACCATGGCCGTTCAGTCTGCCTGCTGGCAAAGGGATTACGGGGCATGGCCAAATCCTTCCAGGGAGAATTATTGGTGGTTGTGACTTGCAATGCTGAACACATTGTCCTTGAATGCATTCTGTGCAGTCCAGGGCCATCCGTTTTACCCTTCTACTTCCCCAGGCCTGTTTTTCTGGGGCGGTGTTTGGGTAAAATGAGTAGGTGTTCTCCTTGTCACCTGAGAAGTGGCCAAGGCCTTTGCAAAGTACTGGGTTCTGGATGCCTTAGTAGTGAATCAGCTCATAGTTTATTTATTCCAGACACCAAAAGACAGAGGGCCAGCAGGACCTGGGGCCTGCTTAAATCCCCATCGCAAACCACAGCCCACACACAACCACACCCATGATAGGCTTATTTACAGTGCCCCCAATTCCCCATAGGTTACTGCTTGGATCCTGGCTGACTGATAGGTCTGTCCTAGGATCCATGCTGGCTATTGTCTCAGGAAGCGAAGCTTTGCCTATTCGCATGACCCCGTGCGAAGGCGACCACGTGTGTGGTCCTCAGTTGGTACATGACAGCCAGAGTTCAGTGTGAGCAAGGATATGGGGTGACTCGTAACCCTAGGTCCAGGCCCTTGACTGTGTACTCAGTTGTGGAAGAAGCTGGGGGTTATGTGGGTCCCCTCTGACTTGGCCTGCTGGCAAGGTGACTGCAAGGGATGGATGTGGTTCCTGGGTGTTCACTTTCAGGGGCTCACAGAGGATTGGGATGTGTCCTGTTGTTCGGGCTCTGGTCCAGGGCCATCCCCTCTCACTCGCCCCGCTGGCAAGGTGACTGCTGTCTGCCGGGGTAGGGCAAACCTTTTGTGGTGTTCCATTCTTCAATGATGGTCTCCCTCTTACTGCACCCACAAGCTGGAGCCTGGGTGTGGGGCTGGACACATGGCATACAGGGGGGAATCTAGGGGGGTTCCTCACTTCCAGCTAGAAGTCCATATCCAGGTCCAGCTGGCCGTGCACTCTGGGGTGTTTGCTGTGGATCCAAGTGGCTGTATCCTTCTGGATGCAAGCTGGAGCCTGAGTGGGAGGCATGACATATTGCAGCCAGGAGAACTCTGTGGGCTTCTGTCCCCTTGTCTCATGTGGTGCAGCCATCCGTCCCCTTTCACTCTTACTGCTGGAAAGGTGTGAGTGCATGGCCGTTCCTTCCAGGGGGCTTGTAGTGGGTTGCATATCTAAGTCTCCAGCACCAGCACTGCCCAATATCAGCTGGAAGGCAGAACCCAGGCAGGGAGCATGAGTCCGAATTTGGGATTTGGAATGTGTGTGGGGGTTCCCTTTCTCCAAGGATAACCCCCTTCATCTGCCCTGTTGGGAAAGTGATTGTGGGGCATGGCCAATCCCAGCTGTGTGGTCTTCGAGTCACCTTGCCATGGCCTTCCTTTTGCCTGGTCCTTAACTCCACGACATTCTCATTTGTTCCCTCTCCGCTGGGAAGGTGACTGCAAGCAAGCTGTCATGTATCAGGCATGTGGGTGTGACACAGGTCATTGCTTAATTGGCAGCCTCCACACTGTCAAGGTGAGACTGCTGGCCATGCAGACCACCACCAATGGTGACCCTAGCCAGTCAGTCATGTTAAGCTTCTATCCGGTCATCCTGCCAGTGCAGGACAATTCCTTCCTGACTCTGATTCCAGGGTCTCGCTGCTGCCACCAATGGTTGTGTCCATCCCTCTTATGCCAGCTAGAAGCTGAAGCCTGGTTGGGGGACATGGTCATGGCATGCAGGGGACTCTGGAGGGGGGATTTCCTTAGTTCAAGAGCCATCCTGTCGAGAGCGCAGGTGCGGCATGGCAGCGCAGACATGCCTGAAGAGCGCTCTGGCACTTTTGGTTTCTTTAAAGGGGTCTTTTGCCATATAAAAGACCCCCTGCCGCTCCGGGGAAGGGGCGTGTGGCAGCAAGGGGCTGGATCCAGGCCCCTGTGAGTGTGGCTACTCTCAGGGAGTGTATGAAGAGACCACCGGCTGAACAGTACAGTGAAAAAATAGAAACAACAGTCGGTATAAAGTACTCAAACACTATTAAACTGTGGTTTTGCTTTTACAACAAAAATATTTATAACAAAAATTACTCAAAGAACTCGACTGCCTGGCCGTGCAAGCCGTATCTCTTGTAGACTTCACACACTGACCTTGGAGGAGACAAGCTGTCCGCTTCCTATCGCTTTCACAAGCAACAGCTAGGCTGGCACAATGGGGGCGGTGGGAACTACATTAATTATTATTGTCTCCAGTTTCCCGCGCACGCGCGCTATGCTTCTATTGGTGGAGGGGGGGGTCCCCATTCTCCCCCCTTCTGGTATATCTGCTTGCTCCATGTAACCAAGTTATTCTTAACAATGTTCCTGTTACAGTAACCTACTATTGCAGCTTTAAAATAAATACTAATCTTGCTTCAATGAACAAGGCCTGGTATTTTGCTGACTAAGTCAAGGACTCTGACAGTCCGTTAAGAATCCTCATTTTCGGGACTGGTCGGAAATCCGCAACTCCAACATGAGTGGCGGTGAAGAAGACACTCTCCCGATCAAAGACGAAAAGGAGGACAAGAAACCTCCTGTGACAACGGTACCCTCGGAAGCCCCTGGGCCATATGTGCCGGTGACATGGGGGCAGGAGTACGACTTTGGGGGGCCCTACGGGGACCCTTATGGAGCGGCCTACGGAGGGGTGACCACCCGACCCAAGCACAGACGAGATTGGGTGAAACCCCTGGCCGAAACCCATGAAACGTGGTTCACGACTCCGCGAGCCTCGGTGCGAGTGAGGCAAACCGAGAGGTCAGTCCGCAGACTAATCACAGCCGAGGGGCTGGAAGACACCTACCGAGACTCCGGTGACCTGGAAGGAGCCGTGGTGAGCCGGAGGTGGAGTGGCGACCCGAGCCAAGACCGACTATTCCGCATCCTAGATGAATCCCTCGCACGCATTCCCCAGATGATCGTGGAGGGCATCCGAGAGG
The DNA here is from genome assembly GCA_029375565.1 of Gekko gecko. Taxonomy (NCBI): domain Eukaryota; kingdom Metazoa; phylum Chordata; class Lepidosauria; order Squamata; family Gekkonidae; genus Gekko; species Gekko gecko. The sequence goes on along the minus strand of JAPDNY010000005.1, from coordinate 208,109,054 downwards.
AGCGGGAACGACAACGGAGGGAGGAGCCGGCCGAGCAGCATCCTCCAGACCAGCAACAGGTGCCGGTGCCAGACCAGCAGAACGTGCCGGTCCAGCCCCTTGATCAACCAGCGGGGCCGGGACCGCAGGGACCGCAGGGACCACCGGTACAGCAACCCCAACGACCATGGGGGTTCCTGCCACCTAAACCATCTGAACTGCTCGATGCAGACTTTGATGGGACCCCAGAGAAGTTCCCCTTTTTCCTGGTGAGAGCTGAAAAGTTCATTGAAACCTGGGGCCATCTGTTCCAACGCGAAGATCGGATGGTGGATGTGATAGCCTCGCACCTGAAGGACGCAGCTGCCGACTGGTATGTAGCACTCCACCAGGCTGATGGGCGAGAGCTACGGGAAATTGATGCATTTATGTGGGCCATGAAAGAACATTTTGAAGATGTCAATGCCAATAAGACGGCCAGAGCGGCTATACGGGCCCTCAAGCAAGGTTCTAAGTCGGTGAGAGAATACACCGCAGAATTTCGCAGGTGCGCAGCCAAAACACGAGGTTGGCAAGACGGGGTCCTGGCGGACCACTACAAGTTGGGGCTCAACACAGAGATCCGCCGTTCCGTCACGAGAACCCAGGATCCGGACACGCTGACGGGTTGGATTCAAGCGGCTATCACCATGGAGAACCGCCTGAAGACCATCCGACTGGATGATGCCGCGGCGATGAGTAAAGGGGGCCAATCGGGTCCTACACCTGCTCCGCGAGGGGAGAATCAACCACCGAACCCAAAACCCAAAGATGGCACGAGGGAGACCCGGATGAAGCAAGGGCTCTGCCTGAAGTGCGGGGAAGGAGGCCATTTCGCCGCGAATTGCCCAGGCTCCCCCGCACCAACTGGGGCCCCGAAAGGGGCCAAAAAGAAGTTTGACATCTCCATCCCGAAGCCGGTGGCGAAACCGAGAGGGGCGAGGGCCCTGCAAGCCAAACCCCTCAGTGAGGCGTCGGATTCATCGGATGGCGAGACCGCGCAGCCGGGAAACAAGACGGACCTGCTGTAAATAGCGCTGAACAGCAGGTCCCGGACTCTCAAGCGCAACTCCCGGTGAGCCGACCCCCCTCTCTTTTCTTTCTCACAGTGACTTTAATGGACCCAGGTCTACTGACCCATGTGAGAGTACGAGCTCTCATTGACTCTGGGTGTGGGAAAGACCTCATTAACCCCACTCTGGTGACAGGACTGGGGGCGAAAGTGGTGAAATTGACTGCTCCCCTGATTTTCACGCAAATGGACAGCTCTACAATGAAAGAGCCGTGCAAATATGAAACCATTCCCTTACGGGTGGGGATTGGAAACCACTGGGAAGAGAGACCTTTCATCGTCACCCCTTCCGCCCGATTTCCCCTAGTGCTAGGTAGCGCATGGTTCTTCGACCATGATCCCCACGTCCTATGGGGGGAGGGGAAGGTTAATTTCATTTCCGAGAAATGCCTACCTCATTGGTGGAAAAGGGAGTGGGGTGCCCCAACAGGGGGGGAGACCTCATAATGGCGGGGGTGGCTGAAACGGAACTGGAGGCGATTCCCCAAGAGTACCGGGATTTAGCCGCTGTGTTTGGGGAGGAGGAAGCGGATGAACTGCTCCCCCACAGGAACTCTGACTGTGCCATTGAGATTTTACCAAACCAAAAGTTACCCAAAAGGGAAAATTATACTCCATGAGCCCCTCGGAGAAGGTGGAGTTGAGAAAGTTTATTGACAAAAACTTAGAAAGGGGGTTTATACGACCCGCATCATCCCCGTTTGCTGCTCCTGTTCTTTTCCGGAAAAAAAAGGATGGGGGGCTACGCCTGTGCACTGACTATCGGGGGCTGAATGCAGTTTCTAACACAAACGCTTACCCTATGCCCCTGATCAAAGACCTGTTGGCTGCGGTGGCTGGAGGGAAGGTATTCTCGAAGCTAGACTTGAGGGATGCCTACTTCAGGGTGTGGATAAGGGAAGGGGATGAGTTCAAAACGGCTTTCAATATCCCGTTGGGTCAATTTGAATACTTAGTCATGCCGTTCGGACTCCAGGGAGCGCCGGGAGTCTTCATGAACTTGATTAATGAGGTGCTGCACAAGTATTTGTTCAAGGGGGTCCTTGTTTACCTTGATGACATACTTTTGTACTCCCCTGACCTAAAATCACATGTCAAACTGGTGAGAGAAGTCCTTCAAACGTTGCACAAGCACAAACTCTTTGCTAAGCTGTCCAAATGTGAATTTCACAAGTCAGAGATCCCCTTCCTGGGCTACCGCATATCACAGAGGGGAATTGAGATGGATCCTGATAAAGTGAAAGATGTGGTGGGGTGGGAAACCCCTAAAACTAGGAGGCAACTCCAGGGTTTCCTCGGATTCGCCAATTTTTACAGATCATTCCTCCCAAACTTTGCTCAAGTGGCTCTCCCACTAACTGACTTACTGAAAACAAAGGGGAAGCCTCCTGACTGCACACACCCCGGAGCAAAGTTGGACTGGTCCCCTGAATGTCAGCGCGCCTTTGACCGGCTAAAAGCTCTTTTTACGTCGGAGCCTGTATTGGCGCACTCAAATGAACTTAAAAAATTCATTGTACAAGTCGACGCATCTGATGTTGCAATGGGAGGGGCGATCTTACAAGAGGGGGACAGTAGGAGGGAGGAGATTCGTGACTCTGTATTCACGCCCTCCCAATTGGGAGGAGCAGTAACCACTCATAAGCAAGCAAAGCTTTCCCCCCCTTCCCCTACTCCTCCCGCAGATGACTGGGCTGCGAAATTCTCTACGGCTATGTCCGACGCCGACAGGGAGGAGGTGGGGAAGGAGGACGGAGTGACTCAAGATGCTCAAGGATGCTGGCGAAAAAATGGCAAACTGTTTGTTCCCCAGTCCCTTAGGGGGGAGGTGATGAGTTGGGCGCACGGCTCGAAACTGGTGGGGCACACAGGATTTGTTAAATCACTCCAACTATTGCAGAGACAGTTCTGGTGGCCTGGGCTACGTAAAGACATTTCGTTGTTTACTTCTGCTTGCCAAACGTGTTTAATGAGTAAGCCCAGGCCAGGTAAACCCCCAGGGACACTGCAACCCCTCCCTATGCCGACTCGGCCATGGGAAGTGATTTCGATGGACTTCATTACGGACCTACCCCCTAGTGGGGGGAATACTGCTATCTGGGTTGTGGTGGATCTCTTCACTAAACAAGCCCACTTCATTCCGTTTGCATCAATCCCCTCGGCCAAGAAATTAGCCTCGGCATTCCTCCAACACGTTGTGAGGCTCCACACTTTGCCAGATAAATTGATCTTGGACCGGGGGGTGCAATTCGTTTCTCATTTCTGGAGTGAACTTATGTCACTGCTTGGGGTGGAGCGGGGGGTTGGCAGTGCGTACCACCCAGAGACTGATGGGCAAACCGAACATGTCAATCAAACCCTTGAACAATATTTGAGGTGTTTTATGAACTTTCAACAAGATAATTGGCATTCCCTGTTGCCTTTAGCTGAGTTCTGTTACAATAACACTCAGCACTCCTCGACGGGGATGTCTCCCTTTAAGGCGGTCCATGGATATGATGTCCCGCCTTTACCGTTTCTGAATTCTCCCGACCTCCCGGCGGGAGATGCTGGTGACTGGTGCAAAAAGCTGCAAGCGGCTTGGCCGTTGTTATCTAAAACTCTGGACGATGCAAAGGAGGCTTACAAAACCCAGGCTGATAAAAAACGCAACCTTTCCTGGGTCCCAAAGTGCAGGGAGTTTGCATACCTATCCACTCAAAACTTGCGTGGAATTCAACCGAGTCGTAAACTCAGCTGGAAGTTTATCGGACCTTTTGAAATTGTGAGAGTGATTAACAATGTGACTGTGGAACTTGCCTTGCCTAAATCACTAAAGTCTGTTCATCCTGTCTTTCATGTAAGGCTTCTTCGCCGCGCGCCTGAAGAGAACAAATGGAGACCGCGACAACCCACCCCACATCCGCTGCTGGTGGGGGGGGAGCCACACTATGAAGTTTCACAGATCTTGGACTCTAAAATCTCTCGCAACCGCTTGTTTTATTTAGTCGAATGGACGGACTTTGGGCCTGAACAGAGGGAGTGGGTGCGGGCGGAACATGTTCTGGCCCCCAAGATGGTCCGGGCTTTTCATAAATTGTATCCCCACAAGCCAAAGGGATAGATTTGTTATCGAGAGGGCAGCATGTCAGGTAGTCCTGCCATGATGGAGAAGGGAGGGCGGATGGGCTTTGTTTGGAGAAGGGAGGGCGGATGGGCTTTGTTTCGTGTAGGGAGGGTGGATGGGATCGTGGGGTGTTGATTTATGCACCTGGAGTGTTGAAATGGAATGCGGGGAGCTGCCTCAACTGCCTGGCCATGCAAGCCGTATCTCTTGTAGACTTCACACACTGACCTTGGAGGAGACAAGCTGTTCGCTTCCTATCGCTTTCACAAGCAACAGCTAGGCTGGCACAATGGGGGCGGTGGGAACTACATTAATTATTATTGTCTCCAGTTTCCCCCGCGCGCGCGCTATGCTTCTATTGGTGGAGGGGGGGGGTCCCCATTCTCCCCCCTTCTGGTATATCTGCTTGCTCCATGTAACCAAGTTATTCTTAACAATGTTCCTGTTACAGTAACCTACTATTGCAGCTTTAAAATAAATACTAATCTTGCTTCAATGAACAAGGCCTGGTATTTTGCTGACTAAGTCAAGGACTCTGACAGGATCCCTTAGGGGCGGCGGCACTCCTGGCATTACCTTCAAGACAGAAAAGATATAGATTCAAGAGATCCCCAAGTGATACGAGGCAACGGGCAAAAGACAAACGGGAATAACAGAATTGTAATCAAGATGGATAGAAAGAAAATAAAGTTTCTTTTGGTAAACTTTAATGGCCTAAACGGACCACAGAAAAGGAGAAGAATATTTCACCAATTTAAAAAGTAAAATGTGGACATAATTTGTATTCAAGAAACGCATATAAGAAAAAGAGATGAAAAGCATCTAAATTTAAAAGGATTAGGGAAATTGTTTGTAGCTTCGGATCGGGGGGGGGGAGAGGAGTAGCTACTTATGTCAAAGAACACTTACAACCGGAATTAGTACATGCATCTCAGGATGGAAGAATCTTAATGGTGGCTATATAGAGACAAGCTAAAAGGACAATTATAGTTAATATATATGCACTGAACCAACAACAGGAAAATTTTTATTAAAATCTTCATAAACTTATCTCGAAGCAGGACTTTCAAGAAATTTGGATAACTGGAGATTATAATGTGGTGTTTGACAAGAAGGAAGATAGAAAAGCAAATACTCAAGGTAAGAAAATGGGAGGCAATGAATTCTCGGAAACGCTTTGTAAGATAATAGAAGAATGGCAATTAATAGATGCTTGGAGAGTGAGAAACCCAAAAAAGCAGCAATATACTTTTTCTGCCAGACATGATTCCTGGTCGAGACTTGATATGTGTTGGATCTCAAGCACAATGACTAAAGATTTACTGGAAGCAGAAATTGAGACTGGAATTTATGCGAATCATAAACCAATTACTTTGGAGTTACAAGGAACGAGACCTAGGAGTAGATGAACTCTAAATCTTTCAATACTGAAGGACAGGAAAATAGTAAAACGATTGAAGGAGAAATTCCATTTTTTAAAAAAAGAAAATATTCAGCCAGATATGCCTATGAAAATCGTATGGGATGCGTTTAAGGTATATGCTAGGGGCCAGTTAATAAAGGAAGCTGCCTGAATAAACATGAAGAAAAATAAAGAATATGTAAATCTAAAAAAGGAAATTCAGAAGCAGGAGGAGATAATAATGGAAAACTCAGCAGAGATAAGAAGATGGATTAAATTGTTACTTCATAAGATGAATTGTTTACTTTCGTATGAATTAGCAAAGAAATTGACTTTCGCTAAACAGAACTTCTTTGAAAATGCTAATAAACCAACAAGATGGTTAGCCTACCAGGTTAGGCAGCAAAAGGAAAAAGCATACATAAAAATGTTAAGAAAAAAGGATGGAGAAGAAATTTTGAAATACAAAAAGGAACAAGACAAGGATGCCCTTTGTCACCACTATTGTATATTTTTAAATGAAGCGATAAGACATAATAAAAAGATTAGGGGGCTGAAGGTGAGGGGAGAAGAATACAAACTTTTAGCTTTCACGGACAATCTTGTATTTATACTTGAGGATCCTCTCTCCTCAATCTCCGATTTGAACAAGGTCTTACGGGAATATGGTCAAGTGGCGGGGCTGAGGATTAATATAAATAAGACAAAAATTATGACCAAGAATATGAAGACAGAACAGAAAGATATGTTGCAAGTGATTTCAGGTTATCAGCTATGTGACAAAGTAAAATACTTGGGAATTAATTTAACAAACAAATGCAGTGCATTACTAGAAAACAATTAGAAAGAACTATTAAAAGCGACGAAGCAAGATCTTAAAAAGTGGAAGGATCTACAAATATCATTGATGGGGTGAATAGCCCTCGTTAAAATGAACATTCTACCAAGATGGATTTTTTTGTTCCAGACAGTTCCGATATTACAGAATTTTGGGATATTTAAAGAACCAGATTGTTTCAAAGTTTATCTGGCAAGGAAAACGGCCAGAAATTAGGTTGAAGGCGTTACAGGATCTAAAACAAAAAGGCAGATTTGGATTACTGACTTGGACATTATATTATAGAGCAGAGGCACTAGCCTGGATTAGAGAGTGGATTACATTGGAGGATAGGAGGATATTAAATTTAGAAGGTCATGACTTAATGATGGGTTGGCATGCGTTTCTTTGGTATGGAAAGGCTTCAACGCATAAATATTTTCAGCAACACTGGTTACAGGCATCGTTAATGAAAGTAGGGGAGATTGTACAAAAGAGTTGGTTTATGAAGGTTTCTAAACTGACTGTACCGTTAGAGGCATTTTGTCAGGGGGGTCCAAAGGGGGGGGCGCAGTACTGGGAGGCAGGCGGAGTCCCCGGGATAAGGAGACAGAGAGGCCTCAGAATGACAGGGGGCAGGGTTAACGTCACCCCTGTTGCCCCACTGCCCCATGCCTGGGAAGCTGCCGGTTCGCTGGGTTCTCTCTCTCGCTCAAGCTCGGCTCTCTTCTCCTTGACACACATCTCCTCCCCGGCCTCTCCATCCCTCCTCCCTTATATCCTCCTCCCGCTGCCCCAGTACCGCCCATGCTCCTCCCCAGTTCCACCTCCCCAGGCCCCACCCCCCTTGATAAGGTAGGACGCCCTCCTCGCATCAGGGGCGTGTCCTCTTGTGCTGGCGGTGGCCTTGCCGGCCCGAGGGCCGCACCGCCGACCGTCTGGGGAGGGTTGCTCATCTCTGCCGCTTGTGCCGATGGGGCCTCACTCATCCTGATGTCCTCTCCGCGTCGCTCTCCGCCGGAGGGGGGCTGGGGCCCGTCCCGGGTGCCCCGCGTCGGCCCGGTTTCTTGGGTGAGTGCTCGGGGTGCATCGCGGTGGGGGGGGCGCGGCCCGGCCCGGGCTGCCAGGTCCAGGACACACCCCCTCCCTTGCGCCTGCAGCTCCTGGTTCCTCCTCGAAGATCCGGGACAGGTAATCGGCCACCTGGTGGTCGTGCCCCGCCTGGGGCCGAACTGAAAAGTGAAATGGCAACAAGGATAAATACCACCGGAGGACTCGGGGGTTGGAGTCCTTCATACGCGACATCCACAACAGCGGGGCGTTGTCCACCACTAGTTGGAAGGGGTTATTCACAAGGTAGTATTGTAAGGCGCCCACCGCCCACTTCACTGTCAGGGCTTCCTTCTCCACAGTGGAATATTTACGCTCCACCAGTTGGAGCTTCTGGCTAATGAAGAGAATAGGCCGCTTGGCCGCTCCCTTGCCTTGGGCTAACATCACCCCCAGCCCTGTCCCGGACACGTCGGTGTGGAGCATGAACGGTTTCGCGAAGTTGGGGTTTCGAAGCACGGGCCCCCGGGAGAGGCTGGTCCGCAAGACTTCAAAGGCGGCCTCCTCAGCCGGGCCCCATGTTAGCCAGTTCGGTCGGGCTTTCTGCAGTGCATCCGTGAGCGGAGAGGCTAGGGAGGCAAAGTTGGGAATAAACCGACTGTAGTAGCCGACGAACCCTAAGAACCAGCGAAGCTGCCGCTTCATGCTGGGATGAGGCTGGCGTTCGAGGGTAAGCACCTTGTCGGGCAATGGGCGTATAACCCCTTTTCCTACCTGGTACCCCAGGTATTTGAACTCCTGGAAGCCGAGTCGGCTTTTGGCGGGGTTGGCCGTTAGTCCCGCGCTATGGAGGGCCTGCAAGACCTGTCGCAGATGGGAGAGATGGGTGTCCCAGTCAGGGCTACAGACAAATATGTCATCGAGGTATGCCTGCGCAAAGCCCCTGCAGTGCGCGAGTGCTCAGTCGACCAGCTGCTGAAATGTCGCCGCCACCCCATGGAGGCCGAAGGGCATCCTCTTAAACTGGAACAGGCCATCAGGGGTTGCGAAGGCCATCTTGTCTTGGTCCTGGGGGTGTACCGGCACCTGCCAGTACCCCTTCGTTAGATCTAGCGCGGACAAGTACCAGGCGGTGCTGAGCTGGTCAATCAGTAGGTCGGCCCGTGGCATCGGATAAGCGTCGAACCGGGCCAGCTTATTAACCTCCTGGTAGTCGACGCAGAACCGGGTGCTGCCGTCTGGTTTCAATGACGTTGAGCCGCAACATCGTCTCCACTTCTTGCCGGATGGTGGCTTGCAACTTCGGGGGTATCGGTCTCCAGGGGGCCTGGGCCACCTGCCCTGGGGAAGTGGTGATGCGGTGGACAGCCATGGAGGTGCACCCGGGCAGGGTGAAGAAAGTCCCAAGACAGTCTTCTATCACCCGGCCTAGGTCTCGCCATTGGGCCTCTGACAACCCTTAGTCTAAAACGGGCCTGGGAGGCCCCTTTGGCAGGTCCTGCCAGGGCAGGAAGCCCTCCGTCAGGTCCCCCAGAGTCGTAGCCAGCTGGGATTCATCGGTGGGGGTGTCGCGCTCCCTCCATTCCTTGAGGTCATTTACGTGCACCATCTTCCGCTGGTGGGGCCCATAGCCGATCTCGTACGTGACTGGTCCCAGGACTCGTACCACTGGGAACAGGCCCTGCCACAGGTCACCCTGTCCAGGGTCCATCACAGAGCGGGACACGAGCACCCGGTCTCCCACGCCAAACGAGCGCATCTTCGTCCCCCTGTCATACCTCTGTTTCTGCGTCTCTTGGGCCCGCTCCAGGTTACTTGCGGCTACGTGGCGGACCTCCTCGAGGCATTCCCTCAGCTTCCTGACGTATTCGCAGGGGTCTCGTTCTTCCTCGCTCACCGCCCCAGGGCGGCGCCCGTCCATCACCTCCAGGATCCCTCGGGGCCGGCACCCATAGAGGAGTTCAAATGGTGAGAACCCGGTTGAGGACTGGGGTGTCTCCCTCAGCGCAAATAGGATGGGATCAACATAGAGATCCCACGCTGTCGGCTGTTTGTACGCCACCTTACGCAGCATGTTCTTTATTGTTTGGTTTAGCCTTTCAATGAGCCCATCTATTTGGGGATGGTGCACGGCCGTGAAGATCTGCCGAATCTGGAGTGACTGACAGACTTGCTTCATAAGTTGGGCAGTAAAAGGGGATCCGCAGTCGGTCAGTATCTCGTGCGGCAGTCCCACCAGAGAGAAGTACCTCATGAGAGTCCGAGCTACCCCCGCGCTCTTTAGGCTAGGAAGGGGGACGGCTTCTGGGAAGCACGTAGCATAGTCCATGATTACCAGGAGGAAGTGGGCTCCCCTGGGGGTGTGGGGTAGGGGCCGACAAAGTCCATGGCCACCCGCTCAAAGGGGGTGCCGGGTATTGGTAGCGGAGATAGAGGGGCCCGCACATTCACCCGCTGGCAGATAGCGCAGACCGGCAATATGTTTTTACGTCACGGGCGACCGTGGGCCAGAAGAATCGGGACAGCACTCAGGACAAGGTATTCTTCACCCCCTGATGGCCGGCCCAGAGGTGATCATGGGCTGTCCGTAGGATCGCCGGTATGTAGCCATGGGGGGCTAAGAGCTGCCTGTAGGGCCCCATCCATCCCTTCACCTCCCTGAACCATACGCCCCCTCTTGGACGATGTGCGGAAACCGCCCACCCAGCCGGGGCTCTATTACCTGCCCGTCTTGGACCGCTGTGCATCGTCGCAGCCCGTCCAGCGCCTCATCGTGGCCTTGGTCCTGGATGAACTGGGGGTCATGGACCCAGCCATTGTACGTCTCTTCGAGTCCCTCCTTGGCCGCTCCGGGGTCGACCATCTGTCAGGGCGACCAACTCTTCTCCCGGAAGTGCGCCGGCTCCCGTACCCTCGTTGGGAGGGCAGGAGGCTGCTAGGGCATCACTGAAGCGCAGCGCATCCTGCCCCAGCAGGACTGGAAACAGCAACCAGCCCACCCGGGCCAGGGGCACCTCCCATCGCTGCCCCAGGTAGACAAGGGGAGCCACGACCACGGGGCATCGTTCTTCGTGCCCGTGGAAGCATACAACCGTGGCGGTGCGGAGGACAGGCAAGCCTGGGGGCAAGAGATGGGACCACACCAGAGACAGCGAACTCCCACTGTCGACCAATGCCTGCAAGGCCTGGCCCCCCAGCATCACCAGGAGTAACCAGGTGGGAGGCCACCTTCCCACGGCTGAGGTCTGCAAGGTGCGTTCGTGGCCGAGGTCGCACTCCATAAGCGGACAGTCCCTCCTGAAGTGGCCCCACTGGCTTGTCTCACCCTGCCCGCTCGGGGTGGGCCCAGGCGTGTTGGGAAGGGGCCAAGGCGAGGCTCTGGGACTTCCGCTTGTCCCACTGCGGCCGAAAGTGGGGCGCGCCCTCCTGGACCGGGGTAAGGCCAGACTTGGCAAAGGCTTGCTAGGGGCGTGGCCCCCGCATCCCGGCCGTGGAGCCTCCTCTTTCGGTCTGGCGTCCCATCCTTCTGTGGCCTGGAAATTCTCCCAGAGCTCCTGGGCCTCCCGGAGCTTGGTCAGCTTCCAACAGGCCAGCCAGTGGCCCGTATGGGCGGGCACAATTTGCAGCAGCTGTTCGATGACTATCATCTCTACCACTCGCTTGCCATCTTTGGAGGCCGGTTGGAGCCAGCGGGTGGTGGCATCTTTCAGGGTCACGATTACCATCCGGGGGCGAGCCGGGTCCTGGATCCGGAAGGCACGGAATCGCCGGCGGTGGGACTTGGGCGTAACTTCCAAGTGGTCCAGTATGGTGGCCGTCACTTTTGTGTAGTCATTCGCGTCAGCCCGCTCCAACGCCTTCACGGCGGCCTGAGCCTCCCCCGTCAGGTACAGGCCCAGGATGTAGGCCCACTGGTTTTCTGGCCACTGGGCGGCCTCGGCGGCTCTTTCAAAGGCCTCTAGGTAGGCTTCAATCTCGTTGTCTGGCCCCAGTTTGGTGAGCAACGGCCAGGGCCTGCATTGCGGCCTGCCCCCACCTCCGGGCCCTGCCTGGGCAGGTCGAGTGAGCACTGCCTGTTGCAGCTCCCACACCAAGGTCGCCTGTGCTGCGTGCTGCTGCTGGGCCATGTCTCGTAACAGCTGGCTCTGGTGCTCGGCCAGCCATTGCCCAAACTGCGCGAAATCCATCTCAACGGAAGGCGGGTCGGGCTGTGTCAGTTGGGCTTTCACGGAGCCTTGGCTACTGTCCGATTCACTTGACTCTCCCGAGGCTTCTTCTGAGCTTGAGGACCCTTTCGGGACTCGCCCAACTCTCGCTCCCAGGGGCAACCAGCCGGGGGGGGGTAAGGAGGCGTGGAAGTGGCCTACCTAGCAGGTCTGTTGTGCCCACATTCTCCACCACGTTGTCAGGCTCCCCCTGGGTCCCGGGGACCTTCCCTCCAGTAGCCGTGGTGTCAGGAGGGTCCAAAGGGGGGGCACGGTACTGGGAGGCAGGCGGAGTCCCCGGGATAAGGAGACAGAGAGGCTTCAGAATGACAGGGGGTGGGGTTAATGTCACCCCTGTTGCCCCACTGCCCCATGCCTGGTTCGCTGGGTTCTCTCTCTTGCTCAAGCTCGGCTCTCTTCTCCTTGACACGCGTCTCCTCTCCAGCCCCTCCGTCCCTCCTCCCTTATATCCTCCGCCCGCTGCCCCAGTACCACCCGTGCTCCTCCCCGGTTCCACCTCCCCAGGCCCCACCCCCCTTGATAAGGTAGGACGCCCTCTTCGCGTCAGGGGTGTGTGCTCTTGTGCCGGCGGCGGCCTTGCCGGCCCGAGGGCCGCGCCGCCGACCATCTGGGGAGGGTTGCTCGTCTCTGCCATTTCCCGGGGCTCATGCCGACGGGGCCTAACTCGTCCTGACGTCCTCTCTGCGTCGCTCTCTGCCGGAGGGGGGCTGGGGCCCGTCCCAGGTGCCCCGCATCGGCCCGGTTTCTCGGGTGAGTGCTCGGGTGCGTCGCGGTGGGGGGGGCACGGCACGGCACGGGCCGCCAGGTCCGGGACACATTTACTCTACCTAGGTTATATGATGAGGACCCACCAAAGAGATACATGGACATATTGGACTCAAGGAATGAGCTTAAGCTGGAAGAAGATCTATCATGGTGGCAGAGAGTGCAGATAGAATCGAGATATGTTAAGGATAAGACTGGGTTCAATAAGAACCTTACAGAGATGGAAAAGATTTTGAGTGCACCAGAGGAGAAATTTATAAAGAAAATGTACATAATCCTTTTAAAAGAGATGATGGCAGATGAAATGGTTAAAAATAACATGATTCAATGGGCCCAGAATTTAGGCCATAGTATTGAACTTGAGCAATGGGAACAAATATAGAGTAAAAATGTTAAAATAACTAAAGCTGTTTCTTATAGAGAAAACGTGTATAAAATGTTTTACAGATGGTAAGTAACACCAGAGAGAATTGCGAAATATAATGATAAATGTGCTAATAAGTGTTGGAAGTGTGAAAATAAGACGGGGTCATTTTATCATATGTGGTGGACTTGTGAAGTTACTAAAAAATATTGGATATAGGTTCATAGGCTGATACAGAAAATTATAGGTAGGGCAATTCCATTTAAACCAGAGTTATTGCTTCTAGGTATACTACCTAAGGAGATGAACAGAGATGATCGATACTTAATAATATATTTGACGACTGCAGCCAGGATTTTATATGCAGAATATTGGAGGACTACCCAAACACTATTACAACAAGAATATATTGTTAAGATTCTAGAGGCGGCAGAGATGGATAAGCTGACTTTGACTATGAAAGTACATGCAGAATCCACTTTCCAGAACACTTGGTCACGATTTTATGAGTAGTACAATTTAAACGAGTAGAAGGGGTTAGAGTTAAAAGTATTTGTATAGTGTTTAGGAAAATTTGAATGGAGGTAGATTAAGTGTTATAAAAGATACTCACATAAAGGGAAAAGGTCATTAGAGTTAATAATAGATATGGCATACTGAAGATGATGTTTAAGTGTTAAAGATTACCCCCATATATGTTTTGTGTGGTGTTGTGCTATGTGTGTATTGTATTGTTTTGTTGTATTGTTGGAAAATTAAATAAAAGTCTGTCTCTTGGGGCAGGTGGAAAAAAAAAAGAGCCATCCTGTCTTACCCCGCTGGCAAGGTGTTTGCAAGGAATGGTTCATGTGGGTCCTGCCTCGGGGTGCTCACTGTAGGTCACGGGCTCCATTCCAGAGCCATGCTGGTTGCTGGCAGCAGGTTTGAGCCAGAGCCACCACCTCCGTTTTTGCGATCCATTCTCTCAAAGGTGGCAAAGCAGCAGTCGGGTCTGGGTGTTCGTTGTTGCACTGAGTGGGCTGGGCTTCGAGCTGTCCTGTAACTCACCCCGCTATGCGATCGTAGTGTACGGCTGCCCATGCCCACCCTTATCAGCACCTGACCTGATTTGAGCCATCAGTCGTTGAGGGATGCCGTGGGGTGGTTGTCCGTGATGGACTCGGGTTAGACCCAGCACATCACAGAGAGGCATTGCTAGCTTCTTCATTTGATGTCTCCTGCTCTAAATCTTATTTATTTAATTATTTATGTGGCTTCTAGCCTGCCCTACCCTGCAAACAGGCTCAAGGTGGGTTACAACAACATATAAACAATGTAATACAACCAATTAAAATATAATAAACAGTTTAAAATCAATATCTCAATTTATACTAATAAACTATTGTCGATGGCACCAATAATTCATCTGCTCCCGGAGGCTATCTATGTGTATGCAGGTAGCTGTAACTAAAACTGAGGGGAGATGGGGAGATGAAATCAATGCAAGATGGAAACAAGGCAGATGGAACAGAGCAGAAGACCAGGGGGAGGCCAATACAACTTGGATTTGCGTTGACATCTCTGTTTTACAGGCCCTGTGGAACTGTATTAAGTCCTGCAGGGCCCAGATCTCACTCAGGAGACGGCTCCACCAGGCCGGTGCCAGAGCTGAAAAAGCTGTGGCTCTGGTCGAGGCTGGGTGGACATCCTTCAGTCCAGGAATCACCAGAAGATGTTGATCTATGTGGCGAGCATCAGGGGTTCCCAATTTCAGTCAACTTCGAATTTCACTGAGGGGTGGTTTGTGACCAGAGAAAACTTATGCTTGGGAAGGGAGTGGGACTGTTCCTCCAACACTGGCCATCCCCTTCCAGTTGTACTGTTGGCAAGGAGAGTCCAGTGCGAGGCCAAGGCCAACACCCCCAGGCAAACCAACTGATTCCTAGTTCCCAGGGCAACGTGTCTTCCCTCAAATGGCTGCTTTCTTCACAAAGGCCATACAGTCCTCTCACATTGATCTCCTTTTGTCTACACCGCTTGCAGGGCAACTGGTTGCAGGACCCGCCATCCATCCCTCTCTCTCCTTGCCCCTGGGTTTTGGTCGTTTGTTGTTGTAGCAGTGCACTAAGGCACAGGGTCTGACTGTTGTCTCTCCCCACCCCCGTCAAGGTGATTGCCATGGCTGCATGGCCAAGATCTTCTCCATGGACTTGTCCTGAAGTTTGGGTGGTCTTTCTGTTTCCTTTCCTTTCCCTCTTTGTCTCTTTGCTCCCTTTGGGCCCCAACTCTCAGCCACCTCCCCTTGCATAAGGAGTGACTCCCAGCCACTAGACACCTCCACCTTTCACAGGCAGGGCACTTTCCAGGCCCAGACTATCGGGCCACTATCATGAACATGCGGTGCATGTGGGCAACCTTCAGGTGTGGGACACTGTGGCATCCTAGTCTGTGATGGCCTGGGGTCATCACAGCAACATGTCATCAACACATGTTACTGGTCAACTGTCATTGTCGACATAGCAAGGGGCTCCTGTCTGGAATCACCATGGCCTTTCAGTCCACCTGCTGGCAAGGTGATTACAGGCACAGCCAAATCCTTCTGGGGTGTTGGGGGGAGGATCAGACTGCATTCCAAAGGCAACCCTGGCTTCATTTTGCTTGGGGTGCATCACTTGGCTGAGTAAGGTCATCCCACTGGCAAGGGGTTTGTAGGGCATGGGCTTCAAAATCCAAGGTGACTGCAAGAGGATAGTGGCACACACATGACCAACCCTTCCCCAGAAGAGGATGCTGTTGGCAGTGGGTTCAAGCTGGAGTCCCCCTTAAATTTGTCATCTGTTCTCTCAAAGATGGCCAGCTGCAGCTGCCTGTAAAAAAAGGCAAGGTAGGAAGTGGGAGCTAAACTTCTGCACAAGACTTGTGTCAGACTCCTGCAACAATTAGTATCAACAACTTGCTTCTTTAGAAGAGAAATTTATTGATTAGTATTGGCAGAATGTGTCTACTTCAGGATCTGTGTTAAGACTAAAGGGAAAAGTGTGGGGTGAACAGTTATACAAGGTTTGAAAAGGGTCACTGGGCAGCAGGGAGCCAATCAAGGTAACAAGCGGGGCCCACCAGAATAAAACGGCCCCTTGTTCCCAGAGAGTGATGTTATATGATGTTACAACAAGGTCAGGCACATAGGCTATACAGATAAGGAGCATCACCCAGACTGCAGGATAGAGAAAGTACATTCCAAATAAACCATTCCCCCTTCCACACCAGCCTTCATGGCAGCAAGCTCACACCTTGTCCACAGAGGGAGGGTGGGCCTGGGGAGACGGAGCTACCCACAACTGTGCAAGTCACCCCAGGCAGGGCAGGAGTGTTGGCCCTGCCCTGTAGTCTTCTTGACCATGGTGGGAGGGTGGGCCTGGGGACACACAGCCACCTGCTGTGTGGGTGGCTCCCAGGCCCCAGGCAGGGCAGAAGGGTTGGCCTTGCCCCCTAATCATGTTGTGCATCTGCAGAGGGAGGGTGGTCCCAGGGAGATGTGTGGCTGGCTCCTGGGGAGGGCGGGAGGGTTGGCCCTGCTCTGGTCTGCCCTGCCCTGCCTTGCAATTCCATGCACTACAGCCACCTACTATGCTGGTGGCTCCCAGGCCATCTGGTTGTTGGAGAGAGGATAGGCCCAGCCAGGGACAAGTCCATCTGCAACAGTGCCAGCAACAGTTCTCGCCCGCATGGTGTTTTTTTTTTTGGGGGGGGGGTCCATCCCAGAGAGGTCTGCTGCAAGCTTGATACCTCCCCTCTACTAGGTCACATAGGGTCCATCCTGTCCATTCTATGGCCCAGAATCCACATTTGACAACAGTTTCCCAGAAAGCACTTTCCTGGGTGTGCCTTCTTTGGTGGGCTGTAACTTTGACATCCCACCCAAATCAGGGCATATGGGGGGCATCCTGGGGAGGTCCACCACAATTCTGATGCCTCTAGCTTGCACAGCTATACACTCCTGAACCCACGTTTGACATCTCCCTGAAAAGCACTTTCCTGGGGGCACCTTGTTTGGGTGTCTGTAATTTGGATGACTCAAGTCAGATCCACACATAATTTGTAAGGCATATAAAAGGGCATCCTGGGAAGGTCTGCTGAGAGTTTGATGCCTCTAGCTTGCACAGAGTCTGTTCTGTACACTCCAGAACCTGTGCCTGGTATCTCCCTGAAAAGCAGTTTCCTTTGGGCACCTGATTTGGGGGTCTGTAGCTCAGACCACCAAGTCCAATCTTCACCAAACTTGGTGGGCAGGTAGAGGAGCATCAGCTGGAGATGCCCTGCAATTTGGGGGTCTCTAGGACCCCAGGGCAGCACCCCAACAAATCCTGAACTTCCTGAACTGGTTCAGTTTGGCTGAGTGGCTGGTTTGGGTTCAGGATACATCCCAAACCTGACCTGGGTTTTCCTGGTTTGTGTCCATCCCTAGTCAGTATTGTCTGTTCTGATCGGCAGCAGCTCTCAGGGATCCTTCACATCATGTGTTACCTGTTCTTTGTTAACTGGTGGTGCCAGGGATTGAACTGGAGACCTTCTACATGCGAAACAGATGTTCTGCCACTGAGCTACAGCCCCACCTCACAAAGTGAAGTTCCTTTCTTTTGGGTCTATCCAGTTCAGTATTGCCTACTCTGCCAGGCAACAGCTCTGAAGGGTTTCAAGCTTTTACATCAATTACTACCTGACCCTTTTTGACTAGGGATCAAAACTGAGGTCTGGGATATGCCAAGCAAATGCTCTAGCCCAGAGCCACAGCCCCACCCAACTTACATCACTCATACACAATGTCAGGTTTGAAAGCAAGTAGATCCAAGCATTCTTTGGAGTAAGAAGGGCTTTATTGGAATACAGTGCTAAAACCCACAATGTAAAGGTTATTGTCAGGAATGGCGGGACAAGCTGCTCAAGCATGGTTATAGTGTGATGCAAAAGGCGACTAGCAAATGATCTGCAAGCGCACGCGTGGGAAACGCCCGGCAGGAGAGTTACTTAATGGGCGGGAGACGACTCCCTCCTCCCCTCGGCTTCACAGGAATGGAAAATTCTCATAGACTTAAGAATAGCCCAAAGCCTGCATTCAAGGCCACCGTGATAACACTGAGCAGCAGAAGAAGCTCCCACGTTACAGCTAGCATACCTATGCAAGTGCAAAAGCAGGGACGAGATAGGGAACACAGAACAATGGACACAGTGTGAAACATTAAACAACCATTACTGACACACAAAACCTCCACACAGCTGCATGTATCCAAGGCCGGCTCACTCACTAGGCGAACTAGACATTCGCCTAGGGCAGAGCCATCATGGGGGTGCTGAACTGAGCCCTCCCCCCGCCAAAAGCTGACCTGCCTGCCTGCCAAAGGGCCAGTGACTGGTGCCCATCCGCTTTCCTCCTGGCCCTCCTTGGGCCCTGCCAGCTTCCCCTTCCCATCTGTCTCTCTGGGGTGGACAGCCATAGGAGCAGGGCAGAAATGGGATGGTGGAAAAGCCCAGGGCATGTGGAAATCCCAAAACCTGCTGGACCCACCCCCTGACCCGCCCCCTGATCACCCTCCCTCCTTCCACCTGGGCCATGATCCTCCCTGCACATGGTCAGAGGCACCCCGCTGGCCCAGCAGCAGCTGGCTTCCCAGCCAGGGGAGAAGGGGGTGAACTGCAGGAGTATCGCCAGCGTTCCGAGGTAAGGCACACTGGCAGCGCCATGGAGCCGCACATCGGGGGAGGCTTGAGAAAAGCGGGTGCAGGGGCCCCTGTGGAGGTGGCAGCTATGGAGCCCTTGGAAGAGACTTGGATCCTGCGTGCGAAAAGCTGTCGGCCAGCCAAAAGGCAGGGGTGGCAGATTCTGTGCTTCGGACCGGCGGGGCTGCAGCAAGTTTTGCAGGGCATGCCGCCTCCAAAGAGCTGGGAGGTGCCACAGGCTGCCTTTCCTTGAGGGACATCAGCAGAGGCATGCCAGGCAGCGGGCACCTGCAGCTGCGCTCTCAGGCTGGGCAAGGCAGTGCTGCAGTGGCAGCAGGAGGCCTCCAGACCTGGAGCGGTGCCAGGGGAGCTTCTCCCGCCCACGGAACTGCCGGACTCTGGCAAAGCTCCCTCAGGAGGCTGGTGCATAGCCCGGCACCTCAAAGAAAGAGGCACACTACTCGACGTCAATAAATGTGCCTTCGAGCATGTGCAGAGTGGCTTTCTGGCACCCTTGGGCAACCTCCCCCTGCACCGCGGGAGAAGGGCAGGCTGAAGTCGGGTGCCTGTATCATGGGAACGGAGCTCCACTGGGCAGCAGAGGAGGCCTGGCAGGGAGAGGTGCCCGCCTGGCGTTTACTTGGAAGTGGAATGGTGCAGTCGGCCAGGCTGCAGGGGGGGGTCCTCCAGCCATGCTCTGGGAGATGCTGCGGGTGCAGAAGCCTAATTCCCCCTCCCAGAGACTACCCGCTAGGTAGGTCTCAGGATCGGGTGACAAGGTTTGCACCAGGGGTGGGGCGCCAGAAGGTATCCTTGCGTAGGGAGCAAAAAAAGCTGCATGTATCACAAATTATCTTTTATTTTTTTCCTGATATTGTAAACAAAAGTATACAGTATTTTTCAACTACTACAGAATATTTTATCATCTCTCTGTAACACAGTAATAAAAACTTCAGCTTTCCAAAGTGCTTTTACATTAGTTTCCTGATCAGAACTGTGCAAATTTGAATGGGAGGGAGTACAATTTGTGACCTAGGGTGTATCATTTGTATCTCCATGATAAAAAAAATGTAGTTTAATTAGATTGTTCCTAGTTCAACGGCTGTGGTTGTGATCCTGAAATCACTTACTCTGAAATGTTATCACGGAGAGCCTTTAGCATTTCATTAACCCCTTTTTCACTCAAGTTGCTTATATGCAATACATTCCATTTATTAATACTGCCTTGGTTTCAATTAACAAACAAAAATGTAACAGAGTCCCTTTTCCTTCTGTTTCAGTGTATCTGAGGAAGTGTGCGTGCACATGACAGCTTATGCTCAGAATAAAACTCTGTTGGTCTTAAAGCTGCCACTGAACTCATACTTTGTTCTTTTCCTCCCTTCATTCTTTATATTTTGTATATATTAAATAGACTGAACACCAGAGGGCAGCAAAATAAAAAACAGGAAGATGGGAGAAAATTTCACCCCCCCAACCCTGATAAATATAGATGATGAGATGATGATGATGAGGATGATGAGGATGATGATGGATAAACAAGTGTATACGTTCCTCTTAGCTAGCATAGATCTAGATCATCTCTCTTCTTCCAAAAGTGGAGAAATAAAAGATGGAAACAAATTAAGGATATAATGAATTCTTTTTCTTTAAATGTAGAAAAAAGTTTTTTTCTGAGGATCTGAGGTAATTAAGGCTGTAGAAACTTAAAAGCAAAGTCAAAGGTTCTGAGGTCTCTTTCCATTTCTTTTGTAAGAAAATACTTTTTATACGTAAGACATCCACACACACACCCCCAAACACATACACACACAGGTAAAGAACATTTTCAAAAATGTATGGATAAAAAAATAAGTGTGATTCTTTTTCCATAGGTGAACAAATAAGATAACAGCAACTTCACACACTCTTATAAGGAGAGAAGAAATTTAGAAAAGGATTCTGCACACTGTATTTACCTGAAAGGAAGGCGTCCCTGGAGGTAAGATGATCCCCTGACACAAAGGTTATACACAAAGGTGGGCTTTTTTTAATTACTGTACATAACCCAACTTGTAGGTGAATTTACGACATTCCCCTCTTGATGGCATGGGAGTGGGAATCGTAGCCTTCCTTTCAGGTATCGAGAGTATTTGATATCTCCCAAATGCTATCAGATTGTGCAAAAACAGAGGGAGGTTGGAGAAGTGAGACCATTGGCAAACAAGGGTTTGGAGGACCAAGGGTGATTCAGACATCACTGGGTGATCTGGACCGGAAAGGCATGGTGGACGAGACACACCCACAGCAAATGGTCCACAGTACTTTCTGGATCTCCTGGTTTCTGAAAGCATAGATTACTGGGTTGATCATAGAATTGTAAGTGGCAGGAAGAACTGTCATGTAGGTATAGAAAGCAGGGTAGGTGTAATCTCCCAGCAGGCAATAAATGGCAAAGGGCAACCAGCAGGAAGCAAAAGTTCCCAGGATGACAGCCAAGGTAGAGATGCCTTTCCTGGTGGTGACGTAGTGCGAGGTGGCCAGGAACTGTCTCTGGAGGGCAATCTGTTGGGCATGCCTGCAGACAATCTTGCAAATCTGCACATAGAGTTGCAACATGATGGCGAAGACCATGAAGAACGATACAGAGAGGATGATGAGGTTGTTCTTGGTCAAGGGCTTGACAACACTGCAGGCGGAGACTTCCTTCAGGCAGTTCCAGCCCATGACAGGCAAGAGCCCAAAGGAGATGGAGATACCCCAGGTGATGATGAGCATCATGTACGTCCTGGTGACAGTCCTTTCGGAATAGTAGGTCAGGGCATTGTAAAGGGATAAGTAACGATCAATGGTGATGGCCAATAGGCTACCCACACTGGCCGTGAATGAGCTTACCAGGAGTCCCACTGTGATGAGATTCACCACCTGGGACTGGATGCAGTAAATGAAGGCAAAATGGAAGATAAGGCCCAGGCCAGCCAAGAGGTCAGCCGTGGCCAAGCTCCCGATCAGCAGGAACATCGGCATCCGGAAGGCAGGGGTGTAAAATATTATGGCCACCACAACAGCATTCTCACAGGAAATGATGGTCCCGGAAACACAAAGCACCACATCCCAAGGATTCAAAGGAAGAGGAGGAGCCTCAGAGAGATACAAAGAGTCATCAGTGGCATTGCCGGACAAGAACCACCCTTGCTGTTCATTGGTGATATTGGAGGGCACGTCTTCTTTCATGGTGTCTCCCTGTGACCTGCCGCAGCAGAACAACACCCAGTTAGCCTCAACCAAACCAGGATGGGGCTCAGGGGAGTATGGGTGGATGAGGGGAATCTCTGAACTGATTCCAGCTTTTCTAATAGTAGAATTGAGGCAAACTGTCCTAAATGACTTTTTACCTACAAAACTTGGTCGTATTGAGACAAGTGCCATAAAGGCTCAGTGGTGCTGTACAAGGAAAACAATACAGGTAGATTTCACACCTGCTTTGCATGTGATTGCTACATGTTTGCTATCAGTGGTCCCTGGTGGGATATTTCTGGCTCCCTTCACCTTTTGTTTGCATTCTGTTTCAAATAAAAACTATCAGTGTAAACCCACTCACACTGTTATCGCTGGTCGGTGTATACTTCCCCAGGTTACATCATGATTTCGTAGCTGGAGTGTCAGTCTTTTAGAACGCCCCTCCCTCCAACACACTTAAACCCACTTGCTTTTCCACAGCTGACTGGGGATGAAGCCTGTAAAATGGGGATGGGTACCAGAAAATCTGATTCATCTAATTGCAGTTTAGGTTAACAGGAAGGATGGTTTACGGATCTTTAAAGGTTGTGATCTGTCAGTTACCCCTGGGTGTTTGCTATGGAATGGATGGTTACAAAAACCATAGCACCGAGGCTTGCTTTCCTTCCTGGTTTTTCAACCATTATCTACAGATTCCCACCCATCCATCCAGGTGCTGTGCCTTATAAAAATCTGCAGGAAAGGGATCTGAGGTCTTGCTTGAAACCCCCAGTGGGGGAAGCGGAGGGAGGGGGAGAAAGAGTTCATGCTTCTAAGTCCCTTCCCACCCACCCCCCGCCGCAAGGTCTCAGATCCTGCTTTTGCCCCCCAGTTTGGCCCCCCTCCACTTGGGGCTTTGATGCAGGGAAGGCTGGTTCTCCTTGGGATGTCAAGGACGTCCAGGGGAGGGGTACTCACCCCGTGTGGTCTTCCCGAAGGGAAGTCTGCGCATTCAATCCAGCTGGACCCTTCGGGGGGGGCGGGGGTCTGCCTGCGAGTCCGATTGGAGTCTGCTTCGCGCTTGGCTCACTGCAGCGGCCTCGGATCCTGCCGCTTCCCAGGGCTGCGGACCTGCAGCCGCGTTTCCAGCTGCAGCGTCGCTGGCTGCGGAGTTATAGTGAAGCCCCTTTTTGGAGGGTGACTCACGCGTAAGTCTGGGCTCGGGCAGCTCCTCTGCCTTGGTTGGTCTTTGCTCCTAGGTGACGTCAATGGGAGGCGGGAGCCAATCACCTGGCGGGCTGGGACAAGTACGCGCAGTGTGCGGCGTAGTAATAGGGACTGGAGAATTCCATTCATAAAAAAAAGAGAGAGAAAACGCAGCACGGCCGGCGCCTTTGATGGATAACCGTCAGGTGCCTTCCTCCCCCGCCCACTCAGTCCTTCCAAACTCCTCTGCGGGGAAAAGGATGGAGGTGGGAGAGGGCTGGCGAAGGAAAAGCCCCCCTTGCTGTGCCTCTGGATTCCCCAAGAAGGATGCATCATGCGCCAAGGACACCGTGAAGGTGCTTGGTTGGCTTGAGGAGCGACCTATATAGAATGATGGGCCTGGGAGGCAGGGTGGTGGTGGTGATGGAACCCACTGGTGTCAGAAGAGAGCCCTCATGACCTAGTGTAGGCATCAGCACCCAGTGTGTTGTAGTGGTTAGAATGTCAGACTAGGATCTGGGAGACTCAGGTGCGAATCCCCACTCTGCCCTAAAAGCTTGCTGGGGTGACCTGGGGCAAGTCTCACACTCTCCACCTAACCTACCTCACAGAGTTGATGTAAGGATAAAATGGATGAAAGGAGAATGTTGTAAGCAGGATATAAATGAAGTAAACAAATAATAAGAATTAACATGCCAAACAACAAAAATTCAGGGTAAGGAAGAGCCAGTATTTAAAAGCCCATATATTTCAAAAAGCACCTTTAACATTACTGATAATTGGTGTGTTGATTAGTAAGTAATCCATAAAGTTTCCACAGCCCAAATGCAGGTTCTTGTGAATCCTTTATCAGGAAGTGGGACACACAAG
Source organism: Gekko gecko (assembly GCA_029375565.1). Lineage (NCBI taxonomy): Eukaryota > Metazoa > Chordata > Lepidosauria > Squamata > Gekkonidae > Gekko > Gekko gecko. Next base: position 208,085,266 of record JAPDNY010000005.1, on the reverse strand, counting down.
GTCTCATAGATTCCCCTCTATCATTTCCCTTTCTGTGAATGCATCTAAGAAGCCCTTTAGTCCAATAAAATCTTTTCCTACCATTCCCTTTACATCCTGGTTATTCTAGCATCTCACCTGCTTCTCCAATAGATCTTAACTAAGAATGCACTTTTAAAGAGCCAAGTTTTGTTCATATGAAGCCACACTTGTCTTTAGATCCATTTGCTGCAGACTGCCTAGTAGTGCATTTTTTTAGCCTTCTTCCAAGGAGCTCAGGCAAGGTATATGGTTTGTCCTTCCCCCATCAAATGTCATCAAATATCTGGTTTGTATATTATTGTGGAGAGCAGGGAATGTTGCAATGGTTTCCTTTGTTCCCTTAGACAGAACTCACACGACAAACTCAGGATAGCTGAGATACCACTGAAATCCATTTGACTGTCAATCCATTCCAGAAAGTTGGCATAAGTGCATTTCCAACTGTTTCCCCCATTTTAACATGTGCATTTAATACTGCACATTTGAAACCACCTTTCTGTTTTTCAAAGGTGTTCAAGCACATTTAAAACTGCTGATTTGATTTTCTCACATGCACATGAATGGTGGAAACAGGACCATAACTTGGGTGCGCCCAATGAAGCTGATGGGGAATAGATTCAGGCCAGAAAGGAGGACATATTTCTTTACTCAATGAGTAATTCAATTGTGGGATTTGCTCCCAGTGGACATAGTCATGGGCATGAGCATAGGTGGCTTTAAAAAGGATCAGACAGATTCATGGAAGAGAGATCCATCATGGTTACTAAAGGGAGCCTCCATATCCAGAGACAGTCAATCTCTGAATGCCTGTGCTTAGGAGGCAACATCAGAGAAAGGGCTTGGCCTCTATACCTCGTTTGTTTACCCTCCAAGGCAACTGGTTGGCTGCTGTTTGAAATAGGATGCTGGATTCGATGGAGCACTGGTCTGATCCTGCAGGGCTGTTTTGATATTCTTATGCCATAGTTCCAACTGGTCCATCTAGCTGACAGGAACTGGGGCAAAACTATTACAGGATGGGTAGGCCACACCCATCCCATTTTCTGTTACTCACTGCAGTGCTGATGTGGGGAGAAAAGTACCTCTCCACTTTCTTCTTGAACATGAAAACTACTTCCTTTTGGGGGCTTTGGCCATACTGTCATGGTGCCATTTAGATTTTAGTGGGTTTCACTGCAACTTACAACAAACTTGCAGGTTTGTGTCAGAAAAGCCTTTGATTCAATTTTATTAATTTGGAGGTGATATTATTTGCTTTTTGTACCATGAGTTTTTTGTTATCATGAGTTTTTGGGCAACCAGTCACTCTGGGCTGATGTGTTATTTGCCTTTTTCAGCCGCTGCTGTCTATTCATCAATACATGCACCCTGCTTCATTTGCATTATATTTTCTATGATACGAAAGAGGGAACCTGGCAGCTGGAATCTACCATGGTGTTTTGTGCTTTCTTTCCCTGGCTACAATGAAAAAAGAAAAGGGATGGTGGAAAAGCCCAGGACATGTGGAAATCCCAAAACCCATTAGTCTGTGGGGCACTCCTAGTGGCAGTATATATACAAAACTCCTGAAAGGGGAAGAGCTGTGGCTCAGGGACAGAGCATCTGCATCGCATGCAAAAGGTCCCCAAGTTCCACCCCTTGCATTTCCGGTTGTAAGGGGCAGGTAGCAGGTGATGTGAAAGACCTCAGCCTGAGACCTTGGAGAGCCTCTTTCAGTCAGAGTAGACAAGACTGATCTTGGTAGACCAAAGGCTGACTCAGGATAAGGCAATTTCATGTATTCACATTCATAGGAAGGGAATGTGGCTCAGTTGTAGAGCATCTGTTTTGCATGTGGAAGGTTCCAGTTTCAATCTGTGGCATCCCCATCTAAAAGGATCAGGTAGGGTGTTGGATGAATGCCTCTTCAACTTGGCAAGAGGTCTATTTATTTTTGTAATCTGGCATTTGTATGCCAATACAAAACCTAGTAGGATAGGCTCTTGGAGTACTAGTATAATATTCTGGCAAGGGTTGGCCCAAGACATTGTGACACCTGAAGCAGAAACCTGCATAATGTGGTGTAGAAGTTAAAGTATCAGGCTAGGATCTGGGAGACCTAAGTTCAGATCTACCCTCTGCCATGGAAGCTTGCTGAGTGACTTTGAGCCAATCACAAACTTTCAGCCTAGCATAGCTCAGAGGGTTGTTGGGAGGATCAAATGGAGAAGAGAATGATGAAAGCAGCTTCAGGTCCCCATCGGAGGCAAAGGCAGGCCATAAATGAAGCAAATAAATCAGTTGGGAATTGCTCCTGCAGAAGCCTGATTGCCTGGCTCACATTTATTTCTAGGGAGCCAGTGTGGTTTAGCAGTGAAATTGTCAGATTAGGCCCAGGGAGGCCTGGATCCAAATCCCTTCTCAGCCATGAAGCTCCCTTGGCCCACTTTCTCAACATCACCTACCTTACAGGGTTGTTGTGAAGATAAAAAAGAGGACAATGTAGGCCAACTTGAGTTTCTTGGTGGAAGGGTGGAATAAAAATATACTAGGAAGATATATTTCTGTGGCACTGTGGCAGTGGTGATTACACCCAAGGATTATCAGAGCTGTTGGCCTCCAACTCTTATTTACTTAATTAATACATCATTCTTCTTTCCCCCATTTTGTCCTCTGAACAACAACTTTTTGAGGTAGGTTAGTATGAAAGTGTTTTACTGGTCCAAGATCACCTGGCAAGCTTCCATGGGAGAGTTGGATTTGAACCTCCTCACCCAGATTGCCCAGAGGTATGGGCTGGGGTGTCATCAATATGTGGATGACACCCAGCTCTATCTGATGTTGGGCAGCCAGTCGGACTCCAACCCAGAAGACCTCCACCAGGCTTTGCAAGCTGTGGCTGGGTGGCTCAGGCTGAGCCGGCTGAGCCGGCGAAGACAGAGGTCCTGTGCTTGGGTCAGGTTGGTCTGGGGTTGGGGCTCCCACTTCCGACCTTCAGTGGGGCAACTTTGGTGCCAGCGCCGGAGGTTAGGAGGTTGGGAGTGCTCCTGGACCCCGCTTTAACTATGGGAGCCCAGGTGGCAACCACTGCCAGATCGGCCTTTTACCATCTTCAGCTGATTCGGCAGTTGGTCCCTTTCCTTGACCACGATGACCTGACCACGGTGATCCATGCAATGGTCACCTCAAGACTAGACTACTGTAATGCTCTCTACATGGGCTGCCTTTGGTGCAAATCCGGAGGCTGCAGCTAGTGCAGAACGCTGCAGCCAGGCTGTTGGTGGGCATCCCTAGATGGGAGCACATCCAGCCTGTGCTGAAAGCATTACACTGGCTGCCTATAGCGTACCAGATTCACTTCAAAGTGCTAGTGCTTACCTTTAAAGCCCTATATGGCCAGGGTCTGACATACCTGAGGGACCGCCTTTCCCCACATATGCCCCAAAGAGCACTTCGGTCAGGGACACAACATCGCCTGGTAATCCCAGGCCCCAGGGAGGCCAGGCTTGCTACAACCAGGGCCAGGTCCTTTTCAGTGGTGGCTCCTACCTGGTGCAATGAGCTCCCGAAGGAGATCATGGCCCTGTGGGACCTTGTTCAGTTCTGCAGGGCCTGTAAGACAGAGCTGCAGGGCCTGTAAGACGCCAGGCTTTTGAGTTGGAGCCACCACTACCTCTACTGCTATTGCTACCATCTGCAGTAGATGTAAGGAACGGCCGATGAAGATCAATCTTGCCTCGCTGTGATCAATATCGCCAGATGGGGCTGAATAACATCATGTGGCAGCCTTTTGTGAAACTGATCCCATCTGGTTGAGGTTTGTTTAATTGCTGAGCACTTTAATGTGGAATGTTTTATCTGTTTTTATGCTGTTTTATCCTTGGCATATGGTTGCCCCATTGTGAGCCGTCCTGAGACCGTTCGCGGGGAGGGTGGGGTAAAAATGGAATGAATAAATAAATAAATAAACCTCAGTCTCCTGGATCCTAGTCCAACATTTTGACCCCTGCACCCCCACACACACACTATTAATACAACAGTTGTCACACAACACTTTTATCACTGAATTTAATTTCTGAAGGCCAGAACCCTAGAGTCATTCTTTTTTTTTAATAGGTTTTTTTTTTAATTTTCTATATATTACACAATATCTTTTGTCTCCTTACTTTACATAACTCAATAAGTTCCCCCCTCCCTCTCTCTACCCCTTGTTTGTTGATCTTTTATTCACAACCACGGGCACAAAGTCTGAATCTTCCACCGAATGTCCTGTCTTCCTTCCACTGTTATCCACTTTAGATAGGTCTTCCATCTCGCTTTAATTTCTTCGGCTTTATCCTCCCATGTGGTCTTCTGGCGCAATTTCTCAATGATGTCCGACTGCACAAAATCAAACAAATAAGTGTGCCAGGTATCTAATGTCCATTTGCTCTTATCTTTCCAGCCCAGAGCTATCACTGCCTTGCCTGCTAACACCATAGCTTTGAGTATAGCCTGGGTTTCCTTATTGACTGCCTTATTTCCTAATATACCCATTAACATTAGTTTAAAGTCTACATTCAATGAGATTCTACATATTTTCTTTATAATTTGTATTATTTTTGACCAAAAGACTCTCACCTCTGGACATTCCCACCACATATGGGAGAACCAACCCTTAAATTGTTTACAGTGCCAACACATAGAACTCGATCCCGGAAACATGTTTGCTATCTGCGCTGGTGTTTTATACCACTTTGTGAAAAATTTATGTTTCAGTTCATTAAATTTAATAATTTTGGTTTCTTCTATTCCCTTCATTATTCTATTTGCATCGTTTTCCGATATCTGGCCTTCCTTACACCATGTTTTCTGTAAATAAAGTATCGCCTTATCTTTATTGGATAACATTTTCTTGTAAATATATCCTGCTAATCCTTGTTTAAATTTTTGCATCCTATTATGTATTTCTTCAATTGGTTCTTCTGTCCAAATATTTCCTTTTTCATTAACTTCCTTAATCATTCTGTAAAGGCCTGTAATTTTTAACCAATATTGCTTGCCTATCTCCTCGATTAATTCCTGTGCTGGTTTTAGAGTGCCTCCTCTAAATAAGTCTCTTAGCCTATAATATCCCTTTGATCTCAGGAGTTCGCACCATTTATTTTCTTCTGTTTCGTTATAGAGGGACTTTAGTAGTGCCCATTTTGAGGTTCTTTTAAGCCATGAGGGCTGCCACTTGTTCCACACTGTTAGTGTTGAATACCTAGGTCCCTTAACTTGTATAAGATCTTTATTTGTCATTTTGGAGAATACCCCAAAACTCCCTATGTTATTATTGATTTCGTTCTCAAAACTCACCCATTTTAGTCCCTCTCCATCGCCTATCTCCAGTATCGATTTTATTTGGAAGGCTTCGTAATAGCTAATCAGGTCAGGGACTCCCCATCCCAACTCTGATCTATGGCTATAAATTATCTTTCTCTGTATTCTGCATTTTTTACTACCAAAAATCCATTCCTTAATCACTCTGTTCCATTGGTCTAGTTTTTTGGTATACATTCCTAGAGGTATTGTCTGAAAGAGGTATATTAATCTTGGCAGCCAAAACATTTTAACACTTTTTATTCTAGTAGATATATTCATTATTTTATTTTTCCACTTTTTCATATCTTTTTCTATTTTCTTCCAGACCTTGTTATAATTGTTCTCTGCTATTTTATCAATATTCTTCTGTAGTACAATGCCTAAATATCTGAATTTTTGGTGCCCATTCCAATATTAGTAATCCCATGTATTTGTTCCCTTTCCTCTTTAGTCACATTAAGATACATAATTTCTGATTTAGCCATGTTCACCTTCAGTCCTGAACATTTTTCGAAGTCCTCTAATATAACTTTTATTTCTTTTACTGCCTCTTTGGGGTTTGTCATAGCGATTATGATGTCATCGGCAAATAAATTGATTTTCATTTCTTCTTTCTTTACCCTGTATCCTTCCACCCTTGCAGAATTTCTTATTCTTTCAGCTAGCTGTTCTATTGCTAGTATAAATAGGAGGGGCGAGAGCGGGCATCCTTGCCGGACTCCTCTTTGAATCTTGAGGGGTTGTGAGTGTTCTTCGTTAACTCTCACCACTGCTGTCCCTTCTCTGTACATTTCTTGGATCGCTTTTATATATGGCTCCCCCATCTCGTATTTAGTCATTACCTGCCACAGAAAATCCTGGGAGGGTGTATCGAATGCTTTGTAGACATCTAATTTCAAGAGGCCTAGCTTTTTTTTGTGGCCATGTTGTAATACATTTATAATATTCCTTATGGGGTGGGCTATATTCCTGTCTTTTACAAATCCATATTGGTCCTCCTTTATTATGTTAGGTATGATCTTCTTTAATCTATTTGCCAATATTTTTGCAAAGATTTTATAATCCTGATTTAGTAAACTAATAGGTCTATATGAGCCCACTTCCTCTGGGGCTTTATGTGGTTTAGGGATTACCACTATTTCTGATTGCCTCCACGAATCTGGGGCTTTTTTCCCTTTCAATATTCCATTAAATACCTCTTGGAGCTCTGGGGCCAATATGTCTACCATCTCCTTATAGAATTCACTTGTGAAACCGTTTAGGCCTGGGGATTTGCCCTTTTTCAATTCTTTAATTACATCCTTTATCTCCTGTAGTGTTATTTCCTCCCTTAACATAATTTTATCATTTTCTTTAAGTGTTGTTCTTATATCTTCCTCATATATGACTATGTCCTTTTCTTTATACAGCTCTTTATAAAAGGTCTCGAAGGCTTTTACTATATCTTTTGAGTTGCCAGTTCTTTGGCCATTCACTTTTATATTTTCTATCTTTTGCCTTACCTTCCTGTTTTTCAAATAGTTAGCTAACCTTCTGGCCGAATTAATACTATTTCTATGGAAGTCATTTCTTACCATTGCTTCTCTCTTCCATAATGTAACTGAGTCCAACTCATCTAATTGTTTTTTAATTGTTGTTATCTGACTCTGTACTTTTAAATCATGATTGTTGATTTGTTCCTTTTGCAACCTCTCCAGTTCCTGAATTTTAGATTGTCTTTTTAGATAGCGTTCTCTTTTGATGAACTTTTCCTTATTTATGCAGTGTCCCCTTATCACCGCCTTTGCGGCATCCCACAGGGTATTAGTTGGGACAGTCCCTCTATTCTCCTCAAAATATAATCTTATCTGCTCCATCATATAGCTCCTATCTTCCTCTTTAGCCATTATTAAATTATTGTACCTCCAAGTTCTACTTTTTGGTTTTTGATTACCTTCTATTTCTATAGTGATTGGTGCATGATCCGATATCCAGATTGGGTGCATTGTAATTTTTTTTATAGTCAGGTTGCTGCTTTTTTCTACAATTATGTAATCTATGCATGATGGGGTTTTGTGCCGGCTGGATACATGGGTGGGTTTTGGCTGCTGTCCTATCAATTCAAGTACTTCCCTCAACCCCCAATCTCCTATTTTAATTGCCTTATTTTTGGTCAGATCCATGTTCAAATCTCCTGTCATAATTAATTCTCCCTCTGCGAATTGCTTAGTTTTTTTAACTAGCCTGGCTAAAAATTTCTTTTGTCCTTTATTGGGTGCATATATATTTACCAATGTAAATTTCTTCCCTCTAATCTGAATTTAGCCATCACATATCTCCCTTCCCTGTCTGTCTTTCTTTCTAGTACCTCTACTCTAAGTTTCTTATGAGTCATTATTGCCACTCCTCTGGCCTTGGTGTGGCTCCTAGCTTCCGCTAACATCATCCAGGTCGAGTCTTTTAGCAAAGGCTTGTTATCATTTCTTTTCTTATGTGTTTCCTGTAAACACAGAACATCAGTTTTTTGCTCTCTTGCCAACTTGGCTATCCTATATCGTTTCATTTCTGATGTTAAACCATTGACATTCAGTGATAAAAATTTTATTGTTTTATCCATATCCCACATCAATTAAGGCTTGACATCTCGTGGCTGTGAAAAATTTGAATGGTTAATTAGTTTACCCTTCCCCTTCCCTCCCCCTCCCCCCGTGGTTGAGAGTAAAGGTGGAAAGAAAATCTCTTCCCCTCTCTCCCCTGCATGGGGTGCACGCATCCTCCCTCCTCCTCCTTCTTGATACTTTAAAAAATGATAATACTATTAATAGTCATTAGCTCAATCAATAAAGGTATACTTCCCTTAATTGGTTATCGGGAGCTGGTCCTGAGGCGTTTCCTCCTCTCTCTGAAGTTCCTTCGTCGCCATCTTCAGGAACCCCCGATTCCTCTTCCATTTCTTGCTCTCCCATATCGTCTGTGTTGATACCTAATTGTTTAAGTAGTTCCTTTGCCTCTGTAGTGTTCCTTGCCATAAGTCGCTTTCCTTCCCGAAATATAATTATCGAGGATGGATAGCCCCATGAAAATTTAACGTTGTTTGCATAAAGCTTTTGGGCAAAGGGGCGCATGAGGTTTTTTTTCCTTAAGGTCTCTTGACAAAAGTCTTGTCTCACCCAGACTTTTCTTCCTCTAAAAGTCAGGTCTTTCCTCTTCTTTAGTGCCGTATATATTTGTTGTTGAATTTTCTCTCTGGCAAATTTAATTATTACATCTCTAGGGGCCCCGCCCCTCCCATTCCTTTGTAGCCGATGCACTCTCTCAACATCCTCTGTTTTTATTTCTACTTCGTTTGTCTGCATCCACTGTATTAGAGACTCCTCCAATTTATTTACGGAAATTTCTTCAGATATCCCTGATAAAATAAGGTTAGCTCTCCTGTTTCTGTCTGACAAGTCATTTATTTGGCGGTTCAGAGCGGTTATTTTTTGCTCATTAGCTTCAGCAAGCTCTTTGGCTGTTGTAGCTGTCTGCTTTATAAAAGCTATTTCTGTGCCTATTTTGCTAATTTCTCCACGTAGTGAGATTAACTCACTACTAATTTTTTCTTGAAAGGCAAGGACTGTATTTTGGAGTCCTGCAATTTGTTCAGATAGGTCCTTAATTGTCTTCGCCATATCTGGTTCAAAGCTTTGGGAGCGGCCTTAAGAATCTCAAGGCTTTCCTTTCTAGCACAGCAATAAATTAGTTTCTTACCACTCTGAAGTTGTTCTAGCCAGCTGCTTCCTGGTTATCAGCCTCTTATCTGGGTTTGCATAGTATTTACAAACTTTGAGCTATAAATTCTTTAGTTCGAAGGAGGAGCTCGGAGGAAACACAGCCGGCTTGGTTTAACGCATGCGTGCAACCGCGAACCCTAGAATCATTCTTATGCATTAGGATACCCTTATGCTATACGTACAGGGCCGGCTCACTCACTAGGTGAACTAGGCATTCGCCTAGAGCATGCCGGCCCTTAGGGGCGCCAAAAACCCCACCCCCGCCAAAAAACCCGCCCCTTCCCTGGCTTGCTGGCATGCTCCGCAGCTGCAGGGCATGCAGGCAAGCTGGCACTCAGCAGAAGAGATGGGGGTTTAAACCCCTGCCCCTTCCCTGGCTTGCCGGCATGCCCCACAGCTGCAGGGCGCACACACAAGCCGGCGCTCAGTGTAAGAGACCAGCTTGTGGTGCCCTCCCCCATCTCCAGGCTCCACCGGGTGGTTGGCATTGCCAGGGGGCACGGGCGCCACAAGCTGGCCTCGCTTAGGGCACCCAGACACCTCGGGCTTGCTCTGTATACATTATATAGATCTTCAGTGTAAGCCACTGTCTCTTACTACAAAGATCCAGGGCTAAATTCTCTCTTTGTGGAACATACAAACATCTGTTTAAAATAACTCCTCTGGGAATTGAGGTGAGGGGATCTTTCAAAACAGAAGTGTCCTAATTTTGTTTATGATAGATCATCTGCCTTGTGTGTCTCTCTCTTTGTGTGTGCGTGCATACAACTGTGAATATGCCACTTTAGCAAATGAAATGCATTTCTCTTCCCTTGCTATAGCACATCTTTTTCCAGAAGAATATCAAACAGTACAAGTTATATAATAGTCAACTGCAAGCCACACATGCGTAATTAGATCCCACCAGAGAATGCAGGCAGGCAATGGAAGGAGCACTCTTTGAAGTATTTTGGGAGCAACATTTAGAGCTCCCCCTGTGCATAACAGATATACTTTTGCCTTGAAATAACACCAGGGCTCTATGCTTGATCCAGCTGAGGGTGGTACCACAGATTTATTTACAAGGCCACCAGCTACAAGCCTCTCATCCCTGGTCCGAGGGCTGAAGTTTGTGACTGCACTGGAATGGCTGGTGAGTGAGGAGCTGTCTGTGGTGCTGAATATCTTTCCCTGACACTGAAGGCATTACCAGCTCCAGGAATGACCTTACCATGAAACCATGGCTTTAGTTGGTAAATCAGAGGGAGAACAATCTGCTTTTGCTCCACTCTCACCCCCCCCCCAATACTGTGGCTGCAAGGAGACCTTGTTCCCTCAAGTATTTAGCCTTTCAACTTCCTGTTCAAAGCAAATGTGTATATATTATTTTCTTTCTGAATTGTGTACAGAGAAATGTAGAGTTAAAAGTCTGTAATTAAAGGTATTTTTCCACCAACATATACAGTCTAAAAACAAGGGAGTGGTGTGGAAAATAGTAGAATCAGGAATCTCTGAGACTCAGGAACCAAGAACAGTAAAGGGACCCTTGGAAGGGGGAGAGCAGTGAGGTCCATAAAAAAAAAAATCAAACTGGGCATCAGTGCCACTGTGGCTTACCTCATGGTGTATTAGTATAGCTCTCAGTTGGAAGCGGAGGCTGTGTTTGTGTATGTAAGAGTGGGAAGGTACCATAAGGATGAGGTATCAATTAGCAATGAATTTTGGGGGGGTATTGTTTCAATTTGCAGCCATTTTCATTTTTATTGTACACTTTTTAAAAATATACATCCCACAGTTGCCAGCCATTTAGCTCTCAAGGAGACTAAATTTTTTTGAATAACAAGAAGTTTGCAGTTCAGGAACAAAACTTACTTTAACTGTGAAGTGGTTCCCACTCTATGCCAATCACATATGCCAAATTCAGGCTGCACCAGACCAGGCAGGAGTCTCTACATAGTCAGAGGACTACCCAGACAGGTAGAAACATGGTTTTGTAAATTAAACTAAGGGGGAGAAGAGGCTGGTGAGGATGGGATTTGCTTTAAAAGGTAGTGCATATTTAGAGCAGCTGCCAATTCAGAGATTAGGGTCCAGGGTCTCCACCCCATGTCCTGGATAACAGAGATGCATCAGTCATGGTTTCACAGTCCCTGGGCATGTGGGGCCTATTTCAGATCATGACTGTGGAGCTCCCACAATTTACACCTTTGCACTATTTTTTTTAACCTGAAATGGTCTGGCTATTTGGTATGTTGGGAAACCTTCAAGTGTATATGTTGAAGGGGGGAAAGAGAGAGTGGGAGGGAAAAGGAGACTGTCTAGGCTCCAAGGAGTGCATAGAATCCTGGAGGGAAAGATTTGGGGAGATGGTGTTGAACATCGTTCCCCTCTCTTCAAAGGCCTTCAGCACTTTCTGTTTCTAAATGTAATGTAATGTAAGTGACATAAGTAAATTAAAGTCACATAACTATATAATAAAAACAGACATTGTAAATAAATAAAGAGCAAGATGCAAGAAGAAATTCAGCACAATCCCATGGCTTGTGTGGTTCTTATCCTGACCATCAAGTGTTTTAAACCCTGCAATTTAGAAGGGGAGAAATAGTGAGGGTTAAATGCCTCCTTCCCTCCCAGCATTTGTCTGCACAATAGTTCCCTAAGCAAGTTGCTTTTAAAACAAAAATCAAAAGCCATCAGATTATTTTTGTACAGAGTATGTGCTTTGGACCCAAGGCCTTCCAGGGAGTGCCATGGCTGCGCAGAGATTTGAATCCATCCATCATTGGTTGCTGTAGCTATAACAGTCTTTTGCAACTGGATTTTCCTATGTGGCTGAGACAACTCCAATTGCCATTGACTGCTATAATGCAATACCCAATGATGTGTGGATGTGGGCACCAGCTGTATTGTCAAGGCCTATCTTAGCCCAGCCTGCAGTTGAGAAGGCTCCTCAGAGGATGAAGAACTCCCCACTACATCTGAGGCTTCATGCACCCCAGAAGGGGCACACCAGCCTCTCCAACAGTCAGCTCACAATCAAATTCCTTTGGCATAGCAGACTGGGAATCCACTGAGTGGACTGGTCCACTTATGAAATCTCCAGAGTCTCCTCCAGGAGCAGAGAAGGCAGAGAGTCAGAGAAGCACATGCTTGGTAGCTCAGACATACACACTCCAGTCTCTCTCAGGAGAAAGATGCAACTCTGCAGATCTTGGCAGGATTAGGGACTCAGCCCTGGCTACTGGAAAGGGTGGGTCACTCAGCTCCCTGTATCACCCTGGGGAGGTTCCTAGTCTGCAACTCCTGCCATGGTCACAGGATCTTGCCTGCCTATTTCTTGCCTGTCTGTCTGCCTGCTTGTTTTCCTCTTGAGCCTTGCTGCCCAGTTTGCCAGGAAGAGAACTAGACTTGTGCAAGCCCAGTGCTCCTTTGATTACACCACACAGACTCCTACATGGACACATGAGATTGATAGGAGGCCAGTCAGCTCTCTCTGACTTGCTCTGCCAGCCCCAGTTTCTCTGTGCCTCATCTGTGCTCAACTGGATGGGTGCGTGTGAAAAGTTCTTGATTGTGAAGGTGTGGTGTGATGATAGCAAAACCCTGGGATATTCTACCTTGTAGGTTCAGGTAAGGGCATGGGATGTTGGAGGAAGGAGAATACCTCTGTCTGTGTTGCGACCCAACTGTACATGTATCTGATGAACCGAGCTACGCAAAAGTTCATATTGAAATAAGTGCTCTTTAGCCTTTACAGTGCTCCCAGAGTTTTATTTTATTTTACCCAACTATACGTTCAGCAAAAAAACACACCCTCATATGTTAGAATCCTTTTGAGACCTTACTATTTCTGACTGCTAGCAAGAGACTGGATTTCTAAAAATGTCATGTAATAAACACAGAAAACTCACATCAGGGCAAAGCCAAAAAGCCTTTACTCTTGATGATTTTGTTTTGTTTTCTTTTGTACAGGCAGTCAAGAGACCTGTTATCTGAACAACCTGAGCCTCCTGGGAGTTGGTTACAGTGCAGGACAGATAGGTGAACTGGAAGTAGGATACCTACACACCATTCCTCAGAGGATATGTCACCCCAAAGATTTTTCTGGACACATTGCTCAGTCTTATTAAAACATTGTTGTTTAGAAGAGTACAACGGAAAGACTTTTGGGGAAGGAGAAATTTGCTCAGTTTTGTTAATAGCCTTCTTTCATCAAGGTTTAGAGTATCCAGTTCTCCTTTCCTCCATTTTATCAACCCTGTGAGGTTGCTGAGGCTGAGAGTGTGTGACTGGCCCACGGTCAACCAGTGAGCTTCTGTGGCAAAGCGGGCATTTGAGCTGGGAGTCTTCCAGGTCCTTGTCGAATGCTCTAACCATTGCATCGCACTGGCTTTAAAAAAGCCAAAACAGCAATATGAATTGTGCCTCGAAATGCTATCTATTTTCATGACCCCTTTCCCCATAAAAACAGGTTCCATTCCTGCTGATGCTCCTGAACAGCCATGGGAGCAGCCCCAGGTAGAGCAAATGGCAGTTGTTTAGCTTTGAAGTTACAAAAGCCTTGAATGATGATCACTAAGCCCAGCAAGATGGCAACAGCTGTCCCATCACATGTGGGTAAAGAAAGGCAGCTTTGGCCACTGTGGTAACCAGGGCAGAAAGGCAAACCTCTGATTCTTGTCAACTGGGATGTGGTCTGTTCCAAGCACCTACAATCAATTGCCACAATAAAAGTGTAGAATTTAGCACCAAGCATCTCAGAATCATGGCAGTCATCATTAATGATAGACAAATAAGTTGCTTGTCCTCATGGCTGCAAAGATACATGGAAGCCTTAGCTAGTATCTTGGTGACCTGAGTTCAAGTCTCTATTCTGCCACAAAACTTACTGGGTGTTCTTGGGCTACATGCTCTCAAGGTGACCTATCTCACAGGGTAATTGCTGTGGGAATAAAATGAAGGAGAGATGCAGGTGTGCTGCCCTGAGCTCCTTGGAGGGTTAAGAATACATATTGAGAGAGAAAAGCCAGCTGCTATTGTACGTGTGCAATCCCTCCCCCCATGCTAGTGAAACTGGAATAATTCATGCAAAACATACAAGCCAGTGTGGTATCCTGGTCAGAGTGTCAAACTACCCTGAATCTTGGAGACCCAGGTTTGAATGTTCACCCTGCCATGGAAGATGATCTTGAGTCAGTCAAATATCCTCAGCCTAACCTACTTCACAGGGTGGTTGTGAGGATAAAATGAAGGGCAGGACTCGTATTATGCCACTTTGGGGAGTACAAATGAAGTAAGCAAGTATAGGTAAGCAATTTGCAGCCACTTGCTTCTTGATCACAAATAGCACTTAATGTTTTCTCAGATCATAGGCTGATGTCACCTTTTCCTATCCTGAAGAACTTTTTCTTCTCTGTTGCTATTCCCCCCACTGCCTCTTAAGTAATCAAATACCCTGGAGAGAAGTAAGTCCTGCTTTATCCCCCCTCCTTTAAATCTCTTAACAACTGTTTTGCTTCTGAAAATAGTAACAGTAACTCCCTCCTGTAATTTACTTATTTTCTCGAGGCTGACACTCAGTACCAACATTTCCAGAGTTGTGTGTATCATTTTAAGGGGCTGCCCCATATGCAGTAACATTGATGCTTTGCAAAAATGGAATGGATAACCACATCTTAAGCTGCAGTCTGCAGAAGCAGTCTCACTGGCAATGGAGTATCTGCATGGGAGTTTTCTGTGGACTTCCCTGCACCAGGCACATTTTCCCTACACTTGTCTCCATTCCAGGGCTTTTTGAAAGACTGGTGACTGCAAGAGCCTCACAATGCCACTGCAATCAGTTATTCACCCCACCCTGAAGTCCTCCCTTGCTGAAGACAGGGAAATGGCAACTGCAAAGGGCCTGATGTGGGCAGGACCTTTGAAAATGCAAACTTTCCCGCCCAGAAGGCATGCTACACTTTGACTTTCTGGGAAAAAAAGAAAAGGAAACAAAGTAGGTTTGGGAAAGATCAGAGCAAAGCAAAGGAAAACCTGGACATAGGACAGAGGATGAAGTCAGGTGGAAGCTTCTCCCCAAAAGTAATCCAGTTTGGAAGCTAGGGTGGAGCAAACCTCCATGTGGATGTTCACAAAAAATAACCCCCAAAGTCTTGGGAGGCTGGTTGGGGCAGGCAGAAAGACTTGGAAGTTGCCTAGTGGAGGGTGTGTGTGTGTAAAGGCGGGTCTCCTCCGCTCAGGTTTAGTTCTCTGCCCTCCGGGGTACACCGGAGCTCTTATACCAAACGCTTTCTGCCGAATCGGTCCCTGAGTTCCAAGCAATCTTATGCACTTTGATCTAATGCTGCTTGTGATAGAGCATTCCTCCAGCCCATTTCCTTGTTTAAATTGCAGACTGTCTCATCGTTACCCCCCCCTCCAGCACTCTCCACAGCCTCCCTGTGGGAGGGAAATTGCGCTGCTCTGACCAGGTGATGGCTCAGGTGCACTTCAGACTCCGGAGAGAGAAAGAGACATTCAAGAGGACACCCGCCGTCGCGGTCTTAAACGCGGCAATTAAACGTAACTCACTGCAGAAGATGAATCGCCGGAAAGGAGGGCATTAAGTCCCAGCTGCTGGTGGGCATGCGTGAAGCATCGCGGTTCTGGGGATTTCGATCTGGCTGCATCCCTCTCCGGATGAATGGGTCCCCCCCTCCGCCCGGGAGGCTGTTTGTTCACGAGGGCTGCCTCGGCGATTTCGCCGGGCCTGGATGCTCCCGGTTGGTGGTTCAGGTTGAGGAGGGGGCGGGAGGGGGGCGGCGGGGCGGGAGGGGGTGGGCGGGCCTCTGTGGCAGGCAGCCGGGGAGGGCGAGCAGAGCGCAGGGCGCGCGTGCTTGGCTTCTCTGACCAGCCGGGCTGCTTTGGCGTCTTCGGTGACTCAGCGCGAGTAGGCTGGAGGGGTGATTCAGCGCTCTGCAGAGACCGCCGCCTGCTGTCTCTGGGCGCAGCACAAAGGCTCTCTCCAGCCGGCGAGGCGCATTGCCTGTCCTGACCCTTCCAGGAGACCCGACTTTTCAGTTCATCCTCTGAAATCGTGAGGGAGGCGGCCTCTGCATAGTTTGTTTCGGTGCGTATCCCCGGGTAGTCCCCCAGCCTTCCTCCTCTCAGAATCCGTCTACACGTGCAGCAGAACCAGGTCCTAGGTCCTTAATATTTCAGACTACATGTGGGGTTGCTCCCTCTAAGCTGTGGAGTCCTGTGAGCAAAAATTCTACTTTGTGAGCTACTGGCATTAAAGTTGCCAGCGAGCCATTTGGCTACTGCATAAATTAGCTTGCTCTGGAGCCATCCTTCCTGGGCTAAGACAGAAATGTGTGAGCTGGAGGCTAAAAACCTGTGAGCCAGCTCACACTAACTCATTTTAGAGGGAACACTGGGTGGATGTCTGGCTTTTTTGAAACCCCCCCCATCTCAATTTTGTTAAATGGCTTGCCTTTAAAAACTTAGTATCTGGGAATAAATTTTAGCCTGGAACTCTGGTTGTTGTTTTGCTAGTTTTCTGTGTGCAAGGAGGTACTGCTTCCCTCACAGGAGAGCTGGTGTAACAGGTCGGATTCACCCCCCAACCAGAGTAACCCCGGGATTACTCTGGCCTAGCCTAGAATAACCCCGGCGGGCCTCTGGCCTAGGCCAGAGTAACCTGGGGGGTTAATCCAGACTAACCCCTGCCAGACAAACCTCTGCCGGGCCACGCCAGAGTTACTCCAACTGCACAACACAACAACCTGTAACCCCGGGTCAAAGTAACCCCTCAGGTGTAAAGTTGCCTATGCCAAACTGGCAAATCCAAACCTGGGTCCCCGATATAGAGTGGTAAGTTAAATGTCATTGTGACCAGCACAGTGTCAGCTTCTGAGGGTTTGAGGTAAATGAGAAACTTGTCAGCCAATCTGAGATTCCTCTGGGTAGTGAAGAACAGGGTATGAATCCAATCTCATTAGTCAACAGAGCCCGGCAGAGGTTTGTCTGGCAGAGGTTAGTCTGGATTATTCTGGATATTCTGGATTAGTCTGGATTATTCTAGGATAGGCCAGAGTAACCCCGGGGTTACTCTGCCCGGGGGGTGAATCCGGCCTGTTACACCGGTTAAAGCCAAAGATGCCCCCACTGGCATCTGATGCGGAGCAACCCAGGCCAGGGCCGGCCCTAGGGTTCTTTGCGCCCTAGGCGGGGCTCTGTCTGGCGCCCCCCAGTATCGGGGGTTGAGAGCTGGGCTGCAGCTTGGGAGGGCCGGGGGGAGGGGGGGAGAGAGAAGCCGCGCCGCCTGCCCACCCTGCGGCCCAGCCCGGGAACCTCTCCTCTGCCTGGAGCCCACCGCTGCCAGAGGAGGAGGAGACCGTGAAAGCGGCAGCAGCGGTGGGCGTTGGGGGGGAGGAGAGAAGCTTGGAAGGGCCGTCAAGGGGGGAAGACGGAGCAAGGCACGCGCGGAGCAGCACCCCCCGCCCCCTGCCCCGGCACTCAGTTCCAGGGCACGGAGAGCGGCGCTCCACGCGCGCGTCCTGCCCAGCCCAGCCCAGCCCAGCCCTGCAGCTGCGTGGTCTGTCCCCACCTCCCTCCCTCCCTCCTGCACACCTCTAGCAATGGCTTGGCTGGGCTCGGGAGCGGCCGGTCAGTCTGTGGCCGGTGGCTTCTCGGTGGCGGGGCCCCTCCCCCCCGGCTCAGAGCAGCTTGATGGAGTTGTGCCCGCCACCGAGGGTGAGGGACAGTGCCTCTGAGTTGGCACAGAGTTCCACCGGCAGCCAGGTGGCTTTCCCCTTGCCTTGGGGAACCCAACCCCGCGCCCCCTCTCCGGGTAGGCTTTCTGGCAGGGGCAGGGGGGCGCCACTCTGGGCTCTCTCCTCCCACGCAGCTGCTCCAACACAGCAGTCAGCGGGTTCCTGACCATGCTGCCCATGGTGTTTGACCCAGGTAAGGGATTCTGTTAGTGGGACTGGTCATTCTGTGCAGGGAGGGGAAGGGAGGGGGCTGACTGAGTGCCCCTTCCCTCGGAGCCCTGAGTGCCCTCCTCCCTCCGGAAGCCGGCGTTGGGAGGGAAGGGGCAGGGGTTCTAACCCACGCCCCTTCCCTCCCAGCGCCGGCTTCTGGAGGGAGGAAGGCGCTCAGGGCGGGGAAGCTCCGCTGTCGCCTCCTGCGCCCCACTGGGGCCCTCTTCGGCGGCAGCAAGGAGGCGGCGGGGAGGGGGGGCTTTTTGCAGGGGGGCGCAGTTTGGCGCCCCTGTGGCCGGCACGCTCTAGGCGAGCGCCTAGCTCGCCTAGTGGGCGAGCCGGCCCTGGCCCAGGCAAACACACATCTGCTAATTCTGCAAGAGGTATAGATAAATTCCTTGGGGATAGATAAAAAAGGCAAAGGCACTTAGAGTTATGTTGTCAAAGGCTTTCATGGCTGGAGTTCATTAGTTGCTGTAGATTTGCCGGGTTGTGTGGCCGTGATTATCTTTCCCCTTGGCAGAAAACCACTTCTGTTTTCCTGAACCCTGCAGAGAATCTCCACAGAAATGCTGCCCATGGTGTTTGACCCAGGTAAGGGATTCTGTTCGTGGGACTGGTCATTCTGTGCAGGGATCAGGTCTTGTGGGATAAGGAAGCCACATGAAATAAAATGTCTACTGTGTGGAACCATTTCCATTTTCTGCCATGGAAGGGGAGTGGCTGCAGCAACCCCCACACCTCTGTGATGCAAAGGATAAACACACCAGAAATCCTTAGCACCATGGAAAAAGGGTAGGGTATAAGAATAAAAACTTGGTGTGAGTGATTTGAACCCTGCCTCATACCTTGAATAACCCTTTGTTGGTCTTAAAGGTGCCACTGGACTCTAAATTTGTTCTACTGCTTCAGCCAATCTAAGAGAGCTTCCCTGAGGTTGAACATACTATCCCTGCAGGGTCAGCCTGCAAGAATCTTATCCCTGCTGCTGCTGACTGCAGTGTTTTCTTATCCCTCTCAATGTTCCTGTGATTCTATGCACAGCTGAAAGGAATGTAGTCACTGCACAAACATGTATGGTCATGAGTATAAAGGTATAGAAAGAGTGATTATCTTTATTTATCAAGATACTTGTACCCCACTTTTCTCCCCAATGGGGATGCAAAATGGTTTATAATATTGTTCTCCATTCCTCACAACTAAAAAACCCAATGAAGTAGGTTAGGCTTAGAGAGTGTGACAAGCCCAAGGGCACCCAGCAAATTTCCACTGCGGAGTGGGGGATCTGAACCTGGGTCCCTCAATTTCTAATCTAATCACTGTCCCAGACTGGCTGTATAAGGAAATATAGTAAGAAAATGGCAGATCCTGGGGCTGTTAACATAAGGAACAGAGGGGCTTCCGGTCGGAGTAAAATGGCGAACTGACGCACCTTGCAATTGTGCAGGGTGGACGGTGGCTTCTTCCAACAGTTTGGGCATTTACATTGCCCAATGCAGCCTCCCCCAGGCAGGGGGTCGATAAGCAAGCATTGAGGACCAAGTGAGAGTTGAGATTGGTGTGTATAAGTCTCGAAGGAGGCTTGTTTACGCTTTGATCCCCTCTCAGAAGCAGGCGTATGCAAGAGAGCACTAAAGAAGCCAACCGGGGTGGGAATCCAGCTTAAATTCGTCATTTCCCAACCTCTTAAGAAAGAGAGTTGAGTCGAAAGTGAGAAGAAGCGATGTGAAGCTCCAAGATAAACATGCAAGGTAACATAAACAATTTGCTTACCGGAATGGAGATCTAGCGAAAATTGAAAAAGGTGGATAAGCGTAAAAGAATTAATCTTGACTATTCGGGCCATTGAGGATTTGAGAAGAGTTTGTCAAAGTGAGCAATTTGAGAAAAATAGACATTGTTTAACATTCCTGTGGTTAGAAAGAGCTGGAGCGGAATCTAAGACTGAAACTAATGAGAGAAATCGCGAGACTAAGGTGTTGCAACTATCTGTGTCCGGCTAGTACTGTGTATAAAGACTAGAGTGGCTTCCGGAGGACTGTAAAAGCAGCAGAACAAAGTTTCTGGTAGGAAGGATTTGGAGGCAGACAGGAAACAGGAAGTTCAAGAAGAGCCTACTCTAGCCAAAAAACCATAGAGAAATTGTGCCCGCCATTTTTAGGAAGACTGAACTTTAAAATCGAATTTTATCACTGGAATTGCTTCAAAAGAGTGGCAAAAATGCAACGATTCAAGAGAAGACAAAAAGAGGACCCGGATTATATGAATTTGGACTAATTTTAGAAACTTCAAAACGGATCCAAAACAGCGACAAAGGGCCGCTTCGTCCGTGAGTCCAAGTATGGCAGGGAAGGAAAAAAGAGAGTGGCAAGCTGCAATGGAGTCAATGGAAAAGAGAATGCTGGAGGCGATTCAAGGATTGGTGAAACAGATAGAACAACAGTTAGAAAAGCAAATGGAAAAACAGCTGGAGCAGTTAGAAGAAGTCCAAGAAAAGAATGTGATAGCTCTCAAAGAATTGGTGGTAGCAGAGGTGGTGGTAATTACAAAAGAAGTGGCAGATAGAGCCAAGTGCAAGGTCTGGTATTAAAATTGACCGAATTAGAGCAAAAAACACAAGATATAGACAAAAAAATGGAAACAGCTCTTCAGGAAAATCATAAATTGGAGGCAATGATGGAGTATAGAGTGATGTTAGACCATCTGAGGCTAAGAGGGATTGAAGAAAAGGCTGATGAAGATATATGTATGGTAGTGACGACTGCTTTGATGGAGTATCTGGGAGAAGATCAAGAAGAATTGGAGTCTGATTTTGACTTGATTTATAGAGTAAATTCAGCATATGCTCAGAGAAAGAACTTGCCAAGAGATGTTATTGTGCAATTTGTAACAAGGAAGATGAAGGAGGATACTTTCAAAAAACAATTTTCACAACCATTGGAAATCGATGCCAAAAAGATTATAATAATGAGAGAACTCCCAAGAATGATCTTGCAAGAAAGAAAGGAATATAAAAAGCTGGTAGACAAATTGAAGCAGCTAACCATCAGGTTTAGATGGGAAATACCATATGGTCTGTCTTTTACCTACAATGCGAAGAGACATACGATCAAGATTCTGGGAGATATGTATAGGTTCAAAGCAGAAAATGTAGAAGATTTTGGAGATATTTAAAGTCGACATGATGGATTATAAATTGTTATCGTGGAATGTAAACGGACTTAATTCACCCTCTAAAAGAAAATTAGTAAATTATTGGTTGCAAAAACAAAAGGCTAATATTATCTGCTTGCAAGAAACTCATATTAGAAAACGGGACAATAAGTATTTGATTAACAAAAAATTAGGAGAAGAATTTTATTCACTGGCAGAAAAAAAAAATAAGAGAGTTGTGACCTATGTAAACAAAGAATTGGACCCAAAACAAATTTTTAGCAATAAAGATGGGAGATATATTGGAGTGGAAATTACAATGCTTCAGAAAAAGACTTTGGTGGTTAACTTGTATGCGCCTAATGGAGCTAAAGAAATTTTTTTTAAAGACTTGACGAACGAATTGGATCCAGTGAATTATGAGCAGTTAATTTTGGCAGGGGATTTTAATGGTACAGTTAATAATAAATTGGAGAGAAAATCTGAAAAGAAGGACGAGAAGGTTGGGAAATTACCAAAAATTTTCTTTAAATTGATGGAACAAGAGAAACTAGAAGATGTTTGGAGAAAATGGAATCCTAAAGACTTTACTTTTTATTCCAATCGTCACAATTCTTTTTCCAGAATAGATATGATTTGGATGTCAGGTGAAATGGCATCAAAAACCCAGAAAGTGGAGATTTTGCCAAAGACTAATTCTGATCACAACCGGGTGATTTGGACGTTAAAAGAAAAACCTAAACAGTTTCATTGGAGAATAAATGAAAATCTATTGGATAAGAAGAAAATAATTGAGATATTACGTAAGGAGACTCAGTCATTCTTTCAATTGAATTTGAATCAAAACGTTAAAATACAGACTGTTTGGGATACATACAA
This sequence comes from Gekko gecko, assembly GCA_029375565.1. NCBI lineage: Eukaryota > Metazoa > Chordata > Lepidosauria > Squamata > Gekkonidae > Gekko > Gekko gecko. The sequence continues at coordinate 208,063,191 of JAPDNY010000005.1, read as the reverse complement.
GGCTGTGATGAGAGGATTACTTATATCGTTGAACGTGGCGGATAAGAAGCAGAATATAAAGCAGCAAAAGGAGTTGCAAGAAAGAATTCAGCAAAAAGAAAAAGAATTGAAGAAGAGACCTGGAAAAAAGAAAATTATTAAAGAAATTCCAATTTTACAAGAGCAATTGAACATGATACTTAATTGGGAACTTTATTGGAACTTAAAGAAATTACAACAAAAATCCTTTGAAGGAGCAAATAAACCAGGAAAATTTCTGGCATGGCAATTGAAAAATCAAAGAGAGAAAAGGTTAATAAACAAGATTATTGAAGAAGGTAAAGAAATTGTGGGTATGAATGGCTTAAAAAGAGTTTTTTTAAGTATTATGCGAAGTTATTTCAAAAAAAGAATATAGACTCTGAAAAAATTTAAAAATATTTGGATATGATAGAAATTCCAAAGATTGGAATAAAAATTAAGGAAATGTTGAATGGTCCAATCCAAAAAGAAGAAGTTTATAAGGCAATAGAAGATGCTAAATTGGGGAAAGCTCCAGGCCCAGATGGATTTACAGTGAAATTTTATAAAAAGTTAAAAGATGAACTAACCCCAACGTTAGAACTTCTAGCAAATGAGATACAGGCACCAGATCTTTTGTGGGGGGAGTGCACTGGGAGCTAACTCCGGGAGCTCAGGACCCAAGCCCCACCCCCAGCCGGCGTCCCGGGGAGTCTTTCAGGCAGCCGAATGTCAATTTCAGCTCCATTATATCCTATGGGCCATTGAAGTCAATGGTGAAAACATGGGGTATATTCTGGGGGCTGGAGGGAAGGGGGTTTGAAGGAGAGACTCCAAACCCACAGGGTAGCTGGCGGAGCCTCTCCCCAAGATACCCACCAAGTTTCAAGAACATTGGACCAAGGGGTCCAATTCTATGGGCCCCCAAACAGGTTGCCGCTATTCCCTCCATTGTTCTCTATGGTGGGCCCATAGAATTGGACCCCCTGATCCAATGTTCTGGATATTATCCCCTTTATTGTTTATCTGAGTTTTGGAGGTACTGTTGGCAAAGATAAGAGAAGATAAGGATATAAGGGGACATACAATCGGAGGTTTTACGTATAAATATACGGCATTTGTGGACGATGTAATGTTTTTGATTGAAGATCCAGTAATTAATTTACCATTGTTGATGGAAAAGATCAAGGAATTTGAGATTTGGTGGGATTTTACGTCAATAAGAACAAAACAAAGGTGTTGTGCAAAAATATGACAAAAGAGAAACAGCAGGAATTGCAAGAATCAATACAATGTGAAGTGGTAAAAAAAACAAAATATTTAGGAATTGAGTTGACAATGAAGAACATAGATCTTTTTAAGAACAACTATGAAAAGATTTGGAGTAAAATTCAACAAGATATAAAAAATGGGACACTTTGAATCTGTCATTAATGGGAAGAATTTCAGTGGTTAAGATGAATATTTTACCGTGTTTAATGTTTTTATTTCAGACGATTCCGATAGTGAAGGACTGTAAAGTAATGAACTCATGGCAGAAAGAAATTTCAAAATTTGTCTGGGCTGAAAGAAAACCGAGGATTAAAATGAAGATTCTATGTGATGCAAAGGAAAGAGGAGGATTCCAACTTCCTAATTTTAGACTGTATCATGATGTGGTGTGTTTGACTTGGTTGGCTCAATGGGTTAATTTGGACAATAGAAAAACATTGGCATTAGAAGGACATGGCTGTAAATTTGGTTGGCACGCTTATTTATGGTATGACAAATGCAAAATTTTTTCAAACACCACTTCATAAGAAGATCATTGTTTATGACCTGGATGAGATATAAAAGATTTTTTTTTTGATGCAAACCACTATGGATAGTACCGGCTGAAGTAATTAAACCACTTTTGAGACATAAAGGTGAAGATTGGATACCTTATAGAGATATTTTGATGGTAGAAGGGAACAGTTTTGCAATGAGAGCTAGAGAGGAACTGAAATTTGAATATGATTGGTTAAACTACAGACAGATTTATGATTTATTTAAGGCTGACAAAAAGAGATATGGCTTCAGGAAGAAGAATAATGAAATTGAAAATGTGTGGGTGGAAGAGGGGGAAAAATGATTTCAAAAATGTATAAAGTTTTATTAAAATGGTATACTGAGGATGAGATTGTAAAAGAACAGATGGTAAAAAGGGCTATAAATGTAAATAGAGAAATAGATATGTCAGCTTGGGAGGGGTTGTGGAAAAAGTCAATCAAAATTTCTACATGTGTCAATGTGAAAGAAAATTGTTATAAAATGATGTATAGGTGGTATATGACACCTAAAAATGCTAAAATGAATGAGAACATGTCTAACAAATGTTGGAAGTGTAAAAAAAGGAAGACTCATTTTATCATATGTGGTGGACTTGTGATAAAGCGGTAGCCTATTGGACAGAGATTCATAATGAAATTCAGAAGATTCTGAAGTGTACCTTGAAAAAACAACCTGAAATGTTACTTTTGGGTTTGAAAATGGAAAAGATAAACCCCCCAAAAAGAAAATTGTTGTGGTATCTGATTACAACAGCAAGAATGACTTTTGCCCAATTTTGGAAGCAAAAAAAATTCCAGAAAAATGGGATTGGATAAAGATGATGCTTTTTATGGCAGAAATGGAGAAACTGACAAAGAAGCTTAACGGTAGAGAAGATGAAGAATTTTTTATAGAATGGAAAGAGTTTAAAGACTATCTCGAAATGAACTGGGATGTAAGAAATAAGTTACTCTGCTTTGATAACTATTTAGAATAGAAAAAAGAAAGTAATGATTGACAATTAGTTAAAGTGTTACCTAAGGGTTAGACTATATGTATCAATACGTTTTAAAGCAAGAATTGAATATGGGATAAGTTTTTATTGTTGCTGAATATTGCATGAAACAATAAGTGGGGCGGAGCATCGCTGGAAGCCTGGGGGGAGGGGATAAATGAAAAGAATGTATTCAAAAGAACTTTGAGATATGGAGCATGTTAATATATCCTGTTAATAAAAGTTTTATTAAGAAAAACATAAGGAACAGAGGCACATTAATGACCCTAAGATATCACCCCTATTCCTTTTAAACCAAACTCTGATGAGACCCATTGAAGGCAGCATGGTGTAGTGGTTAGAGTGCTGGACAAGGGCTCTGTTTCACATCCCCACTCATGCCATGGAAGCTTGCTGGGTGACCTTGGGTCAGTCACACACTCTTGGCCTGGCCTGCCTCACATGGCTTTTGTGAGGATAAAATGGAGAAAGTGAGAAAGTTATAAGATGCTTTGGGTCTCTGTTTAAGAGAAAGGTGAGGTACAAATTAAGCAAATAATAAATTAATCTGATGTTCTTCGTATTACAGTGAGGTCATTCTTGGAGTGTGTCTTTATTTCAAACTTGTACCAGTCTACCAGTCCTGTCTTCCCCCAAGGATCCTAGGAATTTGAGTTTAGTGAACGTGCTGAACATTCTCCTTGGGAGATCCCTGGCCTCTACCACCACAGAATGACGGTTTCCAGAATTCCTTGGAGAGAAACATGACTATTTGTTTCTGTGGCATAAAGATGACCCTCTATTGTAGGAAGTCTGTAATCAAGCATTCTTATCAACATAGCCAGAGGATCATTATGATGCCTGCAAGCATTCATAGAAAATAAGTGTTGAAAACTAAACAAAATCTCCTTGTAAAGAGGCAGTGCATCCTAGAATATGGGATTATAGGGAGCCGGCAGTGATTATTGTGCCTTGTTTATGAGTGCATAGAGGCATCTGACCTGTGGGTGCTGGAAACTGGGCCCTTCTATTTCTTTCAGAAATGTATATCCTGCAGAGTTCTGCTCCAGGCAGCTAACAAGCAAGACCAATACCACAACATTATATAAAACTAGGGAGCAAAGCCCGTTCTGGTGGAAGACAGCAGACCCTAGAAACGAAGGGAGGGAGGTGGAAGGGAGAGAGGGTTGGAGAAAGAAAGGAAGAAAGGAAGGAAGGAAGAGGGGGAAGAGTGAAAGAAAGGAGAGAGGAAGAAAGGAAAGGGGGAAAAGGAAGGGAAAAGGGGCAGAAGGCCTTTACTGTCACCAGAGAAGGCCTTTTCTGTCCCCCACACACCATCCCCTGGGCCTTCTATGGGGGCAGTAGGCAGTGTGTGTGGGAAATGGCCTTCTCTGGGCCTACTGCCCCCATAGAAGGCCCAGGGGATGGCATGTGAGGGACGGAAAAGGCCTTCTCTGGGCCTACTGCCCCCATAGAAGGCCCAGTGGATTGCGTGTGGGGACGGAAAAGGCTTTCTCTGGGCCTACTGCCCCCATATAAGGCCCAGGGGATGGCGTGCGGGGACGGAAAAGGCCTTCTCTGGGCCTAGTGCCCCCATAGAAGGCCCAGGGGACGTCGTGTGGGGGACAGAAAAGGCCTTCTCTGGGCCTAGTGCCCCCATAGAAGGCCCAGGGGATGTTGTGTGGGGGCAGAAAAGGCCTTCTCTGGGCCTAGTGCCCCCATAGAAGGCCCAGCGGATGGCGTGTGGGGGAGGAAATGGCCTTCTCTAGGCCAAGTGCCCCCAGAGAAGGCTCAGGGGATGGCGTGTGGGGGATGGAAAAGACCTTCTCTGGGCCTACTGCCCCCATAGAAGACCCAGGGGATGGCGTGTAGGGATGGAAAAGGCCTTCTCTGGGCCTAGTACCCCATAGAAGGCCCAGGGGATGGCGTGTAGGGATGGAAATGGCCTTCTCTGGGCCTAATGCCCCATAGAAGGCCCAGGGGATGGCATGTGGGGACGGAAAAGGCCTTCTCTGGGCCTACTGCCCCCATAAAAGGCCCAGGGGACGGAGTGTGGTGAAGGAAAAATCCATTTCTGGGCCTAGTGCCCCCATAGAAGACCCAGGGGGATGGCATGTGGGTGGCGGAAAAGGCCTTCTCTGGGCCTAGTGCACCCATAGAAGGCCCAGGGGATGGCGTGTGGGGTGCGGAAAAGGCCTTCTCTGGGCCTAGTGCCCACATAGAAGGCCCAGGGAACGCCGTGGGGGTCAGAAAAGGCCTTCTCTGGGCCTAGTGCCCCCATACAAGGCCCAGGGGATGTCGTGTGGGTGGCGGAAAAGGCCTTCTCTGGGCCTACTGCTCCCTTAGAAGGCCCAGGGGATGGCGTGTGGGTGGTGGAAAAGACCTTATCTGGGCCTACTGCCCCCATAGAAAAACCAGAGGATGGCGTGTGGGGGACGGAAAATGGCTACTCTGGGCCTAGTGCCCCCATAGAAGGTCCAGGGGATGGCATGTGGGGACGGAAAACGCCTTCTCTGGGCCTAGTGCCCCCATACAAGGCCCCGGGAATGGCGTGTGGGGAGCGGAAAAGGCCTTCTCTGGGCCTAGTGCCCCCATAGAAGGCCCAGGGGATGGCGTGTGGGGACGGAAAAGGCCTTATCTGGACGTACAGCCCCCAGAGAAGGCTCAGGGGATGGCGTGTGGGGGATGGAAAAGACCTTCTCTGGGCCTACTGCCCCCATAGAACACCCAGGGGATGGCGTGTGGGGGCGGAAAAGGCCTTCTCTGGGCCTAGTGCCCCCATAGAAGGCCCAGAGGATGGCGTGTGGGGACGGAAAAGGCCTTATCTGGACGTACAGCCCCCAAAGAAGGCCCAGGGGACGGCGTGTGGGGGGTGGAAAAGGCCTTCTCTGGGCCTAATGCCCCCATAGAAGGCCCAGGTGATGGCGTGTGGGAGGCAGAAAAGGCCTTCTCTTGGCCTACTGGCTCCATAGGAGGCCCAGAGGATGGTTTGTGGGGGACGGAAAATGGCTACTCTGGGCCTACTGGCCCCATAGAAGGCCCAGGGGATGGCGTGTAGGGACGGAAAAGGCCTTCTCTGGGCCTAGTGCCCCCATAGAAGGCCCAGGGGATGTCGTGGGGGGGGCAGAAAAGGCCTACTCTGAGCCTAGTGCCCCCATAGAAGGCCCAGGGGATGGCATGTGGGGGGCGGAAATGGCCTTCTCTGGGCCTAATGCCCCATAGAAGGCCCAGGGGATGGCATGTGGGGACGGAAAAAGCCTTCTCTGGGCCTACTGCCCCCATAAAAGGTCCAGGGGACGGAGTGTGGTGAAGGAAAAGTCCTTTTCTGGGCCTAGTGCCCCCATAGAAGACCCAGGGGGATGGCATGTGGGGGCGGAAAAGGCCTTCTCTGGGCCTAGTGCACCCATAGAAGGCCCAGGGGATGGCGTGTGGGGTGCGGAAAAGGCCTTCTCTCGGCCTACTGCCCACATAGAAAGCCCAGGGAATGCCGTGGGGGGTCAGAAAAGGCCTTCTCTGGGCCTAGTGCCCCCATAGATGGCCCAGGGGATGTCGTGTGGGTGGCGGAAAAGGCCTTCTCTGGGCCAACTGCTCCCTTAGAAGGCCCAGGGGATGGCGTGTGGGTGGCGGAAAAGACCTTATCTGGGCCTACTGCCCCCATAGAAAACCCAGAGGATGGCGTGTGGGGGACAGAAAATGGCTACTCTGGGCCTAGTGCCCCGAAAGAAAGGTCCAGGTGATGGAGTGTGGGGACAGAAAAGGCCTTCTCTGGGCCTAGTGCCCCCATAGAAGGACCAGTGGACGTCGTGTAGGGGGAAGAAAAGGCCTCCTCTGGGCCTAGTGCCACCATACAAGGCCCAAGGGATGGCGTTTGGGGGGCGGAAAAGGCCTTCTCTGGGCCTGCTGCCCCCATAGAAGGCCAAGGTGATGGCGTGTGGGAGGCGGAAGAGGCATTCTCTGGGCCTACTGCCTCCATAGAAGGCCCAGAGGATGGTGTGTGGGGGACGGAAAATGGCTACTCTGGGCCTACTGCCCCCATAGAAGGCCCAGGGGCTGGCGTGTGGGGACGGAAAAGGCCTTCTCTGGGCCTAGTGCCCCCATAGAAGGCCCAGGGGACGTCGGGGGGGCAGAAAAGGCCTACTCTGAGCTTAGTGCCCCCATAGAAGTCCCAGGGGATGGCATGTGGGGACGGAAAAGGCCTTCTCTGAGCCTACTGCCCCCATAGAAGGCCCAGGGGATGGCATGTGGGGACGGAAAAGGCCTTCTCTGGGCCTACTGCCCCCATAGAAGGCCCAGGGGGTGGAGTATGGTAAAGGAAAAGTCCTTTTCTGGGCCTAGTGCCCCCATAGAAGACCCAGGGGGATGGCATGTGGGGGCGGAAAAGTCCTTTTCTGGGCCTAGTGCCCCCATAGAAGGCCCAGGGGATGGCGTGTGGGGTGCGGAAAAGGCCTTCTCTGTGCCTCGTGACCCCATAGAAAGCCCAGGGAACGCCGTGGGGGGTTAGAAAAGGCCTTCTCTGGGCCTAGTGCCCCCATAGAAGGCCAATGGGACGTCGTGTGGGGGCCGGAAAAGGCGTTCTCTGGGCCTAGTGCCCCCATTGGAGGCCGAGGAGATGGCGTGTGGGCGACGGAAAAGGCCTTCTTGGGCCTACTGCTCCCTTAGAAGGCCTAGGGGATGGCATGTGGGGGGCAGAAAAGACCTTATCTGGGCCTACTGCCCCCATAGAAAACCCAGTGGATGGCTTGTTGGGGACGGAAAATGGATACTCTGGGCCAACTGCCCCCATAGAAAACACAGGCGATGGCGTGTTGGGACGTAAAAGGCCTTCTCTGGGCCTAGTGCCCCATAGACGGCCCAGGGGATGGCGTGTGGAGGGCGAAAAAGGCCTTCTCTGGGCCTAGTGCCCCATAGAAGGCCCACGGGATGGCGTGTGGGGGATGGAAAAGGCTTTCTCTGGGCCTAATGCCCCATAGAAGGCCCAGGGGATGTCGTGTGGGGGGTGGAAAAGGGCTTCACTGGGCCTATTCCCCTCATAGAAGGCCCAAGGGACGTCGTGTGGGGGGCGGAAAAGGCCTTCTCTGGGCCTAGTGCTCCCATAGAAGGTCCAGGGGACAGCGTATGGGGACGGAAAAGGCCTTCTCTGGTCCTAGTGCCCCCATAGAAGGCCTAGGGGATGGCGTGTGGGGGGCGGAAATGGCCTTCTCTGGGCCTAGTGCCCCCAAAGAATGCCCAGGGGATGGCGTGTGAGAACGGAAAAGGCCTTCCCTGAGTCTAATGCCCCCGTAGAAGGCCCAGGGTATGGCATCTGGGGGGGCAGAAAAGGCTTTCTCTGGGCCTACTGCCCCCATAGAAGGCCCAGTGTATCGCGTGTGGGGGGCGGAAAAGGCCTTCCCTGGGCCTACTGCCCCCATTGAAGGTTCAGAGGATGACGTGTGGAAGACGGAAAATGCCTTCTATGGGCCTAGTGCCCCCATAGAAGGGTCAGGGGATGGCGTGTGGGGGATGGAAATGGCCTTCTCTGGGCCTACTGCCCCCAAGGAAGGCCAAGGGGATGGCGTGTGGGGGCGGAAAAGTCCTTCTCTGGGCCTCGTGCCCCCATAGAAGGCCCAGGGGATGTCGTGTGGGGACAGAAAAGGCCTTCTCTGGACGTAGAGCCCTCAAAGAAGGCCCAGGGGATGGCGTGTGGAGGGGGAGAAGGCCTTCCCTGGGCCTGCTGCCCCCATAGAAGGCCCAGGTGATGGCGTGTGGGAGGCGGAAAAGGCCTTTTCTGGGCCTACTGCCCCCATAGAATGCCCAGATGATGGTGTGTGGGGACGGAAAAGGCCTTCTCTGGGCCTAGTGCCCCCAAAGAAGGCCCAGTGGACCTCGTGGGGGACGGAAAAGGCCTTCTCTGGGCCTATTGCCCCCATAGAAGGCCCAGGGGATGGAGTGGTGAAGGAAAAGTCCTTTCTGGGCCTAGTGCCCCATGGAAGACCCAGGGGGATGGCATGTGGGGGCGGAAAAGGCCTTCTCTGGGCCTAGTGCCCCCAAAGAAGGCCCAGTGGACCTCGTGGGGGGACGGAAAAGGCCTTCTCTGGGCCTATGCCCCCATAGAAGGCCCAGGGGATGGAGTGTGGTGAAGGAAAAGTCCTTTTCTGGGCCTAGTGCCCCCATGGAAGACCCAGGGGGATGGCATGTGGGGGGCGGAAAAGGCCTTCTCTAGGCCTAGTGACCCCTTAGATGGCCCAGGGGATGGCGTGTGAGGTGCGGAAAAGGCCTTCTCTGGGCCTAGTGCCACCATAGAAGGCCCAGGGGATGGCGAGTGAGGGACGGAAAAGTCCTTCTCTGGGAGTAGTGCCCCTTTAGAAGGACCAGGGGATGGCGTGTGGGAACGGAAAAGGCCTTCCCTGAGTCTCATGCCCCCATAGAAGGCCCAGGGGATGGCGTGTGGGGGGCAGAAAAGGCGTTCTCTGGGCCTACTGCACCCATAGAAGGCCCAGGGGATAGTGTGTGGGGGCGGAAAAGGCCTTCTATGGGCCTACTACCCCCATTGAAGGTTCAGGGGATGACGTGTGGAAGACGGAAAAGGCCTTCTCTGGGCCTAGTGCCCCCATAGAAGGCTCAGAAGATGGCATGTGGGGGATGGAAAAGGCCTTCTCTGGGCCTACTGCCCCCATAGAAGGCCCAGGGGATGGCGTGCGGGGGGCAGAAAAGGCCTTCTCTGGGCCTAGTTCCCCATAGACGGCCCAGGGGATGGCATGTGGAGGGTGAAAAAGGCCTTCTCTGGGCCTAGTGCCCCATTGAAGGCCCACGGGATGGCATGTGGGGGATGGAAAAGGGCTTCTCTGGGCCTAGTGCCCCATGGACGGCCCAGGGGATGGCGTGTGGAGGGCGAAAAAGGCCTTCTCTGGGCTTGGTGCCCCCATAGGAGGCCCAGGGGATGGCATGTGAGGGATGGAAAAGGCTTTCTCTGGGTCTAGTGCCCCATAGAAGGCCCAGGGGATTTCGTGTGGGGGCTGGAAAAGGGCTTCTCTGGGCCTACTGCCCCCATAGAAGGCCCAGTGTATAGCGTGTGGGGGGCGGAAAAGGCCTTCTCTGGGCCTGCTGCCCCCATAGAAGGCCAAGATGATGGCGTGTGGGAGGCGGAAGAGGCATTCTCTGGGCCTACTGCCTCCATAGAAGGCCCAGAGGATGGTGTGTGGGGGACGGAAAATTGCTACTCTGGGCCTACTGCCCCCATAGAAGGCCCAGGGGCTGGCGTGTGGGGACAGAAAAGGCCTTCTCTGGGCCTAGTGCCCCCATAGAAGGCCCAGGGGACGTCGGGGGGGGCAGAAAAGGCCTACTCTGAGCTTAGTGCCCCCATAGAAGTCCCAGGGGATGGTATGTGGGGACGGAAAAGGCCTTCTCTGAGCCTACTGCCCCCATAGAAGGCCCAGGGGATGGCATGTGGGGACGGAAAAGGCCTTCTCTGGGCCTACTGCCCCCATAGAAGGCCCAGGGGGTGGAGTATGGTAAAGGAAAAGTCCTTTTCTGGGCCTAGTGCCCCCATAGAAGACCCAGGGGGATGGCATGTGGGGGGCGGAAAAGTCCTTTTCTGGGCCTAGTGCCCCCATAGAAGGCCCAGGGGATGGCGTGTGGGGTGCGGAAAAGGCCTTCTCTGTGCCTCGTGACCCCATAGAAAGCCCAGGGAACGCCGTGGGGGGTCAGAAAAGGCCTTCTCTGGGCCTAGTGCCCCCATAGAAGGCCAATGGGACGTCGTGTGGGGGCCGGAAAAGGCGTTCTCTGGGCCTAGTGCCCCCATTGGAGGCCGAGGAGATGGCGTGTGGGCGACGGAAAAGGCCTTCTCTGGGCCTACTGCTCCCTTAGAAGGCCTAGGGGATGGCATGTGGGGGGCAGAAAAGACCTTATCTGGGCCTACTGCTCCCATAGAAAACCCAGTGGATGGCTTGTTGGGGACGGAAAATGGATACTCTGGGCCAACTGCCCCCATAGAAGGCACAGGCGATGGCGTGTTGGGACGTAAAAGGCCTTCTCTGGGCCTAGTGCCCCATAGACGGCCCAGGGGATGGCGTGTGGAGGGCGAAAAAGGCCTTCTCTGGGCCTAGTGCCCCATAGAAGGCCCACGGGATGGCGTGTGGGGGATGGAAAAGGCTTTCTCTGGGCCTAATGCCCCATAGAAGGCCCAGGGGATGTCGTGTGGGGGGTGGAAAAGGGCTTCACTGGGCCTATTCCCCTCATAGAAGGCCCAAGGGACGTCGTGTGGGGGCGGAAAAGGCCTTCTCTGGGCCTAGTGCTCCCATAGAAGGTCCAGGGGACAGCGTATGGGGACGGAAAAGGCCTTCTCTGGTCCTAGTGCCCCCATAGAAGGCCTAGGGGATGGCGTGTGGGGGGCGGAAATGGCCTTCTCTGGGCCTAGTGCCCCCAAAGAATGCCCAGGGGATGGCGTGTGAGAACGGAAAAGGCCTTCCCTGAGTCTAATGCCCCCGTAGAAGGCCCAGGGTATGGCATCTGGGGGGCAGAAAAGGCTTTCTCTGGGCCTACTGCCCCCATAGAAGGCCCAGTGTATAGCGTGTGGGGGGTGGAAAAGGCCTTCCCTGGGCCTACTGCCCCCATTGAAGGTTCAGAGGATGACGTGTGGAAGACGGAAAATGCCTTCTATGGGCCTAGTGCCCCCATAGAAGGGTCAGGGGATGGCGTGTGGGGGATGGAAATGGCCTTCTCTGGGCCTACTGCCCCCAAGGAAGGCCAAGGGGATGGCGTGTGGGGGGCGGAAAAGTCCTTCTCTGGGCCTCGTGCCCCCATAGAAGGCCCAGGGGATGTCGTGTGGGGACAGAAAAGGCCTTCTCTGGACGTAGAGCCCTCAAAGAAGGCCCAGGGGATGGCGTGTGGAGGGGGGAGAAGGCCTTCCCTGGGCCTGCTGCCCCCATAGAAGGCCCAGGTGATGGCGTGTGGGAGGCGGAAAAGGCCTTTTCTGGGCCTACTGCCCCCATAGAATGCCCAGATGATGGTGTGTGGGGGACGGAAAATGGCTACTCTGGGCCTACTGCCCCCATAGAAGGCCCAGGGGATGGCGTGTGGGGACGGAAAAGGCCTTCTCTGGGCCTAGTGCCCCCAAAGAAGGCCCAGTGGACCTCGTGGGGGGGGACGGAAAAGGCCTTCTCTGGGCCTATTGCCCCCATAGAAGGCCCAGGGGATGGAGTGTGGTGAAGGAAAAGTCCTTTTCTGGGCCTAGTGCCCCCATGGAAGACCCAGGGGGATGGCATGTGGGGGGCGGAAAAGGCCTTCTCTAGGCCTAGTGACCCCTTAGAAGGCCCAGGGGATGGCGTCTGAGGTGCGGAAAAGGCCTTCTCTGGGCCTAGTGCCACCATAGAAGGCCCAGGGGATGGCGAGTGAGGGACGGAAAAGTCCTTCTCTGGGTATAGTGCCCCCTTAGAAGGACCAGGGGATGGCGTGTGGGAACGGAAAAGGCCTTCCCTGAATCTCATGCCCCCATAGAAGGCCCAGGGGATGGCGTGTGGGGGGGCAGAAAAGGCGTTCTCTGGGCCTACTGCACCCATAGAAGGCCCAGGGGATAGCGTGTGGGGGGCGGAAAAGGCCTTCTATGGGCCTACTACCCCCATTGAAGGTTCAGGGGATGACGTGTGGAAGACAGAAAAGGCCTTCTCTGGGCCTAGTGCCCCCATAGAAGGCTCAGAAGATGGCATGTGGGGGATGGAAAAGGCCTTCTCTGGGCCTACTGCCCCCATAGAAGGCCCAGGGGATGGCGTGCGGGGGGCAGAAAAGGCCTTCTCTGGGCCTAGTTCCCCATAGACGGCCCAGGGGATGGCATGTGGAGGGTGAAAAAGGCCTTCTCTGGGCCTAGTGCCCCATTGAAGGCCCACGGGATGGCATGTGGGGGACGGAAAAGGCCTTCTCTGAGCCTAGTGCCCCCATAGAAGGCCCAGGGAACGTCATGTGGGGGGCAGAAAAGGCCTTCTCTGGGTCTGGTGCCGCCATAGAAGGTCCAGGGGATGGCATGTGGGGGGCGGAAATGGCCTTCCCTTGGCCTACTGCCCCCATAGAAGGCCCAGGTGATGGCGTGTGAGGGACGGAAATGGCCTTCTCTGGGCCTAGTGCCCCCATAGAAGGCCCAGGGGATGGCGTGTGGGAACGGAAAAGGCCTTCCCTGGGTCTAATGCCCCCATAGAAGGCCCAGGGGATGGCGTGTGGGGGGGCAGAAAAGGCGTTCTCTGGGCCTACTACCCCTATAGAAGGCCCAGGGTATAGCGTGTGGTGGGCAGAAAAGGCCTTCTCTGGGCCTACTGCCCCCATTGAAGGCTCAGAGGATGGCGTGTGGGGGGCGGAAAAGGCCTTCTCTGGGCCCAGTTACCCCATAGAAGGCCCAGGGGATGGCGTGTGGGGACGGAAAAGGCCTTCTCTTGGCGTACTGCCCCCATAGAAGGCCCAGGGGATGGCATGTGGGGGGCAGAAAAGGCCTTCTCTGGGCCTGCTGCCCCCATAGAAGGCCCAGGTGATGGCGTGTGGGAGGCAGAAAAGGCCTTCTCTGGGCCTACTGCCCCCATAGAAGGCCCAGAGGATGGTGTGTGGGGGATGAAAAATGGCTACTCTGGGCCTACTGCCCCCATAGAAGTCCCAGGGGATGGCGTGTGGGGACGGAAAAGGCCTTCTCTGGGCCTAGTGCCCCCATAGAAGGCCCAGGGGATGTCGTGTGGGGGGCAGAAAAGGCCTTCTCTGGGCCTAGTGCCCCCATAGAAGGCCCAGGGGATGGCATGTGGGGGCGGAATGGCCTTCTCTGGTCCTAATTCCGCCATAGAAGGCCCAGGGGATGCTGTGTGAGGGACGGAAAAGGCCTTCTCTGGGCCTACTGCCTCCATACAAGGCTCAGGGGATGACGTGTGGGGGACGGAAAAGGCCTTCTCTGGGCCTAGTGCACCCAGAGAAGGCCCAGGGGATGGTGTGTGGGGACGGAAAAGGCCTTCCCTGGGCCGAGTGCCCCATAGAAGGCCCAGGGGATGTCATGTGGGGGGGGCAGAAAAGGCCTTCTCTGGGCCTAGTGACCCCATAGAAGGTCCAGGGGATGGCATGTGGGGACGGAAAAGGCCTTCTCTAGGTCTACTGCCCCCATAGAAGACCCAGGGGGATGCCACGTGGGGGCGGAAAACGCCTTCTCTTGGCCTAGTGCCCCCATGGAAGACCCAGGGGATGGCGTGTTGGGGGCGGAAATGGCCTTCTCTGGTCCTAGTGCCCCACAGAAGGCCCAGGGGATGGCATGTGGGGGGCGGAAAAGGCCTTCTCTGGGCCCAGTTACCCCATAGAAGGCCCAGGGGATGGCGTGTGGGGACGGAAAAGGCCTTCTCTGGGCCTAGTGCCCCATAGAGTGCCCAGGGGATGGCGTGTGGAGGGCGAAAAAGGCCTTCTCTTGGCATAGTGCCCCATAGAAGGCCCACGGAATGGCGTGTGCGGAATGGAAAAGGCTTTCTCTGGGTCTAGTGCCCCATAGAAGGCCCAGGGGATGTCATGTGGGGGGTGGAAAAGGCCTCTGGGCCTGCTGCCCCCATAGAAGGCCCAGGGGATGGCGTGGGGGCGGAAAAGGCCTTCACTGGGCCTACTGCCCCCATAGAAGGCCCAGCGGATGGTGTGTGGGGGACAGAAAAGGCCTTCTCTGGCCCTAGTGCCCCCATAGAAGACCCAGGGGGGGATGGCATGTCCGGGTCGGAAAAGGCTTTCTCTGGGCCTAGTGCTCCTATAGAAGGCCCAAGGGATGGCGTGTGGGGGGCGGAAAAGGCCTTCTCTCGGCCTAGTGCCCCCATAGAAGGCCCAGGGGATGGCATGTGGGGGGCGGAAAAGGCCTCTGGGCCTGCTGGCCCCATAGAAGGCCCAGGTGATGGCGTGTGAGGGACGGAAATGGTCTTCTCTGGGCCTAGTGCCCCCATAGAAGGCCCAGGGGATGGCGTGTGGGAACGGAAAAGGCCTTCCCTGGGTCTAATGCCCCCATCGAAGGCCCAGGGGATGGCGTGTGGGGGGGCAGAAAAGGCGTTCTCTGGGCCTACTACCCCTATAGAAGGCCCAGGGTATAGCGTGTGGGGGGCAGAAAAGGCCTTCTCTGGGCCCAGTGCCCCCATAGAAGGCCCGGGGGATAGCGTGTGGGGACGGAAAAGGCCTTCTCTTGGCGTACTGCCCCCATAGAAGGCCCAGGGGATGGCATGTGGAGGGCAGAAAAGGCCTTCTCTGGGCCTGCTGCCCCCATAGAAGGCCCAGGTGATGGCGTGTGGGAGGCGGAAAAGGCCTTCTCTGGGCCTACTGCCCCCATAGAAGGCCCAGAGGATGGTGTGTGGGGGATGAAAAATGGCTACTCTGGGCCTACTGCCCCCATATAAGGCCCAGGGGACGTCGTGTGGGGGGCAGAAAAGGCCTTCTCTGGGTCTAGTGCCCCCATAGAAGGCCCAGGGGATGGCATGTGGGGGGCGGAATGGCCTTCTCTGGTCCTAATTCCGCCATAGAAGGCCCAGGGGATGGTGTGTGAGGGACGGAAAAGGCCTTCTCTGGGCCTACTGCCCCCATACAAGGCTCAGGGGATGACGTGTGGGGGACGGAAAAGGCCTTCTCTGGGCCTAGTGCACCCAGAGAAGGCCCAGGGGATGGTGTGTGGGGATGGAAAAGGCCTTCCCTGGGCCGAGTGCCCCATAGAAGGCCCAGGGGATGTCATGTGGGGGGGGGCAGAAAAGGCCTTCTCTGGGCCTAGTGACCCCATAGAAGGTCCAGGGGATGGCATGTGGGGACGGAAAAGGCCTTCTCTGGGTCTACTGCCCCCATAGAAGACCCAGGGGGATGGCGTGTTGGGGGCGGAAATGGCCTTCTCTGGTCCTAGTGCCCCACAGAAGGCCCAGGGGATGGCATGTGGGGGCGGAAAAGGCCTTCTCTGGGCCCAGTTACCCCATAGAAGGCCCAGGGGATGGCGTGTGGGGACGGAAAAGGCCTTCTCTTGGCGTACTGCCCCCATAGAAGGCCCAGGGGATGGCATGTGGGGGGCAGAAAAGGCCTTCTCTGGGCCTGCTGCCCCCATAGAAGGCCCAGGTGATGGCGTGTGGGAGGCGGAAAAGGCCTTCTCTGGGCCTACTGCCCCCATAGAAGGCCCAGAGGATGGTGTGTGGGGGATGAAAAATGGCTACTCTGGGCCTACTGCCCCCATAGAAGTCCCAGGGGATGGCGTGTGGGGACGGAAAAGGCCTTCTCTGGGCCTAGTGCCCCCATAGAAGGCCCAGGGGACGTCGTGTGGGGGGCAGAAAAGGCCTTCTCTGGGTCTAGTGCCCCCATAGAAGGCCCAGGGGATGGCATGTGGGGGGCGGAATGGCCTTCTCTGGTCCTAATTCCGCCATAGAAGGCCCAGGGGATGGTGTGTGAGGGACAGAAAAGGCCTTCTCTGGGCCTACTGCCCCCATACAAGGCTCAGGGGATGACGTGTGTGGGACGGGAAAGGCCTTCTCTGGGCCTAGTGCACCCAGAGAAGGCCCAGGGGATGGTGTGTGGGGACGGAAAAGGCCTTCCCTGGGCCGAGTGCCCCATAGAAGGCCCAGGGGATGTCATGTGGGGGGGGCAGAAAAGGCCTTCTCTGGGCCTAGTGACCCCATAGAAGGTCCAGGGGATGGCATGTGGGGACGGAAAAGGCCTTCTCTGGGTCTACTGCCCCCATAGAAGACCCAGGGGGATGGCGTGTTGGGGGCGGAAATGGCCTTCTCTGGTCCTAGTGCCCCACAGAAGGCCCAGGGGATGGAGTGTGAGGGGCAGAAAAGGACTTCTCTGGGCCTAGTGCCCCATAGAGTGCCCAGGGGATGGCGTGTGGAGGGCGAAAAATGCCTTCTCTGGGCCTAGTGCCCCATAGAAGGCCCACGGAATGGCGTGTGCGGAATGGAAAAGGCTTTCTCTGGGTCTAATGCCCCATAGAAGGCCCAGGGGATGTCATGTGGGGGGTGGAAAAGGCCTCTGGGCCTGCTGCCTCCATAGAAGGCCCAGGGGATGGCGTGGGGGGGCGGAAAAGGCCTTCACTGGGCCTACTGCCCCCATAGAAGGCCCAGCGGATGGTGTGTGGGGGACAGAAAAGGCCTTCTCTGGGCTTAGTGCCCCATAGGCGGCCCAGGGGATGACGTTTGGAGGGCGAAAAAGGCCTTCTCTGGGCCTAGTGCCCCATAGAAGGCCCACGGGATGGCGTGTGCGGAATGGAAAAGGCTTTCTCTGGGCCTAGTGCCCCATAGAAGGCCCAGGGGATGTTGTGTGGGGGATGGAAAAGGGCTTCTCTGGGCCTAGTCCCCTCATCGAAGGCCCAGGGGATGTTGTGGGGGGGCGGAAAATGGCTTCTCTCACTTGCCTTAGCCTTGAGGGCCTGTCCCTGCGCTCACACTCCAGACTGTCCTCTCCTGTCGCAGGACTGGAGCAGACTGAGCTGAAAACACTCACCAGGGCTGACGTGGGTGGGACTTTGCGAAGCAGTCAGTCAGCCCTGGCCAGTGTCTTCTGACTGCCAGTTCTTGAGCCGAATCAATTATGGCAGGCATAAAATGCTGTGGAACCAGAATTCAAATATTTAAAGGACAGGATAGCACAGATTATCAATTTAAAAGCAAAACAAGCTTTTAAAAATAAACCAGTGGCATAAAACAGCATAAAATTCCATTGTTCTTGATAACATGGCTGTCTACACAACTGAGAAGGGTGGAAAGCAGGGTTAAGGTCAAGCTCCTTCATCCCTAATTTATTTATCTTTTAATCTGTGCAGTTTTCCTCATGGCCATCTTTGGTGCTGATCCACCTAGAGCATTGAGATGTGTAAACTGAGCTTCTCTTGGCCTACTTTGCCAAGGTCTGATCAGCTGGGAAGCTTGTGCATGGCTTCATAGCAACAGAGAACGATGGCTTTGATGAGGCTGTTGTGTGGGAGGGCGCAAGATGGGACTGCTTGGAATGACCAACTTCTGCCTGAGTCTTCGCCCTGCCGAGAGACCCATCATGACCCAGCTGGAGCACCACATGCAATAAGAACTCAGAGGCTTTTCCAGATAAGGTGTTTTTCTGGGGTTGATAACTGAGAAATGAATAATCACAGTCAGCCACATTCCCATTGTATTGCAACTACTTGCTAACTCCAAAAAGAGTTTACCCCACTTAACAGCCAAGCAACATGTTATGTATTTTAATGAGCTGGGTCCAGGTTCTCTGCATTCTTTCCCCACAGCCACAGAGCAGCTGCAGGGGCCCAGTTTGGCTCTGGACTGTGATGTGGGGGGAGAAGGGGATCCTGCCTTCTCCTTTGCTGTATCCCCTCAGCTGAAATAGCTTGGAGGGGGAGACCTAGTTGTCCACTTTTGAAGCTGCATGTCCATTCATGGGCTTAGGAGGGTGTTATTTTGTTTAGAATTGCTCTGTGAATCCACAGTCAAATAATCCTTTGATTCAGATGGTGTTTTGCTTATGCCCTATGCTTTCCATTGAAGCAGAGTAAAATTCTGCCTCCTATCCACCTATCCTTTTACATTTTTCTAACATCCAATCTGATGGAAAATTCTGGGGAGATCAAAAGCTTGCACGATGCTTTATGTCAATTTGGTTGGTGCTAATAAAAAGGGATTACATGGATTTTGTTCTTGTTTTGGGTTTTGTCTGGACCAGTATGGCTGTTGAGAACTTTTTCTGCCTCTCTGAGGCCAGAGGCTGGCAGACTCAGGCACATACTAGGGCATCTGGCATCACCTGTAGGATGATGTGAAATATCATCTTTGGTTGCTTAGCAATTGTGACATGCTAACCCTTTCCAGCAAAAGAAAATGGTTTACTGGGAATCTAGAATCATAGAATGTTAGAGTTGGAAGGGACCTTGCAGGTCATCTAGTCCAACCCCCTGCACTCTGCAGGAGCATAGCCAAAAGATAGCCCTACATACCTACAACATACCCAAAAGCTGAAGAGATCAAATACTTCAGAGGCCAACTGTCCCATCCCAGGGGCTGATTTAAAGAAGAAGATGGGTGCATTAATTATTCTTTCCTCCAAAGGGCTTGGGGAGGCACATATGACTTTAGAAGGTTAGACTGAGGCAATGAGTAGCCCAGCACCCCCCAGTGAGTGTCAGGGCAGAGTTCTAACCACCATCCCATACCTTGCTTGGGATCCTAGTGTGTGATCAGAGTGGCAGGAGACAGGAAGCTTGTTTGCACCCTGACAGGCATTCCATTTCATGCGTTAATTCTCTCCCCAAGCTCCAAGGTAAACAACAGTACCTGGTAAATGACAAACCCACCCCGCCTTTATTAAAGGAACAGGGCTTTTTTTCAGGTCTGTTGGCAGCCCTACCAAGGGTGACTGGAAAACTGCCCACACAGAAAGAAGCCCGTACAGAAAAATACCGTGTAAAGTGCCATAGATATTTATAATTGTGGATGACCATTCGTCTCCATTTATGAGAATGAACAGCTTTTACCTATATTTTATATTATTATTTTAGGATTAAAACATGTCATGTTCACATGCAACAATTTGTGTTGTAATTTTATTAAGTATAATTAAATAATAATTTTGCTATGTTGTTAGTAAATTACTTCATTACTATACAAAAGTGGCCTGTATGATGAGGGCTTTAATACTCTTGAGTGTAGAGGCTTGGAAAGGAAAATACAGGAAATAAAAGTGACTGTTTTAATGCTCTTGGGCATTGTTTGAGACATCATCTAATAATTTTTGCAGTTTCTAATTTTGTAATCCTAATCTTGTTGCATTGCTTGTTAGATGTCTTGTGGTGTCTAATTGCATTGTTGTATACAGTGTCATTCCCTTGAGTCTCAATGAGAAAGGTGGGCTATAAATAAAATTTTAACAGATGCAGCTTCTTGTTAACAGATAATTATATGAAACTGTTATCAACTATTAAAAAAGACTTAGAAAATTAGAATAATTTACAAATGTCATTTATGGGAAGAATTGCTACTGTGAAGATGAATCTGCTACCAAGATTGATATTTTTATTCCAAACAATACCAATTTGAAGAAATCAAAAGTTCTTTAAAGAAATAGATAAACTTGTGAGACAATTTATTTGGCAAGGGAAAAAAACCAGAATTAAATTGAAAGCTTTGCAAGACATAAAGGAAAGAGGAGACTCTGCACTATCACATTGGCAGTTATACTATAAAGCTGCAGCCCTAATGTGGATGAAAGAATGGATTATGTTGGAAAATTCAAGATTATTAAATCTAGAAGGATGTGATCTAATGTTAGGGTGGCATGCTTTTGTCTGGTATCAAAAAAGTGAAAATCATAAATTTTTAAACAGCATATGTTAAGAGCAACATTATTAAAGATATGGGAAGAGATCCAGAAGATGTGCTATACCAAAATTCCAAAGTGGAATTTACGAAAGAGCTAGTATGGGAATACGAAGACCTGCTAGACAACCAGCATAAACTATTGCAGCAAGATGACTTAAAAAAACGAGACATCAACTTGAATTGGTGGGAAAGAGCACAATTGGATTCTAGATATGTAAAGGATAAAACTACAGGATTCTATGATACACCTATAGAACTAGATAAAATTCTGATGTGCTTAGATGGGAAATTTATAAAGCACTTCTATACTCTGCTGATAGATATGAGAATGCAAGATGAGATAGTAAAAGATTCAGTGGTTAAGTGTGCACAAAACATAGGTCACAATATACAGTTAGAGCAATGGTCTAAGGTATGGAAGGTAAATATAAAAATCACAAAAGATATCACATTTAAAGAAAATATATATATAAAAAATTATAGATGGCATATGAGACCTGAAAACCTAGCTAAATAGTATCCCAACATGTCGAATGCATGCTGGAAATGTAATCAATGTGTTGGTTCTTTTTTTATATGTGGTGGACATGTAAGGTTGTTAAAAATATTAGATTTGAATACATGAGACTTTGCAAAAAATGCTAGGCATAAATATACCATTTGTACCAAAGTTATTTTTATTAAATATTATACCACAAAACTACAAGAAAGCAGATGTGTATATGATTATACATGTTGTAACAATAGCTAGAATACTGTATGCTAAGTATTGGAAAAAAGAAGAAAGCCCTACAAAAGAAGAAATGATTTATAAACTTTTAGAAGCAACAGAAATGGATAACTTCACTTTGCAATTACAAGATAAAAAAGAAGAAACCTTTGAGAACAACTGGTTGAGATTATACATGTGGATAGAAAATTATCTTGGAAGACTGGCGTAATATACTCTTGAAAGTAAATATTTAGACAAACTTAGGTATACAACTGTAAGATTCGAGGTTGATATGTGAAATTTAACCAGAGACCAGAGTATACGCTCCAATGTGTGTTTATTGTTGTATGTCACCTTTTGTACTGTGTTTTTCCTTTCTTTGTCTTTGTTCATAGTTCTTATTTTTGAAACTAATAAAATTGTGTTTTTTTTTTTTAAATAAAACAAGTGAATAAATAAGATGCTTTTACAGTTTAGGCATTCCCTTAAATAGAGATGTACAAAACTGTATTTTTTCCATTTCTTTTAATTTTTGTGCATGTTTGGGAAAGCCATTTTCATCCTGCCTTAGGGAAATTTCCTGTTTTTGCTTCTTCTTTTTGAATCCAGAAACACAAAACCCTGAAAGTGGGCTGCACCTCAAAAGCTCCCCACTACTAGAAAAAGAATCATATATAGTAAGAGTATAATGTTCCACCAACAAAAATTCACAAATCATAACTACAGAAAATAGTACAACACTGCAGTCAAATACAAAACTATGCAAATGAACTCACAAAATTTACAAAAACATAGTTGCCAAATGAACAAATAGGATGTAGTCAAGCAAAATCTAACTATACAATAGCTGAGACATACTATAAAAGTGGGAACTAGAACATTCAGAGACTACAAAACACTGTGT
The DNA here is from genome assembly GCA_029375565.1 of Gekko gecko. NCBI lineage: Eukaryota > Metazoa > Chordata > Lepidosauria > Squamata > Gekkonidae > Gekko > Gekko gecko. The sequence goes on along the minus strand of JAPDNY010000005.1, from coordinate 208,041,502 downwards.
AAAGTATAACAGCGAATAACAGCGACACAAGGTCCCGGTACAGTTTCCTTGTTTCCATGAGAATTCTTCTTCAGTTGCTATTACAGTGAGAATGAAGCAGTGTTGAATGAAACAGTGTAAAAAACATACTTAAAGCCTCCCAAGGCTATTATCCCATCCGGGATAATAAGCTTACACTATCATCAAACAGGATCATATACTCCATATATCACATATATCACCAGAGGTCATTCCCTCAGGAGCCTGGGGTTAGAGTGTGTGACTGGCTCAAGGTCACCCTGTCAGCTTACATGGCAGAAAAGGGGTGCTGAACCTGGGTCTCCCAGATCCTAGCCTGACACTCGAACCACTACACCATGTTGGCTCTTATTATTAGCATTATATGGGAGGGGCACTTTTCTTTCTGGGCTCTGTTATGCAGAGGATGGAATCATGTTGCAAGTCTGACCAGGGCACAGGGGCAGGATGGAGGCCAGTTCAAATTGTTTTGCCACCCCAAAATCTCTCCACTGGTGAGGCCAGTGCTCCCTCTAAGCCAGGGGCGTCAAACATGCGGCCTGGGGGCTGGATCAGGCCCCTGGAGGGCTTCTATCAGGCCCGCAGTGGAACTGGCTGTCTTCTGCTTCTTCTTCCAGTTCTGCTGCTGCTGCAGCTGCATCATCGCAGTTTTGCAGTTTACAGATACACACCTGAACAGCATACTCAAGACTGCAACGGCACAGACATTTTGATGCAATAATTCAGAGCAAGAGGTGTCAGTTATCAGACACTGTTAAATAAACAAAATATTGCAAGAGTGCTAATGTTTTAAGCGTGTTTTTATTTTAAGTTTAAAAACCCGTTTGTGTCCTTTATAAAGTTTATATCTCTGCTACATTACATTTTATGACACACACGGCCTGGCCCAATGAGGTCTCATTTATTTCAGATCTGGCCCTCATAACAAATGAGTTTGACACCCCTGCTCTAAGCTGTGGAGTCTTGTGAGCAAAAGTTCTACTTTGTGAGCTACTGGCATTTAAACTGTGATTGAGTCATTTGGCTACTGCATAAATTAGTTTGCTCCAGAGCCATCCTTCCTGAGCTAAGCCAAAATGTGTGAGCTGGAGGCTAGAAAACTATGAGCTAGCTCACGCTAACTCAGCTTAGAGGGAACACTGGGTTAGACCCAGAGCTGCAGCTGGGTGGGACTGGCTGGAGGCCACAGGTGTGACATGTGACCTGGGCTGATTTAGTGCCCAAAGCAGCTGCCTTGGTTTGCTTGAACTGAACTGGCCTGGCCAGTGATGCCTGGCTCCTGGCTCCAAAGCAGAGTGCTGTACAGCCTTCGCTCCTCTCTGAGTTCTTGGAGCAGCCTTTGGAAGACTCACCCACTCCCCATCCTTCCCTGAGTCACACCACAAGGCAGATTATAAGCATCCCATTCTCCAAGGACCGCTGCCAGCTTTAATTAGGATTTTGCACACACACACCCCATGAGCTGTCACAGCAGAGTTGGCATTTGGGAGAAATACCATGTTGTCGCCTGCCTGCTGCTGCAGTTTTTTCTCAAACTAGGGATGAGCGTTTCCAGGCAGCTTGAGGAGCCCACATGCAGAATCATGCCCTTGCCTCTGAGGCTGACTGACAGGTTCCCAATCCAGGAAAAAACAGCCTCTTATTATGGTCCCTCAGGAGCTGGAAATCACCCTCAGTCAAATTGTATTGCTGTGATCTGTCTTGGTCTACAGCTGGAGAACATAGCAGCAGCAGTAGCAGCTAGTATGGCTTCCAGTTGCTAGGTGGGGCTTGGCGATATTCTGGAATTACAATGGATCTCCAGACTACAGAGATCAGTTCCCCTGGAGAAAATGGCTGCTTTGGAGGGTGGGCTCTGTGGCATCATACCCAGCCTGGAACTGGCAAGCTTAGCAGATGGGGAAACCATGATGATTAACAGAGGGTGCGCGGCAGCCAGCAACTCCTCTCCTGCTTCAGGGTGACTATTCCAAAGAGAAAACCAGCATCTTTCAAGAGGCATTACGGTGTAGTGTTTAGAGTGCAAGACTAGGGTCTGGGGAGACTGAGGTTCAAGTCCTCGTGCACCAGTGAATTCACTGTGCAAACATGAGCCAGTCATTCTCACTCATCCCAACCTACGTCATGAGAGTCGGCTGAAGCTGAACCCAGCGAAGACGGAGGTCCTGTGCCTGAGTCGGGGTGGTCGGGGGTTGGGGCTCCCTCTCCCGACCTTCGATGGGGCGCCTCTGGTGCCAGTGCCAAATGTGAGGAGTTTGGGAGTGCTCCTGGATTCCTCCTTAACTATGGAGGCCCAGATGGCTGTCACTGCCAGGTCGGTCTTTTACCGTCTTAGGCTGATTCGGCAGTTGGTTCCCTTCTTTGACTGCGATGACCTGGCTACAGTGATCCATGCGACGGTCATCTCGAGATTGGAGTACTGTAATGCTCTCTACATGGGTGTGCCTTTGTCGCAAATCCGGAGGCTGCAGCTAGTGCAGAATGCTGCGGCCAGGCTGTTGGTGGGTGTCCCTAGATGGGAGCACATCTGGCCTGTGCTGAAAGTACTGCACTGGTTGCCAATAGCGTACCCGGTTTGCTTCGAAGTGCTGGTTCTTGCCTTTAAAGCCCTATATGGCCAGGGTCCGACATACCTGAGGGACTGCCTTTCCCTGTATATACCCCAAAGAGCACTACGGTCTGGAGCACATCACTTAGTTGTCCCTGGCCCCAAGGAGGCCCAGCTTGCTGCAACCAGGGCTAGGGCCTACTCAGTGGTGGCTCCTACCTGGTGAAATGAGCTCCTGAAGGAGATAAGGTCCCTGCAGGACCTTGTACAGTTCCGCAGGGCCTGTAAGACAGAACTCTTCTCTCAGGCTTTCAACTAGGAGCCACCACTGCCACTACCATCAATGGAGTGGCCTTGTGACGATCACACTCCAGTGGCGCAGCGGATCGATACCATGGTACAGGGATGGAGGCAACATCTATTTGACACCATCTTGGTTTAACTTGAGAGTAACAGCATCGAGCACTTTATGTAATTTCTTGGTAATTTATTCTGTTTTTATCTGGTTTTATGCATTGGCACATGGTGACCCTGTTTGTTAGCCACCCTGAGCCTGCTTGTGGGGAGGGCGGGGTAGAAATCTAAATAAATAATAAATAAACAAATAATGAGGATCAAATGGAGGGAGGCCATCTATGCCTCTCCTCTGGCCTTCTGTTGATGGACCAGTTGGCAAAGGTCAGGAAAAGTCCAATCTGTGCTTTAGCGTTCACTTTCTATGAATTTACTGCAACAGGATTTTTGCAAAAAGACAATAACTGAGTGCAGGCCATTAAGGCAACAGAGAGGCCTTCAGAGCACAAGCACTAACACAGACTAACACACAGCAGAAAAAGAAACAACACTAAGTAGGCTGAACTGCAAGAAAAAACATTCAATAAACCCTAAACACTACAGAATGCACCACAGCTCTCCCTAGGATACAAGTGGACTAAACTACTCTTTTTGCAGTATTTAAAGTAATTAAGACTCTTAGCAGGCTGCCAGCTCTCTGCTGTCCAAATAATTTACTTTGCTCCCGTGATCCCTACACTGGCTTCCGGTCAGTTCCCCCCAGGTCCGACACAAACTTCTGGTTCCTACCAATGGAACTCTCCGTGGCTTTGTCCCCTTCATGTGTCTGCTCCTATTCCCAACACACTGCTGCCCCTAACCTTCACTCCTCCGCCTCCAGCCATCCACATGAAGTTGCCGTATAGAGAGTCAAACCCTTGGTCTGCCAGGGTCATTTCTGTCTACTCTGACTGGCAGCTGTTCTTCAGGAGCTTCAGGCAGATGTCTTTCATATCACCTACCAGATGACCCTTAACTACAGCTGCTGAGGACTGAATCTGGGACCTTCTGCATGCAAAGTGGACACTCTGCCTTTGAGCCATGGTCCCTCCAGAGGTCTCCTACTCCCTTATGGCTCTGTCCTTTCTCCCTTGCTGCCTTTTGCACCTAAGACTGCCTTCCAGAATGCTAGGGTCATGCCAACTTTGTCCCTCAAATAGCTCCTACAAACCCACCTTATCCATGAAAGCTCTGACACAATTCCTTAGCCCTCTTCCCTGCTGAAACAAAGCTAAAGTGCCTGTCACCAAACCAGATTGAAGATTCTTTTCTGTTTACTCCTCCCCCCATGAATACAAACACACTTTTATCCTCTCTCTCTTCTTCTCTCCCTGTGTCAAAGTTTAGACTACTAGCTCCTGAGGGAAGAGACCCTTCCTCTGGTACTCAGTAAAGTGCCACAAGCATTGGTGGTGCTATTTTAATACTAACTACAGGTATACCACAAAAGTGTAGCCAGTGGTGTAGCCAGCAAAGGAGGACTACTTTATTGCCATCTTGATTGGTTTTAACTTTCTGTTTTATTGTCAGTAGTTTGATTATATATTACTTGTATTTTTAGTCTCCATACTGTTGTAAATTGCCCAGAGCCTGTTTGCAGGGTGGGCAATTCATAAATTTAATAAAATAAGTAAAATAATGCATGTATTGAACCTTAGCTTACCTGGTAATAATGTTCTGTGGATCAATGAGCTATCATCATTTCACGACCAGTTTTAAGAGGTCACCCCCTGATCCCACTTTCCCTTCTCCAAAAGTGTGGGAAGAAAAAAAAACATACACCATCCCTCCCAACACTCCCCACTTCTCTCCTGAGCATCATGTTGGCCTGAATGTTCCAAAATGCTTTCACCCTTCTGGAAGTTGCATTGCCATGGAAACAGCCACCCAATGATTTTTTGCTTCCATGTGGGAGCTCTGGGCTGCAGCTGGCCAACAGGCTGAAAGGATCCAGCAAGCCACAGATGCTCATTTCATTCTCTTCCCTGCTGCTTCAGAGAAAGGAAAAGGGGAACTGTGTCTCCCAGTGCTCTCCTGAGCATCTCCAGAGATGTCAGAGCCAGCTGGGTCAGTATCTGCTGTCTGGCCTGAACACAGTGCTAAGGGCAAGATTGGAATGACACACAGCCCTCAGCCTTGGGTACCAGGTTGTACAATAGCATCTGAGTGGCAAAAGCCATAGCATATGTACGTACATTTTTTATTTACAATCCAGAGACCACACAACATTATAACAACAGAGTCTGAGTCTACTACCCATTGCATATAGTCATAAACATTAAGAAAATTAAAATTTAAAAACTTTCCTATGCTTAATAGGTGTTGAGAGTTTGGGTATCAGAGACTTGAGGCTTGGGTTATTTTACACTGAGTTCATTGTGTCTACTATCTTGTCTTTCGCTTGTGCACTTGCGTAGCATTGCCAGCTGCAACGTGGGAGAATGGATTCAGCCACTCCAGCTTATCACGGTGGCCTTGGGGGGAGGCTATGAAGTGTTCCTTGTTTAAGGGAATTTTCCAGTCCTGTGAGACCGAGGGGTGGGGGCAACTCATTCTCCCAATCATCAAGTAATCTCCCGCCGTGAGTTTCCTGCGCGCGCACTAAAAGTTCATTTGCTAGTCGCGCTTTTGCATCATACTATAATAATGCCTGCGCAGCTTGGGCCGCCATTCCTGACAATAACCGTATTACTGTGGGTTACAGCATTGTATTCCAATAAAGCTTTTCTTTACTTGAAGAATGCTTGGATCTACTTGCTATTGAGCCTGACAGAAATTGTCAGGAATCTTCATCGCACCTCTCACCGGATACCGCCTCTCCAACTGAGGATGAGCGGCCCTGGGGGAGTGCCGGTGACGGTCCCGACTACCACGACTCCCATCACCCTGATTCCAGTTACGACTACACTGGTCACCGGGGTCCCGGTTACCACCGTACCTGTGACTACGACCCCAGTCACAATGACCCCAGTCACCTTGGCTCCTGGGACGACCACTGGTCCAGTTACCCCAACTACGGCAGGGGTTCCAGCAACTACATTCACTACCCTGATCTACAGTCCGGCTGGACCGACCCTGAGGGATGGTGGAGCGATACCCCGGACCCATTATCAGTTTGCGCCGGTTCTGTGGGATAAGTGGGTCACTCAACGGAGGCCTAGAGACTGGTCTAAGAATTTGTTGGATTCAACCCAGACAACGTGGGCCTTTCCAGGGAGCCAGAGCCGGGATAGCTTGGTGACCCCCGTGGAAGTTTTGGATTACCGCAGGGGCGCACTCCCTGAGGCCCGGCAAGACCCAGCCCTGGCAACAACACTGATGGTCGCATGGACACTTTGGAAAAGGACTGCCGCAGGTTGATGCGAGACATGGGTAAGCTAATGCAGAACTTACCAACGATGATGGACTAGGTGATTCCTACCCATATGCTTGCCCAACCTGCACCGGTGCCTGCCCCGGCCCCAGTCCCGGGGCTGGGACAGCCGGTCCTGGGGCAGCCGATACTGGGACAGCCGCCGCTGGGGCAGCCAGTTCCTGGGCAACCTCCGCCAGGTGTCCCTCCTGTGTTACCAGCGCCTGTGCCTCCGCCACCGCCCCCAGGGCCATTGCCACTGCTGGGACCTGGTCCAGGGATGGGACCGCCCCAGCTGATGCCACGACCCAAATACTATCCTTCTTCATCCTACAAGTGGGGAAGTTTGTGCAGCACTGGGGTCACCTGTTCCCAGATGAAGAACAACAAGTGGAGTTTATTGCCTCCTGCCTGAGGGGAATTGCTACCAGCTGGTATGTAGCCCTGCATGATCTGGAGGCAGCGGAATTGGGAAGTGTGGATGGTTTCATGTGGGTGTTAAGAAACCGCTTTGAAGATCCGGCAGCTGCCTGGAAGGCCGAGGCATTCCTCTGCACCTTCACACAAGGACACCTCATGGTACGCAAGTACTCTACAGAATTCCAGAAACATGCAGCCAAAATACAGGACTGGACGGACCCGGTGTTAGCCCAACAGTACCGAATGAGGCTTGCCGTGGATGTCCGCAACAATGTCCTGAGCTCCAAGGAACCGCAGACCTTGCAGGGTTGGATGGAGGAGGCAGAACGCGCCAAGAGCCGTCTACACATCATGAAACTGGATGTCTCCTTAGGCAATAGCCGCCCCTCTACATCCACCCCCCGGCCAAAGAATAAGCCAGATCCCCCCACAGTCGCCCTGCGAGACCAATGCATGAAGCAAGGCCTATGCCTGAAATGTGGAGGAAAGGGGCATTTCGCTGCTTCCTGCCTGAAGGAGGACCCTGGGAGGAGCCCACCTCATGAGGATAATCGACACTGGGTGAGGACCCCTACCCGGAAGGGAACCATGAAACCCAAGAACCCAAGGGCCTTACACGTCCATCAAGAAACCTTCGACCTGCTACTGATGGAGGAGGAAGCCCCGGAGTTGCCGGGAAACAAGTCGGTCCTGTTGTAAGCAGCGCGGCACAGCAGGACCTGACACCTGAAGTGCCAAATGTGGTGAGCAATTACCCCTCTCTATTCTTTGTGACTGTGGTCATCATGAACCCAGCCATGATGACCCACATTCGGGTGTGTGGCTTGATTGACTCGGGGTGCAGGAGGGACCTCATCAACCCTTCCTTAGTCACAGGGTTGGAAGCAGCGGTGATAAAACTAAAAGAACCCATAACATGTACCCAAATGGACGGGTCGCCCATGAAGGAGCCCTGTAGATTTGAGACTGTGCCATTGTGAGTGGGGGCGGGCAACCATTGGGAACACCGACCCTTCATGGTGGCGCCACAAGCCAAGTTCCCCCTTGTTCTTGGCAGCCCCTGGTTCCATGGCCACGATCCATACATATTATAGGAAGATGGAATTGTGCGTTTCATATCTCCAAAGTGCTCGGAGCACAAGTGGGATCCTGAGTGGGGCACCCCGCCGGACAATCAACCCCCCCAGAGCATGCCTTGCTGCCGAGGAAATTGCCCGCATTCCCGAGGAGTATAAAGACTTGTCCCGGGTGTTTGAGGAGGAGGAAGCCGATGAACTCCCCCCTCATCGCAACTCGGACTGTGCTATTGAAATACTCCCAGGTCAGAAAATGCCCTGGGGAAAGATATATGCAATGAGCCCCATGGAAAAAGAGGAGTTGCGGAAGTTCATCGATAAGAACCTAGCCCGGGGTTTCATTCGACCGGCTTCCTCCCCGTTTGCGGCCCCTGTGCTGTTTTGTAAAAAAAAGGATGGGGGACTCCGCTTGTGCACAGATTACAGAGGGCTGAATGCAGTGTCGGCCACCAACGCGTATCCCATGATTCTCATTAGAGATCTTCTGGTGGAGGTGGCACGGGGCAAAATCTTTTCCAAACTTGATTTGAGGGATGCTTATTTCCGAGTCTGAATAAGACAGGGAGATGAATATAAGACTGCCTTCAACACTCCCTTGGGACAGTTCGAATACCGGATGATGCTGTTCGGGCTCCAGGGGGCTCCGGGATTCTTCATGAACTTGATCAATGAGGTGTTGCACCCTTACCTGTTTAAGGGCGTGGAAGACCTGACACCTCTGGAAGAGAGGAATGATGAAAGAGCTCTAGCCCTCATTATCCTGAGTGTGAGTGATGATAACTTAATTTATGTTGCTGATAAGGAGAGCAGTAAGGATGCCTGGGATGCTCTCAAGGCAGTTTATCAGCAAGCTGATATGGGCTCAGTTATCTCTCTCACTAGGCGCCTATATAGGACGGTGCAGCTGCCTAATGAGCCCATTAAGGAACATCTGGCCACTTTAATGGATTATTTCTGACAACTACAGGAACAAGGTAAAATTTTTACTGAAAATGAAGCTACGTTAGATTGTTAGATTTTTGTATATAAAACATAAGTTACCTGGTTTATAGATTGTTATAAGTTTAAACTTGATTATTTTTATTGTTTTTTGTTATTGGCAATAGCAGTGTTGGAAGCCTATTAGGGGGGGGGAAGGGGGAAGGGATATAGTCTATAACTTGAATTGGAAATTATGTTTAAAAATGTTGAATATATTCCAATAAAAATCTTGTTTAAAAAAAAAACTTTTACTGACCTGAATAAGGTGTATGTGATATTAAGTTCCTTATCAGATGATTATCAAACATTGATTACAACGTTCAAGGAGATGGATGCTGCTCATCTGACTGTGGAGTACGTGAATGGCAAGATTCTTCAGGAGTCTATGCACAGGGCTGATTTCAAAGAGCACACAAGTTTATCTAGGAACTGTGCCAACCATTCCGGGCAGAAAGCCAAGGAGGTTACCAAGGAGATGCAGGAGATTGCCAGCAGCTGTGTAACTATGTTATCAAGCAACCGGAAGAGCAGCAAGGAGGACAACAAACAGAGAAAAAGTCATTGGTGTTTTGGATGTGGGTCTTTTGACCATTTGTTACGGTTTTGTCCAGAGAAACACAAGAAAAAAGAGCAACAGCCTGGAAACCGTCACCAGGCTTCTGTGGTGCTGCAGGAAGAGGCAGATACCACGGAATGGCTAGTGGATTCAGGAGCGACCTTAACTTATTGCAAAAAGGAAAGTATGCTGTTAAATAAACAAAAACCTTCTCTGTCTTCTGTATGTTTGGCAGATGGGACGTTGTCCAAGGCAACTGCTGAGGGAGATGTATATTTTTCTAGCTTAGGCTGTATGTTGAATGGGGTTCTCTGTGTCCCTGCTCTTAAACAAAACTTGCTTAGTGTGGTGTGCCTTGACAAAGCTGGTTTTGAGGTAGTGTTTGCAAATAATGTATGTAAAGTGATTAAGGCTAACAAAGTGTGTGCAATAGGCAGGCTGAAACATGATGTGTATATGCTGAACATTTGTAATGAAATTGCACAGGTGGCTAGTAATGTTAAACCCCACAACAATTGTCAACATGTTCTCCATAGAAGACTCGCACATATTTCTTATAAAACAATTCAGAAAATGTTGGAGATAATAGGAACGGAGGATGTAAACAAATGTAAATTGTTCCTGGATTGTGAAATATGCAAAATGACTAAGTCAAAGGCGTGCCCTGTTGCAAAACAGAGTTTGAGACAATCTTTTTTTTTTTTTTTGAAACAAAATTTTTATTGGGATATATTCAACATTTCCAATCACGTTACCAATACAGTTTCCAAAAAGTAAGATCCCAATCCCCCCACCCCCTAATAGGCTTCCAACACTGCTAATAACAAACAGAAAAAATTATAAGGCAATCAAGTTTAGACTTAAATACCTCGACAAACCAGGTAACACATTTAAATTATATATAACCTCTACAATTTCAGCATATTATGTATAACAGTACATACAGTTCAAAATTCATTTCACTTCTCATTCAATATCCGTACGTATCCAAATTATATATTTTCCCCTTCATTCTATATTCAGTTTCTAGATACAATTTCAATCCTTCCCAGTCTTTTAAGTACTGTTCTGCCATTTGTCCATTTAATTTCTTTGTCATTTTGTCCATTTCTGCTAAAAAAAACAATTTTCTCAACCAGTCATGTATATCTGGTACCTTCTCCATTTTCCAATGCTGAGCAAAGGCCATTCTCGCCGACGTAATCATGTACCATAACAGTGTCCTTTTCTCTTGTGGAATTTTTTCCATTGTCAAACCGAGGAGAAAAAGTTCAGGCTTTCTCTCAATTGGGGTTTTCAATATTTTCTGCATCACACAATGTATATTAGACCAATATGCTTTCGCTTTATCACATGACCACCACATATGGTAAAAAGAACCCTCTACTTTTTTACATTTCCAACATTTATTACTCAAGTTCTTATCCATGCTAATATTAGCAATCTTTTTTGGTGTCATATACCATCTATACATCATCTTATAGCAATTTTCTTTTACGTTAATACAAGTGGACATTTTAAAAGATCTTTTCCACAAAAATTCCCATGATTCCATAGAAATTTCTTTGTTCATATTTATGGCCCACTTTATCATTTGTTCTTTAACGGTTTCATCCAAAGTATATACAGTCAACAAAGTTTTATACATTTTTGATATCATTTTCCGTTCTTTTTTCAACCATATATTCTCAAAATCATCATTCATAGCCCTAAAACCAAACTCTTTACAATCTTTTTTATAAATGTCCCTTATTTGACAATATTGTAGCCAACCATACTCAAATTCTAATTCATTATTTGGTTTTAAAACATATTTTTTCCCTTCTCTTTGCAACAATTCCTGATACTTCAACCAATCATTGCCTCTATATTCTGAAAACAAATGTATAACTGCAGCTGGAACAATCCACAAAGGCCTTTCATCCGATATTGTATCCTTATACCTGGTCCATGCATCAAACAATGTCCTCCTTACATAATGATGCTTAAACATGGAGTCAGCTTTGTTTTTCCCATACCAAAGATAGGCATGCCAGCCAAATCTGCAATCGTGCCCCTCAAGAGCTAAAAGTTTTCTATTTTCCAAATTTACCCATTCAGATAACCAAGACATACATACTGCTTCATGATACAAACGCAAATTCGGGACTTGGAAGCCACCTCTGTCCTTAGTATCATACATTATCTTCATTTTTATTCTTGGCTTCTTCCCTGCCCAGATAAACTTAAAGATTTCTCTTTGCCATTTTACCAACACTTTTCCATCTTTCACAATTGGTATTGTCTGAAACAAAAACATTAACCTGGGCAGTACATTCATTTTAATAACGGCAATTTTTCCAAGAAGAGATAACCTTAGTTTTTCCCATTTTTCTAAATCACTCTTTATCGAACCCCACAATTTTTCATAATTATTCTTGAACAAATCTATATTTTTCATTGTAATTTCAACTCCCAGATACTTAACCCTTTTAACCACTTCACATTCTGTCACATTTTGTAACATTTGTTGCTTTGTACCAATCATATTTTTACACAGTATCTTAGATTTATTTTTGTTGACATAAAACCCTGCAAGATCACCAAACTCTCTTACTTTTTCAAATACCTTAGGCATATTATTAACAGGATCTTCAACAATAAACATGATATCATCCGCAAATGCTCTTAATTTAAATGAAAAACCTCCAATATTCAACCCTTTTATATTAACATCATCTCTGACCGCTTGTAGCAAAATCTCCAAAATCCAGATAAATAACAATGGTGACAGGGGACAACCTTGTCTAGTACCTTTTCTTACCCGGAACATATCTGTTGATTCTGCATTAACAATCACCGAAGCTTTTTGTTCTTTATATATCGATTGGATCATTCTTGTAAATTCTACGCCCATCATAGATTTCTCAAGCACTTTAAACATAAATTCCCAATTTAAATTATCAAAGGCCTTCTCTGCGTCCAAAAATAAAAAAGCGACTTCTTTTTCAGGATGTTTGTCATAATACTCAATTGCGTCCAATACAACCCTTATATTGTCTTTAATTTGTCTATTTGGTAAAAAACCAGCTTGATCTTCCACAATAGTATCTTTCAAAAACTTTTTAAGGCGCTCTGCCAATATTTTTGCAAATATTTTATAATCGTTGTTCAATAATGAAATGGGCCGATAGTTTTTAACATTTGTTAAATCTTGCATTTCTTTAGGAATTAAGGTGATTGCAGCTTCATTCCAGGAGTCAGGGATCTTTCCTGTCTTTCTAATTTCATTTAAAAGAATCTCCAGCACCGGAACCAAATCTTCATGAAATTTTTTATAAAATTTAGCTGAAAAGCCATCCGGGCCTGGGACTTTGGAGATTTTTGCCTCGGCTATTGCTTTACTAATTTCGTCCTTAGTTATTGCAGCATTTAGGAGTGTTTTCATTTCTGGATTTGGTTGTATCAAATTAACTTTGGATAGGTAATCCAACATTTTTTGAGGATCTGCTTGTTTCGATTGAAAGAGAGTCGCATAGTATTTGAAAAATTCCCTTTTAATTCCTCCTGGGTCCAAAATCTCTTTATTTCCATCTTTCAAACAAGTGATTGTTTTATTCTCTCTTCTTTTCTTTAATTGCCATGCTAAATATTTGCCAGGTTTATTTGCACCTTCAAAGGATTTCTGTTGCAATTTTTTCAAGTTCCAAAATACTTCTTTGTTCAACCTTGCCGCATATTGCTCCCTTAGGATCCTCAATTCTCTCAAAATCTTCTTTTTACCAGGCCTTTTCTTAAGTTCTGTTTCTTTTTTCCGAATATTTTCCATAATTTCTTTGTCTATTTTCATTTGTTGTTTCCTTTCATTATTATTAATTGCAATCAGATGTCCTCTCATCACAGCCTTGTAGGCTTCCCATACCGTTTGCGTCTGTACACTTTTATTTAAGTTCAGTTGAAAGTATGTTTGGGTTTCTGTCCTTATTTTATCCACAATATTTTGCTTGTCCAGCAAATCTTCGTTGAGTCGCCATCGAAATTTTTTTCTCTTAACATACGTTGACCATTTTATCGGACTGTGGTCAGAAAGAGTCCTAGGTAGTATCTCAATTTTGCGTGTTTGCAAGATTAGGTTCTCTGTCATCCACATCATATCTATCCTGGAAAAAGACTCGTGTCTTGATGAATAAAAAGAGTACTCACTGTCTCTGGGATGTTTAGTTCTCCAAACGTCTGCCAAATGTTCATGTTTAATCAACTGGAAAAAGACTTTAGGAAGTTTGCCCATGGCCTCAATTCCTTTTTTTGATTTTCTATCAACAACATTGTCAACAGTACCATTAAAATCGCCCATTAAAATCATTTGCTCATAGGTCAACTGTCGTAGTTGTTCCCACAAATTCTGAAAAAAGTTTTCTTTTGCCCCATTGGGAGCATAGAGATTAACAATTAATGTCTTTTTATTCTGCAGCACAACTTCTACCGCCAAAAATTTCCCTTCATTGTCTTTGAAAATTTCTTTTGGTTCCAACTCTTTTTTAATATATGTAACTACTCCTTTTTTCTTTTGAGAGGAGAGTGAATAAAATTCCTCTCCTAATCTTTTTTGAATCAAAAATTTGGCATCTGATTTTTTAATATGTGTTTCTTGCAAGCAAACAATATCGCATTTCTGTTTTTCCAACCAGAGTCTGACATTTTTCCTTTTTTGGGGTGAGTTCAGTCCATTAACATTCCATGAAATTATTTGACTCTCCATGTTGATTCTGTAATTATTTATCAGAGTCTATAAAATTATCATTGATGAATCTGGTCATTTGGTCAACTGACTTGATGGTGACTCTCTTCTGTTTGAATGAAAAACTGACACCTTTAGGAATTTCCCATCTATATCTTATGCCCTCTGATTTCAGCTTGTCAATCAGGTCTTTAAAAAGTCGTCTGTCCTGAAGCATCGCTCTGGGTAGTTCCTTTAGGACCATGATTTTCTTGTTGCCAATTGTGAAGTCGTCCTGAAATTGTTGCTTAAACAAATCCTCCTTCAACTTCTTAGATATAAACTGGACAATTACATCTCTAGGTAATTTTTTCCTTTGCGCAATCGCAGAATTGACTCTGTATACCACATCAATCTGTGCCGCCACTCTCTCCTCTTCCATTTTCAAAAAATCTGCAACAGCATCTACCATGACTGAATGGATGTCCTCATTCTTATCTTCAGGGATCCCCCTGAATCTCATATGATTAATCATTGCATTGTATTGGACCATCACATTCACTTTATCTGTTTCTAAAGTGACCTCAGCTATATTAGATGCTACTCCCTTCACCCTTACATCCATCTCATCTGCTCTTTTGGTCAGCGTCTGTATCTCTTTTGTAATTCCAGACATTTCTTTTTTCAGCTCTGTTACCTCTGATATAACGGTCTTTTCAAGCTTCAGAATCGCGTCCATCACTCGTTTTTCCATAGCTTCCATCATGCCCTGTAGCTTTTTTTCCTCTTTTCCAGCCATTTTCGGGGAGGACCAGGTATTTGCCCTCTGTCGTTGCCGCAGGTCGTAAGCCGTTGTTCACAATCTTCCCTCCAACACACTCTAAATCAAAGTCCTTCTTGTGCCCACCTAAATCGCACTGGTTTCACTTTTTTATATTAAGTCTTTCGTTTAAAATCAAAGAAAATTTTTCTGACCTTCCCAAAATGGCGGGCGCAATTTCTCTATGGTAAATGGTTCTTCCGGGTACTCACTTCCTGTCCGGCAATCTTAATGGTCCCCCTTGTTCCTGATTTCTTCCCTTCTTCCGGCCTCCTTGGTCTTCTCTAGGATGATTACTTGTCTGTTCTGAAGTCACTTCCTGTTTTGCTGATTTCTGCTGCAGCAGCTCCAGTACTTTTCCACTGCAATTCTCGCGGAGTTACTGTTAGTTTCTATTTTAAAGTCAATAATTTAACCGCAGGAATGATCAACAATTCGGCTTTTTGGCCTTTTTTAGCTGTTTAACTGCACTTTTTCCGCTCCAATGTTAGTACAACAGATAGTGCACGATCATGCGCTTCATCGGATGTTGTTTATTTTCGGCCGAAACGCGTCTCCGGTGAGCAATTTTAAAAAGTTACCTTCAAAGTCAGTGTCTTGTTATAGCAGTGTTTCCTTGATATCAGTTTCTGTAGAATGTCTTGGAGGTCTGGGTCATGCGTTCTTATGTTGAGAATCCAACTCGGTGGGGTCTTGTAGAGATTTTCCGAAGTGCCTTCTCTGGGGGAGGGGATCAAGGCTGGTCGCGGCGCTCTTTAAAGCCCCGCTATCAGCCGATCTCAACTCCTCTCTCGGGCCAGGCTCTCTGCCAGTCACCCCCTGCCTGGGGGGATCTGCGGTGGGCTATTGGAAGCCCACCCTGTCGTCAAGACCCTCCGTTTGCTCTGGGAGCTCTACGAGCAAGCCAGAGCACGTCAGGACGCCATGAATCCCAGAACGGAAGCCCAGTTTGAGACAATCTGAAAGACCTTTAGATCTGATTCATATGGATGTGGTGGGGCCTTACCCAGTCATTCCGGTAACAGGTTTGCGTTAATTATTAATGATGACCACTCACATTTTTCCTGGCTTTATGTAATGAAGCACAAGTCGGATGTGTTCCCTACTACTAAGTATTAGCACAAAAAGATAACAAACCAAATAGGAAATTTTGTTGCCATACAGTCTGATATGGGGGGGGATTTACATCTAATGTTTTCAAGGGTTGGATGCAACAGAAAGGAATCAAACACAGGGTCTCAAATCCTTGCACCCCCGCTGAAAATGGCCTTGCACAAAGGAAAGGGGAGTGTTGCAAACCATGATGTTTTCCATGTTAAAAGACGCAAATCTTGGTATTGCTTACTGGGCTGAAGCTATTAAGAATGCATGTTACCTGAGTAATCGTATCTATTCTCATTCTGTGGATGACATCCCATATAAGTTATTATACCAAAGAGTTCCATGTTTGGATCACTTAAGAGTTTTTGGTTCAAAGGCATGGGTTAATATACCTTTGGAACGTAGAAGGAAAGGAGGACCCAAAGCAAAAAAGTTAATCTTTCTTGGATACCAGTCAGGCATGAAGAGTTACCGGTTTGCTGATAATAATCCCAAAATAACATTCAGTAGGTCTGTTAATTTTTGTGAAGATGAAAACTGGGAAAGAATTCATGCCAATAAGGTTCCTGAGGTAGTTGAGTTACCTGGTACAAGTGTCACTGAAGGTGCAAGTAACCAAACCATGGTTAAAGTAGAACCTGAGGTAAAACAGGAACAAAGTGTTGATGTGTCTGATGAGCAAATTTCTGCAAAAGGTGAAAGTGAGTGTGTGCCACAAAGAGTGTCTACACATAGCACTAAGGGCATACCACCAGTGAGGTATGGTTTTGATATAAATCATGTATATATCAAAGAGCCTCAAAGCTATAATGAAGTTTTGCAAATGCCTAATGCAGAAAAGGAGGCATGGTTTCAAGCTATGCAAAGGGAATACAGTTCACTGGTGAAACACAAAGTGTTTGAGAAAACTGAGGCACCAAGTAACAAGAATGTAATAGGGTGCAAATTGGTTTTTAAAATGAAATGCATGCCAGATGGCAGTGCTAGAAGAAAAGCTAATGCTGTGTAGAGGTAAATGGTTTCTGTAATTGTTAACTGTTTTCAACATAAAGTATGATGTACCTCTAATGTAAACGTAGCAGATGCTTTTACCAAAATGTTTGGATGTAAACCAGTTTTGTAAATTGAAAGAGAAACTGGATAGGTTTCGGTTTCCGGCGTTGCGAATGGCGGCAACCTTTCGGGAAGCCCCCGGAGGTGGTTAGCCCACACGCAGTTTGGGGGGGTCTTTGCAGGTTTGCAAGACCCTAGTGAGCCTTAGGCAAAGGCTCCAAACCGGGGGCGCTTGGGGAGTAGCCTCTTTGCCGGCAGTCAGACGGGAAATTGAGGCTTTCTCCCCGCCCCAATCGGCCCCGCTGCGGTGTGCCCGTAATGGGACTTAGCAACGCCACCGATTTCCAACAGGAGTGAGGAACAGCGATGAATTAAAGCAAAAAGAAGAAACGGCAGGAACCGTGAGTTGGAGGTCTGAATCTGAAGCGAAACCCGAGCCCTTCCCCCGTAAGCGAATAAGCGGCTGGGAGGAGGGGGAATCCCCCCCCACTGAGAAGCGGGACTTGCATAAGAAAGCTAAGGGGGATGAAAGGGAAGAAGGGTTGGTGAAATTACCTTTGGGGTGCCATTGAAGCGAATGAGTTAGCGGGACTCCTGAGCGACGTGTCACCAACTTTTATAAAGTAAACAAATACAAGAAATGTCTGCCATGAAGAAGGTCCCTTTGAAAACTGAGAAGAAGGGAGGCGGGACTTCCGGTCCGGGTAATCCCCCTCCAGAGCCGACTGTCAGTCAACAGACAAGCGAGCTACTGCACCCTCTGCTGGTCCAAATACAGAAAATCAGCGAAACCTTAACTAATATGGAAGGTGTTCTCAACAGTCAACAGAGGCAACTAACAGAGACGTCAAAGAAGATGGAGGAGATCGCACAGAAATGTTTGGTCTCGTCGGAAGACATCGGAAAAGTGAAGAAAAGGGTCAACAAGTTAGAAAAGCATCAGGATGTGCAAGAAAAAAGAATTTTGATGTTGCAAATGGAAAAATCGAATCTGACTCTTCGATTTCAGGGCATTAAAGAAGAAGAGAAGGAAGATCTCAGATCTATACTTGCGAATGCCTTGGCACCCGTAACTGGCAGAGATCAGCGTGAGTTAAAAGAAGAAATGGATAAGGTCTATAGGGCCTACTCCACATTTACAAAAAAAAATAATCTGCCAGCAGAAGTGGTTGTCAAGTTTGTCAAGCAAAGTACCAAAGATCAAATCTTGCGTGCAGTTGCAGCGGTGCCCTTGAAAATTGGGGAGCAGACCATCAGAATATTGAAAGATGTGCCTTATGAAATCCGGATGAAAAGGAAAGCTTATAAAGGATTGACCACTTTTCTACAAAGAAGACAGGTCATATACAGATGGACCTATCCTGAAGGCCTTTTGTTCAAGTACAAGGATAAAAGAGAGAAGATTGACTCCATCTTCAAGGCGCAGGAATTTCTGAAGAGACACGCCAGTCCAGAGGAAGAGGCAGCACTCGCAACGTGGACAGATTTGAGTAGTGAAGATGACAGCGGCCCAGAGGAGGGAGGTGCCGGAGCGGGAGAAGTGAAAACCAAAGGTGGCCCATCCTATAATTTGAGGGATACCAAAGGAAGACAACCTAAGAAATAACTGTTCGGGAAACGTCAAAAAGGAGATGACTAATAATTAACCCCAAAGGACATTACTAACCTCATTAACAGAGTTATTTTGAATTTTTGTTAGATGAAAAGAAGACTCTCAAATCACGGAGATTGCCAAAAACTGTATCTATATTGATTTAAACTAACCTTTATTAACAGAATACTCACTCCGCTCTTTTCTTTATCCCTCTATATACCCTACCTTTTTCTATTTATAAAAAGAATAAATTCCTCTCCTTTTTAGGAGGGTTTTGATAAAAAAAAAAAAAGAAAGACAAACTGTACATCAAGGCTCAGCCTTAAGGGGGAGTGTTGTGATTCACTGGTTTTGGTAAGGCTGGCCTAGATGAGTTTGATCTAGTGTCAGAGAGAATGACAGCTAGTGCCAGCATGTGACTGCAAAGAGGCTGGCCATAACTGGTCTGAGGCAGTCCAGCCTGACACTGACTATTGCATCTGGATTGCATCAGCTTTGTGCTGATTGGCCAGAGGCTGTATATATGTACAGAGTGTACAGTGGATTTAGCTCTTCACTTAGATTGATTGCACTTTGACACTGAGAACTGTATATAGGTGGTGGCAGAGTGTAAATAAAATTCACTTTGTATTTGCACCTAAGTTCTGGACTCTAGTCTTCTTTGGGTACTCTAACTCCCTTTGGGCACTGACGTGCCAGCCAGCGTTGCGCGCGCCTCGACAAACTTCACTATCTGGTGGAATGGGTTCACTTTGGTCCCCAACACAGAGAATGGGTTAAAGTTACTGACATTCGGGGAACCCTACCTTATTAAACAATTCCACAGCAAGTTCCCAACCAAACCTGGAGGCCCTGCATATGTCAGGCTCAATAGCAAGTAGATCCAAGCATTCTTCACGTAAAGAAAAGCTTTATTGGAATACAATGCTGTAATCCACAGTAATACAGTTATTATCAGCAGGGCCGGCTCGCCCACTAGGCGAGCTAGGCACTCGCCTAGGGAGCCGGCCCTGCAGGGGTGCCAAAATGCCCCCCCCCCATGAAAAGCCCCCTTCCCACCCAGCGCCAGCAGCCCCAGCTTTCCTGGGCGCCTCTGCTGGGAGGGAAGAGGCGGGCGTTCTAACCCCGCCCCTTCCCTGGCTCTCCTGGGTGCCTTGCAGCTGCGAGGTGCCCAGAAAAGCCGGCGCCACTGGGAGGGAAGGGCAGGTGTTCTAACCCCGCCCCTTCCCCGGCAGCTGCGAGGCACCCAGGAAAACGGCGCTGGGCCATATCCAGGCCCCACCAGGAGGTTGGCATCCCCGGTGGGTTGGGGGCCCCTGGCTGTCCTGCCTAGGGTGCCCAGACACCTGGGGCCGGCCCTGATTGTCAGGAATGGTGGCCCAAGCTGTGCAGGCATTATTATAGTATGATGCAAAAGCACGACTAGCAAATGAACTTTTAGCGCGCACATGGGAAACTCCCAGTGGGAGATTACTTGATGATTGGGAGAATGAGTTGCCCCTACCCCTTCGTCTCACAGGACTGGAAAATTCCCTTAAACAAAGAACACTCCATAGCCTCCTTCCAAGGCCACCGTGATAAGCCGGAGTGGCTGAATCCATTCTCCCACGTTGCAGCTGGCAATGCTACGCAAGTGCACAAGTGAAAGACAAGATAGTAGACACAATGAACTCAGTGTAAAATAACCCAACCCTCAAGTCTCTGACATTGGGTTATCAGCTTCCTTGTGGATAAAACCTTAGCACAGAACCTGACTAATTTAATGGAGGTCCCGTCTGAATCATCTGCAAGGAAGAGGGATGTATAAAATATATTCAGTGATCTACCTGGGAACTTAGGATAGGGGTAAGGTGTATGGAGTGTGTCCTTTGTTACCCAAATTGCCTTACTCTATTAACTAGGAATAAGGCTCATTGTGAAAATAAATACAATGAACTCTAGAGAGAGGCTCTGAGGGAGTGCCAAGGCCTTGGGCACTCAGTGACAATTTGCTGTGGTGACCTCCTCAAACCCCACCCTCTCCAGGTTCCACCCCTGAAATCCCAAGGAATTTCCCAGCTTGGAGTTGGCAACCCCATCCCCTTCCCAGCTATCTATAACCCTACCATTATCTGCCCCTCTGACTGCAGCTGACTTCTGCCCTCCCTCCTGGAGATCAGTTGTAATTCTGAGTGATCTCCACCCCTCACCTGGAGATTGGCAACAATGGTTCCCCAGGAGAAAATGCTGGTTCAGAGGGTGGAGTCTATGGCATTGTACCTGTCTGAGGTCCCACCCCTCCTCAAATGTCATCCTGGGTCTGCTTCAGGCCAAGCTCAAGAGAGCAGGGAAACTTCCATTCATTCTCCAGTCCAGTCAACTGTGGAGTGGCTGAATTTCTGCTGCCTCCCAGGGTTCCCCCACATCTGTGGCTTGTGGCCTGGCAGCCTCGTCAGCACAGGCAGCAGGAGCATTTCCTAACCTCCTGTAGGATGAAGACTGCCTCCTCCCTGGATGGGCTGGAGTCATATTGATGCTGCCCTGCCCCTTGGGACAGTCAGTCTTTTCCCCTCACTTTTTGGCCTTGGGGCAGCTGGGAAAGGTACGCCAACAGATGAGGAAGCACCATTTAACCCAATCAGGGTCGGCTCCAGCTTTTTTTTGCACGCTAGGCGAGGATGCCTTCTGGCGTCCCCCCTCCTGTGCACCCACCAATTTTCAAAAATAAATGTATTTTAGGAAGAATGAAAAACATGAAATTTGAAATTACTAACTGGCATCATGCTCAAACTGAGATTCTTGGCAAGTTATAATCTCAGCCATGTAGAAAATAAACATCAGTCACAGAAGTACTACCATAGGAATACCAAATGATGCTATATGACCTGCTGAATAAACTCTCAAAAACAAACACTGAAACAAATCTAGGTAATTCTGGATGCCCTACAGATTATTCTCACAATGATGGGTACAGAAGTTCTATACACTACCCCACACAAAAATGGAGTACATGTCATCAAGAATGTTTGTATGTACAGACTGACAATAACCACACAGCTCCATAGTATGCTTCCTTATCTCTAATGCTTCCTTATCTCTAACATATACCCCCCCCATGATACACCAGTGACATCACCACCATCTGGACTCACAGGACAGGAGGGAAATTCTTGAGAAATTAAAGCAGGACTTCAGTTAACAACATTTTAGTACTCATCTGAGCCTGAAAAATTCGATACAGTATAAACACCACGGTACAACTACATTTGCACTGTGTAAGACAACTGACCAATGCATATAGCTATATTATGCACACTACCATCCTGCTTCCAATCCATGGGGCAGTTTCCATCTTAAACTGCCAAAGATTAGCATTCAGCAGGAAAAGCACCAGCAAGGGAGAACCCAGGCCTAAAACATCTCCACTTTGGGGGCTCTTACTTTCCCTGTGGGCTGGCTGGGGTGGGCTGCCTGCGACTGTGAGGGAAGGGAATCAGTGTTGTTGAATGATGACTTGCTCATGCTGGCTGGCTTAGAGGGCAGTGAATCAGCAATGGGCGCACGCAGGGGAGCAATGGGTGTGCTGCATGCGAGTTGGGGTGGGTGGGAGTGCCTCTATCTGGACTGGATCGCGGCAATGGTGATGGGCACACGGCACAGAGCAGTATGCGCACTGGCACCATGACACAAGTTTTGCGAGCAGCGGGTTTTGGTGGGGCAGGGGCTTTTGATGAGGGGAGGGTGGCAGCAGGGCAGTTCGGGATGAAGATGGCTGGGGGGAGAAAGAGGCAGCGACGGCGGCTGGGGTCAGGGCAACGCAGGGCTTTTGGCGGGGGGGAGGGCTTTTGGCAGGGGGTGTAGTTTGGCACTCTCATGATCGGCCTGCCCTAGGCAAAAGTCTAGTTTGCCTAGTGGGTGGGCCAGCCCTGAACCCAGTGAGTGATACCCCTGCAGGCCCCTCTCTCGAAGTACAGCTTAAATAAACCTTATGGGGGAACATTTTAAACAGACCACACAGATGGCAGCCATCTTACAAATGCAGCTAACTGCCATTTTGTTACACCTACCAACAGCCACTGAGGGAAAAGTTAAGTCCCACACAGGAGGCAAGCAGGAGAAGCATCTTCGTCAAGAGAAAAAGCTGTTTGCAAGTAAATCTGACAGGGCATGGTGGCTGAAGGGGGAGTGGGCGGTGAAGAGGAGCAGATCCAGCACTTGACCAATCGCACATGAATACTCTTGAGTGGTGGCTGATGGGCCAGTGGCTGAGGGAGTGCATGGAATGTTGCCATGTGAAAACAGAATTATGTATAAGGAAAGATAAATGTGGGGAATTATG
This sequence comes from Gekko gecko, assembly GCA_029375565.1. NCBI lineage: Eukaryota > Metazoa > Chordata > Lepidosauria > Squamata > Gekkonidae > Gekko > Gekko gecko. The sequence goes on along the minus strand of JAPDNY010000005.1, from coordinate 208,018,636 downwards.
AATATTAAATGACAATAGGCATTAACTGAGTTCCCAGTATGCAGGAATAGATGCTGAGGCTAGATTACTAAAGTAGTGATTTCTTTGCTGAAAGATTCTGAAACGTACAAACATAAAATTAAGCATACACACACTCAATACAGAACTAAGAATTCAGAGAGAAAAGTAAAGAGACATTTGCATTAGCAGGTAGTATCATTGGTGGGGGTGATACTGTACCTGTCCGGTGAGGCAAGTTGATTCTGCAGCATAAAATGGATAAAAATAAGGGAAGGGGCCCCTGGGTTGACCAGCAATGCATGTGGGAGGTTCCAAACAGCGCTAGGAATGGAACCAATGAGATAGGGCGGGGTTAGGAGAGGCAAAAGCAAGAGAGAGAACAATGGCATAAAGCTCTTCTTTTGTACCCAAAAATGTGACCTAAGGCAGGGTTGCTTTGGTCATCTGGTCCCCAGGAGATATTAAGAAAACTTAAACTAAGAATGGGGCAGAAGAAGGGATTAATGGTTGGGCAATTGCAAGTAATGGTTTGGCTGGGAGTGACACCTCTTGGAGGAAGGGGGTAGATAAAGGAGAGGAGGACGAGAACCAATCAGGTTGCAAGACTGGTACTTTGGATTAACAGCCAGATGTGTGACAACTGCTTTATCTTGATGGGTAGCAGGAAGACTTGATAGCTTGCTATTGTCGTTGGACACATCCTTTTGTCTTAGGCTGGAGAGGAATGTGTGTCTTAGGCTGGGGGGAATGCCTGTGTGATGGAGAAGGGAGTTCTTCATGGCATCTGTGCAGGAACATCTTGTCCTTTTTGCAGAGCATGGTTTCTTTCTGTGATCTGCTGCTGTTTCTGCGTGTATGGAGGTCAGGGCTGCTAGTCTGCATCCTAGCACTGGCATGGTAGCAAAGCTGCAAAGGCAGGAGGCTTCTGTAGTCCATGGATCCACATCTGGCTTGACATGCTGCTTAAGCACAAGGTTCCCCTTGGCCAAATTACATTCCACATTCCAGTATGAGGGCACTGCTCTTGGGCTGCAGTTCTGTCTGTTGCCCTGACACACTCTTGTCACAGTTCAGCAAAGCAGTCATATTTAAGAGTCTTTAATAATGCCATCTGAAGTGGCTGCATGACAACACCTTGTAGAATTTACAGTGTAGTAACACATGCTTGACCATTTCAGCTGTGTCATATTGGCAAGGGCAAAGGCACTGGGAGTACGGAATGTGTATGTATCTTCCTTCTAGAAGCGCTGGGGGCAAAAGATTAAGCCAGACCAGAAAAAAGGTTCTGCTGTATTGGGGGAATTCTATGGTATGAAGTTAGTTCACTGGCACAAACTTTTGGGTGTAATTCACTACCGCTGGATAGAGAAGAGTTAGGAAACATCAGTAGTAGATTGGTTACACACTCTTCGAGGTTAGATCAATACTCTTGTACCCTCAATTTGTTGCAGCAAGGAGAAATGTAAACATTTATTACCAGAAGATTAAAGGTTAAATTTGGTTAAATTTGACAATTAGGGCCTGAGCACATGGTTCACAAGGAACTAGTCTGGTGACCATGAGAGCCATAGCAAAAGAAAGGGTGCCAGCCTGCTGAAGAATTTAGCTCTGTTGCCCTGGCATTGGCCGTCTGAGTGGTGTCTGTGCTCACTTTGATTCTAGAAGTGCTAATCAAACTGTTGTCGATTGCACACAGAGGTTTTACCCCTCTTTGGCATCCACACTGGAGCAGGGTTTTTCCCAGAAAATCCACATGAAATCATCCCCTAGTTATCAGTGTTTCCTCCACTATGCTCTAATCTTTTTCAGACCCGGTTTGAAATAATCTTTTTGGAAAGGCCACAAAGTGCATTTATACATCAAGTGAATGGGAAGGTGCACATTTTTAAATTCCAGCCTACATCGGCATTGTTTTCCTTGTTCCAATCCCCCATGTTACAAGGTTTTTTTTTAAAAAAAACCAAACAGTAATTGCTAGATCACTATTACGTTCCAATATAATGATCCCTTGCCACGATCTACTAGTTCCTCTGAATATCTAGGTTAATTTTTAAAAAGTCTCTATACCTATTCATATGTTGAATGAAAAGGGCTAGAGACTTACTTAGGGAAAAAAGAAAGCTGGGAATTCTGAGGAACTAGTAGGTCAGGCAATAGCTCAGGAGAGCCATTATGGTGCAGTGGTTAGAGAGCTGGCTTAGGATCTGAGAGGATGAAGTCTAAATCCCCACTATGTCATGGAAGCTTGTTGGGAAAGCCTGGGCCAGTCTCACACACTCAGCCTAACCTACCTCACAGGACTGTTGTGAGGACAAAACAGAGGGTGCTGGAAGCCACTTTGGGTACCTATTGGAGAGAAAAGTGGAATATAAATGAAATAAAGAAATATTGTAGGTAAGTTTGAAATATTGTAGTTAAAATTTCCCCAATGGAGGAAATAGCAGCTCCCCAGGGCCATTTCAGGTCAGGAAAATGGTGTGAAAGTGGGTGGAGGGAAGACTTAAGACCTCTGTACATTCATGCCATGGTTCTGCTCCATATTGGGCACCTGCACACCAATTCTTAATCCTTTTATGACAACTGGACTTTGAGATAATGTTTAGTGTGGCACTTTATGGGGGCAGAGGAGTTGAGGCTTAGAAAACTCCTGAAGATCACCTGGGAGTTCAAAGTAGAGGCAAGATTGAAGTGGCATTTCTTGGTTTACAGCTCTGGTCATAACTAGGTTACTTGCTGCTCATAGAAAACTTTTTTTGTTTTGTTTGTTATGAGGGAACAGCATAGGCTTTGGAAAATATGGGGAAGGCATTTCTAGATTTGCTATATCTCAGTCTCACACTAGGGGGCGATTGTAGCTAATGTTGTTAACATGGGGATCTGTTCAGATCATGGATACTGAAAAAAGCATCTGCCCTGCACTATGGAGAGAGCAACATTTTGTTTCTCTCTACATGTAATGTTGCCAACAAGCCTGGAGAAAAATGTTCTGTCCCTTTATTAAAGGCTTAATGGGTGGAAATGGGCAGTTGAAGCTTTTCATTGCATGGAGGTAGATACCATCACCTGGTAAATAACATCATTAGGCCTCTCTTAAAGGGGTAGGAAGCTTTTCTCTAGGCCTGCTGGCAGCCCTACATGTAGATACACATGTATACACAGCAGTAGGCATTAGGGGTTTTCTCCCCTTTCTCAAATAGTATCATGATAGGTTCTGCTATACAGCATAATTTAGCTGGTTTTCCTAAAGTTACCTAATATATCTTGATGCCCTAGCAGAATGTTAGTTAAGTCCAGTCTGGGGGAGCTGCTAGGAGATTTTCCAAGAAGGAATTTTTGGTTTAGGTTTAAGAAAACACATTGCAGAGACAGCATCAGGGCTCTTTTGCAGCAGGAACTCCTTTGTATATTAGGCGACACACCCCTAATGTTAGCCAATCCTCCAAGAGTCTGCATGGCCCTGTAAGAAGAGCTTTGTAAGCTCTTGGAGGATTGGCTACATTAGGGGTGTGCTGCCTAATGTGCAAAGGAGTTCCTGCTACAAAAAGAGCCCTGGCATAATGCAGAGGTCAAAGGGGACTGGGAAGACGTGAACTCAAACCAAATCCCAACTCAAGAGTACTAAGGGAGCCATCCTAAACATACTTAAGGAAGAAGTCTAATTGAACTCAGTGGGACTTACTGTGAACATGCCTAAGCTGACATGGTAAATGACCCCAGCCCTGCCCACCCTGCCTCACAAGGTTGTTGAGAGGATAAAATGGAAGAAAGGCAGCACATATATATTTGGATTAGCCCAGCCCAGCCTAACTTGTGTGGTACTACAAAAATTAAATTGTTTCCCTGTTTGATTATCTACTGTATTTATAATTTACTAGGAATAAGGTCCGTTGTGGAAATAAATACAATGAGCTCTAGAAAGAAGTTCTGGGAGAGCGGCCTGGCATTGGGCACTCAGTGTCAATTTGCTGTGCAGGGTATAATGACACAGAGTCCACCAAATTCTCCAGGGGAACTGATCTCCGCCATCTGAAGAGCAGTTGTAATTCTGTGTGATCTCCATCCCTCCCCTGGAGACTGGCCACAATGGTTCCCCATGAGGGAATGGCTGGTTTGGAGGGTGGAGTCTATGACATTGTACCTGTCTGAGGTCCCACCCCTCCTCAAACTTCATCCTCTCCAGGCTCCACCCCTCAAATCTCCAGGAATTTTCCAACCTAGAGCTGGCAACCCTATCTCCCTTCCAGCCAACCATCAACCTACCATTATCTGCCCCCTGGCTTCAGCTTTCCATCTCCTCCCCCTCCCTCCTAGAGAGCAGTTGTAATTCTGTGTGATCTCCATCCCTCCCATGGAGACTGGCAACAATGGTTCCCCATCAGGGAATGGCTGGCTTGGAGGGTGGAGTCTATGGCATTGTACCTGTCTGAAGTCCCACCCCTCCTCAAACCTCACTCTCTCCAGGCTCCATCCCTCAAATCTCCAGGAATTTCGCACCTGGAGTTGGCAACCCTATCAGGAATGGCCCCAATGAGTTTTCTCCCAAAGGCCAAAATAGGTGTGGAAAGGGCCTTTTACTGACAGAACCTGGTTGCCTAGCAACAGGCACTGAGGAGAAAGTACAGTTGCCACCTTTGATTAGAGAAATACCTGGAGATTTGGGGGGTGGATCCTGTGAAGGGCAGCATGGGGGGGGGAATGGAAGGACAACTGGAGATAATGCAATTTTTCCTTCCAAAGCAGCCATTTCTTCCAGGGGAACTGGTCTCTGTCATCTGGAGATCAATTGTAACAGTGAGAGATCTCCAGGTCCCACCTGCAGATTGGCAACCCTAGGGGGCAGTCAGCCACACAGCAGGGGGTTGAAGAGAATGGTTTGATGGTCTCTGGCCCAGCTCATTAGCCAGCCAGCCATGGTGGAGCCAAAAAGGAGAGAGAGACGTTTTCAGTTTATTCTGAGAGAAAAGTGGCCAAGTTGGCAATGGTCTGGGGAGGCTGTTATGCTGAAAGTCCTTTTTTTTACTGACAGAAAACAGCCACTGAGGGGTCAGTTAGTCACAGTTAGTCCCACACAGGAGCCAAGAGAAGTGTCTTCCTCAGGAGAGAGTCTGGCTTTCCAGGAGCCGCAGCTCATTTCCTCTAGGCCAGACCCTTCCTGGTGCTGCCGGCGCTGCTGAAGTAAGGTGGGGGAGCCTTTAAAAGACTCCAGGAGGGATAGAAAATACGGTAGAAGACATAGTCAGGATACAGGATGATCTTGACAGGCTGGGAAACTGGGCTAAAACAAATAAAATGAATTTCAACAGGGATAAATGTAAAGTTCTGCATTTAGGTAGGAAAAATCAAATGCATAATTAGACGGTGGCAGAAACTTGTCTTGGCAGTAGTATGTGCAAAAAGGATCTAAGGGTCTTCGTAGACCATATACTGAACATAAATCAGCAGTGTGATCAGAAGCTAAAAAGGCAAATGCAATTTTGGGCTGTATCAACAGAAGTATAGTGTCCAGATCATGCAAAGTGATGGTATCTCTTTAATCTGTTCTGGTTAGACCTCACCTAGAGTACTGTGTTCAGTTTTGGGCACCACAATTTAAGAAGGATACGGACAAGCTGGAACGCGACCAGAGGAGGGCAACAAAGATGCTGAAGGGTTTGGAGACCAAGTCCTATGAGGGAAGGTTGAAGGAATTGGGTATGTTTAGCCTGGAGAGGAGACAACTGAGATGTGATATGATAACCATCTTCAAGTACTTTGTTATGTTCTCTGACCGCCACCAGGCGACAGCAAAATTTACCGGGACAGGGTAAAAGCCGGAACAATATTCCAGCGGGGAAAAAAAGGAACTACCACCCTTTTATTAACCCTTTCCAGGCCAAAAACCCTCCGGAACACCCCGGAACGGCCCGGAACGGGCACTAAACAAACAATAGTGCCGCAAAAAACAGTGGCATGTATTACAAGCACTCCAGAACAATACTCCAGAGGTGAACACACGGAACTGCCACCATTTTATTAACCCTTTCCAGGCCAAAAAGCCTCCAGAACACCCCGGAACGGCCCGGAACGGGCACTAAACAAACAACAGTGCCACAAAAAACAGTGGCATGCATTACAGCCACTCTAGAACAATATTCCAGAGGTGAAAACACGGAACTCCCACCCTTTTATTAACCCTTTCCAGGCCAAAAAGCCTCTGGAACTCCCCGGAACGGGCCCTAAACAGACAATACTGTTGCAAAAAACAGTGGCATGCATTACAGCCACTCCAGGACAATATTTCAGAACTGAAAACATGGAACTCCCACCCTTTTATTAACCCGTTCCAGGCCAAAAAGCCTCCGGAACACCCCGGAACGGCCCGGAACGGGCACTAAACAAATAATACTGCTGCAAAAAACAGTGGCATGCATTGGAGCCACTCCAGAACAATATTCCAGAGGTAAAAACACGGAACTGCCACCCTTTTATTAACCCTTTCCAGGCAAAAAAGCCTCTGTAACTCCCCAGAACGCCCCGGAACGGGCACTAAACAGACAATAGTGCCGCAAAAAACAATGGCATGCATTACAGCCATTCCAGAACAATATTCCAGAAGTGAAAACATGGAACTCCCACCCTTTTCTTAATCCTTTCTAGGCCAAAAAGCCTCCAGAACACCCTGGAACGGCCCAGAACGGGCCCCAAACGGACAATAGTGTCGCAAAAAACAGTGGCAGGTATTACAGCAACTCCAGAACAATACTCCAGAGGTGAAAACACGGAACTGCCACCCTTATATTAACCCTTTCCAGGCCAAAAAGCCTCCGGAACACCCCGGAACGGGCACTAAACAAACAATAGTGCCGCAAAAAACAGTGGCATGTATTACAGCCACTCCAGAACAATACTCCAGAAGTGGAAACACGGAATTCCCACCCTTTTATTAACCCTTTCCAGGCCAAAAAGCCTCTGGAACGGCCCGGAACGGGCACTAAACAGACAATAGTGCCGAAAACACAGTGGCATGCATTACAGACACTCCAGAACAATATTCCAGAAGTGAAAACATGGAACTCCTACCCTTTTATTAACCCATTCCAGGCCAAAAAGCCTCCGGAACACCCCGGAACGGCCCGGAACGGGCACTAAACAAATAATACTGCTGCAAAAAACAGTGGCATGCATTGGAGCCACTCCAGAACAATATTCCAGAGGTGAAAACACAGAACTGCCACCCTTTTATTAACCCTTTCCAGGCCACAAAGCCTCCGGAACACCCCGGAACACCCCGGAACGGGCACTAAACAGACAATAGTGCCGCAAAAAACAATGGCATGCATTACAGCCATTCCAGAACAATATTCCAGAAGTGAAAACATGGAACTCCCACCCTTTTCTTAATCCTTTCTAGGCCAAAAAGCCTCCAGAACATCTTGGAACGGCCCGGAACGGGCCCTAAACGGACAATAGTGTCGCAAAAAACAGTGGCAGGTATTACAGCAACTCCAGAACAATACTCCAGAGGTGAACACACGGAACTGCCACCCCTCTATTAACCCTTTCCAGGCCAAAAAGCCTCCGGAACACCCCGGAACGGGCACTAAACAAACAATAGTGCCGCAAAAAACAGTGGCATGTATTACAAGCACTCCAGAACAATACTCCAGAGGTGAACACACGGAACTGCCACCATTTTATTAACCCTTTCCAGGCCAAAAAGCCTCCAGAACACCCCGGAACGGCCCGGAACGGGCACTAAACAAACAACAGTGCCACAAAAAACAGTGGCATGTATTACAGCCACTCCAGAACAATACTGCAAAGGTGAAAACACGGAACTGCCACCCTTTTATTAACCCTTTCCAGGCCAAAAGCCTCTGGAACACCGCGGAACGGCCCGGAACGGGCACTAAACAAACAATAGTGCCGCACAAAACAGTGGCATGCATTACAGCCACTCTAGAACAATATTCCAGAGGTGAAAACACGGAACTGCCACCCTTTTATTAACCCTTTCCAGGCCAAAAAGCCTCCAGAACACCCTGGAACGGCCCGGAACGGGCACTAAACAAACAATAGTGCTGCAAAAAAACATGGCATGCATTACAGCCACTCTAGAACAATATTCCAGAGGTGAAAACACAGAATGCCACCCTTTTATTAACCCTTTCCAGGACAAAAAGCCTCCGGAACACCCCGGAATGGCCCGGAACGGGCACTAAACAAACAACAGTGCCACAAAAAACAGTGGCATGTATTACAGCCACTCCAGAACAATACTGCAAAGGTGAAAACACGGAACTGCCACCCTTTTATTAACCCTTTCCTGGCCAAAAAGCCTCCGGAACACCCCGGAACGGCCTGGAACGAGCAATAAACAAACAATAGTGACGCAAAAAACAGTGGCATGCATTACATCCACTCCAGAACAATACTCCAGAAGTGAAAACACGGAACTCCCACCCTTTTATTAACCCCCTCCAGGCCAAAAAGCCTCCAGAACACCCCAGAACGGCCCGGAACGGGCACTAAACAGACAATAGTGCCGCAAAAAACAATGGCATACATTACAGCCATTCCAGAACAATATTCCAGAAGTGAAAACATGGAACTCCCACCCTTTTCTTAATCCTTTCTAGGCCAAAAAGCCTCCAGAACATCTTGGAACGGCCCGGAACGGGCCCTAAACGGACAATAGTGTCGCAAAAAACAGTGGCAGGTATTACAGCAACTCCAGAACAATACTCCAGAGGTGAACACACGGAACTGCCACCCCTCTATTAACCCTTTCCAGGCCAAAAAGCCTCCGGAACACCCCGGAACGGCCAGGAACGGGCCCTAAACAAACAATAGTGTTGCAAAAAACAGTGGCATGTATTACAGCCACTCCAGAACAATACTCCAGAGGTGAAAACACAGAACTGCCACCCTTATATTAACCCTTTCCAGGCCAAAAAGCCTCCGGAACACCGCGGAACGGCCTGGAACGGGCACTAAACAAACAATAGTGCTGCAAAAAACAGTGGCATGTATTACAGCCACTCCAGAACAATACTCCAGAAGTGGAAACATGGAACTCCCACCCTTTTATTAACCCTTTCCAGGCCAAAAAGCCTCTGGAACTCCCCGGAACGGGCACTAAACAGACAATAGTGCCGAAAACACAGTGGCATGCATTACAGACACTCCAGAACAATACTCCAGAAGTGAAAACACGGAACTCCCACCCTTTTATTAACCCCCTCCAGGCCAAAAAGCCTCCAGAACACCCTGGAACGGCCCGGAACGGGCCCTAAACAGACAATAGTGTTGCAGAAAACAGTGGCATGCATTACAGCCACTCCAGGACAATATTTCACAAGTGAAAACATGGAACTCCCACCCTTTTATTAACCCGTTCCAGGCCAAAAAGCCTCCGGAACACCTCGGAACGGCCCGGAACGGGCATGAGACAAACAATAGTGTCGCAAAAAACAGTGGCATGCATTACAGCCACTCCAGAACAATACTCCAGAAGTGAGAACACGGAACTCCCACCCTTTTATTAACCCATTCCAGGCCAAATAGCCTCCAGAACACCCCGGAACGGCCCGGAACGGGCACTAAACAGACAATAGTGCCGCAAAAAATAGTGGTATGCATTACAGTCACTACAGAACAATACTCCAGAAGTGAGAACATGGCACTCCCACCCTTTTATTAACCCGTTCCAGGCCAAAAAGCCTCCAGAACACCTCGGAACGGCCCGGAACGGGCACTAAACAAACAATACTGCTGCAAAAAACAGTGGCATGCATTGGAGCCACTCCAGAACAATACTCCAGAAGTGGAAACATGGAACTCCCACCCTTTTATTAACCCTTTCCAGGCCAAAAAGCCTCTGGAACTCCCCGGAACGGGCACTAAACAGACAATAGTGCCGAAAACACAGTGGCATGCATTACAGACACTCCAGAACAATACTCCAGAAGTGAAAACACGGAACTCCCACCCTTTTATTAACCCCCTCCAGGCCAAAAAGCCTCCAGAACACCCTGGAACGGCCCGGAACGGGCCCTAAACAGACAATAGTGTTGCAGAAAACAGTGGCATGCATTACAGCCACTCCAGAACAATACTCCAGAAGTGGAAACATGGAACTCCCACCCTTTTATTAACCCTTTCCAGGCCAAAAAGCCTCTGGAACTCCCCGGAACGGGCACTGAAACAGACAATAGTGCCGAAAACACAGTGGCATGCATTACAGACACTCCAGAACAATACTCCAGAAGTGAAAACACGGAACTCCCACCCTTTTATTAACCCCCTCCAGGCCAAAAAGCCTCCAGAACACCCTGGAACGGCCCGGAACGGGCCCTAAACAGACAATAGTGTTGTAGAAAACAGTGGCATGCATTACAGCCACTCCAGGACAATATTTCACAAGTGAAAACATGGAACTCCCACCCTTTTATTAACCCGTTCCAGGCCAAAAAGCCTCCGGAACACCTCGGAACGGCCCGGAACGGGCATGAGACAAACAATAGTGTCGCAAAAAACAGTGGCATGCATTACAGCCACTCCAGAACAATACTCCAGAAGTGAGAACACGGAACTCCCACCCTTTTATTAACCCATTCCAGGCCAAATAGCCTCCAGAACACCCCGGAACGGCCCGGAACGGGCACTAAACAGACAATACTGCTGCAAAAAACAGTGGCATGCATTACAGTCACTACAGAACAGTATTCCAGAAGTGAAAACATGGAACTCCCACCCTTTTATTAACCCGTTCCAGGCCAAAAAGCCTCCAGAACACCTCGGAACGGCCCGCAATGGGCACTAAACAAACAATAGTGCCGCAAAAACAGTGGCATGCATTACAGCAACTCCAGAACAATAGTCCAGAAGTGAAAACATGGAACTCCCACTATTTTATTAATCTATTCAAGGCCGAACGGCCTCCGGAATACCCCGGAACAGCCCGGAACTGGCACTAAACATACAATAGTGCCACAAAAAACAGTGGCATCCATTACAGGCACTCTAGAACAGTATTCTAGAAGTGAAAACATGAGACTCTCATGCTTTTATTAACTCTTTCCAGGCCAAATGGGCATTCAGCAAGTAACAGCATCACTAAAAATGGTGGGATTTGTTACAGACACTCCAGAACAATATTTTGGAAATCAGTACATGGAAATGTTGAGCACTCATTAACCCTTTCGAGGTTGAAATGCCCCTGGAACGTGGTGGGGGGGCATGTTTCATAGTTGAGTGGATGCATTATTACCTGAGTGTAATTTTCAGGAGTCATGCTGGGTAGCTGTTGCTCACTCTTTTTGTCTTTCTGGTATGGGGTTCCACAGACGATTGTACCTGCTTGCATTAGTACCACATTCAAACAAATATTTAGGGCTACCTCCACCAGTTGGTTAAATTATTAGATCACTTTGCTATAACTTCAGCTGATTTCTCAGTGACAGTTACTTTGTACTTGTAATGTACCCAAGCCGACCATGTGCTCTGACCAGTTCTAACTGGTCCACCATGCAGCCAAGCAAAGTCCCTGAGCTTGGACCTTGAGGACAAAAGACTGAGGGTCTCCAATCAGGGAACTAGGATCCGAGAGGTTAATGCAATTACTGTAAATAGACCACTCATGGTTGTTTGGGGTGTGTGGGGTGTGGTTTCCTTAGGGAATATAAGCTGGTCTGCTAGCCGACTACTTTTCTTGTTCTTGATCTAATAACGTATGTGAGAGCTGAAATCACTCATCAGCTCCAGTACTTTTCACTGGTGATGAAGGTGGGATGCTACCTCCCATGAACAGAGACCCCGCATCTAGCATTGCATCCAGGCCAACGAGGAGAACCCTTCACGCCGCCTTTCCAGTTGCCGGTTCCAGCACCGCTCCTAGACCCAAACATCGCATTGCTAACCCTGAGAGCAGCACACCTCCTGCTGAAGGACTTAATACATCCTTGGCTGCCCAAAGACGAGTCCTACGCCACGCTGGTCAAAGCACTGACCGACCACCTGGCCCCTAAGCCCACAAAATTTGTGGAAAGGATGGATTTTTTTGTGAAGGTCCAGGGTCTGGATGAAACTGCCTCTGATTTCTTTGCAGCTCTGTGCTGGGCTGCCACGAGGTGTTTGTTCCCCCATTTGGCAGATGCATTGCTAAACCAGTTCCTCGTGGGTTTACAGGACCCCAAGCTGCGGAGGAAGCTGGTTAGCCAAAATTACCTGGATCTCGACAAGGTGATCTGGGAGGCTATGGCATACGAGAAAGCCCACCAAGACTGCCACACGAAGGCGGTCCACCACACACAAGCAATGGTTGGGTCCGACATCTCCGACAACGAGGAGGTCCTACAGTTCTGACGACACCCAGCCCAGCACTCCCAATGCCCCACCTCTGCACCCTGTGCCAGCTGTGGTGAACCCCATGAGCACTGGTCTTGTAGATTCCAGGATGCCGTCTGCTGTACCTGCCACAAGACAGGCCACATCGCCAAGCTTTGCCGCTCAAAGGGACAATGCCAGTGAACAATGGCGCAGCTTGACTCGTTGGATCGCCACACTGTTTTGGCCCACCACCAACAAAAGGTATGTAACTTGCCCCCAGACGGCCTAGACAAGGTGCATATGACGGTCCTTATTGAGGGGTCCCCCTGTCCCATGGAAATTGACTCCGGCTCATCATTTTCCATAACCTTGGCTGAAACCCTCCATTCCTTGTGCCCCAACTGGGGACCCCATCTGCACAAGCCACAGGGTCTCACATTGCAGGACTTCAATAAGAACCCTGTGGCGGTCCGCGACTGGGGCAAGTTCTGGGTCCAGTTTAAGGGGTTCTCGGGACTCCTCGACCTTTTGGTGGTGGAAGGGCACCTCACTAGTTTGTTGGGCCTCTCCTGGTTCGCGCCCCTGGGCCTCAAAATATCAGGGATCAACCAGATCTGGATGATGGATTTGGAAGCGGTCTGCAGAGAGTTTCCAAAGGTGTTTGACAGGACTCTGGGGCGGTACACTGGGGACCCCATCTCTCTGGACCTTGACCCAGCAATACGGCCCATCCGCATTAAGGCACGGCTCCCCCCTTAGTGATGAGAGCAAAAATAGAGTCCAAGCTTGACCACCTTGTCAAGCAAGGGGTGCTGGAACCAGTAACGTCTGTGCACTGGGAGATCCCCATTGTCACACTGATTAAACCGAACAGTGACATGAGGATATGTGCCAATTACAAGTGAACTATCAACAAAGCCCTGCAAGACCATGCTTACCTGGTCCCGGTGGTAAGCCACGTATTGGCCTCCCTAGTGGGGGCCAAGGTCTTTGGTAAGCTGGATCTGTTGCAGGCTTACCAGCAACTGCCGGTGGATGCGGCCGCCGCCAAAGCGCAGACAATCACCATGCACAAAAAGGCGTTCCAAGTAACGAGATTGCAGTTTGGGGTCTGTGTGGCACCAGGGATTTTCCAATCATTTATGGATTCCCTTCTTAAAGGCATTCCAGGAGTACAACCCTTTTTAGATGATGTGATCGTCACAGCAGTGGACTCCACAATTTTTGCGGACCGGCTCCGACAAATGCTCCAGAGGTTTGACTCCGCCGGTCTCAAGGTGAAGAAAGAAAAATGCCTTCTAGAGGTGCCCTGCACTGAATTTCTGGGGTTTGTGGTGGATGCTCAGGGAATCCACCCCACAGGCGATAAAGTGAGGGCGATCACATGTGCTCCCCCCCTTCCAAGGTGGAAATGCAGGCTTTCTTGGGCCTGCTCAACTTCTACCATGTGTTCCTGCCCTTGAAAGCTGCAGTAGCGGAACCGCTTCACCACCTACTGGATAAAGAGGCAACCTGGGCCTGGGGACCTGAGCACGTGGCGGCCTTTCAAGGGGTCAAGGACTTGCTCACCTCAAACTCTGTCCTGCACCATTTCAATGAGGTGCTCCTGGTGGTCCTCGCTTGTGATGCCTCCCCCTACGGGGTCGGGGCGGTCCTGGGCCACCAGCTGCGGGATGGCTGGGAGGTCCTGGTCGCTTATTATTCACAGACTTTGTCTTCTGTGGAGTGCAACTACATGCAAATAGACAAAGAGGCATTGGTGATAGTGGCTGGGGTCAAAAAATTCCAACACTACCTCTACGGTCGGCCCTTCACAGTATTGATGGATCATAAGCCTCTCCTGGCTCCGGACCACCAGATGCCCCAAATGGTCTCCCCCCAGGTCCTCAGGTGGTCCATCTTCCTGGCAGGACACACCTACACCCTTCTACATCACCCCGGGAAAGCCATGGGCCACGCAGATGCCCTCAGCCGCCTGTCACTGCCAGTGATGGACCCCGACCCTGCTCCTGCCCACACAGTTGCCCTGTTGGAGTCGCTTCCCAACTGCCCGGTCCACGTGAGGGAGGTGGCCCACCTCACAGCCCAGGACAAGGTCCTCTGTTGGGTCCTGGACTGGGTGGGGAGGGGGTGGCCTTTGGCCAAAGAGATCCCAGAATTTACACCATTCCTCACAAGAAAGGATGAACTGTCGGCATATAAAGGGTGCTTGATGTGGGGAGGCTGGGTGGTGATACCGGGCCTGCTCCAGCAGCGCATCTTAGAGGCTCTGCACAACCACCATCCAGGGGTCTTAAGAATGAAGGCACTGGTGAGGAGCTACGTCTGGTGGCCGGGCCTTGATCGGGACATCGAAGAGAAGGTAAAGCAATGCCAGCCCTGCCAAGCCTCTCGCCCCGACCCGCCCAGAGCACCAGAGAGAGCTTGGGAGTTCTCCCACCACCCCTGGTTGCGACTCCACCTGGATTTTGTGGGGCCATTCCAGGGGCAACTGTTTTTCATTCTTGTGGACTCTTACAATGAGTGACTGCAGGTCTTCCCTGTCTCCGTTACATCATCAAGGGTGGCTATCAAAGCGATGTGGCAGATCTTCAGTGCCCAGGGCCTCCCAGACACCCTAGTGATGGACAATGGGACAGCCTTCATGTCTGGGGAGTTCCAAGAATTCACCATTACAGGATCCGTCACTTGGAGAAATGACGGATGAGGGGTGACACGGTTGAGGCTTATAAGACTATGCATGGAATTGAGCAGGTTGAGAAAGAAGTACTTTTCTCCCTTTCTCACAATACAAGAACTCGTGGGCACTCAATGAAATTGCTGAGCAGTCGGGTTAGAACAGATAAAAGGAAGTACTTCTTCATCCAAAGAGTGATTAACATATGGAATTCACTGCCACAGGAAGTGGTGGCAGCTACACACATGGACAGTTTCAAGAGGGAATTAGATAAACATATGGAGCAGAAGTCCATCACTGGCTATTAGCCACAGGGTATAGATAGGAACTCTCAGTCTGGGGTAGGTGATGCATTCTATTCTTGGTGCTGTGGCGGGCAGCAGTGGGAGGGCTTCTAGTGTCCTGGCCCCACTGCTGGACCTCCTGATGGCACCTGGTATTTTTGGCCGCTGTGGGACAGAATGTTGGACTAGATGGGCCATTGGCCTGATTCAACATTGGCTTCTCTTATGTTCTTATGTCCACTCAGCCCCATTCCTCCCCACCACCAACGGGTTGGACTCTATCGATTGGGACTACAAGTTGGCCTCTTTCCTTTTCGGCTAAAGAACGCCACACTCCACAACGGGCTGGAGCCCGGCCAAGCTGCTGATGGGCAGACGCCTCTCATCAAGGCTGGACCAGCTCCATCCAGACCGAGCACCTGAGCAAGAGCCGGCCATCGAAACTCCAGAAGCCACCCGAGGGTTTTTCCCTGAAGATCCCGTTTATGCATGGAACTTCACCAGAGGGCCCCCTTGGATTCCAGCAAGAGTAGTGAGAGTTCGAGGGCCCCGCTCCTACGAGGTCTCCAATGAGGATGGACAAATACTACACCGCCACATTGACCAGCTCCACAGACAAACCCTGCTGGTGGAGCCGGAAGACTTCGCGGAACCAGACACACTTGAGTCCACCGATCTGGTAACCACACTGGGCCCATTGGAGGAACCGTGCAGCCCAGCCATCGTTAGTCAGCCTCCGGACCCTGCAGGGCCAACCCAGGGGCCCGCCAGCACATAGCCTGTGGACAGCACTCTGCTGAGAACGGCAGCGATGGTTCCAGCTTCAGCGACGTCGGAACCCCACTGCTCAACCCAAGAGCGCAAACTGCACCCATACCTGAAGGACTTTATTTGCGGGTATCTAGTTTCAGACCAAGGGGGGAGGGGTGTAATATACCCAAGCTGACCATGTGCTCCGACTGGTTCTAACTGGTCCACCATGCAGCCAAGCGAAGTGCCTGAGCTTGGACCTTGAGGACAAAAGACCCTCAGCTCCTGAATCCCCTCCAATCAGGGAACTAAGATCCAAGAGGTTAATGCATTTACTGTAAATAGCCCACTCATGGCTGTTTGGGGTGTGTGGGGTGTGGTTTCCTTAGGGAATATAAGTCGGTCTGCGAGCCGACTACTTTGTCTTGTTCACAATCTAATAAAGTATGTGAGAGCTGAAATCACTTGTCAGTCTCAGTACTTTTCACTATTAGTGATTTTAAACGTTATTATAGTGGGCCTTGGATTTTGGGAACTCTTTACCTTGCTATGGAGTCATAATACAGAACATTAAACATGGCCCTTTTCTTCTAAGAATGAATAGTATTTCTACTAATATGCCACATATGTGGATTTTTGGTAGCATGCAAATTGATTTGAAAGACACAGGATTAATCAGATAACTATTCTTTACTCAGGTAGCTATTTTTTAAACAAGCACCCCGCCACCGCAAAACTTGAAGACACCTGAATGAAGAGGACTTAAAGTCATTTTCTTTCTCTCTGTTCGTCAGAGGAAAAAGATTACAAACTAGAGGAGGGTATAGATTTTTTCTCCTGTCAAGGTTCCGAGGTGTTCCACAGGCATTTTGGCCAGGAATGGGTTAATAACTGCAAGGTATTTCTGCATTTGGACTTCCAAAATATTCTTCTGGAGTGCCTTTAACACACCCTACTGTTTCTTGTGGGACTGTTGTTTGCTTAAAGGCCGTTCCAGCCCGTTCTGGGCTGTTCCGGAGGCATTTTGGCCCAGAATGAGTTAATCAGTACACAATATTTCTCTGTTTGGATTTCCAAAATATTGTTCTGGAGTGTCTTTAATGCATCCCATGGTTTCTTGCAGAACTGTTGTTCGTTTAATGCCCATTCTGGCCTGTTCTGAGGTCTTCTGGGGGCATTTCAGCACAGAATAGGTTAATAAGTGCACAATATCTCTACATTTGAATTTCCAAAATAATCTTCTGGAGTGTTTAGTGCCCATTCCGGGCCGTTCCGGGGTGTTCCGGAGACTTTTTGGCCTGGAACGGGTTAATAAAAGGGTGGGAGTTCCGTGTTTTCACTTCTGAAGAATTGTTCTGGAATGGCTGTAATACATGCCACTGTTTTTTGCGGCACTATTGTTTGATTAGTGCCCGTTCCGGGGTGTTCCGGAAGCTTTTTGGCCTGGAAAGGGTTAATAAAAGGGTGGGAGTTCCGTGTTTTCACCTCTGGAATATTGTTCTGGAGTGGCTGTAATGCATGCCACTGTTTTTTGTGGCAGTATTGTTGGTTTATTGCCCGTTCCGGGGTGTTCCAGAGGCTTTTTGGCCTGGAACTGATTAATAAAAGGGTGGGAGTTCCATGTTTTCACTTCTGAAGTATTGTTCTGGAGTGGCTGTAATGCATGCCACTGTTTTTGCGGCACTATTGTTTGTTTAGTGCCCGTTCCGGGGTGTTCTGGAGGCTTTTTGGCCTGGAACAGGTTAATGAAAGGGTGGGAGTGCCGTGTTCTCACTTCTGGAATATTGTTCTGGAGTGGCTGTAATGCCTGCCACTGTTTTTTGCGACACTATTGTCTGTTTAGTGCCCGTTCCAGGCCGTTCCGGGGTGTTCCGGAGGCTTTTTGTCCTGGAAAGGGTTAATAAAAGGGTGGGAGTGCCATGTTCTCACTTCTGGAATATTGTTCTGGAGTAGGTGTAATGCATGCCACTGTTTCTTGCGGCACTATTGTCTGTTTAGTGCCCGTTCCAGGCCGTTCCAGGGTGTTCCGGAGGCTTTCTGGCCTGGAAAGGGTTAATAAAAGGGTGGGAGTGCCGTGTTCTCACTTCTGGAATATTGTTCTGGAGTGGGTGTAATGCATGCCACTGTTTTTTGCGGCACTATTGTTTGTTTAGTGCCCGTTCCGGGCTGTTCCGGGCTCTTCCGGCTTTTACCCTGTCCCACATTTACCAGAGCTTGGAGCTCAAGAGACAATAAGGACTAGGATCCTGAAACCCCAAACAGAGCACCAATAGGAACCTTGGCAGGAAATTCAAACCCACCAATGGGAATTAGGGGTGGTCCACGGGGACTGTATATAGTTGGCCAGTGGCCAGTACTCGGTGTTCTATTGTGTACCAGAAACCATGTGTTGTTTATCACGCTGTTTCCTGGCTCCTTAATGCTTCGAACCCACTACACAACATACTTGAAGGGCTGTCATATAGAGGATGGTGCAGAGTTGTTTTCTGTTGTCCAGAAGGTCAGACCAGGTTCAAGGGGTTGAAATTAAATTAGAAGAGTTTTCAGCTAAACATTAGGAAGAACTTCATGACAGCTACAGCAGTTTCTCAATGGAGCAGGCTTCCTTGGGAGGTGGTGGGCACTCCTTCTTTGGAGGTTTTCAAACAGAGGCTAGATGGCCATCTGACAGCAATGTTGATTGTGTGAACTTAGGCAGATCATGAGAGGGAGGGTTGCCTCAGTGCTTAATTCTTGTGGCCCTTTCTTACACACCCAGGGAAATGCTGATCGCCACTTTGGGATCAGGAAGCAATTTTTCTCCAGGCTGGTTTGGTTTGAGATCCTAGAAGTTTTTTTGTCATCTCCTGGGCATGGAACATCAGTCATTGGGGGTATGGAGGGGAGAGGTATTTGTGAATTTCCTGCATTGTGCAGGGTGTTGGACTAGATGACCCTGGAGGTCCCTTCCAGCTCTATGATTCTGTGATTCTATGACCAGTTTAACCCACTTCATCAGATACAAGTGGTGGGTATTCTTTATTTTTGCTCTAACAGAAGAACACATCAACCTGTCTGGCCTTCTCCTGATATTTGGATTCCAGTGATCAAGCTGGCGCTGCATTCCTGTGATTTTAACTTCTCATCTGGTCAAGCCATTTTTAGGTGTGTTGTTGGGGTCCATTGCTGCTTTGAAACTTGCCTGCTTAGGCACCACTTGCTCAGCCTGTACCCTCACAAGTAAACAGATTGCCACAACATTGCCATCATCCCCTGGCAACAAGTCCCACCGAGAGCAGGGCATGTAGAAGTGCATTGGACCAGGTGGCCAGTTTCTAGTTCTCCCTCCTGACCTTCCTCTTGGGAGTAAGCTGTTTACATGCCCAGGGGAGATTAGGAATCTCTGGGACCCAAGGCTGTCTGTGCTTGCATAAAGAAGGATTTCCTTTTTTCATCCTGAATAATTTCTGATCAAATGTTACAAATAAGGGTTTCATAGAAGACCATACTTTCCCATTTACAGATTTAGCTTTACAGATAATGCGGTGTCAAAGGATTCACAGATTAATAGGATTTTCCATGGGTTGCCACTGGACAGGGGGGAAAAACCCATCCTGTTCATTTGATCTGCACCATGTCAAGAATTTAATGGTATGAAGCTGAAGTCATTGCTCCAGACCAGCTCCTATTAAAGTTAGAAGACTTCCCTCTGTTATTGTCTGCAGCTCTCAGCCTTCCCTTAAAATAAGCTACATGTTACATTTCATCAAGTGGAGTCCATTCCTCCCCTGCTTTCCTGCGTCCATGCAGCAGCTTTGGGGATTGAGGGGAGGCTCCAGATGTGGCCAAGCCATGATATAGGATAGGAAGCACTTCTGGGGAATAGGAGGAAACTTGCAAGAAGATGGGTGACTATCAAATTTGTGATTCTCCTCATCCCGTAAAAATTTTACAGGATACATTTTTTTACAAGTGCGAACTGTTGTTGCTTCTAATTTTGAAGGTCCATAGGGTGTCATTTAACTTGTTGTTACTATGGTGATTTCACACCTAATGCCCTGTCTGTCAGCTCACCAGAGCAACTGGTGGGTCACTACATGAGACCGGATGCTGAACTTGATGAACCACCAGTCTGATCCAGTAGCAGGGCTCTTGGGATGTGTTGCAAGCTGTCTTGAATGGTGTAAGGAGTGGGGGGTATTTTTTTTTAAAGGACGATACATTTGGTGTTGACTTCTTATGGCTTCCTTTCCCCCTGCGTATATTTGCAAAACACACATGTGCACGTGTGCAGTCTCACAGACATGCATTTGGAAATCCACGGTCTGTATTCTTTGCAGTACCTATAGGAATGTGGACCGTATTTCTGAGAGGCTGTCGAGAAACGCTCTTTCACAATTCCCTTCCGCACGCCTCAAGACATCTTATACCAGGCTCATCACGGACCTTTAAAGATCTAAGGTGGCGCTTGGAAAAGCAGCAAGAGATCGCGTGCAGCTGCATCGGAGTGAGACGGAGGCCACGCCTCTTACCCAGGGGGTGAGGCTACCGGAGCCCCGCCCCGGAACACCTGCCTGTCAGCCCCCGGCCGGCTGTCTCCCTCCTTGCGCGCGTGCGCTCCCTGGCTCGGTTCCTGCCGCTTGCCGAGCTTCGTTCACTTCCCAGCTGATCGCGACGATCCCTGTGCAAAAGGCGCTTCTCCGAAGAGAGGAGCGATGCCGGCGGTTGGCGCCCGGGGGCTCCGGGCGGTGCTCTGTTGTGCTGTGCTCTGCGCGCTCGGCGTGATCCCGACCCAGGCAGGTGGGTGAGAGCGGGTTGGGAGCGGGGCTTTCTAGCGGGAGGCTTTCCCCAAATCCCTCCGCTGCAAGATCGGGCGTCCGGGGGTCCTGCTCGAAGTTCTGGCTCCAGGGTTTCGAATTGGTGGTTGAGAATGTGCTTGGTTAGCTGGACGTTCTGGCGCGGGGTGGGGGTGGGGGACAGTGCAGCAAAATGAAAGCAGGAGCCCAGGGGGTGGCATAATTTCGGCTAGCCTCTAAAGTGCTGCTGAAATAAATCAGGAGTCCCCTGGCACCTTGAAGACACACCAACTTTACTCTAGCGTAAGTCAAAGCTCACCTCCTCAGATGCATTAAGTGTTCATCTGTTAGTTAGATATAAGCTTCAGACAACGGAAAGGGAGGAGGGGATGCAGAGTTTATCCAGCGTGCCTTCCTCCTTTCCCTCACCAGGAGAGTTTCAGCCTTTTAAATGGTTATCCTGTTGGTGAATCCACTTAAGATTCTTTTATGTTCCTTTTTGGATTTGCCTGAATTGTGCTTGTTTTCCTGCAGAAGAGAGGGGAGCTGCCCCAGGTTTCCAGATTCCTCCCTAGAAGCCATGTCCTTGTTGACGTGAATGTATGACCTGTACTGACCAGGGTCCAGGCTGTTTTCCAGGGGTGTGTTTGTGTCACCTGATGCCAACACTGTTTGTATATGAGGATGGACCACTGTAGATCCAGGTCAGATGGCTGGTGCCTGCTGCTGGAGCAGAATAATGGTGTGCCTTTCAATGGGGTCAGTTCACACATTCAGCTACCCAGTGCCAACGACCCGTTCAGACAATGTGGTCCAGATCCAGTGTTCTGATGGTTATGGGTGGTGATGGATATGCCTTGAGATTTTGTGTGTCTGTCACTATGTGAATGTCATTATAGGAACTGAATGTTTGTGGTTAGAACAGTGCATGCAAACTAGAAATAAATGTATTTATTTATATTATTAGTTTATACCCCACTTTTTACCTGAATAGGGCCCCAAAATAGCTTACAACATTTTCCCCCTTCCCCCCCTCACAACAACCTGTCAAGCAGAGTGTGTGACTGGGTCACTCAGCAAGCTTCCATAGCAGATTTGGAGTTTGAGCCTGGGTCTCCCAAATACTAGTCTGATACTCTTAACCACTATACTTTATGTCTAGTACCTCTGTGGGGTGGAGGAAAGAATGTGGGTCTTAGGCAGTTTGTGCCTACATTGGTATGTGTGAATGGTTGGTTTCAGTGTTCCCTCTAAGTCGAGTTAGTGTGAGCTAGCTCACAGTTTTTTAGTTTCCGGCCCACACATTTTATCTTAGCTCAGAAAGGATGGCTCCAGAGCAAATTAATTTATGCAGTAGCCAAATTGCTCACTCACAACTTTAATGCCAGTAGCTCACAAAGTAGAATTTTTGCTCACAAGACTCCACACCTTAGAGGGAGCACTGGTTTGCACATGAACTCACTGTTTGGTGGTGGATGAGCATATTTCCAAGGTGTAGGGCTGGAGTTTGCCACCATTCATTAGACCTTAACATTGAACAGAATGTCAGACTCTGTACAGAGTGCAGAAGAACAAAGAGTTGTTAAGTGCATGTCATCAGCCTAATGAAACTAGTGTACTGTTACTGCCAATGGCCTGCCTCACCGTTGGGGAAATTAGCAGAGGAGGCCAGAGGGGTATCAGGGACCACACACCAGTTTATACCAAGGTCCAGTACAGTAGGAACACTCCAGATTTGAAGAGTAAATTTAATAGATTTTATTGAAGAATGTCCCTAATTACAAGCACACTAAACATTCAAAAAAGAGCAAGCAATTTGGAACTAAGAAAACGGAGGTGATGATAGCAAATAGAAGGGTCAGTTACGGGGTTATGCTACCTGTCCAGATGTGCAGGGGTCCATGGTGATGAGATTATGGCCCAAACATAGTTTGGGGGTGAACTGTGAACTGGGGGAGACATACAATCTGAGGCCATGTGTTTTGGAGGATACAGATATAGGAAAACAATGCAGACCAATGGGAGATCCTGAAGGGTTTGCCCTAGGTGAAGACAAAAGAGTACCTGAACCAAGGAGAGGTCCCCAGGGGTGTGGTGCCAGGAGGGGCAGAACCTAGTGGTGACCAATAAGGTCTCAGAGGGGCAGAGTCTGGATCCACAATAGCAATGATGGGATTAGCCAGGTGCTGGGTAGCTGTACTGAAGCTGGCTGAATGGGTTTGAGGACCCTGATGGTCCTGCCACAGCAGATTGAATAGGTTCCCAGGTTTAGACAAGGGGTGGGAAATGGGTCCCTGATTAGCATCAGGAAGGATCGCTAAACATTTGAATGTATGATTGGTTTATCTCAGTATCCTGAGGGAAGGAGCAGGAAGGACAGTAGTGGAGACAAAGGATTTTGACATAGGAATTGATATCACACAAAAGGGCTAGGTGAAGCTCTGGAGACAAAAGGGCTATTTGCCAGAGGGCTTCTGAATGCAGACCAATGGGAGACCTTTAGAAATGTACATACTTTAACAATACTTGATATTTCTTCCTTGCTTTCACAAATCTGTTTTTTAATTTCGTCGGTTTCTGCTTTAATTTGCTCTGCTATTTCATCCATTTTGGATTGTATTGGTCCTAGTTCAGTCTTAATTAATCCTGGCAGTATATTATCTGTTAGCTGTTGCATTGATTCCTGCAATGGTTCAATTTCTTTTTTAATCAATGACGGGAGGGTATAATCCGTTAATTGCTGTATAGATTGATTTAAACACTCCTTCATCAGTGCCTTAAGCTCTTTCACAGACAATCCCGCAACACTCATTTTAAAGTGGCTTGCTACTCCTAGTTGCCCTGGTGACGGAATAGAAGGTCTTCTAGTGCTATCAGACCCTGTTGCCATATGCTCCCCTTATGCTCTACTGTGTCTAGCTCCCCTATACTATATATATATATATATATATATATATATATATATATATATATATATTTTATTTTATTTTTTAAAGGCTCGTTATTGGCACCCTTCACTTGTTATTATTATTATTATTTATTCTGCTGGCAAAGAGGCTACTCCCCAAAGCGCCCCCGGTTCGGAGCCTTTGCCTAAGGCTCACTAGGGTCTTGCATACATGCAAAGACCCCCCCAAACTGCGCGTGGGCTAGCCACCTTCGGGAGCGTCCCGAAAGGTGGCCGCCATTCGCAACGCCGAAACCGAAAACCCCCTATACGAATCTGTTTAAACAGATACCCCAAGAAAAGCAAAAAAATTAAGTTGTTTTTGTCACAAAATAATCATAAGAAGTTTACCGAGATGCAAAGAAAAGTTTTAAATGCTACCGTAACACCATGCGAGATGGTAGAGGCAATTAGAAGACAGAAAAAGAAGAAATCTCCTGGGCCGGACGGTCTACCTGCGGAAATATATCAAATATTTGAAGAACAAATATCACTGCCCCTTAAGAGCTTAATACAAAACATCGCGAAGGAAAGAAGACTACCGGACACATGGAATGAAGCCCTGATTACACTAATACACAAGCAGGGAACTGATGAAAAAGAGGTTAAAAACTATGCCCAATCTCGTTATTGAACGCGGATTACAAGATTTTTGCAAGCATACTGGCATCAAGGCTAAAGAAGGTATTGTCGCAATTAATTCATCAAGACCAGGCGGGGTTTCTTCCAAGAAGACAAATTAAACATAATGTGAGAACTATTATAAATGTCTTGGAGTATTATGAAAGCCAACCGGGCAGAGAATTAGCTTTGGTTTTTCTAGACGCGGAAAAAGCATTTGATAATGTCTCCTGGGAATTTTTGAGACAGAAACTGGAGACATGGGACTGTGGAGAGAATTTTCTACATATGGTATTAGCAATATATGTGAAACAACACGCAAAAGTCCTGATCAACGGCGACATGACTGAGAGAATAGAGATACAGAAGGGTACAAGACAGGGCTGCCCGTTGTCCCCATTGTTATTTATTTTTATGTTAGAATCCTTAACGGACATGGTGAGAGCCGATGATCGGATAAAAGGTTTGAAAATAAGAAAAGACGAGTTCAAACTTCAGGCATTTGCGGATGATTTAGTTTTTATAATAGAAGATCCCTCATCTTCAATATCAATATTGTTGGATACAATACAGAAATATGGAGAGGGGGTGGGCCTTAAAATTAATCTAGGGAAAACCAAAATTTTGACCAAGAACTGTTCCCAGGAAATGAAATATAAGATTTCTGAATACTTGAAAATTGAGATAGTAAACGAGGTGAAATATCTAGGTATATTAATGACTAATAGGAATAGCGCCTTAATAGAGAATAATTATGGGAAGCTAATAGAAGAAATTCAGAGAGATTTAGAAAAATGGAAAAACATCCAATTTTCGTTTATGGGTAGACTCTCGGTTATAAAAATGAATGTATTGCCTCGTTTCCTTTTTTTAGCACAGAATATTCCAATTCTTAAAAATAAGCAGATATTTGTAAAAATGGATAAAATCACAAGGCAATTCATTTGGCACCCTAAAAGGGCTAGAATCAAATTGAAATACCTACAGGATATTAAAGAAAAGGGCGGATGTGGAGTTCCGAATTGGGATCTATATTACCAAGCAACGTCTGCGGGATGGGTGAAAGATTGGATAATATTAGACAATGTAAGAATGTTAAACTTGGAAGGTTACGACCTTAATATGGGGTGGCATGCTTACCTATGGTACAATAAAGATAAGATCCACTCCAATTTCCATCATCACATAGTGAGAGGGGCATTGATAAAATGTTGGCAAAATATTAAAGAAAAATATTATGTGAAAACACCGAGGTGGGTATCTCCCTTAGAAGCCTATATTAAGCCTTCTTTACTGCTGGAAGAGAAAAAAATGACATATGATAAGCTACTAGATAAAAAGGATAAACTCAAGCCGGTGGAAAAGTTAAATTTGATGTGGTGGGAAAAAATGCAGCTCCAGTCGATTTATGGTAAAGATAGATCCTTAGGATTCTACACATCTACCAACGAGCTAGACAAAATATGGTTGTCGTCCAGTGACAAACTGATTCAAAAGCTATATAGATTTTGGTTGGAGAGGTATATGCTGGACGAAGTAGTCAAACCAAATATGGTAAAGTGGATGCAGGATATAGGACATACCATTGAAATTGACGACTGGGCTAAAATGTGGAGAATAGTAAAATCATTTAGGGCAACGTCGCTTAAAGAAACTGTGTATAAGCTGTTTTTTAGGTGGCACTGGTCACCAGATAAGATCGCTAAATGTGCAGGGAACCTTTCGAATAATTGCTGGAAATGTAAAAAAAACACTGGAATGTATTTTCATGTATGGTGGAGCTGTGAAAAAATGAGGAAATTCTGGAGAATGGTGGGAAAGCTGGTACATGAAATTTTAAATGTAACTATAAACCTATCCCCAGAAATGTACTTGCTGAGTATGTTACCTGATGGCCTGAAACAGGAAGATAGGCAGGTACTAGTATACCTGTTAACTGTGGCTAGAATCTTAGTAGCTAGAAAGTGGAAGAGTGAGGAGTTACCCTCCAAACGAGAGCTTGTTTGGAAACTACTAGAATGTGCTGAAATGGATAGATTGATGTTGTTTATTCAGGGAAGAGATGAGTCGATCTTTCAAAACAGATGGTTAAAGGTCTACAAGTGGTGGGAAAGAGAATGTGCATAATGGCTCCAAAATAAGGGAAAGTTAAAGTGTATGGTTGTTGTTGTATATATGTTAAAAAACCAATAAATAAAGTTCAAAAAAAGAAAAGAAATGTACATACTTTACCTGGTGGAACTGCCATTGTTTCTTATGCATGCCTTGCTGGGTGGGGGGAAGACTGGAGGTTGGCTTCAAGGGCTGCCTTGTGCCATCTGAAAATGGAGGCCCTTTCCCCAGAGATTTGGCTTGCTCTGTGGTTTGGGCTGAGAATGCTTTCCTTGGCCTGACTTTGTGGATTTCTGGTTCAGGTTAGAAGTAGGGTACCCTGTTAAGCCTGCACCTGCGGGCAAGGTGGGATATGAATCTAAAATAATAAACAAACAAATAAATAAATTATTGGGGCTACCTGGGAGTAAGGCAGCACTTCTGGGCTACAGCACGTGTGCCCTTCTTTACATGCCCATGCTTCAAAGCTGGGATTGGCTGCTGTGAGTGTGATTATCCCAAAATACAAGCTGAAAGATTATAGCATTTATTTATTAAAACATTTATATCCCATCTTTTCTCATGGTTCTAGGTGGCCTAAAATAACAGTTAAAACCAAAGATAAAATGCCCTGGGAAACAGGCCGGCTTTGCAGTGCCTCCTGAAGATCTCTGAGGAAGGGAGCTCCCCTCACCCCTTCAGGGATTCCATTCCACAGAGCTGGAGCCACAGTGGAAAAGGCCCAGGCTCTGATCACTGCCAGGTAGGCCACCCTAGGTGGTGGAATAGCCAACAGATGGATGCTTCATGACAGTAGTGGGTACACAGGGACACGTGAAAGGAGACAGTCCTTCAAATGTGTGGGTCCCAGGTCCTGACCTTCACTCATAATGAGCACTTTGAATTAAGCAACCAATGCAGCTGTTTCAAAATGAGCCAGGTATGTTCCTGGCAGCTAACCCCTGACAATAGTCAGGCTGCTGCATTCTGAACAGATTGTAGTTTCTGGGTTGTTTTGAAGGGCAGCCCCATATAGAGTATGTTGCAGTAATCTAACCATAAGGTTACAGAAGCATGGATCTGAATGGCCAGGTCAGCTGAGATGCACTCCTGGCCACCATGCCAACCTACTTTTCAAACAGCAAGGCAGAGTCCATGAGCATCCTCCCCTTTTCAGGTTCTTAATCTGATAAAGCCAGTGTCACTCCATTGATTCAGTGGATTCAGTCCCTGTAGAATATCAGCCTTCCCAACTAGCATTACCTCTGTCTTGTTTGGATTAAGCTTCAGTTTGTTCCACTTTAGCCACCTGACCACATCCTCAAAGCATTGGTTCAGAATCAAGACGGATGCATCTGAAGGCTTGAATAATGAAATGTAGAGCTGGGTGTCATCTGCATATTGGTGATACCCAATCCCAAAGCTCTGGACAATTTCACTCAGCAGCCTTACATTTTTTATTATTATTATGTGTGTGTGTATAGATATAGATGTATGGGTGAGAGCAGGCCCGTAGCCAGGATTTTTAAATTCAGGGGGCCTTTAAATAAGCCAGGGGGCACCCTGCACACACCCCTGCACACACACCTAAGGGAGCACCTGGGCTGGATGGGAAGGGGGGCCCCTTGGTGGTAAGTCATGGGGCCATGCCCCAAGATGCCCCACTGTAGCTATGGGCCTGGGTGAGAGAAGACAGAGCTCTGTGGAACCCCACAAGATAAATTCCACCCTGTTGCTTCTGCATCTCTTTGTATGCAAATTATTTCCTAGCTTGCCAGTATGACACCTGCCATTAACTTTTTATCACTGAATAGTTTAGACTTTTCTTTTGTTATCACTATGTGAATGCTGTTGCCACTACCAGCTCCCAACAGCATTCAGTTAGAGGCACTTAAAAAATTAGCACTTTGGGGGCTTTTTCCCCTTTAAAAGAACATTGTAATTTATTTGAGATCAATATTTGCACAAACGGACTCGTACAGTTGCTTTTCTCCTACAATGGGTGGATGAATTTAGGAATTCTACAGAAAGATCCATTGGGTTGTATGAATAATCTAGTACGTGTTGACCTTTGGAACAAAAGAAAATATCAAACGGGGTAATTAAAAGACACATCAAAAGAGCTTGAGCTATAAAACAATCCCAGAGAGGACAGTCGGGAACAAATCCCAAGTGATATTAACAGAGGACATGGTAAAAGAGACAGGATTTCACCTGGTACCTAAAACCTCAGCCTAAGTGCTGGGCAGATCATTGTGGGGGATTATTCCACATCTGAGGTGCCACCCCAGCGAAGGCCTTGCCCCAAGGTGGGGGAACGCAGGGCAGGACCTTAAATGCTGCTCTTGAGTGGCAGGCAGGTTGATGCAATGTTGTCACTATGGTGTTGTAAACTGGTTGGTACAAAGGAGATCTGGGTTTGGCCTTGGGATGTGTTCCCAGCTCCATGCCCTGGAGTTGTTTGGAGATTTAAAAACGGTAAATTAATTCTTAAGTGTAACCAGAGTCCTTGAACAGGGAAGGGAAGGAACAGTGGTAAGTAAATTGCCTCTCCCAGTAACGTGAAGTGCTTTAAAGCAAAGTACAAGAAGTGCCATAAAAACTCTCAGATGTCTTGAAATAGATGCACTTCCCAATCAACCCTCCAATATGCTTTGGGGCAGATGGACAACAGTGCCCCAGAGCTGGGAAAGAACTCCTGGCTCTGATTCCTGCAATTGTTTTGTGGGAGTTGCATAATTTGCCTTCACATATGCCCTCCAGCTCAAGCTTACAACAATGCCAATATAGAATACGTTTTTATCCCACACTTCTTCCAAAGAGCTCAGGAGCCACAGTATACATGGTTTTCCCTTCCTCCATATTAGCCTCTAATAGCCCTGTGTGAAAGAGTGTGTGACTAGACCATGAAGCTTCTGATGCAAAGTGGGAATTTGAACATGGATCTCACAGAAAGCCGTCTAATCTTACCACTACACTACACTGCCTCTTTGCAACATACCATAAGCCATATAGTGCTTCTCACTGAGCACATAAAGCTGCCTTCTGCTGAGTCTGACCCATGGTCTATCATGGTCGGTCTTTTCCACTCTGACTGGCAGCAGCTCTCCAGGGTTGCAGTCTTTCACGTTGCCTGCTTCCTGCTCCTTTTAATTGGAGTTGCTGGGGATTGAACCTGAGGCCTTCTGCATATAGAACAGATGTTCTATTGCTGAGTCACACTCTTTCCTCTCACTTATCATTCCCAACACTCCTGTGAGGTAGGCTACTATAGTTCCTGTTTTTTCAGGGGCTGAAAGATGGTGGCTTGTCCATGGCTGCTCAGTGAGTTTGGAGCTGCCTAAGGATTTGAACCCAAGGCTATGGTCCAATGCATACCTATTCCCAAGTAATCCCCTGTGAATTCAGTGAGAGTTCCATTGTAATCTCTGGAAGTATATTTGGAAGTAATTTCCCCAGTTCTAGTGATCTTTCCGCTGGATCCTCTCACTTACTCAAATAGTGACTTACAGCAGTGTGAATATATCATCCCCCATCCGAAACCAATCCAGGGATGAAATCTAGAGTTGACCAGATCTGTTTTTAGAGCTCAAGGACCACAATTATAAGAGCTGTTTAGGAGGAGGAATTCTGGCAGGTGTATAGGCCTGTAGGTTGAGAGAAGCTGTACTCTCCAAAATGCCTTGTTCTGCATAAGTACCAAAGCGGCACCCTTTCCCAGCACAGCTGATCATTTCAGCACAGCTAATCATTCTAGCCCTCTTATTCTCTGTAGGCTGGTATCAATTGCTAGTGAGTCTTCCAGGAAGAAAACACTGGTGTAGAATGTATTGGCTTGAATTTAGAGGAATTCCATTGTTCCACCACACTGCACATTTGCAAGGATCTTCCCCCCACTTTGGTGTTGCACTTTGCACAAGAGGCCAGGGTAGGGGACGACTGTTTGTGGTAACTGTGGCTCCTAGCAGATGTCTGCGGCTTGCCTGCCCTGTAGGGCCCAGAAGCTCTGATGGGATGCTGCTGGTTGCAGAAATGGGAAGAAAAACCTGTGTGAGAATCTCAGTTGCTTGAAGCTGCTTTTGGGTTTTGCTTTGGTGGCTGAGGGTCAGTGAAGATCTTGGGGGTGTAAGGGGTGCAGGTGAGGTGTAAAAACAGTCCTCTTTCTTAGGAGGAGAGGAAGCCAGAGACACTTGCCTGGCATGGGGAAAGAGACTGCAGGTACAGATTTAAGCCACATTTCAGTGGCATAGTTGAACTGTGAGCGTAATGGTCTTATGAGTGGGTCCCCTTTAGTTGGTAACATGTATTTCAAATGTGAAGCCTGAATGAGCTTTCAGAAAGCTTATCTGCTTCCATGTGCTCTGAAGTGTGCATGCAGCTTTTGGGTCTGGGGGCAGGAGAGGAGTGAGATGCCTGTCTGGATGGGCAAGTGTGGGAGGCTTGCATGTCATGGGGGGAGTTTATTACATCCCTCCTTGTTGCCTGTGAACCAGGCCCCATCTGTGGGGCAGCTGAAACAGACTTCTAGGGGTTTGTTGCTTGTTTACCCACCTGTGGTCCAATGCAGCATGCCAGGATTTGGAGGCGGTGGGTGAGGTGTCTGATTTGCAAGCGTCTGTGCTTTTCCTGCAGTAAAAATAACTCGACTCATAAAAACCTGCTAGAAATCTGGAAAACAGAGTACTATTTTTCCATTGGTTACTGTACCAGTCGCTCAGAGTAGAACTGCTGTAGCTGGGACACTGTCTCCATGGCGACGGGCCCATCAGCTTTTCAGCTTTCTACCATGGAGAGGTAATTGGTTAACTTTTATTTTTTAAGGTTCATTTTAACAGAAGAGACTCCCACGCTGAGTCGGATACTTGCTTTATTGACAGGCTGGCTCAGAGTGAGTGGGTGTTGCTGGCTGACAGTTGCATTCCCCTGCTTCCAAATTCTTCCTTAGGGTTGCAATCCTGTGCGTAGTTACTCAGGAGCAAGTCACATAGAATTCTCTGGGGCTTGCTTCTGAGTGCGGCGAGGCTACATGGCAGATTTTGTCCAGTTCCTTGCAAAATAGAAGGAAGAATCTTCCCTGGTTCTTGATTAAAGAAATGGGGTGGAGGGGGCATCCTCATCTACTTCTGCTCACCCAGAGCTGCTTGCAGTGGCAGGAACCCTCCAAGAGATTTCTGTGGTCTGGGAGTAATTCAGATGCTGATGTCTGGTACAAAGGAAATGACTGCATTTTTAAATTGATGTTAGGATATTATTCAGCCTGGTCCTTGCCAGAGTTTATTTGGGGGCAGAGGCAGCAGCTGCTGGGTGCCTCGCCGCCACCTGGGCTCTCTTTCTCCCTTCCGTCGAGGTGCACACTCTCAGGCAGGGGAGGGTGGATGGTCAGACAGAGCCGCAGCACTGGGCTGGTGTGCAGGGCTGGTGTGCATCCATATTGGCAGGCCAGTGGTGCCCCCTGGAGGTGGCACCCTAAGGCAGTTGCCTAACCTCACCTCTATGGACCAACTGGCCCTGGGTGAGAGCTGTATCTTTGAAGTCTGGGTGAGATGTTGACTCCCTGGGGGGCTTGACATTCTCTTGCTCCTGTTTGTAATCCCCTGTCTGGGATAATCCTGATCTGTGCTGTAGTCTTTTGTAGAGATTATGAAGAATATCTAGTGAGGCACCCTTAGAAGAAACTAGCATCCACTGAGTAGATATTGCAGGGTGTCTGAGAGCAATTTGATATTTGGGGTGGGGGAAGAGGAGCAGAAATCCTGACCATCCTGTGCTTGGCTTTCCCAGAATCTCTTCCCTTCTGAGATTGATGGCAACAGCAGGTAATTAGTGATTAGACATTTGACAAATCTGATTTACCCTGCTGGCAATGCTGGGAAAGCTGTGCACCACCCTCTCCAGCTTACAGGTTCACTGGGCCCCCAAGGTGCCCAGGGGTCCAGAAGCTCTTAAATTTTGTATACCAAGCCTCCCACCCACCCTGCCCAGGGCCCTTTTCCTCTGGAGTCTCTCTCTCTCTCTCTCCCCCCCTCTAAATTTATATCCTTCCCTATCCCACAAGTGGGCTCAGGGCAGCTCACAATATATAAAATATAAAAAATAAAATAGGAATAAACATATAATCAAAGCCAAATTTAAAACAATCAGAACAAGATGGCAACTAAAACTAAGAAAACAACCCCAGAGCAGGATGTTAGTCAGATAATAAACTACCATGGGCAGGGGAGGCCAAGATGGTTGAACGTCTGCCACCTCAGTCAAAGGCCTGGTGGAAACAGCTCCGTTCTACAGGCTCTGCCTGCAGAACTGTAATATGTATGTAAGATTTTATTGTATATGGCCTTTACAATACAAAATTGCATTCAAAGAGTACTTACGATTTAAAACATTACATTCAGAATAAAACTCAATTATGCAACTAAAATGTCAAAATCACAGCAATTTGAAATTACAAAAAACATAGTATCAGTATTTTATAACTCATTATAAAACATCTCTAAGGGCCACCTTGGATCCAACTTTCCTAGCAGCAGGTGCAACCTTATGTGAGACCAAAGAATTCGTATCCAACAAGAGAAAGATCAACTTTTCGCTGTCAGGTAAATTGTGCACTTGGCTTAAGATTCCGAATAGGAATCTGCTTCTGAGGTCTGTGTATAAAGGACAAATCATTATATAATAGAATAAATCTTCCACAGAGGTTCCGCATACACAAATGCATTGTTCCTATGGTAACTTAGAGTACCTTCCAGACAGCACTTTGGTGGGCATAGGCTGAAAGCAAAGTATGGTGAATGCTGCTCTTAGGCTTTGTACTGTGATATCTGTCAAGTAGTGCACTCTTAAATGGTCTTCCTTTATCCTTTGCTATACCATGGTGCAGATTTTGACTGAATTATTAACATGTTGTCTAATAGAGCATCCTCATTGTATATCCATTGACACAAATCCCGAGAGTTCAAAAGGGATCTAAGTAAGTCGTCTGGCACAGTATATCAGGAAATAATGTTATTATAGAATTTTATCTTTGCTTAGTATATTGCAATAACTGATGTTGCTAAGTGTTTCATTTGGCAGCTGTTGATATTTCAACTTCAATTTCAGGATTGCTATGTGAGTTCAAGCCGTGTGAGGGGCAGAACTGTAATAAGTTCCACAGGGCCCTGATCTCAGATGGGAACATGTTCCACCAGGCTGGTGCCAGGGCAGAAACGGCTTTGGCCCTGGTTGAGGCTAAGCAGATGTCTTTCAGGCCAGGGACTACCAGTAGGTGTTGATCTGCAGAGCGCAAGGCTCTCCAGGGCACATACGGGAAGAAACTGTCTTGTAGGTATGCTGGCCCCAGGCTGCATAGGGCTTTAAAGGTCAATACCATAACCTTGAACCAGATCCGGTATTCAATTGGCAGTTAGCATAGCACCAGCTGAATGTGCACTAGCACAGGCATTGCCATCAGCAAACATACCACTGCATTCTGCACTAGCTGCAGTTTCTGGGTCAGGTTCAAGGGCAGCTCCACATAGAGCGAGTTACAGTAATCCAGCCTGGAAGTGATCATTGCATGGATCACTGTAGCTAAGTCCCAGGAGTTGAGATAGAGAACCAGGGTTTTTTTAGTTTTAGTTTCAGTTACTTTATTGAGTTAGCTTCTAGCCATAGCAATCATGAAAAAACAGAGTACAACATAACAAAAATTATAACCATTAAAATCTAAATATCTGTTAAAACTAATAGCTATAAATTACCAATACTATTCAATAACACATACATAAAATACATCATACAAATTATTATTGGATATAATTTATCTATTATTAATCATATTTAGCCAGATTTTCCTCCTATTAATGGCCATCCATCCATATTTTAGGAGCTGCGACTGGCTTTCGAGCAAGGGAACCTTTACCTTTACCTTTATCCATATTTTGCCAAGGGAACCAGTTGCCTGACCAGCCGAAGGTGATAAAAGGCTGAATGAGGCATCCAGGATCATCCCAAGGCTCCTCAACCTTGGTGGTGGCATCAACAGCACCCCGCCAAGCGTTGGGAGCTGGATTCCCAATCCCAAGCCTTCACGACTCAGGTACAGGACCTCCATATTTGTTGGATTTAATCTCAACTGGCTCTGCTGTAACCATCCAGCCACTGCTTCTAATGCCCTGTCCAGAGTGTCTGGGGCAGAGTCCATCTGTCCATCAACAGATAAGGCTGGGTGTCATCAGTATACTGATGGCAACTCAGCCCAAACCCCTGGACCAACTGGGCAAGGGAGCGCATATGTTAAACAGCATTGGAGAGAGGCTCTTCCCCTGCAGCACTCTGCATTAGAGTGGGTATTGTGGAGACATCCTCTCCCTGAGCACCAGCCTCTGTCCCCGACCATGGAGAAAGAAGGAAAGCCATTGTAAAGCAGTCCCATGTATACCTACATCAGCAAGGCGGTGGGTCAGAAGATCATAGTCAACTGTGCCAAATGCTGCTGTCAAATCCAAAAGCAACAGCAGTGCCAACCTGCCTCAATCCAGGTATCTCTGGAGGCCATTCTTGAGGGTGGACCAGTGCAGTCTCTGTCCCATGGCCAGGGTGGAAACTGGGCTGGAATGGATCCAGGGTGGAGGCATCATCCAAGAAGGCCTGGAGCAGCTCAACCACTGCTCTCTCAACCACCTTACCCAGAAACAGAAGATTTGAAACTGGGCAGTACTTGGCAGGGACTGTAGGGTCCAATGATGTTTTTTTTAAGAGTGGATGTACCACTGCCTCCTTGAATTCCACTGTGAATATCCCTGAAGACAGGGATAGGTTGATGACATCCCCTGGGGGGCCTGAACACTTATCTCTGCATGCCTTGACCAGCCAAGATGGGCACGGGCCGAGGAGGCAAATGGTGGGCTTCACAGCTCCCAGGATCTTGTCAACTTCCTCCTGGGAGAGCCAACTGAATTGGTCCAAAACCAGACCCAAAGACGGACAAGTGGCTTCCAGTTCCCTTACTGTATCAACAGTGGCCAGGAGGTCCTGGTGAGGTGGCAAGACTTTATCTGCAAAATAGCTTGCAAATGCCTCACAGCCAATAGCCAATTCCTTATCATTTTGCTTGCCTTGAGGCAAGGTAGTTAACAACCAAATTGTCCTAAATAATTGGGCTGGGCAAGAGCTCGCAGATGCAATGGAGACCACACAGAAATTCTTCTTAGTAGCCTTTACTGCCATCTCATAGACCTCCATAAATATCCTGTAAGAGGTTCGCATAGCTCCATCATGAACACGCTGCCACCCTTGCTCTAGCTGTCTCAGCCCTTGTTTCATCCTCTGTAGCTCCAGGGTATACCTCAGGGCTAGCTTGGCACAAGAGTGGAGAGGGTATGGGGTGTGTGTGATTGAGTCAAAGGCCTCAGAGTGGGCTATGCTAATCCTCCACCAGCTCATCCAACAAACTGCCAGGCAGCATTGGATCCTGCAGAGCATTCTGGAACCCACTAGTCCATTAGTCTCCGTGGGTGAGTGTAATTCTGCTTGCCGCCTAAACAAGGAGGGTTTGACGTGTTCAGCCGGGCCTTCAGGGCAAAGTGGTCTGACCATGGAACCACATCAGCAGTTACCAGATCCACATTCATCCCCACACCAAAAATAAGATCCAGCATGTGGCCCACTTGGTGTGTAGGAGCCAATACAAATTGGGAGAATCCCAGTACTGCCATGGATGACACTAGGTCCCTGGCCTGAGATGAAGCTGCATCATCAACATGGACGTTTAATGAAAATCAATGACAATTTATTCACAGCAAAAGCCAGCACTCTAAGACAGTAGTCAAACTAAATTTGTCAAAATTCATAAAGCCACAAACATAAATGAGATATATAAAATGAAATATCAAATAGAGTGTGCAATTAAGACATGTTAAATCCTATAACAAATTAGATCTATTCGCCTTTCACTAGCAGCTTTCTAGTCCTTACCGCTAACCAGCCAAATTTGGCAAGTTTAGCTGTAACCTCAGGCGCCTACTTTGTAGGAGGTTCTTCAGTAATTGCATCTTTTGACTAGTTGAGGACGGAGTGGTTGTAGAGGGTGGGAGAATATCACGAAAGTGGCTATATGCCCTGCACTCATATATAACATGCATTAAAGTTTCAATCCTGTCATTGCAACAGGATATGATCAGCAAGGGTTTTTAAAATTAAATCTTTCCTCTGTAACTGCTGAGGGCAGCACATCCCATCTCATGAGGGTAAACGTTCTCCTAAACTCATGATTTTCTAAATAAAAAAGATAGGGCATAGGCACTACCTTATACAGCAGTTCTAAGAGGACTCACTATTTGCATGAGCTGTTAAAATCCTCCTGTCTAGTTATGTCCTGGATTCTCTGTCTCACTAACTCTCTTGCTTTGTCATATGTGTGTGAGAGAAAAGAAATTGTTTTGAGAGCCCAAGGTAAGAAAGTTTTTTTTCAATGGCCCTTAGCCAAGGCGGGACAAAGGAATCCTGGAAAATTAAGCTTGCCAACCCTCTAGGAAAAAGTGAAAGTTTCAGCCAATATTGAATGGTCAACATCCAAAGCCTTGCCTCCACCGGGATCATGCCTGTTTCTATTCTGATCTAGGCATTTGAAGTACCAGGGGGGACTTGAAGGACCATTCTCAGAAACTTAGATTGAACAGCCTCCAGTTTTTTAAAATCTGAAGTGATATTAAAGGGGGCATCAAAAGTGAGCTGGCTAAGAGATTTGGCCTTGAACAAATGGAGGGCTGCTATTATGCATTTACCCTCTTTGTGCCAATAAAATTTCTGGATAGCCGCAGCCCTCCTGCTGGCCTTTAATGTTGCTAGGCTTATATTGCTAGATCTTGAGCCATGTTCCTGGAACAAAGCCCCCAGATAGTTGAAACTAGAAACCTGTTCTATAGAGGAGGAATTTAGAGTCCAGTGATAAGATTTTGGTGACCTTTTAGCAAAAACCATTACCTTTGTTTTGGAGTAATTTATCTCTAAACTATTGTCATGGCAATATTCAGAAAATAATTTAAGTGGTCTTCTAAGACCTACAGATGTTCTTGACAGAAGAATTGCATAATCAGCATATAAAAGAACGCCAACATGTTTGTTACCAAGTTTTGTAGGATGACACTCCGGCTTGTTAATGTAAACCACCAGGCCGTTAAAGTTAAAAAGAAGGGGGGTCAAAAGAAAACCCTGTTTGACCCCTTTGTCTGTATTAATGGGATCTGTCAGGTGCCCTTGGGGGATATATTTTACCCGTATCGAAGTCTGATTGTAAAGGACCTGGATAAGAAAGAGTAGGCACCTGTTGATGTTGGTAGAGCTTAATTTAGTCCATAAAATGACTCAAGAGACTGTGTCAAAGGCTGATTTAAGGTCAAGAAAGGCCCATAAAGGGATACACTTGACTTAGATGAATATTTGGTGATCTGGTGGTCCAAAATCACAATGCTGTGACCTTTTCTAAATCCAGCTTGTTCGTTAGTCATACAGAAATAATTTTCTAACCAGTCTCTAAATTTCCATAATAGATGTTTTGCGTAAAGCTTGCTCACTATGCTGAGCAAGCTTATGGGTCTGTAATTATTAGGGTCTTTTTTATTGCCTTTCTTTTACAATGGAATGATTATGGCAGTTCCCTAGTCCTTGGGGATTTTTCCTGACTAATCTATTTATATAAATACGGATGCT
This sequence comes from Gekko gecko, assembly GCA_029375565.1. Taxonomy (NCBI): domain Eukaryota; kingdom Metazoa; phylum Chordata; class Lepidosauria; order Squamata; family Gekkonidae; genus Gekko; species Gekko gecko. The sequence continues at coordinate 207,980,494 of JAPDNY010000005.1, read as the reverse complement.
AGAACAGGGGCCCACCATTCAGCATTTCTCTTAATTAACTCTGGGGAAATTAAATCTATGCCAAAGGCTTTCCCTAACTTCAAGGTGTCTATAAGTTGTTTCAGTTCTGAGCAAATCACTGGAGGCCGTGAAGGTAAATAAGAGATGGTATCAGGAGTAAGAGAGCTTGTAATGGTTTCACTATACAGCCTCTTATAATGTATTACCCAAGCCTCAGCAGAAATGGGATTATTAAAAATATTTTGATGCTTACCTGATGATACAGAGACCAGTTTCCAAAATAAAACTGGATTCTTTTCTTTCACCGCCCTCCAAAGTTCCACCCATGATGCTTTAATACTTTCCTGCTTCTTGCTCTTGATGAGAGACTTATAGGGTGCGGTCAGACGGTGTGCTGGGAGCGATTTAAATTGCTCCGGTCCCGATGTGGGTTTTTTTTAACCCAGAGAATCGATTACACTCACCTCCTTGTTCTGGATCCCTGTGTAGCCACATCACTCCCCGCCATGCACATGCAGGAGTGTATGTCGGTTTCTTTTTTTCCCCACTCAGTTTGAGCATGCACACAGGCGGCCATCTGTAGAACTAAAATTTTCATGTGTGCGCAGAACAGCAATTTCCACACTTCCCTTTAAACTTTAATGAACACTTCCCTTTAAACTTTTACCCAAAACTGGCCTCCGTGAGATCCTGAACTTGTCTAAACGCTAAAACTAGGCACCGTTTAAACTTTGGTTTTATTAACTTAGGAGCGGAGCTCCGCCTATGCATAAAAAGAGGCGGATGAAAAGTGGAAGCCTCGGGCTTCTGCGGCAGCTTTCCAGAGGGAAGGGGGATGAAGCACCTGGAAGTGACTTGACACCACGGGAGCGATCAGACGTCAGAAAAGTGTGGCTAGAACCGGAGAATCAGGAAAACACCACTTGGGGACCTGGTATCAAAATACTCCATTTTAAATGGTGTTTGATCTAGAAAGCAAAGGCTGGGGATGGTGTGCAGATATTGGGTGTGTGAACGTGCACATAAAATCCATTACTGAAGGTTGCCGAAAGCGGTTCAAACGGAGCATCTGAATGCACCCTTATTGTGTTTTTTGATGTTTCAAATCCATTGCTGAGAAAGCTGTAGAGTTACTTCTGTGTAAGGCATAATTAGTATTAAGTAAATTCTTAGTCCTACTGCACTCTAAGTCAAACCATGGTTTGTGCAAAGAGGGTCTAGCCTTTGGTAAGCCAGTACTGGCCTCTATCAAAGCCCCCTGGATCTCCTTTGAGATCAGATTATATTCATACAGACAGGGATCAATATTATCAGCACTCACTACTTTATGCACCCTTTTGTTCATTTCCTCTTAAGATAAGAGTGAGGCCATTTTCTTTTCCATAGAAGCTGACAATCTTATACATCTATAACAGGCCCCTTCAATAGGCACTGGCCTAATGTTTGAAATACGGCTATGCTGAGCTACATCTTGTATAGCTATTTTCAGGACTAGAGGCAAATGGTTGCTCTCACAAAATGGAGCAACTTCAAAATGTACAACAAATTGTAAGGCCGCTTGTGAGACCGAAATATAATCAATAATGTTCATCCTAGAGCCTGACCAATATGTGAATTCTGCAGGATAGTCATTGGGGAATAACCCATTTAAAACCTTGAGGTTTATTCTAGTTGTTAACTGTTAAAAAGGAGACCTGCGTAATTGTGTTGCCCTACTAGGCACCTAGGGTGCCCTTATGAACTCACCAGCTATAAGAACTTGGATTTTACTAGCTATGTGCAATAGGGACTGAACTGTAAGGTGACTCCAGGTGATTCCAGTTACAGTACACACATCCAGAAGAAGACAGCCTTCCTGTGAAAGAGTGTGCCTATGATTCCTGCATGTCACCATCCCACTTTCCTGTAATGAGGTGGACCAGCTCCCTAGCCGTGTATAGCACTGAGAAGTCAGGCAGTTGGCCATGCCAGGCCAGAAGACAGGGGACTCAAACTCCATACAGAGTCTCCTTCCTCACACGTAGGCAACATGTTTCTCCCCACCTAATACATCGCCTAGTCAAAGCTGTAGACAGCAGACAACAAGGGAACAATGACTCTCGCCAGCACAAGATATAATCCCATCAGGTGCCATTGTCCAGCCTAATTTGCTATTAGGTCTAACATTGCCCACTCCCCAGACCTTTGACCCCAGCACCAGTCAGCATAGTTTTGGGGACGGACTAACAGGAGGTGTGCCAAGAGAGGTGGCCAAGCTTAGCCCGCCCCTCCAGCTCCTAATAAAAGAGAGAGTCCAACACCATCTCCATCTCTCTCTCTCTCTCTCTCTCTCTCTCTCTCTCTCTCTCTCTCTCTCTCTCTCTCTCTCTCTCTCCTGACCCTCCCTTCTGGCTCTTGGTTGCACAGCCAGGGTGTTATCATGCACCTGCCGGTTCAGGACCCGACCCCCTTCCCAGCATCCCATAGTCCCTCATTTTCCTGAGATTCGCTCCATCCAACTTTGGACAGGTAGAGTATCTCCCATCATCGAAGACATCATGCTAATGCAAATGTGCTATTCTCTTCTATCTATATTTCTTAGAGCTTGTATAATTCAGTAAACAAAATCATTCTATACTGACATCAGTCTCAGCATCTATTTGGTGGATCTGGAAGTAACTGGACCCCTGTATACATAGATGCTTGCCCCCGCATTGCCTATTGCCTAGTGTAAGATCATTATTCCCCATTTCTAAGTGACGTGTCAAGGCAATTTGGCTAACAATTGGCCTTCATGTATTTTGAAGATCTGTCTAGCAACAATGAGTTGTGAAAATAGCTTGATGGGTCAGAATTAATCTTATCGCAAAAGCAAAGGTCATTTTGGCCCATATGTGCATTAAAATATAATAACATGAGCAGCTGGATGAGCAGAGATCAAGTGACCTAGGTATAATTCCAGGCCAAGAAATCTCTCATGAATTTGTTCCTTAGTGCCACTAGGAGGGAAATACACATTTACAATTATACAAAAAAGTTATACATCTCAAACAGGAGAGCCATGGCATGGTGATCATACTGAGAAAGTGTTACTACCAATGCCTGGAGCAAAGAAAAAAATAAAATACAGAGCCCACCTTTGAGTCTGCCATGCACACTGGCCTTCGCTGGGAAGGCAAATACTCAATATCCAGGTAACAAAGGCTCATCAAAGGACCATGTCTCCTGGCAAAAAAATTATATCAAATTGACAAAGGAAATCAGTAGCACTGGCCTCTCTTTGTCTACAATGCCAGCCTCTTAGATTCCAGGATACCATAGACAAAATGTTACTATCATAACCCTTATTAAAAGGCCCATCTTCTGGTGACCTATCTAGTCATGGCATAGGGGAAATGAGACTCATGGACATTGAAATCCCCCAGAACTAATAATCTGAGGTATTCCAGTGCCCAGCCTAATACAGCCTCCAACAAGCCCGGCAGGGTATCCGCTGGTGTGTTAGGCACTCAGTACACCAGCCACATAGCCAAACTCTCCTCAGCTTCCCACACTAGGCCAACACATTCAATGCTGGCAATTTTTGGTGTGGGAAGAGCCCTGAAGGAGAAATACTCCCAGATGAGCAATGCACCCCTCCCACCCATTGGTCTGAGACTGGTAAAGGATTGAAAAACCTTGGGGAGTGGGAGCTGGTTCAGGGTGATGGTCTCGCCCTCTCTCACTCAGGTCTCAGTCACGCATGCCAGGCCTATATACTGCTCTGCCAGATAGCCCTGCAGAACAGAGGTCTTACTGTTAATAGACCTGGCATTACACAGCACCAGTGTCGGAGAAGGATCTATTTTCCTAGCCCCACAACCAGCATCTCCCGGGATGGGATGCAGGTAGGAAGGGGACTGAGCATTACCATATCTCTGTCTCCTTCCTATATTCCACCTTGTCCCACTGGCATACCTCCTCTGTCTATTACTGGTAAAGTTGCAATAATTTCACCATTCATAGTGAGTAGCACGTCAAGTGATTTTTGTGTCTGCATAATTGGTGGCATTTACTGTGACAGTTAAACAGGTAGCTGCTAGTGAGGTACTCTCACAATTTACTGCTGTGCCAGGGTTACATATCTCCAGAGTAGCTGCGGACAGGCTGTGTAGTGGTTAGTCACACTGGGATAAACACTCTGCCTTTGAAGCTCACTGGATGGCCTTGGTTCATCATAATCTCAGCCTAACTTAACTCACAGGGTGGTTGTTACGAACACTTTGCATCCCTGTTGAGGAGCAAACGAGGTATAAATATCCTGTCCTATTACATAAAAGGGTAGTGGCCTGGCAAGATTCTATGCTTGGCAAAATCAGTTCGCTCCCTGATATGTTGCTCAGAATCTGTCCCTATCTACTAGCTGTGTTGCCTGAGTTCTCTCTCACCCACTGCAGCCTAGGCCACTCTTCTCTGATTGGGCCAGCATTTCAAGCTTATTTGCATATGGAAGCTGATTGGTCTTCACTCCATTTCACACCTCAAACTCCCCCCCCCTGCAAGACAGTTGGAATTGTCAGTTGTTTATGCAACCTGTTGTATTCTGAGGTGAAATATGTCCTCACTCACAACACTTCACCTTCAAAAGAAACAAACCCAATAACACAACCATGCCCCACCACAAAAAAGACAGGTCACACCACAGGCAGAATACCACAAGGCAAAAAAAGCTCTGGTACTAATTCTGGCAGGGGACGCTGTGAGTGTAGAAAATGATTTATTGACACAGTGGAAAATCTTTAGGAATTGTTTGGCGCATTTACCATGGGGCACCCACCCAGAGCCTCTGGCATTTTCTCACTCTGCTGGCATCAAAACCAATTGAAGGCAAAATAGAGATATGGAGACTTTTCCATCCTCCTTTGCATCAATTTGTCTTTGTTGGCAATGGCAACCCTAGGCCTGGCTGCTTGCTCCTGTTCAGCAGGAGCATCCCTATGGAAACTGCCTGGGTGATTTCGGATGAGCTGGAGACTTTCTGCCTAACCTGCCTTACAGGGTTGCTGTACAGATCACAAAGCCGAAAAGAATGAAGTAAACTGTTTTGCTTCCGCTAATGAGAAAGACAGAATTTTGCCTAGGAAGAGGCTGCCGAGAGGGGATGAGATAAAGTTGCCAGCTATAGGTATGGAAATTCCTGGAGATTTGAGGGATGGAGCCCAGAGAGGGTGAGGTTTGAGGAGGGGTGGGACCAGTGTTCCCTCTAAGCTGAGTTAGTGTGAGCTAGCTCACAGTTTTTTAGCCTCCAGCTCACACATTTTTGTCTTAGCTCAGGAAGGATGGCTCCAGAACAAACTAATTAATGCAGTAGCCAAATCTTTTGCTCACAACTTTAATGCCAGTAGCTCAAAAAGTAGAATTTCTGCTCACAGGACTCCACAGCTTAGAGGGAACATTGGGTGGGACCTCAGACAGATACAGTACCATAGACTCCACCCTCCAAACCAGCCATTTTCTCCTGGGGAACTATTGTTGCCAATCTTGGCCCAGTGGCCATCAAACCATTCTCGTCCACCCCCTCCTGTGTAGCTGTCTTTCCCCTAGGGTTGCCAATCTCCAGATGGGACCTGGAGATCTCCTGCTCTTACAATTGATCTCCAGATGACCGAGATCAGTTCCCCTGGAGAAAATGGCTGCTTTGGAGGGTAGACCCTATGGCATTATACCCTGCTGAGTCCTTCCGCCCCCCCCCAATGCTGCCCTCCACAAGATCCACCCCCAAATCTTCAGGTATTTCCCTACTTAGAGCTGGCAACCCTACTTTCCCCTCAGTGCCTGTTGGTAGGCAACCAAGCTTGGCCCTGTCACCTGTTTTGGCCTTTGAGAGAAAACTCATTGGGGTCAGTCCTGATAGGGTTGCCAACTCCAGATGGGAAATTCCTGGGGATTTGAGGGATGGAAGGGTGGGACCTCAGACAGGTACAATGCCATAGACTTCACCCATCAAACTAGCCATTCCATCCTGGGGAACCATTGTTGCCAATCTCCAGGTGGGGGCTGGAGATCAATCAGAATTACAACTGCTCTCCGGGAGGGAGGGGGGAGGAGATGGAAAGCTGAAGTCAGGGGACAGGTAATGGTAGATTGACAATTGGCTGAGAGGGAGATAGGGTTGCCAACTCCAGGTTGGGAAATTTCTGGAGATTTGAGGAGTAGAGCCTGGAGATGATGAGGTTTGAGGAGGGGTGGGGTCTCAGACAGGTACAATGCCATAGACTCCACCCTCCAAACCAGCCAGTCCCTCATGGGGAACCATTGTTGCCAATCTCCAGGTGAGGGCTGGAGACCACTCAAAACTACAACTACTCTTCAGGTAGCAGAGATCAGTTCCTCTGGAGAAAATGGTGGTCTCTGTCATTATACCCTGCTGAGGTCGCCACAGCAAATTCACACTGTGTGCCCTAAGCCAGGGCACTCTCCCAGAGCCTCTTTCTAGAGCCCGCTGTAGTTATTTCCACAACAGGCCTTACTTCTAGTCTAGATATATTTTTAAAGTCTTTTACATTCCGTGTGTGCATGCTGTTTTCTGTGCATGTGTGGCTGATAGTGGTCATCTCGGTATATGTTCAGAACTTACTGGGTCAAATACATTAGTAGCAGAAAATCAGCCAGGGAGGCAGTGGGGCTATTGGATGACCAAAGGCTAAAAGGATTACTAAAGGATGATAGGGTAGTGGCAGAGAAACTAAATACATTTTTCGCCTGTCTTCACTGTGAAAGATGGGAGGTGCTCACCCACTCCAGAACTGCTGACTTCAGGAAGGGTGTCAAAAGACCTGGGATGGATTGAAGTGATGAGAGAGGAGGACAGACAAATTAAAACCTGACAAATTACCAGGCCCAGATGGTATACATCCAAGAGTTCTGAAAAAATTCAAATGTGAACATGTAGATCTCCTAACAAAAATACACAATCTGTCACTAAGATCTGCCTCCATTCCCAAGGACTGGAAGGTAGCTAATGTAACCCCCATCTTTTTTTTGGGAGGGGGCCCCCTGAAGGGGATTTTTTATTTGCATTTTTCTATAAACTACAAACTACAACGAAAAAAAGGGAAGGGAGAACATCTACAATTAAGGAGAAAGGAAAGATAACCACAACTAACTAAAAACCCAAGAATTGGAGATCATCAGTAATGCTTGTACATGTGTTAATCATAAAAAAGGCTTATATAGCATTGAGCACGATCAAATAGTCATGATTCTGCATCAAATTAACCATTTTCCACGTTCAACAACTCTCCCCACATCATCTTAAAAAAAAAAACTTTGCATAAACTTTCAAAGTCTCAGTCTTCATTTTGCTTTCTCTTTGCATTCTCTCAGTTGGTAGCTTTGTTTGGGAGCAGCAGCCCCCTTTTCCACATCAGAGTCTTCGTTGGATTTGCTATCATCTTCTTTCGCGTCCTCTTCTGGATCTCCCAGTTGCAGCCTCAGGAACTCACGTGCTTTAAAAACAGCGTCAATTTTTTCCTTTTTATCCTTTATTTTGAAGGTTACACCTTCGGGGACCAATCATCTGTATGCAATGCTATTTGTTTGTAGAAAAAGAACCAAGTCCTTATACTTCTTCCTCTTTCTCCTTATTTCAAATGGGATATCTTTTAATATTCTGATATTGTTGCCTCCAATTTTCAAGGGTGTATTTGTAGTCGCCTTTAGAATTAAGTCTCTTAGATGCCTCTTTGAGAATCTCACCACGATCTCCCCTGGCAGATCATTCTTCTTTATGTATGTAGAGTAGGCTCCATAAACCACGTCCATTTCGCTTAATATGTCTTCCGCTTTTAAATCTGTCACTGGGGCTAATGCACCACTCAGCAATTGCTTAAGATTCTCATTGGGGACCTCAGTAACCCCTTGGAACCGGAGCACCATATTTGCTCTCTCCATTTGTAGCTGTAACAGTTGAAATTCCTCCGAAGCTTGTTTCTTTTCTAGCATTTGCATCTTTTTTTCTGCTTTTTTCGAGTTGGCATCAAGTTCCAAAACTTTCTCGGCTACCTACTCTGTTTTCTTTGTAGTTTCTGCAAGTTGAAGTTGCTGTGCTGCAAAATTCTGGTTTAGAGTTATTAATTGCTGCTTGATGTTGGTCATCTGGTCCAGTAGAGGGTGTAAAGAGTCTGCTAGGAGCTTGGGGAACTCTATAGTCTCTTCCACCCTCGGACTTATGCCCGCTTTCGGTTTCAATCCTTTATCGGGTCTTCTCCCAGCCATCTTTCCAGATTGTTTACTTTAGCTGAAAGTTGTTAAAGTCCCTAAACTGCTTAGACTTGCACTGGTAAGGTTCTTGAAACTGGATTCTTAGTTTTTTCTTCTGCTCCCCCCTTGCTATTCTACTTTTAAGTCTCTACATGTGGGAGGGGCCCCTCCCCTGCTTGCTTCCCAAGCCGCTACCAAGGGAGGTGCTTTCTCTTTAAAACGCCAATTTTTCACTTTTACTTAACTCACTGCTTATTGCTCGTCTTACGACTTCGCTTCAATCTGTTTATTCACTCGATCTCCGATGCTTGTCCCGGCCAGCAGCTCTAGCTCCATACGGATGCATAGCGGTTGGACCGTCAGGGCAGAGGGGTGCCTCAATTCCCTAGCTGCATGCTGGTGAAGAGGCAACTCCTCAAAAACCCCATGACTGGGAACCTTTACACCAAGGCTCCCAGGGGGTAGCGATCATTCGCCCCCCTCCAGACCGCTAGTGCACAGATCGGGCCCCCAGATCGACCAGGAGGCACATCTGCTAGGAAGTCGCCATGAATCGGAAGTCCCCATGTAACCCCCATCTTTAAAAAGGGTTCCAGAGGAGATCTGGAAAATTACAGGCCAGTCAGTCTAACATCGATACCGGCTAAGTTGGTGGAAGACAGAATTAGTAACCACAGTGATGAACAAAAGCTATTGTCTCACGAACCTTTTAGAGTTCTTTGAGGGAGTGAACAAACTTGTGGACAATGGTCACCCAGTAGATGTTGTTTACCTAGACATCCAGAAAACTTTTGATAAAGTTCCTCATCAAAAGCTCCTAAGAACACTCACCAGTTGTGGGATAAAAGAACAAGTCCTCTAGAGGATTAAAAACTGGTTAATTAACAGGAAACAGAGAATTAGTATAAATGGGCAGTTTTCACAATGGAAGGTGGTAAGCATTGGGGTACTGCAGGGTTCAATGCTTTTTAAGTTGTTGATTAATGATTTGGAGTTGGGAGCAAGCAGTGAAATGGCTAAGTTTGCATATGACACTAAGTTGTTTAGGTCAGTGAGAACCAAGACGGGCTGTGAGGTGCTCCAGAGGGATCTGTTGAGGCTGGGCAAGTGGGCATCAATGTGGCAAATGAGGTTCAACGTGGGCAAGTGCAAAGTAATGCATATTGGAGCCAAAAATCCTAACTATAAATATACATTGATGGGGTCTGAACTGGCAGTAACTGACTGGGAGAGAGGTCTTGGAGTCCTGGTAGATAACTCACAGAAAATGTCGACTCAGTGTGTGACTGCAATAAAAAAGGCAAATGTTATGTTGGGGATTATTAGGAAGAAGGCTGAAAAGAAATCAGCTAGTATCATAATGCCCCTGTATAAATCTATGCTGTGGCCTCATTTGGAATACTGCGTACAGTTAGGATTGCCAGCCCCAAGGTCCAGGTGGGGGTTCCCCCACTTCTGTGGGCTTCAATCTGCTCCCAGCCAGCTGGCTGGTAGGGGAAACCCTGCCCTCAAGCCCCGCTCCCCAAGAGCGACCACCCGCCTGACCACCCCTCTACTTTCCCTCCTGCCCGGTTTAGTGGGCTTCAGCTGATCAGCGGGGCCCACTTGGCCCACTGACCCCACTGGAGGGCCCTTTAAATGTACCAGGAAGGGGGGAGGGGGCAGTTACAGGATGCACACTCAGCTTGCAAAAAGACCCTTTAAAGGGTGAGGAGTGGCCAGGCAGGTGATCACTCATGGGAGCGGGGCTTGGGGCATCCCTGCCCACCTTAGAGCACCCTCCCAATACCCCCACTGGAGTGATGAGGGGACCTGGAAACTCTATGTACAGTTCTGGTCACCACAACTTAAAAAACATATAAAGTGCAGAACAGGGCAACTAAAATGATTAAGGTGATGGAACACCTTCTCTGTGAAGAAAGGTTAAAGTGGTTAGGGCTATTTAGCTAGGAGAAATAACGATTGAGCGGTGACATGATAGAAGTTTACAAAATTATGCATGGGATACAAAAGTTAGAAGAAGTACTTTTCTCCCTTTCTCACAATAGAAAAATTAATGAGCAGTAGGCATAGAACAGATAAAAGGAAGTATTTCTTCACCCAAAGAGTAGTTAATGCGTGGAATTCAGTGCCACAAGAAGTGGTGGTGGCTACAAGCATAGATAGCTTCAAGAAGGGATTGGCTAAACATATGGGGCAAAGGTCCATCAGTGGCTATTAGCCACAACCCACAAGGTATAGATGGAATACTATGTCTGGGGCAGTGATCTCTGTATTCTTGGTGCTTGGGGGGGCAACAGTGGGAGGGTTTCTGGAGTTCTGGCCCCACTGGTGTTCCTCCTGATGGCACCTGGGTTTTGGCCACTATGTGACACAGAGTGTTGAAGTGGATGGGCCATTGGCTTGATCCAACATCACTTCTTTTATGTTTTTATGGACCATTCTGCAGTTTCTGAGCAGATAGATCAATAATGTTTTTTGTTATCTGATTGGTGAACATGCTTGACAGTAGGAGCCTAAGTGTGCGTGTTTATATCTGAATAAGTACTGTCACATCAGCCTGTGTTAAATGAGAGTGTGTTTCCCCTGCTCTGTGTTTTTGCCTTTCACTTTATGCTTTGTGGAGTATTTTATAGTTCAGCACAATAGCCAGGCAAAAAAAGCAGGTACATTCCTCCCAAGATATATTCCTACAGTTCTGGCTATAGGTTCACTGCAGGAGGCCTCTGTGCAGCAATAGCCCAGATGGCTCTCACAAACAATCCAAGCTGAGCTCAGAAGCATAAAATAAACCCTTCACTTTTCCTTTGTGAGGACTAAGGACTCACAGGATGGAAAAATCCACCCCATGCCCACATGGTTCATCTCCCCTTTCTTCTGTTTCCTGGCCTTACCTTTGCTGCCATCCCTCATGGTGCTGGTGGCCAGCATGGCTGCCTCAGAGCTGGGATTGCTCTGGCAATGCAGAATTCTATCCAAACTCCAGGTTATGCCTGTTGAAAAATAATTTCCGTTTGCTTCTTCTTCTTCTTCTTCTTTAAAAAAATAGATTGATTTGTTTTGAATATTTGGGGTGGCATATTGGCAGAACCTGAAACTATAGCTGCAGCTAGCCCCATCTGGATTTTTTTGATCCACAAGGGGTGTTAGATTGCAAGAGAGCTTGTTTGTTCTTAAGTTAAAATGCATAAGATCAGGCTGTTCTTCAGTCTCCTGTGCAAGAAGGGAAAGGTAACTCCTTACAAAGGACCAAAGGTTCTCCTTTGTAGCATTTTGCATTTTAACTTTTCGCTGTCCATCTCCAACTGGCACAAATGTGCTTTCAGAATGAAAATATTAAATGCAGCCTGGGTTACTGACAATCAACCAGTGTGTGACAATAGAAAGTTAACTTCTTTGGCAGTGTAGTCTGATGTAGCTGATTCAAAATCTGCACAAACTGTCTGCATCATGGGAATCCTTAACTTTGGAGTCACGAGTTATTGGTGAGGTTGTTCCAAGTTATCCCTTTTGAGTGATAGACCAGAGTTGTGTGACCTCCAAAAATGATCACTGGGGAACTGACATTATTTCATATAACATTATATGGCATCTGTAGTTCTGTAAGAAATAGCTGATCTTGACTTAATTTCCTGTTCTTTGGATGAAATCCTCTGAACGAAACTGACCGAGGTTGCTTAACCTGCCTGTTCTCCCAGGAGCTCACAGCACTGTATGCAGTCCCATCCTTCCCTATTATCCCCACAACTTTGAGAGGTGAACTAGACAGAGAGTGACTGGCCCAAGGGCACTTAGGAAGCATCATGGCAGAATGGGGGAGCTGAACCCTGCTTGTCACTGGATCCTGTAAGTAGAGTGTCAAATTTATTAAATACCAATTATGTTATTAACACAAATTAATATGTTCTTGTTAAATTAATAATGCTATTATTCTAATGGCTGTGAATACTAATATGCTGATTTAATTAGTATTGATAAAACTGAATAGCATTACGTTCTGGGTGGAAGAATCTTCTGGCAGTCCCTGACCCAGAGGATATCCGGCTGTCCTCGACCAGACCCAGGACCTTTTTGGAGTAAGCTAATGTAGTGTAATCTAGAGCCCAGCTCACTTTTGTTCCATTTTTAGAAATGGTGTCTTTAAACAATTCTGTCCGTTTAACAAGATCTGCTCTAGTACGTGCTTTCCTAATGATTTCTAAAGGGTATCCTCTTAGAGGAATTGCTTTTGAAGTTTACAAACCTCAGTCTGATAATCCCGATAGTGTGTGGAATTTCTCTTGGCACGTAGAAACTGGCTGTAAGGTAAGTTTTGTCTAAGATGTTGTCAGGCTCAATAGCAAGTAGATCCAAGCATTCTTTAAGTAAAGAAAAGCTTTATTGGAATATAATGCTGTAACCCACAGTAATACGGTTATTGTCAGGAATGGTGGCACAAGCTGCTCAGGCATAGTATGATGCAAAAGTGCGACTAGCAAATGAACTTTTAGTGCACGCACGGGGAAACTCCCGGTGGGAGATTACTTGATGATCGGGAGAATGAGTTGCCCCCACCCCTCAGTCTCACAGGACTGGAAAATTCCCTTAAACAAAGAATACTCCATAGCCTCCTTCCAAGGCCGCCGTGATAAGCCAGAGCGGCTGAAACCATTCTCCCACGTTGCAGCTGGCAAAGCTACGCAAGCGCACAAGCAAAAGACATGATAGTAGACACAGCAGAGCACAATGAACTCAGTGTAAAAACAACCCAAGCCTCAAGTCTCTGACAGATGTTTTGCATGAAAGGAAGTGTAGTGTAGATACGAATTCCTGTCTTTACTCTTATGGTATAGATGTCCTACCAAACTACAATTTTCAATAAACACTGTAGTGTCTAAGAAATTAATTTGGGACCTATCAGCTACATGTGTAAATTTAATGGAGCTATGTACTGAATTGAGCCTTGTACAACAGAAAAATCATCAAGAATCATAAAGATATCGTCAATGTACCTCTTATAATAAATGATATTTACAAAAAAAGGGGTTATGAGTCTCATTGTCAATCCATTCATTTTCAGAATTGCTCATAAAGAGGTTTGCAACACTCGGAGCAAAAGAACTCCCCAAAGCAACTCCTTTGATCTGCCAGAAGAAATCCTCCTGAAAATGGAAAAAGCTCTTCTCAAAAATGATATCTATAAGGTCTAAGAGGAAGTGCGTAGGGGAAAAGGGGGGGTTCTCTCTTTTCCAAAATAGTAAGAAGACATAACCTTGCCTCTTCATGAGGTATGTTTGCGTAAAGAGACACCACATCCATTGTTAGGAAGACAGTCTCTTTCCCCTTACATACTTCCTCTTAGACCTTATATCTACCATGGGACACTTCAAATGTTTGAGATGTGTAGCATGTGCACAAGCTTGGGAAACACATATCTTAGACTTCTCAGAAGCCAATTTTAGGAGTGAGATTACTTTCTTCTCTAATTGTTTAACTAAAAAAGCAATATACCTTTTATTGTGGGCTGAATTACATAGGAGAATCCATATGTTCCGTGAAAACATGGGTCTTGGAACACGGGTCATGCATCAAACACAAGGTACATTGCACATACTGACTGATATTTTTGTAATGTTAAAAGGTTGTTGTGGTCCCATTCAGAGGGAGTCCTCATGTAACAAAACATTATTCTGGAGAACTTCATCAACTGCAACTTTCTTTGGACCCCTCTTTGCACTATTTTGGACTGTTCATAAGATGTTGATATTTAATATACTATGATATTATTTCCACCTGTTGTATAGCGTCTGTTTACAGCTTTTTGGTTTTGTCTGGAAACTAAATTGAAACTCCAAGTTCAGAGGCAGAATATCTGAGTGACTGTCCTATGTCAGGCTGAAAGAAGACGGATGGGCCCTTGCTTTCACTGTTTGTTTGTGAGCTTTCAGAGGTATCTGGCTGATTGCAACTGTAAACAAGGGCTTGATTTGGATGTTGTATGAAATCATGGTATAAGTGTCGGGGTTAGGGCAGTGCTGTGAATGAAGTCTACTGAGCCTAGGAGCTGACACTGGATTATTAACAATGGCTTTGCATTATGTACAAACACCAACATCTTGGTTGAATTCTAGTTTGTTTTCTAGCAACATCCTCACAAAAAAGCAGTGAAAGCAGCATTTGTCAAGCCAAGATCTGAGTGATCATTCACGAACTGAATCCTGGTTTCCAAAACTAGCTAAAGTCTGTAAAAACTGTAGTTTTCTGCTATGTCTGAACTGCTGGATTAGATGGGCCTTTGGTCTGACCTAGCAAGGCTCCAAAGAAAGAGTTTGTATTATGTCCTTAAAATCAGAATTTGATACCCCAAGATTCTTCTGCAGGTTTGATTTTTTTTTCTATGCACAAAATAATTCCCTCCAAAAAAACTGTTTAAACTGTCATTACAGACATGGTGCTGATGTCCCTTTCAATCTGCATACATGGTTGTAACCACTTGGGGCCTGAGTCATCCATGTGCAGGACATCAGATGATTTTTCTCTCAGCAACTGCATACTCCCCCCTTCTCTGTTTGGATGTATGCAGTGATGCGACACACTTGCCTTGTCCAAGGAGGTAACCCATTGTACAAATGAGGCTCAATCTGTAATGGCATCTGCCCCATGGATAAATTTCAAGGGTGACCGGAAAAAAGTCCACAGGAAAAAAACCCACAGAAAAAACCCTACGATCATAAATGCTCACAGGAAAGAAGCCCACGTGGAAAAAAGCCCACATGGAAAAATACCATGTAAAGCACCATAGATATTTATAATTGTGGATAACCATTTATCTCCATTTATGAGAATGAACAGGTATTACCTGTATTCACATGCAACAATTTGAGTTGTGGTTTTATCAAGTATAATCCTATATATATAATTTTCTTACATGTTGGTCATTTCCAGCTCTCCTGTTGGCTGTGCTATGCACTCCATCAGCCACTGGCCATTCAATCGCCACTCAAGAATACTCGCATGCCATTGGCTGGGTGCTGGGTCCGCTCCTGTGGGACTAATTTATCCCTCAGTGGCTGTTGCTAGGCAACCAAGCTTGGTTCTGTCAGTAAAAAGACAAAGGAAGGAAACCCTGTCCAGGCCTTTGTGAGGATTGCCAGCTCCAGGTTGGGAAATTCCTGGATATTTTGTGATAGAATCTATAGAAGCCAGAGTTTGGGGAGGGGAGAGGCCTCAGCCAAATAGAATGCCATAGAGCCCACCCTCCAAAGCAGTTATTTTCTCCGGGGGGGGAGAAGAGATCTGTTATCTGGAATTCAGTTGTGATACCTGGCAATCTTCAGGCTCCACCTGTAGGTTGGCTACCGTAGATGTGTCAGTTAGTGCTTCAGAGCAGAGTTTGCTTGACCCAGGTTCTTGCTGTAGAAGTTTGGAAGGTGATTTCGGATGAGTCACAGACTTTCAGCCTAATCTATCTCACAGGGTTGTTGTGCAGATCAAAAGGGAGAAAAAGGAAAGTAATCTGCTTTGGTCTCCACTGTGGAGAAAGATTACTTTTCCTCCTGGGGAATCATTGCTGCCACTCTCCAGGTGAGGGCTGGAGATCATTCAGAATTAAAACTGTTCTCCAGATGATAGAGATCAGGGGCAGATAACGGTAGGTTGATGGTTGGCTGGGAAGGAGATAAGGTTGCCAACTCCAGGTTGGGAATTTCCTAGAGATTTGAGGGGTGGAGCCTGGAGAGGGTGGGGTTTGAGGAGGAGTGGGAACTCAGACAGGTACAATGTCATAGACTCCACCCACCAAAGCAGCCATTTCCTTCTGGGAAACCATTGTTCCCATTTTCCAGGTGAGGGCTGGAGATTACTCAGAATTAAAACTAAAGAAGTACAAAAAAGATACCTGGCTGTTTTGAAGACCTTTTTGCAGGTATATTGTTTTCTAGTTTTCCCACAACCCTATGAATGAGAAACAGAATTTGAAAAACCCAGCTTTACTAAGTTAAAATCTTCCCAGCATCTAATTTTTGCCCCTCAGCGACAGGAAAATGTATGGAGAACTTACCTACATAAAAATCTTACTTTCTTCAGGGTCTGGATAATAAAAGGCCTGGAACACCCCAGGCTACTCCTTTATATCTCTGGTCCCATTGCGAAACTAAAAGATTAGCCCCTCCCAACTGCAGGGACTGGTGTGATCCAGCAGGTTTCTTCTTATGTTAATTATGTTACCTAGTGTTAAGTATGAGACTCAACAACAGGATTCAGCAAAAAGTGATTTCAACTTTATTTAACAGCAAGACTTCAACTCAGGAACACACAACAAACAAGTGGAGCACAGCTCCCTTTTTAAACTCTCCCGGGCTGTCAAAGCCACACCCACAGTTAGCTAAAGGCCAATCACAACACAGAGATAAAGGCCAATCACAACACAGAGATAAAGGCCAATCATAACACAGGGATAAAGGCCAATCACAACACAGAGATAAAGGCCAATCATAACACAGGGATAAAGGCCAATCAGGACTGTTCCCTCTTTGCAACATATTTACGAGATGATTGGTTCTGTACAGAGGTTTCTTAGAAACCAGCCAATAGTACTGCCACAGCTGAAGAGCCACATTTGAAATCAAGCTTAACATAGGAATGTATAGCCCAGATTCACATTCCAATACATAACAATTCCTCCCCCCTAAGATGGCGCATTATCCCGCCAAACATAATCCTTCAGATAGGAGGGGGCACAACGACTTCGGCTTGACTGTCGTGGCAGTCTCTGCTCCAATGGTGGAGTTGGAGCAGCACATACTTCGGTGACCCTGGTCACTTCTCTCGCAGGAGAAGGGGGAACAAAGACAGGGGTCCCAGGCTCTGGAGTTGGGGTCTGCCCAGACTCCAAATTCCCTTCTGCAGCACTCACCTTCTCGGTGGGAGGCCCCTCCTGCTCGGGGACCAGCTCAGAGTCAGGCAGTGACTCGGCGCTTGAGTCTGCCCAGCGCTCTCTGAGCTGGTCTACGTGGCAGCGTATCTCCCGTCCGCTGGGAAGCCGGACCACGTACAGCCTGGATCCTGTGATTTTGGTGACTATGGCTGATAGCCACCGATGACCTTCTGCATAGTTGAGGGCAAACACCTTGTCCCCCACAACGAAGACTCTCCCCTGCTCTGGGGTCTCTGACCATTGCTTTGACTGATCTAAGTCGGGGTGCAAATGGTCAAGAAGTGAAGCCAGCTTTCGGCCCATTAGAAGTTCAGCTGGGCTCCTCCCCATTGTCAAACACGGGGTGATGTGTTGCCTCAAGAGGAATGAGGCAAGTTTCTGGCTCCAGTCCCCACAAGTCAGACACCCAAGCAACTCCTTTGCCATCCGAACCATCCATTCAGCCTGGCCGTTAGAGGCCGGATGGAACGGGGCAGAAGTCACATGGCGGATGAGGTTGTTTCGCAAAACCCCCTCAAACTCGGCCGACACGAACTGTGGCCCGTTGTCAGAGACCACACAGTCCGGCAGCCCATGTGTTGCAATCAGTTTGCGGAGGGCCTTGATCACAGCCCCGGACCCAGTCGAATACATATTTACAACCTCCAACCATTTGGAGTAAGCGTCCACACATATTAGAAACATTTGCCCATGAAAAGGGCCCGCAAAGTCTATATGGAGGCGGGACCATGGCCTCCTCGTCTTCTCCCAGGGCTGAATGGGAGCCTGTGGTGGTTCTGGATGGGACTGCTGACACGACATACACTGCCTTACCCAGGCCTCGATGTCCTCGTCCAGTTTCGGCCACCACACGTACCCTCTGGCGAGGGCTTTCATGTGGACCATGCCAGGGTGGCCCACGTGCAATGCCTCCAAAACATCCTCCCTTAGTTTGGCGGGAATCACCACCCGACTCCCCCAAAGCAGACAGCCCTTGGTAACTGACAACTCATTTTGGCGCGAACAGAAAGGTTTAAACTCAGGCGCCATTTTCCCTGCCGGCCACCCTCTTCATGCCCAATTAAGGACATGGGCGAGAACAGGGTCCTTAGCCATCACAGCGGCAATGTTCGAGGAGGTAACCGGTGCCTCCGGGAGCTCCTCAAGCGCCAGAACGTCCAGTTCAGTATCAGAGTCAGAGTTAGTCAGCGATGCGGGGCAACGGCTAAGGGCATCAGCATGCCCGATAGCCTTCCCCAGGCGGTGCTCGAGTTCAAAATCGTACGCTGAAAGGAAAACTGCCCACCTCAACATCTGAAGGGACAGTATGTTCGGCGTCTGTCGGTCCGGGGAGAAGATGCCCAGGAGTGGTTTGTGATCGGTCACAAGGAGGAACCTCCGCCCATAAACAAAGTCATGGAATTTCTTAATTCTGGCGATTAAGGCGAGGCCCTCCTTATCGATCTGGGCATAGTTTTTCTCCGCTGTTGTGAGTGATCGTGAATAAAAAGCGATCGGTGCCTCCGATCCGTCTGGCATCAGGTGGCTGAGAACGGCGCCCACCCCGTAAGGGGACGCATCAGCCGCAAGAACCAAAAGTTTGTTCTCGTCGAAGTGGGTCAGCACCGCACTCGATGATAGAAGTTCCTTCACAGCCGTGAAAGCTCGCTCCTGCCGCTCTCCCCACTCCCATTTTGCGTTTTTGTGGAGCAGAGCATGCAGGGGTTCAGCAACCGATGCCTTGTGGGGCAGGAAGGCATGGTAAAAATTGAGGATTCCCAGGAATGACTGGAGATCCTTCTTTGACCATGGTGGGGGCGCGTTCTTGATTGCGGTGACTTTGTCGGGCATGGGGTGGACCCCATCCGCATCAATGAGGAATCCGAGGAACTCAACTCGGTCCACCCCGACAACACACTTAGAACGCTTCACCCGCAAACCAGCCTCCCCAAAACGGCCCAACACTGCTCTCAAGCGAGCCATCAGTTGACATTCGTCAGCACCAGCTATTAGGACATCATAAAAATAGGGCACTACGCCTGGGAGCCCACGCAGGAGCCCCTCCGTAAGCCCTTGAAAAATACCTGGGGCAACATTCACCCCAAACTGAAGGCGTTTGACCCTGAACGCCCCTTTGTGGGTCACAATCGTTTGTGCCTCAGCAGTTGCGTCGTCCACCGGCAACTGCTGGTACGCTTGAGCAAGTTCGACCTTGGCAAAAACCTTACCCCCTCCCAGCGATGCCAGCACGTGGCTGATTACCGGCACAGGGTACGAGTGCTGTTGAAGGGCTCTATTTACAGTACATTTATAGTCAGTACAAATTTGTATTGACCCGTCAGCTTTTACGGGTGTCATGATGGGGGTCTCCCATCGACCATAGGGCACCGGCTCGAGGATGCCCTGGTTCACCAATTTGTCTAGCTCGGCCTCAATTTTTGCCTTTAGGGCGAGCGGTACCTTTCTGTACTTCAGCCGTATGGGACGCACTGAAGGGTCAAGATCAAAAGAGACCAGAGGGCCAGTATACGTACCAGGCCCTTCCCCAAACACATTCAGAAACTCTCTATACAATGAGTCCCATTTATTATCACAGATCTTATTTACACCGGTAACAGCAATGCCCAATGCCTCGAACCAATTGAGGCCCAATAGACTGACTCTTTCCCCCTCAGCAACTAGGAGGGACAGCTCAGCCTTCCGATCCTTGAATTCAACTCGGAAAGTCGCCTTTCCCGCCAATGGAATGCGCCTTCCTTGGAAGTCGGTCAGGCGGGTCGACACGGGTGACAGCCGGCGGCGACTCCGTGTCGGGAACACGCGTTGCCATGTTTGTGTGGAGATGACTGTGACGGACGATCCGGAGTCCACCTCCATCGTGCAGGGAACGCCGTCCAGTCGAAGCGTGACATGGATCTTCCGTGTGGCCTTGTCACCGGTAGCCAGGATGGTCGACGGGCAGGTGTCGGTCTGATGACAGTCGGGTGACCTGCCGTCATCTCGGGGTCGAACCTTGGGGTCTGCACGTCGCGAAGACGGTGGTGATTTTCTGGCCACTCGACAAACTCGGGCCAGGTGACTTCTCTTCCCGCAGAAGCGACAGATCAGCTCCTTTGCCCAACAGAGGTCTCTGTCATGCTTACCGCCGCAACCGGCGCAGGGACGGGTCATTGTAGTTCTCGGTCTGGTCCGCGGTGGGCGTGTCTCCTGAGTTCAGCACACGCCATCGGCGTTACTGTCGGACTCGCTGGCGGACTGCTGGTGAACTGCAGGCTCTTTGCTGACCTGGGTTGCCGCTGCCGAACCTCTTGCGTCAACTTGTCAGCGGCCTCTGCTGCGATGGCCTCGGCGTAGGCAACCGCATACGTGAGTTGGGTGCGGGCGAAGAGATGCTGTTGAAGGTGCTCGTCCCAGAGGCCGCACACCAATCGGTTGAGGAGGGCTTCCTCTAAGTCAGCGAACTCGCATGGCCTCGCCACCTTCTGTAAGGCGGTGACGAACTCGGCTATCGATTCAGATGGCCCTTGGCACCGCTTGTAAAAGGCGTGCCGGCATGCGATTCTCGACGGTTGTGTTGAGAAATGGCCCTTCAGTTTGGCCGTGATTTCAGCCCATGTTGCCGCGTTTAGTTCAGTTGGGGTGACCAGGGACCGGGCGATGTCAAAGGCGGCCTTGCTGCATGATCTCAGGAGCGTCGCCTTCTTTCTCGCCTCGTCGGTGATCTGGTTCGCCTGAAGGTGGAACTCAAACCGTGCCAGGTAAGAGTCCCAGTCCTCCGTCACTGGGTCGAACGCTTCGAACGCCGGGTTGACGGCCATCTCGACCAGAGGGGTGACCACTGCTTGTGGAGCCTCAGTCAGCGTGGCCGGGTGTGTGTCCTCGTCTGCCGTTCTGTGTTGGTTCAGCGGGGCTGCCTACCCGCTCTCAGTATCCCATCCTCGTCGCCAATTGTTATGTATGAGACTCAACAACAGGATTCAGCAAAAAGTGATTTCAGCTTTATTTAACAGCAAGACTTCAACTCAGGAACACACAACAAACAAGTGGAGCACAGCTCCCTTTTTAAACTCTCCCGGGCTGTCAAAGCCACACCCACAGTTAGCTAAAGGCCAATCACAACACAGAGATAAAGGCCAATCACAACACAGAGATAAAGGCCAATCATAACACAGGGATAAAGGCCAATCACAACACAGAGATAAAGGCCAATCATAACACAGGGATAAAGGCCAATCAGGACTGTTCCCTCTTTGCAACATATTTACGAGATGATTGGTTCTGTACAGAGGTTTCTTAGAAACCAGCCAATAGTACTGCCACAGCTGAAGAGCCACATTTGAAATCAAGCTTAACATAGGAATGTATAGCCCAGATTCACATTCCAATACATAACACCTAGCCTCCTCAGCTGCTGCCACTGCCTCCTCCTCTTTCTCTTTCCTAAATAGTGGAAGTAGTTAAGGTCTCTTAGATCTATGAAGCTTAGCTTAGGATAACAAAACCATAAGGCAACATTAAATAACAAATAACAGAAATGGCAACCATGTCCTGTAGTCCTTTTAATTTCCTATTCCACAGCAGTCATTCCAGTGTGTGGCAATACTCCCTCTAAGGTGTGGAGTCCTGTGAGCAAAAATTCTACCTTGTGAGCTACTGGCATTACAGCAGTGAGCGAGCAATTTGGGTACTGCATAAATCAGTTTGCTCTGGAGCCATCCTTCCTAAGCTAAGACAAAAATCTGTAAGCTGGAGGCTAAAAACCTGTGAGCTAGCAAGCTCACACTAACTCAGCTTAGAGGGAACACTGGTGTGTGGTCTCTATATGATGGGCTGTAGAGGAACCTTGCTTACCACAAACTAACACTGGCTAATGCACAGGTAGGCCGCCTAATAACATAGCAAAATTATTATTTAATTATATTTGATAAAATCACAACAGAAATTGTTGCATGTGAATACAGGTAGTACCTGTTCATTCTCATAAATGGAGATGAATGGTTATCCACAATTATAAATATCTATGGCACTTTACATGGTATTTTTCCATGTGGGCTTTTTCCATGTGGGCGTTTATGTATATGGGCTTTTCCCCATGTGGGCTTTTTTCCTGTGAACATTTATGATTGGGGGGGGGGTTCCCTGAGCTTTTTTCCTGTGGGCTTTTTCCCTAGAACCAATTTCAAGAAAAGTATCATATGGTGGCTATCAGATGTAATGCATGGCACTATCAGATGTAATGCATGGCTATCACATGAATGCATGGCACTGCCTTCTACTGAGATGGCCCTTGGCAGCTGCTCTCCAGGGCCTTAGTGAAAGAGGTCTTTCACATCACCTCCTGCCTGATCCTGTTAACGGAAGATGCCAGGCATTGGAACCTGGGACCTTCTGCATACAACTTAGGTGCTCTGCCTTGAGCCACAGCCCCATCTATAAGGACTGGTGAGAGTAAAATTTATTTATGACTAAACTGAGGCTATCATACTTTGGCCATCTCAGAGGAAGACAAGACTCTCTGTAAAAGATGATAATGCTAGGAAAGGTTGAAGGCAGTAGGAAAAGAGGTAGACACCTCATGAGATGGATTGACTCAATAAAGGAAGCCACAGTCCTCAATGGGCAAGACATGCTGTTAATGATAGGAGGTTCTGGAGGCTACTAACTCAGAGGGTCATCATAAGTTGAAGGCAACTTGACAGAACACATACACATTTAATTTCTCCCCAGTGGGGACCCAACGAGGCTTACACTGTTCTCCTTTCCTGCATTTTATCCTCACAACAATGCTGTGAGGTAGGTTAGGCTGCGTGTGACCAGCCCAAGGTCATCCGCTGAGCTTGAAGTAAGAATAATGTAACCCCTTTGGGTCTAAATGAAGTAGAGTGATGTGGTCATTGGAAAGTATCTGTGAATTCTGGTATAGTGTTTCTTTATTGTCAATAGCTTTATTGTATTAACTTCCTGCATCTTCTCTTCTTCACCCAAAATGTGAATGCAGGATTTACATTTGATGCCTTGAAAACACTCTCTCTCTCTCTCTCTCTCTCTCTCTCTCTCTCTCTCTCTCTCTCTCTCTCTCTCTCTTTTCCACAGGAGAATGCAAAGATCTGGAGTCCTGTGAGAAATGCATTGAAGGAGCAGCATCCCTGAACATCACCGACTGTGTGTGGATGCTGTGCAGAGAATCCAAGGAGAAGCAAGGTGAGCGAGGGAGATCTCCAATTTGCCTGCCTTGCAAAGCGCTTGAAGTTCATGCAAAATGAGCACATTTCCATCTGTTTCTTGGGTTCCCTTTATTCATTGTAAACACAGTCTCTGGCTGCAGTCACACACACTAAAAAAACCCCAGTTGGAAAGTGCATTGAAAGTGGATTATTTAGTGTGTGTGACCGCACCCTCTGGGTCCTTCCAAAATGTCAAAAGGAGTCTTGTGACATCTTAAGAAATTAACAAAATTTATTCCAGCGTGAACTTCTGTGAGTCAAGAGTCAGATGAATATTCTTGGAGAAGAAGCAGTGCAGGGTGTGTGAAGGAAGCATTTGCAAGCCCTCCATGTTCCTTCAGGATAGTCTGCAGGAGGCTGGAAAAACCCCACAGCTGTCCCAAGTCTTCACTCAGCAGCAACGACACTTCCCCTCGCTCCCCTGGAGTGCCAGAAAACAAACTGGGCAACTCCCTCTGCCTAAAGGTTGTGGTTACAAGCATATATTAAAAAAAGTTAAACAAAATATATCTTTTTTTTTACTTTATTTTTTATTAATTTTTATAACATCAATAAACCACCAAACATTAAAGTAATTCAACTCTTACAAAAGAACAAAAACAATATTATTTAACAATAACAACCTGTAGTTTACACTTTCTGTCTACCAATATGTCCCTTTAGATTTTTTTTAAAAAATATAAAGTCCGCATACTTTGTTGGTAAGGCAATAACAGTATCTTTAGCATTAGTTACATATTCAAAAAATACAAACCATTTCTTCAAAAACCATTTTTCCTGCTTTGGATTTTCTGCTGTCAAAATCTGTAAAGCCAGCTTATCCATGGCTATAATGTCCCATAACTTTAAAAACCACTGATTAATAGAAGATATTTTTTCTGTCTTCCAAAGTTGAGCCAAAATCGTCTTTGCTCCTATCAACATCAGATTTACAAGGTCCTTCCCATTTTTGGACAGTGGTAAGTTGTCCCAGTAGTTAAGTAATATTCCTTCAGGATTTTTTGGTATTTGTGCACCCACTATTTTTTCAATTTTATTAACAACTTCTATCCAAAATGTTTGGATCCTTGGGCAGGACCACCAACAGTGAAACAATGTACCTGTCTGGTTACATCCTCTCCAGCATTTTGGATCCTTTTTTGCTTTAGAATGGTATAGCTTTAATGGTGTTATATACCACCTGGAAAAGAGCTTGTAATTCTGAAGCCTTATATTAAGAGATTTAGTCACATACAAATTAGAAGACCATATCCTTCCCCACTGTTCTGGTGATAATGAAATTGCACAATCTTTATGCCAAGCTTGCTGTTGCGCAGATAGTTTAGACCAATTTCTATATGTTAATGACTTATACAAATTTGAAATTATCCCTTTGCATTCCTGTATATTCGTCTCTATCATTTTTTCAAAACAAGTTAGTGAACCGTTAGTTCTTTTTATGATATCATTGCTTGTCAGCATATGAGATATTTGTTGATTTTGATACCAAGAGATTTTCACGTTATATTTAAGTTCTAGTTGCTCCATTGATTTCTTATTCCCTTTATAACAAACAAGTGGAGACCCGCAAGAAACTTGCGGGATGGTCATCCCATTCCTCACACCTTTGCTTCCTCCCCTCTACCCTTACCTATCTCACACTCCTTCTCCCTTCTGGGGGTGGAGCCATGGACTCAACCCTCCAAAGCACCTATTTTATCCAGGGGAACTGATCTCTGTCACCCGGACAACAGTTGTAATGCTGGGTGATCTCCAGCCCTCACCCAGAGGCTGGCAATGGTAGTTCTCATGGAGGAAATGGCTGGTTTGGAGGGTGGAGTCTGTGGCATTATACTGGTCTGAAGTTCCTCCCCTTCTCAAACCCCACCATCCCCAGGATCCACCCCTTAAATGTCCAGGAGTTTCCCAATCCAGAGTTGGCAACCCTATTTCCTTCCCACCCAACAGCCAACTTAACCTTTATCTGCCTTTGTCTGTCTTCAGCTTTTTGTCTCCACCCCCTCCCCCACAGCTTCTACCAAGGAAAATTATAGTCTTTCTCCACAGTGGGGACCAAAGCAGCTTACATTATTCTCATCTCCTTTTTATCTGCACAACAACCCTGTGAGGTTGGTTAGGCTGAAAGTATGTGACTGGTCCAAAATCACCCAGTCAGCTTCCACCGCAATATGGGGATCTGAACCTGGGTCTTGCAGACCCTACTCTGAGGCTCTAACTGCTGCATCACTGCTGGCTTTCATCGGGTGGCTGGTGAACAGCAGCAAGCAGCCAGGCCAAGTTGAGTCATGCAAATTAGGTGGCATCAAGTCACCCAGAGGGTGCTGCCTAGGTATGCCAGCCTCCAGGTGGGATCTGGGGATCCCCTGGAATTACTGCTCAGCTCCAGACTACTGAGATAACTTCCCCTGGAGAAAATGGATGCTTTGGAGGGTGGACTCTAGGGTATTGTACCCCACTGAGGTCCCTGTCCTCCCCAGGCTCCATCCCCAAATCTCCAGGAGTTTCCAGACCTGGAGCTGGCAGCCCCACTACCCCATCCCCTGCCAGTGCCCGTGGGGGGACCTGGCAACCCTATACTGCTGCCAGGCCTAGGGCTGGCAACCTCCAAGTGGGGCCTGCTGGAGAGTGAACTCCAGAGATCTGTGAACAACAGAGATCTGTCTCCCTGGAGAAAATGGCTGCTTTGGAGGCTGGATTCTGTGGCATGATACCCAGCTGAGGCCTCTCCCTTCCCCAAATCCTGCCCTCCTTGCACTCCACCCCAAAACCTCTAGGAATCCCCCAGCCTGGCCCCAAGGCTCCCTCCCTCCCTCCCCCCTCCCTCCAAGGCCGAAAGAGGCCTGGAAAGAAAGGGCCCTTCCCCCACCCTTTGACTGACAGAGCCAGTCAGAAGCCTCTCCCCTCCCCCCCCCAACGTTCTAATCTCTCACCGTTGCTGCCTGGAGTCAGGTCCCTGCAGAGGCCATTTCAAAAGGCTTTGGGGGGGAATTCAACCATCCCTGAAGGGATTTCCTTACTTTTCGGATTTTTCTACAAACCCAGGAAGTCTACTGACTATGTAGGAAAAGCTGTTTGGGGACAGTGAGGCCCCTGTTGGAGGGAATAGGTATCCGCACAGAAAAAAAAAAAGTCTGGGATTAGAATATAAGATGTCACTCAATCTAAATCTTCCAGCATTTCTCCAACTTTTTGTATGCGGATATTCTTCCCCAGGCACAAACCATGTTTGACCCAAGAAAGCAGCCAACGGGGAAATACCTGGTGTCAAAATTTCTCTATTTTTATCCCATATGTCAAGCGTCATTTTAAGAAAAGGATTGTCTAATATAGTCTTAGGTCTTCTATTAGATGGATTCCATAGAACTTCATGTAATAGTTTGGGAGAAACATATGACCTCTCTATCTGTACACATGCTTTATTAAGTGAAGCTTTATTAAGGCTTCATAATATAGTTTTAAATTAGGCAACCCTTGGCCTCCTTCTTTTAAAGGTCGCATTAATAATACAAAATTTATACGTGCCTTTTTATTGTTCCATAAAAATTTGGTTAACATCATTTGCCATTTATTAATTGTTTGATTATCTATTTTGATTGGAAGTTTTTGAAATAAAAAAGAAACTTTGGGAAAAGTATTGTTTTTATTAATTCTATTTTTTCTAATAGTGAAAGATTTATTTTAGACCATGAATTTATAGTAGATCCAATTGACTTTACCATCCGTTCATAATTATAAGCAAACAAATCTTTCAAATTAAGAGGACTATAAATACCTAGATGTCTCCATGCCTTGGATACCCATTTAAAGGGAAATTTATCCAATATAGTCTGTTTATCTGCTTGTGCAATATATATTGGGTATACTTCAGTTTTTGAGTAGTTTATTGTAAATCCAGATATATCATGGAATTTTGTCAAGGTCTCTTCAATATGGGTTAAAGAAGAGATTGGATTGCTAAAATAAATCACAGTGTCATCAGCAAACATACTAATTTTATGTATGTCTGACTGAATATGAATGCCTTCAATAAGTGGATTATTCCTTATAGCAAAAGCTAAAGGTTCTAATGAAAAAGAACAGGAGATAGGGGACAGCACTGATGTGTGCCCCTAGATATATTCAATTCAGCCGATCTATAACCATTAATTAATAGTTGTGCCTTGGGGGATAAATAAAGAGTATTAATAGTTCTTAAAAATTTGGTCCAATTCCTATATTTAAAAGTACCGTTTTTAAATAATTTATTTCCAATTTGTCGAACGCCTTCTCAGCGTCCAAAGCCAATACGGCTGAATTGATTTTTCGCAGGCTACAATAGTGGGCAATATTTAAAGTTCTTCTTATGTTGTCTAAAAGTGTTCTACCTGGAATAAAACCAGTTTGGTCTAAATTTATATATTGGGGCATAACGTTATTAAGAAGGTGGGCCATTATTGATGAAAAAATTTTAAAGTCATGATTAAGAATTGAAATAGGTCTATATGCATCTGGATTTGTTTTGTCTTTCCCTTCTTTATACAGAACTATCAATTTGGCCTCTTTCCATGGACGCGCATGCGCAGCTCAACAAAATATATCTTTACTATTACAGTGCACTTAAAAAGTTTATTAAAAGCAAAACATGCCTTTAGGTCATAGAGGTCACACACTGCACAGTATACATTATATACAATGTAGTACACTCTTAGTAGCACCTTTGCAGTACACATTACATACAATGCAGTATACTGTAGTAGCACTAATTGGAACCAGTAAACCAACAAAATCAGACTAGACATGTTTTGGCCAGATAGGCCTTCTTCAGTGGTCCCAGTTTAATATCACATGCACACTATATGAAGGAGTCTGTATCACAGTTAATGATGTGAGGTATTGTGGGGGCCTAAAAATTAATAATGAATCAAATATTATTGATAATTTTCAAAATTAAAATAAATCACTAATGGGATAAATTTAATAATCAAAAATAAACTTACATTCCAAAATACGTACTATAACACAGATGTATTCTGTGGAAGTATTACATTTGGCTCCTGATCTTTGTAGCCGCACCAAAGGGAATGAGAGATGGTATGATCATACTGTTAAAAAAACCCTAAACACTATGAATTACTTCTGTGATAAGGATACTAATGGTAAACTAAAAAAACAACAACCCATGTGTGTTGCCCAATGGTGTTCATAGGCACCATTCATGGCCAATACACATCTGGTCTGATTTTATTGGTTTACTAGTTCTGAATTGTATGCAATAAGTACTGCAAAGTGTGCTACTAAGAGTGTACTACAGTGTATGTAATGTGTACTGCACAATGTGTGACCTCCAGGGCTCAGTTCCTGCAGGAGCTCACCGGAGCAACGCTACTGCAGTAAGGAGCCCAGGGGGAGGGCACATGGAGCAAGCCCCACCCCCAGAAAACCTTGGCACTCAGCCAAACAAGTTGAGGCCTGTGGGGAAGGAGAATCAGCCTTGCCGGGGGACAGGTGGCCGAAGGTGGGAGGGATGCCGCCGCCAGGTTGCCTCCACCCCCCTCACCCCACCCCACTCCAAATCTGCCAGGAGCCATCACTCACATTGGCCACCCCACATGCCCTGCCTCGCAGTCTGGTCCTATCCCCTTCCTCTTCCTGGTCTCCCACGGCTGCCCTTCATAGCAGGGCACTGCAAGGAGGGAGAGAGAGAGTGCCCGTCTGGAGACCTACAGCTGCAGGGCCCTCCCCAGTTCCCAAGCAGCCGGTGATGGGTGGGGGCGCAGCCAGGTCAAGAGGAGGTTTGTGGGCACTCGAACAGCTTCAGCGCGGTCAAGGAGGCACTTTCCTGCAGAGAGCGGAGCCTGGGCCAGGCAGGAATGCTCCGAGGGCGCTCCGTGGCAGTGGGAGGTGAGCAGCGGCTGGCAGGTAAGCCTGGCATCTGGACTGTGCCATGTCTGCTGGAATAGCTGCTGTGCGGAGACTCCCGCCTGAGCCCAAAGAGACCGGAGTCACACTGCTCAGCTGGCTCTGAAGTGCCCTCCTCTCCCCCAACTGTTCTGAGTCCTTCCATCCTTCCTTGTTCTCTCTCTCTCTCCCTTCTTTCTTTCTTCCCCTCTCTCTTTCTCCCTCCTTCCCTCCCTCTCTTCCATCTTCCTCTCTCTCTCTCTCTCTCTTCCCTCCTTTCCAATCCAAAAGAGTTCAGTGGTCGGATGTACTAAAAGGAAGGACAGGATTGCCTGTCATTCCAGTCCCAGGACACATCTGCTACCCCCAGGGGCTGTTATTGCACTTTGTGGCCTGTCATTCCAGTCCCAGAGTAGTGTATTTGAGACCAGGGACTTTAATGGAAAATCCATTATGCATTTGCTTTGCAACTCTTCTTGAGCTGTAATGTATTTCACTGGAGCCCATGCAAATCAATTGGCATTCCTGGTTCCCATTACTGCAAATGGGCCTTCAAGTCTCTCCCATTGTTTCCAATGGCCAATCCTGTCCTTCCTTTTAGTACATCCGAGCTCTCTCTCCTCTGTGAGGGCAGATCTGTGCATTCCCCCCCCCCATAGCTAGCAATCCAAAAGAGTCCAGTGGCACCTTTAAGACCAAGGTTTATTCAGGTACAAGCTCTCTGTCCTCTGCGAGGGCAGATCTGCACGTCCCCCTCCCATAGCTAGCAACCCATAACAGTCCAATGGCACCTTTAAGACCAAGTTTTATTCAGGTACAAGCTCTTCTTCCTCTGTGAGAGCAGATCTGTGTCTCCTCCCCCCCCCAATAGCTGGTACAAGCTCTTCTTCCTCTGCAAGGGCAGATCGGTATCCCCCCCCCAATAGCTAGCAATCCAAAACAGTCCAGTGGAGCCTGAGCGGTGGGTGTTGCCTTTGGACACACATCCGTCTCCCCCCCATAGCTAGCAATCCATAACAGTCCAATGGCACCTTTAAGACCAAGGTTTATTCAGGTACAAGATCTCCGTCCTCTACGAGGGCAGATCTGCCCGTCCCCCCACAGCTAGCAATCCATAACAGTCCAATGGCACCTTTAAGACCAAGTTTTATTCAGGTACAAGCTCTTCTTCCTCTGTGAGAGCAGATCTGTGTCTCCCCCCCCCCCCATAGCTAGCAATCCATAACAGTCCAATGGCCAATTTCAAAAGTGTGAGTTAAACGTCATTGGCGCATTAGGGTCAGTGTACTGGTTCATGTTCAGAAGTTGTTCCTCGCTCTCGCCAGGAAGAGCTGTCTCTGGGCTAAGATAGAAAAAGTTGTAAAATCATGTTGGTCCACACAGAATCTGAAAACAAGAAAAGAATCCATGTTACACCCTTTGCTAGGACCAACCCATTTGAAGCAAAACATTGTGCATTTTTGCGCTGACCAGAACTCTTCATCAGGCCAGATGTTACAAAATTTAAACAAGGATAGAAGTGTAGGAAGCAGACTTTTCAGACCATGATGTTAAGGTGCCTCTAGAGTGCTACTTCACTATTGATCTGCACCTGGTTCGTTGCCATGACTACCGTCCCAAGGGAGAGCTCAGAGCGAGGAAGGAGCAGCTTTTTTCCAGGTGGAGAAACAAACTCCCCTTGTGTGATGTCATCCCAGCAGCTGCTGGCTTGCACACTTTGTCTGTGAAACTGGGGGGAAAAGGAGGGGGGAAGAAACTCAACCCAAAATCAGCTGCAAACTAAGAGGGTCAAGCTACAAACTATATTATACAAAAATACAAAATGTTTATTAGGGTGTACACATAGCTAAAACATACTGCGGTTAAAAGAAATAGTCTAAGTATCAGGCTTAAAAGGCTTATACAACCAAGTTAGTTATTCTACAAATACAATTGATGGGTAAAAATCTTTTGACCTAAGGACCATATGTGTTTCGGCCCCTTCGGGCCTTCCTCTGTGGTCAATAGTCTTTATATTACAGTGACACACATCCAGAAATGTACACACAAGAAATATATATATATATATATATATATATATATATATATATATATATATATATATATATATATATATACACACACACACACACACACACACACATACTAGGGAGCAAAGCCCGTTGTGGTGGAAGACAACGGGCCCTAGAAAGGAAGAGAGGGAGGTGGAAGGGAGAGAGGGTTGGAGGAAGGAAGGAAGGAAGGAAGGAAGAGGGGAAGAGTGAAAGAAAGGAGAGAGGAAGAAAGGAAAGGGGGAAAGGAAGGGAAGAGGGGCAGAAAAGGGCTTCTCTGGGCCCAGAGAAGGCCTTTTCTGTCCCCACACACTATCCCCTGGGCCTTCTATGGGGGCAGTAGGCAGTGTGTGGGGGAAAAGGGCTTCTCTGGGCCTACTGCCCCCATAGAAGGCCCAGGGGATGGTGTGTGGGGGACGGAAAAGGGCTTCCCTGGGCCTAGTGCCCCATAGAAGGCCCAGGGGATGGCGTGTGGGGGATGGAAAAGGGCTTCCCTGGGCCTAGTGCCCCATAGAGGGCTCAGGGGATGGCATGTGGGGGACAGAAAAGGGCTTCTCTGGGCCCAGTGCCCCATAGAAGGCTCAGGGGATGGCGTGTGGGGGCAGAAAAGGCCTTCTCTGGGCCTAGTGCCCCATAGAAGGCCCCAGGGATGGCGTGGGGGGGCAGAAAAGGCCTTCTCTGGGCCTAGTCCCCTCATAGAAGGCCCCGGGGATGGTGTGTGGGGGATGGAAAAGGCCTTCTCTGGGCCTAGTGCCCCATAGAAGGCTCAGGGGATGGCAAAGGGCTTCTCTGGGCCTAGTGCCCCATAGAAGGCCCCGGGGATGGCGTGTGGGGGGCAGAAAAGGCCTTCTCTAGGCCTCGTCCCCTCATAGAAGGCCCAGGGGATGGTGTGTGGGGGATGGAAAAGGCCTTCTCTGGGCCTAGTCCCCTCATAGAAGGCCCAGGGGATGGTGTGGGGGGGCGGAAAAGGGCTTCTCTCACTTGCCTCAGCCTTGAGGGCCTGTCCCTGCGCTCACACTCCAGAGGGTCCTCTCCTGTCGGAGGACTGGAGCAGACTGAGCTGAAAACACTGCCCGGAGCTGACGTGGGCGGGACTTTGCGAAGCAGCCAGTCAGCCCTGGCCAGTGTCTTCTGACTGCCAGTTCTTGAGCCGAATCAAGTATGGCAAGCATAGAATGCGGTGGAACCAAAATTCAAATATATATAAGGACAGGATATGACCAGATGTTGTTGTCTGAAATTATTAAGGAAAAAAAGGGGGGGAGGCCTCATTATTACATGAAAATTATATAAAGTAATTGTATATTGTAATAAATTTGATTAACATTAATAAGAATTATATACTGGGATTACCTTATATGTTTTTGCAATTGCTACAAGTTTGTATTGTAGGCCATCAATAGTAGGTCCTAAATAGTAGCTGTATCAATTTTTCAGATTATTCTACATAGAAATAAAATAAAAATACAGTTAATGAAATTTCTGGGCAATATTTAATTTAAATTAATTTTAGCCTAATTTTAAAAAAATAGCCAACAAACCTGGTGTCAAAGATTCCATTAGTCAGGATGTGTGTCACTTCCATCAAAGGTAGTAGTCAAGTTGCAAACTGCTAAAGTTACATCATTATATAGTAGAAACCAGGGATGATGCAGTCAACCACATGCATTGCACGATGCTTGCCAAGGAAAGAATTACAAGATGGGAGGGGGTGAAGAGGAGAGAGAGAGAAAAAAACACCAAGAGGAGGAGGGGGAAATCACAAGGTCAGCATTAACAGCTACAGAATGACAGATATGCATTATTTCAAAGGCAGCAAGTCCAATCCACTTCTTCATTTAGTCCTTGGGGAGTTAATGTCTGTAGATGGTATATCCAAAATAATTCTCTTCTCTGGAGCACTTTAGACATGTTTGAATTAGTAGTCTTAATTGTTTCTATAATCCAAAATTTTAGCTGTTTTTCAGTGTGTCCCAAGTCAAGATAGTGACTGACCAATGGCGCATTCCATTTCTTTAATCTGATGCAACTCTTGTATTCCCCAATTCTTACTTTCACAGGTCTTGATGTTTGCCCCAAATAAAATAATTTGCATGGACATTCAATGCAATATATTACTCCCCTGCTATTGCAGTTACAGAATTCATTTACAAAAAATGGGACTAGAACGTTTTTTGTAAATGAATTCTGTAATGTCCATGTAAATTATTTTGGATATACCCTCCCTCCCCTGCTCAGCTACACTGGTTTTGGAATGTCACTGATCTTGGGGAGGGAGAGTTTGCATGACTACTTGCTCCATGCAGTTACCCCTGCAGATGACGGGAGGGGATGGAGGGGCAGCACATTTGCTCCTGCTCTCCCTCCTGCCATAGGGTTTGTTGAATAGTGGGTTCCCTGGATGAACAGGCTCAAGTCTAGTGATCAGCTCAACTTTATTTGTGATTTCAGCAAGAGCAAGACAAGACTCCAGAGCCTCAGCTCTGTTTAATAGCATGCAAAGACACCCCACTCCCAATGATAGGCTATTTGCATAACATTACTACTTGATTGGTTACTTTCAGAGTCCTGATAGGCTATTGTTCTTGTGCTCCAAGCTCAGCCAGTCTCTGGTGTGACAGACCTGGAATGATTCAATCCCAATACATAACACCCCTCCCTCTGAAGTTCCAAAGAGTCTTCAAGGTACGCTGGCTTGTGACATTCCGTCTGAGAATGCCAGGGCTCCTGTGGGGGTGGAGACAACACCGAAGCCGGGCTTGGTGAAGCAGGAACCGCCGTGGAGTCCTGCAAGTTGGGAATAGAGTCTGGGAGGTCCATAACGGCCTGTGTAGGGCCTTCTTCCCGGCAATTTGGATGCACGCTGTTGTCAGGGGGCCATTCTCAGCCAGTGACGGCAGCAATGGTTCCAGGCTGTCATCCTTCTCCTCGGTGGAAGACAAGTCAGGCTCTGTGGGCAGCAGGCGGCAGTGGAGCTGGTCAATGTGTCTGCATAGAAGCTGGCCCCCATCTGTCAATACCTTGTAAGATAGGGGTCCGGTGACTCAGGTAACCCTTGCCGGGATCCACGTGGGGCTGCTGGAATAGTTTTGCATAAAGACATGGTCACCCAGAAAGAACCCTCTGGGGGTCTCCTGGCTCCCCGGAATTTGGCGCAACTCTGGGACTCAGTTTGGGTGCAGGTGGTCCAGCCATGTCGTGAGGTGGTGGCCCATTAAGAGTTCCATGGGGCTACAGCCGGTGGATGCACTTGGGGTCACTTGAAGGCCGAACAAGAAGACAGCCAGCCGTCAGTCCCAGTCCACTTTAGCATGTCCTTGGCCATCTGCACCATCCGCTTGGCTTGTCCATTGGTAGCTGGGTGGAAAGGAGTGAACCTCAGATGCCTGATGAGGTTCTGGTCTAGGAACTCCTTGAACTCTGCTGAGGTGAAGGCGGTGCCATTATCGGTCACGACCGTGTCCGGTAGACCATGTGTACTAAAAATCTGTCTCAGGGTCTGGATGGCTGCATGGGGTGAGATAGAGGTGACTGGCATGACTTCCAGCCACTTGGTGTAGGAGTCTACCAGGAGAAAGAACAACTGCCCCTGGAATGGGCTGGCAAAATCCAATTGCACCCGAGCCCATGGCATGTGGGTAGACTCCCATAGGTGAACGGGAGCCCTTGGAGGTTCAGGGCGCATCTCCTGGCAATGCTGTATCCAGGCCTCAATTTCGCTGTCCATTCCTGGCCACCATACGTAGCTCCTGGCCAGTGCTTTTATAAAGTACTGTGCCTGATGCATTGGAGAGTGATTTCAGCTCATACTTTATTGCTTACAGTCAGAATGTGAGATGGGAGAGCAGGCCGGCAGCCGGTTTATGTTCCCTTTGTAAACCACACCCAACACACACACACACACACACACACACACACACACACACACACACAGTGATATGCTATTTACAGTGCTCTTACATTCCATAGGTCCTTTCTTGGATCCTAGCCTTCCTATAGGTGTAGGCTAGGATCCGTTTAGGCTATTGTCTTTTGGAACGAAGCTTGGGCCTTTGCCTGGCCATGTGTGTACCCGACTGCATGTGCGGTCACCCTGGGTACATAATACCCCTCCCCCCTTAGTCCGGAGTGCCCTTGCTTACATAGTCCTTTAGATATGCGGGCTTCCTCCACTCTTGAGTGGAGCGGCAAACTTCTGTAGCTGGGGTCATGTTTTTCATGGTTGTTCTTGCCAGCGCTAGTGCCGGTGCTTCTCCTGGTTGTTTGACTGGTATGGGTGCTTGGTCCCTGGTCACTGGGTGGTTCTGTGGGGATGATTTCTTCCACCTTGGGTACCGTACTTGTGGCTGGTTGTTGTGGGATTGGTTGCCTCTTATTTGCGGCGGTCGGGCTCTCACAGTCACTATCATCAGGGTCCACCAGGAGTAGGCAGCGGTGCAGCCAGTTGATATGCCGCTTTAGTACTTGGCTGTCCTCACTGGAGACCTCATAGGAGTGTGGCCCAGTCACCTGTATCAACCTGCCTGGGATCCATGTGGGCTCCCCCGCATAGTTCCGTGCATACATGGGGGTCCCCTGGAAACCCCCCCCCCTTGCAGCCTCTTGCTCTTTGGTGCCCAGGCTGTGTTCTGGTGCCTGGTCTGGGTGAAGGCAATCCAGCTGCATCATTAGACGCCAGCCCAGGAGTAATTCGGCTGGTCTCCACCCGGTCGTGGCATGGGGGGTCATGCGCTGGCCAAATAGGAAGGCAGCCAGCTTATAGTCCCAGTCCCTGGGGTCCATGCTATGTAGGGCTTCCTTTGTGATTCTGACCATTCATTCCACTTGGCCCTTTGTTGCCAGGTGAAACGGGGCGGAGTGGATGTGCCTGATCCCATAGTATTGGACAAACTCTAGGAACTCAGCAGAGGTGAAAGCCATTCTGTTGTCTGGGACCAATGTGTCTGGAATACCTTGAGCGCTAAAAATCCACCACATTGTGTGAATGGCCGAGCAGGAGGAGGTGGAGGGGTCTGGTACAACCTCTAGCCATTTCGTGTATGTGTCTACTAGGATGAAGAAGACCTGCCCCTGGAATGGTCCTGCAAAGTCCAAGTGTAACCTTGCCCAAGGTTTGTGTGATGACCCCCATGGGTGTACCAGGGCTTTTTGGAGGTTCAGGAGGACTCCTAGCATTTCTGACATTGCTTTACCTTATCCTCTACCTCACTATCTAACCCCAGCCACCACACGTAGCTACGTGCTAGCGCTTTCATCCTGATGATTCCTGGATGTGTTTTGTACAGGGTGGTTAATACCTGTTTGTGTAATGGAGTAGAAACCACCACCTGGCTACCCCACAGCAGGCATCCTTTGTGGGAGGACAACTCGTCCCTGCGCGATGAGAAAGCAGTAAACTCTGGCCCCTCTTGGGCTGTCGGCCACCCCACCCAGTCCAAGACCCAGGAGATGATGTGATCCCGAGCAGTGCGGCGGGCTACCTCTGCGACCTGGACTGGTCTATCAGGCAGAGATTCCAACAAAGCGATGTGATGAGCCGGGGTGGGGTTGGAATTAGTGGATGGTAGTTGAAGGTGGCTCAGGGTGTCCACATGGCCCATCACTTTGCCGGGGCAGTGGAGGAGCGAATATTGATACCCTGCCAGGAAGATCGACCAGTACAGCATCCTGGGAGACAGTATTTGTGAGGTCTGGCAGTCGAGGGCAAGGAGGCCTAAGAGGGGCTTGTGATCTGTGACCACTATGAAGGGCTGGCCATACAAATAATCATGACATTTTTTCACCCCTGCTATAATCGCAAGAGTCTCCTTATCAATCTGAGCATAGTTTCGCTCTGCTGCCGACAAGGTTCGATAGTAATAGGTGACCAGAACCTCATGGCCATCAGCCAGTTGATGCCCCAGGACAGCTCCCACCCCGTAAGGAGACGCATCACAAGCTAACACCACAGGCAAAGACTCGTCAAAGTGGGCAAGGACTGCATTGGAAGACAACAGTTCCTTTACCTCCTGGAAGGCAGCAGCGTGTTTGGGGCCCCAGACCCAGGGGGCGTGCTTATCAAGGAGGCGGTGGAGGGGCTCTGCCATGGCAGCCTTGTGGAGTAGAAAGGAATGATAAAAATTTAATAGTCCTAAGAAGGCTTGAAGTTCCACCTTGGCTGAGGGGGCAGGAGCTTGCACGATGGCCTGGATCTTGTCGTCTGTGGGGTGGATCACTTGCGCGTCTACAGCAAACCCCAAGAATTCCACCCATGGCACTCCCAGGAGGCACTTTTCCCACTTCACTGTGAGGCTGGTGAAGTCAAAACACTGAAGCACTGTCCGGAACTGGGCCGCAAAGGTCTCAGAGTCCGGGGCCGCGATCAGAACATCATCAAAAAATGGCTGGACTCCTGGGATACCTTTTAGGAGACAGTCCATGAGGTTTTGAAAGATTCCCAGAGCTACGCTTACCCCAAACTGCAGCCGCCGAACCTTGAAAGCCTCCCTATGGGTAACTATCTTCTGGACCTCTGCGGTGGCGCTGTCCACCGGCAGTTGCTGGTAAGCCTGGGCCAGATCTAGTTTGCTGAAAACCCATGCTTCTGTTAGTGAGGCCAAGATATGGCTGACCACCGGTACTGGGTACGCGTGGTCCTGTAGCGCCTTGTTCAGGGTACATTTGTAATCAGCGCAAATTTGTATGTCCCCATTGGGTTTCACCAGGGTGACTATGGGGGTTTCCCACTGGGCGTGTGGCATGGGTTCTAGCACCCCATTCCACAAGGCAGTCTAGTTCTGCCTTGATCTTGGGCTTTAGTGCTAACGGGGGCCACCTGGCCCTCATACGGATGGGCCGCACAGCCGGGTCAAAGTCGAGAGAGACTGGGGGACCAGAGTACTGGCCAAGCTTGCCTTCGAACACCCCCTGGGAATTTGTTACATACAGAGTCAAAGTCCTGTTGCCGTACTGTGTTTACCCCCATCACCCGGAAACCCAGTGGCCCAAACCAGGAAAGTCCCAACAGGCTCGTGAGCCTCCCTTTGACCACTAGCAAGTCTAAGGGGCCGCCAAAGTCTTGCACCAAAGTATTGCATCCTGAACTTGCCCCAACTCCTGATGGCCACCAGGTTCTTCTGAAAGTCCCACAGCGTCAGACCCTGGGGCTATTGAAGGCGGGGTCCCCCCCGTAGGCAAAGCATCTGTAGGGTTTCCGCTGAGATTATGGAGAAGGCTGAACCTGTGTCCAATTCCATTCTGCACAGGGACCCCTCTATTAACACCACAGCATGCATTTTGTTGGAGATTTCAGGGGGCAAGTTCAGTACCTGGTGTTGCTGTTGGTTTATGGAGAGGGTATGCAGATCTGTTGATTCCTGGTGGGTGGACATATTCCATTGGTTTTCTCGGGAGCAGCAGACTTGGGCAATATGTCCTTGTTTCCTGCAGGTCTGGCAAACGGCATCGTGAAAATGACAGGTCCGGCATTCGTGCGCTTCCCCACAGCTGGCGCAGGAGTTTGGGGTACTCGGCTTCTGGGGTTGCACAGGTGCCTGGGGTTGTGGGCTCCATCTCGCCAGGTGGTGTATCTGTAAGACTTCTTCCTCGTCTGAGGCATCAGAGGCGTCAGAGGCTGGAGTGGTACTTGCAAAGTGGACAGTGCAGTTGCAACATTCTTGATGAGATTTCTTGTATGCTGTGGCTTCTTTGAGGGCCTTGTTGAGGGTCAAGTCATCATGGCTGGTGAGTTTTTGGCGTAACTTGGGTTCCCGGAGGCCTACAATGAACTGGTTCATCAACATGTCGCTGAGGCTGGGGAACTCGCATCGGGTGGCTGCTCAATGAAGGCCCGCCAGGAAGCCGTTGGCTGTTTCATCTGGACCCTGGAGGCATGCAAAGAAGTCTATGCACTTGGCTATTTTCGTTGGCTTTGGTGCAAAGTGATCTGTGAGAGCCTTCTTGATATCTGAGTAGGTGGCCTCTTTTGGGGTCTTCGGGGGCTATCAGGTCCTTCAGTAGCCGGGGGGTATTGATTCCACAGGAACTTAGCATTAGAGA
The DNA here is from genome assembly GCA_029375565.1 of Gekko gecko. NCBI lineage: Eukaryota > Metazoa > Chordata > Lepidosauria > Squamata > Gekkonidae > Gekko > Gekko gecko. Next base: position 207,941,192 of record JAPDNY010000005.1, on the reverse strand, counting down.
TTTCTTTTTACGCTTGTCTGTGATGTCGTGGAAGTCGACATAATACTCCAGGAGCTTGAGCCACGTCTCCCACTTCTCTGGATGGGTTGCATCGAATTCTGGGATGTTTCCTTGGGTGGCTGCCATGACTTGGCCAACACGTGGCATGGAGTTGCTAGGAGCGGTGCGGGGTGCAGTGACCGGGGAATCAGCGCTCGGTGCGGTGCTGGACATGGAGTCAGTGATGCTGGGCATGGCTTCCTGGAGGTCGGTGCATGGTGCAGTGCTCTCGTCGGTCTCGGGTTCTGAATCGTTCATTCGGATCCCATCCTTATTGCCAGTATAAAGTACTGAGCCTGATGCATTGGCCCATACTTTATTGCTTACAGTCAGAATGTGAGATGGGAGAGCCGGCCAGTGGCCTGTTTATATTTCCTTTGTAAACCACACCCAACACACACACCCGTGTTTTACAGTGCAATTACATTCCATAGGTCCTTTCTTGGTGTAGGTGTAGGCTAGGATCCGTTTAGGCTATTTTCTTTTGGAACAAAGCTTGGGCCCTTTGCCTGGCCACGTGTGTACCCAACCTTGTGTGTGGTCAACCTGGGTGCATAATAGCTTTCACCCTCACGATTCCCAGGTAGGTCTCGTGTAGGGCTACCAAAACGCATTTATGCAGCGGTGGGGGAATCACTACCCGGTTACCCCATAGGAGGCACCGCTTGTACGCTGACAGCTCATCCTGATGGGACACAAACACTGTGAATCCTGGACCCACCTGATCTGTGGGCCATCCCCTCCCCATCCAGTCCAAAATATGGGAGAGGACATGGTCCCTGGTGGTGTGGCAGGAAATGTCTCTGGCATGTAGAGGGCAGTCTGGCAGGTTCTCCATCATCAGGATTTGGTGCATGGGGGCTGGATCTGGGTCGACTGAGCTGAGCGGGAGGTAGCTAAGAGTGTCTGCATGTCCCATGGATTTCCCCAGCTGGTATTGCAGGGCATATTGGTAACCCACCAGAAATATGGACCGGCACAGGACCCTGGGTGACAGCATCTGCGGTGTCTGGGGGTTGGGGGTGAGGAGACCGAGCAGGGGCTTGTGATTGGTTGCAATGGTGAAGGGGCGGCCATACCAAAGACCTTGGCCCCCACCAATGTCGCTAGGACATGGCTGACCACAGGCACTGGGTAAGCATGGTCCCTCAGCACCTTGTTGATCGTATATTTGTAGCCCACGCAGATGTGGATATCCCCATTTGGCTTAATTGGGGTTACCACGGTGGTTTCCCAAGTGGTGTGGGGAACTGGCTCTAAAACTCCCTGTGCCACCAAAAAGTCTAACTCTGCCTCAGTTTTAGGTTTGAGTGTGAACAGAACTCTCCAGGCCTTGAGGCAGATGGGCTGCACCTCAGGGCTGAGTTGGAGTGATACAGGAGGGCCTGTGTATGGCTGAGGGTCCCATCAAAGACAGCAGGAAATCCGTCACACATACTACCGAAGTCTGAGGGCTACATGTGGTGCACCCTCATCACTTTTAACCCTAAGGGTGCAAACCAGGACAGTCCAAGCAAGCTGGTGAGCCACCCTTCAACCACCAACAAGTCCAAAATTCCCTCAAACTGCCTGTATTTCACATGGAATTTGCCCCACCCCTTAATGGCCACCTCATTCTTTTGAAAGTCCCAGAGAGTGAAACTAGTGGGTCTAAGATGGGGACCCCCTTGTGGACAGTCTCCGGAAAGTCTCTTCCAAGATGATGTAGATGGAGGACCCAATGTCAAGTTCCATCTTGCAAGGTACCCCCCATATGAGCTTTAATTTTATCAGGGGTGTCCTGGAGTAAATTCAATACCTGATGTTAGTGGACGGTGGTGGTGTGCAGATCTGCTGATTCCTGGTGTGTAGTGGCATGGCTCCAGACTCCCTTGGAGTGGCAGGCATGGGCGATGTGGCCTGTCTTGCCACAGGCCCTGCAGGTGGCATCTTGGAAATGGCAGGAGCGACATTCGTGGGCCTCTCTGCAGCTGGCGCATGGCATTGGTGCGATGGTCTCCACTGGATGAGTGGCGGTGATCGAAGGTCGCAAGTTATGGCGAGCTGGGTGCTGAACCTGATGGGTCTCTTCTTCATCTGATGTCTCAGAAGCTGAGGGGACGAAGGCCTGCTTTGCGGCGGAGGTCTGGCTATCTCGCTGGGATTTCTTGAAAGCGGTGACCTCGTGTAGCGCCTTTACTAGTGTGAGTTCCTCATGGCAGATGAGCTTCTGGTGGAGTTTCTCCTCTCTGATGCCCATCACAAACCAGTCAAGGAGGGCGTCGTCAAGACTCAGGAACTCGCATGTGAGGGCCAGTCAGCAGAGGTCTGCCACAAAGTCAGCAGCCTTCTCGTTGGATTTTTGCTGATGCATGTAGAAGTCCACATGGCGCGCCATCTTCATGGGCTGAGGTGCGAAATGGCCAGTGAGCACTATGATAAGGGTGTCGTAAGTGGCTGCTTCAAGTGTGGTGGATGCAATGAGACCCTGGACTAGCCTCAGGGTTGCGATTCCACAGGAACTGAGCAGGAAAGCCTTCTTCTTCTCTTCGCCCTCGATGTCCTGGAACAGTACGAAGTACTTGAGCCGCTCCACTCAGGTTTCCCATAGCTCTGGGTGAGCGGGGTCGAATTCCGGCAGATGTCCTGGAGTGGCAGCCATGGTCCCAGTTGCGATGTGGTGTGGATGGCACTGGAGCTCGGTGCACGGTGTGGTGCAGATGGGCTCTAGGCTTGCTCAACAGGATCCCATCTTCATTGCCACTGTTAAATAATGGGTTCCATGGATGAGCAGGCTCAAGTCTAGTGATCAGCTCAACTTTAGTTGGGATTTCAGCAAGAGCAAGACAGGACTCCAGAGCCTCAGCTCTGTTTAATAGCATGCAATTGCAACATCCAAACATACCCCCTGTCAGGTTCAAAAGCAAGTAGATCCAAGCATTCTTTGATTAAGAAGGGCTTTATTGGAACACAGTGCTAAAACCCACAGTGGAGGGTCATTGTCAGGAATGGCGGGACAAGCTGCTCAAGCAAGGTTATAGTGTGATGCAAAGTGCGACTAGCAAATGAAATGTAAGCGCGCGTGCGGGAAACTCCCGACGAGAGAGTTACTTAATGGGCGGGAGACGACTCCCTCCTCCCCTCGTCTTCACAGGACTGGAAAATTCTCATAAGCTTATGAATAGCCCAAAGCCTGCATTCAAGGCCACCGTGATAAGACCGAGCAGCAGAGAAGAGGCTCCCACGTTACAGCTAGCATACCTACGCAAGCGCAGTGCAGGGACGAGATAGGGAACACAGAACAATGGACTCAGTGTGAAATAGCAAACAGACATTTCTGACACCCCACTCCCAATGATAAGCTATTTACATAACATTACTACTTGATTGGTTATTTTCAGAGTCCTGGTAGGCTATTGTGCTCCAAGCTCAGCCAGTCTCTGGTGTGACAGACTTGAAATGATTCAGTCCCAATATATAACAGGGTTGGGAATTGCTCTTGGAGAACTAAGGTTAGGCCTTCACTATAAAATATTCTTTTGACTGAGCCCATGAGAACTGGAAAGATCTGCTGTGTATCCGGTTTGCCAGTGTCCCTGGTCTTAGGTTTGGTTGGGCTGCTATTCTGTGAGATCATGGAATGCTCGTGTGCATTTTAACCACATGCAATAAATATTGCCAGCTATTGGAACACAACCAGCAGATATGCAGACAGCACATTTAGGAGCCAGCATGTGATGAAAAAGGCAAAAGGCTGAGAGTTTAGAAGTCCTTTCAGAAATAGATGTCCCCAAGGGCAGAAACTATTTTTATTTTATTTTAGATTATATATACCACTTATCTTTTCTCTTATGTTTTGGACTCAGTGTGCTTTGCTTCCAGGGGAGTCCCTGTGCTTAAAAAAACACATTGCTTATCCTCATGGTACACCATAGGATATTAAGCAGAATACCTAAGTCCAGGGCAAACTGACTGCTTTTGTAGAATGAATACTGGCAGAGTGTATCACATTGGGCAGTAAAAAAGCACATTAAAATATGTGCACTGACCAGATGCCTTACAGAATGCCTCCTACAGAAAGCCCATGATTCCCCTCTGTAAAGATCAGGGACTTTCCACCATTTCTTCTGGGCATCATCAGAGTGTGCGCGAGGAAGAAGACTTTCTACTTCCTGTGCATTAAAGCATGCACAGAGTGGAGGTTCCTACATTCCCTTGTTGCTTTCTTTTACAGGAACTAGGGGCTGGAGGGAATCAGGAACTTCTTTTTTTATGGTGCATTTTCTGAGAATTAAGATTGTCTACAATGGCTTGTTTTCTTCCTGCTCTCAGAACTTAAGTGACTACCTACCCAGGACAGGGTATTTGTCACAGTGGTAGCTCAGTTATAAGAACATAAGAACATAAGAGAAGCCAATGTTGGATCAGGCCAATGGCCCATCTAGTCCAACACTCTGTCACACAGCGGCCAAAATATACCAGATGCCATCAGGAGGTCCAGCAGTGGGGCCAGGGCACCAGAAGCCCTCCCACTGCTGCCCCCTCCAGCACCAAGAATAGAGTGCATCACCTGCCCCAGACTGAGAGTTCCCATCTATACCCTGTGGCTAATAGCCACTGGTGAACTTCTGCTCCATATGTTTATCTAATTTCCTCTTGAAACTGTCCATGCTTGCAGCTGCCACGACCTCCTGTGGCAGTGAATTCCATATGTTAATCACTCTTTGGGTGAAGAAGTATTTCCTTTTATCTGTTCTAACCTGACTGCTCAGCAATTTCATAGAGTGCCCACGAGTTCTTGTATTGTGAGAAAGGGAGAAAAGTACTTCTTTCTCAACCTGCTCAATCCCATTCATAATCTTATAAACCTCGATCATGTCACCTCTCAGCCGTCGTTTCTCCAAGCTAAAGAGCCCCAAGCATTTTAACCTTTCTTCATAGGAAAGGTGTTCCAACCCTTTTATCATTCTAGTTGCCCTTCTCTGCACTTTTTCCAATGCTATAATATCCTTTTTGAGATGTGGTGACCAGAACTGTACACAGTATTCCAAATGAGGTCGCACCAATGATTTATACAGGGGCATGATGATACTGGCTGATTTGTTATCAATTCCCTTGCTAATAATCCCCAGCATAGCGTTGGCCTTCTTTATTGCAGCTACACATTGTGCAGACATTTTCAGCGAGTTATCCACTATGACTCCAAGATCTCTCTCTTGGTCCGTCTCTGCCAGATCAGACCCCATCAACGTGTATTTATATTTAGGATTTTTGGCTCCAATGTGCATCACTTTGCACTTGGCCACATTGAACCCCATTTGCCATGTTGACGCCCACTCACCCATCCTCGACAGATCCCTTTGGAGTGCCTCACAATCCTCCCTGGTTTTCACCACCCTGAACAACTTTGTGTCATCTGCAAATTTAGCCACATCACTGCTTACTCCCAATTCCAAATAGTTAATAAACAAGTTAAAAAGCATCGGACCGAGTACTGATCCCTGTGGTACCCCACTGTTTACCACCCTCCACTGAGAAAGTTTCCCATTTATACTCACTCTCTGTTTCCTATTTATAAGCCAGTTTTTGATCCACAAGAGGACTTGTCCTTTTATCCCATGATTATTGAGCTTACTTAGGAGCCTTTGATGAGGAACTGTATCAAAAGCTTTCCGGAAGTCAAGGTAAATAATATCTATTGGGTCCCCCTTGTCCACATGTTTGTTCACTCCCTCAAAAAACACTAACAGGTTAGTGAGACAAGATCTTCCCTTACAGAACCCATGCTGAGTCTGCCTCAATAGTTTTTGTTCATCAATGTGCCTACTAATTCTTTCCTTAATAACAGTTTCCACCAACTTGCCCAGTATCGATGTCAGACTGACTGGCCTGTAATTTCCCGGATCTCCCCTGGAGCCCTTTTTAAAGATGGGAGTGACATTAGCTACCTTCCAGTCATCAGGAACGGAGGCAGATTTTAAAGAAAGATTACATATTTTTGTCAGGAGATCCACAAGTTCACATTTGAGTTCTTTCAGAACTCTCGGATGAATGCCATCTGGGCCTGGTGATTTATTAGTTTTTAAATTGTCCATCAGTCGGAGGACTTCCTCTCTTGTTACTGCAATCTGATTCAGGTCTTTCAAACCCCCTCCCGAAATCGGTGCTTCTGGAGTGGGCAAACACTTCTCCTCTTCCACAGTGAAGACAGAGGCAAAAAATGCATTCAGTTTCTCAGCCATTTCCCTATCATCCTTCACTACTCCTTTTACCCCTTGGTCATCCAAGGGCCCCACTGCCTCCCTGGCTGGCTTCCTACTTCTAATGTATTTGAAGAAAGTTTTATTGTTGGTCTTTATGTTTTTTGCGATATGCTCCTCATATTCCCTTTTTGCTTGCCTGATCACAGACTTGCATTTTATTTGCCATAGTCTGTGTTCCCTTTTATCAACCTCACTAAGACTAGCTTTCCACCGCTTAAAGGAATCCTTCTTACCTTTTACAGCTTCCATTACATTATTTGTTATCCATGCAGGCTTTTTTCTATACCTATTTGTACCTTTCCTAACCTGCGGTATATATTTTTTCTGAGTTTCTAGGATTGTCTTTTTAAATAGTCTCCAAGCTTCCCCAATGGTTTTGACCTTCTCCACTCTTCCTTTCAATTTCTTCCTCACATGTCCCCTCATACCAGAGAAGTTACCCCTTTTAAAGTTAAAAGTGGTTGCGTCAGTCTTTTTGGGCAACTCCCTATCTGTACAAATGTTAAACTCAATGACATTATGGTCACTGTTCCCAAGTGGTGCAATCACTTTTACATCTCTCACCAGGTCTTGGGTGTTACTTAGGACCAAATCCAGGATCGCCTCTCCCCTGGTAGGATCTGTGACCATCTGTTCCACAGCACAGTCATTGAGAGTGTCTAAGAACGCAATCTCTTTTTCCCGACTAGAACTCATATTGACCCAATCAATGTGTGGGTAGTTAAAGTCACCTATTACAACACAGTTATTTCGTCTAGCCACTATCTTTAATTCATTCATCATTTTATAATCCTCCTCTATCTTTTGATCTGGTGGGCGATAACAAACTCCCACTGTTAAGCCTCCTTTTGGACCCACTATTTCAACCCATAGCATTTCTAGAAGCGAATCCAATTCTCTTACCCTCTCAATCTTACTGGACGGTATACCCTCTCTGACATACAGAGCCACCCCACCTCCAACCCTTTCCCCCTATCCTTCCGATATAATTTATAACCAGGAATCACCGTATCCCACTGATTTTCCTCATCCCACCAAGTTTCTGAAATACCCACAATGTCTATTTCCCCCCCAACACCAAGCATTCCAACTCCCTGATTTTACCTCGGAGACTTCTAGCATTTGTGTATAAACACTTATAGTTTCCCATGTTTGTTAAGCCCACAGCCTTCCTCTTGCTGCCTCGAGACCTTGCCAGGCAGTTCCTATCATTAGCCACAGTCTCAGTGGACAATTGTAATCCATTTCCTTGTACAAAAGTAATAGCTACCCCTTCATCTCTTTGAGATGAGCCATCCCAAACCAGAGATTTTTCATCTCCTGTCGGCTTTCCCCCATTATTCAGTTTAAAAACTGCTCTGCCACCTTTTTGATTTTGAGCGCCAGCAGCCTGGTTCCTTCTCAGGACAAGTGGAGACCGTCCCTTTTGTACAGCTCCCTCTTGTCCCAAAAAGCATCCCAGTGCCTAACAAACTTGAACCCTTCCCCCTACACCACCGTCTCATCCAGGTATTGAGACTCCTGATCTGTGCCTGTCTCTCCGGCCCTGCGCGTGGAACAGGTAGCACTTCCGAGAAGGCTACCTTGGAGGTCCTGGCCTTGAGTTTCCTGCCCAGCAGCCTAAATTTCTCCTCCAGGACCTCACGACTGCATTTCCCCACATCGTTGGTGCCGACGTGCACCACGACCACTGGCTCCTCCCCAGCACTATCTACCAGCCTATCTAAAACACGCGTAATGTCCGCTACCTTCGCACCAGGCAGGCAAGTCACCATACGGTCAGTACGCGGGTTCGCCACCCAGCTGTCTACCTGCCTAAGGATCGAATCACCAACTACCAAGAGCCCCCTCCCACCCTTCCCAGGGACGGTTCCTTGGTACGAAAGGATACCCGTTCACCAGCTGAAGAAGAGGTCCCTTCTGAGGGCACATTCCCCTTATCCTCAGCATGGTGCCCCTTTTCCCCTTGACCCTCATGCTCCCTGGCAGCAGCTGGGCTGCCAGATCCAGAGTGGGACATATCTAACAAGTCCCCGAGAGTCTTCCCCGTGCACCTAACTGACTGTCCCTGCTTCTCCAGGTCAGCCACCTTGGCCTCAAGGGAGCAAACTCGCTCCCTGAGAACCAGGAGCTCCTTGCACCGAGCACACACCCAAGACTTCTGACCAGTGGGCAGATAGTCATACATGTGACACTCCATGCAAAACACTGGATAGCCCCCAACCCCCTGCTGGCATTCTGGCTTCATAATTGTTTTTAAACAAATACTTTTCTATAACCCCCCTTTTAAAACCCTTTGTATTTATATGGCTCCTGTTGTAGGAGTCTACTTACCTTACCAAGAAGCCAAGGTCCTGGCTTCCTGGCTCTTCCTGGGCTTCTTACAGAGCCCCTAGGCCAAGAGCCACAGGCAAAGAGTCTCGCCCTTCGGCTCGTGCCAGAGGCTCGTGCCTCTTGCAAACTTCCTGCCTTAAATGGAATTGTCTCCCAGGAGAGGGTGTGGCCAGCAGCTACTCCAAATCACCCAAGGCACTTAATGACGGTCAAACAAAGCCCCTTTCACACCCCAACTCCAGCAGCCAGGAGTCTGCTATTCAATTTCACCCAAGCACTTAATTACAGGCAAACAATGACCCTTTCACACCCTAACTCCAGCAGTCAGGAGTCTGTTACAACTCACCCACACACTCCCAAATACAGTCCCTGACACAGTACCTTCTCAGCTAAAGCACCTCAGCTGAAAGTAAATAAATAAAAATACCACTCACCCCTCTGGCAGCTCAAACACCTTGCTCCTTCTCAGAGCTCAGCTGGGTCAGCTCATGTAATTCCCTTCCCACTGATTTGACTGCAGGAGTGGAATTCAATTGTTTTATAGCATTTTAATGTTTGAGGGTGTTTTTCTTTCTTATTGAAAACCACTCAAAAGGCTTTGGCTAAGGAGCTGTCATAGAAATCTTCAGTAAACAACCTTTCTGTGTTCCTTTTTTAAAATCATCATTTGTGGTGGCTGTATTTGTTTCTGGTTGTGTGGACCCAAATAAGAAAAAAGTTTTCAGCAGCCCCCCCCCCACACATATTTATACATTTTCTTCCTCTCCTCCATGTTTAGGTACTGGGAGCTGTGTAGGGAAGGGAGAACCAGCCAAGGAGAAGTGTTCCTTTTACAACATCACTTCCATGTGTGAAGGTAAGTTGCTGCTTCTAAAATAACAATGGCAGAATTCCTGTCTGCGCTGGGAGATGAGTCAGTTCAATACAGAGCAGGGGTGTCAAACATACGGCTTGTGGGCAGAAGTGGCCTCTGCAGGGCTCATATCCGACCCACAAGCAACTTCCTTCTCCTGCTTCCTTTTCCAGGGTTGTTGCTGCAGCCGCACTGTAGCTTGCTTTTTCCTGAGCTCCCTCAGTGGCTCTTGGCTCTTTGCTTCCTGCTTCCTGTGTCTTGCCTCCTTTCTCCCCCCCCCCCCCGCACAGGGCCCTCAGTGGCTGCTTCCTGCTTCATGTAAGACACAAAGACAAGGCCCCCTCTGTCTCATACACACACACATACCACACAGCTTCTCCTTCCTTTTTCAGGGCTGCTTCTCCTCTTTTGGGTAGGAAAGGAGAGGGAGGGGAGAGAGAGAAAGCACAAAGTTGGAGTCCCATGGCAGCTTTAAGACCAACAATGTTTTATTCCAGGTATAAGCTTTTGTGTGCAAGCACATTTCTTCAAAGGGAAGGATTCTTCTGGGAAGCACAATTTACACTGAGGAAATCATTTTGGCTTATTGTGAAAAGCTTTTTTTAAAAGACTCAATTTCTCTGTTCCTATCTGAATTTTATTTATTTTTTTCAAAAGGACCCTGATTAGGAATTAGAACACTTGGATTGGTTCTTATATCGTGGAGAGTGGAGTGATTTCAGATGCCAAATGATAATAGCAGGCATTGGTAATGAGACAGGAAAACTAGGTCTCAGTTCAGTCCTGAAGGGTGCAATGTCTTGAGCTTCATTGTCAATTGCAATTCAGCAGTCTTTCTTTCTGATCTCCCTTTGAAATTCCTTTGTAAGAGCACTGTTACTCTTAGGTCAGCAACTGAATTTTGTGGTTTCTAGTATCAGACTTATGTCCATTTATTCTTTGCATCCTTCTGGACTGAATCCTCCTGAATGGAATTGAGACCTAGGTTTCCCATCTCATCACCAACACTAGTATCTTCACGCCTACTACCCAATGCATATCACACTTAATCCAATCAAGCCTGCTATTGTCATTCACCTGCTATTGCCATTTGGCATTTGCAATCACCTTTATAAAGTTTATATCTCCGGTATCTCATGTTATGTTTTATGGCAAACATGGCCTGGCCCAACAAAGTGACATTTTTATCAGATCCGGCCCTGGAAACAAATGAGTTCGATACCTCTGCTGTAGAGCCTGTGTAGTATAGTGGTTACAGTGTTGGTCTATGATCTAGGAGACCAAGGTGTGAATCTCCATCACACTGGCTATGGAAGCTTGCTGTGGAATCTTGAGCTACTTAATTCTCAACCTAGCCTACCGCCCAGAGTGGTGGTTGTGAGGATTAAATGGGGGGAAGAGAACCACATTCATTGCCCTGAGTTCCTTAGAAAAAGGGTGCTATAAAAATGTCACAGAGAGATGGAAATGCCCTGTCATTTCATGATCAAAGGAATGCTGCCTCTGTTACATCTTGTAATTTTTTTAACCTGCTTACTTCCTTTATTTATATATATATATATTTATTTATTTATTATTTTGATTTATAGCCCGCCCTCCCCACAAGCGGGCTCAGGGCGGCTTACAAATATACCCCACCTTTATCCTCAAGGAGGATGAAAAGTAGCTAACATCATTCTCCACCCCACTGTTTTATCCTCACAACAGCCTTTGTGGTAGGTTATGCTGAGAGAGTGGAAAGCTAGTCTCAGTGAGGTTGATAAAAGGGAACACAGGCTGTGGCAATTAAAATGTAAGTCTGTGATTAGGCAAGCAAAAAGGGAATATGAGGAGCATATTGCAAAAAACATAAAGGCGAACAATAAAACTTTCTTCAAATACATTAGAAGTAGGAAACCAGCCAGGGAGGCAGTGGGGCCCTTGGATGACCAAGGGGTAAAAGGAGTAGTGAAGGATGACAAGGAAATGGCTGAGAAGCTGAATGCATTTTTTGCCTCTGTCTTCTCCGTGGAAGATGAGAAGTGCTTGCCCACTCCAGAACCACTGATTTCGGGAGGGGGTTGGAAAGTCCTGAATCAGATTGAGGTGACAAGAGAGGAAGTCCTACAACTGATGGACAATTTAAAAACTAATAAATCACCAGGCCCAGATGGCATTCATCTGAGAGTTCTGAAAGTACTCAAATGTGAACTTCTGGATCTCCTTACATTAATATGTAATCTTTCTTTAAAATCTGCCTCCATTCCTGAGGACTGGAAGGTAGCTAATTTCACTCCCATCTTTAAAAAGGGCTCCAGGGGAGATCCGGGAAATTACAGGCCAGTCAGTCTGACATCGATACTGGGCAAGTTGGTGGAAACTGTTATTAAGGAAAGAATTAGCAGGCACATTGATGAACAAAAACTATTGAGGCAGACTCAGCATGGGTTCTGTAAGGGAAGATCTTGTCTCACTAACCTGTTAGTGTTTTTTGAGGGAGTGAACAAACATGTGGACAAGGGGGACCCAATAGATATTATTTACCTTGACTTCCAGAAAGCTTTTGATACAGTTCCTCATCAAAGGCTCCTAAGTAAGCTCAATAGTCATGGGATAAAAGGACAAGTCCTCTTGTGGATCAAAAACTGGCTTATAAATAGGAAACAGAGAGTGAGTTTAAATGGGAAACTTTCTCAGTGGAGGGTGGTAAGCAGTGGGGTACCACAGGGATTGGTACTCGGTCCAATGCTTTTTAACTTCTTTATTAACGATTTAGAATTGGGAGTAAGCAGTGAAGTGGCTAAATTTGCAGTTGACACAAAGTTGTTCAGGGTGGTGACAACCAGGGAGGATTGTGAGGCACTCCAAAGGGATCTGTCGAGGATGGGTGAGTGGGCGTCGTGGCAAATGGGGTTCAATGTGGCCAAGTGCAAAGTGATGCACAGTGGAGCCACATTGGAGCCAAAAATCCAATACACGTTGATGGGGTCTGAACTGGCAGAGGCGGACCAAGAGAGAGATCTTGGAGTTGTAGTAGATAATGAAAATGTCTAGACAGTGTGTAACTGCAATAAAGAAGGCCAGTGCTATGCTGGGGATTATTAGGAAGGGAATTGTAAACAAATCAGCCAGTATCATAATGCCCCTGTATAAATAATTGGTGCGACCTCATTTGGAATACTGTGTACAGTTCTGATCGCCACACCTCAAAAAGTATATTATAGCATTGGAAAAAGTGCAGAGAAGGGCAACTAGAATGATAAAAGGGTTGGAACACTTTCCCTATGAAGAAAGGTTAAAATGCTTGGGGCTCTTTAGCTTGGAGAAACGATGGCTGAGGGGTGACATGATCGAGGTTTATAAGATTATGCATGAGATAGAGCAGGTTGAGAAAGAAGTACTTTTCTCCCTTTCTCACAATGCAAAAACTTGTGGGCACTCCATGAAATTGCTGAGTAGTTGGGTTAGAACAGATAAAAGGAATTACTGCTTCACCCAAAGAGTGATTAACACATGGAATTCACTGCCACAGGAGGTGGTGGTAGCTACAAGCATGGACAGTTTCAAGAGGGAATTAGATAAACATATGGAGCAGTGGTCCATCAGTGGCTATTAGCCACACGGTATAGATAGGAACTCTCAGTCTGGGGCAGGTGATGCACTCTATTCTTGGTGCTGGGGGGGCAGCAGTGGGAGGGCTTCTAGTGTCCTGGCCCCACTGCTGGACCTCCTGATGGCACCTGGTATTTTTGGCCACTGTGTGACAGTGTTTGACTAGATGGGCCATTGGCCTGATTCAAAATTGGCTTCTCTTATGTTCTTAGTGTGAGACTAGCCCAAGGTCATCCAGCCAGCTTCCATAGCAGAGTGGGGATTTGCACTTGGGTCTCCCAAATCCTACTGTGAGACTCTATACCAGCCTTTTTATGTCAGTGGTCATTCACAATATCCTGTGGGCAAGATGTTCCGTAAAACAGTTATGATGAAGAACCTCCTTTTTTTCTCCTGTGCTCTTTACTAACTCCTATTAAGTTTTCTGAATGATCCCAAAGTTCAAATGGTTTTTAAGACTAGTGGCCCATTGTGTCTGCTTTATGCTAGGGGTCCCTGATTTAATTGAGTTTCTGGGCACTTTTGGAATTTTGACAGACAGTAGTGAGTGCAAGGCTGGTTTCAGATTTTGGGGAGCCCTGGTCAGAGAGTTCCTTGCTCCCCCTTCCTGCCCATTCACCCATATGTCCCACTGCCTGCCTGTGCATCCTTCCCCTGCCCTGACTGCAAGCCCTATGACTGCCCATGCACACACACTTCTGCACTGGCTGCACCCCTTTTTCCAACATCACTGGGCAGTGTGTGCAGGTGTGAGCATAGATGATAGAGCACTCAAAAATGAGCAGGCAGGGAAAGGGCATGTTGGGTGGGCTGGAAACAGAGGGCCCTGCCAGAAGCCCTGGGCCCCAGCAGCTGCCGCACCTGAAAGTATGCTGATGCTGGCCCTGGTTTCCCTCATAGTGTGGCTGCAGTGTGGGTGGAGCCAATCATAATATGGCCACTATGACAGACCTCTGCTGCTGCTTCTCTGTGAGGTAGATTTTCCTGCCAAAACACTGTTCCCCACTCTGACAGAGCAGTCTCCAGGGCCGGCTCCAGGTGTCTGGGCGCCCTAGGCAGGACAGCCTGGGGCGCCCCCCACTGGGGATGCCAACCTCCCGGTGAGACCTGGAGACCGGGGGCGTCGGCGGGGCGCTGGCTTTCCTGGAGGCTCCGCAGCTGCGGGACCCCCAGGAAAGCCGGGGAAGGGGGCGGGGGGGTCCAGCCTCCACCCCCTCCCTCCCGGCACCGGCTTTTCTGGGGCCCCGCGGCTGCGGGACCCCAGGAAAGCCGGGAACGGGGCGGGGGGGTCTAGCCTCTGCCCCCTCCCTCCCGGTGCCAGCTTTTCTCCGGGCCCGCGGCTGCGGGACCCCCAGAAAAGCCGGGAAGGGGGCGCAGGGGGGCCTAGCCTCCGCCCCCTCCCTCCCGGCGCCGGCTTTTCTGCGGGCCCCGCGGCTGCTGGACCTCCAGAAAAGCCGGGACGGGGGCGGGGGGGGTCCAGCCTCCGCCCCCTCCCTCCCGGCGCCAGCTTTTCTGCAGGCCCCGCGGCTGCGGGACCCCCAGAAAAGCCAGGAAGGGGGCGCGGAGGGGGTCTAGCCTCCGCCCCCTCCCTCCCGGCGCCGGCTTTAATGCGGGCCCTGCGGCTGCTGGACCCCCAGAAAAGCCGGGAAGGGGGCGGGGGGGGTCCAGCCTCCGTTCCCTCCCTCCCGGCGCCGGCTTTTCTGTGGGCCCCGCTGGGAAGGGGCAGGGGTCTGGCGGCGCCGGCGGGCACTGGGTTAGGACGGCGGGGGGGGCAGTTTTCGGGGGGGGAGTGGGGCGCCATTTGGCGCCCTCAGGCCGGGGTGCCCTAGGCGGGCGCCTAGTTCACCCTATGGGCGATTCGGCCCTGGCAGTCTCTTAGTGTAGCATATTTAAATGATAGAATTATAACTTTCTGCATGTCCCGCCCTGTGATAGAGAAGTTATTTGGCTTTTGCCCAGGCCAGAGATTTTTTTGTAACTCAGCAGGAGCCCTCTTATAAATCCCTTTTCAAAATGGCACTTGACACGAAATAATCTTGGAGATTTCGTTCAGCAACAATGTGTCTTAATAAAGTTTCATAAGACTATTTTACTGTCCTGGAACTTAGTACTTTCTTCCTGTATTTAAATACTTCCCTTGTGGAATTATAACTTTCCCTTTTATACTGTTGAGGAGTCTAAGACCATTTCCCTTTTCACTCAAACCAGGTGTCCCTTCTGAGTTGAACCCTCTGAATAACTGGGTAAGAAAGATCCTCCTCTTTCTAGGAGTGATAATCCTTTCCTGTTTAGCTAGACTGGCAGTTTTCAACCTCCAGTCTCTTCTGTCAAACCTAAACCCCAGTTCTGGAGAGTGTGAATAAATGGAATTCAGCTAGGGCTGACATATAGGGTGCGTTCAGATGGGGCATTTATAACAGTATAGATGCCGGTTGGAATTGGTGTACTTATGGGCGATCACACGTAGAACATCTGCCTTCCATCCCGAACCATGGCCAACTGTTGCAAACAGCCCTTAAACCGTTGTATTTTGCCACTAGATCCCCAAGTGGTGGTGTCCTGAATGCACTGGTTCCAGCCGCATTATCCCCGTCTGATCGATCTCTGCCATTGTAGAGCCACTTCTGTTTGGAAGCCCAGGGCTTCCACTTTTCGCCCACCATTTTTTTTTTTAAGCGTTGGCCATCTGCACTTGGGCGAACCTTCGCCCCGGTATTTGTGAAACAAACTAACAAAAAAGTGCCTAGTGTAAGGCTTTAGAGAGTCCAAGACCTCACGGAGGCCACTTTCGGTTTAAAAATTTATATGGACATCTTCCCTTCAGGGCATGCTTTTGGGACGGGGTGTTCTGTGCCTACGCAAAGATCTAAGCTCAGTGGATGGCTGCCTATGTGCATGCACAGAATGTAAAAAAAATTTTAAAAACCCACCGACGGTGTGAACGGGCATACTGCGATGTGCTGCACAGTCAGGAGGTAAGTCTGAACGCATTTCAGCCAGTTTTAACTCTGCTCCAACCGGAGCAGTTTAAACCGGCTGAAATGCCCCATCTGAACGCACCCTTAAAGTTCTGTTTTCTGGGCTTTTCCTCAAATGTGTTATAAGAGCAAGAAGTTGTGTCCCATCACTTCTCAAGTGATTTGTCTGTTTCCCTCTGACTGATAAACACACTCCTCCTAACTGGCCACTGCCAAGCCAAAGTCTAAAGGAGGACTGACTCCCTCTGATAAGACTGACAAGACTTTTTAAAACTCTCCTCAGCTGGTGCTGACCAATCAGAGAGGGGGAGGTGCACACAGACAGCAGCTTGTCAATCGAACTGTGCTTTATAGTGAGGCATTAACTCCTCATCTCCCAGCTCTCTGAATCTGATGCACTAAGTGTTCTGCTTTTGGAGGTCAGTTAATCACAGCCACTTGTAGGGGCTGGGTTGGCTCTTTGCTTTGGGCAAGTGACACTGTTTAGTTTCAGTTTCCAACAGACAGTTTGTTTCCTGTGCAGCTGGAGGAAAAGATTCCCATATTAAAAAATGCCAGACATTCTGTGTCTGCTGTGATATGTCTTCCTGGGATGGATCCAGCACTTGGCTAATATTATGATGGCCCTGTCCTCATGGCGGCCATATTGTGGTGCCAACCACTAACTGCCCTAATGCAGAGAGTGAATTTTACTCTCTTGGTCTTGAAAACATTAGTACTTTGGGATAATGCAATTGTTTTCCATGCTAATATCTGGGATATGAATTGTCTGTCAGTACAAGAGTAAGACTCCATGGCAGAATTGTAAGAAATAAAGTCCAAGTCTCTCCCTGCAGCAAAAACAATGAGATAGCATCTGATGCAATAACAATTGAGACCTTACCAAGATTTCTCAAGTGGAGGGCCTTCAGTGCCTAGGCATGGACTTGAGTATCCCAGTACATTTAGATAGCAGGTATGGTTTTCTGGGTACCAACAATTACAAGGATAGTTTCCTGATTCTGAACCTCTTCATCCTAGTACCAAAAACAACCACCAAGGAGCCACCACACCCAAGAACAAAAGAGCCCCCAAAGCCATCCACGAAGGAGCCGGAGATCCTCACCCATGGTAAGAGGCACCAGTATGGCTGATGAGTGGGGGGGTGTCGTTGACAGCTTATATGGACATACAAGGTGCAACACACAAAGATAATACACCTTTGCCTTTTAACCTCCCTTACTCCCCCCAAAAGTCCAGGATTGTGAACTTCTTCTGTAGCACTGTTCTAGCACTTACTAAAACATTTTTATTTTGCCTCTCCGCATTTTCTTTTCAGTTTTGTGTTCTTGTTCTATCAATCACCACACAGCACATCTCGCTTGCTTCTAAAGTGGAGTGGGGTGAGAGGAGGGAATGCATATGATGGTCAAGATTCCGGTTAATCCCTGAAACAAAGCAATACTGATGCACAGCAACTGTACTCTGTTTATATGCCGAGGTGGGGATCTGTGCTGTTGAGTCTGCTGGCTCCAAATCAGCCATGCCCCAGTAAGAGGTTCTGGAATGATCTGAAGAAGGGTTTCAAATAAACCCTGTCCAAAAATTGAGATAGCATGCACATCATGATAAAGCATGTGTGGTTTATGCATCAAACCCTGATCTTCCAGTTGTTTATGCATAAACAGTTTTTGTATTTAGGTATTTTATACCCTACTTTCCCCCAATAAGGCTCTAAAGCAGTATGCACCTCCCCTCCATTTTATCCTCACATCCATCCACCCTGTGAGGATAGGCTATGTTGAGAATGACTGGCCCAAGGGTGCCTGGTGAGCTTCTGTGGCAAAGTAGGCTTGTAGAGGAATTAAGATAAGGATTTCTCCTGCTTCTCTCCCTTCCTAACACACAAAAATTCTCTCTCTTTCTCTTTCTCTCTCTCCCTCTCCCCTCTCCCACAGACAAATGGAGGGTCTTCTTAGCCTTTTGTTGCTGAAAAGAGGTGCAGGGAACTCTCTTCCTGTATCTAGTGGTGCTCAGATAGCAAAGCTTAACCAGCTGGGCCTGAAGATAGAAGGGAAAGGGCCAGTTAATAAAGAAGCCAGGCAAAGGAGATGGATTGTGTGCTCATGGGGAGAATGAATTGTCCTGCTGAAAAGGAGCCAAAGAGCTTTGGGCTAATTAAAGTGAGTAACTCTATCCCAAAGCCTTGTGAATTATTGATCTGGCACAGGCTCCTGATGGGCAGTTGTGGGCTCCTTTATCTCTGAAAGTGAAGGTTTAGTGCTGGTTCTTGTGCCTGTATTTAATTGCTGCAACTATTCTTCTGTTCATCACACATACTCATACACGTTTTGTACCTTTTCGATAGCAAACTTTTTTTACCACTGTGTGGCTACTCCTTTGATCTGAAGGACTAGCTGGAAATATAGAGCATTGACAGGGTTAAATTCCAGAAACTAAATATCCTGCGCACATTCACCTGTGAGTAATCTCCACTGAACATGGCAGGTGGAGGGCTGATTTTGGCGTGAACATGAGTAGCATTTGGTTACCGGTCCCTGCATTATGTTGTATAGATTTGGTGAGTGTGGGGTGTGGGGGGGAGAGAAGAAACTTCCTCTTCATCTTGTAAAGTAGGTTTGGTTAGAAACTTCTATGTCAGCCCTTTCCACCTTAGGAACACACTCCCCCATCCCTTCTGCTATCTGGAAGCTTTGATCATTGTTTTCCAGATAGCTTTAGGTACAGCCAATGTGGTATAGTGGTTAGAGTGCCAGGCTAGGGTCTAAGAGGCGCTGGTTTGAATCTTCCACTCCGCCATGGAAGCTGGCTGGGTGACCTTGGGCCAGTCATTCTTCTAGGGAAGGGATGGCCATTTACTTCAGAGGGGAATATCCTCGAGGGGTGTGCCTTATCTACCCACCCCTGGTGAGGAGGAGCACAGGCACAGTGGCATCCGGCTTTACACTGTGGCAACAGCACCCATACTGCTCACTGGCCCCACTTTGCTGAGGCCGGCAAGGAGGAGCCTGGGCACAGTGGCTTCAACTCTGCCTTCTCCTGGCTCAGGAACAATGCAGCTAGTGAGCAGGAGCATGGGCACAGTGGTGTGTGGCTTCAGTCTTTGAGGAGCAGTATGGACACAGCAATGTCCAAGTTCCCCTCATGCCAGCTGAAGCATGGTGCAGCTGGTGAGGAGAAGGATGGGCACAGTAGTGTCTGGCTTCATCCTGTGCCAGTTGAGATGTGACGTGTCTGGAGAGCAGAGGCATGGCAATGCCTGTGTGGGGTTTTTTGGTATTTTTTGTAAAAAAAATTTGTGTGAGAGTGTGTGCACCTGGAAGTCATGGTGACCTCTGGTGACTGACCCTTACTGGGAGCCTGGAGAATATTCAGAGCGGTGGCTGAATAAAGCCTGCCCCTGTCTCCCAAGTGCTGGTATTCCAAGGAGGTCTCCCATCCAAGTGCTTGCCAGAGTCAACCTTGCTTAACTTCCAAGATCTGATGAGATCGGGCTTGCCTGGGCTATCCAGGTCAAGGCTGCAATGCCTGTTTTTGACCTGCTAGCTTGCGTGAGGTACAGCTGATGTGGAGGAAAGTGGTGGCACCTTCTTTCTCTCCTGCTGGCTCAGGCGGGGGGGGGGTGCACTACTGTCAGGTTCATGCTGACCTCTTAATCCACCTCTGCTCATTCAGTCTAACCTACCTCACAGGTGTGTTATGAGGATAAAATGGAAAAGAAGGAGAAAATGATGGCCAGGAGAGTGGAAGGAAGAGGGTGAGAGCTCACCAGTAACCCATGGCTTCTGTTCCCTCAAGGTACAACAGCCAGCCCTCTGCTAACTGGTTCCCCAGAGTTTCACCCTGCAGGCTTTGACTCTGCAAGCTTCATTGGCGGGATTGTCCTGGTGCTCAGCATCCAAGCTGTCATCTTCTTTGTCATCAAGTTCCTCCGATCAAAGGACAGCACCTATCAGACACTGTAAGTTCCCTCACTGGCCACTGATCAAAGGACAGCACCTATCAGACACTGTAAGTTCCCTCACTGGCCACTGGGAGGAGAGATTGGTGGAGAAGATCCACTCAGGATGTACTTTTGCACACAGCTGCTGTTTTATGGAAGAGGGAGAGAGCCAAGAGGAGCAGGCCCTTTTGCCCAAAATATGGGGGTGGAAGCATGCATGCACACACAATTCTCATCCCCACACTCAAATTTCTGTTGTTAGCACATTCCTCTGGGAGAAATTCCCTATTTCTACTTAGGGTTTTCCTTCTGTTCACCTCTTGCAAAATTTCAGCAACTGCTTCCTGAAATGTCATGATTGCTTGGGTCTCCAAATGACTAAGGACATGCACATAGCTTGGGGGCAGGCTTATGATAGGAATCCTTTATTGTAAGGCTAATTAAGCAGTTGGATCCCTTCCTTGAATGCAGTGACCTGGCAACAGTGATCCACACAATGGTCACCTCGAGACTGGATTACTGTAATGCTCTCTGCATGGGGCTGCCCTTGTCCCAAATCCGGAAGCTGCAGCTGGTGCAGAATGCAGCGGTGAGGCTGTTGTTGTGTCTCCCTATGTGGGAGCTCATCCAGCCTGCCCTAAAAGTGCTGCACTGGCTGCCTATAGTATACCAGATTGGGTTCAAGATGCTGGTTCTTACCTTTAAAGCCGTATATGGGACTGCCTTTCCCCATATGTTCCCCAGAGAGCACTAAGATCAGGGTCCCAAAACCATCTGGCCCTTCCAGGCCCTAAAGAAGCGAGGCTAGCTGTGATGAGGGCGAGGGCCTTCTCTGTGGCAGCCCCATACTGGTGGTATGAGCTCCTGGAAGACATCAGGTTCCTGTGGGACCTTTTACAGTTCTGCAGAGCCTGTAAAACAGAGCTCTTCCACTAGGCTTTTGATTAGGGTGCCACCTCCCAATATTATGGCTCTGGCCCCAATATCAGTACCAACTTAATAGCCAACAGCCTGGCAAGAACCCAGACTATGGTGGTAGTTGACTATCTGGATGCTGAGGGAATGCCACCATCACTTATTAGCATTTATTAGCATTTATGTTTACTAGCACTTATGATTTTATATGTTGTGGTTTTATTTAAATTGTGTGTTTTAACATATCTTGCTGTATGTGTGTGTGTGTGTATATATATATATATATATATATATATGTATATATATGTATGTATGTATGTATGTATGTATATGTATGTATGTATGTATGTATGTATGTTCTGTAAGCTGCCCTGAGCCTGCCCTGGCAGAGAGGGCAGGATACAGATTAAATAATAAATAAATAAATAAATAAATAAGGAACTCCATTCTAGACAGGATAGAGTAGAGATAGGATTCTAATCTATTCTAACTAGCTAGGATGGATAATGATGCAGGAAGCATGTCCTGCCCTCATGGTGCCAAGATAGAGAAGAGTAGCAGTGTGGAGAGAAGGTGACAGACCAGAAAGAAGGAAGATTCCCTGAGAGTAGCAATCTACACATCAAAGGGATAGTATCAGAGAGTAAAGGGAAGGGTGATTAGTGTCCTGGCCTGTCTCTCTCTCTCTCTCTGACTCTCTTATAGACCCGCTCTGAAATCTGAGGCTAAGAGACAGCACAAAGTTCTTCACTTCGAACATCCCTTGGTGCCCATGTGCATAATTCTTTTTGTGGCACATGTGTACTACCAGCTATGCTCAAGAACTGGCAGTTCTGACTGCCACCGGGTGCCACAAGGCTTGGTACAGTTTATCCACCCTCTCATTCTGCTGTCCTAAGACTCACTTCCTCTAAGTTGGTATTTGCTGTCTTGTGGGTGAGTCATGTTCCTTCCTTCCTCAAACTGTTTTGCAACTCTTTTTCTTTCCTTTTGCTTTTCACCAGGGGCAGCCCTGCTTTCCCACCTCTACCCCACCCTTGCAACAAGGCTCCTTCTGGAATCTCAAAAATATCAAAGCTTTGATGCTTGAGGGTTTTTTAAAACATCTTTTTAAATCTTTTTAACAAGCTTCCAATCAGCTCTTCTGGGGTCCTTCGTTTTGTGTTGCTGTGCTGGTCCAAATCAAAGTGCAAGTGACAGAGGCCCAACCAAACTGTCTTTAAACCCTGTGAAGGGTTTTGAGCTTGCCAGAACTATGTCATGCTAGATTTTTTTTAAAAAAAAAATCTGAATTTGTTGTCGAAGGCTGAATTGGCTGCCTGTGGTCACCTTGAGCCTTTTTAAAACTGCAGAGCAGCCTGAACCAGTCTCGGGGCATGTCTAGTTTGGCAGTCTGCTGCTTCCTGTTGATCTGTTGTTCCTTGCTTAGGTTAATCCAGGGCCAGCCATGGGGCAGCTAAGAACCCGAGGAGGGAGTGATCAGGAGGAATCGAGGAGAGGAATTTACGACAAGTGGCCAAATCAGGGATTATGGGCGGGTGTGTATGTGTGTCTTGAATTGCCTGAGATGAAGAATTGGAAGCCTGCTGGTTTTCCTTTCCAGCTTTTTGAAACCTCCTTGAGAGAAGGGCTCTTCACCAAAGGCAACTGGGCAAAATCATCCCATGAGCCATGCAGTTAGGGCTTTCCCAGTCCTGGGCTTAACTGGCAGGATGGCAGCTGCACACAACTGTGCTTTCTAAATTGTGACTTTATTCACATGCTGTACTGCTGTGCATCCAATATATTTGTGTGTGTGTGTGTGAGTGCTTCCAGGCTGCTTTGGGAGTGCAGGGAGAACAGCTGTGCCTGTCTGCAGTTTCTGTTTCTTGTAGGGCTGCCAGGTCCCCCAGGAGGGAGGAGGTTTCCCCGCTAAAAGGGTCCCCAATTTGCTGGTCCGGAAAAGGCCGGCAGGGGGAACCTCACCCCCAAAGTTCAGGCCGACGTGCCCAGCGCGATGACATCACTTGCTATGACTGGCTTATCCCTGAGGTGACCATGTTCCAAACAGGGTGCAGTCATCCTTTTAAGGATCCTGAAGAAGGCAGGTGTTTCACAGATGCAGCACACCCCATTACAGTGGGGAAAAGAGGAGGAAGAGGGGACAGCCTTGGCTGAATTTTGCTCACTTTTAATTGTGAAAAGAAGCAAGAAGATCTGTCTTTTGGGGGTATTCCCTGTCTCCAGGGTGCAGTCCGCAGTCCCCATACCCTCTACTCTAAGCTTCTTTGCTGTAACTCTGCCCATAAATTTCCTTACAGGTCTCTGGCTCAAAGTGTGAAATAACTACTTTGCCCCCATTTCTGTTCTTCTTTCCCTGTGGGTCCTGGTGGCCTCATCTCATGTTATAAAGTCTGCTTGTATTAACCCATGTGTCCCTGGGAGCCGTGTGCTAAAACCCAGGCCCAGTTCAGATTGGGGCTTCAGATCCCACTGTGCTGTGTTTTCCCAAACTGAAATGGCCCTTTTTGCACACTGGAGGAAACTTGGGTGGATCTGAGCCATCGCATTAGTGCATATAGATTTCTGTAATTGGGAGCTCCATGGGGCTGTTTCAGGTTAGGAAAATGGCCAGGGAGGAGGCTTAAATCCCCTCTCCTCATGCACTATACTCCCAATACAACCCAACAGGACAGATCTTCCAGAGCACATCTGTTGATGGAGCCGGGGGGGGGCACAATAACTTTGTATAATGTGATTTGGCCCCTGCCTTTCTTCCATCTTAGACACCAGGGTATCTTCTTTCCCCCCAACCACTGCCAGCATAAACAGGTGTGCATTTGGGTGTGTTTAAGGGGACTTCTGTTGCTTAGCATTGTCTCTAATGTTATGTCATCAGTTCCCACTCATCCCCTTTTTTGTTTCCTTTTCATGCTGCTTGTCACCAGAGAGGAGAACCAGTAGGTGTAGCCATGTGCGAAAAAGCAAGGAGGAAAATATAACAGGCTGTGTCTGGAACAAGGAAAATGTATCACCTTTTCTTAGCTTTGCTCTTTAGTGGTGCTATTTCTTCAGGGCCTGGCAGTGCGCCAGTTCAGTGGCAACATGTGGTTATGTTTTTCTTGGGCTCATACACCTTTCAACTGCAGGGGTGCAAATTCGGACGTTTCTGCTCAGGAGAGAAAGACCTTCCTTGCACACAGAGAAATAACATGTTGGGGCACAGAGACATACTAGACTGAATTCCATAACACACTAGTTGTTTATGTGCAGGGAATTTTGGGGTGGAGAAATACTGAGATTTCCTCCCCCCCCCACACACAGCTTAGAGTAGTAAAGTCCAGCAAAAAGTTTTCCTGCTCAATGCATTTTTGGGGCTTATCTCTGGGGATACCACTTCTTTCACCCTTCCTCCATCCCCTCTGGTTGTTTCCTAGTGGAGGAATGTTTTTCTACAAAACTCTGTTAATTTTCATAAAAAGCCACTAGTCTCACTAATAGACTGCCTTGTTTTTCCTGAAGCAATGGATGTTCCCAAAGGCAGAGATGGAGAGTTGTCATTGGCTGTCCAGACTTAGCCAGTTTCTGTACCCTCTGAGAGCCTGCCTCCCTGTTACATTTGGCACATGGAAGCATCCCCCTGGGTACAAGAACTTGGCTTCCCAATCAAAGGGGCCAAGAGAGATGGGTGGAATAGAAAGTTATTTTGGAAAAGTCTTTCTGTCTTGCACCTTGCCTATTCCATTCTCAAGGTGGTTTTTGACAGGCACAGAAAACAAAATAAAGTATTAAAAAACAAATTAACCCCCCCAGGATTGTTAATGTTTATTAGAAGACCAATCTGTAGCCCTACAAATATTAAAACAAGAATCTAATAGCCAAGGCAGACAAGAAAAAAGACCATCATGTTAAAACAGCAGTGTTGCAATGTTTTTTTAAGTATTTAATGGCAGGAAGAAATAATTAAAAGCTACACAAGCAACAAGTAAAATCAATGGAAGCATTATGAAAAGCTCATCACTTTCTTCTTTTTTTGCCATTGAGTCACAGCTGACTTATGACAACCTCTGATGGAGTTTTCAAGGCAAGAGATGTTCAGAGATAGGTTTGCAATTGCCTTCTATTGCATCAGACTCTAATCTGGAGAATGGGGTTTGATTCCCTACTTCTTCACATGAAGCCAGCTGGATGACCTTGGGTCAGTCAGTTTTCTCAGAGCTCTCTCAGCCCCATCTACCTCACAGGGTGTTTGTTGTGGGGAGAGGAAAGGAAAGCGATTGTAAGCCGCTCTGTGACTCCCTCAGATAGTGAAAGTGCAGGGTATAAAAACCAAGTCTTCTTCTCGTTCTTCAAATATTTAGGACATTTCTATCCTGCCCTTCCTCCAAAGAGTTCAGGGCAGCATCTATCCATCCTTCCTTCCTTCCTCCCTCCTCCTTTTTATTCTTACAACAGCCCTGTGGGGTAGGCTAAGCTGAGAGTGAGTCACTGTGATAAAGCTCACAGGGGGATCTGGGACCAGAGCTGGGTTTTCCAGATCCACACTGGCAGAGCAGGAAGGCATTTAAAAAAATCTTTACTCAGTAGAAGACTTTAAACCCAGCAAAGCCAAGCAGGAAGGCCAAAGTTAACAAAAACCCTGGGCAAAAGAATGGCCTTTCCCTATAAAAATCACTCTCCCTATCTCTCTGCGTAACCAGCCTCAACAGGAATAATTCTATAGGAGTCTTGTAGCAGTTTAAAGACTAAAACATTTTAATTCCAGCTTTTGTGATCAGAATTGCCCTGTATTTGCGTAACTTGTAAAGCATAACTTCACTTTACAAATAAAAGTGTGGTTTAAATCACATGCTGAGCTCTACATCAGTTGAGTGTAACATGAAAATTGCTCAGTGCATGTATAAAGAAAAATCAGTACACAAACTGTGTATGTGTTCAGTCTAACTTGCTAACAGGCTAGTGTTGGCCTAAGATCTGGCAGACCCAGGTTCAAATCACCAATCAGTGCTCTGGATGACCTTGGGCCAGTCAGTCTCTCTCAGCCTCACCTATTTGTCAGGACTGTTGTGGGGATAAAATGGAGGAAGGGAGAACAACTTTGTAAACTGCTTTGAGCCCTCATCAGGGGAGGAAAGAAGGGTCTAAATGTAATTATTAGTTTAGATCAGACTTGAGAAAGAGCAGCCTTCACATTTCTATATACAAAAGGAGTAGTAGCAGTTTCTTTGCCTATCACCTGCTGGATGTGCTGACTGTAGAAAACCTGTGGCAGTGGCACCTTTTGTCTGTCTCTCTTCCATCCCCCTCCCTGCCCAAATCCCAAAGGCACATACACCTTGAGTGATGTGAAAGAGGGTGCTATCAAGTTGTGTGTTTTTTCTCCAGTCAGCTGAGGAATTCTGTGTGAGCTTGCTGTGTCTCTCTCCTCTTGCTGCATGGTTTTTATGGTGTTGAGAGCCTTCTGGGGTCTCCTATGCTGCGTGGAACAAAGACCTGTGATTTCTACTTTTAATTTCTTAATTAAAGCTTGTGGGATTTTGATTTCTCCAGGGCTTTTGTCACTGTTGGGTGATTTCTTGTGCAGTGTGACTTGTTTGCAGGAGCAGAGCCTCAGACTTGGGGCCGTCTTAGCAAGATGCCTGAGAAAAGACATGGCCTGCACATGGCCTGGAGGAGGGAGGATCTGGTGGCTGTACCTAGGACCAGAACTGGACAACTGGTCTCACCTACTTGGGGTGTATGGGAAGCAGGTGGAAGATGGGCCCAGACAATGGGGTGCCACTCAGTGGCTGCTTTACACCTTTATTCATTTACACTTTGGGTTGAAAACTTCGTAGGAGCTTTCAGTAACAGCAAGCTCCACAAGGACTCACTGGAGAGGGGACCATTTAGAAATCTCCTCCCTCAAGGATTCTGCAACTTTTCATGGTACTGAACATCCCTAATTTCCTCCCCTCTTTTTTGTTTTATCTGGAGCTCAGCTGCTCTCAATGAACTACGCCCCCTGGAGCCTTCTCAGTCCTCATCAGACTGTTTGGGGATTGTCTTTTGGTTAGTTTGGAGTCACATTTCTCTGCATACTTGAGGAGTCTCCTGCATAAGTTGAAACTTGCAATTTGCCTGTGGGTACCCTGCTGTGCTTCTTCCATGATCCAGGAGTAATGACAAACCATTGAATCACATAAATGTTAAGCATTCCCAGTGCTTACCATGTGTGATACCTGTGTCTGCATTGAACTTCTAACCATTCTGGTCCAGATGCTCAGGGTGGGACTTCAACACAGGCTTAATCCTGCAGCTGGAAACTTAAACCTCATGATTACCAACTGCTTTTAATAGGAGAGACATTGTGACAAAAGGATGCCTTCCCAGTGGATTGTCAGCAAACATCCGTTCCACATTCTTCATTGCCTGCATTACACCTCTCTTAATGTTGCACTGGCAGTTGGGCAGGGAGTGGGTGGTGAAGGAGCTTTTGGCAAGTCCATCTGTTGCTCTTCCCTGCATATTAAGCTATCATTTTCTGTCTCATGTGTAAAAGAGGTTTGGTTTTGTTTGCAATAAAGTCACAGCTGACATGCCAACCCCATGGGGTTTTAAGGAACAGACATTCAGAGGGGGTTGCCATTGCCTGCCTCTGCATCATGACCCTTCTGGGATCTGACAAAATCAGGCTAGCCTGCCCTGACCTGAATAGCCTAGGCAAACCAGATCTCATCAGATCTTGGAAGTTAAGCAGGGCCAACCCTGGCAAGTATTTGGATGGGAGACCTCCAAAGAATACCAGGGTTTGGAGGCAGAAGCAGGCTATCAAGCCACTTCTCTGAATGTCCTCCATGCCCCAGTAGGAGTTGTCACAGGTTGCCATGACTTCCAGGCATGGGCACACATGTGTGCACACGCAAACATACACAACCAAAAATATGAAAAAATATCAGGCTAGCCTGGGCTTTCCATAAGAACATAAGAGCCCTGCTGGATCAGGCCAGTGGTCCATTTAGCCAAGCATCATATTTCACACAGTGACCAGCCAGTTCCTCTGGAGGGCCAACAACGGCATGGAGGCCAAGACCTTCCCTTGATGTTGCTTCCTGGCTCTGGGATTCAGTAGCTAGTAGCTACTGATAGACCTATCCTCCATGAATACATCTAATCCCCCTTTAAAGGTGTTATGACAGCCCCCCTCCGTCACTTCCCAAGTCACAGGCAGATTTTTCCACTAAAACTGTTTAGTTCCTCTTTATCCACTAAGTTCCCAAGTAGCGTGTAGCATGTATTCCTTTTCTTTGACTTAAAACGGTCAAACTGTCCCACTCTGATACAGATATTTGTTTAGGCTTATGACTCAGCTGAAGAACCTGAGGGAAATGCAGGAGCTGTCTTGTTTTAAAACCCTTTTTAAATGGCACTTGGGGCAGAGTAACTTTCAAAACAGAAGATTTTATTTAACCAGCAGGGAAATATATATACGTATCTATCAGAAAAGTCAAGGATTAGAAAATCTGAGGTAAAACTTTTTCCTATATACACAATTGAAACCGTAAAACATACAAGAGTGTTGTTGTAGCTTCTCTTAGAAGATTCTAGTTCTTTTCAGTGAGAGGTACTTTTCTAAGTATACTTTAGCAATAACTGTCAGGGAGCTGACATATCAGTGGGTGGAAGGGAGAGACCACTGCCTGGTATTTCGATTCTTGCTTGCCTGACAATACTCTGTTATATGGGGCAGATCCGGTTCCAGTAGAAGGCGACGGACAACAGTGGGACAAGCTCCCGCTAGAATTCGAAACTTTACCCTGCTTCCAGATTCACCCCCACAACAGGAGGGGGGACCTCTTACTTACAAACTTTCCGGAGTGAAAGCTTGCGGCAAGGACCTTGTCCTGGTGAGAAAAGGCGCGGCGGCAGCTTTGCAAAACCGGAACTGCTTCAAAGTGGGAGGCAGGGAACGCCCAGCAAACAGCGTTGCTGGTTAAGACTCTACTGTGAATCCTTGCAGGAACTTCCAGAGACAATGAAAGACTGAGAGAAAGCTAAATACCTTTTAACCTCTCCCTTTGTGCTCTGGCAAAGCATTAAGACAAAGCAAGCATTGGGAAAGGAAAGGAAAAGAGACGAGAGTCACCGATTTAAAGACACAGAGCAGCTTTGAAAAGTAGGTTGCTCTCCCGGAAAAGAGCTTAAAGTTAACAACCCTTTGAGTTGTGAGAGAATTTCCTGAGCATAGAACTGCTAAACCTATCTACCTATTTATCAACACAGAAGTTGAACTCAGTGAGTTATTGCCTAACTGGAGGAGCAGATAGAAATTAAAAGGTGGAACTAGGAGATAAAAGGCTTTGACAGTTATACAGCTCCGCAGTTACAGAGGCCTGAGTGAAGATTTGGACTTATAAAAAAAGCATATTATTTGAAGAAGCAAGGTTGTGCACCTTGAATTCTGAATGATAAGTGTATTTAGAATGAACTATTTGAATGAATGAATTACTTTGATAGATGTTCTTTGAAT
This sequence comes from Gekko gecko, assembly GCA_029375565.1. Taxonomy (NCBI): domain Eukaryota; kingdom Metazoa; phylum Chordata; class Lepidosauria; order Squamata; family Gekkonidae; genus Gekko; species Gekko gecko. Next base: position 207,911,809 of record JAPDNY010000005.1, on the reverse strand, counting down.
GAATTATTTTGAATGAATTATATTGAATGAACTGAGTATAAAATGTATAAATTTACTAGTACAGTAATTACTGAACCCCTTCAATGAACTGTTTCCTCCTAAGTGATTGATTTTGTGTTTGATTTTGTTCTTCTGGAGGACATGTGTATGAACTGGAAGACCTGGTGTGGAGTATTGTTGAAAGTGAGTAATTTTGTGTGAAAGAAAAAGAGCTCAGGTGAAGAAAGAAGAAGGAAGAATTGGAAAAGGAAAGAAACTGATGGGGGGGAGTAACAAGGAAAGGTGGTTGTAAAAGTTGGTGCGTGAAAGTGGTATAACTCTCAAAGGGAAAGACGGGGTAGGGCATAAGTTTTGATAGATTCTGGTAGTTAGATATGTTAAGTGATAGGTTAAGTTTGGAAATGGAAACTGGGGGAAAAAACAGATAAGAGTAAGTATATGGGAGTTTTCAATATAAAGTAAGTTGTTACATAAGAAATAAAGAGAAATATAGTCATTGTTAAATATAAAAATGGATAAAGATAAGGACAAAGGAACCAGCCATAGGCGCCCTTCCTTTTCATCAACATCAAGTGTGCCACCAATATCTATGCAAGAGTTACAAAATTTTATCCAAGAGTCAGTAACAGCAGCTGTGAATGCAGCAGTTAAAACAGCCGTTAATGATGCAATGATGGGTGCACTAAATCCTGCTGTGGAAATAGCTGTTGCCAAAGCCATAGAACCGATTCAAGTAAAATTAGATGATTTAGCAAATCAGCTGACATCACAAACAGAGGAAATAAACAAATTGCTGAGAATAAGCAAAGTATTACCTCGGTGGACGCACTGACTAGTAAAATGGAAGCGGAAATACAAGCAGTAGACATCCAAATGCAAGACTTAAGAGAAAAAAATGATGTTCTTGAAGACTCTTTGATAAGACTAGAACTTGACAGAGCTGCTTACATACTTAGGTTCCAAAATATACTGGAAAAAAAAGAAGAAGATATAAAGGAAGAACTTAAGCAGGCGATAGCTCAGTTCATGGAAATAGAGGATTCTGAAGAGTTGAGTAAAGAAATAGACACAGTATACAGAGTGAATTCAGCTTATGCTAAGCGCCATAATTTACCAAGAGAAGTCCATGTTAAGTTTAGCCGTAGAGAAATAAAAGATACAATATTGAAAAAGTCTAATGAAAGCATTTTCACCCTTAATAATGCAGAAGTAAAAATATTAAGGGAAATACCATGGAAAGTTAGGGAAAAGAGGCAAGAATATATAATTTTGGCCAATTTGTTGAAAGATAATGGGATTCAATATCGCTGGCTAATACCAGAAGGGCTATTTTTTTGTGTACAGAGGAAAAAGAAATAAAATCAACTCTATTTTTAAACTTCAAGACTTCTTAGAGCGGAGTGGAGAGGACTTGGGATGGAAAGGAAATGGGACTAGTGATTGTGAAACTCAACAAAAGGACGGCACCGAAAGTAGGAAAGCAAATAAAAAAAAGTGAAACAGACAGAAGAAAGATTTTGGTACTTTCAAAATGACAACATGCCTGAAAGAGAAAGAAGGGAAAGCGCCAACAGAAGAAGAAGAAAAGGATGGATAGGCAGAAAATAAAGATAGTATCAATTAATGTAAATGGATTAAATGCATCAAAAAAAAGGAATTATACTTTTTATCAGATTCAGAAATTAAAGGCAGATGTAGTGTGCTTGCAAGAAACGCACATAAAACAAGAAGATCAAAAATATTTAATAAGAAACAAACTAGGGAAATCTTTCATTGCAGCGGATGGGAAGCAAAAGAAAAGAGGTGTTGCCACCTACGTTAAAGACCATTTAAACCCAGAGAGGTTATATAAATCAAATGATGGGTGAATTCTGATAATAAAAATAAATAGGAAAGCTAAGGTATGCCTTATTGTAAACATTTATGCCCTCAACCAAAATCAAAATAAATTTTACAAAATAGTGAGGAAAGCTATTGCTGATCAAATATTTGATCAGGTGTGTGTAATTGGGGATTTTAATACTGTCTATGAAGAATCATTGGATAGAAAAAGAGATGTTGAAAAGAGCAAATGAGGAAATACTCTACCAAAATCCTTTCTTAGATTAATTGAGGAGTTTTCCTTAGTTGATTCTTGGAGAATCAAAAATATAAAAAAGAAAGACTTTACATTTTATTCGGCCAGGCATAGGTCCTGGTTGAGGCTAGATATGGCCTGGACATTATTTGGGATACTTTTAAAACCTATGCAAGAGGGTGGACAATACAGCAGAATGCATGGAAGAAGAGACAAAAAAAATCAGTTTATAAGCAATTATGTGAACAAATAAAGGAGGAAGACAATAAAATGAAGAATAATGATACTAAAGATATCAAAGTCAAGCAAATTAGGAGAAGAATATGCATACTGCAGCATAAATTAAATAACCTCTTAACTGAAGAAATTGCTAAAAGGGTACAGTATGCCAAACAATATTTTTTCCAAAATGCAAATAAACCTACGAGGTGGCTGGCATATAAGTTAAGAAAGGATAAAGGGAAAAAATATATAAAAAGTTTAAAAAACAAAGATGGAGAAGAAAAATTCTTTTGGGAGGAGCTGAAGAAGACAGCGGAAAATTACTACAGAAGGCTGTATCAGCAAGATGAACAAGAGCAAGAGGAAGTTTAGCAATTTTTAAGGGATAATACAGGCAAGAAATTCTCTGAAAGTCAGAAGATACTAAATGATCCTATAGCCATTGCTGAATTGGTAGAAGCAATAAGAAATCAAAAGGACAGGACGGGATTCCCGCAGAGTTCTATAAAAGATATGAAGATCAAATAATCTTCCCTCTGAAATATACAATTAATAATATATTGATTACAGGGAGAATTCCTAATTCTTGGAAGGATGCATTAATATTGCTAATTCATAAACAAGGAACAGAAGAAAATGAAATTCAAAATTACAGGCCAATTTCATTATTATACTCTGATTATAAAATTTTTACAAAAATATTAGCAGCAAGGTTCTGGAAGGTGTTGGCCCAGATAATAGTCAAAGACCAGGCTGGATTTCTACCAAATAGGCAGATAAAAGATAATGTAAGAATAATTTTAGACGTACTTGAATATTATGAAATGTATATAGAGAAAAGTATGGCTTTGATTTTTATCGATGCTGAAAAAGCTTTTGATAATTTGAGTTGGCTTTTTTTATTAGGAAAATTAGAAATAGAAGGATGTGGAGAGAATTTTTTGAAAATGGTAAAAGCCATTTATGATATGCAACAAGCAACAATATTAATCAATGGAAATTTATCAAATAGAATAGCAATTCAAAAAAGTGTCAGGCAGGGTTGTCCCCTGTCACCGCTTTTGTTTATATATGCATTAGAATTGTTACTGGAACTGGTTAGAAAGAATAAGGAAATCCAGGGCTTACGTATAAGAGGTGATGAATGTAAGGAACTGGCTTTTGCCGACGACATGGTTTACATATTAGAAGAACCGCAGTCTTCAATTGAGCAATTGATACAAACATTGCAAATCTATGGCAAAGCAGCTGGACTTAAAACCAATAAGAAAAACAAAAATAATTACAAAAAACTGTGATTTTAAGATAAAGGTAAATATCCAAAACAAAACAGGCTTTAAAATCTTCAAGAAAGTTAAGTTTCTGGGGATACAAATAACAAACAGATGCAGCTCATTATATCAGGATAATTATATCAAGTTATTGAACGAAGTTAAGAGTGATTTAAATCGGTGGAAAGATTTACAAATTACGCTATTAGGCAGAATTGCCATGATTAAGATGAACGTGTTACCGTGTATTTTATTTTTATTTCAAACAATTCCAATTGTTAAAAACAACATTTTATTTAAAAATCTGGAGAAGCTGACTAGGGAGTATATTTGGCAAGGTAAAAGGCTGAGGATAAAACTGAAATATATGCAGGAAAAAAAAGATAGAGGAGGTCTGACACTACCAGATTGGAGATTATACTTTAAAGCTATGGCCTTAACCTGGATCAAGGACTGGGTAACTCTAGAAAACATAAAACTGTTAAAACTAGAGGGGCATGATCTTGTGATGGGGTGGCATGCAAAAAGGTACCAAAAAGTTGGAAGACATAGCCATTTTTCACAACATATAATTAGAGATGCCTTATTGAGAGTGTGGGAAGAACTCAAATATAAGCATTATCAGAAGATTCTGTTATGGATATCCCCTGTAGAGGCATTCACTAAGCCTACATTGCTTGATGTGCAGGGTAGATGGAAGTATTCTGATTTATTAGATGATAAAAGCAGATTGATTTCAGAAGAAGAGATGAGTAAAAAAGGTGTTAAATTTACTTGGTGGCAGCAGACAACACTTAAGTCTAGATGGATAAAAGATAAAAACAAAGACTTTTACCTTAAAGCTACGGGTTTGGATGAGGTATGGATAAACAGCAATAAAAAAGTTATTGGCAAAGTATATAACTTTTTACTGGAGCACAATATGCAAGATGGATTAAGCCCCAAATGATAAAATGGGCGCAATTTATTGGACGAAATATCGATTATGATGAATGGGAGAAATGTTGGTCTAGGAATCTGAAATACGTAAAAATAAGTAACTTTAAAGAAAATATTGTTAAGATGTTTTATATGTGGCATATTACTCCGGAAAGACTTAACAAATTTAATAAGAACATCTCTGTAAAGTGTTGGAAGTGTAAGGCCAGTATAGGTACTTATTTCCATATTTGATGGGTATGTAAAAAAGCAAAACAGTTTTGGAAAATAGTGAAAGGAATGATAGAAGGAATCTTGGAAATAGATATATTACTGAAGCCAGAATTTTTTTTACTAAATATGTTACTGGAGGTACTTAAGAAATATGAGGTATACCTAATCATGCATGTATTAGTAGCAGCCAGAATTCTATTTGCAAAATATTGGAAAAATGAAAAGATATCTATGAAAGATGAACTTATATATAAAATAATGGAAGTTGCAGAAATGGAAAAATTAACATATGTTATTCAAGGTAAAAGTGACAATGAATATGACAAACGTTGGTCTAAAATGTACATATGGCTACAAAAGGTTTAAGAATATGAACTAAGTGAAAGATTGAACAGTTAGGTGGTCTCTGGAAGGTTTTCTGTTTCTTTCTGTTATGTTAATTTGAATTGTAAGTGCAAGTATATAAAAATGAAAATAAACGGCAAAAAAAATACTCTGTTATATGTATGTTTTATGTGCCTGACCTTGAATGCCTAGCTGTACCAGGTTCTTCAACTATCTGAGAACTATCCCATTGCCGGGACCCCTTACTTCTGGCGGGCTCCTCCTGATGTCTTGATTGGCTACACGCTATCAGAGTACCCCTTTGAACCCAGTATATCTCACATCCCCATGCCTGAAATGTAGATGCTCTGCCAATACTGTACCAATAAACTTCACTTCTGGAGAAGAGAGTTGTTGGATCTGATTGTTGCAGGAGTCTGACAGAGTGTTAAGACTCACTACAGTTCTTGCTTTCGCACCCCGCTATGGAAGGCAAAGAAGATGGGAACATGCCCATCACTACTGAAGGTGAAACCCCAGTAACCAGTACCCCCCCAGTGACAGTCACTGGGGCTCCTGGAGGTACCGAACCACCCCTGCTGGGTCAGTTCTGGTGGAACCCTGACCCATATGCATGGTCTCGGTTTTCTGAGGAGACCCACGAGACATGGAGTACCCTGGTTCGCCCTCGAATGACTAGTGTTCCAGGGGATGGAGGGAGTGACGTCAAGAAGCACCGCCATGACCAGGGAGCCGAGAGAGGATCGCCTGGAGCAACTTCAAAACCTGATACTACCAAAACAGGAGGAATTGTGTCAAGAATTAATAGAAGCATTGATGGGGCTGCCCCAGTTGGTCTCCACTACAGTAGAGTATGATTTGGGGCTATGACAGGCAGCAGAGGCTAACCCACTGGTGGAGCAGCCAGCCCCAGCAGGAGCACAAATAGTCCCCGTAGGGGCAGGAGTCCAGGCAAGTGCTGCCTATGGGGCAGCCAGTGGGCCCTGCTCTGGTACCGGCCCCTGCACCAGAGCTGGAGCATCCAAAGGAGCTGCTTGACACAACGTTCAACAGTGAACCAAACAAGCTGGCTTTCTTCACCCTGCAAGTGTGCAAGTTCCTGCAAGACTGGGGCCACCTGTTACTGACGGATGAGCACCGAGTGGACTACATCGGAGGCAAGCTGCATGAGCAAGCAGCCAACTGGTACATGGCCTGAAATAATGTGCAGAGCCTAGAGCTCCGTGATGTGCAAGCGTTTATGTGGGCCCTCAGGAGGCAATACTAAGATCCCATGGAAATTGAGAAAGCCCGCAACCGCATCCGTGCCCTGAAGCAAGGCAACTGTACAGTGAATGAGTACTTGGATGAATTCAAAATGTATGCCCCCAAGTTCCAAGGGTGGCCTGAAACTGTCCTTGTGGAGCAATACTGACTGGGGCTCAACCACCAAATCTTAGAAGGGGTGCTGCAGAATAAGAACCCTCAGACCCTGACAGTCTGGATCCATGAAGCTGATGAAGCTAAAAGCTGTTTCCAGATGATCCACTTCCTGGGAAGAGGAGGATCCAAGACCCCAGGGGGGGGGCCTTGAAGAGCCCCCAGCCGAAGCCTACAGAGCCAGCCCAGGAACAATGGATGTGCCTGGGGTTGTGCTTCTGCTGTGGTGCATCAGTCCATTACGCCACCTCCTGTCCGGCCACTCTCCCCTTGGTGGGACTGGGGGGGGAGAAAAAGAGTGCCAATGACACTCCAAAGAAAGGAGGGGGCACGTGACCTAAGCAACCCAAGGCCCTCTAGGTGGGGACCTCGACCGTTGAGACCTCATCTAGTGAGGAAGAGATGCCTCAGCTGGCAGGAAAAGGCCAGGACCGGCTGTAGGCAAGCAGGTCCGAGCGCCAGTAGTGCCAAAAGCGGTGAGCAACTACCCCACCTATTTTCATGACTGTGACAGTAGTAAACCCCGAGATGGGAACCCAGATCTGGGTGTGAGTGCTAATAGACTCTGGCTGTGCCCGTGATATAATCAGCCCATCAGTTGTCATGGGGTTGGGGATAGCCATTCAAAAGCTCCCAGAACCACTCATATTTACTCAAATGGACAGTTCCTCCATGAAGGAGGTTTGCAAGTACCAAACAGTACCCATAATCATGGGGGCGGGGTCCCATTGGGAGCAAAGAACTTTGTTATCACTCCCCTGGCCTGATTCTCACTGGTGTTGGGAAACCTCTGGCTCCAAGACCATGGCCTGCATGTTAAGTGGAGCAAGGGGACAGTCCTGTTCACAGACCAGAGGTGAGCTGTCCATGTCTAGGATGTGGCATGTGCGGAAGAGCCTATACCCCCTCCCAAATGTGTCTGCTTAGCACAGGAAGAACTACAATCCATCCCCAAGGAGTACTGAGACCTGCCTAGAGTGTTTGAGGAGGAGGCAGATGAGCTCCCCCCCACCTTAATACTAACTGTGCTATTGAGATACTGCCGGGGCAGAAGGTGCCCAAAGGAAAGTTGTACTCCATGAGTGTAGTAGAGAAGGAGAAATTATGAAAGTTCATTGACAAAAACCTAGCCAGAGGCTTCATCCGACCTGCCTCCTCCCCCTTCACTGCACCCATCCTCTTCCAGAAGAAGAAGGACGGGGGATTGCGGCTGTGCACAGGCTACAGGGGGTTGAATGTGGTCTCCACCTCCAATGCCTACCCCTGCCGTTGATTAAAGACTTGTTAGCCAAGGCAGCCAAAGGGAAAATCTTTACAAAACTTGATTTATGAGATGCCTATTTCAGGGTGCTGTCAGGCACTTCAAAAAGACAGCCAAACTCCAGGCTTCATAAGAAGATAGAGTTTAGTCAGCAGCAATTCTAAAAGTGCACTAACATTTCATTGTCAGGAATGAAGGACACAAAGAAACATCTACGGATATACCCCACTGAGCTAGGCCCCCCCCCAAGCATTCTACCAATGGCTACATAGCCCGTGCGCGGGAGAAAGGTGCGAAAGTTGTTCGAGCCATAAAGGGGCCCAGCTGTCCATATCGGAGAAACCCAAACTGTATGACAAGGCCATTTGGACAGATAGGAGATAGCCCAGGCTGAGGAACACCCTGTTGCCCTGGCAACCTCCCCACTTCCCCCCTTCCAAGCATAAAAGGTTACAGATCATCTCATTCTCCTTCCCTCCCTCACATCTTATGGCAGGATCACCTGACAGGTGCGCACATGAGAGGGAAACGAGCACAAGACTGCATTTAACACCCCGCTCGGCCAATTCAAATACTTGGTGATGCCATTTGGGTTTACAGGGGGCCAAGCCTGGGGCACAGTTAGAATGGACAGACGAATGCCAGGAAGCATTCCATAAGTTGAAGTCATTATTCACCTCAGAACCCATTCTTCATCATCCAGATGAAAACAAAAAGTTTGTGGTGCAAGTTGATGGTTCAGATGTGGCGATGGGGGGGCATATTGCAAACGAGGGAAGATGGTAACTCGCACCCCTTAGCGTATGTGTCCAAGAAATTCAATGCGACCAAGTGGGCTGTGTGGGATAAAGAAGCTGCCACCATTAGGCTTACGCTATGTGACAGCATTGGCTGGAGGGAGTGCAAGTGCCGTTTGAAGTATGGACAGATCATAAATACCTGGAAGCTTTATGGGCCCCTCGCCAACTTAACCCCAAGCAGTTATGGTGGGCGAAGTTTTGATTTACACTCCACCATTTCCCGGGGAAAGCCAACTCTTGCTGACACCCTCTTGCGCCTCCCACAACAAGCCAGCCAAATGGAGGAGGTCATTGACACTATGTTCATGCCCTCTCAGTTGGGAGGGGCAGTGACAACGCAAGCCCAAGTGAAAAAAGGAGTAAGGGAGGGGCCTGACAAGTGGATTACTCTGTTTCGTGCTACGTTGATGCTGACATGGCAGAGCTGGAGGGGGACGCCTCCCTTATATGCCACGAGAACGGGTGTTGGTACCGGGGGACTAAACTATTCGTTCCCAAAGCCCTCAGGGGCAAGGTCTTACAGTTGGGCCATGAATCACAACTAACGGGGCACTACGGGTTCTTGAAAACACTCTACCTCCTACAAAAACAGTTCTGGTGGCCGCTCATGCATAAGAACGTCTCCCTGTTCATTGAGTCGTGCCAAACATGTCTAATGAGTAAAAAGAGACCCAGGAAACCTCCGGGGAAGCTCAGGCCACTGGAAACCCCTGGTTGACCGTGGGACATTATTTCCATGGACTTCATCACTGACCTGCCTCTCAGTAAGGGAAAATCAGTGATTTAGGTAGTGGTTGACTTGTTTACTAAACAAACCCATTTCATCCCGTGTAAGCAAGTTCCTTCTGCCAAGTCCTTGCCTAACCTCTTCACGGTGAATGTGGTGAGGCTCCATTTGACCCCCAGTACAATAATTTCAGACAGGGGCCCTCAGTTCATTGCCAAGTTCTGGAAGGAACTCTTACAGGTCCTGGGGATCTCACAGGGCTTGACTAGTGCCTATCACCTGGAGACTGACAGCCAAACGGAGAGGGTTAATTAAGTAGTGGAACAGTTCCTGCACTGCTTTGCTAATTATCAACAAGATAATTGGGTGGATTTTCTGCCTTGCACTGAGTACAGCTACAATAACTCAGTGCATAGCTCTACTGGGATGTCTCTGTTCAAGGCTTTACACAGTTACGAAGGAGCCCGCCTCCCCACAGCTCCCAGCCTGGGCGTTCCTCCAGGCGACCTGAACTCCTGGTGAAAGGGTTTGGAGGAGCAATGGCGCCTCATTCAAAAAACTTTGGACAAAGCCAAACAGGCTTACAAACTTTATGTGGACCGGGGAGGGCACCCGTGAGGGAAATACAGGTGGGGGACATGGTCTACCTATCCACCAAGAATCTTAAGGGTCTCCAACCTCGCCGGAAGTTGGGGTGGAAATGTGGATCTGTTCAAGGTGCTGCGTAAAATCAATGAGGTGACTATGGAACTCGATCACTCTAAATCGCTAAAAAAATGTGCACCCTATCTTTCAGCTTGCTGAAACAGGACCCAGGCCTGAACACGTGGAGACCAAGCCCCCTCCCCCTCCCCCTCTGATTGTGAATGGAGAGCCTCATCAGGAGGTGGAACAGATCCTGGACTCTAAAGTGAAAAGGCGAACATTATTCTATCTGGTCCAATGGAAGAACTTTGGTCCAGCGCATGATGAGTGGGTCCAAGCTTGTCATGTTAGAGCCCCTAAACTTGTTTGTGCCTTTCACCACTTGTATCCTGATAAGTTGGGGAGGGGGTGCTCTTCGGGGGGCAGGATGTCAGGGAGCTGACATATCGGTGGGTGGAGGGGAGAGACCACTGCCTGGTATTTTAACTTTCGATTCTTGCTTGCTTGACAATACTCTGTTATCTGTATGTTTTATGTGCCTGACCTTGAATGCCTAGCTGTACCACATTCCCTGAGAACTATCCCATTGCCCTCTTACTAACCCTCTTACTTCTGGCGAGCTCCTCCTGATGTCTTGATTGGCTACACGCCATCAGAGTACCCCTTTGAACCCAGTATATCTCACATCTCCATGCCTTTTCCATTAGTCTTAACACAGATCCTGAAATGTAGATGCTCTGCCAATATTGTACCAATAAACTTCACTTCTGGACAAGAGAGTTGTTGGATCTGATTGTTGCAAGAGTCTGACAATAACTAAGGTTGCCAGGTCCCCTCTTTACTCTGGTGGGGGGATTTGAGGGGTGTTACAGGGATGGTCAGGGATGCCCCCAAGCCTCACCCCCAAGAGCGACCACCCACTCGGCCACCGCTCTCCCTCCCTTCCTGCCTGATTTAAAGGGCTTCAGCTGATTGGCAGGGACCATATGGCCCGCCAACCAGTTGGAGGGACCTTTAAATCTAGCAGGAGGGAGAGGGGCAGTCGTGGGCTGCATGCTCAGCTCACAAAAAGACGCTTTTAATGCTTTTGAGAAGAAGCAGGGTGTGGCACGCATCCCTCTCCCTCTCCTCTTGTAAGATTTAAAGGGCCCTCCAGCTGATCGGTGGGCGACATGCTCCCCACCCATCAGCTGAAGGGCCCTTTGCAGGAGAAGAGGGAGAGGGGTGGCTGTCCTGGGTCAGGCTTGGGGGCGGGCCAGCTTTTTTCCTGGGGGCATGTGCCAGAACAGAGTTCTGGAACCTCTTCAACAGAATTCTTTTTAAAATGCTTAAAAGTTCATGAGTTTTCACTATTCAGATTGAAAACTTCATTTCCCTCCTGAGAGTTCCAAAACCTCTTTTTCAAAAAGAAAAAGCCCTGGGAGTGGGGCTTCCCCCCCACCGGCCAACTGGCTGGGAGTAGACTGGAACCCCCCAAACTGGTGAAATCCCCACCGGGACCTGGGGGATGGCAACCCTAGCCCCGAGGGTGACCTGGAAATGCAGGCCCTGTAGTGAGTCTAATAAAGACTTCCCTGAAGCCACTAGGCCTCCCTAGAGCCTGTAGGCCACACTACTGTAGACCTAGGATCATGACACCCCATCAGAACACTGACTTCAGTTATCCCTTTCTTTGTCAGAGGCTGTCTTTTGGCTTGCTCACTCCAGACCCAAAGACCGAAGAAGAAAGACCCTTTTCCCTCTAGAACAGCTGATGTTAAACTTCCTCTGAGCTGATGCTGACCAATCAGAGGCTGAGTCCAGACTGGCAATTTGCCCCGGGAAGGGACCCGGGCTGACAGCGATTCAATACCGGAGTAAATGGGACATTCACACAGGCACATCTGCCTGGCGTCCCCCACCCGTAGCCTACCGGTGCTGTTGCGCTTCACTGCCGGATTAAAAAAACACCTGATAAAAGCCATCGCAAATCCGAAAGCCCGCGTTCGTCGCGCGTTTCTCCGCTTCCGGGGAGTCTGAACGCGCAGGTGAAAAGCCGGGCGGAAGCCACATTGGGCATGAGGCAGCAGTGGTGTGATTGGCTGCGCTCCGCTCCACTGCCCAATGCGGTGCCGGCATTGCAGGGCAAAAAAAAAAAAATCGGCAAAATGCGCCTATGCGCATGAGCGCATGAGCGCTCATGCGCACATACACCCACAGCCGAATTAATGGGGAAACAGCTAATATAGCACGCCTCCGGCGCGGCAGTTTGAATGCTCCCGCGCGCCTCCGTCCCGTATCTTCCAGCAGCGGCCCCCGCTGTGTGGACGGGAAAACCCGGTATAGTTTAATCCAGGGTTTTTTTGCTACGACTGGCTACCGGGGCAAACTGCCAGTCTGTACTCAGCCAGAGAGTGTGAAGAGCAGCCAATCACACAAACTCTCCACTCCAGAGCAGATTAACTTCTTATCTCCCAGCCTCTCTGAAATAGCAGCATTTCAAAACCTGCTTTTTTGTGCAGTCCATCACAGCTGTTTATTCCTGTGGCCATCACTACATCCTTAGGCAGTGAAGTCTACATTTTAATCACTCTCTGTGTAAATATTTCCTTTTGTCCATCCTGAATTTACTGCCCATCAGCTTCATTTGATGCCCTTGAGTTCCCACCTTAGGCATCTCTTTTTTAAACTGAAAAGTCCCAGACTCTTCAGCCTTTCCTCATAGGGAAGGTGATCCAACCCCCTAATCATCTTGGTTGCCCTCCTCTGTACTTTTTCCAGCTCTGTGATGTCCTTTTTGAGATATGGTGACCGGAACTGTACACAGTATTCCAAAAGAAGTTGCACCATAATCTGTAAAGGAATATTATAATATTGGCCATTATATGTTCAATCCCTTTCCTAATAATCCCTAACATAGAGTTTGCCTTTTTCACTGCTGCAGCACACTTGGGTTGACACTTTCATTGAGCTATCTAGTATGACCCAAAGATTGTTTTCCCTCTCAGTCTCAGCAAGTTAAGACCCCAGTAGTCTATACTTGAATTTGGGACTTTTTGGCCCAATGTACATCACCTTGCACTTACCAGTCCTGAACTTCATTTGCCAAATTGTCATCCACTCACCCAGTTTGTGGAGATCCTCTTGGAGCTCTTCAGAGTCAACCTTGGTTTTTACCATATTGAATAATTTTGTGTCATCAGCAAACTTGGCCACTACACTACTCACCCCTAGTTCCAGATAATTTATGAATAAATTAAATAGTACCAGTTCCAATACTGATCCTTGTGGAACCCTAATGCTTACTTCCTCCACAGTGAGAACTTTCCATTGATTCCTACTCTTTGCTCCCTGTCATTTAACTAATTTTAGTCCATAAGAGAACTCATTCTCTTATCCCATTATTGCTAAGTGTGACAGAGTGTTACCACTGTGTGACAGAGTGTTGGACTAGATGGGCCATTGGCCTGATCCAACATTGGCTTCTCTTATGTTCTTAAGTTTACTCAGGAGTCTTTGTTGAGGTACCTTGTCAAAAGCCTTTTGAAAGTCCACATATATAATGTCTCTTGCTCACAGTTGTCTACATGCTTGTTTACTTCCTCAAAGAACTCCAAAAGGTTGGTAAGGCAGGACTTCCCTTTGCAGAAGCCATGCTGATTTTTCTCTCCACAGGCTTTGTTATTCTATGTGCCTAATAATTCTTTTGATTATAGTTTCTACTAAGTTGCCTGGGACACACATTAAGTTGATCGGCCTATAATTTCCTGGTTCCCCTCTAGACCCCTTTTTAAAAAACGGTATAACATTTGCTACTCTTCCAGTTTTCTGGTACAGCGGCTGAATTTAGTGATAGGTTACATACATGGGTTAGTAGATTAACTATATCACATTTGAGTTCCTTCAGAACTCTTGGGTGCATGTCATCAGGACCTCGAGACTTATCTGTTTTTAATTTCCCCTGCAAGCAGCCAGGGATTTTTTTTGCACAAAAATGTTGGAGACATCTTAACCTCTAGTATCCAGCTATTCTCGAGTTACTCTCAATTCATATTTGTCTTTTTCCAGGCATAGTTTCCAATTCTGAGAAAAGTACTAGGAGATATTAGGCGTCAGTGAGGTAGGGAAGCCATTTGCTTTCTGCTGGCTATCCTTTTTTCTCTCATTTTCTCCCATTGCAATAGGATCTGACGGGCGATCTCCAGGGAGCTATCTTGATGTGTTTCTCTTGCCTGGAGGAGTAGATGGAGAAGAGGCCACCAGTCTGGCCGTATTTGGAACCACAGTCCTCTCTTTGTTTCCTTCAGATGGAGCTGCTTGAAGCTGAAGATCTTCTGCAGATTTAGGCAACCATAATGGGTACAGCTTGGTTCAGATGCAAAAGGGCCCTTTAGACTTGCTGCAGAAATGTTACAAAATATACATAAGGCTTTTTTCACTAGGAAATTCAAGGCAGCGGGGGCTTTTATTTGCTTCATCGGTGGGTAGATGTCACTCTATGTGGTTAAGAACCCCCTTGACCAATTAGAAATGCTTCTGTATGACCTCGTTTACTTTAATTATCTTTATTCTCAAGCTGCAGGGATACACAATTTCCCTGTACCTGATCCTGTCTTCCCCCATGCCTCCTACACTGAGGTGTTTGCTGCTAGTCCTCATGGTCTTCTGAGCTTTTAATTTGTTCTGTTTATCCCTCTGCATAATGTGATCCATGCCTGGTTCTACAAATGGATTAAATTTAGCCATGCCTAGTTCTGTGTGGCTTTTTTTTTAAAAAAAAGAAAATTGAACCCTACCCCAAAAGTAAAATATCCAATGATACTGGAGCTGCTTTAGTTTATAAGTAGGGAAAGAAGAGACCAGGTCACTTTTAAAATAAGCAATGTCTTAAAAAAATGTCCAGAAGCTCTGGGTAAATGCTGAGTCCTTGTGTGGGAGGTGTGGCACAAGAGCTGACAAACTGTTACATGCTTTCAGGGCAGGGAGAGGAACGCTGGACCTTGCATCTGTTAGGGGATTTGGGGTGGGATGCTGGCTGGGTATGCTAAACCCACCACATATCAGTCTTTTCTGGAGCTGCCTGCCTGTTGAGAATGGATCTTGCCAAGACTCTGGACTCCAAGTTGCCCCTCTGAAGAAACAGAGGGATTGCCATGCTGTGGAGCAGTGATGGATACAGAAGGATCTCTCTAATAAAAAGATACTGGTGGGCTTTTGCTTTAGTTTTTGAATGGTGCGTGTATTTGGGGGTGATTGGGTTTAAAGGTATGGAACTTCAGGCTCTGTCGTCTGTCATGGATATTACCTCCAATACTGTAGCAGTGAACCAGGTGGTCCCTCAAGCAAAAATATTTTAATATTTATCCTACAGCATTTTCAGGCTGACCACCTCAGTTTTGTAACCTAAAATAGATTTGACGGGAGGGGAGGCTTGCAGTGGTCTGTGGTTACTGCCAAGTATGGAATTACACTCTCAGGCAAACCCCCCTGGGCTAAAATTATATGAAACTCAGTGACCTGTATACAAGATCAACAGTGATAGATTTTTGTTCCAACCTTTGAAGAATATCTTAATAGTTGAAATACTGAATAGCCATGGTAGAGAAAGGAGAAATAAACATCACACCATATCATAATGGTTAAAATACCAAGAAAACAGATGACTAGAACAATTAGTATAATTAAAAAGTTAACTGACTGAAATGCAAATTAGTATGACTCATGTTAGTCAGATATAAACTGAATCACTAAAGAGCAATTATTAGTTAATTATAACCCAGCATTTAAAGAATGGTAAAACTGTACTCTTTTAAAACTAGAAGAATGCTACAAAAGTTGGTGGTTAGACACACAACTGATGCTGTTGATTATATAATTATACAAGAGTTTTGATTAAAGATGAGAATGAATAAAAAGAGGGCCAAGAATTTCAATGCCAATTCTCACTACTATTAGTAGTGCATTCCTTAGCAGACTTACAGGATTGTTAAGTCTATGAGAGAAAAGAATTGTGTGGCAGAAGCCCCAGTGGCATAGCCCCTCCTTGTACATGTAGGCAGTTCTTTCTGGGCGGGGCTTGCTCTTTGCCTGGCCACTACCTCTGCCTCTGAAGCTGCAGGAACCATTCAGCTGCTGTGGTTAGTACTCACTGATGAACCTATCCTGCATGTCTTTCCCCCATCCCTTAAAGGCCGTTGTCAGGAGGACTGTGGAGAGGAGAGACTGGACCTGAACTACAGAGCTGAATCTAAGAGGAAAGGGGTGGGCAGAGACCCCCTCCCTGACCCCCCCAACAGTCCACCCAGGAGTGCTGAGCTTCCGATGCCAAGGTGCAGGGAAGCCACTTCAGGGATTCCCTCAGGGGGCCAGGGATCTTCCCACAACACCCAGCCAGAGGCACCCCCACAGCCAAAGAAGGGCACGGGGGAGGAGGAAGCTCCCTGCCCCCTCACCGTTGGCCAGACCGCAAAGAGGGATGCGAAAGATGTGCCTGGGGCCCACCAGGGTCTGGCATCAGTCCCATGGTGAGTTTGCTTTAAGGCCTGGGAGGCGGGGTGGGCCAGGTGGTGGAAGGGGAATAAAGGAGCAAAGACGCTGGCCAGTGAGGACACACCTGGTCTCTATGCTGAAGGATGTGGGAAGGGAACTTTGGGTCTGGGCGACCCAATCCACTTGAATGCTCCTAAATAGAGGCAAGGGAACCAGTTCCAAGAGTGAAGTAACCCCTGGAGTGGCATTCTGAGGTGACATCCAGCTCATACCTTCTCCTCCCTCAACCCTGGACCCCCTGTGCCTCCCAGACTCGACTTAAGAACATAAGAGAAGCCAATGTTGAATCAGGCCAACGGCCCATCTAGTCCAACACTCTGTCACACAGCGGCCAAAATATACCAGGTGCCATCAGGAGGTCCGGCAGTGGGGCCAGGACACTAGAAGCCCTCCCACTGCTGCCCCCTCCAGCACCAAGAATAGAGTGCATCACCTGCCCCAGACTGAGAATTCCCATCTATACCCTGTGGCTAATAGCCACTGTTGGACTTCTGCTCCATATGTTTATCTAATTCCCTCTTGAAACTGTCCATGCTTGTAGCTGCCACCACCTCCTGTGGCAGTGAATTCCATATGTTAATCACTCTTTGGGTGAAGAAGTATTTCCTTTTATCTGTTCTAACCTGACTGCTCAGCAATTTCATGGAGTGCCCACGAGTTCTTGTATTGTGAGAAAGGGAGAAAAGTACTTCTTTCTCAACCTGCTCAATCCCATTCATAATCTTATAAGCCTCAATCATGTCACCCCTCAGCCGTCGTTTCTCCAAGCTAAAGAGCCCCAAGCATTTTAACCTTTCTTCATAGGGAAGGTGTTCCACCCCTTTTATCATTCTAGTTGCCCTTCTCTGCACTTTTTCCAATGCTATAATATCCTTTTTGAGATGTGGTGACCAGAACTGTACACAGTATTCCAAATGAGGTCGCACCAATCAGGGGTCTTTTCGTAGAAGAACAGCTGCAGGAGCTCATTAGCATATGGTATGCTAATGAGCTATTAGGCTATTAGCATATGCCACACCCCCTGACATCACCGGAAGTGATGTCAGAAGGGGAAGCAAAAGGGGGAAGCATCCTCAAAAGCCTCCCCTTCCCTTCCCCAGCTGGTCTGGGTGGGGGAGCTAAGAGAGAAGGGGTTTAAAGTTTAAACTCCTTCTCACTAGAGTTGGGCCACAGAAGGAGGAAAGAGGGAAGGAAAGAGAGAGAGTAGAGAGAAGGAAAGAAGGAAGGAAAGAGAGAAAGAAAGAGAGGGAAGAGGGAGGGAAACAGGGAAAGGAGGAAAAAGAGAAGAGAAGAAGGTGGGAAAGAAAGAAAGAAAGAAAGAAAGAAAGAAAGAAAGAAAGAAAGAAAGAAAGAAAGAAAGAAAGAAAGAAAGAGAGAGAGAAGAGAAGAGAAGAGAAGAGAAGAGAAGAGAAGAGAAGAGAAGAGAGAGAGAGAGAAGAATGAGGGAAAGAGGAAAAAGAAAGAAGGAAAGGAGGGAATGAAAGAAATTCAGTGGCAATTCAGCCCCATTATACCCTATGGGCCATTGAAGTCAATGGTGAAAACATAGGGTATATTCTGGGGGCTGGAGGAGAGGGTTTGAGGGAGAGGCTCCAAGATCACAGGATAGCTGATGGAGCCTCTCCCCAAGATACCCACCAAATTTCAAGAACATTGGACCAGGGGTCCAATTCTATGGGCCCCCAAACAGGTTGCCCCATTTCCTCCATTGTTCTCTATGGTGGGAAAATAAGTTATTTTTTTCCCACTATAGAGAACAATGGAGGGAATAGGGGCAACCTTTTTAGGGGGCCATAGAATTGGACCCCCTGGTCCAATGTTCTTGAAACTTGGTGGGTATCTTGGGGAGAGGCTCCATCAGCTATCCTGTGAGTTTCTAGCCTCTCCCTCAAACCCCCTCCCCTCCAGCCCCTAGAATATACCCTATGTTTTCACCATTGACTTCAATGGCCCATAGGATATAATGGAGCTGAAATTGACATTCGGCTGCCTGAAAGACTCTCCGGGACGCCGGCTGGGGGCGGGGCTTGGCTTCTGAGCTCCCGGAGCACAGCTCCGGTGGGCTCCCCCCCCAAAAGACCCCTGGCACCAATGATTTATACAGGGGCATGATGACTGCAGTCAGGTGCTGACAGCCATCTATTTATTTATTTTAAAAGTTTTTATGCTGCCTTTCTGCCCAAACAGGGCCCACAGGCAAAAATATAACATTCAATTAAAAACATATCTAGGCTTATGGTCATTGACTGTATCCTGTAGCAGTGAGTTCCACAAGACAGTGATGTATTATTTGAAACAGTATTTTCTCTTGTCTCCTTTCTCCAAGGTTGGAGACAGAGGGTGGCGCTTGGGGATCAGATGTCCCAGAGGCACCCGCTGACTTGTGGGGTTCCCCAAGGGGCGGTGCTATCCCCAATGTTATTTAACATCTACATGCGCACCCTTGCCCAGATTGCCCAGAGGCACAGGCTAGGGTGTCACCAGTATGCTGACGACACCCAGCTATATCTGTTGTTGGGCAGTCAGTCTGACTCTACCCCAGATGACCTGGGTCGGGCACTGGCTTAGACTTAGCCGACTGAAATTTAATTCAATGAAGACGGAGGTCCTGTGCCTGAGTTGGAGCGGGTCAGGGGTAGGGATCCCACTACTGATATTCAATGGGGCGCCGTTGGTGCCAGCGCCAAGGGTCAGGAGCTTGGGAGTGCTCCTGGATGCAGCCTTAACAATGGAGGCCCAGGTAGCAGCCACTGCCAAGGCAGCCTTTTACCATCTACAGCTGATTAGGCAGTTGGTTCCCTTCCTCGAATGCAATGACCTGGCAATGGTGATCCATGCTATGGTCACCTCAAGATTGGACTACTGCAATGCTCTCTACATGGGGCTGCCCTTGTCCCAAATCTGAAAGCTGCAGTTAGTGCAAAATGCAGCAGCCAGGCTGCTGATGGGTATCTCTACACGAGAACACATCCGGCCTGTGCTGAAGGCATTGCACTGGCTGCCAATAGCATACCGGATGCACTTCAAGGTGCTGGTTTTGACCTTTAAAGCCCTATATGGTCAGGGGCCTGCCTACCTGAGGGACCGCCTTTCCCCATATGTCCCCCAAAGAGCATTGAGGTCAGGGTCACAAAATCTCCTGACTCTCCCTGGTCTGAAAGATCCCAGATTGGCTGCTACCAGAGCTAGGACCTTCTCAGTGGCGGCTCCACACTGGTGGAATGAGCTCCCGGAAGACATCAGGGCCCTGCGGGACCTCTTACAGTTCCGCAGGGCCTGTAAAACAGAGCTCTTCCAACAGGCCTTTGATTAGAAGCTGCCACTGAGGAATGAGCTATTAAAAACTGAACAGCTACAGCCCTCATGTTACTGACACTAAGAACAACTATGGATACTGGGTTAGCTACATTGCACAGCAATTGCCATCTGCATTTAATTGCACTCACAATCTTCCCTGGTTCTCACCACCCTGAACAACTTCGTGCCTTATGCAAATTTAGCCACTTCACTGCTTACTCCCAACTCCAAATCATTAATAAACACATTAAAAAGCATCGGACCGAGTACTGATCCCTGTGGTACCCCACTGCTTACCACCCTCCACTGAGAACATTGCCCATTTATATTCACTCTCTGTTTCCTATTAATTAGCCATTTTTTGATCCACAAAAGAACTTGTCCTTTTATCCCGTGACTATTGAGCTTACTTAGGAGCCTTTGATGAAGAACTTTTTCAAAAGCTTTCTGGAAGTCAAGGAAAACAACATCTATTAGGTCTCCCTTGTCCACGCTTGTTCACTCCCTCAAAGAACACTAACTTCCCTTACAGAACCCAGGCTGAGTTTTCCTCAGTAGTTTTTATCAGTGTGTATACTAATTCTTACCTTAATAACAGTTTCCACCAACTTACCCGGTATCGACGTCAGACTGACTGGCCTGTAATTTCCCGGATCTCCTCTGGAACCCTTTTTAAAGATGGCAGTGACATTAGCTACCTTCCAGTCCTCAGGAATGGAGGCAGATTTTAATGAAAGATTACATATTTTTGTCAGGAGTTCACATTTGAATTCTTTCAGAACTCTTGGATGTATGCCATCTGGGCCTGATGATTTATCAGTTTTTAAGTAGGACCTCCTCTCTTGTCACCTCAATCTGACTCAGGTCTTTCAACACCCCTCCCGAAATCAGCGATTTTGGAGTGGGCAAGTATTTATCTTCCCAATGGGGACCCAGAGTGACTGTCAAGTTCCCCAGATAGTCAGACAAACACCAGGCTTCATAAGAAGATAGTATTTATTAAAGACCAGTCTTAGAGATGCATGAACCAGCTCTTTGTCAGTGATGCCTGAAAATACATGACATGGTCAATTATGGCCCATTTGAACTAACCCCCCCCCACCTACAAGCCAATGAATACATTTCGCATGCACGCCTAACTAGGAAAGAAAACACCTAGACTAGTATATCTCTCACGCCAGAGCAGCATGGGACCCAAGGTCAGGTGAATTGATAAGAGACACAGCAGAAACAGTAATTTACAGAGACTGGAGGCTCTGAGTTCCTCCTGCATTCCAGAACAGTGAAGGATGTCTGTTCCCCCCCCCCTCACGCTATGACAGTGACTTACATTGTCCTCTCCTTTATCCTCACAACATCCCTGTGAAGAGAAGAAGAGATTGGATTTATACCCCGCCCTTCAATACCCAAAGGAGTCTCAGAGCAGCTTACAAACTCCTTTCCCTTCTGCTCCCCACAACAGACACCCTGTGAGGTAGGTGGGGCTGAGACGGCTCTGACAGCAACTGCTCTTTTTCAAGAACAGCTGTGCCAGAACTATGGCTTGCCCAAGGTCATCCAGCAGGTGCAAGTGGAGGAGTGGGGAATCAAACCCGGTTCTCCCAGATTAGAGTCTGCACACTTAACCACTACGCCAAACTGAAGTAGGTTAGGCTGAGAGTGTGTGACTGGCCCAAGGTCACCCAGTGACTTTGCATGGCACAATGTGGGATTTAAAGCCAGGTCTCCCAGATACTATTCTGACATTCTTAACTACTTTACCACATTGGCTCTTTTGTGTTAAAATTTATCAGCACTGTCCACTGTGCAAAGATATTGAAGTGTATCAAACTGCTGCAGACTTTGTGGAGTGGGACTTCCCCAGCTCTTGCCTTTCCTGCTGCAGTCCTCTGAGCACCCCCACCCCAGAACAATTTCCAGGAACAAACTCTCAGGAACTGCAAAATTGAGGTCTGCAGTGGGAGCCAGGGTTGATGCAAACTGCCACCCTCTCTTCCAAAGATTGATGTGCCACTAAGTTTTTGGAGCTGCATAGTTGAATACCTGCATGACTTCAGAGGCCTCTTATCAGCCCTACTGGTCTGCCCTGAAAGGTCAGTGGCTCTGCATCTGTCCGTCCCTCTGTGAGCAAACAGAACTGCAGTTACCTCCTGCTGCTGCCTTGTAAGCCAATAGGTATGTACAGTCTGAAAGAGAAATAAAGGAATCTCTTGTTCCAATGACACCTAAAGTTTAGTGCAGGTTGGACGAACATTTTGAGTTCAAATTGAGGCTGATGGTCTACAGCAGAGGGTAATGTGGAAGTGTGCTTTGGTCCAAAGAAAACATTTATTTCAAGCATTTCTAAGCATGCTTTCAACCCATATCAGGGTCCCTGAGTCCACAAACATTCAAACATGGTAAACATTAAAAACAGCATTAAAAATACAAAGGTATATAAAATATTTAAAAACAATACACAAGCACAAAACACAAAAGCCTTTTGCCACCCATTTAGCCTCAGATGGGTGAGGCCTCAGCCAAATATAATGCCATAGTCTGTCTTCCAAACCAGCCATTTTATCCAGGGGGACAGATCTCTGTTATCTGGAGTTCAGTTGTAATCTAGGAGATCTCCAGGTCCCACTTGCAGGTTGGCAACCCTAGTCCTGACAGCAACCTCTGGGTGACTTGATACCACCTGTCTTGCATGACTCACCTAGGCCTGGCTGCTTGCTATTGTTCAACAGCAGCCACCCTATGAAAACAAGTGTGGTGTAGCAATAAGAGCTTCAGAGAAGGGTCTGGAGACCCAGGTTTAGGGTTGCCAATTCTGGTTTGGGAAGTACCTGGAGATTTTGGGGGTAGAGTTTGGGGAGGGGAAAGACCTCATCTGGGTATAATGCCATAGAGTCCATCCTACAAATCAGCCATTTTATTCAGGGGAAGTGATCTTGGTCATCTGGAGATCAACTGTAACAGTGGGAGATCTCCAGGTGCCACCTGAAGGTTGGCAACCCTACCCAGGTTCAAATCCCCATCTTGTTGTAGAAGCTCACTGGGTGATTTTGGACCAGTCACATACTTTCAGACTAACTTACCCCACTAGGTTGTGTGTGGATAAAAGGGAGGTGAGGAGGATAATGTAAGCTGCTTTGGTCCCCACTGTGCAAAAAGGTGGGACCAAAGGAGCTTACATAGCTGAAGATGGGAGGCAAATAAATGGCAGGTTGGTGAATGGCTGAGAAGGATAGAATGAGGCAGATAAAGGGGAGAGGATATGGGGGTTGCCAGGGAGAGGAAAAGGGGAAATAGTGTAGGGATATAGGGGGAAGTGAGGCATCCCCCAGGAGTCCTTGAGGGTTCCCTGCTATGCAAGTGGGCCTGGCCGAGTGGGCTGGCACCACACAACTGGGCCATAGTTTTCTTAGTGGAGGCTGCTGGTAGAAGGGAGAAGGACAGCTTAAGACAGAGGGGCAGATAATGTAGGCTGGCTGTTGGACGGGAAGGAGATAGTGTTGCCAACTGCATGTTAGCAAATTCCTAGAGATCAGGTGGTGGAGCCTGGGGGAGGGTGGAGGTTTGAGGAGGGGACAGACCTCAGAAGGGTATAGACCATAGACTCCATCCTGCAAAGCAGCTATTTCCTCCAGGGGAACTAGGGTTGCCAACCTCCAGGTGAGAGCTGGAGATCACCTGGAATTACAACTCCTTCCTAGATGGCAGAGATCAGTCCCCCTGGAGAAAATGGCTGCTTTGGAATATGGATTCTATGGCATTATATCCTACTGAGGTTGCTTCCCTCCCTAAACCTTGACCTCCCAAGGCTCCACATAGGGTTGCCAGGTCCTTCCAAGTCTTTGGGGGGCATTACTAGAGGGGGCAGGGACATCCCCAATGTGATAACGTCATGCAGAAGTGACAGCATCACGTTGGGGATGAAGAAGAAGAAGAAGAGGAGGAGGAGGAGGAGGAGGAGATTGGATTTATACCCCGCTCTTCACTTGGAGTCTCAGAGTGGTTGATAAACTCCTGTGAGGTAGGTGGGGCTGAGAGAATTCTAACACAAACTGCTCTTTCAGGAACAGCTGTGCCAGAGCTTGTGACTGACCCAAGGTCACATCAGCAGGTGCAAGTGGAGGAGTGGGGCATCAAACCCGATTCTCCCAGATTAGAGTCCGCACACTTAACCACTACACCAAACTGGCTCAGCTTCTTCCTCCCACTTCTTCCCAAAAGCATTTAAAGGATCCTTTTAAATACTTTTGTCAAGAAGCAGGGGGGTGCACATGGCCACCCCTCTCCCTCCCTCCCTCCTGCATTTAAGAGGCCCTCCAGCTGATTGGTGGGCCATGTGCTCCTGCCAGTCAGCTGGTGGGCCCTTTAAATCTTGCAGGAGGGGTGGCCACGCTTTGGGGCAGGGCTTCCCCTCACCAGCCAGCTGGCTCTCAGCGGGAAGGAGCCCCCAAAATCAGGGGAACCCCCGCTCAGAGGGGAGTCTGGCAACCATAGCTCCACTCCTAAATCTCCAGGAACTTGGAGCTGGCAACCCAAAGGGAAACTGATCTCGGTATTTGGGGGATCCACTGTTTCAATCAATCAATTCTTTATTCGCCAATGACCAGTACAAGTCAAGAATAAAAGCTTTACAATAATGTCATTAGAAAGTAAAATTGGTCCAATCTATTGGCAACAATTAGTTAAAATCTTTACATAAAATTTCTAAATGAATTCTACAGGCTACTGAAAAATATTGGCACAACTAATGGTAACCTGTTGATTAACACCCATTAAAAATTTCTTTAAAATATAAACATCAGAACATCCAGGAAAATTGATAAGTAGAGGGGAAATTATATTAGAACGGGCTTCCTGATAGAAGTGACAGTGGAATAATACATGCTCGACTGACTCTACCTCTTCAGTGCCACACAGACAAATCCTCTCCTTTTTTTTTTTGCAATTAATATTTTTATTAATTTTTTTTTACCATATAAACACAACAACTAACACAACACAACGCAGTGTCACAAACAACGTACATCAAACAATAAAAATTCTTTTCAAATATACATACAAACTTGTGTATATCAAGACGACTAACAATTCTTATCAATAAAACTCATCATTAACAACAATCTCTTAATAAAAAACAATATGTTTATATTTCAAAGGTAAGTTATATTGAGAATTTGAGTGTTCCGTCACATACTGAAAAAAAGGAAACAATTTTTCTACAAAATTATTGGTAATCTTAGGGTTATCAAATACAATTAATTGAGTAGCCATTTTATCTGATGCTATTATATCCCATAGCTTGGCCTTCCATTGTGCTAAAGTAGGGACCCTAGGCAATTTCCAGTTAAGTACAATAAGATTTTTTGCTGCTATAAGTAAAAGAGAAATAAATTCAGCTTGTTGTATGGTTACTTGTAGGTCTGGCCAAAAATGTAAAAGAATGGATGCTGGATTGTCAGAAAGTTCATAACCCGTTAATTTTTTAATTTCTACTAAGACTGCTTGCCAAAAAACTCTAACTTTAGGGCAGGCCCACCGACAGTGGATGAACGAGCCAGGTTCATTACACCTTTTCCAGCACAATGGCGAGGCTTTGTATTTACTTTTAAATAGACGTTCAGGGGTAAGATACCATCTCATGTATATTTTGAGATATTGTAGTCGGCACTGTAAGGCTCGATGAGAAAACAAAAAATTTGACCATATTTGAAACCACTGTTGTTCAGAAAATGTTATTCCACAGTCTTTGTACCATGCTTTTTGTATCGCTGAAAGTAACTGCCAGGCTTTATGATTTAGACCAGAGTAAATAATTGCCAACAAACCTTGAAGTTTAAAACCTTGGAGTTTTAAAATTTTTTCAAAAGGCGTTAAAGGCCTATCTAATTGGGAAGATGTAGCAAGGGCCTGTAGTACGTGGTAGAGTTGATAATATTGCATCCAGGGGAGTTTAATCCCATATTTATCTTCGATCTGTTGTTGGGTACCTATTTTTCCATTAATTAAAAAATCAACTATTCTAAAAATGCCTTTATCATTTAGCGGTTGTAGAAAAGAAGGGTTAGTGCCAGGAATGAACCAAGGTTGACCGAACATAGCTGTTATAGGGGAAATCCCCGGACAAAGAGCTGATCTGTATTTTTGCCACAGTTGCACTGTGAGCTTTAAAAAGGGGGTCTGAATTGTTGAAAAGTACCCGCTCCCTAGGGAGTGCCAAATAACTTCGTATAACTTTTTAGGGTAAATCTCCCGTTTCTCTATTTGTAACCAAGGTGTTGTCATTGATGGATTTGCATAGTAGTGTACTATTCTTAATTGGGAAGCAATATAATATTTTTCGAGATCTGGTAAGTCAAGTCCTCCTATATTGGTGGGTTTAATTAATGTGGCATAATTTATTCTAGCTTTCTTATTCTCCCAAATAAACTCCAATAATTGCTTTTTCCATGACATAAGGTCTTTAGCAGGAATTTCTATAGGAAGGGTTTGGAAAAGATATAAAAATTTTGGCTTTTTAAATTGTTGAAAAAGAGGGACATAATTATTTTTATAAAGATTCATAAGATTTATAGGAATATTGATCCCTAAATATCGCAAAGTAGAGTCCACCCATTTGAAAGGAAATTGTGTCTGTAGAGATGCCTTTTGTGAGGGTGCTACTTCAATCGGATATATTTCCAATTTTTGATAGTTAACCTTAAATCCTGATACCACACCAAAATCCTGAATATGGTTCAATATGATAGATAGAGTACTTTGTGGGTTGGTGATATAGAAAATGATATCGTCAGCATATAGGCTAATTTTAAAATGATTTTGATCAATCTGTATACCGGAAATTGCTAAGTCTTGCCTAATGGCATAGGCTAACGGCTCAATTGAAAGGGCAAAAAGTAAAGGGGAAAGGGGACAACCCTGTCTAGTTCCTCGTTCAAGAATTAAATTTTCTGATCTAAAATAATTTATACAAAGTTGGGCCAATGGTTTTTGATAAAAAGTTTGAATAATATTTTGAAATACAGGACCAAAGTTCATCACCTGCATCAATTCTTGAAGGTATACAGGTTCCACTCTGTCAAAGGTTTTCTCAGCGTCTGTTGATAGGAGGATAGTACTGATTTTATTGATTGATGTGTAGTTTATAATGTTCAATGTCTTTCTGATACTATCAGTTATATATCTACCAGGCATAAATCCCGTTTGGTCGGGATGAATGTATTTCGTTATAATCATGTTAAGTCTAGAGGCTAGAACAGTAGAAAGGAGCTTGAAATCGTGGTTTAAAACTGATATAGGTCTGTAGGAACTTGGATTAGTTCTGCCTTTACCAGGCTTTGGGATTACTATTATTCTAGCCTCCGACCAAGAAGGAGGCATTAGGCCAGTGGTAAGAACTGAGTTCAGTGTCTGATTAAGATGTTCACCTAGTTCAGGAAAAAATTTCTTATAAAGCTCAATCGGGAACCCATCTTTTCCAGGTGATTTATTATTTTTAGTTTTAGACATAGCTCTAGCTAGTTCATCGATAGTAATGGGTTTATCCAGGAAATCCTGATGCTCTTCAGATAATTTAATATTAAACTTAATTTTATTTAGATAGTCCTGAATAGATTGCCTGTCTGGATTAGTAGATGAATATAATTGTTGAAAATAATCATAGAATACTTTAATAATATTTTTAGAAGTTACCTGCATTATACCCTGGGAGTCCCTGATAGCATGTATTATTGTATTTGCTTCTTTTTTGTCTATTCTATGTTTTAAAATCTTAATAGATTTAGAGGTTTTTGTGACATATTTTTGCTTTAAAATCAGTAAATTTTTCTGTACCTTAGATGTCTCCAGTAAGTCTAGTTTTTTCCTCTCTGTATTCAATTTCTTCAGGAGTTTCTTGCCTCCATATTTCATATGCTTTTGTTCTAAAGCTTTGATTGAGATTTGCAAATCACAAATTAATTTTTGTTGTTCTTTTTTATAGAATGAGGCAGTAGAAATTAAGTGACCACACAAGACCGCCTTAAATGCGTCCCACACCACAGCTTGTGTTGTTTCTCCAACTGTATTAAACCTAAAATAGTCAATAATTTTTGTTTTAATCCCCTCACAAATAATATCATTCTGTAACAAAAGTTTATTCAACATCCAGTTTGGTCCTTTTCCATCATTTTGACGCATGCCCAATTTACCTTCTACCCATGCGTGGTCTGACATGGTATAACTACCTAAGTCTGCTTGGGTGAAATGATTTACTAATGAATGGGAAACTAAAATAAAGTCTATTCTGGTGTATATATCATGTGTGTTTGAATAAAAAGTGTATTGTCTAATTCCTGGATTTAAAACTCTCCATAGATCAGATAGGTTGTAAGATTCTAAAAGTGCTGCTAATTCAGTTGTTTTAGAATGTTTTTCAGTTTTGGTGTAAGGTTTATATGTACGATCTAAAGAAAGGTCTACAATATAATTCAAATCACCTCCTAGTATGAGGTTACCTTGTTTAAATTTCATCAGTACTTCCAGGGTCTCTTTAAGAAATTTCAGTTGATTAGAATTAGGAGCATAAAGGGATGCAATAGTAAGTTGTTCCCCGTTCAAAGTCCCTCTAATAAATGTGTATATCCCCAAGGGATCTAGCTTAGCATCAGTACATTGAAAAGGAAACTGTTTAGAAAGTAATATAGCAGTACCCCGTGCTTTAGATGTGCCAGCTGCAGGGAAATGTTGGCTGAACCATTTAGACTTCAGTACCTGTTTCTGTGGGTTTTTCAAGTGGGTCCCTTGTAGGCATAGGATATCAGGATGTTGTTTAGTCCAAAATGATGATACTTTATGAAGTTTGGTTTTGCTGTTTAGTCCCCTAGCATTCCAAGAAACGACATTAAAAATATGAGACATTAATTAAACAGCCTAGTAGGTAACGGTTACACTCAATAAAAAAGAAAAATAAATC
Organism: Gekko gecko; assembly: GCA_029375565.1. Classification (NCBI taxonomy): domain Eukaryota; kingdom Metazoa; phylum Chordata; class Lepidosauria; order Squamata; family Gekkonidae; genus Gekko; species Gekko gecko. Next base: position 207,883,118 of record JAPDNY010000005.1, on the reverse strand, counting down.
TAAACACTTTTGTTAACTGTAATATCCTAAACCCCTATAAACTTATAAATATACCAAAACTTATTAAACCTTGCTAAACTGCAAGGTGTTCTTCCAGACTTCCTAAACAGAAGAAGGGTGAACAATAGAAGTCACCCTAGCTGGAAGAGTCCTACTCTACTGGGAGGAAAATTTCTTTAAACTGTTCCAAATGTAAAATAACTACCCAGCCTCCTCTCCTTATGAATTATAAAACTTTATCTAAGTAACTGAATATTTTTATCAGATCAAATTCCTGCTTCCATATAGTACTACAGCTAAAGTATTAACTATTTTACCAATAAATAGATTTCATTTTATTAAATTACAATTCTGTTAATAAAATAGATTCATGAATAAGGATCTAAACTTATTCCATAAATATCCTAAAATATCCAAAAAACATTTTCTAAGGTCTATACAATAAAAGGTGCTATAATTACTTCTCACGAACAGGATCATCAATATATATATATATATATATATATATATATATATATATATATATATATATATATAAAATATAACATTGAAACTTTTAAATCCTATACCTCTCAACTGCATTTGAAAGGCAATAAGAAAAATGAAATAAGGTAAGACAGTAGTGATTTTTATCTCACTAACTGAATCTAACAAAGAAATAACCAATATTGGTCATAAGCAATGTTCAATACTATATCGTATACATATTTCTCACAAACAGGTTCATCAATATTTTAAAAAGAAGGTCTTAAATGAGCTTAAAATTACAGATCATAATATCATTACTAAAAACAGAAATTAATAATCTTGAGGTGAATCATACATATAGGAGTGAAACTTTTAAATCCTAGACCTATCAATTATAATTGAAAGGCAATATCAAAAGTAAAATAAGGTATGACAGTAGTGATTACATTCTCACTATCTGAATCTATCAAAGAAGACTTCGACCTTGGTCATAAGCAATAAATTTAATACTATATAAAACAAAACAATATATTATTCTATTAGTCTAGTATTCAGAGGGAAGAAATAATAGCTCAATAGTTATTCATATCAAAGATAAAGCACTCCAAATATTACAAAATACTTTTTTAAACCGTTTACATAATGTAGCCTTCAGGGGTGTACAAATGCTTGTTCTTCTTCTGTTGTTAGCTGAAGCCCTAAAGCTGAAATCAGATTCTTCCCAGAAGGAATGTCGAAAGCTTGATGTAAAACTCCATTTCTATAGACTTGAATGTCAGAGTTTGGGCTCCATCGGAACCTGATTTTGGCATGAAAAAGTTTAGTTGCAATGACTTTAAGGCTCCGTCTTTTGTCAAGAGTCTCCGCCGACAAGTCGAGGAGTACTTGAACCTTGGCTTCTTTGTAGAGAAAAAAACCCTGTATGCGTGCTTCTTTAAGGATTCTGTCTCTAGTATTAGGGTATAGAAATTGAGCTAGTATATCTCTGGGTCTGCCTTTCTTAGCCATGGCAAGAGGGCCTAGTCTGTAGGCTTTAAGAATTATAGGAGCCCTCCCCTCCTCCAGTCCCAAGATGGTCGCCAACCATTTAGATATAAACTGTGTCAGTTCTTTACCTTCTTCCATGCCTTCAGGCATCCCTCAAAATTTGAGATTAAGAAGTCTCCAGCGGTTCTCAAGTGAGGTAATGCGAGTTGAATGCTGTTTGTTCGAAGCTTGTAGTGTTTTTATTTCTTCTTGGAGGGTAAGGGTGAGCTCTGCGTTCTGCTCTGCTATCTTCGATGTATCTCTCAAGTCCTTTACTAGTTCATTTAATTGCATCTGCATTGGTTGGATCAGGTCAGCTACCAGAGTACTAAAGGATTTCAAAAGTTCCTCTTTAAGAAGTTTTAAATCGCTCTTAGTCGAAGGTGCTGCATCATTAGCCTCTGCTGGGCTAGTTGAACTGCCTCCAGTTGCCATACTGGCAGTATCAGAATGAGGTAGGCTGGAGGCCCCGGTAGTGGCTCTTCTGGTAAAATAATGTTTTACCGATTTTGTTGAAGTTGTGGATTTTGAAGCTTTCCCCTTAGAAGATTTTCCCATATCTTTTTGGCATTATCCAAGGGAGCAGGATGATTTCAAGTTAGATTTTAGGAGAGTAAAGCCGGGAGCGAGCTCAAAGCACGTCTGCCACACTCCGTGGCTGGCTCCGCCCCCCCCGACAAATCCTCTCCTTCATGGGAGTCTTTTTATATCTCCCCTCTAGAACGGCAGTGGGGAGGGCTCACCATCCCGCCAGAGTAAAAGCTCTCCGTTGACTGGGTACCTCCAGGACAGAGAGATAAGGCACCAGGGAAACAACATATTTAAGCTTCTCTGGTATCAGGAAGTTTGGAACATTGTTAATGTCTCTTTTTCGCTCTACATCAAATAACCTTTGATCATTGATTTTGCTTGATCAAAACCCATTTGCAGGACAAATTCAGGAGAGAAGCCCAAATCCTGCAGATTAATATAAATGGCCTTCTCCCAAGAGGACTGAAAATAGTCTTGCAGGACTAATGCTATTAAACTTCATGGGTTATGAGATAATTTTAACCAATAGTTAATGGAGGCAAGGCTTACCCTAGTCTCTACCTTAATCATGCCTAACTTGAGACGTAAGCTGGCACTGGACACACAGCTTGGCACCTGAAATAAAGCTCTCAGGAATCTTGATTGAATTTTTTCTAATGGGGCGAAGGGGGAGGAGGGGGATCCAAGACATTAATACATTAATTTGGGCAATGTTTTAGCCTGAAATAACCGGAGGGCTGCTGGTACAGACATGCCTCCCTTACAGTGTGCAAATTTAAGAATGGCCTGTGCAGATTTTTGACCAGTAGCTGCAGTATAGTCATGGCGAGTGGTTCTACTCCCTGTGGAGTGAATCATCACCCCAAAGTATCTGAAATAAGATACTTGTTCCATTGATTGTTGGCCATTGATGTTCCAAGACCTTCTTTTCCGACCTTTGCCGAATGCAACAATTTTAGTTTTTTGATAGTTAATCTCTAATAGGGACTCTTTGCAATAATAACTGAATGCCTTAAGCACTCTTTTCAAGCCCACTGGGGTTCTGGACAGTACAACTGTATCATCAGCAAAAAGCAAAGCCGGGGTTTTTCTACTGGCTAAAGAAGGGGGTGGGTGTCAATGAAGCTTATGTTACTGACCAGATTATTAATGTATAAATTGAACAGCACTGGTGCCAGGACACAACCCTGTTTTACTCCTTTAGCTGTATTTACCAGGTTGGAAAGGTTCCCAGTCCTATCACATCTAACTCTAAGAAATGTATTTGTATTAAATATAAAAGTCTAAGATCTATGTTCATAGCTTTCAATTTTACCCACAACAAGCCCCTAGATATGGTATCAAAAGCAGATCTCAGGTCAAGGAAAGCAGCATATAACGAGGCCAACCTACTAGACGCGTATTTCTCTATTAAATGTTGCATAGTTATATAATGACCCAGCACAGATCCTCCCTCCCTGAAACCTGTGTGTTCCAAAACAAGGATATCAGTTTCAATTCTAATAACCTTTATTGGCATAACAACAAGGATATCTTCTTATTCAATCCAGCATTTCAGTTTGTCCAGTAAATGGCTATCATATAATTTGCCTATAATGCTGAGTAGACTTATAGGTCTGTAGTTAGCTGGGTCATCTCTCCTCCCTTTCTTGTAGAATGCTATAATGATTGCCTGCTTCCAGTCCTCTGGAATACATCCTGTTGAATCAATGTATGAGAAAAGTGAGCCTAAAGGTGCTGCCCACCACTCAATGCTGTTCATTAGGAGATCTGAGGGTATATTGTCAATATCAGGTGCTTTTCCTTTCTTTAATTGCTTTATAAGTGCTGTGACTTCTTCTGTTGAAACTGGTAGCCAGTCTGGTAAATCTGATGTTATTTGTAGGTGTAGGTCACATGAACTCTCTGCAAAGATCTTTTGGAAGTAAGATTCCCAAACATCAACCATGATTACTGAGTCTAGAGGAGAGGAGTCCTTGAAGGAGTGCTTGGAAGCCAATTTCCACCCAAAATTGGAGTTTTTATATTTAGCTGCCTGGATTACTTTTCCCCATGTTTCCATTTTATCTGCTTTTCTCTTTTTAGCCAGTTAGTTTGTAGGATTTCTTTGCATTTAAATAGGTTTGATAAAAGAGCTGGGCTTTCTAAGTTGGATGTGGATTTGTAGGCATGGAATGCAGAGATACAGATTCTTTTGGCATCTTGACAGTCCTTGTCAACCCATTTTCTAGAGGAACGTCTAGATTTCTTAATTTGTGATTCTGTGTTTTGAAGTATTAGGGACTTCATTCTTTGAACAATGTTGTCATAGGGAATTAAGGGGTCCTCTCCCTCTGGGCAGTCAATGATGGCTGCTCTATTTGCCATACATTCCTCCTCAACTAAATATTTCAATTTTTGCTCTAATTGGGGTGTCCACTTGGCACGACAGCCTATTTGTTCTTTTGGTATAATCTGTGTCCCAATTTGAGTTTTAAGGTAACTCTCGGGTGATAAGGGGTTAATGCGTAGGAGGAGAGGTAGGTGATCACTCTCTAGGGCAGGTAGGACCTGAAAGCTTTTCACAAATGAAAGCATATTTCTACTAACAAGAAAATAATCAATGGTACTGCACCTGTTTCCCATCATAAATATGAAGCCCCTCTGTGGTTCCATTCAAAATATGAAGGTTTGCCCTTCCAGCCATCCCAACAAAACACAGGCCAACAAAATTTGCTTTAGCATCTTTAGAGCAGCACAGGTAGTGGGTATGGCTTAGGTCATCTTCTGTTGGTATTCTAGTGTCTTTGTAGTTGTCATATAGGAACTGGTCACTAGGACCAATCCTTGCATTAAGATCTCCTCCAATTATAACCATATCTGCTGAGTTACCCATAAAAAGATCTTGTAAGTATTGCTCCAGATTGGCCCAAATTACTGATGTGGACTCTTTTTTCCGATGGAAAGGGAGATAAACATTGACCACTAATATCTGATCTGTGCCTAGTTGAATGAGGACAGCCATTGCTAAATTCTTTAGTGGGTGCAGGACAGTAATCTTTGCTGTGAGGGAGGTAGACACAAGAATGCCCAAACCTCCCATTAGCCTCCCAGGACCCCCTCCATTTGTGGCTCCCATAGTGTATGATTTATATCCATCCATCACAAGATCCATCCATCACAGGCATATCTGTTCGATAGTTTTACAGGACTGAAAAAATCCTCCAGTCTCAATTGCTTGTTTAGAGGAAGAGACCCTTCTTCCTCAAAGGGCACACCTTTTTTTACCCATAGCTAGAGGTGCAGCAGTCAACAAGTTGGAAAGGAAGGGTGATGGGGATAGAAGTCTCTATCTCCTTTTCTTCTCTATTCCTATCATGCCCCACAGTTTCACTTTATATTTCTTTCTTTTGTCAAAACTAAGTTAGGCAGGTAGACAGCTGGGTGGTGAACCCGTGTACTGACCGTATGGTGACTTGCCTGCCTGGTGCGAAGGTAGCGGACATTACGCGTGTTTTAGATAGGCTGGTAGATAGTGCTGGGGAGGAGCCAGTGGTCGTGGTGCACGTCGGCACCAACGATGCGGGGAAATGCAGTTGTGATGTCCTGGAGGAGAAATTTAGGCTGCTGGGCAGGAAACTCAAGGCCAGGACCTCCAAGGTAGCCTTCTCAGAAGTGCTACTGGTTCCATGCGCAGGGCTGGAGAGACAGGCACAGATCAGGAGTCTCAATACATGGATGAGACGATGGTGTAGGGGGGAAGGGTTCAAGTTTGTTAGGCACTGGGATGCTTTTTGGGACAAGAGGGAGCTGTACAAAAGGGATGGTCTCCACTTGTCCCAAGAAGGAACCAGGCTGCTGGTGCTCAAAATCAAAAAGGTGGCAGAGCAGTTTTTAAACTGAATAATGGGGGAAAGCCGACAGATGAAAAGTCTCTGGTTCGGGATGGCTCATCTCAAAGAGATGAAGGGGTAGCTGTTACTTTTGTACAAGGAAATGGATTAAAATTGTCCACTGAGACTGTGGCTAATGATAGGAACTGCCTGGGAAGGTCTCGAGGCAGCAAGGGGAAGGTTGTGGGCTTAACAAGCGTGGGAAACTATAAGTGTTTATACACAAATGCTAGAAGTCTCCGAGGTAAAATTAGGGAGTTGGAATGTTTGGTGTGTATGTGTGGGGGGGAAATAGGCATTGTGGGTATTTCAGAAACTTGGTAGGCTGAGGAAAATCAGTGGGATACGGTGATTCCTGGTTATAAAGTATATCGGAAGGATAGGGGGAAAGGGTTGGAGGTGCGGTGGCTCTGTATGTCAGAGAGGGTATACAGTCCAGTAAGATTGAGAGGGTAAGAGAATTGGATTCGCTTCTGGAAATGCTATGGGTTGAAATAGTGGGTCCAAAAGGAGGCTTAACAGTGGGAGTTTGTTATCACCCACCAGATCAAAAGGTAGAGGAGGATTATAAAATGATGAATGAATTAAAGATAGTGGCTAGACGAAATAACTGTGTCGTAATAGGTGACTTTAACTACCCACACTTTGATTGGGTCAATATGAGTTCTAGTCGGGAAAAAGAGATTGAGTTTTTGACACTCTCAATGACTGTGCTATGGAACAGATGGTCACAGATCCTACCAGGGGAGAGGCGATCCTGGATTTGGTCCTAAGTAACACCCAAGACCTGGTAAAAGAGATGTAAAAGTGATTGCACCACTTGGGAACAGTGACCATAATGTCATTGAGTTTAACATTTGTACAGATAGGGAGTTGCCCAAAAAGACTGACGCAACCACTTTTAACTTTAAAAGGGGTAACTTCTCTGGTATGAGGGGACATGTGAGGAAGAAATTGAAAGGAAGAGTGGAGAAGGTCAAAACCATTGGGGAAGCTTGGAGACTATTTAAAAAGACAATCCTAGAAGCTCAGAAAAAATATATACCGCAGGTTAGGAAAGGCACAAATAGATATAGAAAAAAGCCTGCATGGTTAACAAATAAAGTAATGGAAGCTGTAAAAGGTAAGAAGGATTCCTTTAAGTGGTGGAAAGCTAGTCTCAGTGAGGTTGATAAAAGGGAACACAGACTGTGGCAAATAAAATGCAAGTCTGTGATCAGGCAAGCAAAAAGGGAATATGAGGAGCATATCGCAAAAAACATAAAGGCCTATCTGTCAGGCACTTCAGAAAGTCAGTCAAACACCAGGCTTCATAAGAAGATAGCGTTTATTTGAGCAGCAATTCTAAAGGCACATTAACATTCTATTGTCAGGAATAAAGCACACAAAGGAACATCTATGGATGTATCCCACTGAGCTAACCCCCCTCTTAGCATCTACCAATGGCCACAAAGTCCGCGTGCGGGAACTAGGTGCGAAAGTTGTTTAAGCCATAAAGGGGCCCAGCTGTCCACACCGGAGAAATCGAAACCGTAGGACAAGGCCGTTTGGTTCAGATAGGAGATAGCCCAGGCTGGGAATCACACTGTAACCTAGGCAACCAACCCACCTCCCACATTCCAAGCATGAGAAGTTGCAGACCATCTTACCCTCCTTTCCTCCCTCACATCTTATGGCAGGATCACCTGATATTCTGCCCCTCTGATGATAAACCCCCACCCTTCGGCTTTAAGGGTACAGCCTGTGAAATCTACGGATTAACCGGGGGGCCCGAACATTTTCTGCCCTCACCCATTCTCTCTGTTCAGGCCCAAAGTCCACCCACTCAATAAGATAATACAGTTGGTTTCTAGAAATCTTCGAGTCCAGGATCTCATAGTGCGGTTCCCCCCCCACCATCAGAGGGGGGGGGAGCAGGTCTCTTCGGTCTACATTCGTTTTCCGCAGGCGAGCGTCTTAAAAGTCTGAGGTGGAATACAGGATGAATAGATCTCAGTGATTTAGGCAGTATTAGTTCAACAGTTACATTATTTAAAACACGTTTGATTTCAAAAGGTCCAATGTATTTCCACCCTAGTTTTTTGCTCGGTTGCACCCCCTTCAGGTTCTGCGTGGATAGATACACGAACTTCCCGGGTTTCGGGGTCCATGTTGTGTCCCGTTTCTTGTCAGCGTGCTCCTTGTAAGCCGATTTAGCATCCTCCAAAGTTTTGGCTAGGAGCGGCCATGCCTGCTGGAGTTTTTTCCACCAATCCCCCGCCTGTGGCAAAGTCGGTGAAGCCAGGAAAGGAAGTGGCGGGGCTTCATAACCACGTACAGCCATAAAAGGGGACATCCCTGTAGATGCATGACACTTGTTATTGTAACAGAATTCTGCCAGGGGCAATAACGATTCCCAATCGTCCTATTGGAAGTTAGTAAAACAACGCAAGTACTGTTCAAGAGTTTGATTCACCCGTTCCGTTTGTCCATCAGTTTCCGGGTGATATGCACTGCTCAACGCTTTCTCTACCCCCAGTAATGCCATCAATTCCCCCCAAAACTGAGAAACGAACTGAGACCCCCTGTCTGAGACCACCTTCCCAGGAAGAGTGTGGAGTCTAACGACGTGTTGCAGAAACGCCTTTGCCAGTTTCTTTGCAGAGGGGATGGACTTAAAGGGAACAAAATGTGCTTGTTTGGAAAACGTGTCGACCACCACCCATATTAGAGTTTTCCCCCCACTTGGAGGTAAATCAGTGATAAAGTCCATAGATACAACCTCCCAGGGGCGGGGCGGGGTCGGCAGTGGTTGCACGGGTCCAGGTGGCTTCCCGGGGCGATGTTTACTCATGAGGCACATCTGGCAGGCTTGCGTAAACAAAGACAAGTCTTTTCTCATCCCTGGCCACCAAAATTGTCTCTGAAGCAATTGCAGTAATTTAACAAAGCCGGTGTGACCCGCTAGTTTAGAACCGTGCGCCCATCCCATAACCTCCCCCCGCAGGGAAAGCGGAACAAAAAGCTTCCCGTTTTTCCGCCAGCAACCTTGTTCGTCACTCGCCACCCCGTCCTCCTTTGCTAGGGAGGCGCGGTCGGCCTCAGACAGTTCTGACGCGAACTTCAGTTCCCAGGGGGAAGCGAGGGGGAGTGGAGGCGGGGTCCTGGCTTTGCTACAAGTCATCACCAACCCTCCCAGTTGCGAGGGCGTGAACACCGAGTCTCTGACCACCTCCCTCTTGCTGTCATGTTGCGGAAGGCGAGACAGGGCGTCAGCCAGCGAGTTTGCCTTCCCTGGGAAATGGTGCAATGTGAAGTCAAATTTGGAAAAGAAGTCGGCCCACCGCAGTTGTTTTGCGTTCAGGGACCGCGGCGAGCGCAGCAACTCAAGGTTTTTGTGATCGGTCCAAACCTCGAACGGCACTCTTGCCCCCTCTAGCCAATGTCACCAGGTGGAGAGGGCCAACTTTATTGATCCTGCTTCCTTCTCCCACACTGACCAGTTCCGTTCCGTGTCATTAAACTTTTTGGACACATAGGCAAGGGGGTGCAACCTCCCATCCTCACCCTCTTGCAAGATGCCCCCCCCCATAGCGACGTCCGAGGCGTCAACATGCGCTATGATTTTTTTCGACTTGTTGGGGTGCGCCAACACCAGCTCAGATGTGAACAGGGTTTTTAACTGTTCGAACGCCCGTTGGCAGTCAGCAGTCCAGTTCAATTTGGCCCCTGGCCAGGTGCTCTCGGGGCCTTTCCCTTTTGTCTTAAGTAGGTCAGTGAGGGGCAGGGCTACTTGTGCGAAATTCGATAAAAACGATCTGTAAAAATTCGCGAATCCTTGGAATCCTTGGAGTTGCCTCCGCATTTTGGGGGGTTCCCACCCCACCACATCTTGGACCTTAACGAGGTCCATCTCAATGCCCCTCTGTGAGATGCGGTAGCCCAGGAACAAGATCTCCGACCGATGGAATTCGCACTTAGAAAGTTTGGCAAACAGTTTGTGCTTGTGCAACGTCTGGAGTACTTCCCTAACGAGTTTCACGTGTGATTTCATGTCGGGGGAGTACAGTAAAATGTCATCAAGGTAAACAAGGACCCCCTTGAAGAGATGGAGGACCCTGGGCAATTCGCGGCAAAATGGCCCGCTTATCCGCACTTTGGACACAGCCCTTGCTTCATCCGGCTCTCGCACGTCCCATCTTTCGGCCGTTGAGCGGGGTTCGCCTGCTGGCCCTTTGGCAGGGCAACGTTGGGTTGGGTCGTCTTCCCTAAGGCTGCTGCATCATCCAGCTTGATGGCTTTCAATCGAGTCTCCGTAGCTGCTGCTTCTTTCATCCAGCTCGACAAGGTTTCCGGGTCTCTTCCTCGCATAATCATGCGACGGATCTCCGGGTTCAGGCCCAGGCGGTACTGTTAGGTGAGTACTCCATCGGGCCAGCCCCAGATCTTGGCAGCGTGTCTTCGGAACTCCGCCGTATACTCTCTAACGGACTTCGTCCCCTGGCAAACGGCGCAAAGGAACGCCCGGGCGGCCTTGTTCGCGTTAGCATCCTCGAACTGGTCTTTCATCGCCCACATAAACGCATCCACTTCCCTCAACTCGCGCCCTGTCTTCCTGGTGTAACGCAACGTACCAGTCGGCCGCAGCATCCTTCAGGTGGGAGGCTATGGCGTCCACTATCTGTTCTTCATTTGGGAAAAGGTGGCCCCAGTTCTCAATGAACTTCTCCGCCCTTACCAGAAAAAAGGAGAATTTCTCGGGCGTACCATCAAAAGTGGCGTCCAACAACTCAGCTGGATTCGGAAACATGGGTCCCCAACCCCTTGGCATCCTTGGTGGCCCTGACTCCGGTGGCCCCGCAGGTGGGGGCCCCACTGGTTGGTCCGGAGGTGCCCCAGGTTGCCCCAGCACATTCCCGGGCGGCAGTCCAGCTGGCAGGGGCAAGGGTCTCTGTGCTTGTGGCCCCACGGGGTCTGGGGGTTGCCTCCATTTCTTCCCTTATGCCATCCGAAATCATTTTCGGGATTCAAGACAAGGACTCGTCTATGAGGCGTAGGAGTCGATCCTGACTGGGATCTCCACTCCATCTCCAGCTTCCCACGGTCCTTTCCAAGTCTCTGGTATCAGGGTGGGTTTCTTCTTCCCCCTCCGCCGTGCTCAGGCGATAGACTGATCTCTCAACCCGACTCTCCCGGACCGATGCTTGAGGGGTGAGGAACCACGTCTCATGCATCTCTGCGAGCGGCTTTGTCCAGTCCCGCCGTTTTCGCGGTCTGGTCGTCACTGCCGCATACGCTCCCCCATACGGTTCTCTGTAGAGCCCTCCCAGGTCGTAGTTGGGGCCCCATGGCGCTGGGGCACTGGAAACCGGGACCACAGCCGGGGTCGTGGGCACAGTAGATGTCGGAACCTTCTCCTCCTCCGAGGTTGGTGTCGGGGTGGTGTCTTCCTCGTCACTCATCTCTGTGAGAGAAGTGCAGTGTAGAACCGATCCCGATCGAAGATGATTCCTGACAATCTGTCAGGCACTTCAGAAAGTCAGTCAAACACCACGCTTCATAAGAAGATAGCGTTTATTCGAACAGCAATTCTAAAGGCACACTAACATTCTATTGTCAGGAATAAAGCACACAAAAGAACATCTATGGATATACCCCACTGAGCTAACCCCCCCTTAGCATCTACTAATGGCCACAAAGCCCGCGTGCGGGAACTAGGTGCAAAAGTTGTTTAAGCCATAAAGGGCCCAGCTGTCCACACCGGAGAAATCGAAACCGTAGGACAAGGCCGTTTGGTTCGAATAGGAGATAGCCCAGGCTGGGAATCACACTGTAACCTAGGCAACCTACCCACCTCCCACATTCCAAGCAATACTTTCCTCCCTCACATCTTATGGCAGGATCACCTGACACTATCACATAAATGTCACATAAATGCTTCATCTATTAGAGCACTGGGGTGCCAGGTGGGTGTTGACCACAATATCTCTCAGGCAACCCCCTGGGTCTGGGCCTCAATTTAGACTGGGGCTCAGGGTCACTCTGGTAGCGTGCTTCCCTTATCCTGAGTCCCCTTCGTTTACAGAGCCTGCCAGCTCAGCTTAGGAGAAACAAGGAGGGCACATAAACAGTCTCTACTGCCCAAAGACTTGTTCAGACTCCCGGCTTATAAAACATAAAGGTTTATTCAAAACAAATAAAAACAAATAAGGGGGAGTTGTGGAATAAAACAGACAATAGACAAAACTGATCCTAATCTATCCTAGCTACTATACACATACGGTTTGTTGATCCTTTCTCCCTAAATGTCCGGCTCCTTCTAGCTTGGCCGCTTGCTTCAGGGTTCACTCAGAACTTGAACCACACCTTCCAGGTCTCTTAGCACTGCCAAGACTCACTTGCTTGCAGACACTGGCTGTCCTCTGAGCAGCTCCTGCACCCGGACTATACCTCATGGTGAGCAGTTCAGGAAGGCATTCCTGGCATTCGTCAAGTTGTTGAGAATCTCCGGTCTCACAGCTTCCTCAGAACGCGTAGATGTACGTGTGTCCACACAAGTCCATCGGTTCCTTTGGTTCGCCCCTTCCTGCTTCTAGGACTGGATTCTTATTTTTTACTTCCCCAATCCCTGTCCTAGACTAATTAGGGATTGCTGCCTTGACCCAGCTGTCTCCCATTTGCTTAGCTTGCTGGACGTGCTGATCCTGACTAAACATACAGGCCTCTTATCTGTAACGATCCTGTGAATCAGTATCTCTGGCATGGCAAGGCCAACAATAAAACTTTCTTCAAATAAATTAGAAATAGAAAGCCAGCCAGGGAGGCAGTGGGGCCCTTGGATGACCAATGGGTAAAAGTAGTGAAGGATGATAGGGAAATGGCTGAGAAGCTGAATGCATTTTTTGCCTCTGTGGAAGAGGAAAAGTGCTTGCCCACTCCAGAACCACCGATTTCAGGAGGGGGTTTGAAAGACCTGAATCAGATTGCGGTGACAAGAGAGGAAGTTATCCGACTGATGGACAATTTAAAAACTAATAACTCACCAGGCCCGGATGGCATTCATCCGAGAGTTCTGAAAGTACTCAAATGTGAACTTGTGGATCTCCTGACAAAAATATGTAATCTTTCTTTAAAATCTGCCTCCATTCCTGAGGACTGGAAGGTAGCTAATTTCACTCCCATCTTTAAAAAGGGCTCCAGGGGAGATCCAGGAAATTACAGGCCAGTCAGTCTGACATCGATACTGGGCAAGTTGGTGGAAACTGTTATTAAGGAAAGAATTAGCAGGCACATTGATGAACAAAAACTATTGAGGCAGACTCAGCATGGGTTCTGTAAGGGAAGATCTTGTCTCACTAACCTGTTAGTGTTTTTTGAGGGAGTGAACAAACATGTGGACAAGGGGGACCCAATAGATATTATTTACCTTGACTTCCAGAAAGCTTTTGATACAGTTCCTCATCAAAGGCTCCTGAGTAAGCTCAATAGTCATGGGATAAAAGGACAAGTCCTCTTGTGGATCAAAAACTGGCTTATAAATAGGAAACAGAGAGTGAGTATAAATGGGAAACTTTCTCAGTGGAGGGTGGTAAGCAGTGTGGTACCACAGAGATCAGTACTCAGTCTGATGCTTTTTAACTTGTTTCTTAACTATTTGGAATTGGGAGTAAGCAGTGAAGTGGCTAAATTTGCAGTTGACATGAAGTTGTTCAGGGTGGTGACAACCAGGGAGGATTGTGAGGCACTCCAAAGGGATCTGTCAAGGATGGGTGAGTGGGCGTCAACATGGCAAATGGGATTCAATGTGACCAAGTGCAAAGTGATGCACATTGGAGCCAAAAATCCTAAATATAAATACACGTTGATGGGGTCTGAACTGGCAGAGACGGACCAAGAGAGAGATCTTGGAGTCGTAGTAGATAACTCAATGAAAATGTCTAGACAGTGTGTAACTGCAATAAAGAAGGCCAACGCTATGCTGGGGATTATTAGGAAGGGAATTGAAAACAAATCAGCCAGTATCATAATGCCCCTGTATAAATCATTGGTGCAACCTCATTTGGAATACTGTGTACAGTTCTGGTCGCTGCATCTCAAAAAGGATATTATAGCATTGGAAAAAGTGCAGAGAAGGGCAACTAGAATGATAAAAGGGTTGGAACATCTTCCCTATGAAGAAAGGTTAAAACGCTTGGGGCTCTTTAGCGTGGAGAAACAACAGCTGAGGGGTGACATGATCGAGGTTTATAAGATTATGAATGGGACTGAGCAGGTTGAGAAAGAAGTACTTTTCTCCTTTTCTCACAATACAAGAACTCGTGGGCACTCCATGAAATTGCTGAGCAGTCGGGTTAGAACAGATAAAAGGAAGTACTTCTTCACCCAAAGAGTGATTAACATATGGAATTCACTGCCACAGGAGGTGGTGGCAGCTACAAGCATGGACAGTTTCAAGAGGGAATTAGATAAACATATGGAGCAGTGGTCCATCAGTGGCTATTAGCCACAGGGTATAGATGGGAACTCTCAGTATGGGGCAGGTGATGCACTCTATTCTTGGTGCTGGAGGGGGCAGCAATGGGAGGGCTTCTAGTGTCCTGGCCCCACTGCTGGACCTCCTGATGGCATGTGGTATATTTTGGCCGCTGTGTGACAGAGTGTTGGACTAGATGGGCCATTGGCCTGATTCAACATTGGCTTCTCTTATGTTCTTATGTAAGTTGATTAAGTTCTGTAATTTCTAATTCGTCCTCTTTTAGTTCTTATCTTGCACTGGAGCACTCTAGATAACGAGGTCGCTGCCTTAATTAGCCAGCTGCTGTTACAATGGAAGTTACTAGAGCAAAAAACACCGAGCAGGATAGAGAAATAGCAAAAAGTTTCTAAGCTCTAAAACATACACTGGAACAAATCCAAAAGAGCAGGTTTTTTCAGCAAGAGCACTATCTTAATGAGCCTGCTGTTGCCACATCAGACATAAAAGGGCAGGAGACACTGAGTAAAGTAATAAATTTGCAGAATGATTTGTCAAAACTCCAGGTTGGCATTTAACCACTCCGTCTTGAGCTTGTAGCTCAGAGACAGCTTTGCAATAAATCATCTATAAATCCCGTCCTTATTTAAGTTGATAGTAAACCTTTTTAGAAGTCCATGGAGCACCTGGAGTTTGTCTGCCTTGACCAACGCCCAGCCAGAAGTCCTCGCAGAGGGAACTCACCAGCACTGCAGCCACGCAGAAAAGGAGACAGAAGTTGTGCACTGAAACTGGCCTTTGTCCTTCCTTTTGTTCAGCCTTCCTGAACTTCAGTTTGTGCATTCCAGGGACCACTTACCAAACCTCAGGCAGAGACCACCAGAATGTTGGAGAGACAATTATCAGAACAGTGAGGTATCTTGGGGGATCCACTGTGATTCCAAGAGATCTCCAGTTTGGCGACCCTAGAAAGAGAGAAGGAAGCAGGAAAAGGGAAGAGGATATTGCAGGTTTCAGGAAAGGGAAAGAGGAAGTAGTGGGGGAGGGAGAAATGAGACGCCTCCAACAAGTTGTTGCAAGTTCTCACTTGTCTATATACTAATAGCCAAGTTGACTAAATCTGAGGATACTTAAATCTGGTGATTGGAGCTGTGAACAGGCAAGACAGATCTTTCTGCAAACCTGAAAAAGGCCTTGGGTTTACAGAAAAAAGTGAAATCTTTTTTTTTTAAAAAAGGGAAAGTCTAAGAACCCTAAAACAGTAGCTTTAGCAAGTAGATTCCCTCAGGGGCTTTTGCTAGAGAATCACAGTATTCCAGGTTTGGTTCTGTCTGCAAAAGGTAGGGGGAAGGGCCCTTTCCAGGCCTATTTTGGTCTTTGTGGGTGGACTCATTGAGGCCAGGCCAAGCTAGGGCTGCCAACTCTGGGCTGGAAAATTCTTGTTAGATATTGTAGTGGAGTCTGAGGAGGACAGGTTTGGGGAGGGGAGAGGCCTCAGCTGGATATTATGCCATAGAGTCCACCCCCCAAAGCAGCTATTTTCTCCAGGGGGATGGATCTCTGACTTCTGGAGTTCAGCTGAAATTCTGGGAGATCTCCAGGTCCCACCTGGACATTGGCAAACCTAGGCCCGGCAGCAACTTCTGGGTGCCTTGATGCCACCTGACTTGCATGACTCTACTAGGCCTGGCTGCTTGCTATTGTCCAACAGCAGCCACTGTATAAAAGCCAGTGTGTTATAGTGCTTCAAGCTTCAGAGCAGGGTCTGAGAGACCCAGGTTTGAATTCCCATGTTGCTGCGGAAGTTCACTAGGTGATTTTGTACCAGGCACATACTTTCAGTCTAACCTACCTCACAGGGGTGTTGTGTGGATAAAAAGGGGAGGAGAATTATGTAAGCTGCTTTAGTCCCCACTGTGGGGTAAAAATGAAGTAAACAAATAATAAATTTAGCTGAAGTTGGTAGGTAGATAAAAGGTAGATTGGTAGATGACTGAGGAGAGAATGAGGCTGGGGAAGGGGAAAGGATATGGGGGTTGCCAGGGGGAGTACAAGAGGAAATAATGTGTGGAGGGGGATAGAGGGGGAAATGAGATGCCACCCCACAAGTCCTTGAGAGTTCCCTACCATGCAAGTGGGCCTAGCCCAGTGGCTGGCACCACAAAACTGGTCCATAGTTTTCCTGGGGAGAGGGAAAGCTTAAGACAGCCTGGGGAGAGTGGAGATTGAGGACGGCAGAGACCTCAGAAGGATATAATGCCATGGACTCCACCCTACAAAGCAGCTTTTCCTCCAGGGGAACTAGGGTTGCCAACCTCCAGGTGGGGGCTGGAGATCACCTGGAGTTACAGCTGATCTCCAGATGACAGATCTCAGTTCCCATGGAGAAAATGGATAAAATAAAATAAGCTCACCAAAGAAAACCACTATTCTGTTACTTTAACACACTTGGTTGTACTTTTTATAATATTTATAATGCACATTTCTTATGTTACACAACAATCATCCTTAGGTAAAGTACATGCCATAAACATAGGTGAAGCCAGTAGATAATGATGTGGGTACAATACAAAATCTTGATGTAAATATTCTTGACACTGTTCTGGCTATGTTCCTGGAATATTTTCTCTTCAAGGCATCTTGATAGAGCTATGAAATGGAAAAGCAGACTAAAAAGTCTTCATTTTTCAAGCTCCTAAATAGCATTTATCACTCCGTTTAAAAACATGTTAATCCAAGGAATACAAGAGAGAGAGAACACGCTTTCCTAGGATAACAAGCGGTTTCGGATATCTTTATCAACTCTGTCTCTCTGTTGGTGTTAATCACCAATCTCTTGAAGGAGCTGTTTTAAAAAACAAAACATGTCTTATGTCAATATAGGAACAATTGACCTTCATTTCCCCGAGAGAAAAAGAACAAACACTCATCACTGCAGGAATGACAATAATGTGGATCAACACGACGTCTCTCTAATGTCTTCCCAAAGCTCTTAGTGACATACCCTCTTACTGATTCTTAAGGAGAAATGCAGACATGAGATTTTAAAGGTACGGTTGCTTGCTAACTATATGTTAGTTCTTAAAGAAACATCATTTTTTGATCTTGAAATATAGAAATCAACATACAGTTGAAGAAACTGATACTAATAATGTATATAAAATACATCATAGTAGTATAACAGACTCACAGGTACCACTGATTCATTTTAAAGATACAGTTGCTTGCTAACTCTGTATTAGTTCTTGAAGAAACACATGGGTTTTTTTTTTGAGAGTACAGAAATCAACATAAAGAAATCTGCATACAGTTAAAGAAACTGATATTAATAATGTATATCCAATGCATCATGATAGTATACCAGACTCACAGGTGCCACTGACTCTGTGCTGGCATTTAATCCCCTAGGTGATAAGGTCTGTAGTTTATGAATCCAAAAACTTTCTTGCTGCAGAAGGACCCTTGAGATACCTTCCTTGATATAAGGCTTTGGTTGATACTTATATAATACAAAAAGCTGAGATCTTTAATGGTATACTGTGTGTTTTTAAAATGAGAGAACATTGGTGCTTCTGGAGTTTCTCTTTCCAAGTGAGATTTATGTTCAATATTCTTACCTTAAAGGCTCTTAAAGTCATCCCCATTTCTGACAAGAGCATTTTGCTGTGTATGCAATTTGATTTGTGTTGCAATTTGAAAAAGTTTTAAGTCTGATTGTTTCTCTATTGACCGGATTAATAAATTCCTTAATGGAAAGCATAAATTCACATGCTGCACATTGTCCACATTTTACTTCACATTTGACAAAGTGGAACATGCAATACCCTCATGAACCTCAGGGAGGAGACAGAGATCTACAGCTTGCTTTTTTTCTACTCTTTAACAAGATTGGTTCAGCCTGCTGAGCTCCTAGCAGTACACCGCAAAAAAGCAGGATGATCATATCTTGCCTCCCCCCACCCCAGATTTGAGAATTTCCATGATCAGACGTCACTGTTTGAAAACCTTTAGGTAAAGTCTTTTTGTATAACAACTACCCAAATGAAGGAAGGTATGTCAGTGCTGCAAAACCAGAAGGATCATTCAAATGACAATTCCAGAGCGCAAATGAAATAAACATTGTTAGTCTTTAAGATGCCACTGGATATTTGTTTTATTTTGCTACAACAGACTAACATGGCTACCCTTTGTAAGTCCAAGAAAGTCGTGTTTGTCAGATGTAGCAAAAATTAACAGGCCTCTCTTGGCATCTTGAAGGCGAGCAACATTTTATTTCAGCATAAGTTTTTATTGATTTATTTCTTTAAAATATTTACATGCCTGCTTTTGCCTGAGCATCTCAAGAGAAAGGGAACCTACTTATATGCATGCATGACTGATCAAATGATACCATGTGGATCATGAATCCCAGCCTGAGACCCTATGATTTCACGTTCAAGCTGAAAGTCTTTGAACTGTAATCATGGGAACTCTCAACTGGGCTGAGATGGAAAGATCCTGTTTTTGCTGTGCACACAAGAGGGTTGTAGTGGGTTAAAGGTAAAGGTAAAGGTTCCCTTGCTCGAAAGCCAGTCGAATCCGACTCTAGGGTTGTGGTGCTCATCTCCGTTTCAAAGCCGAAGAGCCAGCGCGGTCCAAAGACGTTTCCGTGGTCATGTGGCTAAACACCAAGGTGCGGTGTGGCTAAACACCAACCCCACCCTCTCCAGGCTCCACCCTTCAAATCTCCAGGAATTTCCCAACCTGGAGTTGGCAACCCTATATCCTCCCCAGCCAAGCATCAACCTGCCATTACCTGCCCCTCTGATTTCAGCTTTTCATCTCCTTGCCCCTCCCTCCTGGAGAGCAGTTGTGATTCTGAGTGATCTCCACCCTTCACCTGGAGATTGGCAACAGTGGTTCCCCAGGAGGGAATGGCTGGTTGGGAGGGTGGAATCTATGGCATCTTACCTCTCTGAGGTCCCACCCCTCAAATCTCCAGGAATTTCCCAACCTGGAGTTGGCAACCCTATCTCCTCCCCAGCCAAGCATCAACCTATCTTTATTTCCCCCTCACTCTTCAGCTTTCCATCTCCCCACCACCACCTGCAGCCTCTGCCGTGCTCTGAAGCCATGACTGCCCTGTCACAATGGCTATCATAGGGGTGGGGCATCTCAGCAGGGTATAAGGACGCAGAGTCCACCATTTTCTCTAGGGGAACTGATCTCTGCCATCTGGAGAGCAGTTGTAATTCTGAATTATCTCCAGCCCTCACCTGGAGACTGGCAACAATGGTTTCCCAGGAGGAAAAGTAGTCTTTCTCTGCAACGGGGACCAAAGCAGCTTACATCATTCTCCTCTCCCCCTTTTGATTAGCACAACAACCCTGTGAGGTAGGTTAGGCTGAAAGTCTGCGACTGGTCCAAAATCACCCACTCAGCTTCTACAGCAAGAACCTGGATCTAGCAGACCATGCTCTGGAGCACTTACTGCTACGCCTAGGGTAGACAACCCCCAGGTGGAGCCTGAGGATCACCAGGTATCACAACTGAACTCCAGACAACAGATCCCCCCCCCGGGAGAAAATAATTGCTTTGGAAGGTGGGCTTTATGGCATTCTGTTCAGCTGAGGCCTCTCCCCTCCCCAAACCCTGGCTTCCATACTCTACCAGAAAATCTCCAGGAATCTCCCTACCTGGAGCTGGCAACCCTAGTCTGAACTGGCCTCAATGAGTTCCTCACAAAGGCCTGCAAGGGTTTCCTTCCTTTGTCTTAACCAAGCTTGGTTGCCTACTGTGGCGAAACGGGCTCTAGTTTACAACTCAGCTGTTTGCTTCCCACCCTCGTTCTGTGGGTGTATCTCACTCCTTAAGTTCGCAGCCACCACTCAATGAATTGTCACTGCCTTTTTAGAGGGACAGTGAGATCCTTCTGGCCGAATCTCCCTATTTGGAAATGGAATCCCCAATCTTTGGGGGATCCCTGAAAAGTTGGCAACCCAAGGGTCTGCCCTTTCCTTGTTTCCTTGGGCTACCCCGTCCCCTTGTTATTATGCAGAGCGGGGGAGACTATGTGGTCAGAGCACAATACAGATTATTAGCCCAAATAAAAGAATTTATTTAACTATTTACACAATTATGGAGCACACATACACTAAATCAATAAGGCAGAAACTGTAGGAGTAAGCACACATTATGAAATCCTATCCTGAGCCAGCCTTGGCTGGGAGGGCGGGGTATAAATTTAATATATAAATAAATAATAAATATGAACCAATAGGGCATAAATCAACAGGGGTTAAACGCAATCCTCTTTCCCTACACACAATACCTCTGGAGGTTGTGGGCTCAGGATACAATCTCTCCTTGGACTGGCCTCTGGATCTGCTTCCCCAAGAGAGCAGAGAAACTTCCATTCATTCCCTAGTCCAGCCGACTGTGGAGTGGCTGAATTTCTGCTGCCTCCCAGGATTCCCCCACGTCTGTGGCTTGTGGCCTGGACAGCCTCCTCAGCACAGGCAGCAGGAACATTTCCTAACCTCCTGTAGGACGAAGACTGCCTCCTCCCTGGATGGGCCGAAGTCTATATTGATACTGCCCTGCCCCTTGGGACAGTCTCTCTTTTCCTGCACTTTTTGGCCTGGGGCAGCTGGGAACTTTAGCTTCGGGAGCCTCTCCCCACATACACCCCCACGTCTCAAAGCAATTGGACCAATGGGCCTAATTCTGTGGGCACCCAAACAGGTTACCTCCATTACTGCCATTGTTTCCAATGGGGAAACCCAGCCAGCAGCACTTAAGGCAGGCATGCAGAAAAGGGCAACTGCAATAATAAGAGGAGGACATTTTCCCTATGAAGAAAGGTTATCACGTTTGGGGATCTTAGCTTTGAGAAACAGTGACTGAGGGATGACATGATAAGAGGTTTACAAGACTATGCATGGGATAGAGCAGGTAGAGAAAGAAGTACTTTTCACCCTTTCTCACAAGACAAGAACTTGTGGACACGCAATGAAATTGCTGAGCAGTCAGATTAGAAGTTAGAAAAGATTAAAGGTTTTTTGGTTCTTACAGGTTTAAAACTTTAAAAAAGTTCTGCTGGTTGCTGTTGCTTGGGGGGGGGTACGTTTTTTTCCTGTCTGCTCCAGCCTCCATACATTTGTCAAATTCCATCTGGAAGCTGTTCATGCCAGCCACCACCACCACCACCACCACCTCCTGAAGCAGTAAATTCCATGTATTAATCACTGTTTGGGTGAAGAAGTACATCCTTTCATCTGCATGTGCCCTTTTCTGCATTTTCCCCAGTGCTATAAATATTCTTTTGGAGGTTGCACCATCAATTTATACATATATAAATGTTGTTCCTTTTGGTCTTTTGGGGTTTCTGTATGGCACTGTGGCATGCTTGCACTGCCACAGTGCCACTTGTTCTGGAGTGTTCCACTTGTTCTCATGGCAAACAAGCACCTTCCAAGACAGTTCACTTTCCTTGAGATTCTCTGGGAGAGTCTGACTGCTGGGTGGCTGCCTGCTTGCCTGCCTTAAGTGCTGCTGGCTGGGTTTCCCCATTGGAAACAATGGAGGTAATGGGGGTAACCTGTTTGGGTGCCCATAGAATTAGGCCCATTGGTCCAATTGCTTTGAGACGTGGGGGTGTATGTGGGGAGAGGCTCCTGAAGCTACCCGGAAAGTTTGGAGCCTCTCCCTCAAACCCCCTCCTCCCCAGAGCTACTAACAACACCGTGGGAAGAAAGTAACTTTTTTCCCACCATAGAGAACAATGGAGGGAATAGGGGCAACCTATTTGGGGGCCCATAGAATTGGACCCCTTGGTCCAATGTTCTTGAAACTTGGTGGGTATCTTGGGGAGAGGCTCCATCAGCTACCCTGTGAGTTTGGAGCCTCTCCCTCAAAACCCCTCCCTCCATCCCCCAGAATATACCCTATGTTTTCACCATTGACTTCAACGGCCCATAGGATATAATGGAGCTGAAATTGACATTCGGCTGCCTGAAAGACTCCCGGGACACCGGCTGGGGGCGGGCCTTGGCGCCTGAGCTCCCGAAGCTGTGCTCTGGTGCGCTCCCCCCCCAAAAGGCCCCTGCACACCCCTATGAATGGATCCCACTTTTCTTGCCTCCCTCTACTGCAGCCCAGACTACCCCTGATATGCAGCTTCCAGGGCCACAAGGACCATTTGGGGGTGGGGTATTTTGACAGGCAAGGAATTTGTGTTCTTCAGGCAGAAGTCTTTCTGTGGAAATGCTTCAGTGGATCCAAGCCTCTGCCTGGCCACACATAAAAAGACAATAGGAAAACAACCTTATTTCATTGCTCAGTAAAAGCACTAAATTCTATAAGGAACAGGATAAAAACAAAACCACTCAAGGGTGCAGTCCACAAACAGTGCACACACACACTCGAGCCAGTGGATTGGCTCTAACCAATTGTTCTGCTGGTGAGAAAACTTGGAGATCTGCCAACTCCAGGCTGGGAAATCTGTGGCTGGACCCTGTGGTATATGGACCCTGGGAAAGGAGCTCTGTAGGGTTGAAATACCATAGACTCCACCCTCCAGAGTGTCAGGTTCAAAAGCAAGTAGATCCAAGCATTCTTAGGACCAAGAAAGGCTTTATTGGAATACAGTGCTAAAACCCACAGTGAAACGGTTATTGTCAGGAATGGCGGGAGACGCTGCACAAGCATGGTTATAGTGTGATGCAAAATAGCGACTAGCAAATGAACTTCAAGCGCATGCATGCTTGGGAAACTCCCAGCGGGAGAGTTACTTAATAGGCGGGGGACGACTCCCTCCTCCCCTCGGCTTCACAGAAATGGAAAATTCTCATAGACTTAAGAATAGCCCAAAGCCTGCATTCAAGGCCACTGTGATAACACTGGGCGGCAGAGAAGAAGCTCCCACGTTACAGCCAGCATACCTATGCAAGCGCAGAAGCAGGGACAAGATAGGGAACACAGAACAATGGACTCAGTGTGAAACATTAAACAAACCATTACTGACACAGAGCAGCTGTTTACTCCAGGGGAACTGACCCCTAAGTCTGGACATCAGTTGAATTTCTGGAATTCCAGGCCTCACCTTGAGGTTGTAGCTTGTTAGGAAAACAACTGTGATATAAGAATGGAGTCGTGGTTTAAACATTTAGAGAAAAATATTTTTTTTGTGTCCTGTGTATAA
The DNA here is from genome assembly GCA_029375565.1 of Gekko gecko. NCBI lineage: Eukaryota > Metazoa > Chordata > Lepidosauria > Squamata > Gekkonidae > Gekko > Gekko gecko. The sequence goes on along the minus strand of JAPDNY010000005.1, from coordinate 207,859,588 downwards.
CAAATCATTAGAGTAATTTCCTTTACAAAGCATTAAAGTCATTTCCCTTGAAGTAAAGTAAAGGTAAATGTAAAAGTTCCTTTGCTCGAAAACCAGTCGAATCCGACTCTAGGGTTGCAGTGCTCATCTCCGTTTCAAAGCCGAAGAGCCAGTGCTGTCCAAAGAGGTTTCCGTGGTCCTGTGGCCGGCATGACTAAACACCAAGGCGCATGGAACACTGTTACCTTCCCACCGAAGTGGTACCTATTTATCTACTTGCAATTTCTTGCTTTCGAACTGCAAAATGTTGGCAGGAGCTGGAACTAGAGACGGGAGCTCACTCCGTCATGAGGCACTCTCGGGTCTCGAACTGCTGAACTACTAACCTTCCACAGCCTGCAGTTCAGCATCTTAACCACTTGAGCCTTGAAGTGCATGGGCTCAAATACCTTAATGACGGTGCAGCGCTCATTAAACCGTTTCACTTAAAGTTTCATCAGATGAGACCTTTCACTGAAAAATATATACAAAATTACATTCATTTTCTAACTTCACAACATGAAAACTTTCAAAAAAACTTTTAGTCTGAATGCACCCTAAAACAGAAAACTAGATTTACTGCAGAGAAATTTAGTCTTTGCAAAATGTATCAAAAGGAGAAACTCACCCTTTCATATTTTCACTGCAACTTAATCTAGCTCACACCGTTTTGCTGAGAGTGAAGCAGCTGTATGCTGTCCTTAAAAAATCCTCCCCAAACTGCTTCAGGTGCATTCTATTAATTCATTTTCAGAGACCTCTGATCTGAACGCAAGGTGGGTAGCTTGGATTTTTTTTTTTTGTATATTTACAGTTCTCACAATCATACACTTTAGATTAGTGAATATATAACTATATAATTATTTCAACATGTATCTATTTATGTAGAACAAACAAATGAAAGTAAAACAGCCCCAGTAGTTCTTATAATCATTTAAAGCTATATACCTAATTTAGTTCAAATCAACCTATCGACCTACCGACCTACCGACCCAGAAAAGGGACGACCCACCAGCCGCAATGGCGGTGCAGCAGAGGATCCAGGCGGTGGAAGCCTGATGCTCCTGGCTGACAAGGGAGGCCACCTCCAGGCTGCCCAGGCTGAAGAGGAGGCCTGAAGAGTGGGCAGCGTGGTGCTCAGCCAAACCCGGCCCCAGCAGCAGCAGGCTCGACACAGCCCCACAGCAGAGGCTGGAGGCCAGACAGTATGCCAGGGAGGTGGCGAGTGGGGTGGGATGGCCATCCTGGGGGAAGGTGGAGACTGGAAGATTCTCCAGCTGCCAGGATGCTAGGTAGGTCTGGTGAGGAGGCCAGCAGGGCATTGACGGCTCGGAGCAAGGAAGTGTCAGAAGAGTGAGGCTCGGTGTCCCCAGTCTTAGGCAAGGGCGTGGTGAGACCAGGAAGACAAGCCGGGATGAGGGAGGGGTGAAGCTGGAGAGGTGAGAGATAAAGGGAAGGAAGGAAGCAACCAATGAGAAAGGTCCTGGATCTCCAGAGTGCAGACAGAGAGAGAGAGAGAGGGACACAATCCAGGGGAGTGAAAGAGGTGGTGACACAATCCCCCTTTTCACACAGAGCTGAAGCGACTCCTATTCCTTCTGCTACCCTCCCCCAGCTTCACCAACTGGTGTAGGAAAAAGGGACATGCAACAGCGTGGTGGCAACCGGCATTCAGTCAACGGCAGACGAGGGCCACAACAATGTGATGGAGAATGCGGACAGAGCTTCACCCCTGAGGCTCCCAACCCAGCAGAGTGGAGAAGTAGCTGGTCGTAGCTACGACCCCCCACCTTCCTCTCCCCGGCTCTGGCAGAAGGGGTGGATACCAAGGTGAGGATCGAAGCATTGGAAGAACACAAGGAGGCCTCTCCAAAATGGACTTCGCTCAATTCAGCCAATAGATGGCTGAGCATCAGACCCAGCTCCTGCGTGATATAATGCAACAGCGGCAGACGGCTCAGGCCACCATGACGCGTGACCTGCAACAAGCCCTCATCACAATGGGACAGAGCCAGCCTGGCGACGGTGAAGGCACCCTGCTGACCAGGAGTCCGTGGCCATCCCTGGCCAAGATGGGGCCAGATGAGATTGAGAATTTGCTAGAGGCCTTTGAATACACAGCAGAGGCAACCAGATGGCCACAGAACCAATGGGTGTTCATCCTTGGGCCCTACCTGATAGGGGAGGCTGAGGCTGCCATGAAGGCCTTGGAGAAGACCAAAGCTACTGACTACACCAAGCTAAAGGTGGCAATCCTTGACCAGTACAGGGTGACTCCAGAGGCATACCGCCAGAAGTTCCAGACCATGCTGCTCTCCTCTTCGGGAAGACCTTATGTGACATGGCTATATAATGGTTAAGCTCTACCATGGAGGATGGGGTGCCACATTGTCAAGCAGGTCATCATAGAACAGCTGATGCAAAACCTCCCCGCATGCACACACCACTGGGTGGCGTATTGGCGGCTGGCCCACTTATCAGAGGCGCAAGAGCTATGGGAGAATTTCCAGGCCACAGAAGGTCGGGAACCCATAACCCATTCTGACCCACCCCGCAGGGGAGGGAAGACCCCACTGATGAATGGACAAAGACCACCTGCAGCCCTTGGGGGCCAAACTCTGGAGGGACCTGGATGCAAGGGAAGGTCCTGGCCAAACACAGCCAGGGCTGGCCCTGGGCCAGTGTCCATATGCATTACAACAGATCACCAAATGACAGAGATCTGTTCCCATAGAGAAAATGGCTGTTATGGAGAGTGAACTACATAAAATTACACCCCACTGAGGTCTCGCCCCTCCCCAAACCTCACCCTCCTTTACAAACATTGATTCCAGTTCTTCCACAGAGGTCTCCTGGTGTACTTGAAGTGCAGAATATCCTAATCTAATCTCATTCATTCTAAAAATGCATTAATTTGATTGTTGGATCCAATCAGCTACAGGTAACAAAGTGGAAACAGACACCTCTTTAAATGGAGAAGGAGCAGCTGATAGGCCTTCCCCTAAAAACTTTGTTTGAAATGGCACTGATATTCTTAGGCCTTTCTCTTGGGAAAACTAGAAGGGAGACTTGGAACAGGTTTTGGAGAGCACTTAGCACAGCAGAGGTCCACAGTTCAGTATTCTAATGCCTTCCTTCCTTCTGTTAGTCAGGCAGCTGATCCATCCAAGAACCATCAGCCAAACCCTCTGGCTTGAAAAACAGCCTCAGTGCCTAGCCCAGGACTTCAAGGGTTTTCCTTTATAATAATTGCAAGGGTCTGAATTTTTATGAGCAAGCTAGCTTTCAGGGCTGCAGTGATAACAGTCATATCATGTTCCTAGGATGTGTCTTCATGCATCTGACAAAAAGAGTCAAAAAGCTTCTGCCACAAAATGCAACGAGACTCTTCCTCATTCTGGCTGCAGAGTGGTGCAGCAGAGTGGTGGAGTGCTGTCAAGTCACAGCCAACTTATGGCAACCCCACAGAGTTTTCAAGGGGGGAGGGTAGGCAAGCTCCGACGCTGCCTCCTACGCCCCAGCGGGGCATTCTTCATTGGTGGCAGCAGCTGCCGCCCCCGCCTCCCCCACCCCCCGAGTTGGGAGCTGCACCTCCTGCACCCCACCTTTCTTAACTGGCGGCGGCCCCTGCTGCCCCTGCCTCCTCCCCCCTGAGGGGGGAAGGGGAGGGTGGGCAAGCTGTGCCGCCACCTCCTGTGCCCCGGTGGGGCATTCTTCACTGGCGGCAGCAGCGGGGAGGCGGCGGCGGGGTGCAATTTGGCGCACCTGCAGGCTGGTGCGCCCTAGGTGAGCGCCTAGTTCGCCTAGCGGGCGAACCGGCCCTGTATGTAGCAGAGGAACAAACAGGTCACAAAGACAACAGCTCCTCCATGCTAGTCGCTCTGAAACACACCAGGGTTTCTAAAAAGGGATGTGTATTGGCGTCCTTGCCTGATGAGTGTGCTGCCACCTTTGTGGTTCAAGGTTAGGTGGGTGCATAGTGCAGGAGTGTGCACAGAAACAGCCCTTCTATTTGGTTTGGGAAATCCATTGATCTCTCGCTGATCAGCCTGTTGGGTGGAGCCAGTCCTTCTTTCCCCAGCAGTGTAAGAAGGTGGCAAGTTGTGCCGGGAGCAGTTAGCCATTTTAGTCTGGCAGTGCAAGGGCTCTGTGACACTGCTGTGTCTTGTGGGCACTGTACCCTGGGCATTAGGTTCCATTTGGCTATCAAGGCAAAGAGATGCTGTGATATTTATCCCGCATAAATATATCTATCTACTCCTTAATGATTTCTGAATGTAACAAATAACAGAGGAGGATCCAAGAAGGTTAACTTAAAAGAGGGGCTCTAGTTTCCAGTGGAATAGAGATCCAGTTGACTGTATTTGATTCTGAAAGTTTGTGCTGAAAAAGGAAAAAAGAAACCCACATACACACAGAGTTACCCTCTGTGAGAGCTAGTTTGGTGTAGTGGTTAAGTGTGCGGATTCTAATCTGGGAGAATCGGGTTTGATTCCCCACTCCTCCACTTGCACCTGCTGATGTGACCTTGGGTCAGTCACAAGCTCTGGCACAGCTGTTCCTGAAAGAGCAGTTTGTGTTAGAGTTCTCTCAGCCCCACCTACCTCACAGGGTGTCTGTTGTGGGGAGGGGGAGGGGAAGGAGTTTGTAAGCCGCTCTGAGATGCCTTTGGGCAGTGAAGGGCGGAGTATAAATCCAATCTCTTCTTCTTCTTCTTCTTCTTCTTCATTCCTGCAAGAAACTTGAGGCAACATGTATGGTTCCTGCCTCCTCTACTTTATCCTCACAACAACCCTGTGAAATAGGATACACTGACAAAAAGTGATGGGCTGAAGGTCACTCATTGAACTTCACCTGAACTAGCCTGGCACCTTTACTGAGATCACTGACTAGCTGTTCTCCAAGGAATTAGAACAGGGTTCCCCAGTCTTTTTGATTCCTTGGAATTCTGAGTGGATTCTTTGGAATTCTAAGGACCACCCTAAAATGGGTGCTGCAGGAGGTGCAGCCAGACTCCAAATGGCTACCACAGGAGACAGAGACAAATGCAGTAGCTCCCTCCTCACTTTGCAAAAGCATAGCAGAAAGAGAATTAAAAAAATGAAGGAACGCCTGAGAGGGGAGGGGGAATCGAAGGGGGAATAAAAAGAAGGAAAGCCTGAAGAGGAAATGGAACCACAGAGTGATTATGGAATGCACGGTAGATACCAGTCCTTGTGATCCTCCAGTGGCTGCAGCTACCTCAGACACATAAGGTGTGAAGGTATGATCTACTTTCAAAGCTTTCTTCCTGGCTCAACCACTAATTACCGAACCAAGAAATCTAACAAAACCAAATTCAATCACTTGAAAAAAACACCCTTGGCAATCTCAAACTAATTCCTGGCAACAGATGTCCTTTGGCAACAAAAGCAGGTAGCCTGAAATAATCAACATTTTCTATAGCACTTGCAAGCATCCACAGTGCTTTTGCATACACCATATTGTAGAAGGCGTTACAGCAACCTTGCAAGGTAGGCCAATAGATTTAATCCCATATTGCAAATAGGAGGCTCTGAGAGCAAAAAAGAGCTGCCTGTCTAAGGCCCAATAATCAAACGCCTTATATGGTGTTCACTCACTGGTCCAGGAAGGTCAGCATTGCCATTTCTGAGTCTCTTTCCCAGGGTCTCAAATAGTGATTTCACATCACAAACTACTTGTTACTTTCAGCTGGAGTAATAGGAAATTGGAGCCGGAATCTTCTGCATGCAAGACAGATGCTCTACCACTGATCCACAGCCCTACTCCTAGAAGAAGGAAAAACACCTTCCACTGATCCACAGCCCTACTCCTAGAAGAAGGAAAAAACACCTTCACCTGGCACTTAAAACTTGAACAACAGATGCCAGTCAAATGGATAAATGCAGGGGTTAAACAGATGAGATACCACAACAGAGAAAGCCCTGTCTCTGGTAAGCCATACCTCTGAAAGTGAGCTGAAAGGCAGGGAGAAATAGTTTGGTAAATATAAATAAAGGCAGATGCATTCAGAGTAAAGCGCCTAGCCTGGTTCGCACATGCAGAAAGCCCTGAGATAGTAGACTGGACAGTGCCATTTCAAATCACAGGGGCATAGTCTAGTCCTGAAAGTTCTTTTGCATTAAAAACAAGACAAAAAAAACCTTATTGAAAACAAAACTAGCAGAGCAGGGATGTTCTTCCCCATCTCTTGGCTTGCTGTGCTGGTTTCCTGTTTGAAATTAACTGTATCACAGGAGCTGCATTTATTTATTTATTTCATCTTCCCTCCTGCAGTCTAAAGTGGTGCTTTCCATTCCACTAATGCATCCTGTTGCTTTGGGTGTCCCCCCCCCCCCGCCCTCCACATGTGTTTTGCTCTCTGTGGCCCTTTCTGCACTCTCCTTTTAATCCATGTTCATTGCTGTGTCCTCCAAGCAATTCTGCACTAAAATCCAGTTCAACCTTCTTTTTATTCCAGTTTCCCCCCCACATTCTGCATTACATTACCTCCCTTCAGTGGTCAGCCCAGTTTCAGCCTGCTGTTGCCCTGGGTTATTTGGATGTTGTTTTGCAGTGGACTTTAATTGCCTTGACTCAAACACTGAGAAAATCGGGAGTGGCAGGCAAATGCCAAAAGGACCTATATGTATGAACCAGAAGAGGACTATAACAACCGCGATTTCATATGGAAGCAGGCAGTCCTTACCAATTAGTCTCAAAAAAGCCCCCACACTTGCTTTAGCCAGTGATAATGACTGCTTTCTTTTTGCTGTCTTACCAGTTTAAACATGACGCAGAAGCGTTTCCCGGGGCTGCACCGCTGTAGACATAGCAAAAACTAACGAAAACATCTCCTTGCGCTTAGAAAGTTAGCACATCGGGGAGAACGAGTCTAGTGTAACTTTCTCCTTGACGAAATCCTCTCTCTGTGTACTTCATATGTGCATTCAATCTGCCTTCAGAGCAGCATAGTCTCTAGGGCAGTGTTTTTCAACCACTGTGCAGTGGCACACTAGTGTGCCGTGAGATATTGTCTGGTGTGCGTGGGAAAAATTCCAATTTCATCCGTAACATATGAACAATTATAAAATAAAGTATTATTATTTCATAATAAAGTAATTATAAAATAATTTCTTTGTGTTTATTTGAATCCTATTCAAGAGAATTACTTTATATATAGTCAATATAGGCACAGAGTTAATTTTTTTTAACGTTTTCTAATGGTGGTGTGCCTCGTGATTTTTTTCATGAAAAAAGTCTGCCTTTGCACAAAAAGGTTGAAAAACACTGCTCTAGGGAAAGTACTACTACAGTTTGCCCTATGTTGCGTATATACTGTAGCGTAAAAAGGCGTGCTAGAAGCAGACGTCACAAGGGCCGTCTCTGCGCTGACTTCTTGCACAATGCCGAAGTCTCTCACCAATAGGAAAGAGAGCAGAGAAGGGCTTGCGTCTCTAGCTGGAGCCTCTCCCAGGATCGCGCCAGGCTTGTGGGCGTTGCTGCTGTGCCATCTCCGGGTTGTTGTTGGTTTGTTTGTTTGTTTGTTTGTTTTGGGGGGTGGGGTTTGCTGGAAAACGCACCGGAAGAGAGCTTCGCAACATCGGCCACCTCCTTTTGGAACTCGCCGAGGAACTTTTTGCGGGGCGGTGCTTGGGAATCCTACGTGGAAACTGACCAAATTTAGGAGTCTTGGTTTTGAAAGAGGGAAAAGGACACGCTCAGCAACGCCAAACTAACCTCCGATGCAGGGGGCGGGAAAAGTCGTTCCGTTTCTCTTTTTTGCAATGCAGACGTTCTGTTTCTCTTTTTTGCAATGCAGAGCTTTCTAAAAGACGAGTTTTGAGCTGAGGCGGGGGAGAATGGAAGGCGACGGCTGTAAACTAGGAAGCGCGGGGAGCCTGTGGCAGGACACTTTGGCCATCGCCCTGACTCCCAGCAAGCCCGTCTCGGCGGGGAGCCACGGCAGCCGCGGAGGCAACGGCCGGAGCCGAGCCTTGAGCGTTGTCTTCGTCTTCACCGAGGATCTCACCGAGCCCCTCCCTCTCCGGTGCTTGGAAGACGCCTGCAGAGAGATCCCGGCAGCCGAGCTGACGGTTCTGCCCTTTGGTACCGTGGCCCTGGGCGACATGGGCGCCTTGGACAGATTTTATAATGCAGGTGAGTCCCGCCGCAGCATGCTGGGGCCACAGCAGCCGGGGTCAGGAGCCCAGTGGCACCTTAAAGACAAACGGCTTTTGTGAGTCGCAGCTCACTTTATCAGATGCATGGAAGCGTGTATCTCTTGGACATCTTTTTGCTCTTAAAAGTTGCCAGCAAAAGAAAGGCGGGGAGTGGCGAGGAGCAGTGTTCCCTCTAAGCTGAGTTAGTGTGACCTAGCTAGCTCACAGTTTTTTAGCCGCTAGCTCACACATTTTTGTATTAGTTCAGGAAGGATGGGTCCAGAGCAAACTAATTTATGCAGCAGCCATATCGCTGGCTCACAGCTTTAAAGCCAGTCGCTCACAAAGTATTTTTTGCTCACAAGACTCCACAGCTTAGAGGGAGCATTGGTGAGGAGATGTAAAAACTACCCACTCTGCTCCCACCTTTCTACTGGGGGTGACTTTTAAATATAAATAGATCCCCTATGGATGCCCATGCATCTGATGAAGTGTTCCCAAAAACTGATGCTGGAATAAAAAAATTCCGTCTTTTTGGTGCCAGGGAGCTCCTGTTCTGATTTTCTCTGAAGTGGCGCCAAGCTGTAACTTTCACACAAGTTTTAAGTAAGAACACCTCAGTGTGTTCGGTGCCATTTGCGGTTGCCATTGCCAACTGACCTTGTCTGCACTGGTTTAACTGGATTCCTGTACCAATAGGTCAGACAATGCCCTGTGTAGCATTTCTCCATCAAGTGAAAAGCAGGGAAGTTAAAATGACCCAGAGCATGACAGGCAGCACTGAGGGAGCCACTCTGCTCAGATCCTGCCAGCTACACTGAGGGCAAGCCATTGCTTCCTCCTACTGTGTCACCAACCCAGGAGGGCAGGGCTGGCCCCAGCTTATTTTGCACCCTAGGCAAGGATCCCTTCTGGTGCCCGCCCCCCCATCCGTCCCTCCCCAAACCAGTAGCTCAGCTCAGAAAGTTTTTGCTCACATTTTTGCTTCTCCCCCCCACCCCCATGAGTTTTCGAGATGCGGTACTCAGCTTCTCCTGCAGTGGCAACTCTTGGGGAGGAAACCCACCAGGCAGGCCGGATGACACAGCCTCCTCCACGGCAACCGGCAGCCTCCTCCACGGCAACCGGCGTTTGCTTCCCATGCTGACCTCGTGGTGAAGCTCTTGGCGCCTCGAGACAAATAAATCGCCCCATTCCCCAGGCGGGACCTCAAAGGGAGCTGCCGGGCGGCCTTAGACGGGGATGGGTGGTGGGAAGAGGGGGGGAGAGAGAGGCTGCAGGATCCAGCCGGGTTTAAACTTCTCCTCCGGGTGGCTGTGGAGGGGGGGGGGCGGAAGGGAAGGAGGCACTTGAAAGCGAGAGGCCAAAGCCCCCCCCTCCCGCGACCTACCTTGAGGAAAGTCCCTGGAGAAGGCTCGTGTCTCCCCAACGTTTTTTTCCCCAGCCTTCTATTGGACTCCAACTAAACTGAAATAAAGAGAACCTGCCCAGCTCAGAGGGGGAAGCACTGCCTGCCACAGGGCCAAGCTATTGTCGGGGAGGTAAAGAGTTTGGCCAGCCAAGTGGAGCTCCCCCCCCGCTTCAGCCCACAGAAGGGGCTTGGGAGCTGCCGCACCTCCTGCACCCAGGTGCCTTGCAAATGTGGAGCACTCAGGGGAGAGCCCCCCGGGGGCTGGCGAGGGAGGGCTCCCTGTGGAGTTGGGTCAGGCTGGCCCAGTTCTCCTCGCCTCGGCTGGGGGTGGATTGCTCCCTCCCTCGGGCAGGGGCGCAGTGCAGGGCCTCGGGTGCCAAATGAGAAGCAGCGTGCTGCTCTCTGGCGCAACCGGCGGCTCTTCTGGGGACACACAGCCACCCTCACCCCTTCTCTTGCGCTCCTAGCTGGATGATGCTGCTCCCCAGACGTGGCGCCCTCAAGCCTCTGACTCGCCAGAGCGGCATCGGTTTCAGGTCACCCTTGAAAGTGCCCCTGCCTGCCTAAAGCCAAGAGGCCAGCTGAAGCACCTGGGAATGGAAGGCTTGGGTGGCCTCCTCCGAGGCTGCGGCAGTCACCTGGTCAGGGCTTTTGGCGGGGGCGGGGGGGGCGGGGGCAGTTTGGCACCCTAAGGGCCGGCCCGTCCTAGGCGAATGCCTAGTTTGCCTAGTGAGTGAGCTGGCCCTGCAGGAGGGTGCAGCAGTTGATGTAGGTTCCAAGAGGTCTCTGCTGGGATTAAGCTTGGCTTGGTCCTGACTGCCAGTGGCCTTCTAAAGTAGTGGCCTGCTGGGGGCTTTCTCTGTGGAAACTGAATGGGAGTGACTTTGTACCTGGTGCTTAGCCGTTTTAAAAGCCGGAAGGAAATGCAGCAGCCCCCTTAGAGTTTGGCCTTCATGTTCTTATTCTTATGGCCAGGGTATTTCCTGGCAAGTTCCAACAACACTGTGGCTTTTAGCTGCAAACAGCACTTGGGCTGTGGTGACTGATTGCACATAATATATGATCTTTTTATGTAATGATGCAATGTTGTGCACACTTGCGAGATACACAGGGCTCTTTATCTGGCAATCTGAATTTGCTTTAGGGTGATGTTACAAAGTGCCAGTCTTCATGTTGTGAAATCCATCTATGTCATATCAACAGTGATAGGAATATATTTTTATTGCCTAAAAACCAAGCAGCTTCTGATGATAAAACTTATTTGTGCTCCCTTTCATGTTTAAAACATTCTATTTCTTTTTTTTCTTTCTTTTTAATTTTTATTAAAATTTCTAACAAAAACAATACGATAAATAAGACCAGTGTGATAATACAAATCCCATTCCAGTACTATAATTACAACAAAGCTTACCTAAGAAACTACACAATTATATTTTCTAAAAACCTTCTTTAAAAATAAAGTAGCTCACGACAGAAAAGATTGGATGACATAATTTCCTTTTCTTGAAGAAACTGTATGATCGGGAACCAGACCGCTTGAAAGTTTCTATAATAAGCCTCTAAGTTCTGCAGTCCCGAGGACTGGTCTAATTTTTCTAAAACAAAAATGAGTCCATATACCATTGTACCAGTCCATTAAAGAGGGGCCTGTTGCTTTTCTCCATTTCTTTGCTATTTGTATCTTAGCAATTGACAATAGAATTGCTATCATGGTTTGTTTAGATTTATCTAAGTGACTCAGTTGGCCTATTTCCAGAAGGATTACTTCAGGTTGTCGAGAGATTGTTGTACCAGAGATTTCTTCTATTTGTGGAAGTACCTGATTCCAGAATTTCTTAACCACAGGGCAACTCCAAAAACAATGTAAATAATCTCTGTATAACCCACAGCCCTTCCAACGTGTTTTTTCCACACTATTATGATATCGAGAAATCCGTGCGGGCATAAGATGCCATCTATTTAAAATTTTAAAGGCATTAAATTTCATTGTCAGTGTAATGTATCCATGGGGAAACATGGACTCGGGGCAGCCATGTGCTCGGACCGGTTCGCCATGCGGCCCGGCAAAGGGCCTGAGCTTCGCTCCCAAAGACAATAGACTGGAGGCTCCTAGCTCCCTTCCAATCGGGGAGCCCAGGATAACTCAATTACTGTAAATAGCGAATCACGGGTGTTGTGTGTTTTGGGGTGTGGGTTCACTTGGAGATAAAAGCCAGCCTGCGAGCCGGCTTCTGTTGTCTTGTTCCTGATCTAATAAAGTATGTGAGAGCTGAAATCACTCATCAGTCTCAGTACTTTTCAGTCAGACTCTTAGAATTGAGACTTGGGTTTTTCCAAACTGTTTCCCAATCTTCTTCTTTTATTCTATCCTCACAATCCCTTTACCATTTTCCCTCCACTGTTGTAGTATCCTTATTGAGTGTAAAGCTCAGTAATTTATAAATTTTAGAAAGTAGCCCTTTAAGAGTTACACCTTGAAGTTTTAAGAGTCTTTCTAAGAGTGTGAGCTGCGGTGGCTCAAGTGGTTAAGACGCTGAACTGCAGGCTGTGGAAGGTCAGTAGTTCAGCAGTTCGAGACCCGGGTGCCGCATGACAGGGTGAGCTCCTGTCTCTAGTTCCAGCTCCTGCCAACCTAGCAGTTCGAAAGCTAGAAATTGCAAGTAGATAAATAAGTACCACTTCGGTGGGAAGGTAACAGCGTTCCGTGCACCTTGGTGTTTAGTCATGCCGGCCACATGACCACAGAAACGTCTTCGGACAGCGCTGGCTCTTCGGCTTTGAAACGGAGATGAGCACCGCAACCCTAGAGTCGGATTCGACTGGCTTTCGAGCAAGGGAACCTTTACCTTTACCTTAAGAGTGTGAGTGGCATATTCCATGTCCTTACTAATCCTAAAGTATCTACAACATGCCTAATTTGATAATAATTCAACCATGAGATTCTTTCTCCCATTACAGCCTCTAGTTCTACTTTTGAGACCACTTGACCATTTGAGATAAGATCTACCAGTCTAGTGTAACCTTTTTGGTACCATTTTCGAAAGGGTGAATTACCTAGTTCTGGAGGGAACCATGGTTGATTAAGATAGCAAATATAAAGTACTGAGACTGATGCATTGGAGAGTGATTTCAGCTCATACTTTATTAGTTAAATGGAGAACCTGAGATACTAGCTGGACCCACAGGTCCGCTTATGTTCTTGTTCCAACCACACCCAACACACACCCCTGTTCCTGCGATAGGTTTATTTACATAGTCTCTGTCCCTCATTGGTTCCCCCTTAGGATCCGAACTGGCCGATTGGCGAGTTCTAGGATCCTCTGTGTCCTTTGTTCTTGATGTGAAGCTCGGCTTGTTCGCATGGCCACCTGTTAGCTCGACCGCGTGTGCAGTCTTTCTTAGTACATAACAGCAAGCGTATCTAGTAGTGAGTGGCAGCAAAGAAAATCTATAGTTATCACATTTTTTAATACAATTAAAAATGCATTGTTTTTTATTTGAGAGCTTCTATATTTTGCTATGTTCCAAAAAATTTCAGGAATAGTGCAGTTCTCACAAAATTCTTCTTCAATATGTTGCTAGCTGGTTTGTTCATCAGAATTAAGCAAGATAATTCTAAGTAGTGATGTCAGAAGTGATGCCTCATAATAGGTTTGTAAATTTGGAAAGTTCAATTATCCTTGAGAAGTTGGACGGGAAATTACACTGAATTTAATTCTTGGGGGGCTTATATGACCAAAAAAACTTATTTAATGATGATTGCCATTTGACTATACTTTTCCTAGGAATATGGATGGGTAAGGCTCTAAATAAAAATAAATATTTTGGCAATATAAAGCTTTTAATAATAATCTATCTGCCATTGAAAAGCCTTTTTGGTTCAGGAGTTTCATTTGGTGTTTAGCCTTGTTATAAGTTTGTCAAAATTAACTTGAATCAATTGCTTCAGGTCCAATTTAGCAGGAATTTGTATACCAAGGTATCTCCATTGAGAGTCTTTCCATAGAAAAAGCATTTGATGTAAAAGTTGTTCTTTGATATTTTTAGAAATATTAATAGGGATTATAAAATATTTATTGAGATTGACTTTTAATCCTGTTAAAGATGGAAATTTTTGAAAAATTTAAATCAAAGTTGGAATTGAACTATTTAACCATGAAACGTAAAGAATCAAATCATCTGCATATAGACTAATCCGGTTGTCTACTTCTCCAATTTTAATACCAGAGATATTATGATGATCTCTAATTAATATAGCCAGTGGTTCAGTCACCAGTGTGAATAGCAATGGAGATATTGGACTACCCTGCCTGGTTCCTTTGGTTAGCGGCACATATTCATTCATTTTTCCATTAATTTGTAATATTCCTTTAGGGGACGCATATAAAGCTGCTATCGCCTTTCTGAATTTTGGGCCAAACTGCATAAATTCCAGTAATACATGTAAAAAAGGAAGTTCCACACTATCAAAAGCCTTTTCCAGGTCAATTGAAATTAACACAGATTGTAAAGAATGAAGTTGGGAATACTGAATTATATTTAAAAGACATCTGATATTATCCATTAATAACCTATTAGGGATTAAACCTGTCTGATTTGAGTTAATATAACTAGAAATTATTGTTTGCAAATGGTTAGCTAGTACCTTAGCAAAAATTTTATAATCACAATTAAGTAACGAAATCGGTCTATACGAGGCTGGAAGACCCCTGTCTTGATCTTCTTTTGGTATAGTAATTATAGTGGCGTCATTCCAGGTCTGAGGCATATTCCCTGAATCCATAATTCTATTACATAAACAAGTAAAAAAAGGTATTATAGCTATTTAAAAAGATTTTTAAAATTCTGGTGTAAATCCATCTTGACCTGGAGCTGTATTTGGTTTCATTTGAGAGATAGCATTCTCACTGTTGAGCAATGTAGTGTATATAAACCATAAGAGACTGTGGCATAGTGGTTTAAGTGTCACACTAGGATTTGGGAGTCCTGGGTTCTGATCCCCACTCTGCAGTAAAGCTAACTGCTCTTAGCCTAACCTACCTCACAGGGTTGTTGTGAGGATAAGATGAGGAAGGAAGAACTGAGCAGCTTGTTGTATGATCCCTGGAGGAAAGAAGGGACAGTAGTGCTGTAGATAGCTTAAAACAGGTACATTTCCCCATCATTTCTTTACTACAGGGCCTTGGAGCGGGGGGAGGTACAGATATCTGCAGGCTACCTGTTTCAGTAGTTTCCAGACTGTGTTTTGAGGATCCCTGTGATTCTACAGAAGTTTACCAGAGTATCTCTATAAGGAGACAAATTCCAGAGGGATAGTTGTATTAGCCAAAATAACAGGGACTTGTGACATCTAACCAATTTTATTTATTTATTTATTCATTTATTAACTTTGATTTATATCCCACCTTGCCTATTGTGGAATGAGTGTTATTAATTTGGCAGATATGTTTATACCCCAAAAGTTATCAACAGCAGAAAGGGTTGGAGTGAGAAATTATTACAAACAGAGGTCAGAAGGCCCAGTTTCCCAGGACACAGTATGTTGTGTCACATAGTGTCACAGATGAAAACAAAATCCATTTACAACTGTCCACTCAGAGTGGGTGTGGAACACTCCCACCTGCTGATGAATCGACAGAGGAGGAACAATTTCCTTTTGTGGTGAACTAAGCACCCCAAATCCCTGTTGAGGCCAAGTCTGATAGTAGCAAGCCTTTCTATGAAATCCAACCCAGCAGCTTCTCACTGGGAATGTCCTGGGAAGTTAAATCACACCCTGCTTATTTCTCAATGTTTCCATCTTGAATATATGGTTTATGTTTATTTATCCTACGTACAGAGGTGGCTTACTTTTACCACATACTCCTTTGCAGTGTGCAGCCACTGAAGAGCATCCGAGAATGTATTCCAAGTTCAGATGGGTGGAGCTCAGTACCTTGCATTTGGTAGAATGTGCCCCAGGGCACATTTCTCAAAGATAGACTTGTTTGAAAATAGCTCATCATTCTGCGTAGTCTTAACCATTGGTCTGGGGACTGAATTTGGTTCTGTCCTTTACAGTCCCATCCAAAGCTGAGTTATACCCTTTTAAGCCCACTGACTTGAATATGTTTACAATGATGCTTTCAGTGTCTTAAATAGCTGGTATCTGAGATACCTCTGTCCAGATCCTGGAGAAATAAGATCTGGAGAAATGCGTATTCATGTTCTACAGCCGTGATCACTCAGGCAGCCTGAGTGCTGAGAGCCGGTTTGGTGTAGTGGTTAAGTGTGCGGACTCTAATCTGGGAGAACCGGGTTTGATTCTCCACTCTTCCACTTGCAGCTGCTGGATGACCTAGGGCAAGCCATAGTTCTGTCAGAGCTGTCCTTGAAAGAGCAGTTTTCTCAGAGCTCTCTTAGCCACACCTATTTCACAGGGTGTTTGTTCTGGGGATGGGAAGGGAAAGGAGTTTGTAAACTGCTCTGAGACTCTGAGTGAAGGGCGGGGTATAAATAGTACTACTACTACTACTACTACTACTACTACTACTACTTCTTCTTCGCAGACCAATATTTATTTAGATATTTAGACCCTGCTTTTCTCCCCAGTGTGGCCCAAAGCATCTTACAACAACATTCTCTACTCTTTCATTTTATCCTCACCACAACAGTCCTGTGAATGAAAGTGACTGGCCAGGCTCACCTACAGAGCTTCCTTGGCAGTGTGGGGATTCAGTCCTGGGTGTCCCAGATCCTTGTCCAGTGTACGAACCAGTGTTCCCTCTAAGCTGAGTTAGTGTGAGCTAGCTCACAGATTTTTAGCCTCTGGCTCATGCATTTTTGTCTTAGCTCAGGAAGGATGGCTCCAGAGCAGACTAATTTATGCCGCAGCCAAATCGCTCGCTCACAACTTTAGTGCCAGTAGCTCACAAAGTAGAATTTTTCCTCATGACACTCCACAGCTTAGAGGGAACATTGGTTCTAACCACTTATACCACACTGGTTCAGTGGCTTTCCAATAATGTGGAGATCTGGGCAGTATTTTTGTTTATTTTGGTTTGATGTGTGATTATTTTACCAGGAAGATATAGGGCCATGGTCTGTAACGTTTTGCAGTTAAAGAGCCAAATGATATCAGAATTCAGATCAACAAAGACCCAGTATAAGACAGCTCGTCTGCATTGGTGGTGGAAAGTGCTGTCAAGTCGCAGCTTGCGATTGCCTGCCTCTGTGTAGTCACCCTAGACTTCCTTGGTGGTCTCCCATCCAAATACTAACCAGGTCTGAACCTGCTTAGCTTCCGAGATTTGACAAGATCAGGCTAGCCTGGGCCATCCAGGTCAGAGCTGATGTGCATTACTGAAAATGCACAAATTAACTTGGCTAGTGATTGACATGTTGAATAATTCATAAGGTTTCCACAGCCCAAAATGCTGGCTGTTGTGAGTCCTTTACTAGGAAATGGCACACACAAGGTCTCACAATAAATCATAAATATACACAAGAGCACCCTGTGCAATTGTTTTAGTTTGTACATGGATTCCTGGCAACTGTTCACCTCTATTATTTCCCGTTCTGTAAAGGATCTCTAAGAAGCCCTTTAGTCTCATCAGAGTCTGCCATTCCCTATGCATACAGGTTATTCTAGCATCCAACCTACCCCTCCAAGAGACCTTAACTAAAAGATTTCATTTTTTTAAAAGAGCTATATTTGGCTCCATACTGATGCAGCTCCTGATCTAGCAGCTATTCAGAGCATCCTTGAAGAGTTTCTAAAAAAGGCTGTTCCCTAGCTCTTTCCACACTACCGAAGTAGTGGCTGGGGCATCCATATCACACATAGAAATGCATTCTCTGCCACGAAAGTATAGGTTGCCATTCCTTGCAGGAAGAGAAGAGTCGCACTGTGGCTTAAAAATGAGCAAAGCAATTACTGTGGTTATTACCAAAGGAGTGAGCAAACATCCTTCCAATGAGTTGCTTGTCCAACAAGTAGGGCAGGTAAGAAACTGGTGAACAACTTGCCGTGCTGCTCCATGCCACTTTATATACACCAAAGGTCATAAGAACATAAGAGAAGCCAATGTTGAATCAGGCCAATGGCCCATCTAGTCCAACACTCTGTAAAATATACCAGGTGCCATCAGGAGGTCTAGCAGTGGGGCCAGGGCACCAAAAGCCCTCCCACTGCTGTCCCCTCCAGCACCAAGAATAGAGTGCATCACCTGCCCCAGACTGAGAGTTCCCATCTATCCCCTGTGGCTAATAGCCACTGATGGACTTCTGCTCCAGATGTTTATCTAATTCCCTCTTGAAACTGTCCATGCTTGCAGCTGCCACCACCTCCCGTGGCAGTGAATTCCATATGTTAATCACTCTTTGGGTGAAGAAGTATTTCCTTTTATCTGTTCTAACCCGACTGCTCAGCAATTTCATGGAGTGCCCACGAGTTCTTGTATTGTGAGAAAGGTTCTTTCTCAACCTGCTCAATCCCATTCATAATCTTATAAACCTCGATCATGTCACCCCTCAGCCGTCGTTTCTCCAAGCTAAAGAGCCCCAAGCATTTTAACCTTTCTTCATAGGGAAGATGTTCCAACCCTTTTACATGGGTTTACATGGGTTGTTCCCAGTTTGCTGGTTGCCCCTTCTGATAAATTGCTGTCCCTGTTTTGCCTTTTGGAGGGATGTATTTCAAAATTCTGTTAATGTACATTTCCCCTTTTTGCAGGTTTCAGTATACTTCCTGAGATTTGTAGAAGTTAAATATTTGACTGGGGGGGGACATCTACAGCTTGATCTTAGTGCACATGCGCATACATGCACACATATGCGTCCTAATGCATCATCTGAGGATTGGACCAATAGTCTATCTAGTCCAACAGTGTGGTTTTCCACAGTAGCCCACCAGATGCCACTGGGAAGCCCAGAAGTAAAGACACAAAGACCCTCATCTCCCCCTGTTGTTTTCCCCAGCTTTGGGTATTCAAGAGGTATGCTGCCACTGAAAATAGAGATTCCACTTATTCATTTGTAAATCTGTCTTCCAGGATTTTGCTTGGTTCCCTTTTAAAACTTTTTTTTAGCAGTTATGAGGACATTAAACACCTCTTGTCCTTGGAGAAGGAACTAATACATTCACTTATGAATAGGAAGTATTGGTGTATAAATTGCTTGTTTTATTGGAACCCACTCTAAGCAATGAGGAAAAGGGAAATAGAAATATATTTATTTTATTTATAACCTACTTTTATCCACAATGGGAACCCAATGCAGTTTACAAGATTGTTCTCCCTTCTACCATTTTATTCTACCATTTTATTCTTGCAACAGCAACCCTATGCGGTAGGTTAGGCTGAGAGAGTGTGACTGGCTCAACGTCACCCAGCAAGCTTCCATGGCAGAGTGGGGGATTCAAACCTAGCCCTCCCAGACATCATGTCCAAGATCACCACTGTGCCTATCAATATGTCTTCTAGCTCTCACTTCCTTCTTCCCCAAACAAAGAGCCAAGCCTGGCATTTCTCTAGCTCACTGGAGCTGGAGTGTGGTGTGACTGAGGCCAGAAGGCATCCCTCAGTGTATGCAGAAATGTATTGATTTATTAAATCCAGTTTTTATACTACTCCGTTCCCTGTAAACAGGGTTCAGGGGCGATGTACAATGATAGACAAAAACAACTATAATACCAGTTAAAACGTTAGAATTACAATAAAATTTCAGTATCAATTTAATCAGATGGCAGTCAGACTTCCAATTAAACTACCACCTTGCAAGGGGGGGAGGGGTAAGAGTGCTAGCCAGATGGACACCATCACTGTTCTCAACCAAACGCCAGAACATCTCTACCTTACAGGCCCTGCAGAACTGCATCATGTCCCACAGGGCACAGATGTTACTTGGCAGAGAGTTGGGGCCAGGGTACTATAAGCCCTGGCCCTGGTCGAGGACAGCTGGATGTCTCTTGGGCTGGGGACTAAAAGTAAGTTCTTATCAGTTAAGCATAGTGATCTCTGGGGAGGTACACCAGGAGAGGCAGTCCCAAAGATACATGGGTCCCAGACAGTTAAGGGCCTTAAAGGTAAGCACCAAAACCTTGAACCTGATCCAATGTTCAGCTGGTAACCAATGCAGCTGCGTTCTGGACCAGCTGAAGTTTCCAGGTCAGTCTCAAGGGTAGGCCCACATAGAGCGAATTACAGTAATCCAATCTGGAGGTGACTGTTGCATGGATTGGTCAGGGCAGGTAGGGACCAGTTATTTGTCCTGCCACAGTTGGAAAAATGCCAGTCTGGCAACATTTGTGATCTGGGCCTCCATTGACAAGGAAGCATCCAGAATCACAGCCAAGCTCTTGACAGTTGGTGCCAGTGTTGAGGGCATGCCGTCAAGAGCTGGAAGTCAGCACCCCAAACCTGAGACCTTCCTGCCCAGCCACAGAACCTCCTTCTTAGCAGGATTCAGTCTCAGCCAGCTCTGTTTTAACCATCTCACCACAGCTTCCAGCTCCTCAGTCAAAATTGCTGGGGTGGTGTTCGGCCACCCGCCCATCAACAAATATAGCTGGGTGTCATCAGTGTATTGATGGCACCCCAACCCTAAACTCTACACCAGTTAGGCAGGGGGTGCATATAGACGTTAAGTCACATGAAGGACAGGATTGTTCCTTGAGAGACCCTGCATACTAAGCGGGTGCCTAGGAGACAGCCTCTCCCCTAGCGCCGCCCTCTATCCCCGACCTTGGAGAAATGAGGTAAGCCACTTCAAGACTACACCATGAACTCCTGCATCAGCATGACAGTGGGTCAAAGGATCATGATTTATTTATTTTATTTATTATTAGATTTTTATCCTGCCCTCCCTACAGGGCAGGCTCAGGGCGGTTCACATTCAGCAGCACCATGTGCCGGGTCATATAAAACATATAAATACCTAAAAGTGAAATAAAACAATCACATATTAAACAGTTGAAGACTAAAGTTAAAATGCTTTCGAAGATGGTCAGTCCTTCAATCAATTAAAGATGGCAGGCTGTAAGATGTACAGCTCCGTTCCGATTCATCGGTATCCAGTCTCACACGGTGCTGTATCTCGATCTCTAGAAAGGGCCAACCTGTTATTACAGTGTTAATACTGATAATAGTTGATGATAGTCAGCTCCTAATTGAAGGCCTGGTGGAAGAGCTCCATCTTGCAGGCCCTGTAGAACTGCACAGGGTCCCATGGGCCCTAATCTCCTCTGGGAGCTCATTCCATCAGGTAGGAGCCGCCACTGAAAAGGCCCTGGCCCTGGTGGCAGCGAGCCTGGCCTCCTTGGGGCCTGGGATCATTAGGTGGTGTTGCGACCCCAACTGTAGTGCTCTCTGGGGTATATCTGGGGAGAGGCGGTCCCTCAGGTATGCCAGACCCTGGCCATATAGGGCTTTAAAGGTCAATACCAGCACATTGAAGCGAATTCAGTATGCTGTTGGCAGCCAGTGTAGTGCTTTCAGCACAGGCCAGATGTGTTCCCATCTAGGGAGACCCATCAAAAGCCTAGCCATGGCATTCTGCACTAACTGCAGCTTCCAGATTAGCGACAAGGGCAGCCCCATGTGGAGAGCATTACAGTAGTCTAATCTCAAGGTGACCATCACATGGATCACTGTAGCCAGGTCGTCACGGTCAAAGAAGGGAACCAACTGCCAGATCAGCCGAAGGTGGTAAAAGGTCGACTTGGCAGTGGCTGCTACCTGGGCCTCCATAGTTAAGGAGGGATCCAGGAGCACTCCCAAACTCCTTGTCTCCAGTGCTGGCACCAGTGGAGCCCCATCGAAGGTCGGGAGAGGAATCCCCATCCCCAGGCCACCCCAACTCAGGTCCAGGACCTCTGTCTTCGCTGGGTTCAGCTTCAGCCGGCTGAGTCTAAGCCAGCCAGCCACAGCTCACAATGCCCGGTCCAGATCTTCCAGGATGGAGTCCAACCGGCCGCCCAACATCAGATAGAGCTGGGTATCATCAGCGTACTGGTGATGCTGCCTCTGGGTAATCTGGGCAAGAGGGCACATGTAGATGTTAGACAACATCGGGGAAAGCACCGCCCCCTGAGGCACACTGCATTCAAGAGGGTGTCTCCTGGACTGCTGTTCCCCTAGTGCCACCCTTTGTCCCTGACCCTGGAGAAAAGAAGCAAGTCATTGCAAGGCAAGCCCCTGTATTCCCACATTGGCAAGGTGGTGGGTCAGCAACTGGTGGTCGACCGTGTTGAACACAGCCAACAGGTCTACCAGCAACAGTACTGCCAAACCGCCCTGATCCAGGTGTCTCTGGAGGTCGTCAGTAAGGGCAACCAGCACTGTCTCTGTCCCGTGTCCCAGGTGAAAGCCAGACTGGAAGGGATCTAAGAAGGAAGTGTCATCCAGAAAGCTCTGTAACTGTATCGCCACCGCCCTCTTGATTAATTTGTCCAAATAGCACAAATTGAAAACCGGCTGATAGTTGGCCAATTTGGTCGGATCCAGAGTTGGTTTTTTTCAGGAGAGGGTGGACCATCGCTTCCTTAAGCGCCCCTGGGAATCGCCCCTCAGAAAGGGACGATTTCTACAAAATAGAGATCTGAGTTATACTGATTAAACTTCAAAACGGATTTAAGGTCAAGACAAAGGGCCGCCTCTGCATCAAGTCCAAGAATGACAGCAAAGGAAAAGAAAGAGTGGCAGGCAGCAATAGAGGCTATGGAGAAAAGGATGACTGATGTAGTGCAGAATCTTGGAAAACAAATGGAACTTCAGATTAAGCAAATGGAACAACAGATGCAACAGCAAATGGAAAAGCAATTGGAGCAGATAGAACAAGTACAAGTACAGATGCAAGAGAAAAATATGGTAGCTATGAAAGAATTGGTACTAGCAGAAGTGGCAGAATTTAAAAAAGACACAGAAGTAGTTAAAAAAGAAGTCCAAAGTCTGGCAGTAAAGTCGACAGAGTTGGAACAAAGAGTTAATAAGACTCTTCAAGAGAATGTGAGATTGGAGTCAATGATGAAATATAGAGCTACACAAAACCATTTGAGACTGAGAGGAATAGAAGAGGCGGAAGATCAAGACATACGTATGTTGGTAATATCAACACTGACGGCATACATAGGAGAGGATCAAGATGACTTGGACTCAGACTTTGATTTAATCTACAGAGTGAACTCAACATATGCGCAGAGAAAGAAATTACCAAGAGATGTCATTGTGCAATTTGTAACAAGAAAAATGAAGGAGGATGTCTTCAGGAAGCAATTCACGCAACCGTTGGAAATTGATGGCAAAAAGATAATAATTTTGAGAGAAATCCCAAGAGGGATCTTGCAAGACAGAAAAAAATTTAAAAAATTGGTTGACAACCTAAAGGCATTGGGAATTAGATTCAGATGGGAAATACCGCAGGGATTGTCATTCACATACCGTTCGGTGAGATTTACGATCAAAACAGAAGGGGATCTGTGCAGATTCAAAGAAAATAATTTTGAGGACTTTAAAGACATTTACATCGAAACATTATGGATTACAAATTGCTATCTTGGAATGTAAACGGACTTAATTCGCCTAATAAAAGAAAATTAGTGAATCATTGGCTGGAAAAACAAAAGAACAATATAATTTGTCTACAAGAAACACACATAAGAAAACAAGACAATAAGTATATAATAAACAAAAAATTGGGAGAAGAATTCTACTCGTTAGCGACAATAAAAAAGAAAGGAACAGTGATCTATGTTAAAAAAAGAATTGGAACCTAAGCAAATTTTTGCAGACAAAGAAGGAAGGTATATTGGAGTAGAAATTATGATGCACAGGAAAAAGACTTTGATTGTGAATCTGTATGCACCTAATGGAGCTAAAGAAAATTTTTTCAAAGACTTAACAGAGGAGATGGATCATTTAAATTATGAGCAGGTAATTTTTGCGGGAGACTATAATGGCACGGTGGATAATTCTTTGGATAGACAATCAAAAAAAGCCGGAGAAGCGGCAGGGAAGTTACCAAAGAATTTTTTTAAATTGATGAAGCAAGAGAAATTGGAAGATGTTTGGAGAAAATGGAACCCCAAAGTTAAGGATTATACTTTCTACTCTAACAGGCATAACTCCTTTCCAGAATTGATATGATTTGGATGTCGGAGGAACTGGCGTTTAAAACCCAAAAGATTGAAATTCTGACTAAAAATAATTCGGATCACAATCCCATGCTTTGGATATCAAGAGAAAAACCTAAACAACTAAATTGGAATATCAATGAAGATTTATTGGACAAAAAAACAGTAAATGAGACACTGCGTAAAGAAACACAGACTTTCTTTGAAATGAACTTGAATAAAGGTACAGATATACAGATTGTTTGGGATGCATATAAAGCGGTGATGAGAGGATTGCTTATATCATTAAATACCAAAGAGAGAAAGCAAAGGCAGCAACAACAAAATGATTTACAAGAAAAGATTCGACAAAAGGAAAAAGAGTTAAAGAAGAAACCAGGGAAGAAAAAGATTATTAAAGAGATTCATATGTTGCAGGACCAGTTAAATGTGCTATTGAATAGAGAATTATATTGGAACTTGAAGAAGCTGCAACAGAAATCATTTGAAGGAGCCAACAAACCAGGAAAATTCTTAGCATGGCAATTGAAAAATAGACGTGAAAGAAATTATATAAATAAGATAATAGAGGATGGAAAAGATATTGTGGATTTGAATGGATTAAAGAGAGTCTTTTTTAACTTTTATGCAAAATTGTTAAAAAAAAAACCTACAGATTCACAGAAGCTTAAGAAATATCTGGAGAAAATAGATGTACCTGTGCTAGATCAACAAATGAAAGAGTTACTTAATGGTCCAATTAAAAATGAAGAAATTGTAAGTGCGATAAAGGACGCAAAATTGGGGAAAGCTCCTGGTCCAGATGGCTTTACAGCAAAATTTTATAAAAAATTTAAGGAAGAGCTAACCCCAATTCTAGTAACCTTGTCAAATGATATTAGAGTGACAAAACGGATACCAGAGTCATGGAAAGAAGCAAATATTTCACTCATACCTAAAGAAGGATTGGACCTAACAAGTGTAAAGAATTACAGACCAATATCCCTTCTGAATAATGATTACAAATTGTTTGCTAAAATAATTTCTGAAAGGCTGAAAAAATATTTGAAAGATGTCATTGCAGAAGAGCAAGCAGGCTTTTTACCAAATAGACAAATCAGAGACAATTTAAGAGTGGTGATTGATGCGATTGAATATTGTGATAAGCACCCAGAAAAGGAAGTTGGATTCCTGTTCTTAGACGCAGAAAAAGCTTTTGATAATTTAAACTGGGACTTTATGTTACAGGTGATGGAAAAAATGAATATAGGTCAATCTTTTTAAAACATGATTATGGCAATATACACAGACCAAAAAGCTGCATTGAACATAAATAAAGAGAGAACGGAATATTTCAAAGTCCAAAAAGGGACACATCAAGGTTGCCCATTATCTCCATTGCTGTTCATTTGGATCTTGGAAGTGTTATTAGGTGAAATAAGAGTTGATGAAAACATTAAAGGACTTATGGTAAAAGGTTTTACATACAAATATAGGGCTTTTGCAGATGATGTAATGTTTATGATTCAAGATCCAGTAGAAAATATACCTCGGCTGATAAAAAAAATTAAAGACTTTGGAGATTTAGCTGGATTCTATGTTAATAAAAATAAAACAATGGTGATGTGTAAAAATATGACGAAACAAAAACAAATGGAACTTCAGGAAAGAATTCAATGTGAAGTAGTCACAAAGACTAAATATTTGGGAATTGAATTGACTATGAAAAATATTGATCTATTTAAGAATAATTATGAAAAAACTTGGTACAAGATTCAACAGGATATGAAAAAGTGGGATACCTTGAACTTATCACTAATGGGAAGAATTGCAACTGTCAAAATGAATATACTGCCTCGATTAATGTTTTTGTTTCAAACCATTCCGATACTAAGGCAAAGCAAGATCTTAGATGTATGGCAGGAAGAAATATCAAAGTTTGTTTGGGCAGGAAGGAAACCAAGGATTAAAATGAAAATTTTATGTGATGCCAAGGAAAGAGGAGGGCTCCAACTACCAAATCTTAGACTTTATTATGATGCCGTCTGTTTAACGTGGCTTGGACAATGGATAAACCTCGAAAATTTGAAGTTACTAGCGTTAGAAGGTCATGATAATAAGTTTGGATGGCATGCATATTTGTGGTATGAAAAGTCAAAAATGGACAAACTTTTTAAACATCACTTCATAAGGCGATCACTGTTCGAGATTTGGATAAGATATAAAAAGTTTTTTGCTGAAGAATGGCCACTTTGGATAGTACCAGCAGAAATAATTAAACCATATTCAAGACACCAGGGGTTAGATTGGTTAACATATAGAAGTCTGTTAAATAAAGAAGGGGAAAATTTTGTGATGAAAGAAAGGAATGATCTCGAGTTTGATTATGATTGGTTAAATTACAGACAAATACATGATCTATTTAAGACCGATAAAAGAAAGTATGGTTTTAGGGGGGGAAATAATGAAATTGAAAACATTTGGGTTGAAAAAGGAAAAAAAATGATATCAAAAGTATATAAGGTTTTATTGAAATGGTATACAGAAGAAGAGACAGTTAAAGAACAAATGATAAAATGGGCTGTAAATGTAAATAGCGAAATAACAATGTCATCATGGGAGTATTTGTGGAAAAAATTGTTGAAAATTTCAACTTGTGTTAATGTAAAGGAGAATTGTTATAAAATGATGTATAGATGGTATATGACTCCAAAAAAATTGCTATTATAAATGAGGGTTTGTCAAACAAATGTTGGAAATGTAAAAAAAAAGAAGGCTCTTTTTATCATATGTGGTGGACTTGTGAGAAGGCCGTGAGTTATTGGTCGGAGATACATAGTGAGATACAGAAAATTCTGAAATGTACTCTTAAGAAAGATCCACAAATGTTTTTACTAGGTCTTAAGTTGGAAGAAGTAAATGCAACCAAGAGAACATTGCTATGGTACTTGATTACAACAGCTAGAATGACTTTTGCTCAGTTTTGGAAACAAGATAAAATACTGGAAATATGGGAATGGATTAAAAAGATGCTGTTCATGGTTGAAATGGATAAAATGACAAGAAAGCTTAACAATGAAGAGGATGAAAATTTCTTTGCAGAATGGAAAGACTTTCAAGAATACTTTGAGAATAACTGGGATGTTAAACGTAGTTTAATATGCTTTGATAGCTATTAAGGAGAAGTTGGAAATGTTTTGATTGTTAAAATGTTACCGTTATTTGATCAAGAAATACAAATGGATTGGTAATTAGAGAATACAAATTATAAAGGGGTAAGAGCATTGCGGGAAGCCTTGTAATGGGGAGAGAGGGGAGAAAAGAAAAGGATATGTAGTGTTTATATGATATAATGTTGAACATGCTGATATATCCTATAATAAATAGTGTTTTTTTAAAAAAAGAAAGGGACGTTGTGACAGTCTCCCTAAGGGCACCTCGAAACCTCTCATGGCCCGCTTTAATGAGCCAGGAAGGGCACGGGTCAAGGCTGCATGTGGTTGGGCGTGTACATGCACAAGCAGTCTGTCAACTTCCTCCAGGCTGAGCAGGCTGAAGCAATCCAAACCCGGACTCGAAGACATGCAAGGGGCCTCGAGTTCGCTAACAGTTTCAACTGTGGCAGAGAGGTCAAGGCAGAGCACTAAGACTTTATCCGCAAAGTAGCTTGCAAATGCCTCATAGCCTATATCCAATTCCTTAGCATTTTGTCTGCCCTGTGGCAGAGCTGTTAAAGACTGAATCGTTCTAAACAATTGGGCTGGGCATGAGCTCGCAGATGCAATCGTAGCTGCATAGAACTCCTTCTTAGAGGCTTTGACTGCCATTTCATAGGATCTCATAAAAGTCCTGTAAGATGTTCTTGTAGCCTCATCACGAGCACGGCGCCACCGTCTCTTAGCCGTCTCAGCTCTTGCTTCATAAGCCGCAGCTCCTGGGTAAATCAAAGAGCCAAACTAGAGCGAGGATGGAGAGGGCGCCGGGGAGTGATCTCGTCGATGGCTGTGGAGAGCCAGCTATGCCGGTCCTCCACTAGCTCATCCAATGAGCCTCCAGGGGGCATCAGATCCTGCAGAGCCATCTGAAGCCGCACTGGGTCCATTTGGCTCTGTGGGCGAGCTAAAATCTGATCGCTGCCTAAACAGGGTCGGGGTGGAACATTCAGATGGGCCCTCAGGGCATAGTGGTCTGACCATGGTACTGCCGAAGTAGTAATCCGGTCCACTGTCATCCAGGCCACGAAGATCAAATCGAGCGTGTGCCCAGCCCGGTGTGTGGGGGTCGTTATAAATTCGGAGAGTCCCAGCACTGCCATGGACGACACTAGGTCCGCTGCCTGACTGGAGGCTGCATCATCAAAATGGACGCTGAAAGCATCCAAGACCAGCGTCCAGACTGATACGGCCTCCATCAGGGATGGCAGGCTATTGGCCAGTGTATTAGGCAGTCGGTACACCAGCCAGATTGCCAAACTTTCCTCAGCCTCCCACACCAGGCAGACACATTCAGTGCCTGTGATCTCCAGTGGCGGGAGCACCCTGAAGGAGTAAGCCTCCTTTGGCTGGCTTGGCAGTTGGTCCCCTTCCTTGACCGCAATGACCTGGCCACTGTGATCCATGTGACGGTCACCTTGAGGCTAGACTACTGTAACGCTCTCTACTTAGGGGTGCCTTTGTCGCAAATCCAGAAGCTGCAGCTAGTGCAGAATGCTGCAGCCAGGCTGTTGATGGGTCTCTCTAGGAGGGATCACATTCAGCCTGTGCTGAAAGCGCTACACTGGCTGCCAATAGCATACCGGATTCGCTGCAAAGTGGTGGTTCTCACCTTTAAAGCCCTGGATGGCCAGGGTCCGGGTTACCTAAGGGACCACCTTTCCCCATATGTTCCCCCAAGGGCACTTCGGTCAGGGAGTCAACATCTCCTGGAAATTCCAGGCCCCAGAGATGTTAAATTTGCTGCCACCAGAGCCAGGGCATTTTTGGTGGTGGCTCCTGTTTTAAATCTGGCATATGTGCCTCGTTGTTAGCTGCCCTGAGCCTCCGGGGAGGGCAGGATATAAATCTAAATAAATAAATAAATGAAGATAGCCACTCCTCCTCCCTGCCCCTTAATCCGTGATTGGTGTAGGACTGAGAATCCGGAGGGGCAAGCAGGGAGAGAGCTCCGGTCTCCCCATCCTGCACCCAGGTCTCGGTCACGCATGCCAGGTCTACTTTCTGTTGCAAAAGGAAGTCCCGGAGGACTGTGGTCTTGTTATTTATAGACCTGGCATTGTACAACACCAGTGTCGTTAGCTCCTAGCCCCACTGCTGTCATCCTTCGGGATGAGTCACAGGCTGGAAGGATGCCGAGCCATTCTATTTCTCTGCATATTTCTCTTCGCTCTCTGCCTGGACCCACCACTATACTTTCCCCTCCCCAGGAGCACTGGAATCTGTTGCCCAGGCATCACACCACCAGCCAGTCTTTGCATGGTTGACCATGTTGAACACTGCTATGAGATCAAGCTTCCATTCAGAAATGGCTGCCTCTTTTGTTGGGGGATGTTTGGCTTGGAATCTCACAACACTTTGTAGAACCTTCCAGTATTTTGCAATTGGCCTTGTTACTTCCCCATGTCAAACATTTTGTGGTGACACCCGCTTACTATTCTCAAAACTCCAAAAGTGCCCACCGGGTCAACAAGGTTGGGTATCCTTTCCTAATATGACACTGTAACCACTACACCAAACTGGTACATGAATAAATAAAACTGTCTAAGCTAGTGCCTGTCACTACAAGCTGAGGCTGTTTCAGGTTCCCTGAATTAATACTCAGGGATATACAGTCTTTGTCTGGGAACAGAGCTATACATGTCTCATATTGCCATCTGAGAGGAGATGAGGATGAACATCTGTCCATCTGCCAGGAATGGGCAAGAGAGAGGGCTATTTGGATGTAGTGAGTGGGCTCATAAAAGGCTTGGAATACATGCCTTAATCTGACTAGATTAAAGACAAAGTGGGGATCCACTGCCAGTTTCATGATAGGTTAAAGTTTAACCACCCCAGCTGGCACAGGAAAGGTTACAAGGTCAGAATACTCAGTCAGAAGTGTGCAAGTCAAGAAGAAGAAAAAGAGGAGATTGGATTTATACCCCGCCCTTCACTACCCAAAGGAGTCTCAGAGCGGCTTACAAATTCCGTCCCCTCCCCACAACAGACACCTTATGAGGTAGGTGAGGCTGAGAGAGCTCTGACAGAAGCTGCTGTTTTTCAAGAACAGCTGTGCCAGAACTATGGCTTGCCCAAGGTCATCCAGCAGCTGTAAGTGGAGGAGTGGGGAATCAAACCCGGTTCTCCCAGATTAGAGTCCACACATTTAACCACTACACCAAACTGGACTAGGAACACAGGAGCAAATGGAGTGAAGTCTCTTTTGTCCAGTCTCTATTTGACAAAATTCCAACAGGCTTGCATCTGTTCCAGGTGTCAAGCTCCTTAGGTCACACAACACAGGGCTTCTTCAGAAGACGATGTTTAATGGTGAATCAGAATTAAAGAAACGTGTACAACTTGTGTCAGTAATGGCCACATACAATAAGGCCTTCTAAGTTATACTACATTCAAGCACCCCCGCACGTAGCTGAAGCCAATGAATACATTTCGCGCACGTGGGCAAAGCAAGCGGGCAAAGCTAAGCACAACATCTAGAAACCATTGGTTCCCAGCATAAGACTCCAGCAGCTGGAGAATACAAGGTTGGAGACCGGATAACAGACAGTGAGGAAAAGTACAAAGGATGGGAGACTGAAAGTACTCCCTCTGCATACCATACTTATGAAAGGGCTACCTGACATCAGGGAGGGGAATGCCAAGAAAATTACCAGTGACTGTACAGCTTAGTTAGCCTCATATGTTAACTTTGCTTTCTTAGCTCTGTAATACTTGTGGTTGCCAACCTCCAGGTGGTAGCTGTAGATCTCCTGGGATTATGACTGACCTCCAGGCAACAGAGATCTGTTCACCTGGAGAAAATGGCCTCTTTGGAAGGTGGACTCTACAGTATTATACACTATTGAAATCCCCCTCACCCAATTCTGCCCTCCTTAGGCTCTACCCACCAAATCTCCAGGTATTTCCGAATCCAGAGCTGGCAACTTTAGTAATACCCTCAGAGTTCCCACCAGTTAGTGTGAGCTAGCTCACAGTTTTTTAGCCTCCGGCTCACACATTTTTGTCCGAGCTCAGGAGGGACGGCTCCAGAGCAAACTAATTTATACAGCAGCCAAATCGCTTGCTCACAACTTTAACACCAGTAGTTCACAAAGCAGAATTTTTGCTCACAAGACTCCACAGCTTAGAGGGAACCCTTTACTGAGGTTCAGAGCTCCAGAGGGGCCCAGCAGCAGAGCAGGCTGCTGTCCTCATTACCGTGAGGAAAAAGTTGAGGTTAAACTGTAGATTATGCCTGAGGATATTTATAGAAATTTATTTCCTTGTATCTGTGTATGTGTTCATATCTCTTGTGAGATTTGTTGGTGCTACTCAGAAGCGGTATTACACAATATTCTGAATCAGCTAGCCTGAGGCTTTTCTCTAAAACAGAGAGAGTGTATTTGTGCAGTTAAACTAGAGCTATATGAGTGAGACACAGAGGGTGCGTTCAGACGCGCCGTTTGAGCCGTTTTCAGCACGGCTCAGAAACGGCTTTTCCCTGCGCGTTCACACGCCCAACATCTGCCCACCGTCCCCAGCCGTCACTTTCTGGAGCAAACCCCCTTTGAAACGGAGTATTTTGGCACCACTTACCCAAGCGGTGTTTTCCATGATTCTCCGTTTCAAGCCGCACTTTTCCCTGTCTGATCGCTCCATCCAGCCACTTCCGGGTGCTTCAACCCCCCTCCCCTCTGGGAAGCTGCCTCCAGCTTCCGGTTTTAGTCCTCCATTTTTTTTCCCCCTTACCGGTGTGCGCTTGAGCGGAGCTCCGCACTTAGGTTAAAAAAGAAAAGGTTTACTGGTGCCTAGTTTAGGCATTTAGAGGAGTCCGGGATCTCGGGGAGGCCATTTTTAAAAGGACTCTTCTCCTTTAAACTTTAAAGGGACCTGTTGAGCTCGCTCTTCTTCGCACCGGCCAAACTTCCTGTTCGGGAGAGGGCTGCCTGTGCGCATGCTCAAAGGAGAGGGGGAAACCCCTCCCACCTGCAGGAGGACGGCGGGGCGCTCGGAAGGAGGAGGTGAGTCTGAGCGCGATTCTCCAGTTTTAAAAAAGCGCATCGTGCCGGAGCAGTTTAAACCGCTCCAGCACGCTGTCTAAACGCACCCAGAGAGATGTTTCCCTCTATTTGACATGGGGCCTGGAATTATCCCAGAATTATAACTGATCTCCAGATTACAGAGACCAGTTCCCCTACAGAAAATGGCAATTTTGGAGGGTCAGCTCCTTCTTCAAACCCTTCCCTTCGGAGGCACATCCCCCCCAAGATCTGCAGGAATTTCCCAATTTGTAGAGGGCAGCCCTATTTATCATATGAAGAACCACAAGTCCCAGAGTTCCTTTGTCATAGGAGGATGGGCAAAGCAAAACACCACAAGACAGTGTTGCTGTGATTGCTTCTTCCAGTGGGATTTTTAGCCCAAAATATATGTGATAATGTATCTAATTCACTCATAGTCACGCACACATGCACCATGCTGTCATGTCTGGTGGTGGCTATACATGCAAATGAGGCAATCAAAAACATAAAGAGGTAAAAGAAAGGGAACAAAAAGTAGCTAATGAACACCAATATATCCTCCAGTTTTGCAGATCAGACAAGGGAGGAACAAGGCCTTTCTGCAGTTGTGCAACAAAACAGTAACTAGGGAAGCAGGATCGAAATTATGTTGGCTGGTTACAGTAAAAAAACAAGTTATTGATAGGATGTTTCCCTTTTTTTGCTGGCACATTAACATC
This sequence comes from Gekko gecko, assembly GCA_029375565.1. NCBI lineage: Eukaryota > Metazoa > Chordata > Lepidosauria > Squamata > Gekkonidae > Gekko > Gekko gecko. The sequence goes on along the minus strand of JAPDNY010000005.1, from coordinate 207,826,977 downwards.
TTCCCAAGTAGATGTGATTTTGTGTGCTCACGCATGTGCTCAATTGGGCCAAAACATTGCCTGCCCCTGTTCTAGTACATCTTCCTTTTTTAGCCATATAGAACAGGCTGTTGCCGAATAAAATAATATTGTGTATAACAAGTAGAGAAGGGATTTTTCATGTATGCATTCCAGAGGAGTAGCTGTATGAGTCTGTTGCTACAAAAATTAACAAGAATCTTGTGGCTTCAGAAAGTTTTTACACCAGCATAAGCATTCATACATGAGAGTCCACTTTGTTACATGCATGAAATTGAGAGGCAGACTTTTATATATGAGGTTATGACAAGATACATATATAAAAACAAGGCCTAATGACCATGATACACAAGAAGTACCGGGTAAGAATTCATCATGTTTGCAAGGGTCCCTCTTTTTTCTTCTTCTGTGAAATGTTGGCTTGGTGGTAATTGGTAAATAATTCTTAGCTCCTTACCTAGACAGCTGGAAAACCAGCTGTGTTTGTTTCAGGGGGGGGGGGGCACAGTTCAGAAATTAAATGGCAAACTCTGTGAGAAGAGAACAAAGTTTGAGTTCAGTGGTATCTTTAAGACCAACACAGTTTTATACACAGTTTTATTTAAGGTGTAAGTTTCATGTGCAAGCACACTTTCTCAGACACATTGAAACAAATTTCTTCAAGCCTGACATGCAGGGAAATGACAGGGGGGCAGGTTGGAAGTATCAGGAAGGATCAGTCACAGTTAAGATGCATAAGTGAAACTAAGATGGGATCAAGGCAGCAAGATCAGTGAATGGCAGCAAATCAGCACACAAATGTGAGAGCTAACAAAGGTCCTTTCTGCACTAACAGCTCTCTGTAGCTTACTCTGGAAAATCTGAGCAGTCGAGCCTTTAAGGTTAACTTTATATTTTGTGTCCCTGCCCTCTGCACTATACTTTTTTCTCCGATTTATTTTTGTGTATGCATTCTGCATTAACAACCAAATCCTGCATTTTTTGCTTCATTGTGATTAATGTCACTTGGAGGGGGTGTCCAGTTGCCACTGACTTGGCCGAGTGCATAAGCAAGGGATGGGGCACACTGCACCCTCCCCTTTCTCTTTTCCCCTCCCTGCTCTCCCCTTTGGCTAGCTGCCGCTGGGCTACTCCAGGCATGCACGACCCTGGCAGCTGGCTGGTCTGTTGGGAGGGGTGGCGCCCCAAGGGTTTTAATTTTTTTTTAAAGGGCCTTCAAGCTTCTCCCATTGTTTCCAGTGAACAATCTTGTCATTCCTTTTAATATATCCCCCTCCAAGTTGTGTGCAGATTGGCTTTGGGGAAGGGAGAATATCCCTCCCTAGGGTCCAGTGTGCAAAGGGGGGAGGAGTGTGTAAAAAAAAACCCCAAAGCCCCGTAAGCTAGAGGCAACTCCCAGAGGACCTCCCCAGGCTGCCCCTCTACCTGCCCCCCAAGTTGTTTGCTAGGTGAAAATTAGATAGAAGTGGAAATAGGGACAGGGGGGATAGGCAGAGATGACTATAGCCGTGCCAAGTAGTCTGCTTATTATTCCCTCCGAATCAGAAGCTGAAGAGCAAAAAGGTCCAGGGACAAACCACTTTTTGATACCATGGGGCAAAGACTGCAAAGTCACCTCCAAACGGCCATAAAACAATGCAGAATCTGGAAAGAGAAGAAGAAGAGAAGAAGAGATTGGATTTATACCCCGCCTTTCACTTGGAGTCTCAGAGCGGCTTACAAACTCCTTTCCCTTCCCCTCCCCACAACAGACACCCTGTGAGGTAGGTGGGGCTGAGAGAACTCTAACACAAACTGCTTTTTCAGGAACAGCTGTGCCAGAGCTTGTGACTGACCCAAGGTCACATCAGCAGGTGCAAGTGGAGGAGTGGGGAATCAAACCCGGTTCTCCCAGATTAGAGTCCGCACACTTAACCACTACACCAAACTGGCGATGCAGGAGGCAAGAGGTGCGATGCAGGAGGAAAGTGAGAGCAGGATGCAATGCTGAGGGAGATTCTGTTTCCGATGTGGCTGTGGCCAAACTGCAGGGGAATAGACTAGTGCAGAAAAGACCAAACAAATGTGAGAACAAAGCTTGAGTCCAGTGGCACACTGTTGGGCGAAATGCTCTCTATGGGTAGAGCACCTCGCAACAGGTATAATTAATTTCGGGATCTTTTGGTCTATGTCTACGAGGAATGGGCTGCCGCGGGACCTTCCCAGTGAAGAGGCGAACGACAAGACTCAGAATAATGTTTCAGTTTACTTAAATACACAATTCACTCAACAATAGCAAATCATACACACATACATTCAAGATCTAGGAAATATAGATAGATGTAGCACAGTTGCATGAGCAGGTAGACGTTGGTTCGTTGAGGGCGATATTTACCTCCAAGGCGCGGCTCCTAAATCTTCCAGCGAGTGGGGTTAGGTAGGGTAAGAAGGATGGAAGAAGGGACACGTGGTCTAGACCAGCTAATAACGCACGTGTATAGTTCCAGCTGCAGACTGGAACGAAGCGAGGCAAGGGTTCGGGTACAGGATGGGGGCTTAAGAGGGTAAAGCAGACAGACAGAGGTCGTGGTTTCAGCAGCAGCAGGGCAAGGCAAGAGACTAACTGAACTAACCCAGAGATCACGTTATTATAGCGTCTTGGGTGCTGGGCGTGGAAGGCCAGGCGGTGTACACCTACTGACCCTCCCAGCCTGCTATGTCAGTGACAATTTCAAATCTTATTGGCTATACTGTCCGTTGGATACCTGGGGGCTGGACAGAGGAAGCTGGCTGGCAGGCAGATGGTTTCTCCAGGTAGCTGATGGCTCTTCTATTGTTCATGTGTATGGCTCGGGTGGGGAAGGCACTTAATCCCTTCATGCAAATGACTGGTAGAGGAAAAGTCCTTTGTCTGCTGTATGGCCCTTAATCCATGTACGTGACATGCGGCAGGTATGCAATGGAGTCCCTCAGAGTAAAAAGACAGCTTTTTCCCTTTTCTATGGGCTTCTCCTTTGGCATCCATTTTACAGTCTACAAAGACCATGTGGCAACAGCAAACAGTCCATAGCAAAGCCCCATGATGGCATCGGGGCTAACAACACCCTAAGACCAATCAAGTTCAACCCTGAGTACATGTGAGAACAGAGAAACTCTGCATGTATAGATGCACACTTCTTCAAGTATATAGAAACAGATTTCCTCAACTATTACATACAGATAGGGGGTTTAGTTGCCAGGAAGAGCTAATTAGAGTCAAGATGCATGTTACTGAGCAATAAATAGAGCTAAGTTTGGAATAATACATTTGGTAAACCATGTAAATAGCAGCAAATTGGCATACAGATAATAAAGGAAGATTCAGATTGGTAGCCGTGTTGGTCTGAAGCAGCAAAATAAAGTTTGAGTCCAGTGGCACCTTTAAGACCAACAAAGCTTATACTATGAATAAAACTTTTTTGGTCTTAAAGGTGCCACTAGACTCAAATTTCGTTCAGATAATGAAGAAGTTAACAACATATGTTAGAAAAGTTTGAGTCCCGTGGCACCTTTAAGACCAACAAAGTTTAATTTCTGGGTATAAGTGAGAACTGAGTGACTTAGTGTGTGTAATGAGATAAGATGCCAATATCTTTGTTAAGCCCTGGGAGTTCCATTGTCCTGAGTGTTGTAATAACTTGTTGTTCCTCCACGGGCCTGGCACCCCCTGCCGCAGGCCTGGATGGGCCAGCGGGGGGGAAGCAGGTGACAGTGGCGACCCGGGCCCGAGGCTGACAGGCCCGACTGCGGATGACCCGTGGTCCTCAACCTGACCCAGCAGTCCAACTCCGGCACCCCCACCACCCCTGTCTCCGCAGAGGGGCAGTTCACCTCAGTAGGCCCCCATGCCATGGGTCTGGGCCTGGAAACAGAAGCCGGGCCAGGGACCCTGAGGGGGATGCCAGTGCAGGACAGGGCCTGGAGACCACCAGAGGCCATGAGGAAGATGCCAGAGGAGACAGTGGAGCTGCCCGAACCTGACCAGCAACCTCCTCCCGGACCGTGCCAGCCGATGGCATTGCCAGGATGCGCCTAGTCCCAGCATCGAGAGCCATCCCCCAGCCACCAGGCCCAAGGGCCAATGTCCAACTTACCAGACTGGGGGAAGGGTGCAGGGCTTCCATCGACCCAGAGAGCAACCACACCCACGCTGAGGCCTGCCAGTGAGGGTGGGACCAATGAGGGGGAGGAGAGGGGGCGGAGCAAGAGGCAGGAACACGGGGAGAGGTCCACCAATGGAAGAGGGATATGGGTGACAGACGGGGTGGAGGCAATAGCTCATAGAAAGGCAGGCAAGGGGGAGGAACACAGGAGGTGGGAAGGGTATAAAAGAGGGGAAGGGAGTGAGGGCCAGGGAGGATACCCCGGAGCAGAGGCCAAGACGGTACAGAGAGAGGGATGCAGACAGACCCCTGACTCTGGGGTCGGTGTGTCCTGGTGGTGGAGCAACCCCAGGCCCCACCCAATCTGAGGCTCTCACATTCCCCAAGCTGCAGGGACCCCCTTCAGTACAGCTGACAGTCTACCTCCATCCAGGGCCGTCCCCGGGCATGACACTTATAATTCAGCAATCTCCTATTCCAGTCTGTCTCTGAAATTCTTTTGCAATAAAACAGCTTCTTTGAGGTCCCCCACTGAGTGCCCTGGGAGGTTGAAATGTTCTCCTATAGGTTTCTCAGTTTTGTGATTCTTGATGTCAGATCTGTTAGAAGAGATCAGAGAACCCCGATGTCTGAACTGGGGTATGTGTGCACACTGTAACCATTGGATCATTTTTGCTGCTCTCACATGTGCCGTTTCTTGGTACTTGGCCTCTCTGTGATCAATCAGTCTTATAGGAGAGATTTTAGATATGGGTTTTCCAACAAGATCCTTCACCTTTAGTTGAAACTTCTATGCAATGACTGCCAGGAAACACAGTGAAAGGTGATTTTTCAAACAAGATAGAAGGACTCACAGCACTTGAAGGGATGGATTGAATTGCACATGTTATTTGTTTATTTCACGAAAAGGAGCAGAGGAAATGCTGTAATAAAGGAGATCTTGTCTTTGGAATCAGCTTGGCATAGTGGGCTGGATTAACCAGGAGAAAAATACTTTGCAGGGAAGGGAGATCAGGCAAGCAGAGGTTTCTGCTATGGTTTAAATCACTGGGATTTCCCTCTTTGCAAGTGTTACTCAGCTTGCTCCAAGTATGGGGAGGCTTGAAAATGTTTTTTTTGCCCCAGACAGTTAGCTCTGTGCTCACTTGCCAAAGTTTGAAGCTGGTTTGCAATTCTGGTTTGGAGGGGGCAGTGCACACCATCAAATGCTGTGGACTACTAGTTCAAATGCAAAGGCAAGGTACATTTGCGCTAAATCAGGAACTGAATTGTGGGATCACAACATGCAGAAGTGTGCAAGCCTAGGACACATTTACAGCTTTTGGCACTAAATTCCTAGTGGCATACAGTCTGCTTTCTTACCACAATATGGTGGGAACTAGACAATAATGTTAAGCTGTTAAGAAAAAATATTCCAGGAGATTCTTGGGGTGGATCAGAGTGAAGACTCCTAAAGGCGAACACAAGCTGCCTTTGCATAGAGCAGGGGTGGCCAAACTGTGGCTCGGGAGCCACATGTGGCTCTTTCACACATATTATGTGGCTTCCAGCAGGGCAGCTGGGGAAGTGAAGGGGAGCCATGCTTTCTCTTCCTCCCTCCCTCCCATCTATTTACCTTCTTTGTTTCTTTCTTTCTTTCCACCTCTTTCCTTTCTTTTCACACCTCTCTCCCTCTCCCCCTCCCCCCGACAAATATCATTAGCAAACAAGTATCATTGGACAAATCATCAATATGTTTGTACCCCTCTTGTTTTTTATTTTGACAGTCTCATTTAATGTTAATAAAAAGCCAATGTGCATATTTTTAATAAAAACTCGTGTGATATTTGTTCACGTCTTGCGGCTCTCAAACACCTGACGTTTATTCCATGTGGCTCTTAGATTGAGCAAGTTTGGCTGCCCCTGGCATAGAGTAAGTGGGGAAATGGCCCTGAAACATTTTTAATTATTGATTTAGTCCCCCCCCCCGCTCTCTCCACCTTGTGGACCCCAAGTGGATAAAAAGGAGGCATAAAGATGTTTTAAATAAATAATAAATAAATACTTGTGAATATGTGCCCACAGTCCTTTTTACGGCAAATGGGTCAGTTAGGGTTGCCAACCTCCAGAGACTGGAGGAGCCCTAGAAGTGCAGTGACATTCACCATAAAAGCTTAAGAGCCCTGCTGGATTAGAGCCCAGAAGTCTGTCTGGCCCAGCTTCCCATTTCTATCAGTGGCCAGCTACATGTATTCAGAGGTATACTGTCTATAAATTTAGAAGATTTAGATCGACCTACCCTAATAGCTGTTGATGGACCTTTCCTCCATGACTTGTACTCCCCCTTTAAACCCATTTACGCGAATAGCTATCACTATTAGCGGTATGAAGGCCAGTGGAAAAAAATTGAAAAATTAGATTTGTTTGTTTTTTTCTAAATATTTTGAGGGAATGTTAGAGGAGCACAGAAAAAAAACTCCTAATGGAATATTTATTCTTTGGATTGTGCAAAATGTTCTGGCCCCAGCTCCTGCCAACCTAGCAGTTCGAAAGCAAGAAAATGCAAGTAGATAAATAGGTACTGCTTTGGTGGGAAGGTAACAGCTTTCCGTGCATCTTGGCATTTAGTCATGCCAGCCACATGACCACGGAAACATCTTTGGACAGTGCTGGCTCTTTGGCTTGGAAATGGAGATGAGCACCGCCCCCTAAAGTCAGATTCAACTAGCTTTCGAGCAAGGGAAACCTTTACTTTTTACTACTCAGAATGTGCGGTATTGTCAGACTCGGGTTCACCTTTTCCTTTGTACTTTGTACCTGCTTTACCAACCTGCTTATTGTAATCTGCACCCCCATTCCCTTCCCCCTTACTTTTGCCAGCTATAGCAGATGTATCCAGCTGTCCACTTATTGCTCACCCTCGCTGACATTCCTGGTGGGAGGGAGAGAAACTGTGGGAGGGGGCGCGATGGTGTGAATGCTTGTCAACTAGGGAGGCAACGCTGGTAACCATTTTCCCAAGCAGCACCTCAGGAACTTTCACATGAGTGTCCTTGAAGTTGATAAGATTTTTGAATGGCTAGTTGAACCATTGTATTCGTCTGGGTTCTTAGGATTGCTTATACTAATGAATGTGTGATGTAGGTGTGTAATGTGGGGTTTAGTTATACACCAGGTCCCTGCCTTGCTCCCCAGTCCTGACAAAGAAGTCACCTTTGCAGCATCTCAAAACTCTTCAATAAACTTTCATAAAAGAAAGGCTGTGTGGAGTGTGAGTTGACTGGGAACCTGACAGGTATGAAGATTTGTATTTTGGACAAACAACATTAGAGAAGAATCATTCTTTTGTTTGCTATAGACCAGGGGTGTCGAACTCATTTGTTATGAGGGCCAGATCTAACATGAATGAGATCTTGTTGGGCCATGACATGTGTGTCATAAAGCGGAGATAAACTTTATAAAGGACACAAACACAAAGGTGTTTTTTTACTTAAAGTAAAAACATGCTTAAAACATTAGCAGTCTTGCAATATTTTGTTTATTTAACAGTGTCTGATAACTGACACCTCTTGCTCTGAATTATTGCATCAAAATGTCTGTGCTGTTGCAATCTTGAGTATTCTGTTCAGGTGTGTGTATCTGTAAGCTGCAAACTTACGATGACGCAGCAGCAGCAGAACTGGAAGAAGAAGCAGGAGACGGCCAGTTCCACTGCGGGCCCTTTAGAAGCCCTCCAGGGGCCTGATCCGGTCCCCAGGCCGCATGTTTGACACCCCTGCTATAGACTGTACACAACATGTTTCCAAAATATGTTAATTATTTCAGTGTACTATTTTTGTTCATGATTATTTCATTGGTTATTTTTTTACATATTTTGTAGTCTGTAGGCCCTTTCTTGCAGGAACTCAAGGCAGATTATACAGTGAGTCAATACAATCAACAAAATGACATTCAATAATGAATGCATTAGGATTAGAGAAGTTTGAAATCAACCAGAAATCTAAAAGATAGAACTGAAGCACAGCAGAACTATTAATATGACACATTAAGAGGGGCAAAAATTACATAATAGGATCCTATTTATATTAAACTATACACAGTAGTATAGACCACAGTCCTTAATAATTCGTCCAAGTCAGGTTTGTGAACCATTTTCACCATTGCAACCCTATTGCCTGTATAGAAAAGCCTTCTTGAATAATTCAGTTACATGTAGTTTGTGGAAAGGCAGGAGAGTGGGAGCCTTCCTCACCTCCTTGGGGCAGGCTGTTCCATAAAATGAGAGCAACAATGAAGAAAGCACATGTATGGGCAGTTGTTCATTTTGCCCATTTGCAGGGTGGCTCCCGCAGAAGAGCCTGCTGACATGAGTGAAACTGTTGTGGAGGAGCATAGGGGGAGAGGTGGTCCCACAGATAAGAAGGGACCAAGGTCATGAAGGGCTTTGTACGTGATAACCAATACCTTAAACTGAGCCTGGTAACAAATAGGCAGACAGTGGAGAGTCTGCAGAATGGGAGTAATACGCATGTTCTGTCTAGTTCCAGAAAATAGCCAAGCCGTGGCATTTGAACCAGCTGGAATTGCCAAATTGTTTTTGAGGGGAGACCAACGTGTATTGCATTACAGTAGTCTAGTCTCGGTGTCGATCCAGGTGGCCAGATCAGCTGTATCTAGCTCCCGGGCCATCTTACAGGCTGGGCTAAGTTGGTAGAAAGTGTTTGTTTTTGCAGCTGCATAAACTTGCTTCTCCAGTACTAAAGGTGGATCCAGTATAACCTCAAAGCTTTTACCTGTGTCAGCAAGGGTCAGCTAAACTCCATCAAATGTGGGAAGCACAATGTCCTTCAATACCTCCACCTTCCCAACCAGCATTACCTCTGTCTTTTCAGGATTAAGTTTCAATTTGTTCACTTTTAGTCAATTAACCACAGCAGACAAGCAGTTAATCAGGACCTCTAACTGCATCACCAAGAGATTTGGATAAGGATATATAGAGCTGGGTGGCTCAAGTGGTTAAGACACTGAACTGCAGACCAAACTGCAGCAGTTCGAGACCCGAGTGCTGCATGACGGAGTGAGCTCCCATCTCTGGTCCCAGCTCCTGCCAACCTAGCAGTTCAAAAGCAAGAAATTACAAGTAGATAAATAGGTACCACTTAGGTGGGAAGGTAACAGTTTCCATGCGCCTCGGCATCTAGTCATGCCGGCCACATGACCATGGAAACGTCTTTGGACAGCACTGGCTCTTCGGCTTGGAAACAGAGATGAGCACTGCATCCCTAGAGTCGGATTCAACTGGCTTTCGAGCAAGGGAAACCTTTACCTTTACCTATCATCAGTGTATTGATGACAACGAACCCTGAACTTACAAATTATTTGTCCTAAGGGCATCTGGCCCCATCACTCCTTGGCAAATAGAAGGGGAAGTCGTAGAAGTAGTGACAGACTTCACGTTCCTAGGATCCCAGATCACTGCAGATGGTGACTGCAGCCATGAAATTAAAAGACGCCTGCTCCTTGGGAGGAAAGCGATGGCAAACCTAAACAGCATGATAAAAAGCAGAGACATCACCTTGCCAACAAAAGTCCGCATGGTCAAAGCAATGGTATTCCCTGTAGTAATGTATGGCTGTGAGAGTTGGACTATAAGGAAGGCCGAGCGCCGAAGAATAGATTCTTTTGAACTATGGTGCTGGAGAAGACTCTTGAGAGTCCCTTGGACTGCAAGGAGATCAAATCAGTCAATCCTAAAAGAAATCAACCCTGACTGTTCCCTGGAAGGCCAGATCCTGAAGCTGAAGCTCAAATACTTTGGCCACCAAATGAGAAGGGAGCACTCCCTGGAGAAGAACCTGATGCTGGGAAAGATTGAAGGTCAAAGAAGAAGGGGACGGCAAAGAATGAGATGGTTAGACAGTGTCATCGATGCAACGAACATGAAATTGAGCAAACTTCAGCGGACAGCGGAAGACAGAAGGGCCTGGCGTATTCTGGTCCATGGGGTCGCGAAGAGTCGGACTCGACTGTGCGACTGAACAACAAAAGGGCTTTACATAAAAATTGAAAAGCATGAGGGATAGAATTGCACCCTGTGGAACGCTGTTCTACACTGTTGACAATTGGTTTTCAATAGCAACCCTTTGAGTCTCATCCATGAATAATGATTTGAACCAGTCCAATGTGCATCCCCTGATACCTACCTACTTATTTATTGTATTTGTATCCCGCCCATACCATGAGCGGGCTCAGGGTGGATCACATTATCTCAAACAATACAGCAAGGTTTAAAACACAATAAAACATTACATCAGGAGTGTCGAACTCATTTGTTATGAAGGTTGGATCTGACATAAATGAGACCTTGTCGGGCTGGGCCAGGTGTGTCATAAAATGTAATGCCAGGTAGTGGAGAGATAAACTTTATAAAGGACACAAACACAAAGATTTTTTTTTACTTAAAATAAGAACATGCTTAAAACATTAGCTCTGTAAGCTGCAAACCTACTTTTGATTTCTTGACATTCACCACCGAAATCTCATGCTCAGAGTTCTGAGTCCAGGACTCAGGTTAAAACATGAAATGGCCGAGTGATTAAGAGAGTCTGGTGAAGCAAGCTATGATGCAGCAGCAGCAGAACTGGAAGCAGGAGATGGCCAGTTCTACTGTGGGCCTGATGGAAGCCCCCCCAGCGGCCTGATTCAGCCCCCGGGCTGCATGTTTGACACCCATGCATTTAAAATCAGTAATTATAGCTGCTGGTGCAAATTCTTCTGCCTCTAAGCACATCAACAAGATGGAATATGATGTAATGCAGGCATCCCTGCTTGAGAGAGCAGTATGGTGCCCACCGACACCTTTCCTGGTCCCCGCCAAGGGTTTTTAGAAAGTGGGAAGGGCCTTTGCCCAGCAGGACTTCTGACAGGCCATGCAGATTTTTCAAAAGTTGCTTCAGCAGGAGCTGCTGCCACCACAGCATAAGGATCTTCACTGCATGATGGATGGTAGGCTGTGTGTATGCAAGAAAATATTTTAAAACCACAGTTCATTGTTTTAAAAATCATCCTGTTAAACCCAGCTTCTGCCTGAAATGTTGAAGAGTTACTATTAGAGTTACACATGCCCTCACTCTGTGCTATTTTGTGGTTAGCTCTGTCTCTTGTGGAAGTCATTTGTGGTTACCTCATGTACCTCCTGCAGCAGGCATTTTGTGGTTGTGCCCACCACCCTGTGCCAGAATTCCAAAGATGCCCACAGGCTGAAAAAGGTTGGGGACCCTTAATCTACTCTGTTGAAGGCTGCAGAAAAATCCAGTAAGAGCAACAGAGAGGCTTGGTCTTTGTCTGCACTCAGATGGAAGTTATCAACTAAAGCTGGTAGAGCTGTCTCTATCCCATAGCCTGGCTTGAAGCCAGATTGAAAAGAGTCTAGAGCAGATGAGTTGTTTGAGAAGACTTAGAGGTGGTCTGCTACTGCTCCCTCAAGCATTTTGCCCAGAAAGGGCAGATTAGAGACTGGGCGATAACTGGCCACATCATTTTTCTGTAGGGATGTTTTTTTATAAGTAGCAGATGGATAACTACATCTTTGAGTGGCTAAGGGAAGATGTCCTGAGCCAGTGATTGATTTATGATAGATACGAAGATGATGCGATCCTTACAGGATTTTAGTAGCCAGTATAGGTAAGGATCTAGTGTACAAGTGGTGGCCTTCACAGATCCCAGGATCTTGTCCACATCCATCATGGAAACTGGGTCAAAATGTTCCATAAATAGACCAGGCCTTTCTTCTGGTGTACCTATGTTGCAACTGACGTCCAGATCAGAGTATATCCTCAATATTTTATCAGCAAAAACTTGGCAAAAGTATCACAGCTAATTGCTTATAATGGATATTATAATACACTGTTAAAGAAGTCAGCATTTTCATTGTTATAAAGTTTAATGCAACTATGCCGCTAGCCCTGTCATGGTTCCATGAGATTGCTTCTATCCATAGAATACATTTTCTTTTCTTTACTACAAAATCTCTGTTTTCTGTTTTTCAACTTTCATTTTTCCTTACCTCTCAGGTAGCCAAAAACTAACATATGAGTGCTAAGATCAGCATATGCTGCAGCCCTTTGCAGCCTCCCATACTGGAGGTAGTTACAATTTTACATGCAGAAAGCTGTGCAGAGAGTTACTTCAACCTAAGTCTATTGATTTCAGTAGGCTCAAAGTGGCACAGGATTACAGTGTAAGGCATTTATACTTTTAAATTTCATAAATATGCCAAAATATACCATTTTGTATGCTAAGTCTGAAATGACTCAATTTGTGTTGTTAAAGTAGTAAAATGAGTTTAGGCTTGATAAGAAACTAAGCAGTGCATATATTTTGATCTTCTTCCAAAGTTCTGGGTTTCTTTGTGTTGTGTGTTTGGAGGGGGCATTTTTTCCATAGCTTCAAATCCTATCTCTTGCAGCCATTGATTTCCACTGGAGAATTATACATTGCCTGTATCTCATCCTTTCATTTCCTACATTTCCTGCCCATCAGTTTCATTAGCCAATCCTCAACTTCTCACATTACAAGGGGTGGGGGGGAAGCTCCCTCTGTCCATCATTTCCCAACCATTTTATCTCTTGTGCCATAACCCCCTTTTGCCATCTTTCCCCCGCCCTTCACCAAAAAGCTTCCAGTGTTGACTTCTTTCCTGGTAGAGAAGGTGCTCCAATCACTTGTTAATTTGTACAGTAGTGAGAGGGTATCTGGGAAGGAGGGTCATATTTGATGGTCTCTCTCCTTGCAGACGTGGTTGTGGTGGAGATGAGCAACAGGCTGTGCCACCCCTCACTGTTCTATCACCTGGGGGTCCGCGAGAGCTTCAGCATGACCAACAACATTCTCCTGTGCTGTTACACTGACCTGCCAGAGCTGCAAACCCTCCGGGTGAGTGAGAGAGTGTGTGTGATTGACAGTGGGTGTGGTTGTGCACTGCTGTGAAAAGGGGGGACCTGGCCAGATTAAGGGTACTTCTTTTGGGTAAGAGGTGGTCATCTTAGGAGATCTAAGTTGAAACAGGGTTTAAGCCTAAGAGATGCTTGCCAAACTGGATGGCTAAGGCTTCCTGCTGGTGTGGTATAGCAGTCAGATTGCTGGACTAAGACCGGGGGGAGGGGGGAGTGTCAAATGTCTCAGCTATGAAGCTTACTGTGTCATCTCGGGTAAGTCAGATTCTCTCAGCCCGAACCTGCCTGGTGATGTATATACCTGTGTATATAGCTGTTGGCCCTCAAGAACTAGTTTTGGTTTACCCCTCAAGGCCTGCCTAGGAGCAATCTCACTTGTGTTCTGGTGTTGAGGTTGATATTTCTCAATGTGTATTAGTACAATCCAGTAGAAGCACGAGAAGCTTCCAGAGTCTCCTGTTAGTTGGTTATGGAGCAGGACAGAAAGCTGAACTGGAAGCAGGATAGGTAAACAGCCCCCTCCCAACCCACCACACCTCAGAGGATGTGATGTACTTCACAAGGTTGTGAGGACTAAATGGATGGATGTCCTGTGCTATGAGTACATTGCCTTTATCACATAACCTGCCTTGAGTCTCGGTGAGAAAGATGGGCTATAAATAAAATAAGTAAATAAAGATGTCATGGTCTTACGCCAGTGGAGTGTAACATGAACACACACATGTGAAGTGGCCTTATATTGTGTCAGCACATTGGTCTGCCAAGGCCAGTGTGTTCTACTCTGACTGGCAGCAGCTTTCCAGGGTCTCATGTGGAAATCTTTTACATTACTATGAGGAGCCATGGATTGAACCTTGGACTACCTGCAAGCAAAGCAGGTGCTCTGCACATGATGCTGCTGTCTACTGAGTCAGGCTGTTGGTCTGTCAAGGTCAGTCTTGTCTATTCTGACTGGATCTCCAGGATTTCAAGGAAAGGTCTTTCGTATCATCTACCACCTGATTCTTTTAACTGGAGATGTCAGGGATTACACCAAGGACCTTCCATGTACAAAGCAGGTTCTCTCCTGCTAAGTCACAGTCCAGCTTCCTGTAAACCCATGAAAGCATGATGACAGAAGCATGACGGTAGCTATTTGGAAGTGCTGTGGATTCCCTTGTGGCGCTTAGTGACCAGTAGTAACCATCCTTGATGAGGTTGTGGTCACCATGCACATTATCAAATCTGTTGAGTGATAAGGAAATGTCACCCAACTAGAGCAAAGGATGTAATTGCCTCTCCACCTGATAACGTATCTCACCTTTGCGTACACACAGAGGGATCAGACCCTCCTACTCTTCTTTAGTTTATCAGAAGTATCACCTCCAGGTTTCATTCCCTATAATTGCAACTGCAAATGATGAATCTTGTTTCTTGTATAAGCATTTTGTGGAAACCGTTGCAGGCAAGATGATGATCCTCCCTTTGGCCATTCTTTAAGCACCCTGTCATGACATCCTGTGGCAAAGAGTTCTGCAGGTTAATTATCCGTGCAGTGAAAAAGTACTGCACATTTTGAAAGAGAAATGTAGATTGTTCGGAGGGGGAATTGCATTTATCCAGCAATTCAGTGCACTTCACATATATTATCTTCGTAATCTTTGCAACTACCTTGTAAGGGTGCCAGTATTATTGTCTACATATTGTAGCTTTGGAGGGAGAGGAATTGAGGTCTAAGGCCACCTATACATCTATGGCTCAGGCAAGATTTGAAGGACTTCCTGATGGTTGCTGTCTTAACGGTGCAGTTATACCTTTTAAACCAATTGAACTCAACAGTTTTAGAAGAACGTAATTCTGCTTAGAATCATTCCATTCTCCACCTACTGACTTTACTAGGCTTAGACCGGAGTAATTCTGCATAGTATAGCCCTGTCAAAGATGATACAGAATAACTAATGTGCACTCACTGCCCATGTATATGGCCAGAGGCTTGGGTGGAGAATTGCAGACTTGAACCAGGAACATTGCAAGTTGGAGTAGAAAAATAGGGTATAAATTGGTTTGGTAGTCCTTACAAGTTTGTTGAATATAGTTCACGTACATTAATCCTTGGCAGTCCTTGCAGCAGCTTTGTAAAGTAGATCAGAATTATTATCCCCATATTGCATATGGGGGAACTGAGGCTGTGACTTCATGGTGGAAGCACAATTAAAAAGTGGGGGCTTCCTGATTGTAGTTCTGACTGTTTGCACTGATACATTGCAGTTCCTAAATGCTTTAGCAGCCATATATATTCTACACATGATTATACAATAGTCGTAAATGCTCCAGTGCTATACTAGAGTCATCTAAGTTTTTGTTCGCTGTTGTTAAACCTCTTTGCTTTTTTTTAATCCTATGCAAACTTCTCTCTCTTGGATTTCATGAAGCATCAGCGCTACACATAGGCCTTTGTGTACCATGGGCTGTTTGTAGCCAGGCAGTGCTCTTGTCTTCACTAAAATACGTTGTAAAATTGTGGGTTATCATATCCCAGCGGACCCAGTGATACTCTTTGCTAGCTAAGTTTTCAAAATGTTCACTTATCTGTGAGTGTCTTAGAGTCTGGTATTGATCTGTTAATTGTCTGGAAAGTAAGTGCCATATACCTAATCACATCCCTTCTGAGGCCAGCTAAAATTTGGTATATAAATGAGAAAATGGCTCCCTGGAATGTTCATGCATTTAGGAAAATGCATACCAGACATATTAGTGGGAATTCTGTTCCTGTTTGTAGAGGAATCAAATCCACACTCGGCAACACCTTCTAAATATTGATTATTTAGTATTTATCAGTCAGTGACCATTTTTATAATATTGTGTTCAGGAAAATTATAGTAATTGAATTGTTCTTTTTGGTAAATTGTTATGCAAGCAGGGTTTTGAGTGTGATCATTAATAATCTCTCCTTATATATAAAAGAGTTTTCGTCTGACTCTTTTCTGAACTTTCCACACGCTTCCCCCGCCTTTGGGTCCCTGGTCTGTCACTCGGGGGGGGGCAATCACCTGCCCGCATTGCCTCCCTCCGTCACCTCAGTCCCACCCACAGACCCGCTGGGCAGCATCTCACCCTCAGTCTGTGGGGAACTGCCATGCAGAATGGATGCTTCATTGGCTGGACACATCTGAGCCCCACGCCAAGTGCCCCTCCGCCCTGGAGTTGCAGAGTGGGGAGAAACCAGGGACCGGAGGCTGATCCTCCTGCCGCCGTGCCCATCACCACCACCCAAGGCCCAATTCACTTTGCTGGCCAGCCTGCGGCCGCACTGCAGCCAGTGCCCTGCTGGCCTGCAGAGTGCTTGAGGCAGCCCTGATGCTGCTGGCACCTGGCCAGCCAGGGAGCAGTGGCAGACCCTTCCACTGCCCCATGAGCCTGGGGTCTCGCCAGGGGGCAAACAGCATGGGGCTGGCCCTCATTTCCCTCACAGGTGACGTGCAGCCCAACTGCCACGCCGGGCAGAGGGCCCTCACGCCGATGCTGCTCCTCCCACCACACCGGCCCCCAGCAGCCCAGGACCAATGCGCGTGGCTGGCCTGCGACCATGGTGCTGCCATGGTGGCTAGTGGAGGAGCCAGCCTGCAGGATGCTGCCTGTGCCTGCACTGGGACACTGTCACAGCCTGTGCCGCCGCCACCACAGGGTCTCGGCGGCGTGTCCAGGGCAGGGGTGCAGGGCAGTCTCCCATCTTTCTGGGGCCCATTGTATTGGTCCTAGTAATATTAATAATACTATTTGTTTGGTACTTTAGTCTTATTTATGTGATGATTTGCCATTTTAAATTGAGTGTGGGGGGAAAAGTTTGCCTGGGAAATGGAGACAAGGGAGTGGATTTTAGCTTGTAATGCAGGTAATAAGAGGTATAGGGGGGCAGCTGGATTATGATTATCTGTGTGTTGGTGACAGGCAGCAGTTTCTCAGAACTGGTTTGGGGCAAGCACGCCTCGGTGTTCAAACATATCGCTGGTGTCTCAGTATCGTCTCTGGTCAAATAGGTTGGACAAGTTGGCTGGGAGGGCAGCGTATAAGTCTAAAGGACGTTAGGTTGACATTGACCAGGACCAGGGCATTTTCTTTGGCAGCTCCGACCTGCTGGAATGAGCTCCCTGGCGAGATCAGGGCCCTGCGGGACCTCTCACAGTTCCACAGGGCCGTGAAAATGGAGCTTTTCCAGCAGGCATTTTGACAGGAGCTGCACTTTGTCAGTTAAGCCCTGTGCCGATCTAGAACTAGAAGCTACCTAGAATGGTATCCACTGCTGAACACGTTCATGAATGCACTTTATTATATTGTACTGGCATTGATATATTAATGGTCTTATGTTATGTTTTATGTATTTTTATTGTGATATGTATCTTGTTTTATTGGTTTTATGTAAGCCGCCCTGAGCCTGCTTTGGCGGGGAGGGCGGGGTAAAAGTTGAATAAATAAATAAATAAATAAAGTTTTAGAACCATTGCAAAACCCTGCATAACCTGTTTTCCAAAGGTGAAAGTAGAGTGTCTAGACTCTCTCTGAGCAGCTGTCCCTCTGTTAAGCTGACGGTAGCTCTCAAGAACAAAACAAACTACTGGCTGCCTTAAGGGTAAAACTGTAACCCATTTCTTAAAATGTAAATACAGCAATACATTTAATAACCCTCGTTTCAATCTTTTTTGCTTTCTAGGAGGAGATTTTCCAGAAGAATTCTGTAAGTCTAGTTTCTTTTCTGACATTTTATTTATTTATTGAAAAGAATTATAAACTGCATTTTGAATATTTCAAAGCAGTGTATAAAACAGTTAAACAACTTTATCTACTTAAACAACAGATATGAGTCTTTAAAAACATTCAAATTCTTACAGTATTAACAGCAGTATAGAAACAAAGTAAGCTATGTTAAGCATGTAAACATAAAGTTTGAAGACAGCAAGAGGTCTTGTTACTTGCATAGTTGCCTGCATAGTCAAGGGCCAGTCGAACTTCCAGAGGAAAAGCATTCCAAGGGCAGGAACAGAGAGGACAGTTTGGCTTCCTTGTGAAATGAAACCTTAAACAGGTTGCTATGTTAGGGTCTTGTTCCATCCCTGGGAGTTCAGTTGGTCCAAGAAAGTGATTTCCCACCACCCCCAGCACTTTAAAATGTGTTGCTCAGCACTGATTAAAGTGTTTGTATTTTGTGTACAGTTTGATAGATTGCATTTTGAGACAATATGTATATTTAGCTTTATCTCCTGATGTATTAGGTAGACTTGTTATGTACCCGTGTGGCTGGGGTGGGGTCTTTGGTTGTATTTTTCAGTAACTGAGAGTACTGCATGCCAGGTTCCAAGTTGGCTGCAGTGCCTTCCCCTGAGCTCAGAGAGAGAGGGTGGGAATTAAGCACCACCCTGTTCCACCTCTGCTGAAGAAGAAGAGGAAGAGGAGGAGGAGGAGGAGGAGATTGAATTTATATCCCACCCTTCATTACCCAAGGGAGTCTCAGAGCGGCTTACAAACTCCTTTCCCTTCCCCTCCCCACAACAGACACCCTGTGAGGTAGGTGGGGCTGAGAGAGCTCTGACAGAAACTGCTCTTTTTCAAGAACAGCTGTGCCAGAACTGTGGCTTGCCCAAGGTCATCCAGCAGGTGCAAGTGGAGGAGTGGGGAATCAAACCCAGTTCTCCCAGATTAGAGTCCGTGCACTTAACCACTACACCAAACTGACTCTCCCTTCTGAACAGGAAGCCAGAGCTGGTCTCTCCTCCCTAGCCTCCTCCCTCAAGCCTTTTAAAGACTATAGCCTGGGCATGCTTGGTGACCTCCATCTAGCCAGAAGCCCCATGTAGGCGTGGCCAAGCCTGCAAGAGACCAATAGCGCCATTGAGCAATTTCTGCCCCTGGATGGAGCTTCCCTACAGCTGCCAGTCTGTTGATTGTCTGTTGGTTGTCAAAAGGCCATGGTTGAGGGTAGGGTAGAGTTGCCAGCTCCAGGTTGGGAAATACCTGGAGATGCTGGGGAGCCTGGAGGGTGGGGTTTGGGAAGGGAGGGACTTCAGTGAGGTATAATGCCATAGAGTCCACCTTCCAAAGCTACCATTATCCCCAGATGAACAGATGTCCGCTGCCGGGCTATCAGTTGTAATCCCAGGAGATCTCCAGCTACCATCTGGAGGTTGGCAACCCCTGACTCTTAAAGGGCCATATGCCACTGATCAGCTGGCAGGTATGAAGATCTTTACAAGGTGCATTTGTGACCGCTTTAGGCCTAGTGGATGCTGGTTAGACAATGTGAGGGGCCAAGAAGGGTGGAGGTGGCCTGGTGTTGTCTTTCCTGTCCCTGACATTAAGAAGCCTGTTATATTGTAAGTAACAGAGGAGAAGAAGATGGAGATAGAGAAACAAAATTAATGTTGTAATAACGGGTAAAATCCAAAACTGAGCTGAAGGCACTTTGGGGTCCAATCCAAAGATGGAGATGCAAAGTGTTTTATGGGGTCAATTTATCTACTGTTGTTTCAGGACTGCAACTGCAGCTACACTTTCATCCCTTATGTGGTGACAACTCAGAACAAGGTTTTCTGCTGTGACTCCAGCATCATGATGTGCCTAAGTGAGCTTTACCAGCCCAACTTCAATATGGAAGCCTTCTTCACCCCGTTGACTGAGCAACTTGCCAAACTGCTTGAGGGCACCTCTGCCAACTCCTGGTAATGTTCCTCTCCTCCTTCTACACATACACTTGACTAGACCAGCAGTGGGAGGAGCATCCATGTTTATAGGATTACTGCCATTATTTAATTGTGTCAGTCCATTTTCTCCAGAGAGTGAACAATTCAGAGCAGCGTTTACAGAATGAGCTTTCTTTGATGGGGGGAAGATACTGGATGCAAATGTAAATGTTTATAATATATTTAATTTTTATCCCACCTGTCTCCCCAGTAGGGACCCAAAGTGGCTTACATCACTTTCCTCTCTTCCATTTCAGGCTCACAATAACCCTGTCAGGTAGGTTAGGTTGACAGAGCGTGACTGTCCCAGGATCAGCCAGCAAGCTTTCATAGCTTAGTGGAAATTAGAACCTGGGTCTCTGTGATCCTGGTCTCCCAACACACCACTGCACCAAATTGTCTATAAACACAGAGGGCAAGTAAGTGAGCTTTATGGAGGCCCAGAAATAAGCACACATGCAGTGCAGGTTCTAGTTAATTCTGTCCAAATCTTATCTAAGCCTCCCATTTACCAATTTGAGGTGAGGAATTGAGAAGAAATAAAAATGGCTTCTGCATAATGATGCTCTAGGAATTTTCCTTAGTCTCTGTGGTAGAGACCATAGAGACTAGTGGAGGCAACCTAGAGCATCACTTGGAAGTGACATTGCATCCTTCTCCAACCCTGCTTTCCCCAGGCACTGTCCCGCAAAATCTCCCAGCATTTGCTGAGGCAGTGTTGGGAACCCTAATCTCATTTTTTTTATTTTATAAATTTTTATTTTGAACTTTATTTTGAGGGAATACAGACTAAAGAAAAGGGGTAAGGGAAAAGAATAAAAGATAAAATTACCAAAACATAGTATAAAGGGCATTTTTTTGCAAATATAAAGGACAACCTTGATTCATATACTTGAATTTTTAGGAAAATTGTATGACATAATAATTTTAAAAACCACTGTAACCAGGGCTTTTTTTGTAGAAAAAGCCCAGCAGGAACTGATTAGCATAATAGGCCACACCCACCAGCAGAAACTAATTGGCATATTAGGCCACACCCCCATGTTACCAGAAGTGTGGTCATCCAGCCACACCCACCTTTTGCTTCTTATTCTGTTTACCTTGTTTGTTGTCAAAACCCAGGGCTTTTCTTTGTAGCAGGAACTCCTTTGCATGTTAGGCCACACACCCCTAATGTAGCCAATCCTAATGAGTTTCTGCTGTTAGGTGTGGCCTATTATGCTAATGAGTTCCTGCTGGGCGTGGCCAACTCAGGAGCATTCCTGCCCCAAAATAGCCCTGACTGTAACTACCTACTCAACATTCTACCATTTTCTCATAATATATTAACATTTTTATCCTATCTTATCAATCTTAACAGTTAGATGATAAACCATGAATAACCTCATAAAAATTTGTATGTAATTTTAACATAACAGTTTGTTGTGATAAGAATCATATGGAAGAAAAAATCTTTAATATTTCATACTGAAACTGTCATATAATATAAACCATTCAACTGCATGACTACAAAGACTGGTTATAGTAATCATAGAAAACTCACCAGTTATTTTCAAATTTGTCTTTTGCTCTCTGATTAATGAAATTCGTCAGTTTTGCGATAACAGCATATTCTTGCATTTTATCTATCCAGTTCTCAAGAATTGGACAGTCTTCAATTTTCCACTTTGCTGCAATGACTACTCTTGCTGCAGTTAACATATTAAGCGATTAATGTATAGTTCTGTCTGTGTTTACTGGTAGTATTCCTAGGAACATTGTCTCTGGTAACATAGCAAATTTTATATTCAAAATTTCTGGAATTTCAGTATGTGGAAACCAATGCTCCCTCTAAGCTGTGGAGTCTTGTGAGCAAAAATTCTACTTTGTGAGCTACAGGCATTAAAGCTGTGAGTGAGTGATTGGCTACTGTATAAATTAGTTTGCTCTGGAGCCAACCTTCCTAAGCTAAGACAAAAATCTGTCAGCTGGAGGCTAAAAAACTGTTAGCTCACACTAACTCAGCTTAGAAGGAACACTGGTGGGAAACCCTAATCTCATTGGAGTAGCCAGATTAGTTTTAGACCCTGATGCAAACAGGAGGAGACCCTGACACAAACAGGGATTTGAGGGCGGAGCCTGGGAGAGTGGGGTTAGGGAGGGGAGGGACCTTGGTAGGGTATAATGTCATGCAGTCCACCTTCTGAAGCAGCCATTTTCTCCAGGAGGAGTGGAATAAATATTTTAAATAAATTAATTAATAAGTCTCCCTCATGGAGACTTGACGTGGCGAGGGGCTTGCGTGGTTTGATGAGACTGCAGATTATGCCGTGGAAGGCCACCCAGGATGGATAGGCCACAGCAGAGAACTCAGACAAAGCATGATGCACTGGAGAAGGAAATGGCAACCCACTCCAGTATCTTTGCCAAGAAAACCCCATGGACAGTAACAAAAGGCTAAAAGATCTGGCGCCGGAAGATGAGCCCCTCAGGTCGGAGGGTATCCAATATGCTACTGGGGAAGAGCATAAGGCAAGTTCAAGTAACCCCAGAAAGAGTGAAATGGATGGGCCAAAACCAAAAGGTTGCTCAGCTGTGGATGTGTCTGATGGTGAAAGGAAAGTCCAATGCTGCAAAGAACAATACTGCACAGGAACCTGGGATGTAAGAGCTATGAATCAAGGTAAGCTTGACGGGGTCAAAAATGAGATGGCAAGACTGAACATCAACATCTTGAGAATCAGTGAACTAAAGTGGACAGGAATGGGCGAATTTAACTCAGAAGACCATTATATCTACTACTGTGGCCAAAAATCCCATAGAAAAAATGCTGTGGCCTTTATAGTCAACAAGAGAGTGCGAAAGGCAGTAATGGGATACAGTCTCAAAAACGACAGAATGATCTCGGTCCAAATCCAAGGCAAACCATTCAACATCACAGTAATCCAAGTCTATGCCCCAACCACTGATGCAGAAGAGGATGAAGTGGACTGGCTCTAGAAAGACCTACAACACCTCCTAGAACTAACACCAAAAAAAGATGTCCTCCTCATCATAGGGGACTGGAATGCTAAAGTAGGAAGTCAAAAGGTAACCAGAACAGCGGACAAGTTTGGAAAACAAAATGAAGCCGGGCAGAGGGTAATAGGGTTTTTGTCAAGAGAACATGCTGGTCATAGCAAACACCCTCTTCCAACAACCTAAGAGGCAACTCTACACATGGACATCACCAGATGGGCAACACCGAAATCAGATTGACTATATCGTTTGCAGTCAAAGGTGGAGAAGCTCTATCCAGTCAGTAAAAACAAGACCTGGAGCTGACTGTGGCTCAGATCATGAGCTACTCACTGCAAAATTCAGACTTAAACTGAAGAAAGTTGGGAAAACCACTAGGCCATTCAGGTTTGACCTAGATCACATCCATGATGAATATACAGTGGAGGTGAAGAACAGGTTTAAGGGACTAGATTTGACAAACAGAGTGCTTGAAGAACTATGGACGGAGGTTTGTGGCATTGTATAGGAGAGCCAGTTTGGTGTAGTTGTTAAGCGTGCGAACTCTAATCTGGGAGAACCGGGTTTGATTCCCCACTCCTCCACTTGCACCTGCTGATGTGACCTTGGATCAGTCACAAGCTCTGCCACAGCTGTTCTTGAAAAAGAGCAGTTTGTGTTAGAGTTCTCTCAGCCCCATCTACTTCACAGGGTGTCTGTTGTGGGGAGGGGAAGGGAAAGGAGTTTGTAAGCTGCTCGGAGACGCCTTTGGGCAGTGAAGGGTGGGGTATAAATCCAATCTCTTCTTCTTCTAAGAGGCAGCAATCAGCATCATTCCAAAGAAAAAGAAATGCTAGAAAGCAAAGTGGCTGTCTGATGAGGCTTTACAAATAGCAGAGGAAAGAAGGAAAGTGAAAGGCAAAGGTGAAAAGGAAAGATTTACCCAACTGAATGCAGATTTCCAGAGAACAGCAAGGAGCGATAAGGAGGCTTTCCTGAATGAACAATGCAAAGTAATAGAGGAAAACAATAGAATGGGAAGGACTAGAGACCTCTTCAAGAAAATTGGAGAAACCAAGGCAACGTTCCATGCAAAGCTGGCCATGATAAAGAACAAAAATGGCAGGGACCTAACAGAAACAGAAGAGATTACGAAAAGAAGGCAAGAATACACAGAAGAACTATACAAGAAGGACCTCAATGTCCTTGACAACCGTGAGAGTATGATCACTGACCTCGAGCCAGACATCCTGGAGTACAAAGTCAAATGGGCCTTAGAAAGCACTACTAACAACAAAGCCAGCGGAGGTGATGGCATCCTTGCTGAGCTATTCAAAGTCTTAAAAGATGATGCTGTTAAAGTGCTGCACTCAATATGCCAGCAAATTTGGAAAACACAACAGTGGCCACAGGATTGGAAAAGGTCAGTTTACATTCCAATCCCAAAGAAGGGCAATGCCAAGGAATGTTCAAACTATCACACAATTGCACTCATTTCACATGCTAGCAAACAAGCCTACAAGCTAGGCTTCAGCAGTACATGGATAGAGAAATGCCAGTACAAGCTGGGTTTCGAAGAGGTAGAGGAACTAGAGATCAAATTGCCAACATTCGCTGGATTATGGAGAAAGCAAGACAGTACCAGAAAAACATCTACTTCTGCTTCATTGACTATGCTAAAACCTTTGATTGTGTGGATCACAACAAACTATGGCAAGTTCTTAAAGAGATGGGAGTACCAGACCACCTCACATGTCTCCCAAGAAACCTGTATTAGGGTCAAGAAGCGACAGTCAGAACCGGATATGGAACAACTGATTGGTTTAGCATCAAAAAAGGAGTATGACAAGGATGTGTATTGTTAACTTGCTTATTTAATTTATATGGTGAGTACATCATGCGAAATGCCAGCCTGGATGAATCACAAGCCAGAATTAAGATTGCTGGGGAAAACATCAACAACCTCAGATATGCAGACGATACCACTCTAATGGCAGAAGGTGAAGAGGACCTAAAGAGCCTCTTGCTAAGAACGAAAGAGGAGAGTACAAAAGTTGGCTTGAAACTCAACATCAAAAAAACTAAGATCATGGCATCCAGTCCCATCACTCCTTGGAAAATAGAAGGGGAAGTCATGGAAGCAGTGACAGACTTCACGTTCCTGGGATTCCAGATCACTGCAGTTGGTGGCTGCAGCCATGAAATTAAAAGATGCCTGCTCCTTGGGAGGAAAGCGATGGCAAACCTAGACAGCATAATAAAAAGTAGAGACATCACCCTGCCAACAAAAGTCCGTATGGTCAAAGCAATGGTATTCCCAGTAGTAATGTATGGCTGTGAGAGTTGGACTATAAGGAAGGCTGAGTTCCGAAGAATAGATTCTTTGGAATTATGGTGCTAGAGAAGACTCTTGAGAGTCCCTTGGACTGCAAGGAGATCAAATCAGTCAATCCTAAAAGAAATCAACCCTGACTATTCCTTGGAAGGCCAGATACTGAAGCTGAAGCTGAAATACTTTGGCCACCAAATGAGAAGGGAGCACTCACTGGAGAAGACCCTGATGCTGGGAAAGACTGAAGGTCAAAGAAGAAGGGGATGGCAAAGGATGAGATGGTTAGACAGTGTTATTGATGCAACGAACATGAAATTAAGCAAACTCCGGAGCATGACGGAAGACAGAAGGGCCTGGCATGATGTGGTCCATGGGGTTGTGAAGAGTCGGACTCAACTGTGTGGCTGAACAACAACAACAATTAATAAGTGATTTATATAATCTGAAGATCAGTTGTAATTCCAGGAGATCTCCAGTCCTCACCTGGAGGCCGGCAACCCTGGTTATGAAACAGAATGGGGTGTATGTGTGTGCATGCGCCACTACAAAATTGGAAGCAGAGCCAAGCAAAAAATGGTTGCCACACAAGGTGGAACCATGCACACACACACACAAGAAGGGAGATGGGCTCTGACTTGGATAGCCCAGGCAAACATGATCTCACCCGATCTTGGAAGCTACGCAGGGTTGACCCTGGCAAGTACTTGGATGGGAGATTTGTTTGGAATACCAGCAGTCGGGAGGCAGGGGCAGGCGTTATTCAACCACCTCTCTGAATATTCTCCAGGCCCCCCAGTAGGGGTCAGTCACCAGAGGTCACCATGACTTCCGGGTATGTATGCACTCACACGCATGTGCATACATACACACACGAAAAATACAAAAACAAAAAAGAAGGGAGATGGATAATACAAACACATAGGCAGAAAAAGCTGGAGATGGGGAATAGCATAGTTAGAATAATGCTATGGGGGAAAGTGTATGTCCTGGCAACTAGTGGGAGATTTCAGGGTGGGGACACGGAGAGGGTGTTGTATATGCTGTGACATCACTTCCAGGAAAACCCAAAAATAACATTGGGTAGCTTCTAGGAATCACTGAAAATTCTGTAGTAAAATTGTAGCATGCATAGGCACCATGTTGGAGAACCCTGGAATAGACCTTTGCCATTTGTGGGGATCCATTCCCCAAAATGCCCTTAATGAGGAAATCTGCAAATACTGAGAGGCAGGCTATCTGTTGCATCCTAGTAGCACAACCCACATTCCTTGCAAAATGTGATGATTGCAGGTGTGATGGAAGACAGGCTGGAGACCATACCACAAGGTCAGCCCACAAATAAATCAAACTGAGTCACCGGTGGCCTTACTGTACT
This sequence comes from Gekko gecko, assembly GCA_029375565.1. NCBI lineage: Eukaryota > Metazoa > Chordata > Lepidosauria > Squamata > Gekkonidae > Gekko > Gekko gecko. The sequence goes on along the minus strand of JAPDNY010000005.1, from coordinate 207,800,512 downwards.
TAAAGTAGTCACCCTGTGTACAGAAAACTGATGGGATTTGGTCTCCACTCCAACATCTTTGGTGCTCTGTAAGCATGCAGGACAGAAATGGGACAAGGGAGTGATGCTGGAGTGGTTCTGGTGTTAGCTTAGGAGCACAGAGTTTGAGGAGCGGAGGGAGCCCAGCAGAGAGGTGATGCCATAGAGCCCACTTTCCAAAGCTGCCACTTCCTCCAGGGGAACTGCTCTCTGTAGTCTGGGGGTCAGTTTTAATTCTGGGAGACTTCCAGGCCCTATCTGGAGGTTGGCAACCCTATAGCCATGTCACTTAATAGGAAAGACCCTGGTGGGCTGTTGCCCTGGAGGGCCAGTGGTGGCCAGGAGCAAGCCGAGCCAAGCCTCAGGACCTCTGCCAGCACCACAGGGGTCACGTGATTCAGACCCCTATGTGGCAGCAGTGACCTGTGCCAACTCAGTTGTTAGCGCTTCTTGCACCATGGGGGGAGGTGATGGGTGAACCTCACCCATTCTTGATGCTGCTGGCTGGGTTAAAGCTCAGCAGCTTCTACAGCCACTGCACTGTTGAGCTTGAGGCAATTTTGAGTCCCAATATCCTGCTGAATTCTAAGCGATTGTGTTCCAGCTAAGACTTTGCAGAAGGCTCTAGAAAAGAACCCAGACGAGGCCAGGAATTCATTTTGGGGAGGGATTTATGTACTGCATTTGTACCCTGCCTTTCTCCCCAGCGGAGACCTGAAGTGGCTTACAACATTCTCCCCTTCTCCATTTAATCTTCACAAAATCCTATGAGATACTTTAGACTGAAGGAGAGTGATTGGCCCAACATCAATCAGCAAGCTTTCATGGCAAAGTGGGAATTCAAACCTGATTCGCCTGATCATAGTCCAACACTCTAACTACTACAGTGGCCCAGATAAAGACATCTGTGATGGAAACCACTGTATTCAGAGAGAACAGCACTACAGATAACAAGGCCAGTTGATATGAGTCTACCAATCAGCTGTCCTGACTTCTGAGTGCAAACATGCTTTTCTGCCCTGTGTGTTGGACCAGAAGCTTCATTGGAGGACATCTTGAGGTTTCTTCTTCAGACATGTGTGGTTGTGGTTTTCCTTGTAACAAGGAAGTTTTGCACTCTTCCTTCTCACTCTCATTTGCTCTCTCTCATTCAAGATGCCTTAAAAGATGCCAAGACCTCGTTATTTACAAGTGACGCAATCCTAGCGAGGAAGATTCATAGAATCCTGGTGACAGATTATCATTGAAGACAGTAATATTTTTTAAAATAACTGTATGTGGGAAGGGAGGAGTGATCTTGAAGAACAACTCTCTGGAAGAACATCACATCATGCTGCCTTCTGTTTAGTCAGACCCTTGGTTCATCGAGTTCTTTACTGACAACTCAGGCTGAGAAAGGTCTTTCCCAATAACTGCTGTCCAAGAGAACTAGAGAGACCAGGGGTCAGACCTGGGGCCTTCTACATGAAAAGGAAGTGCTCAGCCACCTCTCAGTATCTTCCAGGGGTTGATGGGAAGAGTCCTCAGTCAGGATGCTCTTGGAAAATTCATGCCTTCCCAGGGTTCACAGATAAAAATGCCCATGCTTGTAATACCACCACTATAATGAGAATTATTTTCCCCACTGCATGTACACACATACCTCTGACATACACATGATGACACATTCCAAAGGCTCTTCACTGTTTACCATATTCAGTAGCAAAAGCCAGGTCTGAAAAGCCAGGGAAGTAATCTCTCTTCTATCAACCAGCAAAATGTAACTGCCTGATAGTATATTGGGTCAAAATGAGGGTACAGCTGTGCTTAAGACAGCCCTGTCAGTGTTCTGAAAACTTTAGCAATCTCTTAGAGGCAATCAACGTCTGAATACCAGAGCCAGGAGGCAAACTCCAGGGAAGGCCTCTGCCTCTACTTTATGCCCTGTTGGCTGGCCTTCCGGGGTCACTGTGCTGGGCTAGATGGACCACTGCTCTGTTCCAGCAGGGCTGTTCTTGTGTTCTGTGGTAAGCGCTGGAAATATTTCAGGTGGTGAAGCAAAAATACAAGTTATCTGTCTTGATCTTTTTAAAAAATGTATTGTAGAGTGAGTAAAATATTACTGTCTCACTTCAGACATCACATGAAATCATGGTTTAATTAAACTAAATATGTGACTGAATGCAGGCCACTTCACTTATTATGGCTGGCCAGGATATTCCAGCCAGGATCTGAAATTAAATGGATTGAAGTTGGCTTATGAACCACAGTTAATCTTAGTTATGCTTCCTCCACCTCTGGGCAATGTGTGTTGTTCTTGCTTCCTGTGTTTTGTCCTCACAACAGCCCTGTGAGGTAGGTTAGGTTGAACAGGAAAAGTGAGATGTCATTTATGTGAAAAATCAAAACAAAAATGTGGGGAATAATTTGCAATCCTGCACCACTGCAGAAACATTTCTGAGGCTGATTGAAGATAATAGACTGAATGAAATTTTGCAGCTGGTTGAGGTAGTGGCATGTATCTCCCAAGGCAAATACACCCACAGCAGAAAAGCAGTGAAGTGTAATGGGTACAGAGCTGGATGTGGATCTTGGAAACCTGGGTTCAGATCCCTAGTCTGCCATGGAAGCTTGCTGGGTGACCTCCTCCCCTTCACAGGGTGGTTGAATCTAAGGAGATAAGGTGCGATATAAATACTTAAATCAGGCAGAGCTGTGTATGCTGCCCTGCACTCCTTGGAGGAAAGGTGGGATAGAATGTTTTAGACAGAAATAAAGGCTGACTTCTATTTTACCTTCACCAGAACAACCTTGGGAGGTAGGTAAGGCTAAGAGAGGGTGCCTGGCCCAGGTACACCCACTAAGCTTCCATGGCAGTGTAGAGATGTGAACCTGGGTCTCCCAGAATTAGGGTTGCCAACCTCCAGGTGGCAGCTGGAGATCTCCTGCTATTAAAATTGATCTCCAGACAGCCCAAGATCAATTCCCCTGGAGATAATGGCTGCTTTGGAGGGTTGGACTGCTGAGGTGCCTCTCCTCCCCAAACCCTGCCCTCCTCAGGCTACACCCTCTGTTTCCCAAACCTACCCAGACTGGAGTCCAACAAGGTAACCACAACACAATGCTGACTAAGGGACTCTTGCTCACATGTAGTTTTGAAAGCCTTGGTGTTCTGTTTGGGCAGAATGTTGTGCCAGGAACATAGTCCAGGTGTGTGAGTCAGACAGGCATGTGGGGGGACAGGTCTGTTTCGGGTCTGCATGTGTGCCCTGCACTGGACTTCTTGAAGCGAGAGGTGTTATTTCTGGGGTCAAGCAGGGCCAGCTTTATCCAAGGGCTAAAAAACATGCCATGTTCAGAACAGCTTTCTGAAAACAGAACCCTATGGGTGCCTGTAAACAATAGTAACTTTTGTGCTGGTACAAGCTAGCCAGCACCCTCCTCTTACACCCTGTGCCAGGCGGTGTTTAACAAGAGGACATGGTAAAGTCCTCTCAGGGCTACTGCACCCTCCTTCTGCACAATGATCTTTAAACTCTGGAATGAGAGCATGCAAATCTCCGCACCATGACAAGCTTCTCTGGCTGATTTTGGCAGATTAAACCACTGTTTGGGGCACGTTAGCAGGCCTACATGTATTTTAGTTTTCTGGTCTGCTGACAGCCCTACGGTGGTCACCTGGGAATGCCTGGAGGGGAATCACACATTTGAATGTGCATGCTTAACTTCTTGCATTAGCACAAAGGGGAAAGGGTTCAAATGCTTCAAGAAAGTATATCTTTATGTTAACTTGTTATTATTATGAGTACTAATGTTCATGTAGAATCACCTGGGGATTTTTCAATTTGATTGTTGTTGTTGTGTCTTTTCTATGCCACTTTTCTCCCCAAAGCGGCTTATTGAAATATCCAGAACAAATCAGAGTAAGCAGTGTAATTGAAATACGGCACACACACACTGGGTATTCCTCATTTAGTGGGCTGGATGTCATAAGCCCCAGGCAAAGATCCAAAGGCCCTTTGGCTCATGCCTCTGGCCATACCCAGACCTAAGAACCTTCCAGGAGAGGAGGCAACAAAGTCAGGCCAGACAGAACTCCTCTGGATGTTAAAATAGAAAAACAAACACAAAGCTCCTTTTCCAAGCGAACCCCTTGTTTGAAAGCACTCCAAACAGTCTTGCCAACATCCTAGCCTTACAAGTGCCAGGAGGGAGTTGTCTTCAGAATGGGGATTCCCCTTCGCATTGAGTTTCTTCAGGTTTATTTACTTATTTATTTCATCTATACCCTACCTTTCTCTCCAGTGGACACTCAGAGCTTCCAGGGCTGAGTGATGATTTGAACTTGGGTCTCCCAGATCCTAGTCCAACACTCTAACTACTACACCACACTGGCTGTCCCAAGGAAGTTGGGTACCAATTTAGCACTGTTGGCTGCCAGTCTCCAGAAGGGACAGATTGCCCAGCTGAGATCAGTCTTTAAGCCATGTATCAGATTGACCTGGCTGAAAGGGCTTGGAAGTATGCAGCTCCCTCATACTGAGGCAGCACACCTACCGTGGATTCTCTGTTCTGATGGGAAGCAACAAGCAAAGCAGTTGTCTTGTTTCCCAAGGTCCTTAACCCAGAGCAGGCCAGGGATTGAACTTGTCCCCTCACCACTTTGTCAAGGTCCCATGTAAAGGAAAGGTTTACAGATGCAATGAATGGCTTAGATGAACCACTTCTCTATCTATCTACCTGTACATTTTCATCCTGTGCCATTCTGGATGGCATACATAGTTTTCCTTTTAATCTTTCCAAGAACCCTGTGAAGTAGATGAGTCTGATATAGCATATATGACTGGCCAAAGGTCACCTAGCTAACTTCATGGTATAGTGCAGATCTGAACCCAAGCCAGCACTCTGACCATTGCACCACAGTCTCCTTGCATTGAAGTACCTACGGTTGCCAACTATCTGAGGCTTAATGGGATGTTATTTATCAAGCCATATTTTTATTTCCATGCCATGGAAACCTTCAGTTGCTCATTTGCACCCATTAAGCCTCTGTCCAGGGTTGCCAAGCCCAGTCTGACAACATGGGAGATTCGGGGCAGGGAGCAGTTTGTGATGGCATAATGTCACTTCTGAAGAAACCAGGAAGTGACATAATTCCTCTCTAGGAATTGTCAGAAACTCTGTGGTTAAAAACCAGAGATTCTTAGAGAGGTGTGACATGATTTCCAGCTGATGGTGCTATTTTCCCCTGCCTCTGGCCACTGGAGTACAGGCAGACAGTTTCTGCTGGGAGCAGGAGATTTCCTGCCCTCTGTGGGCATATGGTAACCCTACCTCTATTAAAGGGACAGGACATTTTTTCCAGGTTGACTGTGGGCTTTCCACCAGGCCAAAAAGCAGAAGGAGCCCTACTGTTCACATCCTCCTTGCTTTCTCCAGAATTGTGGCAGGAAGTTGTGGTAGCCCTTGCCAGTTTCGTCACATAAGCGCATTATTATTGGGGCTCCAGTTCTGAATGTGTGTTCCTTACTAGAAGAATGGCATGAAAAATGTTGTGTGGGTCTGTGATGCAGCAGCATTTGGGGTGCTGTGTACAGCTCTGGCCATCATGCCTCCAAAAAAAAAAAGATGCAAGTGTGGAAACCAAGTGCTGAAGGAATTAGTATACCTTCCTAATGAGGCTTTCAGTTTGGGGCTTTCAGCTTAGAAGACTAATGAGGGGGCATGATTGTCAGAATTGGGCTCTGTTGATTGTCGTGACATGTTTTTTGTTTACTTCCTTTGTAGTTTCCTTTAACTTTCAAGCCATCTTGACCATTTGGTCTCATCCCTTTGTAGCCCTCTCTGCCATAAAATTCCGAGGGATGGGAGGAGAAGGTGTGAATGCTAAAATATCTCTCTGTGTGTGAAGGGGTAGGTTAGCTTTGCTTGCAACAACTTTCCCATGAGAACAAGCCCCAAGATGTGTGGCCAGCGGGAGCCTTTCATCCTTGGAGAAACATCGGTTGCTGGATAATAAACTTTTATAGTACTGGGTAGTATGAAGGGGGGGGGAGTGAAAGGAGAGAAGAGAGTGAATGTCCACTGCATGACCATTGCATTGTGAGATACTGACCTATTGCCTATACAATACCTAACCCTTGATCTGTTCTTTAGTCTGAACAAGAGATCTCTCTTGTGCATATCCAAATCTCTGTTTCTAATAAAGCTTTTATAAAAGACTATTGAACTGAGAGTGGATTAACTCAAGGGTCTGACATCTATACAATGATGTTTGGTGTCCAGAAAACTTTTCTCCCTTTCTCAGAATACTGAAACTTACAGAAGTTAGTGGGTGGTGGATTCAGGACAGCCCCTAAAAAGCACTTCTTTGCACAGAGCATCAGTACCATATGGAACTACTGCAGGATGTGGTGATGTCCCCAAGATGGCTTTAGAAAGGAGGAGTAGGGCAATCTGTGGAACAGAAATTCATTAGTCCCTCTTAGTCCAGATGACCAAATGGAGTCTCCATATTCAGTGGCAGTGTACCTCTGAAGACCAGTTGCTGGGAAGCAACAACAGGGCTTTGGTCTCCTGTGCCCTGCTCCTGTGCCTTCCAGGCTCAGCCACTGTGGCAAATAGGAAATGGACAGCTCCTTGATCCACTATGGGAGGGCTCCTCATGCATTCCTAAAGTAGTACTGGAGTACAGCGCCATACACTTTTTGCCACCCAGCCTGTACCTCCCCTGTGGTACAGAACAGCCCCATGTCAAACAAGGCCCAGGGGCCAGAACTGGCCCATCCAGGGCTCTTATCTGGCCCACCAGCAACTGGTGTGATAGAGAGAACAGGAGGCTGCTCGGGAGGGGGGGAATAGGTGGAGCCACTCTGATTGTGGCTTCAGCATGGCAGAACAACATCATCTGCAGCAGTCAATCAGAACTCCTTTGCTTCAGTGACAGCCTATCTGGTAAGTTGGGAGCCGCTGCAGCTGCATTCATGCTGACTCAGGGTTCCAAGGAGAGATTGCACGCCTCTTCGCTAAGCCTGCAGCTCCAGAGAACAGCATTTGCATGGGGTGTGTGTGTGCAGAGGATCCTCTGCTGGGGCCTGCTGGTGGCCAGTGCCACCATATTCATGCCTCCCCCCCACGTGGCAGCTGTGCTTTGGCCCATGGGAGTGTTCTTCGGCAGTTTCTTCCACACATCAGGGGCCTAGTCCTGCCACCAAGCATACAACTTGACAGCTGGGCCTCCTTGCCCCATGGAATACCCAGCAGCCTTCAGCCATCGGTGGCTACTGCCTCGTGGGGGTGTATGTGTGATGCCAGCAATCTCTGGCTATACTGGTCACTAGATGGCCTGGAGCCTCTGCCACATGTGCAGCCTTATGTGTGTGTGGTGCCTGCTACCCCATCAGACAATCTGGCAGCCTCCAGTCTGGGGTGGATGCCACCATATGGGGATGGCACAGCTTGCCTGTGATCCCTGACTTGAACCCCCAGCATCACCCCACCATGGATCGCCTGATGGCCTTGGCCAGAGACAGCCACTGCCACACAGGCATCTCCAGCTTACCAGGCTTTGCTTGGCCTGCATCCTGCTGTGCATGTGGCCTTGGCCACCACCACCTTGCTTGCACAGGTGGGGGAGGGGGTTAGTTCAATGTCTTCCCAGTCCCCTTCCCTGGTGGTCCAAGGTCAGGGGAGAGCTCGTAACATCTAGCCACTTTGTGTTTTTATCCTGGGGTCCAGGCTGACTGCATTGGTGGTGGAAGCGGGCTGGAAAATGGGGTTTGCCAACTCTCCAGGGAGTGTGGGGGCATCTGCCCAGTTCTGCACTGCTGGCTCTCCAATCCACCCATGCGGTTTTTCCTCTGCACTCCCCCCCCCAGCCCACATGGCCTTGCAGTGGGGACACACCAACTTGGAGTTTACCAGCTGCTGCCTTGTATAAAGTTTGTGTTTCCAGTACCTGGCATTACATTTTATGGCACACTGGCTGGCCCAACAAAGGTGAGATCCATAGCATATGACACCTCTGGTATAGAAGCTCAAGGGTCTTGGAGAGAATATTGGGCTATATGGAAGATTGACACTTGTGGACCTGAAGTTTCTCATCTTCCTTTCACACCCATCTTCTTTCTTTGCCTCTGTTGTAGGAAGACACTCCACCTCTATGGCAGCCATTTTATGGTAGCAATCACTACCTTTCTCAGTCTTCTGAAAAAGTCCACAAGTTCAACAAGGCTGGGGATCCCAGATGCCTAGGCTGTATGAGAATTCAACCCGTAGGTAAACTCATCCCCTCTTCTGTGTAAACCAAGGTCATGATAACATTCAGACCTTTGTTGTTTCTCCAGCGGCTACTTCCGAGAGATGCTCCGGAGCGACATCTGGAGAGCTCGAGAAAGATACAGTGGAGCACAGCTGAGCCATGAACTGACCAGTATTCAGCAACGCCTAGACAGTGTCGAGTGTCTCAGCCTTGACATTGTCATGAATTTTCTCCTAGCCTACCGTGATGCTCAGGTGAGCAGGGTTCACTGGTCCTATCAGCCCAGTAACAGTGGCGCTGTTGCACACAATGACTTTCATTGGTGAGATGGACAATATGGGAGAAGATGATCCTTCAGGTGCACCCATCCCAAGGTGAGCACCAGGGCTTGGAATTGTGCCTGATAACAGGCAGCCGTAGCAGATCTTTCCCTGTTTCTAGCCTCCAGCAGCAATCTGACTGCTGCATTTAGGATAGGCTGAAGTTTCTGAGCAGTATTCAGAGATCTAAACTGGATTGCCATTGCCAAATCATACTTTTTAAGGAAAGCCATAATGGATGCATCAGTTGAAGCTGATAAAAGGTGCTATGTGGCATGCATGCCCCTGGGTCTGCAACTGTAGGCTAGGATCCAGCAGCATCCCCCAAGCTATAGATCTGCTATTTTAGGTACAGTTCTTGTAGAGGAACTACATTAGCCTGGGTGAAACTGGGTTTGATTTTACATTGCAAGGGTGTTCAGATATATCCTTTTCTGTTGCTTTCTATTATCTTATGTGGGGGAGCCTTTTCATTTCACTTGTTGTCAATTGTTCCTCATTTGTCTGGCTTTTTTACACCATTTTTATGCAATTGACACACCCATAGAACTGGCATCACTTTGAAGGATAACAGCTCTTTTCAGTTTTGTTACTATGGTCAGGAAAAAAAGACCACTGTGTTCTAGTTCTGAGTAGTGAGATCCCCTGTTAGAAACTTTCAAATGGAAACAGTAGAGCATTACAGCAATTTCAGACATTACAGTCCTGCATACCAGGAGCCTACTGACCATGCATGTCAGGTGTGCGCGCTGCCTGCAGTCCTCCTAATATGCACAATCACCGTGTACTGTGAACAGGAGAAATGCATGCATTAACTGTGCATGCAGCCTCAGCATGCTCAAACTGACTGCTGGATTTTCCAGGGTTTGCATTAACAAACAGCAACATTGTATATGCATGGTCAATATATGCATTGCCCCTAGTCACACACCATGGCAACAGTGTGCATGGGTTAGGGTCATGGATAGTACATGCTCCCATTACTTGCAGTTCACAGCTCCCAGTATGTGTGATTATAATGTGTAAACAGGGAAAGAGTATCCACAAAATTCTGGTCTAGAGGATGACTTTGTGCTTCCTGCAATGCAGCTTCTCTTGATATCCCCTTCAGGATTTTGATGCCATCATCATTCTGGTGGAGACCTTGCAGACCCTGCCGACTTGCAACATTGCTGAGCAACACAACATCTGCTTCCACTATGCCTTTGCTCTTGACAGGTGAGGAACATTGCTGAGCTGGGCAGGTTTAAGTTATTTTGTTTCCTCAGGCTAGGTCCATGCCAGCAGTGGTCAGCCAGAAGCGGGTCTCTGTGGGTTCCCTGTGCCAACTTCAGGTTCTGAGGGGCCTTTGAGCTTGGGTGGCTTGGCCAAAGAACCAGCCCAGCTTTGTCCCCAGTCCGAGATCTCTATGGCTCCCCAGGCCTAGAGGCATGAAATCCTTCAAGATGAGGGTGTCAGGACAGCTGTCCTCCTTAAGAAGAATTTATCGTTTTAGCCTCTATGTTGCTGTGTGATGGCCCTGTCTAGGGGTCAGTACTGTGGGGCACCAGGCAAAGCCCACACCCCAGGAGGGGGACCCACTGTCAACACTGGAGCCTTTCAGCCTCTCCTCTTGCCATTCCTGTGTGTTGCTCATCATATTTGAGGGAGTGTGCGGGCAGAGGAGCCACGAGAAGGAGCTGCTCACAGCCTCTGCCTCTCCTTCTGGCGTAGCAGCATAGTGCTAATCAGGCCAACAGCCAGGGGCAGGGGAGGGGGGTATGACAGCTGCAAAGCAGGAGGCTCACTCGGGGCAGGGGAGAACCCGCAGAGAGCATTTTGCTCAAAGGCCCCTCAAAATCTGAAGCTGGAACTGGCTGGTTCTTTATGCCCCTTTTATGCTGAGCATTTGTGCAATGTATTTGCAGGCGGAACCAGCCCAGTGACCGCAAGAAGGCGCTCTCTGTTCTTCTACCACTGGTGGAAAGGCCTGAAGGGGTGGCGCCTGACTTGTATTGCATGTGTGGCCGCATCTACAAAGACATGTTTATTGATTCCGGCTTCACAGATGCTGAGAAGCGAGATCAGGCTTTTTACTGGTGAGGAACATCTTTCCAGACAACTGGTCTTTCCAAGTCAGTATTGTTTGCTCTGACTGGCAGCAGCTCTCCAGGATCTGCAGTGAAGGACTTTCACATCACCTCCTACCTGGTCCTTCTAACTGGAGATGCCCGAGATTGAACCTGGAACCTTCTGCGTGCCATGCATGCACTCTGTCACTGAACCGTAGTCTCTTCAACCAGTGTATTGATGGTTTTAAAGCACTTGCTGGGCTGTCTTTCCTGCTCACTCTAGACATAAAACGAAATGCATGGATTGCAGTGCAACAAAAGCAAACTTGAAATGATCATCAAATCGAAAATCAGCCCCCACTAGGTCAACCGTTTATGGAGGACAGTGCCCAAGGTTCAATCCTGTCCTCTGTGCAAGGAGCTCACGGCAGTATACATGAACCTCCCCTCTTCCAGTGTATTTTTGTAATGATCCTTTATGGTAGATGAGGCTAACAGAAAGTGACTCAGCAAAGGTCAATAAAACAAAATCCAGTAGCACCTTAAAGACTAACATTATTTGTTTTGGTATGAGCTGTTATGGGTCACAGCTGACTTTGTCAGACAGATATGTGGTGGAAAACCATACTGAGAAATTTTTATGGGAAAAGCTGTGGAGGAGAGGAGTCAAGGCTCGGTGTGAATCACACTACACTGGCATTTACATTTTCAAGTGTAAATCTCACTGGAAGGGGGAAAGGAGAGAGTTGATGTGGAATGGGTAGGAATGGTGGTCAAAGGCCACCCAGCAAGCTTCCTAACCAAACATAGATTTGAACCTGGGTCTCCCCAATCCAAGCCTAACACATTAACTACAATGCCACACTGCATGTTGGCTATACATCCAGTAAATGGAAATATCCAAAGGCTAATCAAAAAAGAAATGTTTGACAACCTCTTTTAAACTAGAGAAAGCCTTTCTAACCGTTTCTATTAAGGTGGTTCAGAGAGAGGGCGCCACCACAGAAAAGGCCCTTTTGGAAGCCCCAGCAGGCCAAAGGCAAGGCAAGGAAGGGTTACTCTGAAATACCTATTGGCTTTACCTTGATTTGGCTAGGGTTGATATGGGAGAAGGATATGCCTCAGGAACAGAAAGTCTTCCTTGGTGCCTGCACTTCTGTGGAGCAGGCATCATGTTTCCTGGATGTCTGTCTCAACATGGCTTGAGGGTATGAAGGTGATTCTTAAGGGTGTTTGCCTGGACTGGCATGCTGTGTAAGTACTTTGCATGGGTAGCGGCCCAGAGTAAATAAACCACCATGTAAGTGCCATTTCCCAAGTGAGTGCTCTTAATTCAGCTGGTGTCATGTTTAAATCAGGTCCCAATCTTGTGCCAAAGAGTGGAGGAAGCCTTTTATTAGTTCCTCATTCTGAAGCTTCTTTACACTTTTCACTTTGCAGGTACCACAAGGCCTTCTTAACGGAACCCAGCCTGCATGCTGGGATTAACTCTGTGGTCTTCCTCATGGCTGCTGGGCACAAGTTTGAAACCTCTGTGCAGCTCCAGCAGATAGGTGCGCCGGTTTCCTTTTCATTTTCTCTCACAAGGGAACTACAGAAAAGCAGTGTCAAATATGTGTGAGAGGTAGACATTGCAATTCTTTAAGAAAGGCTGCCAGGTGGTTAACTGGTTAAACAGACTTGGGCAGGTAAGTTTGAAAGCATGTAACTCTTGTTGACAGCTGCTAAACATCAGCTTGCCAAATTCAGTCTCTTCATGCTTGATCCAACAGCATCATGATTGGTAATATCAGGACACATTCAAGTCAAGCAAAATATAAATGAGAGTGGGTTGTGTGTGTTTTTTCTCAAGCAGTTCAGCTAATGCAGGGGGATTTTATAAGCCTACAGGCACTTTTGGAATTTTGAGAAAGGGTAGTGGGAACCACCACAACACAGCTAGGGTAAGACCAGTCACAAACTGTTGGGAGTCTCCAAGGCCACTCTCCTTCCACAATGGAGGCTGTTGCTTCTGAACAGGTGCTCCTTCAGGTACAGATACAGGGTGCTCTCCTGACCTCTTCTGAAACATCTCCTGCAGCAAGGGATCTACTCTTTGTTTTGGGGGGGCAGATGTTTGGTTACTGTTTACGAACAGGAGGGGCTCCTCCCAGCTTGCCCCTACAGAGAGGTTTCCAAGCATGGTGATGTAAGAAAATCTATATCTATGACCAAGTCAAAAGGTTCAGAGGTCAAGATGCGCCTTCTGGGAGGCACTGATTTTTAAGCCAGAAAGCCATAACATATTTGGGGATCTGCTTGAGAATTCTACCTTCTTCCCCATCCTAACAAAAATTGTTTCACCTGTAGAAAAGTCTCTTCTTTTTTCTCCTAGGTATGAAGCTGAGCTGTGTCCTTGGACGCAAGGGGTGCTTAGAGAAGATGGAACATTACTGGGATGTTGGTTTTTACCTGGGTGCAAGTATTCTGGCTGCTGACATGGACAAAATCATTCAAGCCTCAGAGAAACTTTACAAGCTCAACACCCCTGTTTGGTATGTGGTTGGGAATGTTGGCTCCTCTGGGTCCTGGGTCAAAGACTCTTAACTGGATGCTAATACCCTGAGGACAGCAGAAATGAATCGGAATATGGAAAGCATCAGTGACCACAGATTTTGGAAGGGCACATAATTTCTTTTTTGTGCTATAGATCTAATATATAATAGGGCAAAGACCTCTTTTCATATTACTGAATGATCCTGTGCATCTTCATGGTCTATTCTTTTTTTACTGGGAATTTTCACCAAAAGGTAGTTATAATCGTTCTGCAGTTGTTTACAGTAGACCCTCACCATTTGTGGGAGATCCGTTCCCAGGATCTTTGTGTGTGTGTGTGTGTATTGGGGGTCAGCTGCTCTGCAGTAGCAAAACAACCACATTTCTCACAAAATGTAACAAGGTAGCAATTCCAAGGATGTTGTGGAACATGCTGGGGACTAGCACATGGTCAGACAGCAAATAAGTGAGATCATCAAATCCTGGAATGGCAAGGATCTGCTGTGTTCTGATAAATGAGAACCCACTTGATGGAAAGAAGATGGTGACTGGGTAGCAATGACCATGTAGTTTTGGAATTTATAGTCTTGGGGAAGGTAAAAGCTGTATGTAGTCAGACATATAGATTGGACTTCAGGAAAGCAAATTTTGACAAACTTAAAGTTATGCTGGGTAGAATCCCATGGTCAGAAATACTAAGGAGAAGGGAGTTCAAGAGGGGTGGCAGTATCTTAAGACCAAAATACTGAAAGCACACTCACAAACGATTCCTATGAGAAGGAAAAATGGAAGGAGCCTAAAGAAGCCAAGGTGGCTCCATAAACAGCTTTCTAAAGACTTGAAAAATAAAAAGACTCATTTAGAAGGTGGAAGGAGGGCATAACCAAGGATGAACATAAACAAATAACCAGTGCTTGTAGATAGTTAGGAAAGCTAAAGCTCAGTATGAGCTTAGGCTAGCGAGAGATGCTAAAAACAACAAAAAAGGGTTCTTTTCTTATGTTCAAAGTAAGAAAAAGAGCAAGGACATGGTAAGCCCAGTGCGGGGATAGGAAAGCAAAATTGTAACAGGTGATGAAGAGAGGGAAGAACTGCTCAATTTATACTTTTCCTCAGTCTTCTCTTGTGAGGGAAATGGTGCTCAACATGGCAAAAACAGAACACATGATGAGGGAAAGGAGTTGCAGCCTAGGATCAGCATGGGGTAGTACATAAACACCTAGTTTCTCTAAATGAAACTAAGTCCTCAGGGCCAGATGAACTGCATTCAAGGGCATTAAAAGAACTCGGGGATGCAATTTCTGAATCCCTGTCCGTTATTTTTGAGAATTCTTGGGAGAACAGGTGAGGTTCCAGAAGATTGGAGGCGGGCAAATGTTTTACCCATCTTCAAGAAGGGGGAAAAGGAGGATCCAGGTAACTACCTGTCTTGGGTCAGAGCAGACTCAGCTGAGACTAATAGGGCTGAGACAGAATCACTAACCAGAAGTGCAAAGTTGAGAATTCAGTCCAAGAGTCATACACACGGGAAGCCAGTTGTCAGGTGATCCTGCCATAAGATGGATGGGAGGGTAGGAGGGAGAGATGGTCTGTAACTTTTCATGCTTGGAATGTGGGAGATGGGTAGGTTGCCTAGGATTCAGATAGTTTCCCAGCCTGGGCAATTTCCTATCTGACCAAATGGCCTTGTCTCACAGTTTCGCTTTCCGCTGTGTAGATAGCTGCGCCTCTACAGAATTATTTACTGCTTAAACAACTTTTGCACCTCTTCCCGCGCGCGGGCTAGGTAGCCATTGGTAGATGTAGAAGGGGGGGTTAGCCCCCCGGGGGTATATCTGTAGATGCTTCTTTGTGTGCCTTATTCCTGACAAAAGAATGTCGACATACCTTTAGAACTGCTTTCAATAAACGCTATCTTCTTTATGAAGCCTGGTGTTTGACTGACTTTCTGAAGTGCCTGACACCAGTGGAGGATCCGAGAAACAGAGTCTGAGCAGGTCCAAGAGGTGTAGTCAAGCAGGTCTTGGGTTGAAGCCAAAGGTTCAGGAGTTGCAGACAGGAACAGGTCCGGGTGGTGTGGGTACACGTCTCCAGAAAGCTGACGAGTTGCTCCCACACTTACCCCATCTGAAGCCCCATCCTTTATCAGTGGGTCATAGCTGGGTCTCGTTGCTTGCAAGAGAGCCATCCATTTGGCTCATTAACCTCAGGTTTTCCTCTCTTTTTTTTGTAAAAACCTCTCCTAAAAAGGAGAGAATTTTATTGCTTTTTTATATATGGAAAAAGGGTAGGGTATATAGATGGATTAAGAAAAGATTTTGAGTGAATTTTCTGTTAGAGTGTTAGTTTTTGTTAATACAAATAAAGTTTTTGGCTTCCACCATGGTTGAAAGATCTTCTTTTCATCTTACCGAAAGTCCAGAATAAATCTGTTAGTTAAATTAGTAAAGTCCTTTGGGGTTAGTTGTTGATCAGCTCCATTCTGTCACCTCACGAACAGCTGCTATATCCTGGGGTGTCTTCTCTTTAAGTCTCTCAGATTATACGATGGGCCCTCTTTTGCCTTTTCGTCTCCCACTCCGGCACCTCCCTCCTCTGGGCCGCTGTCCTCTTCGCTGCTTAACACTGTCCAATTGGCGATTTCTGCATCTTTCTCTGAACTGGCGTGTCTCTTCAGAAATTCTTGAGCTTTGAAAACGGAGTCAATCTTCTCTCTTTTATCCTTAAAACACCAGTCCCTCGGGAAAGCACCATTTGTAACTGGTTTGGTGTCTTTGTAGAAATAAGGTCAATCCTTTATATGCTTTCCTTTTCATACGAATTTCATATGGAACGTCCTTTAAAGTTCTAATAATCTGCTCTCCAATCTTCAAGGGCACTGCTGAAACTGCACGCAAAATTTGATCTCTAGTACGCTGCTTGGTAAACTTGACAACCACTTCTGCTGGCAAATTATTTTTCTTTGTAAAGCTGGAATAGGCTCTGTAGGCCACATCCATCTCATCCTTTAATTCTTGCGCTTCTCTGCCATTTAGTGGTGCCAAGGCATTCGCCAGTATAGCTCTAAGATCTTCCTTCTCTTCTTCCTTCATGCCCTGAAAGCGGAGAGTTAAATTGGATTTTTCCGTCTGAAGCATTAAAATTCTTTTTTCTTGCATATCTTGATGCTTTTCTAGTTTATTGACCCTTTTCTTAATTTTCTTGGTGCCTTCCGTCGAGACCAGACACTTCTGTGCGATCTCCTCCATTTTCTTTGCTGTTTCAGTTAGTTGTTTTTGTTGACTGTTGTGAACACTTTCCATGTTACAAAGGGTTTCGCTGATTTTCTGCATTTGATCCAGCAGAGGGCGCAGTGGCTCGCTTTTCTGTTGATTGACAGCTGGCTCTAGGGGGAGGCTGCCAAGACCGGAAGTCCCTCCCCCCTTCTTTACCGGCTTCTCTGGGACCTTTTTCTGCCCCGACATTTTTATTGTTTATTTTAACAAAGTTCGTGCTGCGACACCCAGGAGACAAACTGGCTTCTTAATCTTCAGTGAAACCCCAAAGGTACTTTTACCAAGCCGCTTTTTCACTTCGCCCCCCTTCACTCTTCCTTTAACAATCCCGTTTTTTTAAAGGGGGTGGGGATTCCTCCCTCCTTCCATGCGCTTATACGTTTATGGGGGGGAGTGCATTTATGCCACTTCAAAACAGATCTCCAACTCACGGTTCGTTGCCCATTCTTCTTTTATTAATTCATTCCACTGCTTCTTCACTCCTTGAAGTCGGTGGCGTTGCTACTTCCCATACGGGCACAACACAGCGGGGCCGACTGGGGCGGGGAGAAAGCCTCAATTTCCCGGCTATCAGGCTGGCAAAGAGGCTACTCCCCAAGCACCCCCGGTTCAGAGCCTTTGCCTAAGGCTCACTAGGGTCTTTCGCATGTGCGAAGACCCCCCCAACTGTGCGTGGGCTAACCATCTCCGGGAGCGTCCCAAGAGGTGGCCGCCATTCGCTCCGCCGAAACTGAAACTTACTTCCTCAGGTTTTCCTCTTGATTTGGCAGTCGCCAGGCAGTGAGGCATGCGCTCCGCCTCCTCTCAAGGAGCTCCAAACGTGCCCGCCTCCTCCTGCGTTCCCCTGGCTCTGGGGAAAGGGGAGACGAGGCAGCCTGTGAAATCTCCCCAAGATCTTGGGTTGTTGAGGTGTTGCCTCACTGGGTTGCCTCTTTCATGTTCCCAGTGCTCATGGGGCTGGAGTACATGCTGTCCTCAGCAACTGGGGCACTGGGACCTGCCTCCGCCATCTCAGGGTCGTTGACAGCATCATCTGGTTGAGTCTCAGAGGTGCTAATGGGGATGTTATCAGCATCAGCTGAGTGATCCTCAGCTAAACCAGGCTGACCCACAGCACTACCGACCTGTCAGCTTGACGTGACGTCTATACTTGGGAAAGTTTTAGAACAAATCATCAGATAGTCTTTGAGCATTTAGAAAGGATGGCTATGATTACTAAGAACCAGCATGGGTTTCTCAAAAACAAGTCATGCCAGACTAACCATCTCTCTTTTTTCAAGAAAGTTGCTACCTTTCTGGATCAGGGGAATGCGGTAGACATAGTTTCTCTTTCTTTCAGGAAGGTTTTAGATAAGGTTCCACATAATATTCTTATTGACAAATTGGTAAAATTTGGTTTGAATCCTATTACTGTTAGGTGGATCTGTAACTGGTTGACAGATCGCACCCAGAGAGTGCTTATTAATAGTTCCTCATCCTCTTTGAGAGGAGAGACAAGTGGAGTCCCTCAAAGATCTGTCCTGGGACCTGTTTTGTTCAACATCTTTATCAATTATTTGGATGAAGGAATAGAGGAAATGCTTATTAAATTTGCAAATGATACTAAATTGGGAGAGGCAGCAAATATGGTAGAAGACACAGTCAGGATACAGGATATGCTGTTCCTGGCAGCATGAGCTAGCTCTCAGAATGGCTAAGTATTTAACACGCAATCATTACTTGCTTAGAATCAACTTTTATTCAACTTTTAAGCATCCAAAGGTTCAGTTTACTCACATTCCCTTTTCTTTTTTTAAAAAAAAACAATTTATTATTGGATATATCACATGTTCATACAATTTAAACAAACCAATACATATCCATTTTTCTTTCTCCCTCTCCCCCTCAAACAAGGCTTCCCGCACTGCTCCAACCCCCTTGATATTTCTCTTATACAATTAGATTTACTACTAAACATATTTCTTTTACTAATGGTAACAATTCAAAGATCTGAGTCTCTTTCCACTTCTGCTCAATAGCTGTCAAAACAAATCAAACCACGTTTTACATCCCAATTCTTCAACAAGTATTCTTGAAAGTCTTTCCAGTCTCCGAAAAAGGTTTCGTCTTCTTCATTGTTTAATTTTCTTGTTAATTTGTCCATTTCTGCCATAAACAACGTCTTTTTAATCCATTCCCATGTTTCAGGTACTTTATCTTGTTTCCAACATTGAGCAAAAGTCTAGCTGCTGTAATCAAGTACCATAGTAGTGTTCTCTTGGCTACATTTATTTCTTCCATTTTAAGACCTAACAATAACATCTGTGGGTCTTTCTTAAAAGTACATTTCAAAATTTTTTGTATCTCATTGTGGATCTCAGTCCAATACTTTACTGCTTTATTACATGTCCACCACATATGGTAAAAAGACCCTTCATGTTTCTTACATTTCCAACATTTGTTAGACATACTTTCATTTATAATAGCAATTTTTTTAGGTGTCATATACCATCTGTACATCATTTTATAACAATTCTCTTTAACATTTACACATGTTGAAATTTTCATTGACTTTTTCCACAAATATTCCCAAGATGTCATTGATATCTCATTATTAATATTTACCGCCCATTTTATCATTTGCTCTTTTACAATTTCATCCTCAGTATACCATTTCAATAAAACCTTGTACAGTTTAGAAATCATTTTTTTACCTTTCTCAAGCCATACAGTTTCAATTTCAGTGTTATTTTCTCTAAAACCATATTCTCTTTTATCGGTCTTAAATAAATCATAAATCTGTCTATACTTCAACCAATCATATTCAAATTCCACATCAAATCTATCTTTTAACACAAAGTTTTTCCCTTCTAATTTTAAAAGACTTTTATAAGGTAGCCAATCTAACCCTTGATTTCTTGAATATGGATTAATCACTTCTGCTGGTACTATCCAAAGTGGTCTTTCTTCTGAGAAGAATTTTCTATATCTCATCCAAGTCTCGAACAGTGATCGTCTTATGAAGTGGTGTTTGAAGAATTTATCTATTTTTACTTTTCCATACCATAAATATGCATGCCATCCAAACTTGTTATCATGCCCTTCTAGAGCCAATAACTTTTTATTTTCTAAATTAATCCACTGTTCCAACCATGTTAAACAGACGGCATCATAATACAGTCTTAAATTTGGTAGTTGTAGACCTCCTCTTTCCTTTGCATCACATAAAATTTTCATTTTAATCCTTGGCTTTCTTCCTGCCCATACAAATTTCGATAGTTCTTTCTGCCACGTATCCAGTATTTTCCTTTGTTTTAATATTGGAATAACTTGAAATAAAAACATCAAACGCGGCAAAACATTCATTTTTACAGTTGCAATTCTTCCCAATAACGATAGATTCAAGGTGTCCCATTTCTTCATATCTTGTTGAATCCTGTACCAAACCTTTTCATAGTTATTTTTGAACAAATCAATGTTTTTCATGGTCAATTCAATTCCTAAATATTTAGTCTTTGTAACTACTTCACATTGAATTTTCTTTTGAAGTTCTGGTTGTCTTTGTTTCGTCATATTTTTGCACATCACTTTGGTTTTACTTTTATTAACGTAGAATCCCGCAACTGATCCAAATTCTTCAATTTTTTCCATCAATTGTGGTATTTTGTCGATTGGATCTTGAATCATAAACATTACATCGTCTGCAAATGCCCTGTATTTATATGCAAAACCTTTCACTGTGAGTCCTTCAATGCTGTTATCTTTTCTTATCGCTGTCAATAATATTTCCAATATCCAAATAAACAACAACGGGGATAACGGGCAGCCTTGACGTGTTCCCTTTTGAACTTGGAAGAAATCTGTTCTTTCTTTATTTATATTCAAAGCTGCTCTCTGTTCTGAGTAAATTGCCACAATCATGTTTAGAAAAGACTGTCCTATATCCATTTTTTCAATAACTTGCAGCATAAACTCCCAATTTAAATTGTCAAAAGCTTTTTCCGCATCTAAAAAGAGGAATCCAACTTCTTATTCTGGATGTTTGTCATAGTATTCGATTGCATCAATCACCACTCTTAAATTGTCTCTAATCTGTCTATTTGGTAAAAAACCAGCTTGTTCTTCCGCTATAGTATCTTTCAAATATTTTTTCAGTCTTTCCAAAATAATTTTCGCAAATAATTTGTAATCATTATTTAATAGCGATATTGGTCTATAATTCTTTACTTCAGTTAAATCCAAACCTTCTTTGGGTATCAATGAAATATTTGCTTCTTTCCATGAATCTGGGATCCGTTTAGTCTTTCTTATCTCGTTCGACAGAAGTACTAAGATAGGGGTTAGCTCCTCCTTAAATTTCTTATAAAACTTTGCTGTAAAGCCATCTGGACCTGGAGCTTTGCCCAACTTTGCGTCTTCTATTACCATTGTCACCTCTTCCTTTGTTACTAAACCATTTAATAACTCTTTAATTTGTTTTCCCAGCTCTGGAACTTCAATAGTCTCCAAATATTTCTTAATTTTCTGTTGGTCAATTCCTTTCTTTTTGAACAGTTTGGCGTAGTATTTGAAGAAGACTCTTTTTATACCTTTCAAATTCATAACATCCTTTCCGTCTTCAGTAATTTTACTTATAAAATTTCTTTCTTTTCTATTTTTCAATTGCCACGCTAAAAATTTTCCTGGTTTATTTGCACCCTCAAATGCTTTTTGCTGTAATTTCTTCAGATTCCAATATAATTCTCTATTTAGTAGAACATTCAATTGATCCTGCAGAAAGTGGATCTCTTTAATAATCTTTTTCTTCCCTGGCCTTTTCTTTAATTCCTTTTCTTTTTGTCTAATTTTTTCATGAAGGTCGTTTTGTTGTTGCATCCTTTGTTTTTTATCTTTAGAATTCAAAGAGATAAGCAAACCTCTCATTACTGCTTTGTACGTGTCCCATACGACTTGTATATCAGTACCTTTATTTAAATTCAGTTCAAAAAAACTTTTCGTTTCTTTTTTTAAAGTTTCATTAATTAATTTTTGGTCCAATAAGTCCTCATTAATTCTCCAATATAATTGTTTAGGTTTTTCTTTAGATATCCAAAGTAAAGGGTTGTGATCTGAGTTGGTTTTCGGTAAAGTTTCTATTTTGTAGGTTTTTTGCGCCATCTCCTCTGACATCCAAATCATATCGATTCTAGAAAAGGAGTTATGTCTGTTAGAATAAAATGTATAATCCTTTGTCTTAGGGTTCCACTTCCTCCAAACGTCTTCTAGTTTCTCTTGCTTCATTAGCTGGAAAAATTTTTTTGGCAGCTTTCCAACCGCCTCTCCACTTGCTTTGGACTTTCTGTCCAATACATTGTTCACTGTGCCATTGAAGTCTCCTGCAAGGACTATTTGATCATAATTTAAACAGTCCAACTCTTTAGTCAAATCATTAAAAAAAGTCTCTTTCGCCCCATTGGGTGCATATATATTTACAAGCAATGTCTTTTTTCTATTCATCATTAATTCCACGCCAACATATCTTCCTTCTTTGTCTGAGAAGATTTGTTTAGGTTCCAATTCTTTGGTAATGTATATCACTGTTCCTTTTTTCAGGGGTCTTTTCGTAGAAGAACAGCTGCAGGAGCTCATTAGCATATGGTATGCTAATGAGCTATTAGGCTATTAACATATGCCACGCCCCCTGACATCACCGGAAGTGATGTCAGAAGGGGAAGCAAAAGGGGGGAAGCATCTTCAAAAGCCTCCCCTTCCCTTCCCCAGCTGGTCTGGGTGGGGGAGCTAAGAGAGAAGGGGTTTAAAGTTTAAATTCCTTCTCATGAGAGTTGGGCCACAGAAGGAGGAAAGAGGGAAGGAAAGAGAGAGAGTAGAGAGAAGGACAGAAGGAAGGAAAGAGGGAAAGAAAGAGAGGGAAGAAGGAAGGAAACAGGGAAAGGAGGAAAAAAGAGAAGAGAAGAAGGTGGGAAAGAAAGAAAGAGAGAGAGAGAGAGAGAGAGAGAGAGAGGAGAAGAATGAGGGAAAGAGAGAAGAGAAGAATGAGGGAAAGAGGAAAAAGAAAGAAGGAAAGGAGGGAATGAAAGAAATTCAGTGGCAATTCAGCCCCATTATACCCTATGGGCCATTGAAGTCAATGGTGAAAACATAGGGTATATTCTGGGGGCTGGAGGGGAGGGGTTTGAGGGAGAGGCTCCAAGATCACAGGATAGCTGATGGAGCCTCTCCCCAAGATGCCCACCAAGTTTCAAGAACATTGGACCAGGGGTCCAATTCTATGGGCCCCCAAACAGGTTGCCCCATTTCCTCCATTGTTCTCTATGGTGGGAAAAAAAGTTATTTTTTCCCCACCATAGAGAACAATGGAGGGAATAGGGGCAACCTGTTTAGGGGCCCGTAGAATTGGACCCCCTGGTCCAATGTTCTTGAAACTTGGTGGGCATCTTGGGGAGAGGCTCCATCAGCTATCCTGTGAGTTTCGAGCCTCTCCCTCAAACCCCTCCTCCAGCCCCTAGAATATACCCTATGTTTTCACCATTGACTTCAATGGCCCATAGGATATAATGGAGCTGAAATTGACATTCGGCTGCCTGAAAGACTCTCCGGGACGCCGGCTGGGGGCGGCGCTTGGCTCCTGAGCTCCCGGAGCTGCGCTCCGGTGCGCTCCCCCCCGAAAAGACCCCTGCCTTTTTTCTTATTAACTGCTGATGAATGAAATTATTCTCCCAATTTTTTATTAACCAAATATTTATTATCTTGTTTTCTGATATGTGTTTCTTGCAAACAAATTATGTTACATTTTTGTTTCTCTAGCCAATGATTCACTAATCTTCTTTTGCTTGGTGAATTTAGTCCATTTACGTTCCAAGATAAAAATTTGTAATCCATAATTGTTTTGAATTAAATATCTTTGAAATCATCAAAGTTGTTCTCTTTGAATCTGTAGATGTCTCCTTCCGTTTTAAGAGTGAATCTCACCGAATTGTATGTAAATGATAATCCATATGGAATCTCCCATCTAAACCTGATACTCATTTCTTCTAACCTATCTGTTAATTTCTTGAATTTCTTTCTGTCTTGTAAGATCGATCTCGGAATTTCTCTCAAAATGATTATTTTTTTTCCATTAATTTCCAACGGTTGTGTAAATTGCTTCTTGAAAACATCTTCCTTCATTTTAGTAGTCACAAATTGAACAATCACATCTCTGGGTAATTGCTTTCTCTTGGCATACGCTGAATTTACTCTGTAAATCAGGTCAAAGTCTGGATCCAAGTCTCCAACATCTTCCCCTATGTAAGTTGTCAATGTGTTAATTACTAGGGCCCGTAAATCTTGATCTTCCTCCTCTTCGATTCCTCTCAATCTCAAGTGGTTCTGAGTGGCCCTATATTCCATCATGGACTCCAGTCTTGTATTTTCTGACAGGGTTCTTTTAACTTTCTGTTCCATTTCTTCTGATTTTGTCACCAGACTTTTAACCTCTTTTTTAACTTCTTCTGTATCTTTTTTTATCCCTGCCACTTCTGTTAGTACCAGTTCTTTTAGCTCTTCCATATTTTTTTTCTGTACTTGGACTTGTACTTGTTCTATTTGCTCCAGTTGTATTTGCAGCTGTTGTTGCAACTGTTGTTGCAGCTGTGATTCTATTTGCTTTCCCAAACTCTGCACCACTTCAGTCATCCGTTTCTCCATCGCTTCCATGGCAGCCTGCCACTCTTTTTTTCCTTTGCAGTCATTCTTGGACTAGGTGATGAGGCAGCCCTTGGTCTTGACCTCAAATCCGTCTTGAAAGCGAGTTCAGGGCTAATCAATCTTTATATTAGCAATCCTCAAGCCAAATCGCCACCTTTATAACTTCTTCCAGTGTTTTTTCGGCTTAAAAATAACTTTTTAAAATTTAGTCCTCCTCAAAATGGCGGGCGCAATTTCTCTATGATTTTCTGGCTAGAGTAGGCTCCTTCAGAACTTCCTGTTTATCTGTCCGTCACTGTAATCCAACTTCCGGTGCCACACTCTAAAACGTCCGTCTACTTCCAGCACAGCAACATCGAAAACATCCACTCTAGCCTACTTCCTGTATCATAGAATCACAGTCAGTTTCGTTTCTGCTACGCAAAGTTTAGTCTTAGCTGACCACAGGAATGCAAAACAAAGTTACTTTTCAGCCGTTTTCTCTAAAGGAAAGCTTTCTTTTTACTTTTAAATCAAGCGGATTAGTTCATTGAAGCTTTTTACACTTATCCGAACGTTTAGATTTTGCCTTCTTCTTTAAACCGGTAAGCAATTGTTCATTTGTTACCTTGCATGTAATCTCGGGGTTTCGCAGTGCTTCTTCTGTAACCGATGTTAAGCTTGATGTTAAAGAGGCCGGTAGATGACGGATTTATGCTGAATTCTCAGCCCAGCTGGTATCTGTAGTGCTGATTTGCAACTGCCCTCTTCGCGGAGGGAGATCAAGGTGTAAACAAGCCTCCTCCGAGGCTTATCCACACCGATCTCAACCCCCTCTCAGGCTTGGCTGCTTGCTTGCCACTCCCCCGCCTGGGGAGTGCTGCGTTGGGCCAGGTAAAGCCCAAACTGTCACCAGATACTGCTGTCCACTCTGCTCAAATCGCAAAGTGTGTCAATTCGCCATTTTAACTCCGGCCGGAAGCCCACTCACATTCCCTTTTCATAGGAGCCTTAAAGTCCTGAGTTTTTGAGTGATTCATGTGGTAAAAAGAGCTGAATTTCTCTTGTCTTGTTAGCTATGAGGTTACAAACACACACTGGGAGGAGAAGGGTAATAGACAACTTTCCCTGGGCAAATGGATCAAAGGAAAGGGAGGCTGTATAGAACCAATCAGGAAGGCTACTTCTAACCAGCTGACTTTAAGGGTACTAGAACTATACTTCCCAGGATCCTTTATCAATTTAAAGCTACAGTACAACTTGCTAGGCTTTACTATTCTAATCTCTGCTGGGGCAGCACACAGGATGATCTTGACAGGCTGGAAAACTGGGCTAAACGAAATTTAAGGAATTTCAATGGGGATAAATGTAAAGTTGTACATTTAGGTAGGAAAAATCAAATGCATAAGTAGAGGATGGGGGAGACTTTTCTTGGCAGTAGTATGTGCAAAAAGGATCTGGAGGTCTTAGTAGACCATACACTGAACATGAGTCAGCAGTGTGATGTGGTAGCTACAAAGGCAAATGCCATTTTGGGTTGTATCAACAGAAGTATAGTGTCTAGATCACACGAAGTGATGGTATCACTTTACTCTGCTCTGGTTAGACTTCACCTAGAGTATCATGTTCAGTTTTAGGCACCACAATGTAAGAAGGATGTAGACAAGCCGGAACGTGTCTAGAGGAAAGCAACAAAGATCTTGAGGGGTCTGGAGACCAAGTCCTATCAGGAAAGGTTGAAGGAGCTGGGTATGTTTAGCCTGGAGAGGAGACGACTGAGAGGTGATAAGATAACCATCTTCAAGTACTTGAAGGGCTGTCATCTTGAGGATGGTGTGGAGTTGTTTTGTGTTGCCCCAAAAGGTCGGACCAGAACCAACAGGTTGAAATTAAATCAGAAGTGTTTTTGGCTAAACATTAGGAAGAACTTCCTGACAGAGTGGTTCCTCAGTGGAACAGGCTTCCTTGGGAGGTGGTGGGCTCTCCTTCTTTGGAGGTGTTCAAACAGAGGCTAGATGGTCATCTGTCAGCAATGCTGATTCTGTGAGCTTAGGCAGATCATGAGAGGGAGGGCAGGAAGGGTTGCATCAGTGCTTGGTTCTTGTGCCCTTCTTACATGCTCAGGAAAATGCTGATCACCACTTTGGGGTCAGGAAGCAATTTTTCTCCGGGCCAGTTTGACTTGAGATCCTGGAGGTTTTTTGTCATCTTCTGGGCATGAAACAGCTGTCGCTGGGGATGTGGGGGGTAGGTATGTGTGAATTTCCTGCTTTGTGCAGGGGATTAAACTAGATGACCCTAGAAGTCCCTTCCAACTCTATGATTCTATGCCTGCAGATTGTCTTCTGGTGCAAGTTAAGCACTATTCAGGGCTTTTTAAAAAAAAGACACAAAATGTGCATTTTTGCATCAGAGAAGTGGAAGCCTGTGTCTGAGATAAGCTATGCAAGAGTGCATTTCTCTTTCTCTCCTCCTTCCCCTGCCCGCCCCAGGTACCTGAATTCCATCAAGGAAACATACACCATATACAGTCACTTCAAGACTTCTTCAGAGGCATGGTCACCCAAACAAGAGCTGGTGGATTTCTGGTTGGGATTCTTGATGGAGTCATGCCAGACCTTTGTCTCCACAGAGCAATGTCCGGTACGTTGGGATGCTGAGAACTTTCAGTGAAAATGTTCAGCAGATGAACTGACTTTCTCATCAGCCATGATCACTCATGAACAGAGCCTCAGATGCCTTGTCTTGCCTTTGCTGTTCAGCCCCCAACTTGAGCAGTGTGCCAAGTAGCTTTGTGGCTGCATGGTAGCTGTGGTGGTGGAATTTCACGTCTGTCTGCCTTGCAGCCAGATTTTCTCCTGGGCTGTGGGTGAAATCGATTTCCCGCAGGGTCATGGAAGGCTGGGTCAGGCAACTAAATGATGGCAGGGTGTGGCTGAAAATCTATGAGTCCCACTGGGCTGTGCAAAAACATGAATGTGCAAACTGCTGCTGATCCAGATGGAAACAGCCAAACACACAGTTAGAATTTTTGAAAAATTACAGTATAGATTTCTAGATGGCTGTTTCCAGTCTGGTTTCTAGTCCTGAATCCTGCAAATATAAATGGATTCTATTTAGCCTGAGGAAATTGGTTAGGATTTCTGGGGCTTAGTTAGGTTACCAGTGCCCTCTGTAACTTCTTCTGCCTCCTCAGTACTATAAAAAGCAGAATAATGGATGTAAGATAAATGCTAATTACAGATTTTTGAGATGGGGTCGGGATTTCTGGATGTTAGGGTAGGAAAAGTCTGTCCGCTCACGCTGTGGGTTCTGGCTGTCACTGCAAAGTCACTGCAAAATTTCCCCCTGCCTGGTTGCTCTTACAGAGCTGAGTGTGTTTTCAGCTTGGGAGGTGAACCCTTCTGATTTCTGGTTTGCCACCTGGCCATCTTTCAGAACTTCAGGCCTGTATACACCACAGTCTTCCACACCTGCTAGCAACTACACATGGGGATGCTGTATCTGGGCTCAGGTTCCTGCAGTTTCAACCCTCTGCCAGGACAGTCTTTCAGAGCTCAGTTTTCTTCTTTGGGTGAAGACACACACAGTATTTATTAACTGTGTGGCTGACCCATAAGCCCTCTCATTACATGAAATACAAATGTAGCTGGGGAGAGCAGTCAGAGTACCAGAGGAAGGGTTAAGCACCCACCTTCCTCACTGTTTCTCCACTTGCAAATAATTCCCATCCCCAAAGACACTTTGAGGTAGAAAAGTGGTCACACAGCTAACTTCCTGGGTTCAAATCCCCACACTGTCATGATGCTTGCTGAACAACCTTGGGCCAGTCTCTCTGTACCTAATCTGCCTTGCAGGGTTGTTGTGAGGCTAAAACAGAAGGGAAGCAGTACTTCCAAGAATTCCTTCCGGGACTACACTGTATTCCATGATATGGGAGAATCCCACTGGTTGTTGCCGCAGGGGATGAGAGGCTGTTTAGGCCTGCTGGGGCTTGGTCTTCATATTCTGGGTGCCTTCATTGGCAGGTGCTGATCTTAGAGCTGGCCAGAGTGCTGCAGCCCTCCCAGCTCAGCGTCTGCAACACAGAAGATGAGAGGTCCATGACGTTGAGCCATGTCTGCTCCCAGGAGGAGGTATGTCCCGGATAGCGTAGCACAGGGGCAGGTAGACCCCAGCCTTTGTGCCAAATGGTGGCAAGGCTTTTTGCTCAGCACAGAGTTCTCTGCCCACACAACTGAAGCAAGACCCTGAGATACTGAGAGCATCACTGGATCTGGTGGGTTGGAAAAGACAAGGCATGTCTTGGGTCTGTCATTGCCCTCTGGACCCACACATCCAACCTCTGGGTCCCCTGTGTGTTCCTAAGGTGCTGGCAGTACCTCTGGGATGCAGCTTTCTCCCAGCATGTCTGGAAAAATCTCTTTCTCACTCTCCTTGCTTTTGCCTTTGCTAGAGCAGGACCACCTTCACAAGTAAACATGGGTGGGTTTTGTTGTTTGCTTGTTTTTGCACTTGTGCCCAGAAAAGTTGCCTACTCCTGATTTTGTGGGGAGTGGGGGGGGGGCAGTCTCTTCCAGTTATCCCTAGTGGTGATTATGACTAAGTGTTCACATGGTTGGGGAAGTTCGCTTTTGTTTTGGATTGTTTTTTTTTTTTTGGGGGGGGGGAATTGGCTGGGTCACTTTATTTTGATTTTTTGATTGGTCCCTGCAGGAAGGAATTTCGACCTGGATATTTCCGGCATCTTCCATTCGTGGAGTCAGGTGATAACTTTTTAATGCAGTTGAAACGGCTCGTGTTGAATGACATACTGACTTAGCGCTTCTGCCTGCTTGCTTACCTCCTCCTCCCCTGCAAGAGAGGTGTGGGAAGGAGGGAGCTGCTGGATCTCTCCTCCAGGCCTTGTTTTCACTGAGGTGCTCAACCTGTCTCTAAGCTGTACTGCTTGAGGTGACACAGAGGGAGATCTGACGGGCCTCCATTTAAAAACATACCTCTTTGCACACAGAAAATGAGCATCTCAAGGAGAAAGTGGATTTCTATTAAGATCTTTGCCAGCCTTAGGAGGAAAACAGACAAGACCCCTGGAGAGCCATGATCAGGTTTTCCCAGCATTTTTGTAATCAGTTACAGCTGCACAGAGCCCTGACTTAGATCAAAGCTGCACAAAAAGGGTCAAGGGACTGTAACTTTTCCTCTTTGTCCAGAGTCATGAATCAAAACTGGCCCCTCCATATTTTTTACAGTGCTTTAAAAAGAAAGATGGACAAAAAGATAAGTACTCTGTTCCTTCAAAGAAGTTAGGGAAGTGAGCTTTTATTAGCAGAACTGTGTGGGAGTGGAGGGGTTAAATCTTCCCCCTGTGTGAAAAAGGCTAGCAGAGATCCACCACTGACTTGACCCTTAGTTATCTGAGATCTGTTAACTAGCAATTCCAGGAACTGAAACTGAGCCTTATGCATAATGCAAAGCATGTGTGCTGCCATTGAACTATAGGCCTTTTGTCTTGCACATACAGGCATGCAACTCTCAATGCCAATAGCATTTGTGTACGTTGGCTTTTCATGTTGATTAAGCACATCCCATCTTAGCTACTTTTGCTCCCAAGAGGAGGGGCCCTGGCTCAGTCAGACCATCTGATTTGTACACAGAAGTTCCCCAGTACAATCCCTGGCATCTCCACTTAAAAGGATCAGGTAGGAGGTGAAGTGAAGGACGTCAGTCTCAGACCCTGAAGAGCCGCTGCCAGTCTGAGTAGATGACTATTCTTGATAACCTAAGAGTCTGACTCCATAGAAAGCAACGTCACAGGTACAGATTGCATCAATTCTGAAATAAGCACTATTCTTCTAAAGGATGACTAAATGGAATATTGGAAGTGATTAATATTTGTAATTGTATAGTTTGCTCCATGCCAAGAATTTGGACCTCGTCACTTCTGCCGTAAGAGCAACAAAAACTGATATTAAACATATTTGTTTTAATACAACACTGTACATTAATGGAGGATGACGACCTTGCAGAAGATGCTCTTGGTTCTCATCATTCAAAGAACAATGCATCCCTCCTAAGGATGGCAGCAGGACAGATGGATTCTGGTGACAGGAGAGAACCCAAGTCCTTAGCTGTAGGGAATT
Organism: Gekko gecko; assembly: GCA_029375565.1. NCBI lineage: Eukaryota > Metazoa > Chordata > Lepidosauria > Squamata > Gekkonidae > Gekko > Gekko gecko. The sequence continues at coordinate 207,770,290 of JAPDNY010000005.1, read as the reverse complement.
TCTATGCACAGATTCTTGCTTTACTGAAGAAATCAACCCTTGTGCCCTTGCTGAGTTCATTAGATCAGCAGTTGAATCCAGTCGCTCTTCCAGAATCTTAGCCCCAAAAGGCTGCTACAGGAACAGCTGGATGGTGGGATCTTGCAGAGAGGCTATCCATTTTATTTCTTAAATTTAAAATATTTGTGTCCCGTCTACACAGCAGCTTGCAGCAATAATAAATAACAATAAAACATTTTAAAAAGTAAAATGCACAGCAAAAGCAATTTAGAAATGGCAGCAAATTAAAATAGGAAGATTTTAAAATGAGACAGCATAAACTTACAAAGACCCTTTTTAAAACAACACTAGACATAAAAGCCACTACCATTAACAGAACTATAATAAAGCAGGAGAACTCAAAGGCCCAATGTCTAAATACTTGTCGATGTGGCACTAGGTGAGCTTCTGCCACCACTGAGAAGGCCCTGTCTCTGGGGCGTGCTCATCTTGCCTGTGAAAGTGGGGGTGGGGGGTGGGACGCAGAGCAGGGCTTCTGATGGTGATCTTAACTGGTGGGCAAAGTCAAACAGGATGAGAGGCACCTTCAGATACCCCTCACAGAAACTCGCCTCATCCCAAACCATGAAGAGCTTGATAGGCTATAACCAATGAGGCAAGGAGGAGGAGCTGCTTCCATAAAGCACTGATGTCCAGCCTTCATTTCCACCTTTTTTTCTCACCAGCATCTGCAAATGTGATGAGAGGTGTTGCTTCCTCTATGTACTGCACACGGCCGAGGACTTCCAGTTGTGTTTTCCCACGCAATATCACTGCCTCTGGTGAGTAGGGGTGCCTACAGGGAAAGAGTGTGTGCCAGTGTGATGTTGTGGCAAGTGTCGGATAATGATCTAGGAGAGAAGTAGGAGCTGGCATTCCTGACTCCCCAGCACTGGATCAGGACTGGATAGCATTCAAGCATGGAAGCTACTATTAAGTAGGACCCATGCATGGGGAAAGGAATATGGGTATACTTGTTGGCCCAGGCTGTTAAGTCCACAATATGGTGTATTGATGTCAGTTTCAGAAAAAAAATAGAACATTTTCCCTTAGGAGAATTATATGTATGGGATGGGCTTGGTTGTTGTCAGAGGAGAATGGAGGGAAGAAGAACACTGTATGATCTTGATCATGTCACCCCTCAGCCATTGTTTCTCCAAGCTAAAGTGCCCCAAGCGCTTTAACCTTTCTTCTTTTATCTGTTTCATTATATAGGACCTCTCTTTTTCTCTGTTATCTGGGCTTGGAGCTGTAGCAAGCTAACCTTTTTGAAGTTAATCTGTTCACAATAAGTTAAATGTACCTACATGAATATGTCATGTAAGATATGCTTCTATTTTTGTAAGTAAAATTTCTTTCTCTTGTTACCATTGGAGTCAGGTAATCTTTGTAATTTATTTGAACAGCATTTTTCCTTTAATTGTGGAGAATTGGGGATACTGCGAAAAGCTTCTGTGCTTCCAAGCCATATGATTATTTTTTTTTACATTTAACCCAATACTTAGGCCTTTTCTTCCTCCTCTGCCCTCTTAGGTTTTGTGAATTGGTCCGTTCTTTCATATCAGAAGCAGGTGAGGAAGGTAACAGCTGCAGCTCCCCAGAGGAGCTAGAGGTGAGTTGGGGCAAGGGAAGAGAGGGGGCATCAGGGTAACTTAGAACTAATATAGAAATAACCAGCGGGCCCTTTTTTGGGTTACCCATGCCTAATCTAAAGGCCTGGAAAAAAATCCTGTCTTGCCTGGCTTTGTGGTCCCCTAGGCTGACCAGGGCCCTGCATCTCTCAGCAGTCCTGGAGTGTGCGTTCTTTCAAGAATGTGAATTGGACCCCAGCTTTCTTAGGGCCTAGCAGGCATGCTGATTGGTCAGTCTTATTGCAGGGCAGGACAGGGTAGAAGTTCCAGGAAGGTTTTCCAGGCGTCTCCCTAATCCTTTACTTTTGGCTTCTGCAGTATGATTATGAATACACGGAATCAGGTGACAGGGTGATTCTGGGCAGGGGCACCTATGGGGTCGTCTATGCTGGGCGAGACCTCAGCAATCAAGTGCGCATCGCTATCAAGGAGATTCCAGAGCGGGACAGCAGGTAGGGAACATCTGGTGGGTAAATGATGGGTCAGCAGACACAGGAATTAGGGCTGCCTTCACATGGGATCTGAGGGGTCTGGGGTTATTCATGAGAGGTCTGGCCAAGCTTTGAAGGGGCATCCAGTTCCCATACTTGTCATGGCCCATGGATAGGAGAGTACCTCTTTTGTTAATTGGCTCTGCTGCCCTTCAGGTACTCACAGCCCCTGCATGAAGAGATTGCTCTCCATAAGCGTCTGAAGCACAAGAACATTGTCCGGTATCTAGGCTCCATCAGCCAAGGTGGCTTCCTCAAGATCTTTATGGAGGAGGTACCTGGAGGTGAGATGCTGAAAATACAGTCTTGAGTTTGTTGGATTCGAGTGAGTAGATCAGGCTGAGGAGAAACAGAGGGAGAGCAGAAGAGGAGTAGGAGCTGGAATTCCTGACTCCCCAGCACTGGATCAGGATTGGATAGCATTCAAGCATGGAAGCTACTATTAAGTAGGACCCATGCATGGGGAAAGGAATATGGGTATACTTGTTGGCCCAGGCTGTTAAGTCCACAATATGGTGTATTGATGTCAGTTTCAGAAACAAAATAGAACATTTTCCCTTAGGAGAATTATATGTATGGGATGGGCTTGGTTGTTGTCAGAGAAGAATGGAGAAAAGAAGAACACTGTATGCTGCCCAGGGCTCCTTTGAAGAAAGGTGAAGATGAGGATGTGTGAGAGAACCACTTAACATTCAGAATTTAGAAACATCAGCAACAAAAACCATCCACCTTTAAAAGCCCGCCAAAGTCTTGAGTACATAAGATCATTTTCACTTGATGTCTAAAAAAAAATAGAGAATGGGCCAGATGGATCTCTTTGGGAAGCAGATTCTTCAGGTAGGGTGCTAACACAGAGAAGGCCCTGTCCCTTGTAGCCAGTCTGGGGTCATCCAGAGCAGGGCCTCAGAGCAGGGCTTCAACAAATGATATTGTCCCAGCACAGGACTAAGAGACCCCTCCCCCAAGGGTCCAATCCAAGCACGGAACGCCCGAGATGCGGAGGGCCTGAAGTAGCAACAGCCCACCACCCTCTCAGGTCCTCTGACACCGTGGCCAGGGGAATGTGGCAACCAGCAGGGAGACCCCAGGGAAGGGGAAGGAAGTGACAGACCAAGGGGGCCACCCGAACACGATCGATACCTATCGGGTGGAGCCAGGCGAACGATGGCGTGGCACGGACTTGACCCACCGTCAGGGGGTGGCCAGAACCTGGCCCGTGGTCATCGTCAGAAGGGAGGATGAGGCGGGTGCCACCCGGACACACCCAATCCCACCCATGGGGACCCTGGTGTCAAGCCACCCCTGGGAACCGGAGGAGCAAGGCCGTATCAACAGCCCATCGGGGGAAGCTGCACACTGGAGCTGGCGTGCTGAGACGCTGAACCATGCCCTGAGGGTGCGAGAAGCCAGCAGAATGGCCCAGGGGATGGAACCCAGAGGAGGCTCTGATCCCAGGCTGAGCTAACCCGGGACGGAAGATCCCGAGGGACGTGGCAAAGACCCACACAGAAACACAGAGGTGGGGTCTGGGGTGTGATACAGATTGGTGAAGGGAATAAAAGAAGAGAGAACGCCAGAGCCAGGGAGGAGTGAGCTGGGGTGTGTTACAGCCAGAAAGCAGACCGAGTGGATGAGAGAGAGCAAAGGTCTGGCAAGCCTGAACTTCCAGCTAGAGCGTTTCCCTGGAGAGGGTGCGGTAACCCAAAAGGGACGCTCTACATCTGAGGTGTATGGTGGAACCCTAAAGCCCTTCCCCAACCTGTGGCAGGCCCCAACAGGCTGCGGGATCCATGGGCCCGCCTGACAGATATTCATCAACAGATGTTGTTCAACCAGGACATATCTGTAGAGCCCAGAGCTGTTACCCAAAGTGCTGTCTATTGTATAGAGTGGGAAATTAGCTTTAATGAGTCAGAGTGAGAGGTGGCAACTAGCGAAAATCTCTACCAAAGTTTACAGGGATCCTTCCCACAGGAAACTCTCAAATAAACCAGGCTATTTAACTAATAGTATTTTTATTGAAAAATAAAAAAGAGCTAAAACACGGATATAAGCACACTGTGAAACACACATACAAGAGCTAAGAGAAAACAAGGGGAATAGTGGGGGAAATAGTAGTTTAGCATGGGTGATATTCACCAGTTTCATGTCTGAGGAGGAGAGAAGTAACTAGCACTTGATGTGAGGCTGACTTTGAGAAACACACACACACAGAATGAAGATGGGTGTATGTATTTATAGGAAAAATGTTTCATAAGGCAATATAAAAGGTTTGTCCCAAGAACAAATGGCTTGATGTGTTTACTGAAATGTTTACTGAAATGTTCCCAAAGATTGGAACAAATGTGTAATGGTTCTCCCAGCAGATCAAAGAATTGATCAGAGCTTGATTGTTTTCCCAGAGCTAATAATATGTTGTTGATGACCCTTGATGTGCAGGATGGGGAGAAACTTCCAGGTGTTATGAATATGCTAACAGGGGTAAATTTGTTAAAGGAGAAGCTGGGTCAGGGATGAAAGAGGTTAAGTTCAAAGTAAGATCCTGTTTTCCTGAGAAACCCATTGTTATAAATTATGCATTGCTTTAGGATGAAGGAGAGTTATGTGCAAGTTAGCCTCTTGAATCACTTCCAAATAGTTTCCCAGGCTGATTTCTTGGCTGGCATAGCTTTTTGGGGTCACCTTTGTGCCAGGCAATGTTTTATATGAAACTAAGAATAAGGTCAGTTGTGGAAATAAATACAACAGACTGTAGAAAGAGGCTCTGGGCGGGTGCCCTGGCTTTGGGCACTCAGCATCAATTTGCTGTGGTGACCTCAGCAGGGTATAATGACACAGAGCTTACCATTTTCTCCAAGGGAACTGATCTCTGCCATTTGAAGTGCAGTTGTAATTCTGAGTGATTGTCAGCCCTCCCCTGGAAATTGGCAACAATGGTTCCCCAGGAGGAAATGGCTGGTTTGGAGGGTGGAGTCTATGGCATTGTGCCTGTCTGAGGTCCCACCCTCAAATCTCCAGGAATTTCCCAACCCAGAGGTGGCAACCCTATTTCCTTCCCAGTCAACCATCAATGTACCATTATCTGCCCCTCTGACTTCCATCTCTTCCCCCCCCCTTAGCCTCTACCTAGCAAAACTATACTCTTTCTCCACAGTGGGGACCCAAGCAGGAGGGAAGTAACCTCAGCAGGGTATAATGATACAGACTCCACCCTGAAAAGTAGCCATTTTTTCCAGGGGAGCTGATCTCTGTCTTCTGGAGAGCAATTTTAATTCTGAGTGATCTCCAGCCCTCACCTGGAGATAGGCAGCAATGGTTCCCCAGGAGGAAAAGTAGTCTTTCTCTGCAGTGGAGATCAAAGCAGGTTGCATCATTCTCCTCTCCCCCTTTTGATCTGCATAACAACCCTGTGAGGTAGGTTAGGCTGAAAGTCTGTGACTGGTACGAAATCACCCACTCAACTTCCACAGCAAGAACCTGGATCTGGCAGACCCTACTATGAAGCGCTAACTGCTACACCTAGGGTAGCCAACCTCCAGGTGATGCCTGAAGATCACTGGGTATCACAACCAAACTTCAGACAACAGATCTCTCCCCCCAGAAAAAATAACTGCTTTGAAGGGTGGGCTCTATGGCATTCTATTCAGCTGAGGCCTCTCCCCTTCCCAAACCCTGGCTTCCTTAGACTCCACCACAGAATATCCAAGAATTTCCCAACCTGGAGCTGGCAACCCCAATTAGGACTGGCCCCAATGGGTTCCCCACAAAGGTGTGGAACCTTCCTTTGCTTTTCTACTGACAGAACAAAGCTTGGTTGCCTAGCAATAGCCACTGAGGGAAAAGTTTAGTCCCATAGGAGCCAAGCAGAAGTGTCTTCATCAGGAGAGACAGCCGTTTTGATAGTTTATTCTGTGAGGGAAGAGTGTCCAGGCTGTCAGTGGGTGAGGGAGAGGAATGGACCCAGCACCCAGCCAATGGCACGTGAGTACTCTTGAGTGGCGGTTGATTGGCCAATGGCTGATGGAGCACACTGCACAGCCAGTGGGAAAGCTGGAAATGGCCAATGTGTTAGGGCAATTATATATATAGGATAATATCGGGAGTGATATTAAACATGAAGGGTGTTTGTGCCTGTCTTTGACCACTGAACTGCCCCTCTGCAAGAGGGGTCTGACTGCTAACACAGCGGCAGTAGAAAATAATTTGTAACAGGCCACTTTCTCTCTTCTACTTTTCCCAAGCATATTAATTGGCAGTTTCAGTGTGTGGAAGGGTGTTAGTGTGTGTGCATGTATATTTTTCACTTTTGTTGTTGATCTGCTGGACCTGCGTGTTAAGAATTTTAAGGTATTATTACAGAGATTTTTTCTGTCTGATTTTACTGTTTATCTTTTGCTGTTTTTAAAATCCTTTAAAAACATCTACCCATTTATGCTATCCAAACCGATCTCTAGGATAGACACACTCTGTAGCAGAGCTGCTGCTGTGTATCCAAAATGGCTAGACAGTTATGGGTCATGTGCTGAGATGCCTATGCAAGCCCAAGAGAGAGATGTAAAAATTAAAGATATCTCAACTTCTTGCAAATATGAAAACATTTATTTCTGTCAGTAAATGAAGCTCTGCAGTTTGGGAGGGCTAGCAGTACTCAGAGAACTGTCTTGGGAGGGTGGATCTGGACCCACCATCCTCTTTAAAACTTTTTTTTGTTCTCTTTTAGGGAGTCTTTCCTCTCTCTTGCATTCCATGTGGGGCCCTCTGAAGGACAACGAACCAACCATCGTTTACTATACCAAACAGATCCTAGAGGGGCTGCGCTACCTGCATGACAACCAGATTGTCCATAGAGACATAAAGGTGAGAGCAGCCTCGGAGTGGGCTTGTCTGCTTCAGTGGAAGTTGGTTCCAGCTCTGATCATCATTTCAGAATGGCCAGAAGGAGAGAGGAGATGCCTCTTTTCTCCGCCATGTAGTTCCCTAAAGATGGATTTCATTTTCTGGGGTTGACAGGGAGATAACATCTTGATCAACACATACAGCGGAGTGTTAAAAATTTCTGACTTCGGCACCTCGAAGAGGTTGGCAGGGATCAGCCCCAAGGCAGAGACCTTCACAGGTAAGGGATGTTGCGCAATATTCAAAAAGGAAGTAGGGGAAATAGGGCCTCTTGTATCAGCATTACTTGAGATGCTCTGGAGAATAGATAAGCTTTTAGGTTTATATGTGTTAGATAGGTTTATAATAGACTAGGAAGAAGGCCCGTTGTGGCAGTAAAGACAGCAGGCGCTAGCCAGGCCGCCGGACCACGGCTCCCCTCAGGTCTCCACTCAGCTGGCCAGGGCAAGTGGAGAGAGGTGGAGCAGGGGCCTCCAGAGGCCTGTCCCCACCCAGCCAGTGGGCGAGTGGGGAGAGGTGATGCGGGGGCCTCCGGAGGCCTTTCCCTGCCCGCCTGTGTCAGCGAGGGTGGTGGCAGCAGGCTCGGGCAGAGCCCCCCCCCCCCCGGAGCACCTGTCCCGTCCGTCATCTGGCCGCACGCAGCCCAGGCGGCAACCTGCGCTGGAGCGAGGACCACAGCAGCGGCACGATCGGGCTCAGGTCCCCGGCCACTGGAGCATCTGTCCCGTCCAGCTGCTCCCAGGAGAATGAGGTGGAGATGGCGAGTGCCACCTCTGTGGGCGGGACCACAGCAAGGGAGGCAGCAACACAGCCAGTGGAGACAGACGCACTGCAATTGACACACCAGGGCGCCAACCAATTCCGGAGCATGTGGAATGTTCTAGAGAAGTTCCATCATTATATGGTCTTTATAATATAGGGAGATAAGCACACACTATTGCCTGGTGGTGGCCATCTTTGAAAATTCCCTCCCCCAAATCTGCCTGCTTCCATCTACACTAAAGTGCATGTTCAACAAACATCCTACCCCAGTTATTAGCTGCCATACAACCAACACTCCCCTCCCCCCATATTCAACATGCCACTTTCCACAGAGAAGCCATAACACAATCTAGGGTTAAGTTCTTGATGTATTGAAGTTAGTGTGGTCCAGCAGGTTTTGTTTAGTCCATTTCAGCATTGCTGCTAGGTTCCAGGTACACAACTGGTGTCCCTCACCCTCTGCTGGAGTGGTGGAGTTTTTCCCAATAGCAGTTTGGACAATGTGAGGCCCAGGCTAAGAGCTCTTGTGCTCTGGCCTTCCAACTCACATCTCTTCCTGAGGCCCTGGCCACTTTGAACTGGCTGTTTGCCAGATCGGCTTCCTTGCCTAAGGATCAAAATGGAGAAGGGGTTTGTCTGCTTATTTAAGAAGACATTATACCTGCCTTTCTGCCCTCCTTGGGGACCCCAAGGCCCTGCTTCTTGCCTAAAAGTTATAAAATTAAAAAGGAACATATTTTCATTGCCGGTAAGGTGTGGCTTCCTTTACACATTCTGACACTCCCCTTCCTTTCCAGGCACCTTGCAGTACATGGCTCCAGAAGTCATTGATCAGGGTCCCCGAGGTTATGGCAAGCCGGCAGATATCTGGTCCCTGGGGTGTACCATCATAGAGATGGCAACAGGGAAGCCTCCTTTCTTTGAGCTGGGAAGCCCACAGGCCGCCATGTTCAAGGTAAGGCAGAAACTGCGTCCCTCCATGGGAGAGCCTGTCTGACTCAAAATAAGTCATGGGCATGGAGGGACCCAGAGTCCTGGAGGCTCAGAGTCCTGCAAGACGATCAACAGAGTGTGACAGTTGATTGCCTTGTGTCTGTTTTACACATTTTATCACCTCATAATAAAGTAATATGCATATACATTGCTGTATCTAAGAGTAAAGTGGGTGGTTTGTGCCAATTGTGAAAACCAATCTAGGCTCCAAGCAACATGTTCAAGGAACTGTCTAGGTATGCAGGAAACAATAGCTGGATACGGACTGAGCATGCTTCAGGGAGCACCAAACATTGAGAACAGCTGAGAATCAGTTAATGGAGAAAATACGGAGAGTGACGGGAATATTGGCATGCTCAGGAGCTTATAGAATCCTGAAGGGGAAGATTTCTTTGTTTGGGACAGGATTTCCAGTTTGTTCATGACATCTGAATGTAGCCATTAAGTTCTCCCAGTTCCAGTTATCTAAAATAGTTGTTTTGAAGCTTACTGTGTGTGCGCACATGCTTAATTAACAGTATAAATAACAGGAAAAGGAGGTTGCAGAAAAGGCCATGAATTAGCTACTGGACAGTGAAGAAGGGATAGATGAGAATTTGTTGGCTTAGGAGGAATTGGCTGGATTAGGTGAGGATAATGCAGGAAAGTCCTGTGTTGATGAAGATGGTCTAGAACAGGATCCTCATGTAGGAAGAGCCAATGGCTGGGTGAATAGAGCAGGAGTCCAGGCTTATGGAATACCAAATTGACAACCAATAGTAGATGAGCAATTTGGGCAAGAGCTGAGAGTCTACCCTATCTCCTTTGTGACGGGCATGGGTCTCACTCAGATAACACTTCCACCAACCCATTGCTGGCAAATTGAGGCCCCAATGTTGACTCTGTATCATTTTCCAAAGACAGAATATGGGCCCATTACCCATGCACATCTTACTTCAAATTTTCAGAGGAGTAAGCCTTTAATCTTGACTTTGGATTCTGTGCCCGCCTTACACACAGTTCTTTTTTCCTCTGGTGTATTTATTCTGCAGCTACAGTTTTAAAAATGCACTTTTCTAAATTGTGGTAGAATATCAGTAGTAATAGGGTGTACCCTTCTTTTATTCAGAGACTGGAAACGTTTGACAGCTGCCCCCATCCCCCTGTGGAAGCCACGCTTCCGCTAAGGGGGGGGGCTATGCTTCAAAAACAGGGATGGGCAAGATGGCCGCCAGTGTCAGCCCAGAAGGGAACAGAGGAGGCTGTGCTATGGGGCTGTTAGCAGCAGGGGGGGTTGCAGTGGGGAGAAGGAGTCTGGTACATTGGCAGCCATTTGTGTTGTTGTGCTTGGTGCAAAAACTTCAGGCTGTGGGGACAGTAAAAGCAGAGAAAAAAATATCCATGGGGAAGCATGTGTACAAGTTTGTTGATGTCATCTCCTGTTTTTCCATTGGTTCTAATTCCGAACACCCAATTCTAAACCGAACACCCCCAACTTTTACACAATGATGCTGCAAACACTCTGGCTGGGGGTGGGGTAGTCCTTCCGTGTGTAGGGAACTCCTGGGAAAAAAACTTCACCCTTTCAGAGTTGTGACAACTGCTTGAGTGGTTTTTGGATTGGCTAACTGCCACAGCTCAAAACTTCCCGGGGCTGAAAACAGCCTAAGATTGGGCTAGGAATCTTCTCTCCGCCCCCCTTGCAGCTGTTTGTTCTGTTGGAAGTGCAGAAGTTTGCTGTCTTCCTTCCAATACACAACTGCCTGGAAAAACTTTTTGCTTTTAAGGGCATTTTTGCCCGGAAGAATTTTCTCTGGTTTTGCACACTGTATTTCTTTTATAAAACGATTGAAACTGGAGTGTGTGCTTGCATGCTTTAACATGGGATGGGAGGGCTGGAGACTGGCATTCCCTATGTTTTTCTGGGTAAGTAAGCTTTAAAACTCTTCCTTGCTGCTTGTCTTTTTTTAATGGCTTGAGATTCTCTAGTGCAATCTCTCTCTCTGCTTGCTTTCAAATTAACACTACTTTCTATGGGTTAAAATTGTTGCTGACATGTTAAAGGGGTGTGTGTCTGCTTTTGAGGGGGGGCTTTATCTCCTTACCTTCTTTCCCTTTGCTTCAATCAAGCTGTTTTTGTGGGGGGGGGGTGTCTGTGTGCCTCAGATCCTTGGGGGGCCCTGCATTAAACACTTCTAGCACAACCCATGGACAAAGGGTGTGTAGGTGTGTTGCCGTGCCCTGTTTTCCTGCACTTACGTGTTTTCACAGTCTAGCAAAATGTGACAGTCCATTTCTGCTACTAGATACACGTAGAACCAATAGCCATTCCTTTTTTCAGGGGGGGGGCAAGTGATTTCAGCTCTCCTTTTTTCAGGCATGGGGGTGGAAAACTCCCCCCTTCCTTGCCAGTCTGAGTTTTCCAGTGAGAGAGAGCTGGGGGATGTTTTGAGATCACCAAGCGCTCAAACTTATATCAAACACACTTTTTTTTTTTCAACAACATTTTGTTAAAAAACAACTTGTACACATGGTTCCCCATGGATATTTTTTTTCTCTGCTTTTACTGTCCCCACAGCCTGAAGTTTTTGCACCAAGCACAACAACACAAATGGTGCCAATGTACCAGACTCCTTCTCCCCACTGCAACACCCCTGCTGCTAACAGCCCCATAGCACAGCCTCCTCTGTTCCCTTCTGGGCTGACACTGGCGGCCATCTTGCTCATCCCTGTTTTTGAAGCATAGCCCCCCCCCTTAGCGGAAGCGTGGCTTCCGCAGGGGGATGGGGGCAGCTGTCAAACATTTCCGGTCTCTGAATAAAAGAAGGGTACACCCTATTACTACTAATATCACTTGTGACCAATGTTCCCTCTAAGCTGCACAGTGTTGTGAGCAAAATGCTACCTTGTGAGCGAAAAAAGCTAGTAGCATTAAAGTTGTGAGCAAATCTACATTTGACTATTGCATAAATTATTTTTAGAAGATTATTTCCATAACCTTGTAAATATCTCAAAATGAATTCTTTTAAACTATATTTAAACTATATTTTAAGAATAATTTGAACATTATAAGAGAAAACAGAATCAAGTCAAATTTCGTTACACAAAATGTTGTCCTCTGCAGGAGTAGACGAGGCCTCTGGAGAACAGGTCTATCTGCCCCTTGCCACTATATTGGGAGATATGGCCCAATCCACTGTATTGATAGACTTGGCCTCCAGAGAACAGATCTGCCTGTCCCAGTCCACTATATTGGTAGACCTATCCTCCAGAGAACAGGTCTACTCACCCCTTTCCTCTATATTAGTAGACCTGGCCTCTGGAGGTCTACCCACCCCAGTCCACTATGTAGGTACACCTGGCCTTGGGCAATCACCTTGCACTGACCCTCAGAAAATATACCAGCACTTAGGGAGAAAAAACTCTTGCAGTCTACTTGGATTTTTTTAGTGAAATATAACAACCAGCATTACATATCAAGTATAACGAAGGTGGAACAAGCACTGTCAGAATGCTGCCTAACCTAACAAACAGGAAGTTACTTAAATGTTATCAACCTGCCCAAATGACTTATTTATTCAAATATTTATATCCCACTTTTCCCTGTGACTCAAGGCAGCTTACAAATCATACTGAAAAGCATAATAGGGATGTGCAAAAAACAAAATCATTTTTTTTTCTGGCTCAGTTACAGCCTAGAGGGCCATTACAGTCAATGCCTCCATAGGCTATAATGGAGAATCAATCCAGGGGTATTTGGAGGAGTTGTTTTTTGAGGTAGAGGCACCAAATTTGCAGCATAGCTGCTGGTACCTCTCCTCAAAAACCTCCCCAAGTTTCAAAAAAATTGGACCAGAGGGTCCAGTTCTATGGGCTCCAGAAGGAGGTGCCCCATCCTCCATTGTTTCCTATAGAAGGAAAAAAATGTTGTGAGTGGAAGCTGAAATCCTCTGAGCTGGCTTCTGAAATGCTGTGTGCCAGCACCCCCTCATGCAACTTAGAGGGAACTGTGCTTGTGACGTGGGGGGGGTGGCATCCAAACTTTTTCATTAATTTATGCAATTGCCTTATTGCAGCTGGGCAGTAGTATCCAGCAAGCACCTTCCATTTAAATCCTCATGGTTCAAGTTTTGTGCATAAATTTTAGCATTAGTTTCTTGAATGAAAGGGAACAGAAGGAAAGGCAGGTAAAGGGGGAAAACCCAGTGTTGAAACTGGGCAGACTTTTTCTGTAACTGACAAGCAGCTGCTAAGCTGCCTTTTCCATTTTGCTGAGCACTAGGGGATTCTCTGCTGTGTTATCAGCCACTGTACAAAATGGGAAAGAGTCACACAATCTCATAATATGGGGAAACATGTTGAGTGTACAGAATGCATGGTAAAACCCACTGACATGGCATTGCAAACTGTGATCGTTCGCAATGTGTGTTTGGGCACGCACACCTGTGCAAAGTCAGCTGCAACTCCACCACACTTCGAAGAGGGCTGCAATTTGTATGGGGGAGGAGTCCTCTGTCAGAAGCTCTGGAAAGCTTTTTTAGTCTTATGCCACTAAATTGAAAAGGGGGGGGTATTTTCACCGATGCCCTAGCACAGCTGCATAGTAACTGTGGAGAAACCCCACCACACCTGAGTTTTCACTCTGAGTTTTTAAAGTGTTCCTGGTTTTTTCCTCTTCTGTATGGAAGGGCAGGAAGTTAGGTCAATTATTAGCTATGGGCTACGGTCAAACATGCCAGTTGAAGTGGAGGGGAAGCGAGGCTATTTCCTCCGGAGGAATTTGACACTCAGTTGCAAGATCACACCTCCCTTTGTAGTTGCGGGTGCAGACCGTCACTATGTGATCAGACACAACTGCGGGTGAATCGGGTTTTTTGGGGGCCTTTGGTTTCCCATGCGCATAAACAAGGAATCGCACCTCTGCACTGAGGGCCCCCTATGGAGTATGCAGTTATGTGTATACTGCGAAGGCGGAGGGGGAAACAGCACCAAGCCGGGATGGCATGATCAGACCATCCCAACAGCATGAGAGTGTCATGGGCATGGGTGAGGATAAGCTGGCAAGTGCCTGTAACAGCAGTCTTCACACCTGGCCCAGATAAGAAGGAAGAACTGCAAGCTGAAAGCCCTCCTGACTCACCCCCACGTGTGACTCGTTTAAAGGAACAACTGTGACAAAACTTAGCAACCAGGCGAAGAGAGGCCAGGCTACAAGGGAGACGCTCAGCCAGCCCAGAGTTCTAACAGGAGCCTAGCCAATCGTGCAGCTGACTAATTGGTAGCAGCATTTAACTCCACACTCTGGGCAGGATTCTTTGTGGAAGCAACAAGTCAGCTTCATGCTGCTAGCATCCACTCTGGCTCGGCTCTTGCACCTAGACCTTCGGACTCCCTGGCTTTGGACTTGGCTCTGTGTTTCTGGTTTCTGACCCCAGCTTGGCTTCTTGGCTCCTGACCTTAGCCTGTTCTGGACTCCCTTTGACTAGCGCCCCAGCTCATGACAGAGATTGTGCTTGCACAATCAGACAGGGGAAAGTCCATCTGTGGCCTGTCAGAACCTGTTAGAGCCGGACTTTCCCTGGTGGCTTTTAACTCTACTTCTGTGGCGGAGCAGCACAGATTGCCAACAACTGCAGGACACTTCCCAGATGTTGTTGTATGATCACTCCCTTTATATCCGTCAGGCATTCGCACCTATGTTGGATCTAAAGATGTGTGTGATTGCAGCCATGGTTATGCAAATAGCTTGACTTGCAAAGGAACTGAAGGATTTGGTGTTAGGAATCTCCAGGTGACTCCTGGAGATTTCCCAGAACGCCTGCAAGGAGGGCTCCCAGGATGCACCTGAGTGGCCTCTGGCTGGACCAGGACAAAGGGGGTGGAGAGTGCAATGTAGAATTAGTGGAGTCAGAGGTTTAATATAAATGCTTGCTCTCAGGAGGGAGGGTCTCTAGGTGCCGATCTTTGGAAGAGGACAGACTGCTGCACTCTGTTCTGCAGACCAGGAGCCATCAGTCATGTGGCCTGGCCTGCTGGCTGCAGAGAACCTCAGGTAATGAGTCACCTTAGAACGTTCTGGAACTTTCTAAGCTTGCATTTGCCTACTCTTTTTCTGCATCTAGGAGAGTAAGTTTTAGAACCAGGGAAAGAAGGATGCAATTATGACCAACTTTTCTTTGTTCTTCTGGTTGCTAATCTGGCACTGTGTATGCTGGTAATCTTTTTCTCTTTTAAATAAATATTTTACTCTTTGACGCTGGGAGTGTTCTCTGGACCACATAGTTCCCCCAACAGCCTTAGACCACACTTCTTTAAAAGAGGAGTCCCAGGGAAAGGGGGAAGGCAAGCAGTCAAGGCACCTCTTGACAATCATCCAGGCACTCATCCAGGCCCCCACAAAGAAGGAGATTGCTTCCTGTGGTAACCAGGCGCTGGGTAGCAGGAGACCAGTGGCAGGGCCTCAGTGTGAGCAGGGGTGTCAGAATCCAAGGGAGTCGGTATGCTTTTGAATTCCCTTCAGTTTGGAAGCGAAACAAGGGGCAAATTGCCACAAAAGCACTGTCAGAAAACCCAGGGAAACAGTAACCAGAAATAAACTGCACACTAAAGGGAGGAAAATAATGCAGAATGACAAAGAAACCCAGTGGACATGCATGGTGAAACCAAGGGAAAACACCAGAGCATAATAGGCCCTCGACAAAGGATGCCTACAGATGCAATGTGAATGGGCACTTAAGACCATTTGTGGGTGGGACATTGTTTACTATCTCCAGTGACGTTTCTTGTTGTAGGTAGGCATGTTCAAGATACACCCTGAAGTGCCTGATTCCATGTCAGATGAAGCCAAGACCTTTATCCTGAGTTGTTTCGAAGCTGATCCAGACAAGCGTGCAACAGCTGCCACATTACTGCAGGAGTCTTTCTTGAAGACATCCAGTAGGAAGAAAACCAAGAGCCCAGCAATGACAGGTGGGAGGGGAGAGGAAACCTGCTTGTGAGCCAAGCCAGGCTGGCAATCCAGATTATTTGGAAGGAGGCTCTTTTCTTTGCTGTCCGTTTTATAGTCCTCTTTCATCTGCACAGATGACTTGGCAGCTCCTGCCATACCTGAAAGGTCAACTTCTGCAGAGGGCATTGTTGAATTCAGGGACTGCTCCCCGCCCTTGCAGGCCTTGAGGCCACAGGCAGAGAATGTTTTCTTATCCCCAAGTTCCAGTGAGGTGATGCAGAGATCCACTCACTTACGGTAAGATCTGGGGCAGACAGGAATGGAAGGGGACCCTTTACTTGGGTATGTTCACTGTACAGTTGGATTTTTTTTCAAATGATCTTTAGCTTTGTGTTCTCAATATTTTGTTTACAGAGTCACTTTAAAGCACACATACACCTAAAACTTGCTAAAACAGTGTGTTGGTTTTGACAGATACTGGCTTAAGGAATCAGCTGGATCTTTTATCATTCTACTCCTAAGTACCTTACTTACTTAAGAGGGACAAACTTGTTTTCTTTTTTATTTTGTGGCGCTTCATGATTGCAAATCTTCTTTAAACAAAAAGGAGAGAGAGTCAAACTTGGTCAAAATATCATTCAGAAATTCAAATGTGTATTGTAATTTATACACATGAAGCTGTCTGCTACTGTGTCAGGCCTTTGGTCTGTCCAGGTCAGTATTGTCTACTCCAGACTTTATGTTTCTGGGAGCTATTTAATTTTTATCAAGAGCCTTGGAGCTAACAGTCACAAAATGGTGGCTCAGTGGGTCGAGCCAGTAACAAAATGGTGGCTTGTACAGATATTTCAGTGTTTCAGAGCATATCTGCCATGCTTACATGGGGAAACCATACCTCTGCTGTATTTGCAATGCAAACTCCACCCCACCCCAAATTGTAATTTACCCTGTAGTGGGAAATATACAGTCAGTCAATGATATTTTCCCTGGATGAGGGAAATATTAGCTTTGATGCAGGACGAAAGAGTCAATAGCACTCTCCTTTCCCATCCAGAACAACGGTACATCAACGAGGAAGAGGAGATGGGGCAGATGGGAAAGGGTGCTGGTTTGGTTGTTTCAACATCTAGGGCAGAGGGGTGTGCACGTGTGCCTCTTCCTTCTTCACAAGAAAGAGAAAAAGGAGAGAAGAGCAGGGAAAGCAGCACTGGAGGATGGCCAGAGAGCTACTTTTAATTGCTTAGAGACTGACCTTCTGCCCACCTCTGGTCTTCTCTGACTGACATGATCTTGCGCATCACCTCCTGCGTGATCATTGAACATGTCAGGGATTAAACTGGGGACTTCTGCATTCAAAGCAGAGTTTCTGCCAGTGAGCCACAGCCCCTCCCCAATGGCAAATGATGAAAATGTGCTTGAGATTCTTCCCTTTTCTCCCCATTCCTTTCTTCTAGGCTCTAATTCAGGGCTCTGCTGAATGTTTACAGTATGCAATGTGAGCATTTTTAAAGCCCCAGTCTTGATGAGAGAGAACTGCTAGCTCATAGGCATCTCTCTGGGTCTGGTCCAAGCAATTTCTTGAAGCTTGGTCACTTGCAGTTACTCTTGGGCCTCCTGTAGAGTTTTGCAAAGGTTTTGTGTTTCCTTCTCCTTTCTTTCCTACATCCCAAGGTTGCCAGTTTTTGAATTTAAAAAGGGGAGTGGACTATATTGTTCTAAGGTTTGCTGGAGGTATGAACATCCACACCGCAAATCAATTTGAAGACCATCCAGACAACAGCTGACAAAAACAAAGCAAGAACTAAAAAAAAATGCGGAGTGGATAGCTTGAGAAAGCAAGCCGAAGGCCACAGGACAAACTGTATACCTGGCTTTAATCTGTATGCTGTTTTACTCCACAGTGGAGACCCAAAATGAGCTCCATTTTATCTTTATAACAGCAATTTTGTGAGTTGGTTAGGATGAGAGAAAGTGTGACTGGTGTGTCATCCAGTGACCTTCCATGGCAGGAGAGGGATTCCTGGGCATCTCCAGTTAAATATGACCAAGGAGGAGGAAATGTGTAAGACCTTCACCTGAGATACAGTCAAAGAAGACTGACCTTGATAGACGAATGGAAATGCATTCAGTATAGAGGTAGTAGAATAGACTGCTCCACTTCAGACTGTCAGGAAAAGGGGCAGATTTTTGAATGCTTCTCTATGCTTAAAACTCCTTGCACCTAGAACACCAGCAAAAAAAGAGAATGTAAAATCTTATCTCCCTTCTTTGCGAACCTTACTATTTGCATGGAAAGGTTTTTTTAAAAAATGCAGAATAACATTCAGAACTGAAATCCTCCACCTGCTGTCTAAAGTGGTACAGTCCATTCTGCCATGTTATTCCCAGCTTACTCTCTTGCAGGTATGAAACAGTCCTGAGTTGTCCCCATAGGGTGCCCCACATTGATGTCAGAGAAGCAAAGGGAAGAGTTTTAGTGCCATCTGGTGACTGTGGTATGTCACTACCACCCATGATATTTTTTAAAATCACACACAAAACATAATATAGAAGTCCAGTGACACTGTAAAGACTAACCAAATTTATCCAAGCAAACTATATTTCAGTTTTTTATATATAATATGGGGGTGTGATATGATAACTTTCTTGGAAGATGACTTCCTGTTCATAATAGAATGCAGTGGGTAAAATCCATGTTTTGTAACTGCAAGCAGCCAAAGATTCCCACTTACAACATTTCATTGTGTTTTTAAACAAATTGTCTGTACCACATTTCAGAGAAAATTTCAAACCTTCTCTAGCCCCATGAAAAAGTTACATAACAAAGCACTGAAAAAGCAGCAAAGTTTAAAGCACCATACAAAACAAAAATGAGAAAATTGGACATGAAACAGCCAAAGGATGAAGGTCAGTGAACTCAGTGAGCAGAAGGTGATCCTTCCACACTCCTCCTAAGCCTCACTGGCATCAGGATGGCTAAATCCAAAGCGAAAGAGGCAGTGCCATAGCCAGGATTTTTCGTTCAGTAGGGCAATTTTTTTTCTTGTGGGACACCCGTTATGCTTATACTTAAAAATAATAAATGACTGGAGATTTTGGGGGTGGAGCCTGAGGAGGACGGGGTTTGGGGAGGGGAGGGGCTTCAATGGGATATAATGCCATAGAGCCCACCTGGAGATCAGGTGTAATGCCAGGGGATTTCCAGCCACCACCTTGTGATTGGCAGCCCAAGGAGAAAGATTGGCTTTCCCCATCCCACCATGGAAAGTTATGGGAGACAGAGAGATTGGCTTCTCCACCACCATCACCATGCCTTCTCTCTATTTCCTTCCCTGCCCCCCCCCCCCCCCAGTGGGGAGGCTGGGGAAGGAAAGGAAAGCTGCCTTGCTGCTTCTGGTCAGTTTCACTCCTGGAGGAACAGCTGTTAGGTTTAACAGCTAATCCAGGGGACTGAAACTGACCAAAACTGGCTGGGCAGCTTTCCTTTTCTTTCCCAGCTCCCCACAGCCATGAGGAGGCTGGGGAAGGAAAGATTAAATATTTAGGAATAAACATAACAAATAAATGCAGCTCTTTGTTGGAGAATAACTATATAGAACTACTGAAATCTATTAAGAAAGACTTGGGAAAATGGCAAAAACTTCATCAATCGTTTATGGGAAGAATTGCCACCATTAAAATGAATGTATTACCAAGACTGATGTTTTTATTTCAGACTATACCGATTATTCAAAACCAGAATTATTTCAAAGAACTTGACAAAATCTTGTCAAAATTTATATGGCAAGGGAAGAAACCAAGAATAAAACTTAAAGCTGTACAAGATTCCAAAGATAGAGCAGGTTTTTCCCTTTCAGACTGGCTACTTTATTATACTTTATTATAGATCAGCAGCACTGAGCTGGATTAAAGAATGGATTACGCTAGAAAATCAGAGATTGTTAAAACTAGAAGGACATGATTTACTACTAGGATGGCATAGATTTTTATGGTATGGAAAAGCAGACTCTCATAAATATTTTAAGCAACATTGGATTAGAGCTTCCTTAATGAAAGTATGGGAGACAATAAAGACTCAATTTTACAAGCAGCTCCCAAAGTCGGTTGCACCTTTGGAAGCTTTTACAAATACTAACGTATACCAAGAAGAACAAACTACAAGATATTAAGATATTCTAGACTCTAAAAATAACTTGAAATTTGTACAAAGCTTTACATGGTGGCAAAAGGTACAAATGGAATCTAGATATGCTAAAGATAAACAGTTAGGTTTTTATGATAATCCTTTAGAAACAGATAAGATTCGTTTTTATGTGGAACAAAAATTTATATAAAAAAATGTATGCTTTGTTGTTAGAATACAGGATGCAAGATGAAGTAGTGAAAGATGTAATGATTCAATGGGCAAAAAAGTTGGGGCATAATATAGACTTAGATCAATGGTCACAGATCTGGAAGAAAAACATAAAAATTACTAAAACCATCTCTTACAAAGAGAATATATATAAGATGTTCTACAGATGGTATATTACCCCTGAGAAACTTGCTGAATTTGATCCTAATTGTTCAAATCAGTGTTGGAAATGTCAAAACAAGGTGGGATTTTTCTATCATATGTGGTGGTTTTGTGACAAAGCTAAAAAATATTGGGCTCGGATACGTGAAATATTGCAGAAAATGTTAAAATGTTCTATGCCCTTTGTACCAGAAATATTTTTGTTAAATATTTTACCTGAAAGCTGTTAAAAAAAATGATTCTTATTTGATTTTGTATGTCGTTACCTCAGCTAGAATTTTGTATGCAAAATATTGGAGAAGAGTGGAAACTGCTACTAAAGAAGAGATCATAAACAAAATGCTGGAAACAGCAGAAATGGATAAATTAACTTTATTATTGAAAGACCACCCAGAAAAAACTTTTGAGAATACATGGACAAGGTTCTACACCTGGTTGGAAATTATAACAACTTAAACTTATAGTCAAACAATACATTAGCGAGGATACAGAGAAGAGAGTTCATTATACTGGCAACAAAAGACTAAAACATTTTGAGATCAACATTTGACCAATATGGTTTAGTTATTAGGCACAAGTATTATAATTACTTGAAAGATCCCCCCCGTGTATGTATGTATGTTTGTGTGTTCAATGTGTGTTTGAAAATTTAATAAAATATCGTTTTTTAAAAAAAGGCTGGGGAAGGGAAGGAACGCTGCCCTACCACTTCTGGTCAGTTTCACTCCCCTCCTTTCAGCAGTTAAACCTAGAAGCTGATCTGCAGAGAATGAAACTGACCAGAAGAAGAGAGAAGAAGAGATTGGATTTATACCCACCCTTCACTACCCAGCAGTGTCTCAGAGCGGCTTTCCCTTCCCCTCCCCACAACAGACACCCTGTGAGGTAGGTGGGGCTGAGAGAGCTCTTGACAGACAGTGCTCTTTTTCAAGAACAGCTCTTATCAGAACTATGGCTTGCCCAAGATCATCCAGCCAGGTGCAAGTGGAGGAGTGGGGAATCAAATCCGGTTCTCCCAGATTAGAGTCCACACACTTAACCACTACACCAAACTGGTGCAGAAGCTGCAGGGCGGCTTCCCTTTCTTTTCCCAGCCTCGCTGCTGCTGTGGGGCTAGACGTACTGGGGGTGGGGGTGTCTAGCATCATTAGGAGGTGGGGCAGGGCTTGTGGGTGGTGGGGCTGCACCCCCAAATGTCCCACCGTAGCCACGGGCCTCTCCTATGGTGGAAATGGAAGACTTTCTGCTATCCTCATGAGATTGGCAAGAGCTGAGAATCCAAGCATCTCTGCTCAACAAGGCTGTGGGTCTTGGCAGGGGCCCAGGCCCTGCCCTTGACCCCAGCCCTACCACTGTGTGTACACAGGACTCCAGAGAAACTGGCCAGTGTTGACCTCAACCTCTCCTCTTCTTCCCATGAGGAGAGTGGCTGTTTGTTCTTGCTGAAGAAGGACAGTGAGCGAAGAGCCACGCTCCACAAAGTCTTGACGGAGGAGCTACCAAGCATTGCATCTGCCATCCACAGGGTCCAGGACCGAGTAAGTACCGCCCAACCCTTCTGTTGGCTTATCAGGGGGCCGAGTCCTGATTCCAAGAAGATGATCATGCTTCCCTAACCCCAAATATGGCTATCCATTTGACGTCAACCATGTGCAAAAGCCGACAGCTTGAGTCTGGCCTGATTCCTGACCCTGAATGGCAGTGGGTCTCAAGCAGAGATGAAGTTTTCCCAGCATCTGAGATTCTTTCAATGGAGATACCGGGTCTTGAACCTGACTTTTTGTAGGTGCACAACCACTGAACCACAGCCCTTCCCAAAGGGTACTTTATTGGGCGTACCACTCCAATGCACTCAGTTGCCTTTTGAACCATGCAAGGGTAAACATGTGGCTACTAAACCAAAACCTAAGACAGGAGGGATCTGTCTGGGCAAGGTCCTCCTCATATTGCTGACTCAGCTTGGCAGAAGGAAGCTGGTGATATCAGGAGACTTGGACACGGGCAGCAGTTGAAGGAAGGACATTCTAATGAAGCTGATGGGCCAGTCTGGAAAAACTAAATGCTTCTTTGGTCAATGAGCAGTTAAATTGTGGAATTTGCTGGTGATGGCCACAAGCATAAATGGTTTTAAAAGGGGATTAGACAGATTCTCGGAGAAGTCGCTCTCTTTAGCTACTAGCAATGGGGTCCAAATGGAGCCTCTGAATACCAGTGCTCGGAGGCAGAGGGCTGTGGCCTTGATCCCTGTTTGTCGTCCCTCCAGAGTAACTGGTTGGATACTGTGTGAGACAGGATGCTGGGCTAGATGGACCACCGGTCTCATCCAGCAGGGCTCCTTTTATGTTCTTATTACTGAAGCTACAGCTGTTAGCATAGTTCAAGGCCTTTTGTCTTCCTGATTCAACCTGATCCTTTTTTCTCCATCTCCAGAGCCCGTTGTCATTGGAGCACATCTCCCAGCTGGTGTCCTGCCTCAAGAGCTACATCCGCTCTCCCAATCGCAAGCAGCTTGCCCAGGGCCTTCTGCAACTCCAGCTCCACCTGCAAGCTGATCAGCTTAGCCTTTATCACCTGCAGGCTCCACTCTTCACCTTCCAAGATACTGTGAGTGTGCCAGGTAGAACAACAGATTCTCAAATGTTCAACATAGGGAGTGTCTGAAAACCTGAGCCACCAAGATGGGACAGAGTTTGAGGGTCCCTGGGGGTCCATAGAGCCAGGCCAGTCATATGACTTGTTTTTGTATGGTGCCTGGGTGGTATTGACAGGGACAGAGGGACCTACCTCACAGGGTGTCTGTTGTGGGGAGGGGAAGGGAAAGGAGTTTATAAGCCACTCTGAGACACCTTTGGGTAGTGAAGGGCGGGGTATAAATCCAGTCTCCTCCTCCTCCTCTTCTTCTTTGTCTTCGTCTAGGGGCTCTCAGCAGCCCTGCCTAAAGTTATGAGGAGGCCACTGGGGAGCCTTGCTCGCCACACACACACACTGAATTTTCCTTTTGAAAAGCAAGCGTCTAGTTCTTTTAACTTGTGGGAACATAAGGAAAAAATTCTACCTGACTGCTAATGAAAAAGTAAACCATCCTTTGCCTCCCAGCATTCTGGCCAGTAGGGCAAAAGAACCTGTGTAATGGAGTGGGTAGAGCTTTGGACTAGGAACTGGGAGACCTGGGTTCACATCCCCATTCCTCTAGTGGAAGTCCACTGGGTGAACTTGGGCCACTTACACACTTTCAGCTTTAGCCTGCTTCATAGGTTTGCTATGAGGATAAAATGGAGGAAAGGAGAACCATGTAAGCTGCTTTGGGTCCCCATTGGAGGCAGGAAAGGATTATAAATATCTAAATTAAAATCAATTAGCACTACAAATAAATAAATAGAGGTTCTGAGCATTGATTCTTTTAAAGTTGTATTTGATATAACGCTACAGGTTTAAACAACAGG
This sequence comes from Gekko gecko, assembly GCA_029375565.1. Lineage (NCBI taxonomy): Eukaryota > Metazoa > Chordata > Lepidosauria > Squamata > Gekkonidae > Gekko > Gekko gecko. The sequence continues at coordinate 207,746,591 of JAPDNY010000005.1, read as the reverse complement.
ATGCCTATATTGAGGTTCTACAATAATATCCCATATATATTGACCTGGATAGTACGATCTCATCAGATCTCAGAAGCTAAGTAGGGTTGGCCCTGGTTAGTAGTTGGATAGGAGGTGAAAAGTACTAAGACTGATGAGTCAGCAGAGTGAAATCAGCTCATACTTTTATTTCCAGATCAGGAACAAGACAACATTAGCCGGCTCCCAGGCCAGCTTATATTCAGTCAAAACCCATGCCCCAAAACACACACCCCACTCTGTCATAGGCTATTTACAGTGGCCGAGAGTTCCATGGGGCCTTGGCTGGGAGCCTAGCCCTCCAATTGGTGTGGGCTAGGATCTGCTTAGTCCATTGTTTACTGGAGCGAAGCTCCAAGGTTTAGCAGGACTGTGTGGAGCCCCCTGGGTGCCACGCGGTCAGGACTGAGTACTCCCCCCTTGGTCTGAAGACACCCAGATACAAAGTCCTTGAGATATGTCGGTGTCTTACGTTCCCGTGTGGAGCGGCGGAACCCAGTCGCAGCCGGGACTGGATCTGGCGCCACTGCCCTTGGTGGGGTACCAGCCGGCGGCGGGGGCGATTGCGGCCGGGGTGGAGTCACTGGGTGCCTCGGCAGATTCCAGCAGCTGGTGGGCAGTCGACTGGCTGGGTGCTGCATCCTGAGGAACAGGTTTCGTGGCTGGTTGCTCGGCAGGCTCAGTTTCCTTGGTGTGCTCCGGATCCAGTGGCAGTGTCCGCCGACGGAGTTGGTCGATGTGGTGGTGGAGGATTTGGCTGTCCTTACAGGAGACCTCGTAGGAGCAGGGGGCCCTGACTCTCACCACTCTAGCCGGGACCTGGGGAGGGGGGGCCTTGCCGAAGTTCCGTGCATACACTGGGTCCTCCAGAAAGAAACCTCGGGTGGCTTCTGGTGATTCAATTTCGGGCTCTTGCTCGGGTGCTCGATCCGGGTGGAGGAGGTCCAGCCTTGATGTGAGCAGCTTGGCTAGGCTGTGGCCCGTGGTTGTGTGGGGGGTGGTTTTTTGGCCGAAGAGGAACGATGCCAACTTATAGTCCCAGTCCGTCGCATCTAGCCGGCAGAGCGCATCTTTCGTGGTCCTCACCATGTGCTCGGCCTGTCCGTTGGTGGGGGGGTGGAATGGAGCCAAGCAGACGTGGCAGATTCCATAATAGCTGGTGAACTCCTGGAACTCTCTAGACGTGAAGGCTGTTCCGTTGTCCATCACCAGGGTGTCGGGGATGCCCTGGGCACTGAAGATCCGCCACATGGCTTTGATGGTGGATTTCAAAGAGGTTGACAGTACTGGCACTACCTCCAGCCACTTACTGTAAGCATCCACTAGAATAAAAAACAATTGTCCCTGGAATGGTCTGGCAAAGTCCAGGTGGAGCCGGGACCAGGGGTGGTGTGAGGATTCCCAGGTCCTCTCTGGGGCCCTGGGCAGTTCAGGGCATGAGGCTTGGCAGGGTTGACACCTTTTACTGTCAACCCGAGTAATTTCCATTTGGCAGGGGGACCCCTCTATAAGTACAGTCACGTACATCTTGTCAGGGCCATTGGGGGGCAAGTTACCTACCAGTATCCGCTGGTGCGCCGAAATGGAGTGCAGGTCTGCTGACTCCAGTTGGGCCGTGGTCCTCTGTCGCTGTCCCTTTGAGCAGCAAACCTTGGCGATGTGGCCGGTCTTGTGGCATGCCCTGCAGACGGCATCCCAAAATCTGCAAGACCGGTGCTCATGAGTGTTGCCACAACTGGCGCAGGGCACAGAGGTCGGGGCTGCTTTCTCCGCAGTGGATCCCGTGGAGCGTTGAGAGCACTGGGCCGGGCAGCGTTGGACCTGAAGGATCTCCTCATTGTCGGAGACGTCGGAACCAACAGTTGTTTGTGTGTGGTGGACCGCCTTGGCACGGCGGTCTTGATGGGCCTTCTCGTAAGTAGTGGCCTCCCGGATTGCTTTGTCGAGGTCTAAAGCCATCTTGGGTGACCAGCTTCCTCTGGAGCTTGGCCTCCTGTAGGCCTACGAGCAGCTGATTTAGCAGATCATCAGCCAAGTCTGGGAACAAACACCTGGTGGCAGCCCCCTGCAGAGCTGCGAGAAATTCGGAGGCGGTCTCATCGGCCTCCTGGACCTTTGCAAAAAAGTCCATCTGCTCCACAAATTTTGTTGTTTGGGAACCAGGTGGTCCATCAGCGCCTTGACCAAAGTGTCGTATGTCTCATCTTTGGTCAGCCGGGGCACTATTAGGTCCTTCAGGAGAAGGTGTGCCTCCATGCTGCAGTGCGGGAGGAGGTAGGCCTTCTTCTTACCCGGATCGGTGACCTCATGAATGGTGAAGTGACTCTTGAGAGTCTCTAGCCAGGTCTCCCATTGTGCAGGGTGGGAGATGTTGAAAACCGGGAGGCTTTCGGATGCAGCAGTCATAGTACAGAGACCACGTGGAGGCTCGGCAGCATTTGTGGCAGTTGCAGAAGTGTGGAGCGGTGCGGTGCTGCGCTCAGAGTCAGCGGTGTGGCGAGCAGGAACTGGCGAAGTGGGGGCCGATGCTGAGCGGTGTGCGTGGCCTTGGTGCCGGCTCTCGATGCGATGCTCGGATCTTCCGGGTCATTGTTCATGGGAGGTAGAATCCCACCATCGTCGCCAGTGAAAAGTCAGCAGAGTGAAATCAGCTCATACTTTTATTTCCAGATCAGGAACAAGACAACATTAGCCGGCTCGCAGGCCGGCTTATATTCAGTGAAAACCCACGCTCCAAAACACGCCCCCACTCTGTCATAGGCTATTTACAGTGGCCAAGAGGTCCATGAGCCCTCAGCCAGGAGCCTAGCCCTGCAATTGGTGTGGGCTAGGATCTGCTTAGTCCATTGTTTACTGGAGTGAAGCTCCGAGGTTTAGCAGGACCGTGTGGAGCCCCCTGGGTGCCACACAGTCGGGACCGAGTACATTACAGGAGGCCACGAGGATCACGACACAGAGGCAGGCAATGGCAAACCACCTCTGAACATCTCTTGCCTTGAAAACCCCACGGGGTAGCCATAAGCCAGCTGTGACTTGACAGCAAAAAAAAAGATACCCCATGTCTTCTATTCTCACATTACAAGATAGCAATTATGGGCCTGAAACATTCCTCATTTAATCTTTAGATAGTCATTCAAGCATGTTGCCAGTGTGGTCTTTTTTTTTTTTTTGGTTCTTTGCTCTGTGATAGTCTGTAGCCAGGGTGGAAGAGATAATGTACACCTGACATCTTGTGCATGTCCTTTCCCACTCACATAGGTGAAGCAGGCACTGAGAAAGTTGCAGATCAAGCCGCACTGGGTGTTTGCACTGGACAACCTCATGGAGCAGGCGGTCCAGGCAGCTTTCACTGTTCTCTTGACAGGTAAGGTGCCAGCAGGGGTGGTGGGAGTCTGTCCTGGGATTACTGGACTCAGAGTTGTTTTATCCTGTAGACAAATGAGTGTGGAAGAAGAAACAGTTCCTTTCTGGGCTTCAGTTATGTGTGTGTGTGTGTCTGCGGTCACACTGACCTCTTACTGTGACTTGTTCCGCTGTCGGTTTATCCGCAACTTTTTTATTGGGTGAAAACTGTTCACACTTCCCTCTTGAATCGCATGATGAGTCTCAGACAGCCACGCTACCCACGTGGCGGTGCAGGAATTTTTTTAAAAAAATTCATTTGCGCATGCGCAAAGGTTATGTGCATAATTGCACGTGCGCATAATGGCAGTTGCCAGAAAAAAAGAAGAAGATCAAATTGCACTCATTGCGAGAGGGGAGTCCAGACAGGGGAAAGTGCGGAACCACAGCGGGAACACCCAGAAAGTACTCATTTTTCCAGGTGTAGGAAAACGCAGGAGAGAACTGGGAGCATTGCGCGAGTGAGCCTGCTTCGGGGCGGGAGGCGGATTGACCTGTTTGATCAGTGATTTTACATGCGGGAGGGAACAGCTGTGAATACTGATAAAAACAACCGTGTGACTGCAGCCTGTGTGTGTATGTTGGGGTGTACCCTAGAATCTTGCAATTTTTAATTTTAAAAATCACAGCTTCCTTAACTGGGGGACCAGAGTGCCTGGGCTGTACTCTAAGAATCAAACCAGCACGCAGTGTTTGGGAATTGGACTTCCCAATGTGTAACTGGAAGCTCAGTCCTGTCCACTGAGCTGCAGCCACTGAGCTGTTTCATCTGGGCTCCTCTGGCTCTTCCAGAGCTCAAGGTGAAGCCGTGGCTCTCACGCAAGGAAGTCTACGGACCCCCCATCAAAGAGGAGGAGGCACTTTCGGTGCAGGAAGAGCTCCGCTCACTCAAAAGCTGCAGCAGCACTATGAAGGACAGTTCAGAAACACCAAGCTCCGGAATCGGCACCAGCAGCGACAGCAGCTGGCTGGACTCCCAGCATCCCCTGAAGAGCTGCGGGTCCCTCCTTGCCCAGCTGGGCTGTCTGCAGGCAGAGACGCAAAGGTAAGTCTTTCCTTTGATAGGTTTGAATAAGATAGAGTGTAGGGGGTGGGGATGGTGGATCCTTTCCTCCTTGGGGTGATTTGGGTAATTACCAGTGTTGGTAACTGGAGGGGCCTCTGTGAAGAGGAGCTGCAGCACTGTCAGGGTAGACAAAACCTGCCCCACCAGCCAATCAGGAAGGAGTAGATATGGTGACATCCAGTGCTCCCTCTTAGCTATGGAGTCTTGTGAGCAAAAATTCTACTTTGTGAGCTACTGGCATTAAAGTTGTGAGTGAGCAATTTGACTACTGCATAAGTTAGTTTGCTCTGGAGCCATCCTTCCTGAGCTAGGACAAAAATGTATGAGCAGGAGGCTAAAAAACTGTGAGCTAGCTCACACTAACTCAGCTGAGAGGGAACACTGGTGACATCATAACAGGGGAGCAGAGTCTTGAAAGCTGGTTGTGGTGTGGCTCAGTGGTAGAGCATCTGTTTGGCATGCAGAAGGTCTCAGGTTCAGTCCCTGGCATCTCCAGCTTTAAGGATCAGGTTGTAGGGAATCTGATCAGAGATTATGAAGATCTGCTGCTAGTCCAAGGAGGCAATATTGAACTTCATAGATGGGTAAGAGACAGCTTTATGTGTGTGTCTCAGCTAAACCAGAGAGAATTCAATCTTTCCCCCGTCATCCTTGCTTTAAACTATCCCATTCTCCAGTAGTCCAGGGTGGGGCAGTCTCAATGTCTGGGGAGAAGCTTTTCCCTGGAGGCTTTTCCCTGGAGGCTTTTCCTGGTCTTTATGCAAGTCCTGGAGGGGAGGGGTTTCTCTCCCAGGCCCCAGTCTTGGCTCTGCCTACAGGACAGAGAGGTGTTGCTGGCTGCTGGCTGCACTCTCTGGAGCGCTGTGATTCCAAAGAATTTCTTTTCCTTTTCCTTTTAACTTCTTTCTTCATCAGCTCTCCCTTCCTTTCTTCTCGTCCTCTTCTGGGGCAGCAGTTGAGGTTTTTTCCAGAGAGGTTTTTAATCTTTTTCCTAGGGGGTGGGAAGGCTGTCGCCTCCCCCCCCCATTTCAACACCTACTCAAGAGTGGGAAAGAACAGGGGAACCAAAAGGGGCACAGGAGTGGATATTACCTTGGCGAGAGCCCTCCAAAGATCTGCTCAGCCGCAGGGTCTCCGGCCTTTGGGCCAGGAGCTTCCCTAGTCACTCCTGTGTTCAGTGGAGCATTGGTGGCTGCCACTACGGGAGTGTCCCTGCTCTCGGCATGGCCTTCAGGAGCCTGCTGGGCCAGCTGGGTCTCTCAGACTGCAGCTTCCACTGACTGCTCAGTCCTCCAGCCACCCTCTTGAAACTCAGTAAGGTCCCCTGCCTTAGAAGCCACAGGGTAAGTTTTTTATTCGTCCCCTCCCCAAAAGGGCAGGAAATGGTAAATGCAGGTGAGTCTGAGTCTGTGCCTCAAGAAATGTTGGCCTCCAGTCTTGAGCTTCCCTCCTCGCCCTCCCATGCCTCTGCTCAGGGTTCCCAACATGGTTCAGACCTGCCTGAAACCCCTAACCTGGCTCTTTCAGGGGATAATGCCCAGGCCAACCTCCTAGCCTGGATTAAGGGTGAAATGCATAAAGAGGTCAGGGTGGCCCTTTCCAAAGCCTTTCCTAGCTTAAGGAACCTTTCTAGGACTTCTAGCAGATCTGGGTGTCACTCACCCTCTCATTGTGGGTCTGGTAGAAGGGGGGAGGGTAGAATTTTCCCCTCCCCCCGACCCAAAAGAAGCAAAGTAGCCGACACGCATCCCTGACTCTTCCTCCCTAAAAGAGGAGGGTGAACAATCAGAGGAGGAAGACCATGCAGACCATTACCACCATGCAGACCATGTTTTTCCACAGGAGATATTCTCTAAGCTCCTTCCTAAGGTTCTACGTACTTTTTCAATGACAAGGAGGCAGAAGCACTTGATCTGAACAGACCAGCTGGTTCAGCCAGGGCCTTTCTGCAAGGGGAGTCTCTACAGCAAGCTCACTCTTTTCGAGGGCAGTCTATTCCTGGACCTCAGACTTCTCTGCAGCAGGTAGTGACATCTCCAAGGAACTTAAGGATGAGCTAAAGAAGATTGCCCTTGCAACAGCCTTCTTTGCGGACGTGTCGCTAGATGCAATCCAACTGTCAGCCAGAGCTATGGCATCTAATGTCATGGCTAGACATAACAACTGGCTACACAACTGGGAAATGGACCCATCCTCTCAGGCTTGAGTGGCTAGCATCCCATTTAAAAGCATGCATCTCTTTGGGGAAGGATTGCATAGATACCTGGTTGAAGATAAAGATAAATTTTAGTATATGTCCAATTTACATGAAAGGAGAAAAACTGAACCCCACCAACTATCAACCAATCATGTAGTACAGCTCTAAGCCAAATGGAGCACTCTACACTGCCTATGTGGATTTCAAAACAGCATTTGACTAAGGGTATGCAAGGAAAAAAATCGGTATTTTCCGGGTTAGGATACATTTAATCTGAAAAATATTAGTATTTCCCAATATTCCTGAATCCCAATATCAGTATGGTATTGGGATTTGGGAAATAATCGGGATTGCTGAATTTTTTCAGCTCCATTATACCCTATGGGTACCATTATAGTCAATGGTCCCTATAGGCTATAATGGAGAATCCATCTGGGGGTATTTTGGGCTTGGGGGTGGCTGCTGGTGCCTCTCTTCAAACCCCCCCCCCCAAAGTTTCCAGAAGATTGGACCAGGGGCTCCAATTCTATGATCCCCAGAAGAAGATGGCCCCATTCTCCATTGTTTCCAGTGGAGGGGGGAAAGGCACTTAAAGGGACTGTCCCTTGAAGTGCCTGCCTTGCCTTTGGAGTTCACTTGCCAAATCATGCTGCCACAGCCTCTTGTGGAAAGGAGAGGTGATATACAGCACCCTCCCTCTCCTCTCCTGTGCATCCTGTCCCTTGCACTAGGAAGCAGGTCTGTGCACTTCCTCTTTGGCCATACCTCCCCCAGCTCCCTAAATAGGGTTGTGCCTCCCACACAAAGCAAGTGGTCACCTTCCCCTTCTCACAAATACTCCCATGCAGGAGCCATCACTCAACTGACACCTACCTCACAGGGTTGTTGTGAGGATAAAATGGAGGAGAGAACAACAATGTAAGCCCCTTTGAGTTCCCATTGAAGAGAAATGCAGGGTATGAGTGAAGTTAATAAATAAACATGCAAGGTTCAGCATGGTTTTCAGCATTACAGTTAAAATGAATGAGTATCTCTGAACCAAAGCAGAATACACCTCCTTCTTCCCAGTATCTAACCCTATCCAAAACTCTGGGTTTGGATCAATGTGATTTCCAAGGTCTCAAGCAAAATTCTTTTGCTTTTGACACATTCAGGCACAAGTCCCTATTGGGGAGAAAGGTGGGGTATAAAATGAAGAAAATAATAATTTATCAGGTGATTTGTATGTATGTATGAAACATGCACATCTGCCCTGAACTTCTCAGTGCTGAGAGGCATTTATTACAGCTCTTTATTGTTTATTTGTTTAGTACATTTTTTTATTCCACCCTTCCAATAACAAGCTTGGGGCAATTGTACTCTAGGTGTTCCTCCATCCATTTTACCCTCACAACAATCCTGTGAGGTAGGTTAGGCTGAGAGCAACTGGCCCAAAGTCATCCAGCAAACTTCATGGGGTTTGAACCTTGGGACTCTGAGGACCTAGTCTGCCAGTCTCACCCCAACACCACACTGTCTGTCACAGCTGGTGGGTAGATGCAAGCTGTTACTCTTTTGCATTATTATTGATTTATATCCTGTTTTTCTCATTCTCCCCTCCTCCATTTTGTCCTTACAACAAGAACTTCTGATGTAGGCTAGGCTGAGAGAGAGGCAGCTGGCCTTAGGTCACCCAAGAACCTTCCACGGCAGAAGGAGGCTTCGAATCTGGCTTTCCCAGATCCCACAACATTATTTGGAGGTCAGGATGCTGCCCATATCCTCCTCCCCACTTTAAAAAAATCTTGAGAGCTCTGTGTAAGTTTTGAGGCCTCTTTACCCACAGTAGCTCTCTGCTGTGGGCCCAGAACACCCCCTAATCCAGTGAGCAACAGTGACCTAGCAGTCTGTCATATCACGTTATGTATACTACTTAGGAGAGTGCTTCAGATACTTTTGGTTCAGTGTTCAACTAGGCCACTTCCCCATGGAGGCCCACCATGTCACGGTTTGGGGTGTGGGGCCAGATAAGAGCGAGGAAAGTCAAGGCACAGTCCGTGGTCGAGAGCCAGGCAAACCAACCAACCAGGAAAACCAGGTCCAGAGCACAAGGCAAAAGCGGGGTGGTCAGGGTGCAGTCCAAAGTCAAGACCCAGGTAGACAAACCAACCAGGGAAGCCAAGTCCAAAACACGAACCATCAGAGTTGTCTAGCATTTCCAAGAGTCAAGAGTCCGGGAGTCAAAGGTTCAAGGTGCAGGTCTGAGCGTAGTCATGCAAGCCAAGGTCAAGGAGCCGGGAATCAGGAACACGAGCGAGGAGGTGCAAAGCTTTGTCGAAGTGACTAATTGCTGGCATGACTTGCCGACGTGAGTGCGAGGGCTAAATAGCTCACTAAGCTGCTGGCAATTAGCGCGCCACAAGCATGTCCCAGCTCCTGCTAGTACTCAGGGCTGAACAAATGTCTGTGGCACATGCATGCTTCTCACTGCCAGGCTGCTATGTCCCATTGGCGCTGTTCTCTCAAGCGGGAAACCGGTGGAGGCGAATCGGGGGGAGTGCTGACTAGGCGGGAATCTGCCTCAGCTGTTGCTGGAGCAGCCTCTGAACTCTCCGCATTGTCAGGTGTGGGATTGTCCAGCCTCAGGAGCTCATCCCCAGCAGCACTTAGCTCCTCCGCTGGAGCCGTGCGCTCAGACTCAGCAGGAGCCGTGACATACCATTATGAAAACACACAAAATGGGCTATTCTCTCACCTTTTCTGTTCTGCCAGGTTGCAGTGGGAACTGATGAAGAAGGAGCGGCAAAGCCAGAGACTCCTGCAGGAGGCACTGCAGAGTGTAGAACAGGATGCCTGGGGTATAAGAAAGGCCAAGCCAATAGGTGAGATCATTCAAGATGAAAGGTTTAGGTTGAAAACCACCTCTCACCCTGGTGTATGCAGGGGCAATTGTCCACAGGTCTGAGCCATCATTACACTGAACAGTTTGGAATTCAGCACCCAGCTAGTGTAAATTCTGTTTAAAAAAAAAAAAAGTGGATTCTGCAGCCTGCTGACATAATGCAGATCTGTACCAGCTATCTTACTTTGCATAATTGCGAGACCAATGGTCAGAAGGTGTGTGTGTGGGGGGGTAATGAACGCAACCTCCAGCTCTTGGGAATCCTCATTCAGCCATTGCTCTGGCTGGTAAGGTTTCATTAGGCATTGTCTACTGTATTTCAAACATATTTTTGCAGCGATGAGGGCTAGAAACTTGGACCTTTTCCACACCTCAGTGTTGCCAGTGTTTCCTGGCAAGTTGAATCCCCAGGTGATGCTCCGACTCTGCGGCACCCCTTCCCCAAAAGAGCATTTATTTTGGGGATTTTTTTCTTCTATTTGGATCCAACCCTCCCCATGTGTTTCGCACTTCCTTTGAAAAGGGTTTGCGTGTCCATGTTGTCATGTACTTCATCAGCAACTGAACCTCCTCTTTTTTTGTGCATGTGCAGTAACGTTATTACCTCAATGCGTTGTAAAAAAAAAGGCTAGTTGTATCATGGGGAACAGCAAGGCTGCTGCCTTTTCAAAGGTCCCCCCCTCCCCAATCTTGCCTCTTAACACTGGCTGCTTACTACTTCTCTTCTTTTCCCAGTCATGCACCAAACAGCATGGAAACATGCACAGGAGGAGGGGAAGCAGCAGCCCCACCATTGCCCAAAAGACAGTGAAGTGCTGGTGCAAACATCTTCTTCCTCCTCCACGCCTGCAGACTGACACAGCCTTCCCCAAGACTTGCTAAAATGCCCCGTCAGGCTTCCTCAGCCGAGCTGCCGCTGCATCCTCATCTGCCTCAGGAACACTAATTCCTGCGGAGCTCCCCGGCCCCACACACACCCAGTTTCTTCGCTCACTTCTCTCCCCACCCAGGAACAAAAAAGAGCTTCTTTAACTACCTCATGGAAATGCTTAATTTGGGCTTCCAAACAAAAAAAAAGATATACAATATATAGCCAGACTGATTTCATTGCTGTGTTGTAATGGTCAAAATTGCATTGTGATGCAATCAATATTATGTGTTTTTTTAAAAAAAGGATGTCTCTGGGACAACTTGGTGTGGGTGGCAGGGCAGTAGGCGAGGTGAACATGGGTCACTGATGACCCAAATTTCTAATACAGAAATTCCTCATTGTAAAATTGCAAGCTAATATCCGAAGAAAAAAAATCACGGAAAAAGGGAATTCAGAAAACGCAGGTTAAGGGGGCACTGACTTCAAATCTACTCCTAGGGAGGCAAAAAGTTGTGTGGAAAGTTTTGCATATTTCAGTTACTTGTGTGGAAATGGTCTTATTTTATAAATGACTAGGGAGCAAAGCCCGTTGTGGAGGAAGACAACGGGCCCTAGAAAGGAAGGGAGGGAGGGTGGAAGGGAGGGAGGGTTGAAGAAAAGAAGGAAGGAAGGAAGGAAGGAAGAGGGGGAAGTGAAAGAAAGGACAGAGGAAGAAGGGGGAAAGGAAGGGAAGAGGGGCGGAACGGGCTTATCTGGGCCTACTGGGCCCATAGAAGGGCCAGAGGATGGTGTGGGAGGGCAGAACGGGCTTCTCTGGGCCTACTGGGCCCATAAAACGGTCAGAGGAAGGGGGGCGGAATGGGCTTGCCTGGGCCTACTGGGCCCATAGAAGGCCCAGAGGATGTGGGGGGGGTGGAACGGGCTTGCCTGGGCCTACAGGGTCCATAGAAGGCCCGGGGGGGCAGAATGGGTTTGCCTGGGCCTACTGGGCCCATAGAAGGCCCAGAGGACGGTGTTGGGGGGCAGAACGGGCTTCTCTGGGCCTACTGGGCGCATAGAAGGCCCAGAGGATGGGGGGGGGGGTGGAACAGGCTTCTCTCACCTGCCTCAGCCTTGAGGGCCTGTCCCTGCACTCACTCTGCAGATGGTCCTCTCCTGTCAGAGGACTGGAGTAGACTGAGCCGAAGACACTGGCCGGGGCTGATGTGGGTGGGACTTCGCCAAGCAGCCAGTCAGCCCCGGCCAGCGTCTTTTGACTGCCAGTTCTTGCGCCCAATCAATTATAGCAACCGTAGAATGTTGCGGAACCAAAATTCAAATATTAATAAGGACAGGATTCTTAGCATGCTAAATTCTCCAGAATAATTTGCTCACAGTTCTAGTATAAAGAGCTCAAGATGGAGTAAGTCTCTTGTGCACAGCCCCCCCTCCCCCCCCATTGTTGTCCTCCCTGAGTCTGAATCATTGGCAGCAGTCCCTGCTCACTTGTTCTGAAGTGGGGGTAGGGGGGTAGGAGGTTAGCTGTTATATGAAACCAAATTACCACACAAAGTAAGGAGTTGTCGGAAGGCATTTGGAAGGGAGCATCTCATCAGAGCCTTTTGCATAGCAGAAGCCAAGAGTCATTTCCTGCCCGAACACACCAGAACGGCGGTCCAGCAGTAAGGAACCAGGGGCACCGCCCCCCACCTTTCCTGGCTCGCCTGCCGAGGAGGACGGGCCAGGGAAGGCCTGCAGAACCCCCTCGCTGCCTGGGGGATTTAAATGCCTTTCTTGCCCTTCGCTTCTCCAGCCAGCCCACTGTGGCAGGTTGGCTGGGGAGGGGAAGGAGAGGCAGGCAGACATGCCCCCCTTTTCCCCTGAGCCTCTCCATTTTTACAGAGACGGAAGTGTGTGTGTGGGGGGGGGGGGGTTAAATGCCTTTCTTTCCCTTCCCAAGATGGGGAAGGGAAAGAAAGGCGTTTTAAACATGCCTGGGTTCCCTGCCCACCTGGAGAAGATCAGGCAGGGAACCCAGGCATGCTTGCATGCCTGCCCTTTGTCAGGGTGTGTGGCATATGCAAATGAATTATGCAAATGAACTCCTTACCTCTTTTTCTATGAAATGACCCATGGCAGAAATCACGATAGCTTAATGAAGCCTCCGGGTTCAGAGGAAGTATACCTTGGGCTGCGGTAGTAGGCTATTGTCTTAGTGGTTTGCTTCTGAGCTTCCCAGAAACATTCAGTTGTCATCTGTGGGGGAAACAGGATTGCCTGGTCCAGAGGACCTCTTCTTGAATTTTTTTTTTCCACTCCCCCAGGAACCTCTAGCTCTCGCCTTCCTCATCTCTGGAAGAGAGAAGAAGAGCCTGTAGACCCCCTGCTTGCTGAGTGGTTGGAGCAGCATGGGGTAGACAAAGGCACCATCACAATGGTCAGTCACCTTTATTATCCCCACCCCATGCAATCACCACCTCCTAGTTGCAGGAAGTCTGGCCCTTGCCCTGTTCCGCATTAGACTGGAATGCAAAGGTCCCTCTATGCCGGCTGGCTGTGCTGCTGGTCTTTTAGAAGGGTGGCCCCTTGGGTGAAGAAGGCAGAATGGCCACGTCCGAAGCAAACCACTTCCCCTTTTGTGATCTTTGTTGCTGTTGTGGAGCCAGGCCTGAAAGTGTGTGAATGCACTTTATGTGGAATCAGGCCATTGGTATCTCATTGTCTACTCTTACCAGCAGCAACCCTCCAGAGTCTCAGGCAGATGGCTTTCTCAACACCTACAAACTGATCCTTCTAACTGGAAATGCCAGGGATTGAACCTGGGACCTTCTGCACACAAAGCAGATGCTTCGCCACTGAGCCATGGCTCCCCTCCAGTAGCAGGAGCCTTGTACACGTAGAGCTTTGGGGAAGGGAGGGAGCTCTACAGAGATGTGATGCCATAGAGTCTGCCCTCTGAAGCCATCATGTCCTCCAATGGAATTGATCTCTGTAGGCTGGAGATCAGTTCTAATTCCAGGAGAACTTCAGGCCTCCCCTGCAGTTTGTAAGAACAAGGCCACAGACATTCACTTTACAAATGAAACCAGGGACCAGTACCTGGTTGAATGTAGACTTTAATTCTCATGATCAGCTGCACAGGTGGTGAATGTAATACACGTATAAAGACCACTCAATGAACAACAGTTATGGGTAAGTGTAACTGTACATGGATTGTACATGTACTCACTGTAACTTGTGAACAGAGCTTGTGTGGGGAGGAGTACTGGAAGGTGCAAGCACCTGAGCCCAGTCTTTCTGTGTATCAGGTGAGGCCTTAATCAGGCAGCACCTTCTTCAAAATGCAGCTGCTTCCAAAGGCCATGGCAGGGGGCTTGGCTGCCCTGGTTCAGCCTTCACCAGGTTTTCTGTCCTGAGTGGGCTGTGCACACACACACATCTGGGCAGCTGTCACAGGCCAGTCAGTCTGACATCGATACCGGGTAAGTTGGTGGAAACTGTTATTAAGGAAAAAATTAGTAGGCACATTGATGAACAAAAACTACTGAGGCAGACTCAGCATGGGTTCTGTAAGGGAAGATCTTGTCTCACTAACCTGTTAGTGTTTTTTTGAGGGAGTGAACAAACATGTGGACAAGGGGGACCCAATAGATATTATTTACCTTGACTTCCGGAAAGCTTTTGATACAGTTCCTCATCAAAGGCTCCTAAGTAAGCTCAATAGTCATGGGATAAAAGGACAAGTCCTCTTGTGGATCAAAAACTGGCTTATAAATAGGAAACAGAGAGTGAGTATAAATGGGAAACTTTCTCAGTGGAGGGTGGTAAGCAGTGGGGTATCACAGGGATCAGTACTCAGTCCGAAGCTTTTTAACTTAGAATCATAGAATGTTAGAGTTGGAAGGGACCTTGCAGGCCATCTAGTCCAACCCCCGCACTCTGCAGGAACACAGCTGAAACCCCCTCATACCTACAACATGCCCAAAAGATGGTTGTCCTGTCTCCTCTTGAAAACGTCCAGCGAAGGAGCATCCACCACCTCCCGAGGCAGTCTGTTCCACTGCTCAACCACTCTTACAGTCAGGAAGTTTCTCCTGATATTAAGCCGGTAAAGACTCCCTTGTAATTCCCACCCATTAGATCTAGTCTTGCAATCCGGAGCAAGAGAGAATAGATCCACTCCATCTTCTACATGACATCCCTTCAAATACTTGAAGACTTGTTTATTAATGACTTGGAATTGGGAGTAAGCAGTGAAGTGGCTAAATTTGTAGATGACACGAAGTTGTTCAGGGTGGTGAAAACCAGGGAGGATTGTGAGGCAATCCAAAGGGATCTGTCGAGGATGGGTGAGTGGGTGTCAACGTGGCAAATGGGATTCAATGTGACCAAGTGCAAAGTGATGCACATTGGAGCCAAAAATCCTAAATATAAATACACGTTGATGGGGTCTGAACTGGCAGAGACGGACCAAGAGAGAGATCTTGGAGTCGTAGTGGATAACTCAATGGAAATGTCTAGACAGTGTGTAGCTGCAATAAAGAAGGGCAACGCTATGCTGGGGATTATTAGGAAGGGAATTGAAAACAAATCAGCCAGTATCATAATGCCCCTGTATAAATCATTGGTGCGACCTCATTTGGAATACTGTGTACAGTTCTGGTCACCACATCTCAAAAAGGATATTATAGCATTGGAAAAAGTGCAAAGAAGGGCAACTAGAATTATAAAAGGGTTGGAATACCTTTCCTATGAAGAAAGGTTAAAATGCCTGGGGGTCTTTAGCTTGGAGAAACGACGGCTGAAGGGTGACATGATCGAGGTTTATAAGATTATGAATGGATTGAGCAGGTTGAGAAAGAAGTACTTTTCTCCCTTTCTCACAATACAAGAACTCGTGGGCACTCCATGAAATTGCTGAGCAGTCGGGTTAGAACAGATAAAAGGAAATACTTCTTCACCCAAAGAGTGATTAACATATGGAATTCACTGCCACGGGAGGTGATGGCAGCTACAAGCATGGACAGTTTCAAGAGGGAATTAGATAAACAATATGGAGCAGAAGTCCATCAGCAGCTATTAGCCACAAGGTATAGATAGGAACTCTCAGTCTGGGGCAGGTGATGCACTCGGTGCTGGGGGGGGCAGCAGTGGGAGGGCTTCTAGTGTCCTGGCCCCACTGCTGGACCTCCTGATGGCACCTGGTATTTTTGGCCGCTGTGTGACAGAGTGTTGGACTAGATGGGCCATTGGCCTGATTCAACATTGGCTTCTCTTATGTTCTTATGTCACTAACACTTCTTTCCCTCCTTCCCAGCTCACAGATCACGGTTTCACCCTCCCCACCTTGCTGAACTGTGCTACCCAAGATGACCTCCGCTATACCCGCATCAGGTAGGGCTGCAAGCTCACTCTCCCTCCTGGGAAAGCGAGCCAAAGATTATGTACATTAAAGGACAAGTTGTTCATCAGAGGCTTCTCTGGTGTAGAGGAAATGGATAAAAACCTTTTTTCCCTCCCCATAATACTAGAACATGGGGTTACTCCACAGAACTGATTGACAGTGAATTCAAGACACGCACACAAAAATTCGTATTTCACACAACAGGTATTTGATTTGTGGAACTCACAGACACCAGATATGGTGACAGCTACTGTTTAAGATGGGTTTTAAAAGGGGTCATACAGATAAATGGAGGATATGGGTGCAGCAGCAGAACTTCTCTGCTAGTCAGATGCTGAGCAGCAGTCTAAAGGCAAGGGGTGTTTCCTGCTAGTCGTCCAGCAACTGTGTGAAACTGGATCTGTCCTAGATAAACCACCGGCCTGATTCAGAAGGCTGCTCTTAGAGCCCAAGCTCCTTCTAAGCTGTGGAGTCTTATGAGCAAAAATTCTATTTTCTGAGCTACTGAGTTGTGAGCGAGTAATTTGGCTACTGCATAAATTAGTTAACTCTGGAGCCATCCTTCCTGAGCTAAGACAAAAATGTGTGAGCCAGAGGCTAAAAAACTGTGAGCTAGCTCACACTAACTCAGCTTAGAGGGAACACTGCCTGAGAATATGTACTGTAGTTGCAAACAGCAGGTGCAGAGTAGCCCAATATGGATCTTGGCTACAGCCATGAGGAAGAGACCTCTGCTCCCTTATAGGCTCTTTCTCTGATCAAAAAGCTTCCCTCCCTTTAAACCAGTGGTAGAGGGGGAAAACCTTATACCCAGATTAAACCTGCCTTTTAAAGAAAGGGGGAGATGACCCTACCAGGTTTAAAGCAGCCTTGGGGGAAGGGGGAGGGTTTTCAACTAATGGAACAGCATAAAATTAATGAGCATCCCATTTCCAATCTGTATTATTGCCTCCCCCTTCCCTTCCTTCTTTTGCAGCTAACACTGCCATCCTAAACAGAGTTACACCCTTCTAAGCTCATTGAATTCAGTAGACTTTGAAGAGTGTAACTGTGTTTAGGATTACACTTTGGAGGAACTAATATAGCCTTGTGCGTAATCTTGCTCAGTCCTAATGAAATCTTTGGGCTCAAAGGCAGCATTTCTGAGCCAACCTACCCACTATATTCTTTCACACAGTTTCATGTGTTCCCCGCAACCGCTGCGTGGCTAGGGAGAACACATGAAAAAATTATTCTCTCTGAGAATACCCAATGCTAGAATGCCTAGTACTAGAAGGCTGCTGCCAGAAACAGATGGCAGGCTTTGAAAGACCTTTGCCTAATCCTGCAAGGCAATTTAAAAAAGTTCCCCATTGGGAGTTCCTCAAGTAGTGATCCCTTATATGGTACCTGTGGGTGCCAAGGTGCCTTATGTTTTCCCTGGCACCCACTTGCTTCTCCCAGCAAGACAAAGAGCCAATCAACCCTGGCTTCCTTCAATCACATTGGGCAGGAGGCATCATGTTTGGGTCTTCAGGGAGCACCTATCTGAAAACAGCTGCCTCCATCATAAGAGCTGCACTTGTGAGTGGTCCCATCATTTGACACCCAGCTCCAATGGTAGCCCCTTCCATTGGCCCCATCCACCAACCCACGGCAGCCATTTTGTTGTGGCACCTATGAACTATTCTCAAAATTCCCAAAGTGCCCACACCTTCAAAAAGTTTTGGGACCTCACCCTGAAGCCTTTTGTAAAGCCCATCCCCTTATGATAAGCATCCAGACCTCAGGAAGCATGATAAGCAGCCTACAGTTTATTCTGGTTGTGAAACAGAGGTGCCGTTCCTTCAGTAGGCAGGCATGTAGCCTGTGACCCAATTATCCTGATTCCTATGGAAGCCAGTCACTAGCTCTTGAAGTGGGGAAAAACCCAACATCATGGAAGCCATTCAAGAGGTAACATTTGATAGATTAAGACACTTTATTGGTGACTGCAGTTCTTTGGGGCAGCTCAGTCATTTCCAGGGTCACTCAGCTGGTTCTAAATGGTCAAGTTACGGAAGACAGCCTAAGTGAACTGCTATGCTTTTCACTCCCTTAACTGTTCCAGTAAGTCACATCAACATAACCAGCAAGAGGTTTAACCTGCCCAATTTCCCTCTTCTTCCGGCAGAGGTGGAATGGTGTGCTGTATCTGGAAGGCCATCACAGAACATCGGCAAAGCCTTGGCCAGCAGCCCGGAGCAGAGTGAGAGGGCAGGGCTGACAGAGTCCCTTGACCTGTACAGACCCCACCATTTGTAGACTGTATTCTTGCAAAGCCATAAGAAAGCTCAAAGGCAGATGCTTCAACCCCCACTTTGCCTCAGGAAAGCTGGCTGCTTAAATCTCGTCTACCCTTTGGTCAGGGAAGGTGAAAAAGTCTGCTCCAGGCTCCCTCCTGGAAACAAGGCCTAAAGAAAACCACACGTGGAGTCTGTTTCCATTGAAATATCTCTGCCAAATTCTGCAGCCGTTTCTTGGACTAAGATGAGAAAAATGGGGTGGGGGGCTGCTTCTCCCCCAGGCCAGAATTTTCAAGAGAGACAGAGGGATTCTGAGCTACACGGCAGTGTTACACCCAGGGCAGCTCCAGGCTGAGCAGCAAACACGCCCTGCTTGCTACGAGCCTTGGCTTATGAGTCTTGCTCAGCAGCAAAGGCCATAGCCAAAAAACACAACTGTAGACATGAGGAAGAGATGACATAAACAACATCCATCATTTGGGGGCCTAACCTAAATAGCAGAAAGGAGACCAGGATGGCTGAAAAAGCAAGTGGAGGGTTCGGTTTCTCAGTGTGCCACCAGCATGGATGCTAATGTGCAGAAGTAAGGGAGTAAATAAAAATGAGAAAGCAATATTTGTTTGTATTGACAAAGCAAGGAGGGAAAAGAAACTGAGGGCAGCCAGAACACCCTGTGGTTAACATAAGAGGGGATGTGTGCATGTGTTTTTCTAGTTATTCCAGCCTTGGGCGTACAAGAGCCATCTCCCTCTGAGTTTGGAAGAGCGAGTGGGCCTTTAGACATATGGGGCAGCACTGGGTACCCTGGGAGGGATGTCTGCTGCCATGAGGTGCTAGAGATCTTGGGGGTACCTCAGTTCATCTCTCAGGTGTTCCCCTGCAGAATTAATGGAGCGAGGATTAAGCCCTAAGGCTCAGATTGGTCCGTAGAGGAAGGCCAGCTTCTACCCACTGGCCAGGCTTCTTGAACACCATCTCCCATACGTGACGCTCCTCCTCAGTCGAATCCATCCAAGGTACTGGCAGTCCATAGCTCCTGCCTGCATTAAAAAGAAGAAGAGATTGGATCTATACCCTGCCCTTCACTACCCAAAGAAATCTCAGAGCGGTTTACAAACTCCTTTCCCTTCCCCTCCCCTCAACAGACACCCTGTGAGGTAGGTGGGGCTAAGAGACCTCTGATAGAAACTGCTCTTTTTCAAGAACGGCTGTGCCAGAACTGTGGCTTGCCCAAGGTCATCTAGCAGGTGCAAGTGGAGGAGTGGGGAATCAAACCCGGTTCTCCCAGATTAGAATCTGCGCACTTAACCACTACACCAAACTGGCTCTGTCAGGTGTCACTGGATCAATCAAATAGATTCACAGAGGAGAGGTCCACCAACAGCTACTAGCAAGGTTGAGTAATGGGAACTGCCATATTCGGAAGCAGTCAGCCTCTGAATACCAGTGCTAGGAGGCAACAGCAGGGGAGGACCTCGGCCTCTACATTCTGTTTCCTGAACCTCCAGGGCAACTGGTTTGCCACCATCTGAAACAGGGTGCTGGACTAGATGGATCACTGGTCTGATGCAGCAGGGCTATTAATCTCGGAAGTTGGAGACTCAGAGGCCATACCCATCGAGGACTGGCAGGGGCTAACTGGTGCAAGGTGTACTTTTACTCTCAACAGAGCTGGGCTGCCACTTACACATGCCAGGAGAAGAGTAGCCACAGGCCAAATTATTTACTAAACCGTTTATACTCTAGCTTTCCTTATGATTCAAGACAGCTTTGGTTTGACCTGACCCTGGGGGAAAACAAAGTACAAGACCCAGTGTGGGGGAGTGGTTAGAATGTTGGACTAGGAACTGTGAGCCCTAGGTTTGAATCCACACTTGGGCCATGGGAACTCACACTGGGCTTTCTCTCAGCCTAACCTACCTTACAGGTTGTTGTGAGGATAAAATGGAGGAGGGGAGGATGATAGTGTAAGCCACTGTGGGTTCCCATTGGGGAAGAAAGTGGTTTAAATGTCTAAACAAATACAAATAGAACCAGCTGTGCCACTTTTGACTGCAGGACTCGAATACTCCTCCACAGCAATAATTCTCTGCAAGAGGAAAATTAGTAACACAGGGCGAAATGAGGTTATAGTCCACCACTTTTTGCATGCTGTGTTAGTTTTCTGATTGCAAGGAGTTTATAACCTAGGGGAGCACTCAGAAATGGGACTGCCCACCTGCGTGCAGAAGAGATACAGTCCTTTCCAGCAGCTTGGCCGTGCCAAAGCCTCTTGACTGCTGAGGATCTCGAAGGCTCTACCCAAAGCAGGGCAGAAGAGCCTGGATGGGATCCATGTGCACCCAGGGGATCAGGAGTCAATGGCTGCCTATCTCCATCTGTCACTGAATCTGTTTGTCTTATCACATAATTATTCTCAGGGGATGAGAGAGGGAGAAGTAGCAGGAACAATTTGCAGCTCAGGCAAGAAAAGATGAGCAGTGATAAAATAATGAATGGCAAGCAGAGCCAGCAGCTCTACCATCCTCTCCAGTCTCTGGGGCCTGACACCCGAGAAGCCTTCTGAATTCAGGAGACAGAATCCAGCATGCATGTCACTCCTTTTCATAAAAGGAGCAAGTATGAGCCTGATCTGGCCTATAAGGGGAAGCAGAGTGAGGTGTGCAAGTGGCCATAATCTTTGAGGTATCTTGGAGTACTGGTGTTGTGCCGGAAGACTGGAGAAGAGCGAATGTCCTGATCTTCAAGAACGGGAAAAAAGTGGACCCAGAAAATTACAGGCCTGTCAGTTTGACATCAATACCTGGGAAAATTCTAGAGCAGATTATTAAACGTGTCTGTGAACACCTTGTACGGAATGAGTTAATTGGTAGTAGCCAGCATGGGTTTATCAAGAACTAGGGAGCAAAGCCAATTGTGGTGGAAGACAATGGGCCCAAGAAAGGAAGGGAGGGAGGTGGAAGGGAGAGAGGATTGGAGAAAGGAAGGAAGGAAGAGGGGGAAGAGTGAAAGAAAGGAGAGAGGAAGAAAAGAAAGGAAAGGGGGGAAAGGAAGGGAAGAGGGGCAGAAAAAGGCTTCTCTGGGCCCAGAGAAGGCCTTTTCTGTCCCCCACACACCATCCCCTGGGCCTTCTATGGGGGCAGTAGGCAGTGTGTGGGGGAAAAGGGCTTCTCTGGGCCTACTGCCTCCATAGAAGGCCCAGAGGATGGTGTGTGGGGGACGGAAAACGGCTTCTCTGGGCCTACTGCCCCATAGAAGGCCCAGGGGATGGCGTGTGCGAACGGAAAGGGCTTCTGTGGGCCTACTGCCCCATGGAAGGCCCATGGGATGGCGTGTGGGGGACGGAAAAGGCCTTCTCTGGGCCTAGTGCCCCCATAGAAGGCGCAGGGGATGGCGTGTGGGGGACGGAAAAGGCCTTCTCTGGGCCTAGTGCCCCATAGAAGGCCCGTGCGATGGCGTGTGGGGAACAGAAAAGGCCTTCTCTGGACCTAGTGCCCCATAGCAGGGGATGGCGTGCGGGGGACGGAAAAGGCCTTCTCTGGGCCTAGTGCCCCATAGAAGGCCCAGGGGATAGCGTGCGGGGGACGGAAAAGGCCTTCTCTGGGCCTAGTGCACCCACAGAAGGCCCAGGGAATGGCGTGCGGGGGACAGAAAAGGCCTTCTCTGGCCCTAGTGCCCCTCAGAAGGCCCAGGGGATGGCGTTTGGGGGCGGAAAAGGCCTTCTCTTGGCCTAGTGCCCCAACGAAGGCCCAGGGGATGCCGTGTGGGGGACGGAAAAGGCCTTCTCTGGGCCTAGTGCCTCACAGAATGCCCAGGGGATGGCGTGTGGGGACGGAAAAGGCCTTCTCTGGGCCTAGTGCCCCACAGAATGCCCAGGGGATGGCGTGTGGGGAGTGGAAAAGGCCTTCTCTGGGCCTAGTGCCCCACAGAATGCCCAGGGGATGGCGTGTGGGGGACAGAAAAGGCCTTCTCTGGGCCTAGTGCCCCACAGAATGCCCAGGGGATGGCGTGTGGGGACGGAAAAGACCTTCTCTGGGCCTAGTACCTCACAGAAGGCCCAGGGGATGGCGTGTGGGGGCGGAAAAGGCCTTCTCTGATCTTAGTGACCCCATAGAAGGCCCAGGGGATGGTGTGTGGGGGGCGGAAAAGGCCTTCTCTGGGCCTAGTACCCCACAGAATGCCCAGGGGATTGCGTGTGGGGACGGAAAAGACCTTCTCTGGGCCTAGTGCCCCACAGAATGCCCAGGGGATGGCGTGTGGGGGACAGAAAAGGCCTTCTCTGGGCCTAGTGCCCCACAGAATGCCCAGGGGATGGCGTGTGGGGACGGAAAAGGCCTTCTCTGGGCCTAGTGCACCCACAGAAGGCCCAGGGAATGGCGTGCGGGGGACAGAAAAGGCCTTCTCTGGCCCTAGTGCCCCTCAGAAGGCCCAGGGGATGGCGTTTGGGGGCGGAAAAGGCCTTCTCTTGGCCTAGTGACCCCATAGAAGGTCCAGGGGATAGCGTGTGGGGGGTGGAAAAGGCCTTCTCTGGGCCTAGTGCCCCAACGAAGGCCCAGGGGATGCCGTGTGGGGGACGGAAAAGGCCTTCTCTGGGCCTAGTGCCCCACAGAATGCCCAGGGGATGGCGTGTGGGGACGGAAAAGGCCTTCTCTGGGCCTAGTGCCCCACAGAATGCCCAGGGGATGGCGTGTGGGGAGTGGAAAAGGCCTTCTCTGGGCCTAGTGCCCCACAGAATGCCCAGGGGATGGCGTGTGGGGGACAGAAAAGGCCTTCTCTGGGCCTAGTGCCCCACAGAATGCCCAGGGGATGGCGTGTGGGGACGGAAAAGACCTTCTCTGGGCCTAGTACCTCACAGAAGGCCCAGGGGTTGGCGTGTGGGGGCGGAAAAGGCCTTCTCTGATCTTAGTGACCCCATAGAAGGCCCAGGGGATGGTGTGTGGGGGCGGAAAAGGCCTTCTCTGGGCCTAGTACCCCACAGAATGCCCAGGGGATTGCGTGTGGGGACGGAAAAGACCTTCTCTGGGCCTAGTGCCCCACAGAATGCCCAGGGGATGGCGTGTGGGGGACAGAAAAGGCCTTCTCTGGGCCTAGTGCCCCACAGAATGCCCAGGGGATGGCGTGTGGGGACGGAAAAGACCTTCTCTGGGCCTAGTACCTCACAGAAGGCCCAGGGGATGGCGTGTGGGGGCGGAAAAGGCCTTCTCTGATCTTAGTGACCCCATAGAAGGCCCAGGGGATGGCGTGTGGGGGACAGAAAAGGCCTTCTCTGGGCCTAGTACCCCACAGAATGCCCAGGGGATGGCGTGTGGGGACGGAAAAGACCTTCTCTGGGCCTAGTACCCCACAGAATGCCCAGGGGATGGCGTGTGGGGACGGAAAAGACCTTCTCTGGGCCTAGTGCCCCACAGAATGCCCAGGGGATGGCTGCGGGGGACGGAAAGGCCTTCTCTGGGCCTAGTGCCCCCATAGAAGGATGGGGTGTGGGGGATGGAAAAGGGCTTCTCTGGGCCTAGTGCCCCATAGAAGGCCCAGGGGATGGCGTGTGGGGGACGGAAAAAGCCTTCTCTGGGCCTCGTGCTCCAGAGAAGGCCCAGGGGATGGCGTGTGGGGGGCGGAAAAGGGCTTCTCTGGGCCTAGTGCCCCAAAGAAGGCCCAGGGGATGGTGTGTGGGGATGGAAAAGGCCTTCTCTGGGCCTAGTGCCCCACAGAAGGCCCAGGGGATGGCTTGTGGGGATGGAAAAGGCCTTCTCTGGGCTTAGTGCCCCATAGAATGCCCAGGGGATGGGGTGTGGGGATGGAAAAGGCCTTCTCTGGGCCTAGTGCCCCACAGAAGGCCCAGGGGATGGCTTGTGGGGATGGAAAAGG
This sequence comes from Gekko gecko, assembly GCA_029375565.1. Lineage (NCBI taxonomy): Eukaryota > Metazoa > Chordata > Lepidosauria > Squamata > Gekkonidae > Gekko > Gekko gecko. Next base: position 207,722,644 of record JAPDNY010000005.1, on the reverse strand, counting down.
CCTTCTCTGGGCTTAGTGCCCCATAGAATGCCCAGGGGATGGTGTGTGGGGGACGGAAAAGGCCTTCTCTGGGCCTAGTGCCCCATAGGAGGCCCAGGGGATGGCGTGTGGGGGACGGAAAAAGCCGCCTCTGGGGCTCGTGCTCCAGAGAAGGCCCAGGGGATGGCGTGTGGGGGGCGGAAAAGGGCTTCTCTGGGCCTAGTGCCCCATAGAAGGCTCAGGGGATGGCATGTGGGGGACGGTAAAAGCCTTCTCTGGGCCTAGTGCCCCATAGAAGGCTCAGGGGATGGCATGTGGGGGACAGAAAAAGCCTTCTCTGGGCCTAATGCCCCATAGAAGGCCCAGGGAATGGCATGTGCGGGGCGGAAAAAGGCTTCTCTGGGCCTAGTCTCCTCATAGAAGGCCCAGGGGATGGTGTGGGGGGCGGAAAAGGGCTTCTGTCACTTGCCTCAGCCTTGAGGGCCTGTCCCTGCGCTCACACTCCAGACGGTCCTCTCCTGTCGGAGGACTGGAGCAGACTGAGCTGAAAACACTGACCAGGGCTGACGTGGGCGGGACTTTGCGAAGCAGCCAGTCAGCCCTGGCCAGTGTCTTCTGACTGCCAGTTCTTGATCTGAATCAATTATGGCAAGCATAGAATGCTGTGGAACCAAAATTCAAATATTTAAAGGACAGGATAAGTCATGCCAGACCAATCTTATCTCTTTTTTTGACAGAGTTACTAAAATGGTTGACTCTGGCAATGCTGTGGATACAGTATATCTAGATTTCAGTAAGGCATTTGACCAAGTTTCTCATGATATCCTCGAGGATAAGCTGGATGGTGCAACCATTGGATGAATTCATGGTTGGTTGAAAAATCATACCCAATGAGTGCTCGTAAATGGCTCTGCATCTATGTGGAGGAAAGTCTCGAGTGGAGTGCCACAGGGCTCGGTACTGGGCCCAGTGTTGTTCAGTGTTTTTATAAATGACCTGGAGGAAGACATAGAGGGGATGCTTATCAAATTTGCAGATGACACAAAGCTGGGTGGGATTGCTAATTCTGAAGAAGACAGAGTCAGGATTCAAAATGATCTAGATAGGCTGGAACAGTGGGCGGAGACAAATAAAATGAATTTCAATAGAGATAAGTGCAAAGTCCTACACTTAGGTACAAAAAATCAAAGGCAATTATATAGAATGGGAGGGACTTGGCTTGACAGCAGCACATGTGAAAAGGATCTGGGTGTTCTGGTTGATAACAAGCTAAACATGAGTCTGCAGTGCGATGTGGCTGTGAAGAAAGCTAATGTAATCTTAGGATGCATTAACAAAAGCATTGTGTCCAGATCATGGGAGGTGGTAGTTCTGCTCTATTCTGCTATGGTCAGGCCTCACCTGGAGTACTGTGTCCAGTTTTGGGCACGACATTTTAGGAAGGATGTTGACAAGCTTGAGCATGTCCAGAAGAGGGCAACCAGGATGGTGAGTGGGTTGGAATCCAAGTTTTACAAGGAAAGGCTGAAAGAGTTGGGTATGTTTAGCCTGGGAAAGAGAAGACTTAGAGGGGACATGATTGCAGTCTTCAAATATTTAAAGGGCTGTCATGTAGAAGATGGAGCAGATCTATTCTCTCTTGCTCTGGATTGCAAGACTAAATCTAATGGGTGGAAATTACAAGGGAGTCATTACCAGCTACAAATCAGGAGAAACTTCCTAACTATAAGAGTGGTTGAGCAGTGGAACAGACTGCCTCGGGAGGTGGTGGATGCTCCTTTGTTGGACGTTTTTAAGCAGAGGCTGGACAACCATCTTTTGGGTATGTTGTAGGGCTATCTTTCAGCTATGCTCCTGCAAAGTGCAGGGGGTTGGGCTAGATGACCTTCAAGGTCCCTTCCAACTTTAACATTCTATGATTCTATTTTTTAAAATAAACTTTTTATTCAAAATAAAATAAGCAATTCATACAACTATCAGTAGCTTTTTTTTGTTAACAAGTATTATAGTAGAAGAAGAAACATAAATATATAAATAGACAAGCTATCGTCATATTGCACAAACTCAAATCATAAAGTATAATTCTATGTGTGTGTTTTGTTTTTAATGAGCTAGGTAAAAAGGTAGGCGCTCAAACTAAGCCTTACATGTGGTTATAATGAAGCCATTCTATATATGCAGGGTTGGATGGTATTAGTTCATGCTGTCATGTACTGAAGAAGTGGGAACCAAGTTTTGGCAAACTCAGAGTGTGTGGTTGGGACATCAGCTGGGAGAAGCAGACAAGCTCCTTCAAGGCACCTCCTTCAAGTCAATTATCAGCATTGGGGCTTTGTATAGATCTTATAGTGCAGGTTTATTTGCAATACTGGATGCAGTTTTCACTATCAGATCTCCAAAAAAGATACTGCAGAGCTGAGAAGCTGCAGCCAAGGTGATTAAAGGGTCAGAGTGCCTTCCTATGAGGAAAGGCTCAAGACTCTAGGGCTTTTCAGTTTAGAAGACAGACGATTAAGGGGTACATGAGAGAGGTTCATGAAATTATGCTTGGGTTGGAAAAAATGGATAGAGAGAACTCCCATAATCTCGGGCACCCAGGGAATTTGGTAGATTAAGGATGGATAAAAGGAAGTACTTCTTTACTGAATGAGTAATTAATTTGCGGATATAGTGATGGCCACAAGCATAGATGGATTTAAAAGCAGGTAAGACAGACTCCTGGAAGGAGTGGCCTAATCACCCTTAACTATTCTGAGCCCTCCCTGGGACTCCATCAAGGCCTTACCTATGCCAAGACTCAGCCGGATGCCTCCAAGACTCTGCTTGGAGAAGGTGTCTTGGTCCCAGATGGTGAACTCAGCACATGCCTCAGCCAAGTCCTTGGCTTGGAACCCATCATAGACCATGGTGTGGTTGAAAATTGGGCTGAGACTCTTCTTCACAGTGCGGGTCTTCTGCCTGCTTGCCTTGCTGTCATCGGGGAGGACGTAGCTGAAAAAAGAAGAAAGGGATTCAATTGGGGAGGAACTGGGATCACCAGGCACCACCTGTGGCAGACAAGCCCCTGCCCTTGCCTTCCATGTCCTGTGTTCCATCCAGTAAGCAGCAGTAGAAAAATCGGAGAGGGAATGATATAATTGATGCTGTCACTTCTGGGCCCCTCACCGCCCAGGAAAGAACCCAGTGCTGAGCAGTACTCACCACTGAACAAAGGAGTCCACAGTACTGCCTTTGAAGGGAATCAGGTTCTGCGCATTCTTCACCCAGATGTGCAGCTCTCCAGTGGGAGGAAGCCCTCCCCCTGAAAGAAAGCCATGTCAATGGAAGTTACTGGGGAGGCCTCACCTTCTACCCTGACCCAACATAGCCTGAACTTGGACTCTCCCATCTTCCACAGACTGATCCAAATTACCTTTCCCCCTTTCACAACTCAAAATAAAAACAGCATGATAGTTGGGGAACCATTGCCTTCTGTGATATTTTACCACTGCAATCCCATACAGAGTTACTCTGGTCTAACCCCATTTAATTCAGTGGGGTTAGACTGGAGGAACTCAGCATAAATTTGCACTATAGGTTCCTTTCCTGAATATTCAGAGTTGGGTTTTTTTAAGTTCTTTTAAACCCCTTCACTTAACTCTCCTCAAATGTTCTGTATAAAGTAAAACTGTCCCTGCATCCAGCATTCTGGTGTGTAAAGACGCTGGAATGACTGAAAATGTTTGGCTTTTTTCAGTTGCATTGCAAATTAAAATTCTGTCAATTTTTAATAACTAATATAAAGTACATTGACTCAGAGTCAACCATTCCCCCCCCCCCTGTTTCACCTTATTTTTATTTATGTATTTATTTACTTTCAATGTATATCCCGCCTTGCCGGTGCAAACTGGCTCAAAGCGGCTCACACAAGTTAAAATACAATAAATACAATAAAATATTCCCACCATTACTACAGCCCCACTTCCGCATATTTTTTTGCCCGTGCATATCCTATGATACCCAGCACAGTCTTCTTTTTGGAAGTCAAAGGGGGACTCCCTTCTCCCACTTTTGTCAGCAAAAAAGCTGGCTGGATCTGATGCATTAGGCTATATGTAGTTTGTTAATGTTTTGCCCTTCCTACTCCCACAGAGTGTATTCTAATTTGTAATACATTTCTAACCCACATTTTGCCCTAACAGGACCCCAAAGTGGCTTGCAGCATCATTTTCTTCTCTGTGTTTACCTTCATAACAACCCTGTGAGGTAGGTCAGCCAGTGAGTATCCAGGGCAGAGTATGGATTCAAGCCCAAGTCTCCCAGATCCTCGTTTGACACTCTAGCCATAATACCATACTGGCTCTTAGAGTCCATCACCCTGAAACAAAGGTGATTTCCCACCCTGAAAAAAACACACTTTGGAAGACCAATTTTGCCAGTTTGGGGACTGGCTGTTTGCTGTGTTTGCGGGAGAGGGGGGTTGTTTCCTGAGCAGATTAGCCAATGGCCTTGTAGGGGTTTGGAACTGCGACTCAAAATGCCATCCAGTCTAGAACCCTAATAGTTGGGAAAGCTCTTAAAGGAAATTGCTGCAGCAGCTCTTACCTTCCAAGCCAGCTGAAATGAACTTCAGGGCTAGATTGAGTTTGCCTCGGCTGGGCAGAGCATCGGGAGAGACTGGCATCTGAGAGAGAGAGTGGGGGGGGTCTCAAAAGGGAGAATGCAGCTGGATAAGCATCAGGAATAAATTGTCAAGGTGGAAGGGAGGGTGAGCGTTAGTGAGTGAGAACACCAGCCAGGAGGTGCCTGCACTGTTGATTTTTGGCACTTGATAGGAGTAATATTTATATACCACCCATCCACCAGCTGGCATTTAGAGTGCTTTATAAACACAAAGTAATAAAGTGGTACAAAATCATTAAACACACATTTTCAAAACAGAAATGAAACCAAAAATGCAACTAGAGTTCTAGGGGGAAAACCTGGAAGACAAAGTCATGGAAACCAAAGCAGTGGCCTGCCTGCAAGTCGTATTCCCACAAATTTGCTCCACCCCATTTTTAGCCTTCTGCTGGGCTAAAACTGCAAAGCCAAGTGGTAACCAGATTTGGGCCAGAGGATTCCAGTTGCTGATCCCTATTAAATCCAAACCCTGAGAGGTATTTAGTAGAATGCATTTTTGCAGATTCATAGTTTTTTTAAAAAATGAAATGAGAGCTCTGGGGGACTTGCATTCTGACTTCAGGCACACAACAGTGGGATTGCCAGGCCACAGGCAGTATCTGAGCCTAGATCTCTCCCTGCCATTCTTCTGAGTGAATACCACACGTGAAAGGGAATTATGGGGGGGGGCTTTGCACAATATGGCCCCCAGCTTGCTTTAATCAGCAATCACAGCAAGTCCTCTGGGCTAGTAAGGGAAAGGACAGCTGCTTCCAAGTCTGCAAGGTTTGGTGGTGTTGAACTGCAGCTCTCATGAAAATCATTCACAGTATGGGCGTAAACTACCAGGGGGGGCTTGGGGACCCAGGCCTACCCAAATTTTTCTGGGCAGACTGAGCCTCCCCTGGGCAATCAGTGCCAGGCAGTATTGAGTTTAAAACTCTGTGTGGGTTTTTTCCTCTGTGCTAGAAAGAAGGAAGTCTGTGTGAGCCTTCAAGGCTCACTTTCTTACAAATGCTAATTGAGCTAGCAGGATAGACAATGGGAAGGTTAAACATCCTCCTCCGCATCCCTTCTCCAAGCATATATGTGGAGGTTCCAAATGCTAGAGAGTCTTTAAGAAGACAGATCTCTGGAGATAGGAAAAGCTGGGCAGGGAAGGAGATTTGATAACATTCGTTGCAGCAGGAAAAGAATGGCTCTTGTGGCAGGATCTTTGCACTGTCTGGGTTAATAACTAAGGTTTTTGATATCCAGAACATATCAATCCTTGAATATGTTTGGTGTCTGTTGGAAAAGAAAGTATAGTCCTTAATCCTGGCTGGCTCCACCCAACAGTCAGACTGTGAAGCCTCTGTTGGGACCAATATACTTGCTGGGCTCCAAATTACATTTGGGGGAAAAGTGTGTCTATTTTATTTTACTTGGGTCTATATATCCTTGATTGAGAACAGTTGTTTTTTTCACCGGGGGGGGGGGGGCTGCTTCAGCCACTCCTAAGCTCTTCTTTCAGTTTCCATTTCATTTTTAAATGGTAAGCCCATCTGCATGAACAAGATTGGGGGGGGGCATGCAGATCAAAGGCCTTGGCAAGGAATATGCACTTTATACATGCTCATGATCTTAATTTTGCTGTTACTTAAAATGGTGTGGTACAGTTTTAAAGGGGCAGTCAACTGGGATGTACTAAAAAGAATGACAGGATTGCCCATTGGAAACAATGGGAGAGGCTTGAAGGCCCATTGGAGATAATGGGCACCAGGAATGTGAATTGACTTGCATGAGCTCCACTGAAATACATTGCAGCACAAAAAAGTTGCAAAGAAAATGCAGAATGGTTTTTCCATTAAAGTCTTTGGGCCCTGGTAGGCTACTCTGGAATGACAGCCCCCAGAGTGGCATGAGATCCCTAGCAATAGAATGTGTGCTCTGGGACTGAAATGACAGGTCACAGAGTGGAATGACAGCCCCTGGGAATAGGCTCAGTGCTCTAGGACTGGAATGACAGACCCCAGAGTGGAATGACAGCCCCTGGGAATAGGCTCAGTGCTCTAGGACTGGAATGACAGACCCCAGAGTGGAATGACAGCTCCTGGGAATAGCAAAGGTTCTGGGACTGGAATGACAACCCTCAGAGTGGAATGATAGTCCCAGAATGCTACTGCAACTCCCAGGGGCTGTCATTCCAGTCCCAGAAAATTTATGCGACTCCCAGGGACGGTCATTCCACTCTGGAGGTTGTCATTCCAGTCCCAGAACACTTCTGCTACTGCCAGGGGCTTTTATTCCACTCTGTGACCTGTCACTCCAGTCCAAGAGCACTGACTCTCTTCCTAAGGACCATCATTCCACTCTGGGGGCTGTCATTCCAGCCCCATAGCACTGAGCCTATCCCCAGGGACTGTCATTCCACTCTGCAAATTTAGAAGCTGCAGGGATTACATGATTAACATGGCTACCCCTCCTATTTTTTATATTTAATTTCTCCTCCTTCAGAATCCTGATATTTTTCTTTGAATTATTTTCACTCCACCATTCCATTCAATTTGCCATGGATAGATTTGTAATTAGAAAGAGGAAAGTCCTTTCTGGTGCAGATAAAGTTGTATTTCAGCTGTCTGAAGATCATTTGTTGAAGCTAAATGTGTTTTGCAAGTTGAACCTGAAGAGCAGAAATTAACCATGCACAGGACTTAATTATGTGATTTGTCTTATTAATAACTAGGGAGCAAAGCCCGTTGTGGTGGAAGACAACGGACCCTAGAAAGGAAGGGAGGGAGGTGGAAGGGAGAGAGGGTTGGAGACAGGAAGGAAGGAAGGAATAGGGGAAGAGTGAAAGAAAGGAGAGAGGAAGAAAGAAAAAGGGGGAAAGGAAGGGAAGAAGGGCAGAAAAGGGCTTCTCTGGGCCCAGAGAAGGCCTTTTCTGTCCCCCATACACCATCCCCTGGGCCTTGTATGGGGGCAGTAGGCAGTGTGTGGGGGAAAATGGCTTCTCTGGGCCTAGTGCCCCATAGAAGGCCCAGGGGATGGGGTGTGGGGGACAGAAAAGGGCTTCTCTGGGCCTAGTCCCCTCATAGAAGGCCCATGGGATGGCGTGTGGGGGACGGAAAAAGCGTTCTCTGGGCCTAGTGCCCCATAGAAGGCCCAGGGGATGGTGTGTGGGGACGGAAAAGGCCTTCTCTGGGCCTAGTCCCCTCATAGAAGGCCCAGGGGATGGTGTTGGGGGGCGGAAAAGGCCTTTTCTGGGCCTAGTCCCCTCATAGAAGGCCCAGGGGATGGGGTGTGGGGGACGGAAAAGGGCTTCTCTGGGCCTAGTCCCCTCATAGAAGGCCCAGGGGATGGTGTGGGGGGCAGAAAAGGGCTTCTCTCACTTGCCTCAGCCTTGAGGGCCTGTCCTTGCACTCACACTCCAGACGGTCCTCTCCTGTCGGAGGACTGGAGCAGACTGAGCTGAAAACACTGCCGGGGGCGGGACTTTGCGAAGCAGCCAGTCAGCCCTGGCCAGTGTCTTCTGACTGCCAGTTCTTGAGCCGAATCAATTATGGCAAGCATAGAATGTGGTGGAACCAAAATTCAAATATATATAAGGACAGGATTTGTTCTGAAAGTCTGTGTTTTTAAGTTGGAGTTTCTAAGAAGTGTGCTAAGAAGGCAAGGTATATAAAATTCCAGGTGGCAGAACTGTGAGTTCTCTTTGGGGTCATGGCTATGGGCACTACTCTGAATAGCCTCAAAATGTACTTGTACTCACTTGTAGGATATGAGTTTGAAGTGAGAAGAAGATTGCTGCTGGTCTGAACTCTGTACATTGCTCAGAAATTGAGTGCACAGCAGTCATTTGGTATTCTGCCCTGGCTCAGAGACTTCAGCCATGCGTTTCCCAAACGAAGGCATCTGTGATGCCATAATTTAGTAAATTTCAGTACAAAGTCACCATTATGAATAAGGCAGAACAAGACTCCTGTAAATGAACATCCAGGAAAACTTTTAAAATGTTCCCCTACAGGTTTTTCTGTGTTGCTTTCCTTACTGTCAAATTTGTGACCATTTGTTTGTCCTATGCACATGGTATGTAAATTTGCAGGTATTAAAGTGAGTCTTCTAAAAGTGAATTTAAAGAAAGGACACAGCAGGAGATACCACTATAACCACTAGCCAACTCCCACCTTTTCATGGGTTTAGCCCAGCCCAGGGGCATTGCTAGGGGGGTTCCCAGGGTTCCCAGGCCTCCCTAAATTTCTGGGGAGCCTCTTCCTAAATCCCACAGGGCTCCACCTCAATAGATAGTGACAATGGCCTGTGATGTCACTGGCTCCTCCCTATGATGTCACTGGGCCCTGGTTCTTTTAAGGACCTAGGATAGCAATGCCTCTGGCCCAGGCCTAGCCCCCGGAAATTGGAAAGTCTACACCCCTGAGTCAGAGGGAAAAAATGCTCTTTGGGTACAGTTCACAACTCAGCAATCTTTAGGGGACAGAGGAAGAGCAAAGTTTCTCTTTGCTTGTTTCACCTCCTCTCAGAAGCAGCTTTGAGAAAGAGAGAACTGAAAAGGGGGACGGATTAGAGCATGGCATCAGCTGAACAGCCCCAAAACAAAAATTCAGAAGCCAAAATGTTAAAAAAAACCCTTATTGTTTCAATCCAGACTAAGTTTTCCACTAGCAGAAGGCACATCCATCAGTGGAACAGAACTTTCCTGCCTCCCAATGCCGCCCACTAATCTCCAAATGCTGCCCCAGGGGATGTAGCCATTCAGGGTGTCATGAGGGGCAAATCAGGGGTCCCCAACAAGAAGGGGCAGCTGGCGGAAATTATATGTCCCCTTCAATTAGTAGAAAATTTAGTCTGGACCCAGCCCACTGGTTTCAAGCCAAAGAGATTTACCCTGGGCTGTAGGTTGAACCATTGGGGCCCTGTGTTGCTCCAGTCCCAGGCCTTCAGCTCTATCTCCACTTCTCCCATGAAGAGGTTTCGGCTTAAGGAGTCATGATGCCAGACGGACAGGTTCAGGGTGCGGCTCTGGAGCTCAGCCTTGTCAATCTTGTACTGCAGCCCAGGAGAGGGAGTGGAAGGAGGATAGGGAGGGCACAGAGGAGAGAAAAAGGAATGGTGGAAGAAACAAACATGGTTACAGTCCAAGATGGAGCCAAAGGACCAGTGATCCCACTGCAGTACCTCATTTGTACCACAGTTTGTCCCCCTCCCCTCCATCCCACCCAACATGCAATTTTCCAAATCCCAGTATCAGTCAGTCCTCAAAGAACCTGATTCTTGTTGCATTCGTGAAGCACAAATTTCAGGTTCTGTGCAGGGGAGGGAGAAGGGAGTTAATCCTTCAACCTTTTAACCTCTATAAAGGTTTGCTATCTGAAACAGGCCCCCCTGCACCATTTTCCAGAGCACTGAGAAAAGCTAGTTTCTGCCACACAGCTCAGTTGTTCCTCCTAAATTGTTTTGAGCACATGTGAATAAATCCATTCTGTAGATTTAAATATATACATCATAGCTTGCTCTCAAGGCAGCTTCCAGCAAAATACAACAGATATGACACACAGGAGAGTTTTTGGTATTATTATTTTGTAGAATGTGTTGCAGCTTTTCTAGTCCCAAGGAAAGCTCAGGAGCTATGCTGGGTATCAAACTCTCACCTAAGCTATTTTATTTCATCTCCATTCTGACTTCTTTTTCTTTTTTTTATTGCCCCCCAAAGGGGATTTTATTGATTTTACATTACTACGGGATATGGGGAAAGGTTACTAAATCTCTACCTCTAAAAAATTATAGGACATGGGTAAGGAAAACTAATACATAAAACTCTACCAGGATGGGGGAAGGAAACTAAACCCTATTTCTAAAACATCCTACTGGACATGGGGAAGGGAAGACTAATGAGGTGACCCGATCTGGTTACATTTGTGTCATTGTCACCTGATGTTACAGAGCATTATTGCTTATAAAAAAGTTAACAAAAAATTATAAAAGTAAAAAGCTGTAAAAACTGATTAGTTAATCAAAAACTGCATCTTCCATGATTATCTTGGTCTTAGGTTCTCTTCTTCTTGTATTTCTTCTTTCCTCGGGGTTTGGGAGCGGCTGTTCCTTTCTCTGATTCCGATGTACCTGAAGAACTAAAGAGTATTGGACTACTGCTTTCTGAATCCTGTGAGTAGGATTCCTCTTCTTCCTCTTCTTCCTCCTCATCTTTTCTCAGTTTCTTATCTTTGTTGTGCTGCTTTGGATTCAGGTGTTGCTCCACAAATTTTTTAGCCGTAGGAATAGAGTCAATATTATATTTTCTGTCTTCATATTTAAAATTCAGTCCTTCAGGAAACAGCCATCTGTACGGGACCCCCTTCTCCTGTAAAGAGAGAGTAAGCTCCTTGTAGAGTTTCCTTCTCTTTCTAACTTCGAAGGGGATATCCTTCAAGATTCTTATTTCTTCATTCTTAATTTTTAGAGGGTTCCCCTGCGTGGCTTTTAGCACCTGATCTCTGGTAGATCTTCTCATGAATTTCAAACATATTTCTCCATGGAGTTTATTCTTTTTAATGAAATCTGGATAAGCCCTATAGGCCCAGTCCATCTCCTTCAGTAGGTCTTCCTGTTTGTAATCCATTATTGGAGCCAAAGTCTCTGATAAAATGTTTTTCAAATCCTCGTTCTTTTCTTCTGGAACCCCTTGAAATCGTAGAATGTGTATAGATCTTTCCAGCTGTAGCTGTATTAGTTGGTTTTTATTGGAGAGTCTCTCCTTTTCTGCTTCATCCATTCTTTTATTAATACTCTCAGTCTGTTTTTCCATTTTTTTTTAAGTCTTTTCCATTGTTGAGGTCCTTCTGTCCATTTGAGTCATCTGCTTTTGCAAGTTATCCATTTTCGCGTTGAGATTAGTCATCTGCTCCATTAGAGGGCCAGTAATGTGGACATCTCTGCAGCTACTTCCTGGTTGTGGGAGGGAGTCGCTGGTATACCATTTCCAGTTGACATTTTTTTCTCCAGACCCGGCTTCCATCCTCTCAGCCATAATATCAACAAGAAGTAAGTTTCCCAAAACAAAGTAAAAGTTAGCAGAAATTAATCTGCTTTTCTTTATTATGCAGCTTTTGTTTTCACTAATCCTCTTATGCGCATAGCTTGATTCAAAGTTGTTCTTAAACTTTGCTTTAAAACCACGTTGTTTCAAACGGGGAGGTGAACTCTTGAGCGTCTCCCTCCCCCCTGCCGCTTTGCCCTTAGGCGCTTCTAATTACTACCAAGGCTTTTGTTCGCTTAAATCACCTGAGCAATGCTTGACTCACACTTTGCAGCCTTGGAGATCTTTTAGAAGCTTTTCAGCAGCTGTTGACCGTGTCCGCTGGTCCAGTAGTCGTCTCTCGGCGCCCTACTGGCTCTTTGGCAACGGAACATTTCGGAGATAAAGGTGAACCTCAGTTCCTTGGCCGTCGCCTTGGAAGAGGTTCTCCTCAGCTCTCCAGGCTGGGGGTCTCCTACAGAGACCCCGGGAGGGTCCGTGACCTGCTCGGACCCTTCCTGTCAGCCGAGTCTCGGCACAACCCCATCAAAGCGAGACGGGGATGCGACCAAGCAGCGAAACGCTTAAACTGGAAGCTCCATTCTGACTTCTGACATTTCAGCAGATGTTGCCCATGTGCTTTCAAGTATATGCTTTGCAACCATATGGACTAGGAACTTGCTTTAAATAAAACCCCCTGAGAATCTCAGGAAAACAGACTCACAGCCCTAAAGCCACATTTCATACTTTTCTTGCATTCCAGCTGAATTGCAACGTACCTCCTAGCCCTGACTATTTCAACTATGAAATTGCACGATAAGGACATGATCAGCAAAATCCACAATTTGTGGGATGCCCCTTGACACATTTTAATTGTGGAGTGTGACATGAGATACAAGGGGAAATTTATCTTCTCTGGAAAAAACTGTGAATGATAGCATTGTGTACCTCCCCCAATTCCCTGCTCAAAAGCATGCCCTCCTTTGCAGATGGTGCCAGTCATATAAGCCAAGCCTTTTGGGGCTCCGTCACCAATTTGTACTGATATGTTACTAGGGATGGGCATGAACTAGCTCTCAAACTAAAGTTTGTGATGAATTTTGGGTGGTTCATGGTTTGCAAAGTGAAGTTCATGGCAGGTCAACCAGCACAAACTATCCACAAACTTTCAAGCTGTTTGTGGAGGTTCCTTGCAGTAGCTGAAGGGGATACATTTCCAGATAGACTGTCTCCCCTTAATCTAAATGTTTACCAAAGTTCAAAGCAACGGGGAGTCAAACTAGTCTTGTCAGTTTCAGGAGGGTTTCCCCCCTTTGCTAACATTGTTTGTGTTCCCTTCCCATTTTCTTGCACAAACCTTGCAAAATCCCCTACCCCTTGCTTGTTGTGACTGTGCTTTGACATCAGTCCTTTTAAGCTTGCAGTGCCACAGTAGCACTGGGTTCTGCTGGGCATTCTGTACACTGAGCTGGTTGTGCTGGGCTTACAAAAAAAACCCTTGCTGGGATCATGATTCTGTACTTCACTGCAGAGACTCTCTGCCTTGACCTTAGTCCTGTTGGGTTTGCACTGCCACAGTGGCACCGGTTCTGCTGGGTTTGCAAAAATGCCCCCCACCCTCAGTTTCTACTGCAGAGATTCTCTGGAACTTTATGTGCTACTGAGCTTCTATTGTCCTTGCTTTTTTTGCTTTTTGCTTGGGGCACCTTCTTTGGGGAGCCATAACTCTGACCCTGTAAATCCAATCCTTACCAAACATGGAGGACAGGTAGAAGAGAGTTGGTTTGAAATCCCCTGTGAGTTTGGTGTCTTTAGCTTGCACAGTATCTGTTCTATACACTCATGGACCTCCTGAACCTGAACCTGCACCTGCAATTCCCCAGAAAGAATTTTCCTGGGGCATCCTCTTTGGGGGGCCGTAACTCAGACCCCGTAAATCCAATCCTCACCAAACTTGGATGGCAGGTAGAGGAGAGTCAGCCGGAGATCTCCTGTGAGTTTGGTGTCTTTATCATGCCAGGAGGCATTCTACCGCAACATGAACCAGACCAGTTTGTTTAGCCCCTAAAAGTTCTTGATGGTTCATGGTTGATGAACCAAGCACACCACAAACCACAAACTAAACTACATTTTCCTAGTTTGTGCCCATCCCTAATGTTTACAGAGTGAGAGACCATGCTTCACTGGGGCATTAAGCATATGACCTGGAAGGACTGTTCTCTGTTGTGCAGAGAATCCATAAATCATGCACAACTTTGTGCACAGTGAAGGAGAATGCAAATCATTATGAATAGTTCAGAAATTAACATTGCTTCCATATGGTTATGATTCTCTGTGGAGCTCACATTTGCATTTGCAGCAGGAATGCAGCATCCATAGCTGGTTCCCCCTGCACTTTGGTTGCTTGAATCTGACATAGCTGCCAGTCCCCCATGCCAACAGAGGGCTTTTAAAAGAAATCAGAAACTGACATATCAGTTCATGATAGGTTCAAGATCCAAGGGTTGTGGCTCAGTGGAAGAGCACCTGCTTTGCATGCAAAAGTACCAGGTACAATCTGGGCATTTCCATTCAAAGGATCTCAGGTAGCACCTGGTGGGGAAAACCCGAAGAGCTACTGCCAGTTCAAACAGACAAGACTGAGCTGAATAGATCGGCTTGATTCTGTATAAGGCAGCTATTAGACAACTACAAGCAGGAGGCTGGCAAGGATTTGAGAGGGGCATCACATTTTACCCTCCTCCACTATTTCATCCTTCACCTCCTTGAAAGCCTCCCTAGTTTCTTCACTTTTCTTGCTTCCTTCTTTCATTCCCACCCACCAGACAACCTACCTTTATCCGTCCCCCTGTCTTCAGCTTTTCCTCCTTCCCTCCAGCTGACAGTTTCTATCAAGGAAAACTCTGGACAAATTGTGTGGTGTTGGCTGAACTGTGCAGTGCCAGCCACCAGGACCAGACACAGCTGCATGGTGGGGAAACTGTAAGAATGTGCAAGGGGCACCTCACTGTTCCCTACATCCCCTCCCTACACAATTTGCCTTTTTTTCTCCTCCTGGTAGCCTCCATATCATTTTACCTTTCCCTGCCACCTTCTCTCCTTCCCATCCACCAACTTACCTTTATCTGCAACCGCATCTTTAGCGATATCTATTACTAGGAGTAAGGCCCATTGTGGGAAGGAATACAAAGAGCTCTAGAAGGAAGCTCCAGGTGAGTGTCCTGGCTGTGGCTGGTGGGGTGGCAGAGGGAAGGGGAAAATAAGAGGGAGGCGAGCCATGTTTATTTCCTTCTACTTAGCTATAAGGCAGGGCTGACTCAAGTCATTTTGCTGCCCCAGGTGGGTAGTATAGGAGGATAGCCTCATGGTAACAGGTATGGTTCCCTCCACCCCTGACGTATGTTGATTTGGGGTTATGCAGTGGCAGCTAAGGTAGAAAAGCACCTCCTCCTATGCCATGTCTTCTGGGTCCCAAGGGTCTGGAAAGTAGTTCCATAGCCAGTTACAGGGTTGCCAACTCTGGGTAGATTTGAGGGGTAGAGCCTGGGAAGGGCAGGGTTTGGGGTTTGGAGGGACCTCAGCAGGGTATAATGCCATACAGTCCACTGCCCAAAGCAGCCATTTTCTCCAGGAGAACTGACCTTGGAGATCTCCAGGTGCTGCACAAAGGCTGGCAATACTAAGGGGAGGGCCAGACCTGTAGATTTGAGGGGTAGAGCCTGGGGAGGGCAGAGTTTGGAGTGTGGAGGGACCTCAGCAGGGTATAATTCCATAGCCCATTGCCCAAAGCAGCCATTTTCTCCAGGAGAACTTATCTTGGAGATCTCCAGGTGCTGCATGGAGGCTGGCAGTACTAAGGGGAGGGCCTATAGATTTGAGGGGTAGAGCTTGGGGAGGGCAGGGTTTGGGATGTGGTGGGATTTCAGCAGGGTATAATGCCAAACAGTCCACTGCCCAAAGCAGCCATTGTAATAGCTGGGAAATTTTCTGTAGGGGAAATGATGTGCTGTGTCTGGGGAACACAGTGATTTCTGGGAGATCTCCAGTCCCCACAGGGAGATTGGCAACTCCAGTGACCATTTAAGGGAAAATGTACTTTACCTCAGGACACATTCAGTGACTCCCAACAACAACAGCAAACTGTTTAGAATGTTAGCAGTGAAGGCCAATCAGGCTGCATATGCAAATGACCTCTGTGTTCCAACTGGCTAATGGGGAGAGAGGAACAGCAAACCGTTTAGAATATTGGTGGCGAGACTCAGGCAATGCAGCCAGTGGATAGGGACAGCTTCTGAGAGGCACATCATGGAGCCAAAGGCTGTGGGTGAAATGTGGAATGTTCAGGAGAGTCCATGACCAAAACAGAATTATTATATAGAGAGATTTGTTCCGTGCATTTATACCCTGCCTTTCTCCACAATGGAAACCCAAAGCAGGTGGCATCAGTCTTCTCTCTTCCTTTTTATCCTCAAAACAACCCTGTGAGGTAAGTTAGGCTGAGTATGTGTGTCTGGCCTAAGGTCACCTAGTGAGCTTCCATGGTAAACTGGGCATTTGAACCCAAGCCTCCCAGAAAGTAGTGTGAAACTTTTAACCACAATATGCTTTTATGAGGTGGCTGTTGTTGAACAGTAGTAAGCACCTAGGCCTGGGTGAATCATGCAAGTCAGGTGGAAGATAGATTCCCAATGGTTGCTGCTGGGCCTGGTTGCCAATGAGACCTAGAAAGGCCCCTGCCTAACAGGAACAAAGACTTGCAAGCTGGCAATACTGTTGTGGTTGCCTAGCAACCCCCACAATGGAACCAGAGAAGGCATTCATTTCTTAAAGATACAGCCACTGCTTCTGCTTGGGGAGTTAATTCCTCAATTTTTTTATGATTTCAGATTTTTCTGCAAATCTGCACCTTTTTCAGGTTTGTTGAAAGATCTGTCTTGTCTGTTCATTGTTCCCAACTCTGGATTTAAGTACAGATCTGACCACATTGACAATTAGATATATTGATGAAAAGACGGCTACCTTTTCCCTTCTCAGCTATTTCCTCTGCTTATATTCTCTCTCCTTTGAAATGGAAAACCGTCCCTTTAGAAAGGACAAACAGGAAAAAACACACTGCAAAAGGAAAGCGTTAGCAGAGGCTAAGAAAGGCAGCCAGTGTGTTTGCCTGAGATCCCCTCCAGCTTCCTCTGCCTATCTCTGGGGGAGCCTCAGAAGTCACAGAAGCCAGGCAACAAGCAGAACACACAGACCAGCTCTTAGAAGTGCTGCTAATGCTGTTTCTCACCTTCAGCGTCTCATTGAAGATGGGGTCTATGCTCCTCTTCTTGATGGCTGTTTTCCTCTTGCCTTGGTTGGATTTGTCAGGAAGAAGGTAGGTTTTTACATACCTGGGAATGAGAGGGATGTGAAAGCTGGAAACATGGGTTCCATCATGAGGGACACTTCCAGGGTTGACAGGCATAGCTGGCAAGCTTTGACCCACAATTTTGAAGTGAACCACCCCAGAAACACCACAACCATCAACTGGTGAGCAAAGGAGAAAGATTGAGAAGGACTGAAACAAGGAGAGAGAGAAAAAACAATAACAGAGAGAGCAAGGGAAGGATAGATTGGGTGGGACTGGCAGAGGTCCCAGGTTCAATCAGTGGCAGAGCACCTGTTTTGCAGGCAGAGGTCCCAGGTTCAATCAACAATAGCTCCAGTTAAAAGGATCAGGTAGGAGCTGATGTGAAAGACCAGAGTAAATCTTGATATACTAATGCTGGATATTTAGCAGAGCTAATATGCATAACTGAATAAAGCAACACAGCACACCTGTGTAATTAGCTTTAAGAAAAGTTTACTAGAAAAATAAAGGAAGGGTTCCATGAGATAAAATAACAACACCCTAACTAACTAGTTCTAAACTCCAGCTTGGTTTCTCTTCTTCTCCGGTCAGAGAGTAGAACAAAGGAAAAGGGAAGTTCCTCCCAAGGTTCCCCCCCCCCATGTACATGCCAAACAGCATGTAGTATCTTCCAAAATCTTGATCAGCCAATGGCTGATCTTAAAGTCACCTCATTCCTCATTAAGAATAGTACAACCCTCTCTCTGGTGGGAAAAATGTGCCTAACACCCAGGCCTGTAACCAGGGTTTTTTAAGTCAGGGGGCATTTAAATTTCTTAGGGGGCACTAGCCAATCAATCCATGGGAGAAGGCCGTGACACCCTGGGCTAGATGGGGAGTCAGGGGGCCTTGCTAGAAAGTCAGGGGGCCTAGCCCCAAGATGCCCCACTGTAGCTACGGGCCTGCTAACACCTAATTGGTCCTAAGCTAACTAGGTAACATTAGCATACATAAGCAGTTTAACTCCTTCATGACAGAAAGGGTTGACACTTGCATATTCCAACAACTAAGCATAAGGCAGCTTCACACGTTATGTGGCAGTTAAGACCCAAAGAAATTATACAGAAGTTCAATATTAGAAGAGTTGCAAGCAGGTATGGAAAGACTGGGGAAGGCATTGTTGCAGTTCACATACATCTGCACACATATATATGCACAAAATAGAGGTATTTGTGGTTGACAGGAGTCCTTGGCAGAACATCTGTTCCCTCCTTTAAAAATAGCCTCCCCATGACACTTGGCTTGATCACAACAACAGGACAAAAAGTGAAAATGACAAGCAGTCCCCAATCCCAAACTCACGGGTCTGTCCGCTGCTTCCTGGCTTCTGCAAGATCTCGGCACTGGATGATTTGAACTTGCAGTTCCTTCTTTTTGGCATCATACTGCAAGGAGAACTGGATGCAGCCATGGACATCCACACTCCCAACTTCACTATCACTGAAAATGCTCACGAGGCTGCTGCTCATCTGCAACCAAACAAGAGTGAGTGTCAAAATCAGTGACCCTTTTGTCCCACCCTTCCTCCATGGAGTTCAGGGTGGCATCGTTAGTTTTCTTTTCTGCTCATAACAACCCTGTGAAGTTGGTCAGGCTGAAAGACTGTGACTAGTCCCAAATGACTGAGTAGGGTTTGAACTCTCATTTCCCAGACCTAGTTCAACACTAAAGACTACTTTGCAAGTTCACTTCCAGTTTGTGGTGTGATGCCGTCAGACAGTAGCAGGGGATGCTCCGCTTCACCGCTGATTCTTCAGGTCTGTGAGGGGGTTATCGAAGGAGGCTACAGTCACCAAGGACCCCACTGAGTCAGCTCATAGGGTGACTCGGGTAGAGAGTGACTTTCGGGCGCGGGCATGGGTGGCAAATAACAAACGTAACCATCTTGCTCTGATACAACACCTTGAAGAATACTTCAAAGAATAGCTTTGAAACTACTTTGGAGTCAACCGATATAAAAGTTCCACCCCATCCTGAAAAGTTTATAGCAGTATCTGTTAAGAACTGACCTTTCAAGTTTTGGGCTATTCTCCTGCATGGTGCTGCGAGGAACTCAGCCCCGACTATGAACTGAGTGCGTGAAAGTAAATGAGAGGTGGCTCCATCTTGGAGTAGTGGCTGGGAAAGGGATATGCATATCATCTTCAAATACTACTGAGTTGAAAAGACTGGGCTAACTAAGTTCGGTTTCCCCGCATTGCTGGCTTACTTCTCTCCCATTGAACTAACTTAAACAGCTGCCGCGCTCGCGCTCTCTCTCTTTCTTTCCCTTTTCTCCTGGGGAGATCTTAACTCTTGATTACTCTGTATGCAAAAGCAGCTGGTGCAGCAAGACTGATTAACATAGTGTTTAAAGGGACAGCATCTTCCTGGTTGGACTTGTAGTCCAGAAGCCTGAATAGAAACAACCTCAGGAGAGAAAGGTCTCCATTCCTCCCCTCCTCCCCTTTTCTCGTTACCCTCCATTGTCGCTGACCTGGAGTGTACTGGCTGCAGCTATATTTTCCTTCAGAATTATACAGTTTTGGGGGACTGTTCATACTGGTACCAGGAGTAAGGAAGACAAGAAGAAAGGAAGAAAAGGAGAAGATAAGAAGAGGAAGCCTCTCTATTTGCTCTTTTTTCCTTTCTTTACCTTGTTGCTCTTCCTCTTAAGGGTCCTTCTTTTCTATTTCCTCTCTTTCTTTCTCTTTCTTCCCCCCTTCCCCCTTCCTTGTTATAGGCTTTTGTTTGTTTTTTATTAGGCTGAATCATTAGCTATATAACTAGCTGTGTCTTAAGAGGGACCTATACTTGATTTATATTGTTTTGGGACCTATTTAAAAGGTAGAAGTTTGGTATAGTGTACTATTTAGAAAATTAGAGATATGCAGGAATAGTAAACCATAATTCTGTAGTAATAGTTAAATAAGGTAGAATAGCTTAAATAGATTCTTAGATAGTTACATAGAAGTTTGGTGATTTAAGTGTTATATAGATAAGTGTGTAGTGTAGTGTAGAATTAGGTTAAGATAGTTAGATACTCATAATGTCCAGTGGTACAAAGAAACTCTCACTGACCTCTCCAGGACAGCCAAACTTGGTGCAAGTCAATCTAAAGGATCTGCAGAATTTAATTCAAGAGGCTGTTTCCTCTGCAGTGATCCAGGCAATTGAAACAGCCATACAATCAGTGTTACCTGCTGCTGTGAATTCTGCAGCTGAAACAGTTTTACCTGCAATGGTGGCAAAGGTGGCAGAACCAGTCCAAACAAAGACAGATAACCTTACCCAGCAACTTATAGTGCAAACAAAAGAAATTAAAAAGCAGGCATTAGAAAATAAACAAGAAATCGCAAATTTGACCACAGGAGTGGGCATAATACAAAATAAATCCAAAGAGATGGAACAACAAATATACGCTTTAAATAAAGGACATGATGACTTAGAAGATACCCTAATAAAGCTAGAACTAGAAAAAGCAGCCTACACCCTAAGGTTCCAAAATATACCAGAAAAGAAAGACGAAGACCCTAAACAAGAGATGGCGCAATTATTAGCAGACTTTATTGGGGCAGAAAATATAAAAGAAGTATACAATGATATTGCAAGTGTGTTTAGGATGAACTCTGCTTATGCTAAGCAAAACATATTACCTAGAGAACTAATTTCAAGAATTTCAAGAATTACGTGCATCAAATACGATAAAAAAATTAAAAAGAAGGCCCAAAGATAAAACTGTCCCTTTGCAAGTATGTACTAGATTGCAACAGAGAATTAGGACTGAGAAACAGAGAGAAGTGCAAGATGGAGAGCAGTAAATTAAAACCTATTTCAATAAATGTAAATGGTCTCAATGCTCAAAAAAAAGTAGACAAGAGACACATATCAAACAAGCAGATCAAAAGGTTTTGGAGGAAAAAAACCTGGTAAAACTTTCATCTTGGCAGACAAACAGAAGGAAAAAAAAGTTTGGTAACGTATGTTAAAGAATCTCTACACCCAGAACTAATTTATGACTCGGGAGATGGAAGGATTTTACTAGTTCAAGTCCAGAGACAAACTAAAATGATGTTGATAGCTAACATATACACTCCCAACTAGGAACAAAATAAATATTATCACATTGCAAACCTTTGAAGATTTATGTATAATCGGGGACTATAATGCTGTTTTTGATAGGGCAGTAGATAGAAAAAGGCAAATAAGGCAACAAAAACAAGGAAATGAGTTACCTAATGCTTTCCTAAAAATGACAGATGAGATGAAACTGATAGATGCCTGGAGAATTCGAATTTTTTTAAAAAATGGATTTTACCTACTATTCAGCCTGACATAAATCCTGGTCGCGTTTAGATATGGCATGGATTACAGTGCCATTGCTAAGTGATTTATGGGAAGCAGAGATTCTACCTGCAACATTCTCAGGCCACAACCTGTTATTGTTTACTTTCCAGATTTGCCAAAAAGATTTAGATGGTCCATGAATATATGGTTATTGAAAAATGAAAAATTTGTGAGGAGGTTAAAAAAGAGTTTCAAGAATTTTTCCAACATAATATACAGAAGGAAACTCCCATGGACATAGTATGGGACACCTTTAAAATGTTTGCAAGGGGAACTATCCATCAAAACATACGTACTAAGAAACAAAAAAATCGAAATTCTATACAAAAACAAATCAAGGACCAGGAGGAAAAGATGAAAAGACAAGTGTCATCAGAACAGTTAAGGCTCAAAATAAAAAATTTACAACATCAAATGAGCTGTCTTCTTACCCAGGAAATTGCAAAAAAAATTATTTATACAAAGCAAAATTTCTTTGAAAACATGAATAAACCCTCACGATGGTTGGCTTATAGGCTGAGAGAAGAGAAGGAGAAAAGATTCATAAAAACTTTGCAAGATGACCAGGGAGAGGAAAAATACGGTTTGAATGACCTGAAAAAGATTTCAGAAAGCTTTTACAAAAACGTCTATGGCAAATAAGATATCAACAAAGAAAAAATTAAAACCTACCTTAAAAACAACAAAAATAGCAAAACATTTAATGAAGCCCAAAGAAAAATACTTAATGATCCAATTACGATTTGTGAAATATCAGAGTCTATTAGAAAACAAAAGAAACATAAAACTCCCAGCCCCAATGGCATCCCTGCAGAGTTTTATCAAGTTTTTGAAGAACAGTTAATACTTCCGTTCAAACATACTTTGCAAAATACCTTATATAGATAAACTATACCTGACTCCTGGAATGCGGCGTTGATAACACTTATACACAAACAAGACACAGATAAAAAGGAGATTAAAAACTACCATCCAATCACACAGATTACAAAATATATGCATCCATTCTCGCATCCTGACTAAAACAAGTGCTTGAGCAAATTATTCATCAGGCCCAGGCTAGTTTTCTACCCAGAAGACAAATAAAACACAACTTAAGGGTTATTCTGAACATCCTCAAATACTTCGAAGCTCATTCAGAGAAACACATGACTATAATTTTCCTCGACGCTGAGAAAGCATTCGATAATATTAATTGGGACTTTATGATCGAACACTACTTGCTTCACAGTGTGGAGAAAACTTTATTACAATGGTTAGAGCTATATACAATAAACAGCATGCTAGTATTTTTTAATTTTTATTTATATATATATAAAACATCCATAATAAATACAACACTTACACGTCCACAACGATACAACTGCACATAAATAAGTACAATCTTATCTATAGTAGGAATTATGCGAATTAGAAAAAAAAGAGCCGATTAGTAAAATACAAAATTTTGGTATTGTATAGGACATGAATATATCTCTGAATCTGATTGTGTAGCTACAAAATCAAAAAATGGATGCCAGCGTTCTAAGAAGTAGTTCTTTAGGTTGGGGGAGTAGGCTGCTGAGATTTGAGATGCGAGTTTGTCTGCAATCAGTAAGTCCCAGCATTTGGAAAACCATTGTTGCACTGTAGGTATAGTAGGTTGGTTCCATTTTTGTGCAAGTAAAGACTTAGCTGCTGAAAATAAAATGGTTAATAATTCCAGTAACCGTTTTGTCAAGAATAATTTAGACCACATATTTAACAGAATTACTTCTGGTAACAAAGGAATTTCAACACCCACTATTCTGGAGACCCAAACACAATATCTTTCCAAAACGAATTAACAGGGGGGCAACTCCACCAACAATGAAAGAATGTTCCTTTCAGACCACACCCTTTCCAACAAGCAGGTGTGGTTTTAAGTTTACACGGAAACAATCTTTGAGGGGCCCAATACCACCTAGAGTATATTTTAAAAGACTGTTGTTTCACTAGAATGTTGTTGGTTTTAAAGGGATAGGAGTCCCAAAGTTTAAACCAAATCTGCTCAGGCTCTAATATCGAACACTCCTTTTCCCATGAATTCTGAGTTGCAGTCTTAGAGAACCATCTACTGCTATTTAACGTCCTGTAAATAATCGAAATGGTCCCCGTTGTGTTAGGATCTTCATTTAGTATCATTTTTTCAAAATCTGATATAGGTGCATTGAAGTCATTACAACTGCTTAACTTTTCAAATGCATGGTTCAATTGCAATGTATTGAAACCAAGGTAACGTTATCTTGAATTTCCTTTCTAACTGTTCCTGGGACCCAAGTTTACCTTTTATCAACAGATCTCTTATTCTGAACACTTGTTTTTCATGCAAGTTTGCATACTCCAACAACGACCTACCTGGTGGAAACCAAGTCTGGCCCAAAAATGAAATGATTGGGGAAACACCAGGAACTAGAGAAGATCTATATTTTCATAGTGAGATTTTCATAGTGAGATTTATATATGGATTTATCGAAATTGGCTTAGGTCTATGAGATGAAAGATTCCAAATAATTTCACATAAACTATTGGAGGGCCGGACTGACCCCTCCATTTGGACCCAGGTTGTAACAGAATTAGGGTTAGAATAAAAAACCAAAGCTGTCAACTGGGCTGCAGCATAGTAAGCCTCCAATGAGGGTAAACCAAGCCCACCCAACTTCTGAGGTCTGTTCAGCAGTGCAAAGTTCACTCTAGCCTTCTTGTTGTTCCACAAAAACTTCCAGAATAAGGATTTCCAAACTTTAAACTCTTTAACTGGAACTTCCACTGGGAGATTTTGAAATATAAATAAGAATTTAGGCAATAAAAAAAAACTTTAAACATCTCTGTTTTTTCTATTAAAGTTAAATTCAGTTTTTGCCAATGGTGTAGTGTTACTCTGAGGTGTAACGTTAATGAGTTATAATTTTCCTGATAGAGATTAGAGTAATTTAAAGGTATGATTATACCCAAATGCTTCCAGTACTTTAAAACTCTTTTAAAGGGGTAAATAGAAGTTAAATTTATAATTTCAGGTGTAGACATATAAATCAGATAAAGTTCTGACTTTGAGAAATTTATTAAAGAAACCTGATATCTTACTGAAATTTTTGATATGCCGTATTAGCAGCCCAATTGAAACAAGAGGGTTTTGCAAATAAAATACCACGTCATCAGCATATAGACTTAGTTTAGTGTAAACTGAATTGACTGAAATGCCTGCAATCTCAGGTTCCTTTCTCACTGCAAAGGCTAGTGGCTCCAACGACAGAGCAAACAATGCCGGAGACAGAGGGCAGCCCTGTCCCACATGTTAGGTGAAGATCTTGTGACCTATATTGATTGGTGCAAATTTGGGCTATCGGGTCTTTATAGATCGCCCTGATAGCTTGTATAAAGTTTGGACCAAAATTCATATGTTATAATAATTGTAACAAATAAGTTGGTTCAACCCAGTCAAAAGCCTTGTCCGCATCAATAGATAAAATAGCTGAGTTTATTTCTTTTGATTTGCAGTAATTTATAATATTTAAGGATTTACGTATGTTATCTGTTATTGTGCGCCCCGGCATGAAGCCGGCTTGGTCTTTATGGATATATGATGTTATTATTTTGTTTAGACGGGCAGCTATTATTGAAGAAAAAATTTTAAAGTCTGAATTTAAAAGTGATATAGGGCGATAGGAAGCTGGTGACATTTTATTTTTACCTGGTTTATGCAATACTATAAATTTTGCTTCACCCCAGGTTTTAAGTATATTACCTGTAGTTATAACATGATTGATTATTTTTAACAAAAAACCTTCAATTTCTAACTTGAATTTTTTAAAAAATTCTGTAGGAAAGTCATCTAGGCCTGGGATTTTGCTGTTTTTCATTGCTGAAAGGGTTTCAGAAAGTTCCTGAGGTGTAACCTCTTTTTCCAAGAACTCCTTATGTTCGTCTGTCAAATAGTTGTCATACTGGATTGAACTTAGGTAGTTAATAATATCTTCCTGTTGAGGGTTTTTAGTAGAATATAATTCTGAATAAAAATTATAAAAAATAGAGTTAATTTTATTAGGCAAGTTTTGTATGAGACCCTGTGAGTCTCGTAGTGAATAAATTTGAGGAATTCTTCTGGCCTGCTCTTAATTTTAACATTCTTATTGATTTAGGAGTTTTTATAATATATTTCTGTTTTAATAACATGCATTGTCGTTGAATTTGAGATGATTCTAGCAATTCTAATTTTTTTCTTTCCTGATTCAATTTTTGAGAGTTTTTTTGCCACCAAATTCCATATGACGTAACTGCAATTTTTTGATATTATTTTGTAAAGTATTTATTTCTTGCTGTTTTTGTTTCTTATAAAAAGAGGCTGCCGAGATAAGATGACCTCTAGACACTGCCTTAAAAGTGTCCCACAAAATTGGCTGTGCTGTTGGGGTGCCATTATGAATTTCAAAAAATTCTTGCATTTTAGATTTTAAGTTATCACAAATCAGCTCATTCTGTAGTAGAAGTTTATTTATAATAATAATAATCTTTATTGCATTAGCATAAAGCCATAGCAACAGTGCAGTATAAACAACTAACCAGCACTAGATTCAGGCAGATATTAGCAAGTCAAACATTTTAGAAGGATAAAGGACCAGAGTCATGCCCCCCCGCGCCCCCCAAAGGAAAAAGGGAAAAAGGAAACACTTAAAATTATCAGTTTGTATGTGGTCAGCAGCTATCAGGGGTGAACTAATTAGATTCGGGTAAATTTACATTCCTGATCACTACAGCTAAAAAGGAGGCCACTTTAGCCGTGATTTGTTTGTCAGTAGTATTATCAGAGAGTAGCACTGAGACTACCCAAGGGAGGGAAGGGAGTTTTTCTTTTCTCAGAATAGGAGTAATATCTCTCTCTCTTTCCTTGTTCCACTTGGGACAGAGAAGCATTATGTGGTCCATAGTTTCTATCATCTTTTGTCCGCAATCACACAGTCGTTCCGAAAATGGAAGTCCCGAAAAACGGCCAAAAAGCACCTTAGAGGGGAAAGAGTTAAGTCTCGCCAGGGTGAAAGCGCGACGTTGTCTTGGGATCTTAAGAGTATAGCAATATGTCGGAATCGTCTCGGGGGGGGGCAAGACCCAATGATAAACCCGAGCAAGTACGTCGGGCTCTTTGAAAGGTGCTACTGAAGTCAAGTTCCTTTAATTTCAATTTAATTTCTCTGAACAGCTCATTAGGTAGTGGGGTTGATATATCAATCCCCAAGGTTTTTAGTTTCTGTTTGATTAACTTGGATCGGCTGCTCTTGTAGGTGTCATGGGGAATTAAATGTGAGAAACCCGCTTTGTTTGTGCTGCCCCCCTGAACATCCTTCTTCATGAACAGCTTAAAAGTTGCGAGCCAGGCTCTCTGTTCAATTGATGGGTGAGCAAATTCAACCCTGAGTGCAGTTCCCGCTACGCATCTAGGAACTGCCGCAATTTCCCTCAGAAAGGTGTGTAAGGGAGAATCAAGGGTTTCAGATACTCCTTCAATCCACATTGCACACCCATAAAGAATCTGCGGGATAGCCTTGGCATTGAATTAAAAGTGATGGCCAGGTAGCTAAAGGAGGGGACTCTCTCCAAGGCCCCGCCCAATACGCTTATCTTAGGTCCATTGTGGAATGTTCTGGAAAATATAAGGACCTTTGACTTGGAATAGTTAACTTTAAGGTCCTCTTTATTGCAGTATGTAATAAATGCGTTTATTACTGATTTTAAGCCCAGTTCTGTTTTGGAGAGAAGAACGGCATCATCTGCGTACAGAAGGATTGAAATTGGTGTATTTGCCATAAAAGGGGGGTGTTTGGCCTCGGATTTCACAAATGGGATCATATCATTGATAAATAGATTGAATAAAGCTGGGGCGAGCAAGCAGCCTTGTTTCACTCCCTTGTTAGTTTGAAAACTTGCAGTAAGTTGGCCTTGCCAATTGTATCTAATTTGGGTGGAGGTATCGGTGTATAAGTTCATAATTAAAGATAGTAACCTTCTGTCTATTGTAGTTTCTGTCAGTTTGCACCATAGTCTGCCACGATTGATGGAATCGAAAGCAGTCTTCAGATCCATGAAGGCCGTATACAGTTTCCCGCCTGGGGAAGCCAAATACTTGCTCGCTAAATGATGTAAAACAAGGGCGTGATCCATGGTTGAAGCCCCTTTGCAGAAACCTATCTGTTCTGGGAGGAGAATCGCCTCCTGATAAATCCAATCCGTTAATCTCTCAAGGAGCTATGCTGCATATATTTTCCCTGGAATAGAGAGTAAGCTTATGGGTCGGTAATTGTGAGGGTCAGCTCTATTGCCTTTCTTGTAGATTGGAACTATAATTGAACGCTTCCACTCAGTTGGTATAACACCAGAACTATTTATTAGTGAAAAGATGGGAGCTAAACAGAAGCCCCACCAAGTAGGGTTCATCAAAAATAATTCCGGAGGAATGAAGTCCGGCCCAGGAGCTTTTCCCCTTTTCAGATGTTTTATTATATTAGTTATTTGGATGGGGGAAACCGCTGGCCAACTTCCCATATTCTCAGCTAAAAGTCGGGGTTCTGTATTATTGGATGATGTAGATACCATTGGACTTTGAAGGAGGGCATTATAATGGGCTATCCACTGAGATGTGGTTATATCTGTCTGGTGGTGTGAGGGAAGAGAAGAGTTTTTAATTAGGTTCCAAAAGAGCTTATGGTCATTATTTGCTATCGCTAGATGTAGGGCTGACCAGTCTTTTTGAGAAGTTAGCTCTTTCTTAAATTTAATAGTCTTCTTATACTCTTGTTTAAGTGATCTAATCTTTTCTACGTCCTTCTGAAGACCTGTCTTTTTAGTTGTTGTGTACTGTAGTCTAATTGCTCTTTTCAATTCCCTACAGTTCTCATCATACCAGCTGTTGCTCTTTAGTATGGGTGTAAACTCTTCTTTTCCCTGGACTCCCCTTTCCACAGAGCAAAGAGATGATAGATTCCTCATTAATGTTCCATAATGTTCCAGCCCTGTTACAATATCGCCTACAAGGCAATATTGAGTCATATCTGCCTCGATGTTTCCCCGATTAAGGATCTCGTGTATTTGGGACTCAATCTCTTGAGACCATTTAATAGGTTTCTTGGCTAAAGTTCGCTCTTGAAATCCCAAAGTGTTGTGAATGGGAATAGCCCGCAGCTGAAAAGTGGCTCCAAAAGTCAGAGGGAGATGATCTCCCCCTAAATATTCACCTACTTCCATGTTAGTGACTTGAGAGTATATACTTGGGGACACCAGCAAATGATCTACAATGCTGAGTCCATTAGAAGTAAAGCACGTGTAGCAACCCGAGCACTTTGGGTTGATAGTACCATTCAGGAAAACAAGGTTCGACGTGACTGCTAATGCCATCAAATGTCTGCCAGCTAGGTTAGTTTTGTGATCTCTGGAGCTTCTGGAAAACCAGGGCAAGGGCAGTGTTAAATCAGATGATCCTAACACCTCTGGGAGCAGAACCTTGTCATTGCCACCTATTCGCGCATTAAAGTCTCCTAATAATAAGACCAACGCATTGGGGTATTTAATAAGGGATTGGCCTACCTGATCAGCAAAGTCATCCCATATTAACTGGACTTTAGAATTATCCTCTGCAGGTGGAACATATGCTGTGAGAATCAGGAGGGGATCCACAAAATAACTAGACCATATACAAACCGCTAACAGTACAGGAGAAGCTATGATTACTTCACTCTTAGACACTTCCAGATTCCTAGAAACAAGACAGGTAAGACCAGATTCGGTCTGCCTTTACCCTTGCATTTTATCGCTGGGGCCGAAAAGGACCAGTAATTCAACAGGTTAATTTGGTCTTGGGCCCATGTTTCTTGTAGGGATACAATGTGGAAGTGGCTTAACACTTTTAAAATATGGGGGTCACTGCTCTTGCTTTTCCATTCATTTGCATTCCAGGACAGGACCCTGAGTGTTGTGGGGTGAAGTTTATTTAAACGCCACTGAAAACCTCTACCATCATCCTGTTGTTTTGCAATTGTACAAGAAACATTAAAATGATCTGAAAGAAGGTGTGTGCCTATATCCGCTGAAACTATATTCTGAATAAACTTTTTAGATGAAAGAACAAAATCAATTTGAGTATATACGTTATGTCTAGAGGAGGAGTAGGTATACTGTTGAACACCCGGGTTAAACGTCCTCCAGACATCCGCTAAATTGTAAAAATGAAAAATATCTTGTAGTTGGGTAATTTTCCGCTTTTTCTTACTTAGTACTTTTGTCTTATGTGTTTTGTATGTTTTATCCAGCTTCAGGTCTACTATATAATTTAAATCTCCACCAATCAAAATTTCACCCTCTTTAAAATCCATTAATGTTTCTAGGGTTTTACGAAGAAAATTTAGTTGGTCTACATTAGGGGCGTAAATGGAAGCAATTGTGATAGATTCACTCCAGAGTTCACCCTTGATGAACACAAATCTACCTTTAGGGTCTTCCAAAGAGTTTTTATGTTGGAAAGGGACATTTTCTGAAATTAAGATTGCTGTACCCCTGGCCTTAGAGGATCCAGGGGCCTGATGATGTTGAACAAACCATTTAGATTTTAAGACTTGGGGAAGGGCTGATTTTTTATGAGTTTCTTGTATACAAAGGATATTAATCCTTTCCTTTGAGCAAAAATTGTACGCGTTGTGCACCTTAACAATGTTGTTTAAGCCTCTGGCATTCCAAGAGGCAAAAGTAAGGTGTTGAGTCATTTAACTCTTAAAAAATTCAAAATAAAATAATAGCCTCTAAAAACCTATAAAGGAAAAAGAAAAAGAAGAAGGGGAACTATTATAGAAAAATCCTCTTACTCCTATCACTGTTAGGATCCGTATTACTAATTTGTATATCCAAGACCTTTATTACTTACTAACAGTGAATGAGTCAAAACAGAACACAATGATTAGTGTCCCCCCACAAAAAAAACAAAAAACAATGGGGGGAAAACCAAAAAAGGGGGGAAGACAAAAAAGATCCTCAACCCCTCCCTCCTATAAAATAGTTAAATCATTTGATTACCATAATCCACCTAAGAGGAAAAACCTCAGTTATAATAATCTGATCAAATATAGTAATAATAGAAGAAGGAAGGAAGGAAGGAAGGAAGGAAGGAAGGAAGGAAGGAAGGAAGGAAGGAAGGAAGGAAGGAAGGAAGGAAGGAAGGAAGGAAGAAAAAAAAATGCCTCCACTCTAGTTCTCTTTATCTATAGGAGTAGCTGCCAAACGCTTCCTCTTCTTTAAATTTCCTGCTGACTCTGGTTCCAATCTTTCATTCCTTTGGACTGCTTGCAGGAGCCTTTTCCCTGTTGCATCATCAAAGGCTGAAAAAGATTTTCCTTGATAGTAAACTGCTAGTCTTTCTGAAGGGAGCCAGGTATATCTGGTATTAGCCTCTCTCAGAGCATTAGCTGTTTCTTTAAGATCTTTACGTCTTTGGAGTGCCTCTGCAGGTAAGTCAGGGAAAACCATGACTGATGTCAATTTCCCACTACTTGCTGCATGGCCACATTTTGGCCTGCAGCTTTACCCAATTTCACCTGCGTCTTCTCGATCCTCTTTTTGAGGATCGAGAAGACACAGGGGAAATCGGATGAAGCTGCAGGGCAAAATGCAGCCGTGCAGCAAGTAGTGGGAAATTGACATGAGTCTCTTTGAAGAGGCAAGGAGCCCTTTTCTCTTGCTAGTCTCAAAATATTCTTCCTAATATTTCTGTCTCCAAACATAGCAATAATGTCCCTTGCTATTATCCTTTTGGATTTCGCAGGCTCATTTCTTCCAATTCTAAAGGCTGAAGAGATAAAAGAAGGTGACTTCTCCTTTAAATGCAACAGTGAGGTAAGCCAGTCCATTAAAAAACTAGGTAATTCTTCTGGTAAACAAATATTATCAGGTATTCCACGGAATTTTAAATTTCCACTCCTCTGAGATGATTCCAGGTGGATCAATTTGTCTTGATGCTGTTGTAATGTAACTTGCAAAGAACTAATTTCATCAGCATTCTGAAGTGCCATGTCCTTAGCTTCCTGAGTATTATTGGCTGCAAGGTCAAGCTTTGCTGTAATCTCTTGCAGTTGATTAGAAATTGGAGTAAACATCATAGCCATCTTATCTGTCAGACGTTCTAAGGCTGTGTTTAGTACTTTTTCAGATACCATTCTGTCCTCATTAGCAGGAGTTTCTCTAATTTCAATAGAGTTTATAGAGTCTGTAGAGGTGAAAGTAACCACCTTCCCACCCTCAGGGCTTGTTGATAAGTCTTCCTGCACCAGTGAGGCTTCTTTTGAAATGAAATATGCACTTACTGTGTTTGCTGGTTTTCCTTCTTGTCGACTTTTGTTCTTCCTTATTACAGGAAGTGTTCTTTGAACTCTAAGCATGATTTTTCCGCAGAAATAGAGCCAAAATGTTGGAGGTTAGGGCAGAGCTCCGTAGCTAGCCTGCTATCATGAAGGCAGCCAACCGGAACTTTTCAGAATGCTAGTATTTTGATCAATGGGGCTTAACAAAAAAGATCAACATTTATAAAGGTACCTGGCAAGGCTGCTCTCTTTGCCCTTACTTTTTATTTTTACTTTGGAAATTTTGTTCAAAATGATAAGGAATGAAAATCAAATTACAGGTTTAAAAGTGAAAGGTGAAGAATTTAAAGTACAAATTTTTGCAGATGATCTTGTGCCAATATTACAAGAGCCGCTACAATCTATGCCACATTTACTAAAGTCACTCCATGATTATGGGCATTTAGCACGATTTAGAATCAACCCCAAGAAAACCAAAATAATGACCAAAAATTGTACTCCAGAACAAAGTCATCAACTACAAAAGCTATCAGGATTTGAAGTCCAGAAGAAGATAAAATATCTTGGTGTATACATTACAAATAGATGTAGTTCATTATTCCAAGATAACTATTCAGAACTTCTCTCCAAAATTAAAAGGGACTTAGATAAATGGAAGGATATGCAACTCTCCTTAATGGGAAGGATTGCAGTGCTTAAAATGAATGTATTGCCAAAAGTACTGTTCCTGTTTCAAACTATACCTATGCTGAAAAACCAATTATATTTTAAAGATCTAAAAAAGATTGCAAAAAAAAAATCCAGCAATTAAAAAGACCAAGAGTTAAACTAAAAGCACTTCAGGACAGGAAAAATTGAGGAGGGCTTGCACTACCTGAATGGCGTTCTTATTACCAAGCTGCAGCGTTGACCTGGATTAGAGAATGGATTACCCTTCAAAATACCAGACTTTTGAAATTAGAGGGTCATAATCTGCTATTGGGCTGGTATGCCTTTTTGTGGTATGCTAAACAAGACATACATTGAAAACATTTATTGAAAACTTGGGTAGAGATTAAAAGATTTTTCTATACTAAAATTCCAAAATGGGTTGCTCCTTTGGAAGCATTCATTAACCTTAACTTGTTGACCAAAAACCTAATGGGTAGATATGGGGATTTACTAGATGACAAGAACGAACTTTAAACCCAGAATAGGTTGCAGGAACAAAATTTGACCCTATCTTGGTGGGAACGGAATCAATTAGAATCTAGATACACCAAAGACAGAAAGAATGGTTTTTATGAAAAACAGACTGAGCTATATAAAATCCTACTAACTACAGAAGACAAACCCATAAAAAAACCTGTACACAGTTTTATTAGATTTTAAGATGCATGGTGAAATGGTCAAGGCTCCCATGATTGCATGGGCCAAAAATTTTGGATATAACATCAAGTTAGATAAATGGAACCAAGTTTGGAAAACTACTATAAAATATCTTAAAGCAGTACCTCTTAAAGAAAACTTTTATAAGATGCTGTATAGATGGTACTTGACACCTGATAGGTTGGCTAAATATTATCCCAACATGTCCAACTTATGCTGGAAGTGTAAAGAAAATGTTGGTTCCTTCTACCATACTTGGTGCTCCTGTGACAAGGTTAGGAAATTCTGGGTTGGGGTCCATAGATTGATAAAACAATTACTGGGAATTAATGTATCTTTTAAACCAGAATGGTTTTTGTTAAATGTAATGCCTGAAAAAGTTCAATGGACAGACTGTTATATGATTACTCATATAGTAACTGCTGCCAGACTATTTTTTGCCAGCATGTGGTAACAAGAAGACATACCTACAAAAGGTCATATAACTCATAAATTAATGGACTTAGCAGAAATGGATAATTTAACTATATTACTTCAAGGAAAAACAGATAGTATATTCAAAAATGTATGGTCAATATTCTATGTGTGGATGGAGAACAATATTAACTAACAAACACAATAATTTTACAAATTTCTTCTCAATAACTAAGGGTAACTGTAAATAACATTAGGAAAACACAAGTGGAGACCCGCAAGAAACTTGCGGGATAGTCATCCCATTCCTCACACCTTTGCTTCCTCCCCTCTACCCTTACCTATCTCACACTCTTTCTCCCTTCTGGGGGTGGAGGCATAGACTCCACCCTCCAAAGCAGCCATTTTATCCAGGGGAACTGATCTCTGTCACCCGGACAACAGTTGTAATTCTAGGTGATCTCCAGTCCTCACCCAAAGGCTGGCAATGGTAGTTCTCATGGAGGAAATGGCTGGTTTGGAGGGTGGAGTCTATGGCATTATACCGGTCTGAAGTTCCTCCCCTCCTCAAACCCCACCATCCCCAGGATCCACCCCTTAAATGTCCAGGAGTTTCCCAATCCAGAGTTGGCAGCCCTATTTCCTTCCCACCCAACAGCCAACTTAACCTTTATCTGCCTTTATCTGTCTTCCACTTTTCGTCTCCACCCCCTCCCCCACAGCTTCTACCAAGGAAAATTATAGTCTTTCTCCACAGTGGGGACCAAAGCAGCTTACATTATTCTCACCTCCTTTTTATCTGCACAACAACCCTGTGAGGTTGGTTAGGCTGAAAGTATGTGACTGGTCCAAAATCACCCAGTCAGCTTCCACCGCAATATGGGGATCTGAACCTGGGTCTTGCAGACCTATTCTGAGGCTCTAACTGCTGCATCACTGCTGGCTTTCATAGGGTGGCTGCTGAACAGCAGCAAGCAGCCAGGCCAAGTTGAGTCATGCAAATTAGGTGGTATCAAGTCACCCAGAGGGTGCTGCCTAGGTATGCCAGCCTCCAGGTGGGATCTGGGGATCCCCTGGAATTACTGCTCAGCTCCAGACTACTGAGATAACGTCCCCTGGAGAAAATTGATGCTTTGGAGGGTGGACTCTAGGGCATTGTACCCCACTGAGGTCCCTGTCCTCCCCAGACTCCATCCCCAAATCTCCAGGAGTTTCCAGACCTGGAGCTGGCAACCCCACTACCCCATCCCCTGCCAGTGCCCGTGGGGGACCTGGCAACCCTAGACTGCTGCCAGGCCTAGGGTTGGCAACCTCCAAGTGGGGCCTGGAGAGTGAACTCCAGAGATCTGTGAACAACAGAGATCTGTCTCCCTGGAGAAAATGGCTGCTTTGGAGGGTGGACTCTGTGGCATGATGCCCAGCTGAGGCCCCTCCCTTCCCCAAATCCTGCCCTCCTTGCACTCCACCCCAAAACCTCTAGGAATCCCCCAGCCTGGCCCCAAGGCTCCCTCCCTGCCTCCAAGGCCGAAAGAGGCCTGGAAAGAAAGGGACCTTCCCCCCACCCTTTTACTGACAGAGCCAGTCAGAAGCCTCCCCCGCCCCCCCCCCAACGTTCTAATCTCTCACCGTTGATGCCTGGAGTCAGGTCCCTGCAGAGGCCATTTCAAAAGGCTTTTGGGGGGGAATTCAACTGTCCCTGAAGGGATTTCCTCACTGTTTGGATTTTTCTACAAACCCAGGAAGTCTACTGACTATGTAGGAAAAGCTGTTGGGGGAGAGGGAGGCCCCTGTTGGAGGGAATAGGTATCCGCACAGAAAAAAAAAAGTCTGGAATTAGAATAAGGATGTCTCGAGTGGGAAGACGATGGGTTGGAAACCTTTTTATGTTTGTATTAGTTCACTGTTGTTTTGTCTGTGTGTATTTCTTCTTACAATTGAGTTGAAAATTAATAAAGAATCTGGAATAATAAAAAGTCTACTTTGCACTGTTAGGGACAGGATCCAGATGCAACCAAGCAGAAAAAGAAAGTGCAGGATCCTAAGCAGAAGCACCCTGAGGTTCAAAAACTCTCTCCAAGATTCTTCCCCCATTTTATCTGTCTCCAAACAAGCACTCGTGCTGGAACAGTTCTTCTAGCTATGGGGTTTAGTAGATGGTACCTGGGCTCTTTTGCACACAGCCCTCATCTCTGGCGGTCTGTGTCTCCTTCAGCAGAGGAAGAAAAGTTAAGAGGGTTTTAGCACACTAACAGCTACCCCAAACACAGCCCCCTAGTACACATACCGTGGATGAACTGAGACTGGAGATCAAAGAACTGGTGCTCATCACTTTATTCTGGAGACCCATCATATTGGTCCTTGGAGGGGATGAACCTGAAGCTCCTCCCCTGCCATCTTCCTGGCTTCCATTACTCTGGGGCTGCACGAGGAGGGGAAAGCAGGGGAAGTCATGCTGCACGAATGGAAAGCTCTTCCATTCACAGAAATTACTGGTAGATCCAAACCACCCGCCAAATCAGTCTGATCGACCGCATCAGTCATTTTATAAAAAGTTATTTTGTAAAAAGCCATGCAGTTTCACAGTCTGCTCTATGTTATGGCATGCACAAAATAAGGGATGATCAGTGTATTATATATACAGAGATACCGGTCTATAAAGCAGCAGTGTTTGCTGTTGTCAACAACGTTTTGTATCCTCCCCCCTCCCAAGCCACCCCATTAGAGGGGCCACTCTTATTCTCATTTTTCAGATTGGAAAACAAGGGTGAGAAATAGCCATTCAGTCTGTTATCTTGACTTGCAGTTACCCCACCTATCACATTTTTTATCCCTCCAAGGAGCTTGGGGTGGCTTACATTGTTCGCCCCACCCCCATATTATCCACACAACAATCCTGTGAGGTAGGTTAAGTGGAGAGTATGTGACTGGCCCAAGGTCTCCCTAAGGGCTTCATGGTTGAGCAGGGATTCAAACCCAGGTTTTCCCAGTTCTAGTCTAACCACCATGCCATACTAGATTTCTCAATTTTGACAGAAGGTATGCCTGTATTGGGCTGCCTAGCAATATTCCTACCTGCACTGAAACCAAGATGGCTGGCTGTGCGTGGGTCTGCTGTCTCTCGTCTTCCTCAGTCTCTGAACTCAGGCTACTGAAGGAGTCACTTTTCACGGCTGCAAAGATGGAGAGGGTAAATGCAGCTGAGTAACAGATGGTAGAAGACCTGCCAAAGCATGCATCATTGTACTGCAATTTTTGATTCATCCACAGTTTACGAGCAGGGTTGTATGTATGATGCACCTACATGACTATCTTCTATACACCAATGAAAAGGTTTTTTAAAATTATTCCCTGACTGACATAGTCACAAAAAATGAGGGGGGTGGGGTTGCTGCTCACTGTTTTGGCACTGACTGCTCTCAAACCTGCTGTTTTGTGCCCTTCACAGCAGGTCCTTGCCTTTTTCTGCTGGCTGCAGATGAGGCGCTATCCTCATCACTGCTGGACAAGGTGCTATCCAGGATTTTGGGTGGGGTGCCCAACTGAAGGGCCTGAGGGTGTTTCAGATGCTTAGCTTCTTCTTTCTTGGGGGTTTCCAACCCCTTTCACTCTGGAGCCTAGATTGCGGTTGGAGTGAAGATTGCGGGGCAGGAAGGAGCATAATGGCCTGGCTCTCCGCAGTGCAGGCAGAGCCCATTTCATCCTCTGCTCACATAGTGGCTCCTTCGGTTTGGGTCGCTGAGTTTTCGCTGGGGCCCCAGGTATCTTGGGAAGAGCCTTCGGGGTATGCATGTGGATCATATGGAGCCTATTCTCGGCATCCCCAGCTTCTCTTATCCATCCTGCCAATGACACTGGGTTCACACTCCAGAGTACAGTCTCCAAAATTTGGTGATTTAGCCCCAGCTAGTACTGTTCCACCAGCACGGGTTCCAGCCAGCCCTGGATCTTAGCCGCATACAGCTTGAACTCATCTGAGTATTCACATACTAACTGAGATCCTTGCTTGAGCTCCCGGATACTGGTGCAGGCCTTTTTGGATTCCCTGGGGTCTTTGTACTGCCTCCGCAGCACCCACATAAATGCTTGTACATCTCTAAGCTCAGGGCCTTGCAGGTTGTGCAGCCCCACATACCAGTGAGCTGCCTGCTCCCTCACCTTAGACTTGATATAGTCCACTCAGTGCTTGTCTGTTGGGAAGGTGTGGCCCCAGCCCCGGAGGAACTTGCACACCTGTAGCAGGAAAAAGGCCAACTTCTCCAGGTCATCGTCAAATGTAGCATCCAGGAGCTCCTTCGGGCACTCAAGTCCGGGGACTGGGAGCCCCACTGGCCCAGCAGGTAGTGGTCCCATGGAAGCACCTGCTCCAACAGGACCTGCTGGTGCTGGCGGTTGGCTGGGCTCCACCGCTGGGGCTGGCCTGGCAGTGGCTGCTGTGGCGGGGTCAGTTGTGCCGGTCCTCCTGGTGGGACAACTGGGCCGGCAGGATGTTGCAGGCATAACTTGTGTGGCACCGTTTGTACAATCATGCGAGGGAGGTCGAGGAACATCTCGTGCATTCTCCCTCCGGAGGTCCTCCTGCTGGACCTGAAACTGGAAGCTCATCTGCTGCTGCATCTGATCTTCAGTGTCACCACCATATCTCCCTGTGTCTTGTACGCTCTCCACAGCAGGAAGGTAATCATAGCAGCTAGCCCCCCCCCCCCGGACAGGGGGTGGTTATCCACAACTGTCTCGTGGTCATGGACATACGGGCCCACAAATAAGGATTGTATCCAGGCCTCTCCAAGCCGTACACATCCGCTCCCCCACTCGCCCTGCCACTCGGGATACTGGTGATGGGGAGCCTCGTCATCACCAGGATTTCCTCAGCTGAGGTAACTGGAACTTCCCCGTTCTCTTCGCCACTCATGGTGAGGTGCGAGGTTCAGGGGCAAAAAGGATTCCTGACACTCTTCAGAGTCCTGCAACAATCAGTCCCAACAACTTTCTTTCCAAAGTTTATTGGAGTCAGTAAAGGAAACTCATCTGCACATACATTCAGTGTCAGAAATGAAAGTAAATGCGGGTGCTGAATAATATACAAGATTCAAAGGGGTCAGGGGGATAGACCAGAGACAATCAGAATAACTGCAAAAGCCCACCTAAGCTACTGGCTAAGAATTCCCAGAGAATAGCGTAACAAGGCACCAAGGTCACAGGCCTAAGCTGCAAGAAGATAAGGAGGCAAGGAGAATCAAAACTTAACATTCCAAGTCAGGCATAGACAGAGACAATGTACCCACGGCAGCTGCATAGCTAATATGCATACAGTTTATGAGCTCTCCAATTAACTGCCCATGGCAGCTGGACAACAGGGATCACCTTGCCCATAAAAGATAGCATCACCCCAGAGCAAACACCATAGGCGAGCCCACTGCAGTCTCAGCAGAATAGCCAGTTTAGCATTTTGGCCTCAGGGGCAAAAAGGCTTTGGTTAGCGGGGGGGGGGATTTAAAGCCAAAAGAGAGACCAGGCTGAGATCCTGGCCTTTTGCCATGAAAATAGATTATACACCACCATTCCTTTAAATGCTGATGCACAAAATAAGACAAACACTAGAATCTTCTATGTATTTCTGTTTACCTGTCTTGGTCTCAGCCACCTGTTCAAGGGACTGGGTTCCATCCTGCAGAGACAAAACAGCCATCTAGAGAGACCTGCATGTCGGCTCCTCACACAACTGTATTCCAATTTATATTTGTATATGCAAATCATACCTATTACCACTCCTCCCCCCAAATCCCTTCAGAACAAAGAGCAGTACAACCAAAGCAGTGTGTCAAAGTCGCATGGATTCAGTAGCAAAGAATGAATGGGGGCTCTGAGCCTCCCAGAACATTTGCATCTTGAAAGCTTCCACTATGAACATGACAATCATGAAAATGAAGTCCACCCTCCCTCCCCCTCACATAGAGTTAGGAAGCCATGCTCTCGAGAGGAGGAGTTGGGAAGAATATTAAAGGCTGTGCATCCCAAGGTTTCAGTATATAGGGAGCCACCTTCAGGAGTGAGGCCAGCAATGTTGTGCTCACTGTTGCCCATGCCATGTTTGATTTAATACCAGCGCCACCCTGCATACTTGCCAGCAATGAGCAGATGGGCTGGCACAGCAGGAAAATCCAAGCCACATTTGGGGTCCAAGGCTATTGAGACCCAAAGAGAGCTGCTCGAGGCCAATTCAGGCCCTGCTCAAAACCACACATGCAGCTGCTTGTGGCTGCTAAGCAAACTCACCTGCGGATCTTTGGACCAAGTCAGTGAAGGAACTCCTTTGCTGGGAAGCCTACAGGGCAACAGAAACACGGTTACTCTTTCATGGCAAGGCAATGAATAAATGAGTGGGGAGCATGCTCTGTTTTTCCTCCCAGGAACAATTTCACAACAAATATTAAAAGCAGAACAGAGTGTCAGGTAACCCTGCCATAAGGGTGAAGGGAGGGGTGGAGGTGCCAGAGGGTCTGCCTGTGTATTGTCTGGTATGTGGGGAGGTGCCGGAGTTGCCTGGGCAACGCAGAAATTCACAGCCCGGGTTATCTCCAGATGGGCCAAATGGCCTTGAGTGCCAGGCTGTTTTCTTCTTCTCTTTTCTTGTGAGAACAGCTAGGCCATTGAAATTTACAGCTTTTAGAAATGTAGCACTTTTCGCTTTCCCGTGCGCGGGCTCTTTAGCTATTGGTAGAATGCAGGGGGGGCTTTACTTCAGGAGGGTATATCCAGAGATGTTTTTTTGAATAGGTCATTCCTGACAAGAGAATGTTACCGTGCCTTTAGAACTGCAGTATAATAAACACTATCTTCTCATGAGGCCTGGTGTTTGACTGACTTTCTGAAGCGCCTGACACAGAGAAAGCCCAGCAAGAAGCGAAAATCATAAGAAATCCTACAGAACGACCTTCTCTTCATATCTAAATGGCAGAGATTCTGGCAATTCCTAGAGAGGTATGAAATCACTTCCAGGGTTTCCCTGGAAGTACTGACATGTCATAGGCCCCATGGCTATTTTTTAATTTTATTTTGCTCCTGCCACTGCTCAGAGTGGCAGCCAAAAACGGGATCAAGGGATCCCAACACCTCTAGCGAGGGACTGGCAATCCTACACAGAGTCTACCCTCTAAGGCTGCCATTTTCTCTCCTGTCTGAAGATCAGTTGTCATTCTGGGCAAAGTCCAGACCCCAACTGGAAATGGACAACCCTAATCCCAGAGATAGAGTTCCATCACCAAAAAGACCCTGCAAGCAGCCTCAGGTCAGGGGCACCCAGAGCAGGATCTCTGACAACAAGGAAAGCAAACAGGTAGATTTGTACAAGAGAAGACCACTCCTCTACTGATGTTGTGATCTGTCTGCAACACAATAAGAAGCCAGTTAGGTGGTCAATGGTTAGGTTTTCAAAAACAAAATCCAATCCTTCTAGTAGTTTTAATTTAACAGGGGTGAATGGCCTCCCTTATAGGGTTTTTGTAAGTATTCCTAAGACAAAAAGGGGTTCAAAGTACTTCAGTTATTGTTCCCTAGAAGCCCTCACTGACAATTTCTCCAGCATCCACTGCAGGTTTGCTGAGGCTAATCTGTTTCCATACAAAGACAATTCTCTATGTGGCTCTTTTTCGGAGGCATTTGCTGTGTCAACAGAGTGTCCACACACTGCTTTTCCCTGCATTTTCCTTGCCATAGCTCCCTGAAGCCAGAAGCCTTATTTAAAAGGGGAGGGGTTTGTGTGTCTGGACCAGGGGTCTTTCCCACCATAGAGAACAATGGAGGGAATAGGGGCAACCTGTTTGGGGGCCCATAGAATTGGACCTCCTGGTCCAATGTACCTGAAACTTGGTGGGTATCTTGGGGAGAGGCTCCATCAGCGATCATGTGAGTTTGGAGCCTCTCCCTCGAATCCCCTCCCCTCCATCCCCCAGAATATACCCTATGTTTTCACCATTGACTTCAATGGCCCATAGGATATAATGGGGCCGAATTGACGCCGAATTTCTTTCATTCCCTCCTTTCCTTCTCTCTTTTTCCTCTTTCCCTCCTTCTTCTCTCTTTCTTTCTTTCCCACCTTCTTCTCTTCTCTTTTTTCCTCCTTTCCCTGTTTCCCTCCTTCTTCCCTCTCTTTCTTTCCCTCCTTCTTTCCTTCTCTTTCTTTCCCTCTTTACTTCCTTCTTTCCTCCTTCTGTGGCCCAACTCTCATGAGAAGAAGTTTAAACTTTAAACCCCTTTTCTCTTAGCTCCCCCACCCAGACCAGCTGGGGAAGGGAAGGGGAGGCTTTTGAAGATGCCTCCCCCCCTTTTGCTTCCTCTTCTGACATAACTTCTGGTGATGTCAGGGGGCGTGGCATATGCTAATAGCCTAATAGCTCATTAGCATACCATATGCTAATGAGCTCCTGCAGCTGTTTTTCTATGAAAAGACCCCTGGTCTGGACTGTTATCACATTACAACTTTATAGCAGTCTGTTGATATAATCTAATAGTTTCTAATTTTTTTAAAGTAAGTCTCTAGTGCTTTTCTTTGTGGAATTTTAAAAAGAAAGGTGCAGCCTGTTTCAGTTACTGACCTTTCTAACCAAAAAACACCAGCCTCCCTTCCCCACCCAAACATCAAAGTGTCTCACCTGTCCACAGCATCCTGGATGTCAAAGATGTTCTCCTTCTCCTCCCCTGCAGAAGGCTCCCTGATTGGCTCCAGATCTCCCAGGCTTCCCGGTTGCTTTGGTCCCCATTCAAACGCTTTGGTACAGAGGAAACCCCTTTCAGACCATATAATCTCATTATATTTTTTAAAAAATCCACAGCATCACAAAAGTCACCATTAGCCATCACAGCTACATAGGCAGGGGCTGGTCTGGGCTCATCAAGGGCGGACACATGTTTAGGAGCTCCGAGCATCTTAGCCCTTTCCTATATTTTTACTGACTGTTTTTCCCCTAGTCAAAGTACCTTCTTGTAGGGAGAGTACTTGCAAGAGACTTTTCAACCCAACAGGAGAGGGTGGCAGCCCTTTTCTGTACTGTAGGTTTGTCTCTGAAGCAGAAAGTGCAAGGAAATCAGACGAGACTTTTCTTCTCGCCGGAGCACCAGAAGAGCTCACAAGAACTGAAGGAGTTCAGCATTACTACTCAAAAGGAGGAAAGAAAGAACAAACTAACGAAGCTAAGTGTTAAAAATTAATTTCATCTCTAAGGGTGGAGGGGGAACTATAAACATAACGAGAAATGAAAGTACATGATAAGAGAGAAAGCCCAATTTAAAAAGGAGACATAACGTCACAGTTCTGTGGAGAGCATTTGATTTTTGTAACTAGCGGCCAAGGAAAGGAAGAAAGCTCACTTAAGCCTTGAATGAAAATAATGATGTTAAATGATTTACCTTGTTTGGTGTTGGAAAAATAGAAGCTACATAAATTGTTTCTTGTTGGTGTTCTGTCTCTTTAAGCAGATCGTCTTCAGGCACTTTCAAGCAGAGAGATGACACAGACGACGCGAGAGAGCAGATAGCACAGACATCAGAAGGGGAAAGGAGGTGTGTTTTATCTGACGTAATTAGCATAACAAAATACAGAAGTGGAGAGGAGCAGGCTGTGCGATTGTCTTGCTAAATGCAGTAATTGACTACAGAGCCACTACAGTACGCAGGGAGACAGGAGATGACAACTATTTTGAACTCTTTTAAAGGGACAGAACAAATACTGTTTAAAAACCAAAGAAATACTGAAGGGAAATAACGGAGTGTTTTTACTAGATACCTGGAATAGTATCAATACCTTGTGGGGCTGTCAGTATAACAATTACTAACTATTCTACTCTCAGTTAATCCAAAGAAATACTTAGTAAATACCTAGTAAAAGAAAGGATTCACTTAGAGATTAGTAGAGCATATTGGTAATAAGGAAAGGTTGAAAAACCCTTATACTAGACTGAGAAAGGAAAATTAAGGAGACATATACATAGCTTAATAATAACTTAGCACTACTAAAAGATACCTGGATCAGGTGCAAGTAGGAAGAATTCTACAGCATCGCCAAGTCAAATTGG
The DNA here is from genome assembly GCA_029375565.1 of Gekko gecko. Lineage (NCBI taxonomy): Eukaryota > Metazoa > Chordata > Lepidosauria > Squamata > Gekkonidae > Gekko > Gekko gecko. The sequence continues at coordinate 207,679,102 of JAPDNY010000005.1, read as the reverse complement.
GAGAGTAAGTCAGCTAAAAATGAATTTACCTCAAATAACCATGACAGAACTTAAAACCTTAATACAAGAATGTGTTGCTCAATCAACACAACAAACTGCAGAGACCTTACTACCAAATTTGATTAAAAGAGAAATAGAACCTATTCAAACAAAGATGGAGGAAATTTCAAAACAAATTAAATCTGATACAGAGGAAATTAAAATAGAAATAGCAAAAGTGGTAAAAGCCGCATACAAACTAGAAGGGAAAGTTGAAGACCTGAATCAAGATGTCCAAGAAATAAACACAAGAACAGATAAAATTGAAGAATCTCTGATCCTACTGGAAGTAGAAAAAGCAGGATTATGCATGGGATAGAGCAGGTTGAAAAAGAAGTACTTTTCTCTCTTTCTCACAATACAAGAACTCGTGGGCACTCCATGAAATTGCTGAGCAGTCAGGTTAGAACAGATAAAAGGAAGTACTTCTTCACCCAAAGAGTGATTAACATATGGAATTCACTGCCACAGGAGGTGGTGGCAGCTACAAGCATAGACAGTTTCAAGAGGGAATTAAATAAACATATGGAGCAGAGGTCCATCAGTGGCTATTAGCCACAAGATATAGATAGGAACTCTCAGTCTGGGGCAAGGGATGCACTCTATTCTTGGTGCTGGAGGGGGCAGCAGTAGGAGGGCTTCTAGTGTCCTGGCCCCACTGCTGGACCTCCTGATGGCACCTGGTATTTTTGGCCACTGTGTGACAGAGTGTTGGACTAGGTGGGCCACTGGCCTGATTCAACATTGGCTTCCCTTATATTCTTATGTTCTTATGACTTATTTTAAGATGCCAAAATATAACTGTACAATTAGATAAAAACTTAAAAGAGGAATTGGCACAAAATATTGTGGAGCAACTTAATATAGGAACTATGGAGGAAGTGCTTGCAGATATAGAGGCTGTCTATAGGAGAAATTCTGCGTATGCCAAGAGACATAAAACACCACGTGAGTTTCACATAAAATTCTATAAACCAACAATGAGAGACAAAAGAGATTAGAATTCTTAAAGATATACCATGGCAAGTTATGTAAATATGATATCTTGGCTAATCTTCTAAGGAAGAGTGCAATAATTTATAGATGGTTACTCCCAGAAGGACTATTATTTACATATAAAAGTAAAAGACAAAGAATAGACTCAGTCTTTAAACTAGAAAACTTTCTGGAAAGAGAAGGGGAAGAACTAGGCTGGCAGAAAGGAGAAGAAGAAGAGGAGGAGGGGGGACGGGGGGAGAAGATGTAGAACAGGAAGAACTAAGCACACAAGGAGATCTTAAAGATCAATATAAAATGGATGAAAAAGAGAAAAAGAAACACAAATTAAAACTTAAGACGGAATCACAAATTCTCACCAGACTTAAACTTAAGAACATAGTTATAGCAAAAAAGGATAAAAACAATGGGAACTAAAAAACTTCAGTTACTCTCTATAAACGTAAATGGTCTAAGTGGACCACAAAAAAGACAAAGAATTTTCCATCAAACTGCCAAAATGCATGCTGATATTATTTGTTTTCAGGAAACACACAGAAAGGAAGAAGATTCAAAATACTTAGTTTGTAAAAAACTAGGCACTCCCTTTATAGCAGCACATAAAGTGAAGAAGAGAGGAGTAGTAATCTATGCGAAGGACTATCTACATCCAGAATTATACTACAAATCTTCCGATGGTAGAATAATAGCAATCACAATTATGAGAGAATGGAAAGAAGTTCTAATAATAAACATTTATGCACCCAATCAGAATCAAGATTTTTTTTTTAAGGAACTAAAAAAATTATTAGAAACAAAAAGCACAGAAGACATATGCATATTGGGTAACTTTAATGCGGTTTTTGACCCTAATGTAGATCGGAAAAAATGAAAAAAAGTATAAAATCTGGCTGTACACTACCACGAAGTTTCCTATATTTAGCAGAAGAATATAATGATAGACACATGGAGAATGAGAAACTTAACTAAAAAGGATTACACCTACTACTCCTCAAGACACAAATCATGGTCAAGAATTGATATGGCTTGGACAAATACCACATGACCAAAGACCTTATAGATTCAGAAATATTACCAAACACCTACGCTGACCATAAGTCTCTTATGTTATCTTTTCATAAACCACAAAAAAAGACAAGATGGAGATTGAATATTGGATTGTTAAGAGACAAAGAGTTTGTAGCAAGAACCATCATGGAAACTTGAGAATTTTTTAACAGGAATAGATTACCAGAAACACCAGTTAATATTGTATGGGACGCATTTAAAACATTTCTGAGAGGCTGGTTCATTAACCAAGATGCCTGGAAAAGGAAACACAAGAGAGAGAGATTCAAAAATTTGGAAGGGCAACTAAAAACTGAACTAGATAAAATGAAGAAAACCACAGAAGTAGATGAGATAAAATTAAAGATAAAAAGTATTCAACATCAAATAAATATTCTCCTAATGCAGGAAATAGCCAGTAAGATAGAATATACTAAGATGTATTACTTCGAAAATGCTAACAAACCTACTCAATGGTTAGCCTACAAGCTTAGAAAGGAAAAAGAGAAACGGACAATCTTGGCTTTAAAAGATGAAAACCAAGAGATAAAATATAGCATACAAGAACTGAAAGTTATTGTAGAAAACTTTTATAAAAACCTATATAAGCAAGTACCTTTAGACCACCAACAAATAAAAGAATATTTGTTGAAATATAACAATAAAAAATTTAGTGAAGACCAGAAAAAACTCCTAAATGATTCAATCTTGCCATGCGAAATTATAGAAGCACTCAAAAAGAAAAAGAAATCCCCAGGACCTGATGGCATCCCAACAGAAGTTTACCATAAAACTGAGGAAGAAATCTTGTTACCCTTTAAAGAAGTACTCCAGAATATTATAAAAACAGAAACTTTGCCAACTTCGTGGAATGAAGCATTTTAATACATAAATCTAATACAGAAGAAAAGGAAATTCAAAACTGTAGACCTATTTCGTTATTAAATGTGGGCTATAAGATTTTTGCAACGATTATAGCCACTTGTCTAAAGAAGGTATTAATCCAAGTCATTCACCAGGATCAAGCGGGCTTTCTCCCAAAGAGGCAGATCAAAAATAATATAAGGATTATCCTTAATACTTTAGAATATTATGAATTACATCTAGAAAGACAGTTGGCGTTACTTTTTCTAGATGCGGAGAAGGCCTTCAACAATGTAGCTTAGGAATTCCTAAAACAGAAACTGGAGATTTGGGAATGTGGTAACAACTTCATGGCAATGATTCTGGCTATTTATAAGGAACAATTTGCAAATATAATAGTCAATGGAGATTTAACACAAAATATTGCCATCCAGAAAGGCACGAGACAAGGTTGCCCTCTATCACTGCTGTTATTTATTTTTGTATTGGAAACACTAAATGATATAGTAAGAGAGAATGTGGAGATAAGAGGGCTTAAAATAAGAAGGGAGGAGTTTAAATTGCAAGCCTTTGCCTATGATCTAGTATTTATAATGGAAGAACCATTAATATCCATTTCACAACTGTTAAACGTAATACAAGATTATGGATTAGTAGCAGGATTGAAAGTAAACTTTAAAAAGACCAAGATATTGACAAAAAATTTCACTCATGAAATAATAAGTAAGATTCAAGTACAGACTAAAATAGAAGTGATACATAAAATCAAATATTTAGGTATAACTTTGACAAACAGAAACAGCATGTTGCTTGAAAACAATTACAAAACATTATTAGAAGAGGTCAGAAAAGATCTACTTAAATGGCAAGACTTGCAACTATTGCTAATGGGCAGAATTTCTACGATAAAAATGAACATTCTACCCCATTTTCTATTTCTTGCACAGAATATACCATTATTAAAAAATAATAAATATTTTTTGAAACTGGATAAGATGATAAGAAATTTTTTATGGTATTCCAAACAAGCGCGCATTAAATGGAAGTTACTTCAAGATAAAAAGGAGAGAGGTGGTTTTGGTTTACCAAACTGGTCCTTATATTATCAAACAGATGTTATTTCAGAGCCTCTGGCTCTAATCTTTGAGATGTCCTGGAGTACTGGTGTTGTGCCAGAAGACTGGAGAAGAGTGAATGTTGTCCCAATCTTCAAGAAGGGAAAAAAGACGGACCCGGGGAAATTACAGGCCTGTCAGTTTGACATCAATACTTGGAAAAATTCTGGAGCAGATTATCAAATCCTCTATCTGTGAGCACCTTCAACGGAATGAGTTAATTGGTAGTAGCCAGCATGGGTTTATCAAGAATAAGTCATGCCAGACCAACCTTATCTCCTTTTTTGACAGAGTTACTAAAATGGTTGACTCTGGCAATGCTGTGGATATAGCGTATCTAGAGTTCAGTAAAGCATTTGACAAAGTTTCTCATGATATCCTTGAGGATAAGCTGGTTAAGTGTGGGCTGGATGGTGCAACCATTGGATGGATTCATGGTTGGTTGAAAAATCGTACCCAACAGGTGCTCATAAATGGCTCTGCATCTATGTGGAGGGAAGTCTCGAGTGGAGTGCCACAGGGCTTGGTCCTGGGCCCGGTGTTGTTCAATGTTTTTATAAATGACCTGGAGGAAGACATAGAGGGGATGCTTATCAGATTTGCAGATGACACAAAGCTGGGTGTGATTGCTAACTCTGTAGAAGACAGAGACAGGATTCAAAATGATCTAGATAGGCTGGAACAGTGGGCTGAGGCAAATAAAATGAAATTCAATAGAGATATGTGCAAAGTCCTACACCTCGGCACAAAAAATCAAAGGCACAGATATAGAATGGGAGGGACTTGGCTTGACAGCAGGACATGCGAAAGGGATCTAGGTGCAGTGCGATGTGGCTGTGAAGAAAGCTAATGCAATCTTCGGATGCATTAATAGAAGCATTGTATCCAGATTACGGGAGGTGGTAGTTCCGCTCTATTCTGCTATGGTCAGGCCTCACCTGTACTGTGTCCAGTTTTGGGCACCACACTTTAGGAAGGATGTTGACAAGCTTGAGCATATCCAGAAGAGGGCGACCTGGATGGTGTGAGGGTTCGAATCCAAGTCTTATGAGGAAAGGCTGAAAGAGTTGGGTATGTTTAGCCTGGGAAAGAGAAGACTTAGAGGGGACATGATTGCAGTCTTCAAGTATTAGAAGGGGTGTTATGTAAAAAGACGCTAAACTGCAGGCTGTGGAAGGTCAGTAGTTCAGCAGTTCGAGAACTGGGTGCCGCATGCCGCATGATTGCAGTCTTCAAGTATTTGTCATGTAAAAGATGGAGCCGATCTATTCTCTTTTGCTCCAAATTGCAAGACTAGATCTAATGGGTGGAAATTACAAGGGAGTCGTTACCAGCTAGATACCAGGAGAAACTTCCTAACTGTAAGAGTGGTTGAGCAGTGGAACAATCTGCCTCAGGAGGTGGTGGATGCTCATTCTCTGGACATTTTCAAGTGGAGGCTGGACGACCATCTTTTGGGTATGTTGTAGGTATGTAGGGCTATATTTTGGCTATGCTCCTGCACAGTGCAGGGGGTTGGACTAGTTAACCAGCAAGGTCCCTTCCAACTCTAACATTCTATGATTCTATGAAGCTTCAGCGTTGGGCTGGATTAGAGACTGGATATTGTTGAGAATGTTACAATTGGAGGGTCATGATCTATACATGGGCTGGCATGCCTATATTTGGTATGACAAGGATCTAATACACTCAAATTTTCGCAACCATATAATCCGAGGGGCATTAATAAATCTTTGGAGAAAAATAAAAGAAAGATTTTATGATAAAATTCCTAAGTGGGTCTCACCACTAGAAGCTTTAATTATAAAGCCCACATTGATGTCAGAAAAGAAAAGAGAAATCTATGAAACCTTACTAGATGAGAATGGCATACTGAAAACAATTGAGGTATTATGAACAAATAACATTAATCTCACGTGGTGGGAGAACTTACAATTAAAATCAAGATATGTTAAAGATAAAGCAATAAGCTTTTATAATGCAAAAACTAATTTAGACAAAACATAGTTGTCGACATCTGATAAACTGATACAAAAAATGTATAACTTTTTACTTTATGACTTTATGCAAGACAAAATAGTCAGGGGTCTTTTCATAGAAAAACAGCTACAGGAGCTCATTAGCATATGGTATGCTAATGAGCTATTAGGCTATTAGCATATGCCATGCCCCCTGACATCACCGGAAGTGATGTCAGAAGGGGAAGCAAAAGTGGGGGAGGCATCTTCAAAAGCTTCCCCTTCCCTTCCCCAGCTGGTCTGGGTGGGGGAGCTGAGAGAGAAGGGGTTTAAAGTTTAAACTCCTTCTCATGAGAGTTGGGCCACAGAAGGAGGAAAGAGGGAAGGAAAGAGAGAGAGTAGAGAGAAGGAAAGAAGGAAGGAAAGAGGGAAAGAAAGAGAAGGAAAGGAGGAGGGAAAGAAAGAGAGGGAAGAAGGAGGGAAACAGGGAAAGGAGGGAAAAAAGAGAAGAGAAGAAGGTGGGAAAGAAAGAGAGAAGAGAAGAAGGAGGGAATGAAAGAAATTTGGCGGCAATTCAGCCCCATTATATCCTATGGGCCATTGAAGTCAATGGTGAAAACATAGGGTATATTCTGGGGACTGGAGGGGAGAGGGTTTGAGGGAGAGGCTCCAAACTCACAGGACAGCTGATGGAGCCTCTCCCCAAGATACCCACCAAGTTTCAAGTACATTGGACTGGGGGTCCAATTCTATGGGCCCCTAAACAGGTTGCCCCTATTCCCTCCATTGTTCTCTATGGCGGGAAAAAGTTACTTTCCCACCATAGAGAACAATGGAGGGAATGGGGCAACCTGTTTGGGGGCCCATAGAATTGGACCCCCTGATCCAATGTTCTTGAAACTTGGTGGGTATCTTGGGGAGAGGCTCCATCAGCTACCCTGTGAGTTTGGAGCCTCTCCCTCAAACCTCCGCTCCTCCAGCCCCCAGAATATACCCTATATTTTCACCATTGACTTCAATGGCCCATAGGATATAATAGAGCTGAAATTGACAATAGGCTGCCTGAAAGACTCCCCGGGACGCCAGCTGGGGGCGGGGCTTGGCTCCTGAGCTCCCGGAGCTGTGCTCCGGTGCGCTCCCTCCCCCAAAGACCCCTAAAAATAGTAAAAACACCAATGATAGTTTGGATGTAGGACATAGGTTATAATCTGAATATAGATGAATAGTGAAAGATATGGAAAGCTGTAAAATTATTAATATCAACCTCCTTCAAAGAAAACCTCCTTAAAATGTTTTATAGGTGGCATTGGTCACCAGATAGAGTAGCCAAATGTTATAAAGATGCATCAAAAAACTGTTGGAGATGTAAAACTAATATAGGTACATTTTTTCACATGTGGTGGAGATGTGAGAAGACCTTTAAATTTTGGCAATGTATCGAACAGTTAATTATAGAGATAATGGATATAAATTTACAACTGCTATCAGAAATATACGTTTTGAACATTATACCAGATTGTTAGGGGCACTATGATGTATATTTGTTGACATATATACTTACTGCAGCTAGAATTCTTGTAGCTAAATGTTGGAAATCCGAGAAATTACCATCTAGAGATGATTTGGTAGGAAAACTATATGAAATTGCGGAAATGGACAAGCTTAATATTATACTTCAAGGGAAAGATGATAAGATTTTCCAAAAAAGATGGGCCAGAGTCTATAAATGCTATGGAAATAATGTTTAATATTAACTCCAAGGATTGGAATACAGCATGTATTATTGTTACAAATGATCTTAATACGCTATTAAATCTATAAATATATATATTTTTTTTAAAAGCCATCACAGCTACATAAAACCTTGATGTACAGAGACTATACCCTTGAATACCGCGTACTGGGCATAAACAAAAGGAAAAAGCCTTCACTTTCCTCACACCAACATTTATATCATTATTTCAGTGCTCAAAGAGCTTCACACATATTATAGTGTTATAATTTTTACAACAATCCTGTAAAGCAGGCTAGTATTATTAGCTCCATATTGCAGAAGAGGGGGGAGGGGGAATGGCTGGCCTAAAGTCCCTTAGTAAATTGTGGTGTAGCCTTTGAGGTTATGAGTTTCCTTAGGCACCTACTGTTGGAAACAGAACACCAATCATAGGCCTTTTGGTCAAATCCAACAAAGCTAGTTTTATTGTGTCCCTTTTCTGTGGAGAGAAACTGGGCCCTAAGGCCTGGGAGGGATTGTGCTGCTGGGGTAGCAGAGTATTATGACATAGTGGTCTCTTTACCTTTGGGCTTCTTCTTTCTGCGGATAGAAGCCCGGACAAGGTCCGAGCCAAAGTGATTGTGCCGCTTGGACTGGAGGTCACAGAACCAGTCCCCAGAGAGGATTTTCAGCCAGCTGGGATCAGAGACAGACTCCCGCAGTTTGCTTGAGGGAAGGAAAACAAAGAGAAAGAGACTATTTGGGATATTTTCAGAGGATCAGATTCTCACTGTCTTGTTGCATAATAGAAATGTTTCAGAGATTGCTGGGCACTTTGGGGCCCTTCTTTCTTTAGCACAAGGAAGTAGGAAATCTTTCCAGAGTTAGGTTTTTAATTCAGCAGCAATACCCACAAAAAAGTATCCAGATTCAGTAATCTGAATGTTGCCAAATAATAACTGTTCATTTATTTATATTTATTTCAAAACTAGCGGCCAGGCCCGTTGCAGCCCCAGATGCAACGGGCGCTAGCTGGGCCCCTTTCCAAGGCCCTGTTGTGGTGAGGTCACCGCCGCGAAGCCCCCCCCCACTCTGTCCCTCCCCGGCTCTGTCCCTTGGTGCCCCAGCAGTGGGCAGTCACGGCGGCCCCGTGCATGCCCGGCAAGGTGGCGCACCCAAGGCCCCGTCCCCCCCATGGCCAGCTTGCAACGCAAAGCCCCCACTGTCCCCGTTGGCTCTCTCCCTCGCTGGGCTGCCTCTGGGCAGTGGTGGTGGGCTCGGCCGCTGCCCCGAAGATCCTTGGCGGCCTCGTGTTGTCCAGGGCAGCCGGCATCAGACAGAGCATGGGAGGCTGCCTGCTGGTTGCGTGGGCGGCGTTGAGCCCACGCAGCCAGACACGGCAGCCAATGGCCAGGGCTCCACGTTTGAGTGGCAGCCCCCGCGGCCAATTGATTCTGCCGCGCATTTTTGCCTTATACGGTCAAGCCTTATATGGTCAAGCTGGCTGACCACTACTCTTTTATATATAAGGAAGGATATTTATATCCTGCTTTTTTCCTGACCAACAGGACTCAAAGTGGCTTACACCCACTAAAAATCCCCCTAATTTCTCTCTCTCTCTCACACACACACACATACAAATACTAATACTAATAGCAAGAGAGCCATCATAACAATTGATCTCTTGTTCACAAGCAACAAAAACGGGTTGGAAAAGCTCTGCCTTGTAGAGCCCCCAAAATCTGTGCAAATTTGGAAGGTTCCTCTCATACATAGAAAGCCCCTTCCATAAAACAATTGCAGGCACTGCAAGCAGACACAGAATCATATTTATGCAATTTAAGCATGTTTGCCAAAGTCCACCCAAAGAAAGTACATTACTTTCTTAATGGACTCCAGGATAGGATTTCAGTCGCTAGTTTGAAGAGGTGGAGAGGGGGAAACTGTCCTGGGTAGGTTATTGTTTGTTTATTCGTTAGTTTTCTGGTCAGACAAGCAGAAGGCAAGGTTTGTTATTTTCTCAGCAACTGTTTACCTCAACTGCACACCAGGCTGCCAGCCTCCAGTTGGGTAAATAACAAAATACAACCAGGATATAATAACTGTAGCTTTGTATTATTGAAGCTTAGTGTAACTCCTTCACCTTTTCACAATGAACTAAAATGTTTATTTATAAACATTCCATCAGACTTCTATGGGTGAAAAAATGCCAATAGATACATTAATATAAACAGCCCTATTTTGTGTTCCATTTTTCTTCTATTTTTCTCTTCCATGTTGTAGTTTTACATAGCACCTCCTGCGGTTTCCACAATGGGATGGCTTGGACCCTGTTTCAATGCTTCACTAATGCAGATCCCGCAAAGAATGATTTCTCCAAGTTTTAGTATTCCATTGTTATTCATTATATAGACTCCCAGCTTGCTGCTGAATTCTGTCTTTTTTATTAAACCATCAAGTAATATCTGATTTGTCAGATATGATTACTTCATTTCTATCCCACCTTTCTCCTCCATGGGTCCCTTACATCATTCTCCTCCATTTTATCCTTACAACAACCCTGTGAGGTAGGTTAGGCAGAGAGTAAATAACTGGCCCAAGGTCACCCAGCAAGCTTCTACGGCAGATTGGAAATTTGACCTTGGATCTCCCAGATACTAGCAAGTGCTCTCCCTCCTGAGTTATGGACCCTGCTTTTAGGAAACACACAGTACTATCCTAAAGAGAATTACATTGTTCTAAGCCCATCAGTGGACTTTAAATGGTCCAACTCTGCTTAGGGATTGCACTGATGGTCAGTTATCTTAGACAGTTTGTCAGGGCAGCTGATTCACCTGATTCGTCCCTCCTCCAGCAATCGGAGTTGTGAGTCCCTCTGCAGCACTTCTGCAATGGTATTCTGTTCCTCCTCAGTCAGGAAGCTGAGATCCAGCAAGGAGTCCCTATCAGTGTCGGGATCCATATGAATGACTTGATGCGACTCCATCAAGTCAACAAACATACAGGATTTCTCAAAGGACTCTCAGGTACAGCCCATTAATATATAATTGTTGTGAATGCCACCAGGTGTCCAGTCAGAACACCAGGATCATCATTTCATTCCCTGCAGCAGACACTAAGAAATCGCTCAGGAGGTGATGCTCCAAGTCTTCTCCATCTTAGCCACCTGCACAAAGACAAGACCACAAAACACTGAATATGTAGACAGAAAATAATTTTACACCAGATCCAACACTATGGATTTTCCCCCCACAACACCTACTTTATAAGCATCATGGATTCTCCAAAGGAACCTTGGGAAACAAGCTGCCAGGAATTGTTTCAGAAACTCCTCCTCTCCCCATCCACACCTCCCCCACAGATTTACAACCCCCAGGGTTCTCTGGGGAAGAGGGAAGAACTATTAAACTAGGTCCAGCTCCGTTTCTTGAATATCTCCCTCCATTATGTGACATGCTGAGGATTGATTCAGAAATTAGAAGAACTGGGTCTCACGTATCCCTGTAAGCAACATCTCCTGACATAGGAACTAACCCCAGACATGGTGTTAGCAGTGGGATGGACCACGTGGCCTTCCCACAAAGCCCAGTATGAAAAAAGTTGTCCATGGACTTTGAAATGAGAAGCACAGCAGGGGAGAAGAGTGGAGCTGATCTCAGCAAAAACAAGAAACAGTATGTTAGCAGAACTAGAAACAAATAAAGGAATTCTGTCCTCCACCACTGCCACCCAAGCTGTGAACTGTCCCTAATAGTTCTTGAGGTAACACAGGAATATTAACAGAGTATGGACTCCCTAGTTACAGAAACAGAAAAGTTACAGAGTCAGGAAGGAAAGGTTGTTTGCGGGGCCTACTGCAGGACAAGGAAATTTTTCTATTTAGCCTTCAGACCACCACGGTCCTTTTGATCGGGGTTTGCCGCTGTTCCCTCTTGCATTTAATTTTGTTGATCAGATGGGCCAATCCGCCTCCCATGCCAAAGCAGGCTCACTCGTGCAATGCTCCCGGTTCTCTCCCGTGTTTTCCTGGACTGGGAAAATCAAGCACTTTCTGGGTATTTGCGCTCTGAATCCGCAATTTCGCCCAACTGGACAGCCATCTCTCGCAATGATTGTGATTAGGGCCGTCTGACCGTTCTTCGCGAGATTAGGTGTGTTGGGTTTTTTTACAGCTTCTGGCTTTGAGTGCTTGAGCAATCATGCACTTAATAAATTCATTATTTAACCTTTCAAGCGCTCATCCAGTGCAGGGAAAGGTCCTGCCCACCCCAGGAGTGAAGCTACAGCAGGCAGCAGGAGGTAGAAGGTAAGTTGTGGGGGGAGGTGGGGGGGGAAGGAAGTGCAGGGTGGGCTTGCAGGCAAGCAGGCAGCAGAGTGCACCCCAGGAATCCTCGAAGCTGAGGCTTTGGGAGGGAGGGAGGGAGGACCCAGCTTGCCAGCAACATCGAGCCAGGGCTGGTCGGGCAGCAGGAGGTGGCATGGAAAGTTGCTGGAGGCGAGCAAGGGGAAGGAAGTGTCGGACCGGCTGGCAGGTGAGCGGGCGGTGCAGAGAGAGGGGTTGGCTGCATCTAGACATCCCAACCCAAAGAAAAATATTCCAACTAAATTATAGCGGGAACAAATCACAATTACCTTGCCGTGTGACCACAGCCTACCTCTTCTGACTGGCTGCAGCTCTTCAGGATCTCAGGCAGAAAAAGATCTTTCCCAGAACTGGTTCCGTTAACCAAGAGATGCTTGGGACTGAACATAACATCTTTGGCACACAAAGCACATGCTCTAACATTCAGCCACAGCACCCCCTTTTCTTCAGAGATAATTAGAACAACACCACTGATAAGCAGGTGACCAACTTAATTCTTAATGTGCTTTCACAAATAGGGTTGACATACTTGGAGGGCAAACTGTTTGCAGAAGATGCATTTAGAGAGCCAGCATGGCGTAGTAGTTAGTGTTGGACTAGGATCTGGGAGATCTAGGTTCAGATCCCACATTCTTCACATTTGTGAAGTGCTTGGGTTCTAATATCAGAGAGTCAACATGGGATGTTTCCTTCAAGAGTTGATAAGTGGAAATTGATAAGAATTGTAATTGCTACACGCTCAGATAAAGCCAGGGGTCTTTTTGGGGGGAGCACACCAGAGCGCAGCTCCGGCAGCTCGGGAGCCAAGCCCCGCCCCCAGCTGGCGCCCCGGAGTCTTTCAGGCAGCCGAATGTCAATTTCAGCTCCATTATATCCTATGGGGATTGGAGGGAGAGGCTCACTCACAGGGTAGCTGATGGCGCCTCTCCCCAAGATACCCACCAAGTTTCAAGAATATTGGCCCCCAAACAGGTTGCCCCCATTCCCTCCATTGTTCTCTATGGTGGGAAAAAGTTACTTTTTCCCACCATAGAGAACAATGGAGGGGATGGGGGCAACCTGTTTGGGGGCCCATAGAATTGGACCCCCTGGTCCAATGTTCTTGAAACTTAGTGGGTATATTGGGGAGACGCTCTATCAGCTACCCTTCTCTCTACTCTCTCTCTTTCCTTCCCTCTTTCCTCCTTCTGTGGCCCAACTCTAGTGAGAAGGAGTTTAAACTTTAAACCCCTTCTCTCTTAGCTCTCCCACCCAGGCCAGCTTTTGAAGATGCCTCCCCCCCTTTGGCTTCCCCTTCTGACATCAGAGGGCATGGCATATGCTAATAGCCTAATAGCTCATTAGCATACCATATGCTAATGAGCTCCTGCAGCTCTTTTTCTACAAAAAGACCCCTGGATAAAGCAATCCTGTGAAACGGATATTTTTTACACTGCGCAAAATCCATTGTGTGTGAGCGATATAAGAAGAGAGTTTTCTACAGAATTATTATAGTAAACAATTTTGTATATATATCTTTATTGACTTTTTGTTATTTTTGTCACGGATGTTTTGTTTGGATTTCCATTTACCACATTCTGACAGGCCTTGAAAGAGATACAGATATTTACAAGTGTTACACCCCGTCGAGATGCTTTTGTTTATATCACACCAATAAAAGGATCAATTGACTTTAGCCAATGTCTCTTCCATGTCCAAATGTCCAACAAAAGGAATGTGATGGGCTGCCTTAAATGTCTCTTCTCTAAATTAATGTGGAACCACAAGCTGGCAAACTGGCTTATTCCCTTTTGAGTGGTCCTTAGCACATATTCACAATATAATAGTCCATCATTCCACATGAAACAGGTGGTTCCAATCCCCTTCAACTTTGAGGATATAATGTCAGCTAATAAATTGATATTATCAACTAATGAATGGCATTCCTGTAGGCTGTCACAACCTTAGACGCCTCCAAGGGAGAAAAGCTCACAACTGCCTCTGCTTGCAGTGTTTCCAAGTTAGATAAAGCTTCTTTAGCAACACAGGAGGGGATTAGGCCTTCTAGAGCCTCTACTGGAGAAGTCTTATTCATCGGCTCCATTCTTGGAGAGTTCATTCTATCAGCAGAATTTTCTTGTCCAGCTGGCCACCTTCTTTTATGCTTCACTTGGCTGGGAGTGATGCCTTTCTGCTGAGTCAGAACTCCGGTGCTTGCCGATACAACAGATCTCCTCCAATTAAAAATCACTGATCCCCATTAGAATGGACCAAAACTGGAAATTCCTCCTCCCACCCTCTAAAGCATACTCGCAAAAGAGCCATGGGCTGATTAGAGGTATTTGAATCACAGGTATGGATCTCAATCTTCCCCACTCTATAGGTTCTTGCAGGGCACTTCTTGGCACGGAGCTCAAGTCACACCTGGTGTCAATGAAAACCGGAAGAATCTTATCCCCTCCAAGGGTCATCCAGTCACTTTTCAACTCCTGAAGCCATTTCTGTTGTTGACAGGGTATAATTAACTTGAAAGGAGATACCTTGTTTTTTCTGCTGCCCAAAGCTTTCTCATTCAAAGAAGAGAGAAGAGATTGGATTTATACCCCACCCCTCACTAACCGAGGGAATCACAGCGTGGCTTAGGATCTCCTTTCTTTTCTCCTCCCCACAATAGACACCCTGTGAGGTAGGTGGGGCTGAGAGAGCTCTTCCGAGAACTGCTCATGAGAGAACAGCTCTGAATGAACTTGTAACCAACCAAAGGTCACACCAGCAGCTGCTTGTGCAGAAGTGGGAATCAAACTCAGTTCTCCCAGGTTAGAGTTCATGCTCCTAACCACTACACCAAACTTTCATTTCAGGAATAGTTTCATCTTGAGCCAGCAGCTCAACTATTTGCCTTTGAATCTGCTCTGCTTGGGACCATTGAGCATGAAGCTGTTCACTCTCCTTTACAACTGAAACCTGGGGAGTCTTAGCATCTGGAGATTCCTTTCCCTGCAGCTCCCAGTATTCACCAAGGATCCTCTTTACTGTAATGCCTCTCCTGTGGGCCAGCCCCTTTTCTCTCCCACGGGGACTTTTTGCAATGTCTCCTAGCTTGCTCTTTTTCATAATAAGGATAACATTCCCTTCTAGGAGTAAAGTTTACACTAGGCTTGCCTTCCTTATCAGGGACAGGGCTTTGTCTGCTAGAGCCACTTAGGAAAACATCTTGGCTGCTCAGGTCAGGCCCTGTTGGTCACACTGCCCCTCCCTCTCATCCATCAGCTCCCAGGACTCAGGTTCTTTTGGTTCAAGACCAAGCTGCATTATCATCTGATCCGCAAAGAGTGCTGTATTGTTTAAAGAGGCTGGATTATGGGCTTGCACCAAGACTGCAACCTCCAGTAGAAAAGCCTGAAATGGCTGTTCTTTAATTAAACTGCCTCCCCATAGAGCATGAGCATAAGCCTAATGACCTCAACCCATGAGTCCAAGAGTCTAGTGAGGTGCAATACAAATGCAGCATAGGTCACTTTGAGTTTAGGGCTTGCCTTTTGTAATCTCAGTCTTAATTGATCTTCCAACAGACCAAATCGCTGTCTGGCCAATCTCTCAAACTGCTGATAATCCTAAACCCCTGCTGGTAACTCACTCATTAAATCACACAACTCACCATGCACCTGGGCACATAGAATCCTCATTTACTCAAGTTGTGGCACATTATAGTCCTGGCATGAATCCTCAAATAAGGAGAGATATAGCAGGGGATCTTGCCCATCTTGGAACACAGGAAACTTCTGCTTCTCCCAATCCTGCTCATACTGGTGAAAGCAGTAATTCCATCTGTGCCTATAACTCCATGAAGGCCATGAGAACACCTTGCCAATTTCCTCATTGACTTCCTCCAATGGTATCATCATTCTTAACTTTGGTCTGCTGCACAGCGATGTCATTTCCCATAGGTTTCCATGTTGACTTGAGCTGTCCAGGAACACCATCTCTTCCATCCTTTTCAGCCTTCACTGGCTGCCTGGGGATATCATTTTTTGTGGATCTCATTGTTATTTTCTTTTCTTCTGCATGAATGAGATTCATCAGAGAGGTGAGTCCTTCAGAAAGTATAGCCTTATGTTCTTCCTTTGCCTTTCCAACTTCCTCTTCCATCTTTGCCTTTTGCATTAAAAGAGCTTTTCTTATTCATCTAGAAGTGCATTTATTCTCCTGAATTCTGCCAATTTCTCATCAGCTTGCATTTCTGAATCACTAAGGGTAACTTCCATTTCATGAATAATTGATAAAATCCCTGGTGATTCCACTGCTGCCATCTGTCCTAACATCTATACTGTAACTATCCAAAATAACAATCACACTACTCAACCCAGAGATGTGTTGCTCATACATTTACTTGTGCCCAAAGGTCTCAACCCCACTTCTATCACCATATCAGTAAACCCAAGCCTGGGTCCCTCTGAGCCACTGCCTCCCAGACTAGTAAGCCATGCTCATACTCATGGGTCCCTGAGGTTAAATGCACACTAGAAGACCAAAACCTTTGGAAAAATACAAACAGGTTTATTGAACAAATTAAAAATACTACTAGGCAACACAGTCTCTAAAGTTACTTAGCAAAGAACACAACAAAAGCTAACCTTTTCTTTCTGGCACTTTAGTGCCTGGCATTAACTGATGCACCATTCAAAATTACAGAGTTCAGGCTAGAAGCTTATGCATCTGTCCCACGGGATCAAAAGTTAGTGTAGCATCACCCTTATCTAAGCCCAGCCATAGTTTCTTGCTCTCTGACATCAGGCGGTCTTCAGAATCCAATCAGAGTGCTTGTTCACTGGAGCCCTTCAAAAATTATGCAACTTGCTCCTGGCTCCCCACTCCCATCTAGTTACTGAACTGAGCACAGGTTTTTCACTTAGCCAATTACCACATTCTGACATCAGGCCATGAAAGAGATACAGATATTATCTATGAGAAAGGCTTATTAGAAACACCTGCAAGCTGAAGCAGACTCACTATTATTTGTGTTAACCTTTGGTAAAACTAGGGTGTTTTGCCTCACATACCTGAAAAGGTTGGTTTGACCTTGGTTTACTAAACTACCAGTAGGTGACCTGAAAATCAAATACCTCAACTATCCTCATGAATCAGAAGCTCCAATTTGTCACATCGGCAAAGGAATCACTTTGATAACCCCAAGTCACAGCACAGATCAAAGATAAAACAGAAATGGATAACTGAAAGGAAAGACAAAAATCCTCTCATTTAAGTACTGAATTTTGCAGCACAAGAACTTACAAGGCGTTCCAAAACTCTGATGTAAGGAATTCATTGACACTGGAAACCTGGCATGCATAGAGAACAGATGTTCATAACCATAAAACTCCCAGAGACCCACAATAGGAAATCCACTGCTGTTGGAAGACACCTGTGCCCCAGTACCAGCTCACAGAGAAGATGCTCAGACGCTAAACAAAGCACGTTATCAGCTAACTAAGCCAAAGAAAAGGCCAAGCAATTTCTTCACTGGGAATTCAAATGGAAATAGCTGTCAGGTTCAACAGCAAGCAGGTCCAGGCACACTTCACTCAGAAAGTTATGCTTTATCTGAATGCCAGTCTGTTGCCAAGTAATACAGGTACATTGTCAGGAATGACGGATATTGCATGGGGGGGGGCGTGTATGTACTCTGATGCTTCAACTAGCCAAGCAAATGAAATCCAAGCGCGCGCATGGGAAATCTCCCGGTGGGACATTACATCATAAACGGGAGACCACCACCCCCCTTCCAGAGGGCTGATATATTCACACCAGCTGGGGAATGCAAGCCCTCCCTTCTGTCAAGGTTACACTGATAGCAATGTCTGGCAGAGGAATGTCTCCCACGGTAGCCTTAGCAAAGCAGATCTAAGCGCATGCGTGCAAGCCAGGAATAAGGTCATACAGAAAACATGGCAGTTATCTGACATCCTGCCCCCTAAAAACCCAATCACCTCCCCTTTAGACTGCTAGGGAAACCTCCCAGTTTGTCCGGGAGATGCCGGTGAAAGTCCTGCAAAAATCTGGGAGCTCGGATATCTATTGCTTTTACCCACTCCTGATGCTGCAGACCAAAATGCACCCACTCCACAAGGTAATACAGTTGCCCACGTTTTACTTTAGAGTCCAAATATTCGAAATCTCGTAGTGTTCTTCACTGTCCACTAATAGGGGAGGAGGGGCTGCTGCCTCCGGACGGCATTGGTTAGGGGGCGGACTGGGCTTTAGTAAGTTGAAATGGAAGATTGGATGAATATTTTTAAGATTCTTAGGTAACTCCAATTCTACAGTTACATCATTGATCAACCTGGGAATCTTAAATGGACCAATATATTTCCATGCTAACTTCCATGAGGTTTGTGAAAGTCGTAAGTTCTTGGTTGATACATAAACAAAGTCTTCAGGCTGCAGGACCCAACCCTCCACCCTTTTCTTATCAGCCTGGGCTTTATAAACTGCCTTGGCAGCATTGAGAGCCTCACAAATCTGTGGCCATGAGTGTCACAATTTTGTACACCAGTCCATTGCCTCGCCCCCCTTTCCTGATTCTGTAGTGAGGAACATTAGTGGGGGGCTGTCATATCCCAAGGTGGCTTTAAAAGGGGAGACCCCATTGAGGTGTGACAAGTGTTATTGTAGCAAAATTTGGCCAGGGGAAGTAGATCTACCCCATTGTCTTGTTGGAAGTTAGTGAAACAGTGCAGGTATTGCTCCAGGGTTTGATTCACCCGTTCCATTTGTCCATCAGTTTCTGGATGGTAAGCACTGCTTAGGGCATGTTCCACCCCCATTATGCCCATCAGGCCTCCTGTCAGGTTCAATAGCAAGTAGATCCAAGCATTCCTTATGTGAAGAAAAGCTTTATTGGAATACAATGCTGTAACCTACAGGAACACGATTATTGTCAGGATTGGTGGCACAAGCTGGTCAGGCATTATTATAGTATGATGCAAAAGTGCAACTAGCAAATGAACTTTTAGCGCGCGCGTGGGAAACTCCTGGCGGGAGATTACTTGATGATCGGGAGAATGAGTTGCCCCCACCCCTCGGTCTCACAGGACTGGAAAATTCCCTTAAGCAAAGAATACTCCATAGCCTCTCATTCAAGGCCGCCGTGATAAGCCAGAGCGGCTAAACCATTCTCCCACGTTGCAGCTGGCATTACTACGCAAGCGCACAAGCAACAGACAAGATAGTAGACACAGCAGAATACAATGAACTCAGTGTAAAAATAACCCAAGCCTCATAGCTCTGACATTCTGCCCTCCCCAAAACTCATCCCACCCTGCATGCAGGGACATACGCCGGGCCCCCAGGTTTGGTTGGGAATTTGTTGTGAAACTGTTTAATGAGAATGGGCGCTCGAATGTCTGTGACTTTGACCCAGTCTCTGTGTTGGGGACCAAAGTGAACCGATTCCACCAAGTAGTGGAGTTGCCCACGAATCAGCTTTGCGTCCAGAATATCAGCGAGTTCATAATGTACGTTGTCATCCACAATCAGAGGGAGAGGCGCTGGTTGCTCAGGTCGCCATTTATTTGGGGGGTACACGGGCTCCAGAAGGCTGCAATGGAATATGGGATGAATATATTTCAGGTTCTTAGGCAAATCCAATTCTACAGTCACCTTATTAATACAACAGACAATCCTAAAAGGACCAATGTATTTCCAGGCCAATTTCCTAGAAGGCTGAGTTAGTCGCAATTTTTTTGTAAACAGATACACATAACTCCCAGGCTGAAGATCCCAACCCACCACCCTTTTCTTGTCAGCCTTTGTTTTATAAGCTGCCTTCGCAGCCTCCAGAGTTTCACAGAGAAGTGGCCAGGAGTCTTTTAGTGACTTGCACCAATCTGCCGCTTCCCCAACCCCCCCCCGCTATCAATTTTAGGAACGGCGGGGGGAGCTGTCATAGCCCAGGGCTGCCTTGTAGGGAGAGACTCCTGTGGAGGAATGCCAGGAGTTATTATATGCAAATTCGGCCAGGGGTAGCAGGTCCACCCAGTTGTCTTGTTGGTAGTTAGTGAAGCACCGGAGATACTGTTCAAGGGTTTGGTTAACTCGTTCTGTTTGCCCATCAGTCTCTGGATGATAGGCGCTACTTAAAGCACGTTCAACTCCCATTAACGACATTAATTCTGTCCATAACTTGGAAACAAATTGAGAGCCGCGGTCGGATATTATCTTTGCTGGCAAAGTATGCAGCCTAACGATGTGCTGAAGGAAGGCTTTCGCTAACACTTTGGCAGTAGGTAGCCCTGGGAACAGGATAAAATGAGCTTGTTTGGAGAAAAGATCCACCACCACCCAGATGACTGTCATGTGCTTGCTGGGAGGTAAATCAGTAATGAAATCCATGGAAATGACTTCCCATGGTTGACTGGGGGTAGGCAATGGCTGTAGGAGACCTGGGGGCTTGCCCCCCCTTGCCTTGCAGAGGCTACACACAGGGCAAGATTGCACAAATAGAGACAAGTCTTTTCTCATTTGGGGCCACCAGAATTCCCGTTGTAGTAAGTGCAATGATTTAACATAGCCAAAGTGGCCGGCTGGCTTTAGCCCATGGACTGACTGTAAAACTTCTTGCCACAAGGTTTCGGGGACAAAGATTTTCCCTCCCCGGTACCAGCACCCATTCGCCCGGCATTCCAAGGAAGTGTTGGACTGGAGCATTTGCCTTTCTTTGTCTGTCAGGGCTTTGGCAAAATGCTCTTCCCAGGAAACCCCCTGTTGCTGGGATGCTTTTGCACTTTGAGTCCTCTTTCAGGTAATCACCACCCCACTTAACTGGGTAGGGGTGAAGAACGATTCACGGGCTTCCACCCGCTTGCTGTCATGTTGGGGAAGCCTTGAGAGCGCATCCGCTAATGGGTTGGACCTCCCTGGGAAATGATGCAGGGTAAACTGGAACTTGGAGAAGAACTCAGCCCAACAGAATTGCTTAGCATTAAGGTTATGAGGTTTGCGCAAGACCTCGAGGTTTTTGTGATCTGTCCAGATTTTGAATGGTACCTGGGCCCCTTCTAACCAATGCCTCCAGGTCACCAGTGCCAGGCGGATTGAGGCCGCTTCCTTATCCCACACAGGCCAGAAGCATTCAGTATCATTAAATTTGTAGGAGACATAGGCTAGGGGATGTAAATGTCCATCAGAGCCCTCTTGTAAAACCGCCCCCCCCCCATAGCAGCATTGGAAACGTCGACTTGCACTACAATTTTTTTTGTCTCATCGGGGTGTGCAAGGACTGGTTCTGTGGTAAAAAGTTTCTTTAGCTGCTCGAACGCCTCCTGACATTTTGGGGTCCATTCCAGTCTCGCCCCTGGTCATGCGGCTTCCACTCCCTTCCCCTTAGTTTTCAAGAGGTCAGTAAGGGGAAGACTCACTTGGGCAAAATGGGGCAAAAATTGGCAGTAGAAATTCGCGAAGCCAATGAAGCTCTGGAGCTGCCTCCTAGTTTTTGGGGGCTCCCATGCTAATACATCTTGGACCTTTTTAGGATCAATTTCTAAACCATCTGGAGATATGCAGTAGCCCAGGAAGTCAATGTGGGTTTGGTGGAACTCGCATTTAGACAGTTTGACAAACAGCTTGTGCTCTAAGAGTTTCAGGAGCACTTGCCTCACCAACTGAACATGGGACTCGGCATCAGGTGAGTACAGCAAGATATCATCCAAGTAAACAACCACGCCCTTAAACAGGTACGGGTGCAACACCTCATTAATCAAATTCATAAACACTCCTGGAGCCCCCTGGAGCCCGAATGGCATGACATGGTATTCAAATTGTCCCAAGGGGGTGTTGAAAGCAGTCTTATATTCATCCCCCTGTCTTATTCGTACTCAGAAATAAGCATCCCTCAAATCAAGCTTGGAAAAGATTTTGCCCCGTGCTACCTCTGCCAGAAGGTCTTTAATGAGGGGCATGGGGTATGCATTGGTGGCCGACACTGCATTCAAACCTCTGTAATCCGTGCACAAGTGGAGTCCCCCGTCTTTTTTTTTACAAACAGTACGGGGGCTGCAAATGGGGAAGATGCCGGCCGAATGAAACCCCGAGCTAGGTTCTTATTGATAAATTTCCGCAATTCCCCCTTCTCCATGGGGCTCATCGCATAAATCTTCCCCCTAGGCATTTTTTGACCCAGGAGGATCTCAATGGCACAGTCAGAGTTGCGATGAGGGGGGAGCTCATCTGCTTCCTCCTCCTCAAACACCCGGGATATGTCTTTGTACTCCTCGGGAATGTGGGCCAGTTCCTCAGCAGCAAGGCACGCTCTGGGGGGTTCGTTATCTGGCGGGGCACCCCATTCTGGGTCCCATTTGTGCTCTGAACATTTTGGAGATATGAAACGCACTATTCCGTCCTCCCATAAGATATAGGGATCCTGACCATGGAGCCATGGGCTGCCCAGGACAAGAGGGAACTTGGCTTGCAGTGCAACCACAAAGGATCGGTGTTCCCAATGGTTGCCTGCCCCCACTCGCAAAGGTACAGTCTCAAATTTACAGAGCTCTTTCATCGGCGACCCGTCCATTTGGGTAAATGTTATAGGCTCTTTCAGCTTTACTACCACTGCTTCCAACCCCATGACTAATGAAGGGTTGATGAGGTCCCTCCTGCACCCCGAGTCAATCAAGCCACGTACTATAATGTGGGTCATCATGGTGGGGTTCATAACAACCACAGTCACGAAAAATAGGGAGGGGTAATTGCTCACCACATTCAGCACTTCGGGTGTTGGGTCCTGCTGTGCCGCACCACTTACAACAGGACCGATTCGTTTCCCGGCAACTCCAGGGCTTCCTCCTCCATCAGCAGAGGGTCAAAGTTTTCTTGATGCACAAACAGGGCGCATGGATTCTTGGGCTTCACAGTTCCCTTCCAGCCTGGGGCTCCCATCTGGCGTCGATCATCCTCATGAGGGGGGCTCGGGCCGGGGTCCTCCTTCGGGCAGGAGGCGGCAGAATGCCCCTTTTCTCCACATCTCAGGCAGAGGCCCTGTTTCATGCGCTGGTCTCGTAGGGTGGTTGCCGGAGGAGCTGGCTTACCCTTCGGCCGGGGGGCGGAAGTGGAGGGGCGGTTATTCCCCAAGGAGACATCCAGCTTCATGATGCGCAAGCGGCTCTCTGCACATTCTGCTTCTTCCATCCAGCCCTGCAAGGTGCGCAGTTCTTTGGAGCTGAGGACGTTGTTGCGGACATCTACAGCAAGTCCCATTCGGTATTGTTGGGCTAATACCGGGTCTGTCCAGTCCTGTATTTTGGCCACATGTTTCTGGAATTCTGTAGAGTACTCGTGTACTGTAAGGCGTCCCTGTGAGAAAGTGCGGAGGAACGCTTCAGCCTTCCGGGATGCTGCCGGATCTTCAAAGCTGTTTCTTAAGGCCCACATGAAACCGTCCACGCTACCCAGCTCTGCCACCTCCAGATCATGCAGGGCTACATACCAGCTAGTGGCAATTCCCCTCAGGCGGGAGGCGATAAACTCCACCTGTTGCTCCTCATCGGGGAACAGGTGGCCCCAGCGCTGCACAAACTTCCCCACTTGGAGGATGAAGAAGGATAAGCTTTCAGGGTCTCCATCGAACGTAATATCTAGCAAGTCTTTTGGTTGTGGCATCAGCTGGGGTGGTCCCATCCCTGGACTGGGTCCCGGCACTGGCAACGGTCCTGAGGGCGGCACTGGCAACGGCCCTGGAGGCGCAGGTGCTGGTAACGCCGGAGGATGGCCCGGCAGAGGTTGCCCGGGAACGGGCTGCCCTGGTGGTGGCTGTCCCAGAACCAGCTGTCCTGGTGGAGGCTGCCCCAGGACTGGCTGTCCCAGGGGTATCAGGGGTCCCGGTCCCGTGAGCGGGGCAGGTGCCGGTGCAGGTTGCGCGAGCATATGGGTACGAATGGCCTGGTCCATCATCGTGGGGAGGTTCTGCATTAATTTCCCCATGTCTCACATCAACCGGCGGCAGTCCTCTTCCAAAGTGTCCATACGATCATCAGTGTCCTTGGCAGGACTAGATCTCACTGGACCTCGAGGAGTCCTCCCCTGCAGGAATCCAAAACTTCCACAGGGATCCACCAAGCTATTCCGGCTTTGGCTCCCCGGCAAAGCCCATGTTGTCTGGGTTGAATCCAGCAAGTTCTTAGACCAGTCCCGTGGTCTCCACTGTGTGACCCACTTATCCCACGGAATCGGAGCAAACTGGTAATGGGTCCTGGATATCGCTCCACCATCCTTTGGGGTCGGTCCGGCTGGACTGTATATCGGGGTGATGAAGGTAGTCACTGGAACCCCAGTCGTAGATGGGGTGACCGGGCTGGCCGTCATCATGGGCACTGAGGTGACTGGGGTCGTGGTCACTGGAATAGTGGTAATCGGGACCACGGTGACCGGAGTAGTCGTAATTGGAATCAGGGTGACAGGAGTCGTGGTACTCGGGACTGTCACTGGTACTCCTCCGGGGCCACTCATCCTTGGGTGGAAAGGTAGTACCCGGTTAGGAGTTAGATGATGTTTCCTGACAAATTCTGTCAGGTTCAATAGCAAGTAGATCCAAGCATTCCTTATGTGAAGAAAAGCTTTATTGGAATTCAATGCTGTAACCCACAGGAACACGATTATTGTCAGGAATGGTGGCACAAGCTGGTCAGGCATTATTATAGTATGATGCAAAAGTGCGACTAGCAAATGAACTTTTAGCACGCGCGCGGGAAACTCCTGGCAGGAGATTACTTGATGATTGGGAGAATGAGTTGCCCCCACCCCTCGGTCTCACAGGACTGGAAAATTCCCTTAAACAAAGAATACTCCATAGCCTCTCATTCAAGGCCGCTGTGATAAGCCAGAGTGGCTAAACCATTCTCCCATGTTGCAGCTGGCATTACTACGCAAGCGCACAAGCAACAGATAAGATAGTAGACACAGCAGAATACAAGGAACTCAGTGTAAAAATAACCCAAGCCTCATGGCTCTGACACCTCCCCAGAACTTGGAAACAAATTGGGCCCCCCAATCCATGATTATTTTGGCTGGCATCGTGTGGAGGCACACTATATGTTGAAGGAAGGCTCTCACCAAAGAACAGGCTGGGGACAAACTGGGGAAAGGGATAAAATGAGCCTGTTTTGAAAACAAGTCCACAACCACCCAGATCACAGTCATCTGCTTAATGGGGGGTAAATCTGTAATGAAGTCCATTGAGATGACTTCCCACAGTCTACTGGGGGTCAGCAGGGGCTTCAGGAAACCCCGGGGCTTCCTCGACCGAGGCTTGCACATGATGCATATTTGGCAAGAGTGAACATACAGTGATAGATCCTTGCACATGTGCGGCCACCAGAATTGGCGTTGCAAGAGATGTAACAATTTTACAAAGCCTAAATGGCCTGCCGGTTTGGAACCGTGGACTGATTGTAATACATCCCCTCGCAACAGTTCCAGGATGTATAGCTTGCTCCCCTTGTACCAACAGCCATTTCTCGGCATTCCAAGTCCCCCGCCACCCTCAGTTCCTCCCTGTCAGCCCTGGATAGGGCTGATGCAAACTTGTCCTCCCAGCGATTAGAGGAGGGTTGAATGGTGTATTTCCCCTGCTCCTGGCTGCGTGTTAGCACCGCACCACTCAATTGGGAAGGCGTGAAGAATGAGTCACGAACCTCCTCCCTTCTGCTGTCATGTTGCAGGAGGCGAGATAAAGCATCGGCCAGGGAGTTTGCTTTACCAGGGTAGTGGTGCAGGGTAAACTGAAATTTCAAGAAAAACTCAGCCCATCTGAACTGCTTGGCATTTAGATTACGGGGTATTCAGAGAACCTCGAGGTTTTTATGATCAGTCCAAACCTCAAAGGGAACCCGGGCCCCTTCCAGCCGGTGTCTCCATGTGGCCAGTGCTAAGCGGATCGCCCCAGCTTCCTTATCCCACACAGGCCAATTTCTCTCTGTGTTATTGAATTTGTGGGACACATACGCTAAGGGATGGAGCTGACCACCAGACGCTTCTTGTAAGATCGCCCCCCCCCATAGCGACATCTGACACGTCAACCTGAACCACAATTTTTTTTGTTTCATCTGGGTGCGCCAACACTGGTTCTGTTGTAAACAGAGCTTTTAGCTGATCAAACACCTCTTGACACTTGGGGGTCCACTCCAGTTTAGT
This sequence comes from Gekko gecko, assembly GCA_029375565.1. Classification (NCBI taxonomy): domain Eukaryota; kingdom Metazoa; phylum Chordata; class Lepidosauria; order Squamata; family Gekkonidae; genus Gekko; species Gekko gecko. Next base: position 207,652,846 of record JAPDNY010000005.1, on the reverse strand, counting down.
CCCAGGTTTGGCAGCCCCTGGTCCCTTCCCCTTGGTTTTCAATATGTCAGTTAAGGGCAGACTCACTTCGGCAAAGTGTGCCAGGAAATTTCTATAAAAATTTGTGAATCCTAGGAATCTCTGGAGCTGTTTGCAGGTCTTAGGGGGCTCCCATTCCAACACATCCTGTACTTTCTTTGGATCAATCTCTATCCCCTTTTGAGATATATGGTACCCCAGGAAGTCAATGCTGGTGTGATGGACTTAAAGATCTGGGACCAGCAGAAAGTAAACATAGAACACTGCTGAGTCACATGACAGAGTGAGGAGGGGGCCATTTAGCTTGGAACCCTCAGTGATTGGCGTTTAACAAACCAAATGGCCCATTTGGAGTTGGCAGTTGAGAAGCAACAGTTTAGTTCGTTGTTGGACAGAGAGCAAACAGGAGTCTGTCAGCGAACTGAAGAAGCTTTGTAGCTCTGTGCAGAAGAACCTGGTTTACTGAGTTCCTCAGAAGGAAGGGAACAGTGACCAGACAGTTAAAAACTAAACACAATAGAGTCCCACACCATTGAGATATCTCTCCTTAAAAAGGAACTGGAGGTGGTTTAGAAAGGACCTGTCAGGATTTAAATATTGCACAGGAGGACAGGATGATGTATTTAAGACCACAAATTTGTGGGGGGTTAAGTGAAATCTATTCTGAACTAAGAGATGAAGAGACCTCCAATTACCAGCTATTCAAAGAGAGAGTCAGAGTCAGATACGGCTATACTGCTGAAAAGAGCAGAAAAACATTTAGAGAAATAAAAAGGAAGCCTGGGGAAACATATTCACAACTAGGGTGTTGGTTAGACAGAGCCCTAACCCTAACCCTTAACAGGTGGATTGAAGGGAGCAAAGCTACCACAGTAGAGGACCTGAAACATTTCATTGGCTTAGAGCAGTTCTATAGCCAAGTCCCATCTCAATATAGATGGATTTTAAGAGATAAAAAGTTGAAGACAATAGAATCTGCTGCTATTGTTTTGGATGAGATAGAGGGAGACTTAGGCAAGTCTATGTGGGCTGCTCCAATGAAGAAGCCCAAAGTTTGGGAACCTTCAGAGAAGTTTGGGCATGCTAACACCAACCCTCCAAGGCGGGACAGTCCGCCTCAATATAGAAGGGGAGAGGTGATCTGTTACCAATGTGGAGAGAAAGGACATTATCTCTTTTTTTTTTTTTAATCTTTATTGGTTTTTGTAAACAAAATAAAACAAAGAAAACAAACAGAACAAACAGAGAAACAAACCAATAATAACCCATCCCAGGACCACAATTTACGACATTATTGCAACCAACAAGACCTACCTAAAAATATTTCTCCATATCTTATTTGTCTTTTCCTTTTTATATCAATGCATATTACTCTTATTTCTCATAATACATTTCAGCCCACAAAATAAAAGTTCTCAGCCTTACATAATAGTGCTACAATAATTGTCTCTCACACTTTCCTTCTTCTAATTAGTACTGAGGATACCAACAGCTTCCCAGCAATAATTTTCCAAATGTTTAACCAGACCCGAACAAATCCATAACCTTAATCAGATATAAATTAACTTTTACTACTCTTTTTCTTTTTTCAGAATAGAAAGTTATCAACAGACTGCCCCTTTCCTTCTTACCATACTTAATTTCTTTATATCATACCAACAAAAACAATCACTTTGAAAAACAAATCCTTTTAAAGAACCAAAAAACAACCACAAAAAAGACCCCCAAAATTAGACCCAAGATAGCACAAGATTTTTTAGCCAATAAACTGCACAGAAGTTACATGACTGGAATTCTTATTATCATTCCAAAGTAAATCAAGATACCATAGTCTGGTACATTGGTTTCCTTAGCATCACCCATATAGCAAAAATGACCCCTGTAAACAACAATTTTCTTTTCTAAGAATAGAAAGATTATTAATTAACCAACAAAAATAATTCCTCTACAAGACAGCAAAAACCAATTCTTTTTAAAGCTGCACAGAAATTATCTATATAGAATTCTTATTATCATTCCAGAGTAAATCAGCATGCCTTATTCTAGTACTTGATTTCAGTCCTTTAACATCACCCACATTCCAATCAGTATTTTTTTTTAAAAAGGAAGAGGAATTATGCAACCACATAATACAGACAACAGCCCTGTTTCCTGAGGCACCCTCTTCTTAATGATCATTTCTTGATGCCTCTCCTCTTTAAACTCATGTATTTCCACATCTTTTTGTTTGTCCTGTTTAATCAATTCTGTCATATGTGGTGTACGGTTTAATCTTTTTCTTTGGAAGTTGCCACATTTTCCTTTTAATCCCTTTCTTCGTGTCTACATTAAGTTGCTTTCGAGGATTTCCTTCTATAGATCCTACTGTCTTAGTTCGCTTTACGAAATACTTTGCACAACTTTTTATCTGGGAGTGTCTCTTTTCTGTCTCCTTAAAGGACAAGACTTGCACTTTTTTTTGTTGGCAGACACCTTGCTCTTTCACTGGGCGCTGACATTGCAGGGGCTCCTTCTTCTCTTCGTGCTCCAGTTTCTGTTTGCTTTCCAAGTCCAGATCTTTATTTAGATATTTCTTAATGATATTTTTACAGGCATCCTCAGCTGCCCGCCGCACCTCATTGAATAATTTTTTAAAAAATTGTTCCAAGGTTATATGCCTAAATTCAGTACTTTCTAAATTAATTAACATTATTTCTCCTGCTGAGCCTTCTTCCTTCCTCCCATTTAGCACCATTTTCCTATCTTTTACTCTGTTCCTTTTCACAGCCACTTATACATTTCAAAATTTGAGCGAGTCCAGTAAGGGTCACTTAATGAGGGTCATCACAAATTATAATGAGAGCAACTGCGTACTCACGAGTTTCCTTTGTTGCAAGATGATACCAAAAACGACAAACTCATAAACAAATAGTCCTTAAAAATGGCTGGTCGCAGCTAAAGGAAACATGGGAGCCATGTTTCTTCCCCTCAGTCACTCCTGCTTCGAGGCAGAAAACAGCTCACCCCCACACTTACCAGGTGAAAAGGGGGTGGCCGAGTGAAGCCCCTTGCTACCCACCTCCCTCCAGGAGGCTGGGCGGTGCCCCCAGTTGGCCGGGAGAGCACCAAAAGAGCAGGGGGGGTGAGCCAGGAGACCCGAAGCACACCCGCCCACTCACTGTGCTGTACCGGAAGTCGAGAAAGGACATTATCAAAGATCCTGTACTAAGGCAGACAAAGGGAAAAGAACCTTACCACAAAAAACTGTAAAAATAGAGCAGCATTTAAACCCTGAGGCTGAGTCAGTTGAAACCCCTTTGCACACAGAAAATGCACCACTAGAAAGACCTACTAGTGTTTTGCAAGTATGGTGAGTGCAGGAGCTGTGGAGTGAGGACTACCTAGAGACTGTGACAGTCAATGAGCAGAAAATAAAAGCTTACAGGGATACTGGAGCACAAGTTTCTCTGATCCAGCCAGAGTTTGTGCAGAAACACCAGTATTTGCCAGGCAAGTCCTATACCATCAAAGGAATTAGAGGTCCTGCATTTAAAGTAGATCTTGCAGAGGTTCCAGTTAAGTACAGAGAATTCCAAGGCAACTGGATTATGGGAGTTCTCAGTGACATTGAAATCCCCCTTCTGTTGGGAAATGATTTGGCATCTCAGTTAAACCAACAGCAAGATGCCTCAGTGAAGATTGTTACAAGAAGCATGCCAGCACAACCATGTGACCAGGTTGGGCCAGAGAAGAAGGAAGAGGAAATTTTGTTGCCAAACGTCCATGCAGCCGAGTTCCTGAGTGAGCAGCAACAAGATGACAGCCTAAAAGATCTGTGGCAGAGAGCAAATGTAAGTGATCAAGAAATCACCATAGAAAATCCCTGCCAGTTTAAAATCCTTAATCGGAAACTGTATAGAGTGGCTTTGAAAAGGAAGTATAGTGTGGTCTGGGAGAGGAAGAAGCAGCTAGTCCTTCCCAGAAAGTACCGAATGCAAGTGTTGACATTAGCCCATGCAACACCAATGGCCTCTCATCTAGGTATAAATAAAACAAGGGACAGAGTACAGGAGAGGTTCTTTTGGCCCAATATGGGTAAGACATAAGGGCTTTTTGCAAGTCATGTGAGGCCTGCCAAATGGTGGGGAAAGGCCTGGATAAGTCAAGAGGACTATTGCAGCCAGTCCCTATAGTCTCCGAGGCCTTCGACAAGATAGGCATGGATATTGTGGGGCCTATCTCGAGAGTAACCCAAAGAGGGAACAAATATATCCTTACCATCGTGGACTATGTCACCAAGTTCCCAGAAGCAGTGCCTCTCAGAGACATTGAGGCCAAGACCGTGGCTGAGGCACTTCTGAATGTGTTTGCACGGCTTGGTTTCCCAAAGGAAATGGTGACGGATTTGGGCACAACCTTTATGTCCAATATAATGCAAGGGCTGATGAGAGCCTATGGGATCCGGCACATCACCACAACAGCATATCATTCCCAATCCAATGGATTGAATGAAAGATTCAATGGCACCTTGAATCACATGCTAAAGACTTATGCTTAAAAGCACCCCAACAACTGGGACCAGCGCTTACAACACCTGCTTTTCAGGTACAGGGAGGTACCCCAAGAGAGTTCCGGGTTCAGCCCATTTGAGCTTCTGTATGGGAGGCAAGCCAGAGGACCCCTTGATGTTCTGAAGGAGGCGTGGTCCGGACACGAGGACATCCAGGAGAAAGATGTCATCAACTATCTCCAAGAGCTGCAACAACATCTGCAGGAGGTGAGGACAGCTGCTGCAGACAACATAGCACGAGCCCAGTGACAGCAGAAACTTTGGTATGATGCAAAGGCCAGAGACAGAGCATTTAACCCTGGGGACCGAGTTCTCATTTTGAAACCCAGGAGGAAGAACAAACTGGATGTGGCCTGGGAGGGACCTTATACCATCACCCATAAGGTCTCCAATGTGAACTATTTGGTAACGATGAGTGATAATGGTGAACACTGTAAAATGTTTCATGTCAATATGTTGAAGCTGTATTATGATAGAAGTAACTTGGTACTGTTGACAAAAGGGGAAAAGAGTAAGGGAACTGAATTGTTGGGCTGGGGGAAGATATCCCAAGAAGTGACCCTAAATGAAGTTCAGTTCACCCCTTCTCTTACCAGAGAGCAAAGAGGACAGATACAAACCATTCTGTCCAGGTACCAACAGATTTTCTCCAACTTGCTGGGGAAAACCAACATAGTTCACCACCAAATAAATACTGGGGATGCGAGGCCTGTGGCACTGCCACCTTATAGAGTAACAGGCCCGAATGCCGCATTTGTACAAAGGGAGGTTGAAGAAATGTTAAGTCTGGGACTTATTGTACCTTTTGTAAGTCCCTGGGCCTCGCTAGTGGTACTAGTTCCAAAACCAGATAACACCATAAGGTTTTGTGTTGATTATAGAAGATTAAATAAGGTAACTGTACCAGATATATACCCCATGCCACAGGTGGATGAATTAATAGAGACCACTGGGGCTGTCAATTATATCTCCACACTAGATCCAACAAAAGGTTATTGGCAGGTGGCAATGGACCCCAACGACCAATCTAAAACTGTATTTGTAATAAAGGGGGGTCTTTTTGAGTTCACTGAACTCCCGTTTGGGTTAAGGAATGCACCCGCCATGTTCCAGAGGTTAATAGAATGTTAGCTGGTCTTAAAGAATTTGCTTTGGCATACATTGACGATATTGCCATTTACAGCAACACCTGGAAAGAGCACTTACAGCACCTAGCTATTGTTTTCCAATGGATCAAGGATCCAGGTCTCACCATCAAAGCTGCCAAGTGTCAATTGGCCATGCCAGAGGTGAAGTATTTGGGGCATGTGTTGGGTGGAGGCAAGATCAAGGCAGACTGGGGAAAGGTTCAAGCTATCCAAGCATGGCTCAGACCCCAAAACAAAAAGCAAGTAAGAGTATTTCTCAGGGTCATAGGATACTACCGGAGATTTATCCCCAAATTTAGCACCATTGCAGCACCCTATATGAAGAAACATCCTGATGTATAAGAAGAAACATCCTGATGTAGTGATGTGGTCAGAGGCATGCCAAACGGCATTTGAATACCTAAAAGCAGTACTGACAACCAAGCCAGTATTGTGCCCTCCTGACTTTAGTAAAGAATTCACACTATTCACTGACGCCTCTAACATTGGCATAGGAGCAATGTTGAGTCAGAGAGGAGAGGAGGGACAACATCATCCCATCCTTTATTTAAGCAGGAAACTCTTAGAGAGAGAACAACATCTCTCAGTGATCGAGAGGGAGTGTTTAGCCATTGTATGGGCCATAGGGAAATTGAAACCATACCTATGGGGGAGAAAGTTTATATTGTGTACTGACCACTCTCCACTAAAGTGGCTAAACCAGGTAAAAAGTACCAACAGTAAACTTATAAGGTGGAGTTCACAGCTCCAGGACTACAATTTTGACATACAGCATGTGCCTGGGAAGCAAAATGTGATTGCTGAGGCGTTATCAAGAACAGTATAAGTGTAAGAGTAAAGTGTATTACTGAACATAACTAAGAAAAGGAAAACAAAGTGAAAATTTGTTTTCTGAAAGCTGTTTTGTATTTAATATTGATGCATTTATTTGTTAAGGTTTGTACACACAAAGAAACATGAAGAAAATATGTGTTGAGTTCCTGAAACAATACAATGATTTAATGTTATAATGTTGATGTTAAGTAATGATATGCAAAACAAGTGTACCTCACATGAGTCCATTGCTCAGCAAAAGGCTGAAACCTTTCGCATTACACAATGATTTTGAAAGGAGGGACATGTGACGGACTTAAAGATCTGGGACCAGCAGAAAGTAAACATAGAACACTGCTGAGTCACATGATGGAGTGAGGAAGGGGCCATTTAGCTCGGAACCCTCAGTGATTGGCATTTAACAGACCAAATGGCCTGTTTGGAGTTGGCAGTTGAGAAGCAACAGTTTAGTTCATTGTTGGACAGAGAGCTAACAGGAGTCTGTCAGCGAACTGAAGAAACTTTGTAGCTCTGTGCGGAAGAACCTGGTTTACTGACCTCCTCAGAAGGAAGGGGACAGTGACCAGACAGTTAAAAACTAAACACAATAGAGTCCCACACCATTGAGATATCTCTTCTTAAAAAGGAACTGGAGGTGGTTTAGAAAGGGCTAAAGAATGGTCTGGCAGGAGTCTGGAAAGCTGGTTTGGTGGCCGGGGAGACTCAGAGGGACCTGTTAGTAAAAGCCCAAGGAAAACCACTAAAGGAGTGACTGGCAAGTGAGATCTGAGGTGTGTGTTGTGAACTAGGAAACATCTAGGTACTGAATTGAAAGAAATAAACATACAGCCTAAGTGAATGTAAAGGCACAAGCTAAAGCCTGAAAGGAAACAAAATATCCTCTGTACAACTTCCATCCCCCTGTTGTGTTGTTTGTAAATAAAGCCTGTTCAGTTTTAACATTAGCAAGCTGTGGTGCCTATCTATTTCATGGTAAATACACTTAGCAGTGGTCCTTACAAATATCCCTGACCAAGAAGTAAAACTATTACCCCGAAGAGACTACTGTAGATTTGCATAGAGGACTGGTCAGAAAAATCAGCAGCAGCTCTGACCAGGCACCATACGCAGACCCTCACAGTACTGTCAATATAAAAGGGGCGTGTGTCATAGCTGATCTTATGGACCTCACATTTGGACAGTTTGGCAAATAGCTTGTGTTTATGTAACGTCTGGAGGACCTCTCTCACAAGCTGTACATGAAAGACTGTGTCAGGGGAGTACAATAAAATGTCATCCAAGTACACTAACACCCCCTTAAACAGGTGCTTGTGTAACACTTCATTTATTAAGTCCATAAAGACTCCCAGAGCTCCCTGGAGGCCAAATGGCATCACCCAATATTCAAATTGGTCCAGAGGGGTATTGAAGGCAGTCTTATATTCATCTCCCTGTCGGATGCATACACGGAAATAAGCATCCCGTAAATCAAGCTTGGAGAAGATCTTTCCCTTGGCCACCTCCGCCAAGAGATCTTTAATTAACTGCATGGGGTAGGCATTGGTGGACGAAACTGCATTCAGCCTCTGATAGTCCATGCAAAGCCTGAGCCCCCATCCTTCTTTTTACAGAAAAGAACTGGGGCGGTGAACAGGGAGGCTACCGGCCAAATAAATCCTCTGGCGAGGCTTTTATCGATGAACTTTTGCAACTCCTCCTTCTCCATGGGGCTCATGGCATAAATCTTCCCTTTCGACATCTTATGCCCGGGCAACAACTCAATCGCACAGTCAGAGTTGTGATGGGGAGGGAGCTCATCCGCCTCCTCTTCCTCAAACACCTGTGATAAATCTCTGTATTCCCTGGGGATTTGGGCCAGTTCATCTGTAGCTAAACAAACCTGGGGAGGCTCACTATCCAGGGCTAACCCCCAGGCAGGGTCCCAGATGTGATTTTGATACTTTGGGGATATGAACCAGACAATCCCCTCATCCCACAAGATATATGGGTCATGTCCATGAAGCCACAGGCTGCCCAGCGCCAAAGGGAACTTAGCTCCCGGGGACACCACAAAGGCACGGTCCTCCCAATGATCTCCAGCCCCCACCTGCAATGGAACAGTCTTGAACCTACAGGGTTCTTTCATTTGAGAGCCATCCATTTGGGTAAATATAAGGGGCTCTGCCAAGCAGACCACAGCTGCCTCCAAGCCCGACACCAGGGAGGGGTTGATGAGATCCCTCCCGCACCCAGAGTCTATGAGGCCACGAACACTAATGTGCGTCTTCATGGCAGGGTTCATAATAGTAATAGGCACAAAAAAGAGGGGGGGTAGTTGCTCACCACATGTAGTGCTTTGGTCGATGGGTCTTGCTGTGCTGTGCCACTTACAACAGGACCTGGCCTTTTCCCGCTGGCTCTGCCTCCTCTTCATCACTTGAACCCGGGTCCAGGATCTCCACAGTGGTGTGTAAGGCACGGGGGTTCCTCCGCTTCGCTGTTGCCTTTTTTGACGGGATGTCGGCCCAATGCTTGTTGCCTTCTTTTCCCGATGGTCCAGCGATTTCTCCCGATGGGCAGGTGGCTGTGTAGTGGTCCCATTCCCCACATTTCAGGCATAAGCCTTGTTTCATTCGTTGGTCTCGAACCGAAATTTTCAGCTAGGGCTGCTTGGGTTTCAGTTGGGGCGTAGTGGGTGGTCTCCCAGCTGCAATCGCACTATCTAGTCTCATAGTGCACAAACCGCTTTCCGCTTTCGCTGCCTCCTCCATCCAGGCTCGAAGGGTTCTCAGCTCTTGTGAACTCATGACATTGTTTCAGATGTTAGCCACCAGCCCCAGTCGATACTGTTGGGCTAGGACCAAATTGGTCCAGTCACAGATTTTGACGGCATGCCAATTCCATCAAGTACTCCCTCACTGAGAGCTTGCCTTGCTTAAAGGTGTGGAGGTCATGCAAAGACACGTACCAGCTTGTGGCGGCCCTTCTCAGCCATGAAGCGATAAAGTCCACTTGTTGCTCTTCATCCTGGAAGAGATGGGCCCATCGTTGCACAAATTTCATCACTTGCAAGATGAAAATTGAGAGGTTTTCCAGGTCACCATCAAAGGTGACATCCAGTAAATCCTTGGGCTGCGGCATCACTGGCGGGACCACCGAAGGAGGCAGTTGTGGAGGGAGGGGAGGTGGAGGAGGCGATACCCCGGGCTGCGGAGGTGCCAGCACTGGAAGGGGCGGCTGCTGCGGCTGAGGAGCTGGCAAGACGGGGGCGGGCAGCGGCAGGAAGGGGGCGGGAAGCAGAAGGACGGGGCCGGGCACTGGCTGACCGGGACCAGGTGGGGGGAGCCAGCCGGGACCCCTAGTCTGGCTGCCAGTTGCGTCTGAACAGGGCCGGCTCACCCACTAGGAGAGCTAGGCGCTCGCCTAGGGCACCAGCCCTGCAGGGGCGCCAAAATGCCCCCCGCCCCCCCGTGAAAAGCCCCCTTCCCACCCAGCCCCAGCTACCCCAGCTTTTCTGGGTGCCTCGCGGCTGCGAGACACCCAGAAAAGCCGGCACCGCCGCTGGGAGGAAAGGGGGGCATTCAGCCCGCCCCTTCCCCGGCTCTCCCGGGCGCCTCACAGCTGCGAAGGGCCCGGGAGAGCCGCGCCGCCGCTGGGAGGGAAGGGGCGAGCAGCTGCGAGGGGCCCAGGAGAGCCACGCTGCCCCTTCCCCGGCTCTCCCTGGTGCCTCGCAGCTGCGAGGCGCCCAGGACAAGGGCGCAGGGCCATTTCCAGGCCCCACCGGGAGGTTGGCATCCCCGGTGGGGTGGGCGCCCCAGGCTGTCCTGCCTAGGGCGCCCAGATACCTGGGGTCGGCCCTGCATCTGAACCACCTGGTTCATCATCGCCGGTAACATTTGAAATGTCCTAAGTCTCGCATTATCACGCGGCAATCTGTCTCTAGGCTATCCAGCCTCCCCTCCACATCTCTCCCCGGTCTTCCCGAAGACCTCGGGGGAAATTTGAGGGGATGGCTCGGAGTTGCGCTGAAACTCCCTGAGGTGAAATGAGGGTCGTACATGCTGTCCTGACTGTCTCCCCAGCAATGACCAGGTGGTTTGCGTAGAGTCTCCCCGGTGTCGTGCCCATTCTCTCTGCTTGGGCTGAAACATTATCCCTTTGCCCAGGTGCAGAGGGATGTACGACATTGTAGGTCTCGGGATGGCTCCGCCATCCATAGTTACCGGCCCTCCAGGGCTGGTGACTGTTAGGGGGACCGTCGATACTGGAACCCCCATCCCCATAGTCAGTGGGGGGTTGGCAGGTATTGTCGTAGGTGTAGGCACCGTTGTAGTTGGTACCATCGTGGGCACGGTAGTGGTAGATACCGTAGTGGGCACCCCACCTCCTCCGGGTCCGCTCATCTCGGCAGGGAGTGATCCGGCCTGGTGGCGAAATAAAGATTCCTGACAATTCTGTCAGGTTCAACAGCAAGCAGGTCCAGGCACACTTCACTCAGAAAGTTATGCTTTATTGGAATACCAGTCTGTTGCCAAGTAATACAGGTACATTGTCAGGAATGACGGATATTGCATGGGGGGCCGTGTATATACTCTGATGCTTCAACTAGCCAAGCAAATGAAATCCAAGCATGCACGCGGGAAATCTCCCGGTGGGACATTACATCATGAACAGGAGACCACCACCAACGCTTCCAGAGGGCTGATATATTAACACCAGCTGGGAAACGCAAGCCCTCCCTTCTGTCAAGGTTACACTGATAGCGGTGTCTGACAGAGGAATGTCTCCCACAGTAGCCTTAGCAAAGCAGATCTAAGTGCATGCGTGCAAGCCAGGAATAAGGTCATACAGAAAACATGGCAGTTATCTGACAATAGCATCTGCTCCAAGTCCTAGTCCAAAGGAGGTCTAGGGTACATTTTGATGCAAATGTGAGCAGAAGCACCATCAGCAACACTGGACCTTGGTTCTGGCTTGCAGAGGCATGGTATATGCATGCATGGGTCACTGAGAGTGGCGCCTTTAAGCACAACACAACCTCCTTGCTTAAACCTTCATCTTGGCTCCAGCAATCTGCAGCAGCCTGACTCAGGCAGCAAACTCCGCAGCTCAGTAAAGAAACCAGCTTAACCTGCTCATGCAAGGAGCCTTAATTGTTTTCTTTAAAGGTTCGTGTCTATCTATACATTTTTATCCTGCCTTCTTCCTCCAAGGATCTCAGGGTGGCATACATGGATCTTCCCATTTTGTCCTCAAAACAACCTAGTAAGGTTGTTAAGTAGGCAACAAGAGGCAGTGATTTCAGCAAGTGATTCAGCTTTATTTGTCACAGCAACAAGACGATCAGACAACAACAACAAGTGGAGCAGAGCTCCCTTTTTAAATTATCCAGGCTGTCAAAGCCATGCCCATAGAAAAATTAACAACCAATAGAATAACAGAGTTAAAGACCAATGAGGTCTGTTCCCTCCACAAACATATTTACAACAGTGATTGGTTACTTTAAACAGTTCCATAGGAACGACCAATAGAAATGTTACAGCTTAAGATCCATTCCTTGAATCAAGCTTAGAATGGAAAAGAATAGGCTCAGTTTCATAGTTAGAACATAGCAAAGGTAGTGCTAGTTTGAAAGAGAAAGTGACTGGCTGGTCCAGGATTACCTAAGCAAGTTTCATGATTTGAAATCAGATCTTCCAAGGCCTAGTTGACACTTCCCCCCTGTCAACTTATGGTGACCCCATAGGGTTTTCAAGGTAAGAGATATTCAGAGGTGGGTTGCCATTGCCTGCCTCCGTGTCATGACCCTGGTATTCCTTAGTGGTCTCCCTTCCAAATACTGACCAGGGCCTACCCTGTTTAGCTTCTAAGATTTGACAGGATCAGGCTAGCCTGGGCTATCCAAGCAAGGGCCCTGACACTCTAACAGCTATTTATGTATGTATGTATTTATTTCATTTACACCCTGCTTTTCTCACCCAATGTGAGCTAAAGCAGCTTACATCCTTCTCATCTCCTCCATTTTATCCTCACAACAACCCTGTGACATAAGTTAGGCTGGGCATGTGTGACTGGCCCAAGGAAACCCCACAAGCTTATTAGTTTATTTATTTATATCCCAGCTTTCTCATTGAGTTACAAAACAGGTTACTGTGTACTCCTACAGCATACAACATCCAATGAACAATGCAATAGTATAGAATAAAAGGCAATGCGAATAACAAACAGCCTAAGACAAAGTATACTATAAATAATGTCATAAATAGATCTACAAGGGTCAAAGACAATGCAAGTTAACACCTAGAATGCTCCTTGCAGTAGACTACAATCCTTTTCCATTATAGGAAAGACCTTCTGGGCTATTCCAATCCATTACAGATCTAATCTCGTCATAAGAATACCCTCCTGAAACTTCCCTTGCAGAGTGGCGGCTTGAACCTGGGTCTCCCAGATCCCAGTCTGACATTCTAATTATGCCACACTGGCTCGCAGCGGTGGGCCTACAAGGAAGGAGCAGCAGAATCAATGTGACCCCAGGATACAATGTCCCAGGAAACTGTCTTGTGCATTCTCATTGAAATGAGGCAGAGTTTCGTTTGAGTGAGAAATGCATCAGAGAATTTCCCAGTGTGCTGTGCAGGGGAGGTGGATTTGTGGGAGCTGATTTCTACTGGAAATTTCCAGTTTCAGCTCCAAAATGTTTTGGCCAGCTGTAGAGATGCCAGAGATGCACCCACATCACCCTGCAGCAGCAATACATCAGAAAAGAACAATTCAGAGACTGCGTAGCAAAAGATAAAAAAGGAAACATACGAAACCAGGATGTGGGTTTTGCATTCCTGTTGCCTACCTTATCAACTTGGTTTTTTTTCCGACCTGCCCCTTTCCTCAATTCACTTCCTCTTTCTGATGAAACAGTGTCCAAAAAAACTGGTATCACAATAATTCAGTTGAAGCCTTTTCACAAGCAGCATTACCACCACCACCACTGCAGTGGGAATAGCAGAACTGTGAAGGATGCTGTTATGATGTCTGCTCCAACTGGCAATGACCCCATACACAATTCACTTCTTTATTTCATTTATATGCCACCTTTCTCCTCAGTGGGGGCCCAAAGCAACTTCCATTGTTCTCCTCTCCTTCATTTTCTCCTCGCAGCGACATTGTGAGGTAGGTTAGGCTAAGTGTGTATGACTGGCCGAAGTTGACTGGTGAGCTTCCATGGCAGAGTGGGGGATTCAAACCTGGATCTCCCAGATCCTGCCCTGACACTTTGTCCACTATACCACCAGGGCTGGCTCCAGGTGTCTGGGCGCCCTAGGCAGGACAGCCTGGGGCGCCCCCACTGGGGATGCCAACCTCCCGGTGGGGCCTAGAGACCGGGGGATGGCGGCGGAGCGCTGGCTTTCCTGGAGGCTCCGCAACTGTGGGGCCCCCAGGAAAGCCAGGGAAGGGGGCCGGGGGTCTAGCCGCCACCCCCTCCCTCCCAGTGCCGGCTTTCCTGGGGCTCCGCAGCTGCGGGACCCCCAGGGAAGCCGGGAAGGGGACGGGGGTCTAGCTGCCGCCTCCTCCTTCCCAGCGCTGGCTTTCCCAGGGGCTCCGCGGCTGTGGGGCCCCCAGGGAAGCCGGGAAGGGGGCGGGGGGTCTAGCCGCCACCCCCTCCCTCCCAGCGCCGTCTTTCCCGGGGGCTCCACGGCTGTGGAGCCCCCAGGGAAGCCGGGAAGGGGGTGGGGGTCTAGCCGCCACCCCCTCCCTCCCAGCGCCGGCTTTCCCGAGGCTCCACGGCTGCGGGGCCCCCAGGGAAGCCGGGAGATCCCCCATTCCAACCAGTGGACTGGCAAACCTCCTCCAGTAGGAATTATCAATGATGGTTGAACACTAAGCTTGCTTCACACAGAAGTTTTCCTCCCTGCCCGGACTGTGGCAGTTCTTCTGGGAAAATCTGCACAACACTGCTGTCTGCTCATCCCCCTTCCAGGTTTTTCCTGGCTCCATTCTTCCTTTTTCTCAGACTTGCTTTGGTATGATCTTTCTTTTTCTTTTTTTTTTTTTTTGCAAATAAATTTTATTCATTCTTTGATTATAAACAAATAATGGTTATACACAAATAGTACTTCATTTTCCCCCCACCCTCCCCCCTCCCTCTCCCTCCCCCCGTCCTACTGATTCTATATTATTAATCCATCCATGTACACAGCTTCCTGATCCCACTCAAGGCTTTACTTTTACTCTCCGAATTCCCGGTTGACCTCAACCAATGGAAATACTTTGTCCAATTATTATTTATCCTTTCCTTTTTCTCTTCCCATGAGGCATCCGCTCGAAGGCAGATCACGATTTCAGAACTAACGTCCTCATATAGATACTGGAACCAACTTGCCCATGTCCATTTTGTTTTATCTTTCCATCCCCTAGCGATGGCGGCTTGTGTTGCAAGAATCATGGCTTTATATAATTTATTATCCTTTTTTCCCAATGTAACGCTCCCCAGAATACCTGTAAATAATATATTTACATCCCTCACTAGTGTAGTTCCTAAGATTTTTTCCATTTCCTGAATGGTATCCGTCCAGAACCTAGAAATTTCTGGACAATCCCACCACATATGTATATACCACCCCTTATCTTTTCCGCAATGCCAACATTTTGGACTCAGACCTTTTATCATGTATGCTAACTGGGGCGGTGTTCTGTACCATTTCAAAACCAATTTTCTAGTCATTTCCTTATATTTATCTGATTTTATATTTTTATTTTCCTTTATGATTTTATGCACTATTTGGTCGGTCAATTCGATTTCTCTCTGCCATTTTAATTGTATCACTCGTCCTATATAATCCACCTCACTGACCATTAGATTGTATAAGTCCCCCACTATACCTTTTTTTGCAAGTTCAATCTTTAACATAATTGCCTTCAATCGACTTTCCTTGGGTATTACCCCTGGGCAGGATAGTTTACTTATTGCCTCATATAATCCATAAGCCCGTAGCCAATTCCTTTCCCCCAGCATTTCCATGCATTTTTCTCTTGGTAACAATGATCCTGACTTGTCCAATAAGTCCTTTACTCTGTTCAAACCTTTCTTTTTAAATTTTCCCACCATATGGGGTCGTTAGATTCCTGTAATAGTTCTAATGGAGTCCATTTGACGAGATCCAATGACCAGGCTCCTTCCCATCTTTTCCACACTCTGAGGCCGATAGCCCTCGGCCCTATTGTTTCTTTGATTTCTCCTGCTAAGTTCTTTGTGAACACCCCCATTTTCCTTTCCCCTTATTTACTTCATTTTCTATTCTTGCCCATTTCCTATCTCTATTTATCTCTGCGTCCAATAGATGTTTTATTTGGAATGCCACAAAATAGCTCTCTAAATTTGTCAAACCCCACCCCATCTCGTCTTGTGGGATGTAGATTATTTTTTGAGTAACCCTAGCTGATTTACTTCCAAAAGCCCACTCCCTTAACTGTCTATTCCATTCCTTTGCTTGTTTTCTTGGTATTTCTGATGGGAGGACCTGGTATAAATAGCTTAGCTTTGGGATTAGAAACATTTTAATTGCTCTAATTTTAGTTAATATATTCATTGATTTAGTCTTCCATACCCTCATATTTTTACGAATCTTCTTCCATATTTCATAATAATTATTTTTATCAATTTTATTCATTCTTTTAAAAATTTTAATACCTAAATATTTTAACATTTTACATCCCTTTGGTATAGCTGTTTCTTTCTCCACTAATATCTGTTCCCCCTTGGGTATATTGTAATATATTATTTCGGATTTCCCCATATTAACACCTAACCCAGAGTAATGTTCGAAATCCTGTAGTATTATTTTCAGTTCCCGGACTGCCGTTAGTGGATCTTTAAGTACCAAAAGAATATCATCTGCAAAGAGATTAAGTTTAACCTCTTCCTTTCCCACTTTATAGCCTTCTATTCTAGGGGAGTTCCTTATCCTATCTGCCAAAATTTCTATAGCCATCACAAATAATAAGGGTGACAGTGGACATCCCTGCTTTACGCCTCTCGAAATTAAAAACTCTTTTGATCTGCCTCCATTTATCCACAAAGTTGCTGTTCCTTGTTTATAAAGATCTTTTACAGCTTCTAGAAAGTTCCCTTCTATTCCACTATCCTTTAATGTCCCCCAGAGAAAGTCGTGTTCAACAGTATCGAAAGCTTTAAATATATCCAATTTCAATAATGCCAATTTCTTTTCTTTATGTTGGTGTTTATGTGCTAGAACATTTAAAATGTTCCTTATTGGATGGAAAATTTGTCTGTTTTTAATAAATCCATACTGGTCTTCTCCTATTATTTTTGGCAATATTTTATCTAGTCTATTAGCTAGCACCTTGGCAAATATTTTATAATCTTGGTTCATAAGGCTAATTGGCCTATATGAACCAACCTCCTTAGGATCCTTTGACGGCTTTAGTATCACCACCATCTCTGCCTGTTTCCATGTGTTAGGGGTATTTCCACCTTTCATTATATCATTAAATAAGAATAACATTTCTGGTATCAGTATTTCTATCATTTCTTTGTAGTATTCTGCCGTGTATCCGTCTGTTCCCGGGGATTTTCCTAATTTTAATTGTTTAATTACCTTTTCAATTTCTGAAGCACTTATGTCTTTGTTAAGAAACTCCTGATCATTTTTAGATATTTTTGTAGTCCATTTCTCCTTAAGTTCCCCTTTTCCTGAGGTGTTATATAGACTTTGGTAGTATTTAACAAATGCTTCCCTTATTAAATGTGTTTCCCCCACCTCCTTCTGGCCCTGTCTTATACTTTTTATTCTCTGTTTTTCTTTTTTCCTCTTTAAATAATTAGCTAATTTCTTTTGTGAGTTTATGTTTGTTCTACGCCACTCGCTTTTAATTAGAGTCTCCCTCTTCCATACTAAAACTAAATCTTGAGTATCTAGATCGTTTTTTAAAATTTGGATTTGCCTTTGCCGCTGTGTGTCAAATTTAATTAGTTGTTGTGCTTGCAAAATTTTTAGTTGTCCCAATTTGCTTTCGTTTTCTTTATCTCTCTGGCGTTTTAGTAAGTTTTCTGTCCTAATTAGATGTCCCCTCATAACAGCCTTCGCTGCATCCCATACTATATGAGGTGCCGTCGATCCTTTGTTTTCTTTGAAATAGTATGTTAGCTGTTTTACTATATAGTCCCTGTATTCCTTTTTACTTAAAACTATGTTTTTATATCTCCACCTCCCTTCCGATTTCTCCATTTTTATTGCCAAGTCCACTATAATTGGGGCATGATCAGAGATCAGTATTGGCTGTACTTCAACTTCATTAATTTTCAATACCTGTGAATCTGATATCAAAACATAATCAATACATGTATACTGTTTATGTCTCGCAGAGAAGAAGGTGGGCCCTGATTTTTTTCCTTTTGCTTCAAACACCTCTATTAAACCCCATTTCCTAACATTCAAATTTGAAAGATTCATATTAAAGTCTCCTGCCATGATTATTTCACCTTGACTATAAGCCTGTATTCTTTGCAGGATTCCTAATAGGAATCTCTTTGTTCCCGCATTTGGTGCGTATACATTGACCAAGGTAAACATTTTATTATCTAGCTTACACTTCAAAAAAATATATCTCCCCTCTTTGTCCTCTTTACGGTCCAATATCTCCATATTTAGGTCCCTCCTCGCCAAAATGGCTACCCCCTCGACTTTGCCGTTCCCCTTGCATCTGCCACTACTTTCCAAAGTGGGGAGGACAAAATTGGCTTAGCATCTTTCCTAGCCTTATGAGTCTCTTGAAGGTATATCAGCCCCACCTTTAATTTTCTGGCCAAAGCTAATACTCTATGTCTTTTCACATTTGAGGTCAATCCATTCACATTTAAAGACAAAAGTTTAACCATTACCCAGTAGGAAACACCAGGCTGTGCCTTTTATACTTGTGCAATGTTACATCAGTAATCCCCCCCCGTGCAAAAGAGTTCGTGCGTTCAGAAAAAAAAAATTTCTGCTCTCTTTTCACTCTTGTAGGTTCCGCTAGTCATCCCCCCCACCCCCTCTCTTACTTATCTATTTTCTTTTATTATTATTTATTGAGACCCAACTCTTCGCCCCAAATTTAGAGTTTCAGCTGCGGGCTAGTATGCACTCGACGTTTTTGCTCTTCCCTCCTAAGTTGGGAGGGCTGCTACTCTCTCCTTCTAGCATTTCCTCCTCTTCTTCCTCTGGTTCTTCATCTCGGGTCTGTAACCCCAGATCAGCTAGCATATTCGACGCCTCCTTCTCATTTCTTGCAGTGTACCTTTTTCCGTCTCTAAACACAATCAGTATAGCTGGGTAGCCCCAGGTAAAGGGGATGCCTTTTTCATACAGTTTTTGAGCCCATGGCTGTAGCCTCTTCCTTTCCTGGAGTGTCTCTGGTGAAAAATCCAACCGTACAAGCACTTTCCGATCTTTATACTGGAGGTCCTTTTTCTTTTTAAGTTCCTTAAAAACTAACGCTGCTTGTTTCTCCCGTGCAAACTTGACTATGATTTCTCTTGGAGCCCCGGAAGCTCTCCTTGCTCTCACTCGATGGGCTCTTTCTATATCGTTCTCTTGCACTTCCAAGCCTTGATTTTGCATCCATTCCACCAGTTCTTTCTCCACCTCTTGACGTGGAATATCTTCAGAAAAGCCCGTAAATCTAAGATTTGACCGTCTTGTTCTATCACTTAAGCGTCCTATCTGGGCAGTGAGTTGTTTTATCTTTTGTTCATTTTCCTCTGCTTTATTCTTCGACTCCACTGCCACCTCTTTAACCTCTGCCAACTCCGCACAGACAGATTTTATTTCAGCTTGCAACTGTCTGAAATCCCCCTTATATTCTGTTCCATGTTAAGCAACATTTCCCCAACCTCCTTTAAGTTTTTCGGGAGTTAAATTGTGCAGGTGTGGCCATTTCTTAGACGCTGAGCGCTTGTTGCCAGCAGCCTTGAAAGCGAAAGAACTTAATTAGCAGACTTGACTTACAGTTTTTGATGTTTTTCTTGGCTGCAGTTTGATAGAGGCTTCCAAAGGTTATAAATTTGTTTTCAAAAGAGCTGCTTTTTTGTTTTATTGGGTCATAAATTTCCTTGGTTATCGGAGCGAGGGTGGAAGACGACCTCTTCTCTCTACCGCATGCGCAGAACCGCGGTATGATCTTTCTTAAAAGAGGTTTGAGGGGAAGTATGGAGGGCAAGATACGGATATTTGCCCCTTCCCACCCACCTCTGGGCCATTTCCCTCATACCTTTCATTTTCCCTACCACTAGTGGGCTTTCAGCCAGTTGTTTTCAAAATTATCAAAAGCAGGTATATTGCTATACCTCATATACAAAATACAATTTTTATATAAATTGGCAAAAAGTCCACCAGAGGCTAGGAGGAGAGTAGTAAGTGTGAGGGGAAAGGAAGGAGGAATTGCCCCATGGAGAAGCTCCAATGCTGCTGCAAATGACTTTGCATTTCAAGCGGTAGTAAGACCAAAACAGGGAATCACCTTTGCTCAGAAGCAACCTAATAGTGTCATATGTCATACAATAGAAATCCAGCAATGACTACAGTTGCCAACTGCCAGGTGGGGCCTGGAGATCTCCCAGAATTTAAATTGGTCTCCAGACAACAGAGAGCAGCTCTCTTGGAGGAAATGGTGCACTTTGGAGGATGGACTCTGTAGCATTATACCTTGCTGAGGTTCCTTCCCTCTTGAAACCCCATCTTCTCCTGGACCCACCTCCACCTCACTGGGAATTTCCCAGCCTAGCAATGACATCTGATATTATTGTACATCAAAGAGAGAGAATGAATCTAAAGTGAATATTTGAGGAAACTACTGGAGCAATTGGAGACCATCTGATGAACTTTCCATATTCACATTGGCAAGAGCTGAAGGGTTAGGCACATCTGCCTGTTGCACACCAAGCAACTCACAGTGTCGTAAAGAAGTCTTTAAGGCACTGTGAGCTATTTAGTCTGCAACATTTATTACTGCTTAAGCTGTCATGAGCCAGCGCTCAGCTTGCCAGAGGCATGAAGGTATTTATTTTATTTGGTGTCACAAATATGCATGGCACTTCATGGGAAGAGCAGATGGCAGATCTCTGTCCTGAGGAGCATCTATGTACTATTAGCCACACATGTGGATAGTTAAATCTGTGGACAGGGGCCACATGATGGCTAAACATATTTTCCAGCAAACTTGGGGCACTCCTCAAGTTTGCAGAAAAATCTGAAGTGTTTAAAAAAATACACGGAGGGTTAAATCACTCAAAAAATAAAGCTCTTTCCTTCTTACCCAGTATGGGAGCCACAGCCTGGGAGCCATGGCAGGCCTGGTGATGGCTGTAGCAGTAGGAAAGCAGCCCAGGCGCCATGCGGGGCTGTGTCTGCTGGAGAGCCCGGGGGCCATGGCAGCAATGAAGCAACCCAGGGACTGCACCACGTGGTAGCAGCCAGAGAGCCCGGGGGCTACAGCAGCAACGAAACAGCCCAGGAGCTGTGCCAGGCTTGGCAGCAGCTGCCATAAATCCCAGGGGCCACGCTGAAACTGGGGGTGGCTGCTGGAGAGGCCAGGGGCTACAGCAGCAACAAAGTAGCCCGGGAGCTACACTGGGCTTGGCAGTGGCTGCCAGAGAGTCCAGGGGCTGTGCCAGGCCTAGTGGCAGCAGCCAGAGAGTCCAGGGTCTCCGGCAGTGACAAAACAGCCTAGGAGCCTTACCAGGCCCAACAGCAGCTGCCAGAGAGCCTGGGGGCCACAGCAGTAATGAAGCAGCCTGGGCCAGGTGGTCGCTGCTGGAAAGCCTGGGGGCCATGCTGGGTTTGGTGAGAGAGTGGGGTGGGTGGGATTCCCCCCCATGAGTCTTGTGGACCCCCACTTGTATAATCTAAAATCTAACAGAACAAAATGAAGAGAAGTGGAGACGAATGGGGACGAATATGCATTCAGTCCTTTGCACATGCTTATACTGAGTTTGGGAAGGAAAGGAGGAGGGTAGTGTCGAAGACCTCATGGGAAAGGTGGATTTAAAGGAAGCGGGACACGGGGCATCACACTGGCACTCTGGGAGGAAGTTCCAGGCCCAAGGGAGAAAGGGCAGAGTCTGCCACTGAGCCATGGCTCCTCCCTTTAACAGGAATACATGAATACACCATATCCTCTTGCCAAAGTTATTTAACATCTACATGTACCCCCTCGCCCAGTTAGCCTGGAGTTATGGGCTGGGTTGCCATCAATATGCAGATGACACCCAGCTCCATCTGTTAATGGACGGCCATCCATCTCCTGCCCCTGACATTCTGGCCGAGGCTTTCGATGCTGTGGCTAGATGGTTGTGGCAGAGCTGGTTGAAGCTTAATCCATTGAAGATAGAGGTCCTGTACTTGGGTCAGGGGGGGAGTGGATGTGGGTATCAGACTCCCCATACTGGAAGGGGTGCCCTTGGTGCCGACCCAGAAAGTAAGGAGCCTGGAAGTAACACTAGATACCTCTCTCTCTATGGAGGTCTTGGTTACTGCCGTTGCCAGATCTGCATTTTTCCATCTTAGGCAGATAAGGCTGCTGAGACCATATCTCTCCCCCCAGGACTTAGCTACAGTGATCCACGCAATGGTCACTTCCAGGCTTGATTACTGCAACTCGTTCTGCATGGGCTTACCTTTGCGACTGACACAGAAATTACAGCTCGTGCAAAATGTGGCAGCGCACCTGCTGATGTTGACACCTATGTGGGCTCACATTTGGCAGGTGCTCCACCAACTGCCAACCTATCAGTTCGAAAGCAAGAAATTGCAAGTAGATAAATAGGTACCACTTCGGTGGGAAGGTAACAGCATTTCGTGCGCCTTGGTGTTTAGTCATGCCGGCCACATGACCACAGAAACGTCTTCGGACAGCGCTGGCTCTTCGGCTTTGAAACGGAGATAAGCACCGCAACGCTAGAGTCGGATTCGACTGGCTTTTGAGCAAGGGGAACCACCAACTGCATTGGTTGCCAGTCAACTTACGGATTTGCTTCAGGGTGCTTTAATTTATTTATTTATTTATTTATTGATTGATTTCACTTCTACCCCGCCCTCCCCACAAGCGGGCTCAGGGCGGCTTACAGTACGGCATCCAAGTGCCAAGACAATATCTTAAAACATATAAATCGATAACATTTCAACATCATAAATGCTCTACAGCTGTTCTATTATCTCAGTCCAATGGCGTCAGATGGTAGTTTAAACACAGTGATGTCACAGCGGGGACTCCCACGACTGTCCCCTCCCTCTACCACATGAGATGGTACCGTTGGCGGCAGAGGGGTGGGAGCTGGCGGCCAAGGGGAAAGGGAGCGGAGGCTCCTACTCGAAAGCCTGGCGGAAGAGCTCCGTCTTGCAGGCCCTGCAGAACTGCGAAAGGTCCCGCAGGGCCCTGATCTCTTCTGGGAGCTCGTTCCACCAGGTAGGAGCCGCCACTAAAAATGTCCTTGCCCTAGTGGCCACCAGCCTGGCCTCCTTAGGGCCAGGAACCGCCAGGCGGTGTTGAAACTCAGACCGAAGTACTCTTTGGGGCATATACGGGGAAAGGCGGTCCCTCAGGTATGCCGGACCCTGGCCATATAGGGCTTTAAAGGTAAGCACCAGCACTTTGAAGCGAATCCGGTATGCTATAGGCAGCCAGTGCAGCGCTTTCAGCACAGGCCGGATGTGCTCCCGCTTAGGGGTGCCCATCAACAGCCTGGCTGCTGCATTCTGCACTAGCTGCAGCCTCCGGATTTGCCCCAAAGGCAGCCCCATGTAGAGGGCGTTACAGTGGTCTAGCCTTGAGGTGACCATTGCATGAATCACCGTGGCCAGGTCGTCGCGGTCGAGGAATGGGACCAACTGCCGAATCAGCCGAAGATGGTAAAAAGCTGACTTGGCAGTGGCTGCCACCTGGGCCCCCATGGTTAACGCAGGGTCCAGGAGTACTCCCAGACTCCTAACCTCCGACGCTGGCACCAATGGTGCCCCATCGAAGGCCGGAAGAGGGAGCCCCAGCCCCCGCCCGGTCCAACCCAGACACAGGACTTCCGTCTTGGCAGGGTTTAGCTTCAATCGGCTCTGCCTGAGCCACCCAGCCACAGCCTGCAAAGCCCGGCAGAGATCTTCCGGGTCAGAGTCCGACTGGCCGCCCAACATTAAGTAGAGCTGGGTGTCATCCGCATATTGGTGACAACCCAGCCCATGCCTCCGGGCAATCTGGGCGAGGGGGCACATATAGATGTTAAACATCGGGGAGAGCACTGCCCCCTGGGGCACCCCACATTCAAGGGAGTACCTCCGGGACTGCTGCCCCCCTAGCACCACCCTCTGTCCCCGACCTTGGAGAAAGGAGGCAAGCCACTGAAGGGCGAGCCCCTGAATCCCCACGTCGGCAAGGCGGTGGATCAGCAACTGGTGGTCGACTGTATCAAATGCAGCCGACAGATCTAACAGCAACAGTGCCGCCACACCACCTCGATCCAGATGCCTTCGGAGGTCATCCGTTAAGGCGACCAGTGCTGCCTCCATCCCGTAGCCCGGGCGAAAGCCGGACTGGAATGGATCAAGGACAGAAGCGTCATCCAGAAAGCCCTGTAACTGAGTCGCCACCGCTCTCTCGATCAGCTTGCCCAAATAGGGCAGGTTGGACACCGGCCGATAGCTGGCCAATTCCGCCAGGTCCATGGTTGGTTTCTTTAAGAGAGGGCGGACCATCGCTTCCTTGAGTGCCTCGAGGAACCGTCCCTCCAAGAGGGATTTGTTGACAATCTCCCCCAAGGCACCTCGAAACCCCTCATGGCCCGCCTTAATGAGCCAGGAGGGGCACGGGTCAAGGTCGCATGTGGTTGGGCGCACAGATACTAGCAATCTGTCGACTTCCTCCAGACTGAGCCGATCAAAGCATTCTAAACCCCAACTCAAAGACGTGCAAGGGGCCTCAAGTTCACTCACCGTTTCAAGTGTGGCGGGGAGGTTGCGGCGGAGCGCCGAGACTTTATCTGCAAAGTAGCTCGCAAATGCCTCGCAGCCAATCTCCAATTCCCTACTATTTTGTCTGCCCTGCGGCAGAGTTGTCAAAGATCGAATTGTTCTAAACAATTGGGCTGGGCGTGAGCTTGCAGATGCAATCGTAGCTGCATAGAATTCCCTCTTCGCAGCCTTGACTGCCATCTCATAGGCTCTCATAAACGTCCTATATGATGCTCTCGTTGCCTCGTCGCGAGCACGGCGCCACCGCCTCTCTAGCCGTCTGAGTTCCTGCTTCATAAGCCGCAGCCCCTGGGAATACCAAGGGGCTAGCCTGGAGCGAGCGCGCAGAGGGCACCTGGGAGCGATCTCGTTGATGGCTGCGGAAAGTCGGCTGTGCCAGTCTTCCACCAGTTCATCCAACGAGCCGCCAGGGGGCATCGGATCCCGCAGAGCCATCTGAAGCCACACTGGGTCCATTTGGCTCTGCGGGCGAGCCAAAATCCGCTCGCCGCCTATACAGGGTCGGGGTGGGACATCCATACGGGCCTTCAGGGCATAGTGGTCCGACCATGGAACTGCCGTAGCAGTCATCCGGTCCACTGAAATCCCCATCGTGAAGATCAAATCGAGCATGTGCCCAGCCCGGTGCGTGGGGGTCGACACACATTGGGAGAGTCCTAGTGACGCCATGGACGCCACCAGGTCCGTAGCCCGGCTGGAGGTCGCGTCATCGGCATGGACGTTGAAGTCACCCAAGACCATAAGCCTAGGGTGCTCCAGCGCCCAGCCTGCTACGGCCTCCAGCAGGGGCGGCAGGCTACTATCCGGTGTGTTAGGCGGTCGGTACACCAGGTAGATCGCCAAACTCTCCTCGGCCTCCAGCACCAGACCGACACATTCCATGCCCGCAATCTCCAACAGGGGGAGCGCCCTAAAGGAGTAAGCCTCCCGCACGAATATCGCCACCCCTCCCCCCGCCCCCTCGTCCGTGATTGGTGAAGGACCGAGAATCCAGGTGGGACAAGCTGGGTGAGAGCTAGCGTCTCTCCCTCCCGCACCCAAGTCTCGGTCACGCACGCCAGGTCTACCTGTTGTTCTATAATAAAGTCCCGAAGGACTATGGTCTTATTATTTATAGACCTGGCATTGCACAACACCAATGACGGAGGGGGGTTACTCGTCCTAGCCCCACTGCTGGCCACCTTTGGGATGGGTCGTAGGCTGGAAGGGCACCGAGCCCTTTTGTATCTCAGCGCCCTTCCTTTGTTACCTTGCCTAGACCCACCGCTATTCCTTCCCCTCCCCAAGAGCACTGGAATCTGCTGCCATGGCATTGCCACTCCGCACAGTCCACGCTGTGACTCCAAACCGTCGGGGCCCATTCCCAGCAGGTCTCCTTCCTGGGGCTGTTCTCTCCTACACTTTCTCGTGTATCACATATACCTCCACTTCGCTGATGCACAACAAAACAATTCCCACCCCAATCAATTAGCCATACACAATCCCAGCATACAAAAATACAATCTTATTATAAACAGATACAAAAATACAATCTTATCATAAAACAGATACAAATTGATTACTCTAAAAACCAATTAATTGGACATAGCCAGCTAATTCCCACCCACCTCCCAACGCTTCAATAAGGATAACACCCCTACCTACTCCTAACCATGTCCCAATGGCTCTAATACACTGCCTGGCATACAACTCCACCTTCACCTGCATCAGCTAGTCCCCTCTCCCTCTTAGCTCCCTCCAGTCCCCAGGTCTATGTCCACAGCTGTCAGGAACACCAAGTGTCCCTGTCCACCTTCCTGCTGAACAAACTTCTATGCTGGAGTCCCAAGGGCTGGCAACCCACTATTAGGACTCCCCGCTCTCTCTTATGCCGGTCCTTACACAGCCTGGGACCCACATTCTGAGGGACTGCCTCTTCCCAAATCCGCCCCAAAGAACATTATACCCTATAGACCAACAACTCCTGGTTGTCCCTGGCCCGAAGGATGTCCATCTTGCCTCGATCATGGCCAGGGCTTTCTTTGCTCCCAGTCGAGATTAGGGCCCTGCGGGATCTTCTTCAATTCCACAGGGCCTGTAAGATGGAGCTGTTCCACCAGACTTATGGCTGAGGCAGCAGGTGTCCCTATATGGCCCCCTTTGGTGGTTGTCACCCACCTACCAACCCAAATAATATGCCAGAGAACCTCCCACAACCAGCTGACTTGTTAGAATTGTGATTGTGTTTTAGTGTCTGTTATTGTTTACCTTGTTTAAATTGTTTACATTTTTATTGTATTTATTGCATTGTTTTATGATGTTACCCGCGAGCGATAGGTGGGCTATAAATGCAAATGATAAATCAAATAATAATACTGAGTTGGACAATTGGTCTATCAAGGCCCACTCTGACTAGCAGTGGCTCTCCAGGGTTTTAAGTGGTCTTTAAGTGGAGGTACGCCCTGAGCCTTATAACTGGAGACATACGGGCTTGAACCTGGAACCACTGAGCTGCAGCCCAGTCCCTTAACAGGAACACATGGAGCTGCTTTCTACTAAGCCAGCCCATTTGTTTATCAAGGTCAACTGTGGCTGGCACCATCTCGCCAGGGTCTCAGGACTTTCATATCACTTCCAAATTGATCCTTTTAGCTAGAGTTGCTGGGAATTAAACCTGGGACCTGCTGCATGCAAAGAGGGTGCTTTCACACCAAGCCTTAGCCCCACATGAATGTGTGTACATGCATGATGAACTCAGAATGCTGCTTAATACTGAGTCAGACCCTTGGTCTTCCAAGGTCAGTTTTGTCTATTCTGACTGTCAATGGCTTTCCACAGGATCTCAGGGAGAAGTCTTTCACATCATCTGCCACTTGAGCCCTAACTGGAGACACCATGGATTGGAGCTGGGACCTTGTACAAGTGAAAGGGATGCTCAGTTGCTGTAATACAGAAGGTTGCATCTCTTCAACAGGGTACCAGTGCAGAAAAACAGAAGGAACCCACCCCTACAGCCACCACCTCCAAAAAGGCTGAGAAGTGTGAAGCAAGACAAACTGATAGATCATAGGATGTAACATGTGGTTTATGACATTCTCTGTAGCAGAATGGATGAAGAAACACCAGTCCGGACATAGCTGAGGTCTTTCGTCAACTGAAAAACAGAGACAACTGGTGAACCTCAAACACCCTGTGACTGCTCCTCGTCCACTCCAAAATCCTTTTCAGTACCAGCCTAGCCTCCACCATGAATACATGAAATTGCCTTTTACCTTAATTTACAAAGGTCAGTCTTCTCTACTCTCACTGGCAGCTGCTGTCCAGCATCTCAGGTCAACGTCTTTCACAGCATCCTTTTAATGGGAGATGCCGGGAATGACCTTCTGCATGTGAAGCAGATGCTCGACACTACTGAGACATGGCCCTTGGAGGAGATAGACATTCCCATCTTTCTCTTTACAAACATAGCCTGGCAGAATTACAGTGGAAATTTTCACAGCCAATCAAAATTCAGTCCAGTTGGATCTCACTGTGTGACCCACACCCTGCACAAACACAACCTCTCCCTGTTCTCATGAGGTTCACAGATCCAATCCTCCCCAGCTCCCAGATGACATTATGCAGTTTTTCAGATTACCATTCCTGGAAACTGAGCTGCTTTACAGATGACAGGTTTTGAGAGCATTCTTGAGCAGGAAAATACGAGTCCATCATAAATGTGGAGTGTGTGTTGTCCTGTAGACCACAGGACCTAAGCTTATTCAAGGAAGGGAACTGCAACCTTGTATTAGCAGTAACCAAAATGACACAAAGCATTATGCAAGCATTTCAGTTTCTACAGAAGAGGTCTAGAGAACTCAGAAGCTTGCCCGCTGTTTTGTCTTATCTTTGGTTGGTCCTAATAAACAGTATCACGTGGTATTTGTTCTTGGACAAAACACTGAGATCTGTAGCACTTCAAGAGATCCTTGCACCAAGAACCTCACAATCTGAAATGGGGGAGAGGGGGAGAGGGGGAAGAGGGAGAGGCGTGAGCACAAGGGAAGGAAATGTGTTCAGCTGCACATACACAGGCCTTCAGCCAAAGTATGCTTAGACTATTTCCCCAGTTCAAAAGGCCCTCTCAGCTGGTTTTAGCACCCATAGGAAAAAAGATGGCACATGATTTAAGCTGTCTTTTTTCCCTTACAGGAGTTTAAAGCAGCTGGGAAAGGGAGAATTTCAGTTGGGGAAAGGGCATGAAGAGTTAGATTCCCCTCCCGCCAATGCTAGGAGACAAGAAAGACATGAGGGGATCTAAATAGATTCATGGTGGGGGGACTCCATTTTTCTCCTCCTTCCCCTGCTGGCTTTAGCTTCCCCTTCACTCCCCTTCACCTGTCTCAGTCTTTGGCTTCCCACCAACACCTTCCTTGTTTCTGTATGATTCTCAAACTATGGGGTTTTGGTGTTTGCAACATCTGCCCATGTAGCTGTTGCAGGTAATGTGGGGTTTCACCCCATTTCCCCAAAATTTAGGTTTGAAAGACCTCCCCCCAAGTTTGCAGAACCTGATGTGACAGGTCTGCCTGGATAGCCTTGTCTATCCACAAGGGACCAGGCCTTCAGAAATAGATAAGAGTGATGAGGCAGGAAATGCCAAAATAATTATAGAGACAAGGTTCTCATTAAGGAGTAGGAAATTCTCTTTCTTTCCTAAGCATATAATTTTAACACCTTTGTCAAATGTTTAACAATGAGGAAATCCAGATCACTGAGTTCTTGGAAAGTGCTTGAAGGAATTTAGTGCAATATTTGCCTCTTTACCAAATTGCTATGCTGATTAGCTAGTAACTGTGTTTCATTGAAAAAAAGGGTAATTAACTTTTACTCAAGTTTAACCAGGCTTGTTTTTCTCCCCATCTTCCCCTTATACAGAAAGCCAGACAAGTGTCTCTCTGCAGTTTGGGAAAGGCTTGTGTAACTAGAGAGGTTTCATCAGAAGAAACGCAAAAGATCGTTATCTACAAGATAATGCAGGACAAGCAAAAGAGGGAGCTGCAATGGAACCAGACATCATTCCCTATTAAACTGCTCACAGGACAAGGGAAGTGTAGGATGGATTCCCTAGAATCCTATGCAAAGTCCACTCAGATCATGGCGGTTTGATTGTAGTCACTCTGAGCACGATAGCATTAGAACAAAGTTTGAGTCCAGTGGGACACTTCTTCAGACAAATTAGAATAAAATCTCCTCAAGGGCTACTTACAGGAAAAAAGAGGGTGGGGGCAACTGTTAGGAGGGGCCCACTCACAGCCAAGATCCATATGGAGAGCTGCAATTGGATCAGGTGGCCAGTAAGATCAATGGATGGCAGCAAGTGAGCGCATAAATGCAAGAGTTAACAAAGAGATGTGGGAGCTCTGACTCATGAGGCTCAGCCTTAGATTGGGGCAGAGCCTAGTGGAATGGGGTGGAGCCTAGACATAGCACATTTATGGTTCTCTTCACTAATCCCAGCAGAATGTGAAACAATGTTGGGATTGGGGATCATATGGAACAGACAGCTATGGGGATTATCCTAATCTGGGATAAGGGAAAATTCCAAATGTGTACCCATGTTAATCTGCAGCAGCAAAATAAAACCTGAGGCCAGGGTCACCTTAAAGATAAACAAAATTTATTCCAGCATCAGCTTTTGTAAGTCAGACCTTGCTTCCTCAGCAGCATGAAGTGTACAGTCCATCCATTAGGCAGATACTTTAAGCAGATAGGTGTCTGCTTAATGAATGAACACTCCATGCCAATGAGGAAGTGAGCTCTGACTCAAAAAAGCCTACGCTGGAATAAATTTGGTTCATTTCTAAGGTGCTGCTGGATTTCTGTTTCATTGGGATGGGGCAGGGGGATGAGAGGCAAATGTATTTATTTATTTATTTAACTCATTTATACCCTGCCTTTCTCGCCAGTGGGACCCAAAGCAGCTTACATCACTCTCCTCTCCTCTATTTTATTCTCACAACAACCCTGTGAGGTAGGTTAAGCTGAGAGAGTGTAATTGGCCTAAGGTCACCCAGCGAGCTGCCATAGCACAAGTGGAGATTCAAACCTAGATCTTTTAGATACTAGTCCGACACTCTTAACCACTACACCACCCTGACAAAGAAAAATAATTGTATTTTTGACTGTCATCTGGCTTCGTTAGGTCTAGGGCCTATCCTACAGGGACTCTGAAGCTTCTTCTCCCTTTACTTTTAACCTGCTTGGTTCCTCCCCATGAGGCCAAGTAGTGAGGGTAGCCAGGGACAAGGGTTCTAGCTTGGCCTTCTCCCATATGTACAGGATTTCTATATATGAGGACTATTTCATTGCTGCATTCAGTCACACAAGCCTCCACTTGAAGCCAGAAACCATTTAACTGATACACAGTTTAACTGATACATCTGTTGCCCAATGACAGCTTTTGCTATGTTAACAGTGGGACACCTGGATACTTGAACAATGGTTTTCTGTACACAGGAGGGCTTCACATGCCAGCGCTTGAGAACTCCTCACTAAGCAGATGAAGGACACCCGGGATGTTCAACTTTGGGTTGAGAAATACCTGGAGATTTTGGGCGTGGAGCCCAAGGAGAGGGAGGTTTGGGGAGGGGAGGGACCTCAGTGGGATATAATGCCATGGAGTCCACCCTCCAAAGCAGCCCTTTTCTCCAGGGGAACTGATCTCTGTAGTTTGGAGATCAGTTCTAATTCAAGGAGATCTCCAGGTTCCACCCTCTGTTGAGTGCAAGCCAAGACTTATGCAGTCTTACACATTTGTCCTTCCCCTTTCCCTTCAACTCCATGCATCCAAATATTCACCCGCACCTCCTTTCACCAGCTGGTTTATCTTCTTTATACCTAGCTGTGTTATGGAATATGGCCAGCTCACATGATACAAAGTCCTCATGGCCGCCATGAGGTTTTTTGATCAGACACATCTGGAGAGCTCCATGCTTCCCAAACACACACAGGCCCTGTTCAGGTCAGGACCACAGTGCACAGGGATAGGGTGCTTAAGTTTTCCTTTCCCACAGCATTTTCCAAACCTGAGAAAGGCCCCCACCCTGTTGGGGGAAACTTACATCTACTGAAGGCTAAATGGAAGCTTCAGCAATAGGGCAAATAGCCACTCCATGGGACCATTTCTGGTTGGGACACAGTGGGAGGGCTTATCTCACTGTATGCCAGGGTCCCAATCCATAGGAATCAAGTTTCACTTGTGAACGTTCCTCACCTTGTCTTAACAAAAACTCTTGTGGGGAACAGCATGGGGGCACAAAGACTTGTAACATGTGAATCTGCCCATCTCCCTACTGTACAACCCCCCATCATACCACTACAATTTTTTTTGCAACAGGTTAGTCCACAACAAAGCACCCAAATGTTTGCACAAAATCAAAAGCCCCTAGCACCTGCACACTAGTTTGCATAGGAATTGCAAGCAATCAGTTTGGTTTGTGGAACAGGACTTGCTCCGCCCTTAAGAAAAATGCATGCTATATGCCTAATGGTAGGATACATTTCCTCGGTCTTCAGCTTGTCATGCAAAGTGCTGAGCATTAGCAAGACATGCACCAATGTCAAAGACCATAATCAAGTCACAGATGGCTTAATTTATTCAAAAAGAGGCTACCTGCAGGAGAATAGGTCCAATGTCCAGTCCAGAAATCCACTCCAGGTTTCCCAGCACTCTCCCAGGAAAGCTACACACAGCTCTGAACTGGAGCCAAGCCTGGCAATGCCTCACCTCCTACCCTGTGGAGCTCATTCACCTGTAACTAGAAAAGGAATTCCCTCCCCACTTCCCGGATTACCAGATTCCCCAGGGCAGGCAAGCTGTATCACGGGCTTTCCCCCCCCTCCACCTAGTAAATGGGTCCAGGCCTCACCCCCTCCCAGAGGCTGAAACAGCTTGCCGTTAAAAGGCAGGTCTCACCCTGTCCTGCCCACACCTGCTTGGCAGCCTCTGGATCCCTCTGGCTACATGCATCTCTGTGTGCTCACACATGAACAGCACTCAGTTGCCACTGTGCATTTTGCACACTGGTTCAGAAATGTATGAATGGGCCCCCAAGTTAAGATTGCCGCTCTGCTCTCCCAAATTGGACAGTTTATCCAATTGCAGAATCTGAATTCTGAACCCTTTCCAGTCCTCATCCACCTGCATTCTGCAGCAAGGCAATCAGAACTGTGGTCGGCAACAAGACACAAAGTCACTGGACTAGAGACTTCAAGGTACTGCAGTAAGTGACAAAGAGTGAGCATTAGAAAAGAGCCATGCTCTGCCACGTGGCCTCTGTGCTGCTTGTTTGCTCAGGAAAAGAGAAGCAAGAATCAATAACAGGACCAAATTCATTCCAACACCAGCTTTCATGCGTCAGAGCTTACATCTACAGATGCACAGGACTGGACATCCATTAAGCAGGCACATTTATACTAAAAGTTACAAACAACAGAAAGACAGGGTGGGGGGAGGAGAGGTCAATAAGAAAGCTGCCAGGGCTGGCTCCCAAGTTTTTGAAAGAGATCAGCCATGCCCACTGTAATGATTTCATGTTTTGGTGTGTGTGTTTCTTTAAATGTTTAGTGTGACTGCAGTAATGCAAAGAGAGTGATGGAGGGAGACAAGTGTGATGTGATTGGCTGATGACTGAGAGCAGGGCCTTTTTTGTAGAAAAACTCCAGCAGGAACTCATTAGCATAATAGGCCACACCCAGCAGCAGAAACTCATTAGCATATTAGGCCACACCCATGACAGCATAGCTCATTAGCATATTAGGCCACACCCCATGCGTTCTCTTGGCTTGCCTGGGCGCCCCACAGCTGTGGGGAGCCTGGGCAAGCTGGACCTTGGACAGGCTGGGGAAGGCATGGGGAGGCATTTAAATGCCTCTCCAATCCTTCCAGCCCCCACCCGCCTGCCCGCCTTGGAGTAACCGGGAGGGGGGGTATTGCTCTCCAGGCCTTCTCCCTGTAGCCACACATGGAAAGGTTTTGGCTGTGGTGGGCGTGGCCAACTCTGAAGCCAGCTGGAACTCCGTTCCTGTGCTTTCCTGCCCAAAAATAGCCCTGATTGAGAGAATCGGAGGAGGGATGTTTCTGAGAAAATTCTTTGTGTGTCTTGGGAGAGAGACAAGTGTGGAAGAGTTTTGAAGAGAGTCTGTGTGACTATAAGAGTTTTGTGAGAGAGTCTATATGGCCAAAGAAACAAGTTGTGTCCATCCTGTGTGGTTAGACAAATGGTTTATTCTATGTGAATAAGACAAACAGTTTTGCCTGTGTGGCTATGAGAGAGAAAGAGATTAGCCTGTCAAAGTGGAGTTTGATGTTTAAGAGACTGAGTGTGACACCAAGCTTTGCCAGTTCTATTTACATGTTCCTTTCTTCAACAACAGTTCAAAAATAACCAGACATCTATTTTGTTCTTTTATAAATAAATCCAGGGCTTTTTTTGTAGAAAAAGCCCAGCAGGAACTCATTAGCATAATAGGTCACACCCATCAGCAGAAATTCATTAGCATATTAGGCCACACCCTTACAGCACAGCTCATTAGCATATTAGGCCACATCCACATGTTACCAGAAGTGTGGTCATCCAGCCACACCCACCTTTTGCTTTTTATTCTGTTTACCTTGTTTCTTGTCAAAACCCAGGGCTTTTTTTGTAGCAGGAACTCCTTTGCATGTTAGGCCACACACCCCTAACGCAGCCAGTCCTAATGAGTTTCTGCCTTGGGTGTGGCCTATTATGCTAATGAGTTCCTGCTGGGTGTGGCCAACTCGGGAGCCAGCTGGAACTCCATTCCTGTGTGTTCCTGCCCAAAAATAGCCCTGAATAAATCATTTCTTGTTTAAACTTATTGCAGAAATCAGTACAGTATTTCCTCAGGGCCACATAGTTCTCTGAAATGCCCAGACCCTAGGTCATACTACCAAAAGAGTGAGAACTGGAATTTTAATTCCTGGTGGCAGCAGAAAACTACCAAGCTTAGGTACACAGAGAGTGTTTTAAAGGTAAAACTGTCTACCCAATAGCAAGCACGTCACATTCACCTACCTACATGGACACAGAGGGGCGTCAGCAGGGTTGGCTGGATTGGGTCTCAGTCCTTCCACTAATGCTACCACCATGCCACTAGAGATCTAGTGGCTGGGCACTTGTAGGGAGCCACATCTGTGGCAGATGTTTTGTGGAACTTGGTGCTGGCAGGAGCTGGTCTGGGGATTCAACACTTGACAGCTGAAAACAGGCATACATTGCATTTTTAAAAATGTATATCCCACTTTCTCCCCATTGGGTAACCAAAGCAACTTAACATGTCATTCACCCCTTCTCTATTTTCTCACCATAACCCTGTGAAGTAGGTTAACCTGAGAGATTGTGACTGGCCTAAGGTCACCCACCAAGCTGTCATAATTGAGTGGAGTCCCCCAGGATCCTAGTCCAACAGTCTATTCACTATGCCATGTCAGCTCAGGGGCATCCTTGTACACTTATGACACCCCTACTCTCACACCAGCATGCACATACATACATAAACACACACACAGGCAATTGCTTATCTTTCCTCAGCAAGAGCTTGTCTTGCTTCTAAAGAGGCAAGCTATTAAATGGACACCCTACTGTTTCTTCCTTTGTCAAGAATGTTCAATACAGTATTTAATCTCACAAGAGATACAGTTGCATTTACTACAGAACTGCTGCAATTCAAACACATTAAGTGACATTTCATATCTCGATAAGCAGTTGTGTGCAAGATAAAGAGGAAAGCAATGCAAAGGCGTCTGGTGTTTGGATGGCCCCCAAAAGAATTTGCTTAGCCAAGCCTGGTTCTCATTGCACAATTTAAAAAGTGATCATGGAGGATATTCACTTCTCCCCTCCCCACTTCCCTGGTGGCTGCAGTACCATCAGGATCACGCCCAGCTGAGAGCAGTGGATTGGCTCTGGGAGCTGGCTGGCTCTCCTAGCTTTGAGCACATATCTGAGCATGCATACCAGGCCAAAGAAAGGTGGTGGTGCTTAACTGTTTCTGGTCAATTACAGTTCCA
The DNA here is from genome assembly GCA_029375565.1 of Gekko gecko. Taxonomy (NCBI): domain Eukaryota; kingdom Metazoa; phylum Chordata; class Lepidosauria; order Squamata; family Gekkonidae; genus Gekko; species Gekko gecko. Next base: position 207,617,254 of record JAPDNY010000005.1, on the reverse strand, counting down.
GGCCTATTCTGACCACTGTGTGGAGTCCTGTCACGAGAAGGTACCCAAACCTCTCCCTGATATAATATCTGGTACATCCAGAAAAAAACTAGACACTGCTGGTTACATATACTTTTTACACTTTACAAAAAACAAACTTTTAAGTTCCCTTATACTGAGTCAGATCGTGGATCCATCATGGTCAGTCTTGTTCACTCTAATTGCCAGTAGCTCTCCAGGGTCTCAGGTGGAGATCTTTCACATCACCTAATAATTGATCCTGTTAACTGGAGATGCTAGAAATGGAACCCAAGACCTTCTGCATTTAAAGCAGATACTCTGCCAGTGAGCCATGGCCCCTCCCTTATGATGCATGAAGTAACTTCAACCGAGTCAGATCCTTGGTCTATAGTCTACTCTTACTGGCACTGGCTCCCCAGGGTCTCCGAGAAAGGTCTTCCACATCTCCTACTGCCTGATCCTTTCAGCTGGGGATGTCAGGGATTGAAACTGGGAACATCTGCTTACAAAGCAAATGCTCTGCCACTCAGCCACAGTTCCTCTCCAAGAATTCCATCCAGATGTTACAGTTCAGTGAACCAATATTAGTCCCAAACATCAGGGTACCCGTGAGAACACCTTGAGAGAGCCCATGAAGACTAGCATCCCTGTCTTGAGGAAAGCGAGTTAAGCAGACACAAGGGTTCAGCAAGCTCATGTCCTGTTTGTAAGCACCACAACCTCTTCCCCCCATCCCAAGCAGAATCAAAGTAAATAAGACTGTGGTCTCACCACAGCCCTCTTTCCCCACTCTTTCCCCACTGGAAAACACCAAGAGGTGTCAGCCATAATAGTGGGAGGATGGAAGGCAGGATGTAGTACACTTGAATACACAGCAGAAAGAAAACAACTGGGTGGAGAAGAACAGCCATCAGGGCTCTATAACATACTAAAAATACACCTGCTATAGAGCACACCTTGGACAAACAGAGAACACCCTCTGCTTCATCCCTTGGAATTGAGCTCACAGCAAGTCAATGTTGTCATTTTATTTTCACTCTTCTTCTGTTGAGGGCTTTAAAATTCATGTTTGTTTATTTTCTCTACAAAACCAATGTCATGATCTCCACAGCAGTGCTAGGGAAGAAAATTAAAGGTACTCAGAATATTTCTGTTTGGCTGGCAGGTTTAATGGAACCCACGGGATCTCCTTCTGCAGCTCTGATTCTGGGTAGCCAATATAACACCACAGAAAACCCAGCAAACAAGTGGATTATTTGGTTAAATTTATAATTTTATTTATTTATACCCCTCCTTTCTCCCCTGAGGGGACCCCAAAGCAGCTTACATCATTCTCCTTTCCTCTATCCTCACAACAACCCTGTTAGGTAGGTATTTAGGACCACATTTGACTAAGTTACTAGCAGTCCTAAAGTGTGATTTTAAATGTTGGTTTTTATGTTCTTTATGTATCCTAATGTATGAATTTTATCTATGTTATATGCCACTTTGAGCTCTGTAAGGAAGAAAGATGGCTAATAAATGTTTTAAATAAATAAAACAGGTTTGGCTGAGATTGTGTGACTGGCCCCAGGTCACCCAGCCAGCTTCCATGGGAGGTTGTGGGTTTTGAACCTAGATGGTCCAAATGCCAGTCTGACACTTGAACCACTGCATTGTACTAGCTCACAAGCCTACCTGGAGAAATGGTATGGATTTTAATAATTTGGATGGGGCCCTCAGCTACTGCCAGGTTATAGCAGGACCAAATTTATTTTTTTGCTTTGCTTTGTTTTGGAAATACCAGACAATGTTAGGAAGAAATCAGGGCTCCTGTACCTTTAACAGTTGGGGCAAAATTTAGCCTGCAGTGGCTCTGCCTAGGATTGCACTGTACACTGTATAAACTGCCATCACAAACACACACTTCGCTGGGCACTTCTAAACCATGGATTCACAGGGCTTGGCAAACTAAGCCCAACTTATTGCCCAGTTTCATATTTTCAATTGGATCCCCGCATTCCCATATGCCATCAGCAAAGGCAACATCTCTCCCTCCCCCCTCCAAGAAAGAGAGGAGCCCTGCGTGTGTCTTACCTGCTCAGGTGAGGGGTCCCTACTCCCCAGAGGAGCCGTACATCGATCTCAGGGCCTGGACTCTTATTGTTTTGGAAAAGCAGAGGTTGTTCTCTTTTTTTGTCTCCCGCCTCCTAACTCTTCTGTGTTATCAAAGTCTTGCAGGCAACCGGAGAGACCCAACGAAGGCTGACTCAATGCAGAGAGGAGGAAACACCAAAACCACACAGCTGGTGAGAAGCCAGGGCCTGGAGTAGCAGCTGCTGGCTGGAGTGGAAGGTGCTAGTAGCCACTGGAGCAGATGTCAGCCGACTCTGACAATTCAAGAGCCAAACAGCAACACTCAGAGCAAGAGATCAACAAAAAGCCAGGCTAAGAAAGCTCACTGGCAAAATTGAAAATATACTACTTAACATTACCGGTAACAGACTTCTTACTTCATAAGTGTTAACTTTCTGCAGCCAAAACACCAGTTATTACAATTATTTTATTAGGAAACTGAACATGAAGTCTCACAATAAGTCATGCATATACACAGGAGCACTTTGCACAATTGTTTTAGTGCACTGGCATAAATCTGTACATGGTTCAACACCTGGATTCCTGGCAACTGTTAAACCTCTGTCATTTCCCTTTCTGTAAAGTATCTCTCAGAAAACCTTTAGCCCCATCAAAATCTTTGCCTGCCATTCCCTTTACATCATTATTCTACCATCCCCACCTACCACTCAAACATGTTGTTGTTCAGTCGCACAGTTGAGCCCGACTCTTCACGACCCCATGGACCACATCATGCCAGGCCCTCCTGTCTTCCACCATGCTCCAGAGTTTGCTTAATTTCATGTTCGTTGCATCAATAACACTGTCTAACCATCTTACCCTTTGCCATCCCCTGCTTCTTTGACCTTCAGTCTTTCCCTGCATCAGAGTCTTCTCCAGTGAGTGCTCCCTTCTCATTTGGTGGCCAAAGTATTTGAGCTTCAGCTTCAGTATCTGGCCTTCTAGGGAACAGTCAGGGTTGATTTCTTTTAGGACTGACTTATTTGATCTCCTTGCAGTCCAGAGGACTCTCAAGAGTCTTCTCTAGCACCATAATTCCAAAGAATCTATTCTTCGGTGCTTGGCCTTCCTTATAGTCCAACTCTCGTGGCCATACATTACTACTGGGGATACCATTGCTTTGACTATACAAACTTTTGTTGGCAGGGTGATGTCTCTAGTTTTTATTATGCTGTCTAGATTTGCCATCGCTTTCCTCCCAAGGAGCAGGTGTTTTTTAAATTTCATGGCTGCAGTCACCGTCTGCAGTGATCTTGGATCCCAGGAATGTGAAGTCTGTCACTGCTTCCATGAATTCCCCTTCTATTTTCCAAGGAGTGATGGGACCAGATGCCATGATCTTATTTTTTTTGATGGTGAGTTTCAAGCCAACTTTTGTGCTCTCCTCTTTCACTCTGAACAAGAGGCTCTTTAGGTCCATTAGAGTGGTATCGTCTGCATATCTGAAGTTGTTGATGTTCTTCCCAGCAAATATAATTCCAGCTTGTGATTCATCCAGGCCAGCATTTTGCATGATTTACTCTGCATATAAATTAAATAAGCAAGGGGACAATATACATACTTATCGTACTCCTTTTCCGATGCTAAACCAAACAGTTGTTCCATATCCAGTGCTAACTGTCACTTCTTGACCCTTATACAGGTTTCTTGGGAGACATGTGAGGTGGTCTGGTACACCCATCCTTTTAAGGATTTGCCATTGTTCGTTGAGATCCACACAATCAAAGGCTTTAGCATAGTCAATGAAGCAGAAGTAGATGTTTTTCTGGTACTCTCTTGCTTTCTCCATAATCCAGCAAATGTTGGCAATTTGATCTCTAGTTCCTCTACCTCTTCAAAATCCAGCTTGTACTTCTGGCAGTTCTCTATCCCCATACTGCTGAAGCCTAGCTTGTAGGATCTTTAGCATGTCCTTGCTAGCCTGTGAAATGAGTGCAATTGTGTGATAGTTTGAACATTCCTTGGCATTGCCCTTCTTTGGGACTGGAATGTAAACTGACCTTTTCCAATCCTGTGGTCACTGTTGTGTTTTCCAAATTTGTTGGCAAATTGAGTGCAGCACTTCAACAGCATCAACTTTTAGAACTTTGAATAGCTCAGCTAGGATACCATCACCTCCACTAGCTTTGTTATTAGTAATGCTTTCTAAGGCCCATTTGACCGCACTCCAGGATGTCTGTCTTGAGGTCAGTGATCACACTCTCGTGGTCGTCAAGGACATTAATGTCTATTGTGTAGTGGGTTGGATGCATGAGGAAGCCACAGACACAGATGCAGTGGTCAGCATGGCTTGCTATTACACAACAAAGAACACCTTTTACCGGCCAGGTGGCCAACTATATACAACTGTGGGGAGACACCCCTTGGTCCCATTGGCGGGTTTGAATTTCCCACCGTCATTCCCATTGGTTTCCCCAAGTCAGAGTTAGGAGCCTAGCCCTATTGTTTTCTGGGACTCAAGCTCAGGCTCTGTCGCTGATGCCCTGAGGTGGTCAGCGGACACAACACCCCTCCTCCCATAGTTCGGACCCTGCCTATGAGACATAGTCCTTCAGGTACAATGGGGCTCTGCGTTCCCTAGTGGACCGCCTTGGTGCTGGAGCTGGGGCTTCTCTGCTGCTGAGTTGTGTTTGTGCTGGAGGAGCCGCTGCCTCATTCCGAACCTCTGGGTGTGGTGGCACCAGTAGGAACTCATCCAGCATCCCCTCCGGAGTCAGGGCTTTCACTTTGGGTTGTGCTGCCTCATGGGGGCCGCGTTCCCTTTTGGGGCATTCTTCAGCTACCGGTGGGTCATGTTTGTCCCCTTGATTCGGGAGGTCTCTTGCTTCCGGTAGCAGGCACTGCCTTAGCTGGTCCACATGGCATTGCAGGACCTGTCCGCAGTCCGTCAACACCTCATAGGAGATGGGTCCTGTGTGGCGGATGACCCTGCTGGCGACCCACTCTTGGCCCTTGCTGTAGTTCCTCACAAACACCGGGTCTTCCAGGAAGAACCCCTGTGGCGCCTCTCGTTGCTCAGCCATGTTGTGTGCCTCAGGAGCCCTATCAGGGTGCAGGAGGTCCAGGAGGATTGTGGGTCTCTGGCCCATGAGGAGCTCTATGGTGCAGTGGCCACTTACCGGGTTAGGAGTGGTCCGGTGTGCTAGGAGGAACTAGGCAATTCGAGACTCCCAGTCTCCTTCAGTCAGGCAGCTGAGTGCTTCCTTCACTGTGCGGACCATGTGCTCCGCTTGCCGGTTCGTCGCAGGGTGGAAGGGCGCTGACCTGATGTGCTGGATCAAGTTGTCTCATAGGAACTGCTGGAACTCCTTGGACATGAACACTGACCCATTGTCCGAGACGATCATGTCTGGCAAGCTGTGGGTGGCAAAGATTTTGCAGAGTGCCCTAACAGTGGCTCTGGAGGAGGTGGTGGAGACAGGACTAACCTCCAGCCACTTGGAGTACGAGTCCACTGTTACAAGGAATATCAGTCCGTGGAAGGGCCCGGCGAAATCGATGTGGAGCTGGGACCAAGGGGTCCTTGTCGATTCCCAGGACTGTGTGGGTGCACTTGGCGGACTCGGTCTGACCTCCTGGAAGATCTGGCAACGCTTCACCCAGGCTTCCACTTCACCATCTATGCCTGGCCACCAGGTGTAGCTCCGGGCGAGGGCCTTCATGCACACAATGCCGGGTGTGCCTCGTGCAGAGCCTGTAGAACCTGGTGCTGGAGAGTGCCAGGGACTACGACCCAGTCTCCTCACAGTAGGCAGCCCTTGTAAGCTGACAGCTACTCTCACGGTGCCGTGAAAGCGGTGAACTCTGGTCCCGTTGGAGCTGCAGGCCACCCCCTCACCACCCAGCCGAGAACCCGGGAGATGATGGGGTCCCTGGCCGAGTGGTGTGCAACATCCGCAGCCCGGAGGGGAGCATCTGGGAGACCTTCCATCTGGAGGACGCAGTGAGCCGGGGCCGGATCCTCGCCCACATCCGGCAGGGGAAACCGGCTCAGGGCATCGGCATGGCCCATCGCCTTCCCCAGGCAGTGTTGCAGGGTGTAGTTGTAGCCCACAAGGAAGATGGACCACCGCAAGACCCGCGGGGACAGGACCTGTGGCGTCCGTCGAACTGCCGTGAAGAGGCCCAGCAGAGGGTGGTGGTCCATAGCGATGGTGAAGGGCCAGCTGTAGACGAAGTTGTGGAACTTCTTCACCCCAGTCACGATTGCCAGTCCCTCGTGGTCAATCTGGGTGTAGTTCCGCTCTGCCACAGATAGGGTCCACAAGTAATGCGCGACCAGGACCTCCTGTCCATCCAGGAGACAGTGTGCCAGCACTGCACCGACCCCGTGGGGTGACGCGTCACAGGCCAGGACCATGGGCAGAGACTCGTCGAAGTGGGACAGGACAGAGTTTGAAATCAAGAGTGCCTTGATGCTCCTAAACGCGGTGGCCTGGAAGGGGCCCCAGACCCAGGGTGCCCACTTGTCAAGCAAACAGTGGAGGGGTTTGGCTACTTCCGCCTTGTGGGGGAGGAAGGCGTGGTAAAAGTTGAGGAGTCTGAGAAAAGCCTGGAGTTCGGCCTTGATTTCAGGGGCAGGGGGAGCGTCCACGATTGCCTTCACCTTATCTCGTGCCGGGTGCAGGCCCTCCGCATCCACAGTGAATCCCAAGAAGTCCACAGACGGCACCCCGAGCAGGCACTTCTCCCGTTTAACTTTGAGGCCCGTGTCCTGGAAGTGGCTGAGGACCATGCAGAGGCAGTTGGTGAATTTGTCTGGTGTGGCGACGGCCATCATCACATCATCAAAAAACAGGGTGATGCTGGATATCCCTTTGAGAAGAGAGTCCATCAGCTGTTCAAAAATGCCGGGTGCCATGCTCACCCTGAATTGGAGCCTATTCACCTGGAAAGCCCCTTGGTGGGTTACAATTGTCTGTGCCTCTGCGGTCGGCCCGTTGACCAGCAGCTGCTGGTATGCTTGGGCGAGATCCAGTTTGCCAAAGATCTTTGCCCCTGCCAAGGTGGCTAGTACGTGGCTCACAACAGAGACCGGGTAGGAATGGTCCTGTAACGCCTTGTTAATCATACACTTGTAGTCCACGCAGATGCAGACATCCCCATTAGGTTTTATGGGCGTAACAATAGGGGTCTCCCACGCTGTGTGGGAGACTGGTTCCAGGACCCCTTGGACCACTAGGCGGTCCAGTTCCGCGTTGATTTTAGGTTTCAGCGCGAATGGGACCATCCTGGAATGCATTCTAATGGGGGCCACCTTGGGGTCTAATTACAGTGAAACTGGGGGGGCCGTGTACCGGCCAAGCGTCCCATCGAAGACGGATGGACATTCTTGGCAGTCCTCCTGAAAGTCACATGCTGCGCAAAGTTGGACCCCCTCGATTGATATCCCTAGGGGTTCAAACCAGGCCCTCCCCAGGAGGCTGACTAGGTCGCCCTCGACCACAATCAAGTCCAAGAGACCTTTGAAGCCGTGGTACTGCACTCGGAAACTCCTAACCCCCTTTACTGGCACCCTATTCCTCTGGAAGTCCACGAGCGTCACGGGCGATGGGCGCAAGCGGGCTCCCCCCATGGTCATAGATGTTTGAGCATGGCCTCTGAAATTATGGAGGATGCGGAGCCGGAATCAAGCTCCATGAGGCAGGGGCCCCCTCTATTTTAACCCAGACTTGGATTTTAGGGGCTGAGGAGTGGCTGGGGAGTCTCAGTATCTGTTCTGTTGGTTGCAGTGCATTGGTGAGGAGGTAGAGATCATCTTTTGCCACGTACTCCCCGTAGTGCGCCTCGGCCTTGCGGCGGGACTGCTTTAGCAGAGCACGGGATCCCTTGGATCAACAGTCCCTGGCGATGTGGCCCGTGTGGCCGCAGTCTCTGCACGTGGCGTCCTGGAACCTGCATGTCTTTCATTCATGCTGACTGCCACAGCTGGCACACTCCTGAGCCGCAGAGCCAGGTTGCTTGCGTGTGGAGCTTGTGTGCAGGGCTTGTGAGCAGTGCAGTGCTTGTGTTCGTTGGACCTCCGAGTCCTCAGGGTCGCTGCTCATGGTGATGGCAGCCTTGTGCACAGTGGTGGCTGCCGGGTGGGACCTCTCCCATGCAGTGGCTGTGGCAAGGACCAAGGCTATCGTGACCTTCTCATCCTCCATTACCTGGCACCATAGTTTCTCCTCTTGGAGGCCGGTGACGAATTGGTCGTGGAGAGCGATGTCCAGATGCACTCCAAAAGTACAATCGGCCGCCAGGCGGTGGAGCTCTGTGAGGAACTCCGCAGCAGTTTCCCTACCCTGCTGGCTCTGCTGCTGGAACACCACATGGCAGGTAATCTCTGAGGGTTTTGGTGAGTAGTGATCTTGTACGGCCTTTACGATTTCTTTGAAGGTACACTCCTCTACCTTCTTGGGAGAGAGGTGGTACTGTGCCAGGTCAACGATCGCGGGGCCGCATGAGCTGAGTAGCAGATCCCTCTTTGTGTCCTCCTCTGTGATTTGGTAGAACACAAGGGCTTGCCGCAGGCCTATGACCCAGGCTCCCCATCACTGAGGCTGGGAGGTGTTGAATTGCGGCAGCAGCCAGAATCCTGGAGCAACAGCCATTGTGCTTAATGGCGGCCAAGACGCGGCTTGCTGTCCACCCTCGGAGGCGCTCATGGAACGAGGTGCGTGGGGTGGCAGAGCATTGTCTTCAGTAGCGTTGTCTGTCAGCCAGGCTGGAGTGCTCAGCAGGATCCCATCCTTGTCATCATTATTGTGTAGTGGGTTGGACGCATAAGGAAGCCACAGACACAGATTCAGTGGTCAGCATGGCTTGCTATTACACAACAAAGAACATTTTTTACCGGCCAGGTGGCCAACTATATACAAGGGTAGGGAGACACCCCTTGGTCCCATTGGCGGGTTTGAATTTCCCGCCATCGTTCCTATTGGTCTCCCCAAGTCAGAGTTAGGAGCCTAGTCCTATTGTTTTCTGGGACTCAAGCTCAGGCTCTGTCACTGATGCCCTGAGGCGGTCAGTGGACACAACAATGTCCTTCTTGTATAGTTCTTCTGTGTATTCTTGCCATCTCTTCCTAATCTCTTCTGCTTCTGTTAGGTCCCTACTGTATCATGGCCAGCTTTGCATGGAATGTTGCCTTGGTTTCTCCAATTTTCTTGAAGAGATCTCTAGTCCTTCCCATTCTATTGTTTTCCTCTATTACTTTGCATTGTTCATTCAGGAAGGCCTCCTTATCGCTCCTTGCTGTTCTCTGGAAATCTGCATTCAGTTGGGTAAATCTTTCCTTTTCACCTTTGCCTTTTGCTTCCCTTCTTTCCTCTGCTATTTGCAAAGCCTCATCAGACAGCCACTTGGCTTTCTTGCATTTCTTTTTCTTTGGGATGGTACTGATTGCTGCCTCCTGTACGATGTCACAAACCTCCGTCCATAGTTCTTCAGGCACTCTGTCTATCAAATCTAGTCCCTTAAACCTATTCTTCACCTCCACTGTATACTCATCAGGGATGTGATCTAGGTCAAACCTGAATGGCCTAGCAGTTTTCCCAACTTTCTTCAGTTTAAGTCTGAATTTTGCAATGAGTAGTTTGTGATCTGAGCCACAGTCAGCTCCAGGTCTTGTTTTTACTGACTGTATAGAGCTTCTCCATCTTTGACTGCAAATGATATAGTCAATCTGGTTTCAATGTTGCCCATCTGATGATGTCCATGTGTAGAGTCACCTCTTAGGTTGTTGGAAGAGGGCGTTTGCTATGACCAGTGTGTTCTCTTGACAAAACTCTGTTAGCCTTTGCCTGGCTTCGTTTCGTTCTCCAAGGCCAAACTTGTCTGTTATTCCAGTTACCTTTTGACTTCCTACTTTAGCATTCCAGTCCCCTATGATGAGGAGGACATCTTTTTTTGCTGTTAGTTCTAGGAGGTGTAGGTCTTCCTAGAACCGGTCCACTTCAGCCTTTTCTGAGTCAGTGCTTGGGGCATAGACTTGGAATATTGTGATGTTGAATGGTTTGCCTTGGATTTGGACCGAGATCATTCTGTCATTTTTGAGACTGTATCCCATTACTGCCTTTCGCACTCTCTTGTTGACTATAAAGGCCACAGCATTTTTTCTATGGGATTTTTGGCCACAGTAGTAGATATAATGGTCTTCTGAGTTAAATTCGCCCATTCCCATCCACTTTAGTTCACTGATTCCCAAGATGTCGATGTTCAGTCTTGCCATCTCATTTTTCGCCGCGTCAAGCTTACCTTGATTCATAGATCTTACATTCCAGGTTCCTGTGCAGTATTGTTCTTTGCAGCATCGGACTTTCCTTTCACCGTCAGACACATCCACAGCTGAGCATCCTTTCGGCTTTGGCCTAGCCACTTCACTCTTTCTGGGGTTACTTGTAGTTGCCCTCTGCTGTTCCCCAGTAGCATATTGGACACCTTCCAAACTGAGGGGCTCATCTTCAGTGTCATATCTTTTAGCCTTTTGTTACTGTCCATGGGGTTTTCTAGGCAAAGATACTGGAATGGGTTATCATTTCCTTCTCCAGTGGATCACGCTTTGTCTGAGTTCTCTGCTGTGGCCTGTCCAACCTGGGTGGGCCTCCACAGCATAGCCCACAGCCTCATCGAACCACACAAGCCCTCTCGCCACATTAAGGCAGTGATCCATGAGGGAGAACACTCAAATACTCAGACAAAAATGTCTGAGGGAGCCAAGTACTGAAATGTTCTGGCATTCACCAGCTGAAGTTATCAGTGCTGTGAGGCCTGAGTCAGGTTCCAGAACATCACTTAACCACTCAAATATACCTTAATTCAAAGAGTGCGTCTTTTTAAAAGCACCATATTCGGCTCCCACATTTTACTTTACAGTCATAGGTTCTAGCATCCTGCACTAGAGACTGATGACTGTAGTCAATGTAAGTGATCCATGATCTCCATCAAAACAATTTTAGAGGAAAGAGGGTTACTCAGTCTTATGATCTGAAGTTCGAGGGTTTGAGCTTCCTCCTCCTTCTCCTCCCCAGATCTCCAGGGTCAAGAGTCAAATCTCTGGATCAGAAAGGCTATTTCCAACACTGACAGTTTTTTGCTATTTACTTTGTGTATATGGGAAGAGGCTCCTGAAGCTACCCTGAAAATTTGGAGCCTCTCCCTCAAATCTCCTCCCCCCCAGAGCTACTAACAGCACCGTGGGAAAAAAGTAACTTTTTTCCCCATCATAGAGAACAACAGAGGGGATGGGGACAACCTGTTTGGGGGCCCATAGAATTGGACCCCCTGGTCCAATGTTCTTGAAACTTGGTGAGTATCTTGGGGAGAGGCTCCAACAGCTACCCTGTGAGTGTGGTGCCTCTCCATCAAACTCCCTCCCCTCCAGCCCCCAGAATTTATCCCATGTTTTCGCCATTGAATCCAATGGCCCATAGGATATAATGGGGCCGAATTGCCACCGAATTTCTTTCATTCCCTCCTCTCCTTCTCTCCTTTCGCTCTTTCCCTCCTTCTTCCCTTCTTTCTTTCTTTTCCACCTTCTTCTCTTTTCTTTTTTCCTCCTTTCACTGTTTCCCCCCTTCTTCCCTCTCTCTTCTTTCTTTCCCTCCTTCTTTCCTTCTCTTTCTTTCCCTCTTTCCTTCCTTCTTTCCTTCTCTCTACTTTCCTTCTCTTTCCTCCTTCTGTGGCCCAACTCTAGTGAGAAGGGGTTTAAACTTTAAACGCTTTCTCTCTTCACTCCCCCACCCCGGCCAGCTGGGGAAGGGAAGGGGAGGCTTTTGAAGATTCCTCCCCCCTTTTGCTTCCCCTTCTGACATCACTTCCGGTGATGTCAGGGGGTGTGGCATATGCTAATAGCCTAGTAGCTCATTAGCATACCATATGCTAATGAGCTCCTGCAGCTCTTTTTCTATGAAAAGACCCGTTTATGGTAATGGTCAATTGTTCACTTGGCCCTTTCTAAATCCTGCCTGTTGGGAATAGAACAGATGTTGTTTACCTTGACTTCCAGAAAGCTTTTGACAAAGTTCTTCATCAAAGGCTCCTAAATAAGCTCAATAGTCATGGGATAAAAGGACAAGTCCTCTTGTGGATCAAAAACTGGCTAATTTAATAGGAAACAGAGAGTGAGTATAAATGGGCAATTTTCTCAGTGGTGGGTAGTAAGCAGTGGGTTACCGCTTGGATCAGTACTGGGTCCGATGCTTTTTAACTTGTTCATTAATGATTTGGAGTTGGGAGTAAGCAGTGTGGCTAAATTTGGGGATGACACTCAATTGTTCAGGGTAGTGAAAACCAGGGAGGATTGTGAGGCACTCCAAAGGGACCTGTCGAGGATGGGTGTCAACGTGGCAAATGGGGTTCAGTGTAGCCAAGTGCAAAGTGATACACACTGAGGCAAAAAATCCTATCTATAAATACATGTTGATGGGTTGGAACTGGCAGAGACTGATCAAGAGAGAGATTTTGGAGTCATAGCAGATAACTCAATGAAAATGTCTAGACAGTGTGCAACTGCAATAAAAAAGGCCAATGCTATGCTGGGGATTATTAGGAAGGGAATCAGCCAGTAACAAATCAGCCAGTATCATAATGCCCCTGTATAAATTGATGGTGCAACCTCATTTGGAATACTGTGTACAGTTCTGGTCATCACACCTCAAAAAGGATATTATAGCATTGGAAAAAGTGCAGAAAAGGGCAAGTAGAATGATAAAAGGGTTGGGGCTCTATAGCTTGGAGAAACGGTGACTGAGGGATGAGGTGTGTGTGGTGTGAGTGGTCCAATGAGGTTGCACCATCAATTTATACATGTATAAATGATGTTCCTTTTGGTCTTTTGGGGTTTCTGTATGGCACTGTGGCATGCTTGCACTGCCACAGTGCCACTTGTTCTGGAGTGTGCCACTTGTTCTCATGACAAACAAGCACCTCCCAAGACAGTTCACTTCCCCTGAGATTCTCTGGGAATCTGACTTCTGGTGCTGCCTGCTTGCCTGCCTTAAGTGCTGCTGGCTGGGTTTCCCCATTGGTAACAATGGAGGTAATGGGGGTAACCTGTTTGGGCGCCCATAGAATTAGGCCCATTGGTCCAATTGCTTTGAGACTTGGGAAAACACCAATGAAGAAACATAGAGGGCAAAAGTTTTCCTCTGTTCTCCTGCTTTTGAAGAATTCTTAACTACCTGGATGTTAAGTATAAGACGTCAGTCAGCTCTTAACAAGTGATTCAGCTTTATTTGAACACAAAAGAAAGCAACACAAAAACATGAGAGCAACAGGCTCTCTTTTAAACTATCAGGGTGAATATAAATGAGCCCCTAAATGAGTTAACAACCAATCGAACTGCTTAGATAAAGGCCAATGAAACTAGTTCCCTCCAGAACCTTTCCTATGTTCTGATTGGCCTACTGCACAGAGTAGCCAATCAGAGCGTACCTGACAGGATACCAGCTTTTAGCTGAAGCTCAGGCATACATAAATAATAATACATAACACTGGGCCACCGCCATGACCAGAATGATGAAAGATATTAATGTTTCTTGCAAACAAACTGGGACACTAAATTAGAATTAAGCCATGGTTTAGAATCCTTGGTTTGTATACACATACACATGGCCCAGGAGCTGCGGTGGCTCAAGTGGTTAAGACGCTGAACTGCAGGCTGTGGAAGGTCAGTAGTTCAGCAGTTCGAGACCCGGGCGCCGCATGACGGCGTGAGCTCCTGTCTCTAGTTCCAGCTCCTGCCAACCTAGCAGTTCGAAAGCAAGAAATTGTAAGTAGATAAATAGGTACCACTTCGGTGGGAAGGTAACAGCGTTCCGTGCACCTTGGTGTTTAGTCATGCTGGCCACATGACCATGGAAACGTCTTCGGACAGCGCTGGCTCTTCGGCTTTGAAACGGAGATGAGCACCGCAACCCTAGAGTCGGATTCGACTGGCTTTCGAGCAAGGGAACCTTTACCTTTACTTTACACACGGCCCAATTTGTTAAAACAGCTAAGTCTGACATCCAAAGAAATTAGAAAATCTTCAAGCACAACCCTGAAAGCCTTTAGTTCTGGCTCTGGATACAAGGAGAAGAGAAAAAGAATGTGGTATTTGAAGCTTGTTCACATTACAAATTGTGTTTTAGTTATGATGTTGGAACACAGAGACCACCTTGCTTGTCTCATCAGGTGGGGCTTCAGAGAACTGAACTGAAAATCAGTGTCACCCACATAACCAAAAGGAGCTTCTATAACCCTTTCACCAAGCCCAGGAGCTGTGTTTTTATATTTACCTTTATATATTAAGAACTTACACTTAAAAAGTGCAGTTATTTTTAAGTTCAGATGTTTTTGCTTATAGCAATGTTTTTCCCCTATTAAACCAGGATTCTAAACTGGTGATGTATAACATTAAACATTTAAGTTATAATTTAAATATTTAAATATCAAACATTTAAACAATTAAGTTATAAGGAGTTGTTTACCATTTATATATTGCCATAAATATTTAAATGTTTTCAAGGCCTGGAAAACTGGCAAAGAGCTACCTGTGTATTCCAGGGTCATCTGTGCCTGCAGAAAGTGCATTTTCCAATGGTGACATTACTGTTCATGGTCTGCACATAAGTCTGACTTCAGAGGACATTACCGTGTTAATCTTACTTAAGAAAAAATCAGCAGTGGAGCTGATAGTATGCATGTGGGCTAGATCTTTTATAAACTTGTGAATGTTTAAAACAATAAGCCATTAAATGATTAATTTAATGGTTGCCATTAAAATTTAGATCCCTATTCTAATCTGAAATTAAAATACAGGGATCCCCAGGCCTCCATATTCAAACATCATGGCAAATTTGGAGCTTGATTTATGGTTTCCCAAATGAGGAAGTTTTCAGTCTCACTCCAAGCACCAAGGAAGAGGGGAGGGAATGCTCAAGTATGACAACCATTTACAGCCATGCCTGTCAGTCAGATCTCTGTCCTGTGGACTGACTACAGTCATGGAGTGTGATAAAAATTAATATCCTTCTCACCCTCCTTCAGTGGTTTCAAATGGTTAAGCGCCAGCATTCAGCTTAGATCAGCCTGCATCCAAACACCAAAACCTCCTTGCTCCCTTCCATTGACACAATCTCAACACATGTGCTCAGGGTTTCCAGCTCCAGCTTGGGAAATTCCTGAAGAATTGGCCTGGGAAGAGTAGAATCTGGGGTAGGAAGGGAGCTATGAGATGTAATGTCACTGTAGTACTTCCATTTCTACTGCTCTGTGGTATAGCATAGAGTCTCAACTCTGAAGCTGCCATTCCCTCCAGGGAGAATGACCTATGCAGCCTAGAGACTAATAATAATTCCAGAATTCCAGGCCCCACCTAAAAGCTGGTAATGCTACACATGCCACACATTTAAAAAGGCAGTAAAGTTCAGTGGGAAGAAGATTGGATTTATACCCTGCCCTTCACTCGGCATCTCAGAGTGGCTTAGAACCTCCTTCCCTTCCTCTCCTCACAACGGACACCCCGAGGTAGGTGAACAAGCAGGACAATGTCTAAGAGTGGCTCTAGGAGACGGCAAACTCTTCCGCAGGGCTGGTTCACGGTATTTTGCTGCCCCAAATGAGCAGTACATCAAAGGCTTGCATTGGGCCAGGCAGCAATAGCAAGCCAGACCTGTTGCTTCTTCTTGCAGCTCCACCAACTGGAAGGAAGCAGCCTAGTGGTATCCTTTCCCTATGGTGGTGCCCTGAGCAGCCACTTGGGTCACATGGCCTAACAGTCTCTGCTTCTCCATTATCCCAATCCCACCTCTTTCAAAGGGATTGAGCACATATAAACTAGTCAATTCATCAGAGTCCAGCATCTTCAAAGGAAATGGAATCAAAACCAGCTATAAAACCCTCCAAAGAAACACACACACACACACACACACAGTCTGCTGTGAGGACTGGTGTTCCCCAGCCATTCTGATAATCTGTCTCAAGAAAATTAACACATCAATATATTCATATTGCATGCAAATCTCCTAACATTATGCATCCACTACAAGACAAGCCAGCAGCTAGATCAGTCTGAGTTTAATGCAGAATGTAGCTATGTTGAAGAATTATGTAAAGCTGTTTTTTTTAAATTGTGAGGGAGTTCTACCCTAGTAAGAAATATATACAAATATATTCTAAATTTTAATTTAAGGGTCTGCAAAGTGGCTTGTAAAGAGCTTTATTATGTATTTTAGAGTAAACTGAATTAACCTGCAAGTCTTATTTCCATAGTTACATATTTATGATGTATGTGTAATGTTCATATCTCCATTGTTCCTACAGATTTATCAGTTCCCTTGATAAAACTATCACTGCAAGATGGTAGGAACACCAATCCTTGCAGCAGTCGTTTATTGTATGCAACAGGAATTTGCTATAATGTAATGGAGATACTCCCACCTAGTAAGACAGATATGGGGTTTTTTTCAGGATTTAAAAATAGCTTTCTTGGTAACCCATAATACAGATGAGAATGAAAAAAATGGTCTCCATAGTTAACAGACTGAGGAAGTGAAAGATCTGTCTTTCCACAAAAATGTCTTGTAATCTTGATCGATGGACACTGTAATATTTCTCTAAGGAAGCTTTTGGCTTCAGTCCCTTAATTGATTTACTCAGTAGTATTTAGCTGAGCATTTTGGAAAAAGGTTTTAAAATTTCCATTTTAACTTCCTAAATATCTTTTGCACATCTTGACTACATACATTTATACACAGAGATATTTATCCCCAAATTCTTTTGGTATGGGAAGGCAGTCTTGACTGTCCATGTGGCAGCCTTTGATCTACAAAATTTCACAGGCTCTCTTCAAGACAAACTGCTGAAACCCAACAGGGGGTGATCTGGGTTATAGTACAGCAAATGTTTCCCACATCCCTTCTCTCTTTTGAGAAAGCTGTCTTTGTGTCAGCCTTCCATCAACAAAGCCTGGAATTAATGGAACCCCAACAATTATTTACAGCAGGCTGGAACTGGGCGGGATTAATATTTCATGTTAGAGCACCAATGCTGCTGTAAATTGTTAATTTAAGAGACTGTTCTACCAGTAAGGTCAGCAAATAAAATGACATGGCTGGCTCTCCCATAATTTGACAGCCCCACCCTGCCCCAAATATTTTGGGGGCTCCATCCCAGACTGGAAGCTTGGCCTGGCAGGCACTATTCATAGAGAAACGTTGCTCAAGTGGTACTCGCCAAATGTCCAGGTCATCAACCTCTCAGTGACAAATAACAGTACACCTCAGATACCAACTTTTGGGGGCCTTGGAGCTTCCCTAGTGCCCCCCCTCCCGTATCTAAAGGATGGAGGATCCAGTCCCCAAGTTGAAGATTACTATGCCTGGTCTAGGCCATAGGGCTGATCATTGATTTCTACAAGATTTCTGCAGTCCACAAAACTGGTAACCCTAGTTTGCATATCTATCCACTAATTATGCATCCTCTTCTGCCCAAATCTTCCTCAGAGAACTGAGCTCAGGAACAGCCAGTTCCTGAAGCCATGTGCTCAGAATACTGATTGGCTGGCCACTGTGACAGTTTGGTGTAGTGGTTAAGTGCACGGACTCTTATCTGGGAGAACCAGGTTTGATTCCCCACTCCTCCACTTGCACCTGCTGATGTGACCTTGGGTCAGTCACAAGCTCTGGCACAGCTGTTCTCTCAAGGACAGTTTGTGTTAGAGTTCTCTCAGCCCCACCTACCTCACAGGGTGTCTGTTGTGGGGAGGGGAAGGGAAAAGGAGTTTGTAAGCCGCTCTGAGACGCCTTTGGGCAGTGAAGGGCGGGGTATAAATCCAAACTCCTCTTCTTCTTCTTCATGAAACCACTCTTCTCCTTCCCTGTCCACAGCTGTGTTTAAGACAAATAAAACAGAATGGCTTTTATGATGATAGCACTATGGAGAAGTTTTATATGAACATGCTTCCTCAATGCCTGATTTTTTTCTTAAAGCCCTGGAGCATAAGAGAAGGGGTGAAACAAAGAAATGAAAAGCAGCACAGGATGCACCCCAGCAAGAAAAAAATATAAACTTCTGCCCAACATGCTTGTTCTCTGTGTTCAGGGAGGTTTGGCATGGTGCAGCATTTCAAGAAGGGATTTCCACTCTCAAATTCTGAAGTGACACATTCATAAAACAAAGAGATCCTGAATAGCTAGGTCAGGTCTGAATAGCTAGGTCAGGTCTGATTCTGAAGGAGGTATAAACAAACCTGGAAAGAAAGGGCTGCAGACTAAGTCAAGCATGAAGAAGTGAGAGGAGAGACAAAAACTGCCCTTTCTGATCTTCCTGGGCGAAGGTGGGGGGCAACAATAGGGAATTCCTTGGCCTCTGAGACTACTTTCCTGGAGCAGCAAATGTGTAAAACAGGATGCTGAACTAGAAGTACCACTGGTCTAATCCAGCATGGTTGCTGTTATGTTTATTTTTACTTTACTTATACCCAGCCTTTCTCCCCAATGGGGATGAAAACAGCTTACAATGTTCTACTCTCCTCTTCTCCATTTTATCATCAGGAAAACTCCATAAGATAGATTAGGCTGAGAGTGTGCAAGTGGCCCAAGGCCACCCAGCGATCTTCCATGTGAGGATTCCATCCTAGGTCTCTTAGATCCTAGTTCTAACCACTATACCACACCGATGTCTGTTCTGTTCCATTTGCTTCTACAAAAGTGACTCTAGTGATATAGCCATGCCTGACACATACACCTGAAAAAGAAACATACACCGTTTTTCATACACCAATTCTCAAACAATTAATCTGTTAGCCTTCAAGGTGCTGTAAAACTCTTGGTTGCTTTGGCTATGACAGACTTCCATGACTATCAGCAATACAACAGACTTCCATGACTATCAGTGATACGACTATCAGCAATCTGACCTTGAAGGTCAGATGGGAAAAATCCCTGACACCTGGTCTCCAACAAGCCAAAAAATTTGGTGATAGCACTTGAGAATTGTGACAGATTATTTCTTCCTCATGCACAGGGGGAATCTAAAAGGCTGAAGTCTGCAGAACGCTTATGTATGAGGACTACACAAAAAGACTGAAAAAGGGCTATGGCTCAGGGGTAAAGCTTCTGCTCTGTGTGCATAAAGTCCCAGGTTCAGTCCTCAGCATCTCCAGTTAAAGTATCTCAGGACCAGATGGGCAAAGAAAGGTTTTTCCTAACCAGATTCTGGAGAGTTAATGCCAGTCACAGTAAACAACATTGAGCTAGATGTTGGTCTAACTATGAGTAAACTGGCTTCATACGTTCATCTGAGGTTCCTCAGCTCTGTATCAAGAACCTTATCTGCAGACATTTTGCTCTGAAAAAGGCAGTCTTTGTTGTAAGAACAGATGGACTTTGTCAGATTTTCTGACAGGAACAAGACCCCCCAAATGCAAAACAGTCACCAAGAGAAGTGTTATATGTCCAACGCCAAAACTTGTGCAATACGGCGATCAGAATCCATCTCATAACGATAGCGATACTCTTCCAGCAAATTCTGGCAAGTATCCCACATGCTGTTCAACCACATCTTGATACCTTTACGGTTTAGATAAAGCACAAAGAGGAAAATGACACCAATTACTCCAAAGGCCGCACCCAAGGCAGCATATGAAGTCTGAAAAGCATTTTCTTCAGCTTGGCTGGAGTGGCACTCCAACTCTGACCCTGCTTGGTCCACCAAGGAGGTGTTCTGCAGTTCCTGAGGGAAGACACAAGCCAGTTTGTCCACATCAGCCACCTGCCAGCTTTGGTTCAGCCAGCTCACCAGATCCTCAATGTCACAATTGCACACAAAAGGATTGTCCTTGAGGAAGATACGGAGGTGTGGCTGCCTCCCGAACACAGACAGAGCTTCTCTCCTCAGAGTCCTGAAGGCATTCAAGGTCAGATCAAGGAACTTGAGGTTAAGGCCAGAAAAAGTGGAATTCTTAATGTCCACCAGAGAGTTGTTCCGCAGGTCCAGGTGCTTGAGCTTGTGGAGGCCAGAGAAGATGCCTGGTGGCAAGTATACAATCTCATTGCTGGTCAACTCTAGCCTGGTGAGATTCCAGAAGCCTCCTTGGGCAAGGGCTGTCTCCAAGGAATGGATAGCAGATGAGTTGTACAGTGAATGGCTAAGATTTAGCTCCTGAATAGAGTTAGTCGTGGCACTGAAAGCTTCAGGGTGAATGGTAAACAGGGGGTTGTTACTCAGATCCAGATAATGTAGGCTCCGTAGGTTGGAGAATGCCTGGGACTCCAGCATGCTGATCCTGGATAGAGAAAACAGACCAGTCTTCAGTAATTTAAAATACTCCCCATGCAAAAATGAATCCTGTGGAAGTCCCTTTGGGTATTGGAGAACAATCCACAGCAGCACTCAAGGAACACAGAGCTACAACAGAATTACCTTATGGAACTCACTGCCCAAAGGGATTAGGCAGACTCACGGAAGATAGATCCACATCTAAACTGCCTTGCCCTAGCATCCATGGACCTTGCCTGAACTGCCTTACCCAGAAACCTCTTAGGGTACTTTAAAAAGCTGTTGCTTGGCTTTGCTGTTTCTCTGAAATATCAGCAAGTCAGGAGCTTTCCCTACTTCTCCTCAAAGGTAGCGGAGGTATGAGAAAGTTTACATACAAGTCAACATGATCCTTAACTGGATACAAACTCTAATGTCCTCCTCATTCCTAGCACAAGGGGTAGAGTGTCTGAACTAGGATCTGGGAGACCCAGGTTTGACTCCTCATTCTGACATGGAAACTCACCAGTTGACCTTGGGCCAGTCACTCTGTCTCCCTCCGCCTAGCCCACTTCAAAGGGTGCTGGTTGTTAGGATAAATGGAGGAGGGAAGAATGATGTCATCAGTCACTTCCCCCCCACAACATACACACAACAAGGAGAAAACTCCTTTTCTCTTCTGTGCCTGCCTTGCCTTTTCGAATCTGCAGGCATGTCGGCAAGGCTTCCATTTCGTGATTACTGCGAGCCACTTTGGAGAAATCTCTCTCAAAGCAGAGTATCGACATAACACAGAAATAAACGCAGGTCATGCATCAGAAAAGCAGTCATCTCCTTCCAAAGACACCTCTGTATGCACCACAGGAAGTCATCCAAACAGATCTGAACCTCCATTACTCCAGGCAATGCAGTGGAAAGTCAAAAGATCACTGGAGGTCAACGCCTCTAGCCAGAAGGGTCTCACAAATGGGACTGATTGATTTATTTAGCTCATTACATTTATTAATCACCTAATCCCCATGATTGTGGGACTCTAGGTGAAGTATAAATTCTAAAAGCAAAAACATAAAACCATATCCAGCATATTATACAATAATTAAAGGCAAGTGGAGAAATTTTTTTGCAGTTCCCTCCCATATCTGGTCTGACAGTGCTTCATAAGCACGGGGAGGGAGTAAACTCTACAAGGAATAGAGATCCTGGTATGGATGTGCTTTAGACCTTGTTCCACAGGCTGGAATTCGAGAGGGCATCAGTCCACAGCCTGCACTGTCAGCACAGGCAAGCTTGTTACCATGGCAATGCCTGCATGTCCACATGAAAGGCAAGAGAGCACAAGATTGTGCAGCACTTGAATAGATGAATGTCACACGTCCCAGCAAGCTTCCATAGCAAAGGGAGGGTCAGAATCTGGGTCTTCCAGATCCTGGTCCAGCACTGTAACCACTACACTAGTTGGAACTCTCAAAAGCAGAAGGCCTTCACTGTAACATTTCTGGACAAATACAAAACAGTGCGGTTTGTAGGGAGGGAATTTTTAATAGGATGCAATCAACATTTTGTTTCAGTGAATCCCTTTGCATTTCCCAGCTGCCCCTTTGAGATGGAAATAATTTGTACATATACCCACACCCGGTCCCCTTGTTTCCAGAAAGCATTACCTGTTGTTTGCCAGTGAGAGGGTAACCAGACTGGGCAGCCCTTGGAAGTCCTGGCTACCAATGCGAGTGATCTGGTTCCCGATTATAAAGAGGTTGCGGGTATATCGTGGAATACCAGCTGGGATAACGGTCATCTCCTTCTGAACACACTTCACGGTACGAGCTGGTTCTGAGCACTCACAGGGGAATGGGCACAAATCGCAGGGTAGAGGGGCAAGAAGTAGGAAGAGGAGCCCCCAGGAGCCCAAAACAGCACCAGTGGGGTCCTGGGGGGTCATTTCCAAGACACCTCCACTTGCAAAGGATCCTTGCTGGGGGAGAAAAAGATTCATCAGAATATGCAATACCACTCCATTAAGAAGAATATATCACGATAACTTTGTCCCATGATAGACAGACGAAACAAAACTACATCAGAAGATGATAAACTGGGGGATATCAAAAACAGGGAGGGGCAGAAGGGAATAAAACAAACCTCTCTTCCAGGGTTCTACAAGTTCTCTGGGGCTTGGACAGGCCACTCCCCCCCCCCGCTCCTTTCCTTCACTCCCTCAGCACGGTAGCCTGTCTTTGATATTTTTCTGATGGGCATGCCACCTAGTACACTATTAAACAGTACTATTATCATACCAGCCAGGCATTTTGGTTCAAGCACTGGACAACATTACCAGTTCCTCTCCTTTTCACCCTGCCCTACCTCCAGGAGCACAATGCAGCAGCCCATGTCGTTGTCCCCTCTTCCATTGTATCCACACAACAATCCTGTGATGTCTCCCACTGCCCTCCATGGCAGGCGCCACATCCAGTAATCTAATCTAAGAGGCTGTACTACCCCGAGATTGCCACCAGGAAGCTACAAATAATAGTGCCATCCCACCGGGCAGAGTTACACCTTTCTAAACCTATGGAAGTCAGTTGCCTTAGGAGACTGATCAAGATGGGTCACCCTGGTTAGTCTGTCTCTTGCTCTTTTCTGCTGCTTGGGAGACTGTAAAATTCTGCTTAGGATGGCCAGCCGCTCTTCCCAAGCCACCCAACCATATCCCCACCTGAGGGAAGGGCTGAAGCTAGGAACTGCAAAAGCCCAGGCCAGGGAGAGAGAGCAGGCCCTTTCGCCACCTTGGTCCTCACTCCCAGAGGTGCTGGGGAGAGGAACTCCAATTGGGGAGGTACATCCCTCCGTGGGAGACGGGGCTCCCCACGTGCAAGGCACAGCCCTTGAATCCCCCTTGCCGTTGAATCCCCAGCCAACATCATCCATGCATTTATATCATATCATATGTTAATAATGTGAAATCTCATTGCACTATGGCATAATAGGTTGTACAGAAGAACAAGAAGTCTTTTACATAACAAGGTGATGGTAATGGTGATGACAAAATTCTCCAGAGTAAATCACGTTTAGTGGACACTTCTTCCAAAAGATCAAACCTGTCTCTCCTTATTCCATTCTTTCAAATGAAGTAATTTACAAAGTCCAATCCATTATGTGTATTCATTCTTACATCAACAGGCCAAAAATTCCAATCATATAAGCGCAATTTTGTACAGTTTCCTTTTTGGTCTTCGTTTTGTCATATGTGGCTGTGACCTTTCTATGTTTTTTATCATCATCCAAGGGGCTGACTCCCCTTTCATTTTATTGGTGGAAAGAGCACTATTACCTGAATGGGAAGGGGTCCCTCTGGAATCCTGGAAGTCAGAATGAAAATGCAACCCGCCCTTCCAGCACACATACACAAAGTCCCAGGGACAGCCCGATCGAAACAGGCAACCACAGAAATGCGAAGCAAGCCAACACCCCCCCCCCCGGGTGCTCCCATCTGGGCGAGACTCTGTTTCTCATTTCTCTATGCTGAGCCTGATCTCCCCCTCTTTATCAGCACGGGACCTGCGGCCACCTCCCCCAAGCCCCCCACCCCCACCCCGGCTTTGCAAAATGCAGGCTTCCGCTGCTTCGCTCAGCCGTTTCTCCAACCGGGCTGCTGCTGGTGGAATCAGATGCAAATTTCGCTCGGCTCTGCCTCGTTTTTTCCTCCGCCTCAGTTACCGGAGTGGGCTACCCACCGGTTTCCCTTCCGCGAGCTGGCCTCCCCACCGAACCGGACTCTCTCCGCTTCTATGTTCGGCGCCGTTAGCACAGCCCAATGCGTTTAAATAAAGGCAAAGGCAAAATTTGCAGGGCGGGATTTGCTGGGGGAAAGGGGGTGGGGTCGCCAGGTTTTCCCAGCCCACCGAGTTCTTATAGACACTTAACCCACCCGCCTCTGAAGACAGAGCTCGTTCCCCTCCCCATATTCCTCCGGCGGGGAGGGGGGCAGGAAGAGGAGTCATTAAATGCAACAGCTTCCAGAGAAGTCGCCCCGTTATGCTTCACGTAGTCCAATGCAACCAAAGCAAGTCATAGAACAACGCTTCTGCACGTTGACTCAGAAGTACATCCCGTGTTAGTCAATTGGGGCTCCCCTCCCGGGCGGCCTAGCAGGGCCAAGTTAGCCTTAGCTCCATGGTTCTCAACCTTTTTGGAAGTAATACCCCGCTTCAAAGTCGACAATGCGGTCCAATGCAGAGATTTAAGTCTGGTAGAGGGCATTTCAGGTTGACTAAAATCTCCCCTCCCTGGCCATTAATACCTGTTCGGTTGCATTTGCTGCCAACCCTGAGTGGCTACTGCAGATAAGCCATTAAAAAATAAATTGGCCTGTTCTTGCAAAATTGCAGCCATCACACCACCTGTTCTTACATGAACCTACCTGACTGGCACAGCAATCTTAGGAGCCCTTCTTTGGGTGCCCCTCCATGTAATGCTAGAAAGCAACCAGATAAAGGGCCTTCTTGGTCATGGCACCAAATTATATAATTCCGTCCCCATCTGTCCCCCTCTATCCCTGTCTTCCATCAGCTAGTGAAGATTTATGTTTCCTCTGGTGTTCACTCATTGACCCTCCTTTCTGTGTGTTTTGTTTAATTGTTATTTTTAATTGTTTTTATAGTATGTATTTTTAAAGTTTTTAAAATGTTTTTGATTGTTCATCGCCTTGGAGACTCTAAGCTGGGTGGTAATAAAAAATAACCTTGTATTTATTTACTTATAGCCCACCTTTCTTGCTGAGATCCAAGGCAGATTACCAAATTTTAAAAATGCAATAAAGAAAAACAGTATAAAACAGTATAAAAACACCATAAACCATATAATGGCTGGGTTACAAAAATTAGAAGAACAATTTAGGACCAATACAAAAACCAGCACAATCAAATACAATAATTTCCCTTTAATAAAAATGCCCTCCTGAACAATTCCACTGAGCACTTTTGTTGATCTAAGGCAGTCCTGGGGAGCTGTTATATGTCCTGTACAGGATTTGAACCCATGTCTCTGCAATCTTAAATCTTCTAATCACCAATCTGGTGTAGCAGTTAGCATATCAGAGTAGGATCTTTGAAACCCAGTTTTGAATCCCTACTCTGCCATGGAAGCTGGCTGGATGACCTTGGGCCAATCACAAAAGCCTCTGTTCACATTACGGTGAATGCACATTTATCCTGCCTGTACATGCATAATCTGTTTGTAAAAAAGCACCAACAAGCATTCAGTTTACAATGAAGCCAGGAATCGGAACCTGGATAAATGTGCGGTTTGTATCACATGTTCAGCTGTTTGGTGTAGTGGTTAAGAGTGGCAGACTCTAATCTGGAGAACTGGGTTCGATTCACCATTCCTCCACATGCGACCTTGGGTCAGTCACAGTTCTCTCAGAGCTGTTCTGCCAAGAGCAGTTCTCTCAGAGTTCTCCCAGACCCACCTACCTCACAGAGTATCTGTTGTGGGGAGAGGAAGGGAAGGAGATTGTAAGCCACTCTAAGACTCCAAGTGAAGGGCGGGGTATAAATCCTCCTATTCCTTTTCTTCTTCGACTGCCGTATGAGTATTACTCAACACACATGTAAAGAAAGTGTACACTTTACATCCTGTTTACATTATAGTAAACGCATGTTCAGCTTGCATGTACTTGCGTATGCCTGTCTATAAGAAAGCACCAAACAAGCATTCACTTTAGAAATGGATAAATGTGAGACTTCAATTGCATGCTTTGCTATACGTGTATAGGATGTAACACGAGAATTACTCAACACATGTATAAAGAAAAATCAAGTGTCCACTATACACAGACTGTACATACGTTCATTGTAACTTCTGAACAGGACTACAGTCTCATCTTAACCTACTTCACAGGGATGTTGTGAGGATAAAACAGAGGACAGGGAAACGACGTAAACAGTTTTCAGTCCCCATCAGTGCCTGGGAAGGGAGGAGTTTGGGGGTGAAAGGGTGCTCAACATGGATACAGTCCACCCTCCAAAGCAGCCATTTTCTTCAGAGGAACTGATCTCTGCAGTTATAATTCCAGGAGAACTCTAGGCTCTACCTGGAGGTTGGTAACCCTGCCTCCAGTCGCCATAGTTATGGATGTGATTTTGAGAAAGCTCCAAGGGACTCTCCAAGGTGCCATAGGAAGGCTCTGTGTTCTACTTTGATCATTCCTTGCGAATATGGGCCCACTGCTTGCCTAAGGCTTTGAGACCCACTGTCCCCAAAAAGGGGGAGGCAGAGGGCCCTCAAGATCGATGGGCTCTTCCAATTTAAAAGTTTTTATTTGTTTTTTAAACAACTATTTCAAAAAGAGCACTTTCTAACCGGATTATAAAGTGCTGCCAAAGGGTCAGCTCTGCTGGAAGTGAGAGAGCTGCCAAGTCAGTCCCCATCGTGCCTTTTGAAGGACTTTGAAGGGCTTGGTGAACTCTGCCCTGTCCAGCATAGCAGGAGGAGGAGAGGTGTCAGAGCCCCCAGCGGTGCAGCTCTGCTGAGATGTAAAAACAAAGGTCAGACTTCAATTGTGGTTCTTCAGCAGGCTGGGAAAATGGGCAAGGGAATGGGAGACTAACCATGCCTGAAATACATCTATGGAAGAACAGATGGATAACTACCTCCTGGTTACCACTTTGAGGTCTGAATCTGCTAATCCATTTTTTTGTATTTATTTATAGCCTGCTTTCCTCCTTGATGAGTACATATAGTGGTTTACAGCATTGTTCTCTCCTCTGCTTTAGCCCCAACAACAATCCTGTGAGGTAGAGTAGGCCGAGTGACTGGCTTAATGACATTCATCAAACTTCCATGGCAGAGTCTTGCAGATCCTAGTGTAACATTCTATCCACTGCAACAGCAAACATGTGCTAAATTATTGGCACAACTTCCAGCCCATTTATCATTCATTGGAACATAACTGTAATCTAGATACTGCTACACTGATTATTGCAGGTATCATCTGCTTTTTACTGCATTATCCTATCCCTTGTACTCCACTTTATTATTTATAGTACTAGGAATAAGACCCATTATGGAAATAAATACAACAAGTTCTAGAAAGAGGCTCTGGGAGTGTGCCAAGGCCTTGGGCACAGCATCAATTTGCTGTGGTGACCTCTTCAAACCCCACCCTCTCCAAGCTCCACCCCTGAAATCCCCAGGAATTTCCCAACCTGGAGTTGGCAACCCCATCCCCTTCCCAGCTCTCTATCAACCTACCATTACCTGCCCCTCTGACTGCAGCTGACTTCTGCCTTCCCTCCTGGAGATCAGTTGTAATTCTGAGTGATCTCCACCTCTCACCTGGAGATTGGCAACAATGGTTCCCCCAAGAGAAAATGGCTGGTTTGGAGGGTGGAGCCTACGGCATTGTACTTGTCTGAGGTCCCACCACTCCTCAAACCTCACCCTTTCCAGGCTCCACCCCTCAGATCTCCAGGAATTTTCCAACCTGGAGTTGGCAACCCAGCCAAGCATCAGCCTGCCATTATCTGCCCCTCTGGTTTCAGCTTTCCATCTCCTCCCCCCTCCCTCCTGGACATCAGTTGTAATTCTTTTTTTTATATATAAGTATTTTATTGGTTTTGCATTACTACAGGATATGGGGAAAGGTTACTAAATCCCTACTTCTAAAAACTATGGGAAATAGGGAAGGAAAACTAATACAACATACTCTACAAGGATGGGGAAAGGAAACTAAACCCTAACTCTAAACAAACTACTGGATATAAGGAGGGGAAGACTAACACAGTGACATGATCTGGTTACATATATGTCATTGTCACCTAATGTTACAAAGTTATTATTGCTTATAAAAAAACAAAAAATAATAAAGAGTTGCATAAACTGACTGGTTAGCAAAAACTGCATTATCAACGATTATCTTAGTCTTAGGTTCTTTTCTTCTTGCGTTTCTTTTTTCCTTGGGGTTTGGGAGCAGCTGCTCCTTTCTCTGACTCCAATATATCTGAAGAACTAAAGAGTTTTGGACTACTGCTTGCTGAATCCCATGCGTAGGATTCTTCTTCTTCCTCTTCTTCCTCCTCATCCTTTTTAGGTTTCTTATCTTTGTTGTGTTGCTTTAAATTACAATATTGATCCACAAACGTTTTGGCCTTAGGAACAGTGTCAATATTATACTTTCTGTCTTCATATTTGAAACTCAATCCTTTGGGAAATAACCACCTGTAAGGGACCCCTTTCTTCTGTAGAGAGAGAGTAAGCTCCCTGTAAACTCTCCTCCGCTTTCTAACTTCAAAGGGGATATCCTTCAAGATTTTTATCTCTTCATTCTTGATTTTTAAGGGGTTCCCCTATGTAGATTTCAGCACCAAATCTCTTGTAGACCTTCTTGAGAATTTCAAACATATTTCTCCCAGGAGTTGTTTTTTTTTAAATAAAGTCTGGATAAGTCCTGTAAGCCCAGTCCATCTCCTTCAGTAAATCTTCCTGTTTGTAATCCATTATTGGAGCCAAAGTCTCTGCTGAGAGAGCCTTTAAGTCTTCGTTCTTTTCTTCTGGGATCCCTTGGAAACGTAGAATGTACATGGATCTTTCCAGCTGGAGCTGCATTAATTGAGTTTTATTGGAGGGTCTCTTTTTTCTGCTTCATCTGCTCTTTTATTGATACTCTCAGTCTGTTTTTCAATTTTTTTAAATGTCTTTTTGGTTACTGAAGTCCTTCTGCCCATTTGAGTCATCTGCTTTTGCATATTATCCATTTTAACATTGAGGTTAGACAGTCATCTGCTCCATTAGGGGGCGCAGTGCATTCGCCAACAGTGTAGACATATCTATAGCTACTTCCTGGTTGTGGGAGGGAGTCGTTGGTAGGCTATTTCTGGTTGATGTTTTTCTCCAGACCCGGCTTCCGCCCTCTCCCAACCATAACATCAACAAGAAGTAAGTTTCCCAAAACAAAGTAAAAGTTAGCAGAACTTAATCCGCTTTTCATTATTATACAGCTTTTGTTTTCGCTAATCCTCTAATGCGTTTAGCTTAATTCAAAGTTTTTTAGTTCTGTTTTAAAACTGCCTTGCTTTAGATGGGGGGGGTGAATTCTTGAGCTTCTCACTCCCCCCTGCCGCTTTGCCCTTAGGTGCTTCTAATTGCTGCCAGTTTAAGCGTTTTGCTGCTCGGTCACGTCCCCATCTTGCTCCAATGGGGTTATGCCAAGACTTGGCTGACGGGAAGGGTCCAAGTGTGTCCCAGACCCTCCCGGTGTCTCTGTAGGAGACCCTCAGCCTGGAGAGCTGAGGAGAGCCTCTTCCAAGGTGACGGCCAAGGAATCGAGGCTCACCTTTATCTCTGAAAGGTCCCATCACCACAGAGCCAGCATGGCACCGAGAGACAACTGCCGGACCAGCGGACATGATAAAAAGTTTTGAAAGGCTTCTAAAAGACTTCCAAGGCTTCAAAGTGTGAGTTAAGCAGATGATTTAAGCGAGATCAGTTGTAATTCTGAGTGATCTCTACCCCTCACCTGGAGATTGGCGACAGTGTTTCCCCAGGAGGGAATGGCTGGTCGGGAGGGTGGAGTCTATGGCATTGTACCTGTCTGAGGTCCCACCCCTCCTCAAACCTCACCCTCTCCAGGTTCCATCCCTCAAATCTCCAGGAATTTCACAGCTGGAGTTGGCAACCCTATCTCCCTCCCAGCCAATCATCAACTTACCTTTATTCCCCCTCACTCTTCAGCTTTCCATCCCCCCCACACACCTGCAGCCTCTACCCAGGAGGAAAAGTAGTCTTTCTCTGCAATGGGGACCAAAGCAGCTTATATCATTCTCCTCTTCCCCTTTTGACTTGCATAACAACCCTGTGAGGTAGGTTACACTGAAAGTCTGTGACTGATCCAAAATCACCCACTCAGCTTCTACAGCAAGAACCTGGATATAGCAGGCCCTGCTCTGAAACACTGACTGCTACGCCGAGGGTAGCCAACCTCCAGGTGGAGCCTGAAGATCACCAGGTGGAGCCTGAAGATCACCAGGTATCACAACTGAACTCCAGACAACAGATCTCCCCCCCCCCGAGAAAATAACTGCTTTGGAAGGTGAGCTTTATGGCATTCTGTTCAGCTGAGGCCTCCCCCCAAAAAAACCCTGGCTTCCATAGACTCTACCAGAAAATCTTCAGGAATCTCCCCACCTGCAGCTGGCAACCCTAGTCAGGACAGGCCCCAATGAGTTCCTCACAAAGGCCTGCAAAGGGTTTCCTTCCTTTGTCTGAACCAAGCTTGGTTGCCTACTCTGGTGAAACGAGCTCCAATTTACAACTCAGCTGTTCGCCTCCCACCCTCGTCCCGTGGGCGTCTCACTCCTTAAGTTCACTGCCACCACTCACTGAATTGTCACTGCCTTTCTAGGGGGACAGTGAGATCCCTCTGGCCAAATCTCCCTATTTGGAGATGGAATCCCCAATCTTTGGGGGACCCCTGGAAAGTTGGCAACCCAAGGGTCTTGCCTTTCCTTGCTTCTTTGGGCTACCCCTTCCCTCTGCAGAACAGGGGAGACTATGTGGTCAGAGCACAATACAGATTATTAGCCCAAATAAAAGAATTTAACTATTTACACAATTATGGAGCACACACACACTAAATGAATAAGACAGAACTGTAGGAGTAAGCACACACTGTGAACCAACAGGGGTTAAATGCAATCCTCTTTCCCTACACACAATACTCTCTACCTCTGGAGGTTGTGGGCTCAGGATAGGATCTCTCCTTGGACTGGCCTCTGGCTCTGCTTCGGCCTCTCTCTCTTGCCCAAGAGAGCAGGGAAACTTCCATTCATTTCCCAGTCCAGCCGACTCTGGAATGGCTGAATTTCTGCTGCCTCCCAGGGTTCCCCCACATCTGTGGCTTGTGGCCTGGGCAGCTTCATCAGCACAGGCAGCAGGAGTGTCTTCTAACCTCCTGTAGGATGAAGACTGCCTCCTCCCTGGATGGGCTGGAGTCTATATTGATGCTGCCCTGCCCCTTGGGACAGTCCCTCTTTTCCTGCACTTTTTGGCCTTGGGGCAGCTGAGAACTGTAAGCCAGCAAATGAGGAAGCCCCATTCAACCCAGTGAGTGATACCTCTGCAGGCCCCTCTCTGGAACTACAGCTCAATTAAACCTTATGGGGGAACATTTTAAACAACCAACCACAGACGGCAGCCATCTTACAAACACAGGTAACTGCCATTTCGTTACACCTACCAACAGCCACTGAGGGAAGAGTTAGTCCCACACAGGAGGCAAGCAGGAGAAGCGTCTTTGTCAAGAGAGAAAGCTGTTTGCCAGTAATTCTGACAGGGCACGGTGGCTGAAGGGGGAGTGGGTGGGGATGAGAAGCAAACTCAGCATCCAGCCAATGGCACGCAAGTACTCTTCAGTGGCGGCTGACAGGGCAATGGCTGAGGGAGTGCATTGCACAGCCAATGGGAGAGCTGCAAAGTGCCACTCCAAAACAGAATCTCTCTATATAATAAAGCTGTTTGGGGTGGCCACGTTCAATGCACTCCCTAATCCGTTGGCTGCAAGAACTGCCACTCACAGCTGGGACCATGGCCACTGGTTGCGTTCTCTGACTCCCGCCCACAGAGGCGGCGCCAACCCAGATGTGCCTCAGAACACAGTGCCTTTGCTCTGCTGAACACACCTCCTGTCTTCCTCCAGCCCAAAGCAGTGCCGCACCTCCCCAGCACCTCCCCGTCTCTGTGTTGGTTCTGCTCCCCCCAATCAACAGCCAGTGTGGAGGACCAGGCCACAGCAGGCGGCCTGCCTCACACGGGCAGTGGGGAGAGGGCTGAGGCCAGGCATCTTGGCCCGCTGGCACCTCAAACAGGTAGTGGGGAGAGGGACGAGCCCGGGCGGCTGGGCCTGCCAGGCCTTTGAACAGGCGGGGAGGAGGAATGAGTCTGGCTGGCTTGCCCCGCGGGCGCCTTGCACAGGCAGTGGGGAGAGAGACAGGTCCAGGCAGCTTGGCCCACCGAGGCCTCGAGCGGGTGGTAGGGAGAGGGATGACATCAGGAGCCTTGGCCCGTTGGGGTCTTGAGTGGCGGGGGGGGGAGGCAGGAAGGAGACAGGGGGCTGCGGCCAGGCGGCCAAGCTAGCACCTGTTGTATTTATTGCTACAACGGGCCTGGTTCCTAGTTGTTATATATAAGGAGAGAAGAGATACCTTTGTCTCAGATAGTTTGTTGTTTGCGTTGTCCTCTAATTCTGTAGTCCTAGTCCTATTGCATTGTTCACCAGTTGTCTTATGCTGTTTGCACTGTTTTTACCTTGCAATTCACCTTGACTCTCAGTGAGAAGGGCAGACTATAAACAGAATAAACTCATTTTGATGTTAGTAGTTATGTCCCTTCATTCACACACAGAAGGCAAGGCCTATTATGCAAAGTAAAAATGAAGGTGTGGCCACTTGCATGTGGTAAGGTAAATAAATAAATATTTAAAAGAAAAAAAGGGAAGGGGCTTTTTCTTCATCTAGTCCAGCATCCTATTTCACCTGGTAGGCCACCAGCTGCTGTGCAGGGCAAACAAACAGGGCATAGAGGCTGAGGCTTTCCCGAGGTTGCCTTCTAGCACTGGGGTTCAGAGGTTCACTGCTTCTGGATGTGGAACAGTTAGACTGAAGCCCAGTGACCCTTTAGAGGCCAACAACATTTGGGGGGAATATGATGTGGAGATTCCCTATAGTCCTCTTGCCTAGTAACCATGCATGTAGTTACCTGTGCCAAAGCCAGAGGAAACTCAAAGTGTATTAGGCTCCTGCTTGAGGCGAAGGGCAAGCCAGCCCCTGCTAACCCCAAGCAGGTGCTGGCTTAAGTACAGTTCAGTATCAATCACCAGAGAGGCCTTCAATGGCTGGAGCTGTCAAGCAGGGTAAGAAACAACATAAGAACATAACAGAAGCCAATATTGGACCAGGCCAATGGCCCATCCAGTCCAACACTCAGTCACACAGTGGCCAAAAATACCAGGTGCCATCAGGAGGTCCATCAGTGGGGCCAGGACACTAGAAGCCCTCCCACTGTTGCCCCCCCCCAAGCACCAAGAGTACAGTGCATCATTTGCCCCAGACAGAGAGTTCCTATCTATACCTTGTGGCTAATAGCCACTGATGGACCTCTGCTCCATCTGTTTATCCAATTCCCTCTTGAAGCCGTCCATGCTTGTAGTCGCCACTACCTTCTGTGGCAGTGAATTCCATGTGTTAATCACTCTTTGTGTGAAGAAGTACTTCCTTTTATCCGTTCTAACCCAACTGCTCAGCAATTTCATGGAGTGCCCAGGAGTTCTTATATTGTAAGAAAGAGAGAAAAGTACTTCTTTCTCAACCTGCTCTATTCCCATGCATAATCTTGTAAACCTGAATCATGTCACCCCTCAGTCGTCGTTTCTCCAAGCTATAGAGCCCCAAGCGCTTTAACCTTTCTTCATAGGAAAGTGTTCCAACCCTTCTATCATTCTACTTGCCCTTTTCTGCACTTTTTCAAATGCTATAATATCCTTTTGAGGTGTGGCAACCAGAACTGTACACAGTATTTCAAATGATGTCGCACTATCAGTTTATACAGGGGCATTATGATACTGGCTGATTTGTTTTCAATTCTCTTCCTAATAATCCCCAGCATAGCACTAGCCTTTTTTATTGCAGTCACACACTGTCTAGACATTTTCTTTGAGTTATCTACTATGACTCCAAGATCACTATCTTGGTCAGTCTCTGCCAGTTCCAACCCATCTATATATCTAATTCCCAAGTGGCCCCCTGCGTGCGGATATCTAAATCCGCACATCGGGGGCACTTGGGGGGGCAGGGAGATTTTCCTGTGCACGTGGGGCAGTCCCCAGGTGTGCAGAAAAATCTAAAAAGTTGAAAAAAGTATACGGGGATATTTAAATTCCCCAAAAAGTAAAAGAACATTCCCTGCGCATGCTCTGCAAACTGCCTCGCTGCCATCGCCACCACAAGGGACGGGAGGGCGGGAGAAGGTTTGGGGGGCCGGTCGCCCTTGCTGCTGCCGTGGTGGAAGGAGGAAGGAAGGGGGAAGCTTGGCGGGCCGGCTGGCCTCGCCTCCGCCACTGCTGCTGGGGAGGGAAGAAGGGGGAGGCTTGGTGGGCCGGCCGGCCCCCCTGCCGCTGCACTGCTGCTGCTCGGGAGGGAGGGGGAAGCTTGGTGGACCAGCCGGCCTCGCCGCCGCCACCCCCGCTGCTGCTGGGAAGGGGGAAGCTTGGCGGGCCGACCGGCCTCGCTGCCGCTGCTACTGGGGAAGGGGAAACTTGGTGGTCGGCCAGCCTCGCCGCTCCTGCTGCTGCCGCCGCCACAGCAGGGGGAGGGGGGAGGGAGGGGGAAGCTTGGCGGGCTGGAATACTCCCCCCTTGAGTATCGCGGGTCCCGCATCTTGTC
Source organism: Gekko gecko (assembly GCA_029375565.1). Lineage (NCBI taxonomy): Eukaryota > Metazoa > Chordata > Lepidosauria > Squamata > Gekkonidae > Gekko > Gekko gecko. Next base: position 207,582,485 of record JAPDNY010000005.1, on the reverse strand, counting down.
AACATGTATTTATAGATAGGATTTTTGGCCCCAATGTGCATCACCTTGCACTTGGCCACACTGAACCCCATTTGCCACATTGATGCCCACTCGCCCATCCATTTGGAGTACCTCACAATCCTCCCTGGTTTTCACCACCCTGAATAATTTAGTGCCATCCCCAAATTTAGCCACTTCACTGCTTATTCCCAACTCCAAATCATTAATGAACAAGTTAAAAAGCATCGAACCCAGTACTGATCCCAGCGGTACCCCACCACTTACCACCCTCCACTATGAAAATTGCCCATTTATACTCACTCTCTGTTTCCTAGTAATTAGCCAGTGGCATCTTTAAGACCAGCAGAATTTTATTCAAGGCACACTTTTTCAAATCCAATGGAGTTGACTTTCAGGTCAGGATGCACAGGACAGCAGCCTTACAGCACCATCCTAAACAGGATTATGTACTGAAGGGTTGTAATTCTTAGAATTACACTGTTTAGAATGGCAGTGTTGGAGTCTAAGTGCATTTTTATTTATTTGGTCAGCTGTGTTGGTCTGAAGCAGTACAACAGATTTAGAGTCCATTGGCACCTTTAAGACCAACAAAGGTTTATTCAAGACATGATCTTTTGTGTGCACACACACTTTATCAAATACGTTAGAACGGCAGGCAAGGTTCAAACTTATAGCCAGAGAATGAACAGCAGATTAACATGCAACATGATGAGATGATCAAGACATGCAAAGTGACACTAAATAACAAGTTAAGGTTATAGGGTCAATAGTTGTAAAGTAATAAATATGTCAAACTAGCAGATACCTTTAGACATTTATCTTGATCATCATCATATTGCATGTTAATTTGCTGTTCATTCTCTGGCTATAAGTTTGAACCTTGCCTGCCATATTTGATAAAGTGTGCATGCTCACGAAAGCTCATAACTTGAATAAACCTTTGTTGGTCTTAAATTTGTTGTATTGCATTTTTATTTATTATGTTATTCATAGTCCACCATTCTCATTGGGACTCAAAGGCAGATTACACAGAATTGATCAGTACAATCAAAAGAATGGGACATCCAAAAGACAATGCAACAAGCATTTGACTTGCAGACGTCTGGAAAACCAACCAGAGGTAAAGCACAGAATAACTATTTTCATAACACATTAAACAAAAGCAAAAATTACATAGTAGGAGCCTACTTACAGCACCAGACAGTACAAACTAAACACACTAGTATAGCCCAGAGTCCCCAATCCTCCACCCAAGGACACTGAACCACATTGTTCCAGTGCAATCCTATTACTCGTGCAAAAGGCCCTCCTGAATAATTCAGCTTTGCTTAGCTTGTGGAAAGCCAGGAACTTGGGAGCCTTCCTGACCTAGGGATGCCAGCCTCCAGGTGGGACCTGGGAAACCCATGGAATTACAGCTAATCTCCAGACTACAGAGATCAGTTCCCTTGGAGAAAATTGATGCTTTGGAGGGTGGAATCTATGGCATTGTACTCCACTGTATCCCTGTCCTCCCCAGGCTCCATCCCCAAATCTCCAGGAGACTCCCAAACTAGATCTGGCAACCCTACCCCCCATCCCCTGCCAGTGGCTAGGGTGGAACCTGGCAACCCTTTACCTGATCTCATTGGGCAGACCATTCCATAAGGTGGGGGCCGCAACAGAGAATGTACACATACAGACAGTTATTGATTTTGTCCATTTGCAGGGTGGCACCAATAGAAGGGCCTGTTCAGATGAACAAAGTGTTGTGGCAGAGTATAGAGGAAGAGGTGGTCCGCTAGATATGAGGAACCAAGGCCATGGAGGGCTTTGTATGTGATAACCAGTATGTTAAATTGAGCCCAATAACTGATGAGCAGCCAATGGAGTGACTGCAGAACGGGAGTAATATGCATGATCCATCTGGTTCCCAATAATAACCAAGCTGTATGCCAACAAGAGTCTCCAAACTGATTTTGAGGGGAGACCTATGCATAGTGCACTACAGTAGTCTAGTCCTGATGTTTCCATGGCATGGATCTAGCTGAGCAAGATCATATGTATCAAGATAGGGGGACAATCTTCTGGGCTCAGCTGAGTTGGAAGAAAGCATTTTTTGCAGTAACTTTGGATCCAGTATAACACCACAATTGATAACTGAGTCAGCAACTGTCAACAAAACCCCATCAAAAGTGGAGAGCACCATGTCCTTCAAGACCTCCACTTTTCCAGCCAGCATTACTTCTGTCTTTCCAGGGTTTAGTTTCAATTTATTTACTCTTAGCCATTTAACCACAGAAGGCAGGCAGTGATTTAGGATCTCTACCACATCACCAGGAAATTTGGATAAGGATATACGTAGCTGTATATTGTCTGCGTACTGATGATAGCCAGCCCCCAAACTACAAATGATTTGGCCTAAGTGCTTTACATAAAGATTGAAGAACATGAGAAGTAGGATTGCACCCTGTGGGACCCCCCCGGATAGGTCCCATACTGATTATAACTGGTCTCCAAAGGCAATTTTTTAAGTCCAGTCCACGAGGAATGATTTGAAAAAGTCAAATGCACATCCCCTGTTCCTACTTCTGCCTCTAAGTGCCTCAAGAAAATAGCATATGATCTACTGCAGGGATCCCTAATGTGGTGCCTGTGGGAGCCATGGCACCCACTGACACCTTTCCTTTGAGTTCTCCAGAAGACCATCAGGCTAGATTTTGCCTTGAACCAATGAGGACCTATAACCTCTTCCTAAATATTTAGTTAAATCTCCAGTTCCACATTCTGAGGCAATTTACCTGGAGCAAGCAACGTATATTAAAAGCATAATGCGTGTGACTGACGTGCTAGCAGCTTTGTGGTAATTATTCAAATTTGGGGGGTTTTGTAAATTGATTTTTCCCCTGCCGTTTTATATTGTGTAAATTTAATGGGGGGGGTGATTATAATTTTGTTTAATAATCCAGGAACCAACTTTCCCAATGAAAGACAAGGTATAAATTTTTAAAATAAATAAGGCATGCTGTACTCAGCCTCAGTATATCCCACCCTAATATCCATTATTGGGATAATGACACTGGTCCACCTTACAGTGCTGAGGACAATGTGTGCCAAAATGTTAAGCATTATTCTTTCCTAAGACACAGGGCTGGATCTAGACTAAATTCTCCCCTAAAGAAAGGGGAGGTGTATTTCTCACCAATTTCCCCTTCCACTTATAAATTCCCCCCACCCTGATTTGCCCCTCATGCCATTTCTGAGGGCCCCCTGACCCACCAACAGCAGCATTTCAGGGAGACAGGAAAGTTTTGTTCCACTGATAGAAATCCCTTCCATTAATGGAAAATTTAGTCTGGAGACAATCTATGGAGAAAATATCAAATCCCAGATCAAGTCCATATTGTTCTCAGGAGAAAATTCTCTTATTTGATTTCTAATAAACCTTCAGGCCAGATATGTCTAAGCTTTTAAAATGCCAAAATCTATACCATACTCTAGTGTTGTGTTTTCACATTGATTCAGCCAACTCCAGTAGTTACTAGGCTTTATGTTATTCCAGAAAAGTTTGTTTTTTGGCCACTCTCCTTTCTTCTGTCCGGAGCAGTTTGAAATAATGCGAGCAACCTGCCAACTGGACACATCTATCAAGAGAGCAAAAGCCAGCTTTTTCTGCCACTGCCATGTGCTTTTGGAATCAGATTTAGCAAAGATTTGAAGTTCAAACCAAATGCAACAGCAGACTTGGGATGGGATCTCCCAGTTAAGAAAAATAGCATCTGCTGGGTGGTGGCAGTGAAATGATTCACTGTTTTAATCCCACCATGTCATTCTGCTGATATGGATCGTATCAGTCCCCTGCTACTATTCTGTCCTGTTGGGAGAGCTCCCTACAAAACAGAAAATTTAAAAATGCTAAATGAAAAATCCAACGTAGGGTCTACACACTATTCTCCATTCACTGAGAAGCACAGAGACTCAGGCTCAGTTCATACATAACACAGAATTTACAGGGGCAGACTGGGAAGTTAAAACAGCCCCAGAGCAAGTAGAGCTTCAGTGATGCTGACCAGGGTGAACTGAGCTGCAGGAGTGAACTTGAACATTAGCAGTGCTGGCAGCAGTGAGCCGAGCGAAGCCCTACAATTCAGATGCATGGGCCTCTCGACTGATCTGGTAGGCCAGTGTGGCTTGAGTAACCCACCATATTACAGTTATCCATGTTCAGACAGTCACACTAACCCCTGGCTAGTTAAAATTATACCCTGATTTTGTGTGATGTCTGAACTGAGCCAGTGTATCTATATAAGGGGTTGAACCCTGAACTGAAACAGCCAGGCTTCCCTCCCTCCTGAGACTTCATTCAGCTTAGCTCAAAAGCAAGCAGTAATTTGCTGAGGTCAGTCAAGACACAGTGTGATCAATCAAGTTTGTGACAGAGGGGATTGGAAGTGGCAGCAACAGATATTTTGAGTTACTGAGGGGGAGAGAGACTGCTAGGCCAACCCAGTGAACCTTTAAAGGAATGTAATAAACGATGCAACAGAGTCTCAAGGATGGAATTGACCAATTCATATTGACCTTCTTTTAAACGGGTAACTTCTTAGCACAGAAGTACCTTCACTCCAGGATGAGGTCTCCTTCAAGTGGGAGCTCTCAACAGCAGAACCAGTCAACAGATGAATAATAGCAGGAACTGAAGTCAGGAATTTTTTTTTAGCAGAGTACCCTACAGATGGAGAATGGGAAGGTGACCCTCTTCTTCTCTTTTTATACTTCAATAAAGAGGAAAGTTGTGTCTCTCTCCCCCAGTTTTCAGTTTTCTAGCGCAGGTTGAACAAAACTTCATTGCCAGCCCTGTTTCTAATTTCAGGGATTTTATTGTAAACATGGAGGAGTGTGTCAGACTATGACACAGGAAACAAATCCCCACTCTGCCATGAAAGCTTGCTGGGTGACCTTGAGCCAATCACACACTCAGTTTAACCCACCTCACAGGGTTGTTGTGAGGATAAAAATGGAGGAGAAAATGGTGTAATCCACTTTGGAGCTCCTTTTGGGATTAAGGTATGCTATAAATGAAGTAAAATATAAATGAGGGAAATAAGTCCCTACCTTATCCTGCATAATTTTGGCCTGCCCTGTGCAGGAATTAAGAATATAGTGCTAGTATCCTGAACTATTATGTGAGGGATTTTTTAAAATGCAGTCCCTTCAATAAAAAGCTCCCTGCAAGAAAAACAGCTAGCACAGCAGTGAAGCTAGTACAAAAACTTTATGCTGTGCTAGGCTAGGGCTTTTGTTGCAGGGAGAACCATGATGCCATCTAGGGGTTAAAAGTGGATCTGTCTGGAAAGGTGGGAGATCACTGATCTAAAAGCACCTAACAAAATATCAAAGTTAAAGCTGATCAGCACCTGGATTTGAGAACACTGGGAACAGCACCATGGAAGAAGGTCCAAACTCCTTCAAAAAGGCTTGTCAGAAAGATAAATACATCCTTCATAGTGACAAAATAATTATCACTGTACAGAAACTAAGCACATTACATGAAATGCTGATGGTGCAAAATACCCAGTTCTACTACAACAAAGTTGCAAGAATGCAGCAATGCAGGTTTTTAATCCTTCCTCTGTCCCAAATATAACCCCTTCTTGACAGCTGAAAGGAGCATGGACAAGCATGGAACTGGGAACTGGCTAAGCATATGGAGGAGAGGTCCACCAGTGGCTATTAGCCACAAGGTATAAATATGAACTGTCAATTTGGGGCAAGTGATGCACCGTATTCTTGGTGCTTGGGGGGGGGCAACAGTGGGAGGGCTTCTAGTGCCCTGGCCCCACTGCTGGACCTCCTGATGGCACCTGGTGTTTTTGGCCACTGTGTGACGGAGTGTTGGACTGGATGGGCCATTGGCCTGATCCAACATTGGCTTCTCTTATGTTCTTAAAAGAGACAGCCAGTACAATGAAACAACCACAGCTTGGAGATATACACAGAAATGCATTTATTTTTCACCATCATCAGGTTAATGAAAACATAGCGGCAGAGTTCAATATATACAAAGGAGTCCAGCACCCCCTGGAGAACCAGCTCAAAAGGACAGAAACCCATCTGGCTAATCACCAGCAAGGGCAGGGGGGAAGGAAAGGGGAACATCCCCCAACATGGCAAACAAATGAACTCCAAAACAGAATCCCAGAGGCCCAAACAAAGGGAAAGTCAAGCACATGACACAAACTGAAAAGTGTCTTAGTGGGAAACCTTTGAAGTGTACTTTGTGTTCTACCAAATTCCCATATTGAAGGGCCATTCTGTGCATTCATGGAATCTGTGTAGAGGCTCTATGGACCAGTTTCTTTATACCACCCCTTGCTCCAATAAATGACTCTAGGAAGCCACACCTGACTGTTGCATCCCCAGTGCAAGTAGGCAGCTAGAGAAAACTACAGGCAGCAATGCTGAACCCCTCTGCAGAAGCACCTTCCATATTGGAATTTTGTACCTCGCAAAGCCAGCCCAAGGCATTAAGCTACTGCATAAAAAATAGAAGGCTGCCTTGTCATGGATGACGACTAGAGCTTTGGCTTGTACTAAAGACATCTTGAGTGTTGTTGCTCCAAGGCAGACCCTGTTCAACCCATGCTTTCTATAGCCATGCCAACCCATTTTCAGCAGCTTGGTAAATGCAGGCAAGGCTGCAAGCTGGCTGTACAGAAGGAGCCATACAGTTGCATCACAACAGGCTACAGCTGCTTAAAAGCTTACTGCAAAGGACCAGGAATTATGGAGTTCTGCCTCTCCCTGCCACCCACCTCTGATGACTGGGATACCTTCTTGGACACCAAGGTTCAAAACCTTATGAAACCAAGGCAAGTTGAACTATACAGCACAAACAGAACCTCACTCCTTTCAACCTGCTTTTATTGCTTGAGCTATTGAGGCAACCACAGTTTCCTCCATGGACCACTAAGTCTGGGCTTAGACATCTCTTAACAGGTCTGTTACTCAGAACATGGACATTAAAGACCCACCTGAGAATACCAAAGGTGGCCGGGGGGGGCAACATTTTTAATACTAGTACTCTGATCAGTACTTGGCCTCAAATTTTGGCAACTGAAAACCATTTTTTTAAATCCATTCATCAGAAATCCAGACCTAAACTGATGCTACTATGGAAAGGAAGTTGGTGTTGGGCTCCAGATTTGAGATTTCCTAGGCTTCCTGGAACTCTTTTTGGCAAGTCACTGCAAGGAAGAGAAACAAATGGAGAGGGAAGAAGAGAAGAAAAGAGGGAAGTTTCTCCACTGGGTAGCCTTGGTTTATTATTGCCATCAAAACCAGAAAACCTTTGAGCAAGGGGAAGAGGTCCAGGCTTAGCTGGATGGAACTGGACACACCTTTGCTTTGACATCAGACCTTTGATCTCTGTCAGGTCTCTATAGCTGCTGCCTAGTTCATGTCTGAAATGGCGGAATGCAGCAGGGAAGGGGGGCATAGGTGACAGGTGTACAGGCAGACAACACCCCTCCTTAGCACATGGCAAAGCATTAAAGGCGTGAGAGGATGGCTGGAAAAGGTGGAGATTAGCAACAGACAGGGGCAAAGGTGGAACAGAAAGAAGTTGGAAGGGCCGAGTAGCATCAAAGCAGCTCCTTTTTGCCCTCCCCCTTACTGGAGCAGAGTGGTGACAGAGGCAGCTGGAGAATACCAAGGAACAAGAAAGCCAATTCAGGCTTCCAAGCAGGAAAAAAGCCCTCCAGTGAATGTGGAATAGTAGAGGGAGAGAAAACTGAGTTTTTATTGTGGTTGGTTGTTACGGAGGGCAGTGCAAAGGAGTGGATGTATCTGGTTGACAAGACAGCTTCTTTGTAAAACCCAATGCAAATAGTTTACAGCTTCTTTGTAAAACCCAATGCAAAAACTTCCTCCCCTTACATCCTCCTCTGTTCAAATGTCATATTGGTCTGCTGCAGTCTAAATCCAGCCCTCTGGGCAGGAAAGGACAAATATTTCCCAGTGCTGGTTATGCTTCTGGATATTTCTGGTGTACAGCCTAATACTGTATATCTGTATTAGGGGGGGGGGAATAAACACCTTATCTGATATGCCTCCCCCTGTCATGCACAAAACTGTGGGGACTGTAAAGCTGTGAAGGGCAGAACTCTCAGCATAGGCTTAGTCAAGGACTACTCAAGGGCAATCTTGCCTCCAGCAGCAACAGCTACAGCTGGTGGGAGGTTGAGGGAAAACCAGCAGCCTCAGAAAAGTAATGGCATTTCCTAGGAATGTCAAATGAGAAAAAGCACTTTCTGAGGAACGTGTGAGCCACACACTGTGGTCAAGTACGAGCCACAAAAGTGGACAGGGGACATTAGCCCCAACCTGAGCTCAGCACCTCCAGTCTAGCACAGAGCACCATCATAACGGTTGCATTTTCAGGCTGACATTGAGACACCCAGCCTCAACCAGGGAGGGGGGGAAATCTTATGGTTTGTAGCAACAACACAGTCAAGTGCAATTTATCTGTTAAGTGGGCAAACAGATATATGAATGGTCAACCCCTACTCACGATGCAAAGAGACCACAGTCACCTCCTGTTCTGGCAGGAATCACTCCCGCCACAAGACAGGAGAACCTCAGAATCAGCCATGCCCTTCCACGCCCCACAGCCAGAAACCTGCATAGCTTGTCCTCCTATGGTAATCTTCATGACTAGGGGGACATGTTGAGAAGCAAGACGTGATGGCCACCCACCCCTACCTTTAGAGGGGAGGAAAAAAAACACATACTGAAGAAGGGCAGTCCCACAGGATAGATGGCGAGTTGGCATTACAAAGCAAGATGGACTTCTTCCCCAAAAGATTCCCAGACTAAGCAGCTCCTTGCTGGACTGAATGGCCCACAGTTTTCAGTGCTGATGGCAGGGGTTGTCAATCACCGTAGGTGAAGGGTAAGGCTGACTGTCAGGACAATCCCCAAAAAGAGGATGAAGGGAAGCCAGGTCTTCACAAATCCTCCTATGCTGCAAGGGACAGAAAAGAGGTTTAGGAAACAACAAGAGACTCATCAGTGATAAAGATGCAAAGAACCACGGATAGAAATGGGGGGGGCAGCAAAAAGGTACAGCACGAAAAGGTGCCAAATTAATTTTAAAAGACAGTGATTTTAGCAGGTCCCAGCCTTGGATGCAGCCTATTCTGGTTGCATTAAAGACTAAATTGTACCCAAAAAAGGAGCTGGGGAAGAGTCATCCATGCTGCAGGCTTGCTGAATCACCGTCAACTTGACTGAGTGGGCTTTGCCCCTGAAGCTGGCATCAGAGACAACAGAGCTGCCCCCCCCAGATGTTCTTCACTTTGGAAGCTCAGTGCCATGCCAGAGGCAAGGCTGATGAGGAACTCAGACACAAGGTTAGCTTGGCTGTTAAGGCTGGCTATAGATTCTGGAGCTCTGGACTTTAGCATAGCACTGCTGCTGTCAGAAGAGGGCGAAGGAAATGAATTCCCACCCTTCCTCATCCACACAGCTGCCTCCCCCAACCCGAATAGCTATTCCTCCATGAGGTTCTGTGACACAGGAATGATCTTTTGGGGGGAGGGACCAGAAGGGGCTGTAGGAAAACTTCATGCACCTTTCTTAGACACAGCTGGATGCAAGCCACTGCCTCTCATCTCCTCCACTCTCAAAACAGATCATTTCCATGGCAATCCCTTCTGATCCATTATTCAGCTTTAACATGGTTGCATTTAGTCATTTCCTCCAGGAAGGTAGCTAGCAACAGCTACCATTTGTCCCAAGAGGGCAGACAAGCAAGCCAAAACAGCACACAGGAGAAGCAGAAGGCCCAGAGAGGCCCCAGGGTTTGGCAGGAGATCCCGTATGGGTGTGATTTGTACACACGCACACGCACACACACAATGCCAGCCCTCAGTTAAGACACTGGACTCCTCTCTTTCTCTGTCTCTGTCATCTTAGGAGAAGGGGATGTGACTCAGTGGAACAGCATCTCTTATGTCTGTAGAAGGTCCAATCCTTGGCATTCCCAGCAAAGAAGACTGGGTAGGAAGTGATATGAAGGACCTCTGCCTGAGACCCTGGAGAGCCGCTACCAGTCTGAGTAGACACTACTGACCTTGATGGACCAAGTATAAGCTAGTTTCATGTGTTCGAGTGAATATGAAGTGAGCAGCCTAGCCATGGACCACTGGATTGCAGAAGGGATACCACAAGATGGGAATAATTACAACGGCTTAATGGAAACAGGAGTCTGGGTGGGATGTCCCAGCAAGCCATGCCAGAGAGGTGGAAGTGACGCCAATGCAAATTGCATCTTCTGCATTTTGGATATTTATGGAGCAAATCCATACCCCTATCCACAATGGTATGCATAGCAGTCCATTTTCTACTCACCTGATGTACTTGCTGTATAACAGGGAGAGGAAGCAGAGTTTGATCATATTCCAGGAGCTGCTGTTGTCATAGCGCATGAGGTTTAAGGCCAGTGCAACATGTGAATGGCAGTTGTCACAGCAGAGGTTGTGCTGGGATTTTTTAAAAAAGAGAGGCACAAATTGAGATCTCTAGGTCTTTCATTCTTCTAAAGATATTCTCAGGAGGAAAAGAAAAACCCCAGCTCTTCTTTGTCTATTATATTACCAAAAATTTCTCTTCACCATTTACCAAATTACTGGGAGTTAATTTGGTTCTGTATCATCTTGCAATGCAAGAGAAAGTCTATGCCTCAGTGCTCCCCCCCATCAATGGAAATCTATGGAAAGGGGAAGAATTTTCTTCCTGATGATATGATAGTTATCTATTGTCAGAAAATGTCTGCATCACAAATATGGACTCATCTTACCATCCTTGCAATCTAAAGTATTGTAGACTCAGGAAATCTATATCATGTGATGTTTCTAAGATGCACCCTCATTCTCTAGGTAGCAACTACTGCATACACAGCAAGGTGAGTAAAAGCTTTCAAGAAATTGTTGGTGTGCTGAATTTCACCAACACTCCTGTGTTGCATTCCCCCCCCACACACAATTAAAGGATATGCTTTGCACAACAAAGTAAAATAAACCAGGAAAATCTTGCATGAGGTCAGCTGCAAATCTATTCAAGAATGGCATCTGTCTATAGACATTACAGAAGCAAATTACAGAGAATACCACAAAAATTACGGAATTGAATACGTGACAGAAGAAATAAGGGCCAAGACAAAAGATATGAAAAATTAAAGAATCTGATGAGAAACAAATTACTTTAGAACAAGATGTTACAAGACCTCAGGTGGAACAAGCAGCCTTTATATTAAGGTTCCAGAATACTCCGGAAGAGGAAAAATGAGGACTTGACGAATAAAATGGCTAAGTTGTTGGCGGAGCATTTAAATATGGAAGGGGCGAGTTTGATGGAACAAGAGATAGATACGGCTTTTAGAATGAATTCTACGTAAGCAAGATGATTTCAAGTTCCCAGGGAAGTACAAATTCGATTCCACAAGAGAGCGGTAAGAGACAAGATATTAAGAGAGGTAAATGCTACACCTTTGAAATTGAATGAAGTTGAGATAAACATACTGAAGGAAATTCCATGGCGGGTCCGGGAGAAGAGGAAGGAATATGCGGAATTGGCGGCATTGTTGAGGAACAATAATGTTAGTTACAGATGGCTTTTACCAGGGGGCCTTTTTTGTGTGTGTATGGAGAGAAAAGATTTTGAATAACTTCAGTTTTTAAGACAATGGATTTCTTGAAGACTTACGGAGAGGAGCTTTCAGAAGAACAGGATGAAAAGGAGGAAGAAGAAAATGGAGGAAGAGGAGAAATTGAGCTCCTGGGGGTGGTGGCAGCACTTCCGGCAAAACCCCCAAGACAGAAAAAGTATAGATTTAAGAGATCCCCAACTGACACAAGACAACGGGCAAGAGACAAACAGGAACAACAGAAAAGGAACCAAGATGGATAGAAGGAAGATTAAGTTCTTTTCGGTGAATGTTAACAGCTTAAATGGACCACAAAAAAGGAGAAGAATATTCGACCAACTTAAAAAGCAAAATGCAGACGTAATACGCATTCAGGAAACACATATATGAAAAATACCTAAATATTAAGGGATTTGGGAAACTTTGCTGCATCAGATGAGGAAAAAAAAGAAAAGAGGAGTTGCTATTTATGTTAGAGAGCTTCTACAACCAGACCTACTTTATGCATCACAGGATGGAAGAATTGTAATGGTATCTATTCAAAGACAAACCAAAGAGGCAACCATAATTAAAATATATGCTAGAATTTTATTTGGTGTTCGAAGAGTAATTACTCCCACAGTTAAAAGAGATCTGTAAGAAAACGATGGAAGGAGAGGAGATTCCTGATTCATGGAGAGAGGCAACAATATCTTTAATATATAAACCGAATAGGGACGAAAGGGAAATTAAGAACTACAGGTCAATCTCCCTATTAAACGCAGATTATAAAATCTATGCTTCTATTATAACAGAAAGACTAAAGAGAATACTGTCAAAAACAATACATAGAGATCAAGCGGGTTTTTTGCCTAAAAGACAAATAAAAAATAATCTGTAAAAAAAAAAAAAACCTCTCCTAAAAAGGAGAGAATTTTATTGCTTTTTCTGTAGAAAAAAGGTAGGGTATATAGATGGATTAAGAAAAGATTTTGAGTGAATTTTCTGTTAAAGTGTTAGTTTTAGTTAGTACAAATAAAGTTTTTGGCGTCCACCGTGGTTGGAAGATCTTCTTTTCATCCTACCAAAAATCCAGAATATATCTATTAGTTAAGTTAGTAAAGTCCTTTGGGGTTAGTTGTTGATCAGCTCCCTTCTGCCGCCTCACGAACAGCTGCTATATCTTGGGGTGTCTTCTTTTTAAGTCTCTCAGATTATATGATGGGCCCTCTTTTGCTTTCTCGTCTCCCGCTCCGGAACCTCCCTCCTCTGGGCCGCTGTCCTCTTCGCTGCTTAACACTGTCCAATTGGCGAGTTCTGCATCTTCCTCTGAACTGGCGTGTCTCTTCAGAAATTCTTGAGCTTTGAAAACGGAGTCAATCTTCTCTCTTTTATCCTTAAATTTGAACACCAGTCCCTCGGGAAAGCACCATTTGTAACTGGTTTGGTGTCTTTGTAAAAACATGGTCAATCCTTTATATGCTTTCCTTTTCATACGAATTTCATATGGCACGTCCTTTAAAGTTCTGATAGTCTGCTCTCCAATCTTCAAGGGCACAGCTGAAACTGCATGCAGAATTTGATCTCGAGTACGCTGCTTAGTAAACTTGACAACCACTTCTGCTGGCAAATTATTTTTCTTTGTAAAGCTGGAATAGGCTCTATAGGCCACATCCATCTCATCCTTTAATTCTTGCGCTTCTCTGCCAGTTGGTGGTGCCAAGGCATTCGCCAGTATAGCTCTAAGATCTTTTTCTTCTTCCTTTATGCCCTGAAAGCGGAGAGTCAGATTTGATTTTTTCATCTGAAGCATTAAAATTCTTTTTTCTTGCATATCTTGATGTTTTTCTAATTTGTTGACCCTTTTCTTAATTTTCTTGGCGTCTTCCGTCGAGACCAGACACTTCTGTGCGATCTCCTCCATTTTCTTTGCTGTTTCTGTTAGTTGTTTTTGTTGACTGTTGAGAACACTTTCCATGTTACAAAGGGTTTCGCTGATTTTCTGCATTTGATCCAGCAGAGGGCGCAGTGGCTCGCTTTTCTGTTGATTGACAACTGGCTCTAGGGGGAGGCTGCCAGGACCGGAAGTCCCTCCCCCCTTCTTTACTGGCTTCTCTGGGACCTTTTTCTGCCCCGACATTTTTTATTGTTTACTTTAACAAAGTTCGTGCCGCGACACCCAGGAGACAAGCTGGCTTCTTAATCTTCAGTAAAGCCCCAAAGGTACTTTTACCAAACCACTTTTTTGCTTCGCCCCCCCTTCACTCTTCCTTTAACAGTCCCGTTTTTTAAAGGGGGTGGGGATTCCTCCCTCCTCCCATGAGCTTATACATTTACGGGGGGGAGCGCATTTATGCCGCTTCAAAACAGATCTCCAACTCACGATTCACTGCCAATTCTTCTTTAAGTAATTCATTTCGCTGCTTCTTCACTCCTGGAAGTTGGTGGCGTTGCTACTTCCCATACGGGCACAACGCAGCGGGGCCAACTGGGGCGGGGAGAAAGACTCAATTTCCCGGCTATCTGCTGGCAAAGAGGCTACTCCCCAAGCGCCCCCGGTTCGGAGCCTTTGCCTAAGGCTCACTAGGGTCTTTCGCATGAGCGAAGACCCCCCCCCAACCGCGTGTGGGCTAACCATCGCCGGGAGCGTCCCAAGAGGTGGCCGCCATTCGCTCCGCCGAAATCGAAAACCAAATAAAAAATAATCTAAGATGCATCTTAGATGTAATAAAATATTATGAGGCACATACTGAAAAGGCAGTGGCTCTAATTTTTTTAGATGCTGAAAAGGCCTTTGACAATTTGAGTTGGCTCTTTATATTGGAAACTCTGAGGAAAGCTGGGGCAGGAACAGAGTTTATTCAGATGATTCAAGCGATCTATACAAAACAAACTGCCTCGGGTTATGATTAATGGTGAGTGTACAGGAAAAATTGAAATACAAAAAGGAACAAGGCAGGGATGCCCTTTATCACCACTATTGTACATCTTTGCATTAGAAATATTAAATGAAGAAATAAGACATAGCAGAAAAATAAGGGGATTGAGGGTGAGTGGCGAAGAGTTTAAACTCTTAGCTTTTGCAGACGACTTGGCTTTCATACTTGAGGATCCACTGCCCTCAATTCCCGTTCTGAATAAGATATTGGAGAAATATGGACAGGTGGCAGGGCTGAAGATTAATATATATAAGACAAAAATTATGACTAAGAATATGAAGACGGAACAGAAAGAAAGGTTACAAGAGATTTCGGGCTATCAAATATACGATAAAGTGAAATACCTAGGAATTGATTTAACAAATATGCTACAGGAGAACAATTACAAAGAGCTACTGAAAGTGAAAAACCAGACTTAGAAAGGTGGAATAATTTACAAATATCGTTGATGGGACGAATAGCACTTGTCAAAATGGATGGATCTTCTTATTTCAGACAATTCTGATTTTGCAGAACTTGGGAATATTCAAAGAGTTGGATGCAGTTATTACAAGATTTATTTGGCAAGGAAAATGGCCTAGAATTAGGCTGAAGGCATTACAAGATTTAAAAGAAAGAGGTGGTTTTGGATTACCAAATTGGACACTGTACCATAGAGCAGTGGCACTAGCTTGGATTAGAAAATGGATTATTTTGGAGGATAGGAAACTATTAAAACTGGAAGGCCATGATTTAATGATGGGCTGGCATGCGTTTCTTTGGTATGGAAAGACCTCCACACATAAATACTTTACACAACACTGGCTACGAGCATCATTAATGAAAGTGTGGGAAGTCATCCAAAAAAGTTGGTTTAGAAAGAACTCCAAATTGATTGTGCCACTGGAAGCATTTACTCTGCCTAAGTTATATGATGAAGATCCACCAAAGAGATATTTGGACATACTGGATTCAAGGAGTGAACTTAAACTGGAAGAAGATTTATCATGGTGGCAGTGAAAGCAGATAGAATCTAGATATGTTAAGGATAAGAAGGTGGGATTTAATGAGGACCTTACAGAGATGGAAAAGGTTCTGATGGCACCAGAGGAGAAATTTATAAAGAAAGTGTATATACTTTTATTAAAAGAAATTATGGCAGATGAAATCATTAAAAACAACATGATTCAATTGTCCCAGAACCTAGGTTATAATATTGAACTTGAGCAATGGAAACAGATATAGAGTAAAAATATTAAAATAACTAAAGCAGTAGCTTACAGAGAAAATATGTATAAGATGTTTTATAGGTGGTATGTTACACCAGAGAAAATTGTGAAATATAATGTTAAATGTTATAATAAGTGCTGGAAATGTGAGAATAAGGTGGGCTCACTCTATCATATGTGGTGGAGTTGTGATACTAGTAAAAATTACTGGATATGGGTGCATGGGATGATTCAGAAAATCTTGGGTAGAACAATTTCTTTTAAACCGGAGGTATAGTTGTTAGGAATATTACTGAAGGAGATGCACAGAGAAGAACGTTATCTAATAATGTATTTAATTACTACAGCTTGGATTTTATATGTGCAGTATTGGGGACTTCCCAAACACCGGTGAAAGAAGAATATATTGCTAAGATTTTGGAGGCAGCTGAGATGGATAAACTGACTTTAACTCTGAAAGGACAAACAGATGTCACCTTTCAGAACACTTGGACTTGATTTTATGAATGGTACAAGTTTAGTGAATAGAAGGTGTTAAAAAGTAGTGAACTGAAAATAATTCTGTAGCGGATGGAAAAATTTAAAGGTAAATGGATAGTGCGATGGAAGGATACTCACAAAAAAGCGAATTGGGTAATTAATAGATAAGGGCATAAGGATGATATTGGGAAATTTGATGTATAACCCCCGTTTATATTTCTGATGTGTAGTGTAGTAGGTTGTCTGTAGTGTTTTGTATGTAATGTTTTGTGGTAGTACTGTAGTATTGTGTGCAAAAATAAATAAAAGTCTGCCCTTAGGGGCAGTTTTCAAAAAAAGAAAAGAAAAAAGAATGGCATCTCTAGGCAAACCTTGATATTTACCATTTGGCCTTAAGGCACAGCTGGAAAAACTATACGCACATTTGTCCAAAACATGCATAGAACAACATATTCATTACTGTTCAAAGAGATTCCAGATTCATGGCGGGAGGCAACAATATCTTTAATAGATAAACCAAACATGGATGAAAAAGAAATTAAGAATTATAGGCCAATTTCACTATTAAATGCAGACTACGAGATGTTTGCCTCTATTATAGCGGAAAGGCTAAAGAGAATACTGGCAAGAACTATACATAGGGACCACGCGGGTTTCCTACCTAAAGGCAATTAAAAAATAATCTGAGATGCATTTTGGATGTAGAAGAATACTATGATGCACATCCAGAAAAGGTATTGGCTTTGGTATTTTTAGATGCAGAGAAGGCCTTTGATAATATGAATTGGCTCTTCATAATGGAAACATTGAGGAAAGCCGAGGCGGGAACGAAGTTTATTCAGATGATTCAAGCTATATATACAAGACAAACTGCCTCGGTGATGATTAATGGCGATCGTACAGAAAATTTTGAAATACAAAAAGGAACAAGGCAAGGTTGCCCTTTGTCACCACTTTTGTATATATTTGCATTGGAGGTACTAAATGAAGCAATAAGATATAATGAACAAATTAGGGGGTTGAAGGTGCGTGGAGAAGAATTTAAGCTATTAGCGTTTGCGGATGATCTTGTATTTATACTGGAGGATCCTCTTCCCTCAATCCCTGAGTTGAATAAGGTCTTAGGGCAGGGGTGGGCAAACTTGCTCAACGTAAGAGCCACATAGAATAAATTTCAGATGGTTGAGAGCCGCAAGACATGAACAAATATTACTCACACATTTTTATTTAGAAAATATGCAGATTTGCTTTTTATTACCATTAAATGAGACTGCCAAAAATAAAAACAAAAGGGGTAAAAACAGATAATAATGATATTTATTTGTCCAATGATATTTATTTGTCTAAGAGAGAGAGAAAGAGGGGGAGGTGGAAAGAAAGAATGAAAGAGGTGGAAAGAAAGAGAGAGAGAAACAAAGAAAGCAAATAGATAGGAGGGACGGGGGAGGGAGGGAGGAAGGGATCAAATGCATGCCTCCCTCCACTTCCCCAGCTGCCCTGCTGGGAGCCACACAATATGTGTGAAAGAGCCGCATGAGGCTCCCGAGCCACAGTTTGCCCACCCCTGTCTTAGGGGAATATGGTCAGGTGGCAGGGCTGAGGATTAATATAAATAAGACAAAATTATGACTAAGAATATGAAGATGGATCAGAAAGATGTTTTACAAACGACCTTGGGCTATCAACTGTGTGACAAAGTTAAATACTTGGTAATTAATTTAACAAATAAATGTAGCGCGTTACAAGAAAACAACTATAAAGAGTTATTGGACGCAACGAAGCAGGATATAAAAAGGTGGAAAGATCTACAAATATCATTGATGGGGCGAATAGCTCTTATCAAAATGAATATTTTACCAAGATGGATTTTTCTGTTTCAGATTATTCCGATATTGCAAAACTATGGGATATTTAAAGAACTGGACCAGATAGTTTCAAAGTTTGGTAGGGAAAACGGCCAAGAATTAGGTTGAAGGCGTTACAGGATTTAAAGGAAAGAGGATTTGGACTTTCTAACTGGACATTATATTATAGAGCAGTGGCGCTAGCTTGGGTCAGAGAGTGGATTATGCTGGAAGATAGGAGGATATTTAGTTTAGAAGGTCATGATTTGTTGATGGGTTGGCATGCATTCCTTTGGTATGGAAAGACTTCAGAACATAAATATTTTAAGCAACACTGGTTACAGGCATCACTAATGAAAGTATGGGAGATTGTACAAAAGAGTTGGTTTATAAAGACTTCCAAATTGATTGCACCACTAGAGGCATTTACCTTACCTAGGTTACATGATGAGGACCTGCCAAAGAGATATATGGATATTTTGGATTCAAGGAATGAGCTTAAGTTGGAAGAAGATTTAACATGGTGGCAGAGAGCACAGATAGAATCGAGATACGCTAAGGATAAGAAGACTGGATTCAATAAGAATCTTACAGAGATGGAAAAATTGCTGAGTGCACCAGAGGAGAAATTTATAAAGAAAATGTATATAATGCTCTTAAAAGAAATGACGGCAGCTGAAATTGTTAAAAATAATATGATTCAATGGGCCCAGAATTTAGGCTATAATATTGAACTCGAACAATGGGAACAAATATGGAATAAAAATGTTAAAATAACTAAAGCTGTTTCTTATAGAGAAAATATGTATAAAATGTTTTATAGATGGTATGTTACACCAGAGAGAATTACGAAATATGATGATAAAGGTGCTAATAAGTATTGGAAATGTGAAAATAAGACGGGCTCGTTTTATCATATGTAGTGGACATGTGAAGTAACTACAAAATATTGGATATGGGTACATAAATGATACAGAAAATTACAGGTAGGGTAATTCCATTTAAACCGGAGCTAATACTTCTTGGTATACCACCTAAGGAGGTAAATAGAGATGATCGTTATTTAATAATATATCTGATGACTGTAGCCAGGATTTTATATGCAAAATACTGGAAGACTACCCAAACACCATCAAAGCAAGAATATATCGCTAAGATTTTAGAGGCGGCAGAGATGGATAAGTTGACTCTGACTATGAAAGGACACACAGAATCCACCTTCCAGAACACTTGGTCACAATTTTATGAATGGTACAATTTAAACGAATAGGAGGTGAAAGGATGAAAAGTGTTTGTATAGTGTTTAGGGAAACCTGAAGGGAAATAGATGGACTGATATAAGAGATACTCACATGAGTCAAACAGAATATTAGAATTAACTATAGAGGGCAGATTGATGATGATATTAAGCATTAAAGATTACCCCCCGTATATGTTTTATGTGGTGTTGTGTCATGTCTGTGTTGTAGTGTAATGTATGGTCGTATTGTTGTATTGTTGGAAAAATAAATAAAAATCTGTCTCTAGGGACAGTTAAAAAAAAGAGAGAATAAAAATACTTATGACATTTTTCTAGCAAGCCTGCTCTGTCTTTATGACAATATACATGGCAAAGCTTTGCCAACCACTTCATCTCAGTGCTGAGCAAAATTTTACCTGAGCACATTTCTTTAAGGCAGCTGTCAGAGGGACAGAAGCCTTGTCAAAAAAAAACAAACATTGTTAAACATTTTACTCAAATGGAGAAGGGTATTTTATTCACTTTCCCTTTAGAAGGGCCAGAGTGTAAGGGCAGAAGAGATGGGCCAAGAATTAGGTTGGCTTTGGTATTCTGTTTCCTGCTGACTGCTGGTAACTGGCAAGCCTGTTTATATTCCCAACTGATTGGTTGATAAGAACAAGATTAACCCCTAAAGCAATGCCACTACATTTTCCAATGGAATGTGTAAATTTGCACCCACACTGGATTCAGTTTATGCTGCTTAAATTGAATGAGGGGCACCAAGCTGGAATGCTTACACAGATTCTCTTAAACATCTGACTTCTTGCTGCTGGTTTTAGTGTAATTTCAATGGTACTTCAAGCCTTCTCCAATACTGTTTTTAGTGGCTTACTCTGTTCTGTGTTTTATCATTTTCACATAAATTTTAAGCAGGAAACCATCTCAAATGTGTTGGATACGAACAAAGAATCTGAGGAACCAATCTGAACTCCCTCACCATACGATGCTTGTATTCCTCGGAGGCATCGTGGACTGCAGTATCCCAGGCATTGGGGCCACAGGAATATACTTTGTTCGGATCTAGCTTCCAGTACCTGAAAAACCCAAGAACCAAAGACACCAGTTCAGACACAGGCTTGCAAGAGTCTGCTTTCTCCCAGATGAAAGATCCTCCCCCTCTAGCAAACCTTTCTGCAACTCAGGTTTTCAGCTAGCATCTCTGCAGGCTTGGACCTTTTTGAACGTGGATCTGTGTGCATTCCATGACTGTATCTTGCAAATGCAGAATCTTAGCTTGTGTTCCCCCCCCTTTAATTTAAAAAGGTAAGTTTCTAGCCCTTCATATAGCAAATACCATCTGGAAACTGCACAGGAAATGGTTGGCAAGTCTCAGAAGCCAGGAGAGGACTAGCATGCTAAACAGGTATTCCAGCAGACTCTGCCAACACTAATAGCCTTAGTCAAAGGCCAAGGCAAATACAGTTCTGATGCAAACCAGTGATAACAAATGGTAAGACAAACCCAAAAGGTTTTCAAGGTTCAGCTCTTAAAGGGTAAATTAATACAGACTTAATTCATGATTCATGTACATTGTTGTAACTGACCTTGTGCTGGTCACGAACCATAATAATAAATTTGATTTGACTTTATTCAGAGGGCACTAACAGAGCAATAAAGGCTGCAGGAGCTTGCAATCTAAATTACAATGCCGGGGTAGGGGGTGAGACTACAGAGTGATCAAAGGAAAGGGCAAGATGAACAAATGAAGCTAGATATACTTTGGCCATATCTCTGTAGAGTGAGAGGAATTGCAGTAGCTCAGGGACCAAAAGGAGAAACTGTGCTAGATATTAATGACAGCTGGTGTGGAGTGGCAACTAAGAGACTGACAGTGCAGTCCTAAGCAGAGTTACACCCTTCTAAGACCTGTGATGTTAATAGCACTGTGCACTATATATACATACATAAGTCCCCGGTTTTTGCTCTGCCATCTACTCAGTAGGTGGCATCAAACAAGCCCTGCCTTCTCTCCATCTCCCATTTGCAAAATGGGGATAACATGGGTTACAGGACTGTAAAAAGGATTATGCTGAGATAATATATGTGAAGCGAGCAAATCAAGGTTGGCATGCTGCAGGAATTCCATTTATATCATTATTTAACCTAGTTATTGACCTCATACAGAAACATTCATTTTATCCACCTTATAATTTTCATATATACCTTTTGCTTACAATTGAATATATATAGTTCTTATTTTTTATTTTTAATATATATAGTTCTTATTTTTATTTTAAAACTGGAAAGTTTTAAGTGTTATACTCTTCTATCCATTCATAAAATCTTGACCATGTGTCCTCAAAACTTTCTTTATTATATCCTCTCAAAATTGAAGTTAGATTGTCCATCTCTGCTGTTTCCAATGTTTTATTTATAATTTCTTCCTTAGAGGGAACTTCATTTCTTCTCCAATATTTGGCATATAATATTCTTGCTGTTGTCACTATGTGTATGATAAGATAAAAGGGGTTTTGTATTTCTCTGATACTATATTCAATAAAAATAATTCGGGTATGATTTTCAGCACTTTTTGTAACAGTCCATGTATCCAAGACCAGTATTTCTTAACTTTATCACATTCTGGCCATTCCACCATACCGAGTCTCAATATGATGATACATCTGTTAAATTTTCTGTGGGGAAAAGGAACCTGCATGAGGCTTGGAACATACATGAAGAAACAAAACTACTTACTTGACAGGCTTCCCAAAAGCCATGTTGTCTTCCTAGACAGAGTGCAGAGGGAAAAAATAAAAAAGCACATCTATTAGCAAGCTCTACACCACCAACTCACACCACTCAAGGATTATTTACTTAAAACTTTTTTTTACTCCACTCTTGGTCTTCAGCTTATAAACCAGGGGTCCTCAAACTTTTTAAACAGGGGGCCAGTTCACTGTCACTCAGACCGTGGGAGGGCCGCCGCATTCGCCCCTCCCCCCACCAGCCTGCTCGCCCCGCCACCCCGCCGCCACGTTTGCCCCTCCCCCCACCAGCCTGCTCGCCCCACCGCCGCGTTAGCTCCCTCCCCCCACCAGCCTGCTCGCCCCGCCGCCACGTTGGCTCCCTGCCCCCCACCAGCCTGCTCGCCCCGCCGCCGCGTTCGCTCCCCCCCCACCAGCCTGCTCGCCCCGCCGCCGCGTTCGCCCCTGCCCCCCACCAGCCTGCTCGCCCCACCGCCGCGTTCGCCCCCTCCCCCACGACCAGCCTGCTCGCCCCTTCCTCCTCCTCAGCTCCTGGGCGCTCTTGCCACCCAGGGCTGCTGGAGGAAGAAAGAGGCCGCGGGGGCGCTGCTGCTGCGCTCCTCGAGGAGGCGGCGGCTCCGGGCGGGGGGGGGCGGGCATAAACACTCGGCGGGCCGCATAAATGTCCTTGGCGGGCCGCATGTGGCCCGCGGGCCGTAGTTTGAGGACCCCTGTTATAAACCATCCAAGCTACAATAAATAAGTTAACACAATAAACAGTAAAACAACAGCGGTGGAATTAACCAAATCAGTGAACTCTTGATCATTTACTTATCAAACGGTCCAAGAAATATTCCAGCCAGTCATCTTTCAGACCCAACAATATAAATAGGAATCAAATCAGAAACAAAACCTAATATTCTAAAGCTTGGAAAAACGTGAGAGACTTTTCTTGGTGCCTAAATTGCGGCAAAAATGGCATTATGCTAAAGAGTTCTGTAAGCAGGAAACAAGTACAGAAATGCCCCCTCTCCAGTTGCCGGTTGGTTGTCTAACATACTGATCAGCTCAGCTGATGGGCCAGATTTGTATGGCAGAAAGTTGTACTTAAGACAATCTGTCCCCAGGCAGTTGAGGACTTCACAGGTCTTTTTGAATTCTGCCTGGAAACAAACTGGAAGCCACCAAAGATCTTTAAGGACTGGTAAGATAAGCTCACTGCAGCTGGTCTTAGTACAAGATTCAGCCATTGTATTCAGGACCAGCTGACCCTCCCAAGCACTCTTCAGAAGGCACCCATATGCAACACACATACAACAAACCCAGTTGAATCATCTCTCCTGTTAATGTTCCAGGTCTCCCCAATCCTACCAGGAACAAGGCAACAGGCCTTTCTCTATCAATGCTAGCTCCTTTCCTAGGAGAGACAGAGACTTTGCACCCTCCTCCACTACAGAACACCCTCCAACTAGTACTAATAAAGAAAACACTTTCAAGTGCATGCAAAGAAGTTTTCCAGAACTCTTTGCTGATGTCAGGAGAGAAAAAGACAAGGGTTCCAAGCTTCCCATACATTGTGAATAGAGAAATTTACAGGACAGCAACCCAGTCCACTCCCTGGCCTTTCTTCATAAACCCCAGCTGATTCTTCCCAAGACAAAGGGCTCTCTCTTTTCACCCCTTCCAATCACAGGGGCCATTCTTCTCCATGTGGACCTCAGCTGCTCACTCCTGGCTTGGAACCAAACCATGTGGAAGAGAACTACCCATGGGGAGAGCTCTGTTGCAGAGGTTAAAGATCCTTTGGCTGAGTCTTGATTCAAAGATGAGCAAATCAGTAAGAACAGCCAATACCACAGAGCCTTCAAACCTTGCCCAGTTCAACAGTGAAAAACAAAATCATTGCTAACCAAGTCGGCACAGAAATGAGCTTCTACTTACAGAGACATAATAAGGCCCTGCAAAGTCTCGGATTATTCCAGCTGATGTACAAATGCCCATGTGACCAATGATGGGGAAGAGCCATCTGCCAAAGGAAGGAGACAAAACTAGTCAGGAGCCCTATACCACTAGTCTTGAAAACAAAACATTGGGCCAGATTGGACCAGACTAAGAAGACAGTGACAGAAAGTGACAGTCAAGATCAGGAAGGCATTGGGGCAGAAGTCCTTAGAGGTTGGACCTGATTTACATATTGGAGAAGAAGGAGGTGGTCAAGACCAAAGCTGGTATCATGGATTTGAAGGACCACATTTTGGAATTCTTCCCTGTGTTATAATCTCTCCACAAACAGAAGCCAGCACAGCAAGCAAAACACAAGGCAGAACTCTCTCTGCTTCTCACTGCCATACCAAAACTCTATTTGCATGTAGTTTTTCAGACAAAGGATCAGTCCAGGCTGAAATACATTACCTGCAATCTGAAGTGCTACAACATCAGCATTCTACTAATTAAGTCCCACCACATCACTCTGCTTGTATGAACTAGGTATTAGATATAGGTATAGAACATACAGTAGATTGAGGTGGTGGAATTCTAAACTTGGTACAGCAGACTACCACTTCAGATTATGTAGAAGGGAGCACCACTTTAATTGACCCCACTTTGTAAATAATCTTTTGAAGGAAAAAAAACCCCATAGGTTTTATCTCAAACCTTACTGTGCTAGTTTTATACTTACATGGGAATTTACCACTTTTTTATCTCTCCCCAATTACCACCTTATTCTGCTACACGTAGACTCAGTTTCAAAAGATGCCTTGCTCTTCTCCCATTTTCTCCTTTTGACCAATGGCACTCTGCATAACTGTGAGAAATATTCTCCTATTATGGTGACACTCCAGTCAATCTTCTCATCACTCACAGCAAGTAGGAATTACCTCCAGCCAACTGAGTAGGAGAAATCTTTGCAAGCTGGAAGAGCTGGAGCCCCCTACTCCTTTCAGGGCAAATGGCTACCACACGTATATGTAGGAAGAGAGAGGTCTGTGGAGTTATTTGCAAGGCTGGTCTGGCACAGCAAGTTCACATTTAAAGTGTGGGTGCTGTACAAAGGTAAAGAGTAGGAGTTTCAAGTACAAACATGACGCCATGCTCACCCAGATGAGCTCTGTGAAACCAAAAAGCCCCAGGACTAACACGATCAATGGAAGGGAGCTCAGCCTAGGAAATCAGCTGTACAAAAACTATCCTCTGGTTATATTTTCTTCTTGCAGTGCCTCCCCCCCCGTGTGCTCCAATAATTTCCTTTCTACTGGGGAGGCAATCAATAGGTTATCTATTTTCTGGGTCTCAATCCTTGTAAGTCATTGTTCCTGTTTTGCCCTTTCTATGACTCTGTTAGTATAAGACAGCACCAATACTGTTTTCCAGGTTTCCATGCAGTCTCTGGAAGGGTCAGATCCCTGAATAATCAAATGGACACATCTCAGTTCCAGAGGGCATGCAGGTGAATGCTCATGCAAGGACACAACTATTTCTACTTCTTCTTTATAACCAGCAATCAAAATAGTAAGTAATGTTCAATGTGTTCGAGTCCAGCTATTCAACTAGAACAATGGCAAAATTAAATTTTCTGAGATTAAGAAATGTCCCTTCCCCTCTTTATGAACTCACTGGAATTTCTGCAAAAAGAAAGAAGAAAATATCCCAATTGAAACACCAGTTCAGAATGAAGATCTGCAGAGAAGGCAGCCAGCAACCAAAGAATATTGTTCAACAATGTATATTTACTTCACTTATACCCCAACCTTTCTCCCCAAGGGGACCAAAAGCAATTTACATTGTTTGTCTTCCTTCCATTTTACCCTCACAATGAGTTAGGTGAGATGTGAAGGCAGGCAGCAGGCTTTGGTGTGAGAACATGAGTATCGCAAGCATACAAGACTATCTCTTTTTTCACCTGAGAAATGTTGGAGGATGTACACAGAAGTTGTCACAACCACAACATTCCTCCTACACTGTTGAGCAAGTTCTTCAGGGAGGTCTATGCCTCTCCCTCATGGTCCACGCCTGCACCTTTTGGATAGTATACACTACCAGAGAACACACAACATAGACAAGTCCATCCTCTGCAACAGAACACTGTGGTCAAATAGGCCTCAAACTCACACATTTATACAGCCAAGCTGGTTATCTAAACTGTAGTAAAGTGGTGCAAAGGAGTACAGGG
Organism: Gekko gecko; assembly: GCA_029375565.1. Classification (NCBI taxonomy): domain Eukaryota; kingdom Metazoa; phylum Chordata; class Lepidosauria; order Squamata; family Gekkonidae; genus Gekko; species Gekko gecko. Next base: position 207,556,212 of record JAPDNY010000005.1, on the reverse strand, counting down.
AGGGAAGTGTGAAAAACAAAAGAACAAAAAGGTATAGCATTGGACATGCCAGTGCAAAGCACAAAAACATAAAAATAAGTATAAATCCAGGGAGAAAAATACCCACCACCACAAGAATCTTGAGGCTCTTTAAATTTTAAGCAACAGATTACAGCACAAGTTTTCAAGAGCAGCCATGCCCACTTTTCATTTCTCTCACAAAGCAGACTGTAATTCACAAAAGCTTATGCCATTATGCAATTTCTCAATCATGAAAGCAACCCACAACTCTTGTTTAATTTTGCCTACAGCAAACTTAGCAGTGCAGCGTCACACCCTTCTAAGTCCACTGACTTCAAAGGATTTAGATTGGGTGTAATTCTGCTGGCGCTATCTTACCAGAATTGCAGAGGAGAAGCCATGTTCCAGTGCAACCCAAGGCATGCTTACTCAGAAGTAAACCCTTTGTAACTGTGCTACAGATTGCCACCTTTGTCTATTCTTATTATAACAACAACAGAGACGGAGCCTTGAGGCACCAACCCACTGCTCACAATCTTCCATGTCTTAGAGCGATGAACCCTCAGTTAGAACTTGCATGTGTGTGCCTCTCTTTCAAAGACACAAATATACACTGACGGAGGTTTCAATTTCAGGCATCTAACGAAGTTGCCTCCAGCGCACGGAATCTTCTACCACTATAGGTCTGTCAACCTTTCAGATGCCACAAGCCAGGAAAACAGTCCCGCCCCCCGCAGGCGAAACAGAAAAAGAAATGCAACGCAAAGCCATCAACCACCTCCGGCAAAGGGCCACTTCCCTGCCTCTCCCCAAGAACGGGGACGACCCTCGACCCGGGAAGGGGAGGGGCACTCACGTGAGCACGGGGATAGGCGTCCACACCACACAATAAGGGAAGCGGCAGCGCTCGGGGTCCACGCCTGCCCCAGCACCGCCACCCCCGACACCCATGCTGACCACTGCGGGGAACTGCTTCATCTTTCCCCCCGCAGCCTCCTCTTCCTCCATCACCAGGGGGAGGGAGGCTGGGCGGCGCGCCCTATGACGTCACCTCCTGGAAACATGCGCCCCGCTTCCGGTGCGGGGTGAGCCGGGAGGTCTATGTGAGCAGGTGGAAAAGAGGGGTATATGTGTGTGTATAATCTAAAAATACATTTGTAATACAGAAGTCCAGCGGCAACCTTAAAGACTACCAGAACTTGATTGCAGCTTCAGCTTTCATCAGACAGAGCTCACTTCACCAGAGGCTATGGGTGTACACAGTGCCATGCAGCTGATGAATTGACCCAAAAACTGTTGCTGCAAATAAACTTCTGGTATCTCAAATCTGGCTGGTCAGGTGCTGGGGGAATCTAAACGCTGCAGCCCTATGTGCAGTGACTTATGTTTAACCCCACTGGTTTCAGTTTGAAGCCTGGAATAACTGTGTAGGATTACACTGTAAGGGTTTGATACTTATTTGGGAATAAATCCTGTTGAACACTGAGGCTTGCTTTGGAGTAAGCAGATCTAGGATCTAGTTGCATGTTCCAAGGTTTGGCTGCTGACCATATTCAGAGCTGGTCCCAGACAATGTGGCACTCAGTTTTTCTTTAGAGCTTTGTAGCTTACTTCACAGCTTTAACACACTGTTTGCATGCATGTTTTATGTGTCACACATGACAGCAAACACAAAAACAATCCAAAGAAACATTCTATTAATGCATCAGTTTAAAGGGAACCCACTTCTAAACTTACATGTTTCACTGTCTGCAAGTTTGCTCAAGGTCCTGTTGAGATATCTGCTGGGGATTTCCTGTTAAACTTTCTCAGGAATTTGGGGGGCCTGATTTGAATTGGGACCACAGTGCATGGGAGGGGTAGCTTAAGCCTCCACCCAACTATTTTCCCATTCTGAAATGGCCCTGGGGAGCTGCATTTTGTCCTACTGGGTAAACTTGTATTGCTGGGCTACAGATATACTAATGAGCTGCTATCAGCAGCCATTTGGCTTCTAGAACTGCCTTCATTAGTGCCATTCCACGCACTACCTCAGAAGGAGAAGCAAGATATAGAGGCCTCTTCTAGTGTTCTGGCTTGGCCTACCTGCCCTTTTGGTTCCTGTGCCCCCAGAACTTCATCTAGCAAACAGCCACTCCACCAGGTCATTATACAATTGTTACAAAAGTGATTTAAGAAATAGTACACCTGTTCTCCTTCTCTTCTTCTTTTTATTTATTTATTTGTATTGATGTTTAACATTCCATATCCTTTCCTTATATATAAAAGAGTAGTGGTCGGCTGGCATACCCAAATAAGGCATGCCCAAATAAGGGGAAAATGCGTGGCAAAATAGGTTGGCCATGGGGGCTGCCAATCACGATTGGGCCCTGGCCATTGGTTGATGTGCCTGGCTGTGTGGGCTCGGTCTCACCCACACAGCCAGCAGACAGCCTATAGGACTCAGTCTGCCTCCAGCTGCCAGACTGGACGGATGCTCTGGCAGCTCTCCCCGGTAAGCAACTCGGGCCGACTTGCACAGCGGGGAGGAGGCGGCAGAGGGACGGGGCCTCCAGCAGCTGGTCCAAACAACAACACGGCCTCCCTCGCTCGCTGCTCCGCTACTGCGGAGCCGCACCAGGAAGGGGAGGCCGACCTGGCCTGGCCCTGCAGGCACTGCCGGTGCAGAAGGGGGTCAGGGCCTTCACAGGGAGTCCGGCTAGTGCTCGTTGCATCAGAGCACGTAACAGGCCTTGCCACTAGTATATTCATAATCCTTTTCATCAAGATTACATATCATAACCAAACATCAGATACATCAATTTTCCCCTTTATTATTCCCTCCCCCTCCCCCTAGCGACCAGGAAAAAAAGCTCTTATTATTATATCTGTAACTATGAGCACACCCTATGGAGTTTTATAAATACATCATTATTGGGCCCCCCTTCTCTTACCCATCTTATATACCTAAAGCATTTCTTCCTTATTTCCAACACCTTATCTTCCCATGTCTTTTTCTGTTTTATTATCAATAAAATATCTGATTGGATCCATTCATAAAGGTATTGGTTCAAACTTTCCAAAGTACATTTTAAAGCATCTTTCCATCCATATGCTATCACCACATGAGCAGCTTCTTGGATTTATCTACTTTATTATTTCCCAGGAGTCCCATAAATAACATTTTCTCATTCAACTCAATCTTAACATTACATAAATTATCCACCTTTTCCAGGATCAAATTCCAAAATTCCATTACCTTAGGACATTCCCACTAAAGATGTGCATAATATCCCCTTACCCTTTTACAATGCCAACACTCTGATTTCATTCCCTTGATCATATATGATAATTGAGCAGGTGTCCTATACCATTTCAAGATGAATTTCATTTCCAATTCTTTAAATTTCTCCATTTTTATTTCCAGTATTCCCTTCATTAGTCTATTTACCTCCCAAACTGATAGGTTCATCTCCTTCTCCCATTTAGATTGTATTGTCCTAATCATAAAGTCCTTATCTTGTTTCAATAGCCTACACACTTTCCTTGCCATACCCTTCTTATTATCATCTTTAGAACTATAAATGTTTTCAGAGGGGTTATCCTCCTTATTTACTGCTTCAGAGAATGTCTTTTGTCTCAAAGCGTTATATAATCCCATAATCCTTAACCAATATTGTTCTGTCACTGTCTCCAATATTTCTTGTATTGGGATCAATTTCCAATGAGAGTTATACAAATCTTTCAGTCTTAAAAAAACTTTCCCCCTTTAACTCCTCCCAAAAAGTTGTCTCAAAATTTTTTAAATTCTTGACTTAAAGATGCAAGCGGAGCCCATTTTGAAGGCATTGGTATCCAAACAGCTTGTTTCTTTCCCCAGATCCTTAATGTTGTCTGTCTTGGGCCTATTGCATTTTCAATTTCTTTTCTTATCTTCTGTGTAAATATTCCAAATCTACCTGCTCCTCCATTTATAGTATCCTCCCATCTCACCCATTTCTCTAGACTTTTACCATCTAATTCTATCATTCTTATTTGAAAAGCTTCTGAAGCGGGGAGAGGAGAGCCTTCATCCAGTCAGTGAAACCACACCAGGTCAATTAGAGGAGGATATTTATTATAGCGCTAGGCCAGCCAGCTTTAATAAGCAACAGGGCTGACCCCTTTCAGATGCATTCAGCTTTCTAATATACCTTACAATGTGCGTGTCAGAAGCAAGACAATGGAATTTTCCTTTACACAATTTCTCTCTTCCTGTTGAAGAGAACATTTCATTCCGGAAGCACCATCTCTTATTTTGCATTACAAGCTAGCTTTAAGATCTAAGCATCTTTTGCACCTGGGCAAGCTCGGTTTCCGACCACATTCAATAACAGTTTTTTTTGCTAAACAGAAATGTCATACCTTTTTCTATGAAACTTGTGGGAGGGGGAAATTCAGGGTGGTAATGGAAAGTTTGAGGCCTGAGATGAATTTAGGCCAATTTGTCCTTTTAATTTCTTTAATTCAATTTTATTGCTATATTCCCTCCTCTTCGACCACCTCGATTATTTACTGAGAGGTTGGTCGACCAAGGCTACTATATATTGAGGGATCTCTGCCTTTCATGGTCATATAGGGGTTATAGTCACTTTCAGCCGGCCTGTATAAGGTACTACGTGAAAAGGTCCGAGCATGAGACAACCGTCTTTCTCTGTGATTAGCAGCCAGATGCAGAAGCTTGGGAGTGTCACGAATCATTACAGAGTCAACAGTTTTTGTTACCATAGTTTGGACCATGGGTATTAGACAAGGGAGTAGGAGTAAGCCTCCAAAAGCCAAACCCACCAGGAACAATATGCGTTTCCAGTCTGCAAACATACTTCCAAACCACCCTCCCGTATCCAGGGCTCCTGTCCAGGTTTGAACTGGAACATGGGCTAAATTACGCATACGTTCAGTGATTTGCTCTATAGCTTGCCCATTATCATCTATTTGAAGGCAACAGTTAGTAAGATTAAACTTTCCACAGACGCCTCCTTCCGCTGCTAGGAGAAAATCTAAAGCCAAGCGATTCTGATAGATAGCGGTGCGTATTTGAGTATTTGTTTTGGCAAGCAAGGACAACGCTTGGGAAGTTTCATTAGTTATGATTTCTAGAACCGCTTGCAGCCTGATAAGACGGTTCAGCATATATATAGGGGTCCTATAGCCATACATGCCATCTGCAGCCCATGTAGCAGGCCCATACACTTGAATAATACGCTCTGGGGGCCACTCATTATTTTGCCATGTATGAATTCGCAGAGAGCGCTTTGCACGGCCTAGTTCATCATACACTGGGACCCCTAGATGTTCACCAGTTTCCAAGGGCAAAAGGAAGAAACTGGGTCTTATAGTCCCCAAAACACAAGCTCCACTCCACCCTGGGGGTAGTGTAGCATAGGCCGCTGTGCCACAGATCCAATATAGTGAATCAGGGGCTACCCACTTCCGTGAGGCATTGCATGGATCATCCCAGAGGACCTGCAAGTGTCCCATGTTCACATATTGTGGAATCTGTGTGTTATCTGGTTAGTAAAATCAACAAAAGTTTTGGGTTTAGTTCCATTACAGATCCACCCTCCTTCACATTCTAACATCCCCACTGGTTCTGAAAAGGGATGGCCTTGTCGTATAAAGCAGGTAAAGCCGACTAGCTCATTTCTCAGGATCCATTTATCAGGGCGTTCGGTCTCCCTCCAAGATATATTGTAAACCTTAGTGAGGTTGTCAAGGGTCACTTCTAATCCATTCCACGGCCATTGATCCGACATTCCCGTCCCCGCACACACATAACAATTTTTAACGTCCAGCTGTCCAGCAATTCGTTCAGCTAAGTCCACAAACAAGTTTTTAGTTACTGGAGGAATTTCAATTACCGTTCCCATTTCTGACCAGAAGGTAGCGTGTGCCTTCTTCCCAATAGTTCGAATTACATGACTTTCTGTTTCTACCAATATTATTCCATAAGGGGATTTCTCTGTTTTATATATCCCTATGGTAAACTGTCCCTTCATAGTTCCAACAGGAGGAGGAGTGGGGAAGACTAGGCACAGAGGTGTGCAGTAGCCTTGCTTACAAGGGAGTGAAACATTTTTAAAGGCTACATCAAAGGCTAGGAGCTCACTGTCCCGTTGGCGGGAGGCAACATATGGACGGCTTGGGTTAACATACCAGAAATCTTTTCCTGACTTGTGGGAGGTTAGTGGGGAGGTATGCAAATATCTTGGAAGCTGGGTGTAAGTTTGTTCCTTACTATGCCCACCACAGCTAAGCTTATTCCCCTGAGCCAGATCAATAGTATGACATATATCAAAACATACTTGTAACTTCTGTTGAAGCTGGGTTGTTATATTAGAGGCTACAAGAAATAGGACGGGAGGATTCATAATACCTTTCCAATTGTGGCATACCTCAACCTAACTCCTCCTTTGAGGAGTATATCACTTTTCTTGCTACTCTGGCTTTTTTCTTCCCAGACACCCAATTTTCAGTTTCCTGATCCCATATTACTAACTATATTCTGGATATCCACTCTGGGAGTACCTGAAACAAATATATCATCTTAGGTATTATAAACATTTTAACTGCCTTTATCTTCCCCAGTATACTCAATTTTTTTGTATCTTATACCATGCAATTTTTTAATTTATCTCCATCAAATTTTTTATATTTTTTATTATCATTACACCCAAGTATTTCAACTTCGTAATTCCTAATTTCATACCTGTTATTTTTGCTACTTCTTTTTGTTCTTTTAAGTCTATCCTACTAAACATTATTTCTGATTTTTAATATTTACCCCTAAACCTGAATACATTTTAAAATCCTGTAATATTATCATAAGTTCCCTCAAGGCCTCCAGGGGATTCTCTAATACAATATCATCTGCAAATAAATTTAGTTTAATTTCCTCCTTCCATATCATCCCTGTATCCTACTATTTCTAATTCATTCTGCTAATGGCTCCATAGCTACTATAAAAAGCATTGGGGATAGAGGGCATCCCTGCTTAACTCCTCTCTGAATCAATACTTCACTAGTATGTTCAGCATTAATTTTAATCATGGCTTTCCCTTCTCTATATATTTCTTTTAGTGCATTTAGAAAAGATCCTTCAAAACCAAGTTTTTCAACACTTGAAATAAAAATGTATGATTCAGTGTATCAAAAGCCTTATGAACATCTAATTTCAAAAGGGCTATCCTCTTCTTAGTGTTATTGCCATGGTATAAAGCATTAATCACATTTTAGGTGATGCCCAATAGATCTCCTTTTCACAAAACTATATTGATCCTTCTCCCACTAACCTTGGGAGCAGCTTCTCCAATCTATTTGCTAATACCTTTGCAAAAATTTTATAATCTTGGCTTGCCAAACTTATAAGTCTATATGAACTAGGATCCATTGGATCTCTCTGTTGTTTTAAAATTGTCATAATTTCCATCTTCCTCCAAGTATCTGGGGCTTTCCCTCCCCTCAATATCTTATTAAACAATTTTTGCATTTCTGGGACTATTAAGTCTCCCACCATTTTATAAAATTCTGCCATGAACCCATCCAGACCTGGTGACGTCCCATTTTTTAAATTCTTTATAACATTCAAAATTTCTTGTTGTGTAATATCTTCATTTAATATTATCAAATCCTCTTTCCTAATGTTATTTCTATAACTTTATCAAATTGCTTACTTTCTCCCCCTGTAAATAAGTTTTGATAAAATTTTGTAAACACTTCTTTTATCTGGTTCTCCTTATTTCCTGTTTCATTTTTCGTAGAAGTTATTTTTTGCCTTTCTCTCCTTCTCTTCAAATAATTTGCTAGGCTCTTCATTTATATTACTACTTTGATATTCATTTTTCACTAATTGCTCCTTTTTCCACATAGAAAGTGAATCCAATTACTACAGTTCCTTTTTCAGATTATTCAATTTATCCTGAATTTGCTTTTCATATTTTTTTTTTGCGAACTTCTCTGTAATTCTAATATTTCCTTTAACTTTTGTTCTCTTTTAATCCCCATTTACTTCCTAAAATATATTTCTGTAGTAATGCATATTCCCCTCATGACCATCTTTGCTGCATCCCAAATTATATCTTCCTCTGCTGATTGCTTCTTTAAAGTAATATTCCACCCCTCTTAATAGATCTTCTCTATCCTTCTGTAAGAATATTTTGGGGTTAACTCTCCACCTTTTAATCTTCTGCTCCTCCGCCAACCTTATCTCTGTACTAACTGGTGCATGATCAGAGATTCATATCGCCCCTGTTTCCACCCTGGTAACTTCCATATCATTAGTTTCTTTTATTAGGATATGGTCAATACAAGAGAACTTGTTATGCCTTTTTGAAAAGAACGTAGGTTTTTTTTCTTCCTGAAATAGGTTATATACCTCTTTAAGTTTCCATTTATTTAGTCTTAACTTCTTATTATTCAGAATATTACTATTAAAATCCCCTGCTATTAGTAATTCACCTTCATAAAATGATTGTAACTTTTGGAAAATTTGGTTCAAAAATATAGTCTGCCATTTATTGGGTGCATAAATATTTGCTACTGTATATTTTTTACCATTCATACAACATTTTTTTTAAAATATATCTACCCTCTCTATCCTTGCTTTGCTCCAAAATATTTATATTCAACCTAGAGTGTAATAGGGTAGCCAATCCCCTTGCTTTTTTTGTTCCTCGTGATTCAAATTGTATTTTCCAACTTGGTGAGTTTAACAGTTGCCTTAAATCTTTTCTACTTTTACGTATTTCTTGAATGCACGGTATATCTGTATGAAGGTCCATTAACATATTGTTTATTCTATATCTTTTAACATCTGAGGCCAAGCCATTTACATTTAAGGAGAGTAATTTAATCATCCTCCCCATTCTGCTATTAAAACAATTCTCCATGATGTGCTTTTTGGTCTTTGCTTTTTCCTGTTCTTATTCCCTAGTCGCTCCCTCCCCCATAGCCCAAAGAACAGCTCTTTCCTCGTTCTGTGCATGCATCAGCAAGATTAGATGTCTCATGCTACCTCTCCGAGAAAGGAGTCAGATAAAATAAAAATACAACCAAAAAACTGGAACTCTAGGGAAGAGGAAACCTTGAAGAAGAGATAACTTTGGACTTGGTAAGTCTTCTCTGTAAGGCTAATTAACTTAATTAAAGCCTTTCCTTGTAATGACGTCCAAGAGAGAAGTCAAGGAGATGGCTGAGCTTATAACTAACATGGAAAGAAACATTAGAGATGACATAAAAAAAATACAGGATAAATTTGAGCAACTATCAGAGCACATTAAAACTGCTCAGACAGCAGCACACGAAGCAGAGGAAAAGGCAACAGCCAGACAAAAAGAAATATAAGAATTAAAAAGAAGGGTAACCTCCTTATCAGATTGGCTGCAGCATAAAAACTTGAGACTCTCAGGAGTAATGGAGGAAATTGCTACTAGAGACCTGGTTAAAACTTTAATTGAGTGGTTTCAGAAGCTTGAAATAAATGTTACAGAGGATGATTTAGAACATGCACACAGAAGCTTGAAACCGAAGCCGAAACCAGGGGTCGTGCCCAGAGACATTATAATTGCCTTTTCAAGTGAAAAACTACAAGATAAAGTATGGAAAGCTCTCAGGAAGATTAAGAATTTACAGCTTCAAGATCAGAGGGTAATACCTCACCCTGACATCACCATAAACATTACAAGACAGAAAACAGATAAGGCCATATGCTCAGGAGCTCTATAATAATGGCATATTGTTTTCTTGGGGATTTCCAGTGACTATTTTGATTTTCAAGAATGGAAAACTTATGAAAGTGAAAAACCGTAACGAATCATCAAAATTATTTGAGAGACTTAATATAAAATATACTCCATAAGGGTTTGAATCAGAGAGAGGAGATAGGAAGGTGAAGAAGAGGAAGGTGAAGAAGAGGAAGGAGAAGACCGATTCTAAAAGACCACTGAGTGAAGATGGGAGACTCTGGACTTTTATGTGAATGTAAAAGTAAAAACAAACGGGATATAAAGGGATTTTTTTTTTGAAGTATGATATTCTGTTAATGGTTAAAATAAATGTATTGAGGGGGGGAGCTGAATATGAGGAGGCAGGACTGCATTTTGAAGAATGAAAAGGGAGGGAGAACTAGAATCCCTTCTTCCTGTATCTTTTCCTGTGTAATTTTTACATCATCATCATCATCATCTATATATCTATTTGTCAAATGTGGCCCCCATCTGTGGTTGTCTAAATTTGCAAAAAAAAAGGGCCAAATTTATTCAAAACTGATGTTTCTGAAAACTTGGGACATTCCTCCAGGTTTGCAGAAAAATCTGACATCTTTAAAAAATACTTGGGGGGGGGGTGTTAAATTTCCCCCAAATACCTCCAATATGGTTGTTGGTGACTGCAGTGGTTTCCAGTGGCAGCTATGGTGGAGCCTGGGAGCTGCAGCAGCTGCATCAGAACCCAGGAATCACAGTATGCCTGGCAGCACCAAACCCAAGAGCTGCAGCAGGCCCAGGAACAGCAGCAACAAACTCCGGAAACCATGGGGGCAGATTCCCTATCCCGAGGGTCTCACAGGCCCACAGTTTTACTTCTAATAGTGAAATTGGCCAGATCTAAGGATACTTAAATTTGATGACTAGAGCTCAGAATAGGCAAGACAGAAAAAAATGAAATCTTAAAAAAGGGAAGAAATACAACTCCAAACTGATAATAGGAGTGACCAGAGCCTGCCTGCCTGCCTGCCTTCCTTCTGAAAAAGAGGTGCCAGAACTCCCAAGAAGGAAATGAAGTTTTCAGTCTGCATACTGAAAACTCAAGAACTTTTAAATATTTTTTTTAAAAATTGTTGAAGAGATTCTGGAACTCCATTCCAGCGCATTCCCCCAGAAATAAAGCCCTGGGAGCAACCGTAGCTTTAACATATAGATTCTGTTAGTGAACGTTACTAGGCAACTACAACATCCCAAGTCTTGGTTTCTGTGAGTAAAAGGCAGGGGAAGGAGGTAGCTTGTTTGGCTTTTGGGGGAAGACTGATTCAGAGCCAGGACTGACAGCTACTACTGGGTGAGTTGATACCACCTGACTTCCATAACTCACCTAGGCCTGGCTGCTTGCTACTCTTCATCAGCAGCCATCCTATGAAAGACAGTGTGGGGAAGCAGTTAGAGCTTCAGAGTAAGGTCTGGGAAACCCAGGTTTGAATTCCCATTTTGAGGTGGAAGCTCACTGGTGATTTTGGGCCAGTCACATACTTTCAGCCTAACCCACCTCACAGGGCTGTTGTGGGGATAAAAAAGGAGAAGAGGCTGATTTGGTCTCCACTGTGGAGAAAGGTCGGGTATAAATATGTATAAATATAGCCAAAGATGATGGGAATCAGATAAAAGGTAGGCTGGTGAGAAAGAGAGAATGAGGCAGGGAAAGGAGCATAGTGTGGAGAGGGAGATACAGGAAAGTTAGGTGCCTCCTCACAAGTCCTTGAGGGTTCCCTATGATGCAAGTGGGACTGGCTCAGTGGCTAGCATCATATTTTTCCTACGGAGAGGTTGATGCAGGGGAGAGGGAAACCTGAAGACAAAGAGGCAGATAAATGCAAGTTGCTGTTGGGTGGGAGGGAGAGAAGGAAACAGGAAAAGGAGAGAGGTTATGGGGGCTTTCAGGAAAGGGAAAATACTGGGGGAGGAGGAAATGAGATGTCTCCTGCAAGTTCTTGCTGGTCCCCACTTGTATATTCTAATTGTGAAGTTAGCCAAATCTGATACTTATATGCAGTGACTGGAGCTGTGAATGGGCAAGACAGATCTTTCTGCAAGCCTGAAGAATGCCCTAGGTTTGCAAAAAAATGTGTAATCTAAAAAATACAGGGGGGAAGGACTGAAAATGATAAAAGGAGCCCCTAGATTCCTTCAGTGCCTGTTGCTAAGCAAGTACAGCATTCCAGGCTTGGTTCTGATTGTTAAAGGCAGTGGGAAGGGGCAGGGGGCTTTCCAGGACTGTTTTGGCCTTTGAGGGAAGACGTTTTGATTGGGGTTCACTGCTGTTCCCTTGCGCATGTAAGTTTCACATTCACATGGGCCAATCTGCCTCCCGCCCCAAAGCAGGCTCACTCCTGCATTGCTGCTGGGTTTTCCTGACCCCTGGAAAATGAGGTGTTTTCCTGGCACTTGCAGTTTGAATGCATGATTTTGCCCATCTGGACAGCCCATCTTTCACAATGATTGCAATTAGGGCCGTCTGATCACTCTTTGTGCGTTTTTTTTTTTTAAAGCTTTACTGGTTTGAGCGCTTGAGCAAACATGTGCTCAATAAATCCATTTAACGTTTAGTAATTGATTTATTAAGTGCATGTTTAGTCAAGCACTCAAAACGGAAGATTTTTGTAAAAAAAAAAACCCGCACAAAGACGGCCTTAGAGGCAGGAACGAGAGGCGGGGGCTCTGGCAGCCTGGACAGGGCCAGCAAGGAGGATGGGGGAGATGGCAGAGCCTTTTTTCGTGGGGCAATGGCGGCAGCAGCAGCAGCAGGGGGCCCCACACAGTGGCAGCAGGAGCAGCAGCCACCCGAGCCTCCCCGTGGCTGGCAGGATCGCCTGGAGGGACAGCACAGCAGCAGGCGAGCGGGTGCTAGAAGAGAGGGGCTGACTGCGTCTAGTCAACCCAATGCGAAGAAAAATGTTCCCAATTTAAACAAAGTGGGAACAAAGCGCAATTACCTTGCTGTGTGACCACGGCCTTATTGGGGCCAGGTCTAGGGTTGCCATGTCCAAATTGGGAAATTCCTAGAGATCTTGTGGTGGAGTCTGGGCAGGGCAGGGTTTGGGGAGCGGAGAGGCCTCAGCCAGATATGCCGTGCAACCTCCAAAGCACCCATTTTCTCCAGGGGGACAGACCTCTGTTGTCTGGAATCCACTTGTAGTTCTGGGAGACAAAAGTGTGGAATGCTCTTTCAGATGACACCCATGCCCTGCCAGACTTGTTTAGTTTCTACAGAGCATGCAGGACTGAACTGTGGTCGATCCGGATGAAGGCCAGGCAGCCCCCATTGGCACTCCAGCCCAAGATAGAAGCTGAACTGGACCACCTGGTCAAGCAGGGGGTGTTAGAACCAGTGCCGCACACCTGCTGGGAAACCCCCATCATCACCACCTTAAAATCAAATGGGGACATCTGCATTTGTGCAGATTATAAGTGCACCATTAATCGGACAATTCAGGACCACGCATATCTGGTACTGGTGGTCAGCCAGGTCTTGGCTTCCTTGGTGAGTGTGAGGGTTTTTGGCAAGCTGGAGTTGGCCCAGGCCTATAGCAGCTGCCGGTTGATGACGCCTTGGCCGAGGCTCAAACCATTGTAACTCACAGGGGGGCAGCACCTGCAATTTGGGGTGAGCATGGTGCCAGGGATTTTTCAGAATTTGATGGATTGTCTCCTGAAAAGGATCCTGGGAGTCCAGCTGTTCTTCGGTGACGTCCTGATCACAGCCTGGGCTCTGGGACCTCTGCGGCACAGCTTCAGGTCGTGCTCGAGCCCTTCACCATCGCAGATCTCATGGTGAAGCGGGAAAAATGCAACCTGGGAGTGCCCCAGGTGGAATTCCTTGGGTTTGCTGTAGATGCCCAGGGAATCCACCCCACACAGGACAAGATCTGTGCCATCCGGGAGGCACCCACACCCTCCTCGAAGGCAGAGCTCCAGGCTTTCCTGGGGCTATTGAATTTTTATCATTCTTTCCTTCCCCACAAGGCCGCCATAGTGGAACCACTGCACAGGCTACTGGACAAACAGGCTCCTGGGATCTGGAGTCCAGTTCATGACGCCACCTTCTGGGCAGTCAAGGACTTATAGAATCATAGAATCATAGAATGTTAGAGTTGGAAGGGACCTTGCAGGCCATCTAGTCCAACCCCCTGCACTCTGCAGGAACACAGCCAAAACCCCTACATACCTACAGCATACCCAAAAGATGGTTGTCCAGTCTCCTCTTGAAAACGTCCAGTGAAGGAGCATCCACCATCTCCCGAGGCAGTCTGTTCCACTGCTCAACCACTCTTACAGTCAGGAAGTTTCTCCTGATATTAAGCCGGTAATGACTCCCTTGTAATTTCCACCCATTAGATCTAGTCTTGCAATCCGGAGCAAGAGAGAATAGATCCACTCCATCTTCTACATGACAGCCCTTCAAATACTTGAAGACTGCAATCATGTCCCCTCTAAACCTTCTCTTTCCCAGGCTAAACATACCCAACTCCCTCAGCCTTTCCTCATAAGACTTGGACTCCAAACCTCTCACCCTCTCACTTGTTGGTCTCCAACACCGTACTCGCCCACTTTGATGAGTCCCTGCCTGTGGTGTTGGCATGTGATGCGTCTCCATATAGGGTGGGGGCAGTCCTGGGTCACCAGTTGGCCGACAGCCACGAGGTCCCCTTAGCTTACTATTCCCGCACCCTGTCGGCCGCGGAGTGTAACTATGCACAAATTGATAAGGAGGCACTTGCGATCGTTGGCAGTGTGAATTTTTTTTACAATTTCCTCTATGGCCAGCCATTCACGATAGTCACCGACCACAAGCCCCTGCTGGGTTTGCTCATCCCAGACCGCCAGACCCCTCAGATCTTGTTGCCCAGGGTACTCCACTAGTCTATTTTCCTTGCGGGGTACCAATATGTGCTGGTCCACTGCCCTGGTAAAGCGATGGGGCATGTCGAAGCCTTGAGCCGCCTTCCGCTCCCTTGCTCCGCTCCCGACCCCGCACCAGCCCATCACATCGCCCTGCTGGAGGACCTGCCCAATCACCCAGTCCAGGTGGGGGAGGTGGCGTGCCACTCGGCCTGGGATCGCATTCTCTCCTGGGTCCTCGACTGGGTGGGGAGGGGGTGGCCTGTGGGCCTGATGGGTCCCAAGTTCTCGGCATTCGCCAGCCGCCTGAATGAGCTATCTTCCCACAAGGGGTGTTTGCTGTGGGGAAGTTGGGTGGTGATCCCGCCACCTCTGCAAAGCCGTGTTCTCACCACTTTGCACGAACACCACTGGGGGATAGTAAGGATGAAAGCGCTGGCCCAGAGCTATGTATGGTGGCTGGGTCTTGACACCCAGATAGAAGAAACTGTGAAATGGTGCCAAAAGTGCCAGGAGTCACAGCCCAAGTCCCTGAAAGCTCTGGTGTGACCCTGGGAGTCATCCCATAAGCCATGGGCAAGACTCCACCTGGACTTCGCCAGGCCTTTCCAGGGCCAGATCTTTTTTATTCTGGTAGATGTCTACACGAAATGGCTAGAGGTGCTGTCCGTTCCTCCACATCGTCCCAGTCTGCCATCAAAGCAATGTGGTGGATTTTCAGCTTGCATGGGATACTGGACTCCCTAGCCATGGACAACGGTACCGCCTTTACTTCCTCGAAGTTTCTAGAGTTTATAGAGTACTATGGGATCAGGCACATCCATTCTGCACCCTTTCACCCTGCAACCAATGGCTAGGAGGAACAGATGGTTAGAACAATGAAGGAGATGCTGCACCACATGGACTGGTGTGACTGGGACTACAAGCTAGCAGCGTTTCTGTTCGGCCAGCACACCACCCCTCACTCCACCACCAGCTGCAGCCTGGTGGAACTGCTCACGGGCTGCTGCCTGACAACCCAGTTAGACTGCCTCCACCCGGTCCAGGCACCGGACCACAGTGCTCTGCTGGAAGACCAGGGAGCCCCGAGGGGTATCTTCCCCAAAGATCTGGTCTACACCCGTAACTACAGCTGGGGTCCCACATGGATTCCAGCAAGAGTGGTTTGGGTGACCGGATCATTATCGTATCAAGTTGCCTGCGAGGATGGCAGCAATGGAGGCAACACAAAGATCAGCTGTGGCACTGCATCCTGCCTTTGGCCCTGGACAGCCCAGACAAGGATGACATCTACCACGGGGGTCTAGAAGCGACAGACCCTCCACTTCCATAGGCCAGCGAGATGCCCGGGAAAGAAGAAGGCAGCAACCCTGAACCAACGAGCTGCCCTGGGCCCAGCAGTTCGACGGCCCCGATGGCAATGCCACCAGTGACAATTATGCCCCCAGAACTCCCATTAATGGTACCAGGGAGACCCGCTCCAGCTCCAGCTCCAACTCCAGCTCTAGCCATCCACCGCACCACAGGGGAGCACAAGAGGCCAGCATATTTGAAGGACTATGTGTGCTTGGGCCATCTGGACCAAGGGGGGAGGGATGTTGTGCACTCAGGGGAGACTGCGTATGCATTCGGGGCAACACATGGTCAGGCGAAGGACCTGAACTTCGTCTCCAGAGACAATAGCCCACACAGATCCTAGAGCACACCTATCGGGAGGCTAGGATCCTAGAAGGGACCTATGGGTTTAGGGGTGCACTGTAAATATCCTATCATGGTTGTGTGTGTGTGTTTGGGTGTGGTGTGATTTAGGAATATAAGCCGGTCTGCAAGCCAGCAAGAGCATCTCTTGTTCTACTATCTACAATAAAGTATGAGCTGAATTCACTCCGCTATGCATCAGTCTCGATACTTTATAGAAATATACTGGGTTCAGACATGTAGAGGGATCAGCTCATAGTTTATTAGTGATTTCAGCTTAAGTCTAAGACAACTCTAGCAGGAGCGGAGCCCTGCTTAAATGCTTGCAAGACACCACACTCAACACACACACACTCCCCGTGATAGGCTATTTACATAAGAACTGCTGTTCTGTAGATTCCTTCCAGGATCCTGGCTATCTATTGTTTACTAACCCAAGCTAGGTCCTTCACCGAGTCCCATTCAGCTCAGTACTTAACACTTTGTGTTTACTGTAAAAAATTGTACAATAGCTCACAATCAGTAGGCAAAGCTTAATTGAATATCCATGCCAGGAAAAATTTCATTGGACTTTTCTTGGTTATTATGCAGCTATGAACCACACAGGTCTCCTGCAAGAAACAAAATGTTCCTTTACACTGCAAAAACCTTTTAACAAACTAATGTGTTCTATTTATAGTCATTATTTAGTAAAGTGCATAGTATATCATTATTTCATCCTGGTCAGGTATAAGGATTCATTGTATTCATTATAAGCAGTAACATTCAGTACATATAGATTACTAACTACCAGACAGTTTAGCATCAGTGTTTTAAAAAGTCAAGCCCCAAGGGGAATTCCTAGAATAATAACCCACTTCTCCTTGCAATGAAGTCTTCCAAAAAGGGGGACTGCCTTCTCAGTATTTGTATGGATGCTTTTTTGCCAGTCCTACAAAAGACTATTTAAAAGACACACTTCATAAGTATAAAAATTATACAAAATTTCCTAGATACAGTAATATACAGAAGAGAAAAACATAAATTGGGAGTTAGAGTCTTCAGGAAATTAACAGAGAAAAATGCCCCATTGCACTTTGATTCCAACCATCCTTGGCATTTTAAGACCAATCTGCCATATGGTCAGTTTCTTAGGATGAAAAGAAACTGTACTGAAGGAAAAATATTTATTGGTGATTCTATTTGTGCCCTCTGCCACCATGTTAAGTCTTTTTTTAATTTAAGCTCATTTCTAGAGTCCAGGATATCCATATATCTTTTTGGTGGGTTTTCATCATATAACCTTGGCAGAGTAAATGCCTCTAACGGTGCCACCAATTTAGAAGTCTTCATACCAAAGAAATGCACGCCATCAAAACATCAGGTCGTGTCCTTCTAAACTTAATATCCTTCTGTCTTCCAACATAATCCATTCTCTAATCCATGCCAATGCCTCTGCTTTGTAGTACAATGCCCAATTAGGCATTCCAAATCCACCTCTTTCTTTTAGGTCCTGTAGAGCCTTCAGCCTTATCCTCAGTTTTTCCCCCTGCCAAACAAACATAGTTATTATCTTATCCAACTCTTTAAAAATCACAAAGTTTTGCAACACCAGAATAATCTGAAAAAGAAAAATCCATCTAGGTAAAATATTCATTTTAATCAAGCTATTCGTCCCATCAATTATATTTGTAGGTTTTTCCATCTTGCTAGATCCTGCTTCGTTGCTCTTAATAATTCTTTATAGTTATTTTCTTGCAATGTACTGCATTTATTTGTTAGACTGACTCCTAGATATTGTATCTTGTCACAGAGTTGATATCCTGACTCCCCTTGTAACTTGTCCTTTTGTTCCATCATCATATTCTTGGTCATAATTTTTGTCTTGGTAATGTTGACTCTCAATTCCTCCACCTGCCCGTATTCCAACAAAGCCTTATTCAACTCAGCGACTGAGGAAAAGGGGTTCTCCAATATGAATACTATGTCATCAGCAAAAGCTAAAAGCTTAAATTCTTCCCCTTGTACCTTCAACCCCCTAATTTTTCATCCTGTCTTATCATTCAGTGTTTCCAGTGCAAATATATATAAAAGTGGTGACAGAGGATATCCTTGTCTTGTTCCTTTTTGTATTTCAAAATTATCTGTTCGGTCTCCATTGACTGTCACTGATGCAGTTTGCCTTGTATATATCGCTTGAATCATCCGAGTAAATTCTATTCCTGCCTCTGCCTTCCTTAATGTTTCCATCACAAAGTCCCAAGTCAAATTATCAAATGCCTTTTCTGCATCCTTTTTCTGGATGTGCTTCATAATATTCTATGACATCCAAAATACCCCTTAAATTATTTTTCATTTGTCTTTGAGGCAAAAAAAAAGCTTGATCTCTGTGAATAGTTCTTGTTAATATTCTCTTTAATTGTTCCGCTAAGATAGATGCAAGCAATTTATAATCTGCATTTAACAGTGAGATTGGCCTATAATTCTTAATTTCTTTCTCATCTGTATTTGCTTTGCGTATTAAAGATATTGTTGCTTCCTGCCAAGAGTTTGGTACTTCTCCTTCTACAGAGTTTAATAGCAACTTTAGCTACATGACTTCTGGGAACTTTTGTAGCTTATTCAGATTTGGACAACTGTAAAGCTAATAAGTTACAACAGCCATCTTCTGTCACAAATCTGCAGTCTTTGATGTCCATAAACTCTGCTGGAATTTCTTCACATTTGGTTTTTTTGGGGGGGGGGGGTTATGGGGGTTGCAATCAGTAAACATATTTACTTCCTGTTTATTGGGTTAGGCCAGGGGTGTCAAACTCATTTGTTTTGAGGGTCGAATCTGACATAAATGAGACTTTGTTGGGCTGGGCCATGTGTCTCATAAAATGTAATGCCAGGTAGCGGAGATATAAACTTTATAAAGGACACAAACAAACACAATGAAAGTTTTTTTAAACTTTAAATAAAACATGTTTAAAACACTAGTACTCTTGCAATATTTTGTCTATTTAGCACTCTCTGATAACTGACATCTCTTGCTCTGAATTATTGTATTAAAATATCTGTGCTGTAGCAATCCTGAGTATGTTGTTCAGGTGTGTATCTGTAAGCTGCAAACCTACTTTTGACTTATTGACATTCTAAGCCTAGGACCTGGGGAAAACATGAAATGTCTGAGCTTTGCGAGCTTTTGCACATAAGTTGTTTCATGTGCTGGTCAAGAACATGAGAAGACATCCTGACACAGATTGAGGGCTGTTTGTTTGTCTACAAAACTATAGTCTTCCCCAGAGAAATAACTACAACTTCCTACAAAGGAAATGTGCTGGGTAAACTTGTTCTGGATACACACTCTCAGCCTAATCCACCTCACCGGCTTGTTGTTATTCCTCCTCTAAAATAGTTTACATTGCTATCTTACTGAGAAAGACTGGATCAAGAAGGCTTAGTTTAGTTTATAATTATTATGGTCTTAAGACCAACATACAGAATAAGCATAATATGTGAGAAAGAGAAAAAAAACAGTCATAATATACAAAAATAGAAATCTGAGTTTAAGAACTTTTAAAATGTGATTCCCACAATCTAAGAATTAATACACAAAACTGAACAACTGAATGTGTAATCTCTGCATTCTTATCTGATAGGAGCAAGTGAAGTCTTGCTTTGTTTGTATTAATGTGCCCAGATGTCATATCGACTAATGGGGTAATAATTTTAAGATGAGCCTCTCTATAAAATGGACAGCTGAAGGACATATGCTCTACAGATTCAACCTCGCTTAAAAGGCATGGGCATAGCCCATCAGAGTAGGGGTTTTTATTGTACCTGCCTTGAATAACTGCAGATGGAAGGGCAGAACATCTAGCTAGGGCAAATGCCCTCCTAGAATTCTTTCCCTCCACTGAAGTCAAATATATTGCCAGCTCAATGGTGCTTTTGATATTTAACAACACCCCGAGTTTGGAAGCCTTAGAGATGTCAGATAGTCACTCAATATCCTCAACTCTTTGTTTTATTAGCCCTTTGGCTTCTTCAAATCCATAAGATAAGAGTAGCTGAGGTGAGAAGTCAATTTTATGAATATGATAGTGAACTGCCTTGATTGAACTGGATTGGAAATCATCCTGGAATATCAGGGGAAGCAAGCCTTGTGGTTTGAAATGACCTTTCAGCCACATATAGATGGATAGAATACATACCCTAGCTTCAATTCTAAGATTCCCAGATTCTATGCCAATAAAGGTTTTGAAATTGAAATTGAAATTGAAGATTCCCAGACTCCAGTCATATCCAAGCATTGGATACACAGTTAGGAACTTGCAGAACAGCTCTTAAAAATTTGGGTTGAACCCTTTCTTGTGGCATAAAGCATGAGGAAGGCGGTCCTAAGAATGTTCCATAGAATGAACTTAAGCAATCTATGGAGCAAATAGCTCAGACTGCCGATTCCGCGCTTGATCATAGCTTGGTCCTTCAAGACGATGCTTGTTATTATTACAAGAAAGATGAGTGGGCCACGGACAAAATTATATCCCTGGAAAACCAACTAAAAGCTAATAATATTAAATTTAGAGGGATCCCGAAGGATTCAGAAAAAACAACAGAGTTAAAAAATTTTATTGCGTCTTGGCTGGCGGGAATCCTGGAGCTTGAAGAGGGAATAGCTCCCTCTATTGATTATGCCTGCAGAGTGGGCTCATAATGTACCCGCCAGAACAATGTACCCAGGGATGTTATAGTCAAGTTTATAGACTCCGGCACCAAAGCCAAAGTACTTGCTATGGCCAAACCAACAGGCTACTTACAACTGGAAGGCTCCAAAATCCAGATTTTACAAGACCTTTCTTCCGAGATGCTGCAACGTCGGAAAACCTTGAAACCAATCACCACAGCTTTGAACAATGCCAAAATCCGATATAAATGGTTTGCCTATTACAAGCTACAAATTCTCCACAATGGCTCCATCCTTCAAGCGTCGGATCAAGAATCGGGCATTAAACTTCTCCAGGATCTCAATCTTCAAATCCCTTTGGAACTCCCCTTGGACAACGCACCCCAGGTGCACGACACTGCAACGGCTCGTTGGCAAACGGCATGAGCGAGGAGAGAACGCAGATCCAGACATTTCTGATTTATGACCATTAGTCTTAATAGTGGTTTGTTCTAATACTTAATATATATATATATATTTAATAATACTTGGCTCAGTTCTGTACAGTTAGATCCTATTCAACTAGTTTTGAGCTCCTTAGAGTCACGGGGGGGGGGCAGTCATAACTACTGAAGTACTTTTTTTTCCTTTTTGTCATGCCCCTAGTTTCTCAGCCTCACAAAGGCACCAATTGCCATTATTACAAGATAACCCTTTATTTTATTTATTGGCCTTAATTCCCATGGTTATTTTTTTTCCTGTTAAAAATGCCTTGTTCATTAAAAAGCTTGAATATTATATTCATACCCTACAGGTTATGCAAAATCTATGAAATAGGGTTTACTATCTTCCTATATTGTGTTTTATCTTATGCAAAATATTGAAATGCTATACTTATGGTTGTTCCATATTTTTCACAATTATTTGTTATACATTAGCATGCTTGTGAAGTTCTGCTTTTCTTTGGCAATTTTCTATATGATCATTTTATCATTATTTTTGTCAAATATATCTAGATTGCTAATAAGCCTGAATACTACAACTTCTTTGAAATATTAAGAAATTTGTATCAAGTGCATCTTCTTAATTACAATTGTTATGCGACATCTTAAGTAATACTCTTAAAATGCAAAGCTTATGCCTGTCTTGCAAGTACCCTTATATTTTTTTTAGTGGCACAACACCTTCCAGATGCCATCATAATTAGATGGTATTTACCTATATATCTAGGCCTTATTATCTTTATTTCCATTCTTACTTGCATAGTTATATGTTATGGTATAGTGTGCCAATGAAGCATTGCTTGTCATGGTTTTTTGAAATGGTTGGGAACGTTTAATACATTTTTATAAGAAACATGGTTGGTTTAGAAACACTCCAATTGCATTTCTTTATATTTTTCAATTTTAAATTTTTATTCGCTTTAAATTTCTACGGGGGAAGGTAGGAAAGGGAGGTGATAGCCTAGCCCTTCACCGCCTTAATATTGCTCTAAAACAGTTTTTTAAAATTGCAGTCCTTAATGGGAAAGGACTTCAGAGCCCAAGAGTTGGCTCTGGATTGTTTTAGTTTTATGTTACTGGTTATTGTTTGCACTGTTTTAAGCACTGCTTTTAAATGCTATGGCTTCACTTTGTTGCTTCCTGTTTATTGTACCAAACAATCATGCAGGTCATTGTTGTCACTTGCATCTATAATCATATTTCTTTTTATAAATTTTACTATTGTGGAAAATATTCTATACCCACTCTATAGGTTATGTATTTCCACATTTGGAAAATTCTATGTTCTGGATCTAAATGTTACCTAACACCCAGATAAAATTCCTTTCATATAATTGCAGAGGCTTAAACTCTCCTATTAAGAGATGACGGGTTACATCAGCTGTTCTGAGACAGAACCCAGCCGTAATTTTCCTACAAGAAACCCATCTTAAAGGTAACAGTAACTTTGTCCTTCCATCACATAAATCTGCTCAACAATTTCAGGCTCAAGGGACCTCTAAATCGAGAGGTGTAGCGATATTAATCAGCAGACAAGTGAGATTTCAACTGGATAAAATTGAGCAGGATCCTATGGGTCGCTATATCTTTTTGAGTGGCACACTTAATGGACTACCCATTACCTTGGTTTCTATATATGCTCCTAATGAGGGCCAAATAGTTTTCATCAAAGATGTCCTCAGTAAACTCATTTCTTTTAGCACTAACCCCTGCATTATTGGTGGAGATTTTAATCATGTTATAGATCATAAATTGGACAAGACCTCTCTGAACAAGTCCAATCAAAAGAAAAAAACCCTCAGAAACACCACCTCTGGTCAATCTGAATTAGCCTCTATTTTGCATCAAGCCAATTTGGTTGATATCTGGCACCTGAGGAACCCTACAGCAAAAGACTTTACTTTTTACTCCCCTAGATTCAAGACACACTCAAGAATTGATTTTATTCTAGCATCTTCGAATATTTCTAACTCTTTCATTGATGCACAAATAGATGCTAGAATCTGGTCAGACCACTCTTGGACGGAAACCACATTGGAATTAGCCGACCAAACAAAAAGCCACTACACATGGAGATTGGATTCAAAACTTTTATTTTTAAAATCTCACTGATTCTATAGAAAATGAAATCAAAGAGTATCTTCATAACAATTCTGCATGTGGTGTGTCTCAACATTTAGTATGGGATGCATTAAAAGCCGTTGCCCGTAGCAAATTCATGGCCATAACATCAACCTATAGAAAAGAGAAAATCAAATTACAGCAGGAATTGATCGAAAAAATTAAAGCTCTAGAAGTAGAATACAGACTTTATGATAGAAAGTGCATATATAAAAAATTATTGTTAGAAAGAAAAAAACTGGAATCCCTTGAAGTGTCTCAAACTCAAAAAAGAATAGCTTATATCAAACAGAAGTATTGGTTTAAAACACCACAATCACTTAAATTATTATCATGGAAATTCAGGAAAAGATTATCAGAAAATGCCATCCATACAATTAGAGACAAGACTGATGAATTGAAGTATAACAACAAGGATATCTCTGCAGCCTTCTTAGACTATTACACATCCTTATACAAATCTGACAATCCAGTACCAGAGGACATAAACGTTTGTTTATCCAAATACCTTCTTCCTAAACATATATCATCTGAACATAAACGATGGCTAGAGGAGCCTATTACTCCTCAAGAAATTCAACCAGTAATTAAAAAGCTTAAACTTAACAAATCCCCTGGTAGAGATGGATTTACCGCGGAATTTTACAAAAAATTCAGTTCTATATTAGCCGTTCCTCTAGCCCAAACCTGCAACCAAGTTCTTGAGGAAAGACTCATACCTCCATCATGGAATCAAGCCAAAATAATACTCATTCCGAAACTTGACAGAGATTTAACATTCACCAGTTCCTACAGGCCTATTTCCCTGCTGAATCAGGACTACAAGATCTGCACGGCAACAATGGCATTTCGCCTCAATCGCATAATTGAACATTATATCAATCTGGATCAAACTGGATTTATTCCACATAGAGAAATCACAGACAACACACGGAAGGTACTTAACGCCATTCAATACTGTCAGAAACACTGCATTCAATCTTCTTTCATTTTATCCATCGACTTTGAAAAAGCTTTTGATAGGGTAGAAACCATTTATCTGAACCTACTCCTAACAAAAATGGACTTTGGACCTAAATTCTTAAATCTAATCAAAACCATCTATCACTCACCTTCTGCATGTATACAAACTAATGGTGTATGCTCTGATGACTTCAAACTATACAGGGGCACCTGGCAGGGATGCCCAATATTGCTGTTATTATTTGCAATTGCTATTGAACCTTTGGCACACGCCATTTGCTCCAATCATCAGATTCATGGCTTTTTGGTTGACAATCACCACCTGAAACTTAGCCTCTTCACAGATGATTTGACACTATTTTTAACCCAACCTGAGAAATCCTTACCAGAATTACATGCAATGTTGGACACATTTGGGGCTCTAGCAGGTCTGCGTATTAATCATTCCAAATCCATGTTTTATCCAATTCGCATCTCAGGTGACCACAAGATATATATTAAGCAAAATTTCAATTTTAGCTGGGTAAAACAATGCTGGAAGTACTTGGGAATCCTTATTCCACTTCATTTATCTGACTTAGTAAAATATAATCACATTGCACTTGCCAAAACATTAGAAGCCTTACCCAAAGCAACGTCATCACCTCTCTTGACCTGGATAGAAAAAATACAAGTCATCAAATCCTTCATATTCCCCAGATTTTTGTATCTTTTTAGAGCCCGTCCGATTTCAGTTCCATATACGATGTTAAAAGGATGGCAGAAAAGCATCTTGAAATATGTCTGGAACAACTCTATGCATAGAATCAGTTTCGCAACACTATGAAGATTGCCCAAACATGGTGATCTGTCTCTTCTGGACCTCACTCTGTACTATGAAGCTACTACTCTTTTGGGAATCATAAAACAACACAGTCTTAACTATCATGCTGAGTGGAAATTAATAGAACTCTCTTACCTTAACTTCAAGTCCTTCCAAGAGATTCTATGGGAAAAGTCGACTAAACGCCCTTCTAACCTACATGATAACATTTTTCTACACAACTCATTGAAAGTTTGGGACAGATGGAAAGCAACACTAATCCCTTATCCGTCTTTACTTACCACTTTTATTGGTCGATCCTGGTTCAGTCCTGGACTCTTCAACACATCCCTCTCGACGTGGAGAAACAATAATATCCTTTGCTTCAAAGACATTAGTAGAAACAATGTACTTCTTCAAAAATCTGAAATAGAACATAAATACAATTGTAAAATTAATTGGTACGAATACTTACAAGTAAGCAACTTATGGAGAACTACATTTAATAAAGCCGATACCAGGCCACTTACCATAATAGAGAAGCTATTATCATTAGATATTACTTCATGCACAGGCATGATCTCAACTCTTTATTCAACTTTGCTCACGTACTCTTCCAAATCACCAACAACATATCAAGTTGCCTGGAATTCTGATTGCTCAATACCACTAGACGAAAGCATCTGGCTTAAAATTTGGTCATTGCCTAGCATGACATCTAAATCCTTAAACATACGAGTTCAAGCTATAAAACTGCTATTAAGATGGTACCATACCCCTTCCAAATTACAACATATAAATAAATCATACTCACCTCTGCGTTGGCACTCTTGTAATGAGTTGGCAACATACTTCCACTGTTGGTGGTCCTGCAATAAAATCAAAAGCTATTGGTCATTAATTATACAGGCTATCAAACAAATCACTAACATTGACTTACCTTTTTCACCTTCTTTGATATTACTTGATCTTTGGGAAGGTTTGCTCCAGCATTTGCAATGTCCTCTTTAAGTCTTATCTATAAACAAAACAAACTGTCCTAATTACAAGGCTACAGGGCTACCCTAATACACTATTCTAACTTAGGGAGTAACTCTGTGAGACAAATCAAGTCCAAAAGATAAGAAGAAAGACCTTAATGCCTCAGAGCTCTGTGAAGAGCATCTGAGCAGGACGCCGCCCCGACCTGAACAATCAAGAGGGCATGAATACAGTGAAGAGGGGGAAGAAGACTGGATCATGAGGGCATGAATACAGTGAAAAGGGGGAGGGAACCTAGTTGCACTCAGGAGAGCCCTGGCATAAGGAGCCCAACAAAACACACACATGCAACATAAGGAGCCCAACAGAACACACACACACACACACACTGTAGCAAGGCACACAAAAGCTCATACCTTGAACAAAACTTTGTTGGTCTTAAAGATGCCTGGTATTTCTCCCATGTGATTGAGGCAGCCCAACAAAGCAACCTCTCCCTCGTTCCCTCCCTCCCGGGAGGAGCCTCAGCCAGCTGAAGGAAAGAAAGGCTTCCCTTTGTCTCCTGCAGCCTAGCCAAGAAGCAAGCTCTGGCTGTTCCCTCCTTCCCCCTGGGAGAAGGAAGGTGAGGAGCCTCAGCCAGTGCTTTACCAGACTCTTGCCTATCTATCTCTCCTGTGCAATTGAGAGAGTCTGGTAAAGGAGGCTGTGACTTAGCAGCAGCAGAACTGGAAAAGAAAGCAGGAAACAGCCAGTTCCGCTGCGGACCTGATAGAAGCCCTCCGAGGGCCTAATCTGGCCACATGTTTGACACCCTTGGGTTAGGCAGTGTTCTGACAGTGATTGTTCCACTTCTGTTATACTTGACCTGTAAATTTGTTATATTTCACACACAAAAATCTGAAGTAGACTGTAACATTCCCCCCCCCCTCACAAGTGCTGATATGTTTTCTAAGTCTCAGCGCAGGGTGACAATCCAAGGCCAGGTCTACGAATATACTAGATGGGGTGGGTAGACCTGTTCTCCAGAAGCCAGGTCTACCAATATAGTGGAAAAGGGAGGCTAGAGCTGGTATCTGAAGGCCAGGTGTACCAATATAGTGGAAAGGGGCAGGTAGACCTGTTCTCCAGAGGCCTGCTCTACCCCCCCATAGAGGACAACATTTTCAGTAATGAAATTTGACTTAATTCTCTTATAATGTTTAAATTATTCTTAAAATATAGTTTAAAATAATTGATTCTGAGATTTTTACAAGGTTATGGAAATAATCTTCTAAAAAACTAATTTATGTGATAGCCAAATGTAGAGTCTCTCACAACTTTAATGCTACTAGCTTTTTTTGCTCATGAGGTAGAATTTTTAGTTACAGGGCTATGGGGCTTAGAGGGAACATTGAGTTCTGCACTGGGAAGTGGTCAGTTTAAGCCCAAAATTTCCTCCATTCTTAAAGAGAAAGAGGAGCACAGCCAACAGAGAGAGTTACAGGGAAATGTAGGTCTCAACACTTACCCTTCCATCTGTCAGGTACCCCTGCCATAGGGGTGAAGGGTGGGAAGGAGGTGCCAACAAATGTATCTGTGTTTTCTCTGGTATGTGGGGAGGTGACGGGGTTGCCTGGGAGACGGAGCAATTTCCATCTCGGGCTATCGCGCACCAGGCCATTTGGCCTTGAAAGCCAGGCTGTTTGTCTCCTTTCTGTTTCTTAAGACAACAGCTAGGCCTGGTAATCTACTGCTTTGTGGGAATGCGATTTGTAACACCTTCTTGCTGGTTTCCCACGCGCAGGCTATGTAACGATTGGTAGTGTGTAGGGAGGGGCCCCCCTCCATAGAGTATAACCAAGGATGCTTCTTCTTTGTGGGTTATTCCTAACAATGCTTATGTACTAGTGCTTTGGCTTGCAGTATAATAAACACTATCCTTCTTCATGAGGCCTGGTGTGTACTGACTACCTGGGGCACCTGACACCATCCTCCACTGGTGGCCAGGGGGTCCTGGCAACCCTACCCAGATTTCAGGAGCCATCTTGGGTTATCATAAGAACACAAAATGGTGCTAAGAACAGGAGAAAGGAGAAGGATGTGAGGGTGGAAGGGAGAAGGCAGCCACAGGAAAGAGCTATGAGAAAGGAAGAAAAGAGAGGGGAGCTAAAGCCAGGTGTGTAGGGGAGGGAGAGCAGGGTGAACTAATGAGGGAAGCTGAGCAGAACCTGAGGGCAGGGCCAATGAGAGAATGGATTTTCCCTCCTCTTTCAATCCCTTGCTGGTCCATTCGTCCATCTTGTGAAGAGGTAGCAGTAACCCTGGACCCTTCCAAAATCACAGGGCTCCATTCCCAGACCCAGCACAACACGGCCCTATGTCTCCCTCAACAAAAGGAGGAGTGGATTCAGTTTAAAAATAGGAAAAATGTAAGCAAGAACCCCAGAGAGTAGACAATGCAGGGGGCAGGATTCTTTTGGCCCTTAGACAAGTGTTTCTGTAATGTACCCAAGCCGACCATGTGCTCTGACCGATTCTAACCGGTCCAACATGCGGCCAGGCCAAGTACCTGAGCTTGGAACTTGAGGACAATAGACGCTCGGATCCTGAGTCCCCTCCAATCAGGGAACTAGGATCTGAGAGGTTAATGTAATTACTGTAAATAGACCACTCACAGGTTTTTGGGGTTTGTGGGGTGTCTCCCTTGGGGCATATAAGCCGGTCTGCGAGCCGGCTACTTTGTCTTGTTCCTGATCTGAAATAAAAGTATGAGCTGATTTCACTCTACCTGATGCTTCAGTCTCGGTACTTTTCACTGGCGACAAAGGTGGGATCCTACCTCCCATGAACAGAGACCACGCATTGAGCATCGCATCAAGACGACCACGGAGAACACTGCACACCAGCATCTCTAATTGCCGCTTCCCAGACCACTCCTAGACCAGAGCATTGCACTGCTGACCCTGTGCACAGCACCACACTGCTCCTCGTTCTGACGCCACTGCTCCCAAGCATCCACATGGAACCCATAAGATGGCTGTCGCCTCCAAGAGCCTTCCCACCTTCGACATCTCCCAACCTACCCAATGGAAGACCTGGCTGGAAACCCTGGAGAGCCACTTCACCATTCATGGTGTCATGGACCCGGGTAAGAAAAAGGCGTACCTCCTCCAGCACTGCAGGATGGCGGCCCACCTCCTGCTGAAAGACTTAATACAGCCCTGGCTGACCAAAGATGAGTACTACACCATGCTGGTCAAAGCACTGACCGACCACCTGGCCCCTAAACCCACAACATTTGTGAAAAGGATGGACTTTTTTGCGAAGGTCCAGGGTCTTGATGAGACCGCTTCTGATTTTCTTGCGGCTCTGTGCCGGGCCGCCACGAGATGTTCGTTCCCCAATTTGATGGATGCGCTGTTGAACCAGTTCCTCGTGGGCTTGCGGGACCCCAAGTTATGGAGGAAGTTGGTCAGCCAAAATGACCTGGATCTTGACAAGGTAATCCGGGAGGCCACAGAGTATTAGAAGGCCCACCAAGACCACTGCACCAAGGCAGTCCACCGCACCCAAGCAGCTGTAGGGTCTGACGTCTCTGACAACGAGGAGGTCCTACGGGTTCGATGCTGCCTGGCCCAGTGCTCCCAACGCACCCCAGGAACTGCCACAGCAAAGGTCAGCCCCATGTCTGCACCCTGTGCCAGCTGCAGTGAACCCCACGAACGTCGGTCTTGCAGATTCCGGGATGCCATTTGCCGTACCCACCACAAGACTGGCCACATCGCCAATGTTTGCTGCTCCAAAGGACAATGCCAGAGAACCATGGCGCAGATTAACTCGTCGGATCTCCACACTGTTTCGGTCCACCAACAACAAACGGTATGTAACTTGCCCCCAGATGGCCTGGACAAGGTACATGTGACTGTCCTTATCGAGAGGTCCCCCTGTCCCATGGAAATTTACTCCGGCTCATCATTTTCCATAATCTCGACTGAAACCCTCTGTTCCCTGTGCCCAAAGGGGGGACCCCATTTGCGCAAGCCACAAGGTCTCACATTACGGGACTTCAATAAGAACCCTGTGGTGGTCTGCAGCTGGGGCAAGTTCCGGGTCCAGTTTAAGGGGTTCTCAGGGCTCCTAGACCTGTTGGTGGTGGAAGGACACCTCATTAGTTTGTTGGGCCTATCATAGTTCGCGCCCCTGGGGCTCAAGATATCAGGGATCAGAAGAAAGGACAACAAGGATCAAGAGGAAATGGTCGCCCTACCTGAACTGGATTAAAGAAGAAAAGAAAGAACATGTCCAGTGGAAGCTGCAAGCCTTGTATCCCTGGCTGGAAGAGAAAAACTAGACTGAGGGGGGAGGGAATGGGGAGAAAATGTGGAAACTGTTTAAATGGATAATGGAATAATATAATCTATGAGTGGACTAACCAATAAAAAATACTATATTATAAAAAAGATATCAGGGATCAACCAGATCCAGATGGCAGATTTGGAGACGGTCTGCAGAGTTCCCAAGGGTGTTTGATGGGACTCTGGGGTGGTACACCGGGGCCCCCATTTCTCTGGACCTTAACCCAACTGTACAGCCCATCCACATTAAGGCGTGGCTCCCCCCCCCCCAGCAATGAGAGTGAAAATAGAGGCTGAGCTCGATTGCCTTGTCAAGCAAGGGGTGCTAGAACCAGTCGCGTTCGCACACTGGGATACCCCCATCGTCATGCCGGTTAAACCAAATAGTGATGTGAGGATATGTGCCAGTTACAAGTGCGCTATCAACAAGGCCCTGCAAGACCATGCTTACCCGGTCCCGGTGGTAAGCCACGTATTGACCTCCCTAGCGGGGGCCAAGGTCTTTGGTAAGCTGGATTTGGCGCAAGCTTACCAGCAACTGCTGGTAGACACGGTTGCAGACAATTGCAACGCACAAAGGGGTGTTCCGAGTAACGAGGCTACAGTTTGGGGTCTGTGTGGCACTGGGGATCTTTTAGTCATTTATGGATTCCCTTCTTAAAGGCATTCCAGGAGTACAACCCTTTTTAGACGATGTGATCGTCGCGGTGCCAGCTTTCGCAAACCAGCTCCAGAATGTGCTCCAGAGGTTCGACTCTGTTGGCCTCAAAGTGAAGAAAGAAAAATGCCTCCTTGGGGTGCCCCACATTGAATTTCTGGGGTTTGCGGTGGATGCGCAGGGAATCCACCCAACGGACGATAAAGTGCGAGCTATCACATGTGCTCCCCCCTCCCCCAAGTCGGAACTGCAGGCTTTCTTGGGCCTGCTCAACTTTTACCATGCTTTCCTGCCCTTGAAAGCCACCATAGCGGAACTGCTTCACCACCTCCTGGATAAGAAGGCACCCTGGGCCTGGGGACCCGAGCACACAGTGGCATTTCAGGGGGTCAAGGACTTGCTCACCTCTAACTCTGTCCTGCACCATTTCAATGAGGCGCTCCCAGTGGTCCTCACTTGCGATGCCTCCCCCTACGGTGTCAGGGCAGTCCTGGGCCATCGGTTACCAGACGGCCAGGAGGTCCCGGTCACCTACTATTCACGGACTTTGTCTTCTGCGGAGCGCAACTACACGCAGATAGACGAGGAGGCGTTGGCAATAGTGGCAGGGGTTAAAAAATTCAACCACTATCTATATGGTTAGTCCTTCACGGTGTTGATGGACCATAAGCCTCTGCTGGGCCTACTGGCTCCGGACCGTCAGACACCCCAAATGGTCTCCCCCAGGGTCCTCCGGTGGTCCACCTTCCTGGTGGGGTACACCTACACCCTCCTCCATTGCCCCGGGAAAGCCATGGGCCACACTGATCCCCACAGCCGCCTGCCACTGCCAGTTACGGACCCTGACCCTGCTCCCGCCCACACGGTCTCCCTTTTGGAGTCGCTTCCTGACCGCACAGTCCACGTGCGGGAGGTGGCCACCTCTCGGCCCAGGATAAAGTCCTCTGTTGGGTCTTGGACTGGGTGGGGAGGGGGTGGCCTTCGGCCAAAGAAGGCCCAGAGTTTACGCTATTCATTGCAAGAAAGGACGAACTGTTATCATATAAAGTGTGCTTGATGTGGGGAGGCCGGGTGGTGATCCCAGCCCCGCTCCAGCAGCATGTCTTAGAGGCTCTGCACGAGCACCACCCAGGGGTCATAGGGATGAAGGCATTGGTGAGGAGCTACGTCTGGTTGCTGGCCTCCATTGGGATATCGAAGACAAAGTAAAAAGTTGTCAGCCCTGCCAAGCCTCTCGCCCCAACCCACCACCTGGATTTTGCGGGACTGTTCCAAGGGCAACTGTTTTTCATTCTGGTGGACTCTTACAGCAAGTGGCTGGAGGTCATCCCCGTCTCAGCAACCTCATCAAGAGTGGCTATAAAAGTGATGTGGCAGATCTTCAGCGCCCAGGGCCTCCTGGACACCCTAGTGACGGACAATGGGATGGCTTTCACGTCTGGGGAGTTCCAAGACTTCACCAACTATTACGGGATCTGTCACGTCCGCTTGGCTCTGTTCCACCCTGCCACCAACGGGCAGGCCGAGCGGATGGTAAGGACAACCAAAGATGTGCTCCACAGGTCAGACTCCACTGATTGGGACTACAAGTTGGCCTCTTTCCTTTTTGGCCAAAGAACCATGCCACACTCCACCACAGGCCAGAGCCCTGCCAAGCTGCTTATGGGCAGATGTCTCACATCACGATTTGACTGGCTCCACCCAGACCAAGCACCTGCGCGAGAGCCAGCCATTGAAACTCCAAAAGCTGCACGAGGATTTTTTCCGGAGGATCTCATTTATGCCCGTAACATCACCCGGGGGCCCCCTTGGATATCGGCAAGAGTAGTGACAGTACAAAGGCCCCGCTCCTACAAGGTCACCAGTGAGGATGGACAAATACTACATCGCCACATTGATCAGCTCTGCAGATGCACCCTGCTGGTGGAGCCGGAAGACTTTGAAGAGCCAGACATGCACAAGACAACAGAGCCAGTCACCACAACGGGCCCACCAAATGAACCAGGCAGCTCAGCCATCGCCCACCAGTCTCCGGACCCCACAGGGCAACCCCAGGGACCTGTCAGCGTCGTTCTGGCCCTACCGCCTTTGGACAGCCCTATGCCGAGAATGTCAGTGGCAGCTCCAGTTCCAGCAGCGTCGGGACCCTGCCACTCAACCCGAGAGCGCAAACTGCCCACATATCTGAAGGAATTTGTTTGTGGGTGTCTTTTGGACCAAGGGGGAGGGGTGTAATGTACCCAAGCCGACCATGTACTCCGACCGGTTCTAATCGGTCCCACATGTGGCCAGGCCAAGCTTGGACTTTGAGGACAATAGACGCTCGGATCCTGAGTCCCCTCCAATCGGGGAACTAGGATCTGAGACGTTAATGCAATTACTGTGAATAGACCACTCATGTGTGTTTGGGGTGTGTTTTCCTTGGGGCATATAAACCGGCCTGCAAGCTGGCTACTTTGTCTTGTTCCTGATCTGAAATAAAACTATGAGCTGATTTCACTCTACCCAACACTTCAATCTCAGTACTTTTCAGTTTCTGATCTCTTTCCCTGGTCATTTCCATTTGCATCTTCCTCCAACACTCACCATGACTGTCTAGGAGCAGCAAAACAGCAAGCAGAGGGCAAACTAGAACTCACACTTCAAGTCCCAGTGAATGGAAGGCAAGGAAGACCATAGGGACAAACATTGCATGGGGTGTGAAGGGTTGGATGTCCAGCAGGACTGCCTCTAGTCTCTCCCCCTGTGGAAATGGAACTTGTGGGTCTTGGGTACTGGGGCCATGAGAATGTAAGAACACAAAAAGAACCCTGCTGGATCAGACCAATAGTCTATCTACACTAGCATCCTGTCTCACACAGTGGCCAACCAGTTCCTCTGGACAGCCAAAAACAGGGCATAGAGGCTGAGGCCTTCCCCTATTGTTGCCTCCTGGCTCTGGGATTCAGAGGCTTAGTGCCTCTGAGTGAATGTGGAGGTTCCCCTCAGTCACCATGGCTAGTAGCCATTGATAGACTTATCCTCCATGAATCTATCTAATCTCCTTTTAAAGATGTTTATTCCTATGGCCATCTCTTCATCCTCTGGCAGCGAATGCCACATTTTAATCACTCTCTGTGTAAAGTAGTATTTCCTTTTGTCTGTCCTGAACCTACTGCCCATCAGTTTCATTGGATGCCCTTGAGTTCTAGTATTTTGAGAGTATGTCTTTCTACTGTGCCATCCTTGTCTTGTGCTCTCCCTTGCCCAACGTGAAGGCCCTGTAAAGCATTGAAAGAAGATGGCTATGAGGAAGACAGCCTCTGCAGGCTTATTCTGATGTAATCTAATAAAGAGCTGATTGAATCACTATGCTGAGGTGCCGCTTCCAGTACATTTTACTGGCAATGAGGATGGGATCCTGTTCCACCACCTGACTCCACCACTCCCGAGCACCACAATTGGCACCACGGAGGAACCCCGAGAGCCTCCCGCCACACACTGCTCCTGCCGGCGAATCGCAGTCTGCAACCTCCACACTGACATCTCAGGTTCCTCCATCACCGCCGCCGCCACCACTCCAAGTCATGGCTTCCACAGTTCCAGAACAGCAGCTGACCCCATTCGACCCGAACCACCCCAAGTTCTGGGAGGCTCATGCACTTCCTCAAATTACAGAAGGTGACGGATGATGAGCCTAAGAAATCCTGGCTAGTGAGTATGTGTGGGGTCGCCACCATCCGGCTAGCCACGAGCCTGGTGGTTCTGAAGACCCTAGAGATGGCCACCTATGACAAAATCATCATGGCACTCAACAACTACCATGCGCCAAACCGTCTAAATGGGCAGTCTGCATGGACTTCATTGCAAGAGCACAGAAGTCTGGTGAGTCCGTTGCAGAGTTCCTCACTGATCTCCACCGCATCGCCAGTGGATGCGAATTCATGGACGTGGCAGACTCCCTACTCACGCAATTTCTGTGGGGGGTCCGAGAGCCGAAGCTCTGCAGGAAACTGATGCCACAGGCAAACCTGACCCTTGATGCAGCACTACATACGGCCACAGCATTCGAGAAATCGCAGTGTGAGCGGCAGACAACCACCATCAACCCGTTTCCCGCCACTTCGGAATACAGAACGTCCGAAGAGGATGACAGCGTTTATCAGGTTTATCTCCAGCAGCGCCGACACCGACCCAAGAGCAACCGACAGGCTGCCAGCCACTCCTCTACAAGCAGCCAACCCCAGCAGTCCAGGACCAACGCTTGCACAAGCTGCGGCAACCTTCACAAGAGGAGGAACTGTCGTTTCGGGAACGCAACCACTTATATCTACAGACAATTAGAGGACACCAGGAACATAGCAGCGCTTAAAATCAACTTCTTTTCTTTGGTCACAGGGAAGGCTAGATGTATTAACTGCACAGAATATACCTGCACAAAAGCATAACCACATAAGAATACATACACACCTGCATGCACATTATAAGAAATCATTTACACATCATAAGAAATCATATAGGGCAAGAGACATTAGAAGAATATAAATTAAAGGAACGCAATAGGAAGACTGATAGTATTGGTAAGGGACCCCCAGAGCAGAAATGTTTAGAAGAGCAGAAGTAAACATTAGCAGAGCCCTTAATATCAACAGATAGCATGTTTATCGGAATAGGGAATGAATTAGCGTGGGCGAATATCTACGGAAACCCCAATGACACGTGTATCATGAGATGAACACAAGGAGCGCAAGTGTTCATGAATAGGTCACTGTGACCAGGAAGGGGAGATAGGGACATAATCCCATATTTGGAATTCCTCAAAACAGCCCATGGACAGGCCACTATGACCAGAAGGAGAAGGCAGGACAAAAACTCCCATAAATGGAATTCCCCCCCAGAAATCCCCCAACTCTGAGAAAAACACTCCCATGTATGGAAAATCTCAAAGAACCCCAACTTTGAGGAAAACAAGATAACGTAATGCTCATGCCTAATTAGGAAAATTGTAAAGGTCAGTGTTCCTGATTGGCTAGGGGAAAAACAAGGTGGGCTAGGAAAGAGAAAGGTATAAAAGATGGAAGGCTGAAAATTAGAGGGGTCCGAGAGGGTGCCAAGAGGAAGGGAAGCACACCCCCGTCTCTCGCTTCAACTTCTGTTTACACAGAAGCGCAGAAGCTTCTCAAGCTGCTTCAAGAGTGGTGAGATAATACTGGGGAGGAGGGGGGAAGTATTGCTACTGGCTCATTTTGTTAGATTGAAATAAAGAATTACGGGACCAAGCATGGTGTGATTTTCTTGAATGTTAACAATGAAGGCCACTATTAAAAGTTATATTGAATAAATTTATATATTCTACCTCTACAAAAGTGTCTGGTCTCTCATGCTTCCAAAACATCCGTCTGCAGAGCCTAACTTAAAAGATCCCCTCTCGCATTGCCGACAGGGCTTAGCCACTAAGCACGTGAGCTAACTCACAGGGGAGCATTTAAGGTGCGGTGGCTACAGTTTGGGGTGAGCGCAGGGCCGGCTTGAGGTGGCTCTGCGCCCTAGGCAGGCACAGATGCCAACCTCCCGGTGGGGACTGGAGACCCCGTCATGCTGCCCCCACCTCTTCCCCCCCTGAGGGCACCTGCCACTGCCTCCCCACCGCCGGGGTGCAGGAGGTGGCGGCACAGCTCGCTCGCCTGCACACCCACCCTGGGGGGAAGAGGCGGGGCGTCCCTCCCAAGGGTTACTTTGGTCATCAGTGGCAGGGCTCCCGCCTCTTCCTCCCCCCCCGAGGGCGCCTCCTGTTTGCACCCCAGCCGGGTGCTCAAGACTGGCAGCGGCGGTGGGGAGAGTCCCTGCTGGCCGCTGCTCCTGCCATGCTGCTCCCGCCTCTTCCTCCCCCCCAAGGGCACCTCCTGTTTGCACCCCGGCCAGGTGCTCAGGACTGGTGGTGGCAGTGGGGAGAGTCCCCGCTGGCCACCGCCATGCCGCTCCCGCCTCTTCCTCCACCCCCGAGGGCGCCTCCTGTTTGCATCCCAA
Organism: Gekko gecko; assembly: GCA_029375565.1. Taxonomy (NCBI): domain Eukaryota; kingdom Metazoa; phylum Chordata; class Lepidosauria; order Squamata; family Gekkonidae; genus Gekko; species Gekko gecko. Next base: position 207,518,892 of record JAPDNY010000005.1, on the reverse strand, counting down.
CCGGGTGCTCAGGACTGGTGGCGGGGAGAGTCCCCACTGGCCGCCGCCATTCTGCTCCCGCCTCTTCCCCCCACAAGGGCGCCTTCTGTTTCCACCCCGGCCGGGTGCTCAGGACTAGCGGTGGCAGCGGGGAGAGTCCCCACTGGCCACTGCCATGCCACTCCTGCCTCTTCCTCCCCCCCGAGGGCGCCTCCTGTTTGCACCCTGGCCGGGTGCTCAGGACTGGCGGCGGTGGCGGGGAGAGTCCCTGCTGGCGCCTCCTGTTTGCACCCCAGCCGGGTGCTCAAGACTGGCAGCGGCGGCGGGGAGAGTCCCCGCTGGCCGCCGCTCCCGCCTCTTCCTCCCCCCTGAGGGCGCCTCCTGTTTGCACCCTGACCGGGTGCTCAGGACTGGCGGCGGTGGCGGGGAGAGTCCCTGCTGGCTGCCGCCATGCCGCTCCCACCTCTTCCTCCCCCCCCCGAGGGCACCTCCTGTTTGCACCCCGGCCAGGTGCTCAGGATTGGCGGTGGTGGCGGGGAGAGTCCCCGCTGGCCACCGCCATGCCGCTCCCGCCTCTTCCTCCCTCCCCCGAGGGCACCTCCTGTTTGCACCCTGGCCGGGTGCTCAGGACTGGCGGCGGTGGCGGGGAGAGTCCCCGCTGGCCGCCGCCATGCCACTCCCTCCTCTTCCTCCCCCCCTGAGGGCGCCTCCTGTTTGCACCCCGGTTGGGTGCTCAGGACTGGCAGCGGCGGTGGGGAGAGTCCCCGCTGGCCACCACCATTCCACTCCCGCCTCTTCCTCCCCCCTCCAAGGGCACCTCCTTCACCCTAGCCGGGCGCTCTGGACATGCCGCCCTCGCCTCTTCCCCCCCCAGCCGGACGCTCTTGACAGCGGTGGCAGGGAGGCAGTGGCGGCGCCCGGTTAGAGTGGCGGGGGGGCTTTTCAGGGGGCGCCATTTGTTGCCCCTGAGGGCTGGCATGCCCTAGGTGAGTGCCTAGCTCACCTAGTGAGTGAGCCGGCAGTGGGTGAGCGTAGCACCAGGAATTTTCCAATAATTAATGGACTCCCTTCTAAAAGGTCTTCCTGGAGTTGTCCCGTTTTTTGATGACATTCTGATCTTGGCCCCATTGGAGAACCTCTTCGCGAAGTGCCTACGGTCAGTGCTCCAGCGTTTCAGTGAGGCGGGGCTAAAAGTGAAACGTGAGAAATGTATCCTTGGTGTCTCCAGTATGGATTTCCTGGGATTCTGTGTCGACACTTCTGGCATTCACCCGAGTAAAGACAACATAAAAGCCATAGTGGAAGCTCCAACTCCCTGGTCAAAATCTGAGTTACAGGCATTCTTAGGCCTGCTCAATTTTTATCACTCATTCCTGCCACACAAAGTGGCAGTAGCTGAGCCCCTTCACTGTTTGCTGGATAAGGTGGCTACTTGGTCCTGGGGTCCGCGACATGCTGCCGCTTTCAAGGCAGTTAAGGACTTTTTGTTGTCCAACTCCGTGCTCGCACACTTCGATGAGTCCCTCCCCATTGTTCTTGCTTGTGATGTATCGCCCTTCGATGTGGGAGTGGTGATGGGTCACCAGCTGACGGATGGCCATGAGGTGCCAGTGGCCTACTATTCAAGGACCTTGTCGACAACAGAGCGCAATTATGCTCAAACTGATAAAGAGGCACTGGCGATCATGGCTTGGGTGAAGAAATTTCACCACTACCTCTATGGCCGCCCCTTCATCATCATCACCGACCACAAGCCACTGCTGGGTCTCCTCGCCCTAGACCGCCAAACACCCCAGATGATGTCTCCCTGGGTTCTGCGATGGTCTATATTTCTGGCAGGCTACAGGTACGACTTGCGACACCGTCCAGGGAAGGCTATGGGGCACGCAGACCCCCTCAGCTGCCTTCCGCTTCCAGAGATCACCCCAGATCTCACTCCTGCTCATCATGTCCTCTGCATTGATGACTTGCCTGACTGCCCCATCCAGGTCGTGGAGGTAGCCCGGTTCACAAGCCGAGACCAGGTACTCACCCGTGTGCTCGACTGGTTGGGGAGGGGATGGCCCAGTGCGAAAGTGGGCCCTGAATTCACAGCGTTTGCCTCCTGCAAGGATGAACTATCCATGCACAGGGGATGTCTCTTGTGGGGTAGCTGAGTTATAGTCCCCAAGCCCCTGTGCAAATGCACACTAGCTGCGCTACACGAAACCCACCTGGGAATCATGCGAATGAAAGCCTTAGCGCGCAGCTACGTCTGGTGGCCTGGGTTGGATAAGGAGATAGAGGACCTTGTCAACCAGTGCCAGATGTGCCAAGAGACCCAACCCAATCCCCCCGGAGCTCCCAAACGCAAGTGGCAATCATCTGGCAAACCCTGGGCTTGCTTGCACTTGGACTTCGCTGGCCCATTCCAGGGACAGATTTTCTTCCTAGTGGTCGATTCCTTTTCCAAATGACTCGAGGTCCTCCCAGTGGTGTCCACCTCATAGAGGGCCACAATAAAGTCCCTCTGGAAGGTTCTCTGCACCCATGGAATTCCGGACGCCCTGGTCTCTGACAATGGGGCAGTCTTTACGTCTGTGGAGTTTGCAGAATTAGTGACCCACTACGGAATCCAGCACATTCATTCAGCACCTTTTCACCCAGCCATGAATGGATAGGTGGAACGAATGGTGAGGACCACCAAAGAAGCCCTACAACACATTGTGCAGGGAGATTGGGACTACCAGCTCGCAGCGTTCCTGTTCCCTAAGTGCTGCTGGCTGGGTTTCCCCAATGGAAACAATGGAGGTAATAGGGGTAACCTGTTTGGGTGCCCATAGAATTAGGCCCATTGGTCCAATTGCTTTGAGACATGGGGGTGTATGTGGGGAGAGGCTCCCAAAGCTACCCTGAAAGTTTGGAGCCTCTCCCTCAAACCCCCTCCCCCCCAGAGCTACTAACAGCACTGTGGGGAAAAGTAACTTTCTCCCCACCATAGAGAACAATGGAGCGGATGGGGGTAACCTGTTTGGGGGCCCATAGAATTGTACCCCCTGGTCCAATGTTCTTGAAACTTGGTGGGTATCTTGGGGAGAGGTTCCAACAGCTACCCTGTGAGTTTGGAGCCTCTTCCTTAAACCCCCTCCCCTCCAGCCCCCAGAATATACCCTATGTTTTCACCATTGACTTTAATGGCCCATAGGATATAATGGAACTGAAATTGACATTCAGCTGCCTGAAAGACTCCCAGAATGCCGGCTGGGGGCGGGGCTTGGCTTCTGAGCTGCCGGAGCTGCACTCTGGTGTGCTCCCCCCCCAAAAGACCCCTGGTCAGAACAACAGGAGGCTCCACGAGGCTTCTTCCCAGAAGACCCAGTCTATGCTCGCAATTTCACCTGGGGATACCGGCACGAGTCATTCGCGTGAAGGGACCCCTATCGTATGAGGTATCTACCGAAGACGGCCAAAGGCTTCACAGGCATGTGGACCAGATCCGCTGCCGAGTAACACCACTGGAACCAACAGAAGACGGAGACGGCGTCAGGGAGCCAGTTAGTGACACAGTCGAGCCCGGCAGCGAGACCACCACTCTGGAGACAGAGCCTAAGCAGACTCCAGCTGCCACAGCCACCACGAGACCTTTTCCGCAGGTCACCTCAGCTCCAGCATCCACCCCAGTTTCCCCAGCAAAGCTACAGCCAGCCAACATGCAAATGAGCCACCCTGCCCAGGAACTGCGGAGGTTGACTGGGGACTGCAGATGCCCAGGTTACCTACAAGACTTTGCGTGTGAGTGTGTTCAAACTATGGGGGGAGGGGTGTAATGTATTGAGAAGAGATGGCTACCACCACTTTGCTGACCATGCGGTTTGAAAAGGGCCAGAGCTTCATTCGAGAGAACAGTAGAGACTGTGGATCCAAGGGTGCACCAATGGGCTAGCCCAGATCCTAAAGTAGCCCAATCTGGACTATGGACTTGTAAATAGAACCTATCATGGTGTTTGGGGTGTGTGCTGGGTGTGGTTTGGGTGTGGTGAGTTCAAGAATAAAAGGCGGCTTGCAGCCAGCCTCTGCAGGCTTATTCTGATGTAACCTAATAAGGAGCTGATTGAATCACTATGCTGAGCTGCTACTTCCAGTACATTTTAGGGCCTGGTGTAGAAGATGGATGTTGGGGGTTGCCTAATGCCTTAGGCTGTATCCTGTTGTGGTTTGTCTAGTAGGTCCAGTGGCTAGAGAATCCTTCTCTGGGGATTGAGGTGTGGGTTTTTAATTCACCCACTGCCTCCTCTCTTTTTTTACCTCACAGACTGTTGCCTCAGGGTGAGAACAAAGCATTATCCTTTGGCCAACATGCCCTTTATCGGGCATTGGACTCATGTCTCCCATTTGCCACAGGGAAGCCTTTCCTTTTTGAGCTATTTTGTGTGTGGGGAGGGGAGAACTACCTTTGCTAAAGGTACAGCTACATGTTTTTGGGTTGCTACCTTATTCTCTGCATTCCCCTGCCTTGAAAAGGGAGCTTGGCTGCAAGTGGAGCACTCTGAGGGTCCTTCCTCCACAGTCTTCCTGCTCATGCCATCGGTCTTCCTGCAAGTAAATGGGTATCCTTTCTTTTCTGCCTTCATTCTGGTATTCCAGATGTGAGCAAGAGCTCCTTGGCTCTGCAAAATGGCCCTAGGGTACAACTTGAGGCTCTGGCACCACACCAGGGACACTAACAGGCCCCAGTGATTCATGCAGAGATATCACATGTGCAGCCAGCAGGATTGCCTTGACAAGGAGGGAAGACTTGGCTCGGGAGTAGAGGCCAGCTTGTCTCTCTTAGCAATACAGGAGAGAAGCCGGAGAGAGAGGAGAGAGAGGATGTGGGTGTCAGCCTGAGCCCCTCCCCTCTCACCACCAAGGCCCCTGGGGCCCAACTGACTACAGGTCAATAGTAGAGGGATGGGCTGACATCCTGCTCCCAGATTATTGCAGTTCTTACGACTGCAACTCTTGTTTTTCTTTGCAGTTCTTGGGCTTTCTTTGCGGTTCAGGTCAACACATCAGATGTCGCTATGGGGGGGGGGCGATCTTGCAAGAAGGGTCTGATGGTCAGCTCCATCCCTTAGCGTATGTGTCCCACAAATTCAATAACACAGAGAGAAACTGGCCTGTGTGGGATAAGGAGGCTGGAGCGATCTGCTTGGCACTGGCCACGTGGAGACACTGGCTGGAAGGGGCCTGAGTTCCCTTTGAGGTTTGGACTGATCATAAAAACCTCGAGGTTTTTTGGATATCCCGTAACCTAAACGCCAAGCAATTCAGATGGGCTGAGTTTTTCTTGAAGTTTCAGTTTACCCTACACCACTTCCCCAGTAAAGCAAACTCCCTGGCTGATGCTCTGTCTCGGCTCCTGCAACATGAAAGTAGAAGGGAGGAGGTCCGCAACTCATTCTTCACGCCTTCCCAATTAAGTGGTCACGCAGCCAGGAGCAAGAGAAATGTGCCGCGCAGCCCCCCTCTGATCACTGGGAAGGCAAGTTTGCATCAGCCCTATCTGATGCAGACAAGGAGGAACTGAGGGTGGCGGGGGACCTTGAATGCTGGGAAAATGGCTGTTGGTACAAGGGAAGCAAACTATATGTCCCAGAACTGTTGCGGGGGGATGTATTATAATCAGTCCATGGTTCCAAGCTGGCAGGCCATTTAGGCTTTGTAAAATCGTTACATCTTTTGCAACACCAATTTTGGTGGCCGCACATGTGCAAGGATCTATCCCTGTATGTTCACTCTTGCCAAACCTGCATAATGTGCAAGCCTCGAGCGGGGAAGCCCCCGGGTTTCTTGAAGCCCCTGCCAACCCCCAGTAGACTGTGGGAAGTCATTTCAATGGATTTCATAACAGACTTGCCCCCCAGTAAGCAGATGACCATGATCTGGGTGGTTGTGGACTTGTTTTCTAAGCAGGCTCATTTCATCCCTTTCCCCAGTTTGCCCACAGCATGTTCCTTGGCAAGAGCCTTTCTGCAACACGTAGTGCACCTCCACACGCTGCCAGCCAAAATAATCATGGATCAGGGGACTCAATTTATTTCCAAATTCTGGGAAGAGCTGATGGGCATCTTGGGGATGGAATGTGCCCTAAGTAGTGCTTACCACCCAGAAACTGATGGGCAGACAGAACGAGTGAATCAAACCCTGGAACAGTACCTGCACTGTTTCACTAATTTCCAACAAAACGATTGAGTGGACCTCCTTCCCCTGGCCGAATTTTGTTACAATAACACTTATCATGCTTTGACGGGGATCTCCCCTTTTAAAGTCGTTTTGGGGTATTGGGGTATCAACATTGGCTTCTCTTATGTTCTTATGTTCTTATGACAGCCTCCCACTACCGTTCCTCAATTCTGAATCAGGAGAGGGAAGCGAGGCAACAGTCTGGTGCGCAAAATTGTGAGACTCTTGGCCACAAATTTGTGAGGCTCTAGACGATGCCAAGGCAGCGTACAAAGCCCAGGTTGACAAGAAAAGGATGGAGGGTTGGGTTCTGCAGCCTGGAGATTTCGTGTACGTATCAACCAAGAACCTACGACTCCCGCAAACCTCGTGGAAGTTAGTGTGGAAATACATTGGTCCACTCAAGGTTCGCAGATTAATCAATGATGTGACTGTAGAACTGGAATTACCTAAGAATCTTAAAAACATCCATCCAATTTTCCATTTCAGCTTGTTAAAGCCCAGTCAGCCTTCTAATCGATGGCTTCTAGAGGCAGCAGTCCCTCCCCCCCTATTAGTGGATGGTGAAGAACACTACAAGATTTCGGACATTCTGGACTCTAAAATAAAACATGGGCAATTGTATTACCTCATGGAATGGGTGCATTTTGGTCCGCAGCATTGGGAGTGGGTGAAAGCAACAGATATCCAAGCTCTCAGGCTTTTACAAGACTTTCACCGACGTCCCCCGGGCAAACCGGGAGGCTTCCCAAACAGTAAAAAAGGGGGGTGATTGGGTTTTAGGGGGGCAGGATGTCAGATAACTGCCATGTATTCTGTATAACCTTGTTTACTTGCATGCGCATAGTTTTGCTTTGCTGAAGCAACCGTGGGAGACATTCCTCTGCTAGACACCACTATCAGTGTAACCTTGACAGAAGGGAGGGCTTGGGTTCCCAGCTGGTGTGAATATATTGGCCCTATTGTGTGTGTGGGGGTGTCTCCCGTTCATGATGTAATGTCCCACCGGGAGATTTCCCGCGCACGCACTTGGATTTCATTTGCTTGGCTAGTTGAAGCATCAGAGTATATACACAGCCCCCCATGCACTACCCGTTATTCCTGACAATGAATCTGTACTACTGGGCAACAGACTGGTATTCCAATAAAGCATAACTTTCTGAGTGAAGTGTGCCTGGACTTGCTTGCTGTTGAACCTGACACCTCAGTGATTTGAAGGAGGATCTTTTAAAATCTTTTACATCTCTGGTGACTGAACCTATACAACCCCTGCAAGCCCAACTGAATGAACTAGTGAAAGACTTAAACGACACCTCAAAGATTGCAGAAAATACAGCTGAACTCACTTTAATGCTACAGGATGAGGTAAAAATGCTTAAATCCTCTGAACAACAAATGTCAGTTAGACTGTCTGCACTTGAGAACAGATGGAGACAATTTAATTTAAAATTTAGAGGGATGGCGGAGGGCGCAGAAGAGGGCAAGGAGATAGCACAATTTATTTCATCATGGCTGGCATCCATTTTAGTTATAACGGACGGGAAAGCATCCATCATTACAAGGGCATATAGACTGGGCTCCCTGGCTACGGCTCGCAAAGGCCGACCTAGGGACGTCCTTGTACAATTTCTCTACCCGAAAACAAGGGACAGAATTCTCAAAGAAGCTCGAATAAATGGCTTTCTCCAATTTAAGGATGACAAAATTCAAGTGCTTCTTGATTTGTCTGCAGAGACCCTAGATAAATGACGTAGCCTTAAAGTTGTTGCCTCTAAACTTTTCAAAGCTAACATCCGTTTCAGATGGAGTCCCACCTCTGACATTCAATTGCATTGTAATGGCTTATTATACCAAGCATCTGACCCCATTTCTGGGAAAGCTTTAATTTCTTCTTTGAGACTCAAGCTGACATCGGAGAAAGAACAAGATCTCATAAACTCTTGAAGTAGTCGTGAAAACTACTAAATGGAACACTAATTTACACTTCGAAAAAATAGCCACTATATGACTAATGCAAACTTTAGTGGAATATTTCATGGTTACTTGAATTCTTTATAAGTACTTGATTACAATTCTTGTTATATTCCTTAGTTGAATGCATAGTATTAATTACTTAGGTAGATATGTCGTAATACATACGTAAGTTAAAACTTGTTGGCTTTACAGGGCTTTACCTAAGTTCTTGGTAGATTGATCATAAATGCTTTATAAACGCTAAGATATCTGTTTATATTAATCTTTTATATTATCTTTCTTTATTACTATTATTATATTTTTATAGTGATAATTGTTAAATCACATTCAGAATTTTAGATTATATTACTCAGGTATTTATGAGGTAATAAATACCCAAGTTTTTAGTTGTTGGGAATATAAGACACTATACTTAATTATTATAGTTCTAAATCAAATACATATACAGTGACTATTGAAAACAGGTAACTGTATATACTGGTCATATGACATAAAGTGTGTTTAATATAATGAAAAGTATTCATAAATATTGTTGTATTGCCTTAGTTAAAGAAACCTTAGAAACTGGAACATTTTAGGAATTCTTAAAGGAGAAATTCCTATTACTTATTCATTAAAAAATATTTTTATTCAAGTTACAAAAGTTTTAAAATCTTGTGTAATGGTAAGAAAACATGAGCTGAATTCCAATTCATATAAACTGGTTTACTTTATTTCTATTTTATTTTTTATTTTTTTTCCCTTTTACTATATTATATAATCTTTTTAATAGTAGGAGGAAAAACTCTTATAAGTCATGATTTTTTTTTCTACTCATATACTTAGTGACAGTAGGGCTGGGTATCTCATTTGTGATCTTGGATTTATCATTAAGGTTATTCCCTCCACTAGGTTGGTAACCTTCCTGACAAAGAGACATTAAAGGTCTCTTACTTCTTCCTTATTGGAAGTTTGGAAGTTAACTCTGCATATAGCAGGGTTTGTAGTGTTTTATTAGGAGAAAGTTACGTGTGTTTTATATAGAGTTGTAAGTTTTCTTTTTCCTGAATATCTTGTTGCTTATTCATATTTCTAGTCTTATTGTTCTGTATTTTTTTTTGTGGTATAGAGCTAACAGTGTAATGCCTTATTCATATAAAATTGCCACTTGGAATGCTAGAGGCCTAAATAACAGAATCAAGCTCCGCAGAACTTCTTCATTCTGGGTTAAGGAACACCCTGATGTTTTATGTTTGCAAGAAACTCACTTGAAAAACCCCAAGAAACAGGTATTAAAAATGACATGGTTTAACCAGCAATTTCACGCAGATGGATCCTCAAAAGTGAGAGGTACGGCAATATTGCTTTCTAAAACTTTCCATTTCAATGCACTCATTTCAAATTAGACCCTCAGGGGAGATACACCTTTATTAAGAGAACCCTGAATGGGGAACTCTATACAATTGCGTCTATCTATGCACTTAATTTAAACCAAATAAATTTTATAAAAGATACACTGAACAGATTAATGGAATTTAAAAGGGAGAGATCATTATTGGCTGTGACTTAGTTGACCCTTCTGTAGATCACACTTTTCATTACCACCAGAAAACTAATAAGCACAGGAACACTAAAGTGACAGGATTAGCTGTAATCTTTGACTCCTACAATTTAAAAGATCTCTGGAGATTATTAAATCCTGGTACAAAACAACACACTTTTTATTCACACATACACGACGTGCACACAAGGATCGATTACATTTTAACATCTCACTTTTTATTAAATCAATTTCTGGAGGCAGACATAGGCAGTCGTTTTTTATCGGACCATGCTTGGGTAGTGGGGAAACTAGGAACAAGACAAAATGATGGAAAGGGACCTAATTGGATGTTAAACAAGCTATTAATTCATAATGAAGGGATTTGTGAGGAAATCACAAAAAATATCAATGAATATTTTCAATTCAATTCTAACGGCGAAGTATCTCAGAATAGCGTCTGGGATGCATTTAAAGCAGCAATTCGAGGCCACCTAATTTCAGTAGCTTCCTCCTACAAAAAAGAGAGACAAAATTTATTAGAGGACTTACAAAAATCAATTAAGGAATTGGAACTGAAACACATGAAATACGGAGGAAAAAATACCTTAAAAAACTAAATCAAGAAAGAAAGAAAAATAGAATTACTAGAAAATTCTAAAATACAAAAACAATTATTAATATTAAAACAAAAATATGTCACTAAAACTTCCAAATCTATAAGTTTACTTAAACACAGAGTAGATAAAAAATTAGCTTCGAGAATGGTTCATGCACTTAGGGACTCAAGAGGGGCACTACAAGTCACCTCTAGTAGTATTAATGCTTTTTTTTTTTACGATTACTTTCATAAATTATACACCTCTACCAACCCTGCTAGAAATAAAATTCAAAATTATTTAAATTCTATTAAGTTTAGCCAGAAACTGTCGAAGGAACATCAAGAGTTTCTTGACCAATTTGTTACTCCAGAAGAATTAGCTAAAGCTATAGCAAAATTTAAAAATAACGAAATGCCAGGTAGGGATAGAATCCCTATAGAGTTCTACAAAAAATTTCAACCCCAATTACTAGAACACCTTACCTTAACTATGAATTATGCCTTATCCTCTGGAACTATGCCTAACTCATGGACTGAGGCTCATTTAATCGTGATTCCTAAGCCTGGGAAAGACAAGACACTCTCCAGTTCATATAGACCCATATCTATTTTGAATCACGATTTCAAAATTCTTTCAACAATTTTGGCCTCAAGACTTAACAGTATTATAACGAAATACGTTCATGTAGACCAGACAGGTTTTATGCCTGGAAGAAGCATTTCTGACAGTATCCGGAAAACTTTAAACATAATAGATGGTTCTATCATCTTGTCAACAGATGCTGTAAAAGTCTTTTTTTTTTTGGTAAATACAGTTTATTATTGGATATATCACATGTTCATACAATTTAAACCTACCTACATATCCATTTTTCTTATTTCCCTTCTCCCCCCCCAAACAAGGCTTCCCGCACTGCTCCAACCCCATTAATGTCTCTCTTATTCTGTTACAATTACTTCTACACTTCTTTTCTCTTACAAACGGTAACAATTCAAAAGTCTAATTCTCTTTCATTTTCTTCTTAATAACTATCAAAGCAAATCAAACCACGTTTAATGTCCCAATTTTTCAACAAGTATTTTTGAAAGTCTTTCCAGTCTTCAAAGAAAGTTTCATCTTCTTCGTTGTTTAACCTTCTTGTTAATTTGTCCATTTCTGCCAAAAACAACGTCTTTTTAATCCATTCCCATGTTTCAGGTACTTTATCTTGTTTCCAACATTGAGCAAAAATCAGTCTAGCTGCTGTAATCAAGTACCATAGTAGTGTTCTCTTGGCTACATTTATTTCTTCCATTTTAAGACCTAACAATAACATCTGTGGGTCTTTCTTAAAAGTACATTTCAAAATTTTTTGTATCTCATTGTGGATCTCAGTCCAATACTTTACTGCTTTATCACATGTCCACCACATATGGTAAAAAGACCCTTCATGTTTCTTGCATTTCCAACATTTGTTGGACATACTTTCATTTATAATAGCAATTTTTTTAGGCGTCATATACCATCTATACATCATTTTATAACAATTCTCTTTAACATTTACACAAGTTGAAATTTTCATTGACTTTTTCCACAAATATTCCCAGGATGTCATTAATATCTCATTATTAACATTTACAGCCCATTTTATCATTTGCTCTTTTACAGTTTCATCCTCAGTGTACCATTTCAATAAAACCTTGTACAGTTTAGAAATCATTTTTTTACCTTTCTCAAGCCATACAGTTTCAATTTCAATGTTCTTTTCTCTAAAACCATGTTCTCTTTTATCGGTCTTAAATAAATCATAAATCTGTCTGTATTTCAACCAATCATATTCAAATTCAACATCAAATCTATCTTGTAACACAAAGTTTTTCCCTTCTAATTTTAAAAGACTTTTATAAGGTAGCCAATCTAACCCTTGATTTCTTGAATATGGATTAATCACTTCTGCTGGTACTATCCAAAGTGGTCTTTCTTCTGAGAAGAATTTTCTGTATCTCATCCATGTCTCGAACAGTGATTGTCTTACAAAGTGGTGTTTAAAAAATTTATCCATTTTTACTTTTCCATACCATAAATATGCATGCCATCCAAATTTGTTATCATGCCCTTCTAAAGCCAATAACTTCTTATTCTCAAGATTAATCCACTGTTCCAACCATGTTAAACAGACGGCATCATAATACAGTCTTAAATTTGGTAGTTGAAGGCCTCCTCTCTCTCTCTTGCGTCGCATAAAATTTTCATTTTGATCCTTGGCTTTCTTCCTGCCCATACGAATTTGGATAATTCTTTCTGCCACAAATCCAATACTTTCCTTTGTTTTAGTATTGGAATGGTCTGAAATAAAAACATCAAACGCGGTAAGATATTCATTTTTACAGTTGCGATTCTTCCCATCAATGATAAATTCAAAGTGTCCCATTTCTTCATGTCTTGCTGAATCCTGTGCCACACCTTTTCATAATTGTTTTTAAACAGGTCAATATTTTTCATGGTTAATTCAATTCCTAGATATTTAGTCTTTGTAACTACTTCACATTGGATTTTCTCTTGAAGTTCTATTTGTCTTTGCTTCGTCATGTTTTTACACATCACCTTAGTTTTGTTTTTATTAACGTAAAAACCCGCAACTGAGCCAAATTCTTCAATTTTCTCCATCAGATGTGGTATTTTCTCAATAGGATCCTGAATCATAAACATCACATCATCTGCAAATGCCCTGTATTTATATACGAATCCTTTCACTGAAAGTCCTTCAATACTATTATCTTTTCTTATTGCTGTCAATAATATTTCCAACATCCAAATAAACAGCAACGGGGACAATGGGCAGCCTTGACGTGTTCCCTTTTGAACTTGGAAAAAATCCGTCCTTTCTTTGTTTATATTCAAAGCCGCTTTTTGTTCTGAATATATTGCCACAATCATGTTTAAAAAGAACTGTACAATGTCCATTTTTTCAATAACTTGCAGCATAAACTCCCAATTTAAGTTGTCAAAAGCTTTTTCCGCATCTAGGAAGAGGAATCCAACTTCTTTTTCTGGATGCTTGTCATAGTATTCAATTGCGTCTATCACCACTCTTAAATTGTCTCTAATTTGTCTATTTGGTAAAAAACCGGCTTGTTCTTCCGCTATAGTATCTTTCAGATATTTTTTCAATCTCTCCGAAATTATTTTTGCAAATAATTTGTAATCATTATTTAATAGCGATATTGGTCTATAATTCTTTACTTGAGTCAAATCCAAACCTTCTTTAGGTATCAATGAAATATTTGCTTCTTTCCATGAATCTGGGATCCGTTTAGTCTTTCTTATCTCATTCGACAGAAGTACTAAAATGGGGGTTAGCTCCTCTTTAAATTTCTTGTAGAACTTTGCTGTGAAGCCATCTGGTCCTGGAGCTTTGCCCAACTTTGCATCTTCTATCGCCATTATCACTTCTTCTTTCGTTACTAAACCATTTAATGATTCCTTAATTTGTTTTCCCAGCTCTGGAACTTCAATAGTCTCCAAGTATTTCTTAATTCTCTGTTGGTCAATTCCTTTCTTTTTAAATAATTTGGCGTAATATTTGAAGAAAGCTCTTTTTATACCATTCAAATTCATAACATCCTTTCCATCTTCAATAATCTTAGATATAAAATTCCTTTCTTTTCTATTTTTCAATTGCCACGCTAAAAACTTTCCTGGTTTGTTTGCACCCTCAAATGCTTTTTGCTGTAATTTCTTCAGATTCCAAAATAATTCTCTGTTTAATAAAACATTCAGCTGATCTTGCAGAAAGTGGATCTCTTTAATAATCTTTTTCTTCCCTGGTCTTTTCTTTAATTCCTTTTCTTTTTGTCGAATTTTTTCATAAAGGTCTTTCTGTTGTTGCATCTTTTGCTTTTTGTCCTTGGAGTTCAGAGAGATAAGCATACCTCTCATTACCGCTTTGTACGCATCCCATACAACTTGTATATCCGTACCTTTATTTAAATTCAATTCAAAAAAACTTTTCGTTTCTTTTTTTAAAGTTTCATTGATTAGTTTTTGATCCAGTAAGTCCTCATTAATTCTCCAATATAGTTGTTTAGTTTTTTCTTTAGATATCCAGAGTAAGGGATTATGATCAGAATTAGTTTTCGGTAAAATTTGTATTTTATAAGTTTTTTGCGCCATCTTCTCTGACATCCAAATCATGTCAATTCGGGAAAAGGAGTTATGTCTATTAGAATAAAACGTATAATCCTTAGTCTTGGGATTCCACTTCCTCCAAACGTCTTCCAGTTTCTCTTGCTTCATCAATTGAAAGAAATTTTTTGGTAGCTTTCCAATTGTCTCTCCACTTGCTTTGGATTTTCTGTCCAATATGTTATTCACTGTACCATTAAAGTCTCCAGCAAGGACTATTTGATCATAATTTAGACAATCCAACTCTTTAGTCAAGTCATTGAAGAAAGTCTCTTTTGCACCATTGGGTGCATATATATTTACGAGCAATGTCTTTTTTCTATTCATCAATATTTCCACGCCAACATATCTTCCTTCTTTATCTGAGAAGATTTTTTTAGGATCCAATTCTTTTGAAACATAAATCACTGTTCCTTTTTTCTTATTAGTTGCTGAGGAATGAAATTCTTCTCCCAATTTTTTATTAATCAAGTATTTATTATCTTGTTTTCTGATATGAGTTTCTTGTAAACAAATTATGTTACATTTTTGTTTCTCCAGCCAATGATTCACTAATCTTCTTTTACTTGGTGAATTTAGTCCATTTACGTTCCAAGATAAAAATTTGTAATCCATAATTGTGTTGAATTAAATATCTTTAAAATCATCAAAATTGTTCTCTTTAAATCTGTATAAGTCTCCTTCAGATTTAAGAGTAGATCTCACCGAATTGTACACAAATGAAAGTCCATATGGAATCTCCCATCTGAACCTGATATTCATTTCTTTTAGTCTGTCTGTCAATTTCTTGAATTTCTTTCTGTCTTGTAAGATCGATCTCGGAATTTCTCTCAAAATTATTATTTTTTTTCCATTAATTTCCAACGGTTGTGTGAATTGTTTCTTGAAAACATCTTCCTTCATTTTTGTTGTCACGAACTGAACAATCACATCTCTGGGTAATTGCTTTCTCTTGGCATAAGCTGAGTTTACTCTGTAAATCAAATCAAAGTCTGAATCCAAATCTCCAACATCTTCCCCTACATAAGTTGTCAATGTATTGATTACTAGAGCCCGTAGATCCTGATCTTCCTCCTCTTCTATCCCTCTCAATCTCAGATGATTCTGAGTAGCTCTATATTCCATCATGGACTCCAGTCTTGTATTTTCTAACAGGGTTTTTTTAACCTTCTGTTCCATTTCTTCAGATTTTGTCACCAGGCTTTTGACCTCTTTCTTAACTTCTTCTGTATCTTTTTTAATCCCTGACACTTCTGTTAGTACCAGTTCTTTCAGTTCTTCCATATTTTTTTCTGTACTTGGACTTCCACTTGTTCTATTTGCTCCAGTTGTATTTGCAGCTGTTGTTGCAATTGTTGTTGCAGCTGTGATTCTATTTGTTTTCCAAGATTCTGCACCACTTCGGTCATCCATTTTTCCATCGCTTCCATAGCCGCTTGCCACTCTTTTTTTCCTTTGCAGTCATTCTTGGACTAGGTGATGAAGCAGCTCTAGGTCTTGACCTCAAATCCGTCTTGAAAGCGACTTCAGTGCTAATCAATCTTTATATTAGCAATCTTCAAGCCGAATCGCCACCTTTATAACTTGTATCAGCGCTTTTTCGGCTTAAAAATAACATTTTAAAATTTAGTCCTCCTCAAAATGTCGGGTGCAATTTCTCTATGATTTTCCGGCTAGAGTAGGCTCCTTCGAGACTTCCTGTTTATCTGTCCGTCTCTGTAATCCAACTTCCGGTAAAGGTGGTGTCACACATTCAAACGTCCGTCTATTTCCGGCACAGCAACCTCTAAAACGTCCACTCTAGCCTACTTCCTGTATCATAGAGTCACAGTTAGTTTCGTTTCTGCTACGTAAAGTTTAGACTTGACTGACCACAGGAATGCAAAACAAAGTCACTTTTCAGCCGTTTTCTCTAAAGGAAAGCTTTCGTTTTACTTTTAAATCAAGCGGAATAGTTCATTAAAGGTTTCTACACTTATCCGTACGATTCAATTTCGCGTTCTTCTTTAAACCAGTAAGCGCTTATTCGTTTGTTACCTTGCTTGTAATCTCGGGGTTTCGCGGTGCTTCTTCTGTAATCGATGTTGAACTTGATGTTAAAGAGATCGATAGATGGCGAATTTATGCTGAATTCTCAGCCCAGCTGGTATCTGTAGTGCTGATTTGCAACTGCCCTCTTCACGGAAGGAGATCAAAGTGTAAACAAGCTTCCTCCGAAGCTTATCCACACCGATCTCAACTCCCCCTCAGGCTTGGCTGCTTGTTTGCCACCCCCCCGCCTGGGGAGTGCTGTGCTGGGCCAGATGAAGCCCAGACTGTCGTCAGATACCTCAGTACACTCTGCACAACTCGCAAAGTGTGTCAATTCGCCATTTTACTCCGACCGGAAGCCAGATGCTGTGAAAGTCTTTGACAGAGTGGAACCAGTTTATTTGTAAGAACTTCTTAAGGTAATGGAATTCGGCCCTATATTTAGACAAACAATTCAAACTTTATAGCACAAGCCAACAGCCCAAATATGTGTGAACCATTTTAGGTCAGATGAGTTATTGTTAACGAGGGGCACCAGACAAGGGTGCCCTCTCTCACCTCTCACTGGGGTGGACGGTGGAGCTGAGGTGATCTGCGGAAAAGGTCTTCCAGCGGCTGTCTTGGCTGGAGTCTGCTTGGGCTCTGCCTCTGGAGTGGTGGTCTCACTGCTGGGCTTGACTGTGTCGCTAACTGGCTCCCTGACGCTGTCTCCATCTTCCGTAGGTTCCAGTGGTATTACTCGGCAGCGGATCTGGTCCATGTGTCTGTGAAGCCTTTGGCCGTCTTTGGTAGATACCTCATATGATAGGGGTCCCTTCATGTGAATTACTCATGCCGGTATCCATGGTGGGCCCTGGGTCCGTGAACTCGCATCCGCTGGTGATGTGGTGGAGATCAGTGAGGAACTCTGCAATGGACTCACTGGACTTCTGTGTTCTTGCAATGACATCCATGCAATCTGCCTATTTAGACGGTTTGGACGCATGGTAGTTGTTGAGCACCGTGATGATTTCGTCGTAGGTGGCTGTCTCGAGGGTCTTCAGAACCATAAAGCTCATGGCTAGCCGGATGGTGGTGACCCCACGCATACTCACTAGCCAGGATTTCTTAGGCTCGTTGTCTGTCACCTTCTGTAATTTGAGGAAGTGCGTGAGCTGAGCTACCCAGGCCTCCCAGAACTCGGGGTGGTTTGGGTCGAACGAGGTCAGCTGCTGTCCTGGAACTGCAGAAGCCATGACAAGGAGTGGTGGCGGCGGCGATGCAGGAACCTGAGACGTCAGTGCGGAGGTTGTGAACTGCAATTTGCTGGCTGGAGCAGTGCATGGCGGGAGGCTCTTGGGGTTCTCCGTGGTGCCAGTTGCTGTGCTCGGGAGTGGTGGAGTCAGGCGAGTTTAACAGGATCTCATCCTCATTGCCAGTAAAATGGACTGGAAGCAGCAGCTCAGCATAGTGATTCAATCAGCTCTTTATTAGGTTACATCAGAAGAAGCCTGCAGAGGCTGGCTGCAAGCTGCCCTTTATTCCTGAACTCACCACATCCAAACCATACCCAGCACACACCCCAAACACCATGATAGGTTCTATTTACAAGTCCATAGTCCTGATTGGGCTACTTTAGGATCCAGGCGAGCCCATTGGTCCGCCCTTGGATTCGCAGTCTCTATTTTTCTCTCGAACGAAGCTCTGGCCCTTTTCAGACCGCATGGTTAGCAATGTAGCAGTAGCCATCTTATCTCAATACATTACAGAACCCCTCTATTTGGACCTGGACCTGGATCTTTGGGGCAGAGGACTGGCTCGGAAGCTTCAGTACTTGTTTGGCTGGGTCGGCTGCGAGGAGGTAGAGCTCTTCCTTGGATTTGTCTTCCTCATAGTGAGTGGCTGCTTTTTGGTGGTGCTGTGGTAGCACTGACTGGGCTTTGGACCCCAGGAATGGCAGGCTCTTGCAATGTGCCCCAAGCGGCCAAAACTGTGGCACTTGGTGTCCTGGAATCGGCAGGTTTTCTGGTCGTGCTTATTCCCACAACTCGCGCATTCCTGGCAATCCAGCTTGTGGAGGGGAATGGAGCGAGTTGCTGGCGCTGGATCCCAAGGTCTGGTGGATTGCTGAGTGTGGTGGACTTCCTCCTGGTCTGATTCGACCTGGTCGAGGTTCGCCTGGTGCGTGGCAGTCATGGTTGATGGATGGCTCCTCTCCCAGGCGGTGGCAGTGGATAGAGTGGATGCAAGGGAGCATTTTTCTTCCTTGAGGATCCACCGTCAGAACTTCTCATCACTCAGGCCGGATACAAGTCTGTCACGGAGGACCATGTCAAGTTGGGGCCCAAAGGTGCAGTCTGAGGTGAGCTGGTGGAGTTTGGCCAGGTATGCGGTGACCAACTTCCACGGTTGTTGTTGCTGGGAGTGGAAAGCCACGTGGCGCGCGATCTCTGATGGCTGGGGAACAAAGTGGGCCTGGAACTTCTCGGTTATGTCCTTGAACGAGGCATCGGCCAGCTTGGTTGGGAAAAGCAGGTTGCGAGCTAGCTCCACTGTGGCGGGACTGAGGAGCTGATGAGACCTCTTTTTCTTTCCTCATTGGTGACCTCGTAAAAGATCAAGATGGACTGGAGTCCCTCGACCCAGGCTTCCCAGTGCTGCAGGCGAACATGGTCAAATGGAGGGATTGTTGTGTAGTGGGTTCGATGCATGAAGAACCAGGACACAGCATGATTGTTAGCTCATAGTTTACTAGCACACTCAACAGAACAAAGAATACCTGCCAGACGGCCAACTATATACAATCCCCGTGGACCACCCACAGGTCCCATTGGAGCGTTTAAACTTCCTGCCAATGTTCCTATTGGTGCCCGCATGAGGTTTCAGGATCCTAGTCCTTATTGTTCTCTGAGAGTCAAGCGCTGCTGTAAGTCACTGGCACCTAGTGGCGGTCAGCGGACATAACACAAAGGGTCTGGGAATTTTCAGTTTAGACAAAAGATGACTATGGGGGGACATGACAGAGGTTTATCAAGTTATGTATGGGTTGGAGAGAGTTGATAAAGAGAACTTTATCTCCCTCTCTCAAAATATTAGAACCTGAGGGCATCCACTGAAGCTGGTGGGCTGTAGATTCAGGATGGACAAAAGGAAATACTTCCTTACACAATGAGTGATTAAAATGTGGAATGTAATGATGGCCAAAGACATAGACAGTTTTAAAAGGGGGATTAGACAGATTCATGGAAGGTTGGCCTATCACTGGTTACTAACTCTGGTGACTAAAGGAAACCTCCACATGCAGAGGAGACAAATTTCTGAATCCCAGAGCCAGGAGGCAACACTAGGTGAAGACCTTGGCCTCTATGCCCTGTTTGGTGTACTGGTTAGGAGTGCAGACTCTAATCTGGGAGATCTGGGTTTGATTCCCAACTCCTCCACCTGCAGCTGGTGGTGTAACCTTGGGTCAGTTACAAGTTCTTTCAGAGCTGTTCTCTCACAAGGGGAGAGGAGGGGAAAGGAGGGGAAGGGAAGGGAAAGGAGATTGTAAGCTGCTCTGAGACTCCTTCAGGTAGTAAAGGGTGGGGTATAAGAACATAAGAACATAAGAGAAGCCAATGTTGGATCAGACCAATGGCCCATCTAGTCCAGTACTGTCCCACAGTGGCCAAAAATACCAGGTGCCATCAGGAGATCCAGCACTGGGGCCAAGACACTAGAAATCCTCCCACTGTTGCCCCCCCCAGCACCAAGAATACAGAGCATCCCTTGCCCCAGCCTGAGAGTTCCTATCTATACCTTGTGGCTAATAGCCACTGATGGACTTCTGCTCCATTTTTGTTGTTCAGTTGCACCTCTTTGTGACCCCATGGACCACAACATGCCAGGCCCTCCTGTCTTCCATCGTGCTCCGGAGTTTGCTTAATTTCATGTTCGTTGCCTTGATAACACTGTCTAATCATCTCATCCTTTGCTGTCTCCTCCTTTTTTGACCTTCAATCTTTCCCAGCATCAGGGTCTTCTCCAGTGAGTGCTCCCTTCTCATTTGGTGGCCAAAGTATTTGAGCTTCAGCTTCAGTATCTGGCCTTCCAGGGAACAGTTAGGGTTGATTTCTTTTAGGATTGACTGATCTGATTTCCTTGTAGTCCAGGGGACTCTCAAGTCTTCTCCAGCACCATAACTCAAAAGAATCTATTCTTCGTCACTCGGCCTTCCTTACAGTCCAACTCTCTCAGCCATACAGTACTACTGGGAATACCATTGCTTTAACCATATGGACTTTTGTTGGTAGGGTGATGTCTCTAGTTTTTAATATGCTGCCTAGGTTTGCCATCGCTTTCTTCCCAAGGAGCAGGAGTCTTTTAATTTAATGTTTGCAGTCACCGTCTGCAGTGATCTTAGATCCTAGGAACGTGAAGTCTGTCACTGCTTTCACTAGTTCGCCTTCTATTTTCCAAGAAGTGATGCGGACGGATGCCATGATTGTAGTTTTCTTGATGTTGAGTTTCAAGCCAACCTTTGTGCTCTTCTCTTTTACCATCAGCAAGAGGCTCTTTAGGTCCTCTTCACTTTCTGCCATTAGAGTGGTATCATCTGCATATCTGAGGTTGTTGATGTTTTCCCCAGCAATCTTAATTCCGGCTTCTGAATCATCCAGGCTGGCATTTTGCACGATGTACTCTGCATATAAATTAAATAAGCAAGGGGACAATATACATTCTTGTCATACTCCTTTTCCGATGCTAAACCAAACAGTTGTTCCATATCTTGTTCTAACTGTTGCTTCTTGACCCTTATACAGGTTTCTCAAGAGACATTCCCATCTCTTTAAGGACTTGCCATAGTTTGTTGTGATCCACACAATCAAAGGCTTTAGCATAGTCAATGAAGCAGAAATAGATGTTTTTCTGGTACTCTCTTGCTTTCTTCATAATCCAGTGAATGTTGGCAATTTGATCTCTAGTTTCTCTACCTCTTCGAAACCCAGCTTGTACTTCTGGCAGTTCTCTATCCACATACTGCTGAAGCCTAGCTTGTAGGATCTTTAGCATGACCTTGCTAGCGTGTGAAATGAGTGCGATTGTGCGATAGTTTGAACATTCCTTGGCATTGCCCTTCTTTGGGATTGGAATGTATACTGACCTTTTCCAATTCTGTGGCCACTGTTGTGTTTTCCAAATTTGCTGGCAAATTGAGTGCAGCACTTCAACAGCATCATCTTTTAAGTCTTTGAATAGCTCAGCTGGGATACTATCACCTTCGTTAGCTTTGTTGTTAGTAATGCTTTCTAAGGCCCATTTGACTTCACATTCCAGGATGTCTGGCTCAAGGTTAGTGATTACACCATCGTGGTTGTCAAGGACATTGAGGTCCTTCTTGTATACTTCTTCTGTGTATTCTTGCCATCTTTTCCTAATCTCTTCTGCTTCTGTCAGGCCCCTACCGTTTTTGTCCTTTATCATGGCCACCTTTGCATGGAAAAATCCCTTGATTTTTCCAATTTTCTTGAAGAAATCTCTAGTCCTTCCCATTCTATTGTTTTCTTCTATTACTTTGCATTGTTCATTCAGGAAAGCCTCCTTATCTCTCCTTGCTGTTCTCTCGAAATCTGTGAATTCCATGTGTTAATCACTCTTTAGGTGAAGAAGTACTTCCTTTTATCTGTTCTAACTCAACTGTTCAGCAATTTCATTGAGTGCCCACGAGTTCTTGTAGTGTGAGAAAGGGAGAAAAGTACTTCTTTCTCAACCTGCTCTATCCCATGCATAATCTTATAAACCTCGATCATGTCACCCCTCAGCCATCGCTTTTATCTTTCTAGTTGCACTTTTCTGCACTTTTTCCAATGCTATAATATCCTTTTTGAAGAGTGATGGCCAGAACTGTACACAGTACCCCAAATGAGGTCGCACCATTGATTTATACAGGGGCATGATTATACTGGCTGATTTGTTTTCAATTCCTTCCTAATAATCCCCAGCATAGCGTTGGCCTTTTTTATTGCAGTGGCACACTGTCTCAACATTTTCATTGAGTTATCTACTATGACTCCAAGATCTCTCTCTTGGTCAGTCTCTGCCAGTTCAAACCCCGTCAACATGTATTTATATTTAGGATTTTTGGCTCCAATGTGCATTACTTTGCACTTGGCCACATGAATCCCATTTGCCACGTTGACGCCCACTTGCCCATCCTTGACAGATCCCTTTGGAGTGCCTCACAATGCTCCCTGGTTCTCACCACCCTGAATAACTTCATGTCATCTGCAAATTGAGCCACTTCACTGCTTGCTCCCAACTCAAAATCATTAATAAACAAGTTAAAAAGCACTCTGTGGCCACAGATGTGATGAGTGACTTGATAAGTTTTGGGTGACCCCACATAATAGTCATGAGGATCCATGAAGATCAGTGCCTTGGAACTATGTTTTTGCAACATGGCAGTGCCACAGAGTGGAGGATGCATGATTTTGATTGTGCTGCCTTTAGTTCAAGATATGCTCAACAATATGATGGTGGTTTTATATTATTTCAGTATAAAAATAAGATGCATTCATGAGGATCCATGCCTGGGATCCATGTTTTTGCACCATTGTAGCATCACAGAGTGCTAGATCTGAGTTTTTTTATGGTTCAGTTTGTGGACCTAGTTTTAACAAGTGACTTGATGCTGGATTTGCAGGAGTTCTGTTTTTAAAAAAACTGGAGGATCCATGAGGAATGTGGCTTTTACTTTTTACAGTCTGCAGGTTATTTGATTTGGAACTTTATATAGCAAGTGCTAATTCTATGAATGGCCAAACTGAATCACTGTCCTGCTTGCATCAGATCTCCCTGTTATCTTTTGAACACATCCTTCTCCCCTCTTCCATTTTATCCTCGCAAGGCCTTCCATGTCTTCTCCAGCAGGACCCTTTCTCTCACACACAAGAATCTGCTCTCGTCCCCCCCACCCCCCGAACTGCCGGAAAGGAAGAACCGCTGGCCGCAACTATTCCGTGCCATTTCCAACGGTCCCAGTCGATGACAGGAGCCGGAGGGCGTGGCAGCAACTTTGGAAGAAAGGCCTTTCCCCTGCCACCCAATAGCCGGGGCGCGAGACGCGCCGCAGGAGTAGGGGGTGTGGCTTTTCCTTCCCCCTCCCCCCCAACGGTCTGTTGGGGCTGCTCCTTTGCTCTGGAGATTTAACCGCCTTGACTCGGCTGTGCGTGACGCGGAAGGACTCTCGTTTGGAGGCTCTCTGTTCGTCCTTCTCAAGGTAAACCAACCTTTTGCCCCTTGTGGGTTTAGATGTTGTTCGTCTTATCGGTCTCACAGCTGCTCCAGTCTCTGGCCCGGAGTTAATTTCGCAGCACAAACTCGTGGCAGACTGGGGGGCGACGACCCTTGGTGTCTCGGCGGCGTTGGGAAAGATAAAACCCACATTCTAGCTTGTGGCCTCCTTCGCAGCCTTTGGTTGAAAGACCCCGCGTGCTGCTCTCTAAGGCTCGAGGTGTGTGTGTGTGTGGGAGCTCTTCTGACCTTTCTCTGCTTAGCCTTAAACAAGATAAGGGCCGCTGAATTGGATGGAAAACCAAGATGGGACTTGTGATGCCTTAAATAGGGGCATCTGTGACCTGGGTGAGTGGCCTCTCTGTCAGATTCAGGTCTTCATTTAGGGACGCAGTGGTCAGAGGATCTGGGAGACCGGGTTTGAATGCCCCCCCCCCATGAACTTGAGTCAGTTCCTCTCAGCCTAGCTTACCTCACAGCATAAACTGGAGTAGAGGAGATGTAATCTGCTTTGGGTCCACACTGGGGATAAAGATGGGGTGCAAATGAAGTAAATAATTAAACCTATATCTTTGCACTTTATCTGTGTATATACACACATGAATATAAAAAGGGAAACTTGGTTTTGGTTGTCTTGTACGTTTCATACCCTTTTGGCCCACCTATCTACATGCAGGCCCCAAAAGGCTTTGAAATGTAACAGCAGAAAGTTTCCAGTTTTGTCTTTATGTGTGTGATTTTTATACACAATATGACACACAAACAGAAAATGAAGTCCATAGTCAAGCACCTCAGATGTACTAATACTGTATTAGAGAAAGATCAGTGCCTATATGAAATGTTAGCTTCTGAAAGTCAAGAAACGGTTTCCAAGTTTTTGCAAAAACTGATCTGGATTGTTTGCTACCTTTCAGTTTTTAATTTATTTACTTCATTTCTACCCTGCCTTTCTCCCCAATGGTACCCCAAAGCAGCTTGCACCCTTCTCTTAATAAAAACACATAAACAACATGGGAACCAGGGAAGAGGGCCACGACTGAGGAGTCAGCCTGTCCTGAAGGGAGTTGCACTCCACTTGAAGGAGCAGGTTCCTAGCTTGAGGTGCTGCTGGATTCTGGCCTATGGTTGAAGGTGCAGGTATTCTCTATGGTATATAGCACATATTACTAGCTTTGACTGCTCTACCAGCTACAGTCATTCCTTGAAAAACATGATCTGGCCGCAATGATTCATGGACTTACCATATTTGGGTTAGATTACTGTAATGTACTTTATGTGAGGCAGCCTTTGTAAACCTCTGCTGGCCCAAAACACAACAGCAGAGCTTACTATCAAGGGCAGGAAAGATGAGTTTGTATCAAGATGCATGAAACATTATTTTAAATTTAATAAAAAGTAAAGAAAAAGATGCATGAAAGATTATATTTGTAAATACATACATACAGCTGTACATACACATCATGCATGCATTAGCATTCTTATGTGTGCACACAACCTCTGCTGAGGGTCAGGGTAGACAAGTTGTTATGAACAGAGTCTAGAAGATCTGGCATTCCAAAATCTCCCTATATTATAAAAGCGTTTTGGTGGAGGCACTCAGGGCCAGCTTGAGGGGTCTCTGCGCCCTAGGCGGGCACAGATGCCAACCTCCCAGTGGGGCCTGTGGACACCCACCATGCCGCCCCCGCCTCCTCTCCCCCCAGGGGGGAGGGTGGGTGAGCCGCAAGCCAGGGAAGAAGCGGGGGTTAAAACCCAGCGTCAGCTTGCCTGGGTGCTCCGCAGCTGCGGGGCACCCAGGCAAGCCCCTTCCCTCCCAGCGCCGGCTTGCCTGGGTGCTCCGCAGATGTGGGGCGCCCAGGCAAGCCAGGGAAGAGGCGGGGGTTCTAACCCCCGCCCCTTCCCTCCCAGCGCTGGCTTGCCTGGGTGCTCTGCAGCTGCAGGGCACCCAGGCAAGCCCCTTCCCTCCCAGCGCCGGCTTGCCTGGGTGCTCCGCAGATGTGGGGCGCCCAGGCAAGACAGGGAAGAGGCGGGGGTTCTAACCCCCGCCCCTTCCCTCCCAGCGCTGGCTTGTCTGGGTGCTCCGCAGCTGTGGGGCGTCCAGGCAAACCAGGGAAGGGGCGGGGTTTTTAACCCCCACCCCTTCCCTCCCAGTGCCAGGCAAGCCAGGGAAGAGGCGGGGGGTTTTAATTCCCGCCCCTTCCCTCCCAGAGCCGGCTTCTCGAGGGGGGAGGGGGAGGGCAGGCAAGCTCCACCGCTGCCTCCTGCGCCCCGCTGGGGCGCTCTTCACAGGAGGTGGTGGTGACAGGGGGCTTTTCATGGAGGGTGGAGTGCAGTTTGGCGCCCCTTTGGCCGGCACACTCTAGGCGAGCCTAGCGGGCAAGCCGGCCCTGGTGGCACTCTTCAGAACATTTCACACACTCTGGAATCGGTTGGTGCTCTGGTGTGCCACTCATAGGGCGTCTGTCTCCACTGGCTGCGTTGCTGCCTCCCTTGGCATGGTCCTGCCCACAGAGGTGGCACCCGGCATCTTGGCCCCACTCTCCTTGGAGTGGCCAGTGGGATAGACAGTCCAGTGGCCGGGGACCTGAGCCCGATTGTGCCGCGGCGGTGGCGGTCGTCCTCGGCGCAGCACAGGTAGCCAGCTGGCCTATGTGTGACCGGCCCAAGGATGGGACAGCCGCTCTAGCGAGGGGGGGTGCCCAATCCTGCCACTGTCCTCACCCGAGCCTGGCCACAGGTGGCTGGCTGGGCTGTACCCGGACAATGGACATGCCAGGCACTCCAGCACAGGGGAGTGGGCCTCGGGTCGAGCCCGGTCCTGCTGCCGCCCCTGCCACCATCCGAGCCCCACTACTGGCAGCTGGCAGTGTGCGCCGACTTCTGCTCACTGTGCTCGGAGCTGATGCAAGGCACAGATGGGCCCGCCTCACCTCAGCCTGCTGCCTCTGGCCCCGGCTCGAGCCACTGTGGCCTCCACCCCTGCCTTCTTCCTTGCAAGACTCTGGACGCCGGCTCCTCTCGTGGCTGCCCCATCCAGCAAGGAGCCGAAAGTGCTGCGCTTCGTCTGGCCTCCTCTCTGCTGCCACGGTTGTCACCGCCACACTGCCCCCAAGCCATGTCCCCTGCTGCCCTCTGAGGGTGCTTACCGGGCAAGGGGAAGTTGGCCCGGCTGCCTCACAAGCCCCACCAGAGCCCTGTGTGAGGGGGCAGAAGATGGTGCCCTCCACCCAGACCACTCTGCAGACGGTCCAGTATGCCCCCCCCCACAAGCCCTCACTGCTGCAGAGCTGCCACCATGCCAACCACCTTCTGCTTGCTGGCCCAGCTGCTGCTCTACTCACTGGGGGTCAGGACGCCGCTGCCCCTTCTTCGGGAGAGGTTGGCACACAGAGGGGCCGGGTGAGCTACTGCCTGCCCCCGGCTTTGGAGAGGAACGGCCCTGTGTCCAGCGCTGGCCTGCTCAGGGCGCTTGGGTGGTGCTTCATTGGGGGGGCCCTGATCCCACGCCCTCTTACTAGAGCCCATTGCCTTTCATTGCACAACAGGCCTGATTCCTAGTATAGGCATATTGCACTGCAGAGCACAAATGAAAACAACATCCAGAGCAAACAGTCCAACCAGGGAAGGTGTATATGACACTCAACTGCTGGCAAATTGGTAAAGTAAGATGACTAGAGGGACTAATAATTTCTGTTGTGAGTTGAAGTATTCCTAGTCTCTACTGAGCCCTGGTTTGATAGTGTCGAATTAGCTTGTGGCAGAACACGCCTGCTCAGGCCTGCAGGCCTTGTTTTCGCCCTACCCTCCTAGGGGTTCCCAACTCCTTGGAGGGACTTTTTCTAGGGCAGGGGTGTTGAACATGTGGCCTGGGGGCCGGATCAGGCCCCTGGAGGGCTTCTATCAGGCCTGCAGTGGAACTGGCCATCTCCTGCTTCCAGTTCTGCTGCTGCTGCTGCATCATAGCTTGCTTCGCCAGACTCTCTTAATCATGCAGCCATTTCATGTTTTAACCTGGGTCCTAGACTCAGAACTCTGAGCGTGAGATTTCTGTGGTGAATGTCAAGAAATCAAAAGTAGTTTGCAGCTTACAGAGCTAATGTTTTAAGCAAGTAAAAAAACCTTTGTGTTTGTGTCCTTTTTAAAGTTTATATCTCTGCTACCTGGCATTACATTTTATGACACACATGGCCTGGCCCAACAAGGTTTCATTTATGTCACATCCGGCCCTCATAACAAATGAATTTGACACCCCTGCTTCCCATAGAAAAGGGGGAAAAAACTTTTAAAATGCCACGTGGAGGTTTGCCGCTTTCCAGCCTTCCAGGAGAACCTGCATTTCATCTTATAGCTCATGAATTCCCATGTAAATTTAATAACATGTCTCCCCTCTCCCCCATTCCAGTTCAGTCCAGAAGATTCTCTAGAGATAGTCTTGAATCTCTGAAATGTCTGAAAATCTGGAGACGTTCTGGTTGTAATTCAACTATGGCTACCTTTGGGGGCACACTAAATGGAACCTCTAGCTCTAACAGTGCAGAAGGTAAGTTTTCATTTTGACTCCATCCTATTTATATCCTTTGTTACAGTTGACAGTCATGTTGCTGTCTTCCTACATAGAGCCAGAAAGACTGTGGATGTCTTACAGCTCAACTTTATTCAGAGTTGTGCTACTCTAACTCCAGTGATTTCAGTGAATAACTCTGGAGTAGTTATTGGAATAATTCTGCATAGGATTGCACTGTAAACTAGTACCTTCAAGTATCTTTCATTTTCTAAGCTTTCAGTTTCCCAGCTAGTGATCAACTAATTCTTTTTACAGACAGTCCTTGAGGTTTATTTTAACTGAACTTAAGTTCTCTCTTGATGTTGTTTAGTGTCTAGTTGGCTGTTGAGTAATTGGCTGTAGAAAAATCATCCTTGGGGTAACTCTTTTGCATGTCTAGGAACTGGACATGCCATTTCAGTGTAGAGTATAGAACTGTTCTGCATATATTTTCCCTGTAGAGCTACTGCAGTACGCTTACACTGGTAGCAAAAACACTGTATGAAGCTGCCCTGTATTGCCACTCTTTAATTCTGTCAAGCTCCAAGTGGGAGTAGTAAGGTATTCTTAACTGACTGAGGTGTGTTCTTTCCAGTGCACATATTCCCTGGGCATGTCCCAGTGGCTTTAATTAAAGGGCAGAATGCTGTGTTTTTTGGTTCTCCAGAATGTATCAGGTCTTTCCTAGCTGTTCTATCATAATAATTAGAAATGCTAGGAACCTGAGGTGGGGCCTCACCCATGGAGATGTGCACTCTTGTCACTATTACAGCTTTGTTCTAGGTACAGCTATGCCAAGTCTCTTATTTCTTACCCACACCGGAAATGCCCTTTATCTCTTTGTGTAACTTGCTCATGAAACTTAACAGTGCTGTCACATATAAATTATATGTTCTCGAAGGAGTTTTAGGTTCACTGGCTCTTTGACTATTTTTACCATATGTTGGTATCTTGTCTACATAGACTTGGACTAGGTTATGTGGTAGCCTCATTCCTATGATGGACAAATTTGAGTCCTATGTTCCTTCTCATACTGGCAAATGGGTATAACTGACGTGTTGATATGAGCTCATTGCCCTAAAATAAGTGATACCCCAGACTTTAAATTGATTTTCTACTGTCTTTATCTTGCATAAGAAGCAGAAATTCATGTAGTCATAAATTTTTTGGAAAGGAAGGAAAATTGGTAGAAAATAAGGTGTCCTACTGCTTGGTTAAGCTGCTGTTGTTTCTTTGTATTGAAACCTGAGAGTTGCTAAGAATAACTTCACACTTCATCTAGTCTGATCTGGTGTTTCATCGTCAGGATTTTCAGTATTCTGCTCTGCTGTATTCTGTATGCTTGTTGGGAGGGACCTGAAGCTGATTTTGGAGGAATTTTAATGCCAAACAGGACAGCAGATGTTTCATTTTCCTAGGAAGCATTCCATTCTTTTGCTTCTTGGGGCTGCATCCAACTTTACTTACAATTCTGGCAGCAAGTGAATTGCAGGGCTCAGAACTGAAATGTAACCAAGAGCTCAACTCCTGGTTCTTGAGTAAGTCTCAGTATTTATTTTCTAAAGTCAACTTCAAGACTTGTATAGGAACAACTAGAAAGATACACTTTGTTATGTGATCTGATTTTGATCAAATGAAGATAATCTGGTTGTGTGTCTGAATTCAGTTGTTATCAGAAAATACTTTGCATGTTAGGAGACAGAAAGCTTTGTTGGCACATGGCCTTTCCTTCTTTTTGAAAGTACTGCTAGGACATGCAAATCTTCCAGTTCACCAAATGTACAGAAGAGTCAAAGCAAAAGGCAGACTTGTGCAGAAAGAAAACAATCCTGATTGTAACATTCCTCTATCTTTCTTTCCACAGCATTCTGCAATTCCAATGACAGTTCCTCCTTTCAGCCCATCAAAACCCAGGTAGCCATTCCTACAGCTCATGTCATGCCTTCCATGCTGGAGAGCCCTCCCTACAAGCCCTGTATTGTGGGCAAATCAAGAACATCTCTTGCTGGCCTGACTTCCTTCCTGCCTGGCCCTTCAGGTGACATGGCAGGGCTGGTGACAAACTGTAACGTTTCGAGGCACTCCCAGGCATTTCCCAGGGGCCATCTTCCTGTGTACCAGGCTTCATTGGAAAATGGTTTTGATAGATCCTTGTTCCCTTCATCTGATCAAGCAAGGACAGAAGATGCTGAGAAATCTGGCAGGCTTGCTGCTGAACACACTTTTAACCATTCTGCAGTTCTGGAAGGGCAGTCTGATGGTCCTTGGACCCAGCTTCAAATGTGTAATGCTGATCTAGAAAAAGAGCCACCTAGAGTGCAGCTTGATTCTAAGCCTACAACTGAGGCCAGCAAAATTTCTGAAAAGCAGCTCTCCTTGGGGCCTAATCCTGCCATTACATATTCCAGTTTAACAGCTGCTCAGTCTCAAGTGTGGACACAGCAAACCTGTACACTACATTCACATGAGAACTGTGCATTCAGTGCCTGGAAACAGCATCTGGACCGGGTTCGACTGCAGCTAGATCAGATGCAGGTAGAAAGCCCCATTAAAACGGTCTATGTTAGCTGAATCTTGCCTATATATAAATAGCTGCTTGCATCAGAATATTATTATCCACAGTTGCATTTGGTTTTGATTTTTAGTTGTCTTAAATATATTGTGTAGAGTAGCCTATTTTTAATTGCAGTTCTTTTCCCATTAAACAGTTGCCTGCCCTGAACCCTTCTGGAGACTGCATGATAAAAATGGAAATATACATATGGTTGTCATTGTCTAAACTGCTGTATTTTTTCACACCTGTTCACTCTTAGCATGTTGCTTCTATTAATGCTTAGTGAGGAGGATGAGAGTGCTATCTATGTATATAACACTTCACAGGGATTTCAGGGGAGATCTGGAGGAAGTGCACAATGCTACTTACAGATATTTAGAGTCCAGGCATTATGGGCAGCAAGGGAGACTAGGCAGACAAGAAGAGATCTTGTGAATTTTCTCTCCACCCATTGCTGCTTTCTACTTCTCCCCTGCCCTTAAAAAAACCCAAAAACCTTATGTGTGGTATAGCAGCAGCCATGATCTTGTGACATCTTAGTTTCTTTTTTTAAAATGTTATGGTGTGTAGAAACATTTCTTCCATGCCATGCCCCATCGTGCTCCTTACTTGATCTGCATAGTGGGCCCAAGTTCAGAATTAGATACTTTATTGTTCCATTATGTGCTTATTTAAATTTAAATTTGGAGGAATCCCAAACTAAGCACTTTGGAAGGAGAATCTTTGCAAGGCCTGAACAGGAACTGTAATTGTAATGATTTCTTATTTTGGTGGTGTGTGTTTCTTTAAATGTTTATCGTGACTGCAGTAATGTAAGGAGAGTGATAGAGGGAGATAAGTCTGATGTGATTGGCTGATAACTGAGAGTGTAGGAGGAGAGATGTCTCTGAGATGATTCTGTGTTCTTGAAGAGACGAGTGTGGAGAGTGTGTGTGAGTCTGACAGAGGAAGCATATAGCCTGTGTGGTTATGAGAGAGAAAATTCAGCCTGTGTGGTTATAAGAGCAAGAGTGTTCAGCCTATGTGGCTATATATGAGAGAGGTTAGACTGAGTGTCTAAACCTGTCAGAGTGGAGTTTTGATGTATGAGAGACTGTTTGTGACGCCAAGCCTTGTCAGTTATATTTTCTTTCTTCAACAACAGTTCAAAAATACCCAGAAACCTATTTTGTTCTTTTATAAATAAATCATTGTTTGTTTAAACTTATCCTGGGGGGGCGGGGCGAGGCACCAACCAAGATGGCCACTCGCTAATGGAGCTCCGCTTTCCCCTTTCCCTAACAATTTCAAATACCACTTCATACCACTTTAAATCATCAATGCTTTATGGGGAAATCTGACCAAAAGCCTCCCCAAACACAACAGAGGCAATTGGAGACTGTAACAGAATGTTTTAACCTGGCTCCAAAAGAACAACAATCTCGCTTAACTGTTCAACAGAGAGACAAAATGGCTGATGACAGCTCTGGTAAGAAAAATCTACCTACAGATTTGGGAGCTAAAAATATATTAACAGAAATGAATAGCATGGAAAATAGACTAACTGAAATGGTGAAACAAATATTTGAACCGATCCAGGCACAACTCAATAATATTAAGCAAGCTTTAAAAGAAGTAGACCAAAAAGCAGAACTAGCAATGCAAGCTGTAGAACTGGCAGAGCATGAAATCAAATGTACGCAGCATGATGACAAATCAACTGAAAATAGGATCCTAGCATTAGAAATGTAAACAACACAATATAATCTAAAATTTAGAAGCTTTCCGGAAGGGGCTGAAGACCCTAAAGAAGTGCAAATATTTTTGGCACAATGGCTAGCCACAATACTGGAACTAGAGGAAAATGTAACTCCAGTAATCCTTAAAGCATATCGCTTGGGACAACACAATAAAAAAGCCCGGAGGAAACCCAGAGATATACTGGCTGCTTTTCAGGATGCGAGAACGAGGTGCAGGATCCTAATGGAAGCAAGAACAAAAAAAATTCTACTGTTCTCTGAAAGTAAAATAGAGGTTTTTCCAGACCTACCTCCTGCGAAGGTTACTTAAGCCTATAACTTCACAACTTCAAGAGTCTAACATAAGATATCGATGGTCTGCGGCAGCTAAACTACAAGTATGGCACAAAGAACCATTGCTGTGTGCTGCAGACTTATCCCCTGGACATTTACTTTTGGAATCCCTTGGCCTTTTGCAACATCCTATGGAGCTTGATAGGAGATTCTTCAAGAGGAAACTGGATTTGCAACTGACTCCTCACAAAAGCAATAAGTTTTTCACCAGATCTCCATCAATCTGAACAACACCACTAGTTCCTCTATATATTTGTTCGATGTGTTTTTCTCTTTCATATATATGTATATATTTAAATACCTACCTACTTAGAATATGCAATTAATATAGCACTTAAATTATCTTTAACATAATTTTATGCTCTTTATAATTGTTTGGGGAGAGGGGAGGGGGAAATCTAATCACATCAGCTCCATTTAAATTTATAATTTTAGTATTTCATAAGTTATAGTGCATATTTACAAGAACCTTAAAGTACAGAAGTAAGACTTTTTTCTTACTTTCTCTCTCACAGGATGGGAGGGAGCAATAAGGTGTTTTATTGTTTGGTGATAGTTAATTTATATCTTGAATTTTTATTGTTTAATACATTAAAAGTTGTTAAAGTTTAAAGTTTAAAATTTTAAATTCTTTGTTAGCATAAGAAACTGTTTTGAATATTTTATAGGGTTAATTAAGGGGGATAGGGAAGGGGGTGTTATATAAAAGTCGTTAATAAAATCGGATTATAGTTAAAGTTAGATGCTGGTGTTTAAAATTGTTTGGAAAGCTCTGGTTGCATAGGTAAGAGTAATATAATTTAATTGACTATTTTTGACTAACTGTACCTTTTTGAACCAATTAAAATCTTTTGCTACTTTATACTATTGCTATACTTTTTATATAAGCATTATATCTAGACTTGGAAAAAACTGCTTCAGTAATTTTTAGTTTGATCATAGGCAGTGTTCCCTCTAAGCTGAGTTAGTGTGAGCTAGCTCACAGTTTTTTAGCCTCCAGCTCAGACATTTTTCTCTTAGCTCAGGAAGGATGGCTCCAGAGCAAACTAATTTCTGCAGTAACCAAATCGCTTGCTCACAACTTTAATGCCAGTAGCTCACAAAGTAGAATTTTTGCTCGCAAAACTCCACAGCTTAGAGGGAGTATTGATCATAGGAGCAGTTTTCTCTTTTTAGATAGATAGTTATTGATCAATAATATAAGTAAAGCTTATACCTGTATTAATAAGGTGTCTGTAAATGGCAAATCCACTAAAACTACTGACTTATAACGTTAGAGGTTTGAACAACTCTGTAAAGTTCAAATGTATTTACTCTTAAATAAATAGTGAACATCCCAATGTTGTATTTTTGCAAGAGACACACAACTCTCCCAAATCTCCAGTTTTATTAAATACAAATAAATTTAAATATCAATTTCAGGCGTATGGTATATCTAAAGCAAGAGGTGTTGCCATACATCTCAAATAATACTATTTTTTCTCTCATGAAAATCCTCAAAGACCCATTGGGAAGATATTTTTAGTGGGAAGAATTAATAATATAACCTTGACACTAGGGGCACTATATATCCCAAATTCTGATCAACATTATTAGATGTACTTGCAAACTTTAGAGGAGAAATCATTCTCGGGGGTGATTTAAACTACATTATAGATAAAATATTAGATAATTAAAGGAAAAAAGCAATAGGATGTTAAAAATAGATTCACTCCCTTAGCAAATACCTTGGGAAATTTCCCCTTAATGGAGTCTTGGAGGCAATTCCATAAAGGAGAACAGGACTACACATATTATTCTCAAAGACACAATGCATATAAACATATTGATTATGTTTTAATTTCCCCATCTTTAGTAAGCAAGGTACAACACACACAAACTGGTACTTTACAATAGTCAGATGATAACTGGTTAAGCTGTGAAATAGCTTTGAATATTGAACAAAAACAGAAAACCTGGATATTAAATAAATCTTTATTGAGAAATCAAATAATTGCAACCAAAATTGAAACAATCATTAAAAACTATTTTATAGAAAATACTGCAGATGACACATCTCCAGCAATCATCTGGGATGCATTTAAGCCGGTGCTAAGAGACCATTTGATTTCTAAAGCAGCATATCTGAAAAAACAGAAATTACAAAAGAGAAATCAATTAGTAATAGAAATAGATAAATTAGGCTGAACATAAACGAACAGGAAGCCCTAAAGCTTATATGAAACTTTTAAGTTTAAAGAGAGAGTTAGATTCCCGTGTTGCTTCATATATCCAACAAAATTTAATCTTTATGAAACAACACTCTTGGCAGAATACAGCTAAAGCCTTAAAAATCCTAACTAGAAGAGTTAAACAGAAAAACAAAGAGGGTACATTACAATTTGACTCAAAGAACATAGCTCAATCCTTTTTAGACTATTACAACTATATTACTCAACTAAAATAAAATTAGATAACATAAATACCTATCTTGAAAAACACTATAATAATATTAAACTTTCTGTAGAACATAAGCTAATAATGGAAACTATTGTTACTGAAACTGAAGTCTTATCTGCTATTTAAAACCTAAAAATAAATAAAGCCCCTTGCCCAGATGGCTTTGTTTCTGAAATTTATAAACAATATAAAGAACTTTTTGTAAAACCATTAGTTAACATTTGCAATTATATAATGCAAACTGGAACACTTCCACCATCTTGGACACAGGCATCCATCATTGTCTTACCCAAGTCGGGTAAAGACCCTACCTATATTACTTCCTACAGGCTGATATCCCTGCTAAATGCTGGTTTTAAGATTTTCACGTTCATTATGACAACCCGTTTAAATACACTTATAACACATTACATCCCTCGAGCAGGTTGGTTTTATGGCAAAGCGTGATTTGACAGATGGTACATAAGGGGCATTGAGTTTAATACATTATTGCAAGTTAAAACATCAAAAAGCAGTATGTGTGGCTTTGGATATTCAGAAAGCGTTTGACTCTGTCAGTTTTGATTATTTGAAATGTGTACTGCACTACATAGGATTTGGAGATAACTTTTTGTGAATAGCTAATACTATATACGATCAGCCAAAAGCATACCTAAAAATCAATAATAATATCTCTGAACAATTTACTTTGAAAAGAGGCACAAGACAGGGATGTCTCCTATCTCCAACATTATTGGCTTTGGTGATGGAACCATTGGTATCAAGAATAAAGACACACTCTGAGTTATTTGGCATACAATTTAATAATAGAGACTATAGAGCTTCATTGTTTGCAGATGATATTCTTTTGTTTCTTATACAATCTAACAACTCTTTATGCACGCTGCAACTAATCTCAGAGGAATTTAGTAAAATCAAGGCTACATATAAACATGACTAAATCTTCTGTTTACCCTATTAAGTTGGATGATACAACAATTGACCATCTTAAAAGATCTACACCTTTTAAGTGGGTTAAGACCTATATGACTTATCTAGGAATTATAATTCCACTGGATTTACAGAATCTACAAAAGTTAAATTATAATGCCCTAATTGAGGAACTTCAAAAACAATTTTATCAGTGGCATAAATTAAAACTTACATGGCATGATAGACTGAACATCATTAAAACTTATCTATTGCCAAAATTTATTTTTTAATTTAGAGCACTTCCATTATCCTAAAATTATCCTAAAAAGCAAATTGATAGCTGGCAAAAAATATTAGTTACATTTTTGGGGAGCTTACAAACGTCATAGAACTAACTCTACAATAAAAAATGTCTACTACCTCAAAATTTTCCTATAAGAACATAAGAGAAGCCAATGTTGGATTGGGCCAACAGCCCATCCAGTCCAACACACTGTGTCACACAGTGGCCAAAAATACCAGGTGTCATCAGGAGGTCCACCAGTGGGGCCAGGATACTAGAAGTCCTCCCACTGTTGTCCCTCCCCCAAGCACCAAGAATACTGAGCATCACTTGCTTCAGAGTCCCTATCTATACCTTGTGGCCAATAACCACCGATGGACCTCTGCTCCATACATTTATCTAATTTGCTCTTGAAGCCGTCCATGCTTGTAGCCACCATCACCTCCTGTGACAGTAAATTCCATGTGTTAATCACTCTTCGGGTGAAGAACTACTTCCCTTTATCCGTTCTAACCCGCTCAGCAACTTCATTGAGTGCCCACGAGTTCTTGTATTGTAAGAAAGGGAGAAAAGTACCTCTTTCTCAACCTGCTCTATCCCATGCATAATCTTATAAACCTCAATCATGTCACCCCTTAGCCATCATTTCGCTAAGCTAAAGAGTCCCAAGTGCTTTAACCTTTCCTCATAAGGAAAGTGTTCCAACCCTTTTATCATTCTAGCTGCTCTTTTCTGCACTTTTTTCAATGCTATAATATCCTTTTTAAGGTGTGGTGACCAGAACTGTACACAGTATTCCAAATGAGGTCGCACTGTTGATTTATATAGGGGTATTATAATACTGGCTGATTTGTTTTCAATACTCTTCCTAATAATCCCCAGCATAACATTGGCCTTTTTTATGGCAGTCACACACTGTCTTGACATTTTCAATGAGTTATCTACTACGACTCCAAGATCTCTCCCTTGGTCAGTCTCTGCCAGTTTGGACCGCATCAACATATATTTATAGTTAGGATTTTTGGCTCCAATGTGCATCACCTTGCACTTGGCCACACTGAACCCCATTTGCCATGTTGATGCCCAGTTGCCCATCCTCGACAGATCCTTTTGGAGTGGCTCACAATCCTCCCTGGTTTTCACCACCCTGAGCAACTTTGTGTTATCCGCAAATTTAGCCACTTCACTGCTTACTCCCAACTCCAAATCATTAATGAACAAGTTAAAAAGCATCGGACCGAGTACTGATCCCTGCAGTACCCCACTGCTTACCACCCTCCACTGAGAAAATTTCCCATTTACACTCTGTTTCCTATTAATTAGCCAGTTTTTGATCCACAAAAGGACTTGTTCTTTTATCCCATGATTTTTGAGCTTACTTAGGAGCCTTTGATAAGGAACTTTATCAAAAGCTTTCTGGAAGCCAAGGTAAAGAATATCTATTGGGTCCCCCTTGTCCACATGTTTGTTCATCCCCTCAAAGAACACTAACAGGTTAGTGAGACAAGATCTTCCCTTACAGAACCCATGCTAGTTTTTGTTCATCAATGTGCTTATTAATTCTTTCCTTAATAACAGTTTCCACCAGTTTACCCGGTATTGATGTCAGACTGACTGGCCTGTAATTTCCCGGATTGCCTTGGAACCCTTTTTAAAGATGGGAGTGACATTAGCTACCTTCCAGTCCTCAGGAATGGAGGCAGATTTTAATGAAAGATTACATATTAGATATGTTGATGCCATTAGATAATAATATTGAATACTGATTATATGAGAATTTGACTGTTAATTAAACTGTTGACTTATTATGCATTTTATGTATTTGTTACCTTACCTATTGTAAATTACGTTAATTAATAAAATTGTTATTTAAAAAAAACCTTATCCCAGCAATCAGAACAGTCCTTCCTCAGGGCCACATAGTACTCTGAAGCGCCCAGACACTGGGTCATTCTATCAAAATAGAGAGATTTGGAATTTTTAATTCCTGGTGGCAGCAGAAATTTACTAAGTTCATGTACACAGAGTGAGTTTTAAAGGAGAAACAGTCTCCCCAATGAGCAGGACGTCGCAGTAATACTATACAGAGTTATTCTAGTCTATACTGAGTGAATTCAACTGATGTAGACTGGAGTAACTGCATAGTGTGACTCATTTTCTTTATTTTTTAAAATCATCTTGCCATAAGATCCACACACCCTTTATAGCAGGAAACAATTTTTGTTCAGTGATATCAAGCAAAGGTTCTCATGAGTTTCATGTGACACACTGATCTAAAATCATTTGCTACTTTTTCTAAGTTGTACACAGAGCACTTGGATGTGAATCTGAAATAGCTGTATATGGGATGAGTCTTCTGTAAATCGGTAGGCTTAAAACAATGCTGAGTACGAAATAGCAATGATACTGCAACTGCCTTTGCAATCTGAACCTCATGCCTTGTCTGTCTGAATTTTGTGATTCCAGCTGCAAAATAAAGCTGCTCACCACCATCCTCTGGTGAACAGCACTTCAATGCACTCTCTTGATCCGACCCAGTTGGTTGGTATTGTGAATACAAATGAGAATCTGCTCAGGGAGAAGGAAATGCTCATTGACAGGTAGGAGACAGAAGCCTACAGTGTATCCCTTTGGATTTACTTATTTATTTAAAACACTTTTATGCCATCTTTCCACCTGATCAGGGTCCCCAAGGTGGTGAACATGAAAACATTAAAACAGTTGAACAATTAAATTTAATATTATAAAATAATTCAATAAAAACAAGTAAACATACAACATCAGAACCAGGGAGGAGGGTCAATAACCATTATTGAGGGCTTGCCAGATGAAACAAAAAAGTCATCACCTGCTGATGGTAGACACCAATAGAGGGAGATGGGAATCTTCCTGAGGAGGGATTTCCAAAGTTTTGGTGCTATGACCAAGAAAGCCCTTTCCATGATTTCATATTTGGAAAAATGTTTCTTCCTAAGAACACAGAATTATTTTCACTAAATCATTGACCATCTAGGGCAAATTAGGTGCCTGGTAATTTCCTTAGGTATAGAATGAGGGAGGAAACCAGCCATCCTTTTCAAAAAGGGGTGCTTCCTCCTTAGTCAAGACCAGAAAGTACATGAACGGGGAGCTGTCTGGCCTATTCTGTATGCCATGGGTTTGTGAACACCTAGTCTGGCTGTCACCTGACTTGGTATAGTGAAATTTTTGCTTTTAGAATTAGTTATTTGTCTCCAGGGTAGGTCGGTCGGTAGATAAGTCAAGGGGGAAGGAAGTAAAAAAAGATTCTTTTTCTCAAATCACCTCCCATTATTCCTATCCACCAACCTTGATTCCCATTTTTAGATTATAAACACAATTTAAAGTACTTTATTGAAAGCCCTTTACTAAAGGCAACTTTCTATCCTGTTTTCTGATATTCTATCAGTATAGATATATCAGAGTCTAAGTTTTGTAAATTTTATGTTGGGGGCCTTTCTGTTTTGAAGGCAGAGGCAGCACATTTCACAGCTGGAGCAGAAGGTACGAGAAAGTGAGCTGCAGGTCCACAGTGCTCTCTTTGGCCCTCCTGCCCCTTATGGAGACATCTACTTGCTTAGAATGCAGGTAAATGCAAACAAAAACTCTGTGAGTCATGTCCATTTTTCTTGCTGTGCTGGGGCACAGCAATGTGGCTGCTTCTAAGGGGCTGTATTTTCTGGAGGTGGGGACACTTGCAAGCTATTGTGTTTCAGTATATGCCTTTTGCAGGAGTTGCAGCAGGAGAATGTATTCTTGCGTGCACAGTTTACTGAAAAGACAGAATCACTGAGTAAGGAAAAGATTGAACTGGAGAGGAAACTGGCCACTTCAGAAGCAGGTGAAAAGCAGATCCAGGAGTCTCACAGGGAGACAGTACAGAAGTATACAGCAGAGCTGAAGAAGCAAGAAGAGAGGGTAGGTTGTATAAGCTAACCATGCTAGAAGACTCCTCTGGTTTCTATTTAAGATCCTTGCTGAAGGAAGGAAAATGCCTTTTTGCAAACCTTTCCACACATGGAGGGTAAACACAGTGTTTTAATTTAGGGTAGTAAGAAACTGCAACGTTACTGAAAGCCTGCCTGCATTTGCCCCCAGCAGATTAACAAGCTCTTTTGGGTGTGAAGTAGGGGATAGCTGCTTTGGGCACTTTATTTTGTATTATACTTGGTGCTTTGGCCACTGTACCTACAAGAGCCACAAAGCACATGCTGACATTGTCATGAACTGTTGGTCTGGGAAATGAGAATGGCTTCTGTGTGGGAAATTGGGAGAATCAGGAAGGGAAACAGCATCAAAACTATTGGAAACGGTTGCTTTAGGGCCTCCCTGTTAAAATTCATTACTTCTTAACATAAAGCTGGCCATTTGTTCTGGGTGTGATAAGCGCAACAGTCCTTATTGCCACAGATCATGGGAGGTGGCAGTTCCACTCTATTCTGCTATGGTCAGGCCTCACCTGGAGTACTGTGTCCAGTTTTGGGCACCACATTTTAGGAAGAATGTTGACAAGCTCGAGCGTGTCTAGAAGAGGGCAACCAGGATGGTGAGAGGGTTGGAATCCAAGTCTTACGAGGAAAGGCTGAAAGAGTTGGGTATGTTTAGGCTGGGAAAGAGAAGGCTTAGAGGGGACATGATTGCAGTCTTCAAATATTTGAAGGGATGTAGAAGATGGAGCAGATCTATTCTCTCTTGCTCCGGATTGCAAGACTAGATCTAATGGGTGGAAATTACAAGGGAGTCGTTACTGGCTAGATATCAGGAGAAACTTCCTAACTGTAAGAGTGGTTGAGCAGTGGAACAGACTGCCTCGAGAGGTGGTGGATGCTCCTTCGCTGGACGTTTTTAAGCGGAGGCTGGACGACCATCTTTCAGGTATGTTGTAGGGCTATCTTTCAGCTTCACTCCTGCAAAGTGCAAGGGGTTGGACTAGATGACCTGCAAGGTCCCTTCCAACTCTAACATTCTGTGATTCCATGATCATGCTGTTTTGTTGGTGCAGGTAAAGGCAAGAGACAAGCACATTGAGCATCTGAAGAAGAAATGCCAAAAAGAATCTGAGCAGAATCGGGAGAAACAGCAGCGAATTGAGACCTTGGAGCACTATCTTGCTGACCTTCCTGTGTTGGAGGATCACCAGAAACAAAGTCAACAGGTATAGTGGAATCTCCTGGATCCAAGGAAGCTCTTCCATCATAACTGTAGATGGCTAACTGGATTGGCACTTGGCTGGCATGAGAACTTTGTGATCTAGGTTGTTTGTAGTTCTTCAGGTAGATACAGCAGCTTCTGCAATGTTGTTGCATTATGTGGCCTCCCATCATGCCCTGGTTGATTTTGGAGTTCTCTCTCCCCTCTTCCTAGTTAAAGGAATCTCAGCAGAAAGTTGCAGTCTTGCAGGAAACCGTGACTGCCCTCGAGAAGGAACTTGTGGGTGTTCGTGCCAGTTGCAGAGAGAAGGAGCTGCAGCTAGAAATGCAGAAACACAAAGAGATGGAACTGCTTTCCACTGTACACAGGTAACATTTCTTGGGGCCAGGAGATGAGAGGCAGAGTGAAATGAAGGAATACTGCCTTGCAGCGCCATTTAGAGATCTTCCATTGTATTGTGCTTTTAGCAGTGAAGCCTTACCACAGGCAGCATGTATGTTGGATGGGAGCTGTGGCTCAGTGGCAGAACATCTGCTTGGCATGCAGAAGGCTCCAGGTTCAATCCCCAGCATCTATTTAAAACAATCAGGAAGTAGCTGATGGGAAAGATCTCTGCCTGAGACCCTGGACAGTGCTGCTACTTAGAGTAGGCAATATTGACTTCAGTAGACCAATGATCTGTCTTGGTAGGAGGCACCTTTGTGTGTTCAGAGATAGCAAGAGGGTTCAGGTGCCAGGGCAGAAGAGAGAGGTGGAGAAAAGTGATTGGTAGGGGAGTCAGTGACACCACAGAAGACCATAGGGAGGGGAAGAGAATGGAATTCAGGGTTAGGATCACGCTGATAGCAGAGGGAGAGATAAGCAAAAGATGGCTTGGTGTGTCTCCCAACCAACAGCCTCTAAAGCACCAATCCTCAATGTGGCATGTACCCTGTATTTCAAGAGAGTGGGTAAAGCCACTCCCAGTGGGGCTTGTGGTTGGCAGGTGGTTAGCACCTTGAAATAGCTGCCAGAGAAGCAGTAACCTCATGCCAGGATGGAAGTAGATACAGTGCTTTTGGTTGATGGAAGTTGTGAATGTGAGTCTTTTTGAATTGCAGAGTGATTAACACTGGCATAGATATTAGCCAAAATATTGACTCATGCACTACTGGTAAGTTTGTATTGCTTCACTGATGTGTTATCTTTAAAGCTTTGACTTCCAATCTAGTAAAATGGTGAACATTCTAGCTTGGGAACCGGAGGAGCTCATGATACAGAGTTTGAGGGGGCTATTAAGAGCTAAGCTAGATGCAACAGCAATAGACCCATGTGTTTAGACCTGTATCTGTTCCATTTCTAAGTTCCAAGTGGACAGGTGTCTAATCTTAATAGCAGAAGAATGCATGGGGTACTAGCCTTTGCATTCCCAGATGCATTTCTCCTTATCTGGGCTTTAATGGAAGAAAAGCAAATGAGGAAAGGAGCTGCCAGGTAGTAAGTGACAGGCAGGAGAAGGGTTATGTATTTCAATTCTGTGTCCTGCTCTTTTAAAATAGGAAGCACATCTGTTGCTGTTAGCTTTACGCTGGTCCTAAGTGGAGTTGTTTTGTAGAATTTCACATTGTAAGTTACCTTGAAAGCTCTAATCATACTGTGGAACTTTTCCTGCACTGGAGGTCCTGGCCACCAGGTAGGAGGCAAGTCTCAGCAACCAGAGGGGTTCTCAGCAATCAGCAGGGGTTCACAGGGCACAGTCCAACATCAGTCCAATATCAAAGTCCAGGCTCAGATAACATAATCCATATACAAGGTCAGAAAGCAGTCCAAGGTCCAAGCACATGTTCCAAAGGCAGGATCCAAAAGCAGACCAAGAGTCAGGTAACACAGTCCCGCAAATTGATCTTGAATGGGTCAGGCAAATAGCAGGGTCATCCACAAGACTGCAAACACATTGATCACATGGTGGCTGTAGGCTCACTGCAGCCTTATATAGGGTGTTTCCCTTCAGGTGAGATTCCTCCCACATTAAGCTCCTCTCCACAAGCTGAGTCAGCTCCTTTACTCATGACAAGTAGTGGGGGCCAGATCCTGCAACAATTTATTTGTTTTGCCTGTCATTCCCTCAGCATGCCGTCCTGCCTCAGCCCTTGCTCTTTATCTTCTGTGCTCCTGGAGTCTTTCAGGAGATCATGGTGGGTCTGGCAGTGGGCAGCTCCATGCTGGAACCTCCTGGCTTGAGGGTCCTGCTGGCTCAGAGGGTGACCCTGGTGCTAACTCAGGGTCCCTTTGGGGCGGCTCTGAGACACCAGACTCACAGGGAGTGTCTGCCAAGGCAGGGTTGTCCTCCTCCTCCAATGAGATCTCATCTTCCCATGCTAAACCAGGGTGGTCCTTGACAATGGAAGAGGGATGAGGCAGAGCTAGCAAAAAAGGCCCAGCTCTTCTCTCATTTTATAAAATAACATGAGTCACTCAGTTAAACATGCAGTAATGGTTTAAGTTTCTTGTGTGCTTTTGGACTGAAGAAGGATTTCTTGTCATTCTGGGAGGATTGTTGTTTTTGGCAATGACTATGACAGAACCCACCCTCAAAAGGGTGAGCTTACTGAGGTCACTCAGTTTAGTGGCTTTATCCTGTTTTCTCAGTTTACAAGATAAGATGCAGTGCAGGAAGACTTCATCAGCAGA
Source organism: Gekko gecko (assembly GCA_029375565.1). Lineage (NCBI taxonomy): Eukaryota > Metazoa > Chordata > Lepidosauria > Squamata > Gekkonidae > Gekko > Gekko gecko. The sequence goes on along the minus strand of JAPDNY010000005.1, from coordinate 207,474,526 downwards.
AGGATATGCCCAGGAGATGGAGAAAAGAAAACGAGAGAAGGATTCTCTGCAAAAAGAATGTGATCTCCTCAGGAAGGTAGCTCTACGAGTGAAATTGGCAGATGTAAGGGGATTGTTGCTCTCTAATATTTTTCTTTCCCTGCTCTGTTCTAAGCATCATAGCTGAAATCTCTCAACCATGCACATCTCCATGCTCTGCACCTGAGCAATTCCCACAAGTATGCAAGATCTTCTTTGAGGTCTCTGTGTATCACACCCATGGGGATCTAGTGCGCCTGCGCTGATCTGATCGGTGTTGTAGAAAGCCCACAATGGGATTTTCACGCCTCCGCCCTGGGCCTGTGCGGGAATCCCCACCATGCATGCCCAAGGGTTGGGGCATGGACATCCTGCCAGTTCTCTTCTGACCTCTGCACTGTTAGCAGCTAAATCGTTGGTCGGTGTTCGAGAATTTTTTGCCTCACAGTTGGGAAATTTTAATCAGCGAAAGTTTTTCTTCTTATTCTCTTTGTCTGGACTTTTGCTTCACGGGACGACTGGAAGTCTCCTGTAGGGACTTTCCTCGGTCTCTGGACCGTCGCCCCCCCCCCCCTCTCCTCGTTTACCTCAGACAGAAGTCCATTTATGGATAAGAAGTGGGGGTGCCTCAAGAGGTGTGCTTCCTGCGGCAGCAAATTAGCCCCTCGGGACGAGCACACCCTCTGCATTATTTGTCTGGGTGAGAGTCATTGGCCAGACGCCTGCTCTTTTTGCGCCAAGTTCTCTAATCAGACTTGTAAGAACAGGGCTGCGAGACTCAAAGTTGCCCTCTGGGAGTCTGCCCTTGCCTCTCTGGTGCCTTTGATGGAGGTAAATCCAGTTTCAGTTCCGTCCACATTGACTACTTCCCAGCCATCGATGTTGGTGCCGAGGGAGACGACGGTGCCTTCGACGCCGAAGCCACCTTGAATGGGCAAATCCGCTTCCAATATGGGGCCTACTCCCAGAAAGAAGCATTCTTCCAAGTCAGTCTCTTCAGTCTCTATGCCAGTGAAGAGGGCCAAGAAGGACAGGTCGCAGAGGCATACCGCTCATAAGTCGACTTCGGGAGACTCGCGTAAATCTCACGAGTTGAGCGGCGCAGTACCTCCCAAGGGCACTGCACTGCATATTGATACACAGTCGCAATCCCTTCAAATGCATTGGTCCACACCAGAGCTGCCTAAGATCCATCTGGAAACTCCAGTTGAGATAATAGATTCTCCACCAAGGCAGCTGAACTCTCCGGTGCTGGAAATGAGGCCGGCTCACAAGCCTCCATCTGTATCGGCTTCCGAGGCCGAGATCGACCTGATTTCGGAGACTCAAGCAGTGGGTCCTTGCTCTCCGTCGACTGTGTCCTGGGCCAGTGGTGCCTCCGACCGCGGTGACTGATATTGACCCAGGAACAGATCCCGCTCTCCTCATCCTGAGGATCGGGATCGATGGGATGACTACAGATCTCGTCATGACCGATATCATCCATCTCACCCACCTCATGATTCCCCGTCCAGATATCCATATGGACCACCAATGTATCCTCCTTACGACCATTGGCACAGTATGCCTTATTGGTTTTCCTCGATGCCATGGCTGCCACCTAGGGACCATATTGACTGGGACGTCCGCTGTCAGTGATCCCATTCCCCACGTTGTCCACCACCTTCTGCAATCCTGTCGAAACCACTGCCTTCCCCACCATTGTTGATTGATCCCCTCCCACCGATGTCTCCCAAGATACCATCGATACCAATCCAGACCCCAGGCCCAGTATCTTATTCAGGAACTTCTCAGGACGTTTTGGAGGTCAACCAGTCAGAGGATGAGTCCTCCCCCAGAGATCCCTCACCAAAACAAAATGTCTCCGATGACGTCCCAATCTCTCCTTCTGAGGACATGTTGTCTTATGGTAACCTAATTAAAAGGATGGCTCACTCCTTATGACTGCCAACCTGGTCGCAACCATTGCCTGTCTGGGTAGATATCAATACTCCCTTTGGCAAAAGATGGCAGAGTTCCTTCCCTCCGTGCCGGATGATAAGATCCAGGAGGCTCGCGCCGTCTTGAAGGAAGACTTAGTTGTGGCAAAGCAGCTCCTTAATTCTGTGAAGCACACCCTCAACACTTTTCCCACCACAATGGCCTCTTCGATCGCTCTTCGCAGGCATGCATGGCTTCAAACAACTTCTTTGCCTACTGATACCAGGGCATACATTGAAGACCTACCATTCGATGGGGAGGGCCTGTTCCATTCCTCAACCGACTCAGCATTGCAAGAAATGGACAAAAGCATTAAAGCTTCTAAATCATTGGGTGTCTCTGCCCCATCAAGATCCTACCATCAACGTTCTTGGTCCCGCTATGGGCCCAAGTGCCACTACTCCACCTAGTCGTCCCGGAGAGCAGTTGGAGACCTCGCCAATCTCCTGTGGGTCAGTGCCGGCAGTACAGCTACCAGGCAAAGTCGCGTTATGGCTCTCAGCAACAGCAGCCTAGACCTAAGCCCCAACGGGGCCCCAAACAGGGGCTTTGACTTCTCCCACCTTGTGTCGACCAACCCAACTCGTCTATACCCATTTCTATCTGCCTGGCAAAATATTACCACCAACTCTTGGGTCCTATCCATCCTGATCCATGGATACATCATAGAGTTTCTGGATTTACCCAAGTTCCCGGTCTTCCGTCCCACCCCTCCCTCTCCCATCCTCCTCCAGGAAATAAAATCTTTACTGGAGAAAGATGCGATAGAACGTGTACCGAAGGCATCCCAGGGGACGGGCTTCTACTCCTGTTGTTTCACAGTTCCGAAACTGGACGGGGGCGTATGCCCGATTTTAGACCTGTGGGACCTGTACATCTTCATACAGTACCGCAAATTCAAAATGACGTCCTTAAAGGTGATTCTCCCTCTCCTGTCCCTGGGCTCCTGGATGGCAACCATCGACCTCCAGAATGCCTACTTTCATCTGAACATCCACCCATCCCACCGGAGGTACCTCCGCTTCGCCATAGGAGACCTCCACTTCCAGTACAGGCTGCAACCCTGTCGTCTCTGGTTACGGGGGTCCAGACTCGGGTCTCACCCATAGCTTATCAGATCCAAGGACTCTTGGGACACATGTCAGCCACCACAGCCGTCCTGCCGCTGGCAAAGTTGCATATGAGACCTCTTCAGATTTGGTTCTTTAGTCTTCAAGCCGACCTGAATGCCACAATCCGAATGCCTCAAGCCTCCACAATCAGTGCGGGACTCTCTCTTATGGTGGACGGTACTGTCCAATATTACCCAAGGGGCCCCCTTCCACCTACCCAGCCCCAGTTGCACTCTAACCACCAATGCTTCCCTTTGGGGAGGGGGAGCCCATCTCAATGGTGTCAGCATAGGATACAAGTGGGATGCTCTCAATGCTACCAAGCACATCAACTTCCTGGAGCTGCTGGCCATAAACCTTGCACTGAGATCCTTTCAACCCATCCTTCAGGGACACTATGTAGCTGTCTTCACGAACAATACCACGGCATTCAGCTACGTCAACCGTCAAGGAGGGACGGTATCCCAAAGCCTGGCAATCAAGCTGTGGGACTGGTGTGTAGCAAACGACGTCTTCCCTGTGGCCACCCACATTCCCGGGTCTTGCAAAGTGGAGGCCGACCTCCTCAGCAGGGGTCTCAAGCAACATCACAAGTGGGAACTGAATTGGTCTTACCTTCATCTCTTCTTTCAAAAATGGGGCATTCCGGAGATAGACGTCTTTGCGACCAGGAAAAATGCGAAATGCCCATTCTTCTGCACTCGGGAGGGAGCAGATCCGCTCTCTCTAGAAAACAGCCTACTCCATCCATGGGGACGAACGTTCCTGTACATGTTTCCTCCTCTACCACTCATGTTACGGGTTGTTCACAAGCTGGCCAAGGTCCTACTAGACTGCATCCTGATAACCCCATGATGGCCCAGGTAACCCTGGATCTTCATCGTGGTCTCTGTGCAGTCCCACACATGGGTTGGGCACCTGCGCACAACCTCATTTGGAGAAACTTCTAGAGCTTTACGTCAGAAGAGCTTTGGCAGGCTCTCTTCCCGCCCTGGGGAGGAGACATGCACTGTGCATGCCCAAGGCGGGAGAAAGAGCCACCTCCCACTCAGTTCTTTTTCGACCGCCGTCGCGTTCACACCTTGTTATTGTTCCGCTGTATCATTACCTCAGCTGAGTATTTTCTTCTACTTGTTTTTCGCTTTTGCCCTCTCTTCTTCTTCTTCTTCTTCTTCTTCTTCTTCTTCTTCTTCTTCTTCTTTTCTTCTATCTTATAAAAACAAAACAAAAAAAAAGGATTTCTCTTTTTCTCTTTTCTATTCCCCCCCCTTTCTTTGGTGGGTGGGGTTGGCTTTGTATGGGAAAAACTAAGTTTTTCAAAGTGTGCCGTCGTTGCCCTGCCAAGATTCCTTCGAATGACGGGCACGACTTTTGTTTAATTTGTTTGGGAGAGGCCCATAGAGTTGATACTTTTCCCCACTGTGCGAGTTTTACTCGGCAGGCTCGACGCAATCGGGAGGTTAGGCTTAGAGCTCTACTTTTAGAGTCAGCTTTGCGCCCTACAATGTCCTCAGCGGCTTCCCATGCCTCTGCGGCTAAAAAATCAAACACCTCCTTGAAGGCACCGAAACAGAAACCTAAGCGGGCTGAAGATAAGACCCCTTCGAAATCGAAGGTCCCGCCGTCTGCTTTGGTTTCGCTGGTTGAGCTTGTCGTCGTTACCGGCTTATCGACGTCGATGCCCATGTTGGCCTTTGCCTCTCAAAGATCTGCAGTGCCACCGACAACCCCGCAGCACACGCGCTCATCGGCTTCGGGTTTGATTCTGCTGGGCCAGTCAACGAGGTCGCCTCCACCGTTGTCCCCTCGTCGACGTTCCCCATCTCCTTTGAGGCATTCTGATCTCCCGCTCCACGCTTTGGACGAGAGGCCTGTTTTGGTGCACCGCCACTCGCGGTCTCGATCCTGATATGACCGGAGAAGACTGATCCGTCAGCAGTCTCCGTTGTCATCCGGTTCTCCTTCTTCTTTTTTTTTTTAAAAGGTTTTATTTATAGATTTTCCAACATATGTACAACCAAAAACAAACAACAATACACACATAAGTATCCTTTGAGGTTACAATGGGAAGTTATTCAAATACACTTTTCCATCCATTCATAATTTTTTTTCCATTTGTTTGTATATAATAAGTCATCTTTCCCTGAGAGGATTAGATTGAGCTTATCTGATTCCGCTATTGCCAGTAAACTGTCTACAATTTCTTCTCGGGTTGGGACAGATGCTTTTTTCCAGCATTTGGCCACAGCAATTCTTGATGTTGTAACTGCATATAAAATAATTCTAGCGTCCTCTTTTCTTACTCCTGTCGGGAGTATGTTAAATAGAAAGGCTTCTGGTGCAAAAGGTATGTTAACATTTGTAATGTCTTTCAGTAGTTTACTAATCATTTTCCAAAAGGGTTTAATTTCTCCACAGTTCCACCAGATATGGATATAAGATCCTACTTCTTTTTTACATCTCCAACAAATATCAGAACTTTCCTTGTAACATCTAGCTACCTTTTCAGGTGCCCAGTGCCACCTGTAAAACATTTTGTAAATGTTCTCCTTATAATTTGTTGCTCTAAGGAGCCTTAGAGATTTCCATAGCCCAGACCATTGGTCCAGAGAAATATTGTGCCCTAAGTCACGCATCCAAGACACCATGCTTGTTTGACGACTTCATCTAATAAGTCCTCGGTGAGCAAGAAGGCATACAGTTTCTGAATTAACTTATCTGCCGAGGCAAGCCAAATTTTATCTAGATGTGAAGCGGAATTCTGAAAGATCTTATTTTTATCCTTGGCATACCTAGAATTTATTTGTATTTTTTCCCAGATTGTTAGGTTAGCCTTATGAAAAGCATGTGAGTCTAAAGGTTTAAGTTCATTATTCTTGGTTAATAACATATCATAAGTTAGTTTTTTTTCTTTTGCCCATAGAGCGGGCAAAATAAATGCTTCTGTTGGGGATAACCATTTGGGGATTTTATTATAGAACCTATTTTTAATCTCTTTCCAAACTTTGAGCAAAGGGCCTCTGAAAATATGGTTTTGGAAAATTTGCTGACCTTTATCTAGGTTATACCAGATATGGGCGTGCCATCCCGTGGGTAGATCGTGACCTCCTAGCTGCAAGATCCTTTCTTCTTCCAAAATGTGGCCGCTTGGTAGTATAAGTTCCAATTAGGTAAGCCCAGTCCGCCATTTTCTTTTCTATCAGTGAGCAGTTTCCTCTTGATTCTTGACTTTTTGGCGTTCCATATAAATAGCCTCACCATACGGTTTAACTCCTCAAAGGGTGTTTTATTTGTTATAATAGGAAGGCATCAGGCTAAAAATAAGAATCGCGGTAGGATATTCATCTTAACCATAGCGATTCTACCCCAAAAAGATATATGCATATCCTGCCATCTGTTTAAATCTTGTTTAATTTCTTCTAGAAGTTTCGTATAGTTGTTTTTAAGTAGCCTTTTGTTATTGTTTGTCATTATTATTCCTAATTATTTGACTTTCTCCACTATCTGAATCTGTGAAGTATTCTGAATAAGGGCGCATTGCTCCTTTGAGCAGTTTTTGGTGATAATTTTTGTCTTTTTCATATTTATTTTTAAGCCTGCCACTTGTCCATATTCCTGTAGTGTTTGCAACAGATGGTGTAAAGAATTTGTGGGATCCTCCAAAATAAATACTAAATCATCGGCGAATGCTTGAAGCTTCACTTGTTGTTTTTTTATTTTGGCACCTAATATGTTTTTATTGTTTCTCACTATTTCATTTAACGTTTCCAAACCAAAAATGAATAGTAGAGGTGATAACGGGCATCCCTGTCTGGTACCTTTCTGTATGGGAATTTTATCAGTTAATTCACCGTTGATAATAATTTTCGCATACTGCTCTTCATATATGGTGTTGATTGAGTTTAAAAATTTTTCTCCACAATTCCATAATCTCAATTTTTCTTTTAGATATTCCCAGCTGACATTGTCGAAGGCCTTTTCTGCATCTAGGAAGACAAGGGCCACCTGCTTCCTGGGGTTGTGGTCATAGAATTCTAGTATATTGACTAGATTTCTTATGTTATTTTTAATTTGCCTTTTGGGCAGGAAACCTGATTGGTCTTTATGTATGATTTCTAACATGGTCTTTTTAAATCTACTTGTTAAGATTGAAGCAAATATTTTGTAGTCAACGTTTAATAACGAGATGGGTCTGTAGTTTTTGATATCATTGGTTTCTAAATCTTGTTTATGGATGAGGGTTATTAAAGCTTCCTTCCATGACTGGGGAATTGAACTTATTGCCATCGCGTTTTTGATTAAATCTTTGAAAAGCAATAAAATTTCGTCTTCTAATATTTTGTATACTTCTGTCGAAATTGCATCCGGCCCTGGTGATTTCATTAGTTTTTGTTTTTTTATTGCGTCTACAAGTTCAAAGGTGGACACATTCCCATTCAAGAACTGCCTTTGTTCTTCCGTGAACTTGCCTGTTTCGTATTTCAATAAAAATTTTTTAGTTTCATGGCTGTTTTGTGTCGTGTGTTTATATAAATTCGTATAGAAGTTTTCCACTATAATTTTTAAATCTTGGGCTTTATTTTGTAATTCTTGGTTTTTATTTTTTAACGCTAGAATGGTTTTCTTTGCTCTCTCCTTTTTAAGTTTATATGCCAACCAACGTGAGGGTTTATTAGCGTTTTCAAACAAGTACGCCTTAGCATACTCAATTTTATTAGCTACTTCCTCAGATATCGACAGATTCATTTGGTGTTGTAATAACTTTATCTTTGTTCTTATTTCCTTTGCATCCTTTGTATTCTGACTTCTTTTTTCTAAGTGTCTTAATTCCCTAGTTAGATTCTTAAATTTTTCCCTTTTGAGTTTATTTTTCCATGCCTCCTGGTTAATAAAAATACCTCTGATGTAGGCTTTCAGGGTATCCCAGATAGTATTCAACCCCACATCTTCCCTGCTGTTCAATTTAATAAATTCTTTTACATCCTGTTTAAGTTTTTTGACAAATGCTTTATCTCTCAGAAGGCTTCCCTTAACTTTCCATCTGTTAACTTTTGGGGTTCCCTGAAAGAAGATCTGTATGGGATTGTGGTCTGCAAAGGTGTTGGCCAGGATTTCCACATTTGTCATATGTTTCATCATATTTATATTTACCCAGGCCATATCTATCCTAGACCAGGATTTGTGCCTATTGGGAAAAAAGTGAAATCTCTTGCCTGTGGGTTTCTGGTTCTCCAAGCATCTATAAAATTATACTCATCAGCTAATTTTAAGAAACTTTTTGTCAGGATCGCCCCCGTTTTATGTGTTCTATTGAATTTCTTCCTATCTTCTTTGGGGTCTAAGACCGCGTTGAAATCCCCTACTATACAAATATTATTAGGGCTTTCCTTACTGATGTAATTGTTAAGTTGTCGGAAGAAAGCATCCTGGTTTTGGTTTGGGGCATATATATTCACAACTAGTACGTCCATTCCATTAATAGCAACTTGGACTCCTATAATTCTTCCATTTGCGGCCTTAAATTTAAGTATGGGGTTTAGTTTCTCATGAACATAAACTACTACGCCTCTCTTTTTAGCTTTGTCCGATGCTATGAATGGTAGGCCTAATTTTTTACAAATTAAATATTTCTCATGACCTTCTTTTATATGCATTTCCTGGAAACAGGTGATATCATTTTTAAGTATAACTGCCTGGTGGAATATTCTTCTCCTTTTTTGTGGGCTGTTCAAACCATTCACGTTTACCGACACTAATGATATGTTTTTGGTCACCATCTTATTTATCTTTTCTTTTTCAACACTATGTTTTTGAGTTGCCATCTTGTTTGGACTTGGGAGTCCGTTTTGTAGCTTAATTGGCGTTTCTTGTGATCTCTTTTCTTCTGCGAGGCAGGTGCCTGGTCGTCCAAGTCATCGCTACCTTCTTTATTTCCTTCTTTTTTTTCCTGGTCTTGCTCTTCTGATTCAGGTTCGCCCTCATGTGGTCTTTGCCAACCAAGATCTTCACCGTTTCTTTCCAGAAAATTGTCAAGTTTGAAGGTGGAGTCTATCTTAAATCTTTGACTTCTGTACGTGAACAACAACCCCTCTGGAATGAGCCATCTGTATTGGATCTGATTCTTCTTTAATAGCTTCACCAACGTGCTATACTTATGAAGCCTTTCTCTGACAAGCCAAGGAATATCTTTCAAAATTTTTATTTCCTCACCTACTACTGTCAGAGTTTTCCTATTCGCCTCTTGGAGAATTTGGTCTCTAATTGATTTCCTAGCAAATTTAACATGAACTTCCCTGGGGGTTTTAAATTTTTTCGAGTACACGGAATTCCTTCTATATACAGCCTCCATACTATCTGCTAACTCCTTTGGATCTAATATGTTAAATTGTTCCACAATGTTACAGTCTAATTCTTCTTTCAAGTTTTTGCCTAATTTTTCTGAGACGTTTTGAAATCTCACTATCATTTCCGCTTTCCCCATTTCCAATGCAATGAGTGATTCCTCCATTTTTTCTGATTTAGCCCTTAATTCCAGCACTTCTTGGTCGATGTCATCTACTTTTTCCTGCAATTGGTTTGTTTTCTTAGAGAGTTTCTTAATTTCCATCTTGATTTCCTCTGTATCATCCTTCAACTGTTTCGCTATTTGATCCATCTTGGTTTGCATGGGTTCTAATTCTTTTTTTATAATCTCCTCATTTTGTTCGGCTGCCATCTGCAAAAAATTCTGCATCATCTTTTGCAGCTCTTGAGTCGTCACCGAGGCTTTAAATTGGGTCAAGGCTGTCGATTGGCTAGGAGACGCCGTTGATCCTTTCCTACCACTGGATGCCATTTATGCTTTTATTTAGTTTTGCCTTTGTCTAACTTAACTACTTTTAGCTCTTTATTTGTTCAGTGATTTATTTTAAATATTTTATTTGGTCTGGTTTACTTACTTTTACCAAATAGATGGGGAAGAAAGGTGGACTTGTATCTTTTTGTTTGTTCGCTCAGCGGGTTGTTTATTTGTTCAGTTGATTATTAAATACTAGTGTTGGGGGGGCCTGATTAAAGGACACAAATCTCAGATTAAGACAGCGCTGACTTGGGCCTTAGGGCTTATTCCTTATTTAAATAATTAAGCTAATTGGCCTCATGAAATCCTTTACTTGGTTTGTCTTCTAATAAAAAGGTGTAAAATTATAACCGGGACTTTCCTGGCCCTCCCCAGCAAACCTTCCACTCTTCCTGTTTAACTAACTATCAGCTGATTGAGCAATCCACTGGACAGAGCTACTTGTTCACACCCCCTCCCCTTTCACGCCTTCTGCCAGATGCACTCCCAGCCTCCAACTGGGACTCTTGCCACTCTCGCCGCTTTTAGTTCCGTCACAGTAATTTTGTTGCTTTTCACCTAGCTCCCGTGTACGTCGCTCTGCGTCGCTCTCTCACCCTCTGGCAAAGCTCTTCGCTTCCCCTTGTCAGGTCGTGCTATGCTGCTATGCTGCTCCTGCTTCCTGAAGTAGAGATCCCTCCGCCTCGCCTCCTCTTCTCCGCCGCTCCCCCACCCCTCTGGAGACCAATTGTCAGTCGCTTAAAGGACGCACCACACCAACGCCGATCTTGCTGAGTCACTCCCGGACCGGGTTATCTAAAAATTTAAAGCGACAGTGAAGACCTCATATAAAAGGCCAGGTAACCTTATATTACTTTTAAAATAGTGTTATCACCGGGCTTCCTCTATCTTTAAGCATACCTTTGAATAGCTGCTTTCCACTCTATTTAGCTGTAGAATAAACTTTTAGCCTTCTCTGTCGCCTAAGGGGCTAATCAAACCGTTCTGTGGCATGCAACTATCTAAACTGTCTAAACGTCCCTTTACCTAGCTCTTCACCCAAAACAAAGAAAATAAAGCAATCAAATTAGTCAAGGATACTTAGCTTCGGTTCGGCTATGTGATTCCTCCTCCTGTTTCGTTTGTTTAATCTCCCATTTCCCCTCCACGCTCGCTCTTCACAGCAGAATGGTAGAAATGTTTTCTGCTGACTTCTCCTCCACTTCTGCGTTGGGGCCAGTCCGAAAAAAAAAACCTCTGAGGAAGTCGCCACTTCTTCAGGCCAGGCTGAAGCCCCTTGCAAATACCTCAAACCCTTCAGAGGTATTCTGGCAAGAAAAAAGATGCCAAGAAGTGGAGTTAAAACGAGGGTGTGTGAGGACCTCTTCTCCCCACGTCTATCCCTTATGAGCTCCGGCGGCCATTTTTCCTCGTCATCCGGTTCTCCTTCTGATGACCAATGTTGGTCTTTCGATGAACATTGAGAATGCCCGGATGCAGCCTACTATTACTCAAGGTCCCCGACACCAGAGCGGCATCATTATGATCGTGTCCGTCACTCTGAGCGTACGGATCGAGGCCATGTCTCTGACCACCCTCGATGCTCCACATCGGTGGTCTCGGCACATTCGATTCCTCAGGACCAGCCTTCCGAATCCTCGAGGATTAGGGATGCCGAGGTCACTCGAATCGCGGATGAGCCTCGGCACTCCGGGTCTATATCGCCCGCTGAGGGTCCTAAGGCATATTTGGAGCTCGTCACTTGAATGGCCACCGCCCTTCAAGTCCAGGGCTCGACAGAATCCCCTGCTATGACCGATGTGGTTCATAGACTGGTCCAAGCCGACCTTCCTCCTTCTACCATCCTGCGCTTGCTTCCTGTCCACCTTTCGGTCTTGAAGGAATCTTGGGAGCACCCGGCATCGATCCCCCCGGTCTCGAGGTGCTATGATGGTCTGTACAAGATTCAAAAAAATCCTGGCAAGTTCCTCCTCTGTCAACCGCCGCCAAATTCGATGGTCGTACATTCATCGTCAAGATCGAAGCAACCCATATGCCAGTCTGCGCCTCCCGACCGCGAGGTTTGCAAGCTTGACCTTCTGGCCAAAAAGATGTATTCTCTGGCCTCTATGAATCTCCGCATCGATACCTACCTCTCCTACCTGTCGGCGTATGCCTTCAACGTCGCAAATGCTGTTCATCCTATGTTGGATTTTGTCCCAGAGAAACATTGTGCCACTCTGTCAGGTGCCTTGTCTGAGGTTTGTGCCATATCGAAGCAGCAGATCAATTCAGTTAGTCATGCAGTTAGCTGTTCTTCAAAGCTTCTGGTCTGTTCCGTCGCTCTCGGGCGTCATGCTTGGCTGCGGGGCACTTCTTTACAACCTGACGTTAAGTTCTGTATAGAGGATCTTCCGTTCGATGGTGATGGCCTCTTCCACTCTACCACCGACGAGGTTTTGAAAGCTGTCGATAACAGTCGGAAGCAGGCTCGAAATCTCGGGGTCTCCGCCACTTCTTACCAACCTTGGAACCGTCCTTGGAAGCCTCCCGGCTCCAGACAATATCTGTCTCTGACATTCAATCCCCAATGGAGGAGGAAGCCTTATGGCTCCTGTCCTCCCTCCAAGCATCGTTCTCAACCTTCCAAAAAGCCGCCACAGCCTAAACAGTCTGTCTAACTGTCTCCACCGCCTGCCCTCTATGACGTCGTATACTTCTCCCGTCCAGACCCGTCTCTTCCCCTTTCTACCAGCCTGGGAAGAAATTTCTACCGACTCCTGAGTCCTCACCAGTCTACGTGTCGGGTATGCCATAGAGTTCGTTTCGCCTCCAGTCTTTCCACACTTTCTCGTCACACCTCCAGACCCTCTTCTCGATCTCGAGATTTCCACCCTCCTTTCCAAAGGAGCCATCGAGGTTGTCCCGGAGGCGCAACGGACTCGCGGCTTCTACTCAAAATATTTCCTGGATCCCAAGAGAGACGGCGGCTTCTGACCGATTATGGATCTTCGAGATCTCAACCGTTTCATTCAGTATCAAAAATTACGAATGGTCACTTTGCAGTCGATCCTTCCTCTGATACCACGGGTGGCGTGGCTCGCGTCAGTCAACCTCCAAGACGCATACTTCCATGTCATGATCCGTCCCCAACACCATCGATTCCTTCGGTTCACCGTTGGAGATGCACACTACCAGTACAGGGTGCTTCCCTTTGGTCTTTCTACCGCCCCACGGGTGTTCACCAAGCTGATGACTGTGGTGGTGGCTGAGCTTCTTCGACGGGGAATCACTCTTTATCCTTACATCGATGACTGCCTTCTCGTAGCTCCGACGCCAATTCAGTTGCTCCACGACACTCAGGAGACTCTTTCCCTCCTCCGTGCTCTCGGTCTCTGCATCAGTGTCGCCAAGTCCTCCCTTCAGCCCCTCCAAGTCCTTCGATTTCTCGGGGCTCGTCTCGACACCAACCTCGAAGCGGCTTTCCTCCCGGAATCGAGGGCTTCCGACATTCTGGCGATGGTGTCCTCCTTTCAGACGTTCCCTCAACAATCCGCCTGTTCTGTGATGAGGCTCCTTGGTCACTTTGTTTGTAGCCTGCCATGTCCGGTTGAGAATGCGGCCGCTTCAGCTGTGGCTTCTCCGCACCTTTGATCCTCTACGGAGTCCTTGGCACACGATTCTGTTGATTCCACAGAGCGTCCTCGACTGTCTCGAATGGTGGTCTCAACCCGTCCACCTCCTTTCCGAGATGCCCTTTTGACCTCCTCCTCCTGAGCTGTTGTTGACCACGGATGCTTCCCTCTGGGGTTGGGGAGCCCAGTGCGGAATGCTTTCTGCTCAAGGGGCTTGGTCTGCTCAAGATGCAACTCGTCACATAAATTACCTGGAGTTGCAGGTGATCTATCTGGCCCTTTGTTCATTTCTTCCGACCCTTCGGGGACATATTGTCCAAGTGGCTTCCGACAGCACTACTGCTGTCTATTACATCAACAGACAGGGCTGCACTGCCTCTGTTTGTCTCTGCAATTTGGCAATCGACCTCTGGTCCTGGTGCCTCGGTCACTCCATCACACTCTCGGTGATACACATTCCTGGGGATCAAAAAGTCGATGCAGATCGGTTGAGTCACTCCACCTTGTCGGACAATGAATGGTCCATTCCCCTCCGGTATCTTCGACCTCTCTTTCTAGAGTTCAGTCACGCATCTGTTGACGGCTTCGCGACCGCCGACAATGCTTGATGTCGCCTGTTTTTCAGCAGGGGTCCCGTCTGCTCAGTCACTCAGGGATGCCTTTCTTCACAAGTGGACCGGAACCCTGTTTTACTTTTTTCCTCCGTTCCCTCTCATCTCCCGGGTCATTCAGAAGATCCGCGCAGATGGCACCTCCTGCATACTAGTCACTCCGTGGTGGCCGCAGCAGATTTGGTTTCCTCACCTGCTCCAACTCTCCCATCATTCCTTCCGCACTCTCCCTGTCGTCCCAGATCTCCTCTCTCGGGCCCAAGGGAGAATCCTCCATCCCAATCCGGGATTTTTCAGATTGATGGCCTGGAAGATCCAACCTTAGACTTCTCAGTGTTCTCCCATCGTGTCACCAAAACGTTCCTCAAGGGTCTCCTTTGGATGTGCCCTCCTAGGAAACCGTTGGTGCCTTCGTGGAGCTTGTCACTGGTCCTTTCTCAACTCATGTCTAAACTGTTCAAACCCATGGCTACCGCTGACCTCAGGTTAGTTTCCTGGAAAATGGCCTTCCTAGTAGCCATTACCACTGCTCGTAGAGTAGGGGAGCTAGCTGCCTTTAGGGCTGATCCCCCCTTTACTGTTTTTCATAGGGAAAAGGTTGTCCTTAGAACAGATCCTCCTTCCTCCCTAAAGTCATCTCTGCCTTTCATCTCTCTCAGTCATCTGTCCTGCCTACTTTCTTTCCGAACCCAAATGATGCCTCTCAGTCTTGCACTGTCTCGATGTTCGCAGAGCACTCTCTTTCTACCTGCATAGGATGCAGCCCATCCATAAATCTCCTCGGCTGTTCCTAGCTTATGTTCCCCCGCGTCTGGGGGAGCCGATTTCTTCTCAACGACTCTCTAAATGGGTGACTTCCACCATAGCCCTTTGCTATGAGCTGGCACGTCAGCCTGTTCCTACCTGTGTCACTGCCCATTCCACATGGGCGGTATCGACGTCCACCACTTTCCTGGTGGGTGTCCTGTTGGAAGACATCTGTGCGACTGCTACATGGTCCTTGGCATCGACCTTCGTGACCCACTACACACTTGACGTCCGAGCCCGATGGGATGCTGCCTTTGGTCAGATGGTACTGCGATCTCTCTTCGCTTGATCCTGCTGCACCCTCAGGTAGGACCATGGGTGACTTGTTTGATGCTGATGCTGTGCCTTTAACCAGTCTGTTTGTGTCTTTTTCAGCTGCCAGCTCCCTCCTCCAACTGGTTCAGCTCTTGTAATCACCCATGTGTGGGACTGCACAGAGACCACGACGAGGATAAACAGGTTGCTTACCTGTTACTGATGATCTTCGAGTGGTCATCTGTGCAGTACCACAATCCCACCCGGCCTTCCCCGCTGCTGGCATCTCCAGATTTCCTTCTTTAGATTGATTGGCCTTGCCAGTGGCAGTCGAAGGAACTGAGTGGGAGGTGGCTCTCTCTCCTGCTCTGGGCATGCGCAGTGCATGTCTCCTCCCCAGGGCGGGAAGAGAGCCTGCCAAAGCTCTTCTGAGGTAAAGCTCTAGAAGTTTCTCTGAATGAGGTCGTGCGCAGGCACCCAACCCATGTGTGGTACTGCACAGATGACCACTCGAAGATCATCAGTTACAGGTAAGCAACCTGTTTTTCCCCACTCTACTTCGTCTTGCCAAGGGCTGGTACCTTCATTTTCCAAAGGTTCTGGATCTTCTCCTGGCAGAGGATGGAACTCTTCACGCAGGGATGGACACCCTAAAACTGATGGCCTAGTGAATACAGACATGACCTCCTCCTACCGTGTCTCTGAGGTTCTCCTTAATGCAAGGAAGGAATCTACGCATCTCTTATATCAGAGGAAGTGGTGCAGGTTTCTCTCCTTTCTTCGACAGAATCCCCAGTGTCTGTAGGACTGGACAGGATCCTGGACTTCCTTCTGTCACTTAAGAATCAAGACCTCTCCCACTCTTCCATCAGGGTCTACTTGGCAGCTGTCTCCGCACACCACAAGGGGCTCGATGGCTACTCCGTCTTCTCCCATCCGACCTCTAAGAAGTTCCTGAGAGGGCTATACCCCCCCCCCGTAAGCGCTCCTACGGAGCTATGGGACTTACCGCTGGTACTCCACCACCTCACCAGGAAACCATTCGAGCCTATGGCGACCTGTGATTTGCAGTACGCTGCCTGGAAGACAGCCTTCCTTGTGGCGATTACGTCAGCTAGGAGGGTCAGCGAACTCATGGCACTGCGTCATGACCCTCCTTATTTGGTATTTTTGCCAAATGGGGTACGTCTAGTACCGGACCTTTCCTTTGTGCCAAAAAACGTCTCAGAGTTCCACCTCAACTCAGACATCTTTCTACCTGACTTTTTTCCACATCCTGACGGGGAAGAGCAATGCTTGCTCCACTCTCTGGATGTCAAGAGGGCACTCCTCTTCTACCTGAATAGAACTCAACCCACCAGACGGGACAACAATCTGTTCCTGTATTATGCCACCACTTCCTTAGGGTCGCAGATCTCTAGCCAATGCTTGTCCAAGTGGATTGTTGGGACAATCAGGCTCTGCTACTCCTTAGCAAAGCAACCACTCCCTGCTCACTTGAGGGCACACTCCACCAGGTCCATGGTGACTTCAGCGGCCTTTCTGAAGGGCGCACTGCTGTCCTCCATCTGCAGAGCAGCTACGTGGTCCATGCCAACCACGTTCATCAAGCACTATGCTCTGGATGTTTGTGCGCAACAGAAGGGCGACTTGGGTCATTTGGTCCTCTCAGCTGTGGCTCACTGAGTCTGACTGTGCCCACCTCCAGGTGAGCCACTGCTTTTTAATCTCCCATGGCTGTGACGCACAGAGACCACGAAGAAGATAAACAGGTTGCTTACCTGTAACTGATGATCTTTGAGTGATCATCTGTGCATTCACACCACCCGCTTATTCTTCCCCACTGCTGTCATCCTCAGTTCTTCTCTCATGACTTGGATTGATAGCGGTCAGAAGGAACTGGCAGGATGTCTGTGCCCCGCCCCTTGGGCATGCACGTTGGGGGTTCCTGTGCAGGCCCAGAGCGGAGGCGCGAAAATCCCGTTGTGAGCTTTCTATAACACAGATCAGATCAGCGCAGGCGCACTAGATCCCCATGGGTGTGAATGCACAGATGACCACTCGAAGATCATCAGTTACAGGAAAGCAACCTGTTTTCTGCATTCTTGTAGCCAATGAGGTCCAAGGAAATAATCATTTCTGAGAAGTCCCCAAGGACATTGTGCGAAATAGAGAGCTATCACACCATTTCTCTAGACTTTAGCACTATATCATAGCCATTACTGAAAATGTGCATGTGGTCTTTCTTCATGTAATTCAAGCATTTTTTTAAAACAAGTGTACATCTGGATGATGGTAGTGAATGCATTTTTCATGTATCTCCCTTGATTTCAGATTGTAGACAATCAAAAGAAGAAAATGGATCAGTTGTCCTCACAAGTGAAGGTGAATGGTCTTTGTTGGCAGATCAGATGTTTGGTTTGTATGTTGCAGCACCACCTGTGCAATAATCTGAACTAGTGTCTCCATGATACACCAGGACCTGGAGGAACAGATTGCTCAAGAGGAGGGCACAGGCCAGGCACTGAGAGTGGAAGCTATGAGGCAGGAGAGTGCACTGCAGCAGCTGCGCTTGGCTGTGAAAGAGGTAACGTCCTTTTGCACAGCTTCTCTGATTGTGTCACATTGATCAGTCCTTCAATTCAGTGCAGAATCTGAATGCCACAGCCTGCTGATTAGTTCTGATATTTTATTGTTTATTGTTCTAACGATTTGTGGTTTGTGCGCTTTCAGTTTTTTGGTACTGCTGAGTCCCATAACCATAATCATTTTAGCAGAATGTGCTAAGGCTTCTACAGTTGTGGCAAACTTGAATCTGCTGCAAACTGGTTTTCCATTCTGTTTCAGTGGGAGAATGGGAACCATTTTGCAATAGAAGGAGGCTGAGTGGAGAGCCACTGGCTCTCCTACTTTGTGATACAACTAACTGACTGCTTTTCTGCTGGCTTGGTGCAAGTTACCAGCAGTCTTCTTTGTGGACCTAGTCTTTATGCTTTGAGAAGCTTTGGCGTTCTTATATGAAAAACAGCCAACAGGGGTCTAGGTAAATAACATAAAAAAGGAACGATTAAGCTCAGTCTCGCTGCATAAGGCAACAGAGTTGATTCTCTTTAACTTCTCAAAAAGGCAATTGATTAGAAGTCTTAATAAACCATGCCTTGCATGCCTTTGTCCCCCTAGCCTCCCCATCCTCTAGCTCCCTACAGATAGCATGTGAAGGCCAGTAGCCAAGAATATTCCAGCTTATCTTGCTTTCCCTTCATAGAACTTGGTTGTCAGTATAGATTTAGACCTAGATATTCTCAGGGGTCATTTTGTAGAAAAAGAGATGCAGGAGCTCATTAGCATAACTTATTTGCATGTGCCACACCCCCTGACATCACCAGAAGTGTGTCAGAAGGCAACACCCACTGCTCAGGCTCCACCCCTAGGGACTGTCTTTCCACTCTGGGGGCTGTCATTCCAGTCCCAGAGTAGCCTATCTGGGCCCAGGAGGAACGCTACATGTGCTGCTTGGTGCTTCTGCTGGGAGCTGGGGGCAGGGCTTGCCATTGCCTATACTTCTAACTGCCGGAGCTCTGCTCCTGTGTGCTCCTGCTCCAAATGACCCCTGGATATTCTTAAATGCTTGAATCACAGAATCACATAGCTTGCACATAAATAATCTTTATCACCACTGAGGGAAAAGCTCTATAAATTGAGAGCCTCGCAGAGCACCCAAATCATTGCACCAAAGAACCCTTAGAACCATAAAGGCCTGGTGTGGGTGGGTCGGTGGGGTGGAGAAAATAATTGGAAAACAAAATGAACTTTTCTCCTATGAAATACTTTCTCTTTTGGAGTGAGTGAAATACTTTTTTAGGCAAAGTTTTACCCTCTCAATTTGTATTAAGAAGCCTTTTATGTAAGTTTTATCTGTAGCATTAGGGAATGATAACTCCTGGCTAGTCTGTTGACATGTTCAGCTTCAACAGTCAAATCCAAGCTGCACTGGGTGTTGCTGACTTCATGAAATAAGTATACAGTGAGTTTTTTTCGCCAATAGATTGCTGCTTGCCTTGCTCTGTGGGGACTTTTAACACTGAAACATCTGTGCTTAGGTAGTATAGGGTGCAGCAGTTTGCACCTCTTGTTCTCTCTAGTACAGGCATATATGCTTACAGAAAACAAGGCATTAATGCTTCCCAAGTATTGCATAAATTTCATTTTTTCTGAAAAACACTGACAAAAATGTGGATTTTCCCCCATCATGGCATCAAATTTTCTTTCACACACCTATGTACAAAAATATTATATGCCATGGCTCACAGCGTGGGTTAAAATATAGAGTGGAAAATAACAACTTAGTGCTGACTGTAACTACCACTACGTCATGCAGGCTCAGTATCTGCTTCCTCTCGTCTTCTACGGTTAAAACTGAGATCACATAGTTTATGGTCTAAGGTTTTATGAGAGCATTAGAAAGTGAACTTTGCCTTGTGGTTGCTGCTCAAACTTAGTTGTGAAATAGATTCAAGTGTGTAGCTGTGTTGGCCTGAAGCAATCAAAGTTTAAGTCCAGTGGCACCTTTAAGACCAACAAAGCTGATTTGACTCTTAACTAGCCCTTCCTGTCAACTAACCCCCCCACCTATATGTAAGACTTGAGGAAGTCTGTTTCAATGTATCTGAAGAACTGTGCATGCATACAAAAGCTGATACCCAGAACTGAACTTTGTTGGTCTTAAAGGTGCCACTGGACTAGCTGTGAAATGTTAGTATCACACTAGGCAGTGATAGAGAGCCAGGCATTTGTCTGTAATATGCCACCATCTATACATCTTTTTCTTCAGTTGTCTGCACAGAACCAGGAATTGATTGAGAAGAATCTGACTCTCCAGGAGCACTTCCGACAGATTGAACTGAGCCACCAGCTTCCTGGTGAGGTGGCCTACCTTGCTGAAGAGCTGCACAAGGAGCTGGCCAGCTGTTTGCAGGACTTGCGGTCTGTCTGCAGTGTTGTGAATCAGAGGACTCAAGGAAAGGATCCCAATTTGTCTTTGTTGCTAGGCATTCACTGTAAGTAATTCTGAGGTCCTTCTGATACAGAAAAGTGGATCAGAACATTGTTTTAGGGGAACATTGCTTACTTTCTTAATTGCTATTCAGATTTTAGTGGACAGAGGGATTTAGGAGAACTTTATATCCTTGGAGTTTTTTTCCTTGAAGACTTATTAAATGGCCTTGCTGTGAATAAAATTTGGCCAATCCAAGCATATACTTAATTTGCAATACTGCAGGTTTTCCTTTTTGCAGGACTTGGTGACTGTCATAAAATTTTTGACCACTGATGTTTTGTGCTCCTCTGTCACACTCCTGGACAGAGTTACTCTCAACAACACTCTCTTTGGTAGTGATTTGTTTATTGAGATATAGTCATATTCCAGGCTAGTTCAGTACTGAGGTTCTGGCAGGAGAATCCAAAGATATAGACAGTTCAAACAGAGCTCCCAGTCCCCTGCACCCAATCACACTTCACAACCGTCCTGCCTAGCTTTCACGCTCACTGCCCCCCCCCTTATGAATATACGGTTTCTTATCTATAAAAGCAAGCTGGCACAGTCTTGGATTCAAGGTCATCCCTGGACAAGGGAGATAGCTTGGAAAGAGTTACATCATCTACGATAGAGCAGTTCACACACACTCAGCCATTCACCCCCCCTCAGGAATTTCCCTCCCTTTACAGTTCATGGCAAACTAGAGACAGAGTTTGACATCCTGCCCTCCCAAAGCCATTCACCCTCCTGGCTTGAGGGGGTGTCGCTTATGAAAAGCATGCACGAGTCTCGGGGCCTTCACATTTTGTTTTCCACCCACTCATTGTGACTTGGCCCAAAGTCTTTCCATTCAATGAGATAGTATAGGCGGCCCCGTTTGATTTTAGAATATAAAGTGTCCTCCACCTCTTGGTGGGCCTCTCCATCCACGATCAGGGGAGGAGGAGCTGCAGGATGATTCTCCACATTGACAGTCCAGGATCCTTCTTCAGTAGACTAAAATAGAAAACAGGGTGAACGTGACATAAGCTTTTAGGTAACCCAACTTCAACAGTCACTTAATTAATCAGGCACACAACTTTGAACAGGCCCACATATTTCCATCCGAGCTTTTCCCCAGGTTGTAGCACCTTGAGATTTTTTGTGGAAATGTACACTAAGTCCCCTGGCTTTATTTCCCATTTGGGACCCCTCCCTTTGTCTGCGTAACGTTTGTAATCCTCTTTTGCTTTGGTTAGAGTTTGTTGGAGGGTAGACCACCCTTGGGTCACTTTGGCCCACCATGCCTGGGGATCCCCTGGGCTCAGGTCTTTGGGGTTTACCATGGGGAGGGGTCCCCCCTCATATCCATGCACTGCCTTGAAAGGAGACATGCCTATGGAGCTGTGCACTGAATTGTTACAGCTGTACTCTGCAAAAGGAAGCAGGTCCACCCAGTCTTTTTGCTGATGATTTATAAAACATCTTAAATATTGTTCTAACACTTTGTTAGTCCTTTCCGTATCTGGGTGGTAAGCATTGCTTAGTCCTTGCTCCACTCCCAGCAATTTTAACAACACCTTCCAGAACCTTGTCACAAACTGGGAACCCCAGTCCGAGATTATCTTGCGGGGAAAAGCATGGAGTCTAATTATATGCCGCATGAATAGTTGGGCCAGCTTCTGAGCGATTGGCAATTGCTTGAAGGGAATAAAATGCACTTGCTTGGAAAACAAATCAACCACCACCCAAATTATAGTCTTTCCATGGCTTGGAGGCAAATCTGTTATAAAGTCCATAGAGTTGTTGAACTAGGGCTGGTCCAGAGTTTCTAATAGCCACAACAGTCCTGGGGGTTTCCTCACCTGCCTCTTGCCCATTAAGCATGTTTGGCAGGAGGCCACATATCTGGAGGTATCCCCTCTCCTGTGGGGCCACCTGAATTGTCTTTGGATAAGATTCAAAGTCTTTAAGTACCCATAATGTCCAGCCAGTTTGTTATCATGCCCCATTGAAAGATTCGCCCCCCTCATAGACTTCGGAACAGTTTATTTTGCCAGTACCAACACCCATCCTCTCTTCACATTAAGGTCCCCTCCTTCTCAATGTCCGCTTTAGCAGCCTCAGTCAGAGCGGACTTAAATTTTTCAGTCCATGGGTCTGCTCCCACAGGAGGCCCCCCCGTTGCTTGGCTGTGGGTCACCACCGCCCCTCCCAACAGGGCGGGGGTGAACATGGTGTCCACTGCCTCCTCTCATTGGCTTGCATGTTGTGAGAGGCAGGACAAGGCATCAGCAAGGAAGTTTGACTTCCCAGGGAGGTGTTTGAGGGTGAATCGAAACTTAAGAGAAAAACTCTGCCCATCTCAACTGTTTTACATTTAGGTGTTGGGAGGCTTTGAGCGCCTCAATATTTTTGTGATTGGTCCAGACCATGAAAGGGACTCAGGCCCCCTCTAACCGATGTCTCCAGGTTGTTAAAGTCAGCTTTATGGCAGCCACCTCCTTATCCCACACTACCCAGTTCCATTCAGTGGTTGAGAACTTTTTGGACACGTAAGGCAAGGGGTGCAAGTTCCCATCCTCTCCCTTCTGTGGAATTGTCCACCCCATGGCCACATCCGAAGCATCTACTTGCACCATGAATTGCTACTTGCATGAAGGAGTCTCATTGGGGTGGTGCAAGATGGATTCTGAGGTGAATAAAGTCTTTAAGCATTCAAAAGCTTGTTGGCACTCGGGGGACCATGGCAACCAGCTGCTTGACTTTTGGCATTCAGGCCCCTTCCCCTTTGTCTTCAGGAGATGGGGGAGGGGGAGGGTGACCTGGGCAAAATTGGGGATAAATGGGTAGTAGAAATTGGCAAATCCTAAGAAGGACTGCAGTTGGTGCCAGGTCTGTGGGGGCTCCCAACCCACCACATTCTGGACCTTCTGCAGGTCCATGCCCAGCCCCTTCCCCGATATGCAATACCCAAGGAAGTCCATGTACTCTATGGAACTCGCACTCGGAGAGTTTCGCAAACAGGTAGTTCTCATAGAGGGCTTTCAGTATATCATGCCCCAACTTCACATGTGACTCCTTATCTTTTGAATATATCAAGATATCATCTAGATAAACAAGGATTCCCTTGTACAGGTGTTTGTGTAACACTTCATTAAGTTCATAAACACCCCTGGTGCTCCAGCCAAACCAAATGGCATCACTAGGTATCAGGCCTGTAGCCAGGATTTTTTTAGTTTGGGGGGCCTTTTAAAAACGCGGGGGGCACTGCAATTCATGTGTACTTCCTGCTTTTTCCCCAAAGCATTTAAAGGGTCTCTTTAAATGCTTTGAGGGAGAAGTGGGGGCTATGCACCTGCCCTCCATGCCCTGAATTTGCAGCTTGGATCGCAAGAGTGCCTGGGGCCTCCCCTCGCTTCTCCCTAAAAGTCAGGGGTCTTGGGGGCCCTCTGTAGCTACAGGCCTGCTAGGTATTCAAACTGGCCTAGTGGCGTGTTAAATGCTGTCTTGTGCTCATCCCCCTCCCTAATGTGTTCTTGATAATATGCATCTCACAAATCCAGTTTAGTAAAGATCTGACACTGCAAGGCCTCGGCTAACATGTCCTTGATGAGGGGGAAGGGGTAGGCATTTGACATAGACACTGCATTCAACCCTCGATGGTTTGTGCACAGCCTCAACCCCCTATCTTCTTTCGGAACAGCACTGGCGCAGCAAACAGGGAGGCTGCTGGTCTGATGAAACCTCTAGTCAGGTTTTTATCAACGAACCTCCACAGGTCCTCCTTCTCTGCTGGGCTCATAGAATAGTTTGTCTTTGGGCAATTTATGTCCCGGTAGTATTTCAATAGCACAGTCAGTCTTATGGTGGGGAGGTAATTCATCCATCTTCCCTTCCTCAAAGACCCGAGCCAGGTCTCGGTACTTGGCCGGAATGAGGTTCAGTTCTTCCCACGCCAGGCAAATGCACTCGGCTGCAGGGCAGGGTTCTTCCCCCTAGTCAGAGTTCCAAAGATGCTCCTTGTACTGGGGGTCTAAAAACTTTAGGGTCCCAGTACTCCATTGGACATATGGGTCGTGGGCTTGGAGCCACAGGCTTCTGAGCACCACTGGGAACTTAGTGGAAGGGTTCACTACAAAAGAGTGCAATTTCCAGTGCAAGGCCACCCCCACTGGCAGATGGACTGCCATCTAATGGCAGGCCTCCCATCTAATGGGGGTTCCATCCAACTGGGAGAATATAAGGGGCTTCTCTCATTTGTGCACCTTGGCTCCCAACCCTGTGACTATTGCTGGGCTAATCAAGTCCCAAGTGCACCCCAAGTCAATCAGAGTTCTCACTCTAATATGAGTCTCACCCCTCTGGGTTAATTATGGTAACAGTCAAGTAAAAGAGGGGGGGAGGTAGGTCTCAGCAAGTCTTATGCCATGGATTTTTAGACCTGCCAGCTGGCGCCCTTCACAGCAGGTCCTGGCCTTTTCCCACTGGCTTAGGTGCCTCTCCCTTGCTGGATGAGGAGCCCTCCAGCCCCTCTCACGTCTCTGCTTGAAGGGCTCTGGGTGTTTTTGGGCAGTGACCCTGCGATGGCTTGGGTTTCTTGTCTTTGTTTTCCTCCTTCTTTGCCCCTGTAGGGCTCTTGTCTTGAGCGCAGGCTGCTGCGAAGTGTCCTGCACCCCCACACTGGAGACACAACCCCTGGTGTATATGCTGGTCACGGGTGCTGTGCCTTGCCTGGGATTGCTGGCCCTTGGCTTCTCCCCTTGGCCTCTTAGTAGGCCCTTTTGACTGGCACAGCTGCATGATGTTGGAGCAGTTCTTTGCCTCACAGGCCACCTGGATCCAGCTGTTCAACGTCAGGGGGTTGTCTTGCATTAGCACTTGTTCCAGGATGGAATGGCTCAACCTGGCTCGGTAGAATTCGATAAGCACCTCCATCCCTGGAGCTTGGTGGCCTGGAATTTAAACTACTCTGAGTACTTGTGCACCATGCGGGCTCCTTGATGCATCCCCCTCAGTCGGGTTCATGCTCGCTCCAGCTCCAGAGGGTCCTTGTATAGCTGTGAGAGGACGCAAATGAACACATTTATGTCTCGCAGTTCTGGGCCCCAGACATTATGCAGCCCCACGGACCAATCTGCCACCCAGTCTCTCAGTCTGGATCCGATGTAGTTCACTCAATATTCGTCTGAGGCAAATGTGGGGCCCTGGTCTCTCAGGAACTTGCACACCTGCAGCATGAAGAATGCTAGCATCTTTGTCGTGGTCTCTGTGCAGTCCCACACATGGGTTGGGCGCCTGCGCATGACCTCGACCAGAGAAACTTCTAGAGCTTTACCTCAGAAGAGCTTTTGGCGGGCTCTCCTGCCGCCCTAGGAGAGGAGACATGCACTGCGCATGCCCAGAGCGGGAAAGAGAGCCGCCTCCCACTCGGTTCTTCTTCGACCGCCTTCGTGTTCACACCTCGTTCCTGTTGTTCCTCCATTTACCTCAGCTGAGTATATCTTTCTTCGCTTTCGCCTTTGTTTTTCCACCTCTTCTTTCTCTTACTTCTGTCCTAATATATATATATATATATATATATATATATAAAAAAAATTCTTTGTCTATCTCTCTTTCCCCCCCTCTCCTTTCTTTGGAGGGTGGGTGGGGATTTTTGTATGGGAAAGACTCAATTATTTAAGGTCTGTCGTCATTGCCCCGCTAAAATTCCATCCAACGACGGGCACGACCTTTGCTTAATCTGTTGGGGTGAGGCCCATAGAGTAGATACTTGTCCTCATTGCGCGAGTTTCACTCGTCAGGCTCGACGTAATCGAGAGGCTAGGCTCAAAGCTCTTCTGGTAGAATCCGCTCTGCGTCCTACTATGTCCTCAGGGACTTCCCAGGCCTCTGCGGCCAAGAAATCGGACACCTCCTCAAAGGCACCGAAACAGAAACCTAAGCGGGCTGAAGATAAGACCCCTTCGAAGTTGAAGGCCATGCCCTCTGCTTCGGTTTCGAGAGTGGACCCCATCATCGTGACTGGGTTGTCGACGTCGATGCCGGCCCTGGCCTCGACATCTCACAAGTCTGCGGCTCGACAACAGACCCTGCAGCACTCCCACTCGTCGCCTTCGGGGCTGATTCCCTTGGGCCAGTTGGCCAGATCGCCTCCGCATCTGTCTCCGCGAACAGGCTCCCGGTCTCCAGCGAGGCGTTCCAATACCCCGGTCCACACTTTGGACGAGGGCCCTGTTGTGCACCGCCATGCGTGGTTCCGATCCCGGTATGATTGACGATGCCTGATCCGTAGGCAATCCCCATCGTTGTCTGGTTCCGCCTCTGACCACCAATGCTGGTCTTGCAAAGACCATCGGGAATGTCCAGATGCGGCCTATTATTATTCTCGGTCTCCGACACCGAAGAGGCACCACTATGACCGGATCCGGCACTCGGAACGCGTGGATCGGACCCATGTCCCTGACCGCCCTCGGCGCTCGCATCTGTTGTCTCGGCCCATTCCGCCTCTAGGGAACAGCTTTCTGACCTTCCCAGAAATCGGGATGCCCCGAAGAGCTCTCCAATTGAAGCTCGACACCGTCCTGCCGTCGACCACCCGGTCATCGACCTTGCCCATCAATGATCCTCCTCTCCCATGTCGATCTCGGACAGGTCGGATTCGGCGGAGTTCAATCCCGAGGTCTCTTGGATCGAGGACGTGCCTCGACGCTCGGGGTCGATTTCACCTACGGAGGGCCCTAAAGCATTCTTGGAGCTCGTTACCAGGATGGCTACTGCCCTCCAAGTACAGGGCTTTACAGAGTCCCCAGCTGTGACCGACGTTGTTCACCGATTGGTCCAGGCTGACCTTCCTCCGTCTCCCGTCTTGTCTTTGCTGCCTATCCATCTTTCTATCCTGAAAGAGTCATGGGAGCACCCGGCTTCGATCCCTCCGGTTTTGAGGTGCTATGATGGGTTGTACAGCATCCAGGACTCTCCTGGCAAGTTCCTCGTTTGTCAGCCACCTCCAAACTCCATGGTGGTTCACTCTTCTTCGAGATCGAAGCAGCCTGCTCGGCAGTCCATGCCTCCTGACTGTGAGGTTCGTAAACTGGATCTTCTGGCCAAAAAGATGTACTCTCTGGCCTCCATGAATCTCCGTATCGATACTTATTTGTCTTACCTGTCGGCTTACGCATTCAGCGTTGCCAATGCAGTTCGTCCTGTCCTGGAGTTTGTTCCGGAGGAGCACCGTCCCACTCTCTCGGCTGCCTTGTCTGAGGTTTGTGCCATATCAAAGCAACAAATCAATTCCGTTCGTCATGCAGTCAATTGCTCCTCTAAACTCCTGGTGTCTTCTGTTGCTCTCCGGCGTCATGCCTGGCTGCGGGGCACCTCTCTACAACCGGACGTCAAGTTCTGTGTCGAAGACCTCCCCTTTGACGGAAACGGCCTCTTCCATTCCACCACCGACAAAGTGTTGAAAGCTGTTGACGACAGCCGGAAACAGGCCCGAAACCTCGGAGTCTCGGCGGCCCCTTACCGACCTCGGAACCGTCCTTGAAAGCCTCCGGGCTCCAGACGATACCCGTCTCTGGCACCTCACTCCAAATGGAGAAGGAAGCCCTATGACTCTCGCCCGCCTTCCAAACACTGTTCCCAGCCTACCAAAAAGCCGCCACAGCCTAAACAGTCTGTTTGACTGTCCCCACCGTCTCCCTTCCCCAACGTCGTATACTCCTCCCGTCTGGACCCGTCTCTTCCCCTTTCTACCAGCCTGGGAAGAAATTTCAACTGACTCCTGGGTCCTCACCATTCTATGGATCGGGTACGCCATAGAGTTCGTTTCGCCTCCGATTCTCCCACACTTTGTCGTCACGCCTCCAGACCCTCTCCTCGATCTCGAGGTTTCCACTCTCCTTGCCAAGGGGGCCATCGAGGTCATCCCAGAGGCGCAACGAACTCTCGGCTTCTACTCGAAATATTTCCTGGTCCCCAAGAGAGACAGCGGGTTCAGACCAATTATGGATCTTCGAGATCTCAACCGTTACATTCGGTATCAGAAATTCAGAATGGTCACTCTGCAGTCGATCCTTCCCCTGATTCCACGGGCGGCGTGGCTCAAGTCAGTCGACCTCCAAGACGCATACTTCCATGTCACGATCCGTCCCCAACACCGGCGGTTTCTCCGGTTCGCCGTTGGAGATGCCCACTACCAGTACAGGGTGCTTCCCTTTGGCCTTTCTACCGCTCCGTGGGTGTTCACCAAGCTGATGGCTGAGCTCCACCATCGGGGAGTCACTCTTTATCCTTACATCAATGACTGGCTTCTCGTAGCTCCAACGCTGGATCAGTTGCTCCACGACACTCAGGAGACTCTCTCCCTCCTCCGTGCCCTGGGACTCTGCGTCAACGTCGCCAAGTCCTCCCTTCAGCCCCTCCAAATCCTTCGATTCCTCGGGGCTCGACTCGACACCAACCTCGAAGCGGCTTTCCTCCCGGAATCGAGGGCTTCCGACATTCGGGCAATGGTGTCCTCCTTTCAGACATCTCCCCAACAATCCGCCCGTTCTTTCATGAGGCTCCTTGGTCACTTTGCCTCCATGGTGTTCGTTGTCCACAACGCCCGGCTGAGAATGCGGCTGCTTCAGGTTCTGGCTCCTCCGTACCTTTGATCCTCTCCAGAGGCCTTGGCACACGACTCTGTCGATCCCACAAACAGTCCTCGACTCTCTTGAGTGGTGGGCTCAACCCGTCCACCTCCTTTCCGGGATGCCCTTTCGACCTCCTCCTCCCGAGTTGCTGTTGACCACAGACGCTTCCCTCTGGGGTTGGGGAGCCCAGTGCGGAATGCACTGTTCAAGGGGCTTGGTCTGCTCGAGATGCAACTCACCACATAAATTACCTGGAGTTGCAAGCCCTTTGGTCCTTTCTTCCGACCCTTCGAGGCCGTGTCGTCCAAGTGGCTTCCGACAGCACCACGGCCGTCTATTATGTCAACAAACAGGGTGGCACTGCCTCTGTTCATCTCTGCAACTTAGCGATAGACCTCTGGTCCTGGTGCCTCGATCAGTCCATCACGCTCTCGGCGATCCATATTCCCGGCAATCAGAATGTCGATGCAGACCGGTTGAGTCGTTCTGCCTCATCGGACAACGAATGGTCCATTCCCCTCCGGTATCTTTGACCTCTGTTTTGAGAGTTCGGTCACACATCTGTCAACGGCTTCGTGACCGTTGACAATGCTCGATGTCGCCTGTTTTTCAGCAGGGGTCCCCCGTCTGCTCAGTCGCTCGGGGATGCCTTTCTCCATAAGTGGAACGGGACTCTGTTCTACCTTTTTCCTCCGTTCCCTCTCATCTCTCGGGTCGTGCAGAAGATTCGTGCAGACAGCTCCTCCTGCATTCTAGTCACTCCGTGGTGGCCGCACCAGGTCTGGTTCCCGCACCTTCTTCAGCTCTTCTGTCGTTCCTTCCGTCCCCTCCCCGTTGTCCCAGATCTCCTCTCTCGGGCCCGAGGGAAAATTCTCCATCCCAATCCGGGGTTTTTCAAATTGACGGCCTGGAAGATCCAGCCCTAGACTTCCCGCCTCAGGTTTCTGAAATCCTCCTGAATGCTAGGAAGCCTTCTTCTCGACGTTCCTATCAGTTCAAGTGGAACAGATTCCAATCCTATGCTGCTGATCACTCCTTCGATTCGATTCGATCACCTCTCCGTGAGATTTTCGCTTACATCGTACACTTGAAGGATACTGGTCTCGCATACTCATCCTTGCGGGTTCATCTGGCGGCAATCTCTGCCAATCATCCCCTGATACAAGGATCCTCGGTGTTCTCCCATCATCTCACCAAGACGTTCCTCAGGGGTCTACTTCGCATGTGCCCGCCTAGGAAACTGTTGGTGCCTTCCTGGAGCTTGTCCCTGGTCCTTTCTCAACTCATGGCTAAGCCGTTCGAGCCCATGGCTACCACCGACCTCAGGTTAGTTTCCTGGAAGACGGCCTTTCTAGTGGCCATAACCACTGCATGCAGAGTAGGGGAGGCAGCTGCCTTTGGAGCTGATCCCCCCTATACAATTTTTCACAGGGAGAAGGTGGTCCTTAGAACAGATTCTTCCTTCCTCCCTAAAGTCATCTCTGCCTTTCACCTCTCTCAGTCGTCTGTCCTGCCTACTTTCTTTCCGAACCCAACTGATGCCTCTCAGAGAGCCCTGCACTGTCTCGATGTGCGCAGAGCGCTCTCTTTCTATCTGCATAGGACACAGCCCATACGTAAATCTCCTTGGCTGTTCCTAGCTTATGGTCCCCCGCGGCTGGGGGAACCAGTCTCCTCTCAGCGTCTCTCTAAATGGGTGACTTCTACCATAGCCCTTTGCAATGAGCTGGCTCATCAACCTGTTCCTACCTGTCTCACTGCCCATTCTACACGGGCAGTATCGACGTCCGCTGCCTTCCTGGCGGGTGTCCCGTTGGAAGACGTCTGTGTGGCTGGTACGTGGTCCTCGGCATCGACCTTCGTGACTCACTACGCCCTTGACGTCTGAGCCCGACGGGATCTGCCTTCGGTCAGACGGTGCTGCGATCTCTCTTTGCTTGATCCTGCTGCACCCTCAGGTAGGACCCGTGGGTGATTTGTTTTGATGATGATGCTGTGTCTTAACCAGTATTTTTGTGTCCTTTGCAGCTGCCAGCTCCCTCCTCCAACTGGTTCAGCTCTTGTAATCACCCATGTGTGGGACTGCACAGAGACCACGATGAAGATAAACAGGTTGCTTACCTGTAACTGATGATCTTCGAGTGGTCATCTGTGCAGTACCACAATCCCACCCAGCCTTCCCTGCTGCTGGCATCTCCAGATCTCCTTCTTTGGATTCTTTGGCCTTGCCGGTGGCAGTTGAAGGAACTGAGTGGGAGGCGGCTCTCTCCCCCGCTCTGGGCATGCGCAGTGCATGTCTCCGCCCCAGGGCGGGAAGAGAGCCCGCCAAAAGCTCTTCTGAGGTGAAGTTCCAGAAGATTCTCTGATCGAGGTCGTGCACAGGTGCCCAACCCATGTGTGGTACTGCACAGATGACCACTCGAAGATCATCAGTTACAGGTAAGCAACCTGTTTTTTCTTATTTATAATAGCAAGCTGGCACAGTCTTGGCTTCAAGGTCGTCCCTGAACAAGGGAGATAGCTTGGGAAGAGTTACATTGTCTACGATAGAGCAGTTCACACACACACTCAGCCATTCACCCCCCCCTCAGGAATTTCCCTCCCCAATTCATGGCAAACTAGAGACAGAGTTTGACATCCTCTTGCTGGCTTCTGAGCCATCTGTAGACCAAAATGTGTCCACAAAAGTGAGGGCCTGAATCTGCTGTTTAGATTTCTAGTGCTTGTCTTAAATGGAGCCCAGAAATATATTAATCTGTAAAGTAACCCTGTAGCTAATCTGTGGCTTTTTCTGTGTGTGTGTGCTCTGTGCCTTCACAGCTGTGCAGTGCTCAGTTAAAGAAAAGGGTGACTTGTTGAAGCCGGACATGCTTGCAAAGAAGCTGGATGATGTCAAACAGCTACACAAGGAGATCGAGGATTTGCGGACCGCTGTCTGTGACCGATATGCCCAGGATATGGGAGATAACTGTATCACACAGTGAAGAGAAAAAAAATTGGATTTGGGGACTAAGACTGAGTGAAGCTGCTGGGGAAGAGATTCAGAAACTCTTTAACTTATTACAGCTTGTGTGCCAGGTGAAGCATATTTCCCACAACTGGGAATCTGAGCTTTTCTTGTGCCATGAATATTCATCTACCTTCTAACAAGGTCACTTTGCCAGCCTTGAGAGAAATGCTGAAGTTTAGTATATCTGGTTCAGATACTGGATGAGTTCTTCAGTAGTTCCTTCTTAAACTGACTGCTTTGTACAGGCAGGTTCTTCCACATGCTTGCTACTATGTGTCCTCCTCAGCCATGTGTCTGCTGTCTGATGGAGAAATATTGGGGTGCATGGAGATGGCCAATGGTATGGCCCAATTTGCTGTATTTTCTTACCCGGTTGTGTGCATGTATGTGTTTAAGGGCAAATGGCAGCTTTATGCAGAAAAGTAAATTAGTTTGTCTGGCTAGCTTTGTGCAAAGGTGATCCACAAAAAGTTTGTACATGAGGAAAATGCATGCCAGCAGCTCTGGGTAACTGGGAGATTTCATATAAAACATTTCATTCAGTTCTGAAATTCTCAGATTTGAAAGGAACCAGTCAGAAATCTTAATGCTACACTGAAGTTGTACAACTCCTCGCTTGTTTAAGGGATTTATAACTGAATCTGTGTCCTTACTTGCCTAATTGCAGGGCAGAAGGAAAGTATGACCTGTACAGTTGCACAAGTTCACAGTCACACTGTACATTTTTAATAGAGACTGTGCAGGTGCTCCTTTATTTAAGTACAAGCTTGCCATTCTAGAATGTGGATTTTCACATGGATGTGCCTTTTTAAAAGAATATACCTTTCACAATACAGCAACAAATAAATTTGCCTACATGGCAGTAGCCACCACTTTCCCCCTCTGAGTAGCTCCTGGTATGCTTTCTCTCCATCATGTGCATCTGCCTTCCAGACTAAAATTTGTATTGATTTCCATGAAAGACAGGCTGATGGAAGTTTGCTGGTTAATCAGTAGCTGAGTCACTGTACAAATCCAGGAAATGAGGTCATATGGAATGTAAATGGGAGGAATCAGTGTGGCCTTACATGATGCACACTACTTGCATAGAGAAAATTTGTACCCTGGGAGAAAACTAAAGTAGGTCTTTTCTCCCTGACCTGCTACTGTTCCAGTTTAGGGGGGAATGTGTGTGTGTGGGGGGCTTTTAGCCATGCAGCAGTTCCCTCAGCTTTCTGAAGTAATACATTTACAAATACTGTAATGTGTCTCCTCTACCTAAGGTGTATGAATTACAGATGCACCTGCTAACTTAAAAGGCTTGCTTATGGGAGATGCTATCCTTAGAAGCGTAAAACTGTTTGCAAAACCAGTCACTTAACATGCAGTCCTGTGACACACCAGTATCCACTCCTTGCTTCAATACTCTTGCTTGATCTAAAGGGTGCATTAAATCTCTCCAAACTTCTTACAGTGCACTTAATCTAGGGATGTACAAACAAATTTGGGCTGTTTTAAAAGGCATGCTTATTGATCATTATGCTGAAATGGGGGGAATCATCTTGGGCACATTTTTTCACTTCTGCAATTTTTGGCATATTAAATTCATGCCTTAAAAAAAGAAATTAAAACATTATTTTTGGTGGTTGCACTGTCCACCCCCCATCAGCAGGAAGGGAAAGAGGAAGCATGCCCCACCTGTTCTGCAGTGCATTGGCAATAGTCTCTGGATGCCATACCACTCATTGAAAATGGTTCTTTAAATGGCTCTGTATAAGGCTGATGCACTGTGGCCCAGCTGGAGCATACTCCATTTCCAAAACTTCAGAAATTCCAGGAAATAATACTTCTGCAATTTCAGGAAGGTCTGTGATTGTTTTGGATGTCCCTGAACCTAAATGAAACTGGACATGCTGAGTTTAATTTCAGTTTGGGAATATCTGCACATCCCTAATTTGAGCTTCAGAGACAATCTGATACACGGCTATTGATAAAAGTACCATGAGTTGAAAAGGGGGAACTTGGTCATTGGATTTACTGTAGTGTATTTAAGCCTCCTGTCAGCCTTTAGGGAACAAAAACATGTGAACATGTACTGAATCGCTAGAAAGTGGGGCTCTATGACCCTGCTTGAAGATTAAATCCATTTTGATTTTCAAAGCAGCCAATACAGAAAGGAACTTTCCCAGGCCCTACAAAAGATCCTTTCTGTGTGAGACCAAAGTCAAGACAATCCAAACCAGAGTCTTTTTAAAATTCTAAATCACTTCAAGCTGCTTTAAAATTAATTTGAGGTATGGCTTAAGCTTCAGTGTGGGGCAGAATATTGAAGTATTTTCTGTTCAGACTGCCTGAATAGCACCTGTGTTGTGAGAACTTATAGAAGGCTCTGTTTTCCTGTGCTATTATTACCTAAGGAAATTTCTTCCAGTGTAAAATAAAATGCCAAATTTCCATTCTCAGAAATTTGGTACATCATCTTTTAAGAACATTTGCCTCCTTAGGGCTGGTTCCAGAATGAGAAGGGGCTCTTTAACTGTAGGCAGGCCTAGTGCCTTTGTTGCTTGTAATAGTTGGCAGAGCTTGCATGCAGATTCTCAGGTATACAATTTTAAATGCTGTTGTGCTTGCATCCAAAGAGAACATGTTTTCCTTGCACGTGTATATAGTATTTTTAATAAAAGTGAGTTTTCTTGTTTTCAAAAGGTGAAAGGAAGTGATTTACTGAGTCTTGATCTAGAGTTGTACTTTGCCCTGCTCAACTGTTTCTCTGATTTGCCAGCTTCCTATTTCATCACCAAGAATTAATCCTCCTCCCAGCCCAGTCAAGCAGTGGCTTTTGTCGTCTTAACCTGGTTCTTACAACTTCATTAGAGTTTAGCCAGCAGGTTTTTTTTTTAAAAAAAGCATGCCTCTGGTTTAAAATGTAGAGCTCAATCATACCTCACCAATGGCTCTCTTAATCCAAACAGCCAAATTTTGCACTAGGAAATCCAAAATGATATACCAGTAGCACACACAAAGCATACAAGTTAACTCTATTCTACCTTTTTAAGAATCTGGGTTGCTTTTGGCAAGAGGCAGGAAAAGAAATAAGATACAAGAACATGCTAGGAGAGAGAGCACAAAGAGTATGGACGGAGTGAGTTGCCCTCCCATCACTTCACTGGAATCTTCCTGATTTTGTGCTTGCATGTTTTTGTGGACTCTGAACTAGTTGCAGTCAGATAATGCTAGCATTAGCATAAAGCTCCTAGAAGTAATAGCACACACCCAATCTTTTGGGGTACAAAAATGTACAGCAGGAACTAAAGATGGGGAAGAGGGTAATGGTGAAGAGTCCCAAGCAGTTCTGGAGCAGGGTGCAGGGCCCTGCCCAGCAGTAAGATGGGTTCTATAGTCTTTGAAGGGAAGCTGGTTCACATGTAACAAGACCTGCAGGTACATCATCTTGGTGGCTGCTGCAGGGGCTGTTATTAAACCTCGGAAGCTGCTTCGTAGTTACAGTGCAAAGTGAAAAGTACTCTGATATTTCCTGTGTGTGTTTGTATTTGTGTGTGTGTATGAATAGTTCTTTGCTGGTCCTTTAGTGTATATTCTCCAGGCTGAGCCAGGGAGCTGAGTTCAAATATCTGCTCAGTATATACAGGATGGACTTGGGTCCATACTGTTCTCCTTAGATGAAAGACATGATCCAAATAGGTGGACCTGTATGGTGTTGTGCTTTCACTCACACTCTGTTCTACTATAACTGCTGTGGATGTTAATCTTTTCAGGTGTTAGTGGCTCAGTGGTTGTGTATGGGGAAGCTGTGAAGGGCTTCTGGCCTGTTCTTGGAAAAGGACAGCAAGTTTCTTTTTTTTAAAGAATGCTCCTTAGAAAATTGGAAGGGGTCTTCACTTGTGTTTTTTTATTATTAGGCATCAGAATGTCTAAGTGTCAGGAAGTGCTGGGACATCTGTGTCGGGAGACTGCATGTATTTGTGGGAAAGTCATGGATATTGGGGGCACTGTGGGTATTCAATAAAGTGGCCCACTGACTGGCCCCTGTGCATCAGATTTATTAATTTTACAAAATGTATATTCCTCATAAGGGTCACCAAGGCAGCTAACAAATCAAAACATAAATAAGAAAACCACATTTTAAATCCATTAACCTCCCCCCAATCATTAAGACAATTTGGACCAGAGCTAAAATACCTGCAAAATAGCAATTAAAACAAGCTGGGATGTCAAGGAACTCTGCTAGGATGGGTGTTGGTCTCTCCTTTCTGGTTGTGTGGCATACTCAGTAGCCAGCAGATCTTGGCTGAGCCAGGTTCAAGTCCCGGCTAAATTTACAGGAAGTATTCAGGTCTAATCTAGGATTGCCAGTAGTCTCAAGAAAATGTCCTGCACCTTTAATAGTGGCTTAATAAGATATTATTTACCTCCCCACGAGGAAAGGTTTAAGTTTTTGCACACTGTTAAAGCGTGAGGACACTTTTTCTCCAGGTCTAAATGCAGACGATGGGCAGAGAGAGATGGCTGCCTGATATATGAGAATTTACTAAATCGCAAATAGCCTCCACTGTGCATAGAGTTGCCAATCTCCAGGTGGTGGCTGGAGATCTCCCACTATTACAACTGATTCCCAGGTGACCGAGATCAGTCTCCTTGGAGAAAATGGCAGCTTTGGAAGGTGGACTCTGACATTATTCCTCACTGAAGTCCCTCCCCAACCTTGCCCTCCTCAGGCTCCGCCCCCAAAATCTCCAGGTATTTCCCAACCCGGAGCTGATAACCCTAACTGTGCGACAGGAGGTAGTCTTCGCTTGCCTAGAAGAACAGGTACAGTGGCAATCTGAACGTTAAGGCAGCAATCCCGTATCCACCGATTTTGGGAGCCCATTGACCTGCATGTAGCTTATATCCGAGTAAGCACGCACAGGCTCAGACAGTGAGCGAAAAGGCAAGCGCAAACTGCGGGGCGGGGGGCTTCCTGGATTCGTCATTTCCATGGCACCGCCGGGCTGCCGGCTCCCATACCTCCTGCCCTGCATGCCCATGGCCACTGGTTCCATTGGTCTTTGTGGTCACATGCGGAGCAGGGTGGGAAGGAAGCACCGCCATCCCTGTCCCTTTCCTTTCTTCCCTCCCCTCCGGTCTCACATTCAGCAGGTGAAGGAGACAGGGAGTGGCTATGAACCCAGTACCATGGCTTGCCTGATGGTCTACAGCGCCTCGGTGACTGGCTCTCAGGAGGTAAGCACCGTCCTGCCCCTGCGGGAGGGAGAGCAGGGTGGCTTCCTCCCCAGCAGCCAAACCCCCGCAAAGCCGCCGCTGGGCTTTCTGCCTCCCTTCTGCAAGTGTGCGCATCCCTGCCCCTCCTGAACTATCTTAGTACTTTTGCCCGGTTCCCGCTGCGCTTTTGCATCTAGCTTTCCAAGGGACGTGAGGGATGGAAGAGTCTTTGCTGCTTTATCTCCCAGACCTCGGGATATGACACACGAGAAATCAGAGTGGTGTCTTAACTGGGACTAAGCCAGTCCTATGGAAGGGGAGTGGAGGAAAAGGCCTATAGCTTCCACCCCCCCTTTAAGAGCGGATCCCCACCCTACCCATTCCCTGGCTCAATCCGGATTCACTTGGAGGCAGCTCCTTTTCTGCCTCTGCTTTGTGGGCCTTGCATGGAAGTCGAGAATTGTATTTCCTAGGCTGAGTCTGTGTCAGGATTTGAGTTGCCCTCATCCCCAGCAAGGTGTGGCTGTGAAGTAGGCAGCTCCTGCTTCTGGCTCTTTTGTGTTGCAGCAGTGTTCTCCTGTACTGCTGTTGCACACGGGGAAGCCCAGATGGGAAACTAACTCTTCTCCTTTTTCCTGTGTGTGTTTTCAGATAAAATCCCAACACAGTGAAGTGACCAGGATTCTGGATGGAAAGAACATCAAGTACAATCTGGTGGATATTTCCCAGGATAATGCCTTGCAGGAAGAAATAAGGGCCAAATCGGATAACCCAAAAGCCATTCCTCCTCAAATTTTCAATGGGGATCGGTACTGTGGCTACCTGGAGTCTTGCTAATGGCTATGTGTGAAAGACAAGCCTAGCTTATACTGCATGGTTAGTATATCCAATTTAGCTTGCCAGGAGAATTTTCTTTGGAGCCCAGGGCAATTCTGATGCTTGATCTGGATTGGAACCTTTCAGATGGCTTGCAGATTAACAGGGACCTTCACTCATGGACCCAATGTATACATTACATATATGAGGGTGCAAAAGCCTGTATTTTGTGACATACAAGCTTCATTGTAAACCAGGCGCTTGCTATATAAATATCTACACAAGTCAATCCTGTTTGCACAAGCTGTCTGCTGTAAAATTGTGTAAGTCCAGCCTGACGCTACTTCATATTCAAGGTTGAGGCAGGTGAGGTCTGTTCTTATGGCCTACTGTGTGCATAATATCCACCCTGCATTAAAAAGCCCATAATAAAAAAAAAGTTGTGCAAAATTAGGTGGCACCTGTATATGCCTGTATGGCTGTTGTGAATGATTTTAAGGCACTGGGGACTTAGCAGCATTTAGGTTCCATTTGCAGAATGCTTAAATGGGAATTTGGATTTTTGTAAGTCAGATACCAAAGAAGCATTGTCTAGTTCCAAACACATATGAGTATTGGAAGGCTGCCCTTTGAAGGCTAGGCTCCAACCTCTGACTAAAAATCTAGGGAGTCGCTTGAGGGGGGGAAGGTGGGCCATTCACCCCTTTTCTAACCATCTTCTGCCAAGGGCTCCTTATTGTAGAGTGCTCTGAAGCCAGTGGTGGTGCAGAGGGTTAGGATGCACAGAATGAGGTAGATGGGCTCAGTGGTTGGCTAGCAGGGGGGTGGGGGTGGGAAGAGTGTGGCCAAAGAGGGCTCTGGAGCAGGGCCAGTCCCAGGTTTTTTTGCACACTAGGTGAGGCTACCCCCCCATCATGCGCCCACCAGTTTTTAAACATAGATACATTTTAGGAAGGATGAAAAACACAACATTTGAAATTTGTGAGCTGGCTCACAGTTTTTTAGCCTCCAGCTCACACATTTTAGTCGTAGCTCAGGAAGGAGGGCTCCAGAGCAAACTAATTTATGCAGTAGCCAAATTGCTCAGTCACAACTTTAATGCCAGTAGCTCACAAAGCAGAATTTTTGCTCACAGGAATCCACAGCTTAGAGGGAGCATTTCCT
The DNA here is from genome assembly GCA_029375565.1 of Gekko gecko. NCBI lineage: Eukaryota > Metazoa > Chordata > Lepidosauria > Squamata > Gekkonidae > Gekko > Gekko gecko. The sequence goes on along the minus strand of JAPDNY010000005.1, from coordinate 207,435,449 downwards.
TTGACCTGCCTGGCTGAACTGAAGCCTTGGTGAGAAAAGGGGCTTATCTTAAAAGTAGTCAAATAAGCTGCAGTCCTATGGCTGGTGATAATTTTCAGTGTGGTACTTAGCCAAATCTCTGTAAGAAAGAGAGCTCTCCTAAAATGATTTGATGGTTTGAGCAATTTGGTTTGTCTTATGAATGAATAGAAAACCCCTCAAGATGGGAGCATCCAAGGCTCACAGTATCCTAGTAGAAATGCAAGAGGGCAGAAGACCCTGATTTCTGGCAGTTTCTTCTTCCAGCTGTATATTGTATGCCCCTGACCCTCGGGAGCTCTTGTTTAAGAGGAGGAAGGCAGGGAAGTCTCACTTGGCAAGCAAAACTTTGGATCCAGCCTATCTCTATTCCACAACCTTTGTCTCTGGCTAACATAGCCTTCTTTGTTCTCTTTGTAATAAATTCTAAACACTGTCCACTTCTGCATACAGGAGGCAATGCCACTGTTCACACCCCCATTTATTCTGAAAGGAAGTGTACGGAAGAACCCTGTTCAGTCAGGGCCCCCACTGTTTCACTGTCAGGTTCTGCTGAGCACCATGATAGTAGGACTAGAGAAAAGTAAATGGGAGTAGAAGATGCTGGAAGAGCGCTCCTGCTCTAGAGGAGTGCTCTTCTGGAGTGTGAAAACTCATTCAGTTCCTCATACCCTGGAGCTATCAAACTAGTGTGTTAATCTCCAGGGTTGGATCTGGTGGTCTGTTTGACTAGCTGTGGTGCTTTTCTTCAATGGAAGGAGCTGTCCCTAATGCGAGATGCTCGTCCTGCACAAGTGGAAGGCTCCTGGTATTGGAGGAAAGCACCTCCACTGGTGGAAATGACTCTTGGGATCCACCCCTTTGTCTTTTTCCTCTCAATCCTTGAATCTGAGTTTTGCCTCTTTTTTCTCCTATCTGGCAGGACAATGAGTTGTTTGTGGAAGTGGTGGAACAGAATACCCTGCATGAGTTCCTGAACCTAGCCTGAGCGTGTTCCTTTCCCCCCCACCCCTCTTCTCTTCTCCCCCCATTCAAAACTTGAACTTTGCATTCCAGATGGATCACCATGTAACCTTGTAAGTCAGCATCAAACCTGTCCCAGTCCTGTGCATTCAAACCTCCCCCCTCCAGCTGGCTGACTTCTGTTGCCTGCTTCACTCTGTATGGCTGTGAAAGGGAATCCACCCAAAGACACTTTGCACATTCCCTCGAATGCAGCCAGGCCTTGTTTCTAGTGCCTCTCTGGACAGAGAAATCTGCCCAGTCCAAGGATGTTGGAATCTGAGCGTTTCTTTCCCATTTTGTTATAAAAGCTTGGGTGCTGCCTCTGACGTGCAGACACTCATTTCCACACTTCCTCTTTGGTTCCATTGTCGGAAATAAGTGTGGCAGAAAGCCTGCTTTTTTCTTTTTTGCTACATGGTAATGCAAAAGCACTGCACCAGGTTGTGGGATGAAACATCCTTTTAAATCAGAAGAATAGGGGTTGTGTGTGTCTTAAAACTATTTCAGCATAGTCCAGACCTCTCTTAAGGAAAGCAGCTTTAAGCCAATGGCGAGACCTCAGATTCCATTTAGGGTAGTCACAGAATGCCCTGATAGAATCTGTATGACTTCCGATGTCTGTTCAACAACAACAACTTTATTTTACAGGCAGTGACCAGCATACTAGATGTCTGTTCTGTCAGTAGCTGTTGCATCCAAACTGATGCTTTCCTCCAGGGAGCAGGCGTTTTGTAAACATGGACCAAGTGCATTTTTGGTTGTTTTTTGTGACACCCCCCCCCCCCGCTGCTAAAAGCAAAGTTTGTAAAATGGCACTGTCTTCTGAGATGCTATTAAATGTTGCTAAAGAACCTCTGTTGTGGCTTCCTATGGTTTTTAAAAATATGTTTACTTGAGAGATAAATGTTTGCGTGGCACCCTGCTTATTGATTCCAAAATCCATTTGCCAGCTCTGTTTGGTAGACTTAAGTATATTCATCACTCTGGCTCAGCAGAAGGAAGATGCCTTTGCTCAAGTGCCAGAAAAGGTCTGGCACGGCTGTCCTAAGTTAGTTTGTATTTTTAAAATACAATTTTGTGCAAGGGATAGAAAAGATACAGGGCAGCAATTAAACCAATGAAGTGGGAAGGATGAACTAAGTGGATCTTCTTTGTGGTCTCTGTGCATCACACCCATCAGATTATGCGCCTGTGTTGATCTGAATCGGTGGTATGCAAACCTCACAAAGGGATTTTCGTGCCTCCCTCCCAGGCATGCGTGGGAACTCCACCGCGCATGCCCAGGAGGCGGGGTGCGGTCATTCTGCCAGTTCTCTTCTGATCACCATGCTGTTAACAGCTTGCTTCTGCTGGTCGGTGAAGAAGCGTTTGTTCGTTTTTTTTTTTCTCACGAGGGATTGCTTAAATTGTTCTCTTTTTTCCTTCATTCTACGTCTATTTTATTCTTTACTAAAGAAAAAAAAGACTTTTCTTTGAGGGTTGCCGCTGCCTCAGGTTTCCCGCCAACTCCTTCACCCTATCTCCTCTGAGGTAATTTTTATTTCACCTAATCTGAGGGCTTTTTTGTGCCATTTTATTCTTTTATGGCCAAAAAGTGCGGGTGTTTTAAACGGTGTGTCGGCTGTGGCAGTAAACTTGCCCCCTGTGATGGCCACACACTTTGCATCCTCTGCCTTGGGGAGCCTCATCGCCCACACGCTTGCCACCATTGCGTGAAGTTCTCTAACCAGACCCACAAAAACAGGGCCACGAGGCTTCATGCGGCACTTTGTGAGTCTGCATTGACCCCCCCCTTACCTACCGGAGAGATGTCTTCTGGAGCCCCTTCTGAATCTCAGCAGAGGGCACCTCTGTTGACATCGTAAGGTGCACCGGTATCGAATCCCCCTCACCGTGCAAAGTTGGCATCGGACGGGGGACTGTCTTCTAAGCGTTCAGCATCTAACGAGGCTTCTTCCACCTCTACGCTGGCCAAGAAGAGGAATAAAGAGAAGCACGAGAAGGGGAAGTCTTCTCTTACTGGCACTGTGCCTAAGTCTCAGAGTCTGAGCAGTGAGAGAGTGCAGACAGGCTCTGCAATTGCCCCCTCTTCAGTGGGCACAACCTGACGTCGATGATACTCCTGTACCAGAACTGCCTACGATTGAGTTATTGGACTCACCCATCCGGCAACTGAACCCCCCGGTATTGGAGGTCTTGGTTGACACTGGACCAATTTTGGCCTCGCCGTTGAAAGTCAAGGAGCTTGTCCTGCATCGATCTCATAAAGATTGTTCCCCGTCGGCTGTTTCTTGGGCAAGCAATCGGTCTGGACCGGACTCTCGATGCCATCTATCCTGATTCCCCAGGCGCGAGGAACGTCGATATCGATCTGAGGAATGCCCTGAGTATCATTGTTCCAGACCCAGGCTCTCCTACTCACCTAGACGGGAGTTGAGACCGCACTCCCTGACCTACTTTGACCCACTCGTTCCTCCTCCATGGTACCATCAGCAGCACATGCCTTATTGGTTCACCTCATGTCCAATGTCAATGTCTATGCTGTGGCTCCCACCTAGACTTCATTCAGAATGGGACCGTGGGTTGTGCCGTTCACGCTCTCCCCATTGCAAATCCAAACCTTCCGCATCTCTCTCCAAACCTCTGGAAGAACCTCATTGTCCACCCTCTCCTCTCTGTTCCATCCCTGCCTTAGTACCGCAAACTGCCCCGATACTGGATACCCCTACGGTACCAGTATCACCTTCCAGATCTTCCGGCTCCAATTCCAGCACCGATGATTCAGAACATCCCAGGTCACCTGAGGATCCTTCAGCAAAGCCTACAGTGACAGACAATCTGCCAATCTCTCTTTCGGAGGATCTTTCTTCGTACGGAGATTTGGTCAAGAGGATGGCACATTCCCTGGGCCTGTCGATAGTCCAACCCCAACCTTTGGTATCGGATGCTGTATTTGGTGTCGTACAGTTAGATACCTCCACGTTGATCGCCCTCCCGATGTTGACCGTCCTACTACAGGTGGCGAAGGCTCTGTGGGATAAACTGTCTTCTGCTCCGGTATCTTCCAGACGTCTGGATCATATGTATCGGATCCAAGAATTGAAGGCTGAATTCCTCCATATCCACCCTAAACCCAACTCCATAGTTGTGTCATCCACCTCAAAAAGTAAACGTACCTTCACTACTCCTTTTGATAAGGAGAGCAAGAAGTTAGATTCCACTGGTCATCGCTTCTACTCAGCCAGAGCCCTCGGTATCAAGACATCTAATTATATTGCTTGTATGGGCCGTTACCAGTACTCGCTCTGGGAGTGCTTTACTGACCTTTTGACCTCAGTACCTGAGGACAAACGTCAGGAGGCAAGGAAGTTACGAAAGGAAGAGTTGTTACTGTCTAAGCAGATCATCAATTCTTCCAAACATGCTTTGGACACATTTTCTAAAACAATGTCATCTGCGGTTGCCCTCCATAGGCATTCCTGGCTTAGGGCCACCTCACTCCCTGCTGACACCAGGGCTTACATAGAGGACTTACCATTCGATGGCCAAGGTCTCTTCCATGCGTCCACTGATTCGACACTCCAGGACATGGATAAGAGCATTAAGGCCTCAAAGTCGCTGGGAGTGTCTGCCCCTTCTAAATCCTTTCATCCTTGATCTTGGGCTCGTTATGGCTACAGGCATCCATATGCGAAACCATTGCCAGAGGAAGGCTACAGACCACGTCAGTCTCTGTCTGCAAACAGGCAGCAGTACCCAACCAGGCAAAGATACGGTTCTGGGCATCAACCTGTCAGACCTAAGCAACCCAAACCCGGCAAGCAGGGCCTTTGACTTCCGCCTGGCTACCTCTTCCTATCCTACCCGTCTCCATCCCTATCTCCATGCCTGGACCACCATTATGTCAGACCAATGGGTCCTTTCCATCTTGGCCAATGGCTATTCCATTGAATTAATGGAATTCCCATCTCTTCCTGTCATCACCACTCCCTGCGCACAACCTCGATCGGAGAAACTTCTAGAGTTTTGCCTCAGAAAGCTTTTGGCGGGCTCTCTTCCCGCCCTGGGGAGCAGGCATGCACTGCACATGCCTGGAGCAGGTTAGAGAGCCGCCTCCCACTCAGTTCCTTCAACCACTACAGGTAAGTTCCATCAAACCAAAGAAAGGAGATCAGGAGATGGCAGTAGTGGGGAAGGTTGGGTGGGATTGTGGTACTGCACAGATGACCACTCGAAGATCATAACTTACAGGTAAGCAACCTATTTATCTTCGTCGTGGTCTCTGTGCAGTCCCACACATGGGTGATTACAAGAGCTGAACCAGTTGGAGGAGGGAGCTGGCAGCTGAAAAAGACACAACAATACTGGTTAAGACACAGCATCATTAGCGAAAAATCACCCAATGGTCCTACCTGAGGAAGCAGCAGGGTCAAGCGAAGAGAGATCGCAGCACCAACTGACCGAAGACAGTATCCCATCAAGCTCGGACATCGAGTGTGTAGTGGGTCATGAAGGTCAATGCCAAGGACTATGTAGCAGCCGCACAGACATCTTCCAACGGGACACCAGCCAGGAAAGTGGTGGATATCGATACCACCCTTGTGGAATGGGCAGTGACACAGGTAGGGACAGGTTCACGTGCAAGCTCATAGCAAAGGGCTATGGTGGAAGTTACCCATTTAGACAGGCATTGAGAGGAAATTCTCTCCAGGAGAGTAACTGGAGTTCAGTCGTAGCCATGGGCTCAAAGGGCCTGGACATAAGTTGAACAAGAACAAGTGACAAACTCCACGAAGGCACCAGAAGCTTCCTAGGGGGACAAAGCTGGAGGAGACCCTTGAGGAACGACTTAGTGAGGCAGTGTGAAAAAACTGCGGAGCCCTGTATCAGAAGATGGTATGCAGAGATAGCCGCTAAATGGACCATTAAAGACGAGTATGCCGGGCCATTGTTCTTTAAAGAGACGACATAGGAAAAAATCTCATGGAGAGTTGACTGGACTGGATCGAAGGAGTGAGCCGAGGCATAGGACTGGAACCTCCTCCACTTCAAACGATAAGTGACACAAGTAGAGGGCTTCCTGGCATTGAGGAGGAAGTCTAGTGCAGGATCTTCCAGGCCGTCAACTGGAAGAAGCCAGGATTGGGGTGCAGGATTTTCCTTCAGGCCCGAGAGAGGAGATCGGGGATGACAGGCAGGGGCCGGACCGTCTGATTGGAAAGACGGAGGAGGTGCGGAAACCAGACTTGGCGCGGCCAGCAGGGAGTGACAAGGATGCATGACATGGCATCGGCCACAATCTTCTGAATGACCTGGGAGAAGAGAGGGAATGGAGGGAAGAAGTAGAATGGGTCACAAGCTCCCAATAAGCTCAGTGGGGGAAATAGAACCCGAGTGCCGAGGCTCATCATCGACATGGGAAACATCGGGATCGAGGTCTCCCAATTCAGAGTGGTCAGAAATTGAAATGGGAGAGGATGGTCTCAGTGGCTGAATGAGATCAGCTGGCAGCTGATCATCGGCAGGGGGATGCTACCGATGTTCTAAGGGAGAACTCTTCGGGGCATCCCTAGGTCTTGAGAGCTCAGGAGGCTGGTCAGGAGCCACAGAGTGAGCCAAAGCCACGGATCGAGAACGTCTGGAGTAATCCGGCATCTGCCATTGGTCAGTACGTTCAGAGTGATGGAGCTGATCATAATGGTGCCGTTGTGGGGTAGGAGATCTCGAATAGTAGTAGGAACAATAAGGAGGACAACGGCGTTCATCGGGGGACCAATATTGGTCGTCAGAAGGTGATCCAGAAGGGGAGGGTGACGGGCGATGAATGAGATGCTACCGATCATATTGAGGCCGAGATCGAGAACATCGGTCCACAGAATGCTCCCTGCCGTCCAAAGCGTGTATTGGGGTATGGGAGTGTCGAGATGGAGATCAAGAGTCCCGATGCAATGACAATTCGGGAGGTGATCTCGTAGACTGACCCAGCGGAATAAGGCCAGATGCCGAAGAGAGCGGAGGTGTCAGAGACCGCAAACTGGACTTCTGGGGAACAACTGCTACTGCAGGAGCTGAACTTGTTAAACCAGTAATGACGATTGGATCAACAACAGAAGTCGAAGCCGATGTTGAGGGCTTGACTTTCGATTTGGAAGCAGGCTTATCTTCTGGCCTTTTAGGTTTAACCTTTGGTGCCTTCGAAATCCCATCCAATCTTTGAGGGAGGGAAGAGTGAGAAGTGGCTGAAGACTTCGTAGGGCATAACACTGCCTCTAAAAGTACAGCCCTAAGCCTAGCCTCCCTGTTACACATAACTTGCCTAGTAAAACTAGCACAATGGGCGCAGCTATCAACCTGATGGGATTCACCCAGACAGAGGAGGCAAAAATCATGACCGTCATTTGAAGATATCTTCGCTGGGCAATGACGACACACCTTTAAAAACTTTGTTTTGCCCATATAACTACCACCCCACCCACCAAATGGGAGGGGGGGGGCAAAGAAAGAAACAAAAGTCAAGAAAAAGGTACTTTTTTTTAAATTGTAGAAGAAATAGAGAAGAAAGAAACACGAAGTAAGGAAAGAAGACTGAAGGCAGATGAACAAAGACGGAGCAAATACGGAGCAATAGGAATGAGGTGTGAACACGGAGGGGGTCGAACAACTGAGTGGGAGGCGGCTCTCTCCCCCGCTCTAGGCATGCGCAGTGCGTGCCTGCTCCCCAGGGCAGGAAGAGAGCCCGCCAAAAGCTTTCTGAGGCAAAGCTCTAGAAGTTTCTCCGATCGAGGTAGTGCGCAGGCACCCAACCTATGTGTGGGACTGCAGAGACCACAACGAAGATCATAAAGGTTTGTATTAGTTGGAGGTGATCAGCGAGGGATAGTTGCTGTTTGTTCCAGTCCCTCATCCTCCCTTGCAATTCGTTGTGCATTCTGTGTAGGTTGCACTCAGCTAGTTTGTTCAGATGTAATGGTATCTGTACTCCAAATGCCTCCATTCACAGGGGAACTTTTGTTGTATCTGCTTTCTAGTTTCTGTGGAAAGTATAATGAGATACATCTCTGATTTGTTTTCGTTGACATGTAGACCTGATATGGCACCAAAGTTGGTGATCATTCTGGAGATTGCAGGGAGGAGTGTATCGGGTTAGAGATGTACAGCGTCATATTGTTCTCATACATGGTTAGTTTATTTTCTACTCCCCCAATGTTGATTTTTTTCCAAACGATATTACATTTAGAGTCTGCCTAATATTATCGATAATTTGTCAGTTTGGAATGAACCCCATTTGGTCTATATCTATTAGGTCTGGAACCACTGCCAGGGGCTCTATCGCCAAGGCGAAAATCAACAGGGATAGCGGACATCCTGTCTTGTACCTCTGGTAGAATGGAAGAAATCAGAGTTGACATCATTGATTCTGACTCTGGATTTTGGTGCACAATAGCTGATAGAAAGTTTTTGCCAAAATTCATTTTTCTAGCAGTGCCTTTAGATAGGGAATTTCAATGGAATCGAAGGCCTTCTCAAAATTGAGACCCAGTATCATTGATTCTTGCTTCAATTTTATTCCAAAATATATTACATTTAGAGTTCGCCTAATATTATTGATAATTTGTCAGTTCGGAATGAACCCCATTTGGTCTATATCTATTAGGTCTGGGACCATTTGTTTCAGCCTATTTGCCAATATTGCTGAGAATAGCTTGGCATCATTGTTTATCATTGCAATTGGCCGATATGATGAAGGGTCCCAGCAGGTCTTTTTGCTTCTTGGGGATTACTACGATGGAGGATTCAGCCCAAGATGGTGGGGTTTTCCCTCCCCACAGCGTCCCATTGAGGAGCTTGAGCAGAGAATCTAGAAGAGGACTCTAGAACTCTGCGGGTAAACCTTCAATACCTGGAGGTTTGTTTGGTTTTGTATGTTTTATGATGTATCTCAATTCCTGCGGAGAGACTGGGGAGTCTAGCAGTGTTGCTTGATCTGACGATAAACATTTAAGTCTCGAAATGGAATCCAAGAAATCTGAAGTCTTTTCTACACTTGGCGATGTCGTAGAGTATAAGTTTTCATAGTATTTGGCAACGACAGAGGCTATAGCCCGGGATTTATTGTGCAGTTCCCCCCCCCACAGATCTCATAGTATTGAGAGTAGTTTTCTTCTTTTTATTTTTCACTGTCTACACTTACAGGCACATATTCTTTGCCGATTTTTGCCAGAAGTTTTGTTTCAAGATAAGAAGATTTCTTCGAATTGTTTTTAGTTCTATTGATTCCAGCACTTTTTTCCCACTTGTAGTTGTACGTATGTGGATTTTTTCTTAGTTGTTTTGTGCTCCTGTTCCGACACTGATATTCTTTCTAGAGTGTCCATTTTTAATTTTTCTGTTTCTTTTTTCAGATGCAGTATAGCTGAGATGATGCAGCCCTGTATGACCACCTTCATGGCGTCCCACTGGATCACCAGGTCTACTTCTGAGTCCTTGTGTATCTCCAAGAATTGGCCGATGTCCTTCTCCAATTTTTCCTTTATGTGGGTGTGGAATAAAATCGAAGTGTCCATACTCCATTTTTTGTCTGTGGTTTCATTGGTGTTTCTTGAAATATTACAATTCAACCAGGTGTGATCCATTAGATGCCGCAAACCAATGTTGGCTGATTGGATGAAAGGTTTTTATGTAGATGAGATCAAGATGTAGTCGATGCGGGTAAAGACTTCATGTCTCACCGAATAGTAGGAATAGTCTCTTTCCAGAGGATGACAGAGTCTCCAGGTGTCAAGAAGATCCAAACTGTCGATCAGTTGAGCCAGCTGCATTGTTTTGTTTAGTATTTTGTTTCTTAGGATTTGCGTTTGAACGGTCCAGCTGAGAGTTGATTATGTAGTTGAGATCTCTCCGATTAGTTTAGTCAGAGTTTCCTGTAGGAAAGGAATTTGCACAGAGCTCGGGGCATAAATTGAGGCAAACGACCACATGTCCCCACTCATGGAGCCTTTAATCAATATGAATTGACCCGTTGGGCCTATTTCCTTTTTCTTCAAGACAAAGTTTCTTTGAAGAACCTTTGAAGAACCTGGGGTTAAGTATTATTGTGAAAACTTTGAAGACTTTAATATCAGGTGTACTGCCAATCTCAAGTGTGTTTCTTGAAGAAACAGAATGTCGGGATCTGTTCGTCTGATGTACTGCACAACCCTCTTTTTCTTAATGACATTGTTAATTCCCCTAATGTTAACAGAATGTAGCTTGAGAGATGCCATATTGCTAAGTGTGGAGGGTGTCAAATGTGGCAGATGTCAGAATCTTCCAAAAACAATATATAAAGAAATGTTATAAGCACTAATCAGAATATAAATGATTTGAGCAACTTTTATTGTGATATTAACATGTCAAGAATATGTTCAATCCTAAACAACAGTCAATTGTCAATATTTTAACAAGCTTTTCACTCTAATGAATTTTAAATGTAAAATCAACTATGAAATTAATTGGTGTGATAAAACAATTAAGCTATCAAGATTTGATTAGATGTAGACGCGCAACTGTTTAAGAGATTATCAAGTACTGGAATAGAACAACTTTAACCAATAAATCAGTTAACTGTAAAAATGTAACAACTGATCAATTAATATACACAATATCAGTTTTGAACTTGATTGTTGCTATTCAGACACTATAATACTCAAGCAATATTGGATTGGATGCACACTTACCAAAATTTAAAAGTAGATCAGATATTTAAATTAAGTAACTTCAAGTAATGAATTGAGTCACTGTGAGAATGTAGCAATTGATTCACTTTAAAAATAGAGATCAAGTTTTATCTATAAAAAACCAAAAAAACATCAATTCTGAGCCTTTGATACCCAAATTCTAACGATGTGTTATCAAAACCAGCCACTAGATGGCTAAATAGGTTGCTACAAGCTAAAAAAAAGCAACCTTAGTTGTGCCAGCAGTCTCCTTCTCTTTTCCCCCCCTGTCTCTGCACTATATTATGATATTTATCCAAAGGACTGTACTTTTACCTTATAAACTGTAAAATGAATGCACTTATGTTGTTCCAGGATGCTATGCAATACCAAGTATAATGAAGGACCGTCTACACAAAAGCCCGCCTCTTTCAGAATGAGAGATACCGGTAGCGGTCTAAAACAAGGAGTACTAAGAACCTGTAAACTCCCCCCTCCCCCTTAATATTTGAGCTTGTTTTAGCCAACTCTAAGTTAACTATACGATGTAACCTTGCTTCATGTGACAAACACCTTTTTTATGACTTAACTTAAACCACATAACGAAAGTTATTGTTGTCCTAAGATTTCTCTCAAGCTTGGATTGCACAGGAAGTATCTGTGATGTTCGTGTTGGCCATATTTATTCTAGCAAAGGAGCCCCGGGAAAACAGTGGTTTTTTTGGGCGATCCAGTTGAGTTTTGGCAGCATTTTCCAGATCCCTTGCTAGTGTCCATCAGCTCTGATAATTTCAAAGCTGCCAGCAGGTCCTTGCCCGTGTCTTCATCAAATACGTGAAAAGTTGAGTCTTGGTGATGTACCTGTAATCTTCCTTAGGGCAGCCAGTAGTACCGTATATTCTCTAATAGAAGATGGGAGGTTGTGGGGGTTTCAGTAAACGTCTTATTTTTAACACTTCTTGAGGTATGTCTGGGAAGACTTGTATTTGACATTCTTTGTAGTTTAAAAAGCCTTTCGCTGCCGCTTCCTTCAGAATCCTTTGCCGCGTTCTACTGTTTCAAACTGTGCCAGCAAGTCTCTTGGCCTGCAGTGTTTTTGTGCATTTGGGGGACCAATTCTATAAGCCTTCAAAATGGCCGGCGCAACTCCCTCCTCTAAGTTTAATACGAAGGCCAGCCATGAGGCGATGAAGCAGTTGATCTCCGCCCTTCCTTCCTCCCCCTCCAGGATCCCCTGAAATTTTACATTAAGATTACGTATTTGAGTTTCGACTGTGATGATTCGTTCCCTGTAATCATGTTCTTTAGACTGTAATTCCTGGACATCTTTCTTTAACATGAGGCCCATATTAAGAGCCAATTCCGCTGTGCCCGCTGTTTTATTTAAAGACGCTTGAATCTCGGAAAGTTGATCTCTTACTGGTTGAATGCTATCTTTGATCTTATTAGCCAGTCTCTTTTCCATGCTATCTTTGATCTTATCAGCCAGTCTCTTTTTCATTTGCTCTAAGAGGGTAGATATGTCTGACACGTTGGTGCTCGTTGTAGGAGTTTTTGAGGATGATTGTTCTGCCGCCATCTTACCTGGTTCTGCACCCAAAGGCCTCTGCTCCGGGCGACTATTTCTAGGCAAAAAGAAGTCCTGAGTGGGTTTTAGGAACGTTTTAGGTGTAGCTGTGTTTGTCCCGTGATTTTTGCCCATTCTGGGGATGGCAGCAGTCTTTTTTTAGAGTTGGGATTATGTTTTGAAGAGGGAGGAGGCTTGGAGCTCACAGATTATGTGACTGCCATTGCTCACGGTGTCAACACACCTCCCCTCTCACAGCATCTTGATGTGAGTTACAAGGTCACAGATGGACAGGAGTATCTCATGCAAGAACACTAGATCACTCTCAGTCATTCCATGAGCATAGCATAAGAAAGGCAAGAGCTATTCATTATGCTTTGTGTAAAGATAATAAGATAAACCTTTGTTAGTGGTCACTGAGAGAAGACCTTGGCTTCTCAAAGGTGGTTCAACATAGGGAGCCAGTAAGCTGCTCTGTTAGAATGGAGGGATGTTCCTGCTGTATGAGAAGTGGAAGAGTTGTTGCTGGTGGGGAATGCCATTGTGTGACAGACCTTGCAGGTTCAATGACCTAAGCTGTTAAGCAAAGAGAATGGAGTCTAGCATATGAAGACTTTGACTTTCAATTACTTTTAGGCTGCTGGGGCACTCATTGACATGCCAGTAGAGTACAGGCTTAAGTCTGTGTTCAGGAACAGTACAATTTAAAGGGGAAGGGAGAGACTTGTATATGTGGAAGTCCTTTCTATCAGCAGTGCCCTTCCCTCTTGAAAGGTAAACACAGCAGGAAAAAGACCAAGCTCATATAGTGTTAAACATCACTCTAGGCAGAACACTCTGTTTTTAAACAAAACATTTTTTTATCTTTCTGTGCTGAAGGGAGCATTCAGTCTCCCCCCACCAGCAATACTGTTTGAAAGACCCAGAGAAAGTATCCACCTAATGTTCCTTTGTTTAAGAGGGAGAAGATGGGCGGCGTAAATGACTGAGCTCTGTGGCTGCCCCCGCCTCCTGATTGTGGGGTATGGCTAGCCCTGCAAAAAAAAAAATAATGGTTTAAATTTTATTCTGGCCTTGAAAGAGGCAGCCAGCTTACCATGGGGGTCAGGTGAAAGTTAAGTGAACAACATCTACCTGGGGATGGAGGTAGAATGGAATGATCTAGTGCTTTGTCCATGTTGTAGGAAGAGAGCAATTCAGTACTCTATCAAATGTGTGGGGCTGAACTTAGTCACAGCCTTCAGCTGAGTGAAATAGGTGGGCTTAGCCCATAAGCTAGGTACCATTCTTGCAAAAGGAGAAGAGTTTCTGTTCTGGATGTCCAGCTTGCCCTTCCCAGCACATCACTCCCAAGAACAGTTGGATGGTGAGGCTTCCAGGTCCTCTTCTGTTTTACCTACCCATTATAGGGCATAAAATAGTATCTGTACCCTACCAGATTGACTTAGCATGTCCTTCCACCCCCCAGGATAGGCCATAGTGTTCTAGGAGATGCTATCCTGCAGCACACAGTCTTGGGAGTGCTACACTGCATAGGCCCCAATAAGACAGCGGGCTTAGAGTCTCAGCAACAATGTTGAAAGCAGCCAATTCCACCTCTTAGGGTCCCTCTGGCTTATATCTAGTTCTAGGTCACCCCCAGCTGGCCAGAACAGGAAAAGGCAATACTTGCCTGATCGGGGTAGGCTGTAAAGTAATGCAAGGGAACAAAGTTATCTGTACACTCCTACATTTCTCCATAAAGTAAAGTTGACACTCAGGTAATATAGACAGCAGTCCTATCATGGTTCCCTCTGATCATAAGTAACAGTCCTCTTGCCAAGAGTGGAGGCTAACCAAGGAAGGTGAATGAAGCACATTACTTCCTTGGGAAATGAACGGCAGCTGAGCCTGATGGATCATCCACTGTAAACCATTACAGCTGTTGTCCTGGCAATTTTGTTGGAGAGACCTTTCTCCTCAGAAGAAGGGAGCCATTGGGAACCAACCCACACTTTTCCAGGGTCATAGCATTGTTGTTGTACACCTGCCGGGGGAAAATGCTGAGGATCTCATACGACTCCAGCTCTCCTCCCCTGGAAGAAAACCAGAACAGGACTTGTAAAATGAGGACAAAGGAGTCTGTCTGCAAAGTAGTTTATCATTCAGAATGAGATTTTGCTTTGATGTTCAAATATTATCACAACTGTGATTTTAGCAGGCATCAAATGATGAAATTGCCTAAGGCGTCAACTACTAAAATCTATTGCACTGTTATCTATCAAGACCCTAAACTTCCAACACGAAAAGTGGTAACATTAAGTAACACATTATCGAACACTGGTTATCAAATACTTGTGGGGACGGTCTGGCAGATACTCATGTTTTAGAGAACATTTGATGTCAACATTTGCAAAGGACAATTGCACAGAGTGTATCTTTCCAGCCCTCGTAAACCAAACCAACATTGGTAACTTACAAGTAATTTTATTTACTTCTTTTACACCCACTTTGTTCCACACTGGGAACCGAAGGTGGCTTACAACATTCTTCATTTTATCTTCACAACAACCCTGTGAGGTAGGTTGGGTGGGTGGAAGTGTGTGTGATTGGCCCAAGGTCATTCAGCCAGCTTCCATGGTAGAATGGGGTCACAGACTGGTGGAATTCTTTTCTGGCTCCGGGTTTTTCAGTGATAAATGAAACTGGCAGGGCTCTTTTTGTAGCAGGAACTCCTTTGCATATTAGGTGACAATCCTTCAAGAGCTTACAGTAGCCCCTGTAAGAAGAGCTCTGTAAGCCCTTGGAGGATTGGCTACATTAGGGGTGTGTCACCTAATATGCAAAGGAGTTCCTGCTACAAAAAGAGCCCTGGAAACTGGTGTAATCCCAAATGTGTGGAAACAAGCAATTATAGTGCCCAGCTTTTTAAAAAAGATGATACAACTCCATCTAATTACTGTCCAAGTAGTCTCTTGTCTTCATTAGAAAAACTCTGTACCTCTTTGTTATTACAGAGATTATTTGACTGGGTGATCTCTGAAAAGATTCTAGATCCTGAACAAGCTGGCTTTGTTACTGGAAGATCTGCAATAGATCATGGCTTAGTTTTACATCATTTAGCCAGGAAATATACATTAAGAAGCAATTTATACCTGGTTTTTATGGATCTGCAGGTGGCTTTAGATTCAATCCCAAAGCGAACTGAATGACAAATTAGGGAACTTTTCAACTGACCAAAGATTTTCATAGTTAATTAAGAAGGTAAATGATTCGCCTTTGGCTCAACCAAGGCCAATCTAAGGTGATGGTGTTCTCTAAATCTAATCACCCAAATAAGTATAATTGGCAAGTTAACAGGAAATCTGTAGAGCAAGTTACTCAGCTTTGTTATTTAGGAGTTCACTATTTGGCCTGGAGGGCCCATCTTTTTTTTTCAACTGAAGAACAATAAAGAAGAAAAACAAAATGAGAGAAAAAAGGAAAAACTATATAACTATAAAAAGAGGTTTCAGATTTTCTCTGTGACAAATATATTATTATAATTTTTTCTCTTACTCAATGTTTACAAGGAATTTTTTTATGTTGTCTAAATTCCTTATTCATTGAACCCACAAATCATCAATTCATTATGATCTGTTTCAAGCAAAAAGTCTATAAGGGATTTCTAATCAGCAGTAAATGAACTTATTGTCTTTTCTCTAATCAATGAAGTAAGTTTAGCTATTGCCTCAAGTTCTAACACCTTCACCCATCATTCCCCTATTGTAGGCAATATTGGACTCTTCCGCTTTTGCACATACAATAATCTCGCTGCCATTGTCATATATAAAAACAAAGTTCCGTGGCTTCTTTCCAGCTGAGTGTCCATTAGTTCCAAAAGAGAATACTCTGGTTTCAATTGTAAATGTCTCTAGAAGTTTCTCTGATTGAGGTCATGCGCAGGCACCCAACCCATGCGTGGTACCGGACAGAGACCATGACGAAGATCTAGATGGGCTGGGATTTCCTGGGATCCTGAGTATTTTCTGCCCAGCTGAGTATTTTCTTGCCCAGTTGCAAGATAACACCAAACAGAACAGCAGCCTCATGGAAAGGGGAGGGCAATGTGAGAAAGTGGAGGGAGCTATGATTTTGGCATATAACAGATAGTCAATCTTCCTCATTCCATCAGCAAAGATCAAAGTATATGACTGGGGGACATTCAGGAAAACTAGGAAGAAGCTAGACAAGGTGGGGGGAGGACACACGAGAGAAGGAGAAACAGTGTAGTGATAAGCAACACTGAGGATGGGAAGAGAGTCTGAATCCATCTTGGCTAGATAAGTCAATCAACTCCCCCAATTGTTCCTTAGTTCCCTATATTACATAATTATATTTTATACACACATATTCTCTCCTGCACCACCCAAAAATCTAGCATTGATCTTGCAGATCCACTGTGGAAGCACTTTCCTCTGAGTTGTGCTTGCCTGCAATGCAAAGTGTTCAGAAGAGTGTCTTGCATCAGGGAAAATACTTCTACTAGCAGAACAGACTCATAACACCTAGCCACAAAACTTTACAGCCTGAATAAATTGGGGGAAATGAGCAAACATGCATTTCCCTCCCAATTTTGCTTATTACGGAACACAGACCTTCCAATTTCTGAATCTAGAGCTCAGATTCACAAGTCAGCAAAGTGAGATGTTTTTTCAACACATGCTAACAAACATTAGCCACAAAAACCAACAGAATGCCCCCTATTCCTACCTGCTCTGGACAAGGTGCTGCCGCAGGTCTCCAATGGTCTCTGTGAATGGCATTTTGATGATATATGTCTTCTCCCCATTCTCAGACTTTATTCGAAGAGTTGAGATGTTAGGATCAAGAGTCTTCTCTTGAATGTCCCCTTCTAACCTGAAAATCCAGGAAGGTTTATTAGGGTGAAACAGTGAGTTTTTGTCAGAGAAACCTAGACAGATTCAAAGCACTGCCTTTGAGAATCACTTTGGTTGGGTCATGAGCAGCCAGAATGGTGCTGCGAGGTGCATCCTGTTCATACCAGTGAAGATTCAGAGGTTGTCCCTGCAACAGAGTTTGGTTTGTGAGTCTCTCAGAAACTTAGAGGTTACTCATTGTGATCAGTAATGGTCAACTGGCTTCTATGAAGCAATGCATGTCATACAAAATCTTCCTCTGTATTATACAGCTGGAAGAATAAATTGGGTACGTTCTAGATTATGTGCTCAGTTTATCGAAGGAAACAGGGAAGCCCAGTTAGACCTGGCCTTGCATGAACTAAGCACATGCCCAGGAACAGTGATCTCCAACCTTACCAGGCCCAGGGCTGACCTGAATCCCAAGGCAGCAGTATGGGATTCATTGAGTGGCAAGCATGTGGTAGTGGCATCACAGTCATGTGAACTGGGGGAGCCAGAGCCTGTGAACCAGCCTGTGCTAAAAGGAATCCTGCTGTCCTGCTGCTCCTCTCAGCACATGTACAAAAAGAGGCAGGTGGTGGGGAATCCTTGAGTGCACTCTCTCTCTCTCTCTCTCACACACACACACACACAGAGCAAGTCCTTCCAAAAAAAAGCAGTAACAAAATGCAGTCCTATAGGGCTTACTATCCGGCAGGGGTGGTTCTGTGACCTACCTGAGGTTTCTGACCATGGATTGAAGATCAAAGCCCTAAAGCATACCCAGATCGCTTTGCAAATATGCCCAGGGTGCCTTAACAGACACACTGGTGTATGAAAAGATCCTTGTAGGAAACTGGTTTGTGAATCAGCGTCTTAGCACAACCATTCAAATGTATGCAAAGATGGCAAACTGAACTGTAGGTCCTTATATGAGTGGATATAACTAAAGAAGGGGGAAACAAAGCTACAACTCACACACCAACCAAAAAGCTAAAAGATGAGGAACAGATAAAATCTGTTGTGAAGCCTAAATAATCTTAGTAAAACAATTGTCCTTTAATTTAAAAAAATGTGTGGGAACATAAGAACATAAGAGGAGCCAATGTTGGATCAGGCCAATGGCCCATCCAGTCCAACACTCTCACACAGTGGCCAAAAATACCAGGTGCCATCAGGAGGTCCACCAGTGGGGCCAGGACACTATAAACCCTCCCACTGCTGTGCCCCCCTCCCCAAGCACCAAGAATACAGAGCATCTCAGATTGAGAGTTCCTATCTATGCCTTGTGGCTAATAGCCACTGATGGACCTCTACTCCATATGTTTATCTAATAGCCTCTTGAAGCCGTCCATGCTTGAAGCTGCCACCACCTCTTGTGGCAGTGAATTCCATGTGTTAATTACTCTTTGGTTGAAGAAGTACTTCCTTTTATCCGTTCTGACCCGACTGCTCAGCAATTTCTTTGAGTGCCCGCGAGTTCTTGTATTGCGAGAAAGGGAGAAAAGTACTTCTTATAAACCTCGATCATGTCACCCCTAAGTCGTTGTTTCTCCAAGCTAAAGAGCCCAAGCACTTTAACCTTTCTTCATAGGGAAAGTGTTCCAACCCTTTTATCATTCTAGTTTCTGCACTTTTTCCAATGCTATAATATCCTTTTTGAGGTGTGGTGATCAGAACTGTATACAGTATTCCAAATGAGATTGCACCATTGATTTATACAGGGGCATTATGATACTGGCTGATTTATTTTCAGTTCCCTTCCTAATAATCCCGAGCATAGTGTTGGCCTTTTTTATTGCAATCACACACTGTCTTGACATTTTCAGTGAGTTATCTACTACGACACCAAGATCTCTCTCTTGGTCAGTCTCTGCCAGTTTATAGTTAGGCTTTTTGGCTCCAACATGCATCACTTTGCACTAGGCCACACTGAACGCCATTTGCCATGTTGACGCCCACTCGCCCATCCTCAACAGATTCTTTGAAGTGTCTCAAAAATCCTCCCTGGTTCTCACCACCCTGAACAACTTCATATCATTTGCAAATTTAGCCACTTTACTGCTTACTCCCAACTCAAAATCATTAATAAACAAATTAAAAAGCATTGGACCAAGTACTGATTCTTGCGGTACCCCACTGCTTACCACCCTGCACTGAGAAAATTGCTCATTTATACTCACTCTGTTTCCTATTAATTAGCCAGTTTTTGATAGACAAAAGGACTTGTCCTTTTATCCCATGACTATTGCGCTTACTTAGGAGCCTTTGATGAGAAACTTTATCAAAAGCTTTCTGGAAGTCAAGGTAAACAACATCTATTGGGTCCCCCTTGTCCACATGTTTGTTCACTCCCTCAAAGAACGCTAACAGAATAGTGAGACAAGATCTTCCCTTACAGAACCCATGCTGAGTCAGCTTCAATAGTTTTTGTTCATCAGCGTGCCTACTAATTCTTTCCTTAATAACAGTTTCCACCAACTTACCCAGTATCGACATCAGACTAACTGGCCTGTAATTTCCCTGATCTCCTCTGGAACCCTTTGTAAAGATGGGAGTGACATTCGCTACCATCCAGAACTCAGGAATGGAGGCAGATTTTAATGAAAGATTACATATTTTTGTCAGGAGATCCACAAGTTCACATTTGAATTTTTTGAGATGCCATCCGGGCCTGGTGATTTATTAGTTTTTAAGTTGTCTATCAGTTGTAGGACCTCCTCTCTCGTCACCTCAATCTGACTCAGGTCTTTCAACACCCCTCCCGAAATCAGCGGTTCTTGAGTGGGCAAGCACTTCTAATCTTCCACAGTGAAGACAGAGGCAAAAAATGCATTCAGCTTCTCAGCCATTTCCCTATCATCCTTCAGTAATCCTTTTACCCCTTGGTCATCCAAGGGCCCCACTGCCTCCCTGGCTGGTTTCCTGCTTCTAATGTATTTGAAGAAAGTTTTATTGTTGGTCTTTATGTTTTTTGTTATATGCTCCTATTCACTTTTTTGCCTGCCTGATCACAGACTTGCATTTTATTTGCCACAGCCTGTGTTCCCTTTTATCATCCTCACTGAGACTAGCTTTCCACTGTTTAAAGGAATCCTTACTTTTTACAGCTTCCATTATTTTGTTTGTTAACCATGCAGGCTTTTTTCTATACCTATTTGTGCCTTTCCTAACCTGCGGTATATATTTTTTCTGAGCTTCCATATGCATTGAACAGCTTTGGACTTTCCTTTTGC
The DNA here is from genome assembly GCA_029375565.1 of Gekko gecko. Lineage (NCBI taxonomy): Eukaryota > Metazoa > Chordata > Lepidosauria > Squamata > Gekkonidae > Gekko > Gekko gecko. The sequence goes on along the minus strand of JAPDNY010000005.1, from coordinate 207,415,048 downwards.
ATCCATTCATGTCAACCATTTAACACCCTTTCAGCTTTAATCCAACTGCATCATTAAGAATGGTGCTATTTGTAGTTGTCCCCCGAAGCTGATTTGAGTGCCATCCAACCTGGGGGGTTCCATCTTCCAGCACTATATCTTTTTTTTCATTTTGGATTGTCTCATCATAGGATTTTCAGGGGAAGAGATGATCAAAAGTGGTTTACCATTGCCTACTTCTGTGCAGTACTAACTAGGTTCAGGTGAGGAGCCATGTTGGTTTGAAGCAGTAGAACAAAGTTTGGGTCCAGTGGTATCCTTAAGACCAACAAAGTTGGCATGCATACTGCTTCAGATACACTAAAACAGAAATCACCAACCATTAAATATACGTAGTGGGTAGGGGGGGTGCATTCAGATCTACCCAATCCAAAAATATACCTGTATTCTTGGGGTATATTTTGCCATCTCAAATGTATCTGAGATTTTTCAGGGGAACTGAAAAAAAAAATCCCAAAAATATCCTGGATATAGTCAGGAGTTACCGGCAAACCTCAAAAAACAGCTATGGGGCTGGAGCAGATTGCTCCCTCCGCTCAGCTGTTTTCAGGCTTTCTTCTGCAGTCTCTTTACACAGCGGGTGTTTAAAGAGACTGCAGAAAACAGCCTACAAAACAGTCGAGCCGGGGAGGGGGGACACCTGTCCCCCCCAGCTCAACGGGGGCTCTCTTAGACAGTTGATCCAGTGGGGAGCACCTTTCCCACTGGCTCAGCTGGGGCTCTCTTGGGCAGTTCGATTTAAACCAGACTGCCCCAAACAGCCTGCAAAGCCGCTGATCCCACGAGGAGAACTTTCCCTGCCGGCTCAGCTGGGGCTCTTTTGGCAGTGCAGTTTAAACAAGACTGTCCAAAAGACCCCACAAAGCAGTTCGAGATACCCAAGAGAGCCCCAGTTAAGCGTGTGGGAAGAGTTCTCCCTGTGGGATCAATTAGCTGCTTTGTGGGCTCTTTTAGGCAGTCCGATTTAAAGGGACTGCCCAAAAGAGCCCCAGTTGAGCCCATGGGAAGAGGTCTCCCTGCAGGATCAGCTGCTAAGTGGGCTCCTTTGGGAAGTCTGGTTTAAACCAGACTGCCCAAGAGAGCCTCAGCTGAGCCCCTGGGAAGAGTTCTCCCAATGGGATCAGCTGCTAAGTGGGCTCTTTTGGGCAGTCCAGTTTAAACTGCCCAAAAGAGCCCTAGCTGAGCCACCTCTCAGCTGAAAAATCCTGGATCCAAATACTTTTCTGGTATTGGGATCCAGGTTTTTTGGGAAATCCCAAAAATTTTTGGGTCCAATAGACCCAAGCAAAAAATATCAAGAAAAAAAATTGCACACCCTACTAGCAGATGAGGAGGATGTTGCCAGGAAGTGCCAATTAGAGTCAAGATGCTTAAGTAACTGAGCAGTAAATATTGCTAAGACTGGATGAAGGTGATTGGTAAGACTCTCCTCTCCAGGCTAAACATACCCAGCTCCTTCAACCTTTCCTTATAGGACTTGCTCTCCAGACCCCTCAACCATCTTTGTTGTCCTCTGGACATGTTCCAGCTTGTCTACATCCTTCTTAAATTGTGGTGCCCAAAACTGAACACAACACTCTAGGTGAGGTCTAACCAGAGTAAAAAGATACCATCACTTTGCATGATCTGGTGACTTCTGTTGATACAGCCCAAAATGGTATTTGCCTTTTTAGTTACTGCGTCACACTGCCGACTCATGTTCAGTGTACGGTATACTAAGACCCCTAGATTCTTTTCACACATACTACTGTCAAGACAAGTCTCTCCCATACTATAATTATGCATTTGATTTTTCCTACCTAAATTCAGAACTTTATCCCCATTGAAATTCATTTTATTTGTTTTGACCCAGTTTTCCAGCCTGTCAAGATCATCCTGTATCCTGACTCTACCGTATTTCTATCATATTTGCTACACCTCCCAATTTAGTGTCATCTGCAAATTTAATAAGTATTTCCTCTATTCCTTCATCCAAGTAATTTGTAAAGATGTTGAACAAAACAGGTCCCAGGACAGATCCCTGAGGCATTCCACTTGTCACTCCTCTCCAAGAGGATGAGGAACCATTAACAAGCACTCTTTAGGTGCGATCTGTCAACCAGTTTCAGATCCACCTAACAGTAATAGGATCCAAACCACATTTTACCAATTTGTCAACAAGAATATTATGTGGAACCTTATCAAAAGTCTTACTGAAATCAAGATAAACTATTTCTACAGCATTTCCCTGATCCATCAAGGTAGTAACTTTCTCAAAAGAGAGAGAGAGAGAGAGAGAGAGAGAGAGAGAGAGAGAGAGAGAGAGAGAGAGAGAGAGAGAGAGATGCATCTTGACTCTAATTGACCCTTCCTGGCAACATCCTCTTTACCCACTACCTATATGTAATGATTGGTGACTTCTGTTTTAGTGTATCAGAAGAAGTGTGTGTGCACATGAAAGCTTAAAACTCCGAGTGGCTGTCAGTGGCTGTATCTCTTGAAGATGGGCCTGCAGTGATGGCTGGTGTCCGCCACCCCTGGGCACAGAACAGAGGCCAGCATCCTGCACTGCAGCAGCCAGCTAGAGCCGTTTCTTGAAGTTAGTTGCCTGTGCCAGCAGCATGTTGGCCTGGAGTGCTGTGATATGGGAAGGGCCTTGGCTCACCATGAATGGCCAGGCACACTGCAGACAGCAGAACCTCTGATGCAAGCTTAGCACAGAATGAAGAGGATTCCACTACTCTGCTCTGAGGAACACCCCTCTGCATTTTGTCTCTGCATACTGAAGGGGCTGGATTGTGACCCCCCCCCCCAGGTATCTCAGATCCCAAGGAAAGTGTGAGCCAAGGATTTCTGATTGGATTAAAAATCCATATGAAAGACTAATGAAATTGGAAGCTGCCGATCTGATGGAAGGCTTGCACAACCATCTTTGGATTAAAAAAACTGGAAGAGCACTTCTAAAAGAAATGAAATGTAAAGGTCATGTTATTAGAGACAGTTTACTGAAAACTTGGTGGTTGTAGAATTAGTCCATACATGAATTAGTCCACCCATGTCACCTATAATGTCACCAGTCACCAATCTGAGAGGAAAAAATAATGATTTCATAACATATCAAGATATGATTAACATGCAAGGGAAAATTAAATCCTGGCAGACTATTAGTGAAGAAGGGGAAAAGACACAATGGTTAACATATTTCCAACTGACATTGAGACATAAAGAAATAATGTGTGCAGGAGGAAACAATAGTATTTGAAAAAATAATTGAATAAAAAAGATCATCTTCTAGGACACATTTATAAATTGTTACTTCAATGACACAGAAACAGAAGTAGTTAAGATGTGTATGGTGAAATGGATGCAAACTTTGATAAAGAGATCTCATTTCAACAATGGGAAAATCTGTGGATGAAGGATATATTTATTTATTCATTTAATTTATATCCCGCCCTCCCTGCCTCAGCAGGCTCAGGATGGCTCACATATAATTTACAGCGGGTCAGGCACTTAGAGGAAACTGATATAAGATGTTCTTTCAGTGGTATATTACTCTAAAAGATGTAGAAAGAATGGACAAAAATTATTTTGGAAAATTCTGGAAGTATAAAGAGATTGACAGTACCTTCTTTCATATGTGGTGGACTTGTAAAAAGACCAGTAAATACTGGAAAGAACTACATGCTGAAATTCAGAAAATTTTGAATATAAAATTTGCCATGCAACCAGAGACTATGCTATTCAGAATTCTACCCACTAATATTGAAAGAGCAACACATAAACTATTCCAATATATGTTAACAGTGGCACGAGTAGTATTTGAAACTAAATGGAAAATGGAGTTTTGTCCAAATCTTGAAGACTGCAAAGATAAGATGGAGGAATATGCTGTAATGGCAAAACTGACGAAGCCAAGTAGTGAATTTGAGAATAAATGGAGAGCTTTTTATACTTATTACAGATACAGCTGTAAGAGCGATACAATATTATGCTTTGGTTAGTTAGTTAACCAATGAATTACCAATTCTTCATAGTCATATTATTTTCAACTGTTACATAGAATTTTTTTATATCTGTTATTTCTTTGATATCATAAATAATTTTAAATGGCTTTCTGGTTATTTTAAATTTATATAAAATGTTTTTAAAATAAATTTTTATTAATAAACATCATCAACAACAAAATTATGAAGTGAGCAAAATAGAATGGTATGAGTGTTACAAAACAAAAACACCATGATATACAAAGAATGATTGTTGTAATATTTGAAGGTAAACAGTTAAGAAAAGGTAAACCCCAGATTATTATGCACTACCTTTTTTAGTGAGGGAGAGGTGATTATTAGTTTAGAGCACTAGGAGATATTTCCAAAGTTGACGGTACAATTTAGTTGTCAAAGGAAAGCACTAGAAGAAAAGCAAGGAAGAGTATGTGGTATTAGCAGGGTGCAGAGCTTTGTCTGTCATATATTGCAACCATGGAAACCAGGTGAGGACAAATCTGGAGTAAGTTGTAGTGTTGCCATATTGTTGGTTGTGTAAGGAGTCGATAATCTTACACACAATAAATTGGTCCCAAACTTTGTTTCTCCAGGTTGTCAGCATCGGGGGAGAAGTAGACTTCCAAGTTGTCACTATCGTCAGACGTGCCGATGCCAGTAGGGATAAGGTAAGTTCATTAAATTTGTACTGTGTGTGTGATGGGTCTTGTAGCGGTAGTAATACAATTTCTGGTCTAAATGGGATCATATGTGAGATAATCGTATTGATCTCTGACAAGACATTACTCCAGAAGTTATTAATGAGAGGACAGTCCCACCAGCAGTGAAAATAGCTTCCTATGAGACCATATTTTTTCCAGCATAGTTGGTTGTGACTGGAGTTGATGTGATGTAGATGGTCCAGAGTGTAGTACCATTGTGTAAGCGTTTTAAACATTTGCATATGGATGTTGAAAATTTTGAGGACTTTCTTTGAGGAATTCTAGCAGGATATCCAATGAGCTTCTGATAGTTTCATTTTAAGATCCTGTTCCCATGCTGTCTTGGCAGGAGCTGTCTTGTTCTATAAGAAGTTTATAAAATTTAGAAAGGAGTCCTTTGGAAGAGTCCAGGTAACACTCCAAAAGAAATTCGAAAAGCGGCTTTGGTCTTTTGAACGTGCCTGCAGCTGCTAGGGTTTCCGTGAGGCTCTTTATCTGGTAGTATTGTAGCCATGATAGTTTGCTGCCAATACATTCGTCAAAGTGACTTTTGCTGTGGATCTTCCCACACACCACTAAGTGTTGTAGTCATGTAAGGCCAGCCACTGTCCAGACTTTAAACATGGTCGAGTCCAGTCCTGGTAAGAAACATTTTTGGCATGTGAATGTTGATAGTGGAGAGATCAGGGAGGGGCAATCAAGATTCTTCTGTGGTCCCAGATTTTCAGTGTTATAGAGAGCAGGCTTGTCGAGAAAGCTTGGAGGACGTTGTGATGCTGGAATCAAAAAACCTCTTGTAGACTGAATGGAGAAACAAAGGATTGTTCAATGTGCACCCACTGTGCCTCTGGTTCTGATTGTAACATTTTAGATATATTAGAAATAAGAGCCACATGATAGTAAGTTTGGAAACGGGTAAGTTCAAACCTCCCAATACAATTGGTTTGGATAGAGTGCGACAATCTATCCTAGACTTCTTGTAACTCCAGGGAAACTGCCAAGTGTGCAAGTCTTTTTCTGGTATGAAAATCGGCAGTGCTCTGAATAGAAACAAGAAACTAGGAAAAACAAATGATTTAATTGATTGAATGCGATTCAATACAGAGAGATGAAGCGCATTCCAGTCCCGCATCTGTCCTTGAAATTCTTTAAACACTTTATGAAAGTTGCATGAAAGCAGGTTGCTCATGTTGAGAGGGATCTGAATCCCTAGATGATACCAAGTAGATGTGACCCATAAGAATGGCAGAGTGTTGGTTAGGGTTGCTCAAGCGTCTGCAGAGAGAGTGATTGGGTAGATTTCTGACTTTGTCATGTTTAAGCGTAGGCCAGATATTGTACCAAATCTTGAGAGAATGGATTGAATGGTTGAGATGGACCGTTCAGGGTTTGATACATAAAGTGTGATGTCATCCGCATACATAGTCAGTTTGTGCTCCCGTCCATTAATATGAATGCCCGAAAAATCCAGATTTTGGCGTAGTTCATTTGCTAATGGTTCTATGGCCAAGGTGAAGAGCAAAGGGGAGAGAGGGCATCCCTGTCTGGTGCCTCTGGTTGGAGGGAAAAATTAGAGTCGTGGCTGTTTACACACACCATAGACTCAGGGTGGGAATAGAGTGTGCTTAGAGTGTTAAGAAAATTCTGACCAAAGCCCATTTTTTCCAGAAATGCAAGCATATATGGGATCTCTAAAGAATCAAAGGCTTTTTCAAAATCTAACACCAGAATTAAAGTTTCAGAAGCAGCCATTTCCCCACAGGTTATGATATTAAGTGTACATCTGATGTTATCTGTTATTTGTCTGTCCAAAATAAAACCAGTCTGGTCCAAGTTGATATAGTCCGATATGAACTTCTTAAGTCGATTGGCCAATAGAGAGGTTAAAATTTTGGCATCTTTGTTTATCAATGTGATTGGATGATAGGACACTGGATCCGACGGGTCCTTTTTCTCTTTGGGGATGACAGAGATAGATGAGTCATGCCAAGAGGGGGGAATAGTTCCCAAGCGCAAAGCATCATTGCATATTTTCACAAGATACTGAGCTAAAACAGAGCGGAAGGGTTTTGGGGTTTTTTTTTACAAATAATTTCCAATATAATCCAATCTCTCACCCATGTCAAAGATGCCACTTTATAATATAGAGACCAATCCGGTAAGGCAAACCCTGCTCTTTCTTTCGTATCTTGAAGTGTTTTCATCTTTATTCTGCGTCTCTTACCTTGCCATATTATGTTTATCCAAGTCCTTAAAATACTGTTGATTTTAGTTTGAAATAAAAGGTAGTTTGAAATAAAAAGATGAGTCTTGGTAAAATGCTCATTTTTACCTCAGCTATTCTTCTCATAAAAGATATCTGCAGATCCTTCCACTTTTCCAGGTCCTTCTTGATTTCTGACAGAAGTTTCACATAATTGTCCTGCAGTAGAGAACTGCATCTATTTGTCAAAGATATTCCTAAATATGTCACTTTCTTTAAACTCCAGTGCCTGAAACGCTCTGTAATTGTTGGATTTGGTCTTTAGTACATTTCCCCCCCAATATTTTAGTTTTCTTGAAGTTGATTTTAAGACCAGCTACTGATCCATATTCTTGTAATGTATTTATGTTGAATAGTAGATTCTATTGGATCTTCTAAGATGAATGCTAAGTCATCTGCAAATGCTTGTAATTTGTATTCTTCTTTTATTTTAAGTCCTTTAATTTGAGTATCTCTTCTCACTATATCATTTAGTGTTTCCAGAGCAAAAATAAAAAGTAATGGAGAAAGTGGGCAAACTTGCCTGGTTCCTTTTTGTATTTCAATATTTTGTGATAGGTCCCCATTACCAAAATCTTTGCTTGTTGTTTGGTGTAGATTGCTCTAACCATTGTATAATTTTTTTATAACGTTCCAGTTAAGATTGTCAGAAGCCTTCTCAAAATCTAAAAAAGACCAAAGCCATCTCTTTCTCTGGATGTGCTTCAGAATATTCAAGTGCATTCAAAATAGTCCTAACATTATTTATTATCTGTCTTTTAGGTAAAAAACTCACTTGGTCTTGATGTATGATTTGCAAAAGAACTCTTTTCAATCTAGAGGCCAATATAGATGCATAAATTTTATAATCCACATTAAATAATGATATTGGTCTATAGTTTTTAATATCCTTTTCATCCTTATCTTGTTTATAAATTAAGGATCTTCTTCGTGGTCTCTGTGCATCACACCTATGGGATTATGTGCCTACGCTGATCCAAATCGGTGATGTACAAAGCTCACAAAGGGATTTTCGTGCCTTCCCCTCAGGCATGTGCAGGAACCCCACTGCGCATGCCCAAGGGTGAGGTGCAGACATACCCCCAGTTCTCTTCTGACCGCCATGCTGTTAACAGCTCGTTTTCTGCCGGTCGGTGTGAAAGTCGCCTTCTGCGACAGTTTCTAAGCCTCCAGAGGAATCTCCACATCCTCCATCTCCTTTACGTCCTGGGCCCTCCGTACCTTCTAAGTCCACTCCGATATTGACGGCCCCTGATGGGGTGGAGGAAGTGCCCTTACTGCTGGCACCATTGTCACCCTCTGGATCTTCGGGTTCCGAGTCCGACACGACGCCTCGAAATGACCCAAGTCCCCTGACGACCCTTTGCCAGATCCTGTGGTGGCTGCCAATCTGCCCATTTCCTGTCAGGTAACCCTGCCATTGCTGAGGATGGGGGGGGGAAGAGACATCTTTCACTGTTCTGGAATGCGGGAGTAACAGCGAGTCTCCAGGTGCCCTATATTACTGTGTCTGTTCAGCAGCTTATCAACATGCCTGACCTTGTGTCCCAGGCCTCTTTGGTATCCGAGGATATATGGGTGGAGGTGTTGTTTTTATGTTTTGCCATGTGCACGAAATGTAACCATTGGCTTGTAGGTGGGGGGGGGGCATTTCAAATGGGCTATAATTGATGCTGTTCTGTATTACCCGGCATCACTGACAAAACACTGACAAAAAAATAGAGTTCATGCAACTCTATACTTAGTCTTTAATAAATGCTATCTTCTTATGAAGCCTGGTGTTTGACTGACTATCTGGAGAACTTGACAGATTGTCAGTGATCCTTTACTGATCAGGCCGCTACATCTCTCCTGCTGAGATGAGTGGAGCAGAAGAAGATCCGATAGGGGTGACTACATCGCAAGACACAGTCTCCATCTCTATGACACCGACCACCTCAGTGCCAACCTCGGGAGAGAACCTGGTGTCTACAGCGCCCACCCCATGGGGCCCCAAAGACGAGTTTGGCACATTCTATGGCGACCCATTCAGAGGCGCATATGCCAGTGTGACCACTCGACCGCAGAAGAGACGAGACTGGGAGAAGCCGCTGGCCGAGACGCATGAGACGTGGTCCCTAATGCCCCGCGCCCCACTCCGGGAGAGCCGATATGAGTGGTCCCTCTATCGCCTAAGTACTGTGACTGGAGGGGACGATACCCACTCCTACCCAGTAGAGGTGGAGGGCGCAACAGAACCCCGAAGCAGGGGGAGAGACCGAAGTCATGACCGACTCATCTGAATGGTAGAGGAGTCCCTTAAGAAGATCCCGGAGATGATTGCCAAAGGGATCTGTGAAGAGCTCGATCAAAGGCAACAGATCCAGCAACCAGTCCCGCAGCCTCAACTACTGCCTGCTGCCCCAGCGGTCCCGGTGGGGCCACCTCCCGGAGGACCTACTAGCCAACTGGCGGGACCGCCACCAGCCGGACTGCAGGGTCCTGAGCCCCAGGGTGTTTTGTGAAGATGGGGATGCATGTTACCTAACCCAGCCGAATTGTTGGACGCTACGTTCAATGGGACCCCAGAAAAGCTCTCTTTCTTTTTGGTGCAGGCGGAGAAGTTTGTGGACAACTGGGGCCACCTCTTCCCGAATGAAGAGCGCATAGTGGATGCAATTGCATCCTGGCTGCAGGACGCAGCCGTGGACTGGTACGTAACCCTACACCATGAGGATGGCCGAGAACTCCGGGAGGTGGCTGCCTTCATGTGGGCTCTGCAGGACCACTACAAAGATTCCAATGCAAGCGAGACTGCCCAAGCATTCCTCCGCACCTTCTGTCAGGGGACGAAGTTGGTGAGGGAGTACACCGAGGAATTCCACAGGCACGCTGTGAAAATCCGTGAGTGGCCAGATGGGGTACTAGCCCAACATTACCGACTAGGGCTAGACCCTGAGATCCATGGAACGATCCTGGGGGGGGAACCTAGGTCCCTCCTAGGATGGATGAAAGAGGCGGCTGACACCGAGCCTCCTTCGCACAATTCACATCGATGACACCGTTACCCTAGGGAAGACCGCCCAGGCCGCCGTCACACCGGGAAAGGTGAAACCCATGACCCCACCGCTGTGCCAGAAGGACGGAACCCAGGAGCAACGGATGAAGCAAGGACTCTGCCTCCGGTGTGGGGAATCCGGCCATTTCGCCATGGCATGTCCCGGAGCAGGAGCATCGCCTTCCACCGTGAAAGGAGAGAAGAAGAGAATCGACACCCCGACCTAGAAATTGATGGCTAAACCAAAGGGTTCGAGGGCACTGCAGGCGAGTCCACTGGAGGAAGACTCCGAATCCTCAGGAGAGGAACTGTTCCAGCCGGTGGGAAATGGGAAGGACCTGCTGTGAACAGCGCTGAGCGTCAGGTCCCCAACTCCCAGGCACTACGACCAGTGAGCAATTACCCTTCCCTCTTCTTTGTGACTGTGACTCTGATCTGCCCCGAACTGAACACCCATGTGAGGGTACGGGGGCTGGTTGACTTGGGGTGTGGGCGAGACTCGATAAACCCCTCTTTAGTAACAGGACTAGGGGTCAAAGTTGTCAAACTGGCCGACCCATTAATTTTCACACAGATGGATGGGTCCACCATGAAGGACCCCTGCAAATATGAAACTGTTCCACTCCGCATGGGGTTGGGCGAGCATTGGGAAATCCGGCTGTTCGTAGTGACCCCTGCAGCACGGTTCCCATTGGTGTTAGGCAGCCCTTGGCTCCACGACCACGACCCACACACCCTGTAGGCGGCAGGAATTGTGAATTTCATCTCCCCTCACTGTAAAATGCACATGTGGATTGACTCTTGGGAAAAGCCCCCTTTGGTGCAACAGGTGTCGGTCGGGCTAGCAAGTGCGGACTTAAACCGCATACACCGGGAGTACCGAGATTTGGCGGCCGTGTTTGGGTAAGAGGAGGTGGACCAGTTACCACCTCAATGAAACTCTGACTGTGCAATTGAACTGTTACCTGACCAGAAACTGCCCAAAGGGAAATTGTATTCGATGAGTCCCGTTGAAAAGGTGGAGTTGAGGAGGTTCATAGACAACATATGTTGGCTAGAGGTTTTATTCACCCCGCCTCCTCCCCCTGTGCGGCCCCAGTGCTGTTCCGGAAAAAGAAAGATGGCGGGTTGCGACTGTGTACTGATAACAGGGGGCTAAATGCAGTGTCGGCCACAAATACTTACCCCCTGCCCCTGATCAAGGACCTCCTGGCTGCAGTAGCTGGGGGGGAAATCTTCTCCAAATTGAATTTACAAGATGCCTACTTCAGGGTGCTCATCAAGGAGGGCGATGAGTACAAGATGGCATTCAATACTCCTTTCGGTCAATTTGAGTACCTAGTCATGCCGTTCGGACTTCAGGGAGGTCCGGGGGTCTTTATGAACCTTATAAATGAAGTGTTGCATAAGCACCTGTTCAAAGGGGTCCTTGTTTACCTTGATGATATTTTGCTGTACTCCCCCGACAAAGAATCTCATGTTAAATTGGTGTCGGAAGTCCTGCAAACGTTAAACAAGCACCAACTGCTTGCTATGCTGTCTAAATGTGAATTTCACTGCTCAGAGATTTCGTTCTTGGGATACCGGATATCCCAACGGGGGATCGAGATGGACCCAGCCAAGGTGCAGGACGTGGTGGGGTGGGAGGCGCCCCAAACCCGCAAGCAATTACAGGCTTTCCTCGGATTTGCCAATTTCTATAGATCATTTTTGACTAACTTTGCACAGGTATCCCTCCCCCTCACAGACCTTCTTAAAATGAAGGGGAAGGGAGCAGACAGTTCTCACCCAGGGGCTAAGCTCGACTGGACCCCAGAATGTCAGTGCACTTTTGAGCAGCTCAAAGTGCTTTTCACGTCTGAACCCGTGTTAGCACACCCAAATGAACTGAGAAAATTCATAGTCCAAGTCGATGCCTCAGACGAGGCCATGGGGGGCGCCATTTTGCAAGAGGGGGAGGATGGGAAACTCCACCCGCTAGCCTATGTCTCTAAAAAAATTAACAAGACGGAACGAAACTGGTCGGTTTGGGATAAAGAAGTGGGGGTGATTAAGTTGGCCCTATCCACATGGCGCCAAAAAACTGGCAGGATGTCCACACCCCACCCCTTAGGCATGTGCAGTGGGGTTCCTGCGCATGCCTGAGGGGAAGACGCGAAAATCCCTTTGTGAGTTTTGTACATCACTGATTTGGATCAGCGCAGGCGCATAATCCCATAGGTGTGACTGCACAGATGACCACTCAAAGATCATCAGTTACAGGTAAGCAACCTGTTTTTATTAGCGCTTAATTCCAAGTCCCTGGTATTTTCTTTTCCTTTGTAATATTTTGTATGGTAGATTTTAATGGCATTATTATTTGATCTTCAAAAGTTTGATAAAACTCCACCGGAAGGCCATCTGGATCCAGTGTTTTCCCTTTCTTTTGATTTTTGACCCCTTTAGTTATTTCAGCAAAGGAAATGGGTTCATTTAAGATTTTCCTTTAATCTTCTGTAAATTTCCTGTCATTATATTTTTTAAAGAATTCTCTGATTTCTTCTTGAATGGCTTCTCTTTTTTTGGTATAGATATTTATAAAACGTCTCAACGATCTTCAAGTCTCTAGGAATATTCTGTTCCTCTCCCATTTCATCTCTCAGTATCTTTATATGTTCCTTTTCTTAGTTTGTATGCTAATCATCTAGTTGATTTGTTTGCATTCTCAAAATAGTTTTGTTTTGCATACGTAATTTTTTTTTGCTATTTCTTGAGTTAGAAGACAGTTCATTTGATGTTGTAAATTTTTTATCTTAATCCTTGTTTGTTCTGTAGAGGGTTCCCTTTTTATATTTTCTTCCTCTTTTTTAATTTGCTGTTCAGTCTGGGTAAATTTTTGTTTCTTTTGCTTCCTCATCCAAGCATCTTGTCTAATAATCTATCCCCTTGCATAGGCCTTGAAACCTTCAATGGAAATGTCGGGTTATATATTTTGTTTGAAGAACTCTTGGAATTCTTTTTTGGAATCTGTTATAATTTTTTTCATTTTTTAATGGAACCCCCCCACCCACCAAACAGAGCAGAAGGTTTTATAGAAGTCTGCAGGGCTCCATGCTTGGTGCTTTGTTCAGTTTCAAATTCTTGATGGTGTCCAGAAGTTTTTCCATCTCGATGGGTTTGTCCATTAGATTGGCGTGGGCAGATGATATTTGCTTTGGCAGCGAAAGGTTGTCTAAGTATGCTGCAATGTCTTCCATCACTGGGCCCTGAGATGAATACAGCCTGGCAATATACTTAGCGAATCCCCCTGCCACTGCTTTGTATGAGAAGTAAACCACTCCTGAGGTAAGTGTCAGTGAGCTTGTAAGGGTTTTTTCTTCTCCTTGACTCTTCATGCTAACATACGGACGTTCTTAGGAGATTTCTGCCATGTACGCTGTTTCAAAAAGAGCTATTAGTTACGCTATTTTTTTTCTGATGTAGAATTCATAGAGAAATTTTATGTACAGATTTTAACTAATTGTTGCCAATAGACTGGACCAATTTTACTTTTGATTGATTGATTGATTGATAAGGTTTCAAAAAGAGTAAATTCTTCTGAAACTGTGTAGTTTCCAAGGATTCCAGAATTTTTCATTCAGCCAGTAGCTTAGCATAGATCTTCCCCCCAGACTTTTTATGTTGTGTTTCCAGGAGAGTGATCTGGTCCAAGGTCTACTTCCTGATTTTCTCCCTCTTTTTCCATAGGTGTGTCATCAGGGAGATCATGGACCTCCTGAGAACTGCCTCAATTGCATCCCATAGTGTGGGGGTGGGTATCTCTGGTGATGTATTTTCAGCAAAGAAGTTTTTGATGTCGGTTTCCAGTCTGTCTTTGATTGAAGTGTCTAATAAAATACTTTTGTCCGTGGCCCACTGCCTGTCCGGTTTTGTGTCTGGGTCTTTGTGAAATTGGCACTCTAGCCAAGTGTGGTCCATCAGATATCTAGGACCAATATCAGCAGAGTCAAGCTCCAATGAAAGCGGGTCAGATATCAGGATGTAGACTATTCTGGTAAAGGTCTGGTGCCGACCTGAGAAATATGAGTAATCCCGTTCTGTAGAATGAAGAAATGTCCAGGTGTTGGTAAGCCCCAAATTGGAAAATAGTTTAGACAATTCAGTTCCCATTTCTTTTTGAAGGTAGTTTTTGTTCTTGTGTTTGGAAAAGATCTGTCCATTACACGGTCTGCAATATAATTGAAGTCACCTCCCATAATGAGTTCTCCTTCTTGGAAAGCCTGTAAGTCAGAAAAAACAGTTTTCAGAAAGGAAATTTGGTCTACATTTGGGGCATATACTGAAGCAAGAGTAATTTTTTGGCCATCCAGCATTCCCCGATGAATAAAAAAATGACCTATAGGGTCTGCTTTCTTTGCACTGAGATTGAAGTTGATCACTTTAGAAAGCAAGATCCACCCCCTGGATTTAGACGATCCTGGTGCCTGGAATTGTTATGGAAATAGCGAGGGTTTTAGGACAAGATACTTGTCATATCTTGAATGCATTTCCTGTAAAAATAGTATTGATGGGCAGGTAAGTTGTAGCTGGCGCAAAACTTTCCTTTGTTTGATCCAGGTGTTCAGACCTCTGATGTTGACCGACTGAATTTTTAGTGGACTCATAATGTGTAGAAAATACGAGTATTACATCTTTTAAAATATGTGGGTTAGAGTTGAATTACTCCCCTGTAAGAGTTATGATATAGGGTAAGTCAGTTGTTAGAAGTAGTGCTTAGTAGTAAGAGCTGATGCTATACGAGTATAAGGGTTGCAGAACAATAAAGTGTAAAGGTATATGCTAGCAAGAGTTAGGCCCAGAATAATTCTATAAAGAAAAATCAGTGAATGATAAATTAATTATAAGCAGTAATCAAAATGCCAACAATTAATTATGAACAAGAATCCAGGTATCAACAATTAATTATGCACAGTTCTCAGGAAATCAACAATTAATTATGAATAATAATCAAGATATCAACAATCAATTATGAACAGTAATCAGGATACTGAGAATTGATTATGAATAGCAATTAAGGTATCAACAATTACTTAAGTACAAATCTTCCCCTTACTATGAATCATCCCAGTTTTATATATGAATGTAAGGCAACTCATGCAATCAATAAGGTGTAAAAAAGCAATGCAACAAGTATGAGAGAAAAGTAAAACTCAGGGCAGATAGCCTATAATAACAGTAACCAGACTCTTATCATGATAACAGGACAAAAATAAACATAATTAAGCAGTAATGACACAGCAATCAAGTATAAAGTTTCTTTGTGAACAAGTTTTAATTGTATTCAATCCCAACAACCCCCCCTCCCCCTAACAGATAAGAACATGAGCAATACACCTAATAATTAAAGTTAAAAGCAGAACTTTATATAAAACCCAATGGAATGAAATCAAAAACTTTTCCTAGCAACAGGCTAGAAAAGTAAGAGACCAACCTTGGAAATGAATCCTTAGACCCAAACTACGGGTCAACGACTAGAGGAGGTCTTTAAAGATTGGGAGCCAGGAGATCCTCTAGCTCCCTTCCTCCTCCTCCTCCTTTAATAAAGAATGAAACCAATAACGTAACATGAAAAAGCAAGCCAGCAACAGCTAAAACATAATAAACTGTGAAACTTAGATACTTTGATAATAGGCAGACTTCATAAGACTAAGCGTTTACATACTGCCCTCTTTTAGACACTCTTACTATGGAAGCCTAAGTTATGGAGCATTTCGAGAGGGTGAGCCGTCAGTGGACATCAAAGAGCTGTCATCGCGAGTTGAAATTTTGTTGTATTTGTCTGGTGTGGTGGGAGAGCGCATTTTCTTTTTCACAGAGTGGCGGTAGGTGTCAGGATCAGTTGAAAGATGTAGTTTTGGCCTTCTGGGATACAGCATGACACAACCGATGTGTCCTAGGCTTCCTCCTAGGACCGCCGACTTCTTCAATCTAAAGGAAGGGGTCTACGGGCTCTCCAAGACCCCGCGACCCCCTCAGGAAGAGGGGGGAGTGCAAGAGGCTTGATTCAGGGGCCCTGGTGTTGCGGCTGCAAGTGAGCCCTGGATCGCCTCCAACGCCATGATCAAGAAGAAAGCCTGTGGCTATGGGCTCCTAGCTGTCGCTTCCCAGCAAGAGGGGTTAGAAACCCTGCCTTATCAAGCGCATCTTTACCGTAACTATCTAATTGCATCAACAGAGAAAAGTCTGCCTCTTCTTTAAAGAGACAGCTCCCTCTTTAAACTTTAAAATCATTTAAAAGTTGAGGTGGGAGGTTCCCCCCCCCAATCTTCTAACAGCAGAGGCAAGCAAAGGGGATTTTGGCTTCGGAATCCTGGATATAATGGTGGGCAGTAAAGAAGTGCCTTAACTTGTTCTTCTGAAAATTGGATACCCTGATTACTTGCAACGCACCCAATTTTTTGTGACTGGATATTCAAGATATATGGTTACGTTCTCAATTTTTTTATCTCCCTTACTGGGGTGGAGAGTGGATTTATTGCCTCGTTTTTCTGTGGTTATTTGGGAAGAAGGCTGGGTTTGTTTGTTTTTGGTTTTCCTGCTTTGATTTGGGATTATAAACTTTATAAACCTTTAAGCATTAACTAATGAACAACTATAGTGATTCCATCTTAACTTTGAATTGGCTGGATTATTGGAACTGGATGTTTGAACCTGAGTGAGACTTCTCCACCTCCTTTCTTCCTTTCCCTGTTTTCCCTGGTATCTTCCATATAAGAAGAAAGAGAGATAATCTGGTCTTGGCTATTGTATTGCATTTCTGTGGTTTGTGTTAAGGTTTCAAAAGAGACACATACACACACACAAAGTACTCTGTTTATATTCAGCATAGCACAGTGTGTTCCAAAACAAACCTGTTGAAATAATAAGCTCTGCGGGGAAGGGTGAAGCTAACTGTTTTTTGGGGTTTTTTGGTTGTGGTGTTTGCTTGTCCCTTGGTTTTTCCTTTTGCTTTTGGTTTTTTCTCTCTCTCTCCCTTACTGTATACAAAGGATCCTTTGACTTTGTCAGTTAAATTAGCCTAAAGATGGCTGGATCCAATAAACTTCCTAAAGTACCAGCAAGTTCACCAGGTGTACCCAGATCAGCTGCTGCCACTATAACATCCACATCAACAAAGGAATTTCAAGCTTTAATTCAAGAAACAATAAAAGGTTCAGTTCTCGAAGTGGAAGACCCTATCAAAGAAGCAATGAAAGAAACGACACAACAATTTTCCAACCAGATGCAAGGTTTACAAAAACAGATTGCTGGCAACACAGAGAAATTAATAGAACTAAATAAAACAACTGAAAAGATGGGTACCAAAACAAAAGATATGGAGTAGAAATTACAAGCAACAGATATTAAACAGATATAGTTGGAACGAGACCTGATTAGATTGCAGGTAGATAAAGCATCCTTTGTATTGAGATTTCAAAACATCCCAGAAGAGCAAGATGAAGACATCAGAAAGAAGATGGCCCGTATTTTGGCAGAATACATGAAAGCAGAAGAGCCAGAGAAAGTACTAGATGAGCTTGATTTAGCCATTAGAATGAACTCAGCATATGCCCGGAATAATCATTTGCCCAGAGAAGTGCACGTAAGATTCCATAAAAGAATACTCAGAGATTAAATTCTAAAGACTTCAAATAGAACACCATTGATGATTGACAATAATGAAATAAAGATCCTGAAGGAGATTCCATGGAGAGTTAGAGAAAGAAGAAAAGAATATTTTAAACTTACAACAGCTTTAAGGAAAAATGAAATTCCTTATAGATGGCTCCTAACTGAAGGCTTAATTTTTTCTTACAGAGGTAAAAGACATAGAATCAGTTCCATATTCAAGGCAAATTTTTTAAAGAAGAATGGAGCAGAACTGCAAACTGAAGAAATGGGCTCAGAGAGAGAAGAGGAGGAGGAATAAGGCTGCCCCCAAGGTGCTGCAGGGACTTCAGCAACAACTAAAGAAGGCTCCAAAAAATCTAAATACCCGAAGACCACACCAGCTCTTACAAAGAAACAAGCAAGGGAAAATTTGAATGCGCAAAAACAGAATCAAGATGGATAAAAACAAAAGTAAAATGAGACTAATCTCCAAAAATGTCAACGGATTAAATTCACCCCCAAAAAAGAAAACATTCCTTTCAACAATTAAAAAAAAACAATTTTGACATCATTTGCCTCCAAGAGACTCACATCAGAGAAGGTGACTAAAAATATCTCCAAAATCCAAAGTTGGGCAAAATTTGTATTGTTTCAGATAAGGAAAAAAAGAAAAGAGGCATAGTGACTTATGTAAAGGAACATCTTCAACCAGAAATGGTATACGCCTCTCAAGATTAACACATTTTAATGGTCCTAATACAAAGACAAATTAAAAAGACTCTTCTTGTTAATATCTATGCACCTAACCACCACCAAGAAAATTTTTATAAAGTTTTACAAAAATTGATGGCAAAGCAGGATTATCAAGAAACCTGCATAAATGGTGATTTTAACACAGTTTTTGATTGAAGACAAGACAGAAAGAGTTCTAAGAAACAGAAACGGAAAAGAATACATGAATTCCTGCTAGCTTTCTACCAACTAATGGCAGAGAATAAGTGTATAGATGCTTGGAAAGCAAGAAATCCACATAAACAAGACTATACCTTTTATTCGGCAAGACACAAGTCCTGGTCAAGGATAGATACGTGCTGGATCTCAGCTACAATGACCAATGATATTCTTGAAGTAGAAATACAACCTCAGACATTTGCGGACCACACCCGATTACACTGGAACTTCAAGATACTTTTAAAAGGAACAGATGGAAGTTGAATACAACAATTCTAAAAAATGAAAGATTTGTAAAGGAATCTAAGAAAGAATTCCATTTTTTTAAAAGAAACTGGGATGTCTATAAATATTGTTTGGGATGCCTTCAAAGCCTTTGTGAGAAGATGGATGATAAAAGAAACAACATATACGAAAAAACAAAGATTAGAAAAGTACTCCCAATTGCAAAAACAAATAAAAGAACAAGAAGAAAAAATGAAACATGATTCGATGAGTAAACAGATGAAGATTAAACTTAAACAACTTCAACACCAAATGAACTGTCTTTTAACTCAAGAAATAGCAAAGAAAATAATGTACGCCAAACAAAATTACTTTGAAAATGCAAATAAACCGACTCGATGGTTTGCATATAAAATACGTAAAGAAAGGGAAAGAAGTTATACAAGTATACTAAAAAGTGGAAAAGGGGAAGACAAAAATAAATTAGAAGATTTAAAAATAATCGTGGAACAATTCTACCAAAACCTTTATTAAAAAAAACAGAAGCATCTCAAGAACAAATCAGAGAATACCTACAGAAATATAAACATAAAATATTTACAGAAGACCAAACAGAAATATTAAATCAACCAATATCCCTTGCGGAACTTACAGAAGCCTTCAAAAAGCAAAAAAAAAAAGGCAAAACCCCAGGTCCTGATCTGCTCCCAGCGGAATTTTATCACATCTTTGAAGACCAACTGATATTTCCTTTAAAAGGTTTGCCAGAATGTAACATGTGAGTATAAATTACCAGATTCTTGGAATGAGGCTGTAATCTCTCTTATACACAAACAAGGGCTAGATGAAAAAGAGATTAAAAATTATAGACCAATTTTTCTGTTAAACGTGGATTATAAAATATACGCCTCCATGTTAGCAACAAGAATGAAAAAAGTCCTAGCATAAATGATACATAAAGATCAAGCTGGTTTCCTTCCTAGAAGACAACTCAGAAATAATGTTAGGACAATTTTGGATGTCTTAGAATATTATGAAGCTTATCCAGAAAAACAAACGACATTAATTTTTTTAGGTGCTGAAAAGTCCTTTGATAATGCTAACTGGAAATTTATGCTGGAATTATTAATGTATTTGCAGGCTGGTGCAGAGTTCCCTAAAATGATTGAAGCAATTTATACTAAACAATATGCTAAGATTTCAATTAATGGAGACCTAACACAAAATATTGAAATTCAAGAAGGGACACGACAAGGATGTCCACTGTCGCCTTTATTATTTATTTTCATTCTTGAAATTATAAATGATGTAATCAGAGCAGAAGAACAAATCAGAGATCTCAAAATAAGAGGCAAAGAATTTAAATTGTTAGCTTTTGCTGATGACTTAGCTTTTATTTTGGAAAACCCTTTAGATTCAACAAATGTCTTGTTACCTCTGTTACAGGAATATGGAACAGTGGAAGGTTTAAAAATTAACAAAAATAAAACAAAAATCCTGGTAAAAAATATGATAAGGACTCAAGCATTACTTCTCCAGGAAAAAACAGGATTTGAAATTCAAAAGAAAATTAAGTATCTTGGAATAAATTTAATGAATAAATGCAATTCCTTGGTGGAAAATAATTACATGGAATTGTTGAAACAATTAAAAAATATTTAGATAATTGGAAAAACCTTCAAATTTCCTTCATGTGTAGAATAGCCACCATCAAAATGAATATCTTACCAAGACTGATGTTTTTATTTCAAACAATACCAGTCATTCAAAATCAAACTTACTTTAATGAAGTGGACAAATTGATGACTCATTTTATCTGGCAAGGAAAGAGATCAAGAATAAAGCTTAAAGCTTTGCAGGATTCAAAAGAGAGGGCTGGCTTTGCGCTTCCAGATTCTTTACAATAAAGCAGCAGCTTTGGCTTGGATTAAAGACTGGATTACACTGGATAAAAAAAGGTTGCTTACCTGTAACTGATGATCTTCGAGTGGTCATCTGTGCAGTACCACACATGGGTTGGGCGCCTGCGCACAACCTCGATCGGAGAATCTTCTAGAGCTTTACCTCAGAAGAGCTTTTGGCGGGCTCTCTTCCTGCCCTGGGGGAGGAGACATGCACTGCGCATGCCCAGAGCGGGAGAGAGAGCCGCCTCCCACTCAGTTCCTTCGACCGCCACTATCAAGGCCAAAGAATCCAAAGAAGGACATCTGGAGATGCCAGCAGCGGGGAAGTCTGGGTGGGATTGTGGTACTGCACAGATGACCACTCGAAGATCATCAGTTACAGGTATCTTCATCGTGGTCTCTGTGCAGTCCCACACATGGGTGATTACAAGAGCTGAACCAGTTGGAGGAGGGAGCTGGCAGCTGCAAAGGACACAAAAATACTGGTTAAGACACAGCATCATCAGCAAAAGAAATCACCCACGGGTCCTACCTGCGGGTCCAGCAGGATCAAGCAAAGAAAGATCGCAGCACCATCTGACCGAAGGCAGCATCCCGTCGGGCTCGGGCGTCAAGTGCGTAGTGGGTCACGAAGGTCGATGCCGAGGACCATGCGGCAGCCGCACAGACGTCTTCCAATGGGACACCGGCCAGGAAAGCGGTGGACGTCGATACCGCCCGTGTAGAATGGGCAGTGACACAGGTAGGAACGGGTTGACGTGCCAGCTCAGAGCAAAGGGCTATGGTGGAAGTCACCTACTTAGAGAGACGTTGAGAAGAAATGGGTTCCCCCGCATGAGGGGGGCCATAAGCTAGGAACAGCCGAGGAGATTTACGTTTGGGCTGCGTCCTATGCAGATAGAAAGAAAGCGCTCTGTGCACATCTAGACAGTGCAGGGCTCTCTGAGAGGCATCAGTTAGGTTCAGAAAGAAAGTAGGCAGAACAGACGACTGAGAGAGGTGAAAGGCAGAGATGACTTTAGGGAGGAAGGAAGGATCTGTTCTAAGGACCACCTTCTCCCTATGAAAAACAGTATAGGGGGGATTGGCCCTGAAGGCAGCTAGCTCCCCTACTCTGCGTGCAGTGGTAATGGCTACGAGAAAGGCTGTCTTCCAGGAAACTAACCTGAGGTCGGAGGTAGCCATCGGCTCAAACGGTTTAGCCATGAGTTGAGAAAGGACTAGAGACAAGCTCCAGGAAGGCACCAACAGTTTCCTAGGCGGGCATGTCCGAAGAAGACCCTTGAGGAACGTCTTGGTGAGACGGTGGGAGAACACTGAAGAGCCTTGTATGAGGGGGTGGTTGGCGGAGATCGCCGCCAAATGAACCTGCAATGACGAGTATGCCAGGCCCGTATCCTTCAAGTGCACGATGTAGGCGAAGATCTCACAGAGAGATGATTGAATTGGATCGAAGCAGTGATCAGCAGCATAGAATTGGAACCTGTTCTACTTGAACTGATAGGAACGTTGAGTAGAAGGCTTCCTAGCATTCAGGAGGATTTCAGAGACCTGAGGCGGGAAGTCTAGGGCTGGGTCTTCCAGGCCATCAATCTGAAAAATCCCAGATTGGGACGACAGGGAGGGGATGGAAGGAACGACAGGAGAGTTGAAGCAGGTGCAGGAACCAGACCTGGCGTGGCCACCACGGAGTGATGCAGGAGGTGCTGTCTGCACGAATCTTCTGCACAATCCGAGAGATGAGAGGGAACGGAGGAAATAGGTAAAACAGGGTTCCGTTCCACTTGTGGAGAAAGGCATCCCCGAGCGACAGAGCAGACGGGGGACCCCTGCTGAAAAACAGGCGACAGATGGATGACCGAACTCTCGAAACAGAGGTTGAAGATACCGGAGGGGAATGGACCATTCGTTGTCCGATGAGGCAGAACGACTCAACCGGTCTGCATCGACATTCTGATCCCCGGGAATATGGATCGCCAAGAGCGTGATGGAGTGATTGAGGCACCAGGACCAGAGGTCTACCGCTAAGTTGCAGAGACAAACAGAGGCAGTGCCGCCCTGTTTGTTGACATAATAGACGGCCGTGGTGCTGTTGGAAGCCACTTGGACGACACGGTCTCGAAGGGTTGGAAGAAAGGACCGAAGGGCCAGATAAATTGCTTGCAACTCCAGGTAATTTATGTGGCGAGTTGCATCTCGAGCAGACCAAGCCCCTTGAACAGTAAGCGCTCCGCACTGGGCTCCCCAACCCCAGAGGGAAGCGTCTGTGGTCAACAGCAACTCGGGAGGAGGAGGTCGAAAGGGCATCCCAGAAAGGAGGTGGATGGGTTGAGCCCACCACTCGAGGGAGTCGAGGACGGTTTGCGGGATCGACAGAATCGTGTGCCAAGGCCTCCGGAGAGGATCGAAGGCGCGGAGGAGCCAGAGCTGAAGCGGCCGCATTCTTAGCCGGGCGTTGCGGACAACGAACACCGTGGAGGCAAAGTGACCGAGGAGCCTCATGACAGAACGGGCAGATTGCTGGGGACACATCCGAAAGGAGGACACCATCGCCCGAATGTCGGAAGCCCTCGATTCCGGGAGAAAAGTTGCTTCGAGGTTGGTATCGAGTCGAGCCCCGAGGAATCGAAGAGTTTGAAGGGGCTGGAGGGAGGACTTGGCATCGTTGACGCAGAGTCTGAGAGCACGGAGGAGGGAGAGAGTCTCCCGAATGTCGTGGAGCAACTGATCCGGCATTGGAGCTACGAGAAGCCAGTCGTCGATGTAAGGATAAAGAGTGACTCCCCGTCGGTGGAGCTCGGCCACCACCACAGCCATCAGCTTGGTGAACACCCGTGGTGCTGTAGAAAGGCCGAAGGGAAGCACCCTGTACTGGTAGTGGGCATCTCCAACAGCGAACCGGAGAAACTGCCGGTGTTGGGGACGGATCGTGACATGGAAGTATGCGTCGTGGAGGTCGACTGACGCGAGCTACACTGCCCGTGGAATGAGAGGAAGGATCGACTGCAGAGTGACCATTCTGAATTTCTGATACCGAGTGTAACGGTTGAGATCTCGAAGATCCACGACTGGTCTGAAGCCGCCGTCCCTCTTGGGGACCAGGAAATACTTCAAGTAGAAGCCGAGAGTTCGTTGCGCCTCCGGGACGACCTCGATGGCCCCCTTGGCAAGGAGAGTGGAAACCTCGAGATCGAGGAGAGGGTCTGGAGGCGTGACGACAAAGTGTGGGAGGATCGGAGGCGAAATGAACTCTATGGCATACCCGACCCACAGGATGGTGAGGACCCTGGAGTCGGTTGAAATTTCTTCCCAGGCTGGTAGAAAGGGGAAGAGACGGGTTCGGACGGAAGGAGTATACAACGGTGGGGAAGGAAGACGGTGGGGCCAGTCAAACAGACTGCTTAGGCTGTGGCAGCCTTTTGGTAAGTTGGGAACGGTGTTTGGAAAGAGGACGGGAATCGTATGGTTTTCTCCTCCATTGGGAGTGAGGTGCCGGAGACAGGTATCGCCTGGAGCCGGAAGGCTTCCAGGAACGATTTCTGGGATGGTAAGATGCAGCCGAGACTCCAAGGTTTCGGGCCTGCTTTTGACTATCATCGACAGCCTTCAACACTTCGTCGGTGGTGGAGTGGAAGAGGCCATTTCCGTCAAAGGGAAGGTCTTCAACACGGAACTTGACGTCCGATTGTAGAGAGGTGCCCCGCAGCAAGGCATGACGCCGGAGCGCGACAGAAGACACCAGGAGTTTAGAGGAGCAATTGAAGGCATGACGAACGGAATTGATTTGTTGCTTCGATATAGCACAAACCTCAGACAAGGCAGCCGAGAGAGTGGGACGGTGCTCCTCCGGAACAAACTCCAGGACAGGACGAACTGCATTGGCAATGTTGAAGATGTACGCCGACAAGTAGGACAAATAAGTATCGACATGGAGATTCATGGAGGCCAGAGAGTACATCTTTTTGGCCAGAAGATCCAGTTTACGACCCTCACGGTCAGGAGGCATGGACTGGCGAACAGGCTGCTTCGATCTCGAAGAAGAGTGAACCACCATGGAGTTTGGAGGTGGCTGACAAACGAGGAATTTGCCAGGAGCATCTTGGATCCTGTACAGCCCATCATAACGCCTCGAAATCGGGGGGATCGAAGCCGGGTGCTCCTATGACTCTTTCAGGATAGAAAGGTGGACAGGCAGCAAAGGCAAGACGGGAGACAGAAGAAGGGCAGCCTGGACTAATCGGTGAATGACGTCGGTCACAGCCGGGGCCTCTGTAAAGCCCTGTACTTGAAGGGCAGTCGCCATCCTGGTAACGAGCTCTAAAAACGCTTTAGGGCCCTCCGTAGGTGAAATCGACCCCGAGCGTCGAGGCTCGTCCTCGATCCGAGAGACCTCGGGATCGAACTCCACCGAATCCGACCTGTCCGAGATCGACATGGGAGAGGAGGATCGTTGGTGGGTAAGGTTGATGACCGGGTGGTTGACGGCAGGACGGTGTCGAGGTTCCATTGGGGAACTCTTCGGGGCATCCCGGTTCATAGGAAGGTCAGAAGGCTGTTCCTTAGAGGCGGAACGGGCCGAGGCAACAGACGCTGAGCGCCGAGGGCAGTCAGGGACATGGGTCCGGTCCATGCGTTCCGAATGCCGGATCCGGTTATAGTGGTGTCTCTCCGGTGTCGGAGACCGAGAATAATAATAGGCCACATCCGGACGTTCCTGACGGTCGTCACAGGACTAGCATTGGTGGTCAGAGGCGGAACCAGATGACGATGGGGATTGCCTATGGATCAGGCATCATCGATCATACCGGGATCGGGACCGCGCATGGCGGTGCACAACAGGGCCCTCATCCAAAGTGTGGACCGGGGTATTGGAACTGGCTGGAGACCGGGATCCCCTTCTCGGAGAGAGCTGCGGAGGCAATCTGGCCAACTGGCCCAAAGGAATCATCCCCATAGGCGACGAATGGGAGTGTTGCGGAGTCTGTTGTCGAGCCGCAGACTTGTGAGATGTCGAGGCCAGGGCAGGCATCGACGTCGACAACCCAGTCACGACGATGGGGTCCACCCTCGAAACCGAAGCAGACGGTGGGGCCTTCGACTTCGAAGGGGTCTTATCTTCAGCCCGCTTAGGTTTCTGTTTCGGTGCCTTCGAGGAGGTGTCCGATTTCTTGGCCGCAGAGGCCTGGGAAGTCCCTGAGGACATTGTAGGACGCAGAGCCGATTCTACCAGAAGAGCTTTGAGCCTAGCCTCTCGATTATGTCGAGCCTGACGAGTGAAACTCGTGCAATGAGGACAAGTATCTACTCTATGGGCCTCACCCAAACAGATTAAGCAAAGGTCGTGCCCGTCGTTGGGTGGAATTTTAGCGAGGCAACGACGACAGACCTTAAAAAATTGAGTCCTTCCCATACAAAAATCCCCACCCATCCTCCAAAGAAAGGGGGGGGGGAAGAGAGATAGACAAAGAATTTAGACAAAGATATATATATATATATATATATATATATATATATATATATATATACACACATATATATATTTTAGGACAGAAAGTCAGAGAAAGAAAGAGATGGAAAAACAAAGGCGAAAGCGAAGAAAAGATATACTCAGCTGAGGTAAATGGAGGAACAACAGGAACGAGGTGTGAACGCGAAGGCGGTCGAAAAAGAACTGAGTGGGAGGCGGCTCTCTTTCCCACTCTGGGCATGCGCAGTGCATGTCTCCTCCCCCAGGGCGGGAAGAGAGCCCGCCAAAAGCTCTTCTGAGGTAAAGCTCTAGAAGAGTCTCCAATCGAGGTCGTGCGCAGGTGCCCAACCCATGTGTGGGACTGCACAGAGACCACGACGAAGATCCAAAGGTTACTGAAACTAGAAGGGCATGATATGTTATTAGGATGGCATGCTTTTTTATGGTATGGGAAAACTGATTCCCACAGATATTTTAAACTACACTGGGTGAGAGCTTCCTTGATGAAAGTTTAGGAGCCAATTAGAAAACAGTTTTATTCTAAAATCTCTAAACTGGTCGCTCCCTTAGAAGCATTCACAAACCCAAAGACATATCAAGAAGAATCAGTTAAAAGATATTATGATTTATTGGACTCCAAACTCAACTTGAAATTACTTCCTGAGTTAAATTGGTGGCAAAAAGCTCAGATTGAATCAAGATATACTAAAGATAAAGTGATAGGATTTCGTGAAAATTGCTTAGAAACTGATAAGATATTATTGCTGGTTGAAAAGAATTTTATAAGAAAAATGTATGTTCTGTTGTTGGATTATAAGATGCATGATGAAACTGTTAAAAATGTTATGATACAGTGGGCCCAAAATTTGGGCCACAATATCGAGTTAGACCAGTAGTTGCAAGTATGGAAAAAAATATTAAGATTACGAAAGCAATTTCCTATAAGGAAAATATTTATAATATGTTTTATAGATGGCATATAACTCCAGAGAAATTGGCCAAATTTGATCCAAAATGTTCAAATAGATGTTGGAAATGTCAAAACAAAGTGGGATCTTTTTATCATATGTGGTGGTTATGTGAGACAGCAAAGAAGTACTGGGCGTGGATTCATGAAGTATTGCAAAAAATGTTGAAATGTCATTTACCCTTTACCCCTGAAATATTTCTTTTGAATATCTTGCCGGAAAACTGTAAAAGAGATGATTCCTGTCTTATATAGTATTTGATTACATCTGCTAGAATTTTGTATGCTAAATATTGGAGGAGCCTAGAAATGCTGAGTAAAGAATAATTTATTAACAAAGTACTTGATGCAGCGGAAATGGATAAACTCACTTTATTCTTGAAAGACAACACAGAAAATATATTTGAAAATACATGGGCAAGGTTTTACACTTGGTATGAGCACTGTAACTTTAACAAGACAAGGACAAAAGTGAGCAATATTACATAGAAGAGGTTATAGACTAGAAAACATTTTTATCTTTATACAATTTTTGCAAAAAAGACTATATTAATTTTTAAGGACTTGATTTAAAACTTGTATGGAAAAGGCCTTAGAAGTTAAAATCAATAATTTACCCGCATTTTTATGTTTTATGTATGTTCGTTTTTGTGTTTAGGATTGAAAATAAATAAAATAATAATTGTAAAAAAAGAAAGATGTAGTTTTTCCAAGAGCGCTAATCCGGAGTCTTCATCTGAAGTATGCAATAGGGAGCCACTGTGTACAACTTGGAGATTTCCTGAAGAGAGCCATCTGTAGTGGATCTTTGCAGATTGTAAGCGTGATGTCATAGGTTTAAGGGCTCTTCTGATGGCAAGTGCTTCTTGTGGCACATCGGGGAAAACCAATACTTTTTCCTCATTGAATAACATAGCCCTGGGACCTGGCTTCATCTTGAATTTTTTTATTTGACCTCCAGTCTGCAAACTGAATTAACACATTCCTTGGGCCGCGTCTTTTGGGGTTGAAGATGGGGCCAATGCAAAATGCGCTTAGAATAATGGGTGCCACCCCAAATGGAGCACAGAGGCAAGCCAGTTAGTAATAAGATAGATGAAATCCCTCTGTTCCTCTGCCTCCCCCAGGAAGCCCTCTGAATTTTAAATTAAGCTGTTTAATTTGACACTCCAAAAAAACAGGTTGCTTACCTGTAACTGATGATCTTCGAGTGGTCATCTGTGCAGTCACACCCATGGGATTATGCGCCTGCGCTGATCCGAATCTGTGGTATACGAAGCTCACAATGGGATTTTCGCACCTCCATCCCAGGCATGTGCAGGAACGCCACTGCGCATGCCCAAGGGGGTGGGGCACAGACATCCTGCCAGTTCCTTCTGACTACTGTCATGTCAACAACAGGAGAAAAGTACTGAAGTGACAGCAGTGGGGAAGGACAGGCGGGCGGTGTGACTGCACAGATGACCACTTGAAGATCATCAGTTACAGGTAAGCAACCTGTTTATCTTTTTTGTGGTCTCTATGCATCACACCCATGGGAGATTGAAAAGCAGTGGCTCACCTGGAGGTGGGTGCTGTTGTAAATTCAGTGCTCTGCCAATGAAAGGACTAAACAACTAAGGTCCACTCTGTGGCGTTCCCGAACATTGACAGTGTAGTGCTTGATGAAGGTGTTTGAAGTAGACCATGTCGCAGCCTCGCAGATCGCCGACAGGGAAGCACCCTTCAAGAAGGCTGTAGACGTAGCCATGGATCTTGTGGAATGTGCTCACATAGGCAAAGTGAAAAGTACTGAGACTGACGAGTGATTTCTGCTCTCACATACTTTATTAGAACAGGAACAAGACAAGCCAGCTCGCAGGCCGGCTGTTATTCCCAAATGAACCCACACCCCAAACACACATAACACCCGTGATTCGCTATTTACAGTTAAATGAGTTACCCCGGGCTCCTCGATTGGAAGAATGCAAGGAGTCTACATTCTATCGTCTAAGGGAACGAAGCTCAGGCCCTTGCCTGGCCGCATGGTGGACCGGTCAGAACCGGTCCGAGCACATGGTTGCCCCGAGTCCATGTTTCCCTGTGAATACACTACACTCCTCCCCCCTTGGTCTGTGAGACACCCACAAACAAAGTCCTTTAAATAAGATGGAGGCTTCTTGACCCTCGTCGAGCGCTGGGGAGCTGGGGCAGGTGAAGACGCCGGCGCCGGTGTCTGAGTCAGGGAACCTACTGGTGCCAAGGAGCGTGGCGCGGCTGTCAAGGCGTCCTCCGCGGCGATCGGGGCGTCTGTGACTGGGGCCGTCGGTGTGGCAGCGGGGCTTTCCGCCGTACTGGGGCCCCGTGTTGCAGGGTGCGGCTCTCCTACCTCCTGCAGTCCAGGATCCTCGTAGTCCTCTGGCTCCTGCGGCTCGACCCGGTGGCGGAGCTGATCTATGTGGCGGTGAAGCACGGTGCCATCCTCGCAGGAGACTTTATACGAACGGGGTCCCACGGTGTAGCTCCTGGCATAGACAGGGTCCTCCGGGAAGAACCCCCTGCTTGCTTGTTGGTCCTCAGTGTCCAGCTCGTGCTCCGGGGCCCGGTCTGGATGTAGCCTGTCCAGACGGGACATGAGGCGGCAACCCAGGAGGAGTTCCACCGGGCTGCGTCCCGTGGTGGAGTGTGGGGTGATGTGCTGGCCAAACAGGAAGGCTGCGAGCTTGTACTCCCAGTCTGGGGAGTAAAACTTTCAGAGGGTGTCCTTGGCAGTTCGGACCATCCTTTCCGCTTGCCCATTCGTGGCGGGGTGGAACGGTGCGGAGCGTATGTGCCGGATCCCATAGTACGCAGTGAACTCCTGGAACTCCTAGGAGGTGAACAATGTGCCATTGTCGGTAATGAGAGTGTCAGGCAACCCGTGAGTGCTCAGGATCCGCCACATCGCCCTGATGGCAGCTTTGGAGGAGGTAGATGACACCGGAATGACCTCCAGCCACTTGCTGTAGGAGTCCACAAGTATGAAGAAGAGCTGCCCCTGGAATGGCCCGGCAAAGTCCAGGTGGAGCTGTGACCAAGGGCGGTGGGACGACTCCCAGGCTCGGTCTGGTGCTCTTGGTGGTTCCAGGCATGAGACCTCGCAGGGCTGGCATTTCCTCACCTTGTCCTCAATGTCCCGATCGAGGCCTGGCCACCAGACGTAGCTTCGTGCTAGCGCCTTCATGCGGACCACCCCCAGGTGATGTTCGTGTAGCGCCTCCAGGACACGTTGCTGTAGCGGTGCTGGAATCACCACCCGGCCTCCCCACATCAAGCACCCCTTATATGTGGACAGTTCATGCTTGCGGGATGCAAATGGGGCGAACTCGGGGCCCTCCTTGGCCACTGGCCACCCCCTCCCCATCCAGTCCAGGACACGGCAGAGGACTGGGTCCCGGGCCGAGAGGCAGGCCACCTCCCACAAATGGACCGGCCGGTCCGGGAGTGCCTCCACGAGAGCAATCATGTGCACAGGGGCCGAGTTGGGGTCCGTGGTGGCCAGGGAGAGGCGGCTAAGGGCGTCTGTGTGCCCCATAGCCTTCCTGGGTAGATGGGTGAGGGAGTACGTGTACCCCGACAAGAAGATGGATCACCACAGGACCCGGGGCGAAACCATCTGTGGTGTTTGGCAGTCATCGGCAAGGAGCCCCAGGAGTGGCTTATGATCCGTCAGGAACTCAAAGGGCCGACCGTAGAGGTAATGGTGAAACTTCTTCACCCCAGCCACAATCGCCAGCACCTCCTTATCAATTTGCACGTAGTTACGCTCCACAGATGATAGAGTCCGGGAGTAGTACGCGACCAGGACCTCCCGGCCGTCCGGCAACTGGTGACCCAAGACCACCCCGACTTCGTAGGGAGAGGCGTCGCAGGCGAGGACCAATGGGAGAGACTCCGAGAAGTGGTGGAGGACCGCGTTAGACATGAGCAAGTCCTTGACGCCTTGGAAGGCCACGGCCTGCGCCAAGCCCCAAACCCAAGTCACATCTTTGTCAAGGAGGCAGTGGAGTGGCTCCGCCATGGCCGCCTTGAGGGGCAGGAACGAGTGGTAGAAATTGAGCAGGCCAAGGAAAGCCTGCAATTCAGCCTTGGAGGAGGGCGGGGGGGCGTGCGTGATGGCCTTCACCTTGTCGTCCGTGGGGTGGATCCCTTGCGCGTCCACAGCGAACCCCAGGAACTCGATGTGGGGCACGCCCAGGAGGCATTTCTCCTTCTTCACCTTCAGTCTGGCAGCGTCGAACTGTTGGAGGACCTGACGGAGGCGGCCCGTAAAGGAGTTGGTGTCCGGCGCCGCAGTGATGACATCGTCTAGAAAGGGCTGTACTCCGGGATGTCTTTTACAAGAGAGTCCATAAAAGATTGAAAAATCCCCAGAGCTATGCAAACCCTGAACTGCAGCCTCGTGACCCGGAAAGCCCCCTTATGGGTCATGATTGTCTGGGCATCTGCGGCAGCGGCATCCACAGGTAGCTGTTGGTAACCCTGTGCCAGGTCAAGCTTACCAAAGACCTTGGCCCCCATCAGAGAAGCGAGGACGTGGCTCACCACCGGGACCGGATACGCATGGTCCTGCAAGGCCCGGTTAATCGTGCATTTGTAGTCGGCACAAATGTGCATGTCCCCGTTAGGCTTTATGGGCATTAAGAACATAAGAGAAGCCAATGTTGAATCAGGCCAATGGCCCATCTAGTCCAACACTCTGTCACACAGCGGCCAAAATATACCAGGAGCCATCAGGCGGTCCAGCAGTGGGGCCAGGGCACCAGAAGACCTCCCACTGCTGCCCCCTCCAGCACCAAGAATAGAGTGCATCACCTGCCCCAGACTGAGAGTTCCCATCTATACCCTGTGGCTAATAGCCACTGATGGACTTCATAATTAGAATGGGTGTTTCCCAGCGTGCGGATGCGACTGGTTCCAGCACCCCTTGTGTGACCAGGCGATCGAGCTCTGCTTCGATTTTAGCTCGCATCGCAATGGGAGGGACCCGGACCTTTATACAGATGGGTTGCACAGCCGGATCTAGATCCAGCAAAATGGGGTCCCCAGTATATTTTCCCAGAATCCCGTCAAACACTCGGGGAAATTCCCAACACACTGCCTCCCAATCCGCCATCCGGATCTGGTTCAACCCTGTTATTTGGAGGCCAGGGGCTTGAACCATGAGAGTCCCAATAAGCTGGAGAGCTGTCCCTCCACCACCAACAGGTCCAGGACGCCCGAGAATCATTTTTTTTTTTTTTTTAAGAAAATTCATTTATCAGATATATAATAACATGTTCCACATTTTGTTTACAATTCTTATCATATCCTTTTCAAATTTTTATCTCCCCCCACAGGCTTCCCACGATGCTCCGCCCCCGTTAACATTTCCACCCAATATTCTCGTACATTCAAATCATTCTTAATATTCAGATCTTAAATTTCAATATTTTGCTTTTTAACTTTAACTATTAGGTAACTTTTCAATTACAGTATCTCTTGTTACAACACTTCTGTTATTAGTAACTATCAAAACAAAGTAATCTATTTTTCACATCCCAGTTAAGCTCTAAATAGTCTTTAAAATCTTTCCAGTCTGTTAAAAATTCTTCATTTTCTACTCCATGAAGTTTTCTTGTTAGTTTGTCCATTTCAGCCATAAAAATCATTTTTTTTAATCCATTCCCACTTATCAGGTACCTGCTCTTGTTTCCAGAACTGAGAGTAAGTCATTCTTGCAGTTGAAATGAGATACCATAACAAAGTTCTTTTTGTCATTTTGACTTCTTCTAACTTTAGTCCTAAAAGCAACATTTCTGGTTCTTTTTTCAACGTACATTTCAAGATTTTCTGAATTTCACTATGAATCTCTGTCCAAAAAACATTTGCTTTTTCACAAGTCCACCACATATGGTAAAATGAGCCCTCTTTCTTTTTACATTTCCAACATTTGTTAGACATATTCTCATTCATATTAGCAATTTTTTTTTGGTGTCATATACCATCTATACATCATTTTGTAACAGTTTTCTTTAACATTAACACATGTTGATATTTTAATTGACTTTTCCCACAAACATTCCCAAGATGACATTTCTATATCTCTATTTACATTTATAGCCCATTTCACCATTTGCTCTTTTACAATCTCATTCTCTGTATACCATTTTAACAAAATCTTATAAATTCTAGAAATCATTTTTTTACCTTTTTCACTCCAAATCTTTTCAATTTCATTATTTTCTTTTCTAAAACCATATCTCATTTTGTCAGTCTTAAATAAATCATAAATCTGTCTATAGTTTAGCCAGTAATATTCAAAACCCAAAATATACCACATGCCATCAGGAGGTCCAGCAGTGGGGCCAGGACACTAGAAGCCCTCTCACTGCTGACCCCCCAGCACCAAGAATAGAGTGCATCACCTGCCCCAGACTGAGAATTCCCATCTATACCCTGGGGCTAATAGCCACTGATGGACTTCTGCTCCATACGTTTCTCTAATTCCCTCTTGAAACTGTCCATGCTTGTAGCTGCCACCACTTCCTGTGGCAGTGAATTCCATATGTTAATCACTCTTTGGGTGAAGAAGTATTTCCTCTTATCTGTTCTAACCCAACTGCTCAGCAATTTCACGCAGTGCTCACGAGTTCTTGTATTGTGAGGAAGGGAGAAAAGTACTTCTTTCTCAACCTGCTCAATCCCATTCATAATCTTATAAACTTCGATCATGTCACCCCTCAGCCGTCGTTTCTCCAAGCTAAAGAGCCCCCAGCGTTTTAACCTTTCTTCATAGGGGAAGGTGTTCCAACCCTTTTATCATTCTAGTTGCCCTTCTCTGCACTTTTCCCAATGCTATAATATCCTTTTTGAGATGTGACAACCAGAACTGTACACAGTATTCCAAATGAGGTCACACCAGTGATTTAAAAATTGCACTTAAAAATTGCAGATGACACCAAATTGGGCGGAGCAGCAAACACACCAGAAGATACAGAATTCAACGAGATCTGAACACGCTGGAAAAGTGGGCAGATAGGAACAAGATGCAATTTAACAAGGAAAAGTGCAGAGTTCTACATCTGGGTAACAAAAAAACGAGGAATAGACATATTGGGTAGGGGTACACTTCTGAGTGGAGCTGCGGTGGCTCAAGTGGTTAAGACGCTGAACTGCAGGCTGTGGAAGGTCAGTAGTTCAGCAGTTTGAGACCCAGGGCGCCGCATGACGGATTGAGCTCCCGTCTCTAGTTCCAGCTCCTGCCAACCTAGCAGTTTGAAAGCAAGAAACTGCAAGTAGATGAATAGGTACCACTTCAGTGGGAAGGTAACAGCGTTCCGTGCACCTTGGTGTTTAGTCATGCCGGCCACATGACCACGGAAACGTCTTCGGACAGCGCTGGCTCTTCGGCTTTGAAACGGAGATGAGCACCGCAACCCTAGAGTCGGATTTGACTGGCTTTCGAGCAAGGGAACCTTTACCTTTACCTTTACACTTCTGAGTAGCAGTGTGTGTGAATGAGATCTTGGGGTACGGGTGGACTGGAAGTTAAATATGAGCACCCAGTGTGATGCGGCGACAAAAAAGACTAATGCAATCTTGGGGTGTATCAACTGAGGCATAACATCCATATTGCAAGATGTGATAGTCCTGCTGTACACTGCATTGGTCAGGCTGCACCTGGAGTATCATGTGCGGTTCTGGAGGCCTCACTTCAAAAAGGATGTGGACAGAACGGAGCGTGTGCAGAGAAGAGCGATGAGGATGATTGGGGACCGGGAGACCAAGCCCTGTGAGGAAAGGCTGAGGGACTTGGGAATGTTCAGTCTGGAGAAGAGGAGGTTGAGGGGGGACAGGACTGCTCTTCTCTAGATCTCATCGCAAAACTTTTCCCCTCAATTTTCAGAATGTCTCTGTAAGGTAACCAGTCTTTTCCTTTGTGCCTTGAAAGTGGTTTTATTACTTCCGCCGGAACAATCCACATAGGTCTTGCTTCAAAAAGAATCTCTTATATCTCATCCATGTCATGAATAGTGATCTCCTTATGAAGTGGTGCTTGAAAAGGTTATCTACTTTGGATTTCTCGTACCATAAATAAGCATGCCAACCATATCTTCGATCATGCCCTTCTAGTGCCAACAGCTGTCTATTCTCCAAGTTGATCCACTGCTCCAACCAAGCTAGGCACACTGCATCATGATATAGTCTAAAATTAGGAAGTTGGAAGCCTCCTCTTTCTTTCGCATCATAAAGTATTTTCATTTTAATCCTTGGCTTCCTTCCAGCCCACACGAATTTAGAAATCTCCTTTTGCCATAAATTCAACACTTTGCAGTCTTTCACAATTGGAATCGTTTGGAATAAAAATAGCAAACGGGGTAAAATGTTCATGTTGACTACAGAAACTCTGCCCAATAAGGATAAATTCAAAGTATTCCATTTCTTGATATCTTGTTGAATTTTATTCCAGGCCTTTTCGTAATTGTTCTTAAATCTATATTCCTTGCTTTAACCTCAATTCCCAGATATTTAGCCTTTTTCACCACTTCACATTGGACTCTCTCTTGTAAATCCAATTGTTTTTCCTTTCTCACATTTTTACAGAGTATTCTTTTACAGAGTCTTGTTCTTACTGACATAAAATCCCGCCAAGTCACCAAATTCTTTAATCCTTTCTATCAATAACGGTACATTTCTTAATGGGTCTTCGATTATAAACATCACGTCATCAGCAAAAGCCCTATATTTGTATTCAAAGTTTCCAATTGTAAGCCCTTTTATATCTTTATCTTCCTTTACTTTACTCAGCATCACTTCCAAGATCCAAATAAATAACAGAGGAGATAACGGACACCCTTGTCTAGTACCTTTTTGAACTCTAAAATAATCCGTCAACTCCTTATTCACGTTCAACGACACTTTTTGTTCACAATATACAGCCCTGATCATATTTGAAAAGGGCTGTCCAATGTCCATTCTGTCAAGGAATTGAAACATAAATTCCCAATTTAAATTGTCGAAGGCTTTTTCAGCATCCAAAAATAGAAAGACAGCTTCCTTTTCAGGGTTTTTATCAATTGCATCAATCACAATCCTTAAATTGTCTCTAATTTGTCTATTTGGTAGAAAGCTGGCTTGTTCTTCTTTGATAGCATTCTTTAAATAAACTTTTAATCTTTCTGAAATAACTTTGGCAAATAATTTGTAGTCGTTATTAAGTAGCGAAATTGGTCTATAATTTTTCACATCTGACTAATCTAGTCCTTCCTTAGGAATAAGAGATATGTTGGCTTCTTTCCAAGATTCTGGTATTAATTTAGTTCGCTGAATTTCATTGATTAAAAGTTCCAAGATCGGGGTTAGCTCCTCCTTTAGTTTTTTATAAAATTTCACTGTGAATCCATCTGGTCCAGGAGCTTTCCCTAATTTGGCATCTTCTATTGCGTTATATATCTCTTCTTTCTGTAATGGACCATTCAGCATATCTTTGGTATCACTATCCATCTCAGGTAAAGTTACCTTGTCCAAATACTTTTTAATCTTCATTGGATCAATCTTCTTTTTTTGAAATAATTTTGCATAATATTTGAAGAAGGCTCTCTTAATTCCATTTATGTCAACAATTTCCTTGCCTTCCTCGATTATCTTAGTTATTGTCCTTCTCTCCCTCCTGTTCTTCAATTGCCAAGCTAAATATTTCCCTGGTTTGTTTGCACCTTCAAAGGATTTTTGTTGCAATTTCTTTAAATTCCAATAGAGTTCTCTGTTTAATGCTACTTTTAATTGTTCTTGCAAAATTTGTATTTCTTTGAGAAGTTTCTTTTTACCTGGTCTCTGTTTCAGCTCATTCTCTCTTTTTTTTTTTGTAATTTATCCTGTAAGTCTTGCTGCTGTTTCAAATTATTTTTCTTATCTGCTGCATTCATTGAGATCAAAACTCCTCTCATCACCGATTTGTAAGCATCCCACACTGTCTGTATATTGACCTCTTGAGTCAAATTCATTTGAAAAAAAATTGTGTTTCTTTCCGCAAGGTCTCCACTAATCTCTACATCCAATAAATCCTCGTTAATTCTCCAATGATATTGCTTTGCCTTTCCTTTTAATGTCCAAATTAACAGGTTATGATCTGAGTCTTTGGCAATATTTCCACCTTCTGAGTTTTTAATGCAATTTCGCTCGACATCCAAATCATATCTATTCTTGAGAAGGATTTGTGTCTATTCGAATAGAAAGTAAAATCTTTAATTTTTGGATTCCATTTTCTCCATACATCTTCCAACTTTTCTTGCTCAATAACTCTAAAAAAAATTTGGGGTAACTTTCCAATCTTCTCAGAGCCTTTCTGTGATTGTCTATCCAATTTGTTGTTAACAGTACCATTAAAATCACCAGCTATGATTATCTGTTCATAATGCACTTGGTCCAATTCCCTCAGCAAATCCTTAAAGAAATTCTCTTTGGCTCCATTAGGAGCATACAGATTCACAACCAATGTCTTTTTTTGTAACATATTAATCTCGACCGCCACATATCTTCCTTCTTTATCTGTGAAAACTTGTTTAGGTTCCAACTTTTTATTTACATAGCTCACAACTCCTTTATTTTTTTTCTCTGCCAAAGAATAAAATTCTTCTCCCAATTTTTTGTTAATCAAATATTTATTGTCCCGATTTTTTTATGTTTCCTGCAAGCAGATGATGTTAGAGTTTTGCTTTTGTAACCAATGATTCACTACTTTTCTTTTGTTAGGTGAATTAAGTCCATTTACATTCTATGATAACAATTTGTAACCCATCATTGAGGCTTTCTAAATATCTCTGAAGTCTTCGGTATTTTCGGCTTTAAACCTATACATATCCCCTGGTGTTTTAATCACATGTCTTTTTGAGTTGTACGTAAAGGACAGTCCTTGTGGTATTTCCCATCTGAATCTAATATTCAATTGTTTCAACTTCTCCACCAACTTCTTGTATTTCTTTCTGTCCTGCAAAATGGACCTTGGGAGTTCTTTCATTATCTTTTTACCATCAATTTCCAATGGCTGGGCAAACTGCTTCTTAAATACATCCTCTTTCATTTTCCTTGTCACAAATTGAACAATGACATCTCTCGGTAAGTTTTTCCTTTGAGCATAAGCAGAATTCACTCTATATATGAGATCAAAATTGTAATCCAACTCCCCTTTGTCTTCTCCCATGTATTCAGTCAGGGTTTCCATCACTTCAGTACGTATATCTTCTCCCATTTTTTCTTCGATGCCTCTCAATCTCAGATGGTTTGACATTGCTTTATATTTCACAACTGCCTCAAGATTCCGGTTACTCTGTCCATTCACTTCAATTTTTTTCCCAAATCTTGTGTCTTTTGCTCCATTTCCGTTGATTTAGTCGCCAAAGCTTTAACTTGACTACTTGTATTCTCCACTTCTTTTTTAAATTCTGCCACTTCTGCAAGTGCTAACTCTCTCAAGACCACCACATTTTTCTCCTGAACTTCTTCCAAGTGTTCCAGCTGTTTTTCCATCTTCTCATCAAATTGATTTTCCAATTGTTTGATCATACCATGAATTGCTTCTAGCATACGCTTCTCCATTTGATCTATTGCTGCCTGCCATTCTTTGTTATCTTTGCCAGCCATACCTGGGCTCGCAGCTGACGCCGCTCTTTGCCAGTGTTTTGGATCTGTTTTGGAAATTTATCAATGCAATTCAATCAGCTTGGCAATTCTCTTCCAACTCTCCTTTATTTCGCTGTTTCTAACAGCCTATTTTCTCTTAAAAACACTTTTTAAAGTTTAGTCCTCCACAAAATGGCGGGCGCAATTTCTCTATGATTTTCTTGGCTAGAGTAGGTTCATTTTAAACTTCCTCTTTCCGGTCCCTCGTTTAAAATTTCCTACCGGATACACTTCCGGTCCGCTTCAATTTCAGTCCTACCGGATACACTTCTGGTCTGCTTCAATTTCTTTCCTCCAGCACAATCTCTAGCCAAGTTCTGTTTTCAGCCAGACACAGTTAGCTGTTACACCTCTGTCTCGCGATCTTCCCCGTCACTTTCGCTCATTCATTTATCTCTGCCTCTGACCGCAGGAATGTTAAACAAAGTTAATTTAGTCCATTTTTAGCACTTTAACCAGATCTTCAAATTTTATCGATGGATCGATTCTACAGTTTAAAGTCTTATGCGCTTAACCACCTTGCTCGAAAGTCGCTAGATCTTCTCCCTGGTAAGCAAATCATTACGGTTACTTTAGATGTTTATCTTGGGACTTCGCATTCTTCCTTTTTACTTCCAACGTTAGATCATTTCTCAAGAGATCGGGAAACGGCGAATTTAAGCTGATTCGTCAGCTCGGCTAGCTTCTTTAGTGCTGATTTGCAAAAGCCCACTCCTGAGAGGAGTTCAAGGTGTAAACAAGCCCCCTTCGGGACTTGCGGACGCCGATCTCAACTCTCACTTGGACCTCGATGCTTGCTTGGCACCCCCCTGCCTCTGCCCAAACTGTCAGAAGAAGCTGCCATCCACTCCGCATGATCGCAGGAGTGCGTCAGTTCACCATTTTACTCCGACCGGAAGCCCAGGATTCCCGAGAATCATTTGAATTGGACCTTGAACTTGCACCAGCCCCGGACGGCCACAGGGTTCTTATTAAAGTCCCATAAAACTAAACCCTGTGGCTTGTGCAACTGGGGTCCCCCTTTCGGGCATATAGCATGGAGGGTTTTCGCTGATATGATCGAAAACGAAGACCCCGAATCAATCTCCATTTTACAGGGGGACCCTTCAATCCAGACAGTCACATGCACTTTGTCTGGGCTGTTAGGGGACAAGTTACATACCGTTTGTTGGTGATGGACCGAAACAGTGTGCAGGTCATCAGCTTTGAGGTGTGCCGTGAGGGTTGTCCATTGGCCTTTGGAGTGGCAGACCTTCTCGATGTGCCCCATTTTGTTGCACAGCCTGCAGATTGCAGTGTGGAATCGACAGGTCCGTCGCTTGTGAGCGTTGCCGCAGCTCGCGCAGGCTACGGATGGTTGAGCCTTGGCCTCTCGGGTCCGTGGAGGTCGCTGAGATGATCGGTGGCGTACCTGGAGTACCTCCTCGTCATCTGATACGTCGGACCCTCGTGTCGCTTGTATGTGGTGGACCGCCAAGCCGAGGCGGTCTTGGTGGACCTTTTCGTAAGCCGCGGCCTCCTGGGTAGCCTTAACCAAGGTGAGGTCGTTGTTGCTGGACAGTTTCTGCCGCAGTTTGGACTCGCGGAGGCCTACGAGGAACTGGTTGAGCAGCGTGTCCCTGAGGCTTGGGAATTCGCATCTTGTGGCTGTGCGCCGAAGGCCTGCCAGAAAATCTGTGGTGGACTCGTCTGGCCTCTGGACCCTTGAGAAGAACCCCAGCCGCTCCACAAACTTGGTGGGCTTGGGGGAGAAGTTGTCCGTTAGAGCCTTCACTAGCACTGCATAAGACTCTCCCTTGGTGGTCTTGGGGTTGATGAGATCCCGCAGGAAAAGGAGGGTATCTATGCCGTAGACACTGAGGAATAGAGCCTTCTTCTTTGCCGCATCCACCACATCGTGGTAACTGAAATGGTTCTCCAGGGTCTCCAACCAGGCGTCCCATTTCTGAGGCTGGGAGATGTTGAAGGCATGGAGGTGAACTGGAGGCACGGCCATCTTACCTTGGTTAGGCAAATCGTAGTGGCCAGGTATGAATGTCAAAGCCAGGCAGGAGGCGCGCTGCTCTTGAGATCAGCAGCGAGGCTCGGGAGCGGTGCAGTGAGTGGCTGGCTCAGTGCGAAGCTCAAAAGCGTTGGTGGCTTTGGGTGCGGTGAGCGGTGTGTGGCTGCTCTCGGGATCAGCGGTGCGATGCTCGGGAGCGATGCGATGAGCGGTGGGGCTCGATGCGATGCTCTTCTTCGTGGTCATTGTTCATGGAGGGAGTTGGCATCCCATCCTCCTCATCAGTGAAAAGTACTGAGACTGACGAGTGATTTCAGCTCTCACATACTTTATTAGAACAGGAACAAGACAAGCCGGCTCGCAAGCTGGCTTTTATTCCCAAATGAACCCACACCCCAAACACACATAACACCCATGATTCGGTATTTACAGTTAAATGAGTTACCTCGGGCTCCTCGATTGGAAGAATGCGAGGAGCCTACATTCTATTGTCTAAGGGAACGAAGCTCAGGCCCTTGCCTGGCTGCGTGGCAGACCAGTCAGAACCAGTCTGAACACATGGTTGCCCCGAGTCCATGTTTCCCTGTGAATACACTACACAAAGAAAACGGGCATTTAGCCAACAGGTAGCACAACTTAATAGTCTTAACAATCCATTTAGAGAGGCGTGGTGCTGGCTTCCAGTCTGGGATTCATGGAGTCCTGACGTGCTCTGGCTTGCTCC
Organism: Gekko gecko; assembly: GCA_029375565.1. Lineage (NCBI taxonomy): Eukaryota > Metazoa > Chordata > Lepidosauria > Squamata > Gekkonidae > Gekko > Gekko gecko. Next base: position 207,373,477 of record JAPDNY010000005.1, on the reverse strand, counting down.
CTGAGCTCCCAGAGCATACGAAGGGTCTTGACGACAGGGTGGGCTTCCTATAGCCCTCCGCAGATCCCCCCAGGAAGGGGGGTGACTGGCATCGAGCTTAGCCTGAGAGAGAGTTGAGATCGGCTGATAGCGGGGCTTTAAAGAGCGTCGCGACCAGCCTTGATCCCCTCCCCCAGAGAAGGCACTTCGGAAAATTTCTACAAGACCCTATCGAGTTGAAATCTCAACATAAGAACGCATGACCCAGACCTCCAGAACATCTTAAGGAAAATGACATTAAGGAAACACTGCTATAACAAGATACGAACTTTGAAGGTAACTTTTTAAAATTGCTCACCAGAGACGCGTTTTGGCCGAATATAAACAACATCCGATGAAGCGCTTGATCGTGCTGTATCTGTTGTACTAACATTGGAGCGGAAAAAGTGCAGTTAATAGCTTAAAAAGGCCAAAAAGCCGGATTGTTGATCATTCCTGCGGTTGGATTATTGACTTTAAAACAGAAACTAACAGTTAAATCCGCGAGAACTACAGTGGAAAAGTACTCTAGCTGCGACAGCAAAAATCGGCAAAACAGGAAGTGACTTCAGACCAGACAAGTATTTGTCCTAGAGAAGACTCAGGAGGCTGGAAGAAGGGAAGAAACCAAGAACAAGGGGGACCATTAAGATTGCCGGACAGGAAGTGAGTACCCGGAAGACCCATTTACCATAGAGAAATTGCGCCCGCCATTTTGGGAAGGTCAAAATTTTTTTTATTTTATTTTAAACGAAAGACTTAACAGAAAAAAGTGGAATTAATGCGATTTTGGTGGGCACAAGGAGGACTTTGATTTGGAGTGGATTGGAGGAAAAATTTTGAACAACGGCGTACGACCTGCGGCAACGACAGAGGGCAAATTCCTGGTCCTCCCTGAAAATGGCTGGGAAAGAGGAAAAAAGCTACAGGGCATGATGGATGCTATGGAGAAACGGGTGATGGACGTGATTTTGAAGTTAGAAAAAACTGTAATAACAGAAGTTACAGAACTGAAAAAAGAAATGTCTGGAATCACAAAAGAAATACAGACGTTGACTAAAAGAGCAGATGAGATGGATGTAAGGGTGAAGAGAGTAGCATCTGATATAGCTGATGTCACTATAGAAACAGATAAAGTGAATGTGATGGTCCAGTATAATGCAACAATTAACCACATGAGATTCAGGGGGATCCCTGAAGACAAAAATGAAGACATCCATTCAGTTATGGTAGATGCTGTAGCAGACTTTTTGAAAATGGAAGAGGAGAAAGTGGCGGCACAGATTGATGTGGTATACAGAGTCAACTCTGCGATTGCGCAAAGGAAAAAACTACCCAGAGATGTAATTGTCCAGTTTATATCTAAAAAGCTGAAGGAAGATTTGTTTAAGCAACAATTTCAGGAAGATTTTACAATTGACAACAAGAAAATCTTGGTCCTAAAGGAACTACCCAGAGCAATGCTTCAGGATAGGCGACTCTTCAAAGATCTGATTGACAAACTGAAAACAGAAGGTATAAGGTACAGATGGGAAATTCCTAAAGGTGTCAGTTTTTCGTTTAAACAGAAGAGAGTCACCATCAAGTCTGTGGAGCAAATGACCAGTTTCATCAATGATAATTTTAAAGATTCTGATAAATAATCATAAAACAACATGGAGAGTCAAATAATTTCATGGAATGTTAATGGATTGAACTCACCACAAAAAAGAAAAAATGTTAGACTTTGGTTGGAAAAACAAAAATGTGATATTGTTTGTTTGCAAGAAACGCACATTAAAAAATCTGATGCCAAATTTTTGATTCAAAAAAGATTAGGAGAGGAATTTTATTCACTCTCCTCTCAAAAGAAAAAGGGAGTTGTTATATATATTAAAAAAGAGTTGGAACCAAAAGAGATTTTTAAAGATAATGAAGGGAAATTTTTAGCAGTAGAAGCCATGCTGCAGAATAAAAAGACATTAATTGTTAACCTATATGCTCCCAATGGCGCGAAGGAATTTTTTTTTCAGGTTTTGTGGGAACAACTACGACAGTTGACCTATGAGCAAATGATCTTAATGGGTGATTTTAATGGTACTGTTGACAATGTTATTGATAGAAAATCTAAAAGAGGAATTGATGCCATGGGTAAACTTCCTAAAGTATTTTTTCAATTGACTAAACATGAGCATCTGGAAGATGTGTGGAGAGTCAAAAATCCCAGAGATAGAGAATACTCCTTTTACTCATCAAGACATGAATCTTTTTCAAGGATAGATATGATGTGGATGACAGAGAACTTAGTCTTGCAAACACGTAAAATTGAAATATTATCTAGGACTCTTTCTGACCACAGTCCGATAAAATGGTCAACCTATGTTAAGAGGAAAAAATTTCGATGGCGACTTAATGAAGATTTACTGGACAAGCAAAATATTGTCGACAAAATAAGGACAGAAACCCAAACATACTTTCAATTGAACTTAAATAAGAGTGTACAGACGCAAACGGTATGGGAAGCCTACAAGGCCATGATGAGAGGACATCTGATTGCAATTAATAATAATGAAAGGAAACAACAAATGAAAATAGATAAAGAAATTATGGAAAATATTCGGCAAAAAGAAACAGAACTTAAGAAAAGACCTGGCAAAAAGAAGATTTTGAGAGAATTGAGGATTTTAAGGGAGCAATATGAGGCAAGACTGAACAAAGAAGTATTTTGGAATTTGAAAAAATTGCAACAGAAATCCTTTGAAGGTGCAAACAAACCTGGCAAATACTTAGCATGGCAATTAAAGAAAAGAAGAGAGAAAAAAATAATCACCTGTCTGAAAGATGGAAATAAAGAATTTTCAGACCCAGGAGGAATCAGAAGGGAATTTTATAAATACTACGCAAATCTCTTTCAAGCAAAGCAAGTGGACCCTCAAAAAATGTTGGATTATTTATCCAAAGTTAATTTGATACAACCAAACCCTGAAATGAAAACATTGTTAAATGCTGTAATAACCAAAGAAGAAATTAGTAGAGCAATAGCTGAGGCAAAAATCTCTAAAGTCCCAGGCCCGGATGGTTTTTCTGCTAAATTTTATAAAAAATTTCATGAAGACTTAGTTCCGGTGTTGGAGATTCTTTTAAATGAAATTAGAAGGACTGGAAAAATTCCGGACTCCTGGAATGAAGCTGCAATCACTTTAATTCCTAAAGAAGCACAAGATTTAACAAATGTAAAGAACTATCGGCCCATTTCATTATTGAACAACGATTATAAGATCTTTGCAAAAATATTAGCAGAACGCCTCAAAAAGTTTTTGAAGGACACTATTGGTGAAGATCAAGCTGGATTTTTACCAAATAGACAAATTAAAGACAATATGAGGGTTGTCTTAGATGCAATTGAGTACTATGATAAACACCCTGAAAAAGAAGTTGCCTTTTTATTTTTGGATGCAGAGAAGGCTTTTGATAATCTGAATTGGGAATTTATGTTTAAAGTGTTTGAGAAATCTTTGATGGGCACAGAATTTATAAGAATGACTCAAGCGATATATAAAGATCAAAAAGCTTCAGTGATTGTAAATGCAGAATCAACAGATATGTTCCGGGTAAGAAAAGGTACTAGACAGGGATGTCCCCTGTCCCCATTGTTATTTATCTGGATTTTGGAGATTTTGCTACAAGCGGTTAGAGATGATAATAACATAAAAGGTTTGAATATTGGAGGTTTTTCATTTAAACTAAGGGCATTTGCAGATGATATTATGTTTATTGTTGAAGATCCTATTGATAATATGCCTAAGGTATTTGAAAAAGTGAAAGAGTTTGGCGACCTTGCAGGGTTTTATGTTAACAAAAATAAATCTAAGATACTGTGTAAAAATATGATTGGTCCAAAGCAACAAATGTTACAAAATGTGACAGAATGTGAAGTGGTTAAAAAGGTTAAATATTTGGGAGTCGAAATCTCAATGAAAAATATAGATTTGTTTAAAAATAATTATGAAAAACTGTGGGGTTCGATAAAGAGTGATCTAGAAAAATGGGAAAAATTAAAGTTATCTCTTCTTGGAAAAATTGCCGTTGTTAAAATGAATGTACTGCCCAGGTTAATGTTTTTGTTTCAGACAATACCGATTGTAAAGGATGGGAAAGTATTGGTCAAATGGCAAAGAGAAATCTTTAAATTCATCTGGGCAGGAAAGAAGCCAAGAATTAAAATGAAAATAATGTATGATGCTAAGGATAGAGGTGGCTTCCAAGTTCCGAATTTGCGTTTGTATCATGAAGCTGTTTGTATGTCTTGGTTATCTGATTGGATTCATTTGGGGAATAGAAAGCTGTTAGCTCTTGAGGGACATGATTGCAGATTTGGCTGGCATGCCTATCTTTGGTATGGGAAAAATAAAATGGATTCTATGTTTAAGCATCACTATGTAAGGAGGACATTGTTTGATACATGGTCCAGATATAGGGAAAAAATTTCGGATGAGAGGCCTTTGTGGATTGTTCCAAGTGCTGTTATACATCTGTTTTCTGAACATAAAGGTCATGACTGGTTGAAATATCAGGAACTATTGCAAAAAGAAGGGAAAAAATATGTTTTGAAGCCAAACAATGAATTAGAATTTGAATACGGCTGGTTACAATATTGTCAAATAAAAGACATTTATAAAAAAGACTGTAAAGAGTTTGGCTTTAGAGCCATCAATGATGAATTTGAAAATCTATGGCTGAACGGAGAGCGGAAAATGATTTCAAAGATGTACAAAACTTTGTTGAATGTATATACTCTAGACGAAACTGTAAAGGAGCAAATGATAAAGTGGGCCATAAATATGAACAAAGAAATCTCTATGGAATCATGGGAATTTTTGTGGAAAAGATCTTTTAAAATGTCTACTTGTATCAATGTAAAAGAGAACTGTTATAAGATGATGTATAGATGGTACATGACACCAAAAAAGATTGCTAATATTAGTATGGATAAGAACTTGAGTAACAAATGTTGGAAATGTAGAAAAATAGAGGGTTCTTTTTACCATATGTGGTGGTCATGTGATAAAGCGAAAATATACTGGTCTAATATTCATTGTGTGATGCAGAAAATATTAAAAACCCCAATTGAGAGAAAGCCAGAACTTTTCCTCCTCGGTTTGACAATGGAAAAAATTCCACAAGAAAAAAGGACACTGTTATGGTACATGATTACGTCGGCGAGAATGGCCTTTGCTCAGCAATGGAAAATGGAGAAAATACCAGATATACATGACTGGTTGAGAAAACTGCTATTTTTAGCGGAAATGGACAAAATGACAAAGAAGCTTAATGGACAAATGGCAGAACAGTATACAAAAGAATGGGAAGGGTTGAAACTGTATCTAGAAACTGAATATAGAATGAAGGGGAAAATATATAACCTGGATACGTTTGGATATTGAACGTGAAGTGAAACGAATTTGGAATTGTACTATACTGTTATCTGAAAATATGATGTAATAGTAGAGGTTTTTTATAATAAGTTACCTGGTTTGATAATGCATATAAGTTTAAACTTGATTATCGTTTTATATCTTTGTTTGTTATTAGCAGTGTTGGAAGCCTATTAGGGGGTGGGAGGGTTGGGGATGTTTTCTTGGAATTTGTATTGGTACTGTTATTGAAAATGTTGACTGTTTATTTCCAATAAAAAATTTTGTTCAAAAAAAAAAAAAGAGAGGCGTGGTGCTGAGATCTTGTGTCTTGCGGAGCGACCAGTGTAGGAGACAAATAAGTGATTGTCCTTCCTACTTGAACATGTCCTGTCCAGGTAAAAAAGCAGTGCTCTCCTAACATCTAGTGCATGGAGGAGATGTTGCTGACAATCTTTCGGGTTAGGAAAGAAGTTTGGCAAAAAGATTTCCGAGCTGAGGTGGAACTCGTAGACCACTTTAGGAAGGAAAGAGAAGTCAGGCACCATTCTCACACCATCCAGTAGGAAGACAAGGAAAGGTGGGTCATGACAAAGGGCTACGAGTTCACCCACCCTCCTGGCCGAGGTGATGGCAACGAGAAAGGCAGTTTTCTATGCTGCATGTCTCAGCTCACAAGCTGCCATAGACTCAAAAGGTCTCCCCATCAGATGGTGCAGCACCAGCGTCAAGTCCCACAAGGGTACCAGCGAACAGACTGACAGATATAAATGGAGGAGACCCTTCAGAAATTTCTTTGAGACTAGGTGAGAGAAGACAGAGAAGCCCTGAAAACCAGAATGGCAGGAATGGCCAACAAGTAGACTCTGAGAAGTGCGAGAGGCCCTTCTTGGCCAGTGAAACCAAAAATTCTAGGATCTGATCAAGTGTGACAGAAGCTGGAGGGCTGAGGGCTGTAAGAAGGCTAAGAAACGAGACCACTTCCCACTGTAGGAACATCTCGTAGAGTCCTTCCTGGCATTGAGTAACGCTGTAGTGACTTTACCTGAAAAGGTCAGGTATCCACAAGATAGGCTGTTAACTTGAGCTTGTGGATCTCGTGGAACAGAAGAGCTCTGCCCTCCACTAGCAGCAGATCTGGCACCGGTGGGAGTGGATGGTGATCCTTGGTCAGCGAAAGGAGCTTGGCAAACCAAGGTTGTCTCGGCCACCAGGGGCAACCAGAACGCACCTCGTATGAACCCTCATGAGCTTTTGGACCGTCTTTAGCAAAAGCGGCAGAGGAGGGAACATGTAAAGGAAGCTGTTGTTCCAAGGGTAAACAGGCCCGTTTCCCAAGGCCTCGAGATCTCGTGCCCCCCTGCTGCAGAACAGGCTGCACTTTGCATTGTATTAGGTGGTGAACACATCTATGTGAGGCGTACACCACTTTTTGAATATGGGATGTAGGTAGGTCCAGTTCAGCTCCCAGTCGTGGCGCTGAGAGAGACCCCTGCTGAGCAAATCTGCATTTACATTGGCACTGCCAGCAATGTGAGGCAATCGGAAAAATGTGCCGAGGTATGCACCATGCCCAAAGGTCCAGAGCCAGGTAACAGAGACTGCAGGAGACCATCCCTCCCTGTCTGTTGATATAACTGAGGGCTGTCATATTGTTGGTCAATACAGCCATGCAGTTCCCTGTGAGAAGAGGCTGGAAACTTTGGAGGGCAGGTTTGATTGCCAGAATTTCCAACAAATTTATGTGATTTTTTGAGGTCAAGGCATCCCACCTGTGATCTACGGAGAGGTTGTTGAGATGGGCACCCCATCCCCACAGGGAAGCATCGGTAATGAGGATGAGACCAGGAGTGAGGGGATGGAAGGGGACACCCTGTATCAGGTTGTCTGCCAGTGTCCACCAGAGAAGGGAGTCACGTGCGTCCGGTGACAGAGAGAGACAAACCAACTGGGCTTGAAGTGCCGTAGGAACCAGATCTGAAGTGGACGCATTCGCATTCTGGCAAAGCTAAGGACTGCAGTCGTAGCTGCCATCAGGCCTAGGAGGTGTTGAATTTGAAAAGCAGACAACATGTCTTGGAGCCGAATCTGTTGTGCAAGAGTGGCTAGAGTGAGGGCTCTGTCCCAGGGCAGGAAGGCTTTGCGTTCTGTGGAGTGGAGTATTGCCCCTATGAACTGCACTCTTTGAGAAGGAACCAGCTGCGATTACTTGTGGTTGACCTGGAGACCCAGGGAACGAAGGATACTGAGGGCCTGAGAGACCTGTTGCATGAGAAGATCTCTGGAAGGCATGACCAGAAGCCAGTCGTCTAGATACAGGAATACCATCAGGCCACAGAGACGGAGATGTGCCACAACGACTACCATCATCTTGGTGAAGACACGTGGTGCCGTGCTGAGGCCAAACGGTAGACTCCTGTATTGGTACGGTCCACCTCCTAACGCAAAGCGGAAGTACTGTCAGTGGGACGGTGGATGGTTAAATGGAAATAGGCATCTTTGAGGTCGAGAGTGGCCATCCAGCAACCCCTGGACAGGAGAGGTAGGATGACCTGTAGAGTCATCACCTTGAATTTCTGGTATTGTATATAGGTGTTGAGGCCACGAGGGTCTAAGATCGGTCTCTGCCCACTGTCCCTTTTGGGTACTATGAAGTACTGGGAATAAAAACCGAGGCCCTGGTGGTCTAGAGGCACAGGTTCTATGGCACCTTTTGATAGAAGTGTGGCTACTTCTTTGAGGAGGAATGACAACGGGGGTGGTGGTAACGAATACAGGAAGAGGTGGGAGTTCCAGAAATTTGATGGTATAGCCATGAGTCAAGATGGAAAGGACCCATTGGTCCAACATAATGGTGGTCCAGGCATGTAGCTAGGGATAGAGGCGATAGGGTCGGAAGAGGCAGATGGTGGGAAGTCAAAGGCCCTGTTTGTTGGGTTTGGATTGTTTCGGTCTGACTTGTTGTCCAGAACTGTACCTTTGCCTAGCTTGATATTGCTGTCTGTTCCCAGACAGGGATTGATGTGGCCTATAGCCTCCTTCTGGTGACAGTTTAATATACTGGCGCCTGGAGGTGTAGCGTGACCAAGAGTGAGATCTAAAAGGCTTAGAAGGGGCAGAGACCCCCAATGACCTGGACGCTTTGATGCTCTTATTTATGTCCTGCAGGGCCAAATCAGTGGAAGTGTGAAAGAGACCCTGGCCATCAAAAGGCAAGTAGTATCGGCAGGGCAGTCAGGCATTTCCCCATGAGAAGAGGCTGGAAACATTGGATGGCCAGTTTGATTGCTAAAAGTTCCAGAAAGTTTATGTGATGCCTTCAGGTTGAGAGCTACAGAGAGGCCGTTGAGGTGTGCTCCCCAGCCCGACAGCAAGGTGTTGGTCGTGAGGGTGAGACCCGGAGTGAGGGGATGGAAAGGAACACCCTGCATCAGGTTGTCTGCCTGTGTCCACCAGAAAAGGGAGTCGCGTGCCTCCTGTGGTGGAGAGAGACAAACTGATTGGGACATCCATAGGGGCTTGAAGTGCCGTATGAACCAGAGCTGGAGTGGATGCATTCACAGTCTCGCAAAGGAAAGGATGGCCATTGCAGCTGCCATCAGACCCAGAAGGCGTTGAATCTGGAAAGCAGACAATGTGTCCTGGAGCTGAACTTGTACTGCAAGGGCGGACAGGGTTAAGGCCCTGTCCTGGGGCAGGAAGGCTCTGCCTTCCCTGGAGTCGAGTATCGCCCCTATGGACTGCACTCTATGGGAGGGAACCAGCTGTGACTTTTTGACCCAGAGACTGAGGCAACAAAGGACATTGAAGGCTTCGGAGACGTGTTGGGTAAGCAGGTCCCTGAAAGGTACGACCAGAAGCCAATCGCCCAAGTACGGGAACACCGTCAAGCCAAGAGGTGGAGATGTACCACAACAACCACCATAGTCTTGGTGAAGACTCGTGGTGCCATGCTGAGGCCAAACGGTAGACTCTTGTATTGGTAGTGGCTGCCTCCTATTGTGAACTGGAGGTATTTTCGATGGGAGGGGTGGATGGTTATATGGAAATAAGCATCCTCGAGGTCAAGGGTGGCCATCCAGCAACCCTTGGACAGGAGAGGCAGAATGACTGGTAGGGACGTCATCTTGAATTTCAGGTATTGTATATAGGTGTTGAGGCCTTGAAGGTCTAGGATTGGCTTCTGCCCACCGTCTCTTTTGGGCACTATGAAGTAACAGGAATAAAAACTGAGTCCCCTGTGATCTAGAGGCACGGGTTCTATAGCACCCTTCAACAGTAGTGTGGCGACTTCTTCGAGGAGGAATGACGACGGGGGAGTGGTGATGACAGGAAGGGGTGGGAATTCCATGAATTCGATGGAATAGCCCCTGGTCATGATGGAAAGGACCCACTGGTCCGACGTAATAGTGGTCCAGGCATGGAGATAGAGATGGAGATGGGTAGGATCAGAAGAGGTAGCCAGGCGGAAGTCAAAGGCCCTGCTTGCTGGGTTTGGGTTGCTTAGGTCTGACAGGTTGATGCCCAGAACCATATCTTTGCCTGGTCAGGTACTACTGCCTGTTCGCAGACGGAGACTGATGTGGTCTGTAGCCTTCCTCTGGCAACAGTTTCGTGTATGGACACCTAGAGCCGTAACAAGACCAAGATCGAAGATGAAAGGATTTAGAAGGGGCAGACACTCCCAGCAACCTTGAGGCCTTAATGCTCTTATCCATGTCCTGGAGTGTCGAATCAGTGGACACATGGAAGAGACCTTGGCCATTGAACAGTAAGTCCTCTATATAAGCCCTGGTTTTAGCAGGGAGTGAGGTGGTCTTAAGCCAGGAATGTCTACAGAGAGCGACTGCAGAAGACTTACACGTGGGTTTTTAAAGAGAGGATTACTCTTTCTCGTGTTATCCCTCTTCAATCAATCAATCAATTTATTGATACTGTCATTGACCAAATATATAAAGGAACAGAAAAGGGATGAACCGATAAACATTAGAATACATACAGACATGATCCAGAATATCAAACATTAAAATGTTAAGGATAAGAATAAAATATTATTAAATACGTAATTAAAATCTTTGTTTAAGTACAATATTCACTACCTAACTACTAACAGCTTGCCTCTGGATTTTGATAGCCTGCATGGTAAATTTTGCTATGTTTAAAGTAGTTTCCTGCTGTTCGTCAGCCAGCAACTTATCTAAGTAAAATCTTTCATTTCTCCCAGGCGATCAAGAACAAATCGGGGTTATGTAAATGTCTCTAATACTTTGATACATTTTACATTCGAACCTCAATCAAATGGCACTCCCTATGCACGCCCCTGATCAGGAGCCAGTTCTGCAGATCTCGGCACGGGAATCCAGTAACACTTCGCCCCCCAGCCTTTGTGCGGACATAGCCCTGGCATGACTGGCTCCAGATGGCAAATTGCCAAAGTCATCAAGGGACCTGGAAATAATCTCGTGGAATATAGCTGGTTGGTTTAAATGGTTATCCAGAAGCCCGATGATTTTTCATCAACACCGTATCCCGGAAGTGTTGGCAGTATAAGAAACCTGGACTGATTTACCCCTGGAAATGGACGGTTATATATCATTCAATATGAAGGCTATTAAGGGAAGGGGACGGGGGAGGATGAAAGGAGGTCTGGGTATTCTAGTCTCAACATCCTTAAAAGCCTTGTGCAAGGAATTGCAGCCCCTTGATCAGCTGGCAATGGCAATACTGCTACGATGGAAGGGAGACTGTCTGGTCATAATAAATAGCTATTTACCACCACTATATAAAAAAACAGACATTGATAGAAATTGGGCTGCCCTGGAAAATTATGTGATTTCGTTAGTCGAAACACATCCCAAAGCTATGCTTCTTTTACTGGGTGACTTAAACGCCTGCCTGGGCCCAGACGATCCTTCTCTAGATGCCAAATATAAACTACTCTTTAGAGATCAAATGGAGGGAGTGGAAAGTTTGCTCCTACCTAGATCTTTTAAAGATGGAAAATCTAATTATGCAGGTGCACGTTTGGCAGAGTTAATGTTTAAAACAAACCTCCAAGTTCTAAATGGTTCCATAGTAGGTGACTACCCTGGAGGCTTCACCTATATGTCAGGGGTGGCTGCTAGTACCTTAGATTATATTATAGTATGCACATCTTTGTTATCTAAGGTTAAAAGTTTTAAAATTCTGCCTTATTTAGAGGGTGATCATCTCCCTTTATCTCTTCACATATCGGTTACCTTACAGGAGCTCTGTCGTGAAACACGTTACCCATCCCAAATGAGAGGGCTGGAACAACAAAGACGTCTTGTTAGGTGGTCAAGCGACCTAGATAATCAATTGAAGGCAATTCTGGCAACAGAAAATATCCAAATGTATGCTGCTGCCTTCTCAAATGTAAGCCAAAATGAGAACCCACTGACATTATATGAAAGCCTTATTAAGAAATTTGCTCCTCTCCTGTTTCAGGAGTGGGATCAGAGAGCCTTTAATCCTGCTAAGTTAAAGTCAAAGCCTTGGTTTGATAGAGCTTGCCTGGAGGCAAAAAGGGTACTTTCTCAAGCCTATGCTGATTATATAGGCCATTTTGTTGTGAAAGAGCCCAGCACTTACCTAGCCCTACTAGAAAAGAAACGAGCCTACAAAAACCTAATTAAAAGAAAAAAGAAGGAACATACCAGGGAAGCATGGAGGGTTCTAATCCAAGCTGCCAAAGAAAAGAACTCTGCCTTATTTTGGAGGATGGTCTCCAGTCAAAGTACCCCAACTAGGGAACCCCATATTCCATCTGAAACTTGGATTCTATACTTCCAGAATATGTATTATGACAATCCTGCCCCCTCTTCCATGTCTATAGCTTTCAGTGACTTGCCAAGCTGGCCCGCGGTTTCCCAAAAAGAGATTTCATCTCTGATAGGCCAACTCAAAAGAGGCAAGGCCCCTGGCCTAGATGGAATCTCTTCTGAATTTCTGAAGGAAAACATGAATTGGTGGGCCCCCTTTCTAGCGCACCTGTTTACCTACATTGACACAACAGGGAAGATCCCAAAAGACTGGGGGGTGGCGGCGGTTGTTCCCTTTTATAGAAAAGGTAACCGAAAAGATCCTGCTAACTATAGGCCTATTAGTTTACTAAGTGTCATTAGTAAACTATATGCTAAACATCTTCTAGAAAAATTTACACTCTGGCTGGAGCAGGACGATATAATGTTTCAGGAACAAGCCGGGTTCAGGCAGGGCAGATCGACAATGGATCATTGTCTTCTACTTCGGCATTTTATAGAAAAATATGCCCGCAAGGGACCTCCGTCTTTATATGCGGCCTTTATCGATCTTAAAGCGGCCTTTGACTCCATTTCTCGACCTATACTATGGAGTAAACTTGAAGCTTCTACAACAGATAGGAGACTTTTAGCCCTCATCCATGCCCTACACGAACAAACCTCCCTGAGGGTTAGATGTACTGGGTTGGGCCACTTGACAGATACAATCCCCACCCTCAAGGGAGTCAGACAGGGGTGTATGCTGGCTCCAGCTCTTTTTAACTTTTACATTAATGATGTTATTGGGTATCTTAATGATACAGATTTTCATCCACCCAAATTGGCCCAGCGCTCCATTCCCATACTTTTATATGCTGATGACGCTGTTATTCTTTCCAGAACCCCAATTGGCCTGAGAAGGGCATTAAAGAGGTTTGCCAGTTATTGTAGTGAGCAGAAATTGATTATTAATTATCAGAAGACGAAGGTGATGGCCTTTGGCAGGAGACCTAAATTAAGAAAGTGGAGTGTAAATGGGCAGAATCTTGAACAGGTAACTAATTTTCGCTACCTTGGCATGATTATCCAAGCCTCGGGCTCTAAGCTTGCTCACAGTCAGGCAGCAGCATGCACGGGTGATAAATCTGCCCAAGGTATACTCAAGTTTTTTCGCTCTTCAGGGGGCTATTTTGTGCCAGCAGCTCTGAAACTTTTTAAGGCTAAAACATTAGCCCAGATGCTCCATGGGACGTTACTTGGAGCGCCACCCTCGTGTTATGCCCCATTAGAGTTGGTTCAATCGAAATTTTTGAGATCAGTGCTCCAAATTCCAAGGTGTGTTACCAACGCGATGGCACGGCTAGAGACTGGCATGTTGAAAGTTGAAGCCAAGATTACCTTGCACTCCATTTTTTTCTGGTTAAAGATAAATCTAAATCCATGTGGCCTAGTGCCTTTAATCCTGGCTGACGACTATCAATCCGAATGGCTGACTTCCACTATTCGGAAAATTACGTTATTAGGGCTTTCCCCTCAAGAGCTTTTGGAAATGGGTGGCGATCAAGCCAAGCTAGCAGTTAGGCAGAGGATTGAAGACACCGAACGCCAATTGGACCTACAGGCGTGCTGGGCTCTTTCACAACAAAATGGCCTATATAATAGCGCCACATAGTAGCAAATATATTGTTGCTCAAGCCTCATATCTATCTGTTCTGGAGTCTAATAAACTTAGGAGGGCATATACTTTGGCTAGATGCTCCGCTCTACCGTCTGCAGTTCTTGAGGGTAAATTCAAGAAAATCCCCCGAAATGAGAGGCTATGCATGTGTGCGTCTGGGGAGATCGAATCTCAGAAACACGTGTTCCTGAGGTGTCCATTATATACTGAGGCTCGCACAAAGCTCATTGACCCTCTCTTGGTTGGCCTCTCAGATCAGGATAAGATAGAGAAACTGTTATCTAACTTTGACCATACAGCACTGCATCAGATAGCGAAATTTTGTCTCCTGGTTGTAAAAGCCCATCAGCGTCCAGGCAGCCATTTGGGTTAGGATTACCCAATCCTAATTTTACTGGTTTTATTTTTTTATCATCGTTATTTTATCCTTTTTAAGATCTAATTTTGTCCCACATTTTATCGAACCTTTGGTTTTATTGATCAAAATGCTTGTGCAATTTTATTCTTATTAACCTTGTCTTATCTTAACAGTAAAAGCTCATCAGCGTCCAGGCAGCCATTTGGGTTCGACTACCCGGTCCTAATTTTATTGGTTTTATTTTTTTATCATCGCTATTTTATCCTTTTTAAGATTTAATTTTGTCCTATACTTCACCGAACCTTGGTTTTACTGATCAAAGCGTTTGTACAATTTTATTCTTATTAACCTTGTCCTATCTTAATAGTTTTACCATCTGGGTACTATTTGTTTTTGTAATTACTTGTAAGTAGGGTTGTATACCGCTGGCTGTATGCTGTGACAATAAAATTCATTCATTCATTCGAACCTCACATGTTCCCTTGTTTCTACCTTTCCCTCTCCACAGATACACAATCTTTCCTCGTAACGTTGTCTTTTGTATTTACCTTCTAAAACTGCAGGTGGAAGCATATTGGTTCTGAGTAGGGTGAATGCTCTTCTGTAGTCAGGTTTATCTAAATTTTGCAAATAGACCATTGGTATTAACTTATTTAATCCCACCCTTCCTGGCAGATATCGCTTTGTCAAGTTCAAATCGTGTTGCCTTTCAACATCCATAATTCTTTACTTAACAAAATGTTTTACTTGATGATAATCTATATTAATCAGAAATTGCTTAGAAAGTCCATAATGGCCCAATTTAAATTCTATTTCTTTAATCCAGTGTGGTACTATAGAATCTCTTAATATTAAACCTGTTAATCCAGTGGGATTTGTAAGTAACCTTAACCCTCTTCTTCTTCTTAGCCGGTGTAGAGGCGGAGGAAGCCTCGTTTGGCGCTGAACGTTTAGAAGAAGATGTTCCCATGTCCGATGCCGACTTAGGACGGAAAGGTGGGATTGGTGTAGGGGCGTCTCCCAATGTCAACGAAAGCGCCATCGGTTGAGAGTCCGAAGGGGTCAAAGCAGCCATCTCCCTCTGAGGCAACGGTGCCAAAGCGGACTCCCAAAGTGCCACTCGAAGTCTCACGGCCTTGTTTTTGCAGGTCTGGTTGGAAAACCTCGAGCAATGGCAGCAAGTCTCTGGACGATGGGTCTCTCCAAGGCAGAGAATACAAAGTGTGTGGCTGTCGCTGAGGTCGAGTTTGCTGCTGCAGTCGACACACCTTTTAAAACACCCCCACTTTTGGGCCATAAAAAAACACAATGGCACAAGAAAAAAAAATTCCCTCAGGTGAGGCCAATAAAAAATTTACCTCAGAGAGAGGGGGAGGTGACCCTCCCCCCAAAAATAATCCTTATAAAAAAAAAGTCTTTTTAGTAAAACAAAGGGAAAAATGAGAAAGAAACAGATCCCTCGTGAGAGAAATAACACTTCTTCACCAACTGGCAGAAATAAGCTGTTAACAGCATGGTGGTCAGAAGAGAACTGGCAGGATGTCCGCACCCCATCCCCTTGGGCATGTGCAGTGGGGTTCCCGCGCATGCCTGGGATGGAGGCGCAAAAATCCCGTTGTGAGCTTTGTATATCAACAATTCGGATCAGCACAGGCATATAATCCCATGGGTGTGATGCACAGAGACCAAGAAGATGATTTATAAGTCTCTCCCGTGAGTTCAGTTCTTGTGCCTGCAGCTCCTTCATGTCTTCTTGAAGTGTCATGCCTACACTGAGGGCTGTTTTGGCTATCTTCGAGGTTTTCTCTAAGGAATCATGAATTAGTAGAAGTTGTTCCCTTATTAGCTTCAAGTATTGCTGTATCTGATTGCCCAGCTGCCTCTCCATTCTCTCTAGCAGTCCCGGTAAGTCCTGTTTGGTAAGTGGTTTCGGAGCCAAGGGCTTTTTGTTCTCCACAGTTTTTTCATGGAGAGAAGTCTTGCGATGATTTATTCGCAGCTCTGTTGCGCTGCGTGTTATTGCTGCTGTTTCTTCCCATAATTAGGAGAGCTCTTATTGATTTTGGCTTGCTGTATGCTTTGGGGGAGGGAAAGGAAGTGGAGCCTTAGGATCAGATGACCGCCATTTGACTCGGTGTCACCACACCACCACCCCCGAATTTATATAAAATGTTGAGAGAATTTGCTTAGCCAGTGAGCGGGGGGGGGATGAGAGTCTGAAAAGCCTGGGAGGGAGGGAGGAGGAGGAAGGGGTGGAGGCGAGGTGGGTGGTGCAGAGGAGCAAGTGGCAGAGCCAGGTGGAGGGAGAAGCAACAGGAGGAGAAGTGAAGGCCGCTTTGAAGGACACACGGAACCCCGGCGGGACCAGTAGAGCCAGAGGAGCAGCAGTGTCAGCAGGTGGAGGGACCAGTAGAGCCAGTAGAGCCAGAGGAGCAGCAGTGTCAGCAGGCAGAGGGAGCTGCCGGCAGGAGGATGAGCAGCAGCTGCCTAGATGAGCAAGGCACTGGCAGCGTGGGGCACCTGGGGCATCTTCTGGCAAGGGGCTGAGGAGGCACTGGTGCTGGCGGCAGCCAGGGAGCCCAGCAGGGCAGTGGGGGAGGAGCTGCCTGGCGGGAGGAGGCAGACGAGGCGGTGGCGAACAGCAGTGGAAGTGGGGCCAGTTGCTGCAGCAGTGGTGAACAGTGCAGGAGGAGGCACAGGAGGCCGAGCTCGTGGCAGCACTCCGCTGGGTCAACCAGCGGGCTGGGAAAGGGGGCTGCTGGGAGCAGGGGGTGGGGCTTGCTGCATGTGCCCACCCCCTGGGTTCCTTACTGCTAGAGCATAGCTCCAGTGCGCTTTGGCAGGAAATGAGCCCTGGTTATTGGTAACTGATTTCAGGTTTCCATCTCCTCCCCCCTCCCTCCTGGAGATCACTTGTAATTCTGAGTGATCTCTACCCCTCACCTGGAGATTGGAAACAGTGTTTCCTCAGGAGGGAATGGCTGGTTGGGAGGGTAGAGTCTATGGCATTGTATCTGTCTGAGGTTCCACCCCTCCTCAAAACTCACCATCTCCAGGTTCTATCCCTCAAATCTCCAGGAATTTCGCAGCTGGAGTTGGCAACCCTATCTCCCTCCCAGCCAATCATCAACCTACTTTTATTTCCTTCTCACTCTTCAGCTTTCCATCTCTCCCCCCCACCTGCAGCATGTATCCAGGAAGAAAAGTAATCTTTTTCTGCAATGGGGACCAAAGCAGCTTATATTATTCTCATCTTCCCCTTTTGACCTGTGAGGTAAGTTAGGCTGAAAGTCGTATAAGAACATAAGAGAAACCAATGTTGGATCAGGCCAATGGCCCATCTAATCCAACACTCTGTCACACAGTGGCCAAAAATACCAGGTGCCATCAAGAGGTCCAGCAGTGGGGCCAGGACACTGTGCCCCCCCCCAAGCACCAAGAATACAGTGCATCACTTGCCCCAGCCTGAGAGTTCCTATCTATACCTTGTGGCTAATAGCCACTGATGGACTTCTGCTACTGCTTATCTAATTCCCTCTTGAAGCTGTCCATGCTTGTAGCCACCACCACCTCCTGTGGCAGTGAATTCCATGTGTTAATCACTCTTTGGGTAAAGAAGTAATTCCTTCTATCCATTCTAACCAGACTGCTCAGCAATTCCATTGAGTGCCCATGAGTTCTTGTATTGTGAGAAAGGGACAAAAGTATTTCTTTCTCTACCTGCTCTATCCCATGCATAATCTTATAAACCTTGATCATGTCACTCCCTCAGCTGTCGTTTCTCCAAGCTAAAGAGCCCCAAGCATTTTAACCTTTCTTCATAGGGAAAGTGTTCCAACCCTTTTATCATTCTAATTGCCCTTTTCTGCACTTTTTCCAATGCTATAATATCCTTTTTGAGGTGTGGTGACCAGAACTGTACACAGTACTCCAAATGAGGTCACGCCATGGATTTATACAGGGACATTATGATACTGGCTGATTTGTTTTCAATTCCCTTCCTAATAATCCCCAGCATAGCGTTGGCCTTTCTTATTGCAGTTGCATACTGTCTAGATATTTTCATTGAGTAACCTACTATGACTCCAAGATCTCTCTCTTGGTCAGTCTCTGCCAGTTTGGACCCCATCAATGTGTATTTATAGTTAGGAGGTTAGTGAGACAAGATCTTCCCTTACAGAACCCATGTTGAATCTGCCTCAGTAGTTTTTGTTCATCAATGTGCCCACTAATTCTTTCCTTAATAATAGTTTCCACCAGTTTACCCAGTGTCAGACTGACTGGCCTGTAATTTCCCGGATCTCCTCTGGAACCCTTTGTAAAGATGGAAGTGACATTAGCTACCTTCCAGTCCTCAGGAATGGAGGCAGATTTTAATGAAAGATTACATTTTTTGTCAGGAGATCCACAAGTTCACATTTGAATTTTTTGAGATGCCATCCGGGCCTGGTGATTTATTAGTTTTTAAGTTGTCTATCAGTTGTAGGACCTCCTCTCTCGTCACCTCAATCTGACTCAGGTCTTTCAACACCCCTCCCGAAATCAGCGGTTCTGGAGTGGACAAGGACTTCTCATCTTCCACAGTAAAGACAGGCAAAAAATGCATTCAGTTTCTCAGCCATTTCCCTATCATCCTTCAGTAATCCTTTTACTCCTTGGTCATCCAAGGGCCCCACTACCTCCCTGGCTGGTTTCCTGCTTCTAATGTATTTGAAGAAAGTTTTATTGTTGGTCTTTATGTTTTTTGCTATATGCTCCTCATATTCCCTTTTTGCCTGCCTGATCAGAGACTTGCATTTTATTTGCCACAGCCTGTGTTCCTTTTTATCAACCTCACTGAGACTAGTTTTCCACTGCTTTAAGGAATCCTTCTTACCTTTTATAGCTTCCATTACTTTGTCTGTTAACCATGCAAGCTTTTTTCTATACCTATTTGTGCCTTTCCTAACCTGCGGTATGTATTTTTTCTGAGCTTCTAGGATTGTAGTTTTAAATAGTCTCCAAGCTTCCCCAATGGTTGGTAGGTTCTACTTTTCCTTTCAGTTTCCTCCTCACATGTCCCCTCATATCAGAGAAGTTACCCCTTTTAAAGTTAAAAGTGGTTTTGTCGGTCTTTTTGGGCAATTCCCTATTTAATAATAATAATATACTTTATTGTCATTGTACATAGTACAACGAAATTAAACTGCAATCCTCTCGGTGATCTACAACCCTCTCAGTGATCTACAACAATAATCATACGCACTCACACAGCCATTCACACAACTGCTTCATAGCTCCCTTAAAGTTCACATAGCAACTGAACCACTAATGTCACCCAAATCTGATTTCATACAGCATTTAAGGCAATGATGGCTTTTGAGTAAAAACTGGTTTTTAATCTGTTTGTCTTTGCTTTAATTGTCCTATATCTTCTGCCCGAAGGCAGCAATTCAAACAAGGATCGTTCAGGGTGTGATGAATCCTGCACAATGTTCTTTGCTTTTTTCAAACATCAAGAACTGTACAATTCCTCCAGAAATGGGAGAGGGCAACCAATGATCTTCTGGGCTGTGGTAATAACTCTCTGGAGTGCTCTCCTGTCCGCAACCGTACAACTAGCAAACCAGGCACAGACACAATATGTTAAAATGCTCTCTATTGAACAACGATAGAAAGACATCAATATTTTCTCACAAGTTATTTTTCTTTAAAAGTCTGAGAAAATAAAGCCTCTGCTGGGACTTCTTCACCAGAGCAATGGTGTTAACACTCCAGGTCAGGTTTTGCTCAATAGTCACTCCCAAAAACTTAAAAGTAGCCACCCTCTCCACACGTTCTCCACCAATAAACAATGGCTGGATGTCCGTTTTATTCCTCCTGTAGTCCACCACCAATTCCTTAGTCTTGGTGGCATTAAGAATCAGATTATTTTCCCCACACCAAACACAAAGCCCGATAGGCAGACTCATCATTCCCAGAAATGAGCCCCACCACAGTGGTGTCATCAGCAAACTTGATGATGGTGTTGCAGGGGTGGGTGGGAGTACAGTCCTGTGTATAGAGGGTATAGAGCAGGGGGCTCAGCACACAGCCTTGTGGGGAACCAGTATTCAGGATAAGGGCTGTGGACATATGAGACCCTACTCTAACCCTCTGAGGGTGGGCTGTCAGGAAGTCCAAAATCCAGGAGCATATGGAACTAGAGATTCCAAGGCCCTCCAATTTGGGCACTAATCTATGTGGGAGAATAGTGTTGAAGGCAGAACTGAAATCCACAAACAACAGCCTCACATAACTCTCTGGCTGCTCCAGATGTGACAGAGCCATATGGAGAGTAGTGGTTATGGCATCCTCTGTGGATCTGTTTGCCTTATATGCAAACTGGTGACTATCCAGTGTGGGTTGAAGGCATGAAACAATATGACTACGTACCAATTTCTCAGAACACTTCATCACAACCGGAGTGAGTGCAACTGGTCTATAATCCTTTAGGCTGCTGATTGTGGATTTTTTGGGCAAGGGAACAATAATTGAGGACTTTAGACAAGACGGTACAATAGACTGATGTAAGGACCAGTTGAAGATCTTAGTAAGGACCCCTGCCAACTGGTCTGCACATTCTTTCAACATCCATCCAGTAATGCCATCAGGTCCAGCCGCCTTCCTCAGATTCACCGACATCAGCATACGCCTCCTCATGCTCTTCCACCCTGAGGGAGGGGCCACCATGGACTGATGGCTGTAGTGTGGCTGTCCCCAGTGACTCCACATCAAAATGGGCAAAGAAGAGGTTAAGCTCCTCCGCCAATGGAAGGTCTCCATCCACAGCTGCAAAAGCTGGTTTATAATTAGTTATATTCTTGATCCCTTGCCACACTTGCTGCATATCATTTGTATTGAAATTGTCCTCAATTCTCTGCCTATAGTCCAGCTTAGCCCGTCGAATACCTCTTTTCAGATTAGCTCTAACAGAGCTATAAAGGTTCGTATCTCTGGACCTAAAGGCCATATTCCTCTCCCTCAGAAGTCGCTGTACCTCTCTCGTCATCCAGGGTTTTTGATCAGGATAGACCCGGATGCACTTATCCACAGTAACACTGTCTATACAGTGTTTAATATAGCCCAGGACTGCTACTGTGTATTCCTCCAGATCTTGATGATCAAAAATATCCCAGTTGGTTCTCTCAAAGCAGTCTTGCAACTGATAGGAAGCACCCTCAGGCCAAGTTTTTACCATCCTTCTTTCTACAGGAGCTTGTGACCTGAGGGTAATATATATTGGCACTAGGAGTAAGGACATATGATCCGACTGGCCCAAGTGTGGAAGCTGCATGGCTCTGTAATTCTGCTTTATGTTAGAATAGACCTTATCTAAGGTCTTATCTCCTCTGGTGGCACATTTCACATGATGATAAAACTTAGGGAGCACAGTTTTTAATTCAGCATGGTTAAAATCCCTAGCAATAATATGCACTGCCTCAGGATGTTTATCTTGGTCGCTTCTTATGGTGCTATACAAGAGTCTCAGTGCTGAGTTTACATTTGCATCCGGTGGTATATAAACAGCAGTTACCACAACAGCTGCAAACTCTCTTGGAAGGTAGACAGGTCTACATTTAACAGTCACGTACTCCACATCCGGGGAGCAGTGACTGGTTACAATCCTTGAGTTTGTACACCAGTTGTTATTTACATATATGCAAAGTCCCCCTCCTTTGCTCTTACCAGAATTCCCACTCCTATAGCAATGATGTGTGGTGCGACCTACCAGCTCAATTTCCGCATCCGATATAGAAGAATGAAGCCAGGTCTCAGTAAAAATCAAAACACAACAGTCACCAACAGACTTTTTCATTGTCACCTGAAGTTTTAGTTCATCCAATTTGTTGCCAAGTGAACATACATTCGCAAGAAAAATGCTAGGGGGCGGTGGCTTGTTTTGGCTCCTACGTAGCTTCACCAACACACCAGCTCGACAATCCCAGCTTTGCCTTCTATCCCTGCACCACTGCCTCCTCCTCACAGGGATAGTAATCCACATGGAGCCCGGCGTCCTCGATATCTCCACCGGGATATCGTAGGAGTGGAGTCAGCTGTAACTGCTTTTTCACTCTGCATTCCCAGCATTAAAAGCTCCTTCCGGCTGTAGATGTTATTCACCCAGCAGAGTGTAACGCAAACAAGTAATAACTCAAACAAAATCAACCATACAAAACAACGAAAGAGAGAGCACACAGCCGCTGTGTCTGTGTGCGCCACCATCTTGTTAGGTACTATTTATACAAATGTTAAACTCAATAGCATTATGGTCACTGTTCCCAAGCGGTGCAATCACTTTTACATCTCTCACCAGGTCTTGGGCGTTACTTAGGACCAAATCCAGGATCGCCTCTCCCCAGGTAGGTTCTGTGACCATCTGTTCCATAGCACAGTCATTGAGAGTGTCTAGAAACTCAACCTCTTTTTCCCAACTTGAACACATATTAACCAAATCAATGTGTGGGTAGTTAAATCACCTATTACAACACAGTTATTTCATCTAGCCACTATCTTTAATTCATTCAGCATTTTATAATCCTCCTCTATCTTTTGATCTGGTGGGTGATAACAAACTCTCAGTGTTTTCAGCTTCCTTTTGAGCCCACTATTTCAACCCATAACATTTCCAGAAGCAAATTCAATTCACTTACCCTCTCAATCTTATTGGACTGTATACTCTCTCTGACATACAGAGCCACCTCACCTCCAACCCTTCCCCCCCATCCTTCCGATATAATTTATAACCAGGAAACACCATATCCCATTGATTTTCCTCATCCCACCAAGTTTCTGAAATATCCACAGTGTCTTCCCCCCCCACCAACCCCAAGCATTCCAATTCCCCGATTTTACCTCGGACACTTCTAGCATTTGTGTACGAATACCTATAGTTTCCCATGCCTGTTAAGCCCACAACCTTCCCCTTGCTGCCTCGAGACCTTGCCAGGCAGTTCATATCCTTAGCCACAGTCTCAGTGGACACTTCTAATCCATTTCCTTGTAGAGAAGTAACAGCTACCCCTTCATCTCTTTGAGATGAGCCATCCCGAACCAGAGACTTTTCATCTCCTGTCGGCTTTCCCCCAATATTCAGTTTAAAAACTGCTCTGCCACCTTTTTGATTTTAAGCGCCAGCTGCCTGGTTCCTTCTGGGGACAAGTGGAGACTGTCTCTTTTGTACAGCTCCCTCTTGTTCCAAAAAGCATTCCAGTGCCTAACAAATGTGAACCCTTCCCCCCTACACCATCGTCTAATCCACACATTCAGACTCCTGGTCTGTGCCTGTCTCTCCGGGCCTGGGTGTGGAACTTCTGAGAAGGTTACCTTGGAGGTCCTGGCCTTGAGTTTCCTGCCTAGAAGCCTTTATTCACTAGGTCAGAGCACAACACAGATTATTAGCCCAAATAAAAGGATTTATTTAACTATTTACACAATTATTGAGCACACACACACTAAATGAATAAGGCAGAACTGTATGAGTAAGCACACACTATGAACCAACAGGGGTTAAATGCAATCCTCTTTCCCTACACACAATACTCTCTACCTCTGGAGGCTGTGGGCTCAGGATAGGATCTCTCCTTGGACCGGCCTCTGGCTCAGCTTCAGTCTCTCTCTCTTGCCCAAGAGAGCAGGGAAACTTCCATTTGGTGGCTTGCAAGCCGGTGCGCTCCATCAGAGCTCTGATGTGAGCGACCCATGAATCGTGCTGATGGGGAAGGCTCCGAGTTGATCTTAGGCCCTCTCGACTCCTTGTAGGGAAGTCGTAGCCTGGGGTGTGTGGGAGACCTCTCCCAAGGCAGCAGCTAAGGGATTGAGACTCCTTTTTGCCCCAATAGGTTCCCGCAGCACAGAGCTAGCAATGGCACCAGAGGCGCACACTGGACAGAGCACGCAAGCAATCCAAAGAAAAATGATCTTCTCTACCTTTTGAAGAAGCGCAAGTAAAAATGTGAGTTGACTCATGTACTAGCAAACAATTGCTCAAACAGTAGCAATAAAGCCACGCCAAAGCCCCAAACAAGCGGAAGGGGGAGGGGAATCCCCAATCCCAAAACTGATTTTAAAGTGGGGTCTGAGAAGGCAGCTTGAAGTGAGCGAATATTTGACTGAGTGTGGCATAATCAGCAACAAAGTGATAAATCAGCAGGCTTTCAGAGACTTTTTAAAACTTTTAACATAAACAATGATGCAGCGAGCAGAAAAAATGGCAGCTAAAGGTAAATTTGCAGCAGGAACTGCCAGCACATCACCTCTGGCTACTAAACTGGAAGCAACCACAGAATTTCCTAAAATGATTGCTGCTGCTTTGCACCCTCTGCTGGAACAGATGACCAACCTCAATGACAAGTTTGACACATTGCAAAAAGAGATTAAAGAAAATTCAACAAAAATGGAGAAGATAGTAAAGAAGCTGAAAAAAGTTGATGTTAAATCCAAAGAATTTGGTCAAAGATTGGAGGTGGTGAAAAAAGAAAAAATCTCTGGACAACAACATCTCCTCCTCCAAATGGAAAAATCAGCATATGTCCTGAGACTACAAGGCATCCCGGAGCAGAAAGGAGAGAATTTAAAAGAGATTTTAAGTGAGGAACTGGCACCTGTGGTGGGCTTAACAGCGGAAGCTCTACAAAATGACATTGACTTGGTTTATCGTACATATCCAGAATTTACCAAGAAAAACAAGCTACCCGTTCTTAGAGCAATAACAGAAAGCAACGGAGGGATCTGAGACAGTGGAGGATAATAAAGACGCAGAAACTGAAGAAGAGAAGGAGGAGGAAAGTTCTGACAACACCCTGACCAGTTTGGCAGAATCGTCTGACTTGGAAGCAGAATTAGGGGCTGCTCCCCCTAAACCTCTAAAAATTAAACTGGACTTTGCCATAAAGAAGCTTAGAGGAAAGAAAAAAAGCAAAATAGATTAATTCTTGATAGCCTGATGTTTATCTTTAATACATAAACTTAAAGCTAAGATGTACACACTACAGTGGAATAAGAACTTGATTGTTTGTTTTATACTATTTTATAATTAATTTTCACCTTTTACTAAGGGGGCAAAAGGGAAGTATTAAAAACTTTTAAAATAATTGTATTATGATCCTTGCTACTCTTTCTTTTAGTTTGTATCCATTCCCTTGGCCCTGGAGGTTTGTAGTTTAGAAAAGCAAATAATTTTTTTTAAAAGTCTATATTGATGCTGCCCTGCCCCTTGGGACAGTCCCTCTTTTCCTGCACTTTTTGGCCTTGGGGCAGCTGGGAACTCTAGGCCAGCAGATGAGGAAGCCCCATTCAACCCAGTGAGTGATACCCCTGCAGGTCCTTCCATGGAACTACAGCTCAATTAAACCTTATGGGGGAACATTTTAAACAACCAACCACAGTCGGCAGCCACCTTACAATCTCAGGTAACTGCCATTTCGTTACACCTACTAACAGCCACTGAGGGAAGAGTTAATCCCACACAGGAGGCAAGCAGGAGAAGTGTCTTCGTCAAGAGAAAAAGCCGTTTGCCAGTAATTCTGACAGGGCATAGTGGCTGAAGGGGGAGTAGACAGGGAAGAGGAACAGACCCAGCACCTGACCAATGGCATGCAAGTACTCTTGAGTGGCAGCTGATGGGCAGCTGAGGGAGTGCATTGCACAGCCAATGGGAGAGCTGTAAAGTGCCACTCCAAAACAGAATTATATATAATGAGAGATGTTATAATGATTTACCTAGACTTATTAATCCATTCACTTTTATATCATCTTTAATATTTGTAAAAAGTGCCTTACTTTTATTTCTCTTTTCCCCTCATACCCCTCTTTACTCTGTATCCTCTATAAAATTAAAATAAAATATTTATTTTAAAAAAGGAAAAAGATTGAGCCAAGCACTGCCCCTGCCATTCCAGCTCACTCCAAAAGTCAAATTTCGCCCTTCATTGTGAAAACAGAGACAGAAGAATTACATCACAATACCACACCCTTTTATCCTCAAAGACCCAAGACTACATCCTATCATATAAAAACAGCAGGTAATGGATTTTTACCTCTTCTTCATTGCCATGAGGCTGGGTGTCTCCACTAGAATCACTTCATGTTTCTGCATCCTGCTAGAGCCCTGGAATCAAAAACAGAAATCTGGGCTAAGGCCTGACTAGTCAGAGAGACACGATGCAGCTGATCACTTCATACCAAAACCTAGCAAACAAACAAAGCTGCCTTTATGAGGGCCAGGAAGTAGGTTTAGTCCTGGGTCAACTGGTGCTAATTATAACTTTCCAACACACCCACTAGATCATCAAACCCCCTTTCAAAGTTGATCCCTGTCCTTCTCCATCAGTTGATTCATTTGTATTAAACAGCAGGCAGAGATGCCAAGACATGCCGTGATCACAAGATGCTTGCAGAGATCACAGGGTCAGAAATCTTTTCCCCTCCCAGAAGGGTTGGGGGCTGCATACCGCAATCCTGCTTCTTTCTTCTGGAGGTGTAGTCCTACTTGCTGCAGCCCTCTCAGATTCACCCATTCCAGGAAGCTCTGTCCTTTAGCCTTCACTCCCAACCAAAACTAAGCTGAAAAGCAGACTCCGCCTTATGCCTCCTGATTCATCTACCACAAGGCTGTCTACTCTGATGCCGGCAGCAGCTCTCTGGACTCTTTCCCAGACCCACCACCCAACAGCTTCTTGAGGCTGACAATAATATCTGACATGAATTGTCAGCAAAACAACATTCCCAAGCACAGCAGGGCCCAACTAGGCTAAGGAACACAGCTTTCAGCATTCCCACCCATGCCATTTTCACAAGCCAAAATGGCTGCAGGGGACCCACTGTAGTGGTCCATATGCTGCAGTCAGTATATGTGCAGTCCGACAGATGGGAAAACAGCCTCTCTGGGGCATTTTGACTTAGGAAAACAGCATGGGTGGGAAGGCTGAAGTACCTCCCACCACACTCCTGAGCCAGATAGGGCCCTGGCATGCTTGGGAACATTAATTCCCCAACAGTACACCTGACTCATGCTAAATGTATTGTCTAGTGTGACCCTATAAATTGGAGATGCTGAGACTGGACTTGGGATCTTCTATATGTAGTCAGGATTCAGAAGGATCTTGATAGGCTGGAATAGTGGGCTGAGACAAATAAAATGAATTTCAATAGAGATAAGTGCAAAGTCCTACACTTAGGTACAAAAAATCAAAGGCACAGATATAGAATGGGAGGGACTTGGCTTGACAGCAGCACATGTGAAAGGGATCTAGGGGTTATGGTTGATCACAAGCTAAACATGAGCCTGCAGTGTGATGCGGCTGTGAAGAAAGCTAATGCAATCTTAGGATGCATTAGCAGAAGCATTGTGTCCAGATCACGGGAGGTGGTAGTTCCGCTGTATTCTGCTATGGTCAGGCCCCACCTGGAGTACTGTGTCCAGTTTTGGGCACCACATTTTCGGAAGGATGTTGACAAACTCGAGCGGGTCCAGAGGAGGGCGACCAGGATGGTGAGAGGGTTGGAGTCCAAGTCTTATGAGGAAAGACTGAGGGAGTTGGGTATGTTTAGCCTGGGAAAGAGAAGGTTTAGAGGGGACATGATTGCAGTCTTCAAGTATTTGAAGGGCTGTCATGTAGAAGATGGAGTGGATCTATTCTCTCTTGCTCCGGATTGCAAGACTAGATCTAATGGGTGGAAATTACAAGGGAGTCGTTACCGGCTTAATATCAGGAGAAACTTCCTGACTGTAAGAGTGGTTGAGCAGTGGAACAGACTGCCTCGGGAGGTGGTGGATGCTCCTTCGCTGGAAGTTTTCAAGAGGAGACTGGACAACCATCTTTTGGGTATGTTGTAGGTATGTAGGGGTTTCGGCTGTGTTCCTGCAGAGTGCAGGGGGTTGGACTAGATGGCCTGCAAGGTCCCTTCCAACTCTAACATTCTATGATTCTATGATATGTAAAGTGTGAGTGACTGAGTGACTGAGTGACTGGCATTCTCCCTTTTCTCCTTTAGTTGTTGCCACAGTTAACATTTAGACTGAAATCTTCTCAAGGTAGTGACCTGAGTGTGTGTTTAGTTTTCTGGCTAAAAGCTTGGTCCAGACAACATGCCAAACCATGCTTCATTTTAATCATCAATACTTTGTAAAACCAGGATTCCGCTTGCAGATGATCATTTAAATCCTGGCTTCTGTATCCTGGGTGGGCAGCAACAGGGAACAAACCAGGATGTCTGCATTTGTACATCATGCACAGTGGTTAACACTGTGATTGATAACAAGTTTCAAAATAATGGTCTCAGCCCTAGCTAACCATAGGGAAGCGGCCCACATTCAGACAGTCTCAATAAGCATAACTGATTGTATTAAGCCATGGTTTTGTGCAATGTCTGAACCAAGACTATATTACTCTATAAAGTGCCATTTGCCCACCGATGATGGTACATATATAATATTCAGAGACAGGAATTTTTTGGTGGTGGCACCTTCAGAATGCCTTTTATCTTAAGGCTCACCTTGTCCCCACCTTTCTTTTAGGCACCAGACCAAAACATTTCTCTTTACCCAGGCTTTTAACTAAGGGTTTTTAAAAGCCATTTTATGATCTACTCTAGCTGGAGGATTGTTTTACTAATATCATTTTAGACTCCTCTGTTTGTTTTATGCCCTGACAAGTTTCCATATAGTGCTTTTCAGAGTTCAAAGCTCTTGACATAGTTCTCAAAACAACCCCATAAGGCTTGTTGCATTATGACCCCTCATACTGCTGATGGAAGATGAGGCACAGAGATACAGAGCAGGATTTGCACCAGGAACTTTCCAGTTCATAGCTCAGTCTCTTAGCCCCTGCACTACAGCAAGATTAGGGCCTATCACACAGAGAACTGGAGAATCGGTTACATGCTACCTGCAGGGTTTCTCCAATGTCTCTTCGAATATCAATCACTTGCCCATCTCGGATCAGTGACCTTGGAAGTCTGTTCATAAACTGCTGCACAGTGAGCTTGGGACCTGCCACAAGAAAGAATTCCAAGTGTAGATGCTTTACAGCACAGAAGAGTGAGGAATGAGCCACATGCAAAAGGAGGAGCCCTTGCCCTGAGAACTTGCCAAGACATTTTTTTTATGGTGGTACTCTTGTAAGCCTTACCAGATGTTTGCCATGATCAGCAGCAGCTAGTGGGAGGTGGGTAGAAGGGAGGCAGAAGATGTTCTTGGATGCATTTCTGCTTTAGGAAGCGGCTGTGGCTCAGTGACAGAGCATGTGCTCGCCACACAGGAAGCCCCAGATTCAATCCTTGGCACAATCAGTTAAGGATCTGATAACAGATGATGTGAAAGACTGCAGCCTAGGACCCTAGAGGAGGGGTATCAAACATGCAGCCCGGGGGCCGGATCAGACCCCTGGAGGGCTTCTATAAGGCCAGCAGTGGAACTGGCTGTCTTCTGCTTCCTCCAGTTCTGCTTCTGCTGCGTTGTCATAGGTTTGCAGCTTGCAGATACACACCTGAACAGCATACTCAAGATTGCAACAGCACATAAATTTTGATGCAATGAATCAGAGCAAGAGGTGTCAGTTATCAGACACTGTTAAATAAACAAAATTTTGCAAGAGTGCTAATGTTCTAAGCATGTTTTTATTTTAAGTAAAAAAAACACCTTTGCGTTTGTGTCTTTTATAAAGTTTACATCTCTGCTACCTGGCATTACATTTTATGACACACCTGGCTTGGCCCAACAAGGTCTCATTTATGTTAGATCCAGCCCTCATAACAAATGAGTTCAACACCCCTGCCCTAGAGAGCCAATGCCAGCCAAAGGAGCCATTACTGACTTTGAGAGAGGCCTGTAGTCTAACAAAGCAGTTTCTTACACTCAGGTTTGAGAGATCCAACAGGCTCAGTAAACATGTAGTTACAGAAGTGGGGAAGCTAGTCCTTCTAGCTCAGTGTTGTCTGTTTGGACTGCCAGTGGCTCTAAACTCCTATACAGACTTTCCCAGCACCTACTAGCTGAAAGCCTTTACTGGCAATACCATGAACTGAACCTAGGGGCCTTTTGCTAGCAAAGGTTCTGTTAGACCACTGAACCAAAGCCCCTTCTGAATTAAGGGGAAAGCCAAAGGCCTCCCTCCCTAGCTAAGAGAGGCTGGTTCAGATACCTGATTTGAAGGAGGTAGAAACTGCACAAGTTAACAGCTGATCCTATTTGCCCAACTACCAGACACCAACAAGGCTCAGCCCTTCCTCCACCCACAGTAATGTCCAGCTATTTCTCAACTCCCCCCTTTTCCTTTCTATACCTGCAATTTATTAGCATCCATTTCATAACCATACAGAGACCAGTGGATTTACATTTACTTTGGCCTTACTTGTTTTTAGATTTGCATTCCAACTCTTCAGCTGCCCCTCCCCCCAAGTGGCTTGGATCATTCACAAAAGACAACCATTACAATAAAAATTAAGCCATACAAAAATGAATGAGATGGGAAGGAGGGTTGAGTATGATGAAGGGTACACATTTATCAGTATGCAACGCTAATTTTGTAACCCTGTTTTACTACATTACTGATGGTGTTCTGATTGCATTGTTTTCAATCGTGCAAATCTGCTTTGCATTTCAGTGAGAAAGGTGGACTATGAATGAAACAAATAGATTTTAAAACACAGAATTAAAACCACTTCTGGGCTTCAGCAAGTAAAAAAACAAAGAAAGAAAGAAAACTACACCACTGTTTCACCTGGAATCTCAGTTGTTTCCTTCATCCTACCTGGTTTTGGATTGCCAACAACCCAGCCCTGGCCTGGAAAACTCTCTGCCACCTGCCTCTCCAGAAAGAAGACCTCTCTCTTGTCGGTGACCTAGTGAATAAAGGCTGGTAAGTGTCCTGCCTGCCTCTGGACTGTAGAGGTCAGTGTTAGGCAAGTATTATACAGCGTCAACATTGGTAAGGAGAGGAGTGGCAAAGAAGTCTCCACTGGTCTCTGGGAAAACCTCAGAGGAAGTTACCAGTAAGGCAGGGCATGCAAAGGCCCTTAGATACAACCAATCTGGAAAAACCTTCAGTGGGGAATAGGCACAGTGCCTGGGACCACTCATACTCTTTTGCTCCTTCTCTATATCCTATTCATTACCGAACAAGAGGCTGCCATTGGGAAAACCACTGAGGACAGAAGACAAGTTCCATCCCCAACCAACGTACAACAAGGTCATTCAGTTTTTTGCCCTAAGGACATCTTGATAAGGCATCTCTGTGAGAAGGATTCTGGGCTTGTCCACACAATTCAGTTTGGGGTCTGACACTTTTGGATTGTCTAACCCCTAAACACCAACAGCAGGGAGTCTGTGTACAAACAAAAGCAGCTTCAATAGAATGCATAACTACAGACTCCTCTAAAAGGCTGCAGCCACACAAAAATGACTCCCATTTTGTGAATGTTTCTGCTTGTGAGTCTGTTTTAGATATGCACCTCATACAAAATTAATTTAGAACAAAAAAAGGATGAAACCTAAGATCAAACAGTAATGTTGCATAAAAGTAATATGTGAAATGCTACACGGTCCACTAGGAGAAACTCTGGAAACAATTAAAGATTGCAAAAATCCTCCTTCCCATGTAAGTAAATATTCCTAATGGACAACCCCATGATAATTTCCTTCTTAACTGCTGTCACAGTAATGGCCCAATGAGGTCTGAGCATGCTTCAGGAGGCACAGAATGTATAGTGCACTGGAGGTTTAAAGGGAAGTCAGAAGAGGCAGAGGAAATTAGCTTATTCAAGGCCCTGGCAGGGGGATGGTTTTGAGGAGGATCTCCAAACTGTATGTTCATCAGCATGCCTTGCAGGCCCTCATCTTGTAAAATATGAGAAACAGCATAGTATGTATGTTTACGGGGGAAAATTCCTTAGTTCACAAGTACAACTTTTATGGGAGGAGGCTACTGGTGATTTTATTTTGTATGTTTTACAATTGTGCTCTTTTAAATTGTAATTTGTCAGCAGCCTTGAGCCAGGATATAAATATTTTAATAAATACCTTGTCTCCATCCATTTTCACAATGAAAGGAATTCAGACAGAGAAAGCATGTGAATGAATCATTTTAATTTGCTATCTTGGTGGCTCAAACAATATGCTGTAAGTTCTTCTGTGTGCAAACAGTTTTATTTCATAGCATTCAGATCATCCCCCAACACAGCCTGGAGTGACATGCTCCAAAGAAAGCTTTACTACCCAAGTTTCCCCTAACTCCAGCTCCCTTCTGTCTCTCCGGATTCTGCTATGCTCTCTTTCTCTTGTTGTCTCTTTCTGCATCCTGCTCCCATCTGTTTACTACTGCCAACAAACTCTTCAATTCTGGCACCCACAAACCAGCTCTTTTCCTCCCACAGCTAAGTGAGCAGGTGTTTTCTTCCACAGCTGCTGTCAAAGCTGAGCTTTGAGGCTTGTTATAAAAACCTCGGAAGACATAATTGGTTCTACAGGTTTTTAGCTAAACATTTCCTGTACTCCTATAAATACATTTTTTTTAAAAAAAGTTCCCTACCCCAAGCCAAAAAATAAAGAAATATACAACAATAATGACTACAATAAAGCTCCAGAAATAAACTCCAGTTATCTGTGAAAGAGTTTCTAGTTTCTTTCCCTTCTTTCTCTAAACTGTATTAAATGAAGACATGATGGAAGCTTATAAAATGATGACCAGCGGTGGAGAAAGTGGATAGAGGAAGCTTTTTCTCACTCTCCCATAATACTAGAACCGGTGAACACCCAATGAAATTTTGGGAAATAGGTTCAGAACAGACAAAAAGAAATACTGAATGAGGAAACTGTGACATTTACTGTGTCAGTGAGGCCCAGTCGACTTTCCTTGAGTTGTACCAGACCCTTGGCCCTTGGGCTGGCCAGGCTTGGAGAGCTGGAGCTACAAGGTTTGCACCTAGTGGACCAGTTCGTCCAGCAGGACTGTCTTCCAAGGGCTCAGCTTAAGTAGGCTGAGAGGTAACTGGGCCCAGCTGCACTGCTTGCAGGTACTGGAGTTCCTGAGGCTGCATAATACACTGGCCAGATCCTGCAAGGAAGTACTATCCTCAGCACTCTGCTCTGGACCTACAGGAAGATGATGCACAGCCAGTCTGGCATTTTGCCTCCTTTGTGCCATCTCAGCCGGGGCCTTCCACTACCATTCTTCCTGAAGAGTGGCAGAGGTTTGTGAGGGCTCAGGTTCAAGCACTGCCTGGTGGAGGCCTAGTGGCTAACTCAGGTGTCAGTGGAGAGATTCCCCTAGCAAGCTCTGGCAGAGTGAACTCTGGTGCTGGTCCCTCTGGTCTTCCTCAGCTACTGACTTTCACTCCTCAGGCTTCTCCCCTGAGGACTCTGAGTCAGAATTACTGAGATGGTCAGAGGAAGTCATGACACACTGCTGGGGGAGAAGTGATAGTTATAAGCACACATGGCTTTAAAGGGAAATTAAATTCATGGAGGATAGGTTAATCAATGCTACTAGCCATGGTTAGTAAAGGGAACCTCTGTATTCAGAGGCAGTACACCTTGAAAACCCAGCACAAGGAGGCAAAATCAGGGAGAGACTTTGGTGTCTATGGCCTGTTTCTTGGCCATAGACACCAACTGGTTGATCACTGCATAAGACAGGATGCTGGACTAGATGGACCACTGATCTGATCCAGCACTGCTCTTCTTATGCCAGTTTGGTGTAGTGGTTAAGTGTGTGGACTCTTATCTGGGAGAACCGGGTTTGATTCCCCACTCCTCCACTTGCACCTGCTGATGTGACCTTGGGTCAGTCACAAGCTCTGGCACAGCTGTTCTCTCAAGGACAGTTTCTGTCAGAAGTTCTCTCAGCCCCACCGACCTCACAGGGTGTCTGTTGTGGGGAGGGGAAGGGAAAGGAGTTTGTAAGCCGCTCTGAGACGCCTTTGGGCAGTGAAGGGCGGGGTATAATCCAAACTCTTCTTCTTCTTCTTCTTCCCTCTACCAGGATTTAAAGCAGTTACCTGGGCGGGTGTATTTCCCAGCAGGGAAACGGTATTGGGGGGGATATTGCCCACCCTCCCTCCAGCCTTACAACCCCAAACCAGATCAGCCCTCCACCCCCAGGCAGGTTTTTAGGGCCATGCTTCAGGCTTGCATGGAGGTTGGCCCTGACACAGGCTCCCCCTCTGGATTTTGCCACTATAGTAGGGATCTTCAAGGAGAAATTCTCCAGTCTGCTCAGAGGTAGCTTTAGATATTGGTAAGTCTGCAGTTATTATTGAGCTTTAGATATTGGTAAGTTTGCAATTACTATTGAGCTTCTTCAAAGGTGTGTTCAACAACCCAAATAACCAGCAATTTTTTCTTTTCTTTTTTCCAAAATAGTGTCATTCTCTCCTGGAAGATTAGTTTGTTTTTTACTTCACTTTTTGCAAATGAGTTACCATTCCATATTATATTTAAAATAGTATCTTTTATTCAATAACTGATAAGATTAACAAAAGTACCTCTCAACAGCTTTTTGCTGTGAGATAACCTTGAGTTGACACCCAGAAGCCCTCTCTGTGCCCACAGCAACACCTAACTTCCAGAATTCTTCCTTTTGCCTCTCACCATTTTCCCAACCCAAAATGGCTCTGGAGGTATATTTTCCCCACAGGGTGGGCTCCACATGCATGCAACTTTCCTTCTGCTTTTCCACTCATGGATAAGAAACTTTAATCACAGAATATATCAGATAAAAGTTCCTTAAACAAAAATAAAGGGGAACTTTCTCAGTTCTTTAGAATTGGAAACTATTTCAGTTTCTTAAACTCCCCCCCAGTTTCAGTTCCTTAAACAGAACTACATTTATCTAAAAAAAAAAAGGATCCTACTGCTTAGTTCTCTGTGCTGGAAACACTGAAGCAGACAACAACTTTCAGTTCTTTCAGAAAAAAGGCCAAGACAGCTCTTTAAACAAAAAGCAGTACCAACTTCAGACCGCATTTTTGATAAGCAACTAAACCTTCTGCAACACATAGCTCTGATAAACAGGAAGCTGTTTGGGAGGAGAGAGAGGTGATATACCTGAAATGGAATGCCATCTGGGTAACGCCTCTGCAGCTCAGAAGGGAAATAGCCATCCATGAGATCTCGCAGGCATTGCTGAAACCATAAGGAGGGTCTACACATCAGATTCCTCTGTTAACAACTGTATAAGCAGTGCAAATGCAAACTCATTCCTCATCAGTGGACATCTTGAAATCATTTAGATTCACAGCTAGCGCGCCAAAACGGGGGAGGGTCTGAAATTTCTCAAAATTTCCAATTGTATCAATCCCATTTTGAATGCAAAATCTTTACTTTGTATGCATTTCTTTTTAATCATGCAGTTGAAATTGAAGGGCTTTCAGACAGAATTATACATTACAAGAACGATGGGCTTGCTGCTCAAAAGAGCAGACTCATGTACAAATTTCCCCTTCCCTCAGGAAGTACAGTTTCCCTCAACATCCTCAGACAGGGCTAGTAACAATAGCTTGGCAACTGCTGAGGCCTGTACTTCAGCTCACCAGCATCTGGAGACACCTAGTTTTGCTCCTGCTCCTCCTCCAACATAAGAACTAGCAACTTTTATTACAATGAAAATCAAGCTTTTACTCAGGAGTCTACTGAATTAAAGGAGAAGCTTACATCCCTACCTAACAGATGCAGGAGCTACATAGCTACAACAAACTCAAATGCCTAAGGCTACATGGAGTTTTCCCCTTCTTCTTCTATTTGCAGCTGCCTAAAAACAGCTCCAGGCATATGAAGAACAGACTCATTTTCCCTTGAGGAGAACCTGGAATTGTTCAGTCACCTCTGTGGAGGCTGACCAGTGGCATGCAAAATTCTAGGTTTTACTCAGGGTGAAGAATCCAAGCTGGTTCATTGTAAGCTGAGCCTGGGAGATGTAAGAGGTTCTAATAAACCAAGCAGCTGCTACAAACAGGGTGCTGTGCCTTGGCAGAAATGCCAGGAGTTTGGGGAGCATATGATATCACTTATGGGTGATACTCTGCTGCTTCCCTTAGCCTCCATTGTATTTGCAATAGAGGAAATTCCTAGAGTGTCACTGTGTGGAGGTCATTTTTTCTCCTGCTCCTCAGTTCCTTAGGGGCATGTGTTTGTTAATTCCCCCACCTGGAGAGGATCAATGGGAGTCCCATGGGTATGGAATGGCCCTGAAAGAGTTACAGAGGCCACTTATGGGACTTTGTGCTTGCCTGGCTGATTATGATTTGGTTCACGATTATTTCTAGCAGCTGTTGACCCTCACAGGCAGAGGAGTAAACAAGAAAAGACAAATCTCTCAAGTAAGCAAGCCATAGACAGGCTTTCATCATGACAACCCCCAAAACCATTAAGTATTAAGGAACCTAATGAAAGCCACACACAATTCTGATGGCCCTAAAAGACGGGCTGCTGGTTGAGACATCCTTTCTGATGGTTAATCAGTTCAGCAGGCTGCACTGCCAAATCTGCACTATTATCAAAGCTGGAGACACAGCAGGCCATTGTTCATAACAAAACTTTTTGCAGCTTCATCCTCACTCAAGTCTCTTCATAGTGAAACAAGGAACTGCCCAAATCATGTAGAAAGAGGCCCAATTTTAAAAGCAAAAGGGGGAAGGGTGCTCAAATTATCCCTTGACTGTTACCGAACCAGTAACCAGTTCCCCTTTCTGAAAAGTTCTCCATATCTCACCACTTCAGTAACTTCCCATGTAGCCAATTCTCCTGTCCTCAGAGAGGAAAAAAGCGAATCAGGTATGCTGTGGCTTTAGAGCTCCACCTGCTTGCTTCACTTTGTTTCTGCTGTGTTGGGATCCATCACCCTTCCCTGCACTACTCAAGCACTGGCCTTCTGTCAGGTAGCCCTGTCATGTCAATGGTATGCGGGAGGAGTGCTGCTGCCTCTTTCCTTTCCTGTGAAGTTTTCCATGCAGTCTCTTATCAGGTCCCTGACCTTGTTGCTCCAGCTGCAGGAGCCTCGCTGGGAATTATAACAGTTCCTAGAATGTTTTGCTTCTTAGCACACTTTAGCCTCCCATGCGCGCGAACTGTATCAATTGGCTTCTGCTGAAGAGGGGAGTTGTTTGAATGTATTGTAACCTAGTAAGCGCTGCTGTATCTAGTCATTACTGACACAGAGAATGTACATGTGTCTTTAGTACTGTTTCATTATTAAACACTGTCTTCTGGAGAAGCCGTGTGTTGTGTGACTGACTGAAGAACCTGACACCTTCCTGCCTCCAGCACTGCCTTCTCCATGGTCCCACTACTCAATGACACTGTAGAGATCATGGGTGAGGGCTTGTACTTAGAAATTTGGAGATCCATTTCCTGCTGAGTGCAAAGCATGACAGAAAGCAAACCCCACATTCTACCTGACCCAAACTAGGTATATCCAGATTACATACTAACAGAAGTCAGTGCAGGGTTTTTTTTCCTGGTGAAAGATGAGCTCCACTTGCTCCCTACCTTCTCTCTACAAACAACATATGTATTTGCCTCCAAATCCAATGCTGATTTCTTCTTCCTTTTGCCCTCCCGCCCAAGCTTCAGTTATTTTCTCTCCTACACACAAAACATCTGGCAATTTTAAATATTTGTTTTGCCCTATTTACTTTTTAGTTGAAAAAATGTGGAGATGGATGACTTTGTCATGTAACAAGTGTCATGTAACAAGTGCTAGCTCCTTCCCCATTTTATGCACAGCCAACTTCTGCTGAAAGCTACCAGAACTGGCTTTGACAGAACTCAGTCCTCCAGTGAAGGTTGTACATCTGAACAAATAAGGGAATATGTTGTTCCACTGTAGTTTGACTGCCTTATTTATTTATGTACACTTCCTTGTCCTCTTATGTGGCTTCTTACAATAAGCCAACAAGGCAGTGAAAGTTCCCACAAGAGACATGTTATTATCCATTGCCTTCTAGGGACCTCCTGAAGACAGGTGCTCTCCCACAAAAGACATACCAACATAGCAATTACTGCAGGGACACTGCCAGTCAGTGATTCCCTTTGCTCCCTGTCCTGATTCATACCTGCGCAGAAGGTTCCTCGTATGATCGGAAGGGACCGTTGAACATGACGATCCCATTCTGATAGAAGGTGAGGGGGACTGGGTCTAGCTGCCTCAACCGAGCACCTCCTGCCACATGTTCGATTTGGGACACACCCTCCCCAGCCAGCACATTTAAATCTTTCAGGTTCTCAAAGATGGTATCAAAATTTATTGAAGATTCTGAAACAACAGAATCACCTATGGCAAAGAGAAAAGGAGATTACTAAAGAGGAAGGAAATGGCCAGTCAGTTCTCACACCCTGAAATTTAACTCCAGACTTCAGTGAGATGAGTGGCTGCAAAACCAGCACCATGATAATGTAACTATTTAGCAACAGACTACATATATATACCTATAATTTGCACCTTAGGCTCCAGATATGGTGAGGCTTGTTTTTTAAAGGTACAGCAGTTATGGGAACAGTAATGGTTATAAAAACCTAGAGGGGAAAAATGTAATTTTATATTGGAAATAGGGCTCCTTGCCTCCAGACCAAATGAAAAGCTATCAATCTTCCTCCAAGGAACTCAAGACAGCAAACATAGCCCTCTCTGATTGCCACTTTGGGGCCAGGAAGCAATGTTCTCCAGGCCAATTTGGCCTGGGTTCCTGGAAGGGTTCTACCCCCTTCTGGCCCAACCACTACACTACACTGGCTTTCACAACCTGATAGTCTGCTTTGTTATTCATTAAACACACACAGCATTTTATGGAGTTTTATGAGAAAAAAAACAGGTCCCTGCTCCAGGGAC
Source organism: Gekko gecko (assembly GCA_029375565.1). Taxonomy (NCBI): domain Eukaryota; kingdom Metazoa; phylum Chordata; class Lepidosauria; order Squamata; family Gekkonidae; genus Gekko; species Gekko gecko. The sequence goes on along the minus strand of JAPDNY010000005.1, from coordinate 207,334,430 downwards.
ATTACAGTTAAAGCTTTCACATTAGAGAAGCAACACTGGTCATCTTAAAGGACACTGATAATTGTTAATGGGCTGTTATTTCTCCTGGCAAACCTGGCTTCCAGAGACCCCTTGATGTCTGACTCCCTTCTCCATCCATTGACTCCATATCTTCTGTATATTCATTTTGTTCACCCACCCAGATCAATCCATAGTCATTCAGAAACCGCTGTGTGGAGAGAAATGGGAACAGTTTAAGGGGAGGGTCGAGAAGGGAAACCTTCAGATTCTGAGATGCAATGGACAAGGGTAAAGTTGGCCTAAGGAGAGGGTTTTTTAAAAAAAAGTTTTTTGTGAACACTTAATGCTCAGGAATCAAAGTGTGAGAAACTGAACCTCCAGTTTCCCGCACTGCGCAAAGCAGCATCTTAATTTATTCTGTGTTGTAACAGTATAAGAAGCCTCCCATCTATAGCTGTATGAGTAGTTCATTTTGGTGCTGATGGGTCCCAAGAATAATTCCCAGTGCATCTTCTCTCCTGTATGGAGCCAAAGATGATTATGCTACCAGTGCAACTGCATAGCATCCATGCCCATTTTAAAATGTCACCAATGATTTCTGCAAGTACTTGTATGATTTTTTTCAAGACAGCTGCCCAAGTGATTAAAAAAGGTGCACTCTCAGTTCATTGAGTAGCAAATTTTGTCTTTGGTTTTAGCTGTGGATGTTTTAACTATTATTGTAAGCTGCCTTGATCCAAGAGGAAAGGTGGGATATAAATGTTTTAATAAATAATATGAAAGCTCACAGAAATATAGGGACCATTTTAGAAGAGGTATTCACCCAACTTCCTTTTCCAGCAGCGAACACCTCTTCTGAAATGGCACTCTGAATCACAAAACAAAAAAAACAGAAAATGCCTGAGAAAGATGTCTTGTATGTCCCCATTAATTAAGTTCTTGCACCCAGAACTGAGTCATGCACTACTCAGCAGCATCACTTCCAAAGTCTGAAGTAAAATCCCTTTTGCAATGAATGAAGAGGAAGCTCGGTTTCCATCTCCAGCCTCTTCCATTACCTCCATTTCCCAGATTCGCTGCTGCAGCTGAAGGCAGATCACTTCCAGCTCCTCCGCTCTGCTCAACCTGGAAGATTCCTCTAGGGAAAAATAACAAACCCAGAAAAGATTAAAGATTCCTCAGGTTTATGTGTAACATCAAACAGCAGAAAGAACAGAGGCAAACCACATCCCTATTATCAATGGACTTTAAACATGCAGCTAACAAATAGGGCAAACAGCTCCCTCCCAGGCCCTTTTGGGATGAAGAAATGGTGTGGGGGAGGAGAAAGATGAAGCCCCTCTCCCATACAGTGATCCTGATCTGACTCAAGGCCCCAGGATACTTGGGGACTGTGTAAAGATAAGTGAAAAAAGTATTGTGTCATTTGGATCCCACACTCAGAATGGAAAGAACAGTGACTGGGGATCAGTTGGAGCATGCCTCTTGCAAAACTGAGCCATTTGCTCAGGTGAGCCCAGCTGGTTGCAGGCATATTTGGGCCACCAAGCCTTCATAGAGGCCTGCTCCACCACCCATGACAAGGCCCTGCTTTGGCCTGGAGGAAGGCCTCCAGATAAGCATCCCCACCCCCATATCTCAAGCAAAACTTGGCCCCTGCCCACTGTAGAAAAAAAGGAGCAGAAGTTAGAAGACTCTCACCATTGCCTTTTTGAAGGACTTTCATGCACTCAAGCTCTTTGATCTTTTTGTCCTGCAGATCCAAAAGAGCAAAATAAGGGCCAAAATTAGACATGACCCAGGTGGGGGGGATCCACATGTGTTTATGTAAGTGTCTACCTATTTGCATCTAAAAGCAGAGCCTCTGCAAATATCTTTTTTTAAAAAATGCAGCATGCATACAAGGGGAGCTGAACTCTGCCCTTCTCCCACCTTCCTTTACTTTCCACAAAGACCCTTCCCTTTCCTGCAGAATAACTTGTATTTTAGGAATCTGCTGCTGCTGCCTGAGAAGAGTGTTCCAGCCAAGGCTGCTTGGCTCTGCCCTCCTCTGTTTCTCGGAAAAGGCCTGAGGCTTCTCACAGATGAAAGATTTTTGTTTAGAATTTTATTTGTAACTCTCAGAAATTGGCCTTGGGTCCCACTCAAGGAGAGAACTGTGGGGTGAAAATAACTTTTAAAAGAACAAAATAAATAAATACATAAATAAAAGAACCAACATTAAAATAATAAAAATATAATTTGGTTTTTAAAACATGTTTAAAAACTTAACAAATAGGTCTCCCTCACTTTAACCATGAACAGGTGGCACCTTTAGTACTAAACTCCGACATGTCAACTGCGGATAATTCTGGTAAATTTTCCACTTACAAAAAGCTCACTGGCATATATCTCTCTTTAGGCACATCATTCACCATCCCAAATAATCAAGGGGAAATAACATCAGCTTGGGTGAACACACAATCACCACTTATTCATTTATTTTCATGTGGTTTTTGCAAATTCTGATCCATTTTCTCCATCATCCATGAACCACTCGTGCAATGCTACAGCCCCCTATCAGCTTTCCACATACTTTGGATATTAGACACACACAGAGAAAAATCTATTCAAGATGACAGAACCTGGACCTTGCTGTTGGACAATCTGCTTTGTAGAGTCCAGTTCTAGGTTTGTTCCTTTGTGGCAGTAAAGACTTTTGAGGCACTGTAAAGTTGTATCGTGGCACATGCCTGTGCAAGCCAGATCCCACATTGGTTGTGGATCACATGAATCTTCATTTGCTTGATGGGATGTTATATTGTGCTCTACCTAGAACTGGAACACACTAACAGCTATCTCTTGGGCTGTTTGGCTTTTCAGTGTAAATAAAAAACCCCCACAGTTTAATCCTAAACACAATAATACCATTCTATGCTCACTGATTATTATGCATTTAGGATGCAGCTAGGTTTAGGATTGTACTGAAAAGTCTTCTTTCTTATCACCTTCAAGGTAAGCAACATCTACCCATATAGGTAACTGCTTCATGCAATATTAACTCTGGCTAATTGGTTATACTTTAAAATGCCATTACATCATATTTGTGGAGTGTAATTCCCACATTTGTGAGTATTTGGATGGGAGACCACCAAGGAACACCAGGGTTACGACACAGAGGCAGGTAATGGCAAACCACCTCTGAATGTCTCTTGCCTTGAAATTTCCATGGCATTGCCATAAGCTGACTGCAACATGACAGTAAAAAAAAAAATCCCAGCATCCTCCACCAGTGTCTAATATGTGGTGGGGGGACTTCTCTGAATCCAGGGTGGTCTTCAGATGAGTCCCTGCACTGCCTTAGTCTCCACTGTAGGTCTTCCCCTTGTGCTGACCTGATGGTTCTGTAGTTCCATCCTCAAGTTTTGCCCAGGACCCCAGAATCACTTAAGACCACTCCAGATTTGAAGAGCAATTCAACCTCAGTCCACAGTGGTTTGACCTACCCTGAAACAAATTTGAATCGTCACTGGGCACAAGGCTGGTGCCTGCCAGGTCTGTTTTTACCTTGTGCTGAATGGCAAGGGCTTGGCTCTTGACTTTCTGTTCCAGGAAAGCAATCTTCTGCATCATGGAGGTCATCAGCTCTATGTCTGTGGGAGCAACTTCTACAAGCACAAAGTCAACACATGGTGGGAACCAGTCAAAGATTCATTTTTCAAGCCTCTGATCTCCCAATGACACAGTGTAGGGCGGGGTTGTTGTTTTTTTAAATCCTCAGTACATTCTCGGTCAATAGCCTGTATTGACTTTGAGTCTAGGTCCTTGGCAGGAACATCCGAGCATCTATTTCTCAATCAGCAATGGACAATAACAGCAAAGGTGCTTGTGATGTCCTTGCTTATTGGGGAAGATGGTTTCTCCTTTAAAACACACTCTGTGTACATGAACTTGGTAGATTTCTGCTGCCACCAGGAATTAAAAATTCCAAATCTCTCTCTTTTGGTAGAATGACCCAGGGTCTGGGCACTTCAGAGGACTATGTGGCCCTGAGGAAGGACTATTCTGATTGCTGGGATAAGTTTAAACAAAGAAAATGATTTATTTAATAAAGAAAAAAATAGGTTTCTGGTTATTTTGAACTCTTGCTGAAGAAAGGAACTTGTAAATATAACTGGCAAAGCTTGGCATCACAAACAGTCTCTCAAATTCCAAAACTCCCTCTGACAGCCTTAGACACTCAGTCTAATCTCTCTCTCTCATATATCTAGCTACACAGGCTAAACTGTTTGTCTTATTCACACAGAATAGACTCAAACTCCCATAGTCACACAGGCTAAACTGTCTTATTCACACAGAATAGACTCAAACTCCCATAGTCACACAGACTATGCTTTCTCTCCAAACTTCATACTCAGAATCTCATACAAAAACTCTCCACACCCGTCTCTTCATGAACACTGAATCACCTCAGAGACATCTCTCCTCCCACTCTCTCAGTCATCAGCCAATCACATCACACTTATCTCCCTCTATCACTCTCTTTACATAACTGCAGTCAAACTAAACATTTAAAGAAACACATGCACCAAAACAAGAAATCATTACAGTGCTACTGTTCAACTCTTCTGTAGTCAAGTAAGTTATACCTGCTGTGCCCTTGGATTTCAGAGGACATCAATCCTCAACATAAAATGACATTTGTCCCAAACCATACATGATGTCAAGAATCCATGTTTGGACCCCGAGATGTGTAGAAAGAGCCACAAGAAGGACCCAATATGGTTCAAGACCATAAAGCTCAGCAGAACAGAGGGTTAACTCTCCTACTGTGCCATTTCTCCGAAGAGAAGAGGCCTACCTCAAATTGCTTTTGTTTATGGATGTGAAGAAGCAGTTGAACCCTGGCTGCTGAAAAAAGCTAGAAAGACAGCTGAAAGAAATTCCAGAGTTTCTGCATATTTCCTGGATCCTCTATCTGACCAACAGAATCACAACAAAATATGCAAAAAGGCCAGAGTAATTAATGCCAAGTTAAAGATGTTGTATGCCTTCACTCAGAGCAAAATTCGAGTCCAGTGGCAGATCAACAAAGTTTTATTCAAGGTATAAACTTTCATATGCACTCACACTTCTTCAGATACAGTGAAAAGGGAGTTACCAGTCCATACATATATGTAGAGGGTGAGCAGCAAATTAGCAGCAAATTTTTAACAACCAATGGGAACAATTATACCAAGCAACTGTCCTAAATAAATCCAAGAAGTTTTGGGCCATAGTTTCAGGTTCTTTACAGACGGGTCCTTCTCCCAGATCTGTGATTTCATCTCACGCATGGCTACAGTATTTCTCTGCCATGACTGTATGAGTACCTCATATGACTTTTGTTATGAGGACTTACCACCTGTGGTAAGGACTTACCACCTGTGACCCCTGAGGAAATAATAGAACTAATCAATCAACTGAAGACTGGGAAAGCCCCTGGCCCTGATTCGATCCCCCCAGAGCTTCTAAAGATGGATCCAGAATGGTGGGCTGTTCCTCTTGCTTCCTTCTTTACCATGATTAATCAAACGGGACTTATCCCTGATGCCTGGTGGACTGCAATCGTAGTCCCAATCTGCAAGAAAGGTGACTACACAAACCCTTCTAATTATAGACCAATTAGCCTTCTTTCCATCATAGGCAAACTGTATGCCAAGCATCTATTAACCAAACTAACTTTCTGGATGACTCAGCAAAGTGTCTTAGGCCCCAAACAACTTGGGTTCTGCAAGAGTAAATCTACAATAGATCACTGCATTACCTTAGCACACCTAGCTGATTATACACAGGGGTCTTTTAGGGGGGGAGTGCACCAGAGCACAGCTCCGGCAGCTTCGAAGGGCAGAAAGGCTCCCGCATGTCAGTTTCGGCCGTACAAGCTGATTCTGGAGTCTTTCAGCCAACTGAATGTCAATTTCAGCCCCATTATATCCTATGGGCCATTGAAGTCAATGGTGAAAACATAGGGTATATTCTGGGGGCTGGAGGGGAGAGAGTTTGATGGAGAGGCACCACACTCACAGGGTAGCTGTTGGAGCCTCTCCCCAAGATACCCACTAAGTTTCAAGAACATTGGACCAGCAGATCCAATTCTATGGGTCCCCAAACAGGATGCCCCCATCCCCTCCATGGTTCTCTATGGTGGGGAAAACAGTTACTTTTTCAGTTATGGTGCTATTAGTAGCTCTGGGGGAAGGGGGGTTGAGGGAGAGGCTCCAAATTTTCAGGGTAGCTTCAGGAGCCTCTCCCCACATACACCCCCAAGTCTCAAAGCAATTGGACCAATGGGCCTAATTCTATGGGTACCCAAACAGGTTACCCCCATTACCTCCATTGTTTCCAATGGGGAAACCCAGCCAGCAGCACTTAAGGCGGCAAGCAGGCAGCCAGCCAGCATTCAGACTCTCCCAGAGAATCTCAGGGAAAGTGAACTGTCTTGAGAGGTGCTGCTGGAAATTCCAAACTCTACACAGCTTTCCTGGATCTTAAAGGAGCATTTGACTCAATTGACAAAGAGTTACTATGGACTAAACTGTACCAATCAGTCATTGATAAGAGACTCCTCAAATTAATTATAACGTTACACACTTCCACCACCTGCCAAATCAAATGTTCAACTAAAGGGGAATTAACACCAAAAATTCCCTTTAACAAAGCAGTTAAACAGGGATGCATACTTGCTCCTTTCCTATTTAACATATTTCTCAACCATTTGGCACCCGTCTTAGTGGAAGAAGACTACCATTCACCTAAATTGGGCACTCTTCGAGTACCCATCCTGCTATATGCAGATCTTACACTACTACTCTATTGCACGACGGTGGGGCTCAGACGTCTGCTGAACAGATGTCTTAGATATTTTCTTTAAAAAAAATATTTTTAATTGCTTTCTAAAAACTACACAGAAATCAAGGGAAGGGTCAACTACAAACTATGGGAGAAAGTAAAGATAACCACTAAAAACCCAAGAAGCGGTGATCATATAAAGTTTACAATCATTTTTTATGCCTTAATGCTATATAAGTGCAGTATAAATGAAAAGAGTTAGTAAATACATCCGGAACCATTAACTATATAAAGAACATCTGAGCATCTGCTAAAAGTAGGTTAAATTCAAGCTCTAGAGATAAAAGTTAATGTTTATATTTCTTTTTTCTGAGATTATAATCATGTTGGCTTTAGGAGTTTTAGGGGCCGATGCCCCTAATTCCGAGTCAGATTCTTCTTCAGTAAATGATGATAAAATTTCTCCATGGCTTCTCTGGTCGCTATCCTCTTCATTGTTGTCCTCCGAAGGCTTTGCTGGCATTTCTGGCTTTTGCAACTGTTCCAGAAAGTCTTTTTTTTTTTGGCCCCGCGAAGGGGATTTTTTAATTGCATTTTATATAAGACTACAAACTACAACTCAGAAAAAGGGAGGGGGAACTAACACTAAGGAGAAAAGCAAAGCAAACCCACACTACACTAAAAACCCAAGAGCTTCAATATCATGCATAATTTCTTGCGCTTTAACCCCGTTAATATCTATGTTAGTACTTTATAGTTAGTATACCATGAATACAGTGAGTTCCTGTCTATCTTTTCCTACTTAGAAGTTAGCTAATTAGTTATGAGAGAATTCCAGAGCATCTCCCAAACTCGCTTCATAAAGGCCATTTTCAGAGTCCTTCTGCTTTTACTTAGGTTTTCTGTCCCTAAATGCATAAGTCGGTTTTTGGGCACCAGCACCTTCTTCCGCAGCCAAGTCCTCATCTGTCTCCGAGGGTACAGAGCCACTCGAACCAGTTTCACCGTCTTCTTTGGTCCCCAAGTGATGCTTGAGAAATTCTTTGGCTTTGAACACGGAGTCAATCTTCTCTCTCTTATCGTTCATCTTAAAGACCACTCCTTCTGGGACTACCCATTTGCATCCGATTTGGTTAGTTTGGAGAAAGAGTATCCTTGTAATTTTTCTGTTTCTGATGAATTTCAAATGGAATGTCCTTTAAAACACTGATAAAGTCGTTCCCCATTTTCAATGGAGTTGCCGAAGTTGCTCGCAGAATTGCATCCCTAGTTTGTCTTCTTGAAAATCTGGCTGATATTTCTCCAGGTAGGCTATTCTTTTTGGTGTAATTTGAATACACCCTATACGCTGCTTCAATATTATGCATAATTTCTTACGCTTTAATGCCTACAGCTGGTGCAAGATCACTAAGGAGCTTCTTTAAATCTTCCTTCGGGGATTCAGGCACCCCTTGAAATCTGAGGATCATGTTAGCTTTCTCCATTTGCAAGGACAGCAGCCTATGTTCCTGGTGGTTTTGTTTATTTATCACTTGATCCACTCTTTTCTTCAGCGTCTTATGCTCGGAGTGCATCTCCTTCACTTCTGCTATCATCTGCTCCATCTGCTTAGCAGTCTCTGCCACTTGGAGCTGCTGCGCTGCCAAAGTCTGATTGAGGACGGAAAGCTGCTGGTTAATACCAGCGAGTTGATCCATAACAGGCTTAAGCGTATCCGCTAGCAGTCTCATGATATCTGGCCCCTCCTCTTCCGGCCTAGGGCTTTGGCCACCTGGAGGTTTCAGTTTCGTTCCCTTCTTCCCGACATCTTGCATAATTGTTTACAGAAACCAACAGCTCTTTCACAACCTCTGAAAATCGCTTATGCATATAATCCGCTCTGGTAAGTCTCTCAAAACAAAACAGCCTTTCAGTTTTTCCCTGCTCCCACCCTTTTTCTTCTACTTTGCCGCTCATGTGGGGGGGGGAGATCCCTCCAAACCGACAGAAAAAATGGGCAGGGAATTTGCTGTTTCTTCAAAAAAATTGTTTACTTTCAACTCACGTTCATCATCGGCTGCTTCCAGCCTCACCACTGTTATCACCACTCGCTCATCTCTTTTGCTTGCCCTGGTCAGCCTAGCTAGAGCCATTTGGCCACGAGCAGAAGGACCGTTAGGGCGAAGGAGTGCCTCAATTCCACGGCATTCCGCCGCTGAAGAGGCAACTCCTTAAAAGCCCTCTGGCTAGGAACCCTTACCCCAAGGTTCCATGGGGGGGCCACTTCTGTAGCCTCCCTCCAGACCGCTGGTGTGCTAGCCGCTTCCCCGAGCATTGGGGAGAGCGACCACCATCGCCACACTGTAGACCGGAAACCTCCCAGAAAGTCTTTAGCCTTTGTGACAGAGTCAATCCTTTCTTTCTTACCATTGTATTTGAAGAAAATGCCTTCTGGAATAATCCATTTGTAAAGGGTAGATGTCTTTTGTAGAAATAAGACTAAGTCTTTATATTTCCTCCTCTTCTTTCTTATTTCAAAGGGAATGTCTTTTAATACTTTATTTTCTCTGTCGTTGATTTTCAAGGTAGTTCCATTAGTCGCTTTAAGTATCTGGTCTCTGATGTGACTTTTGGAGAATTTCACATAAATTTCACTGGTGCTCCAAAGGGACATGTCCGCAGATTATTTTTCTTGATATATTCTGAATATGCCCTGTAGGCCATATCCATCTCGCTTTGAATAAAATCTGTTTTCAAATCTGCAACCAGTCCCAAGGCATCACTTAAAGTCTTTGAGGTCTTCTCCTTTTGTCTCTGGAACTCCTTGAAATCTCAAAACATAGTTTGACTTTTCCATTTGAAGCTGTAACGGAGTTCATTGGAGGTTCTCTTTTTTTCCCCTTTCTCTACACGTTTTTGAAGCGTAATAGTTTTGGCATCAACTTCCTTGACTGCTATTGCTGTTTGCTCTGTCGTTTGCTCAGTATCATTCAGTTGACTTTGTAGAGTTGCAAAATTCTGGTTGAGAGTTGTCATTTGGTGCAGCAAGGGTCACAATGCTGCTGCAATCATACCAGGGAAGTCTGTAGCCACTTCTGGTCTTGTGACAGGTAGCTGGGCTGCTGTTTCCTGAAGAAGGTTTTGTTTTTGGTGCAACTTTCCTCCCCATCTTATTAGTTGTTTACTTTTCAGAAAAGTTTTAAAAGTCTCTATTGCTTGAGAGATTATAATGTTTTCCCACCAGTGTTCTTTATATCAGTTGTTATTTGCTTATAATCCTGCTCCCCCTTAAAATGCTCTGAAATCAGTTTTTGTTTATCTGCAGGTTAAAACCTCCACGCTGCTTTTCTTTGGGGGGGGGTATTTTTGCTTATCTGTTTGTCTGTTTTGCTTTAACAAGAAAAACTCACACTTTATCATGGGTCATATGCTGAGGTAAGAATTTCGCTCGATCACCATTCACTTGTTCCGGTGTGCACCCCTAACACTATTGCTGGTTCCACGGCGGTGAGACCGTCAAAGCTCAGAAGTGCCTCAATCCCTTGGCAGCGTGCCTCGGGAGCAGCGCCTCTCATGCCCCATGGCTAAGGGCCCTGGGGGTGGTGCGGACAATCACACCTCCTCCCGTCCGCTGGGTCACAGATCATGTCCCCTGGAGCTCCAAAGGGACGCATCCGCCATGTAGGTCACCAAAACCGGAACATCTTAGATATTCTCTTGAGAATAAGTTTCTCCTCAATTATGAGAAATCCAAGATATTAGTTTTTGCTAAATCCTGCGAAATCCAAAAGTAGACATTTGATGGGAAAGAAATAGAGCAGATAAAGCACTTTAAATATTTAGGTCTCTATTTCAGCTATAACATGTCATAGTCATACCATCGCAAATCTATGATTAATTTAGCTACCATTAATGCATCAGCCATCTCACATTTCTTCTTTAACAGAGGCAACCAGTATGTTCCAGCTGCCGTAAAAGTTTTTAAGGCCAAAGTGATCCCACAGTTATTGTACGGTATTCCAACATGGATAAGTGCCTTCGAGACTGGAATTGAAAGAGTGCAATCCAAATTTGCAAGGAAAATCATGGGTCTGCCATGCTGTGTTCCATACACAGCTCTCTGTTTAGAAACAGGCCTTAACATGATAGAAACAAGGGCATGGCTAATATCAATCAAATACTGGCTGCGAGTGCACTACACTGCTGACTGTGGGAGCTATATACACCAAATGCTGTCTGAATCTATCTCGTCCAAATGGACTGCCTGCATAGAGAAGAAAATAATTACAACGGAATTATCCATGGATTCTCTGTATATGCTATCTTTCACAAATGCATATCAGTTAATCAAACGCAGAATCCTGGATAATGAAATGCAAAAACTAGTTAGCAATGCAAATAAATCCTGCTCCCCCTTGAATTTTGGAATTCTCCCAATTATTGGCCATCTGCCTTCTTACTTATAGCCCTCCATGCCCCACAACTGCGCCAAGCATTTGCACTCACTAGATGCAATACCATTCCATCTGTTTTTTTTAATAAAATCTTTAATTGCTTTATATACACATAAAAAGAGTGGGAGATCAGAAACGGAAAACCAAAACATTACATGCAAAAATATGAACTTTTGCTATGTAAATACACATTGCTCAGTTTCATGGGTGATGCAGTGTGGAAAACCTGCACACAATTTTTTTAAAAAAAAATTTTTTTAATTACTTAACATCAATTACATAATATATAAAAGCATAAAAAATTATAAAACCTCGCATATCAAACATAGACTATCTGAATAACAGTAACTTGTATTTGGCCTTAGAAATAGTTTCCCAATCAAAGGTGTCAATGTCTATTTTCTCTAGGATAGGGTACCAGATACTTAGAGGGTTAGAGAAGTCACTCTCGTTTTGAGTATTGGAGTGATAAATTGAAAAATTGTCTAGCATAAATAGGTCCCATACTTTATACCACCATTGTGTTATGCTAGGCACCTTGGTATCTTTCCAATGCTTTGCAATTAGAATTTTAGCAGCTGTGGAGAGAATACTGATTAGTTTTTTGTCTTTTTCAGGAGGACCATCAGAGGGCCATAGACCGAGGAGAAAAATAGCTGGCGACAAAGGTAAATTATAATTTGTTATTTTGTGAATGCAGTCTGTTACTTGGTGCCAAAAGCTTTGGATAAATTTGCATGACCACCAGTTATGGAAGTAGGTTGCTTTAACACCACACTGCTTCCAGCACAGTGGAGACATGGTAGGTATCAAATGAACTAGTTTGGTTGGTGTTAAATACCATCTCAACAGGACCTTCATGTTTGCCTCAATAATGTATAAGGATTTTGAGGAAGAGTTCTGACTTCGCCAAATAGCGTTCCATTGATCCTCGGAGATTTGGCACTGAAGGTCTTTTGACCAAGCCTCTTGATAGTTCAGATTGGTGGTGTGATGACTGTTGTTTAAAATTTTATAGATTTTTGATATTAGGGTTTTTTTTTGTAAGGTTTAAACAGAATGGATTCAAAATCGTTAAGGGACCTTTGGATAGATTCTTGGAATTCGGTGGACTCAATAAAATGACGATACTGTAAATATTCGTACCAATTAATATTAAATTTATATTTCTTTTCTAGTTCTTGTTTGGTCATAATTCGACCTTTTTTTGTGGTGTCGATAATTCTGATCAAATTTGCTTTCCTCCAGTCGGAGAATGCTCCATATGATTTGGCTGGGATAAACCAAGCTTGGTTTAAAAATGTTGTCAGTGATGAAAAGGGTGGGATAATATTCCTCTTTACTCGGTACCATATATTGATAGTAGATTTTAAGTATGGGGAAGCAATCAAAGAGAGTGTTTTTTGAGGTTTGTTGTGCCATAGTATGTCTTGGAAAGAGTGGACTTGCGTTGTATTATCTTCAATCCATTTCCAGTCAAGCATATCGTCCTCGTGGTATTGCCTAACCAAAGATGCCAGGACTACGGCTTTATAATACGTTGCCAAAATTGGAAGAGCCATACCACCCTGTTTTATAGGTCTGCTCATTGTTCGGACGTTTATCCGTGGGTGTTTGTTTTCCCATATAAAAGCATTGATGTCTTTTTGCCATAAGTTAAGCTGACGATCTGAGATATAGCATGGGATGGTCCGAAAAAGATAGAGATATCTAGGCAAAATATAGGAGCGTAATATGTTGATTCTGTCGATCCAAGAAAGAACTTTCGTACTCCATTTGGCAAGTTGTGCCACCAGTTCTTTGTGTGTATCTAAATAATTTATATGAAAAAGCTTAGTTTGATCAACAGGTAGTTTGATTCCAAGATATTGCAGATAATTATCTGTCCATTGATAGGTATAATGATTGTGAATGCTTTCCTTAGTTGATGTTGACATGCATAATGGAAGAATAAGAGATTTAGACTGATTGACAATGAGGCCAGCTGTGGATCCAAAATTGGATAGTTCAGATTGTATAGCCTTTAAGGATTGAATTGGCGAGGATACATAAAGTAAAACATCGTCCGCAAAGAGACTGAGTTTGAAGTTTTTGTTTAGTACTTGGATACCTTCAAACGTTGAGTTATTCCTCAGATTTATAGCCAGCGGTTCCATGGCCAGGATGAATAAGATGGGGGACAAAGGGCATCCCTGCCTGGTGCCTCTTTGCATCCGGATGTTATTGGTAGCTGTGCCATTAAATAGGATTTTTGCTTTAGGATCATCATAGATTGCTTGAATTGCCAATTGAAAGGTAGGACCAAAGTTCATGTGGTGTAGAAGTATTTTTAAATAATTAATTTCCAAGGAATCAAATGCCTTTTGGATATCGATAGATAAGATTAGAGAATCCTGAACTTTATTTTTGTTAGCAAAATGAATTAGGTTAAGGGTTTTGCGAACGTTGTCTGCAATGTCCCTTGATGCCAAAAAGCCAGATTGATCTGTGTGTATGTATTGAGTCATAATGGTTTTCATGCGATTTGCAATCATGGCAGTGAAATATTTATAGTCGTTGTTAAGAAGGGAAATTGGGCGTAGTGATGCAGGATCTGTGGGGTCTTTCCCTTTTTTTGGAAGTAGAATAATGTTTGCTGTTTTCCAAGACTCAGGGAGTTTACCACTTGTTAAGATGGAATTGCATGAGTTTAAGAGGGGTTTACTGAGTATTGGTAAAAAAGCTTTATAGTATTCATTAGTGAACCCGTCTGGACCAGGGGCTTTGCCAGTTTTGGACAACTTGATGGCTGATTCTAATTCTTTTAATTTGAAAGGTTCTTCAAGCAATTCACGATGTTCCTCTTCTAGCTTGGGCAGATTATTAGTGCTATTTAGGTATTCCCGGATATTTTGGGGGTTAGGTCTGGTTGAGGTGTAAAGATTTTTATAGAAATTTTCCAAAATACTGGCAAGTTCTTCTTCTCTAAATTTAAGGTTATTATGTTGGTCTTTAAGAGCAGTGATGTGGCGATCAGATTGTCTTTGCTTCAACTTCCAAGTCAAAAATTTTAGTCTCCTTGAGGATTTGGTGGTATTAGATTTGAAGTGGTTGAAATCAGTTTTATGAATCATTGATTCGTCTAGAATTTCGAGTTGTTTTCTGTTATCTTGCAGTTGTTTGTAGATTTTTGTACTGCATGTTTGCTTATGTTCTGCCTCTAATTTTTGAATGTTTTGCAAAAGAGTGGTTCTGATAATTGATTTTTCTTTTTTACAGAATGCTAGTAAGGATATGCACTTCCCTCTGATGACAGCTTTGGAGGCTTCCCAGATGCTGTGGGTGGACACTTGAGAGGTTGTGTTTATTTTAAAGTATTCCTCGAGTTCCTGTTGCAATTGTAATCTAGACTTATTATCATATAATAAAAGATTGTGAAATTTCCAGTATTTGTGATTTTGAGCTTTGAATTTGTCTTGAATTGTGCACTCAACCGGGGCATGGTCAGACCATTTTTGTATTCCTATACTAGATGAATCAACTTTACTAATTAGATCTGAAGAGAGTAATACGCAATCCAAACGTGAGTATGTTTTGAATTGGTTAGAGTAGTAAGTATAGTCCCTGGTGTTGTGATGTTGGAGTCTCCAAATATCGTGAAGATCCAATCTAGAAATTAAATTTTTTAGAGGGTTTTGGTTATCACTGGTCATTAAACTTTTTTTGTTTTGAGACGTGCGTGATGATCTATCAAGTGTCTTATTCATTAGGTAGTTCAAATCGCCTCCTATAATTACGGAGCCTTTACTAAATCCCCGAAGTTTAGTAAGAGTCTCGGTGAGAAATTTAATTTGGCAAACATTAGGAGCGTAAATGGAGGCTAGCGTTAGGGGATTGTTATTTAGCTGCCCTCTAACAAAAACATAACGACCTTCATTATCAGTTTCAACGCAGTCAACAGTCAGGTTTATATCTCTGGAGAGAAGAATGGCTACTCCACGGGATTTGGATGAACCATGTGACAGGTATTGTTTTGGGAACCATTTGGTTGGGAGTACTGATGAGCCTTTTTTTATATAGGTTTCTTGAAGAAACACCACATTTACATGTTGCTTATGTAAATCATTAGCTATGCGCCTAGCTTTTATTTTGTTATTGGCTCCTCTACAATTAAGGGTAAGTATTTTTAATTTCTTCATGGGGGCATATTGTTCCACAGCATCTCCCTTAAGCCTGAGTAGATTAGAGTTAACTAGTCAATTCTGTCCAGACTCCTGAGATCCTTCTGGGATGATGTGACCCGGTGTAGCTTCCTCTAAACTCGAGGCATGTATCTCGATTTCTTCTGCCAACTGCTCCTCCACAACACACCCATTTTTCCTCTTATGGGCAATTATCACAGGGGGAGTTTTGGTCTTTGCTTGTTTAATTAGTTCTGGTCGTGTAGTTTTGGATTGCCTTACTACTTCATCAAATTCTTCTGCTAGGGATTTAGAATCCGCTATTGACAACAGGTCTTTGTTAGAATATACAGAGAACATAAGTGAAGAGTCTATTTCATAATCCTCCTGCTGTAGTCCTGGAGGGTCAGTTGGCCTGGTCTTATTTTGACCCTGTTTTTCCAAATTGACAGGGGAAGACAAACAAGGCACACATGTGGTACTGGAATTAGTTATCCGGGTTGATAGAGCTACTAGGCACTCCAGAGGTTCTTCTATTTCCATATCCTTAGAAAGGTCATTAGGAGAGGTTGTTATCTGCAGTTCACTTGGCTGGTTCCGTCTGCTCTTAGATTGTTCATGCATTCCCAAAGAGCAGAGAGAAATTTCAAGCTCTTTGTTTTTCACTGTCTTTAAGACTGGCAGCTTAGTGATATTTTGTATAGATGTTTGGGACTGGGACCCCTGGTTGAAAGTTCACAATAAGCTGGCATAGAATCTCCCAAACTTGCTGAATCTTTGCTATTAGGTAAATGTAATTTCTTTCTTTTTCTACACAGTGAGCGCATCGTGTGGTCTTTAAACACCCTTGTAATATAAATTTGGAACTTTTGAAAAAAATCACGTCTATTCAGAAGCTGAAAATAGGGTTCTCTCTGATTCAGTGTTACAATCACTCTCTTGTAGAACTGTTTACTAGGGAGTCAAAAACATTGTTTTAAATTCACCCTTGCAGAGTCCCTTGGCAATAACTGATTAAGTGAGCTTTCAACTGCTCTCCTATTACCCCAGCGGCCAAAGTTGATTCTTGAATGTCCTATGTTGAAGGCCAGCTGATTACTTTGCAATACACAGCAGCTCTTACCCTGGGGGAAGAGAGGTTGAGAATCCTCTGGTTTCTTAAAGACTGTGTCTATGTTATTTACCGAGTTTGCCAAAGTTGAATTTCTTGAATTAAACTGAGAACATGACTTCTTATCATCTTTCTTTTGTGACTGTGAAGAGGAGAGTTCAACAACCTCTTTAAGTTTATTTACCTTAAGATTTATCTCGTCTATTTTGATGTATAAATTAACCAATGTTTCAACAATGAGGGAGGTTTGTTTGAAAAGAATGTTTTCTTTACTTGCCTTTGCCGAGAGCTCGTTTATACTCAGCTGTTCCTCAGACATTGCTGATTGAATCTGCTGCTCCAGCATACTATCTTGGTTAGGTGATTGTCTCAGAGGGGCGAATCTGTTAGTTGACAACAGCTGGTTTAAGTTCTTGTCTAAAATATTCTCGTCTTCCTTGTTTAAAAAGGGTTCTTCCTCCTTGTCTTCTAAAAATTTTTCCATTCTCATTTGCTTACCGGCCTTATGGGTGGGGTGTTCTGAAGAGGGTCGGCGTCTTCGTTTTTTCGCTCCCATTATAATACAGAGTTTCTCAAAGCTGCCTCCCTTGGAAGCACAAGATAAAAGTGCCAGTCAGTAGCTATAGTTGTTAAAAATATAGAGATAAAAAGCGGCTAAAGGAGGCTGCAAAATAAGTTAAGCGGGGAGCCTCAAAGAAGCACGTCCGCTCTCCCTGCTGCCGGAAGTCAAGCTCCCCCGTTCCATCTGTTGTCACTCATGGTAGATATAAAGAGATACCATATTCAGCAAGACTCTGTGTGTGTAATCTAAATCAAGTTGACTTGGTTTTCCATATTCTCCTATACTGTCCCCAATACGATGATATACGTTTTACTCTTTTAGACCCAATTTTATTTAACATTAGGCTGCCCGGAAACTCTGAAGGTGCGCCATCTCCTGAATGATTTGTCACCTGAAATGTCTGAAAAGTTTGCCTTATTTCTAAGTTTGGTAATTAAGGATTGATTGTGCAATGCATAGATGCATATGATTGACTCATTTCTCCTTGTTACCTCTTTATCTGCTTATGTTTCTTCCTGTAACTTGACATATGCCATGTCTGTGTATGTATGTGTGTCAGATGAGGATCTGGGAGATCCAAGTTTGAACCCTCACTCAGCCACGGAAGCTTGCTGGGTGACCTTGGGCTAATCACTCTTTTTCAACTTAACCTACTTCATAGGGTTGTTGCTGCAAGGATACAATGGAGCAGGAGTGAAGGCTTTTGCAAGCCATTTTGGGTCTGTTGGGAAGAAAAGCAGAGTATAAATATGTAAAGAACTAAATATAAATAAATATAAACTCAACTGTGAGCCGCACTCTAGCACATGGGCCCTGGCAGATATCCTCACTGATACTGCCTACCTCTTTTAAATGCAAAACTGTTTTAGGGAGTCAGTCTCATTTTGTTTTTGTTTTTTTAAATCCCCCCGAAGGGTTTTTTTATTGCATTTTCTAAACTACAGAAAAAGGGAGGGGTACTAACAGACAAACTAGAAGAGGGGGAGATAGGAAAGAAAATCCCAAACGTGGTGATTGTAGATAGTGCTTACAAATGTGGCATTGACAGATAAAAACTTTCAGTTGTTAACCTCGAAGGTGACATTTGAGTACATCGCTTATGAAGCTCTAGCTCATACAGACTGTTTGGAGTATACTTCTGCAATACGCTAACATTTCTTTTGTACAAACATCAGACACTCTCATCATCTCATTGCAATAATTTCTGCCTATTACTTTCTACCCCTCTCGCTGTTAAAAAAACCCCATCCAAGTTAGGCTTAAACATGATTCTCTTCAAAGAAAAACTCTCCATTTACCCTCTTATTAAAAAGGGGGGGGGAAAGACAAGAAAAACAGACAAACTGGAACCTCCATATGCATAACACCTCTTTTCCCTCTTCCTTTTATGGAGTTAACCTAAATTAGTAAAATCCTTTTAAAATTAATTTAACCATTCATTATCAATTTCTGTAAAAACCCTTTCCCTTAATTTTTCCCAACATACCCCCTTCGCCAACAATCTCATCTCTAAAAAGGGCTCTTCACTATAGAATCTTCCTTAATCTTCTTTAACTCAAAGTCCATTATTTATTAAAACGTATCCACCTTTCGCCCAACCTTCTGTTAGCTTTGCCCCCCATCAAAATATATAGTAACTTTATTTTTTAGGAGGAGAGTTTCCCCTCCCCCCCGCTTATCGTAGGAGAAACAGAGCTACATTGCTGCCTCATCCAAACTTTCAGCTAGTTTCAAGTTCTTAATGGAGATTCAGTTTCGTTTTAATTTTAACTGCAACACAAAGACGCCATATCAAAGGAAGATATCAAAGGAAGCACTCCAAACCCCACGATCTGTTCATCTTCTCTTTGTCATCAAGCCGCCAAGGTCCCATAAATCCATCGGATCTTTACACCACCTCTAAAAGTTCTCTAAATTAGTCAGCCTTATTTCCAGCTCGTTCCGAGTTGCCCTCTTTTTTTTTCTTTTCTTTTTTAAGGTGGAGGGGAGCTTCCCCCCCACACCTTCCGTCTTTCCCAGTCACCGATTACAAGATATTCAGAGTTTCTCCAAGAAGAAAGAGGGTTCCTCAATGTCCAAAAAGATCACCTTCAGATATTTGCACAGTCACTCTATCTTTCTAGAGGGGGAATCTCCCCCCCCCTCCGCCTGCCGAAGATGGATTCTGCATCGTTTCCAGCCGTCACTCAGAAAACACTCCTAGCTAATGTAAGGTTCCATTTCCATTCAATACTTTTCTCTTTTTTATGCTTCTTCTTCTCTCCCCTTCACTATCCCTTAAAAAACATCATTTTGTATTATTATATTGTTATGCGGGGGGAGGGAGTTCCCTTTCCCCCGCTTCTTTTCTGGGAGGGAAGGGGCAGGCTTTATTCCAGCTCAGTCTCTCACTATGATGTTAACAGTCTTTAAAGGAGATTCTAATTCTTCCTTCTAGCCATTTCTAGCTAGTCAGATGCACCGTTTTCAATTGCTATCTTTAAAGTCCCAAATATTTGCTTGTGTGTTGCTCAATTCATGACTCTCAGTATTCCTCCATCACAATCCCTTCATTTTCCATTTCTCCGATGTTAGTTTCCTTTATCTAGTCCTCCATGGGGGGGGTCTACAGTTGTCTCCCCCACCCATGCTTGGGAGGATATATTCTTCCCTCTGATGCTTCGTTAAACTTGTACTCACACTTCTTCAGCAAGAAAATCGATTCAGCCAGTCGCTTGATTACAGCTTAATCACCATCTGCTTGGTTCCCGGTACGCAAAGCCTCGGCCATTACTGGAACACAGCAGGGAGACCGTCGGGGCAAAAGGATGCCCCCACCCCCAGGCTAGAAGCTAGGGGGGGTGAACCTCAGCGCCCCCTGACTCAGGGCTCATACTGAACCCTGTGGGAGAGCGTACAATTGCCCTCCCTCTCTATCTGCTGGTCTGCAGACCGTTCCCCCAGGAGAGGGGAGAATGGCTGCCATCAGCTTGCCAATCCGGGCGGAAGTCCCGGGAGTCAGTCTCATTTTGTGATGACTCTCCCCACCCCATCATCTTCAGACAGGAAATGGGACATTTAGATTAACAACAATGAGGACACTTCCAATATAGCCCCAGTGCTCTAAAAATCTCATGCTGGCTTTTGCCCTCTGCTCCAGAGTAGGCCTCCAGCCAAACAGAATCCTCTTGTGCGACAATTCCTATGCACTGCACCAGACTGCTTCAAAATGCTGTGCAGCTCTGGATGGGGCAAGTGCTGCTGCATCCTAAGACAGGAGAACAGAATCCGCATTCTCTCAACAGCAGGTAACCACCTGACTGCTAAGAAGAGAAAGGTTTGGCTCATTAGCTGTAGGTCCATGATCTCTTATATCGATCATCTAGTGTAGTAATACTCACTCTGCAACTTGTAGAGAGCCGTGTTCCCAGTTACCATCAACTAAAGAGCCATGTGACTAAACTGGACTACAGACAGCTCTTATCAAACAGTGATTTCTTTTATTCAGTTCAGAACACTGAATAAAGAACAACAACCCAGCAACAAACCCCACTTATATACAGTCAAGAGCAGAAAAAACCACACCTCCTAAAACAGTAATAGCCGATCATAACAAACACTACAGAATATCTTATTTGCATTTCCTCCTTCACTCTAGTCTCCCCTGAGTAGTCTGTCAGTTTAAGGCAGCTAATCAGACAAGGTGCTACATAATACTAGCAAGCAATGGTATCTGACATAAGTCTCAGGATTAACTGCATTCAATACAAATACCTCTTCATGGTAAGAGCCAATAACAGTACTTCCCTCCAATATTATGCCATCTTCTGATTGCCCTGCTAAATTCTAGCAGCCAACCAAAAGGAAGACCTCAGGATCCTTGCAGACTATGACGCTTGGCACAAAGCTCAGCCACAATAACAATATGTAACAGTACACCACCCCAAACACATACAATAATATATAACTAATAATATTAAATATATAACCATAATCATTTTAATTGCTAGGGTCCCTCTGAGCATTTAAGGTTGTCTCTCCCCAGAAATACAGAATCTTAGCCAACCTGTGTGCATCCTGGAGGGAGGGAAAGGGCTTCCCTCTCTGCCTTCTTGCTCTCTCCTCAGCACAGAGACTGAGACTGCTGACACACCCAGAGGACTGCAAGCTGGTTGTGGGGCAAGGGGAGCACAACCACTACCACCTCATTGTGGCTAGCTATCCCCCCCCCTCAGGTGGCTGCTGTAGGGGTGGGGCTTGGGCTCTTTCCTTTCATCCCTGGCATGAAGCCTGCAGCTTACCCACCCGCCACTGCCCGTAGCTGCCAACCATAAGTCCTACTGAACAATGGCCTTGCTCACTTCTTTGGAATATGGAATGTGTGTGCCACACTGGAAAGTAAAGCTCAGAAGAGCCACAGGTGGCATGTCAAAGGAAGGTCAGGCATGTCCAAGAGTCACATGCAGCTCCTAGTATCACCAATCTAATGCTAAAAGGAAAACCAGCAGAAGGACAGAGCAGCCATTTAACCCCCCCCAACTGAAAATTGTTTCCCCCCTGCTGTTTTTGGTCTCCTGGGAAGCACTTGCAGACATGTTAGGTTTCCCCTGGATTTCTACGGAGATAAAGTAGCTTGAGTGTAGCAATTTCTAGCATATGATCCAGTAAAGTGGATCACAAAACCACACAGAGTACCCCTCTAAAAGAAACTGAATACCATATTTTACAAAGAAAGTGTTTAAAACCAGAGGAACAACAAAATGAACTAGAGGTTGGCTGGGTGGGGGTGTCTCTTCATTTACATGTAACTAAGCATGTTTGGTTTTGTAGCACAGACAATGCTACCATTCAACCTGGCCTTAGTTCAGCAGCCACAATCACATGCTGTTCACACTCTGCACCAATTTGAAAAGATCCAAATTCTATGTCAAGGGAAGCCAGTTGCTACATGTATGGCTCAGTCTTAATAAAATCATGTTTAGACTATATTGGGCAGTCCTTGAAGAAAGTTCAGAAGCTTCAGTGGGCTCAAAATCCTGCAGCTAGAGCCCTGACCAGGATCTACCACTACAAACATATACAACTGGTATCATTTCAATACCCCAGGCTTTCAGTATGACTTCTGAGCTCAAATCAAAGTCCTGGATTTGACCTTTAAAGACCTAAATAATTTGGATCCAAAGTATCTGAAGAATACCCCTCAAAAGTTGCAATTAGCTCTAGAGTGAGTTTGTATGCTGAATGAGAGGAGGCCACCCTGTGGCTTACTGACAGAACATTTGCTTTGCAAGCAGATGGTCCCAGGTTCAATCCCCAGCATCTCCAATTAAAGGATCAGGTAGTAGACAATTTGAAGGACCTCCCCCTAAGACCCCAGAGAGCCACTGCCAGTCAGAGGAGACAACACTGACCTTGATAGACTACTGGTCTGACTCCAGAGAAGGCAGCTTCATGGGTTCAATCTTGCAAGAGCCAATGCTTTTAAAAAGCATGAAACCAGTGGAGGAAGAAGCCAGAACCATCCAAAATATGATTGGCACAAATTAGCCTTTCCAGCCACTGGCCCAGCCACTGGCCTAGCCACTCCTTTTCCCCAGGTGGTGAGACTGTTGCCATCTCTGCAGGTCTCTCTTGAGCAGGCAGTCTTTGAATGATTGATGGGATTGACCAGCAGTGGTTACTGATCCCTGAAATGTTTTAGACCACTTTTATGATACCATGCTTATGATGACTTTATGATGTTTATTTTAGTAAGGAGACGTACAAGTTGACTCTATATATAAAATTCAGAAAACATCATACAAACTGAGACCATTTACATTAAGATGCCCAAAGTTGTATACACTTCCTCAAATCAAACTATTCATTCTAAACTTAGGATGGAGGCAATAAGGGAGCTGAAAGTGAATACAGAGTAGTTTCACTTCGTATGAGAGTCATACCATTTCTTTATCTCTTTGGGTGAACAAAAATAGGTGTGGAAGGGGCAGTTCAAAGTTTTGGAGGTTTTCCAAACAAGGGGAAAAGCCTGAGATACCTCTTTTTCAAAAGCAAAAGTGGAACATGAATTCACAGAATAACAAAGAATGCCTCCAATGCAGGGGGGGGGAACTTGTTTGTAACAATGGTTGGATTAGTGGGAAGGAGAGAGTTTTGGTTAAGTGAGGGTGGTAAGTGGGTTGAAGAATGTTAGTTGGAGACCAAAAAAGGAAGAGTAAGTACAGTAACACAATCGGTGGCCTCCACACACTAAACTTGCAGAGAAACTTGCTTGAGACCCAGAGATCTACTTTAAGCTTGCCCAAAAGCTTGAGTCTTCCGCCCCCACAGAATATTTGACTTTTTCCTCTTTGAACCCCTACCATAGGTCAAAAACAGTTTGGAAACTCCATTCAGCTTCAAATCCAGTTTGCCATGTGATGCAGGAAGCTGATCTTTAAAAGGGTTCTTGGGCTCCATGGTTCTTTGGCTCCTACCCAGTGCTAGCACATTTTCAAACATAACATCATCATCCTAAGGGCTGGAAACATATTGGTGCATTCTGTTCTAGCAATCAAAGCTAGAGGTTTCAGGAATTCAAATTTGATGCCAGATGACTGTCTATATGAGGACTCAAAAGGTGCAGAGGCCTCCTAATGGGGACATGGAGCACAACATGACTGCAATGTTAACTGGGAAAGGAGAAAAGCAACAGACAGGAAAATGACCATGTCTTTGTCCACCCTAAGTCTAAAATCCACATGTTAACACTAGTTGCCTTGAATCGGCTTCCGGTCGGAGTTAAAATGGTGAGTTGACACACTCTGCGAACTGTGCAGGGTGGACGATAGCTCCTTTTGACAGTTTGGACCTTTTTCTGGTCCAACGCAGCACTCCCCAGGCGGGGGGGTGGCAAGCAAGCAGCCAAGTCCAAGCGGGAGTTGAGATTGGCGTGGGCAGGCTTCGGAGGAAGTCTGTTTATGCTTTGATCCCCTCCCACGAAGAGGGCAGTTGCGAGACAATACTACAGGAGCTAATCGGGCTGACAATTCAGCATAAACCCGTCATCTACCAACCTCTTTACCATCAATGTCAACGTTAAGTTAAGAAGAAGCAATGCGAAACCCGAGATCGAACTGTAAGGTAACAAAGAACTTTTGCTTACCGGTTTGAAGACATAGAGAGATTTGAATCAAGCGGCTTAGCGTACAAAAGCATTTCTGATGTAATCCGCTTTGTTTGGAACTGAAAGAAGCTTTCTAGAACGTGAAAATAGCGAAAAAGAAACTTTTGTTTTGCATTCCTGTGGTCAGTTAGAGATTAACGGCAAGCTGTAAAAATGAAACTGATGTGAATCTGTGCTACCAAAAACAAGTTCCGGCTGAGAAAAGACGAGCTTGGGGCAAGAGAGGCATTTCAAAAGACTGAGTAACCGGAAGGAGTAGGAAGAGTTAGTGCGCTGCACGGGAAGTTGGATTTTCGGGACGGACACTAAACCAGAAGTTACAAAATAGCCAACTCTTGCCAAAAAACCATAGAGAAATTGCGCCCGCCATTTTGAGGATAACTAATTTTTTAAAATTGAATTTGAACTATAAAATTAAAGAGAAGAAACATATAAAGGCAGCAATTTGACGGAATACTTAGAAGAAAAGAGATTTGGTGACATTTAAAAGTTTTCAAAACGGATTTGAGGCCAAGACAAAGGGCCGCCTCTACATCAAGTCCCAGAATGGCAGCAAAGGATAAAAAAGAATGGCAGGCAGCAATAGAGGCTATGGAGAGGAGGAGGATGGACGCAGTGCAGAATCTTGGAAAACAAATGGAATTACAGACTAAACAAATGGAATTACAGATGAAACAACAAATGGAAAAGCAATTGGAGCAAATAGAACAAGTACAAGTGCAAGTACAAGAGAAGATTATGGCAGATATGAAAGAACTGGTCCTAGCAGAAGTGGCAGAGTTTAAAAAAGATACAGAAGAAGTCAAAAAAGAAGTCCAAGGTTTAGCAGCTAAGTCGACGGAGCTAGAACAAAAAATCAAAAATACCCTCCAGGAGAACACAAGGTTAGAATCTATGATGGAGTACAGAGCTACACAAAACCACCTGAGGCTAAGAGGAATTGAGGAGGCAGAAGACCAAGATATACGCGCGTTGGTAATAACAACATTAATGGCATATATTAGTGAGGATCAAGGAGATATAGACTCAGATTTCGACTTAATTTACAGAGTAAACTCAACGTATGCTCAGAGGAAAAAATTACCCAGAGATGTTATTGTGCAGTTTGTGACAAGAAAAATGAAAGAGGATATTTTCAAGAAGCAATTCACACAACCGTTGGAAATTGACGGCAAAAAGATAATAATATTAAGAGAAATCCCAAGGGTGATGTTGCAAGACAGAAAGAAATACAAAAAATTGGTCGACAAATTAAAGGCAATGGGAATTAGAATCAGATGGGAAATACCTCAAGGATTGTCATTTACATACAACTCAGTGAGATTTACGATCAAATCAGAAGGAGACCTGTATAGGTTTAAAGAAAATAATTTTGAAGGGTTTTTGGATATATAAATCAAGACACCATGGATTACAAATTGCTATCTTGGAATGTAAACAGACTTAATTCACCTAATAAAAGAAAATTAGTAAATCATTGGCTGGAAAAACAAAAGAGCAATATAATTTGTTTGCAGGAAACTCATATCAGAAAACAGGACTATAAATATGTGATAAATAAGAAATTGGGAGAAGAATTTTTTTCACTAGTGACTAAAAAGAATAAAGGAACAGTGATCTACATTAAAAAAGAATTGGAACCCAAGCAAATTTTTGTGGACAATGATGGGAGGTATATTGGAGTAGAAATAATGATACACAGGAAAAAGACTTTGATTGTAAATCTGTATGCACCCAATGGAGCTAAAGAAATTTTTTTCAAAGATTTGACAAATGAGATGGAACAATTAACTTATGATCAGGTTATCTTCACAGGAGATTTTAATGGTACAGTGAACAACTTACTGGACAGACGTTCAAAAAAAGTTGGAGATGTGGCGGGGAAATTACCAAAAATTTTCTTTAAACTGATGAGACAAGAGAAACTGGAAGATGTTTGGAGAAAATGGAATCCCAAAGCAAAAGACTATACTTTTTACTCCAATAGACATGACTCTTTCTTCAGGATTGATATGATTTGGATGTCGGAGGAGTTGGCATCGAAGACTCAAAAGATTGAAATCTTAACAAAAAATAATTCTGATCACAGCCCCCTACTTTGGATGTCGAGAGAAAAACCTAAACAATTATACTGGAAAATTAATGAAGACTTATTAGACAGAAAAACAGTTAATGAGACATTGCGTAGGGAAACACAGAACTTTTCTGAAACAAATTTGAACAAAGGTACGGAATTACAAATCGTATGGGACGCATATAAAGCGGTCATAGGGGGACTGCTTATTTCATTAAACACTAAAGATAGAAAGCAAAGACTGCAACAACAAAATGATTTACAGGAAAAGATCCGACAGAAAGAAAAAGAGCTAAAGAAAAAGCCAGGGAAGAAAAAGATTATAAGGGAAATTCACATGTTACAAGACCAGTTAAATGTATTGTCAAATCGAGAAATGTATTGGAATTTAAAGAAGTTACAGCAGAAATCGTTTGAGGGTGCCAATAAACCTGGAAAGTTCCTAGCATGGCAATTGAAAAATAGACGTGAAAGAAATTTTATAAACAAAATAATAGAAGATGGAAAGGATATTGTGGACTTGAATGGCCTAAAGAGAGTCTTTTTCAATTTTTACGCTAAACTGTTTCAAAACAAATGTATTGATTCACAGAAATTTAAGAAATATCTGGAGATTATTGAAGTACCAACATTGGTACAACAAATGAAAGAAGTGCTTAATGGTCCAATTAAAAATGAAGAAATTGTCAGTGCGATAGAAGAAACAAAATTGGGGAAAGCTCCAGGTCCAGATGGATTTACTGCAAAATTTTATAAAAAATTAAAGGATGAGCTAACCCCAATTTTTGTACTTTTGTCAAATGAAATAAGAGAGACAAAACGGATTCCAGAGTCATAGAAAGAAGCAAATATTTCGCTTATACCCAAAGAAGGTTTAGACCTAACTAATGTGAAGAACTATAGACCAATATCCCTCCTGAATAATGATTACAAATTGTTTGCTAAAGTAATTTCTGAAAGGTTGAAAAATTATTTGAAAGATGTTATAACAGAAGAACAAGCTGGTTTTCTACCAAATAGGCAAATCAGAGACAATTTAAGAGTGGTGATAGATGCAATTGAATATTGTGATAAACACCCTGAAAAAGAAGTTGGATTCCTCTTTTTGGATGCAGAAAAAGCTTTTGATAATTTGAACTGGGACTTTATGCTGCAAGTGATAGAGAAAATGGAAATAGGTCAATCTTTTTTAAACATGATTACTGCAATTTATTCAGACCAAAAAGCGGCATTGAACGTAAATAAAGAAAAAACAGAATATTTTAAAGTGCGAAAAGGGACCAGACAAGGCTGCCCCCTATCTCCACTATTGTTTATTTGGATATTGGAAGTATTATTGGGGAAAATAAAAGAAGACAAGAATATTAAAGGACTGACAACGAGAGGCTTTACATATAAATACAGAGCCTTTGCGGATGATGTAATGTTTATGATTCAAGACCCAATAGAGAATATACCACAACTGATGCAAAAAATTAAAGATTTTGGAGACTTGGCCGGTTTTTATGTTAACAAAAGTAAAACAAAGGTGATGTGTAAAAATATGACGAAACAGAAGCAAATGGAACTTCAGGAGAAAATCCAGTGTGAAGTGGTTACAAAGACAAAGTATTTAGGGATTGAATTGACTATGAAAAATATAGATCTATTCAAAAATAATTATGAAAAAATTTGGTATAAGATTCAACAAGATATGAAAAAATGGGACACTTTGAATTTATCACTAATGGGAAGGATTGCAACAGTCAAAATGAATATTTTGCCTCGGTTAATGTTTTTGTTTCAGACTATCCCAATACTACGACAAAGTAAGATACTGGATGGATGGCAGAAAGAAATATCAAAATTTGTGTGGGCAGGAAGGAAACCAAGAATTAAAATGAAAATTTTATGTGACGGAAGGAAACCAAGAATTAAAATGAAAATTTTATGTGACGCTAAGGAAAGAGGAGGACTTCAACTACCAAATCTTAGACTTTATTACGATGCTATCTGCTTAACATGGATAGAACAATGGATTAATCTTGAAAATATGAAGTTGTTGGCGTTAGAAGGTCATGATAACAAGTTTGGATGGCATGCGTATTTATGGTACGAAAAATCAAAAATCGACAAATTTTTTAAACACCACTTTATTAGGCGATCACTGTTTGAGACTTGGATGAGATACAAAAAATTCTTTTATGAAGAACGACCACTTTGGATAGTGCCGGCAGAAATGATCAAACCATATTCGAGACATGAAGGATTAGATTGGTTACCGTATAGAAATCTTTTAAAATCTGATGGGAAAAGTTTTGTTATGAGAGACAGAGATGATGTGGAATTTGATTATGATTGGTTGAATTATAGACAGATCTATGATTTGTTTAAAACTGATAAGAGAAAATATGGCTTTAGGGCAAAGAATAATGAAATTGAGACTATATGGGTGGAAAAGGGAAAAAAAATGATCTCAAAAATATATAAGGTTTTACTGAAGTGGTATACAGAAGATGAAATTGTAAAAGAACAAATGATAAAATGGGCGGTAAATGTGAATAATGAAATAACTATGGCATCATGGGAATGTTTGTGGAAAAAGTCAATGAAAATTTCAACTTGTGTTAATGTTAAAGAGAATTGTTATAAAATGATGTATAGATGGTATATGACTCCAAAGAAAATTGCTAATATAAATGAGAATATGTCTAGCAAATGTTGGAAATGTAGAAAGAAAGAGGGCTCATTTTACCATATGTGGTGGACTTGTGATAAAGCCATGAGTTATTGGTCAGGGATTCATAATGAAATACAGAAGATTCTGAAATGTACTTTTAAGAAAGATCCACAAATCTTGTTGTTAGGTCTTAAATTGGAAGAATTAAATGTAACCAAGAGAACCTTGTTATGGTACTTGGTCACAACAGCTAGAATGACTTATGCACAATTTTGGAAACAAGAAAAGATTCCTGAAACATGGGAATGGATTAAGAAGATGCTTTTTATGGCTGAAATGGACAAAATGACAAGAAAGCTTAATAACGAAGAAGATTAAGCATTTTTTGAAGAATGGAAAGATTTTAAAGACTATCTTGAGAAAAATTGGGATGTTAAAAATAGATTGATTTGCTTTGACAGTTATTAAGGAGAAAATAAGAAAAAGAACGATAAGATTGCTAAAATGTTACCTAATTTGATAATGGAAATGATATATTTTGTGAATGGTAATTAGATAATAGAGTTTATAAGGGGGTAAGAGCATTGCGGGAAGCCTTGTACTGGGGGGAGTGGAGAGAAAAGAAAAAAGGTATGTGATATCTATAAAATGGAATTTTAACTATGTGAAACATATCCTATAATAAAATGTTAAAAAAAAAAAACACTAGTTGCCTTGAATCTCTATTAGGAGGAAGGTAGTATAACAGTGTTTAAAATAAAATACACCTTTGATCCAGTACTTGGCATTACCCAGAGGAATGGCCATGTTAATCTATTGTAGCAAAACAGAACACAAATCCAGTGGCACCTTAAAGATGAACAAAATCTATTCCAGCATAAGCTTTCATGAGTCAGAGCTCACTTTATAGGACAATCCCTACATAAAGGAATAAAAATACATAAATCATACACTTAAAAGTGCAGTATTCAGACACCAGTGGGGGAACACGTTAATCTTCCATCAGGATTCCTCTAGAGATTCAGTGGTATCTCGCTCCCAGACTTGAACAAAGACTTCGATTTCTTCAGTCAGTATTGGTATTAAAATCTCAGCCATGACTTTACAGATGTTAATTAGTTCTGTTCATGTTTCACAATTAACTCTCCTTGATTAGACTTTAAGTTTATCCTATTCTGCCTATATTCAGCATTCAAGAGTGGTTCCCACTGACTCAGTATGGCTTGATTTTTCTTTGATTGGTTTATTGTTTCCAAGTGGCCTCTCTGTGAACATGTCCTCATTCCTTCTTTTTGTTATTTGTAACTTTAAATATGAATACATCTCCTTACAGATATAAACTCCACGCAGCTGCTGAAGTGAGCTCAGAATCATGGAAGCTTATAACTGAAACAAAACCAAATGTCCAGGGGCACTTTAAAAGACTAGCAAAACCTATAGGGCATTACCCAGAATCCTATTCACAGCCCTTCCTCTCATACCATGGATAGCTGGTTTTGCCATAGTTCCACTTGAGCAGGAAGGGCCACTGATTTGCACTGGAATTTGGGTGCCTGGCCCTAGGATGTCATCCATCAGAGCTTCTTCACCCCCTGAAAACCAAACAAACAATTAAGAAGAGCAAAGGGAGGTGTTCAGCTTGCCCCAGTTGTGTTGTAGCTGTGTGGGTGGCTGAGGTCTGTTAAATGCTGTATTTTGCTGTGAGAATGAGGTTTAAGGCATTGCCTTAAGTGCCTGTTCTGAATCTACAGGAAGCAGAAGATGCAGTCAATAAAGAGAAATGGTCCAGTCATTTTTCTGGGCCAAGTTCAGCAGACCTACAGCCAATATAGATCCACTGTATTTACCAACAAGAGCTCACTGGAAGCAGAAGGACCCCATCAGACTTTTCACCATTTTAATTAACACAGGTTAAAAAATGTGAGTTACTAGGGTTTGGGTTTTCTTTGCTTTTAATGGATAAATAATCTTGCTCACACAGATGACCTGGCATTTAAATGACCTGGCAGGCAAATTTTAAATGTGTTTGCATGGGACCATGTTTCAGAGAGTTTGAAACCTCAACAGATCTCCTATCCTACCCCCATCCCAGAAGCAGACTGAGGCAGATTTTGTTCATTTACTTGATTTCTCACCACCTTTCTCCCCAATGGTGACCCAAGCAGTTTCCATCATTCTCTTCTTCTTCATTTTGAGCCAGTTTGGTGTAGTCATTAAGAGCAGTGGACTCTAATCTGGAGAACCAGATTTGATTCCTCACTTCTCCACATGCAGCCAGCTGAGTGACCTTGGGTCAGTCACAGTTCTCTCAAGAGCAGTTCTCTCAGAGCTCTCTCAGCCCTACCTACCTCACAGGGTGTCTTATTGTAGGGAGAAGAAGGGAAGGAGATTGTAAGCCACTCTGGGACTCCAAGTGAAAGGTGGGGTATAAATCCAACTCTTCTTCTACTTCCATTTTATCTTCACAACAACCCTGTGAGACTGGTTAGGCTGAGAGTGTGGCGCTGAATCCCCCACTCTGCTACAGACTCTATGAGCAACTCAAACAATCTCACAGCACAAACCTAAACAATCCTAACCATCCTTCTTAGCCCACTTATTTCAACAGATTTAGAAAGGTGTAACTCTGTTTAGGATTGTGCTGTCAGCCTTGTTCCTGGTCTGCAAAAGCCATGAACAGCAGTTTTCCAGTTTATTGTAAGGGACTGGTGAAGTAAGGATTAACCTTGCAGTACCATATAAACAATAATTATTCTAATGATGTATACAAACCAAGGACAGATATATTACATACCATTTGGGTCACTTCCTTTGAATGGTGCTGCCCTTTTCCTGGAATCAGGAAAGAAACAAGAGACAAACCCCCATAAAATAAACTAGAGACTCATGATGAGTTGTATCAACTAAACCTGAAAATTGTTGATAAAAACAACTTAAACTATTAGTTTACAGACATGTTCTTCAAAAGGGAGGGGGGACAAACCACAACATAAACATACACTGGTCAAGCCCATTTCATATCATTATAGAAGGAAGGAAAGATTAAAGGGGTAATAGCAACAGTTCTGGTTAGCAGCTCCAAGCTAGAACCAGAACAAAAGGCTTTAGCTTAGCAGAAGAGCACATCCTTTAGACCTGCATATAATCCCTGCCACCTCTAGTTTTAAATCTCAGGTGTTTGAAAACATATTTCCCATAGACCCCAGAGAGCCATTGCCAGCCAGAGTTGACTGTCTCAGTGGTCTGTCTCCATGTGTAAGGCAGATGCAAAAGTCCTCAAGTTCACTGGTGGACAGCAACAGTCCAAGGGGCTTTGGAACTCCAGATGGCCCATGACATTCGCACTCGTCTCCCCACTGTGACCTGGACACATGCAGACCCAGGCAGGAGCCAATACAGGCAGGCTCTTTCTGTGGCTCCCTCAGTCTGAACTGGCTTCCACTTACCCTTGACTATGCATGTTGAATGGCATTCTTCGAATCTTTCCCAGAGAAAAGAGAGGAGAAGTCATTGTTTAACCTGAACAGTTTTTTAGATCCTAGAAAGAAAAAGAAGCTTTTATAGTTTCTCTCCTACACACACACAAACTCAAGGAGAAAGCAAGCACCTGAAAACACAATTTTGCAGAAGACACATTAGGCATTGTTGGTATAGGATGACCAAAGGATAGCAGGGCTCCAGGTTGCATAAGAGAGAATTTCAGCAAGTACCCCTTTTCTCAGTCTTGCATATAGTTCACATTCTTCCTCCCCAGTCTGAAGACAGGTGCCAAGATCCAGTAAGGTTTTCAAACTTCAGGAGTTACCTTGCAAATACATGCATGGTGTCTTCACTGTGATCCCAGTTTTCAAGCCAAATAAAATACTGTGATTATTTTCTCCCTAGTCAAACAAGGATCAATATGGGGTTTTGAATAAGAAATATAATTTCAAAAGAGTAGCTTTGTTAGTTTATTCCAGCATAAGCTTTTGTGAGTCAGAGCTCATGTTGGAATAAATTTGGTTACTCTTACAGGCACCGCTTGATTTCTGTTTTCCTTTAATATGGAATATAAAAGCATATTCAGCTTACATTCCAATATCTCAGCCTTCAAGGGACATTGGGGAGAAAAATGGACTATATATGTTGTAAATATTATAAATAAAAGAAACATATTGCATTTTACGCAGTCTCTTCTGTCCCCCTTGAAAACGGATGCAGAGGTCCAGCTGACGTTCATAACTGAAACACAAAACTGTGCCTGAATACCTAAACCGAACATCTCAGTTATGTTACAAACAAACTTACAACCAAATGGAATGCCAGATTTTGATCAGCCCATTAGAAGTACAGAAGCCCAGCTCTTTCCATTTAGCCAACCGAGCAAAGTAATTTCTTGGGTTCACACTGTATGTTTAAGGCAGTGTCAAATCCTTACATTTAATATTACCATAGCAGAAATTTTATATGGTCCAGTTTGGCACACCTAGCTGACAAACTTGGACCAGGCAGAATTCTGTTCATCACATACAACTGTTATATATCTATATATCTATATATCTATATATAGATATATCTCCTTATAAATAATTATCTTTTGGTTTCGCAAGATTCCATGCGCTCCCATTGGCTGTAAAATGCCCTCCCTCAGCCATTGGCCCATCAGCCGCCACTCAAGAGTACTCGCGTGCCTTTGGCTGGGAGCTGGGTCTGCTCCTCTTCCCTACCCATTCCCCCTGGCAGACAGCTCTCTCTCCTGAGGAAGACAGTTCTCTTGACTCCTGTGAGGGACTGTCCGCTCAGTGGCTGTTGGTAGGCAACCAAGCTTCGTTCTGTGAGTAAAAAAACAAAGGACTTTCAGCATAACCCCCTCCCCAATGGCCACTTTCCTGTCAGAATAAATGGAAAAAGGCTCTCTCTCCTGCTTAGCTTCAGCATGGCTGGCTGGCTAACGAGGTGGGCCAGCGGCCATCAGACCATTTTCTTCAACTCCCTGCTGTGTGGCTGACTTTCCCCTAGGGCTGCCAATCTCCAGGTGGCACCTGGAGATCTCCCACTGTTACAATTGACCTCCAGATGACAGAGATCAGTTCCCCGGGAGAAATGGTTGCTTTGGAGGGTAGACTCTATGGCATTATACCCTGCTGAGTCCTTCCACACACACCCCAAATGCTGCCCTCCACAGGATTCACCCCCCTAAATCTCCAGGTATTTTCCTAATCAGAGTTGGCACCTGTACTTTCTCCTCTGTCAGTAAAAGGCCCTTTCCACACCTATGTTGGCCTTTGGGAGAAAACTCATTGGGCCCAGTCCTGATCAGGTTGCCAACTCCAGGTGGGCAATTCCTGGAGATTTGAGGGATGGAGCCTGAAGAGGGTGAGGTCTGAGGAGGGGTGCACCTCAGACAGGTACGATGCCATAGACTCCACCCTCCAATCCAGCCATTCCCTGATGGGGAACCATTGTTGCCAATCTCCAAGTGGGGGCTGGAGATCACTCAAAATTACAACTGCTCTCTAGGAGGGAGGGGGGAGGAGATGGAAAACTAAAGGTAGGTTGATGGTTGGCTGGGAGATAGGGTTGTCAACTCCAGGTTGGGAAATTCCTGGAGATTTGAGGGGTCGAACCTGGAGAGGGTGAGTGTTGAGGAGCGGTGGGACTTCAGACAGGTACAATGCCATAGACTCCACCCTCCAAACCAGCCACTCCCTCCTGGGGAACCACTGTTACCAATCTTGGGGGTGGGCTGGAGATCACTCAAAATTACTACTGCTCTTCAGGTAGCAAAGATCAGTTCCTCCAGAGAAAATGGTGGACTCTGTCATTATACCCTGCTGAGATTGCCACAGCAAATTGTCACTGAGTGCCCAAAGCCGGGGCACTCTCCCAGAGCCTCTATCTAGAGCCCGTTGTATTTATTTCCACAACGGGCCTTATTCCTAGTATATATATATATATATATATATATATATATATATATATATATATACACACACACATATATACATACACATACATACATACAAACACACATACACTAGGAGTGAGACCCGTTGTGGAAATAAATACAACAGGCTCTAGAGAGAGGCTCTGGGAGAGTGCCCTGGCTTTGGGCACAAAGTGTGAATTTGCTGTGGCAACCTCAGCAGGGTATAAAGACAGAGACCACCATTTTCTCCAGAGGAACTGATCTCTGCTACCTGAAGAGCAGCTGTAGTTTTGAGTGATCTCCAGCCCTCTCCTGGAGATGGGAAAACAATTGCTACCCAGGAGGAAATGGCTGGTTTGGAGGGTGGAGTCTATGGCATTCTACCTGCCTGAGGTCCAACCCCTCCTGAAACCCCACGTTCTCCAGGTTCCACCCCTCAAATCCCCAGGAATTTGCCAACCTGGAGCTGGCAACCCCATCTCCTTCCCAGATAACCATCAACCTACTGTTATCTGCCCCTCTGACTTCAGCTGACTTTTGTGCTCTCTCCTGCAGAGCAGTTGTAATTCTGAGTGGTCTCCAGCCCTCACCTGAAGATTGGCAACAATGGTTCCCCATGAGCGACTGGTTGGTTTGGAGGGTGGAGTCTATGGCATTGTACCTGTCTGAGACCCCATCCCTCCTCAAACCTCACCATCTCCAGGCTCTACCCTTCAAATCTCCAGAAATTTCCCAACCTGGAGTTGGCAACCCTATCTCCCTCCCAGCCAATTGTCAACCTACCGTTATCTGCCCCCTGACTTCAGCTTTCCATCTCCTCCCCCCTCCCTCCTGGAGAGCAGTTATAATTTTGATTGATCTCCAGCCCCCACCTGGAGCTTGGCAACAATGGTTCCCCAGGATGGAATGGCTAGTTTGATGGGTGGAGTCTACGGCATTGTACCTGTCTGAGTTCCCACCCCTCCTGAAACCTCACCCTCTTCAGGCTCCATCCCTCAAATCTCCAGGAATTTCCCATCTGGAGCTGGCAACCCTATCAGGACTGGCCCCAATGAGTTTTCTCTCAAAGGCCAAAACAGGTGACAGGACCAAGCTTGGTTGCCTACCAACAGGCACTGAGGGGAAAGTAGGGTTGCCAGCTCTAAGTAGGGAAATACCTGGAGATTTGGGGGGTGGATCCTGTGGACGGCAGCATGGGGTGGGGGGTGGAAGGACTCACAGGGTCTACCTTCCAAAGCAGCCATTTTCGCCAGGGGAACTGATCTCAGTCATCTGGAGATCAATTGTAACAGCAGGAGATCTCCAGGTCCCACCTGGAGATTGGCAACCCTAGGGGAAAGACAGCTGCACAGCAGGGGGTGGAAGAGAATGGTTTGATGGCCACTGGGCCAAGATTGGCAACAATAGTTCCCCAGGAGGAGTGCAGACTGACAGCTTGGCAAGACACACGCATTTGAGCATGTGGTGATCTTCTGATCTTTAAAGGGGTCCTTTGATCATCAAAAGGACCCCCTGCTGTCCCGGGAAGGGACTGGCAGCTGCAAGGGGCTTTGATCTGAAACCCTGTGTGAGTTGCAACTCACGGGGTGGGCTGGATCACCCCCGACGCGGGATCAAAGTTCTGGCTCAGTTCGTCTGAGCTAAGCCAAGGCTCCTGCATCGGATGGGGGGGGAAGAGATACCTTACCGACAGCGCTTCTGTGAGTATCCATGACAGAAACTGAATGGTTGGAAAGGGCGATTTAAAATAATTAGCCCTAAGAAGTAGCATAGTGGGGAGGGCTCTCCCCCTGAAGAACAAACGGCTAGAAACTGAAAGGGAGTGTGGCGTGGCGAGATTGGAGTGGAAGAGCGAGAGGGAAAGAGAACTCCATCAGAAAGCCATGGAGCTGAAGAGGGAAGCGATTGGGCTGTAGAACGGTTTAACCTGGCTCTCAGTGGGTTTTGAGAAGGAACTTGGGTCTTCCTTTAAGCCTCTTTTAAAAACAGAAAATCGGGACGCGAAGCAGTTTGTGTGCAGTGAGAGCTGGAGGGGAATCCGTCCGGTGAGAGATAGGCTGAGTGAAAATAAGAAGCTCTATGGTGAAGACGGCTGGCTGGAGACCCCTTTGCAGCGTCCTCAAATTTTAACCCTAATAGGGGTAGGGTAGAAGAATCAGAGAAATAAAGAAGAAGAGGCCTGTTTCATCGCACGCTAATTTTTAACCCTTGAGGGCCAGGGTGGAAGAGTAAGAGAGTGAGGGAAGAGAGAGTGTTTGCTACATCCTCAATTTTTGCTGCGATTGTTATTGGTAAATGAGGTGTGAGAGAAGGATGGACTCTGTTTAAAGACCGCTGGATTAAAGAGCTTGGTTTGACAATAAGGAATTTGATTGTTGATTGACAGTGTGTCGGCTGGTCACTTCATTTGGCTTTAGTGGGCTATAGGGGGAGAATAAAGGAGGGGGAAGGTGGGCAAGGAGGTTTGTTTTGGTAAATAGATGAGAGGATAGTGAAAATAATTTCTGGGGACTTTGCCAACAAATAAGATAGCCTAAACACTGGTATCTGTTTTAATTTTCTCTGAGATAGAAGTTCTGGGAACGAGGCCAGAAGGCCTGCGCTGTTCCCAAACATTGGATAAGGGTAAAGAGTAAATAAAAAATTGTGAATATTCTCTGTGCACGTTAAGAGTGGGATTTGGAAGTGGTGAAAAATAGACAAATATGGCCAGTGGAGGGTCAAGGAAACAGTCTCTGGTTTCTCCAGGGGCTGCTAGCTCTGCTACAGGGAAGTTGGGGGGCGCAGGCTAGAAAGAGCCCCAGAAAGAAATACAAGCGATAGTGCAAGCCACTATCCTAAGCACAATTAATGATGTCATAGAACCGCTCAAGGCCAGCATGGAAGAAATACGGAACAGTGTCCCGCAAGCTATTCAGGAAGTAAGAGATATGATCCCCCAAGCGGTGGCCCGATCCAGAATGCGATGAAGGACATTATGGAGCAGTTCACCAAGAGTCTACAGCTGTTGCAGAAACAAATTGCCGATAATACTACAAAAATTGTGACACTAAGTAATACAGTGGAGGAAGTGGAGACAAAAACGAGACAAGTGGAAAGGAAGGTTCAAGAAAATGAAGAAAAACAATCACTATTGGAGCAAGATGTGATGAGATTACAGGTGGAGAGAGCGGCATTTGTTCTGAGATTCCAGAATATCCCAGAGGAAAAAGAAGAAGATCTGAATTCAAAGATGTCCGAACTTCTGGCAAATCATTTACATATTGAGGACATAAGCGAAGTGGAAAAAGAAATTGATGTGGCCTTCAGAATGAATTCGGCGTATGCAAGAAAATTTAAGGTGCCCAGGGAGGTCCAGGTGCGGTTCCACAAGCGGGCAGTTAGAGATAAGATACTGAAAGAAGTAAACGCTGTACCGTTGAAGATGGGACAAGAAGAAATTAAAGTTTTAAAAGAGATACCCTGGAGAGTGAGGGAGAAGAGGAGGGCGTACTCAGACTTAACAGCACTGTTGAGAGCCAATAATATCACCTACAGGTGGATTTTGCCAGAGGGGGTCTTCTTTAATTTTGACGGAAAGAGATTCAGAATCACCTCTGTTTTCAAGGCTAAAGATTTCTTAGAGACGTATGGAGTGGAGATGTCGGATGACCAAGAAGAAAAAGAGGAGAGAGAAGAGGGAGAGGTGGAAAGGGAAGGGGAATCCCAACCCCAGGGAGCAACGGCATCAGCTCCCTCTGCCAAACTTCAAAGACCAAGAAAATTTAGACTGAGATCTCCAATTGTGACAAGGCAAAAAACAAAAGGTGAAAAGGAATACAGACAGACACAGAACCTAGATGGATAAAAAGAAGATAAAAATAATTTCGGTGAACGTCAATGGCTTAAATGGACCTCAGAAAAGAAGAAGGATATTTCATCAATTGAAGAAATGTAAAGCAGACATAACATATATTCAAGAAACCCACATTAGGAGAAAGGATGAAAAATATTTGAATTATAAGGGATTAGGCAAGGTGTTTGTGGCAACGGATAAAGAGAAGAAAAAACGTGGAGTGGCCACTTATATTAAGGAATATATGCAGCCAGAACTTATATTTGCTTCGGAAGATGGGAGAATATTGATGGTGACAATTCAAAGACAAAACAAAAAAGTTTTAATAGTGAATATTTATGCCCCAAATCAAAACCAGGAGAAGTTTTATCGAAAGCTCTCAATCTTGATAGCTAAACAGGATTTCCAGGAGCTTTGTGTGATTGGTGACTTTAATGTGGTTTTTGATAATAAAATGGATCGGAAAGCGAATACTCAGAGGAAGAAGCCAAAAGGTAATGAATTTACTAATTCACTTCTGCAGATCGTAGAGGAATGGCGGTTAGTGGATGCTTGGAGAATAAGAAACCCTAAAATGCAACAATACACATTCTATTCGGGGAGACATGACTCTTGGTCTAGACTGGATATGTGTTGGATGTCATCTTCAATGGTAAGGGATTTACAGGAGGCTGAAATAGATGCAGGCACATTTGCTGATCACAATCCGATAACAGTGGAGCTACAGGGAATAAACCCTAGGGACAGATGGACATTGAACTCCTTATTACTCAAGGATAGCAAGGTGGTGAGAAGCTTGCAAACAGAATTTACTTTCTTCTTTAAGGAAAACATCACCCCAGGTATTCCGAGACGAACGGTGTGGGATACGTTTAAGGCTTTCGCGAGAGGACTTTTAATGAAGGAAGCGGCAAAGAAGAACAGAAAAAGAAATGAGAAATACGTCAATCTGAAAAAAGAAATATTGGAACAGGAGAAGCAAGAAATGGAGATGGGAGGAGACCCCGGCAGGAAAGCTAAAATTAAGCTTCTTATGCACAGAATGAACTGCTTATTGACAGCAGAAATGGCAAAAAAAGTAAATTACGCTAAACAAAATTACTTTGAGAATGCCAACAAACCAAACTAGATGGCGGCTTACCAAGTAAGAAAGCAATCTGAAAGAACATTGATAAAATCGTTGAGAGATAGAAATGGGGTAGAACAAAATGGAGCTCAAGACCTGAAAAGGATTGTGGAAGACTTTTATAAGAAACTCTATGCAAGAGGGAATATAACTAGAGAAGAAATATCCCAGTATTTGCAAGACCACGTGTTGCAGAAGTTCTTGGAGGAAGACCAGAAGATTTTAAATCAACCAATTACCATGATGGAGATGGTGGAGGCATTGAAAAGACAGAATAAAGGCAAGGTACTAGGGACGGATGGTCTACCAGTGGAATTCTATATAACTTTTGAAGAAATATTGCTCCCACAATTACATGAAGTTTATAAGAAAGCGTGGGAAGGAGAGGAAGTGCCTGATACAAGGAGGGAAGCCCTAATCTCTTTGATACATAAACAAGATACAGAAGGAAACGATGTTAGGAACTATAGACCGATCTCCTTATTAAATGTGGATTATAAAATATTTGCCTCTATTATGGCTGACCGATTGAAGCGTGTTTTAGCAAAAACAATCCATAAAGACCAGTCAGGATTTCTCCCGAAAAGACAGATAAAGCACAATATGAGGCGATTATTGAATGTGTTGGAGTACTATGAAGCTCATCCAGAAAAAGAAATGGCAGTGATTTTTGTAGACGCAGAGAAGGCCTTTGACAACTTGGATTGGATGTTTATAATAGAGACACTTAAGAGGGCCAGAGCGGGAGAACGATTTACTCAAACAATTCAAGCAGTTTACTCAAAACAGAGAGCAGCAATTATGGTAAATGGGGAACGGACTGAACAATTCCAGATACAGAAGGGTATGAGGCAAGGCTGTCCCCTCTCACCATTACTATATATTTTTGCTCTGGAAGTGTTAACAGAAGAGATAAAACAGAACCCAGAAGTGAAGGGATTAAAGGTTCATGGAGAACACTATAAGCTATTAGCCTACGCAGATGACTTGGGATTCATATTGGAGGAACCGAGGTCTTCAATCATGGAGTTAAATAAGCTCTTGAAAGAGTACGGGCAAGTGGCAGGCTTGAAGGTTAATATGGTTAAAATAAAAATTCTAACTAAAAATATGACTTTGGAGCAAAGAGAGCGTTTGCAAGAAGAGTTAGGATATAAACTCTGTGTGAAGGTGAAATATTTAGGAATCCAATTAAAGAACAGGTGCAGTTCATTGCAAGAAGATAATTATAGAGAATTGTTAAGAGCAACAAAACAAGATTTAGAAAAATTGAAGAATTTGAAGCTGTCCTTAATTGGAAGAATTGCGTTGATAAAGATGAATATTCTACCAAGATGGATCTTCCTGTTCCAAGTGATTCCTGTCCTGAAAAACCTGGCAATACTGAAAGAGTTGGAGCAAACAACGTCCAAGTTTGTGTGGCAAGGGAAAAGAGCACGAATTAGACTTAAAGCGTTACAAGATTCAAAAGAAAGAGGAGGCCTGGCTTTACCAAATTGGATATTATATTATAGAGCAGGAGCGTTGGCATGGCTTAAGGAATGGGTGACGCTGGAAGATAGAAGGCTTTTAAAGCTGGAAGGCCATGATCTCTTAGAAGGCTGGCATGCATTCTTGTGGGACGAGAAGGTGGCAGCACATAAATACTTTAGACAACATTGGATACGGGATGCACTTGCAAGAGTATGGGAGACCATCCGGAGGAGGTGGTTTGTTAAAACCTCTAGGTTGGTAGCCCTGGTAGAAGCAGTGACTTTACCTAGGTTATACTCTGAAGACCCACCGCAAAGATACCTGGATATTATAAATGAGAAGGGTGAGCTTGAATTGGGCGAGGATATTGGTTGGTGACACAGAGTTCAGATTCAGTCAAGATATAAAAAAGATAAACAGAAAGGGTTTGAGAAGTCATTATCAGATATGGAGAAAATATTGTACGAGCCGGAAGAGAAGTTTATTAAAAAAATGTACACATTGTTGTTGGCTGATTATATGATAGATGAAACAGTGAAAAACAATATGGTTCAATGGGCAACAAATTTTGGCTATAACATAGAGCTGGAACAGTGGGATCAAATATGGAAAATAAATGTGAAAATAACCAGGGCGGTTGCATATAGAGAAAACATGTATAAAATGTTTTATAGATGGTATACTACCCTGGATAGGTTATCAAAATTTGATGAAAAATGTTCTAATAAGTGTTGGAAATGTAATGTCAAAGTGGGTTCGTTTTATCATATGTGGTGGACTTGTGAGAGGGTAAAAAAATACTGGATATGGGTGCATAGATTGATGCAGAATATTATAAAAAGTACTATTTTGTTTAAGCCAGAGGTATTATTGCTGGGAATACTTCCAAAAGAGGTGCGGAGAGAAGAGAGATATTTGATAACATATATAGCAACAGCGGCTAGAATTTTATATGCAAAGTACTGGCAAACTATGGTGCTACCAACTGAACAGGAGTTGATTGAGAAGATAATGGAAGCAGCAGAAATGGACAAACTGACTTTGATGTTGAAAGGATACGATGAATCAGCCTTTACAAACACTTGGCAACGCTTTTATGACTGGTACAATTGGAGAGAGAAGGAGGGAGAGAAATAAGGAGGAATGGATATTATCAACTTTATGTTAAACTAGAATTGAATAAGTTAGAAAGTTAGATTTAGTGGATACAGAAGCAATGGCATAATACTTAGATTGGTAAGGTGGGAGGGGTAAAATCGGAAGTGATGTGATGAGAATTGTACCCCCCCCGTGAATATTTAATGTTGTGGTTGTCTTTTGTTGTGTAGTGTGTATTGTTATGTATTCGGTGTGTTGCCTATTATGTTGTGTAATGTGGTAGTCATGTCATTGGTGGAAAAATAATAAAAATGCCTCTTTTGGGGGCACTTAAAACAACAACAACAACAGTTCCCCAGGAGAAAATGGCTGCTTTGGAGGGTGGAGTCTATGGCACTGTACCTGTCTGAAGTCCCACCCCTCCTCAAACCTCACCCTCTCTGGGCTCCACTCCTCAAATCTCCAGGAATTTCCATATCTATAGTTGGCAACTTTATCTCATCCCCTCTCAGCAGCCTTTTCCTAGGCAAAATTCTGTCATTCTCATTAGCGGGGAGCAAAGCAGTCATTCTTTTCGGCTTTGTGATCTGTACAGCAACCCTGTAAGGCAGGTTAGGCAGAAAGTCTCCGCTGGTCCAAAATCACCCAGGCAGTTTCCATAGGGATGCTCCTGCTGAACAGGAGCAAGCAGCCAGGCCTAGGGTTGCCATTGCTAACAAAGACAAATTGATGCAAAGGAGGATGGAAAAGTCTTCGTATTTCTATTTTGCCTTCAATTGGTTTTGATGCCAGCAGAGTGAGAAAATGCCAGAGGCTCTGGGTGGGTGACCCATGGTAAATGCACCAAACAATTCCTAAAGGTTTTCCACTGTGTCGATAAATCATTTTCTACACTCACAGTGTCCCCTGCCAGAATTAGTACCAGAGCTTTTTTTGCCTTGTGGTATGACTTTGTCTTTTTTGTGGTGTAGCATGGTTGTGTTATTGGGTTTGTTTCTTTTGGAGGGGAAGTGTTGTGAGTGAGGACATTTTTCACCTCAGAATACAACAGGTTGCATAAACAACTGACAATTCCAACTGTCTTGCAGGGGGGAGTTTGAGGTGCGAAATGGAGTAAAGTCCAATCAGCTTCCATATGCAAATGAGCTTGAAATGCTGGCCCAATCAGAGAAGAGTGGCCTAGGCTGCAGTGGGTGGGAGAGAACTTAGGCAATGCAGCTACTGGATAGGGACAGATTCTGAGCGACATACCAGGGAGCGAACTGATTTTGCCAAGCATAGAATCTTGCCAGACCACTACCCTTTTATATAATAGGACAGGATAAGCCTCAGAGCCAAGTAAAAGTTTACTGCAGACAGCTAACCCAGGTAACTCTCAGGCTGGCTGGGTCTCCTCACATGAGCTCTGAAAGGCCTGAAGTGGGGATGCACACAAGATTGCCTTTTTTTTTTCCCCTTTGTACTTATCTGTAATTTCTTTCAACTTAACCTCCCTCATAGGGCTGTTGTGAAAATAAAAATGAGATAGCTCAGGGATCCCCAGCATGCCATGGCACTCACAAACACTTTTCCTGGCACCTGCAAAGTGTTTTTAGAAAGTGGGTGGGGCCAGATAGGGCTTTTGCAATAGTATGGCTTCTGATTGGCCATTAGAGATTGGCTACTGGATGTGGAGTTTTTTTTTAATTGCTTCGACAGTAACTGTTGCCCCCATCCAAGAAGCTTCACTGCGCAATTGTTGGGTGTGTATGCATTTTTGAAAGGCATTAAGAGTCACGTATTTCCTGACATTTTCTGGTCGCTCAACCTCCTGCAGCAGCCATTTTATGATTGTACCCACCACCCTGTGTCAGAGTTCCAAAGGTGCCTTCTAGCTAAAAAAAAGGTTTATCCTTACCCCAGATATGCTATCCCAAATTCCTTGGAATAAAGTGCGGGATCTACAAATCCCTCAGAAGCATACAATTACAAGAGAAGAGCCATAGTCAACATGTGGCCAGTGGCACATAACCTCACCTGCACTACCATCCTAAAACAGTTCCCCCTTCTATTCCTAGTGAAGTCAATACAAGCATGCAACTCTGCTTAAAGTGGCATAGCCAGCACCTCCCAGAATTAGAACTGATCCCCAGACTACTGAAATCAGTTCCTCTGAAGAAAATTGCTGCTCTGGAGGGTGAATGCTATGGCATTACATGCTGCTGAAGTCCCTCTCTATCCCCACATCTCCAGGAATTTCCCAACCCAGAGTTGGCAACCCTAATGCCCTACCTCAGTCTCCTTTTGAAACAATAAGCTTTTTGATTTGTCACCTTACAATTTGTTAGAGAGCCTGTTTTTAGAAAAATGATTAAAAAACCCACAGCCAAACTGCCGGCCTCCTGATGGGACCTGGGGATCTCCCGCTTTTACAACTGATCTCCAGCTGACAGAGAT
Organism: Gekko gecko; assembly: GCA_029375565.1. Classification (NCBI taxonomy): domain Eukaryota; kingdom Metazoa; phylum Chordata; class Lepidosauria; order Squamata; family Gekkonidae; genus Gekko; species Gekko gecko. Next base: position 207,289,601 of record JAPDNY010000005.1, on the reverse strand, counting down.
CAGCTCCCCTGGAGAAAATGGCTGCTTTGAAGGATGGACTCTATGGCATTGTACCATAGCCCGCCCTCTCCTGGATCCACCCCCAAAGTCTCCAGGTATTTTCCAACCCAGACCTGGCAACCCCACCCTCCACACTTACCTGCGTGTAATCCCATGGCGTTTACATCCAAGTAGATCTTCCCAAGATGGCAGTTTGTTTGTTTGTTTGCAACCAAAGAGGGAACACAAACACACAGTTCAGTAGAGAACCACCACCTGCAAGGATAAACACATCGATTCCTCTTTGGTCTATGGGAAGCATGCGTCCTAATACCCTCCTTCTTCCAAAGCCTTCGCGCGAGTGTTACAAGGGTCTCACACGCCCATTTGGAGGCCTGAGGTAGGAGCCGGGGTCTTGTTTATAACTGGTTGCCATGGCGACACCGCCTCAGTCGGGCTCCGGCGCCACAAACTACAATTCCCAGCATGCTGCGCTTCGGGCAAGCTATTTTATTTTATTTCGCAGCAAGGGCGAGAACTGATGGAAACAGAACTCCCTAACACCCCTCCCCCCGATTTTCTGCATATTTGAAGTTTACAGGGCTAGAGGCACCTTTCAACATCGATGGTAAGGAATGATAAGAAAGGTTGGCATGAATCTTAGCTAAGGCTAAGATTGAATCAGAGGACAGGCGGACTGAAACTGCGAGCCTTTCTACGCTGCAGTGAGAACAATGTGCGTGAAGAAAACCCAAAACAAGCGATATGCCTGGGGTTGCCAACTTCCAGGTGAGACCTGGAGAATTCCTAGAAATACAAATGATCGTCAGACCACAGAAAAAAGTTCCCCTGGGGAAAAATGGCTGCTTTGGAGAGCGGACTCTGTAGTATTAAGCTGAGCTGATGTCCCAGGCAATGCTCCCTCTAAGCTGTGGAGTCTTGTGAGCAAAAATTCTACTTTGTGAGCTACTAGCATTAAAGCTGTGAGCGAGAAATTTGGCTACTGCAAAAAAAATAGTTTCCTCTGGAGCCATCCTTCCTGAGCTAAGACAAAAATCTGTGAGCTAGAGGCTAAAAAACTGAGCTAGCTCACACTAACTCAGCTTAGAGGGAACACTGGTCCCACACTCTCCAAACGTCACCATCCCCAGATCTTCAGGAGCTGGCAACTCAGGACACAATTTAAGGACTAGCAAGATTTTATTCCAGCATAAGCTTTTGTGTAGACCACTCCTTTGGGGATGCAAAAATGACATTATGGTATTATTTTATCTTAGCATCAGCTTTCAAGCTGTGAGTGGCTCCTCAACAGAGATTTTATGGGGGGCGTGGTGGCGCTTGGTAGAAAATGGCCGCCTGAAACTTCCACTCTAAGGACCCCTTCTCTTTTAATCTTACTGCCAGTCGGCGGACCAATTTTACTGTCCAGTATATGGGGAGAGATGTTGGAACTGTCCTTCAATACACAACTGCAAAAAGGTACAAGTTAAAATAGATTCGACATTGAGCCCCTTTCTATCAGGCCAGCATTGTAGTATCCCGGCTTAAATGGTGCCAACTGAACTGGGGACGGGGAAGGAGGATGCCCCCGTCACAACAACCGAACTCTTGTTTGGCCCTAAATAAATTGGAAAAAACAATACTGGATAGCATGGCGAACATGATGAAACCAATATATGATCAAATAGATTCTATGCAAAAAAAATAACAGAAAATAGAGCCATAGCAGAAAGCGCGATGAACAACACTCTGGTAAATCAAAATGCGATCCAAGACATTCACCATGGGGAAGATGTCATAGCAGAACGTGCCCTAAAGCTTGTTGTGTCCATGAGACAAAATAATCTGAAGATTCGTGGGCTAGATGAGAAGGTGGTGGACTCTGTCGATCTTCCCACTTTCCTCTCAAAATGGCTGTCGCACAAAGTTCCAACTGAGGGTGATACTTTGCTGATAGTAACAAAGGGTCACAGGCTGGGATCTTTAACTACACTTAAAACTAGATCATCCAGAGATATCTTAATGACAGTGCTAGATATGCATTTGAAAAACAAGATCATACAGATCATGAGATGAAAAGGTTATCTTAATTACAAAGGCTTGAAAATTGAGGTGTACCAAGATTTGCTGCCAGAAATACTGGAAAAGAGAAGGGAGCTGAAACCCATCACAGCAAGCCTAACTGAAGTGAATTGCCAGTATAAATGGGTGTCACATTTATTTTGCAACTCTCGCACCAAGGAAAGAGCTACCGTGTCACCTCACTGGAAGAAGGGAGATCCCTACTACGCAAACTAAATCGGGAAGTGCCTATGGATGTATTGTTGCAATCACAGAAGAGAAGACTAGAATCATCATCCTCACCACCAACGGATCTAAATAAGATTGTGTGCTCGGATCCATGACTGTTTGGAAATCTGGAAAACAGTACTTCCTACTTAGAGGAGAACTTTGGCTCAGTTTATGCTGTGTTTTGTGTTCTATCCAGGGGTCTTTTTTTGGGGGGAGCGCACCGGAGCACAGCTCCAGGAGCTCAGTAGCCAAGCCCCGCCCCCAGCTGGCATCCCCGGGAGTCTTTCAGGCAGCCGCATGTCAATTTCAGCTGCATTATATCCTATGGGTCATTGAAGTCAAGGTATATTCTGGGGGCTGGAGGGGAGGGGTTTGAGGGAGAGGCTCCAAACTCACAGGTTAGCTGATGGAGCCTCTCCCTAAGATACCCACCAAGTTTCAAGAACATTGGATCAGGGGGTCCAATTCTATGGCCCCTATTCCCTCCATTGTTCTCTATGGTGGGGGAAAAAGTTACTTTCTTCCCACCATAGAGAACAATGGAGGGAATAGGGGCAACCTGTTTGGGGGCCCATAGAATTGGACACCCTGGTCCAATGTTCTTGAAACTTGGTGGGTATCTTGGGGAGAGGCTCCATCAGCTACCCTGTGAGTTTAGAGCCTCTCCCTCAAACCCCTCCCCTCCAGCCTCCAGAATATACCCTATGTTTTCACCATTGACTTCAATGGCCCATAGGATATAATGGGGCCGAATTGCCGCGGAGTTTCTTTCATTCCCTCCTTTCCTTCTCTCTTTTTCCTCTTTCCCTCCTTCTTCTCTTCTCTCTTTCTTTCCCACCTTCTTCTCTTCTCTTTTTTCCTCCTTTCCCTGTTTCCCTCCTTCTTCCCTCTCTTTCTTTCCCTCCCCTTTCCTTCCCTTTCTTTCCCTCTTTCCTTCCTTCTTTCCTTCTCTCTACTCTCTCTCTTTCCTTCCCTCTTTCCTCCTTCTGTGGCCCAACTCTCATGAGAAGGAGTTTAAACTTTAAACCCCTTCTCTCTTAGCTCACCCACCCAGACCAGCTGGGGAACGGAAGGGGAGGCTTTTGAAGATGCCTCCCCCCCTTTTGCTTCCCCTTCTGACATCACTTCTGGTGATGTCAGGGGGTGTGGCATATGCTAATAGCCTAATAGCTCATTAGCATACCATATGCTAATGAGCTCCTGCAACTGTTTTTCTACAAAAAGACCCCTGGTTCTATCTGTTATCTGATGTCATAATATAATAGAGTTGTTATGTAGTAATTTTTTTAATATAGCTTTATAAAAATGAGGTGTTGCTACTGTTTTAAATATATGCTTTTAGTACTTGAATATGCCTCTGCAAAATATCATAAAGATTTCGTTAGTTTGGGATAATGTTGGAATTATAAGGTTTTTCTATTACTGGAAATAAGTTAGTTTTTAAAAATAGGTTGGATTATAAGTTTTGTGGAAGGTTATTGTTCTGAATAGGAGGAGGGGTCCTGGAGGGGTGCCTAGTTTTTAGCTCCATTAGATTACTGAGTTACCCTAAGTTTAAGCTGGGTTTTACAACACCCAGCCTCCTGTAGCTTATTTAATAGCTACAGGTGCAAGGGAAACATATTAAATCATTTAAGAGCATATTTATACAAATAACATTTTTTCTTTTTTTTCTTTTTCATAAATAATACTAATAAACTAATCTGTGATTTTCTTATATTGTACTATTTTTATACAGACTTTCCTAATTAATTAACTATAATAATTTAAATTTATAAGGTGCATAAGAGTCTATATAAGGCATTTGGCTTCTAACACGTCATTCTTAACAGCTTAAGCATCCCACAGCTCTTCTGAACAGGTTTGGTGTTATCTTAGGTGCTTAGTTATACTGAAAAGAAAATTTATATATTTGTAAAATACTTTTGGAAATCAAAGCTTTGCACTATATCAGTTTGAGTAACATTTAGTTTACATGTTAGTAATTGGAACAGTAACCGCCTCTGTGTAATACTACTATCATTATAGGCAAGTAATTACTCAGGGATCTATATATTTCTACATTCTCATAATATCAACTTATCTTAATTATTTCTGTGCTTGAGTAAAAGGGAATTATTTTCTGGTTCTTGCTTCTGTTTAATTTGTTGATTATACCTATTTCTTCTTCTTTTTTCCTCTTCCAGTGCCCACTGAGAGGATACATTCCGATATTAGGCATTGTTGCTTGAATAAACATCTAGGCAGTAACGTAGATATCTAAGGTTGTAGTTAGAAATCTCCCCATAATACCTGCACTACTGTAAGTTACTTCTTATATTATTAACTAATCTACATATTTTTAATAGCTGGTATCTATACTAAACCTCACAGAATACAACAATCAGCATGACTTTTAATGAGGTAAAAATAGTATCTTCCAATGTTGAAGAACTTGAACAACTTGATTAAGAAAAAACGTGTTCTGTCACAGTTAACAAAACATCATGCTGATATAGCTCTTCTTCAGGAAACGGATCTCAAAAAATCCATTTTTAAAACACCCATATTTCCACAACAATATATGGCCTCAGGAACCTCAAAATCAAGAGGTGTTGCAATACTGATAGCAAAGAATACCAAATTCTTATTTATTTCTTCTAAAAGAGATACCCAAGGTAGATTTTTATTTGTGAAGGGACTCCTTGACAATAAACCAATCACGATAGTCATAATGTATGCACCAAATGAAGGTCAACTAGTTTTCATAAAAGACACAGTGTCCAAATTAAAATAATTTTTGGATGGTAATTTAATTTTAGGAGGTGACTTCAACCTCTTAGTGGACAAACAGCTAGACAGATCTCATTTTAAAACCAAATCAAATAAGAAAAGTCAGAGATATACAGGACTGGGGGAAATATTTCAGACCAATGACCTCCTTTATCTGGTGTATAAAGAATCCGACAGTAAAGGATTATACTTATTTTTCAGCCCGTCATGAGGTCCATACAAGGATTGATTTTATTCTGATCTCGTCTTCACTGCAAGACAGAGTGCTCTCTACATCAATCGAGCCATCACACTGGTCAGATCACACTTGGCTGTCATGCACCTTACTCCCAAGTGATCAAATAAAGAAAAGTATACAATGGTCCTTAAATACGTCTTTATTGGCTGATCCTATAATTTGTCAAGAAATAGAGCAAGATATAAAACAATACATTAAAGAAAATGCACAGGAAGGGATTTTCTCAACCACCTGTTGGGATGCTATCAAACCGGTACTCAGAGGGAAATTGATCTCCAATACTTCTGACCTGAAAAAACAAAGACAACAAAGAGAATTAGAGCTATCAGAACAAATTAAAACACTTGAACAAAAACATAATCTGCCAGTAAAAAAGTTCACAAAAGTCTCTTAGCAGCACGAAGAGAACTAACATTATTAGAAACAGCTAAAATTAGGAAACAATTAATTTTTACTGAATAAAAATACTGGTTTAGATCTCCAAAGCCTTTAAAACTCTTAGCACATAAAGTTAAAACACAGATAATTCCCAATAGAATATCAGCTGTTAAAAACAAAAAGGGAGAGGTTCTTAATCAAACAGACTCCATAGCCAAGGAATTTGAAGAATTTTACAAAAAATTGTATTCCTCCACAAACCCAAACCAATCACACATTGATTTCTTTTTGCAAAAACAAGGGGATCTCCCTAAATTGTAGGAATGTCATAAATTGTTGCTTGAAGAACCATTCACAGAAATTGAAATTCTAGAAACAATCAAAACACTGAAAAGTGCAAAATCCCCAGGCCTCGATGGGTATCCATTGGATTTTTATAAAAGTTTTGCAAAGATATTAGCAGGACCTCTCACAGCAGCATGTAACAAAGTGCTCTTAACAGGCCGTATTCCTCCTTCGTGGCAGGATGCCCAAACTGTAGTAATTCATAAGAAAGGGAAAGACCCTTTAAACCCAGAATCCTATCACCCTATTTCCCTTCTTAATCAAGATTTTAAGATACTAACTGCAACCCTGGCTAAAAGGATTAATAAATTTATTTCAGAGTATATAAATGCAGATTAGGTAGGTTTCATCCTGGGGAGAGATTTAGCAGACAATACAATTAAAACTATAGCACTTATTAATCATTGCCAAACAACTGACCAGGCTGCTTTATTTTTATCACTTGATGTCGAAAAAGCGTTCGACTCGGTTGAATTCTCTTACCTATTTTCAGTTCTTGATAAAATGGGATTTGGACACAGATTCCTTAACACAATTAAAACGCTTTATGCCTCACCGAAAACAAAAATCAAAATAAATGGAACCTGCACAAATCCCATATTGTTACAATGGGGCACCTGGCAAGGCTGTCCCTTATCACCTTTATTGTTTGCGCTGGCAGTTGAACCATTAGCCAATGCGATTAGGAACAGTATTGAAATAATTGGTCTTAAAATAAAATCAAAAGAATATAAGTTATCGTTATTTGCTGACAATGTGATCCTTTATTTGACGAAGCCCACAGAATCCCTCCCAGTTCTTAATATTTTACTGGAGCAGTTTGGTAAATTGTCAGGATTGAAAATCAATGATATGAAATCACAACTTATGGCTTTTAAGCTTGCACAAAAAGCAATAACCTTCATCAAAAAGAACTTCAAATTTCAATGGGTTCCTAAATATATAGAATACCTTGGCCTTAAAATACCGTTACATCAATCTGAGTTGCTATCATTAAATCATCATGCAATGCACGCTGAATTGTTGAATACAATCAGCAACTGGAATAAGCTGAATATAAATTGGATGGAAAGGTTTAATCTAATTAAATCTTTTATATTACCCAAGTTAATATTTCTATTTAGAACAGTCCCCCTAGCTATTTCAAAACTTGGCAAGCCACTCTACAAAATTTTTTATGGAACAAGAAAAAGCCCAGAATAGGCTTTGCAATCCTAAAAACCAGAGCCTTAGGAAGATATGCCTTACCAGACCTGATGCTATACAATAGAGTGATTTTAATGGCTACCGCAGTTAAAATACTACATATAGAGTTGAAACCTACCTGGGTAGAGATATGTGATGACCTCCTACATCCACAAACGCTAGCAGATTTGTTATGGGCTCCCGAGCATCTACCTCAGGAAATGTTACATAAACCAGAGGTGGTACTCCCATCTATCCTAACCTAGAAAAAACACACAAAAACACTGTTACCCAAAATCTCACGTTATTCCACCTATTTACACCAGCAGTGGTTTAGATCAGGCACGAATCCATCACTTGTAGAAAGATGGAGACAAAAAAAAATGTCCCGCATTGCAGATGTCATTAAAAAAGCAGGCATTGCTACCAAAGCTGAATTGGAGCATAAATTGGGATTAGCTATACCTCAGTTTTTTTATTTTAAATGGAGTCATTTTTTGAATACAATTAAAGCTACCTCTTTGATCACACGTCCACTGTCTGAGGTTGAACTGTTGATTCGTGATCCAGATGCACAAAGTAAAGGACTAATATCAAAATTCTATTCAATACTGATTCATCAATCATGTGATAAATTATTACCTTACCAAAAAGCATGGCAGAGGGATTGCAAGACATCCCTGAATGAAGATATATGGAAAAGGTTTTGGAGCTCCACCAGCTTTAAAACCAAATCTATAATGGTGCAGTTCCAGAACCTGAAGATAATGACAAAATGGTATGCAACACCTAAAAAATTTCTTACATGTCACCTACTCAGTCGTCACAGTGCTGGAAAAAATGCTTCCAAGTGGGAGATTTCTCCCATTGCTGGTGGAAATGTGAAAAAGTACAGACATTTTGGAGGGAAGTATTAAAAATTATTCAAAAGATCACCAAGATACAAGTACCCTTTGAACCAGAAGTTTTATTTTTAAACACTTGGCCAAAAGAATTTTCTGGCAGACCACACAAAGATACTATCAAAGTCATGTTGGATGCTGCAAAAACAATGATAGCATCCTTTTGGAAAGATGTTCGAGCACCAGCGTTAGACAACTGATACCGCAAATTATGGAACCACTATCTTATGGATGCAGTTACTAACAAATTGTCTTATATTTCTCAAGACTCAACCCAATTGACTTTCATAGGAAAATGGTATCCAATCTTAGACTACTCAACAACAATTTGTATCCTCTCAGTGGTCTCAATTCCATAAATGGATCTGAAATATTGGTTATATTTCTTTTGGTTCCTTCTACTGCTTTGGTTCTTTATCGTGTCTATATTCCATCTTTAAGTTGGTGGCCTCAGTGCTCAAATATGATGAATAGGAAAGTCTGCATTTAAAATTATTAGGATGGAGTAAATGTTATGTCGAAATTAGTTTTTAGTTTACAGTAATATGGTTGCTTTATACTTGTATTTTCTGTATTTACACTTGTAAGAATTGTTATAATTTTGAATTGTTAATATGTTGATATATTGTTGCAAGCAGCCTATTGCATTTGAGGCAAGGTGTCGGAGAAACTCTATTCAAGTGTTTTCTCTGTTCAAGCAGCTGTTTCTCATAACACACTTCCCAGGCTTATCTCCGCAATAAAACTTGACGCTTCAGGAGAGGCCGTAGGAGTGAGATTAGAGTTCAAATATTCAGGAGCGGGCAGCCCAAAGATATAAACAGCAATATCTACTGAAGGTAAATTACAAAGACATAAGGAGCAAAGTGGGAGTAAATAAAAATAAAGTAACTTGCGGAGCGTTGTTAATCAGTGCTGCAGCCTTGGCGCCATCTTGAACCGGTCTCGACCAAGTCCTATGAGGGTTACAACAGCTCACAAGAATACAACAACAGTATAACAGCTATTTTACCTTAAGGAAACATACTCCTGCAGCCTTCTCATAAGTAAGATGGATTCAACAAAAGGAAGTAAGAGAGCCCGAGACTTAGAAGATATAACTCCTCTTCCAGCAAATAAACAGAAGAAGATAAAGGATTACTTTGTAACTAAGGAAACCAGGGAAACCCTAGTTTTTAATATTACTATTTCAAACAGATATGCTCCTCTTGACCCTGCCACTACTCTGGAGTATAATTCAGACACTCCTCCTGATTCAGCAACTACTCCAGAGTACAATTCGGATACTCAAATGTTACAGCAATTGTCTATGAAAGCAGGGCTGCCTGACAACTTAGGGGAAGATTTATGTATGTTAACTGCGGAGACAGTCAAATGTATATTTGAGGCATTACGTGGAATAAGAAGCAACCTTGAAGGGCTTACCAAATTGGTAGCTAAATTAGTGAGCTCAGCAGTACTCCCAAGTGTGGTCGACGGTGCAGCTGATGTTTTACACTCAGGTACTACTCTAAAACAGGACAGCACAGGATAAAAGCTAACAAAAGATGACAGCGCAGGACAAAAGCTAACCTGTAGCAAGAGATTTTACAACTTGACTTTGCAAGCTCACAAGGTCTGTATTACAGTGAGCTACTTCAAGGGTATGATGCCCAATTGGAAGTCTGTAAAACAGACTGTTTTTCATCTGTGATCCCTTTTCCCAGAATACTATGATGCAGTCGACTTACTCTCTTTAGAAGTACTACCTAGTACATACCAAGTACAGAGACTGCTGCTGAACTTTAAGACCCCCAAAATGCCCACACTGATTCTGAAACATAGGAGCTATTTGTTGTCAAAAGGAATTCTACTAACTAGGGTTTTTGTTAACACTATCATCACTCCCTTGCTTCCTAAAGAAAAGCACACAAGATCTACAGTGTCTGACAAAAGGGCTTATGTCCATAAGTTACCATCTTCAAGTGTTGATATGCACCTTAAAAGTAACTCAACTGGAACACCCATGGACATTGATAATAATAGAAGCTGCTCTTATTTGGAAAATTCAATTGAAGGGGACTTAATCAAATCCTTTCCAAAAATGCCTGAAGAAGAACAAACAGACATTATATCACGATTGGACTGGCTAAAAACTGAACTTTGGAAAGCAAAAGAAAATGAGACATCTCAAAGACTGCCCTTTGCCACAGAAACTGATAATGTGGCACCAAATCCAAATGCTGCAGTTGAAATCCCCGTAGTCAGACAACTAGAGGGAAATCATAAAGACAACCATGGACAGCATCCCAGCAAGCCAATTGGTGGTCAAAGGGCACCTGGTGGGCCACCCAAAAATGGATGTATATTTTTAGATCCCGAGGGTAACCTAAACGAGATAGCACATGAAGTTTGACAACTACAGTTTTTGTCTTGGAATCTTGGGGGTGGCGAAATAAGCTCCATGATCTGGATTTTCTAGATTTCCTGCAAGGGTATCATATAATTCTTCTCCAGGAAACCTGGAGTCAGGATCAAGAACAGCTTTTTATTAAGGGTTACAGGACCTTACAAGTCCCCGCAGTTAAATCCCATTCAAAAGGTCGGGGTTCTGGAGGTTTGGCAATTTTTATAACAGTAGATCTAGATGTTGAATTGCAAGTATTGGAAAACAGTTGTCCTAGTAATGTTCAAATTTTACTAATCAAAGGTCTTAATTTTGGTAATCTTATATGTATTAATGTGTATATACCTCCAAATAACTCTAAGTATAAGCCTAATGGAAGTCCCTGGGATACTCTGGGAGCCTCCATTGAAGTCTTAACCTCTCAGTTTCCCAATTCACATTTTATATTAGGTGGTGACTTCAATGCCAGAATTGGATCAGGTGCCTTAGACACAAGAGCCAGTACAAACTCTCTAATTGCCGCTCACACGTCCCTATTGGACCGTTCTTCTAGGGACAAGGTTATTAACAAATCCGGTCTTAAGTTCTTGGAATTGCTCTCATGGGCTAACCAACATGTCCTAAATGGTACTTATTTGGATGTATCCAGTGGCTCTTTTACTTATTTGTCAACTTTACGGGGCAGTACAATTGATTATTTTCCTATACCATCTACTTTATTGAATTTTGTAGACAGGTTTGAGGTTGTTGATAGCCCTTTAAGTGACCATTGCCCATTAAGACTTATACTTAATCTCAATGATAATATTTTTTTGAAACCAGTGCCAGAATTTGCAGAAGGTACAATCCCAGGCTATAGGAGACTTAGATGGTCAGAGCAATTAAATACTAAATTAGCCCGAACTCTTGCTAATCCTGTGATGGAGTCTATGAAGTCAGCTCTTTTTCTGCCAGGTAATGATGTTTTTAAAACTTTTCAAGCCATAAACGATTACCTTAAAACCTTTTTTATCAATAGCAGGCCAATCAACCCCTTATCTAATGGCAGTAACAGTTGGTATGACCAGGAATGTAAGGTGACAAAAAAAGAGCTAACGTTTCTGATGAGACTGGTAAGACGGAATAATTATGACTATTTGATGCCTCACCTCCTGAAACTTAGGTCTGATTATAAAAACTTAATCAAATCAAAGAAAAGGGACAATGCCAAATCATTATGGAATGAACTTGAACTGGCTGTCTCAAGGAAAGATGAAGCACGCTTCTGGGATATTGTATCCAGTGGTATAAACAGCTCCTCCCGGCAGGTAGCGGCACATATTCCTCCCAAAACTTGGGTACAGCATTTTAGTAAGGTCTTTGGGTTTTGTGCACCTTCTGTCCCTGTAGATACATCCCTGTCTCAGAGATCCACCTTAGGTATCTCAGACCTCCCTGAATGGGCCCCAGTTTCGGAGAGGGAGATCAAAGGTATAATTAACTCATTGACTTCAGGAAAATCACCTGGGGAAGACTTGATCCCGTCAGATTTTTATAAAGCTTTTCCCACATGGTGGTCATCTGTGCTAGCCTCAGTTTTTACACAAATTAATGGCACAGGTTTAATTCCTTCTGGTTGGAAGCTAAGTATTATTGTACCCATTCATAAGAAAGGGGACAAAACAGATCCACAGAACTACAGACCAATAAGCCTGATAGATATAGCAGCAAAGGTTTATAGTAAATACCTGTTGTTTAAGCTGGATGACTGGATCTTTGAGAACCACATCATCCACCCCCATCAAGCAGGGTTTAGGAAAGGTTTTGCCACCATTGACCATTGCCTTACTCTTCATCAGTTGGCCTATGCAAGCTTAAAAGGCCCCACAAAGTCTTTATACGTGTCATTTGTGGACTTGGCCACCGCGTTCAACTCCATTGATAGGAATAGACTATGGCAAAGACTGGTAGAACTGAATATTGATAAACGGTTGTTATTCCTGTTACGTGAGCTGCACACAGATATTAGTGCCCAAATTAGAGTTGGAATGTCAGGGTCCCTAACTAACAAAATCCCAGTTCATAAAGGAGTGAAGCAGGGGTGTGTGTTGGCACCTCTATTGTTTAACTTATATATAAACAATATTGTTGACAGGTTATCAGGCCCGCAATTCTTTCCACCTACCCGTGGGAAGCATAAAATTTCAATTTTACTTTATGCAGACGACATGGCCCTAATATCACTTACAAAAATTGGGTTGAGAAGATTATTGCAGCAACTAGGTTTATACTGTAAGGAAGAGGCCCCTAATATTAACTTTGAAAAAACCAAAGTGATGGTCTTTAGAAAAAGGGCTCAAATATCCTCCTGGAGCATACTTGGCAATTCAATAAATCAGAGTAGTACCTTTAAGTATTTAGGGATTACGTTTAGAGAGAATCTGAACTGGAATGCTCACATTGCCATAGTAAAAGCATCTGCGACAAGGATTGTGGGTTCCATTCTGAGGTTTTATTATACCAAGGGAGGTTTTCTTATTGATCCTGTTATAAAACTATTTAAAAGTAAGGTCATCCCCCACCTTCTGTATGGTGCTGAGGTTTGGGGATGGAAAGAGGATATACTCACTAGCATTGAAACAATTCAAAATCAGTTTTTAAGGTGAATCTTTGCTCTTCCCAAGGGAACACCAGTTGTGAGAGCAGAAACTGGTCTGCCTTCCTTAAGGGCGTGGGTGCATCTTGTGGTTCTAAAAGCTTGGAAGAAAATCAGAGTTGCTGGCACCGACTCTTTTAGCCAACTAGCCTTTAACTCAATGCTATCTACAGACTTAGATCGTGCCTGCTTTCTTAATAACTTACTATTGAGATATTCCATTCCCAACGACCTTCTTAGTTCTTCAACAAACAATTCAGAACTTAGAGACGGTATTTAAGCAGGATGTTCTGTTAGACAGACAGTTAATTCTAAATTCACAGTCTGCTACCTGGTTTAAATCATTTAAGAATGACCATTTTAGATCACCCTACCTGGTTAATATAGATAATCATAACCTCAGAGCAGCTTTTACATCTCTGCGTTTTGAATCAGTGCCTACGGCCGTATTAGCTGGCCGCTATAGTAGAACACCCAAGGAACAGCGTCTATGTATTTGTGGTTCTTCTGCTATTGAGGATCTTTCCCATTATATCCTTGAATGCTCTTTGTATATCTAACCTAGGGTAAATTTTCTCTCTGGTATTTTATCAGTTTTAAGCTTTTTCTCAGTCCCTGAGAAGACTGTATTTTTGTTAGCTGATTCTAATGCTGATATATCCTATAGAATGGCTTTATTTGCCTTGGCTGCAAAGAAGATACGGGCCAATGCTGTTCTTACAGGAACTAGTTAACACTGATTTTAGTGGGTATGCTGTGTTTCACTTAACTGTTCATATCTTCGGTTTTATACCTTTTAAATATTTTATACCTTTTAAATATTTTAGACTATACTCAATTTTACACAATTTCCTATGTTTATAGTATTTTTCTCTGTTGTTATTTTTGGATTGTAATGGCCCATGGCTAAATACAATAAACTTTTCTTCTTCATAGGAATTGTTAATATGAATAAAAATTATAATTAAAAAAACCAAACAGATTTTATGTAGGAGGTATGGGACAAAACTTCCTCAACCAGTAGTGTCAAAGGGCCATGAAAAACGAGAAGTAAATCTATTTAAAACAAAAGACTATTAACTGGATACACTAAGCTAATTAAAGGACCCAGGCATGCTGGAATTGCTGTACAGTGAGAATTCACTATCTGAAAAAAATGGTCTTTAGTTCACAAAAACTGTTGTTGGAGTAAACTTTAGTTAGGTGTGAAGGTGCTACCTGTTTGTTTTAGCTGCAACAGACTATTCTGTAAGCTTAACATGAGTGGAGAAGGTAGCCAGCAAAATAAAACAAACATCCAGTGGCAACTTAAAGACTATCTGGCAGCTCATAATGAAATAATTGTTGTTAGTCTTTAAGATGCCTTGTGGACTTGTGTTTCATGTTGCAGTCCTAATTACATTTTTATGGGGAGTATGCCCCATTAAATAAAACAGGATTTACTGCCAAGGTTTTTTTTTTATTGCATGTTATTTACTTTATTTCTTGTCCACTTTTCTTTTTGAGGCTCAGAGTGGATTACAGAGCTTTAAAAGACAATGCAAAAGACAGTATAATGATATAATGAATGAAGCAATAAAACATGCATAAGACCCAGTTGTGTTGTAATGCCAATTCACTTCTCTTTTGAAAATGTTAACCTACAGACTGCAGCCACCCACTCACCCCTTTTCACATCTAGCCTGATGAAGAGTTTTGATGAATTCAAAAGGTTTTTCTGGCCTTTGTGTCTTTTTCAGTTGGTCTTAATAAAGATGCTTTTGCTTGCTTTGATTTTTGGATGTATTTAGGAATATGTCTTAAACTGCAACAAATTATACTAAGGTGACAATAAACCTCCAGTCCCAGGAAAGGGGGAGTATTTGATGTACTGGGAATAAAACCTACATATGGAAGCAGCCTCAGGCAGACCCAGGCTGAAATCCTTATTACACCATGGAAGCTCATTGGGTGACCTTGGGGTCAATCACTTTCTCAGCTGCCGACTCCTGACATGGCCAGGGTCCCTGTCCTTACCTGGCTGAGGCTCCTCCTCCACCACGGTCTCATCGTCGGGGTCATCAGGGTCCTCCAGGGTGTCTACATGGGGGAGAGGGGGGCAGGCTGCAGCTGCTTTCCTGGGGGGGGCATGGGGCCTGCCCTGGTGTGGCCACCGTCGCCTCTGTGGGCACCCATTCCATCTGCCTGTGTGTGTGGGGTGAGGCCCGTACATGGCAGGTTTTGCCACTGCCCAAGGGGGTGCTGGCCTCCCCACACCCTCTTCGCCAGCAGAGGTGGGTAGACTAGGCAGGGGCGGATGACAGTTGACTTCAACCCCACCACTCGCTTGGGGTCTCCAACTGGCTGGTAACCTCCTTTCCCTTCCCCTGTCCTCCCCACAACAGACACCCTGTGAGCAATGATCTCTCTATGCTGCAGAGTCCTGTGAGCCAACCTTCTGCTTTCTGCGCTACTGCCATTACAGGTGTGCAGAATACAGTATTGTGGCCTGGGGCCCTAATTCCTGCGGCAGGACACGAATCTGTGCGTTGCAGGCTATGACGCTGTGAGCCGCTCAGGGGAAAACCTGCCTGTGCGGTGGGGAGGGCCAGGAGACCTCTGACACAAACCACCCTTTGCCACGGACAGCGGTGCCAGAGCTTGTAACTGACACAAGGGCATGTCGACAGGTCCAAGGGGAGGTGTGCAGACTCAAACTGGGTTCCCCCAGACTGCAGGCCGCACACTGCACTACTACAGCAACCCACACATGCACTATGTGGTTGGTGGCAGGACCTGTGTGACGTGAGACATGCCTGGCCCAGGGTTCCTGGAGCACATCATGGACTCTGCCCCCACCACCAGCGTCCGCACATTGCGACTGCGTCATGACGTGTGGGTATCACAGCTTCTGGGTGGGCAGGGACCTGTGCTGAGTACTCCTCACTTACCTGGCACCAGCACCTCTGGTGCTTGCTCCTCCTCCTCCTCTGGCTCCAGGCTGAGGTGGAACCCTTCCTCTGGGGCTGCTGCTGAGTGGCTCTGTCCAGCCTCTGGTGAGCTGTGGCTGGGTGGGCGGGTCTGCAGGGGGAGGCTGTTTCAACATGTATTTATATTTAAGATTTTTGGCTCCAATGTGCATCACTTTGCACTTGGCCACATTGAACACCATTTGCCATGTTGATGCCCACTCACCCATCCTCGACTGATCCCTTTGGAGTGCCTCACAACCCTCCCTGGTTCTTACCACCCTGAACAACTTTGTGTCATCTGCAAATTGAGCCACTTCACTGCTTACTCCCAATTCTAAATGGTTAATAAACAAGTTAAAAAGCATCGGACCGAGCCAGTTTTTGATCCACAAGAGGACTTGTCCTTTTATCCCATGACTATTGAGCTTACTTAGGAGCCTTTGATGAGGAACTGTATCAAAAGCTTTCTGGAAGTCAAGGTAAACAACATCTATTGGGTCTCCCTTGTCCACATGTTTGTTGATGGGGTCTGAACTGGCAGAGACTGACCAAGAGAGAGATCTTGGAGTCGTAGTAGATAACTCAATGAAAATGTCTAGACAGTGTGTAACTGCAATAAAGAAGGGCAACGCTATGCTGGGGATTATTAGGAAGGGAACTGAAAACAAATCAGCCAGTATCATCATGCCCCTGTATAAATCATTGGTGCAACCTCATTTGGAATATTGTGTACAGCAGCGTTTTTCAACCACTGTGCCGCGGCATACTAGTGTGCCGTGAGATATTGTCTGGTGTGCCGTGGGAAAAATTCCAATTTCATCCGTAACATGCAGCTTCGGCTCACAGAGTTAAATTTTTTTAACATTTTCTAATGGTGGTGTGCCTCGTGATTTTTTTCATGAAAAAAGTGTGCCTTTGCACAAAAAGGGTTGAAAAACACTGGTGTACAGTTCTGGTTGCCACACCTCAAAAAGGATATTATAGCATTGGAAAAAGTGCAGAGAAGGGCAATTAGAATGATAAAAGGGTTGGAGCACTTTCCCTATGAAGAAAGGTTAAAACGCTTGGGGCTCTTTAGCTTGGAGAAACGATGGCTGAGGGGTGACATGATCGAAGTTTATAAGATTATGCATGGGATAGAGCAGGTAGAGAAAGAAGTACTTTCTCCCTTTCTCACAAAACAAGAACTCGTGGGTAATCAATGAAATTGTTGAGCAGTTGGGTTAGAACAGATAAAAGGAAGTACTTCTTTACCCAAAGAGTGATTAACATATGGAATTCACTGCCACAGGAGGTGGTGGCAGCTGCAAGCATGGACAGTTTCAAGAGGGAATTAGATAAACATATGGAGCAGAGGTCCATCAGTAGCTATTAGTCACAAAGTATAGATAGGAACTCTCAGTCTGGGGCAGGTGATGCACTCTATTCTTGGTGCTGGAGAAGGCAGCAGTGGGAGGGCTTCTAGTGTCCTGGCCCCACTGTTGGACCTCCTGATGGCACCTGGTATTTTTGGCCACTGTGTGACAGAGTGTTGGACTAGATGGGCCATTGGCCTGATTCAACATTGGCTTTTCTTATGATTCTCACATTATTTCTCATTTGCCTTTTTAGTAAAAAACCAGATTGATCTTGGTGGATTACTGTGTTTAGCACCTTCTTAAGTTAACTTGCTAATACAGAGGCATAAATCTTATAACCCGCGTTAAGCAGTGAGATTGGCCAGTAATTTTTAATTTCTTTTTCCTCTGTACCTGGTTTATGTATTAACATAATCAGTGCTTAGTTCCATAACTCTGGTAATTTCTTCTGTATATTTTGGATAGTCATCTTCAATGGTAGTACAATTTGTTCTTCAAATATCTGATAAAATTCTGCAGGTAGCCCATCTGATCCTGGAGTTTTCTTTTGCTTTTGATTTTTAATGGCTTCAGTCATCTCTGCGAAGGTGATTGGTTCATCTAATATTTTCTTTTGATCTTCAGTAAATTCTTCTTGATTGTATTTTTTGTACAAATTCCTTAATCTACTCTTGTTTGGAGTTCTGTTCTTGATATAATTTGCTATAAAATCTTTCGGCTATCTTTTTTATTTCTCTGTGCGTATTCTCCTGTCCATCTTGTTCACTTTCCAGAATTTTTATGTGCTTTTTGTCTGCTCATTTACATAATTTATAGGCCAACCATTTAGTAGGTTTATTAGCATTTTCAAAAAAGTTTTGTTTTGCAAACATTATTTTCTTTGCAATTTCTTGTGTTAACATACAATTTAGTTGATGTTGCAGGTTTTTAATCTTTAATCTTATAAGAGTTGGTGGAGTTTCTGAGAGCATTTTTCCTTCTTTTTAAATTTATTCTTCAATCTATGTGTATTTCTGTTTCCTTTTTTTCTTTACCAATACATTTTGTCAAATAAACCATCCCTTCACAAAGGCTTTGAAAGCATCCCAAATTATGTCCTGTGGAGATTCTGGTTGTTTATTTTTAAAAAATTCTTGACATTCTTTTTTAGATCTGGCAATGAATTCTGAGTCTTTTAATAACCATAGATTCATTGTCCATCTTTTTTTCTTGGTGTGTCCTGTAAAATCAAAAGTAACAGATTATGATCAGCATATGTCAAAGGCAGAATTTCTACTTCCACAATATCATTAACCATATTGGCTGATATCCAGGCCATATCCAATCTAGACTTGTGCCTTGTAGGAAAAAAATGTATATTCTTTTTTGTTCAAATTTCAGATTCTCCATGAGTCCACTAATGTGTGCTCTTCCACTAATTGCAAAAAAGCCTCTGGTAGTTCATTACCTTTTTTTTGTTTTGCCGTTTGCCTCTTCCTATTCACATTTTTATCAAATACTGCATTATAGTCTCCAATGATACATATTTCCTCATAACTTTGCTTTGCAATAATAGCCTGTAAATCTTGGGGGGAAATTTCCTGCTATTGATTCAGAGTGTAAATATTGACAATCATTGTTTCTTTGGCTTGCCTCTGTATTTTCACAATTATTACTCTTCCATCTTCTGATTCATACATTATTTCTGGATGTAAGTATTCCTTCACATATGTAGTCACACCTCTTTTCTTATTATTTTTATCCACGGATATGAAGGATTTCCCAAGTTTGTTAACTTCTAAATACTTTTTATCTGATTGTTCTTGTGTTTCTTGTAGACAGACTACATCTGCTTGGATCTTTTTAATTTGTTGAAATACTTGTTTTCTCTTCTGCGAGGCGTTCAGACCATTAACATTTATGGAGATTATATTTATCTTATTTGTATCCATCTTTGTGCGGTTTTTTGTGTTGAGTCCCAGTTCTATTCTTATCTTGTAATCTAGTTACTATGCTCCATGGTAGAGTCTTATCTTTTTTCTCAGGGCTTTGTGGTTTGAGTCCTTTTGCGCCTTTATCCTGCTGATCATCTTCCTCATCCTTTTCTTCTTCTCTTTGCTCCTCTGCTTCCTCTTCTTCTCCTTTAGCTCCCAAATCTTCTGCATATTTTTTTAGGAAATATTCCACTTTGAAAATTGAATTTATTCTGAATCTTTTCCCCTCTACAGTAAAGTACAGTAATAACCATCTGTATGTTATACCATTCTTTCTCAGCAAGCTTGTGAGCTGGTTATAGTTTCTCCTTTTTTCTCTGACTCTCCATGGAATCTCTTTGAGGATTGTTATTTCTGTCTCCTCCTTCAATACCTTTTTGCTTGCAATTTTCAATATCATCTCTCTCATTGCTTTTTTATGGAATCTCACATGAATCTCCCTGGGCACTTTATTTTGCCTTGCATAAGCTGAATTCATTCTATAAGACACATCTATTTCACCTGCAATATCCTGGGCACTCTCTTCTTCCAAATATGTTGTCAGTATTTGGATCGTTTCCTCTTTAACATCTTCCTCTGGCTTTTCTGGGATGTTCTGGAATCTCAGAATAAACAATGCTCTGTCTAGCTCCAACCTAATTAGAGAATCTTCTAGGAGGTCTTGCTTGACCTCCAACAGTTGACTTCTTTGGTCTAGCTCCTCTGATTTCTCCTGTAGTTGGGTAGTAGATTTCTTCAGTGTGGTAATTTGTTGTGCATTTTCAACAATTTGTTGTTTAAATTCTTGGGTTTGTGCCATTACTTGCTGAGCCAAAGTATCACACTTTGCTTGTAAAAGTTCCACTTGCTGAGCCAGAACATCAAGTTTTGTTTGTAATGGTTCCACCACAATTAGCAATGCATTACATATTGCCTGGGGGATTGCAGTCTCTATTGCTTTGTTGACAGCCTCCTTAATCATATTTTGCATTTCCTGATCTTGCATCTTTGATAAATTAGAGGCTGTGGATTTTATAACACCTGGAGAAGGCCTTGTTGAACCCAAGGACACTTTCCATTCACCATTCACACTTTCAAAGCCTTCTCCACCCCCCCTTTTTTCTTTTTCCAATATCACTAATATTAATAGTACAACAGTGTTTACTCTACTTAGAACCCAATGTTCCCAAACAATTGACCATGATGTTAGTTCCCAAACCCAATCTCAAGAGGTCTCCTTATATTATTCAGCAGTCTAAACATCCAACATTCACAGGCTATATTTTAACAAAGATAATTTCAAGCCACACTTTACCACCATCAGCAGACCTTTTTCTTATGTCTTTTATATATATATAACAGAGATTTCAATGCAGTTTGGGATTGGAAAATGGACAGGAAGACCCATACCACAAATACATTTTCAGGGAATGCATTACCCAAGGAGTTTTTGCAACTAGCTGAAGAGCATAGCTTGGTGGATGCATGGAGAATAAGAAACCCCGGGAAATTAGATTACACGTTTTACTCGGCTAGGCCCAACTCATGGTTGAGAATTGACATGGTCTGGATCTCAACCTCATTGGTACCAGATATAATGGATGTTGAAATACTTCCCAATACTTTCGCAGATCATAGCCCATTAATCTTATCCTTTCGAGATAGACCCAGGAGGATGAGGTGGAGATTAAATAAGAATTTATTAAGGAATAAGAACTTTGACAAAAAAACAGAAGAAATCAAGGTATTTTTTGAAAGGAATATTCAGCCAGAAACACCTATAGATACACTTTGGGAAACATTTAAAGCCTATTTAAGAGGTTGGTTTATTAGTCAAGAAGCATGGGTTAGGAAACAAAGGAAAAAGCAATATGAGGACTTGACGAACCTAATACAGAAGGAAGAGAATAAATTGAAAAAGATAAAGGTAAACTCAGAAAAATCAGTCATAAACCTGAAATTGTTGCACCACCAAATGAATCTTATATTATCTCAGGAAATAGCGAAGAACATAGAACATGTAAGACAATATTATTTCGAGAATGCCAACAAGCCAACAAGGTGGCTGGCATACAAACTTAGGAAAGACGAGGAGAAAAAATAATTAAATCATTAAGAAACGGGAAGGGAGAAGAGAAAGGTAATATAATTGAAATGAAAAAAATAGTGGAAAAATTCTATTCAAGCTTATATCAACAAAGAGAACAGGATAAAAAGTTGATATCACAATACTTGGATAGCAAGAATACCAAGAAGTTCAGTGAAGAACAAAAACGATTTTTGAACGAACCGATTACTATTTGTGAAATTACTGAGGCAATCAAGAAACAGAAGAAAAACAAGTCTCCGGGTCCTGATGGGATTCCAATTGAAATTTATCAAAGATATTCAGACCAACTAGTCTTAATACTTAAACAGTTATTTCAAAAAATACCAGAAATTCAGAGACTCCCAGAATCATGGAATCACGCTTTAATAGCTTTGATCCACAAGGCGGGAACAGATGATAAAGAAATCAAGAACTACAGATCAATCTCGCTCTTAAATGCCGATTATAAGATCTTTGCGTCAGTCATAGCAGCAAGATTCAAAAAAATTTTGGCGCAGGTGATACATCAAGATCAGGCCGGTTTTCTCCCAAAGAGGCAAATCAGAAATAACATTAGGACGTTAATTAATGTTTTAGAATACTATGAAGCTCACCCGCAGAAATCTATGGCATTACTATTTTTAGACGCGGAAAAGGCGTTTGACAATGTCAACTGGCAGTTCATGCTGCAAATGCTTGAAACATGGGATTGTGGCACAAACTTCCTGGCGATGATAAAAGCGATATATAATTCACAAAATGCAAAAATACAAGTAAATGGGGACATGACAGAGAATATTAAAATACAGAAGGGTACCAGACAGGGGTGTCCATTATCCCCCTTGTTATTCATCTTTACACTTGAGACTCTAATGGATCTAATAAGAGAAGCTAAGACAATTAGAGGACTTAAGATTAAAAAAGAGGAGTTTAAGATACAAGCTTTTGCAGACGATTTACTATTTATATTAGAAGAGCCAGTGCCATCACTATCGGATTTAATACGAATCATACATGATTATGGCCAGGTAGCCGGGTTAAAAATTAATTTGAATAAGTCAAAAATCATTGTGAAAAATTGTACAGAATCTCAAAAAAAACATATCAGAGACATTTCTAGCATGGAGTTGGTAAAGAAAGTTAAATATCTAGGCATAATAGTATCAAATAGGAATAGTACACTGCTAGATGATAATTACACTAAGCTACTGGCGGAAATAAAGAACGACCTATCAAGGTGGAAAAACTTGAAGATTTCATTCATGGGGAAGATAGCGGCTATCAAAATGAATATCTTACCTAGGTTCTTATTTTTAGCCCCAAATTTACCTATCCTAAGGAAAGAAAGAATTTTTTGCGAATTGGGGAAAATCTGTAGCAAGTTTATTTGGGATAACAAAAGACCTAGGATTAGCCAAAAAGTTATGCAAGAAAGGAAGGAAAGAGGGGGGTTTGGTATGCCAAATTGGAAACTGTATTACCAGGCGGCGGCTCTAGCGTGGATTAAAGAATGGGTAACATTAGAAAACATCAGGTTGTTAAATTTAGAGGGGTTCAACCTAGTAATGGGTTGGCACAAATATGTATGGTATGATGAGAAACCGACAAAGAACTTTTCTTGCCATACACTAAGAGGAACTTTAATGAGAGTATGGATGGAAATCAGGAAGAAACACTATCTAAAAACCCCTAGATGGATAGCACCTATAGAGGCTAATACAAAACTGACACTGATGGGAACGGACAAAAATGTGAAATATAATGACATATTAGATAATCATAATAAGTTAAGATCAGAAGAGGAGTTGAGGCTCTCGAACATAAATCTAACCTGGTGGGATTACATGCAAGTAACATCGAGATACAATAAGGATAAGAAGTTGGGTTTCTATGACAATAAAAATGAGCTCGATAAAATCTGGCTCTCTTCCAGTGATAAGCAAATACAAAAAATCTATAGTTTTTTATTATCGGAATATTTATTGGATGAGACAGTCAAAAAGAATATGGTTGCATGGATGAAAGATTTAGAACATACCATTGAGATACAGCAGTGGTCAAAGATTTGGCGGGCTGTTAGCATGATGAGAGCAATTCCTTTTAAAGAAAACATTCTCAAATTGTTTTATAGATGGCATTGGACGCCAGATAGGAGTGCAAAATGTTATGAGGGTTCAAACCTTAACTGTTGGAAATGTAAGACCAATGTTGGCACTTATTTACACATGTGGTGGCGTTGCGAGAAAACTCAAAAATATTGGCGTATGGTATTTAAGCTCTTATATGAAATTACAGCAATCGAATTACCTTTTACACCGGAATGCGCGCTTTTGAATCTGCTCCCAGATAGGATGTCCAAGGAGGATGAATATTTAACAGTATACACATTTACGGCAGCCAGAATTTTACTAGCTAGAGGTTGGAAAGGGGAGACTGTACCTTTTAAAGAGGAACTGGTAGATAAACTGCTGTCATTGGCAGAAATGGACAGATTAAGTTTATTACTGCAAGGAAAGGAAGATGAGGTGTTTGAAAAAAGATGGTCAAAGTTGTATATATGGATGGAAAAGTTTTGTATACAGAGAAGATGACTCGAAACAATGAATGTGTTAAACAATCATGAATGTATGTATACTGACGAAAATCTAAATAAATTTTATATATATAAAAAAATAATAAATCACCAGGCCCGGATGGCATACATCTGAGAGTTCTGAAAGAACTCAAATGTGAACTTGTGGATTTCCTTACAAAACTATGTAATCTTTCATTAAAATCTGCCTCCGTGTCTGAAGACTGGAAGGTAGCTAATGTCACTCCCATCTTTACAAAGAGTTCTAGAGGAGATCCAGGAAATTACAGGCCAGTCAGTCTGACATCGATACCTGATAAGTTGGTGGAAACTGTTATTAAGGAAAGAATTAGTAGGCACATTGATGAACAAAAACTATTGAGGCAGACTCAGCATGGGTTCTGTAAGGGAAGATCTTGTCTCACTATCCTGTTAGTGTTTTTTGAGAGAGTGAACAAACATGTGGACAAGGAGGACCCAACAGATGTTGTTTACCTTGACTTCCAGAAAGCTTTTGATACAGTTCCTCATCAAAGGCTCCTAAGTAAGCTCAATAGTCATGGGATAAAAGGACAAGTCCTCTTGTGGATCAAAAACTGGCTTATAAATAGGAAACAGAGAGTGAGTATAAATGGGAAACTTTCTCAGTGGAGGGTGGTAAGCAGTGGGGTACCACAGGGATCGGTACTCGGTCCGATGCTTTTTAACTTGTTTATTAACGATTTAGAATTGGGAGTAAGCAGTGAAGTGGCTTAATTTGCGGATGACACGAAGTTGTTCAGGGTGGTAAGAACCAGGGAGGAGTGTGAGGCACTCCAAAGGGATCAGTCGAGGATGGGCGAGTGGGCGTCAATGTGGCAAATGGGGTTCAATGTGGCCAAGTGCAAAGTGATGCACATTGGAGCCAAAAATCCTAAATATAAATACACATTGACGGGGTCTGAACTGGCAGAGACTGATCAAGAGAGAAATCTTGCAGTCATAGTAGATAACTCAATGAAAATGTCAAGACAGTGTGCACCAGCAATAAAAAAGGCCAGTGCTATGCTGGGGATTATTAGGAAGAGAACTGAAAACAAATCAGCCAGTATCATCATGCCCCTGTATAAATCAATGGTGCGACCTCATTTGGAGTACTGTATACAGTTCTGGTCACCACACCTCAAAAAGGATATTATAGCATTGGAAAAAATGCAGAAAAGGGCAACTAGAATGATAAAAGGGTTGGAGCACTTTCCCTATGAAGAAAGGTTAAAACGCTTGGGGCTCTTTAGCTTGGAGAAATGATGGCTGAGAGGTGACATGATCGAGGTTTATAAGATTATGAATGGGATTGAGCAGGTTGAGAAAGAAGTACTTTTCTCCCTTTCTCACAATACAAGAACTCGTGGGCACTCAATGAAATTGCTGAGCAGTTGGGTTAGAACAGATAAAAGGAAGTACTTCTTTACCCAAAGAGTGATTAAAATATGGAATTCACTGCCACACAAGGTGGTGGCAGCTACAAGCATGGACAGCTTCAAGAAGGAATTAGATAAGCATACAGAGCAGAAGTCCATCAGTGGTGGCATTGGCATCCATGGGTTGGACCCCTGGATGCTGTCATGTCTAGTTCAGCCCTTAGTGGGTTTAGAAGGATGTAATTTTGTTTAGGATTACAAGCCTCAGTTTTCAACTTGAGGCAGTTCCAGGGTTTGTAGGGCATTGGGGAAGGCAGAGCATCAGACACATCTTACTTTTGTAATTCAGCTAATTTAGCAGTTTAGTAGCGTCCATATCTGTGCTTGCAGCCGCAACCCTCTCATTCCTGTAAATACAGATTTTGACAATCCCCAGATGTTTCCAACATTTTAGAAAAGCACAGGCTTGAAAGACTGTGTGAATTGTACCAGAAGATGGAGAAAGGACAGCTCAGCAGTCACTGAGAAACAAAAGTAAACAAAGACAAGCTATGGGTGTATCCTGTTACCGTCCAGTTAGTCCTTTCCTGACCATTTGAAAAGTACTGAGACTGATGAGTGATTTCAGCTCTCACATACTTTATTAGATCCAGAACAAGACAAGAGAAGCCGGCTTGCAGGCCGGCTTTTATCCCCAACAGAACCCACACCCCAACACACACCACACCCCGTGATTCACTATTTACAGTGATTGAGTTATCTCCTGCTCCTCGATTGGAGGGGAGCTGGGATCCTACAGTCCATTGTCTTCCTTGGTTATCAGTCTGGCATGAAGACCTATAGATTTGCTGATCAGTTCAACAAAGTGAGTTTCAGCAGGTCTGCCTCTTTTTGTGAGCGTGAAAACTGGGGAAAGATTCATGCAAACCCTCCAGAAACAGTCCAAAGATACTTCCAGAGGCAGCAAGAACAAGAACAGGTGCTTTCTGCTATCTCCTCTGCAGATTGCCTGGAACTGTGCCCGATCACCTTGGCCGACTGCCCAGACTCCCTGGCGTGCTGCCTAGATTCCACAAGTTGCTCCTCGTGTTGCAGCAGCTTTCCAGTTACGAACTGTACTGTTAAAACTTTTTCATCCACCATCTCGAATGCAGGCAAAATTGTGTCGAACGTTTGTCATAACGATAAGATTATGAATGTTTTATCAATTTCCTCAAAAACTTTGCCACACTCCTGAAGCTGACGAAAATAATCCATCAAGACCTTGAGATGGTCTTTCACAGGCTCCTGGGGTGCTTGCAGATTTCTATACAAACGCCGGGTTAATGAGATAAGAGACCCGACATTAGCCTGCTGATAAACGTCTTTAAGTGAAGACCAAGCCTGTTCAGCACTTTCAGCTTGAGCAACATGAACAAGCTGATCGTCACTGACACTCAGAACAATCAGTGCTAGGGCTTTTTCATCATTTTTCTCATCAAGCGGTGTTGGGACTTCAGGGGGGTCATTTACATATTTCCAAAGCCCCTCTTTCACAAGAAAGAACCGCATTTTAAGAGCCCAATTGTTATAGTTTGTAGAAGTAAGCTTTTCAACCAGCTGGGAAGTAGGTACCTGAGCCATGATGCTTGCTTCCGACTCCTGGCTGCTGGTCTCTTGGCTCTGGCTGCTTGGCGTCCTCCTCCACACAGGACTCCCACACACTGCAACCGACCTCCAGCTCCTCCAGCTCACAGCTCCTCCAGCCTGCTTCTCAGACAGTATGGCCAGACACTGCTTTCTCTCCAACAAAGAAAGCCACAGCAGACAGACAAATCCACAGATACTGCTTTCACAGCTCCCAACAGCTCCAACTTACTCCATGCACAGTCAACCATAGGCTGGGCCCATAACCCTGTCGCGGGTTCGAACAGCAGAAGTGGTAGGCACGGAGTGGGCCACATCAAGCACCCTTTGTAAATGGACAGTTCGTGTTTATGGGTGGCAAATGGGGTGAACTTGGGGCCCTCCTTGGCCACTGGCCACCCCCTTCCCACCCAGTCCAAAATCCTACAGAGAACAGGATCCGGAGCTGAGAGGCAGGCCACTTCCCGCACATGGACCAGGCAGTCGGGAAGTGTCTCCACGAGGGCAACCAAGTGCTTGGGGGCGGGGTCCAGGTCCGAGGCCACCAGGGATAGGCGACTAAGGGCGTCTGCATGACCCATCGCCTTCCCGGGCAGATGGGTGAGGGAGTAAGAGTACCCCGACAGGAAAATGGACCACCGCAGAACCCGGGGGGAGACCATCTGCGGG
Source organism: Gekko gecko (assembly GCA_029375565.1). Lineage (NCBI taxonomy): Eukaryota > Metazoa > Chordata > Lepidosauria > Squamata > Gekkonidae > Gekko > Gekko gecko. The sequence goes on along the minus strand of JAPDNY010000005.1, from coordinate 207,261,872 downwards.
GTTTGGCGGTCCGTGGCGATGAGTCCCAGGAGTGGCTTGTGGTCCGTCACGACTTCGAAAGGCCAGCCGTAGAGGTAGTGGTGGAATTTCTTCATCCCAGCCACTATCGCCACACCTCTTTGTCTATTTGAGCGTAGTTCCGCTCCGCAGAAGACAAAGTCCATGAGTAATAAGCAACCGGTACCTCCCGGCCGGCTGGCAACCGGTGACCCAGGACTGCTCCGACCCTGTAGGGAGAGGCGTCGCAGGCGAGGACCACCGGGAGCGACTCCGTGAAGTGGTGGAGGACCGCGTTTGAAACCAACCGCTCCACAAACTTGGTGGGTTTGGGTGAAAAGTGGTCCGTGAGGGCCTTTACCAGTACTGCGTAAAGCTCCTCCTTGGTGGTCTTCGGGTTTATGAGGTCCTGTAGAAGCAAGAGGGTGTCTATGCCATAGGTGCTGAGGAACAGGGATTTCTTTTCTCCGGCATCCACAACATCATGGTAATTGAAGTGGTTTTCCAGGGTCTCCAATCAGGCGTCCCATTGCTGGGGCCAGGAGATATCAAATGCCTGGATGTTGCCTTGAGGCGCGGCCATCTTACCATGTGTCGGAGGGTGGTGGCGAGAGTTGCAGAGGCTGGGCATAAGCGTCGAAGCCGGGCGTGAGCGGCATTGCTCTCGGGGTCAGTGGGCGAGGCTCAGGAATGGTGCAGTGAGCGGCAGGCTCGATGCGATGCTCGGGAGCATTGGCGGCTTCGGTCGCGGTGAGCAGTGCGGTGCTGCTTTCGGGGTCAGCGATGCGATGCTCTGGAGTGGTGCGGTGAGTGGCGGGGCTCGATGCGATGCTCTTCCTCGTGGTCGTTGTTCATGGAGGGAGTTAGAATCCCACCTTCGCCGCCAGTGAAAAGTACTGAGACTGATGAGTGATTTCAGCTCTCACATACTTTATTAGATCCAGAACAAGACAAGAGAAGCCGGCTCGCAGGCCGGCTTTTATCCTCAACAGAACCCATACCCCAACACACACCACACCCTGTGATTCACTATTTACAGAGATTGAGTTATCTCCTGCTCCTCGATTGGAGGGGAGCTAGGATCCTACAGTCCATTGCCTTTGGGAGCAAAGCTCAGGCCCTCGCCTGGCCCCATGGTGGACCAGTTAGAACCAGTCCGAGCACATGGCTGTCCTGAGCCCATGTTCCCGAGTGAATACATTACACCATTTTTTACAACAATAATAATCAGAATAATCAACATTTATGTAGCGCTTTCAGAGTTCAGTAGATTTACCATACATAAGCACAGCAATTGTTACAACAGCTCTGTAAATTAAGCTAGTATTTATATTACCAGAGAGGGGAAGGACTGAGACAAAATGGCTTCTCAAAGGCCACCAAGTAGGTTTCCCAGGTCCCCCCCAGCCCCCAGCGGGGGATGGGGGGGCGTAGGATTGCCAGATCTAGATTGGGAAACTCCTGGAGATTTAGGGATGGAACCTTGGGAGGACAGGGAACTTCATGGGGTACAATGTCAGAGTCCACCCTCCAAAGCATCCATTTTCTCCAGGGGAACTGATCTCAGTAGTCTGGAGATGGGCTGTTATTCCAGGGGATCCCTAGGTCCCACCTGGAGGCTGGCATCCCTAACTGTCCACCAAGTAAGTTTCTAGCAGAAATGAGACTTGGCCTTTTGCTCCCAGCTCATTATGAAATCTCTCCTTTGAACATTAAACCTGAACACTGGCTTAAACCCTCAACTGATTCTACCACTTCATTCTCCAGCAAGCATGAATCAGGTCTGAGGTGGTAGAATGGATTGAGCCACTATAGATTGCCAGTGGGGAAATCACATGTCCCTTTACAATACTCCCTTGCATTAAAAAATTCCCTGCAAGAAGAGAACACGTGCCTCAGGGGTACAGCTAGAAACTTTCACGCTGATATGCTAGCTTTTTATTTGCTGAATTATCCACTCACTGTATGAAGTAGTATCATAAGGAGAGTATCATAATAAAGAGAGTTACACCTTTCTAAGTCTGGGCTGTGACAGTGTAGACTATGCCTGAAAAAGATAATTCAGTACTCCTGTTCGCATATTAGCGTGAATACAGTTACATCCCGCATGTATGCATGTACTTCTGTTTGTAAGAGCTAACACTTATTCACTTTACAAACAAAACCAGGAGACCAGTCCCTGGATAAATATGAAGTTTCAATCACACGTTGAGCTGTAAATGCACATTTGCTTTGAATGTAACCTGAGAATTGCCCTACACACGTATCAAGAACACTGTACATGGCATCTACGTATGTTCACTGTAATTTGTGAACAGGGCTGAGAAGAGGGAGCCATTTGTTATCTGGAGAATTTCTGCGGTGATGACCAAGCTTTTCTGTTAGAGGAACTTACAAACAAAATGAAAACCTACAAGGAATGAGCTTGTTTTCCTGAGCATCAGGAGACTGGAGCAGCTATAAAGGCACAAAATTGCCACGATGCCCCCTTTTTCATAAGTGGGATATGTGCTTTATGCGGGCGTTGGCAGGATTCCCCATTGGCAGGGGTCTTTTGGGGCCGGAGTGCGCAGGAGCACCACTCCAGCAGCCCAGGCACTGGCACAAATGGCGGTGGTGGCAAACCCCGCCCCCAGCTCCCTGCACCAAAGCGCTGCGGCCTGGGGGTGGCCTGAAGAGTCCTGTCGCTGGTGTCCCAGGGCCCGTGCTGGAGTGCTCCGGCCCCAGTGCAGCCTGAAGAGGCCCGCTGCCGGCTCCAGGACCCGTGCTGGAGCGCTGCGGCCCTGGGGGAAGGCATTGATGGCAGTAAGTGAGGGATCTGGGGGATGGGGGCTTGATGGGGGGTGGGAGAGCCTTCCTCCCTCTCCCCACCTCTTTGCCCTCTTTCTGTCCCTCCTTTCCTTCTCTCCTTTCCTTTTCTTTCCCTTTTCCTCCTTCTTTCCTTGTCTCTCTTTCTTTCTTTCTTTCTTTCTTTCTTTCTTTCTTTCTTTCTTTCTTTCTTTCTTTCTTTCCCTCCTCTCTTTCTTTCTCTTCTTTCCTTCTCTCCATTTTCCCTTTCCCTCCTTTTGTTCTTTCCTTTTCCTCTTTCCATCCTTCTTCCCTTCTCTTTCTTTCCCTCCTTCATCCCTTCCCTCTTTCCCTCCTTTCATTCTCTCCTTTTTCCCTTTCCCTTCTTCTTTCCTTCTCTCTTTTTATCCCCTCTTTCCTTCCTTCTTTCCTTCTTTCTACTCTCTCTTTCCTTCCCTCTTTCCTCCTGTGGCCCAACTCTTCACTCCCCCCCCCGCAGGCTGGCTGGGGAAGGGAAAGGGAGGCTTTTGAAGATGCCTTACCCCCCTTTGCTTCCCCTTCTGACATCACTTCCAGTACACTTCCAGTGATGTCAGGGGGTGTGGCATAAGCTAATGAGCTATTATGCTAATAGCCTAGTAGCTCATTAGCATACCTTATGCTAATGAGCTCCTGCAGCTCTTTTTCTACGAAGAGCTGCAGGAGCACCTTCCCCCTCAGCTAACACGAGATGGCAACTCTTGAGAACAGCAAGTTGGGGAAGAATGTGATTGGTGAGCTCCTCCTGCCTTTTGCTATTGATGTATAAAACCTCCAAGCTTCTTCTTGCAGATGAGGAAGTTCTCTTGCAAAAGCTCCATCTGAGTGCCAGACAGCTGGACCATGAAGGCTGCTCTGTTTGTTGGTGCCATCCTGATGATGAATCTTATTGCGACAGTAACCTCCACTGAGGTAAGGACTGCATTTGCTCCATGAGTTAGATGTTAAAAAGCCATTCACGGAAGCAGCAGCATTGGCCAGTTTTATATTTAAGAAGCTCAAAATCATATTTACTGTGCAAACGGCAAAAGCTCATTCCACGAGTGATCTAAATCTTTTCCTTTTGAGCTGTCTCAGTCTGTATTAACATTCTTATATGCCTGTTTCATCTTCATATTTTAAAAAAGTAGCACATCAGATCTCATTTATATAAACTATCAGTTGCAGTCTGGAGAGATTGTACCACACAGATTCCACTTTATCCAGACTAGAGATTTTTTCCCTTGAGGGGGGAGTTGTTCCTCTGACTACTAGATTTATCAAAGTCTACTAAACTGGGCTGAGAATTACTAGTAGAACATCTGCTTTTTTGCCTTTGTCCTTGGTAGCTATGACTGAAGGAGTATACTTGGGTTTTCTTTAGCAAGAGGAACTGCTTCTTTATATAATGCACAATTAATTTATGGCACTACCCAATGTGATGACAATGAGAGGTTTACACTGGGCAAATTCATGGAAGAGAGATACATTGATGGCTACTGATTCAATGGAACCTCCATGTTTGGAGGAAATATACCCTGGAATACTAGATGCTGATGGGACAGCAATAACAGGAAGAGTCTCAGGTATCTGTCTCTGCTTGTTAGGCTTACTGGTGGTTCTAGCTGGGAAATAAGATGTTAGAATTAATGGATCTTTGGTTGATCCATCAGGGCTCTTCTCATGGTCTTAAGATGTAGATCGGGTTACGCAAATCTTTTGGCCTGAGAGAGGAAAAGAATGCAAGGTCTTCCTATAAAGTTTTTGCTGTGCTGGCAAACAAAATATGGAGGAGAGGCAAAGGCTGTACTTGACCAAAAATCCAGTAGTCTAGCACTGACAGCATCTTGGAGATTTGCTTTAGATTCAGCTGGTGGCTGCACAGGTAAGGGAGGTAAAGATGGGCATGCTGCCAGCCCCTCAGCTGTTTTGGTGGAGATCTGGCCCTGGGTGCTAAGCAAAATGGCCCGCTACAGCGGCTTCTGTTGACACATGTGTTGGGAATTTCAGACTTCTGGCACTTCACTGTTTTCCTCACTGATTTTCACCATGGTCCACTATTGACCATCTGAAAAGCCTACGAAGTACCACAGGTGTCCCCAGACTGTATTTTAAAAATCACAACTATAATCTTTTGCTAGATACGGTCATATGCTATGAGAATTTTTTTTCTTCCCATCATTCACCCATCATCTACCCACAGAGATAATGATCTCCAGCAGACTCCTTGAGGGCTGCTTCTCTTTTTTCTGCTGAGGTTTCTGTGCCTTTAATATCAGCACAACAAACACAAAAAGTGGGGCTTTCCTATTTTAAAACTGATCCTTCTGTCATTTTAATACCAATTTGATTTGCAGAAATTAGCAAGTGATGTTCATGCTGCAAAAAGCTGCAGCTGCCCATTTTCACACACTAACCCTCTCTGTTGAAGGGACAGGACATCCCCCCCCCGGTCTATTAGCAACCTACAAAATTCATGAGTACAGCTTTTTCTAGCATGAAGATGCTTCAGTGAGAAATGTTGTACCTGTGGGATTTCCCTTTTTGCAGCTATTACGGCCCAGAAGCTAAAAAATTGGGTTTCAGGACTTTTATTTCCTACCTGATGCAAAACGTAACAGGGTTCCTGTGCTTTAAATAGTTGTGCAGAAGAAGAAATTATTAAAGTTCACAGTAGAATTATTCTTTTCTGTACACTGAAAATCGTTCGCTAGGAACTATGGAATTTTTACACTAAAAGAGGAACCTAGAAGAATTTCACGCAACAAGTAAACATGTTTATTTTTTTCCATGCACAGATTGTACTAGATTTTTTTTATTGCAGGCTTCCTCTAAAATGGCTTTTCCCTACTTTTATCACAACTCTGGTGAGGGGTAGATTAGGCTGCTTAATGCATGCAGGAAAATGAGCTGCTTCACACCAGACATCTTGTGGAGGATCACACACTGCTGGGGAACAGATTCATAGGACTGCTAAGTCAAGGTTGGGAAATTCCTGGACATCTGGGAGTGGAGCCTGAGGAGGGCGGGGTTTAGGGAGGACAGGGACCTCAGAAGGGTATAATGCCATAGATGCTACCCTCCAAAGCAGCCATTTGCTTCATGAGAACGGATCTCTGTTGTCTGGAGGGCAATTGTAATTACGGGAGATCTCCAAGCCCCACCTGGAGGTTGACAACTGTACCACAAGATTTAGTTGCTAGAGTCCCTATATTGGAAGCAGAACTCTTCAGAATGGTAGTTCTAGCCACTCATGCTAATTTAAGATGACATTTCTTAAACTAAATGATTGAACTTTAGACAAAAATATGGGCAATGATTTTCCAGAGACAGTTTCTCAAAAATAAAGAGTGTCCCTAGTAAAATAAGGACCGTTGGAGAGAATGAATTTAGTGAGACTTACTTCTGAGTAAGCATACAAGGGATCTGGCTGCACAGCAGAGATGGCTAGCTGCCATCTCTGGTATCAGGGCTCCTGTACCTTCTTAACAGTTGTATAGAAGAGGGAAATTCTGTAGGTGCAGCTTGTCCTACCCCAGTGCTGCAGTAGTATATGAAATCACATCTGTCCATATCTGTTCAGTATATGAAATCACACCTGTCTAGTATATGAAATAACATCTGTCCACCTCCAGATTCCATTATATACACAGCTGTTAAATAGAGTTACACTGTTCTAAACCCAATGAATTTAGGAGGGTGTAACTCTTGTGGATTGCACTGCGAATCTTGAAAGTTTCACTATCTCTGTGCACTATGAATGTTGAGAGGCTGGCTGCCACTGGCGTAAAAGAAAGTTCAGTTATATTCTGGTTTTTTACCAACTTTTAATCAGAAACTAAACTAGTACAGATAAAAACAAGGCCTGCCAAACTTGGATCCATGAAACAGTGAGATTAATTGCTAAAAAATCTTTTGATCAAGTAACAAGGCACCTCCCAATGAACCAAGCGCCACATTTTAAAAAATAGAAGTCAGAAGATGCATTCTGTCTTCACTGTTTATGTATCTAATTCACTTATATGCTGCCTCTGTACCCAATGGGACCCAAAGCACCTTACATCCTTCTCCTCTCCTCCATTTTATCCTTCCCTCAACCCCGTGAGGCAGGTCAGACCGAGAGTGTGGGACTGGCCTGAGGCTACCTAGCAAGTTTCCAGGGCAGAGAGGGGATTCAAACCTGGATCTCCCAGACCCTACTTTGACAGTCTAACCACTATACCTAGGGTTGCCAACCTCCAGGTAGTGGCTGGAGATCTCCTGCTATTACAACTGATTTCCAGGTGACAATGATAAGTTCACCTGGAGAAAATGGCTGCTTTGGAAGGTGAATTCCATGGCACTATACCCAACTGAAGTCCTTCCCCTCCCCAAACTCTGACTTCCTCAGGCTCCACCCACCAAATCTCCAGGTATTTCCCAACCCAGAGCTGGCAACCCTAACTATACTACATTGGCTCTCTGTCACACAGGAAGGAATGTTAAACATCTTCATTATGCTGTATGCTAATTTACTGCTCACCCTCTCCCTATATGTATGGACTGGTAATTTCCATTTTGTTGTATCTGAAGAAGTGTATGTGCACATGAAATCTTATACCTTGAATAAAACCTCGTTGGTCTTAAAGGTGCCACTGGACTCAAACTTTGTTCTACATTAATGTGCTATTTTGCTACCAGCTCCTGGCCTTTGTGTGTGAATTGTCGATCGATGATGACATTGACATTTTAATCCAGTGAGGCTGCAGGCTTGTTTGTCAGTATTTGAAAATCAGAGTCCCAAAGACATAGAGTTTTGCTATTCTTTGTCTATAGATTAATCATCTAAAAACCAAGGGTGAGACTGAGGATAAACATGAATTGTGAAGGTAAACAGGAAGAGGCTTAGGGAGGTGATTTGGAATGGAGAAACTGTGTGTGTGGGGGGTAGGAACCTTCTCTTGAACCTTACATTTCCCTTTGTAAAAGGTTCAATCCCCAGCATCTCTAGTTAAAAAGGATCAGATAGTAGGTGATGTGAACAACCGCTACCTAAGATACTGGAGTGCCACTGCCAGTCATAATATGCAACACTGAACTTGACAGACCTGTGATCTGACTTAGTAGAATGGAGTTTCAAGCGCTGATATATATCTGTGCACACATTTATACAGGAACAGTGAAGCTATGGCTCAATGTCTTTGCATTCAGAATGCCCCAAATTCAATCCCTGGCATATCTAGATAAATGGATCATGCAGGAGGTGATGTGAAAGATCTCCAACTGAGCCCTGGAGAGCTGCTGGCAGTCAGAGTAGACAATACTGACCTGTATCTGTCAAGGGTCTGACTCAGTTTGAGTCAGCTTTATGCGTTTCTCCCAAAGGAAGTTTTCTCTAGCAAACAAAGGGATGTCAGGGATCCATCACATGTGCTTGGATGCAACTGGACCTTGTACATTAAGAAAATCACTTTAGACAGGCTTCAGTTATGCACTTGGGTCAGCTGCACTTCCTGGAATGGCATACCCTAATAGCATGCAAAGGGTGGACTCTCAGATCTATCCTATGAGGGTGCCTTAGATTTTCATGGTAACTTCAAAGTTCAGGAAGGGAAGTTCACTGGAGTTTCATGGCATTAGCATCCAAGTATCTGGTTGTTCCAAATACCTCTCATACTGTATCAAACATTCTTCCTAATTCCTCTTCCAGAACTCCAACTCAGATGCAAAAAATTCGACGTCTTCCCTGTCAGAACACAGCCAGGCCATGTTGTTCAAACCTGGACCAGCTTCTTTTCTGCTGTCATTCCTGCTGGCCTTGGGTCACCTTCTGCAAATCTTCTGAGCTTGGCGTTTCCTTCCTCTGAGGGAAATCCCAGGAGGGTCCTCTTAGCAACCTTGGAAGAAACCCTCCTTGCCGCTGCTGACACCCTGACAAGCCAACTCTGCTCTAATTGTCATCCTTCTGTAACGTTGCACCATGTGCTCACCTTCGTGATCCAAGGCTCCTTGTCTCAATCCTCTCCACACTGGCCACTTGCTTGCCCACAAAATAAATGCCAGAAAGGCTGCTTTCCCAAGTGCCAGGGGTTCATATCAAGAATACCAGAACAATGGATGACTTTCTTTCAGAGTAGGGCTGCTTGGAAACATCACCACACCAAAAACTGAATCAGAAAGCATTTTCATCATGTTTTGATGCCCAGGGCAGAAGAGCCAGATGGCGTCTCCCTAAGCATTTTTGTTATCATAGACCCCAACCAGAAGAAAGTTACTGCTCATTGCAGTGGGGCTTGCACAGAAGAACATCATGAAGGATTGTGTCCATGATGGGTCAAGATCTGCCATCCTTAACGGTACCCCTCCAAACAGACTGCCTGAAGCAACCCCATTCTGTGTCTCCTGAGAAGGTCTGTTGTATGTTCTCACCTGACTCCAGAAGCATATGGAGAAATGACGAGTGGCCAAGTCTAGAAATCCCAATCTTGAGTTGTGCAGTCAGGGAAGATGAACCCTCTGGTGGACTGGCAGACCTCACGTGATTGTGGGAAATGGTTCAAGACTGGATGGAAAGGATGCAAGATAAAAATGATACCTCTTAAAGCTCTGCTGTCCTCTCTACTCCCCCAAAGCTGGAGTGCTATGTGGTTGGTTTATTCCATGAAATAAAGTCTTCATAGCTGACAAAAACCTGCCTTTTTGTTGTCTCTCCTGGTGGTGGAAAGTGCTATCAAGTTGCAACCAACTTATGGGCAACCCTGTAGAGGTTTCAAGGCAAGAAACAAACAGAGGTGGTTTGTCATTGCCTGTCTCTGCAGAGCAACCATGGTCTCCCATCCAAGTAGTAACCAGGGCTGATCCTGTCTCTGATACTTACAAAAAAGTCTGGTGAAGTTTACCTTTCACAGATAACATTCTGAAATAATTCTAAAGCCATTGAACAAGAAAAGCCAAGTGCAGCAGGCTAAAGCTGTATGATGTAGCAGAAGGGGTACCAGGAAATATTTATAGGGGGTTGTCAAGTACTCCTGGCTCCTCCCTGATGCAGTTGTTAATTAATTTTAATTTTTATTCTGCCTTTGTCCTGAAGATATGGTTCCCCTCCCTCAGTGACCTGTGAAGCAACAACTGGCCCAGATTTATCTGGTTTCATGGCAGAAGGGGCATCTGAACCCAGTTTTCTTTGGACCTATACTAAGGCTAACTACTATACCCACTGCTATAGGCAGCCTTTCTAGACTTTCTAGGACCATCATACTTCCAGCCAACTTTTCCAGACAGTTGCCAGATTTTGTTTTCATATAAAGAGGGGAATAGGAGAGAGATAAAACGAATTTGCTGCACTGTGACCTTTGAGCACTTGGCAGCAATTTGCATTTTTTCAGCCCAGGCTTTTTGATGCCTTCGAAGGAGCTTTTCTAAACACTTCAACTGTCTTGGGCTGCCTTTTCTGCTTCCCTTTCCCTCCTGATAGCTTCTCAGATGTCAAGAGAAAGAGAGAGCTTTGCACCTTAGATGAATTAACATTTTCAGCTGGTCCTACCATCTGACCCCCCCCCTCAGCTGCCCTGTATACAGGCCCCATCCTTTGGTAGGCCAGTAGCTATGGTTGTGCTTCTGGGGGCTCTACCCCCTTTCTTAAAGGCACAGCCCCACAAGAATTGCTCCTCTAAATATTTCTCCCCAAACATTTTAAAACATGTTTTAAAAGATGTGCACTCTTTTAAGCAGAGTGGGGTGCTGTAGTTGACTAATTCCCACACTGAGCAAGGGGTTGGAGTAAGTGACCTCCAGAATCTCTTCTAACTCTCCTTTAAGAGAGTTTTTCTGCCTAAGTGTTAGCTTTCTTGACTATAGAAGTTATCACTCCCACCTGCCAGCTTGTTGTCAGAATTGTTGCTTAGGTTGGCAGAAGTGATTAACTTGCAGCAGCTGAGAACTGTCACCTAAAGTGGTTGACAGCTTGCAATTTAGCTATCTATCCTGGTAACAGCTTTCTATTGGTTAGATGACTTTTCTTTTTGCACTGAGAACTTCAGCCCCACCAGAAAAAAATGTGCCCCACAAGCCACAAAATCCTGGCTATGGGCCTGCCTTGGTCCCACTGATCCCACCCTCAGATAGATACCCCTCCAAGTCTTTTACCAGATTTATTCCTTCCAAGGCTTCACAACTTATCAGTCAGAGCTCAAGGGTGATAGTGATCTTGAAAAAGCCATTCTAGGTCAATGATGGCTGTGGTCAGGTAGGTGAAATATGGAGTACTACTGCTTTGGTGGGGTGGGGGAAATTATCACCAGCTGCTACTTTTTTAAAAAAACACAAGCAGTTTCCTGTTCTACCATTCATACTGCAAATTAAAACTTATTTTTAAAAAAAATCCAAGGATGAACGAGGGCTACAGGTGGGGCAATGTACCATCTTGTCCCAACCTAGCTACAGCCCTGACTTCACCAAGTCTAAAATTTGCATGGATGGATGTCCTCTAGAAACAACCACCTCCGCTCTCAGAAATTTACTTTTGGGAGAGTCTGGGGAAACAGTTGAAGCCTGAAAATAACTCTGTCCATTCGTACTAGAGCCACTTTACCCATGGATGACATAAGTGGGCTCTAGTACACAAAATGTTACACTGGAATAAAATTTTGTCAGTCTTTAAAGTGCCTTAACGCCACTGATTTCCCTCTTCAAAAAGGTGTATGCAACAATTCTCTAAAAGGCAAGGAGACACAGATTTAGGGATTTAAGAAAATCTGCTGATACTGATAAATGAGGACAATTAAAGCATATGGCTTGTTTGGAAGTGTATCTCCCAGGGTTAGGACTAGCCAGTCCCTTTAAAAGCCATGGGAGCTGCAGCAGAACAACAGATCATCAGGTTGAACTTTCTGCCATGAAAAGATTCAAGTGCTGATTTCTGTCTGTCAGTCACATATATGAAAAAAACAGACTTCTTTTATTGTAGCCAGCTAGCAAGCCCAGTGCCACGTTGCAGAGGAAAGATACGTTTGTGTAGGATTTAAGACCCACCATGGGTTCTAAGCCAAGGAAGAGTTCAACTGTGATTGTTCATAAGTCTTTGACACAGGCTGATGACTAGAAATCAGCACATGGAGTTGTTGGGGTCAGTGTGCAGATGGGACAGCCATAACCCTGATTTGTAATAATGCCAGGACATGTTTGCTTAGTGCTGTACAAGTCAGGCAGGAAGGGGGTGGGTGAAATGTGGGATTGCACCCACTATCTGTTGCAGACATTCTTTTATAAAATATTCACTTTTGGATTTTCATATTACAGCCCTAAGCAAAAAGTGACAGCCTGAGCAGATGAAAAACAAAATCAGACGATGGTACATAAAAGTTCAGTTCTAGGGGATGGACCTTTTGCAGTTGCAAATGGTTCCCCCCCCCCTGGTTTAGAACAGGATGTCTGTATGGCTTATTTACTCTGCTGTGATACATGAACACACCCATGCAGCGTTTCCCATGAAACACATGAAGAACCACAAAAGGCACTTTCAGATCTAAAGATAAAGGTCCCCCACACCCATTCTGCACACATTCAGAGGTGCATTCCACTTCATTGAGGTTCCCAAGTCAGTATATGATGCCAGTTAGTTTAACAGTTGACACACCCTGAAACAGGATGGTTGCTGGTTTGTTTGGCCACTTTTTGTAGCAAGCAGAACTCTAGTTTTGCTCCAGAATTTGTACAAGATGCTGGTGCAGCAAAAAAAAGCTCACCTATGCAACTTTGAACAATTGTCTGTGTTTGAAAGAAGGCCAACTCTCAATATGCTTTTAGTTTTTGCAAGGAACTGCTTGTATTGCAAACATCATAAGAACTCACCTGCCCATCAGATCAGCTCTGTTTTGTTCTTTTAGACATTGCTCAGGTGTGAAAAAACCTTTCCTTGAAAATACAGCTTATACCAGGAATGTCAAACTCATTTGTTATGAGGGCCGGAATTGACATATATTGGGCTTTGTTGGGCCAGGCCATGTATGTCATAAAATGTAATGCCAAGTAGCAGAGATATAAACTGTATAAGGGACACAAACAGTTAAAGATATTATAGCAGCTATTCCATTGGAGCCCCACATTAGGAAGGTGTGTGTGTTAAAACTAATATTTCTCTGCAAAACTGAAGTTCCTTGAGTCTGTTGATTTTATTTTAACTGTGGTTAGTCCCAAACCTCCCCCCCCCCAATATAAACTACAAATATAAATGGCCTGAGCCTAGGATCCAGAGGATGAACATTGGAGATCTACATTAGGAGGAGGGGTGTTAAAACTAGTATTTCTCTGCAAAACTGGAGTCCCTTGAATGTGCAGAACTCTATATTTTAATCCTGGCTGGTCCTAACCCCCCCCCCCCATGCCCTTAAAATGTGCTTGTCTAAATTGGAAAGGTGGGGGAATAGTGGGATTTTGCAAAACAAGTTTTAAAATAAAAAAGTACAAGAATTACAGCAGAAGGTCACCCCCCCAGCTCCTACCTGTGAGGAAGACTACAGAGAACTGGAGCTGTGGCTGGGAAGTCTGGCAGCCCCACCCTCTGCTTCCTGCTCTCAGAGGCAGCCCCATCCTCTGCTCTTTATACTCTGAGGCAGCTCAAACTCAGAACAGCAATGATGGGCAAGGGAGAGGGAGAGAAGAGAGCCCACTCACAGGCCAGATTAAAGGCCTGTGTGAACTGGTTCCAGCCCACAGGCCATAGGTTTGACACCCCTGACCTATGTATTGGTTATGCTTGGTCCTTTTTAGTGCGAACCAACTGATAGGAGAGAGAGATCTGAGTATGCTGTAATAATTAGAGTGCTGGATTAGAAACCATGGGAACTGTCAGGTCCCCAGTTAATACACTCTCCACAACACTATTGGAAGTGATGCTTTATTAGAGATATGCTTACATCAGGAACTTGAATTTTGTCAGGACTGAAGAAAGCACACAAACACTTCAGGTTATAGGTAAGACCAAGTATACCCCCACCCCATGCATTCATCAGCAGTCAGCCCCTACCCACTTCTGTGGCCTCCGGCAGGGAACTCATTCGGCTTATGGAACTCACACTTGGAAAGTTTGGCATAGAGGTGGCTGTCATATAAGGCAGTCAAAACTTCTCTCACCAGCTTCACATGTGATTTCAAGTCGTCTGAATAAATTAACACATCATCAAGATAAACAACCACCCCCTTGAACAGGTGCTTGCGCAACACTTTGTTAATTAACTTAATGAACATCCCCAGGGCCCCTGCCAGCCAGAATGGCATGACCAAATATACAAATTGGCCCAGTGGGGTAATAAATGCAGTCTTATGCTCATTCCCCTCCCATATGTGCACTCAAAAGTAAGCATCTTGCAGATCCACTTTGGTAAATATTTTCCCTTTGGAGGCTTCAGCTAGTAAGTCTTTGATCAAAGGGAGTGGGTATGCATTCAAAATGGACACTGCATCCAGCCCCCTATAGTCCATACACAATCAAAGACCCCCGTCCTTTTTCCTGGAGAGAACAAAAGCAAAAAAAAAAAAAAAGCTGGAAAAAGTCTACATCTTGTCAGAATACAACAATTAAAATCAGTTGGCACTCACAGTTAAAATATTTTCATCCAAAGAGAGGACAAGGACAGCATCCTCCCTAAAATGACATACACCCCTCCAGTTATTTCTCCCCACTCTTTTATCCTACTGGGAGCATCATAACAAGCTGCCAAGCCCTTTATCCCATCCAGCTGTTAATTAAAGTAGTTTCCCCGTGGGGTTCTTATTGAGATAAAGAGCAGCTGTTCCTATAACAACTTACAAGGTCAGGCCTCTCCCTCTACCCTTCACTTAGTTCTTCATGGTTGCAGTTTTGCAGCTGAGCTGGTCTCTTCCTAACACCAGCCTTTTGGTGTTCTTTGAGAAAGTGAACAAGCATGTAGACATTGGTGACCTGGTAGATATTATATACTTAGCCTTTCAAAAAGGCTTTTGACAAGGTACCGCACCAAAGACTCCTGAGTAAACTTAGCAGTCATGGAATAAGAGGATGGGTTCTCTTATGGATTAAAGATTGGTTAAATGATAGGAAGTGAAGAGTACAAATCAATGGATGGTTCTCTCAGTGAAGGGAAGTAAACAGTGGGGTCCCACAAGAATCAGTACTATTTAATTTATTTAGAAATGATCTGGAACTAAGGGTGAGTAGTGAGTGGCCAAGTTTGCAGATGACACAAAATTATTCAGGATGGTGAAAACCAAGGTTGGCTGTGAAGAGCTC
Organism: Gekko gecko; assembly: GCA_029375565.1. Classification (NCBI taxonomy): domain Eukaryota; kingdom Metazoa; phylum Chordata; class Lepidosauria; order Squamata; family Gekkonidae; genus Gekko; species Gekko gecko. The sequence goes on along the minus strand of JAPDNY010000005.1, from coordinate 207,246,826 downwards.
CAAGAGGACCTCCACAAACTGGGTGAGTGGACGACAATGTGGCAAATGACACTCAGTGCTGCTGGTAAGTGTAAGATGATGCATGTGGGGATAAAAAAAATCTCAACTTGAAATATAGACTACTGGGGTCTTAACTTGCTGAGGCTGAGAGGGAAAACAATCTTGGGGTCATAGTAGATAGCTCAATGAAAGTGTCAACCCAGTATGCTTCAACAGTGAAAAGGCAAACTCGATGTTAGGAATTATTAGGAAAGGGATTGAAAATAAAATGACTGATATCATAATGCCCCTGTATTGATCTATGGTGCCGCCTCATTTAGAATACTGTGTACAGTTCTGATCACTGTATCTCAAAAAAGACATGGCAGAGCTGGAAAAAGTATGGAAGAGGGCAACCTAGGTGATTAGGAGGTTGGGGCACCTTCCCTATGAGGAAAGGCTGAGGAGTCCTGGACTTTTCAGTTTAGAAAAGAGACAATTAATGAAGGACATGATAGAGGTTTATAAAATTATGCATAGGGTAGAGAAAGTTGACAAGATAAATTTTTCTCCCTCTCCTAAAATAATAGAACTTGAGGGCATCCAATGAAGCTGTTATGGGCAGTAGACTCAGGACAGACAAAAGGAAATACTTATTTACACAGAGAGTGATTAAAATGTGAAATTTGCTGCCAAAGGATGTAGTGATGTCCACAGAAATAAACAGCTTTAAAGTGGGATTAGACAGATTCATGGAGGATAGGTCTATCAGTGGTTACTAGCCATAGACAAATTAAGAGCTTCAAGTATTGGCAGGTTACTATTTCTTATTCAGGCTCTTCACGATAACACATTTATAAAGGTTAGGTACTCTTCCCAGGGTCACCTGACAAATCCTATTAGAGTTGAGAAAGGAGTTAAACAAGGATGTCTTTTGGCACCACTTCTCTTTAACTTTTACATCAATGACGTGGTAGCCTATTTAAACAGGCCCGAATTTCATCCCCCAAAGCTAGGCAACAGACACGTAGGGGTGCTCTTACATGCAGATGATGCTGTCCTACCTGCAAGGACACCCATAGGAGAGCCATGAGTTCTATTGCCTAATATTGCCAGAACAACAACTTAGAGGTTAACTATTCAAAAACCAAAGTAATAGCCATTATTAAAAGATCCCCCAAAACTTTCCATTGGCACTTAAATTCTGTTCCCATTGAACAAGTCACCTGTTTTAAATATCTGGGTGTTAACTTCCAGGCAAAGGGTTCAAGAACTGTAAACATAGATTTTGCTGCCATAAATGCCAAAGGAGCACGGGGGTAATTCAAAAATTTTACTGGCACAAAGGGGACAAATGTCTTGTATCTCTCAGTCAACTTACCTTTGATGCCCCCATCAATATTACATCTAATTACAAGAAACTGGAAACAGTCCAATCAAAAATTTTTAGATTTGTTCTACAGGTACCTAATGGCATCCCAAATGCACTTATTCAAATTGAAACTGGAATGACTACTGTGGAGACAAGGTTATGGATCATGGCAATTCATTACTAGCTGAAATTAGTTTTTCTATCCAAGGGGCTGACGTGTTTAATATTACAAACACCTTTATACCCGCCTAGCTTAAGGCTATAGAGGAGAAACTCCTTATTTTGGCCTCACAAAACAATACCTGTGTTCCCTTGCCCATTACGAAGCTAGAGACTTGATAAAACAGAGGATTACAGATACTGATAGGCAGAACAATATAGGTAGAAGAGAGAAATAGCATACACTTCCTGATTCCATCAACAGAGTAAGTTCTGTGGCCTATTTTCACCATCTGTAAAACCATGAATATAGGAGAAAGTTTACTCATATGCGCTGGGACACTCTTCCTGTAGCGATTACAGAGGGAAAGTATAAGAAAATTCTATTTGAGAAATGTTGATGCCCCTGCTGTAAGGAAGGCACTGAAAATTTAGAACATATTATGTTCAACTGTAAGACCTATAATAATCTCCATAAAACACCTCTGCTTCCCAAGTTCTTAACCCTCACTAGTAGGCAAAGAGTTCATATTATGAAAAATCTCCTTGCGGATAGGCACTCGGAGGTAATGTATCAAGTGGCTGGATACGGATGGCTTGCTTTAAGAATTAGAAAACCCATAATAATGCAGCAAGTTAAATGCTAATCATCTTGCTGTTAATTGTCTGTCTCTTAAGAATTTTAAAATGTATTTTATGGCCGTTTTAAGCTTCTTTTATATTTATTCACAGAAGTTCTTACAATCTATTAATTTTTTTGTGTTTCAAGTGTTAATTGCTGACCACAGCTGTAACCGGGTAAGTTGGTGGAAACTGTTATTAAGGAAAGAATTAGTAGGCACATTGATGAACAAAAACTATTGAGGCAGACTCAGCATGGGTATGATCTTGTCTCACTAACCTGTTAGTGTTTTTTGAGGGAGTGAACAAACATGTGGACAAGGGGGACCCAACAGATGTTGTTTACTTTGACTTCCAGAAAGCTTTTGATACAGTTCCTCATCAAAGGCTCCTAAGTAAGCTCAATAGTCATGGGATAAAAGGACAAGTCCTCTTGTGGATCAAAAACTGGCTTATAAATAGGAAACAGAGAGTGAGTATAAATGGGAAACTTTCTCAGTGGAGGGTGGTAAGCAGTGGGGTACCACAGGGATCAGTACTCAGTCCGATGCTTTTTAACTTGTTTATTAATGATTTGGAATTGGGAGTAAGCAGTGAAGTGGCTAAATTTGCAGATGACACGAAGTTGTTCAGGGTGGTGAAAACCAGGGAGGAGTGTGAGGCACTCCAAAGGGATCTGTCGAGGATGGGCAAGTGGGCGTCAATGTGGCAAATGGGGTTCAATGTGGCCAAGTGCAAAGTGATGCACATTGGAGCCAAAAATCCTAAATATAAATACACGTTGATGGGGTCTGAACTGGCAGAGATGGACCAAGAGAGAGATCTTGGAGTCGCAGTGGATAACTCAATGAAAATGTCTAGACAGTGTGTAGCTGCAATACAAAAAGGCCAACGCTATGCTGGGGATTATTAGGAAGGGAATTGAAAACAAATCAGCCAGTATCATCATGCCCCTGTATAAATCATTGGTGCGACCTCATTTGGAATACTGTGTACAGTTCTGGTCACCACATCTCAAAAAGGATATTATAGCATTGGAAAAAGTGTAGAGAAGGGCAACTAGAATGATAAAAGGGTTGGAACACCTTCCCTATGAAGAAAGGTTAAAACGCTTGGGGCTCTTTAGCTTGGAGAAATGATGGCTGAGGGGTGACATGATCGAGGTTTATAAGATTATGAATGGGATTGAGCAGGTTGAGAAAGAAGTACTTTTCTCCCTTTCTCACAATACAAGAACTCGTGGGCACTCCATGAAATTGCTGAGCAGTCGGGTTAGAACAGATAAAAGGAAGTACTTCTTCACCCAAAGAGTGATTAAAATATGGAATTCACTGCCACAGGAGGTGGTGGCAGCTGCAAGCATGGACAGTTTCAAGAGGGAATTAGATAAACATCTGGAGCAGAAGTCCATCAGTGGCTATTAGCCACAGGGGATAGATGGGAACTCTCAGTCTGGGGCAGGTGATGCACTCTATTCTTGGTGCTGGGGGGGCAGCAGTGGGAGGGCTTCTGGTGCCCTGGCCCCACTGCTGGACCTCCTGATGGCACCTGGTATATTTTGGCCGCTGTGTGACAGAGTGTTGGACTAGATGGGCCATTGGCCTGATTCGACATTGGCTTCTCTTATGTTCTTATGTAAATAAAACTAAAACTAAAAAAAACCTTGTTGGTTGGTTACTAACCATGGTGACTGTGGGGAACCTCCACATTCAGAGACACTAATCCTCTGAATCCCAGAGCCAGGAGGCAACATCAGGGGAAGGCCTCAGTCCCTATGCCCTGTTGTTGGCTCTCCAGAGGAACTGGTTGGCCACTGTGTGAGACAGGAGGCTGGACTAGATGGACCATTGGTCTGATTCAGCAGGATTTATGATCTTATGACTGTGTTTTAAAGGGGACAATCAGCCCAGAAGAAGCTGTTTTGTTTAACTCTATACCCTTGCACTTTTTACAGCTAAAACAGAGGTGCCTATATTTTCTTCCACAGTGCAGGTAAAGGCATCTTGGCAGGCCTTTTTTTTTTTAGAGGGGAATGCAAAGAGGAAAGAGTTGAAGGTGTCCTCTTCAGCTGGTCTTCCTTTTAAAGTGCGGCCCTCCCCTCCAAACACATGGCTATATTCTGTTGCAGATCAAATTGTCAGGAAAGATAATCAAGCTCCTCTATTAATTTAAAATATTTTTGTCCATTGAGGTATATGGGTTAGAGTGCTGGATTAAGACCAGAAAGACCTGAGTTCAAATCCCTGCTCAGCCATGAAGTTTAGGGGGATCTTTGGCTAGTCACTTTGTTTCTTGATCTCACGGAGCTATTGCAGGGATAAAATAGGAGAGGGGGATCCAGGAATATCACCTTCAGCACCTTTCTACAAGGGCAGGATAAAAAGGGTAAGATAGGCAGACATCTTACCTCATACCTAAAACTCAAAGTGGCTTACAATTAAGAATGAAAAATATATATATACTAGGGAGCAAAGCCTGTTGTGGTGGAAGACAACGGGCCCTAGAAAGGAAGGGAGGGAGGGTGGAAGGGAGAGAGGGCTGGAGAAAGGAAGGAAGGAAGGAAGAGGGGGAAGAGTGAAAGAAAGGAGAGAGGAAGAAAGGAAAGGGGGAAAGGAAGGGAAGAGGGGCGGAAAAGGGCTTCTCTGGGCCTTCTGTCCCCATAGAAGGCCCAGGGGATGGTGTGAGGGGGTGGAAAAGGGCTTTTCTGGGCCTACTGCCCCCACAGAAGGCCCAGGGGATGGTGTAGGGGGGCAGAAAAGGGCTTCTTTGGCCTACTGCCCCCACAGAAGGCCCAGGGGATGGTGAGGGGGCAGAAAAGGGCTTTTCTGGGCCTACTGCCCCCACAGAAGGCCCAGGGGATGGTGGGGGGCAGAAAAGGGCTTCTCTGGGCCTACTGCCCCATAGAAGAAGAAGAAGAAGAGGAAGAGATTGGATTTATACCCCGCCCTTCACTGCCCAAAGGCATCTCAGAGTGGCTTACAAACTCCTTTTCCTTCCCCTCCCTACAACAGACACCCTGTGAGGTAGGTGGGGCTGAGAGAACTCTAACACAAACTGTCCTTGAGAGAACAGCTGTGCCAGAGCTGGCCCAGGGGATGGCGTGGGGGTGGTGGAAAAGGGCTTCTCTGGGCCTACTGCCTCCATAGAAGGCCCAGGGGATGGTGTGGGGGGCCCGGAAAGGGCTTCTATCACCTGCCTCAGCCTTGAGGGCCTGTCCCCGTGCTTACACTCCAGAAGGTCCTCTCCTGTCGGAGGAATGGAGCAGACTGAGCCGAACACACTGACTGGGGCTGACGTGGGCGGGACTTCGCCAAGCAGCCAGTCAGCCCTGGCCAGTGTCCTCTGACTGCCAGTTCTTGAGCCGAATCAATTATGGCAAGCATAGAATGTGGTGGAACCAAAATTCAAATATTAATAAGGGCAGGATTCCACAACAGTAATTAACAGTCAACAAGGGAAAGAAAAACTTTTACCACCACTCTAGCAATATACATAACACAAAAAGTCAGACTTGGAAACATCCTGTCAGAAATAACAGCATTTAAACACAAGCTTCTTATAGAAGGTCTGAGAAAAGGCCAGAAATTCAGAGGGGGAAAAAAATCAACCCAGAAGCTTGCTCATTGACACACACAGCCTGGCCATTTCCATATACTGCAAAATTTAGTCAGAGAAGGTGGTCTTTCCGTTGCACCTGCTCTGAAATCCGACACCAGAATCTTGCTCTTAGAAGCTCTGTTCCCACAAGAGAAGCAGTCTGGTTAGAATTCTAGGGGGGCTAGGAGTGAAATGGGGGGCAGCTTACCTCGTTCTTTTAAATGGTGGGCCCAAGCTATCTAGTTATTCACTAAGTCTCTTTTAATCTTTTATTTGTGTTTAACAGAAAACAACAGAAATATTTAGAAAATTAATTGGGAGATGGTAGGTTTCTTTTAATCAAAATATTTTACACACACATACACATTAAACACAGTATGACTGACTATGGGCACACATTTCTATTTCTCATTCTGTGCTTGTGGCAACTGTTCTAGTCTGGATTATGGCTTCTTCTTGAGTAAAGTATCCCCCCTTCCTAAGCAGAAGTGCTGAATTCAATGCATCCATATTTGATAGCTTTTTTAGTTGAATCCTGTCATGGATATGAGGAGCTAGGACTCAAAGTGAGACCTGGTTTATTTCCTTATTTACTTCATTTATTCCCTGCCCTTTTCTCCAATGGGGAACCAAAGCAGCCTACATCATTCTCCTCTCCTCCATTTTACCCTCACAACAACCCTATGAAGTACCTTAAGTTGAGAGTATGTGACTGACCCAAGGGCATGCCCATTAATCTTCCGTGGCTGAGTGGAGATTTGAATCAGTGACTCAAGAACTACCTGTGTCTCACTGTTTGACTTGCCACCTAAGGATCTTCTGAGCACTGTTCCCCAAGGTGGCATCTTTTCTGTGTTCCACGAAAGTGGGCAAGACCATTGCCTAGGTGGGTTTGTGGTTAGCAGATGGTTCCCACTTTAATACAACTCCCACTGAAGTGAAGAAGAGAGGCAGCACCTGTTGATACCCCTTCTCTCACATTTTAAACCTTTGGCAAATTATCTCACATATACCGAGGAACGCCTGATGAAGTTTTTACTGGCTGATAGTTATGAATCTGTCTCACGCAATGTTGCTAAATATTGCTATCTGGTAATAAAAAAGCGCAGATTGTACTGTAACTCGAGCCACTAATGATGAAAATGACCGATCTGGTATTTTAGAAAATACGGCTGAAGGGTCTTTTGTTGTAAGATTCTGTGTTGTATTATTTTAGTTTATTTTGCTGGTCTTATGACTGTTTTAATAAATTTGTATTTGTATTTTAACTCCCACTGAAGGGACTGGAAGGTGGGTAAACCACTAGCCTCCCTCATACCAGGCATCTCCCACCTTTCTCTGCAGCCTCTGCATTCTCATTCCAGTACCTGGGTGGTTTTCAGATTAATCTGAAAAGCTTCCACACTGTTTTGTGTCCTAAATATGGTTTACAGGATCATCCCCTCAATCTGGATTCACAAGGCATGGCTAAATTTAATCTGTGGTGGGGATAGACAACCTTCATGCTCAGAGGTACACTGGTTATTTCAAAGTTTACAGTTTATTTAAAAGTTTACAGTTACATTCGGCATACAGTAGGCATGTGGCTCTTTTGGTTATGGGCATTGTGAGCCATAGTGTAAGTAACATTGCTCTTATGACTCACCACACTGGCTCTAACCTTTTGCTAGAAGGTTACATTGAAGACTGGTGCTTCCTCCATTTGGTAATACGGAAGGGAACTACTCTTTCACCTCAGACTCTTTGGTTTTAATTCTCTCAGAAAACTGAACAACTTGTACCAAGCTAATGGAGAAACCACAAAGAGAACAATGTGTGTGTCAATGCCCACTAAAATGGTGTGAAAGAAATCCACAAACTGTCTAGGTTTCGTTTGTGCCTTCAGTAAAAGGCCTGGCCCAATCTGTAAGAACCAATTGCACAGTAGTAATGACTTCAGTTCTCCTATATAGTGAAAATATATCCTACATGGTTGGCTCTATTAACCCTCTCAGCACAAGTTATGACGAAGATGATCATGCACTCTGTAACATGTTAACTCTGTAACAACTTAACTCTGTAAACTCTGTAAGAAGTTAAGAAAATGTATTTATGTCAGGCTCAATAGCAAGTAAGTCCAGGCATTCCTCTTACATAGTAATGCTTTATTGGAATACAAGAATGATGCCCACAGTAATAGCACTATTGTCAGGAATGCCTGGTCAGACAGGTCTACATGTTATTATAGCATGATGCAAAGCCAAACTAGCAAATGAACTTTTAGCGTGCGCGTGGGAAAACTCCCGGCGGGGGATTACTTAATGACCGGGAGAACTGCCCCCCCTTCACCACCTAGTCAAGTAGGACTGGAAAATTCCCCTGAGCTGAGAAACAATCCCAAGCCTCTTGCCAAGGCCATCTCGATAATGGGTAGTGCAGAAGCAGTCTCCCACAGTTGCAGCTGGCGAGCTAGGCATAAGTGTCACAGCAGGAAGCAATACAAAAACAATGCATACAGTGTGCTTGCAAAATGAAATAAAAATGGCTGCCCTCTGACAATTTATTTATTTACTTCAAAAATTGCCACAGGGATTCAGGAGCAAACTGGCCCTGGCTCTGCAAGGTTTGCCTTTGCAATGAACCTGCTGGGAAATAAACATGCATAGGCATCTGGGGAAAAGTAAACTAGTACGCGCCAGTACTCTGTACTGGCAAGAAAGGAAGTGGTAAGCCCCATCTTCTGCTCTCAGCCCTCAAGAGCATGGGTGAGAAATGTAGGTTACTTGCTGCCACCCCATCTCTCTCTTTTTTTTTAATAGGTTTATTTTTTGAATTTTCTATATATTACACAATATCTTTTGTCTCCTTACTTTACATAACTCAATAAGTTCCCCCCTCCCTCCCTCTACCCCTTGTTTGTTGATCCTTTATTCACAGCCACGGGCACAAAGTCTGAATCTTCCACCGAATGTCCTGTCTTCCTTCCACTGTTATCCACTTTTGATAGGTCTTCCATCTCGCTTTAATTTCTTCGGCTTTATCCTCCCATGTGGTCTTCTGGCGCAATTTCTCAATGATGTCCGACTGCACAAAATCAAACAAATAAGTGTGCCCGGTATCTATTGTCCATTTGCTCTTATCTTTCCAGCCCAGAGCTATCACTGCCTTGCCTGCTAACACCATAGCTTTGAGTATAGCCTGGGTTTCCTTATTGACTGCCTTATTTCCTAATATACCCATTAACATTAGTTTAAAGTCTACATTCAGTGAGATTCTACATATTTTCTTTATAATTTGTATTATTTTTGACCAAAAGACTCTCACCTCTGGACATTCCCACCACATATGGGAGAACCAACCCTTAAATTGTTTACAGTGCCAACACATAGAACTCGATCCCGGAAACATGTTTGCTATCTGCGCTGGTGTTTTATACCACTTTGTGAAAAATTTATGTTCCAGTTCATTAAATTTAATAATTTTGGTTTCTTCTATTCCCTTCATTATTCTATTTGCATCGTTTTCTGATATCTGGCCTTCCTTACACCATGTTTTCTGTAAATATAGTATCACCTTATCTTTATTGGATAACATTTTCTTGTAAATATATCCTGCTAATCCTTGTTTAAATTTTTGCATCCTATTATGTATTTCTTCAATTGGTTCTTCTGTCCAAATATTTCCTTTTTCATTAACTTCCTTAATCATTCTATAAAGGCCTGTAATTTTTAACCAATATTGCTTGCCTATCTCCTCGATTAATTCCTGTGCTGGTTTTAGAGTGCCTCCTCTAAATAAGTCTCTTAGCCTATAATATCCCTTTGATCTCAGGAGTTCGCACCATTTATTTTCTTCTGTTTCGTTATAGAGGGACTTTAGTGGTGCCCATTTTGAGGTTCTTTTAAGCCATGAGGGCTGCCACTTGTTCCACACTGTTAGTGTTAAATACCTAGGTCCCTTAACTTGTATAAGATCTTTATTTGTCATTTTGGAGAATACCCCAAAACTCCCTATGTTATTATTGATTTCATTCTCAAAACTCACCCATTTTAGTCCCTCTCCATCGCCTATCTCCAGTATCAATTTTATTTGGAAGGCTTCGTAATAGCTAATCAGGTCAGGGACTCCCCATCCCAACTCTGATCTATGGCTATAAATTATCTTTCTCTGTATTCTGCATTTTTTACTACCAAAAATCCATTCCTTAATCACTCTGTTCCATTGGTCTAGTTTTTTGGTATACATTCCTAGAGGTATTGTCTGAAAGAGGTATATTAATCTTGGCAGCCAAAACATTAACACTTTTTATTCTAGTAGATATATTCATTATTTTATTTTTCCACTTTTTCATATCTTTTTCTATTTTCTTCCAGACCTTGTTATAATTGTTCTCTGCTATTTTATCGATATTCTTCTGTAGTACAATACCTAAATATCTGAATTTTTTGGTGCCCATTCCAATATTAGTAACCCCATGTATTTGTTCCCTTTCCTCTTTAGTCACATTAAGGTACATAATTTCTGATTTAGCCATGTTCACCTTCAGTCCTGAACATTTTTCGAAGTCCTCTAATATAACTTTTATTTCTTTTACTGCCTCTTTGGGGTTTCTCATAGCGATTATGATGTCGTCGGCAAATAAATTGATTTTCATTTCTTCCTTCTTTACCCTGTATCCTTCCACCCTTGCAGAATTTCTTATTCTTTCGGCTAGCTGTTCTATTGCTAGTAAAAATAGGAGGGGCGAGAGCGGGCATCCTTGCCAAACTCCTCTTTGAATCTTGAGGGGTTGTGAGTGTTCTTCGTTAACTCTCACCACTGCTGTCCCTTCTCTGTACATTTCTTGGATCGCTTTTATATATGGCTCCCCCATCTCGTATTTAGTCATTACCTGCCACAGAAAATCCTGGGAGAGTGTATCAAATGCTTTGTAGACATCTAATTTCAAGAGGCCTAGCTTTTTTTTGTGGCCATGTTGTAATACATTTATAATATTCCTTATGGGGTGGGCTATATTCCTGTCTTTTACAAATCCATATTGGTCCTCCTTTATTATGTTAGGTATGATCTTCTTTAATCTATTTGCCAATATTTTTAGTAAACTAATAGGTCTATATGAGCCCACTTCCTCTGGGTCTTTATGTGGTTTAGGGATTACCACTATTTCTGATTGCCTCCACGAATCTGGAGCTTTTTTCCCTTTCAATATTCCATTAAATACCTCTTGGAGCTCTGGGGCCAATATGTCTGCCATCTCCTTATAGAATTCACTTGTGAAACTGTCTAGGCCTGGGGATTTGCCCTTTTTCAATTCTTTAATTACATCTTTTATGTCCTGTAGTGTTATTTCCTCCCTTAACATAATTTTATCATTTTCTTTAAGTGTTGTTCTTATATCTTCCTCATATATGACTATGTCCTTTTTTTTATACAGCTCTTTGTAAAAGGTCTCGAAGGCTTTTACTATATCATTTGAGTTGCCAGTTCTTTGGCCATTCACTTTTATATTTTCTATCTTTTGCCTTACCTTCCTGTTTTTCAAATAGTTAGCTAACCTTCTGGCCGAATTAATACTATTTCTATGGAAGTCATTTCTTACCATTGCTTCTCTCTTCCATAATGTAACTGAGTCCAACTCATCTAATTGTTTTTTAATTGTTGTTATCTGACTCTGTACTTTTAAATCATGATTGTTGATTTGTTCCTTTTGCAACCTCTCCAGTTCCTGAATTTTAGATTGTCTTTTTAGATAGCGTTCTCTTTTGATGTACTTTTCCTTATTTATGCAGTGTCCCCTTATCACCGCCTTCGCGGCATCCCACAGGGTATTAGTTGGGACAATCCCTCTATTCTCCTCAAAATATAATCTTATCTGCTCCATCATATAGCTCCTATCTTCCTCTTTAGCCATTATTAAATTATTGTATCTCCAAGTTCTACTTTTTGGTTTTTGATTACCTTCTATTTCTATAGTGATTGGTGCATGATCCGATATCCAGATTGGGTGCGTTGTAATTTTTTTTTATAGTCAGATTGCTGCTTTTTTCTACAATTATGTAATCTATGCATGATGGGGTTTTGTGCCGGCTGGATACATGGGTGGGTTTTGGCTGCTGTCCTATCAATTCATGTGCTTCCCTCAAGCCCCAATTTCCTATTTTAATTGCCTTATTTTTAGTTTAATTCTCCCTCTGCGAATTGCTTAGTTTTTTTAACTAGCCTGGCTAAAAATTTCTTTTGTCCTTTATTGGGTGCATATATATTTACCAATGTAAATTTCTTCCCCTCTAATCTGAATTTAGCCATCACATATCTCCCTTCCCTGTCTGTCTTTCTAGTACCTCTACTCTAAGTTTCTTATGAGTCATTATTGCCACTCCTCTGGCCTTGGTGTGGCTCCTAGCTTCCGCTAACATCATCCAGGTCGAGTCTTTTAGCAAAGGCTTGTTGTCATTTCTTTTCTTATGTGTTTCCTGTAAACACAGAACATCAGTTTTTTGCTCTCTTGCCAACTTGGCTATCCTATATCGCTTAATTTCTGATGTTAAACCATTGACATTCAGTGATAAAATTTTTATTGTTTTATCCATATCCCACATTGATTAAGGCTTTGACATCTCATGGCTGTGAAAAATTTGAATGGTTAATTAGTTTACCCTTCCCCTTCCCTTCCCCCCTGTGGTTGAGAGTAAAGTTGGAAAGAAAATCTCTTCCCCTCTCTCCACTGCATGGGGTGCACGCATCCCCCCTCCTCCTCCTCCTTGATACTGTAAAAAATGATAATACTATTAATAGTCATTAGCTCAATCAATAAAGGTATACTTCCCTTAATTAGTTATCGGGAGCTAGTCCTGAGGCATTTCCCTCCTCTCTCTGAAGCTCCTTCGTCGCCATCTTCAGGAACCCCCGAATCCTCTTCCATTTCTTGCTCTCCCATATCGTCTGTGTTGATACCTAATTGTTTAAGTAGTTCCTTTGCCTCTGTAGTGTTCCTTGCCATAAGTCGCTTTCCTTCCCGAAATATAATTATCGAGGATGGATAGCCCCATGAAAATTTCACGTTATTTGCATAAAGCTTTTGGGCAAAGGGGCGCATGAGGTTTTTTTTCCTTAAGGTCTCTTGACAAAAGTCTTGTCTCACCCAGACTTTTCTTCCTCTAAAAGTCAGGTCTTTCCTCTTCTTTAGTGCCGTATATATTTGCTGTTGAATTTTCTCTCTGGCAAATTTAATTATTACATCTCTAGGGGCCCCACCCCTCCCATTCCTTTGTAGTCGATGCACTCTCTCAACATCCTCTGTTTTTATTTCTACTTCGTTTGTCTGCATCCACTGTATCAGAGACTCCTCCAGTTTATTTACGGAAATTTCTTCAGATATCCCTGATAAAATAAGGTTAGCTCTCCTGTTTCTGTCTGACAAATCATTTATTTGGCGGTTAAGAGCGGTTATTTTTTGCTCATTAGCTTCAGCAAGCTGTTTGGCTGTTGTAGCTGTCTGCTTTATAAAAGCTATTTCTGTGCCTATTTTGCTAATTTCTCCACGTAGTGAGTTTAACTCACCACTAATTTTTTCTTGAAAGGCAAGAACTGTATTTTGGAGTCCTGCAATTTGTTCAGATAGGTCCTTAATTGTCTTCGCCATATCTGGTTCAAAGCTTTGGGAGCGGCCTTAAGAATCTCAAGGCTTTCCTTTCTAACACAGCAATAAATTAGTTTCTTACCACTCTGAAGTTGTTCTAGCCAGCTGCTTCCTGGTTATCAGCCTCTTATCTGGGTTTGCGCAGTATTTACAAACTTTGAGCTATAAATTCTTTAGTTCGAAGGAAGAGCTCGGAGGAAACACAGCCGGCTTGGTTTAACGCATGCGTGCAGCCCCCGCCACCCCATCTCTTAAAACATCCACCTCAAGCAGCCTGCAGACAAGCCCTCTCAACATGTACTGTCGGCTGTTTTGAAACAAACAGCGGCCTCTACTGAGTGAAAGGGGTAAGAGCCATCAACTCTGTCTTCCCAACTATGCAAGAAGGGTCAAAGGTCCTGAGATCTATCACAGGGATGAAGCATAGCAATCAATAGTAGAGAAACATACTTGCTGATCTCAACACTAGGAAATATTATAAGCCGCATCCACACATTGCTGGTCATTGTGCTACAGCAATGACTTGCAACTGGACTGTCTTGGTCCATACAGGAAAAACTGAGTTGTGCATAGTTTGAGTTCAGTGGTACTTTTATTTATTTGACTTATATACCGCACTCCCCACAAGCAGGGATGGCAGTTCACAAAACAACTATAAAAACATAAATCAAAATAAATTGACTAAAATACAGATCTAATTAAACTTAACCCTGACATTGCGCCATAATACAGTTCTAGCCCGCCAATTCGTAATTAACACTTAACAATGGGGGAAGGGAGTGGAAGCAGTTTGCAAGGCAGATAGTTAGCTATTAAAACTGTTAGAAACCATTGCTGTCCTCAACCATATGCTTGGCAGAACATTTCTGCCTTGCAGGCCCTGGAGAATTAGAATAGATCCCGCAGGGCCCTGATGTTAGTAGGCAGAGAGTTCCACTAAGTTGGAGCCAGGGCTGAAAAGGACAGCTGGAGGCTCTTTGGGCCAGGGACTTTCAATAGATGTTGGTCGCTTAAGCATAATGCTCTCCAGGGGACATACCAGGAGAGGCGGTCCAGCAGGTATATTGGTCCCTGACCAACTTTAAGACCAATAGAGTTTTATTCTAGGTATAAGCATGCGCACGAAAGCTTAGACCCAGAATTAAACTTTGTTGGTCTTAAAGGTGCTACTGGACTCAAGCTTGGTTCTGCGGTTTCAGACCAACACGGCGGCCCACCTGAATGTATCAGTTGTGCATAGCTGCTATATTGCCATGATTGTACAATATCCAATGATGTGGGAATACAGCTAGTTAGCATCCACACAGGATCTTACTGAAATCTGAATATATGTTTCATATATTCAGATTTTGGTAGGCTTCTATGCCATCAGAGCTGGAGCTCCTATTGCCAACAGGCCTGGAGAAAAATGTCCTGTTCATTTATTTACTTCCATGTCATAAAAAGCTTCAACTGCCTATTTCCACACATCAAGCCTCCATTAAAGGGACAGGACAGTTTTCTCCAAGCACAGAAGAGGGGTGCACAGAGAGGAGGGGTCCCGCCCTTCTTCTAAGTCCCTCAGGACATATCTCAGCTGAGTGGGTATTTGAACCCAAGCCACCCTGGTCAGGTCCACACTGACTCTTGTTGGGCATAGAGCAGCCCTTTGGTAACTGATGATATGTATGTATACTCTTGTAGTAAATAACACAATAAAACAATATGAGGCAGACGAACAGCTTTATAAAAGGCATCCTATTATACACAAGTACATAAATAGAGTTCTGGGAAGCCATCCCTTTAGGAAGAAGAGAGACAAGAGCAAGTTTATTTGTGTGTGAATGAGCATCCATTTCAGATTTTGCTTTAGAAAGTTAAGCCATCCAGGTTGGGGCCATAGAGACTATTCCCATTTGTTGGTTCCTTCCCAATGACTTACTCAGATGCCACATGCCTTTCCATGAATGATTCACATCTTGGAACTCTCAAATGCTCTCCACCTTGAACAGCTTAGGGTTTTTTTGGTTTTTTTTCTTTGGGGGGGGGGCTCTTTTCCACAACACAGGCCCATCCAAGGAAGAATGAAGAAACTCAATAGAGAAGTCCCTTCTGGGTCCACATATAGAAGCATCATGCCTTTCTGGGTTGTGATCTGCGGGGAAAGGATTTCCTCTGCTGATTTGATGCTGCAAACCACACAAACCTCCATTTTGCTCATAAACATTGGTCACATCTGTATCACCCCCAGTAAAATCCAGTTCTGTGTGTGACACATGCCCTTCTGTCTCTGCTTTCTTCAGAGCACCTGAACATCCCAGATCTGTGTGGGTCTTTCATCAAATGGATCCCAGAGGATGGCATGATCCCGGTCATAGGCTTGTCCTCCTGTGGAAAGCAAAGAGAATGTGACAAGAGAAATATGTTTCAGTTTCTCTCACACTCAGCTCCTCTCCATCCCTTCTGAGGGCCAAAACTGATGGATCTTCATCTGTCTATAAAAGGTACATTGTGCTGAAAGGATTCAGATCAGACCTGGAAGGGTCAGGGATTGTCCTGTGCAGAAGCTCCATTAACACTATAAATGCCTTTGTATTCACAGCAGCAATGAGACCAAAATGTCCCCCAAGCAGAAACAATGGTAGAGGCACATACTGACCAGGCTCTTTTCCTCTGTCCTCAGGAAATCCCTCCTGATACTTAACTTTGGATTCCCCAGAAAACAAGCTCTTACCTTTCACATCTACAATCATGCTATCAAACATCTGGCTGCAGATCCTCCCAAAAGAATCAATTCGCCAGGTCTGCCTGGGCATTCGGGTCTCGGACCATAATACCACCTTGGTACCTATCTTGGCTGGACCAATCACTTGCAGGCTCATGCCAGGAGCAATCTAAACAGGAAGAAAGAGCAAGGGAAGGCACAAGGAAAAAAAGACATGTGAGAAAGGTCCTTACCTTCCCTGGAAGGACTCAGAAGGGTTTGCATCTGCTTCAGATGATGTCACACATGACAGATGTACACAAATATTAGTCTACCCCCAGTGGTTTTCAGCTTTTTCAGATCCATCTTTAACCCCCAGGTAGCAGCATGAGACCCACTGACTGCAACCATGTGACAGCTATGCAATGCCACATGACAGGAAGAGTATTGACTTTACCAAGGTCAAAGTAAAAGACTATGAGTAACTAACAAGAGAACCTTAGACAGAAAACACAAAACACAAGACCCAGAGCAGAAGACATACCGATTAATCTATGCAGCTCATCAATTCAGTGTTATTCTCCTAGTTACTCACTTTGATATTCATTCTGCCTTGTTTATCAGCGTGCTAAGTGGATGTCAGAGAGACCCAACCCATTTCAATCTGAGATTATTGATTACATTTTTATCATACCCTTTCTGCAAGGAGCTCCGGGTAGCCCACATGATTCTCCCTGCTTCATTTTCACAACAACCCTGTTAGGCGGGGAGAGGCCAGAGTGACTTGGCCAAGTGGGGATTTGAATCCATGTCTTCTCAGTCCAACAGTCTGACCACTACAGGGCAGCTGTATGCTCATGGGCTATGGGCTGACCTCTTCTTACATCACAGTTGATTGTTCCATGTTCTGTCTCTGCGTCTTCTATGAGCCATACAAAGTGAGTGGGGAACCCTCACCTGGTTCTTCAGAAGTCCCTCCTCGTAGTACCAAATAGAGCTGCTCTGGTCGTTGAGCTCCGAAACCAGCACACGTCCCGCTTTCATGTCTTCCACATCATTTGGGACAGACAAGAAGGACTTCAGCTCTCTGTTCTTCATGCGGAAGAAAACCCGCCTCTGTGAGAAGTGGTGATGGGAGGAACAGAAAGGGATCTTTCACATGCTTCCCCAAGTTATTCACCTTATTAAGCAGAGAAACCTCTCCACAGTGCACGCTGCTAGGGCTATCTGTGTATCTAAGCATCTATTTCTCTATTGGATTTTATCCAATCTTTCCTCCAAGGAACTCAGAATAGAGTCCATTGTTCTCTCTTCCCTGTATTATCTTCACAACTACTCTGTGAAAGCCACTGACCCAAGGTCACCAAGTCAGGCTATCCCACAGGACCTTAGCATAAGCAGAATCCATGCATCCACCTGTGTATCAAAAGTGGGAATCAGTCCTAAGGCACCCCAGAGCTATCAACTCTGTCACCTTTTCGGAACAACAGCTACCCTCCTGCACAGTATCAGCTTGATAGGACATAGAGGTCTACTTGGTGACATTGCTTCAGTTAATTCCCCCACCATGGAAGATACAGAATATTCCCTTCCCAAACTCTGTAGACCAGGGAACTGGACACCTACCTGCCTGATGGGGTAAAGGGATCCAATGTGCTGAAGCCCACTGTATGTCAGCCAGTTGGTGATTTCCATGCTGTCCAGCAACCACTGGCGGCCTCGGAAGTCGCTGTGTTCACACAGCACCCATCTGCACAGAGAAATCAATGGGGAAGCAGAGTGGGAGAAAAAGATAATTAGCCCAGGTTTTGAGGAGCACAGAACCCCACCTGTTGTTTGCAGACACAAAGGACAATCACAACAGCAAGTGTGGTGTGGATGGCATAACCAGAACTGGAGAAGAGAGCCTTAAAGAGAGACTCAATCATCCTCTTGATATATCCCACAAGCTGTACCAAGGAAGAAACCAACAACTCATTCCCTGTTTCTCCAGTGGGCAAGACTAGACTGAATGGGTTTAAGTTACCAGTTTTGGTGGATGAGAGTGGTTCAACAATAAAACCAAAGTACTGGGAATCTCGCTTGCTGGAGGCCTTTGAACTAGAGGCTGAACAGCCATTCACTGGGAATGTTCAAGATCTGGGATTCCTGCCCTGAGTAGAGGGTTGAAACAGACAGTCCTCTTAAGGCCTTTTTTGAGTCTAGGATTACAAGTCTAGGGGCTTGACTACATGTTAATGTTTCTTTCATAGTCATTTTGCCTGTGTGTCTATCTACTGTATTTGTATATATATCCTGTATTTTTCCTGATTAACAGTACTTTACATCATTTAAACAAGCTAAAATTCCATTTCACAAAAATACAGTACAGATAACAAGACAGCCAGCCATTGATCCCACCACAGAGACTGAACCTGACTCACAAGCCATCAAAAACACTTCAGAAAAACTCCACCTTATAGAGCTAGTGAAGCCTCTGCATGGGTGGGGCCTTCCTCACATTCTCGGCAAACCCATCCCACAAAACAGCAGTCACTGCCAAGTAAGGCCAAGCAGGAACAGTTCTCAACTGATTGGAGAAACCCTTAATAATCCCTAGTCTGATGACTGGAGATTCCCTGTGGTCAAATATTAAACTGTGTTTTGCAAGCACAGCCTCCTTCAGAATTGTATCACCTGTCAAAACAGCCCCTTCTGCCAATCCTGCCTTCCTAAACTCAGTTGCCTTCTCCACTGGCCAGCTGCACCTGCCACTGCCCCTCATCTTTCCTCCTGGGCTGCAGATACAGGCTCAGGGCACCATTTACCCGGGCCTGTTAGACTGCATTTTCCACATTTCTTGATACCAGCATGACTAATTTAAAAGAGAATGGTGGGAGAGTTTGATGCCAAGATTTATGCTGTCAAACAAAAGTCCATGGTACCTTAAAGACCAACAACATTGAAATAATTAAATGTGGGTGTTCATGTGTCACAGCTGACCTCCTTGGATATGTGACATATCTGAGGAAATCAGCTGTGATCCAGGAAATCTCACATGTTGCTAACTTTTAGGGTGCCAGTGGATTGTTTTAATTTGTTGTGACAGATTAAACATGGCTGCCTCCTTACCATCATCTTGGAAGGGCCTGCAGTAGAAGCTCCTTGACTGCCAAATCACAGGACTCTGCAGCCTATTGCTCCAGGACCAAATGTGGCTCAATAGAGAATCAAGAAATCTTTATGTTCAGGTCTACTGGAAGGGTAGGTGGATGCTAGAATAAACTGTATGTCAAAGGAATGGCAGGCAACTATTCTTATGAGACTAAAGGATTTCTGAGAGAAATGATAGAGGCCATTAGTTGCCAGTAATCCAAGTGCAAACCATGCACAGATTTATACCACTACACTAAATAATCACTCAGGATACTCCTGTATATATTTACTACTTATTGTGAGGCCTCACATGTGCCATTTCCTGATAAAGGACCTGCATCAGTCAGCATTTGGGCTGGAGAAATGATATGGAGCAACATGTCATTAATAGTTATTGATCAATGTGTCATTAACAGTAATGCTAAACTTTGCTAAACAATTTTGATGCTGTTTGGCTCTTTGATTACAAAAGATTGCTGACCATTGGGCCTGACCTGAAGGCCTCCTGCAGAATCCCGAAGAGCTGGATAAGGCCCCTCAGGCTTCACAGTTGGCAGCCCCCAAAGGGTAGCTGGCACAACCAAGAACGAGTGACTGTGTACTTACATGCCTCCCTTTACCCGCACAGAGAGCACATGGTTGTTGAATCCCTCAGCCTGCAGGCTGCGCACTTCACTGTTCAGTTCAATCTCTTTCCCTTCAAAACATTCCAGCCCATGCAGGAAGATGGAGGGCTCAGAAAAGAACTGTGAAAAAGGGACACAGGGATAACAGGCCGAAGTGCTACATCTCACAAAGGGTCATTGACTTGTGGAACTCTGCTGCCTGATGCATTGATGGCCTTTCGGGCAGCAGGATCCCACCTGACTTTACCAGCTGCAGCATTTCAAGTCCCTCCTTTCTCCTCCGTGATTACAGCAGACAGCCAGGACAACCCTCCTGCATCACCAGCCAGGCCGTGCTCTATTGCGATGGCAACAGCCTGTCCTTGCTTGGTCAGGGGAAGGCTACCCTGGTACCACCCAACTGAGCCACAGTGTAACCAGAGTGGACTTGTGGGGGATGGGGAAGCGGCAGGCTGCAGGGATGGTTCCCGAGGAAAGAGGCAACCTAGAAGGCCTCTGGTGGGAGTGGGGCTGTAAGCAGCAGATGGGGCTGGCCTCTGAAGCAAGAGGCAGTCCTGCAGACAGGTGGTGAGGACCAGAATCTGGCATAATGTCAGATGGATGGGGTGGGAGGAAATTGTCCGGGGCTAATAAGAGCTTTCCTCCAGTTCCTAGTACTTCCAGGTCTCATGGAAGGAGTGGGAATGTCCACAAGGGCCTGGCATCCCACTGGTTATCTAAAGAGGGTCCAGAAGCAGGCCAAGGCTGATGTAGCTGATCCTGCTAGGAGGACAATCCTGGTGTTGCAACCCCCTCCCCTCTTCTCACTGAGGCCTAGCAGGCCCTCTACTGGTATAGCAGTTGCCATAGAGTAGCAAGCAGTGGGCCAGGGACAGAAGGAGCCCCACACAGCCAGTGGCTTAGTTGGAGTTAAAATGGGGATGGACAGACTTAAGGAGTAGGGATGGGCACAAACTAGCTCACTGAAGTTTGTGATGAATTTTGGCCAGTCTGTGGTTTGCAAATTGAAGTTCATGGCAGATAACCCAGTATGAACTTTCCACAAACTTTCAAGCAGTTTGTGGAGGTTCATGTGGGTTTGTGAATGCATACATTTCCAGACAGACTGTCTCTGCTCAAACAAAACACTTACCAAACTTCAAAGCAAAGGTTTTTTTTTAAATTCTCCAGCCTTAGAAACATTGTTGTTAGTTTCAAACTAGTGATGTCAGTTTCAAGAGGCTCCCCCCCTCCTTTGCCCCAGTTGCTTTGTGTTCAATTCCCATTTTCCTGCATAGAGCTTGCAAAATCCCACCCCCTTGCTTGGATTGGTGACTCTGTGCATTGAGATCAATCCCTTGAAGCTTGCAATGCCAGTGGCACTGGGACCTGCTGGGCACTCTGATTGTACTGGTACCACTGGGCACTCTGTACACTGTATGGGTTCTGCTGGGCTTGCAAAAATGCCTCCTCTTGCTTGGATTATGATTGAACTGGCATTCCCACATTGGCACTGGGTTCTTCTGAGCATTGCACTGGTTCTGCTGGGCTTGTATAAATGCACCCCCTTCAGTTTCTACTGTAGAGATCCTCTGGTTTGACCTTAGTCCTGTTGGGTTTGGACTGCCACAGTGGTACTGGCTCTGCTGGTCTTGTAAAAATGCCCCCCACCTTCAGTTTCTACTGTAGAGATTATCTGGGACTTTGATTCTGTTCTGCTGGGTTTCTGCTGCCCTTGCTTTTTTTGCAGTTTTTTCCTCCTCCACTGGAAACTATGGATGATGGGGGGTACCTTCTTTGGGGAGAGGGCGTAACTCGGACCCCGTAAAGCTAATCCTCCCCAACCTTGGAGGGCAGGTAGAGGAGAATCAGCTGGAGACCTCCTGTGAGACTGGTGTCTCTAGCACACCAGGGGGCCATTCTACTACATCATAGACCTCACAAACCCAACCGGTTCATTTAGCCCCTAAAAGTTCATGACAGTTTGTAGTTTGAGAACTGGGCATGCCACGAACCCTGAACAGACCACATTTTCCTGGTTTGTGCTCATCCCTATTAAGGACAGCAGTTCTATCATTGGCAATGAGCAACAATAACCAAATGAGACCTATGGATTCTGAGGCAGGATACCTTCCACTGTCAGATGCAATCAGCAGGTGAGGTCTATTGGATGCAGATCCTGGTTGTGGGCTTCCCTGTGGCATTTGACTGACTGGACACAGAGGTTCCCTTTAGGCCTCATGGCTAGTAGCCATCTTCTCCATGGTCCTGTTTTATCCCATTTTAAAGCCATCTGTGCTCTTGGCCATCAGTGGGATGGACCCCTGTCTTCTCATTCCACTGAGCAAAGTTTGAAGCCTTCCTCCAGCCTAAAGAGACTTCCATTGGAGGAAGAGCCACTTAAGTTGGAGGAAGGCTCCTTGGAGGATGGTTGGATCTACCCCACTATGCCCACTGGCAGTGAATGGCACAATTTGATTACCAGGAAATGGGATACTGCCCCAGAAACCCATGTGCTTTGCAACATCATGGGAATCACGGTCCTGTGAGACAATTTCTCATTTCCTAGTGGGAGCTGATGGGCCACATATCTCTGATAGACCCTCTGCTGGGTTTTAGGTCTTGGAAGATGTTGACCCCTTATGCTAGTGGCACTCGCCCAAATCCAGAATTTGTGATATAAAAACATGGGCTTTCCTACACGATAGGTCAAACATTCCATTCAGGCTAAGTACAGAATTTCAGTAGTGATGCCACTGGGAAATCCCATCCACTGTGCTTGGTACAGTCTTTCAATTGCTACATATTTTTGGTTGCAAGTTCCACAAATCAACTATTATGTGTTGCATGAAAAAAGTACTGAATCTACCACTGGTTAGTATTGTACTGGATGAAGAACTCTATTTAAAAGGTAGCTTGCAGGGTGTGTAACTTACTAGGGGGACTTTCTTCAGGGAGCAGATCGCTGTGGCAGAGAGGCAGCCCATGGAAGTCAGCGTCGGATACTCGCCTTCAGAGATCACATGCTGCTCACCCTCAAAATGGTGGCTGTCATAGAGAATCCAGCTGTAAAGGAGAGACACATTTAACTATGGACACACAAGGGACAGCAATTCATGCTCTCTATAGGAACTCTGGTTCAAAATATAGTTTGCTTTCAAGAACAAGTCGAAGTGCCATTTTTGACGTTACAAGCCCTAAATGCCTCGGGACTGACAAACTGCCTGCTCCTGCATGACCCTTCTAATTTTGAGATCATCTTTTAAAGTCCAGTCCTAAGTGCCCCACTAGCAATCAGAACAGGGTCTGTATGGTGGTCCCAATCTCTACAATTCCCTCCCCAGAAAACTTCAAATCATACCACACTGGCGAATATCTACAATATCACAGACATAAACTGGTATGATGGTCATTTTGCCTTCCCCAAAGAGCCCTGGGAACTGTAGGCACCTCAGCATTATGGTTAAACCACACAATTTCCAGGATTCTTTGGGGGAAGTCACACTGTGAAAAAGCTAATAGGCATACATAAATATAAAGAGAGATGTACTATATAAAAAGACATATGTAATATTTTAAAAATCACCCATAGTATACCAGTACATAAAGAGATCCTAATCCCTGGAACTAGTGTAAGTTTTCCTCATCACAGCCTTCAGACACATTCAGGTGTCCTAGCAGTGAAACATCATTACCTGCCTCCATAGACCCTGCAGGAGCGAGGAATGAAAAGGTCTGGCAAAGAAGACTGGTCTTCATTGAATGACATCTCGGCCCCTGAGAATTCTGGGCCCGAGAAAAGTTGGATCTGGAGAGCCAAAAGGTCAGATATGAGACCACATGGGGGTTATAATACAGATGCATAATGTAGAACTTGGGCAAAGAAGAATATCTGCATACTTATAGGCATTGATTGATTTAATAGTCATTCCCTCTCCCCAAGGAAACCTGGGAACTGTAATTCTGTGATAGAGTTTGGGAGTCTCAAATAATATTTTGTACCTGCCTCAGACTACAGTTCCTAGGATTCTTTGGTGGAAAACCACAACAATATAAAATATACATATGTAAAGATAAAAACAAATGTAATATAAAAGAAAAACAACAGCAAATTCTTCATCTACAGTCTGAGCCTGATTCCAACCACCTAAGCTTTCAATTTGAATGACAGACTTACATATCAATTAACTCACATCCTACAAGTTTCAGGCAGGCTGCCTGTCTTTTCTGGTTATTTTTTTATGTGCCACATGTGTATATTCATAAATATTCATTTCTTTTAGTTATATGGTAGCCATCAGAACCATCATCCTACCTTATATACTACTCACCACAGAAATGTATTGTAGACTGTGTTCTCCAACCTGGAAAAAAGGAGAGGATCCATGATACAACTTTTGGCCAAAAGTAGAGAAATGGATGCTGGTGCCTTGATGTTTCCAAAGGTAAGTGCCCTAAAGAGATATCTGTCTCATAAGACCATGAATCTGACCAATGGTCCATCTAGTCCAGCTAGCATACTGTTCACAGGAGTCAACCAGTTGCCCTGAGGGCTAAACAAACAGGACACAGAGGTTGAAGCCACCCCTGCTGCTGCTGCCCAGCACTAGTCTTCAAAGGTTAGTTACCTCTGTATGTGGAGACTCCCATCAGTCACCATAGCTAGTGGCTATTGATGGACCTCTGCTCCATGTATCTGTCTAATTCTGTTTTAAAGCATCTATGCTCATGGCCATCCACTGTCAATGAGTTCCACTGTTTAATGACTGGTTGAGTAAAGAAGTGTTTCCTTTTGTTCATCCTGAACTTGTTTCTCATTGGGTGCCCCTGAAGGAGAAAAAGTTCTCTCTATTCACTTTCTGTATCCCCATGCATTATTTTATAAAGGTCTCTCATGGCTCCCCTTAGCCATTTTTTTCCTAGACTGAAAAATCCCAGAGCCTCCAAAATCTCCCATTCTTATGTGCCATTTAGAGTATAGAGCTTTCAAGAATGATTCTATAACAAGGCATTTTATCCACACATGAAGATGCCTTCTACTGAATCAGACCACTGGTCTATCAAGGTCAGTCTTGGCATTCCTTCCTTGCTCCCTTGCCTCCGATGGAAATCATGAAAAAAACAGGGATGGAAAGGCAGTAGCCAAAAAAACCCAAAATATACTCCCCAGAGACACTGAGTCAAATATCAACAATGCAAATAAATATTCAGTGTAATAGAAAAATAGTGTTCCAACAATAACTTAAACAATATAGAAAATATATACAAAATTCCAAATCAATATTATGAATCAACATCAAAAAACGTAATCATAATTGAATATATTCTAACAAAATACAATCTTCATATCAATCAAATGCTGACATAAATGATTAGGATGCTACCGAATGTCCATTAAAATCAAAGGAGGCTCAGTGAAGTGACAAAAAGGTCACTCATCTCTTCTCTTTTCTCAATGGTAATTCGATTGGTGATTCAAACAGTTTCGGAGAATACCTTTTATCAAGAGGTATCTTCCTCCACAGAAGCAATAATTCTAAGGTGCAACGACCAATTTCAGGAAAAATTTGAAGATGGAGCCCAGTAACCTCAAAAGTAATCCACAACACAATGGTACAGTATATAGAAGGCTCGGTGCTCTAGTTTTTTCTATTACACTGAATATTTACTTGCATTGTTGATATTTGACTTAGTGTCTCAGGGGAGTATATTTTGGTTTTTTTTTCAGATTGAAATCATGGCATGAAGGGGAAAAAGGAAAACCCTTCCACACTGTGGCATTTTCCTGACCTGAAACAACTCTGTGCAGTCCCTATTTGACCATGGGGTAAACCTATATGTACACGTAAGTTTTCCAGCAGATCCCCTGGGGCCATTTCGGATAGTGAAAACACTGCAGGAGGAAAGGCATAAGCCACCCTTCTCTCTAATCCAAATTGGGCCCATATGTGCCTGGGAGTTAAAACATTCCCAATAATTAATTCCCAAAATAAGTTAATCATTCCCAATCGAGAATTCCCAGAACACATCCATCAAGGACTTTGTATAATGTATGAATCAGCCCAACCAGTGTTTGACTGGCCCAGAGTCACTCAAAGAGCTTCCACAGCAAAATAGGCACTGCAGACTGGCGCAAGTGTTCCAGAAGCCAAGTGTCCAGCACTCTCCCCACTATACTGCAGTGGCTCTCCACAAGATTGAAAGAGATAGGAGGCTCTTGCTTCAGGTGAGTGAGAGGATTTGATTTCTTCTGGGGAGGTATGAATGCAGAAACATGGATTCTCACCTGAAGGATGGGTTGTACAGAGGAGATCTTGCAGCTGCCAGCTCCCCAGTCTTCACAGCTGCGGTACACGCCTTTTTCTAGGATGTACTGCTCCCCTGAGAAATTCTTGTCTTCATAAGCCACCCACCTGGGCATGGAAATGGAAGATTTATTTATTTACTTACTCCTTTTGTACCCTGCCTTCCTTCCCAACGAGGACCCCCAAAGCAGCTTGCATCATTCTCCTCTCCTCCATTGTATCCTCACAACAAACCTTTAAGGTAGGTTAGGCTGAAAGTATGACAGACCCAAGGTCACCCAGCAAGCTTCCAAGGCAGAAAAGGGATTTGAACTTAGTCTGACACCTTAACCACTACACTAAACTCTATAAGGATTAGCTCAGCTCTCCACAATCCAGTCCAGATCTCAAAATTCCGTCTCATTGATTGTGTTTTGCACTGGAAAACCTTTCCTTCCCAGCCTTGGGGCCCAAGCTGCCTTGACATGTGAAATCTATACCAATTCTAAAAAGCTCATGAATATAGTCAGGGAGTGGCTGTGGCTCAGTGGTAAAGCATCTACTTGAAATGCAGGAGGTCCCAGGTTCAATCCCCAGCATCTCCAGTTAAAAGACTTGGCAGTAGATGATGATGAAAGACCTCTGCCTGAGACTGCCGCTACCAGTCTGAATAGACAATACTGACCTTGATGGACCAAGGGTCTGATTCAGTATAGGGCAGTTTCATGTGATTTCATATGATTTCTTTGTCCTTGATGACTTTGTGCAACCTGAGATGTTTGTACACCAAGCATGGACTAATAAAATCCAATCTGCATAATAACCCCCTTCATTCCACTGTAAACAACAACTTCAGGTTTTTTTGGAGGGGACATTTTTGTGTGTGTGTGTGCGCACCTATGCCCAGAAGTCATGGTGACCTCTGGCAACTCCTACTGGGGCATGGAGGACATTCAGAGAAGTGGCTTGATAGCCTGCCTCCGGCCTCCAGGCCCAGATGTTCTCTGGAAGTCTCCCATCCAAATACTTGCCATGCTTGGCCCTGCTTAGCTTCCAAAATCTGATGAGATCAGGCTTGCCTAGGCTATCCTGATCAGAACAACAAATTTAGGTTTGAGTTTTTCATCCTCAGAGACTGTCCAGAAACTTTAGTCAATCCAAACAAAACAAAACAAAAACACTCTCCATTTGTTATTAAAACAAAGTTCTTGTGTTCCATCAACTTTCCAGCTACCTATTTGTTTGGTGTAGTGGTTAAGTGCGCAGACTCCAATCTGGGAGAACCGGGTTTGATTCCCCACTCCTCCACTTGCACCTGTTGATGTGACCTTGGGTCAGTCACAAGCTCTGGCACAGCTGTTCTTGAAAAAGAGCAGTTTCTGTCAGAAATTCTCTCAGCCCCACCTACCTCACAGGGTGTCTGTTATGGGGCGGGGAAGGGAAAGGAGTTTGTAAGATGCTCTGAGACGCCTTTGGGCAGTGAAGGGTGGGGTATAAATCCAATCTCTTCTTCTTCTTCTTCTTCTTCCTGGGAAGATTTCAAGGTCTGAACTTTCAAGGTTTCCCAATGGTTTCAGATCTAGGTACTTGAGGAAGTGACTACTCCCATATGAAGTGTCCCAGTTTCCAGACTCTACTCAAGACACTGGCTGTGTTCAGACAGATAAGTTACAATTAAACTCTAATAGAACACACAAAATTTGTTGCTGAGCTCAAGGGATCTTGACAGAGATTTCTCAGTTTGATCCAAGCTCCAATTTGCCAAGGTGTCTAAATGCAAGCATGTTGGTGAATTAGAGTTTGTTTCCCCCCAAAATGATCCAGATCGTGAACATCGGATTCTAGTTTAGAATCCTGACTTGCATGGCATAAATCAACTCCACTCCACAAAGGATTGATTAGCATAGAATCATAGAATGTTAGAGTTGGAAGGGACCTTGCAGGCTATCTAGTCCAACCCCCTGCACTCTGCAGGAACACAGCCGAAACCCCTACATACCTAATGTTGTACACTCCATGCACACACAAAAATCCACAGGGTCAGCTTATAGACATGGACTGGAAGCTAACTTTATTTGTATCAGAATCCTGGCACTTGGGGAGAGGGGGCTTCAGCTTTCACCTTCCTGCCATTTTCCTGATCTGAAATGGCCTTGAGGAGCAAGTATTTGCCCCACTGGGGAAACTGATGGCTATACATAAGTTTCTGCAGATGGGGCAAAGAGTGGGTCTCTGGGTCCCTTGAGAAAACAGCATGGGAGTGAAGGCTGAAGCCCCCTCTCCTCATGACTCACAGTCAATGCCAGTTTTCTGTGGAATCACCTTCCCAAAGAGGCAACATCTTTCTCCCTCCTTGTCCACTTGACTCTGTCCTACCGAGGTACTCACACGCCACTCAGTACATGGATGGACTGTGTTGTGGTTCCATAACCAGCCAGCTCAACATCTGGCATGGCTTCACAGAGCTCAACACTGGGGCCGTCTTTGAAGTCCATGGCCTCAAATAGCATAAGTGCCGGGTCCAAAAAATCCTGCTCAGGGGAAAAAAATTGACTTAGAATGCAGTGGGGTACAGTGCTATAGAGTCCACCCTCCAAAGCAGCCATTTTCTCTAGGGGAACTGATCTCCGTAGTCTGTAGATGAGTTATAATCCTGAGAGATCTCAGGCAGCACCTGGAGGTTGGCAACTTTACACAGCACTCAGTGGTCACTCCCAGAATCCAGAGGGGATTCCTTTTTACCACAGGCAGGTTCAGAGACTTCAGTGCTTCTTCCTGTCACATGACTATGCTGTAACCTCTGATGTCACAAGTTAGCTGTTCAGTAGGACCCTGCTGCCGGTTCAGACTGGAAGCTGGATCCTGCTTTTGGAAAGGTGGATGATCACTAAATTTAACGGAAGCAGAAGGAGGTAGACCCAAAGTGTATGCAGCAATAAGATACGTTTTGTTGTTGACTGCACCTGCCTTAATTTTTTTCCCCAGATAGTTTTTTGGAAAAAATAGTTCATTGTTAAGTATGGGGAGCTCAGATTGTGCCCACATATAGGATTGCTAGTTTTCATACTGGTCCCTGCAGCTGTCCCTTTAATATCAATTTGTTCTGCAGCAGTTATCAGGCAATGTAATTTATCTTCATGCCATGGCAAGCTTCTGCTGCTGATTTTGTGTATTAAACCTCAGTTAAAGGCACAGGGCTTTTTTTTTTCCTGGCCAGATGTCAACCTTACCCACATGGTTTGCTAGGACACAGCTCCAGAACTTTAGAAACTACCCTCCCCTACATCTATTTGTAAGGTACAGCTGCAACTTGCAGGGGAGCCACGGAAATTCATTTTGGAAATTCAGCATTGGCTATAAAGGCAAGGGACACTTTCTCCTCCCATGGCACTATGTCCCTCCCCCAGCCCTACAAGCAGGCAGGTATGCTCACCGTCCGGATCAGCCGAAGGGACACCAGCTGTTTATTGTAGCCTCCCCACTGGGACCAGTCAACGTACTCTCCCTCCTCCAGCAAGTACTGATGGCCACGGAAACCTTCCTTCTCATAACCAACCCAGCTGAGTGGCAGATGTGCGGGCAGGAAAGAGGAAGGGGGAAACAAGTTAATTCTCCCTTACTATTCAGCTACACAATCACTTCTAATTTCTTTATTGCATTTACTTTCGTATTTTCCTGTAACATTTGTTTCCAAGCACAAGTCATACCTTTGAAGCCCTAAATGGCTTGGGGCCAGAGTTCTCAAAGGACCACCTTTTCCCATATTGTCCAGACTCTCAGTTAAAATCTGCCTCACAAGTACACTACCTTCTTGTAGGCACCAGGCCAAAATGTTTCTGTTTACCCACACTTTAATTAAGGGGTTAATCTTTGTAACATCATTTTATGATCTGTTTTTAGCCTGAGAAATGCTTAAGACCCGTTTTAAGCTGCTTCATGTTGTTTTATGCTCTGCTTTGTTT
Source organism: Gekko gecko (assembly GCA_029375565.1). Lineage (NCBI taxonomy): Eukaryota > Metazoa > Chordata > Lepidosauria > Squamata > Gekkonidae > Gekko > Gekko gecko. The sequence continues at coordinate 207,216,811 of JAPDNY010000005.1, read as the reverse complement.
GAATGGTAGATTTCAATAACATTATGTTTTATGTTTTTATTATTCCTTGGGCAGATTCTCTTCCAAAGAAGTGTAAACATTTTACAAATAAATAAATACTGTATTTGTCTTGCTCTTTTCTTTATTCACTTATTTATACCCTACTTTTCTTCCCAACAGGAACCCAAAGTGGCTTACAAATTCTCCCCTTCTCCATTTCATCCTCACAACAACAACTCTGCAAGGTAAACTAGGCTGAGAGTGTGTGACTGGCACAAGCTTCCATGGCAAAATGGGGATTTGAACCTGTCTCACAGATCCTAGTCTGACTCTCTAACTACTACACCACAGTGGCTTTCAAAATATTATTGAAAATGTGAGACCCAAAAAGACATAAGGTAAAAGACCACCCTGAACAGTAGTGGCTACATAATGGATGCCACCTGGGGCCACTGCCACCATCCCCACCCCTCGCTACCACTACTTGCCTCTCATCACTAGGAAGTAAAATAGCTAAAGCAGCTTTTCCTCTTGTTCCCCAACCTGTACTTGTGCAGCGAGGCTTTCTAAACTCTTGCATCTCACAAGAGTTCAGGAAGTCCTATGGGAAATGCATGGCTTCCCATGCTGTTGTTAAAGATGCCTGCAGTGTAACGATTGCTCTGATGGGCCAAGCAGGGCACGGAAAATCCCAAAACGCAGGCTGAGGTCAGGGCACCAGATCAGGCAGAGAAACAAGAGCAGAGTCCCACGATATCAGGTCAATACACAGTCTAAAGTTACTGGAGATTTGCAGTCAGAGTCTCAGAAGCCGTAGTCAGGAGTCAGGTTACACAAGCCAAAGTCAGGGAGCCAGAAGGAATGTCACGCAAACCGAAGTCAAGAGCTGGGGAAGTCAAGAAGCAAATCAGAAGACAGGAATGCAGGATCCGATGTGCAGCGATTCATCTAAGTGACTAGTTGCCAGCACGAGTTGGGGATTCAAGAGAGCCGCCTTAAAAGTCCGTTCCACTTGTTAACTAATTACCGGCTGCTCCCACAGTCCTGGCTTCGGTCAGTACTCTGGACTGAGAGAACACCAATCTTGCATGCGTGCTTCTTTGCATCTGGTTGCCAGGTCCCGTCATCTTTGATCTCTCAAACAATTCGCAGTTGGAGGGGAATCAGGAGGCATGGTGCTTGTGCTTGGTTCTGCAGGAGTGGCTCCAGGTGTGAATTCTCCTGGTAACTGGTGCTCATCCTCTGCAGGACTTAGGTTTGTTACTTCCAGGGGTGCAGGGAGCTCGTTCTCGGATGTTAAAGGTACAGAATTCCCAAGATCAGGGTCCATGGAATCAGGCTGCACGGTGGGCATAACACCCCCCCCCAGGGCCCCCCTCCTCCTGAGGGCCGGGTTTATCGAGGTATTCCTCGTGAAATTGTTGGACTAACTCAGGGGCATGAAGATTGGTAGCAGGTTCTCAAGACTGATTGTCAGGACCATAGCCCTCCCAATCAACCAAATATTGTAGGGTTCCCCACTGAAGGCGGGAGTCCAGGATTTGTTGGACCTCACATTCCTCTTCGTCATCAATGATGAGGGGCAGTGGTGGCGCTGGTGATGTAGGACGGTTGGGATCGGCTGGAGATGAAGGGTTCAGTAGGGACCGATGGAAAACGGGGTGGATGCGAAGGTGGTCTGGGAGCTGGAGATGGAAAGAGACAGGGTTGATCTGCTGCAGGATCTTATACGGGCCAATGAAACAAGTGTCCAATTTATGGGAGTGGCCAAGCTGCCTCAAATACTGAGTGGATAGCCACACGAGGTCTCCAACATATAGAGGGGGGCCTTCTTGCCGTTTTCAGTCTGCGGCTTCTTTGTACACTTCTTTGGCACATTTGAGCTGTTCCTTAAGCAAAGCCTGGAGGGCCTGTAATTCTTGCAGTCATTGGTCGACTGCTGGAACATCTGTGGGAGGACAAAGGCTGGGAAAGAACCAGGGGTGATGGCCGTAATTGGCTGCAAAAGGAGTGGTTTGGGTGGAGGCATGAACAGAGTTATTATAAGTGAATTCAGCCAACGGTAGTAGGGAGTACCAATTGTCTTGCTGATAGCAGGCATATCACCGTAAGTATTGCTCTAACATGGCATTAGTCCGTTCAGTCTGGCCATCGGTTTGGGGATGATATGCCGATGAGAGATGGACTTGAGTACTGAGGCCTGAATGTAAGGCCTGCCAAAATCGAGAGGTAAATTGCGGCCCACAGTCAGAGACCAGATGGGTGGGGAGCAATGTTCCCTCTAAGCTGTGGAGTGTTGTGAGCAAAAATTCTACTTTGTAAGCTACTGGCACTAAAGTTGTGAGTGAGCGATCTGGCTAGTGCATAAATAAGGTTGCTCTGGAGCCCCCCTTCCTGAGCCAAGACAAAAATGTGTGAGCTGGAGGCTAAAAAACTGTGAGCTAGCTCACACGAACTCACCTTAGAGGGAACACTGGTGGGGAGGCCATGGAGTCGAAAGACGTGTCAGAGGTACAGCTGGGCGGTTTCGACACTGGTAGGTATTTTCCGACAGGGAATGAAATGTGCCATTTTGGTAAGGAGGTCTATGACAACAAAGATACAAGTGTGCCTGTGAGAGTGGGGCAGGTCGACTATGAAGTCCATGGATATGGTATCCCATGGGTTGGAGGGAGTGGGTAGGGGATGAAGTAGTCTGGATGGCCATGGCTGGGACATCTTTGGCTCATCAGCAGACTTCACAGGAGCTGATGTAGCGGTCAACATCTGCCTGGACTCGGGGCCACCAAAATTCGTGTGTCAGAAGGTGCGTTGTCTTATGCCGACCAAAATGACCTGCCGGTAGGAAGTTGTGCACCAAGTGCAAAATTTGAGCACGAAGGGGTCCAGGCGGAATATACAGGCAGTCCTGATGGAAAAGCATGCCCTCCCTGGTGGTAAACACATCTTTCGGTCCTTGCTGGAGGTCACATTGTCATTGTTGGGCCCATGGATTGGTGGCTTGACTTACTCGGATTTCATCTGCCAGGCACCTGGGGCCGATGCTAGCAGCGAAGACCTCTGGAGAGAGTATTGTGGTTTCTGGAGATTCCTCAGCCAGAGCTGGCGCATACTCGGGATTCTGGGATAGAACATCCGCTTTCTGATTCTGGGTGTGCGGAATGTACGAGATCTTGAAGTTAAAATGAGAGAAGAATAAGGACCAATGGATCTGTTGCTGATTTAGGCAACAAGTGGTTTGCAAATGTTCTAAATTGCAATGGTCTGTAAGGACTTGTACCAGGTGGCGGGCGCCTTTGAGATAATGTCGCCATGTTTCGAAAGCAGCTTTGATGACCAGCAGTTCCCATTCCCAAATGGTATAATTATGTTCAACAGACATTAGCTGATGAGAGTAGTAGGCACAGGGTTGTAACGGCTGTGCGGGGTTGTCACATTGGGACAAGATGGTGCCAATAGCCATGCTAGAGGCATCAGCCTCCATAGTGAACGGGAGGCGAGGGTCTGGATATCGAAGCAAAGGTCCAGAAATGAAGCAGAATTTCAGCTGAAGAAAGGCGTGTTCCACTTCTGGTGTCCAGTGATGTGGTTCCTTAGGGTGAAGAAGCCGGGTTAAAGGGGTGGTCAAGGACGCATATGCGGGGACGAATTGTCTATAGTAGTTAGCGAATCCCAATAGTCGCTGAACGTCCTTCCGGTTTTAGGGGACCTGCCATTGAACGATGGCCTCGACTTTTTTGGGGTCCATGAGGAGGCCTTGAGGGGAGACTATATGACCCAGGAATTCCATTGAATGTAGATGGAAAGCATATAGGCCATGAGTATGAAGGTGTTGGAGCACCTGATGTACATGCTCCATGTGTTGGGTCATGGAGTACACAAGGATATCATCCAAGTAAATAATAACAAAGTGGTCCAGTAGGTCACGAAAGACGTCATTCATGAGCTGTTGAAAAACTGCTGGGGCATTGGTTAAACCAAAGGGCATCACGAGGTATTCATATTGTCCATAGGTAAAGGTAAAGGTTCCCTTGCTCGAAAGCCAGTCAAATCCAACTCTAGGGTTGCGGTACTCATCTCCATTTCAAAGCTGAAGAGCCAGCGCTGTCCGAAGACGTTTCCGTGGTCATGTGGCTGGCATGACTAAACACCAAGGCGCACGGAACGCTGTTACCTTCCCACCAAAGTGGTACCTATTTATCTACTTGCAATTTCTTGCTTTCGAACTGCTAGGTTGGCAGGAGCTGGAACTAGAGACGGGAGCTCACCCCGTCATGCGGCACTCTCGGGTCTTGAACTGCTGAACTACTGACCTTCCACAGCCTGCAGTTCAGCGTCTTAACCACTTGAGCCACCGCAGCTCCCATATTGTCCATATCTGGTACCAAAAGCCGTCTTCCATTCATCACCTGGTTTGATGCGTACCAAGTTGTAAGCTCCACGAAGATCTAATTTCGTATAGACCTGTGCTCCTCTGAGGCGATCCAAGAGCTTGGGGATCAGGAGTAACAGGTATCGGTCTCCAATGGTGATTTTGTTCAAGGCTCTATAGTTATTGCAGAGGCGTAAGTCACCGGTCTTCTTTTTAACTAATAGTACTGGAGCGGACAGCAGGGATGTGGAAGGCCGGATAAATCCCCATGCTAGGTTCTTTTCCAAAAACTCTCATAGAGCTGTGAGCTCTGGTTCAGCCATGGGGTACAATCATATGGCTGGTGTGGGGGCAGTTGAGCCTCCCTTTTCTTCAAAGACATCCGCGAAGTCTCGGTAGGGAGCGGGAACCAGGGATGAGGATTCTGCAGCGGAGGCGACCATGGTGGGAGATGGAGTTGCTGGGGGTGAACTCTGCAGCAGTGGCTGTGGGTGGCTGGACGACAGAGGTGGGATGACTGGAAAATGGAGTTCTTGGTGGATCCAATCCACTCGGGGGTTGTGGGTTCTCAGCCAGGAGAGACCCAAAATGACTGGAATCCGGGGCATATGAGCGATATTAAAGCATAATTGTTCCTGGTGGTGATGCATCCATAAGGTGAGTGGCCGTGTTTCCTGTGTAACAGGTCCCAACCAAAGCAGTCGTCTGTCTATGGCTTCCACCAAAGCCGGGGTTTTCTTTTCTCAGGTTGGAATAGCATGTTGCTTAACAAAGAGAATGTCCACGAAACCGAAGGCTGCTCCAGAATCCAGCATGGCATGAATGAAGAGCCACCGACCATCAGGGAGTTGTAGTTTGACTGGAATCAAGAAAGGGCCATGATCTGGAAATGGAGAGCACAATGACCCTGCTAAATGCCCCAAACCCGAGAGTCGAGTCAGGCCTGGGGCTGATCTTTTACTGACGGTAGCAGGGCCGTAGGTCAATGTTGTCTAGCTGGACAGGTGAGGGAATAGTGACCAGCTCTGCCACAGTATAAACAGAGGTTCTGAGTGTGGCATTGGGTCTTCTCCTCAGGAGTAAAGTGTGGCTGACAAACCTCGATTGAAATAGTATGGGATGCCTTTAAGGCATATATGAGAGGCTGTTTTATAAATCAAAATGCATGGAAAAGTAGGCAAACGAAGATGAAGTATGAGCAATTAGTTAACTTAATCAGCAAACAAGAAGCAACCATGAAGAAAGGAGTGGATGTTAGGATAGCGCAAGTTAAATTAAAGCTATTACAGCATAGGATGAACTTAATGTTGAATCAGGAGATAGGAAGAAAAATTGAGTTTACCAAACAGTATTATTTTGAAAACCTAAATAAACTGAATAGATGGCTTGCCTATAAGGTGAGAAAAGAAAGAGAAAGGCGAGTGATAGTTAAATTGAGGAATGAGAAAAATTAAGAAAAATTTAATGGGCAAGAATAGAAAGATCTAGATGAAAATTTTTATAAAAATCTATATCAAAAAGACATACAGAAAGAGGATTTAATAACAGAATATTTGGAAAATAATAAGAAACTGTTTAGTGAACAACATAGGAAAATTCTAAATGAACCAATTACAATGTGTGAGTTATCAGAAGCAATTAAGAGCCAGAAAAGAAAGAAAACACCAGGTCTGGAGGATATCCCTGCGGAATTTTATCAGAATTTTGAAGAGCAGATTTCTATCGCATTTAAAGAAGTGATTCAGAGAATAGGTCAATTGGGAAAGAGTCCCGAAACTTGGAATCATGCATTGATCACATTAATTCCTAAATCAAATTCTGATCAAACTGATATTAAAAATTATAGACCGATATCGCTGCTAAACGCTGACTACAAAATCTTTGCTGGGATCTTGGCAAGTAGACTTAGGAAAGTATTATCTCATGAGATACATCAAGATCAGTCGGGATTCCTTCCAAAGAGACAAATGAAGAATAATATGAGAATAATTATAGATGTATTAGAGTACTATGAAGAACACCCAGATAAGGAACTTATGCTAATGTTTCTAGATGCGGAAGAGGAGTTTGACAACTTATCGTGGAACTTTGTTTTGCAAAAGCTAAGCAGGATGGATTGTGGATCACACTTTCTTACTATGATTAAAGCTATTTACAAAACACAATATGCAAAAGTAATAGTTAATTGAGATACGACGAACAATATAGAAATTCAGAAGGGGGCAAGACAAGGATGTCCGATCTCGCCACTATTATTTATCTTCACATTAGAATCCTTAAATGATGCTATAAGGGAAAACAAACAAATACGAGGCTTAAGGATTAAAGGGCAAGAGTATAAGTTACTGGCATTTGCTGACGACCAGGTATTTATTTTGGAGAAACTGGAAATGTCAATAATATATCTAATGGAGACAATTAAACAATATGGGCAGGTGGCAGGTCTCAAGATAAACCACAAAAAATCCAAAATAATGCCCAAAAATTGTTTGCCAAGGACAATAACAGCAATACAAGAACTAACTTCCATGGAGATAGTTAGGAAAGTGAAGTATCTGGGAATTAATTTATCTAATAAGTGTAGCTCCCTAATAAAAGAAAACTACTATAAACTATTGGAAGAAATTACAACAGATTTATCTAAATGGAAAAATATCCCCCTATCTTTATTGGGCAGAATTGCGTTGGTCAAAATGAATATATTGCCAAGGTTTTTGTTTTTAGCTCAAACCATACCGGTTCTAAAAAAACCAGAACTTTTTTGAAGAAATTGATAAAATTATAAGACAATTCATATGGCAACAAAAAAGAGCTAGGATAAAGTGGAAAGCAATGCAAGACAGAAAAGAGAGGGGAGGAATGAACACTACCAATTGGTATATATACTATCAAGCGGCCGCCCTAGTTTGGATAAAAGAATGGCTCACTTTGGAGAATGTTAGGATCTTGGCGTTGGAGGGACATGATTTGTATATGGGATGGCACGCGTACATCTGGTATGATAAAGATAAGATACATTCCAACTTTGAAAGACACCTGTTAAGAGGAGCATTGAATAAGGTATGGAAAAGTATAAAAGTAAGATTTTACAAGAAAATACCGAGATGGGTTTCCCCATTGGAAGCGTTCATTGCTCCAGCACTAATAACAATGAGTAAAAGGGAATGTTACAAAACCTTGTTAAGTGAAAACAATAAGCTAAAAACAGAAGAGAAACTGATGCATGAAAATCATTTAACTTGGTGGGAGCAGATTATGTTAAAAGATAGATTAAAAAAAGACATGTTAAGGGGCTTTGAAGACCAAAACAACGAATTAGACAAGATTTGGTTGTCTTCAAATGATAAATTAATTCAGAAGTTATATAGGTTCTTGTTGGATGACTTTGTACAAGATGAAACGATTAAAACGGTGATGATTTCATGGATGAAAGATATGGGAAAAAATATAGAATATAGACAATGGGAAAAATGTTGGAAATCGATCAACTATATGAGAGTGGTTGCGTATAAAGAAAATATATACAAAATATTTTATAGGTGGTATTGGTCCCCCGATAAACTAGCTAAATGTTATCCTGGCTACTCCAGTCAATGTTGGAAGTGTAAGGCTAACGTGGGGATCTTTTACCACATGTGGTGGAAGTGTGGGAAAATCCAAGGGTACTAGAAAATGGTGCGTAGATTGATTCAGGACATTTTGGGAAAGAACTTGGCACTAATACCTGAAATATATATGGTAAATATGCTTCCGGATGGATATAACCAATAAGAAACATATATTTTGGTGTATATCTTATCAGCTGCTCGACTGTTACTGGCTAAAAACTGGAAATTAGATTTAATACCCTCAAAAGAAGACTTAATAGATAAATTGTTAGAGATAGTACCAATGGATGACTTAAGTTTGAAGCTTCAAAATAAATGTGAGAAGGTACACACGAAAAGGTGGGAAAAGGTTTATAACTGGATAGAAAATCGGTTGAATGTATAGATGTACATAGCAGGTAAAAGACTCTACCTTGTATGTACATTGTATTGTTGGAATGTAAGACAATTTTGAAAATCTAAAAATAAACTTAAAAAAAAGGAGTAAAGCATGGCTGCACTGTTCCCAATTGCATCGGTTCTCCTTCTTGTCCTGTTGACCCGGGACTGGCAGTGCTGGACCAAGGGGTTGAGTGAGGAGGAGGAGCAATTTTTTTGTCTCTCATCGGCTTTGTAACCGGCCATCAATGCGCAAACATAAGGTGATGAGGGTTTGGAGGGTTCCAGGGCAATCTACTCAAGCTAGTTCATCCAGCACTTCATCTGCCAATCCCTCTGTATAGTGGTCCATGAGGGCAGCCTCGTTCCATTTTAAATCCTGAGCCAATAAACGGACCTCAGTAGAGTACTGAGCAACAGACATTTTCCCTTGTTGGCTTGGATTTTCCTGTTGGCAGTGGCTGCCTGCATGGGATTAGCATAAGCAGTTGATAATTGAGCGAGAAATCCTTGGAAATCTGACAGCAAGGGGGAAGGTTCCACTAAAAAGGGAGTAGCCCACTTGGCAGCTTGTCCCTTTAAGAGACTGATCACAAAACATACTTTAGTTTTATCATTAGGAAAGTCCCGTGCTCTAAGTTCACTATATAACTTGCATTGAGCTAAGAAGGCTGGAAACTCATCCACATTTCCACCAAATTTTTCACGTGGGTTTACAGGGCAACGGGGTGGGGGTGCTGCAGCAGCAGCAGCTTGTTGCTGAGCCTGAACAAAACTCACTACTTGAGTGAGTTGTTGCACCTGAGCAATTATGTCCGTCAGCTGCACTTGGCTTCCTCCTGCCTCGTACATGCTGTGGATGAGTTGGTGTGTGATGATGTCAATCTGTCACGATTGTTCTGGCGGGCCAGGCAGGGCACGGAAAATCCCAAAACGCAGACTGTCAGGGCACCAGATCAGGCAGAGAAACGAGAGCAGAGTCCCACAATATCAGGCCAATACACAGTCTAAGGTTACCGGAGATTTGCAGTCAGAGACTCAGAAGCCGTTGTCAGGGGTCAGGTTACACAAACCGAAGTCAGGGAGCCAGAAGGAACATCACGCAAACTGAAGTCAAGAGCTGGGGGAGTCAAGAAGCAAATCAAGAGACAGGAAGGCAGAATCCGAGGTGCAGCGATTCGTCTAAGCGACTAGTTGCCAGCATGAGTTGGGGATTCAAGAGAGCCGCCTTAAAAGTCCGTTCCACTTGTTAACTAATTACCGGCTGCTCCCACAGTCCTGGCTTCGGTCAGTACTCTGGACTGAGAGAACACCGACCTCGCATGCGTGCTTCTTTGCGTCTGGTTGCCAGGTCCCGTCGTCTTTGATCTCTCAAACGATTCACAGTTGGAGGGGAATCAAGGAAGCGTGGTGCTCGTGCTTGGCTCTGCAGGAGCGGCTCCAGGTGTGAATTCTCCTGGTAACTGGTGCTCATCCTCTGCAGGTCTTAGGTTTCCAGGGGTGCAGGGAGCTCCTTGTCAGACATTAAAGGTACAGAATCCCCGGGATCAGGGTCCATGGAATCATGCTGCACGGTGGGCATGACATGCAGAATAAAGAGGGAAGGAGCTGCTTTGGCTACTGGGGGGGGGGGGAGAGGCAGCACAATGACAGCAGCAAGCATGATGATGAAGATGATGAAGAAGAAGAAGAGGAAGAGGAGGAGGAGGAGATTGGATTTATTCCCTGCCCTTCACTACCCGAAGAAGTCTCAGAGCAGTTTACAATCTCCTTTCCCTTCCCCTCCCCACAACAGACACCCTGTGAGGTAGGTGGGACTGAGAGAGCTCTTTTGATAACTGCTCAAGAGAGAACAGCCCTGAAAGAACATGTAACTGACCCAAGGTCACACTAGCAGCTGCATGCGGAGGAGTGGGGAATCAAACCCAGTTCTCACAGATTAGAGCCTGCGCTTCTAACCACTACAGCAAACTGGCTCTCCAGTTAAAACAGTGAGTGAGAGCCAGCATAGTGTAGTGGTTAAGAGCAGCAGACTGTAATCTGGAGAACCAGGTTTGGTTCCCCACTCTTCCACATGAAACCTGCTGGGTGACCTTGGGCCAGTCGGAGAACTCTGTTGCGAAGAGGAAAGGAAGGCAATTGTAAATCACTTTGAGACTCCTCTGGGTAAAGAAAAGCGGGGTATAAAGCCAATTCTTCTTCTTGATGCCTGCTCCCCCCCATCTGCCACCCAAGCCCATTCCCTTTCCTTATTTTATTATACAAAATCAAAAAAGTTAGGGTTTGTATATTTTATCAACAGCCACAGAGAGGTACCACCAGCAGACAGTTGTGGGCTAGAGAGACCTGAAGTGTCTGTTAGTGGCCTGATATGTTTGCTTAAATGGAAGGGCATTCCACGAGTCTGAGGCCATCAATGAAAAAGCAGAGACCAGTTTTATTTATTTACAGCATTTATGTATTTATTTATTGTACTGTACCTTCTCACTGAGATTCAAGGTGGATTACACAGTGCAGTTAGTATGAGGAGACCTTGAATGAGCAATGGACTAGGATTACCAAAATTACTAGGATTACCAATGAAATGACAACAGGGTAACATGTGCAGCAGTCTGAGAATACCAATACACAGTGGTAAAATCCACAGTCCCATCCCCTTTATAAAATGCCTTAATAAACTATTATGTTATAGCATAGCCCTATTACCTTGATAGATAAGCTCTCCTGAACAACTCCACTTTACAATGTTTATGGAATGATAGTAGTGTGGCAGCCCTCCTGAACTCCTCAGGCAAACCATTTCACAAGGTGGGGCTGAAATTGAAGCAGGCCTTCATTCACAGTCTCCAGTCATAGTGGAGTTCCTATGCAGGGTTGCCACTAAAATTTTATTTTTCATTTCCCTGACTTTCCCTGACCAACATTTGTCAATTTCCCTGATCACCATTCAAATATAACCACAAGTTTAAAAATGAATAGGTCCTGTTGCATTAATGCAAGGCTTAATGAAATGTTCCACTCTACAACTACACAAGTCTCAATTGCAAAAATATTTGTCAAAGTAAGAGATTTAATATCAGTTTCTTTCAACATTAACTGCAGCAACATCTGTTTTGCAATTGCACCAAAAATTACACCAAGATACAAAGTTCAATTCAAGTAAACTCTAAATGCTAACAAATGACTTAACATTTTTGTTATTGTTTTAAAGGTACACTAAAAATTATATAAATGTTCTATCTAACATGATTTCTCTGAAGCCACATTACGAAACATAGTTTTGAAATTGCAGTAATAATCACGTTAGAAATTATAAGTAATCTGTTTTTAAAGAATGAAGATTTAAGATATAAAACTATCACTTCTACAGTTTTCTCTTTTTATTTTGTAACTCTTTTAGTTTCTCGTCAATTGTTTCCTCTTCCATTTTGGCTTCTTCTCTCACTCTCTTTTTAGCATTTTCAAGATGTTTAATTTGTCCCTCAAGTTTCTTCTTGTTGCTTATGGTGTTTAGCCTCCAAGTGCTCTGTGTAACGTGCATGAACATGCCTGACTGACTGCAACAGACTCCTATCAATTACAACAGATTCAAGTCCTCCACAGTTCAAGACAGCATCGTAAACCTGACATTGACAGACAACACTTTCTTCATGCAAGTTCTCAATTAACATTGACTTATTAACTGAAAATCCATTTTCAACAGAAGCATTACCATGAAACAGGATAAGGCACATTTTGACAACAGTCCACAGGTCTGAGAAACTTTTGCTGGACATCAAAATACCACTGTAAAACGTATCCAGTCCAACTTCATCATTTTGTTTTGCAACATATGCTTGAAATTGAGCCTTGAACTCATTGTGGGCAGCAGTGGTTAAAGTAGTTGCTTCGATTTTTCCGCTACTGTGTCATTGATCTGATTTGCTGCATGTAGAGCTTCAAGAACAAGCCCTATTCTGGTGATTCCAAGATTTGGCTTGTATAAAATAATAGTAGGATCTAATGCTGATAGGCCATGCACCATCTTCAACTTCAAAGGACTTCTCTCAATCAACTTTTCAACAACAGCTACTACCATGTTTCGATACCCTAGGCAAAACTCAGCCACTTGACTATCACTCAGTTTAGTTTCTTTCAACAACTTCTTTGCTGCAAAGCTAATGCCAACTTTGCTTCTGTCAAGCAAGTTCTCAGACAATTTCATGTCAATTGTTAACAACTAGGAACCAGAAGACACGTTTTGCAGCATTTCCGATTTTATGCAACGACTCATTAGCTTCTTGATTAGTTTACAAAGTTCTTCATACAAAAAAGGTGCCAATAGTTTTTGGTTTTGAAACCTTTGTAGAAATGGCTCAATCTCCAGCAATCGTTTTCATGAAAGCCATTTTGCACTTCATGAGTGGATCTTGCACTGCAGCTTTACTGTGGGGGAGTTTTGCTTCTTCCACATACTTCTTGATGTTGTCAAAAACAGTCATAGCTCTTTCAAGGCACTTAACATTCTCCAACCACCTAGTGGAGCAAAACTACAGGGGAAATAGTGTGCTTCCAGTCATAGCAGTGTATGATGCCCTCCTACCTGGGGAATCTTTGATCAGATAATACTTGTTGCGCAAGACTGAATTCAGGTCTCATTTCACTGCTTGCAATTCTGTTTTAAAAGACTCATGTACAACATGAAGGCCACAAGGTCCAAAGTTAATCAATTATTTTCCTTCTTCTTTAAAGTCAAGATCAGGGCCGGCTCCAGGTGTCTGGGCGCCCTAGGCAGGACAGCCTGGGGCGCCCCCCCACTGGGGATGCCAACCTCCCGGTGGGACCTGGAGACTGGGGGCGTCGGCGGGGCGCTGGCTTTCCTGGAGGCTCCGCAGCTGCGGGACCCCCAGGAAAGCTGGGAAGAGGGCGGGGGGTCCAGCCTCCGCCCCCTCCCTCCAGGCGCCAGCTTTTCTGCGGGCCCCCCAGGAAAGCCGGGAAGGGGGCGGGGGGGGTCTAGCCTCCGCCCCCTCCCTCCCGGCGCCGGCTTTTCTGTGGGCCCCACGGCTGCGGGACCCCCAGGAAAGCCGGGAAGGGGGCGGGGGGGGCCTAGCCTCCGCCCCCTCCCTCCCGGCGCCGGCTTTTCTGCGGGCCCCGCGGCTGCGGGACCCCCAGGAAAGCCGGGAAGGGGGCGGGGGGGGTCTAGCCTCCGCCCCCTCCCTCCCGGCGCCGGCTTTTCTGCGGGCCCCGTGGCTGCGGGACCCCCAGGAAAGCCGGGAAGGGGGCGGGGGGGGTCTAGCCTCCGCCCCCTCCCTCCCGGCGCCGGCTTTTCCGCGGGCCCCGCTGGGAAGGGGGCGGGGGTCTGGCGGCGCCGGCGGGCGCCGGGTTAGGACGGCGGGGGGGCAGTTTTCGGGGGGGGAGTGGGGCGCCATTTGGCGCCCCTCAGGCCGAGGCGCCCTAGGCGGGCGCCTGGTTTGCCCTATGGGCGATCCAGCCCTGGTCAAGATTGGTTTTAATTTCTTCTTTTAGTTTTCTCAGAAAAAGGTGATTTACATTTGGCCCATCCATAAATACTTGTAATAATTTTGCAACTGGTAAAGAAGACATGCCTTCTTGAAACTTCTGAAGAAAGTCTTCAGCAGTAGCAGTTTGAAGAAAAACACTGGTTAGATACCATCTGGAAACTTTATGACAGTAATCATCCCAAAAACGAACCACTAAATCAATCTGTCCCTTTTGAACCACCTTATTCAAAGCTTCATCAAAACAGATAACAAATGTTTGGCATTGTTTCAGCTCTTTCAGTAAAAGATCAGAGAAATATGGTGCCAAGCCAAAAGCAAGCCAAAAACATACATTGCTTTTGTTTTTCCAAGATGAAACTGTTGAGCTATCTGAGAACATTCACGGATGTTGTTACAAGTGTTAAATGGCATCTTCTTCATCACTAGTTGCAAAGCCCACAGGCACTCTGCTGTCCTGACACAGTCCTTGATTACATAGGCAGCTATACTAGTTTATGTGGTGGGTAATTATTTGCCATTTTCATCACTCTGATCATGTTTTTCAGTTTTCACCCTCTCTGGTTTTACTGTCTGAACTTGTACTTGGCTTTGACCCTAAATATATTGTGATGGACTGTTGACTTAATTTTCAGGTTCTTCTGATGTAATGGTCCTTGTGCATGAGACTCCACAGCTCTAATTCCCATATTACTTAGTTTTGTAGCACACTTTACAATAACCTTTGCATTTGTCTCCAGCAATTGGTGATAGCCATGGAACAAAGTCAGGAAGAAGTTTGAAATCCAGCCACTGCATATTAAAAACTGTCCTCTTAGAAGCCATCTTCAAAATGTGGTTTCAGATACAGCCGTACACAGAACCACCTGCCTGACACGAAGATGTTGGCAGATTTGTTTTCTGGCAAGTAGGAACTTTCCAAAGCTGTGAAAGTTTCACTTTCACTTTCTGGTTCCAGAAAGTGTAATGAGCAGATCAGCAGCAGAAAGGAGGTGGAGTTTCTGCAATCTACAGAAGCAGACAACCCTGACATTTGCAACCTTTATGCATGGGAGAAGTTAGGAAAGAGGGTGAGAGAGCTGGTACTCTGTAAACTCCAGCAGGAACAAGCAATCACATTTGCAAAATTTACTTTGCAAGGTGCAGGGTAGAAAGTGCTAGTTGTCTGTGAAATCCAACAGCAGCAAAACTGATTTGCAACTCTGTGCTGGGTTTAGCAGGAGAGAAAATGTTAATTCCATATACAAGCATGACCTCAAAACATGCTTATCTTTATATGTGAGTTAAATGCAGTACTAGCAGGTAGGGATGAAAACAGATGTTTAAAGTTTGTCTATTGCTAAACATTTAAACTAGCCTTGCTTTGCAGATGCTACAGGCAGACCTTGGAAATCATGCAGGGGCAGAACTCAACAAACACATTAGGCTGGTTGCTGGGGGTGGAGCTGGGAAAGGGCATCATTAAATTTTACTTATATTCTGCTACTTTGCTATTCCAGTTGCCACAAGAACAGGTCATGCTCTTGAAGCAGCAGGTCAAAAATCCACTGCTTGAATATATTTTAATCACAATTTCCCTGACTTCAGACCAATTTCCCTGATTTTTCCTGACTTTCCAGAAAGTGGCAACAACTCTCTTTTCACAGCTTGCGGTAAGCAGGTAGTGCACATTATACCAGGAAGCAGTTTAAAAGAAACAAACGTTTGCCCTGTTGGAATCATCCAACAGTCCCAAGAGACCTCTCTCCTGCACCGTGGGGCTACTGACCATTTATTTATGTCTCATATTGATCTGCTAGCTGATGGAGGTCAATGCAGGCCAATCTGATGACAGAAGGAATTCTGTTTCAGTATTTCTTTGCATCTCCAGTTAAAAGGCCATGAAGGAAGACTTCTGTTTCAGGCCTTGGAGAACCACTGCCAATAGGCAACATTGGGTTAGAGTGATCCAAATTATCTGTTCAGACCAGGACCAGACCAACTGCTATGAAGACCTAGGCAATTACCTAGGGTGTCAGATTTTGAGGTGCACCAAAAAGATAAGAGGAACCTTCTCTACTGGCTTGACAGGAAGCTTGGCTTCTAGGCTCTCTGTATCTGTTTATTCTGGTCTTCTACAGCAGCTATGATGGAACGTGGAGGGATTTTTACATTGTTCATTTAGAATGTTCATTCCAGACTTCTCACTTTTTCTCCCTACTGAACCCGGGCGGGGGGGGGGGCGCGGTTGTGCACCAACCTGGGGCTAGCCCTGGTACAGGTGACTTGCTATGTTCCATTAAAAGGCCCTTCTTGATGCCTGCAGCAGCCAGACACTCACCAGCCCCCCACAATTTTCAGAGATCCCACACTGGCCATCTGGAAGTCTTCACTGTTTTCCAGCTTCTTTAAATCATAGATATCGCGACTCACTTCCCAGCAATGGCCCTGGAAATGTGACTTCTCATAAATCATAGCCTGTAGAGAGACAAGAATATGGAGAACAAAGAGTGAGAAAACAAATCAGAGGTGGAGGGAAGAACTACTTCATCAAGCATGGTCTATTGGGTAGCCAACAACCTAGAGAAAAAATGTCCAGTCCCTTTAAAAGAGGCTTAATGGAATGCTATTTACCAGATAATCAATTTACCTGCATATTTTGAAAAAGATTCAACTGCCCATTTCTACACTTTAAGCCTTTATTAAAGCAACAGGACATTTTTTTCTCCAGCCTACCTATACTCTTCAGAGTATCTGTCTCTGTAGCTATAAAAGCTAGATGCGTGCATGTGGTGGAGGGATAGTGCCATGGTCCACCTGTTAGCCAAATTGCTCTATTATTTAATAAAGATGAGGAATTATAATTATTAATATGCAGAGTTAGAATTCCCAAGCACCCAGGAACAGACACAGAAATTGGGTGGCTAAAATAATGATTTCTTTACTAAATATTCTCAAACATACACACCATATTCACACAATATAGCACTAAGGAAGCAGAGGTGATTGATGGGTTATAGAGGGGTGATACAACCTGTTCAGATGTGCAGAGGTCCATGGATTCTGGCCTAAACTCAGAGAGTTCAGGGGTGGCCTGCCATTTTGAATCATGGCAGAAAACACACACTCTAAGGCCATCTGTGTGCTGGGATATAGGCACTGGCAAAGAATGCAGGCCAATGGGTGGCCCTGGGGGCTGGTCTCAGGTGAGAACAATAGATTACCTGGACCAATGATGGGTCCCAGAGGTTTGTGATGCCAGTAGGGGCAGACCTTAGGTATGACCAATGAACTTCCAGAGAGGCAGGGTCTGGATTTAACAATAGAAGCCAGGTGTTGGGTAGCTAGTTAAATGGATTATCTGACTCACTAATGGTCCTGGCCTGGGGTGGACAAAAGATGGGAGCCGTCCCTGATTAGCATCAGGAAGGATTGCTAAACATTTGAATGATTGATTGGTTTATCCCGGTATCTTGAGGGACAGAGGCAAGAAAGACAAAGAATTTACACTTAGGACACAAAAGGCTGGGTGAGGTGCTGTAGAGTGCCAGGTGGCTTCTAAAGACTTACCTCTGGAACTCATTGTTATTCCATAAGCATAATCTCTGCTGGGTGGAGGGGGAAGACTGGAGGCTTGCTCTGAGGTCACCTTATGAAAACTGAATATGAAATCTTTTTGCAGACCACTTGCAGCCCAACTCTGTGGTCAAGCTGAGAGTGCCTGGCTTTTTCGGACTTCAGGTTAGAAAGTAGGGCACCCCTGTTTTGGGGCTACCCAAGTGCTTCTGGTAACACACCAGCCCCAAAAAGGCTGTCTCCTATTGGTATAATTAAGGGAAAAGATGATTCATCCTTTAAAATATGTCTTTAACAGCATTAATAACAAAATGGAAAGCCTGGCATATCAGAGTGGAGGTTGAAGAGTTAAAAACCTGCTTCCCTTCCCTGCACAACCCCAAGCAAATTGAGGCTACAAATGTCAGCAATTTGCATTTCACAATGCTAGGTTTGTTTGAGCCTTCAAAAGGCAACCTATGCAGTAGAATGAAATGGGAACAATGTGGCAAAATACTAATTGCTTTGTTTCATCTTACAACTAGAGGCTCATGTACAAGGGAAGAGACTTTCCAATTTCCTGGGGGGGGGGAGCTGGAAAGGTGGGAGTTGGCCAGTGGTTGCTGCACTCCCCCACACCTACCTCACACACCATTGCAGTCTCCTGACAGCAGCTTCTATTTTATGCAAAGCAAACCCCATGCCTCTTTTTGCAACACAGTGAAGGAAAAGGTCACTTCCAAGTTGAAGTGAACTTTTTCTTCACTGTGTTGCAAAAAGAGGCAAGGGTTAAGGTTTTGCTTTGCTTTAAATGGAAGCTGCTGTCAGGAGCCTGCAATTGCATGCTATTTAAAATTGCAGAAGGGGAAGCTGAGAATGATTGAGTGTGGAAGAAAACTTGCTAGGGGCTGTGGAAAAGAAGAGCCCAGGAGAGGCACAGTAGGGATTGGCACTGTTGTGTTCTGGGGTTCAATCCTATGCTGTTTGAATTGCCCTCTAGTATCATAGTTTCCTCATTCTATTGGCTGCCTGATAAAACCACCCATTGGTCCTGAAGCCACGTAGGGTAACCAATCACAGAGCCCTGCTTAGGTCCAATCAGATCTTGTGTATATAGTTACATTGTATATGGTTATTGTCGAAATCATATAAGTTGGAGTGCCACTCTACACAGATCAGATCAGAGCTGAACAATGTCTTGAATAAAAGCCTTGTTATAGTTCATCGTCTCCTGGCTCTCAATACTTAAAAGGCATGTTCTCTTCCACTACTCTGAATGCAAAACACACACACACACAAACGTGAAAACCCCTCCCCCCACCGCCAAGTTGAATCAGAAACCACACTCTGGACATGCTGCAAGCCTATTCTAAAGTGATTATTTGCAAATCAAAAGTTTATATTCTGCTTTATAAAGGTCCTGTGTGTTTGGATTATTGCCTGAGAGACATCCAATTAACTGCAAAGTTTAATAGTTATTTATGCTCTGAAATCTCATCTTGTCTCCTGCCTCACCCCCCTCTTTGTGTGTATTCAACAAGCATGATGAAAAGTCCTGGGGAAATTTCTCTATTTTGCAGTATATTTTGGCTGATCCCAAAAAAAGGACCCCAAATCCCCCCTCCCCCCGCAGCACTTCAGGAGGCATTTTAGGCTGCTGAAGGAGAGCGCGGGCGTAAAAGTCATGCTTCTTGGGAGGAAGTTCTTCCGCCCATGAAAACAAAGCTTGGGATCCAAACAGGGCTGTAGCTAGCCAGGGGCATACAGGGTGATGACACCCCTTCCCAAACTTCCAACACCCCCAGTCTGAGAGCCCACACTCCCATTTGCTTGCTCACCACCTCCTCCTCCCAGTCTTTGTGTTTCCTTTCTGCACCAACTCGGCTCCCCTCCTCGCAAAGAGAAGGTTGCAAAGAGAAGTTCCCTCAGGAAGAAAAAGAGGACGTGAGTTGGGAAGATGGCTGCTCCGATTCCCCTCTCCTCTAGAAAATCTCAGTGCATTTAACCCTTTCCAGTGTCTCCTGGCAAAACAACAAAGATTCCACCAATAAAACAGTCTTTGTGTGCAGCATGAGGAATGCAGAGGGCACAGCTTTCCTCCTCTTCACTGCCTCTCTAAGGTGCCACAGCTGAATTGATGCTTGCCACAATACATGTGAGTAGGCATACATACGGAGCAGTGACGTCCATGCTACCCCACAGCTCCAAGCCCCACCAAGAGGGCAGACCTCTCTATCTACCTTCCTCCTGCAGCGAGGGATCTGTGCAGCAGCAACACAGGTGGTTCAAACTGCAGCCTAGGTTAGGCAGTGGCGGCAGCTCAAGAAAGAGCAGCCCACACAACCTGTCCTCTGCCCCAGGCCTGGCCAGAATGAGGACTGCCGGGAGGGCTGGGGCGGGGCCACCCACTCATCGGAGCTGACAAGACCAATCTCTGCTCTGCGAGCTGGCTGGGAGTGGGCAGGGAGACAAAGCAGGACACTAAGGCAGGCTGGGGAGAACTGCAGGTATAAGTTTGCGTCCCTCCACTTCTCTCCCTCCCTATCTCTGGCACTGGTTGCTGGGGGAGGCTGTCCCCTCTGGAAAAATCTGGGGAAGAGCTGACCCCCAAGGGCCCCCCCCCCCATAGATTATACCTATGCTCATGTACTTCCCCATGTGAAATATTTCCCAAACGTACAACACTAATATAGCAGGGAGGAAGCTGAATATACAGTCTTTCTCCATGATAAGCTGGGGTGTTGCAGTGAAGGTTTTTTTATACTGTTTAAGGAAGAGAAGAGGGTTTGTAACCCTTCAGCCTCCATTCTTACCTGCTACTTGAAGTGGTATAGCCCCCTCTACCACCACAGGACCCTGCCAGCTCATTCTGCTGCATATGGAGAACCAGTCTAATTTCTGCATACAATATAGTCTCCCAGTTTGCCTGCTGCAGTGTGGCATTTTTCCAGACATAGCTGTGCCCACTTAATTCCTCAGTGCAAACAGATGCCTTTTGGGAAGGCATTAAATTGGTGGGATCATTCCAAAGCAATAGTCCCTGTCTGCTCATATGCTCCAGGTCCCCACTGACAAGCAGTCTCTGGAAATGTTGGCAAGTTTCCACTCCCCAGCAGTCCTGTTGCCTTCCCAGTCCGCTTCCACTAGGCTAATCCAGCCCAGGTTGGAGGGAGGCTATTGGTCGGGTTGCCAGCTCTGGGTTGGGAAATACTTGGAGATTTTGGGGGTGGAGCCTGAGGAAAGCAAAGTTTGGGGAGGGGAGGGACTTCAATGCCATAGAGTCTTTCTTCCAAAGCAGCCATTTTCTCCAGATGAACTGTTACCTGGACAGCAGTTATAATAGCAGGAAATCCCTAGCTAAAACCTGGAGATTGGTAACCCCAGCCATTGGCCCATTGAGAAAAGTCCCAGTGGCCATACTGGCCATTCCACCCCTGACCTTGCTGCTAGAATAGTCTAAGGATGTTGACAGCACAACCCCAAACAATGTCTTGACTTCCTGCCATTGGAGCCACTGTGAAAGCTTCTCCAGCCCATGCCCACAACTACTAGTCTCTTGGGATTTTGCACAGAATTTCAATTCTTGAAAATCCTGGCTTCCAGGTTATAACAATAAAGCAAGTGCCTAGTTTTCATGGATGCAGAGAGGTGTTTGACAATGCACAATATGTGGAAAAGGCTGACCCACATTTACCCACAGCCACTGCATTGATAGTTCTTTAAAACACACACACAAATTCTGCAATCTCCCCTAGCCCCATGATGGTTCTAACAAGCGTGCAAATGCCACTCTTGTGCAAAATCTGCATGTGTTTACAAAACACATTCTTGGCAAAAAATTTGCTTCAAAGGCTGAACAAGCTCAGCAGCTTCCTCTTGCAAATAGCCTGATCTTGCAGCAACAGGCTTCTAGAGGCCAAACTAGATGTGACCACATTCTTGTGGCTGCCATGAGGATGCTGCTGCCATTTTAAAATAATTTAGAAATGCTGTGAAGACTTGTGCAGCACACCAAAATGCTTTTGTTCGCTTCTTGTGCCATGTCAAGTGTCAAAATAGTTGAGGGTTTCGGCTCCTCACTAGCAGGCACACACCGGTGAGCTCCGTACGGGGTGGACTGTTCCGCGGTGGCTAGGAAGGGATCCGGCTGTGCCGGTTCCCCTCTGGGGCCCCTGAAAGGGCCCCCCAGCAATGGGGCGCAAGTAGTGCCTCTCCCGAGGCACGATGCCAAGGGATTGAGGCACACTTTGCCCCAGAGGTCCTACTGCCACGGCGCCATTATGGTACCTAGAGGCGCATACCGGATGAGCGTGCAGGATTTTTAGCGAGAATGCAAGATATCTCGGCAGCTCAACGATATGGGAAGAAACATGAGTGAATCTGCATCAAGCATCTGATCTTCTAAATGGACTCCAATACCCGCCCCTGTGAGAGAGAGGGATAGGATGTTTATCCCCCCCCCCAACAAAAACGAAACTTTAACTAAAAGCCTTACCGGAATGGGGTAAAGAGTCCGGAAAAACGTTGTTTGACTGAGCAAGTAAATCACTATGTAAAGCGAGTAACAATAACTCCCTTTAAGAACTTTTATAAACTTCCCGAGAAAAGAAAACAATGAGTCAACAGGAAAAAATGGTTGCTGAGGAAACCTCCTTCAGGTGCTGGCAAAACATCATCTCCGGGTGGGAGACCAGAAGCCAGTACAGACTTTTCAGCCGCATTGGCTGCAGCATTGTAAGCCCTGCTGGATCAAATGACGAATCTCAATCAAAATTTTGAATCACTCCAAAAGCAGATGATTAAGAACTCTAATGCTGTCAAAAAGTTGTTTTTAGAACATCTGAACTTGATCAAAAAGTGGAGCAATTACAAAAAGAAAGAGCCTCTGACAAAGAACACATCCTTAGGCTTCAAGCAGAAAAGTCAGCCTATGTACTGAGGTTCCAAGGTGTTCCAGAACAAAGCAGTGAGAATTTTAAAGAAATCTTGATTCGAGCATTATCCCCAATGACAGGTCTGAAAGCTGAAGATTTATTAAACGATTTGGAAGTGGTCTATAGATCATAACCTGAATACATAAAGAAGAAAAACCTGCCTGGGGAAATTATGGTCAGATTCTCAAAATGGTCCATAAGAGACGCGGTTCTCAAAGCTACTAAAGGAAACATCTTGAAGATTAAAGACTTGGAAATAAGAGTTTTAAAGGATGTACCATTTGAAATCAGAAAGAAGTGAAGGTATTACAGAGATGTAACTGCATTTTTACAAAAGAAATCAATAAATTACAGATGGCTTTTCTTGGAAGGATTAACATTCAAGTATAAGGACTCAAAAGAAAAGATTGTGGACAAAAGAAAACGATTTCTGGAGAAGATTCAAGGATTACCAAAGGAAACAACAACAGAAGAAGAGAAGAGTCACCAGGAAGAAGGAGAATACAGCCCACGAGGTTTGGCCAGTTCAGGATCGGATTCAACCAGTTCATCTGAAGAAGATTCCTCATCAGAATTGGGTGCAGCTGCACCCAAATTATGCAAAGGGAAAACAGACGTTGATAAAGATAAAAAGAAGGGAAGAAGAAACAAGAAATGAATAGAACCGAGATATAAGAAATTGAAGGGATCACTCAAGTATGATTTATTATGAGAAACTTGAACAAACATTTATTACTAGCAATTTATGTAACTCCTGGGAGAACCGGGTTTGATTCCCCACTCCTCCACTTGCACCTGCTGATGTGACCTTGGGTCAGTCACAAGCTCTGGCACAGCTGTTCTCTCAAGGACAGTTTCTGTCAGAAGTTCTCTCAGCCCCACCTACCTCACAGGGTGTCTGTTGTGGGGAGGAGAAGGGAAAGGAGTTTGTAAGCCGCTCTGAGACGCCTTTGGGCAGTGAAGGGTGGGGTATAAATCCAAACTCTTCTCTTCTTCTTCTTACTTTTAGTAATGCTGTCCATAGGTTTGTCAGTGTTTACCCCTCCTTCGTTTCTATGTAGTGTGTAGTCTAAAAGCAATTAAAAATTTATTGGGGGGGGGAAGTGTCAAAATAGTTGCACCCCCTGCCCATTTGAAAAGGCATGTGGAGGGGGGCACAAGAGTGCCACACTAAGAGCCATTCCCTCACAGCAATTTTAAAATTACTTTAAATGGCAACTGGAGGTGTGCAAAAAAACCCAACCCTTTTTTTGGGTTTGGGTATATTGAATGCAAAAATACTGGTATTTCCCAATATTCCTGAATCCCAATACAGGTACAGTATTCGGATCGGAAATATTCAGGAAATTCAATTTTTTTGCTTCGTTATACCCTGTGGGGACTATTATAATCAATGGTCCCCATAGGTTATAATAGAGAATCGATCCGGGGATATCTGGTGCCCAGGAGGGCTGTTTTTTTTTTTTTTGGGGGGGGGGGTTTGAGGTAGAGGTACCAAATTTGCAGCATTGCTGCTGATGCCTCTCCTCAAAAGAACTCCCCAAGTTTAAATTGGACCAAGGGGTCCAATTCTATGGGCCCCTAAAGAGGATGACCCCATCATCCACTGATTTCAATGGAGGGGGGGAAAGGCATTTAAAGGGATCACAGCCATTTTAAATGCCTTCTCCAAGCCACACAACTCCACAGCTGGAAAAACTCTGAAAACATTTAAAAGGCTCGTATTCCTTTTAAACACCTTCAGAGTTCTCCAGGACATGGAGTTGTGTGGCTTGGAGAAGGCATTTAAAGGGACCACAATCCCTTTAAATGCCCTTTGTTTGTCTATCCAGAGGTTCCAAAAATCCCAAATATGTTTAGGATTTTCAGGGCTTGGCCATTTCGGATAGATGAACAATATCTGAGATCACTATCTGGCTGAATCAATACCTCCAAAATACCAATAAGGTATTTTCCAGGGATTTTTTCAGCTTCGATTTAGATGAACGCACATTCCAAATGGCAACAGTATCCTTGTGGCAGTAAGGTTATCAACCCTGGGCTGGGAAATTACTGGAGATTTCAGGGTAGAGACTGGGAAGTGTGGAGTCTGAGGAAGGGAGGGACCTCAGCAGACTATAGTGCCATAGAGTTCACCCCCCAATGCAGCCATTTTCTCCAATTAAACTGACTGCTGGATTCTGGAGAGCAGGTATAACTCCAGGAGATCTTCAGGCCCCACCTGAAGCACGAAGATGCCATCCCGTCTAGTTCGACTCTAAGTTCTCAACTGCCCTTTACTGTTGGGAAATATTCTCATCCTATGCTTAGAAGTAGGAGCAGTTTGCTTTTTCTCTTACCTTGGGCTCCCTGGGTTTCTCTACGACAGGACAACCCTGAAATTAAAATAAACCAAAGTGAGAGCTCTGTGAGGAGATCTTATTTATTTATTTATTTAATGACATTTATACCCCGCCCTCCCTGCAAACGGGCTCAGGGCGGCTTACATAAGGCACCAAGTGCATTCGGTATACAAAGTTACATAGTACAAAATACAAATTAAAACAACTTAAAATCAGTTCTACGGATGCACAAATAGACTCCTAACATCTTGTGTAATGGGGGGGGGGGGGAAGGCTGGGAGATGGAAAGATGTTACCCCCTGGTGGTCTCTCTCTATAAAGGAGCGGTGGTATAAGTGGCCATGGCGGCTCCTACTCATAGGCCTGGCGGAAGAGCTCCTCCTTGCAGGCCCTGCGGAACTGCATAAGGTCCCGCAGGGCCCTGATCTCCTCCAGGAGCTCGTTCCACCAGGTAGGAGCCGCCACTGAGAACAACCTGACCCTTGTTGCCGCAAGCTTGGCCTCTTTAGGGCCAGGGGTCACCAGCTGGAGTTATGACCCTGACCAAAGTGCTCTTTGGGGAATATATGGGGAAATGCGGTCAGATAAGTCGGACCCTGGCCATGTAGGGTTTTAAAGGTTAGCACCAGCACTTTGAAGTGAATCCAGTATGCTATAGGCAGCCAGTGCAGCGCTTTCAGCACAGGTCAGATGTGCTCCCAGCCTGGGACGCCCACCAACAACCTGGCCGCAGCATTCTGCACCAGCTGTAGCTTCCGGATTTGCGACAAAGGCAGCCCCATGTAGAGAGCGTTGCAGTAGTCTAGCCTCGAGGTGACCGTCGCATGGATCACTGTAGCTAGGTCATTGCGGTCAAGGAAAGGGACCAACTGCCGTATCAGCTGAAGATGATAAAAGGCTGATCTGGCAGTGGCCGCCACCTGGGCCTCCATCGTCCAGGAGCACTCCCAAACTCCTAACCTCCGAAGCTGGCACCAAAGGTGCCCCGTCGAAGGTCGGAAGCCCTAACCCCAATCCAGTCCGACTCAAGCATAGGACCTCCGTCTTCACTGGGTTTAACTTCAGCCTGCTCAGCCTGAGCCACCCAGCCACAGCTTGTAAAGCCTGGTGCAGATCTTCTGGGTCGCAGTCTGACCGGCCGCCCAACATCAAATAGAGCTGGGTGTCATCTGCATATTGATGACACCCCAGCCCATACCTCCGGACAATCTGGGTGAGGGGGCGCATATATATGTTAAACAGCATTGGAGAAAGCACAGCCCCCGGAGGTACCCCACACTCAAGCAGGTGCCTCTGGGACTGTTGTTCCCCTAGCACTACCCTCTGTCCCCGACCTTGGAGAAACGAGGCAAGCCACTGAAGGGCAAGCCCCCTGATCCCCAGGTCAGCGAGGCAGTGGGCCAACAGCTGGTGGTCGACCGTATCAAACGTGGCTGACAGATCTAACAACAACAGCACCGCCACACCACCTCGATCCAGATGCCTACGGAGGTCATCAGTCAGGGCAACCAGTACAGTCTCCGTCCAATGTCCCGGGCAAAAACCGGACTGGAATGGGTCAAGGACAGAAACGTTATCCAGGTAACCCTGTAGCTGAACCTCCACCGCCTTCTCAATCAATTTGCCCAAATAGGGCAAATTGGACACCGGCCGATAGTTGGCCAATTCGGTCAGGTCCAGAGTTGGGTTTTTCAAGAGAGGGTGGACCATCGCTTCCTTGAGCGCCTCGGGGAACTGACCCTCCAAGAGGGACTTGTTAACACTCTCCCTCAAGGCACCTCGAAACCCCTTGTGACCCGCTTTAATGAGCCAGGAGGGGCACAAATCAAGGTTGCACGTGGTTGGGCGTACAGATACGAATAACCTGTCGACTTTCTCCAGGCTGAGCTGGTCGAAGTATTCTAAACCCGGACCCGAAGACATGCAAGGGGCCTCGAGTTCACTAACTGTATCAACTGTGGCGGGGAGGTCGCGGCAGAGTGACAAGACTTTATCCGCAAAATAGCTCGCAAAAGCCTCACAGCCAATATCCAATTCCCCATCATTTTGTCTGCCCTGTGGCAGAGCCGTCAAAGACTGAATTGTTCTAAATAATTGGGCTGGGCAAGAGCTAGCGGATGCAACCCTGGTTGTGTAGAAATCCCTCTTCGCAGCCTTGACTGCCACCTCATAGGATCTCATAAACATCCTATAGGATGCTCTTGTAGCCTCGTTGTGAGCTCGGCACCACCGTCTCTCTAACCATCTTAGCTCTTGCTTCATCAGCTGCAGCCCCTGGGAATACCAGGGGGCCAGCCTAGAGCGAGGGCGCCGAGGGCGCCAGGGAGTGATCACATTGACGGCTGTGGAAAGTTGACTATGCCAGTCGTCCACAAGCTCATCCAATGAACCGCCAGGGGGCATCGGTTCCCACAGGGCCAATTGAAGCCGCATTGGGTCCATTTGGCTTCGCGAGCGAGCTAAAATCCGCTCGCCGCCTATACGGGGTTGGGGCGGGACGTTCACCTGGGCCTTCAGGGCATAGTAGTCCGACCATGGCACTGCATCTGCAGTGATCTGGTCCACTGTAATCCCCATCGTGAAGATTAAATCGAGCGTGTGCCCTGCCTGGTGCGTAGGGATCGATACACATTGGGAGAGTCCCAGTGCCACCATGGACGTCACTAGGTCCGTAGCCCGGCTGGAGGTCACGTCATTGACATGGATGTTGAACTCACCCAAGAGTAATAGCCTGGGGTGCTCCAACGCCTCCAGCAGGGACAGCAGGCAACCGGCCGGTGCGTTAGGCAGACGGTACATGAGCCAGATTGCCACACTCTCCTCGGCCTCCAGCAACAGGCCGACACACTCTAAGCCCAAAATCTCCAATGTAGGGAGCGCCCTGAAGGAGTAAGCCTCCTGTACGAACATCGCCACTCCTCTGCCCCGTCCCCTAGTCTGTGATTGGTGTAGGACCGAGAACCCTGGTGGGGCAAGCTGGGAGAGCGCTACAGTCTCCCCCTCTCACACCCAGGTCTTGGTCATGCATGCCAGGTCAACTTGGTGTTCTATGACAAAGTCCCGAAGGACTGCTGTCTTGTTGTTAATAGACCTGGCACTGCACAACACCAATGACGGAGGGGGGTTACTAATCCTAGCCCCACTGTGGACTTCCTTTGGAATGGGCTGGAAGGACACTGAGCCCTCTTGTTTCTCGGCTTCCTTCCTTTGTCGGAATGTACGGATCTGTACACTGTGTCTCCATTCTCAGTTCTCTGCTGAGCTGGATCTGTAAATGTTTCTGCTGAGAAAAGGGGGAGGGTAATTTTACCTGGTTGGGGGGTGGTGGAAAGTGGTGCAGCCAACATACAGTGACCCCGTGGAATTTTCAAGGTAAGAGACTATCAGAGGTAGTTTGCTGTTGTCTGCCTCTGCAGAGCAACCCTGGACTTCCTTGGTGGTCTCCCATCTAAGTACTAACCAGGGCAACCCTGCTTAGCTTCCAAGATCTAATGAGACCTGGATCATTCAGGTCACCTTGCACAAATTAGCCAGTTTGAGAGCCAGGTGTAGTAGCTATAGTATTTGACTAGTATCTGGGAGACCCAGATTCAAACCCCCATTCTGCCATGGAAGTTTGCTGGGTGACCTTGGGCCAGTAAAAAACCCCATCTTGGCCTAACCTACCTTACAGAGTTGTTGTGGGGATTAAATTGAAGAAAGGTGCTTTGGGTCCCCATTGGGAAGAAAGGCAAGGTATAAATAAAAATAGATTTTAGCCTAGAAGAAGAGATTAGATTTATACCCCGCCCTTCACTACCCAAAGGGGTCTCAGAGAGGCTTACAAATTCCTTTCCCCTCCCCTCCCCACAACAGACACCCTGTGAGGGAGGTGGGGCTGACAGAGCTGTGACAGAAACTGCTCTTTTTCAAGAACAGCTGTGCCAGAACTATGGCTTGCCCAGGGTCATCCAGCAGGTGCAACTGGAAGAGTGGGGAATCAAACCCAGTTCTCCCAGATTAGAGTCCGCACACTTAACTACTACACCAAACTGGCTCCCTAGGGTAAGGGACATCAGCTTCTTCAGCCCAGCAAGTTTCAAATCTGAGATGAGATCTGAACTTGGGTCTTCTCACTCCTAACCTACCATGTGAGCCACTATGCCATACAAACTTTCTACCTGACAGAAACAGTGAGCAAATGGATTACTGGGAACCACCCCTTCCTACATATACACATAGTTTACATTTCATCAGATGCTGCCATAAAATACTTACTAGCTTAATTGGATGCATGGAGCAAACGGAGGGGTCCTTTGCCCCCCAGGCTTGCAAATTGGGATATCCACCTGGCTCCAAGATGTACGGGTCATCATCAAAGAATGGTTTCAAATAAACAAGCCACCTGTAGTGCAAATTACAGAGAGAACCAATGAATGGCTGGTGAACTTTAGTGCTAGTATGTAGTCACTGAAGTGGAAAGCACATTCACACAGTAGTCGCAGGAGGGAACAGAGGTGTACATCACCAGGCTCTGCAATTGGCAGGGATATGAGGCCTCTGGACTGGCCAGCCCAGATATAAACAATAGGAGTCTAGCCTTCAATTTAGCTCTTTAGAACTTCTTGCCAACTTGAAGCCCCCACAACAGGCTAGCAATGTTTCATTCACCCTGGATTGGAGAAGACCCACTTCAGGCCCATCTGGGAGCTCCACGGTGTCTCTCTGTGTTTACTCTGACATGATCCTCTGGCATGCTCTGTGAATTTTAGTGTTTTAATGTTTTATTTACCTTGGTTTGAGTCGGGCTTTACTGTTTGACCCAAGCCACCTTGAGTATGTGGGGGGAAAGCAGCCTAAAATGTTTTACATAAATATATAAAATAAAACAACCATCCACTGCCTTTCTTGTTATTTCCCCCCCAGCACATCTGGGTTTTTAAGCAAGACTGCTGGATCCATTCTCAGACTTGAACAGTAACTCCACCACCACACGTCTGAATCTGTTTCACTTTCTTGGCTCCACTTGAGAATCTCAGAACCTGGCCCCGGAACGCCTTCCTGCCCAGTCAGGTAAAGTTTGTCCTAATCATACCCCACACTTTGCACAAAACTCCCACAACCCCCCACTGCACTGCAGAAAGCACAGCACTGCTCCTGCAAACTTCCAACACCTTCTGTCTGTACCATCAGAGAAAAAGGGAGACTAAACTCAGGCCAAACAAAAAATCCAGTTTCAGCTAGGATGGGGAGGAGCAGTAAGAGCAATTAGAGTGGGTCAGGGCTCCAGATCATTTTGTGCCTACAGGAGGGCTGCTAGAAAGAATGCAGATATTGTAGCTCTTAGTCCCTTCCTCTAGTGGTCCTGTTGCCCACTAATCATTCCCCTTTCTTGTAGTAAGCGAGATCTACTTTTGCCTTATTTATTATTTGTTTATTCATTCGATTTATACCCCGCCCTCCCCACCAAGGCAGGCTCAGGGCGGCTTACATAAAAATGCATATATAAATACAGTTAAAATCATACACAAAACAGCCATAAACAGTCAGTTATAGCAAATAGAAAAGGAACGTGGGTGAAGAGCAGTGGTCACTCATGGGGGGGGGGGGGCTGCAGGGAACACCCCAGCTCAGCACCTGAAAGGGAAGGGGATAATGGACTTGCCAGGGCCATGGCTTACCAGAGTCACCAGAGCCTGCCAGCTGCCCAGTGGCTAGTGGTACCAGGCCCCAGCAAGTGATGTCATTACCCTGCACCTATGCCAGCTTGTACTTCCCACTTGGTAGCTGCATGTCGGTGTATGATGCTGCAGCCATGGCCCCAGCAGGTCTGTCACCACCTCTTGACACCCTCCAGTAAGGGTGCTGCTCAGCTTTTACACTGCTAAACCCTTACAACAGTTCCTGATTTATCTCAGTGGAAGTGCAGGAGAACCTCCCCTAGAGGATGCCTCGTTATTTGAAAAGGATGACCCTTTTTGGAGTTTTCCACCTCAAAGACCAACACGTCGTGTGCTGGCCCTGGCTTGGGTCGCTATGAGAAGGTCCACTTCACACTCTACAATCTAGCCAAATTCTAGGTCTCTTCATACCCTGAATTCCCAAAGCACTTTAAATGTGTCCCTTACAGGCCAGAATGTACAATGATAGAGGCTGTCTTCAAAGGCTGGCCGTGAGTCCGCATGTCCTCTGAGGAATCAGTGAACCTCTGTTTTGGGCCTTCCCCATTTTCTTCCATAAACAAACTGATCTCAGGAATCCTGTAGTCCTGTGAACAGAGTACATACATTTATTTATTTATACTCTTCCCGCCACACACAAACACACAGGGGCCCAAAGCGGAATAAAACATTGTTCTCCTCTCTCCTCATTTTATCCTAACAACCCTGTGAGGTAGGTTAGGCTGAGAGAGAGTGACTGGTCCAAGGTCACCTGTGGCCTCATCTGCAGATAGCTAAATCCGCAGACTGGGGTCACATAGAGGCTAAACAGATTTTCCAGCAAACTTGGGGCACTCACCAGAAAAATCTGAAACTTTAAAAAAATACACAGGAAGAATTTAAATCCCTCCCAAAGTGCACAAAGAATGCACTTATCTCCGGCAGTCAATGGCAGTGGTGCTGAGCAGCCCAGGCCTCCGGGATGGGTCTGGTGGCAGTGGCTGTGCAGTCTGGGAGCCCATGCTCTGGGCATGCCAGTGCTGGCACAGTCTGGAAGCTGTGCTGAGCATGCCACCACCAATGCCCAGAAACTGTACTGGGCATGTTGCCACTGTTGGTGCAGCCTGGGACCTGTGCTGGGTCTGGCAGCAGTAGCGCAGCCCAGGGAGGCCCGGGGGCTATACCAGACCTGGTGGCAGTAGGCCCACAGCCTGCGACTTTGCACTGGGCCTGCCTGGCAGTGGAGCAGTCTGGGCACTGTGCTGGGCCTGGCCGTGGTGCAGCCCAGGGAGAGCCTGGGGGCCCCACTGGTCCTGGCAGCAGCTGCCAGACTGCCTAGGGCTCCATGCTGGAGCTAGTGGCCATGGTGGACTCAGCACAAGAGTGGGGGGGGATGGGATTCCCCCCCTTGAGTCTCACAGGCTCCCACTTGTATCTTTGAACTGCCAAGTAATTCATATATTGCTGTGTTGACATTAACACTTTTTTGCTTCTCAGTCATTCTTTTTCTGCAATTGGCTGCAAGCAGAAATTACACTGGAGTTTCACATAGTAGTTAATATAGCACTCTTTTCCTCATAACAATCCAGCCATGTCTGTCCCCACGGGCAAGGTTGTACTATATGTTTACCTAGAAGTAATTCTCATTCAGCAGAAGTTCTGCTTCTCCATGAAATTTTCCTTATAGACTAATTAATTACTTCCTGGGGCTGCAGTATTCCTGAATCAATGTTTAATTATCGGGGGGGGGTGTCGTTCAAGTACCGCTTTTCACTTTGCAGTTAGAGTACTCTTTAAAAATATTTTTATTCTCATAATTTCATAATAAGGATAAAAATATTTAAAATAACGAGACTGGCTTTGGCTGCAAAACCCCAACCAAGAAGTGATAATGAACAATTTTTTGAAATTAGTAGTAGAAAGGAAGGAGAAAATTTTCAGGACACAGTAGCCCTGTGAAAACTCTGTTATCCATACTATCCACTATGTTTTTTAAAAATCACCACAACTCGGGTCGGAAAGAAGATGGAAGGATGAGAAGGAAAACAATGGAATGCAATAGGTTGTCAACAACATGGTCTGCATTCTCTGTTAAAATTAAGTGAGCAGATGATGGCAATTCTGGACTAAATAACTAGTGTGCAAGTGTCTGTCTATTCAATCTGCGCATTTTTAATTAAAGCTGCTGAATCCTCAAAAACTACAATCAGTATTCTAGTGACAGCAAAAAAATATCCCTGCCTGCTGACAGCAACTCCCTGGCAGCATAAGACAACAAAACAAGAATGTGGGCAGCACCAATTACTTTCAGGGGAGTGGGGCTCTAGTTGGATCTAACAGAACACCCCAGTTGGAGTGGATGGGGCCAGAGGTACCTTAAATGCTAATCTATCTCTCTCACCTTCAAATAACGGACAGCAATACTCAGTTTCCAAGAAGTCTCATGAATGGTCCCCAGGGTGAGGCTGAAAATATGATGGCTGAAGTCCACTGCTCAAGTGGACTAGAAAAAATGCAGTGGGATGGCCAAACAAGCCAGGAGCCCTCAGGATTGGAAGTGCCACCTTGATCATTTTGGGGCCCAAGCAGCCAACTGTTCTGCTTGCAAACAATTGGATCTGCTGGCTGTGACATCTGTGCATCATTCAAAACCAAACTGAACAAAATCTTATTCCCCCCCCGAACAATTTTCTACCGATGTGCAAATTTATGCAAATTTAGTTGACTGATCAGTTTAAAGCTTAAACTAATTGTTTAAGAGACAAAACAGACAAGATGGTGGGACAATCTTTGAAAACTAAATTTCACCATGCAGGGTCCTGATTCTGTGCATGCATAAAGTGCCATCAAGTTTCAGCTGATATATGGCAACTCAGTAGAATTTTCAAGGCAAGAGACTAACAGGTGGTCTGCCATTGCCTCTCTCCTGATAAGGAAGGATTAAAGCCCCCTCTCCCCTGTATAGTCCTAATTGGAACCCTACACAGTAAAAATTTAAAAGATGTCAGGAAAATCTAATCATGGATCTCCGAGTGTCTCATCTATTTTGACCCTAAAATTTCTTTAATCAAGTAACAGCACAAGTACTAATGTACAGAAGAACAGTTTTCCGTATGTGCAGCCTGGATCACTGACTGACTGGCTAACAGGAGGAGAGAGACCTTACTTTATGGCCTGCTTACCCGTACAACCCTCTTGAGGGAACCAATACGGAACGGCGTATTCTCAACTGCTTCTCCTTCTTTATGGTACATTTTCCAAGGATTGGTGATCTCTACATCGCCTTCTGCCAGAACACACTTGCGCCCGTGGAACCGAGGTTTCTCATACATCACCCAGCTGGAGGATCCAGGAAGTTGACAATTGGTTAACCCCACAGAGAATCATAAGCATAATTAATATTCTGTGGCCAGGTTAGCTGCACAAGAATTGTAACAGGCTGAATGGCCTGGGAGGGATCTTATACCTGTGGCTTCGAGATATCTACAGTGTTTTGCCTAGATGTCATCTTTTTGGAGGCTGTCAGAGTACAGTCCTCTTTTCTGACTCCTGTTCCCTGCGTTCTCATTTTCAGAGGACAATCTTTGTCCAGATTCTGCTTATCTCCAGTAAAACCAGCTGACACAGCTGTGGAGCCTGGATTCCAGAGCAGTCAAAGGGTACTCAAACCTGGTTATGGGGTGAAGCTGTGGCCCAGTGGGAAGAGCACATACTTGATATGAAGAAGGTCCAGTCAAGGGCAATTAAAGGATCATGGGTATTTTGGAAGATCTTTTTGTGCCTGAGAACCTAAACAGTTATAATTCACACTTTATATCTTGGGGCTGCCAGAAGTACTTGCGATCACATGTACGCCTAGAGTTCCATGCTAGGAATTCGGTGCCCAGGCATGTGCAGGCCTGATTCAGACTGGAACCATGATGCACAGGGAGAAGGGGCTTAAAGCTTTCCTCCTTGCCCATGTAATGTGTGAATCAAGCAGCACTTCAAGGTCATATGTACAGAATTGCCTTTTTTGTGATCCTTTAACCTGTGGCCTTTCACATGCCAAATATGTGCTCTTCCCCTGAGCCACAGCTTTCCTCCATAACTTTCTTCCGATCTAGACAGTGCTCAATCCTCTCCTCTTGGACTCAACACCCTTGGTTCACTTACCCTCCTCGGATAACTTGGACAGAGATGGTGTGGGAAAGGTCCCAGGCTGTAGCATCTATAATATCACCGCAGATTTCTCTCTTCTCTCCCCCAAAGTCTGCCTGAGAGTATAAGATGATCTAGAGTGGAAAAGAAATGGTGGGGAGAATAATGATCAAAAAAGGCATTGTCACCTCTCCCTTTCCCACAAACGTACATCTTTACAGACACCCCCCCCCGCCCACCTTGCTCTTTGCAAACATACCTTTCCAGGTCGCAGGTTAATCTTCAGAACTCTGTCCTCCTTTGGCTATAATTAAAAATAAATGAAAACCGTGTGAGATCATATATTCAGAACTGTCTGAGTTCCTAGTAAAAAATGCCTCACCCACACCTGCTCCTCTTCTCATAGGATCCATCCCTGATCCTGATCCACATACAGAAGGTTTGACTGGTCAGATGCAGCTGAATTTTCCTGCTCCTTTTCCTATTGCACCAGAAGCAGGAGAAAAAGGAGAAAGAAGATGCATTGCACTCTTCTCCTTCTTTCTTTTCCTGGCAACAAAATGAGGCAATGGAATTCTGGGGTGGTAGCATGGGCTGTACCACTTCAAACTACAGGGGAAAGTGGCAAAGGCCGAATCTGCATATGCATTTTAAATAAAGTCCCGTGCTGCTGATTTAATGCTGCTCTTCTAGTAGTTTCAACTTAGTATAACTAGGTCTGTCTGCATTCTGTGGGTTTTCTGAAATCTTTTCAAAATCTATTCTTCATCAGTAGATGGCGCTTTCGTGCCATGCTTCAGTTCCCCAACCGTTCTTTTTAATTACACGGTGAGGTTTTTTTCCTCATGCTTAAAGCTATCCTATGTGCACAGCAACTTTACTCCTGTGCAAAATTTTTGATAACCCACCTCTCACCGATCCTCCGTTTCCTTGCCACCTTTGCTCTACTTCCCATCAAAGCTGTTTTTCTCAATAGACCCAAGAAAAGTTGGTGGTGGCATTCTGAAAGTTTTTTTCCTTGTATCACAAAGGTCCGTGTTCGATACTCAGTGTCCTTTGAAACTTTAAATTTCTAGTCAAGTGCGGGGTTTTAAAATCTAATTGTTTTAAATCTACATTTCTTAATTTTGCGGTCCTTTTTGTTACAAGGCACGAGAATTCTGCAATTAGAATCAACTAACAGAGCATTGGATAATTATGTTTGTTGGCGTTTTCACAAATAGCCCTCTACATACCCTCCAAGTTCCGCCTCCCCTGCTGCTTTGAAGTTTGGTTAAAAAAAATGTTTAAAAGCTTTGGCCTCTCACAAACAACCCACACCGGAAAAGATGGGCGCGCGGGGGGGGGGGACCTGAAGCACGGAAAGAGATAAAGTGAGAGCTGCATGGCTGGAGGGGACAAGCAAGGAAGCGGGGGAGGAAAAGCTCTTTCCGGGGTGTGTGTGTGGGGGGGGGTTGCCATTTGAACTGATGACTGAGTATTCTCAGAATTTGTTGGAGTGGCTCCAGAGGAACATCTTACCTAGCTTTGTCACAGTGGCCTGTGGACTTCCACACAAAGCGGCAACTAGATATCTAGGGGCCTCCACCACCCCCATCCAGGCTCATCTGATCTCTCTCACAGGGCCAGACAGTCAGTCCACTCCTGCCCCTCCAATGCTAAAAAGGCACGTGTTTGTCTTTTGGTCCAATGAATTCGCGTCAAACGATCCTACATTCCAGGAGTCATAAATCAAAGCCATCTCTCAGCAGGGATCTTGAATGTGTTTTTTTACAAAGGGTTCTTCTTTGGCTCAACTGAGGCTATTCTGCTTTGGTCACATCATGAGAAGACAAGAATCCCTAGAAAGGACAATATATATGCCAGGAGTTTTGGGAGACAGCAGGAAAAGAGGAAGACACAATATGAAATGCGTTGTCTCCACCAAGGAAGCCATGGCCCTCAGTTTGCAAGATCAGAGCAAGGTTGTTAAATTGATAGGCTGTTTTGTAGGCAAAGACAATCATGCTAGGAAAAGCTGAAGAGGAAGATCAAATGCTAGATGGGTTAACTCACTCAAGGAAGCCACGCCCTCAGTTTGCAGGGCCTGAGCAAGGCTGTAGATGACAGAACATTTTGTAGGACAGCAGTTCATAAAGTTACAAGTCAGAAGCAGGTTGAGGACACTTACAAACATACACACACACCTTTTCCCTCTGCTCTTCCTGCATTTTCTGGCCCCAAGACTCCCCCTTAGGGTTGCCAGTTCTGGGAGATTCCTGGAGATTTGGGGGTAGAGTCTGGGGAATGGGGGGGTTTCAGGAAAGGAGGGACCTCAGAGGGGTCTAATACTATGCAGTCCACTTGTCAAAGTAGCCTTTTCTCCAGGGGAACTGAAAATTGTCTGCTGCAGACCAGTTGCAGTTCTTGGAAATATCCAGCCACTGCCTGGAGGTTGGCAACCAGAACTCCATGACATGTTTTCAGACTTCCTCCATTAAACAAATGCATGCTGAGAGGACTGCTCTGACAGTGGGATACCCACGTGCTAGGTTTCTAAGTGCTTCTGAAGCAGCTGCAGTCCACCCAAACTGGAATAAAATCTTGCAAAGTCTTTAAAATGTTCCGGGGGTGTCCTGTTTCTTGTTCATATGCAACAAGTGACCCCGTGGCCGCAGCCCTGGTTTGTTTCCTCTCCTCTCCTGCTCCCCTGTGAATCCCAATCTCCATCTCCATGGAGTTCAGTCCAGCTCTTTGTTTCTGCCAAGCACCTGACAGCAGGCCCAATGAAGTGTGTGGAAATGATATGGGGGATGTGTGTGTCCGAGATTTTCCTTAATTTCTCTCTTTCATAAATGCAGAAAAGCTGGAAAATGGAGCACCTTGTCAGTTCCCCTGGAGCTGCTCATACAAGGCACAGGTCCAGATAACACAGCAACATCAGCACGCAGTCTCTCTCTCTCTTTCACACACACGCACAGGCACACGCGTGCCTGCATGCACGCACACCAAATATGGAAGCAGAAGAAAACCACCACCATCACCTCACTTCAGTCCCCTGGCAAGTCAGGAGATCTTGCCATGGCACCCCAGCGGCCAGCCTTGAGGCAGCTGTAGCAGCCTGCATGTAGGGCAGTTTTTAAAAGAGCAACTTTTGACGAGGGAGTTGGAGAGGAAGGGAAAAAATGGAGCCACAAAACTTGCAGCCCTTTACTGCAGAGAACTGGTGTAGGACTAGGAGGATGGCGTGGCAACAGAACCTTCCGCTGATGGCCACGAAGAAAAAAAGGGGGAAAGTGGCGGGGGGGGCGGCGGGGGGTAGGAAAGACAGAACGAACAGGGCCTTTTACAGACAGCGTGCTTCCATTCCCCTGCTCAAATAGCCATGACTGTTTTTAAGCATGATGGTGGTAAAAAGCTGAGGACTACATAAATGTGTTTCCAGAATCTGGCACAGGGGTGTAATGGTGGTCCACAAAAGGACATTGCATAAATAAAGGGAGAAAAAAGATCTAAGCAAAAAAATGGCCCATTGCTATGGTTCTCATGAGCAAAAAGGGAAAAAAGTTAGAACAGCTGGACTTCAGCCAGGCCCTCCCTGATGATGGGACAGGGACATTACCAGTGAGATATAGGGCAGGCCTATGCACTCTGGTTGAGAAAAGATGGTAAAGAAGGCACAGAAACCCTTAGGTAGCCTAGGAATTTATTAATTACCAACACGTGCGCCACCTGGTGGAAAGTGGTTGAATCAATTGTCTTCTTGCGGATCAAGAGAAGGGAGGTGGGCTAAGAGCAGTTCAAACCATATCCGGGGACTTTGCAAGTGTTACGGAGTCCACAGGATGGGGCCATAAAATGGCACAGACAGCGGAAAATAAAACAATGCAGTAGGAGAGCGAATCTGAAAGAGGTGTGGACATCTTCTGAGGAGATGGTGTGGGAGTGTACCCAAACCAGCGGAAACTACCAATGCAGATTGGCCGTAGTCTTAACACTCCTCCATGTAAAAACTCCCTGAACAACATAAAGTTCTATCTTAGGCCGAATCTGCATTTGGCTTTCCCACCAGTGTCCCTGCCTTTTGACTCCATCTTCAAAAAAGCTGTCCACATTTGGTGTCATTTTCACACCTCAACTATGCTAGCATCCTTTCGCAAGTCCACATATGTTTATTGTTCTTTCAGGGCAGCTCCACTTTCATTGCACCTCTGCACTGCCTTAAAAGAATCTTCTCCAAACAGCATTCAAACAAGCATAGAGAAAGATGGTGTCACAGCAGCACGCAACTGATTTAAAATGCAAATGCAGATTCGGTCTTAGTCTTTGCATGCTGTGCTGGTGCTCAAGTTACAGGGAATGGAAACCCTCCCCTGCAATATAAAGTGGAGCAGTCCATTCTACCACTTCAGCCCTTTGCCCTCTAGTGACCTTCTCATTCTGTTGCAGCACAAGGAAGGGATGGGTAATCATCAATGCCACCACCAGCCAGATGATAAACAGCCTGGCAGGAGCCTGAAGGCAGCAATTCAAATGATGACTGTATGTCACCATCTGTTTTACAGCTATGTGTAGTGTATTTATAGTCTATATCAGTGATGGCAAAACTTTTAGAGACTGAGTGCCCAAACTGTAACCCAAAACCCACTTATTTATCGCAGAGTGCCAACACGGCAATTTAACCTGAATACTGAGGTTAGAAAAAACAACTCATACATTAACATCTTCTGTAGCACTTTATCTGAACTAAGTGCTAATACATGAGTTTAAGGTCAGTGAAAACGGAAATGACAAGAGGGAAAGTGCAAGGAATACAACTGCTGAGGTAACTACTCCAACCACTTGGTGAATGGGTTACTAACAGCGCAGCACTACAGTGCATACTGCCAATTTCCACACACTCTTAAGATACTCAGTAAACATGCAGTGAGCAAACTTCGAAGAGGAAAGATGTTGTCAAGGGTATTACAATATCTGATTCCTAGCCTCTGCTCCACTTGTTAGAACAAAATCTCATCTCGCAGGCCCAGGGGCACCAAGACTTTATCATTAGAGGAGCAGCCCTAGAGAGCATTCAGATGAGCAACCAATTTCTGAGAGTGCCAGTTTTCATAAGAACATAAGAGAAGCCAATGTTGGATCAGGCCAAAGGCCCATCCAGTCCAACACTCTGTCACACAGTGGCCAAAAATACCAGGTGCCATCTGGAGGTCCAGCAGTGGGGCCAAAATACTAGAAGCCCTCCCACTGTTGCCCCCCAAGCACCAAGAATACAGAGCATCCCTTGCCCCAGACATAAGAACATAAGAGAAGCCAATGTTGGATTAGGCCAGTGGCCCATCCAGTCCAACACTCTGTCACACAGTGGCCAAAAATACCAGGTGCCATCAGGAGGGTCCAGCAGAGGAGCCAGGACACTAGAGACCCTCCCACTGTTGCCCCCCCCAAAGCACCAAAAATACAGAGCATCACTTGCCACAGACAAAAGAACATAAGAGAAGCCAATGTTGGCTCAGGCCAGTGGCCCATCCAGTCCAACACTCTGTCACACAGTGGCCAAAAATACCAGGTACCATCAGGAGGTCCAGCAGTGGGGCCAGGACACTAGGAGCCCTCCTACTGTTGCCCCCCCCCCAAAGCACCAAGAATACAGAGCATCACCTGCCACAGACATAAAAACATAAGAGAAGCCAATGCTGGATCAGGCCAATGGCCCATCCAGTCCAACACTCTGTTACACAGTGGCCAAAAATACCAGGTGCCATCAGGAGGTCCAGCAGTGGGGCCAAAATGCTAGAAGCCTTCCCACTGTTGCCCCCCCAAGCACCAAGAATACAGAGCATCCCTTGCCCCAGGCATAAGAACATAAGAGAAGCCAGTGTTGGATTAGGCCAGTGGCCCATCCAGTCCAATACTCTGTTACACAGTGGCCAAAAAT
Source organism: Gekko gecko (assembly GCA_029375565.1). Taxonomy (NCBI): domain Eukaryota; kingdom Metazoa; phylum Chordata; class Lepidosauria; order Squamata; family Gekkonidae; genus Gekko; species Gekko gecko. The sequence continues at coordinate 207,176,470 of JAPDNY010000005.1, read as the reverse complement.
ACCAGGTGCCATCAGGAGGTCCAGCAGAGGAGCCAGGCAGAGAAAGGCAGCGGGCAGGCGGGGGGGGCCTTGGGAGGCCTTTCTCTGCGGGCACGCCTCGGCGCGCCCACAGAGAAAGGCGGCGGGCAGGCGGGGGGGGGCCTTGGGAGGCCTTTCTCTGCGGGCATGCCTTGGCGCACCCGCAGAGAAAGGTGGTGGGCGGGGGGGCAGGCGGGGGGCCTTGGGAGGCCTTTCTCTGCGGGCACGCCTCAGCTGTTCGCCACCGCTGGTCTATATTGTAATTTTAATTGAATGTTGGTTTTAGTATATGTATTGGAGTTTTAATGCATCTATTTATACCTATATTGTTAGCTGCCTTGAGCCCGTTGAAAGTGGGGAGGGCGGGATACAAATATAATAAATAAATAAATAAATAAATAAATAAATAATCTAATCCTTGAAGGAAATTATATGGATGTCACCTGGTCTTTGTGTGTATAGTTACACCATATCTGACTTTTTTTTTTGTACTTTTCTGTTCTAATCTTTCTCCAAGGAGCTCAAGGTAGAGTATGTGGGGAACATGGTGACTCAGAAAAATGAGTGGGGATCACCATAGATTTTGGGGCAAATGCTAGAACATTGCCCTGAACATAGGAACATAAGAACATAAGAGAAGCCAGTGTTGAATCAGGCCAATGGCCCATCTATACCTTCCTATCTATACCTTGTGGCTAATAGCCACTGATGGACTTCTGCTCCATATGCTTATCTAATTCTATCTTGAAACTGTCTATGCTTGTAGCTGCCACCACCTCCTGTGGCAGTGAATTCCATATGTTTATCACTCTTTCGGTGAAGAAGTACTTCCTTTTATTTGTTCTAACCCGACTGCTCAGCAATTTCATTGGGTGCCCAGGAGTTCTTGTATTGTGAGAAAGGGAGAAAAGTACTTCTTTCTCAACCTGCTCTTTCCCAGGCATAATCTTATAAACCTCTATCATGTCACCCCTCAGCCATCATTTCTCCAAGCTAAAGAGCGCCAAGCGCTTTAACCTTTCCTCATAGGGAAAGTGTTCCAACCCTTTTATCATTCTAGTTGCCCTTTTCTGCACTTTTTCCAATGCTATAATATCCTTTTTAAGGTGTAGTGACCAGAACTGTACACAGTATTCCAAATGAGGTAGCACCATTGATTTATATAGGGGCATTATGATATTGGCTGCTCTGTTTTCAATATCCTTCCTAATAATCCCCAGCATAGCATTGGCCTTTTTCATGGCAGTCACACACTGTCTCAACATTTTCATTGAGTTATCTACTACGACTCCAAGATCTCTCTCTTGGTCAGTCTCTGCCAGTTTGGACCCCATCAACGTGTATTTATAGTTAGGATTTTGGGCTCCAATGTGCTTCACTTTGCACTTGGCCACACTGAACCCCATTTGCCATGTTGATGCCCACTCACCCATTCTCGACAGATCCCTCTGGAGTGCCTCACAATCCTCCCTGGTTGTCACCACCCTGAACAACTTCGTGTCATCTGCAAATTTAGCCACTTCACTGCTTACTCCCAATTCTAAAACATTAATAAACAAGTTAAAAAGCATTGGACTGAGTACCGATCCCTGTGGTACCCCACTGCTTACCATCCTCCACTGAGAAAGTTTCCCATTTATACTCATTCTCTGTTTCCTATTTATAAGCCAGTTTCTGATCCACAAGAGTACTTGTCCTCTTATCCCATGACTATTGAGCTTACTTAGGAGCCTTTGATGAGGAACTGAATGAGGAATTTTCTGGAAGTCAAGGTAAACAACATCTATTGGGTCCCCCTTGTCCACATGTTTGTTCACTCCCTCAAAAAACACTAACAGGTTAGTGAGACAAGATCTTCCCTTACAGAACTCATGCTGAGTCTGCCTCAATAGTTTTTGTTCATCAATGTGCCTACTAATTCTTTCCTTAATAACAGTTTCCACCAACTTGCCCGGTATCGACGTCAGACTGACCGGTCTGTAATTTCCCGGATCTCCCCTGGAGCCCTTTTAAAAGATGGGAGTGACATTAGCTACCTTCCAGTCCTCAGGAATGGAGGCAGATTTTAAAGAAAGATTACATATTAATGTAAGGAGATCCACAAGTTCACATTTGAGTTCTTTCAGAACTTTCGGATGAATGCCATCCGGGCCTGGTGATTTATTAGTTTTTAAATTGTCCATCAGTCGTAGGACTTCCTCTCTTGTCACTTCAATCTGATTCAGGTCTTTCAAACCCCCTCCCAAAATCGGTAGTTCTGGAGTGGGCAAGCACTTCTCATCTTCCACAGTGAAGACAAAGGCAAAAAATGCATTCAGCTTCTCAGCCATTTCCTTATCATCCTTCACTACTCCTTTTACCCCTTGGTCATCCAAGGGCCTCACTGTCTCCCTGGCTGGTTTCCTACTTCTAATGTATTTGAAGAAAGTTTTATCGTTGGCCTTTTTTTTTTTTTGCGATATGCTCCTCATATTCCCTTTTTGCTTGCCTGGTCACAGACTTGCATTTTATTTGCCACAGCCTGTGTTCCCTTTTATCAACCTCACTGAGACTAGCTTTCCACCGCTTAAAGGAATCCTTCTTACCTTTTACAGCTTCCATTACTTTATTTGTTAACCATGCAGGCTTTTTTCTATACCTATTTATGCCTTTCCTAACCAGTGGTATATATTTTTTCTGAGCTTCTAGGATTGTATTTTTAAATAGTCTTCAAGCTTCCCCAATGGTTTTGACCTTTTCCACTTTTCCTTTCAATTTCTTCCTCACATGTCCCCTCATTCCAGAGAAGTTACCCCTTTTAAAGTTAAAAGTGGTTGCGTCAGTCTTTTTGGGCAACTCCTTATTTGTACAAATGTTAAATTCAGTGACATTATGGTCACTGTTCCCAAGCGGTGCAATCATTTTACATCTCTCACCAGGTCTTGGGCGTTACTTAGGATCAAATCCAGGATCTCCTCTCCCCTGGTAGGATCTGTGACCATCTGTTCCATAGCACAGTCATTGAGAATGTCTAAAAACCCAATCTGTTTTTCCCGACTAGAACTCATATTGACCCATCAGTGTGTGGGTAGTTAAAGTCGCCTATTACGGCACAGTTATTTCATCTAGCCGCTATCTTTAATTCTTTCATCATTTTATAATCCTCCTCTACCTTTTGATCTGGTGGGCGATAACAAACTCCCACTGTTAAGCCTCCTTTTGGACCCACTATTTCAACCCATAGCATTTCCAGAAGCGAATCCAATTCTCTTACCCTCTCAATCTTACTGGACTGTATACCCTCTCTGACATACAAAGCCACCCCACCTCCAATCCTTCCCCCCCATCCTTCCGATATAATTTATAACCAGGAATCACCGTATCCCACTGATTTTCCTCATCCCACCAAGTTTCTGAAATACCCACAATGTCTATCCCCCACCCCCTAACGCCAAGCATTCCAACTCCCCAATTTTACCTCGGAGACTTCTAGCATTTGTGTATAAACACTTATAGTTTCCCATGCTTGTTAAGCCCACAACCTTCCTCTTGCTGCCTCGAGACCTTGCCAGGCAGTCCCTATCATTAGCCACAGTCTCAGTGGACAATTCTAATCCATTTCCCTGTACAAAAGTAACAGCTACCCCTTCATCTCTTTGAGATGAGCCATCCCGAACCAGAGACTTTTCATCTCCTGTCGGCTTTCCCCCAGTATTCAGTTTAAAAACTGCTCTGCCACCTTTTTGATTTTGAGCGCCAGCAGCCTGGTTCCTTCTTGGGACAAGTGGAGGCCGTCCCTTTTGAACAGCTCCCTCTTGTCCCAAAAAGCTTCCCAGTGCCTAACAAACTTGAACCCTTCCCCCCTACACCATCGTCTCATCCACGCATTGAGACTCCTGATCTGTGCCTGTCTCTCCGGCCCTGCACGTGGAACAGGTAGCACTTCTGAGAAGGCTACCTTGAAGGTCCTTGCCTTGAGTTTCCTGCCCAGCAGCCTAAATTTCTCCTCCAGGACCTCACGACTGCATTTCCCCATATCGTTGGTGCCAACATGCACCACAACCACTGGCTCCTCCCCAGCACTATCTACTAGCCTATCTAAAACACGTGTAATGTCCGCTACCTTTGTACCAGGCAGGCAAGTCACCATACGGTCAGTACACGGGTTCGCCACCCAGCTGTCTACCTGCCTAAGGATCGAACCACCAACTACCAAGAGCCCCCCTCCCACCCTGCCCAGGGATGGTTCCTTGGTACGAAAGGCTACCTATTCGCCAGCTGAAGAAGAGGTCCCTTCTGAGGGCACATTCCCCTTATCCTCAGCATGGTGCCCCATTTCCCCTTGACCCTCATGCTCCCTGGCAGCACCTGGGCTGCCAGATCCAGAGTGGGACAGGTCTAACAAGTCCCCGAGCACCTAACTGACTGTCTCTGCTTCTCCAGGTCAGCCACCTTGGCCTCAAGGGAGCAAACTTGCTCCCTGAGAACCAGGAGCTCCTTGCACCGAGCACACTCCCAAGACTTCTGTCCAGTGGGCAGATAGTCATACATGTGACACTTCATGCAAAACACAGGATAGCCCCCAACCCCCTGCTGGCATTCTGCTGGCATTCCCCCTGACATGATGACATCAATTCCAGGTAATGTTGGAAATGATAACATCATGTTGAGTGATACCAAAAAAGTAAGTCCCTGTCCTCACTGAATTCCCACCGGTTATCTTTCACAGGCAGGCAACCCTAATGGCTGTCCTCAAGGAGTCTTGGGAATAGTCATTTGGCAAGCATGTCAGTCTCTGGTAGGGATTACAATTGAATTTCTCACAGAACTTCAAGGTTTTCAGGGTTCCCTGGAGGAGATGGAATAGCTCTATAAACCATCACTAGAGTAGATATGCATAAGGGCAAGTTTCAAATTCTGGCATCCTCCACAGCTCAAACAGATTTCTTACTCCATTATCTTTATCAGAATATATATATCTGCCTATGTCCATTAGAAACTTGGCACAGTATGTATTAGCTCAGACAGCAAGCCATGAACTGTGCTGTCTCTAGTCAGAATTTTGCCTCAGCCATTCAGTGAATTCACTGAATGTCCTTAGGTAAGTTCACCCTCAGTCCTGTAACTTAGGGAATCTATGAGCCAAACTACACATTTCCCTAGGGACTGGTGATAGGTTATATCCCAATATGTAGTTTGTCTTCAGGGTCACTGAGCTTTAAGAGGGGGAGTTCCCTCTATTCCCCAACTGAAACCGTTGTCTCCTTTTCCTCCTACCAGGAAAAAAAGACAAAAAACATCCCTTTGCTTGATGGTTTTCCTCATGGTGGGCTAATGGCAGCCAGGAGCAGGAAGCAGTTTCAATCAGGGAAGCAGAAAGAGTTCATCTTCCCCCTTTCCCAGTATGACATCCTGATCCAATTCCCCTTCTCTTCTGTGGCAAGTTTTTAAGGCTAAACAATACTCCAGGGAAGAGGTCTAATCACAGATCCCCAACATCATGTGAATTTTGGTCTTTAATCCTGACTACAGCCATGTACTTACTGGGAAATGCTTTGCATGTGCTTTTTGTGAAATCCAAAATATTTATTTGCTTCATTTATATCTCACTTTTCTCCCCAATGGGGACCCAGAGCATTCTGCCCTCCTTCATTTTATCAGCACAACAACAAACCTGTGAAGAAGGTCAGGCTGCGAGTGGGGATTTGAACCTGGGTCTCCCAGACTCCCATCTGACCTTCTAGCCACTACCCCATGCTGGTAATAAAATATAGTGTATTTTAGTGTTCCAAATCCCCAGGTGTCTGTTCATACACCCACCTATATGCAACCCATAATTACACTGCCCTACCTGTCCACCTGTCATACCTTTCATCTTAATTTCTACATTGTTCCTGTTGTTCATACATGAAAAGCCTGGTATCTCTTCTTCCACCCTTCAGCTGTATCAGTTGTATGCCAGTCTGTGTCTACCCACCTCAGTGATAAACAGGAAAGGTGCTTCTCCAAACATGGGTGACAGTCACACACTTGCAAGAATAAAAGATTGGAAGCAACTGGCTTCCTGTAAGCTAGGAGGTCAAGCTGCCCATAGCTCTGGGATATCCCCGATTGATCTCCTTTTTTCCTGTTTTACTGGAATGCAGCCATCAGCTGGGTTGGCAAATTGTTCAAAGTGGTGTGGGCAAGGAAGGAGGGGCATTTAACATTCCCCCCCATGCCATTTTCCTGATCAAAATTGACCCTTTTGAGCTGCTATTTGCCTTGCAGAGAAAACAACAAAGAATCCCCTAGTGTTGCTATGGTGGGAGGGGAAAAAAGCCACCATTTTGCATGGCAAGTCATCATGATAACACTTTTGGGTACACACAGCACCATGCATCCCCATGCATACTGCCTCCAAGCCCCTGCCAATTGCCAGGTACAGCATGGCAAACCTAGTAGCTTTTCCAATTTGTGTGGGTTTGGGATTTTGATTGGAAAATGCCATCGGCAGAGGGATTAGGAAAACTCTCCCCTCCCTAGACAACTGCTCTGAACTGACAGCCAGAAGCAGCTGTAGTGCATTACTTTAACATAGATAGCAAGTGTGGTGTAGTGGTTAGTGGGCTGAACTTGAATATGGAAGACCCAGGTTTTAATCCCTATTCTCCCATGGAAACTCACTGGATGACCTTGGGCCAGTCACACACCCTCAGCCTAATCTATCTCACAGGGCTGTTGTTGTGAGGATGCAATGGAAGAGGGGAGAATGATGAAAGCTGCTTTGGGACCCACTGAGGAGAAAAACAGAAATATAAAACTTCCCAACGCAATATGTGGTTTGGTCCTAGGATGGTATCAGATATGCAGTTTTTTCATATCAGAGGCCTTTGGTGATCAAAAGTTTCACCACTGAAGACCCAAGAGCCATAGGATGCAACCTTAAGAACATTTTCCTGGAAGTAATCCCCACTGAATAAAATGAAACAAAAAGTTCTGAGGCCTGATCTGCATCTAGCATTTGCTCCGCTGTCTTACCAAACCCACACTGGAACAAAAATTCCCATCTAGATTGCATGCCACTTTCACTTTGATTGAGTGTCGCATTTTATGGCAGTGTCCAGGTTGCATGCTGCTTTCACTTCGTTTGATCTCTGGTTTAATGGTGGCTGTCTGCATAGAGTTATGGCCGTTTTATGGCCATTGGGGGGAGGGTGGCTCTGCAGTCACTACAGTGTTGGCCTGGGATAGTTGAATGTGGTTTTGAACTGCATCTTTTTCTGTTCCAGTGTGGGTTTGGTAAAAATGCTAAATGCAGATTGGCCCTGAGTGTTGTATAGTAGTTAAAGTGTCAGGCTAGGATCTGAGAGACCGAGGTTCAAATCCCCACTCTGCCATGAGGGCTCACTGGATGACTTTGGCCAGTCAAATGCTCTTAGCCTAACCTATCTCAAAGTGTTGTCATGAGGATAAAATGGAGCCGAGGAGAACAATGCAAGCCACTTTGGGTTCCCATTGGGAGAAAGGTGAGTCTATATGAAACAAATAAATGCATAAATAAAATTAACTTGCCTAAGAGTGCCCTCATAGATCATTGGTCTTCCAGCTGATGGGCTATGAGCAGCCAGTGGATCAAGCCCAGACTTGCACTGTGTTATTCTGGTGGAACCACAGCTATTGCAATAATAACATAGGGCTGACCATTACCCTAGTATTTGTTATTCCAACACATTACAAACAAGGTCCTTTATTCAGATACTAAAGCAAAGTATTATTATAGCATTACCTTGGAGATATTACTGATAAGACTGATTTTGAGTTGATGCTGGTAAGTAATGTTACAAAGGTCTGGTATTATTTAAAAAAACACTAGTGGCAGGTACTTTTCAGCATAAACAGAACAGAGATCTAGGAATGGCCATTTCTCTTTTAATTTATATATTTTCAAACAAGAAGAGGACAGAAAGGGAAAGAAATACCCATCTACAGTAAAACATTAAATGAGAATACCACACTGGTGACACAGGTAGGTACCCAAATTTGAAAGCATCATGGACTAACTGATCAGTCAGTCTATATGTGGGCATTCTCCAGATATCTCTGTCCTTAACACCTCTTGGTTTCCCATCATCCCCTGGATCAGCTTCTTTAATGAGCATCACTGACTCAGTAGCAACCAGTAAAGAAGATAAACAATAACAGAATAATGACGCTTAAGTTCCTGCACCCTTTGCTTGAGTGCAACACCCTGTGATTTCAGGGAGGATCTATACACCTGAGTAAAGACCTCAGTGGTTTGGATCCTGTAATCCCAATCCCCTTGAATTGAACATAAGAACATAAGAAGAGCCCTGCTGGATCAGACTAATGATCCATCTAGTCAAGCATCCTGTCCCACACAGTGGCCAACCAGTTTCCCTGAAGATTTCGTCAGTTCTCTTAGTGCCAATATGATGCTGTATCACCAGTTCTCCTGCAGGCTGAAAGCAGAAATTCTAGGGACAGAACTCCTGTTTGTTTGTACTATGCTACACTTGTCTGGCTACCCTCCTGAAATTGTCCTCAAGTAGCTCAAATGGGCCCGAGTAACCAAGAGAATGTCTTTTAGTAGTGGGAAATGACTGCACTTGTCGCCAGTGAAAGATAATAGTGGAGAACCTCATTTGTCTATTTCCCCCAAAGCTTTTATACGTTCATTTGTAATGGATTCACTCACCTGAATTTCCAGGAAGGATGGTGTCTGGGGAAGAACGTGTACCTCCTTGGAAAGGAGAGGAGTCTGACTGGAACCAGTCTTTGCAGATGGAGTCCTGTAGGAAGAGTGAACTTGGAACCCAGCCAGTGATGACTCAGAGCTCAGATGTTCATTTGTGCCAACTTGTGGCCCATTTGGAAATGTCTGGCATTCCCGGTTGACCTTTAGAACCATCGGCAGCATAGGTGAGCTGCTCCCATCCTTCCCATTCTCTGGGGCTTTGAATTGGGACTTCTCAGGGGTGATGAACTTGCTGTAAAGGAGGCTGCTGTCTAAGCGGGAATAAGGCTTATCTTCCATAGCCTTCTTGTCCACAAAACCACACAAAAGTGAGGCACCTTTGAGAATGTTGGCCCTGATCAGATTGGTCTGATTCACTGTTGCTTTAGGAGCTATGACTTTGTACTCTACAGAGGCTTGCTGCAGCTTTCCCAAGAATGCTCCTATCTCTTCCTCAGTCTTGTATGACTTGTTTTCCCATGGGTAGGCTTTCTTGGCCTGTGACTTCTCATCCTCAGTAAGATATGGATTCTCTACCTTCTCAATCTCTTCTGCAAATCCATTGTCTAACTTCTTGGATTCCTTCTCTATCTCTGAGTTTCTCTCTTCAGTGAGGGCAAACAGCTCACCAAGAGCAGCTGGGAGAGGAACTTTGGACTTGGGAGTGACACGGTGCTCATGGATTGGTGGCAAGGCAGCCTGCTTGGCGAGTGTGGAAGGCCGTGGTGGCCTCAGGTGAATTTTCAAGGGCTTGCAGAGTTCAGGAGGCTCCATGTTGCGCAGAGTGTCCACAAAAAGTTCCATGTCGACGGATTCCTCGGGTTCCTCTTCTGTTCTTGTGTTGTTCCTTCCTGTTTCCTGGGTCAGGGGCTCATGGGAAGAGTCTGTCTCCATAAGATTGACTTCTGGTTCTTCTGCAAAGACAAAGGCCTCCTTGGATGGATCACTCCATTCTTTCTTCAGCTCGGTCTGGGTGGTAACTTTCTGATCCTCTGGAGCAGTTTCCTGAGACTCTGGTAAGGGTACTGGCATGCTGCTTTCTCCTGCAGTTCCTCCAACACCAGATGTGCACCAAGTTATTTTGAATCCAGAAGCAGTAACCTTCTCTCCTCTTGACAGATAACTCTCCTTATTTGATCCTCTTGCTTTAGGGCCCCCTGAATCAGGCATGCTTCCTACCTTCTCGGATTTGCTTGCTGCGTCTAGGCTGCTGTGCTTTTGAAATACAGCTTTGTTGTGTATGCTGCAGTCACTTTGGGGTGTGCTAAAATGAACTGCTCCCTCCTCACATGTGGTAGCATCTCTGTTTGATGTGATTGCAGGGCTCGGCTCAAGCATACACCTTTGCCTTTGGGCAGCATTCATCCCGGTACTTCTGGGTTGAGTCATGCAACTTTGTGGTTGTGGCTCTGCTGGGGAGCTGTTGCAAACACCAGCGATGGATGTGAGGCTTATTTTAGGGGACTTGGCATCAGTGAGGTCAACCTGTGGCTGGTGATGGTTTTCTTTTGGTGCCATGTTGTCAGCAGTGTTTGGCGTAAGACCCTTCTGTTGCTGTGATTTACTTACCCTCCCTGGCCCAGAACTGGACACAATAACTTCTTGACCTGCTCTGTACATAGTTCCACTTTCACCTTTGGGCACAATGACTTGCTGTTCAGATCTAAAGACAACCATGCTACCACCTTTTGAATTGTACCACTGGGTTTGGGATTCAGATACACTACTGGAGCCAAGAAAGCGGGACACGGAATTCATCACAGGGGATCCACCAGAAGGTTTGGTACACAGAGTAGTGTTAGCAGCTCTTGACAGGTAGCTTTCTGTTTGTGATTTAAGTATGGTAGTACGGGTCACGTGGCTTCCCTTTGGGGATCCATTGACTGAACTTGAAGAAGGTGTGTTTGGCACACAACTTTCATTCTGGAATTGGGCCACTCTGGCACTGACAGAAGTGGGGAGATTGTCTTTCTGGGATCGAATTGTGTTTGATGTGTGGTTTTCTTTTGGAAATCCAGCAGCTGTAGTGACATTAGCAGCATCACAGCAGTGGTTTTGGGATCTGGCTATTCTAGTGCTACTAGTGTCTTGCGCCTCTGTTTCTTCTAGGTTCTTTGGCTTTGAACCTGGGAAATATACTTGTGAGAACACAGGCCCATGAGTTGTAAACTCTCTGCGTGGGCTGAGAGAGCGAGAACGCCTCCCATCTGATGTGGGAGAGAAGCGCCTTGAATCTGGGGAAGAAGAAGACCTAACATCAACTGGGGAAGATGGCTGCCTGGAGTCTGTTGGGCAAAATCGCTGCTTGATGTCCTTCACAGAAGATGAATGCCTGGAACCCGGTGAGGAAACTGCCTGCCTGATATCTGGTAAAGAAGAAAACTGTTTATCTGCTGGGGAAGATGAACACTGTTTATCTACTGGAGAAGAGGAGTGCTGGGCACTTGCTGAGGGAGATGGGCTTCTGGTATATGGCACAAAACAAGACTGCCTGGTTTCTGTTGGAGAAACAGAATGCCTGGAGTCTGCGGGGGGACAGGACCACCTGGTATCTGCTGCAGAATGTGACTGCCTGGTTCCAGATGGAGAATGGGACCATCTGGTATCTAATGGAGAAAGAGATTGTCTTATTTCTACTGGTGAAGGAGATTGCCTCTTATCAGCTGAAGTATAGGACTCCCTGGTATCTGCTGGAGAAAAGCTTCGCTTGGTATTCACAGGTGAAGGCAATTGCTTCGCATCTGCTGGAGAAAGGCATTGCTTGGTATCTGCAAGAGAAAAGAATCGCTTGGCATCTGCTGGTGAAGGAGAGTGCCTTGTATCTGTTGAAGAATGGGACTGCTTTGTATTTGCTGAAGAAAAGGATTGCTTGGTATCTGCTGGTGAAGGAGACTTCCTTGGATCTGCTGGAGAACGACACTGCTTCGTATCTGCTGGAGAAAAGGATTGCTTGCTATCCACTTGTGAAGGAAACTGTCTTATATCTGCTGGAGAAAGGGATTGCCTGGAATCTGCAAATGAACTTTTGGTATTTGAAGGTGAAAGAGACCGAGAAGTGTCTTTGGACGAAAGGAGACGTCTGGTTTGTACTGGGGAACGGGAGCGCCGGGTAGCTGCAGAGGAAGGTTGTGCAGCAGGTTCCATTCCAACTAGCCCCTTCTCCCAGGCCTCAAGCAGAACAGACACTCTGGAGGGACTGCTGGCCCTGGGGGCTCCTTTCTCTATCATCTGTGTCATTGCAGACACCTTGCCTAGGGGAGGTTTGACTTCTTCTCTGGGCAGATCAGGGACTGCTTTCTTCCAACTGAATGAGGAGCTTGTGATGGACCCTCCTGCCCTGCCCTGTAAAGAGCGTGAGCCACCTGTAGCTTTCTCCATGCCGTGTTGTCTGGAAAACCAATCTCTTCTGATGCTACACAGTTTGTTGGGTCGGATCTCCTGGCTGTATGCTGCTGGAGGGACTTGATGCAGTTCAGAGAAGCTGGAGAGGAAAAGAGAGAGGGGGGGAAATCAACTGTCAGGACTGGAGGGGTTAGGAGAACAGCAAATCACTGGTACTCTCTGCATTTACAGCCCTTTGCGTTTCCATAATTATTTGTCTCCCCCCTCGCCCCGTTGTGAAGTTCTCCAATTTTTTTAGATGGACAGTTTGACAAACTTTTGTGCCTTAAAAGGGGGGCACTGACTCTACAGGTTTACTCCTTTAAAAAATTGAAGCATTAATTCAGGCCTGGAAATGTAACTCAAAAAGATCATTTTAGCAATTGCAAAATGGTGGACTGGAACCCATTCATTGGCTAAGGAATTCTTCTGAACAGCTTGCTAGATAGCTGGTGGTTTGGACTGATCCCCATTCAGGGTTTATCTTTTGGGTGGAAGATCATTGGCATCTGCTAGCATTTGATTTAAAGTAGGTAACCATGGCTCAGTGCTAGAGTATCTGCTTGGCATGCAGAAGGTCCCAGCTTCAATCCCTGGCATCTCCAGTTAAGGATTAGGTGGTAGGTGATATGGAAGTCCTCTGCCTGAAACTGTGGAGAGCTGCTGCCTAAGTCAAAACTTTTGATAGATCAGTGGTCTGATTAAGTACAAGGCAGCTACATGTGTACTGATTTGACAAAAACAGCTTGACATACACTATACTCTATCTATCCTTGCTTATCATTCATACATACATATGCACAAAGCTCCCTTATACTGAATCAGAACATTAGCCCATCACAGTCAGTATTAGACTGGCAGTGGCTCTCCATGATCTCAGGCTTTCACATCACCTACTGCCAGATGCCTGTCTTTTTTTCCAGTTTTAATAATTTTTATTGATAATTCCAGAATATACAAAGACTTAAATAAAACAATGTAAATTACAAATAGATTAGATGCCAGTTTATTGCACAATTAGCAATGCTATGATAATAAAAACATTAACAACAATGATGAGGACCACTTTGCTCTTAATCAGCATTGCTTATTAACTTGTGTATCATTAAATTAAATATAAAAATACTTGAATACTCCTGTCTATCGTCGTACTTTACTAATTGTTCAGATATACAGACTTGATGCCTTTGGTGCAACACAGTGGGTGTGTTTTGTTTATGTGTATATTAAGCTAAGATATGCTGAGTTATATGGTTGGATGTCAGATGTGGTCACATATTCCATGAATGGTTCCCATTTCAGTAGAATATTAGAATTTTGTGGTAAAGGGTTTGCTTGTTTTATGTTATCTGTAATCTTTTCCATAATGAAAATGTCCCAGCTTTTCCCTATCCAGTTATCTATAGAGGGTGCTATTTGTGACTTCCATTTTGCCACTATGCATGTTCTTGCTGCAACTATAAGACTCAATATTAACTCTTGTCAAATATATGGGAGTTTAAGATCTTGTCAGATATTGAGAAAGATGATTTCAGGTATTAATGGTATTTCATAACCTGTGACGATCTTAATGTGTAATAAGACTTCACGCCAGGATTTGTTTATGATTGGCCATTCCTACCAAAAGTGGGTGTAATTTCCTACTTGACTGCATTTTTTCCAACAGAGTGGAGAATGTGTTGATGTAGATAAAGCTATTTTTTGTGGTATCATATACCATCGTGTAAGTATTTTGTAAGACTGTAGTTTTATGGTGATGATTGAAGACGTGAGCTGCTGAATAGACCATATTTGCTTCCATATTTGCTCTTTGTAGAATTGCAGTAAGATTGCCATTTATTTCGTAAAATTGTGTCTTGAGGTTTGTTTAGTCCGATTAATATCTCATAGATTTTTGAGATTAGACTTTTGTTTATGGTTTTTTGTTTTCTAGTAATTCTTCAAATGCAGTAGGAGTTTGTGAGTTGGTTGTCTTCAATATATGACTAGTTACGTGTTTAAGTTGCAAATAGAAGAACCAGGGAATTCTTTGCCCTACTTTCCTCTCTAGTTGTTGTTTTGAGTGTAGGCTTGTTGATTATGTGATATCAGAAATCTTGGTCATGTTGACTTTTCTCCAGTATCTGGCTATTGTAATATCATTTCCTGGGGGAGACCATATTTGGAATAAGAAGGTTGTTTGCTTGGTTGTTCTTGGTAGAAGTTTATTTTTTTAAAAAAAGATTTTTATTGGAATATATTCAACATTTTTAAACATAATTTCCAATTCAAGTTATAGATTATATCCCTTCCCCCTTCCCCCCAATAGGCTTCCAATACTGCTATTGCCAATAACAAAAAACAATAAAAGTAATCAAGTTTAAACTTATAACAATCTATAAACCAGGTAACTTATATTTTATATACAAAAATCTAACTTAATCTAACGTAACTTCATTTTCAATAAGAATCAATGTTATACATTTTCCCTTTCATTTTATGCTCAGTTTCCATATAGATTTTCAAGTCTTCCCATTCTTTTAAGTATTGTTCTGCCATTTGTCCATTTAGTTTTTTAGTCATTTTGTCCATTTCAGCTAAAAATAGCAGTTTCCTTAACCAGTCCTGTACTTCTGGTACTTTATCCGCTTTCCACTGTTGTGCAAAGGCCATTCTCGCCGATGTGATCATATACCATAATACTGTTCTCTTTTCTTGCTTAATTTTTTCCATTGTCAAACCTAAGAGAAGAAGTTCTGGACTTTTTCTAATAGGGATTTTCAATATTTTCTGCATCTCACAATGAACATTTGACCAGTATACTTTTGCTTTCTCACATGACCGTTCTTGGTAGAAGTTTGTATCTATGACTGTCCCACATTCTTAGTAGAGAAGTAAGGAAAATATTAAATTGGATCTCTTTAGGTCTTGCTAATGAGTCATTCCATACGATCTCTTGAATATATTATTGGATATAACGGCTTAACTCATGCAGCTTTATCTCCATTCTGTATCATTTTTAGCACTGTAGTTATAATTGTGGACTTGTAACAGGTGATGATGTCGAGGCATCTCAGGCTTCCCTTGTTTTTGTTGCTTCTGAGTATTTTAAAGCTTATTCAATGTTTTTTGAATTGCCACAGGAAGGAGTTAAATGCTTTTTGCCATTTGTGAAGTAGAGGTAAATTCAAGTGTATAGGTATCGCTCTAAAGAGGAAGAGTAGTTTAGGAAACATAAAAGTTTTGATTAGATGAAATCTGTCGAGAAATGTGTGATTTTGTTTGTTCCATTTGTGGAGAGTTGTTTGCATTTCTTGAAATTTTCTTAAGTGGTTAGCTTTAACTAGTTCTTTAAGCTTGTGTGGGATTAGGCTGGCCAGATATGGTAAAGGCTTTTCCGACCAGTGGTAATTATAAGAGTCACAAATTTCTTGTTCATCTATTTGTGTTAAATTAATTGATATTGTGCAAGATTTTAATTGGTTCACCTGGAGACCAGAGATTTGTCCAGAAATTTGAAGATGTTCTTGGAGGTGTTTTAAAGAAAGCATTGGATTGGATATGAATAGGAGCATGTCATCTGCAAACATATTTAATTTAAATGAGTATGGTTCTAAATTGATTCCAGATATATTTGCATTATATCTTATCACTGCTGCTAGTGGTTCTAAGGCTAGCGTGAATAGAGTAGGCAAAAGAGGACAGCCCTGTCTAGTCCCTCTACTTAAGAGAAAAAAATTGGAGCTTTAAGCTGCGCTGTTGTTTTGGAATAAATAGCTGCAATTGTTCTTAAAAAGGTTTCTCCAAAGGTCATGTGCTTGATGAATTCCAATAAGTATATAGTTTCTAGAGAGTCAAACGCCTTTTCTATATCAAATGAGATCAGTAAGGAACTTGGATGTTTTGAGTCACAGTGTCAGGTTTAAAAGCAAGTAGATCCAAGCATTCTTTGGTTAAGAAGGGCTTTATTGGAATACAGTGCTGAAACCCACAGTGGAGGGTCATTGTCAGGAATGGCGGGAGAAACTGCTCAAGCAAGGTTATAGTGTGATGCAAAGTGCGACTAGCAAATGAAATGTAAGCGCGCGCGGGGGAAACTCCCGGCGGGAGAGTTACTTAATAGGCGGGAGACGGCTCCCTCCTCCCCTCATCTTCACAGGACTGGAAAATTCTCATAAGCTCAAGAATAGCCCAAAGCCCTCATTCAAGGCCACTGTGATAAGACCGAGCAGTAGAGAAGAAGCTCCCACGTTACAGCAAGCATACCTATGCAAGCGCAATGCAGGGACGAGATAGGGAACACAGAACAATGGACTCAGTGAAAAATAGCAAACAGACATTTCTGACACACAGGCAGGTAGAATGTGTAATGCTTTGTGTATATTATCTGTTATATCATGTCCTGGTATAAATCCAGATTGGTCTTGGTGCACATAATTTGTAATGAGAGAGTGAAGATGTTTGGTGATGACTGATGTAAAGATTTTGCAGTCCTGATTGAGCAATGATATAGGTTGATATGAGGCCGGATTAGCAGGATCTTTTTCTGGCTTTGAATTCCAAGATGAGGGCAGGATACCAGTCTTCATGACTTAGTTGCATGTATCTGTTAACAGAGGAACCAGGATACTTGCAAACTTCTTGTAAAATTCAGATGGGAAACCATCTGGACCAGCTGTTTGTTATTTTTTAAGTTCTTGATTATTTCCAAAATTTCTTGTTGACTTATTGGGCTCTCTAGAATTTGATGATGTTCTTCTGTAATTTTGCTAATTTGTGGTTGTGTGGTCAGGTAATTCTTAATCATATTTTGCAAAGGTC
The DNA here is from genome assembly GCA_029375565.1 of Gekko gecko. Classification (NCBI taxonomy): domain Eukaryota; kingdom Metazoa; phylum Chordata; class Lepidosauria; order Squamata; family Gekkonidae; genus Gekko; species Gekko gecko. The sequence continues at coordinate 207,159,555 of JAPDNY010000005.1, read as the reverse complement.
TTTTTGATGTGTAAAGATTCCGATAGAAGTTTGTGAAAAAATTTCATTTATGACTGTAGATCTGATTTGCAGATTACCTTTTTTGTCTCGTAACTTTGCAGTGGAGGTGGCTGATTTCCGGTTTTTCACTCTCCATGAGAGTACTTTCAGGGATTTTGGTAAAGCAATTCAGTATCTTTGTTTTAAATATAATTTTTTTTAATATTGGAACTTTCAAGTGTTTCTAAATGTTTCTGTTCTGTGATTAGATTTTGATAGACGTTTACTCCCTTTTTCTTTGTGAAGTCGTTCAAGCTCTACTATTCTAGCTGTCAATTCTTTTTTATATGTTTCTTTGGTTTTCTTCAGGTAAGATGTCAATGAAATAAGTTGACCTCTTGTTGTTGCTTTTAGGGCATCCCACATTACTGAAGATGGAATATCATTGGTATTGTTGATTTGAAGATATTGTTTGATACTAAGTTCAATTTTATCAGTGTAAATTTTATTAAACAAGATAGCCTTGTTGCAAGTCCAGTGTCTTAACTGACACATCTAATTGTGATTTTCGTTGGCATTTGATCCATGCACAGTCTGACCAAATGATAGGTCCTATCATGGTTTCTGAAATGTCATCTTTCAATGAATTTGAGATAAGAATGAAATCTATTCTAGTGTATATATTGTGTCTTGGTGAGTAATAAGTGTAGTCTTTTACTGATGGATTGGAGTGTCTCTAGGCATCAATAAAATTAAATTCTTTAAAGATGTTGGAGAGTTTAGTGTTTGTTTTTTTCTTGATTTTTTTTGTTGGTTCGAGAGCAGTCAAGTTTATTGTCAACAATATGATTTAGATCTCCTCCTAATATAACATCTCCCTCTTGAAATGATCTCAGTTTGATCATTGTTTCTTCAATAAAGCTTAGTTGATTATCATTGTGTGCATAAATTGAGGTGAAAGTGACTTTTTGGTCTTCAAGTATCCCTTTAACAAATAAAAAAGTCCTCTTGGATCTGCTTTGATTACTTGGTGTTGGAATCTGACACTTTTAGTTATTAATATGGCTACTCCATGAGATTTCAAGTTACCTGTGGCATGAAATTGTTGTTGGATCCATTTTGCTTTTAAAATGTTTTGCATAGATGGTCTTAAATGGGTTTCTTGTAGGAGAATTATATCTGCTTGTGTTCTAGATAGTTCTGTTAGGATACGTTTCCTCTTGATGATGTTATTGAGTCCTCAAGCATTGAGGGATAATATACTCTGGGTTTGAGTCATGTTTTGATGGTGAAAGGTAAGTATCAAGTGTCTACCTGTTATTTTTGTTTGTTTGTTTGTCATCAGTTATATTTAGTTTGGTAGTGTGTTTTTTTGGCATGTGTTAGTGTAAGTATTTATGTGCATGTAAATTGATTAGTATGATTAGTATGATTAGTAACTTTACTGTATTCTCTTTACTGTAATGATATTAATATTTATTTTTATTTTAGTATTGCCTCCCCTTTCTTTTGATGGTCTCTTGCTTGTTGCCTTCTATTGTTTGTTTTATCTGTGCAATTGTGTGTTATGTTGAACTTTACACTGAGGTAGTCTGTGAGATTTGGTGTTGGGTATCTCTATTTTGTATAGGTCCAACTGTATGCACTCTTAGATGCTTTTGAATGTATGTGTTACAGGAGTGTTCAATAAATTATACGAGTTCACTGAACTCTAGATCAATTAAACTAATAAAAGTTGTAGTTATATAATTAAAAAAAAAACAAATAGTAATAGTAATTTATTAGACAATATCAGTATTAATTAAGTGATCACACAATATACGAATATATATATCTTACAAGTATTTAACTGTTTAGTCTGATATAAACCTTAAAAGCAACTTTAATTTAAAATATATAACACTGTGCAATAAACAATATTTAATTATTGTTATGATCTAAAACTTATTTACTAACTTATATGGTTGACCAGAAGATATATTAAATATATAATACATATGATGGATCAAATGACTATCTATAGATTTGCTAATATTGTAATAAATAAATAATCTAAAACTGATATAATTATACTGTATATATATTCTAAAAAGGTTTCAATAACAGTCTTTTATTCACGACAGACAGATTCTGTCATGAATAATTGAGTAATCTCCAGAAGGTGAGACTGAAAAACAAATGGGAGGTAAAGCATAAGAAAACTCAACTCCCCTCCCAAACCTATTTAACCAATATGTTTGCATTAAGTTATTAATATAGGTTTATTTTGTATTATTACTTCTTATATAAATTTCTATATACTTAGCTACTAGGTATGTCTTATAATCATTTTGCTGTCTTTATTTGGTGACAAAGGCATCTTCAGTTTTTGTGACGCTTTGCTGCAGTCCATTGGGGTGGCAATTTGAAGCAATTGTAGAAGACTAGTTGCTGTAGATTTTCCGGGTTGTGTGGCTGTGGTCTTGGCATTGTAGGACCTGACGTTTCAGCAGTAGCTGTGACTGGCATCCTCAGAGGTATAACACAGAAAGATGGAGTACTCTCTGTGTCATGGTGAGCAGAAAAATGGTAGGCAGGTAATTTATATCTATCCTGGAAGGTGGGGTAGGGCTGAGTCATTATCTTGTAGTAGTTCTTCAGGCTATGAACATGCTAATGGAGGAGCTTTCCTGAGGAAGTTCTTTTGTCTATGGATTGTTTCCTGAGGAGGTTTCTTGAGGAGGTTCTTTTTTGTGTGGAATGGCTTTTGAAACTCTAATCTTATCTGTAGTGCTATTGTCAGCTGTAGAGTATTTTGTGTTTTTCAGGACAGGAAACCATGCCCTATTTATTTTTAAACTCTCTTCTTTCCTGTTGAAATTGTGTTTATGTTTATGAATTTCAATGGCTTCCCTGTGTAATCTGACATGGTAATTGAAGTGTTGTCCAGTCTTTCAGTGTCTTGGAACAAAATGCTGTGTCCTGTTTGGGTTAGGCTATGTTCAGCCACTGCTGATTTTTCAGGTTGGCCAAGTCTGCAGTGTCTTTCATATTCTTTTATTCTTATCTGAATGCTACGCTGTGTGGTCCTGATGTAAACTTGTCCACAACTGCATGGTATGTGGTATACTCCTGCAGAAGTGAGGGGGTCTTGTCTGTCTTTTGCCTATCATAGCATCTGTTGTATTATTCTGGTGGGTCTGAATACTGTTTGTAGGTTGTGTTTTTTCATCAGTTTTCCTGTTTGATCAGTGATTCCTTTGATATATGGCAAAAACACTTTTCCTGTGGGAGACTGTTTTTCCTCAGTTGTTTGTTTTACCTTTGGTTTAATTGCTCTTCTGATTTCATTCTTAGAGTAGCCACTTGCTTGAAATGCATGGTTAAGATGATTTAGTTCATCATTGAGAAAGTGTGGTTCACATATCCGTCTTGCACGGTCTACTAATGTTTTGATTATGCCTCTTTTTTGCCGAAGGTGGTGATTGAAGTTTTTGTGTAAATAACAGTCCGTGTGAGTTGGTTTTCTGTAGACCTTGTGACCTAATTGAAGGTTTGCTTTGCGGATGACCATGATATCTAGAAATGGGAGTTTTTCCTCAACTTCTTTTTCCATAGTGAATCTTAAGTTGGGGTGGATGTTGTTGAGGTAGTCTAAAAACTCCATCAATTCTACTTCTCCATGGCTCCAAATGTTAAAGGTATCATCTACATACCAGAACCAGACTGTTGGTTTGTGGGGTGCAGATTCTAAAGCTGTTTTTTCAAAATGTTCCATGTAGAAGTTTGCTATAACTGGGCTAAGAAGGCTTCCCATGGCAACCCCACCCATCTGTTATACCTCTGAGGATGCCAGTCACAGCTACCGGTGAAACGTCAGGTCCTACAATGCCAAGACCATGGCCACACAACCCAGAAAATCTACAGCAACTAATGAACTCCAGCCATGAAAGCCTTCGACAACAGATTGTAGAAGAGCTGCTCATGATTCTGGGTCGCTGGCATATTAAATCTTGTCTTTTTGTTGAACTTGTATGTTGGTAAGGTTGATCCATTTGTATGTTATTTTGGCTTGTTGTAAAGTTTCTGTGACCATGCGCAGTTCCCATTGTCTATTTAGTACTTCCTGCGAAAGTTCAGGGAAGACTAGTATTTTTTCTCCCTTAAATGTGAATGCTCCCTTCTGTCTGGCTTCATTTAAAAAAAAATTCTTGTTCTTGGGTCCGAAATCACAGAGAATATATCTCTTGGGCCATTGCATTTTGGATGAGAAGTTGAGCCAAGTCTGTAAACCACTGTGATGAATGGGGTAATGTTTTCTTCTAGGGAGAGTTCTCTCGCTAATCATTCAGCTATGAATATGGATAATTCAGCATTTATTTCTAATTGCTCTGTAAAGCCTCTAAATTTGAGGTTTGTATGACAGCTTGTCATTTTAAGTAATAAACCACTGTCTTTCTTGTAATCGGCATCTTTTTAAAGTGTGTTTACTTCTTCCTTGAGAGAGAGGCTTAGCTCTTTTGCCATTTCTGCCACTTGATTTACTGTTGTCAGAGCGATTTTTAGATCAGAAAATTGATCATTTAAAAGTTTAATTAATGCTGTCATATCTTCTAAACATTTTCGTTCCACTTTGCCAAATATTTCTGTCAGAACAGCTTTGGATATAGAAGCAGGGGTGGGGGAGACTGTACTTTGGCTTTCTGATGCCACCATCTTGTCAGTTTCCCTTTGAACGTTACCTGATGTTGGTCTTTGGTTAGGCTTAATAAAATAGTCTGAAATGCCTTTAGAAGTACTTGGAATCTGTGTTGATTTGTCAGTTCCTTTTCCCCCTATTTTATTCTCTATATATCTGTTGATTATTCAGTGCTTTTTTAGGTTCTAGGGTGTTGGGTGAGCAGAGTTAAGTCTCTAGATGTCCATTTTCAATGGCACCAAGCCATGCCCCTGCCAGATGCCTTTCAGTGGAGATGTTGGGGATTGAACCTGGGACCTTCTGCATGGAAAGCAGATGTTATACCACTAAGCCATAGCTTCCTGTTTTGTGGTAGCTCCTATTTTGTGGTAACTCCCATGTTAGAATCACTGCTCCTATTTTGCATATTTGCTGGAGATCTGAATTACGTGTTTTAAACAAAATCTTATTAGCATTAGCATTGTTGCATTTCTTCAGATTTCATTCATATCCCCCAAGGGTTTCTAGGAAATCAATATCTGAGTAAAAGGAGATAGCTCTCATTTCTTTTGTACATGAGTGGAACCTGTTGATTCCCAGGCTGGGTTCATTTTCAGTTACTGAGAGACATGATATAGGGCAACATTGGTGTGTGTGTGTCCCCCCTCGGTGTATCTTTAACCAGGAGAAAACTGCCTGTGCTTTCAAATCAGTACAGGACACTCTGTTCCAGGGCATACTGGGATGGCATCCAGCTGGTGGAGAAGAGTCTCCAGCAATGGGATTTTGACAGGGGTGCTCATATAGTTATTCTTGCTGTGAGAAGAGAGGTATGGAAAGTACACAAGAGGGTGCTTATTTCCATCTGCGAAATGCTGGAAGGTATGGCAGATATATTCATAACATGACTGCTGTTTGTTTCTTAATATCAGTTTTGATATTTAAAAAAGAAGAAGCTGCATTTTAACTAGATGACTTCTTTCACACCTAATGAGGGCTTTGGACAGTAAGTAGAATTTGCCTATGACAACCAGGCAACAGTTCAGGATTATTTGTTTTTATTTTGATTATTTAAATTATATTGTAGCTGTATTTTATTATAAGCCTCTTTAGGTATTTCAGGAGAGAAGCCAGTGGGAGAGTGTCTACTTGGCGTGCAGAAGGTCCCAGGGTTCAATCCCTGACATCAGCAGTTAAGGATTATGTGACAGATGAAAGTTTTTGCCTGAAAGTCTATAGAGCTGTTACCTGTCTGAGTAGACTAGACTAACTCTGATGGACCTATGGTCTGATTAAGTATACAGCAGCTTCATGTACTCATGTGAAGCAGTATAGAAATGCCTTAATAAATAAATGTCTGAGCCAGAGCTCATTAAGAGTCTAAATATCAGGTTTCACTCTGAACCACAGGAGGCATTCATAAGAAAGGAAGTGTCTCTGAGCACATGTAGAGTCTCTTTCTCATTAAAGAATAATCATGGTAAGCCCTGAGCTTACCAATCAGTAAGGGGACATTTTTCATTCTCGTGGATTCATACTCTTTAAGTGGCTAGAGGTGGTCCCCATCTCCTCCATGTCATTGAGAGCAGCCATCAAAGCCATGTGGAAGATATTCAGCACCCATGGCATCCCCGACACCCTGGTATCGGACAATGGGACTGCATTTATGTCAGCAGAATTCCTGGATTTTGTGCAGTACTGTGGGATTCGGCACATCCGCTCCGCTCCCTTCCACCCAGCAACCAACGGACAGACGGAGTGGATGGTATGCACAACCAAGGACGCACTGTGCCAGATCATCCAAGGGGACTGGGACTACATATTAGCTGCCTTCTTATGTGGCCAACGAACGACCCCGCACACATCCATGGGACACTGCCCCATGGAACTCTTAATGGGCCGGCACCTAATGACCGGACTGGACTGGCTTCACCTGGACAGGGCATCTGACCAAAACCCAGGCATGGTAACCCAGGAGGCACCTCAGGGGTTCTTTCCCAAGAACCCAGTATACGCCTGTAACTACACACGTGGCAAACCCTGGATCCCGGTCCGGGTGGTGAGAGTGACAGGACCTCTCTCATACGAGGTCTCAACGGAAGATGGTCAGCTCTTCTGGAGGCACAAAGACCAACTACTCCATTGCCTGGAGGTATGGGACGCTGAGGACAGCAATGAGGAGCTGGACTGGGAGGAACCAGCGTTAGGACCAGCGGAGCCTGGCATGGCCACAACTCCTGCCCCAAGTTCCATGCCAGAGCCCAACAGCGGAATTGCCCCGGCAACCAGGACTTCACCGGTGGCTGTTGCCTAGCTGCAATTGGCCAAGCATGCATACCAGCACCCTGACAGAGCCACACCGCTCCACAAGAGAACGACGGCACCTGGAGTACTTGTGGGACTATATATGTTAGTACTTCGGAACTAAGGGGGAGGAGTGTAATGTATCAAGAGGGTTTGGTGTAAGGTAGCGAAAGGGTTGCAACCGCGTGTGCCTGGCCATGTGGTCCACTGGACCTACAGACCTTTGGTCCTAGAACAATAGACACCATGGATCCTAGGTGCGGACCAATGGGAGCGCCAGGATCCTGCAGGAAATCTATCGTTTCCATGGCCATGTAAATAGAACCTATCATGGGTGTTGGGGGGGTGTTCGGTGTGTGTGATGGTATGAATTTAAGCTGCGTGTGGACCGGCTATTTTTTTCTCCGTTCAGATGTAAATAAATAAAACTGAGCTGATTTCACTATGCTGAGTCTCTGATCTCAGTACTTTTCAGGATGTGATGCCATAGAGTCTACCCTCCAAAGCTGCCATTTTCTTCAGGGGGACTGATCTCTGTAGTCTGGAAGTCAGTTGTAATTTTGGAAGAACCACGTGGAGGTAGGCAGCCCCTAAATAGGAGATTTCCCCAGAGTTCCCTGAAACATTGTTGAGGCCTCTGAGGATGATATTCCAGTTTTAGTGAGAGCAGATGGACCAAGCCTCTCTGTTTAGCTATGGTCTTCCTGTCAGACTGTGGGCCATAGCAAATTCCCTTATGCTGACCCTTGCTGCTGACTCCACTATTCCAATAGCCTTTTCTGATGCTCCTCTGCTCTAGTAAGCTGGCCAGAATAGGAAAGGGAAGTTTTTGGAGGCACGCTTGGCCGTTACTCCAGACCCCCCGTTTCCCTGGACCTTGACCCCACAGTGTGGCTGATCAGAATTAAGGCCAGATGGGCCCTGATCACACTTTGGCCAAAGATAGAAGCCAAACTGGATCGTCTGGTCGAGCAGGGGGTGCTAGAACCAGTACTGCCCGCCCGCTGGGAAACCCCATTGTCACCCTGTTTAAATCAAATGGGGACATACACATTTGTGCTGACTATAAGTGCACCATTAATAGGGCACTTCAAGACCATGCATACCTGGTACCAGTGGTCAGCCAAGTCTTGGCTTCCTTGGTGGGGGCATGGGTTTTCGGCAGGTTGGATCTGTCTCAAGCCTACCAGCAGCTGCTGGTAGATGATGCCTCAGCCGAGGCACAGACTATTGTAACACACAGGGGGGCTTTCTGGGTCTGGCGCCTGCAATTTGGGGTGAGCGTGGCACCGGGGATTTTTCAGAACCTCTTGGATTGTCTGCTTAAAGGGATCCCAGGAGTTCAGCCATTCTTTGACAATGTTCTGATCACGGCTCCAGACTCTGAGACCTTTGCAGCGCGGCTCCAGACTGTTCTCGAGCATTTTGACAATGCAGGGCTGAAGGCGAAGAGGGAGAAGTGCATCCTGGGAGTGCCCCAGGCGGACTTCTTGGGCTTTACGGTTGATGCCCAGGGAATCCACCCCACACAGGACAAGATCCGTGCCATCAGCGAGGCCCCCACATCCTCCTCGAAGGTGGAGCTCCAGGCTTTCCTGGGGCTCTTGAATTTCTATCATTCCTTTCTCCCCCACAAAGCCGCCATCATGGAGCCGCTACACCAGCTTCTGGACAAACAGGCTCCCTGGGTCTGGAGCCCTGTTCATAACACCGCTTTCAGGGTGGTCAAGGACTTGTTGGTCTCCAATGCTGTGCTCACCCATTTCGACGAGTCCCTGCCCGTGGTGTTGGCCTGTGACGCTTCACCCTACAGGGTGGGGGCAGTCCTGGGTCACTGGCTGGCCAATGGCCATGAGGTTCCTGTGGCCTATTATAACTATGCTCAGATTGACAAGGAGACCCTTGCAATCATTGCCGGTGTGAAAAAATTTCACGACTTCCTCTATGGCCGGCAGTTCACAATCACCACTGACCACAAGACTCTGCTGGGGCTGCTTGCCCCGGACTGCCAAACCCCTCAGATCTTGTCCCCCCAGGTTCTCTGCTGGTCGCTGTTTCTCGTGGGGTACCAGTATGCACTTGTCCACCGCCCTGGTAAGGCGATGGGACATGCTGATGCTTTGAGCTGGCAGCCGCTGCCCTCGTCCGACCCCAACCCAGCCCCTGCCCATCACATTGCCCTACTGGAAGACCTGCCCGACCACCCAGTCCAGGTGGGGGAGGTTGCCCACCACTCCACCAGGGATTATTCTCTCCCAGGTCCTTAACTGGGTGGGGAGGGGGTGGCCTGCGAGTCAGATGGGTCCTGAATTCACGGCTTTCGCCAGCTGCAGGGATGAGCTGTCATCCCACAAGGGGGGGTTATTGTGGGGGAGTTGGGTGGTAATTCCGCAGCTGCTGCAAAGCCGCATACTAACCCCTTTGCATGAGCACCACCGAAGGATAGTAAGGATGAAGGCCCTGGCCCAGAGTTATGTATGGTGGCCAGGCCTTGATGCTCAAATAGAAGACAATGTTAAGCATGCCAAAAGTGCCAGGAGTCACGGCTGGAGCCCCCAACAGCTCCAGTGCGACCATGGGAGTCGTCCCACAAGTCACGGGTGTGACTTCACCTGGACTTCGCCAAGCCATTCCTGGTGGACACATACACGAAATGGCTGGAGGTAATACTCGTCTCCTCCACCTCGTCCCAGTCCACCATCAAAGCAATATGGCAGATTTTCAGTTTCTGGACTCTTTAGTAATGGACAATGGCACCACCTTTATGTCGGCCGAGTTCCTGGAGTTCCTGGAGTACTACAGGATCCGGCACATCCATTCCACACCTTTCTACCCCGCTACCAATGGCCAAGCAGAGCGGGTGGTCTGCACAACAAAAGAAGCGCTGCTCCGCATGGACCGGGGCAACTGGGACAACAAACTGGTGGCTTTCCTGTTTGGCCAGCGCACCACACTGCACTCTGCTACCAGTCGCAGCCCAGCGGAGCTGCTCATGGGTTGCTGTCTGATAACCCAGTTGGACTGCCTCCACCCTGACCGGGCTCCGGATCACAGTGCCCACCCGGTTGACCAGGAGGCCCGAGGGTTTTTTTTCTGGAGGATCCGGTCTATGCTCACAACTACAGCCAGGGGCCCACATGGGTCCCAGTGTGAGTGGTTTGGGTGACTGGTCCTCTCTCCTATGAAGTTGCCAGCAAAGACGGACCCCTTTGGAGGCAGCACATAAACCAGCTCTGCTGCCGGGTCCTGCTCCTGGCCCCAGACAGCCTGGACAAGGTTGCCATCTACCTTGAGGGGCCAGCTGCTGTGGAACCCCCACTTCCAGCATCCAGCCCAATCCCCGGTGGGGAAGATGGTGGCGATCCATTACCAATGGAAATACCCCCTGCAACAACACCGGCCCCAGAGCCCGCAGCACCAGCAACCAGAAGCCCCGCTCCGGCTCCAGCCGTCCATCACTCCACACGGGAGCACAAGAAGCCGGCATACCTCAAGAACTATGTATGTTTTGGCCAATTGGACCAAAGGGGGAGGGGTGTTGTGTACTTGGGGAAGCCTGCACACGTGGTCGGGCAAACATGTGGTCAAGCAGAGGAACCTGAGCTTCGCTGCCAGAGACAATAGCCCAAATGGATCCTAGCATGCACTTATAGGAATGCTAGGATCCTAGGAGGGACCTATGGATCTAAGGGTACAATGTAAATATCCAATCATGGGTGTGGGTGTGTTTGGGTGTGGTGTGAGTTGCAGGTATAAGCTGTCTCTTGTTCTTCTCACGTTTCGCATCAGTCTCAGTATTTTATAGCTTGGGAAACTGCAAGCTACACAGACTTGATCTTACCAATCTTTGACTACTGGAAGTTAAATGTTTTAACAAAAGAATCTACCAACAGATCCCCCCCCCCTTTTTAAATGGCCTTACATCTCATTCCAGCTCTTAATATGAAAACTCCTGGGCTTTCCCATCTTCCCTGTGACCTTTCCCAAACCTGCTTTGTTGCATTGTTTTGGGAACGAGTGCAGCAAAACCAGGTTGGCACCCATGTAAACAGAAAAGCCCGATTGTCTTGTCATTGCCCCCCCCCACACTTCCTGGAGCGAGGAAAGCATGGGGAGGGATTACCATGAGGATGCTCAGCTGCCACTTACAACCTCATTCTTCCCTGCTCTATTTTATCCTCCTGACGATCATCCTGCAAAGTAGGTTACACTGAGAAAGTAACTGGCCCAAGGTCACCCACTGAGCTTCCATGGCAAAGTGGATTCAAAGCCGGGTCTCCCAGCCTCTACCCTGATATTCCAACCACTACAGAAGACTGCTTATCTCATTCAACTGTTAAAGGTAAGGGAGACCTGCCAGAAAAAAGAAAGGCAGGTTCTGGCTTCTCAACCTGAATTACTGACTGAAGCTTGTTAAAAAAAAATCAGCTGACCAATGTCAACAGCCTTCTTTTTTCCTAGAGCAGAGTATCAGAAGGTTGTGAAGTGCATTGTGTCCTGACCTACTTACTCTGAAAGACTATTAATCTCCAGGGTGAGTCAGCCCTACAGTTTTGCCCTGCCAAGCCGCTGTCAGCATTCCAAACAAGCCAGAGGATCCAGGGAAATACCACTCCCTCCACGGAAATAAAAATGCGTCTTATCTTCTGAGACACAGATTAAATAAAAAAGACAAGAAAGGACATGAGATCTTCATCAGATTTAAAAAACTGATCCAATCATTCACCCTTACCCAGCATTTCTCATACATTTAATGATGAATGAAATAAACAGAGAGTGGTAGGGGAAACATAGATGTTGTGTGCATACATATAATATGCATTTATGTATTTAGAAATTTATATCCTGCTTTTCTCCCCAAAGGGGCCTTGCAACATCATTCCCCCTTCCTCCTTTTTATCTACACAACAACCCTGTGAGATAGATTAGGCTGAGAAAGTGGGGTGGCTATAGCAGGAGAGCTACCATCCTGAAGTTTGTGTGTCCACTGCTGCTTAGTGGGGGGACGGGGGATGTGGGTAACAGCCATCATGGAAATGTTAGAACATCACCTCAGTGGAAACCCAGAAGTGACCATATTGTTTTGGACAAATCTCTCCTTATATATAATTGTGAAGTAGGGTGGCACTTTCCAGCTCTCCCATTGGCTGTACAATGTGCTCCCTCAGCCATTGACCCATCAGCCGCCACTCAAGAGTACCATTGGTACTCAAGTGTGCCATTGGCCAGGTGCTGGGTCTGCTCCTCTTCCCCGCCCACTCCCCCTTCAGCCACTGTTCCCTGTCAGAAGCACTGGCAAATGGCCATGTCTCCCGACAAAGTCATTTCTTCTGCTTGGCTCCTCTGTGGGACTAATTTTCCCTCAGTGGCTGTTGTGAGGAACTCATTGGGGCCAGTCCTGACTAGGATTGCCAGCTCCAGGTTGGGAAATTACTGGATATTGTGTGTCTAAGGAAGCCAGTGTAAGGAACCCAGAGTTTGGGGAGGGGAGAGGAGAGACCTCAGCTGAACAGAATGCCATAGAGGCCACCGTCCAAAGCAGTTATTTTCTCCAGGGGGTGAAGAGATCTGTTGTCTGGAGTTCAGTTGTGATACCCAGCGATCTTCAGGCTCCACCTGGAGGTTGGCTACCCTAGGCATACCAGTTAGCGCTTCAGGGTCTGCCAGACCCAAGTTCTTGCTGTGGAAGCTGTGATTTTGGACCAGTCACAGACTTTCAGCATAACCCCTCCCCCACCCACTGCCAGCTTGGTCACTTTCCTGTCAGAATAAACTGTGAACATTGCTAGGCAACCAAGCTTGCTTCTGTCAGTAAAACAGGGTTGTTGTGCAAATCAAAAGGGGGAATGGAGAATGATGTAAGCTGCTTTGGTCCCCATTGCAGAGAAATATTACTTTTCCTCCTGGGGAACCATTGTTCCCAATCTCAAGGTGAGGCCTGGAGATCACTCAGAATTACAACTGCTCTCCAGATGGCAGAGATCAGTTCCCCTGGAGAAAATGGTGGACTCTGTGTCCTTATACTGTGCTGAGATGGCCTCTAATGGGTAGAAATTACAAGGGAGTCATTACCAGCTAGATATCAGGAGAAACTTGCTAACTGTAAGAGTGGTTGAACAGTGAAATAGTCTGCCTTGGGAAGTGGTGGATGCTCCTTCCCTGGACATTTTCAAGCAGAGGCTGGACGACCATCTTTTGGGTATGTTGTAGGATGTAGGTCTAGCTTTTGGCTATGCTCCTGCAGAGTGCAGGGGTTTGGACTAGATGACCCGCAAGGTCCCTTCCAACTCTAACATTCTATGATTCTATGATTCCCTATGACGGCCAATGTGACGTAGCAGTCAGGGCTTCAGAGCACAGTAGAGGCTGCAGGTGGTGGTGGGGAGACAGAAAGCTGAAGAGTCAAGGGCAGATAACAGCAGGTTGATGCTTGGCTGGGAGGGAGATAGGGTTCTCCTCAATCTCAAGGTGAGGTCTAGAGATCACTCAGAATTACAACTGGTCTCCAGGATGGAGGGGGAAGGAGATGGAAAGTTGAAGTCAGAGGGGCAGATAAAGGAATGGTTGGCTGGGAAGGAGATAGGGTTACCACTTCCAGGTTGGGAAATTCCTGGAGATTTGAGGGGTGGAGCCTGGAGAGGGTGGGGTTTGAGGAGGAGTGGGACCTCAGACAGGTACAATGCCATAAACTCCACCCTCCAAACCAGCCATCTTCTCCTGGGAGAACCATTGTTGCCAATCTCCAGGAGAGGGGTGGAGATCACTCAAAATTGCAACTGCTCTTCAGGTAGCAGAGATCAATTCCTCTGGAGAAAATGGTGGACTCTGTGTCATTTTATCCTACTGAGGTCACCACAGCAAATTGACAGTGAGTGCCCAAGGCTGGGGCACTCTCCCATAGTCTCTTTCTAGAGCTCATTGTATTTATTTCCACAACGGGCCTTATTCCTAGTGCTACTATATTGGCCAATGCCCTGGCATTGCTTCTGGAATCATGCCAGAAGGAACACTTCACCTTCTCCACATCATCTGTTTTACATGTGCCCTTCCCTCTACAATTCCTGTTGGTTGCCAGCAGTCAGCTGTCAAACCTATGAGAGATAGCGACTAGGAATGCTGGGGGAGATATGGGGGGAGCCATTGGCAATGTCATGACAGCACTTTTGGAAAAAAAACTGGAAGTGATGTCACTTCCTCTCTCTTTTGTCGTTGTTGTTCCTGTTCAGTCACACAGTTGAGTCTGACTCTTTGTGACCCCATAGAACACATCATGCCAGGCCCTCCTGTCTTCTGCCGTCCTCTTGAGTTTGCTTAATTTCATGTTCGTTGCATCAATAACACTATCTCATCCTTTGCCGTCCCCTTCTTCTTTGACCTTCAATCTTACACAGCATCAGGGTCTTCTTCAGTGAGTGCTCCCTTCTCATTTGGTGGCCAAAGTATTTGAGCTTCAGCTTCAGTATTTGGCCTTCTAGGGAACAGTCAGGGTTGATTTCTTTTAGGACTGACTGATTTGATCTCCTTGCTGGAGGGACTCTCAAGAGTCTTCTCCAGCACCATAATTCAAAAGCATCTATTCTTCGGCAGTCAGCCTTCCTTATGATCCAATTCTCATAGCCATACATTACTACTGGGAATACCATCGCTTTGACCATACGAACTTTTGTTGGCAGGGTGATGTTTCTACATTTTATTTTGCTGTCTAGGTTTGCCATCGCTTTCCTCCCAAGGAGCAGGCTTTTTTTGATTTCATGGCTGCAGCCACCATCTGCAGTGATCTTGGATCCCAGGAACATGACTTCTGTTACTGCTTCCATGACTTCCCCTTCTGTTTGCCAAGGAGTGATGGGGCCAGGTGCCATGATCTTAGTTTTTTTGATGTTGAGTTTCAAGCCCACTTTTGCACTCTCATCTTTCGTCCTCAGCAAGAGGCTCTTTAGGTCATAAGAACATAAGAGAGGCCAATGTTGGATCAGGCCAATGGCCCATCCAGTCCAACACTCTGTCACACAGTGGCCAAAAATACCAGGTCCCATCAGGAGGTCCACCAGTTGGGCCAGGACACTAGAAGCCCTCCCACTGTTGACCCCCCCCCCCAAGCACCAAGAATACAGAGCATCACTTGCCTCAGAGTCCCTATCTATACCTTGTGGACTTCTGCTCCATATGCTTATCTAATTCCCTCCTGAAGTCGCCCATGCTTGTAGCCACCACCACCTACTCTGGCAGTGAATTCCTTTGGGTGAAGAAGTACTTCCTTTTATCCGTTCTAACCTGACCACTCAGCAACTTCATTGAGTGCTCACGAGTTCTTGTATTGTGAAAAAGGGAGAAAAATACTTCTTTCTCAACCTGCTCTTTCCCAGGCATAATCTTATAAACCTCTATCATGTCACCCCTCAGCCATCATTTCTCCAAGCTAAAGAGCGCCAAGCGCTTTAACCTTTCCTCATAGGGAAAGTGTACCAACCCTTTTATCATTCTAGTTGCCCTTTTCTGCACTTTTTCTAATGCTATAATATTCTTTTTAAGGTGTAGTAACCAGAACTGTACACAGTATTCCAAATGAGGTTGCACCATTGATTTATATAGGGGCATTATGATATTGGCTGATCTGTTTTCAGTACCCTTCCTAATAATCCCCAGCATAGCATTGGCCTTTTTTATGGCAGTCACACACTGTCTCGACATTTTCATTGAGTTATCTACTACGACTCCAAGATCTCTCACTTGGTCAGTCTCTGCCAGTTCGGACCCCATCAACGTGTATTTATAGTTAGGATTTTGGGCTCCAATGTGCTTCACTTTGCACTTGGCCACACTGAACCCCATTTGCCATGTTGATGCCCATGCACCCATCCTCGACAGATCCCTTTGGAGTGCCTCACAATCCTCCCTGGTTTTCACCACCCTGAACAACTTCGTGTCATCCGCAAATTTAGCCACCTCACTGCTTACTCCCAACTCCAAATCATTAATGAACAGGCTAAAAAGCATCGGACCAAGTACTGATCCCTGCAGTAGCCCACTATTTACCACCCTCCACTGAGAAAATTTCCCATTTATACTCATTCTCTGTTTCCTATTAATTGGCCAGTTTTTGATCCACAAAGTACTTGTCCTTTTATCGCATGATTTTTGAGCTTCCTTAGGTCCTCTTCACTTTCTGCCATTAGAGTGGTATCATCTTCATATCTGATGTTGTTGATGTTTTTTTCCTGCAATCAATTCCAGCTTGTAATTCAGCCAGGCCAGCATTTTGCATGATGTACTCTGCATATAAATTAAATAAGCAGGGTGACAATATACATCTTTGTCATACTCCTTTGTCTATGCTAAACCAATTAGTTGTTCTATATCTGGTTCAAACTGTTGCTTCTTGACCCTTATACAGGTTTCTCAGGAGACATGTGAGGTGGTCTGGTGCTCCCATCTCTCTAAGGACTTGCCATAATTTGTTGTGGTCCACACAATCAAAGGCTTTAGCGTAGTCAATGAAGCAGAAGTAGATGTTTTTCTGGTACTCTCTTGCTTTCTCCATAATCCAGTGAATGTTGGCAATTTGATCACTAGTTCCCCTACCTCTTCGAAACCCAGCTTGTACTATCCACGTACTGGTAAAGCCTGGCTTGTAGGATCTTGAGCATGACGTTGTTAGCGTGTGAAATGAGTGCAATTGTGCCATAGTTTGAACATTCTTTGGTGCCCTTCTTTGGGATTGGAATGTAAACTGACCTTTTCCAATCCTGTGTCCACTGTTGTGTTTTCCAAATTTGCTGGCCTATTGAGTGCAGCACTTTAACAGCATCATCTTTTAAGACTATGAATAGCTCAGCTGGAATATCATCACCTCTGCTAGCTTTGTTGTTAGTAATGCTTTCTAAGGCTCATTTGACTTCACACTCCAGGATGTCTGGCATGAGGTCAGTGATCACACTCTCATGGTTGTCAAGGACACTGAGGTCCTTCTTGTATAGTTCTTCTGTGTATTCTTGCCATCTCTTCCTAATCTCTTCTGCTTCTGTTAGATCCCTACCGTTTTGTCCTATATCATCACCAGCTTTGCATGGAATGTTCCCTTGATTTCTCCAGTTTTCTTGAAGAGATCTCTAGTCCTTCTATTGTTTCCCTCTATTACTTTGCATTGTTCATTCAGGAGGGCCTCCTTATCTCTCCTTGCTGTTCTCTGGAAATCTGCATTCAGTTGGGTAAATCGTTCCTTTTTACCTTTGTCTTTCGCTTTCTTTCTTTTCTCTGCTATTTGTAAAGCCTCATCAGACAGCCACTTGGCTTTCTTGCGTTTCTTTTTCTTTGAGATGGTGCTGATTGCTGCCTCCTGTACAATGTCACAAACCTCTGTCCATGGTTCTTCTGGCACTCTGTCTTATCAAATCTAGTCCCTTAAACTTATTCTTCACCTCCTCGGCATATTTATAAGGGATGGCATCTAGGATGTCATCTAGGTCAAACCTGAATGGCCTAGTGGTTTTCCCAACTTTTTTCAGTTTAAGTCTGAATTTTGCAATGAGTAGCTCGTGATCTGAGCCACAGTTAGCTCCAGGTCTTGTTTTTACTGACTGTATAGAGCTTCTCCATCTTTGACTGCAAGTGATATAATCAGTCTGATTTCGGAGTTGCCCATCTGGTGATGTCTATGTATAGAATCACCTCTTAGTTTGTTGGAAGAGGAAGAAGAAGAAGAAGAGATTGGATTTATACCCCGCCCTTCACTGCCCAAAGGAGTCTCAGAGTGGCTTACAAACTCCTTTCCCTTCCCCTCCCCACAACAGACACCCTGTGAGGTAGGCGGGGCTGAGAGAGCTCTTGACAGAAACTGTCCTTGAGAGAACAGCTGTGCCAGAGCTTGTGATTGACCCAAGGTCACACCAGCAGGTGCAAGTGGAGGAGTGGGGAATCAAACCCGGTTCTCCCAGATAAGAGTCCACGCACTTAACCACTACACCAAACTGGCATTCGCTATGACCAGCATATTCTCTTGACAAAACCCTGTTAGCCTTTGCCTGGCTTCATTTTGTTCTCCAAGGCCAAACT
Source organism: Gekko gecko (assembly GCA_029375565.1). Taxonomy (NCBI): domain Eukaryota; kingdom Metazoa; phylum Chordata; class Lepidosauria; order Squamata; family Gekkonidae; genus Gekko; species Gekko gecko. The sequence goes on along the minus strand of JAPDNY010000005.1, from coordinate 207,141,563 downwards.
GGTCCGTTATTCCGGTTACCTTTTGACTTCCTATTTTAGCATTGAACCTGGGTCTCCTAAATCCAGGGGTCTTTTTTGGGGGGAGCGCACTGGAGCGCAGCTCTGGGAGCTCAGGAGACAAGCCCCGCCCCCAGCCGGCGTCCCGGGGAGTCTTTCAGGCAGCCGAATGTCAATTTCAGCTCCATTATATCCTATGGGCCATTGAAGTCAATGGTGAAAACATAGGGTATATTCTGGGGGCTGGAGGGGAGAGGGTTTGAGGGAGAGGTTTCAAACTCACAGTGTAGCTGATGGAGCCTCTCCCCAAGATACCCACCAAGTTTCAAGAACATTGGATCAGGGGGTCCAATTCTATGGGCCCCCAAACAGGTTGCCCCTATTCCCTCCATTGTTCTCTATGGTGGGACAAAAGTAAGTTTTTTCCCACCATAGAGAACAATGGAGGGAATAGGGGCAACCTATTTGGGGCCCCATAGAATTGGACCCCTAGTCCAATGTTCTTGAAACTTGGTGGGTATCTTGGAGAAAGGCTCCATCAGCTACCCTGTGAGTTTGAAGCCTCTCCCTCAAACCCCCTCCCCTCCAGCCCCCAGAATATACCCTATGTTTTCACCATTGACTTCAATGGCCCATAGGATATAATGGGGCCGAATTGCCGCCAATTTCTTTCATTCCCTCCTTTCCTTCTCTCTTTTTCCTCTTTCCCTCCTTCTTCCCTCTCTTTCTTTCCCTCCCCTTTCCTTCTCTTTCTTTCCCTTTTTCCTCCTTCTGTGGCCCAACTCTCATGAGGAGGAGTTTAAACTTTAAACGCCTTCTCTTAGCTCCCCCATCCAGACCAGCTGGGGAAGGGAAGGGGAGGCTTTTGAAGATGCCTCCCCCCCCCTTTTGCTTCCCCTTCTGACATCACTTCTGATGTCAGGGGGCGTGGCATATGCTAATAGCCTAATAGCTCATTAGCATACCATATGCTAATGAGCTCCTGCAGCTGTTTTTCTACGAAAAGACCCCTGCCTAAATCATAGTCTGATACTCTTAGCTATTCACCATACTGGTTCTACATATGAATGTTTCATCTTTTCCATCCATATAATGGCTCTAAAGTTAAGGAGAAGGAGAATAGGTAGGTACCTCTCTTCAGGAGTGAGGCCCAGACTGCAAGTCTATTATCATGATATATTCTATGTTATTTCAAAACTAAAATGGAACATTTTCTTCCACATGTGTATAGAATGGAAATGCATGTATGTAGGCAGTCATGTTACAAATTTGCACTAGGCCCCAAGAAATTCTGTTTTAGACCTGCAAAAGTTCACCCACAACAAAAATAATTAAAATTAGGGCTGCCAAGCCCCTGGTAAGGGGGGGCATCTACCACCCCCTGGTCCCATTACTTGCTGCTGCTGGAAGGAGCAGTGGGAGAAAAATTAAAAAGAAAAATAAGGCCTCATGTACAGACAGGAAGTTTACTGTAGAGTTCCTGGTGATTCCTAGAGCTACCTGGAAGTGACAAAAGGTAGCTCTAGGAATCACCAGAAACTCTATGGTAATAACTTCTTATAAGTAGAGTAGGCCTTATTTTTCTTTATAATTTTTCAGCAGGGAAGTTATCCCTGCCCCAACCATCCCTGTCCAATGAAATGCTTGTTGGCAGGGTCTACACAAAGGATAACAAAAACGTCCATGATGGGGTGGAGGGATTCATTAAGCAAAGGAATGTTCAAATGTTTGACAAACCACCACACACAAAAAACGTAGCTAGGCTTGCAAACCAGCCTTTGTATAGTACAGCTGCACTTCTGTATAAAAACATTATGAACAAAAGGGAGCCTGATTTATTCTCAGACTCATGCACTCTCTTTCTGCCCTTCTCTCATAAAAAGCCAACGCCGACAAGTTCCTGGTTTAGTACACCTTCTAACTAAGATCCGTTTGTCATGATGTGCAAATTCTTGATTTTCTTTCCTGCCCATACTCTAAACAACGGCACTTAAATTTTAGTTTATGAGCACCTAAATTTAGAGTTCACAATAAACTGAGATTAGATTGCAGACTACTTAAACAGGGAACTCTCAAGTTGCAGTTCTGTGCACAAGGGGAGGAGGTAGAGAGCCTGAAAAATAACACGGGCTAAGCTCCTCTCAATGAATTCTGGATTGTTTGTCCTGTCTGAACATGCTATTTATTTAAATATGTATACCCACTTTTCTCCACAAAGGAGTTTACAACAGCATTCTCTCCTCCTTCATTTTATCCTATCAGATTAGGCTGAGAATGAGTGACTGTCTCAAGGTCACCCAACAAGCTTCCGTGGTGGAGTGGAGATTTGAACTTGGGTGTCCCAGATCCTAGTACACTCTAACTACTATACCACATAGGTCCTTGCTAGGTTAGGCTGAGCATCTGTGACTGGCCCAAGGTCATCCGGTAAGTTTCCATGGCACAGTGTGGATTCAAACCTGGATTGCCCAGGTCCTAGTCTGGCATACTAATCATTACACAATGATCTCAATGTTGTCTGAGTGGAATGGAGAAGGATAGCCATATCAGGACCAGATTGGATGTTAGATGTGCAAAGTGGCTGTCATTGCTGCTCCAGTAAAGTATGTTACTTTAGCTCAGATTATCTTGTTGCTGCTATAATTGTTTTAAATCCACAGTACGGATTTAAATTTTAATGTTTTGTTAGCTGGCTTGAAGATTAATTGGACCAAAGGGCAGGATGAAAAATATTTCAAATAAATGGAAGGCTGATAAAAAAGGCAGGTGACATGCATACGCCCTGGGTAAGCAGCATCAGCTTCCAGGAAAAGGAACCATTGGCATCTGAGGGGCTGCACATTCTCCCCACTCCCCATGGTCTCTCTGTTTAAATATTACCAGATTTGTACATTGCACAGCCACAAAGGAGAGAGAATTGCTGCTGTAACATAAGAACCACAGCCCTAACAGAGCTATTCTTTTGGCATACATTAGATAAATGCATCTCTTTTCTTGGATCATCCTCCTTTTAAAATATCCTCATATCTTTTGGACCTCACAGGACCTTTCTTCAACAATAGATGTTCATAGGAAGAACACAGTAAAATGTTTTTTGTGTGAAAGGGTTTGTCATCCAACTGAGAAACAAGTCTTTGATTCTGAATAACTCTCTACTGTCAATTCTCAAGGAAGTGAAATCGTTTCCTATTACAAGATTAAATCTGAATATATTCATTCACACTGAATTCCCGGTAAATAATAATATGGGCAGCTGCCCAAATTCCGAGCCAATTTGTCTTGAGAGAGGCTCACTTGCCCCTAAGTCTCAGGTTCCTGTTCCAGATTACAATCTCTTCTGCAGTACTTTAGAGCACATTCTCAAGACTGTAATTTCGGCCGTTTATGCACTGACAGCTTGCTCTGGAGAATCCGAAGAGTCAAGCCTTAAGGGTTGATTCTGCAGTCACATGCATTCCCTCTGCACTGTTTCCCCCCACCCCCTCCATTTTATTTATTTGTGTGTTCTGTATGCATTCTAAATCTACAAGCAAAACCCACATTTTTTTAGCTAACTGGCAGCTTTGTCTAAGATGAAAAGAAAGACAAACATCTTCCAAAACTTTTAACTGGAGACCCAACTCTTCCCTCCCCCCCTCTGTGATTCTCTAAAAAGAAAGGGAAGGGAGAGGGAAATCCAGGCCCACACATACAAGACTGACACATTTGGAAGCAGGGAAATAGGGTATGTCATTTTCAGAAGTGACATCAGTGTGTCACCATCATTGCACTGGGACATCTGTTTGGGGTTGGGGTTTCCACTGTCAACCAGCTGGCTGGTGGCAGGCTGGAGTCCATCAAAGCAGGGGATCCCCTGCCCCATCTGGGGTCTGGCAAGCCTACTATAGGATAGAACCATTCACAAATTCTCCAGATCAGGGACTTCCAGTTTGTGGCGCATTTTGGACAATCCCGGGGGAGCTCCCATAGATCACTGAATCTCCAGGTCCTTAAGAGGAGATCCAGACTGATCTGGACCCCACTGAGCCTTCCCAGAGGGGGGCTCTTTGCAGAGGACTTGATCCGGGGCTGCTCACGCACAGCAGTGTGTGAGAAAGCCCCAGATCATCCTGATGCAGGCACCTGTGAAAGAACGCTCTTTGGCAGCCATTGAGTGAAAAGACGTGATCAACCGCTTGCAACAAGAGTTATTTTGTGCCTCATCCATAACACCGATGAAGAAAACTACTGTGAGTACTTGTAAAAAGCAACATTGAAGAATCCACCGACCTTTTGATTAAGCCCCCTTTAAATCTTTGAAAGGACAAGGAAGGAGAGGTGGAATTCCCCCCCCTTCCTCTGCGAAGTGGCTAGAAGTGCACCAGTGAAGCTGTGTTAAACTTTCCTGGGGGCAAAGAGGATACTAAGACTGTTGCTCAAACATTTCTTAGTTTCTTTTTATGATATAACCTGAATAATCCCTGACTCTTGGCTTTTGCTACTCTCAGTGGATACAATTTGTTATTTTTCCTTTTGGTTTTACTTGGATTTAAACAGAACCCCAAATGACTTTAACTGAGGATATTTTTCATTAAAAGGAGTATAGTCTGTCCTTGGGAAAGAAAAGAAAGGAATTCCCAGAGACATTTAAAATTGATTGTTTTATTTTGTAATAGTACCCTAAGTATTAACCTTCTTATTGTAAAAATATATGCTGTTTAGATGCCATTATAAAAACTGCAAATCACCTGACTTGTGTTGAGGGACTCTTGCTTGTGGATATGTCTGGAACAGTTGCTATCTGGGAAATGCGGTCAGCCTGGTGAGATTACTGAAAAATAATTCTGGAGATTTTTGGTGTGCTGGGATGAGCTGGGACTTCTGATTTTGTATTAAAATCCCTGAATCCAACTTTTCAAGACACAGATCAAGACTTCAAGCAAGCGGATGAACCTCACAGAGGGGCATATTTACCAAAAAAGAGAGGCAAGATGGACACAGGAAAATACAGCAGAGCTGTTATAGAGCAGTCAAAAATTGTAATTCTTAAAGCTCCTAAACAAAAATCATTCCAAAGAGAAATAAAATCTATGGAACTCTTAACCATTTCAAGAATGGAATACAGATGGCGAGATTTAAGTGAAAATCTCTTCACTTATAAGAATAAAAGACATAGAATTAAGATTGTAGTGAAGAGAAGGAATTAGAAAAAGAGGAAGAAAATTAAACCTTATAAATAAAATCTCTTTGTTGGTGTAATTGGTTAAATATGGCTAAGGTTCTGTATAAGTAACTGGTTAAGATTGGTTAAGTAACATTTAAGTTTGGTGTAGTGGTTGTGTGTGTGGACTCTAATCTGGGAGAACCAGGTTTGATTCCCCACTCCTCCACTTGTACCTGCTGATGTGACCTTGTGTCAGTCACAAGCTCTAGCACAGCTGCTCCTGAAAGAGCAGTTTGTGTTAGAGTTCTCTCAGCCCCACCTACCTCACAGGGTGTCTGTTGTGGGGAGGGGAAGGGAAAGGAGTTTGTAAGCCGCTCTGAGACTCCAAGTGAAGGGTGGGGTATAAACCCAATCTCCTCCTCCTCCTCTTCTTCTTCTAAGTTTCTTTTTGGTACGCCTATAAATGTTAATGGCAATTAGATCTATATAAGGGATGTACAACTTAAAATTTTTTTTTAAGGGGACCTTTTGAATTTATAATGATATTAAAAAATGTATAACAAACCATATAATTGAGAAGGGGATTTCTTGTACTTCTGTAATAGATTAAGACTGATTACAGAAAAGATATGATGCATACTGAATGAATGTAAGGGAAAAGTAACCATTTACAGTTCCTATGCGTCTTATTGGTGTAAAGTGTCATTGCATGCCTTTCTGAGGTCCATGTGGAATGTATACCATGACATCAGCAAAGGCAGGGCTGTCTCATTTTGCTGCCCCAAGTGAGTAGTATGGGAGGACAGCTGCATGGTGACAGGTATGATTCCCTCCACCCCTGACTTATGTTGATTTGGGGCTATGTAGTGGCAGCTAAGGTAGAAAAGCATCTCCTCCTATGCCATGTTTTCTGGGATCCAAGAGTCTGGAAAGTGGTTCCATAGCCAGTTACAGGGTTGCCAACTCTGGGTTGGGAAATACCTGTAGATTTGAGGGGTAGAGCCTGGGGAGGGCAGGGTTTGGGGTGGGGAGGGACCTTAGGGCATAATGCCATAGAGTCCATTGCCCAAAGGAGCCATTTTCTCCAGGAGAACTGATCTTGGAAATCTCCAGGGGCCATCTGGATGTTGGCAATACTAAGGGGAGGGCCAGATTTGTTGAAGGATTTCAGGGAGATATAATGCCAAAGAGCTCACCCTCCAAAGCAACCATTTTCTCATGGGGACTGATCTCTGTAGTCTGGAGATCAATTGTAACTCAGAGAGATGTCCAGGCCTTCCCTTTCCCCCCAACCCCTTTCAATTCCAAAGCTACTTCTCATTTAACACTTTAACTGATTAATAGTTTAACTGACTCCCTGCTAATGCCCCATGGCCTCTTGGGACTCCCAACTTGAGAGCTGTAGTTCTAATTCCCTTTGCTATGGTTGCAGTAAGGCCAAGAACTACAACTCCCAAGGTGCAACGTGTCAAAAGTGGGGTTGTAAGAATGGAGGAGCTGGCAGTACAGGCCAATAGGACATCAAGACAGCTTCCCCAGTGGCCAATGGGAGAGTAGGTGAGTCATTGCTAGCATGGCTTGCCTTCTGTGTATATATATATATATATATATATATATATATATATATATATATATATATATATATATATATATATATATATATATACATACACTAGGAATAAGGCCTATTGTGGAAATAAATACAACAAGCTCTAGAAAGAGGCTCTGGGAGAGTGCCAAGGCCTTGGGCATTCAGCAGCAATGTGCTGTGGTGATCTCAGCAGGGTATAATGACACAGAGTCCAGCATTTTCTCCAGAGGAACTGATCTCTGCTACCTGAAGAGCAGTTGTAATTCTCACCTGGAGAGTGGCAACAATTGTTACCCAGGAGGAAATGGCTGGTTTGGAGAATGGAGTCTATGGCATTGTACTTGTCTGAGGTCCCACCCCTCCTCAAACCTCACCCTCTCCATGCTCCACCCCTCAAATCTCCAGGAATTTCCCAACCTGGAGTTGGCAACCCTATCTCCTTCCCAGCCAAGCATCAACCTGCCATTATCTGCCCCTCTGATTTCAGCTTTCCATCTCCTCCCCCTCCCTCCTGGAGATCAGTTGCAATTCTGAGTGATTTCCACCCCTCACCTGAGACTGGCAACAGTGGTTCCCCAGAAGGGAATGGCTGGTTGGGAGGGCGGAGTCTATGGCACTGCACCTGTCTGAGGTTCCACCCCTCCTCAAACCTCACCCTCTCCAGGTTCCATCCCTCAAATGTCCCACCTGGAGTTGGCAACCCTATCTCCTTCCCAGTCAATCATCAACCTACCTTTATTTCCCCCTCTCTCTTCAGCTTTCCATTCCCCCACACACATACACCTGCAGCCTCTCTTGTGCTCTGAAGCCCTGACTGCCAGAGTCCACCATTTTCCATGCTCTGAAGCCCTGACTGCCACAGAGTCCACCATTTTCTCCAGGGGAACTGATCTCTGCCATCTGGAGAGCAGTTGTAATTCTGAGTAATCTCCATCCCTCACTTGGAGATTGGCAACAATGGTTTCCCAGGAGGAAAAGTAGTCTTTCTCTGCAATGGGGACCAAAGCAGTTTCCATCATTCTCCTCTCCCCCTTTTGACTTGCACAAGAACCCTGTGAGGTAGGTTAGGCTGAAAGTCTGTGACTGGTCCAAAATCACCCACTCAGCTTCTACAGCAAGAACCTGGATCTAGCAGAGCCTGCTCTGAAGCACTGACTGATATGCCTAGGGCAGCCAACCTCCAGGTGAAGCCTGAAGATCATCAGGTATCACAACTGATCTCCAGACAACAGATCTCCCCCACCCCCCAGAGAAAATAACTGCTTTGGAAGGTGGGCTGTATGGCATTCTGTTCAGCTGAGGCCTTACCCCTCCTCAAACCCTGGCATCCATAGACTCTTCCAGAAAATCTCCAGGAATCTCCCTACCTGGAGCTGGCAACCCTAGACTCAGGACTGGCCCCAATGAGTTCCTCACAAAGGCCTGCAAAAGGTTTCCTTCCTTTGTCTGAACCAAGCTTGGTTGCCTACCATGGCAAAACGGGCTCCAGTTTACCACTCAGCTGTTTGCCTCCCACCCTTGTCCCTTGCATGTATCTCACTCCTTAAATTCACTGCCATGACTCACCTAATCGTTACTGCCTTTTTAGAGGGACAGTGAGACCCTTCCAAATCTCCCTATTTGGAGATGGAATCCCCAATCCCCAACCCAAGGGTCTGGCCCTTCCTTGCTTCCCTGGGCTACCCCCTCCCTTTGGTATTGTGCAGAGCAGGGGAGGCTATGTGGTCAGAGCACAACACAGATCATCAGCTCAAATTAAAGAATTTATTTAAGTATTTAAACAGTTATGGAGCACACACACACTGTAGAAGTAAGCACACACTATGAACCAACATGGCATAAATCAACAGGGGTTAAACACAATCCTGTTTCCCTACATACAATACTCTCTACCTCAGGATAGAATCTCTCCTTGGACTGGCTGCTGGCTGTACTTCAGCCTCTCTCTCTGGCCCAGGAGAGCAGGGAAACTTCCATTCATTCCCCAGTCCAGCTGACTGTGTAGTGGCTGAATTTCTGCTGCCTTCCAGAGAAGAAGACTGCCTTGGGACAGTCCCTGTTTTCCCGCACTTTTTGGCCTTGGGGATGCTGGGAAGTGTAGGCCAGCAGATGAGGAAGCCCCATTCAACCCAGTGAGTAATACCCCTGCAGGCCGCTCTCTGGAACTACAGCTCAATTAAACATTGTGGGGGAACATTTTAAACAAAGAACCACAGCCATCTTACAAACACAGGTAACTGCCATTTCGTGACACCTACCAACAGCCACTGAGGGGACACTTAGTCCCACACTGGAAGCAAGCAGGAAAAGCGTCTTCGTCAAGAGAGAAAGCCGTTTGTCAGTAATTCTGACAGAGCACAGGGGTCTGAAGAGGGAGTGGGCAGGGAAGAGGAGCGGACCCAGCACCCGGCCAATGGCATGTGGGTACTCTTGAGTGGCGGCTGACAGGCCAATGGCTGAGGGAGTGCATGGAATGTGGCCACTCCAAAACAGGATTATTATATATAGAAATAGGAGTTTTGATCCCCAATGGGGATCCAAAGAGGCTTCAAACTCTCCCTGGCTCTGTTTTATCATCATAACAGCTCTGTGAGATAGGCTAGGCAGAGAGGCCTAGGGTCTACCAGTGAACTTCCATGGCAGTGGGATTCAAACCTGGGTCTCCCAGACCTTAGTCTGACACTCTAACTGCTACACCACACTGTGTACTGGCATATAGCAGGCCACAGTTTCAACCACTGGCATTGCTAGTTAATGGATATCAAGTAGCAGATATTTTTTTATTTATAATTTATTTGGAAATTGGGGAAAGATCTTCATGAGACCCTGGAGAACTGATGCCAGTCATAGAAAAAACACTGAGCTCGATGACTGACTCTTTGCATGGCATATCGTTCTATGTTATATGTTATAACATATATTATTTATAAATTATCTTTATATGTTTATATGGCATATCTGGAGAGCTGCTGCCAGTCACAGGAGAAAACAGTGAGCTTGAAGTCTGACTCTTTGCATGGCATATCTTTCTATTGTTGTTGTTGTTCAGTCACACAGTCGAGTCCGACTCTTCGCGACCCCATGGACCAGAATACGCCAGGCCCTCCTGTCTTCCACTGTCCGCTGAAGTTTGCTCAATTTCATGTTCGTTGCATCGATGACACTGTCTAACCGTCTCATCCTTTGCCGTCCCCTTCTCCTTTGACCTTCAATCCTTCCCAGTATCAGGGTCTTCTCCAGTGAATGCTCCCTTCTCATTCGGTGGCCAAAGTATTTGAGCTTCAACTTCAGGATCTGGCCTTCCAGGGAACAGTCAGGGTTGATTTCTTTTAGGATTGACTGATTTGATCTCCTTGCAGTCCAAGGGACTCTCAAGAGTCTTCTCCAGCACCATTGTTCAAAAGAATCTATTCTTCAGCACTTGGCCTTCCTTATAGTCCAACTCTCGCAGCCATATATTACTACGAGGAATACCATTGCTTTGACCATGCAGACTTTTGTTGGCAGGGTGATGTCTCCGCTTTTTATCATGCTGTTTAGGTTTGCCATTGCTTTCCTCCCAAGGAGCAGGCGTCTTTTAATTTCATGGCTGCAGTCACCATCTGCAGTGATCTGGTATCCCAGGAACATGAAGTCTGTCACTACTTCTATGACTTCCCCTTCTATTTGCCAAGGAGTGATGGGGCCAGATGCCATGATCTTAGTTTTTTTGATGTTGAGCTTCAAGCCCACTTTTGCGCTCTCCTCTTTCACCCTGAGCAACAGGCTCTTGAGGTCCTCTTCACTTTCTGCCATCAGAGTGGTATTGTCTGCATATCTGAGGTTATTGATCTTTTTCCCAGCAATCTTATCTCCAGCTTGTGATTCATCCAGGCCAGCATTTTGCATGATGTACTCTGCATATAAATTAAATAAGCAAGGTGACAATATACATCCTTGTCGTACTCCTTTCCCTATGCTAAACCAATCAGTTGTTCCATATCCGGTTCTAACTGTTGCTTCTTGACCCTTATACAGGTTTCTCAGGAGACATGTGAGGTGGTCTGGTACTCCCATCTCTTTAGGAACCTGCCATAGTTTATTGTGATCCACACAATCAAAGGCTTTAGCATAGTCAATGAAGCAGAAGTAGATGTTTTTCTGGTACTCTCTTGCTTTCTCCATAATCCAGCGAATGTTGGCAATTTGATCTCTAGTTCCTCTACCTCTTCGAAACCCAGCTTGTACTTCTGGCAGTTCTCTATCCATGTACTGTTGGAGCCTAGCTTGTAGGATCTTGAGCATGACCTTGCTAGCGTGTGAAATGAGTGCAATTGTGCGATAGTTTGAACATTCCTTGACATTGCCCTTCTTTGGGATTGGAATGTAAACTGACCTTTTCCAATCCTGTGGCCACTGTTGTGTTTTCCAAATTTGTTGGCAAATTGAGTGCAGCACTTTAACAGTGTCTTCTTTTAAGACTTTGAATAACTCAGCTGGGATACCATCCCTCCACTAGCTTTGTTGTTAGTAATGCTTTCTAAGGCCCATTTAACTTTGCATTCCAGGATGTCTGGCTCAAGGTCAGTGATTATACCGTCGTGGTTGTCAAGGACATTGAGGTCCTTCTTGTATAGTTCTTCTGTGTATTCTTGCCATCTTTTCCTAATCTCTTCTGCTTTTGTTAGGTCCCTACCGTTTTTGTCCTTTATCATGGCCAGCTTTGCATGGAACATTCCCTTGATTTCTCCAATTTTCTTCAAATCTAGATTTTTTCAAATCTAGATTTTTTCAAATCTAGTCCCTTAAACTTATTCTTCACTGAGCATCGGGGATGCGATCTAGGTCAAATCTGAATGGCCTAGTGGTTTTCCCAACTTTCTTCAATTTAAGTCTGAATTTGGCAATGAGTAGCTCATGATCTGAGCCACAGTCAGCTCCAGGTCTTGTTTTTACTGACTGGATAGAGCTTCTCCATCTTTGACTGCAAATTATATAATCAATCTGATTTCGGTGTTGCCCATCTCGTGATGTCCATGTGTAGAGACGCCTCTTAGGTTGTTGGAAAAGGGTGTTCGCTATGACCAGCATGGTCTCTTGACAAAACTCTGTTAGCCTTTGCCCTGCTTCATTTTGTTCTCCAAGGCCAAACTTGTCTGTTATTCTGGTTACCTTTTGATTTCCTACTTTAGCATTCCAGTCCCCTATGATGATGAGGACATCATTTTTTGGTGTTAGTTCTATGAGCTGTTGTAGGTCGTCATAGAACTGGTCCACTTCAGCCTCTTCTGCAGCAGTGGTTGGGGCATAGACTTGGATTACTGTGATGTTGAATGGTTTGCCTTGGATTTGGGCCGAGATCATCCTGTCATTTTTGAGATTGTATCCCAATACTGCCTTTCTCACTCTCTTGTTGACTATAAAGGCCACACCATTTTTTCTACGGGATTTTTGGCTACAATAGTAGATATAATGGTTTTCTGAGTTAAATTCGCCCATTCCTGTCCACTTTAGTTCACTGATTCCCAAGATGTCGATGTTCATTCTTGCCATCTCATTTTTGACCACGTCAAGCTTACCTTGATTCATAGATCTAACATTCCAGGTTCCTATGCAGTATTGTTCTTTGCAGCATCGGACTTTCCTTTCACCATCAGACACATCCACAACTGAGCGTCCTTGCGGCTTTGGCCCAGCCGCTTCATTCTTTCTGGGGTTACTCGTACTTGCCCTCTGCTCTTCCCCAGTAGCATATTGGACACCTTCTGACCTGGGGGGCTCATCTTCCGGCGTCATATCTTTTAGCCTTTTGTTACTGTCCATGGGGTTTTCTTGGCAAAGATACTGGAGTGGGTTGCCATTTCCTTCTCCAGGGGATCACGCTTGGTCTGAGTTCTCTGCTGTGGCCTGTCCGTCCTGGGTGGCCTTCCACGGCATAGCCCACAGCCTCATCGAACCTACTGTGGCCAAGACGCTGGGCGGGTTGTCTGTGGGTGGGAGGACGGGCGGGACAAAGGCCATGCAGCCAGTGATGAGAGACCCCGTTCTGATTGGGAATTGGGGGGGCCAAAGGCTGTGGGGGCATGTGGACATGAACAGCACTTTATAATAATGAGAGATATGGCATATCTTTATATGTTATCATGGTCTGTTCAAACAGACCATGCCACTAACACTGTAAGTATACACTTGAGGTGGGTGATGCTTTTTCTTGATTCTCCTACACATGTAGTGGTGGTGGAAAGGTGTTTCTTCCTGCATCCTCCACTGGCCATAAGGGTCTTACACACTTGTTCTTCTCCATTGCTTAGATTCTGTTGGGAAGTGAGATTTTCTCCTCTTCCCACAGCATCATGGTGCATTTGTGCACCACTCAGGGATTCCCTGTTCTTTTCTGCAATCTCTTTCAAACCTGCTTTGGGCACAGTTTTGGGAAAGATTGCAGAAAAGATGGGGTGGCTATTGTATGGACAGGAAAGCATGGATGTTTCAAGGTCCCACCCACATCAGTGCCATTTTCTTGTTTTAGCTCCCCAAAGCTGTCATTTTCCACCTCAAATCTGAGGGTTTAAGAAAAGGGCATTGCTAAATCACTATTACACCCAAAAATCTAATGGTCTATTGCCACAATCTATTTCCCACCTTATTTTTTAAAAAAGAAAATCTCTAGCCCCTTTACTTCCAGAGTTATAAGGGGAAAAGCTTCTTTGCAAAGTTGGCCAAGGAGATTTTGGCAGCAGGAGCCAGATAGTTTGTCAGAAAATGGCATTGCTGCTAACCTCCACTGCTCTTTGGTGCCTCCACTACTGGTCACCAAAAGGTGGTATTGCAGTTACCAGTTCAAGTGACACAAGAGGCCAATAGGATTCCACCTCATCATATAAAGCCTTCTAATTTAAAAGAACCAGCAGATTCATTATTTTTTTTTTATAAATCTGCCCTCAAAGGGTAGAATTTTATTTGTTTTTTCATAACAGACAAACCAAACATACACACATATAACACAAATGGGGGTAGCAAATGCTTGTGTTTCTAATACAATATCACATAACATTATTTTCTTTTTTTTTTTAAATAACTCTCCTAAAAAGGAGAGAATTTTATTTTTTTTTATAAGAAAAGGGTAAGGTAGACAGATGGGAAAAGAAAAAAGAGCGGAGTGAGTTTTTTTCTGTTAGTAAAGGTTAGTTTTATTTCTTCCAGTTGTCGGCATCCATCACGGTTGAAAGATCTTCTTTTCAGCTTTACAAAGTCCAAATCAATTCTATTAGTAAAGTTAGTAAAGTCCACTGGGGTTAAATCAAATCTTTTCAGATGTTACACGAACAAATTCTTTTTTAAGTCTCTCCAATTATCATTAAGTCCTTTGAACTTTAATACCTCCCGTTCCGTCACTTCCTTCCCCCGGGCCGCCGTCTTCTTCAAAAATCCAAATTTTGAGTACTGCTTCCTCCTCTGTGCTGGCATGTCTCTTCAGAAATTTTTTAATCCATCTTCTTTCGCTTCTTTTTTCTTGTTGTTTCTGGCAGTCATTTCTCGTTGGCTCCATTAACACTCGGGTTGAAATTAGATCTCCATTACTTGCTAAGCTCAACACCCCTTTCTACTGGCAGAGTATATCCTTTTTTTGAAGGCAGAGTAGGCTTTGAGAGCCTTGTCCGCCTCTTCTTTTTATTTATTCGCTCCACTGCCAGATAGAGGTGTCAAGACTTTCGTCAAAATAAATCTGAGATCTTCTTTCCCTTCTTCATCCATAGCTTGGAACTTTAACATCGATACATTTTCTGCCATCAACCTTGTTAATTCCAAATATTTGTTTTTATAGTCTGATGAGAACAATTTCCATTTTAAAAGCGTTTCATTGATATTTTAGATTAACTCCAGCAGGTGGCGCAGTATCTCAGTCTCTTGTTGATTGACAGCTAGTTCTGGGGGGGTTGACTGGAGCGGAAGTCCCTCCTCTCTTCTCTTCCGTTCTAAGCAGGATTTTCCCCAGCATCGACATTTTGTTTTTTATTTACTTTTTCAAAGTTCGTGCCACATCCCCCAGAAAGCAACTAAAGCCGCAATCTTCTGTAAAACCCCAACGGTACTTTCACCAACATTTTTTCTTGTTACCCCCCTTCGCGTTTCCTTTAAAAATTCGCTTCTTTGAAGAGGGTGGAAGCTCCTCCCTCCTCCCATACGCTTATCTGCTTGCGGGGGGGTTTTAATTTTCGCTTCAAAATAGATCTTCAACTCACGATTAGATGCCATATCTTCTTTTCATGGTAATTCATCCGCTTTTCCTCACTCCTGGAAGTCGGCAGGGCTGCTAAGTCCCATTCGGGACGCACTACGCGGCGGGGCCGATTGGGGCGGGGAGAAAGCCTCAATTTCCCGGCAGTTTGCCGGCAAAGAGGCTACTCCCCTATGCGCCCCTGGTTCGGAGCCTTTGACTAAGGCTCACTAGGGTCTTTCGCAAACGCGAAGACCCCCCCATTCCGCGTGTGGGCTGACCGCCTCCGGGAGCGTCCCGAGAAGCGGCCGCCATTCGCAGCACCGAAACCGAAACCTCATCACATAACATTATTTTCAATGAGCTCACATTTTTGTATCTTAAAACCAACATTTGTAGCTGCTATCTCAATGTTCTAACTTCTACTTTGCTCTAGGGATTACATTTTAAAGTTACAATCATTTGCACTATTATACCAATTATAGAAGTGCCTTCATGTGTTCTGGCATGTGTAGTTTGTGGATCCTCTTATCAATAAAGTCAATTTATCACTTTCTGCTGTTTCCATCAGTTTTTGTACATATTCCTGCTTTTTTGGTACATCTTGTGCATTCCAGTATTTGGCATATAGCATTCTTGCTGCTGTAATAAAGTAAATAATTAAATATCTGTTGCTTTTTTCTAAGTCTTTAGGTAGTATACTCAAAAGCATTACTTCGGGCGTAAATGGAATTGTACATCCCACTATCTTCTGCATTATTAAATGAATCCATCTCCAGTATCTCTTAGTTACATCACAATGCCACCACATATGATAAAAGGATCCTGTACTAGATAAACACTTCCAGCATTTGTTAGAATGCTTACTATTCCCTTTAGCTATTCTATCAGGTGTTATATACCATCTGTAAAACAACTTATACATATTCTCTTTAAATGCAATAGCTTTCGTTATCTTAATGTTTTTTTCCATATTTGTTCCCATTGTTCTAATTCAATATTATGGCTTACATTCTGTGCCCATAAGATCATATTTGGTTTAACAGTCGCATCATACATCATATAATTAAGTAAAAAGATATAAATTCTTTTAATCAACTTAGAGTCCACCGAGGTCAATTTTTTTCCCATGTCTGTTAAGTCTTCATAAAAGCCTATTTTTTAATCTTTATTGTACCTGGATTCCAGTTGCATTTTACGCCACCATGATAGACCTTCTGGTATATTCAGTAAATTTTTGTTGTCCAGAATATCCTGGTATCTTATTAGTTCTTCCCCCTCATGTATATTCAGTAAAGTAAAAGCCTCAAGCAGTGCAATAAGTCTAGAATTTTAGCTATAAAAACTTTTAAAAATAGAATCCCAAACTTTCAAAAGTGCTGCTCGTAGTCAATGTTGTTTAAAATATTTCTGTGTTAAAGCTTTTTCATACTACAGGAAAGCATGCCACCCTAGTAATAGAACATGTCCTTCAAGTTCCAGTGTTCTTTTATCCTCTAGCGTAATCCATTCTTTTATCCAGATGAGCGCTGCTGGTCTGTAGTATAATAACCAATTTGGAAGGCCTAAGCCTCCTGTTTCTTTAATATCTTGTAAAGCCTACAGTCTTATTCTTGGTCGCTTTCCCTGCCATACAAACTTTGAAATCATTTGATCCAACTCTTTAGAGAGCTTTTGATTCTAAAGTATGGGAATTGTTTGAAATAAGAATATCCACCTAGGCAAAATGTTAATTTTAATTAGTGCAATTCTTCCCATAAAAGATATATGTAAATTTTTCCATTTTTCCAAATCAAACTTAATTGTTTTTAAAAGCTCTTTGTAATTATTTTCATATAGAATACTACACTTATTAGTCAAGTTTATTCCCAAGTATTTTATTTTATCAGTTATTTGAAAGCCCGTAATCTCTTGTAGATGTGTTTTCTGGTTTTGGTCCATATTTTTAGTTAGAATTTTAGTCTTTTCCACATTTATTTTCAGACCTGCCACTAGTCCGTACTCTTGTATTTTCTCCTTTAACGTAACAGCCAAAGTGTCAGGATTCTCAAGTATAAATACTAAATCATCTGCAAAAGCCAACAGTTTGAATTGTTCTTTTTTGATTTTAAGTCCTTTAATCTTAGTTTCTCTTCTAATTTCATCATTCAAAATCTCTAATGCAAAGATAAACAATAGTGGTGAGAGGGGGCAGCCCTGTCTTGTTCCTTTTTGTATTTCAATTTTTTTTTTGTTATTTCTCCATTGACCATTACTGCTGCATTTTGCTTTGCATATATTGCTTGTATCATTGTTATAAAGTTTTCTCCATCCTCTGCCTCTCTCAATGCCTCCAAGATGTAAGTCCAATTGACATTATCAAACGCCTTCTCTGCATCCAAAAAATTAAAGCCAACCGCTTTTGATGATGCAGTTCATAGTACTCCAGAATATCAATGATGCATCTCAAGTTATTTCTCACTTGTCTTTTAGGCAAAAATCCAGCTTGGTCTTTATGTATCGTTTTAACCAACACTTTTTTGAATCTTTCCGCAATAATAGATGCAAAAATTTTATAGTCCACATTCAGTAATGAAATCGGTCTGTAGTTCTTTATCTCCTTCTCATCAGAGTTTTGCTTGTGGATCAGAGAGATAATTGCTTCTTTCCATGTATCCCAAATTTTCCCACCCATTGATACATTGTTATAGATATCTTTCAAGACTGAAGTTAATTGTTCCTCAAAAACAAGGTAAAATTCTATCGGTAATCCATCCGGTCCACGAGCTTTACCTCTATTCTGTCTTTTGAGTGCCTCTACAACTTCCATCATCGATATTCTTTGATTTAATATCTTATTGTATTCTTTTGAGAATTTTTTTGGTTGGTGTATTTCTAACTTCCTTATCTGATCCACAGTTGTCTCTGATTTTCCATAAAGATTTTTATAGAAGTCCTCAATTATTGTTTCCAAATTCCTATTTGTCTCTGTTCCATCTTTCTTTTTTAAGATTTTTATAAAGGATTTTTCTCTCTGTTCTTGAACTTTATAGGCAAGCCATCTCATAGGTTTATTAACATTTTCAAAAAAAAATTGCTGCGCAAATAAAAGTTTTTTAACCAATTCTTCCTTAAGCAAGCAACTCATTTGATGATGTAATAATTTAAGTCTAGCTTTAACTTGGTCAGTTGCTGCCATTTCCATCATCTTTTCTTCTTGGTTTTGTATTAGTTTTTGTAAATTTTTATATTCTGACCTTCTTTGTTTATTAATTCTTGCAGACTCTTGATTAGTTGTCCTCTTGAAAATGCTTTTAATGCATCCCAAACTGTATATATTGATGTCTCCAGTTGAATATTTTCCTTAGGAAAAAAATTAAGTTCTTCTTTCAGTTTATTAACGAACTTCTCATTTTTTAAAATTGAAATGTTTAACATCCATCTGCTTTTTCCTCTTGTTTCTTGCAGTTCCAAATATACTGGTTTGTGGTCTGCATAGGTCCCAGCTTGTATTTCCGCCTCCAGTATATCTCTGATTGTTGGCGCTGAGATCCAAGCCATATCAATTCTGGACCAAGAGTGATGTCTTGCTGAATAATATATGAATTGAGCAGTTTTTGGGTTTATTTTTTCTCCAAGCATCAACTAAGTTCAGCTACCTCAAAAGTTGTCCCAAAGCTTTTCTGACTCTCCCTTCATCCACGACCACTTCATCCACAAATTTCATGGAACTCTTGTTGCATAATGACATCCTGCAGTTTTTGAAAGAATAATTCTTGGTTTTGGTTTGGGGCATAAATGTTGACAATAAGCATCCTTTTCATCTGTCTCCAAGTTGCTACAATTAGAATTCTCCCATCTTCTGAGGCATATATCATTTCCAATTGAAGTTGTTCTTTGACAAAAGTCGCCACTCCTCTCTTCTTTTTCTCTTTATCTGTAGCTACAAAAAGTTTCCCTAAGCCTTTCACCTGCAAGTGTTTCTCGTCCCCTTTTCGTATGTGTGTCTCTTGGATACATACTATGTCTAATTTTTGCTTTTTCAATTGGTGAAATATCCTTCTTCGTTTCTGAGGTCCATTAAGTCCATTTACATTAACAGTCTCCAAGGGATTTCTTTCAAAACATTTATTTCTATTTTAGCAACTTTCAATGGTACTTGATTTACTTCTCTTAAAATCTTGTCTCTCACAGCTCTTTTATGGAACCTTACTTGAATCTCTCTTGGTAATTGCATCCATCTTGCATAAGCTGAATTCATTCTAAAAGCCACATCAATCTCTTCCTCAATTTGTTCTATCTCTATATTCAAATATTTTGCCAATATTTCTGTCATTTTATGATATCTTCATTTTTTTCTTCCGGAATGTTCTGAAATCTAAGAATGAATGCTGCTTTTTCCACTTGCAATTTGATGATGTCTTGTTTCAGAGTAGATTGTCTTTCTTCTATTCTTCCAACTGTGTGTTTAAGGCCCTTTGTTTTCTTTTCTATTTTTTCTGTTGTTGTACTCACTTCTGCAATTTTTTGTGTATTTTCAGATAATTGTTTCTGTATTGCTTGCAAGCTCGTTACAAACTGATCTATTATTTCCTTCATGGCCTGTTTTGTTGTTTCGCTCCTATCTGTCATTGTTTCTTTGATCGGATTGACAGCATCCGCGATGGCCGAGAGCACAAGAGTTTGCATTTCCTTTTGAGCTGGTGCTGAGAATTTTGAAGAGGGAAACCCTCCCATGCTAGGAGGTACTGTAGGTGTCTTAACTGTTGTAGTCTTTAAGTTGGGGGCCTGCCCTGCCATCTTGTTGTTTTGAATGGATGCGTCTAAAAGCCTTTTCCTTGTTTCTTTGCTTTCTTTTTAGCAACAGCTTCTCCCCCCAAATCAGGGGATGATATGGAATTTTAGCAGTTGCATGGAAGATGGCTTTCCTCCCCCATCTCTGCATGACAACCCCTACCTGTCAAAATATTCTCTTCTCCCCAATTACTAATTGTACACAATTCCTGTCCTTCTTGGCATCTGGTCCCTCTGTGAATCACCTTTCAAAAATGATGACAAAACAACAAAGATACACAACGATCAGAAACAGATATAGTTCTGAAAGATGAGTCCTTAAAGTCAGGTTGCAATAATCCTAAGAACTGGCTGGTGCATGTAAACCAACAGCCTGAAAGAGGCCAAGAAGGTCCTCTGTTTCAGGCCTACCTGTCCTAGAGAGTGTTAATCTGTGTAACACCAAGACAGCCAAACAGAAGTCCTACTGCTTGGTCATCAATGCTAATGTGCACTGTCCAGAACCAGCACATCCACATTGACTCACAGTGGTGCAATTAGAATAATAATAAACCTCCTTAGTTAATCTCCAGGTGTGTGCAGAGAAGGAGCGTGGTCTTTCTTGGTTTAAGCTTCAATTTAAAATATTAAATGGGCAGGATTTTCCTCTCCCTTTCCCTCTTTCTCCTTCCTTGATTGTTCTCCCACAAAGATCGCACTAAAAGCTCCTTGGGGGCAGGGATCATCGTTTTTATAATGAAATTTAGTAACACTGAAGGTTGTTACAGAACTAAGTAAACAATTATTAGGTTACTCGCTAGTGACTTTCACTGCAGGCACTAGACCAAAACAAGAAGTATTTATTTACTTCCTTATGAATGTAAACAAAAATAACCTTACCTTTCCTACTCAAAAGACCTGAAAGCTGTATAAGATTGCCCAAAGAAAGCCACTGCCCTACATATACCAAAGGTGGACACAGGTGTGCCCACTCTTTGGTCAAGGGAGGTTCAGAATCTTGAGGACACACATACACACACAGAAACCATTCCCATTTCATCATAGATTCAGAGCTGTGGGGGCTGGGGCAAGGAAAATGGCACCAGTGTGAGTGGGACTTTCAAAAATTAGAACCATCTGAAATCTGAGAAACATAATATCTTCTTAAGTCATACTTTGAAGTTATGGGATAGATTTCGAAATATTCTTACCCCCGGGATATCTCCAATAATGCCATTTTTGGGACATTACCTGGAAAAAAATCTACAGACTTTAAATCTTTTAGAGAAAATAATCTAATTAGACTAAAAGACTTAATTATCCAAGGAAAAATGGCCTCACTTGAACAAATACAACATAAAAATAGTATAACTATTCATTGGTTCCAGTATCAACAATTAAGACATATGTTTTTAGAATTAAGTAAAACAACAGATTTAAATAGACCTTTGAATCCCTTTGAAAAATTGATTCAAAAAAATAATTGTACTGCCAAGGGAGCTATTTCCATTATTTACCAAATACTTGGAGAAAAATCTTGGAACCAGAAATCTAATCCTCAATCTGTAT
This sequence comes from Gekko gecko, assembly GCA_029375565.1. Classification (NCBI taxonomy): domain Eukaryota; kingdom Metazoa; phylum Chordata; class Lepidosauria; order Squamata; family Gekkonidae; genus Gekko; species Gekko gecko. The sequence continues at coordinate 207,120,314 of JAPDNY010000005.1, read as the reverse complement.
GGAATAAAGTATGCATTAACATCAAATGGAAAAAGATCTGGACTTCACTTTCCTTTACTACTAACAATCAACTAATAAAACTACAATCCTTCAAGATTTTTTCCCATTGGTATTTAACACCCCGTTTATTTTTCTCTAAACTTAAGAATAGCCCTTCTTGTTGGAAGGGTTGTGGGATGGTGAGATCTTTCCTCCATTGTTGGTGGGAATGTCCCGTCATTAATCAATTTTGGATTGATGTCTTAACTATAATTTCTAAGATTGTAAATCATCAAATACCATTTACGCCAGTATCCATTTTATTGAACTATTGGCCTGGCTTATCATTAAATTCGCTTTCCAGGGAATTGATTTCTATTTTGTTATCAGCTGCCAAATCTTTGATTGCACAGGTATGGAATCAGATTAGAATCCCTACAATAAAGCAATGGATTATGAAATGCTGGGTTATGGCAGTGGCGGATAAAATAGCTATGCAATTATTGGTAGCCGAAACTCCAACTTTACCTAACAATTTTTTGGAACGCTGGTTCCCCTTTTTTGAATTTGCCTCTTCTAATCCTGATGTTCTTTTTAGGTTACCAGAAAAATATTTGTACTTCATGTTTTACTAAGGATATCTTTAAACAGTGTATACCGAATATATCCGTATGGTTTGGCTATTGTATTCACTGGTTTATGAATGTAAATGATGTACTCAAAACTTATTTGTTATTATCCTTTGTTTATATGTTATAAAGAAAATAAAAATTTTTGGTTTTAAAAAAAAAATTAGAACCATCCCATCCACACAGTTGGCAAAGATATATAAGAGCAAGCCAATACATGTTCACTTTGTTTGCAACCAGGGACCAGTACCTGGATAAATGTGTAGTTACTTTGTATCACATATTATGTTAGGTTGTATGTGCATTGATTTTAACATGAGAATTACTGAATGTACAAAACCACACCTGCACATGCACACACATGCACACACACTGTATATTGTGCATAAGTTTGCTGTAACTTGTGAACAGGCCTTCTATCAATTCTATAAATCCAGGTTTGGGAAAGAACATCAAATGGGAGAAATCTGGAAAGTGGACAATTAGAGAATGATGATGACCCCCCCTCCCCAAGAACTCCGTATGACTTTGGATGCCAAAAAGGAGCAAAATCTTCAGACAGCGCTGGCTCTTCGGCTTTGAAACGGAGATGAGGACCGCAACCCTAGAGTCGGATTCGACTGGCTTTCGAGCAAGGGGAACCTTTACCTTTACCTTTCTCCATACTGGGGATCCAAAGTGGGTTCCATTATTCTCCTTTCCTCCATTTTATCCTCTCAACAAGTAGGTTAGTGTTATGTCCGCTGATGGCCACTAGGCGCCAGCGGTATGCAACCTGAGCTTGACTCCAAAGAGCAATAAGGCATAGGATCCTGAACCTCCAAATTAGCACCTGTAGGAACTGTGGCAGGAAGTTTAAACCTTCCAATGGGACTGGTGGGTGTGTCTCAGGGACTGTATATAGTTGGCCGCCCTGGCCAGTAAAAGGTTGTTGTGTTGTGTACCAATAAACTAAGAGCTGTAATCTCACCGTGTCCTGCTTCTCCATGTGTTGAACCCAGTACACAACAATGGTGATGAGGATGGGATCCCACTGAGCTGGCTGGGCTGCTGGGACATCGGAAGAAGGCCAGGAACAGCCACTGGTTCAACTGATGAGCACTGAAGGCACACAAGCCGCTTCCCTGCCACAACCATGCAGCACGATGGCAGTTACTCCAGGAGCGGGAATAGTCGCTCCGTTTGACCCTACCCAGCCGCATCACTGGGAAGCCTGGGTCGAGGGACTCAAGTCCATCCTGATTTTCTATGAGGTCACCAACAGAGAGAGGAAGAAGGGTCTCCTTATTGGCTCATGTGGCCCTGCCACCGTGGAGCTGGTTTTCAACCTGCCGTCCCCAGCCAAGTTAGCAGAGGCCACATTCAAGCAGATCGTCAAGGTGCTCCAGGATCACTTTGTCCCCCAGCTATCAGAGATCATGCGCCATGTGGCATTCCACTCCCGGCAACAGCAACCGCGAGAATCTGTTGCTGTGTACCTGACTGAGCTCCACAGGCTCGCCTCTGAGTGCACTTTCGGGGCCCAACTAGAAACGACCCTCCGTGACAGACTGGTTTGTGGGCTCAGTGATGAGAAGCTCAGGCGATGGATCCTGGAGGATGAAAAGTGCACCCTCACATCGGCCCTCTCCACTGCCACGGTTTGGGAGAGGACCCATCCTGCCACATCAACCGCCGCACACTGGGCAAGCACTGAACCCATAGACTCAGAGGAGGAGGAGGTCCACTGGACCCAATATTCTGACTGGAGGCGAGATCCAGGGCCTGCACCGCACTCCATTCACATCAAGGAGCCTGGACATCAAGAGTGTGCCAGCTGTGGAGACAGGCACAACCGGAAAACTTGCCACTTCAGCGTTAGCTGTGGCTGCTCAGGATACATCACCCGGGCCTGCTGTTCCTAGGGGTCCTGAGCCCCGCCATCACAACCCCAGCACAGCCGCTGGTCTGCCACTCATTATGAGGATGACGCGTCCCAGGAAGAACTTTACCTCCTCGTGAGCGTATTGTCGGAACAGGAACTGAGGCTTCCTATTCAGGTTTGTGTCGTGTACCAATAAACTAAGAGTTGTAATCTCGCCGTGTCCTGCTTCTCCATGCGTCGAACCCAGTATGCAACAGTTAGGCTGAGTGTGTGTGACTGGCCCACAGTCACCTGGCGAGCTTCCAAGGCAAATGGGGACTTGAGCCTGGGTCTCAGATTCGATCCCTGAGTCTAGGACCTCTTATGCACAGGTGGTTTCCCTCGCTTTCACAGTGCCTCGCCATCGCAGTGTCTTTTTCATTTTGCATTTCCCCCTGCTTTCACCTTGCATGTCCATCGGGGGTGGTGGTGGTGGTGGTAGTTCTGCATTGATTTTTGGCCCTTCAGCTTTCAGTTTGCTTTCTGTTTGCTGTTTCCCCAGCTTTTCTGAAAAGCCTCTTCCAAGCTGATGGTAATTCGAAAGCATACATTTCCCCTCAAATTTCCCTCCCTGCCCTTTCCCTGCCCCTCAGAGGACACTCCTTGCCAAAACCAAGGTCATTCTGCCCACTCTGCACCTTCCACCATCTTCCTCCCTTCATCAATGCTTACTTTTGCCATCAAGTAATTTTTTTTTAACAAGCAGGATGAGTTTAACGAAATCAGTTTTCCGCTAAATTGGGAAAGGTCGAGGTGGTGGTTTGTGTGTGTGGAGGAGCCGATCCTGCGGGGAGAGTTCTCCCCATAAGATTGGCTGGGGCTCTGCTGGGCAGTCTGGTTTAAAACACACCACTCACCAGAGCCCACCAAGGAGCCCACCAACTTTAAACCAGGCAGTAGGAGAAGGCAGCACACAGCTAAACTTGCAGAGAGCCAATGACATCGCTGTGCCTGTGGAGAGCCATTCAGCTCTGCGCTGCCTTCTCCTGCTGCCCTGGGGAAAGGGGGAGGAATCTGCCCCCCCTCACAAGCACTCATTGTAAGCCAGGACAAATCCATCCTCTGACCCTTAAAGGAGAAATCTTTAGCCTGGCTTCTGCACCTTTTCTTCTCAGAGAGGGAGAGAACAGGCAGACTGCTTAGAAAGGAGGAGGAGGTGGGAGACCAAGAGGGGAGAAGCTAGTTGTGTCTGTAGGAAGGGGGGCTGTTTGCTTATAATTGGGAGTTACTGACAATCAAGCAACATCTTCACCTCTCCAAAGGTGGAGACACTCAACACACACACACACACAGACACAGCAGAGCTGCCTTCTCCCTTCATGCTCAGCAATATGGAAAAGGGGGCTTCACAGCTCTTTGTCAATTTCAGAAGAAGTATGGTCACTTTCAGCAGTCCCTGTGTTCCTATCTGTTCCCCATCATTCAACTATTAATGCTAAAAGGTATGCACAAACCATGAACAATGAGGATTTAAATGGAAGGTGTTTGCTGGACACTACTGCACAGTTGCAACGGGGTAATTGCATTTTTTTTTTTAATTGGACACTGCCCACCACAGGTCCCAGGTGATGCTCCACCCTGATTTAGAAAAGTGTGGGGGTTTTCTGTAGGTGCAGAATAAATACACCAGATGGTGTAAGACTGCTGTGGATGGCAGGCACAGAAATCTGAAGTCAAGTTTAAAGGCTTGACTGCTTCTGCTTGGATACTCTGCAGTAAGTTGTGAGTACAGAAGGGGCCTAGGTTTAAAAAAACAGCTATGAAAGACCTTTTCCTGAGATCTAGGAAAGCCCGTGCCATCGGAGTAGACAGTACAAGGAAAGATTATCTGGAAAAATGATTTGGTACAAGCTGGCTTCACAGAATCATGCCCTAGGGCTCTAAAGCAAAAGACTCTCCCAGCTTCAGTACCAAAGATTCTCCAAACAGGGCTGCTGCTTTTCTCCTCCCTTGTGTTGAGACCCACATGTCTTGTAAGTCTGGCTAGATGTATCTGATCTAGTGACAGGTAGCTGTCAGCCAGGAGTCTCTGTTAGAGCTGGCTATAACCGGTTCAGGGCAGTCTTGCCACTGCTATCACTGTGATTCAGCACTGAAGCCTGATTGGCTGGTGTTTGTATAAATGTACAGTGAGTGAGGTACAGTTTCTCCTCCTCATTTGTATGATTGCAGCAGAGCACTTCTCCCTCATGGATCACTGCCTTGTCGTGGCGAGGGGGCTTGCGTGGTTCGATGAGGCTGTGGGCTATGCCGTGGAGGGCCACCCAGGACGGACAGGCCACAGCAGAGAACTCAGACCAAGCGTGATCCCCCCTGGAGAAGGAAATGGCAACCCACTCCAGTATCTTTGCCAAGAAAACCCCATGGACAGTAACAAAAGGCTAAAAGATATGATGCCGGAAGATGAGCCCCCCAGGTCAGAAGGTGTCCAATATGCTACTGGGGAAGAGCAGAGGGCAAGTACGAGTAACCCCAGAAAGAGTGAAGCGGCTGGGCCAAAGCCGAAAGGACGCTCAGTTGTGGATGTGTCTGACGGTGAAAGGAAAGTTCGATGCTGCAAAGAACAATACTGCATAGGAACCTGGAATGTAAGGTCAATGAATCAAGGTAAGCTTGACGTGGTCAAAAATGAGATGGCAAGAATGAACATCGACATCTTGGGAATCCGTGAACTAAAGTGGACAGGAACGGGCGAATCTAACTCAGAAGACCATTATATCTACTACTGTGGCCAGGAATCCCGTAGAAAAAATGGTGTGGCCTTTATAGTCAACAAGAGAGTGAGAAAGGCAGTATTGGGATATAATCTCAAAAATGACAGAATGATTGTAAAGTACTGGGTTTCGGGCCTCATGACTCGGACGACGACATAAGAGAAGACGCGTTTATTTGTACTTCACACAAGACAAGAACGAACAGTAACGGCCGGAGGCCAACTATATACAGTTAGGGGGGGACGGCCCCATATTCCTATTGGCGGGTTTGAATCGCCCGCCAATGCTGCCATTGGTTCTCTACTGGCGAGCTCAGGAACCTAGTCCCTATTGTTCTCAGAGAGCGAAGCTTGGCTGTATTTCGCCAGCTCTGCCTTCTGATCCCAGGACACAACACCCCTCCCCCCATAGTTCGTCTCCTATCAGGTGACGTAGTCTTTTAAGTATGCCGGTGACCTCCGTTCCCTTAGTGATCGTCGGGGGGCCGGTACCGGACTGGCGGGGCCCCCATCGGGTGGTCCTCCCGCACAAGGAGCTTGGATCTCCGGTAATAGCTGTGGTGGTGACGGTGGCGGCTGTAACGGCGGCGGCGGCGGTTCAGCTGTCTCTGGGACCCCCTCCGGACTCCGTGGTCTTTCAGGCGCTGGCTCCGCTGGCGGTGCCTGCAGCCGATCGGATGCTGGGGCGGCCGCGGCGTTTCCCGGTAACGGGGCCTGGATCCCTGTGTCGGGGTCTTGCCGCCTCCGGAGCTGGTCCACGTGTTTACGGAGGACCCTGTCCCCATCTGCTAGGACCTCGTATGACACTGGCCCGGTGGGTTTTAGGATGCGCCCGGCCAACCACTGAGGCCCCGCCCCGTAATTCCGGAAGTAGACAGGTTCCCCCGGGAGGAAGTTTTGGGGCGCCTCCCGGGTTTCGACCAGCTTTCCCTCTGGGGCTCGGTCCAGGTGGAGCCTGTCTAACAAAGTCGTGGGGTGGCAGCCCATCAATAGTTCTGCGGGGCAATGCCCGGAGATGGGGTTTGGGGTGGTGCGGTGTGTTAGGAGGAAGCGGGCCAGCCAGAACTCCCAATCCCCCTCCGTTATGCGGCTCAGGGCTTCTTTGGCGGTGCGTACCGTTCTCTCCGCCTGTCCATTTGTTGCCGGGTGGAAGGGCGCTGATCGTATGTGCCTGATTAGGTTCCTTGCGAGGAACGCTTGAAACTCAGCAGATGTGAACGCTGCCCCGTTGTCCGACACGATTGTGTCTGGCAACCCATGCGTAGCGAATATTTTCCGCAGGGCCCTTATTGCCACTTTGGCAGAGGTGGTAGACACTGGGCTTATTTCCACCCACTTCGAGTAGGAGTCTACCGTCACCATGAACTGGAGCCCCTGAAACGGCCCGGCAAAATCTACGTGTAGGCGTGTCCACGGCTTGTGGGTAGACTCCCAGCTTTGGGTTGGCGCTCTCGGAGGATTGGGGCGGACTTCCTGACACCGTGTGCACCCTCGGACCCAGGTTTCAATTTCTGCGTCCATCCCGGGCCACCACACGTAGCTCCTTGCCAGAGCTTTCATTCGTACAATGCCAGGGTGGGCCTCGTGCAGCGTTTCTAGAACCCCTTGTCTCATGGGCCCCGGGATGACCACCCTGTCCCCCCATAGTAAGCACCCTTTCAAGGCGGATAACTCTTCCCTCCTGGCTTTGTATGCCGTGAACTCTGGCCCTGTCTGTTCCGCTGGCCATCTGTAAGAAAAAGCTGCATTTGATGTTTCTCACTGAAGTCATTGTTGTATGTTTCCTATCCCCGCTATGCGCTTGCGTAGGTATGCAGGCAGAAACGTGGGAGCTTCTTCCCTGCCGCTTCTCCTTATCACGGTGGCCTTGAATGTAGGCTTTGGGCTATTCTTGTGTAGATGAGAATTTTCCAGTCCTGGGAAGGCAAGGGGAGGGGGAGTAGTCTCCCGCTCATAAAGTATTTCTCCCGCCGGGAGTTCCCGCGCGAGTGCTCAAGTTCTATTTGCTAGGCGCTTCATTGCATCACACTATAAGTTAGCTTGCTTTGCTTTGCCCCCTATTCCTGACAATGACCTCTTACTGTGGGTTTATAACAAGATAATCCAATAAACCTTTCTTTGTGCAAGAATGACTGGATCTACTTGATTTTCAAAACCTGACAGAAATTGTCAGGAATCTTCATCATTCCCACTACCGTCAGTTTCTGCCGTCTACCAAGATGAGCGGAGCGAGTACGGGAGCCACGGGAGCAGCTGCGGCGGCTACTAGTCCAGGAGCCATGGGCGCAGCGACAGTATCAACTGCTCCAGGGGGTACGGGGACTGCAGCGGTGGACGGCCACTACAGGAGCCACAGGCGCAGCGGCGGCGGCCGCTACCTTAGGGGGCACGGTTCCTGTTACCACTGTGGCGACCGCAGTGGTCACCCTCCCGACCACCACTACTGTGCCGGTGACTACCACCACAGTTTTGATCGCACCAGCATCACAATCGGGAGCCGGAGTGTTGACCCCGCCAGTTCTAAGCACAGTGGGGATTCAGTACGCTCTCCCAGTCTATAGCCCGGCCGGGCACCTGCCGTCTCAAGGAGGAGTGCTTCCCCGAACCTATGTTCCCGGAGTCCCAACGCCATGGGATAAAGGGGTGACCTATCGTAGGTCACGCGATTGGTCAAAGAACCTGTTGGATACTACCCAGTCGACATGGACTTTGCCGGGGAGCCAAAGCCGAGACAATTTGATTGATCCCAGAGGCAGTTTTGGACTTCCCCAGGGGAGAGTACCTCGAGGTTCTCCCAGAACTGGGTCGGGGCCAGATACCGACGCTCGCATGGACTCTATTCAAGAGGACACCCGACGTCTGGTGAAGGACATGAGCAAACTAATGCAGTCCCTACCACAGATGATGGACCAAGCTATTCGGGCGCATCCGTTGACACAGCCTAGACCAGCACCAGCCCCGGCGCCACCGTTGATACCGGGACGACCACCTCCTCCTCCTCCGGGCCCGAGGCCAGGCCAACCAGCACCTCCGGGTCCAGGACCGGCTCAACCAGCACCTCCGGGTCCAGGACCGGGCCAGCCGGCACCAGCTCCGCCTCCACCAGTCGGGCCAGCACCAGCTCCAGGGCCAGGCCAACCAGGGCCACTCCAGCCGCCTGCTGCACCTCCGCCCCAACCACCGGCTCCGGTCCCTCTTATGCAGCCGATCCCGGTTATGGCTCAGGCCCCCCCAGTAATCCGACCTAAGGATATGCTTGAAATTACTTTTGATGGAGATCCAGAGACTGTGTCTTTTTTCATATTGCAGGTCGGAAAATTTATCCAAAGATGGGGCCATATTTTCCCAGATGAAGAACAGCAGGTGGAGTTTATCGCATCCAGATTCCGGGGGAGTGCGACAAGCTGGTATGTTGCTCTCCATGATCTGGAGGCCGCGGAGCTGGGGAATGTAGATGACTTCATGTGGGCTTTGAGAAATCGCTTCGAGGATTCGGGGGCAGCGGAAAAGGCAGAAGCTTTCCTTCGTACCTTCCGACAAGGTAAACTCTCAGTGCGAGAGTATTCCAGGGAGTTTCAAAGGCATGCGGTGAAAATTCGGGATTGGACTGATGCGGTTCTGGCCCAACAATATCGAATGGGTCTAGCAGTCGACATCCGCAATAACATCCTCAGCTCTCAGCAGCCTCGTACCCTCCAAGGTTGGATGGAGGAAGCCGAAAAGGCCGAGAGTCGACTACGCATGATGAAACTGGACTCATCGTTCGGTTACCACCGTCCGAGTTCGACGGCGGGCCAAGCCAAGTCCAAACCGGCAACCACCCCAGGTGGAATGAGGGATCAGCGTATGCGGCAGGGTCTCTGCCTGCGGTGTGGGGAAAAGGGACACTTCGCAGCTGCTTGCCCAAAAGGGGACCCTAATCGGGCCCTACAACAAGAAGAACCCAGAAGATGGATGAACCCCACCCCGAAGAAAGGCACAGCAAAACCACGCAACCCACGGGCCCTTTTCGCGGGGCCGGACCAACTGGATAACTTCTTGCTGGAGGAAGAGAATGAGGTGCAGGGAAATGAGATGGTCCTGTTTGTGAATGGCGTTACACAACAGGACCCAACACCTGAGGCGCCTAAATTGGTGAGCAATTACCCCTCTCTCTTCTTTGTGACTGTCCTAGTAATGAACCCAGCAATGATGACCCACATTCGGGTTCGAGCCCTCATTGACTCGGGGTGTGGGAGGGACCTCATAAACCCGTCTATGGTGGTAGGGCTGGAGGCAGCCGTGGTCAACTTGAAAGACCCGATAACTTTTACACAGATGGATGGGTCTCCAATGAAAGAGCCATGCCGATTTGAGACTGTCCCGCTAAGAATAGGCATCGGTGCCCACTGGGAGCTGCGTTCATTTGTGATAGCTCCTCAAGCCCAATTTCCCTTAGTATTGGGTAGTCCTTGGTTGCATGGACACAATCCTTACATTCTATGGGAAGAGGGGGATGTTCAATTTATCTCACCGAAATGTGCCGAACACAAATGGGACCCAGGGTGGGGGAACCTTCCCTGCAATGAACCTCCACGCGCTTGCCTAGCAATGGAGGACCTGAACCGCATCCCTAGGGATTACCAGTATTTGACTAGGGTTTTGAGGAGGAGGAGGCGGATGAACTACCCCCCACCGCAACTCTGACTGTGCTATTGAAATTCTTCCGGGGCAGAAATTGCCAAAAGGGAAAATTTATGCCATGAGTCCTGGTGAGAAGCAAGAACTGCGCCGCTTTATTGATAAAAATCTGGCTCGGGGTTTTATCAGGCCAGCGTCATCCCCGTTCGCAGCACCGGTATTGTTCTGTAAAAAGAAAGATGGGGGGCTCAGACTCTGCACGGATTACCGGGGTCTTAACGCAGTGTCTGCAACCAATGCCTACCCAATGCCCCTCATCAAAGACTTATTGGCAGAGGTGGCAAAAGGGAAAGTGTTCTCTAAACTGGATTTGAGAGATGCCTATTTTCGAGTTCGCATCAGAGAAGGGGATGAGTACAAAACGGCATTTAATACCCCGCTGGGGCAATTTGAATATCGGGTGATGCCATTCGGTTTACAAGGGGCACCAGGGGTCTTCATGAACTTAATCAATGAGGTCCTACACCCTACTTATTCAAGGGGGTGGTCGTTTACTTGGATGATATCTTGGTCTATACCCCAGACCTAAAATCCCACACCATACTCATGCGAAAAGTACTGGAAAGGCTTTTAGACAACAAACTATTCGTGAAACTGTCAAAGTGTGAATTTCATCAGGAATGTATTGACTTTCTGGGGTACCGCATATCCTCTGAGGGGTTGGAAATGGACCCAAAGAAGGTCCAGGATGTTGTAATGTGGGAGCCCCCAAAAACCAGACGACAGCTCCAAAGTTTTCTCGGTTTCGCCAACTTTTACCGTCAATTCTTACCCCATTTTGCCCAAGTTGCCCTTCCCCTTACCGAACTTCTAAAGACTAAGGGGAAGGGATCCAAGGCTTCAATGCCGGGGGCCCCTTTGAACTGGACGCCTCAGTGTCAATATGCATTTGATCAATTAAAACAGCTGTTCACGTCTGAGCCAATACTAGCACACCCAGATGAGACAAAGAAATTTGTGGTCCAGGTTGACGCATCAGATACTGCTATGGGTGGGGTGATTTTACAAAGAAAACGCTCAGGGACAGCTGCAACCCCTAGCTTATGTATCAAGAAAGTTCAATGATACCGAAAGGTTCTGGCCTATTTGGGATAAGGAAGCTGCATCTATACGTTTAGCATTAATCACATGGAGGCATTGGTTAGAGGGTTCCCAAGTACCGTTTGAAATATGGACTGATCATAAAAACCTTGAGGTACTACGGAAACCCCGGAATTTAAATGCTAAACAATTTAGGTGGGCTGAGTTCTTCTCCAAGTTTCAATTTACTCTTCACCACTTTCCAGGGAAGGCTAATCACCTGGCGGATGCTCTTTCCCGTCTTCCCCAACATTTCAGTAAGAGGGTGGAGGTACAAGAGTCTATGTTTACCCCAGAACAACTGGTTGGTGCAGTTGTAACCCGCAAGGCCAAACGAATCTCAGAGAATCTTATCCAAACCTTACCCTGGGAGAAACAATTTCTCACTGACATCACCCCGCAAGAAACAAGTGAGTTGCGAGGCAGGGATGATGTGAGATGTGATCCAAACGGTTGCTGGTTTAAGGGGAATAAAATGTTTGTTCCTGCAGCCACTCGATCCCAAATGTTGCAAACAGTTCATGACTCAAAATCTGCAGGGCACTTCGGATATGTGAAATCCTTAAAACTTCTGCAGCGTGGGTTCTGGTGGCCCCGAATGAAACAGGAGTTATCACTCTATATACAGTCATGCCCAACATGCAACCGTTGTAAAAACCGACCGGGGAAACCTCCAGGTCTCCTACAGCCTCTCCCCACCCCGACCCGACCCTGGGAAGTAATTTCGATGGACTTTATCACTGATCTTCCCCCTTCTAGACAGATGACGGTCATTTGGGTGGTGGTAGACTTGTTCTCAAAGCAAGCGCATTTTATACCATTCCCCGGTCTGCCAACTGCCAGGGCCTTGGCTAAGGCATTTCTTCAACACATTGCCAGACTACATACATTACCACTGAAAATAATATCCGATAGGGGAAGTCAATTTGTTTCTAAATTGTGGTCGGAGTTAATGACCCTCATGGGTATTGAACGTGCTCTCAGTACTGCCTATCACCCTGAAACTGATGGGCAAACGGAGAGAGTAAACCAGACATTGGAGCAATACCTGAGATGTTTTTCTAATTATCAACAAGACAATTGGGTTGATTTACTGCCATTAGCAGAGTTTGCTTACAACAATTCATGGCACGCTTCCACGAAGATGTCACCATTCAAAGCGGCCATGGGTTATGACAGCCCCCCTCTCCCCTTTTTGCAACCGGGGGAAGGGGTGGGGAAAGCTTCAGTATGGTGTAAAACTTTTCGCGAGTCTTGGCCCCTAATTATTGAGACTTTGAATGAAGCCAAGGCACAGTACAAGAAACAAGCAGATAAAAAAAGGGCAGGGGGATGGAATCTAAAACCAGGGGACTCCGTCTATCTATCTACGAAAAACTTAAAGTTGCAGCAACAGTCCAGAAAACTGGCTTGGAAATTTGTTGGTCCTTTCAAGGTGTTACGATGTATAAATCCAGTGACTGTTCAGCTAGATCTGCCTAAGTCTCTTAAAGCTATACATCCAATTTTCCATTACAGCCTCCTCAAACCTGCGTTACCCCTGACTAAATGGCAAACTACGATGCCGGAGCCTCCCCCCTCTGATGATTGATGATGAGGAACACTACGAGATTGCGGATATCCTTGACTCTAAGATTTTACGTGGACAACTTCTGTACCTGGTCCAATGGGTACATTTCGGGCCCCAACATAAAGAGTGGGTGAAAGTTTCGGATATCAATGCACCTGATCACTTGCGAAACTTTCACAATCGATACCCTCATAAACCCGGGGGGCCCACGTTCTCTCCTTCCTAAGTGGCGGGTGGGTGGTGTTTTGGGAAGGGCAGAATGTAAGAAAAAGCTGCATTTGATGTTTCTCACTGAAGTCATTGTTGTATGTTTCCTATCCCCGCTATGCGCTTGCGTAGGTATGCAGGCAGAAACGTGGGAGCTTCTTCCCTGCCGCTTCTCCTTATCACGGTGGCCTTGAATGTAGGCTTTGGGCTATTCTTGTGTAGATGAGAATTTTCCAGTCCTGGGAAGGCAAGGGGAGGGGGGGAGTAGTCTCCCGCTCATAAAGTATTTCTCCCGCCGGGAGTTCCCGCGCGAGTGCTCAAGTTCTATTTGCTAGGCGCTTCATTGCATCACACTATAAGTTAGCTTGCTTTGCTTTGCCCCCTATTCCTGACAATGACCTCTTACTGTGGGTTTATAACAAGATAATCCAATAAACCTTTCTTTGTGCAAGAATGACTGGATCTACTTGATTTTCAAAACCTGACACCATCCCCTCACCACCCAGTTTAGGACCCGGGAGAGAATGGGATCTCGGGACGTGCGGGCGGCGACGTCTGCAGCCTGAAGGGGGGGTTGGGCAGCTCCTCCATTAACAATACTGCGGGAGCTGGGGCCGGATCTTCCCCTGTATGCGGCAGCGGCAGGCGGCTCAAGGCATCGGCATGACCCAGTGCCTTGCCCGGCCGATGCTCCAACCGGTACTGGTAGCCCGCCAAAAACAAGGACCAGCGCAACACCCGGGGCGACAGTACCTGCGGCATTTGTTTGTCCGCCGCGAACAGTCCCAGGAGCGGCTTATGATCGGTTACGAGCGTGAAGGGCCACCCGTACACAAAGTTGTGAAACTTTTTAAACCCCGCCACCAGTGCCAAGCCCTCCCGGTCGATTTGCGCATAGTTCCGCCTCCGCGGGGGACAGCGTGCGGGAGTAGTAAGCCACCGGGACTTCCCTCCCATCTGGTAGCTTGTGGGCCAAGACCGCCCCGACCCCATACGGCGATGCGTCGCATGTGAGGATTACCGGGAGCTTTTCATCAAAGTGGGCGAGTACAGCGTTAGAAATCAAGAGTACTTTAACCCCCGAAACGCCGCCTCCTCCCTCGCTCCCCATGCCCAAGGTGTCGCCTTATCCAGCAGCCTGTGCAGGGGTTCGGCCACGGCGGCTTTGTGTGGGAGAAAGGCGTGGTAAAAGTTCAGGAGGCCTAAGAACGCCTGGAGCTCCGCCTTGGACTTCGGGGTGGGGGCCTCCACGATGGCCTTCACCTTGTCCCTCGCCGGATGCAGGCCTGTTGCGTCTACCTGGTACCCCAAGAACTCCACCTCCGGCACCCCGAGGAGGCACTTTTCCCGCTTCACTTTCAGCCCTGCAGCTTGGAAGCGTCCCAGTACAGTTCGGAGGCGGGCGGCGAAGCTTTCAGGGGTGGTCGCGGCGATGAGGACGTCGTCGAAGAACGGCGTCACTCCAGGGATCCCTTTTAACAAATCGTCCATGAGATTTTGGAAGATCCCTGGGGCCACACTGACCCCGAACTGCAGCTGCTTCACCCTGAAGGCCCCCCGGTGGGTCACTATGGTTTGCGCCTCGGCAGTGGCCTCATCCACCGGGAGTTGCTGGTACGCCTGCGCGAGATCCAGCTTTCCAAATATGCGCGCCCCCGCCAGTGTGGCTAAGACGTGGCTGACCACGGGTACGGGGTATGCGTGCGCCTGAAGTGCCTGGTTAATGGTGCACTTGTAATCTGCGCAGATGCGGATTTCCCCATTTGGCTTTACGGGTGTCACAATCGGGGTCTCCCATTGAGCGTTCGGGACGGGCTCTAGGACTCCCTGGGCCACTAACCGGTCCAGTTCGGCCTCTATTTTAGGGCGGAGGGCCAGGGGCACGGTGCGGAAGCGCCGTCGGATGGGCGTCACTTTGGGGACTAAGTGGAGCGACACCGGGGGCCCTTTATAACACCCCAGTTTCCCGTCAAAGACCTCAGGGTATTCCTTGCACACTGCCCCCCAGTCACGCATCCCGCACTTATTCACTCCCCCAATCGTGATGCCTAGGGCCTCGAACCACGCCCGCCCCAGGAGACTCACGAGATTTCCCTCCACCACCACCAAGTCCAAGTTCCCCTCAAAGTCTCGGTACTGCACTCGGAAAGTGCCGACTCCCCGGATGGGGACAGGGTTCTTTTGAAAGTCCACCAAGCTTAATGGCGATGGACGTAGAGGGGGTCCCCCTGCCGGGCAAAGTTTATTTAAAGTGTCCATGGAAATGATGGATGCCGCCGATCCCGAGTCCACCTCCATGCAACAGGGGGACCCCTCGATCCGCACGGTTACTTGGATCTTCGGGGTAGAGGAGAGATTGGGGTTGGGGAGGCGAAGTACCTGCAGCGGTTGATCAGTGAGATGGTACAGTTCGGCGACCTCTTCCATCGTCTCGTAGGCGGTGGACGGTGCGCGGTGCGGTGGGACCGACGATCTCGAATTCCGGGGGCCCTTGGACCGGCAGACCCGTGCGAGGTATCCCTGCTTCCCGCACCCGTGACAGACAGCATCCCGGAACTTGCAGGATTTCCTTCCGTGGCCTTCCCCGCAGCTGGCACAGACGGTCCGGTTGCCGGAAGGCTTGGCTGGCTCCCTGTTGGCCTGCTGGAACGGCGCCGGACGGCGGTGTTGGGGTCTGAGGGCGAAGACCTCTTCGGTATCTGAGTTCCCGGGGCTGGGACTCCTCCCGACCACATGGGCGACCGCGGCCGGGCGTTCCCCTTCAGCGGCCTCGTGGGCTGTTGCGGCGTTGATGGCCTCGTCCAGGGAGAGCCTCCGGTAGCCAATCAACTTGCGCCACAGCTTGGAGTCCGCCAGGCCCCACACGAACTGCGTCAGCAAGTTGTCTTCCACCTTCGGGAACCCGCAGTCCACCGCGAGCGCCCTCAGCGCGGCCAGGAAGGTGGCAACGGATTCCCCTTGGGCCTGGACTCGCCTCTGGAACTCCATCCTCTTGGCCAGGAAGGTCGGCCGGGGGCTGAAGTACGCGTTGAGGACGTCCAGGATCTCCCCAAACGAGCTTTCCAAGGCCGTGCGGGGCACCAAGAGGCTCTTGGCGAGGCGGACGGTTTGGGTGCCGCACGCGTTCAGCAGGAGCGATCGTTTCTTGTCTGGGTGGCGGATCTCGTTGAGCTCCAAATAACTGATGAGCTGGTCGACCCATGCGTCCCAGGTTTCTGGCTGCGACGGATCGAAGCGCTCGAGTGTTACATGAGAGGCGGCCATGGCTCTGTCTGGGAAGGCGTGTGCTGGGGCGAGCGGTGCAGTGCTGCTCTCGGGGTCAGCGATGCGATGCTCGGCGAGCGGTGCGGTGCTGCTCTCGGGGTCAGTGATGCGATGCTCGGCGGTGTCCTTTTCGTCGCTCATGGAGTCACGGAAGGCGTTGAAATCCCATCTTCGTCGCCACTGTAAAGTACTGGGTTTCGGGCCTCATGACTCGGACGACGACATAAGAGAAGACGCGTTTATTCATAATTCACACAAGACAAGAACAAACAGTAACGGCCGGAGGCCAACTATATACAGTTAGGGGGGGACGGCCCCATATTCCTATTGGCGGGTTTGAATCGCCCGCCAATGCTGCCATTGGTTCTCTACTGGCGAGCTCAGGAACCTAGTCCCTATTGTTCTCAGAGAGCGAAGCTTGGCTGTATTTCGCCAGCTCTGCCTTCTGATCCCAGGACACAACAATGATCTCGGTCCGAATCCAAGGCAAACCATTCAATATCACAGTAATCCAAGTCTATGCCCCAACCACTGCTGCAGAAGAGGCTGAAGTGGACCAGTTCTATGAAGACCTACAACAGCTCATAGAACTAATACCAAAAAATGATGTCCTCATCATCATAGGGGACTGGAATGCTAAAGTAGGAAATCAAAAGGTAACCGGAATAACAGACAAGTTTGGCCTTGGAGAACAAAATGAAGCAGGGCAAAGGCTAACAGAGTTTTGTCAAGAGAACACACTGGTCATAGCGAACACCCTTTTCCAACAACCTAAGAGGCGTCTCTACACATGGACATTACCAGATGGGCAACACCAAAATCAGATTGACTATATAATTTGCAGTCAAAGATGGAGAAGCTCTATCCAGTCAGTAAAAACAAGACCTGGGGCTGACTGTGGCTCAGATCATGAGCTACTCATTGCAAAATTCAGACTTAAATTGAAGAAAGTTGGGAAAACCACAAGGCCATTCAGATTTGACCTAGATTGCATCCCCGATGAATATATAGTAGAGGTGAAGAATAGGTTTAAGGGACTAGATCTGATAGACAGAGTGCCTGAAGAACTATGGACAGAGGTCCGTGACATTGTAAAGGAGGCAGCAATCACCGCCATCCCAAAGAAAAAGAAATGCAAAAAAAGCAAAGTGGCTGTCTGATGAGGCTTTACACATAGCAGAGGAAAGAAGGAAAGCTAAAGGCAACGGGGAAAAGGAAAGATTTGCCCAACTGAATGCAGATTTCCAGAGAACAGCAAGGAGAGATAAGGAGGCTTTCCTGAATGAACAATGCAAAGTAATAGAGGAAAACAATAGATTGGGAAGGACTAGAGATCTCTTCAAGAAAATTGGAGAAATCAAGGGAATGTTCCATGCAAAGCTGGCCATGATAAAGAACAAAAACGGTAGGGACCTAACAGAAGCAGAAGAGATTAGGAAAAGATGGCAAGAATACACAGAAGAACTATACAAGAAGGACCTCAATGTCCTTGACAACCACGATGGTATAATCACTGACCTCAAGCCAGACATCCTGGAAAGCGAAGTCAAATGGGCCTTAGAAAGCATTACTAACAACAAAGCTAGTGGAGGTGATGGTATCCCAGCTGAGTTATTCAAAGTCTTAAAAGAAGATGCTGTTAAAGTGCTGCACTCAATTTGCCAACAAATTTGGAAAACACAACAGTGGCCACAGGATTGGAAAAGGTCAGTGTACATTCCAATCCCAAAGAAGGGCAATGTCAAGGAATGTTCAAACTATCGCACAATTGCACTCATTTCACACGCTAGCAAGGTCATGCTCAAAATCCTACAAGCTAGGCTACAACAGTATGTGGATAGAGAATTGCCAGAAGTACAAGCTGGGTTTCGAAGAGGTAGAGGAACTAGAGATCGAATTGCCAACATTCGCTGGATTATGGAGAAAGCAAGAGAGTACCAGAAAAACATCTACTTCTGCTTCATTGACTATGCTAAAGCCTTTGATTGTGTGGATCACAATAAATTATGGCAGGTTCTTAAAGAGATGGGAGTACCGGACCACCTCACATGTCTCCTGAGAAACCTGTATAAGGGTCAAGAAGCAACAGTTAGAACCGGATATGGAACAACTGATTGGTTTAGCATAGGAAAAGGAGTATGACAAGGATGTATATTGTCACCTTGCTTATTTAATTTATATGCGGAGTACATCATGCAAAATGCTGGCCTGGATGAATCACAAGCTGGAGTTAAGATTGCTGGGGAAAAGATCAATAACCTCAGATATGCAGACGATACCACTCTGATGGCAGAAAGTGAAGAGGACTTAAAGAGCCTCTTGTTCAGGGTGAAAGAGGAGAGCACAAAAGTGGGCTTGAAGCTCAACATCAAAAAAACTAAGATCATGGCATCTGGGCCCATCACTCCTTGGCAAATAGAAGGGGAAGTCGTAGAAGTAGTGACAGACTTCACGTTCCTAGGATCGCAGATCACTGCAGATGGTGACTGCAGCCATGAAATTAAAAGACGCCTGCTCCTTGGGAGGAAAGCGATGGCAAACCTAAAAAGCATGATAAAAAGCAGAGACATCACCTTGCTAACAAAAGTCCGCATGGTCAAAGCAATGGTATTCCCCGTAGTAATGTATGGCTGCGAGAGTTGGACTATAAGGAAGGCCGAGCGCCGAAGAATAGATTCTTTTGAACTATGGTGCTGGAGAAGACTCTTGAGAGTCCCTTGGACTGCAAAGAGATCAAATCAATCCTAAAAGAAATCAACCCTGTTTGTTCCTTGGAAGACCAGATCCTGAAGCTGAAGCTCAAATACTTTGGCCACCAAATGAGAAGGGAGCATTCACTGGAGAAGACCCTGATGCTGGGAAAGATTGAAGGTCAAAGAAGAAGGGGACAGCAAAGGATGAGATGGTTAGACAGTGTCATCGATGCAACGGACATGAAATTGAGCAAACTTCAGCGGACAGCGGAAGACAGGAGGGCCTGGCATAATCTGGTCCATGGGGTCGCGAAGAGTCGGACTCGACTGTGCGACTGAACAACAACAAAGCAGAGCACTTTGACACTCTGTTTGATGGTGGCTGTGGTGTGTAAATAAATGTATAGTTTGCACCTAGCTGAAGCCTCCAGTATTTATTTGGATACTCCCACTCTCTTCTTGCCCACTCCGTGCCTGCCACTTTCGCTGTTCGAACCCGCAACACCTTGGTATCTGTGCAGGAATGCTGTAACAGCCACAATCTGCATCTTTGATGATGAGCCATCTTGCTGTACAAATCTGAAAGCACATGGTGTAGCCACTTCAGAGATACTAAACCTGTCTGGCTCTGGTCAGTAACTGAGTCAATGACCTCTCAGGAACCCAATATAATCTTGAGTTCCATAAGGGGGAAAAGGTGGACTATATTGATGCAAGAAATGAATCTGGCAAAATGCTTTGCACAGCTCTAAAATTAAATATGCTTCCACCAACCAAAAATCAATTGGACAAGTGGGGACCCACAAGAAACTTGCAGGAGTGGCTATTCCATTTTCCCCACCTCTGCTTCTTCCCCTCTCCCCCTACTTCTCTCACATTCTTTCTCCTTCCTGCCACCCCTTTTCTTACTCTCTCTTTCTCTCCCTTTCATACCTGTCCCTTCCTTTCTGCCCCCATCCCATCACTATTTCTGCCCCTGTCACTCTCCCGGCCTCCCACCAACTTCCCCCCCACAGCAGTAGTGGCAGCAGCTGCTCTCCAAGAATCACAATGGATTGCCCAAATACAGAGATCAGTACCTTGTAGGGTTGCCAGCTCCATGTTGGCAAATTCCTGGAGATTTGGAGGTGGAGCCTTGGGAGGATGAGGTTTGAGCTTGGAAGTGACCTCAGCAGGGTATAACACCTTAAACTCCACCCTTCAAAGCAGCCATTTTCTCTAGGGGAACTGATCTCTGTCAGCTGGAGATCAGTTGTAATTCCTGGAGATCTCCAGCCCTCACCTGAAGGTTGACAACATTAGTTCCGCTGGAGGAAATGACTGCTTTGGAGGTTGGAGTCTATGGCATTATATCTGTCTGAAGTCCTTCCCTGCCTCAGTCCTCCCCATCCCCAGGCTCCACCCCTCAAATATCCAGGAATTTCCCAACATGGAGTTGGTATCCCTATCTCCTTCCCAGTCAACAGCCAACCTACCTCTGTCTTCAGCTTTCCATCTCCTTTCCCCCAGCAGCTATGGTCTTTCTCCACAGTGGGGACTAAAGCAGTTGACATTATTCTCTCCTCCTTTTTATCCACACAACAACCCTTTGAAGTAGGTTAGGCTGAAAGTATATGACTGGTCCAAAATCACCCATTGAGTTTCCACAGCAAGATGGGGATCTAAACCTGGGTATCGCAAACCATACACTGAAGCTCTGACCATTATACTACACTGGCTTTCGTAGGGTGGCTGCTGTTGAACTGTAGGAAGCAGCCAGGCCTAGTTGATTCAAGCAAGTCAGATGGTATCAAGTCACCCAGAGGGTGCTGCTAGGCCTAGGTTTGCCAGCCTCCAGGTGGGGCCTGAAGATCCCCCAGAATTACAAACTGAACTCCAGACAACAGAGATCTGTCTCCCTGGACAAAATGGGTGGACTCTGTGACATTATATCCAGCTAAGGCCTCTCCTCTCCTCTCCCCTCCCCAAACTCTGCACTGTTCACCACAGAATCTCCAGGATCTTCCCAACCTGGAGCAGGCAAAAACTCCAAACAGCCATTCGTACTGCAGGAAGACTCCGTTCCAATCTGATCACTCCACTTCTGCTTTTTGCTTCCTCTCCTTTCTGTCTCTCTGTCTATCTCTCACTGTTGATGCAGTAGGGCCTACAGTAGATCCTTGCAGTGGCCATTTCAAAAGATATTGGGGGGGAATTCAACACTTCCTGAGCTTTTTTTTTTTTTTAACTTTTTGGATTTTGCTGCAGTATCACAGAGTCCCCTGAGTCTGTAGAAAAACCTGTTGGGAGAGAGTGAGCCCACATCTGTGGAAATAAGTATCTGCACTCAGAGGAGACTCTTGGCTATTAGTATATAGATAAGTAATGCCACATTATCTGCTTATAAATCACCCCATAGTTCAGATAATTAAGGCAAAAGACAATGAAATTAAGATATGAAACTGCCTTAACTACTTGCTAGTTATTTTAGCAACACAACGGTGGCATTTCAGAATTATGACGTAAGAAGCTGATTTGCTTTTGCTGCTGGTCAGCAGCTATCCCAGGCAGCCCTACAACAGTTGCAGAAATTAGACAATTTCACCATGCCCAGACAGAGGCCATCCAAGCTTTCCTGTGCACAGTGCAAAATCATGTATGTTACTGTGAACTGATGTATACTGAACATGTGGTTAATACAGACCCAAAATCTCAACATTATTTATTTTGGGATACAATGTATCAACCTGCTTGTTTGGTTATCACAGCTTTGTTAGGGTATGGATTGGATCCAATGGTAGATTTCCACAAACGTCTCTTTTCCACTGTAGAACTCCACCTTGTCCCTTATGATGTTCCTAGGGGTCCCCTGACACACATACACACCCACTCCAGAGCAGATTTCAAGGAACATTTCAAGCTGCAGCAGGACAGGGAAGGTGAGAAAGTCCAAGTCTGGTAATGGAAATCTGTTCTGCCAGTAGAAATCACTTTTAGATCCTATCTCCTGACATTCTTGGAGATTTAGAATTCGGGGAGAGAAATATGTGATGTGTTTCTGTGTGTTATGTCTGGACATGTGCAATCTTCCATTCAGGCTTAACTGCTGCTGGTGCTAGTAGCCAGCATAAGGAAGCATGCCTGGACTTATCTGGTAGGCCACCTAGATGGAGCATGGGGAGGCATGTCTGGGCAGGCCACCTAGTTGGAGCTTGAAGCCCCAGAACAAAGGCAGGCAGGATCCTGCACCCTGCCTGCGGATTGGCCCCTGAGGGCAGCCAGCCAATCTGGAGCCTGGAGGCCATTTGAACTCACCAATTGCATGGGGGCTGGGAGTGCTTAGGAGTATATAGTTGAGGCAGTTGCCCAATGTAAAGCATTCCTGTTGAGATGCAATAAACTGCTGCTTGTTGAAATCACTATGTCTTCACCTCTGCCATGTTAAACCCACTATTTAACACTGGTGATGAGGATGGGATCTTCCTAGCATGGCTAGAGCCCAAAGAAGCTAAATCATCTCTGGGGAACCGTCGCTCAAGACGAAGAGCACTGCTGCGAGCTTCTACAAGCCATTTCATGGACGAAGAAACATGGCCACTCAAGGCCATCTCAAAGAGTAGTGTGGAATAGTAGGGTGGAAATGGTCTTGAAAATGAAGCATTTCCTGCACAACATTGGTAGTCATGGATTTTCAGAATGAAGTGTATCTTATTAACACTTAAACTGTCCTTTGAATAAGGATTCCAGAGAAAGATTTCTTTCTGGCCTCATTAGCAGAATCACTAGGTTAACTGATTTTGACAATCTATTTATTATCTGACTTTTACCATCATTTTTTCTGTAGAGGGTGGGAAAAATCAGACTTAAAGATAATGCAGTCTACGGCATTTCCTGTGCTGCGTTTAGATGTAGAAGATTTCCCTATTCTGGCATGCTGGTTAAATTATGCCTATGTGTATATCAGTTCCTTGACTTCCTTTTTTAATACACACAACTGTTAATAATGCTTTGCAATGAGTTCTAGTTTTGAGCATACAAAAAAAAAATGAACAGAACCAACACAGGATCACAAGACTTGCTGGACCAGATGAAAGGTTAATCTAATCCAGCACTCTGTTCCCTGTAGTGGCCAACCAGCTGCCCCCAAAAGACTAACAAGCAGGGCATGAAGGGCCAAACCTCCCCTGTTTTGTGACACCTCCCCCAGCAACTGGTATTCAGGGGAATACTGCCTCGGCGCATGGAAGCTCCACTGAACTGGCCATCATGGAGAACAGCCGCTGATGGACCTCTTCTCCATGAATTTATCTCATCCCTCTTTAAAGCCATCTAAGCTAAAGGCCGTCATGATATCCTGTGGCAGTGGGTTCCAGCAGTTAATTATGCATGGCATGAAGAGGTATTCTCATTTGCCTGCCTTCAATTAGCTATCCAATGGATGCTTCTGCATTCGAGTGTTTCAGAAGAGGGAGGAAAAAAGTTGTCTCTACTATCACATTCCCCATGCTATGCATCATTTTTAAAACCTCTGTCATGTACCTCGTCATCTTTTTTCTTCTAAGCTCGCAAAAGCCACTTTACAAGAAGAACAGGAATTTTTAATTGACTCATCCTTTTCTGCTGACATTTGGATCACTGAAGACCAAGCATCCAAATTAGTTTATGTCTGTACATCACGTTTCTAAAATAGGCACTGAATATAATCAGATTTTAAAAGCCACTTTGTTCTTTTCATTTTGAGTTTTTTGGTTTTTAAGATCACCTAATGTTTGCCTGTTAGCCTGAAGGCTAAAGCAGGGCTTTGCTCTTTTAATTAAAACTAAAATTCCCACAATTATATCCACCATCCCAGGGCCATAAAAGCTGACACTTGCAGCTCATCTATTTAACAGTCCCAGTGACCACAAAGTGTTCCTCTGTTTAACATGCTGCTTTATTAGCAGCTTCACATAGATGATTTTCTAAATGACGGAGCTCTGTGGGAGTGGATTCCTCCTTCAGAAAATAGGTTCAGTGTATTGGAGCCCTCAGAAGACCTGGATCCCTCTAATTCCCTGCAATTTCCATTCCTGAATAATGAGGTTTTTGCTGAGAGTGTGGGAGAGACTGCTACTTCCCACCAGGAACCTACTCTGAATTCAAGTCCTTTAAATTCTAAGGCTTTAAGAGAAAACAGAGAAACCTCAAAAGCAGACTTAATCAAATTGATTAGTGATCAGTGTCTTCTAACAGCTGAGACAGTCATAGCCATCTTTCAGCAACTAAATATGATATCAGCCAACCTGGCCAGTCCAGAAAATTTACTTAAGAGAAATTTGGAAGGAGGCATTCTACATGTAGCAGTGCTAGGCTTCCCAAATACTTATCTTGTGGTGGCAGGGGACGGATACGTTCTGGCAGGACCATCCCCAGGGGAAGGGAAGATGCACCACACTATGCTGTTGCCAGGAAGTGATGCTAGGCGATGCTCTGGCAATGTGGCTGGAAACTCGATGGTACCATCAAGTTTTCAGCCCCATTGCCACAGCGTCGCCTGGCATCACTTCCTGGTGATGGCATGGTGTGTTACAGGGAGGAATGGTCCGGCCAGGGAGCATGTTTTCCCCGCTCCCCTGCGGTAAGTACTTGGGAACCCTAAGCAGTGCCAGAACACTCACCCAAAGGAAAGGTTGGTTCTAAACTACTGCAAAAGAGAGACTTTGATGCTGCTTCTTGCCATCCTTCAATTCTGAATGATGAAGCTGCAGAGCAGCCCTCTTTTAAGGATTTTCTGAAATGGAAAAGTTCTCAGGTTGCCCTGGAAATTGCTCAGATTGCAGTAAATGCAAGCCGCTGGGACAGCAGACAAGAAGTGATTTTCTCATTATGCCGTTTATTGAGGTTGGAAGTCGATGAGGTTGATTTAGAACAAATTGAAAGACTTCCTAATCATTCTTCAAGTAGAAGACTGGTTCTTCTATTTCAGCAACCCACTATCCCATGGATGCTGCTTAAGATGAGAGGCTTCTTAGGTACATTTGGCATTTGTACAATTAGAGTCTTCCAGGACACAAGAAAGAGCCCTCTCCTCTTGTGTGGTGGTGGCTGTGTTCCATTTGATAGGGGCTTGCAGGAAATCCAGAGGCAACAGCATATGGACAAAGTGATGGTGTCTTCTATGGATAGCAGTGGGAAATCAACATTATGCTCCAAATCTCCTACCAATCTGGTTAATAAATTGAAACAAACCCTGTGTGGAACATTAAAGAGGGCTGAACCCCTGAAGGACTTAGTCAACCTCGGTTTACTGAAGGCTACCACTCCAATGGATACTTGATCTCCTCCCCAATGCTGTAATACCCAAGAAAATGTTATCCAACAGCCTGAGACCTCTAAGTTTTTGAATAACTCTTTTACTACTTTGGACCTTTCCTTGTCATCTAAGGTTATCCAACAAGGGCTTGATATGCAGTTGCCCCCAAAGACTTGCAAGATCTCCGAAGGAGGGGCTTCTATCAGTTTAACCTCATGAAATTCAGAAGACATGGCTCCTAGGCCAACTGAGCAGGAAACTAAAAAAATCTCCTGGTGAACAGGTCCTCAAGCATGACGGAATCAATCCACAGGGACTCAGAAAGAGACTGCTGCCCTTGAACTTCTATCCTGGAATGTGGCCGGGTGGACAAGATGCATCTCTCAGTACCCGGATATTCTTTTCTTCCGCCAGAACTATGATATTATTCTTGTACAGGAGACTTGGTCAGATGCTGATTTAGTTTTAGAAGGTTTTAATTCTTTTAGAGTTAATGCAGTACCAGGGTGTGGGCCGGGGCGACCGAAAGGAGGGGTTAGGTATTTTAATATTGACATCTTTAAAAGCAAAATGTATAGCAAAATCTCCTTTGGGGCAATTGACGATGGCTGTGAATTTATCTTGGGGAAGAAAAAATCTGATAATTATAAACAGCTATTTACACACAACCCCCAGTAAAAAATCTGAGATGGAAGAAACTTGGATGTCCCTAGAAAATTATGTAGGGTCCTTAATACTGGAGCATCCTGAGGCCATGTTTCTTTTAGATGGTGACTTGAATGAACGTTTGGGATCAGACGATGCTTTTCTCGCAACCAAATTTAAGCTGCAGATCAGCTTCTCAGGTGAATCTTTGGAGTTTTTGAGTCAAGGGAGAGTGTTTAAAGATCAGCAAGCAAACTATGCAGGGGCTTGCCTTTTTAAGTTTGCCTTTAGGTTAGGACTCTTTATTTTAAATGGGTCTACTGTCAATGATTCCCCTGGTGAATTCATTTTCATGGCAGGTGCCAAAGTGAGTACAATTGACTACATTTTGACTTGTAGAACTCTAGTTTCCCTGATGGAGAAATTTCAAGTACTTCCATACTTGGAGGGTGACCATTTCCCGTTATTTTTACGGGTCTTCTTAGATCCTGAGGACCCTCATCTGACCTCCACATACTCTGTCATGGTTCAACCTATGGAAAAGTTTAGCTGCCGAGTGAGGTGGTCCCCCACTCTAGGTCAATGTTTAAAAGAACTTCTGAATTCAGGTAGCCTACTGAACTCCTGTCAAGCACTAGGGTATTCGACGGCAGTTCAGGATCTTATAGAAGTATATGAAAAGTTCATAAAAATATATATATCTCTTTCTCTTTCACTCCTCTCCAGCCAAGGCTGCTAAACTCTTCAATTTATCTAAACAATGGTTTAATCAAAGATGTATTGTGGCCATAACTGCTTTGAATAGGGTCTGTCACCAACACCAAAGTGCTGATGAGGGAGTCAAGCAAAAAACTCTTTTCCAACTTTTGTCCAAAAAAAGGAGTACAAATTATTGATAAAACATAGAAAGAAAGAGTACTCCAGAGAACTGTGGCGAGAGCTTATCAATGCAGCTAAAAGTAAAAATACATCCCTTTTCTGGAAGTTAGTCACTTGTAGAGTGGCAGGTGCTAAGTCATCAGTAACTGCCTGTATTCCTGCAGATAAATGGGTCTCCTTTTTTAGAGAAATGTACAACGATGCTGTCCATTCTCCATCGGTGGTAACATTAGAAAATACCATGAAATGATCCCCCGTAACAGTTGGTGATATTGAATCACTTACTGGGCAGCTGAAAAATGCTCAGATGGTATTCCACCAGAACTTTTAAAAGAGAATAAGGATTGGTGGGCCTCTTTCTTAGCTCCCCTCTTTACACACATTGATAGCACAGGTCATGTCCCCAAGTCTTGGGGTTTATCTACAGTTGTCCCTTTTTATAAAAAGGTTAAGAAGGAGGACCCATCCAACTATAGACCAATCAGTTTGCTAAACATCATAAGTAAACTTTATGCAGGACATTTATTAAATAAATTTTTAGATTGGCTAGAACAAGAAAACATTTTGGTTCTTGAACAGGCAGGCTTCAGACCAGGTAGGTCTACACTTGATAACTGCCTGACATTACAGCACCTTATTGAGAGGTACTCAGCCAGGGGAGCAGCATCACTATATGGGCATAGTTTTACAGGCCTCCGGTTCTAAGGTTAAGCACAGCAAATACATTGCCAATCTAGGGGAAAGATCCACAAGTGCCATACTGAAATTTTTTTAAACTCATGGTGGACACTTTGTTCCTGCAGCCCTGAAGTTATATAAGGCCAAAACATTGGCACAACAGCTCTATGGAACATTCTTAGGACCACCTTCCTCATGCTTTATGCTGCAAGAAAGAGTTCAATCCACATTTTTAAGAGCTGTTCTGCAAGTTCCTAACTGTGTATCCGATGCTTGGATACGACTGGAATCTGGGAATCAGAACTGAAGCTAGGGTATGTATTCTATCCATCTATATGTGGCTGAAAGGTCATTTCAGTCCACAAGGTTTTCTTCCCCTGATATTCCAGGATGATTTCCAATCCGGTTGGATCAAGGCAGTTCACTATCATATTCATAGATTGGCTTCTCACCTCAGCTACTCGTATCCTATGGATTTGAAGAAGCTAAAGGGCTAATTAAACAAGGAGCTGAGGATACTGAGTGACAATCTGACATCTCTAAGGCTTCCAAACTCAGGGTGTTGTTAAATATCAAAAGCACCATCAAGCCGGCAATATATTTGACTCCAGTGGAGGGAAAGAATTCTAGAAGGGCATTTGCCCTAGCTAGATGTTCTGCCCTTCCAACTGTGGTTATTCAAGGCAGGTACAATAAAAACCCCTACTCTGAAGGGCTATGTCCATGCCTTTTAAGCGAGATTGAATCGGTAGAGCATATGTTCTTCAGCTATCCATTTTACAGGGAGGCTCGTCTTAACATTATTACCCCATTAGTCAATAGGACACCTGGGCACATTAATACAAACAAAGCAAGGCTTCACTTGCTCCTATCAGATAAGAATGCAGAGATTACACATTCAGTCACTCAGTTTTGTGTATTAATTCTTAGATTGCGGGAATCACATTTTAAAAGTTCTTAAATTCAGATTTCTATTTTTGTATGTTACGACTGTTTTTTCTTTCCCTCACATATTATGCTTACTCTGTATGTTGGTCTTAAGACCATAATAATAAACTATACTATACTATACTATACTATACTATACTATACTATACTATACTATACTATACTATACTATACTATACTATACTATACTATGCTGCTTTATTAATGAGGAGCAGGAGTCTCATTCTCCAACTGAGCACACTCCCAAATTTGAAACATTCCATGATCATTTCTGGACAACATGATATTTCTTCACAGGCTGTTTCTCACTATGAGGTTAACCCACATATGGTTACTTTGCAGTTAAGAGAGGGGCTATGACTCAGAAACAGAGCATGTGCTTGGCATGCAGATGGCAATCTCTGCCATCTCCAGTTAAAGGAGCTCAATGGATCTAGGAAAGAACTTTCTCTGTTTGACACCTTCATGCGAGTTAACAATAGTGAGCTAGCTAAACCAGCTTCAAGTGTGGGGTCTTAAACCTATTCGTCTCCCAGGATTATGACTATAATAATCTAAAATAGCCAGTGTATTTAAGCATATAAAATGAAGCTCTCTCTAGTTATGAAGTCCCATTGTTTCAAAAGTCCCATATGAAAACCTTTCACATTTGCACGGAAAGTGGAATTCACCCCATGATAAGAATATAAAAAGAGCCCTGCAGGATCAGACCAATGGTCCATCTCGTCCAGCACCCTGTCTCACATAATGGTCGACCACACACTTCTAAGATACTGCATTGGCCAAAATTCTCTCTTCCACACAACTTATAAAAAGGCTCAAGGCAGACCAGAAAGTCTGCTGGAAGGAGGTACCATAGGCCACTCAAGGTACAATCCACAACCCACCTGGGAACCTTATAGAGCCAATTACATGCTGCCACAAGATACTGATATCTACAGGGGAATCTGTATGCTGTACTGTAGCAGTTAGAGGGTCAAACTAAGAACTGGGAGATCCAGGATCAAATTCCTACTCAAGATGACTTTGGGCCAGTCACAGACTCTCAGCCTAACCTATCTTGCAGATCTGTTGTGAGGTTTCAATGAGGAGAGAACCAAGGGAAAGGAGAATTCTTTGGAGGAAGAATGGGACAAAAATACCTAGAAACGTCTACTGCTGAGAAAAGCCCCCTCCCATCCCTTTGCACACACTGCCTGCCTTGGATCATAGAATCATAGAGTTGGAAGGGACCACCAGGGTCATATAATCCAACCCCTGCACAAAGCAGGGCATTCACAAATGCCTCCCTCCACCCCCAATGACCCATATTCCATGCCCAGAAGATGACACCTCCAGGATCTCTGGCCCACCTGGTCAGGAAAAAAATTGCTTTCTGACCCCAAGGTGTTTCCCTGGGCATGTAAGAAAGGGCCACAAGAACGAAGCACTGATTCAACCCTTCCTGCCCTGCCTCTCATGATCTGCCTAGTTCACAGAATCAGCATTGCTGTTAGATGACCATCTAGCCTCTGCCTGAAAACCTCCAAAGGAGAACCCAAGGAAGCCTATTCCACTGAGGAACCACTCCATCAGGAAGTTCTTCCTAATTTTTAACCGAAAACTCTTTTGATTTAATTTCAACCTGTTGGTTATGGTCCAGCCTTTATTATATGTCACCACCACTTTTAAATGGTTTTATTGTATTAACTGGAATTTTATTGACTTGTATTTTATGTATGTACTGATGCTGGTTTTATAGCTGTTTTAAGCCACTCTGAGCCGCTTCGGCGGGAGGATGGGATAGAAGTCTAACTAACTAACTAACAAATAAATAAATAAATAAATAAATAAATAAATAAATATCACCTCTCAGTCATCTCCTCTCCAGGCTAAACATACCCAGCTCCTTCAACCTTGCCTCATACGACTTGGTCTCCAGACCCCTCACCATCTTTGTTGCCCTCCTCTGGACACATTCTGGCTTGTCTATGTCCTTCTTAAACTGTGGTGCCCAAAACTGAACACAATAATCTAGGTGAGGACTACCCAGAGCACAGTAAAGTGATACCATCATTTCACATGATCTGGACACTATGCTTCTGTTGATACAGCCCAAAATCAAATTTGCCTTTTTAGCTAATGCATCACATTGCTGATTCATGTCTGGTGTATGGTCTACTAAGACCACTAGATCCCTTTCGCACATGTTACTGCCAAGACGAGTCTCCTCCATCCTATAATTATGCATTTGATTTTTCTTATCTAAATGAAGAGCTTTACATTTATCCCCATTGAAATTAATTTTATTTGTTTTAGCCCAGTTTTCCAGCCTGTCAAGATCATCCTGTATCCTGTGTTCTACCATATTTGCTACCCCTCCCAATTTAGTATCATCTGCAAATTTAATAATCATTCCCTGTATTCCTTCATCCCAATCATTTATAAAGATGTTGAACAAAACAGGTCCCAGGACAGATCCCTGAGACATTCCACTTGTCACTCCTGTCCAAGAGGATGAGGAACCATTGACAAGCACTCTTTGGTGGATCATAGGAAGCTGTATACTGAATCAGGCCCTTAGTCTATCAAGCTCAGTCTCGTCTACCCTGACTAGCTGCAGGGTCTGAGGTCAAGGCCTTTCCCATCACCTTCTACCAGATCCTTTTAACTGGAGATGTCAGAGACTGAACTTGGGATCTTCTGCATGCAAAGCAGATGCCCTGCCACTGAGCCCTGCCTTCTGTTCCAGACACTAGCTGACTCTACAGTTGGAGGCAGGGGTCTAGCCTTTGCTAGTGCTAAGATAGTGTTGTTTGACACACCATATTAAAGATACTGAAACTCTTGCCTCCCCTTGAGTGATCCCTAGTGGTGCCTGCCAAAATATTTCCTGCTGTCCATTTGCTTCTTCCCGGAAGCATCTCTTTCCTAAAGTAAAGAGCCAGTCCTGGCTTTCCTCCATCTCCCTGGAGCAGGAAATGCTTTAGAAGAGCCCTGGAAGCATCACCTTTGCAACTTAAGGGAGTAACCATTGTTGAAGGCTGCATGGCTTGGAACCTCCTGCAGTCTGTGTTATTTCCTAATGTTTTGTGAATGAACACAGCCCATCATTTTAAATGTTCCCACCTCCCATGGCAGCCAGTCCCTGGTAGTGCCCACTACCTGTTCTCAAAATTCCAGAAGGAGCCACAGGTTCATCAAACCTGTGGGGACACCTGAAGTAGCTTTTCAAGTGCTTATTTCCCTTGATTTCATCAACTTGCTTGGTAGAAGGGTAGGGTTGCCAGGTCCCCCTGGCAGGGGATTGGTTTTGTTTTGTTTTTTTTTTTTTGCCAGATCCAGGTTAGGAATATCCTGGAGAACTGAGAATGGAGCCTGGGGAGGACAGGGACCTCAAGGGGTACAGTGCCATAGAGTCCACCCTCCAAAGCATAAATTTTTGTCCAGAGGAACTGATCTATGTAGTCTGGAGATGAGAAGTAATTCCAGGGGATCCCCAGGTCCCACCTGGAGGCTGGCATCCCTAGGGCCTGATCCTTTTGTTTACACAAACACAACACTGGTTGTGACAAACCAGGTAAATGCTGCCCTCCTCTCCAGCTAGATTGAAGAGTTTCTTTTCCATGAAGAATAAAACAATTGTGGTGGTTCAAACAACAGTAGTGTCCCCTCAAAATGACAACTCTTCATTGTTTCCACCTGCCCATATGATAATGATGGTGGGAAAAAATGTCCACAGATAACATCATGGGAGCTAGATAAAATCTCCTGTTCACTTCTACAGCAACCTTCAACCAGGTTGTTTCTAGAACATGAGTAAATATAAGTGGTGTTGGCATGGAACCATTCATCAGTTAATTCTAAGGATAATTAGTTTAATTCCTTTACACCCTGTCTTTCTTCCCAGTGGGGACTCTAAGTGGCTTACATTATTGTCCTCTCCTCCAACAATCCTGAGTGTATATGACTGGCCCAAGGTCACCCAGTGAGCTTCCATGGCACGAGTGGGGATTCAAACCTGGGTCTCCCAGATCCTAGCCTGACATTCTAACTGCCATACTACACTGGCTCTTAGTGAAAGCAGTGAGAAATTGGTTGGCTTTACACAAACATGTTTACCAGCTCTCTCATTACTACAGCAATTATCAATGTGGCACCTACGGATTTATTTCCTGGCATCCTCTTACTTCTTGATTTTATGCAAAAATATCCCAAGGGTCCTGAATGGGACACAAGCCAAGTGGGAGTTTGGAAGCACCTTCTGCCAGCTGACTGAGAAGCAAAATACTGTATTCATTCTAGGCAGTAGTATTCCAGCCACATGCCCTCAGCTTGGCCATAGATGCAACCTCTCTTAAGCCTCTGGGCTTGACAATAGCGTATTTATTTATTTAATTTATTTACTTGGATTTATATCCTGCCCTTACCAAAGGTGTTATGCACAGGTGTTTTCCCTCACTTTTATCATGAATGTCCACTGGGTTTTCTTTGTCATTCTGCATTGATTTTCCTCCCTTCAGTGCTAAATTCACTTTCTGGTTGCTGTTTCCTCTTCATTTTTAAATTTAATTTTCTACAAGCAGCATGAATCTAGCTATATGAGACTATTGCTTGTCTCGGATCGCTGAATAAAAGGAATTAAAACAATGGGGGAAAGTTTAAAAGGAGCTGTGTGAGGTTTTGTTCCCTGTGGTATTGACTTGAAAGGGGGATCAGAGAGGTGGCAAATAGCAGCATCCCCAGTGCAAAAAAAAAAAAAGGATTTCAGTGCTGCATGGAAACAAAATAAAAGGAGGACTGTCAGCATGGAATGAAATTGACAAGAGATTTAAAGAGAGAGAAACACTGGGATGGGAAGCCTAAAGCTTTGAAAACATTTCCCCCTCTAATGCGTTATTGAACAAAGTTGGGGGGGGGCATTTTGGCAGTCTCTGGAAGCCTAACATTAAAATGGCAGCTAAGCCACACAGATCTTCTGCAAACCACTGAACTTAAGAATCACTTGGGATCAATCCATTTGGAGGAAGACTGCAATCTACACAAGACAAGCTTTAAAAACTGCTACGATCATAACTAGTATGCAGGATCAAATTAGAGACTCACAAAGAGAAAACACACAAATTTTCAAGGAAGGGCAGGAGATTAGCGTTACTATGTAGCTGAGCTAGGGCATCAGTGAAGATAACACCCCCACAGTTTTTTCAGCTTAGTGGCACAAGACTAAAAGAGCTCTCCAGAGCTTCTGCCAGAGGACTCCTTCCCCATACAAATTGCAGCCCTGTGCAAAGTGTGGTGGAGTTGCAGCCGACTTTGCACAGGCGTATGCACACACGCACACACGCACACATGCACGTTGCCGCTATCACAGCTTGCAATGCCAGTGTCAGAGAGACTGATTCCACAGTGTCAAATTTCCCTGTGCCTACAATTCTATTCATCCACAGCCTTCCCTGGCTTCTGCAGTTGGTTTTGCCCTCCCAGGCATAAAAATGCACTTTCCCTCCTCTTGCTGCACGGCATCTGAATGCCCACATCAACCTAGTGGGGAAAGCTTTCTCATTTGGTGTTTTTCAACCCTAGGTCCACTCTCCCCTCCCCTCCACAACTACATGTCCCACCATCCAACCGAACGTTACCGCAAAACAGTTTCCGGTTAATTAGCTTATTGTTTCCATTTATTTTCTTTTTTAAAATAGTTTGAGACAATCATGTTATTACATTACTTATATTGCGTTCCAACATTAGTTCTCACTGTGTGAAATTTTTTTAAAAGGATTTCACATTTTACTGTGAAGAACACAAGAAAACCAATGTAATGAATTAAATTTCTTCTGGGGAGGGAGGGAGTCTTCCCAGAGCATGTATGGGGACTCACAATAAGCAAAGGTAACACCACGGGAAAGGCCCTATTGTGGAAGTAGTGCTGCAGACTCATAGCATTAAAACAGACTTTCCCTTGGAGCTTCAGAGCGGTAAGGATATACTGCAGAAACTGTCTGGGTTCTACCATGCATTCTGTACACTCAACATGTTCCCCCATATTATGAGATTCTGTGACTCTTTCCCATTTTTCCCAGTGGCCAATAACACAGCAGAGAATCCCTTAGTGCTTGGCAATATGGAAAACGAAGCTTTCAGTTTCAGAAAAAGCCTGGTCAGTTTCAACAGTGGTTCCCCCCCCTTGCCTGTCTTCCTTTCTTTTCCCTTTCATTCAATGAACTAACACTAAAATGCATGCACAAAACCTGACCTACAAGGATTTAAATGGAAGGTGCTTGATGGATGCTACTGTGCAGCTGCAATAGGGCAATTGTGTAATTTTTTAAAAACAAACTTTGGATGCCACCCCCCGCACATCATATTCCACCCCAATTTAGAAAAGTGTGTTTTTAAAATTGTAGCTGCAGAATAAATTCACTGGAGGAATAAGAATGGTGCATAAGGTGAGCATAGAATCTGAAGTCAGGATTCAAGGCTTACTGCTCTGAAAATCTGCAGTAAGATGTGCATACATAATGGGCTCTCTGTGGAGGCTGAGCAGGGAACAAACCTTCCCTCTTCTTTGGAAACTGAAACCAAATTGTATCTCCTTCCCAAAGCAAAACAAATCCAACCCAATGGCAGCCATTTTGTGGTAGCTTCTGTGGTGCTCTCCTGGGGTCTCCCCAACTGGGCTCAAAGTTGCCAAACAACTGATAGCACCACAACCCTGGCAGCATTCTTTCTCGCTAAGCCTGATATCAAGGGTAAGAAACCTCAACCCCCTTGGGACTCTGATACTTAATTACAAATTCCGAAGCTTGATGAGTCTGGGTGACCAGGAGCTGGGAGGACTGAGATTGGGATCCATTGGGGTATGATAAACTGACTGTCCTTGGCACAACATCAGAGAGGGATGGGGAGACTTTCTCACTGTTGCTGCTATAGGGGCCAGAGAAGGCTATAGGACTACTGCCTGTTTGCAACTAGAATTCCATCCCTAATCCACTGAGACATCATACTGCTGCTAATTCTAGAGGGATCTGTTTCTGTTAGTCCTAATTAAATTGAGTTGGTATTTTAAACTGTTAATTATTTAAACTTTTAGGTTTTCAATTAATTAGAGGCCTAATTGAATAATCTAAATTGAATGGATACATTAATTAAATTAACGATTTGGTTAAATTAAATGAATTGAATGCTTTGAACTGAATAGATAAATTAAATTCATTATTTGGTTGTATTGACTATCCTGCTAAATTGATTATAGAAGAAATTGTTGTAGTTATAAAAAAAAAGAAATTGTTGTTCATGTTTGTTTGCTCATGAATTGATTCTGTGCATATGTTAAATTGGGAATTAGAATACAATGTGCAAATTGACTAGATAGCGACTTGTCACTGGCCTTCATTTAATTCACTGGCCAGTTGAGTTGGATATTGTTTGGCAATCCAATTGTTAGATTAGGTGAATAAATTAGACAGGTTTATAATCAGGAGTTAGGTTTAGATAGGAATGTTACTGGGTTCTTATGGTAGGATAGATTAGGTTCAAGTTAAGGATTTGGCAGCACTGGGAGAATTGTTAATTGCTACTGGTAGTATTCATACTGGGTATATCCGTCAGTCAGCTTCACTAGTTGGACTGAGGCTTTGCGAAGACCACTAATAATGGTCTTTGAGAGGGTAAGAGAATTGGATTCGCTTCTGGAAATGCTATGGGTTGAAATAGTGGGTCCAAAAGGAGGCTTAACAGTGGGAGTTTGTTATCGCCCACCAGATCAAAAGATAGAGAAGGATTATAAAATGATGAATGAATTAAAGACAGCGGCTAGACGAAATAACTGTGTCATAATAGGCGACTTAACTACCCACACATTGATTGGGTCAATATGAGTTCTAGTCGGGAAAAAGAGATTGAGTTTTTAGACACTCTCAATGACTGTGCTATGGAACAGATGGTCACAGATCCTACCAGGGGAGAGGCAATCCTGGATTTGGTCCTAAGTAACACCCAAGACCTGGTGAGAGATGTAAAAGTGATTGCACCACTTGGGAACAGTGACCATAATGTCATTGAGTTTAACATTTGTACAGATAGGGAGTCGCCCAAAAACAGTAAAACAACCACTTTTAACTTTATAAGGGGTAACTTCTCTAGTAAGAGGGGACATGTGAGGAAGAAATTGAAAGGAAGAATGGAGAAGGTCAAAACCATTGGGGAAGCTTGGAGACTATTTAAAAATACAGTCCTAGAAGTTCAGAAAAAATATATACTGCAGGTTAGGAAAGGTACAAATAGGTATAGAAAAAAGCCTGCATGGTTAACAAATAAAGTAATGTAAAAGGTAAGAAGGATTCCTTTAAGCGGTGGAAAGCTAGTCTTAGTGAGGTTGATAAAAGGGAACACAGACTATGGCAAATAAAATGCAAGTCTGTAATCAGGAAAGCAAAAAGGGAATATGAGGAGCATATCGCAAAAAACATAAAGGCCAACAATAAAACTTTCTTCAAATACATTAGAAGTAGAAAGCCAGCCAGGGAGGCAGTGGGGCCCTTGGATGACCAAGGGGTAAAAGGAGTAGTGAAGGATGATAGGGAAATGGCTGAGAAGTTGAATACATTTTTTGCCTCTGTCTCCACTGTGGAAGAGAAGTGCTTGCCCACTCCAGAAGCACCGATTTCGGGAGGGGGTTTGAAAGACCTGAATCAGATTGCGGTGACAAGAGAGGAAGTCCTCCGACTGATAGACAATTTAAAAACTAATAAATCACCAGGCCCGGATGTCATTCATCTGAGAGTTCTGAAAGAACTCAAATGTGAACTTGTGAATCTCCTGACAAAAATATGTAATCTTTCTTTAAAATCTGCCTCCATTCCTGAGGACTGGAAGGTAGTTAATGTCACTCTCATCTTTAAAAAGGGCTCCAGGGGAGATCCGGGAAAATTACAGGCCAGTCAGTCTGACATCGATACCGGGTAAGTTGGTGGAAACTGTTATTAAGGAAAGAATTAGTAGGCACATTGATGAACAAAAACTATTGAGGCAGACTCAGCATGGGTTCTGT
This sequence comes from Gekko gecko, assembly GCA_029375565.1. Classification (NCBI taxonomy): domain Eukaryota; kingdom Metazoa; phylum Chordata; class Lepidosauria; order Squamata; family Gekkonidae; genus Gekko; species Gekko gecko. The sequence continues at coordinate 207,083,147 of JAPDNY010000005.1, read as the reverse complement.
AAGGGAAGATCTTGTCTCACTAACCTGTTAGTGTTTTTTGAGGGAGTGAACAAACATGTGGACAAGGGGGACCCAATAGATATTATTTACCTTGACTTCCGGAAAGCTTTTGATACAGTTCCTCATCAAAGTAAGCTCAATAGTCATTGGATAAAAGGACAAGTCCTCTTGTGGATCAAAAACTGGCTTATAAATAGGAAACAGAGAGTGAGTATAAATGGGAAACTTTCTCAGTGGAGGGTGGTAAGCAGTGGGGTACCACAGGGATCAGTACTCGGTCCGATGCTTTTTAACTTGTTTATTAATGATTTGGAATTGGGAGTAAGCAGTGAAGTGGCTAAATTTGCAGATGACATGAAGTTGTTCAGGGTGGTGAAAACCAGGGAGGATTGTGAGGCACTCCAAAGGGATCTGTCGAGGATGGGTAAGTGGGCGTCAACGTGGCAAATGGAATTCAATGTGGCCAAGTGCAAAGTGATGCACATTGGAGCCAAAAATCCTAAATATAAATACACATTGATGGGGTCTGAACTGGCAGAGACGGACCAAGAGAGAGATCTTGGAGTCCTAGTGGATAACTCAATGAAAATGTCTAGACAGTGTGTAGCTGCAATAAAGAAGGCCAACGCTATGCTGGGGATTATTAGGAAGGGAATTGAAAACAAATCAGCCAGTATCGTAATGCCCCTGTATAAATCATTGGTGTGACCTCATTTGGAATAATGTGTACAGTTCTAGTCACCACATCTCAAAAAGAATATTATAGCATTGGAAAAAGTGCAGAGAAGGGCAACTAGAATGATAAAAGGGCTGGAACACTTTTCCTATGAAGAAAGGTTAAAACGCTTGGGGCTCTTTAGCTTGGAGAAACGACGGCTGAGGGGTGACATGATTGAGGTTTATAAGATTATGAATGGGATTGAGCAGGTTGAGAAAGAAGTACTTTTCTCCCTTTCTCACAATACAAGAACTCATGGGCACTCCATGAAATTGCTGAGCAGTCGGGTTAGAACAGATAAAAGGAAATACTTCTTCACCCAAAGAGTGATTAACATATGGAATTCACTGCCACAGGAGGTGATGGCAGCTACAAGCATGGACAGTTTCAAGAGGGAATTAGATAAACATATGGAGCAGAAGTCCATCAATGGCTATTAGCCACAGGGTATAGATGGGAATTCTCAGTCTGGGGCAGGTGATGCACTCTATTCTTGGTGCTGGAGGGGGCAGCAGTGGGAGGGCTTCTAGTGTCCTGGCCCCATTGATGGACCTCCTGATAGCATGTGGTATTTTTGGCTGCTGACAGAGTGTTGGACTAGATGGGCCATTGGCCTGATTCAACATTGGCTTCTCTTATGTTCTTATGTGATGACTGAGCAAGGGATTCCAGTGCTCCTGGGGAGGGGAAAGTATAGTGGTGGGACCAGGGCTTTTTTTGTAGAAAAAGCCCAGCAGGAACTCATTAGTATAATAGGCCACACCCAACAGCAGAGACTCATTAGCATATTAGGCCACACCCCTGACAGCACAGCTCCCTCCCGGGATCAGCTTCCCCAGGTGGCTCACGGCTTGCAGGGTGCATGAGGAACCCAAGTGAAGGAAGGCAGTTTGTGGATCGGCTTCCCCACGTGCCCCTCAGCTGCAGGGCACCTGGGGAACCCAACAAAGGGAGGCAGTTTAAACTGCCTTCCCTCCAAAATTCAACTCCATATCAATGGCTTATGCCAGAAGGACTGACTTTCAATTATAAGGGAAAAAGGGAAAAGATTGACTCTTTGGCTAAAGCTAAAACATTTCTGAAACAGCAACAAACCCCAGCGAAACCAAAAGGAGAAGTAAAGGACAAAAATGCTACAGATACAAGCAAACAAGATGGGACAAGCAGTGGCAGGTCCTCATCTATTTCAGTGTCTTTAGGTGACTTTGAACTGAATCTGAACTAGGGGCGGTAGCTCCTAGATAATTTAAAGTCAAAATCCCCTTCGAGAAGAAGAAATGTAACCAGAAGAAAAAGTCAAAGTGAAGATCTGAGAATCTACTTTTTTTTTTTAACTTGAGATAATGCACTATTACGTTACCTTAAATTGTATTTTGAGCTACTGTTATTTTACTATAATTACTTTGTAATCATATCTATAGGGGATGCCTAAATTTGAATATAGACTTTTAAGATCCTTGCCTACTCTTTTTTTTTAGAGTTTAGTTTGTAGTTTGTAGTTTGTAGTTTGTAGTTGTTAGGGTTTAGTGAAAAGCAATAAAAATAAATAAATAAATAAATAAACTGCCTTTCCTCCCTGGATTGGCTTGGCTTCCTCAGGCACCCCATGGCTTGCAAGGTGCCTGGGGAACCGGGGGGAGGCTGTAGGCATGGCCAACTCGGAAGCCAGCCGGAACTCTGTTCTTGTGCATTCCTGCCCAAAAATAGCCCTGGGTGGGACTAGGAACAAACATAAGGGAAGGGGACAGAGAAGTAGAGTATCTCAGCCCCCTTCCAGCCTGTGTCCCATCCTGAAGGTTGCAGGTACTGGGCTAGGCTGAATGACCCTCCTCTGACATTGGTGTTGTGCAATGCCAGGTCTATAAATAACAAGACCGTGGTTCTTCAGGACTTCCTGCTAGAGCAGAATGTGGACCTGGCCAGCCGGAACTCTGTTCTTGTGCATTCCTGCCCAAAAATAGCCCTGGGTGGAACTAGGAACAACCGTAAGGGAAGGGGACAGAGAAGTAGAGTAGCTCAGTCCCCTTCCAACCTGTGTCCCATCCTGAAGGTTGCAGGTACTGGGCTAGGCTGAATGATCCTCCTCCGACATTGGTGTTGTGCAATGCCAGGTCTATAAATAACAAGTAACAAGTTCTTCAGGACTTCCTGCTAGAGCAGAATGTGGACTTGGCGTGCATGACTGAGACTTGGGTTCAAGATGGGGAGACAGTAGCTCTATCCCAACTGGTTCCTCCCAGGTTCTCAGTCCTTCACCAATCATGGACTAGGAGGAGTGGCTCTGTTCATGGGGAGGAGTGGCTCTGCTCATTCAGGAGGCTTACTCCTTCAGGGCACTCCAGCTTCCGAAGCTCACTGGCATAGAGTGCACTGGCCTAGTGTGGGAAGCTGGGGAGAGTTTGGCTATTTGGTTGGTGTACCATCCACCCAAGCAACAGCCAGTAGCCTACCATCCCTGGTGGAGGCCATGTCAGGCTGGGCATTGGAGCACCCTAGACTGATAGTCATGGGTGACTTCAATGTCCATGCTGATGATGAGGCCTTCACACAGGTGACAGACCTGGTGACATCCATGGCGGCACTAGGACTCTCCCAATATGTAATGGCTCCCACTCACCAAGGTGGGCACACGCTTGATCTGATCTTCATGGTGAGGGTTATGGTGGACCAGATCAACTGCTATGGCAGTGCCATGATCAGACCACCGTGCCCTGAAGGCCTGTGCGAATGTTTCACACTGACCCTGTTTGGGCGGTGAGCGGGACCTTTTACATTTCCGCAGGGCCTGCAAGACAGAGCTCTTCCACCAGGCATTTGACCAAGGAGCTGCACCCGATAGCTGAATATAGACCTAAGAACCTGTGCCCTGGAACCATCATCGGCAGCCTGTGCCTCGCTGGCATAATCTGAAACTAGCATGTGACCAAGATAACAGTCCTAACATCACTGCTGACTGTACTCCCACTATGATGGATACGATACTGTGTTTCGCCTTTGCTTATACAATATTGTACACTAGCACTTTATTAATGGTTTTATAAATGTTTCTATTTTATTGTTTTAATTTTTATGTAAGCCCCCCTGAGCCTGCTTCTGCAGGGAGTGCGGGGTATAAATGGAATGAATGAATGAATGAATGAATGAATGAATGAATGAAGCAAGCAAGCAAGCAAGCAAGCAAGCAAGCAAGCAAGCAAGCAAGCAAGCAAGCACTAGGTTTGCCAGCACAGGGTTGGAAAATACCTGGAAATTTGGGGGGTAGAGCCTGGAGAGGATGGGGTTTGGGGACAGATCAGACCTCATCAGGATATAATGCCATAGAATCCATCTTCCAAAGCAGCCATTTTCTCTAGGGGAACTGATCTGTGTCACCTGGAGATCAGTTGTAATAGCAGAAGATCTCCAGGTGCCACCTGGAGGTTGGCAACCCTAAGCACCCATGGGCTCAACAAGGTTGGGGCCCCCCTGGTTCTACTGCATTGATGGAGTTTAGCAAGGAGATAATTCAAGAATATAACCCCCAGGGTTGACAGTTCTAGAATGGGAAATTCCTGGAGATGTGGGGGTGGAGCCTGGGGAGGACTCAGTAGAGTATAATGCCATAAGGCCCACCCTCCAATGCAGCCGTTTACTCCAGGGACAGTGATCCCTGTAGTCTGGAGATTAGTTGTAATTCCAGGAGATCTCAAGGCTACAGCTGTAGGTTGGCAAACAATCTGCTGCATTTGCAGTACAGGATTTTGCCACTTCCCCAAATCACCTCTTTAAAAAACAACTATATAGTTTGTTGTCATCAAGGGCAGAATGGTTACCGCCTCATTACTCATTTTATAACACATAGATTGGTTAAGTAACCTGAGTTTAAATATTTGTGGTATTGATGGTTTCTGTTGATGCTGTTGTTTTGAACATTGGGAGCCACTTTGAGCACAGAAAAACAGGTTAAAATGCACAAAACTGTCTCACCTAGGGTCGCCAACCTCCAGGTGGGGCTTGGAAATCTTTCACAATTACAACTGATCTCCAGACTACAGAGATCATTTCACGCTGGAGAAAATGGCTGCTTTGGAAAGTGAACTCTATGGTATTATACCTGCCTGAGGTCACTCCCCTTCCCAAACCCTGCCCTTCCCAGTCTCCACCCCTAAAGCTCTAAGAATTTCCCAGCTTGGAGTTGGCTACTGTACCTTTAAATGATGGTGCAAGTGTGGCCTTAGAACTTACAGAAGGGAATTCCATTGGTCTCACTGGCTTGATTGATCAATATCACTCTGGGAAAATTGCTCTGCATGCAGTCACATATTCATACATAAAAAAATGAAATGAGTGATGACATCTGAGGAGTACTTATGATACCTGAGACAAAAACGCATGCTGATAGAAATTTTATTTTAACTTTTAAAAAGTAGTTTACTAGTCCTCAAACTTGCAACAACAAGCCTGAGAAGAGCACTGGAATTTAATATTTCGGTATCTGAATATCAAACAATCTCCTTCCACTTATTTCAAAACCTGGTGATTGCTTTGTTTATTTTGTCTAGGTTTAATTTGTAATTGGGAAGACTTGGGGCTAGGAATACATTAGTCTTTTGCTAGCTCCCAGCTAAGATAAGTGACCATGCTAGCTAGACCAGAGGCTGGTGATAAAAATTAATTGTCAGGGGATTGGCATCTGCTAAGTGATTGTCAGTCACAAGCAAGTAACACACAATTGGGTCAATGGAGTCTATTCAGTGGTCTTTGTTTCCCAGAAGTTTCCCAATCATGCTGTCAGTTGATGGTTATGGTAGGACTGTGGGTGAAAGGGGTCAGATCCTTTGTGAGGCTTTAAGAGATCCATGATGGGCAAAGCCCCATGAAGAGCAATTTGGAGAGGAACAAAATCCATGTAATTCCCTTTTTATTAGCCGCAACCAAATTGACACACAGCATCGTGCAAATTTTTGAACTTACCCGAACCCTCCATCAGGCTGAATGTTAGAAATTTTTTAAAACCTAGAGGAGTGGGAGGCAGATTTTTCAGGCCATGATGTCATTTGGAGAGACCAAACTGAAGAACTTTTATCTTCTTATAAATTCAAATATTTGTACTCCACTCTTCTTCCCAATGGGAACTCGAAGCAACTTATCACTCTCCCCTCCTCTATATTATCCTCACAACAATCCTGTCAGGTAGGTTAGGCCAAGAGAAAGTGACTGGTCCAAGGCTACCTACCAAGCTTCACAGCTGAATGAGGATTTCAACCCAAGTCTCTCCCAAATACTCTAACCATTTTACAACACTGCCTCTCCTTTAGCTGAGGTTTTCAAACTTTAGACCTTTAAAGAACATTTACAACAGGGAGTCATCAGCTGAGGAACACCTGAATATTTGCCATGGCAATCTAGTATGTTACAGGGATTCTGGGGGCATGTTCCACAATGTACACACTGTTCACGAAGACTCTATGACTCATAACCCAAGCTTATTACAATGTCTTCTGTTGTTCCTACAGCACCGCTAAATTTTTGCAACTTGTCTTAAGTCTCAGTGAGAAAGGTGGACTATAAATAAAGTAAAATAAATAAAATATCTGTTGTGAAGACAAAATGGGGAATGGAGAGTCCCATATGTCACTTGGAGCTCCTTGGAGGAAGGACAGGATAAAAGTTCCCTAGCTAGGTAGTCCGGGTTGCCAACCCCCAGGTGGTGGCTGGAGATCTCATGGGATCACAACTGATCTGCAGGCAATACAGATCAGTTCACCTGGAGAAAACGGCTGCTTTGGGAGGTGGACTCCATGGCATTGTACCACACGTTAGCCCTCCCCTCCCCAAACCCTGCCCTCCTCAGGCTCCACCTCCCAAAATCTCCAGATATTTCCTAGCCCAGAGCTGGCAACTCTATCAGTAGACAACCCATACTGATTTTTTCCTTGTGGAATTTCTGCAAAGCTTCTCAGAGACCCCAAGATTCTCCAGAACACAGTTGGAACACCTCTGCACTAGCACATACTTTCTGTGGGTCTTGGGAAATGCTGCTGAAGCTAGAGGAAAATATGTCCAGGAATCTATTTCATCTCGTTTCCACGGTCCCTGGCTCCCATTTCCACCCTAGCTTATGAGCATTATTATAACGCCCTACTCTGCCATGCAATGAAGCCTAAGATAATGTTCTGTTTTTACATAAGGAATGCCTAGCATATGTGCAAATGAAAGCATGAATATTTAAGTGGGGTGGGTGTGAGCATGTGTCTGACCAGGATGTCAAGACACTCCTGCAAAGGAAAGGCATCCGTTGCAATTGGGAACTTTTTTTTTTTTTTTAAGAAAGGCCCTTGCAGAAACTCAACCAAAGTGTATTATCAAAGCTAGAAGACAACAGCAGGCCTTCAAGACCAACACCCTGTCCAAAGGCACAGTTGTCCACTCACACACAGCCTAATTCCACTCAGCCTGCCAATTAACCAAGAAATTTAAATCATAACAAGCTAGAAATGGAGAGGAAAATGGCAGTCACCACAAAATGATCTGCTTACAGGGCAGTGGGTGAGAGTTGGCATAATAGCAGTTTGTTCACCATGCTGGTGTAATGTAGATCAATAACCGAGGAAAAACTGTCATCCAAATGTCATTTGGACCCCTCATAATATACCCCCTCTGATTCTTTTAAAAATTACATTATCACATAAAATGGAATTGAAATTCCCCTCAAGTCTTCGATGTTAACACTTGTGATGGTTAACTTGCATTTAACTCAAAATTAATATACTATCTAGTTATATTATTGGATGGATCAGCATCCCACATTTATGTGAGCCATGCTAGGAAAGTCAGGGTGGGTTTAGGGGTGGTCCTTCCCATGTGCTCCATGCTCAGATTCTAACACCATCAAATGCAAACTTACAGAATCTGTGTTTGCAGGTTTCAGCCAGGGAAAACAGCAGCAGCTGCTTTGGGGGTCAGAGTGGGAGGGGACCAGAGAGACATTTTATTAGGCAAAAGTAAGATAAGAACACAAAGTAAAATTAGAGTTTACTGTCTGTTCTCTTAGAGACGCTTTGACCAGCAGCTTTTTCTACTACAGATACAAGGCTCTGGCTAGTAGGCACATGGCCCTGATTCTCCACCTGGCTCTTACTTCTGCAGTGAATGCAGAGATACCTGCAACAGAAAATCCACACGACATACACATGGATACTCAATGCGCTTGCCTCCATCGGCTGATATTTTCACTGTATTTTGCCCCTCCGTAGTAGTTGATAATTGCCATATGACTATAGCATTGTAGTCATTACTGTTTTTTTAAAAAGCCTGAAAAATGCCTCCGGTGGTATGCCAGGGAAAATGGCCTCTGCAGAGGGATGATGCAAGGAAAATAGCACCAGTGGGCAGGACCTTCAGAAAATAACATTTTCATGTTCAGGCAGCTTGTAAGTGCACTTGTGGACTGTATGCTTGCTAGAAAGACTGTATCAAACCAGGTCTGGAAGCAGTCAGAGCAAAGCTGGAGAAAACTGGAAAGCAGATTATTGGAGGACAACAAACAACATCAGTCCCATGAAAATGTTACATTCTGTCTCATTCATGCAACCAAGCATTGTGCCAGCTGTAAATATCGGGAGCATGCAGGCCCCTGTGATATGCCTTACAGGCATAGTGTGCATCTTCTGTAGGAAGACCAGGTCTCCCACTCTCCTTGTTTGTTGCCCACCAGCCCACTGAGGGCTGGCAGGAAGGGGGGGAAATAATGGCACCATGCCAGTGGCATGATGTCATGTCCAATGAATTCCCAGAAGTGATGTCACATTGCCAGCATGACACTGATGAGTCAGTCTGGGATTTTATCCTAGAGTTCTGCCCAAATCCTAGAGCATTGCATCAATATCACCCAACTGACATGCTATCGCATCTGGTATTCACCAGAAGTAAAGTCACACTGCCAGCATTGTGGAGATCAATATGTGTGGCTAGTGAGCTTCCAGTTTGTGTGAACAGGATAACTAATGTAATGTCTGCAGAGGACCATTGTGTGGATGCTTCCATACATAGCACTCCAGTTTGGAGGCAAAGGAGGAGTAAAATGTCCATGTGGAAGCATTCTAACCTGGACAGATGAATATTGAATATATGAAGCCATTTTATGCCATCTGATCATTGTTTCTTCTAGCTCAGCATTATCACATACTCTGAATAGCAGCAGTTCTCAGGTAGACAAAGGGCTTTCCCAACACCTGCTAACCAAGATATTTTAACGGTCGATGGCAGGGACTGAACCTTGTCCTTTCTGTAAGCAAAACATTTGCTCTACTCCTGAGCCTCAGTCTCCTTCACCTAACGTGTAGGCTAATTAGTTCTATTACTGACACCATGTTTTGATCACCAGTTATGACAACAGGCCGGATAACAAGAATTAAAATCCACAGCAAGGATTTTCCAAAATCTTGACAAAGATAGATGACTTCCGGACAGACACACACACCTCACCCTCAAGGGAGAATCAACAGGCAGGGCAGTTTGTCCCCAATTTGAAAGAACAGCCCTTTATTTCCAGACTATATTTATTTTGTTATTGAGTTCCTTAAGTCCTGCAGGCCTTTCTTCAAAAACAAAGATGGGCCTTCAGCCTCAAAGCTCCATGGTAGCCCATATTTTAAACTGGAATTAACTTTCAGCTGCACTCACAAAAGAAAAAGAAAAAGAAAAAGAAACAAAGACCAAGTTTGCAGTCTTCAGATACCCACCTAACAGTGAAACAAAGCAGGAATCCAGTGGTACCTTAATGACTAACAACATTCATTCTAGCATAAACTCTCCTGAGCACAGAGCTCACTTCCTCAGATGCACAGGAGTGTTGAGTAGTGCTTAGAGTGTCAGACCAGAATCAGGGTGACACAGGTTCAAATTCCTGCTCTATCATGAGTGCTCACCTGGTGAACTTGGGCCAGTCCAACACCCTGCAACTCACCTACTTCCCAGGGCTGGGAAGAACAATGGGGAGAACAATGATGGGGAGAAAGGTGGGATATAAATACATAACTAAATGACTCCATCAAGCTTGATTTTAGATACAGAACAGAAAGGCAGAGAGGAGAAGATGTTACAGAGACTGGTTCAAAACAAGTTCCAGTCCAAAGAAGATTATCTTGGTATGGGTGTGAGACACTCCCAACTTAGTCAAAATGGGAAATCTAGCTCAGGATGTAGTCAGGTGGTAAGATAGAACAAGAAGTTATAGCTTTATAGATGAAGTGGTTGAGATCTGTGCAGGGCAGGAAATGAAAGATATTAGCATCTAAACTGAATAAGAAATGCCATGTTCTTATTAAGATCTGACTGAAAGAGTGTGTTAATCTTCTTGATGAATCCAGCTAACATCATAGAATCAAAGAGCTGGAAGGGGGTATACAGGTCATATAGTCCAACATCCTGCTCAATGCAGGATCAACCTAAAGCATGCCTGACAAGTGTTCCTTCAGCCATTGCTTGAAGACAGTCAGTGAGAGGTAGCTCACCACCTCCCTAGGCAGCTGATTCCAACTACTCTTACTGTAAAATAAAAATTTCCCTAATATCCTTTCGTAATTTAAACCCATTACTATGAGTCCTATCCTCTGCTACCAACAGGAATGGCTTCCTGACCTCCTCTAAGTGATAGGCTTTCAAATACTAAAAGAGAGCAATCGTGTCTCCCCCTTGATGTCCCCTCTCAGCTTTAACTTCCACTGGACTTCTGTTTTAATTTGCTACTACAGACAAACATGACTACCCATTTGGAATCAACAATTGCCCAAGGCTGGAGATCTTAAAGAAAAGACTAGGCAGCCATCTGTCAGGAATAGTCTAGTTCTGGATTACTGGCACAGAGAACAAAGTTGGACTAGAGGACCTGTAAGGCCTGTTTTAGGACTATGTGTTTAATATTCCTATCACCAGGGGTCATTTCCTGCCGGAGCATGGTGGAGCGGTGCTCTAGCAGCAAGGAGCCTGGGGCACCCCTCCGCCACCATTCCTGGCCTGCCTGCGCAGGTGGACAGGCCAGGGGAGGCCTGCAGAGCCCCCTGCCACCTGGGAGGATTTAAATGCCTTTCTTTCCCTTCCCCACATGGGGAAGGGAGAGAAAGGCATTCTAAACATGCCTGGGTTCCCTGCCTGATGTTCTCTAAGTGCCCCGGAGCCATGGGCACCTGGAGAACATTGGGCAGGGAACCCAGTCATGTCTGCCTCCCTGTCCTCCCTTTCCCCTGAGCCTCTCTGCTTTTGCAGAGAAACTTGGGGGAAAGGGGGGGATTTAAATGCCTTTCTTTCCCTTCCCCACATGCCTGGGTTCCCTGTTCCAGAAATGTTTTAGCTTTAGCCAACTAAACATGCCTGGGTTCCCTGCCTGACTGGAGAAGATCAGGCAGGGAACCCTTTGTCAGGGGGAATGGCATATGCAAATGAGTTATGCAAATGACCTCCTGCATATCTTTTTCTATGAAATGACCCCTGCCTATCACATTGAGAGATATGCATTTGTCTACTGTCTCTGCTGTCCATAGTACTTGGAGGGTCTCAAACAAGGAAACTGGCATAGCAGCACGGCCCACACTTTTTGCCCACTGTTTCTCAGCTACTTCTGAAAGAAAAGCAGAGGTTAAATAAAACCCAAAAAACATTGGTGTGCCTCAACCTGGATAGCCCAGGAAAGCCTGATCTCATCATATCTCAGAAGCTAAGCAGGGCTGACCCTGGCAAGTACTTGGAAGGGCGACCTCCAAGGAATACCAGGGCTGGGACACAGAGGCAGGCTATCAAGCCACCTCTCTGAAACATCCTAGCCCCACTAGGGGTCGCCAGAAGTCACCATGACTTCCAGACTCACAAGGATACACACACACGCTCACAAAAATAGTAAAAAACCCAACAACAGTGGTGCCTTTAACAAAATCCCTGCTGGTTTGGATCTGGCAGCAGCCAAATTCCAATGTGAACCAGATTAGATTTATCAACAGCAATAAATTTTTAGGCCTGTCAGCTAAAAGAATTTTAGTTGAACAACCATTTCACTTTTAACCAATTGATCGGCTAAACTTAACTATATTTATTTATTATTTATTTTTCTTTAGCTCTCTTGCAGGTAACAAGAACTGATGCAATGTAGACTGTCAGACTAGGACTAGGGAGACCCTGGTTCAAGTTCCCCATCAGCCACAAAACTATCTCTCAGCCTAATCTATCTCACAGGGCTGTTGTGAGAATATTGATGCATGCCACTGAACTTCTGGGAGGAAAGGCAGTGGGGAAATTAATAGATGGAAATGTAAGATTTAATGCACTAACAATGAAATCCTAAGAAAAGTGGAATCAGCTGCCTAGGGAGGTGGTGAGCTCCCCCTCACTGGCAGTCTTTAAGCAGCGGCTGGACAAACACTTGTCAGGGATGGACTAAGCTGATCCTGCATTAAGCAGAAGGTTGGACTAAATGGCCTGAATGGCCCCTTCCAACTCTGTGCTTCTATGATTTAACCCTTTTCAAACAACCCATTGAACATACCAGAGTAGGACTGTTTAGGATTACTTTCAAATGCTACCGCTCTTTATTAGGACACCTTTAACCATTTTTTTCCAGTCCTGAAAAAATAATCTGAAAAGATAAAATATGACTTCAAATTGCAAGCCATCCAATTACAACTAGTCCAAACCAAGCAATCAACTAAAGGTTTCTTTGCTGAATCTACCAATTAGATTTTACACGCATTCATTCCACCTTGTGCTGAACAGGTCCAAAAGTCTGACAAGGATGCAGTTCAAGCCCTCTGTCATTCAAGGGGGCCAGAGCATGAGGACCGTAGCAGAGGGGAACACAGTGAAAATATTGCCCTGTAAACCTGGTCATCTCTCTCCTTTCCTTGTGGCCTCCCTGAGCCCATTCCTGCTACAGACAAACCTCATAATAGCTCCCTGCTCTTATCCCTTCTCTTCCAAAATGCCTGCTCTTGTGCAGTACACACCAAAACAGGACACCAGCAGTTCAAATGCAAATACTCCAGATGGGTTGTCACAGAGCAAGTGCTGCAGGAGATCCCAGACAGGAAAGAGAAACATAAAGTCCAGTCACCAGTATCTTTGTTGAGACACATCTCTGTCTTTCTCTCTCAACTCCCAGAATTAGCCCAGATAGCACACTTGCTATTACGAGCACTTCCCAAACCTGTTTCCCCACGTACCTGTCTGACCAAGACACTGGTGCTACGGTGCCTGTCCCCTCAGCCGTCTCGCCATCCCCTGAATGCAGTTGATCTATCGCACTCTGGTCGTTACACTGCCCTGGGCTGGGTCCTGATCCCCACTGTGGTGTCACCTGTCTCCCAGTGGCAGGATTCAGTATCAGCCTGCACACCTTAAAGGTTCCCACCCCATGCGGCTCAGTGCAGTTTTAGAATTCCTTGAGCATTGACAGCTGGGGAGCCGGTTGAGCTGGTTCCTGGCAGTGACGTCGGTCTTGTGTTTTCTCGAACTCAGCAACCCCCAGAGAAAGTGTTCCTTCCCTAGATGAGTGGCACTCTAGTCCTTTCTCGCTGCATTGAGCTAATGGCATTGTTCCCACTATTCTGTCCTCTTCCTCCTTAGTCAGAGTGATCAAGATCTCATAGAGGATCTATGGTCTTGGTCTTGGTCTAGCTGCTTTTAAAAGCAGAGACGTCATCCTCTACTTTTGGAGGCCATTTCCCATGCAGACTTGCAGTGGTGGTCCTAGATCCCTCTGCCCCACTGATGTGCCCAGAGATGGACTCTTCAAGGCTGCTTCTGAAGCTTGAATTTTCCAGCTCCCCAATTCCAGTGGGACAGGAAGCCTGTGGGCTTAAATGTCCTTCAAATACACTTTCAGCCCACCCTGAGAGAGACTCTAGGGTACTCCTGTACCAAGAGAAGTTTGAAAGCATCATCTTTCAGTTTGGGGAAAGTTAGGCTATACAGAGAAGAATTAGTGATGGAGAAGGCTGAGTCCCAAGAGTTCCCATCTCCCCAGTACAGCAAAGAATTGAAAGATGCTGATTGAAGTGGCCTGGTGCTCACAGAGTTCATTTTGCTAGTCTGAGAAGACAACTCAGGTCTCTCCTGCTCTGCTGCATGGCTTACAGAAGGGCAGAAGTCAGACCTGCTCCTCATATCCAAGTTGCTGCCAACAGCTGGTCTGTGAAGCCACCCCAAAGACCAAGGACTGTTGGTAGGGCTCCCAGGATGCTCTGGGAATTCAAGATGGCTGTTCCTCTGCTTGTGCCAAGCAAGGCTCCCAAACTTGCGCAGAAGGCCATTTCTCCAGAGCTCAGACCATGGGCCTGCAGGGTGAAAGGGGGAGCTGTGAGAAAAGCTGAGGAAAGAAGTGACAATGCTCTAGACTAAACAGGCACCTTCTAGTGAATAATCAGAGCGGGGATGGTGTGCACATAAAGTCATGATCCTCTTGTCCAAGATTCCCCACATGCCAGAGCAGTGTAGTATAGTGGACTAGGATCTGCCAGACACAGGTTCAAATTCCCTATGCTGCCATGAGGCTCACTGGGTAATCTTGGACCACTCACATAGACTCAGAGTAATCCACCTCACAGGGTTGTTGTGAGGGTATATATGCTGCCCTGAGTTTCTCAGAGGAAGGGTAGGATTAAGGTGTACTATATGGACAGACAGGCAGACAGACCCACCAAAGATGTTATCGTAACATTTTCATGCTGGCTGAAAATTCTAAATTGCTTGGAGAAGAAGTTAGGCTAAATCCTAATAATGATAATGGTAATGGTAATACATGGATAAGAGTAAGGCCAGGGAGTTTAGTGCACAAATTTGCAGGGCTACCACTTCACACACAAAGCTTTTCTTCCAGAGAAAGGCCTTATGTATCCACAGAAATCAATGTCCACAGAAATCAATGGGCTTAGACTTTGTTTAGGACTATACCTGCTGGGGAATATGGTCACAGGTCCCCAGTATTACCCTTAGGCTGCTTCTGAAAGCAATGAGTCAGATCCACTAGACCTGCTGGTTGCTACATCACTGCAGTATCCCAGGATTTACATCTCTAATGAGCAGGGCTTTTTTTGTAGGAAAAAACAGCAGGATCTCATTAGCATATTAGGCCACACCCCTGACAATACAGCTCATTAGCATATTAGGCCACACCCCATGCCTTCCCTTGGCTTGCCTGGGTGGCTGCGGGGAGCCTGGAAAAACCAGCCCTTGGACAGGCTGGGGAAGGCACACAGAGGCATTTAAATGCCTCCCTGATCCTTCCAGGGGGCCCCTGGCCCACCTGCCTCAGAGTTGCCGGGGGGGGGGGTGTCACTCTCCAGGCCTTCCCTCTGTAGCTACGCACACAGAGGTTTTGGCTGTAGTGGGCGTGGCCAACTCTGAAGCCAGCCAGAACTGCGCGTTCCTGCCCAAAAATAGCCCTGCTAATGAGACACCAAGGATGTCTTAGCGTGCTTCTGAAAATGAGCTTCACAAAAATTTGGTTCAGATGTAAGAAGAAATCAGGGTTTATTTTAACAATGGCTAGGTTGCAAACAAGAGCATTGGGACTCAGGGGCAGTCTCACCAAATGGGCAACAGGGGGAGTTGTCCTGGGACCTGGGATGGGGAAAAGCCCAACAGTGTATGGTCCTGCTGACCAACAGAGGGAGGAGAAGAAAAAGAGAAGGCCCATCTCTGCCATTACTTGCACCTTTCCCATCCAGGGCATGGGCTCCCCCATTCATGGCAACAGCCATTCACACCCACACTGTCTGGGATTTGGGCAGCCAGCTTCCAGCAACGACGCCTGGAGAGGTCCAACCTTTGTTTGAACCCAGCGGTAAGGGGAGGCTGGTGAAGAGAGGCAGTGATTTGCGGCACCCCTCCTGGACTTTTGCCCAGGGCCCCAGAATCATTAAGAAGAGCCCTGCTGGATCTAGCACGGGCCCCGGGAGACTGGCAAGGAGCCTTCCCCAGGCTGCAGTGCTTGGGGACGGGGAGCTGGGGATGGGGCTTGCCACCACCGCCCTTTGTGCTGGTGCCTGGGCTGCTGGAGCTATGCTCTGGTGCGCTCCAGCCCCAAAAGACCCCTGCCCCTTCCAATTGGGAGACTAGGATCCTAGAGTTAACCTAATCACTGTAAATAGACCTATCACGAGTGTTGGGGTGTGTTTGGGGGGGTGTTTGGTTTCGGGATATAAGCCGGCCTGCGAGCCAGCTTCTATGTCTTGTTCTTCATCTAATAAAAGTATGAGAGCTGAAATCACTAGTAAGTCTCAGTACTTTTCACTGGTGACAAGGATGGGATTCAGCCTCCCATGAATAATGACCTGGAAGAAGATTCAAGCATCACATCGAGCGCTGGCACCGAGGCTACAACACGCTGCTCAGCATCGGCCCCCGCTTCGCCGGTTCCTGCTCACCACACCACTGACTCCGAGCGCAGCATCGCACTGCTCCACACTTCCGCAACTGCTGCCACCGCTCCTGAGCTGCCCCCTCCACGTGGAG
Organism: Gekko gecko; assembly: GCA_029375565.1. NCBI lineage: Eukaryota > Metazoa > Chordata > Lepidosauria > Squamata > Gekkonidae > Gekko > Gekko gecko. The sequence continues at coordinate 207,066,949 of JAPDNY010000005.1, read as the reverse complement.
TCACTATGATGGCCATTCTCCAGGAGAGCATCACCGCTTTTGACATCTCCCACCCCACAAAGTGGGAAACGTAGCTCGAGATTTTGGAAAGCTACTTCTCCTGCCATCACTTTGGAGGAAACCAGTTAGTCAGGACGATCTGGGAGGCCACTGCCTACGAAAAAGCGCCTCAAGACCACCGCAGAAAGGCGGTCCATTGCACCCAGGCTACCATCGCACCGGATGACTTAGAAGCCGAAGAGGTGCTACAGGTACGCTGCCGCACGTCCCAACAGCAGCTTCAGTCCACGACCCGTCCCTCGGACAAGATGCCAGTGTTGACATTGGCCTGCACCAGCTGCGGGGAAGAGCACGAATGCCGATCATGCTGCTTCAGGAATGCCGTCTGCTGGACGTGTAACAAAGTGGGCCACATCGCCAAGGTCTGCAGCTCTGGAGGCCTGCTCCTGAAGACATCGGCCCACCAGACAGATCTCCACTCCAACCTCCACACCCTCTCCACCCACCACCAGCAGCACCAGGTATTTAACTTGCCCCCGGATGGCCCAAATAAAGTGCATGTCACAGTATGGATTGAGGGGTCCCCTTGCAGAATGGAATTAGACATGGGCTTGTCTTTTCCCATTATCTCTGTGGACGCACTCCATGCTGTCTGCCCATGGGGGGACCCCTCCTAACTAAACCCAGGGGGTTAACGTTGCAGGACTTTAATAAGAACCCTGTGGCAGTTCGGGGGTGGGGCAAGTTCAGGGTGAGCTACAAGGACTTTGATGGCCTACTGGACTTGCTGGTGGTGGAAGGCCGGCTAACCAGTCTGCTGGGACTCTCATGGTTTGGGCCCCTGGGCTTCATGATAGGGGGCATCAACCAGATGCAGTGCCAGATTCAGCCACGGGACTTTGAAAATGTGTGCGGGGAATTCCCAAAGGTTTTCAATGGAACTCTCAGCAAATTCACCGGATCTCTGGTGTCACTGGATCTCGATCTCGTGGTGCGGCCCATCCATATCAAGGCCCGGCAACCCCCCATTGCGCTCTGGTCAAAAATTGAGGCGGAGCTGGAATGCTTAGTCGACCAGAGAGTGTTGGAGCCGGTCACCCACGCTAAGTGGGAGATGCTGATTGTGACCCTGGTTAAGCCAAGTGGGGAAGTCAGGATTTGTGCGGACTATAAATGCACGATTAACAAAGCGCTACTGGCCCATGCGTACCCAGTGCCTGTGGTTAGCCACATGTTGGCCGCTCTGGCAGGGGCACAGGTTTTTGGGAAATTGGACATGGCCCAGGCAAACCAACAGCTGACTGTTAAGAACATAAGAACATAAGAGAAGCCAATGTTGAATCAGGCCAATGGCCCATCTAGTCCAACACTCTGTCACACAGCGCCCAAAATATACCAGGTGCAATCAGGAGATCCAGCAGTGGGGCCAGGACACTAGAAGCCCTCCCACTGCTGCCCCCTCCAGCACCAAGAATAGAGTGCATCACCTGCCCCAGACTGAGAGTTCCCATCTATACCCTGTGGCTAATAGCCACTGATGGACTTCTGCTCCATATGTTTATCTAATTCCCTCTTGAAACTGTCCATGCTTGTAGCTGCCACCACCTCCTGTGGCAGTGAATTCCATATGTTAATCACTCTTTGGGTGAAGAAGTACTTCCTTTTATCTGTTCTAACCCGACTGCTCAGCAACTACCTTGAGTGCCCACGAGTTCTTGTATTAAGAGAAAGGGAGGAAAGTACTTCTTTCTCAACCTGCTCAATCCCATTCATAATCTTATAAACCTCAATCATGTCACCCCTCAGCCGTCGTTTCTCCAAGGAAAAGAGCCCCAAGCGTTTTAACCTTTCTTCATAGGGAAAGTGTTCCAACCCTTCTATCATTCTAGTTGCTCCTTCTCTGCACTTTTTCCAATGCTATAATATCCTTCTTGAGATGTGGTAACCAGAATTGTACACTGTATTTCAAATGAGGTCACACCAATGATTTATACAGGGGCATTATGATACTGGCTGATTTGTTTTCAATTCCCTTCCTAATAATCCCCAGCATAGCATTGGGCTTCTTTATTGCAGTTACACACTGTCTAGACATTTTCATTGAGTTATCTACTACGACTCCAAGATCTCTCCCTTGGTCAGTCTCTGCCAGTTCAGACCCCATCAATGTTTATTTATATTTAGGATTTTGGGCTTCAATGTGCATCACTTTGCACTTGGCCACATTGAACCCCATTTGCCACGTTGACGCCCACTCACCCATCCTCGACAGATCCCTTTGGAGTGCCTCACAATCCTCCCTGGTTTTCACCACCCTGAACAACTTCGTGTCATCTGCAAATTTAGCCACTTCACTGCTTACTCCCAATTCCAAATCGTTAAGAAACAAGTTAAAAAGCATCAGACTGAGTACTGATCCCTGTGGTACCCCACTGCTTACCACCCTCCACTGAGAAAGTTTCCCATTTATACTCACTCTCTGTTTCCTATTTATAAGCCAGTTTTTGATCCACAAGAGGACTTGTCCTTTTATCCCATGACTATTGAGCTTACTTAGAAGCCTTTGATGAGGAACTGTATCAAAAGCTTTCCGGAAGTCAAGGTAAATAATATCTATTGGGTCCCCCTTGTCCACATGTTTGTTCACTCCCTCAAAAAACACTAACAGGTTAGTGAGACAAGAACTTCCCTTACAGAACCCATGCTGAGTCTGCCTCAATAGTTTTTGTTCATCAATGTGCCTTCTAATTCTTTCCTTAATAATAGTTTCCACCAACTTACCCGGTATCAACGTCAGACTGACTGGCCTGTAATTTCCTGGATCTCCTCTGGAGCCCTTTTTAAAGATGGGAGTGACATTAGCTACCTTCCAGTCCTCAGGAATGGAGGCAGATTTTAAAGAAAGATTACATATTTTTGTCAGGAGATCCAAAAGTTCACATTTGAGTTCTTTCAGAACTTTCGGATGAATGCCATCCGGGCCTGGTGATTGATTAGTTTTTAAATTGTCTATCAGTCGGAGGACTTCCTCTCTTGTCACCTCAATCTGATTCAGGTCTTTCAAACCCCCTCCCGATATCAGTGCTTCTGGAGTGGGCAAGCACTTCTCCTCTTCCACAGTGAAGACAGAGGTAAAAAATGCATTCAGCTTTTCAGCTATTTCCTTATCATCCTTCACTACTCCTTTTACCCCTTGGTCATCCAAGGGCCTCACTGTCTCCCTGGCTGGCTTCCTACTTCTAATGTATTTGAAGAAAGTTTTATTGTTGGCCTTTATGTTTTTTGTGATATGCTCCTCATATTCCCTTTTTGCTTGCCTGATCACAGACTTGCATTTTATTTGCCATAGTCTGTGTTCCCTTTTATCAACCTCACTGAGACTAGCTTTCCACCACTTAAAGGAAGCCTTCTTACCTTTTACAGCTTCCATTACTTTATTCGTTAACCATGCAGGCTTTTTTCTATACCTATTTGTGCCTTTCCTAACCTGCAGTATATATATTTTTTCTGAGCTTCTAGGATTGTCTTTTTAAATAGTCTCCAAGCTTCCCCAATGTTTTTGACCTTCTCCATTCTTCCTTTCAATTTCTTCCTCACATGTCCCCTCATACCAGAGAAGTTACCCCTTTTAAAGTTAAAAGTGGTTGCGTCAGTCTTTTTGGGCAACTCCCTATCTGTACAAATGTTAAACTCAATGACATTATGGTCACTGTTCCCAAGCGGTGCAATCACTTTTACATCTCTCACCAGGTCTTGGGCATTACTTAGGACCAAATCCAGGATTGCCTCTCCCCTGGTAGGATCTGTGACCATCTATTCCATAGCACAGTCATTGAGAGTGTCTAAAAACTCAGCTTCCGGTCAGGGTAAGATGGCGGTTTGACGCACCTTGTAATTATTCAGGGTGGACGGCCATCCTTTTCAACAGTTTGGGTGAACTCTGCACCCAACACAGCTTTCTCCAGGCAGGGGAAAGACCAGCAAGCACTGAAGACCCAAGAGAGAGTTGAGATTGGTGAGAGATAAGCCTCGAAGGAGACTTGTTTCTCGCTTTGATCCCCTCTCCCGAAGCGAGCATTGTGATCATCACTAGAGGACTGAGCCAGGCTGGAAATCCAGCTTAAAACCACCACTCCCTGATTTCTTGAGACAAGAAGAAAGAGTATAAAAGAAGAAGCATTGTGTACACCTTAGAAGCAGCAGCAAAGGTAACGAAAACCAATTTGCTTACTGGGACCAGTAAGGAACGATTGGTAAAAAATATCCGGAGAAGCACTTGCAGCATAACAAAAGTTACTGTGTATTTTCCCATGAAAAAAGTCAAGTTTTAGAGCTAAAACAACCAAAAAGGACAGCTTGTTTACCATTCCTGCGGGTAGAAGAGAGATAAGGGGCTGAAAACTATGTATTTAGATGCGAGACTTTCTAGCTGCGTGGCCCTGATCGACAAATTGTATAACTGGATGTGACGACTGTTACCAGAGGAGACAAGAGGATTGTAAAAGACAGGCTCGAGGAGGACTATTTTAAAAGAGGAAGGGACAGCCCAGAAACGTAAGGAGGACAAGAGAAGCAGATGGACAGGAAGAAGCAACAGGAAGTGGTGGACTCTGACTTTATACCATAGAGAAAAGACGCCTGCCATTTTGAGAAGGTCAAAATTTTAAAACTTTAATTTAAAATTGCCAAGTAATCTGGAAGTTTGGTGATGCGAAGAGCAGGCGATTTGGACAAGCGCATAAAGAATTAAAGAACAAGGACATTGAAGTTAAGTTTCTCAAGCCTTAATATTTGATTATAATTACAGTAAACAAGGCTTGTCAAACTGCTTAACTGAAATACTAAAAACGGATTTAAGACCAAGGCAAAGAGTGGGCTCGTGGTCCTCACCAAGGATGTCACAGAAAAAAGAGAAAGATTGGCAAATAGCAATGGAGGCGATGGAAAAAAGAATGATGGAGGCGATACAAGGGCTGAGTTCAGACTGGCAATTTGCCCTGGGAAGGGACCCGGGCCAACGACGATTCAATCCCGGAGTAAATGGGACGTTCACACAGGCACATCTGCCTGGCGTACCCCACCCATAGCCAACCGGTGCTGTTGCGCTTCACTGCTGGATTAAAAAAACACCTGATAAAAGCCGTAGCAAATCCGAAAGTCCACATGCGTCGCACGTTTCTCCACTTCCGGGGAGTCTGAACGTGCAGCCGAAAAGCCGGGAGCAACCCGCATGGGGCTTGAGGCAGCAGCGGTGTGATTGGCTGCGCTCCGCTCCACTGCCCAATGTGGTGCCGGCGTTGCAGGGAAAAAAAAAATCAGCAAAATGCGCTTATGCACACATACACCCACAGCCAAATTAATGGGGAAACGGCGAATATAGCTGGCCTCCAGCGCAGCAGTCTGAATGCTCTTGCGTGCCTCCGTCCCGTATCTTCCAGCAGCGGCCCCCACTGTGTGGACAGGAAAACCTGGTATAGTTTAATCCGGAGCTTTTTTGCTACGACTGGCTACCGGGGCAAACTGCCAGTCTGTACTCAGCCAAGGATTGGGGAAACAAATGGAGAAGATGGAAGAAGTCCAAACCTCGAATTTAGACAAAGTGGCTGCTGAACTTAAAAACGAGATTTCAGGAATCACAAAGTAACTACAGAATCTTACACAAAAATCTACTGATATGGAGAACAAGATGCAAGAAATGGAGAAGAATGTCCAAACAGTGACAAAAGAAACCCACAGAATTGACACAATGATGGAATTCAGGGGAATGCAGACACACCTTAGACTAAGAGGCATTGAAGAAAATTTGAATGAGGATATCTATAAAGTGATCATTGAGGCACTGACAGATTATCTGAAAATGGAAGAACAAGAAATAAAATACAACATTGATCTGATTTATAGAGTTAATTCAGTTTATGCCCAGAAGAAAAATTTACCAAGAAATGTGATAGTTCAGTTCACAACCAAGAGGATCAAGGAAGAGACCTTTAGAAAACAATTCAAGGAACCATTGGAAACAGATGGGAAACAGATAATAATTATGAAAGAACTCCCAAGGGCGATTATCCAAGAAAGAAAGAAATTTAAACGGCTAACTGACAAGCTGAAACAAAAGAATATGAGATTCAGATGGGAGATCCCACAAGGTTTGAGCTTCAACTTCCAAGGTGCGAGACATACCATTAAAGACTAAGAGCAGATGTTGACATTTATATTGGACAATGATAAAGATTTTGGAGACAAATAATTACATAACACTATGGATTACAAATTTATTTCTTGGAATGTAAATGGACTAAATTCACCCAACAAAAGAAAAATAATAAGACATTGGCTGGAAAAACAAAAATGCAACCTAATTTGTTTACAGGAAGTTCACATTAAAAAGCAAGATTATAAATTTTTAATTAACAAAAAATTGGGTGAAGAATTTTTTTCCTTGGCAGTCAATAAAAAGGAGTAGTAACATATATTAAAAAAGAATATACATGAGAAGAAAACATTGGTTGTTAATATTTGAATTGGGAATTTATGTTTAAAGTTATTGAAAAAATGGATATTGGAGAACCTTTTAAAAATATAATTAAAGCAATTTACTCAGAACAAAAAGCAACAATAGTGATCAACAATGAAACAACAGAACACTTCAAAGTACAAAAAGGAACAAGACAAGGCTGCCCGCTTTCTCCGTTATTGTTTATATGGATCTTAGAGGGTTTTTTTAACATTAAAGAAGACAAGGAAATTAAAGGTTTGGCAATTAAGGGATTTACATATAAATACAGAGCCTTTGCTGATGATGTTATGTTTTTAGCAGAGGAACCAATGAAGACTCTACCACTCCTACTACATAAAATAAAAGAATTTGGAGATTTGGCAGGCTTTTATGTGAATAGACAGAAATCTAAGGTGATTTGTAAAAATATGACAAGGTCTAAACAAATGGAGCTGCAGAAGTCTATAATTTGCGAAGTAGTGAAAAAAAACAGATATTTAGGTATAAATTTGACATTGAAGAATATTGACCTTTTTAAAAACAACTATGAAAAATTATGGTCACAAGTCCTAAATGACATTAAAAAATGTAACACATTAAATCTATCTTTGTTGGGCAGAATTTTGGTGGTCAAAATGAATATTTTACCATGTTTAATGTTTCTATTTCAGACGATTCCCATTGTAAAAGACTCGAAAGCATTTAACTCTTGGCAAAAGGAAATTTCAAAATTTGTGTGGGCAGGGGAAAAAACAAGAATCAAAATGAAAATATTGTGTGATGCAAAGGAAAGAGGAGGTTTTCAACTACCAAACTTGAGACTATATCATGACGCATGGTTAGAGCAGTGGATCACTCTTGAAAATAGAAAATTGTTGGCATTAGAAGGACATGATTGTAGGTTGGACTGGCATGCATATCTTTACTATGGTAAGTCGAAAATGGATAAATTCTTTAAGCATCACTATATCAGAAGAACACTTTTTGACTCATGGATTAAGTACAAAAAAATTTTTCCTGAAGAAAAACCAATGTGGATTGTACCAACAGAAGTAGTAAAACCCTTCTCAGAATACATAGGCCAGGACTGGTTGAAATATAATGAACTGTTGAGACTGGAAGGGAAATCGTATGTGATAAAAGAAGAAAGCCAATTAAATTTTAAATATGATTGGTTACGTTATAGGCAGATTTATGACTTGTATAAAACCGATTAAAAAATGGTTGGGTTTAGGGGAAACTATAACAAAATAGGTGGCGGGGGGCACCCTCCCTTCCGGGGGGGTGTAGCAGTGACTTCAAGCAGCAGGCGGCAATAGCGGCGATGGCAGCAGCAGCGGCAGGCAGAAGCAATGCCAACAACTGATCCTGGCGGTGGGCGGAGCTACGAGGCGCAGGCAGCGTGACGGTGCGGCGCGGTGGAGCCCCTGGGATGTTAGCTGGAAGCCGAAGCCTACACGGGGCCTGCGCGTCAAAGACGGGCCTGCCACGGGGAGCCTCCTGGCCCAGGGAAGAAGATCGACACCAGGGGCCCCAGGACATCAAAGGCTGAAGTGCAGCCGTCTGAAGCCCCGCCGGATCAAGAAAGACAAGAAGAAGCCCTGCTCGGGTGCTGGTAGGAGGTCCCTTCCCTATATGATTGTGGCCCTAGTTAGGCAATGATAAACTGTGTAAACCGCTCTGAGACCCCTTGAGGGGGGTCTGAGCGGTATAGAAATTGAATAAATAAATAAATAAATAAAATTGAAAATTTATGGCTGGAGGGAGGGAAGAAAATGATATCGAAAATATATAAAATTTTGTTAAAATGGTATATAGAAGATGAAGTAGTTAAAGAGCAAATGATTAAATGAGCAATTAATATGAATAAGGAAATACCTATGTCATCTTGGGAATTCTTATGGAAAAACGCTATCTACATGTACCAACCTTAAAGAAAATTGTTTTAAAATGATATACAGATGCTATATGACACCTAAAAAGATAGCTAATATAGGTAATAATCTAACAAATGTTGGAAATGTAAACATGCTGAAGGTTCCTTTTATCACATGTGGTGGACTTGTGATAAAGCAAAAATATTCTGGACTGCTATACATACAGAGATGGAAAATTTTTTGAAATGTACCCTCAAGAAAGAACCTGAAATGTTTCTTTTAGGTCTTAAACTAGAAGAAATAAATGTGGGTAAAAGAACACTGATGTGGTACATGATAACAACCGCCAGAATTATCTATGCTCAAAGTTGGAAAAATGAAAAAATTCCTGAACTCTGGGACTGGTTAAGAAAACTGTTATTTATGGCAGAAATGGACAAATGGACAAGAAAACTTAATCTAGAAGCGGAAACTTTTTTGGTAGATTGGAATGACTTCAAAGAATATTTAGAGAAACACTGGGAAATGAAGGATAGCATGTTCAGTTTCGAAAGCTACTAGATATGTAATAAATGTGTAACAGGTAGATAATCAATAAGTACTAGTAGTGGTTGCAAATAAGTAAATTGAGTTACCTGTAGAAGTTATATGATAATAGTGAATTAATATGCATTATGTATTGGTAAAATGGTGGAAACAATGCTGGGAGCCAATAGGGGAGGAGGGGAATTCGAAGAAAAGGATATGATCTATATTATTTTAGCTAAAATTGTGAAGTATTATATATCCTAATAAAAAATTGTTTTTTTTAAAAAAAGAGAGAGTGTCTAAAAGCTCAATCTCTTTTTCCCGACTAGAACTCATGACTGAATCAATGTGTGGGTAGTTAAAGTCGCCTATTACGACACAGTTATTTCGTCTAGCTGCTATCTTTAATTCATTCATCATTTTATAATCCTCCTCTACCTTTTAATCTGGTGGGCGATAACAAACTCCCACTGTTAAGCCTCCTTTTGGACCCACTATTTAAACCCATAGCATTTCCAGAAGCAAATCCAATTTTCTTACCCTCTCAATCTTACTGGACTGTATACCCTCTCTGACATACAGAGCCACCCCATCTCCAGCCCTTCCCCCCATCCTTCCGATATAATTTATAACCAGGAATCACTATATCCCACTGATTTTCCTCATCCCACCAAGTTTCTGAAATACCCACAATGTCTATTTCCACCCCCACACCCAACGCCAAGCATTCCAATTCCCCGATTTTACCTCGGAGACTTCTAGCATTGTGTATAAACACTTATAGTTTCCCATGCTTGTTAAACCCACAACCTTCCTCTTGCTGCCTCAAGACCTTCCCAGGCAGTCCCTATCATTAGCCACAGTCTCAGTGGACAATTTTAATCCATTTCCTTGTACACAAGTAATAGCTACCCCTTCATCTCTTTGAGATGAGCCATCCCGAACCAGAGACTTTCCCCCCATTATTCAGTTTAAAAACTGCTCTGCCAACTTTTTGATTTTGAGTGCCAGCAGCCTGGTTCCTTCTTGGGACAAGTGGAGACTGTCCCTTTTGTACAGCTCCCTCTTGTCCCAAAAACAATCCCAGTGCCTAATAAACTTGAACCCTTCCCTCCTACACCATCGTCTCATCCACGCACTGAGACTCCTGATCTGTGCCTGTCTCTCCGGCCCTGAGAAGGCTACCTTGGAGGTCCTGGCCTTGAGTTTCTGCCCAGCAGCCTAAATTTCTCCTCCAGGACCTCACGACTGCATTTCCCCACATCGTTGGTGCCGACGTGCACCACGACCACTGGCTCCTCCCCAGCACTATCTACTAAAACACACGTAATGTCCACTACCTTCGCACCAGGCAGGCAAGTCACCATACAGTCAGTTCACGGGTTCGCCACCCAGCTGTCTACCTGCCTAAGGATCGAATCACCAACTACCAAGAGCCCCCCTTCCACCCTTCCCAGGACAGTTCCTTGGTACAAAAGGATACCCGTTCACCAGCTGAAGAAGAGGTCCCTTCTGAGGGCATATTCCCCTTATCCTCAGCATGGTGCCCCATTTCCCATTGACCCTCATGCTCCCTGGCAACAGCGGGGCTGCCAGATCCAGAGTGGGACATATCTAACAAGTCCCTGAGAGTCTTCTCCGTGCACCTAACTGACTGTCTCTGCTTCTCCAGGTCAGCCACCTTGGCCTCAAGGGAGCAAACTCGCTCCCTGAGAACCAGGAGCTCCTTGCACCGAGCACACACCCATACATGTGACACTCCATGCAAAACACTGGATAGCCCCCAACCCCCTGCTGGCATTCTGACTTCATAATTGTTTTTAAACTAATACTTTTATATAACCCCCCCTTGTAAAACCCTTTGTATTTATATGGTTACGTTTGTAGAAGTCTACTTACCTTACTGGGAACCCAAGGAGCCAAGGTCCCTGGCTTTCTGGCTCTTCCTGAGTGTCTTATAGAGCCTGTAGGCTAAGAGTCCCTAGGCTAAGAGCCATAGGCAAAGAGCCTCACCCTTCGGCTTGTGCCAGAGGCTCGTGCCTCTTGCAAGCTTCCTGCCTTAAATAGAAGCATCCCCCAGGATAGGGTGTGGCCAGCAGCTATTCAAATTCACCCAGGCACTTAATTACAGGCAAACAATGACCCTTTCACACCCTAACTCCAGCAGCCAGGAGTCTGCTACAACTCACCCACACACTCCCAAATACAATCCCCCACACAGTACCTTCTCAGCTAAAGCACCTCAGCTGAAAGTAAATAAATAAAAAAACCACTCACCCCTCTAGCAGCTCTAACACCTTGCTCCTTCTCAGAGCTTAGCTGGGTCAGCTCAATTGTTCAGACTGTTGACGCCGCCACGGCCAAGGCGCAGACAATAGTGACCCACAAGGGGGTTTTCAGGGTACACTGTCTGCAGTTTGGGGTGAGTGTGGCGCCTGGTATCTTTCAATCCTTTATGGACTCTCTTCTCAAAGGGATCCCAGGAGTCAAGCCTTTTTCAGATGATGTGCTCATTGCGGCTCCGGACTCTGCCACCTTCACTGAGAGGCTTCTGATGATGCTCCAACGCTTTGATGAAGCTGGCTTGAAAGTGAAGCGCAAAAAGTGCCTCTTAGGTGTTACCAAGGTGGAGTTCTTGGGTTTCTCAGTGGACGGTCACGGAATCCACCCCACCAATGACAAGGTCTGCGCCATCACAAAGTCACCCCCACCCATATCCAAGATGGAGTTGCAGGCCTTCCTTGGTCTGCTGACCTTTTACCACTCCTTCCTTCCCCTTAAGGCAGCAGTGGCAGAACCTCTGCATTGCCTACTGGACAAAAACACCCCTTGGGTGTGGGGCCCCAAACATGATGCCTCTTTCCAGGCGGTCAAGGAACTTTTAATCTTGAATGTGGTCTTGTCCCATTTTGATGAGACATTGCCCATGGTGCTTGCATGCGATGCGTCTCCCTATGGGGTGGGGGTGGTATTGGGCCATCGCTTTGCAGACGGCCGTGAGGTCCCCGTTGCATATTACTCCAGAACCTTGTTGGCTGCAGAGCATAATTACATGCAGATCGACAAGGAGGCGCTGGAAATGGTAGCGGGGGTGAAAAAAATTCATCATTATCTCTACGGCAGGCCCTTCACCATTGTGATGGACCACAAGCCTCTCCTGGGCCTCCTCGCCTCCAACCACCCGTCCCCGCAGATGGTCTCTCCCCAGGTGCTCATCTCAGCGGCCCTGGTCCAGGTTGCACCTGGATTTTGCCAGGCCATTCCAAGGACAGTTGTTCTTTATTCTCATAGACTCTTATAGTAAATGGCTGGAAGTAGCTCCAGTCCCATCAACCTCCTCCTGGTCCGCCATCCGAGCCATGTGGAGGATCTTCAGTGCCCAAGGCATCCCGGACTCCCTGGTCACCAACAATGGGATGGCGTTTACATTGGAGGAGTTCCGGGTGTTCACCGAGTACTACGGCATCCGCCACATCAGGTCGGCCCCCTTTCATCCGGCTACCAATGGGCAAGCTGAAAGAATGGTTCGCACCACCAAACAGGTGCTCAGACGGATGGATGCCGGGGAATGGGACTACAAACTGGCAGTGTTCCTTTTTGGGCAGAGGACAATGCCACACACTGCTACTGGTTTCGGGATATAAGCCAGCCTGCGAGCCGGCTTCTGTGTCTTGTTCTTCACCTAATAAAAGTATGAGAGCTGAAATCACTAGTAAGTCTCAGTACTTTTCAGTTTTATAATTGTATTGTATATTATGATATAAGCCAGTTTGTTCCTCATTGTGTTTGACCTCTGAAATAGGCCTATACAGGCTGAAATGCATCAGGTCAAGTCCATTGGCCCTTGTGTGTAAGATTTTGGTATTTTATATGAGGTGTGATTGGACCTTTATATGTTTTTTAATTCTTTGCTAATAAATACATGTATTTTATATTGTATACATTAAGTTTTTATTGTTGGCCCTCTACTCTGTTTGACTTACCTCTTTAGGTTCTTGATCCTAGGTTCCAGGGTTAAGTCCCCCCCCTTTTTTTGTCCCTTGCATTAAGATGCTAACTATACTAGTTTATAGTATAAACCACAGTTTATAAGGACATCTGAACCAACCCAAAACCTTGAAATGACAAACCATGGCTTGGCCCTGAAAGAATGAGCCTGACGCAGTCACAGGAATCCTCCTCCCTCACACATAGTAATTAGATATTCCTGCTTTGCAACAAGCCATAATTGGTTGTTGCCTTTGAACTCATAAACCATGGTTTGTGCTAACCCTGAAAACCAAGACTGCAAATCTTAATTTGCAGCTGGTTTACAATCCTGAGTTTTCAGAGCAAGCATAGACTGCAATTTGCCAATTTGGATATAAGTACACATTTATTGATACCCTGCTGTTTTCCCTAATGAGGCCTCAAAGCATCTTACAACATTTTCCTTCTCATTTGCATTTTATCCTCAGAACACCCCTCTGAGGTATATTAGGGTTAGAGTGTGTGCCTGTACCAAGAGTGGGGGTCTGAACCAAGGCTGCCAGATCCTAGTTCAAACACTACACCAAAGCCTCTAACCAGGGCTGTGGTCAAATGACAGGCTTAGTGATTTTCGACTGCACTTTTTATTTTACCCAGGTTTTTTTGTGCTGGAGAATTTTGTTCAAACATCCATCCCTTAACCTGCTTCACCACATGCTCACCCCATGGTTGACAATTCAGATTTTTGCTGTGTGGTAACCACGGAGTGGGAAGCCAGGCGATATTCTTTTTGTTGTCGAAGGCTTTCTTCTTTTTGTTTGTTTGTTTCTCATGCATACACAGAAGTGCATATTCAAAGCACAGTTTTTTTGACAGTTCAGCAATCCCTCTGCCAACTATGTAATATCATTGGTTCCTACACAACTGTGTTTCTCCACCAGAAAGAAGAGGAGGAAATATAAAGACTTGGTCTTATTCTTGCAAAAGTCATCTATCCCCTACAAATGGATTATACCAGAAAGCATCTTCTTCAAATACAACAATAAGAGAGAAAGGATCGACTATGTCATAAAGGCTAAAGACTTTATGGAAAAGTTACAAAAGCCAGAAAAGCCATCAAAGCCTCGGGACGACAACGAGGACAGCGACCAGAGAAGCCATGGAGAGCTTTCAACAACTTCCACTGAAGAAGAATCTGACTCAGAATAAGGGGCAGCGGCTCCTAAAACTCCTAAAGCCAACCGAGACTATAATCTCAGAAAAAAGAAAGAAAAGCAATAATTTATATCTCTAAAGCTTGAATTTAACATACTTTTAACAGACTCTCAGATGCTCTTTATATCGTTAATGATACCGGATGTATCTACTATCCCTTTTCATTTATAATGCACTCATATAGCTTTAAGCGTAAAAAATGTTTGTAAGCAATTTATGTTTACCGCTACTTGGATTTTTAGTGGTTATCTTTACTTTCTCCTATAGTTTGTAGATACCTTTCCCTTAAGATTTTTCTGTAGTTTTTAGATAAAAGTAATATCACTCCCTTTCCAGCTTGTTCTTACTCCCTTTCCCGCTCATTTTTTAATCTTGTCTGTCAGATTGGTCAGCATCAGAAAAATGATTTTGAATCTTTCCCACCAGAGGAATAATGTGACATGGCTTGGAGTCAAGTTCTGGTAGTGGAATCATGGCTGTGGGTATGGGAGCCTAACTAGGGACTATTTCCACCACTTTCCCACCCCAAGAAAATGAGAAAGGGTCCTTTTTCTTTAGTTTGTCACTCATAAATAACCCCCCTGGGGACTCCCAATCCCAACAAATATTGTGGCAAAGAAACACACAAGTGGTGATTCATAACCCTGGTGTGAAGATCCTATGATGCACACATTACTAACTGGTTAAAAAAGAGAGAGTGCGAAAACAGAAGTGAAGGTTCAGACTTCCCAAACAGCTTGACCTCACAACAGAATGATCAGATATCTGGATATGTGGAGTGAAACCACTTGTATCTGTAAACCTTAGACTTTCCCCGGTCAGAAAACTTGCAATCAGGAAGGGGTGAGACTGGGGGTTGCAATGACTGGGGAACAGGATACCAACAATCAGCCCAGTAACTACAGATTTCTCGGGGAGGGGGCCTTGCGGGGAGCTGCCAGCTAATTAAATCAATGGCTCCAGGGCAAGGGGGGGGTAATGCCCAGTGGCTGCAGCTTCCCTCCTCCCCCGCAAGGGCAGGCCTTCCCTGAGGAGCATCTGGCTCCCTCCCTCCTTGAGGAGCCCCAGTGCCCCTTCCCACAGAGCGGTGCCAGGGGCAGCCTGATCTCCATCCTTGGCTCCCTCCTAGGGCTGGGAGAGGCAAGGTGTGTAGCAGCCAGGCTGGCCGCAGAGGTGCCGCACGCAGGCTTGGTGCACCAGAGCACAGCTGGGCGTGCCTGGCCAGAGGAGGTGCCTATTGTCAGCATAGACAATAGTGACTTTCATAGACCTGTCCTCTGGCTCAGTAGAAGGCAACTCTACATATCCTGATGTGATTTGAATTTGGTCCAAAACATACTTCCAACATTTTTTAAAATGGTTACGAGATCACCATTCATGGATGAACAGATCTTTCTCCTCATGTACTTTTCAGCATAACCTCATAGCTGGTTTTTATATATACTGGAACTGCAGGGCTCCTAATTTTGCAGGAAGCATTTGCAAGAAACCACTAGAGACATTTTTCTGCCATTTTCCTCTTAATTCCTTTCCCTCCTCTTCTCTAAATTTTTATCTGAGTTACTGATATAGAGTGTCTCCTCCTGCAATGTCTCTATGCAACATTGATGTGTACTGTGCCCTATCTGCTAGAGGAAGAGCTGCTTAAGTTTGAAGAAGGTCCCCTAGCCTGAAGGAAGGCTTCAAACTTTGCTCCATGGAGTGGTAGGATACCTGCAGTATCTGTCCTGGCCTAATATTTAAACCTTGGGAGATCTTTGACATTTTCAGCAAAAATATGCAGCCGCTGGCACCTTTGCAGCTATTCAATCAATGTGATTTTCTCTGGCTTATTTTTTTTAAAGTCACTTTACATTGGACCTTGCTCAATTGCAGCTTCATGCATATTCAGCCTATATTTCAACAGGAGCAGGAACTGCTTCCTCGTTCCCATGTGTAAAAAAGCAGAGGACAGATTAAAAAAGTGACTGGCCAAGTGCCAAGACAGTTAATTCTTACCTTCCCCAGATATGCATTTATTTAAAAGATGGCTTACACCTGCTTTCCATAAATGTTCCCTTCCAGAGGCATACCAAATCACTCCAAAAATACAACATTGGAAACAGACACAGAGACACTCTTTGAAGGCGTCTGCTATCTTTGGGTTATCAGGATGGGGACTGCTTTATTAAAGGTGTCGCAAGAAGATACAATCTATGTGTGAAGTGAATGAACTCCCCAAACACCTCAGGCTCCTGCACTCTCTTCTTCCTTTCCTCACAAGCAGAGCTGCAGTTGACTCCTGGGGTAGAATCCAGGTTGTGTGCGAACCCTCCAATCTGTTAACCTGTCCAAATTTGATCCAACTTCAGTTTGTTGAGACAGTCAACTTCAGGCATATTAATAAACAAGATGTTTTGTTTCCAGTAACTGAGATTCTAAACCAGAATTAAACTATAGTTTAGATTCTAGGAAACAGTGTCCAAGCTGTTTCTACACAGATGTTTTGCTTCACCTTACTGCAGCAGTGCTTTCAGGAACATCTACATAACATCTAAATATTTCCCAAGTGTGGTTCCCATGTGTGGATACATGGTTTGGGGCCACAACGAAAACAGACGTTTCTGCAAACTTGGGTGACCCCCCCCCCAATTTGCAGAAAAATCTGATATCTTTAAAAAAAAAAAATGTTCAGTTGCACAGTCGAGTCCGACTCTTCGCGACCCCATGAACCACATCACACGAGCCCTCCTGTCTTCCGTCATGTTCTGGAGTTTGCCTAATTTCATGTTCATTGCCTCAATAAAACTGTCTAACCATCTCATCTTTTGCTGTTCTCTTCTTCTTTTGCCTTCAACCCTTCCCAGCATCAGGGTCTTCTCCAGTGAGTGCTCCCTTCTCATTTGGTGGCCAAAGTATTTGAGCTTCAGCTTCAGTATCTGGCCTTCCGAGAAACAGTTAGGGTTGATTTATTTTAGGATTGACTGATCTGATCTCCTTGCAGTCTCAAGAGTCTTCTCCAGCACCATAATTCCAAAGAATCGGCACTCAGCCTTCCTTATAGTTCAACTCTTGCAGCCATATAGTACTACTGGGAATACCATTGCTTTGACCATACGAACTTTTGTTGGCAGGGTGATGTCTCTACTTTTTATTATGCTGTCTAGGTTTACCATCGCTTTCCTCCCAAGGAGCAGGCGTCTTTTAATTTCATGGCTGCAGTCACCATCTGCAGTGATCTGGGATCCCAGGAACGTGAACTCTGTCACTGCTTCCATGACTTCCCCTTCTATTTGCCTAGGAGTGATGGGGCCGGATGCCATGATCTTAGTTTTTTTGCTGTTGAGCTTCAAGCCAACTCTTTCACTCTCCTCTTTCACTCTGAACAAGAGGCTCTTTAGGTCCTCTTCACTTTCTGCCATTAGAGTGGTATTGTCTGCATATCTGAGGTTGTTGATGTTTTTCCCAGCAATCTTAATTCCGGCTTGTGATTCATCCAGGCTGACATTTCTCATGATGCACTCTGCACATAAATTAAATAAGCAGGGTGACAATATACATCCTTGTTGTACTCCTTTTCCTATGCTGAACCAATCAGTTGTTCCATATCCGGTTCTAACTGTCACTTCTTGACCCTTATACAGGTTTCTCAAGAGACATGTGAGGTAGTCTGGTACTCCCATCTCTTTAAGGACTTGCCATTGTTTGTTGTGATCCACACAATCAAAGGCTTTAGCATAGTCAATGAAGCAGAAGTAGATGTTTTTCTGGTACTCTCTTGCTTTCTCCATAATCCAGCAAATGTTGGCAATTTGATCTCTAGTTCCTCTACCTCTTCGAAACCCAACTTGTACTTCTGGTAGTTCTCTATCCATGTACTGCTGAAGCCTAGCTTGTAGGATTTTGAGCATGACCTTGCTAGCATGTGAGATGAGTGCAATTGTGTGATAGTTTGTTTGAACATTCCTTGGCATTGCCCTTCTTTGGGATTGGAATGTATACTGACCTTTTCCAATCCTGTGGCCACTGTTGTGTTTTCCAAATTTGCTGGCATTTTGGGTGCAGCACTTTGACAGCATCATCTTTTAAGATTTTGAATAGCTCAGCTGGGATACCATCACCTCTGCTAGCTTTGTTGTTAGTAATGCTTTCTAAGGCCCATTTGACTACGCATTCAAGGATGTCTGGCTCGAGGTCAGTGATTACACCATCTTGGTTGTCAGGGACATTGAGGTCCTTCTTGTATAGTTCTTCTGTGTATTCTTGCCATCTTTTCCTAATCTCTTCTGTTAGGTCCCTATTGTTTTTGTCCTTTATCATGGCCAGCTTTGCATGGAACATTCCCTTGATTTCTCCAATTTTCTTGAAGAGATCTCTAGTCCTTCCCAATCTATTGTTTTCCTCTATTACTTTGTATTGTTCATTCAGGAAACCCTCCTTATCTCTCCTTGCTGTTCTCTGGAAATCTGCATTCAGTTGGGCAAATCTTTCCTTTTCCCCATTGCCTTTAGCTTTCCTTCTTTCCTCTGCTATGTGTAAAGCCTCATCAGACAGCCACTTTGCTTTTTTGCATTTCTTTTTCTTTGGGATGGCGGTGATTGCTGCCTCCTTTACAATGTCACGGACCTCTGTCCATAGTTCTTCAGGCACTCTGTCTATCAAATCTAGTCTCTTAAACCTATTCTTCACCTCTACTGTATATTCATCGGGGATGCGATCTAGGTCAAATCTGAATGGCCTTGTGGTTTTCCCAACTTTCTTCAATTTAAGTCTGAATTTTGCAATGAGTAGCTCATGAACTGAGCCACAGTCAGCTCCAGGTCTTGTTTTTACTGACTGGATAGAGCTTCTCCATCTTTGACTGCAAATTATATAGTCAATCTGATTTCGGTGTTGCCCATCTGGTGATGTCCATGTGTAGAGACGCCTCTTAGGTTGTTGGAAAAGGGTGTTCACTATGACCAGCGTGTTCTCTTGAGAAAACTCTGTTAGCCTTTGCCCTGCTTCATTTTGTTCTCCAAGGCCAAACTTGTCTGTTATTCCGGTTACCTTTTGATTTCCTACTTTAGCATTCCAGTCCCCTATGAT
Organism: Gekko gecko; assembly: GCA_029375565.1. NCBI lineage: Eukaryota > Metazoa > Chordata > Lepidosauria > Squamata > Gekkonidae > Gekko > Gekko gecko. The sequence goes on along the minus strand of JAPDNY010000005.1, from coordinate 207,047,797 downwards.
GATGAGGACATCATTTTTTGGTGTTAGTTCTATGAGCTGTTGTAGGTCTTCATAGAATTGGTCCACTTCAGCCTCTTCTGCAGCAGTGGTTGGGGCATAGACTTGGATTACTGTGATATTGAATGGTTTGCCTTGGATTCGAACCGAGATCATTCTGTCATTTTTGAGATTGTATCCCAATACTGCCTTTCTCACTCTCTTGTTGACTATAAAGGCCACACCATTTTTTCTACGGGATTCCTGGCCACAGTAGTAGATATAATGGTCTTCTGAGTTAAATTCGCCCACTCCTGTCCACTTTAGTTCACTGATTCCCAAGATGTCGATGTTCATTCTTGCCATCTCATTTTTGACCACGTCAAACTTACCTTGATTCATAGATCTTACATTCCAGGTTCCTATGCAGTATTGTTCTTTGCAGCATCGAACTTTCCTTTCACCGTCAGATACATCCACAACTGAGCGTCCTTTCGGCTTTGGCCCAGCCGCTTCACTCTTTCTGGGGTTACTCGTACTTGCCCTCTGCTCTTCCCCAGTAGCATATTGGACACCTTCCGACCTGAGGGGCTCATCTTCCAGCATCATATCTTTTAGCCTTTTGTTACTGTCCACGGGGTTTTCTTGGCAAAGATAATGGAGTGGGTTGCCATTTCCTTCTCCAGGGGATCACGCTTGGTCTGAGTTCTCTGCTGTGGCCTGTTCGTCCTGGGTGGCCCTCCACGGCATAGCCCACAGCCTCATCAAACCACGCAAGCCCCCTCGCCACGACAAGGCAGTGATTCAGGAGGGAGAATCCATTTCTTACTATATTTCTAATCTTAATAGTTATCAAAGCAAAGTAACTTATTTTTAACATCCCAGTTCAGTTCTAAGTAGTCTTTAAAGTCTTTCCAATCTGCTAAAAATTCTTGATCTTCTTTTCCATTAAGTTTTTTTGTCAATTTGTCCATTTCTACCATAAAAATCATCTTCTTTATCCATTCTCATTCATCTGGTATCTTCTCCTGCTTCCAAAATTGAGCATATATCATTCTCGCCATTGAAATCAAATATCATAACAATGTTCTCTTTGTCACGTTAACTTCTTCCATTTTAAGACCTAAAAGTAACATTTCTGGCTCTTTTTTCAAAGTACATTTCAGGATCTTCTGGATTTCATTATGAATCTCAGTCCAAAAAGCAGCTGCTTTCTCACACATCCACCACATGTGGTAAAATGAGCCCTCTTTCTTTTTACATTTCCAACATTTGCTAGACATGGTCTCATTCATATTAGCAATTTTTTTTGGTGTCATATACCATCTGTACATCATTTTATAACAATTTTCTTTCACATTAACACATGTTGAAATTTTAATTGATTTTTTCCACAAACACTCCCATGATGACATGTCTATCTCTCTATTTATGTTTATAGCCCATATCACCATCTGCTCTTTTACAGTCTCATCCTCTGTATGCCATTTTAACAAAATCTTATAAATTTTTGAAATCATTTTTTTACCTTTTTCTACCCATACACTGTCTACTCCCCTCAAACTTCAGAATGTCTCTGTAAGGTACCCAGTCTTCTCCTTTGTGCCTTGAAAGTGGTTTGATTACTTCTGCCGGAACTATCCATAAACGTCTTGCTTCAAAAAAAATTCTTTTGTATCTCATCCAAGTCATGAACAGTGATCTTCTTATAAAGTGGTGTTTAAAAAGCTTGTCTGCTTTGGATTTTTCGTACCATAGATAGGCATGCCATCCAAATTTGCGATCATGCCCTTCTAACGCCAACATTTTTCTATTGTCCAGGTTAATCCATTGTTCAAGCCAAGCCAAACACACCGCATCATGATACAGTCTAAAATTGGGGAGTTGTAGACCTCCCTTTTCTTTTGCGTCACATAAGATCTTCATTTTAATCCTAGGTTTCTTTCCAGACCAAACAAAATTTGAAATCTATTTCTGCCACAAATTCAACACTTTACAGTCTTTTACAATAGGAATTGTCTGGAATAAAAATAACAAATGGGGTAAAATGTTCATTTTGACTACCGAAATTCTTCCCAAAATTGACAAGTTCAATGTATTCCACTTCTTTATATCCTGTTGAATTTTAGTCCAGGTCTTCTCATAATTATTTTTAAAAAGATCAATATTTTTCATTGTGAGCTCAATTCCCAAGTATTTGGTTTTTTTCACCATTTCACATTGAACTTTTTCTTGCAATTCCAGTTGTTTTTCTTTTCTCATAATTTTGCAAAGCATCTTTGTTTTAATCCTATTCACATAGAATCCAGCCAAATCTCCAAATTCTTTAATCCATTACATCAATAACGGTACATTGGTTACTGGATCTTCAATCACAAACATTACATCATCTGCAAAAGCCCTACACTTATACATGAAACCTCCAACTGAAAGTCCTTTTATGTCTTTGTCTTCTCTTATTTTCGCCAGCATCACTTCTAAAATCCATATAAATAGTAAAGGGGATAACGGACATCCTTGTCCCGGGGTTTCTGGATGTTGTAAGTTTCCATGGGATGCGCACCAATGCTGAATGATGCATGCACACACGCAAGACATTGACAGTGGCCCACCCTCCCCAACGGTACATGTGTCCTTTGCTACAGCATGGCTTGTGAGCTTGTTGTGCTGCTTTTTTGCCACGCTGTAGCAGCACTGTGTGATCGGTGCTCGGCGCTGGAGCGTGGCAACCCGGTGGCCCATGTGATCAGGCTACCATGCCTTATTTTGCTCCGGGGTGAATTGCCACGCCTCCCCCCCGCGTTTTCTGGTCTGTATGACTGGGGCCATACTATAATATTTTCCATTACTTTATATGGCTCTGAAAGTTGAACAGTGAAGAACACTGACAGGAAGAAAGCTGATTCATTTGAAATGTGGTGTTGGAGAAGAGTTTTACAGATACCATGGGCGTCCAACAAGACCCTACCGCCCAAAAAAGTGGGTTCTAAATCAGATCCATCTGAACTTTCCCTAGAAGCTAAAATGACCAAACTGAGGGTATCATACTTGGTCGCATTACGAGAAGACAAGATCACATAAGGCTAGGAAAAGTTGAAGGCAGCCGGAAAACAGGAAAACCCAACATGTGATGAATTGACTCAGTCAAGGAAGCCACAGCCCTATGTTTGCAAGACTTGAGAATGGCTGTTAATGATAGGACGTTCTGAAAGTCATTAATTCATAGAGTCACCATAAGTTGGAAGCAAACTTGATGGCACTTAAATCACACACACACATTACTACTGATGCCATCCCTTCCAAAATTTTAAAATTAGATCCAGACTGGTGGGCTTCCCCCCTTGCATCCCTGTTTGCAATCGTAGATAGACCTGGCATAATTCCCTCGCCATGGTAGGAAAAAATTATGGGCCCTGAACAGCTGGGTTTCTGCAAAGGGAAGATCACTTTAGATCATTGTGTTAGCTTATCCCATTTAGTCAACCATGCAAAATAATTAGAAACTATTTGTTTCTTTTCTAGATTTAAGAGGTGCATTTGATTCAGTTGATTCAGATTCACATTACTACAGTGATCTATTGCAATAACGTTCCCAGCTTTCATTTTTATAAAAGGATGTCTCTAGTCCTTTTCATTGTGGAGTTATAATGAGAAAGGTGCTGGGTTGCACATTTCTCCTTGACTATCCAGGGATCTGGCTCTGGGTGCCAAGGAAAACAGTCTCTGATGTGCACTGTTACCATACATGCTAGTGGTTGCCTAGCCTCTCAGTGTTCAGTTTGTATCAAATTGCTGTAAACAAATTGCTGTTGTGACCTTAAGGCAGGGGTGTCAAACATATGGCTCCCAGGCCAGAACCAGCCCGTCCAGGGCTCTTATCCAGCTCGCAAGCAACTGTTCATTACCTTTATTTCCATATAACAGAGGTTGTGTCCCTGTATACTGTATACTGAATAATGCGTGGTGGAAGTGGGAGGGTGGGCAAAAGGGAGATACTTTAAGAAAATACTGTAAGAGTGTTAATATTTTAAGCGTGCTTGTGAGTAAAGAATAATATCATTAATTGGGTTTGCCTGTGTCCTTTATAAAGTTTATATCTCCCGTACCTGGCACTACATTTTATGGCACGCGTGGCCTGGCCTGACAAAGTGACATTTATGTCAGATCTGGCCCTTGTAACAAATGAGTTCAACAACTCTGCCCTAAGGGATAGATAACAGTTTAGCTCTGTTTCTCTAGAAATAATTGTCACAGCTAAACGATAGTGTACTCAGAAGATCGATTATCATTGTAACAGAAATCTTTCCTCCATCCACATTCCCATTGATTAACGTCCATAGGGAAGAAAGATGACTAATTGTATTGTAGTTAACTTTAACAACTTTTGTATTGGGGCTAAAAGCAGCCTAAGGAGAGGTTTGGAATTTCTGTTTGGGAAACAGCAAAGGGAGCAAAAAACACTCCATGGCCCCAATCTGCATTCCCTACCCGTTACTTTAGAAAAAAAAATACACTGGGAGATGCGATCACAAATCTGCTACATAATGTGTAGTTCAGCTCTTGAACAAATTCTAGCTTCAGGGCTTGGGGAGGGGTTTTGTTTTTTTAAAGAAAAAAGAAGAAGCATTTTTTCTGTGCAAAGATGACCTTTGGAGGTAACTTCTAAAATCAGTTTTCCTGGATGGTGCCCCCTCAGGCTGCAGGTACAGGACTGCATATCTGAATGCTTAAAATGCATTTGCCTCCTTGCAAAAGACCTCCCCTGTGCATGGAAAGTTAGCATGCTGGAAGAAATGCTAGTTTTCCTACTTGCAGTAAAAGAGAAATCACTTATTTGATTCCCCCATAGAATCAGAAGGAGGAACCGAGGGCAGAGGAGGCTTTTGTCTCACCTTGATCTCTGCCAGTTTGTGTTTCAGGCTCTTCGTACTCTAACCTTCACCCCCAAATCCTTATTCTACTAACCCATTAAATCTGAACTATGTACCTAGAAACTCAATTTCTGTATGCATGCAAATTAGTATGCATGCAAGTAGATTTTGTGTGTGTGTCCATTTGCTAATTAGTGTGATTCATTCTATCCTTGAGATTCAGAACTTGTAATCTTTTAAAAGAACTATAGGGTGTCATAGGGCAGTCAGAATTAATGAGTAGAGGGAAAGACTGGAAGTCATGGGGGAGGGAGCACACTGGGCATGGAACCTCATCTCCCTGGAGCGTTTAGCAGTACACCGGTTGCATGTGCACTGGGATTTCTGAATATCAAGGACAGGATAAAGCATGATCATTGCTCATTGTAGCCATGAGGATGTGCAACCAAGCTTTGGGGGTTTTAATGAAAGCTGAAGTTCTCAGGAATCCAAGCTCTATGCTCCCCATAACCCTGTCCATAGCAAGCTTTTGGTCTCCAGCTGTAAAAACAAGGCAGGTTCACCGTTGTGTGCCCAAGTTTGGCCTATTGGTAGGGGCATTTTGCATTACATAGCGACAGCACTGACAAAAAGCATGGCATAGTAGCAAGGGTGTCAAGCTAGGATTTGGGAGACCCATGTTCAATTCCAGTGGGGGTCTGCTAGGTGATCTTGGGCCAGTCCCACACACTCAGCCTAACCCACCTCATAGGGTGGTGGTTGTGAACAATGTTGTAAACTGCTCTGGGTCCCCTGCTGGAGAAAAGCAGGGTATCAGCACATAAGCAAACAAAATAGGCCTTATTAAGTAATGTACAGCAGCCCCCTCAACATGCCAGGCCGTGGGCGGTTTCACTGTAACTGCTGAACCCTGCTGGAATGTGGGGCCCTTCCCTCCCATGGGCAAAACTCCAGAGGGTGCAACAACAGCCCCAGGAGCTCCACCCAGACAAACTGCTGATGGAGCAGGAAGCAGGCGAATTTGTTAGATAATAAGCAGTCAGATATACACATTCCAAACACGCCTTCAGAGATTACAGCTCTCACCCCAAGAAGTCTCCTCTGTCCAGGCAAACTGGCTTCCAGGGGTGGCTACAGTTGAAATAGGGGTGACAGAAATCATGCCATGATCTTCTAGTAGGTCCACTGGAGAAGGGGCACAATCCCAGTTGTTTTCCCCCTCATCCAACACAATTATATTGTATTCAGGTGGGTAGCTGTGCTGAGAAGCAGCAGAATTATATATCGTCTGTGTTGGACTGGTAATGCTGGGATGCTGGCCAAAATGTCCCTAGTAGTTCAAAATATCTTGGAGAGAAGCTCCCCCACCCACGAGCCCTGCCCTACCACCTGAGGATGTGAGACACCCCCCACACACCCCAGTGTGCCTAGCAGAACAGCAGCAGGGAGGCTGGGGAGAGAAAGGGAAGCCTCCCTTCAGCTTCTGGTCAGTTTCACTCCCCCCCCCCAGCAGCTGTTAGGTTTAACAACTGATGGGAGGGGGGTGAAACTGACCAGAAGGGGCAGGGCAGCTTTCCATTCCTTTCTCAGCCTCCCAGCAGCAGCAGGGAGGCTGGGAAAGGAAAGCTGCCCTGCTGCTTTGATCAATTTCACTCCTCTCTGATCAGCTATTAGACCTAACAGCTATTCCTTAAGGAGTGAAACTGACCAGAAGTGGCAGGGCAGCTTTCCATTCCTTTCTCAGCCTCCCAGCAGCTGGGAAAGGAAAGCTGCCCTGCCGCTTCTGGTCAGTTTCGCTCCTTGAGGAATAGCTGTTAGTTCTAGAGGGGACTGAAATGCAATTCAGGTTCGAAGAGCTGCAATTCATGTTTATTTTATTTTTTTATTTGCTGTCGTGTCTGCCCCATAAGGAAAAAAATATACCCTGCATGCAAAAAGAATCCTGGCTATGGGCCTGGGGGAGAAAGGTCAGAAGGGAGGATTATGGCAGGAGAATACTGGGGTTGAGGGGTGGGGAGAGCTGCAAAAGCCAGAACTTGCTTATTGATTTGAAATATCTTGCCAAAATGTAGGGATGCCAGCCAATGCTCCCTCTAAGCTGTGGAGTCTTGTGAGCAAAAATTCTACTTTGTGAGCTACCGGCATTAAAGTTGTGAGCGAGCAATTTGGCTACCATATAAATTAGCTTGCTCTAGAGCCATCCTTCCTGAACTAAGACAAAAATGTTTGAGCCAGAGGCTAAAAAACTGTGAGCTAGCTCACACTAACTCAGCTTAGAGGGAACACTGATGCCAGCCCCCATGTGGGATCTGGGGATTTCCCCGGAATTACAGCTCATCTCCAGACTACAGAGATCTGTTCCTGTGGAGAAAATGGATGCTTTGGAGGGTGGACTCTATCGGATCATACCCCACTGAAGTCCTTGTCCTCTCAAGACTCCACCCACAAATCTCTAGGAGTTTCCCAACCTGCCTCCCCATCCTCTGCTGGTGGCTGGAGGGGACCTGGCAACCCTATGCCAGATCTTTAGCTGCAGCCTTGGTAGGTTCTCAGGATTCAGACAAAGTGAAGATCTCACATCTTTTGTCCATAAAATGCAAATCAAGGGTACACAAACCTGTTTTGAGCTCTGAGAATCAATCAAGAATGCAAACGGCAGGCTCTCAGAGTCAGTTTTCCTGGGTCATGCAGGAAAGGAAGAGCAGGTTTAACCTTTTCACCTCCACTCAGATTTGCTGTTTGAAACCAGCTGCCCTACTTTGCTACATATTTTAAAGGAAAAAAATAGACTAATTTAAAATGTTGTTTTCCTTTAAAATACCCCTACTTTTGAATATGCAAAGGAAGTGGAGCACTGACTGTTTAGAGAAAAATAAGCAAGTTTATTAAAGAAGAACTGTTTTTAATAGGTTTTATTTATATATACATTTTTCAATATACAGAAAAAAAGAAGAAAGAAAAAGAATAATATAAGTTTCTGGTAACATACATAAATTAGTTTGAGGTCAACATGGGTAGTTATTATTTTTTTCAATCCATTTGTAGATTTTTTTCCATCTATTTTGATGTATTGACTCGTCCCTCCCTAGGAGTAACAGATTTAACTTGTCTGATTCAGCTACTTCCATCAATTTGTCTATTATTTCTTCTTTATTGGGGATAGTATCTTTTTTCCAACACTTAGCAATTGCAATTCTTGACATCGTGGTTGTATAAAGTATAATTCTTACATCATCTTTTTTAATTCCTACCGGTAGGATGTTAAGTAGGAAGACTTCCGGCTTAAATTCTAGCTTAACATTAGTAGTTTCTTCTATAATTTTATTAATCATTTGCCAGAACTTTTTAATTTTTCCACATTCCCACCAAATATGCAAATAAGTTCCTACACTTTTCCTACACCTCCAGCATATGTCTGATGCTTCTTTATAACATTTTGCTATTTTATCCAGTGTCCAATAGAACATCTTATATATATTTTCTTTATAGTTTGTTGCTCTTAAAAATTTCAAAGATTTCCACAATCTAGCCCATTGCTCAAGAGTGATGCTATGACCTATATCTTGCATCCAGAGAATCATATTTGGTTTAACAGTTTCTTCTATCAGTTCTTCCATAATAAGGACATTGTATAGTTTTTGTATCAATTTATCTGATGAGGAGAGCCAGATTCTGTCAAGTTGTGTAGGGGTATTTATAATTTTTTTTTTGTCTTTAGTGAACCTAGAGTTTAATTGAATTTTTTCCCAGTTAGTTAAATTTGCTTTTTGAGTTTCTTGTGAATCTAAGGGTTTTAATTCGTTATTTTTTGTCAATAACGTTTCATATGTTAATTTTTTATTATTTTCATATAAAGATGGTAGAATAAATGCTTCTAATGGGGAGATCCGCTTCAGCGTGTTAGTATAATACCTATTTTTAATTTCTTTCCAAAGTTTAATCAAAGGGCCTCTAATTGCATGGTTTTGGAAGGTTTGTTGTTTTTTATCTATGTTGTACCAAATATGTGCATGCCATCCCATAGGCAGGTCATGCCCTTCTAGTTGTAAAAGTCTTTCTTCTTCTAACAAAATCCAATCTTTTATCCAGCCCATTGCCACAGCTTGATAGTATAGAATCCAATTTGAAAGTCCTAGCCCACCGTTTTCTTTTTTAACCATAAGAATTTTTTAATTAATTCTTGGCTTTTTGGCATGCCAGATGAATGTTCTGACTGCACGGTTTAGTTCTTCAAAGAACTTTTTGTTTGTTAGTATAGGCAGACATTGGGCCAGACATAGGAAACGTGGGAGAATACTCATTTTTATTGTGGCAATTCTTCCCATAAATGAAATATGTAGATCATGCCATCTGTTAAGATCTTCTCTTATCTCTTCCAACAATTTTATGTAATTATTTTTGTATAGATTTTTATTATTGTTTGTTATAATTATTCCTAAATATTTAATTTTATCTACTACTTGAATGTTTGAGATATTTTGAATATTGGTTATTTGCTCAGCAGAGCAGTTTTTAGTCAGGATTTTTGTTTTCTTCATATTGATTCTTAAGCCCGCCACTTGACCGTAATCATGCAAATCTTTCCATAAATATGACAGAGACGTTGCTGGTTCTTCCAAAATAAATACCAGATCGTCGGCAAATGCTTGAAGCTTATATTGTTCTTTTTTAATTTTAATGCCTATTATATTCTTATTTTTTCTCACTAGATCGTTTAATGTTTCTAGCCCAAAGATAAATAATAGGGGCGACAATGGACATCCCTGCCTAGTTCCTTTCTGTATAGCTATGTTATTGGTTAGTTCCCCGTTAATAATAATTTTTGCATATTGTTCTTCATATATGGCTTTGATTGAATTTAGAAATTTTCCCCCACAGCTCCACAGTTTAAGTTTCTGTTTTAAGTATTCCCGATTTACATTGTCAAAGGCTTTCTCCGCATCCAGGAAAATTAATGCTGTTTTCCTGGGTTTTGTTCATAGTACTCTAATATATTGATTAAATTTCTTATGTTATTTTTTATTTGTCTTTTCGGGAGAAAGCCTGACTGATCTTTATGTATAATGTCTGCCATAATCTTTTTGAACCTGTTTACTAAGATTGTTGCGAAGATTTTATAATCTACGTTTAATAGGGAGATAGGTCTATAATTTTTAATATCATTTCTTTCTGATTCTGGTTTATGTATAAGTGTTATTAAGGCTTCTTTCCAAGTCAATGGTATTTTACTTGTAGCCATAACATTATTAACCAAATCCTTAAATAAAAATGATATTTCATCTTCTATTATTTTATAGACTTCTGCTGAGATTGCATCTGGTCCCGGGGTTTTCTTTGGTTTTTGATTTTTAACTGCTTCCACTACTTCAAACATAGTAATATTTTCATTCAATAGATTTCTTTGTTGTTCTGTAAATTTACCTGTTTCATATTTCAATAAAAAATCTTCAATTTCCTGATTATTTTGTGGCATCTGTTTATATAAATTTATATACAAATTTTCTGCTATTACTTTTAATTCTTGAGTCTTAAATTTTATCTCTTGTTTTTAGTTTTTTAGGGCTATAATAATCTTCTTTTCTCTCTCCTTTTTAAGTTTGTAAGCTAACCATCATGAGGGTTTATTTGCATTTTCAAAAAGGTAGGCTTTGGTGTATTCGATTTTCCTCGCTATTTCTTGGGTCAACCATAAATTTATTTGATGCTGTATTAATTTTATTTTTATCCTTATTTCTTTTACATTTTTTTATTCTGGCTGATCTTTTCTATTTTCCTTAGTTCAGCAGTTAATTTTTTCTCTTTTTTGTTTATTTCTCCATGCGTCTTGATTTATGAATATACCTCTTATAAATGCTTTTAGTTTATCCCATGTATTGTTCAGTGTTGTGTCTTCTCTTTTATTTATCTCAATGAACTCTTTTACTTCTTGCCTGAGTGTTTTAACAAATTCTTTATCTCTAATGAGACTAATATTTATCTTCCATCTATTAGCTTTATGGGATCCTTGAATTGATAGCCACATTGGGTTATGGTCCATAAAAGTATTTGCCAAAATTTCAACTTCAGAAATATGTTTTATTATATTGGTATTCACCCACACCATATCTATTCTCGACCACAATTTATGTCTGTTAGAGAAAAAGGTGTAGCCTCTTTTCTGGAGATTTCTAGTTCTCCATAAGTCTATGAGGTTAAACTCATCTGCTAGTTTTAGGAATTTTTTTGTTAAAATTGCGCCTGATTTATGTGTTTTTTTAGTCTTCTTTCTATCTTCTTTAGGATCTAGAACAGCATTATAGTCTCCAAATAAGCACAGATTCTCAGGGTTTTCTTTGAGGATAAGATTTTTAAGTTCCAAAAAAAAAGTTATCTTGGTTTTGATTTGGGGCATATATATTTACAATTAAGATATCTGTTTCATTAATTCTTACTTGTACCCCTATAATTCTTCCATTAGTGGATCTAAATTTAAATATTGGATTCAGTTTTGGATTGACATAGGTGACTACTCCTCTTTTTTATTTTATCTGAGGCAACAAATGCTATACCTAGTTTTTTACACGTTAAATATTTTTCATGTTCTTGTTTTATATGTGTTTCTTGAAAACAGGTGATGTCATTTTTGAGTTTAATTGCTTGATGTAGAATTCTTCTTCTTTTTTGAGGGCTATTTTAGCCATTAACATTAATAGATATTAAAGACAATTTTTTATTTGGCATCTTTTTTATTGTTTTTTTTTCAAAGTAACTATATTTCTAAGCTGTAGTCTTGTTCGTATTTGAGATTCGGCTTTATATTTTAGTTGTTGTTTCTTGTAGTTTTTTTTTCTTCTGGTCTATTGACTGGGCTGCAAATACTTGTCTTCCAGTTGCTTCAACAGCTAGATCTTTCCCTACTTCTTTGTTTGCTCTCTCTTCTCTCTCTTCTTCTTCTTCCAAGTCTTCTTCATAATCAGATGGTCTTTGCCAATCAAGGTCCTCACCAGATCTTTCTAAAAAGATTTCTAGCTTGAAAATGGAGTCTATCCTACACCTTTGAGTCTTATATGAAAAAAGCAGACCTTCCGGTATCAGCCATCTATATTGAATCTCATTTTTCCGTAGTAATTCCGCTAAGATGGAATATTTTTGTCGTTTCTCTCTAACTCACCACGGGATGTCCTTTAATATCTTTATTTCTTCTCCTGCAATTGTTACTTTCTTTTTATTTGCTTCTTGCAAAATTTGATCTCTTGCAGTTTTCCTCACAAACTTTACATGGACCTCTCTTGGGGTTTTGTATTTCCTGGCGTAAGTCGAGTTTCTTCTGTAGACGGCTTCTATATTTTCCATTATTTCTGCTTCACTGAGAATGTTAAATTGTTCAGTGATATTTTGTGACAGTTCTTCCTTTAGGTTTTTTTCTAGTTTCTCTGGGATATTTTGGAATCTGAGAATAGTTTCTGCTTTTCCCATTTCTAAAGTTATAAGGGTCTCTTCAATTTTCTCTGTTTTGGCTTTTAGTTCCAACACCTCTTGGTCTATGTCTTCAACTCTTTCTTCCAGATCATTTGTAGTTTTAGTCAATTTTTTAATTTCTAGCTTAATTTCTTCTGTATCGTTTTTTAGTTGTTTTGCTATTTGGTCCATTTTATTTTGCATTGGTTCTAATTCTTTTTTTTATGATTTCTGCATTTTGTTCTGCTGCTATCTGTAGGAAATTCTGCATCATACTTTGTAATTCTGTTGCTGTCACATAAGGTTTTAGTTGGGATAGCCCCCCTGTTTGACTGGGGGATGCTATAGATGTTTTCCTGCTTACTCCTGATGCCATTTTTCAGTTATTGGTTGTTCTCTGGTTATCTTTAGGTTGGACCTGCGTAGATAAGCTCTTATTTACTTAGGGTCATTCAGGTAATTAATATTCAATTTGTACTCATTCATTAAGTAGACTACTTCTTCAAAGAACAAAAAAAAATCAGATGCTAATTATTTAAAAAGGTTTTTACTTATCCTAATAATTTATTTAATTTAATAATTTATGAATCAGCTTGTATTAATTGGGTATGTTGCTTATCATTTATCATTAATCAGTTTTCCAAATTAATCATTTTTATATTTTATATTGGGTATATGATATATTTGGCTCTCCCTCGCACTTACAAAATTGTCTGCAGTCTTACAACACTGCTAAATTCCCGCTTATTTCACAATATACTGTTATTGAACCAGAGAAAAGAGTTTATACTTTTTGTCTGCTTCTAATATAGCTGCTTTCTATTTTTCTGTCTTCTTTGTTCTTCCTTGTCCTCTGTGGTTTTCTGTGCGCCCTTCATTCGGTATGCTGTCTTTCTTCAACTCCCTCCTCCACTCTCTCTTCTCCATGTGTCGCTCTCCCGGCCTGCTGTAGAAGTTGTTTGTCACAGTTCTTCACTCTGCTCTTCCCTCCGCCTTTCTTTTCTCACTCCCAGTCACTCCCCCGCCTCTCTGGGGACTTCTCCCGTCTCATTCTGCCACATCAGCTCTGGTCTCTTCCTCAATCTCCACTCAAAATTGCTGCATCACCTCCCTGGCTGGAAATAACTGTTTAAAGAGACAGAAAAGAATTAGTAACACAACGTAGGCAGTGTGTTTTAAAAGTTATTCTATTTTCTGCTGTGTTCCTTTGTTGTGCATTCCTTTGTTATGCGCTGCTGTTAATAGCCGTCGTTTAGTCCGTTTCGCTCCAATTGTTTTTTCCGGGTCTCTTCCAGTCTCATTTTGTTTGTTAACTGACTTATATCAACTCAAGTCCCTCTAATTCCCCCCCAAACATGTAAAAATAAATTAATAGTACTTAGCTTCAGTTATGCTGGATATTCTGTTCTCTCCTTCAGTAGATTTGTTCTCTCATTTGACCTCCTGTGCTCGGCTTTTCACAGCAAGGAAAAAGGAATTTTCTTTGCTGACTTCTCCTTCACTCCTGCATTGAGACTAACCAAAAAAAAGACACCCAGAGGAGTCACCACTCCTTTGGGCTAGGTTCAAGCCTCTTGCTAACACTTCAAAACAAAATAGAAGTGTCTTGGCTTTGCAGTATTGCCAAGAAGTGAGGTTACAGAGTAGAAGTGTGAGGAGCTCCCCCCCCCGCACATCTAACCTCTCCGAGCTCTGGCCGCCATCATCAAATCTGCTATTAAAGAAGAACTGTTATAGAAGAGAGAGAGCTTTAATTATCTAGTTTAACTGCTGAAGGGACAACAAGAACAACAACAACAAGGAACCTTTGCAGGAGCAGGAAGTCTCCAGAAGAACCAATCAGGAGATAGCAAGGACACAATTTGAAAAAGTGGGAAGTCCCTAGTCTAGCTGTGTGTTATGTACTGAGCGTGAACGATATTTGCAAAAGGGCTTAGCTTAGGATGCATAACAATGGCTTGCTAGGATTCTAGAATGGACCAGTAGGGAGACAGGGATCCTAGAGAAAACCAATTGGGAGACAATGGAGTGTAAACACCCTATTGTTGGGAGTGGGGTGTCTTTTGGGAGTAACCTTTTCCAAGCATAAATACCAGGCTTTGGGCCAGGGACTTTAGTCTTCTTTCTCTTGCTGAATCACTAATAACCTATGAGCTGATCACTTGAATGTGTCTGAACCCAGTATATTGCACTGTACTAACTACCAGTCCTTTAGCTGTCCCCTGTTGGATGATCTTCAGATCTTCTTCATAAGGGTGCACTATAGACCTTGCATATGCCAACACTCTCTTCCCTGCACAGCCCTGAGGCCAAATGAGGCTACACAGAGCTAAAAATTGTATTTTTTGCAATGGAAGTGACATTCATCTGCTTGAGCCCTCTGACACAAAAGGGGCTTGCAGATTTCACTCTGATCCATCTCTCGCAGATGAGCAGCTCTGGATTCCATGCCCTCAAGCAGTCAAGATTTTTATGGGTCACATAATTCCTTCTCTAACTTTTTAAAAATAGATCCAGATAGGTAGCCGTGTTGGTCTGAAGCAGCAGAACAAAGTTTGAGTCCAGTGGCACCTTTAAGACCAGCAAAGTTTTATTCAAGGTATAAGCTTTCTTGTGCAAGCACACTTCTTCAGTTACAGTGAAAAAGAATTTCCTCAACTGTTACATATAGGAAGAGAGAGGGTGGGTGGGGGTTTAGTTGACAGGAAGGGCCAATTGGAGTCAAGACAAAATTTCCAATTTTGTTTCTGTCTCTGTCTTGACTCTAATTGGCCCTTTCTTGCAACTAAACCCCCACCCTTTCTCTTTCTATATGCAATAGTTGAGAAAAATTCTGTTTCACTGTATCTGAAAAAATCTGCTTGCACACAAAAGCTTATACCTTGAATAAAACTTTGCTGGTCTTAAAGGTGCCACTGGACTCAAACTTTTTTTTAATAGGTTTCATTTGCTTCTTTAAAAGGGGTTGTATTGGCTGGTTTTCAAGGCTTTATTTAAATGCTTGGATCTCCCCCTGGGTTGGTTGGATAGTGGCTCACCCTTCAGCAAGCTATGGGTGATGTGCATCTTCCCAAGTAACCAAGGCTTGGAGTTACCCATCCCAACAAGTTCTTGTAGCAGGTGGTTTTGATGGGTGCCAGAAACATAGCATGGAGGCTTTCCTTATTTACTGTCAAATTTAATTAACAAGTCAAAAGTGCTCCCCTTCTGAGCCCTGTTCACCCAGAGCAAGAACCTCAAGGAAGAACTCTAGCCACTTGCCTTTGGATTACCTGATTTTTATACACTGCCTGGGGCCCTTTTTATTAGAAAGTGTTATGTCATATGGGAAACCATGCCTATTCTTTCCTATGTTAAGCTTGATTCTAGACAAGGATCATAAACTGATACATTCCTATTGGTGGTTTCAATGAAACTCTGTAAATAGACCAATTAACAGTGTATATATGTTTGTGGAGGGAACAGACCTCATTGGTCTTTATATCTGTTATTCTGTTGGTTCTTAACTTATATGTATGTGTGGCTTTGACAGCCCAGACTGTTTAAAAGAAGGAGCTGTGCTCCATTTATTGTTGTGTGTGGTTGTGTTGGCTGATCAACTTGTTTGCTGTTCCGAATAAAGCTGAATCACTTTTGCTGAAATCACTGCCTCTTGTTGAGTTGCCTACTTAACAGAAAGGCTTCTCAATAAACAAGCCAATTAGAGAATACATAACAGTTAAGCTGCTGCTTACCCCAGATTAACTGCTAAATATCCAAATTATCCCTGGCCATTTAAACACAGCACCTCACCTTGTTCCATTCCCTCCTAACATCATTTTTCCTCTTGGCAGTTATATCTTTTGCTTGGTTGGTTAGTGCAGGAAGCTCAGGGCCGGCCTGAGAGTTTTTTGCACCCTAGGCAGGGCTACCTTCTGGTGCCTCCCCATACATGCCCGCCAATTACGGGGTTGCCAACCTCCAGGTGGGGCCTGGATAGAAGGAAGTCACTCAGGCTCCATCCCCTCATGCCAGCCCACCACCTATTTTTGTAGTCTGAAGACCAGTTGTAATTCCAGGCTCTCCAGACCGCTCCCCCCACCTGGGTTTACTAACCCTAGACTATTAATACCAAATTGCGCAACTGTTTCTTGAGGAAAAAACTACATTTCCCAGCAGATGTTGCAGTAACCTCTTCCCCTCCCCATTCTCTTACGAAGTAGCCTCCTGCTGGCAGGTGAGTGGTTTGCATAGGGGGTGGGGACGAGGAGAAGGGCCAGCGCTGAATTTGACTAAGAAATGTGAGTTTGCAAAGCAAATGTTTGTCTGCAGAAGCCCGCCGGAGAATGCCGCCGAAGAGAGGGTGGGGATCCTTTTTTTTGGGGGGGGGGATATTTTCAAACTTTGCGGGACTAATGTTAGCAAATAATTGCAGTTGCTGGTGGGGTCTGACCTTTGGAGAAGGTCGGGGGGCTGCTGCATGGTAGCCAGACTGCCACTCGCTCTCCCCTCTCGCTTGATCCCCTGAGGGGGCTGTAAGTGACCATCGACAGGGAGCTTTTGGCGGAGGCTGGAGTGATGTTGTCAAGCTTTGCAGCTGGAGGTGGGAAGCTAGCTGTGTTGCAAACCTCCTTTCTTTGTGTGTGTGGCATGCTTGCTTTTTAAACAACGTATTTAAAAATGTTTGAGAAGAGTGGTTCAGGAGCCAGAGGGGAGGGAAGCAGGCGCTGCCCATGCGGGAGACTCTCCCTTCCCCAGCAGCTGTCCAGAGGAGTGAGGAAGGGCGCCAGAGCCAGCCACTGCCCGTGCCAGAGGAGCAGGGCTCAGCAGGGATGGCCGGTACCCCCTTGGCTCCCTGCTTTTCTGGTCTTCTTCTCCTACCATGCCCAGTGCTCCCTCGTGGCGGGAGCTCCCTCACAGCCTTCCTTATGCCCCCCCCACCTTCCTCACACACCCCAGAGGCGCAACTGAGGGAGGTGGGTGGCCAGGTGTGGCTGGGCATCCTGGGCAGGTGGAGGAGGAGGCTGTAGGCTTTTGGCAGAGGCTGGGGGGCTTTGGCAGGGGGGCCGGGTCCAGGTTGGCACCCTAAGGGCTGGCCCGCGCTCTAGGCGAATGCCTAGTTCATCTAGCAGGTGAGCTGGCCCTAAGGAAGTTTAAAGTATTTACTGCTACAAATCTTCTTCTAAATTGTGAGAACAGGCAAGTGCAGGCAGGCTAGAAGGTCCCACAAGCCTCTGCTCCCATGGAGGAACCCCAGCGATTCCCACGGCCCAGCCACCTCCCCAAGATTCAAACACAGACAAACCAATAGAGGCAGGGAATGGGGTGTTCATCTTGGGTGAGGTGGAGGTGATTTAGGGCAGCTGACATCCAAATGGGAGAACCCAAATGACTGGGGCAGGGGGCAGTCTGTGAAATTTGCCCCTAGGGTTGCCAGGTCCCTTTTGCCTGCTGGGGAGGGGGGACACGTTCCGGGAGTGGGAAGTGATGTCACCCCCATTCCCCCCCCAAAAAAACAGTGACATCTTATGCAATGTGCCTGCATCACCCGTAAGTGACGTTGGCACATCAGTGACTTGGGAGTGATGCTCTGGATTCTGGGCAAAACTCTGTGGTAGAACTGACACCAAACCATAGAGTATTGCCCAAAATCCAGAGCTTCACCCCCAGCGTTGCCAACATGCTGACCTCACTTCCAGGTGACACAGGCACGTCACATGCAATGTCATTGTTTGGAAGGGAATACCCTCCCGCCGGCCAGCTGGACGACAGTGGGCAGGAACCCACAAAATCAGGAGATCCCCTGCCCTCACCAGGCGAATGGTAATCCTACTTGCCCCAGAAGAAAAGTGTCCAGTTGCACTGCTGGCAGAGAAAGGGATACATGGAACAACAAAGGTCAATTTCAGCTGCGAAGCTCTGAAAATAGTATAAATTGGCTGCTGCACAGTGTTCCCCAGAAATGCTTCCCTCTACATACTTGCAGAGGCACATTTGGTTCCTACTATGAGTGACTCACTTTACAAAACTTGCTGCCAGCCACAAACCTCACACATCCTATCAGCGCTGTTCTTTAAAAGTGTCAACCAATTTGGCACAAGTACTGAAATGTGAAGCTTTCAACATCCCTGTCCAGTGCAAAGTATGCTTAAGCCTATACATTTCAATGGATTTGATCAGGGCTGATTCACACATTACAAAGTCCACAAGGACTTTCAAACAGATGTGTTTTTGGAATTCTTTGATTCCAAAACACAAAGAGGATCAACTCAGACTGGAATTACAGCATGTAGAGAGTGTTGGAGAAACGACAGCCTGCTAAGAGTCTAATTACTGTAAATACTGTTGATAAAGTAGAGTAGTCCACTTGTACCCTAGGGGGAGCTGTGGTGCATTCTGTAGCCTTTAGAGTTTATTGAATGCTTTTATCTTGCAGTTCAGCCTACCTCTTTTTTGCTTCTCTCTGCTGTGTGTTAGTCTGTGTTACTGCTTGTGCTCTGAACCACCTTTCTGTTCTATTAGTGGCCTGCAGTCAGTTATTGTCTTTTTGCAAAAATCATGTTGCAGTAAATTCATGAAAGCAAACTCCAAAGCATGGACTGGATTATTTTCTGAGCTCTGCCGACAGAGCGAAGGGTCTTAAGCTTTCTCCCCCACACCATTTTCCCAATCTGTATCGGGCACCACTAGGGAAACTTATAGGGCAAATCATGGCTCCCTCTGAGAATTAATTTCTTTTTTAAAAACAAAACACAATTTTATTATTTTAAGACAGACAAACAAACGTGAGAGAATTCATATGATCTTTGTAACTATTAATAATACTTCATACATAAAATTCTAATTATTTATCTTTGTACCATTTAGCCAACTATATTTCTAGCAGATGTGTTTCAGCAATATGCATTCACTTCTATTTAAGCGTTGTTTAAACAATTCTACTATGTTCTTCTATAGGTTGAATATATATTAAGATTTCAAAAGCCCATGAACTAAAATGCAGGTATCAAAAGCACATAAACTAAAATGCTGGTTCTCTAATCTTTTCTTAATGATTCGTCATCTGTTATAAAGCTTGCTAAAATTTTTAAAATTATTCTTCCCTTAGATACCTTCAATATAGGTTATAAATTTTCCATATGGCTCTCTAACCAATCTTAATCAATTCCAAGTACAAAGGTCCCCTAAATATATTTCGATTATACATTTGCAATATATTTTTGATTTCATTATCTAACTATTTTATATTGATCTTCCTTTAAAAAGGAGAAAAAGAGAAAAAATTCAAACAATCTTAATCCATTATGTATACATAAATTTTCCCTACCATTTTATGTATACCAACAGTAATCTTACTTATTCCCTAACTCATCTTAACCAGTTACACATTCAAATAGGTTCCTTAACACATTCTTATTTATGAGTACACCAATAATTATCTTACTTTTTCCCTAACTCATCTTAAGCAGTTGCACACACAGATAGGTTCCCTAACCCATTCTTATTTATAAAGCTTCATTCTCTTCTTTTTCTGGCTTCTTCTCGTCTTTTATCCTTATAGGTAGAGGGGCTTTCTCTTGAAACTCGCCAAGTGTATTCCTGTCAGGTGATCCTGCCATAAGATGTGAGGGAGGGGAGGAGGATGAGATGATCTGCAACTTTCTAGGCCTGGAGGGGGGGGAGGGGGAGGTTGCCGGAGCAATGGAGTGTTCCTCAGCCTGGGCTATCTCCTATTTGACCAAATGGCCTTGTCATACGATTTCGGGTTTCCGTTATGGACAGCTGGGCCCCTTTATGGCTCGACCAACTCTCGCACCTTTCTCCCACGCGCGGGCTATGTAGCTATTGGTAGAATGCTTGGGGGGGGGGGCTAGTTCAGTGGGGTATATCCGTAGATGTTTCTTTGTGTGCTTCATTCCTGACAATGAAACGTTAATGCGCTTTTAAAACTGCGGCTGAATAAACTCTATCTTCTCATGAAGTCTGTTGTTTGGCTGTCCTTTTGAAGTGCCTGACAATTCCATGCTTGTATTGGTTAAGGATTCCATAGAATCTGTTTCTCTTTGGGATATTTTTCCCTTTACAGCTTTGAATATACCAGCTTTTGTCTGCCTTTTAGTGGCTCTATTGTGCTCTTCTCTCTTGTGGGGGTGTTCTCAGCTGGTGCAGTCATGGCTGCCATGGCTGTGCTACTTCTCTCCTTGCTTCTGAGACGATCCAGGGCTTCCACCTGCTCGCTGCCACTCTGGGACGATCCAGGGCTTCCACCTGCTCGCTGCCACTCATGGGGCCCCCGAATCAACCTCCCGGAGGGAGGTCCAGCAGAGTTCAGGATCCCCTGAAAACTCCCCTAAAAGGAGTGAAATGCCGGTGGTACCCGGGAGCAAAGCCCGGTGCCGTCCACGCCACTGCTCCGCAGCCCCGCCTCTGAGAATTAATTTCTGATGTATCTCCATTTTGCTTCTGAAGTGCTTCAGAATGACTAGTTCTTAAGTGATGTTTCCAAAGCAATAATACCAGCAACAAAATAATCTTGGCAAGAACCAAACTCAGAACTACTTTCAAAGCAAGGTACATTTTGCAAGACCTGAGCTGCTGAATCAAACCAAGACCTGTTAGATCAGAGCTCCTTACCACTGTCTGTCTCTCCAATAAGCTAAGGCAGGTGTTGCATGTTCTCAGCTGCACAGTAACAAAAATCAAAATTTTAACACAATGTTTTGAAGGGCAGTTTTTGCGAGAGCTCTCTCAGCCCCACCTACCTCACAGGGTGTCTGTTTTGGGGGGGTAAGGGAAAGGAGACTGTAAACTGCTCTGAGACTCCTTCGGTTAGTGAAGGGCAGGGTATAAATCCAATCTCTTCTCTTTTTCTTTTTAATCAGCTGCGAGTGAAATGAGGTGGCAAAGAATGCTTTTTGTCCACTGTTCTTAAGCCTCCTGGTGCCATGTACAAAAAGCTAAAAGGTGTTAAGAAGGGTGCACACATCTACTTAGGCCTGACATCAGTGAGTAGACTTTGCTGGGCCACTGCTGAAGAGCTGTGGCTTTGCAAGGATTGGAGCTGCAATCACAGCCTGCCCCACTCTTTTGATGGTGGTACTGGACAGACCCCATGGAAAGTCTACCTGTCTCTCCTCCTGCACTTGGACATACACCACTACTAATGGAGGGCAGATTTGACCTGGAGTTCTCCTGCTATTATAACTGATCCCTTGGAGGAAATGGAAACTTCAAAGGACAGACTACACCATTCCATCCCTGCTGAGTCCCCTGGCCCCAAAGTCTGCCCTCCCTAGGCACCACCCTGAAATCTCCAGGAATTACCTAAACTGGGGCTGGCAACCCTACTGAGCAATCCAAGATAGCTATTAAGAGTAGTGAGAGAAGTTTAATACAAAATACTGGCAATGAGGATCACCAGCCACGGCTTGCTTGCCCAGCCTTTCCATGCCTGTCATAGCTACACTTGGGAGGAAACCCTCCAGACCAGTGTTCCCTCTAAGATGAGTTAGTGTGAGCTAGCTCACAGTATTTTAGCCCCTGGCTCACACATTTTTGTCTTCACTTAGGAAGGATGGCTCCAGAGCAAACTAATTTGTACAGTAGCCAAATAGCTTGCTCACAGCTTTAGTGCCAGTAGCTCACAAAGTAGAATTTTTGCTCACAAGATTCCACAGCTTAGAGACAGCATTGCTCCAGACGGCATCTTGCCAAAGCCCTCCACAGCCTCCCGCTGAGCAGCAGTGTTTCGGCAAAGATAATATACCAGGAAGTGGTTGCTTATGACCAGCAGGGGGCATCCTTATCTCAGGAGAGCACAAGTAAATTCTGTGACTGTTACAGTGGTGAGCCAGCCTGGCATAGTGGATAGACTGCAGGACTTGGCAGTGTGGATCCAAATTCTTGCACAGCCACAAAATGTACTGGATGACTGTAGGCTAGCCACCACCCCACAGCCTAACCTATCTCAAAGGTTAGTTCTAAAGATAAAGTAAAATACCTTGCTGAGTGAATGTGATAAATATAGATGGATCTATTTAGAATGCACATTTTATCGTTACTCCAAGCAGCATACGTGGTCCCTCCTTTCTTCATTTTATTCTCTCAACAAACCTGTGAAATAAGCTGAGTTGAGAGACAGAGAGGAACTGGCCCAAGATCACCCAGACAGTTTCCATGGCAGAGCGGAACTTGGAACTTGGGTATCAGTCTGGTACAGTGGTTAATAGTGTCGGACTCGTATCTGAGAGACCTTTGAATCTCCACTCATGCCATGGGAGCTTGCTGGGTGGCCTTGGGCCAGTCACTCTCTCAGGGTTGTTGTGAGGACAAAGGAGAGGAGCCACCTTGGGCCCCCATTGGGGAGAAAGGTGGAATTGTTGTTGTTGTTGTTCAGTCGCACAGTCGAGTCTGACTCTTCGCGACCCAATGGACCAGATTACGGACTTCTGTTGGCAAGGTGATGTCTCTGCTTTTTATCATACTGTTTAGGTTTGCCATCGCTTTCCTCCCAAGGAGCAGGCGTCTTTTAATTTCATGGCTGCAGTCACCATCTGCAGTGATCTGGGATCCTAGGAACGTGAAGTCTGTCACTACTTCTACGACTTCCCCTTCTATTTGCCAAGGAGTGATGGGCCCAGATGCCATGATCTTAGTTTTTTTGATGTTGAGCTTCAAGCCCACTTTTGCGCTCTCCTCTTTCACCATGAGCAAGAGGCTCTTCAGGTCCTCTTCACTTTCTGCCATCAGAGTGGTATCATCTGCATATCTGAGGTTATTGATCTTTTCCCCAGCAATCTTAACTCCAGCTTGTGATTCATCCAGGCCAGCATTTCACATGATGTACTCCGCATATAAATTAAATAAGCAAAGTGACAATATACATCCTTGTCGTACTCCTTTTCCTATGCTAAACCAATCAGTTGTTCCATATCCGGTTCTAACTGTTGCTTCTTGACCCTTATACAGGTTTCTCAGGAGACATGTGAGGTGGTCCGGTACTCCCATCTCTTTAAGAACCTGCCATAATTTATTGTGATCCACACAATCAAAGGCTTTAGCATAGTCAATGAAGCAGAAGTAGATGTTTTTCTGGTACTCTCTTGCTTTCTCCATAATCCAGCGAATGTTGGCAATTTGAGCTCTAGTTCCTCTACCTCTTCGAAACCCAGCTTGTACTTCTGGCAATTCTCTATCCACGTACTGTTGGAGCCTAGCTTGTAGGATTTTGAGCATGACCTTGCTAGTGTGTGAAATGAGTGCAATTGTGCGATAGTTTGAACATTCCTTCACATTGCCCTTCTTTGGGATTGGAATGTAAACTGTCCTTTTCCAATCCTGTGGCCACTGTTGTGTTTTCCAAATTTGTTGGCAAATTGAGTGCAGCACTTTAACAGCATCTTCTTTTAAGACTTTGAATAACTCCACTGGGATACCATCACCTCCACTAGCTTTGTTGTTAGTAATGCTTTCTAAGGCCCATTTAACTTCGCTTTCCAGGATGTCTGGCTTGAGGTCAGTGATTATACCGTCGTGGTTGTCAAGGACATTGAGGTCCTTCTTGTATAGTTCTTCTGTGTATTCTTGCCATCTTTTCCTAATCTCTTCTGCTTCTGTTAGGTCCCTACCGTTTTTGTCCTTTATCATGGCCAGCTTTGCATGGAACGTTCCCTTGATTTCTCCAATTTTCTTGAAGAGATCTCTAGTCCTTCCCAATCTATTGTTTTCCTCTATTACTTTGCATTGTTCATTCAGGAAAGCCTCCTTATCTCTCCTTGCTGTTCTCTGGAAATCTGCATTCAGTTGGGCAAATCTTTCCTTTTCCCCGTTGCCTTTAGCTTTCCTTCTTTCCTCTGCTATGTGTAAAGCCTCATCAGACAGCCACTTTGCTTTTTTTGCATTTCTTTTTCTTTGGGATGGCGGTGATTGCTGCCTCCTTTACAATGTCACGGACCTCTGTCCATAGTCTATCAAATCTAGTCCCTTAAACCTATTCTTCACCTGTACTGTATATTCATCGGGGATGCGATCTAGGTCAAATCTGAATGGCCTTGTGGTTTTCCCAACTTTCTTCAATTTAAGTCTGAATTTTGCAATGAGTAGCTCATGATCTGAGCCACAGTCAGCTCCAGGTCTTGTTTTTACTGACTGGATAGAGCTTCTCCATCTTTGACTGCAAATTATATAGTCAATCTGATTTCGGTGTTGCCCATCTGGTGATGTCCATGTGTAGAGACGCCTCTTAGGTTGTTGGAAAAGGGTGTTCGCTATGACCAGCGTGTTCTCTTGACAAAACTCTGTTAGCCTTTGCCCTGCTTCATTTTGTTCTCCAAGGCCAAACTTGTCTGTTATTCCGGTTACCTTTTGATTTCCTACTTTAGCATTCCAGTCCCCTATGATGATGAGGACATCATTTTTTGTTATTAGTTCTATGAGCTGTTGTAGGTCTTCATAGAACTGGTCCATTTCAGCCTCTTCTGCAGCAGTGGTTGGGGCATAGACTTGGATTACTGTGATACCGAATGGTTTGCCTTGGATTCGGACCGAGATCATTCTGTCATTTTTGAGATTGTATCCCAGTACTGCCTTTCTCACTCTCTTGTTGACTATAAGGGCCACACCATTTTTTCTACGGGATTCCTGGCCACAGTAGTAGATATAATGGTCTTCTGAGTTAAATTCACCCATTCCTGTCCACTTTAGTTCACTGATTCCCAAGATGTCGATGTTCATTCTTGCCATCTCATTTTTGACCACGTCAAGCTTACCTTGATTCATAGACCTTACATTCCAGGTTCCTATGCAGTATTGTTCTTTGCAGCATCGAACTTTCCTTTCACCGTCAGACACATCCACAACTGAGCGTCCTTTCGGCTTTGGCCCAGCCGCTTCACTCTTTGTGGGGTTACTCGTACTTGCCCTCTGCTCTTCCCCAGTAGCATATTGGACACCTTCCGACCTGAGGGGCTCATCTTCCGGTGTCATATCTTTTAGCCTTTTGTTACTGTCCACGGGGTTTTCTTGGCAAAGATACTGGAGTGGGTTGCCATTTCCTTCTCCAGGGGGATCACGCTTGGTCTGAGTTCTCTGCTGTGGCCTGTCCGTCCTGGGTGGCCCTCCACGGCATAGCCCACAGCCTCATCGAACCACGCAAGCCCCCTCGCCACGACAAGGCAGTGATCCATGAGGGAGGAAAGGTGGAATACAAATGAGCTAAATAAATAAACAGATAACATCATGGCCTGAAAATGTTGTTTTCTACCCCTCTGTCTTCTTAAATTCTGTTACATCCTGCCTGATGTAGAATTCTGATGAGCAAGCTCAATATGTTTTGTGCCAATTTGGCTGACCCTAATAAATGTTATTACATGGATTTTGTTTTGTTTTTGGATTTTGCCTGTATTTATACCTTTTCCCCCCTCCTAGATACTAGTCTGATATTCTAACCACTATACAATACTAGCTCAGATGACTTTAACAATAGAGGTAGAAATCTTTACCCCGTAGCACACTACAGATTAGCTGTGTGCCATCATATTTTTATCCTGCCCTTCCTCCAAGAAACTTAAGGCAGCATAGTTAGCTTTCCCCTCTTCCATTTCATCCTTGCAACAACCCTGTCAGGTAAGTTAGGTAGATTTAGACCAGGGTTTGCCAAGCTGCTGACCCTTAGCACACACTTAGATATGAATCATGTCAAAGAGCATATAGTCTATTACTGTGTGTGTGTGGATAGGTAAGTAGGATTTATGGTGCTTCAAATACCAATACAACAGCAGCATTCCACAAGCTTCTGGGCAGCAAGTTACCAACATAGGGAATCAGGAGAGATGGGCTGTTTCCAATCTCAGATGGTTAGTCAGGCTCATCTGTTGTTTTCAGGAGAAAGCTATTTATTTATTTATTAGATTTTTTAAAAGTTGCTGCTCACTAAAGGATCTTGCAGTGACCTACAACATTAAAACCATATATATAAGGTAAGAACAAATAAGAAATATAAAATATTAAAATTAAAATGTTAATCTATTAAAATATATGGCTAGCATCATACCACTAGTAAAAACAACCCAAACATGTGGACTAGCCTGCAAGGGCCAACCTGAATCCCCTGCAGAAACTAAACATGTCCAGCAGGGAATAGATGGCATCCAAGAAAGCATTCCACATGGCAGGGGCCACAACTGAGAAGGCCCTTCCCCTGGTGGCAGCTAATGGAGCTATCCTGAGGCCAGGCACCTGCAAGAGGCCCCTAGAGGATGACCCAAGGGAGTGTGGGGGGTTGTAGGTATGAGGGATTTAATGGAGGGCAGATTTGACCATTAAGGGATTTAAAGGTTAACATAAACAACTTTAATTGGATCTGGAGACTAATTGGTAGCCAGTGCAGCTGCCACAGAATTGGAGTAATATGAACTGACCATGATGTCCTGGTCAGCAACCTGGCAGCTGCATTCTGAACCACCTGCAGTCTCCAAAAGCATTTTCTTTTCTTTTTCTTTTAAAGAGCCAAAAGGCCACTTTTTATTCATTTTATACACACACAATACACAATTCAGTACATCTACATACATACAAAAACAACACAACACAACAACTAACAATCTAATCTAACATTAAACATTTACGGAGGAGCTTTAAATACCTCGATTAGTCTCATCTTGGTTTCTACAAGCCTCCTTTGCTAAATCTTTGCTATATCTCTAAACTTTTTTTCCCCCCTTAATACCAAATGTAACTCTTTAGACTTAAGACTATCTTATATCTCTAACACCTTTTAGCTACCTCTACTTAATTGTCTTGTATCAATCATAGAAATGACCCCAAGTATTCAAGAATGTATCTTCTGATTGACTTTTTAAGGTTAATGTCAGTTTATCCAGCTTGGCCGCCTCCAATATTTGTGCGATATATTCTTCCCTCTTCGGTGTTTGGGGAGATCTCCAATATCGTGCATCTGTAATCCTTGCTGCCGTAGTTAAGTAAATCAGCAAATAATGATCCTCCCAGGTCAAGTCATTCAGTAATATGCCCAATAGCATAACTTCTGGTTTAAAAGGAATTACTTTCCCTACAATTTTAAAAATTAATTTGTGAACCCAAATCCAATACTTTTTAGTAATGTCGCAACTCCACCACATATGAAAGAAGGAGCCCACCTTATTCTCACATTTCCAGCACTGATTAGAACAATTCTTATCATATTTTGCAATTTTCTCAGGGGTAACATACCATCTATAAAACATTTTATACATGTTTTCCTTATAAGTCACCGCTTTTGTTATTTTCACATTCTTACACCATATCTGATCCTATTGTTCCAAATCAATAGTATGCCCTAAATTCTGAGCCCATTGAATCATATTATTTTTAACAATTTCATCAGTCATTGCTTCTTTCAATAATATTACATACATTTTTTTTTATAAATTTCTCCTCTGTCATCAGAACCTTTTCCATTTCATTAAGTTTCTCATAAATTCCAACCTTTTTATCTTTAGCTTATCTTGACTCTAGCTGTATTCGATGCCACCACGACAGGTCTTCATCTAATTTAAGATTGCCCCTCGAGTATATTATATCTAAATATCTCCTTGGTGTCTCCTCTTCATACGTCTTAGGGAATGTAAATGCTTCCAATGGTGCAATTAACCTGAATCTCTTTCTAAACCAACTCTTTTGTACCGCTGGCCACACTTTTAATAGAGTTGCTCGCAACCAATGGTCTTTAAAGTATTTATGAGATAGAGCCTTCTCATACCATACAAAAGCATGCCAACCTAGTTGTAGATCATGCCCTTCCAATTTTAATATTCTTTTATCTTCGAGTATAATCCATTCTCTAATCCAGGCCAAGGCCGCTGCTCTATAATATAGAGTCCAATTCGGAAGTCCAAGCCCACCTCTTTCCTTCAAGTCTCGCAGAGCCTTTAATTTAATTCTTGAACTTTTCCCTTGCCATATAAAGTTTTTCACCAATCCGTCCAATTCTTTAAAAATGCCCATATTTTGTAAGACCAGAACCGTTTGGAATAAAAATATCCATCTTGGAAGTATATTCATCTTAACTAGTGCTATCCGTCCCATCAAAGATATTTTTAAGTTCTTCCACCTTTCTAGATTTTGTTTTGTTGTTTTTAGTAATTCTTTATTGTTATCTTGCATCAATGAATTACATTGATTTGTTAAATTAATCCCCAAATACTTCACTTTATCGCTGATTTGATAGCCCGATATCTCTTATAATTCTTCTTTATGCTCCTTTTTCATATTTTTAATTATTACTTTTGTTTATTTATCTTCAACCCTGCCACCACGCCATACTCCACCAACGTCTTATTCAGAAATGGGATTGAAGGTAGCGGGTCTTCTAGTATGAATACAAGATCATCCGCAAATGCTAGTAGCTTAAATTCTTCTCCACTCACCTTCAATCCCTTTATTTTAAAGGAGCCTCTTATCTCTTCGTTTAATATCTCCAATGCAAAAATATATAATAAAGGCGATAACGGACATCCTTGTCTTGTACCTTTTTGTATTTCAAATATTTCCGTACTCTTGCCATTAATCAAGATTGAAGCAATCTGTTTCGTATATATGGCTCGAATCATCTGAATAAAATCTACTCCTGCATCCACTTTCTTAAAAGCTTCTAAAACAAAATCCCAGCTCAAGTTATCAAAGGCTTTTTCAGCATCCAGGAAAATCAATGCCATCTCTTTTTCCGAATGAGGTTCATAATATTCTATCACATCCAGTACACATCTTAAGTTATTCTTTATTTGTCTGTTAGGCAAAAAACACGCTTGATCTTTGTGTATCTTCTTCGCTAGAATTCTCTTGAGTCTTTCAGCAATAATTGATGCAAAGATCTTATAATCTGTATTTAATAGGGAGAATGGTCTATAATTCTTGATTTCTTTCCCATCTGTGTTTGGTTTATGTATCAGAGAGATCTTTGCTTCTCTCCATGAATCAGGGACTTCTTCTCCTTCCATTATCGTTTTACAAATCTCTTGTAATTGAATCAGTACCTGTTCTTCAAATGCTATATAAAATTCTATAGGTAATCCATCCAGTCCCGGTGTTTTACCTCTATTTTGGTGCTTAACTGCTTCTACCATCTCCATCATCACAGTAGGCTGATTGAGAATCTTCCTTTGGTCTTCTGTAAATTTTATAGCTTGATGTTTTTCCAAATATTGTACTATTTGCTCTTTATCTACATCCTTCTTTCTATACAATTCTCTGTAGTAGTCTTCTACTTTTTTTTTGTCTTGTATTTTATTGACTTCTTCCCCGTTTTTCCCTCTCAAAATTCTTATATTAGTTTTGTCTCTTTGTTGTTGTACCTGGTATGCCAACCATCTTGTTGGTTTATTAGCATTTTCAAAATAGTTTTGTTTAGCAAAAGCAAGGTTTTTTGTCAATTCAGTTGAGAGCAGACAATTCATCTTATGTTGTAGAAGTTTAATCTTTTCTCTTCTTCCTACTCCATCTTGTTCATGCAAGCTTTTTTCCTCCTGTTCTTTAATCTCCTTTTGCAACTCCAGGTATTCTTTATTTCTCCTTGCATTTATCCTTGAAGCTTCTTTAATTAGTTGGCCTCTAGCATATGGCTTAAAAGTGTCCCAAACCACTCTCAATGGCATGTCAGGTTGTTTATTCTCTTTAAAGAAAAAACGAAACTCTTCTGCTACTCATTTTAATAATTTTCTATCTTTTAGTATCGAGATATTTAGCGTCCATCTATTTCTGGGCCTTTTTCCCTGTAATTCCACGTATATTGGTCTATGATCTGCATATATCCCTGCTTCAACTTCTGCCTCCAACAAGTCTTTCACCATATTAGTGGAGATCCAACACATATCGATTCTCGACCAGGACTCATGTCTAGCAGAAAAAAAAGTGTATTGTTGTTTCTTCGGGTTTCTCATTCTCCACGCATCTGTTAATTAGTATTCTTCTATTATTCTGCATAATGAATCTGGGAATGTGTTCCCTCTTGTCTTTTTCCCATAGACTTGCCTTTCTATCTTCTTTTTTTTTTTATCAAAAACTGCATTGAAGTCTCCCACTAAACATAGTTCTTGGAATTCTTATTGTACAATAACTTGGAGTAATCCAGCAAAGAATTTCTCCTGGTGATCATTTGGCGCATACATATTCATTATAACTGTTCTTTTATTTTGTCTTTGGATAGCAGCCATTACAATTCTTCCCTCCTGAGAGGCATAAAGTAATTCCGGTTGTGGAAATTCTTTAATATAGATAGTGACTCCTCTTTTCTTTTTTACCTCCTCTGAGGCTACAAACAGCTTTCCAAGGCTTTTAATGTTCAAATATTTTTCATCTTTTTTCCTTATGTGTGTTTCTGTCAGGTAAACCTGCCATTGCTGGAGTTGGGGAGGGAGGGAGAGAAGAGACATCTTTCACTGTTCTGGAATGCGGGAGTATCACAGAGTCTCCAGGACCTCTAATTTACTGTGTCTATGCAGGGTCTTATTTCAACAGCTGACCTTGGGTCCCAGGGCTCCTTGGCCTTTGTGGAAATATCTGGTGGCTGTTAATTTTCTGCTTTGCCATGTGCAGGAGATGTAACCATTGGCTTTTAGAAGAGGGGACAGTTCAAGTGGGCTATAACTGCTGTTGTTCTGTATCAACCCAATATCACTGACAAAGAGTGTTCATGCTGCTCTATGCTTAGTCTCAATGAATGCTATCTTCTTATGAAGCCTGGTGTTTGACTGACTTTCTGGAGAACCTGACAGTTTCTTGTATACATATAACATCCGCATTTTGTTTCTTTAATTGGTGTAATATTCTTCTCCTTTTTTGTGGTCCGTTTAATCCATTAACATTGACTGAGAATATCTTTTATCCTTCTTATCCATCCTGTTCTTTTTTCTGTTGTTCCCGTTTATCTCTCACGCGTTGTCTTGTATCAGTTGGGGATCTGAATCTGAACTTTCTCTGTCTGGGAGGTTTTGGCATTGGTGCTACAGCTGCTCCCTCCAGTGCTGCCATCTCTTTTCCGCTTCCTATTTCTCCTTCTTCTTCATCATCCTTGTCTTCCTGGTCTTCAGATAGTTCTTCTCCATATGTATCTAAAAAGTCCCTTGCTTTAAAGACCAATGTTATTCTGAATCTTTTTTCTCGGAATACAAAGAACACGCCTTCGGGTAAAAGCCATCTATAGTTAACATCATTACTTCTCAAAAGGGTCGTTAAATCCACATATTCTCTTCTCTTCTCTCTTACCCGCCAAGGGATTTCTTTCAGAACATTTATTTCCACTTCTTCCAGCCAAAGAGGTGTCACATTAACTTCCCTTAGAATCTTATCTCTCACTGCTCTTTTATGGAAACGCACTTTAATTTCCCTCGGAATTTGGAATCTTCTTGCATACCTGGAATTCATCCTAAAGGCAGTAGCTAGCTCCTGTTCCATCATCTTTGCATCTTCCATATTCAAATGGATTGCCAGTACTTGCACCATCTTCTTTATCAGGTCTTCATTCTTCTCTTCTGGTACATTTTGAAATCTCAGTATGAATGCCACCCTTTCCACCTGAAGTCTCATAACATCTTGTTCTAAAGTAGTTTGCTTCTCTTCTCTATCTCTCAATTTTTTTTCATTTCTTTTGAGTTCAACTCTGCCTTTCCCATTGCCATACTCAAGTCTGCAATTTTAGTAGTATTTTCTGTTACTTGTTTTTGTATCACCTGTAAGCTCTGTGTAAATTGTTCTGTAATGCCCTTCATTGCAGATTGGACTGGCTCTAGCGCTTGCGGAATGGAGTCCCTAATTTCTTTGATCATGGCTTTCATCAGATTTATCGCATCGAACACCAAGTCCCTCAGCTTGCTCATTGCTAGCTTGATCAGCTCAATCACTTCGGTAATTGTACTTAAGATAGTGGTTTGAATCAGTACCTGCATCTCTTTCTGCATTTCTTTTTGAGTTGCCATACCTAGTTTTGCAGAGGTTGAGCCTCCCACTCCAGGAGATGCACCCGTCACCTTTCGTCCCAAGCCTTGTTGATTGGACATTCCTTAGGGCTTTTAATTTTAATTTCCCTCTATAATTCAATATTCAATAACAATACCAAAACCCCTGTAGGTAGGCCAATACTTATCTGCTCCACATACAATATTTATATAACATTCAACACGTTGGCTAAGTTCCCAGATCCCCAGTCAGTTTACACAACCTTCTATAGTTTGGCAGAATTCCCAGTTTCTGATAGACCTCCCCACCTGATAAACAACCCTCCAACACAGCAAAAAAGTCGCTATAATGTTTGTGTTACAAACACTCTATCTCCTTAACTTAAGAACAGTGTGTCACTAATTGGCAACTTTCCCAGACAATGCCTGAGAAATCCTCTTTCGTTTTCTCTCCTTCCCCCTTCTTAGACAGCCACAGCAAATTTAAAGAGATTTGTCTCTGGCTTCTGAAGTAGATTCAGGTATTCCACCCTAGGATTCTTCAACCCCACCCTGAGAGGGTCAAAAATTTGAGAGCAATGCACCAGGGTCCTCCACTAAGACTTAACAAATCTTCCGCCCTGTCCCCCTCCCCAGGGCCAAAAATTGAGCACGATGCACAGGGAGTCCTCTAACGTTCTTCTCTTCCACCCTATCCCCTACTAGGGTTAATAGAAAAATTGAGAACATTGAAAAAGGGGGTCTCTTTCTTTCCTTCTCCCAGATCTCCCAGATCTCCTCTTTCTCCAGCACCAGGGGTACAATCGCCACTCTCCCTGTGTCTGAATCTCTCTTTCACACACTCAGGGACTTTCACTTTTCTCAGCCAAGATCATCACCATTAACAACAATTAGTCACTCATCATTCCCTCCTATACAGAGGTTTGTTTCTGTGCCGAAATGCCCTGCTTCATTTGCAATTACAATTGCTGATGATGGAAACTTTCTTCCCTTGGCCGCTTCACAAAAGCTTATCCACCCTTCAGCTACTCCACCAGGGCTAACCTTTTTTTTCAAAGATCTAGCCTCTTTAGTTACAAGCATTTATTACTCACCGGAGCGCTCATGGGCTTGAGTTTCACTCCCCCCCCCTTTTCGCAGGAGCTTCGGCTTGGCTCAAGAGTTGAGCCTGAACTTCGTTCTTGCATTGGAGGTGATTCCGGTCTCCCCGCGAGTAGCCATTCTCATGGGTTCCAGGATCAAGCCTCTTGCACCACTCACTCCTTTGCCTGGAGCCGCGGGGGGTCTTTGAAGTGCAAAAGACCCCTTAGAAATGAAGACGCCAGGGAGCTCTTTCAGAAGCTCCCTGTTCCACCATGCCATGCCTGCACACTCCTCTCCAAAAGCATTTTCAAGGGTAGCCCCACATAGAGTGAATTGCAGTAGTCCAATCTGGAGGTGACTGTTGCATGGATCAAAATGGCAAGGGCTGACCCAGACTAATAAGGAGCCAGCTAGTGGGCCTGGTGTAGGTGAAAAAATGCTGACCATGCTACCATGGACACTTTATCCAATGATTGCGCAGGATCCAACCACACCTCAAGGCTCTTTACAGAGTCTACAGCTGTCAGCTGGACACCATTGAATCTCAGGAGTGACCCTCCAGGTAGCATCTCTGTTTTTCCCAGCCACATGACCTCCATCTTGGATGCATTCAACTTCAGCCAGCATCCCCTTAACCATTGCACTACTGCATCCAGGCACTGGAATAGTGTCAAGAACCCTGTTGCTGGCTGCTTATCCAGCAGGAGGAAGAGCTGAGTGTCATCACCAAATCAGTGGCACCAAATCTCTTGATGATCTCAGCAAGGGGGTGCATATGTATGTTAATAACATTGGATTGAACCCTATGGGACCCCTCAATTCAGGTCTCCCCAGGGACACCTCTCCTCCCCGATAGCAACCCTCTGAGAGTGTCCTTGGAGGAATGAGGAAAACCAACTAAGGACAGTACCCCTCACTCCCAGGGAGGTAAGGCAGTCAAA
The DNA here is from genome assembly GCA_029375565.1 of Gekko gecko. Classification (NCBI taxonomy): domain Eukaryota; kingdom Metazoa; phylum Chordata; class Lepidosauria; order Squamata; family Gekkonidae; genus Gekko; species Gekko gecko. The sequence continues at coordinate 207,013,564 of JAPDNY010000005.1, read as the reverse complement.
CAGTTAAATCAGAGGTGTCGAACTCATTTGCTATGAGGGCTGGATCTGACATAAGTGTCACTTTGTTGGTCTGGGGCATGCATGCCATAATATGTAACATGAGGTACCAGAGATATATACTTTATAAAGGTGTTTTCAGATGTTGAATGGCCATAGCAGCGGAATAACAATACCAGGCTTGATTGGATTAGGTGTGATATGCAGAGGGGTAGTAGGCATGGAGATATGGGAAATGGCTGAGAAGCTGAATGCATTTTTTGCCTCTGTCTTCACTGTGGAAGAGGAGAAGTGTTTGCCCACTCCAGAAGCACCAATTTCGGGAGGGGGTTTGAAAGACCTGAATCAGATTGCGGTAACAAGAGAGGAAGTCCTCCGACTGATGGACAATTTAAAAACTAATAAAACACCAGGCTCGGATGGCATTCATCCGAGAGTTCTGAAAGAATTCAAATGTGAACTTGCGGATCTCCTGACAAAAATATGTAATCTTTTTTTAAAATCTGCCTCCATTCCTGAGGACTGGAAGGTAGCTAATGTCACTCCCATCTTTAAAAAGGGCTCCAGGGGAGATCCGGGAAATTACAGGCCAGTCAGTCTGACATCGATATCGGGTAAGTTGGTGGAAACTGTTATTAAGGAAAGAATTAGTAGGCACATTGATGAACAAAAACTATTGAGGCAGACTCAGCATGGGTTCTGTAAGGGAAGATCTTGTCTCACTAACCTGTTAGTGTTTTTTTGAGGGAGTGAACAAACATGTGGACAAGGGGGACCCAATAGATATTATTTACCTTGACTTCCGGAAAGCTTTTGATACAGTTCCTCATCAAAGGCTCCTAAGTAAGCTCAATAGTCATGGGATAAAAGGACAAGTCCTCTTGTGGATCAAAAACTGGCTTATAAATAGGAAACAGAGAGTGAGTATAAATGGGAAACTTTCTCAGTGGAGGGTGGTAAACAGTGGGGTACCACAGGGATCAGTACTCGGTCCGATGCTTTTTAACTTGTTTATTAACAATTTGGAATTGGGAGTAAGCAGTGATGTGGCTAAATTTGCAGATGACACGAAGTTGTTCAGGGTGGTGAAAACCAGGGAGGAGTGTGAGGCACTCCAAAGGGGTCTGTTGAGGATGGGTGAGTGGGCGTCAACGTGGCAAATGGGGTTCAATGTGGCCAAGTGCAAAGTGATGCACATTGAAGCCAAAAATCCTAAATATAAATACACGTTGATGGGGTCTGAACTGGCAGAGACGGACCAAGAGAGAGATCTTGGAGTCGTAGTGGATAACTCGAAAATGTCTAGACAGTGTGTAGCTGCAATAAAGAAGGCCAACACTATGCTGGGGATTATTAGGAAGGGAATTGATAACAAATCAGCCAGTATCATCATGCCCCTGTATAAATCATTGGTTCGACCTCATTTGGAATACTGTGTACAGTTCTGGTCACCACATCTCAAAAAGGATATTATAGCATTGGAAAAAGTGCAGAGAAGGGCAACTAGAATGATAAAAGGGTTGGAACACCTTCCCTATGAAGAAAGGTTAAAATGCTTGGGGCTCTTTAGCTTGGAGAAACGACGGCTGAGAGGTGACATGATCAAGGTTTATAAGATTATGAATGGGATTGAGCAGGTTGAGAAAGAAGTACTTTTCTCCCTTTCTCACAATAGAAGAACTCGTGGGCACTCTATGAAATTGCTGAGCAGTCGGGTTAGAACAGATAAAAGGAAATACTTCTTCACCCAAAGAGTGATTAACGTATGGAATTCACTGCCACAGGAGGTCGTGGCAGCTGCAAGCATGGATAGTTTCAAGAGGGAATTAGATAAAGATATGGAGCAGAAGTCCATCAGTGGCTATTAGCCACAGGGTATAGATGGGAACTCTCAGTCTGGGGCAGGTGATGCACTCTATTCTTGGTGCTGGAGGGGGCAGCAGTGGGAGGGCTTCTGGTGCCCTGGCCCCACTGCTGGACCTCCTGATGGCACCTGGTATATTTTGGCCGCTGTGTGACAGAGTGTTGGACTAGATGGGCCATTGGCCTGATTCAACATTGGCTTCTCTTATGTTCTTATGTTCTTATATCAGCTTTGGTAATGAGACAGGAAGCCTAGGTCTCAATCCCATCCATGAGGATTCAGTCTAGGAGGATGCAAAAAATAAATGGATGTATGTCTGACATTAGAAACCAGAACATTCAGTTGCTGACCTAAGAGTAGCAGTCCTCTTACAAAGGGATCTCAGAGGGAGATTAGAAAGAGAGACTGCTGAACTGCAATTGATAATGAAGCTCAAGACCATGCATCCTCCTGGACTGAATTGAGATCTAGTTTTCATGTCTCATTACCAATGTGCAGGGCTTTTTTTTCAGGGGGAATGCACTGGAATGGAGTTTTGGAACCTCCTCAACAAAATACTTTTTTTGAGCTCAGGTGCCTATCAACCAGAAGCAGTGTGGCAACTTCAGACTGCTCCAGGAATGGCTCCCATGTAGCAGCCGAATCACTGGTCTTTTTAGGGAGGTCTGGGACCACCTGATCCCCATTGAGCTTTCCTGTAGGGGAGCTCAAGCAGGGGGCTTGAACTGGGCATTCCTGCTTGTGGCGGCAGACAAGTAGAGCCTAGATCACCTTGATGCAAAAGACCTGGCAAATGCATCTAATGGCAGCCATTAGTGCACAGCCGTGCACACCAGGATGAGTGGGAGACCTGATACTCCATACAACTTGAAAAAGAAATGATCTTCGTACTGTGAGTAAAGGAGAACACAATATCTGAAGAGCAATTGTGGGTTGAAAGCACCTTTAAACCTTAAAACCCTGATTAGAAGAAAAAGGAGAGGTGGATATTCCCCCTCCTCCTTTCTTTTAGCAGCTTGGGAAAGTGCAGAACGTGAGACAGAAAATATTTGACGCTATAAAGAGACTTGGTTGATACTTGACAACAAACTCTTTAACAGAATATATTAAAACTGTGACCACAGTTCGTATTATAACAATAATAAATAACTTTAAAAAGTGAACTCATTTTGTTTTTCCTTGATTGACATGGACTAGTATATTTGACATAAGAACTCCTACTTCCTTCCTCTTCTCCCTAGTTTGGGTGGATTTTTTTTTTTTGGTTTGATCTTTTTGGTTTTATTTTGGATTTCTTTTCTCAAGAATTTCCATGGATTGCATTTCTACAATATTTACTGTATTTGGATTTTATTCTCTTTCCTTTTGTAACTTGGATACCTGGGATTTATCTGTTTGGATTACAATTAAGAATTTCTTCTCTGATATTTTGGATTTATAAGTGTCCCCCCCCCTTTTCTTGTATAATACTTAAAGTTACTGCTGTTTTGTGAAGATTTTCTATTGGATTACAAAGATGGCTATTTTTCACATGTGGATTGCAAATGGAGACATTTAAGCCCCACTGGAAGAAAGAAGATGGACAGTACTCTTAGAATGTCATTTCCGAGTGACTTGGTATTGTTTGATCTACTCAGATAGTAACCACAAAATATAAACTGTTCCTTTAGTAACATAAATAACTTGATAAGGGTTTTTTATTGCTTAGCCCGGGAAAGCTTATTGTATTACTGTGAGAGGGAGTGTAAACAAAATAAGGGTTTTGTTTTTGAAAGGGAGGGGTGAGTGATTCTTTGTTCTTAATAGAATGTTTAAAATATGGCTAGTGGCACGAGGAAGGGTCCTGGAGGACCATCTCCAGGACAAATGAAATCTGTGGCCACCAATTTAGCTCAAATGTCAATAAACGACTTACAAAGCCTGATTCAGGAGGCAGTAGCTGCAGCTGTGGATCCTACTCAAGTAAAACTAGATTCACTTGTCCAACAAGTTACTACGCAAACTGAAGAGATTAAGAAACAGGTTGCAGATAACAAACAAGAAATTTCTGGTCTGCTGAAAACAACTAGTAAGCTGGAAACTAAATCTGAAGAAACAGACCTTCAAATCCAGGCCATGAGGTCCAAACAGAATATTATGGAAGATTTGCTTATAAAACTGGAAACTGATTAAACTGCCTATATATTAAGATTTCAGAACATACCAGAGAAAATGGATGAAGAATTAAAGATTTACATGGCCAATATTGTTGCAAAATATACAGGCAGAGGGAACCCAAAAGAGGTATACAGTGAAATTGATGTGGCCTATAGAATGCCTTCAGCTTACGCAAGAAAAAATAAACTACCTAGAGAGGTACATGTGAGATTCGACAAGAGAGCTATGAGGGATGAGATTCTTAAAGCTGCAAATGATACTTCTCTCCAAATAGAAAATACAGAGATTAAAATATTAAAAAGAGATTCCTTGGAGAGTACAAGAGAAAAGGAAGCATTATATGGATCTTTCAAGTATACTAAGTAAAAATGGAATTTCATACTGGTGGCTTCTACCAGAAGGCATCCTCTTTACCTTCAAAGGAAAAAGGCACAGAATCAACTCACTATTCAAAATAGATTTTTTCAAAACATGTGGAGATGACTTTTGAAACACAGGAAGAGGAACAGAAAGACACAGAAGAAGTTAAGGATTTACAAGGAGCAACAGGAACTACTGGACAACAGTGTTCCCTCTAAGCTGAGCTAGTGTGAGCTAGCTCAGTTTTTTACCTTCTGGCTCACGCCTTTTTGTCTCAGCTCAGGAAGGAGTGCTCCAGAGTAAACCAATTCATGCAGCAGCCAAATCGTTCACTCACAACTTTAATGCCAGTAGCTCACAAAGTAGAATTTTTGCTCACAAGACTCCACAGCTTAGAGGGAACATTGCTGGACAACCTCAAAGATCTAAGGAAAAAACAGTAAGGAGTCTACCATCACAAATAGTCATGAGACTTCGACAGAAGAATAAAGATGGCATAGAAAACCAATCACAGGATGGATAGAAGAAAAATAAAGATAATCTCAATTAATGACAATGGATTGAATGCACCCCCAAAAAGAAGATGGATATTATATGTTGTCAAAGGCTTTCATGTCCGGAGTTCATTAGTTGCTGTAGATTTTCCGGGTTGTGTGGCCATGGTCTTGGCATTGTAGGACCACGGCCACACAACCCAGAAAATCTACAGCAACTAAGATGGATATTCTTGCAGTTGAAAAAGATGCAATTGGATGTGATATGTTTGCAAGAAACACATATTAAATCTTCAGATCAAAGATATTTGGAAATGAAAAAGTTTGGAAAAGTTTTTATTTCTTCAGACAAAGAAAAGAAAAAAAAGAGGCCTAGTAACATATGTGAAGGACTACTTACATCCTGAACTAATATATAATTCTGAAGATGGCAGAATCCTGATGGTTCAAATTCAAAGACAAGCTAAAACAACTTAAATTGTTTTTTTTAATTATAGTTTTTTATAACATACTAAACACACATACATAGGGGAGACAACATTGACATTAACAACTAAATCAAAATAAACAAACAAAAAGACATAAATTATCACCTTTTCATTACTTTGTTATCTTACATTTGCAGAAAATTTCCATTTTCATTTAATATTTCTTTTTCACTGACATTTGCTATTTGCCTAACTCCTTTAATACCTTTATATCTACATGCTTCATCAAAATTCCAACATGAAATACTAAGTTCTCCTTTCTAACCACCTATAAAAACTCAACCAATAATTTTCAAAAATTTCAGGGTCTTTTTCTTGTCGTATAAAAGTTAATTTCTCTAATTCCGCTACATCTAATATCTTAAGAATCACCTCTTCCTTAGTGGGTATTTCCTCATCCTTCCATCTTTTGGCAAAAGTAACTGGCCGCAGTAAGAATCTGCATTCCCAGATACGTTTCATTTTTCTTAAAGTTTTCCGGGATAAAATTCAACGGAAAGCATTCTGGTATTAATATAATTGTTTTATCTAGCACCTCCTCCATAATGTCCTTTATCATTACCCAATACTTTCTTGCCTTCTTGCATGACCACCATGAATGAAAATATGATCCCTCAATAAATTTACATTTCCAGCAGTTTTTCCCTATTTTATTATCATATTTATTTAGCCTTGTTGGAGAAATATGCCACCTGTAGAACATTTTAACAATATTCTCTTTAAACGCGGTTGACCTCACGTATTTAATGTTTATTTTCCAGACCTTTTCCCATTTTTCTAACTCTAAGTTGTGTCCTATGTCTCTAGCCCATGCGATCATTGGAGGTTTTATCCATTCCTCTCGCATATTCCATTCAAGCCAGAAACTATATGCCCTTTTAATAAATTTCTCTTCAACCCCCAGCCATATTTTATCCAATTCAGTCTGATTTTCGTAGAACCCTGTTCTTTTATCTATTGTCCATCTTAATATTAACTGGCTTTTTTCCCACCATGTCATATCTGTCCCCTCCTTGTTTGAGACATCCTCAATTCTCATGTTTCCACCTGTATCTAAAAAATCTTGGTATCTCCATTTTTTATATTTGATATAAAGAGAAGGTTTTACAAAAGCCTCTATGGGTGAAATCCACCGGGGGTATTTTATATAATACTTCTTTTTAATCTCTTCCAAACTTTATATAATGCACCTCTAATGGTATGCTGTTACCTTCCCACCGAAGTGGTACCTATTTATCTACTTGCAATTTGCACCTTGGTGTTTAGTCATGCCGGCCACATGACCACGGAAATGTCTTTGGACAGCGCTGGCTCTTCGGCTTTGAAACGGAGATGAGCACCGCAACCCTAGAGTCGGATTTGACTGGCTTTCGAGCAAGGGAACCTTTACCTTTACCTAATGGTATGCTGCTTAAAATAATTATGTACAGAGGCCTTATTATACCACATGTAGGCGTGCCATCCCATTACTAGGTCATGTCCTTCCAGTTTTAACATTCTTACATCCTCCAGAGTCACCCAATCCCTTAGCCATGACATAGCAACTGCTCTGTAGTATATAGCCCAATCTGGTAAGGTGAGCCCTCCTCTTTCTTTTATATCTTGTAGATATTTCAATTTTATCCTAGGTCTTTTCCGTTGCCATATAAATTCTTTTACAGTTTTTTTCAGTTCCTTAAAGAAACTTTGATCCCTCAAAATAGGTATAGTTTGAAATAAAAGTATTACACGTGGTAGAACATTCATTTTCACCATCGCTATTCTACCAAGCAGTGATAATTGTAAAGTTCTCCATTTATCTAAATCTTTCTTTATTTCTGCCATTAATTTTTATAGTTATCCTCTAATAGGGAGCAGCATCTATTTGTTAAATAGATTCCTAAATATTTTACTTTTTTTTTTTTTTTTGAAACAAAATTTTTATTGGGATACATTCAACATTGTTAAACATCGTTACCAATACAATTTAAAAAATTACATCCCATCCCCCCACCCCCTAATAGGCTTCCAACACTGCTAATAACAAAAAAAAAGAATTAAAAGGTAATCAAGTTTAAACTTGTATCAATCGACAAACCAGGTAACACAATTCGAGTATGTAAAAACCTGACTCTTTCAAACCTAGTTTCCAAAAGGTACAATACAATCTGATATTTGTTTCCTTTCTCATTCAATGTCAATACGAATCAAGATTGTACATTCTCCCTTTCATTCTATATTCAATTTCCATGTAGAATTTCAGGCCTTCCCAGTCTTTTAGATATTGTTCTGTCATTTGTCCATTTAGTTTTTTCATCATTTTGTCCATTTCGGCTAGAAACAGCAGTTTTCTTAACCAGTCTTGTATATCTGGCACCTTCTCCGCTTTCCATTGTTGAGCAAAAGCCATTCTCGCCGATGTAATCATATACCATAATAATGTCCTTTTTTCTTGTGGAATTTTTTCCATTGTCAAACCTAAGAGAAGAAGCTCCGGACTTTTCCTAATAGGAATTTTTAATATCTTCTGCATCTCACAATGTACATTTGACCAGTATACCTTTGTTTTATCGCATGACCACCACATATGGTAAAAAGAACCCTCTGTTTTTTTACATTTCCAACATTTATTACTCAAGTTCTTATCCATAATAATATTAGCAATCTTTTTTGGTGTCATATACCACCTGTACATCATCTTATAACAATTTTCTTTTACATTGACACAGGTTGACATTTTAAAAGCTTTTTTCCACAAAAATTCCCATGCTTCCATAGAAATTTCCTTGTTCATATTTATGGCCCATTTTATCATTTGCTCTTTAACAGTTTCATCCAGAGTATATACAGTCAACAAGGTTTTATACAACTTAGATATCATTTTTCGCTCTTTTTTCAACCATATATCTTCAAACTCATCGTTCTTAGCTCTAAAACCAACCTCTTTACAGTCTTTTTTGTAAATGTCCTGTATCTGACAATATTGTAACCATCCATACTCAAATTCTAATTCATTATTTGGTTTTAAAACATATTTTTTCCCTTCCTTTTGAAGCAACTCTTGGTATTTCAACCAATCATTACCTTTATATTATGAAAAGGGATGCATAACTGCAGCAGGAACAATCCTGGAAAAGTTTTTATTTCTTCAAGACAAAGAAAAGAAAAAAAGAGGCCTAGTAACATATGTGAAGGACTACTTACATCCTGAACTAATATATAATTCTGAAGATGGCAGAATCCTGATGGTTCAAATTCAAAGACAAGCTAAAACAACTTTAATTGTTAATATATATGTACCTAATCAACACTGTGAAAATTTTTGTCCACTCTTGCATGACCTTATATCAAAACAAGATTTTGAAGAAATGTGTTTGATTGAAGACTACATTGCAGTATCTGACAGATCTCTAGATGGAAAAAACAGAAATTGGAAAACAGAAACAAGGCAATGAACTTTCTAAAAAAAATTACAACTTGTAGAAGAATACAATTTGGTGGATTCCTGGAGAACTAGAAACCTAAGAAGAAGGACTTTACACAAGACTATTAAAACTAGAAGGACATTCTTTATTATTGGGTTGGCATGCATTTGTGTGGTATGACAGAGACAAAACACATAAATATTTCAAGCAACATATTCTTAGAAGATCACTACTGAAAGTTTGGGGAGAAACTAAAAGACTTTTTTACACCAAGATACCAAAATGGGTCTCACCACTTGAAACTTTTACAAATCCAAATTTATTCCGAAAAAATTTATTGCATAGATATGAAGACTTGCTGGATAATAAAAATCAACGGAAGGCAACAGAGAACCTTAAAAAACAAGATATAGATTTGAGTTGGTAGGAAAGAGCAAAATTAGAATCTAGATTTGTTAAAGATAAACAAATGGATTTTTATGAAAAGCCAATTGAAATAGATAAAATATTTATCTATACAATTGATAAGCTTGTTAAGAAATTGTGTGTTATAATGTTAGAAATTAAAGCACAAGATAAAGTGGTGAAATCTTCTATGGTTAAATGGGCACAACATTTGCGGTATAATATTGATTTAGACCAATAGTCCAAGATATGGAAAACAAATATAAAAATTACTAAAGCAATCTCTTACAAAGAAAATATTTATAAAATGTTTCATAGATGGTACATTATGCCAGATAAGTTATCCAAATGTTACCCCAACATGTCGAATGATTGTTGGAAATGTCAAAAAAAATGTTGTTTTCTTTTTCTCATGTGGTGGACTTGTGATAAAAGTTTAAAAAAATGGGCTTGGATACATGAAATATTGCAAAAAATCCTAAAAAGCAGTGTACCTTTTGTACTAGAACTCTTATTAATGAATATACTTCTGCACAATTGTAAAAAACAAGACTCTTATCTTATTTTACATGTAGTTACAGCTGCTAGAATATTATATGCTAAATATTGGAGAAGAAAGGAGACACCTTCAAAAGAAGAAATAATAAACAAACTACTAGAAACTGTTGAAATGGACAAATTAACTTTAATTTTGAAAGGACATAAAGAGAAAAATTTTGAAGAAACATGGTTAAGACTTTACAAGTGGATTGAAGAATATAACAAATGAAACATAATTATAACTGAAACAGAGTACAATAAGAACATTAATTATAAAATGTGCAAAGCTATGTTTTACAGTATAAGGTGCAGAATTTTTTTTTATAGTGAGAGATGTATGGATAGGAAAGTCGATTTAAAAAGGTGGAGAGATTCTCCCATTTTATGTTTGTTTTTTGTGTTTGTGTATGTTGTTTGTTTGTTTATGTTGGCTGTTATAAAATAAAAAAAATTATCTCAAAACCCCGCAAAATTCTTTTAAAAATGTTTAAAAGTTCATGAGTTTTCAGTATACAGATTGAAAACTTCATTTCCCTCTTGAGAGTTCTGGCACCTCTTAAAAAAAAAAAAAAGCCCTGCCAATGTGTGCTATTACCATTTGACATCTGAAATCATTGCACTCTCCAAGACTAAATTTACCTTTTTTACCACTGCATCACACTGACTGCTCATATTTAGTTTACAGTCCACTCTTACCCCAAGATCTCTTTCCCATACACTACTCCCCAGAAATGTATCTCCATCCAGTATTTGTGCTTGACATTTTTGTGGCCCAGATGTAATACTGTACATTTATCTTTGTTGAATTGCATTCTGTTTGCAACTACCCACTTCTCCAGAGTATTCAGGTTTTGTTGAATTTTAACTCTGTCTTCTTGGGTGTTTGCTACTCCTCCCAATTTGGTATCATCAGCAAATTTAATGAGTAGCCCTTCTACCCCTTCATCCAGATCATTGATAAAAATATTGAAAAGTACCGGGCCTCAAACTGAGCCCTGCGGCACCCCACTGGACACCTCCCTCCAATCTGATGAAACGCCATTGACCACCACTCTTTGGGTGCGGTCCTCTAACCAGTTCCCTATCCACCGAACTGTCCTATAGTCCAGTCCACAATCTTCCAGTTTGACCATCAGAATATCATGGGGAACCTTATCAAAAGCTTTGCTGAAATCCAGGTAAATCACATCAACAGAGTTCCCATGATCCAGTAAACTTGTCACATGATCAAAGAAGGAAGCCAGGTTGGTCTGAAAAGATCTGTTGGGGACAAAACCAAGTTGACTTCCCCAATTGTATTAAAGGATGTTGATAGACCCAGAAGGATCAATAGTGCCAGCATGCCTTTATCCAAATGTAAACGATCATCAACCAAAGCAACTAGTGCAGTCTTCACTTTGAAGCCAGGTCTGAAGCCTGACTGAAAAGGGCACAGGGCAGATGTCTCATGCAGGAAAACCTGGAGCTGCTAGGCTGCTGCTCACTCAATTACCTTCCCCAGAAAAGGTAGATTAGACACTGAATGGTAATTTGCCAGGTCCTTTTTATTTAAGGACAGTTTCTTTAATAAAGGTCTAAAAATTGCCTCCTTAAGAGGAGTAGAGAATTAATAATCTGTCCTAAATGTCCACTTACCGCTTTGTGACATGATTTTACCAGCCACGAGGGACAAGGGTCCAAGGAGCAGGTAGCTGGCTTCACAACTGTCAGGATCCTATTAACATCTGCAACGGTGAGCAGGCCAAAAAAGTCCAAAAAGGAACCAGGCAGTGCAAGCAGAGCCCCCATCCTACTGCTGCTATCCAGTTCAGTGGCCAACTCTAGGCAGAGCTTAGAGACTTTATCCACAAAAAGATTGCAAATGAATCACAGCTGATTGTCAAATAAGCATCAGTTTTAGGATGTACCAAAGGGGTGGTCAATTGTTAAATCAATCTAAGTAATTGAGCTGGCTGTAGCTAGTCAAGACAATGGAGGCCGCAAAATAATCTGTTTTTAGTGCCACCTCATAGGCCTTCAATTGGGCTCTGTAGGATTTTCTCATAGCTTCATGCTGAGTTTGTTGCCAGTTCCACTCCTAGCCATCTGAGCAACCTCTTAAGATCTCTTAGACTGTCATTGTACCAAGCAGTCACAAAGGCATGAGGGTGCAGAGGACATTGGGAGCAATCTGATGGATAGCTTCCTGAAGACCTCTATTTCAAATCTCAATCAGCTAATTGAGGGAACTGCCAGCAGGTTCAGAAAAATCCCGCAAATCCATAAGGAAAGCATCAGGATCCATGCTCATTGCTCCTGTAGGGGGGAATGGCCAGGCCACCCCGCCAGTCCTTATGAGGAAGTGGCCTGACCATGACCACTTCCCCTATGGTCCCCCATGGTCCCAGGAAAGTCTTTTAGTATATATGCTGCAGAAGCGAGCACATCCCAGGTAAGTCTTGTTTTTTCTTTACACGTCCTTGAATCAAGTGTGGGTCTTCTGAAGCATTTCTTTGCTTAATAAAGGAGATGGAGCTAAGCACAGAAGTGTCTATTTGATGTGTCACACTCACAATACAATACCTCCCAGGCCCCAAAAGGACCAGGGTCCCTTTGCAGTACTAGGGCTTACCTTGGAAGCTAGCTTCAGTATTGTCCTGGGTTTGGGGGATTCTGTAGAATGTGTCACACACACTGAGCTCTCCACCTCCTCCACTCTCACCCTGCAATGAAAGAATGAGAAGGAAGGCTAGACACAAAGTCACAAGTATCTCCTAACTACACAAACTCAGTCCTGGTTCACACATGCAAAAGAATGAGGAAGGAATGGACTGCAGCACTTCAGGAGGTTCCATAGAATTGCCAGCTTCCAGGTGGGGCCTGGAGTTCTCCTGGAATTACAACAGGTATCCGGATAACAAAGACTGTTCCCCTAGAGAAAATGGCTGTTTTGGAGGGTAGAATCTATGGTATCAAATCTCTGCTAAGTTCCCTTCCATCTCCAAACTTCACCATCCCCAGGTTTCATCCCCAAATCTTCAGGAATTTCCCAATGTGGAGCAGGCAAGTCTAAGACCAAGTTTTGCACATTCTGTTGCCTCCCCCACCCAATGTTTCCTGTGACTAGAAAAGTAGCAGAATGCTCGTACCCCCTACTTGCTAAGCAACTTTACATGCATTTTTTAACACACACTTTAGCATTGAAAATGTTCTGATCCCCAACTCTCCATCAAAAGTGGTCCAGCCCATTCTACCAACTTAGCATTCTAGAAATTCACTCTCTCGCATGTGTGAACCAGGCTTTAGTTCAGGGGTCCCCAACACGGTGTCACAGATGCTAAGATGCCAGCTGACATCATTCTGGGTGCCCACCAAGTATTTTTAGAAAGTGGATGGGACCAGGTGGAGCATTTGGAATGGGCCCAAACTCAGCTGAGGGGCCTGAAGCAGGGCGATCAGTCCATGAGGGAGTACTCTGACAAATTCAAGATGCATGCTGCCAAACTCCAGGGGTGGCTGGAAGAGGTATTCATTGAATTCTACAGAGCCGGGCCAAACCACACAATCCTGGATAGAGCCCTTGCCCAGGACAACGCTCTGACACTGAATGGCTAGCTCCAGGTGGTATGTGAAGTAGAAAACCAATCCAACCTGCTGAAGTTGTATCAGTCCCGGTCAGCATCCAAGGCATCAGGTGGAGAGTTAAAGAGTCAGCGGGAGTGCATCCAGGGCAGTGAGCGAGACCACCAGATGCATCAAGGCCTCTGCCTGCGATGTGGGGGTGCCAGGCATTTTGCCACTAACTGCCCATGGGAAGGGCCTGCAGGGCCCCCAAAGAAAGAAGAGTGACGGGGATCTAACAAGAAAACCAAGCCCAAGCCATTGAAGGCTCTCCAACTGGGAGAGTGAGGAGAGATAGAAGGGGGCTCACCATCATAAATGATACATAAGAAGGAAGGAAGGAAGGAAGGAAGGAAGGAAGGAAGGAAGGAAGGAAGGAAGGAAGGAAGGAAGGAGATGACAGGAAAAGGCCAGGGCCTGCTGTGAGGGTGGTAAGCAGCAGGTCTGGAAACCATCTGCACCCAGGGCCGGCCCAAGGATTTTTGTGCCCTAGGCAGGGCTACCTTCTGGCACCCCCTGCGCCCACTAATTATGGGGTTGCCAACCTTCAGGCAGGGCCTGGAAATAAGGAAGTCCAGTGGGGAGCTCCTAGCACCCATGCATGGAGGCAGTGGGGAGCCTCAGCAGCATGCCCGCAGTGCTGAGCGCTGGGCAGGGGCGTGCATTACTCTGCCACTGTGTCCGCTCCTCCTGCCATCACTGCTGCACCTCACTGGTGTGCAAAGCAGCTCTAGGACTTCCAGGAAAGGGGGTGGGGGTGGAGGGAGTGAGAGTGGTGGGGGAGGGAAGGAGAAGACTGAGAAAGCGCGTGGGTGGGTGTGGGGGACCGGCTCTTTAGGGTGCTAAAAGAAATTGCAGATGTTATTTCAGAGCCTCTGGCTATAATCTTTGAGAGGTCCTGGAGTACGGGTGTTGTGCCGGAAGACTGGAGAAGAGCGAATGTTGTCCCAATCTTCAAGAAGGGGAAAAAGACAGACCCGGGAAATTATAGGCCTGTCAGTTTGACATCAATACCTGGGAAAATTCTGGAGCAGATTATTAAACGCTCTGTCTGTGAACACCTTGAACAAAATGAGTTAATTGGTAATAGCCAGCATGGGTTTATGAAGAATAAGTCATGCCAGACTAACCTTATCTCCTTTTTTGACAGAGTTACTAAAATGGTTGACTCTGGCAATGCCGTGGATATAGTGTATCTAGATTTCAGTAAAGCATTTGACAAAGTTTCTCATGATATCCTTGAGGATAAGCTGGTTAAGAGTGGGCTGGATGGCGCAACTGTTGGGTGGATTCATGGTTGGTTGAAAAATCGTACCCAACGAGTGCTCGTAAATGGCTCTGCGTCTACGTGGAGGGAAGTCTCGAGTGGAGTACCACAGGGCTCGGTCCTGGGCCCGGTGTTATTCAATGTTTTTATAAATGACCTGGATGAAGACATAGAGGGGATGCTTATCAAATTTGCAGATGACACGAAGCTGGGTGGGATTGCTAATTCTGAAAAAGACAGAGTCAGGATTCAGAAGGATCTTGATAGGCTGGAACAGTGGGCTGAGACAAATAAAATGAATTTCAATAGAGATAAGTGCAAAGTCCTACACTTAGGTACAAAAAATCAAAGGCACAGATATAGAATGGGAGCGACTTGGCTTGACAGCAGCACATGCGAAAGGGATCTAGGGGTTATGGTTGATCACAAGCTAAACATGAGCCTGCAGTGTGATGCGGCTGTGAAGAAAGCTAATGCAATCTTAGGATGCATTAGCAGAAGCATTGTGTCCAGATCATGGGAGGTGGTAGTTCCGCTGTATTCTGCTATGGTCAGGCCCCACCTGGAGTACTGTGTCCAGTTTTGGGCACCACATTTTCGGAAGGATGTTGACAAACTCGAGTGGGTCCAGAGGAGGGCGACCAGGATGGTGAGAGGGTTGGAGTCCAAGTCTTATGAGGAAAGGCTGAGGGAGTTGGGTATGTTTAGCCTGGGAAAGAGAAGGTTTAGAGGGGACATGATTGCAGTCTTCAAGTATTTGAAGGGCTGTCATGTAGAAGATGGAGTGGATCTATTCTCTCTTGCTCCGGATTGCAAGACTAGATCTAATGGGTGGAAATTACAAGGGAGTCGTTACCGGCTTAATATCAGGAGAAACTTCCTGACTGTAAGAGTGGTTGAGCAGTGGAACAGACTGCCTTGGGAGGTGGTGGATGCTCCTTCACTGGACGTTTTCAAGAGGAGACTGGACAACCATCTTTTGGGTATGTTGTAGGTATGTAGGGGTTTCGGCTGTGTTCCTGCAGAGTGCAGGGGGTTAGACTAGATGGCCTGCAAGGTCCCTTCCAACTCTAACATTCTATGATTCTATGATTCTTCCTGCTCCCGAGACACAGAGGAATATTAATAAGGATGCCTGCTGTCTGAGAGAGGGGGTCAGTGGTTTTTGGAAGGGAAGGAAGGAAGGAAGAGGGGTAGGTAGATAGATGAAGAGAAAGAAATAATCGATGGAAGGAAAGATACATAAATGATACGAAGGAAGGAAGGAAGGAAGGAAAGAAGGAAGGAAGGAAGGAAGGAAGACAGACAGACCATTCTGGTTGACTTCTTTCTTCCTCCACACACACCCCTGGGATGAAATCCCGTTGTCATGGCAGTTCCTAACTCTATTCCATCCCACCCCACCGACCCACCCCCCAGCTTTCCGGGCCCCCTCTTCTCCAGTTCACGCTGTCAGGTGGCCGTCGAGCCTCTGCTGCTGCTCCAAAGGCCAATACTTGGAAGAGGGCGGATCCCAATACTTGGAAGAGGGCGGATCATACCACCTCGCAGCCATCTCCTCTCCGGGCTGAACCTACTCAGCTCCTCCCACCTTCCCTCATCATGATGGGACTTGATCTCCAGACCTCGCACTGTCTTGAGAGCTGTTCCCACCCCCAGGGCCAGTGGGGGAAGCCTGGCAGGAGTTGGAGTCAGAGGGAGGGAGACTGGACGTACCTTTGGGGGGGAGGTCACAGGGCTCTCTTTGGGGAGGGGGGCGAAACTTGGAGCTCAGAATCGCCTTCTGTTAGAAAGGCTCGGCCTGCTGGAAATCTGCCTCGAACTTTTACTCCGCTGCCTGTCCCCCAAATAAGTGCCAGTCGTCGTCATCGGAGGAGGACAGGAAAGATGCCCTAATAGGGAATCCCTCCCAAAGAGCAGCAAAGCGCCCCTCCCGCTCCCATGGACTACCCAAGGGGGGAGGGGGAGGGCAGGCAAGCTCCGCCGCTGCCTCCTGAGTCCACTGGGGTGCTCTTCACTGGCAGTGGCCACTGCCGCCTCACCTCCTCTTCCCCCCCGAGGGGGGAGGGGGATGGCGGGCAAGCTCTGCCGCCGCCTCCTGACCCCTGCCGGGGCACTCTTCACTGGCGGTGGCGGCAGGGAGGTGGTGATGGTGGTGGGGCTTTTTGCGGGGGGGCAGGGCACAGTTTGGCGCCCCTGTGGCTGGCGTGCAATTTACAATTTACAATTGTTATCAGAAATTTACTTGCTTAACATAATACCAGATGGGTTCAGACGTGATGATGTATGTATTTTATCATATATCCTCACTGCATCTAGAATACTTGTTGCTAAATGTTGGAAAACTGATAGCTTACCTACTAGAGAAGAGTTGATCATAAAAATTTGTGATGTGGCAGAAATGGATAAATTGAATATGATACTTTTAGGAAGAGATGAAAAAGCTTTCCAAAAAAGATGGCACAAAGTTAACAAATGGTTTAGAAATAATGTTTAATGTGTACTCCAGAGTTTGATTTATATACTGCAATTGTGTTTTTCTCTTTTGTAATGTAAAAATTATAAATAAATCTTAAAAAAGAAAAGAAAATGGGAAGTTAAATCTTAGAAGATGGCTCGGCAGAAGTGCATGTTCACTGGTGAAAAGTTATAAATGTTGTTGTTGTTTTTCTTTGCCTGGCTATGTTACTGTATAGAAAATATTGCTAGTCTATGTTTGTAAGTTTGTTTGTTTCTTTGTTCTATATGTTTGTGGTGTATGTGTTTATTATCTTTGAAAATCTAATAAATATATTAAAAAAACAATGGGGGGGGAACCTTGCTCCTACATCGCAGGAGAGCACATGTGACTGATGTATCTATCCACCAAGACTGGGGCCATTCACATGATTTTTGCAGACTTGATCACTTCCTTCCCTCCCAGAGAGGCAGAACCCCCTCCCCATGTGATTGGCCCATTCTGTGGTTACTTTGTTTACCAACTTGACAGAATGTATATAGTTGCATCCTGTGGAAGTGGCTCTTACATCACTCCCAATACGTGTGAAAGTGAACCTTGTTGGAGTGTATTATCCCAGCTATATCTACAGGATTTGTACAAAAAGGGCCTGCTAGAAGGGATCTCCATGAGGACTGCCAACTTGGATTTGGGAAATCCCTTATGATTTGGGGATGGTATCTGAGGAAGGCAGAATTTTAGAAGGGAGGGAGCTCAGCTGGGATGTGATGTTACCTGGGGACTTCATTTTCCCCTAGATGGTATGTTATATAATGGATTCCACTCTCTAAAGCTGCCATTTCCTCCATCTCTGTAGTTTGGAGGTTGCCTTGAGGTTTGTAACCCCAATCTTCATGCTTTTCAAAACTCAGACCCTGAAACCTAGGTGTCAGATTCTGGGAGCTAGGATTGCCAGGTCTTGTGCTATGGTGGGCGACCTCCTGTTGGCAAACACCTTGAGCCCCACTGCTGCTTGCTAGGCCAGCATGGGAGAAAAAAGGAAAAAAATCTCTGTCAACATTATGGTGTGACATCATTCTGGGTTGAACCCAAAAATGATGTCATGCTGCTTTAAGAGTTGGTTGGAAAATAGAATTTTGCAGAATCCTAGAGCAGTGTGATATCACACTGTTGCATCAATGCCCCCCCCCCAAGCACCCAGGTTTATCCGGCACAGGTCTGGCAATCCTTTGGGAGCTAAGGGATGGAGCAATATGGCAGGTGAGTGGAGTGAAGCAAAAGTCCTCAGGCTGTGCAGATCTGTTTTCCTCCAAGAAGTTTAGGGAGACTGAAAAAGGTTTGGTTTTCTTTGGGCAAAGGAAGTTTATATTTGAAGGGACGGGAAAGGGGAAGCTTCAGCTTTCTGTTCAGCAGCTGAGTTACTATAAGAACTTCTTCAAACACCCTGCTCAGAGCCAGATGAAAAGCTGAAGGGTAATATCTTCCCCCTCACACTAACAGAGTAGTTGTGGCAACAGCAAAATGTCATTGTGTGAGACTCAGGCCTTATCTGCATCTAGCATTTGCTCCACTGTCTTACCAAATCCAGACTGGAACAGAAATTCCCATCTACATTGCATGCCACCAGAGGTCTTTTGGGGCTGGAGCACGCTGGAGCACCGCCCTGGCAGCCCAGGAGCCCAAGCTAATGGTGGTGGCAAGCCCCACCCCTAGTTCCCCGCGCCAAAAGCGCTGCAGCTCGGGGGTTGCCAGGAGAGCCCTGTCGCCACGTCTCCTGGGCCCGCGCAGGAGCGCTGCAGCTCGGGGGACACCAGGAGAGCCCCGTCGCTGGCTTCCCCAGCCCCCTCCGAAGCGGTAAGTAAGGGCTCCACGGGGGTGGGGGTGGCGGGGGCTTGATGTGGGGTGATGGGAGAGCCTCCCTCACTTCATCTCTTTGCCATCTTTCCCTCCTTTCCTTTTCTTTCCCTCTTCTTTCTCTCTTTCACTTCTCTTTCTTCCTTCCTCTCTTTTCTTCCTTTCTCTCTCTTTTCCCTTCCCTTCCCTTCCTTCCTCTCTTTTTCTCCTTTCCTTCTCTCTTTCTTTCATTCCCTCCTTTCCTTCTCTCCTTTTCCTCTTTCCCTCCTTCTTCCCTTCTCTCTTTCTTTCTTTCCTGCCTTCTTCTCTTCTCTTTTTTCCTCCTTTCCCTGTTTCCCTCCTTCTCCCTTCTCTCTCTTTCCCTCCTTCTTTCCTTCTCTTTCTTTCCCTCTTTCCTTCCTTCTTTCCTTCCTCTCTCTTTCCTTCCCTCTTTCCTCCTTCTTTGGCCCAACTCTAGTGAGGGGGTTTAAACTTTAAACCTCTTCGCTCTCCCCCAAGCCAGCTGGGGAAGGGAAGAGGAGGCTTTTGAAGATGCCTCCCCCCCTTTTGCTTCCCCTTCTGACATCACTTCCGGTGATGTCAGGGGGCATGGCATATGCTAATAGCCTAGTAGCTTGTTAGCATACCATATGCTAATGAGCTCCTGCAGCTCTTTTTCTACAAAAAGACCCTTGCATGCCACTTTCACTTTGATTGAGTGTCGTATTTTATGGCAGTGTCCAGACTGCATGCTGCTTTCACTTCATTTGATCTCTGGTTTAATGGTGGCTGTCTGCATAGATTTATGGCTGTTTTATGGCCATTCAGGGCTGACTCTGCAGTCAGCACAGTATTGGCCTGGGATAGTTAAATGTGGTTTTGAACTGCATCTTTTTCTGTTCCAGTGTAGGTTTGGTAAAAATGCTTAATGCAGATTGGCCCATAACCTTTGAATCTGTTCTGCTGGCTCTCTCCCTCTTACTTATAGAAAACAGACACCATTTGAAAGGGGCAGCATTTGTTGAATGAAAAATGGGCATGTGTTAAATGAACACACACCTTGGATTCATTAGGCCTGAATGTGAATAAATGGGAAAATTGAAGACGCAGTAGCATACACAGGACAGCGAGATTCGAGTCCAGACGCACTTTAAGCGGTGGCACAGAGGATTTATCCTCTGGGTATAGTAACATCTGAACAGAACGTCTGTCAGTTCTAGCCCCGCGCTGGTGTGAGCTACCAGCCCTGTCTCTAGCTTGCCGTCCACCCAGCAGTTCGAAAGCTTCGGCAAGTAGATAAAATGGGTACCACTCCTTAGAGAGGGTGGGCACACTAGCCCCCCACAGTGGGGTAGGTGTTAGCCGGCAAATCAGAATGTCTAGCTCATGAGCTCGAGAGCTTAAGAGAGAAATCTGCGGCGTTGGAAGCCTGTGATGGGTCGATCTGGCCAGGCGGTGGCAGTGCGGCACCACGACTTGAAGAAGTCCTGGAAGAACAACTGACGTCATCCAGCTGAGCCATCTGAACACCTTCGAACACCTCTGGGAGAATTTCCAGGCCGCCGAAGGACGGGACGCCAGACCGAAAGAGGAGGCTCCACGGCCTTGCCCCGGTCCGGGAGGGCGCGCCCCACTTTCGGCCATGGCAGGACAAGCGGAAGTCCCAGTGCCTCGCCTTGGCCCCTTCCCAACATGCCCAGGCCCGCCCCAAGCAGGCAGGCTGAGACAAGCGGGCGGGGTGAGACAAGCAGGCCGCCCCCACTCCCCGGAGGGTGCCCCGTGGGAGGCCCCGGGCCCTGTTACACATGTGGCCAGTGGGGCCACTTCAGGAGGGACTGTCTGCTTATGGAGTGCAACCTCGGCCACGAACGCACCTTGCAGACCTCAGCCGTGGGAAGGCAGCCTCCCGCCTGGTTACTCCCAGTGACACTGGGGGGCCAGGCCTTGCAGGCGTTGGTCGACAGTGGGAGTTCGCTGTCTCTGGTGCGGTCCCATCTCTTGCCCCCAGGCTTGCCTGTCCTCTGCACCGCCACGGTTGTATGCTTCCACGGGCACAAAGAATGGTGCCCCGTGGTCGTGGCTCCCCTTGTCTACCTGGGGCAGTGGTGGGAGGTGCCCCTGGCCCGGGCGGGCCGTTGCCATTACCAGTCCTGCTGGGGTGGGATGCACCGCACTTCAGTGATGCCCTAGCAGCTGCCTGCCCTCCCGATGAGGGTACGGGAGCCGGCGCACTTCCGGGAGAAGAGTTGGTCACCCTGACGGATGAAGAGGTCGACCCTGGAGTGGCTGAGGAGGGACTCGAAGAGACGTATGACGGCTGGGTCTGTGACCCCCAGTTCATCCAGGACCAAGGCCGCGATGAGGTGCTGGACGGGCTGCGACAACACACAGCGGTCCAAGACGGGCAGGTAATAAAGCCCCAGCTGGGTGGGTGGTTTCCGCACATCGTCCAAGAGGGGGGCGTATGGTTCAGGGAGGTGAAGGGATGGATGGGGCCCTACAGGCAGCTCTTAGCCCCCCATGGCTACATACCGGCAATCCTATGGACAGCCCACGATCACCTCTGGGCCGGCCATCAGAGGGTGAAGAATACCTTGTCCCAAGTGCTGTCCTGATTCTTCTGGCCCACAGTCACCCGTGACGTAAAAACATATTGCCGGTCGTGCGCTATCTGCCAGCGGGTGAATGTGCGGGTGGATCCACGGGCCCCTCTATCTCCACTACCAATACCCGGCACCCACTTTGAGCGCGTGGCCATGGACTTTGTCGGGTCCCTACCCCGCACCCCAAAGGGGAGCCCGATTCCTCCTGGTAAACATGGACTATGCTACACGCTTCCCAGAAGCCGTCCCCCTTCCTAGCCTAAAGAGCGCGGGGGTAGCTCGGGCTCTCATGAGGTACTTCTCTCTGGTGGGACTGCCGCACGAGATACTGACCGACCGCAGATCCCTTTTTACCGCCCAACTTATGAAGCAAGTCTGTCAGTCACTCCAGATTTGGCAGATCTTCACGGCCGTGCACCACCCCCAAACGGATGGTCTCGTCGAAAGGCTAAACCAAACAATAAAGAACATGCTGCGTAAGGTGGCGTACGAACGGCCAACAGCGTGGGATCTCTATGTTGATCCCATCCTGTTTGCGCTGAGGGAGACACCCCAGTCCTCGACCGGGTTTTCACCATTTGAACTCCTCTACGGGCGCCAGCCCCGAGAGATCCTGGAGGTGATGGACGGGCGCCACCCTGGGGCAGTGAGCAAGGAAGAATGAGACCCCTGCGAATACATCAGGAAGCTGAGGGAACGCCTCGAGGAGGTCCGCCGCGTAGCCGCAAGTAACCTGGAGCGGGCCCAAGAGACGCAGAAACAGAGGTATGACAGGGGGACGAAGATGCGCTCGTTTGGCATGGGAGACCGGGTGCTCATGTCCCGCTCCGTGATGGACCCCGGATGGGGCGACCCATGGCAGGGCCCATTCCCGGTGGTACAAGTCCTGGGACCAGTCACGTACGAGATTGGCTACGGGCCCCGCCAGCGGAAGACGGTGCACGTAAATGACCTCAAGGAATGGAGGGAGCGCGACACCCCCACCAATGAAGCCCAGCTGGCTACGACTCTGGGGGACCTGACGGACGACTTCTCGCCCTGGCAGGACCCACCAAAGGGGCCTCCCGGGCCCGTTTTAGACGAAGGGTTGTCAGAGGCGCAACGGCGAGACCTAGGCTGGGTGCTACAAGACTGTCCTGGGACTTTCTCCACCCTGCCCGGGTGCACCTCCATGGCTGTCCACCGCATCACCACTTCCCCAGGGCAGGTGGCCTGGGCCCCCTGGAGGCCAATACCCCCGAAGTTGCAAGCTGCCATCCAGCAAGAAGTGGAGACGATGTTGCGGCTCAACGTCATTGAGCCCTCAAGAAGCGCCTGGCGAAGCCCGGTGGTGCTCGTGCCGAAACCAGACGGCAGCACCCGGTTCTGCGTCAACTACCGGGAGGTTAATAAACTGGCCCGGTTCGACGCTTATCCGATGCCACGGACCGACCTACCGATTGACCAGCTCGGCACCGCCCGGTACTTGTCCGCACTAGATCTGATGAAGGGGTACTGGCAGGTGCCGGTACACCCCCAGGACCAAGACAAGACGGCCTTCGCAACCCCCGATGGCCTGTTCCAGTTTAAGAGGATGCCCTTCGGCCTCCATGGGGCGGCGGCGACATTTCAGCGGCTGGTTGACCGAGCACTCGCGCACTGCGGGGGCTTTGCGCAGGCATACCTCGATGGCATAATTGTCTGTAGCCCTGACTGGGACACCCATCTCTCCCATCTGCGACAGGTCTTGCAGGCCCTCCATAGCGTGGGACTAACGGCTAACCCCGCCAAAAACCGACTCGGCTTCCAGGAGCTCAAATACCTGGGGTACCAGGTAGGAAAAGGGGTTATACGCCCATTGCCCGACAAGGTGCTTACCCTCGAATGCCAGCCTTGTCCCAGCACGAAGCGGCAGCTTCGCCGGTTCGTAGGGTTCATCGGCTACTACAGTCGGTTTATTCCCAACTTTGCCTCCCTAGCCTCCCTGCTCACGGATGCACTGCAGAAAGCCCGACCGAACCGGCTAATGTGGGGCCCGGCCGAGGAGGTCGCCTTTGAAGCCTTGCGGACCAGCCTCTCCCGGGGACCCATGCTTTGAAACCCTGACTTTGCGAAACCGTTCGTCCTCCACACTGACGCATCCAGGACAGGGCTGGGGGCGATGTTAGCCCAAGGCGAGGGAGCAGCCGAGTGGCCTATTCTCTTCATTAGCCGGAAGCTCCAACCGGCGGAGCGTAAATATTCCACTGTGGAGAAGGAAGCCCTGGCGGTGAAGTGGGCAGTGGGCGCCTTACAATACTACCTTGTGAATAACCCCTTCCAACTAGTGGGGGACCACGCCCTGCTGTTGTGGATGTCGCGTATGAAGGACTCCAACCCCCGAGTCCTCTGGTGGTATTTATCCTTGTCCCCATTTCGCTTTTCAGTTCAGCACCAGGCGGGGCGCGACCATCAGGTGGCCGATTACCTGTCCCGGATCTTCGAGGAGGAGCCAGGAGCTGCAGGCGCAAGGGAGGGGGTGTGTCCTGGACCTGGCGGCCCGGGTCGGGCCGCGCCCCCCACCACGACGCACCCCGAGCACTCACCCGAGAAACCGGGCCAACGCGGGGCACCCGGGACGGGCCCCAGCCCCCCTCCAGTGGAGAGCGACACGGAGAGGACGTCAGGACGAGTGAGGCCCCATTGGTGCGAGCCCCGGGAAGCGGCAGAGACGAGCAACCCTCCCCAGACAGTCGGCGGCACTGGCAGCGTGGCCCTCGGGCCGGCAAGGCCGCCGCTGGCACAAGAGCACACGCCCCTGATGCAAGGAGGGCATCCTACCTTATCAAGGGGGGTGGGGCCTGGGGAAGTGGAACCAGGGAAGAGCACGGGCGGTACTGGGGCAGCGGGAGGAGGATATAAGGGAGGAGGGACGGAGGAGCCGAGGAGGAGACGCGTGTCAAGGAGAAGAGAGCCGAGCTTCAGCGAGAGAACCCAGCAAACCGGCAGCTTCCCAGGCACGGGGCAGTGGGGCAACAGGGGTGACGTTAACCCCGCCCCCTGTCATTCTGAGGCCTCTCTGTCTCCTTATCCCGGGGACTCCGCCTGCCTCCCAGTACCGCGCCCCCCCTTTGGACCCCCCTGACACCACGGCTACTGGAGGGAAGGTCCCCAGGACCCAGGAGGAGCCCGACATTCCCCTAGCACCCCACAGCCCTCCTTCTTTTCCTGAGGTTTGCTCCATTTAACTGCAGACAGGTACAGTATTGCCTATCAATGGAACATCCTGCTAATGTGTTATTTTCTTCTATCTATTTTTCCTAGAACTTGTATAATTGTGTGTATGCTTGTGTTATTGTATGCTTGAAATAGTTTTCAGTAAACAAAATCATCTTACACTAATGTCAGTCTCAGCATCTATTTGGTGGGTCTGGAGGGAACTAATCCCTGTATACATAGATGCTTGCCCCCGTATTGCCTATTGCTTGATATAAGATCATAACTCCCCATATTAAATAACAATTCAAGCCAATTTGGCTAACGATTTGGAGAGTGGAGCCTATGGAGGGCAGCAGGGTTTGGATAGGGGAGGGACCTCTAGATGGTATAATCTCACAGAGTCCACCCTCCAAAACTACCATTTTCTCCCTGCGAACTGATCTCTGTAGTCTGGAGATGAGCTGTAATTCTGAGAGAGCTTCAGGCTCCCTCTGGTGGTTGACAAGCCTACTTCCCCTGGAGGAAATGACAGCTTCTGAGGACAGACTCTATTGCATACCATATAGTCTAGTAGAAAGAGGTCCTATAGAGACCTGTGCTCCTGTGAGCTCCCTCCCCTTCCCAAACTCCATCTTTCCCTGGCACCACTCCCAAGTCTCCAGGAGTTTCCCAAGCTGGGGTTGGCAACTCTTAACAGCCATCAAATTTCTCTAGCCAAGATTCCCCGTTTAGTCATTTTTCCCCCCTTTTCCTAATGTCTTCCCTGGCAAAGAAGAATTATTGACAGTCCTGTCCAATGGAGTCTTATGGTATTGAGAAGGACTGATTGGCTTCCACACCTATGAATTACAGTCCAGATGTGGATGGACATGGCTTAGAGGGGGGAGAAATGCCCTCTATCTTTGTAGGAAGGGACTTGTTTTCCAGTACTGAGTTAAAGCCAAGGCCGAGATTGGCTTAGCTGGCAGCTTTCCACTCTGGACTGTCTGATGAGGAGGCAGATAGGAGGGCTGGGGTAGGGCTTCCTGGCCCCAGCTGGCAACCCCTGGGAGCATTTCGGGGACAGGAACTGCCATGCTAGCATCATGACAGTGTGCTGATGTGACTTCCCCTGAAAACCAGAAGTGACATAGATCATTTCCAGTGCCCCATCCAATCATCCCAGTCATTCGTCCCACCAAGCCATTGCGTGTCCATCCCCCCTCCCACCTGTGAATTCACACTACTTTATCTATGATAGCGCTCCTGGCAGTAAAGGCTTCAAGGACACATTTCTTGGGAGGCTCCTTAGAAAAATGTTACAGGCATCTAGCAAAGTACATTCCCACACATTCACTCAGACACATCCCCCTCCCCCTCCTTCGGGTCAGCCAAAGCATCCCTGAACCCGAGAACAAAGAATATAATGGCAAATAAAACTCTGAGTTTGACATACTGCCCCCCCAAGGCCTCACTCTCCCCACCAGCTTCTGGGGAAAGCACCAATGGAAGGCGCACACCAACTTTGGAGTGCTGACATATTCCTCCCGTACCCACTCATTATGGCTGGGGTCAAAATCCCTCCACTTAATCAAATAGTAGAGGTGGCCACATTTTAGTTTAGAGTTCAAGATTTCTTCCACCTCCTGGTGCAGTTCCCCATCTACAGTCAGGGGAGAGGGAGCTGCTGGATGTGGTCTCCACTTTGAGGGTCCAGGATCCTTCTTCAGTAGACTGAAATGGAAAACAGGGTGAACGTGCCGTAAGCTCTCGGGTAACTCTAATTCGACAGCAACTTTATTGATAACCCTCACCACCTTGAATGGTCCCACATATTTCTACCCTAGCTTCTTCCCTGGCTGCAACCCACGCAAGTTCTTAGTGGAAATGTACACAGAGTCCCCAGGCTGGAGGTCCCACTCCAGGGCCTGCCCCTTATCAGCCTGGAATTTGTAATCTTCCTTCACTTTGATTAATGTTTACTGAATTACAGTCCACTGTTGACTCCAGTATACTAGGTATGTAAGTCCACTGGACTTTTCCTCGGGAAGCCCCCCCCCCTCATATCCATAGATCACTTTGAAGGGAGTGGCTCCTGTGGAGCTATGTACCAAGTTATTGTAACTGTATTCCCCATAGGGCAATAAGTCCACCCAATTGTCCTGTTGATAGTTTATAAAACATCTTAAGAATTGTTCTAAGATCTGATTAGCTCTCTCAGTTCACCCATCAGTCTCTGAGTGGTAGGCACTGCTAAGCCCCTGTTCAATCCCCAGCAGTTTCATCAATTCCTCCCAAAACCCCAAATGATTTCGGGTAATGGAATGTAATTTCACATGTTGCATGAACATTTGGGCCACCTTTTTAGCTGAAGGGAGCTGTTTACAAGGGATGAAGTGTGCCTGCTTGGAGAAGAGGTCCATGACCACCCATATCACTGTCTTTCCTTTGCTAGGTGGCAGATCTGTTATAAAGACCATTGAAATAACAGCCCAGGGCCTTTTTGGGGTTTCCAGTGGTTGCAACAGCCCTGGGGGCTTCCCAGCCCTTCACTTCCCCATGAGGCACACCTGGCAGGAAGCCACATATTGGAAGATCTCTGCCCACATTCAGGGCCACCAAAATTGCCTGGCTATGAGGTGTAAAGTCTTGAGATATCCATAGTGTCCAGCCAGTTTATTATCGTGTCCCAACTGTAGGATGTCCCCCCTCAGTGCCTCAGGCATGAACAGTTTTCCATGTTTATACCAATACCCGTTCTCCCCTTGGGTGAGTCCCCCATCCTTTTCTACTTCTACTTTGTCAATTTCAGTGAAGGCAGCTTTGAACTTTTCTACCCAGGGGTCTGTTTGGGGCAGTGTCTCAGCTTTGGCCTGATCCCGGGTGATGACTGCCCCCCTCAGTTGAGCTGGAGTGAACATAGAATCAGTGACTTCCTCTTTCTGGCTAGCATGTTGGGGTAGGCATGAAAGTGTGTCAGCCAAGAAATTCAGCTTCCCCAGGAGGTGCTTAAGGGTAAACCAAAACTTAGAGAAGAACTCCGCCCACTGTAACTGCTTGGCGCTTAGGCACCAGGGTGTTCATAATGTCTCTATTTTTTTTTTTATGCCTCTAATTTTTTATGATCCATCCACACGTCAAATGACACCCGGGCTCCTTCTAGCCAATGTCTCCATGTGACTATTGCCAATCTGATGGCTGCTGCCTCTTTGTCCCACAGCACCCAATTCTGTTCTGACTTGGAGAACTTCCGAAAAACATAGGCAAGGGAGAACTTCTGTCCTCCCCTTCTGCAGAATCCTACCCCCCCGCTACATCAGAGGCATCCACTTGTACCACAAAGGGCTTGTTCTTGTCCGGGTGCTGCAGGATTGGCTCAGAGGTGAACACAGTCTTCAATCTGCCAAAAGCCTGCTGGCACTCCGGTGACTATGTCAGTTTGAACCCTGGTTTGTGGCTTTCAGGCCCCTTCCATTTCATCTTTAGCAAGTCCATTAGGGGCAGGACCACCTGTGCAAAATTTGGGATGAATGGGCAGTAGAAATTGGCAAACCCCAAGAAGGACTGTAACTGCCTTCGCATCTTGGGGGGTTAGGACAGCTTGGATTTTCTTTGGGCCTATCCCCAACCCCTTTTCTGAAATCCAATAGTCCAGGAAATTCAGCTCCTCTTTGTGGAACTCTCGCTTGGATAGTTTTGCAAACAATTGGTTTTGGTAGAGTGCTTGCAACACCTCTCAAACTAGTTGCATGTAGGAGTTCTTATCTCTGGAATAAATCAAGATATCATCCAGAAAAACCAGCACCCCCTTGAACAGATATTCATGCAACACTTCATTGATTAGGTTCATAAAGACTCCCAGTGCCCCTGCAAGGTCAAATGGCATCATCAAGTACTCAAATTGGCCAAGAGAGGTATTAAAAGCGATCTTATGTTCATCCCCCTCCCGGATGCACACTTGGAAATAAGCGTCCCTTAAATCCAATTTCGTGAAGATGTGCCCCTGGGTGGTTTCAGCCAGGAGATCTTTTCTCAACAAGAGAGGGTAAACATTAGATATTCAATGCCCAATAGTCTGTACAGAGCCTCAACCCCCCGTCCTGTTTCTTATGGAATAGGACAGGGGCTGCAAGTGGCAAAGCTGCCAGCTGGATAAATTCGCTGGCCAGGTTCTTATCAATAAGTGCTTGGAGCTCCTTCTTCTCGACCAAGCTCATGGTATATAGCATCTCTTTAGGCAGTTTATGACCTGGTAAAATCTCAATAGCACAGTCAGTTTTCCAATTAGGAAGAAGCTAGTCTGCTTCTTCCTCCTCAAACACATGGGTCAAGTCTTGGTACTTCACCAGGATGATGTTCAAATCCTCTTACGCCAGACAAACCCTCTCTGGTACTGGCTGAGGAGCCTCCCTCCAATCCTGATCCCAGGTGTGCCCCTTGCAACGAGGGTCCAAAAACTATAGTGTTCCTCCACTCCATTGAATGTGAGGGTCATAGTCTCAGAGCCACAGAACCCCCAGCACCATGGGGAACTTGGCCAAGGGGTTTACCACGAAGGACCTGAGCTCCCAATAGACTCCCACCCCCACCAGCAGCAGAATTGTGCTGTACCAGCAAGCTCCCTTCATTGGAGTCCCATCCATCTGGGAGAACACAATTGTTTTTTTCAGTTCATGCACCTTAGCCTCCAACCCCATTACCAGGGTGGGACTTATCAGATCTCAGGTACATCCAGAATCAATCAGGGCTCATAGCCTTATGTGGGTGCCCAGAGCGGGATTAGCTACAGTCACGGTAAGATTAAACAAAGGGGAAGGGTCTCTCACTGCTTCTGGCACAGACAGGGCTGGCTCACCAGCTAGGTGAGCTAGGCGCTCGCCTAGGGCACGCCAGCCGCAGGGGTGCCAAACTGTGCCCCGGCCCCCCGTGAAAAGCCCCACCACCATCACCACCTCCCTGCCGCCACCGCCAGTGAAGAGTGCCCTGGCAGGGGTCAGGAGGCAGCGGCAGAGCTTGCCTGCCATCCCCCTCCCCCCTCGGGGGGGGAGAGGAGGTGAGGCGGCAGTGGCCACTGCCAGTGAAGAGCACCCCAGTGGACTCAGGAGGCGATGGCGGAGCTTGCCTGCCCTCCCCCTCCCCCCTTGGGTAGTCCATGGGAGCGGGAGGGGCGCTTTGCTGCTCTTTGGGAGGGATTCCCTATTAGGGCATCTTTCCTGTCCTCCTCCGATGACGACGACTGGCACTTATTGGGGGGACAGGCAGCGGAGTAAAAGTTCGAGGCAGATTTCCAGCAGGCCGAGCCTTTCTAACAGAAGGCAATTCTGAGCTCCAAGTTTCGCCCCCTCCCCAAAGAGAGCCCTGTGACCTCCCCCCAAAGGTACTTCCAGTCTCCCTCCCTCTGACTCCAACCCCTGCCAGGCTTCCCCCACTGGCCCTGGGGGTGGGGACAGCTCTCAAGACAGTGCGAGGTCTGGAGATCAAGTCCCATCATGATGAGGGAAGGTGGGAGGAGCTGAGTAGGTTCAGCCCGAAGAGGAGATGGCTGCGAGGTGGTATGATCTGCCCTCTTCCAAGTATTGGGATCTGCCCTCTTCCAAGTATTGGCCTTTGGAGCAGCAGCAGAGGTTCGACGGCCACCTGACAGCATGAACTGGAGAAGAGGGAGCCCGGAAAGCTGGGGGGTGGGTCGGTGGGGTGGGATGGAATAGAGTTAGGAACTGCCATGACAAGGGGATTTCATCCCAGGGGTGTGTGTGGAGGAAGAAAGAAGTCAACCAGAATGGTCTGTCTGCCTTCCTTCCTTCCTTCCTTCCTTCCTTCCTTCCTTCCTTCCTTCCTTCCTTCCTTCCTTCCTTCCTTCCTTCCTTCCTTCCTTCGTATCATTTATGTATCTTTCCTTCCATCAATTATTTCTTTCTCTTCATCTATCTACCTACCCCTCTTCCTTCCTTCCTTCCCTTCCAAAAACCACTGACCCCCTTTCTCAGACAGCAGGCATCCTTATTAATATTCCTCTGTGTCTTGGGAGCAGGAAGAATCATAGAATCATAGAATGTTAGAGTTGGAAGGGACCTTGCAGGCCATCTAGTCTAACCCCCTGCACTCTGCAGGAACACAGCCGAAACCCCTACATACCTACAACATACCCAAAAGATGGTTGTCCAGTCTCCTCTTGAAAACGTCCAGTGAAGGAGCATCCACCACCTCCCAAGGCAGTCTGTTCCACTGCTCAACCACTCTTACAGTCAGGAAGTTTCTCCTGATATTAAGCCGGTAACGACTCCCTTGTAATTTCCACCCATTAGATCTAGTCTTGCAATCCGGAGCAAGAGAGAATAGATCCACTCCATCTTCTACATGACAGCCCTTCAAATACTTGAAGACTGCAATCATGTCCCCTCTAAACCTTCTCTTTCCCAGGCTAAACATACCCAACTCCCTCAGCCTTTCCTCATAAGACTTGGACTCCAACCTTCTCACCATCCTGATCGCCCTCCTCTGGACCCACTCGAGTTTGTTAACATCCTTCCGAAAATGTGGTGCCCAAAACTGGACACAGTACTCCAGGTGGGGCCTGACCATAGCAGAATACAGCGGAACTACCACCTCCCATGATCTGGACACAATGCTTCTGCTAATGCATCCTAAGATTGCATTAGCTTTCTTCACAGCCGCATCACACTACAGGCTCATGTTTAGCTTGTGATCAACCATAACCCCTAGATCCCTTTCACATGTGCTGCTGTCAAGCCAAGTCGCTCCCATTCTATATCTGTGCCTTTGATTTTTTGTACCTAAGTGTAGAACTTTGCACTTATCTCTATTGAAATTCATTTTATTTGTCTCAGCCCACTGTTCCAGCCTATCAAGATCCTTCTGAATCCTGACTCTGTCTTTTTCAGAATTAGCAATCCCACCCAGCTTCGTGTCATCTGCAAATTTGATAAGCATCCCCTCTATGTCTTCATCCAGGTCATTTATAAAAACATTGAATAACACCGGGCCCAGGACCGAGCCCTGTGGTACTCCACTCGAGACTTCCCTCCACATAGACGCAGAGCCATTTACGAGCACTCGTTGGGTACGATTTTTCAACCAACCATGAATCCACCCAACAGTTGCGCCATCCAGCCCACACTTAACCAGCTTATCCTCAAGGATATCATGAGAAACTTTGTCAAATGCTTTACTGAAATCTAGATACACTATATCCACGGCATTGCCAGAGTCAACCATTTTAGTAACTCTGTCAAAAAAGGAGATAAGGTTAGTCTGGCATGACTTATTCTTCATAAACCCATGCTGGCTATTACCAATTAACTCATTTTGTTCAAGGTGTTCACAGACAGAGCGTTTAATAATCTGCTCCAGAATTTTCCCAGGTATTGATGTCAAACTGACAGGCCTATAATTTCCCGGGTCCATCTTCACAGAGTGCTTGCAGAGCAGTTTTAAACTGAATAAAGGGGGAAAGCTGACAGGAGATGAAAAGTCTCTGGTTCGGGATGGTTCATCTCAAAGAGATGAAGGGGTAGCTATTACTTCTAGAAATGGATTAAAATTGTCCACTGAGACTGTGGCTAATGATAGGGACTGCCTGGCAAGGTCTCAAGGCAGCAAGAGGAAGGCTGTGGGCTTAACAAGCATGGGAAACTATAAGTGTTTATACACAAATGCTAGAAGTCTCCAAGGTAAAATCGGGGAGTTGGAATGCTTGGTGTTGGGGGGGAAATAGACATTGTGGGTATTTCAGAAACTTGGTGGGATGAGGAAAATCAGTGGGATACGGTGATTCCTGGTTATAAATTATATTGGAAGGATAGGAGGGCAAGGGTTGGAGGTTGGGTGGCTCTGTATGTCAGAGTGGGTATACAGTCCAGTAAGACTGAGAGGGTAAGAAAATTGAATTTGCTTCTGGAAATGCTATGGGTTGAAATAGTGGGTCCAAAAGGAGGCTTAACAGTGGGAGTTTGTTATTGCCCACCAGATCAAAAGATAGAGGAGGATTATAAAATGATGACTGAATTAAAGATAGCAGCTAGACGGAATGTGTTGTAATAGGTGACTTAACTACCCACACATTGATTGGGTTAATATGAGTTCTAGTCGGGAAAAAGAGATTGAGTTTTTAGACACTCTCAATGACTGTGCTATGGAACAGATGGTCACAGATCCTACCAGGGGAGAGGCGATCCTGGATTTGGTCCTAAGTAACACCCAAGACCTGTTGAGAGATGGAAAAGTGCTTGCACCACTTGGGAACAGTGACCATAATGTCATTGAGTTTAACATTTGTACAGATAGGGAGTTGCCCAAAAACACTGACGCAACCACTTTTAACTTTAAAAGGAGAAACTTCTCTGGTATGAGGGGACATGTGAGGAAGAAATTGAAAGGAAGAGTGGAGAAGGTCAAAACCATTGGGGAAGCTTGATGACTATTTAAAAAGACAATCCTAGAAGCTCAGAAAAAATATATACCTCAGGTTAGGAAAGGCACAAATAAGTATAGAAAAAAGCCTGCATGGTTAACAAATAAAGTAATGGAAGCTGTAAAAGGTAAGAAGGATTCCTTTAAGCGGTGGAAAGCTAGCCTCAGTGAGGTTGATAAAAGGGAACACAGACTATGGCAAATAAAATGCAAGTCTGTGATCAGGCAAGCAAAAAGGGAATATGAGGAGCATATCGCAAAAAACATAAAGACCAACAGTAAAACTTTCTTCAAATTTATTAGAAGTAGGAAGCCAGCCAGGGAGGCAGTGGGGCCCTTGGATGACCAAGGGGTAAAAGGACTACTGAAGGATGATAGGGAAATGGCTGAGAAGCTGAATGCATTTTTTGCCTCTGTCTTCACTGTGGAAGAGGAGAAGTGCTTGCCCACTCCAGAAGCACCGATTTCAGGAGGGGGTTTGAAAGACCTGAATCAGATTGTGGTGACAAGAGAGGATGTCCTCTGACTGATGGACAACTAATAAATCACCAGGCCCGGATGGCATTCATCCGAGAGTTCTGACAGAACTCAAATGTGAACTTGTGGATCTCCTGACAAAAATATGTAATCTTTCTTTAAAATCTGCCTCCATTCCTGAGGACTGGAAGGTAGCTAATGTCACTCCCATCTTTAAAAAGGGCTCCAAGGGAGATCCGGGAAATTACAGGCCGGTCAGTCTGACGTCGATACCGGGCAAGTTGGTGGAAACTGTTATTAAGGAAAGAATTAGTAGGCACATTGATGAACAAAAACTATTGAGGCAGACTCAGCATGGGTTCTGTAAGGGAAGATCTTGTCTAACTAACCTGTTAGTGTTTTTTGAGGGAGTGAACAAACATGTGGACAAGGGGGACCCAATAGATATTATTTACCTTGACTTCCAGAAAGTTTTTGATACAGTTCCTCATCAAAGGCTCCTAAGTAAGCTCAATAGTCATGGGATAAAAGGACAAGTCCTCTTGTGGATCAAAAACTGGCTTATAAATAGGAAACAGAGAGTAAGTATAAATGGGAAACTTTCTCAGTGGAGGGTGGTAAGCAGTGCTGCACCACAGGGATCGGTACTCGGTCTGATGCTTGTTAACTTGTTTATTAACAATTTGGAATTGGGAGTAAGCAGTGAAGTGGCTAAATTTGCAGATGACACAAAGTTGTTCAGAGTGGTGAAAACCAGGGAGGATTTTGAGGCACTCCAAAGGGATCTGTTGAGGATGGGTGAGTGGGTGCCAATGTGGCCAAGTGCAAAGTGATGCACATTGGAGCCAAAAATTCTAAATATAAATATACGTTGATGTGTTCTGAACTGGCAGAGACTAATCAAGAGAGAGATCTTGGTGTCGTAGTAGATAACTTAATGAAAATGTCTAGACAATGTGTAACTGCAATAAAAAAGGCCAATGCTATGCTGGGGATTATTAGGAAGGGAATTGATAACAAATCAGCCAGTATCATCATGCCCCTGTATAAATCATGGGTGCGACCTCATTTGGAATACTGTGTACAGTTCTGGTCGCTACATCTCAAAAAGGATATTATAGTATTGGAAAAAGTGCAGAGAAGGACAACTAGAATGATAAAAGGGTTGGAACACCTTCCCTATGAAGAAAGGTTAAAACGCTTGGGGCTCTTTAGCTTGGACAAACGACGGCTGAGGGGTGACATGATCGTGGTTTATAAGATTATGAATGGGATTGAGCAGGTTGAGAAAGAAGTTCTTTTCTCCCTTTCTTACAATACAAGAACTTGTGGGCACTCCATGAAATTGCTGAGCAGTTGGGTTAGAACAGATAAAAGGAAGTACTTCTTCACCCAAAGAGTGATTAACTGTCAGGTAATCCTGACATTGGATGGATGGAAGGGTAGGAGGGAGGGATGGTCTGCAACTTTTCATGCTCTGGAATGTAGGGAGGTGTGCAGGTTGCCTAGGAGATTTAGAATTCCACCGCCTGGGCAATCTGTTATTTCACCAAATGTCCTTGGTCTCATAGCTCTGTTTTCCACTGTTTGGGACAGCGCTGGGGCATTTCGGTTATTTGCTGCTTTAGTACTTTCGCACCTTTTCCCTGTGTCTCCTTAGAATTAGCTATCACTGACAAAGAGATGTTACCATGCCTTTAGAACTGCTTTCGATAAATGCTATCTTCTTTATGAAGCCTGGTGTTTGACTGACTTTCTGAAGAACCTGACAGATTGTCAGTGATCCTTTCATTCGGGACTCGGTTCTACACCGCTCTTCTCTCGTAGAGATGAATGACGAGGAAGACACCACGATCCTGATCCCAATGTCCACATCAGGTCCGGATCTACCGCGCCTGCAACGATGGTGTTGGTGACCCAAGAGAACCTGGTCTCTACCGCCACTGCACTGTGGGGTCCGGAATACGACCTGGGAGGGTTCTATGGAGAGGCGTACGGGGGAGCGTTCGCTGGGGTGATGACCCGGCCTCGGAAGAGGCGAGATTGGGCCAAGCATCTAGCGGAGACGCAAGAGATGTGGTTCCTCACCCCCCGGGCATCGATCCAAGAGAGTCGATTTGAAAGGTTGGTCTATCGTCTGAGCACGGCGGAGGGGGGAGAAGATACCCACCCAGGAGCCAGAGAGCCAGACGTAGCTGTGGGAGGACGGAGATGGAGCGGGGATCTCAGCCAGGACTGCTTACTCCGCCTGATAGACGAATCTCTGCAACGCATCCCGAAGATGATTTTGGACAGGATACGAGAAGAGATGGACAGACGGCAATTCTAGGTGCCGCCGGGACCCCAAGACCAAAGACCTCCTCCGCAGCCACTCGGACCGCCACCTGGGGGTGTGCCGGGGCAACCCGGGGCACCTCCGGACCAACCCACGGGGCCACCCATAGGGCCGCCGGCACCAAGACTGCTGGCAGTACCGCGAGGCTGGGGCCTGCTGCTGCCTAACCTGGCTGATCTATTGGATGCCACCGACGACAGAACTCCGGAGAAGTTCTCGTTCTTTCTAGTGAGGGCTGAGAAGTTCGTAGAGAATTTGGGCCACCTGTTCCCAAATGAGGAACGTATCATGGACGTGATCACCTCCTACCTGAAAGATGCCACTGCCGACTGGTATGTGGCCCTGCACCAAGAGGATGGGCGCGAGCTGAGAGAGGTTGATGCAGTCATGTGGGCCATGAAAGACCACTTCGAGGACGCCAACGCGAACAAAACGGCTCGGGCCTTCCTCCGCACCTTCCGACAAGGGACGAAGATGGTGCGTGAGTACATTGAAGAGTTTCGGAGGCAAGCCGCCAAGATCCGAGGATGGCCAGATGGAGTGCTGGCCGAACAATACCGGTTGGGGTTGAACCCGGAAATCAGACTCACGATCATGAGGGGCCGAGATCCTGAAACCTTATCGGGATGGATGAAGGAAGCTGCGGCTACCAAAACCCGCCTGTGGACCATCCAGTTGGATGACGCAGCCGCCTTAGGGAAGGCGACCCAGCAGACCAGCACCCTGCTAAAGGGAAAGCCGGCAACCACCCCCCACAGGCAGAAAGACGGAACCCACGAGCTACGGATGAAGCAAGGGCTGTGCCTGAAATGTGGGGAGCCGGGCCACTTCGCAGCCGGATGTCCAGGGGCCACCCCATCACCCAACGCACCCAGAGGGGTCAAGAAGAAGTTTGAGACCTCCACCCTGAAACCTGTGGCAAAGCCCAGAGGGGCGAGGGCCCTCCAGGCCACCCTGTTGGACGAGGAAACCGAGTCATCAGAAAAGGAGACCGCTCCGGTGGCGGGAAACAAGAAGGACCTGCTGTGAACAGCGCTGAACAGCAGGTCCCCGACTCCCAGGCGCTGAACCCAGTGAGCAAAACCCCTTCCCTCTTCTTTGTGATTGTGACTTTAATGGACCCCAAACTACAGACCCATGTAAGAGTATGGGCCTTGGTAGACTTGGGGTTCGGGAGAGACATTATAAATCCCTCCCTGGTAACGGGGTTGGGAACTAAAGTAATAAAGTTGGCGGAGCCCTTGATCTTTACACAAATGGATGGCTCCACGATGCGGGAGCCCTGCAAGTACGAGACTGTACCATTGCGAATGGGGGTGGGGAAACACTGGGAGGTGAGGCCCTTCGTTGTAACCTCAGCAGCAAGATTCCCACTGGTCTTGGGTAGCCCGTGGTTTTTCGACCACGACCAACACATACTGTGGGAGGGGGGGGTAGTCAACATCTCCCCTTGCTGCGAGACACACGTCTGGAAAACCGCTTGGGGCACCACCCCCCAGGGAGCTAACACGGTACCGGTGGGGTTGGCGGAGGCCGAACGGGACTCAATCCCCCGAGACTATTGGGATGTCGGCCATGTTTGAGGAGGAGGAGGCAGATGAATTAACCCCCCATAGAAACTCTGATTGTGCCATAGAACTATTACCCAACCAGAAACTGCCCAAAGGGAAACTGTATTCTACGAGTCCTGCCAAGAAAGTGGAATTGAGGAAATTCATTGATAAGAATTTGGCGAGGGGTTTTATCCAACCTGCATCCTCACCCTGCGCTGCCCCTGTGTTGTTCCGGAAAAAGAAAGATGGGGGGGTTGAGGCTTTGCACGGACTACCGGGGACTCAATGCGGTTTCGGCCATTAATGCTTACCCGCTACCGTTGATCAAAGACTTGCTCGCGGCCGTAGCAGGGGGGAAATAGTTCACTACCCTCCTTTTGGAAGGTGAGTTAAGTCCATTTACATTCCACAATAACAATTTGTAATCCATCATGACTTCTCTTTAAATATCTCTGAAATCTTCAGAGTATTTAGCCTTAAATCTATACATATCTCCAGGTGATTTGATCACATTTCTTTTCGAATTCTAGGTGAATGACAGTCCTTGAGGTATCTCCCATCTGAATCTGATGGTCAACTGCTTCAATTTATCCACCAATTTCTTGTATTTCTTTCTGTCCTGCAGGATGATTCTGGGGAGTTCTCTCATTATTATTATCTTTTTATCATCTATCTCCAATGGTTGAGTAAACTGCTTCTTGAATATATCCTCTTTCATTTTCCTTGTTACAAATTGAACAATAACATCTCTTGGCAAATTTTTCCTTTGAGCATAAGTTGAATTCACTCTATAAATTAGATCAAAATCAGAATCCAATTCTCCATGATCTTCTCCCAAATATTCAGTCAGAGCTGTCATCACCACCGTAAGTATATTTTCATCCATTTTTCCTTCTATCCCTCTTAATCTCAGATGATCTGACATTGCTCTATATTCCATTGTTGCCTCCAAATTACGGTTGTTTTGCACAATTGATTCCATTTTTTTCTCTATGTCTTGTGTCTTTTGCTCCGGTTCAGTTGATTTTGTTGCCAAAGCTGTTACTTGACTATTTGTGTTTGCCACTTCTTTCTTGATTTCTGCCACCTCTGCTAACACTAACTCTCTCAAGGCCACCACATTTTTTCTTAGACTTCTTCCAACTGTTCCAGCTGTTTCCCCATTTGTTTCTCTATCAGTTGATCTGTTTCATCATACTTTGAATCGCCTCGATCATACGCTTCTCCATTGCTTCGATTGCAGCTTGCCATTCTTTCTTCTCCTTAGATAATATGCTTGGGCTCGCAGCTGATGCAGCTCTTTGGCGAAATTTTGGTTCCATTTTGAAGATTCTCCGATATGCTTCAGCTGTCCTCTGGTTCTTCTTTTAAATCCAAACTCTTTCGCTGTTTTCTGCAGTCGGTTTCACATTTAAAATTGCATTTTAAAGTTCAGTCCTCCTCAAAATGGCGGACGCAATTTCTCTATGGTTTCTAAGGCTAGAGTAGGCTCTCTTTTAACTTCCTGTTTCCGGTCCCACGTTAAAAATATCCCACTGGAAAAACTTCCGCTCAGCCACTCTTCCGGTCCTCCAGCACACACTCTAGCCAATAACAGTTCCAGCCGGACACAGTTTTATGCTGCACCTTCGTCTCGCGATCTTTCCAGTCGCATTCACTCATACGCTTATCACTCAGTCTCTTAACCACAGGAATGTTAAACAAAGTCTATTTAAACCAAATTTAACATTTTATCAAGCTCTTCAAAATCATACGATGGATTGATTGTTCAGCTTTAAACCTTATGCGCTTAACCGCCTTGATCAAATTTTGTTATATCTTCATCCCGGTAAGCAAATTGTATTTGTTACCTTGCATGTTTATCTTGGGACTTCACATCGCTTCTTTTTATTTCCAACTTCAAACTATTTCTTAAGAGATCGGGAAATGGCAAATTTAAGCTGATATTTCAGCTCGGCTGGCTTCTTTAGTGCTGTCTTGCGATCGCCCGCTTCTGAGAGGAGTTCAAAGCG
Organism: Gekko gecko; assembly: GCA_029375565.1. NCBI lineage: Eukaryota > Metazoa > Chordata > Lepidosauria > Squamata > Gekkonidae > Gekko > Gekko gecko. Next base: position 206,974,131 of record JAPDNY010000005.1, on the reverse strand, counting down.
TAAACAAGCCCCCTCCGGGACTTGTACACGCTGATCTCACTTGGACCTTGTTGCTTGCCTGTCACCCCCCTGCCTGGGGGATGCCGCGTTGGGCAGTATAGTTGCCTAAACTGTCAGAAGAAGCTGCTGTCCACCCCGCTCATTCGCGGGGTGCGTCAGTTCGCCATTTTACTCTGACCGGAAGCCAATAAACACTATCTTCTGTATGAAGCCTGGTGTTTGACTGACTTTCTGAAGAACCTGACATATGGAATTCACTGCCACAGGAGGTGGTGGCAGCTACAAGCATGGACAGTTTCAAGAGGGAATTAGATAAACATATGGAGCAGAAGTCCATCAGTGGCCACAGGGTATAGATGGGAACTCTCAGTCTGGGGCAGGTGATGCACTCTATTCTTGGTGCTGGAGGGGGCAGTAGTGGGAGGGCTTCTAGTGTCCTGGCCCCACTGATGGACCTCCTGATGGCACCTGGTATTTTGGCCGCTGTGTGACAGAGTGTTGGACTAGATGGGCCATTGGCCTGATTCAACATTGGCTTCTCTTATGTTCTTATGTTCTTATGTTCTCAACAAATTTCCTATCTCTTAATAGTCCCGTATTCAGTCTCGATCTTGATGTTTTATGTGGTTCTTGGAAAGATAACCAAATAGGATTGTGGTTGGCAAAGGTGCTAGGTAGTATTTCCACCTCCAGTAGATCTTTCGCCAATCCAGTATTTATCCAGGCCATATCAATTCTTGACCATGACTTATGTCTGCAAGAATAATATGTATAGTCCTTTTTCAGTGGGGTCCGTATTCTCCAGATGTCTATCATATTAAATTCTTCTGCTGTTGTTAAGAAACTTTTGGGTAGAGTAGAGCCAGATTTTAAACTTTTTCTCAACTTTTTCCTATCACTTGCTGAAATCATTTCGTTGTTGAGTTCCATACTTAACAATTGGCGATGAGGATGGGATTCTAGAGTGGGTAGGCAGCCCTGCTGAACCAACGCCATAACAGCAGGCAAGAACACACAACTGGCCAAGCTGGCTGAAGTTCCTCGAGCAGTGTGGATGCTCGAACAGCCAAAACAGCCGTCAACCCGGCATTCGAAGCATTTGACCCGGCAACAGAAGACTGGGACTTTTACCTTCGAGTTTCACCTCCAGGCAAACCAGATTACTGACAAGACAAAGAAGAAGGCGATGCTCCTGAGCTCCTGCAGCAAGGCCATCTTCGATGTCGCCTGATCCCTGGTTGCACCCACTGAGCTCAGTGCAGCTATGTGGGCTGATATCACGGCAAAACTCAAGGGCCATTTCTCACTGCAGCCGTCAAAGATTGCATGCAGGCACGCTTTTTACAAGCGGTGCCAGGGGCCGTCGGAGTCAATAGCCGAATTTGTCACCGCCTTGCAGAAGGCGGCCCGGTCTTGCGGGTTCACAGACCTTGAAGAGGCCCTTCTTGACCGCCTGGTGTGTGGCCTTCGGGATGAACGCCTTCAGCAGTGTCTCTTCGCCCGCACCGATCTCACCTATGCAGTGGCCTATGCCGAGGCTGTCACCGCGGAAGCAGCTGATAGGTCGACTCGAGAGGTCTGACAGCGGCCAGCCCAGGCCAGCAAGGAGCCTGCAGTTCACCAGCAGTCTGCCAGTGACTCCGACAGCGACACCGACGGCGTGTGCAGGACTCGGGAGACACGCCTACCATGGACCAGACCAATGACTATAGTGACACGTTCCTGTGCCGGCTGCGGTGGTAAGCATGAGAGAGACCTCTGTTGGGCAAAAGAGCTGATCTGCTGCTCCTGTGGAAAGCGAGGTCACCTGGCCCGAGTTTGTTGAGCATCCAAGAAATCTCCACCATCTTCGTAACATGCAGACCCCAGGGTTTGGCCCCGAGACAACGACAAGATGACCAACTGTCATCAGACTGACACCCGCTGCTGTCCATCGATGGTCCTGACTACCAGGAACAAGTACAGCCGTAAGAGCCACATCACGCTTTGGCTAGACGGCGTATCCTGCACAATGGAGGTGGACTCCGGTTCATCCATCACCGTCATCTCCACACAGACATGGCAGCGTTTGTTCCCAAGACGGAGCTGCCGCCGCCTGTCACCAGTGTCGACCCACCTGACCGACTTCCAAGGACGGCGCATTCTGTTGGTGGGAAAGGTGACCTTCCAAGTCGAATTCAAGGATTGGAAGGCCGAGCTGTCTCTCCTAGTTGCAGAGGGTGAGCGAGTTAGCCTGCTGGGCCTCAATTGGTTCGAGGCTCTGGGCATTGCTATCACTGGCGTTAACCATGTGTGTTCTAATAAAAGGGACTCACTGTACAATGAGTTTCCTGAGGTGTTTGGGGAAGGGCTCGGTAAATACACTGGTCCCCCAGTGTCCTTCGAACTAGATCCTTCAGTCTGGCCAATCCGGCTGAAGTATCGTAAGGTACTGCTCACTCTGAAAGCAAAAATAGAGGCGGAGCTGGACAAGCTGGTCCAGCAAGGTATCTTAGAACCTGTTCCTTATGGGAAATGGGAAACTCCAATAGTGACGCCTGTCAAGGCAGACGGATCGGTACGCATATGTGCCAATTATAAATGCACAGTGAACCGCGCGCTGCAACAGCATTCGTACCCGGTGCCGGTCATTAGCCACGTTTTGACTTCACTGGGGGGAGGAAAATTTTTTGCTAAATTGGACCTGGCACAGGCCTACCAACAGTTACCTGTGGATGACGCTACTGCAGACGCGCAGACTATTGGGTTACATGTGAAGCAATCAAAGTGTGTTGTTGGTGTGCCACAAGTTGAATTTCTTGGGTTCCTTATTGATGCCAAGGGAGTCCACCCCACTCCTGATAAGGTCACTGCCATAAAAAACACTCCCCCACCAACATCTAAAAAGGACCTCCAATCATTCCTTGGCATCCTGAACTTTTACCATGCCTTTCTTCCACACAAGGCATCTATTGAGGAACCGTTGCACGCCTTGCTGCACAAGGATGCCAAATGGACATGGGGGAGTGCCAGCAGTGAGCTTTTTTTGTTATTTTTATTATTTATTAAGTTTAGTGTTACAATTTAAGATGGCAGCAACAATAACAAAATATACTTTGATGTAACCAATTTTAAAACCAGAACAACACAACAAAAGGAAAAGTAACATGGCGATTATGTCTCTGACAGAACCATGTAAAAATATAATCGATACTCATAAACTGACCAACAGTAACTTCTATGAAGATACAATCTTTTAAGCAAGTTTACATTCAAATACCTTTGACCTGACGAGACAATAAAAAATATTTATAAAGCCTCAACAAAATAGGAGAAGCTTGAATTTGGCAGCCTTAATAGCCTCCCATTCAAAACATTCTAATTCTATCTTTTCTACCAAAGGATACCAGATACTTAGCGGGTTATAAAACAGTTGTTCATTGTGGGAGGAATCTTTATAAACTGAAAAAACATCTAACATAAACAGGTCCCAAACTTTATGTACCCATTGTAATACAGTAGGAATTGCTTTATCTTTCCAGAATCTAGCTATAAGGATTTTAGCTGCTGTAAGTAGCATTCCTATTAATTTTCTCCTTTTTGTAGGTGGGCTGTTTTCAGGCCAAAGTCCCAAGAGAATAATCACAGGATCTAAAGGTAAGTCATAATTTGTCAGTTTACCGATACATTGTACTATCTGAATCCAAAATCCTTGAATTAGCTTACAGGACCACCAGTTGTGAATATAAGTAGCACGTTCCCCACAATTTTTCCAACAAAAAGGGGTTAAACCTGGAATTATGTGGGCTAATTTAACCGGAGTCATATACCATCTTAATATAACTTTTTAAGTTTGCCTCTAGAGCATATACTGATTTGGACATCTTATTTTGAGCCTGCCAAATGTCCTCCCACTGATCTTCTGTAATCACACAGTTTTATCTGTAGCCCAAGCTTTTTGGTAAGTTAACACTTCTAGTTTTTGACCTATCAACAGAATTTTATAAATTTTAGATATTAAACCACGTTTTTGGTACGGTCTATATAATAGCTGTTCAAAATCATTGAGAGGTTTTTGTATTAAAGATTGATACAGAATTTTCTATAAGATGTCTAAACTGAAAATATTCATACCAATGAATATTTATTTTATATTTTCTTTCAAGATCTTGTTTGGTCATAAGTTTACCTTTATGAACACAATCAGTAATTCTGCTGATATTTGTCTCTTTCCATAGGGCAAACGCCTGCTGGGCCTGTGCCGGAGGGAACCAAGATTGATTTAAAAAGCAGGTGAGTTGTGAAAAGGTTGAATGATTTTAGGTTTTACTTTATGCCATATTTTAAGTATGGATTTTAAATAGGGTGAGTCAACTTTATCAAGCAGCGAGCTTTTGAGGCAGTAAAAGACCTACTGTCATTAGACAGTGTACTAACACACTTCGATGAGGAGAAGCTGTTAATCTTGGGTGCCGACGCGTCCCCTTATGGGGTTGGTGTGGTGCTCAGCCATCTGATGCCAGACGGCACTGAAGCGCCCATTGCATTTTACTCCAGGTCCAGTGCCGAGAGAAATTACACCCAAATTGACAAGGAGGGCCTCGCCCTGATTGCGGGCGTCAAAAAGTTTCATGACTTTGTTTACGGGTGACGGTTCCTCCTTGTCACAGACTACAAACCTCTCTTGGGCATTTTCTCCCCCAACAGGCAAACATCAAACATCCTTTCGCCCAGGATGTTACGCTGGGCGGTGTTTCTGTCGGCATACGACTACGAACTAGAGCATCGGCCAGGGAAGGCCATTGGGCACACGGACGCCTTCAACCGCTGCCCGGCACCACTCAAAAACTCTGACATTCCTGAGGACTCGGACATTTTAGCTCTGGACGAACTGCCTGAGGCGCCAGTTACATCTATGGACATTGCCGCTGCGACGGCATGGGACTCTGTACTCGCCCGGGTGCTCAATTGGGTGTTGAGGGGGTGGCCGACAGGTAAAGTGGTGCCAGAGTTTAAACCTTTTGTTTCCCGCCAAACTGAACTCTTTTTTTAAAAAAACAAAAAACCAAATTTTATTAGGATATACAATGCTTCACAACTTGGTCCAAAAATATATCATATCCTTTTTACAAAACTCCTCTTCCCCCCCCCGTTGGCTCCCAGCATCGCTTCCACCATTCAAACCAAACATAATACATGTTAGATCCTTGTTATCGTACTAATACAACAGGTAACTCAATTTAGCTAATTATAACTACTATAAATGCTTACTAACTGTTTACCGTTAATACATCATTAGTAGTTTCCCAGACTGAAAATACTATCCTTCATTTCCCAGTACTTCTGTATATATTCTTTAAAATCACTCCAGTCTGCCAAGAAGGTTTCTTCTTCTAAGTTGTTAAGTTTTCTTGTCCATTTGTCCATTTCTGCCATAAATAGCAACTTTCTCAGCCAGTCCCAGAGATCAGGAATCTTCTCATTTTTCCAGTTTTGAGCATAGATCATTCTAGCAGTTGTTACCATGTACCATATCAATGTTTTTTTACTCACATTTATTTCTTCTAGTTTAAGACCTAAAAGAAACATTTCAGGTTCTTTCTTAAATATACATTTCAATTTTTTTCCCATCTCTGTATGTATTGCAGTCCAGAATGTTTTTGCTTTATCAAAAGTCCACCACATATGGTAAAAGGAACCTTCAGCATGTTTACATTTCCAACATTTGTTAGATAATTTTTTACCTATATTAGCTATCTTTTTTGGCGTCATATACCATCTATACATCATTTTAAAACAATTTTCTTTAAGATTGGTACATGTAAATATTTTCAAAGCATTTTTCCATAAAAATTCCCAGGATGACATAGGTATTTCCTTATTCATATTAATTGCCCATTTAATCATCTGCTCTTTAACCACTTAATCTTCTGTATACCATTTTAACAGAATTTTATACATTTTCGATATCATTTTCCTCCCTCCCTCCAGCCATAAATTTTCAGTTTCATTATAATTTCCCCTGAATCCCACCATTTTTTAATCTGACTTATATAAATCCAATATCTGTCTATAACGTAACCACTCATATTTAAAATTAAGTTGACTTTCTTCTTTCAACACATATGATTTCCCTTCATATCTCAACAAGTCCTTACATTTCAACCAGTCTTGTCCCTTATAATCTGAAAACGGTTTTATCACTTCTGCAGGTACAATCCACAATGGTTTTTCTTCAGGAAAGAAATATTTATATATATAGTCCATGAGTCAAAAAGGGCCCTTCTAATATAATGATGCTTAAAAAAATTATCCATTTTTGACTTGCCATAATAAAGATATGCATGCCAATCAAACCTGCAACCATGTCCTTCTAATGCCAACAATTTCCTGTTCTCCAATGTAATCCATTGTTCTAACCAATTCAGACAAACCGCATTGTGATAAAGTCTTAAATTTGGTAATTGGAAGCCTCCTCTTTCCTTTGCGTCACACAAAATTTTCATTTTAATTCTCGGTTTTTTCCCTGCCCAGACAAATTTAGCGATTTCCTTTTGCCAACAGTTAAATGCCTTCGAGTCTTTTACTATGGGGATCGTCTGAAATAAAAACATAAAATGTGGCAGGATATTCATTTTAACCACCGAGATTCTGCCCAGCAAGGATAAGTTTAATTTGTTCCATTTTTCCATATCTTTTAAAACTTGAGCCCACAATCTTTCATAATTGTTTTTTAAAAGATCAATATTCTTCATTGTCAAATCTATACCTAAATATTTAGTTTTCTTCACCACTTCACAGCCCGTAGCCATCTGCAACTCCAATTGTTTTGGGCTCACCATATTTTTACACATCACTTTGGATTTCTTTCTATTTACATAAAAGCCTGCTAGGTCTCCAAACTCTTTTATTTTGCTTAGTAAAAGTGGAATGGTTTTCAATGGTTCCTCCGCTATAAACATATCGTCATCCGCAAAGACTCTGTACTTATATGTAACCCCCTTTATTGTCAATCCTTTAATTTCCTTATCTTCTTTAATATTCCAAAGCAAAACCTCTAGAACCCATATAAACAATAGCAGCGAAAGCGGACACCCTTGCCTTGTTCCTTTTTGTACTTTAAAGAATTCCGTTATTTCATTGCTGACCACTATTTTTGCTTTTTGCTCCAAGTATATTGCTTTGATTATATTTAAAAAAGGTTCTCCAATGTCCATTTTTTCCATAACTCCAAACATAAACTCCCAGTTCAAATTATTGAATGCCTTTTCTGCATCCACAAAGAAAAAACCAACCTCCTTTTCTGGGTGCTTATCGTAATATTCAATTGCATCTACAACCGTCCTGATATTGTCCCTTATTTGTCTGTCAGGCAAAAACCCAGCCTGATCTTCTGCAATTAAATCTCTCAAATATATTTTTAGTCTCTTGGCTATAATTTTGACAAATAACCTGTAATCATTGTTCAAGAGTAAAATCGGCCTATAATTCTTCACGCTTGTTAAATCTTGTGCTTCTTTTGGGATAAGAGAAATGGTTGCTTCCTTCCAAGAGTCTGGTATTTTCCCTGTGTCTCTGATCTCATTTGACAAAACTTGGAAAATCGGGGCTATCTCCTCTTTCAATTTTTTGTAAAATTTAGCTGAAAAGCCATCTGGGCCTGGAGCCTTCCCCAGTTTTGTTTCGTCAATAGCTTTAAATATCTCTTCTGTGGTAATAGGATTATTAAGCATGTCTTTAATTTTTCCCATAGGGCTAGGCAATTTTAAATCTTGCAAATATCTTTGACCTTTCCCTTGGTCTATCGGGTTGGCCTGGAAAAGCTTTGCGTAATATTTTAAAAATTCTCTCTTTATCCCTTTACAATCCACAATTTCTTTATCTCCTGCCACAATTTTGTTTATAATCTTCCTTTCCTTTCTCCTCTTAAATTGCCAGGCCAAATACCTTCCTGGTTTGTTAGCTCCTTCAAAAGACTTTTGTTGGAGTTTTTTTAGATTCCAATAAATTTCTTAAGTATAAAATTTAACTGGTCTTGTAGAATTTGTATTTCTCTCAGTATTTTCTTTTCCCCTGATCTTTTCTATAACTTGTTCTCTTTCTTTCTGATCTTTTCCTCAAGATAACTCTGCTGCGCCCTCTTTTCTTTTATCTCTTTAGTGTTCAACAAAATTAAAATTCCTCTTGACACTGCTTTATAGGCGTCCCAAACCACTTGGATACGGGAACCTTGGATCAAATTTGTCTGGAAAAAGTGCTTTGTCTCTTTGTGTAGATTTTCAACTATGTTCTGCTTGTCCAATAAATCTTCATTCAACCTCCATCTGAATTGTTTTTCTCCTTGTTTGGACATCCACAATAATGGATTATGATCTGAATTTGTTCTTGGCATTATTTCAATTTTATGAGTTTTAAATGCTAGATCTCCTGACATCCATATCATATCTATCCTGGAAAAAGAGTCATGCCTACTGGAATAAAAAGTAAAGTCTTTACATGTAGGATTCCATTTCCTCCATACATCCTCCAAGTTATCTTGTTTAACTAATTCAAAAAAGGCCCTCAGTAGTTTCCCTAATTTTTCATTAGGTGTTTTTGTTTTCCGGTCTAACTTGTTACTGATCGTTCCATTAAAATCTCCCATCAAAATAATTCGGTCATAAGTCACTTGATCAAGCTCCAGTATTAAGTCTTTAAAATTTGTTTCTTTTGATCCATTTGGTGCATAAATGTTAACCACCAATGATTTTTTCTCGTGTAAAACAACTTCCACAGCAATATATCTTCCTTCTTTGTCCTTAAAAATTTCTTTAAGTTCCAACTCTTTTTTAATATATAATACCACTCCTTTTTATTCGTTGCCAATGAAAAAAATTCTTCATCCAATTTTTTATTAATTAAAAATTTATAATCCTGTTTTTTGATATGTACTTCTTGCAAACCAATTAAATTACACTTTTGTCTTTCCAACCAATGCCTAATTATTTTCCTCTTATTGGGTGAATTTAGTCCATTTACATTCCAAGAAATAAATTTTTAATCCATGGTGGTATACAATTATTTGTCTCCAAAATCTTTATCATTGTCCAATATAAATGTCAACATCTGGTCTCGATCCTTAATCGTGTGCCTCACGCCTTGGAAGTTGAAACTCAGCCCTTGTGGGATCTCCCATCTGAATCTCATATTCTTTTGTTTCAGCTTGTCTGTTAATTGTTTGAATTGTCTCATATTCTTTTGTTTCAGCTTGTCTGTTAATTGTTTGAATTTCTTTCTTTCATGAATGATCGCCCTTGGCAGCTCTTTCAAAATTCTTATCTGTTTCCCATCTATTTCAAATGGATCCTGGAATTGTTTTCTAAAAATCTCCTCCTTGATTCTCTTAATTATAAACTGGACTATTACATCCCTTGGTAAATTTTTCTTCTGGGCATAAGCTGAGTTGACTCTATAGATCAAATCAATACTGTATTTCATTTCTTGTTCCTCCATTTTCATGTAGTCTGACAATGCTTCAATGATTGCTTTATAGATATCCTCGTTCAGTTTCTCTTCGATACCTCTTAGCCTAAGATGTATCTCCATTCCTCTATACTCCATCATTGTGTCCATTCTGTGGGTCTCTTTTGTCACTGTCTGAACATTCTTTTCCATTGCTTGCATCTTGTTCTCCATATCAGTAGACTTTTGTGTAAGATTCTGTAGCTCCTTTGTGATTCCTGCAATCTCATTTTTGAACTCATTCTTAAGTTCAGTGAATCCTTTGTCTAAGTTTGTCTCCATTTGTTTCCCTAATCCTTGTATCGCCTCCATCATCCTTTCTTCCATAGCCTCCATCGCCAGTTGCCAATTTTTGTCTTTTTTCGTTGACATTCTAGATGAGGACCATGTGTCCACTCTCTGCCTTGACCTTAGATCCATTTTTGAAATCTCAGTCCAAAAGCTTAGCCAGTTGTAGCCAAATGTAAAGACTTATAAAAATAAGGTCTGATAACCTTGTTCTTTGTCCCTTTAAACGCTTGTCCGGATCGCCTAAATTTCGCCTCGCCAAACTTACTAATAACTTGGCAAATTTAGTTCAAAGTTTTAAAAAGTTTTGACCTCCTCAAAATGGCGGGCGTCTTTTCTCTATGGTAAAAGGTCAGGGTCAACTACTTCCTGGTGGTTCTTCCTGTCCGTCTACTTCTCTTGTCCTCCAGTGTTTCCGGAACATCACTTCCTCTTTTGAAACTAGTCCTCCTCGGGCCTGTCTGTTAAAATCCTCTTGTTTCCTCTGGCCGCGGTCATCATTTCCGGATGTGCACTCTATCAATCGGGACTCCCCAGCCGGCAAATCTCATGTTAACAAGTGCAGTTCCCAGCCCCTTATCTCTTCACAATCCACAGGAATGGTAAACAAACTCTTCTTTTGGCATTTTTAACTTTAAAAAACAGCTTTCTTCACGGGAAATTACACAGTTATTGTTCTTTTACTACCAACACTTCTCTGGATAGTTATACTGATCACTCCTTGCTAGTCCCAGTAAGCGAAACGGTATTTTGTTACCTTCGTTGTTTCCTCCAGGTGCACGCAATACTTCTTCCTTTATACTTTTTCCTTCTTGTCTTAAGAGATCAGGGGGTGGCGGTTTTAAGCTGGAATTCCAGCCCGGCTCGTACCTGTAGAGATGATTGCAATGCCTGCGTCGGGAGAGGGGATCAAAGCAAGGAATAAGCCCCCTCCGAGGCTCATCTCTCACCAATCTCAACTCTCTCTTGGGTCTTCAGTGCTTGCTTGTCTTACCCCTGCCTGGGGTAAGCTGCATTGGGTGCAGAAGTCACCCAAACTGTCAAAAAGGATGGCCGTCCACCCTGAGTAATTACAGGGTGCTTCAAATCGCCATTCTTGTGGGAAGCTGTGTACTCATTCCCGCTAAACTGAGGGAGTGGGCATTGGAGGCGCTGCATGCTGGCCACCCGGGAATTGTACACATGAAGGACCTCACCAGGGGGTATGTGTTGTGGCCGAATCTGAATGCGGATATTGAGGTGTAGTTCAAGAACTGCATGGCATGTCAGCAGTCATGCCCAGAACCACCTCAGGCACCCACTCAGCCCTGGGAAAGGGCATGGAGGTCATGGTCCTGCCTCCACGTTGATCTGGCTGGTCCCTACCAGGGACAAATGTTTCTTATTTGTGTTGACTCATACTCCAAGTGGTTGGAGGTTGTTAATTTATGTTCAACTGGTTCTGGGGCAGTGATCAACGCCCTACTCAAACTCTTTGCAATGCACGGGCTGCTGGACTGTTTGGTCTCTGACAACAGGCCACAGTTCGTATCAGCCGAATTTGAGGGGTTCTTGCAGGATAACCTCATCCGCCATGTGACTTCTGCGCCATTCCATCCAGCCACCAACGGACAGGCCGAACAGATGGTTCGAACGGCAAAGGAGTCACTTGGGCGCCTGACATGCGGGGACTGGGGCCAGAAGATCGCTTCTTTTCTCCTGTGCCAGCACATCATGCCGTGCTCTGCGACGGGGAGGAGCCCCGCAGAGTTGCTTATGGGATGTAAGTTGGCCTCACTTCTCGACTGCCTGCACCCTGACTTAGACCAGTCGAAGCAGTGGTCTGAGGTTCCTGTGCAGGGGAGAGTGTTCATTGTAGGGGACAAAGTCTTTGCCCGCAACTATGTGGAGGGTCATTGGTGGCTACCAGCCGTAGTCACCAAGGTTGCAGGGTCCAGGCTGTACATGGTCCAGCTTCCCACCGAACAGGAAATATGCCACCATGTAGACCAGCTCAGAGAGTGCTGGGCAGACTCAAGTGCCGAGTCAGTGCCTGAATCTGAGCTGGTCCCCAAGCAGGAGGGGCCTCCCGCCGAGGAAGTGAGTGCTGCGGAATGGGAATCTGAGTCTGGGCAGACCCCAACTCCAGAGCCTGAAACCCCTGTCATTGTTCCCCCTTCTCCTGCGAGAGAAGTGACCAGGGTCCCTGAAGTGTGTGCCGCTCCACTGACAATGGAGCAGAGACCACTGCACTGGTCAAGCCAGAATCGTTGTGCCCCCTTCTATCTGAGTGACTATCTTTGGAAGGGTAATGCTCCATCTTATGGGGGAGGAATTGTTGTGTATTGGAATGTGAATCTGGGCTATACATTCCTATGTTAAGCTTGATTTCAAATGTGGCTCTTCAGCTGTCGCATTACTATTGGCTGGTTTCTGAGAAACCTCTGTACAGAACCAATCATCTTGTAAATATTTATCAAAGTGGGAACAATTGTGATTGGGCCTTATTTCTGTAATTCTATTGGTCTTTAACTTATTTTGGGAGTGGCTTTGACAGCCCGGGAGAGTTTAAAAGAAGGCGCTGTGCCCCACTGTTTTGTGGTGTGTTTGTTGTGGTGTGCTGAGTTGGAGTTGCTGTTATGAATAAACTGAAATCACTTGCTGAAATCATTTCATTGTTGAATTCCATACTTAACAATTCCCTTTTAGATTTATACATATAAGGAAAAATATTCTTCCCAACCTAATCTATCTTAAACCTCACATAGCCACTGTTATACTGTCTAATTCAACATGTTACCACAACTAAACACCCTTTCTATTACCATCACCTTTTAAATTTTAACTTACACATTTTCTTCAAATTATTTTTAAGAGTCTTAATTTAAGATTTGACCTTGTTCTCTTTAGGCAGATTTTTCATAACTTTCGACACTGTAATATGATATCCTACTAATTACTTCAAATTATTCCCTAATGGGCATATATCCATAAGGAACAAAAAAAGAAAAGAAAAGAAATTTTCTTTCTTACCTAGTCTATCTTAAATCATTTACCACGAAAGGGGAAAAAAACTATTCTTTTTTTTTTTTTTACTTATCACAGACTTAGGCTGAGCTCAGACTGGCAGTTTGCTCTGGTAGCCAGTCGTGACAAAAAAGCCCCGGAATAAACTGTTCAGGGTTTTCCCGTTCACACAGCCCGGGCCGCTGCCGGAAAATACAGGGCGGAGCCAGGTGGGAATGTTCAGACTACCGTGCCAGGGGGCACACTGTATTCGGCGTTTCCCCATTAATTCGGCTGTGGGTGTATGGGTGTATGTGCGCATGAGTGCTCATGCGCTCATGCGCATAAGTGCATTTTGCTGATTAGGGGAGGGCCCCGCAGCACCGGCACCTCATTGGGCAGTAGAGCAGAGCATGGCCAATCATATCGCTGCTGCCTTCTGCCCAACGCAGGTTGCTCCCAGGTTTTCAGCTGCGCATTCAGACTTCCCGAAAGCGGAGAAACGCGCGACACACGTGGGCTTTCGGATTTGCTACCAGTTTTATGAGGTATCTTTTTAATCCGGCGGTGAAGCGCAACAGCATGGGTTGGCTACAGGTGGGGAACGCCAGGCAGATGTCCCTGTGTGAATGCCCAATTTACTCTGGAATTGAATCGTTACTGGCCCGGGTCCCTACCAGGGCAAATTGCCAGTCTGAACTCAGCCTTATTCTCTATATTCAGTATCCCCTTAACAGAGATTTTAGGGGGGGGGACACCTTTCACCCCCCTTCATATAGCTTAATTTTTTTTCCTATGTACCCACATTTTGTTTTTTTGTATCAGCATGTCAACATGTATTTTCTCTTTAAATGTGAGAAGATTTAACTCTAGCCTCCCTTCTTTAACATTCAGCAGCTCTAACTTTTTATTGTCCCTTTTAAATTTCCATGCATGTCGTTTTATTCTCTTTTTTCCCAAGTTTCTTCCTTCCTTAAAGCAGAGTCTTTGCACCTTCCTTTTTGATAAGTCCATCTTTGAATAAGACAGTCTTGTTGGTATTTTTTCCACTCTTTTAATAGGCAGGGGCTGTGTCTCAATGCACATCTTCACCTGATAACCATCCAAATTCTCCTCAACACTCTGAGTACAGTGTCTCATCTCTTTCTTGTTCTCTATTTCCAACTGTGAGTTATGTGATTTTTCCATTATTTTTGCACAAGCTTCCTTAAAACCTTTCAGAAATTGCTCAGCAGTCAGTTCTCCCACCTCCATGTTTTCGTCAATTTCCTCCTCCTCTTGCTCTGTAGACGCCATTTTTAGTGCACAGTTCAGTCTTATTTATGCAAGTTCTAATAGTCCTCCAAGTTACCAAATTTCTTCTGTCCATTATAAGTCCTTGACAGAGAGAAAAAACAAAAATTTCCCCAAAGAAGCAAAAACACAGCCACACTCACTCAGCTCCCATTCCTCCTCTGGCCACTATTCATCTCCGTTTTGAGCAGACAGAATCAGGGTAATTTTTCCACAGGTCTTTTCTATTTTAAAGTTAGAAGTACGCGTTCTCACCAAGTTGCCTTCTCTGTGTTACCATGTATGTTGCAAATCCAAATTGAATTAAAAGGGCTGGCTGCAGCTGTGCAAAAACATGGCAAGCTCTGTCCATCGCTCCTGCATTGAGGCAAAAACAGCCTCTCCCACACACTTGCCATGTGTGTGAGTGGCCGAAACAAGCCTCTTGCTATCTGCTCTCCCTCCGAGATAGCAGACGAAGCTCCCCAGGACTGGAAGGTCGGGGAGCTTCAAAAAGAATGAAAAGCGCATCGGGCGTCTCAGGAGCATTCTGAGAAAACTGCCCGTTGCCACACCATACCCACTTCCTCCCTCCCCCCCCATTGTTGAAGGTGCATGTGATGTGTTTCTGATCAGAAAACTGGGAGATTTAATATGTAGGTCCACCATCCATATGGACACCAAGGCAAGGGAGCAAGATGGATTTCTGTGGGGTCATCCATCTAAGAAGGGAGGGAAGTCTCAGATAAAGCCAGCTCTGAGTTGAGAGGCAGCAGAGCAGAAACACTGGAGGTGGAGGTGGAGATGGAAACAGAACCTGCACTAATTGTTCACTGAAAGATGATTCCTCTTGAACTCCCTGAGGCTGACTCAGCTGAGGCCTGCTTCCTGAAACAGCTTGTTTTAAATGCAGACAGCATGTTACAGAAGAGAAGGGGAAAATGCTCACAAACAGGCAATGTCTGATTTAGAGATTCTGACTCACTCACACACCTGTCAAAATGCATGAATTTGGATACAGCTATCAAAGTTGAGCTTGGGTGTGCGTGAATCCTAGACCTAAAAAATCAGCACTGAATGCAACAAAGGAGGGGATTCAACAAGACATGGGGTTTTTCCACACCTAGATGATTTCATGTGGTTTCCCCTGTTGCTGCTGTGGCTGCCGATTCAGTGAAGCAGCAATGAGGCTTCTACATGGTGGCTTTCCCCATGTTTTCCCTGCCTTAGTTCCCTACAACCACCATTTTCTACCATATTATATTATAACATAATGCTATAGCAATCTATTGCCAGTCTTCCATTCCCAGTTTCCTTTTTTTGCATGTTAGTCTCTAGACACTTTCAGGAAGGAAAGGTGCAAGCTATTTTTACCTTATAACTCCACAATAAAAAAGTGATACAGACTTGCTTTAAAAAAAATGACAAAATGTTGGGAATTAGTATATTGTTGCAGAAGACATTTATAATGCTATAGCAATTTAGAAATCCCAATTACAAGAAAAGTCCTTCTGTGGGGAGGGGTGGAATAGTGTTGATGTGAGTGGGACCACAAAAACTCTGTAGTTTCTCATCTGTGCAGCAGCCTCCTCAGTTTCAATCCTGGGGTGGGGGGATGAGAATAAAGCAAATTTTGGAAAGAACACAGAAAAACTTGGGAAAGTACAGGAAGTATACAAAACCACCATGATACTACAGGGAAGCAAGAGGAAAGAAAATGTTTCTCAATAGCATCCATGCTGGGGAAAACAACCGGAGTGTAAGACCCCATGTGCTGCTTTCAGTGAGGAGCCAGTTGCAGTACTACATCTGCTAAAAGACAGAGTAGGAGTTAAGACCCAAACACAGGTTGGCATAAAATAAGGCTGCCTTCACATCCAACAGTTGCACATCATTTCTCTAGCACAGTGTCCAAGATGGATGCAACCCAAGCGTTTTTGTTGTTTGATTAAGCCAGTATAAATTTTGTCCTGGATCTTCAAGGTAGCTTTTTGTACATAAATTGTTCCATATGCATCTCTAAAACTGTGTCCACTGTTGCCACAACACAGTAGGGTATACAAAAGGTATACCCTCATTTAAGGTACACCCTAAATAAGGGTACACAAAGTTCAGGACAAGAGGTGGGTTTTAACACTTTCTCAAGTATATTTTTCAAAAAGAGGATGGTGGCTATCTGTGCCCCACCAGGCACACATTCTAGGCATACAGCATGTATACAGCCCTCACACACGACAAAATATGCCCAACATAACTCTTTCACATACACATGTTTGAATGCAGAAAATATCCTCTAATCTCAAACCCGCATATCCACCGTCACACACTCAGTCCTGCTCCATAATAATACTCAGCATTTCTGTAGTGTTTTAGAATATCTAGAGTACTTTGTATACATTATCTTGCAATCCTTACAACAGTCCTGCAAGGTAGGATGAGATTCAGCATGGTGTAGTAGTTAGAACATGAGGACTCACTCAACTATGTGAAACACTGAGAGCTCCCATGAACAGAGCTTCCTATGGTTTTTCCCCGTAAAATTCAGGTGCACAGGGGCCCAGTTCCAGTCAGGAAAACAGTTTGGTTATGGGGGTTAAGACTCGCTCTCATGCTGCTTTCCCGTCTGGAAATGGCCCCAAGGAACCAGCAGGGCAAGCAATGGCTTTTCAAGGCTGTTTAAGGTCACACAAATTCTGCAAGTGGAAGGTTTAACTCCTCCTCCCCATGCCACAGTTTCACTCTGAATTAGGCCTCTATGTACCTGATTTTTAGAGAAAAAACACAGAGAGCTCCTTTCACAGAACTCCTGCCCACCCTTGAAGTTTAACCCCTGAGAATAGGAGGGGGAGAGACCCAGGTTTAAATCCCCATGCTGCCATGAAGCTTACAGGGTGACTTGTCATGCTCTCTCAATGTAACATCCCTCACAAGGCTGTTGTGAAGACAAAAGGGAGAACCCATTTGCTGCCCGAGCTTGTTGGAAGGAACAGTGGGATAGAAACCTGACAAATGATACTTGGATTTACACCAGTTCAGACCATACTATATTTACATACACACATTTAAGAGAGCACCCCTTATTGGAATAGCAAAGCACCTAAAGACAGATCATTTTCACTTCTGTAGTTGAAGGTCTAGTCCCTGCCCCTTCAGAAGATGACATCGAATGCTACAGCCTGCAGAGTGGGGGTGGGTGGGAAGACTTCCATTCTAGGATCTGGCCCTGACGATGCACTAACTAAATTAATCCTAATTTACTACTGTCATATTGGTGTGGTTTCCCTGTGGATACACCACACTCCTCCCCCCTTGGTCTGTGAGACACCCACAAACAAAGTCCTGTAAATAAGACGGTGCTCTCTTGGCCCTTGTAGAGCGTCGGAGAAGAGGCCGGCACTGGTGTCTGTGTCGAGGAGCCTACTGGTGTCGAGGGGCGTGGAGCGGTTGTCATGGCGGTGTCCGCAGCCGTTGGAACATCCGGCTCCGGGGGCGTTGGTGTGGCCGCTGAGGTTTCTCCTGGGCTGGGGTCCCGCGCTGCAGGTTGTGGCTCTCCGGCTTCCTGCAGGCCAGGGTCCTCGCAGTCCTCTGGTTCCCGCGGCTCGACCCGGCGGCGGAGTTGGTCTATGTGGCGGTGCATCACGGTGCCATCCTCGCAGGAGACTTCATACGATCGGGGTCCCCGGACCCGGACCACCCATGCTGGGACCCAGGGTGGACCCGCAGTGTAGTTTTTGGCGTACACCGGGTCCTCCGGAAAGAATCCTCTGCTGGCGCATTGGTCCTCGGTGTCCGGCTCGCGCTCAGGTGCCCGGTCTGGATGTAGCCTGTCCAGGCGTGACGTGAGGCGGCGACCCAGGAGAAGTTCCGCCGGGCTGCGTCCCGTGGTGGTGTGCGGGGTGATGCGCTGTCCAAACAGGAAGGCGGCGAGTTTATACTCCCAGTCCGGGGAGTCAAACTTATGGAGGGCCTCCTTGGCGGTCCGGACCATTCTTTCCGCTTGCCCGTTCGTGGCGGGGTGGAATGGCGCGGAGCGTACGTGCTGGATCCCATAATACGCAGTGAACTCCTGGAACTCACGGGAGGTGAACGCAGTGCCATTGTCCGTGACAAGCGTGTCAGGCAGCCCGTGAGTGCTCAGAATCCGCCACATAGCCCTAATGGTGGCTTTGGAGGAGGTGGATGCCACAGGGACGACCTCCAACCATTTACTATAGGCATCCACCAATATGAAGAAAAGCTGCCCCTGGAACGGCCCGGCAAAGTCCAAGTGGAGCCGTGCCCAGGGGCGGTGGGATGATTCCCAGGCTCTGTCCGGGGCCCTTGGTGGCTCCGGGCGTGAGATCTGGCAGGGCTGGCATTTCCTCACCTTGTCCTCAATGTCCCGGTCGAGGTCTGGCCACCAGACGTAGCTTCGTGCTAACGCTTTCATGCGGACGCCGCCGGGGTGGTGTTCGTGTAGCGCCTCCAGGACCTGTTGCTGTAGTGGCCCTGGGATCACCACCCGTCCCCCCCACATCAAGCATCCTTTATGTGTGGATAGTTCATGTTTGCGGGAGGCAAATGGGGCGAACTCGGGGCCTTCCTTGACCACTGGCCACTCCCTCCCCACCCAGTCCAAGACCCGGCAAATGACCGGATCCCGGGCCGAAGCGCGGGCCACCTCCTGCACATGGACCGGCCGGGCCGGGAGCATTTCCAGGAGAGCAACCACATGCTCCGGGGTGGGGTCAGGGTCCGTGGTGGCCAGGGGAAGGCGGCTAAGGGCATCTGCATGACCCATGGCCTTCCCAGGTCGATGCGTGAGGGAGTATGTGTACCCCGCCAGGAAAATGGACCATCGCAGGACTCGGGGTGAAACCATCTGTGGTGTTTGGCGGTCAGCGGCGAGGAGCCCCAGAAGTGGCTTATGGTCTGTCAAGATCTCGAACGGCCGGCCGTAGAGGTAATGGTGAAACTTCTTCACCCCAGCCACAATCGCTAGCGCCTCCTTATCAATTTGCGCGTAATTCCGCTCCGCCGCGGAGAGGGTCCGGGAGTAGTACGCGACCGGGACCTCCCGGCCGTCCGGCAACCGGTGCCCCAAGACTGCGCCGACTCCGTAGGGAGAGGTGTCGCAGGCGAGGACCACCGGGAGCAACTCTGAGAAATGGTGGAGGACCGCGTTGGACACGAGCAAGTCCTTGACGCTTTGAAAAGCCGCCACCTGCGCCTGGCCCCAAACCCAGGGCGCGTCTTTGTCGAGGAAGCGGTGGAGCGGTTCTGCCACGGCCGCCTTGAGGGGCAGGAAGGAGTGGTAGAAATTGAGTAGGCCGAGGAACGCCTGCAATTCTGCCTTGGAGGAGGGTGGGGGGCGTTCCATGCCCCAGCCAGGGAAGCGAGGACATGGCTTTCAACTTATCGTCTGTGGGATGGATCCCTTGCGCGTTCACCACGAACCCCAGGAACTCAATTTGAGGCACCCCCAGGAGGCATTTCTCCTTCTTCACCTTGAGGCCGGCTGTGTCAAACCGTTGTAGGACATGGCGAAGGCGGTCTGCGAAGGAGGTGTTGTCCGGCGCCGCGATGATCACGTCATCTAGAAAGGGCTGTACTCCGGGGATGCCTTTTAGGAGAGAGTCCATAAAAGATTGAAAAATCCCGGGAGCTACACAAACCCCGAACTGGAGTCTCGTGACCCTGAAAGCCCCCTTGTGGGTCGCAATGGTCTGCGCCTCTGCTGCGGCCTCATCCATGGGCAGCTGTTGGTACGCTTATGCCAGATCGAGCTTACCAAAGATCCATGCCCCAGCCAGGGAAGCGAGGACATGGCTCACCACTGGGACCGGGTATGCGTGGTCCTGTAAAGCCTTGTTCAGGGTACATTTGTAATCTGTGCAGATCCGCACGTCCCCGTTCGGCTTTACTGGCGTGACAATCGGGGTCTTCCAGCACGCGGATGCAACAGGCACCAGCACCCCCTGCTCAACAAGGCGGTTGAGCTCTGCCTCTATCTTCGCCCGCATGGCCAAGGGCGGGACCCGTGCCTTAATGCGGATGGGGCGGATGGTCGGGTCCAAATCCAGGGAAATGGGGTCCCCGGTGTACCTTCCTAGGGTCCCATCAAACACTCTCGGGAACTCCCGGCAGACCCCCTCCCAATCGGCTGCCCGGATTTGGTTAAGTCCTGATATCTGGAGGCCCAGGGGCTTGAACCATGAAAGTCCCAGCAAGCTGGTTAGGCGCCCTTCCACCACCAACAGGTCCAGTTTCCCTGAAAAACCTTTGAATTGGACTCAGAACTTGCCCCAGCCCCGGACCGCCACAGGGTTTTTGTTAAAGTCCCGTAATAGTAGGCCATGTGGCTTGTGCAACCGGGGTCCCCCCTGGGGGCATAAGTTGCGGAGAGTCTCAACCGAAATTATTGAATACGACGAGCCGGAGTCGATTTCCATCCGGCAGGGGGACCCTTCAATCACAACAGTTACATGCACCTTGTCCGGGCTGTCGGGGGGCAAGTTACATACCGTCTGGTGATTGACGGAAACGGTGTGGAGGTCCTCAGTCTCAATCTGCGCCGTGAGGTTCTTCCGGTGTCCCTTGGAGTGGCAGACCTTCTCGATGTGTCCCGCTTTGTTGCAAGCCCGGCAGATCGCGGAGCGAAACCGACAGGTCCATCGCTCGTGAGCGCTGCCGCAGCTTGCACAGGCTACGGATGGCAGGGATTTGGCCTCTCGGGTCCGCGGAGGTCAGGGGGATGGTCGGTGGTGTACCTGGAGTACTTCCTCATCGTCCGATACGTCGGACCCCCGCGTTGTTTGCGTGCGGTGGATCGCCAAACTGCGGCGGTCTTGGTGGGCCTTTTCGTAAGCGGTGGCCTCCTGGACGGCCTTTTCCAGGGTGAGGTCGTTGTCGCTCGCCAGCTTCCGCCGCAGTTTGGACTCCCGGAGGCCCATGAGAAATTGGTTCAGCTGCGTGTCCGAGAGGTTTGGGAACTCACATCTCGTGGCTGCCTGCCGAAGACCCGCCAGGAACTCCGTGGTGGATTCATCTGGGCCCTGGATCCTCTCGAAGAACCCCAGACGTTCCACAAATTTTGTGGGCTTAGGCGAGAAGTTGTCCGTGAGTGCCTTTACCAGCGCCGCGTAGGACTCCGTCTTAGTGGTCTTGGGGTTTATGAGGTCCCGCAAGAAGATGAGGGTGTCGACGCCACAGACGCTGAGGAACAGCTGCTTTTTTTTCTCGGCTTCCACCACATCATGATACCCGCAGTAGTTCTCCAGGGTCTCCAGCCAGGCGTCCCATTTCTGTGGTTGGGAGAAGTCGAAGGCGCTTAGGTGAGTGGTGGGCACGGCCATCTTACCCCGGGGTTGTGAGCGGGGTTGCGGGTTGTTGGAGGCTGAAGGGCGGCTTGAGGCGGCGCTCAGGAGCGTGGTTCCGGTGGCGGCGGGCGGTGCGGTGCTGCTCTCGGGGTCAGCGGTGCGATGCTCGGGAGCGGTGCGATGAGCGGCTGGCTCGATGCGATGCTCTTCTTCGTGGTCGTTGTTCAGGGAGGGAGTTGGCATCCCACCTTTGTCGCCAGTGAAAAGTACTGAGACTGACGAGTGATTTCAGCTCTCACATACTTTATTTAGATTGGGAACAAGACAACTAAGCCGGCTCGCAGGCGGCTTTTTATCCCCAGTGAGCCCACACCCCAAAACACACTACACCCAGTGATTCGCTATTTACATTGATAGGATTAACTCCTGCTCCTCAATTGGAGGGGAGCCAGGATCCTCTAGTCCATTGTCTTTCTGGGCGAAGCTCAGGCCCTTCGCCTGGCCACATGGTAGACCGGTTAGAACCAGTCTAAGCACATGGTAGCCCTGTATCCCTGTGGATACACCACACATATTCTCCTGCTATACTCATATGCTAAATTCACAGAGAAATACATCCCAACTCCATGCATGTGCAACTTACACAAGAATGTGTGGATACTCCTAAACACACACAAGTGCATCACTGCACACCCATTTTAAAGGGGGGGAAAGCCACCTAGCGAATGCAAGCATGGGGTGCCAACTGTCCAGCCTCCTCAGGTCATCCCCCTGGACTCACCTTCTATGGACTTTTTGCTCTTGGCTCCTCTTCTTTCTCTCACCACATCCATCCTGGGGTCTCTTATGCCCACCATGCTTGGCCCATCCTCTCCATTGTCTTGCTGGCTGAGGCTTCCCTTATTCTTAGGGAAAAGACGAGAAAGTCTCCTCCCGAGTCCCTCTTTTTGTGGATAGCGTACCTGACCTTCAATCCTGAGGGCCATTTCAAATGGCAGGGGAAGAACCACCAGAGGAGGGCGAGCTGAAAACATTGTTCTTCGTACATCCACCTGGCAAGCAAACCTCATTCCTTTCTTTCCATGGCCAGAAGCACTTTAGTTTTACCTGCACTTTCCTTGGCCTCAAGAGGTCCCACACCTGCCTGGGAGGATCCAGGTGTGGAGGGTATGGCACCTGCCTGACGAATCTCAACCTGACACTTTGGGAAAGGTGTCAGCAGCAGAGTGACCTGTTGGAGAACTAGCGCGAGAGGGACTGGCTGATAGTCTGGAGGCTTGGCTCCAGGAGTGCACACCTGGGGCCTAGAGAGACAGGTGGGTATTGTAGCTGCAAAGGACTTTGGCGTTCAGGTGATTGTAGGGATAGGAAACGGGGATGAGGTAACTGGTATGCTCCAGCAAATGCTGCTGGGCACCTGAGAGCAAATCAAAACAGACCTGGCAACCTGAGCCACAGAAGGGGAAGTGTCTGGGACTTGTTTAAATAGCAGGGAGAGGCGTGTGGCTGAAATCAGCAGAGCACAACTACCAGACAGACAGTGGCTTGCCAACCCTAACCCTGGTCACAGGTCTGGTTTTCCCCCTTTATCATGCACTGCAGATGTTTTTTTTCCCCTGGTCAAGGAGAAAGATGGGGGCAAGAAGCTTTTTGTTGTGAACAACCACAGTTAATTGGGACAGAGCTCTTTTAACCTTTGCCTAGCTCCAAATACACCCAGTGCTATTTTTTTTTAAAGTTGCTAACTAGGACCCAGGCTTCTGTAATTTGAGTATGTATATCTCATTTATTCATAACAGCACTCTCAGATTTCATGCTTTCTTAGCATGACCCACCAGGTCTTGGTTATCCCCGCGCCCCAAGCCAGGCTCTTCCTCCCCCCCGGCAGGAATGGGACTTGCCGGCTGGGGAGAGAAGCCAGGGAGGGAGGGAGGCTGCTGCAGGGTAAACGGGGAGGCACCGGACCTGCCCGGGGGGGGAGGAGGAGGAGGTGGCCAGGCACGGCGTCTGTTCCAGCCCACGGCAGTGGGTCCCCGGAGTGAGTCCCGGCGGTGGTGCCTCGGAGGAAGCGGCCCCCTGCTCGCTCAGGGCTTGGCAGCTCCTGCTCCAGGCAGCCGCACTTCTGTGCAGGCAGCGGGCGCTCAGCTTGCTGCTTTACCCCCCCAGGCAGGCGACGAGTGGGGCGCTGCTGCTGCTGCCACTGCCCCCTCCTGCCTTCCGTGCTCTGCCCAGGGCCTTACCTCGCTTCTGCCCCTCGCTCTTGGGAGGAGCCGCCACCGCCGTGGTAGCTCCCAATGCAGAGCTGGTGGGCTCTCTCTCCTGCCATGGCTGGCAGCTCCTGCCGGACAAATTATACAGTCAGGGCTTTTGGTGGGGGGGGGCTTTTGGCAGGGGGGCAGGTGCAGTTTGGCACCCTAAGGGCCGGCCTGCCCTAAGTGAATGCCTAATTCACCTAGTGAGTGAGCTGGCCCTGACCAGTAGCCACCCCCAGAACCTGACAAAGTTAGTCAAATGTAAGAAAGGGGACCAATATTAAAAACTTAATGAAGGAAATATATAAAAATGCATGTATTTATTAATCACAAATTTAAAATATATAAGGGCCCAATCACACGTTATCTATAAATAACGAACGATTAAACACAAGGGCTTATAAATCTGATCTGACACGTTTTGGCTTACATAGGCCTTCCTCAGAGGTCAATAGTAAGGAACATATTGGCTATTATAAAAATATAGTATAATCATGTAAATACAAAGCATAAATTCAATAAGAACCAGAAGCAAGTTGTTTCAAGATAAACCACCAGGCACAGAGTAAAAAATAAATGAGGCCTCTAATGGTGCAATCACATGCCAAGTGGTTCTCAGCAATGTTCCCTCTAAGCTATGGAGTTTTATGAGCAAAAATTCTACTTTGTGAGCTACTGGCATTGAAGCTGTGAGCAAGCAATTTAGCTACTGCATAAATTAGTTTGCTCTGCAGCCATCCTTCCTGAGCGAAGACAAAAATTTGTGAGTCAGAGGCTAAAAAACTGTGAGCTAGCTCACACTAACTCAGCTTAGAGGGAACACTGGTTCTCAGATATAAACTTCTGGTCCAGGAATCACCTTCCTATGATTGTAGAGCCAAATAATCCTCAAGCAAAGAGCATTGGGAAGAAGTGTGTGAAAGGGGAAAGTTACTGGCACCAGCCTAGCATTTATTTTGTCATCTAATTTATGTTCTATTTACTATTTTGAACTATTTTGGCTGTTGTTTTACAGAGCAATCCTAAGGGGCAGGTAGAATCAGAGCAGGGACCTAACTGACCCCTACACCGGTGTAACTCAAAGTTATGCTGACATAAGGGCTGTTTACTGGAGTCCAGGGCACGAGTGGTACTGCAGTGCTCAGTTCCACCAGCACAGGTGCACTGCAGCTGCACGCCAGGGGAGTGATGGCACAAACACCACCACCAGTGTAGATGTGGCGGTTCCATGGAGTGTGGCACCAGTCAGGCAGCTTCCAAAGTATTTTCAATATGGGACTGGCCCCCAGAACAGGCAGAAAGCTTCACTGGCAAAAATGCTGGCATTGCCCATTGGTGGCCATAGAAACTCCAAATTCACTCCCCCCAACACAGCTGCAGCCATGCCCACGGAAATCCAAGCAGCTTAGGATACCAACTATGTGTGCACCCAGTCAGCACCCTCCCCCATGCCAGCTGTGCCCCTCCTCAGCACCTAATCACAGGCCCCCTGCTCTACAAATAGTTCCAGGATGTTGTCCCACAACTCCAGAGGTAGGGCGTGTGGTACGAAATGCTGTCTGACAACTCCCTGCAGTGTGGACTTAGAGTGAGGGCATGTGTACCTCAGTGGCAGGCAAAACACATATAGGGCATCTAGCACTGCTGGGCAAGCACTTGGGGGGAACACACCACAGGGAGAGCAAAGTCTACACTCTGTGTTTGACTTCTCCCAGTTTTAGTCCACACAGGTACACCAGGTCCTCTGCTGGTATCCCAAGGGGCAACCATGTATGAACAAGTAAGCAAGGTTCCCATCACCCAATCCCCATACCTCCTCTGGTGGCAACGGGCTGCACTGAACACAGTGTCTCACCCCCTGAACTCAGCAGCAGAGGGGGTGAGCAACAGGGCCCCAGATGCACATGGATCCCACACACCAGGTGGTTAGGTGTCTCGAGGCCCACCTGAGGCAGCTGCTGGGGTAGGGGGTGACAGTGACACCTGTGCACTAGGCTGCTCACCTCACTAATTGGTAACACCCTCCCTGCACAAAACCCAGTGGCAAGCGGTGAGCCCCTCTAAGCTATGTGTTGTGCAATTCCATACGATGGCCAAACCCTTTTCCTTCTAATACCAGAATGTCCTGACATTGCTGGCTAACTGAGAGATTGGTTCGTGAACCAAACCAGTTATTATAAGTTTGTGAGCCATTTAAAGTTTAAACCCTTGCTTTCTGCTCCCCAAGAAAAGCAGTAGGAAGCAGAAAGCAGGGGGTTAAATGGCTCCAAGCCAATTTAATCACTGTTTTCTGTTCTCTGTGAAAAGCCAGGCTTTCTTTCTGCTCGCCGCAGCTTTTGGTGGCAAACAAAAAGGAGGGGGGGTGAAATGTCTGGAAGACATTTCATCCCATGCTTTCTGCTGGCTGGGAAAAGCCATGGCCAGCAGAAATCTGGGGATGGAATGCCTGGGAGGCATTTCACCCTCTACTTTCTACAGGCCACAGCTTTTTGCAGCCAGCATAAAATAGGGGTTTAAGTGGCTCTGAACCATTTCACCCCCAGATTTCTGCTGGTCACAAAAAGCTGTGGCCAGCAGAAAGCTGGGGGTGAAATGGCTCCAAGCCATTTAAACGCCTACTTTCTGTTCCCCCCAGCTTTTCATAGACAGCAGAAAGCAGTAGTTTAAATGGCTCCGAGCTGTTCAAACCAAACAGCTGAGCAGCGGGGAGTTCCCACTGCTCAGCTGTTTCTTGTGAAGAGTGGATAGCAGGGGTTTAAATGGCTCAGAGCCACTTAAATCCCTGCTTTCTGGTCTTAGTGAACTGTCATGAACTGCATCAAAATTCATGGAAGCTAGTGGCAGCTCTTCAGTTCACAAACATGGCTTCACAAACCATGAACCAGCCAAAATTCATGATGAACTTTAGTTTGTGCATCTGTTTGTGCCCATCCCTACTGATGGGTGCCTCCTCCCTCCTTGGTGGGGAAGTACACATTCTCCTGAAGGTGCACCAGCCTGGCGTCTAGAAAGCTGTGAGGGCAGCAGCTAGCTGAGGACCAGGACACCTCAAGGATATCCACTACACACCCCTAGAAGGAGCCAGTGGCCAGGAACTTCATGGAGAGCAGGATCTTCTGCATGGCATGGGGAGCAGGAACTTGGCCCTGGAGGGCTGACCAAAGTTCCTCACACAGGGCCTGGATGGTGGCTTTGTCTAGGCAAAACTAATTGAAGCAGGGAGGTAGGAGGGATAATGGTGGATGCTGAGTAGGCTCTCTCCCACTCCCACTTTCCCTCACCCTGGCTGTTGTTAATCTCATGACACCAAAATATTGAAGTGGTTATGGGAAGATCAGGGGGGACCACACAAAATGAGTAGACAAACCCAAAAAGACTCTAAAAGATTATTTTGTGTTGGAACCCCCTGCCCAAATGGCACAATTGAAATGGACAATGGACTCTAAAATGGTGACAAGAACAACTGACCCTCGACAGGATCAAGATATGCTTACAAAACAAGACTTCTTAGATTCTCTCAAAAACCTTAAATAGGAACTTTTAGAAACTTTCAACGAGATTCTCAAACCTGTAGTTGATCAGCTGGAAAATATGCAAACCACTCTTCATCAGGTCTCTCAGACTGTGGAGACTGTAATGGAGAACAACCTGGCTAACCAAGAAAACATCTGTGACTTACAATCGCATGAAGCATGGGCTAAGGAAAAACTTATTGTCCTAGAAAACTCACTGCGAAATCAATATTTCAAATTCCACGGTTTTCAAGAGAACACAGAAGGAAACACTGACCTTACAATCTTTATTAGCTTGTGGCTGGCTTCAGTCCTTCGCTTGGAAGATCGTATTGCCCCTACAATTTTGAAAGCTTATAGTCTGGGCTCAATTCAATCCGACAGGCGCCGAGGCCCCCAGGATATCCTGGTGAAGTTCCTGGACTCCTGCACTAAACAGCACGTCCTGCAGGAGGCAAGAGCTAACAGTGGCCTCCCTTTTTGAAATGAAAAAATCTTTGTACTTCCAGACCTCTCTGCAGAGACTTTACAAATTAGACGTGTCCTGAAGCCCATCACCATTAAGCTAACAGAAGCTGACATTCGTTATAGGTGGGCAAAATCTGGGGACCTTCAAGTCCGATATCAAGGAACCCTTCTGCAAGCCAATGATGAGGTATCAGGGCAGGACCTACTACGGGCTTTAAGGCTGTCTCCCAACCAGGATCTAATGCTAAGAAAAACCAACAAGAGGAAGCTAGAGTTTCTGTCTCCCCCTCTGCAGTGGAGCAAGATCCCAATTAGAAATCCAGCTTAATTGCTTCAAGTCTATATCTTCAATGTTTATAAGAAGTTTACGTGCCAATAGTTAATGTATATTTATATTATTTATATCTATTTCTGTAAGTTACACGTAAACTTTATACTGGTTATATGAATGTCGATCTCACAACTTAACCAGGGGAGGGGGGGTGGGGGAGCCCTGCTTAGTTCTCCTTAGCTTAGGAACCAAAATGGTGAGGCTATTTAATATTCCCTCTCTCAGCAGCTCAGTGCCCGGTGCCTGCAGCTCCCTCCTGTCGGGTGAAGGACATGGCGGGAGCATGGGTGTGGTTTGGTGTCTTCCCATGGTGGGATGGCCCACGTCTGCATTCCCTTGTTTGTGGGTGGTGTGGTTGCTCCAACATCTCATGGTGGGGAAGTCCACCCCAGCCTAACTGGACCGAGGCTGAGAAGGCACTGCTGTACAGGTTGATGATAGAGCATGTGAGCATTGTCTTTGCTACCACCAGGAGCAGCTCCACCACCTCCGGGTGATGTGCCTTCTGGTGCATGGCCACAGAATGAGAGTCTTCCCTGGAACATGTCATCTGGATGGAGATGTTCACTCTGAAGTGCTGGAACAATTCCTTCGGTCCTGCTTGGAAGTGCATCCAAGCCCTCATGGGCAAAGGTTTCCATTATAAGCAGACGTTGGAGGAGAATCTGCCCAGAGCAGAGGCTTTCATGTGGGTAGTGATACCCCCGTGGTATTGGGTGGCTGTGGCAATGAAGTCCTGCTCCGGTTCCCCTGACGTTCATAGCTGATGTCATGGACTGCCTACGCACCCTGACCCCATGGAAGCATACAGCAAAAGCAGTCTCCCTGGTCCTACAGTCTCTGGGCAATATGATGTCCCCATACCTGGCAGACTCAATGTCTTTGGATGGCAGACAGAGGGGAGGGCAGACATGGTGGTTGCAAGGCAGGAGCCTCTAAGCCAGGCATTGTGGCTGCTGGTGGCCTGGTGGAGGGAGAGGACTCTGCCCCCTTCCTGGGTCCCCAGGCATGGGGCCCATGTCCAGCATAGCCCATCCCACCCACCCTTTCTTCCCTGTGGGTGGCAATTGAACAGGAGCAGCTGGAGAGCTTTCATGAGTGGCAGGAAGCCTTTGCCAGGGGGCAGCAATAGATGGAGGGACTGGCAGCATCTGTCACAGTAGCTGCCAGGGCTTCTTGCCACAGCAATGGATGGGCATGGGAAAGGGACAGGGGTGCATCGAGAGGCTGCTGGAGGTCCTGAATCTAGCAGGGGGCGTCCCCTCCTGCTGGGCCTCCAGCAGGGGTGGCACAGGGACACTCTTGACAGTGTGGGCACCCTGCTGCATGGTGTGGTTGCTGGTGAGTGGGGAGCACCCATACAATCACATTGTTTTCCACTGTGGCCCTCGGGGGGGGGGCAGAGCACCACCATGGGGGTGCCCGTGCGGCAAATGCCCTAACCACCCCCCCTTCATTGACAGTTGGCCAGTGCATCTGACAGGAGCTGGTCTCTTTGGAGGGGGTCTGCTGCAGAGAAGTGTGGCTCATGTGCCCCCCTCCATCCCCTGCCAGTGACAGACACTTGGCTCAGTCCCCTCAACTCATGGCTTCCATTGTTCCTGCCTGCCCTGTCTGTCACGCCGCTCCCACCTGGTAAAAATGCCAGGACAGAAACATTGTGGACAGACACCAATGCAGCAGCTCCCAGCAACACTGACCGGGCACCTTTCCCCCCATTCGGCTGCCACATAACTTTCCCCTTAGGAAGGTTACTAACAGAGCCGCAGTTGCACCATGGCCAGGCACAACACAGGATTGCTCTGCCCATGTCTCATAGTCTTTATGTATTTTAGTCACTTCATCTATGTCTCACTTTTCTCCCCAGTGTGACCCAAAGCAGCTTACATTATTCTCCTTTCCTTTTATTATCCTTGCAACAACCCTGTGAGGAAGGTTAGGCTGAGCATATGACTGGCACAAGGTCACCTAGTGGGCTTCCATGGTGGAGTAGGGATTCGAACCTGGGTCTCTCAGATCCTGGACTGACACTCTATCCACACCATGAAAATGTTAGTTCATTTGTGGCTTCTGCCAGTTGGTCCTTCTGTTGTCGGTCTCCATGGCTATTGGATTGGTAGGCAGCTGTTTGGCTTTTTGATACTGTTTTAATGTTCTGCTTGTATTGCACAGCTCTTCTGGCAGCTTTGAACTAGAAAGGCATTAATAAAACCACCAGCAAAGACTGGCAGGGTAGTGCAAAAAGATAGCCAGTGTCGTGTAATGGTTAGAGTATCAGATTAGGATCTGAGACTCAGGTTCAAATACACACCCTGTCATGGATGCTCACTGGGTAGTCTTGGAGTAGTCACACACACTGTCCCTCAGCCTAACTTACCTCACAAGGTGGTTATTGTGAAGATAAAATGAAGAAGGGGAGAACAACGTTGTAAGCTGTTTTGAATCACTCTTGGAGAGAAAAGCAGGATACAAATAAGCAAAGGAGAACCCACTTTGAGGTCACAGTCTGTTATCTAGGCTTACAACATTTATCTCGCCTCTGTCTCTGTTTAGCCCAGTGTGGTCCTAGAGTTGAAGCCCTAGGGAACTAAAAGGAAGGATAGCCCCAGTGATTTGAGTCATTAACTAATTTGGACTTTCATTCTCCGTCTATTGCAAAAAGACCCATCCCCATGCTCTTATATACAGATGACACAGCTATTTTGTCATATACTGAAGTAGGCCTGAGAAGAGCCCTTCATGCACTCTCACAGTACTGTAAAGAGGAACACCTAACTATAAATTTTATCAAAACCAAAATACTTGTTTTTGCTAAAAGGCTTATGATGCACAGATGATAATTAGATGGTCATATGATTGACCAAGTTAAAGTATTCAGGTATTTGGGAGTTGCATTTCAATCTTCAGGCTCATGGACAGCTCATCTTTCTCAGGTCATGAATTCTGCCCAGAAATCAGCATTTGCAACTCTGAGATTTTTCACACCAAGGGAGGAATTTACATTCCTTATGCTTTGAAGGTTTTTTTGGGGTAAGACAATACCTCAACTAATGTATGGTGCACAGGTATCCCTGTAAAAGAAATACACCAAACTTGAAACAATTCAGTCAAAATTTTTGAGATCTTTATTTGGAGTGCCAAAATGTGTTCCTAACGCTCTGCTTAGCCTTGAGGCTGGCCTAGTTATATTAGAAACCCAGGCTTGGTTTTGTGCCATATGTTTTTGGCTTAAATTAAAACTTCTTTCATCAGGGCTACCCCCTTAATCCTTTCAGATAGTTTTTGCTCAAGCTGGGTTTCTGTAACTGTACACAAACAGGCACTTCTAGACTTCTCTAGTACTGCCCTTTTACACCTTGGATTTCAGAGAGCCAAAACTATTGTTAAACAAAGATTATGGGATACCCTTCTCCAAATGGACACAGCATGAGCCTCACACTTCTTAGTGGCGAGAAATAAAAACCTAAATTTTGCTCCATCCAGCTACCTTCATTCGTTAGAACTCCCTAAGCACTGCAGAGCTTTTACTCTAGCATAATTAAATGTTCTCCCATCTGCCCTCCTGCAAGGGAGATATGCTCATGTCCCATACACAAGCCGACTCTGTCCTTTATCATTCTGGACAGGTCAAGACAATTGAGCACGTTCTTTTATCTTGTTGATTTTATCACGAGATTCTTTCTAAATATATTACTCCAATAATCGTCGCCTACCCAGGCAGGTCTAATCAGTTTTATTCTACTATTATTTTAGTGGACACCTGTAATGAAACTACTGCTAAGATGGCAAGATTTTGTGCTATGGCTATCTTAACCAGACAGAAGACTATTACTTCTTAGGAAATTTTAAAATTTACTTTGTCTTATTCACTAAAATTTTTATCTGTGTCAACTGTCTGGCTATATTTCTGTTGTTAACTATATGTAACATTTTAAGGGATTTGCTGATCTTTGACTGTAATAAATCAACTTAGGGAAACCCTGGGAATATCCCTCTTTAGGAGAGAGTACCTGATTCAACACAAGCATGTTTGTTAGCATAGCTCTCAACTGGGTTTGCAAAGTTCATCCTACCGGTGTTCAATGTGAGTTCACAATTCATCACTGATGCAAACTGCTGCCTTTATCTATGAACATTGCTTTTCATATAAACCACAGCTTCAAGAAAAATTCAGAACAAAACTGACTTGAACAGGAAAACCCCACTAGAGTCCTTCAGAGCGGTTTGCCTAAATTCTAGAGATGGCCCTAAAGAAATCCTGGCTTGGAAATAGTCTGGATTCTGGAACTCAGGGACAATACCAAAATATGGACTGGATTTTCTGAAGTTTCCAGCTCTCAGTGACAGGGATCTGCAATAGAGGAATGGATTGGGGCCAGAGCACAAAAGAGTGAGGGAATGGGTACACTATCCCTGGCCACAAACATATTTATCTCTTTTTTTAGAAATAAAACAGAATAAGAGGGGGACACACACAAGAAATCACTGGGGAGAAGACATTGTTTCCTCCTTGATGCCAGCTCCTTCTTCCTCACCATCACCATCTAGCTCCTTCCCCGTCTCCTTCTCCTGTGAGATGCCTCCCCTTGTGTCAAACTCGGGTCCTCGTTTGTCATGTATTCTGTTGTTCTCTTTTCCTTACCTGTAATCATCCTGTATCAGGGCCATGAGGGGGAGGCAGATGGTGAGTGCATGTGAGTGTGTAGGAATCGCCTCACTTAGCTGCTTTGTGACTACTTTCTCAAGAGGCCTCCAGACTGGGAAGAATGCGAATGACCTTGGACACCTGTCTCTGCTAGCCAGCCTGTCATAGATAATGAAACTGTAGGTTAGCAGGTGGTGGTGAGGAAAGGAGCGTACGCTTGGTTTAGGTGGGCTGCATGGATGGCTTGATTGGACAGGTCACGGGGGTTTGAATTAAATATAATACCAGGACTGGCACCAAACCCGTTAGTTCTGATACAGACGAGCTCAGCTTGACACATCTTCATATCTCAATAAACAAATCACTACAGAAAGTATTGTTTGTTTGTTTTAAAAAAAGCGCCCCTAGAGGCAATTTTAATTTTTATAACATACCACAACACATAACAACATATACAGAACATACAAACATTAACAATAACACAAACCAAAAAAAATAACAACATTAAACATTTACAGGGGGGTATCTATCCATTTCATTCTACTATCCAGCTTAACTGCCATGTCATTACATAACTCTTATCTAAGTATCCTTAAGTTCTAACAATTACTATCACTTCAAACTACATATTAGTTTTTCTTTTTATTTCCGCCAAAGTCAGTTCCATCCTGTTTTTCTGAATCATACCAATCATAGAACCGCTACCAAGTATTCTGAAAGGCTGAATCTTCATATCCTTTCAAAGTCAATGACAATTTATCCATCTTTGCTACCTCCAATATCTTCATTATGTATTCTTGTTGTGATGGTACCTGGGTTGTTCTCCAATATTTTGCATATAAAATCCTGGCTGCAGTTACCAGATATATTATTAAATAACGATCATTTCTGGCTATGTCTTGTGGCAGTATACCCAATAACAAAGTTTCAGGCTTAAAAGGTATAGCTTGTCCTAAAATTTTCTGGACCTTTCTATGAATCGAGATCCAGAATGTTTTAACAATGTCACATGTCCACCACAGATGATACAATGTGCCTGTCTTATTTCCGCGTTTCCAACATTTATTAGAGCATTTCTCATCATACTTCGCAATCCTGTCAGGTGTAATATACCATCTATAAAACATTTTATACATATTTTCTCTATATGTTACTGCCCTAGTTATCTTAACATTTTTATTCCAGATCTGGTCCCATTGTTCTAGTTCTATGTTATAGCCAAAATTTTGTGCCCATTGGATCATATTATTCTTAACCACTTCATCTGCCATAAAATCCGTCAACAGTAACGCATACATTTTTTTTATAAACTTCTCCTCCGGAGCATACAATATTTTTTCCATATCAGAGAGGGAATTTTCAAACCCATTTTTTTTATCTTTCGCAAATCTTGATTCAATCTATGCTCTTTGCCACCATGTAACATCTTCATCAATTTCAATCTCACCTTTTGAGTTAATAATATCCAAATATCTCTTTGGAGGGTTCTCATGATATACCCTAGGAAAAGTCATAGCTTCTAAGGGTACAACCAATTTAGATGTTCTAGTAAAACATCTCTTTCGAATTATCTCCCATACTTTCATCAATGAGTCTCATATCCAATGCTTTTTAAAGTTCTTATGAGACACCACCTTTTCATACCATAAAAATGCATGCCATCCAGCTAAAAGATAGTGCCCTTCCAGATGGAAGCAAAAATCTTGTAGTCCACATTTAGGAGGGAGATTGGCCTATAGTTCTTTATTTCACTTCCTTCTGTATTTTGTTTATGTATTAAAGATATTGTAGCTTCTCTCCATGTATCTGATATTTCTTCACCCTCCATTATTGACTTACACACTTCTTGTAATTGTGGAAGGAGCGTTTCTTCAAATATTGAGTAGAACTCAACAGGAAGTCCATCCATACCTGGTGCTTTACCCTTCTTTTGTCTTTTTAAGGCTTCTACCATCTCCATCATCGTAATTGGTTGATTCAATGTCTTCTTATGCTCTTCTGTAAATTTTTGTATCTTGTGTTCTTCCAAATACTGAGTTATCTGTTCAACTTTAATTTCATTCTTTCTGTACAGCTCCTTATAGAAATCTTCTACAATACTCTTCAAATCTTGTACCTTATTCGTTTCTTCCCCATTCTTCTTCTTTAAAGTTTTTATAAAAGTTTTTCTGATTGTTTTCTAACTTGATATGCAAGCCATCTGGTTGGTTTATTTGCATTTTCAAAGAAGTTTTGCTTAGCGAAGGTCAGTTTTTTTGCTATTTCCAGAGATAATAAACAATTCATTTTATGCATAAGTAACATAATCTTGCTTCTTTTTCCTTTCATTGTACCCGTCTCTATTGCTCTTTTCTCTTGTTCCTGAATCTCTTTTTTCAAGTTAATATAGTCTTCATTTCTCTTCTTACTTATTCTTGCGGCTTCTTTTATTAAATGGCCTCTGGCAAAAGCGTTAAAAGTGTCCCACACAATTCTCCTTGGCATACCTGGTGTAACATTCTCCTTGAAAAAAAGAGCAAATTCTTTCTTTAAGGATGCCACCAATTTAGAATTTTTCAGAATTGAAAGATTTAATGTCGATCTGCCTCTACGATTTGTTCCTCGTATTTCAAAAGTTACCGGATTATGGTCTGCATAGGTTTGGGCCTCAATTTCCGATTCCAATAAATCTTTAATCATTGTAGGGGACATCCAACCCATATCTAATCTGGACCAAGAATCATGCCTTGCCGAGTATAATGTATAGCGTTGTTTATTGGGATTCCTTACTCTCCATGCGTCTGTTAGTTGCCATTCTTCTATTATCTGACATAATGAATCGGTAAAATAACTATGGTCTGCATAGGTTTGGGCCTCAATTTCCGATTCCAATAAATCTTTAATCATTGTAGGGGACATCCAACCCATATCTAATCTGGACCAAGAATCATGCCTTGCCAAGTAAAATGTATAGTGTTGTTTATTGGGATTCCTTACTCTCCATGCGTCTGTTAGTTGCCATGCTTCTATTATCTGACATAATGAATCGGTAAAACAATTTCCTTCACTTTCTTCCTGTTAGCATTTGCTTTTCTATCTTGTTTATTGTCAAAAACCGCGTTGAAATCTCCAATAATACATAATTCTTGAAATTCTTGTTGTGCAATAATTTTCTGGAGTTGCTGGAAATATTTTTCTTGATTTTGGTTCGGGGCATAAATGTTCACAATCAGTGTTTGCTTAGCTCTGAATAACCACCATCAAGGTTCTTCCATCTTTTGAAGCAAAGACTAATTCTAGTTGCAGATGATCTTTAATATAAATGGCCACTCCTCTTTTCTTCTTTTCTTCATCTGTAGCTGCAAATACTTTCTCTAAACCTTTAACATTTAAATATTTTTTCGTCCTTTCTTCTTATATGTGTTTCTTGAATACATGTAATATCCGCATTGTGCTTTTTTAATTGATGAAATTTTTTTCTTCTTTTCTGAGGTCCATTTAAGCCATTAACATTTACTGAAATCGTCTTCAATTTCCTTCTATCCATCCTGATTTGCTTTCTGTTGTTGTTCCTTTTCGTTTTTTGCCATTTGTCTTATGTTTATTGGGGATATCTTGAATTTAAACCTTTTCTGTCTTCGTGGTTTCGGGAGTCTTAGAGGGGTTAGTGATGCTGTTGC
The DNA here is from genome assembly GCA_029375565.1 of Gekko gecko. Classification (NCBI taxonomy): domain Eukaryota; kingdom Metazoa; phylum Chordata; class Lepidosauria; order Squamata; family Gekkonidae; genus Gekko; species Gekko gecko. Next base: position 206,937,941 of record JAPDNY010000005.1, on the reverse strand, counting down.
TCCCTGGAGTTCAGTCTCTGTTTCTTTCTCTACTTCTCCTTCCTCTTTTTCTTCTCTTTCTTCACTTTCCTCCTGGTCATCTGACAGTTCTTCTCCATAAGTTTTCAGAAAGTCTGCTGCCTTGAAGACCAATGTTATCTTGAATCTTTTCCCTTCAAAAGTAAAAAGAGCCCTTCTGGGAGAAGCCATCTATATGTAATATTATTGGATCTCAATAAGGTTGTCAACTCAGCGTATGCTTTTCTTTCTCTCTCACTCTCCATGGGATCTCTTTCAACACATTTATTTCCTCTTCATCCATCCTCAACAGAGATGCATTAACTTCTTTCAATATTTTATCTCTCACTGCTCTTTTATGAAAGCGCACCTGCACTTCCCTCGGTACTTTAAATCTTCTTGCATATGCTGAATTCATCCTAAAAGCTATGTCTATTTCTTCTTCCATCATCCTCGAATCTTCCAACTGAAGATAGTCAGCCAATAATTTCACCATTTTTATATTCAAATATTCCTGTTTTTCTTCTGGAATATTTTGAAACCTTAGGACAAATGCTTCTCTTTCCACCTCATCACATCTTGCTCTAGCAGAGACTATCTTCATTTTTCTGTACCTTGCTTTCCATTTCTCTAGTCTTAGTCTCCACATTTTCCACTGCCGTATTGAGAGTCATAATTTTTGATGTATTTTCTGTTATTTGCTTCTGAAGTGCTTGTAGGCTCTGTGCAAATTGTACTGTGATGTCCTTCATATCAATCTGTATGGATTCCACAGCTTGAGGAATCATATCCCTAACTTCTTGTATTTTTTGATTGAGAGGCTCTATCGGCTGTGAGACAGAATTTCTAATTTCTTCCATACTGTGCTTAATAGGATCAACTACATTGTTAATAGTGCTTAATATAGTTGATTGCACAAGAGCTTGCATTTCTTTCTGTGTCTCCTTTTGTGTGGAGACTCCCAATTTTGTAGCTGCTGAGCTGGCCATCCCTGGTGAGACCAGTGATGCCTTCCTCCCTCCAGCATTAGACATTTTTCAATCTTCTCTTCCTCTTAAATTTAAAAATTAAATTTCCCTTTGAGGGGAATAAAAGAAATTTCAAATTAAGGCTCTAGTCCGCTTTTTTTAAAACAAACAAACAATACTTTCTGTAGTGATTTGTTTATTGAGATATGAAGATGTGTCAAGCTGAGCTCATCTGTATCAGAACTAACGGGTTTGGTGCCAGTCCTGGTATTCTGCTTAGCAGAGGGGCCATTTTTTTTGCCAGTTCTCCCCTCCCATGGCAGCCCAAAATGCCTGCTGAAAATCTGCTCCCAGAGGGACAGGACTCCTGGGTATAGCTTGTGGGGAGAATCAGAGGTCTTCCATGGAAAGGGGAAAGCCACAAAAATCACTGCTTCCTCCCTGCCCCCATGGAAATGCTAGGCAGGACTCCAGTCTAATGCTCCCCCTAAGCTGTGGAGACTTGTGAGTAAAAATTCTGCTTTGTGAGCTACTGGCAAATTATGAGTGAGCAATTTGGCTACTGCATAAATTAGTTTGCTCTGGAGCCATCCTTCCTGAACGAAGATAAAAATGTGTGAGCTGGAGGCTAAAAAACTGTGAGCTAGCTCACACTAACTCAGCTTAGAGGGAACACTGGAGCCCAACCCTTGATCTGGTGGCCCCACATGCACTCTTGGCCTCAAGGAACACTTTGATAAAAAAGGAGAGACGTAGGAAGCCATTATTCATCATCTTTATTAAGTTCCATCATTTTCCATAATAGGTACAAGAATGAAAATCAGGAGGGGGGAGAGAGAAACATGCAGTGGTTTTGGACGCATCACACAACATAAATCAGCAGGAAAGCTGCTTGCACAGACAAGAGTCCAGCAGCCCAGACAAGACCCCTTTTATTCCTCCATACACATAGAGTACCATACAGACACTCTATTATTCACCCACCCACCCACTTCATTAAAAAATAATAATCAAGAGTTTGACACAAAATCAAGCTTTGGTTACTAGCAGTAAACATGGAGTTACATTCGCTTTGTCTCCTAATACACAATCACACGTCCGCTCAAAGTCTTTGCCCCCCCCCCCTGAATACATTCAGTGCTTCCTAGCAGTCTACAGTGACCCTGAGTGCAAGCGGGCTTTTAACCTGCCTGCGATTCACACTGTTTACCCATAATGCATAGTGTCCATTGCTGGCTAAACACTGCCTGTTCCAAGCAGTGATTTACTTGCAAGACCAAGTGGGCAGGAATTCTAGGCACCATTTACAATCCCTGGAATTACTGACCTAACATGTCCCAAGGTTAGAGAGGCTGCAATCAATCCACCCTCACCCCTATTGCAAGAGAGCTAGGGAAAACAACCCTCCTGCACCCAATGTTGACTTGCCAATCTTGTACTGTTGTTTCAGAAGCCCAACAATCCCCTTGGTCCTAGGAAGAGATGGGAAGGGGGCTTTTGAGAACATCACCAGTTTTCACATGGCAAAGCTGCAAAGAGCTGAGGGACAAAGGATCCGCACCCTGTGCAAATGCCTTATAATAAGCTTTGGCTATTTCCCCCCCTTAAATTTTGTAAACAATCATCAACAGGAAACTGGAAACAAAGCAGAAAGATTTATGCTAGGATATTTACACATACTATGTTCACAATAAAGGGACTAGGGTGTGAGGGGAAAATCTACTTGAGTCTTCAAAAGAAAGATAAAATTAGAAGGGGCAGTATTTTTAACTTTTGATTCACAACCTGGGGAAAATCAACCTACCTACAAGTCAACCCAGTGAAAGGTGTTTGTGAATGCATTCTATTGCATTTGGCCCCACTGACACAGAGAAGTTATCCCGAGGTAGATATGCAAAGAATCCTACAGCAGTTCAGAACTAATGTCCTGGATATGTCATCACCTGACGTTACTTTCTCCTTCAAGGCAGGAAACACGAAAGGGAGAAACAGCACTCCCAACAAGAGAAATGAGAATATCTGGTATATCTTAATATCTCAGATTTGATTGTTTGGCTCTGTAACTAACAATAATATTAAATCCTGAGCCTGCGATCAAAAGCATTTCTTCCTTAATAGTCAGCACAGCAAGGAAAAGCACAAGGAATTATGACGGGAGCTAGGAAATCTGTGTAACGGTGCATATAGAAATGGAAATCATTAGATATTCAGCGGCTTGACCTTTCAGGGGGACATTTGGCCATATGGCAGAAATCAAAGATGCACGTGTCCCACTTTTTAAAAGCTTCTTCTCAAGGTCTTTTACTCAGGTCCACATGAACCGTTAGGATAATGCTTGTGCTCCAAATTGCAAGATCTTACGCTACCCTAACCTCAGTTCTTGCCTCAGGTTTGGGAAAACCAGCTTTACATGTATCCTGTCCACTGCAACGTTTTTCAGGCATTGTCACACCAGGAGCCAAACAGCCACTCACAACAGGCTTATACACAATCTGTGATCCTCCTGATAGGCTCAGTCACAAGGTTATGTGAAGAGGATAACACGCATATTTACCTTGTGCATACAGCCTCAACATGGGTCAACATGATCCCTGAAAACTCCAGGTCAGTTTGCACATTCCAAGTTTGTACACACATAGTAAATATACATGTTGCCCATTGTTCATACAACATGGTAACCATGCATATTGAAAGGACCCGGCTAGTGGGTTCCTGGCATGTGTTATTGTAACACCTGAAAAGCCCTAATGTTAACTATCATTTCCTTCACTGAACAAAAGTCATCCTGCATAGTGCTGAAGGAAACTCCAGAAACACTGGCTCCTCTGTCCCTTCCTGTCGGGGACTTTGCATGGCTCCACACCTCAGAAGTACCTCTCATTGCCAGAAGCATCCAATGGTTCCTTCTTATTTTTTTGAAAAAGGAGGTGCTATGCTGTTCCTTTCTCAACTCCTAGGATCCTGAGGAGAAGGGACGCTGCCAAGCATAACATGTTATTTTTACTATGGGTCACTTAAAGATAGCTGTAATGGTGGCTAACTTAGGCTTCAGTTTCACAGTGCACCTGGTAGAAGTGGTGGACCCAAGTGTCAGCATGTCAAGGCAACATTTTTGCATTACCACTTGAAGGTTCTGTTTGGGGGGAACAACTCACCTAGGTATGAACAACAAAACAGAAAGTCCTGACTATCAATTCCCAGCCATAGTGGTGAGAATGAAAAGGAATTAAAAGAAGAGATGCACCTGAAGCAGCTTGAGATTTGGAGGAACCATTCATTGGCAAGTCTTTGGCTACAATGATTCACTCCTCTTGAGACATTATTAATAAGGTTTCACTATAAGAAGATGCTCCAGAAACCTGGGATTTCTCAATAACATGGGCACAGAAGAATGAGAAACAGTGGGGATGATACAGAAAGGCAGTCCAAAACATTCTGGATGCTGAAGGTGGAAATTCAAATTGCAAAAAATAGCAAAAATAGCACATCTACAAATTCTCCAGTACAAACCTCATTGAAAGGAAATAGTTGACAAATACCCTAGCAGATATCTTTAATAAGGCATGTGCCAGAGAATTTCCCTGACAGAGTGGTCATCCAGTGTCTAAGAGGCCTTCTTTCTCACTCTGCCACCCTCCATTGGTGGCTCAGATCTGTTGCCCCACCTTGCCTGACAGAAGGATCACCCTTGGGAAGAACCACCAGCAACCCTTTCAAGTTTTCACAAGGGCAGAAGAACTGGATTATGGCATGGAAAGAGATTAGATGAAAATGTGCCTAGTCAGTGAAGAGACAGCAAGAGAGATGTTGAAAGTCTTAAGAATGGATGGATATTTAGGAGGAGACACTGTCAAGGAACAAACTCTGGTGGAACATGGATGTCCAACCTTCAGGCCTCTTTGCTGTGCCTTTCCCTCTGTAACCAGACTTAATTTTTATCCAGTGAATAGTCCAAGCACACAATCCAGCAGGGAGCAGTCCTGCACAAGCCCTTTTAAAATGGATGAGGGTTTGAAATGACCATGCAGGACAAAATTCTTACTGGATCCAGCCCCGCCTCAGCTCTTCTGTCTCCATGCAAACACAATGGGGGGGAGAAAATTCTGTTTAAAATACAGTGTCTAAAAACATCAAACTGATGTCAAGATGGATCTACAGTTTTAAAAACACAGACTTCTTCTTTGTGCTATACAATTAACAATGCCCCAAATTTAAAACTGTACAATTCCACTCTGTCCAGCCCCAGAAGCTACTGAGGTTCTTTGATCCCTGAGATGTTTGAGAATACCTGAGAATACATTGCAGTAATGTCCTTTTTTCTTTTTTTCTTCCTTTTTTAACTCTTAAAGATTAACATATACAAAAATACAAAACAGAATATTTATATTTTTAAAAAATCCAACAAATATGGACGATAAAGAAAAACGATCCCACAGATACGTCATTCGCACACATCGTAGTGCAGGTTTTATATCACGTTGGCTTCAGAGCAGGTAGGGATGCCCTCCCGTGTCTTGCACGGCAAGTCCAGCTGTCCGCAGGAGCAAAATAAATTAAAGGCAGAGGTGGGGGAAGCAGGTAAAAGATGGGAGCAGCAGCTTTTTTTACTTAATGGGTTAGAATTTAAACACAATACCAGGAAAGACTCAAAACTCACAGCCCTTGTGCTTAAAATTGGTATTGTGGGCTGTGCAGACTGGAGACTTCTGGGAAACAAACAATGCCAAAGATAAGCTGAATTGGGCAGTAGACATTTGCCTGCTTGTTTTTAAATTATCACCTCAGAGGAAAGGGCAACACTAAAGACTAGGACAGTCTAGGGACACATCCTCAGGTCTGCTTGGGCAGTAAGCTCAGGCCTCAAAGCCTGTTAAAGAAGTGGTGACTGGCCTGATGCAATAATGAGTTTCTGAAAGACTATTTTCTCAGCATACACTCCAAAAAGCAACCAGCATTTCCTCAAAAGCCTCAGACCTAACATGGGCAAGATGAAGCCCAGTTCAGGTACAGGAGGAAGAGAGTTTTCATGGCCACTCTTGGGACAGGGTTGCCAACTCTGGGTTGGAAAATACCTCCACCCTCCAAAGCAGCCATTTTCTCCAGGGGAACTGATCTCTGTCATCTGGAGATCAAGTCTAATTCCCGGACAACTCCAAGCCCCAGCTGGAAGCTAGCAAACCTACACTTGGGTAGAAAATGATGAGTCCCAATATGGCTTGTGGTCCCTAGAAATGTGAACTTTTAGATAGGGTCCCAGTGGTTGGATCCCCCAAACCCTTTAATTCCTCAGGGCCTGAAATTTCATAAAGCCTTCCCAACTGTTTGAATGGGTCAAAAAGAGTATTAACATTAAAAAAAAATCCTTCCCCCGCCAGCCTCCCAAACCAAATGTGGCTTTGCATATTTCCTTTTGAAATGTAGCCCTAAAGAGCAGGATGGTCCAAATTTGTTCAGCTTTGGCTTTCGTTCTTGGAACAGTCTTTGGGTTGGTGAAGAAAGCAAAGGTGCCACCACCTCCCTCTTTCTTGGCTCTGAACATTTTCTGAAGCAGAAAACAGGTTGTGGACCAACATAATAGTTTTGTCTGGACTTCCTGACCTTTTCCCCTTTGTGGCAAACTCTTAAGAGATTCAAAAGCTGCTGCCCCCTTGTCTGGTACCTGCCCCCACAAAACCTGGAGACAGAAGCTGTTCACTGCTCCCCCTTCTTTGCTGACTTGATGCCCTGAAGCCCCAGTGATCCAGTAGCTCCAACTGATTTCCCAGCATCATTCCCTGGTTTCAGGAAGAAGGGGTGAGCTGTGCATATCTTCATCCTCCCGAAAGTAGGCAGGCTTTCCCTGAGAACTGGGTGATTGCTGTATTTTGACAGGGCAGTTGGCAACCATGTGAGTGATGCTCTGGCAGAAGTGGCATTTCTTTGGCTGAGGTGGAAGCTTGCATTCTTTGGCATGATGATCCAGACCACCACAGTTGTAACATCTAGAAGGGCAACAACAGAAGCGGAAAAAGTTAAGAGTACAAGAACCCTGTAACCATCTCTTTTCTAAAACACAAAGGGGGGGAAATCACAATAAATTGTGAAACAAAAATTCATTTTGTGTTTCAGATTGTTATATACATACATACATACTTCTATTGATTTATGATTGTGATTTAGAATACTGATGTCTGTTTGGATGTGGTTGTAATGATCCTATATTTCAATTAAACAGTATTTTCTGGCATAGGTGAAATTTGTCTTTTTGTCTCTAGAGAGTTTTTCCAGTTTTCTGCCAGTTGATTCTTCCTCATTTTTGTTTAATGATGATTTACAAGGAGCAGGTCCTGTGGGCTAATAGCACTCTCTATATGGAACCTCCTGCCTAAACTGCTAGTTTCCTCTTCTCAAAGGCGTAATCAATTGTTCAGGAGGGCCTCTGAATAGCCCTCTAAGAACTCTCCCTGTGTCAACCAACTAAACAGCTTGGGACCAGGAGACTTGAAGGACCCTGTTCTCCCATATTAATCAGCCCTTCAGTTAAAATTGGCATTTGATTTGATTTCAAATCAAGCAGAAGGTCAGACACAGAAGGTCTCTGTGTTGGCATCTCAGCTGATGAATATTCCCCCCTACCCTCACTAGTTTGTTTGCACCTAGTTTTTAAAGTTTTATTTGCCCAGATTTTTGGATGATTCCATGGTGTGTCTATGGTGTTTTTGCCCTTTGTATTCAGATAGTCTGAATAATAGCTATTGAATTTAGTTTAATGGATGCTTGCTTTTTCCTGCTGGTAAAGCAGCATTTAGTCATTTCAACCTACTGTTGGCTTAAGTGTTTTTTAGCATGACTTTCTGCTACTGGTTAACAATTCATTCTTAATTTTATTACCTAGTTGGGTTTAATTTTTTTGTGTATGTGCACCATATGCCGCTTTGGATACTTGTTTTGGAGATTTTATCTTAATGCAAGTAAATTGATTGATAAAGCAAATCTGGGAGCAGCTCATGCGTGCATGCAGAAATGCAGTTTTCTCCCCATTCTAGAAGCTTGTAAAAATCAACTGAATGCTTTTATAGTAAGTAGAAAGTACATAGCTACACCACCAGAGGGCAACTGTACTCTTCCACCATACTGTGAACTGTTTAAAACAGGAGAGATCCTGCCTATTAGAATCTGCTAAAGAAAGGCAAAATCTGAACTCGTTTACTCTCTTGCACCAGGGCCCTCTCCTTGTGAGGAAGGATCACAGTCCAAGAACAGAGTGCAGGTTTACATGCACAAGTCCCAAGCTGAATTCCCTGACATATGCAAGGAAATGATTTTGGATAGCAAATTTGGCTAATGATCATAGACAGCCACTGGTAGTCAGAGGAGACAATACTATACTAGGTTGGACCAGTGTGTCACTCTGCTGACGGCATACATCTCTCTGAGACACACGGCTGTTGGAAGAGTCTCTTCTGAGCAACACAATCTAGCTGCACAAAGGGTTTTTGTTTTGTTTTTGCTAGATAAAAGCTACCAACCAGCCCTGCAGCTCCACTCTGCAGACACATGGCTCACCGAATGGACGTATTGGCCCATGCTATTCAGCCCCCGGGGTGTTTCTGACCTCTGACCTTTTACTCTTGAGTTTTGGGGTCTTTTCCTGGAAATTTGCCTCTGCCACTTATTTTATAAAAGGGAGAGGGAAGCCTCTTATGCAAAGGAAGAGCCACTGACCAATGGCCACCCGGAGGAGGGAGCTGTGGCAAACCTTGCAGTATGATAACCAAACTGAAGCAGAGTCAGTAATCTCTGGTCTAAGAGTAAGAAGCCAGGGGACACTCTTCCCACCTGGGAGCTTGTAGGTTCTAACTACAGAACTGCCAGGGTTCTGTTTGTGCCTGTGTGTGAATTTCATCAGCCCAGCTAGAAATGTCAACTGTAGTACTGGATGCCACATCTTCAGAATCTTCTTACTTAGCCAGCAGTCCAGCCTGAAATCAAAGATGGTGCAATGTATCCTATCATTTCAGCATACTGCCATATCTTCTGCACATGTGAACCAGGCCTAAATCTCTTCCCTAGGTTTGCCCGGCCCTTACCTCATGTCAGCGGGAAGTGGGAGGGAGCTTTCGGGGAGTGGGGGGGCGGGGCAATGTTGCCACATGTGACGTCCCCAATGTGATGATGATATGCGGCGATGCTCTGGTTTTTGGGCAAACTATATGGTAAACCTGGGCTCAAACCATAGAGTTTTGCCCAAAAACCATAGCACCGCTGTGTGATGTTCCTAACGTGACATCATCACGACAAGGACACCGCTGGTGGGGGCTTCCCCTCCTGCTGGCCAGCGACAGGCAGGAGCCCACAAAATCAGGGGATCCTCCACTCCTACCTGGGGACTGGCAATCCTACTCTTCCCTGACAAAGGAGGAGTCTTACCCACAATGGGCTTGTGCAGTAATTCCCAGTGCGGTGCGGAGCCATGGAGCCCACCAGTGTGTTTCCTAGCACCCACTGGCTTCTCCCACAAAGCATCTCAAAAAGGGGGGGAAAAAACACCCCAAGGGTGCCTGCAAGGAGCTTCAGAAGAACCTGGGTAGCACACTTAGTGTGTTCAGGGAACACTTACTCAGAAACAGCTGCCTCCATCGTAGGATTTTGTGAATGCTTATCTTGTGAATGCTTTCAATGTTTTGTGATTGGATTTAGTCGCCACAGCAATCATTTTGTGATTGATCTCTCCCACTCCATAGAAGCCATTTTCTTGTGACACTCAATCTGTTCCCAAAATTCCAAAAGTGCCTTACAGGCTCTATGAGGCTGGGGGCTTCTGGCATAATGCAGGTGATTCTCCACCTAAAAAAACATGATTCAGCTGTCTCCTCTTCCTACTTAGTAACTAGCTGGCTAAAGTCTCACCTGTCTCCTTTTGACCGGCGTTTCTGGAGGTTCTTGCCCTTCGGCCTCCTCTCACTGCCAATACAGAACACTCCCCCTGGACCAGTCACTCGGATGGACTCCAAACCCTTGGAAGATTTCTTGAAGGTGAACTCAACAGCTTCTCCTTCCTTCAGGCTGCGAAAACCTTCCATGTGCAGCTTGCTCTGGGGGCCAGAAAATAAGAGGGGAGGTTAACTGTAGCAGAAGTTATGAAAGAAGACAGAAAGGTGGGGTTGGGGGAAGCAACACAGTCTTACCAGGACAAAGAGGGCAACTTCCAATGGTTATCTATGGGGCCACCAGAGAGGAAAAAAGGAAGTAGCCAGACACCCCTGCATCAAGCCCAGAGTCAACTCTAATGATAGAAGTGGCTAATATTTGCTCTTAGAAGCTGGAAGACCCTCAGGATTGCAGAGTGGATACTGAAGCAATATCTGTTTGCCGGCACATTATTACTGTTGTGCATTTGGTGGGGGGGATTTTGTAAGCTGCCTTGAAGTCAATATATAGCAAACGAGGGGGCTCTTGGGAACGTCTCCACAAGCTACATAAGATCTGGGCTGAGCTTGTGTTTCTCTTCTTGCTACAGGTATTTAAGCCTATGCATGGTCAGAGGCATAAGTTTTTTGATAACTGCCTGAAGGTCTCTTAGTCCATGGCTTGCACTGTTACTTAGAGAGATGATAATGTTTATTGTTTATAGCCAAATGTTGTTACAATCAATCACAAAGAGCATAAAAGATAAATCATAAATAACATTAAAATAACCAGATCTGAAAGTGCTTATCACGTTAAAACTTTTCACAGTTCAGATACTATTTCAGCCTGTCCTTTCTTGGCTGCCAAGGCTAATGACGACACTCAAGTGAAGAAAAATCAGCTTCTCTGCCTCCAAAGGAAGGGTTTAAGTCCTTCAAGAGCATTGCGAGAAATTTAATTCTAGGCTCTGTATAAAGGGGGCCAGACAGAACATAATGTGGCAGATCCTCCCAAACTGGAGCTCCACAAATGCACTCTCTTTCTGGGAGCAGTGACCAGCATGACCCAGTCCAGTGGATCCAGAACTAGTCCCAGCTGTTGTTTATTTTTACTGCTGTAAGATCTTTGGGTCCCCATTGGGACCCTAATTAGCTATATAAATAAATACATGGTGGGAAAGCAAGGCAGAGTAAAAAAAATGTTGATAGAAGACAGAGTCATGCTTTTTCCTGGATTCTGCAATGGAAGCATGACAGCCATACTTTTGAACCCTGAGACAAGAATAAGATGTGGCATTTCAGTGGCATACCACACATGCATAAGAACCCAAGTGCCTGCAATAACCTCAAATGAGTCTGAAACACATTATATTTCACTGTCCACAGCAAGCAAGTGCACTTTTAAAGAAGGAATTTTGGAGCCAGGAAAGGGTCATGGGCTGGGGGCGGGGGGGAACCAGCCTTCTCATGCCCTTTACTGAAGTTTTGCTTATGGGTTATACAAGCTAAACTTGATTTGAGAGGCACCCATAATGTGCCTCTAACTGGGAATTCAAATTACCATTTTTGTAGATTCCCCTGCCTTGTAAAAGGGTTCTCTTGCAAGAAATGTCAAAGAAATTTTACTGCCTAATGCAGAATATCCCAATTGCCCCCACTGCTGAATCACAGGGCCACGATAAAACTCTGAAAAACATGACATTAAAAAAAATCAATGCATGCCTATGAGTGAAGTGGAGATTCTATTCTGCCAGAGATACAGAACGGCGGTGGGAAAATACAGCTGGTCACAGAGACCTCATCCACGGTCCTGATTCCACAAACATGTTTCTTGAAGCTTTATGGTTTTGGTTGTGAAAGATTGTTTTTTAATTGCTGTTTAAATTCCCTGTGTCCCAACATGGTTTAGATTGACACCATCAAGGCTCTTACAGGAGAGTGAATATCTTGCATAACATACAGAGTATTTACATAGAGACCCTGCCTTTCTTTTTCCTGGTACAATTCCAAACAGCAGAAATGAGAGCACAGTTTTGCTCAGCTACAAAATCCAAAGGGAACCTGCAGCGTATGGAGAGTGGAGCCCATCTCAATGGAGTGCCTGTTGTAGGATCCTCTGGGCTGGTTTGTGTGCGAATGTAAAGCTGCCTTTATAGATTCCTCCCATATTGGTCCATCTAGCTAAATACTCTTTTCCTTGACTGGCAGTGGCTCCAAAGGGTATTTTTGGCAGAGGTGCCTTGCTGCCCCAGATACTTTTTTAAAGAGAATGTCAGGGAAAGAATTCTCAACCTTCAGCATTGCAAAGCATCAACTATAGCTCCCTCCTATCATGGAATACTAAGAAACAACTCTCAGTGAGCCATCCCTGATGAAAACTATGGGAAGAACTCTCATATTATTCAACATCATCTTAAATGCAATACTTTGTAGCCAAGTTAATCCACACATACAATGAGAGATCAAGCAATGGAAATATATGCCAGAACCCCTTAACTCTGTTATACACACCCATGTGGTGGTGGTTGTGGGGGAAGTTGTCCCAAGAGACTATTGAACCGGAACACATTTGCAGATCTGACAGTTTCATCAGGCCTTAATCATGAAAATTATAAACAGTAATTACACATTGTCATGCAAATCCTTCCTCAGCTAGAGATGTGGGGGGGGGCAGGGGAGAGATCCCCACCCAAATCTCCACCCCTGGAATTGTTTTTCAGTCTTTTCAAAGGAAAAATTGCAAAATTTGGGAGAGCACTGGGGGAAAACCTCCAATGAAATATTCTTTTTCTTTTTTTGAATGTGTGAAGTTTGATGGTGTAGTATAGAGTGTCAACGTTTGTATCTCTTGCTTTAGCATTGGATGTATTTTCAATTTTTGCTTGCAGAAAACTAAGGCATTTATAACCTCAATACATACAATTTTATGCTATCTGATTTATAAATGTTGCATTTTATGATGTTAAAAGCAGCAAAAGAGGCTTAGGTTTGATATGAAAGTATTGCAGAAATCAAAATTGCCTTTTTTTGTGAAAAAATGCTTTTTCCCTTTGTCTTCAAAATTTGCAGTTCTCTAGCTCCAGCTAACAATGATTGGGAATGTATTGTAATTCAGTCTTGGACTTCAGCTGACCAATGCATTTCTGATGTCTCTTAAAACAGAATGTACTCACCCTTCTTTATATATCTCATCTCCCAAAACAAGTGTCTTCCCCATACTGGACCCATATTAAATCACACACACACCTTTACTGTCTTCTGTATGCATCAGATCAATGAGGTTCTTGCCCCAAACAGATTGTCATGTCATAACAAATTGGTTTTATCTTTCAGGTACCACAAGATTCCCTGCTGCCAATAAGCCACTAACAGACACTCTTCCGGAACTCAAGAGAAAGTGATTCAAGATTCTGTTATAGAGTGCATTTACACAACACTAGCAGAACAGCATGCACACGCACACGCACTTTAACTAATTAAAACTCAGTAGGCTTCATTGAACATCCCCATTGAACAACCCTATCTGTAACATCTGCGGAGTGTCCAGATCAGGTCTCTAAGGGCCATTCCCTAACACTTCCTCCAATCAATTTCTAAGCGGTAAAAATAGATCAATGAATTTTTGCTGCTGTAGGGCATTCAGTCCATGAGAGTGACCTAGCCTGCCCTTTTATTCTTTATTCTTTTCTTCCTTAGTTCCACAACAGTTTCACCTATGCTGTTCACACAGTAATTTTGCAAAAAAGAAAAACATGCAGGCCAAAAAAAATAATCCAAATTGTATCTAAACTTTGTTACCTATACAACTCAAAAATTAGGGCATAAATTAACATTTAAACCTCTCTCTATGATCATTGCAACTCTGCTCTCAGGAAACCTTTTCCTTTCCTTACAACAGAGCAGAAGCCTTCAGCTACTCAAACTGCACACAACACAAACATATTTGAAAAGCTCCAATCCTTTTTTGGAAAGGATTATACCTTACTGTCAATGTTCGGCTGGTCTCCTGATGGTTGCCCTTGGGCCACCACCATGTAGGCCCGGAGGCACCTTCCCTAGCACTGGCACACCAGGTAATGAAGGGGTGAGAAGGGCCAGCAACTGGGAGATAAGGAGAGGGAGTCACCTCAGACACAAAATGAGCAGCAAGGAAAGGGTCCCTACCCCCGCTCAGTCACCTTCCGAACACCCTCTTCTCTGGTCCTCTCTTGGTCCGCTGCCACTGCTCTGCTCCTCCTCATTGGCTGGCTCCCCTCTCCTTATATCCTCCCAGTCTAGGCTTGCCAAGCCCCCGATTTTGACCCCCCCTTACCCGCTTTTTGGAAATCCGGCACCGGGGGACAAAATGGCGGCCGGAAGAGTGACGCTCTGGCATTTTAGTCCTCCAGATCTCTATGGTTATGAAAGCCATAGAGACGAGGGCTAGAGCGTCAGTTCCACTTCTCTCTAGTGTGCGCTGCTGAGTGATTTTCCTCCTGCCAGTCCTGCCCCTGTTGTTTGCAGCAGGAGCAGCCTGAGCCTTCTCAGAGCCCAGAAGAGTCGAGGGTTCAGGAAAGTAAGGTTTGGGCTGGCCCACGGCTCTGCCTCATGGTCCTGTTTGTTTTTCCTTCCGTTTTTAAAGCTCAGGCAGTCATTTCAGAGCTCCGTTCCACCACCACCCCGCCTAAAAGTGGGAAGGAGCAAAGGGAGGCTTGCAGTGGCTGCCTGCTCTTTACAGCTAGCAGCCCCGCAGTCCAGGTCCACCTGCCAGCTGCTCATTTTAAAAGCACAGGCAGTCATTTCAGAGCTCTGTTTTGCCCCCCCCCCTCCCCAAAAGCAGGAAGGAGTGAAAGGGAGGCTTTTAAGTGCTTCTTTCTGTCTTCCTTCCTATCATTTTTCTGCCTGTCTTTCCATCTTCCTTCTTTCCTTCCTTTCATTTTCATTTCTCTCTTTCACTCCTCTCTTCCCATATTTTTTCTACCTTTCTCTTTTTCTCTCTTTCTCTCTCTGTTTTTCTGTCTTCCTCTCTTTTTCTTACTTTGTCTTTTTTCTCTTTCTCTCTGTGTTTCTGTCTTGCTTGCTTTCTCTCTCTCTCTCTCTCTTTCTCTCTCAGTCCATTTTTTGTTTCTTTTGGTGCAAAATGCCTTCAGCTCACACATAGAATGCCACTTCTGTCACCTCTTCCAGATGATTCCTTAAAGTCCATCTTTTCTATGGTTTGGAACAACTGCCTGATCCCCATTTTCTGCTGAAATTGATCACTGCTACTGAATACTAAACTCCCTATTTATCCTTTCTAACTTTGTCTGGTCAGTCTTTCTTTCTTAAGGGAAGAGAGAGTATATTTGAATAGTTTCTATAATTAATTTAAAAAAAACAAAGTCTGTCTGCTCACAATTTTAAAACTAGTTCCATAGCCAACACGTGGTAACCCTGTAGGGTTTTCAAGGCAAGAGACATTCAAAGTTGGTTTACCATTGCCTGCTTCTGCATAGCGACTCTGGGCTTCCTTTATGGTCTCCCATCCAACTACAGACCAGAGCTGACCCTGATTAGCTTCCAAAATCTGATGAGCTCAGACTAACCTGAGCCATCTGAGTCCATGACATGGTGTTATGTAGGCAGGGCTACTGTGTGGGTGCCTCCCAGGCTGTCATCTCCAACCTGTTCTTAGGAGCCACAATCATTAGGGAAGAGCCACATGACAGAAGTGTAGTTTGGTGCAGTGTGCTGGAAGCGAACATCATCAGAAAGGGTGGAGCTTGAGAAGTGACATTACCTGCCATTTGACCTGGAAGTGACATCACAGGAAGTGACATCACAAAAGTCTCCCAGCTCCGCCCCCAAAGTCTCCTGGCTCCACCCCCAAAGTCCTCAGATATTTCCAAAGTTGGACTTGGCAACCCTATCCCAGCCTGCTAGACCCTCCCCTCTCCCCGTGGCTGTACCCTCCCCCCAGCTGGCCCTGCCTCCCTTCAAAAGCGGAGACGCTGAGGCCTGCTCACCTCTGGTCCAACATGGGGCCTGACGCTGCCTCCACGCCAACCCGCCCACTGCCGGCACCTCTGCCCTGCTGCCCCCA
The DNA here is from genome assembly GCA_029375565.1 of Gekko gecko. Classification (NCBI taxonomy): domain Eukaryota; kingdom Metazoa; phylum Chordata; class Lepidosauria; order Squamata; family Gekkonidae; genus Gekko; species Gekko gecko. The sequence goes on along the minus strand of JAPDNY010000005.1, from coordinate 206,922,027 downwards.
GGCTCCCCTGACTGACTGTAGGCACTCTCCCCAATCCAGATAAGACTGAGGGTACTGGTGGTCCATAACAAAGCTACTCATAGATTGTGGAGTCAACCTGTCCTGGAAGGGGTTGCATTCCCCAGAAGGAACCGGTCTATAACTTAAGGGTACTGCTGGATCCTGACCCATGTTCAGAGGCTCAGGTCTCTTTAGTCAGCTTCAGAAATTTCAAGTGGTTCAAAACATTGCTGTGCGCTGGATACAGGGATAATATTGCCCCTGTGCTGAAAGACTGGTAGTAGCAGCCCTTCTGTTTCCAGGCTGCTGTGTTCATCATTAAAGCTAGGAATGGGCATGAACCGCAAATTGCTGTTCATTTCGGCTTGTGGCCAAGCCATGAACCAAACATGAACTAATATTAACTGGAAGGTTGGGTCGTAACAGTTCATGACCCCTGCTTTCTGCTCCCTGCCACTTTTGAACAGGGAGCCACTTTTGGCAGGGAGCAGAAAGCAGGGGGGGTTAAATGGCCCAAGCCATTTAAACGCTTGCTTTCTGCTCTTCACGAAGTGCCATGAATTGCCTTAAAATTCATGGAAGTTCGTGGCAGCTCTTCAGTTTGCAAACTTCGTTTCATGAACCACAAAACAGCCAAAAAGTCTCATGAACCTACATTCGTCAGCTGGTTTGTGCCCATCCCTAATTAAAGCCCTAAATAGTTACAAGTACTTGTAGGTCCAGCTCTACCTTTTTAATCCACCCTACCACTTCAGATCTTTTCCTGAAGCCCTGCTCTCAGTGCCCCTTCCTGCAGAGGTAAGATGGATGGTAACCAGAGACAGGGCTTTTTCAGTGGTGGCTTCTCACCTTTGGAATGCACCTGTCTAAGGGCTCACTTGGCAAGTTTGATTTTGTTTTACTGTTTTAGTTGTAAACTGCTTCAGATAGGTCTCTGAAAAAGTGATTAATTAATTGATTTGATTTATTAGACTTCTATCCCGCCCTCCCGGCCAAAGCCAGCTCAGGGTGGCTTACAATACACATAAAATAGAATTAAGAACAACATGTAACAATTAAACAATGCTAGAACTATAATATAATAAAGTACTAGTAGCTTTCACTTTGTAAGTTCTCAGCGGTAGTTGTTACACAGTTCGCACTCAGCCCTCTAGTCTTCTTAGGTTGTCTTAGGCGGCTGGCTCAGACTATATTTACAGATCCCGGGGGAGGGACAGGGCTCTCCCATCCCAGCTGTCAGTTGTTAATGGTGGCAGTGGCTACAAAAGCCTGGCAGGAGAGCTCTGTTTTACAGGCCCTGCGGATCTGTAAAAGGTCCTGCAGGGCCCTGATCTCTTCTGGGAGCTCATTCCACCACAGTGGAGCTGCCACCGAGAAAGTCCTGGCCCTGATTGTTACTAGTCTGGCCTCCTTGAGGCTCAGAAGTTCCAGCTGGTTCTGAACCCCTGATTACAGTGCTCTCTGGGTATATGTGGGGAAAGGAGGCCCCTCGGGTATATAGGTCCCTGGCCATAAAAGGCTTTAAAGGTGAGAACAGCACCTTGAATGAATCCTGTAGGCAGCCAGTGCAATGCCTTTAGCACAGGCTGGATGTGCTCCCGAATAGGGAGTCTCATCAATAGCCTGGCCGTGGTATTTTGCACCAGCTGAAGCTTCCAGATTTGAGACAAGGGCAGCCCCATGTAGAGGGCATTACAGTAATCTAATCTCGAGGTGACCACTGCATGGATCACTGTTGCCAAATCGTTGCATTCAAAAAGGAAACCAACTGCCTGATCAACCATAGATGGTAAAAGGCTGATTTGTCAGTGGCTGCTACCTGGGCCTCCATTGTCAAGGAGGTGTCTAGGAGCACTCCCAAACTCCTAACCTCCAGCACTGGCACCAATGGCGCCCCATCGACATATTTATTTATTTATTTATATTTATGTTCTTTGTAGTCCATCTTTCTCACAGACTCATGTTGGATTACATACTATAAATCAATGTAGTCAACAGGATGGGATTTACAATAAGCAGTGTAATATCATTAGGACTGCAGAAATCTGAAATCAAACAGAAATCTAAAACAAAACTGAAGCAAAGCATATTTTTTTCTAAATAATTAGAATGAAACTCACCTAGGAACTGACTCACCTAGGAAGGAGCTGCCATGATTGTACCAAGCGTCATTTACAGTTTGGCAGATCTGAATTCGTCTAGGGCTTATGCACATATTACAGTCAACTGCAATGCAGTCCCTAAGTAGAGTTACACTCTTTTCAGTCCACAGACTTCTGTGTAGTTCTTAGCATTGTTCTGACACTGTTGCCATTATTCCAATCAAGTTTGCACACACACAAAAAAGCTTCCTAGGTTTCTGCCCCTTGTGATTCAGTTTTCAAAACTATGCAATCTGACCAAAACAGATATATATAACTCTGTATATAACTGGGAACATTCATTATGGAGTGCAGTTCTTAGCAAGATCATCTTCCAAGTATAGGAAGAAAGTCCTCACATACCATAAACGTAGCATATCTATTTGTTTTCAGATACAATATAAACTTTTTTGGACTACCTGGTTGGTGTAACTGCACAGGCTTTCAAGTTACAGTAGGGTTGTCAGCCTCCAGGTGGGGCCAGGAAATCTCCTGCTTTTACAACTAATCTCCAGCTGACAAAGAGCAGTTCCCCTGGAGAAAATGGCTGTTTTGAAGGGCGGAATCTATGGCATTATACCCCATTGAAGTCCCTCCCTCCCCAAACTCCTCCATCTCCCAGATCCACCCCCAAAGTCTCCAGGTATTTTCCAACCCAGACCTGGCAACCCTATCATCATCATCATCATCATCATCATCATCATCATCATCATCATCATCATCATCAATGTGGATGAAAAAAAATCACCACCATATTTCAAAGCCAGCATGGTCTAGTGGTTAGAGTGTTGGGCTAGGATCTATGAGACTCAGGTTCAAATCCCCACTCTGACTTGGAAACTTGCTGCATGATCTTGGGCCAGTCACACACTCTCAGTCCAACATAATGTTGTTGTGAGACAAAATGGAGAAAGGAAGAAGAAGAAGAGAAGAGATTGGATTTATACCCCGCCCTTCACTCGGAGTCTCAGAGCGGCTTACAAACTCCTTTCCCTTCCCCTCCCCACAACAGACACCCTGTGAGGTAGGTGGGGCTGAGAGAACTCTGACACAAACAGTTCTTTTTCAAGAACAGTTGTGCCAGAGCTTGTGACTGACCCAAGGTCACATCAGCAGGTGCAAGTGGAGGAGTGGGGAATCAAAACGGATCTCCTAGATTAGAGCCCGCACACTTAACCACTACACCAAACTGCCTGCTTTTGGTCTCCACTGAGGTGAAAAGTGGGGTGTAAATGAAATTCTGCTGGACTAGATTCTGCAAGAGAATTTCTACTGATAGAGGGAGAGTGAACTTTGTAAACTTCCTTCTCTCGTGGCAGATCGCTGACCCCCTACTCATGCTATTCCTTTTTTTAAAAAAAACTGTCCCTAAGGACAGATTTTTATTTTATTTTCCAACAATACAATACAACAATACACTACAATACATTACACACGTAACACAACACAAAACACAAACGTATACGGGGGTAATCTCTAAATCTTGTCCTTCATCTTCAGTATGCCATATCTATTATTATTTCTATTAACCTTTTTCTTTTATGTAAGTATCTTTAAAATCACTCCATCTATTCAGGTTTTCCTAACCAATATACAGATGCTTTTAACTCTGACCCCTCCTATTCGTTTAAATTGTACCACTCATAAAATCGAGACCAAGTGTTCTGAAAGGTGGATTCTGTGTGTCCTTTCATAGTCAAAGTCAGCTTATCCATCTCTGTCGCCTCCAAAATCTTGGCAATATATTCTTGTTTTGATGGTGTTTGGGTAGTCCTCCAATATTTTGCATATAGGATCCTGGCTGCAGTAGTCAAGTATATTATTAAATAGCGGTCATCTCTGTTCACCTCCTTGGGTAGTATACCTAAAAGCAGTAACTCTGGTTTAAATGGAATTGCACTACCTAGAATTTTCTGTATCAGCCTATGTACCCATATCTAGTATTTTTTACTAACTTCACAAGTCCACCACATATGATAAAACAACTCCGTTTCATTTTCATACTTCCAACACTTGTTAGCACATTTATCATCATATTTCACAATTCTCTCGGGTGTTACATACCACCTATAAAACATCTTGTACATATTTTCTCTATAAGATACAGCTTTAGTTATTTTCACATTTTTACTCCATATTTGTTCCCATTGTTCAAGTTCAATGCTATAGCCTAAGTTCTGGGCCCACTGAATCATATTATTTTAACAATTTCATCTGCCATCATTTAAGAGCATTATGTACACTTTCTTCATAAATTTCTCCTCTGGTGCACTCAGAATCTTTTCTATCTCTGTAAGGTTCTTATTGAACCCAATCTTCTTATCCTTAGCGCATCTAGATTCTATCTGTGCTCTCTGCCACCATGATAGATCTTCTTCCAGTTTAAACTCATTCTTTGAGTCCAATATGTCCATATACCTCTTTGGCGGGTCCTCATCATATAATCTAGGTAGAGTAAATGCCTCCAACGGTGCAATCAGTTTAGAAATCTTTGTAAACCACCTTTTTTGTATAACCTCCCACATTTTCATTAATGATGCCCGTAACCAATGTTGTTTGAAATATTAAGCACAGAGGCCTTTGCATACCACAGAAACGCATGCCAACCCATCATTAAATCATGACCTTCTAAACTTAATATCCTCCTATCCTCCAACATAATCCACTCTCTAATCCAGGCTAGTGCCGCTGCTCTATAATATAATGTCCAAATCGATAGCCCAAATCCACCTCTTTCTTTTAGATCCTTCAACCTTCAACCTAATTCTTGGCCGTTTTCCTTGCCAAATAAACTTTGAGATGGTCTAGTCCAATTCTTTAAGCATCCTAGAATTCTGCAGTATCGGGATTGTCTGGAATAAAAAAATCCGTCTTGGTAGAATGTTCATTTTAACAAGGGCTATTCGCTCCATCAGTGATATTTGTAGATCATTCCACCTTTTTAGATCTTGCTTTGTCGCTTTCAATAGCTCTTTATAATTGTTTTCTTGTAACGCACTGCATTTATTTGTTAAATTAATTCCCAAATATTTTACTTTATCACATAACTGATAACCCAAGGCTGCTTGTAACATATCTTTCTGTTCCATCCTCATGTTCTTAAGTCATAATTTTTGTCTTATTTATATTAATCCTCAGCCCTGCCACCTGGCCATATTCCGAAAGAACCTTATTTGAATCAGCAATTGAGAAGAGTGGATCCTCAAATATAAATACAAGATCATCTGCAAAAGCTAGAAGTTTATATTCTTCTCCACTCACCTTCAGCCCCCTAATCTTTTTACTATGTCTTATCACTTCATTTAGTATCTCCAATGCAAAAATATACAATAGTGGTGACAAAGGGCAACCTTGTCTTGTTCCTTTTTGTATTTTTTCAAAATTTTCCGTGCTGTCACCATTAATCATAACCAAGGCAGTTTGTCTCATATATATAGCTTGTATCATCTGGATAAACTCTGTTCCTGCCTCGGCTTTCCTGAAGGTTTTCTTTACAAAGAGCCAATTCAGATTATCAAAGGCCTTCTCAGGATCTAGAAAAACCAAAGCCAATTCCTTTTCTGGGTGTGCTTCATAATATTCTAGTACATCCAAAATGCATCTTACATTGTTTTTTATTTGCCTTTTAGGCAAAAAAACCCTTGGTCTCTATGTATTGTTTTTGACAATATTCTCTTTAATCTTTCTGCTATAATAGAGGCAAAAATCTTGTAATCTGCGTTTAGTAAAGAGATTGGCCTATAGTTCCTAATTTCCTTTTCATCCGTATTCGATTTATGTATTAGAGATATTGTTGCCTCTCACCACAAATCTGGAATCTCTTCCCCTTCCATCGTTTTCTTACAAATCTCTTTTAGCTGCAGAAGGAGTTGTTCTTCAAATACCCAATAAAATTCTGCAGGTAAGCCATCCGGTCCAGGTGCTTTACCCTATTCTGTCTTTTCACTGCTTCCACCATCTCCATCATTGTAATAGGTTGGTTGAGTTTTTTTCTTTGCTCCTCAGTAAATTTTTTAACTTGATGATTCTCTAGATATTGATATATTTGTTCTTTATTAGTATCAGTCTTTCTAAATAAGTCTTTGTAGAAGTTTTCTACTATGTTCTTTAAATCCTGAATCCTGTTTGCTTCTTCTCCATTCTTTTTTCTTAAAGTTTTTATATATGCTTTTTCCCTCTGCTGCCTAACTTGGTAGGCTAGCCATCTTGTCGGTTTATTAGCATTTAAAAAAAAAAAAATTGTTTAGCGAAAGTCAATTTCTTTGCTAATTCATACAAGAGTAAACAGTTCATCTTATGTAGTAACAGTTGAATCTTACTCCGTCTTCTTGTCTCCGCTGAGTTTATCATTTTCTCCTCCTGCTCCTGGAATTTCTTTTGCAGGTTCACATATTCTTTATTTCTCTTCATGGTTATACGGGCAGTTTCCTTTATTAACTGAACCCTGGCATATACCTTAAACGCATCCCATACAATTTTCAAAGGCATATCTGGCTGGATATTTTCCTTGAAGAAATATTGGAATTCCTCCTTCAGTCATTTTACTAATTTCTTGTCCTTCATTATTGCGAGATTTAGAGTCCATCTGCTTCTAGGTCTTGTTCCTCATAATTCCAAAGTAATTGATCTATGGTCCGCATAAATTCCAGCCTCAATTTCCGCTTCCAATAAGTCTTTAATCATTGTGCTTGAAATCCAACTCATATCAATTCTTGACCAAGAATCATGTCTAGCAGGAAAAAAAAGTATATTGCTGGGGGTTTTTGATTTCTCACTCTCCAGGCATCTATCAATTGCCATTCTTCTATCATCTTGTAAAGCGATTCCAGGAATTCATTACTTCCCATTTTCTTTCCTTTGACATTTGCTTTTCTGCCTTCCTTATCAAATACTGCATTATAATCTCCAATTATACAAATTTCTTGAAAGTCTTGCTTCGAGATGAGTTTGTGGAGATTTTTATAGAATTTTTCCTGATGTTGATTTGGTGCGAATATATTAACTATAATAGTCCTTTTAGCTTGTCTCTATATAGCTACCATTAAAATTCTTCCATCCTGAGATGCATGTACTAATTCTGGTTGTAGGTGTTCTTTAACATAAGTAACTACTCCTCTTTTCTTTTTTCCCCATCCGAAGCTGCAAACAATTTCCCTAATCTTTTAATATTTAAATATTTTTCATCTCCTTTTCTTATATGCGTTTCTTGAATGCATATTATGTCCACGTTCTGATTTTTAAGTTGATGAAATATTCTTCTCCTTTTCTGTGGTCCATTTAAGCCATTAACATTCACCAAGATAAACTTTGTTTTCCTTCTATCCATCTTGATTGCGATTCTGTTGTTCCTGTTTGTCTCTTGTCCGTTGTCTTATGTCAATTGGGGATCTCTTAAATCTGTATTTTTTCAGTCTTGGAGGTTTCACCAGGAATGCCTCCACTCCCATGGACTCCATTTCACCTCCTCCTCCATTTTCTTCTTCTCTTTCTTCTTGCTCTTCTGACAGCTCCTCCCCATACATTTTCAAAAAATCCATCACCTTGAAAATTGAAGTTATTCTGAATTTTTTCTCCCTGTACATAAAGAATAGGCTCTCAGGTAAAATCCATCTGTAACTAACATTGTTATTCCTCAACAATGCCATCAATTTCGCATATTCCTTTCTCTTCTCTCAGACCCTCCATGGGATTTCTTTTAGTATGTTTATCTCAACTTCATTCAACATCAGGGGTGAGGCATTTACTTCTCTTAATACCTTATCTCTTACCACTCTCTTATGGAATTGAATTTGTACTTCCCTCGGGACTTGAAATCGTCTTGACTATGCTGAGTTCATTCTAAAAGCTGTATCTATCTCTTGTTCCATCATGCTCTCCTCATCCATATGCAAATGCTCTTCCAGTAACTTAGCCATTTTGGTTGTCAAATCTTCATTTTTCTCTTCCGGCACATTCTGAAATCTTAGTATAAAAGCCGCTCTCTCCACCTGAAGTCTTGTAACATCTTGCTCTAGGGTGGTCTGTTTCATCAGTCTCTTTGATTTTCTTTTCCATTTCTTTTGCCTTAGCCTCCATTTTTTCTGTCATGGTATTTAACTCTGTAATTTTTGTAGTCTTTTCCATAATTTGCTTTTGCAGTGCCTGTAAACTTTGCGAGAATCGATCAGTGATGTCCTTCATAGCATTTTTGATGGGCTCTACAGCTACGGGAATAGTGTCTCTAATTTCTTGCATCGCAACTTTAATGGGATCCACCGCTGATGGAACGGAATTCCTAACGTCTTCCATGGCAACTTTAATCGGCTCCACGACTTTGGTAATCGTCTTTAAAATTGTTGATTGCACGAGTGCCTGCATTTCTTTTTGTGTTGAGCCTCCCAATTTTACAACAGCCAAACTGGGGACCCCTGGTGACACTACAGAAGTTTTCCTCCCTTGGCCAGGTAGATTTGACATATTTGCCCCTGCTGGCTTTCCTTTTTAATTCCAATCTTCTAACTCAAAACTTACGTTCCACCATTACTCCAATATGGTGTAGTGGTTAAGTGCGCAGACTCTGGGAGAACCGGGTTTGATTCCCCACTCCTCCACTTGCACCTGCTGATGTGACCATGGGTCAGTCACAAGCTCTGGCACAGCTGTTCCTGAAAGAGCAGTTTGTGTTACAGTTCTCTCAGCCCCACCTACCTCACAGGGTGTCTGTTGTGGGAAGGAGAAGGGAAAGGAGTTTGTAAGCCGCTCTGACACTCCGAGTGAAGGGCGGGGTATAAATCCAATCTCTTCTTCTTCTTCTTCTTCTATTTATAACCTACTTCCACTTCTTTTTACTTATTACATGCCCAGTTACAATCTAAAAGCCCAAAGAAGAAATAAATAAATAAATAAATAAAAATTCTTTATCTTACATCCAACCAATGTTTGGGAACAACCTCTACAATCTGGCTGTACGCCCAGCCTTTACGTGTATTAGTCCAAGTAGTTGTTTGGGTTAGAGAGCTTTGGCTGTACGCCCAGAATTTTAATTTTATTACCAGCTAATTATTTGCCAGCCCTTCTTAAAAATTGGCTTTCTGCCCAGACAATGTTTACAAGCAGGGGTCTTTTTTGGGGGGAACACACCGGAGCAGAGCTCCGGCAGCTCAGGAGCTGAACCCCGCCCCCAGCTGGCGTCCTGGGAGTCTTTCAGGCAGCCGAATGTCAATTTCAGCTCCATTATATCCTATGGGCCATTGAAGTCAATGGTGAAAACATAGGGTATATTCTGGGGGCTGGAGGGGAGGGGGTTTGAGAGAGAGGCTCCAAACTCACAGGGTAGCTGATGGAGCCTCTCCCCAAGATACCCACCAAGTTTCAAGAACATTGGGCCAGGGGGTCCAATTCTATGGGCCCCCAAACAGGTTGCCCCCATCCCCTCCGTTGTTCTCTATGGTGGGGGGAAAGTTACTTTTTTCTCACGGGGCTGTTAGTAGCTCTGGGGGGGGGAGGGGGTTTGAGGGAGAGGCTCAAAACTTTCAGGGTAGCTTCAGGAGCCTCTCCCCACATACACCCCCAAAAGCAATTGGACCAATGGGCCTAATTCTATGGGAACCCAAATAGGTTACCCCCATTACCTCCATTGTTTCCAATGGGGAAACCTAGCCAGCAACACTTAAGGCAGGCATGCAGAAAAGGGCAACTGCAATAATAAGAGGAGGACACTTTCCCTATGAAGAAAGGTTATCACATTTGGGGATCTTAGCTTTGAGAAACAATGACTGAGGGGTGACATGATAAGAGATTTACAAGACTATGCATGGGATAGAGCAGGTAGAGAAAGAAGTACTTTTCTCACAAGACAAGAACTCGTGGACACTCAATGAAATTGCTGAGCAGTCAGGTTAGAAGTTAGAAAAGATGAAAGGTTTTTTTGGTTCTTACAGGTTTACAACTTTAAAAAGTTCTGCTGGTTGCTGTTGCTTGGTGGTGGTGGTGGTTGGTTTGTTTTTTCCTGTCTCCTCCAGGCTCCCAAAGCTACCCTGAAAATTTGGAGCCTCTCCCTCAAAACCCCCTCCCCCCAGAGCTACTAACAGCACCGTAGGAAAAAAGTAACTTTTTTCCCATCATAGAGAACAACGGAGGGAATGGGGCAACCTGTTTAGGGGCCCATAGAATTGGAACCCCTGGCCCAATGTTCTTGAAACTTGGGGAGAGGCTCCAACAGCTACCCTGTGAGTTTGGGGCCTCTTCCTCAAACCCCCTCCCCTCCAGCCCCCAGAATATACCCTATGTTTTCACCATTGACTTCAATGGACCATAGGATATAATGGGGCCGAATTGCTGACGAATATCTTTCATTCCCTCCTTTCCTTCTCTCCTTTTCCTCTTTCCCTTCTTCTTCCCTTCTCTCTTTCTTTCTTTCCCACCTTCTTCTCTTCTCTTTTTTCCTCCTTTCCCTGTTTCCCTCCTTCTTCCCTCTCTTTCTTTCCCCCCTTCTTACCTTCTCTTTTTCCCCTCTTTCCTTCCTTCTTTCCTTCTCTCTACTCTCTCTCTCTCCTTCCCCTCTTTCCTCCTTCTGTGGCCCAACTCTAGTGAGAAGGAGTTTAAACTTTAAACCCCTTTTCTCTTAGCTCCCCCACCCAGGCCAGCTGGGGAAGGGAATGGGATGCTTTTGAAGATGCCTCCCCCACCCAGGCCAGCTGGGGAAGGGAATGGGACGCTTTTGAAGATGCCTCCCCCACCCAGGCCAGCTGGGGAAGGGAATGGGATGCTTTTGAAGATGCCTCCCCCACCCAGGCCAGCTGGGGAAGGGAATGGGACGCTTTTGAAGATGCCTCCCCCCCCCTTTTGCTTCCCCTTCTGACATCACTTCTGGTGATGTCAGGGAGCGTGGCATAGCCTAATAGCTCATTAGCATACCATATGCTAATGAGCTCCTGCAGCTCTTTTTCTACAAAAAGACCCCTGTTTACAAGTATCTCTCTTGAATATTTTGACTCTTTTCTTCTTTCACTTTTCCACAACAATTTTAACTCTGTATTTTGCCTATGGAAAAGCCCTAAAACCAATCACTCTAGCTTATATCAGACCACCTATTTGTGCCTTATACCACACTAGGCAGCTTCCCCAGTTTTAAGGATTTTTCCCATCTGAAGTCTGTTGCCACAGCTGATATAATTAAGGCTTAAAACAGCACAAGCTTCTGATCTTCTACCCTGCCCCTGGAGGGTTAAAATTTGAGAACGTTGCACAGAGGCTCAGGATGTCATCAATTCTTCCACCCTGCCCCTATAGGGTTAAAAATTGAGGATGCTGCAAGGGGGCTCCTGATGAATACCTTTCTTCCACCCTACCCCTGCTAGGGTTAAAATTTGAGCACGCTGCAAGGGGTCTCCTGCTTCTTCTCCTTCAGATCACCAACTTCTCTCTTTGCTTATTCCCCCCCCCCTTACAAAGGGCATTCATCGCCTCCTTCCATAAATGTTTTAGTCAGGTAAAAGGTTTATAGCTAAAACTTCAGCTGATTATGTCATCACTCTGCCACCTTTAAGTTAAGACTCAGGTACCATCAGCACTTCCATCTGTAAATGAGGTTTGTTTCTCTGTCAGTCTCACCCTGCTCTGCTTTATTAACTTGCCATCAATCAAATATCCTGCTTGTTGGCCACTTGTTCAGGGAGAAAAAAAACACCCTTATTCGCTACTCCCTTCAGGGCTGTTACAACAAGCTACCCTTTTAAATCAAATCTCTTTTACCAAAGTTACTCACAGGAGCGCTTCTTAGGAGCATAGGTTTCTCTTCTCCCCCTCGATGCAGGAGCAACGGCTTTGCTCATAAAAAAATGAGCTCGACTTCGGATCCCGCATTGGAGGCAATCCTGGTGCTCCCTGTGAGTAGCCACACTCACAGGGACCTGGATCAAGCCCCTTACTGCCACACGCTCCTTACCCAGAGCGGTGGGGGGTCTTTTACACATCAAAAGACCCTTTTAAAGAACCCAAAAATGCCAGAGTGCTCTTCAGGCACGTCTGTGCTCCCGCGCCACCCTGCCCCCTCCTACTCATGCTATTCTTGAGGGGTATTTTGACACCCCATAGCAGCATTTCAGGGATCATTTTGAGGCCTAGCGGGAAGGTGTGCTGGTAAGGAAGTCCTGTTCCACTGCTGGAGATCGCTTCCGTCAGTGGAGACTTACTGCAGAACCCATGCCAACTGATTAAGCCACCAATTCCTTAAAGCAAGGGTTCCCAGCCCTTGTGAACCAGCAGGCGACTTTGATGTTTTTTATTTATTTTATTTATACCCTGCCCTCCCCACCAGAGTTTTGAGGGAATATGGTGGGTACCACCACAGAATGGCTGCCAACAGAGGTACTGAATTGATCCTGTGAATGCCCTTGTGAGTTCCAGGTTCTGCCCCAGGTGGCAATCCTCCAGTTGCCGTTGCTGCTCACCCGGTCAGCTCAGGGGGAAGTGTCCTGGGAGGGGTGAGACAAGAAGAAAGGAGGCAAAAGGACACCTCAGACAGGCAGGGGATCAGGTTAGGTTCACCTGGGATATCCCTCTGCCTGCACAGACCAAACCTTCAGCCAGTCAGGCTAAGGGGATGTGGGTCTCTCTGAGCTTCAGTTACTCTCCCCAGTCTCATCTGTGTCTCGTCCTCCCCGGTCTCCAGCCTCTCTTTCCTCTTATCCCCACGCCCTGCTCCCAGCACCCTCTCGTGTAACAGCCCCGTCCTTCCCTGCTTAGCCCTGCCCCCCTTTATAACATTCCACGCCGGCTGCTCTGGCAGGGCGGCTCCTCCTTCCTGCTGTCGGTCGCTGAGTGCGGGGGCTGCTTTCTGCTCTGCGGGCTGAATTCCACTCCTCTTCCCCTCGCCTCTTCTTTCTGTTTCATTTCCTCTTCGTGGTCCTCTGGTATGTCTTCTTGCCCGACCCCCGAGCTCTGTGCAGCTTCTTTCTTCCTCCCGTGGTTGCAACACCTGTTGAACTGCCTCTGTATTTGATGCTGTTGGTCTGCATTCCCTTCCAGGTGAGTTAGCCCCTCCAGGGTTGCTCCCAGCCAGTCCCGGGAGGACGGGAGGCGGCTGACCGGGACATACCCCCTTCCTCGCGCCAGTTGTTGCTGCTTCGGTTTCAAAGAGGCGGGAGAGGTAATCGGCCACCGTATGTTTGGACCCGGACTGGTGACGAACTGTAAAACAAAAGGGGAGTAAGGAAAGATACCAACGCAAGATTTGAGTCTTTCATACGTGCAAGCCATAACAAAGGTGCATGGTCCACCACCAGTTGGAATGGGTTGTTGATCAGGTAATACTGAAGGGCCCCAACTGCCCATTTGATGGCCAGGGCCTCTTTTTCAACCGTCGAATAATTCTTTTCAGCGGGTTGGAGCTTACGGCTGAGGAAGAGGATGGGGTGTTCTGTTTCCCCGTGGTTTTGGGTGAGCGCAGCTCCCAACCCGGTACCCGAGGCATCAGTGTACAAGATAAAAGGCTTTTGGAAGTCTGGATTCCTCAACACCGGGTCTTGCGATAAGCTGGTACGGAGCGCTAGAAAGGCCTCCTCTTCGGCCATACCCCAGCGCAACCGATTGGGACACGTCTTCTTCAGGCAGTCGGTGAGCGGGCTTGCCATGGTGGCGAAGGCCGGAATAAAGCGGCTGTAGTATCCTACGAATCCGAGGAACCTTCGGAGCTGCTTCTTTGTCTGGGGACGAGGGTGTTGTTCCAAGGTGAGGACTTTCTCGGGTAGTGGCTTTAGCTGACCCTGTCCCACGAGGTATCCCAGGTATTTCACTTCCTGAAATCCGAGACGACTCTTCTTGGGGTTCGCAGTTAACCTGGCCTCATGGAGGGCCCTGAACACTTCACGAAGGTGCGCGAGATGGGTCTCCCAATCAGGGCTACAGATGATGAGGTTCATCCAAGTAGGCTTGCGCAAACGCGCCACACCGGGACAAGGCTTTGTCCACCAGTCTCTGGAAGGTGGCGGCTGCCCCATGGAGGCTGAAGGGCATCCTCTTGAACTGGAAGAGACCTTGCGGAGTGGCGAAGGCCGTTTTTTCCCTGTCTGGTGGATGTACCGGAACCTGCCAGTATCCCTTGGTGAGGTCCAACGCAGAGAGATATCTGGCGGTTCCGAGCTGATCTATCAATAAATTGGCTCTGGGCATCGGATATGCATCAAACTGAGCTATCTTGTTAAGCTCCCGGTAGTCGACACAGAACCGCAGGCTATGGTCAGGCTTGGGTACAAGTACCACCGGACTCCGCCAGGCACTACGGGAGGGTTCTTTAACATCCAATTGCAACATTTCTTCCACCTCCTTCTGGATGATGTCCCTCAATTTTGGGGCCACAGGCCTCCATGGAGTCCGAGCCACCTGCCCGGGAGGTGTGAGTATGTGGTGAACCATCAAGTGGGTACAGCCTGGCGTAGAAGAAAACACTCCGGGACATTCCTGTAACACCTCCCGCAGCTCCTTCTTTTGTTTCTTGGTGAGGCCTTCGTCTAGGGTGGGGTCGGGGAAAGTCGAAGGGGTCTCCTGCCACGGGGGCATCCCGTCTGCTAACTCTCCTGGGTCATCGGCCAGATTGGTCTCCTCTCTTTGTCTCCATTCTTTGAGGTTGTTAACATGTACAGTCTTACACTTCCGGGATTGGGCTCCGTACCGGATTTCATAAGTGAGAGGCCCCAGGACCCGGGCTACAGTATAAGGGCCCTGCCACGGATCCCCTTGTCCTGGAGTCATTATATCCCGGGAGACCAGGACTTGATTGCCCACTTGGAAGGATCTCAGCTTGGTTCCCCGATCGTACCGCTTCTTTTGTGCGATTTGGGCCTTTTCCAGGTTATAGCACGCCTCTTGTCTTATGGTTTCCAGCCTCTCTTGTAGCTTCTGCACATACTCGCAAGGATCTATTCCTGCTCCGTCCAGATCTTTGGGATCCTGGCCTTCCATAACTTGCAGTATGCCCCGAGGCTGCCAGCCATATAATAATTCAAAGGGCGAAAAGCCGACCGAGGCCTGCGGGGTCTCGTGGATAGCAAACAACAGGGGGTCTACAAAAAGATCCCATGAGTTAGGCTGTTCATGGGCGGTCTTCCGTAGCATGGCCTTCAACGTCTGATTAAGCCGTTCTACAAGCCCGTCCGTTTGGGGATGGTGCACTGCGGTAAAGACCTGTTGTATCTGTAGGGCCTTGCATACCTGTCCCATTAACTTTGCCGTAAAAGGAGATCCCCGATCCGTTAGGATCTCCCGGGGTAAACCCACCATAGCAAAGAAACGCATAAGAGCTTTGGCTACGCCTGCACTCTTCATACTGGGGAGTGGGATGGCCTCGGGGAACCTGGTGGCGTAGTCCATTATCACCAACAGATACCTGGCCCCCCGTGGGGTGCGGGGCAGGGGACCCACAAAATCCATGGCCACCCGGTCGAAGGGCTTCCCTTGTATAGGGAGGGGGGATAATGGGGCTCGCAGTTCAGAGCGTTGGGACAGCCTTTGACAGATGTCACAGGACCTACAATATTCCTGGACCTCTCGGGCCACTGAAGGCCAGAAGAAATGTTCTAGCACCCTTTTTAGGGTGTTCTTCACGCCCTGGTGTCCCGCGCACGGGTGGTCGTGGGCTGCCTGTAACATGGAGGGTATGTACTGATGGGGCACTAATAACTGTTTGTAAGGGCCCAACCGTCCCTTTACTTCTCGGAACCATAGGCCAGCCTCAAACACAATATGAGGGAGTCATCCGCCCCGTCTGGGGTCGACGAGATCCCCGTTACTTACTGCTGTATGCTGCCGTAGTACGTCCAACGCTTCGTCATCCCCCTGGGACTGGGTGAAGTGAGGGTCATGTAGCCAACCATCGTGGGTGTCTTCCACGTTAGTCCCTTGGGTTGTCGACAGCCCAGCCTCGGTCGCTGGTGCAGCGAGGTCCTCACCCCCTTCTGCTTCTGGTCCTTCTCTCTCAGACTGAGGGTTGGCCGCTGCCAACACCTCGGTGAAACAAGGGGTGTCCCGACCCAACAACACCGGGAAAGGGAGCTTGGTTACCCTTGCCAGAGGCACCTCCCATAGGCGTCCGAGGAAAACTAAGGGCGCCATAACTACCGGGCATTTTTCTTCGTGACCGTGGAAGCAAACGATGGTGGCTGTTCGTATGACGGGCAGCCCCGCTGGGAGAAGTTGCGAACGGATCATTGACATGGAGCTGCCACTGTCTACCAACGCCTTTAACCTCTGCCCCCCTAATGCTACGGGTAAAACCCAGGCTGGTGGGCGGCTACCCACGGCGGACGTTTGCATTGTGACCTCTAGCCCGAGGTCACATTCCATTAATGGGCAGTCCCGCTTTAGATGCCCCCACTGCCCACAGGTGAAGCAAGGACCAATGTCATTGGGGTTTCGCGGACTTGCGACGGGTGTCGGGTTTGGGGGTTCTCCTCTGCCGGTTCCTCTTCCGATAAAGGGGGTCCCTAACCCTCTTGGAACTGGACCGCTACTGAAGCCACCGCCACGGGCTGGGTTGTTCTGGGCTCGGCCAAGGCGACCTGCTTCTTCTCCATTCCGGGCTGGGGCAGGCCCGGATGGGGTACGCCCCAAGGACGGCAAGCCTTTATTCCCATGGGTGGTCTCACCTTTGACGGGCTGCTCCCGACCGTCGGCAGCCTGAAAATTCTCCCAGAGCTCCTGGGCCTCGCTCAGTTTAGTTGGTCTCCAGCAGGAGATCCAGTGACGAGTGCGAGGCGGTAAGACCTGCAGGAGTTGTTCTAAGATAACCAGTTCCACCACCTGGCGGGCGTCGTCAGATGCCGGGTTCAGCCATCTGGTGGCATAATCTTTTAACGTGGCAATGACAGCCCTGGGTCAGGCCTGAGTAGGCAACTGGAAGCTCCGGAACCGTTGCCTATAGGTTTCCGGTGTGACCTCGAGTTGGTCCAGTATCGCCGCCTTTACTTTACTATAAATGGCAGGATCAGCCCGGTCTAATGCTTTTACAGCCGCTTGAGCTTCACCGGACAGATATGGTCCCAATGCATAGGCCCACTGGTCCTGCGGCCATTGTGCGGCCTCCGCCACCCGTTCAAAGGCTTCTAGATAAGCCTCAATGTCATCTTCGGGGGTTAATTTTGTTAGGGCAGGCCACAGGCTCCTGACAGGCACGCTTCCCGCCTGCACCGGGCGGGCCTGTGCGGCCTGTTGTATTTCCCGTACTAGGGTTGCCTGTGCTGCCTGCTGTTGCTGGGACAGGTCCCGTAACAACTGCGCTTGATGCTCTGCGAGCCATTGACCAAATTGGGCAAAGTCCATCGTGGGCAGTTCTACAGACTTTGGGGAAGGGCGTAGCTTGACGGAGTCCTGGCTGTCCCCAGAGTCCGATGATCCGTCTGTGGACGTTCCCGGACTATCACTGTCTTCTCCTGCCCGAGATCGATCTGAAGGGGGCCGCCACCCCGCTGGCGTGGGTAGGTGTGGAAGTGGCCTACCTAGCAGGGTCGGCGTGCCTGCATTCTCCACCACCTTGTGAGTTCCAGGTTCTGCCCCAGGTGTCAATCCTCTGGTTGCCGTTGCTGCTCACCCAGTCAGCTCAGGGGGAAGTGTCCTGGGAGGGGTGAGACAAGAAGAAAGGAGGCAAAAGGACACCTCAGACAGGCAGGGGATCAGGTTAGGTTCACCTGGGATATCCCTCTGCCTGCACAGACCAAACCTTCAGCCAGTCAGGCTAAGGGGATGTGGGTCTCTCTGAGCTTCAGTTACTCTCCCCAGTCTCATCTGTGTCTCGTCCTCCCCGGTCTCCAGCCTCTCTTATCCCCACGCCCCGCTCCCAGCACCCTCTCGTGTAACAGTCCCGTCCTTCCCTGCTTAGCCCCGCCCCCCTTTATAACATTCCACGCCAGCTGCTCTGGCAGGGCGGCTCCTCCTTCCTGCTGTCGGTCGCTGAGTGCGGGGGCTGCTTTCTGCTCTGCGGGCTGAATTCCACTCCTCTTCCCCTCGCCTCTTCTTTCTGTTTCATTTCCTCTTCGTGGTCCTCTGGTATGTCTTCTTGCCCGACCCCTGAGCTCTGTGCAGCTTCTTTCTTCCTCCCGTGGTTGCAACGCCTGTTGAACTGCCTCTGTATTTGATGCTGTTGGTCTGCATTCCCTTCCAGGTGAGTTAGCCCCTCCAGGGTTGCTCCCAGCCAGTCCCGGGAGGACGGGAGGCGGCTGACCGGGACACCCTGAAACTCATTCCTGGTTATGACTCACAGTTAAGGGTGGAAAACCTGCAAGAAGCTGTACCAAGTTCCTATTTTGCCCATACCTCTAACCATCTGTCAAAAATTTCAACGCCATGCAAAAATTTCAGCCTGAGTCAGCTTTGCCATATAATGCAACAAAAAGGTTGTGCAAAGTATACAACAGAGAACCAGTGTGGTGCAGTGGTTAAGAATACTGGACTAGTATCTGGAGACCCAGATTCAAATCCCACTCATGCCATAGAAGCTTGCTGGGTGAACTTGGGCCAGTCACACTCTCTCAGCCTCACCTACCTCACAGAGTTGTTGTAAGGATAAAGTAAGGATAAAATGGAGGAGAGAAGAATAATGTAAGCTGTTTTGGGTTTCCCCATTGGGGACAAAAGCGGGGTATAAATGAATAAAATAATAATATATAAATAAATAATTGCACTGCTTGTTTTAGAAACCTCCCAAGTGCGTTTTAGAAAAGGAACAGTTGGTTTGTAGAGGTTTCAGCTTGGCAAATGAAATATAAAAAAATAATACTCATTATCATTATCACCACTGCATTTAGCACTTGTACTAATAGGCAGTAAATAATAATGCTAGCATTTATATGGCACTTTATCTCAACAATCGGTACAAAAAATCCTATAAAATTGGCTTCACTTACTATCTCCCCACATTAAAGATGGGTTTAAAACAAAGGGACGGAACACTTACACCCAGTGAATTTGTGCCTGAAATTAGATTTAAATGGGGGGCAGAGCCCCATTCAAAAATTTGACTCCCAACTCTACAAAAACTGCAGTCAGTTCCTCTAGGAGCTAAAAATAATGTTCTAATCAGATTGTTGGCTGGAGGAGTGACAGAATGCTGTTAAAATGAAGCTTGTAGTCACTCTTAATCTGATTTGGAATTGCAGGAGGAATATATTTCTGCATCTTCTGGGTTAACAGTTTCCAAACTCTGATCAAACAGTTGCTCCTATCACTTCCTTTGCTCAGCCAGGCCATCTGCTGTAGACAACAGTTCCATAGAATAGAATACTCTTTTTTATTAATGGAACATGCCCACCATTCATGAGTTACTCAGTAACATGAGTCATGTGACCACTCTTCAGTTCCCTCTAATGCAACTGTGGGGAATGCCATTTTAAAAACTGCAAAGAGTGATTGTGCTGTCTATACTTTCCTAGTACTGCAATTCTGTGTTAACCTCTTCCATGCCCTCTACCAGGACTGACTCTACCCCCCAAATGCTGCTCAGGTAGGAAAGCAGATACCAACTATAGGGAGGTTTTTTTGTTTCCAAATTAAAAATGTGGTTTTATGGACATACCTGCAACAAATGTAGGCTAATGAAATTACTTCCAAACACAGAAAACGTGGCATATATTCATAAAAAGGATACATATCCCCAAAACCCAGCTCACCTTTAGAATGTGATGAGTACTTTGATTCCATGCCAATTAAAAAGCCCCCTGCCCCCCAATATTAAAACGAAAAGAAATCAACTGATTATGTCAGCTTAATGTTCAAACAAAAAGAGCTACCATGCTCAAAGATGTCATAACATTTTGTCCATAAATCATCCAGACTAATCAAACTCTTCAGATTACAACTGAGACAGCAAATCTTTTTCTCCAACTGAATTGTTTAATTCAAGCACTTACAAAAACCATGGCAGGCCATCTTAAAAGAAACATACAAAAGAAACCACTGAGCCCATGCCTGCTGTGATCATTCACTCAAACCAAAGGGTTTTTTAAAATCATTTTACAAGTATTGTGCAGTCACTTGATTTAAATCAGCCAACCAACTAAACCCTGTCTACCAAGCTTTCTTTAGTCAAATGAGAGTTTCTAGTCAATATGATTGTGAAGATGAGCTTGGAAATGCATAGGCCAAAGCCCACTGAGATCTTGGAAGCCAAAGGGAGATTCAGCAGGACTGCCTGTCATCTGAAGGCAGGTAATCAATGTCCCTTTTATTATGGAAAGTAAAATCAACTACCCAAATCAAAGAGACATGACTGTACACTTTATGCAGGTTTTTCTTGGTGCAAAGTTTTTTCTCCCCAGAGCATAGCCTCACTTCTTAAAGTCACCAGACTCAGCAAAGCCCACTGATAGCAGCACAAAGCCCCAAACCAGAGTGCAGAGAACCTATAAGATTAGCTGCTACCTGGCCATACCAGAGGTGGAGTGTGGTGGGAAAATACATGAACATGTATGTGGGATTCTGAGCCTGTTTGTGTTTGTAAACAATTTTAGATGATTGTTTATATATACATACCCCCATGCAGTACAGATGGACCCACAAGATCTGCAGAGGGATCCCACTCTTACCCCTGCTCTCTGGGCCACCCATTCACTGATCAGCCTGCCCACCCACAGTGCTGCTACCTGAGTGGCTCCTGCTTCCCCCTCCACAGCATTGGCACCACCTACTTGGCTCAGATTGTGGCTCCCTCTTGTTTTCATTCCCACAAAATGGCGGTCAAGATCCCACAATGTAGCACTGCAAGATCTCAGCTTTCCTGCCTGTAATTTAAAATTTTAATTCTTTCCCCTTGGTGGACTCTTATGCATGCCTAGCAGCTGGTTCCCTTACTTTGTACCTGACCATATTTTGTGGATTTAACAATCTGCACACTGATGGCCCTGGTTCAGAATTTGAAATAGGAGATATATTCATTTAGATGGGATGGGGCTTATCTGAATGTCTTCAAAGTTAGTGCATATCAAGGAGCAAACCTGCATACTGACTGTATGGTGACTTACCTACCTGGTGCGAAGGTAGCGGACATTACACATGTTTTAGATAGGCTGGTAGATAGTGCTGGGGAGGAGCCAGTGGTCATGGTGCATGTTGGCACCAACGATGTGGGGAAATGCAGTTGTGGGGTCCTGGAGGAAAAATTTAGGCTGCTGGGCAGGAAACTCAAGGCCAGGACCTCCAAGGTAACCTTCTCAGAAGTATTACCTGTTCCACGTGCAGGGCCGGAGAGACAGGCACATATCAGGAGTCTCAATGTGTGGATGAGATGATGGTGTAGGAGGGAAGAGTTCCAAGTTTGTTAGGCACTAGGATGCTTTTTGGAACAAGAGGGAGCTGTACAAAAGAGACAGTCTCCACTTGTCTCGAGAAGGAACCAGGCTGCTGGCACTTAAAATCAAAAAGGTGACAGAGCAATTTTTAAACTGAATATTGGGGGAAAGCTGACAGGAGATTAAAAGTCTCTGGTTCAGGATGGCTCATCTCGGAGAGATGAGGGGGTAGCTGTTGCTTTTCTACAGAGAGGTGAATTGGAATTGTCCACTGAGACTGTGGCTAGTGATATGGACTGCCTGACAAGGTCTTGAGGCAGCAAGAGGAAGGTTGAGGGCTTAACATGTATGGGAAATTATAGGTGTTTCTATACAAATGCGAGAAGTGTCTGAGGTAAAATCAGGGAGTTGGAGAGCTTGGTGTTGGGGAGAAAATAGACACTATGGGTATTTCAGAAACTTGGTGGGATGAGGAGAATCAGTGGGATATGGTGATTCCCAGTTATATATTATATTGTAACGATGGGGGGGAAGGGTTGGAGGTGGGGTGGCTATGTATGTCAGAGAGGGTATACAGTCTAGTAAGATTGAGAGGGTAAGAGAATTGGATTCGCTTCTGGAAATGCTATGGGTTGAAATAGTGGACCCAAAAGGAAACTGAACACTAGGAGTTTGTTATCACCCATCAAATCAAAAGATAGAGGAGGATTATAAAATGATGAATGAATTAAAGATAGCAGCTAGACAAAAAAAACTGTCATAATAGGTGATTTTAACTAACCACACATTGATTGGTTCAATATGTGTTCTAGTCGGGAAAAGAGATTGAGTTTCTAGACACTCTCAATGACTGTGCTATGGAACAGATGGTCACGGAACCTACCAGGGGAGAGTGATCCTGGATTTAGTCCTAAGTAATGCCCAAGACCTGGTGAGAGATATTAAAATGATTGCAACACTTGGGAACAGTGACCATAACGTTATTGAGTTCAACATTTGTATAAATAGGAAATTGGCCAAAAAGACCTACACGACCACTTTTAACTTTAAAAGGGGTAACTTCACTGATATGAGGGGACATGTGAGGCGGAAACTGAAAGGAAAAGTAGAAAGGGTCAAAACCATTGGGGAAGCTTGGGGACTATTTAAAACTACAATCCTATAAACTCAGAAAAAAATATACTGCAGGTTAGGAAAGGCACAAATAGGTATAGAAAAAAGCCTGCAGGAAACACTCACAGCCAGTGGAGCTGCAAAATCGATACCAGCCACTTCTGATGATGGAAGATCAGAATAGCACACACTGGGATCAAAAGGATGTGACTGACACACAAGCACATAAGCAGAGAAGGAACCAAGCTATCCCACAGAGGAAGAGACGAGTAGTGATGGTTGGTGACTCCCTACTGAGAGGAATGGAAGAAGGTGTATGCAGACCGGACAAGGAATCTTGAGCGGTTTGTTGTCTTCCTGGAGCGTGTATCCGAGATGTGACTGAGAGAATTCCAAGACTGGTCAAGAATTGTCTGATGAGATAGGGTGCCCTGATGTCAGTGACTTTCACCCATTCTCTATGCTGGGGACCAAAGTGAACCCATTCCACTAAATAGTGAAGTTGACCTCGTATCAGTTTAGAGTCCAGGATGTCAGCGAGTTCATAATGTTCACTGTTATCCACAAAGTACAGGTTGTTCAGGACGCCATTTGTTTGGGGGCGCCCCGGCTTCAGGAGGCTGAAATGGAAGATGGGATGAACATGTTTAAGGGTTTTGGGCAACTCTAATTCCACAGTGACATCATTGATACACCTTATGATCTTAAAAGGACCAATGTATTTCCAAGCCAATTTCCTTGAAGGCTGGAGAAGGCATAGGTTTTTCGTGGACAGATACACATACTTTCCAGGCTGAAGATCCCAACCCACCACACCTTTCTTATCAGCCTGTGCTTTGTAGGCAGCTTTCGCCACCTTTAGTGCCTCACAAATAAGCAGCCAGGAGGCACTAAGTTTTTTGCACCAGTCCGCAGCCTCTCCCGCCATGCTCTGTGATTGTGTGAGGAATGGTAAAGGGGGGCTGTCATAACCCAGGGCTGCTTTGAAAGGAGAAACTCCAGTTGATGAATGCCAGGAGTTATTGTAGGCAAACTCGGTCAAGGGGAGAAGTTCAACCCAATTGTCTTGTTGATAATTAGTGAAGCAGCATAAGGGTCTGGTTAACCCGTTCAGTCTGACCATCAGTCTCTGGGTGATAAGCACTGCTTAGGGCACGTTCAATACCCATTAGAGACATTAATTCTGTCCATAGCTTTGAAACGAATTGCAAGCCACGGTCGGAGATTATTTTGGTAGGCAGCATATGCTGGAGATATGCTGGCAAAATGCCTTTGCCAACAATCTGGCTGTTGGTAACCCCTGAAATGGGATGAAGTGGGCTTGTTTGGAGAAGAGATCTACCACCACCCAAATCACCATCATATTTTTGCTCAGAGGCAAGTCAGTAATAAAGTCCATAGAGATGACTTCCCATGGTCTTTGGGGGGTTGGCAAGGGCTGTAACAGTCCGGGGGGTTCCCCCCCTCGGCTTGCAAAGGCTGCAAACCGGGCAGGAATGCACAAAGATGGACAAGTTTTTTCTCATCTGGGGCCACCAGAAACCCCGCTGCAGTAAGTGCAGAGATTTGACATAGCCAAAATGACCAGCCGGTTTTGCACCATGGACTGACTGAAGCACTTCCTGCCGCATGGCCTCGGGTACAAATAACTTTCCCCCCTTGTACCAACAGTCATTTGCATGGAGCTCCAGGGACCCCTGGGACTGCAGCTCCTGTTTTTCTGCTTCAGTTATAGCTTTCACAAAGCGCTCTTCCCAGGGGGGCCCTTGGAACGGAGGAGGCGAGTGGACTTGGCTTTGCTTTCGAGTCACCACCACCCCGCTTAACTGAGAGGGAGTAAAAAAGGACTCGCGGATTTCTACCCTTTTACTGTCATATTGGGGTAGGTGTGAGAGAGCGTCTGCCAGGGGGTTGGAGCGCCCTGGAAAATGGTGAAGGGTAAAGTGGAATTTAGAGAAAAATTCAGCCCACCGGAATTGCTTAGCATTCAGGTTCTGTGGTTTGCGTAGAACCTCCAAGTTTTTATGGTCTGTCCAGACCTCAAAGGGGACTCGGGCCCCTTCTAACCAATGCTGCCACGTGGCCAGTGCTAAGCGGATCGAGGCCGCTTCCTTGTCCCATACGGGCCAGAACCTCTCAGTGTCATTAAATTTACGTGACACGTAGGCTAGGGGATGTAGCTGCCCATCGGGACCCTCTTGCAAAATCGCCCCCCCCCATGGTGGTGTCAGAGGCGTCGACTAGCACCATGAATTTTTTAGTTTCATCAGGGTGCGCTAGGACCGGTTCAGTGGTGAATAGCTGTTTTAACTGATCAAACGCCTCCTGACACTGAGGGGTCCAGTCCAGTTTAGCCCCAGGTTGCAGGGCCCCCGCCCCTTTCCCCTTAGTCTTTAGGAGGTCTGTGAGCGGCAAACTCACTTGGGCAAAATGAGGCAAAAATTGGCGGTAGAAGTTCGTGAACCCAATGAAACTTTGGAGCTGTTTCCGGGTTTTTGGGGGCTCCATTTCCAGACCCTTGGGGGATATACGATAGCCTGAAAAGTCCATACGGGTCTGGTGAAACTCACACTTGGACAGCTTGATAAACAGTTTGTGTTCCAAAAGTTTTGCAAGCAACTCTCTCATTAATTTGACATGGTATTCCATATCAGAGGAATACAGCAAGATATCATCCAAGTAAACAACCACACCCTTAAACAGGTAAGGGTGTAACACCTCATTGATCAAGTTCATGAATACTCCTGGGGCCCCCTGGAGCCCGAATGGCACCACGCGGTATTCAAGCTGTCCTAAGGGAGTGTTGAATGCTGTCTTGAACTCATCTCCTTGCCGGATGCACATCCAAAAATATGCATCCCGCAGGTCTAGTTTAGAGAAGATTTTGCCCTGGGCCACCTCCTTGCTCAACGATGGTTCCAAACCCTCAGGGTGCATGTAGAGAGCCCGAGGATCCCGTGGTTTCGCAGTTCCCTTTTGGGATGGGGTCCTGAAGTGCCGTTTGTCCTCCTCGCATGGTGGGGCCTCCCCTGTGTCTTCCTTGGGGCAGGAGGCAGCGAAGTGCCCCTTCTCTCCGCATTTAAGACAGAGCCCTTGTCGCATGCGTTGGTCCCATAGGGTTGCTGTTGGTGGGTTTTGTTTCCCCTTTGGGTGGGGAGAGGCGGCCGGGCAACTGGTACCCAGCGAGAAATCCAACTTCATGGTGCGTAGTCAGCTTTCAGCCCGCTCTGCCTCTTCCATCCAGTCCTGCAAGGTGTGTGGTTCCTTGGAGCTCAGGACGTTGTTACGGACGTCCACTGCAAGCCCCATTCGATACTGTTGGGCCAGCACTGGGTCCGTCCAGTCCTGGATCATTGCGGTGTGCTTCTGGAACTCCGTGGAGTATTTACGAACCGAAAGGCAACCCTCCTTGAAAGTACAGAGGAAGGCCTCTGCCTTCTGGGCAGCTGCTGGGTCTTCAAAGCAGTTCCTCAGGGCCCACATGAACGCATCCACACTCCCTAATTCCACTGCCTCTATATCATGCAGGGCTACATACCAGCTGGTAGCGCTCCCCCTCAGCCGAGAAGCAATAAAATCCACTTGTTGTTCCTCATCTTGGAATAGGTGGCCCCAGCGTTGCACAAACTTTCCCACCTGAGGGATGAAGAAGGATAAACTTTCCGGATCTCCATCAAAAGTAATGACCAGGAGATCCTTCGGACGGGGCATGAGTTGAGGTGCCGCCAGCCCCGGGGTGGGCGCCAGTCCCGGCGCTGGCGGAGGGCCAGGTGGCAGGGGCGGTCCTGGAACCGGGGCTGGGAACGCTGGCAGCCTGCCGGGTGGGCACTGTCCTGGAACCAGTTGACCAGGAGGTGGCTGGCCCAGTGGAGGCTGTCCCGGTGGCAGCTGGGGTCCTGTTGCAGGGACTGGTGCTGGCACCGGCTGCGCTGCCATGTGGGCCCTTATAGCTTGGTCCATAATGGTTGGCAGGTTCTGCATCAACTTTCCCATGTCTCGCTTCAGTCTGCGGCAATCCTCCTCCAAAGTGTCCATCCATGTATCCGCATCCTTGCTAGGACTGGGCCGCACTGGCCCCCGGGGAGTCCGCCCTGGTGCCGCTCTGAAACTCGCCCGGGGATCCAACAAGCTATCCCGGCTTTGGCCCCTGGGCATCACCCAGGTGGTCTGGGTTGAGTCCAATAGGTTTCTCGTCCAGTCCCGTGGCTTCCATTGGGTGACCCATCTGTCCCACGGAATAGGTGCAAACTGGTAGTGAGATCAGGGAATAGCACCACTGTCCCTCAGGGTAGTCCCAGCCGGGCTGTAAATCGGAGTGATGGCCATTGTCGCTGGAACCCCTGATGTCATAATCGGTGGGGTCAGGGGTCCCGCTGTCGTCACCGGTATCGTCGTGACCAGGGTCGAGGTGACTGGGACCGTGGTCACCGGCACCATGGTGACAGGGACCATAGTAACTGGAATCACAGTGACTGGAACCGTGGTAACCGGGACCGTCACCGGTACTCCCCCGGGGCCGCTCATCTTGATCAGGAGAGGCAGGAACCGGTAGGAGTTATGAGGATTCCTGACAATTTCTGTCAGGCTCAATAGCAAGTAGATCCAGGCATTCTTCAAATACAAGAAGCTTTATTGGAATACAATGCTGTTACCCACAGTAATACTGCTATTGTCAGGAATGAAGGCATGATCTGGACAAGCATTGATATAGTGTGATGCAAAGACAAACTAACAAATGAACTTGTAGCATGCACGCGGGAAACTCCCAGCAGGAGGATTACTTAATAGGCGGGAGTACCCCCCCCCAGTCACGTAGGACTGGAAAATTCCCCAGACTGAGGAACGCTCCAAAGCCTATACTCCAAGGCCACTGTGATAAGACTAGGCAGTAGGAAAGAATGCTCCCACGTTGCAGCTGGCATCTTCTACGTAAGCGCTAAAGCAGAAGGCAAGCAGTCAAGCAGCACATAACAATGCACAATGAATGTAATGTAAATGATAACACAGAGCCTCTGACGGGGGAAAGAAGGGGATATTGTTGTGGGGGTATACTACAGACCTCCAAACCAACCAGTGGAACGGGATGATGCATTTGTACAACAGCTTGCTAAACTTTCACAGAGACAGGATGTAGTGGTTATGGAAGATTTCAACTATCCAGATATTTGTTGGAAATCTAACTCTGCTAGACATGGGGCATCCCGCAGATTCTTGGATAGTCTTGTGGACAACTTCATCTCTCAAAAGGTAGAGGTGGGAACCAGAGGATCTGCTATCCTAGATTTAATTCTAACAGGGAAGAACTGGTTGATGAAGTGAATGTTGTGGGATCCTTGGGGAATAGTGACCATGTCAGCTTGGAATTTAACATAGTGAGGGATGTGAAACCAAGACATAGTAGGACTCATATCCTGGACTTCAGGAAGGCTGATTTAAAAAAACTCAGAGAAATATTAGGTAGGATCCCATGGCTGGAAATGTTGAGCGGGAAATCTGCACAGGAAGGATGGGAGATGTTGAAAAATGAAGTGCTTAAGGCAGAATCACAAACTGTCCTGGTGAGAAAGAAAGGTGGGAGAGAAGGGTAATGAAGCCGAGGTGGCTGAACTAGGAACTCTCTGAAGAGCTGAGACTAAAAAGGGAAATGTACAGGAAATGGAGGGAGAGCCAAATTCCTGAGGGTGAGTACAAGAAGCAGGCTTGAATCTGTAGGGATGGTGTCAGAAAGGCTAAAATGCAGATGGAGCTGAGGCTTGCGAGGGATGCTAAAAATAACAAGAAAGGTTTCTATGCCTATGTTCGGAGCAAAAAGAAGAACAGGGATGGGGTAAGCTCATTGCTAGGGGAAGACAGTCAAGTCTTAACAAGGGATGAAGACAAAACGGAATTACTCAACTCTCACTTTGCATCAGTCTTTAACCATAAGCCAAGCTGTATACAAACTGAAGAATGCAGGGCATATGAAGGAAGGAGGAACTGGCAGTCCAGAGTAAGGAAATGGTTAGAGAGCATCTAGCTGCCTTAAATACTTTCAAATCCCCAGGGCTTGTATCCCAGGATGCTAAAAGAAATTGCAGATGTTATTTCAGAGCCTCTGGCTCTAATCTTTGAGATGTCCTGGAGTACTGGTGTTGTGCCGGAAGACTGGAGAAGACCGAATGTTGTCCTGATCTTCAAGAAGGGAAAAAAGACAGACCCGGGGAAATTATAGGCCTGTCAGCTTGACATCAATACCTGGAAAAATTCTAGAGCAGATTATTAAATGCTCTGTCTGTGAGCACCTTGAACAGAATGAGTTAATTGGTAGTAGCCAGCATGGGCTTATCAAGAATAGTCATGCCAGACCAACCTTATCTCCTTTTTTGAAATAGTTACTGAAATGGTTGACTCTAGCAATGCTGTGGATATAGTGTATCTAGATTTCAGTAAAGCATTTGACAAAGTTTCTCATGATATCCTTGAGGATAAGCTGGTTAAGTGTGGGCTGAATGGTGCAACTGTTGGATGGATTCATCATTGGTTGAAAAATCGTACCCAACGAGTGCTCGTAAATGGCTCTGCATCTACATGCAGAGAGCCAGTTTGGTGTGGGAGAGCCAGTTTGGTGTAGTGGTTAAGTGCACGGACTCTAATCTGGGAGAACCGGGTTTGATTCCCCACTCCTCCACTTGCACCTGGCTGGATGACCTTGGGCAAGCCATAGTTCTGATAAGAGCTGTTCTTGAAAAAGCAGCTTCTGTCAAGAGCTCTCTCAGTTTCGGTTTCGGCGTTGCGAATGGCGGCCACCTTTCGGGACGCTCCTGGAGGTGGTTAGCCCACGCGCGGTTGGGGAGGTCTTCACATGTGCGAAAGATCCTAGTGAGCCTTAGTCAAAGGCTCCGAACCGGGGGCGCTTGGGGAGTAGCCTCTTTGCCGGCACATAGCCGGGAAATTGAGGCTTTCTCCCCGCCCCAATCGGCCCCGCTGCGTAGTGCCCGTATGGGACGTGGCAGCGCCACCGACTTCCAGGAGTGAGGAACAGTGACATGAATTAAACTAAAAAGAAGAATTGGCATCGAACCGTGAGTTGGAGGTCTAAATTTGAAGCGAAAACCCGAGTTCCACCCCTGTAAGCGAATAAGCGTTTGGGAGGAGGGGGAACCCCCCCCACTGAGAAGCGGGACTTATAAAAGAAAAGCTAAGGGGAACGAAAGGGAAAAAGGGTTGGTGAAAGTACCTTTGGGGTGCCATTGAAGCTAAAGAGTTAGCGGGTCTCCTGAGGGACGCGACACGAACTTTGATAAAGTAAACAAATAAAAGAAATGTCGGCAATGAAAAAGGTCCCTTTGAAACCGGAAAAGAAGGGAGGAGGGACTTCCGGTCCGGGTAATCCCCCTCCAGAGCCTGCTGTCAATCAACAGAAAAGCGAGCTACTGCACCCTCTGCTGGTCCAAATGCAGAAAATCAGCGAAACCTTAACTAACATGGAAGGTGTTCTCAACAGTCAACAAAAACAACTAACAGAAACGTCAAAGAAGATGGAGGAGATCGCACAGAAATGTTTGGTCTCGACGGAGGACATTGGAAAACTGAAGAAAAGGGTCAATAAATTAGAAAAACATCAGGACGAGCAAGAAAAAAGAATCTTGATGTTGCAAATGGAGAAATCGAATCTGACTCTCCGTTTTCAGGGCATTAAAGAAGAAGAGAAAGAGGATCTCAGATCTATACTAGCGAATGCCTTGGCACCCGTAACTGGCAGAGAACAGCGAGAGTTAAAAGAAGAGATGGATAAGGTCTATAGAGCCTATTCCACCTTTACAAAGAAAAATAATCTGTCAGCAGAAGTGGTTGTCAAGTTCATCAAGCAGAGTACTAGAGATCAAATTCTGCGTGCAGTTTCAGCGATGCCCTTGAAGATTGGGGAGCAGACCATCAGAATATTGAAAGATGTGCCTTATGAAATCCGTATGAAAAGGAAAGCATACAAAGGATTGACCACTTTTCTACAGAGACATCAGACTATTTACAGGTGGACCTTCCCTGAAGGCCTGGTGTTCAAGTATAAGGACAAAAGAGAAAAGATTGACTCCATCTTCAAAGCACAAGAATTTCTGAAGAAACACGCCAGTACAGAGGAAGAGGCAGCACTCGCAACTTGGACAGATCCGAGCAGTGAAGACGACAGCGGCCCAGAAGAGGGAGGTGCCGGAGCGGGAGACGTGAAAGCCAGAGAGGGCCCATCCTATAACCTGAGGGATACCAAAAGAAGACAACCTAAGAAATAATTGTTCGAGAAGCGTCAGAAAGGAGCTGATTAACAACTAACCCCAAAGGACATTACTAACCTTGTTAACAGAGTTATTTTGGACTTTTGTTAGATGAAAAGAAGACTTTCTAACCACGGTGATTGCCAAAAAATGTATCTATACTGACTAAAACTAACTTTTTTTAACAGAATACTCACTCTACTCTTTTCTTAATCCCCCTATATACCCTACCTCTTTCCATTTATAAAAAGAATAAACTCCTCTCCTTTTTAGGAGGGTTTTGCTTAAAAAAAAAAAAAAAAAGAGCTCTCTCAGCCCCACCTACCTCACAGGGTGTCTGTTGTGGGGAGGGGAAGGGAAAGGAGTTTGTAAGCCGCTCTGAGACACCTTTGGGTAGTGAAGGGCGGGGTATAAATCCAATCTCTTCTCTTCTCCTTCTCTTCTACATGGAGGGAAGTCTAGAGTGAAATGCTGCAAGGCTCAGTCCTGGGCCGGGTGTTGTTCAATGTTTTTATAAATGACCTGGAGGAAGACGTAGAGGGGATGCTTATCAAATTTGCAGATGGCATGAAGCTGGGTGGGATTGCTAATTCTGAAGAAGACAGAGTCAGGATTCAAAATGACCTAGATAAACTGGAACAGTGGGCTGAGGCAAATAAAATGAATTTCAATAGAGATAAGTGCAAAGTCCTACACCTGGGCACAAAAAATCAAAGGCACAGATATGGAATGGGAGGAACTTGGCTTGACAGCAGCACATGTGAAAGAGATCTAGGCATTCTGGTTGATCACAAGCTAAACATGAGCCAGCAATGTGATGTGTCTGTGAAGAAAGCTAATGCAATCTTAGGATGCATTAACAGAAGCATTGTGTCCAGATCATAGGAGGTGGTAGTTCCACTCTATTCTGCTATGGTCAGGCCTCACCTGGAGTATTGTGTCCATTTTTGGGCACCACACTTTAGGAAGGATGTTGACAAGCTTGAGCGTGTCCAGAGGAGAGCAACCAGGATGGTGAGAGGGTTTGAATCCATGTCTTATGAGGAAAGGCTGAAAGAGTTCAGTATGTTTAGCCTGGGAAAGAGACGACAGAGGGGACATGATTGCATTCTCCAAGTATTTGAAGTGCTGTCATGTAAAAGATGCAGCAGATCTATTCTCTCTTGCTCCGGATTGCAAGACTAGATCAAATGGGTGGAAATTACAAGGGAGTCGTTACTGGCTAAATATCAGGAGAAACTTCCTAACTGTAAGAGTGGTTGAGCAGTGGAACAGTCTGCCTTGGGAGGTGGTGGATGCTCCATCTCTGGACGTTTTCAAGCAGAGGCTGGATGACCATCTTTTGGGTATGTTGTAGGTATGTAGGGCTATCTTTCGGCTATGCTCCTGCAGTGTGCAGGGGGCTGGACTAGATGACCTGCAAGGTCCGTTCCAACTCTAACATTCTATGATTCTATGTTAACAAAGTAATGGAAGCTGTAAAAGGTAAAAGGACTCCTTTACGTGATGGAAAGCTAGTCTCAGTGAGGCTAATAAAAGGGAACACAGGCTGTGGCAAACAAAATGGAAGTCTGTGATCAGGCAGGCAAAAAGGGAATATGAGGAGCATATAGCAAAAAACATAAAGACCAACAATAAAACTTTCTTCAAATACATTAGGAGCAGGAAACCAGCCAGGGAGGCAGTGGGGCCCTAGGATGACCAAGGGGTAAAAGGAGTAGTGAAGGATGATAGGGAAATGGCTGAGAAGCTGAGTGCATTTTTTCCTCTGTCTTCACTGTGGAAGAGGAGAAGTGCTTGCCCACTCCAGAACCGCTGGTTTCAGGAGGGGTGCTGAAAGACCTGAGTCAGATTGAGGTGACGAGAGAGGAAGTCCTACGACTGATAGACAACTTAAAAACTGATAAATCACCAGGCCCAGATGGCATACAGCCGAGAGTTCTCAAAGAACTCAAATGTGAACTTGTGGATCTCCTGACAAAAATATGTAATCGTTCATTAAAATCTGCTTCCATTCCTGAGGACTGGAAGGTAGCTAATGTCACTCCCATTTTTAAAAAGGGTTCCAGAGGAGATCCGAGAAATTACAGGCCAGTCAGTCTGACATCGATACTGGGTAAACTGGTGGAAACTGTTATTAAGGAAAGAATTAGTAGGCACACTGATGAACAAAACTATTGAGGCTGACTCAGCATGGGTTCTATAAGGGAAGATCTTGTCTCACTAACCTGTTAGTGTTCTTTGAGGGGGTGAACAAACATTTGGAAAAGGGGGACCCAATAGATATTGTTTACCTTGACTTCCAGAAAGCTTTTGATAAAGTTCCTTATCAAAGGCTCCTAAGTAAGCTCAAAAATCATGGGATAAAAGGACAAGTCCTTTTGTGGATCAAAAACTGGCCAATTAATAGGAAACAGAGAGTGAGTATAAATAGGCAATTTTCTCAGTGGAGGATGGTAAGCAGTGGGGTACCCCAGGGATCAGTACTCGGTCCAATGCTTTTTAACTTGTTCAATAATGATTTGGAGTTGGGAGTAAGCAATGAGGTGGCTAAATTTGCGGATGACACAAAGTTGTTCACAGTGGTGAAAACAGAGAGGATTGTGAGGCACTCCAAAGGATGGGTCGAGGATGGGCGAGTGGGGGTCAACATGGCAAATGGGGTTCAATGTGGCCAAGTGCAAAGTGATGCACATTGGAGCCAAAAAGCCTAACTATAAATACACATTGATGGGGTCCGAACTGGCAGAGACTGACCAAGAGAGAGATCTTGGAGTCGTAGTAGATAACTCATTGAAAATGTCGAGACAGTGTGTGACTGCAATAAAAAAGGCCAATGCTATGCTGGGGATTATTAGGAAGGGTATTGAAAAGAGATCAGCCAATATCATAATGCCCCTCTATAAATCAATGGTGCGACCTCATTTGGAATACTGTGTACAGTTCTGGTCACCACACCTTATCCTTGAGGATAAGCCTTTCCTCATAAGACTTGGATTCAAACCCTCTCACCATCCTGGTTGCCCTCTTCTGGACACGCTCAAGCTTGTCAACATCCTTCCTAAAGTGTGGTGCCCAAAAATGGGCACAGTACTCCAGGTGAGGCCTGACCATAGCAGAATAGAGTGGAACTACCACCTCCTGTGATCTGGACACAATGCTTCTGTTAATGCATCCTAAGATTGCATTAGCTTTCTTCACAGCCACATCACACTGCTGGCTCATGTTTAGCTTGTGATCAACCAGAACGCCTAGATCCCTTTCACATATGCTGCTGTCAAGCCAAGTCCCTCCCATTCCATATCTGTGTCTTTGATTTTTTTGTACCTAAGTGTAGGACTTTGCACTTATCTCTATTGAAATTCATTTTATTTGCCTCAGCCCACTGTTCCAGCCTATTTAGATCATTTTGAATCCTGATTCTGTCTTCTTCAGAATTAGCAATCCCACCCAGCTTCGTGTCATCTGCAGATTTGATAAGAGGCCCCTCTACGTCTTCCTCCAGGTCATTTATAAAAACACTGAACAACACTGGGCCTAGGACCGAGCCCTGCAGCACTCCACTCGAGACTTCCCTCCATGTAGATGCAGAGCCATTTACGAGCACTCGTTGGGTACAATTTTTCAACCAAAGATGAATCCATCCAACAGTTGCACCATCCAGCCCACACTTAACCAGCTTATCCTCAAGGATAAGGTGTGGTGACCAGAACTGTACACAGTATTCCAAATGAGGTTGCACCATTGATTTATAGAGGGGCATTATGATATTGGCTGATCTCTTTTCAATATCCTTCCAAATAATCCCCAGCATAGCACTGGCCTTTTTTATTGCAGTCACACAATGTCTCAACATTTTCACTGAGTTATCTACTATGACTCCAAAATCTCTCTCTTGGTCAGTCTCTGCCAGTTCGGACCCCATCAATGTGTATTTATAGTTAGGCTTTTTGGCTCCAATGTGCATCACCTTGCACTTGGCCACATTGAACCCCATTTGCCATGTTGACCCCCACTCGCCCATCCTCGACACATCCTTTGGAGTGCCTCACAACCCTCTCTGTTTACGAGCACTCGTTGGGTACGATTTTTCAACCAATGATGAATCCATCCAACAGTTGCACCATCCAGCCCACACTTAACCAGCTTATCCTCAAGGATATCATGAGAAACTTTGTCAAATGCTTTACTGAAATCTAGATACACTATATCCACAGCATTGCTAGAGTCAACCATTTCAGTAACTATGTCAAAAAAGGAGATAAGGTTGGTCTGGCATGACTTATTCTTGATAAGCCCATGCTGGCTACTACCAATTAACTCATTCTGTTCAAGGTGCTCACAGACAGAGCATTTAATAATCTGCTCTAGAATTTTTCCAGGTATTGATGTCAAGCTGACAGGCCTATAATTTCCCCGGGTCTGTCTTTTTTCCCTTCTTGAAGATCAGGACAACATTCGGTCTTCTCCAGTCTTCCGGCACAACACCAGTACTGCAGGACATCTCAAAGATTAGAGCCAGAGGCTCTGAAATAACATCTGCAATTTCTTTTAGCATCCTGGGATACAAGCCCTGGGGATTTGAAAGTATTTAAGGCAGCTAGATGCTCTCTAACCATTCCCTTACTCTGGACTGCCAGTTCCTCCTTCCTTCATATGCCCTGCATTCTTCAGTTTGTATACAGCTTGGCTTATGGTTAAAGACTGATGCAAAGTGAGAGTCTTTTTTCCCTTCTTGAAGATTAGTACAACATTCGCTCTTCTCCAGTCTTCTGGCACAACACCAGTACTCCAGGACACCTCAAAGATCAGAGCCAGAGGCTCTAAATTAAAGAACATCTGCAATTTCTTTTAGCATCCTGGGATACAAGCCATCCAGCCCTGGAGACTTGAAAGTATTTAAGGCAGCTAGATGCTCTCTAACCATTTCCTTACTTACTCTGGACTGCCAGTTCCTCCCTCCTTCATATGCCCTGCATTCTTCAGTTTCTATACAGCTCGCCTTACGGTTAAAGACTGACGCAAAGTGAGAGTTAAGTAATTCCGCTTTGTCTTCATCCCTTGTTAAGGTTTGACTGTCTTCCCCTAGCAATGAGCTTACCCCATCCCTGTTCTTCTTTTTGCTCCGAACATAGGCATAGAAACCTTTCTTGTTATTTTTAGCATCCCTCGCAAGCCTCAGCTCCATCTGTGCTTTAGCCTTTCTGACACCATCCCTACAGATTCAAGCCTGCTTCTTGTACTCACCCTCAGGAATTTGGCTCTCCCTCCATTTCCTGTACATTTCCCTTTTTAGTCTCAGCTCTCCAGAGAGTTCCCTGTTCAGCCACCTCGGCTTCATTACCCTTCTCTCCCACCTTTCTTTCTCACCGGGACACTTCATTTTTCAACATCTCCCATCCTTCCTGTGCAGATTTCCCGCTCAGCATTTCCAGCCATGGGATCCTACCTAATATTTCTCTGAGTTTTTTGAAATCAGCTTTCCTGAAGTCCAGGATAGGAGTCCTACTATGTCTTGGTTTCACATCCCTCACTATGTTAAATTCCAAGCTGACATGGTCACTATTCCCCAAGGATCCCACAACATTCACTTCATCAACCAGTTCTTCCCTGTTAGAATTAAAACTAGGATAGCAGATCCTCTGGTTCCCACCTCTACCTTTTGAGAGATGAAGCTGTCCGCAAGACTATCCAAGAATCTGCGGGATGCCCCATGTCTAGCAGAGTTAGATTTCCAACAAATATCTGGATAGTTGAAATCTCCCATAACCACTACATCCTGTCTCTGTGAAAGTTTATCAAGCTGTTGTACAAATGCATCATCCCGTTCCTCTGGTTGGCTTGGAGGTCTGTAGTAAAGCCCCACAACAATATCCCCTTCTTTTTCCCCTCGCTCTATCCTTATCCACTTTTTCCCCTCGCTCTATCCTTAATTGCACCTTGATAGGTAACTTGAGCATGGATGTCAGATGTGCACAACTGCGAGCCAATGGGCCTATTTATTTGCAGCAACAACAAAAAACTCCTAAATAAATACAACTCCCTGTCGATTTTCTAGGAAACTATACACTGTAATGAGTTCACAACACTGTTGTGATAAAATATATTTATGTTATTTATAGCCCATCTTTTTCACTGAGACTCAAGGTAGACTACATTTATTTATTCAGGTGGGTGGCCGTGTTGGTCTGAAGCAGCAGAACAACATTTGAGTCCAGTGGCACCTTTAAGACCAAAGAAGTTTAATTCTGGGTCTAAGCTTTTCAGACTGATATTTCCTTTTAGGTATCTGAAGAACTGTGCATGCACATGAAAGGTTATACTCAGAATTAAACTGTTGGGCTTAAAGGTACCACTGGACTCAAATTTTGTTACATATATTTATGTTATCTATAGACTGCCTTTCTAATAGGAACAAGGCAGATTATACATAGAGATTCAGCACAATCCACAAAAGGGGACATTTGGTAACCAGAGATTAGGATTTTAGAAGTCTGGAATCTCTGTATTTTGAGCCTGTATGCTGTTTGATGGGTCTCTGACCGTAATAAATATTTATGTTATGTTATGTTATGTTATGTTATGTTATGTTATGTTATGTTATGTTATGTTATGTTATGTTATGTTATGTTATGTTATGAAGTCTGGAATCACCAGAAAGAACTTAAGCATAGCATTAGTATTCACATGACACATTAAATGGTACAGAAATTACATAAATATGATCCTCCTTACAATAAGCTATATGCAGCAGTACAGACCACAGTCCCTAATCATTTATCCAAGTAAGTTTGTGAACCCTTTTGTACAGGGCAACCCTACTGCCTACACAGAGAAGCCCTCTTGAAGAATTCAGGTTTGCGTAGTTTGCGGAGGGCCAGGAGAATGGGAGCTTTCCTAACCTCCTTGGGCATGCCATTGTACAAGCCATAAGCCACAATGGAGAAAGTACTTACACATAGTGTAACTCAGATACAATCAACAGGATAGGACAGCCAATGAATAGTGCAATAGGGTTTGGACTGCAGAAATCTGAAAACAAGCAGGCATCTAAAACAGCTGAAACAAGCCTGAGACATAAGAACATAAGAACATAAGAGAAGCCAATGCTGAATCAGGCCAATGGCCCATCTAGTCCAACACTCTGTCACACAGCGGCCAAAATATACCAGGTGCAATCAGGAGGTCCACCAGTGGGGCCAGGACAAAGCATATGCACTTAAATATGACATGTTAAATGGCGTAGAAACTACAGAAACTAGATAGTCTAGCATGTTTACAGTGATAGGCAGTAATACAGTAGTATAAGCCAAAGTCCCTGTCCGTCTACCAATGCAATTTTCTGAACCATTTCATTACAATACAGTCCTATTTTCCTGTGTAAAAAAGCCCTGTTGAATAATTCCATTTTGCATAGTTTGTGGAAAGCCAGGAAAGTGAGAGGCTTCCTAACCTTGTCAGACAGGCCATTCCATAAAGTGTGGGTCACAACAGAGAAGGCACAAGTATGGGTGGTTACTGATTTTGCCCATTTGCAAGATGACACCTGCAGAAGGCCCTGCTGAGATGAGTGAAACTGTTGTGGTGAAGCACAAGTAGAGAGGCTTGATCTAAAACAAACCCCATCTTCCCCCCCATGTCAATTTCATTATTATTTGTACCACAAAATATCCCACATATGCACAGTATTGAAGGGAGGTCACATATGATTTTATCCTCCTCCATTAGGCTGAGAGAATGAATGACTCACCCAAAGTCAGCCAGCATTTCACAGATATAAACCTGGATCTCTCAGATGCTAGTATGGCATTGAAATGTCTGTTTCATGCTGGTTACTAGCCTGTTAGAAAAGTAACCATAGCCATTTCTTTTTAAACACATAAAGCAGACTGGTACTGTGAATTTGATTATTTTTCTTTAGGATTATAGTATGTTTTAATATGTATTTTCTATTCATACTCAAAAGCTTCTGTTTTGCGGTGGCATAAAAATAATTCAAATAAATGTCGCAATATGATTGAGCTATGCTTATAAGGAAAGACCTGCAACTTCAAACACACTCAACCACATCTGGTTCATGTCCCAGGAAACACTACCAGAACATGTGAGAAATTGGCCAGTTCCAGATACACTGAGCATGTCTGTCTGTCTGTCTGTCTGTCTGTCTCTCTCTCACACACACACACACTCACACACACACACACAGAGGAGAGAGAGAGAGAATGTAAGCAAGCACTGCAGCAAGATTGATGGGAAACCTCTTTTTTTTAGAACAAGTTCTCTGCTATTTCCTATTTTCATATTAAGGGCTCCCCAAAACCCAGCCCAAAGGTGCATGAGAACCAATGTAGTACAGTGACTAGAGAATCAGACTCGTAAAACCTGAGTTCAAATCCTCATACTCATTGCAATCCCCAGGAGAGTTAACCGTTATGCTGCTCCAAGCTCCTTTGGAGAAAGGCAGGACAAAAAAAAAGGATTGCTTGATAGATCGACACATACTCCAACACCAGCATGGTGTAGTAGTTAGAGTGCCAGACTAGGACCTGGGAGACCCTGGTATGAAACCCCCCACCCCACTCTGCCATGGAAGCTGTTGTGTCCTAAGATCAGGAGTCTGAGCTGGCGAAATGCAGCCAAGCTCCGCTCTCTGAGAACAATAGGGACTAGGCTCCTGAGCTCGCCAGTAAAGAACCAATGGCAGCATTGGCGGGCGATTCAAACCCGCCAAAAGGAATGTGGGGGCGTCCCCCCCCCTTACTGTATATAGTTGGCCTCCGGCCGTTACTGCATGTCTTTGTCTTGTGTGAAGTACGAATAAACGCGTCTTCTCTTATGTCGTCGTCCGAGTCATGAGGCACGGAACCCAGTACTTTACAGAAGCCTCCTGGGTTACTGGCCAGTTGCACGCCTTCAGCTTAACATACCTCAAAGGGCTGTTGCAAGAATAAAACAGAGGCATGGAGAATTATGTAAGCCACACCAGGTCCCCATTAGGGAGAAAGGGGTGGTAGAAATGAAATAAATAAATAGATGCAGAGATTTAAGTTTAAGAAGAAGCAGAGGCCCTGAAGGACTTCACCACGCACATGCACACAAGATTTTAAACTATTCTAAAAAGATATCCCCAGCAAATGTAGGAGGTATTGCCAGGGACAGGTCCCACAAAATAATTAGAATACAGGCAAAAGGATAGATTGACATCCATAAAAAAATAAAAATACAGTTGTTTATTTTGAGGAGCCCTTAAGAGATCAGCAGACCAAGACAAACCTCTGCCCCCCTGTCTCTTCCCCAGGGGAACAGGAGGGAGAAAACTGCAGGGAAGGCTCTCCTTCCCTCCCTGCCCCCTCCCCCTGGCCCAGGGCCTTTTGAAGTGATCTGCAAAGAAGCTGGTGGTCTTCAGAGCATCCCAAGCCCTCCCCCCCTCCTTCCCAAAACACACACATTGTTCGAATTCCTCCGTTATCAGATAGGTAATCAAACTGAAGTCCATTGAATCACTCAAATAGCCCCCTTGCATCTGAAAGGAAGAGGCCCAAAGCCCCATCTCCACGCACACCACACACAAAGCAGGAACATTCCCAGGCCTTCTAAAAAAAAAACCCTCTTTCCCTCCTCCCTCCCCCCAAAAAGGAAAGAAGAAAAAAACAGAGAGAGATATTTTGGATGCAAAGGGGTAGGGGGAAGAGATTCTGCTTTCAAGCCACCAGAAATAGGCACAGAGAACAAAGAAATGTTCTTGCACAGTGGGAGGACCAAGTATCAGGAGTTCTAAGGATTTTAGAGAAGGGAATCTCCAATGAAGGGCCACAGAATGGAAATCCTGTTTTCACTGGCAAAGTTATAGGTGGTCCAGCCAGCTTCTGCCACTGTGGGCCAGAACAGTAGTATCAAAAATATACTTTTTAAAAATTTATTTATACCCGGCTTTTCTCTACAATGGGGACCCAAAGTGGAGTATAATATCATTCTCCCCTCTCCATTTTATTCTCACAAAACTGCTCTGTGATGTAGGTTATGTTGAAAGAGTATCACAGGCATCCAGCAATCACATTTGCTTTATATGTACCCCACCTTTCTCCCAGATGGAGACCCAAAATACCTTACATCATTCTCCACTCCATTTTATTTTCACAACAACCCTGTGGTAGATCAGGCTGAGTGTGTGACTAGGCCAAGGCCACCCAGTCAGCTTCTAGGGCAAAGTGGGGTTTGAACCTGGATCTCTCCCAGAACACTCTAGTCAACAAAAACAGTCCTCAAGAGCTTACAATGTACACTGGAGAAAAAAGAAATGCAAGTACTGATTGAACTTAAACCTTGGTTATGATTGGGAATGCAGATTAAATATTAAAGTCAGAAACCAAAGGCCTCCTCAATAAAGGTGGATTTTGCAGAGGGATTTCAAGGAAGAGGTAAGGGCCACCAAGAATACATTCAAGGAAGGAATTCCATGTGCAGTGGCCACCAAGGATGAATGAACTTCAAAGAAGCAGTAGACCTTTGGTGGCTGAGAGTGGTGCTCCAAGTTCAGTAAGGAGAGGTGCACGGCTCAGTGGTAAAATATCAGCTTTGCATGCAGAGGGTCCCAGGCTTGGTCCCTGGCATCTCCAGTTGAACCATCAGGGAGAAAGTGATTGGAAAGGCCTCTGCCTGAGACCTTGGAGAGCTGCTTCTGGTCTGAGTAGACAACACTGACACTGATAGACCAAGGATTTGACTAAGTACAAGGCAGCTACACATATGCTCAAAAAGGCTTTCGAACAACACAGCTGATCTGGGGCACACCTAACTGGCAAAAGAGGTCTTTTCCACAGTGACCAGTTGTCCTATACAACTACAAGTGGATCAGGGCTGAAATGGAAGGTAGAAGTGAAAGCATAATGATCAGCATGGCCCTAACAGTGCAATCCTAAGCAGAGCCACGATCTTCTTGGATTTCTTGGATTTCTACCCTGCCCTCCCAGCACAGTTCTTAACCCGGCACTACAATTTATGTCCTCAGGGGTATATGATAACTGAAATAACAGCAGTGTTCCTATTCCTACGAAAACCACTGCTACCTCCAAAAGCCCCTTTTTCTAAACCACATATTTTTCAAGGCATTGAAACAAAGGGTTAGGGAGAGAGACTAGACAATTCTACCTTCCAGAACAAAAAACATGGGCATAAGTCCTTCTTGCCTATTATGGAAGTAACTCCTTAAATATGAACAATCTGCAAGCATTATCAAGTGGAGATAGCTTTGCCTGTAAGCTTTTTCTGACCTCATTAATTACAGAGAAGTGCCACAGCAAGACCCCCATTTCTATGGTGGTGGTAAAAAATGCCATCAAATTACAGCTGACTTACAGCAACCAAATGGGTTTTTCAAGGTTAAGAGCTGTTCAGAGATAGTTTGCCATTGCCTACCTTAAAAAAAAATCTAGTTTGACTGAAAATATCTTGGATATTTGTCCTATATATGACAGTAAAGTGGGTGACTTGTGCCAATCATGACCACACCAAAAATCAGGTCACCCACAGATAAGATTGGGATGTCTATATCTTCGGGAGACTCCTCAGGTGTGCAGAAAGATAAGACTCTGTAAATTCACACACACAAGAAAAGCTTGATCGGGTCTGACATGAAACATGCTCCAGGAGTACTGGAGAAAAGGGGAGGAGAATGTTAGTCTGCTCTGCCCTGTGAGACCTTATAGAACCCTGGAAAGGGAAGGTTTTCCTATGGCTCCCATCCAGGGCCATAGCCAGGATTTTGTAATTCGGGCGGGGGGGGGCTTTAAATAAGTTGGGGGGCACTGACATCACAAAATAAAAAATAAAATTGTAAAAACTCACTTTTGCAGCATTCTCATTCTGCTTGCCTATGCAGGGAAGCAGCTACGCTTGGGGAAGGGGTGGCAGTGGGGAGTCCTCCATGTGACCCAGAGAGTTGGGAGCCCTCCAGATGGCCCAAAAAGTTGGGGGCCTGGGGGCTGCATGGAAGTAAGGGGGCCAGGCCCTGAAATGCCCAACTGTAGCTACAGGCCTGCTCCCATCCCTTACAATTCCAAATGTGCCCCCCAAATTAACTCCCTCTCATCGTATACTACCATTCATATCATATGTTCCTGTTGGGTTGGGAATCATTGCCTGTCCTGTGACTGACTGTTTTAGACTTCGCAGCCTGTCTGGGTGAAACTGTTCACATGTCCTTAATTTTTACCCCAGACTGAAATGTTTATTCTAGCTGAACCCATCTGGGAACTATACTCATAACTGTATACAAATGTATACAGTGATAAGAATATTCTTAAGATATGATAAGAACATTCTTATTCTTATGATAAGAATATTCTTTTATTTCTTGTTCTTATTATTAAACACCTCCTAAAGACTGACAACTAGATCTCCAGAGCCAGATTCAAGAATCACACAGGCAGTCCAAGCAATGGATTCAGTTATCCACAGCTACAAGTGCAGAATGCTCTGGAATGCACAATTTCTGACCCAGAACAGGAGATGTATTTAAAAGGCCAGCTTCGGTATGCATCTCCCTTCCAGGGTGGAGTGGGGTGGGGGTAGGGATGAAGACTGCAAACTTTTTGTGATTATCATATAGATTAGACTGGTTCTCCTTGATCAGGCTCCATGTTGCAGTGGATGAGCAATGAGACAGTGTGCTGAGAAGAGGCAGGAAGATGCTGCCATCACTGAAGAATGACTGCTGAAGAACCATACTTGGTAGGAGATAGAAGGCAGTGGTGAAGGAAGTGAACACATGAGGCTGCTTTCTACTGAGTCAGACTCTTGATCTATCAAGGTCTGGATTGTCTACTCTGACTGGCAACAGCTCTCTGGGATTTCAGGCAGAGGTCTTTCACATTACCTGACCCTTTTAACTAGAAAACTGGGGTTGCATCTAGGACCTTCTGCATGCCAAGCAGATGCTCTACCGCTGACCCCATAATTGGAAGTTCACTTCCACTGAGTCAGACCTTTGAACTCTCAAGGTCATAGAATCATAGAGTTGGAAGGGACCTCCAGGGTTATCTAGTCCAACCCCCTGCACAAGGCAAGAAATCCACAAATACCTCCCCCTCCACACCCACAAGTGACCACTGTTCCATGCCCAGAAGATGACAAAAAACCTCCAGGATCCCTGGCCAAACTGGCCTGGAGAAAATTTGCTTCCTGACCTCAAACAATCAGCATTTCC
Organism: Gekko gecko; assembly: GCA_029375565.1. Lineage (NCBI taxonomy): Eukaryota > Metazoa > Chordata > Lepidosauria > Squamata > Gekkonidae > Gekko > Gekko gecko. Next base: position 206,878,067 of record JAPDNY010000005.1, on the reverse strand, counting down.
CTGGGCATGTAAGAAAAGGCCACAAGAACTGAGCACTGAGGCAACCCTTCCTGCCCTCCCTCTCATGATCTGCCTAAGTTCACACAATCAGCATTGCTGTCAGATGGCCATCTAGCCTCTGTTTGAAAACCTCCAAAGAAGGAGAGCCCACTACCCTGAGGTCAGTCTTATCTACTCTAACTGGCAGTGTCTCAGGTATGGGTTTTGTACATAACCTACTATCAGATCTTTTTAACTGGACATACTGGAGTCTGAATCTGTGACCTTTGGTATGCAAAGCAGATGCTCTGGGACTGAGCTATGCATGTAGCCACCTGCTTCCAGTTCCCAAATATGCCACTTTCAGAGCCAACTCACATTTCCAACCAATCATTGCCAATGCCTCATATTTCCCTCCAGAGTGCCACACCTCCAGTAGTTAAGGGCCAATCACATAAGTTGCCTAGACCGCAAGTTTACTATCCCACATTTATACCATCACTTCAGTGAAGATGCCAGGCTGGTTTGGAATTAAGATTGCCAGTGCCCCCCCAGTATGAGCAGAGGTTCCCCACTTTTGGGCTCTTCCTGCCTGCATATGCCCGAATGCAATGAGGGTGACATCATGTCACTGATGTTGCATGGCAACACTCTGCTCGGGCAAAACTCATGGTAATTTGGCTCAAACCATACAGTTTTGCCCCAAAACTATAGCATCATGGCATGACACCAGTGGTGGCATTGTGCACGCACACAGCAGAAAACCCTCCTCCAGGGCAACCCTATGTGGAATGCAGTCACCAATCCAGGCAATCCACATCATTGACAGAGCATATGAATCAAGCCAGCCTTTATCCACTGCTGCTTGTCTGTGCTGCATGAAGCACAGAAGCTGTATGAAAAGGGAGATCCATCACTTTCAGGTCGCATGTGACAAGGAGCATGTGCTAATTTTAAAAACAATTGTAACCAACTAAAAGAGCCCTATTTGTTTCATTCATATATGCAATAAAAATGAACTATGAGGGCATCTAAATGAGAAACAAAATTCCCATTTGTTTAATATTTTTAATTCCTTTGGACAAAACAAATGTGCAACAAATGGGTAGTCATTCATTCAGTGTGGTGTGAGCCTGCACCATGTAGAGTACTGAACTTAGATCTAGGAGATCTAAGTTCAAATCCCTACTCTGCCCAGGAAACTCACTGCATTGGCCTTTAGTCTAGTAAACTCTCAGCTTTACCTACTTTACAGGATAGTTGTGAGGATAAAATGCAGTATGGGAGAAATATGTAAGCCACTGCGGAGAAAAGCAGGGTGTAAGTATTCAAGTATCCCAAACAAACAATAAACAACACAAGAGAGAAATGAATCCCCATCCCACCCCATACTCACCTCTCCAAATGCCAGTGGGCAAGAGGAAATTTTTAAGGGCTGTTAAGGCTCAGAAAACAGTAACAGCCTGAGTATTGCTGAGTGTGGGAAGTACTGCTGGTGTTGCAATCTTAGGGGCAAAGATGTATATATAAAGAAGTGCAGTGGAAGAGTTCTATTACAAAGTAGAAGTAAGAACAGTGGCTGAGTTAGGCTGACTCATGAAATGTGAAGTATCTTCTTGGTTTGTATTAACAGTATTCCTCTTTAGCAGAGCAATTCTAGGGAGAGCAGGAATATAAGGTTGGCATGGAGTGCCAAACCTGACAGCCATGTCCCTGGATTGTAAGTGCCTTTATCCTTGTACTTCCTTGATCTGCATTATACCCAAGAATTTATTTCTACCTAATGCATTTATGAGCAGGATATCAGTATCTTTGTTTACTCTGGTCCATGTAGAAGGGCACTTTGGCTCTGCTGACTTGACAGCACAGGAGAAAAACACCAGCCCTCCACAAAAGCCACTACTGATTCCAGAAATAGCCCATAATTCTGAATCCATTCTCCCCTCCCCCCAAGAACACCATGATGCACATCCATCCAGTCTATGAAGATCAAGAGCTGGACCTGCCTTAGATCCAGGGCTGCGTGTTTTCCACAAGTGCACAATGCAGAATCAGACATGATGAAAAATCTCAGCTTTTGTTTTGTACAGTTAAAAATCCCAAATTTCTTAAGGCTGAAAAATGCAGACTCGCAGGATTTTTGATGGCCAGAGGAAGGAGCTCAGAAATAATTATGCTTATGTATGATTAATTTATTGATTATTTACTTCTATGATTCACACAAGTGACCAAATTCAGTTTTTCTTGGAGCACAGTTTGATACAAGGTCACATTTATTCCAGTTCTCTGGGAGAAAATGGCTGCCTTGGAAGGTGGACTGCATGGCATTATCCCCTCTCTATGTCCCTCCCCTCCCTAAACACCACCCCCAGTCTCCACCCTTCAAGTATCCAGGTATTTCTGAATCTGGAGTTGGTAAGCCTAATTCAGACCCTTGGTATATTGAGGTCAACAGTGTCTACTTTGACTGGCAGTAGCTCTCCAGATCTTTCACATCATCTCCTACCTGATCTTTTTATCTAGATATGCCAGGAATTGAACCTGGGATGTTCTGATGCAGACTAAGGGCTCTGCCCACTGAACCACAGCACCTCCCATAATCTTTTTTTTTAACAACTTTTACACAATGTTTCATAACTTGGTCCACATCATAAATCTCATATCCTTTTTCTCAAAAGCTCCTCTTCCCCCCCTAATGGCTCCCAGCATTGCTGCCACCATTCAAACATCATATAATGCCAGTTAAATTCTTGTTAACATACTAAGTCTACAGGTAACACCCACATAGATATTAGTAGCTACTATAAACACCCATTAACTGTAACAACTGTTGCACCATTAGTAGTTACCCAAACTGAAAACACTGTCCTTCATTTCCCAATACTTCTGTATATATTCTCTGAAATTGCTCCAGTCTGCCAAAAAAGTTTCTTCATCTATGTTATTAAGTTTTCATGTCCATTTGTCCATTTCTGCCATAAATAGCAATTTTCTCAGCCAATCCCATAAGTCAGGAATCTTTTCATTTTTCCAATTTTGAGCATAAATCATTCTAGCAGTCGTTACCATATACCATATCAATGTTCTTTTACTCATACTTATTTCTTCTAACTTGAGACCTAAAAGAAACAGTTCAGGTTCTTTCTTAAAAGTACATTTCAAATTTTTTTCCATCTCTGTATATATTACAGTCCAAAATATTTTTGCTTTTTCACAAGTCCACCACATATGGTAAAAGGAAACTTCAGCATGTTTACATTTCCAACATTTGTTAGATAGATTTTTACCTATATTAGCTATCTTTTTTGGTGTCATATACCACCTATACATCATTTTATAACAGTTTTCTTTAAGATTGGTACAGGTAGATATTTTCAATGCACTCTTCCATAGAAATTCCTAAGATGACATTGGTATTTCCTTGTTCATGTTAATTGCCCATTTTATCATTTGCTCTTTAACCACCTCATCTTCAGCATACCATTTTAACAAAATTTTATACATTTTCGATATCATTTTCTGCCCTCCCTCCAGCCATACCTTTTCTATTTCAGTATAGTCTCCCCTAAAACCAACCATTTTTTTATCAGACTTATATAGATCCAATATCTGTCTATACCGCAACCAATCATATTTAAAGTCAAGATCACTTTCTGGCTTTAACACAAATAGCTTCCCTTCATGTCTCAACAGATCCTTGTATTTCAACCAATCTTGTCCCTTATACTCCAAAAACGGTTTTATCACTTCGGCTGGTACTATCCACATTGGCTTTTCTTCAGGAAAAAAGTTTTTATACTTAATCCATGTGTCAAAGAGGGTCCTTCTGATATAATGATGTTTTAAAAAATTGTCCATTTTTGACTTGCCATAGTAAAGATATGCATGCCAACAGAACCTACAATCATGTCCTTCCAATGCCAACAGTTTCCTGTTTTCCAAAGTAACCCATTGTTCTAACCAGGTCAAACAGACCGCATCATGATAGAGCCTAAAATTTGGTAATTGAAAACCTCCTCTTTCCTTTGCATCACATAAGATTTTCATTTTAATTCTTGTTTTTTTCCCTGCCCACACAAATTTAGCAATATCCTTTTGCCAACAATTAAACACCTTCACATCTTTTACAATAGGAATCGTCTGAAATAAAAACATGAGATGTGGCAAGATGTTCATTTTGACCACCGAAATTCTGCCTAGCAAGGATAAATTGAGTCTATCCCATTTTTCCATATCTTTTTAACACGTGGGCCCACAATCTCTCATAGTTATTTTTAAAGAGATCTATGTTCTTCATTGTCAACTCTATGCCTAGGTATTTAGTTTTTCTCACTACTTCACAGCCTGTAGATCTCTGCAACTCCATTTGTTTAGGGCTCATCATGTTTTTATACATTACTTTGGATTTCTGTTTATTTACATAAAAACCTGCTAGGTCTCCAAATTCTTTTATTTTCTGAAGTAAAAGCGGTATGGTTTTCAGTGGTTCCTCTGCTATAAACATAACATCATCTGCAAAGGCTCTATACTTGTATGTAAATCCTTTTGTAGTCAGGCTTTTGATTTCTTTATCTTCATTAATGTTCCGAAGCAGAACCTCTAGAATCCATATAAACAATAATGGAGAAAGTGGGCAACCTTGCCTTGTTCCTTTTTGCACTTTAAAAAAATCTGTTGTTTCATTGTTGACCACTATCTTTGCTTTTTGTTCAGAATATATTGCCTTGATTATCTTCAAGAAAGGCTCACCAATATTCATTTTTTCCATAACTTTAAACATGAAATCCCAGTTCAAATTATCAAATGCTTTTTCTGCATCCACAAAGAAAAAACCGACCTCCTTTTCTGGATGTTTATCATAGTACTCAATCGCATCTACAACCAACCTGATATTATCCCTTATTTGTCTATCAGGTAGAAATCCAGCTTGTTCTCCCGCAATTAAGTCTCTCAGATATGTTTTTAATCTCTCAGCTATGATTTTGGCAAATAACTTATAATCATTGTTCAGTAACGAAATTGGTGTATAGTTCTTCACATTTGTTAAATCTTGTGCTTCTTTTGGAATCAGAGAGATGGTTGCTTCCTTCCACAAATCTGGTATTTTCCCCATGTCTCTGATCTCATTTGACAAAGTTTGAAAAACAGGGGCTATCTCCTCTTTTAATTTTTTGTAAAATTTGGCTGAAAAGCCATCCGGGCCTGGAGCTTTCCCCAATTTGACATCCTCAATTGCTTTATAAATTTCTTCTATAGTAATGGGGTTGTTAAGCATTTCTTTCATTTCTCCAACAGGGCCAGCCATTTTTAAATTCTGCAGGTATTCCTGGACTTTCTCTTGGTCTGTCGGATTTACATGGAAGAGTTTTGCACAATATTTTAAAAATTCTCTCTTTATCCCTTTGCAGTCCACTATTTCTTTATCTCCTGTCACAAGTTTGCTTATGATCTTTCTTTCTTTTCTTTTCTTAAGTTGCCAGGCTAAATATCTTCCTGGTTTATTAGCTCCTTCAAAAGATTTTTGTTGAAGTTTCTTTAAATTCCAGTAAACCTCTTGATTCAATATAGCATTTAATTGGTCTTGTAAAATTTGTATCTCTCTCAATATTTTCTTTTTTCCCCGGTCTTTTCTTTAATTCATTCTCTTTCATTTTAATCTGTTCCACAAGGTGTCTCTGTTGTGCTCTCTTTTCTTTTCTTTTTTTGGTATTTCACGCAATTAGTATTCCCCTCGACACAGCTTTATATGCATCCCACACCATTTGGATATGGGAATCCTGGTTTAAATTTGTCTGAAAAAAAAATTGTCTCTTTACGTAAATTTTCAATTATGTTCTGTTTGTCCAATAAGTCTTCATTCAGCCTCCGTCTAAATTGTTTTTCTCTTTGATTGGATATCCATAATAGTGGATTATGGTCCGAATTAATCCTTGGCATTATTTCAACTTTATGTGTTTTGAATGCAAGTTCTCCTGACATCCATATCATATCTATCCTGGAGAAGGAGTCATGCCTGCTAGAGTAAAAAGTATAATCTTTACCTTTAGGGTTGCATTTTCTCCATACGTCTTCCAAATTTTCTTGTTCCACTAATTAAAAAAAAACCTTCGGGAGTTTCCCCAGTTTTTCATTTGGTCTTTTTGTTTTCCGGTCTAATTTGTTACTGATCGTCCCATTAAAGTCTCCCATCAAAATAATTTGGTCATAAGTCACTTGGTCCAATTCCAGCATCAAGTCTCTGAAGAATTTATCTTTTGATCCATTTGGTGCATATATGTTAACCACCAATGTTTTTTTGTCATGTAAAACAACTTCCACAGCTATATATCTTCCCTCATTGTCCTTAAAAATTTCTTTGGGTTCCAACTCTTTCTTAATATACAATACCACTCCTTTTTTTTCTTTGTTGCCAATGAAACAAATTCTTCACCCAGCTTCTTGTTAATTAAAAATTTATAATCCTGTTTCTTAATATGAACTTCCTGGAGGTCAATTAAATTACACTTTTGTTTTTCCAGCCAATGCCTAATTACCTTTCTCTTATTGGGTGGATTTAATCCATTTACATTCCAAGAAATAAATTTGTAATCCATGTTGGTATACTTTTATTTATCCCCAAACTCTTTTACATTGTCCACTATAAATTTCACCATCTGGTCACGATCCTTAATCGTGTACCTCGTTCCTTAGAAGTTGAAACTCAGTCCTTGTGGAATCTCCCATCTGAACCTCATATTCTTTTGTTTCAGCTTGTCTGTCAGCTGCTTGAATTTCTTTCTTTCTTGGATAATTGCCTTTGGCAGCTCTTTCAAAATTCTTATCTGTTTCCCATCAATTTCTAATGGATCTTGGAATTGTTTTCTGAAGATCTCCTCTTTCATTCTCTTGGTTACAAACTGGACTATTACGTCTCTTGGTAAATTTTTCTTCTGGGCATATAGTGAATTCACTCTGTAGATCAAATCAATATTGTACTTCACTTCTTCTTCCTCAATTTTTAAATAATCTGACAAAGCTTCAGTAATTATCTTGTAGATATCCTCATTCAAGCTTTCTTCAATACCTCTCAACCTGAGGTGTGTCTCCATTCCTCTGTATTCCATCATTGTATCAATTCTATAGGTCACTTTTGTCACTGTCTGAACATTCTTTTCCATCACTTGCATCTTGTTCTCTATATCAGTAGATTTTGTGCAAGACTCTGTAACTCCTTGGTAATACCTGCAATCTCGTTTTTAAACTCATTCTTAAGCTCAGTAACTCCTTTGTCTAAGTTTGTCTCCATTTGTTTCCCTAATCCCTGTATCGCCTCCATCATCCTTTTCTCCATTGCCTCCATAGCCAATTGCCAGTCTTTATCTTTTTTCGTTGTCATTCTCGGTGAGGACCATGAGTCCGCTCTTTGTCTTGACCTTAGATCCGTTTTTAAAGACTCAGTCCACCAGACTAGACAGCCCAATACAGTCCCGTTACCAAATAACAAAACTTATAGCAAATAGGATCCAATAACCTTAATCTTCTATGCTTCAAATGCCTAACCGAATCACCTTATTTTTGCTTCACCAACTTGGCTAGTAACTTGGCAATTTCAATTTAAAGTTTTTAAACAGACTAGTCCTCCTCAAAATGGCGGGCGTCTTTTCTCTATGGTAAAAGGTCAAAATCGACTACTTCCTGGTGTTTCTTCCGGTCCGTCTACTTCTCTTGTCCCCCAGTGTTTCCGGAACTTCACTTCCTTTTTATACACAAGTCCTCCTCCAGCCTGTCCGCTAGAGTCCTCTTGTCTCCTCTGATTATGGTCGTCACTTCCGGTTATGCGCTTTGTCGATCGGGACTTCCCAGCCGGCAAATCTTGCGGTAACAAGCGCAGTTCCCAGCTCCTTATCACTCCGCAAGCTACAGGAATGGTAAACAAACTTTTCTTTTAGTGTTTTTAGCTTTAATACGCGACTTTTCTTAACGGGAGAATACACAGTCAGTATTCTTTTGCTCTAAGCACTTCTCCAGTTATTTTAAAAAGTTGCTCCTTACTAGTCCCAGTAAGCAAAACGGTTTCTAGTTACCTTCTTTGTTTCCTCCAGGTGCACGCAATACTTCTTCCTTTATACTTTTTCCTTCTTGTCTTAAGAGATTGGAGGGTGGCGGTTTTAAGCTGGAATTCCAGCCCGGCTCATACCTGTAGAGATGATTGCAATGCCCACTTCAGAGAGGAAATCAAAGCCAGGAACAAGCCCCCTCCGGGGCTTATCTCTCGCCAATCTCAACTCTCTCTTGGGTCTTCGATGCTTGCTTGTCTTACCCCTGCCTGGGGTAAGCTGCGTTCTGCACGGAAACTGCCCAAACTGTCAAAAAGGACAGCCATCCACCCTGAGTGATTACAGGGTGCTTCAAATCACCATCTTTCCCTGACCAGGAACCTCCAGCACCTCCCATAATCTGATGAGTCCAGGTCTCCCAATGAAACTCAGCCTCTCCCACCCATCTGCACCTCTCTGATTTTAAACTGAGAGCAATTCACTACAATATATTCAGAGGAAAATTTACAGAATAGGGGAAAACAGCACTTTCCCCACTGCATCACCCCTAAGGTTGCCAACCTCCAGGTGATAGCTGGAGATCTTCTGCTATTATAACTGATCTCCAGGTTTCTGTGGAAGGTGGACTCTATGGCAATATACCCCATTGAAGTCCCTCCCTTCCCCAACCCTGCGCTCCTCAGGCTCCACCCCAAAATCTCCAGGCATTTCCAAATCCAGAGCTGGCAACCCTATCACCCCCCAACTTTTCTCTTTCTCACTCATCTCCTGCTTTTTTATCTTACTCTCACAAAGCATCACAGAATAATCCATAACAAAATTGAATGAAATTGTACAAGATCAAGAATTTAAGGACTCTGCACTCCAAACTCACGCAGTTTGCCCTGGTCAGATGATGAAATGGAACAAGATGGCGCTGAGCAGGAAGCCTGAGTGCTAGGGGCTCCTGTGGAAAATCGATTTTTCTACAAATAATTATTATTACTACTGGGAAATCATGCTAAGCTGGTCATTGTATGGTAGACTGAGTCAAGCTCTGGAATATGGGCTTTTCCAACTGACCAACTGGCTGTATCCCCTCTCCCGACACTCCCGACAGTGCTACTATTCCTGGGACAGCCTGCCTGCGACCTGTGAAGCCGCAGCACCGCATGAAGCCATGGCGCCGCATGAAGCCATGGTGCCGCATGAAGATCTTGCCAGCAGCGAGCACATGAAAGCCGGTTGGGAGTTACTTGCCCAGTTGGGCTGTTCCTGGGGTGGCCTGCCTGCGACTTGCAAAGCCGCAGCGCCACGTGAAGACCTTGCAGGCAGAGAGTGCATGAGAGCCAGTCGGGTGGAGCCGCTTGCCCGGCTGGTTTGTCCCAGTCTGGGGGGCTGCCGCCTGCCATTTACCTCCATCCCTCATTGCTCGTGCCGGCTTGGCTTGGGGAACAGCACGGCCTCTTGGTTGGGTATGGATGCATCGGGGAGCCTTGGGAGCCCTCAAAACAAATGTAGGCCCATTGAACAGCTGTGGGCAGTGCAACTCGAGGGGGACACCGCCTCTTTGCAATCGGAGCCCCAGGAGAAAGACCTGAGATTAGATCCCACGTCCAACTGCAGGACCGCTGGGTATGAGGAGAAACAGTGGATGGGCCGAGTTTTAATAATCGGGCCTGAATTGCCATCAAGGACATCGGCAGTAGACGGCAGACGCTGGTGATTATTTATAGTAAATTGGATCTATGTTGATTAATTGGGTTAGGGTATAAGAAATAGAATTTGATTGTATAATTGTTTTACTGTTAGTTCCCCCCAATGAATTGAGTACTCAATTAATTAGCCATAGAATTGACTGCAGAATTGATTATTTGTATGCCCTATAAATGTTGTATTCATTTATTTAATTGATTTGGTATTGAATTGAAATTACAAATTGATTAATAAGCTGTTTCTAGTTGCCTGATGGGAAATTTACCGCTAACTATTAGCTCCGTAGAGTGGGCTATTTCATGGGATTATAATCTGAATAAATTTTAAAGGAAAACAGTATTAGTAGGCCGCTAGATTAAATTGGTAGGGTTACTAAATCTGGAGTAAGTGGGCGCCAGCATGTGCCACTAAGGATTAGCCTGGTGGGTTGTAGGCTCATTGATCTAAGGCCAACATCAGGGCTGCAGCTGGTGAAGATTAGCTGGCCTGATGACCATTGGATGTAACATCCCAGTGCTCCTGGGGAGGGGAAGGTATAGCAGTGGGACTAGGCAGGGAAATAAGGGAAGAGGACAGAGAAGTGATCTTGATCGGCCCCCTTCCAGCCTACGTCCCATCCCAAAGGTTATCAGCAGTGGGGCTAAGAGTAGTGACCCCCCTCCAACATTGGTGTTGTGTAACGCAAGATCTATAAATAATAAGACCACAGTCCTGCAAGACTTTTTGTTAAAACAGAAGGTAGATCTGGCATGTGTGACTGAGACCTGGGTGAGCGAAAGAGAGACAGTATCTCTCTCCCAAGCAGTTCTGCCTGGATACTTGGTCCTTCACCAATCGTGGACTAGGGGATGGGTGGGAGGAGTGGCTCTATTCATTCAGGAGGCTTACTCCTTCAGGGCACTCCCGCCACCAAGGATCACAGGCATCGAGTGTGCCGGCCTGGTATGGGAGGCTGGGGAGAGTTTGGCAATTTGGCTGGTATACTGACCGCCTAACGCACCGGCTGATAGCCTATCATCCCTGATGGAGGCCATATCAGGTTGGGTGTTGGAACACCCTAGACTGATAGTCCTGGGTGATTTTAAAGTCCATGCTGATGACGCAGCCTCCACCCAGGCAAGGGACCTGGTGTTGTCGATGGCGGTGTTGGGACTCTCCCAATATGTAACAACCCCCACTCACCAAGCTGGGCACACGCTCGATTTGATCTTTGCAGTGAGGGTAACAGCGGACCAGGTTACTGCTCTGGCCCTGAGGACCCATTTGAATGTTCCACCTCGACCCTGTTTAGACAGTGAATGTATTTTAGCTCACCCGCAGGCGCAGAGCCGGATGGACCCTATGCAGCTCCAGATAGCCCTGCGGGAACCAATGCCCCCTGGCGGCTTGCTGGATGAGCTTGTGGAGGACTGGCAGAGCCGGCTCTCCGCAGCCATCAATGTGATCTCTCCTTGGAGCCCTCAGCGAGCCCGCACTAGGCTTGCTCCCTGGTTTACCCAGGAGTTGCGGCTTATGAAGTGGTAACTGAGATGGCTAGAGAGACGGTGGCGCCGTGCTCGAGACAAAGCAACAAGAGCATCTTATAGGATGTTTATGAAATGAGATGGCAGTCAAAGCCGCTAAGAGGGAGTTCTATGCAACTATGATTGCATCCGCTAGCTCATGCCCAGCCCAATTGTTTAGAACGATTCAGTCCATAACAGCTCTGCCACAGGGCAGACCAAACGCTAGGGAATGGGATATTGGCTGTGAGGCATTTGCAAGCTTTTTTGCGGATAAAGTCTTGGAGCTCCACCGTGACCTCCCCACCACATTTGAAACAATGAGTGAGCTCGAGGCACCTTGCACGTCCTCATTTCCAGTTTTGGACCATTTTAGCCCACTCAGCCTGGAGGAAGTCGACAGATTGCTCGCAGCTGTGTGCCCAACCATGTGCAGCCTTGACCTGTGCCCCTCCTGGCTTATTAAAGCTGGCCACGAAGGGTTTCAAGGTGCCCTCAGGGAAATTATCAACATGTCCATCTCTGAGGGGCAGCTCCCAGGAGCACTCAAGGAAGCGATGGTCCGCCCTCTTCTGAAAAAAACATCTTTGGATCCGGCCGAATTGGCCAACTATCGGCCGGTCTCCAATTTGCCCTATTTGGGCAAATTAATTGAGAGGGCGGTGGCGACACAGTTGCAGGGCTTTATGGATGACGCTTCCGTATTAGATCCCTTCCAGTTTGGCTTCCGCCTGGGACACAGGATGGAGACAGCGTTTGTCGCTCTGACGAATGACCTCTGGAGGCATCTGGATCGGGGCAGTGTGGCGGTACTGCTGTTGTTAGATCTGTCGGCCACATTTGACACAGTCGACCATCAGCTGCTGACCCACCGCCTCACTGACATGGGTATACAGGGACTGGCCCTGCAATGGCTTGCTTCCTTTCTTCAGGGTCGGGGACAAAGGGTGGCGCTAGGGAAACAGCAGTCCAAGAGACACCCGCTGGAATGTGGTGTGCCTCAAGGGGCAGTGCTGTCCCCAATGTTAACATCTATACGCGCCCCCTTTCCCAGATTGCCCAGAGGCATGGGCTGGGCTGCCATCAGTACGCTGATGATACCCAGCTCTATCTGATGTTGGGCAGCCAGTCAGACCCCAGACCAGAAGATTTGGACTGGGCTCTGCAAGCTGTGGCTGGTTGCCTCAGACTGAGCTGGTTGAAACTGAATCCAGCAAAGACGGAGGTCCTGTGCCTGAGTCAGAGCGGTTCAGGGGTGGGGCTCCCACTCCCAACCTTCGGTGGGGCACCATTGGTGCCAGCATCGGAGGTTAGGAGTTTGGGAGTGCTCCTGGATGCCTCCTTAACAATGGAGGTCCAGGGAGCAGCCACTGCAAAGTCGGCCTTTTACCATCTTCGGCTGATTCGGTAGTTGGCTCCCTTCCTCGGCTGAGATGACCTGGCTACAGTGATCCATGCGATGGTCACCTCAAGACCAGACTACTGTAATGCTCTCTACATGGGGCTGCCCTTGTCGCAAATCCGGAAGCTGCAGCTAGTGCAGAATGCCGCAGCCAGGCTTGTGACAGATCTCCCTAAATGGGAGCACATCCAGCCTGTGCTGAAGGCACTGCACTGGCTGCCAGTAGCATACCAAATTCGTTTCAAGGTGCTGGTATTGACCTTTAAAGCCCTATATGGCCAGGGTCTGACATACCTGCTAGACCGCCTTTCCCCATATATACCCCAGAGAGCACTACGGTCAGGAAGACAACATCGACTGACCATTCCTGGCCCTAAGGATGCCAGGCTCATGGCCACCAAGGCCAGGGCCTTTTCAGTGGCAGCTCCACACTGGTGGAATAAGCTCCCAGAAGAGATCAGGCCCTGCAGGACCTTTTCCAGTTCCACAGGGCCTGTAAGACAGAGCTCTTCCACCAGGCTTTCAATTAGGAGCTGCCACACCACCACCATCTGTGGTTTTGGTCCAGCTCTGGTCTGGGGGGGATTGTGTGATACTACCACACCAAGCTGAAGATCACCAAGCAGCAAAATTTGTTAGTATGCCATCAGATCCATTCAAAGATTGCCATCAAAGATTACCATCACTAGCATTTTAACTGTTAATTGTTGGATTGTTTTAATGTGTAATGTTAATGTATGTAAGTTGTTTTAAATTTTGTACATGGTTTTTATGGTACAATATACCAACTAGTGTAAGCCGCCCTGAGCCTGCTTGTGGGGAGGGTGGGGTATAAATTGAATAATAAATAAATAAATAAAAGTTTGAAATAGGGGTGCCAAGCCAGGGCAAGGTACCCCTATGAGCTTTAGGGGTGGGGCAAAGGGTGGAAATGACATTGCACTATGTATTGATGTCACATCCAGGTGAAAATCCAGGCATGGCATCAGCATATCAGCCAATGCTTTAAACCAGGACTGTCAAACATATGGCTCAGGGGCTGAAACCAGCCTGTCCAGGGCTCTTATCTGGCCCACAAGCAACTAGTGCAAGAGAGGTAAGACAGGAGGTTGCTCAGGTAGCATAGGTTGAGCAGGTGCACATGGTGAAGTGTGTATGGTGGAAGCTATCAACAAATAGAAAGGAAATGGCTAGGGAGTGAGGCTAAGAGGTGAAGTAAAATAGTGGGAAGGGGGAATGGAAGCGAAAGTGGAGAAAGAGGAGGTGTGGGTTTTTCCCCTCCCACCTCCTCTGATTGCAGCTCAGCAAGGATTGGTGAAGCCACTACATCGGGGTGGGGGAGCTAAGCCAAGCAGCCAGTGCTTCCACCGCCACACTAACCAGCATTGACTTGTGAGAGGAGTTGGCAGGAGTGGGCATGCAGTTTGCCGATGAACGGAGGGGGGAGAGAGGAGGAGGAGGGCTAACTCATGGATCGTGAGGCAACTGGGCTGCGCATGCTGCTCTGAGGCAAAAGACATCCTAGCCTCAAGACCGAGTGGAAAAGTGAAGGGGAAAGGGGGTGCTGCTGTCACCACGGAATGTCTGGACAGCCGTAGAGCTGGGAAGCAGAGTGAGTGTTGGGATGGATTGGGTACCACAACCTCCTTTCTCCCCCCACCTGTTGCTTCTGTGGGAAACACAGGAGGGATGAGAACTGGGGGTAGGGGATCTGGGAGAGCAAGGTTCAGATCCCCTCTCCTCCTGAACCAAGTCCCTGTCGTCTGGGACACTGGGGCCAGTTGCTCAGCCTGGCCCACCTCATAGGGATGTTGTTGTTGGAAATGGGGCAATGGAAGAAAGAGTCCAGTGTGCCTCCTCAAGACCCTCAGAGGTAGGACGGGGAAGAGAGGAAACAAAGAGCAAGAGATGGATCGTAGTCGTGTTTAGCTGCTAAAGCTGGGTGTAATGGGGGGTGCTAAAAACTATTTTATTTACTTGCAAGGAAGATTGTCTCCTAAAAGTGCTATACACACAACAAAATAGCTAATTTTATGGAAATATAATATAACCCCCCTTTTATGGTGTCCCTTAGAAAAAAACCTTGTCTTGCATATGATTAAACACATTTGTTGGGGCTTTTGTAGGTTCCCCAGTAAACCAATTGCTTGTACTGTTAGAAATCAATTTCTTTTGTTTGTATTTTGATTTAATCCAAGTCACCATCTTGTCCATTTATATCCAGACAGCTTTGTAATATCATAGGAGAATTAAGGAGCTGTATTTCTATACACACATCCCAAATATCTTCATATAATAATCACGTTACTCCATGCCAGCACCACCTCTGACCAAACAGGTCCTTGGTTCAAATGCCACCTCAACCCACAACTCCAGGCAACCAGCTTCTTTCAGCCTCAGAACCCCAAATCAGCCTCAGAACCCACTGATGGCTTTCCTGGTGCCCAGTCCTGGCTTTCCTCGACCTGAATAGAGGAAAAGGGCCTTTAGAAGAATTCTGGTGGCATTCCTCAAGGTGTCTTTGAGGAACACTTATCCACCTAACACCATGTAAGTAAAAAAAAAAAGGGGGGGGGATGAAAAAGGAGGTTCAAAACAGCAAGTTATCTAGGAATCAGAGCCCTAACTATGCAAAGCACATAAATAGCTGCAACAACAACAGCATTAATCAGTTGAGGGGGAACTCCTCTGTTGTGTATTGAAAAGCTTGAGTCTGAATGTGGCTCTCCAGATGTTGCATTACCATTGGTCGGCTTCTGCGAAACCATTTGTAAATACCCAATCACTGAGTGATATTGTTGCAAAGAGGGAACGGTCATGATTGGCCTTTATCCCTGCAATGTTATTGGTCGTTAATATGTTGTGGGTGTGGCTTTGACAGCTGGGGAGAGTTTAAAAGAAGGAGCTGTGCTCCCCTTGTTGTCGTGTGTTCCTGACTTACAGTTGCTGTTCAATAAAGCTGAAATCACTTGTTGAGCTTATCCTGTTGTTGAGTCTCATACTTAACATCCTCCATGCTATGCATATAGCTACTGGCATAAAACTATTTAAAACTACAGCTAAAATCAGCTTATTCCGACAGAATTTGCCCTTGTGGCCTTAATAGGATTGACACATCTTTTCATGTTTGCTTGAATGCAGGTTTTTTGAGACTATAAGGAATCTCATAATATTAAGTTACTAACTGATCAATCGTCCCCTTACACCCTGGAAAATTTGGCTCCTTTGCTTAATGATAAGGATCCTAAGATCACTCTGGCAATAGCAAAATTCATTTCAGTCGTTCTAGCCCTCTTGCTTCCAAAAACTGAGGACTGGGATTTGTGAATCAAATGAGCTTCTAAGGAAAGATAAAGAAACAGATGCCAATTGGCTTAGAACTTTCCAATATTCTCTGATTTGCCCCTAGCCATCACTGCAGCCATTTTGTGGTGGTACCCACCATCTTCTCTCAAAATTACTGAAGGCTGCATGAGTTTGGAACCAGAGGTAAGTAATAGGGCAGTTGAAAAGAATGTTGATGGGGTATGCAAACTACCCATGGAATGAATGTTAAGCGTTATCAGCATTGGACCTTCTCATGTTTAGAGAACACCAAGTTGTTGTGGTATCCAAAAGGAGAGCCAATCCAGTTTACATAAATGACACAATCTCATTTCAAACAGGATTCAATGAATCCTAGCCACCAGGTCACCATAGCACCTAAAAATGTCATAATTACACCTAGAGGGCAGCCAATAGGCTCAGTAGCACCCTAGAGACCCACAAGATTTTGGAGGGATAAGGTTTCAAGAGTCAAAGCTGACGAAGTAGCAGACTAATTTTTGTGTTCCCCAAAACTCCTCAATAGGCAAAAATATCTGTAAAAATTGGGCTTTTCCATCATACTAAACACCATCTTTCACTCCCCACCCTAAATCAGGTACCATGCAAATTTCCATGCCAAGGATCACACAGCTGCCCCCTTGCCATACACACACTATCAAATATTGCCCACACACTTTGCTCTGCTTGCTGGATACTGCATTCACTGAATATAATTTGACTCTCTCATTTTAAAAGAGTCTTGCTTGAGAGACTAGACAGAGCCGGCTCCAGGTATTTCTGCGCCCTAGGCGGGCGCAGATCCCAACCTCCCGGTTGGGCCTGGAGACCCAGCCATGCCGCCCCCCCTCCTTCCCCCCCCCGGGAGGAGAGGGAGGGCAGGCAAGCTGTGCCCCGGCTGGATGCTCTGCAGCGGCGGCGGCAGGGAGTCCCCGCTGGCCACTGCCACCTCCCCCACAGGGAGGAGGGGGAGGGCGACTTGCACCCTAGCTGGGCGCTTTTCGGTGGTGGCAGCAGTGGCAGCAGCAGTGGCAGCGGGAAGATCCCACTGGCTGCCAGCCGCCACCTCCTCCTCCTCCCCCCCCCGAGGGAGGAGGGGGAGGGCAACTTGCGCCCTAGCTGGGCGCCTTTCGGCAGCAGCAGCAGGGAGATCCCGCTGGCCACCACCGGCTGCCTCCTCCTCCTCCTCCCCCCCGAGGGAGGAGGGGGAGGGTAACTTACACCCTAGCTGGGCGCTTTTCGGCGGCGGCAGCAGGGAGATCCCGCTGGCTGACGCCGGCCACTGCCGCCTCCTCCTCCTCCCCCCCTGAGGGAGGAGGGGAAGGGCAGCTTGCGCCCTAGCTAGCCGCCGGCGGCCGCCTCCTCCTCCTCCCCCCCCGAGGGAGGAGGGGGAGAGCAACTTGCGCCCTAGCTGGGCGCTTTTCGGCAGCAGCGGCAGCAGCGGCAGCAGCGGCAGCGGGGAGATCCCACTGGCCACCACCGGCTGCTGCCTCCTCCTCCCCCCCCCAAGGGAGGAGGGGGAGGGCAACTTGCGCCCTAGCTGACGCTTTTCAGCAGCGGCGGTGGCAGTGGGTGCCTGGTTAGGGCGGCAGGGCGCTCGGGGGGAGCAGGGCCATTTGGCGACCCTGAGGCCAGCGCACCCTAGCAAGCGCCTAGTTCGCCCAATGGGCGATCCGGCCGTGAGACTAGAAAACCATATTTTTTCCTACTATTATCCACAAAAGGAACCTCACCAGAAGTTGAAAACTGTAGGCTTTTTTGCTTTTCTTAAAGGCTTTTACTTTCTGCCCCATTCTAGGGCACTGCACAATTAGCCTCAGCCTAGGCCTTCTCAATTGTGCCCCAGCTCTATTACAACTAATCTCCAAACTACAAAGATCAGTCCCCTAGAGTAAATGGCAGCTACACTGATAAGATTGCTAACCCTGGGGCTCCTGCTCCTAGGAACTTTGGGGGACAGAGCTTGGGGAGGGGGATGTCAAGGCACTGTGACATCACTTCCAGGTACGAGTGACATCACAGCCCCCTCCCCCAGACAACGCTCTAGGAATTTCCCCAATCCCTGTAGTGAAGACTATGGTAAGAGGGCCACAGACACTGTGACATCACTTCTGGGGGTGATGTCACAATGTCTGTGACAACATTCCCCCCTTTTTTTCTCCTGCTGCTCCACTGATTCAGCATAGGCAACTGAGGGTAGAGACAGGAGTTTGACCACAGTGTAGGCTTGCTAGGTGCCTGTTCAGGGCAGGGAATTTTCTACTTTTGCAGGCCTGCTGCTGGCCAATGTGGAAAACCCCTCCCCTTAACAGATATTCCTGTGCAACACTGGTGACATGCATCATTGTGTCGGTGACATCAGGGTTGACACTCTACCTTTGCCCAAAAAGTAGAGTGTCACTCCCGATGTCGCAGATGTTATGATGTCACTTCCGGAAGTGACGTCAGTATATCACCAACATCCCCACTCATCCCTGGAACACCACCCAAACTCCCCTGTTGGCAGGAGAAAGGCACCTGGCAACCCAACCACAGTGGGCAAATGGTAAGCTTTTTGGAGGCCAGACTATCTCCAGAGAGGGCTTTTTGCTGAACTAATCGTTGAGATTTTTTTGTATAACATGGCTAATAGCTGCAGTGTATCATGTTTTCACTTTTTATTTCTGTATTGTATTTCTGTATTTTACATGTTTTTATGCAGATGCACTTATTCACACAAGCTGTCTTGAGGCCCCCCCCCACCTTGGGGGGATAAATATTTCAGAGAAATAAATGTTCTTAACCGTGCATCCAAGACAAGATGCATTCATACTCCACTCTCGCGCAGAGATTTAACTTCCAGAGATCCCTAGATGGGAACAGGACCTAGAAAGAGGAAAACTCTTAGCAACCCAGGCTAACAGTTTCACAAGGCATTGGGAGCAGGACCCAGGAAACCAGAAGCAGAACCGCAGGACTGGGCACTGCTGGGCTCCTCTGCACTGGAAACAGTTGCTGGACTTATAAAATCCAAGCTCAGACAAACTCTTCTCCAGCAAGCTGCAAGGAGTCTTGGGGGTGAGGTTTGGGGTGTTCCCGCCCACCCCCGGAACACCCCCCAAATCCCTCTGCCAGAGCAACAAGGGGACCTGACAACCCTAGGAGGGTATCTCAGGTCTGCACTGATCTATCAACATCAACGTTGTGTTGATTGGCAGCAGTTCTCCGGGGTTTTAGGTGGTATTTCAGGTGGTCTTTTCACATCACCTCCTACCTGATCATTTTTAAACTGCAGATTCTGTGGATTGAACTGGGGACCTTCTACACACAAAAGCCCTTGCTCAGAGGGGAAATGGTATATAAACACTACATATTAATAATAATAAGCAACATTTACCCTGAAGAACTAAAGTTACAATAGGGGCACACTGCTCAGTTATATGAGCCACAGGATGTGCCTGAGGAGATTGCTTGGCTCTGACCTCACCGGGCTCTAGCTCTTCATCAGAAAAGGAATGCAGCCCCAGATACACTCTCTTGTGATACCATACGGTCAAGCTACAGCAGCAAGTTTATGTAATAAAAGACCCCTGTGCCCCCATTTCAAACATTCTTATTTCCAACCAAAAATATTTTTCTATTGCTTTTATAAGACTCAAGGCAGTTAGCAAAATAGAAGAACTCATACTGTAACAATTAAATCAAAGAATATTAAAAGCCCTACACCACTCAGCACTGGAACCGCAGAAGTAGATCAGCAGCCAATAAGTCTTCTGAAAGTCTCCACAGAAAGCTGTGAGGATGCAACGTCACCACGCCTTCGGAGAGAGGCTTTGGAGACACTGGTCCCGAGACAACTGATTCAAAGGCCCTGATCCCTAAACATGTTCACACTCCTAAAGTTACAGCTCCTGGGAATAAACTGATGAGGTGTCTTAGTACAAGACTAAATTAAGGGTTCAACCATTAAATTAAGGGATTTTAAAAGAGAAGCACTGAAATGTAGCAACAGGCAGCCAGCAGAATGGATATAAAAGGGGCTAAGTAATCTCATTGTGCATTGTTTGTTGTATGTGTTACCAGGGCTTTTTTTGTAGAAAAAGCCCAGTAGGAACTCATTAGCATAATAGGCCACACCCAACAGCAGAAATTTATTAGCATATTAGGCCATACCTTATGTTACCAGAAGTGTGGTCATCCAGCCACACCCACCTTTTGCTTCTTATTCTGTTTACCTTGTTTGTTGTCAAAACCCAGGGCTTTTTTTTGTAGCAGGAGCTCCTTTGTATGTTAGGCCACACACCCTTCAGGTAGCCAGTCCTAATAAATTTCTGCTGTTGGGTGTGGCCTATTATGCTAATGAGTTCCTGCTGGGCGTGGCCAGCTCAGGAGCCAGCCGGAACTCCATTCCTGTGCGTTCCTGTCCAAAAATAGCCCTGTGTGTTAGCCTGTTTTATTGCATTATCCTCTAATTCTGTAATCCTCTTTGAGTCCCACTGTGAATGGCAGACTATCATGGAAGTAAATAAATAGGAGACAGGCAGCTACTTTTTGAAGCCATAACATTACGTAGTCAATCCCAGAGGTTACATGCATGCCACATACTAAACTTCTTAGTGGCCACAACAGAAGGGGGCCACTATAATGTAATGACTAAGAGTTGTGGTTAGTAGAATGCCAGCTCTAGCTTGAGACATTCTTGGAGGTTTGATGAGGAAGCATGAGAAGGGCAGATTGTAATGACCATGGAGTCCACCCTTCAAAGCAGCCATTTTCTCCAATCTGGAGAACAGTTACAATTCCAGGATATTTCAGGGCCTCACCTGGAGGCTGGCCACCCTAGCTTATGGAGGTCTCCAGGTCAAATGCCCCTCTGCCATAAACTCAGCAGGTGGTCTTAGGCAAGCCATTCTTTGCAATGAGAGAATAACACTGGCTTGCATTACAGGGCTGTCGGAAGGATGACAAGATAACACATATGAAATACTTCATACATTGAAACACATATATCAAATGCCAAGTATTACTATCTAAAAAGTCATAAGCTACAATAAATAAATGACCAGTTGTTAATTAATATAAAGTTACATTGGACCTTACCTGAAGGTTCTTTCTCTTCAGTGGGGGAGAAGTCATCTAGGAAGGGGTTAGGTCACGCCTCTGTTCACTCGGATAGGCTATGCAAATTTCTTTTATTGTGTGGCTCCTATTGGAGGGACCTAGGCTGACCTCTCCAGTTATGTCCAAGACCTGTCCTTTATCTGCTCTCGTTCTTTATTCTACATCTCTCTCTCCATTTATTATGTATGAATCGTCACTCATTGTTCTACGTGCCACCCTTGGCTTGATTCGATTCTGTTGTTCTAGGGTGGGATGTGGATGACTTCTCCCCCACTGAAGAGAAAGAACCTTCAGGTAAGGTCCAATGTAGCATTCTCCTTCAGTGGGGGGAAGTCATCCAGAAAGTGGTTAGCTGTACCCAAGCTGTTCCTCTAGGGTGGGTGTTTGTTTCTCTCCTTCTTTTCTCTCTCTCTTTTTTTGATATTCTTTATATCTCCAAGACTTGTAATACTCGTCTGCCAAAGGCTGCTTCAGTGAAGGCTGCCTGATCTATTCTGTAATGCCTCACAAATGTGGAAAAGGAGGCCCAGGTAGCTGCTCTGCAGATATCCTCCACAGTTGCTCACGTGGAGAATGCTGCCATTGCCACTGCTGCTCTTGTGGAGTGTGCAGTCACCTGACCTGGTGGTGCAAGTCCTTGCACCTCGAAGGCCTTTGCTATACATTGTCTGATCCAGTAGGCCACTGTGGTCTTTGAGACCCTCTTCCCCTGATTCTGAATACAGTGTGATACAAACAGCAGGTCTGACCTTCAAAAAGGTGCTGTCCTACTGAGGTACATACGGAGAACTCTCCATCCATCCAGTTTGTGCCAGGTTCTTTCTTTAGGGTGCTTCAGAATGGGGCAGAATGAAGGTACTATAATTGGCTGGTTGAGGTGGAAGGTAGAGTTCACCTTGGGAAGAAAGGATGGATCCATCCTCAAGGATACCAACTCTTTTCGGAATATGCATAGTTTCTTCCTAGCTGCTAGTGCTGCTAGTTCGGAAACCCTCCTGGCCGAGGTCACGTCAATGAGAAAGGCCACTTTCCATGATAGAAAACGGAGCTCTGTCAAATGGTGGTTTAGTCAATGTGTGCAGTACCTTGGAGAGGCTCCATGTTGGGAACCTGTGTCTGACTGGAGGAGCCAATTGTTTTACTCCTAATAGGAATTTCTTCACATACTTGCTTGTGGACATGTTCCCATGTGTCCTGTGCCCTAGGCATGCTTGGATGGCTGCCACTTGCCATTTCAGTGTATTTGGTCTAAGGCCCATCTTCCATCCCTTGGACAAAAAGAGTACCACTTCCTTGTCTGTGGCTCGCAGTGGTTGTATTCCCTCGGTGGAGGCCCATTTGGAAAATGTCTTCTATGTGTGACTGTAGATGCGTCGGGTTGATGGCCTCCATGCCTGCAACATTAATATCCACTACATCTCTGGGGAAACTCAGAGCCTCTAACCATGTGCATTCAATTTCCATGCAGTCAACTGTAACCATGCTGGGTCTGGGTGGGGGATCGGCCCTTGGTGTAGTAGATCCAGTCTCAGAGGTAGTGCCCACAGCCTCGTGGAGGACATTTGTACCAGATCCAAGAACCATGGTCTCCTTGGCCAGTGGGGGGGCATGAACACCACTTCTGCCCTGTCCCTCCTGATCCTGTTGCGTGTCCTTCCTATTAGTGCTATGGGAGGGAAGGTGTACAGTAGGCCCTTTGGCCACGGGTGAGATAGCACGTCAACCCCTTCCGCTGTCAGGTCTTGGTATCTGGACAGGAACCTCTTGACCTGATGGTTCTTTGAGCTTGCTAGCAGGTCCTGAATCTTTGTGCGATTTGGGTGAAGGTCACCTTGTTCAAGGTCCATGCCCCTGGATCCAGGTCTTCCCTGCTCAGCCAGTCTGCCTGGAGGTTGGACAGACCCTTCAGTTGTTCCGCCTTGCAACATTTTTCTCTGCCCATCACAGCATACTCCTGGCCTCCATGAAGAGGGACTTCGATCTGGTGCTTCCCTGCTGGTTGATGTGCGCCTTTGTCATATCGTCGGTGCATACTGGCATGTGGCGATTCTTTACCTGTTGTTCGAATGCCTTCAATGCCATCCTGACTGCCTGCAGCTCCAAACAGATGCTGCTGCAAGTCGCCTCCACTGTAAACCATCTGCTTTGTGGTGCCCGCAGTACCACAGTGGGTGCCCCAGCCCCTCTTGCTCACATCCGTTGTTACCACAAGTTGCTAAAGATGGAGGAAGCTGATGGTCTTACTCAAGTTCGATGGTATTGTTCACCATTCTAACTCTCTCATTCTAACTCTGTCATCTCTACCAGGATATCCTGTGGTAAGGGAAGTAGAACCCACTGCAAGGACCTGACGCTTGGCACCAATTCTTGAATCTTTAGCTGCTTTTCCTCTGGTAGAGAGACAGTGGCCTGCTTTTTGTTCAGTCTGGCTCCCAGGTGCACGAGTTCCTGTGTAGGGATGACATGGCTTTTCTCTTTGTTGATGAGGAATCTGTGCATGCACAGGATGTCTGCCACCCTCTGTGTGTTGCGCATCACCATCTTGTAGTCCCCTGCCCTTTTTAGCACATCACCTAAATACAGATACATATGTATCCCCTCCAGGCACAGTGATGCCACCAGTGAAACCATGACCTTGGTAAAGATTCTGGGTGCTGAGCAAAGGCCAAAGGGCAATGCCTTGTATTGGAAATGCTGCTGCTGGAAGCAGAAGCATAGGAATTGCCTGGAGTCTGGGTGCTCCAAAATATGCAAATACACCTCCTTGAGGTTCATAGAGGTCAGGAAGTATCTGCAGGATATGGCGTAGGGACTCCATCCAGAATTTTCTCCTTTTTCTCCATCTGTTGAGACCTCGCAGGTTCAGTACTGCTCTCCAGTCCCCTGACTTCTTTGGAACCATGAAAAGGACAGAATATACTTCTTTGAAGTGCTGCTCTTTGGGAACTTCTTCTATGGCACCTATGTCCTTCAAGTGCAGAATTGCCTTTTGCAGTTGAAGTAGTCTGGCCTTTTGTCTTGGGGTTGATGAGGGTCCGAAGCTGTGAGGTGGTATGCCCATGAGTTCTATTCTGTAGTCTTGAGAAATGATTGACAACACCCAATGTTCTCTTGTGGTTAGGCTCCAGGCCAGTGTTCCCTCTAAGCTGAGTTAGTGTGAGCTTGCTCACAGCTTTTTAGCCTCCGGTTCACACATTTTTGTCTTCGCTCAAGGAGAATGGCTCCAGAGCAAACTCATTGATGCAGCAGCCAGATCGCTCGCTCACAACTTTAATGCCAGTTGCTCACGAAATAGAATTTTTGCTCACAGGACTCCATCGCTTAGAGGGAACATTGCTCCAGACCCTTGTGAAGGCCTGGAGCTGACCTCCTATTTGATAGTCATGTGGTCTGTTTTTTAATTGGGACACCCTTATCATTTCTGAAGGATGATGTCTGGCATTGGACCTGGTGCTGTACTTAAAGTGTCTATATGTCTTGTAATCTCTTTCGTCTCTTCCTCAACCTGGGATGCGAAACCCACAAAAGGAATGGGTAGACCTGTGACTGTGATCTCTCTCCCTGAGATAGGAGGAAGATGATGGCATCACCTTCTTCTTCTCCTTCGTCTCTACCAACACCTTGTCAAGATTTGATTCACCAAATAGAAGCCTGCCAGAGAACTTCTCTGTAGCTAAGTTACTCTTTGACAGCGTGTCCACCTTCCAATGTTTGAGCCATATGTTATGGCAAATTATAATGTTTGCTGCCTGTGCCCTAGCGCAGAACTGGACATTGTCCTGAGATGCATCTGAGGCAAATTCCATTGCTCTTTTGGTCTTTAGTAGAGACCTCTTCAGATCCAAAGGCAAAACTGCTGGGTTCTGTGGAAGGTTGTCCGCCCATATAACAATGGCTCTTGTAAAATTAGACAAAGTCGCTGCAGAGCTTTGTGGGCTTTTTTCGATGCTGTCTCATTCTTCCTGTCCATGGCATCCTTCAAGGCATTCTCCCCATCCTTGGGGAGCACTTTCCCCGAATGCAGTGCCACCACAGGGGTGTCAATCAAAGGAACCTTTAGGTCCTCCATGGTTTCTTCTGGCAAAGAGTACAAACGTTTTGCGATAGACAAAAGGGAGTTCCCCCACCCTCAGGAACAGCCCACTCTGCTTTGACAATATCTTCAAAGAAATTAGGAAAAGGTGAAAAAGTCTGCACCTTGACTAGCTTCTTAAAGCCTCTGGTGTCCAGCTTTGCAGAGACTGAAGTTCTTGGCTTTTCTGCCACTTCCATCTGGTAATCCAGCGTGGAAATGACTTTGTTCAACAGCCTTTGGAAATGCTCAATCTGGAATAGTCTGGATGAGGTGGGCTGGATCTCTGCCTCATCCCACGACCATTCCCCTTCTTCCCTCTCTGTTATGTCCACCCAAGGAAGTGATGATGGATGCAATTTCAGCCTGCTCAGAGCTAAAGGAGGGGGGCACCCTCCCCTGGTGATTCTACAGGCTGCCTTACTCCCCTGGACACGCTGACTACAGATTGCCCATTCTCATCCTCAGAGGCTTCTGAGGGTTCACTCTGCCCTGATGCCTTTGAGACCGTAGGCCTCTTTGAGGTGACTGGAGACCTGGATCCTGAGGAAAACTGAGAGCCAGAAGCATGGCAGCTTCTCTTCTTTCTGGAGCTCCTGGAGGATGGCCTTCCCCTTGGCTCCTTACTTGCATGCATTGTTGGGGGCTGTGCAGGAGCAGCCACCCCACTTCACTGACTTCCAGTGCCCTGAAGCCATTATGGTGCTGCCCAAGGAACTCCCATTAAGGGCCACATCCAGGAAGGGCCTGGCTGGAACTGCGAATGCATAAATGGGCCCAGCACCATGCCGACTGGGCCCTGTGGTGGTTGCAGCTGGTGGGGAAATTGTGGCTGCTGGAGGCCTTGTGTTAGGGGGCCAACCTGCCCCCATAGTCCTGCTGCCCCCATCCCACCACAAGGGCCTGGTCCTTGTCCCTGGGTAGGTGCTGGCACGCCTCCTGTGGAGCTGCTCCCCACTGGGTTCCCCCCCGCTACCGGAATGGGCTCACGATGAGGGCCCACCGGCCCTTTGTGTCTCCCACACCGTCCTCTCGCCTCCTGGCCACCGGCTGATTTCCTGGCTGCCTTTTTCAGGCACCCCCCCGTGGAAGCCTACTTGCTCTGACTGCTTGACCCGCCTGCCAGCGTCTCATTCTGCTGTGCCAGCTTCTTGATGCATCGTCTGCTGCGGGCGGGGGGGGGAGAAGGAGCCCACCTGCTCCGCACACTCAACCAGCCCCGTGCTGCTGGCGCCTTCCTCTTCTGCCAGTTGCTCCAGTGTGAGTCCTGGCTGTTGAGCCTCCATCTCCCCAACCCCCGATGCCTCAAGGGTAAAGGGCCACTGCTCAGTGGAGGCCTCTACCGCTCCTTCCCTCCTGGTTCCAACCAATGTCTCGGATGGGGGAGGGGGCCTCTTCTTCATCCTTGAGGTTTCCTGGGACATCTTCACGCCGGGTTCTTCTTCCACGCTCCTGGAGTGGTAAGGCAAGAGGAAGGTTCCTTGCATTCAATGTGGCTGAGTAAAAGGTTTTTGTGTGTGTGCTCTCCCTGGCTTGGAGCTGGAGCTCCAGACGACCTACCAAGCACAGGGCTATGTGGGACCTGGAGAGGTCAGCCTAGGTCCCTCCAACAGGAGCCATGCAATAAAAGAAATTTGGATAGCCTATCCGAATGAGCAGAGATGTGACCTAACCACTTCCTGGATGACTTCCCCCCACTGAAGGAGAACTATTTATATGTAGCTTTTCTCCCCAATGGCTTATAGCATTGTTCTTCCCATCTCCATTTCACCCTCACAACAATAACCCTGTGAGGAAAGTTAGGCTGAGAGCATGTGACTGGTTCAGGGTCCAAGGTCATACCCAATGAGACTCCATGGCTGAGCATGGATTCCAACCTGAGTCTTCCACATCCTACTAGTCTAAAACCCTAACCTAAGATGCATTGGATGCTGTGAACTCATGTAGCTAATGGGAAAGCTCTTTCCCCTAGCACAAGTCTTCCTCTGTCCCTTGTGCCAGGGGAAAGACTCACTGCCAGCAGGATGGATCCATGGTTTTTTGCACCCTAGGCGGGGCTAGCTTGTGGCTTCCCCCGCGAGGGTTTTTTGCGCCCTAGGCGGGGCTAGCTTGTGGCGCCCCCCGGCGAGGTTGTCTTGGGGTGCTCCCCCCATGTACGAGCTGCTGCTAACCAGGGGGTGTTGCCAGTGGCGCTCCAGGCAGCAGGGGATGAAAAGGCTTCCCAGCCTCTCCCGCCTCCCCCGTCATTCCCGAGATGGAAGCTGGTTTGGCCCAAAAGCCGACCAAGTTTGTAAAGGAGCTTTCCCAGCCTCCCCATTCATTCCCAAAGCAAAAAACATAACTCAGTAGGGAGGAGAGGATCATAACAGCATGGCAGCATCAAACTGATCTAACACTTTTCATTATCAAGGGGGGAAAGTTATGTAGATGGTTAATTGTACAAAGAAGAGAGGAATTCCACACTAATCTGTAAGGGAGCCTTTAAACCGGCTAGTTTCCCCTAACTTCAAAGTAACATCCCCCCCATTTCAGCTCCCACAAAGCCAGGGGGCGGCCCCTTCGTCTTCCAGAGGAAGCAAGCAGAGCCCCTTCATTGCCAGCACATGAGATGAAAGCACAGGCACGGGGGAGAGAAAACAGGGACTGTAAATTACAAGCAGGGACACCGGGAGGAAGCGGGCAATTGGGAAAGCCCTGTGGGAGAGGAAGAAGGAGAAACAAGGTGATGCCATTGCCAAAGAAAGAGTGGGGGGGGATACTGGAGGACGTCACCCTTTTGTTTATCCCCAAAGAGTACATCAAACAAGCAAATCCTTCATCTGAGCGTGGGCACAGCCAGATCTCTTGACTGCAACGAAGCTGCTGTTAGATCAAATGCTGCACGTGGTCACCAGACAATACTGGTTGGAACTGACTTGTTTCCCCTCCCCGGTCTGAGCTTGATGGCATCTCAGGCATTCCTCTGCAAGCCAGGAGCCTCCTGCCTCCCCTCACAACCTCGCCTCCCGTTCAAAGGTTCAATGTTCCACTATCCAAAATACCGCGCACATTCAGATAGTCGATAAAGTTAAATATTTAGGGATAATCATCACAAATAACAATAAAAACCTATATAAGAATAACTACACAAAACTTTTAGAAGAAATTAGAAAAGATTTAAATAGATGGCAAGATATGCATATCTCCTTCCTGGGTAGGATTGCCACGGTTAAGATGAATATCCTGCCACAATTTCTCTTTTTAGCGCAATGCTTACCCATCTTAACAAATAAGATATTTTTCGAGGACTTAAATCGGTTGGTGAGAAGATTAATTTGGAATGCTAAAAAACCTAGAATTAATAGAAAATTGCTTACTGACAGAAAAGAAAATGGTGGATTGGGTTTACCGAATTGGAGTTTATACTATCAAGTGGCCGCAATGGGTTGGATCTGAGATTGGATTCTTTTAGAAGAAGAAAGGACCCTACATATAGAAGGTCACGACCTACCCATGGGTTGGCACGCTCACATTTGGTATAATCTAGATAAAAGACAACAAATATTTCAAAATCATGTATTTAGAGGCCCCTTGATCAAAATTTGGAAGGAAATCAAAAACAGGTTCTACAATAAAATTCCTAAATGGCTTTCTCCAACAGAAGCATTTATTCTGCCCCCCCTGTGGGCAAAAGAGAAAAAACTAACTTATGAAATGTTATTAACTAAGAATAATGATCTTAAACCTCTGGACTCCCAAGCTTTCCAAAAGGCGAATTTAACAGCCTGGGAGAAAATGCAAATAAGTTCTAGGTATTCTAAGGACAAAAAGAATAATTTTCACAACACCATTACACACCTAGATAAAATTTGGCTCTCCTCGGCAGATAAGCTGATACAGAAGTTATATACTTTTCTGCTCACTGAGGATTTATTAGACGAAGTGGTTAAACCAAGCATGATATCTTGGATGCGTGACATAGGTCATAATATCACTCTAGATCAATGGTCTGGGTTATGGAAATCTCTAAAACTCCTCAGAGCAACAAACTATAAGGAGAACATTTATAAAATGTTCTATAGATGGCACTGGACACCTGATAAGATAGCCAAATGTTTTAAAGAAGGCTCTGATATCTGTTGGAGATGTAAAAAGAGATAGGAACCTATTTTCATGTTTGGTGGAATTGTGGGAAAATTAGGCCTTTTTGGAAAATGATTTGTAAGATACTGGAAGAAATTACAAATGTTAATATACAACTCGCACCGGAAATATTTTTACTTAATATCCTCCCGGTGGGAGTAAGAAAAGAGGATGCAAGAATTATTCTCTATACAGTCACGGCATCAAGAATAGCAGTGGCAAAAAGTTGGAAAAAAACATTTGTCACGTCTCGA
Source organism: Gekko gecko (assembly GCA_029375565.1). Taxonomy (NCBI): domain Eukaryota; kingdom Metazoa; phylum Chordata; class Lepidosauria; order Squamata; family Gekkonidae; genus Gekko; species Gekko gecko. Next base: position 206,848,581 of record JAPDNY010000005.1, on the reverse strand, counting down.
GAAGAAATTATAACTAATTTACTGGATATAGCAGAATCTGATAAAATTAACTTAATCCTCTCAGGGAAAGATGAGTCATTATTTGTAAACAGATGGAAAAAAGTTTATAACTGGATGGAAAAGAGTATATGAATAGCTTCCCATTGTAACCTCAAATGATCTGTATAAGCCTTTATTTTTGCTTGGTTTTTTGTTTTGTTTTTGTGTTTGTTTTGTTTTTATTTTGTTGGTTTATGTATACTGGAAAACCTATAAATAAACTTCATATAAAACAACCTCGCCTCCCCAAAATGAATCCCAGGACAGAAACTTTGCCACTCCGCAGCTGATCTCACTGAGACGACACCTGCTGGGCCAGCGTTGCCCCTGAGCCACTGCCTCCGCTCCTCAGCCCGGCTGTGCTTAGCTCAGAGGAGCAAGGGCTTTTGGGTGGCTGCTGGGGGGGATGTTGCAGCCGGGGCTTCCTTCTGAGAGCGACCCTGGGGAAAGCGACCTCAGAAGCCAGGGGAGGAAGGACTGGCCCCAGGGAGCACAAGCGCTCCCCCAAGCACTCTTCAAGGTGCCCCGAGGGCCCAGGGACTGAGCCTTGGGGCATCCAGCCACACGCTCACCTCGAAGCTGGCATTCGGCCACAATGAAGAGCAACCCAGCCACGACCAGGCATGGCCCTGTGCATCAGCCCATGTCCACACCGCGTGCCCAGCAGCGGCTCCACAGGTGGAAGAGCGGGAAGCTGAGGGCGGTGAGAGCCTTCTTTGCAGCAGCCACACCGAGAAAGCGCTGGTCTCCGTCTCTTGCCCCGCTTCCTTTCTTGTTTTCTCCCCACCCCTTTCTTGTCACCCGCCCTTATCTCTGCCGCCCTCTGTTCAGCAGCCACAAGGAAGCAGCGGCAGCAGCGGCGGGCTCTCCTCCATGCCCTGGGGGCAGCCCCAAAGCCAGGCTCCCTTCCTGAAGGTGCTTCCCCAACCCAGAGCCCGACGCCCACAGGGCGCAGGGCTTTTGGTGGGGGGGCTTTGGGGGGGCGGGTGCAGTTCTGCACCCTGATGATTGGCCCGCCCTAGGCGAACGCCTAGCTTGCCTAGCAAGTGGGCTGGCCCTGGCAAGCCTATGTTTCTCAGTTCAAGATTTAGCCCCTTCTCCTCTTCCCCTGCCACGGGTAGAGTTTCACTAGCTGAAGGGAGCAGTGTGGCAGCAGAGTGTTGGTTCAATTGTAAGCCTCAACCTTTTTTAAACTCACAAATCAATAAACTGACTCACTGTTCCCCAAAAGAAGTGCCTGTCTACAAGAATTATTTAAAGTTTGTGAGTCTAATCCTAGAAATTCTTTATTTATTTTTGCATTCAAAGTTAAAATCCTAAGTTTCTGATTGTTATATCTCTCTGAGAGGGTAAGGAAAGAGTATGTAAAAACAGATTCCTGGTTAAATATATAGATCAGGGTGCAGATCAAGCCTTTTTTTTTTTTTAAGACACACAGAGAGAACAAAAGAAGTTTTTTCACTTTCTTCCTGGCCAGGCCCCTTTTGGGGCAGGGGGGGAAATCCCTTACTAATTATTGGAATTAGCATATGCAGGCCTTTGAGATGGAGCAGCAACATTCCAGGGTCACTGTGCTGGGTTTCTTTACATTGCCAGAGGGAATCTGCATCTCTACAGGGAGGCAAGGGCTTCGGGCCAAGAAACAATCCACTCTCTTGTTATCTTCTTTGTCTCCCTTCTGCAAAGGCTCCCTGCGATCTTGTGGACCCCCAGTCAAGTGGGAGGAATGCTCAAGAGTTAACCATAATGGACAATACTCTGTAATCACCCTGTGTGGAAAGCTGGGTTCAAATCCCCAGTGGCCATGGAAGCTCACTGGGTGCTCCAGTCACATTCTCTCAGCCTGACCCTACCTCACAGGGTGATTGCTGTAAAGATAAAATGGAGGAAGGGAGAAGTCACTTTGAGTCCCCATTGGGGAAGAAAACATCTAACACCTGGTGAAAAAGACACTCTACTTACTGCAAAATAGGTCTTGCACTGGGCTGACTGACTGAATTACATGGAGATAGGTCAAGACGGGCAGTCCTGTTAGTCTGCCTATAGCAGTAGAAAAAAGTAAGAGTCCAGCAGCACCTTAAAGACTAACAACATTTGTGGCAGGGGAGGAGCTTTTGTGAGTCACTGCTCACTTCCTCACAAAAGCTCACAGCCTGCCACAAATTTGGTTAGTCTTTAAGGTGCCGCTGGACTCTTGCTCTTTTCCACTGAATTATATGGCTTTATTTCAGGCAAGCAGCTGGGTTAGCCGATAACTGCAAAAAACAAAAACAAAAAAAGGAACTTGTATCACCCTAAAGTTTAACAGATTTGTTGGGCAGAACCATGGATCATCCTGGACTCATGGCATGGGCTGTCCACAAAAGCTTCTTCCGTAATAAATATACTAGTCTCTAAGATGTCACAAAATAAATTTTGCACTATTTCTTTTTTGACTTTGATGTCACCATTCCAGGTAAATAAACCTTATAAAAGTAACTAGATGGGAAACACAACCAACATATTAAATTGGAATCCACTGCATTGTAATAAATGCATTCAGAATCATTTCAGTCTCAACTGCAAACTCATTCAAAATATTTCTGACTAATTCCTCTCACATAATAGACCATTTCTTCCCTTCATTATTCAGACTACCTGTTCAAGGTTTACTCTGCCTTATACCCTTAACCCAATAAATACATATTGGTTGACATTTAAGAGGTTGCTCCATCATTTTGCTCCATCAAGCATATGTATGATATTCAAATAAAATAGTAAAAGTCTAAGAAATGTGCACACCTATTTGAAACTTTAAAGGAATGGCAGAAGGATTTCAAAAAGAAAGTCTTGCAGCCCCATGAAGATGTAACAGATCTAAAGTGCAATTGTATGCATATCTTCTCAGAAGTAAACCTTACTCTATTTCACGAGACTTACACTCAGGTAAGTACGTGTAGAATTGCAGACTTATCGTGGCACAAACTCTTGCAGACAAGGAAGCTCACTTTTATCAGATCTGTAAAATCTAATCTGCAGTTCACACTCCCCCATACACACACACCCTACTTAAGGGGGGAGAAGAAAGCAGGAAGGTCAAGAAGCCACACAATACTCAAGCTACAGGCTTGTGACAAGCACAAAAACACTGGCTTGGGTTCCTAAACTGGCTCCCACTGCATCCTTTTCCTTATGGTGGAAGGAGTTCTCTGCTACAGAATGCATTTCTCAGACACTAGGAGCTGGGGTTCATGCAAAATGAGCGGCTTTCCATGAGACCAAAAGCACTGAACACTGAAGAAAAACATTGCACAGTGAAGGATGAATTTCTACCATGGACAAAGGTTCCCTTGCTCGAAAGCCAGTCAAATCCGACTGTAGGGTTGCCGTGCTCATCTCCGTTTCAAAGTCGAAGAACCAGCACTGTCTGAAGATGTTTCCATGGTCATGTGGCCAGCATGACTAAACACCAAGGTGCATGGAACGCTGTTACCTTCCCACCAAAGTGGTACTTATTTATCTACTTGCAATTTCTTGCTTTCCAACTGCCAGGTTGGCAGGAGCTGGAACTAGAGACGGGAGCTCACTCCATCATGCGGCACTCTCGGGTCTCGAACTGCTGAACTACTGACCTTCCACAGCCTGCAGTTCAGTGTCTTGAGCCACCACAGCTCCAACCACAGACAAAGAGGAGCGCAAATGGACAAGAGGCTTTGGCTCCAAGTCTTTAGAGAGATGCATAAAACTCTCAAAATGTGTCCCTCTGCTTTCCCAGTCTTGTGGATATAATGCAGGCATAGGCATCCCCCCCCCCCCAAGCATACTCACACCCCAAACCATTTTGCTTGAACTGGTAGGTTTCCTGGAGCCAGCAATGTAAGAGAATGCAGCAGGCTTAGCTTGCTCCCGTCATCACCTCAAAAGATATGCAAGCACACCAGCTGAGTCCAAAATGAAACAGAGACACTAGTAGCACAACTGGGAGTGGGCTTGCTCCAACAACTTCCTGCCAAGTACAATCCCCATCCCCCCACTGCACTTGCAGGCACACCCTCTTCACAGGTAGTTCTTGACATTTTTAGCGCTTCTGACAAAAAGGCTGCCTATCCCTAATCTAATGTTTGCACACACCCTAGCTCACATTTTTATTTACTTGTTTCCTTCATTTATATCCCAATGAAGATCCAAAATGGCTTATATCATCATTCTCTCCTACATTTTATCCTCCCAGGGACCATGTAAAGTTAGGTTGAGACTGTGTAACAGGCCCAAGATCAACCAGCAAGTTTTCATGATGGAGTGGGGATCTGAACCACCTATCTGATTAGCTTTTTGCATGCTACAGGTCGTATATTCTTAGTCATACATTCTCTCAGGTTGCCAGCTGTGCTGGTATTATCCTCACACACACACAATTGATCTGCATCTCCAGTTGCAGGTACCAGAGTTCTCCTTTCACACAGCTACCCTGTGAGGTATGTTTGGCTGGTCCAAGACTACCCAGCAAACTTCTTGATAAGAACAGGGATAAGCGTAGGCTCTGCCCAATCCTATGAAGACATGTTCACCACTACACCATAGAGCTTTTTCAAGGCTTCCAACTCTGCAGAGAGAGATCTATTTTCATTTATTTCATTAATACTCTGCCTTTCTTCCCAATAGGGACCTATAGCAGCTTACATTGTTTTCCTCTCATCCATTTTACCTGCATAGGAAGGTTAGGTTTGGAGTCTGTGATGGGCCCTAGGTCACCCAGCAAGCTTCCATGGCCAAGTGGGGTTTCAAACCTGGATCTCCCAGATTCCAGTCCAACACTCTAATTACTACACCACACTTTATATACATTTGCACTTGTGTAAGATCTCTGCAGATCTTCCAACTAACCAGCATAGCACAGCCTGCTCCTGTGATCTCACTCACCCATTCATAGGCATTCATTCTCTCCAGAAATATCATTGGAAGTGAGCTGTAATACTTCTTTTAAATCCATCTAGTGAGGTCATAGCTAAAATACTTAAACTCAGGGGTCATCTCATAGAAAGAGGTGCAGGAGCTCATTTGCATAACTTATTTGCATATGCCACACCCCCTGACAAAGGGCAGGCATGGGTTCCCTAGCACCTGGAGAAGATTGGGCAGGGAACCCAGGCATGTTTAAAATGCCTTTCTTTCCCTTCCCCATCTGGGGAAGGGAAAGAAAAGCATTTAACACCCCCCCTGTGCTTGAGAACCTCTGTTTTTACAGTCCCAGGCAGGCAGAGTAAGTAGGAGTGTTATCACACTCCCAATGGCTGGTTGCTTGTGTTGGGCTTATCAGGAGAGGGGCTATAGTTCAGTAGTAGATCATCTGCTTTGCATGCAAAGATCCTAGGTTCAGTTTCCAGCATCTCCTGTTAAAAGGATCAGGTGATAGGATCCATCTGAAACTCTGAAAAGCTGCTGCCAGTCAAAGTAGACAATTCTGACCTTGATAGACTAATCAGTATAAAGCAGCTTCATGTGTTGATGGGTCCCAAGTTGTGAGCCTGGCTTAAAAACAGCAAAATCTCCAGATCCTCATCTCTCCTTTTCTTTTGATTCCTCAGTTGATGGCTCTATATTTCTCTGCAGCTTTCTATCCAGCTAAGGTCCTGAGTCTTGTTGATTGGATACAGCGACTCTTGATTAAGGGTGGGGCTGGATTAAGACATGCTAAGGACTGAAGCTGTGTCAAACTTCCCCCCCATAGCATTATCCTCACCCAAAAAGAAATTTAGTAATTTTTAGGTTTGTTCATTTTTAATTTCCTACTAGTCTGAGGTCCTAAAGTGTCACTTACTTAGCTTTTACATACATCCAGCTCTGTGTGAGGATAACATAGGACAAACTCCCCAAACTCCTTGGATGAGGGTTGGTTTGCAGATGAGGTAAACAAGGTACACCCTCCTTTACATGGTGCTGGGTTTCATATCCTGCAAATGCTGTGTTCTGGATCATGCTTATTTTGTCAAAAGATTCACAGTAGTGCCTGAGAGTAATTTAGCATTTGAATTAGCATTTCTTTGTGCCAGATTGGGTAAGTTTAGAGGAAGACACAAGGGGGGAAGCAGATTGCCATTTTCTTTTCTGACAAAGGTCTTGTGCCTTCAGCTGCTGAATGTGAAAGACAAGGGTTCGACAAAAGCAGCACTTCTCTGCATGGCTGTCCAGTGATGGGGAAAGCTGGACCTGTGGAATATTTTACAACTGCTAAATGAAACCAGGAAAGGAATAGTGTTGCCAGCTTTCAAATCCAACCCTGCACCTATGCCTTTAACAGCAGGTTGATATCTGGCAACTGGTTGGCAAGAAGTGATTTATTTCTCCTCCTTTTCTCCCCCATGGGGACCGAAAATGGCTTACAATATTTCTCCTCTTTTATCCTCACAGCAACCCTGTAAGGTAGGTTAGGCTGAAAGTGTGACTGGCCCAAGTTCATCCAGCAAGTTTCCACGGCAAAATGGGGATTTGAACCTGGGCCTACCAGATCCTAGTCCAAATCGCTACACACTGCACCACGCTGGCTGTCAAACTACACTGTAAATAGCTCACCAAGCTGCAGTTAGGTGCACAAGAGCTAGCTAGTTCACCTTTTTTCCTGATCAGTTGGCAGGTCCTAAGAAGTGATACTCCTAAAAATAAGTAAATAAATACAGTTAATTATTTCAGTCATTGGGGCTACTTATTTTTCACTATTTACTAAGTGTCAGTATTTATCTCAAATGCAACGTTTGGGCATATATTCACCAGAGACTTAAAACTGCTTTAATTTTCCAGGGAACCATATTAAACTGTAGTTGGGGGTGGGGGGGGAGCTGCAGCTACAGATCTCCAACTGAGCACTCAGTTCCTCCACCCAACTACAAGTGCCAGAATTCTTTGGGTAAGCCATGGAAGTGAAAATGTTACAAAAACTGCTGTTAAAAGTGTGGAGTGAATACATAGTTCTTATTTGTCTTCCTAAAATATAAGCTTTTTCTGGCCTTCAAAAGTAATTGCCTATGTGCGTTTACTTGGAAGTAAATCTCGCTGAGTTCTAGGCAGAGCGTTCCCACGGAAATGAGAGTAGCAGACTCTGCTCTCGGGCAGGTGGTACAGTTGCTATCCTGACCTGAGCACACTTACTTGGGAGTAAGGCCTGGGGGATTACTTCTGAGTAAGCATGCAACAGGATAGGGCTGTTGCGTACCTCTTGGAAATCAACGGAAGACTTAACGTTTCTTTCCAAATGAAGCTGGCAGAGTAAGCTTGCAGTGGACTGTCACCTTAAAAGTGCTACAATTTGGCTGGATAATAAAATAAAACACAAATGTAACAACAACAGTGATTTCGTGCCCAAGGATCTCTCGCTACTTCCCAAGTTATTTCACAATCATTTCTGGTTCAGAGAGATGAGAAACAGCTTCCTCCAGCCAAATGAAAAAGTCCATCTATTTAAAGAAGGGGGAAAGGGAAGCGGGGAGTGAGGGAGAGAGTGTGTGTGCGGCTGTCACGAGCCAAAACAAGCAGTTGCAGACTGAGCATGTGGAGCAGGATTTCTTCCCTTCGGTTAGCTTTTGGTCCTGCCAAAGCGGCTGGGAGGGAGTGCTGAAAACAGAGGAGAGGTGCACTGCCTGGCACTTGAGCTTAAACTGCCAGCACACGAGGAACACTTCACACTTACTTGGCTGGGGAGGTGGATCCTGGAGGTGTTCCCACTGAATTTAGTAGCCATCTCCCTCCCTTTTTTTTTTGCAACCACTGCCTTTATTAGAGCGCTCAAAGCGCTTTTCATATACTAGCTCACAACAATTCTGTAAAATATACTGAACTGACTGTGCACATTGCAGGGGGGGGGGCATGCCACGTACATTTGACTTGGGTCTTCGTCTACACCACAGAAAATGATTTGTTTTTCTCCTGCCTTTCTAGCGCGGATTTGCAGAGGTCTTTCCCAGGCCTGGAAAGGCAGGGCGGAACCACAACTTATGTTCCTTCTTCTTTCTCCTCACAGCCCAACTGAGGGGAGGGCTGCTGGGAGCCAGGGGTGGGGCTTGCTACATGTCCCTGCCCCCTGGCCTCCTCTCTGCTGGAGCGTGGCTCCAGTGAGCTCCGGCCCAAAATGAGGCATGGTTAAACTGGGGCCTTCCTGTATTGTGGGACCAATATCAGAAAGTGTTTAAGAAGGGCATATTCTCAGATTGCTGCAACAGTGGTTCAGTTCATATATTTCTGTCAGGTGATCCTGCCATAAGATGTGAGGGAGGGAAGGAGGATGAGATGATCTGTAACCTTTTATGCTTGGAAGGGGGGGAGTGGGGAGGTTACCAGGGCAACAGGGTGTTCATCAGCCTGGGCTATCTCCTATCTGACCAAATGGCCTTGTAATACGGTTTGGGTTTCTCCGGTATGGACAGCTGGGCCCCTTTATGGCTTGAACAACTTTCGCACCTTTCTCCCACGCGCGAGCTATGTAGCCATTGGTAGAATGCTTGGGGGGGGCTAGCTTAGTGGGGTATATCCGTAGATGTTTCTTTGTGTCCTTCATTCCTGACAATGTAATGTTAGTATGCTTTAGAACTGCTGCTGAATAAACTCTATCTTCTCATGAAGCCTGGAGTTTGGCTGTCTTTTGAAGTGCCTGACAGATTGTCAGGAATCATCTTCGATCGGGATCGGTTCTACACCGCACTTCTCTCCCAGAGATGAGTGATGAGGGAGATACCACCCCGATCCCAACCTTGGAAGAAGAGAAGGTTCCGACATCTACTGTGCCCACAACCACGACTGAGGTCCCGGTCTCCAGTGCCCCAGCACCATGGGGCCCCAACTACAACCTGGGAGGGCTCTACGGAGAACCGTACGGGGGAGCGTATGCTGGAGTGACGACCAGGCCACGGTAGTGGCGGGACTGGATGAAGCCGCTCGTAGAGACACATGAGATGTGGTTCCTCATCCCCCAAGCATCAGTATGGGAGAGTCGGGTCGAGAGACTGGTCTACCGCTTGAGTATGGTGGAGGATGACAAAGAAGTTCACCCGGATACCCGAGACTTGGAAAGGACCATGGGAAGCCGGATATGGAGTGGGGATCCCAGCCAAGATCGACTCCTATGCCTCATAGATGAGTCCTTGTCTCGAATCCCGAAAATGATCTCAGATGGCATACAAGAGGAAATGGAGAAGAGACAACCTCCAGACCCAGCAGGGGGCCCAGCACAGAGACCCCTGCTCCTACCGGCGGGACTGCTGCCCGGGGGTGTGCCGGGGCAGCCCGGGGCACCTCCGGACCAACCCGTGGGGCCCCCACCTATGGGGCCGCTGGTGCTGAGGCCACCAAGGATGCCAAGGGGTTGGGGGCCCGTGTTGCCAAACCCAGCCGAGTTGTTGGATGCCACTTTCGAAGGTACACCCAAAAAGTTCTCCTTTTTCCTGGTAAGGGCAGAGAAGTTTATCGAGAACTGGGGCCACTTGTTCCCGGACGAGGAACGGATAGTTGACGCCATCGCCTCCCGCCTGAAAGATGCAGCGGCCGACTAGTATGTGGCTTTACACCAGGAAGACGGGCGCGAGCTGAGAGAGGTGGATGAGTTCATGTGGGCGATGAAAGACCAGTTCGAAGATGCCAACGCGAACAAGGCAGCCCGGGCGTTCCTCTGGGCCTTTCGCCAAGGGACGAAGTCTGTGCGGGAGTATATGGCAGAATTCCGAAGACATGCCGCCAAGATCCAAGGCTGGCCAGATGGCGTACTAGCAGAACAGTACCGCCTGGGCCTGAACCCGGAGATCCGCTGCAGGATTATGCGAGGACGGGACCCGGAAACCTTATCGAGCTGGATGAAAGAAGTGGCGGCAACAGAGACTCTACTGAAAGCCATCAAACTGGATGATGCAGCAGCTTTGGGGAAGACGACCCAATCTACCGCCGCCCCTCTAAAGAGCCGGCAGACGAACCCTGCACAGCGGCCAAAAGACGGGACGCGCGAGAGCAGGATGAAGCAAGGGCTGTGCCTAAAATGTGGAGAAGCGGGCCATTTCGCCACGAGTTGCCCAGGGTCATCCACCCCGCCTAGTGCCGCGAAGGGGCCTAAAAAAAAGTTCAAGACGTCTACACCGAAATCCCCGGGAAAGGAGAGGGGCACAAGGGCCTTGCAGGGAGAGGGAACCGAGTCGTCGGAGGAGGAGACCATCGCGGCAGCGGGAAACGAGAAGGACCTGCTGTAAACAGCGCTGAACAGCAGGTCCCGGACTCTCAGGTGCTAAATCCGGTGAGCAAATCCTCTTCCCTCTTTTTCAGGACTGTGACTCTAATGGACCCAGGTCTACTGACCCACGTGAGGGTAAGAGCGTTAGTAGACTCGGGGTGTGGGAGAGACCTTATTAATCCCTCCCTGATGACTAGGCTGGGAGCCAAAGTAATGAAACTGGCAGAGCCGCTGGTTTTTACCCAAATGGATGGCTCCACTATGAAAGAGCCCTGTAAATATGAAACTGTACCTCTACGAATGGGAGTGGGGAAACACTGGAAGGTGCGACCATTCGTGGTGACCTCCGCCGCAAGGTTTCCCCTTGTCTTGGGGAGCCCATGGTTTTTTGATCACGACCCACACATACTATGGGAGGCTGGGATTGTTAACTTCATCTCCCCACGGTGTGAGACCCATACCTAGAAAAGTGACTGGGGGCCGCGGAAGCCTGAGCTCTGCCCTGTGGTGGTGGGGGTGGCTGAGACGGGTGGAAACATGATCCCCCGGGAGTATCGGGACTTGTCTGCAGTGTTCGGGGAAGAGGAGGCCCCACGGCAACTCTGACTGTGCCACTGAACTGTTACCTAACCAGAAACTCCCGGAGGGGAAGCTATACTCTATGAGCCCAGCCAAGAAAGTGGAGCTCAGAAAGTTCATAGATAAGAATTTAAAGCGTGGGTTTATACGGCCGGCCTTTTCACCGTTTGCCGCCCCGTCCTGTTCCGGAAGAAGAAATACGGTGGGCTCCGTTTGTGCATGGACTACTGTGGCCTTAATGCTGTGTCTGCGACAAATGCTTACCCGCTGCCGTTGATTAAGGATCTGCTCGCTGCGGCAGCCAGGGGGAAGGTGTTCTCAAAACTTGATTTATGGGATGCATACTTCCGAGTACGCATCAGGGAGGGAGACGAATACAAGACCGCCTTTAACACCCCCCTGGGTCAATTCGAATACTTGGTGATGCCGTTCGGCTTGCAAGGGGCCCCTGGGGTATTTATGAATCTGATTAACGAGGTGTTGCACAAATATCTGTTCAAAGGGGTCCTTGTTTACCTTGATGACATTTTACTGTACTCCCCCAATATGAAATTCTATGTGCAACTTGTTAGGGAGGTGCTTCAAACGTTACACGAGCACAAACTGTTCGCCAAATATCTAAGTGCGAGTTCCATCGGTCGGAGATTTTGTTCCTGGGCTACCGTATCTCACAGAAGGGCATCGAGATGGACCCTGAGAAGGTCCGAGACGTGGTGGGGTGGGAGGCCCCCAAAACACGGCGGCAACTCCAAGGGTTCCTCGGATTCACGAATTTTTACAGATCATTCCTCTTGAATTTCGCGCAGGTGGCCATGCCTCTCACTGACCTACTTAAGACAAAGGGGAAAGGCCCCGAGAGTACCCGGCCAGGGGCCAAATTGAACTGGACCGCTGAATGTCAGCGGGCGTTTGAACAGTTGAAAACCCTGTTCACATCCGAGCCTGTGTTGGCGCACCCCGACGAGGCGAGAAAATTCATAATCCATGTTGACACCTTGGATGTCGCTATGGGGGGAGTCATTTTGCAGGAGGGGGAGAATGGGAAATTACACCCCCTCGCGTACGTGTCCAAAAAGTTTACGGACACTGAACGGAACTGGTCAGTTTGGGAGAAGGAAGCAGGATCAATAAAGTTGGCTCTCTCCACTTGGCAGCACTGGTTAGAGGGGGCGAGGGTGCCGTTCGAGGTTTGGACTGATCACAAAAACCTTGAGTTACTGCGCTCGCCCCGGTCCTTGAACGCGAAGCAGCTGCGGTGGGCCGACTTCTTTTCAAAGTTTGACTTCACACTGCACCATTTCCCAGGGAAGGCAAACTCGCTAGCGGACGCCCTGTCCCACCTCCCGCAACATGACAGCAAGAGGGAGGTGGTTCGAGATTCGGTATTCACGCCCTCGCAACTGGGGGGAGTGGTGATGACTCGGAGCAAAGCAAAGACCCCGCCTCCGATCCCCCTCGCTTCCCCATGGGAGCTGAAGTTCATATCTGAACTTTCCGAGGCTGACCGCGCCTCCCTGACAAAGGAGGAGGGGGTGGTGAACGACGAGCAGGGTTGCTGGTGGAAAAACAGGAAGCTTTTTGTTCCACTTTCCCTGCGAGGGGAGGTCATGGGATGGGCGCATGGTTCTAAACTGGTGGGGCACACCGGGTTTGTTAAATCACTACAATTGCTTCAAAGACAATTTTGGTGGCCGGGGATGAGAAAAGACTTGTCTTTGTTCACGCAAGCCTGCCAGACTTGCCTCATGAGTAAACATCGCCCGGGGAAGCCACCGGGACCCCTTCAACCATTACTGACCCCGCCCCACCCCTGGGAGGTTGTATCGATGGATTTTATCACTGACTTACCACCAAGTGGGGGAAAGACCGTGATATGGGTGGTGGTGGATACGTTTTCCAGGCAAGCACATTTCATTCCTTTCAAGTCCATCCCATCAGCTAAGAAACTAGCGAAGGCTTTTCTGCAGCACGTCGTGAGACTCCATACTCTTCCTGGGAAGGTGGTCTCAGACAGGGGGTCACAATTCGTTTCTCAGTTTTGTGGGGAGTTGATGGCGTTTTTGGGGGTGGAAAGGGCTTTAAGCAGTGTGTATCACCCAGAAACCGATGGGCAAACGGAACGGGTGAATCAAACCCTTGAACAGTACTTGAGATGTTTTACTAACTTCCAGCAGGACGATTGGGAATCTTTATTGCCCTTGGCAGAGTTCTGTTACAATAACATGTGTCATGCTTCTACGGGGATGTCTCCTTTTATGGCTGTGCATAGTTATGAAGCCCCGCCACTCCCTTTCTTGGCTGCACCAAATTTGCCGCAGGGGGAGGTGGGGGAGTGGTGTAAAAAACTTCAGGTGGCGTGGCCACTCCTGGCTCAAACTCTTGAAGATGCTAAGTCGGTGTACAAGGAGCAGGTTGACAAGAAACGAGACAAGTCGTGGACCCCAAAACCAGGGGAGTTCGTGTATCTATCCACTCAGAATTTAAAAGGGTTGCAGCCCAGCAAGAAACTGGGGTGGAAGTATATTGGCCCTTTTGAAATCAAACGTGTTTTGAATAATGTGACTGTTGAACTAATATTACCTAAATCACTGAGAGTTCTGCATCCTGTATTCCACCTCAGATTGTTAAGACGCTCGCCTGGGGAGAACGAATGGAGATCGAGGTGACCTGCCCCCCCCCGATGGTGAGGGGGGAACGTCACTATGAGATAGCGCAAATTCTGGACTCGAAGATCTCTAGAAACCGATTGTATTACCTGATTGAGTGGGTGGATTTTGGGCCTGAACAGAGGGAATGGGTGAGGGCGGACAATGTTCAGACCCCCCGATTAATCCGTGCATTTCACAAGTTGTACCCATTAAAGCCGAGGGGCGGGAATTTATCATCGGAGGGGCAGAATGTCAGGTGATCCTGCCATAAGATGTGAGGGAGGGAAGGAGGATGAGATGATCTGTAACCTTTTATGCTTGGAAGGGGGGGAGTGGAGAGGTTGCCAGGCCAACAGGGTGTTCATCAGCCTGGGCTATCTCCTATCTGACCAAATGGCTTTGTCATACGGTTTGGGTTTCTCCGGTATGGACAGCTGGGCCCCTTTATGGCTCGAACAAACTTTCGCACCTTTTTCCCACGCGCGGGCTATGTAGCCATTGGTAGAATGCTTGGGGAATGCTAGCTTAGTGGGGTATATCCGTAGATGTTTCTTTGTGTCCTTCATTCCGGACAATGTAATGTTAATATGCTTTAGAACTGCTGCTGAATAAACTCTATCTTCTCATGAAGCCTGGAGTTTGGCTGTCTTTTTGAAGTGCCTGACAATTTCACTGGAAGAAAATATTAGCAGCAACCTGGACTGCTGGACTATAAGGAAGGCCGAGCACCAAAGAATAGATTCTTTTGAATTACAGTGCTAGAAAAGACTTTTGAGAGTCCCTTGGACTGCAAGGAGATCGAATCAGTCAATCCTAAAAGAAATCGAGTGTTCCCTGGAAGGCCAGATACTGAAACTGAAGCTCAAATACTTTGGCCACCAAATGAGAAAGGAGCACTCACTGCAGAAGACCTTGATGCTGGGAAAGGCTGAAGGTCAAAGAAGAAGGGGACGGCAAAGGATGAGATGGTTAGACAGTGTTATCGATGCAACAAACATGAAATTGAGCAAGCTCCAGAGGACGGCGGAAGCCAGGAGGGCCTGCCATGATATGATCCATGGGGTCACAAAGAGGCAGACGCCACTGTGTGACTGAACAACAACAAAAACCTGGACTGCTAGATAGGCCATACTGAGCTACCAAAGATATCCAGAATGGACTTAGAGTTGCCATTTTCCAGGTGGTGCTTGGAGATCTTCTGGAATTACAGTTGGTTTCTAGGTTGCAGAGATCTGTTCCCCTGGAGAAAATGGCACATTCTGATCCTCAACAAATGTCTGCTCATATTTGGTGGGAATGTAGACAAATTAAAGAATTCTGGCGAATGATTAACAAAATTGTTAAGGAAATCACTAATGTAAACCTAGAATTTAAGCCCGAAATCTTTCTGCTCAATATGGTACCGGTAGGACTCAAGAAAGAGGATGTAAGATTGATATTGTATATAGTTACGATGGCAAGGATTGGGATAGCCAGACGTTGGAAGACAAATATTATCCCTAGTAAAGAAGAAATAATAGAGAAACTGATGGAAATAGCTGAGACAGATAAATTAAACGTGCTACTCTCAGGAAAGGATGAAACAATATGTCAAGATAGATGGGAAAAAGTATACAGATGGATGAGACAAAATTGTTAATATTCCTCTTCGACCTCAAAAACAATTTAAATAGATTAGTAAGAAGACTCGATGTACATTTTTGTTTTATATGTAATGGGGTGATGGGATGACTGCTGTTGTTTAGTGTTTGTAGTGTTCATTGTCGTGATGTATTGTTATGGGTTACGTGTGACTGTTTGTTGTTGGTGGAATGAAAAACTAAATAAACAATAAAAGGAAAAAAAAACACCAAATGTCTGCTCTTTGTATATGGCAGGGTTGGGAAGGAGAATTGCTGTGGAACAAGCTAAGGAAGTCTATGTTCATACACCACACAAAACCATAGCTGAGAATAAGAACTCAGCTTCAGATCTTGATGTGATAAGCCCTAACTATCCATAGTTAATAGTGGCATGGAGTGCATTCAGACAACCACAGTAACCATCATTAAATCAAACCATAGTTTCACATGATGTCTGAACTGGGCCAAAGCAGCAGGTTCTCAAACAGTATAAACAGGACAAAATAATATCTCAAGTAGCTTTAAAGAAAATCTCCATTTCATGGATACAAGCCAACACTTTATTTAAACACACATATACACATTTTGAGCATGCTGTTTACAAGCCCTTTAAGATACAAATACACACTCACATATTTATTTTATTTATTATTTTATTTGTTCAATTTATACCTTGCCCTTCCCACTGAAGCGATGTAAAGTCTCAAAGGGCAATGGCATAACAATGCAAGAAGAACTCTGCTGATCAGATCATGGGTTGATGCATTCCAGCATTCTATTTCTCATGGAGACCAGTGCGGTGTATAGAGCATTGGTCTAGGATCTGGGAGACTAAGCTTGAATCTCCTCTCTGCCATGGAAGTTGGCTTGGTGACCTCTGAGGGTGGTGGTTAGAATAAAATGGAGAAGAGGAGAACAATGTCAACAACTTTGGGTCCCCCTGAGGGCATAAATCTACCACCTAGCAAATTTACTGGGTGACTCCATGAAGTTAAACAGAAAAAGAATTCTCTGTCCAATTTCTCTACACATAATCATGTAAAACTATGTGTTCTTCAAGTTATTTTACATTGTTCAGACACTAAAAGTAGCTTGGGTTTGATAGGAAAGTCCTTCATATATTTCAATTTTCCCAAAAAAAATTATTCCCAGAATTTCCCCCTTTTCTTCGAAATTTCAGGAAATTTTACATCTTATTCAGTAATTGCATCAGCCAACCCTTTGACTGTACTATTTCCAGCTCTGCAGCATCCTTTTTCAGATCCAGTGACCTGAGCTGCTTACAGTATTCCAAATGAGGCTGCATATAAATCTGTACAGGGCATCATAACATTGCAAGTTTTAGTCTCAATTTCCTTTCTTAAAAATCACCACTGCAAGCATAGATTTTGCCTTTTTTGCTGCTGCTGCACACTGAGTCGACATTTGCATTGCGCTACAAAGGGCAAGCTGCAGATTCTGGTTAGTCTACGGGATATAACAGAGATATCCTGATTTGTACACCAACTCCACTTTGCACCTGCTGACAGGAAGGTCATCCTTCTCTATTGCTATGCCTGTGGCCAGACAGCTGAAAGGGGTGGTACTATTCAACAAACTGGTTTGTAAATTAAGACGTTACTCCATTTAAAAGAATGATTTAGGTCGAATGCTTTAATAAAGGGAAAGAGTCTGAACTAGACTACCATGTGCAGTACAAGTACTATCGCTTGCTGTATGTATTATCAGTAGCTACTGCCACATTGATTTAAAGGAACCTCCACATTCAGAGGCAGTTATCTTTGAATATCAGTGCCAGGAGACAACATAAGGGGAGCACCTCAGCCCCCAAAGCAGGGGTCTTTTCGGGGGGGAGCGCACCGGAGCGCAGCTCCAGGAGCTCAGGAGCCAAGCCCCGCCCCCAGCCGGCGTCCCAGAGAGTCTTTCAGGCAGCCGAATGTCAATTTCAGAAAAAAAGTTATTTTTTCCCACCATAGAGAACAATGGAGGGAATAGGGGCAACCTGTTTAGGGGCCCATAGAATTGGACCCCCTGGTCTAATGTTCTTGAAACTTGGTGGGTACCTTTGGGAGAGGCTCCATCAGCTATCCTGTGAGTTTGGAGCCTCTCCCTCAAACCCCCTCCCCTCCAGCCCCCAGAATATACCCTATGTTTTCACCATTGACTTCAATGGCCCATAGGGTATAATGGGGCTGAATTGCCACTGAATTTCTTTCATTCCCTCCTTTCTTTTTCCTCTTTCCCTCATTCTTCTCTCTCTCTCTCTCTCTCTCTCTCTTTCTTTCCCTCCCACCTTCTTCTCTTCTCTTTTTTCCTCCTTTCCCTGTTTCCCTCCTTCTTCCCTCTCTTTCTTTCCCTCTTTCCTTCCTTCTTTCCTTCTCTCTACTCTCTCTCTTTCCTTCCCTCTTTCCTCCTTCTGTGGCCCAACTCTCATGAGAAGGAGTTTAAACTTTAAACCCCTTCTCTCTTAGCTCCCCCACCCAGACCAGCTGGGGAAGGGAAGGGGAGGCTTTTGAAGATGCTTCCCCCCCTTTTGCTTCCCCTTCTGACATCACTTCCGGTGATGTCAGGGGGCATGGCATATGTTAATAGCCTAATAGCTCATTAGCATACCATATGCTAATGAGCTCCTGCAGCTGTTCTTCTACGAAAAGACCCCTGCCCCAAAGTAACCAGTTGCCCACTGTGTGAAACAGGATGCTGGAATAGATGGTATGATCCAGCAGCACTCTTTTTATGTATTATTCTACTGTGTAATTATTCTACTATGTAATTTCTGCATTGTTTAGTATGCCATGCTAATACTTATGCTTTGTTTCAGCTTTGTCCCATATTCTTACTTGGTTTCAATTTCTAAATCCTATCTATTGGATGTCCTATCCTATTGACTACATAGACTTATATGTAATAGACTTATGTGAGTCTCAATGAAAAAGATGGACTATAAATAACAAACCAAAATAAATGACAATTCAGATAAACTGATCAACGAGCTAGCTACAAACCAATTCGAAGTCTCAGGTTGACACCAAACAAATCATCTGCACTTAGATATCAAAACTAAATATGGTTTGATGAAACCAGAATTCATCCTGATTCCTAAATGCAGCCACTGGCGCGCCTTAGGACTCTGCTCAGCAAAGCCTGAAACCTGCCTCCAGTTTAAGCTGCTCTTCAGTCTAGTTTAAAAAAATAACCATTGAAAGGTTAATAATTTCTAGGTAGTTCAAAGCTAAATAGCATCTCTATCACAACAAACAGTGAATTACTAACTGTACTATAGGGCAGGTACTTGCCTCCCCGCCTGGAACTCCCTTCCACTAGAAAGCCAGTAAAGCACTTTCAGAAGAGCAAACCTTGGGCTGGTGTTCAATGGGCCATGATGAAACCAAAGCAGGGAGAACCTTAGTTTAATAGAATGGAAATCAACACAATCCAATCAACATTAAAGGAGAAATGGATTTGGCCCATTAGTTTAACAGTCTGGCTTTTCCTAGATAGGTATAGGTAAAGGTTTCCCTTGCTCGAAAGCCAGTCAGCTCTCCAAATCCCACTTATTCCCCCTCCTCAATTTTTGTTACTCCCCCAAATTATCCTCCATTTCCACAAGCAGGCTGCTTAACCCAGATACTGTCTAATCACCTTATGGTGAGAAGAGGGGCAAGAGACAGCCCTGTTGAAACCCCCCCCCCATCCTGCTAGGCTTTTAATAGCTTTGCAATCAGATAAGCGGAAGGTGATGGGTTGGGAGAGATGGAGACAAACCCCCTGCCAGGAAGGGCCATTCAAACCTAGTTCCTGTAATAAAGTAATTTAATAGATCTAAAGAGGCCATTTCCATCCTTTCTCCCACAGTTACTTCCTACAGTTTATCATTCACATATGCAAATGACCAGGAGAAGCTTATCAATATGCCCTTGCTGCAGTCAGACCTGAACACTGTCTCACTTTAAGGGCACTATGCATGGACAAAGAACACACATCTGCAGTCAGAAGAGGCCATATGTCCAACCCCTTCTAACCTGCCAGTGTATTGCCACAATTCAAGAGGTGCTCAAACTATTGCTGGTCCACCCATAATAGTAATACATCAAAAAATAACTTTGCATTTACACAGTGAGTTCCATGTGCTTCACATTCACCCTTACAATAAATAATGCTGTCAGATAAGCTACTTTTATTAGCTGCGTATGACAGCGGGAGGGGGCCAGTGGAGGCTGAAAGGTAGAAAAGGTCTAGCTTTAGAGCCACAGCATGCAAGGGCAACCCTACCTGCCTCTATCAGTGACAGGGTTATTGACTAACACAGCTGGAATGGCTACTAAGTAGCAATGGCTTTCTTATCATCACACTTCAAGGATGCTCACATGGGTGGAAACAAAAGTAGTTAACAGCTCAAGAATCAAAGGAGGGTCTCCATCAGTTTTACCACATGCTTTTCAGTTTTTACACACAACATATCTGTGCATGCACATTTCACATGGAGGGGAAAGAGCTATTTGTTTAGCTTATTTACAGCCCACCTTTCTCACTGAGTCTTGAGGCAGATTACATTCCCCCCCCCTTCTTTGCTCTGTAATCACACAGCATAAGACATCCAATGAGCAATTCAGTAGAACTAGGAATATACAACTCAGCAACTCTATTAGCAGCAATGAGAACAGCAAAGTGGCCTAAAGGCATAGTTCCTGCTAGGTAGGGTTATCAGCTGTGGGTTGGGAAATATCTGGAGATTTTGGGGGTGGCACCTGGTGCCTGACTCTCCCCTGCCCCCATAATCATCTACTGGACACCATCTTGTTTTAATTTAAGAGCAACAGCATTGAGCACTTTATGTAATTTCTGGTATTTACTCAGTTTTATCCTGTTTTACTTGGTTTTTATGCACTGGCACACAGGGCCGGCTCACCCACTAGGCGAGCTAGGCGCTCGCCTAGGGCACCGGCCCTGCAGGGGTGCCAAAATGCCCCCCGTGAAAAGCCCCCCTTCCCGCCCGGCACTGGCTGGGAGGGAAGGGGCAGGCGTTCTAACCTGCCCCTTCCCTGGCTTTTCTGGGCGCCTCGCAGCCTCTAACCCTGCCCCTTCCCTGGCTTTTCTGGGCGCCTCACAGCTGTGAGGCGCCCAGAAAAGCCGGCGCTGCCATCTCCAGGCCCCACCAGGAGGTTGGCATCCCCGGTGGGGTGGGCGCCCCAGGCTGTCCTCCCTAGGGCGCCCAGACACCTGGGGCCAGCCCTGCTGGCACATGGTGCCCCTGTTTGTTAGCTGCCCTGAGCCCATTCATGGGGAGGGTGGGGTAGAAATCTAAATAAATAAATAAATAAATAAATGGGAGTACTTGAAACACAGCATTCTTGGTCATGCAGAGGGAGCCACATTTCATACAAACATAGCTTCTGTGCATGTTAAGCTGAATATATGCCTAGGCAGAGGAACTAGCAGGCATGATCCTGCTCCTACCACCACCACTCCAGTTTGTTTATTTAGATAATTTTTACCTCAGTGTCTTCCTCAATGGGGACCCAAAGCAGCTTACAACATTGCTCCCTGCTCTTCCATTTGATCATCACGAACAACCACCCTGTGAGGCAGGAGAGTGACTGGCCCAAGGCACACCCAACAAGTTTCATGGCAAAGTGGGGAACAGCACCTGGATCTCCCAGATGCTAGTCCAGTATTCTAACCACTATGCCACACTAGTTGACAAGGCCTATCACACGTGTAGGGCTCAAGCAGAACATTCAGACACAATCAGTGCAAAACCCAGATGCCCAGGATGGTTACCAGCAACCTACATTTTGCTCCAGATGCCTTTTCTTCATCCTGTTGTGTGCCCAGGCAAGCCACAGACACCAGTCCTCAATCTACCCATGCACATCTGGTGAATCATATCTCACACCAACCATTGCACTTTTCTGCTCAGGCCTTTCTTCCCTCCTCCCTTGTCACTGAAGCATTATAAAGTAACATTTTATCAGACTTAACCAACTCAATAACTGATCTTCTGAGCAATTCTCATTCTGGACTCATAAATGAAACTACATGTGACCAAATGATATAACACTCCTCCAGCAGACAGCAAAGTACCTCATGACAACTTAAAATGATCTTCCTTATCTTCAGGGGTCATTTGCGGGGGGGGGGAGTGCACCGGAGCACAGCTCATGCAGCTTCTGTGGGCAGAAAGGCTCCTGCATGTCAGTTTCGGCCCTACAAGGATTCAGGAGTCCTTGGGCCAACCCAATGTCAATTTCAGCCCCATTATAGCCTATGGGCCACAGAAGGAGGAAAAAGGGAAGGAAAGAGAGAGAGTAGAGAGAAGGAAAGACGGAAAGAAAGAGAAGGAAAGAAGGAGGGAAAGAGAGAGAGAGAAGGGAAGAAGGAGGGAAACCAGGAAAGGAGGGAAAAAAAGAGAAGAGAAGAAGGCGGGAAAGAGGAAAAGGAGAGAAGGAAAAGAGGGAATGAAAGAAATTCGGCGGCAATTCGGCCCCATTATATCCTATGGGCCATTGAAGTCAATGGTGAAAACATAGGGTATATTCTAGGGGCTGGAGGGGAGGGGGATTGAGGAAGAGACTCCAAACTCACAGGGTAGCTGTTGGAGCCTCTCCCCAAGATACCCACCAAGTTTCAAGAACATTGGACCAGGGGGTCCAATTCTATGGGCCTCCAAACAGGTTGCCCCTATTCCCTCCATTGTTCTCACCGTGGGGAAAAAGTTATTTTTTTGCCACGGTGCTGTTAGTAGCTCTGGGGGGGAGGCTCCAAATTTTCAGGATAGCTTTGGGAGCCTCTCCCCACATACACCTCCATGTCGCAAAGCAATTAGACCAATGGGCCTAATTCTATGGGCACCCAAACAGGTTACCCCCATTACCTCAATTGTTTCCAATGGGGAAACTCAGCCAGCAGCACTTAGGGCAGGCAAGTAGGGAACCACCCAGCAGTCAGACTCTCCCACAGAATCTCAGGGAAAGTGAACTGTCTTGGGAGGTGTTTGCCTGCCATGAGAACAAGTGGCACACTCCAGAACAAGTGGCACTGTGGCAGTGCAAGCATGCCACAGTGCCACACAGAAACCCCCAAAGACCAAAAGGAATATCATTTATACATGTATAAATTGATGGTGCAACCTCATTGGACCACTCACACTACACACACCTCAAAAAGAATATTTATAGCAGTGGGAAAAATGCAGAAAAGGGCAACTGCAATAATAAGAGGAGGACACTTTCCCTATGAAGAAAGGTTATCACATTTGGGGATCTTAGCTTTGAGAAACAATGACCGAGGGGTGACATGATAAGAGGTTTACAAGACTATGCATGGGATAGATCAGGTAGAGAAAGAAGTACTTTTCACCCTTTCTCACAAGACAAGAACTCGTGGGCACCTCATGAAATTGCTGAGCAGTCGGGTTAGAACAGATAAAAGGAAGTACTTCTTCACCCAAAGAGTGATTAACATATGGAATTCACTGCCACAGAAGGTGGTGGCAGCTACAAGTATAGACAGTTTCAAGAGGGAATTAGATAAACATATGGAGCAGAAGTCCATCAATCAATCAGCTATTAGCCACAAGGTATAGATAGGAGAGATAAGGAGAGATAAGGAGGCTTTCCTGAATGAACAATGCAAAGTAATAGAGGAAAACAATAGATTGGGAAGGACTAGAGATCTCTTCAAGAAAATTGGAGAAATCAAGGGAACGTTCCATGCAAAGCTGGCCATGATAAAGGACAAAAACGGTAGGGACCTAACAGAAGCAGAAGAGATTAGGAAAAGATGGCAAGAATACACAGAAGAACTATACAAGAAGGACCTCGATATCCTTGACAACCACGATGGTATAATCACTGACCTTGAGCCAGACATCCTGGAAAGCGAAGTTAAATGGGCCTTAGAAAGCATTACTAACAACAAAGCTAGTGGAGGTGATGGTATCCCAGCTGAGTTATTCAAAGTCTTAAAAGAAGATGCTGTTAAAGTGCTGCACTCAATTTGCCAACAAATTTGGAAAACACAACAGTGGCCACAGGATTGGAAAAGGGCAGTTTACATTCCAATCCCAAAGAAGGGCAACGTCAAGGAATGTTCAAACTATCGCACAATTGCACTCATTTCACACGCTAGCAAGGTCATGCTCAAAATCCTACAAGCTAGGCTCCAACAGTACGTGGATAGAGAACTGCCAGAAGTACAAGCTGGGTTTCGAAGAGGTAGAGGAACTAGAGATCAAATTGCCAACATTCGCTGGATTATGGAGAAAGCAAGAGAATACCAGAAAAACCTCTACTTCTGCTTCATTGACTATGCTAAAGCCTTTGATTGTGTGGATCACAATAAATTATGGCAGGTTCTTAAAGAGATGGGAGTACCAGACCACCTCATATGTCTCCTGAGAAACCTGTATAAGGGTCAAGAAGCAACAGTTAGAACCGGATATGGAACAACTGATTGGTTTAGCATAGGAAAAGGAGTACGACAAGGATGTATATTGTCACCTTGCTTATTTAATTTATATGCAGAGTACATCATGCGAAATGCTGACCTGGATGAATCACAAGCTGGAGTTAAGATTGCTGGGGAAAAGATCAATAACCTCAGATATGCAGACGATACCACTCTGATGGCAGAAAGTGAAGAGGATCTAAAGAGCCTCTTGCTCAGGGTGAAAGAGGAGAGTGCAAAAGTGGGCTTGAAGCTCAACATCAAAAAAACTAAGATCATGGCATCTGGCCCCATCACTCCTTGGCAAATAGAAGGGGAAGTCGTAGAAGTAGTGACAGACTTCACGTTCCTAGGATCCCAGATCACTGCAGATGGTGACTGCAGCCATGAAATTAAAAGACGCCTGCTCCTTGGGAGGAAAGCGATGGCAAACCTAAACAGCATGATAAAAAGCAGAGACATCACCTTGCCAACAAAAGTCCGCATGGTCAAAGCAATGGTATTCCCCGTAGTAATGTATGGCTGTGAGAGTTGGACTATAAGGAAGGCTGAGCGCCAAAGAATAGATTCTTTTGAACTATGGTGCTGGAGAAGACTCTTGAGAGTCCCTTGGACTGCAAGGAGATCAAATCAGTCAATCCTAAAAGAAATCAGCCCTGACTGTTCCTTGGAAGGCCAGATCCTGAAGCTGAAGCTCAAATACTTTGGCCACCAAATGAGAAAGGAGCATTCACTGGAGAAGACCCTGATGCTGGGAAAGATTGAAGGTCAAAGAAGAAGGGGACGGCAAAGAATGAGATGGTTAGACAGTGTCATCGATGCAACGAACATGAAATTGAGCAAACTTCAGCGGACAGCGGAAGACAGGAGGGCCTGGCGTAATCTGGTCCATGGGGTCGCGAAGAGTCGGACTCGACTGTGCGACTGAACAACAACAAATAGATAGGAACTCTCAGTCTGGGGCAGGTGATGCACTCTATTCTTGGTGCTAGAGGGGGCAGCAGTGGGAGGGCTTCTAGTGTCCTGGCCCCACTGCTGGACCTCCTGATGGCACCTGGTATTTTTGGCCACCGTGTGACAGAGTGTTAGACTAGATGGGCCATTGGCCTGATTCAACATTGGCTTCTCTTATGTTCTTATGAAAGGTTTTTTGGTTCTTTCAGGTTTACAACTTTAAAAAGTTCTGCTGGTTGCTGTTGCTTAGTTGGGGGGGTTGGTTGGTTTGTTTTTTTCCTGTCTGCTCCAGCCTCCATACATTTGTCAAATTCCATCTGGAAGCTGTTCATGCCAGCCACCACCACCACCACCACCACCACCACCTCCTGTAGCAGTAAATTCCATATGTTAATTACTGTTTAGGTGAAGAAGTACTTCCTTTCATCTGCAGTTGCCCTTGTCTGCATTTTTCCCACTGCTATAAATATTCTTTTTGAGGGGTGTGTGGTGTGTGTGGTCCAATGAGGTTGCACCATCAATTTATAAATGTATAAATGATGTTCCTTTTGGTCTTTTGGGGTTTCTGTGTGGCACTGTGGCATGCTTGCACTGCCACAGTGCCACTTGTTCTGGAGTGTGCCACTTGTTCTGGAGTGTGCCACTTGTTCTCATGGCAAACAAACACCTCCCAAGACAGTTCACTTTCCCTGAGATTCTGTGGGAGAGTCTGACTGCTGGGTGGCTCCCTGCTTGCCTGCCCTAAGTGCTGCTGGCTGGGTTTCCCCATTGGAAACAATGGAGGTAACCTGTTTGGGTGCCCATAGAATTAGGCCCATTGGTCCAACTGCTTTGAGACATGGAGGTGTATGTGGGGAGATGCTCCCGAAGCTACCCTGAAAATTTGGAGCCTCTCCCTCAAACCCCCTCCCCCCCAGAGCTATTAACAGCACCGTGGCAAAAAAATAACTTTTTTCCCACGGTGAGAACAATGGAGGGAATAGGGGCAACCTGTTTGGAGGCCCATAGAATTGGACCCCATGGTCCAATGTTCTTGAAACTTGGTGGGTATCTTGGGGAGAGGCTCCAACAGCTACCCTGTGAGTTTGGAGCCTCTTCCTCAAATCCCCTCCCCTCCAGCCCCTAGAATATTCCCTATGTTTTCACCATTGACTTCAATGGCCCATAGGATATAATGGGGCCAAATTGCCGCCGAATTTCTTTCATTCCCTCCTTTCCTTCTCTCCTTTTCCTCTTTCCCACCTTCTTCTCTTCTCTTTTTTCCTCCTTTCCCGGTTTCCCTCCTTCTTCCCTTCTCTCTCTTTCCCTCCTTCTTTCCTTCCCTCTTTCCTTCACTCTACTCTCTCTCTTTCCTTCCCTCTTTCCTCCTTCTGTGGCCCAACTCTAGTGAGAAGGGGTTTAAACTTTAAACCTCTTCTCTCTTCACTCCCCCACCCAGGCCAGCTGGGGAAGGGAAGGGGAGGCTTTTGAAGATGCCTCCCCCCCTTTTGCTTCCCCTTCTGGCATCACTTCTGGTGATGTCAGGGGGCGTGGCATATGCTAATAGCCTAGCGGCTCATTAGCATACCTAATGCTAATGAGCTCCTGCAGCTCTTTTTCTATGAAAAGACCCCTGCTTATCCCTAAAATGAACCTCCAACAAGAGCCAATAGCATCCACTACATGGGTGGCTAGCGAAAGTGGATTGCATCATTCTGAACATTCAAAGCACGATGACTGCCAACACTTGCAAATGGTAAATTGCTTCTAATAAGTCAAGTACTTTTCAAACATGGGGTTAGATCTGTTCAAAAGGGGCCCTTGCTGCTTCAGGCCCTTCTCATGTTGCTCCTCAGGGTCCCTGTCAATGCTCTCTCTGTGGAATCTTGTGAGCAAAAATTCTACATTGTGAGCTACAGCCATTAAAGTTGTGAGCAAGCAATTTGGCTACTACATACATTAGTTTGCTCTGGAGCTATCCTTCTTGTGTGAGCTGCAGGTTAAAAACTGTGAGCTAGCTCACACTAACTCAGCTTAGAGGGAACACTGGTCCCCTTGTTCCCCAGGAACAGAATTTCATGAAGATCAGGGGGCCACAGCGGGAGGCAGGAAATGTCCATTTTGATAATGGAAAATTTAGTCTGGATACAACCAGTTAACTCTAGTTAGAGACAGGGCTCTTTTTGTAGCAGGAACTCCTTTGCATTATTAGGTGACACACCACTAATGTATCCAATCCTCCAAGAGCTTACAGAACTCTTCTTACAGAGGTTACTTTAAACCTTGGAGGATTGGCTACATTAGGGGTGTGTTACCTAATATGCAAAGGAGTTCCTGCTACAAAAAGAGCCCTGGTTAGAGACACACCAAAATACTTTAGTTACAATATGTACACTCAGTACAAAAGGCAATTAGCTTTTACACAAAGAAATTAACTTTTTCAACATTTGCAGTGAATTATCGCAATGTTGAACAAAGCTAGACAGCACCTCTATAAAACATGAGTAATTCATCCATCAGTTCTTCTCTTTGATTTTCATTATTGAGCACCAGGATTAACCTACAGTGACAACATTTTTCCAAAAGAAAGAAAGAAACTGAAACAGAAATACTGCAGTAACACAGAGGGAGTTTCTGCAACAAGCAAGACGGACTCTTAGGCGGTCCTAGGCCACTTTGGCCACTGAGGCCTCCTTGCATTCCTGCTGGCAATCCTGCTGCAGTAGCTGGTAGCCAGAATGACAACCATGGTTATGTTGCAAAGATTAGCTTCCAAACACTGCAAGGTTGGGAAGGACAAGCAAGCTCTCCTTCCTGGCCTCTCTTACAAAGGACAATACAGTAAAATCAAAAAGGTACACAGTACAGAGCGGCACCTACAGCTCCTGGAATGCTTGACCACAGTCCAAGAATAGGCAACCGACAATATTGGGCTGCTTTGACTAGACTGCCAACCCTACATTTAAGTGACTCAGCATTTGCTGACAAGTATCTAAATGCTTAGATAATCACATATACATCTGGGATTGCCAGTCGTTTTTGGTACATTTGGATTGAGTGAGGGTCCAAGGCTTGTATTCAATGGGGAAACTAAAGTTTTACAAAGTGGGCTTAAACGACAGCCAGAGTTTTCATCCAATCGAGTGAATGTAAAGCTTCATAGAACCCACTCATGAGGATGGAACTAGAATGGAGAAAGCAACTAGAATGATCTAGCAACTTTAATTTTGACATATTGAACTGGACTGAGAAAGTAGGGTCTTGAGAAATCTGAAATTAATAGCCAAGCCAAGGTGGTCCTCAGTTATAAATAAAATATATATAATTGTCTCCTACTTGAGGTTTTGGGGTTTTTTAACACACATTTGGAGAACAATTTTCACTTCCTTCCTGCTGCTCCACATAAACCAAGAATGCTCCCTTGATCACAACCACCACTCTGCTGCATTTTGCATTCAGATGGTATAACAGTAGGTAGAAGTGGCCAAGCTGTCTTTCAAGGAAGCTTCACAGTTACTGATATTCTCCCACAGAAACCCTGACTGGTTTCCACTGAAACCCAGGATTTCCCAAAATACAGTTTTGAAAACCACTGCCTTACTCTTTAGAGTTGAAGCTAAACAGGGTAGGGCACTGGGTAACATTTGAATGAGAGACCACCAAACAAGTCAAGAACTGCTACACAGAGCCTGTGTACCTTTTTGATTTTACCGGACACAAACCTCATGGGGTGGCCATTAGTGGGCTGTGACTTGACAGCACTTTCCACCCCATACCAATGTACTTACCCCGGTAAACAGCTGCTGTTTTGTCCTTAACTTTTCCTTTGAAGGATGCCTCCCTGAAATGTTGTAAATAGGAGTTGCTAGAGTTGTGTGGAGTGGTTGCATTTCAATTCTAGAGTGAATGAATGATAAGGCACCGTATAGCACACAGCCCACCATTTCACAAGGGGCAGCTATGGAGGCTGATAACGCATCATAGGGCAATTGCATCAGATCTTTACTCCAAAGAACAAACTGCCTTCTTGGTTTGTCAAAAATGGTACAGAGGAAATGAATGCCACTTAAGGAAGGCCCCTTATAGAAGGCACAGTCTATTAAACAAGAAATCCAACAATTGCCCTTGCTATAAGAACACAGAAGAAACAGACATTTTGCATTTTCTTTCTAAGAGACCCTGGAGCACATGGGCTCATCAATGAGCAACATGACATCACCAGATCTCAACAAGCAGTATAAGATCAACTTGGAGCATGGAAGTGGAATGCATCACTTCCAACTTGGGTGGCGGGCAGTGTGGTTACCACTTCAGAATCCTTTCTACAAAAAAAAGAGAGAGACACTCCACAGACTAAAAGGAAATAAACTAATATGTGTGACAATGGTAGGAACTTTGGGTTACCAAAGGGAACATTTAAAAAAAATTAAAAACCCCTCCATCTTCTGCCTGCAGTTTGAAGTTGTACAGTCCATTTCACCACCTCTGGATTCTGCCCTCTCATTGTACAGAACACAGGTTTGGATCCAAGAGGAGGAGTAATTTCTGCCATTTTCACCTTCCAGTTACAAACCCTGATTTGTCCCTCATGACATTCTTGAGGATCCCCTGCCCCACAGAAGCGCCATTTCCAGGAACTCAGTGGACTGCAGAGGAAGACAGGAAAGTTCTGTTGTGCTGTTGGAAGTGCCTTCCATTAGTGGACAATTTAGTCTGGATCCAGTCCAAACCAACCAGGCCTAAAAGAGCTCCATGCACTCGAGAATGGACCCCAAGATTCTCACACTCCTTTATACTATTTTGAAATGTGTGAACATACTTGGGGCAGTCAAGTGTGCAGTCACAAAGATACTGCACTGAGTTAAAAAGCATCTCCCCATCTGTTTGTGTTTTTTCGCTAAAACGGCTAGAGATGCAGTAGGGCATGACAATGGCTAGAAACACCCAGGCTAATTATTTTTGTGCAGGGCTATTAGTGGCTGGCAATCAGAAAACTAGACTGTCTGGGGGCAATAAATGCTGGGGAGAATGGAGGGGTCCCGCCTATGCCCATGGTCTCCATTGTGGGGTGGGGACGTCACATCAAATTCCACCAAAGCATCCAAGCACAGTGGATGCAAAATCCAAAAACTTCCTTGAGGAGAGACCTCAGCACTCTTGATGTAGTCCCCCCTTGCAGAAACTGAAGCTACCCCAAAGTTCAGTCACATACGAGTATGGCAGAGAGGGTCATTCAAGCAATTGCCTTATGCCACAATTTGCATCCTTTCCAGAATTAACAGTGGAAATCAGCATTCCCAGCTAATTCCCTCTGGGCTTTTCCCAGATGTATCCAAGCCCCAACCTGGAGAACCCATGCTCTGGGGATGGGGCTGGCATGAGAAAAATGCCAAAATCAGGTGTCATGTCCATTCATTGTTTTATAATTACCATCTGCCTGTTGGGAGGGGAAACAAAATTCTTAGGGAAATACGGACCAGCAAAAAGGATCTCCTCTTTCTTTATGCTTCCATATGTGATGCTGAAACAAACAGGAATACTGTGGCACCTTTAAGGCTAAGACAGGTTTATTCCAACAGGAGGCTTTGTGGAATAAAGTTCACCTCATCAAACAGCTCTGGTCCATGAAAGTTTCTCCTAGAACAAAAAACGTGCCTTTAAGATACCACAAGTCTTCTCTTCAAACATGGCTACTCCTCTGGAAGAAATCAAGCTCCGTGCCTTACACAAGAGTAAGGCCACTATAACAGTTAATACAAGTCCATTTTAGACTCTTCCAGGATGTATTCAGCACAAATCAACTTCATACAATCTGGTTCCTTACCTTTAAATCAACACATTACAATGTATCTCAATTTAAAATTTACAACATTAAAATAAATCAGGCTCTTTTGTCCTACCAGGGAATAATATACCCAGACTTGCACAAGTCCGCCTAAAAAATTGTTTTAAAGCACTCATAAACCAGATTTATCCACAGTAGTCAAGCAAAGAGTACTCAGTTCACATTACCAATCAAGAACCATGTATCTTAACATCTTTAGGAGGGGGACAGAATTACTCTCCTTCCCTGAAAAAAATGAGTTTGGTGCCTTCTCTCAAATATTGGTAAAGCTGCTAAAGTTAAAAGACTTCCTGTCCTCAAGCGGGTTTACACAGCAAAAAGAGTTACCCATTTCAATAAGATTACTCAAAATTACCCAGGAGCAAGATTACTTAATATGCAGCCTTCTGCCTAGCATGTGAATGTTTGTGTGTTCCTTGGTGTTTGAATTTATTCTTCAAAAAAGTCAGGCTCACGCCTCAACAGCAATGGTACAGGGGGGTAGGGAGAAGGCAAAGATTCAGATTACAGCAATTTCCTCCATGATCATATTTGCCCTCTAAGGAGCAAAGTTTATATCAGTGCAAACAAATTTCCCTCAAGGCCCCAACACAAAATTTCCCCCCCAACAACAGGAAGCCCCAACTTAATTTAATGTCTTTTGTTAAGACACAGGCTACAGTCACACACACTATATAATTCACTTTCAATACACTTTCCAACTAGATTTTGCCAGTTCACACCATAAAATCCAGTTGGAAAGTGCACTGAAAGTGGATTATTTAGTGTGTGTGGCCACAGGCATAATAGTCCACAGCAAACTACACATAAGTTTCTGAATAGTCTCTGGCGCCCAAAGTCTTACTGCCCTACTTTCACAACATAGTTGATTCAAGAGAGGTCATGAAGCATGCCAATCATATGAGGTTCTATATTCTTGCCTATAAAACTGGAAAATGGACAATCACAAAAGCCATCCTACAGGATCAGACTATCTGACTAGCATCCCAAAAAGAACAACCTCATCTGGAAGCTCAAAACTCAAGGCATTAGCTTTCCCCTCTTTTTTTGTCTTCAGGAATGGGTGTTTGGTGGTTCACTACCTCTGAACATAGAGGTTCCATTTAGCAATCCTGACAGATCATATCCTTTGCATTTCTGCCCATAGCCCGCATCTTGTGGTAGTGAATTCCAGAGGTTAGACAGCATACAGATGAGTGATTTTCTTTTGTCAGCCCCAAACCTACAGCCAACCAATCACATTTTCCACTACATTTGTAAACCTAGTCAGCCAGTTGTTTAAGCTGCTGAGAGTGAAATACATTACAGCTGTAAATCATTGCCAAAGCTGAAAATCATTGCCAAAGTATTCCCTACTCTTCCTGTACCCAAAATAGAAACCACCATCTCACCCTTACAAAATGTGGCACTACCAAATCAAAATACCAAATTGAAAAAGGTCTACTTTTGTAGCATGATGATTTCCGAACACTGTACTTTAATAAACTGGCACCAAGACCTTTGTAGGAGTGTCATAGGCTTGCTGGCCAATATACTGGAAGGAGTAGTAGAGCATCAGGGACAAAAAGGGACACTTCATATCCCACCCTTGATGGCCTGGTCCCCTAAAATAAAACTGCCCTCACAAGGCTATTCAGCGAAGTGTTTTTGAACCAGTATCAACCCATTGACGATACTAGACTTAGAGATATCCTTTGCATTCTATTCTGAGTACCATTTCAGACTGTAGAAAGTAGAAAGCATGGGTCTAGAGGTTCAAATTGGATGCCGTCCAAGTTAACACCATCCTCCTACCCCAACCTCATAATCCTGGAGGGTGACAGAAAAGAGGGGCTTCTTTCCATTTGGGAGAGGGCAGAAAAGCCATTGGGTCGCTTCTACCCCCAACACTCTGTAAGTCTAGGAAGCCCTGCTTTTCAAGAGATCGATGCCAGGCCCGCATGAACAGCTGGCTTCACCGTACAATGTCCCGTCTTCTAACTCGCTGGGTTTAGATAAAGTAATTCGGTCGAAGGACCGCACGGTTGTTTATTGGGATTATTAAAAAGAAAAGAAACAAACTCCGCAGAGAGCCGCTGAGGGGGGGGGGGAGGGGCTGGCCGGGAATCCCGGCGAGGCCTGCGGGGCGGGCGAAGAGGCGCGAACAGCCGGGGGCCGGGGCAGCGGAGGGGCCTCCGGGCGGTGGGTGGACGTCGAGGCCGGCTCAGCCCACGAGGCCCGGCCAGCCCTCGGCCAACTTGGAGGACAGGCCCCAGGTCGCGGTGCGCCCCCCGTCGTCGCCCTCTTACCTGGTGCACGAAGACGTCCACGGGGGAGTCGAGCGCGACGCCTTCCTTGCTGGTCATGGAAAGGAAGCCGAAGCCCATGCGCACGTTAAACCACTTGCAGATCCCGGCGCCGTGCAGCAGCGGCTGGCCGCCCTCCTCCGGCCGGGGCGAGTCGCCCGTGGGCTCTTCCTCGTTTCCTTGGGCGCAGCCCCCTGCGAACACACACGCGCCGCGCATCAGCCGCCCGCCCGCCCTACGCGGGACCCGGACGCCCGGCGGAGGACTCCCCCGCCCCAGGCCCAGGGCGCCCCCGCAACTGCCTGGGCTCCCAGCCGCGGCCGGCGCACGACCGACCCGCACCCACCGCCGGGCCCTCCATAGAGGAAAAGCAGCCGAGGGGGAGAGGGGACCGGGCGGCATTCCGCCCTCCACCCACCGGTAGGAAGTCCGACGGGGTGGGGGAAAGAGAGGGAGAGGCAGAGCCGCTAAACCCCTCTAAAACTCATTGAAAGGCTTTTCTGGGAGTGGGGAGTCGATTTATCGGCCCCTCAAAAGGAGATGTTTCAAGGAAACACATTCTAAAAAGGAACGCCGTTTGCTGTCGAAGCCGTTTGGAAGCATCCGTGCAGCTTGAAAGTTTTTTTTAAATCTCCCCAACACTTTCTCTGATGCCCTCCCCCACCCGAACTCAAGCACATGT
The DNA here is from genome assembly GCA_029375565.1 of Gekko gecko. Taxonomy (NCBI): domain Eukaryota; kingdom Metazoa; phylum Chordata; class Lepidosauria; order Squamata; family Gekkonidae; genus Gekko; species Gekko gecko. The sequence goes on along the minus strand of JAPDNY010000005.1, from coordinate 206,815,320 downwards.
TGGACCAAGAGAGTGCCGCAGCTTTGCTGTATCCCACTGTCCCTCTAAAGGAGCGTTCTCCCTATTTTTTTAAAAAAAGTTTCCTTTCATAGAGGAAGAAGGGCTCTCGTCTCTCTCCCTAAAGGAACATTTTTAACGAGCCAAATTTCCCTTAAAAAAAACCAAAACATAAAATGTACTAAAATCCAAAATTTCACCCGCGTGCAGCTCATTTTTCAAGAAAGAAATTGGGAGGGGGTTGGCGGAGGCAGAAGAAAAGGCACAGAAAGAAACTGGAATTCAGAAAGAATTATTGGCGAAGGGGGAGGGAAACACTTAACCTTCAAACTGCTGGTTGGAAACCGACCCCATCCTGCACCTCTGGTGGAAACGGCGGCCTGCCTTCCTCTCTGCCTGCCTGCCAGCTTTGGAAGAGGGTGTCTCCGCAGCTCTCGGCCCCCCAAAAAGAGGGGAGGGGAAAGGGAGGGAGGGTTGGAGGAGGAAGGTTCAAAACGAGGAGGGAAGACGCGAGAGAGAGGGAGAGAAAGGCTAGCTACATCTTCACTTCAACAATAGCAGTGGGAGGGCCCCAGTCTTTCCAAACCTTCCCAAATTTCTAAGAGACAATGGCCCTCCTCTCCCCCCTTGCTGGCCTTCTCTCCCGCCTCCTTCTCCTTCCTCCCAGGAGACAAAAAAATGCAACCTTCTGCCATTCCTGGGAGCAACGGGGTAGATCCTGGCTAGTGTCAGTTCACACATACACGCACCCCTCAGTCCAACTTTCCCTTTCGTACTTTACACGTCTTGTAGTAGGTGAAGTTTGTGTGTTGGTGCGCTGGAGGGGTTTCCTCTGAATCCCAGAGGGGCAGCAGCCGCCTTTGCTACAGAACAGAAGGGGAATCCAGTGTCACCTTCCAGAGGAACGACACTGATTCCTGGGGAAGCGTTCGTAGCTCGGAATAGCTGTTGTTGGCCCATATTCCATTTCAAGTGGCCCGTTCACGCATTCATACCCCTTTCGCAAGTGATTCCAAGTTATTGGGGGGGAGTTGCTCAGGACGATGGATTCCAGTTTATCTGGGGGAGAGGGGAGAAGAGCCGGTTTATACGTGTACGCCGTTGCAGTCATGGAGGGAAGGGGGGATTACCTGTCAAGAAAAAAAGATCTCTCCCACTCCTTCCCGGGCACTCAGCTTCCACCAGCCCCCTGAAAAGAATTTGCTTAGGAAACACCAGCTTGACTCTAAGCGACCTGTTTGGAGGGAGAGCTCCCCCCTCCTTTCCCCACTCATGCCATTTTGGCATGCTAAGCCTCTTTCCTACACTATCCCTCCCTCCCCCCCGCGCCGCCATTGGGATGAGGGAAGGAGCTCCACTGGCCGGCGTTGAGTGCCCGGGGGGGGGGGGATTGGTTCCTTACCTTCTTCTCTAGCCAATAACTGCACTTTAAAAAAGAAAGAAAATCTGGAAGTTTCTTTCCTTCCTCTCATCCGTGAATCTCAGTCTCAGGTTATCACTATTTTATCCCGGTTGAACTCTTAACTATGGAAAACTCTGCCGGTGGAGGGGGGTACTTTGGACACAAATAATTTTACAGTACTTTCCTCCCTTTAAGTCGTTCGAAATGTTTTGAGTCTTGAATTGAAGCCCAGCATTAGGCAGGGTGGTTTTATTGGTTGGTTTTAAAATATGCGATTTTGTGAGTATTGACATTTTTGAGGGATAAAAATAGGGTGGAGAAACTGCTAAAACGGTGGACTTTTTCTTCCTGGTTTAAATCTTTAAAAAAACTTTTCAACAAGTTGAAAATATTAAAAGAAATAATTGCAACATAGTCTTAGTTGCAATAAAGCCATTTACAAGCAGAAATTCGAAGGTCGGATATTGAAAGGAATCCTGGGAGAGGCAAATCCATTCATTCTTTTTCCTGGCTTCCCCCATAGGCAAGTACTATTATTGTTGTTAAACCACAAACCTCCCCCAAATCCAAAGAAATTAAATGGGTATATCTTGATATTTACAAAGCCGCTGTGCAATCCTAAACAGCTGTACATCTTTCTAAGCCCATTGTAACAGTGCAAGCCTATGGATGTTTACTAAGAAGTAAGCCCCACTATATGCAATGAGAGGAAGTCCTTTAAGAGACTGAATTCCTATGCATCCTTCATTTAAGTATGCACAGGATTGCACTTTTTAAGGATAATTTTTCCCTCCTTTTTTACGCCCTGGATGTCAATATTCCCCCCAAACTCCCCTTTTAAATAAAGAGACTTTAAAAAATGAAGACACTGAACAAGAGGGCGTCTATATCCACGCTATTGTTAATCCGAACACTTTTTTCTTAAAAACAAATCCACTCTCGCTATGCCTTCGGGGTGGGGGAGGGAAGGAAATGTTTGTCTAGGTAGCTTAATTCCAGGTTTTGAACGCAGGATCTGAGCTGAAAGTGCAGCAAACGATTCTTAAGCAGTTCCCATGTTAGAGGAAGCAGAATGTCTCTCCAGCACAGCCCTCTGCCACATGCCATCCCTTGATATTCGGACAATACCGAGGCAGCCCCCCGATATTGGTATAGTGATGTTTATATTGTGCCCCACGGCAACACGAGGGAGCTGATGGGTTGGAAGGAGGCGGCGCCCGGCTGCTGTTTAAAAGGCAATCCGGTCACAGGAGAGGCGATCAATGCCTCCGAGGTGCTGATGGATGGTGAAGGGGGTGGGGCTAAGCCATGTGGAGCCTGGAGCTCCGGAGGACGACGGCAGAAAGAGCCCCTTGGGATTGCGGGGGGGGGATCACTCTCCTTCACCTTTATCCGAAATGATTCGGCTGAGGTCGGGGGCTCTTTCCTTGGTCCGCCGCGGCTGCAGGCTCTGGCTCTGCTTGGAGAGATTCCGATTTGACATTACATTTCGGGAGCGGAAATGACCCATCGGAGTACCCCGGGCAGAATGTGTGTGTGTGGGGGGGGCCCATCTTGAAATCAGGATGGTTGGGAAACGGGGGGGGGGGTTCTGTCTTCTTCTGGTAGTTTGGGATTGGAGGGGATCCTCTGGGAGCAGGGGAGGGGCGCAAGTTCAGTTGCCTTCTCTTTTTCTCCCTCTTCTCTCCCCCCCCCCCAGCTTTTCGGGGAGGAAAGATTTCACGGCTGGCCGAGGACAATGGCCGAGTGACCAGTGCGAGCCCGCGAGGCAGATCGCCCCTCCATTTCCGGTGCTCGGTTCAAACTGGACAATGCCAGCTAGCTATCCCCCTGGAGCAAAACAGATCTGTTTAAAGGGACAGCGCTTCATATTCGAAATCCACTTCTACCTCCCCCCCCCGCCGCCGCCCTTGCTGTGGTCCCTTATGAAGCCTCTCCCACTCCTCTCCTGAACACTTTTCCCTCAGAAGGGACTCTGATCCAGATTGAAATCTGAAAACGAGAAGATAACCTCTCCCAGGAAAGCTAAATCTCTAGGAGTGTCACCCCTTCCGGTTTTAAGATATTTTCACCTGCATACACAGCACTTAGAATACACACAGCTTAGCGAACACGGTCCCGCATGGGGACGTTCCTGTAGGAAGCCAGGACTGGCTGCTGCACCCAGTTGATTGTACACTTGGCATGATATTGAAATGTTCCCCAGAGACACGTGTTGACAGGTGAAGACGGAGGGGACCCTTCAAGGATTAGATAATGGAGGTAGAATCATAGAATGTTAGAGTTGGAAGGGACCTTGCAGGTCACCTATTCCAACCCCCTGCACTCTGCAGGAGCATAGCCAAAAGATAGCCCTACATACTTACAACATACCCAAAAGATGATCGTCCAGCCTCCGCTTGAAAACTTCCAAGGATGGAGCATCCACCACCTCCCAAGGCAGACCATTCCATTGCTCAACCACTCTTACAGTTAGGAAGTTTCTCCTGATATCTAGGTGAGTGTAATTGTCATGGGGATCGACCACAATCCATACAACCCAGCCCCAAATCCACACAATGCTAATTCAGCAAAATGACTTTTCTTTCACTTTAAACCTGGGTTGTTACAAGAAAGTCTCTGAAAATGAAGAATGGAGCAGGATATGAAAATTAGATCAAACGTTTAAATATGTGAACAGAAAATCAAACACAGTACTGTGCAACAAAGGCTTCTGTCCTTAAAGGCCATGGTGTTTGTCATCCAATCCTGCTCTCCTTAGCCTTTAAGGTGCTACTGGACTCTCACTCTTTACTTGGAGGTTCAGAAACCATTTTTTTAAAAAAACAAGTTTACCATCTCATTCTCTTCTCATTTTTAGAAGGTTCTGCTGCTCCTATTATGCATTATTTTTTTAAAAAGTTTGGTATTTTGTGTAGGTGGAGATCAGATTGTTTACTATTGAAGTGGCTTAAATGCCCTGATTAAGAAACTTTAAAAAAACAACGGGTTGGGTTTTTTTAAAAAAAATCTTCTGATATTCAGATGAGGCCCCTGAAAGTTACAGGGTGAGAGAAAAAGAGTCCTTCTGAGGGTTGAATCTGCTGTCCGTGTGTGTGTGTGTGTGTGTGTGTGTGTGTGTGTGTGTGTGTGTGTGTGTGTAAATGGGGTTGACACAAGAAAAGCCAAGCTGCCCTTTTGGTTGTCCATCAAACCCACATTGGGATGATGAGCTTCCGGATCCCATCACGACCCCCTGGACTAGTGGGCAGCTTGGTGCAAGGGGAACCCCTCCTCTTGGCCGACCTCCAGGACAAACACAAAACTAAGAGAAGGAAATTGGGTATCTTCTTCCCCCTTTTCTGATATTTTTGGAAAAGAGGAAGACTTGTTGTCAACCGATCTAAAAGATGGCAGTAGTGCAAACTGAAAACACTTGCCTCAAAGAACTCAACAGTTGTTTGCGGGGGGGGGGATCCTCTCTTCTACCAGAGACATAAAAATCTCCGAACTGGTCCAGTGGAAGGATTGCTCCACATGGCTGGAAAATCTGCATCAGTTTTCTCTTTAGTCTATGTATCTATCGCTAGCTGAGACACTGGGCACAACTGCTCGGGAATGGAGGATGGGGGGGGGTTGCTTGGCCCTACCTTTTCCAGGCAGCCTGTTGTGAAGCCTGAGATGTACTTCCTCTCTAGAAAAAAATATGAACGAATAGTTCTGAGACTGGCAACTCAGCAAGGTAGACACCTTATTTTAAATGGCATTTCTATCCAGCTTCTCCAGCCTGCACGTTTATTACATCCCAGACTCTGTATTCTTTTCTGTAGCTCTGTTTGAGTGATCATGGAGAGGAGTGTGTGTGTGAGTGGAAACAACGTTCCCTTAACGTTACTCAGAATGAAAGACAACAATAAGCCTTGCAGCGCCTGAAAGACTGACAGATTTATTGCCACATAGGTTGTCTGAGCCAGATCCCCACTTCTTCAAGTACATGAAGTGTTATTCCAAGTTGACGGAAATACATAGGCACAGCTGTGGAAAGAGAATTCTAGAACAGTAATGTGCTCTGTCCAGGGTGCTGAACCATCCCTTGTGAGGGAGCTCTGCCGCTCTCCAGGGTTCTGAAAGACTCACTGTCCAGTTGGCAAGTATTCCAGGGATGATGTGTATTACTCGTTGTTATTGTTCAGTTGCACAGTTGAGTCCAACTCTTTGTGACCCCATGGACCACATCACGGCAGGCCCTCCTGTCTTCTGCCGTCCTCTGGAGTTTGCTTAATTTCATGTTCATTGCATCGATAACGCTGTCTAACCATCTCATCCTTTGCCGTCCCCTTCTTCTTTTGCCTTCAACCCTTCCCAGCATCAGGGTCTTCTCCAGTGAGTGCTCCCTACTCATTTGGTGGCCAAAGTATTTGAGCTTCAGCTTCAGTATCTGGCCTTCCAGGGAACAATCAGGGTTGATTTCCTTTAGGACTGACTGATTTGATCTCCTTGAAGCCCAAGGGACTCTCAAGAGTCATCATCTCTAGCACCATAATTCAAAAGCATCTATTCTTCAGCCTTATGGTCTAACTCTTGCAGCCATATATTACTATTGGGAATACCATCACTTTGACTATGCAGACTTTTGTTGGCAGGGTGATGCCTCTACTTTTTATTATGCTGTCTAGGTTTACCATCGCTTTCCTCCCAAGGAGCAGGCATTTTTTAATTTCATGGCTGCAGTCACCACCTGCCGTGATCTTGGATCCCAAGGACGTGAAGTCTGTCTAACTGCTTCCATGACTTCCCCTGTTCTGTTTGCCAAGGAGTGATGGGGCCAGATGCCATGATCTTAGTTTTTTTGATGTTGAGTTTCAAGCCAACTTTTGCGCTTGCTTCTTTCACTCTCACTAAGAGGCTCGTTAGAGCCTCTTCACTTTCTGCCATTAGAGTGGTATCATCTTCACTTTCTGCCATTAGAGTGGTATCTGAGGTTGTTGATGTTTTTCCAGCAATCTTAATTCTGGCTTATGATTCATCCAGGCTGGCATTTCACATGATGTACTCTTCATATAAATTAAATAAACAGGGTGACAATATACATCCTTACTATACTCTTTTTCCTGTCACTTCTTGACCCTTATACAGGTTTCTCAGGAGACATGTGAGGTGGTCTGATACTCTCATCTCTTTAAGAACTTGCCACAGTTTGTTATGGTCCACACAATCAAAAGCTTTAGCGTAGTCAATGAAGCAGAAGTAGATTTTTTTCTGGTACTCCCTTGCTTTCTTCATAATCCAGTGAATGTTGGCAATTTGATCTCTCATTCTCTTTGAAACCCAGCTTGTACTTCTGGCAGTTCTCGATCCATGTACTGCTGAAGTCTAGCTTGTAGGATCTTGAGCATGACCTTGCTAGTATGTGAAATGAGTGCAATTGTGCGATAGTTTGGACATTCCTTGGCATTGCCCTTCCTTGGGATTGTAATGTAAACTGACCTTTTCCAATCCTGTGCCACTGTTGCATTTAACAAATTTGCTCGCATATAGAGTGCACTTTAACAGCATCATCTTTTAGGACTTTGAATAGCTCAACTAGAATACTGTCATCTCTGCTAGCTTTGTTGTTAGTAATGCTGGTTAGTAATGTTAGTAACGTTGGCTCCTACACAAGGGTTATTTATGTCAGGTACCGAAAGACACTGGAGTCAACCAGAACAATTAAAATTCCTTCTCCATGTACAGGGCTTTCATGTTCATCTCATCCCAGATCTTAGAGTCAGAAAAAGAAGAAAAAATGCAACTATTGCTACCTAACAACTTTCCTATCTCCACATCCACAAACCCTATGACTAGGGGCCATGAGGGATAATGACTCAGCACTAGAGCATCTGGTTTGCATTATTCATTTACTAGGAGTAAGGCCCATTGTGGGAAGAAATACAACAAGCTCTAGAAAGAGGCTCCAGGTGAGTGTCCTGGCTGTGGCTGGTGGGGTGGTGGAGGGAAGGGGAAAATAGAGGGAGCTGAGCCATATTTAAAAGGCAGGTGCTGGACATAAATTTTATTTATTAAGGAAAAGCAGAAATCAGAATGTGGAGGCATTTGGATGGTCACAGCACACAGGAGTCTGGTGTGTTGATTTGGGGCTATGCAGTGGCAGCTAAGGTAGAAAAGCACCTCCTCCTATGCCATGTTTTCTGGTTTCTAAGGGTCTGGAAAATAGTTCCATAGCCAGTTACAGGGCTGCCATCTCTGGGTTGGGAAATACCTGGAGATTTGAGGGGTAGAGCCTGGGGAGGGCAGGGTTTGGGGTGGGGAGGGACCTCAGCAGGGTATAATGCCATAGAATTCACTGCCCAAAGCAGCCATTTTCTCCAGGAGAACTGATCTGGGCCATCTAGAGATCAGTTGTAATCGATGGTAATCTCCAGGTGCCACCTTGAAGTGGGCAATACATAAGGGAGGGCCAGGTTTGTTGAAGGACTTCAGTGAGGTATACTGCCATAGAGCTCACCCTCCAAAGCAATCATTTTCTCCATGGGGTCTGCAGTCTGGAGATCATTTGTAATTCAGGGAGATATCCAGGCTTTACCCCCCAACCCCTTTCAGTTCCAAAGCTGCTTCCCATTTAACACTTTAACTCAGAGGTGTCGAACACATTTGTTATGAGGGTTGGATTTGACATAAATTGGACTTTGTCAGGCCAGGCCATGTACGTCACAAAATGTAATGGCAGGTAGCAGAGATATAAACTTTATAAAGGACACAGACAAATACAATTATAGGAGCTATTCCACTGGAGCCCCACATTAGGAGGGTGTGTGTGTTAAAACTAATATTTCTTTGCATAACTGAAGTTCCTTGAATTTGTTGATTTGATTTGATTTTAGTTTATTTTAACTGTGGTTAGTCCCAACCCTCCCCTCCAAAAAAAATATAAACTGTAAATATAAATGGTCTGAGCCTAGGATCCAGGGGGCGAACATGAAATGGATGAGCATTGCAAGCCCCCCCCCTCCAGTCAGGGTCTCAGGGTGGTTTGAGATAATAATTTTGGGTGTCTTCTTCAGCACTTGTTCTGCTATTATGCCATTGGAACTCCACATTAGGAGGGTATGTGTGTTAAAACTAATATTTCTCTACAAAACTGGAATCCCTTGAGTTTGCAGAACTCTATATTTTAACCCTGGCTGGTCCCAAGCCTCCCCCCCCTTAAAACGTACCTATCTAGATTGGAAAGGTGGGAGAATAGTAGGATTTTGCAAAGCAAGGGTTAAAATAAAAAAGAAGCACAAGGATCACAGCAGAAGAACCCCCCAGAGGAAGACTACAGAGATCGGGAGCAGGGGCTGGGAAGTTTGGCAGCCCCACCCTCTGCTTCCTGCTCTCAAAGGCAGCCCCGCCTTCTGCTCTTTATACTCCAAGGCAGCTCAAGCTCAAAACAGTAAGGGTGAACAGGAGAGGGGGGAGAGAAGAGAACCCATTCCTGGGCTGGATTAAAGGTCTGGGTGGTCTGATTCTGGCCCATAGGCCATAGATTTGCCACCTCTACTTAAACTGATTAACTCTTCAACTGACTCCTGGCAAATGCCCCACAGCCTCTTGGGACTCCCAACTTGGGGGTTGTAGTTCTAATTCCCTTTGCTATGGTTGCAGCTGAGAACTACAACTCCCAAGGTGCAACATGTCAGAAGTGGGGGTGTAAGAATGGAGGGATGGACCAATAGGATGCCAAGGCAGCTTCCCCAGTGACCAATGGGAGAGTAGGTGAGTCGTCGCCAGCACAGCTTGCCTTTTATATATTTTATTTATCTATTTCATCAGATTTCTAACTGCCCTTTACCACCTATGCAGGGCTCAGGGCAGTTTACAACAAGATAGTTCCATCTCTCCTTATATATAATTGTGAAGTGTAGTGGCACTTTCCAGCTCTCCCTCAGCCATTAGCCCATCAGCTGCCACTCAAGAATACTTGCATGCCATTGGCCAGGTGCTGGGTCTGCGCCTCTTCCCCACCCACTCCCCCTTCAGCCACTGTGCCCTGTCAGAATTACTGGAAAATGGCTTTCTATCATGATGAAGATGCTTCTCTTGCTTGCCTCCTGTGTGGGACTAACTTTCTCCTCAGTGGCTGTTGTGAGGAACTCATTGGGGCCAGTCCTAACTAGGGTTGCCAGCTCCAGGTTGGGAAATTCCTGGCTATTCTGTGTCTAAGGAAGCCAATGTAAGGAAGCCAGAATTTGGGGAGGGGAGAGGAGAGGCCTCAGCTGAATAAAATGCCATAGAGGCCACTGTCCAAAGCAGTTATTTTCTCCAGGGGGAAAGAGATCTGTTGTCTGGAGTTCAGTTGTGATACCCAGCGATCTTCAGGCTCCACCTGGAGTTTGGCTACCCTATGCATAGCAGCACTTCAGAGCAGGGTCTGCCAGACCCAAGTTCTTGCTGTGGAAGCTGTGATTTTAGACCACTCACAGGCTGGCAGTTACCTGTGTTTGTAAGATGGCTGCCATCTATGTTTTTTTGTTTAAAATGTTCCCCCATAAGGTTTAATTGAGCTGTAGTTCCATAGAGGGGCCTGCAAGGGTATCCCTCACTGGATTGAATGGGGCTTCCTCATCTGCTGGCCTACAGTTCCCAGCTGCCCCAAGGCCAAAAACTGTGGGAAAACAGGGACTGTCTGAAGGGTGGGCCGGTATCAATATAGACTCCAGCCCATCCAGGGAGGAGGCAGTCTTCGTCCTACAGGAGGTTAGGAAAGGCTCTTGCTTTCTGTGCTGACTAGGTTGTCAAGGCCACAAGTCAGAGACGTGGGGGAACCCAGGAGGCAGCAGAAATTCAGCCATTCCACAGTTGTTTGGACTGAGGCTGGTCCAAGGAGAGATCCTATCCTGAGCCCACAACCTCCTGAGGTAGAGAGTACTGTGTGCTGGGAAAGAGGATTGAGTTTAACCCCTGTTGATTTATGCCCTGTTGGTTCATAATGTGTGCTTACTCCTACCACTGTGCCTTATTCATTTATTGTGAGTGCTCCATAATTGTGTAAATAGTTAAATAAATCCTTTTATTTGGGCTAATAATCTGTGTTGTGCTCTGACCACATACTCTCCCCTGCTCTACACAATACCAAAGCGGGGGGTAGCCCAGGGAAGCAAGGAAAGGCCAGACCCTTAGGTTGCCAACTTTCCAGGGATCCCCCAAAGATTGGGGATTCCATCTCCAAATAGGGAGATTGAGCCAGAGGGGTCTCATTGGCCCTCTAAAAAGGCAGTGACAATTCAGTGAGTGCTGGCAGTGAACTTAATGAGTGAGATATGCCCATGGGACAAGGGTGGGAGGCAAACAGCTGAGTTGTAAACTGGAGCCTGTTTCGCCACAGTAGGCAACCAAGCTTGGATTAGACAAAGGAAGGAAACCCTTTGCAGGCCTTTGTGAGGAACCCATTGGGGCCAGTCCTGACTAGGGTGGCCAGCTCCGGGTAGGGAGATGCCTGGCAATTCTCTGGTCGAGTCTATGGAAACCAGGGTTTGGGGAGGGGAGAGGCCTCAGCTGAACAGAATGTCATAAAGCCCACCTTCCAAAGCAGTTATTTTCTCTGTGGGGGGAGACCTGTTGTCTGGAGTTCAGTTGTGATACCTGGTGATCTTCAGGCTCCACCTGGAGGTTGGCTACCCTCGGCGTAGCAGTCAGTGCTTTAGAGCAGGCTCTGCTAGATCCAGGTTCTTGCTGTAGAAGCTGAGTGGGTGATTTTGGACCAGTCACAGACTTTCAGCCTAACCTGCCTCACAGGGTTGTTGTGCAAGTCAAAAGGGGGAGAGGAGAATGATGTAAGCTGCTTTGATCCCCATTGCAGAGAAAGACTACTTCCCTCCTGGGAAACTATTGTTGCCAATATCCAGGTGAGGGCTGGAGATCATTCAAAATTACAACTGCTCTCCAGATGGCAGAGATCAGTTCCCCTGGAGGAAATGGTGGACTCTGTGTACTTATACCCTGCTGAGATGCCCCCCCCCCATGAAAGCCAATATGACGTGACAGTCAGGGCTTCAGAGCACGGCAGAGGCTGCAGGTGGGGGGGGGAGACGGAAAGCTGAAGAGTGAGGGGAAAATAAAGGTAGGTTGCTGATTGGCTGGGAAGGAGATAGGGTTGCCAACTCCAGATGGGAAATTCCTGGAGATTTGAGGGATGGAATGTGGAGAAGGTGAGGATTGAGGAGGGGTGGGACCTCAGACAGGTATGATGTCATAGCCTCCACCCTCCCATCCAGCCATTCCCTCCTGGGAAACCACTGTTGCCATTCTCCAGGTGAGGGGTGGAGATCACTCAGAATTACAACTGATCTCCAGGAGGGAGGGGGGAGGAGATGGAAAGCTGAAATCAGAGGGGCAGATAATGGCAGGTTGATATTTGGCTGAGAAAGAGATAGGGTTGCCCACTCCAGGTTGGGAAATTCATGGAGATTTGAAGGGTGGATCATGGAGAGGGTGAGGTTTGAGGAGGGGTGGGACTTCAGACAGGTACAATGCATAGACGCTACCCTCCAAACTAGCCATTTCCTCCTGGATAACAATTGTTGCCAATCTCCAGGTAAGGGCTGGAAATCACTCAAAATTACAACTGCTCTTCAGGTAGCAGAGATCAGTTCCTCTGGAGAAAATGGTGGACTCTGTGTCATTATACCCTGCTGAGGTCGCCACAGCAAATTGACGCTGAGTGCCCAAGGCTTTGACATTCTCCCAGAGCCTCTTTCTAGAGCACATTGTATTTATTTTCACAACAGGCATTACTCCTAGTACAGTTATAAAACCAATTAAAACTATAAACATACAATATTAAACAAACAACATACATTTTAAACATTCCAGTAACAGAAGGCCTGTCTAGCATTCAGATTTTTGGAGGGGGGAGGGTACTGGGCAGATGAGGGTTTCCTTCACTTATACCCCACCAGTCTCCCCAGTGGGGACTCAAAGGAGTTTACATGGTTCCCCTCTCCTCCATTTTATCCTCAAAATAAACTTCAGGAAGGAGCTGATGTGAAAGACCTAGACCTGAAACCCTGGAGAGTATTCTGAGGATCCACTGTCAAGGTCACTGTACCAGATTGATCAACTTATTACCTAGGCTTATCTGATCTGTCCACAATGATCCAGTGTGCTCTATATGGGACTGCCCTTGAAGAAAATCCAGAAACTACAACTGGTCCAGAATATGGCAGCCTGACTATTGTCAGAGGCTAGCTGCTGGGAACATACAGTGCCCATTTTGAAACAGTGTTCCTTCCACTGATTTTCACTCCACTGTCATCTAAATCTAATCCATTTTTCCTTATGGTAAGTTCTGCACACAGACTGAAGACATAGGGAGATAAAATGTATCCTTACCTGACATCTTTGCCAATTGGAAACCATTCTGTTTCTCCATATTCTGTCCTAACAGTGGCTTCTTGTTCAGAGTTTAGATTGTGCATCAAAACAATCAGATGCTGTGGCACACCCAGCCCCATAGCTAGGGATTTTGGGGGGAGGGGGCCCACCAGCTAATTAAATCAAAGGCTCCATAGCAGGGGAGGGTTATGCCCAGTGGCTGCAGTTTCCCTCCCCCCAACAAGGCCCAGGCCTTCCCTGGAGCATCCGGCTCCCTCTCTCCCTGAGAAGCTCCACTGCCCCTTCCCACAGTGTGGCACTGGGGCAGCCTGACTTCCACCCTCAGCTCCCTCTCAGGGCTGGAAGAAGTGAGGCATGGGGTGGCTCAGCTGGCCATGGAGGTGCCATATGCAGGCTCAGCTTGCTGGAGCACATCTGGGTCAGAGGAGGTGCCTGCCTGCCTCCTTGCCTGGGCTTTACCATTCATGCTTGCTGCCTGGGTGGCTCTCTCAGCCTCGCCTTGCAGCTGCCACTACTTGTACCACTGCCTCAGAAATCACTGCCCTCGTCCTCCCTGTGGGCAGGCTGGCAGCAATCAGGGGGAGGGGGCACCGAGGCTTGAGGAGTGAGGCCCATAAAAAGTGCTAGGGGGTGGGCCCTGTGAGCCCTGTGGTAGCTACGGGCCTGGGCACACCCATTTCCTGTAAAGCCAACCATAGTTTTTCATGATCCACACAGTCAAAAGCCTTGCTGTAATTTATGAAACACAAGCTGATTTTCTTTTTAAATTCTCTTGTATGCTCCCATAACCAACATAAATTTGCAATATGATCTCCAGTGCCTCTTTCTTTTCTGAATCCATATACCATAACAGTAAAAAAATCTTACAGCAAAATTTTAAGCATTATTTTACTTACATGAGAAATTAATGTGATGGTCCAATAGATGCTGCAGTCTTTGATGTCTCCTTTTTTCGAATTGGGATGTAAATTGAGCATTTGCAGTCTGTGGACCATTGTTTTGTTTTCCATACTTGTTGGCACAATCTTGTTAAGATTTTGATGGACTCTATTCCTGAGGTTTGGAATAGCTCTATTGATATCCCACCTACTCCTGGTAATTTGTTTCTCCCAGTTGCTCTCAGTGCAGCTCTCAGTTCACTTTCTAAAACTGTAGGTTCTTCTTCAAAAGATTCTTCTTGGAAGGAATCTGTCATCCTTTTGTCTCTTTTCTATAGTTCCTCAGTGTATTGTTCCCATCTTGATTTTGTCCTGTTCAGTTAATGCATTTCCATGTTGATCTTTCAGCATACCTAACCATGATTTAAATTTCCCTTTGGTTTCTTGGACTTGTTCTTCCTTTTTGTTGTTCTCTCTTCTGTTTCTTTACACTGACTATTATAATAGTTCTCTTTGTCTCTACATATGAGTCACTGGAATGCTGCATTTAAACTTCGGATTCTGTTTCTGTCATGTGTTATTTTTGCTTCTTCTCTGTCTTTAGTAATTTTAAGAGTTTCATCAGTCATCCATCAAAGCTTTTCTTTTGGCTACAAGAATAGTCTTTGCACATTCTTCCTTGATAATATCTCTGGTTTCAGTCCATAGATCTTCTGGTTCACATTCACTTGAACTTAGTAATGCAAATCTGTTCTTTATATGGTCTTCAGGAAAGTTGCTTAGGTTGTATTTTGGTACTATGACTGTTTTGGTGTTTCTCTTCAGCTTTATTCTAATTTTCAATATCAACAATTCATTATTTGTACCACAATCAGCTCCTGGTCTTGTTTTAGCAAAAAGAATAGATCTCCATCTTCTGCTTCCAATTCTGTAATCTATTTGACTTCCATATTGGCCATCTGGTGATGTCCGCTTATACAATCAACTGTTTGGTTGCCTGAAACCTGTCTTTGCAATGAACAAATTGTTGTCTTCACAGAATTCTTTGAGTTGCTCTCATGCTTCATTTCATGCTCCAAGCCCAAATTTTCCAACAATATTTGATTCTGCTTTGTTTCCTACTTTTGTGTTCCAGTCACCTGTGATGATCAGCACATCTGTCATGGGTCAGCCAGGGCTAAGTGACAGTGAAGATTCCCCAGAAAAGAAGGAGCTCTATGTAGCCAGCCCAGATTCAATAGAAGCCAAGCAGCAGGATAGCAAGGAGCAGATATGACAAGAGTTACAGCCAGAAGCTGATGCAGAAGAACCTCTGCCAGTTCATCACTGCCCTCCACTCATCTCCTCACAAGGAATTCAAATGGACCCCTCCAAAGTAGAGGCCGTCCTGTCTTGGCGATCCCTTCATAATGGGAAAGACATCCAATGGTTTCTGGGATTTGCAAACTATTGCAGGCAATTCATTGTCAACTTTGTGTCAGACTCCTGTTCCCAACAGCTTTAATTCAAAGAAGTAAAGTTTATTGAGAGTATGCAGATATCTTAACCATTTCATGTTAGAACTGAAGAAAAGTGTGTGCAGCAAACAGAAATATATTATTCAAGAAGGCTCCCTGATGGCCCAGGGCCAATCAGGGACCAGATAGAAGCCCACCAAAGTAAGGGGCTACTTTTCCCAGGAGAAAGACTACACCAGGCACTGAAGGTCATACAGAGATAATAGAAACATAGAAGACACAGCAGAAATGAAACTAAACATTCCAGAGTCACCCCTACTACCATGGCAGCCAGGGCCTGAGAAAGGCCTAGCTGACATTTTGCCCCCCCCCCCCAAGACTTCACTCACCAGGTTTAGTTGGATACATGTTGTGAGAAGCATGCACAAGCTTAGGGCATTGACATGAGATTCTCACACGCATTCATTATGAGAGGGGTCAAAATATTTCCATTTTATTATATAGTAAAGGTGGCCATGCTTAAGCTTAGAATCCATAATTTCTTCCACCTCTTGGTGTGGTTCACCATTCACCCTCAGAGGTGGAGGGGCTGGTGGTCAAGGTCTCCACTTGTTCGGACCCAGGTCCCATTTCAGCAGGATGCACATCTTTAAGGGATTTAGGCAGTTCAAGTTCAACAGCAACCTCCCCCACTTTGAGTATTACTGTAAAAGGCACAACATATTTCCAATCCAATTCTATTTGGGCTGGAGGCCTTTCAAGTGTTTAGCAGACAAATAAACAGAGTCCCTGGGTTGTAGGCTTGTCCTTTTTTTGGCATGGGTTTTGTAATCCACTTTGGCTTTGTCAAGAGTCTTTTGGATGACAGACCATTGGTCCTTTCATCCTTGCCACCAAGTCTGGAGGTCACCAGGGCTGGGATCCAGAGTAGCTATAGTGGGCAAAAGGGCACCCTTATATCCATGCAGAGCTTTGAAAGGGGACATTCCAGTGGAGCTATGCACAGAATTATTGTAACTGTATTCTGCATAAGATAACAGTTCAGCCTAGTTATCCTGCTGGTAGTTGGTAAAGCAGCACAAGAATTGCTCAACTATATGATTGATATGTTCAGTTTGTCCATCAGTCTCTGGGTGATGGACACTGCTGAGCCCCCTCGTAATACCTAAGACCTGCAAGAGTTCCTTCCAAAATTTGGCAATGAACTGGGCTCCTCTATCGGATATTATTTTGCTGGGTACTGAATACAATCTCACAGCATGGTGCATGAACAATTTAGCCAGTGCTTTGGCAGTTGGCAGTTGTTTACATGGGATGAAGTGAGCCTTTTGAGAAAACAAATCCACCATGACCCAGATCATAGTATTCCCTTTACTGGGTGGTAGATCAGTAATAAAATCCATAGAAATGACTTCCCAGGAGTGACTAGGGGTTTCCAACAGCTGTAAAGTCCCCA
This sequence comes from Gekko gecko, assembly GCA_029375565.1. Classification (NCBI taxonomy): domain Eukaryota; kingdom Metazoa; phylum Chordata; class Lepidosauria; order Squamata; family Gekkonidae; genus Gekko; species Gekko gecko. The sequence goes on along the minus strand of JAPDNY010000005.1, from coordinate 206,798,775 downwards.
GGGCCTTGCCAGGCTGTCTTTTCCCCATCAAACAAGTCTGACATGGCCCCACATATTAAGAAATATCAACACACCTATGCAGCCACCAAAACTGGTGTTGAAGGAGATGTAAAGTCTTTAAATATCCATAATGTTCAGCCAGTTTGGATTCATGCCCAAAATGCAACACCTCAGCCCACAGAGCATGTGGTACAAAGAGTCTGCCCCCCCAATACCAACATCCATCTGGGTCTTGCTGGAGGGAAGAGTCTTTAGCAATTTATGCCCTGTCTACATCTACAAGGGCTTCCTTAATCTTAGCAACCCATGGCTCGTCCTCCCACCATAGAGAATTGGGCCATTGGGTTGATTACAAAAAGCTCATTGTTCCCAATGGGGCCCCGTCCCCATGACCACTGGCACTGTCTGGTATTTACACGCCTCTTTCATAGTGGAGCCATCCATTTGGTCCCAGTATCGAGGGTGAAGAGCCTAGGGGTGTTCCTGGATGCCTCCCTTTCCATGGAGGCCCAGGTCACTGCCACTGCCAGGTCTGCCTTCTTCCATCTGAGGCGGATCAGGCAGTTGGCCCCATATATCTCCTCTCAAGATTTGGCTACAGTGATCCATGCAATGGTCACTTCTAGACTGAATTATTGTAACTCTCTCTATATGGGGCTGCCCTTGACTCTGCTCCAGAAGTTGCAGCTAGTGCAGAATGCAGCAACGTGGGTGTTGACGGTGTCGCCCATGTGGGCGCACATCCGCCTGGTGTTGCGCGACCTGCGCTGGCTGCCTATTGAATACTGTATCCATTTCAAAGTTTTGGTTTTGACCTTCAAAGCCCTATATGGCCAGGGGCCAGCATACCTTTGAGACCGCCTCTCCCCATATGAGCCCTGTAGAGCACTGAAGTCCATCAATCAACACCTTTTGGCGGTCCCTGGCCTCAGGGACATCCAACTTGCCTCGACCAGGGCCAGGGCTTTCTCAGCCCTGTCCCCTGCCTGGTGGAATGAGCTCCCAAGGGAGATCAGGCCCCTGAAGGTTTTATTACAATTCCACAGGGCCTGCAAGATGGAGCTCTTCTGCCAGGCTTTTGGTTGAGGTAGCGGGTGTCCCCCAGCATGGCCCTATTTTATAGCCTGGGTCTGAGACTCTAAATTGTATAGAACTGTATAGATATCGGGGAAACTGTTCCCAGTTCTATCAACCACTGAGGCATCTGGGCTTTTATAAGAGTTGTATGTATGTTTTATATGTTTTAATGTTGTTTTAAATTGCATTGTATTTATATTGTTGTATTATATTTAAAATTATATTTCCTGAGCCCATCAAGGGGAAGGCGGGATATGAATCCAAATAAATAAAGATGAGTGGCTCAGGAAGGGTTTGCACTGGAACCCCCAAACCTATAACTATAGCCGGGCTTATTAAGTCCCTAGCAAACCCAGAGTCTATTAGGGCTCTCACTCTCACTTGGGCCCCCATCTCTGGGTTTATAACTGACACAGTCAAGAAAAACAAAGGGGGGTGATGCCCACCAAACGTGGTGCTGATGCCTTTCAGACATGCTGGCTGGCACCTCTTACAGCAGGTCCCAGCCTTTTCCCACAGGCTGGCCACTGTCGTCTCCACTGCAAGAAGCCCTGTCAGGAGCCGTGTTTCATTGGAGGGCCCTCAGCTGCTAGGGGTGAGCTCCTCCACCTTTTGGCTCTGTTTTGGAGCTGCGGCGCTCTGGTGCTTCCCCCCCTTGGGGTGTTAGGTTGGCCGGGCAGAAGTTGGCGTAGTGGCCCAGCTCTCTGCAACACATACACATGCCTTGCTTCATTCTCCGTTCCCACATGGACTCTGATCTTGGAGTGCTGCCCTCTCACCTCACTTCCCGAAGTCTTCAGGGTTGACTTGGGCAGGTACATCTTGATCATGTTGAGCCAGTTCTCTGCATCACTGGCTTTGTGTATCCATCCAGCCAAGGTAAGCGGATTTCTGCTGCTGAAGACCTACTCCAGGATTGGGTGGTTGAGACCTGAGTGATACTGCTCTATCAGGACATCCTCCGGCCATCCCTGCACCTTGGTGGCATACATCTTTCATTCATTGGAGAATTCCCACACCACCCAGTTCCCTTGTTTCAGGGCCCACAAGCGGGTTCTGGCCTTCTCCATCTCCAGGGGATCTTCATACTGCCAATGCAGGGTCCATATGAAAGTTGTCATGTCATGGAGCTCGGGACCTCTAATATTGTAGAGGCCCATGAACCAGTCATCTGCTCACTCCCTTAGGTGTGACGCAATGTAGTCGACTCAGTGCTCATCTGTCGTAAACATAGGGCCACAGTCTCGCAAGAACTTGTGGACTTGTAGCAGAAAGAAAGCCAGGTTGTCCGGGTTTCCATCAAAGGTGGCACCCAGCATCTCCTGATGCCACTCAGGGCCCAGCACTGATGCTGGCAGAGCTGAGGGTTCCATGGGGACCACAGGCAGCTGTTCACTGGGGCCCCCTCCTGGTGGCACGGAGGGAGGCAGCTGTTACTTGACCACCTTGGTCCTGTGCCAGTACTTGCTGCTGGTCACGAACCTAGGCTCCTCCATCATCCAGAAGGTGGGTGCACAGTTCATGTTGCACCATGGCAGCTATGAGTTGAGGCAGATCCAACATCATCTCGTGCATCTCGTGCCACAACTCATCTGTCTGGGCCTGGAACTTGCACCATACGTGCTCCAGTTGTGCATCTTCTACCACTGGCGGCCACCCGAAATCCTCAGGATAGGGACTGCTGTACCATCAGCCATAGGAGACCAGTCTCAGGTCGGGAGTTATCGCCCAGCTCCCTACATCCAGGAAGGGATGTAGGACCACGACTGGGTGCTCTTTCCAAGGGGTCTTGGCTCTCCAGCCATCACCGTGGTCAGCACAGTAGTCCTCAGGATCACTACCTCTTCGGTGGTAGTGACTGGAACATCTCCAGTATTGTCGTCAGCCAGGGACTATGAGGAGTTACATAAGAACATAAGAGAAGCCAATGTTGAATCAGGCCAATGGCCCATCTAGTCCAACACTCTGTCACACAGCAGCCAAAATATACCAGGTGCCATCAGGAGGTCCAGCAGTGGGGCCAGGGCACCAGAAGCCCTCCCACTGCTGCCCCCTCCAGCACCAAGGATAGAGTGCATCACCTGCCCCAGACTGAGAGTTCCCATCTATACCCTGTGGCTAATAGCCACTGATGGACTTCTGCTCCATATGTTTATCTAATTCCCTCTTGAAACTGTCCATGCTTGCAGCTGCCACGACCTCCTGTGGCAGTGAATTCCATGTGTTAATCACTCTTTGGGTGAAGAAGTATTTCCTTTTATCTGTTCTAACCCGACTGCTCAGCAATTTCATAGAGTGCCCACGAGTTCTTGTATTGTGAGAAAGGGAGAAAAGTACTTCTTTCTCAACCTGCTCAATCCCATTCATAATCTTATAAACCTCGATCATGTCACCCCTCAGCCGTCGTTTCTCCAAGCTAAAGAGCCCCAAGCATTTTAACCTTTCTTCATAGGGAAGGTGTTCCAACCCTTTTATCATTCTAGTTGCCCTTCTCTGCACTTTTTCCAATGCTATAATATCCTTTTTGAGATGTGGTGACCAGAACTGTACACAGTATTCCAAATGAGGTCGCACCAATGATTTATACAGGGGCATGATGATACTGGCTGATTTGTTATCAATTCCCTTCCTAATAATCCCCAGCATAGCGTTGGCCTTCTTTATTGCAGCTACACATTGTGTAGACATTTTCAGCGAGTTATCCACTACGACTCCAAGATCTCTCTCTTGGTCAGTCTCTGCCAGATCAGACCCCATCAACGTGTATTTATATTTAGGATTTTTGGCTCCAATGTGCATCACTTTGCACTTGGCCACATTGAACCCCATTTGCCACGTTGACGCCCACTCACCCATCCTCAACAGATCCCTTTGGAGTGCCTCACAATCCTCCCTGGTTTTCACCACCCTGAACAACTTCGTGTCATCTGCAAATTTAGCCACATCACTGCTTACTCCCAATTCCAAATCGTTAATAAACAAGTTAAAAAGCATGGGACCGAGTACTGATCCCTGTGGTACCCCACTGCTTACCACCCTCCACTGAGAAAGTTTCCCATTTATACTCACTCTCTGTTTCCTATTTATAAGCCAGTTTTTGATCCACAAGAGGACTTGTCCTTTTATCCCATGACTATTGAGCTTACTTAGGAGCCTTTGATGAGGAACTGTATCAAAAGCTTTCCGGAAGTCAAGGTAAATAATATCTATTGGGTCCCCCTTGTCCACATGTTTGTTCACTCCTCAAAAAACACTAACAGGTTAGTGAGACAAGATCTTCCCTTACAGAACCCATGCTGAGTCTGCCTCAATAGTTTTTGTTCATCAATGTGCCTACTAATTCTTTCCTTAATAACAGTTTCCACCAACTTACCCGGTATCGATGTCAGACTGACTGGCCTGTAATTTCCTGGATCTCCCCTGGAGCCCTTTTTAAAGATGGGAGTGACATTAGCTACCTTCCAGTCATCAGGAATGGAGGCAGATTTTAAAGAAAGATTACATATTTTTGTCAGGAGATCCACAAGTTCACATTTGAGTTCTTTCAGAACTCTCGGATGAATGCCATCCGGGCCTGGTGATTTATTAGTTTTTAAATTGTCCATCAGTCGGAGGACTTCCTCTCTTGTCACTGCAATCTGATTCAGGTCTTTCAAACCCCCTCCCGAAATCAGTGCTTCTGGAGTGGGCAAACACTTCTCCTCTTCCACAGTGAAGACAGAGGCAAAAAATGCATTCAGCTTCTCAGCCATTTCCCTATCATCCTTCACTACTCCTTTTACCCCTTGGTCATCCAAGGGCCCCACTGCCTCCCTGGCTGGCTTCCTACTTCTAATGTATTTGAAGAAAGTTTTATTGTTGGTCTTTATGTTTTTTGCGATATGCTCCTCATATTCCCTTTTTGCTTGCCTGATCACAGACTTGCATTTTATTTGCCATAGTCTGTGTTCCCTTTTATCAACCTCACTAAGACTAGCTTTCCACCGCTTAAAGGAATCCTTCTTACCTTTTACAGCTTCCATTACTTTATTTGTTAACCATGCAGGCTTTTTTCTATACCTATTTGTACCTTTCCTAACCTGCGGTATATATTTTTTCTGAGCTTCTAGGATTGTCTTTTTAAATAGTCTCCAAGCTTCCCCAATGGTTTTGACCTTCTCCACTCTTCCTTTCAATTTCTTCCTCACATGTCCCCTCATACCAGAGAAGTTACCCCTTTTAAAGTTAAAAGTGGTTGCGTCAGTCTTTTTGGGCAACTCCCTATCTGTACAAATGTTAAACTCAATGACATTATGGTCACTGTTTCCAAGTGGTGCAATCACTTTTACATCTCTCACCAGGTCTTGGGTGTTACTTAGGACCAAATCCAGGATCGCCTCTCCCCTGGTAGGATCTGTGACCATCTGTTCCACAGCACAGTCATTGATAGTGTCTAAGAACGCAATCTCTTTTTCCCGACTAGAACTCATATTGACCCAATCAATGTGTGGGTAGTTAAAGTCGCCTATTACAACACAGTTATTTCGTCTAGCCGCTATCTTTAATTCATTCGTCATTTTATAATCCTCCTCTATCTTTTGATCTGGTGGGCGATAACAAACTCCCACTGTTAAGCCTCCTTTTGGACCCACTATTTCAACCCATAGCATTTCCAGAAGGGAATCCAATTCTCTTACCCTCTCAATCTTACTGGATGGTATACCCTCTCTGACATACAGAGCCACCCCACCTCCAACCCTTTCCCCCTATCCTTCCGATATAATTTATAACCAGGAATCACCGTATCCCACTGATTTTCCTCATCCCACCAAGTTTCTGAAATACCCACAATGTCTATTTCCCCCCCAACACCAAGCATTCCAACTCCCCGATTTTACCTCGGAGACTTCTAGCATTTGTGTATAAACACTTATAGTTTCCCACGTTTGTTAAGCCCACAGCCTTCCTCTTGCTGCCTCGAGACCTTGCCAGGCAGTTCCTATCATTAGCCACAGTCTCAGTGGACAATTGTAATCCATAACACAGTTCTAACACTTTGTCAGATTCCTGCAGCAATCAGTTCCGAACAGCTTTCATTCAAAGAAGTAAAGTTTATTGAGACATTGAAAGTATGCAGATATCTTAACCATTTCATGTTAGAACTGAAGAAAAGTGTGTGCAGCAAACAGAAATACATTATTCAAGGAGGCCCCCTGATGGCCCAGGGCCAATCAGGGACCAAGTAGAAGCCCACCAAAGTAAGGGGCTACTTTTCCCAGGAAAAAGACTACGCCAGGAACTGAAGGTCATACAGAGATAACAGAAACATAGAAAATACAGCAGAAATGATACTAAACATTCCAGAGTCACCCCCACTCCCATGGCATCCAGGGCTTAAGAAAGGCCTAGCTGACACTTTGCCTCTCTGGCTGTACCCTTAACCAGATTACTGTGATCCCTGGAATCTTTTCATTGGACACCAGCCGCCCAGGGTTGTACCTTACTAATGCCCTCAGGACCCAGCAGGCTGTATCCATGGGCCATTCCAGAATGGCCCAACTACAAGGGTTATACCAGCATCCTGGTAACAGTAGATCTCTGCAAAAATGGCCCATTTCATCCCATGTATTGGTGTCTGCACACCCCTTGAGACTGCTCATCTGTACCTGCACAACATCTTCAGACTGCATGGCTTGCCTGAGCATGTGATCTCAGATCATGGAGTCCAGTTTACATCTCATTTATGATGGGTTCTCCACTCCCTGCTGGGGACCCAAGTGTACCTTTCGTCAACTCACTACCCCAGTTGGATGGTCAGACAGAATGAACAAACCACTCTGGAACAGTATTTGAGGTACTACGTCAATCATCAGCAGGAGAACTGAGCAATTCTACTTCCCTTGGCTGACTTTACTTATAAAAATGCAGTCCATTCCCCAACTCACCAAGATGCCCTTCATGGCCAACTTCGGGTACCACCCATGGTTACTGCCTTGGACTGCAACAAACCAAGCAGGCATCTCCACAGACTGGAGATGACAGCCTTGTGAAGATCGCAAGGTTGGGGACAATTTATGGCTTTTGATACAGCACCTCTGGAGCCAAAGCTCCTCCCAGAAACTAGATTCCTGGTTTATTGGACCGTTCCATAGCACAGAACGAGTGAACCCTGTCCTACAGGCTAACTCTCCTGCCTTACCTTCAAATACATCCAGTGTTCCACCATTCCCTTCTGGTCCCTGTAGCACAACCAGATCCACTTCGTCCCTCGACCTCAGCTCCTCTACCCATCATAGTGGAGGGTGATGACTCATGAGGCATATGAAGCGGCCCAGATTCTAGATTCCCGAAAACATCGTGTTCAGTTCTAGTACCTGGTTGACTGGAAAGGATACAGGCCAGAATATCAGATCTGAGAACCTGCAGACAATTTTTAAAAAATATTTATTTATTTAAATGACATCAATTAACAATGGTAAAAATACAACACAAGATAATAAAAACAGCATTAAACAATCACTGAGCTGTTGAAAAATATCCATAAAACAGTCCTCAGGCTAGAAGCAAGAAATAAAGAGAGCTAAAAAGATAAAACCCTTTGGTTAAAAACCTAGTTAAAAGGAAAAGTTTTGGCCTGGCCCCTAAAAGAGATTAATGTTAACTTCTAAAACATTCATGGTATGCAGGTAAATAACATCCCACTCAGCCTCTATTAAAGGGACAAGACATTTTTCTCCTGGCAAGTTGGCAGTCCAAATACAAACTGAGATCCAGCTTGTATAGTAGTTAGAGCTCTGGTTTCAAACCCCAGCTGCTGTGAAACTTACAGGATTACCTTGGGACAATCGGCCTCACCAAACTCAGAGGGTTATTGTGAGAATACATTTGGTAGAGAGAGCCCTTCCTTGGTGGGACTGAAACACACTAAATAAACCTATTTTAAAACTACTTTCTGTACCAAAGATCCCTGGAAATTTACTAGAGTCTTCTATAACAGAGAAGTTATTCCAAAGTGGGGACTGTATTAGTTATATCACCCTCTTGTGGTCACAAGAGGAAATGTCAACAATTTCTTGCACATCCCTGTGTGCGTTTGGTGGCGTCAATTTTATGAATTAATAACCTCCAAAGATGGGAGTACCAGACCACCTCACATGTCTCCTGAGAAACCTGTATAAGGGTCAAGAAGCAACAGTTAGAACCAGATATGGAACAACTGATTGGTTTAGCATAGGAAAAGGAGTACGACAAGGATGTATATTGTCACCTTGCTTATTTAATTTATATGCAGAGTACATCATGTGAAATGCTGGCCTGGATGAATCACAAGCTGGAGTTAAGATTGCTGGGGAAAACAATAACCTCAGATATGCAGACGATACCACTCTGATGGCAGAAAGTGAAGAGGACTTAAAGAGCCTCTTGCTCAGGGTGAAAGAGGAGAGCGCAAAAGTGGGCTTGAAGCTCAACATCAAAAAAACAAAGATCATGGCATCTGGCCCCATCACTCCTTGGCAAATAGAAGGGGAAGTCGTAGAATTAGTGACAGACTTCACGTTCCTAGGATCCCAGATCACTGCAGATGGTGACTGCAGCCATGAAATTAAAAGACGCCTGCTCCTTGGGAGGAAAGCGATGGCAAACCTAAACAGCATGATAAAAAGCAGAGACATCACCTTGCCAACAAAAGCCTGCATGGTCAAAGCAATGGTATTCCCCGTAGTAATGTATGGCTGCGAGAATTGGACTATAAGGAAGGCCGAGCGCCAAAGAATAGATTCTTTTGAACTGTGGTGCTGGAGAAGACTCTTGAGAGTCCCTTGGACTACAAGGAGATCAAATCAGTCAATCCTAAAAGAAATCAACCCTCATTGTTCCTTGGAAGGCCAGATCCTGAAGCTGAAGCTCAAATACTTTGGCCACCAAATGAGAAGGGAGCATTCACTGGAGAAGACCCTGATGCTGGGAAAGATTGAAGGTCAAAGAAGAAGGGGACGGCAAAGGATGAGATGGTTAGACAGTGTCATCGATGCAACGAACATGAAATTGAGCAAACTTCAGCGGACAGCGGAAGACAGGAGCGCCTGGCGTAATCTGGTCCATGGGGTCGCGAAGAGTTGGATTCGACTGTGCGACTGAACAACAACAACCTCCAAAACTTCCTATCATTAACAGCCTTGCTCAGGTCTTGAAAACTGAAGGCCATGGCTTCCTTTATGGAGCCAATCTGTCTCATCCTGGTTAAAGTTGCCAGGGAGGTTATTTGGACCCTCCCCCCCCAAATAAACTTCCTCCAAGATTGTTTTTACTTTAGTGTTCTTAGATTCTACTTCAGGGCCTTAAAAGACTCCCAAAGTGGTTCACAAACTAACCCCCCCACACACACAAAAGTTACAATAACAAAAAATATAATTATGAAGTATATTTGTATCCTGCTTTTCTATTCAAGATTAATACTCAAAATCAACATATAATAATCAGCAGCCATTAAAAAACTTTTTAAAGTTCCAGAGAAAATTTAACTGTAAAAGTCTTTAAAATAGCAACAATATAAAACTATTTGTCCTTATAAACATTAAGTATACTCAGATCACTCTGATATTGATAGCCCAGGCTAGCCAAATCTCATCAGACCTTGGAAGCTAAGCAGGGTTGGCCATGGCTAGTGTTTGAATGGGAGACCAACCCAGGAACTCCAGGGTTGCTATTGCAGAGTCAGGAAATGGCAAACCACCTCTAAATGTCTTTTGCCTGGAAACCCTATAGGGTTATCATAATATAGCACAATAAATCAGCTGCTAGTTTGCAGCAAAAACAAACAAAAACACTCAAACCAATAGCTATTGTTCCACAATCAGGCAATTTAACTTGGATGCTGTCTGGAACAAACAGATCTCTAGCTTAGTCCTAAAGGCCTGTAGGAACACCTCCACTCTCACCTCCAGTAGCAGGGAGTTCCAGAGGTTGGGATCAGCAGTTTAAAAACATTTTTCCACTATCCCCAACCAACTTCATTTTGGATAAGATTGATTCCTGTGGGAACGGACCCTCTCCAGAACTTAAAACTTGGGCTAGCTGATACAGGTGATGATGGTCCTTCAGGAGCTCTGAACCCAACCCATTTAGAGCTTTCAGGGACAATTCCAGCATCTTGAACTGAGCCCAGAAACAAATTGACAACCAAAGCAGCTTATATCATGGTTTGACCTGCTCACCATGGCAGGTATGGCTGTTCTGGCTCCCAAGTTTTGTATCAATTGATGTTTTAGAACTGTCTTCAAGGGCATCCCAACATGCAGTGTAGTAGAGCAATCTTATCTGGATGTTAACCAAAGCATATCCAGATCCATCCTTTCTGGGAATATCTGCAGATGCAAGGGCTTGAGCAGGCTAAACTCCACCCCATCTGTTCCTTCTTTCCAGCTGCTCTCAAGGTTCTGTGCCTCCTGGAGCATACTGAGTCTTTATGAGGCTGTTTGTATTAATTTATAAACTCACTTTTTTTTCTTTTTGCAAATCTGGGAAATCTGCCCTGAGTATGTAGAGCTCCTTACCTCGTTTGTGGATAATCTCTTTGTGCTGTTCTGTTTCATTTATACCCCATCTTTCTTCTCAACAGGGACCCCAAGCAGCTTACACCCTTCTCCTCACCTCCATTTTATTCTCACAACAAATTTGTAAAGGCAAGGTGGGTTAGGCTAAGAGAGTGAATAACTAGCCCAGAGTCACACAGTCGGGTCCCATGACAGAGTAGTAATCCAAATCTGGCTCTTCCAGATGCTAGTCCAACACCAACCACTGCAGCACACTGGCCCTCTTTTACAGTGCAATCCCATGTTCCAGCCCTGATTCCTAATGTTAGAGTACATTCTGTACTGATTCCTGGCACCTTTGCTTTCACTGTGTTCCTGCTATTGTGCTGACCCAGGAAAGGTTTCTATCCCCATAGATACCATATAAACAATAGACACTTGAGAGGCCAGGTATCACTTTGCTGGTATATTGACACTGGGGTGTGGTTGAACTGCATCCGTAGAAGCTTTTCAATTCACCTGTCTCTTATGGGACCACATGAAACTGCCTTATACAGAGTCAGGCCCTATCTACAAAGCTCCTTCTTGTCTGCTCTGACTGGAAGCAGCTCTCTAGAGTCTCCATCTTTTCTTTTCTTTTTAATAGATTTTTATTGATTTTCCAAACATAAATAAACAGACAAAACAAAACATAAAGAGAGCTTAGTGACCTATACTGCATTAGTTCAAGTTCCTCCCATATAGCCTGATTTAAGTATAATAATTAATATACAATATTTTGCAAACTCAAATGGAAATAATGCCTTTATAGATTCGTTAGATTAGCTAAACATCCCACCATTAATTTTCCTTTACTAATATAAAACCAAAAACTCTGCTACAAGTTTTTCCAATTTATCCAATTGTTCTGACCCTTAATCAAATCATTCCCTTTTCTATTCTTCTTTTCTATACAATTTACTGTAGATCACATGTACACACCTGTTTATATTCCAGCTTGATGCTTAATTATTAATAAATATGGGTATTATATTTTTTCTGTGGCTTGGTTCTACCTGTTAATCTATAGCTTCTGCCATCTATCTGACATATCACTGTACGTTCACAAGCATGGAAAAGGAGGAGAAAAGTATAGCCCAAGCACAATATCGGGCACTTCAGAAAGTCAGTCAAACAACAGGCTTCATGAAGAAGATAGCGTTTATTGAAAGCAGTTCTAAAGATCCATTAACAATTCCTTGTTAGAGATAAAGGACTACAGGCAAGTTCCTACAGTTATACCCCCTTGGTTCATTCCCCCCCCTTAACCTACCAATGGCTAACAAGCCCGCGTGCAGGAAAGAAGGTGCAAAAGTGGTAAATATTTATATTTATTTATTTATTTATTTATTTATTCAGCTTATATACCGCTCAAGCCCCGAGGGGTCTCAGAGCGGTTTACACGGTATATATAATCCTTCCCTAACTAGGGCCACAATTGTTGGGGGAGGAACATCCTACCGGCACCCTGAGCAGGGCTTCCCATTTTCTTCCGGCGGGGCTCCAGGCATCCGCACTGCAGCCTCGATGTACTCAGCCCCTTGGCAAAGATCTTCCTGGCCAGGAGACTTCCACGGCAGGCCTCTTTCCCGATGCGCAGGCCCGTGTTGGCCTTGGCTTCTGGTCTGCATCCATCAGGCTTCACCGTGCTGCGCCGTCGCGCCGTCTGCACATCACGGCTCCGCCCACCACCAGGTTCGGCCATCTGCTTTGCCTGCCGCCGCTGCTGCCATCGCCGCCTCCGCCGCCGCTGCTGATGTCCACCGCCGATTTCGCCGCTGCTACACACCCCCGGAAGGGAGGGTGCCCCCCGCCTCTCTACATGCAGGTACCCATTTATATACTTGCAAATGCTTTCGAACTGCTGGGTGGATGGGAGCTGGGACTAGGATCGGTAAAGCGGTAAATATCCCAAAGGCTGAACTGTCTTCCCAGGAGAAAGGAAAAGAAAACATAGTCTGGGGAAACCAAGGCCATTTGGGCATTTGAAGATAACCCGGGCTGTGAATCTCCTCGTTGCCCTGGCAACCTGCACACCTCCCTACATACCAGACATGAAAAGACACAGACCATCCATCCCTCCTCCCCTCCCTTCCATCTCATGGCAGGATCACCTGACATTCTGCCCCTCTGATAACAAATCCCCCTTTTTTGGCTTGTGGGGGTATAGTTTGTGAAATCTCCTCCTCAAGTGGGGGGCATGAACATGTTCCTCCCTCACCCACTCCCTCTGTTCAGGCCCAAAATCAACCCACTCTATCAGATAATACAAGTGGTTCCGGGAGATCTTAGAGTCCAGGATTTGCGCCACCTCAGAGTGTGGTTCCCCCCCCACTATCAAAGGAGGGGGTGTCGGTCGTTTCGGTCTCCATTCATTCTTCGCAGGCGCACAGCATAAAAGTCTGAGGTGGAAGACAGGATGGATTGCTTTCAATGCTTTTGGCAATTTAAGTTCCACAGTTACAGCATTTAACACACGTATGACCTCGAAAGGACCGACATATTTCCACCCCAGTTTACAACTGGGCTGAAGACCTTTTATGTTTTGAGTAGACAGATACACAAGGTCCCCTTGTTTGGGAATCCACCCCTTGTCTCTCTTTTTGTCCGCTTGGACCTTATAAGCTACTTTAGCCTCCTCCTATGTCCGGGCTAAGGTTAGCCAAGCTTGTTGCAGCTGTTTACACCAGTCTCCAGCCTCCCCAGCTGGCAAGTTAGGTCGTGTCAGAAATGGCAGGGGCGGGGCCTCATAACTGTGTACCGCCATGAACGGGGAGACCCCCGTAGAAGCATGGGACGTGTTATTGTAGCAAAATTCTGCCAAGGGCAATAGCGATTCCCAGTCATCCTGCTGGAAATTAGTAAAGCACCTGAGATACTGTTCGAGCGTTTGGTTAACTCGCTCAGTCTGCCCATCTGTCTTGGGGTGATACGCGCTGCTCACCACCCTCTCCACCCCCAGCAGTGACATCAGTTCCCCCAGAAATGTGAAACGAACTGAGACCCCCTATCGGAGACCACCTTGACAGGGAGGGTGTGGAGTCTAACAATGTGGTGTAAGAAAGCCTTGGCCAGTTTCTTTGCCGACGGGATTGACTTAAAAGGCACAAAGTGGGCTTGCTTAGAGAAAAGATCCACCACCACCCAAATCACCGTTTCCCCCCACTAGGGGGTAGGTCCGTTATGAAGTCCATAGATATGACTTCCCAGGGCCGGCTGGGAGTCGGGAGGGGTTGCAGGAGTCCCGGTGGTTTTCCAGGACGAGGTTTACTCATAACACAGATTTGGCAAGACTGTACAAACATTGAGAGGTCTTTTCTCATGCCCGGCCACCAGAACTGGCGTTGCAAAAGCTGGAGTGATTTTACAAAACCTGTGTGCCCCACTAATTTCGTCCCGTGTGCCCACGCCATGATCTCCCCCCTCAGAGCCAGTGGTACAAACACCTTCCCATTCTTCCACCAGCAGCCCTGGGTATCCTGTGTCACCCCCTCCTCCTTCTCCAGGGAGGCGCGGTCAGTGTCAGAGAAGGCGGATGTGAGTTTCTGTTCCCAGGACAGGGGGGGGACTTTCCCAGTTGTTTGGCTTGGCTCTGTGTCATCACCACCCCTCCCAGTTGGGAAGGCGTGAATACCGAATCATGTATCTCTTCCCGCTTGCTGTCATGTTGGGGAAGGCAGGACAGTGCGTCAGCTAGTGAGTTCGCCCTCCCCAGGAAATGGTGGAGTGTGAAATCAAATTTAGAGAAGTCAGCCCAGCAGAGTTGCTTTGCATTCAAGTTCCGTGGTGAGCATAACAGTTCGAGATTTTTATGATCAGTCCAGACCTCGAACGGCACTCGAGCCCCCTCCAACCAGTGACGCCAGGTTGAAAGGGCTAACTTTATAGACCCAGCTTCCTTCTCCCACATGGACCAGTTTATTTCAGTGTCATTAAACTTTTTTGAGACATAGGCAAGGGGGTGTAACTTCCCATCATCCCCCTCCTGCAGGATGCCCCCCCATGGCAACATCTGAGGTGTCAACATGTACAACAAATTTTTCAGTTCGTTCGGGTGTGCTAAGACGGGCTCGGAGGTGAAGAGCGTTTTCAGTCGATCAAATGCCTCTTGGCACTCGGCCGTCCAAGCTAGCTTAGCCCCGGGTCGCGTGCCTTCCGGCCCTTTCCCCTTAGTCTTTAGAAGGTCGGTTAGGGGTAGGGCAACCTGGGCGAAATTTGCTAAAAACGATCTGTAAAAATTCGCGAATCTGAGGAATGCTTGTAATTGCCTCTGTGTTTTGGGGGCTCCCACCCCACAACGTCTTGTATCTTGGCTGGGTCCATCTCAATTCCCTTTTGGGAGATGCGATAGCCTAGGAATGAGATTTCGGACTGGTGGAACTTGCATTTAGAGAGTTTAGCGAATAACTTGTGCTTGTGCAGTGTTTGCAACACTTCCCGTACCAGTTTGATGTGGGACTGTTTGTCAGGGGAGTACAGCAAGATATCATCATGGTAAACAAGGACCCCCTTAAACAAATGTTTGTGCAAGACCTCATTAATTAAGTTCATAAAGACCCCTGGGACCACTTGTAAGCTGAACGGCATCACCAGGTACTCGAATTGACCAAGCGGGGTATTGAAGGCGGTTTTATACTTGTCACCTTCCCGGATGCGCACCCGGAAGTAGGCATCCCTCAAGTCCAGTTTGGAAAAGATTTCCCCCCCTGCCACCGCTGCCAGTAAGTCTTTGATCAGTGGTAAGGGATAAGCGTTTGTGGCTGAGACTGCATTGAGACCCCGATAATCCATACATAGTCTCAACCCCCCATCTTTCTTTTTCCTAAACAACACCGAGGCGCAGGGGGAGGAGGCCAGCCTGATAAACCCTCATTCTAGGTTTTTGTCTATGAACTTTCGGAGCTCCACTTTTTCAGCGGGGCTCATAGAGTACAGCTTCCCCATAGGGAGTTTCTGGTTAGGTAACAGTTCTATAGCACAGTCTGAGTTTCTATGGGGGGGCAGTTCATCCGCCTCCTCCTCCTCGAATACTGCCGATAGGTCCCAGTATTCCCTGGGGATGGTGTTTCACTCAGCCTCCACCAGTCCCACTGGCACCGAGACAGTTCTGGGTGGAGGGCTAGCCCCCCATGCATTTTCCCAAATATGCGTCACACATCAGGGGGAGATAAAATTGACTACCCCCGCTTCCCACAGTATGTGCGGGTCATGATCAAAGAACCAGGGGCTCTCCAGGACCAGAGGGAACCATGCAGCTGAGGTTACAATGAACGGTCTGACCTCCCAGTGTTTCCCCACCCCCATGCGCAGAGGTACAGTGTCGTACTTGCAAGGCTCTTTCATTGTAGAGCTGTCCATTTGCGTAAAGATCAACGGTTCTGCTAACTTAACCACTTTGGTTCCCAACCCCATTACCAACGAGGGATTTATAATATCTCTCCCACACCCCGAGTCAACTAGAGCTCGTACCCTTACATGGGTCTGCAGCTCAGGGTCCATCAAAGTCACAGTCAGAAAGAAGAGGGAAGAGGATTTGCTCACCGGGTTCAGCACCTGGGAGCCGGGGACCTGCTGCTCAGTGCTGTTCACAGCAGGTCCTTGTCATTTCCCGCCACCGTGGCGGCTTCCTCTTCGGATGATTCTGTCTCCTCACCCAGCGGGGTGACTTGGAGTGCTTTCGCCACTCGGGGTTTTGCCGTCGGTTTCAGGGTAGAAGTTTCGAACTTTTTCTTGGCCCCTCTAGATGCTCCCAGAGGTGATGCGGTTCCCGGGCAACCGGCCGCGAAATGGCCCGATTCTCTGCATTTTAAGCAGAGCCCTTGCTTCATCTGGAGTTCTCGGGTGCTGTCCTTCTGCTTCGGAGGGGTGGGAGTGGATTTTCCCTTGGAGGGTTTGGTGGCTGGTTGGGCAGTCTTCCCTAGGGCGGCGGCATCATCCAGTCGGATGGTTGCAGGCGGTTCTCGGTGGCCGCAGCCTCTTTCATCCATCCCGACAGGGTTTCTGAATCTCTGCCCCGCATGACGGTGTGTTGGATTTCCGGGTTCAGCCCCAGTCAGTACTGCTCGGCCAACACTCCATCCGGCCACCCTCTGATTTTGGCTGCCTGCCGGCGGAACTCCTCAGTATACTCCCTTACCGTCTTCGTGCCCTGACGGAAGGTGAGGAGAAACACCCGAGCCGTCCTGTTGGCATTCACATCTTCGAAATAGTCTTTCATCGCCCACATGAACGCATCCACCTCCCTCAGCTCTCGCCCGTCTTCCTGGTGCAGCGCCACATACCAGTCAGCTGTGGCATCCTTCAGGTGAGCCGCTATTGTGTCTACGATGTGTTCTTCATTCGGGAAGAGATGGCCCCAGTTCTCCACGAACTTCTCGGCCCTCACTAGGAAGTACTGGAACTTCTCGGGCGTCCCATCAAAGGTTGCATCCAGTAGATCAGCCGGGTTAGGCAGCATGGGACCCCAGCCCCTCGGTACTCCCAGCGGTCTCGGCGCTGGCAGCCCAGTGGGTGGCCCCTCGGGTTGGTCCGGGGGTGCCCCAGGTTGCGCCGGCACACCCCCAGGCAGCGGTCCGGCTGGGAGGGGGGGGAGGCCTCTGGCCAGGAGGCCCCTGCTGCCCTGGAGGAGGTCTTCATTCCATCTCCTCACAGATCCCGTTTGAGATCATCTTCGGGATCCGTGACAGGGATTCGTTTATCAGGTGGAGCAGCCGATCCTGACTGGGATCTCCGCTCCATCTCCGGCTTCCTACAGCCCCTTCCGACTCTCGTGCTCCCTGGTGGGTCTTATCCCCTCCTTCGGTCGCACTCAGTCGGTAGACCGAGCGTTCAACTCGGCTCTCTTGAATTGATGCCCTCGGGGTGAGGAACCACATCTCATGCATCTCAGCCAGGAGTTTGGACCAGCCTCTCCGCTTTCGTGTTTGGGTAGTCACCCCAGTGAACGCTCCCCCGTAGGGCTCTCTGTAGAACCCTCCCAGATCATACTCTGCACCCCAGGGTGCTGGGGCTCTGCTGACCGGGTTCTCTAGGACAACCACAGCCATTGTCACAGGCACGGACGACGCTGGGACCCCATCTTCTGAGGTAGGCGTTGGGGTTGGGCTGGCTCTTTCCTCATCACTCATCTCTGCGAGAGAGGTGCAGTGTCAGGCCAGGTCCCGAGTGATGGGATCTCTAACAATCTGTCAGGCACTTCAGAAAGTCAGTCAAACAACAGGCTTCATGAAGAAGATAGCGTTTATTGAAAGCAGTTCTATAGGTCCATTAACAATTCTTTGTTAGAGTTAAAGGGCTACAGGCAAGTTCCTACAGTTATACCCCTTGGTTCATTCCCCCCCGTTAACCTACCAATGGCTAACAAGCCCATGCGTGGGAAAGAAGGTGCAAAAGTGATAAAGCGGTAAATATCCCAAAGGCTGAGCTGTCTTCCCAGGAGAAAGGAAAAGAAAATATAGTATGGGGAAACCAAGGCCATTTGGGCATTTGCAGATAACCCGGGCTGTGAATCTCCTCGTTGCCCTGGCAACCTGCACACCTCCCTACATACCAGACATGAAAAGACACAGACCATCCATCCCTCCTCCCCTCCCTTCCATCTCATGGCAGGATCACCTGACACACAAAAACAAAACTTAATATCTTATATCATATCCAGTCCTTCTTATACAGTTTAACTAATACACAATTAACTACTGAAGTAATATTTTGTAACCCTAGACAACAGGCATTATATTTATCAATATTTCCTAGTAATCTATTCATCCTAATAATATTTTCCTTTTTTCTTTGTGGTTAAGTTTCACCTGAAACTCTTATCCTATCTTTGTTACTAATAAACCTGAGTTTTGAATATATTTTTGTAAAATTAAATTCATTATTAGTCTCTCTTTCCCACTATTACTCAATATCCTTACTCTATCATCTGGCTAGATTCATTTTCCTAACATTCTTCTAGTTATTTACCATTTAATTGACCTTAAGCCATTCTATTTCAGTGCACTAATTTTTTAACTAACCTGTCATAATGGCACTATGTATATAAATTGCTTTGTATAAAACCCTTAGGTTTTTTTTCTTTTTTGCCAGATATCTTTTCCTCCATAAAATGTTGTCTTTGTGTCTTTTCCCCTTGTAGACCATATAGGTTTGGATTACACTTGACAATGTTGAACCTAAACATGCTTGATTGCGTATTTTCTTTCCTTTTTACATTCTGAGCTGGAGCAATGTTCATCTTGGATATGTTCTTGTCTCTGTGTATTTTGTAAGTTTGCTTTACATTGAAGAGCTCTAGGGTTGGTACGCTTATTTGCCAGATCTTTGCTCTTTTCTTCTCCTGTTTAAGTACTCCTATAACTGGTAAAGTCTTCAAGTCCAACAATCCAACTTCTCCAAACTATTTGTCACCTCTTTTTGCTGTGAAAGTCTTTTTGTGAAGCACCTGGATCTGTCTTGCTGAAGCTTCTTCTTGCTTACAAATAGGTTCTTTGTCTTTAAGAGTCGTGTGTAACAGTTTATCCTCTGAAGAGATTGAGTTTATATTGAATAGTTCAACACAGATGTCCTTAACTGTTGATTTAATTATAGCTACAATCATTGATTTAAGATCATCCCATGAGAATTGATTTGCATTGTTTTCATCTAAATTATCTTGAAGATCCATTTTATAATCCATCTTTAAGTCCTTTTCTACTTAGAAATACACTTTGTAGTCACTGTATTCACTGCTTAGCATCTCTATGTGCAATGCGATAAGAGTGCTGTCTTGCTATATACTTAGGAGCCAAACCACATTCCTTGAAAATTACACTCTTAAGGGCATTAGCTACCAAAAATCTCCTTAGTTTCAGATAAATGTTACCATCAGGCACATGTGTAGACCCCACCAATCTCTGTGAGTCACCTTTGTATTCGGGAATTACTTTAAAATAAGTGAAGTAAATGAAAGTCCAACTTTAAGTATCACTATAATTTTTTCTTGTAGCAAAGCTGGGTAGCTTATTCAGTCTTTGTTCCATTAAGTATACTAAAGTAATCAGGTGGCAGTAGTTATAAACCCCCTCTTTTTTGGTTTATAAATTTTCCAGAATCTTGCTTCCACAACTTTTAGACTCCGTTTACTTTAGAGGGGGGTGATATCACTCCTCCCTCTCTAGTTTTTCAGATTTGCACAGGGAGATTTATGCAAAAAATCTCTTAGTTTTTTATAGCTTTGATTGCTCTTTGTATTTACTCAGAGTCTTCGTTATTGTTGGAGGTGCACAATTCTTTAGTGAAGTTACAGATCCATCTCGCCCAATGGCTGGTAGCGGCAGCTTGAACTCCGAGGAGGAGGTCTTTGTCCACTTGGTGCTTCAGGAGAAGCCTGGTTTCCCTCGCCACTGCCACATGCTCCCGACCCTCTACCCAAAGGGATTGAGACCCTCAAACCGAAACAAAAAAGTCAGTGCGGGGAGACAGCAACTCTCTGTCCTGCCCGCGGCGCCATGCTGCAACCCCAGAGTCTCCATCTTTTCTATCACCTACTACCTGATCCTTTTAGTGGAGATGCTGGGGATTGAATCTGGGGCCTTCCATGTGCCAGGCTGCTGCTCTGCTTGTGAACCATGGCTCCTCCACTTAATATGACTGTTCTGGAGGACAAACCTTCCTGTGCACTCAGATCTTCCAAAGAGGTTCTATGCTTTTCCCTCTGCATCTGAGATTAGGAAGGGGGTCATGACAGAGAAGGAGGCCCAATCTGGACTGGTCTCTGGAACTTTCCTCCATGAGAAGTCAGTTCATCCTAATGACACTTCCTGGGAGTTAAACCCTATTGAGTATGGGCTTTACTTCTGAGTAGATCTGTTTCAGATTGATTTGTGAGTAGCTTTGGGTAAAGTAGGATATCAACAAATACAATATGCAAATTTGCAAACATGAATTTGTTAAATAAAATAATATGAAGATATTTACAGTCACAGATGTGACTACTGAGGATCACAAAATAAAGATATGAATGCCTCAAAAGAGAATATTTAACTTTTCTCCCTTCAGGTATTCACAACATTAATCTGTGATCCTCACCATTCATATGTGTGACTGTAACACAAATCATATTAAACATTCATTGCTTTTATTAGCAAATTTATTTAGCAACTTTTGCTACAGAATTCTTCAAGTAGGAAACAATTTGATAAAAAAATAAATAAATAATGGAATGCAATGCAGTAAGAAAACCCCATATCAGAAGGACAAAAAACAAGGCCACTATTGATAGAATCCAGTAAAAATCAGCCACACTAAAATTAGCCAAAAAGAAAGCCTGTATGGAATACAGTTAAGCCTTTTAAAGCCAGTTTCAGATGCAAAGGGAGTAAGCCTATGCTGATCTGCTTAGAAGGAAGCCCCATTTTATTCAGTGGGCTCACTTCCAGGACAGTGTTCCTAGGACTGCAGTCTGAGGATCCCAAATGTGATGAACTTGAGGAGCGCTGAATTCTCAGATCAGCAATCTATAATATATCAATCACAGGACTACTGCAGAGGCGGGGGAATGAGCTAGCTGGCTTTTAATGCTTTTTCGGTTTTCCTGGTTGCACTTCATTGATTTCATAGTTTTTCTCTATATTATATCATTTTAAAGCTTTACATATTCATTATATAATGAATTATATATATTCATTATATATGTTAATTATTAGAAGCTGCCTCTTGTTTTACAAAGAAGGACAGATTATGTCATTTTAAAATGAATTCTCAAAGCACTCAATACTTTCTAATGGAATCAAGTCAATTTTGCCACCAAAGACAGTTTGCTTCTCTATGTGTGTGTGAGCTGGCAGGGAGGGCGGTAAGTTTCTTGGTATTTTCCCAGAGACATAAAAGGAAGAAAGCTCCTTCCTGTTTTCAGCTGTGGTGGTCACTGGGTACTGCCCTGCTTCAAGGGGTTGCTAAGCACAGTGGTCACTTTCTCAAATAATGGCTTCATTAGATTGAAAGAAGTGGATAGTGACCTCTTTGAAATGGACTTCCTGACCCTTGGTGACCTTTACCCTTCGTGCTGACAGCCTCTAAATCTTCTGCTCCCAGGTAACGGCAGCAACATAGATAAGCAGAAGAGCACATTCACTGTGAAACCAATGTCTGAGCTGTAACCACTGGGAAAATCCACAACTGATAAATTCAGAGCATTGTGGAGCACTTTGGAATATCAGCAGTTCAGCTTCATGATAGCCCATTAAAACCATCATTGGCATAGGGCTTTATAGCTGTTCCCTGGGAGACTGTACCCCAGTGGTTAGATCCATCTTCTCATTTTGCTACCCTTATTGGTGTCTAAATCCAGCATCCAAAGCACCTCCTTGGCTCCTTGGCTCCAAGTGGAGAACAGGCCACATGACCAGTGAAATTACAGTTGGTGTTGTACAGTGGATAGATGACTGACTGTGTGGTCCTTGGCAGGCTTAAAGACAAGTCACACTGTACCCAGTAGGCTTACTCCCAGGTAATTGTATATAGGATTGCATAGCAAGGTGTGGCCCAGAAGGTGCTGGGTTTTCTCACAGCCACAAACTTGGTTGTTGACTTTTGGCTAGATTGTTGGCCTCACTCAGGCCCTGATCTGTACATGGATGTCTGTGAGATAGTCTGGCCTCCTTCACAAGTAATACAGGTGAATTGCTTGGGACACTGAAAGTGCCATGGTTATGGAGAAGGAAGTGTGTATGTAGGAGGAAGCAAAGGCTCAAACCAAGCAGTTGCTGAAGGAGCAGTTCTTTTTTTAAAAAAAACACCCTTTTTTTGTTATTACAGTAAGCTTTTGAAATACTGTCCTGATACCAGATTAGCAGGAAAGGGAGAGAAAATGAAGAGAAAGGAGTTAGGACCAGGAGAATGAAGCATGTGCAAATCTGAAAACACCTAACAAAATTCTGATGTAAATATAGAAAAGTAAGAAATGAGTTAATAAATATTTCCATCACATTTTAAAAACTTGTATGGCCAGGGCAATAAAAATACTTAATGCCACTGCTTTCACATGAAGATTTTTCCCCAGGTTTGGAAACTCTTAGAGATTTGGATATGAAGTATGGGAAGGGGAAGGCCCTCAGCAGGGTATAAGGCCATAGAGTCTACACTCCAAAGTAGGCATTGCCCCTGAGGAAATTGATCACTATAGTCCAGAGATCAATTGCAATTCTGGGAGATGTCCAGGCTGAACCTGGAATTTGGCAGCTCTATAGTCCCCATTTGAACAGGAGCTTCTACATGATGTCCTGTTCACTATGAGCACAACTTGTGGTCCTCCCAGGGCTTTCCCCTTTAAACTGAAGGAACTGCAAGGTGACTGCAGGCTAAGTGTCCATTTGGACACTCCAATCACAGTCCTCATGAAAATGGGGAAGAGCTAATGTCAGGTAGCCCTGCCATGATGGATGGAGGGGAGGGGAGGATGGCAATGGGCGCCATAGTGGCGTGACAGGCGGGAGGTTGGAATCCAAGGGGTGTTGATTTATGTCTAGGGTGTGAGAGTGGAATGTGCATCTGGTAACCCCTATCTCTCGCAGACTGAACATTCTGACCTTGAGGAGTCAAGCTGCGAGCTTTACTATCGCTTTCAAAGCTCCGGCTTTCCTGAGAATAATGGGGGCGTTGGGAACTTCATTAGCGTAGTAACTTTCGATTCCCAGTCGCATGTTATTCCCTGATTGGTAGAAGGGGGGGTCCCCATTCACCCCCTTCTCGGTATAACCACTTGCTTTCTGTAACCAAGTCATTCTGAACAATGTACCTGCTACAGTGACCTTTCTATTGCAGCTCTATAATAAATGCTATTCTTGCTTGAACCGCAAGGCATGGTGTTTTGCTGACTAGGTTAGGGCTTCTGACAGTTTGTTCAGAATCCTCATCAACTTCGGGACTGGTCAGAAACCCGCAACTCCAAAATGAGTAGCGGTGAAGAAGACACTCTCCCGATTGAAGAAGAAAAGAAAAAGGAGAAGAAACCTCCCGGGAAGGACGTACCCAGAGAGACCCCTGACACATACATGCCGGGACAATGGGGTCCGGAGTACGACTTTGGAGGGCCCTACGGGGATCCATATGGGGCGGCCTATGGAGGGGTGACCCACCGAGTCGGACGTAGACGAGACTGGGTGAAACCCCTGGCTGAAACCCATGAGACATGGTTTGGAACCCCGCGAGCATCGGTGGGGGAGGCCACCCCGAAAGATCGGTCCGCAGACTGATTACGGCGGGAGCCCTGGAGGAAACCGGCTGAGACTCCGAGAGCCTGGAAGGTGCCGTGGTGAGACGGAGGTGGAGTGGGGAACCGGGCCAAGACCGCCTGATGCGCTACCTAGATGAATCCCTCGCCCGCATCCCACAGATGATCGCGGAGGGCATCCGAGAGGAGCGTGAGCGACAAAGGCGAGAGGAGCCACCAGACCAAGCTCCCCAGGATCAACGCCCGGCGCCGGATCAAGGCCAGCAGAACGTACCGGCCGGCCCTCCGGATCAACCCGCGGGGCCAGGGCCGCAGGGGCCGCCGGGGCAGCCACCCCCTCGACCTTGGGGGTTTTTGCCACCGAAACCTGCGGAACTACTGGATGCAGATTTTGACGGAGACCCCGAGAAATTTCCGTTCTTCCTTGTGAGAGCCGAGAGGTTTATCGAGACTTGGGGCCACCTATTCCAGCGCGAAGAGCGTATGGTCGATGTCATAGCAGCCCACCTGAAGGGAGCGGCCGCTGACTGGTATGTGGGACTTCACCAGGCTGATGGGCGTGAGTTGAGAGAAATCGATTCCTTTATGTGGGCCATGAAAGAGCAATTCGAGGACGCGAACTCTAACAAAGCGGCAAAGGCAGCGATCCGAGCCCTCAAGCAACGCACGAGATCGGTGAGAGATTACACGGCGGAGTTCCGTAGGTGTGCGGCTAAAATCCGAGGGGTGCAAGATGGGACCCTCGTAGACTACTACAAGTTGGGACTCAACGCGGAGATCCGACGAGAAGTCACCAAAACCCAAGACCCAGACACCCTCTCGGGATGGATACAAGCCGCCATCACGATGGAGAACCGGCTGAAAACCATCAAACTAGATGATGCCGCAGCGATGGCCAACAGCGGCCCTGCGCCGGCAGCGAGAGGGAAACCCCCTACCTCGAATCCAAAACCGAGGGAGGGTACGAGGGAACTTCAAATGAAGCAAGGTCTTTGCTTCAAATGCGGAGAAGGGGGCCACTTCGCCGCGAACTGCCCGACCGCATCTGCATTGTCAGAAGCGCCCAAGGGAGCCAAGAAGAAGTTCGACACCTCCACGCCGAAACCGGTGGCAAAGCCGAGGGGGGCGAAAGCCCTGCAAGCCAAACCGCTCAGCGAGGCATCCGACTCATCCGATGGCGAAGCTGCTCCGCAGGGAAACGAGACGGACCTGCTGTGAACAGCGCTGAACAGCAGGTCCCGGACTCCCAGGCGCAAACCCCGGTGAGCAAACCCCCCTCTCTTTTCTTTCTTACAGTGACTTTAATGGACCCGGGTCTATTGACCCATGTGAGAGTACGAGCTCTCATTGACTCCGGGTGTGGGAGAGACCTCATCAATCCCACACTGGTGACGGGACTGGGGGCGAAAGTTGTTAAACTAAACGACCCCTTGATATTTACTCAGATGGATGGCTCCACCATGAAAGAACCCTGTAAATACGAGACTGTGCCCTTGAGGGTGGGAATTGGGCAGCATTGGGAAGAAAGGCCTTTCGTTGTTACCCCGTCTGCCCGCTTTCCCCTAGTACTCGGAAGCGCGTGGTTCTTTGATCACGATCCACACGTCCTATGGGGGAGGGGAAAGTGAATTTCATCTCCGACAAATGCCGGTCCCACTTATGGAAGAATGAGTGGGGACCCATGATGGGGGGCAACTCCTAGTGTCGGTGGGGGTGGCGGAAGCCGAACTGGAAGGCATTCCCCCTGAGTATCACGACCTGGCCCCTGTCTTTGGGGAGGAGGAAGCCGACGAATTGCCCCCCATAGGAACTCAGACTGTGCGATTGAAATTTTGCCTAACCAGAAACTACCGAAAGGGAAGTTGTATTCTATGAGCCCCTCAGAAAAAGTGGAATTGAGGAAATTCATTGACAAAAATCTGAGTAGGGGTTTTATACGGCCAGCATCCTCCCCGTTTGCGGCTCCTGTGCTTTTCCGGAAGAAAAAGGATGGGGGTTGCGGCTGTGCACCGACTATCGTGGCTTGAATGCAGTCTCCAACACAAACGCCTACCCCATGCCCCTGATAAAAGACTTGTTGGCTGCGGTGGCTGAGGGGAAGGTTTTCTCGAAGCTAGATCTCCGTGATGCCTACTTCAGGGTCCGAATTCGGGAGGGGGACGAATTTAAAACGGCGTTCAACACCCCTCTGGGCCAATTTGAATACCTGGTCATGCCGTTCGGGCTTCAGGGAGCCCCGGGAGTCTTCATGAACTTGATTAATGAGGTGCTCCACAAGTATTTGTTTAAGGGGGTCCTTGTTTACCTTGATGACATTCTTTTATACTCCCCCGACATGAAGTCCCATGTGAAACTGGTGAGGGAAGTGTTACAAACGTTGCACAAGCATAAACTGTTTGCAAAACTGTCCAAGTGTGAATTTCACAAAACAGAGATCCCTTTTCTGGGCTACCGCATATCCCAAAAGGGGATTGAGATGGACCCTGATAAAATCAAAGATGTGATAGGGTGGGAGGCCCCCAAAACACGGAGGCAACTCCAAGGGTTCCTCGGATTCGCGAACTTTTATAGATCGTTCCTATCGAACTTTGCCCAGGTGGCCCTTCCCCTAACTGACTTATTGAAAACCAAAGGGAAGCCACCCGAATGCACTCGACCCGGGGCCAAACTAGAGTGGTCGCCACAGTGCCAGAGGGCATTTGACAAATTGAAAGCCCTTTTTATGTCGGAACCTGTGTTAGCCCACCCGAATGAACTTAAAAAATTCATTGTCCAAGTAGACGCTTCCGATGTTGCTATGGGGGGGGCGATCCTCCAAGAGGGGGAGGATGGTAAATTACACCCCCTTGCCTATGTGTCCAGAAAATTTAACGATACTGAACGGAATTGGTCAGTGTGGGAAAAAGAAGCGGGATCGATCCGCTTACCGTTGGCTACCTGGCGACACTGGCTAGAAGGGGCGCGAGTTCCGTTCGAGGTCTGGACTGATCACAAAAACCTCGAGCTTCTCCGCTCCCCCGTTCCTTGAACGCCAAACAGCTGCGTTGGGCTGATTTCTTCTCCAAATTCAATTTCACACTGCACCACTTCCCGGGAACGTCTAACTCGCTGGCCGATGCACTGTCACGCCTCCCTCAACACGACAGCAAAAGGGAAGAGATTCATGACTCGGTCTTCACGCCTTCCCAGTTGGGAGGGGCAGTAACCACTCGGAGGCAGGCCAAACATTCCCCCCCAGCCCCAGACCCTCCTACCAATGACTGGGTGACTAAATTCTCTACGGCTATGTCGGACGCTGATAGAGAGGAGGTGGGGGGGGAGGACGGAGTTTCTCAAAATGTGCATGGCTGCTGGACAAAAAATGACAAGCTATTTGTCCCACGTTCCCTTAGGGGGGAGGTGATGAGCTGGGCGCACGGGTCGAAACTGGCTGGACACACGGGGTTTGTGAAATCTCTCCAGCTCCTCCAAAGACAATTTTGGTGGCCAGGGCTTAGAAAAGACATTTCACTTTTCACGTCGGCTTGCCAAACGTGCTTGATGAGTAAACCTCGACCCGGTAAACCCCGGGGGCTCTACAACCCCTCCCCACGCCGGCTCGCCCGTGGGAAGTAATCTCTATGGACTTTATTACTGACTTGCCCCCTAGCGGGGGAAAGACTGTCATATGGGTGATAGTGGACCTGTTTACGAAACAGGCTCATTTCGTTCCGTTTGCCTCTATCCCCTCTGCCAAGAAACTAGCCTCTGCGTTCCTGCAACACGTAGTGAGGCTCCACACTTTGCCTGCTAAGGTGATCTCGGACAGGGGGGTGCAATTCGTTTCACGGTTCTGGAGTGAGTTGATGTCACTGCTTGGGGTGGAGCGGGGGGTCAGCAGTGCGTACCATCCAGAATCCGATGGGCAGACTGAACGTGTGAATCAGACTCTGGAACAATATTTGCGGTGTTTTTCCAACTTTCAACAGGACAATTGGCATTCTCTTTTGCCTTTGGCTGAGTTCTGTTACAACAATACTCAGCACTCGTCGACGGGGATGTCCCCATTTAAGGCAGTACATGGATATGACGCCCCGCCTCTGCCATTTCTGACTTCTCCCGACCTCCCGGCGGGAGATGCTGGAGATTGGTGCAAACAATTGCAGATGGCGTGGTCATCGTTAGCCAAGACTCTAGAGGACGCTAAGACTGCTTATAAAGTCCAGACTGACAAGAAACGCAACCTTGCCTGGATTCCAAAGTGTGGGGAGTTTGCTTATTTGTCCACACAACACTTGCGTCACATTCAACCGAGTCGCAAACTTGGTTGGAAATTTGTTGGACCATTTGAGATTGTGAGAGTAATTAACAATGTGACTGTCGAATTGGCGTTGCCCAAATCTCTAAAGTCTGTTCATCCTGTTTTTCATGTAAGGCTTCTTCGCCGGGCACCTGAGGAGAACAAATGGAGACCGCGACGGCCAATCCCGCCTCCGCTGTTGGTGGGGGGAACCTCACTACGAAGTATCGCAAATCTTGGACTCTAAGATCTCTCGCAATCGCTTGTTTTATCTTGTTGAATGGATTGACTTTGGGCCGGAGCAGAGGGAGTGGGTGCGGGCGGAACATGTTCTGGCCCCCCGGCTTATCCGGGCGTTTCACAAGTTGTACCCCCATAAGCCAAAGGGGTAGAGTTATTTTCGAGGGGGCTGCATGTCAGGTAGCCCTGCCATGATGGATGGAGGGGAGGGGAGGATGGCAATGGGCGCCATAGTGGCGTGACAGGCGGGAGGTTGGAATCCAAGGGGTGTTGATTTATGTCTAGGGTGTGAGAGTGGAATGTGCATCTGGTAACCCCTATCTCTCGCAGACTGAACATTCTGACCTTGAGGAGTCAAGCTGCGAGCTTTACTATCGCTTTCAAAGCTCCGGCTTTCCTGAGAATAATGGGGGCGTTGGGAACTTCATTAGCGTAGTAACTTTCGATTCCCAGTCGCATGTTATTCCCTGATTGGTAGAAGGGGGGTCCCCATTCACCCCCTTCTCGGTATAACCACTTGCTTTCTGTAACCAAGTCATTCTGAACAATGTACCTGCTACAGTGACCTTTCTATTGCAGCTCTATAATAAATGCTATTCTTGCTTGAACCGCAAGGCATGGTGTTTTGCTGACTAGGTTAGGGCTTCTGACAGTTAATCACTGCCTTTAAAATGGTGGAACTGAGCACTGCATAGCCTCCTCCTCATTTTGGCCCTTTAAAGTGCTTCCCTCCCAGCTTTACAGTGTGGGTCAGCTGAGAAAGGGAATGGAAAGGGGAGACATATGGGCTGTTTGGTACAATTTCCACAAAGTTTATGCTTTGAGCAGATGGGGGGGAGTACAGGTAAGGGGGGAAGCAGCCCATGTGACAAATGCGGGGAGGACACATAGCATTCCCACCCACTTCCAAGCTGCTTGCTGTTGCTACCAAGGTTGATTTTTACTGGTGAGAAGGTTCATCTGGGAGTATATTTTTGGGTGTTATGTCAATGTTCATATGCAATAAAGCATTTGCACACTAGTGCATTTGCACACTAGTCCTCCATAAATCTCACTGTTTGAAGGGTATCACCTTTTATTAGGGAGCCTTGGCGTTTGTGAAACATTTGGTCTGACCCTGCTCCAGGGGGACATGGGTCATCCCCATCAAAAATCATCTTGCAAAACTGTGACTTGATTCCACCCTGCAGGACATTTTAAATTCTGCTTCATATCCTTATTTCCTACTTCTCCT
The DNA here is from genome assembly GCA_029375565.1 of Gekko gecko. Taxonomy (NCBI): domain Eukaryota; kingdom Metazoa; phylum Chordata; class Lepidosauria; order Squamata; family Gekkonidae; genus Gekko; species Gekko gecko. Next base: position 206,769,184 of record JAPDNY010000005.1, on the reverse strand, counting down.
GTTTTTTGTTTGTGGGTCAATGGTCTTTAGCTATGAGCAAAAATCAGTTTTGGAGGCCCATCACTCCCCTCCTCATGGGGTCCCCAAGTGACCAGTCCACCAGTCAGTATTGATAATTAATCTCAACATTAACTGAGGAGTTGTCAGGAGTCTGTCCCATCCCGTCAGAGAGAAAACCACTTGGCACAGATGCATTAATTGATCCATCAGGGACACAGGTGTGTTCCCACAGAGTCCCCGGAATGCCATGTTGTGTTCATTTTGGTTGGTCTCAAGGAAAAGCATTACATAGATTTTGGCTGGCATTCAACCATAAACTATACTCCCTTTCAGCCAATAGGTGGCACCAAAGTTAACAACAATTCCTACCCCAAATTTATGCAAGAAGTTGCTTTTGTTTAAATTACAGCAGAGAATATTTAAATAACAACAAAATGGAAATGAGTAAAACCAGTTTTGCAGGGGAACTGGCAGTGTAGGGCAGGATAGAAGGGATGTTGAATGTCCTTCCTTTTCAAGCAGGCCAATTCTGGAGCCAGGCCTTTAGACTGGGAGGCAGAATCATTCAATGGTTCTCTGTGGTGGCTGTCTGGGGAATTGCCATTCTTCCTGCTTTTGCTGGGCTGGTTCAAGCTATTCTATCAGCCCAAGAAAGGTACACCCACCAGCTCCTGGGCCTGTCATGAGACACAGGCCCAGAAGGGGGTGCCAGTGACCTCTTGTGTCCCAGATTGGCTAGAAGACAGCTAAGGCCCAGCAGTGGGTCAGCAGCACCCACCTGCACTGAATACATGAAGTTGCCTTATGCTAGCCCTGTTCATGCTCAACCTGCATGTACAAATAAGACTGGGGACCAGTACCTGGATAAATGTATGGTTTCAACCACACATTTGGCAGTACAGGCCTTGAATTTTACATGTAACTCAACACATGTACAAAGAAAAATCAAGTGTACACTGTACACAGCTTGTATGTGCATTTACTGTACCTTATGAATAGGGCTACTGAGTCAGACCATTGCTTCACTAAGGTCAGTGTTGTCTACTCTGATTGGCAATAGCTCTCCAGAATCTCAGGCACGACCTGGTCCCTTTAAACTGGAGATGCGGGGATTGACCTGGAACCTTCTTCATGCCAAGCAAATGCACTGCCACTGCGCTGTGACTCCACCCCACTGTGATATCCCAATCATGCACTTTGGCCAAAGACGTGACTCTGCTCCTGGGACTGCAAAAAGAGGTCCAGTCCTTGGTGGGTGACAGCCCATGGGAGATCAATTGCATTTTGATTTGGTGGGTCATGAGGTGTGCAGCCCTGATTTTTTTAGCATAACCTGGTGGGTCCTGCTCTTTTTTAGCATGACTGTGAGTTAATCCAGATCAGGCCCGTAGCTACAGTGGGGTATTTGGGGGCTCTGCCCCCTCAAATGTGAGGCACACCCCACAACAGCTGCTGGCCCTCCCCTTCCCCCTCCTGTGACACTGAAAGGACCCTCCAGCTGATCAGTGGGAGCATGTGGCCCACCGATCAGCTGTAGGGCCCTTTAAATTAAATCTTGCAGCCACTTCTTTCCCTCCCCTCTTCCAAGATTTAAAGGGCCCTCCAGCTGATCATTGTCCCTTTAAATCTTGCAGGAGGTGAAGGAGAGGGGCAGCTGTTGGCTACACACCTTCCCTGAACTCCAAGCAGCGATTTCGCCACTTGGATTTCAGGCACAGGGAGCCCCCACTAGAAAAAAAGCATTTAAAGGGAAATGTTTTTCTAGCAGGGGCTGCCTGCACCTGAAATCCAAGCAGCGAAATTGCCCCTTTGAGATCAGGGAAGGTGTGCAACCTGGCTGCACATCTTCCCTGAACTCCACGTGGCACCGTTTGGAGTTCAGGGAAGATGTGCAGCCACCAGCCACCCCTCTCTCTCACCTTCTGCAAGGGAGATGGGCAGTTGCACGCCTTCTGTGAACTCCAAGTGGTGATTTTGCTGCTTGCAGTTCAGGGAATACATGCAGCTGTCCCTCTCTCCCTCCCTCCTCTCCCTCCCCTGCTCTCCCACAAAATTTCTCCATGCCCCACCAACCCCAAATTTCTGGCTACGGGGCTGATCCAGATCTGCCCCATCATCTGTTTTTCTCCTGAGGGGAGATATGTAGACCCTGTATCTAATATGTGTAAAAGCCACACACAGTACAGTACAGTGCAATGCAATGGTTAGAGTGCTGGACTAGTCTGACGTCGATACCAGGTAAATTGATTGAAATTGTTATTAAGGAAAGAATTAGTAAGCACATTGATGAACAAAAACTATTGAGGCAGACTCAGCATGGGTTCTGTAAGGGAAGACCTTGTCTCACTAACCTGTTAGTGTTCTTTGAGGGAGTGAACAAACATGTGGACAAGGGAGACCCAATAGATATTGTTTACCTTGACTTCCAGAAAGCTTTCGATAAAGTTCCTCATCAAAGGTTCCTAAGTAAGCTTAAAAATCACAGGATAAAAGGACAAGTCCTTTTATGGATCAAAAACTGGTTAATTAATAGGAAACAGAGAGTGAGTATAAATGGGCAATTTTCTCAGTGGAGAGTGGTAAGCAGTGGGATACCGCAGGGATCAGTACTCGGTCTGATGCTTTTTAACTTGTTCATTAATGATTTGGAGTTGGGAGTAAACAGTGAAGTGGCTAAATTTGCGGATGATAGGATGTTGTTCAGGGTGGTGAGAACCAGGGACGATTGTGAGGCACTCCAAAGGGATCTGTCGAGGATGGGCATCAATATGGTTTCCTGAAGCCAGGATAATTTTTTTTTAAAAAAAATAAACAGATTATGCTCTGCCCCTCCAGGTCAACGTCTGGCACATCCCACCTCTAAAAGCCACCATGTCATGACCCCTAGTGGGTTGCCACCTTCCTCTGCCATCACTCTGGACTTAGGGTCCCTTGGGAAGGCCCAGAGTACCCTCCCAAGCCCAACCAATATGCCCCTTTTAAGACGAGAACTATAGGTGTGACAATCAGGCAGAGAACATTAAGCAAATGGTTTATTAATACAGTACTGGGGCAAGGAAAACAAGACCAGGTGCATAAAATATATAACAGTGTTTAAATAAATCAAATATAATGCAACTACCTATTTCTCTTAACTGGTTACTATTCAAGGCCCACAGCCTTTTATACCAGGCCTGTGCCTGTACTCACTCTTTCCCAAGTGAGGGATCTTTCTCTCAGACCAGACTATTCCCTCAGTTTAACTCTGTCAGAGGGAAGACCGCAGAAGAGAAAAGAACACAGTTCCACAGCCCACAAAGCTTAAGTCACAATTTCCTCACACAATCTCTGTACTCCGATTGGTTACAACTGTCACTAAGCATTGTGGGGATTGTAGGCTGTCGGCTTTCCACTCCCACACAGGTCTCCTAGGGCCTAGGCCTCTAGGCTTTGTCTCCCAGTCCTACACAGATCATGACAAACCCCCACTGAGCTGCATGGCAAAGTGGGGACTAGAACCAGGGTCTCCCAGATCATAAGAACATAAGAGAAGCCAATGTTGGACCAGGCCAATGGCCCATCCAGTCCAACACTCTGTCACATAGTGGCCAAAAATACCAAGTGCCATCAGGAGGTCTACCAGTGGGGCCAGGACACTAGAAGCCTTCCCACTGTTGACCCCTCAAGCACCAAGAATACAGAGCATCACCTGCCCCAGAGTCCCTATCTATACATTGTGGCTAATAGCCACTGATGGACCTCTGCTCCATATGCTTATCTAATTCCTTCTCTCTTTTTTTTGGCCCCCCGAAGGGGATTTTTTATTGGTTTTTGCATATACTACTAAAACTACAAAGAAAAATAGGGAAGGGGAACTACATCTAGAGATAAAGAAAAGTAAACCCACACTATACTAAAGCCCCAAGAGGAGGAGATCATATCCATGTTAAGTTAAATGTTAGTATTTTAGTGTTAATAAACAATGCATACTATCTCAGCTAAATTGTTAATTTGTTACTTGTTATCTGTCTCCGAGGGGGAGGAGCCACTTGACCCGGTTTCTCCTTCTTCTTTGGATCCCAGATGGTGTTTTAGAAATTCTTTGGCTTTAAAAATGGAGCCAATCTTCTCTCTCTTGTTGTTGATTTTAAAAATGACACCTTCAGGCACCACCCACCTGTATGGAATTTGATTGGTTTGGAGAAAAAGAATTAAGTCCTTATAGTTCTTTCTTTTTAGATGAATTTCAAATCGAATGTCTTTTAAGGTCTTGATAATTGTATTTACCAGTTTCAGTGGAGTTGCTGATGTTGCTTTTAAGATTGCATCTCTGGTCTGTCTTCTTGAGAATCTGACCATTATTTCCCCAGGCAGGCTATTTTTTTTTTTTTGGTGTAGTTAGAATACACCCTATATGCTGTTTCCATATCATGTGTAATTTCTTCCACTTTCAAGCCTGTTGCTGGTGCGATAACTTCACTGAGTATTTTCTTCAGGTCCTCTTTAGCTGATTGAGGAACTCCCTGGAATCTAAGGACCATGTTAGCTTTTTTCATTTGTAATTGCAGCAAACAAGTTTCCTGGTAGTTCTGCTTATTCACTATCTCTCCCATCTTTTTCTTCATATTCTTATTTGTGGCATACATCTCCTTCACAACTTCCACCATTTGCTCCGTCTTTTTGACTGTTTCTGCCAGCTGGAGTTGCTGTGATGCAAAGGTTTTTTTGTTTTTTTTAATGCCCCCCGAAGGGGATTTTATTGATTTTGCTTTACTACGGGATATGGGGAAAGGTTGCTAATCTCTACCTCTAAAAATTTATGGGACATGGGAAGGGAAAACTAATATACAAAAAAACTCTACCAGGATGGGGGAAGGAAACTAAGCCCTACTTCTAAGAGAAAAAAAACCAGGAAAAAAAACAAACCTCTACTGGACACGGGGAAGGAAAGACTAACAAGGTGACACGATCTGGTTACATTTGTATCATTTGTCACCTGGTGTTACAGAGCCTTATAAAAAAGTTAACAAAAAATTATAAAAGTAAAAAAAATTGTAAAAACCGCTTAGTTAATCAAAAACTGCATCTTCCATGATTATCTTGGTCTTAGGGTCTCTTCTTCTTGTATTTCTTCTTTCCTCGGGGTTTGGGAGCGGCTGCTCCTTTCTCTGATTCTGATGTGCCTGAAGAACTAAAGAGTATTGGATTACTGCTTTCTGAATCCTGTGGTAGGATTCCTCTTCTTCCTCTTCTTCCTCCTCAACTTTTCTCGGTTTCTTGTCTTTGTTATGCTGCTTTGGATTCAAGTGTTGCTCCACAAACTTTTTAGCCTTAGGAACAGAGTCAATATTGTATTTTCTGTCTCCATATTTAAAACTCAGTCCTTCAGGAAACAGCCATCTGTACGGGACCCCCTTCTTCTGTAGAGAGAGAGTAAGCTCCTTGTAGAGTTTCCTCCCCTTTCTAACTTCGAAGGGGATATCCTTTAAGATCCTTATTTCTTCATTCTTAATTTTTAGAGGGTTCCCCTGCGTGGCTTTTAGTACGATCTCTGGTAGATCTTCTCGTGAATTTCAAACATATTTCTCCAGGGAGTTTATTCTTTTTGATGAAATCCGGATAAGCCCTATAGGCCCAGTCCATCTCCTTCAGTAAGTCTTCCTATTTGTAATCCATTATTGGAGCCAAAGTCTCTGACAAAATGTTCTTCAAATCCTCGTTCTTTTCTTCTGGAACCCCTTGGAATCGTAGAATGTGCATAGATCTTTCCAGCTGTAACTGTATTAGTTGATTTTTATTGGCGAGTCTCTCCTTTTCTGCTTCATCCACTCTTTTATTAATACTCTCAGTCTGTTTTTCCATTTTTTTAAGTCTTTTCCGTTGTTGAGGTCCTTCTATCCATTTGAGTTATCTGCTTTTGCAAATTATCCATTTTCGTGTTGAGATTAGTCATCTGCTCCATTAGGGGGCGCAGTGCATTTGCCAGCAATGTAGACATCTCTGCAGCTACTTCCTGGTTGTGGGAGGGAGTTGTTGGTATACCATTTCCGGTTGACTTTTTTTCTCCAGACCCGGCTTCCGCCCTCTCCCAGCCATAATATCAACAAGAAGTAAGTTTCCCAAAACAAAAGTTAGCAGAAATTAATCTGCTTTTCTTTATTTTGCAGCTTTTGTTTTCGCCAATCCTCTTATGCGCATAGCTTAATTCCAGGTTGTTCTTAAAGATCGCTTTAAAACCGTGTTGTTTCAAAAGGGGGGGTGAACTCTTGAGCGTCTCCCTCCCCCCTGCCGCTTTGCCCTTAGGAGCTTCTAATTACTACCAAGGCTTTTGTTCGCTTAAATCACCTGAACAATGCCTGACTCACGCTTTGCAGCCTTGGAGATCTTTTAGAAGCTTTTCAGCAGCTGTTGATTGTGTCCGCTGATCCGGCAATTGTCTCTCGACGCCATGCTGGCTCTTCGGCGACGGAACCTTTTGAAGATAAAGGTGAGCCTCAATTCCTTGGCCGTTGCCTTGGAAGAGGCTCTCCTCAGCTCTCCAGGCTGGGGGTCTTCTACAGAGACCCCGGGAGGGTCTGGGACCTGCTCGGACCCTTCCCGTCAGCCGAGTCTTGGCACAACCCCATCGGAGTGATTTGGGGATGTGACCGAGCAGCGAAACGCTTAAACCGGAAATCGCTGTGATGCAAAGTTTTGATTTAGTGTGACCAACTGCTGGTTAATACCAGCAAGTTGTTCCATCACAGGCTTGATGGTATCCGCTAGGAGTTTCAGGACATCCACTCCCTCTTCCGACCTTGGACTCTGGCCACCTGTTGGTTTCGCTTTTGTTCCTTTTTTCCCCGTGCCCGCCAACATGGCGTATTGTTTACTTAAGTCACCTGCTATTTCACCACCGCTGAAAATCGCTTCCAGACTAAATCCACTCTGGTAAGTCTCTCAAAACAAGCCAACCACTTATCCCCCCCCCCTTTTCCGCTTATCTGTTTGCGCAAGTCGGAGGCGTCCCTCCTCTCTCTTGCCCTGAGGATAGGAGGGGGTGGGGGTTCCACTTGTTTCAAAGTTCATTTACATCTGACTCACGTTCATTGTTGGTCCCGTTCGACCTCGTTTACATCCTCGCAATTCTGCTTGATCTCCAGCGCTTGTTCCTGTCAGCCCAGCTTGTGCCCGGAGGCCACACAGTGGCAGGACTGTCTGGGCGGAGGGGCACCTCAATTCTCCGGCATTACACCATTGAAGAGGCTACTCCTCAAAAGCCCTATGGCTTGGAGCCAATCCCTAAGGCTCCGTGAGGAAACTGCATCAGCAGCTTCCCTCCATGCCGCTGGTGTGTGAATTGCTCCCCTGAGTGTCGGGGAGAGCATCTGCTGTTGCAGTGCCAAAAACAGGAAGCCCATATAATCCCTCTTGAAGCTGTCCATGCTTGTAGCCACCACCACCTCTTCTTTGGGTGAAGAAGTACTTCCTTTTATCCGTTCTAACCTGACTGCTCAGCAATTTCATTGACTGCCCACAAGTTCTTGTACTGTGAGAAAGGGAGAAAAGTACTTCTTTCTCTACCTGTTCTATCCCATGCATAATTTTATAACCCTCGATCATGTCACCCCTCAGCCATCATTTCTCCAAGCTAAAGAGCCCTAAGCATTTTAACCTTTCTTCATAGGGAAAGTGTTCCAACCCATTTATCATTCTAGTTGCCCTTTTCTGCACTATTTCCAATGCTATAATATCCTTTTTGAGGTGTGGTGACCAGAACTATACACAGTATTCCCAATGAGGTTGCACCATTGATTTATATAGGGGCATTATGATATTGGCTGATCTGTTTTCTTTTTCTTTTTTTAATGTTTATTTATTGTATAAAGAAAATATATATACAATCCGCTTAAATTAACAAATAATCATGAAAAAAAATTCTAGTCACTTTTGGATCCATTTATATACTCTTGCCCAAAATTTTAGGTGATTTCCTTCCTCTTTTCCTTGGAGTAAGTTGCTCAGTCTGATTTGTTTTCAATACCCTTCCTAATAATCCCCAGCATAGCATTTGTCATGAGCCGGGATGCAGGGCCAGGCAAGCGTGGGGTCAAAGCCAGGCAAACCAAGTTCAGGGTGCAAGACGAGCGGGGTGGTTGAGAGACAGTCCAGAGTTGGGAGCCGAGTAAGCCAAGAAACCGGGGGAGCCAAGTCCAAATCACTAAATTAGCATTGTCAGTGGGTCCGAGAGCTGAGGGTCAAGAGTTTGAGAGATGAGGGTTTCGAGGTGCAGAGTAGCGAGGTCAAAGTGAGCCGAGGTCAAGGAGCCGAGGGAAACAAGCCAGAAGTGAGGAGTCCAGAACTTGAGCGGCGTGGTGCAGAGCTTAGCCGATGCAACTAGTTGCTGTCACAAGTTCCTCATGTGCCAGCAACGACTAAACACCATTCCAGGCGGTCAGCAATTAGCACACTCCAAGCATGTCCCAACTCCCTCTAGTACTCAGGGCTAAGTGAGCGCCGGGTGCACATGCGTGCTTCTCGCCGCTGGGCTGCCATGTCCTGGTGGCACTGCTCTTGCAAATGAGACACTGGTGGCAGCAAATCAGGGGGCATGCCAGGCGAGCATGGATATGCCCCAGCTGTTGCTGGGCCTGCCTCGGCCCTCGCCGCGCTGTCAGGTGCAGAGGTTTCAGATGACGGGAGCTTATCCCTGGAGGGACCTAGCTCTTCTGCTGGAGCCAGGGGCTCGGGCTCAGCAGGTGCCGTGACAGCATTGGCCTTTTTTACTGCAGTTGCACACTGTCTTGACATTTTCAGTGGGTTAACTACTACAACTCCAAAGTCTCTCTCTTGGTCAGTCTCCGCCAGTTTGGACCCCATCAATGTGTATTTATAGTTCGGATTTTTGGCTCCAAGTGCATCACTTTGCACTTGGCCACATTGAACCCCATTTACCACGTTGATGCTCATTTGCCCATCCTCAATAGATCCCTTTGGAGTGCCTCACAATCCTCCCTGGTTCTCTGAACACCCTGAACAATTTAGCGTCATCTGCAAATTTAGTGGATGTTCATGCAGGGATCCTCACCAGAAACCTATAAAGAAGGTCAATATTATTCCAATACAGAAAAAAGAGGGAGGGGGAGCTCAAAAGGGGTGGTTTGCACAAATCCACCTGGCATGCTTATGCGGCAAAATTTAACCAGATGGGTTGCAATGTTAGTCTGTAGCAGCAAAATAAAACAGGACTAACAATTGGGTTGCTGGATTAGAATTTATTACAAGCATAATACAATTTACCTTCCTCGTGGACTTCCGGTTTGTGACCCGTCATCTTCAGTCAGTTCCCAGGAGAGCTCCCAAGGAACTGCTGAACCTCCAGGTCCCAGCAGGGGACCCGAGGTATCAGATCCCCATAGAGTCTTCCCGGAGGGAGACTCTTGGCAGGGGGCTTGATCTGGGGGCTCCCACGTACGACGGTACACGAGTAGACCCCAGACTGCCCCGAAGTAGGGATCTGAGAGGGCACACTTGTGGCAGCCATCAAGTGCCAAGATGAGATCGACTGCTTCCGGAGCTGTACTCCTCTTAAAGAATCTCAACTTAAACTTTACTTTCTGGACACCGTGAATAAATGACCACAGTAAATTTGAACTCTCCATTTTTGCCACTCTCCATTATTAAGAATTGTCCATTTAAAATTTAAAAGTCCTGGGCAAAAAGGAGAGGGTGGAAAGTTCCCCTGCCACCCCAGGATTAGCAGCTTGGAAGTGCAACCCAGGCTGCATAAGTGACTATGCGGAGAAGCCTTTAGAGGACCTGAAGGACTGAATCTGACTAACGTTTTTGCTTTGAGGTTTGGGACTGTATAAGAATAAGGAGAGAACTTGACTTTTAATCTGGAGAGGGTTGAAGAACTATATTGGGTATTGCCCTTTATTACATTTTATACTGGCTTTTTGTATAAGCAATATTATTGCGTATAAGATTTGTGTTTGTATTCTTTTTTGTTATGGCCACCAGCTTATACAATAAACTTGTTGAAGATGAATATTATGGAGTTCTCCAGTTAAAAAAGAAGCCTTCTTACTTATGGATTATAATGTGTTTTTTTATTTGTGGATTTTTTTCTGCTCTTTCTTCCTGTTTTTTCCTCCTCTTGTTTCCTGTAAGCTGATTTTTGGGAACCTATAGTTTTGGGTTAATTCATTTTTACTGGATATTTTTTCTTTTCTAGACTTGGAATATCTCTGAAGGATTATATTCTTTTTGGGTTTTTTCTCTCCCTTTTCAGCTTATTTTTGGATCTATTGATACTGATTGGATTATCATATTAGATTTACAATACACAGAGTGCCTAGGTTTAAAAGGAATATAGTGATTTATTGGAAGCATCTTCTCCCTGGACCTTAATAATTGGATTTGCTATGGCTGGTGATCTTCTCTTTGCTTATGGATGTTGATTTTTTATTTTATGGTGAGACAAAAGGCTTTGGTAAGACGTATTAAGGACTTTCCAGTTGATACTCAGCTAATTCTTGAGAAATATCTAACAGAAATACTGTGTCTCTGAATGGTGATTTACCAGAACTTTATTTGGGTTTTAAGAAACAATAACTACTGTGTAAAATAACATCTGGTGTGAGAATCACTATTTCCTGTTTGGTTGTGATACATAAATGTAGAAGAACTTGGCAGCGAGATTTCGTTTAATGTAATATAATACAAACTGTTCCTTTTATAACAATGACATTTGATAAACTGGAATAGGTGCTTAGAAGGGTGAAAATAATACTGTGGCCTGGCCTGCTTTGACTGTATATAGCCTTTTTGACTCTTGTAAAAGGTGAGGGGAAAGAGGTCTGTATTAGATATAGATGAAACATGTCTAGACCCTCCCCAGGTACAAGCAAAACAGTCACTTCTAGTTTGGCTAAGATGTCAGGCCAAGAGATCCAAGCTTTGATAAAAGATGCAATGGCCTCAGCTGTTAACAAAGCAATTGAATCTGCAGTTCCCTTTGCTGTAAATAACGCAGTAAATAATGCAATACCACTTGCTGTTGAGCCTTTGCAAGCCAAATTTGACATTTCCACCCTGCAGGTGACATCCCAAACAGAAGAATTCAAGCAACAGATACTCCAAAACAAGTAAGAAATTTCCACTTTGATGCAGACCACAACCCAACTGGGAACTAAATCTGAAGAGGTGAACCAGCAAATACAGGATATGAAAGTTAAACAAGAATTGCTGGAAGATATAGTTACTAGACTGGAGGTGGGAAAAGAAGCATATATTTTGAGATTCCAGAACATACCTGAAAAAAAGGGAGAGGATGTCAAGGCGGATATGGCACAACTGTTGGCAGAGTATTTAGAGAAAGAAAATATCCAAGAGATTTCTGACAAAATAAATGTGGCATATAGAATGAATTCTGCATACACAAGAAGGAATAAGGTGCCCAGAGAGATCCATGTAAAATTCTACAAGAAGCCCTTGAGAGACACCATCCTGAAAAGTTCAAGCGAGAAGCCACTTCAAATACAGGGAACAGAAATTAAAATTTTAAAAGAAATACCATGGAGAGTAAGAGAGAAAAGAAGGAGTTATGTGCGATTTACAGTTTTTTAAAATATATATATATATTATTTATAATTTTAGATTATTACACAAGCAGTATGCTTACATTGAATCATAATCATGAGAGTCTTATTTTTCAATAGTTTTTTTCTATCCAGTTATACACTCTTGACCAATGTTTTACATGGGGTTGTTCATCTTTCCCTTGAAGTAATGCGCTTAGTCTGTCCATTTCAGCCAAATCCAATAATATCTGAACTAGTTCTTCCTTTGATGTTATCTTATCCATTTTCCAGTATCTTCCAAACAAAATTCTGGCCGATGTTAAAATATATGTTACCATACATAAATCAAATTTGTTGTAATCATCTGGTATAATATTCAATTAAAAAATTTCTGGTTCAAAAGGCAACTTGATATCTATTATTTCTTGAATTAACTTTTGAATTCCTAACCAGTATTTATGGGTTTTCCCATGCGTCCACCACATATGGAAATATGTCCCCACATTTTTCTTACATTTCCAACAATTGTTCATTACATTTGGATAACATTTAGCTATTCTATCCAGAGACTAATGCCATCTGTGAAACATTTTATATATGTTTCCTTTATATGCAATAGCTCTAGTAAACTTTGCTGTTTTCCAAATTTTGTCCAATTATCTAGAGCTATATTCTGGCCAATATCCTGCATCCAAGTAACCATTGGTGTCTTGACCACTTCATCTTGCATACAATCATCTATCAAAAAAACATAGTTTTTTAATCAATTTTTCTCCTGTACCCAACCATATCTTATCAAAATCTATTAATTTGTCATAAAAACCAACTCGATTATCCTTAAGAAATCTAGACTTTAGCTTTGACTTTTCCCACCACGTAAATTCCAAGTTTTGTCTTGATAGTGTTTCCTCAGATTTTAACTTATTGCTAGTATCTGATATGTCTTCATACCTCCCTGTATTATAATAATATTTAAGGTAGGTTTTATGAATGCTTCCAGGGGTGAAATCCTTTGGTATTTTAATATAGTAGTTTTCTTTTATGTCTTTCCATTTTTTTTCAATGCTCCCCTTACTATGTGCTGATGAAAACTTGCATGTACCTTATCTTTACCATACCATATATAACATTGTCATCCCATAGTTAGGTCATGTCCTTCTAATTTTAAAGATCTTAAATTTTCCAGAGTTATCTAAACTTTTATCCAGAGTAGAGATGCTGCTATATAGTACAGGGCCCAATCGGATAGCGCGAACCTCCCCTTACTTATCTTGTAATACCCTCCATTTAATTCTAAGCCTTTTCAATTGCTGGATAAATTGACCAGTAATCTTATCTAAATCTTTAAAATATTGTTTCTTTTTAAGAATCAGTATATTTTGGGCAAGAAACAAGAATTGTGGTAGGATATTCATTTTGATGGTTGCAATTCTCCCCATGAACGATAGTTGTAAATCCTTCCATTTTGTCAAATCTTTTTTTATCTCTAAGAAAAGCTTCCTATAATTGTCATCTGGAATTGAACTACATCTATTAGTTAAGACAATTCCTAAATATTTGACTTTTTCTGCACTTCTATAGAGGAAATTTCTTGGAGCTGCTGTATTTGGTTCTTGGTACAATTTTTGGTCAACATATTTGTCTTTTTAAAATTAACTTTCAAGCCAGCAACTTGTCCATATTCTTGAAGTGTATTTACAAGTTGGATAATAGACGCTAAAGGATCTTCCAAAATAAAACCTAAATCATCTGCAAAAGCCTGGAGCTTAAATTCTTCCCTTTTCACTTTAAGCCCTTTTATCAAGTTGATGGCACTGCTAGGGAAAATTGGTAAAACAACGCAGGTATTGTTCCAGGGTTTGGTTCACGCGTTCCGTTTGCCCATCCGTCTCTGGGTGGTACACACTGCTGACCGCCCTCTCCACCCCTAGTGCCATCAACTCCCCCAAGAAATGTGAAACGAACTGAGACCCTCTGTCTGAGACCACCTTCACAGGAAGAGTATGGAGTCTCACTACATGCTGCAAAAACGGCTTAGCCAGCTTCTTAGCTGAAGGGACTGATGAAAACGGAACAAAATGAGCTTGTTTGGAAAACATGTCCACCACCACCCAAATGACCATTTTCCCCCTGCTCGGGGGCAAGTCCGTGATAAAGTCCATTGATACTACCTCCCATGGGCGAGTGGGGGTTGGCAAAGGGTGTAAAAAGCCAGGAGGCTTTCCAGGGCGATGTTTACTCATCATACATATTTGGCAGGCTTGAGTAAACAATGACAAGTCTTTGCACATCCCCGGCCACCAAAATTGTCGTCGTAGCAACTGCAGCGACTTCATGAAGCCGGTGTGGCCAGCCAATTTGGATCCGTGGGCCCAGCCCATCACTTCCCCCGCAGGGAGAGAGGGACGAAGAGCTTTCAATTTTTCCACCACCCGCTGTGATCATCCCCCGTCACCCCCTCCTCCTGCACCAACACGTCGCGGTCCACCTTAGACAGGGCAGACTCAAATTTAGCTTCCCACGGGGAGGAAGGGGGGGAGGCGAGGGCTTGGAGCGGCTGTGTGTCGTCACAACCCCCCCAACTGCGAGGGCATGAACATCAAGTCCCTAATCTCCTCCCGCTTGCTATCGTGCTGAGGAAGGCAGGACAAAGCGTCCACTAAGGAATTGACCTTCCCTGGGAAATGGTGCAGCGTGAAGTCAAACTTAGAAAAGAAATCAGCCCATCGCACTTGCTTGGCGTTTAGAGATCGGGGGGAACATAGTAACTTGAGGTTTTTGTGATCAGTCCATACCTCGAACGGCACCCGTGCACCCTCCAGCCAGTGCCACCATGTCGACAGGGCTAACTTTATCGACCCTGCTTCCTTTTCCCAAATTGACCAGTTGCATTCTGTGTCAGTAAACCTTTTCCTATGCTAAACCAATCAGTTGTTCCATATCTGGTTCTGTTGCTTCTTGAACCTTATACAGGTTTCTCAGCAGACGTGTGAGGTGGTCTGGTACTCCCATCTCTTTAAGAACCTGCCATAGTTTATTATGATCCATGCAATCAAAGGCTTTAGCATAGTCAATGAAGCAGAAGTAGATGTTTTTCTGGTACTCTCTTGCTTTCTCCATAATCCAGCAAATGTTGGCAATTTGATCTCTAGTTCCTCTACCTCTTCGAAACCCAGCTTGTACTTCTGGCAGTTCTCTGTTGAAGCCTAGCTTGTAGGATCTTTAGCATGACCTTGCTAGCATGTGAAATGAGTGCAATTCTGCAGTAGTTTGAACATTCCTTGGTATTGCCCTTCTTTGGGATTGGAACATTGAGGTCCTTCTTGTATAGTTCTTCTGTGTATTCTTGCCATCTTTTCCTAATCTCTTCTGCTTCTGTTAGGTCCCTACCGTTTTTGTCCTTTATCATGGCCAGCTTTGCATGGAACATTCCCTTGAGTTCTCCAATTTTCTTGAAGAGATCTCTAGTCCTTCCCATTCTATTGTTTTCCTCTATTACTTTGCATTGTGGGCTATGCCGTGGAGGGCCACCCAAGACGGACAGGCCACAGCAGAGAACTCAGACCAAGTGTGATCCCCTGGAGAAGGAAATGGCAACCCACTCCAGTATCTTTCCCAAGAAAACCCCATGGACAGTGACAAAAGGCTAAAAGATATGATGCCGGAAGATGAGCCCCTCATCTTGGAAGGTGTCCAATATGCTACTGGGGAAGAGCAGAGGGCAAGTACAAGTAACCCCAGAAAGAGTGAAGCAGCTGGGCCAAAGCCGAAAGGACGCTCAGTTGTGGATGTGTCTGACGGTGAAAGGAAAGTCCGATGCTGCAAAGAACAATACTGCATAGGAACCTGGAATGTAAGATCTATGAATCAAGGTAAGCTTGACGTGGTCAAAAATGAGATGGCAAGAATGAACATCGACATCTTGGGAATCAGTGAATTAAAGTGGACAGTAATGGGCGAATTTAACTCAGAAGACCATTATATCTACAGGAATCCTGTAGAAAAAATGGTGTGGCCTTTATAGTCAACAAGAGAGTGAGAAAGGCAGTATTAGGATACAATCTAGCTGGGTAGCCACTGGTTTATTTTCAGGATGCATTTGCATTTATTTATTTATATCCTACTTTTCTTCCCAGTTTGGACTCAAAGCAGCTTAGAATATCATTCTCCTCCATTTTCTGTGAGTTAGGCCAGGCTGAGAGTTTATGACGGGTCCAAAGTCACCCAATAAGCTTCCATGCCAGAACAGGGAAATCAAAGCCAGGTTTCCCAGGACCCTAGTCCAACACTCTACCTACTACGCCACACCAGCTACCAATTGCAGTGCAGTCCTGAACAGATTTGCACTCTTCTTCTAAGTCCATTTGAGTCAGTTGGGCTTAGAAGATGTAATCCTGTTTAGGATTGCACTGAACCAAACTGACAGCTAAGCACCTACTAGCAGAAGTCCATCAGCAAAAGAGTTCCAGCTCTGTGCTCACATCCCAGTAGTGAAAAGGAAATTCTCGTACAGCAGTAGCTCATGTCCTTCCTTTGTACTTGGCTTACGATTCACACCTCAACCAGAAATGTGCATTTTATCTGCTTGACCAGTTCAGTCTCTCCGAGGTGTCAACAGAAGAGACAAAATCAGAAGAGAGATCAGAGACTCAGTGCATCTGTTATGATACTTCACACCTTGGCTAAGAAAGAGAAGACAGAGAGCAAAGCCCACAAAAGGTAGCTGCACCCACTCAGCAGCATATAAGTGGCGTCAAGTGGTGTAAAGAGAGGAAGGAGAGGGCAGAGGCTGCAATCCTAAAGACACTTTCCTGGGAGTATGTCCCATCAGATAATCTGGAATTTATTCTAAACAGACCTGCTTCAGATTGCTGTGAGAGCAATGATATTATTTCAGTTCTGTTGGCCAGTCAGATGAACTATGGACTGCTCTGCATTTGCAGTGGCCCCTAGCATCCCATTCACTGCCAATTACACTGCATGTGCATTGCACAGATTTTTTAAAAAGATTTTATTAATTTTAAAGATAGAGAAAAGAGAGACAATAACTACAAATAGAAAGAAACTAACACACAACATACATGTAGTATGTACTCATGTGACTACTTAAATTTTACATAGATAGAATCATTCTCTTATGCACCTAAACCAGTTTAACCATTTAACAAATAGAGCTTATATTTTAATAATTATGCTACACGTTTTCTAAGATAGTCCTCAATCCAACTGTAAAAACTTGACCAATTCTTCTCAAAGATTTCTTCTTTTTTATCTTGTAGAGCTAGTTTACCCATTTCCACTGTTTCCAATAGTTTATAGGTTATTTCTTCTTTTGATGGGACTTCTTCTTTTTTCCAGTATTTTGCATATAACATGTATAATCATATATGCATCTGGTTTCCTAAAATTCTCTGGCATAATATTTAATAGGAACAATTCTGGTACAAATAGTATAGTTATAGCTAATATTTTTTGCAACATCTCATGTATCTATATCCAGTTTTTTTTTGTTATGTTACAAGTACATATATGAAAAAAGAACCAGTGTTCTGCTTACATTTCCAACATACATTTGAAATATTTGGATATCTGGCATCACATGTCATCTATAAAACGTTTTATATATTTTTTTCCTTTAAATGGTATAGATTTTGTATATTTTATATTTGTTTTCCATACCTTAGACCATTGATCTAACTGTATATTGTGCCCTATGTTTTGTATAAAATGTATAAAATGACTTTATAAGTTTTTCATCTACATACAATAAAGTTTTATCCAATTCTATGGGTTTATCGTAAAAACCAGTTTGTTTATCCTTTACATATCTAGAATCAAGTTCCACCCTTTCCCATCAATTCAAATGAATACCCTGTCTTTGGAGAATATCTTGCAAAATGAAATTTTTTTTCTTATTTAAAAGAATTTCATATCTCCATAATTGATCTTTGGTAAATAAGGTGGGATTTGTAAAGGCCTCTAATGGTGAGACCCATTTAGGTATTTTTGCATAAAACATATTTTTAACCTCTTCCTATATCTTCAGCAGCGTTGCTCTTAGCATGTGTTGTTTAAAATATTTATGAATACTGTTTTTCTCATACCATAAAAAGGCGTGCCAACCTAGTTTCAAATTGTGGCCTTCTAGCTTTAACAGTCTTGGATTTTCCAAAGTGATCCACTCTTTCATCCATGTCAGGGTTGCTGCTGTATAGTAGAGATGCCAATCTAGTACTGCAAAGCCTCCTCTTTCCTTTGCATACTGTAATACTTTCATGTTGATTCTGAGTCTTTTACCTTGCCAAATGAATTGTCATATCAGTTTATCTATTTCCTTAAAATACTGTTGATTTTTTAAAATTGGAATTGTTTGAAATAAGAAGAGAAGTCTAGGTAGCACATTCATCTTTACAATAGCTATTCTTCCCATAAAGGATAATTGTAGATATTTCCAGTTTTCCAAATCTTTTTAAATTACATCTTTTAACAATGAACTGCACCTATTAGTTAGAGTTATCCCTATTTTATTTTCTCCTGAACTTCAATGCCAGAACTGTCTTGTAGTTGCTGTATCTGTTCTTTAGTGCAGTTTTTTGTCAATATTTTTGTCTTCTTATAATTGATTTTCAACCCAGCTAACTGTCCATACTCTTTTAGGGAGTTCAAAAATTGAATAATTGATTATTGTGGTTCTTCCAGGATAAATACCAAATCGTCTGCAAATGCTTGTAGTTTATACTCTTTAACATTAATGGAGATTATTTTTAGTTTCTTTCTATCCATCTTTCACATCTCTTTTGGTTCCATTTTTTTTCTTGTCTTGCAATCTCATGACAACTTGGAGTGGTATTGCCTTAGGGTTTTTCTTAGCAGTCCCTGTTCTTGATCCTGATGCACCTTGTTCCTGAGGTTCTTCATCTGATTCTTCTTCCTCTTCTTGGGCTCCTAGATCTTCTCCATGTGTCTTTAAAAAGTCCTCTACTTTAAATGTTGAATTTATTCTATATCAGCCCCATTCACACTGAGCATTTGCCCTGCTGAAGGCATGGGAGCCCTGTGGACTTTCCGTGCACAATCATACGAGCACATCTGGGAGGCATAGTGCTCCTGTGGCCAACCCACGGCTTCCTGTGGAAAACGCAGAGTAAAAAACTACTAGGTCCGAAGTACTAGTTTCCAGAAACCCCAGGGCAAAGGCTGGCGTCTGATCGCGGGAGCGCCAGTATCCCATGGCTTCCGATGCCCGCCCATGTCCTCAGGGTTTCCAGATGTTGTAAGTTTCCATGGGATGCGCACCAACACTGAACAGCGCATGCGCACACAGAAGACACCGACAGCGGCCTGCCCCCCCAATGGCGCATGCGCACTTTACTGCTTTTTTGCCACGCTGCAGCAGCGCGGTGTGATCAGGGCACAGAGCTGGAGTGTGGCAACCCGGTGGCCCCTGTGATCAAGCTACCGCGCCTTATTTAGCTCTGGGGTGAACTGCCACACCTCTCCCCCGCGTTTTCTGGCCCGTATGACCGGGGCCATTTTTTACCTTCATAAGTAAAGAAGAAGCCTTCGGGAAGCAGCCACCTGTAGGTATTTCATTTTCCCTTAAAAGGCTTATAAGTTGCATATAGCTTATTCATTTTTCTCTTACTCTCCATGGAATTTCTTTTAAGGTTTTGATTTCAGTACTCTGTACTTGGAGTGGTTTCTCATTTGCATTTTTTAAAATGGTGTCTCTCATAATTCTCTTGTGAAATCTTACATGGATTTCCCTAGGCACCTTATTTCTTCTTGCATATGCAGAGTTCATTCTAAATGCCATGTCTATCTCATCAGAGATTTCTTGTATATTTTCTTCTTCAAGATATTCCGCCAACAATTGTGTCATATCAGCTTTGATATCTCCCTCCGTAATTCGAGCCCACCCTAGGTGACATGGTCCTTAAGATAGGCTGGGGGCCGATGCTTCTGCTGGGGCCTCGGAGCCGAGGCTGGAGTTTCGAGAGCCCTGCCCAGCAGACTCTCCGGTATGCTTGGCTGCGGTGGTGGAAGGCCCTCGTCCTGCACTGGGGTGGAGGCAGGCGGCTCGTGGTTCTGCCATGTCTTGGGAATGGGAGCCAGCTCCTGCAGACTGCCCCCTGTCATTTCACAGTCGTGGCCGCTGGGCAGGTCCCTGCCTTCAGTACTGGGAGCAGGGTCGGTGTCCAGTGCCAGGAGTGTGCGCCGTCACAGCTCATCCACATGCCACCACAGGACTTGGCCATCTTCGGTGGAAACATCATACGACATAGGACCTGTGGCGCGGATTATGCGACCCGCAAGCCATGGGGGGCCCCTGCCATAGTTCCTGGTGTAGACCATGTCATCAGGAAAGAATCTGCGGGGCACCTCCTCTGCTCCTCCAGATGGCGCAACTCTGGGGCCCTATCTGTGTGTAGGCAGTCCAGGAGAATCATGGGTCACTGGACCATCAGGAGTTCCCCCAGGCAGTGGTCGAAGACTGGGCTGGGAGTAGTCCTTTGTGCTAGAAGAAACCAGGCTAGTCAGAACTCCCAGTCCCCCTCCATAAGGTGGCTGAGGGCTTCTTTAGCAGTGCGCACCATGCATTCTGCCTGACTGTTGGTGGCTGGGTGGAACGGGGCTGACCTCACGTGCCAGATCAGGTTGCCACAGAGGAATTCTTGGAACTCTTCTGAGGTGAATGCCAACCCATTGTCTAAGACAAAGGTGTCTGGCAGTCCATGGGTTGTGAAGATCTTGCGAAGGGCCCCGATGATAGCCTTGGAGGAGGTGGCAGAGACGGGGCTTATCTCCAGCCACTTTGAGAAGGAGTTGACCATGACCAGGAACAGCAGCCCATGGAATGGCTCGGCGAAATTGATGTGGAGCCTTGACCACAGCATCCAGGTAGACTCCCAGGCCTGGGTGGGTGCACTTGGTAGATTGGGCTGGATGGCTTGACACATTTGACAGCATTTCACCCAATCCTCCACCTCCGCATCGATCCCCGGCCACCATACATAGCTCCTCACCAGGGCCTTCATGCTCATGATCCCAGGATGCGCTTTATGAAGGGCCATCAGGACTCGGTGCTGTAGGGTTCTGGGGACTACCACCTGGTCCCCCCACAGTAGGCATCCCTTGTGTGTGGACAACTCATCCCTTTGAACCCTGAAAGCTGTAAGTTCTGGGCCCACTGTGGCCGTGGGCCACCCCTCAACATCCAGTCCAGAAGATAACAGGGTCCTTGGCCGAGCACCGGGTGATGTCCTCAGCAGTGCTTTGACCACCTTGAATGCGGCCTGGCAGGGGCCCCAAGACCAAGGGACCTGCTTGTCCAGAAGCTGGTGTAGGAGCTCCGCCATCACTGCCTTGTGGGGGAGGATGGTGTGGTAAAAGTTCAAGAGCCCTAAGAACGCCTAGAGTTCTGCCTTCGTTTTGGGTGGGGGAGCCTCAACAATAGCCTTTATTTTGTCCCTAGCTGGATGCAGGCTGTCTGCGTCAACCATGAAGCCCAGGAAATCGACAGATAGCACCCCCAACACAGTTTTCCTGTTTAACTTTCAGTCCTGCAACCTGGAAGCGGCGGAGGACTGCACACAGATGGTGGGCAAACTCCTTCAGTGTAGCCACGGCGATCATCACATCATCGAACAAGGGTGTGACACCTGGAATCAGGGCCGGCGCGCCCACTAGGCGAACTAGGCGCTCACTTAGAGCGCGCCGGCCCTCAGGGGCGCCAAATGGCGCCCTGGTCCCCAAAAAGCCCCCCACCGCCCTAACTGAGCACCCGCTGCCACTGTCAGTGCCACACGCCTGCGGTGGACCCCGGAGTGGCGGCTGCCCCGGTTCCCACTCAGCACCCTAGCAGAGGCTGAGGCGGAGCACTGGCAAGGAGCTGGGGGCATGCAGTAGCCGCCCAGGAGGCAGGGCGTGGGGAGGCGAGCGGGGCGCTCCAGGCTCCATCTGTCCCCCGCGGAGGGAGGGAGGGGAGCTGACTCTCGTGGCACCCGAGGCTCATCGGGGGAAGGAGGGGGCGCCAGTGGAGGAGCGAGGCGTGAAGCCTTCGGCCGGGCGTGACATCACCTCGCTGCCTCCCCTCGGCGGCAGCCGGGCGGGGGGCGGCAGTGGCGGGAGTGGCTGGCCACGGCAGAGCCTGGGGAGGAGACGGGCTGCCCCGGCAAGGCGGGCATGACGGGGAGCGCCTCCAGCCCAGCAGCAGCAGAGCCGCAGCACCACCAGCATCGCCGCCACCTACCCGTGCCCGCCAGAGCCAAGCAGCTACTGCCGCTGCCGCGGGAGGATGCCGCCCGCCTGGCGCTCCCTGCCACCTCCAGCGCTGCTGCTGCCGCCGCTCCTCCTGCTGCTGCTTCTGCCCGGCGGGGTGCCCCGGAGCAGGCTGGGTGGCACAGCTTGCAGCCAAGATGAGTGTGCGCGGCGGGCAGAAGGGCGCTCCCCCCCCCCGCTGTCAGCTCCAGTGCCTGCCTGGGCTGGCGGAGGAGCGAGGAGCGACACCTTCGGCTGGGCGTGACGTTGCCTCACCGCCTCCCCTCGCAGTCTCCCCAGGGAGTCCTCCTGACGTGCCTGGCCACTGCCTGCATGCCTTTGTCCCTTCCCGCGGGGGGGGGCAGCAGGAGGCGGCATAAAAGTGATAATGCCTCCAGCCCCCGAGGGGCAAGGGATGGGTGGGCTCACGGGGTCAGTGCCCTTCAAGCTGACACCCCCTCCTCTCCTCTCTGCTCCTCTCCTCCACAACCTGGAAAGAAGAGGCCCCCAAGCCCAGCAGCCAGAGGGGGGTGAGGCTAGCTTGTGGCGCCTGGTGCCCCCCCTCCCAGGTGTGTTTTTGGAGGGTCTCCAGGCCCTGCCAGGAGGTTGGCATCCCCTGGGGGCGCCACAAGCTGGCCTTGCCTAGGGCGCAGGAACACCTTGGGCCGGCCCTGCCTGGAATCCCTTTTAAAAGAGAGTCCATCAGGTTTTGAAAGAGTCCTGGGGCCACGCTCACCTCAAACTGTAGCCACTTCCCTAGAAAGGCCCCCCTGTGAGTCACTATTGTTTGTGCGGCGGTGGTGGCCTCGTCCAACAGGAGTTGTTGGTAAGCCTGGGCTAGATCAAGCCTGCCAAAGCTCTTCACACCGGCTAAAGTGTCTAGCACGTGGCTCACTACCAGGACCGGGTAAGAGTGATCCTGGAGAGCCCTGTTAATCGTGCACTTGTAGTCCGCACAGATGCAGACATCCCTAGCTCCGCGGTGGTGGGGGCCACATGAGCTGATGAGGAGGCCCCTTTTCTTCCCATCTTTGGTAATATTGTAGGATTCCAAGATGGAATTGAGTCCCTCTACCCAGGCTTCCCAGTGATGTGGTTTTCTTGGGTTGAATGGAGGGACCAGTGCTGCTCCCGGAGCTACTGCCATCGTGTTGCGTGGTGTTGGCGGGGAAGTGACGGGTTCGCCTTGGGTGCTCATGTGTTGGAGTGGCGGGAGTTCCTTGTCATCCTCTGGCACCCCAGCAGCCCGGCCAGCTCAGAGGGATCCCACCTTCATTGCCATTGTTGTGTAGTGGGTTTGATGCATAAGAACAGATGCTGAGTTATTAGCAGCTCACACTTTACTGTACACAACACAAGAACACACCAATGGGTCAAGCAACCAACTATATACAATCCCCGGGTGCAACCCACAGGTCCCATTGGCAGGTTTGAATTTCCTGCCACAGTTCCCATAGGTGCTGACTAGGAGGCTCAGGATCGTAGTCCCCATTGATCTCTTGGAGCCAAGCTCCATGTGTAAACCACTTTGCCCTAGTGGCGGTCTGCGGACAAAACATAAAGGGATTAACAGAAGATGCTTTATGAAAAGCAAAACAACAGTGGTGAACAATTGCCAGGAATCCAGTTGTGAACCATGAACACATTTATGCCAGTGCACAAAACCAGTAGTGCAGCGTGCTCCTGTGTAGGTTTGCCAACGTCCAGGTGTGGCCTGGAGATCTCCTGGAATAACAATTGATCCCCAGATGACAGAGATCAGTTCTGTGGAGAAATTGGCTGCTTTGGAGGGTGAACTCTATAGCATTAGTACCTCCCCAAACCCCACCTTCCCCAGGATCCACCCTCAAGTCTTCAGGAATTTCCCAACCCAAACTTGGCAACCCCTCTCCAGGCCTTTGATTAAGAGCTGCTTCTAACAACTGAACTGTGGCAAGGCCCATTCCCACCCCCCAGACTACCATTAGCAGCTTGTGCCAGCCTGTATAAATGGTCTGATAAGCTGTTTACCAACTCTGGCTATACTCTTTTGTGATCATTCCACCATGGCCTACTGGGGTTTGTATGTAATATCGTACCGCCTTTAAATACCTGCCACTAGCACTTTATGATCATGTTAACTGTATATGAGCTTCTTTGATGTTTTTGATGTATTTTAACTTTTAATGTAAGCCGCCCTGAACCTGCCTCAGCAGGGAAGGCAGGATATAAATTGAATTAAATAAATAAATAAATAAATAAATAAATAAATAAATAAATAAATAAATAAATAATATTTATGACTAATTGTGAGGTCTTATGGGTGCCACTTTCTAATAAAGGACTCGCAATTTTCAATTTTTGAACTGCAGAAACTTTATGGATTACTAAGCAACATGTTAATGACAAGTAATGTTAAATTATATATTATTTCAGCTATGTAAATTGGCTTTCTTATACTGGCTCTGTTTTGAACTCTTGCTCTGAATTTTAACATAGTTTGGGTTCTTTGCAAATATAAAATATGTTACCTCTGGCTTACGGGGTTACTGTAATTTTTGCAGAGATCCCCCATTCTGACACACACACACACACACACACACACACATTCATTCCTCCAGCCAGGCAATCCATTTCCCACTTTGCAAGGAAACAGGGAAGGCAGAGAACTTGTGGGAAAGATGTAACAGGGAGACACTGCAAGGAGCAGCAAACTCCTAAAGTTGGGGGGGGGACCTGGTCCTGCCACCCAGAGAGGTTCTTGTGATGTGGCTGCTGCCTGGCAGAAGTGGGAGGCAGCCAAGTGATGTTCTCAAGAAAAATAGCTGCTGAAGTAGGGCTTTTTTCTGGGTTGTTGTCCTTTTAATATTTCAGTGTCTGTGTGTGTCTGTGTGTGTGTGTGACTGAGTCAGTGTGTAAACTATTTAAAGAAACAACTTGGGGAGGTTGTGTATGGCAGCAACCCCTGAAGCAGTCACCTTGTAGCGCGTATATATCAAAATCCTCATTCTCTTTCCTCTCACCTCGTCTAATAAATCACAACTAGTAGGTTGTCCCCTCCTCAATTAACCTTCTTCCAGCTGTTTTCCAAAACTCTCCTTTCAATACAGTTGCTGATATTGATCTGGTCCTATATGTTCCCCATCACCAGGGATGGAAAAGACAAAAAGGATGCTGTAGCCTCCTAGTTTTGAACTTCCTTAGAGCCCTTCGTGAAAGGCATTTTATAGACTCTAGAGCCAGCTTGGTATAGTGGTTAGAGTCTCAGGCTAGGATATGGGAGACCCAGGTTTGAATTCCCACTCTGCCATAAGAGCTTGCTGGGTGACCTTGGGCCAGCCACACACTCTCAGCCTAACCTGCCTCACAGGGTTGTTGTATGGATACAATAGAGGAGAATGAGGAGGAGGAGCATGTAAGCTGCTTTCAGTTCCCTTTAAGGAAAGGGTGGGGTAATAAATGAAGTAGACAAATAAAAATGAAATAAAGCACATATTATTTCAACTTTTGTCAACTGGAGGAGAGAGAACCTGGAAAAAGATGGTGCTTATGGGTAAGATGTTGCTAGGTAATTCTACACAATTTGGCTTCCATTGCCTTTTGGCCTTTCGCTGCCTTCCTAGTTAATACATGGATTTTTTCCCCACTGCTCTCAGCCTTCTAAGAAATCTGTGTTTTCAGAGACACAA
Organism: Gekko gecko; assembly: GCA_029375565.1. NCBI lineage: Eukaryota > Metazoa > Chordata > Lepidosauria > Squamata > Gekkonidae > Gekko > Gekko gecko. Next base: position 206,743,713 of record JAPDNY010000005.1, on the reverse strand, counting down.
GTGGGAACCTGCAAGAAATTTGCAGGGTGGCTATCCCATTCCCCCCACCTTTGCTCCTTCTTCTCTTCTCCCCTTACTCCTCTCTCATACTCTTTCTCCCTTCTGCCACCACTTGTCTTTCTCTCTTTCTCTCTCTCCCTCTCCCCCATGCATGTCACTTCCTCTCTCTTTCTGCCCCCTCATCACTCTCTTTGTTTTTCTGCCTCCCCACCTCATTACTCTTTCTCTCTCTTTCTTCCCCCCATTCAATCACTCTCTCTTTCTGACCCCGTCTCTCTCCTACCCTCCCCAGCCCCGCACAGCAGCAGCAGCAGCAATAGTGGTGGTGGCACTCCCAGCCACCCACCTGATTCTCCCCCCAAAACAGCAGCAGCTCTGCAGGAATCACAACAGATCTCTCAGCTACAGAAATCAATTCCCCTTAGGAAATTACCAGTTCCAGGTTGGGACATTCCTGGAGATTTGGAAGTAGAGCCTTGGGACAGTGAGGTTTGGGGATGGAAGCAACCTCATCGGGGTATAATGCCATAGAATCCCTCCTACAAAGCAGCCATTTTCTCCAAGGGAATTGATCTCTGTCACCTTGTAATTCCAGGTGATCTCTAGTCCTCACCTGGAGGTTGGCAATGGTAGTTCTTGTAGAGAACATAAGAACATAAGAGAAGCCAATGTTGAATCAGGCCAATGGCCCATCCAGTCCAACACTCTGTCACACAGAGGAAATGGATGGTTTGGAGGGTGGAGTCTATGTTATCATAATGGTCTGATGTCCCTCCCCACCTCAAATCCCACCCTCCCCAGGCTCCATTCCTCAAATATCCAAAAATTTCCAAACCTGGAGTTGGCAACCCTACCTCCTTCCTGTCCAACAGCCAACCTAACTTCATCTGCCTTCTGTCTTCAGCTTTCCATCTCCTTTCCCCTTGCAGCCTCTACCTAGGAAAACTACAGTCTTTCTCCACAGTGGGAACCAAAGTAGCATATATTATGATCTCCTCTTTATCTGCACAACAACCCTGTGAGGTAGGTAAGGCTGAAAGTATGTGACTGGTCCAAAAATCACCCAGTCAGTTTCCACAGCAAGATGGGGATTTGAACCTGGGTCTCACAGACCCTACTTTAGGGTTGCCAGCCCCCCAGTCCAGGCAGGGGTTCCCCTGCTTTTATGGGCTCCTCCCTGCCAGCAAATGCCCCAAATGCAACGTGATGACACCACCCAGAAGTGACGTCATCACATCGCCAACATCACGTGGCAATGCTCTAGTTCTTGGACAAAACTCTATGGTAAATTTGGGCTCAAACCATAGAGTTTTTCCCAAAAACTAGAGAAAATCTCAGCAAGGCCCGAAGATCCCCCTGCCAGGAAGAAGGTAGAGCCCAGCAACCCTACCCTACTCTGAAGCTCTAACCACTGTATCACACTGGCTTTCATAGTGTGATGGTTATTGAACAGTAGCAAGCAGCCAGGCCCAGTTGAGTCATGCAAGTCCGGTGGTGTCAAGTCACACACAGAGTCTGCCAGGCTGAGCGGTGCCAACCTCCAGGTGGGACCTGGAGACCCCCAGAATTGCAACTGAACTCTAAATAGCAGAGATCTTTCTCCCTGGAGAAAATGGCTGCTTTGGAAGGTGGCCTAGGGATGCCAGTCCCCAGGTGGGGGTAGGAAATCCCCTGATTTTTCAAGCTGCCCCTAGACGTTGGCCAGCTGGCTGGCTGAGTGAAGCCCTGCCCCAACAGTTATCCGTAGCCCCACTTGAAAATAATAGGCACCATGTGTGCCTGCCCCACAAGCCACAAATCTGCGGCTTGCAGGGTAGGCATGAACAGCACCCGCTTTCTCCCAACCATTTAAAGGGAAGGTTCCCTTTAAATGGTAGGGGGAAAGCAGGGCGTATGTGCATGGTGCTCGTCCCTGACATGATGACAACACTCTGTGTGACATCATTGCGCTGGGCACACCCCCAAATCCCCCCCCACCAGGGAGAAGATTGGACCTGGCAACACTGTGGCATTATATCTAGCTGAGGCCTCTCCCTTCTCCAAACCCTGCCTTCCTCAGACTCCACTACAAAATCTCTAGGAATTTCCCAACCTGGAACTGGCAACCCTTGTCAGGCCTGGCTCCAAGCATCCCTCCTTCAAAGGCCAAAGTAGGCCTGAAAGGGGCTCTACCCCTGTCTTTGACTGACAGAACCAAGCTTTGAATACTAGCAACAGCCTAGCAACAGCCACTGAGGGAATCCATTTTTTAAAGCTACAGAAGCTCCTTTGATCATTTTTGGCTTTTTTAAAGCTGCCCAGTGGTTTGTTGCTTTTTTTTTAGATTTCACAATTTTCTGTAAGCCTAGGGCCCTTTTCAGGTTTGTAGAAAGATCTGTCTTGCCCATTCACAGCTCCAGGCACTGGCTTTAATTATCCAAAGGTATCTGACTTCGCTATTAGAATATTAGAATGGATTAATGCTTGCATTTTTAATTGGATGCCACCATTTTTGCTACTGCTTCTTCTCAGCAGGCTAAGGTGCCACTTGACACCAGAACCATTTCAGATCTACATTTCTGATCAGACTATCACACAAAGGTTTCCCAGCAGTCCTGAAGCAAAATGTCCTATAGATGTTTAATGTGTGGAAATGGCAGCTGACTTTTTCAGGGCAAGGAGGCAAACACCTTCACCTGGTCAATAACACCCCATAAAGGGACAGGACATTTTTTTTTCCTCTCCAGGGAGTTGACAACCCTACTTACAAGACAAGGCCTTAAGATCATGGCCTGAAATATCACCCTCTTTTGCTGTTTTTAACATCTAGCCTGATGAACAATTCTGGAGAACTTGAAAGCCTGCACAACTGTTCTGTGCCAGTTAGTCCTAATAACAGATATTTATTTATTTATTTACTTCATTTTAACCCCACTTTTCTCCCCATAGTGACTTATATCACTCTCCTCTCCTCTATTTTATCCTCAGAACAATCCTGTGGGGTCTGTTAGGCTGAATGTGTGTGTCTGGCCGAAGGTCACTCAGCAAGCTTCCATGGTAGCAGGGATTTGACCCTGCATCTCTCAGCTCCTAGTCCAAGCACTCTAACCACTACATAACACTGGCTCATTTTGATAGTCACGGGAATTAGAACCTTTGTATAGGAATCAGATTCCCATGTTGTGCAGGCATAAAGCACAGAATGCCCTTCATGGTGCTAGCAAGCTGTAGTTGTTTTGTTGACATCACAGAACAGAGAATTAGTTTTAAAACATGTTAACCAGTTACTCAGTGAATACACTGGCTCTCTTATATTAGTCTGTAGTGACAGAATAATGCAGCATTTTAAGTGAGTGATGGGGTCCCTGTTGGTCTGCGGGCATTGGCAGCTAGCCAACCATGCCAACTATTAAGATATGGAGAGGAGAAGTTAAACTGTGAAAAGAGTTTCTTTTTTCTGTTGTACAGGATGAAGATGTTACTGTGTGAGAACAGTCCAAGTGTCTGAAATTCTATGGGGCAAAAATGGTGGGTGAAAGTTCCAAGATGTATTTCAGACAGAACATGTGTAGCACCAAACAAAATGCAGAGAAGATGAAATGTGATGGGAAATTGTTACCCTGCAAGGAGCTTATAACGCTCTTATGGACTTATGAGCCATAACTAATAACTGGACTGTGCAATGAGTGTACCAAGGGAATGGACTGTATGGTGACCACAAGCTGATGCCAACTGCCTGGACTGTAAACATGCACCCAGATGAGGGAAGCCTCCTCCTGAGACAATGTGCCAGATCAAGGATGGATCCATGGGTTACCTGCCCCTTCTCATCTGCAACGCAGCAGAAATGAGCCAAGCACCCTGGCTGCAAACAGCACACAGAAGCCAGTAAAAGCATGCTGTAGAGGAACACCATGTCATGCATGGGAAACCTGAACATCTCTACAAAGACTCCATGAAAAGTAACCTCTGTCAGCACTCAGGCACATCTCCCCCCCACTTCACCAGATACTGCATGTATGCTACCGAGTATAACAAAAGAACTGCTTGCATAAAGGGATTAGCAGACTGACACATATCTGCCAAGCCCATCACTCAGAGCAATCATCGGGCCATCAGGACTAACGACCCTGGCCGCTTCTGCTATTGTCTTCTAAAGGCGCCATTGTTTGTAGTAATGGAATCAATATTGCCCAACCATTAAGCCCCCATCCTCCTGAAACCAGTTTTTGCTTAAGCAACTTCCTGGGGATGTGACAAGGGGACATGGCCAGTGAAGCCCACCCCCAAGTCCAAATAATGTATAAAAAGAGCAGGATCCGCCATGCTCTCTCTCTCTTCTATACGTAACCCCATCCTATCTTGCTGGCTCTCAGTGTAAGAGCTGCCCAGAGTCTCTCCAAGTGTTCTGCTGGTTCAGAATATGACCCTTTCCCCCTTATAGTCTCCCCTATTTTTCCGCTGTAAGGATCATTTCATCACATCAGGACAGGTCAGTATTGCCCAACCAAAGAACTCCTGCTAATACAAATGTCTCTGTACCCTATCAGTCTATTTTTCTTAGTACTGTATTGACTGAGTGTGTGATCATGTTTATTGGTATGTGTGCATATTTCCCAGTAAAGAAACCATTTCATTAAGATCTGGTCTCTGCGTCTATTTCTGGGATTACTGGAATAAGCGAGTGTCTTGTATGCAAAGGTTATTGCTCCCTATTTGCCAATTGCCATTTAATATATTCAAATTCCCCATCTTTATTAATAAATTAAGGCAATTTGGCTAACAACACCCACCTTCCTTTCATAGCCATTGATTGATTTTACAGGGAGAAAGAGACCCAGAAGTGTGACATTTGGTCAAGACCTTGGCAAGGAATAGAGGGAACCAAGGGAAGGTATTCTTTGTGAAGATCAGCAGCCACCCTATCTTTCACAAGAACCCCAGCATGCTTTGAGTGTGTCTGTGGTTTCTCAATCTGATTTCTCTCGCTGCTGTGAGAGCACTGCCTCTCTTCCTCCCACAATGCACTGTGGCTATGAAGAGGGGATGCGGAGGGTGGAGGGGAAAGGAAAAGATTACCTGTAGAATTAGAATGTGCAGTTATAAGAAAAAGATTCATCTATGGGGGAGGGGAGGAGGCCTTGGAGAATGAAGCCACAGTAGCAGGTTCCCTTTAGACCTTATTGAGGTGCAGCTTTTTTTCTCAGCACAAAGAGGCAATAATCACCTGCACCTGTTGAGTTTCTGCCTGTTAGAGAGGTACAGGCTTTTTTGCACATAAGAAAATAATGTTGTAGCTAGGAATTAGTTTCTGCACCAGAACATTGAGAAGGATCCTGAGACACAGCACAAGGCACTTCTCTAGCTACATTAAGAGACCTGTGCACTGGTAGAGTCTGCACTATCCATCTGAAAGTCTCAGGTTCAGACCTTTGTTCCACAATAAATGAAGTAGCTGGCCTTAGGCAAATCTCTCTGTCCATGTAATTTATTTATAATATTTACACACTTTTCTCCCCAATGAGGACCCAAAGCAGCTTCCAATGACTTCTCATCTCCTCCATTTTATCCTCATAACAATCCTCTGATGTATGAGAGAAAATGACAGGTCCAGCGTCACACAGTGAGCCTTCATAGCGGAGTGGGGATTCCAACTTGGGTCTCCAAGATCCTAATCTGATACTCTAACCACTACATTATATTTGCTAGGGCAATCCTAGTGACTTACCATACATGGCTGTTGTAAGAATTACTGAGTAAATATATGTGTATTGCACTGGACACTCCAAAGTGTATACAAATGCTGGATCTTAATTCACATGGAGGCCTCTGGTATCCAGAAAAAGTCAATTGCGCTCAGGGTCCAAGCATGGGGAAAATGTGTTCACCTTAGTGTGAAACCCTCACCTAAGCACTAGCCAGCATGCCTAGTGGTTGGAGTGTCAAGACTAGGTTCAAATCCCCACTTTGCTATGGAAGCTTGCTAGTAGGGTTTCCAGGTCCTCCCTGGCCACCGGTGGGGGTGGGGAGATAGGACTGCCAGCTCATGGTTGGGAAATTCCTAGAAATTCAGGGGGTGGAGCCTGGGGAGGACAGGGAACTCAGTGGGGTACAATGCCTTAGAGTCCACCCTCCAAAGCATCCATTTTTTCCCCATAGGAACTGATCTCTGTAGTCTGGAGATGAGCTGTAATTCCAGGGGATCTCCAGGTTCCACTTAGAAGCTGGCCTCTCTACCTAGTTGACATTCTGGGCCAGCCACTTTTTCTCAGCCTAACCTATTTCACAAGGCTGTTGTATAGGTACAATAAAGTAGGGAAGAACAATATTGTAAGCAACTTTAAGTCCCTATTGAGGAGAAAAGTGGGATATAAATATATGAATAAATAGCCAGCCATTCCAGGATAGGGTCTATTTATATAATTTTAGAGCATATATTTTTTCTTTCATGACTCATGAGAGTATGTGTGGAATGGGATTTTCTAGAGAAACAAATTGGATGCTTCCTCCTTCAAAAACATGAGGTCTTGCACTCAGACTGACCCTGGAAGCTATCAGAATTGGGCAAGTTCCAGGCTGTTCCAGCAAATCACACCACCTTAGCTGGAAATCACAATTTCATTTTTAATGATTTATGACTACCAAAGTGTGATGGATGATTTAAAAAAAAACTATCAAAATCTTCCAGTTTCCCAGTGTCAAATGCCATGATAGATTCTTGATTGACACAAAATGTAAATACCTGGCCTGTCTAATGGAACTGTGTCAACAAAGAAACTTTGGGTTTATTTCTTAATTAAATTGAGACCCTAATGGGATCTGGGAGGTTCTAGGTGAGATGAATAACCCAGAAGCCCCGTCAGTAGGGTTGCCAGCCTCCAGGGCCTGGAGATCTCCTGTTTTTACAACTGATCTCCAGCTGACAGAGCTCATAAGAACATCAGAGAAGCCAGGGTTGGATCAGGACAATGGCCCATCCAGTCCAACACTCTGTGTCACACAGTGGCCAAAGTAGGGCCAGGACACTAGAAGCCCTCCCACTGTTGACCCCCCCCCCAAGCACCAAGAATACAGAAGATCACTTGCCCCAGCCTGAGAGTTCCTATCTATACCTTGTGGCTAATAGCCACTGATGGACCTCTGCTCCAGATGCTTATCTAATTCCCTCATGAAGCCATTCACACTTGTAGCCGCCACCACCTCCTGTGGCAGTGAATTCCATGTGTTAAGCACTCTTGGGGTGAAGAAGTACTTCCTTTTATCTGTTCTAACCTGACTGCTCAGCAATTTCATTGAGTGCCCACAAGTTCTTGTATTGTGAGAAAGGGAGAAAAGTACTTCTTTCTCTACCTGCTCTATCCCATGTATAATCTTATAAACCTCGATCATGTCACCCCTCAGCCATCGTTTCTCCAAGCTAAAGAGCCCCAAGTGTTTTAACCTTTCTTCATAGGGAAAGTGTTCCAACCCTTTTATCATTCTAGTTGCCCTTTTCTGCAGTTTTTCCAATGCTAAAATATCTTTTTTGAGGTGTGGTGACCAGAACTGTACACAGTACTCCAAATGAGGTCGCACCATTGATTTATACAGGGGTATGATACTGGCTGATTTGTTTTCAATTCCCTTCCTAATAATCCCCAGCATTGCATTGGCCTTTTTTATTGCAATCACACATTGTCTAGACATTTTCATTGAGTTATCTACTATGACTCCAAGATCTCTCTCTTGGTCACTCTGCCAGTTCAGACCCCATCAATGTGTATTTATATTTAGGATATTTGGCTCCAATGTGCATCACTTTGCACTTGGCCACACTGAACCCCATTTGTCACATTGACTCCCACTTGCCCATCCTCGATGTATCTCTTTGGAGTGCCTCACAATCCTCCCTGTTTCTCACCACCCTGAACAACTTTGTATCATCCGCAAATTTAGCCACTTCACTGCTTACTCCCATCTCCAAATCATTAATAAACAAGTTAAAAAGCATCAGACCGAGTACTGATCCCTGTGGTACCCCACTACTTACCACCCTCCACTGAGAAAATTGCACATTTATACTTACTCTCTGTTTCCTATTAATTAGCCAGTTTTTGATCCACAAGAGGACTTGTCCTTTTATCCCATGACTATTGAGCTTACTTAGGAGCCTTTGATGAGGAACTTTATCAAAAGCTTTCTGGAAGTCAAGGTAAATAGCATCTGTTGGGTCCCCCTTGTCCACATGTTTGTTCACTCCCTCAAAAAACACTAACAGGTTAGTGAGACAAGATCTTCCCTTACAGAACCCATCCTGAGTCTGCCTCAATAGTTTTTGTTCATCAATGTGCCTACTAATTCTTTCCTTAATAACACTTTCCATCACCCTACCTGGTATTGACATCAGACTGACTGGACTGTAATTTCCCAGATCTCCTCTGGAACCCTTTTTAAAGATGGGAGTGACATTAGCTACCTTCCAGTCCTCAGGAATGGAGGCAGATTTTAATGAAAGATTACATATTTTTGTCAGGAGATCCACAAGTTCACATTTGAGTTCTTTCAGAACTCTCGGATGAATGCCATCCGGGCCCGGTGATTTATTAGTTTTTAAATTGTCCATCAGTCGGAGGACTTCCTCTCTTGTCACCGCAATCTGATTCAGGTCTTTCAAACCCCCTCCCGAAATCGGTGCTTCTGGAGTGGGCAAGCACTTCTCCTCTTCCACAGTGAAGACAGAGGCAAAAAATGCATTCAGCTTGTCGGCTATTCACCTATCATCCTTCACTACTCCTTTTACCCCTTGGTCTTCCAAGGGCCCCACTGCCTCCCTGGCTGGCTTCCTACTTCTAATGTATTTGAAGAAAGTTTTATTGTTGGTCTTTATGGTTTTTGCTATATGCTCCTCATATTCCCTTTTTGCCTGCCTGATCACAGACTTGCATTTTATTTGCTGCAGCCTGTGTTCCCTTTTATCAGCCTCACTGAGACCAATTCTACACTGACATGTTTGTCACTCATTTGTCCCTATTGCTTTGCCCCCCCCTTTTCCACATGTGTTTTGCTCCCTCTGGGACTACTAAAGAAAGCAAAATACATTGGGGGGGGAACAAAACTTAAAGCAACAGGGACAAATGAGTGGGAAGCATATCAGTGCAGAACACCCACGAGACTAGCTTTCTACCACTTAAAGGAATCCTTCTTACCTTTTACAGCTTCCATTACTTTGTTTGTTAACCATGCAGGCTTTTTTCTATACCTATCTGTGCCTTTCCTAACCTGTGGTATATATATTTTTCTGAGCTTCTAGGACTGTAGTTTTAAATAGTCTCCAAGCTTCCCCAATGGTTTTGACCCATTGGTTTTGACTCCAGCTCCCTTGGAGAAAATGGCTGCTCTGAAGGGCGGACTCCATGGCATTGTACCATGCTGAGGCCCCTCCCCTCCCCAAACCTCACCCTCTCCTGGATCCACCCCCAAAGTCTCCAGGTATTTTCCAACCCAGACCTGGCAACCCTACCCGTCAGTCATGAAATCAGCAGCAGATGTTTTGAACTAAGCGAGTCTGGGTTTTGTCTAACCCCATGCCCATTCATGTGGCTTGAATCTGTTCTGCTGGTTGTTTGGAGGTCTAAGACAAGCCAGAAGCTATCCAATTCAGCCAAATTAGGCCTGCAAAGCAGGATGGTCAGTTAGGGTTGCCAACAGGCCTGGAGAAGAAAGTCCAGTCCCTTTAGAAGAGGGATAATGTGTGGAAATAGCATCAATGGAAGGTGATTAAAAGGGAAGGATTACAGGGGAATTAAAACCTAGCTCTGATGATAATATTACAGATGAAAAGAATTTTAATCTGCAAGCATCTAGAAGGGTGAAGGGGAGAGCTTTATGAGCTGGGTCAAGAGAAGCCTCTTCCTGAAGAGGAAAATGACTGGCAGAACTTATGTGCATAGTTCTCATGTGCAAGAACATCCCTGCAACTAAGGAAACCAGGATCTGACATTTTACAGATGAGCAACAAAAGCAAACTGTTGTCCAGTATCAACTACGATTTAGATACAAGTCTTCCACTATAGACATAATCCCTTAGCAGAGCATTTTCTTTTTTCAAGTTCTTAAAATTGCCTCCAGTTGCTGGTTTCACTTCCCCTGAACCATTCCTTCTCTTGAAAAAGTCTTCTCTAAGCCAGACCAGTCAATAAATGTTTGTTTGTTTGTTTAGCTTATTTATAGCCCACCTTTCTCACTGAGACTCAAGGCAGATTACAGAATACAGAAAGAGGGGGGAAATAATCATATATAGGACACTGAATGAACAATGCAATAGAACTAGAAATACAAAACTGAATGATAATGCTAGAAACAATGTGAACATACAGTATATGATATACAATATACTGTGAGCAATGCAATAAAACTAGGAATACAGGACTGAACGTCAATACTTATGCAATCAAACTGGTGGTTGAAAGTGCCATCAAGTCACTGCAGACTTATGGCAACCCTGTAGGGTTTTCAAGGCAAGAGACATTCAGAGGTGGTTTGCCATTGTCTGCCTCTGTATCATGACCCTGCTATTCCTTAGTGGTCTCCCATCCAAATACAAGCTGGAGCCAACCCTGATTAGCTTCCAAGATCTAACGAGATGGGGCTAGCCATATCAGGGCATACAATAGGACTAGGAACACAACTAGGAGTACAAAATTAAATGGCAATGTGGCCAGCATAGTGTGTGGAATATGGAATTTCCAATTAAAATACAAATCACAGTCCATGTAATATCTTTTATTAGGACCAACTAAAATGACACAAAACAGTGTGCAAGCTTTCAAGTGCTCCAGAACTCTTCCTCAGGCTGGATTTCACAAAGTATGTCATCTACCACCAGTGCTAACTATGTTTGCCAAGTAGTCCATATAGCTGGATTAGTTTATCCATATTTGGCCCCCCACAAAAGAATTTAACGTGATGTCATGAGCCAGTCAGAGCTCAGCAGCAGCAGGGACTCCTTGTGTGGCCAGGTCTTAGCTGGCGACAAGCTGGAAGAGGAGCTGCAGGCTCATTAAGGCTCACAATCAGCAGCTGACTCAGAGCCACCAGCGCCCAGCCCTGATGCAGAAAATGAACTTCAGTTCAACATTAGCAGTCCACGTGGTTTCGGTTTCGGCGTCGCAAATGGCAGCCGCTTCTCGGGACGCTCCCGGAGGCGGTTAGCCCACGCGCAGTTAGGGGGGGTCTTCGCATGTGCGAAAGACCCTAGTGAGCCTTAGGCAAAGGCTCCGAACCGGGGGCGCTTGGGGAGTAGCCTCTTTGCCGGCAGACAGCCGGGAAATTGAGGCTTTCTCCCCGTCCCAATCGGCCCCGCTGCGGCGTGCCCGTAATGGGACTTAGCGGTGCCACCGATTTCCAGGAGTGAAGACAGCGCTATGGTTTAAAATAAAAAGAAGAAGTAGCATCGAATCGTGAGTTGAAGATCTATTTTGAAGCGTAAATTGGAGCCCCCTGCATGCGTATAAGCGTTGGGAGGAGGGAGGAGTTCCCACCCCTTTGAGAAGCAAGATCTACAAAGGGAGCGCGAAGGGGGGCTGAGAGAAAAAAAAGTGTTGGTGAAAGTACCGTTGGGGTTGCATGGAAGACTGTGATCATCTTAGCTTCCTGGGGGATGCGGCACGAACTTTTTAAAAGTAAACAAAAAAACAAAATGTCGATACTGGAAAAAGTCCTGCAGACACTGGAAGAGAAGAGAGGAGGGACTTCTGGTCCAGACAGCCTCCCCCAAGAGCTTGCTGTCAATCAACAGGAAAAGGAGATGCTGTGCCCCCTGCTGGAACAATTGCAGAAAATCAACGAAACTCGGTTTAAAATGGATAGTGTTCTCATCAGTCGACAGAAACAGATATCGGAAACAACTAGAAAGATGATGGAGATCGAACAGAAATCGAATCTGATTCTAGGTTTCCAGGGCATTAAAGAAGAAGAGAAAGAAGATCTCGGATTTACCTTGACAAATGTCTTGGCACCCCTAACTGGCAGTGAAGCGATAAAATTAAAAGAAGAGGTGGATGAGGCTCCCAAAGCCTATTCCACTTTTATAAAAGAGAATACTCTGCCAGTAGAAGGGGATGTTGAGCATAGCAAGCGACAAACTGGAGATCTAATTTCATCTGAAGAGTTTATGGAGCCCAGGAAGCTTGAAGGCCAGAAGTTTAAGGAAAAAGAGAAAAGAAAGAAGAAGGATTTCATCTTTAAAACACAGAAACTTCTGAAGAGACACGCCAGCAGGGAGGAAGATGCAGTATTCAAAACTGGGACAAGCGAAGAAGACAGCAGCCCAGGGGAAAGTGGTGATGGAACGGAAGACTTCAAAGTTAAAATGGACTCAATCCATAACTGGAAGAGATTTAAAAAGAAGATACTTTGAGGACTGTTCGTGTAACATCTGGAAGGAGCTGTTTAATTACTAACCCCAATGGACTTTACTAACTGCATTAACAGAGTGACTTTGGACTTTGCAATAGTTAAAAAGAAGATCTTCTAACCATGATAGATGCCAAAATTGGTATTGGTTATTAACCTAAACTAACCCTCACTAACAGGAAAAATTTCACTCCATCTTTTTCTTTCTCCATCTGTCTACCTTTCCCGTTTCTTATAAAAAGAATAAAATTCTCTCTTTTTTAAGAGAGTTTTACAAAAAAAAAAAAACATTAGCAGTCCACCAGGTTCACCTCCACCCTTTGTGCGCTGAAGGTAGCAGTTAAGAAGGGCCCTGCAAGAAAGACGACAGAATTATGCTTCAGCATGTCAGGTTTAAAAACAAGTAGATCCAGTCATTCTTGCACAAAGAAAGGTTTTATTGGATTATCTTGCTAAAACCCACAGTAGGAGGTCATTGTCAGGAATGGGGGGCGAAGCAAAGCAAACTAACTTATAGTGTGATGCAATGAAGCGCCTAGCAAATGAAACATGAGCACTCGCGCGGGAACTCCCGGCGGGAGAAATACTTCATGAACGGGAGACTACTCCCCCCTCCCCTTGCCTTCCCAGGACTGGAAAATTCTCAGTGAAACAAGAATAGTCCAAAGCCTACATTCAAGGCCACCGTGATAAGGAAAAGCGGCAGGGAAGAAGCTCCCACATCACATAAACAAGGGGTTGTAGTTGCCCCTGAACATTCTCTTGCAAAATCACCCCACCCATAGCGGTATCCGACGCGTCTACTTGGACCACAAACTTTTTTGTCTCATCGGGGTGTGCTAGTATGGGTTCAGACGTGAATAACTGTTTTAGTTGTTCAAAAGCTTCCTGACACTGGGGGGTCCAGTTCAAAGGGGCCCCTGGCATTGAAGCCTTAGTTCCCCTCCCCTTAGTCTTTAGCAGTTCCGTGAGGGGAGGGCCACTTGGGCAAAATGTGGCAGGAATTGACGGTAAAAATTGGCGAAACCGAGGAAACTTTGGAGCTGCCACCTGGTTTTGGGGGCTCCCACATTAACACATCTTGGACCTTTTTTGGGTCCATTTCTAACCCTGCGGAGGATATGCGGTACCCCAAAAAGTCAATGCACTCCTGGTGGAATTCACATTTTGACAGTTTGACAAACAGTTTGTGTTCTAATAGCGTTTCCAATACTTTTCGCATAAGAGCGGTGTGAGATTCTTGATCCAGGGTATAGACCAAGATATCATCCAAGTAAACAACCACCCCCTTGAATAAATAGGGGTGTAACACTTCATTGATTAAATTCATGAAGACCCCTGGTGCCCCCTGTAATCCGAAGGGCATAACCCGATATTCAAATTGCCCCAGCGGGGTATTAAACGCAGTCTTGTATTCATCCCCCTGTCTGATACGGACCCGAAAATAGGCATCTCGTAAATCCAGTTTAGAAAACACTTTCCCCTTTGCCACCTCTGCCAACAAGTCTTTGATGAGGGGCATTGGGTAGGCATTAGTTGCAGACACTGCGTTTAGCCCCCTGTAATCCGTGCAGAGTCTGAGCCCCCCATCTTTTTTTTTACAAAACAATACGGGTGCTGCAAAAGGGGACGACGCTGGCCTAATAAATCCACGGGCCAGATTCTTATCGATAAAGCGGCGTAGTTCTTCCTTTTCAATGGGACTCATGGCATAAATTTTCCCTTTTGGTAATTTGTGGCCCGGAAGGATTTCAATCGCACAGTCGGAGTTACGGTGGGGGGTAGTTCATCTGCTTCCTCCTCCTCAAAAACCCTGGTCACATACCGGTAGTCCTTAGGGATGCGGTTAAGGTCCTCCGTGGCTAAGCAAGCTCGTGGAGGTTCATTGCATGGGGTTTTTCCCCACCCTGGGTCCCATTGGTGCTCTGCACATTTCGGGGAGATAAATTGTACGCTCCCTTCTTCCCATAGAATATATGGATCATGACCATGTAACCAAGGGCTACCCAACACTAATGGGAACTGGGCTTGAGGGGCTATTACAAACGAGCGTAGCTCCCAGTGGTCACCAATGCCTACTCTTAAAGGAACAGTCTCAAATCGGCATGGTTCTTTCATTGGAGACCCATCCATTTGAGTGAAAGTTATCGGGTCTTTCAAATTGACAACGGTTGCCTCCAACCCCATAACCATAGACGGGTTTATCAGGTCCCTCCCGCACCCTGAGTTAATGAGGGCTCGAACCCGAATATGGGTCATCATCGCTGGATTCATCACAAGAACAGTCACAAAGAAGAGAGAGGGGTAATTGCTCACCAGTTTAGGCGCCTCAGGTACTGGGTCCTGCTGTGTAGCGCTATTCACAAACAGGACCAATTCGTTTCCCTGCATCTCACTCTCCTCCTCCAGCATCATGGTATCCGCTTGGTCGGGGCTAGCAAAAAGAGCCCGTGTATTGCGTGGTTTCGCTGTACCTTTTCTTGGGGTAGGGGTTGGCCATCGTCTGGGCTCCTCTTGTGGTAGGGCTCTATTGGGATCCCCTTTCGGGCAGGATGCAGCGAAGCGCCCCTTTTCCCCACACCGCAGGCAGAGGCCCTGTCGCATACGCTGATCTCTCATCCCACTTGGGGTGGAGGTTGGTTTGGGTCTGGCCTGGCCTGCCGCAAGACTCGGACGGTTGTTGCCCAGAGATAGATCCAGTTTCATGACACGTAAGCGACTTTCCGCTTTTTCGGCTTCCTCCATCCATTCCTGGAGAGTGCGAGGTTGCTGAGAGCTGAGGACATTAATGTGGACGTCTACAGCTAGTCCCATTCGATATTGTTGAGCCAAGACCGCATCGGTCCAGTCCCGAATTTTCACTGCATGCCTTTGAAACTCCCTTGAATACTCCCGCACGGTGAGTTTGCCTTGCCTGAACGTGCGAAGGAAGGCTTCAGCTTTTGGGCCGCCCCGGGTCCTCGAAACGGTTTCTCAAGGCCCACATGAAGTCATCAACATTCCCCAATTCCGCTGCCTCCAGATCATGAAGGGCTACATACCAACTAGTAGCACTCCCCGGAACCTGGAAGCGATAAACTCCACCTGTTGCTCCTCGTCTGGGAACACATAGCCCCATCTCTGCACAAATTTCCCTACTTGCAATATGAAAAAGGACACAGTTTCTGGATCTCCATCAAACGTGATCTCCAACATGTCCTTGGGGCGGATTACTGGAGGGGCCGGGGCCATGATCGGTACTGGGACTGGCTGCGGGAGGGGTGCTGGAGCAGGGAGTTGAGGCGGAGGCAGAGCTGGTGGCTGGATAGGTCCTGGTTGCCCTGGCCCGGGTCCTGGTGCTGGGACGGCCGGTGGAGGTGGGGCCGGTGCTGGCTGGCCCGGCCCTGGGGCCAGGGGAGCAGGAGGTGGCTGTCCCGGTGGCATCGGTGGTGCAGGTGCTGGTGCCGGTCTAGGTTGCGTCAGCGGATGAGCTCGAATTGCTTGGTCCATCATCTGTGGTAGGGATTGCATTAGTTTGCTCATGTCCCTTACCAGACGTCGGGTATCCTCTTGAATAGAGTCCATGCAAGCCTCTGTATCTGAACCGGACCCTGTTCTGGGAGATCCTCGAGACATCCTCCCCTGGGGAAGTCCAAAACTACCTCTAGGATCCAAAAGGCTGTCCCGGCTCTGGCTTCCCGGCATGGTCCAAGTTGTCTGGGTAGTGTCCAACAGGTTCTTAGTCCAATCGCGTGATCTGTGATAGGTCACCCCTTTGTCCCAGGGCGTTGGGGCTCCCGGCACGTAGGTTCGTGGAACCGCTCCTCCTTGACTCTGCGTTGGCCCGGCCGGGCTATAGATTGGGAGAGTGTACGCAGCACCCACTGTGCTGATCGATGGAGGGGTGACCAACCCTGCTGCTGATTGTGGGGTTGGCGCTGCCAAAACTGTAGTTGTAGTCACCGGAACAACAGTGGTGGTCGGGACAGTGACCACTGGAGTTGCCACGGTAGTGACTGGGACCGTGGCTCCCGAAGTAGTAGTCACTGGAACTGCGCCTGTGGCTCCCGGAGTAGTAGTCACTGGGACTGCGCCCGTGGCTCCCCCCCCAGCTCCGCTCATCGTGGTAGACGGCGGAAACTGACGGTGGGGGAATAATGTGATTCCTGACAATTTCTGTCAGGTTTAAAAACAAGTAGATCCAGTCATTCTTGCACAAAGAAAGGTTTTATTGGATTATCTTGCTAAAACCCACAGTAGGAGGTCATTGTCAGGAATGGGGGCGAAGCAAAGCAAGCTAACTTATAGTGTGATGCAATGAAGCGCCTAGCAAATGAAACATGAGCACTCGCGCGGGAACTCCCGGCGGGAGAAATACTTCATGAATGGGAGACTACTCCCCCCTCCCCTTGCCTTCCCAGGACTGGAAAATTCTCAGTGAAACAAGAATAGTCCAAAGCCTACATTCAAGGCCACCGTGATAAGGAAAAGTGGCAGGGAAGAAGCTCCCACGTTTCTGCCTGCATAGCTACGCAAGCGCAAAGCAGGGTAGGGAACACAAAACAATGGATTCAGTGAGAAACATCAAAGGCATTTTCTGACACAGCAGTTGCAGAGTTATGCTTCATGTTATCTATTGGCACTGTATCATTCAAGGTCTGTCACACCAGAGACTGTCTGAGCTTGGAGCACAAGAACAATAGCCTACCAGAACTCTGGAAGTAACCAATCAAATAGTAATGTTATGTAAATAGCCTATCATTGGGAGTGGGGTGTGTTTGGGTGTGGCAATTGTGTACTATAAAACAGAGCTGAGGCTCTGGAGTCTTGTCTTGCTGTTGCTGAAATCACAAATAAAGTTGAGCTGATCACTAGACTTGAGCCTGCTCATCCAGGGAACCCATTATTTAACAGTGGCAACGAAGTGGTGGGATCCAGTTGAGCAAGCCACACCGTGCACCAAGCTCCAGTGCCACGCACACCGCATTGCAACTGGGACCATGGCTGCCACTCTGGGACATCTGCCAGAATTTGACCCCACTCACCCAGAGCTTTGGGAAACCTGAGTGGAACGGCTCAAGTACTTCGTACTGTTCCAGGACATTGAGGGTGAAGAGAAGAAGAAGGCTCTCCTGCTCAGTTCCTGTGGAATCGCAACCCTGAGGCTAGTCCAGAGCCTCATCGCGCCCACCATGCTTGAAGCAGCCACTTATGACACCCTTATCACAGTGCTCACCGGCCATTTCGCACCTCAGCCCATGAAGATGGTGCACTGTGTGGACTTCTACATGCACCAGCAAAAGTCCAACAAGACGGCTGTTGACTTGGTGGCAGACCTTCGCCCACTGGCCATCACATGTGAGTTCCCGAGTCTCAACGATACCCTCCTTGACTGGTTCGTGATGAGCATCAGAGAGGAGAAACTATGCCAGAAGCTCATTGGCCATGAGGAACTCACACTAGTAAAGGCGCTACATGAGGCCACCGCTTTCAAGAAATCCCAGCAAGACTGCAAGACCTCCACCACACACCAGGCCTATGTCCCTTCAGCTTCTAAGGTGTCAGATGAAGAAGACACCCATCAGGTTTGTCGCCTAGCTTGCTGCAACTTGTGACCTTTGATGGCCACCACTCATCCAGCGGAGATCATCGCACCAACGCCATGCACCAGCTGCGGAGAGGTGTGCATGTCATTCCTGCCGTTTCTGAGATGCCACCTGCAGGGCCTGCAGACAGGCCACATTGCCCACGCCTGCCACCCCAAGGGAGCCCGGAGATGCACCGTCACACACCAGGAGTCACACCAGGAGAGACACCGCCACACACCATGAAGATGAAACACACCATGGCAAACAAGGTTCCAAGTTTGACACAGATGACACTTTTAGACAAAGCAGATGCATAGGTCTCACCCCAGCAATAATGGAGGTATATGAGGACACACAGAAGTAGAGGCAGGTCAGGAAATGGCATGGCCCCTATTCCCCCAGACAACAGCACACACTTCCCATGCAGAGATGGCCCAAATTCTCCTTGAGAAAAAGAGGGGTTTGGGGGGGCAGAGGGAAGTATGCTGGTGAATTAGAGTTCCCAGATAATTATATCAGGGGGTGTGTATGCTAGAAATAACCCTGAGGACTATCCAGTAAGTACTGGGGCCAGTAAGTACTGATTGGCCTGTCTGGATTCGGATCAACAAAGGCAAACTGCTTTGATATCATGGTTTGCCTTGGGCAGCTGTATTTCATTGCCCAGCTGAGCTGGTGGTCTTTCACTATGGAGGCCTGGGAGGCCTGTATGGATCCCAGCAACCTCGAGCCAATTTGGATATACAAATGAGGGCTCTGAACAAGAAAAAGCTGCAGAAGATGGCCATTGTAGGGGATTGTAAGGCAAACGGATCAGTGCTGTGCCCATTCTGTGTTCTGGGCATCCAGCTGACAACAGTGGTGACCATAACAATAAATGTGGTTGTGGCGGGTGCAGAGCCAGGTCCCAGCCACCTGAATTCATCCTGGGGCCCCATGCTCTCAGAGCTAGGAGCACCCGCCCTTTGTGAGATATGTGCATGGCGACTGCACCATGGAGGAATCAGCCATCCATAGGGATGTGCGGTTCCCTCTATGACCCCCTATTCCTTGATTACAGTAGCCAGATGCTCTGCCAGAACCCAGGTTTTGCAGATGCCCTTTACCAGCCTCAATAAGCCCCAGTGCTGCTGATGAGTGGTACATGCTACTCACTGAATGTAGGATTTCCTAGTTCTGTAGTCATTGTTGCCGTTTCCCCTTTTCAGAAGACAAAACTAGTGTAAAAAAACAGAATGGTGGACCCCATTCCCTGCAGCCTTCCAGGGGATCATGGCAGAAGTTTCCCAATCCTCAGCAAGCTGCTGTTTGCACAGTGTTCTGGATGCCAAACTTAGCCATTTACAGGAGCATGTGTGCGTCCCCACAGAGGAGGGGGAACTGGCACTTATCAGGGCAGGGTTTGTGGCATTCACAGGCTTCCCCAAGATCGTGGGGGCTGTGGTCTGCATCCACATTGCCCTCATTGCCCCCAGGAAGAGCTGCAGCTCTACTGGAACTGTTGGGGAGTGCGTGTCTTAACGGTTCAAGCCCCCAAACCTTTATAGGATTTCCCAGCCACCAGTCTCTCACCTGCTTGCACTGCAGATCCAGCAGAGGAACCTCTTATAGTAACCACACAAAGGCAGTCCAGTGGTACACTATATACAAGAGTTTTATTCACAGTATTCACAAGCAAAGTGCTACGCCAGGCATCCAATATACAGAAGGAGAAGATATGGCAGTAGTACAAAGACTTATATACAAACCCCCACCAATCAGTGGACTGCTGAGTCACAGTGACTGAGCACTGTTCAGTGCCAGGCAGAACAAGTTGGGACTTGTCCTCTGAGTACATCAGCTGACACTAGCTGACAGGTAGCTGTCAACTTAAATCCTAATGATCTAGCTACTGGAGATTAACATACAACACTCTCCCTTAAGCTTCAGTAGGTAGGATCATGTTGAGTCTCCCCCTAAGGTTCAAGAATTGTACTTCATTCAAGCCCTTAGTTAACATGTCTGCAATATTTTCACTAGACATACAGTGTTGTAATGACACTATTTTCCTTTGGACAGTATCCCTAACATTTTGGTATCTAATGTTAATGTGCCTAGATTTAGGCCTTATACCTTGGGCATCAAGCATATTATATTTTCCCAACAATTTTACAATTTTGTTTTTCTTGGTATATTTCAAAATAACCATCAGAGTTTCTGCCGATATCCATTCCCAGATAATGACTGATTGTACCAAGATTTTTCATTTTGAAATGTTGTTTTGTTGTACACTCAAACCATGTCAGTTCATCAGCTTGCCCATAGATAAAACACACATCATCTACGAAAAGTACCAAGTAACATTTGTTTCTATTGATCACTTTACTGAACATACATGGGTCAGCAAGACTCTGTTTGAATCCCATATCAGTCAAAGTATTTGTTAAACACTGGTTCCAGAGATGACCTGATTGACGCAAACCATAAAGACCTTTCTTTAGTTTCAATACCAAGTTTGGATTTTCATTCACAAAACCAGGGATTTGTTGCATGTACAATGCTTCTTTCAAGTCTGCATTCAAATATGCTGTAGTGAAATCAAAGTGTTGAACATGCATTCCCTCTATACCTACCTTAGTCAGGAGTGCATGGTGGGGGGCAGGCCAAACTAGGTAGGCTATTGACCAAGACTCCTTTCACTCACCATGGCCCTGCCCCTGAAGAAAGGGCACAGGAAAATGTAATGCTGAAGGGTATACTAGGTTCTGTCCCTCTGCCAGGGAAGTTTGATAACTTGATATTTATATTTATTTTCTTTAGTGGAGGGGAGGTCTCATCAGATCTCAGAAGCAAAGCAGGGCTGGTACTTGGAAAGAAGACCACCACCAAGAAGACTTTGCACAGGAAAGCCATGGCAAACAACCTCTGCTTCTCACTTTCATTGAATGCCCCTTGCTGGGCTTGACAGCACTTTGCACACATATTTTCTTTAGTGTTGGGTCTCTCCAGTAAGGAGACCCCATTTTATAACATTATTTTTCCCTTCTCCATTTTATACTCAAAACAACTACCCTGTGAGATAGGATAAGCTGTGAGAAAATGACTGGGCCAAGGTCACCCAGTGAGCTTCTATAGCAGAGTGGGGATTCAAAGCTGGTTCTCCAGGATCCTAATCTGACACTCTAACCCTTGGATTATATCGGTTCCCAATGAGGACCCAAAGTATTTTATAACACTGGTCCCCTCTTCTACATTTTAAACTCAAAACAACTACCCTGTGAGTTAGGTTAGGCTGAGAGAGGGGAACTGACTGAAGGTTGCCCAGCAATCTTCATGGCAGAGCAGGGGCTTGAACCCTGACCTCCCAGATCCTAATCTGTCCCTCTAAGCACTACACCATGCTAGTTTTTCATATTAATGTCTGTGGTGCAGTGGTTAAAGTGGTAAGCAAGGACTGGGGAGACCTGGGGTTGGAGTCTGCACTGTGCTATGTAGCGTGGTGGGTGATCTTGGGCCAGTTACACACTCTCAGCTTAATTTACCTCACAGCACTGTTGTGAGGTTAAAATAGAAGAGGAAAAGAGATCCATGTATGCCATCCTGAGCACCATGGATGAATGGCAGGATAAAAATGCACTAAATAAATAACTATATCTGCCCATTGAAGGTAATGTTGCATATATCAGCCAAAGAAAGCTCTAATCTGGTGTTTGTATTTCTCTAGTTTTAAAAGGGTCGGGGGGGGGGAGGTATTCTCCCAATGACTATTTGTTAGCCATTGTTTTGTGGACTGCTTTATTTGAACAGCAAGGTATAAATATATGTTATTAAGAAAATAAATAAGCAGATCTTTCAAATTCTGCCAGACTCTCTGTTGATTTTAGGGACCAATTTGCCTGTGTCGAAGTGTACCTGCTTTCAGGTCACCCAAACTCTGTTTTAACTCATGGTGGGGCAAGTCTATCAGTCACAATCCAGCACTTGTTCAATCTAAGTTTATGAGCCTAAGGCAACTAAGCTAACCAGACTTGTAGCCAGAGTGGGACCAGTGCGTGCACTGTTCCACCTGGAACACTGTTTTGCTACACTGAGGAATCTTTTCTTTTTCTTTTTTAAATCATGCTTTTGACTTGTGTCATGGCAATTTCCATTTTAAAAACAGGAACTTGTTTTTCAAATGCAAAATTCCTGGTTAAAAATAACCCTAAACTGTGCTATGGTAGCTGCAAACATGGAAGGGTACTTGTAAAGGGTTAAGACATAATCTACAGCAGAGATAGCTGACTTCTTCATCTTGGGTGCTAAGTCCTCCTAGCTGTGATGTCCCAACAAATTGGGCAGAGAGGGTTTTGTCCCATGTGGAAGTGCCCCAATCCCATCCAAGGAGGAAGGTTGATTTGGGTCCTGAGCTTGACTTGGACAGGCTCTATTGTTGCATGTAAAAATGTGTGCCAGGCCTTCTGCAGTACAAATGTGTATACACCAGAAGTGTCAACAGATTCCAGAGCAAGAGCCACATTAGTCTATCACAACAAAACCACAAGAAGAAGTGCCCTGCTGGATCAGATCAATGATCCATCTAATCCAGCATCCTGTTTCACAAAGTGTCCAACCATGTGCCCTGACAGACCAACCAATATGGCATAGTGGCCAAGGTCTTCCATGATTGTTCATCCTAGCACCACTATTTAGAGTTCTACTGCCTCTAAATATGGAGGTCCCCTTTCATCACCACAGCTAGTAACCACCGAGGACCTCTCCTCCATGGATCTCCATGGATCATGGCCAGTTTAACTGCCAACAAAGAATCTGGTGGCACCTTTAAAACAAACATATTTTTGCAACATAAGATTGGGTGGAGTTATTCTGGCTCAACACAGTGTTCACTGCGGAAAAGATGGCCCAGAATTGAAGGGACATTCTTTCTCTTAAAAAATGGGCCAGCTCTCCCATGCTGTATTTAATCAGAGAATCTGAACTGAATCTGAACTCAGCCCCAGAATGTTTTCAGGACCAGGGTTTGGGCCTTAGAGGAAGAGTACTTCTGAACATGTGCAGAATGTCTCTGGAGGCCAGTTTGCTCTCATTTGGGTTTGGAGCAAATGATATGCATAGTACATAATGTAGGGACCCTGGTTTGTCTTGAACTGTGGTACCTTTCTTTATAGAAAATTAAGCACAACAGCAAATCTCTTTGTGGTGTGGTATGATTTGATTTTTCCTCTCCACCTATAGCTAGAAATGAATGACACTTCCTGTCAGTTCAGCTGAATCATTCATAACACACATCAAAGAGATTGGGGCGGATTCCCCCTCAGTCTTCCAATTGGCCTCACAGATAACAAAGCAGCAACACAACTCAGGTAGGTGATCTTTTTGTTCCTTCCACCACTCCCCCAGTCTCAGCTTCTGAACAAAAAGACTCTCTGGTTCCTCTCTCTCTTTTTTTGGGGGGTGGGGGGTGGAATGTTTGGAAACATTGCCTATCAGCCTTCTCTTCTTCTGTCAAAAGGGAAAGGTGATTCAGATACTAAACAAGATGCATGTAGCTGCATTGGTCCAAAGCAAAAATCTAATAATCCTCCTAATCAAAACAAACAAACATGCAGCCTGATGAAAAATGCTGGAGAACTTGAAAGCTTGCACACTGTTTTTGTGTCATCATTTTGCTTGATCCTAAGAAAAGGTATGATGTGGCTTTTGTTTTTGAGTAACCCAGATAGAAGCTCCTGCAACCTGTCATTATCTAATTGGTCTTCAAACAGCCATTCTTAGTAATATGATGTTTAGAGTGAAATGGCTACTTTCAAAATTGGTGGTGATTGTGGGGCCAGGCCTTAATTTGGGTTCTAACATTCCTCAGCTGACCTCGTGGCTATACTTTGACCTCCCTTTGGGAAGAGTTAAAAACTCAGTTCATCTTGCTTACGTTGTGGTGTGTGCTTCTTGGGAGTTGCTGAATGCTTTGATGTCCTCAAGAATCTTAACTTCCCCCAAACAGTACAGTGGATATCCCTGCTTATTCAAACTCCCCTATCTAGAAGGGGGGAAATAATCCAAATGCCACACAACTGTACTATGTCCACAAGTACAGTAAACACCTTTACAATCTGCATAGTACTGTGTACACTTAATTTTGCTTTATATGTGTAATGTACTCATCTCCGACCACGTGCGAGGCGAGGCCCCCACACAGTCAGGCGAAGCGTCTGAACTTCACTGCCAGAGACAATGGCCAAGCGGATCCTAGCCTGGGCCACTCAGAGGACTAGGATTTCTGTAGAAATTTCTGTAGAAGCTAACCAGCAAAAAATACCTACTCAACATAGAAAAGAGCTCTGACACATATGTTGGTGGTAGCTATGTTACTGAAAATCATAAAAAATAGTAACAGAAGCGCAAAGTTGTCTGCAAGGGTATGTGAAGAAGAGGCTGAACAAGGATTTTTAAAAAGTAGAAAAAGAATGATGAACATACCTGGGCCAACTTGGAGTCCAGTGCAATAGAGTATATATCTCAGTAGAACAGACAGCATACCTTGGGAAAATTTGTGCCTGTTTGGAGAGAGACAGGTTAGCACAGGAGAAACCCCAGAAAACGATCAAATGCAAGGGAGAGCAAGGACATACAGCACATCATAGAATGCTCAGGATTCTCCCATGATATAAAGCTGCAGGTTGTGTGAAAATAACTGGGCAGATCTAACCCTTTCCATTTCATCCTCTTTAACAAGGATGACACAACTTAGATTTCAAATTACGTTCCGGATGGTTGCAACATTAACTTCTATGGACTTTTTGTTGTGCAGAAGCCTTTACCTGGCTGTCTTGCAGACTTTTTTTTACTGAGATGAGCTTTGATATATCATAATGAATATATATTTTATAAATAGGCATTAGCTGAGCCAGAATTTGAACCCAGAACTTGAACATGGAACATGTTGCCGCTGTTCCACACAATGCTCTTACCTCTCCTCCTTCCATTCTGTTACATTTGTAGGAATACTAGGGAAGAGATCTATGCGCCTTTTCCCATGTCTCTTTGTATGGGAAAATAACCACTAGGCCATGTATACCTACACAGGCTTTAATCATATTTCCTGTTGATCCTGTCCTCCAAAGGACAATAAGGAAGTGGATAGACTCACCAAAATGTGCGCTTATTCCTAGCATACTTTCTAGGGCCCAGAGCTTTATCCTCAGCTAATTCACAGGTAGGTGAAAACAAGCTTGCACTAAACAAGCAGAAAATCTGACCATCAATCACACAAACACAGGGGACTTTGCTGAATCACTGCCTTGTTGAGTTGCATACTTAACAATTGGCAACAAGGATGGGATCCTAGAGCAGGTAGGCAGCCCCGCTAAACTGAAGGAACAACGGCAGATGAAGCCACACACCTGGCTGTGCTAGCTGACGCTCCACCTGCTGCGGTTGTCACAACACCAGCTGCGATGGCCGTCAACCCAGGGTTCGAGGCGTTCGATCCGAATACTGAAAACTGGGACTCTTACCTGGCGAGGTTCGAGTTCCACCTCCAAGTGAATCAAATCACTGATGAAGCACGGAAGAAGACAACCCTTCTGAGCTCCTGTGGCAAGGCTGTGTTTGATGTCGCCAGGTCCCTGGTCTCTCCAACCAAGCTCAGTGCGGCTGCATGGGATGGCATCACAAGCAAGCTAAAAGGCCATTTCTCGCCGCAGCCGTCAAAGATCTCATGTAGGCATGCGTTTTACAAGTGCTGTCAAGGGCCTACAGAATCCATCTCCGAGTACATTACTGCTCTGCGGCCATGTGGTTTCACCAACCTCGAGGAAGCCCTCCTTGATTGTTTTGAGTGCAGCCTTCAAGACGAACACTTACAACAGCGCCTGTTTGCCCAGACGGAGCTGACCTACGCCGTGGCGTACACTGAGGCCGTTGCCATGATGGTTGCCAAAAGGTCAACATGAGAGGTCCACCAGCGCCAGGCCCTGAGTGGAAAAGAGCAGTCAGTCCATTAGCAGTCAACCAGCGAGTCTGAAGGGAAGCCAGATGACGTCTACAGGATGCAAGCTACACGCCCGTCCTGGACTCAACTGAGAACTGCAGCACGGCGTCCTTGTGCCGGTTGTGGCGGCAAGCATGAACGGGCACTGTTGGGCAAAGGAGCTGGTGTGCCGATCCTGTGGTAAGCGAGGTCATCTGGCCCGAGTCTGCCAAGCAGCAAAGAAGTCTCCACCTTCTTCTCCATGTGCAAAGCCTGGGTTCATGTTTGGGACGACGGCAAAGTAGCCGATTGCCACCATACTGACACCTGCTGCTGTCCATCCATGGTCCTGACCACCGGAGCCAAGTCCAGTGGGAAGATCCACATCATGCTTCATCTGGATGGCATTCCCTGCACCATGGAGGTGGACTCCGGATAATCCGTCACCGTCATTTCAATGCAGACGTGGCAGCGTTTATTCCTGTGAAGGAGTCATCGCTGTTTGTCTCCAGTCTCAACCCGATTTCCAAGGCAGGCGCATTCCCTTGGTGGGAAGAACGAGTTTCCTAGTGGAATTCAAGGATCGGAGGGCAGTGCTATCTCTCCTGGTTGCAGAGGGTGAGAGGGTCAGTTTGTTGGGCCTGGATTGGTTTGAGGTTCTCGGCATTGCCATTACCGGTGTTAACCAAATATGTCAAATTAAAAGGGAATGCTTATATAGCGAGTTTCCTGAGGTGTTTGGTGAAGGGCTTGGTCAGTATACCAGACCTCCAGTCACTTTCAACTTAGACCCTGTGGTTTGTCCGATAAGGTTGAAATATCGAAAGGTGCCTCTAGCCTTGAAGGCTAAAATAGAGGCTGAGTTAGACAAGCTTGTAATGCAAGGTATTCTTGAACCTGTCCCATATGCTAAATGGGAAACCCCAATTGTAATGCCTGTAAAACCTGATGGCTCTGTAAGAATTTGTACCGATTACAAATGTACACTTAATCGGGCTCTGCAACAGCACTCATACCCAGTGCCAGTAATCAGCCATGTGTTGGCGTCTCTGGGTGGGGGCAAGGTCTTTGCGAAACTCAACCTTGCACAAGCGTATCAGCAGCTCCCAGTGGATGACGCGGCTGCTGAGGCACAGACCATCGTAACTCACAAGGGTGCGTTCCGAGTAAAGCGTTTACAGTTTGGGGTCAACATAGCCCCTGGTATTTTCCAGGGTCTAATGGAAGGGCTCCTCAGGGGGCTATCAGGGGTTGTACTGTATTTTGATGATGTGTTAATTGCTGGCAAAAATGAGAATGAGTTAATGGCTTGACTCCAAGTGGTATTGGGTCGCTTCAGAGAAGCTGGTTTAAGAGTAAAATGCTTGAAATGCTGTGTGGGGTAAAACAAGTAGTTTTTAGGTTTTTTAATAGACGCTAACGGTGTTCACCCCATGCCTGACAAAGTATCCGCCATCAAAAATGCCCCTTTGCCACGATCAAAAAAAAGAACTGCAGTCATTTTTAGGCATTCTTAATTTTTATCATTCATTTTTACCTCACAAGGCATCAGTGGCAGAACCGTTACATGCGCTGCTACACAAGAATGTACGGTGGGAGAGGGGGGGAAAACAAAGGTGGGCTTTTACTGCTGTTAAAGAGTTATTATCAAACACAGTATTGACCCATTTTGATGAGGAAAAAATGCTTGTTTTAGCCACCGACGCATCCCCTTACAGGGTGAGCGCTGTACTCAGTCATGTCATGCCAGATAGCACCGAGGTGCCCATTGTCTACTACTCGCGGTCTCTGACAGCTGTGGAGAAAAACTATGCACAGATTGATAAGGAGGGCCTTGCCCTGATTGCTGGAGTTAAAAAATTTCATGACTTTGTGTACGGGCATAGGTTCCTCCTTGTCACTGAGCACAAGCCGCTGCTGGGCATTTTTTCTCCTAATCGTCAAACACCAAACATTTTATCCCGAAGGTACTGCGTTGGGCGGTTTTCTTAGCGGCATATGATTTTGACATTGAGCACTGGCCTGGAAAGGCAATCGGACATGCTGATGCCCTCAGCCACTGCCCTTCTCCAAACTCGGACTTGGACTCTGACCAGGACTTTGACGTCCTAGCTATCGATGAACTAACTGAGGTCCCAGTTACCTCTGCGGACATTGCCGCTGCGTCAGCTAAGGACCCTGTTCTCGCCCGTGTCCTTAATTGGGCCTGGAGGGGTTGGCCGGTGGGAAAAACTGAACCACAGTTCAAACCTTTTGTTTCGCGCCAGAACGAACTGTCTGTGAGCAAGGGTTGTTTATTGTAGGGGAGTTGGGTTGTGATTCCTGCCACACTCAGGGAGTGAGTACTGGAGGCACTGCACTCGGGTCACCCAGGAATCGTTCATATGAAGGCCCTTGTGAGAGGGTATGTTTGGTGGCCCAAGGTTGACAAGGACATAGAGTCCTGGGTAAAAAGGTGCATGGCATGTCAACAGTCTAAGCCAGAACCTCCACCAGCTCCCATTCAACCCTGGGAGAAAACTAGAAGGCCTTGGTCGCACCTTCATGTCGACTTTGTGGGCCCTTTTCAGGGACAAACCTTTTTAATCGTTGTCGATTCTTACTCAAAATGGCTTGAGGTGGTGCAGATGCACTCGACCAGGGCAACCTCAGTCATTAATGTATTAAGGAAGCTGTTTGCAACCTACGGGCTGCCTGATGTGTTAGTCTCAGACAACGGACCCCAATTTGTGTTGGGGGAGTTTGAGACATTCTTGGCTAACAACCTCATCTGCCATCTCACCTCGGCCCCATTCTGTCTCTAACAGGCAAGCCGAGAGGATGGTTCGGTCGGCAAAGAGGTGTTGAAGCACCTGATGTGCGGGGACTGGGGGCAGAAGCTCACCTCCTACCTCTTAAGACAGCACATAACACCATGCTCAGCCACTGGTAGGAGTCCCACAGAGCTCTTGATGGGCCGCAAGCTGTCCTCACTGCTTGACTGGCTCCACCCGGACTTGGACCAGTCAAAGCCTAACCAGGCTGAAGTCCAGGGAACTGGGCGAACCCTGACGGTGGGAGACAAGGTTTTTGCCTGAAACTACGTGGAGGGACAGCTATGACTGCCGGACATAGTTACCGCTATCCTGGGTTCCCGCCTGTATGTGGTCCGGCTTCCAGATGGAAAGAAGGTGCGGCGCCACATAGACCAACTCAGGGAACAGTGGGCAGACTCAAGCCTGGAGTCAAACCCTGAACCTGAGCTGGTCCCCGAAGAGCAGCGAGGGCCTCTGACAGAGGAGGTGAGTACTGCTGAACCCAGGATGGAACAGGAGTCTGAGCAGACCCCAACTCCTGCTTCCGAGCCCTCTAGCACTGACACCCCGGAGGAGTCCACCAGGGCCCCTGATCCCATCACTGCTCTGCCACCGCAGGAGCAAAGACCTCTGCGAAGGTCTGGCCGAACTCGTTGTGCCCCCTCCTACCTCAAAGATTTTCTTTGGAAAGGGAATGTTCCATCTTAGGGGGGAGGAATTGTTATGTTCTAACTGTAAAACTGAACCTATTCTTTCTCATGTTAAGTTTGATTCTGGACAAGGATCGTAAGCTGTAACATTCCTATTGGTCGTTCCTATGGAACTGTATAAAGTAACCAATCACCATTGTAAATATGTTTGTGGATGGAACAGACCTCATTGGTCTTTAACTCTGTTATTCTATTGGTTGTTAACTTATATATGGGCGTGGCTTTGACAGCCCAGACTGTTTAAAAAGGGAGTTGTTGTCTGATCATCTTGTTGCCGTTACAAATAAAGCTGAATCACTTTGCTGAATCACTGCCTTGCTGAGTTGCATACTTAACAGAAAGTTAAGAATCATCACTGCAAAACTAATTATACAAATAGTTTGCTGACATGTCATCTTTACTGGTGATGCAAAGGATGACTGCAGAATTTCTATGGAATTTTATTCTTCATGTGTGTAAAAGGCAAAATGTTTCTGCTTGTAAGACAAAGAAAAGCTTTTATTAGGTCCTAAAAAAACAAACTTCAAAGAGACAGACCCAAATAATAGGCCCTCCATGTCAAGGATGGGCTATGCTGGCAGTATTGCATCCCCTTTGCATGTGGAAGGTCCCAGGTTTAATCCCCAGCATACCCAATTCAAAGGATGAGGTAGGAGGCAATACGAAAGTTCTGCCTGAGATCCTGGAAAGCCACTGCCAGTTAGAGTAGGCAATATGGATAGACTGATGGTGTGACTCAGTATAAGGCTACTTGATACATCCAGGTTGTGGTCAGAGGTGCCATTTGGCATGGTCGGGAAGTGCTCCTATTTAATCCATTAGTTTTTGGAATGGAGTTGCTTGATCAGACATTTAGTTTCACTGCAGGATCAGCCCGCCACTGCATGACCAGACAGTGTGGGCAGGCAGGGGGGGGTTGCCTGCTTTTGCACATGTGCATAAATGAGGGTGCAGGTTTTTTGCACATGTGCTTTCCAACTTCCAGAATTCGACTCTCTGCTTTGACCACTCTCTGATCCTTCCACAGAGCACTGTGATCCCCTTGGTTCACAGTAAGCCATGGTCATCTGACAAAGATCACTCTCTTTCCTGCTTGTTTTCAAAGCTAGCCTAGAGATGGGGACGATTATGCTGTTATGTGCATATCGCTAAGCAAGCAAAAAAAATGGCACCCAGTCGTGATGAAATAAGCAAACCATCCCAACAACCTGAGAGTGTGTTGGAGTTATCAGACTAGCAAAACTGCATCCGTGGCTCATCAGCAAGCATTCGTACCAGAGTTTCCCAGGTGTCTTTACTCCATTTCAGGGACAGATCAGGGTGGGGTGCTGATGACTGCGGAACCTTTCACAGATGTTGCTATCTGAACATACACTTTAGATCCATCAGGCATTGACTCAAAGTCAAATCTAAAGGCACATCTGACCACAGCCTCAGATTTAGACCTGTGGTGCAGAATGTGAGTTTCAGGGAGAGGATTACTTACCACGAACAAGTTTTGCAAGCAAACATTTTAAAAAAAGGAAATTGACTCAGGCACAGCTGCTGGTATGTCTTCTCAGCAGCTTTCCCCCTACATTTACAGTACTGTGTCCAATGGTCTTTTAGCTACTCCTTGTTTTCTGCACCTCTTCCAAGAAGCATACATGGTATTCTACTCCTCCCTTTTAACTTCATCATACCCCTGCAAAGTAAGTTAGACTGTGAGACAGCGAATGACTGGTGTGGTGAAATGGCCCCACTGATTCGCAAGCAGTACTCCACTCAGCCCTCTGAGGTGCCTAGGCACCCAGGGACTGCCCCTAGTCTCCACTTGGCTCTGTGCTGCTCTTCCTGGCTTGGAGGGCTTTCCCTCTCTCCCTTCTCCTTCGGTATGCTGCCACCAATAGACTATTTTAGGAATTACCTGCTGAGCAGGCCAGTATTCCCAGCACCCCTTCCTGCTTTGCCATTCTAACACTCTGCTTAGTCTCCTACTACCCAGTAACTGGTTGCCATGGAGGTGGCTTACCACATTTGTACACTCCCAGGGAAATAGCAATTTACCAATTAACTGTCTCCCTTCCTCTTGTGGGAAATACTATGTTTGAACAGTGGAGATCTATGTAGTACAGAGAACATTTAAAATAGTAAAGGATTTATTAGAAGTGAAAAATCCACATGCATACTTTTGGTATCCCAATGGACTGGGCAATGAATGGATCTGCCTGATGTCTGTGCCGTTCATGCAGCTTGTGTTGCGACACCTCTAAGGTGCCAGTAGATTCATGCTTTATTTTGCTTCTAAATAATAGTATGGTGGCTACTCATCTGTAACTAATCACTAATGTACATGTTGCTGTATGAAGGAGAAGTAGCCAAATATGAAAGATCTAGGTAATTTAAATAGACTTTATATTTACTGGAAATGGGTTGATTGTATAATGGGAGCTGTAGACAGATGCCAATTCTTGCTGTTTTTGATGTTTTGTATCAGACTATGATCTGGGGGACAAGGATTCAAGTCCCCCTTATGCCATGAACTTCAGGGTTGACCTTGGGTGACTCATGCTCTGTTGGACTAACCTACATCACAGGGTTGTTGGGAGGACAAAAGGGGAAGGAAGAACATAGCCAGAGCTCCTTGGAGAAAGGGTGGGATAAGAAAGTAATATATATACAGCTTGATGTATATCCTCAGTTTGATGGTTACTGACCATAAACTCAATAAACTTACCTTTAGCCTGTAGTGTTATTGTTCTGTCTTGTTTAATATGAGCATACAAGAAGTATTTTTCAGTTATTGAAGTCTGCTATTTATATGATGCTGTTATGGGTTCTCCTAAGAAACTGAGACATCAAACCAATGACTAATTATTTGTTGTTGAAAATGCATGTGTTGCATGCACTCAACTATAAAGCTCAGAAACGTGTCCGCTGCTCTCCTGTTTGAAGGTGCAGCCCACATCAATGCCATTTTCCTTCTGTCATCCTGTTGTGGCTGCCATTTTCTCCACTGCACCATCAGAGAACTTTTTGAGGGCTTAAAAAAAAAAGATGGTAATTAGTAGATTACTCTATCACAATAACATTATAACACTCCATAGTCGCAATCTACTAGTTCATTCAAATTCCCAGCTTTAATTTTTTCTAAAGTAAGTCTCTACTCCCTTTCATTATGGAGATACAAAGGGACAGGTGCAAGCAGATTTTTTTATACCTGGGGGACTCCTGTGCCAGCGATGCAACTGGTTCAAGCCAAGTACCCGTGCTATTGCTGCAGGGATTTGGCTTGGACTCAGTCAAGGGCATCACAGGCATAAGAGGGGATGCAAGTCACTTACCACATTGCTGATGTCTGGGAACATCCTCTTAATAATGCTACCCCAAGCTGCTTGGGTTGCATCATGGCAGGAGAACTTGTCCTAGTTTTATTCCCTCCAGTGTGCCTGGATCTAGCTCCATCTGAGAGCCTTCCTTCTACCTGGCTCCCAACTCCAATTTAAGGGGCCATCGGTGGGAAGGCAGAGGGAAGACAAGCACCACACTATTATGCCTGGATCCAGCTCAACACCCACAAATCCCTCCTCTGAGGAACATTTGTATAAAATTTAAGTTCCCCCTCCCCCCTCTTCCATTTCTATTTCTTTCCCACCTTCTCTTCCCAGTTTGGGTTTCCCATCCCTGCCCCACCTTCCAGATCTCAGTTTTAAATATATATATAATTGATTTTCACCAAGTTTCTTATTGTACATTATTTTATAAAACCAAACTGGGCTGTCCAGGGGAGGTCCTGATATCTGGGCTTAACCATATCTCCCCCTACCTCATCCAGGCTTTGTCCTCCAAACTGTGGCTGAGCTGAAAGAAGGATGAAAGAAGATTCCAGTGCTCAACAGAGGGAGGTGGCTTTTGAGGAGCAAAGTACTTACACGGGGAAGAATCAGCTCTGCCAGCCACACTCCAGACTCCCCTGTGCTCAAGTCTCCTTGCCCCAGAACCTGGCCTTCCGCTTCAACAGCAACAATGAGGTATCAGTAGCATTCCTCCCAGAGTGATGTCCCTTCCTGGAACAGCAGGGTAGCTTTTCATCCCTTTTCCAAGGCATGTTTCCAAGATACCAGGGTGCACTCAGGACCAGGCTTTGAGATGGAAGTTCAGGACCCCAGCTCATGGGCTTAGTGGAAATGGAGACCAAAGGCAGGCTGTATTTGAAGTGCATATTACCATCTGAAACAGGTCCCCTATAAAATTGTTGAGACCAGAGTCATTAAGGTCCAAAATTCCGTAACGGCACCACTGCCAAGGTATAGCCAATTAGCTTCTGTAGTCGACATTTTTTCCTGTGTCTTCCTGTTTGTTTATTTACTTGTAATTTAGATTTATATACCCCCCTTCTCTGAGTTCACAGAGCTCAGGGCAGTTTACAGCAAAAGATTATACAAATTAAAAAACAAAACAAGTTAAAATGGCTAAAACAGCATCAGATGGCACCAAAGCATGTGGCTGCCCCAGGTCAAACCAGCGCTCCCTAATCTATTTTATACATACATACATACATATATACATACATGTGTGTGTGTGTGTTTTGTGTGTGCTTGCCCAGAAGAAATGGATGACTTCTGGCAACCCCTAATGGAAGCTTGGGCATTTTTCAGACAGGTGGTTTGATTAGCCTGCCACTGTGTCCTGCCTCTGGTCTTCTTTGGAGGTCGCCCTCCCAAGTACTTGCCAGAGTCAGCCCTGCTTAGCTTCTGAGATCTGACAAGATTGGGCTTGCCTGGGCTATCCAGGTCAGGGCCCTAATCTATGCTCTTGTTGGCCTCTGCCATTTCTTCCCTGCTCTCCAACACAACTCTGAGGCTCCTTTCACATTACCATTCTCATCCAGATGTTATCCATTGTTGGCCCAATTTCAAATAAAGTGAGACAAGGGGTTTCATACAATGAAGTTCATTCCGTTAATGAGCCTTCTCTGAAGCAATCTGGCCATTTCAAACAGCACTGCGCTTTCCCCCCAGACCCTTTTCACTGTACAATCATCCTCAAACTTTTGTTAATGTTCTAAGTTGAGTGCCATAGTGCTAGACCAATATAGCACTTCTCAGGCCATGGTCACCCGGTCATTTTGATTGGATTTCACCGCTGTTCCCTCTCGCATTTAAAATTGCTGATCAGATGGCCGCATCCGACTCCCGCACCGAAGTGGGCTCACTTGTGCAATCCTCCTGGTTCCCTAGCGAGTTTTCCTACACCTGGAAAATCAAGTACTTTTTGGATATTTGTGCTTTGAATCCACAATTTCGCCGATCTGGACAGCCATCTCTTGAAATGATCGCAATTAGGTCATCTGAATGTCCTTCTCATAATGTGTTTTTTTACAAGCTTCTGTTGTTGTGTGCATGAGCAATCCTGTGCTGAATAAATTCAATGTATAAACTCCAGTGCTCAGTTGTAGATTGCTGGTTAATTTTGTTTGCTGTTCGGGGGGGGGGGACCTGCAAGAACAAGGGAGTATGGCAAGTCCCAGTAGGAGCAGTGATTCGGCCATGTGTATATGTGCATGCCCAAAGCCCATTTTTTTTTAAAAAAACAAGCCATGCCGCCCAAGTGATGGCATGGCTATCTGAATGGTGCCCGGAGCCTCA
Organism: Gekko gecko; assembly: GCA_029375565.1. NCBI lineage: Eukaryota > Metazoa > Chordata > Lepidosauria > Squamata > Gekkonidae > Gekko > Gekko gecko. Next base: position 206,708,694 of record JAPDNY010000005.1, on the reverse strand, counting down.
TTGTGCAATGCAAGCAGTTCAGGGAAGGATGTGTGGTCATCCCAACCTGAAAAAAAATATTCCCGATCAAATCTACAGTGAGAACAAATTGTGGTAAGCTTGCTGTGTGACCACACCCTCAGTGTATCTTAATGGTACCACAGTAGCACTGAAGTTCAAAATGGAAGAAAGCAGTTTATCTCAAGAACAACTCAACCATACTTTGCTAACCGGACACAAATGGATTTGTATGGAAAGGTAAATAAAATCTGTTAGCAGCCAGTTGCTAAAACAGTTGTGTTTGAAATGACAGAAAAAATCTGTTAGCAACTGATTACCAAAATGGATTACAAATGCTGTCTGAAAGGGCCTGTGTTGGATATCAATGGTTCCAGGTCTACACAGAAATCATGATGGCCAAAACAAGTGTTAAGTTTGACATATGCCAGAATACAGGTACCCAACCCAACTTGCAGTTAAATGTTAGAACAGGAACTAACCTTTAAAAACTTTTTAAAACATCTTCATCTTCCCAAATGGCTCCAGACACTAAAGGGCAAAGAAGGGGCTTCAGGCTTCCCTCCTGTGCCATCTTAGTCACAGAAGAGCAAATTTACCTAGCTTTAATTTTCTGTATCTTTAGAAGATGCTGCTTGCAATGCCATCATCCTTTTCCCTATGATGACTGCTAGGGAAAAAATATAGGAGGATTCAAAGCAGTGTAGGGTGAACTGTAGGCACCTGAAATACTAAAACAACTTCACACTTTCCTCTCACCAAAATATGAGAGTGAAGAGGGGACATAATTATTTAAACAGCAGTCACAGTGGGTTGCTCAGCCACAGTGTGGATTCGGGTTTTTTTTTTCAGTTTCTGTGATAGACATACACAGGGCCGGCTCGCCCACAGGGCCGGCTCGCCTAGGGCACCGGCCCTGCAGGGGCGCCAAAATGCCCCCCTTCCCGCCCAGCACCGGCAGCACCGGCTTTTCTGGGTGTCTCGCAGCTGCGAGGCACCCAGAAAAGCGGCACCGCCGCTGGGAGGGAAGGGGCGAGGGTTCTAACTCTGCCCCTTCCCCGGCTCTCCTGGGCGCCTCGCAGCTGCGAGGCGCCCAGGAAAACGGCGCTGGGTCATCTCCAGGCCCCACCGGGAGGTTGGCATCCCCGGTGGGATGGGCACCCCAGGCTGTCCTGCCTAGGGCGCCCAGACACCTGGGGCCGGCCCTGGACATACACACCAGCAAGCCAAACAGTGGTTCAGCCATGAGTCTTACCCCTCCCCTCAAGCTCCCCATCAAAATGGTGCCCTCTCCTTCAAAACAGAGCAGGCATGCTTATTTGTGGTACAATCAAGCTAGAAAAGCCATCAGCAGGTGCTAGAGATTTATATCCGTTTACTCCATTATCCACAAAGAATACCAAGAAACATCGTTTGGTGGGTAAAACAGGAGTCTAGTGGCACCTTAAGAACTATAAACATTTTATAAAGTACTGGATTCAGACGGTGTACATCCATCAGGCCAATTTATAGAGTCAGTAAAAACATGGGGAACTGACCACTGTTTGTAACTTCTTCCCTTCCGCCTTCAAGTTATGGATATAAATCAACCTGATGGACACGTTCCTCATGTATTTGATGAAGTAACCTCTCTGACTCATGAAAGATGATGCTGGAAAAAACGTTAGTCTTTATGGTGCCATTGGACTCCTGTTACATTTGGCACTACAAACTGACATGACTACTCATCTGGACTAGTTTGATGTGGATGCTCTAAGCACAACTCCAGATGTGGTATTTTGCCTTACAAATTAACTGGGGGGGGAGAGCAATGAAAAAACACCTTTCAGCCAGTGTGGTGTAGATATGCCCCGAAAGGAAGCAACAGCAGATTATTCAGTTTCAGAATAGTTGATAATAATTTGTCACAGCAAGAACAGAAGGACAATAACAGATTTATTGTGGCAGAAGCTTTCAAACCCACTTCATATGCCTCCATTCATCTGATGATCATTACCCCAATCCACAGACATCCCTACCATAGCTGATTTGTCAGTCTTTAAGGTGCCACAAGACACCGAAGCAGATCAAGAAGAGCTCCAAGATCATCGCTCTAAACAGAGTGAAGGGGCAATAAGGTTTGCTGTAAGTGTACAGGGATTCACAGTGGGGAAAATATCCTAACTGGGTGATTTAAGGGCTAATCGACATGTCCTCATATTTGTTGGGGCACAACCCAATTACTTTGTATGAGACTGCAATGAAAGCTCTTTGCCCCACAGATGCATACAAGCCCTTTTCTGCTCATGAGGACAGTGAATGAGGAGAAGCAGCTTCAGCCTCTCCTATGCCACATGCACATTCTCAGACTGACTCATGGAGCCACTGTTGTGAATATCATGCTATTTCCGTGGCTGCATATAATTTTAAGAGCCAATAGCAGCTCCATGGGGCAGTTTGAAGGTACAAAAATAGCATGGCAGGGGGAAGGTTGAAGCTGCTTCTCTTCACAGTTGTGAGATGAAAAGAACTAGGGTGCATCTAAGAGGTACAATTCCTCCCTCCCATCACACATCTGATATGGTCCTGGACTTTGAGGGTGACTGAAGTGAGCACATTCTTATGCCTGCATCTTCTCTCAGTTTGTGCTGGGAAGCTGAGGTGAAACGCTTTCCCCAGAATTAAAGCGAGACTAGAAATGGCCAGATTGCTTCAGAGAAGGCTCATTAACGGAATGAACTTCATTGTATGAAACCCATTGTCTCACTTTATTTGGAATTGGGCCAACAATGGATAACATCTGGATGAGAATGGTAATGTGAAAGGGGCCACAGAGTTGTGTTGCAGCAGGACGAGACTTCTTGTGGAAGGCAGTCTGTGTTTGGTACCAACATACATTTCCAGGAGAATAGGAAAGGATAAAAAGTGGATCCACTTCTCTTCCTTCTCTCATATCTGCAGCAGTTATATTGCTGATGCCTGGGAACTGTTGAGGGCAGAGTTATGGCCCTTTGTTGTCCTGGTTCTGATTGAATTGCTTTGAACAAGAGCAGTCCTACTATTCCAGGGCAAAAATACATACAGATGCATTCAAATTCGCCTCATGTATCTGCCCATGTTGTCATGCATCGGTGGCGCCTGCCACCATGTGTGGCTTTTGTCCCTGTCCCCCCCAAGCTTAGAAGCTAATGTGCAAGGAACTGGGGTTGTTGCATCTTCTTTGTTGTTTTTGGCCACTGCTTGCACAGCATGGTCAGAATGTACAACTGCATATGTCTCCAATTAAACAGGATGTCTTAGGAATTTAGCAGGCACAGAAGTATTAGTAAGTATTGGGGGGGCATCGGCCATGGGGGTTAAGCAGGGCTGAATAAGTAAATAATAGTTGAGTGGAAGAGAGAGTGACTGTGAACAGGGATTTGAACCCAGGCTTCCTGAGTCTAGCATCACACTGGCTGTCAAGGTTATCTAATGTCTAAGATAAGAAAAGTAGAATTCTGTGATTGGTGCAAATTCAGCTAATGAGGAAGAATCCTGCAGATGTGTTTAATTTGCATAATTTTGCAGCTTCTCCTCTTTGTCATAACTTATTCTGTTACTCAGGGAATGTTGAAAGGTTGCGTACAGGGCACTGAACCTCTGTCCTGACTACTGGACTCTCTGTCAGCCATTCTCCTGGCTTCTGAGGTTTTGTTTGGCACTGCCTCCATGCTTCCAAGCATCTGTTTTGCCCCCATAACTACCGCAATTACGCATCATTTTTATGAAAGCGAAGACACAGTCTCACATTACTCTGAACTGTGGTTTGCACTGACCAAATGGTTCCTAAAATGGTTAAGAGTTACTAAAATGGTTGACTGGCAATGCTGTGGATATAGTGTATCTAGATTTCAGTAAAACATTTGACAAAGTTTCTCATGATATCCTTGAGGATAAGCTGGTTAAGTGTGGACTGGAAGGTACAACCGTTGGATGGATTCATGGCCGGTTGAAAAATCGTGCCCAAAGAGTGCTCATAAATGGCTCTGCGTCTACATGGAGGGAAGTCTTGAGTGGAGTGCCACAGGGCTCGGTCCTGAGCCCAGTGTTGTTCAATGTTTTTATAAATGACCTGGAGGAAGACATAGAGGGGATGCTTATCAAATTTGCAGATGACACTAAACTGGGTGGGATTGCTAATTCTGGAGAAGACAGAGTCAGGATTCAAAATGATCTAGATAGATTGGAACAGTGGGCTGAGACAAATAAAATGAATTTCAATAGAGATAAGTGCAAAGTCCAACACTTAGGTACAAAAAAACCAAAGGCACAGATATAGAATGGGAGGGACTTGGCTTGACAGCAGCACATGTGAAAGGGATCTGGGTGTTCTAGTTGATCACAAGCTGAACATGAGCCTGCAGTGTGATGTGGCTGTGAAGAAAGCTAATGCAATCTTAGGATGCATTAACAGAAGCATTGTGTCCAGATCACAGGAGGTGGTAGTTCTGCTCTATTCTGCTATGGTCAGGCCTCACCTGGAGTACTGTGTCCATTTTTGGGCACCGCATTTTAGGAAGGATGTTGACAAGTTTGAGCGTGTCCTAAAGAGGGCAACCAGGAATCCAAGTCTTATGAGGAAAGGCTGAAAGAGTTGGGTATGTTTAGCCTGAGAAAGCGAAGGCTTAGAGGAGACATGATTGGAGTCTTCAAATATTTGAAGCACTGTCGTGTAGAAGCTGGAGCAGATCTATTCTCTCTTGCTCCGGATTGCAAGACTAGATCTAATGGGTGGAAATTACGAGGGAGTCATTACCAGCTAAATATCAGGAGAAACTTCCTGACTATAAGAGTGGTTTAGCAGTGGAACAGACTGCCTCTAGAGGTGGTGGAAGCTCCTTCATTGGACAACAAGTGGAGGCTGGACAACCATCTTTCGGGTATGCTGTAGGGCTATCAGCTATGCTCCTGCAGAGTGCAGGGGGTTGGACTAGATGACCTGCAAGGTCCCTTCCAACTCTAACATTCTATGATTCTATGACTTGCATCACATACAGCCACTCCATGAAAGCCAGTATGATGTAGTGGTTACAGTTTCCAGGAGGATCTGGGAGACCCAGGTTCAAGTCTCCATTCTACTGTGGAAGTCCAGTGGCTTAATTCTGGCCAATTACACACTCTCAATCTAAGCTACCTCACAGTGATATTGTGTGGATAAAATGGAAGAGACTAAAATGATGTAAACTGCTTTGGGTTCCTATTGTGGAGGAAGGTGGGATATAAATGAATTAAATAATATATCTGAGGATGGGGGGACAGATAAAAAGTATACTGGATGATGGGTGGGAAGGAGAGAAGAAAGCAGGGAAAAGTGAGCATATGAAGGCTGCCAGGAGATGGGAAAGACGAAATAGTGTGGAGAAAGGGGTGTAGGAGAGAGCAATGTACCCCCCACACAAGTCCTTGAAGGTTCTTTAAAAAAAAATTAAAAACTTTTTATTAAAATATCAAACAAAAACAATACAATAAATAAGACCAGTGTGATAATACAACTCCCATTCCAGTACTATAATTACAACAAAACTTACCTAAGAAACTACACAACTACTCTCATATTTTTTAAAATGATTTCTTTTGAATTTTCAAAGTGAACGACTATATATTTATCATAAACAATATAGATATCTAAGTCTGTAGGTCGCCATCAACATTTAACCAGGAATACACTCTAGACCAACATTTCTGAAAAGTCTTAGCATCTTTTCCTTGTAACCACAGTGTTAGCCTATCCATTTCCGCCACTTCCAACAATTTATTTTTTAGCTCTTGCATAGAGGGAAGCTTAGATGATTTCCAGCATTTAGCCACCGAAATTCGTGCAGCAGTTACAATGTATGTAAGCAGGTAAACATCATTTACTTTCATCAGGAAACATGTTTAACAAAAATATTTCAGGAACTAGTTCTAAATTTATTGCTAATATAACAAATATCAACTTTTGAACTTCCTTCCAAAATTTATAAATCTTTCCACACCTCCACCACATATGGTGAAGGAGCCTACATTGTCTTTGCATCTCCAGCAGTTTTTAGAGGTAGTAGCAGAGCACTTAGCTAACCTATCCAGCAACCAATACCATCTATAGTATACTTTCAATATATTTTCTTTTTAAGAATTCGCCCTCAGAAATTTAACTGACTTCCAAATTTTTGCCCAGTCCTCTATTGGAATAGCATGGCCCACAATACAATAAATAAGACCAGTGTGATAATACAAATTCCATTCCAGTACTATAATTACAACAGAACTTACCTAAGAAACTACACAACTACTCTTATATTTTCTAAAAACTTTCTTTAAAAATAAAGTAGCTCGCGAAAGAAGAAACGGTATGATCGGGAACCAGACCGCTTGAAAGTTTCTATAATAAGCATCTAAGTTCTGCAGTCCTGAGGATTGGTCTAATTTTCCTAAAACAAAAATGAGTCCATATACCATTGTACCAGTCCGTTAAAGAGGGGCCTGTTGCTTTTCTCCATTTCTTTGCTATTTGTATCTTAGCAATTGACAATAGAGTTGCTATCATGGTTTGTTTAGATTTATCTAAGTGACTCAGTTGGCCTATTTCCAGAAGGATTACTCCAGGCTGTCGAGAGATTGTTGTACCGGAGATTTCTTCTATTTGTGGAAGTACCTGATTCCAGAATTTCTTAACCACAGGGCAACTCCAAAAACAATGTAAATAATCTCCATATAACCCACAGCCCTTCCAATGTATTTTTTTCATGCTATTATGATTTTGAGAAATCCATACAGGTGTACGATGCCATCTATTTAAAATTTTAAAGGCATTAAATTTAATTTGTCAGACTCTTAGAATTAAGGCTAGGGCTTTTCCAGGCTGTTTCCCAATTTATTATTTTATTCTACCCTCTGTCAGGCACTTCAAAAGGACAGCCAAACAACAGACCTCATGAGAAGTTAGAGTTTATTCAGCCGCAGTTCTAAAAGTGCATTAACGTTGCATTGTCAGGAATGAAAGACACAAAGAAACATCTACGGATATACCCCACTAGCTAGCTCCCCCCCTAAGCATTCTACCAATGGCTACATAGCCCGCGCACGGGAAAAAGGTGCGAAAGTTTGTTCGAGCCATAAAGGGGCCCAGCTGCTCATACCGAAGAAACCCGAACCGTATGACAGGGCCATTTGGTCAGATAGGAGATAGCCCAGGCTGATGAACACCCTGTTGCCCTGGCAACCTCCCCACTCCCCCCCTTTCAAGCCTAAAAGGTTACAGATCATCTCATCCTCCTCCCTCCCTCACGTCTTATGGCAGGATCACCTGACATTCTGCCCCTCCAATGATAAACCCCCGCCCCCCGGCTTTAATGGGTACAACTTGTGAAAAGCACGGACTAATCGGGGGGCCTGAACATTGACCGCCTTCACCCATTCCCTCTGTTCAGGCCCAAAATCCACCCACTCATTCAGGTAATACAATCGGTTTCTAGCAATCTTCAAGTCCAGAATTTGTGCAATCTCATAGTGCGGTTCCCCCCTCACCATCGGGGGGGGGAGCAGGTCGTCTCAGTCTCCATTCGTTCTCCCCAGGCGAGCGTTTTAACAATCTGAGGTGGAATACAGGATGCAGAGCTCTCAGTGATTTAGGTAGTATCATTTCAATAGTCACATTATTCAAAACACGTTTGATTTCAAAAGGACCAATATACTTCCACCCCAGTTTCTTGCTGGGTTGCAGCCCTTTCAAGTTCTGCGTGGACAAATACACAAACTCCCCCAGCTTTGGGGTCCATGACTTGTCCCGTTTCTTGTCAGCCTGCTCCTTGTAAGCCGACTTAGCATCCTCCAGAGTTTGTGCAAGGAGCAGCCACGCCACCTGCAGTTTTTTACACCATTCCCCCGCCTCCCTCTTTGGCAAATTTGGTGAAGCCAAGAACGGGAGCGGCGGGGCTTCATAACCATGCACAGCCATAAAAGGGGACATCCCTGTAGAAGCATGACACGTGTTATTGTAACAGAACTCCGCCAAGGGAAACAAAGATTCCCAATCGTCCTGTTGGAAGTTAGTAAAACATCGCAAGTACTGTTCAAGGGTTTGATTCACCTGTTCCATTTGCCCATCAGTTTCTGGGTGATACGCACTGCTGAATGCCCTTTCCACCCCTAACAGCGTCATCAACTCCCCCCAAAATTGGGAAACGAATTGCGACCCCCTGTCTGAGAGCACCTTCCCAAGGAGAGTATGGAGTCTTACAATGTGCATCAGGAAAGCCCTCAATAATTTCTTAGCTGAGGGGATGGATTTAAAAGGAACAAAATGTGCCTGCTTGGAAAACGTGTCCACCACCACCCATATTACAGTCTTTCCCCCGCTTGGTGGCAAGTCAGTGATAAAATCCATCAATACAAACTCCCAGGGGCGGGATGGGGTCGGCAGTGGTTGAAGGGGTCCCGGTGGCTTCCCCGGGCGATGTTTACTCATGAGACAAGTCTGGCAGGCTTGCGTGAACAACGACAAGTCTTTTCTCATCCCCGGCCACCAAAACTGCCTCTGAAGCAATTGCAGTGATTTAACAAACCCAGTGTGCCCCGCAAGTTTAGAATCGTGCGCCCAACCCATGACCTCCCCTCGCAGGGAAAGTAGAACGAAGAGCTTCCCGTATTTCCTCCAGCAACCCTGTTCGTCGGTCACCACCCCCTCCTCCTTGGCCAGGGAGGCGCGGTCGGCCTCGGACAGTTCTGCTGCAAACTTCAGTTCCCAAGGGGAAGCGAGGGGGGGCAGAGGCGGAGTTTTGGCTTTGCTCCGAGTCGTCACCACCACCCCCAATTGCGAGGGTGTGAAAACCGAATCTCGAACCACCTCCCTCTTGCTGTCGTGTTGCGGGAGGCGTGACAGGGCATCTGCTAGCGAGTTTGCCTTCCCTGGGAAATGGTGCAGTGTGAATTCAAATTTTGAAAAGAAATCGGCCCACCGCAGCTGTTTCACGTTCAAGGACCGAGGCGAGCGCAGCAACTCAAGGTTTTTGTGGTCGGTCCAAACCTCGAACCAGTGCCGCCAAGTGGAGAGAGCCAATTTTATAGATCCTGCTTCCTTCTCCCATATAGACCAGTTCCGTTCAGCGTCTGTAAACTTTTTGGACACATATGCGAGGGGTGCAATTTCCCATCCTCCCCCTCTTGCAGAATGCCCCCCCCCCATAGCGACGTCCGAGGTATCAACATGGATTATGAATTTTCTCGCCTTGTCGGGGTGCACCAACACAGGTTTGGATGTGAACAGAGCTTTCAACTGTTCAAACGCACGTTGGCAGTCAGCAGTCCAGTTCAGTTTGGCCCCCAGCCGTGTACTCTCCGGGCCTTTCCCCTTAGTCTTAAGTAGGTCTGTGAGGGGCAGGGCCACCTGTGCAAAATTCGACAGAAACGATCTGTAAAATTGCGCGAATCTGATGAATGCTTGGAGTTGCCGCCGCGTTTGGGGGGGCTCCCACCCCACCACGTCTTGGACCTTTGTGGGGTCCATCTCAATGCCCTTCTGCGAGATACGGTAGCCCAGGAACGAAATCTCCAACCGATGGAACTCGCACTTAGATAGTTTGGCAAACAGTTTGTGCTTGTGTAACGTTTTGAGTACCTCCCTAACGAGTTGCACATGGGATTTCATATCGGGGGAGTACAGCAAAATGTCATCAAGGTAAATGAGGGCCCCTTTGAACAGATATTTGTGCAATACCTCATTAATCAAATTCATAAATACCCCAGGGGCCCCTTGTAAGCCGAATGGCATCACCAAGTATTCGAACTGACCCAGGGGGGTGTTAAAGGCAGTCTTGTATTCGTCTCCCTCCCTGATGTGCACTCGGAAGTACGCATCCCGTAAATCAAGCTTGGAGAACACCTTCCCCCCCGGCCGCCGCGGCGAGTAGATCCTTAATCAACGGCAGCGGGTAAGCATTAGTTGTGGACACAGCATTAAGGCCACGGTAGTCCGTGCACAAGTGGAGCCCACCATCTTTCTTCTTCCGGAACAGGACGGGAGTGGAAAACGGTGAAGAGGCCGGCCGTTTAAACCCCCACTCCAAATTCTTATCTATGAACTTTCTGAGCTCCACTTTCTCGGTGGGGCTCATAGAGTATAGCTTCCCCTTCAGGAGTTTCTGATTGGGTAACAGTTCAATGGCACAGTCAGAATTGCGGTGTGGGGGGTAGTTCATCCGCCTCCTCCTCCCCGAACACCGCAGACAAGTCCCGATACTCTCGGGGAATCGTGTTGCAGCCCGTCTCAGCCACCCCCACCACCACAGGGCAGAGCTCAGGTTTCCATGGACCCCAGTCACCTTTCCAGGTATGGGTCTCACACCGTGGGGAGATGAAGTTAACAATCCCAGCCTCCCATAGTATGTGTGGGTCATGAGCAAAAAACCATGGGCCCCCCAAGACAAGTGGAAACCTTGCGGCGGAGGACACCATGAATGGCCGCGCCTCCCAGTGTTTCCCCACTCCCATTCGTAAAAGAACAGTCTCGTATTTACAGGGCTCTTTCATAGTGGAGCCATCCATTTGGGTAAAAACCAGCGGCTCTGCCAGTTTCGTTACTTTGGCTCCCAACCCAGTCACCAGGGAGGGATTAATGAGGTCTCTCCCACACCCCGAGTCTACTAACGCTCTCACCCTCATGTGGGTCAGTAGACCCGGGTCCATTAGAGTCACGGTCATGAAAAAGAGGGAAGAGGATTTGCTCACCGGATTTAGCGCCTGAGAGTCCGGGACCTGCTGTTCAGCGCTGTTTACAGCAGGTCCTTCTCATTTCCCGCCACCGTGGTGGTCTCCTCCTCTGACGACTCGGTTCCCTCTCCCAAGGGGGCAACCTGCAGGGCCCTTACGCCCCTCTGCTTTCCCGGGGTTTTCGGTGTAGACGTCTCGAACTTCGTTTTAGGCCCCTTCGCGGCACTAGGCGGGGTGGATGACCCTGGGCAACTCACGGTGAAGTGGCCCGCTTCCCCACATTTTAGGCACAGCCCTTGCTTCATCCTGCTCTTGTGCGTCCCGTCTTTTGGCCGCTGTGCAGGGTTCATCTGCCGGCTCTTTAGATTGGGTCGTCTTCCCCAAGGCTGCTGCATCATCCAGTTTGATGGCTTTCAGTCGAGTCTCTGTTGCCGCCGCTTCTTTCATCCAGCTCGATAAGGTTTCCGGGTCCCGTCCTCGCATAATCGTGCGGCGGATCTCCGGGTCCAGGCCCAGGCGGTACTGTTCCGCCAGTACACCATCAGGCCAGCCTCGGATCTTGGCGGCGTGTCTTCGGAACTCCGCCGTATACTCTCAAACAGATTTAGTCCCTTGTCGAAAGGCCCGGAGGAACGCCCGGGCTGCCTTGTTCGCGTTGGCGTCTTCGAACTGGTCTTTCATCGCCCACATGAATGCATCCACCTCTCTCAGCTTGCGCCCATCTTCCTGGTGTAAAGCCACATACCAGTCGGCCGCTGCATCTTTCAGGCGGGAGGCGATGGCGTCCACTATCCATTCAGCCGGGAATAAGTGGCCCCAGTTCTCGATAAACTTCTCCACCCTTACCAGGAAAAAGGAGAACTTCTTGGGCATACCATTGAAGGTGGCGTCCAGCAGCTCGGCTGGGTTAGGCAACATGGCCCCCCAACCCCTTGGCATCCCTGGTGGCCTCAGCGCCAGCGGCCCCGTAGGTGGGGGCCCCATGGGTTGGTCTGGAGGTGCCCCGGGCTGCCCTGGCACACCTCTGGGCGGCATTCCCACCGGTAGGAGCAGGGGTCTCTGTGCTGGGGCCTCCGCTGGGTCTGGAGGTTGTCTCTTCTCCATTTCCTCTCGTATGCCATCCGAGATAATTTTCGGGATTCAAGACAAGGACTTGTCTATGAGGCATAGGAGTCGATCCTGGCTGGGATCCCCACTCCATCTCCGGCTTCCCACGGTCCTTTCCAAGTCTCGGGTATCTGGGTAAACTTCTTCGTCATCCTCCGCCATACTCAAGCGGCAGACTGGTCTCTCGACCCAACTCTCCCGTACTGATGCTCGGGGGGTGAGGAACCACGTCTCATGCGTCTCTGCGAGCAGCTTCGTCCAGTCCTGCCGCTTCCACGGCCTGGTCGTCACTCCAGCATACGCTCCCCCGTACGGTTCTCCGTAGAGCCCTCCCAGGTCGTAGTTGGGGCCCTATGGTGCCGGGGCACTAGAGACCGGGACCACAGTCGTGGTTGTGGGCACAGTAGATGTCAGAACCTTCTCCTCTTCCGAGGTTGGGATCGGGGTGGTATCTCCCTCGTCACTCATCTCTGGGAGAGAAGTGCGGTGTAGAACCGATCCCGATCAAAGATGATTCCTGACAATCTGTCAGGCACTTCAAAAGGACAGCCAAACAACAGACTTCATGAGAAGTTAGAGTTTATTCAGCCGCAATTCTAAAAGTGCATTAACATTGCATTGTCAGGAATGAAAGACACAAAGAAACATCTACTGATATACCCCACTAGCTAGCCCCACCCCTAAGCATTCTACCAATGGCTACATAGCCCGCGCACGGGAAAAAGGTGCGAAAGTTTGTTCGAGCCATAAAGGGGCCCAGCTGCCCATACCGGAGAAACCCGAACCATATGACAGGGCCATTTGGTCAGATAGGAGATAGCCCAGGCTGATGAACACCCTGTTGCCCTGGCAACCTCCCCACTCCCCCCCTTTCAAGCCTAAAAGGTTACAGATCATCTCATCCTCCTTCCTCCCTCACATCTTATGGCAGGATCACCTGACACCTCACAATCCCTTTACCATTCTTTCTCCGCTGTTGTATCCTTATTGAGCGTAAAGCTCAGTAATTTATAAATTTTAGAAAGTAGCCCTTTATGAGTTACACCATGATGTTTTAAGAGTGTTTCTAAGGATGTGAATGGCATATGCCATGTCCTTATTATTCGTAAAGTGTCTACAACATGCCTAATTTGATAATAATAGAACCATGAGATTCTTTCTCCCATTACAGCCTCTAGTTCTGCTTTTAAGACCACTTGACCATTTGAGATAAAATCTGCCAATGTAGTGTAACCTTTTTGGTACCTTTTTGGTACCATTTTTGAAAGGGTGAATTACCTAGTCCTGGTGGGAACCATGGTTGATTAAGATATAGTAAGCATATCTAGTAGTGAGTGGCAGCAAAGAAAATCTATATTTATCCCAAATTTTTAAGGCTACATTTAAAAATTCATTGTTTTTTATTTGAGAGCTTCTATATTTTGCTATCAAGGATAGTGCAATTCTCACAAAATTCTTCCTCAGTATGTTGCCAGCTGGTTTGTTCATCAGAATTAAGCAAGATAATTCTAAATAGTGATGTCAGAAGTGATGCCTCATAATAGGTTTGTAAATTTGGAAAGTTCAATCCTCCTTGAGAAGTAGGACGGGAAATTACACTAAATTTAATTCTTGGGGGCTTATATGACCAAAAGAACTTATTTAATGAAGATTGACATTTGACTATACTTTTCCTAGGAATATGGATGGGTAAGGCTCTAAATAAAAATAAATATTTTGGCAATATAAAGCTTTTAATAATAATCTATCTGCCATTGAAAAGCCTTTTTGGTGCAGGAGTTTCATTTGGCGTTTAGCTTCCTTATAAATTCTGTCAAAATTAACTTGAATCAATTGCTTCAGATCCAGTTTAGCAGGGATTTGTATACCAAGGTATCGCCATTGAGAGTATTTCCATAGAAAAGGCATTTGATGTAAAAGTTGTTCTTTGATGGTTTTAGAAATATGAATAGGGATTATAAAAGATTTATCAAGATTGACTTTTAATCCTGTTACAGATTGAAATTTTTGAAAAATTGAAATCAAAATTAGAATTGGAACTATTTAACTGTGAAACATAAATCAAATCATCTGTATATAGACTAATCCAGTTGTCTACTTCTCCAATTTTTGTAACAGAGATATTATGATGATCTCTAATTAATATAGCCAGTGGTTCAATTACCAATGCAAATAGCAATGGGGATATCAGACAACCCTGCCTGGTTCCTTTGGTTAGCGGAAAATATTCAGTCTTTTGACAATTAATTTGTAATCTAGAGGTTCCCTACTACACACTGGGCCTATCTCAGTGGCACCTCACAACTTGGCCAGAGTTTTCCCAGGGAGAGGCTGCTGGGAGAGTGGGGATGGTAGGAGGAAAGCTGAAGAGAGAGCACTAATGGGTGAGAAGAAGGGAAGTAAACAGAAAAGGGGGAGAGGCTATGGGGGCTGCCAGGGAACAGAAAGAAGACATAGTGGATGAGGGGAAAATGAGAAGCCTTTAAGTCTTTGTAGGTCTTCCACTTGTAATTGATATTCATGTGACCCATTGTGCTCCAAAGATCAGGTGGCTTACAAATCTAAAGAAATGTTGACTTCTCAGAATTACTGAACAGCATTTAGGCTTTTTGGATTCTAGTGGGAACATCAGATAACTTGTAGTTGTGAATTTTAGTAATTGTATATTTAACTCTTCAGATTTCCTCCTGTTCATTTGCTGTTAGTGTTCAGTGAAGCAGAAACAACAATAGCTTCAGCTCAGGTTGGAGTCCTTGTTTGCTCTTTGAAAGACACTTGTTTTGTTTTTCTGGGCTGCAAGCAGTGTCCCATCTAAGCTGAGTTAGTGTGAGCTAGCTCACAGTTTTTTAGCCTCTAGCTCACAGATTTTTGCCTTAGCTCAGGAATATTGTTGCATCTACACTGGCTTCCAGTTTGCTTCTGGGCTCATTTCAAGGCACTGATATTGACCTTTAATGCCCTGTATGGCTGGGACCAACATACTTTAAGAATCACCTTCTCCTGTATGAACCTATCTGTACATTCTGATAATCTTTGAAGGCTCCACTTTGGTTGCTCCTACCATCTGAGGCTAGATGGTGATGACTAGGGGTGTTCATCCAGTATAAACTGAGCTGAATAAATGCCCGAAACATAATTTATTGGTGTTTCCAGGTATTTTCTAAACCAGATACAGATTAGAGAATCTGATTTGGCTATTGATATAGAAGATACCAATGAAAACCAAAAATATTTGGCTTTTATTCAGATTTATTCAGCAATACTGAATAGCAGCTGTGGAGAGGTTTAGTGTGTAAAGGGCTACAGTTACCGTTATTTTCCCGCCATTTGCTCTGGTTTCCAGGGCAACAGGAGGGAGGGGGAAGAGGGATCTCTGCAGGCCAATGGCACAAGCCCCTTAGAGGGACCTTAGAGCCTCACTGCAATGCATTTGCAAATGGTTTTGCAACTTTGCAAGGCTGTTGCTGGCTTCAAACGTGAAGTACAGATAGCTACCTTGCTTTCCCAGGGAACAGAAGGGAGGGGGAAGAAGCGGGGGCAATTTGGCCAATAGGATTTCAGGTTAGGGGGAAGCACTGCTCTTTAGCCAATCAGACAATTTTTTTTTAAATTCTTCTGTGCATGGGCAGAGAGCATAAAAGCAAGGGACTGGCTGAGCTAGACTCCATTGCTGAGAAAAGTGGAGACTGGAGTGTGTGGCTGGCTTTTGCTTCAGCTACTGCTCTGAGCCTGACTCTCTTGCTGCCTTTATTGTTAATTGTTCTTTGGGCTTGGGGGGTGGGTTTTGAGGCCAAAGGCCTCAGGCCTTTTTGTCTTTTTTTTTTTATATATTCTTAGGTTAGCTTCTGATTGCTTTTCTGGCTTGTGTTGCCCTATGAGGCACCTAGTATGCTCTTATGAACTCATAAGTTATGAAAATCTGGACTTTGCTAGCTATGTGCAACAGGGACTGAACTGGCAAGGTGACTCCAAGTGATGCCAGTTACAGCACACACATCCAGGAGAAGAAAGCCTTCCTTTGAAAGAGTGTGTATGATTCCTGCATGTCACCATTACCACTTTCCTGCAACGAGGTGGACCAGCTCCCTAGCCATGTATAGCATTGGAAAACCAGGCATGGGCCATGCCAGGCCAAAAGACAGAGGCCCAAAACTCCATACAGGGTCTCCTTTCTCACATGTAGGCAACAGGACCTCTCCCAACCTAATACATCACCAAGTCAAAACTGCAGACAGCAGACAGCAAGAAGAACAATAGGCTCTGGCCAGCACAACACATAATCCCATCAGGTGCCATTAGGTCTAACATTGCCCAGTCCACAGACCTTTGACCCCAGCACCAGTCAGCATATTTTGGGGGATGGACTAACCAGAGAGATGGCCCGGCTTAGCCCACCCCTCAGCTTCTGAATAAAAGAGAGGATTCAATACCAGCTCTCTCTCTCTTACTTGCACTCTTGCTCTTTTACCTGACCCCGTCCCCAGCATCCCACAGTTCCTTCATTTTTCCTGAGATTCGCTCCTCCCAACTACAGACAGGTAAAGTATTGCCAATCAACAAAACAGCCTGCTAATGCGAATGTGCTACTTTCATCTATCTATATTTCCTAGGTACTGTACAATTGTGTGTGTGCTTTACATTCAGTAAACAAAATCTTCTTATACTGACGTCAGTCTCAGCACCTATTTGGTGGGTCTGGAGGGAACTGCAGTCCTGTATAAATAGATGCTTGCCCCTGCATTGCCTATTGCCTGCTTTAAGATCATAACTCCCCAGATTAAATAACAATTTAAGGCAATTTGGCTAACACTTGCAGTTATTTTTGAGGAGTTTTCTGATTTGTTGCCTGGACCTGATAGTTGGGGAGGGGGACGGGACAAGAGGGCCATGGGCTTTTTTACCTTTGGTTTGTTTATATTCTTGGGTTAACCTTTAGTTGCTTTTCTGTTATTTTTGAGTTTTCTGATTTGTTGTTTGGGCCTGGTGTTAGTTTGGAGGGTTAGGCCAAGAGGGTCTCAGGCCTTTTTGGTATTTTGGGGGGAGGGGAATGTTTCATTGTTCTGTGTGCATGCTTCTGGTTTCAACTTGAATACAGTTAGGTGCTGCTAAATAGGCTTTTAGTAGTAAGGGTTTTAGAAATTGTTTAGCTTTTAAACACTTTTAAATAAATAAATTTCAGCATAGGGCTTTAGTTCCTCCCTAACTAGGCCAGTGCTAGGAGGATATTAAAAGAGGCAAGGTTTTGTGTGCTTTCTGGATTATCTTTTTTAAAAAGCAGTGTGCTGCTGCGCTCTGAGATTCAGTGAAGGCAGGTGCTTTTAGACAAATTATTTCCCTTTAGGCTGTCCTGTATTTTATTGTGTTGTATTTATTTATTTGATTTATACCCTGCCCTCCCCGGTGAGGCAGGCTCAGGGTGGCTAACAGGGCCATTGGCATCATAAAACATTTCTATAGAGGAAATCAGACTTGTTCCAATAGAATATAGTCAGGAGAAGTTTAATAAAGAGCCTTAAGTTCTAAAAAGCTTTGCTGTTCCTTCTCAAGGATAGTTAAATAAACCATAGTCAGGTTTCAGCATAGGAAGCCACTAGTTCTAACAAACTTAAAAAAAAATAAAAGCCAAAGCCAAACCAGTTGGGGGGAAGGGCTGAAGCAAGGGTAGGTTAGGCTCCTTTGGAAAGACAAAAACCTAGTTTTTGGGTGGGAGGGTTCATTAAAAGATGTCAGACTCTGTTGGGTTCAGGTTGCAGACAGTGCAGCTAGTTTAGTTGTATAAGACCTTCCCCACAAGTTAGAACGTGTTTGGCCCTGGTGACAATGAATGGAAGGAAGGGAATACAGCAAGGCCCTGGGAACAAGGCTAAGGAGAAGACTAGAGTGGTGGAGGGAAGGGGGAGGGCTGCACGTTTCGCCACAGCTGTACGGAGGACTGCTCCACAGCCACCTTCCACCATTCCAGTTTTTGGTCCTCTTCATTGAGGCTGCTGCTGGGGTGCCCCTTGTAGAGGTGCCTGCAGGTGCTGGAACTAGGCAGGGGCCTGCTACTCAGGCAGCCCACCCTCCAGCTGTTATTGCTGAGGGTCAGCAGCAGGAGAAAGAACTGCCTGATCTATCTTTGGGGGTGAGCTTTGGGAACAAGAGTGTTCCAGTTCTGGAGCTCACCCCAGGGATCAAGAGGCTTCAAGAGGAGCTAGAGGAGAGGATGGATGCCCCTGCTCCTGTTCTTCCTGAGTCCAGTAGCCCTTCTGAGGAGGAACAGGAGGGGAGGCTGGACGTGGCATAAGAGAAAGAAGAAATGGAGGTGCACCCCAAGAATGCCTATTACACACCCCCTGCTCGCACCACGCTGAGCAGTGCCATGGTGCCCTCATTGTACAGGGCTGCCAGGGACCATGTGAAGGCACAGAACTGTGCACTTCACCTCCAACATCTGGACCTCCTGTCAGGCACACCACACATATCTGTTGCTGACTGCGCACTGGTGGCAACCCAGCAACGTTGTGGATGGGGGTAGGGAAAGTTCTGTTAGGCAGGGTCGGGGCCACTATTGCCAGGGTCTGCTCCACACTGAGAAACTTGATGGGCCACACATAGTGGACAACATCTCAGCCACCATTGAAAGACAGTTTGTGGCATGGGTAGGCAGCGACCTCTCCATGGGCTTCATGATGACCGATAGTGGCGTGAAATGAGGGCAGTGGCACAGGTAGTGGGTCTAAGGTACATTTACCTTAGGCCCACCTTCTCCACCTGGTGGTTAAGGATGCCTTGGGGCTGGTTCTCCAGAGAATCCCAGTTTGGATGCTGTGACTCATGAGTTCAGGCATCTCCTTCAGGAATGGCACATCCTGGGTCTCTTCTCTTGCAGTGCAAAGGACACCTGTCTGCTGCAGGAGAAGCAGACACTGACAGGTGTGCTGGTGCACCTCCTGATTGGTGATGTGAGCACTTCCTGGAACGCCACCTATGCCATGCTCAAGCACTTGGTGGAGCAGAAGAGAGCCCTGACTGCCCTGATCTCTGAGACTGGGAGGCTCACCCATGAGGAGTGGTTGACCATCTCTCTGACTGTGGAAATTCTTAGGCTCTTTAAGAGCTACACAGAGATGCTCTCGACTGACACAGCAAGTCTGACTTTGGTCATTCCCATAAACCAAATGGCTCATGAGGACTTGGCCTCCTTTCTGGAGCCAGTGCAGGATGTGCAGACAGTTCCAGCAGTGTGTATGCTGGTGAGAAGGCTGCAAGATGGACTCAAGGCTCAACTTCAGCCTCTCACACAGCAGAAGGTCAACATGTTGTGCAACCGTGTGTAACCCACGCATCAAGGGCAAGATCACTGAGCAGGCTGACGAGCTCATTCACTGGAGAGACACGTTCTCCCAGCAAGTTGAGTGCATGCAGGGCCTGAGGGGCACATTGGCACAAGCTGAGGAAGAGGGGAATGAAAACAGCTCTGCTGCTGTTCATCCCCCACCCACCCAGCTAAGCAGCATCCCCCCTGCAGCTACTGCCCCAATGACCTATGAGATGGCACTCATCAGGCAGATCCTTGGCCCCTCTGGGAGCGGTAGGCACATGAAACAGGACATGCAGCTACGATGGTGAGGGAGTGCCTTGTGGAGCCCTACGAGTTGCAGGCCATGAAGCTACTGGGCCATGAAGGAGGAGGTCCAGTTGGATCTCTCTGCCGTAGCCCAGAGGCTCCTCTCATGTCCTCTGAGAAGTGTGCAGAGTAAGCAGGCTCTTTCCCACATAGGCAGCATTGTCTGCTCGCATTGCTCATGCCTGCTTCCCTAGACAGTTGAGCAGTTGTTCTTCCTGAGGGTCAGCTTGCCACTGTTTGGCTACCCAGTCCTAGATTCAGGCTAGTGCAATCTTGACTGCTAGTAAAATATTTCCTGCAAATTATCTACTAGTATCTTAGCAGTTCTCATCCTGATAATTCAAGCCTCAAATTAACACCTGTTTATTTGAGAAATTATACCTATTATATGAAACCAAACATTTGAGTCTGATGGCATGCCCCATGGTAGGTGAGGAAAAACCAGTCTTGAACCATTTGCAGAATATTTCCATCTCTTGAAATCGTTATTGTTTAAAACAGTCAGAGTTAGATTCCAGAGATAGAACAGCTTTTATTGTTCTTCCCACAAGCAGAAATGTAATGAAATATTTTAATCATTTCATAAATCTTCACACAGACCTAACCAATCATAGGAATTGCTAAATCTACTTGTCGTAAAATATTTAACTGGGTATTTGTAATATCCTGTTTCATTGGCATCCCAAGTTGAAGGTCATGTCAACATGAAGAACTAGTTTTTGGGAAACCTATCTGAAGACTTTGAAACCAAGCTGGCCTGAGATCTCAACCAAGTTTCTTCCCATAAGGTTAAAACATCCATTTATCACACCTTGCCTTTCCTCATCAGAGAAGTTTCCCAGACATTTGGAATCTGACACAACAGGGAAAACATCCAAACTTAATCACATATCTAATTCCAAACCAGACCACAAAGTGAGCATTAATAGATCCACAACAAGCAACTAAGGACAGAGGCAGGGGTTTCTATATAAACCTGAAGAAAGTAATGAGTTTTCAGAAGAACCTGAAATCTAAAAAATGAAACAAAACAGGAGATTAAAATCCCCCAAAATTATAGGAACAACACCTGTAGTTTTAAAACAAGGATAACTCCTCAGCTCTCATTTGCCAGTTTGAAGGTTTCTAGGCAAGCATATCACTATTGCTGAACTTTCCAAGCCTTGGTTTCTGTAAAGGAAAGCCATGATGGGGAGCAGGGGTGGACAGCCCAGAATAGGGTCCCATGCCCCTCCTCTGTCATATTCTGTGATGGAGGATGACTTTCCTTGGACAGGCACAGTGGCAACCACCAGACACTCACTAACCACACCACATGGCCTGGTGGTGGCAGGTATTGAACAACTGGACCCAAGCCAGTGGCCACCATGCAGTTGGGCCTGGTCTGGCCCAGCAGCAGTGGCCTCTGTCACGGGCTGGGGTACGGGGCCAGGCAAGAGCATGGTCAGAGCACAGTCCGAGGTCAGAGCCAGCTGAGACCAAATAACCAAGTTCAAGGGGTAAGACGAGCGGGGTGGTCGAGAGACACAGTCTGAGGTCAAAGCCGGCCGGGACCAAATAGCCAAGTTCCAGGGGTAAGCTGGGAAAGATTGAAGGTCAAAGAAGAAGGGGACAGCAAAGGATGAGATGGTTAGACAGTGTCATCGATGCAACGAACATGAAATTGAGCAAACTTCAGCAGACAGCGGAAGACAGGAGGGCCTGGCGTAAACTGGTCCATGGGGTCGCGAAGAGTCGGACTCGACTGTGTGACTGAACAACAACAACAAAGGGGTAAGGTGAATGGGGTGGTCGAGAGACAGTTCAGAGTCAGAAGCTGAGCAAGCCAAGAAAACCGGGGAGCCAAGTCCAATTTACCAACCGGTAGCATTGTCAGGAGATCTGAGAGTCAAGGGTCTAGAGTACAAGAGCCGTGAGTCAAGAGTCTGAGAGTCGAGGGTCAGGTGTCCGGGGGTGTGATGTGCATAGTAGCGAGGTCAAGACGAGCCGAGGTCAAGGAGCCAGAGGGATCACACCAAGAATGAGGCATCAGGAACCAGAGTGGTGTGGTGCAGAGCTTCGCGGATGTGACTAGTTGCTGGCACGAGTTTGATGCCATGCCAGCATGGGCTAAATAGTAATCCCAGCAGCTGGTAATTAGCACACTCTGAGCATGGCCAGGCTCCCACTAATACTCTGGGCTAAACGAATGCCAGGTACGCATGCCACCGAGCTGCCATGTCCCGCCGGCGCTGCTCCCGTAAACGAGACACCAGTGGAGGCGAGTCGGGGTGTGTGTCGCTTGAGCAGCAATCTGCCCCCGCTGTTGCTGAGCTAGGCTCAGAGCTCGCTGCGTTGTCAGGTGCACAGGTTTCTGGTGGGAGGAGCTCATCCCTGTTGACACTTAGCTCCTCCACGGCTTCTGAGGGCTCAGGTGCGACAGGAGCCATGACACTATCCCTCCCCCAGCCCCCCACCAGTGGGCCAGGTTTCTTGGGGTACGTGTCATGGTATTGCTGGACCAGGGCAGGAGCGTGGAGGTTGTCCGCTGGTTCTCAGGAGTAGTCATCAGGTCCGTATCCTTCCCAGTCTGCGAGGTATTGTAAGGAACCCCGGTGGAGATGGGAGTCTAGGATCTGGCAGACCTCGTACTCCTCTTCATCATCAACAAGGACAGGCAGTGGAGGTGCTGGTGGTGTTGGGTGATCTGGATTGGGGGGGTCAACAGGAGTAACAAGGAGCGGTGGAAGACAGGGTGGATGCGGAGGTGATCAGGTAGTTGCAGGCGGAAGGAAATGGGATTGAGTTGTTTGAGGCCAGAATGCATCGGCTGCAAAAACCAGTAGGTAAATTGGGGGCCTTGATTGGAGATCACGTGGTTAGGGAGACCATGGAGCCAGAAAATCTGCTGGATGTACAGCTGCACTGTTTCTGTAGCCGTGGGGACCTTGGTGCAGGGAACAAAGTGAGCCATTTTGGTGAACAGGTCCATCACGACGAAGATGCAGGTGTGCCCGTGGGAGCATGGAAGATCAACAATGAAGTCCGTCGATATGGTGTCCCAGGGTTCAGAGGGTACAGGTAATGGAAGCAGCAAGCCAGGAGGCTTAGCGGGGATGTCTTTGGCCCGTCGACACACGTCACAGGAGCTTACATAGTGGGCTACATCAGCTCATACTCGGGGCCACCAAAATTCCCGAGTGAGATAGTGGGTCATCTTATGGCAGCCAAAGTGCCCAGTGGGGAGTGAGTCATGGGTGAGGTGCAGGATCTGGGTTCAGAGAGGCCCCGGGGGTACATAGAAGCAGTCTTGGTGGAACAGGAGACTGTCGTGGGTGGTGAGATCTCCGGATGCTCCATTCTGGAGGTCTTGCAGCCGTTGTTGTGCCCAGGGGTCTTGGGCTTGTGCCGAGCAGATCTCCTCGGACAGGGGATGAGGACCAGTGGTGGCAGCGAAGACCAAAGGGGACAGGATGGATGTCTCACGGGCTTCTTCCCTCAAGGCAGGTGCGTATTCCAGTTTGTGGGACAAGGCATCTGCTTTCTGGTTCTGCATCTAGGGAATGTACGTGATTCTGAAGTCAAACAGGGAAAAGAACAGAGACCACCAGATCTGCCATTGGTTGAGACAATGGGTGGTCTGCAAATGTTCCAAATTCCGGTGACCAGTGAGGACCTGGACAGGGTGACGGGCCCCTTCGAGGTGGTGCCTCCAGACTTCAAAAGCTGCTTTGATAGTTAGGAGCTCTCTTTCCCATATAGTGTAGTTCCGCTCGGCTGCCATCAATTGGAGGGAATAGTAAGCGCATGGCTGCAGGAGCTGCGAGGGGTCATCTCGTTGGGAGAGCATGACACCGATAGCGACACTGGAGGCATCGGACTTGACAGTGAATGGGAGCCAAGGATCGGGGTAACGAAGTAAGGGATCGGAGGCGAAGCAGGTTTTTAACGTGGCGAAGGCCTGGTCGGCCTCAGGAGTCCAGTGGAACAGTTCCTTGGGATGGAGAAGATGGGTCAGGGGAGTCGTTAAGGATGCGTAGGCAGGGATGAATTGCCGGTAATAGTTGGCGAAGCCGAGGAGTCGTTGGACGTCTTTGTGGGTTCACGGGACTTGCCAAGTCAGGATTGCCTCCACCTTCTTGGGATCCATCAATATCCCTTTTGGGGATATGATATGGCCGAGGAACTCTATGGAGTGGAGGTGGAAGGCACATTTTTCCAGCTTGACATAGAAGCCGTGGGTTTGGAGATGTTGCAGGACCAAGCGAACGTGTTCCACGTGCTGGGCAGGGCTCTCAGAGTACACCAAGATGTCATCTAAGTAAATAATCATGAAGTGATTGAGGAAGTCCTGGAATACATCGTTCATGAGCCATTGAAACACTGTGGGTGCATTGGTTAAGCCAAACAGCATCATGAGGTATTTGTACTGCCCATATCGTGTGCCAAAAGTGGTTTTCCACTCGTTGCCAGGGCGGATGGCACATGAGGTTGTAGGCACCTAGGAGGTCCAACTTGGTGTAGATCTGGGCCCCCTTAAGGTGGTCAAGGAGCTTGGGGATCAGTGGCAGGGGATACTGGTCGCGGATAGTGATTTTATTCACTGCACAATAGTTGCAGAGGTGCAATTCTCCGCTCTTCTTTTTTACAAAGAGCACCGGTGCAGACAACGGAGAGGTGGAAGGCCAGATGAATCCTCGGGCCAGGTTCTTTTCAAGGAAGTCCTGAAGCGCGGCTAATTCTGGTTCAGCCATGGGGTATAGGCTACCTACTGGCAAGGGTGCCTCAGGAACCAGGTCTATGGAGCAGTCGTATGGCTGGTGTGGGGGTAACTGGTCGGCTCCTTTCTCTTTGAAGACGTCGGCAAAGTTGTGGTATGAGTGAGGGAGAAGCGACTGGTCATCTGGGGCAGAAGCAAGCAGGATGGTGGTGGCCAGGGCCGCCAAGGAGGGCGTGATAGGAAAGTGCACTTCCTGGTGAATCCAATCCACCTGGAGGTTATGGTCTACCAGCCAGGAAAGGCCCAGGATCACTGGAAAGTGGGGAATGCAAGCAACGTCGAACTGCAGCTGCTCATAGTGCTGCCGGAGGCATAGGGTCAGCGGCTGAGTTTCATGGGTTACGGGACCTGAACGGAGGAGGCGCCCATCAACCACTTCCACCAGAGCCGGGGTCGATTTCTCCTGGACCAGGATATGGTGCTGCTTTACAAAGGCGGCATCTATGAAACAGCGGGCGGCTCTGGAGTCGAGCATCATGTGGACACATAACCAGCGTTTGTCTAGTAACTGTAGCTTGATGGGGACCAAAAAGGGGCTGGGATCGGGAGACAGAAGTTTGGAGGGCCTGGTAATTGCCCCATGCCAGTGGGTCCATTTAGGCATGGGGCTGGTCTTTTACTGGCAGTAGCTGGGGAGGTGCCTCAGGGCACACCCTTTTTGTGGGGCACCTGAGAAAGTAGTGCCTGGCCCCGCCACAGTAGAGACACAAATTCTGGGTGCAGTGACGGTTTTTCTCTTCAGGGGTGAGGTGTGAGCATACCGACCCGACTTGCATGGGCTCACCCTCATTTCCTGGGCCACTGTGGTTGGCTGGGCTCAACCACGAGGCAGACCAGTAGGTGCTGGGAGAGCCATGAGTGCGGCCTCGGTGCTGGCGTCAACTCTCAAGACGGCTGTCGATGTGAAGGCACAGGGTGATTAATGCCTATAGGGTGGTTGGCCGGTCGATGCGAGCCAGTTCGTTGAGGATCTCATCCGCCAAGCCCTCCACGTATTGATCCATGAGGGTGGATTCATTCCAACTCAGGTCCTGGGCCAACAGCTGGAACTCTGTGGAATAGTGGGCAACTGATGATTTACCTTGTTTCAAGGTGCGGATTTTGCAGTTAGCTGTGGCGGCTTGCTGGGGGTTTGCATACATGATGGAGAAATGGGCCAGGAACCCGGGGTAGTCTGACAGGAGCGGGGATGAGGAAAGCAGGAGGGGCGTGGCCCATTTCGCTGCTTGCCCCTTCAACAGACTGATGATAAAGCAAACCTTTGTCTTGTCATTTGGGAAGTCATGGTCTTTCAACTCAATGTACAGCTTGCACTGGGCAAGAAAGGCTGGAAACTCCTCCACATTCCCACCAAATTTCTCGGGAGGGTTTATAGGACAGCGGGGTGGTGGAATGGCGGCAGCAGTAGCTTGCTGCTGCATGTGCAGGTGGCTAACTACCTGCGTAAGTTGTTGCAGCTGAGTAGCCAAATCTGCCAGCTGAAATGCCTTTCCACCTGCTTCATCCATGGTGGGGGATGAGCATGTGTTTGGAGTGCCAGCAATCTGTCACGGGCTGGGGTGTGGGGCCAAGCAAGCGTGGGATGGTCAGAGCACAGTCCGAGGTCAGAGCCAGCCGAGACCACATAACCAAGTTCAAGGGGTAAGACGAGTGGGGTGGTCAAGAGACACAGTCTGAGGTCAGAGCCAGCCGGGACCAAATAGCCAAGTTCCAGGGATAAGATGAGCGGGGTGGTCGAGAGACAGTTCAGAGTCAGAAGCCGAGCAAGCCGAGAAAACCGGGGAGCCAAGTCCAATTTACCAAACAGTAACGTGGTCAGGAGATCCAAGAGTTGAGGGTCCAGAGTACGAGAGCCGTGAGTCAAGAGTCCGAGAGCCGAGGGTCAGGAGTCTGGGGGTGCAAGGTGCAGAGTAGCAAGGTCAAGATGAGCCGAGGTCGAGGAGCCAGAGGGATCAAACCAAGAACGAGGCATCAGGAACTAGAGTGGTGCAGTGCAGAGCTTCGCGGATGCAACTAGTTGCTGGCACAAGTTTGATGTCTTGCCAGCACAGGCTAAATAGTAATCCCAGCAGCTGGTAATTAGCACGCTCCGAGCACAGCCCGGCTCCCACTAATACTCTGGACTAAACGAACGCCGGGTTCGCATGCATGCTTTGTGTTGCTGGGCTGCCATGTCCTCCCGGTGCTGCTCCCATAAATGAGACACCGGTGGAGGCGAGTCTGGGGGCGTGTCACTCAAGCAGTGATCTGCCCCAGCTGTTGCTGGACTGGGCTCGGAGCTCACTGTATTGTCAGGTGCGGAAGTTTCTGGTGGGAGGAGCTCATCCCTGTTGACACTTAGCTCCTCCACGTCTTCCGAGGGCTCAGGTATGACAGGAGCCATGACAGCCTCCATGCAATTGGGCCCAGCCCAATATTCCATTTTTTTTCTACACTCCCCATTTGCTTGGTTTTTCCCCATTAAATAAATGCACAGAGGAGGAAAAATGCCTTTAAAAATCACAGACCATAGAGATCACAAGGATTCCTAGAGTGTCACATGACATGGCAGCATCACTTCTGGTTTTTCAGCTTGAGACAATATGGTGGTATTGGCCTCTGTACGCAGCATGCTGTCCTACTGATGACTGACTGCGATGTTTGTGTGAAGAATGAATTCTCACCACAACAGCCAACCTAACTTTTGTCTAAGGTTGCCAACTTCCAGGTGGGCCCTGGAAATCTCCTGGAATGACAACTGATCTCCAGACAACAGAAACTGTTCCCCAGGAGATACGGCTGCTTTGGAGGGTGGACTCTATGGCATTTTACTTGGCTGAGGTCCCTCTCCTCACCAGATCTCACCCTTTCCAGGTTTCACACCCACATCTCCAGGAAGTTCCTAATGTGGAGCTGGCAACCCTAGCAGGTCCAAGTTTGTGGGTGGTCTTGACAGGACAGAGACCAATACTCCTACAGGTTTCCATAGCAGCTGCCAGGGGGAATAATCTTAAACAGGTTTACATGGAAGTAAGATAGATAAACATATGGAGCAGAAGTCCATCAGTGGCTATTAGCCACAGGGTATAGATGGGAATTCTAAGTCTGGGACAGGCGATGCACTCTATTCTTGGTGCTGGAGGGGGCAGCAGTGGGAGGGCTTCTAGTGTCCTGGCCCCACTGCTGAACCTCCTGATGGCACCTGGTATATTTTGGCCGCTGTGTGACAGAGTGTTGGACTAGATGGGCCATTGGCCTGATTCAACATTGGGGAAATGCACCACGACCACTGGCTCCTCCCCAGCACTATCTACCAGCCTATCTAAAACATGCGTAATGTCCGCTACCTTTGCACCAGGCAGGCAAGTCACCATACGGTCAGTACACGGGTTCACCACCCAGCTGTCTACCTGCCTAAGTGTCAGTAATGGTTCTGTATTGTTTCACACTGTGTCCATTGTGCTGTGTTCCCTATCTCGTCCCTGCTTCTGCGCTTGCATAGGTATGCTAGCAGTAACGTAGGAGCTTCTTCCCTGCCGCTCGGTCTTATCATGGTGGCCTTGAGTGCAGGCTTTGGGCTATTCTTCTTTGTATGAGAATTTTCCATTCCTGTGAAGACAAGGGGAGGAGGGAGCCATCTCCTGCCCATTAAGTAATTCTCCCGCCGGGAGTTTCCCGCATGCGTGCTTGCAGGTCATTTGCTAGTCGCAATTTTGCATCACACTATAACCATGTTTGAGCCGCTTGTATCGCCATTCCTGACAATAACCTCTACACTGTGGGTTTTAGCACTGTATTCCAATAAAGCCCTTCTTACTCCTAAGAATGCTTGGATCTGCTTGCTTTTGAACCTGACAGAAATTGTCAGGAATCAACTATCGTGTTCCATCCGGCCTACGAATCTCCTAGCCAGGATGAGTGGCCCCGGAGGAGCGCCAGTGACGGTCCCGATAACCACCACGCCAGTGACTACAGTTCCAGTGACTACTGTTCCAGTGACTACGGCTCCTGTGACCACCGTGCCGGTGACGATTGTACCAGTAACGATGGTTCCAGTGACTACAGCATTGGTCCCGTACTGTCCAGCGGGACCAGTTACCCCACCAGTGACCAGTACGTTGGGAGCGTTGTGCACCCTCCCAATCTACAGTCCGGCGGGACCGATCCCAAGCCATGGAGGGGCGATACCCCGAACCTATTACCAGCCGGGCCCAATTCCGTGGGACAAGTGGGTCACTCAACGGAAGCCCCGAGAATGGACTAGGAATTTATTGGACACTACCCAGACAACCTGGTCCCTACCGGGAAGCCAGAGCCGGGATAGCTTGATGGATCCCCGCGGAAGCTTTGGTCTACCCCAGGGACGTACTCCATGCGGGCCAGTGAGGCCCAGTCCTAGTAAGGATGTGGATACACAGATGGATACTATTGAGGATGATACCCGAAGATTGATGCGGGGCATGGGCAAGCGGATGCAATCCCTGCTGGGGATGATGGACCAGGCGATTCATATGCATTGTTGACCCAGCCTGGACCTGCCCCGGGTCCTGGCCAACTGCCGCCACCCGGATGCCCTCCTCCCGGTCAGCCGATTCCCGGGCAACCAGTACCAGGAGGACCCATTCTGGGGCAACCACCCCCTGATTAACCCATTCCCGGACAGCCGGTTCTGGGCGGACATCTTCCAGGGGGACCAATCCCTGGGCAGCCAGTTCCTGGTCAGCCTCCGCCGGTTCCCCCGCCTCCAGTCCCAGCGCCAGCATCCCAGCCACTGCCTGCTCCTGCACCAGCTCCGGGACCGGGGATGGTGCCCATCCCACCAATGATTCGCCCCAGAGATATGCTGGAGATCATGTTTGACGGGGATCCCGAGAGCGTCTCCTTCTTCATCCTGCAAGTCGGGAAGTTTGTGCAGCGGTGGGGCCAACAAGTGGAGTTTATTGCATCTCGGTTCCGGGGTATTGCAACCAGCTGGTATGTAGCCTTGCACGACCTGGAGGCGGTGGAGCTAGGGAATGTAGATGACTTCATGTGGGCCTTGAGAAACCGCTTTGAAGACCCGGCAGCTGCCCCGAAGGTGGAAGCCTTTCTTCGCACCTTCAAGCAAGGGAGGCTTGCCGTGAGGGAGTATTCCAGAGAGTTCCAAAAACATGCTGTGAAGATCAGAGATTGGACAGACCCTGTCTTGGTCCAGCAGTATCGGATGGGATTGGCAGTGGACGTTCGCAATAATGTCCTCAGCTCAAAGGAGTCGCGTATCCTTCAAGGCTGGATGGAAGAAGCGGAGCGGGCCAAAAGCTGACTTCGCATCATGAAACTGGATATGTCCCTAGGGAATAACCGCCCGGCCACTGCCACGACCCAGATAAAGGGCAAACCAACTACCACCCAGAGTGGGATCCGAGACCAATGCATGAGACAAGGGCTGTGCCTCAGATGTGGGGAGAAAGGGCACTTCGCCGCCTCCTGCCCTAAGGAGGACCTCAGCCGGGTCCTACCACGAGAGGAAGAGAGGCGGCACCCGGTGCCCCACCGAGAAGGGGTACCGCCAAACTGCATAATCCCAAGGCTCTCTTCGCCAACCAAGAGCCCATGGATCCACCATTTCTGGAAGAGGAAGAGACTGAGATGCAGGGAAACGAGCCGGTCCTGTTGTAAGTGGCGCAGCTCAACAGGACCCAACCCCCGAAGCGCCAAAAATGGTGAGCAATTATCCCTCTCTCTTCTTTGTGACTGTGATCATAATGAACCTGGCCATGATGACCCACATCCGGGTCCGAGGCCTCATTGACTCTGGGTGCGGGAGGGACTTGATAAACCCCTCTTTAGTTACGGGACTAGAAGCAGCGGTTACCAGATTGAAAGAGCCCATCACGTTTACCCAGATGGATGGGTCACCGATGAAGGAGCCCTGTCGGTTCGAGACTGTGCCCTTACGCATGGGGGCGGGGGAGCACTGGGAGCTTCGCTCATTTGTCATAGCCCCGCAAGCCAAGTTCCCGTTGGTCCTGGGAAGCCCCTGGTTACATGGACATGATCTATACATTTTATGGGAGGACGGGGTAGTACGCTTCATCTCCCCAAAGTGTACCGAACACAAATGGGATCCGGACTGGGGAACCCCTCCCGATAATGAACCCCCATGGGCCTGCTTGGTGGCGGAAGAAATTAATCGCATCCCATCTGAGTACAGGGACTTGGCCCGGGTTTTCGAGGAGGAGGAGGCGGATGAGCTGCCCCCCACCGCAACTCGGACTGTACTATAGAGATCCTTCCTGGGAAGAAACTGCCAAGGGGAAAGATATATGCTATGAGCCCCATGGAGAAGGAGGAATTACGTAGATTCATTGATAAAAACCTGGCCCGAGGTTTTATCTGACCAGCCTCGTCCCCCTTCGCAGCCCCAGTGCTATTTTGCAAAAAGAAGGATGGGAGACTAAGACTTTGCACAGATTATCGAGGCCTTAATGCAGTCTCCGCTACCAATGCATACTCTATGCCACTCATCAAAGACTTGCTTGCGGAAGTGGCCAAAGGAAAGATCTTTTCCAAGTTGGATTTGCAGGATGCCTATTTCAGAGTGCTCATTAAGCAGGGCAATGAGCATAAGACGGCTTTCAATACTCCACTGGGACAATTCGAGTACCGTGTTATGCCCTTCGGATTACAGGGGGCCCCAGGGGTATTTATGAACTTGATAAATGAGGTGCTGCACCCCTTGTTGTTCAAGGGGGTGGTTGTTTACTTGGATGATATCTTGGTGTACTCCCCAGACCTGGAAATTCACACTGCATTCCTCCAAGAGGTCCTTACTCGGTTGTTAAAGCACAAACTATTTGTAAAGCTCTCAAAGTGTGAGTTTCACCAGACACGCATTGATTTCCTGGGCTACCGCATCTCCCCGGATGGGCTAGAGATGGATCCCAAGAAGGTCCATGATGTATTAATGTGGGAACCCCCCAAAACCAGATGAAAGCTCCAAAGTTTCCTAGGTTTTGCTAATTTCTACCGCCAATTCCTACCCCACTTTGCCCAGGTTGCACTCCCACTCACGGACCTTCTAAAGACTAAGGGGAGGGGGGCTAAGGCTTCCCAACCAGGGGCTCGCCTAGATTGGACCCCTCTTTGTCAACAAGCCTTTGACCAACTCAAGCAATTGTTCACAACTGAACCGGTGCTTGCGCACCCTGATGAGACAAAGAAATTTATTGTCCAAGTTGACGCATCAGACAATGCGATGGGGGAGCGATCCTCCAAGAGGATGCACAAGGGCACCTCCACCCACTGGCCTATGTATCTCGGAAGTTTAATGAGACCGAAAGGTTCTGGTCCATTTGGGACAAGTAGGCAGCCTCCATCCGATTAGCACTAGCTACGTGGCATCATTGGCTTGAAGGAGCATGAGTTCCTTTTGAGATTTGGTCTGACCATAAGAATCTCGAGGTACTACGAAAATCCCGGGTCCTCAATGCCAAACAATTCAGATGGGCTGAGTTCTTTTCTAAATTCCAGTTCACTCTGCACCATTTTCCGGGTAAATCTAACCACTTAGCCGATGCCCTTTCTCGCCTACCCCAACATGCTAGCGAGAAACTAGAGGTACGGGAATCGTTCACTCCAACCCAACTAACTGGGGCGGTAGTAACTCGCAAACAAAGTAAAAAAACTTCGATTCCCCACCCCTCCCCTGAGCCCTGGGAGAAACGATTTGCCCAAGCCATCACTGAACAAGAAAAGGAACTGTTACAAGCCCAGAGTGACATGGTGCAGAAATCTAATGATTGTTGGTATAAAGGAAACAAACTTTTTGTGCCTGAAAGTGTCCGGTTGGAAATATTACAATCAATCCATGACCTGAAACCAGCCGGACATTTCGGCTATGTGAAGTCGTTGCACCTCTTACAGTGCAGCTTTTGGTGGCCCCATTTAAAGAAGGACTTGTCAATGTACATAAAATCCTGGGGGGCGTGGCTTGGATGTGACTTGAGATGGCTGCTTGAAGTCCGAGCTCTGTTCCCTCGCCACCCTAAACACGCCAAAAATAATACCACAGCACTAAAAATCACCTAAATAGCTCTTGAACCTGTAGCTCATGTCCCAGAGACAGAACAAATCCGATTCCAAGCAACTTACTGACTATTTTAAGCTGATTCCAGCAGCATTGGGCGGGCCTTCATCTGATCGAGAAGTATCTAAAATGGCTGACGTTACTTCAGGTAAGCCTGATTCAGACACTGAATTTGACTTTAACTCTAACAACATCTTGAAGGCAATGAGCAATATGGAGATGCGCCTCAGAGACAGCATGAAACAAATATTTGACCCCATTCAAGCACAACTAAATGATATTAAACAAGCTCTTCATGAAGTAGATGACAAGGCTAGCCACGCTTTAGCAATAAGCAATAATGTCTCTGAAGAACTTGAAATACGGGCTGAGGAAATGCTGACTAAAAAGAGAGTATTGGCCCTTGAAATGGAGACCTGAAATTTTAACCTCAAATTTAGAGGTTTTCCTGAAGGCGTGGAAGAAAATAATGAAGTCCAAGTTTTTATAGCTAGATGGCTAGTATCTGTGTTGGAACTGGAGGACAATTTAGCCCCGACAATCTTGAAAGCCCACAGGCTGGGTCGGAAAACTAATGACTTGAAACGAGGGCCGAGAAACATTTTAACATCCTTTTTGGATGGTAGAACCAAGAAGAGGATTTTGACTGAAGCTAGAACAAGAGGACACCTTCAGTACTTAGAGCACAAGATTGAAGTGTTCCCTGACCTTCCTTCTGAGGCAATCAATCTACGCAGAGCCTTATAGCCCATAACATCCCAACTTCAACAAGCCAATATACGTTACCGATGGATAGCTGCAACACAGCTTCAGGTGTGGCACAAAGGCACACTCCTATCTGCAACAGATCTTACCTCAGGCTACACCTTATTGGACGCTCTGGGGCTCTACAATCAAGATATGGAAGTGGACAAGAAAGCACTGAAAAGAAGACTTGATTTTCATCTGACACCACCTAAGGATTTTAAGAAGCCTTCGAAGACTTAAATATATGTATCTACATATGTATTTTTATTATAATTTTCCAATTTGAAATTATAACAAATCTGTTGTGGTAAGCCTTTATAGAAATGGCTAAAGTTTATATTGATGGGTTTAAACTGTTGAAATAATTCAGAAACTAATACTTTCTATTGGTGTGTTTGGGGCGGGGGGAGGGGCTTTGGGTTTTGTTTTGTTTTTATTTTAGATCTTTCCACGCTAGATCCCCTCTGTTCAGCTTAACATATAAATTTCTATAGTTATATTTAGTATATCTGACCTTGTATAAAAGCAAGGGATTTCTTGCTCTCTTTCCCAAGCGGTATTGGGATAAGAGTTGAAGGTTTTGTTCTTGTTTATTTTGTTTCTTTTGTTCCTTCTTTTAATATTATATATATACATACTTGTGCTTTTTTTTTTACAAGTGTGTAATAAGATTGTTATTTTGTCTAGGGTTACTCTACAGTTGTGAAAGGGAAAAGGTGGGGTGGGAGGTTAAAAGTTACTCTTTAGTACAAAGTTTTTTAGGACTGCAATCCATTTCGTTTTCATCTACTGTTTAAAAAACAAACAAACAAACAAACAACAAAAATAAATAAAAACAAACAACAAAAATGTTAAGCTTAGTTAGTAGAACTTGAAGCAATTTCTTAATACAGTTGGCTTTCATATCTGCTTTATTTGTGTAGTACCAGTTAAATTACTCAACCTACAATTTTATAACGTCTGGTGTAAAAAGCTATCATTCCAGTGGAATATTAAGATATTATTATTATATTCCCATTTTTTTCCTACGCTTCCTTTTCTTTGGATATTGGTCTTGGGGTTAGTAGACTACCAAAATGAATAACAATGACAAACAATAATGTCAGGGGATTGAGCAATCCAGTTCGGCGTAAAAGAATTCTGACCCAAATCAACAGAGAACATCCAAATATTGTTTTCTTACAGGAAACGCATATCTCTTCCAACTCTACAACTCTACTAAACCCAGGTAAATACAGACAACAATTTCATGCACACGGCTCAACAAAAGCGAGGGGTGTAGCAATTCTTATTTCAAATACCACTAACTTCTCATTTATAAAATACAAAAAGGATCCTTTGGGCAGATACTTGTTCGTGATTGGGAAGATAAATGAAATGCTTTTTACATTAGTTGCACTGTATGTTCCTAACTCAAACCAAATTTCCTACATGACCTCCATTTTAAATGATCTAATGTCTTTTGGAGAAGGCGAAATAATTATTGGAGGAGACCTGAACTATATCATTAATTACTCTTTAGACAAATCTGGCATGCAACTTAAGCAAAATAATCAACTTAAAAGTAAACAGTCTGCTTTAGCTCCACTTTTAGAGAAATATTCATTTGTTGATGTGTGGGGGACTTTTCATAAAGGTGAGAAGGACTACACATATTATTCCCACATTCATAACACCTACACCCGTATTGATTACATTTTAGTTTCTACTCTGCTACTGAGTAAAGTACAAGCATCACACATAGGCCCTCTAATGTGGTCAGACCACAACTGGGTAGATGACAATACTTCAGGGCTGACAGCTCCAACGATGGTTTGGGACGCACTTAAACCCGTTTTGCATGGCCATCTCATCTCCAAGTCAGCTTATCTAAGAAAACAAAAAGAAGAGAGAAGATTACAGTTGACCCAAGAAATAGCTTTACTGGAAGCACAGCATAAACAAACTTGTAATAAAAAGATTTATAAAAAACTATTATCCTCAAGAAGAGAATTAGAAACATTAGATTCAATCCAAATACAAAGAAACTTACTTTTTTTTAAGCAAAAATCATGGCAAAACACAGCTCAAGCTCTAAAATTTTTGTCATATCGAATACGACAAAAAAGAATTTCCAGTACTATAACTTCAGTACAAAATAAATCTGGACGATTATTATATACAGCAAAGGAAATATCTAACAACTTTTTAGACTATTACAAAATTCTTTATGATGCCAAAAATATTAACATAGATTTCATAAAGAATTACCTAGAACTAAATTATAACTCCTTGAAGATTTCTTCCGAACATAAACAACTTATGGAAAATTTGATTCTGGAAGAAGAAGTTGAAAAAGCAATCAAACGCTTAAAAATTAATAAAGCTCCAGGGCCAGATGGATACATATCCGAGTTTTATAAAAAATTTGCAAAGATCTTAATAAAGCCATTAACGGATGCCTGTAACTATATCATTCAAAAAGGTGTGCTTCCTCCATCCTGGAAACAAGCAAATATTATAGTACTACCCAAGCCTGGTAAAGATCTATCACTTGTCACTTCTTATAGGCCTATTTCTTTATTAAATGTTGATTTTAAGATTTTCACTTCAATAATAGCGTCCAGACTACAATCTTTTGTAACCAGCTACATACCCCAAGATCAAATGGGATTCATGCCTTCACGTGATTTAGTAGATGGTACTTACAAGTTGATCAGCCTGCTTCACTATTGTAAGTGGAAACACCAAAAAGCAGTGTTTATTGGTCTTGATATAGAAAAGGCCTTTGATTCTGTTGATTTTAATTATTTGAAGCAGGTGCTGTGTTATCTAGGTTTTGGAGAGAATTTTTGTAGGATAATTGATTCATTATACTATCAACCCATGGCTCAACTTAAAATAAATGGTACATACTCTGAACAATTTATGTTAAAATGTGGCACGAGACAAGGGTGCCCACTCTCTCCGATTTTATTTGCATTAGTTATGGAACCACTTGCAACAAAAATTAGAACACACCCTGATATCCATGGTATTTGTATGCATAAGCGTGAATTTAAGATTTCTTTGTTTGCTGATGATATTATGTTATCCCTTACTAATCCTTTGACTTCCCTTCCTAATCTTCAAAATGCGCTGTCTGACTTTAGTTTAGTGTCTGGGCTGAAGGTTAATGCAACAAAATCTTATGTTTTTCCTGTTCATATAAACTCGACTTTGGAAGAAGTGCTTAGGAAAATTATACCTTATAAATGGACCACTAATACAATGAAATATCTAGGACTTAAAATTCCTTTGGATCTTCAACATTATCAAAAACATAATCATGATTCTCTCTTTACAAGTATTCAAAAACAATTGGAAAGTTGGCACAGACTTGTACTATCCTGGCATGATAGATTGAATATAATAAAAACGTATGTCCTCCCGAAAATCCTTTTTTTATTTCGGGCTTTGCCAATTAATCTTTCCACAAATCAATTGAATAAATGGCAACGGATGCTATTTCGTTTTTTGGGGGCTTACAGAAGACATAGAGTTAGCTCAGTGACTCTTTGTAGACACCTAAGAATGGGAGGTCTTGGATTTCCAGATCTCGTGAAATACTATCAGGCTAGTCACTTGGCCAATATAGTGAAAATGTTACATAATACGCAAAATACAGACTGGATTTATATTCAACAACAATATACTCACCCTTATAATATTCAAGATACTATATGGCAAACTGCCTCAGAACAATCCAAGGATGTTATAGTTTTTTTCTTAAAGTTTTCTTGAATACCTGGGAAAACAAGAGGAAACTGCTGTTACCTAAAATATCTAGATTCCAATCTCTTTTTAACAAAAAAAATACTGTTATCATCAAATATCTCGAATACTTTAAAACAATGGAGAACTACTGCTTTTGATAAAATACAAGATATTACTCAAAATAATAAATTTATGGAAAAATCTTTAATGGAAGAAAAACTTGGGACACAGATTCAATGGTTTCAATATTTACAGCTTCAGCATCTAGCCTCACAAATCCATATTGCTGATCTAATGAATCAACCTCTGACTACTTTTGAGAAAATATACAAGAAAGCGGAATCCTCAAATGTACACTTACTTGCTAATATGTACTCTATACTTCTTTCTCTAGAAAAAGGTAAAATACTTACCTATCAAAGTAAATGGCAATCTCTGACGAGTTTGCCTCTGGATGAGGCATTTTGAGACAAGTCTTAATGACAGGCAAACAATGACCCTTTCACACCCCAACTCCAGCAGCCAGGAGTCTACTATTCAGTTTCACCCAGGCACTTAATTTCAGGCAAACAATGACCCTTTCACACCCCAACTCCAGCAGCCAGGAGTCTGTTACAACTAACCCACACACTCCCAAATACAGTCCCCTACACAGTACCTTCTCAGCTAAAGCACCTCAGCTGAAAGTAAATAAATAAAAATACCACTCACCCCTCTGGCAGCTCAAACACCTTGCTCCTTCTCAGAGATCGATTTAAATAGAAATCTGCCTTGTAAATGTGAATTGACTTCCACTGAAAATAATCATCTCACTAAAATATTATTCATTTTTTCACTTGCTAATACAGATATAGTTTCATAAAGAGCTGCCTCCTGTTAATATACTTCTTCCTAACATATTCCAGAAAGCATTAACAAACTACTTTCCCCCCTTTTCCCCCCTTAAGTGATAGCTTGATTTAGGGGCTACAGCCCCCAATTCAGATTCTGAGTCCTTTGAGGAAGATCCAGTCTCTCCTTCTTCTTCACTCTCCTTGGTGACATCCGGAGTACCTTCTCCCTCTCCTGGTGGACGTCCATGTTGATGCAAAAATTCACAAGCCTTATCCGTTGACTCAATCCTTTCTTTCCTGTTTGCATACCGAAAGATTAGTCCCTCGGGAACCAATCATCTGTACACGACCTTCTGGGTTTGTAGAAATATCACCAAGTCTCTGTATTTCCTCCTCTTTCATCTTATCTCAAATGGAATGTCCTTCATAACTTTAATTTCCTTGTCTCTCCACTTAAAGGTAATCCCATTAATCACTTTCAAGAGTTGATCTTTTGTTCTTCTTTGGGAGAACCTAATAGTAATTTCCCCTGGCAGATTATTATTTCGAATATATTCTGAATACGATCGAAAAACCATATCTATTTGAAATTGGTCCGATGTCATATCTGCCAAAGGGGCCAACAAGTCACCAACAATTTGATATAGATTCTCCCCTTTCTCCTCTTTAATTCCTTGAAGTCTCAAGATGTAGCTTGCCTTTTCCATTTGCAGCTGTAGTACATGAGACTCTTCGATTTGGCACTTTTTATCAAGTGCCTTTAGCTTTTTATCCATTTTTTTCAAATTGGAACCAATCTCTTTAAGTTCCTGCTCCACTTTTTCGATTTTCTTTGTATTGGCTGCCGTATGTGCTTGTTGATCATCAAGCTTATTATCTATAGCTGTGATTTTCTCCAGTAGAGGGCGAAGTGCCTCCTCCAGCAACCTTTGGAGTTCCGCAGTTTGGTCCTGTCTAGGCACCGGACTTAGAGGGCTGGAGTTTCCGGAAGAAGGTTTAACTTTCAGTATTTTGTCTCTCGCATCTTTTGACGGTTCCATGTTTGGGGATTGTTTACAGTTAGCAAAAGTTCATCAAAGTCTCTGGAAGTTCTTAATCATGCCGGTAAGCTCATGCAAACTCTTTACTTCACTTCCACCGCTCTTTCCTTGCTGTCCCCCCCTTCTCCAGATTTTTTAAAGATCATTTGCAAGCATTCCTTATCAGGGGGACATTCCCTCCCCCCCTCATTTTCGCTAGGGGGGACGCAACTGCGCGGGTGCTTCTTGCTTAAACTTGACTCACACTTTCAGTGGTTGTCTCTCTGCATTCATACCTGCTGGATCACCATGCGCTTGCTCCAGGGATCTTGTTCCCTTTCAGGATGCTCTATGACGGGCCCGTTGGGGCAAGGAGGAGCCCCCCTTCTCCGGCTGAGTGCACCGGGGGGGCCCTCTAGTGCCCCTTGGCTGGGAATCCCGCCCTGGGACTCCTGGGGTAATGCGGTCGTACGCGCCCCCACCCAGCCATAGACGCTGGCAGACTTCTCTTGGAGCCCTGGGAGAAGATGACTGCCATGGTGATCACCAAGACCGGAAATCCAATTCGGCAAGAGTCTTTTAAAGGGAAGAATGGTTGAGGTATTTCCCGTTCTAATAAGAAAGTTCCAGAGATATTCTGACTGTGGATGTCTGAAGGGTAAGAGTCAAACATCACACAGCAAATACTGCATAGCTAACAGTATGTGCTAGGATTTTGAAAAAAACAGGAAAAAATTAAACAAGTGCACCTCAAAATAAAATACAGTTATTTCAAACAGAGAACCAAAGATTTACAATGGCTTTTGAGAAATAAAGGTGAGCCTGTTCATGCTCAAAACACTTCCATGTATGAAAGAAGGGCTCCTGCCTGCCCCCAGCCATTTGCCCATGCTGAAACAGTGCTAAAGAGGAGTTATTTCCCAGATTTTACTGTTTCACATGAACAGAACACACACAGCAGCTGCTGGGAACACCAGCTCTTTAAAAACAAGAATATCTGGCCCTCATTTTATTCAAGGAAAATTTGTATAGTTTTCACTGGATCTATCAAGCAATGCTCCCTCTAAGCTGTGGAGTCTTGTGAGTAAAAATTCTACTTTGTGAGTTACTGGCATTAAAGTTGTGAGTGAGCAATTTGGCTACTATATAAATTAGTTTGCTCTGGAGCCATCCTTCCTGAGCTAAGACAAAACTATGTGAGCCAGAGGCTAAAAAACTGTGAGCTAGCTCACACTAACTCAGCTTAGAGGGAACACTGGTTATGATTATAAATTTATAATAGTTTTCCATGTGTGTGTGTATAAGCCCATCCCATTCACAATGGCTCGGTGATTTCTGCAGCCCTGTTTCATTTGCCAGCAAGAAATTCTTACTTCTCTGGGCACCCAAGCAAAAGATTCTTTTTGGTGAAGAATGTCCTCTTTTTTCACTTGCAAAATCTGGTCACCCTATACAGTCACCTACCTTCCTGATCTCCCCCGCCCAGGCTCCACATCCAACCATCTGCCTGCTCTTTGCTTCACCATAGCTAGTCAATCCCACCAGCTTCTCCCCCCCCATCAGCTTTCCTTCCTCCTGTCTCTTCTCCCAATTCCTGCTTCTACTTACCCCTTTTCACATTGGGAGCCATTTGGGATTGCTCTAGCAACGCTAATGCTACCTGAACTTGTTTTTCCCAATGACATTAGCACATGCACAGACATCACAATTACTGTTATGGGGGGCTAGAGTCGAGTTCAGTAGCCCCATAGAGTCCAACAAGATATCTGACAATGGGAGCTTTGACTCTTGAAAGCTTATATCACAAAATCTTGTTGGTCTCTAAAGTCCTACTGGACTTGAATCTAGTTCTTCTAGTGCAGACCAGCATGGTTACTCTCCTGAAAATGTTATGGGGGCCTCAAAATCTTTAAAATATGTTTTGCATTTTCCTGGGTTTTCCTATATCTATAGAATCTATGTCTTAGCCTTGTGTGCCCCGACACCCATGGAATTTTTGATCCACATGGGTGGGGCATACTTGACTATTACATACAGTGACATACCAAGAGTGGGGTGGCAGTACACTCTGCCCTGGGTGTAGCTTGGGGAAGGCCCTTGAAGGAAGGCCTTTGAAGCCAGTGTCATGCAGCGTCCAGCTGAACGTCTTTTTTTTAAAAAAAATGCAGTTCTGGTCGCAGCCACTAGGGTGCAAGGAAGTCTAAGGCTGTGATCATACACACAATTAGACGCAAAATAGGTGTGAATGCCAAGCGGAACTAAAGGGTGCAATCAGACAACGACATCTGGGAAGTGCCCTGCAGCCATTGGCAACCCATTCTCCTCTGCTGCAGAAGCGAAGTTAAAAGATGCCACGGGAAATCCAGTAGTTAACAGGTTGCGACGGGCCACGGATGTATTCATCGATCCCTCGGATAAGTGCATGGGGAAAAAATGGCACAACCCCCCCGACTCACCAGCAGTTGCATCTGATCATGCACTGACGGACTGCACCTGCAGCTTCAAACGGGTGTGTGATCGTACAACTGCGGGTCAAATTCCTCTGGGGGAAATAGCCTTGCTTCCCCCCCCATTTTTTCTGGCGTGTGTGACCGCAACCTAAGCATAGCAGAAGCACTCTAGGATTGGCAAGACTTCCCTTTCTCCAAGACTGAAGCAAACTTGCTTAACAGATCGTGCAACCAAGCTAGCACACTGATAGCTACTACAGTAATTGCCAGCCTGCAGGTCATTTTCTCCAATAGACTAGCCTTTCTCTCTTCTTTTCCTTGCACCCAACTCAGCCAGATCTTGCAAAGCAGTAGTTAGGGTGTTGCAGCAAGATAAAACAACCTTTCCCTCCCTTAATTTCACTCCCTCTTTTCCACACCTTTTTCATTCATTTCTGTCTCCCTTCACCTAATGTTATCATGTCTATATGCGCCCCCTTGCCCAGATTGCCCGGAGGTATGGGCTGGGGTGTCATCAATATGCGGATGACACCCAGCTCTATCTGATGTTGGGCGGCCGGTCAGACTCCAACCCTGGCGAAGATGGAGGTCCTGTGCTTGGGTCCGGTCAGGGCTGGAGTGCCTGCTTCTGACCTTTGACGGGGCCCCTTTGGTGCCAGCGCCGGAGGTTAGAAGTTTGGGAGTGCTCCTGGAACCCACCTTAACTATGGAGGCCCAGGTGGCAGCCACTGCCAAATCAGCTTTTTACCATCTTCGGCTGATTCAGCAGTTGGTTCCTTTCCTCGACCACGATGACCTAGCTATAGTGATCCATGCAATGGTCACCTCGAGGCTAGACTACTGTAACACTCTCTACATGGAGCTGCCTTCGGCCAGGCTGTTGGTGGGCCTCCCTAGACAGGAGCACATCCGGCCTGTGCTGAAAGCGCTGCACTGGCTGCCTATAGCATACCAGATTCGCTTCTAAGTGCTGGTTCTTACATTTAAAGCTCTATATGGCCAGGGTCTGACATACCTGAGGAACTGCCTTTCCCCACATATGCCCCAAAGAGCACTTCGGTCAGGGACACAACACCGCCTGGTAACCCAGGCCCTAGGGAGGCCAGGCTTACTGCAACCAGGGCCAGGTCCTTTTTAGTAGTGGCTCCTACCTGGTGGAATGAGCTCCCGGA
Source organism: Gekko gecko (assembly GCA_029375565.1). Classification (NCBI taxonomy): domain Eukaryota; kingdom Metazoa; phylum Chordata; class Lepidosauria; order Squamata; family Gekkonidae; genus Gekko; species Gekko gecko. The sequence continues at coordinate 206,666,515 of JAPDNY010000005.1, read as the reverse complement.
GGAGATCAGGGCCCTGTGGGACTGTAGTGTATTCATCTCAAAACATGTGCTCCGGCCGGCCATGTGCTTGGCCCAGTTTCAGCAGGTCCGACATGCGGCTGGGCGAAGTGCTTGAGCTTCGCTCCAGAGGACAATGGACAGTAGGATCCTAGCTCCCTCCCAAACAGGGAGCAGGAATCATAGGAGATAACTCAATCAATGTAAATAATCCAGTCATGGGGTGTTGTGTGGGTTCCTTTGGGAATAAAAGCCGGCCTGTGAGCTGGCTTCACTTGTCTTGTTCTTGAACTAATAAAGTATGTGAGAGCTGAAATCACTTGTCAGTCTCAGTACTTTTCACTGGCAACGAGGATGGGATTCTAACGCCCTCCATGAACAACGACCACAAGGAAGAACATTGCATCGAGGACCGCACTCACCGCACTGCTCCTGAGCATCGCATCGCTGACCCCGAGAGCAGCACCGCACTGCTCACTGCAACCGCAGCTGCTCCTGAGCAGCGCACCGCTGACTCTGAGAGCAGTGCCACCCACTCACCGCTTCTACAACCGCCGCCACCTTTGCAACTGCTTTGGCAGCCACCTCCACATGGAACAATGGCAGCTCCCCAAGGTAACATACAGGCCTTCGATATTTCCCGGCTCCAGCAATGGGACACCTGGCTGGAGAGCTTGGAAAACCACTTTGCCTACCACGATGTTGTGGAAGCCGGGGGGGGAAAGTCCTTGTTCCTCAGCTCCTGCGGCATGGACACCTTCCTGCTCCTGAAGGATCTCATCAATCTAAAGACAACCAAAGATGAGACTTATGAGGTATTGGTGAAGGCCCTCTCTGATCACTTTTCACCTAAGCCTACCAAGTTTGTGCAGCACTTGGACTTCTTCGCTCGAGTCCAGGCCTGGACGAGACGACATCAGACTTCCTGGCCAGCCTCCAGCGGGCAGCCACCAGGCACGCTTCCCCAAGCCTTACTGACACTGTGCTGAATCAATTCCTTGTGGGCCTCCGTGAACCCAAGCTACAGCGGAAATTGGCCAGCAAAAATTACCTTGACCTCAACGAGGCCATCCGGGAGGCTGCCGCCTACGAAAAGGCACACCAAGACCGCCCCAGCAAGGCAGTCCACCACACACGAGCAACTCGTGGCTCCGACGTCTCTGAAGATGAGGAAGTACTCCAGGTAAACTGACGGGCGTCCCAACACACTCAATGGGCCCAAGGAGTGTCTGCATCCAAAGCCATGCACCCCGCAGCCTGCGCTAGCTGCGGTGATGCTCATGAGCAACGGACCTGCCGGTTCTGCACCGCCATCTGCCGGACATGCAACAAGGCGGGGCACATCGTGAAGGTTTGCCGCTCCAAGGGACAGTGGTCGATGCTCACGGCACAGCTCAATGCAGAGGATCTTCACACCGTTTTGGCCCACCAACAACAAACATTATGTAACTTGCCCCCTGATGGCCCGGACAAGGTGCATGTGACTATACGGATTGAGGGATCCCCCTGTCAGATGGAAATTGACTCTGGCTCATCTTTTTCTATCATCTCGGTTGAGAATCTCTGTTCCCTATGCCCGAAGGGGGGACCCTGGTTGCACAAGCCACAGGGTCTCATGTTACGGGACTTTAATAAGAATCCTGCGGCAGTCCATGGCTGGTGCAAGTTCTGGGTCCAGTTCAAAGGGTTCTCGGGACTGCTGAACCTGTTGGTGGTGGAAGGGCACCTTACTAGCTTGTTGGGGCTATCGTGGTTCAAGCCCCTGGGCCTCTAGATAACAGGACTTAACCAGATCCAGACAACTGATTTTGAGACTGTTTGCCAAGAATTCCCCAAGGAGTTTGATGGGACTCTGGGGAGGTGCACTGAGGCCCTAATTTCTCTGGATCTTGATCCGGCCGTACACCCCATTCGCATCAAGGCACGGGTCCCTCCCATTGCCATGCGAGCTAAAATAGAGGCTGAACTTGATCGCCATGTCACACAAGGGGTGCTGGAGCCAGTTGTGTCTGCGCGCTGGGAGACTCCCATTGTCACGCTGGTTAAACCGAACGGTGACGTATGGATCTGTGCTGATTACAAGTGCACCCTGAACAAGGCCTTGCAGGACCATGCTTATCCGGTCCCGGTGGTGAGCCACGTCCTTGCCTCGCTGGTGGGGGCCAAGGCCTTCGGTAAGCTTGATCTGGCTCAAGCATACCAGCAGTTACCTGAGGATTCCGCTGCTGCTGAGGCCCAAATGATCGCTACACATAAAGGGGCATTCTGGGTCACATGGCTACAGTTTGTGGTTTGTGTGGCTCCCAGGATTTTTCAGTCTTTCATGGACTCTCTCTTAAAAGGCATCCCGGGAGTACAACCTTTTCTAGATGACGCGATCGTTGCGGCGCTGGACCCTGCCTCCTTCGCAGACCGACTCCAACAGGTTCTTCAGAGGTTTGACGCTGCTGGCCTCAAAGTGAAGAAGGAAAAATGCCTCCTGGGTGTGCCCCGCATTGAGTTCCTGGGGTTTGCAGTGGACGCCCAGGGGATCCACCCCACAGACGATAAAGTTCGGGCGATTACGCATGCCCCATAGCCCTCATCCAAGGTGGAGCTGCAGGCTTTCTTAGGCCTGCTCAATTTCTATCACGCTTTTCCCCCCCTCAAGGCAGCCGTGGAAGAACCACTCCACCGTCTCCTGGACAAGGACGCGCCTTGGGCCTGGGGACCGATGCACGCAGCGGCGTTCCAGGGCGACAAGGACTTACTAGTTTCTAACTCAGTCTTGCATGACTTTACGGAGACTCTTCCGGTGGTCCTTGCCTGTGACGCTTCTCCCTATGGGGTCAGAGCGGTCTTGGGCCACCGGTTGCCAGACGGCCAGGAAGTCCCGGTCGCATACTACTCAAGGACCTTGTCTTCTGCGGAGCGCAATTATGTGCAGATAGACAAGGCAGCATTGGCGATAGTGGCTGGTGTAAAAAAAAATTACCACTATCTCTACGGCTGGCCTTCAAGATAGTGACTGACCACAAGCCGCTCCTAGGCCTCCTAGCCCCGGACTGCCAGACGCTGCAGATGGTCTCCCCCAGGATCCTCCATTTTCCTGGCAGGGTACTCCTATTCCCTCACCCATTGGCCCGGGAAGGTGATGGGCCATGCGGACACCCTCAGCTGTTTGCCCCTGGCCGTCGCAGACCCTGACCCAATCCTGCGCACACGATTGCCCTCTTGGAATCGCTCTCCCTGCCTCTTGGCCTGGGATACAGTCCCCTGCTGGGTCTTGGACTGGGTGGGGAGGGAGTGGCCAATGGCCAAAGAGGGCCCTGAATTTGCTCCATTTGTAACGAGGAAACATGAACTATCAACGTACAAAGGGTGCTTGATGTGGGGAGGCCGGGTGGTGATTCCGGCTTCGCTCCAGCCGCATGTCTTGGAGGCATTGCACAAGCACCACCCAGGAGTGGTACAGATGAAGGCGTTAGCAAGGAGCTACATCTGGCGGCCAGGCCTCGATCTGGAGGCCAGGCCTCAATCAGGTGTCAGCCCTGCCAGGCCTCGCACCCTGAACCACCATGGGCTCCAGAGAGAGCCTGGGAGTCCTCCCACCGCCCCTGGTCTCGGCTCCACCTGGATTTCGCGGGGCCATTCCAGGGGCAACTCTTTTTCATTCTGGTTGACTCTTACAGCAAATGGCTGGAGGTTGTCCCATTGCCATCCACTTCTTCGAAATCTGCCATCAAGGCCATGTGGCGGATCTTCAGTGCCCAAGGACTGCCAGATACGCTGGTAATGGACAATGGCACCGCATTCACGTCCAGGGAGTTCCAGGACTTCACGGTTTATTACAGAATTCGGCATGTGTGTTCCACTCCGTTCCACCCCGCCACGAATGGACAAGCAGAACAGATGGTCTGGACTGCTAAGGACGCACTACGTTGGCTAGACTCCCCAGACTGGGACTACAAACTGGCCTCCTTTCTTTTCGACCAACACATCACTCTGCACTCCACCACAGGGCGCAGTCCGGTGGAACTTCTCTTGGGTCGCCACCTCATGACGCGCATGGACCGTCTACACCTGAACCAGGCCCCGGAGCATGAGCTGGCCAACGAGGACCAGGAAGCAGCCCGAGGATTCTTCCCAGAAGATCCAGGATATGCTCGGAGCTACACCACAGGACCACCATGGATCCCGATGCTGGTGGTACAGGTTAGGGGGCCCTGATCGTATGAGGTCTCTTGTGAAGATGACACTGTGGTCCACCACCACATCGACCAACTCCATCGCCAGGTGGCGCCCCTAGAACCGGATGACTCTGAGGAGCCAGAAACCCAGGAGACCCAGGGGCAGCAACCCTCCCCGGGGTTCCTCAGCCCGACAGAGACCCCAGCCACTGCACCCAGCAACCCATCTACGGGAGCACCGACCGCTGCAAATGAATCCACGGCAGCAACGCCACTCCCTCCGGCACCGGCAAGCTCCACACCTCGAACACAGGCAGTGGCGTCTTCAACAGCCACCGCCACACGCCACTCTACAAGAGACAGAAAGCCTCCAGCTTACTTAAAATACTTTGTCTGCGGGTGCCTTTTGGACCAAAGGGGAAGGGGTGTAGTGTATTCATCTCAAAACATGTACTCCAGCCGGCCATGTGCTCGGACTGGTTTCAGCAGGTCTGACATGTGGCCAGGCAAAGTGCTTGAGCTTCACTCCAGAGGACAGTAGGATCCTAGCTCCCTCCCAATCAGGGAGCAGGAATCATAGGAGATAACTCAATCAATGTAAATAATCCAATCACGGAGTGTTGTGTGTGTTGGGGTGTGGGTTCCTTTGGGAATAAAAGCCGGCCTGTGAGCTGGCTTCACTTGTCTTGCTCTTGAACTAATAAAGTATGTGAGAGCTGAAATCACTCATCAGTCTCAGTACTTTTCAGGGACCTTTTACGGTTCTGCAGTGCCTGCAAGACGGAGCTGCCAGGCTTTCAAGTAGGAGCTGCCACTACCACTATCTCTACCACTACCATCTTTGGTAGACTTAAGCCCTATGAAGATCAACAATGCCCCACTGTGATCAATATCACTGGGGCCAAGTAACATCGACCAGCAGCCTTTTTGCTATATAAGATACTGGAGAGTCTAATTGTACAATTGATCCCATCTTGGTGAAGTTGTCTGTAACTATTGAGCACTTTAATGTGGATTGTTTTATCCTGTTTTTATATTGGTTTATTCTTTGGCACATGGTGCCATATTGTAAGCCGCCCTGAGCCCATTCGCGGGGAGGGCAGGGTAAAAATGGAAATAATAATAATAATGATGATGATGTGCCCCGCCTTTATTTTCACTCCATGGTCTCAAAACCTTCTCTTCCCTATCCTGTTTGGTGACAGAATATATTTAATAGTAGTATAGTAGAAAACCTTTGTTAATATTATGAACAGAAGGCACTGGGTTTGCTGGGCACTGTACATTGCACTGGTTCTGCTGGGCTTCCAATTCTGCCGCCACCACCCCACTTGGACTGTGATTCTGTGCTTGACATCAGCTGGCACTGCCACAATTACATTGGATTCTGCTGGGCACTCTGTGATTGCACTGATACTGCTGGGTACTCTGCACATTGCACTGGGCTTCCAAAAATGTCCTCCCTTCGGTTTCTCCTGCAGAGATTCTCTGGTTTGACTTTAGTCCTTTGGAAACAATGGAGGATAGGGGCACCTTCTTGGGGGGGGTAGTATATTTCTTAACATCCAGTCTGGTGAAGCTTGTGATCACTATTTTGTGATGCTTTGGCTAGTGTTAGTTAGTAAAAGTTAGTACAAAGGCAGACTCCTTGCTCTCAAAAATGCCTTGTAGATGTTTGGGATGGTCAGCTCTTGGGCTTCAGAATAGAGAACAGAAGATTTCCCAGGTGCCTGCTCCCCAAACCAGTGGTGTGATGGATCTCCCCCCCCCATTAAATCATTTATGATTTATGGCAACCTTGTAGGTTGTTCAAGGCAAGAGATGTTTGGAGGTGGTTTGCCATTGCCTGCCTCCAGGTTGGCCCTGCTTAACTTGTGAGATCTAATGAGATCAAGCTTTCCTGGGGCTATCCAGGTCAGGGTTAGGCTGAGAGTAATGTGACTGGCCCAAGGTCACCCAGCAAGCTTCCATGGCACAAGTGGGGATTTGAACCTGGATTTAACAGATCCTGGCCTGACACTTTAACTACTACACCATGTTGGCTTTCGTGAGGGAATAGCATGTTGGAATTTGAATATTTTTACTGGCCATTATTTTTTGTTTTATTTCATGATTTTTACTGAAAATATTTTTGTCATATAGAGGAGGGGTTGTGACCTGGATAGCCCCAGCCTAGCCTGATCTCGTCAGTTCTCAGAAGCTAAGCAGGGCTCACACAGAGGCAGCCAAGGGCAAACTTTAATTTCTGCCTTCTGTAGACTGTAAACAAAATAGTATGCCTTGTTTTGTGGGGAAAGCTTTAATTTTTTTATGGACTGCATAATGTCTGAGAGTAGGTATAGGAAAGTCTATAATTCAAATCTCACTTCAGCTGCACAATTACTCGGATGACCTTAAGAAAAAAATTTTTCAGCCTCATCTCAGTGGTAGAGGATAGGGCCCTTGCATACAGAAGGTCTCTGGTCAACCCCTGACATTTCTCACTAAAAGATCTACACATTACAATTTCTTCTGCATTTATTTTAATTTTTTTGCAAATTTAGCTGCCAAGGCTGTTTTATCAAGGGGGCAAATGGCTTGTGGAGAGAAAGAGTGTCAGATTCGGGCATCTCTGCAATGTAAATTGCCTCAAAGCCTGACCTGCCATAAATGCTTGGGTGGGGAGGGGCTGAGGAGGAGATATGTGTGTGTGTGTTCGTGAGAGTGTATTCCCTTACTGAAAGGTGCTAACTTTCTCACGGGAACAGACTTCAAAAGCACCATTTGTTGCGGGATAATAAAACCTCTGCGTACATGATGCCATGGGGCAGGGGATCATGGGATGTAGATCTGTGGTCTGTGTATACAAGCCTTACATCTGGCTTTTGTGCCTCAGTCTGAACAAAGAATCTATCCTGTATACAACTGTTCTTAATTCCTAATAAACTTTTCTTGAAAGACTATGGGACTGAGAGCTTATTGAACCCGGGATCTGACAAAGAGGAACTTTATCTGCCCAAGCAGTTTTCTCTGTGGACAAAGCCACCTCTGAGCTGCTTTGACTCTCACTGGGGAAAACAAACAGGTACCCATATTTTTTTACATTGAGGCTAAAATAAACTCAAAGGTGATTTACCCAGCAAGAAAATGGCAAGGAGGAAATTGAAGTACAGTTTCCTTTTTTGTGAATGTCCATTGCCTTCTTACTAAAGTCCAGGAAGCTACATTTGTATCAGAAATAAGGTTGTTTAAAGTAAATAGAAGAGGTTCTGTAGTTTTGACCTCAGGGAACAGGAATTAGGAAAGACCCCTCTGAGCCAGACAGCTGATGCCTGTCAAACAGACAATAAATACTGACCTTAATAAACCATTGGTCTGACTCAGTGTAAGGCAGCTTTATGAGTTCATGGGAAGATTTCACTGGGAGATAGGGGACCCTGGGCTCAGTGACAGAGCATCCTCTTTGCATGCAAAAGGTCCATGGCTTAGTCCCTGGCATCTCCAGTTCAAAGGACCAAATAGTTGTCAGTATGAAAGATCTCAGCCTGAAGTCCTGAAGAGCAACTGCCAGTAACAGAGTAGACAACGCTGACCTTGATAGACCACTGGTTTGCCTTGATGTAAGGCACCAGCATCTCAGGAACAAAACAATGACCCAAGGAAGGTTAGATATTCTTGTATCAGAGACACTCCTCAAATTCCCCAGCAAAAGAAATTTAATTTTCAGACACCCTCTTGGTTCTCTTTATTCCCCTTGCACAGAGAAATCTTTTGTATTTTCCTGACCAGTGGGCTCTGCTGAAAGGGTCTATATGAGTAATCACCAGTGTACTTTTATTCCTTTTGAGTAAATATTTGAATAGTATATATTAACCACACAATAAAACCAGGATGGAATTAGCGGAGGTTGTGCTGGTTTCTGGTCTGCAGGCAATCCAGAAGGAAAGTTTGCTACCCAAACCAAGCTGATTCCTTTGCAGGGTGTGACCTAAGAGGCGTCTGTCTCATGGGGCTGGAACCGGCTTTTCCAGTGGCCCTGCTTTCTAGCCCTCACAAGAAGTTCATGATACACCTCCTCTCTGCCTTTTAATGGCCTATTTGTCCCTAAAAGTCAGATGGGATGCAACAGTGGCAACCACGTAGCCACATGGCTATCCCATTCATCTAGAAAGTAGTGAGGATGTGGTGGCTAATTTTGCCCTCAAAAGGGGTTCCGTAGATCTGGGTCTGGCTGCAGCCTGGTTGAGAGACTGCCAAGGAACTCTGCATCAGCAGGCTGGATTTCCATGAAGACAGAAAAAATGGGTGGTAAATGCAACAACAAATAAAAGTTCTAAGTGTTGTTTCCTGTAATGCATATTATACATTCTATTCAATGTAGGTTTTACAGTCAAATTATTTGCAGGCCAAAGGTCCCAGGCTCAATCCCTGACACCTCCAGCAAAAAGAATCAGGTGATGGGAAAGACTTGTGCCTGGGACTCCAGAGATTCACTGCCAGTCAGAGTAGATAAGACTGGCCTCAATGGATGAAAGGTCTGACCTAGAATATGCATGTTTGTGCATTACATATACATATTTATATATGTAATGTGTATGTGTGTGTGTGTTTATGTGGGCTTGTTGTGGCTATGGCTCAGTGGCAGAGCTCCTCCTTTGCAAGCAGAAGGTCCCAAATCCAATCCCTTATGTACAGTTAAAAGGACTGAATAATAGATGATACAAAATACCTCTACTTGAACCCCCATAGAGCTGCTGACTTTCAGCCTATTGGTATGCACATGAGAAAAACAGAAAGATCCTTTGGAATGCATGAAAATCAAGTTTCTGGCATGTGAAAAACAGCCAGTTTTGAAAGTATGTTCTAGACGTCTCAGTCAACTCAGGACTATTAAAGAAGACATAAGAACATAACATAAGAACATAAGAGAAGCCAATGTTGAATCAGGCCAATGGCCCATCTAGTCCAACACTCTGTCACACAGCGGCCAAAATATACCAGGTGCCATCAGGAGGTCCAGCAGTGGGGCCAGGGCACTAGAAGCCCTCCCACTGCTGCCCCCTCCAGCACCAAGAATAGAGTGCATCACCTGCCCCAGACTGAGAGTTCCCATCTATACCCTGTGGCTAATAGCCACTGATGGACTTCTGCTCCATATGTTTATCTAATTCCCTCTTGAAACTGTCCATGCTTGCAGCTGCCACGACCTCCTGTGGCAGTGAATTCCATACGTTAATCACTCTTTGGGTGAAGAAGTATTTCCTTTTATCTGTTCTAACCCGACTGCTCAGCAATTTCATAGAGTGCCCACGAGTTCTTGTATTGTGAGAAAGGAAGAAAAGTACTTCTTTCTCAACCTGCTCAATCCCATTCATAATCTTATAAACCTCGATCATGTCACCTCTCAGCCATCGTTTCTCCAAGCTAAAGAGCCCCAAGCATTTTAACCTTTCTTCATAGGGAAGGTGTTCCAACCCTTTTATCATTCTAGTTGCCCTTCTCTGCACTTTTTCCAATGCTATAATATCCTTTTTGAGATGTGGTGACCAGAACTGTACACAGTATTCCAAATGAGGTCGCACCAATGATTTATACAGGGGCATTATGATACTGGCTGATTTGTTATCAATTCCCTTCCTAATAATCCCCAGCATAGTGTTGGCCTTCTTTATTGCAGCTACACATTGTCTAGACATTTTCATCGAGTTATCCACTACGACTCCAAGATCTCTCTCTTGGTCCGTCTCTGCCAGTTCAGACCCCATCAACGTGTATTTATATTTAGGATTTTTGGCTCCAATGTGCATCACTTTGCACTTGGCCACATTGAACCCCATTTGCCACGTTGACACCCACTCACCCATCCTCAACAGATCCCTTTGGAGTGCCTCACACTCCTCCCTGGTTTTCACCACCCTGAACAACTTCGTGTCATCTGCAAATTTAGCCACATCACTGCTTACTCCCAATTCCAAATCGTTAATAAACAAGACAGATTAACATTGACATTGCAGCCTTCCTGCACTGATTCAGATTAGTTCCAGGGAACCCATGATCAAATCCTTATCTAGGGCCTTAAGTATACATTACTTTGCCCTTGTGACTCCCTGAATCTGACACAAGAACTTTCAATCAGACCTTCCTTGCAAGTTCTATTCATGAAACTCAATTCCTAAGCACTTGTCATCCTAATTTGGATTAGGACCACAATTTAGCCTTCCCCCGGTGGCCATTTCAAATTCAGAAAATGGCATGTGAGAAGATGGTTTAAAACCCTTTTCCTTGCACACTGCAATTCCAATCTGAATTAGGTTCCCACATACTTGGGATCTGAGTTCCAAGCATGGGATTTACATGGCACATTTGACTGAAAGTCCTCACAGTGATCCAAACAATAATGTAATTTCCAATGCAATCCAAAACAGAGTTATAGCTTTCTAAGTAAATTGAAGTTAATGAGTTTAGAAGGGTATAAATCTGTTTAGGATTGCACCAATATAATTTGGTCCTGAGCCATGAAACTCACTGAGTGACTTTGGGCTAGATGTTCTGCCTCAGGGCCAAACTAGATATTATCATGACCACGGGTCTGACCCATGGATGCTGATGCCATGTTAGAGCTAAACTTGGCCTTTGAAAAATGTCAAGCAATCTTGTCCCCTGCCCATGCCTTTTTAAATGCCAAAGTATTTCTAATTTGCTCTCCACGTAATGTGTCTCACAGAATTGTGATGATAAATGTAGGTAAGGAGAATTATGTAGAGTGACATTTGTTTCATAGTGGAAGGCTGAAATAAAAATGTACCTAGAAATGGAAAATTTCTGCTTAGTGAAGGAGTGGGTTTTGTATATAATAGGTAATGGATACGTTCCCAGTGTGATTGAGCAGAAATTACTGTTAATTATGCTCTACACACATACATATAAAGATAGTGTAGTATTATTATAAGAATTTGATAATTGTGTGTGCGTTCGTGTGTGTGTAGACCATCCTCTCAAACTCCTGTTCTTCAGCACCAAAAGCAAGCAGAATGCTGACCTGAGAGGCCAGCCTATGAGAACTGGGCAAGAGAGCCAATCTAATGTAGCCGTTAATGTGTCATACTAAGATCGGGGAGGCTCCCCACTCAGTCATGAAACATGAAACCACCTGCCCTATTTCTCAGGGTTGTTGTGTGGGATAATACAGGCAGAAGCTGCCTTGAGCTCCTTGGAGGAAGGGCTCAATAGACAGAATCACTGGGATGTTCCAGCTCTGTGCACCGTTTCCCTGGAATACCAGTTATAAGCAAATTCCACAGGTACAATGACAGTAGGTTAACCAGAGTAGCCCAGAATTCACATACAGTCCCTTGATGCTTTCTTGTGGCTCATTTGCAAGCTACAGGGGCTCCCAGGCATGGGCTAGAAAGAGCTGAATCATGAAACCACCTTATGCATTTTGGCCTAGAAGTACATAGCTGGGATCAAGGAATGGAACAAGAGGACAAGTTGGCACAGCAACCTTCCTGGCAAACATGAGATGCAATCTGGAGTAAGCCTGGGCAGGAAGGAAAACAATTTTTGCATGACATTCTGCAGTGTAGAAAAACTCAGCTGGGTAGCCGTATTGGTCTGAAGCAATAGAACAACGTTTGAGTCCAGTGGCACCTTTAAGACCACCAAAGTTTTATTCAAAGTGTAAGCTTTCATGTGAAGAAGTGCGCTTTGCACACAAAAGCTTACTTTGAATAAAACTTTGTTGGTCTTAAAGTTGCCACTGGACTCAAACTTTGTTATTCTGCAGTGTACTCTACTTTAGCCATAACTTCATTCAAGGTAACTTATTTCACGTTAGGAAATGAGAGAGCACTCTGTTTACAGAGAATTCTCTGTTTAACCTTTGATTAATCAACAGATTACAGGACATGACGACAGATGAGCTTGCCTGCAGAAGGAAAGGACTGGATGTTGCAAAGGGATTGCCATGAAGCACATTGCATTGCTCTATACAGTACAGAGACACATTGTACTACTCAGGGCTGCTGCCACAGAGGAACCTGGGTTTGTATGTGTGTGTGTGCCTGCTCTCCTCCCCCCAATCCCAGGAATATTCCAAGTCTAGAGAAAAGTTGAAGCAGCCATTGGTGGACATTGCAAAACTGAGCATTGCCCTTCAGAGAATGAGAGGATAAAGTGACAATTTTGACTAATCTGATTTAAATTGTGGAGGACAGGTGAGAGAGGAAATTCCTTATTCTACTATAGCTCTTTTTGTTAGAACTGGGTACCATGGCAACTGTTCTAGAATTTGCCCCATTGTCCTCTGGTCTTAGAAGGGATCAAATCACAGAATACCAACTTTGTCTTGGGAAATTGGAAGAAGTGGAAGTGTTGAAGTTTCAGGAGATGAAGGAGCTTTGCAGTTATGTGATGTTGTAGAAGGTCTCCCCTCCTAAACTTTCGTTTCCTCCAGAACTGATCTCTGCACTCAGGAAAGCAAGAGTCCAGTAGCACCTTAAAGACTAACAAAATGTGTGGCAGGGTATGAGCTTTGGTGAGTCACTGCTCACTTCTTCAGGTACAGCTAGAATGTGAGTTCATCTGTCCTATATACTGGAAAGTGGAGTGATTTCAGATGCCGAATGACATTAACAGGCAGATGACAATAGCAGGTGAATGACAATAGCAGGTGTGATTGGATTAGGTGTGATATGCAGGGTAATAGGCATGGAGAAATCAGCATTGGTAACGAGACAGGAAACCTAGGTCTCAGTTAAGTCCTGGTGGATATATTGTCTTGAGCTTCATTATCAGTTGCAACTCAGCAGTCTCTCTAATCTCCCTTTACAATTCCTTTGTAAGTGAACTGCTACTTTTAGGTTAGCAAATGAATGTCCTGGAAGGTTAAATTATTTCCCCATTAGACTCTTGCTTTTTTCTACTGCTACAGACTAACAGAGCTACCCATCTTGATCTATCTCTCAGGAGAGCAGTTGTAATTAGGACTGCCAGCCTCTAGATGGGGCCTGGAGATCTCCCAAAATTACAACTGATCTCCAGATTATAGAGATAGTTCCCCTGGAGAAAACGACTGCTTTGGAGGGTGGACTTTATGGCACTATAACCTGAGATCCCTCCTCTCCCAAACTCCATTCTCCACTGGCTCCATCCCCAAAATCTCCAACCTGGAGATGGCAACCCTAGGCCATTCTGACTAGCAACCCTACTCCCCAACTTTTAAGAACATAAGAACATAAGAGAAGCCAATGTTGGATCAGGCCAACAGCCCATCCAGTCCAACACTCTGTCACACAGTGGCCAAAATACCAGGTAACATCAGGAGGTCCAGCAGTGGGGCCAGGACACTAGAAGCCCTCCCACTGTTGACCCCCCAAGCATCAAGAATACAAAGCATCACTTCCCCCAGCAGGGCCGGCTCGCTCACTAGGCGTTTGCCTAGAGTGCGCCGGCCCTTAGGGGCGCCAAAAGCCCACCACCCCCGCCAAAAACCCCTGCCTCTTCCCTGGGTTGGTGGTGTGCCCCGCAGCTGCGGGGCACACAGGCAAGCCGGTGCTCAGCGGAAGAGACAGGTTTAAACCCCCGCCCCTTCCCTGACTTGCCGGCACACTCCGCAGCTGTGGGGCACACAGGCAAGCCGGCACTCAGCGGAAGAGACCAGCTTGTGGCGCCCTCCCCCATCTCCAGGCCCCACCAGGAGGTTGGCATGGCCAGGGGGGCGTGGGCGCCACAAGCTGGCCTTGCCTAGGGCGCCCAGACACCTCGGGCTGGCCCTGTGCCCTTGAGTCCCTATCTATACCTTGTGGCTAATAGCCACTGATGGACCTCTGCTCCATATGTTTATCTAATTCCCTCTTGAAGCCGTCCATGCTTGAAGCTGCCACCACCTCCTGTGGCAGTGAATTCCATGTGTTAATCACTCTTTGGGTGAAGAAGTACTTCCTTTTATCCGTTCTAACCCAACTGCTCAGCAACTTCATTGAGTGCCCACAAGTTCTTGTATTGTGAGAAAGGGAGAAAAGTACCTCTTTCTCTACCTGTTCTATCCCATGCATAATATAAACCTCAGTCATATCACCCCTCAGTCGTCATTTCTCCAAACTAAAGAGCCCCAAGCGTTTTAATCTTTCTTCATAGGGAAAGTGTTCCAACCCTTTTATCATTCTAGTTGCCCTCTTCTGCACTTTCTTCAAAGCTATAATATCCTTTTTAAGATGTGGTGACCACAACTGTACACAGTACTCCAAATGAGGTTGCACCATTGATTTATATAGGGGCATTATGATATTGGCTGATCCCCAGCATAACATTGGCCTTTTTTATTGCAGTTGCACACTGTTTCAACATTTTCAACTTCATATCATCCGCAAATTTAGCCACTTCATTGCTTACTCTCAACTCCAAATCATTAATGAACAAGTTAAAAAGCAAAGGACCGAGTACTGATCCCTGCAGTACCCCATTGCTTACCACCCTCCATGGAGAAAATTGCCCATTTATACTCACGCTCTGTTTTCTATTAATTAGCCAGTTTTTGATCTTTTGAACTTTTGATTGATGGGGCAGAGTAGGATTAATCCACCATAAATTTCAAGGAGAAAGGTAAACTTCAAATAAATAAAAATCTAACTGGAAAAATGGACTGTAAATACGGTAAGCAGGGCAATACAGAGACCTCAGAAAGACATACACATTTATCACATATTTAGTTAATGCAGAATGACATACGCAACACGTTTTGTCAAAGTGCGCTCATCCCATCGGTTCCCTACTCCCCACCCCACCACGAATCCTCCGGATGAGTCCCCGCGCCCCGCGTTGACCCGGGCCAAGCGTCAGCCCGCTCGCTGCCTGCCCTCTCCCCTTGCACGCTCTCTCTCCGAACGGGATCTCCCAGGACATCCTACCGCCCTGAGCGAGCGCTCCCATGCGCGCGCACTAACTTCCCGGGTGACGCAAATCTGGGCGAGTCGCTGTGACATATACGGAAGGATACGTCACAGCCGGCCGGAGATTGCGGCTGGGAGACCAGCAGTAGCAGCCGCCGCCGCCGCCGCCGCCACCACCACCACCATCATCATCATCATCATCACGGCTTCGCTCCGTAGATGCTGGTGAGTGGAGGAGACACATCTGCAGCCTCCCATCTTTTTTTCTTCGGGGGGGGGCAAAGGAGGGCGCAGTGCAGCTCTGTTCTTCCTGCACTGGTGCATGAAGGAGCGGGGAGAGAGTTCCACTTGTTCTCTGCAGAAGGCGAGAGTGTCCTTGGCTTTCTGTGTCAAAGGGTGGCTCCTCAGTCTTTGGCTACGTACATTACACAGATTGGGGTGGAAAACAGATTGCACAACCGGACCTAGTTTTTCAAAACAAGCGCCGGAAGGTGTTCTCTTCGTTTTTAAAAGCATGGCAACTTTTGCTTGTTTGTTGCTGTTTTTTTTCGTTTGTCCTGCTCTTTTGTGGTTGTGTATAGTACTTACATTATATTTTTATCCTGCTCCCCTTCCTCCGAGGAGTTCCGTGTACTTTTTGTGGATTTACACTCATAACACAACCATCACGTGAGATAAGTTACATTGAGACCTGGTGTCACACATACACACCGTGATCATCCAGAATGTTTCATGGCTGTGTACTATAATAGTTCCTATTTTGTTGTGTTTTTATCTTGCCCTTTTTCTAAAGAACTCCAGGTAGCTATGGCCCTTGCCTTGCAGCAACAATACTGTTTGATAGGTTAGCCTGAAAATGTGTGGCCCAGTGAGCTGTCAGAGATATGAACTTCCCAGTCCTAGTCCAGTGCTCTAAACACTGGCTGTCTACAATGTACAGTACCCTGGCAGTATTCTGATGTATTAATGGATTAATGACATGGTTGGAGAAGCATCCCTTGCTCTGCAGAATGTTCTGATCTTACAGAATGTGTGCTGCCCTGAGCTATTGGCTGGGCTATAATTATAGGATACAACTAATTTTAAATAAATGCATTTAAGCAGCTGTAGTGTGCAGCAGCAGCTTGCATGATGCCTTAATGTTTGTGTGCATGCACTGACAACAATTTATGTTCAAAGCATAACAGAGCCACATACCACTTGAAGATCTGGCTTCTAGGGCTCTTGTGAATTAAGCTGAACCTTTACGGATGATCATTCTAGCCAGGATGTGTAACTTTTTTGAGCCTGCAGGCACCTTTGAAGTTCTGAGATAGGGTGGTGAATGCAACCACAAAATGGTTGCCAGAGGAGGTGGAGCCAACTGAAAAATACCAAGGTGTGGGGGTTTTCTTTATGCCTATCTGCAAACTAATGGTACATTCTGTTGTGCATGTGATGAAGTGAACTCCAGCCCATGAAATCTAATGCCCCAGTAAATCTACTAGTCCTGAAGGTGCCAAAAGACTGTCTCCCCCCCCCCGTTCTATATATATTGTAACATACATATTTGATTTTGTCTAGCTAAGAAAAGCTCTTTATTTTCTAGTGTGAAGACATGCATTTTTTTTTCTGAGTGGTTTGAAATGAGCCAAACCTCCACTGTGCATTTTTTAAATTTTTTCCCTCCTCTGGGCAGAAACCTGGCTGGGGAGGAGGAAGTCAGCCAGTGGCTTTCCAGGCTCACCTCAGCTACTACTTAAGAAATGCTAATAGATCTAGCTAGAGACAATGGGATAGCTAAGTTCCTCCCTTCAAGAAGGGAACAGAGGTTTGAAATAATGAAATGCTAGAGGGACACCAGGAAGGAAATGTTTAGAATTTTCAGGAAAAGCTTCTCTGACCTGGCCTGAACAGTTCAGTGGAAGAGGAAACAGAGGTGATAAAAACTCCTTGCAACAGGAAGGAGGCCTCTTTTCTTTGGATGCTGTGGCCATGAATGCACACAAACCTCTCCACTGGGAAGACAGCCATTGACCTGTGAAGCAAGCCTCAAGGTAAAGGCAACTCTATAGGGATCTGTAACATCCTAAGCAAAAAGAGCCTGTCCTACTTTAACATCTAATAGGGCAGGGGTGTCGAACTCATTTGTTATGAGGGCCAGATCTGGCATAAGTGATACTTTGTGTGTCATAAAATGTAATGCTAATTAACTTGCAGCAGTTTTCTGATTGCCTTTTTGGGTGAAAAATCCACATCCACAAAGAGCTGCCACAGAAAGTTCTGTTAGCAGCAGGAAGGAGGAAAGGAAACTTGCCCCTCCTCCTAGCAAGGATAAGTGTGGTGCACTCACAGCCCCTTGATTATCCTGATTTTTTTTGCCATCATCTGGGCATAGAGCAGAGGTCACTCAGGGTTGGGGGGGGCGGTATTTGTGAATTTCCTGCATTGTGCATCAGGTTGGACTAGATGACCCTGGAGGCTCCTTCCAACTCTGATTCTATAATCTAGATTTTTTTTCTTGGGATCGGACAGTGATTTCTTTACTTCAGGCTTGAACAGAAGTACAATTCTTCTTCCTCCCTCTGGACAAAACAGGACAAAGGATGTCGTGGATAACAGAAGGTGAACTGTCTATGCTGGAGAGATTCTGTGCCAGTGTGTTAAAAGTAAGTTAAAATGGTGAGAGTGTGTGTGTGTGTTAAGTGCCATCAAGTTGCTTTCAGCTTATGGTGACTCTGTGAATTAATGACCTCCAAAACATCCTATCGCTGACAGCCTTACTCAGGTCTTGCAAATGGAGGCCTTTGTGGCTTCCTTGACTGAGTCAATCCATCTCATGATGGGTCTTCCTCTTTCCCTGCTGCCTTCAACTTTTCCTAGCATTATTGTCCTTTCCAGTGACTCCTGTCTTCTCGTAAGATGACCAAAGTATGATAGCCTCAGTTTAGTTATTTTAGCTTCCAGGGAGAGTTCAGACTTGATTTGATCTAACCCATGTATTTGTCTTTTTGGCAATCCATAGTATCCGTAAACCTCTCCTCCAGCTGACACTATATTTCTTGTATGCAGGTTTCTGAGCAGACTAGGCTGTGAGGGAATCCTTAATAAACTCTGAGTTGGTTAATAGCTTTTAGCCTTGGTAGTTAAATAGAGCCTGTATGTGCAAACCTATGAGATGGCAGGGATCAGTAACAATGAATGCCCACAACCTCCCTGGCGCTGCTGGCAGCCTTCAAGAGGCTGATGGGAAACTGCTGTTGGGGAAAAAAATATAGACCTAAACAGACTCTCAGTGCCATCCTAAGCAGAGGTATGCACTTTTTAGTCCATTGACTGCACTGGTCTTAGAAGGGTATAACTCTGCTTAGTACTGTACTGTTTGTCTGTTTCCGTCTTTTAGGAATTAACTTCTAAGGGTGGAGTAAACAGAAGTGCAGAAAGAACTACTGGACTCAAATCTAAGTATATAAATATTTATGCCCTGCTTTTCTCCCCGGTGGAGACCCAGAGTGGTTTACAACATTTCCCCCCCTCCATTTTTGTCTTCACAAGAGCTTGGGCTGAGAAATAGCTGGTGTCCCAGGTCACCCCTGTGACCTCCCTGCAGAGGTCAGGTTCTCTTCCCCCTTTTGAGCTATGATTCCTTATGGTCTCCACTATGACTTATCTAAAAGTTATATTCAGGTACCCTGTTGAGTATCTTTCTGCGCCCTTTCTCCCTCCTCCCCCCACTGTCTATGTTCTAGATCTTTCCTTTCAGTCTTCTTAAAACATGAGCTTGGGTAAAGGGCTCAGGTAAAACTGGTTTGACTCTCATTCCCTCTCACCTCAGCCTCTCTTTGTGTCTTTACATCCAGGCTGGACCAATGCCCAAGCATGTGGCATTCATCATGGATGGCAACCGGCGTTACGCTCAGAAGCATAATGTGAAGAAACTAGAAGGGCACACACAGGGATTTGCGAAACTGGCACAGGTGGGGAGTACCTTTTCTAAATAGGATGAATCATAGAATCACAGAGTTGAAAGGGGCTATACAGGCCATCTAGTCCAACCCCCTGCTCAATGCAAGATCAGCCTATAGTATCCCTGACAAGTGTTTGTCCAGACACTGCTTAAAGACTACCAGTGAAGGGGAGCTCACCACCTCCCTAGGCAGCTGATTCCACTGTTGCACCACTCTTACTGTAAAAAAGTTTTTCCTAAGATCCAGCTGGTACCCTCCCACCCTTAATTTAAACCCATTATTGCAAGTCCTATCATCTGCTGCCAACAGCTCCCTGCCCTTCTCTAAGTGTCAGCCCTTCAAATACTTAAAGAGAGCAATCATGTCCCTCCTCAACCTCCTCTTCTCCAGACTAAACATCCTCAAGTCCCTCAGCCTTTTCTCATAGGGTTTGGTCTCCAGGCCCCCAATCATCCTCATCGCTCTTCTCTGCACATGCTCCATTCTGTCCACATCCTTTTTGAAGTAAGGCCTCCAGAACTGCACATAATACTCCAGGTGTGGCCTGACCAATGCAGTGTACAGTAGGACTATGACATCTCGTGATTTGGATGTTATGCCTCTGTTGATACACCTCAAGTTCACATTAGCCTCTTTTGTTGCTGCATCACACTGACTGCTCATATTTAACTTTCGGTCCACCCTTACCCCCAAGGTCTTGTCCGCACACACTGCGACTCAGAAGTGTATCCTCCATCCAGTATGCATGTTCCTCATTTTTGTTACCCAGATGTAGAACTCGGCACTTACCCTTGTTAAATTGCATCTTGTTCACATCTGCCACTTTTCCAGTGTGTTCAGATCTCATTGAATTTTGTCTGTATCTTCTGGTGTGTTTGCTGCTCCTCCCAATTTGGTGTCATCTGCAAATTTAATTAGTAGCCCCTCCACACCCTCATCCAGATCATTTATAAAAATATTGAAAAGTACCGGGCCTAGAACTGTGGCTCCCCACTGGACACCTCCCACCATTCAGATGAAATGCCATTGACAACTACTCTCTGAGTGCAGTTCTCCAATCAGTTCCCTGTCCACCTAACTATCCTACAGTCCAGTCCGCAGTCCTCTAGTTTACCCATCAGAACATCATGGGGAACCCTGTCAAAAGCTTTTACTGAAATCCAGGTAAACAACATCAACAGCATTCCCTCCATCCAGTAAGCTTGTCACTTGATCAAAGAAGGAAATGAGGTTGGTCTGGAGGACCCGTTGGGGACAAATCCGTGCTGACTTTCCTGGATCACCTTTAGATGCTGGCAGATCGATCCCTTTAAAATCTGTTCCAGTATCTTCCCTGGGACAGAGGTCAGACTGACTGGCCTATAGTTTCCTGGGTCATCTCTCCTCCCTTTTTTGAAAGTTGGGATAACGTCTGCTTTCCTCCAGTCTTGTGGCACATCTTCTGTCCTCCTAGAGGTCTGTAAGATGATGAACAAAGGCTCTGCAAGCTCTCTAGAAAGTTCTTTGAGCACTCTTGGGTGCATACCATCTGGCCCAGGGGATTTGTACTCATTCAGTGCAGCCAGATGCTTCTCAACTACCTCTCTCCATGTCAACCAGCAGCCCAGATCCTGTGACTTGCCTACTACCATCTCTAGATGAGCCTGTTCTTTTCTTCAGGGGAAAAAACTGAGGCAAAATAGGCATTGAGCCTTTCTGCTTTCTCTCTATCCGAGTTTCTCCATTTTCATCCATCAGTGGGCCCATCGCCTCTTTTATCTTGCATTTGCTCCTCACGTATCTGAAGAAGTGTTTCTTCTTGTAGTGAGCCTCCTCCCTGGCCAGCTTTAGCTCACTGTGAGCTTTGGCCTCTCTGACTGCTGACCTACAGTGCCTAACAATAATTTAAGGAAATATATGAACAGATATGAATCATATATGACTTAACATCACACAAGGCTCCAGAAATTTTTCAAATATGAATTGCAGTCAATAGGCTGGAGATTTAAAGCAATATCTAAAATTTACTTTTTAACACTCTCAAAAGAAAGAGACTTCACAGATTCTAATTTTACAATTTCAGTGGACTTCAAATGTCCATAAAGCAAGTACATTCACTTCTTAAGATAAACAATATTAAACAATATAAAGTATGTTGTAAACAGCAAGTAGATCCAGTCCTTAAGACTTGAGACAAACAATAAGAAATAGGCTGCAGTCCACTCATCCTCCAGATTATTCAATGAGTTTTTGATGCCTTCATTAGGACTGCACATGGGGACTCTCAAAGAGGCACATCCACAGGAACTTCTTGGCCAAAAAGCCCCCAAACTGTCTTATTGTACAGCAGTGTCTCAAAACTGACTTACTCGTTTGTTCATGATGGATATGTGTAACCTGGTTCTATCTTTGCATTCATCTAGATGGAAGAACACCTATAGAATCAGGTTACACGTATCCATTGAAGTCCATTGAAATTGTAAACTTAGAATCTGTGAAGTCTCTTTCTTTTGAGAGTGTTAAAAAGTAAATTTTAGATATTGCTTTAAATCTCCAGCCTATTGACTGCAATTGTACCATCTACCATTATATTTGAAAAAATTCTGGAGCATTGTGTGATGTTAAGTCATATATGACCTACAGTGCCTAGCAACACGCAGATACTCTTCTTTAGAGGTACGTCCTTGCCTCCATTTCTTGAACATTGCTCTTTTCTCCCTTAGCACATCATGGAGTTCTCTGTTCATCCACATTGGCTTCTTGGATCCCCTACCACGTTTCCTTCTTGTTGGAATAACGACAGCTTGAGCTTGCAAGAGCTCTTTTTAAGGAGAGCTCACCCTTCACTTGCCTCTTTCCCTTCCAGCAGTCTTGCCTATAGAATGATTCTTATCGTACCTCTGAATTTATTAAAGTCTGACTTACTGAAATCTAACTTACATGTGTGGTTACAGATTTCCTTGGTCCCACACAGCAAAAGTGGACATGGTCACTTCCCTGTAAGGTCCCCACCACTTTCACCCCATCTACCATCTCTTGCCTGTTGGTCAATATTAAGTCGAGTATGACCAAGCACCTTGTAGCTTCCTCCACCATTTGAGGAAGAAGTTGTTGTCCAGACAGGTCAGGAAGCTGCGTGACTGTGGACACTTTGCATAGTATGTCTCCCAGCACACATCAGGGAAGTTGACGTCACCAATAGCTACCAGGTTATATTGTTTGGATACCCTGTCAGGGTGTTCAAGGAAGGCAGCATCCACCTCATCCTGGTCAGGAGGTCAGTAGAAGACACCAAAAACAATACTGTTTGTCCTTCCTTCCTGTATCCTCACCCAAATACTTTCCACTGGGCTGTCGCCCTCCTCCTGCAGTATTTCCTGACAAACAACCCCTCTCTTCAAATACAGTGCCATTCCGCTTCCTCTTCAACCCTTTCGTTTTTTCTTGAGCAACTTGTATCCATCCACTACTACATTCCAGTCATGTGAATCATGCCACCAAGTCTCTGTAATATCTACTAAATCATATCCCTCTGTCTGCATTAGAAGCTCAAGCTCTTCCTTCTTATTACCCAAACCTTGGGCATAGACACCTGAAGCCCCACACCTTTGGCTTCATTAGACCCAGACTTCCCAGGTGGGCCTCTGTTGTTTGCTCTCCTTCATTTAAATCCCTGTGTTGGTTGTCTCCTTCCCCTTGTGGTGTCAATTTAAAGCCCTCTTGATTAATCTCTCCAGGTTTCTGCCAAACATGTTCTTCCCCAGCCTTGACAGGTGAAGTCCATCGTGTGCTAGTAGGTTGTCATCCAGAAAACCCAGCCCATGGTCCCAGAATCCAAATCACTCCTGCCAGTACCACCAATGCAGCCAGTGGTTCACCTCATTATTATCTGTTCCCGTCGTATTCCCCTTCCTATGACAGAAAGGATTGAAGAGAACTCCACCTGTGCTCCCGTTCTCTTCAGCTTCCTCCCAAGAGCTTCATAGTCAGCCTTAATGTTTTTGATGTTGTTCACAGCCGTGTCATTAGTTCTTACATGGACCAATACAAATGGGTAATGCTCTGTAGGTTTGATGAGTTTAGGGATCCTCTCTGTAATATCTTTAATTTTTGCCCCAGGCAAGCAACACAACTCTCGGGCCAGGGAGTCAGGCCTGGATACATGACGTTCCATACCCCTCAGCAGGGAGTTACCTATGACCAACACCTTCCTTTTTCTTCCAGTGCCATTTCTTTGTATCTCCCTGTCCTTCTCCCTCTGTCTCCCTTGTGTTTGTGATACTTCCACTGGCAGTGTTTCTATCTCTGTCTCCACCACAAGGGCCTAGAATCGATTCCTCAGTTCTAATGTCATGGAGTGCCATCTCACTCAGTGCCTTTGGGTCTTGCTGTAGCACTCTGAGGAGTCTTGTTAGGGCAGTCAGCCACACTGTTGTTGCCTTGACTGGTCTCTCCTTCCCTATGCAGGGCATCAAGGCTTCTGTTAATGAATTCCTCTCCTTCCTTGATGCAGAGGTCCAGTTGTGACTTCCTGACTTACTATATCTCTGCTACAGAGCTGACCATAGGATGCTTTTTTAATCTCTGAGGGATTATTTTTTTTGTCTTGATATTACTAAGAAAATCTTGCCAATTTATGTAAATATATTGGTTTGGTACGATTAGAGAAAGCAAGTTGTTAGGCTTAAAGTTATGGGCAGGTATGAGGTAAAGGTGAATTTGGATCCTTCAGGGGTGGTTGAGGCCACTTCCATAAAGTCCTTTGTTTTTTAAAAAGAGTGTTAGCATCTAACCAAGGGGCTGTTCAATCTTGTTGAGCCTGTGGATGCTCCTGGAATTTTGAGAAAGTGTTATGGGTGCCACCACAAAATGGCTGCCACAGGATACAGGACCAGTTGCAAAATGGCTGCCATGAGGGTTGGTCACAAGATGATGGGAGCTTTGATAAAGCTAGCTATTTTAGAATAGGCATTCCCTGCAAACTCAAATATGATGTTGCCTACCTCTCTGAACTGAAAAAAGAGCAAGAATTGGCTCCCTGCTTTGAAGAAGCAGCAAGTGGGTACTATACCATGGTGCAGATTGATACTATAGCCTTACAGAGATGTAAGGAATAGTGTGGGGATGCTATTCTGTTCATAAGAAGTAACCTTGCTCTAGATTTCTGTTTTCTAGCATATGAGTGTAAAAGCATCAACTTGATTGACGAGTCTCTGGCAGTGTTCCCTCTAAACTGAGTTAGTGTGAGCTAGCTCACAGTTTTTTAGCCTCTGGCTCACACAGTTTCGTCTTAGCTCAGGAAGGATGGCTCCAGAGCAAACTAATTTATACAGTAGCCAAATCACTCGCTCACAATTTTAATGCCAGTAGCTCACAAAGTAGAATTTTTGCTCACAAAACTCCACAGTTTAGAGGGAGCATTGGTCTCTGGTACATTAAAAAATAAAGTATAACTCGAGAGCCAGTGTGGTTGTAATGGTTAGAGTTTTAGCCTAGGACTGTGGGGCCCTGGCTTCAAATTTTCACTTGGCGTTAAAGTTGTTTTGCGATTTTGAACCAGTCTCTCTCAGCCCAGCAGAGTTGTTGTGAGGGTAAAATGGGGCAGGTGGGGAGCATGACCATCAGCTCCTGGAAGGGAAGATAGGGTAAAAATGCATGCTACTTCTGAAGCATTTAAATAAGTTTCAAATGCTTTTCACTGCTTGTATGTAGGGGCTTGCTGTCTTTCCTTGCCTTAAGGGTACCAACCAACACAACATTTGTGGCTCTGGGCCTACTTATGGAAAAGAGCCAAGCTCTGATATGGAGCCTGGGGCTCTGGCTCAATGGTAGAGCATTTACTTGTCATGGAGAAGGTCCCCAGTTCAACCCCTGGCATCTGCAGTCAAAAGAATCAGGTTGGAGGTGAGGTAGAAGACCTTGACCTGAGACCTTGGAGAACAGCTGCCAGTCAGACTAGACAAAACTGTGGGCTGTTCCAAATGACACCACTTTCCTTTGGAAACCCCATTTTTGCTGTGGCTTTCAATGCAATACAATGGCACTAGGGTTTCTAGACAGTAGACTTCTGTGTCCCAGTACCCACGGTGGGCACCCCATGCCACCACTGGCTTTTCCAAGGATTTTTTAAAGCTGATAATTGATATAGTGATAAATTGGTGTATTGTTATGCCAATTGCCACTTTCTTTTTAAAACCCTCAAAAAAGATCCCAGTGTTATGGAGGGCTTGTTGTAGGGCTGCCACAGGGACTGAGGAAGAGAAAATGGCTTCTGTGCAGGCAGGACTGAAAAAATCCAGGCTTTCCTGCCCACATAGCAGCCATTCAGAGTTTTCTGCAGTCTTTCCTAAACCTTTGCAGCAGTGCAGGTTTGGAAAACATTGGAGAAGAGATGGGAGGTGTAGAAATGCACCACAATATGGTGGAAAAGCAGAGAGAAAAAACCAACAGCAGCAGACCCAGGATAAATAACTCACATGAAAAAGGCTCTTGATGGGCAAATGGTCTGATTCAACATAAGGTGGCTTCATATGTTCAGTGTGTCTGCACTGTTTCCTTCTTTACCTTTTTGTTTAAAATTTGCCATAAATTCATGAGATTGAGAAACCTGTTTGTATGTTTTGCCCTGATTCTTAAAATTCTAGGCGTAGCACATGAACTGGGGATGCAGTCAGGTTAGATTGCATTCCTCAGTCCCTCAACAGCTCCCCAGAAGTCTAGATGAGAACTTGCAGCTGCATCCCATTGCACAAGATAGCTGGGGGCAGGGGGGGAATCCACAGACTATCCTGTCCTATTAAATAAAAGGGTAGTGGTCTGGCAAGGGTCTATGCTTGGCAAAATCAATTCGCTCCCTGGTATGTCGCTCAGAATCTGTCCCTATCCACTAGCTGCGTTACCTGAGTCCTCTCCCACCCACTGCAGCCTAGGCCACTCTTCTCTGATTGGGCCAGCATTTCAAGCTCATTTGCATACGGAAGCTGATTGGACTTCACTCCATTTCGCACCTCAAACTCCCCCCCCCCACCGCAAGACAGTTGGAATTGTCCGTTGTTTATGCAACCTGTTTTATTCTGAGGTGAAATATGTCCTCATTCACAACACTTCCCCTTCAAAAGAAACAAACCCAATAACACAACCGTGCCACACCACAAAAAAGACAGGTCACACCACAAGCAAAATACCACAAGGCAAAAAAGCTCTGGTACTAATTCTGGCAGGGGACACTGTGAGTGTAGAAAATGATTTATCGACACAGTGGAAAATCTTTAGGAATTGTTTGGTGCATTTACCATGGGGCACCTACCCAGAGCCTCTGGCATTTTCCATCCTGCTTTGCATCAATTTCTCTTCGTTGGCAATGGCAAACCCAGGCCTGGCTGGTTGCTCCTGTTCAGCAGGAGCATCCCTATGGAAACTGCCTGGGTGATTTTGGACCAGCCGGAGACTTTCTGCCTAACCTGCCTTACAGGGTTGATGTAGAGCTCACAAAGCTGAAAAGAATGAAGTAAACTGCTTTGCTCCCCGCTAATGAGAAAGACAGAATTTTGCCTAGGAAGAGGCTGCTGAGAGGGGATGAGATAAAGTTGCCAACTATAGATATGGAAATTCCTGGAGATTTGAGGGGTGGAGCCCAGAGAGGGTGAGGTTTGAGGAGGGGTGGGACCTCAGACAGGTACAGTGCCATAGACTCCACCCTCCAAACCAGCCATTTTCTCCTGGGGAACTATTGTTGCCAATCTTGGCCCAGTGGCCGTCAAACCATTCTCTTCCACCCCCTGCTGTGCAGCTGTCTTTCCCCTATGGTTGCCAATCTCCAGGTGGCACCTGGAGATCTCCTGCTGTTACAATTTGATCTCCAGATGACCGAGATCAGTTCCCCTGGAGAAAATGGCTGCTTTGGAGGGTAGACCCTATGGCACTATACCCTGCTGAGTCCTTCCGCCCCCCCCCAATGCTGCCCTCCACAGGATCCACCCCCCAAATCTCCAGGTATTTCCCTACTTAGAGCTGGTAACCCTACTTTCCCCTCAGTGCCTGTTGATAGGCAACCAAGCTTGGTCCTGTCACCTGTTTTGGCCTTTGGGAGAAAACTCCTTGGGGCCAGTCCTGATAGGATTGCCAACTCCAGATGGGAAATTCCTGGAGATTTGAGGGATGGAGCCTGAAGCGGGTGAGGTTTCAGGAGGGGTGGGATCTCAGACAGGTACAATGCCATAGACTCCACCCATCAAACTAGCCATTCCATCCTGAGGAACCATTGTTGCCAATCTCCAGGTGGGGGTTGGAGATCAATCAGAATTACAACTGCTCTCCAGGAGGGAGGGGGAGGAGATGGAAAGCTGAAGTCAGGGGGCAGATAATGGTAGATTGACAATTGGCTGGGAGGGAGATATGGTTGCCAACTCCAGGTTAGGAAATTTCTGGAGATTTGAGGGGTAGAGCCTGGAGATGGTGAGGTTTGAGGAGGGGGTGGGGTCTCAGACAGGTACAATGCCATAGACTCCACCCTCCAAACCAGCCAGTCCCTCATAGGGAACCATTGTTGCCAATCTCCAGGTGAGGGCTGGAGACCACTCAGAATTACAACTGCTCTGCAGGAGAGAGGGCAGAAGTCAGCTGAAGTCAGAGGGGAAGATAACAGTAGGTTGATGGTTAGCTGGGAAGGAGATGAGGTTGCCAACTCCAGGTTGGCAAATTCCTGGGGATTTGAGGGGTGGAACCTGGAGAGGGTGGGGTTTGAGGAGGGGTTGGACCTCAGGCAGGTAAAATGCCATAGACTCCACTCTCCAAACCAGCCATTTCCTCCTGGGTAACAATTGTCGCCGATCTCCAGGTGAGGGCTGGAGATCACTCAAAACTACAACTGCTCTTCAGGTAGCAGAGATCTGGAGAAAATGATGGTCTCTGTCATTACACCCTGCTAAGGTCACCACAGCAAATTCACACTGTGTGCCCAAAGCCAGGGCACTCTCCCAGAGCCTCTTTCTAGAGCTCGTTGTATTTATTTCCACAATGGGCCTTACTCCTAGTTAGAAGTATATTGACCATAACCTGCTAATTATGTTGTGTTTATCAGCATCAAAAGGTAGGTATTTATGAGAGGATGTTGCCTGGCCATTCATCTGAGTTGAAGATATTTGTCTTCTTCCACAAGATGACTGCATGCAGTCTTGCTTGGGGTTTGGAATATGTTATAATTGTACTATACATTTACTTCAAAGTGTTTGTGGTGAGTAGAAATGAACCTGTGACCAAGACTAGGGAAAAAAGATAATTCTTATATAAACTTGCTCTGTATCCCAGTTACTCTGCTGTTGCACAATCACAAAGAGTCTTGTGGCATTTTTTAAAGGCCAGCCACATGTATTATGGGAGAAGGTGTTGTAGGACTCTGAATGATGCATAAATTGGGCTTTGACTTAGAAAAACCTGTTAGTCTTTAAGGTACCACAAGACTTTGGATTGCTCTGACAACAGTATATACTACTACAGCTGCCCCGTCACCTGCTACCACTTTTTTATCCCATCCTTCCTTCAAGGAGCTTGCGACAGTGTATATGGTTCTCCCTTCCTCTGTTTATATCCTTGCAACAATCCTACAAGGTAGGTTAGGATGAGAGAGTGTGATTGGCCCAGTATAGTGGTTAGAGTGTCTGATTGCAATCTAGCTTCAAATCCACACTCTGCCACAGAGATTCACTGGGCATCACTCACTCTTGGCCTAACCTACCTTACAGGGTTGTTGTGAGGAAAATGAAGGAGAGTAGATCGATGTAAGCTGCTTTGGGTACCCATTGGGAAGAAAAATAGAATAAAAATACCTAAATAAGGTCATTCAGAAACATCATGGCAGTCCAGCATTCTATCTACTACATCACTCTGTCTCCTAGTAGAAAATGTCGCTGTTGAAGTTTGTGTATTCTTCATGCTGTAAGGATGGTACTGTCTGCAACTTTGGCCTTCAGTAATACTTTCCCTCTTTACAGACTCTGCAGTGGTGTTTGTCTCTGGGTATCCAGGAAGTCACAGTTTACGCCTTCAGTATTGAGAATTTCAAGCGGTCCAAGGAAGAAGTAGATGGGCTGATGGAACTGGCGAGGCAGAAATTCATCCGTCTTCTAGAGGAACAGTAAGAGTCTCCCTTCCAACCTCAGCCACCCCAAACCCTAAGGGGAAAGTCTGCCAGAAAATTTTAGAACAAAGATTATGGGTAGAGGAAGGTGGGGAAGCAAGAGAAAAAGTACAGATTGAGTCAACAATGCACATGAAGTTAAGTACAATGTAGAGGCCTTCAAGGAATCAATGTGCGTTATGTAGAAGATGTGTGCCTGGGAAACTTCCCTTTCCCACCCAGTTCTTCATTCCTTCTTCAAAAATACTGTAAGCTGTTAGAGCCTTGAGCAGACAAATGTCCCCACTGCTCTACTCCCTCTTAACTGACTCTCAGCTACTTTCAGTGTTCTAGAAGCAATGAGCTTAATTAGTTCTCATTTAATGTTTAAGGGGGGTATCCAAGATTTTTTGTTCGGGGGTATTTAAATTTTTAAAGGGACAGTTAAATTAAAGTTAATTAAATTAATTGGAACACCTTTCTTTAAAGGGGGAGGCTCCAACCCTGTTTCTAGCCCTTCCTTTCAAGGGACAGGACAGCGAGCACATCACTTTCTAGGAAAAGACAGCTCAGAAGACATTTAATTGCATTTAATTTGCATGTTTCCTAAAGCATCATGGGGATGCTTTTGAAAGACTCACCATGATCCAAGTTGTATACAGCAGGACTGGGCTAGCAGAACGGGGGATTGTTAGAGAAATATTGAAGGTATCATACTTGAGTGTCTTTCTAAGCTTTCTTGCCTCGTTGCCTGCAGAGGCCAGGGCCAGAACTCCATGGCTTGCCCTCAGGCTTCCCTCTCCCTCCCACATCAGCATTTATGGGAGGCATCATGGGACCTGGGAAAAGACAGCTCAGAAGGCATTTATTTGTTCTCAGAAGGCAATGCTGTATCTATTACTTATTTACCCCACCTTTCTCCACAGTGTGGACCAAAGCAGCTTACCTTATTCTCATCTCCTCCAGTTTGGTGTAGCCACTTTGATATAGTGGTTAAGCGCATGGACTCTAATGTGGGAGAACCAGGTTTGATTCTCCACTCCTCCACATACAGCTGACGTTGGGTCAGTCACAAGTTCTCTCAGAGCTGTTCTCAAAAGAGCAGTTCTCAAAAGAGCTCTCTCAGCCCCACCTACCTCACAGAGTGTCTGTTATGGGGAGGGGAAGAGAAATGAGATTGTAAACTGCTTTGAGACTCCAAGTGAAGGGTGGGATATATATCCAATATCTTCTTCATCATCCACACAACAGCCTTGTGAGGTAGATTAGGCTGAAAGTATGTGACTGGTTCAAAATCACCCAGTGAGCTCGCACAGCAAGATGGGGATTTGAACTTTGGTTTTCCAGACCCTGCTCTGAAGCTCTAACTGCTACACCATACTGGCTTTCATTGGGTGGCTGCTGTTGAACACTAGGAGGCAGCCAGGCCTAGTTGAGTTGTGCAAGTTGTTTGGTATCAAGCCACCTAGAGGTTTCTTCCAGGCCTAGGGTTACCAGCTTCCAGATGGGACCTGGAGATATCACAGAATTACAACTGAACTCCAGACAACACATCTGTCACCCTACAGAAAATAACTGCTTTGGTTGGGTGAATGCTATTTGGCTGAGTCCTTTCACTTCCCCAAACCTTGCCCCCTTCAGACTCCACCACAAAATCTTCAGAAATTTCTCTGCCTGAAGCTGGCAATCATAGTCAGGCCTGACCCCAATGAGTCCTCCTTCAAAGGCCAAAATAGGTCCAGAAAGGGCCCTGCCCCCTCTCCCTACTTTTTCAGTCACAGCAACGCAACCTGGAATACTGTGGTTGTCTAGTAACAGCCACTGCGGGAATCTGTTGCTTAAAACTACAAGCACTCCTTTTATCATTTGGGGTTTTTTAAGCCTCCCAGTGTTGTTTTTTTTAAAAAGATTTCAATTTTTCTGCAAACTGGAGACCCGTTTCAGATTTGTAGAAAGATCTGTGTTGTGCTTTCACAGCACCAGGCACTGGATTGAAGTACCCTAAAATTTAGGCAACTTGACTATTAGTATTTAGACTAATAGTTGTGATCCTGTTGTCCTCTGACCCAGGTTAACAAATCTGGCTTGGGAAATTCCTGACAATTTGGGGTGGTGCCCGGAGAGGGAAGAGTTTGGAGAGAGAGAAAAGGCTCAGCCTTTTCTGTTCCTTCTAGACTCTATTTGGGCACCCTTGCAGTCTCTACTTAGTTTGCAGAAATTAGCTTGGAAATAGAGCAAGAGGCAGGTAACTGGGATCTCCACCTAATGGGGATTTGTCTCTGTTAACTCTTGGAAATAACCAGGCTGTTATTTACAGGAAAATTTTTATTGGAACAAAAAGAAAGCAGAATAAAACAAGGATGTACACAGCAAATACTTACAAGAGCTAACTAGAAGAATCAGGTAGGAAAAGGGAAAAGTGTTGTAGGGATGGGTGATAATTACCAGTCCTGAAGAGGTCCACAGAAGCAGCAAATTAGAGAGTGAGAGAGAGAGAGAGAGAGAGAGAGAGGAGACCCATACGCAAATGCGGATGTGTGGGAGGTCCAAGAACACACATACACTGCTGGGGCAGCAGGGAGACATATTTATAGGGCAAGGTGTATCCTGAGGAAGATTGTCCTCTGGAGGTGAGTCAATGAGTTGATAGTTCTACCAGAGGTGGACAAAAGGGTGGGAGAGGTTTGATGGACCTACAAGCACCGGATGGGAAGGGTGATGGGGAAGGTGAATGGCACCTGGTATTTTTGGCCATTGTGTGACAAAGTGTTGGACTGGATGGGCTATTGGCCTGATCCAACATTGGCTTCTTGTGCGTTCTTATGTAATAGACTTAAGTGTTGATTAATTAATGAAGGGTAAGTCAAGCTTGGGTGCTGAAGGGATTATTCTTGAGTGTATGGGTGACTCATTGTTCTTTCCAGGGGAAGGAGGTGGTAGTAGCCAGCCAGCCACTCTGACTTGTGCCTTGAAAACTGCTTTCCCAGGCCTCTGTCTGAGTGGCATCCAGTTTGGTCCACTTTGGCCCAAGCAGTGCTTACACTGCTTCTGGTGTCCTGGCCCCACTGATGGACCTCCTGATGGCACCTGGTATTTCTGGCCACTGTTTTGGACTGGATGGGCCATTGGCCTGATCCAACATTGGCTTCTTTTATGTTCTTATATTCTTACACAAGGTATTGAGGTGATGTATAAAGGGATGTTTCTGGCTCTTTTAGCCTATAAACTGCCTTTCAGCAGGAGGAGGGGTCTGACTGCTGACAGTAGCACACAGTCTGCCCTGCAAAGCTGCCATTTTCTTAGTGGACCTGATCATTGCAGTACAGAGATCAGTTGTTGTAATTCCAGAAGATTGGAGATTGACAACTTTACCTCTGACTCACATCACTACCTCCAGAATACATTAAGGGC
Organism: Gekko gecko; assembly: GCA_029375565.1. Classification (NCBI taxonomy): domain Eukaryota; kingdom Metazoa; phylum Chordata; class Lepidosauria; order Squamata; family Gekkonidae; genus Gekko; species Gekko gecko. The sequence continues at coordinate 206,634,030 of JAPDNY010000005.1, read as the reverse complement.
TAACAGGGTGATTTCTTTATCTCCTTCTCCATTCCACTTTCCCTTTTTCAGCTGACTCCCAGCTGCTCTCAACAGTCTGTGCCTCAATCCTTTATCCAGCTCCCCCTACTTCATATAAGTTACAGACCATATTTTTTGTGTTCCTGAGGGTGTTCTCCAAGTACACCGAAACCCCTACGTTGTCCATATGTCGTCTGCTTTTTCCACTTACATAGCTGGTATGTGGCTAACCACTTCCCTATTGGATATAGTTAACCAACTATTATATCGTTATTATACTCATATAGTATTGTGGTTGTGATGGTGAGGTCTTGCCACAAAAAATGTGTGTGTAAGTGGGCAGGAAGGGTGGGAGTAAAATGTGAGGAAAAACCTATATGCCTGTAAAAAACTGATGAGAAGGTGGTCACACAAGAGTCTCCCATGGTCTACTGACTAGCCAAGAAGATGGCTGAGGGGGTCACCTGTGCTGGAATTTATGGGCCAAAATGGCCACAGGTCTGTCATTACAATATCACCATTTGAGTTGTCATATCCTGAAATTAGGTATTGGTGTTCAATGAATACCCTCTTCACAATTTCAGTCTGTGTGATTCTTGGAGAATAAACAAATCAAACAAGATGCGTAATGTGCACTCTTGAAAATACATGTTGATGTTTGAATAGGTTTATACTTTTGGGAGAAAAATTCACATTTAGGGAACATGCATGTCATTATAACTTAGTCTTGCCATTTAGGGCAAGTGTAAACTTGGTATTTACCTTTCTGCATTGTCCTGATTCTCTGGTTATATAATCCTTCTCTGGTCTGGTGATGTGAATTTTCCAGAAAAATTAAAATCCTGAAGGCAGTGACAGGGAGTAGTATACAATCTTAATATATCTGAAAAACTGTGCCTTGTATGCAGTTGTCCTCTCATCTATTTCAGCTGAATGTAACTTTAGTCCTTGAAGGTCACTGGGACACATTGTTATTTGCCTTACTTGTCAGTTCCATATCAGACTGGGTGCAGAGGCATAGCCAGAAATTTCTGGGGGGTGAGGCAGGGGCTGGGGCACAGAGGCAGGGGAAGTGGCGGAGGAGGAGGAGGTGCATGTTAGAACCCGCCTCCAGCTACATTGGCCGGCGGGCAGGGAGGTGCCTTTATTCCCTCCCTGCCTCCGGCCCGCTTCCAGCTGTGTTGGTGCGTGTACAGCTGGCAGGTGGGGAGGCAACTGTCTTCCCACCCTGCCTCCAGCCTGCTGGCTGCCCCTTGGATTGCATGCCCGGTCCTGCGAGTAGCCATTCCTGGCATGGCATGGAGGATGGGCAGGCAGGTAGGCAGTGAAGGATGGGTGTGGTGGGTGGCAGGGTCTGTGAGGCACTGAAGCAACTGGCGGTTGTGGGGCGTGATTAACAAGTGAAGGGTGTGGCCCTGAAATGCCCCACTGTAGCTACGTGCCTGGGTGGGTGGCTTCTACCATGCAAGAGGAGACATATAAATAAGAATGGCTTTGGTTGTGATTGGCTATACAGATCAAATCAGGAAAATTTATAATTTTTAAAATTTGGATTATATATTTTTATGATTTCATTTTCCCACACCTGGTTTACAGCTCAGTAGAATATACATATATTCCCTCTCACAGTTTCTAGGAATGAAAAATATTAAATATAGTTTTGAAACTTCCACATCATTTTGGCAATGGCATCTATTCACTGGTAACTGTAGCCTACCTCACAAGATTAATGTGAGAAGAAAATACAGGAGAATGCTTTGGGTTCCCTGTCAGGAAGAAAAATGGGATATAACTGTCTAAATAAATAAAATTTGCTCCTAAATGACAGAAATTTATGTTGGCGTTTTCTTGGTTGGTGGAGCCTAGGATGCTTGAGCTCAATTAGAGTCCAGTTGTATACAGTCCCCAGTGTCTTGGAGCCAAAATGAATCAGAAAAAGATCATGTGTTTCCATGCATCTGTAAAATGCAAATTGCAGTTCATGTCATTTCAGCTTTCATTGAGACTGTACAGGAAAGGAAGCAGATGTTTATCGCTTCAACCTCCATTCAGTGTCATTGCTGAAAACTAGACTGATTGCTTTGCTGTTGACATTTTACAAGAGAAAGGATGTGTGCCTTAGTGTGGTTAATGTGTATCCCCCTCCCTTTAAAGTGCTAATAACAACGCAAGCCAGGTTTTGATTAGCAAAACTGAACAGAAGTTAGAGGGTTAAACTCCTTTTCCCTTCTCTATATATCCCTAATGCAAACTGAAGTTGCAGGAGCCTGTAATTTTGCATTGGATTCTGTTACCTTGGAAAAGGGCTGGCTTACGAATGTTTTAAATAAATGTTACAAATGTTTTAAATAAATACATTTGTATAGGTGGAGATGATCCTCAGCTATTTTTTATTTTAGAAACTTCATTTGTTGCCATTCCTATTTTATTTATTAATATACCCCAACTTTCTTCTTGGCTTGGCTTAAGGCAGTTTTTTGTTATGGTAGTAATTAATATCAACAAAGGAAAATAACACCCTAGTCTACAGTAGCTTAAGAGGTATAGTAGACCTTCACCATTCAGAGGGGATCTGTTCCTGAGATGACAGTGAATGGTGAAATGCATGAATACAGAGAGGCAGAGGGTCTAGTGGCTCCCTGTAGCAAAGCAGCCACATTTCTCCTGAAAAAGTAACAATCATCATCTCTGAGTATGTGGTGAGAGTGAATGTGCACACAGTGCTGATGAACTAACGGCCATGCGGAGGCAGGTGGGAGGGCAAGCATCCTTGCACCTGTTGCTTTGGCCAATGTGCAACAGGTTTGTGTTCTTGGGATAGCCATGTTATGTGTTTGGGCCAAGGACTGTGAATAAGTGAAACAACATGTCACAAAGCTGTGAATGGTGATGATCTAGTGTAACCCCAGAGTTCATTGCTGGTATAGTTCTTTATTTCACTTTTGCTGGTGAACTATGCTGTTGCTATAGGCCTTCACAGGGAGGGCTAAAATCTGTCCTGTCATCTTTCATGTGACTCCCCTGCACTTTTTTCTGCCTTGTGACTTACACTCAAGCAACTCTGTCATGGGATTTGGAAACCTCAGCTATACCATCTTGGGCTCATCTGTGGCCTCATCCTCTGATGTGACATATGCTGTCACATGTCAGCAATGCTCTTCTGTTCTCTGCAAAGGATAGACTGGTCATTCCCTGCGTGAAAGAATAAGGGGTCATAAATCTGGCACTAAAAATCACAGTATTTAGAGAACAGTGAGTGAACACTTTGGTCTTCCAGGGCATTCTGTTCCTGATCTTAAATTTACCATTCTTCTATGGAGAAATCCCACACAAAAATGCTGAAGTGATAGTTGTAAAAAATTTTAGTTCCATCTCTCTCAGGTCTTAACCAAGACCTCTCATCTCTTACTTACTACAGATACTAACACCTTGCATTTCACACACTATACAGATGTTTACTCCAATTATATCTCTGTAACTCCCATTGCATTTGCTTATCAAAGGCCCCGCTCACACGGAGCATTTGCCCCGCTGAAGGCACGGGAGCCCCGCGGACTTTCCATGCGCGATCATACAAGCACATCTGGGAGGCGTAGCACTCCTGTGGCCAACCCGCAGCTTCCCTCTGAAAACACGGAGTAAAAAACTACTAGGGTCGAAGTACTAGTTTCCGGAAACCCCGGGGCAAAGGCCGGCATCTGATCACGGGAGCGCCAGTATCCCGCGGCTTCCAACGCTGGCCTATGTCCCAGGGTTTCCGGATGTTGTAAGTTTCCATGGGATGTGCACCAACGCTGAATGAGGCATGCGCATATGCAAGACACCAGCAGCGGCCCGCCTCCTCCCCCAACGGTACATGTGCACTTTGCAACAACGCGGCTTGCATGGTCTGCTGCGCCGCTTTTTTGCCGCCCTGCAGCAGCGTGGTGTGATCGGCACTTGGAGCTGGAGCATGGCAACCCAGTAGCCCATGTGATTGGGCTACCGCACTTTATTTTGCTCCGGGGCGAACTGCCACGCCTCCCTCCTGCGTTTTCTGGCCCGTATGACCGGGGCCTAATTTCATACTGTACTAGGTTTTGTTTATCTAACAAAAATTTGGAGTATCTCTCACACCCACTCTGAATTAACTGATCTTGTTTTGAACTGGCCTCTCTTTGAAACAACCCCCCCCCCCCCGCCGCCATCACCACCACCTTTCTATATATATATGAATTAGGCCTCGTGGATGTATACTCTGGTGCATCTGCTGAAGTGAGCTCTGACTTAACAAAAGCTTATTCTGGGGGGGAAAGTATATAAGTCTTTAAGGTGCCACTGGACTTAACCTGCTAATGCAGCCTAACATGGCCTCCCATTCCCATATCTCCCATTTTAAAACTAAAGTTTATATGAATCATTTCTTTAGTTACCCAAGGGTGAACTACTGTGTCATCTTAAGCAGAGTTAAATCCTTCTCAACCCACAGTTTTCAGGGTATAACTGTTTAGGATTTATATTGGCCTGTGCTTTTGCCAAGAAGCCAAGAAGAAGATCAGGTATCAAGTCACAGCAGGAGTTGTTTCTATTCATTTACTGCAAGGCTAAATCTCTGCTTGTGACATAAGCATTGCCTGTGCTTGGCTTGTATCTCAACAAATCTCTTCCCTTTTTACAGGGACAATCTGGAGAAACATGGTGTGTGTGTGCGAGTCCTTGGAGACCTCACACTCTTGCCACTAGATATCCAGAAGTTGATTGCCAAGGTTGTGCTGGCCACAAAGCAATACAACAGGTGAGTCCTGCTATAATTTTTGTTATAAACACATTTGTATATATAGGCTATACCCAGGGATTGCAGCCTCTGAACTCTAAAACCCCTCGTGGCTCAGTACAGATCCAAATAAGGCTCTTTTAAAAAAGAAAATCAAATATTTAAGTATGTTGGAGGGGTGTGGGGGGTGCTAGAATAACCAGTTCATGAATGGAATTGCAGGATTTTTAGGGGACTGAAGGGCTTCTTAGAAATGCTTTAAAGAAAGAGAGATGGATTACGAACAACTGATTGCTTCTGTCAAGTGAGACATTCTCAGTTTTATGGTGGTGCACTGTCAATCACACATGGTGCTTCTGTGTATTTTTATTAGCTATTGTGAGATCTTGTGTGCATCACTTTCCAATAAAGGGCTCACAACAAATAGCATTAGAGATGCAAAAACTTTATAGATTGTGAATCAGTACATCTGTTATTAGTAATGTGCAGTTATATAGTTTGAAGCTGTGCAAATGGGTTTTCTATACTGGTTGTTTTATCTCTTGTTCTAATGTATTGTTTTCTTATCGCTCTCTCTGTGTGTATATGTGTGCTCACACACAGCTATCTGTTCACATCCTCTCATTCCCTATACAGTATTCTACATAACTTCACATTCCTTGTTCTCTGCAGTATCCTTTGTTGAGTTACTTCCTCTTACATTTATCTTTTCTTTAAAAAAATTTAACAGGTGTTTTCTGAACATCTGCTTTGCATACACATCGAGAGATGAAATTAGCAATGCTGTGAAGGAGGTGGCGTGGGGTGTTGAACAAGGGTTGCTGCAGCCAAGGTAACCATATGTGCTGGTGTGTTCATGCTTTTGCTGCTCTCCTGCTCTCCTGATGTAACTTGCACCTGGGCCTTCCAACCCAAAGCAGATGCCACTCTGAATCAGACACCCTCCCCATCCCTAGTCCATTTCTCTTGAGATGTGACTGGGCTAGATTAACAGGGGCAGTTTCTCTGGTAGGAACTGTTCTGGCAGGTGATCACAAATCCACTCAAGCATGGGGAAGTAGCCATGGCTGTCTCGTAGGAAAGACCACCCATCTGTGCCCATTGCTTCTCCATCAAGTGTTCACTTGCACCGAGACTTAGATAAGACCTTTGCCACTTTTCCAAGCCCTGTGCTCAGGATGCTAAAGGCTGAAGCTGCATCTTCTCTCCTTCATTCTGTGATTTGGGGAAGGTAAGAACCAGATGTCTCCTCTGCTGCTCCTTCCATTCTGTATGCAGAAAAATTTCTGCCTCTTCCCTCTCCCATTATATGTATTCATATATTTAAATATTTATAAGCCACTTTTCTTCTGACAAGGGACCCAAGGTGCCTTACGGTTGAGGACAGCAATGGTCTATCATCAAGCCTGGCTTCCCGTCACCCCCCCCGCCAGTCACAAGTAGGATATGGAAGATTAAATGCTATCTGATTTAGTTGATTGCTGTTTTATTGTTTTATATTTTATGTATAAATGTATTATATATGTATTAAATATTATTACAGTATTTATCAGAATGTTGTCAACCGTCCTAAGCTCCAACTGGGGGGAGGGTGGTGTAAAAATCAAATAATAAATAAATAAATAAATAAAAACCCTACAAATAAAATTAAGCAAGAGAGAAGGAATTCAGTTCATTCCAAAATCCATTTGGCAGGGTCAGTCAAAATACAGTTCTGAGGGTTAATACGGGCAGCAAGAAGACAGAGAAGCCCTCAGCCTTTTTCTCCTGGCAGCCAAGTAGTCCATAGACCTCCCCCCTCCCTGCTTGTAGAGGACTTGGAAGAGGTGGGGAAGTTGCTGGCAAGGACACTTAGGCTGGCTGCTGTTCCTAGGCAGCATTTTTTGGGGGGCGAACTTTCATTCCAGGACCTTTTCTACTCTGAATTCCAAAGGTTAAACTAGTCTGTGTGTGCAGCAAACCCTTTTTGTTAGTGGGCCATTTTTATGTGAACTGGCTCCTTAGATGATAACCAAAGTACTTGCTTAGGTCCTCTCTGTTCTGCTAAGCCTCTTGAGGAGGTTGGGACCAAATACTGCTGTATTTTAGTTTGACTGTCTTGCTGATGTTATGGATCTTTATTTAAATTCTTCTGGGATTTTATATAGTCACTTCCAGTTTTTAAAAAATATTTGCACAGATTTTGCTATTACTGCTATATAGTATTTTGGCATTTTAGTACAGAAATTAGGGGGTGGGGATCAGGAAATAAGACTGGGACCAATTAGGGAAGAAAGTTTTGTTATAGCTCTCTGAAGAAAAAGAAAAATGTGTATCAAGAAAGATGATTCCTCCTTGCCATTTCTCATCCTCCCGTTTCTTTTTTGGAATTTTTAAGACCATATGCTCCACCTTCCCAGTGCTTCAGAACACATCTCCCTTGTAGGTAAATTTCCTTTTTTCAAAAGTGGGGAGGGGAGAGACTTGTCAATATCTCTTCTCTGTTTGAAGGATGGAGGATGCTTCCTGTTGAGAAAGGGCTTGGATGTGTTTCAGAGAAGGACATGTGGACTGGTTCCCCCAAAAGATCTGTGATGAAGACCCAGAGGGGGAGTTACAGTGCACCTCTATGCACAGAGATGCTTTGCAGGGCCCCAAGTATGTGAGCTGTACTGTGTAGACCTGTACCATACCACAGCAAGAGGCATTTTGCTACTTGGTAGGCTAACTGGAGTTTTATCTTTTCTCCCTTAGTGATGTGTCAGAATCATTACTTGACAAGTGTCTCTATACTTGCAAGTCCCCTCATCCGGATATCCTGATAAGAACTTCGGGAGAGGTCCGGCTTAGTGATTTCTTGCTGTGGCAGGTAAAAATGGACCCAAAAAGTTGGTTTAAATGTTTATACCCCAGTTTTCTCCCCAGTGGAAACCCAGAGTGACTTAAAACATTGTTCTACCCTCCACCATTATCCACACGCCACCACCCTTGTAAGGTAAGTTAGACTGAGTGGCCTAAGGTCACCCAGAAAGATCTTCGTCATGGTCTCTGTGCATCATACCCATGGAAACTCAGTACACCTCTGCTGACCTGATCAATGATATACAAAGCTTAGAATGGGATTTTTGCACCTCCACTCCCAACATGCACAGGAACCCCAACCGCACATGCCCAGAGGGGCGGGGTGCAGACATCCCGCCAGTTCTCTTCTGACCACCACACTGTTAACAGCTCTTCTGCTGGTTGGTGAGATTTACCTCAGCTATGGCTCTTTTGGGATTTCATCTTCTCCCTATTTTTTCCTTGACCCTTTTCTGTTTTCATTTTTATCTCCACTCTTTTTTCTAAAAGGTGGGGGGGGCTTCTCTGGGCTTCAGCCTTTCCCCCTATCTTTTTCTCACCCTCCTCCTTCTAGCCCTTTGTTTATGGCTAGAAGGTGGGGTTTTTTCAAAGGTACACCAACTGTGGTAGCAAACTCACACCCCCAGACAGCCACACTCTGTATCCTCTGCTTGGGTGACGCCCACCACCCAGACTCTTGCCCGCACTGCGCCAAATTTTCAAATTAGACCCCAAAAAATCGAGCAACGCATCTACAGTTGGCTCTGTTGGAATTGGCACTTACTCCAACTACTGTTCCACATGTGGGATCGTGATTGGGCTTCTGACACACCACCGAAACCTTCTACTTCAACAGCTCCACTGCCCTCAAAATCAGCTTCCAACATCAGTCCATTGGCGTCAAAACACTCTATCCCGATCACTCAGTCGGCCTCATCCAGTCCTGCAAAGGAGGAGGAGGAGAGGGATAAGTCTGACAAAGGACACAAGGGCTCCACTAAGGGCAGTCACAAGCCCCTTAAAACGAGTACCTCAACTGACCCTTTGGACCCTGCATAGAGCTCAGCTCCATATGTGCAATCTGATACCCTGGAAGCTCCGACCTCAGATTTGCCGAAGGTGCTACCCACACCACCTATCCAACTTCTGGACTCCCCGATTTGGCAACTGAACCCCCCAATGCTGGAACCCTTCTCTGATACTCAGCCATTTTCAATATCAGCGTCGGATGTTGAAGAGGTCATTGTCAAATATTTGCCCTGCAGGGCTCGGTTGCCTACCAGATCTTCCTGTGCTACTGATTGCTCACGTTCACCGATCAACACCCCATTGACATCGATCCTGTTCACCCATCGACACTGACCATCAGCACTTGTATGTTGCTGACCCTGTATATCACTTTTCTCACCCACACCAGCGTCATCGATCACCGAGACATGCTACTCTCCAGATAGATCTCCTGCTCGACATTTCCACCCATCTGCACTGTCAGTGGTTTCCTGGGATCACGGCCAGTTCTAGTACCTCTGTGGTGTGTTTCCGCTTTTCTCATCTATGCCCTGATCAACAAGACCTTCTGACTGGGATTGGCTGTCTTCCCATCATTCACGTTCACTTCATGTGCATCATGTGCCCTTTGGCCTCGGTATCGAAGCCTCTGGAACTCTTCTTTTCAGAGGGCTTCTCAACGTCGATCACCTGATCCATCAGTACTGAAGCAGGCAATGTTGACACCGCCTCAGCCTGCCTGATCTGCTGAGCAAGCACCAGATGCTCTCGCCCTGGTACCGATTTCTGTCTCTGCTTTGAACTCTTCTGGCGAGGACTCTGATGCTGGCGCCTCCAGTGCCAGGAGTTGTCCTGAGGACCCTTCACCTAAACCAACAGTCTCCGACAACCTTCCCATTTCTCCCTCGGGGGATCTGACATCCTATGGGGACCTGATTAAACATATGGCCCATTCCTTAGGCCTTTCAGTGGTTCAGCCTCAACCCTTGGTGACAGATGTGGTTTTTAATTTGGTCCAATAAGGTACCTCTACTGCTATCACTCTCGCTATGTCCACGGTCCTCCTGCAAGCTGGCAAGGGACCGTGGGACAAACCGCCTTCTGCACCAGTCTCCTCCCATCACCTTGGCCATATGTATAAGGTTCAGGAGGCTGGGGCAGAATTTCTCTACAACCACTCCAAACCCAATTCCATGATTGTCACATCTGCATCAAAGTCTAAGCGTACCCATTCTGCTCCATCTGACAAAGAAAGCAGGAAATTGGATTCCTTTAATAGACGCTTTTACTCAGTGGGAGCTCTTGTGTCAACACTACCAATTACATGGCCTGCATGAGTTGGTATCAGTATGCTCTTTAGGAACAACAGCAAAGTTTTTACCTCTCTTCCTGATGACAAACAGCAAACATTCCTTAAGATCCAAAAATAAGGTCTTGTTTTGGCCAAGCAACTGATAAACTCTTCAAAGCATGCCCTCAATACCTTTTCCAAAACAATGACATCAGCTATTGCCTTACGTAGGGACTCCTGGCTGCACACTATAACTCTTCAATCTGACACTAGGGCGTACATTGAAGACCTTCCATTGGATGGACAGGGGCTCTTCCATGCCACTTCTTACTCAGTCCTACAGGACATGGGTAAGAGCATCAAGGCTTTGCGTACATTGTGAATTTCCTCATCTTAGAAGGCATACAAGCCATGTCCATCGTCCTATTCCTGGCCTAAACACGCATACTCCAGGTACTTGCCCGAATGTTCCTATTGTCCTTGTACATCTTCCGCAGGGCAATGGTCATCTTACTCCTCTAAACTGAAATATGGTTCAGGACAGCCACCCAACTGCTCCAAGCCTGCCAAGGCACCCAAGTAGAGCCTTTGGCTTTCCACACTGTCATCTACCTGCCTCAACTCGCCTTGCACCTTATCTTCCTGCCTGGCAAGAGATTATGATTGACAAGTGGATACTTTCTATTATTGCCCTGGGGTACTCAATAGAATTTGTTCAGCATTCTCCCCTTCCAGTCATTGTCACCACCCTGCCATCTTCTGCGCTCCCTCAAGAGGTCGCTTTTCACCTGAGCAAGGATGCTATAGAAAAAGTCCCAATTTCATCTCGGGGTACTGGGTTTTACTCCTGCTATTTCATGGTCCCCAAGAGAGACAGCGGCATCAGACCAATTCTAGATTTGAGAATGCTGAACTCTTCATCATGCTGAACTCCTTCATTGTGTACTGCAAGTTCAGAATGATTTCCCTCCAGTTGATACTTCCCCTTCTATAAGAAGGAATCTGGATGGCCACCCTGGACCTCCAAGACGTCTACTTCCACCTGAACATACAGCCTTGCCATCGCCAATACCTCCGCTTCGCAATCGGGGAATAACACTATCAATACAAAGCCTTCCCTTTTGGTCTCTGCATGACCCCCAGGGTCTTCATCAAGACCATGGTAGTGGTTGCCGCCTTTCTACGTCTCCAAGGAATCACTGTTTTTCCGTATATGGACATCTGGCTTCTAGTGGCAAATTCACAAGATCGTCTTATACGGAATAATACATATGCACTATGCTTGCCCTGCTTCGCATGCTAGGCCTCTGTGTAAATCTGGAAAAGTCCCATCTTCTTCCATCCCAAAGAGTTCAATTCATCAGGGCAATTCTGGACTCTGTCACCTGCAGGGCTTATCTGCCAAGGGAGAGGGTGGATGCCCTCATTTCTCTGTCTGTGCAAGTGCGTTCCCTACCTTCAACCTCAGCGTTCCAGGTACAGCGACTGCGAGACCTTATGGCTGCAACCACTGCCATTCTTGTGTTTGCCAAGCTGAGAATGCAGCCCTTGCAGTTGTGGTTCCTAAGGTGCTTCAACCCAACAGCACAGCTCCAGTCAACCCAGCTCTGCCGCCCCATAGTAGTAAGGGACTCTCTGGCTTGGTGAGGATGTCTTTTGAACCTTTTGCAGGGAGCTCCCTTTCATCCACTCGCCCCTCAGTTAACTCTGACTACGGATGCATCCTTGTGCATAGGAGGCAAATGGGAATGTCATCACATCAATTATCTTGGAACTCTTGGTGAACAAATTTGCTCTCCAATCCTTCCAGCCGTTGGTCACCGGAAAATGCAGAGCCATTCTCACAGATGACACTACAGCGCTCAGTTATATAAATGATCAAGGAGGCACAGTATCCCTTCACCTTTGTTACCTAGCACTGCAGTTGTGGGACTGGTGCCTAGCCCCCAGGATTTTTCTCTGTGCCACCCACATACTGGGAGCCTTCAACGTTTAGGCAGATCTTCTCAGCAGATGCGGCTTCACTGTTGGGAGTTGAACTGGATTTATCTGCAACCTGTCTTCCGCCACTGGAGATACCCAATTGTGGACATCGTTGCTATCAGTTCAAACAAGAAATGACTCCCCTTTTGCTGCTGCTGGGGGGTAGACCCTCTCTTGCTGGGCAACAGCCTGCTGTATCCTTGGAACTGCAACTTCATGTTTTTCCCACTGCTTCTCCTGACACAGGTCATTCACAAGATTGCGAGAGAAAATGCAAATTGCATATTGATAACCCCTTGGTAGCCAAGACAGTTATGGTACCCATTGTAAAGCAAGCGCTTCTGATCTTCGTTGTGGTCTCTGTGCAGTCCCACACATGGGTTGGGCGCCTGCGCATGACCTCGATTGGAGAATCTTCTAGAGCTTCACCTCAGAAGAGCTTTTGGCGGGCTTTCTTCCCGCCCTGGGGGAGGAGACATGCACTGCGCATGCCCAGAGCGGGAGAGAGAGCCGCCTCCCACTCAGTTCTTCTTCGACCGCCTTCGCGTTCACACCTCGTTCCTGTTGTTCCTCCATATTACCTCAGCTGAGTATATCTTTTCTTCGCTTTCGTCTTTGTTTCCTTTCCTCTCTTTGACTCTTCTGTCTTAAAAAAAAAAAAATCTTTTTCTATCTCTCTTCCCCCCCCCTTTCTTTGGAGGGTGGGCGGAAATTTTTGTATGAGAAAAACTCAATTTTTCAAGGTTTGTCGTCGATGCCCTGCCAAGATTCCATCTAATGACGGGCACAACTTTTGTCTAATTTGTTTGGGTGAGGCCCATAGAGTGGATACTTGTCATCACTGCGCGAGTTTCACTCGTCAGGCTTGCCGTAATCGAGAGGCTAGACTCCGGGCTCTTCTTTTGGAATCGGCTCTATGCCCTACAATGTCCTCAGGGGCTTCCCAGGCCTCGGTAGCCAAAAAATCGGACACCTCCTCGAAGGCACCGAAACAGAAACCTAAGCGGGCTGAAGATAAGACCCCTTTGAAGTCGAAGGCCCCGCCATCTGCTTCGGTTTCGAGGGTGGACCCCATCGTCGTGACCGGGTTGTCGATGTCGATGCCGACATTGGCCTCGACCTCCCAGAAATCTGCAGCTCGACATCAGACTCCGCAGCATTCACACTCGTTGCCTTCGGGTCTGATTCGTTTAGGCCAGTCGACGAGATCGCCTCCGCAACTGTCCCCGCGAAGAGGTTCCCGGTCTCCAGCGAGGCGTTCTGCTACCCTAGTACACACTTTGGACGAGGGCCCTGTTGTTGTGCACCGCCATTCGCGGTCCCGATCCCGGTACGATCGCCGACGCCTGATCCGTAGGCAATCTCCATCGTCGTCTGGTTCCCCTTCTGACGACCAATGTTGGTCTTGCGAAGACCGTCGGGAGCGTCCGGATGTGGCCTATTACTACTCCAGGTCCCCAACACTGGAGAGACATCATTATGATCGGATCCGGCACTCTGAACGTGTGGATCGGACCCATGCCCCTGACCGCCCTCGGCGCTCAGCGTCTGTTGCCTCGGCCCGTTCCCCTCCTCGGGAACAGCCTTCTGATCTTCCTAGAAATCAGGATGCCCCAAAGAGTTCCCCAATGGAACCTCGGCACCGTCCTTCTGTTGATCACCCAGTCATCGATCTCGTCCAACCACGATCCTCCTCTCCCATGTCGATCTTGGACAGGTCGGATTCGGCGGACGAGCCTCGACACTCGGGGTTGATTTCACCTACTGAGGGCCCTAAAGCATTTTTAGAGCTCGTTACCAGGATGGCGACTGCCCTTCAAGTCCAGGGCTTTACAGAATCCCCAGCTGTGACCGACATCATTCACTGGTTGGTCCAGGCTGACCTTCCTCCGTCTCTTGTCTTGCCTTTGCTTCCTGTCCACCTTTCTATCCTGAAAGAGTCATGGGAGCACCCGGCTTCGATCCCTCCGGTTTCGAGGCGCTATGATGGGTTGTACAGGATCCAGGACGCTCCTGGCAAATTTCTTGTTTGTCAGCCACCACCGAACTCGATGGTTGTTCACTCTTCCTCGAGATCAAAGCAGCCTGTTCGCCAGTCTACGCCTCCTGACCGCGAGGGTCGTAAACTGGATCTTCTGGCCAAGAAGATGTACTCTCTGGCCTCCATGAATCTTCGTGTCGATACTTACTTGTCCTATTTGTCGGCGTACGCCTTCAACATCGCCAATGCAGTTTGTCCTGTCCTGGAATTCGTTCCAGAGGAACATCGCCTCACTCTCTCGGCTGCCTTGTCTGAGGTTTGTGCTATATCGAAGCAACAGATCAATTCGGTTCGTCATGCCGTTAATTGTTCATCTAAACTCCTGGTTTCTTCTGTCGCTCTCCGGTGTCATGCCTGGCTGCGGGGCACCTCTCTACAACCAGATGTCAAATTCCGTGTTGAAGACCTTCCCTTTGACAGCGATGGCCTCTTCCACTCCACCACCGACGAAGTGTTGAAGGCTGTCGATGACAGTCGAAAGCAGGCCTGAAACCTTGGAGTCTCGGCTGCACCTTACCGACCTAGAAACTGTTCCTGGAAGCCTTCCAGCTCCAGGCGATACCTGTCTCCGGCACCTCACTCCCAATGGAGAAGGAAGCCATATGACTCTCGTCCTCCTTCCAAACACCGTTCCCAGCCCACCAAGAAGCCGCCACAGCCTAAACAGTCTGTTTGACTGTCCCCATCGTCTCCCTTCCCCGACGTCGTATACTCCTTCCGTCCAAACCCGTCTCTTCCCCTTTCTACCAGCCTTGGAAGAAATTTCAACCGACTCCTGGGTCCTCACCATTCTACGGGTTAGGTACGCCATAGAGTTTGTTTCACCTCCGATCCTCCCACACTTTGTCGTCATGCCTCCAGATCCTCTCCTCGATCTCGAGGTTTCCACTCTCCTTGCCAAAGGAGCCATCGAAGTCATACCGGAGGCACAACGAACTCGAGGCTTCTACTCGAAGTATTTCCTGGTTCCCAAGAGAGACGGCGAATTCAGACCAATTATGGATCTTCGAGATCTCAACCGTTACATTCGGTATCAGAAATTCAGAATGGTCACTCTGCAGTCGATCCTTCCTCTTATTCCACGGGCAGCGTGGCTTGCGTCAGTCGACCTCCAAGATGCATACTTCCATGTCACGATCCGTCCCCAACACCGGCGGTTTCTCTGATTCACCGTTGGAGATGCCCACTACCAGTACAGGGTGCTTCCCTTCGGCCTTTCTACAGCTCCGCGGGTGTTCACCAAGCTGATGGCTGTGGTGGTGGCAGAGCTCCACCGACGGGGAGTCACTCTTTATCCTTACATCGACGACTGGCTTCTCGTAGCTCCAACGCCAAGTCAGTTGCTCCACGACACTCAGGAGACTCTCTCCCTCCTCCGTGCTCTCGGACTCTGCGTCAACGTCGCCAAGTCCTCCCTTCAGCCCCTTCAAATCCTTCAATTCCTCAGGGCTCGGCTCGACACCAACCTCGAAGCGGCTTTCCTCCCGGAATCGAGGACTTCCGACATTCGGGCGATGGTGTCCTCCTTTCAGATGTGTCCCCAACAATCTGCCGGTTCTGTCATGAGGCTCTCGGTCACTTTGCCTCCACGGTGTTCGTTGTCTGCAACGCCTGGCTGAGAATGCGGCCGCTTCAGCTCTGGCTCCTCCGCACCTTCGATCCTCTCCGGAGGCCTTGGCACACGATTCTGTCGATCCCGCAAACCGTCCTCGACTCTCTCGAGTGGTGGGCTCAACCCGTCCACCTCCTTTCCGGAATGCCCTTTCGACCTCCTCCTCCCGAGCTGATGTTGACCACAGACGCTTCCCTCTGGGGTTGGGGAGCCCAGTGCAGAACGCTCACTGTTCAAGGGGCATGGTCTGCTCGAGATGCAACTCGCCACATAAATTACCTGGAGTTGCAAGCAATTTATCTAGCCCTTCGGTCCTTTCTTCCGACCCTTCGAGACCGTATCATTCAAGTGGCTTCCGACAGCACCATGGCCGTCTATTATGTCAACAAACAGGGCGGCACTGCCTCTGTTCGTCTCTGCAACTCAGCGATAGACCTCTGGTCCTGGTGCCTCGACCACTCCATCACGCTCTCGGCGATCCATATTCCTGGGGATCAGAATGTCGACGCAGACCGGTTGAGTCGTTCTACCTCATCGGACAACGAATGGTCCATTCCCCTCCGGTATCTTCGACCTCTGTTTTGAGGGTTCGGTCAGCCATCTGTCGATGGCTTCGCGTCCATCGACAATGCCCGATGTCGCCGGTTTTTCAGCAGGGGTCCCCCGTCTGCTCGGCCGCTCGGGGATGCCTTTCTCCACAAGTGGACCGGAGCCCTGTTTTACCTATTTCCTGCATTCCCTCTCATCTCTTGGGTCGTGCAGAAGATTCGTGCAGACGGCACCTCCTGCATTCTAATCACTCCGTGGTGGCCACGCCAGGTCTGGTTCCCGCACCTGCTTCAACTCTCCTGTCGTTCCTTCCATCCCCTCCCTGTCGTCCCAGATCTCCTCTCTCGGGCCCGAGGGAGAATCCTCCATCCCAATCCGGGATTTTTCAGATTGACGGCATGGAAGATCCAGCCCTAGACTTCCCACCTCAGGTTTCCGAAATCCTCCTGAATGCTAGGAAGCCTTCTACTCGACGTTCCTATCAGTTCAAGTGGAACAGATTCCAATCCTATGCTGCTGATCACTCCTTCAATCCGATTCGATCATCTCTCCGTGAGATTTTCGCCTACATCGTACACTTGAAGGATACGGGCCTTGCATATTCGTCCTTGCGGGTTCATTTGGTGGCAATCTCTGCTAACCACCCCCTCATACAAGGATCTTCAGTGTTCTCCCACCGTCTCACCAAGACGTTCCTCAAGGGTCTTCTTTGGCTGTGCCCGCCTAGGAAACTGTTGGTGCCTTCCTGGAGCTTGTCTGTAGTCCTTTCTCAACTCATGGCTAAACTGTTCAAGCCAATGGCTGCCGCCAACCTCAGGTTAGTTTCCTGGAAAATGGCTTTTCTCGTAGCCATTACCACTGCGCGCAGAGTAGGGGAGCTAGCTGCCTTCAGGGCCGATCCCCCCTATACAGTTTTTCATAGGGAGAAGGTGGTCCTTAGAACAGATCCTTCCTTTCTCCCTAAAGTCATCTCTGCCTTTCATCTCTCTCAGTCGTCTGTTCTGCCTACTTTCTTTCCAAACCTGACTGATGCCTCTCAGAGAGCCCTGCACTGTCTCGATGTGCGCAGAGCGCTCTCTTTCTATCTACACAGGACACAGCCCATACGTAAATCTCCTTGGCTGTTCCTAGCTTATGGCCCCCCTCATGCGGGGAAACCAATTTCTTCTCAACGTCTCTCTAAGTGGGTGACTTCCACCATAGCCCTTTGCTATGAGCTGGCACGTCAACCTGTCCCTACCTGTGTCACTGCCCATTCCACACGGGCAGTGTCGACGTCCACCGCTTTCCTGGCCGGTGTCCCATTGGAAGACGTCTGTGCGGCTGCTACGTGGTCCTCGGTATCGACCTTCGTGACCCACTACGCACTCGACGTCCGAGCTCGACGGGATGCTGCCTTCAGTCAGACGGTGCTGCGATCTCTCTTCGCTTGATCCTGCTGCACCCTCAGGTAGGACCCGTGGGTGATTTGTTTGATGGTGATGCTGTGTCTTAACCAGTATTTTTGTGTCCTTTGCAGCTGCCAGCTCCCTCCTCCAACTGGTTCAGCTCTTGTAATCACCCATGTGTGGGACTTCACAGAGACCATGATGAAGATAAACAGGTTGCTTACCTGTAACTGATGATCTTCGAGTGGTCATCTGTGCAGTACCACAATCCCACCCAGCCTTCCCCGCTGCTGGCATCTCCAGGTTTCCTTCTTTGGATTGTTTGGCCTTGACAGTGGCAGTCGAAGGAACTGAGTGGGAGGCGGCTCTCTCTCCCGCTCTGGGCATGCGCAGTGCATGTCTCCTCCCCCAGGGCAGGAAGAGAGCCCGCCAAAAGCTCTTCTGAGGTGAAGCTCTAGAAGATTCTCCAATCGAGGTCGTGCGCAGGCGCCCAAGCCATGTGTGGTACTGCACAGATGACCACTCGAAGATCATCAGTTACAGGTAAGCAACCTGTTTTTCTATTTACATCGAACACAGCCTACACACTGGAATTCGCGTCTCTTCTTATCCTATGCTACCCACAGGATAGGAACCAAGATCACTTCTCAATGGCTCTCCAAATGGATTGTCGAGACGATCCGGCTGTGCTACCACTTAGCTAGACGCCCTCTTCCTGGACCTCTTAGAGCTCATTCCACTAGAGCAATGGCGACTTCTATGGCCTTCCTAAAGGAAGTTCCGCTTTAGGAAATCTGTAACATGGTCCACACCTAATGCCTTTATCAGACACTACATTCTCAACATCTGCACCCAGCACAGGACTGAGATGGGTCATCTGATCTTGTCTTCCGCTGAGCACTGACCATCTGTGAGCACCCTCCTCCAGGTGAGCTACTGTTTACTATTCTTCCATGGGTGTGATGCACAGAGACCACTCGAAGATCATCAGTTACAGGTAAGCAACCTGTTTTTTCCATGGCAAAGCAGGAATTTGAGCCTGGATCTCCAAGGTACTAGTCCAACATTCTGACCATTATCCCATGCTGACACCACACAGAAATAAGCATTTGTTGAGTGGCGAGAGCCTCTTGTGCTAGTCTTAACATTTTGCTAGATTGCTTTTAGAGATCACATATGCTTTGGAGACTTTTCTGGAAGGCTGGGGGGGCAATAATCTTTTTAAAAGCTTCTCCATTTGAGACACTGTAAAGAGATAAAACTATAAAGGAAGAAACCACTGTTGCCCCCAGGATGCATTTTTCCCCAGCTTTAATTATTGCAAAATGATTATTTATCAGTTCAGCAAGAAGATGGATAAATCCTCCTGACTTGGATCTGTCTTAAGAATATCGCCTCTAGATGAGAACTTAGTTTAGCCTGGAATCTTGTAAAACCTACTGTTTGTTTGTTTTTTGTTTGTGAAGAGTTTATTTTAGGAGCCGTTTTTCCAGCTGATAATTAAGAAGGGAGTGGAAGAAACCCAGATAACAAATGAGCAGCATCAGCCACACCTGCTCAGTTTTTAAACCTTGAGCAATCTGCCAGTTTCAATTCCAGAAAGATAGTTGTGTCAGGCTGTTACAGCAACTGGAAAAGGAAGGAGTGTCTTGTGGGTCACAGATTTACTGTGGCAGTAGTTGTCAAATTCGAAGAACCTGAGGTCCCCCATTTTGATTTAAACAAGCTTTAACAGCCCTCCACCCCATCTCTCTTCTTCTCCCCTGCTGGTACCCACTGTGCACCATCTTTCAAAATGCATGCAAAAAGCCCATGCGAGTCCTCTGGAAACCTCAATTCTTTGACGTCCGCAAAGTAATATAATGAAAACTTCATCAGCAGGACTTGAAAAGCAGGTTTAAGTAAAATGTTTGTTTTGTCTGTATGCAGCCTAGAAGGTCGGCTCTCAGAGGGTAGCTGATGCTGTTGGTTGCCGTTTAGAAGGTCCTGACTCATATATTCTAAGGAAGGGACTATCTGGAAGGGACTTGGAAGGGACTTTGCACTGGAGACAGCAGTCCACACTAGTGAATAACTTCCAGGCTGAATAGGGATGGGAAGGGCCAGCCCAAATTCTCAGATCTTCTCAAAAGAAATAGAAAAGACTAGTGTCACATACAACCTGAAGGTCATTCTGCTGAAAACCACAACTGGCTGCCATTGTCTCTGGACACAGAGTGGCGTTTCGGTCTGTGGTGAAACCCCTTGCATTGGAAAAGGGATTGAAGCCCAACTCAGTTTTATAGCAGAAGTACCACTGGTGCCTATAAATCTGAGCGACTGGATCCTGGTGGTTCGTGATTGTGTTTTTGGGCAAGTGTTCCGAGGTGATCTGAAAGCAAGGTGTCTGTGGGCAGCAGCCGTTCAAAAGAGGTGGGCAAGCAGATTCTGTCCTCTTCTCCTGAAATAGAGCTTTGCTGCTCTTGGTCCCAGAAAAATAAGAGGACTGTCTTTTCACGTTGGTCAGATGAGCACAAGAGAGAGGCTTGTCTTTCAAATGACTCCCAGACCCTCTTGGTCCTGAGTTCTCTTCTTGAGAAATGCTGTTTCTCAAAAATATAAACTTTTGTTGACTACAGTTTCCTTTGTCATATATACGGGGCCATTGTTTAGCAGCTCTGTATGCACACAATTGTTCACAGCAGAACTAGATGATAATCCACTCTTCCCAGACTAGCTAAGCTAGAAAATTGGTATAGTACTGCCAAGACCAAGCTGGGAGGTTTCTCATTCAACCCTCACCTGTGCCGCAGTTGCACTAGGTGGCCCTAGGCAATCTCCTTTCCCTTCCTGTCAGCCTTCCATTTCAATTTGGGAACAATAATTTTATTTAGTTTATTCAATTTATATCCTGCTCTCCCTGAAATCGGCTCAGAGTAGGTGACAACAGTTTATAAAACATACATTTTAAAAACTTTCCAACATTACACAAGACAATCACATTCAGTAAATACAGTAAAATCACTAAAACAGCTACTATGCAGTTTTAAGGTGGAATAAAAACTCCTATGGAGTGCAGTGTGCAGGCATCTGATAGAAGGGGAAAGGGGGAGGAAACAAAGGGAGAGAGGGGGAAGGAGGGAGAGGCTGAAACTAGATAAGCCTATTGGCAAGGAGCCCATCAGTGCCCTTAACCATAGATTTGGAGGAACAACTCTGTTTTGCAACCTCTGGGATTGTGCCAAATCCTGCAGGGCCCTGATCTCTCCTGGGAGAGTGTTCCACCAGGCTGGGGCCAGGGCCAAAAGGCCCTGGCCCTGGTTGAGGACAACCAAATGCTCTTTGGGCTGGGGACTACCAGTAAGTTTTGATCACTCAAGCGTATTGCTCTGCAGGGGACATGCTAGAAGAGGCAGTCCCGAAGGTAGGCTTGTCCCTGACTGTTAAGAGCTTTGAAGACCAGATCAAATTCAAGGTTTTGGTCAAGCTGGAACCAGTGCAGCTGACAGAGCACCGGGGTTCCTGTTAGAATCCTTGCAGCTGCATTCTGGACCAGTTGCATTTTCTGGATCAGCCTCAAGGGAAGCCCTTCGTAGAGCACGTTACAGTAATCCAGCCTGGAGGTGACCGTTGCATGGATCACCATGGCTAGGTCAGAGGGCGACAGGTATGGAGCCAACTGCTTAACCTGTCAAAGATGGTAAAATGGCAGTTTAACCACCTTTGTGACCTGGGCCTCCATTGAAAGGGAGGCATTCAGGATCACTCCCAAACTCCTGACGGACAGCTCAGCTTTTAGTAGCACCTGTCAAGAGAGGGGAGTTGGCAACCCATCCTGGCACAGCCACAGGGTCTCCGTCTTTGATGGAGCCTGCTCTGCTTTAACCAACCAACCACAGCCTCCAAACCCCTGGCCAGGTTTTCTGGGGTGGCCTCTGGTCAGCCTCTCATCAGCAGATAGAACGGAGTGTCATCAGCATACTGGTGACACCCAAGCCCATAATCCTTCAACAGCTGGGCAAGGGAGCGCATAAAGATGTTAAGCAGTGCCCTGACCTGGATAGGTCAGGCAAGCCTGATCTTGTCAGATCTTGGAAGTTAAGCAGAGTCAAGTCTGGCAAGTACTGGATGGGAGACCTCCTTGAAATACCAAAGGCAGGAGGCGGGGGCAGGCTTTATTCAGCCACCACTCTGAATATCCTCCATGACTTCCAGGTGCACACACAGTCAGTCACCAGAGGCCACCATGACTTCCAGGTGCACACACAGTCAGTCACCAGAGGCCACCATGACTTCCAGGTGCACACACAGTCAGTCACCAGAGGCCACCATGACTTACAGGTGCACACACAGTCAGTCACCAGAGGCCACCATGACTTACAGGTGCACACACAGTCAGTCACCAGAGGCCACCATGACTTCCAGGTGCACACACAGTCAGTCACCAGAGGCCACCATGACTTACAGGTGCACACACAGTCAGTCACCAGAGGCCACCATGACTTACAGGTGCACACACAGTCAGTCACCAGAGGCCACCATGACTTCCAGGTGCACACACAGTCAGTCACCAGAGGTCACCATGACTTCCAGGTGCACACACAGTCAGTCACCAGAGGCCACCATGACTTCCAGGTGCACACACAGTCAGTCACTAGAGGCCACCATGACTTCCAGGTGCACACACAGTCAGTCACCAGAGGCCACCATGACTTCCAGGTGCACACACAGTCAGTCACCAGAGGTCACCATGACTTCCAGGTGCACACACAGTCAGTCACCAGAGGCCACCATGACTTACAGGTGCACACACAGTCAGTCACCAGAGGCCACCATGACTTACAGGTGCACACACAGTCAGTCACCAGAGGTCACCATGACTTACAGGTGCACACACAGTCAGTCACTAGAGGCCACCATGACTTACAGGTGCACACACAGTCAGTCACCAGAGGTCACCATGACTTCCAGGTGCACACACAGTCAGTCACCAGAGGTCACCATGACTTCCAGGTGCACACACAGTCAGTCACCAGAGGTCACCATGACTTCCAGGTGCACACACAGTCAGTCACTAGAGGCCACCATGACTTCCAGGTGCACACACAGTCAGTCACTAGAGGCCACCATGACTTCCAGGTGCACACACAGTCAGTCACCAGAGGTCACCATGACTTCCAGGTGCACACACAGTCAGTCACCAGAGGTCACCATGACTTACAGGTGCACACACAGTCAGTCACCAGAGGCCACCATGACTTACAGGTGCACACACAGTCAGTCACCAGAGGTCACCATGACTTACAGGTGCACACACAGTCAGTCACTAGAGGCCACCATGACTTACAGGTGCACACACAGTCAGTCACCAGAGGTCACCATGACTTCCAGGTGCACACACAGTCAGTCACCAGAGGTCACCATGACTTCCAGGTGCACACACAGTCAGTCACCAGAGGTCACCATGACTTCCAGGTGCACACACAGTCAGTCACCAGAGGTCACCATGACTTCCAGGTGCACACAGTCAGTCACTAGAGGTCACCATGACTTCCAGGTGCACACACAGTCAGTCACCAGAGGTCACCATGACTTCCAGGTGCACACACAGTCAGTCACCAGAGGCCACCATGACTTCCAGGTGCACACACAGTCAGTCACTAGAGGCCACCATGACTTCCAGGTGCACACACAGTCAGTCACCAGAGGTCACCATGACTTCCAGGTGCACACACAGTCAGTCACCAGAGGTCACCATGACTTCCAGGTGCACACACAGTCAGTCACCAGAGGCCACCATGACTTCCAGGTGCACACACAGTCAGTCACCAGAGGCCACCATGACTTACAGGTGCACACACAGTCAGTCACCAGAGGCCACCATGACTTCCAGGTGCACACACAGTCAGTCACCAGAGGTCACCATGACTTCCAGGTGCACACACAGTCAGTCACCAGAGGCCACCATGACTTCCAGGTGCACACACAGTCAGTCACCAGAGGTCACCATGACTTCCAGGTGCGCACACAGTCAGTCACCAGAGGCCACCATGACTTCCAGGTGCACACACAGTCAGTCACCAGAGGCCACCATGACTTCCAGGTGCACACACAGTCAGTCACTAGAGGCCACCATGACTTCCAGGTGCACACACAGTCAGTCACCAGAGGTCACCATGACTTACAGGTGCACACACAGTCAGTCACCAGAGGCCACCATGACTTACAGGTGCACACACAGTCAGTCACTAGAGGCCACCATGACTTCCAGGTGCACACACAGTCAGTCACTAGAGGCCACCATGACTTACAGGTGCACACACAGTCAGTCACCAGAGGTCACCATGACTTCCGAGTGCACACACGCTTACACACACCCACACATAAAAAAACCCCAGAAGATGTTAAACAATAATATTGGCACACCTTAAAGGGCTGCTGTAAGGATTGCCAAAATAATGTGTATAAAGTATTTATTATGTCACTATCATAATCACTGGGGGCCGTGGTGGCTTAGAGGTTGCAGAGTGGAAAGTCGGTAGCTTGGCAGTTTGAGACCCTAGTGCTGCATGACGGAGTGAGCTCCCATCTCTGGCCCCCACTCCTGCCAACCTAGCAGTTCGAAAGCAAGAAACTGCAAGTAAATAAATAGGTACCACTTCGGTGGGAAGGTAACAGCATTCCATGCGCCTTGGCATTTAGTTATGCCGGCCACATGACCACAGAGAAGTCTTCGGACAGCACTGCCTCTTTGGCTTGGAAATAGAGATGATCACCGCCCCCTAGAATCAGATTTGACTGGCTTTTGAGCAAGGGAGATCTTTACCTTTACCTATCATAATCGCTATGCTAATTGAACACCTTGATACGAAAGGAAACCACAATCACAACTGAGGTTGCACTGGATAGTATTGAGCTTCCTAATTAATTTTAATTCAGCAGTTTCAGAGCAGAGTCTTCCTTTTTGACGTACTTTACCTGAATGACAACTTTTTAATTTAGTGGTATACATCCTCCTGTGAGACTGAAAGGTTCTTCTCTCACTGGCTTCTGAATGTTGCCAGTTCTTTACATCAAACTCATATGCATTTTGCATAGTGGCCAACCTGTTTGTCCTGTGTGGACAGCAGAAGGGTGTTGCTGGCATGTGATTGAGACTAGATCCCTGATAGTATGACTGGTACTGGTAGATCCTGTAATCTTGCATCAAACACTTACATGCTCCACATTTTGATTAAAGTGGCTTATAAAGGATTTTTTTAAAAAAATGTATGTCCATCTGTCACATTTGCAATTTGACAGAGTAGGGTTCTTTGGGGCAGAAAAGGCAGAAGCAGGATCTTGTGGCTGCTTGTTCTCTGGCCAGTGGACAGAACCAGGCTGGTTTTTCTCCTTGCTTTGATGTCATTCCTGAGTGAAAGGCTATAAAACCTCCCAGTGGTCCTCTGGCTGGTGGCAAAAGTCTGTGATGTCTTCTCTTCACCTCTGCAGGCCTAGGGCAGCTGGCAGGTAGAGAAGAAAGCCTCTTTCATAAGGCAATCCTACGCAGGGTTACTCCAGACCCACTGATTTCATTGGGCTTATACTGGAGTAATTCTGCATAGGGTTCCACCGTCGGTATTATCAATTCGATTGCTCCTTGTTTGTTTCTATGTGTTATCAATCTGTATTTCTCTCTTCCTTTAATAGGTTCACCCACTTTGTTGGTCTTTCCTGTCACTCTATGCTTGGCTGGCATTCTGTAATGTCAGTCTGCCCGCACAGTTGCACACACTTTATTTATCATAGTGTGATGATTGAACAAGACCAAAATTTGCTCAATACACACAAAATGGCAACTATACCTGATTATAATAAGGAAATTAACAATTGCCTTCTGAGTCATAACTTATCAAACAGATGGAATTGATAATATATTTTTATGGAGAGGGAAATAGAAAGTTGTCGTTGACCTAATAAAAAGGCTGTTTTAAATTTGTCAGTGACCACAAAGCAAACAAAATAGAACAACCATGCAGTGACAATTGGAGACGTAACTGAATTTATTCCAGTGAAAATTAACCAATTTTTTCCAGCATCAGCTTCCATGAGTCTGAGCTGACTTCATCAGATGCATTGGAGCGTACATCCATTATGCTGAGTATGCCCCCAGAGCCTCAGTCATCATCTCATCAGTCTCCCAAAGATCCTTCTTCTGGTGAGGAAGGCAGCCATTACCAAGGCAATTGTGGCAGAACGTTTAGTGACTATGAAGTTCTTATGTGTCCTCTGAGTGTTCTTGATTGCAGATGTTTGAAGAATCTGGAAATACTCCATGCAGCGAACTGCACATAGATATTCAATGCATATATTTGGCACATAAATAAAAGGCCACTAGCAGAATTCATTCTAGAAGAATTTATCAGGATTTCTCACTTCAGCCTTTTCTTACCTGTGCAGGTGGCATGATGCATTTTTTTTCTTTCTGCAGACATCTCATTCCTGCTTGGTGTTCCAGCCTGTCCTGTGGCCAGAGTACTCCTTCTGGAATTTGTGGGATGCTGTCATCCAGTACCAGATGAACCACAGCGCTTTGCAGGTAAGAGCCATAGAAAGTATGAGGCAAAGATAGAATAGTAGAACAAAGGATATACTTTATAGATTAACTTTGCTAGTTTTGGAGTGGCAGTAATGCTAGTTTTTCAAAGAGTTTACTGCTTTAAAGAGTTGAATCAGCATCATAATTCTGAAAATATGGTATGTATCTTATCTCTGCTCACAATGGTTGATGCTATCCTCCAACTTCAGTGGTTTTTCCTGCCAGTAGAAGAGCTGTTTAAGTTAGGGGGAAGACTCCTTAAGCTGGAGGAAGGCTTTTGACTTTTCTGAGCAGATTGATAGGATACTGGACATTACCAATATATGTGAGCAAGAATTGAAATGATGTCATACTGGCCTTTGTCTTTCTCTTTGTGCATGGAGCTTTCCATTGTTCCTGTCTATTCCTGCTTCTGTGTGGAACAATAGCAGTACAAGTCAGAGAGATTGGGGTAAGGAGTGGAACAGAGCAGAAGCACTCCTCCTGTATCAATAGTGGTGCTTCACAGAACACCATACACATTGAGGCCACTATAAAACGATACTTGAGGTCAGCAAGTGTAACAATTAATAGTGGTCTGGATCATCTTTCTGCCAGGTTTCCAGAGAGTTACTGTTGAGTCTTCGGACTGGTAGATCACAACATTACAAAATATCTCAAGCCACTGAATTAACAGGCTGCATACATAGGACTGTGTGCAAAAATCTCTGTGCACTGTTCTGTGGGACAGATAATTGATGTTGAATTACAAGTGGGCAGGTGATGGGCAAGAGATAAAATAGGGCTGGAAGGGGGGATCCCAAGCTCAGAACACTTGGAAATGTTTCCCTGGAGGGACTTTTGTAGGCACTTCTGGACATTAGAGTCAGACCTAAGAGCACAAAAAAGGTTGGTTTGTGCTTCTTGGCTACAGCAGAGATAAACTGATAAAAATGCTTTTTTTAAAAAAAATTCAGAAATCCAGAGAGCTGTACCTGGAAGAAAGGAAATGGCAGCAGCTAGAAAATGACAAGATGTATGTAACTGAGAAGCTGAAACAAGAAGAGTGTGCATCCCCAGGTGATCCTCAGCATCGGCGGGAGCTCTTGCAGGAATGCAAAGCTCAGCGAGAAGAGAGGATCCAGGGCTTTTTGCAGGCCTTGGAAAAGAAGAGAATGGACTTCCTTGTCAAACTAAGCAAGGTGTCCGCATGACACACAGGAACTTGTAAGGGGAGGGTGGTGAAGAGGAGGAAGCATGTAAGCCAAGTTAAGATCCATGCAGCTACTATTCAGAGTGCTTTGTTCGAAAGTAGGGTCTATTGAGGGTCTTGTTTTCCCAGTGGACATGGCAGCAAGGCTCTCTGTTTTTTAACCTCTTCTTATTTCTGGTGGTTATCCAAACTGTTGGAACACGTTACTGATTCCTAATGTAATACAGTTTAAGAGGTGGTGGAACACGCAGTTAACTGTAGAACTGGTAAATAAAAGGCAACATTGTGTAGTGGTGTGTGTGAAAGAAGTGCTGTGTGCACATGGGCGTCTTTTTTTGTGCCGTTTTCCCGAACTGCAGTCTTTCTGCATTGCTCCTTCAGGGCTTTTTGAGAGGCTGTTTGACATGTGGCACAGGGAGACTGCACTTGTTAAAGTTTAAAGCTGCAAATGTATGCACTTGGGAAGAAGCCCTGCTGAACCTGGCAGGGTTTAGCTCTGAGCAACCCTGCAGTAGGCTATAAGAGAAAAACTCTGTTGTATGCACACCAGTGTGTGTGTGGGGGGTGCATATGAGCCCCACGAGTTCTAGAGAGGTGTTATTAGTCTTTTGCTAGTGAGGTAAGCTGGCTATCCATTTTTTTTTGTCCTCCTATATCTACTTCCTTAAGTCCTTGCTGCCAGAGACATTGGAATCAGAGGGCAAATGTGCTTGCAGAACAGCACGGGTGGCCATGCTGCTGCACTCATTTTAATATGTTCCTCTTGCTCAAAGAGCCTTGCAGAGCTTTGGAGAGACATATTGGCCATAACGCAGGTTATTCTACATGTCCGTATCTAATGTAGCATTCTTCACTTTTTTAAAAAAGTGTGTTTAGATGAATGCGTGTGTGGGTTTTTTTAGTTTTTACTTTTTGATGGCATGTCCATTTTTTTAAAAAACTTGAAAATTAAGCATGCTGAATGCAGCTAGAAGAAGATGATTGCAATATCAAACAAAAATAAAACATTTTCATGACAGGCAACTTTTCAAAAAGAGCTGAATGTTATTACAAGTTTCTGTTTTTCTAAAAGCTAAGTTACCCCCAAAAGGTAACAGTTTAACAATCTTCTTTTAAGTTTTTCATGCTGAGGATGAGCAGACTGCCAATTATTGGGAAACTTGTAATTCAACAAGTGGTGAAGAGAGATGCTTCCTTTGATGCAAGTAACAAATGCTGTATACAGAACTATTTGGTGATCAATAAATTTAGAACTTTGTTCCTTTACAATGGTTTTATCAGCTGTAGTGAGCTGCATCGTTATAGTTAATGTCCAAATACTTCTTGAAATAAGTTCTTTAATTCTGGAGAGCTGTTTCTTCTACAGGGTGGATGCATGACATGTGGCCTTTTGGGGAGGGCATGGTCAGCCAGAAATGTATTGGTAAAATGGGCTGCTGCCTTAGGAATAAAGTTACAGTAACATGAGTGAAAACATGGATAGTATGTTCAGGAAGCAGAAATCAAGGAAGGCTGTTTTGTCAATAGAGTTTTGAATTAGATGTTGACCAGTGTTGGTCCTTTTGAGTACTTGTGTATTGAGCAGTTTGCACCAATGTAGCTACTGGAACACATGGCTGTCTGACCACTTTAGTGTTGTTTCATTGATGGGATGATTCTGTGCAATCTGGGTACAGAGGTGCTGTGTAATCTGGTTCTCTGCCGGTCTCTTTGTTTTGAGACACACTAGTCCACAAACAGCAATAACGTTTGTTTCAGTACAGAATAGCTGTAACATTGTGTTCACAAGAAGTCAAAGGGGACTGCTCGTATGCAGACAGAAGAGAGTTCTGTGCATTAACAGAAGAGAAACTCAAACAGCTACTTTAAAACATACCCTTTCTCAATCTTGATCTGGATGGGCACTATGCCATAAAATCCTCTAATACTAAATACAGAGATTTGTTTGGTTCCAGCACATCATTCATCTAGCCATCACTATTTGAGATTGAAAAGAGGTAATTAAGACAGTGGCATAAAAGATTGGACCCTGGATTATGAGGGATAGAATCTTGAAGCGTTCTAGAATACCAGGGAAGAGAAGGAGTTGTATATGGGCTTTGGATGATTTCTTATGTATATATTTGTCCTATATTCTAAAAATTCTTCCGAGAACAGATGTGTTCAGGGTGGTATGGCTGTAGGCATATTCTAGGGATTCTTAATGTCACCCAGGAACTTCCAAGAGGAACCTGAGCTCCATTCTTACTTCATATGATTGCAATGATACCTGGAAGATTGCCGACACAGAAACATGAACATGCAAATATATTTCTGTGTAGGTCCTTACAAAATGACTATGTGTTGTGTTGTTTCTGGGTCCACCCTAGCTCCTGTCAGACCAGATTTGTGTTGGGAACTCCACACTGAAGCATAATTAGATGTGTGAGGCACAGGGAGAAGGGGTTTAAATCTCTCTCCCTGATGCTATTTCCCTTGCCTGAAACTGCCAAAGGGTGTCATCATTTGCCCTAATGGAGAAACATGCATTGGGTTCCTTTGTATGTGCAAGTTTCCCCAACAGGGCAAATGTCAGCTCCCTAAAGCTGACTCAGAAAAGGAAAACAGCACTGGGTGGGGGAATCATCTAAGCCCCTTGCCCTGCATGTTGTAATCCTGATCTGGACTGTAGGTCCTATATGCCTAGGAATTAAGCTTCAGCTTAGAACTCCCAGTACATGTCTTGTTTGTCAGGGCGCAGGGTGGCCCCAAAAACAACACATCACAAACATAGGTACTTTGTCAGGACCTATACCAAAATAACATTTGTAGGTTGGTGTTTCTGTATTTACAATGATGCCTGGAAGCATGCCATGATATGAAGTTCAGGTTCCCCCCTAAAATTCCTTGGTGACATTAAGTCTCCCTATAGTGCAAAGATTTGGATGCAAACTACATTTTCTGCTAAAGGAGGGGAAAATCTAATTTTCATCAACTCTCCCTCCCTAAGCTTCATTACAGGAAGAATAGTGGACTGCAGTGAGAGGCAGGAAAGTTCTGTTCTGCTGATGGAAATGCCTTCCACTGGTGGAAAGTTTAGTCTGGCTCCAACCCTAAAACATGTGGTTAAAACGAAATTAATTCAGATCCCAGGCACTACACACATGGACTGCCTAGAGGAAGTTCTATGAATTCATTAATTTATAATATGTTTCTTCTACATCTATAAAGGATTTTTGAGGCAGCTTACAAAGAATAGGGCCAACCTCCAGGTGGGTCTGAAGATCTCCTGGAATCATAGCAGATCTCCCAGCTGCAGAGATAAGTCCCCCCTTAGGGTTGGCAGCTCCAGATTGGGAAATGATTGGAGATTTGGGAGTGGAACCTTAGGAGAGAAGCAACCTCAGCATGGTATAATACCATGGAGTCTACCCTCCAAAGCAGCCATTTTCTTCAGGGGCACTAATCTGTGTCATCTAGAGAGCAGTTGTAATTCTGGGTGATCAGCCCCCACCTGAAGGTTGGCAGGCCTAGTTCCCTCTGAGGAAATGGCATTATACCCCTCTGAGGTCCTTTCTTTCCTCAAACCCTACCTTCCCCAGGCTCCAGGCCACAAATCTCTTT
Organism: Gekko gecko; assembly: GCA_029375565.1. Classification (NCBI taxonomy): domain Eukaryota; kingdom Metazoa; phylum Chordata; class Lepidosauria; order Squamata; family Gekkonidae; genus Gekko; species Gekko gecko. The sequence continues at coordinate 206,603,233 of JAPDNY010000005.1, read as the reverse complement.
AAGAATTTCCTAACCTGAAATTGACCACCTTATCTCCTTCCCACCCAACAGCCAACCTACTCTATCTGACCATGACCCCCGGTCTTCAGCTTCCCCCACCCCAGCAGCCTCTGCCTAGGAATATTCTGGCCCATTTGTGTGGTGCTGGCCACTGGGCCAGGCCCACTTGCATGATAGGAATCCTCAAGGACTTGTGGGGTAGAACCTCACTTTCCCCTGCATCCCCCCTCCCTGCACTATTTCTACCCTGCTTTCCTCCCCATACCCTCTTTCCTTTTCCTGCCTCATTCTCTCCCTCTCAGCCATTTACCAACTGTTAAATATGAGGCTTAACAAGGTAGTGATTTCAACAAGTGATTTCAACTTTATTTAACAGCAAACAAGATGATCGGACAACGCACACAAAACAGTGGAGCACAGCTCCCTTTTTAAATAATTCAGGCTGACAAAGCCACGCCCATACTTCAGTTAACATCCAATCATAAACTAGGGATAAAGACCAATGAGGCCTGTTCCCTCCATAAAAGTATATACAGTTCTTATTGGCTATGTACAAACGTTTCACAGAAACAACCAATGGGAATTCCTTCCCCCTAAGATGAGACATTCCCTTTCCAAATATAATCTTTTAGATAGGAGGGGGCACAACAATTTCACTGAGACCTACGCAGAGGTCTTTCCTCCTGTGGAGGTGGAGCAACGAAAGTGTTGGGGGCCCTGGTGGACTCTCTGTCCAGAGAGACCGGGGTGTCTATTTCAAAGGGACCGGGTTCAGTAGTTGGGGTCTGCCCAAACTCCTGTTCCATCCTGGGCTCAGCAGTACTCACCTCCTCGACCGGAGGCCCTTGCTGCTGTCCGGGGACCAGCTCAGGTTCTGGGCTAGACTCTAGGCTTGAGTTCGCCCACCGTTCCCTGAGCTGGTCTATGTGGCGCCATACCTTCCACCCATCAGGAAGCTGTGCCACATACATGTGGGAGCCCAAGACCGTAGTGATTATGGCAGAAAGCCATAAATGACCCTCAGAATAGTTCCTGGCGAACACTTTGTCCCCACATTTGAATGTTCACCCATGTTCCAGGACCTCAGCCTGCTGGGGCTTGGACTCGTTCAAGTCCGGATGGAGCTGGTCAAGCAGGGAGGTAAGCCCATCCGGGCTTGGACTTGTTCAAGTCCGGATGGAGCCGGTCAAGCAGAAGCTCAGCGGGGCTCCTCCCCATGGCTGAGCAGGGTGTTATATGCTGCCTCAAAAGGTAGGAGGCGAGCTTCTGCCCCCAGTCCCCACTCGGCAGGCGCTTAAGAGCCTCCTTGGCTGAACGAACCATCCGCTCGGCTTGCCCGTTTGAGGCAGGATGGAACGGGGCTGAGGTGACATAGCGGATCATATTATCATTTAAAAACTTTGCAAATTCCCCCAAGGTGAACTGGGGTCAGTTATCAGACACCAGAACATCCGGCAGACTGTGGGTTGCAATAAGGCAGCGTAATACATTTATAACAGAAATAGCACTCATAGAGTGCATACGCACAACATCCAGCCATTTTGAAAAAGAATCAACAACAACTAAAAAACATTTGGCCTTGAAAAGGCCCCGCAAAGTCAATGTGGAGGCGTGACCATGGCTTCCGTGTTTTCTCCCAAGGCTGAACGGGAGCTGGTGGAGGTTCTGGTCTTGATTGCTGACATACCATACACTCTTTAACCCATGCTTCAATATCCTCCTCCATTTTGGGCCACCAGACATATCCCCTTGCAAGGGCTTTCATGTGAACAATGCCCGGATGACCTGAATGTAGAGCGTCTACAACTCTTTCCCTTAGTTTGGCGGGAACCACAACCTGACTCCCCCAGCAAGTATCCCTTACTCACTGACAGTTCGTTTTGTTGTGAAAAAAAACATTTAAATTCAGGGTCCACTTTTCCCGCCGGCCACCCCCTCCATACCCAATTAAGGATACGGGCAATAACAGGGTCCTTAACCGATGCAGTGGCAATGTCCGAGGAGGTGACTGGGACTTGCGGCAGTTCGTCCAGAGCAAGGACATCAATGTCTGGAGAAGGGGCGGAGTCCGATGCCAGAGAGGGGCAGCAGCTGAGGGCGTCAGCATGCCTGATGGCCTTCCTAGGCCGGTGTTTGAGGTCAAAGTCATAGGCCGCCAAGAACACCACCCAGCACAGCATCCGCAGTGACAAAATGTTTGGAGTTTGGTGGTCTGGGGTGAAAAGGCCCAGCAGTGGTTTGTGATTGGTGACAAGGAGGAACCTGCACCCGTACACAAAGTCATGGCATTTTTTTATTCCAGCAATAAGGGCGAGGCCCTCCTTGTTGATCTGGGCATAGTTTTTTTCTGCGGCCATCAGAGACCGCAAGTAATAGGCGATCGGCGCCTCAGTACCATCCGGCATGACATGACTCAGTACAGCGCCCACCCCATAATGGGACACGTCGACGGCCAGTACGAACAGCTTGGACTCATTGAAATGAGTTAAGATAGCCCTTGAGGATAACAGTTCTTTAACAGCAGCGAAAGCCCGCTTCTGTTTCTCCCCCCACTCCCACCGTACATTTTTGTGTAGGAGTGCATGTAACGGTTCAGCCACCGATGCTTTGTGTGGCAGAAATGAATGATAAAAGTTCAGGATTCCTAAAAATGATTGCAGCTCTTTTTTTGACCTTGTTGGGGGGGCATTTTGAATGGCGAACACCTTATCAGCAGTGGGGTGAACACCGCATCAATCAGGAATCCTAAGAATTCAACCTGTTTCACCCCAATATAGCACTTAGAGCATTTTACCTTCAGGCCAGCCTCCCTGAACCGGCCTAATACTGCTTGCAACCAAGCCATTAGTTCATTTTCAGTAGCCCCAGTGATTAAGATGTCGTCAAAATAAGGGACGACCCCTGGCAACCCCCTGAGTAGCCCTTCCATAAGGCCTTGGAATATACCAGGGGCCATGTTAACACCAAACTGTAATCATTTTACTCTGAACACACCCCTGTGGGTTACAATAGTTTGCGCCTGAGCAGCTGCATCGTCCACTGGGAGCTGCTGGTACACCTGCGCAAGATCTAATTTCGCAAAAACCTTGCCTCCTCCCAGAGACGCCAACACATGGCTAATCACCGGTACGGGGTAGGAGTGCTGTTGCAGAGCCCGGTTTAACGTACACTTATAATCGGCGCAAATTCGTACAGAGTCATCGGGTTTTACAGGAGTTACAACTGGTGTTTCCCATTTTGCATATGGAACCGGCTTGAGAATAACTTGGGCTACGAGTTTATCAAGTTCAGCCTCTATTTTAGCTTTCAAAGCAAGCGGCACCTTCTGATATTTTAACCTGACAGGGCGAACAGAGGGATCTAGCTCAAATGTTACCGGGGGGCCCATATACCGATCAAGCCCTCCACCAAAAACCTCAGGAAACTCATCATACAGACATTCCCCTTTACTCAGACATATTTGGTTAATACCAGTTATGGCAATGCTGAGGGCCTCGAACCAATCCAGGCCCAATAAGCTGACCCTCTCACCCTCGGCAACCACCCTCGCCCTTCCTGCTAGAGGAATGTGCCTGCCTTGGAAGTTGGTCAGGCAGGTTGAGACCGGTGTCAAACGGCAGTGACTCCTCTGGAAATAACCACTGCCACGTCTGCATTGAGATGACCATGACAGACGATCTGGAATCCACCTCCTTGTGCGGGGAACACCGTCCAGGTGAAGTGTGATGTGGATCTTCCTGCTTGGCTTGGCCCCTGACTGCACTTGTAGAATGCATGCCTACAAGCGATTTTTGATGGCTGAGGCAAGAAATAGCCCTTCAACTTGTTGTCTCCCCACGAAGACATCACCAGGGACCAGGCGACATCGAAAACAACTTTGCCGCAGGAGCTCAGAAGGGTTGATTTCTTCCGTGCCTCGTCTGTGATCTGGTTCGCTTGGAGATGGAACTCAAACCGTGCCAGGTAAGAGTCCCAGTCCTCTGTGCTCGGGACAAAGGCCTCAAACGCCGGGTTGACGGCCACAGCAGCTGGTTGAATGGCCACTGCAGTGGGTGGCGCTTCAGCTGGCGCAGCCAGGTGTGTGTCCTCGTCTGCCGTTCTTACGTCGGTTCAGCGGGGCTGCCTACTCACTCTTAGCATCCCATCCTCGTCGCCAATTGTTAAGTATGAGACTTAAAAAGGTAGTGATTTCAACAAGTGATTTCAGCTTTATTTAACAGCAAACAAGACGATCAGACAACACACACAAAACAGTGGAGCACAGCTACCTTTTTAAATAATCCGGGCTGTCAAAGCCACGCCCATACTTCAGTTAACATCCAATCATAAACTAGGGATGAAGACCAATGAGGTCTGTTCCCTCCATAAAAGTATATACAGTTCTTATTGGCTGTGTACAAACGTTTCACAGAAACAACCAATGGGAATGTCGACTCTTACAATCCATTTCACTGACTCAAACTTAACAAAAGATAGGACTGATTCATGAGTCAGAACATAACACCAACCTACCTTTTATCTGTCATCTTCAGCTATATTTATATACTTTTATATCCCATCTTTCTCCACAGTGGGCAACAAGGCAGCTTACATTATTCTCCTCTCCTTTTTATCTGCGCAACAGCGCTGTGAGGTAGGTTAGGCTGAAAGTATGTGAACTGGTCCAAAATCACCCTGTGAGCTTCCATAGCAAAATTGGGATTCAAACCTTGGTCTCCCAGACCCTACCCGAAGATCTAACAGCTACACCACACTGGCTTTCATAGGGTGGCTGCTGTTGAACAGTAGGAGGCAGCCAGGACTAGTTGAGTCATGCAAGTTGTTTGGTATCAAGTCATCCAGAGGTTGCTTCCAGGCCTGGGGTTGCCAATCTCCAGGTGAAATTTTAGATTTACAACTGAATTCCAGGTGATAGAGATCTGTCGGGGTGAACTCTATGATATTATATTTAGCTGAGTCCTCTCCCTTCCCCAAACCCTTCCCTCCTCAGTCTCCACCACAAAATCTCCAGGAACTTCCCAACCCGGAGGTTGCAATTCTAGCCAGGCCTGGCTCCAAGATGCCCTCCCTCATAGGCCCAAATAGGCCTGGAAATGGCCCTACCCCCTCCCCTTGCCTTTTATTGACAGAACCAAGCCTCAGGGCTCTGGTTACCTAGCAACAGCCTTCCACAGCAAGATGGGGACCTGAGCCTGGGTCTCAGACCCTACTCTGAAACTCTTTAACTGTTACACCACACTGGCTTTTATATGGTGGCTGCTATTGAATAGTAGTAAGAAGCCAGGACTATTTGAGTCATGCAAATCAGGTGGTATCAAGTCACTCAGAGTGCTGCCAGGCCTAGGTTTGCCAACCTACAGGCGGGACCTGGAGATCTCCCAGAATTACAACTGAACTCCAGATATCTGTCCGCCTGGAGAAAATGGCTGCTGTGAAGGGTGGACTCTGTGGCATTATACCATGCTGAAGCCTCTCCTTTCTCCTAAACCTGCACTCTTCAGACTTCATCACAAAATCTCCAGGAATTTCCCATCCTGGAATTGGCAGCCCTGGTCAGGCCTGGCCACAATAAATCCTCCCTCAAAGTCCAAAATAGGCCAGGAAAGGGCCTGCCCAAAGAAACTGAAGTTTGGAATAGTGTGGTTGCCTAGCAACAGCTATTGAGGAATCTGTTGCTTAAAGCTACAGGTGCTCCCTTTTATCATTTTTGGATTTTTTTAAACCACCCAACGTTTTTTGGGGGGGGGGTTAGATTTCACATTTCCCTGCAAACCTGGGGTTCTTTTTAAGTTTGTAGAAAGATGAGTCTTGCAGCTTCACTGCTCCAGTAACCAGATTTAAGTGCCCAAAGATGTATAAAGAGACAGTGGCATCAAAATGAACAGTCATGTTACACAATTCCACTAACAGGGCAGAGTGCAATCCCTAGGAGGGACTGGGTGGAAGGTCCACTAGAACAGAACCAGGTAAGGCTTGCAACCAGCTAAGCAAATATAAATGGCTTCAGCTATTACTTGATGTTCAACAGAGGGGCAGCCAGCCTAATGAGGAGAGAGGAGGGAGCTCCAGCAGTAAGGGGCTACTACAAAGATGTTATCTCTTGCTCTTTGAAGAGGAAGCATCCAGCTGATCTGCGGAAGCTGTCAGCTGTTGGTGTGAAGTCACAGGGGAGCGTATCCTGGTCCCTGTCCACTGATAATTGTAAGCTAAAATCCAACACTTTGAGTTGTGCTAGAAGAAATATTAGCAGCCTGTGCCATCCTTTCAGTACAGGTCTGATCTGTTCCCGGTTGTTGCAACCAGCCAGCAAATCTTGTAGCAGCTGAAGCCCCCTCAAACAGCAGCTATGGGGTAGCATCCTTGAAAGAAGCAACACCAGAAAAGAAAATGAGCCAAGCATTGACCAAAGGTGCTGTGTGCCTATGCTGCAGACACATTTTATTTGCCTTAGACCTTGTAAGCTGTTCTCAGGGAAGAGAGTAGGGTGAAAACATGTTTTAAGTAATGAAACTTTCTACATGATTCAAAGGCAACACTTGCCAATGTTAAAAGGTGAAGACTAGAAAAAGCAGTGGTGACCATGGCAGGTTCTAAGTGGTGATTGGGGGGTGGGGGTGGAAGGGGTTTTGAAGGCCCCCCCCCATTCATCCTGTAGGAGATTTTTGCAAGAGGTGAATTCCATTGGGCATGCTTATTATTTACTTTAACTACTGTAAAGCCAGTGATGGGCTTCTCAAATGACTTGCAGCAACCAGAATCCAATTACAGTTAGTACAAAAAAGTACTATTCTAGGATGGAGGCTTTCTTGATTCCAGGCATTCTGGAGGCAATGCAGAGTGCTACCACTGCATAACTATGGCCCCATGATTTCAGAATGGGCCTTGTGTGTGGGGTGCCGGTGTCAAATGCAGGCACCTGAGATTATTTGCAATGTGCTTTTTTGGAGCCTTGTAGGAGACCTGACTCTAAGGCTTCCACCTCTGCGCATGGGGTGCTTACAAATGTGGTGCTGAAAAGAACAGCTCCTCACCTGACACCCTCCACCTAGCGAGGAGGAGCTGCCTGTCAAAAGTGGCACCACATTCCCTTTTCTTCCTTTTTTCCTCGCGGAGCGATAGAGACGATTGTTGTCTCACCTGAGGCTGTTGGGCTGCTTGCCCTTGCCCGCTAATAGACTAGGTTGAGGAGGAAGGGGGCGCTGTGGGGTTACGTCTGCAGTTTTCGGCAGCGCAATGACCGCACCTTCCTTTCCCTTCGAGCGAATGGCGAGACCACCATCTTCCTACCCAAGCGTGCAACCAGATTTCCTTTGGGGACAAGGGTTTGGGGGGGGGGAGCGCTCCCTCGTGCAAATGTTAATTGCTCCTCCACCGTTTGTACACTGTAGAAAGAAACGAGTGCACCTTTCAATGCCCAGGTATGCCAGCCAGGTTGGCTTCCCTCCCTCTCCTGCAAAGATAAAGGAGGCCATTGCATTGTCACCGACCGAGGCTGCAATCCTGTACTTGGAAGCAAGTGAAACTTCCCACAGGATCAAGAGACAGCGACAGCTTGCAAGTCACCCAAATGGAAATTGCACAATTTAAAAACATTTTCAAACCAAGCTGGAAAGCACAGTTTTATACGGAGACGGGAAGGCGATAAGTGAGGCATGTTACAAATCTAGATGTGGACACTGCACTGTATAGCCGTTTTATGTATAGTTTGTGAGCATTTTATATATAGGAGAGTGCAATAAAATAAATATAAAAATACATTGCTCTAAAGCACTCGAGAATGAACGGCGACAGTTAAACGTTAGTCGGGGGGAGGAGGTGCTTTTTGTTTTTTACTCCTCATTCGATGTCACTTAGCAGCCACTGCAACCCCGACAGCGACGCAACCAACAGCCTTTGGTAGAAAAGCAAGCAGACCAGTTGCGCGCGCGCGCCCTCCGCCTCCCCTCGCAGCGCCCGCCCTGCCGGGCCCTCGCCATGTGACACGCCCCGTCCAATGGGCAGTCGGGGCGGTGGGGATCCGGCTGGAACCGGTTGGGCCGTGTCCGGCTCTATATAAAACTTTATAAACACCCGATTCAAATTAGTGGGGTCGCGAGCGACACGAGCGAGCCTAACCACTGGATCTTTCCCCTTCTTCTTTCGATTTTTTTTTCCTCCGGCCGTCCTTCTCGCGCGGCTTTCCCCTCTGGGATCGGCTGAATTTCTTCCTTTAACCTGCATTTTTTCATTTCTTCCTGTGCCCCCTCAATTGAGCCGCCTTCTCTCCTTTTCTTCTGCCATACGACGCAGAAATGCCCAAGAGAAAGGTACGTGGTGGCTCCAAGCGGAGAATCTAACGGCCTTACTGGAAAAGCGGAATGAGACGCGGGGCGGGGGAGGAGGCAGATGGTTGAAATGAGCGGCGAAGTTGGGGGGGGGGGCGAGACGGATCAGCCGCCATTTTTTTTTCCCTCTCCTTTTCTCTGGCCTGCCTTTTTTATTTTTTTCCGGCCAGTTAACGGTTGCGAAGTGCTAGGTGAGCGCGTGCGTGCCAGGAACGCTCAACGGTCATCGTCAGGACTTTTTAAGTGGAAGGAGAAGGGAGGAGCAGCGCCTTCTGGTGGGCGGGGCGGGGTCGGAGCGACCGTTAACTGCCGCGCGCTCTGGCTGACCTATGAGGAAAGAGGAGGGGCTGGGAGCCTGGTAGGGAGAGCGAAGACGTTAATTATTGGCTGTCCCGTGGAGGGGCACGTGTACTCTTCTCCACCAATAGGAAACGGCAACGAGAGCGAATATGTCTGTTGGAGCCGGGGACGGGTAACGGGGTTGGTTTTTGGCGGGAGGCTGGTTAGTTGAGGGAGGCACGTGCATTGATGGTTTACTAGGGTATGCGCGCCAAAGGGGGGAGGGGAAATGGAGGCCTGAGGGAGCGCGCTCTCTCGTTGGGTCTACAGTGAGTATGTTGGCTCAGCTCTCTTCATACGCGCGTGCGCTTTTTCCGAAAGAGGCGGGGGAAGGCTCCAAGAAATGTTAGTTTTGTTTGTTTTTTAAAGTCCCGGGGACTTTCCCTTGCCAAGGCTTGGACGGCGCTGCCAAAACCGAGGCTCTCAGTATTCATAGACTAATCTTTCCAAACCTGTCTTTATCCCCCCCCCACCCCGGTAAGGGACGAGGGGGACGCGGCTGTGGTTGCTTTCTGAACGCACTTGTCTGAAACATGGAATTGGAAGTCCTTCCCCCAATAATGCCCAAGTCGGTAGGGACCCCTCAAAGACCTCCAATTCTGATTCAGTGAAAGCTGATATTAAAAATAATGTTTATTAGTCTTTTAAGGTGCTAAGAAGTCCTGTTTTATTCTGATCTGCCAGACCATATTAAGTCCGTCTTTTAATGCAAAAGAGATTCAGTATTAACCCATAAACTGTGGCATAGGTTTGTAGGGGCAGCTAGGAGGAGGCAGGAAAGCCTCAAATTACTCGGATCAGAATTCCAGAAATAAGCAAGGTCTTGGGCTTCTTTCACAAGACTCATTAGAAGGCATAGTGTTCTGAAATAAAAGAACCCATTATGTGGCATAAGCTGTAATGTTGGGGGAATAGAGTAATGCAATGAAATAAGGACCATCTGGTAATGCTGTGACACATGCAGCCTTCCCACAAATGTCACTCTTCAGGAAGGCATTGTGTTTCCAAGAGTTGGCTCGATGATCATTCACATAAAGAGGAATTTCATTATTGGCATGACTTTGTTCTGAAGGAAGAGAAGTTTTTGAAATAGTTCTTTGCAAACTATTATTATTGATGGTTCATTAAGGCTCCAGAAAATAAATATGATCATATGTCACTTCATTTATTTTTAATTATGAACTGTTTTCCATATTTTAGTAAACATAAAAGTTGTAGTACTAGCAGTCTTTTGATGTAACACATTCAGGAATGTTAAGTGCACTCAGCACTGACTTCTGCATTCCAACGTATGTGTGATGTATTTATACATAAAACATTAGAGAAGGACCAGCTATATTGCAGGTTATTACCATAATACATTAGATAGAGTTCTTTAAAGTAATCTGGTTTCTGTTTAAAAAAAACCAGTGTTTTGGTATAGATTTTCTTCCAGATTTTTACTCTTAAATATTTTTTGTAGGCTGAAGGAGATACCAAGGGTGACAAGGCCAAAGTGAAGGATGAGGTAAGACCAAAACGTGTGTGTACTTAGCTTTTCTAATGCAGCCTGATCCTATTTTGCCTTGCATATCAGTAGATTAGAGTGCAAAATGTTGGCAATTCACCATAATTATACTTACGATGCTCTAATAAACCATAAGGAGCTATTTTCTTCTGGAAGTATTTTGGGTTCTGACAACACATAAAATATCAGTGGAATTTGTGATTATGTACTGAATTGATCTCTTCTGTAGAGGCAGATAACTGTTCTAATGGTTAAATTCTCATTTATTTCTGACAGCCACAGCGGAGATCAGCAAGGTTATCTGCTGTAAGTATGCACCATCCTACAATACTTTTGGGATTGTTGTAGCTTTAGCTTCACATGTTACTTTTCGACACATTGAAAAAGAATTGGGCTGCTTAGTCACTGGTTGAAGTGGACAAGTGTATTGTTTCAGAACTTATTTGGGATTTCTTTCCATTTCTAGAAACCTGCTCCTCCAAAACCAGAAGCTAAACCTAAAAAGGCAGCTCCAAAGGTAAAGTTTTCATAATTTGTGTTTATGTTTGGGTCCCACAGTTAGAGTTAACTGTTTACTAGTGTTACATAAATAACTGTTGTTGTTTTTTGTTTGTGGTTGTAAGAGCTAATAACTATATTCATGTGTTTCTGTTGACTGGCAGAAGAGTGAGAAGGTACCTAAGGGAAAGAAGGGGAAAGCTGATGCAGGCAAGGATGGGAACAACCCTGCAGAAAATGGAGATGCCAAAACAGACCAGGTATGGCTGCAACAGAACCTTTACTTACTGTGGCAACCAAACCACTTCAGTAGTAGTAAAATAGTCCTACTGTGTGTATTTATGCTTTTAAAAATACTTAAGAAATAAGGGGGGGTATTGCTGCTCAATTCTCCCATCAAGATTATCTGATAATAGCATGTATTGTGATAGTAGTGTGTATGTGTTAATGCAAATTATACCAAGTCATTCAGACAATGAGCTTGCTTCAGTGTAAAACACGCTCTGATGGGATTGCCTTTTTCTTTCAGGCACAGAAAGCCGAAGGTGCTGGGGATGCCAAGTGAATTGTGTGATTTTTTGATAACTGTGTACTTCTGGTGACTGTACAGTTTGAAATACTATTTTTTATCAAGTTTTATAACAATGCAGAATTTTGTTTTACTTTTTTTTTAAGCTGTGTTAGCACACAGAACGCTTTGTTGTGTTTTGGGGAGGAGAGGGGGCAAATATAATTGACTCGGTTACTTGGAATCTGGGATTTTAAAGGTTCCCTTCATCTTTGCAAGAGGGATTCTTGGGCACAAGAAAGGGTGGTCCTGATACTGTAAATCTGTAATGTTTTTTGAAATGCATTTGAGTGAATATTGAAATTCCCTGTTAGTTTTGTCTGAGGAGGCAGTACAACTTAAAACTGTAATTAGACTTCCTTTGTTTTCATTGTTGTCACTTGCATTGCATTTATTGCTCCTCTGGGAATGTCATATGGTGTTTTGATACTTGCTCTCAAATGCATTCTGACAGTGTCAGGCAATCCAGGTTTCTGGTGTCAAATAGAGAAGGAGCATGGCTTTAAAATGAGCCACTTTTTATATTGTGAATCTTCAGATTAAGAATTCTGCAGTTATGTTTTCCCCTAAAAGTCAGGGTAGGCTTGTGAAAAGTTGTTAAACAACATAATAAATGTGAAAGTGTCGCCCTCACTCTAAAGTTTCCTTGTTCCAAGTATAAATTGAAGATTCTTCATTGGGTTTTATATAGTAACTTTACATTTCGGTAGTCCAAGGAGGAGGGGAGTTGGAACCTGTTGTAAAACATTGCAGATTGTAGCCCATGTCCTGCCTGAATACCATTGATTGTTTTATGAAAAGTACCTTTAATAAAGCTGGATATTGTTTGGCTTGGACTGTTTTTACTAGCATTCTGTTTGCTTCCTAGTGTCCTTTACTTTGAGTTGCATTGGTAAGAATCAGTGTAAGAATATCATGTACAGAAGTGGTAATCTGTATTTTACTGAGGGCTAGTCTGCATTAAGAAAAACCATACAGTAAAGCCTTGCAGAGACTATTCCACTTCAGAATGCAGGTGGAGATGAAGAGTGATTTTCTGTGCAGTTCCATGTTAAGGATGCACATGTGTAGGCCAGCCACAGAAGAATTTTTCTAGCTTTTTGAAGTGCTTTTCCCTTGCAACTGCACAACGCAGCTTCTGTCAAAACTGTTGTGTGATGTGAGGGAAGGAGCACCCTTTGTATTCAGTTGATTTCAGTAGCAGCTTTTGCTGTACTCCCAGTGTGGAACTATAGAAGACAGCAGATGATTGTACTTATCTGTAACTGTTCATTCAGTGTCTTCTGTGGACGCACACATTGCATCCCTGTTGTGAACATTCATTTTTTGTTCTTTTTGGCTTGCTCCAGGGAGCTCAGGAGAATTGAGGGAAAGGGGTGCTCCACCCTTTCATCAGTAGAGGCAGAGGTGCGGGGGGGTTGGAACATTTTAAAAGCTAGACAATTCTTCCACACCTGGTCTGTGCATATGCAGTCCCTCTGTGTGCCTACACAGAAGACACTGATTGAATAGTTACAGGTAAGTGAAACCCTGTTTTTCCCAGTGGGACACCTTGCATGAAAAATATTTTAGCCCAGCCTAGCTTTTCTCTTCCATGCTTTATTTGAGAGTTCAGATGAGTTCTTCCCACTTACATTCTAAAGTTATTGGGTCCCAGGAGAGTTATTATGTGTTGGTTTTTGTTTCTGAATGTGTAAAGCTCTAATAATAATTATGCAAAAGTGGTAAACAGTTCATTGGAGACTACAGCACTGGTATGGCAGCTGTGAGACAAAAGCACCTGCTGAAGAATCTAATAACACTCTTTAAAGCTGACATTTCTGTATGAATCACATTGCTCTCCAGGCGTCTTAAAGAATAGGTAAATATCATCATCTGAAAATGATCACATAGGATACATGTCTCTATATAATGGATGTGCGAACCCCCTTAGAAATCATTATGGCTTTAGTAGTACCACTGTTGGTACGATACTATGGTATCTAGAGGCAGAATCCTGTGCATTCATAAAATGCAGCACTCATCAGCCCTAGTCTATAACTGAACTCAATTCCAAAATTTGAAAAACCTTATGTAAGTTGTGAAATGTGTACATTAGATGTCATTAAAATGTGCATAACTGACTAAATTAAACTTGCCAAAGTAACAGGTAAGTGGGTTGTTTTAACCTATGTGCTACTGTCCTGAACCGCATGCTCCTCATTCTATCTTTGAATTAATAAAGAAAGCTACCACTGGAGGGCAATTAAGATATTGGAATCCAATGTTAAAATGATTTCTTTATGACTTACGTGGCTTCATGTACCATGAATGTAAAGTGCATATTTAAGCCTCCTCATAGGTCCAATTAACACATTTTGTAATGCAGCTATCAAATGAACTTCCAGTTTGGGGGAAAAAACCTTTAAATTTTTTTTAAAAACCTTAATGGGAAGCAGTTTTCTGCTAATGAGCCTATAGAAGATACAGATATACAGGAATTAGAAAACATGCTTTATGTGGCAACTTGTACACTTGCATTTAAGGCCTCCAGTTACTTTCCCCTAATTTTATACACTATTTTTCACCTATATCTTACCAGTTTTAGTAGAACTTTTAACTATTGCTCTGGGAATAAATGATGAATAAATTGAAGAGATACTCCAAAGTGGATACCAGTGCTTTTCAGTCAGATTTAATAGCTTCAGAGCACAAAGAGCTGCAGTAGTGAAACAGTTCTGTTGATTTATGTAAATGCCCTTATAGCTTTTACATAAGCACATTAAGGCTGGGAAAGGATATTTAGTCTAAATATGAAGTAATGGGACCAAAAAAGAACAATATTCAAGACAAAAGTGCTGGTGCACTGATCCCAATAAAAAGCCATTCCGAACAAAGGTTTGATGCTGGTTAAGAGACCAAGCTAGATAGAGCTATATACTGAGTTTACTTCTCTTTCAACAGCGGAAGTCATTCACACTGGTTAGGTCATGCCTCCTCTCACTCCAGACAGGGCTATGCAAATTTTTGTATGCTTTCCAGGACCTAGAGAGGGAGTTCTTCCAGTGTGAATAGCCCTGCCACTCCAGCAGGTCATCGAGCTTAGCTCTGACTTCTGAAAAAAGAAAGTAAGAAAAAAGAGACAGTAGACCTAGTGCTGTGGGCACTTTCACACACAGGCACTGCAGTGGCACCTACCTTTATCAGAGACGTCAGGAGAAGACAAAAAATGATTAACAGTCAAAGAAATCCTTGAGATGGTGATCAACATGGAACAGCGTAACTTGGGGAGGTTCCTTTCTTCAGCCTTCCCAGGTCTCTGTAACCACAGACACCAGCACAAGAGGATGGGGAGATCATTGTTGAGCCACCAGAGGAAAAAGCAATCAGTGTAAACTAGCTTGAGCTGAGCAATAAAACTGCCTTTCAAGAGTTGATTCAGGGCCTGTATGTCCTAATATGAAAGGACAACTTAACACTAAAAGCCCGTGTGAACCACCAAGGGAAGGCGCCACTTCATCAGGAAGCAGAACAGACTGGCTGAGCCAGAGAGATCTGGGCAAACGGAGTGGGCTCTGAACAGTCAGGTCTTTCAGGAGGTGACTAGATGTTTTGAGTTCCCAGTCGTGGACCTATTCACAACATCAAGTAATCTAAACATCCCAAGGTTTCTCTCCAGGTTCGAAGATAAGAGCGGAAAGGGTGGGTATCTTTTTATCACACCTGAACACCAGATATGTTAGATGCATTTCCTCCAGCGTCTCTCCTCAGCAGGTACAGAGCAGGATGCAGAAGGAGAAGACAGAGGTAATCCTCATGGCACCTTATTTGGCAAAGATGACCTTGGTTTTCCTGAACTGATCCAAATGTCAGTGTCCAACCCCATGGACTCTTTCAGGAAGGATCTGCAGAGTCAGGGCCCATTTTTACATCCAGACCTGCAGTAGGTCAAACTGACAGCTTTTAGAGCTGTTGAATTCCACAGGGTTGGAACATTTATCATGGAAGGTATCCTCCCTTGTCACCATATTATAGACTAGAAACATCTCAGAGTGAGGAGCCTTTCAGTAGAGGAGAAATTATGTTCAATTCATAGGGACCTGGTAGTTTTATAGTGACCCCTTATTCCTAAAGGCAACACTTCCTATAATTTAAGCCAACTAACACTGCCATCTTTCTCCACTAGACTCACGTCTGAAGAAGAAGTTGTGGTATAAATTAGATGTCCAGAGTGTTCTCCAAATCAACAATAAAAGGACGGCTACCTTCGAAGTGTTAGACTCTCTCTTTGAGTCCCATGGGAATATAACCTGGTTGAGAAAGTTTCCTAGTCAAACATAGCTATATAGATCTGTCCTTGTTCTGGTAAGAGCATATGAAGCTCAGGGCCTTAGGCTGCCTTTGGGAATCACAGCACGTTCCACACAAGCAGCTGCTGCTTCAGCTGCCTTCATCATGAGAGCTCTAGTAAGAAAAAATATGTAGAGCAGCAGCTTTTGGACCTTTGTTAGACATTATAGAATTAATCAAAATTCTATAGACACTGCCTTTGGAAGACGAGTTCTCCAGCAGGTGTGAGACTAGTTTGGACTAGTTTGTTTCAGCACTCTTCCTCAGCACCCAGAGTTGTCCAGCTTTGTTATATAACTAGTGTGGATGACTTCCCCTTCTGAAGGAGTATGAAACATTGGACTTACCTGAAGGTTTCTTCTCTTCAGCAGGGCTAAGTCATCTACATTTTTTCCCACCACTATGAAGGTTATTGGAACACCTTTATGAGTTCTCCATTCTGGTTGTCAGTTAATAAGCTGTGTGACAGTATGTATTGGGTCAAAGATTCATTATTAGGAGCTAGGCTGTTCTATGTCTGGAAGGACTCCCTCTCTAGGTCCTGGAAGGCATACAGAAATTTGCATAGCCATGCCTGGAGTGAGAGGAGGCTTGACCTAACCAGTGTTGATGACTCTGCCCCGCTGAAGAGAAGAAGCCTTCAGTTAAGTCCAATGTTTTGTTTTATTGAAGTAAATGGAATTGTGTTTATGTATCCACTGCCAATCTAGCAGTTCGAAAGCAAGAAATTGCAAGTAGATAAATAGGTACCACTTTGGTGGGAAGGTAACAGCGTTCCGTACGCCTTGGCGTATAGTCATGCCGGCCCCATGACCGCGGAAATGTCTTTGGACAGCGCTGGCTCTTCGGCTTTGAAACGGAGATGAGCACTGCAAGAGTCAAGGGTACCTTTACCTTTACTTTATCCACTTGATGAGACATGGAATCTAGTTTCCTAGTTTTTCCAAATCCATAGAAAACAGTAAGTTAAATCCCATCCCGAGTCTGCACCTGATCCAGTTGAGACAGTGCCTCAGGGCCTACTGGTCCTCAGGTTCTCGGGTGAAAAGGGGGAATCACTGTGGGAGATGCAAAATATGCACGTGCTATGGGGTTTTCACAGTTGGGGCTTTTGGGGGGCTGATGCTTTTCAGTTTTTCAGTTTGGCTATCAGTGTAGCAATTACATTCAACTCTACTCATGCAGTAGTTGTGTTTTGCTCTTTAGATGTGTCCTAAGAATCCTCATTTCAGAGAGCTTTCATAATTGACAGTAAAATTTTTATTTCTAGCTGGCTTCTTGAGCTAAAATGGCTCCAAAAATTATTTTACTTCATTTAAGCTCTGACTTACTCCCCAGAGAGGACCCAAACAGTAGACCCAATTTTATTTAACATGATAGGCTGCCTGGATACTTTGAGGGTGTGGCATCTTCTGAACGATTCATCACCCAAAATAAGTGGTAATTAAGGATTGATTGCGTAATGTCTAGATGCATATGGTTGACTCATTTTCCCTTATTACCTCCTTATCTGTTTACTGTTTCTACCTGTAATCCAATATATGCCAATAAAGGTCTGTGAGAGAGAGTGACCCCAACAGTCTTACCTTGTTCTCTGTTGTATCCTTGCAACAACCCTGTAAGGTAAGGCAAGGAGTCCAAACTCACCCAGCAAACTGCCATAGCAGAGTGAGATTTGTGTCTGGTGTCCCAGATCCTAGTCTGACACTTAACCATGATACCACACTGGCTCTCAGTCGTGTGTAGTTAAACAAGATAAACTGAGGGTGAATAGGTGGCTGTATACTTCAGGTCTTTATGGTCCCAATTTCAAGCTCTTTTTAAACACAGGGCAGAAGGGGCTAAGAGAGCAATCCTAATCAGGTCTATTAAGTTCAGTGGGGCTGTCTGACAACAACGATGGCTACAGGAGCAACTTTTACATTGATCTGCCGATAGTCCATTTATGGTTTGGAAGAGTTGTATGTTGGACACAGCAAAATATTGATTTGTATGAAAAAATACTGAAACTTTTTTATGTCTTTAGGAATAACTAGCAAGGTCTTCTCTTGAAAGGGTGCTTGATTTCCTAGAAATTTCTGCCTATGTCTAGCATATTATTGTAGGCACAGTATACTTTTTTCTCATTACCTTTTTGAAAACTACTGCAAAGCTGCTTGCAGGTTTAAATAAGTGTTCTACAAGATCTCTTAATTTTTTAATATTGATGAATTACTGATTTTATACTTTTGTTTTCTTGCACCTTTATACTTAATTTTGCTTATTCAAAGAATGTTTCTAATAAGAACATAAGAGAAACCAATGTTGGATCAAAAGCTATGCTGGTGATCATGGCATATAAATTTTTTAATTAAAAATAAAATGATTACTGGGGATACAGTACTGGGGATAAAATGACTGGGGATACAGGGAACTATCTGAGAAAGTATGTTAAGACAGAGATGTCTCATTGTTATCCATTAATGACAGTGTTGAGAAGAAATAAGTGTACATTAACAAAACCAGAACATTTAATAAAATAATTTTAAAATTTATTCTTGATAAGATAATGCACATGCATCAATACAACACTGGAAGTGTTATGCTGCAGTCTTCAAATAGAAAATAACAGTGGTTAAGTGTATACATGTTTACAGAAGAAAACAAACCATCATAACCAGTACATAAAAACTGAGATATAAGGTAAGTCAGACTGGGGGGGTTTGCTGGACATGTCCAGGGTTTTTTAAATGTTAACAGGATGTAAGAGAAATTAGTATATAATGTCATCTTGCAAGGAGTACATAAGCCTCGTAAATGGTCTAGAAGAAAGATGGGGAGGTTTGAAAATGGCTAGTCTTGTCCCAATAAAAAGGGGAATTGCCTAAAAAGTTTTATTCTTGATTAAAACCAGCATCACAACAACACTCCAAATAAAATCCATAGAGCTGAGTGATGCTAGTTTAATGTGTCCTATTACAAGAGTCTTGTGATACGCTAAAACTAATGAATTTATTGTGGTCTAAGATATATGGCACTCATTCACAAGGGGTGGCCCTGAACCTAAACACAGCATCACCTGCTGGCTGGGGGGAGAGCAGGGCAGCAATTTAAGGGAAGGAGAGGACCAGGCTCCACCCAATCAACCCAGGAAGGTGAGGCAGCCCTGAGGGAGGCAGGAAGAGGAAGGGGCATGCATATTCCAGGAAATCTCATAAAGGGCCACGGACTCAGGCCTGGGGAAATACGTTAGCCCCTCTGCCAGCTAACTGAGTACAGAGGGCAGTACAAAGAGAGAATGATAGACCTCTCCTAGGGTGCTATTAATGCCTTTCCCTCTCTAGTCTGAGGCCTGTCAAAGTCCCAAGGGGAGACTCTGAAGGGTGTGTCAGCTCCCTTCAACTCTGACATTGGGGCAGATGCTCACAAAAAACTTCAGCTTGGAGAAACGATGGCTGAGGGGTGACATGATCGAGGTTTATAAGATTATGAATGGGATTGAGCAGGTTGAGAAAGAAGTACTTTTCTCCCTTTCTCACAATACAAGAACTCGTGGGCACTCCATGAAATTGCAGTCGGGTTAGAAAAGATAAACGGAAATACTTCTTCACCCAAAGAGTGATTAACATATGGAATTCACTGCCAAAGGAGGTGGTGGCAGCTACAAGCATGTACAGTTTCAAGAGGGAATTAGATAAACATATGGAACAGAAGTCCATCAGTGGCTATTAGCCACAGGGTATAGTCTGGGGCAAGTGATGCACTCTATTCTTGGTGCTGGAGGGGGCAGCAGTGGGAGGGCTTCTAATGTCCTAGCCCCATTGCTGGACCTCCTGATAGCACGTGGTATTTTTGGCCGCTGTGTGACAGAGTGTTGGACTAGATGGGCCATTGGCCTGATTCAACATTGGCTTCTCTTATGTTCTTATTAGTTTTCAAGGTATCATACGTCTGTTATATCTGCAACAGATTGACACAGCTGCTCATCTATCAAAAACAGACACTCTTGAATCCAGAAGTCTATTCAAGTTACAGCCCTCAGCTCTCATGGATGTGTGTATTTCTAGCTTTGCAATTATTTATAATGTATGACATGAAAGAGTACAAGCCCCTAAGGAAAACCTTAAAAATGCGTGCATGAAAAATAATGGTGAGAAAACAGATATAACTCCTGTTCTAAGATCCATTAATTCCAGGAACCATGCAAGCATAGAAAACATGTTGTTGCTGTTCAGTCTCACAGTCAAGTCCGACTCTTCACGACTAATCTGACTAGCAATTGCTAACTTAGGAAACACTGTGTCTACTCAGCTATTGTCATGTGTCTTAAGCTGTTAGCACTGTGTCTACCTGGGACAACAAAGGGTTTTGGTTTGCATAAGGTAGGCTTGTGTGTGTAGCACTGGCCTTTTGGTCCGATGATCTGCTATAATCATGGGCTGTTTCACACAATTTATGCAGTTGATAATTTTTTTAACCATGCCAGTGTTTCAGTAAGATAGACAGGATATATGGTAGACACACAGGGAAAAAATATGCTGAGTTGCAATCTCGCTGGAATGTTATCTCCTGTCTTATTTGGAGATGTACATTTTCCTTCCATATGTAACATTTAGCAGACATGAGTCCCAAGAGCACCACACAGGCTACGGACCTATTCCTTCAAGGAGAGTGCAACCCCATCCGGAACAGGTGACACCTTAAATTCCAAATTGGACTTTCTGCTCACCAGTAGCACTTTTATCTTGTAGGGATTAAGCATCTGTTGTTAGCCAACATCCACTCAAGATCAAGAACTGCATCTAGGCATCAATTCAGAATTTTTGCAGCCTCCCTGGGATTAGCTAGAAGTATGAGATAGAAATGAGTGTCATCCACATGTTGGTGACAGCCCAGTTCAGATCTCTGGATGACCTCACCCAGCAGTTTCATATAGATGTTAGCAAATATGGGATAAGATGGAACCTTGCTGGACACCCCCACCCCCAGAAAAAGGCCATTGGACTGATCAGCAGTCACCCAGCATCATTTTCTGAAACCTACTCTCTCCAAGTAGAATCAGAATCACCACAGACGTATGCCTTCTAATTCCAGCCACTGAGAGGTCCAGGAGAATCAATAGTTGCACTCCCTCTGTCCATCTCCTGGTGCAAGTTATCTTCCATGGTGACCAAGGATGTTTCAATCCCATAACCAGGCTTAAACACATATTGGAAGGGATCTAAACAGTTTGCTTCATCCATGAAAACTTTTTTTTTTGGTAAAGAAATTTTTATTAACAAGATATTTTAACATGGTCCATAATTAAAAACATTTCATAAGATATCCTTTTCCACAACTTTTTTCCCCCTCCCCCCCCCCGGCTTCCAACAATGTTCCGCCCCATTATCGTTTCAGTCAGCATTGCCTTACAATAAACACTTATTCAATAGTCAAATCTTCTATTAAAACATTTTCCTTTTTCATTTCTCTCTCTTAGGTAACATTTTAAATACAATCCATTTCTTACTATATTTCTAATCTTAATAGTTATCAAAGCAAAGTAGCTTATTTTTGACATCCCAGTTCACTTTTTTTCTTCAGTTTTTTTCTTCCTTTTTTCTTGTATCTTGTCTTTTGTGTGAAGGGACACTTGGAGAGGTTTTTTCTCCGAGTTTTTTGCGGACTTTGGGCCCATTCCTTCCCCCCCCTCCTCAGATTGCCTCAAGCGAGTCAGTCTATGGAAAATAAATGGGGGTGTTTAAGAGATGCTCCGCCTGCAGTAGCAAACTTGCGCCCCGAGACGAGCACTCTCTCTGTATTTTGTGTCTCGGTGAAAGTCATCGGCTGGAGACCTGCTCCCTTTGTGCCCGCTTTTCAAATCAAACTTGGAAAAACAGGGCTGCAAGACTAAAAGTCGCTCTCTGGGAGTCCGCTCTCGCACCTTCCTCCTCAGCAATGGAAGAGGAGCACTTGGCCCCAAGATCGTCGATGGCATCGGCATCAACGTCAAAAGAGCCTTCGACACCGAGGCCACCTAAACCAGGCAAGTCCGCCTCCAATACAACACTCACCCCCCCAAAAAAAGGGCACCTCTAAGTCGACTTCTTCAGTGTCGACGCCTGTTAAAAAGGTGCGGAAAGATAAATCCAAGAGCAATAACGCCCATAACACAGGAGACGCGTGTAAGTCCCACGGTGTGGGTAGCGAGATTCCTCCTAAGGGCTCTGTTCTGCAGGTCAACAAGCAGCAGCAATCCCTGCAAACCCAGCGTGCTATACTGGAGCTGCCTAAAGTCCATGCCGAGCCACCTGTGGAGATTCTGGACTCAACAACAACAACAATAATACAGTCCACAGTAAACAATGACCAAGAGAAAACAAAAAATAACAACTGTGCACTGCAGAAACCCGCACCAAAGCTTACAATAAGAGACTTCAATACAATAAGTAATTCAACACATGTAATCAATCATAGGAAAATATACAAGTCCACTATATCCCAAAGGGAAAGAACAAAGTCCAGAATAGAAATCTCTCCAAAGGAAGCAATGAAGTCTGGAATAGATGTCCAACACTTTTCCTAGGTATTGATCAGTGTTTCAAACTTCAGGCCCCCTTGGTCACACCCTCTGATCTCGAGGTTGACCTGATTTCCGAGACGCGAGAGGTTGGCCCTCACTCTCCCTCGATGGCTTCCTGGGCCAGTGAGCGGTCCTCCCGTCCTTGATACCGACCTAGGGAACAGTCTCGCTCTCCATATCGTACCAATCGCATTTGTTGGGATGACTACGACCCACGAGTGCATAGATATCGTCCCTCTCGGCCACCTCGTGAATCCCCATCAGGATCCCCATATGGACCACCAGGGTATGCTTATGAGCATCGTCCTGACATGCCATATTGGTTTTCCTCCATTCCCTGGTTACCACCGAGAGAACAGGAGACCTGCAAGCCCCGTCATCATTGCTCACATTCTCCTCATCGTCGTTCTCCATCCGCATTGATCTTCAAGCCACCGCCCTCCCCTCCCCGGTCAACCCACCCCCATCTATCTCCACACAAACATTTGTCGACACCGACACCAATCCAGGTGACGGCCTCTCCCTCTGTATAATTATGGGGAACGTCGGAGGTGGAGAATTCTGACGATGACCTTTCTCCCATGGTTCACCCCCTAAGCCCAATGTATCGGGGGACAGCCCTATCTCGCCATCAGAGGATATGACCTCCTACGGAGACCTAATAAAGTGTATGGCACACTCTTTGGGACTGCTGGTAACCCAGTCACAACCTTCTACCTCCGATGAGGTTTATGACATCATTCAAATCGATGCCTCCACTCTGATAACCCTTCCCATGTCAAAGGTACTCCTTTGTGCTGTTAAAGCGCTGTGGGACAAACCATCCTCGGCTCCAGTGTCTACAAAGAGACTCAATCACATGTATCGTGTTCAGGAAGAGGGTGTCTCATTCCTATACACGCATCCCCGTCCTAACTCAATGGTTGTTTCGATGTCGTCGAAGAACAAACGTTCGAGTGCCACTCCTGTGGACAGGGAAAGCAAAAAGATTGATGTTTTCGGTCGCCGCTTCTCCTCCTCCACTGCCTTGGGGATTAAGGCATCAAACTACTTGGCATGCTTAGGGAGGTACCAGTATTCCTTATGGCAGAGGATGGCCGATTTTCTACCTTCCATACCGGAGGATAAGATGGCAGAGGCACGATCGGTCCAAAAGGAGGGTCTCTTGATGGCCAAACAGCTCCTTAATACTGCCAAGCATACATTGGATGCCTGTTCCACATTGATGGCATCCTCTGTGTCTCTCTGGTGGCATGCGTGGCTTAGGACCACCTCCCTGCCACATGACACCAGGGCTTACATTTAGGATCTCCCTTTCGACTGAGGTCTTTTCCATTCGTCGACCGACTCCGCCTTGCAAGAGCTCGATAAGAGCATTAAAGCCTCCAAGGCCTTGGGGGTATCCGCACCCCAGTGTTCCTATCGTCAGAGATCCTGGTCCAGGTATGCACCCAGGTGACTGTATCCGACCAAGCCTTCTCCTGACACCGCCTGGAGGTTCCGTCAGTCTCCTGTGGGGAGTCGCCAACACTATTCTTATCAGCCCAGGTCCAGATCGGGCTCCCAACAACAGCAGCCCAGACTGAAAAACCAGCGTGGCCCCAAGCAGGGACTTTGACTCTCTCCACATCATGTCAATACAGACAACGCGTCTCTCCCCTTTCCCCTCCACATGGAGGACTGTCACCACCGATGCTGGGTCTTATCTGTAGTCACCCACGGTTATGTCATCGAATTTGTCAATGTCCCTACCCTCCTGGTTGTCCACCCCACCCCTCCCTCTCTCATCCTTCTACAAGAGGTCAACTCCTTGCTGCGGAAGGATGTGATAGAGTCAGTATTGAAGGCATCGGAATGAATGGGGTTCTACTCCCGCTACTTTGCGGTACCGAAGCACGATGGGGGACTACGGCCTGTCTTGGATCTTCGAGACCTCAATGTTTACATCTGATACCGAAAATTCAAAATGACAACCTTCCAGGTTATCCTCCCTCTCCTAACTTGAGGCTACTGGATGGCTACCATCGACCTCCAGGACGCCTATTTCCACCTCAATATCCACCCTTCCCACAGAAAATATCTCCACTTCACCATAGGGAATCAGCATTACCAATACAAGTGCTTCCCTTTTTGTCTGTCTACTGCACCGAGGGTCTTCACCAAAACCATGGTGGTGGTGGCGGCCCATCTTCGTCTCCAGGGGATCACCATCTTCTCCTATATCGATGACTGGCTTCTGGTAGCAGATACCCCAACGCTCCTACGCGACCACATCGCTCAGACTTTGTGCCTATTAGCCTCCCAGGGGCTTCAAGTCAACCTCCCAAAGTCCCACTTGGAGCCGTCCCAGAGGGTGCAGTTTATAGGGGCACTCTTGGACACGGTCTCTTGCAGGGCATACCTACCAGCAGACAGAGCTCTAACCCTGTCTTCCCTCACAAGGTCTGTACGCACCTCCCCATCGTCCACAGCGTTCCACATCAAGAGCCTGTTGGGGCACATGTCAGCCACTACATCTGTCCTTCCACTAGCAAAGCTCCATATGAGGCCCCTCCAACTCTGGTTTCTGAAGAACTTCAAGCCGGCCTCCATGCCTCAATCCAAATCCCTCACTCTCCCTCAGAGTGTACGGGATTCCCTTATATGGTGAATGTCCATTCCAAACATCATGCAAGGCGCCCCATTCATCCTCCCCAACCCTCTCTACACCATAACGACAGATGTCTCCCTATGGGGCTGGGGTGCCCATCTCGACGGCATCAGCATCGAATATTGTTGGGATGCGGGGACAGCGGCCAAGCATATCAACTTCCTCAAACTGCTGGCCATCAAGCTGGCTCTGCAAGCCTTCCAACCTCTACTTCGAGGTCACTGCATAGCTGTCCTGATGGACAATACTATGGCACTCAGCTACGTAAACCGCCAAGGAGGGACGATGTCTGGAGTCTGTGTTGCCTGGCGATGGACTTGTGGCATTGGTGTGTTACCAACCAAATCATCCCAGTAGCCACACACATCCCGGGCATCCTGAATGTGGAGGCAGACCTCCTCAGATTCTAGTGCTTTCCAAGATGCTTGGAGCACTCCCCCTCCCCTCCAGCATGCCCCAGAATTTTCCACCCAAAACAACTTGTAACAGAGGTGGGGAGTGCGCTCCTTCAGTCCATTCTTAACTGCTGTGGAAGTAGGATCGTTTTCTTTGCTTTCCTAAAGGGTTTCCTCAAGTGTTCTTGCTTTGACAGAAGATATTTTCTCTTCATTATTTATTTATTTAAAACATTTATTAGCAGCTTTTCTCCTTGTGGAAGTCAAGGAGGCTTACAATATAAATAAAACATTATTTAAAAAATAAAAACAACAATGATAAAATCCATAAAAGTCACAATTTAAAAACTCCAAATTGGGCTCCTGATAATAAAAACTAAATCAATCAAAATGCAGTTCTAAATCAAATGGTCTTCAATTGCCTTCTGAAGATTGACAGTGAGAGGTTATTCCATAATTGTGTGACTGCCACAGAAAAAGCTGTCTCTTGTGTGCCCACCAAATTGAATGTCTTTAAGTAGTGGAAGAGTTGGGAGGATATCTCCCTACAATCAATTGGCAATAGCAGACATGTTTGTGGGATATATCAGTATACAAACGTTCTGCCTGATGATGAAGACAACACCCAAACTTATCCAGGCTGAAGGATTAAGCTGGGTAAACAGCAGTTAAATGCTGCAAGACATGTCTCAGATTGTGTCAGTAGAACCATGGCCTCCACTATCCTAAGGCACTTTTGGCTGTGGTACTCCATGCAAATGTCTTTGCCACATTCCTTTTTTAAAAAAAATAAATTTTATTAACAGGATATAATAATACGTTCCATAATTGATAACCAATTCTTGACATATCCTTTTTCACAGTTTTCTGTCCCCCCCTCCCCTGGCTTCCAGCGATGCTCCACCGCCATTAATATTTCTATCAACATTTTCTTACATTCAATTCTTATTCCATATTCAAATCATCATTTTCAATATTTTCCTTTTCTATTTCTCACTATTAGGTAACACTTCTAATACAATTCATTTTCTTACTACACTTCTATACTTAATAATTGTCAAAGCAAAGCAACCTATTCTTCACATCCCAATTGGATTCCAGATAGTCTTTAAAGTCTTTCCAATCTGATAAGAATTCTTCATTTTCTTTTCCATTAAGTTTTCTTGTCATTTTGTCCATTTCTATCATGAAAATCATTTTCCTTATCCATTCCCATTTATCAGGTATCTGTTCCTGCTTCCAGAGTTGAGCATAAGTAATTCTTGCAGTTGTAATTAAATACCATAACAATGTTCTCTTTGTCACTTTAACTTCTTCCAGTTTGAGCCCTAAAAGTAACATTTCTGGTTCTTTTTTCAAAGTACATTTCAAGATTTTCTGAATTTCATTATGGATCTCAGTCCAAAAAGCCACCGCTTTTTGCATGTCCACCACATATGCTAAAACGAGCCCTCTTTTTCCTTACACTTCCAACATTTGTTAGACATGGTCTCATTTATATTAGCAATTTTTTTAGGTGCCATATACCATCTATACATCATTTTATAACAGTTTTCCTTCACATTAACACATGTTGAAATTTTAATCGACTTTTTCCACAAACATTCCCATGACAACATTTCTATATCTCTATTTATATTTATAGCCCATTTCACCATTTGTTCTTTTACAATCTCATCTTCAGTATACCATTTTAACAAAATCTTATAAATTCTATAAATCATTTTTTTACCTTTTTCTACCCACACCATTTCAATTTCATTATTTTCTTTCCTGAAACCATACCTCATTTTATCAGTCTTAAATAAATCATAAAACTGCCTGTAATTTAACCAATCATAGTCAAATTCCAGCTCCTCCCTAGTTCTCATCGCGAAACTACTCCCCATGGTCTTCAAAATGTCTCTGTAAGGTAACCAATCTTTCCCTTTGTGCCTTGAAAGTGGTTTGATTACTTCTGCCGGAACAATCCACAACAGTCTTGTTTCAAAAAAGAACCTCTTATATCTCATCCACGTCATGTATAGTGATCTCCTTATAAAGTGGTGTTTAAAGAGGTTGTCCACTTTAGACTTTTCATACCATAGGTAGGCGTGCCATCCAAATTTACGATCATGTCCTTCTAACGCTAACAGTTTTCTGTTGTCCAAATTAATCCATTGTTCAAGCCAAGCCAAACACACAGCATCATGGTATAATCTAAAGTTAGGGAGTTGGAAACCTCCCCTTTCTTTTGCATCACATAGAATTTTCATTTTAATCCTTGGTTTCCTTCCGGCCCACACAAACTTTGAAATCTCTTTTTGCCATATATTCAACACTTTACAGTCTTTTACTATTGGAATTGTCTGGAATAAAAATAACAGACGAGGTAAAATGTTCATTTTAACTACCGAGATTCTGCCCAAAAGTGATAGATTCAAAGTATTCCATTTTTTAATGTCCTGTTGAACTTTAGTTCAGGACTTTTCATAATTGTTCTTAATCAAGTCTATGTTTTTTGTTGTAATCTCAATTCCCAGATATCTAGTTTGAACTTGTAAATCCAGTTGATTTTCTTTTCTTATGTTTTTGCAAAGTAACTTTGTTTTGTTCTTATTCACATAAAATCCAGCCAAATCTCCAAATTCTTTAATCCTTTCCATCAGTAGCGGTACATTGACTACTGGATCTTCAATTATAAACATTACATCATCTGCAAAAGCCCTGTATTTATACTCAAAACCTCCAATTGTATATCTTTTATATCTTTGTCTTTTATTTTATTCAACATCACTTCCAAAATCCAGATAAATAGTAAAGGAGATAACGGGCATCCTTGCCTGGTCCCTTTTTGAACTTTAAAATAGTCCGTCATCTCTTTATTTACATTCAGCGACGCTTTTTGTTCACAATATATCACCCTAATCATATTTAAAAAGGGCTGCCCAATGTCCATTCTATCAAACACTTGTAACATAAATTCCCAGTTTAAATTGTCAAAGGCTTTTTCAGCATCTAAAAATAGAAAAGCAACTTCTTTTTCCGGATGTTTATCATAGTATTCAATTGCGTCGATCACAATCCTTAAGTTGTCTCTAATTTGTCTACTTGGTAAAAAACCGGCTTGTTCTTCTCTTATGATGTCTTTTAAATAATTCTTCAATCTCTCCGAAATTACTTTGGCAAACAATTTATAGTCATTATTGAGTAGTGAAATTGGTCTATAGTTTTTAATATCTGTCAAATCTTGTCCTTCCTTGGGTATGAGTGATATGTTGGCTTCTTTCCAAGATTCTGGTATTGCTTTGGTCAACTGAATTTCATTTATTAGAAGTTCCATAATCGGAATCAGCTCCTCCTTTAATTTTTTATAAAATGTTACAGTAAATCCATCTGGTCCTGGAGCTTTCCCTAACTTGGCATCTTCTATTGCTTTGTATATTTCTTCTTTCTGGATTGGGCCATTCAACATTTCCTTGATTTTTGGGTCCATCTCAGGTAAATCTACTTTGTCCAAATAGTTTTTGATTTTCACTGGATCAATATTCTTTTTTTGAAATAATTTTGCGTAATATTTGAAGAAAGCTCTTTTTAATCCATTCATGTCTACTATTTCTTTACCTTCTTCAATTATCTTACTAATTGTCCTTCTCTCCCTTCGGTTTTTCAATTGCCACGCCAAATATTTTCCTGGCTTATTTGCTCCTTCAAAAGATTTTTGCTGCAATTTCTTTAAGTTCCAGTAGAGTTCTCTGTTCAATATCACCTTTAATTGGTCTTGTAAGATTTGAATTTCTTTAAGAAATCTCTTTTTGCCTGGTCTCCTTTTCAACTATTTCTCCTTGATCTTCTCCCAGATATTCAGTCAAAGCTGCCATCACTTCCATACATATGTTTTCCCCCAACTTTTCTTCTATCCCTCTTAATCTCAGATGGTTTAAAGTTGTTTTATATTCTACCACTGCCTCAAGATTCCGGTTATTTTGTATATTTGTTTCAATTTTCCCCCCAAATCTTGTATCTTTTGCTCCATTTCAGTTAATTTTGTCGCCAAAGCTTTAACTTGGTTACTTGTATTTTCCACTTCTTTTTTGATCTCTGCCACCTCTGCAAGCATTAACTCTCTCAAGGCCGCCACTTTTTCTTGAACTTCTTCCAACTGTTCCAGCTGCTTTTCCATTTGTTTCTCTAATTGCTTGTCCATCTGCTTCATCATACCTTGAATCGCTTCAAGCATACGCTTCTCCATTGCTTCCATTGCTGCCTGCCATTCTTTCTTCTCTTTGGATGACATGCTTGGACTTGCAGCTGACGCCGCTCTGTGTTGAGGTCTTGGTTCCATTTTGGAAATTTGTCAATGCGCTTCAGCTGTCTTCTCAGTATCCTTTAAATTCCGCTTTTTTCGCTGTTTTTAGTAGTCTATTTTGTTTTAAAATTACGTTTTAAAATTCAGTCCTCCACAAAATGATGGGCGCAATTTCTCGATGGTTTCTGTGGCTAGAGTAGGCTCTCTTTAGATTTCCTGTTTCTGGTCCCACGTTAACAATGTCCTACCAGAAACACTTCCGGTCCGTCTCCTTTTAAGTCCTCCAGCACACACTCTAGCGAAATTACAGTTTCAGCTGGACACAGATTTGTGTTACACCTTCGTCTCGCAATCTTTCCAATCACGTTCGCTCAGACGCTTATCGCTCAGTCTCTGACCACAGGAATGTTAAACAAAGTCAATTTAATCCAATTTCAGTGCTTTAACGAACTCTTCTAAATTCTACGATGGATTGATTATTCAACTTTAACCCTTATGCGCTTAACCGCCTTGTTCAAATTTTATTATATCTTCTCCCCGGTAAGCAAATCGTTTTTGTTACCTTAAATGTTTATCTTGGGACTTCGCATCACTTCTCTTTGTTTCCCTCTTCCAGTAGTTTCTTAAGAGATCGGGAAATGGCGAATTTAAGCTGATATTTCAGCTCGGCTGGCTTCTTTAGTGCTGTCTTGCAATAGCCTGCTTCTGAGAGGAGTTCAAAGCATAAACTCCGGGACTTGTGCACACCGATCTCAACTCTCACTTGGACCTTTGTTGCTTGCCTGTCACCCCCCTGCCTGGGGGATGCCGCGTTGGGCAATATAGCTGCCCAAACTGTCAGAAGAAGCTGCCGTCCACTCCGCTCTTTTTGCAGAGTGCATCAGTTCGCCATTTTACTCTGACCGAAAGCCCTCTTTGCCACATTCCTAAGTTGCCTCCTCTTTGTAGCGTTGGTGTATCTGGCTTGACATTTGCCAGGAGCTTTCTTAGGGGCAGTAAGAAGTGAGAGGTATGAGGGGGAGTTGGTGCAAGGGAGTGGTGATGTGGTGGACATTTCTTCAGGTTCATGAGAGAGGCACGCATCAAAATGGCTCCTAGAAATGTCCTTTACTATTTCCCCATAAACATTCATACCCTGGCCCTGCTCCTACACCTGGCAGACACCAGCCTGCCTGGTGTTGGGGCGGGATTGTATTTAAAGGTATCAGGGAGGCTGGGCCAGCAGCAGTGCTAAGACAATCCTGCTGAGCAAACCTCCCCAGTGTCTGTAAGCATCCCACCTCATCTCCTACACCTGACAGGCAGCTGCCTGTCCAGTGTAGAAGGGGGAGGGGGAGGAGTATTAGAAACCACTGTGGAGGTGGGGCAGAACCTGACAGACAACTGCCTGTTAAGTGTAGGAAGTGGGGGGAGTGTGTTGGAAGCCATCAGAGAGGCTGGGCCAGCTAGCTTTGCTTCACCTCACAGGTGGTTGTTGGCCACTCCTGGTTTTCTCAACTGTCATTAGCTCTCTGCAGTCCCCTGTAACTTTTTTTTCATTGTCGTGGCTTCTGTGCAGTCCCACATGGGGACTGCGCAGTCACAGGCCAGCCACGGAAAAGATTTCCAAGCTTTCTAATAGACTAGGAGTGCCTCCCTCTGGTGCTTTCCCGCCAAAACGCTCACATAACCAAAAGGAGGGGCGCTATTCCCTCAGTTCTATTTTTGCCGCCACGGAGACATCATCTCCACTGCTGTTCTCTGTGTTTTTCCTCACCTCAGTTTTGAGGCTGAGAGATTTTTTTCCTCTCAACAGTTTTTATTCTTGTGAATAATGAAATATGTCTAAAGAAGAATTTTTTGTGTATTTTCCACTGTGTGTGGAAAGAGCAGGATTCAGAAGAGCTCCCTTCAAAGAGCCAGGCTGCAGTGGCCCTCTTAAGAGGTCACCTAGCCTGATGAGGCCTATTTTTCCCCTCTGCTGAGGTGTGTGGACAAAGAGCCAGGCTGCGATGGCCCTCTTAGGAGGTCACCTAGCCTGATGAGGCATATTTCCCCCCTCTGCTGGGGTGTGTGAACAAAGAGCCAGGCTGCAATGGCCCTCTTAGGAGGTCGCCTAGCCTGATGTGGCCTATTTTTCCCCTCTGTTGAGGTGTGTGGACAAAGAGCCAGGCAGCAATGGCCCTCTTAGGAGCTCGCCTAGCCTACTGAAGGCCTATTTTCCCCTCTGTTGAGGTGTGAGGACAAAGAGCCAGGCTGCAATGGCCCTCTTAGGAGGTTGCCTGTGTGCCCAGCAGCCTGATGGTGGCCTATCCCCCTTTGCTGAGGTGTGCGCACAAAGAACCAGGCTGAAATGGCCCTCTTAGGAGGTTGCCTGTGTGTCCAGCAGCCAGACGGTGGCCTATCCCCCTCTGCTAAGGTGTGTGCACAAAGAGCCGGGCTGAAATGGCCCTCTTAGGAGGTTGCCTATGTGCCCAGCATCCTGATATGAGGTATGTGCACAAAGAGCCAGGCTGAAATGGCCCTCTTAGGAGGCTGGCCTGCGTGTCCAGCAGCCTGATGATGGCCTATTCCCCCTCTGTTGAGGTGTGTGCACAAAGAGCCGGGCTGAAATGGCCCTCCTAGGAGGTTGCCTGTGTGCCCAGCAGCCTTATGAAGGCCTATTTCCCCTTTGCTGAGGTGTGTGTAGGGGGGAAAGGAGTCTGAATGGAGGCGTATTCCCCCCTCTGTGCTGGGGTGTTATACACAGAGCCTCAGAAGAACTGGCTCTTTTCAGAGGCTTGGGATGTGTGCCTTGAAGTCACAACCCCCTCGACAGCAAAGCATTTCTGCCTAGTCATTCCCTAAAGAGTCTTTGGCCTCTATGCCTCCGACATTGGAAAGATTCTCTGGCCACTCCCATCACTTCCAGTGAAGCAGCTTGGAGGCGTGGCCTAGTAGAGGCTGTCTGTCTTAAAGAGACTTCCCCCCCCCTCTGCCTTTCTGTCAGTTCTGACCAGAAGCCTGGAAGTGTGGCCTCATAAGGCCCGTTTTAAACCTTTGCTGTGCTGACTGAAGGAACCTTTCCCTGGCTGTCCTCAGGTCCACGGTAGAATCTGTGGAGGCATGGGTTCACACAGCCTTGTAATTCTCTATGCCCCTTTGTGGAAGGTATTATGTGCCAGAATGCTATTGTGCCCTTTAGTTGGGATCGTTTGGACCTCTTCAGCTTCTGTAGATTTGAAGCGTGGCTGAGGTGGGCGGAGTTTTCCCTACATGTTGTTAGCCATGACCTAGACACAACAAACTACTTATGCTTAAGTCCTGCAGTGGTTTTTGACCACTCACTCTATTGGGGCTGCCTGGATTCCAAGGTCAGAACCAGTTCTCTGCTGAGCTCCGCTCCAAGCCCTGTTTCTAAGATCTAGTTTTAAAGACTGACACAGCAGCCCTGCTGTAGTCTCTCAGCAATGAGACGTAACCCTACAGGGCTTTTCAATGCAGGCATTATTTCAAGTGCAGGCAAGGCTTACTGTTTCCATCTTCATGGGGAACTCAGAATTAATCGGCAAGTATGCGTTGGGAGGCAAGCCTAGGTAGTTTGCCACTCCTCTTGGTTCCATGGTATCCCTCAGAACCGTCAATGAATTGGGGGTTTCCTTAGCCCGCACAAGTCACTCTTATGTGACATTATTCACACCCAGCCCTACCCCACTTGACTACCAGTTTTCTTCTCACCTTGACATAGAGAGTACTCCATCTTTCTGTGTTATACCTCTGAGGATGCCAGTCACAGCTGCTGGTGAAACATTGGTCCTACAATGCCAAGACCACGGCCATACAGTCCAGAAAATCTGCAACAGCTACTGTTATAAGACTCTTTGACTCTAGGTTACAGATGCTGTACAACTCCTTCCTACTCTTTTAAAAAGAGAGCATATGATCTTCTTCGTGGTCTCTGTGCATCACACCCATGGTGTCTGTACAAAGATCACAATGGGATTTTAGCACCCTCCGCCCCCGGGCATGTGCAGGAACCCCACCGCGCATGCCCAAGGGGCGGGGGCACGGACATCCCGCCAGTTCTCTTCTGACCGCCTCACTGTTAGCAGCCTGTGTTGGTGTCTCCAAGAACACTTTACCTCAGCTAGGATCCAACTTTTTTCTTCAAAATTTTTCTTCATCTTTTTTACTCCGATCTTCTCAACTCCGTTCCGTTGATTTTTTCTCTCAAATCCACACTTTTTTGTGGATTTTCTCCGGTCTCCGGACCATTCTCCCCCCCCTCCCCTTCATCCTATCGGGTTGAAGGGCCCACTTCCATTCTTTATGGAAAGTCGTAAGTGGGGGTGCTTCAAAAGGTGCTCTTCCTGCGGGAGCAAACTAGCCTTGAGGGACAAGCACTCCCTCTGTGTTTTTTGTTTAGGGGAGACTCATCGGCCTGACGCCTGTTCCATATATGTCCGTTTCTCCAATCAAATGAGAAAGAACAGGGCCGCTAGGCTGAAGGTTGCGTTGTGGGAGTCGGCACTCGACCCTCCAGTGCCCGCTATGGAGTCCGATCAGTCTACATCGAGACCAGCCGTCTCGGCATCGAAGTCATCGGGGTCGACACAAAGGGATCCCCCAACACCAAAACCTCCCAAGGTAGGGAAATCTTCCTCGGATACCGGAGGGGCCCCTACGAAGAAGTCTAAATCGAAGAAAACTTCATCTGTGTTGACGCCGGCAAAAAAGCCCAAGAAGGATAAATCGAAAACCGTGGGCTCAAGCAAAACGGGAGACGCGCATAAGTCTCACGGTGTGAGCGGTGTTAAATCTCCTAGGGGCTCTGCTTTCCGTGCGGATGCACCTCAGCAAGCCCCACGACTATCCCATCCAACACCAGAGCTGAGGAAAATCCTTGTGGAGCTTCCGATACAGATACTGGACTCTCCACCACGTCAGTCTGAACCCCCCATGTCGGAAGTTCCCCATTGTCGTGATCCTCCCCAGTCGATGTCGCCCCCTCCTACCGACCTCGATCTGGCTTCCAACGTCCAGGCAGTGGGATCTCGATCCCCTTCTCCAGCTTCTTGGGCTAGTGACCGCTCCGATCGATTCCGACACCGTCCTCGGGGCCACCCCAGGTCTCCATACCGTCCTGACAGTCATGAGCAGGAGTCTTATGATCCGCGCTACGACAGGTACCATGCATCCTATCTGTATCGACCACCGAAATTTCCCTACGACCGTAGGCACGAGATGCCATACTGTTTCTCTTCGGGTCCGTGGGATTTCCCCGGATGTCCTGATCCCTGGGAACCTCGTCGATACCGCTCTCGCTCGCCTCACCACCCGCCTTCGGCGACAGTGTCGAAACCTCCACCGTCCCCTCCTCATCCTCCCGTCCATTCCAACCATGCCACTGCTCCACCAACGCTGATGGCCGAGCCACTGCTACCGAGGCCTCAAGATTTGAGTTCCGACTCCGCCTCTTCTCGGGGTGACTCCGATATCGACGACGCGGAGGATGCTCTTTCCCCTGTCGAACCTCCCCCCAAAACACCGATCTCCGGGGGCAGCCCGATTTCCCCTTCGGAGGACATGTCCTCATATGGGGACTTAGTAAAACGTATGGCACACTCTCTTGCCCTACCGATCATCCAACCCCAACCATCGGCAGCTGACGAGGTGTACGACATCATCGAGATCGACGCCTCTACGCCGATAGCCTTACCGATGTCCAAACACCTCCTAAATGCAGTTCAGTCCCCTTGGGCTAAACCATCGTCGGCACCGGTCTCCACCAAGCGGTTAGACCACATGTACCGAGTTCAAGAAAAAGGAGCTTCCTTCCTCTACCTCCATCCTCGCCCAAATTCGTTGGTTGTTTCTACATCTTCAAAAAATAAAACCTCTAACTCTACTCTGTCCGACAAAGAGAGCAAAAAAAATCGACACCTATGGCTGTAGGGTGTACTCTTCCGCAGCCCTGGGGATAAAATCCTCCAATTATTTAGCCTGCTTCGGGAGATATCAATATGCCTTATGGCAAAGAATGTCCACGCTCCTCCCTTCTATGCTGGACGACAAACTGGCCGAGGCGAGATCGATTCAAAAGGAGGGCCTACTAGTGGCCAAACAACTTCTGAACACAACAAAACATTCGCTAGACGCTTTCTCAACATCGATGGCTTCTGCAGTGTCGATTCGCCGTCATGCATGGCTACGTACCACCTCTCTCCCCCAGGACACTAGATCCTATATCGAAGACCTCCCCTTCGACGGAGACGGCTTAATCTTCTTTGTGGTCTCTGTGCATCACACCCATGGGATTCAGTGCGCCTGCGCTGACCTGGTCGGTGTCTGTACAAAGCTCACAACGGGATTTTCGTGCCCTCCGCCCCCAGGCATGTGCAGGAACCCCACCGCGCATGCCCAAGGGGCAGGGGCACGGACATCCCGCCAGTTCTCTTCTGACCGCCTCGCTGTTAGCAGCCTGCGTTGGTGTCTCCGAGAACACTTTACCTCAGCTATGATCCAACTTTTTCTTCAAAATTTTTCTTTATCTTTTTTTCTCCGATCTTCTGAACTCCGTTCAGTTGATTTTTCTCTCAAATCCACACTTTTTTGTGGATTTTCTCCGGTCTCCGGACCGTTCTCCCCCCCCCCTTCATCCTATCGGGTTGAAGGGCCCGCTTCCATTGTTTATGGAAAGTCGTAAGTGGGGGTGCTTCAAAAGGTGCTCTTCCTGAGGGAGCAAATTAGCCTTGAGGGACGAGCACTCACTCTGTGTTTTTTGTTTGGGAGAGCCTCACCAGCCTGACGCCTGTTCCATCTGTGCCCATTTCTCCAACCAAATGAGAAAAAACAGGGCCGCTAGGCTGAAGGTCTTGTTGTGGGAGTCGGCACTCGCTCCTCCAGCGCCCGAGATGGAATCCAATCCGTCTACATCGAGACCGGCTGTCTCGACATCGAAGTTGTCCGTGTCGACACAGAGGGATCCCCCAACACCGAAACCTCCCAAGGTAGGGAAATCTTCCTCGGATACCGGAGGGGCCAATACGAAGAAGTCTAAATCGAAGATGACTTCATCTGTGTCGACACCGGTAAAAAAGCCCAAGAAGGATAAGACGAAGACCCTGGGCTCAAGCAAGACGGGAGGCACGCATAAGTCTCACAGTGTGAGTGGCGTTAAATCTCCTAGGGGCTCTGCTTTCCGTGCGGACGCACCTCAGCAACCCCCACGACCATCCCATCCGACACCGGATCTGACGAAAATCCTGGTGGAGCCTCCGATACAGATCCTGGACTCTCCACCACATCAGTCTGAACCCCCCATGTCGGAAGTTCCCCACCGTCGTAATCCTCCCCAGTTGATGTCGCCTCCTCCTGCCGACCTCGACCTGGCCTCCAACGTCCAAGTACTGGAGTCTCGATCCCCTTCTCTGGTTTCCTGGGCTAGTGGTCATTCCGATCGCTCCCGGCATCAACCTCGAGACCACTCTAGGTCTCCATACCGTTCCGACCGTCGTGAGCAGGAGTCCTATGGTCCACGCTACGACAGATACCACGCACCATATCTGTATCGACCTCCGAAATTTTCCATCGAACACAAGCCTGAGATGCCATACTGGTTCTCTTCGCTTCCGTGGAACGTCCCTGGATATCCGGATCCTTGGGAACCTCGTCGATACCGCTCCCGCTCACCTCACCCGCCAGCCTTCAGCGACAGTGTCGAAACCTCCACCGTCTCCTTGTCCTTCCGCCCATTCCGCCCATGCCACTGCTCCACCAATGCTGATGGCTGAGCCACCACTACCGAGGCCTCAAGAGTTAAGTTCCGACTCCGCCTCTTCGAAGGGTGACTCCGATGTCGATGATCCGGAGGACGCACTTTCCAATGTTGAACCCCCCCCCCCAAACAACCGATCTCCGGGAGCAGCCCGATCTCTCCTTCGGAGGACATGTCCTCATACGGAGACTTGGTAAGACGTATGGCACACTCTCTTGCCCTACCGATCAGCCAACCCCAACCATCTGCAGCTGACGAGGTGTACGACATCATCAAGATCGACGCCTCTACGCCGATAGCTTTACCGATGTCCAAGCACCTCTTGAAAGCGGTTCAGTCCCCTTGGGCCAAACCATCATCGGCACCGGTCTCTACCAAGCGGTTAGACCACATGTACCGAGTTCAAGAAGAAGGAGCTTCCTTCCTCTACCTCCATCCCCGCCCGAATTCGTTGGTCGTTTCTACATCTTCAAAGAATAAAAGCTCTAACTCTACTCCGTCCGACAAGGAGAGCAAAAAAATCGACGCTTACGGTCGTAGGGTGTACTCTTCCGCAGCCCTGGGGATAAAATCCTCTAATTATTTGGCCTGTTTCGGGAGGTATCAATATGCCTTATGGCAAAGAACGTCGGCGCTCCTCCCATCCATGCCGGATGACAAGTTGGCCAAGGCTAGAGCAATCCAGAAGGAAGGTCTGCTAGTGGCCAAACAACTTCTGAACACGACAAAACACTCGTTGGATGCCTTTTCAACATCGATGGCATCTGCAGTGTCGATTTGCCGTCATGCGTGGCTACGCACCACCTCTCTCCCCCAGGACACCAGGTCCTATATCGAAGATGTCCCCTTCGATGGGGATGGTTTATTCCACTCCTCCACCGACGCCGCCTTGCAGGAGCTGGATAAAAATATCAAAGCTTCGAAATCGCTTGGAGTTTCGGCACCACAAAGGTCTTACTGACAGAGGTCCTGGTCTAGGTACACCCCCCGTCGCCCGTACCCTACGAAACCGTCCCCAGACATGGCCTGGAGACCCCGTCAATCTCCGAACCATGGCAAGCCATCGTACCAGTCAAAACCGAGGTCGGGCACGCAACACCCACAGTCGAGACCCAAGTCCAACCGTGGACCAAAGCAGGGTCTTTGACTCCACTCTCCTGATATCGACAGAAAGGACCCGCCTCCGTCCCTTCCTGCCCATGTGGAAAACCATCACCACGGATGCCTGGGTTTTATCCATCGTAACCGATGGTTATATCATCGAGTTCCTCGATCTCCCACCTTTACCGACCTTCCGTTCCACCCCTCCCTCCTCCGCCCTCCTTCAGGAAGCCGACTCCTTACTGAAGAAGGGGGTGATAGAACCTGTCCCGAAAACTTCCGAACGGATGGGATTCTATTCTCGGTACTTCACCGTAGCGAAACGCGACGGAGGGCTCCGCCCCATCTTGGATCTTCGAGATCTCAATATCTACATACGATATTGAAAATTCAAGATGACGACTCTACAGGCTATCCTCCCATTGATTCCACAAGGCGCCTGGATGGCTACCATTGACCTCCAGGATGCCTACTTCCACCTGAACATCCACCCGTCTCACAGGAGGTACCTCCGATTTGCGATAGGAGAATGTCATTATCAGTATCGATGTCTCCCCTTCGGAATCTCTACAGCACCGAGGGTCTTCACCAAGACCATGGTAGTTGTCGCAGCCCACCTCCGCCTCCAGGGGATCACCATCTTCCCCTATATCGACGACTGGCTTCTGGTGGCCGATTCCCCGACCTCTCTGCGCAAGGACATTGTGTTCACACTAGACCTTCTTTCATCACTCGGTCTTCAGGTGAACCTACAAAAGTCCTGTCTTCAACCATCTCAGAGGGTTCAGTTCATCGGGGCCTTACTCGACGCCGCGGCCAGCAGAGCTTTCCTACCATTGGACAGAGCCCAAACCTTGTCCAACCTAGCAACCTCGGTTCGCAACTCTCCATCCTCAACGGCGTACGATGTTCAGCGCCTCCTCGGGCACATGTCCACCACAACCTCGGTCCTCCCCTGGCGAAACTCCACATGAGGCCACTTCAACTTTGGTTTCTGAAGAGTTTCCGTCCAAACCGAATGCCTCAGTCGAAGGTCCTAACCCCTACACAAACCGTACGGAACTCCCTCAACTGGTGGACTGCTGTTCCAAATATTACCCAGGGTGCTCCGTTTACCCCTCCCTCTCCTCATTACACCTTGACGACAGACGCGTCCTTATGGGGCTGGGGGGCCCACCTCAATGGCATCAGTGTGGGATACCGGTGGGATGCTGCCACTGCAAACAGGCACATCAACTACCTGGAACTACTGGCTATCTCGCTGGCTCTCAGAGCGTTTCAGCACCTTTTATGAGGCCACTGTGTTGCCATCCTCACCGACAACACCACGGCACTCAGCTACCTGAACCGTCAGGGAGGAACTGTCTCCAGGAGCCTCTGTGGGCTCGCTATCGACCTCTGGGACTGGTGCGTCTCCAACAAAATCGTTCCCATGGCCACCCACATCCCCGGAGTCCAAAACGTGGAAGCGGATCTGATCAGCAGAGGCCACACTCACCACCACGAGTGGGAACTGAACCAGGTCTACCTCCAACCGCTCTTTGACCGCTGGGGGACCCTATCAGTCGACATGTTCGCCTCACGGGTGAACACGAAATGCAAAGAGTTCTGCTCCCAAGGAGGCAGGGATCCTCTCTCCTTAGGGGACGGCCTTCTACTACCCTGGACCGGCTCATCCCTGTACATGTTTCCCCCACTGCCTCTACTTTTGAGAGTGGTGCACAAGGTGGCCAAATTTCGACCGGACTGCATCCTCGTAACTCCGTGGTGGCCCAGGCAACCCTGGTTCCCCATCCTACTCCGTTTGGCGGAGGGCAGGTTCCACCACTTCCCCAACGTGCAAGACCTCCTCACCGCCAAAGGGGGCACGGTGCTCCACCCACAGGTGAACAACCTAAAACTAACTGCTTGGAGGCTCCAACCGTGAACTTCTCTGCCCGGGTCTCAGAGGTGCTGTGTAATGCGAGGAAGGAATCTACCCGCTCATCCTACCACAGGAAGTGGCAAAAGTTCCTCTCGTACCTAGACACGTCTACGGACGCTCCGAATTCCGTGAGCCTCGACAAAATTCTGAACTTTCTCCTGTTCCTTAGAGACCAGGGTCTATCCCACTTGTCAGTAAAAGTTTACTTGGCGGCCATCTCCGCTTACCACCAGGGCTTGGATGGACACACAATTTTCTCCCATCCGACCTCAAAGCGATTCATGAAGGGCCTCGTTCGACTATACCCTCCTATAGCTGCGCCTACAGAACTGTGGGACTTACCACTGGTACTGCGACAACTTACCAGACGACCGTTTGAACCGATGGCTACTTGTGACCTCAAGTATGCGACGTGGAAAACGGCTTTCCTAGTGGCTATCACCTCAGCCAGAAGGGTAAGCGAACTCATGGCACTCCGACATGATCCACCCTACCTGGTCTTCCTTCCAAACGGCGTGCGCCTCGTACCGGACTTGACTTTCGTTCCAAAGATTGTTTCAGAGTTCCATCTCAATACTGAAATATTCTTACCAGATTTTTCCCCACATCCAGAAGATGACAGGCAACGCTTGCTCCATACCCTGGATGTTAAGAGGGCACTCCTCTTTTACCTAAATCGGACTCAGTCAGCCAGATGTGACAACTCACTGTTCCTGTCATACAACTCGCCCTCCCTGGGGCTCTGCATCACGTCTCAACGACTCTCTAGATGGATTGTCGAGACAATTCAACTGTGCTACTCTCTGGCAAAGCGGTTGTCTCCCTCTCATCTGAGAGCGCACTCTACCAGGTCCATGGTGACCTCAACGGCCTTTCTGAAGGGCGCACCTCTCTTGTCCATCTGTAGAGCGGCTACGTGGTCCACGCCAACCACGTTCATCAAACACTACGCTCTGGACGTCCGTGCCCAGCAGAAGGGTGACTTGGGTCATCTGGTCCTCTCGTCTACGGCTCCCTGAGTCTGACAGCACCCACCTCCAGGTGAGCCACGGCTTTTTAATCTCCCATGGGTGTGATGCACAGAGACCACGAAGATAAACAGGTTGCTTACCTGTAACTGATGATCTTCGAGTGGTCATCTGTGCATTCACACCCATGGGATTCAGTGCGCCTGCGCTGACCTGGTCGGTGTCTGTACAAAGCTCACAACGGGATTTTCGCGCCCTCCACCCCCAGGCATGCGCAGGAACCCCACCACGCATGCCCAAGGGGCGGGGGCACGGACATCGCGCCAGTTCCTTCTGACCGCTATCAACCCGAGCCATGTATGAGAACAGCTGAGGATGACAGCAGTGGGGAAGGACGGGCAGGCGGTGTGAATGCACAGATGACCACTCGAAGATCATCAGTTACAGGTAAGCAACCTGTTTTAACTCATCATCATATCAACTTTCTGGAGTTACTAGCCACTCAGTACGGCCTGAGATCCTTCCGCCACCTGGTGCAGCAACAGGTAGTGGCAGTGCTCACAGACAACACCACAGCACTCTGATATCTCAACCGTCAAGGTAGGACGGTGTTCCGATGCCTATATCGGTTGGCCATGGAGATTTGGAACAAGTGCCAATCATGGGGCACATTCATAGTGGCTGCCCATTTACCAGGAACCCTCAATGTGCAGGCAGACTTTCTGAGCAGAGGGGGCGTGTCGTGGCATGAATGGGAGATCAATTGGACATACCTCTTGCGAATCTTCCAACAGTGGGGCCATCTGGATGTTGATGTCTTTGCAACACAAGAGAACAAGAAATGTTGCCTGTTTTGCTCCAGAGCAGGGAAGGACCCGCTCTCTCTGGGAGACGGTCTCCTTTTCTCATGGGCACATAAACATCTGTTCCTCTTCCCACCTTTCCTTCTACTCACCAAGGTGATAGCCAAAATCCTACGGGAAAGACTGCGTTGCATTCTAGTGACTCCTTGGTGGCCCAGGCAACACTGGTTCCCCACGCTCCTCCACATTTCCAAGGTCTCCTTTGTTCATTTCCCTCCAGTGCCGGATCTTCTCCTAGCTCATGAGAACCAAGTGCTGCATCACGATGTTCTGCACCTGAAGCTCACAGCATGGGAGATCCCTTAGCCGTACTCAGGGACAGAATATACCATGTTCTGCTGAATTATCGTGAACCTTCCACTAGGGCTTCCTATGCTGGGAAGTGGAAGATCTTATCTTACCTCCAGTCGTCAGAGCTACCCCCTCCTCCCACTGACCTTATGACGATCTTTGGATTTTTGTTATCATGTTTAGAGTTAGGTCTCAGTTCCTCGGTGAGGGTGTATTTAGCAGCCATTTCAGCCAATCACCTTGAGGTGAATGGATACTCTGTTTTCTCGCACCCATGGACTAAACAGCTCCTGAAGGGGCTTAGACACCTCTTCACTCCATCCCAGGGCCCTCTGCCAGCTTGGGACCTCCCCCTGATCCTCACCAAGCTGATGGGGAAGCCTTTCAAACCTATGGCTACCTGTAGCTTACAACTCCTTTCCTGGAAGCCTGCCTTCTTGGTAGCTATTACTTCAGCCAGGCAGGAGAGTGAATCGTCAGCGCTTTGATGTGACTCTCCTTACCTGACTTTTCATCATTATGGTGTTACCTTGGCCCTAGATGTCTTATCTTTGCCAAAGGTAGTCTCTGAGTTCCATATGCAAGTGGACATTGTGCTCCCTGATTTTTTCCCAATGCCTCAAAATGATGAGGAACATTGTCTGCACACCCTAGATGTAAAGAGAGCTTTGCTCTTCTACCTGGACAGAACCTGGCTCTTCAGGAAGACCCCGGCCCATTTTGTTTCTCATGCATCATCTACGCAGGGGAAAAAGCTATCCTCTTAGCATCTATCCAGATGGATCGTGGAGATGATCAAGCTCGGCTGCTTGCTCACCAAGAACCCACTCCCGGGCCCATTACGAGCACACTCTACCCGGGCAATTGCGACATCTACGGCCTTCCTGCGAGGTGCGTCGCTTGGTGACATCTGCAGTGCAGCAACCTGGGCTACTTCTCATACGTTTGTGAAACACTACACCCTGGATGTTCGTCTTCCTCAGCATGTGATGGTGGGATGGGCTGTGTTGCAGGCGGTGCATGTTTAGGATCTTCAGCTCTCTCCTCTAGGTAAGTGGTTATTGCTTTTTAGTCTGCCAGAGGTGTGATGCACAGAGACCACAAAGAAGATAAACAGGTTGCTTACCTGTAACTGATGATCTTCGAGTGGTCATCTGTGCATTCACACCACCCGCCCTTCTTCCCCTCTGCTTTCGGTCCTTTCCTTTTACTTTGTGACTGAGGGCAGTGGTCAGAAGGAACTGGCGGGATAGTCATGCCCCTCCTCTGGTCATGTGCACATGGTGCCTGGCACATGATGGGGGAGCGGGCACGAAAATCCCTTTCATTTTCTACAGTACCGATCAGGGTCGGCACAGGTGCACTATATCCCAGAGGTGTGAATGCACAGACAACCACTCGAAGATCATCAGTTACAGGTAAGCAACCTGTTTTTTCTGCAACTCTTTAAACACACCCCCATACACACATTCCAAAAAAACTCCATTGAGACTATACAAGAAAGAATGAACTTTGTTTCTTCCCTTAAACAGAATTTTTTTTGAATGACTGTTGAATCCAAGATTAAGGTGTACCCCAGAGGAAGTCGCAGCCAGGTGCTGCTACCTACTTTCCACTTCAGATGTAGTAGCCAACTGATTGTTCAGTAAGTCATATAATTGAATTGTCCATCCACTTACTAGATGACTTTAGGCAAGCCAGTCTTGCAAAGAAATAGTAATAATATTGGCCTACATTACAGGTTTGTTGAAAGATAATGT
Source organism: Gekko gecko (assembly GCA_029375565.1). Taxonomy (NCBI): domain Eukaryota; kingdom Metazoa; phylum Chordata; class Lepidosauria; order Squamata; family Gekkonidae; genus Gekko; species Gekko gecko. Next base: position 206,559,152 of record JAPDNY010000005.1, on the reverse strand, counting down.
ATGTAAACAGTCTCACTGCATCAGACTAGAGAGCCATCTAATCTGACATCTTTTTCTACTCTGGCCATCCAGACATCCCGTCCCTTGAATCCCAAAAGCAAGGAATTAAGGTAGGAAGCACCCTGCTGTTACCTCCTCCCAACGGCAACTAGTGCTGCCTCTGAATGACTTCTGAACATGAAGTTCCATTTAGTCAACATGACTGGTAATAGTTGATAGACCTGTCTTAGAATTTTCCTTTTAGGAAGCCATGTAAGATATACACCAGCATATTTAAAGTGCTGGGCTGGGATATGGGAGACCTGGCTTCAAATTCCCACTCTGCCATGGAAACTTGCAGGATGGTCTTGAGCCAGTAACTGTCTCTCAGCCTTACCTCACAGCCAGGGTCATTGTAGTGACAATAAAATGGAGGAGAGGAGAATGATGTATACTGCCCTGAGCTCCTTTTAGGAGGGGCAGTGTGTGATTTTTCTACTTCCTTTCTTGCACAACAGCCTAAAATGTCCCCACCCATTTTGTTCCTATGGGTACCAGTCCTTCCCAAAACAGGATTTTGGAGGGCATTTCAGGCTGTTGCAGGTGGGATAATGCAGGAAAATTGTGCTCTGTGAGCAGAAATCCTGCACCCACAGAAATGTCTAGTCTGGATCCAAGCCCATGCTTTTGAAAATATCTAAAGTAGTGTGACCTTTTGAGTTCTCCAGAACTCTTCATCAGGCTGGACATTCAATTTTTTTTTTAAAAAAGGACCAAAGAAGAGGAGGAAGGGGAGGAGGGAGAAAATGTTTTAGGCCATGTTCTTAAATCTTGTTGCATCGTGTGTAGGATGATGTCTAATTTTAGTAGGTAAAGTAGGGCTGCTGTCAGGTTGCCCTTCTGGCCTTTTGGGAAGAAGAAAGTGCAATGGCTGCTTCTGACTGCCAGCACAAAAATTTTTGTTTTAGAATTTTGTTTTGGACCAACCTTCAGCTTATTTTTAGAGACCTTTCATTTTCAGTATACCCATACCCTTTTCTATCACAGGATGGCGCCAGCAAATACTGAAATCCCCAACTGACACAGATGCGGAATGATTCTGTGGGCCTGCACTCTGAATCAAAGGACATCTCTAGGCAACAGAGAATGCTGTGGACCAATAAACCCTTTGCACTTCACCAGACTACAATTCCCAAGATAGTCTGAGCGCACACAATAATGGTAAAAGCTTGCATGTTGCTGTATTTAGGCCAAAGTAAAATCCCAAACCCAAAGCTCACATAATATCTGTTTTAAAACCATTCATGATGGCTAAAGTGATATGAAACTGATATGAGCTTGTGAATGGATTCACAAGTTTCTTCCACCTGAAACAACAGGATTCTTCCACCCCAAATAGATTACCTTTTCGCTATTTTTTCTCTGTAGCAATCATTTGAAACATGATTGCTTCATGAGACTTGAGACTTTATAGTTTTTCAACTATTTTCTGAAGGTTTGCGATGACACATTCAATTATAATCTGAGTCCTGAGTAAACATAACTGCAAAGAGGGTGTGAGGAGCATCTAAAAGGTGATCAGATCTGCAAGTGGAACTTTGCAGCTGGTGAGGAGCACCAAAGTTAAAAAATGCCTGTTGAAAATGTCAGGTTCATCATCGTGGCTTCTGTGCAGTCCCACATGGGACTGCGCAGTCGCAGGCCAGCCACGGAAAAGATTTCCAAGCTTTCTAAAAGACTAGGAGCGCCCCTCCTCCCTCTGGTGCTTTCCCGCTAAAATGCTCACATAACCAGGAGGAGGGGCGCTACTCCCTCAGTTTTATTTTTGCCACCACAGAGAGATCATCTCCACTGCTGTTCTCTGTGTTTTTCCTCACCTCAGTTTTGAGGCTGAGGAGATTTTTTTCTCTAAACAGTTTTTATTCTAGTGAACAATGAAATATGTCTAAAGAAGAATTTTTTTGTGTATTTTTTGTGTATTTTCCACTGTGTGTGGAAAGAGCTGAACTCAGAAGAGCTCCCTTCAAAGGCTTCCCCCTCCTTGTTGAGGAGGGGTGGACAAAGAGCCAGGCTGCAATGGCCCTCTTAGGACGTCGCCTAGCCTGATGATGGCCTTTTCCCGCCTCTGCTGAGGTGTGTGGACAAATAGCCAGGCTGCGATGGCCCTCTTAGGAGGTCGCCTAGCCTGATGAGGCCTATTTTTCCCCTCCGTTGAGGTGTGTGGACAAAGAGCCAGGTTGCAATGGCCCTCTTAAGAGCTCGCCTAGCCTGATGAAGTCCTATTTTTCCCCTCTGTTGAGGTGTGTGCACAAAGAGCCAGGCTGCAATGGCCCTCTTATGAGCTCACCTAGCCTGATGAAGGCCTATTTTCCGCTCTGCTGAGGTGTGTGGACAAAAAGCCAGGCTGCAATGGCCCTCTTAGGAGCTCGCCTAGCCTGATGAAGGCCTATTTTCCACTCTGCTGAGGTGTGTGGACAAATAGCCAGGCTGCGATGGCCCTCTTAGGAGGTCGCCTAGCCTGATGAGGCCTGTTTTTCCCCTCCATTGAGGTGTGTGGACAAAGAGCCAGGCTGCAATGGCCCTCTTAAGAGCTCGCCTAGCCTGATGAAGTCCTATTTTTCCCCTCTGTTGAGGTGTGTGCACAAAGAGCCAGGCTGCAATGGCCCTCTTATGAGCTCACCTAGCCTGATGAAGGCCTATTTTCCGCTCTGCTGAGGTGTGTGGACAAAGAGCCAGGCTGCAATGGCCCTCTTATGAGCTCACCTAGCCTGATGAAGGCCTATTTTCCGCTCTGCTGAGGTGTGTGGACAAAGAGCCAGGCTGCAATGGCCCTCTTAGGAGCTCGCCTAGCCTGATGAAGGCCCATTTTTCCCCTCTGTTGAGGTGTGTGCACAAAGAGCCAGGCTGCAATGGCCCTCTTAGGAGCTCGTCTAGCCTGATGAAGGCCTATTTTCCCCTCTGCTGAGGTGTGTGCACAAAAAGCCAGGCTGCAATGGCCCTCTTAGATCACCTAGCCTGATAAAGGCCTATTTCCCCCTCTGCTGAGGTGTGTGGACAAAGAGCCAGGCTGAGATGGCCCTCTTAGGAGGTTGCCTGTGTGCTCAGCAGTCTGATGATGGCCTATCCCCCCTCTGCTGAGGTGTGCGCACAAAGAGCCAGGCTGAAATGGCCCTCTTAGGAGGTTGCCTGTGTGTCCAGCAGCCTGATGATGGCCTATCCCCCCTCTGCTGAGGTGTGTGCACAAAGAGCCGGGCTGAAATAGCCCTCCTAGAAGGTTGCCTGTGTGCCCAGCAGCCTTATGAAGGCCTATTTTCCCCTCTGCTGAGGTGTGTGGACAAGGAGTCAGGCATAAATGGCCCTCTTAGGAGGTTGCCTATATGCCCAGCAGCCTGATGATGGCCTATTCCTCCTTTGCTGAGGTGTGTGTAGGGGGGAAAGGAGTCTGAATGGAGGTGTATTCTCCCCTCTGTGCTGGGGTGTTGTACACAGAGCTTCAGAATAACTGGCTCTTTTCAGGGGCTTGGGATGTGTTTGCTTTGAAGTCACAACCCCCTCGACAGCAAAGCATTTCTGCCTAGTCATTCCCTAAAGGGTCTTCGGCCTCTATGCCTCTGACATTGGAAAGATTCTCTGGCCACTCCCATAATTTCCAGTGAAGCAGCTTGGAGGCATGGCCTGGTAGAGGCTGTCTGTCTTAAAGAGCCTTCCCCCCCCGCCTTTCTGTCAGTTCTGACCGGAAGCCTGGAAGTGTGGCCTCATAAGGCCCATTTCAAATCTTTGCTGTGCTTGACTGAAGGAACCTTTCCCTGGCTGTCCTCAGGTCCACGGTAGAATCTGTGGAGGCATGGGTTCACACAGCCTTGTAATTCTCTATGCCCCTTTGCGGAAGGTATTATGTGTCAGAATGCTATTGTGCCCTTTAGTTGGGGTCGTTTGGACCTCTTCAGCTTCTGTAGTTTTGAAGAGTGGCTGAGGTAGGCGGAGTTTTCCGTACATGTTGTTAGCCATGACCTAGACACAACAGACTACTTATGCTTAAGTCCTGCGGTGGTTTTTGACCACTCATTCTATTGGGGCTGCCTGTATTCCAAGGTCAGAACCAGTTCTCTGCTGAGCTCCGCTCCAAGCCCTGTTTCTAATATCTAGTTTTAAAGGCTGACACAGCAGCCCTGCTGTAGTCTCTAAGCACTGATACGTAACCCTACAGGGCTTTTCAATACAGGCATTATTTCAAGTGCAGGCAAGGCTTACTGTATCCATCTTCATGGGGAACTCAGAATTAATCGGCAAGTATGCATTGAGAGGCAAGCCTAATTGGTTTGTCACTCCTCTTGGTTCCATGGTATCCCTCAGAACCGTCAATGAATTGGGGGATCTTCGTCATGGTCTCTGTGCAGTCCCACACATGGGTTGGGCACCTGCACACGACCTCGTTTGGAGAAACTTCTAGAGCTTTACCTCAGAAGAGCTTTAGCAAGCTCTCTTGCCGCCCTGGGGAGGAGACATGCACTGCGCATGCCCAGAGTGGGAGAGACCCAGCTGAGCTCTGAGAAGGAGCAAGGTGTTTGAGCTGCCAGAGGGGTGAGTGGTATTTTTATTTATTTACTTTCAGGTGAGGTGCTTTAGCTGAGAAGGTACTGTGTCAGGGACTGTATTTGGGAGTGTGTGGGTGAGTTGTAACAGACTCCTGACTGCTGGAGTTAGGGTGTGAAAGGGTCATTGTTTGCCTGTCATTAAGTGCCTTGGGTGATTTTGAGTAGCTTCTGGCCACACCCTCTCCTGGGAGACAATTCTATTTAAGGCAGGAAGTTTGCAAGAGGCACGAGCCTCTGGCACGAGCCGAAGAGTGAGAGCAAAAGTGCGAGGCTCTTTGCCTGTGGCTCTTAGCCTAGGGGCTCTGTAAGAAGCCCAGGAAGAGCCAGAAAGCCAGGGACCTTGGCTCCATGGTAAGGTAAGGTAAGTAGACTCCTACAATAGGAGCCATATAAATACAAAGTGTTTTAAAAGGGGGGTTATAGAAAAGTATTTGTTTAAAAACAATTATGAAACCAGAATGCCAGCAGGGGGTTGGGGGCTATCCAGTGTTTTGCATGGAGTGTCACATGTATGACTATCTGACCACTGGTCAGAAGTCTTGGGTGTGTGCTCGGTGCAAAGAGCTCCTGGTTCTCAGGGAGTGAGTTTGCTCCCTTGAGGCCAAGGTGGCTGACCTGGAGAAGCAGGGACAGTCAGTTAGGTGCATGGGGAAGACTCTCGGGGACTTGTTAGATATGTCCCACTCTGGATCTGGCAGCCCGGCCGCTGCCAGGGAGCATGAGGGTCAAGTGGAAAAGGGGCACCATGCTGAGGATAAGGGGAATGTGCCCTCAGAAGGGACCTCTTCTTCAGCTGGTGAACGGGTATCCTTTCGTACCAAGGAACCGTCCCTGGGAAGGGTGGGAGGGGGGCTCTTGGTAGTTGGTGATTCGATCCTTAGGCAGGTAGACAGCTGGGTGGCGAACCCGCGTGCTGACCGTATGGTGACTTGCCTGCCTGGTGCGAAGGTAGCGGACATTACGCGTGTTTTAGATAGGCTGGTAGATAGTGCTGGGGAGGAGCCAGTGGTCGTGGTGCACATCGGCACCAACGATGTGGGGAAATGCAGTCGTGAGGTCCTGGAGGAGAAATTTAGGCTGCTGGGCAGGAAACTCAAGGCCAGGACCTCCAAGGTAGCCTTCTCGGAAGTGCTACCTGTTCCACGCGCAGGGCCGGAGAGACAGGCACAGATCAGGAGTCTCAATGCGTGGATGAGACGGTGGTGTAGGGGGAAGGGTTCAAGTTTGTTAGGCACTGGGATGCTTTTTGGGACAAGAGGAAGCTGTACAAAAGGGACGGTCTCCACTTGTCACGAGAAGGAACCAGGCTGCTGGCGCTCAAAATCAAAAAGGTGGCAGAGCAGTTTTTAAACTGAATACTGGGGGAAAGCCGACAGGAGATGAAAAGTCTCTGGTTCGGGATGGCTCATCTCAAAGAGATGAAGGGGTAGCTATTACTTTTGTACAAGGAAATGGATTACAATTGTCCACTGAGACTGTGGCTAATGATAGGAACTGTCTGGCAAGGTCTCGAGGCAGCAAGAGGAAGGCTGTGGGCTTAACAAACGTGGGAAACTATAAGTGTTTATACACAAATGCTAGAAGTCTCCGAGGTAAAATCGGGGAGTTGGAATGCTTGGTGTTGGGGGGGAAATAGACATTGTGGGTATTTCAGAAACTTGGTGGGATGAGGAAAATCAGTGGGATACGGTGATTCCTGGTTATAAATTATATCGGAAGGATAGGGGGGAAGGGTTGGAGGTGGGGTGGCTCTGTATGTCAGAGAGGGTATACCGTCCAGTAAGACTGAGAGGGTAAGAGAACTGGATTCACTTCTGGAAATGCTATGGGTTGAAATAGTGGGTCCAAAAGGAGGCTTAACAGTGGGAGTTTGTTATCACCCACCAGATCAAAAGATAGAGGAGGATTATAAAATGATGAATGAATTAAAGATAGCGGCTAGACGAAATAACTGTGTTGTAATAGGCGACCTTAACTACCCACACATTGATTGGGTCAATATGAGTTCTAGTCGGGAAAAAGAGATTGCGTTCTTAGACACTCTCAATGACTGTGCTGTGGAACAGATGGTCACAGATCCTACCAGGGGAGAGGCGATCCTGGATTTGGTCCTAAGTAACACCCAAGACCTGGTGAGAGATGTAAAAGTGATTGCACCACTTGGGAACAGTGACCATAATTTCATTGAGTTTAACATTTGTACAGATAGGGAGTTGCCCAAAAAGACTGACGCAACCACTTTTAACTTTAAAAGGGGTAACTTCTCTGGTATGAGGGGACATGTGAGGAAGAAATTGAAAGGAAGAGTGGAGAAGGTCAAAACCATTGGGGAAGCTTGGAGACTATTTAAAAAGACAATCCTAGAAGCTCAGAAAAAATATATACCGCAGGTTAGGAAAGGTACAAATAGGTATAGAAAAAAGCCTGCATGGTTAACAAATAAAGTAATGGAAGCTGGAAAAAGTAAGAAGGATTCCTTTAAGTGGTGGAAAGCTAGTCTTAGTGAGGTTGATAAAAGGGAACACAGACTATAGCAAATAAAATGCAAGTCTGCGATCAGGCAAGCAAAAAGGGAATATGAGGAGCATATCGCAAAAAACATAAAGACCAACAATAAAACTTTCTTCAAATACATTAGAAGTAGGAAGCCAGCCAGGGAGGCAGCGGGGCCCTTGGATGACCAAGGGGTAAAAGGAGTAGTGAAGGATGATAGGGAAATGGCTGAGAAGCTGAATGCATTTTTTGCCTCTGTCTTCACTGTGGAAGAGGAGAAGTATTTGCCCACTCCAGAAGCACCGATTTCGGGAGGGGGTTTGAAAGACCTGAATCAGATTGTGGTAACAAGAAAGAAAGTCCTCCGACTGATGGACAATTTAAAACTAATAAATCACCAGGCCCGGATGGCATTCATCCAAGAGTTCTGAAAGAACTCAAATGTGAACTTGTGAATCTCCTGACAAAAATATGTAATCTTTCTTTAAAATCTGCCTCCATTCCTGAGGACTGGAAGGTAGCTAATGTCACTCCCATCTTTAAAAAGGGCTCCAGGGGAGATCCGGGAAATTACAGGCCAGTCAGTCTGACGTTGATACCGGGTAAGTTGGTGGAAACTGTTATTAAGGAAAGAATTAGTAGGCACATTGATGAACAAAAACTATTGAGGCAGACTCAGCATGGGTTCTGTAAGGGAAGATCTTGTCTCACTAACCTGTTAGTGTTTTTTGAGGGAGTGAACAAACATGTGGACAAGGGGGATCCAATAGATATTATTTACCTTGACTTTCGGAAAGCTTTTGATACAGTTCCTCATCAAAGGCTCCTAAGTAAGCTCAATAGTCATGGGATAAAAGGACAAGTCCTCTTGTGGATCAAAAACTGGCTTATAAATAGGAAACAGAGAGTGAGTATAAATGGGAAACTTTCTCAGTGGAGGGTGGTAAGCAGTGGGGTACCACAGGGATCAGTACTCGGTCCGATGCTTTTTAACTTGTTTATTAACGATTTGGAATTGGGAGTAAGCAGTGATGTAGCTAAATTTGCAGATGACACGAAGTGGTTCAGGGTGGTCAAAACCAGGGAGGAGTGTGAGGCACTCCAAAGGGATCTGTTGAGGATGGGTGAGTGGGCGTCAACGTGGCAAATGGGGTTCAATGTGGCCAAGTGCAAAGTGATGCACATTGGAGCCAAAAATCCTAAATATAAATACACGTTGATGGGGTCTGAACTGGCAGAGATGGGACCAAGAGAGAGATCTTGGAGTCGTAGTGGATAACTCGATGAAAATGTCTAGACAATGTGTAGCTGCAATAAAGAAGGCCAACGCTATGCTGGGGATTATTAGGAAGGGAATTGATAACAAATCAGCCAGTATCATCATGCCCCTGTATAAATCATTGGTGCGACCTCATTTGGAATATTGTGTACAGTTCTGGTCACCACATCTCAAAAAGGATATTATAGCATTGGAAAAAGTGCAGAGAAGGGCAACTAGAATGATAAAAGGGTTGGAACACCTTCCCTATGAAGAAAGGTTAAAATGCTTGGGGCTCTTTAGCTTGGAGAAACGACGGCTGAGAGGTGACATGATCGAGGTTTATAAGATTATGAATGGGATTGAGCAGGTTGAGAAAAGTACCTTTCTCCCTTTCTCACAATACAAGAACTCGTGGGCATTCTATGAAATTGCTGAGCAGTCGGGTTAGAACAGATAAAAGGAAATACTTCTTTACCCAAAGAGTGATTAACGTATGGAATTCACTGCCACAGGAGGTCGTGGCAGCTGCAAGCATGGACAGTTTCAAGAGGGAATTAGATAAACATATGAAGTAGAAGTCCACCAGTGGCTATTAGCCACACAGGGTAGTAATGTATGGCTGCGAGAGTTGGACTATAAGGAATGCCGAGCGCCGAAGAATAGATTCTTTTGAACTATGGTGCTGGAGAAGACTCTTGAGGGTCCCTTGGACTGCAAGGAGATCAAATCAGTCAATCCTAAAAGAAATCAACTCTGATTGTTCCCTGGAAGGCCAGATCCTGAAGCTGAAGCTCAAATACTTTGGCCACCAAATGAGAAGGGAGCATTCACTGGAGAAGACCCTGATGCTGGGAAAGATTGAAGGTCAAAGAAGAAGGGGACGGCAAAGGATGAGATGGTCAGATAGTGTCATCGATGCAACGGACATGAAATTGAGCACACTTCAGCGGACAGCGGAAGACCGGAGGGCCTGTCTCAAGACAGTATGATGGTCTTTACAAGATTCAACAAAATCCCAGCAAGTTCCTCCTCTGTCAACCGCCACCGAATTCGATGGTCGTCCATTCATCGTCAAGATCGAAGCAGCCCGTGCGCCAATCTGCACCCCCTGACCGCAAGGGTCGCAAGCTTGACCTTCTTGGCAAAAAGATGTATTCTTTGGCCTCTATGAAGCTCTGCATCGACACCTACCTCTCCTACCTGTCGGTGTATGCCTTCAGCGTCGCAAATGCTGTTCGTCCCGTCTTGGATTCTGTCCCAGAGGAACATTGTGCCACCCTGTCGGGTGCCTTGTCAGAGGTTTGTGCCATCTTAAAGCAGCAGATTAACTCAGTCCGTCATGCAGTTAGTTGCTCTTCAAAGCTTCTGGCCTCTTCCGTTGCTCTGAGGCATCATGCTTGGCTGAGGGGCACCTCTTTGCAACCTGATGTTAAGTTCCATATAGAGGATCTTCCGTTCGAGGGTGATGGCCTCTTCCACTCTACCACCGACGAGATTTTGAAAGCTGTCGATGACCTCGGGGTCTCCGCCGCTTCTTACCGGCCTCAGAACCGTCCTTGGAAGCCTTCCGGTTCCAGACAATATCCGTCTCCAGTATCCAATCCCCAATGGAGGAGGAAGCCTTATGACTCCCGGCCTCCCTCCAAGCATCGTTCTCAACCTTCCAAAAAGCCGTCAAAGCCTAAACAGTCTGTTTGACTGTCTCCACTGCCTGCCCTCTCTGACGTCGTACACCCCTCCCGTCCAGACCCGTCTCTTCCCCTTTCTACCAGCCTGGGAAGAAATTTCCACCAACTCCTGGGTCCTCACCATTCTACGGGTTGGGTATGCCATAGAGTTCGTTTCGCCTCCAGTTCTCCCACAATTTTGTCGTCATGCCTCCAGACCCTCTTCTCGATCTCGAGATTTCCACCCTCCTTGCCAAAGGAGCCATCGAGGTCATCCCGGAGGTGCAACGGATTCGCAGATTCTACTCAAAATATTTCCTGGTTCCCAAGAGAGACGGCGGCTTCTGACCGATTATGGATCTTCGAGATCTCAACCGTTTCATTCGGTATCAAAAATTCAGGATGGTCACTTTGCAGTCAATCCTTCTCCTGATTTCACGGGCGGTGTGGCTCGCATCAGTCGACCTCCAAGACGCATACTTCCATGTCACGATCCGTCCCCAACACCGTCGATTCCTTTGGTTTGCCGTTGGAGATGCACACTACCAGTACAGAGTCCTTCTGTTCGGTCTTTCTACCACCCCGAGGGTATTCACCAAGCTGATGACTGTGGTGGTGACCGAGCTTCATCGACAGGGATCACTCTTTATCCCTACATTGACGACTGGCTTCTCGTAGCTCCAACGCCAATTCAGTTGCTCCACGACACTCAGGAGACTCTTTCCCTCCTCCGTGCCCTCGGTCTCTGCGTCATTGTCGCCAAGTCCTCCCTTCAGCCCCTTCAAGTCCTTCGATTTCTCGGGGCTTGTCTCGACACCAACCTCAAAACGGCTTTCCTCCCAGAATCGAGGGCTTCTGACATTCTGGCGATGGTGTCCTCCTTTCAGACATCACCTCAACAATCTGCCCGTTCCATGATGAGGCTCCTTGGTCACTTTGCCTCCACGGTGTTTGTAGTCCTCCATGCCCAGTTGAGAATGCGGCCGCTTCAGCTGTGGCTTCTCTGCACCTTCAATCTTCTATGGAATTTTTGGCATATGATTTTGTCAATTCCTCAGAGCGTCCTCGACTCTCTCGACTGGTGGTCTCACCCCCTCCACCTCCTTTCTGGGATGCCCTTTTGACCTCCTCCTCCCGAGCTGTTGTTGACCACGGACGCTTCCCTCTGGGGTTGGGGAGCCCAGTGCGGAACACTTTCTTCTCAAGGGGTTTGGTCTGCTTGCGACGCAACTCATCACATAAATTACCTAGAACTGCGAGCGGTTTATTTGGCCCTTCGGTCATTTCTTCTGACCCTCCAGGGACGTGGCATCCAAGTGGCTTCTGACAACACCACTGCTGTTTATTACATCAACAAACAGGGCGGCACTGCCTCTGTTAGTCTCTGCAACTTGGCGATCGACCTCTGGTCCTGGTGCCTTGATCACTCCATCACGCTCTCGGCGATACACATTCCCAGAGATCAAAATGTCGATGCCGATTTGTTGAGTCGCTCCGCCTCAACCGACAACGAATGGTCCATTCCCCTCTGGTACCTTCGGCCTCTCTTTCTAGAGTTCGGTCACCCATCTATCGACAGCTTCGCGACCGTCGACAATGCTCGATGTCGCCTGTTTTTCAGCAGGGGTCCCCCGTCTGCTTGGTCGCTCGGGGATGCCTTTCTTCACAAGTGGACCGGAGCCCTGTTTTACTTTTTTCCTCCATTCCCTCTCATCTCCCGGGTCATTCAGAAGATCCGCACAGATGGCACCTCCTGCATACTAGTCACTCCATGGTGGCCGCATCAGGTCTGGTTTCCCCACCTGCTCCAACTCTCCCGTTGTTCCTTCCGCCCTCTCCCTGTCATCCCAGATCTCCTCTCTCGGGCCCGAGGGAGAATCCTCTATCCCAATCTGGGATTTTTCAGCTTGACGGCCTGTAAGATCCAACCTTAGACTTCACCTCAAGTTTTGGAAATCCTTCTGAATGCTAGGAAGCCTTCTACTCGACGTTCTTATCGTTTCAAGTGGTGCAGATTCCAGTCCTACGCTTCTGATCACTCTTTTGATCCGGTTCGATCATCTCTCCATGAGATTTTCTCCTACATCGTACACTTGAAGGATACTGGCCTTGCATACTCGTCCTTGCAGATTCATCTGGCGGCGATCTCCGCTTATCATCCCCTGATACAGGGATCCTCAGTGTTCTCCCATCGTCTCACCAAAACGTTCCTCAAGGGTCTCCTTTGGCTGTGCCCTCCTAGGAAACCATTGGTGCCTTCGTGGAGCTTGTCACTGGTCCTTTCTCAACTCATGTCTAAACTGTTCGAACCCATGGCTACTGCCAACCTCAGGTTAATTTCCTGGAAGACGGCGTTTCTTGTCACCATTACTACTGCACATAGAGTAGGGGAGCTAGCTGCCTTTAGGGCTGATCCCCCCTATACCATTTTTCATAGGGATAAGGTTGTCCTTAGAACAGATCCTTCCTTCCTCCCTAAAGTCATCTCTGCCTTTCATCTCTCTCAGTCGTCTGTTCTACCTACTTTCTTTCCGAACCCGACTGATGCCTCTCAGAGAGCCTTGCACTGTCTCGATGTTCGCAGAGCGCTCTCTTTCTACCTGCATAGGACACAGCCCATACGTGAATCTCCTTGGCTGTTCCTAGCTTATGGTTCCCCGCAACTGGGGGAACCAGTTTCTTGTCAACATCTCTCTAAATGGGTGACTTCCACCATAGCCCTTTGCTATGAGTTGGCACGCCAACCTGTTCCTACCAGTCTCACTGCCCATTCTACATGGGCGGTATCGACATCCACCGCTTTCCTGGTGCGTGTCCTGTTGGAAGATGTCTGTGCGGCTGCTATGTGGTCCTCAGCATTGACCTTTGTGACCCACTATGCACTTGATGTCCAAGCCCGACAGGATGCTGCCTTCAGTCAGACGGTACTGCGATCTCTCTTTGCTTGATCCTGCTGCACCCTCAGGTAGGACCATGGGTGACTTGTTTGATGCTGATGCTGTGCCTTAACCAGTCTGTTTGTGTCTTTTTCAGCTGCCAGCTCCCTCCTCCAACTGGTTCAGCTCTTCTAATCACCCATGTGTGGGACTGCACAGAGACCACGACGACGATAAACAGGTTGCTTACCTGTAACTGATGATCTTCGAGTGGTCATCTGTGCAGTACCACAATCCCACCCAGCCTTCCCCGCTGCTGGCATCTCCAGATTTCCTTCTTTAGATTGCTTGGCCTTGCCAGTGGCGGTCGAAGGAACTGAGTGGGAGGCGGCTCTCTCTCCCGCTCTGGGCATGCACAGTGCATGTCTTCTCCCCAGGGCGGGAAGAGAGCCTGCCAAAGCTCTTCTGAGGTAAAGCTCTAAAAGTTTCTCCGAATGAGGTCGTGTGCTGGCGCCCAACCCATGTGTGGTACTGCACAGATGACCACTCAAAGATCATCAGTTACAGATAAGCAACCTGTTTTTTCCTTAGCCCACACAAGTCACTCTTATGTGACATTATTCACACTCAGCCCTACCCCACTTGACTACCAGTTTTCTTCTTACCTTGACACAGACAGTACTCCATCTTTCTGTGTTATACCTCTGAGGATGCCAGTCACAGCTGCTGGTGAAATGTCAGATCCTACAATGCCAAGACCACGGCCATACAGCCCAGAAAATCTGCAACAGCTACTGTTATAAGACTCTTTGACTCTAGGTTACAGATGCTGTACAACTCCTTACTACTCTTTTTAAAAGAGAGCATATGTTGTTGTTGTTGTTTTCTGCTCAAAACAGCTGCCCTAGTAGACAAGGGTCCAATTGGCAAACTATAATTAATGGCTCTTGTTCAATCCTATGCTGCAATCAATGATTGTATTCTTGATTCCATGGGTCATCCATATTGTTCCTGTTGGTCTATGGGTCAAATACCACTTACTCTTTATTTAACCAGTACAGAGTATTAATGATCTGAAATAAATCCAATTGGGATGCAGTTTATAGATCAACAGGTCACTATGATCTTTATACTATTTTGTTTGAATGTATCTTAATGTTCACGGCCTATGCTAGTGATCTGCATGATGAATCTGTCCCTTTAATTTGGATCACTCATGTGACCCTAACCTAGTCCATGCTAGGAGATAATATAAACAAAATAAACAAGCGAAAAACAGAACAAAACAAAGCATTAAAGTAACTGACCTCACAAAGGCTGTGAATTCTGCTGTCCAGTTGGACAACATTCTGGAGGCAATAACAGGCTTCTTGTCAGATCCCTGAGTCACGTTTCTTTCCCGCCTTCACTTAACATGATGTCTCAGGGTTCTGCATACCTTTTGTCCATGTACAAGAGGCCAAGTTCCATTCTTGGCATCTCCTACTGATAAAGTCTCTGGTGATCAAGATCATTTCACCTCTGCTGTTTTGTCCACCAGGCTTCCTGCAATTCTGTGTGCTCCTGTGTCAATTGGTGGACTTAAATCCAACAATTTGCCCTCCTCTCCTCTGTATGAGGGCTACTGGTCTCCAATTGATTATATCATTCCATTTAGTGATAAATGGGGAGGATCTATAGCTCAGTGGAAGAGCGTCTGCTTGGCATGCTGAGGGTCCTAGGCCCTCCGGTTAATGGTCTGGCGGTAGGCGATGTGAAGGGCCTTTCTTTGCCTGAAACATTAGAGAGCTGCTGCCAGTCTGAGTGGACAGTACTGACCTTGATGAACCAATGGTCTGATCCACTATAAGGCAGATTTGAGGTGCTCTGTTACACACACTCCCTGGGACAGGGAGAATTATGTGATTTCAAATTATTGTTATGTCTCCAGTGCAGTACCTGAAGAAACGCCTATGATAGGCCCAAGTTCAGTGACTCATAATACCAAGTTTTTTTGCTTGGTGGTTCTGTGCCTTGACCGCTCTACCATTCCTGCAGTCAGTACCCCTCTTGTTGAGGAGGGAAGTTTCCAATGGTAGAATTCCAATGATCTTCTTCGTGGTCTCTGTGCATCACACCCATGGGAAACAGTGCACCTGCGCTCACCTGGTTGGTGTTGTACAAAGCTCACAACAGGATTTTCGCGCCCTCGCTCCGGGCCTGTGCGGGGACCCCAGCACGCATGCCCAGAGAGGCGGGGCATGAATATCCCACCAGTTCTCTTCTGACCGCCTCGCTGTTAACAGCCTGTGTCGGTTGCTCTGAGAGCATTTTTTCCTCTGAGAGCAGGGATCTTTTTCTCCTCAGCATTTCAGGTTTTTTCCTTCAGCTTTTTCGTTACTCTTTTGTCGGGTTGCTTGAGAAATTCTCCTGAGAGATTTCTCGTGGTCTTCGGGCCTTGTCTCTTCGATTCCCCCCCCCGCCCATTTTTCCTAAAGCTATCTCATCTGCGGCAGTTTATGGAAAGCCGAAAGTGGGGGTGCTTCAAACGGTGCTCTTCTTGCGGCAGCAAGTTAGCCCTCAAGGACGAGCGTTCTTTGTGTGTTTTTTGTTTGGGCGAGAGCCACCGTCCTGAAGCCTGAGCCTTGTGTGCTCGTTTCTCCAATCAAATAAGAAAGAACAGGGCCGCTAGGCTGAAAGTGGCACTCTGGGAGTCGGCTCTTGCGCCCCTACTACCAGCATGGATACCAAGCAGTCGGGATCGAAGCCTGCAACAGCCTCGACTTCGATATTGAAGGATCTTTCAACACCGAAGCCTCCCCGAGTTGGGAAGTCTTCCTCCGATACAGGACTGGCATCTAAAAAGAAAACGGGCTTGAAGACGACATCCTCGGTGTCGACTCCAGTGAAAAAGCCCAAAAAAGATAAATCTAAGGGGCACGCTGCCCAGACGTCAGGAGACACATGTAAGTCTCACGGTGTGAGCAGTGCTATATCTCCAAGGGGCTCTGCTTTACGTGCTGACGCATCACAGCAACCTCTTCAGACACTCCGCTCAACTATGGAGCTGCCGAAGGTTCTAGTGGAGCCTCCAGTAGAAATCTTGGACTCCCCACCTCGACTGCTGGACCCCCCAGTGTTGGATATCCGACATCAAGCCAAGCCGCTCCCGTCGATGTCACCCCTTCCTACCGATGTCGACCTTATTTCTGACACCCAAGCTGTGAGTTCCTGCTCACCCTCTGTGGCTTCCTGGGCCAGTGACCATTCGGAACATCCCCAACACCGTCCTAGAGGACGCTCTCGGTCTCCTCATTGACCGGATCGATATGGATGGGAAGACTACGACCCAAGATATCGACCAAACTACCCGCATGAAACCCAGGGGAGATATCCTTATGGCCCATCCAGATACTCGTACGACCATAGGCAAGATATTCCGTATTGGTTTTCTTCTGGCCCATGGCAGTATCCACGGGGATCAAGTCCTTGGGAATCCCACCGACATAGATTGCGCTCCCCACGCCGCCCTCCGCCTTCGGCATCACTGTCGAAACCACCACCAACTCCTCCACAGCTTCCTGCGCAATCTTCTTTGCATCAGCCATTGATATCGATGCCCCTGCAACAGCCCCCAATGTCGTTACCAACTCAGGAAGTTGTATCCAGTTCTGAGCACTCTCAAGACGGTTCTGATGAAGAGCGTATGGAGGATGATTTCTCTCCCATAGACCCACCTCCGAAGCAACCCAACTCTGGATACAGTCCAATATCACCGTCTGAGGATATGTCCTCATATGGAGAACTAGTTAAGCGGATGGCCCATTCCCTTGGTCTCACCATCATGCAGCCACAACCATCCGCTGCGGATGAAGTGTACATCATTGAGATTGATGCATCAATACCTATTGCTCTCCCAATGTCGAAACATCTCCTTAAGGCAGTCAAGTCTCCTTGGGTCAAGCCATCCTCGGCTCGGTCTCCACTAAACGACTTGATCACATGTATCAAGTACAAGAAGAAGGGGCCTCCTTCCTTTACCTTCACCCCCATCCTAATTCACTAGTCCTCTCTACCTCATCCAAAAATAGAAGATCTAGCCCCATCCCTTCAGATAGGGAGAGCAAGAAAACAATGCCTATGGTCGCAGGCTCTACTCTTCCCCTGCCATGGGCATAAAGTCCTCAAATTACCTGGCTTGTTTCGGGAGATATGAATACTCCCTCTGGCAAAGGATGTCTGCATTACTCCCTTCCATACAGGAAGACAAATTAGCCGAAGCCTGAACCATCCAGAAGGGGGGCCTTCTGGTTTCTAAACAGATCTTAAACACTGCTAAGCACTCCCTAGATGCCTTTTCAACATCGATGGCATCATCAGTATCGCTTCGACGCCATGCATGGCTTCGTACCACTTCCTTACCACTGGATACCAGATCCTATATCGAGGACCTCCCCTTTGATGGAGACGGCCTCTTCCACTCCTCCACCAATGCTGCCTTGCAGGAGTTAGACAAAAATATCAAGGCTTCAAAGTTGTTAGGGGTATCCGCTCCACAACGATCCTACCGACAACACTCGTGGTCCTGGTATGCTCCACGGCATCCATATTGCACCAAGCCTTCTCTGGATACCGCCTGGAAACCATGCCAGTCTCTGATTCCTCATCGCCCACAATACCAGTCTAAGTCGAGGTCAGGAATGCAGCAACAGCAACAGAGGTCGAAGTCCAACCGAGGTCCAAAGCAGAATCTTTGACTTTCTACTATCAATTCTGTCAGAGACAACTCGTCTTCATCCATTCCTCTCTGTGTAGAGAACCATCACCTCAGATGCCTGGGTCCTTTCCATCGTGACCGAGGGCTACTACATCGAATTTATCGACCGTTCTACCCACCCTGTCTTTCGTCCCACCCCTCCTTCCGCCATTCTTCTTCAGGAGTTCGACTCCCTCATGAGGAAGGAGGCGATAGAGCCCGTACCGACATCTTCAAAGCAGAGAGGTTTCTACTCCTGATATTTCGCGGTACCGAAGCACGATGGCGGGTTGCGGCCCATCTTGGATCTTGGGGATCTCAATGTTTACATCCGATACCGAAAATTCAAAATGACGACTCTGCAGGTTATACTTCCCCTTCTCTCCCAAGGTGCCTGGATGGCTACAATTGACCTCCAGGACGCCTACTTCCACCTCAACATCCATCCTTCTCACCGGAGATACCTCCATTTTGCCATAGGGGAGTGTCATTATCAGTACAAATGCCTCCCCTTTGGTCTCTCCACCACACCGAGGATCTTCACCAAGACCATGGTGGTAGTGGCAGCCCACCTTCATCTCCAGGGAGTCACCATCTTCCCTTATATAGACGACTGGCTTCTGGTGACGGACGACCCAACGCTCCTGAAAAGGGATATTGCTCTGACGCTGCACCTCCTATCGTCTCTGGGACTTCAGGTAAACCACTCAAAATCTCACCTGGAACCGTCCCAGAAGGTGCATTTCATTGGAGCTCTACTGGACACTATCACCTGCAGAGCCTACCTTTCAGCGGACAGGGCTCAAACCCTGGCCTCTCTAGCAATCACCGTTCGCACTTCTCCATCCTCAACGGCGTACCAGATACAGCGCCTCTTAGGTCACATGTCACGACAACTTCTGTCCTCCCGCTAGCTAAACTATGGATGAGGCCCTTCCAACTCTGGTTCTTAAGGAATTTTCGTCCAGCAATTATGCCGCAATCCAAATCCCTCACTCCACCGCAGGCTGTGCGAGATTGCCTTCTCTGGTGGACTGTCATCCCGAATATCACAGAAGGTGCACCTTTCACCCTTCCTGTTCTTCACTACACTCTGATCATGGATGCCTCTCTATGGGGTTGTGGGGCCCACCTCAATGGCATCAGTATCGGGTCCCAATGGGATGCTTCCACCACAACTCGCCACATCAATTTCCTAGAACTGCTGGCGATCAGATTGGCCCTTCGGGCTTTCCAGCCTCTCCTCTGGGGCAACTGTGTAGCTATCCTCACAGACAATATGACAGCTATGAGCTATGTGAACCACCAAGGGGGAACGGTGTCACGGAGCTACTGTCGCCTGGCAGTCGAAATGTGGGATTGGTGCGTAGCCTCCCAGATCACTCCGATAGCTACGCACATTCCAGGAGTCCTGAATGTAGAGGCGGACCTCCTCAGCAGAGGTGCCACTCATCACCACGAGTGGGGACTGAACCTATCCTACCTCCAACCTCTTTTCCAACAATGGGGCACTCCGGCGATCAATGTGTTCACCTCCAGAGAAAACAAGAAATGCATGCACTTCTGCACCCAGGGAGGAAGAGATCCTCTTTCCCTAGGAGACGGCCTTCTATTTCCATGGGACGGAGCATTTCTTTATATGTTCCCCCCCTTGCCCTTACTCCTGAGAGTGGTTCATAAGTTGGCCAGGCTTCGTCCGGATTGCATCCTAATAACACCGTGGTGGCCCAGGCAACCCTGGTTCCCTGTTCTACTTCATCTAGCGCAAGGGAAGTACCATCACTTTCCCAAGGTTCCAGATTTTCTCACAACAGAAAGGGGCACGCTGTTCCACCCAGAAGTCAACAAGCTAAAACTGATGGCCTGGAGAATTCAACCTTGATATTCTCTGCCAGAGTCGCAGAAGTACTCTCTAATGCTAGGAAGGGATCCACACATCTATCATATCAAAGGAAGTGGTGCATATTCCTTTCCTTCCTCTGCCCTCCACCAGCATCACCTACTTCTGTCAGCCTTGACAGGATCCTGGACTTTCTCGTCTCCCTCAATGACCAGGGCCTTTCCCACTCGTCCATTTGCGTCTACCTGGCAGCTATTTTGGCGTACCATCAGGGTTTGGATGGCCATACAATCTTCTCCCATCCTACCTCCAAGCAGTTCTTAAAGGGTCTTCTCCGACTCCATCCCCCTGTGGCTCCACCCATAGACTTCTGGGACCTGTCTCTCGTACTTTGTCATGTTGGCATATCCAGATGGCTTGCAAGATGGCAGCAAGTCATGTAACTAAACTGTGCAGATCAGAGCAATCTAGTTTGACAGTTCTGGAGTCATATGATCAGAATCATGTGTCTAGGATTGCATCAGATCTTCTGGAGTCACTGTGACTCAGCACCATTTCAGCACTGCCCATATCTGTGTTTTGATTGGACTAACTGTGTATATATTGTAACCGGTTCTTAGTGAAGTGTGGCCTGTATGATTACGATTGCTCTGCATAGCACTTTGTCAGTGAGAGTTCTGAAGTTGCTACTGTGTATATAGTCTCTATAAATAAACTGTAAATACTCTGTAAGTATATCAGAGTCCTCTGCTATTTTCTGGCTTCAAACACCGTCAGGGTTATGGGCTCAGCCAGATGACTGCGCTGAGCTGCGGAGGGTCGGTCAGTGAAGGACGTGATACTCTCCAAAACAGCAGCGAAGTTACTGTCTGCTAGTGGTGCATAGACGGAGACTCAGAGCAATGAGGAGGACAGCGTATCTCATTCTGACCCTGAGGAGTCGGAGGAGTTGTCCAGGAGTGACCAGGAATTGGCACTGAGTGAGTACAGCATGGCTCAAGCAACTACCGCTTTGTTGGTCGATAAGCTCACTCATGAGAACTATTCTGTGTGGTCTCTGCGCATGCAGCATTATTTGAAGAAAGAGGGGCTCTGGATGTATGTATCTATGCCCCCTGCTGCGCCTACCACAGATGACACTGAAAAACTTGAGAAGGCACTGGCGATTATTGTGCTAAGTTTATCTGTCCAGCAGCTGTTGTATGTGTTTGATAAGTTAACGGCAGCCTCTGCCTGGGAAGCACTGAAAGCAGTCCACGTGCAAAAGTCAGCAGCTTCTCTAATTGCTCTCACAAGGAAGATGTACAGAACTGTGATGTTGCCTGGGCAGTCGGTCAGGTCTCACATTAATGCCTTGACTGAATGTTTTCAAGCTCTAGCCTTAAGAGGCAAGGTCATTGAACAGGCTGATCAGGTCTTCATATTGTTAAGCTCCCTATCAGATCAATTTGATGGTTTGATATCAGCTCTGGAAGGTATGGAGAGCAATAAGTTAACTTTTGACTACGTTGTTGGTCGGCTAATTGATGAACAGACCAGAGTGCAGCAGAGAGAGTCAGCAGACGTTCCTTCTGGGTGTTGTGCCAAGACAGATAAGAGAGTCTTTGTTGGCAGCGTTCCCGGAGCTGGGCCGAGTTCCAGCAAAGCACCTGTGTCTACCAAGTCAAAGCATTGCTGGAAATGTGGTTCATCTCAACACTTGCTTAAAAACTGTTTGCAGCAATGGAGGCGAGTGGCAAGGGACGGCAATGGTGAGACAAAGCCTCCCAACATACCCAAGCAGCATGTCACCCTGGTTACTGTGGGTGACACCAAAAACAAGGAAAAGTGGCTTCTTGATTCTGGAGTGTCCAAAATATTCACCAGAACCAAGCATGTCCTGGCAGATGTTCGTCCTGCATCCCTGGATCAAGTCTGTCTTGCAGACGGCAGTTCATCCTCGGTGTCATGTGAAGGGAGTGTGTTTTTTCCCTGTTTGAACCACAGGTTTGATAACGTGCTTTGTGTGCCGAGCCTGGAGAACAACCTCCTTAGTATCAGTGCCCTTGATGAGGCAGGATTTAAAGTAGTTTTTGAAAAGCATGGGTGCACAATCTATAAAGGTACACAGCCCCTGGCTGTAGGTGAGTTGGAAAACAATGTCTATTCTTTAAGTAACAATGCTATGCAGGCTCAAACAGTTGTAAATAACAGTAACAGCTTACACGATAGTTGTATTCATCTTCTTCATAGTAGATTAGCTCATGTCAGCTTCCACACCATAAGAAAAACTCTTGATTGTTTGGGAAACACCAAACTTAAAAAATGTGACAATTTTTTGGAATGTAATGTATGTAAGCAGTCCAAATCCCAAGCTTACCCAGTTGCAAAAGTCAGTGGATGGGTAACAAATGAGCCATTGGAACTTGTTCATGCCGACATTATTGGTCCATTTCCAAATAGTGTGTCAGGCAAGAGATACCTTCTCTGCTTGGTTGATGACCACTCGAGATTTTGTTGGGTGTATCCTCTGGGCATGAAATCAGAGGTGTGTGTCACCATAAAGCAATGGGCTGCAAATGTTCAAAGACAACTGAAATGTTCACTTTGCTCCTTTCAAACTGATATGGGGGGAGAGTTTTTGTCACATGACTTGGCTAAATGGTTCAGAACACAAGGTATTGAACACAGGGTAGCCAATGTAGCTACACCACAGGAGAATGGTATAGCTGAGAGGAGAGGTGGTATATTGCAGACAATGGCACATGCCTTGATTACTGACTCTAATCTACCCATTTCGTTCTGGGCTGAAGCTATCAAAGCGTCTTGTTATGTCTTAAACCGTGTGTGGTCAAAAGCTATAGACGACATCCCCTATCATGAATTGTACGGAAAAATGCCTAGCCTAGATCATTTGAGGATTTTTGGTACCAAAGCCTGGGTTAATATTCCATTGGGGCAAAGGCGAAAAGGCAAACCTAGAGCTGAAAAGCTAACCTTCTTGGGCTACCAGTCAGGTATGAAGTCCTATAGGTTTTGCAATGCTAACAATTTGCTTAAATATAGCAGGTCTGATAATTTCTGTGAGAATGCTAACTGGTCAAAGATCCATGCAAATTAGATACCTTCTCAGGTATTGTTACCATTAACAGACAATATAGAGAACACTCAAGGGGTTAAGCAAGAGGTTTCTTCTCCTGTCAGGTCAACCTCTGAGGCTGAGCAGAGTGTGCAGCAGCCACTCAGAGTGTCTAGTCATTCTACCAAAGGGGTACCTCCTCAGAGATATGGGATTAACCATGTATATGTTCCCAATGATTATGCTGATGTGCTAGCTCTTGAGGGTGAACAGAAAAATGCTTGGCTGAATGCAATGCAAACAGAATACAATTCATTATTGTCTCACAATGTGTTTTCTCTGAGTGAATTACCAACTGATAAAAAAGCTCTTGGATGTCGTTGGTTGTTCAAAGTGAAGCCTTCCAGTGATGGCAATATAAGGTACAAAGCAAGATTACTAGCACAAGGGTTTCTGCAAACAGCAGGGAAAGATTTTAATGAGTGTTTTTCTCCTACAGTGAGAATGGAGAGCGTCAAAGCCGCACTTGTTTTGGCAACTGTTCAGCAAATGTCTGTAAACCATTTTGATGTTGAAACTGCTTATCTTTTTTTTTTTTTTTGGTAAATACAATTTATTGTTGGATATATTTTCCACGATCATACAAATTAAACAAGTAAATACATATCCATTTCTTTTCACCCACTCCCCCCCAAACAAGGCTTCCCGCAGTGCTCCAACCCCATTGATATCTCTTATTCAGTTACATTTAACTAAACTTACTTTGTCTTAATAATGGTAACAATTTAAAAGACTAGTCCCTTTCAATTTCTCCTTAGTAGTTGTCAAAGCAAATCAAACCATGTTTTACATCCCAGTTTTTCAACAAATATTCTTGAAAGTCTTTCCAATCTTCAAAAAGTTTTCATCTTCTTCGTTGTTTAATTTTCTTGTTAATTTGTCCATTTCTGCCATAAACAACATCTTCTTAATCCATTCCCATGTTTCAGGTGTTTTTTCTTGCTTCCAACATTGTGCAAAAGTCATTCTGGCTGCTGTAACCAAATAGCATAATAATGTTCTCTTGGTTACATTTATTTCTTCCATTTTAAGACCTAACAATAACATCTGTGGGTCTTTCTTAAAAGTACATTTCAAAATTTTTTGTATCTCATTATGAATCTCAGTCCAGTAACTTACAGCCTTATCACAAGTCCACCACATATGGTAAAAAGACCCTTCTTTTTTCTTACATTTCCAACATTTGTTAGACATGCTATCATTTATAATAGCAATTTTTTTAGGAGTCATATACCATGTGTACATCATTTTATAGCAATTCTCTTTAACATTTATACAAGTTGAAATTTTCATTGACTTTTTCCACAAATATTCCCAAGATGACATAGATATTTCATTATTTATATTTACTGCCCATTTTATCATTTGTTCTTTTACTGTTTCATCTTCAGTATACCATTTCAGTAACACCTTATAAAATTTTGTAATCATTTTTTTACCCTTTTCGACCCATACAGTTTCAATTTCATTATTTTTTCCTCTAAAGCCATATTTCCTTTTATCAACTTTACATAAATCATAAATCTGTCTGTAGCTCAACCAATCATATTCAAATTCAACATCAATTCTGTCTTTTAATACAAAGTTTTTCCCTTCTATTTTTAAGAGGCTTTTGTATGGTAACCAATCTAGACCCTGATTTCTTGAATATGGATTAATCACTTCTGCCAGCACTATCCAAAGTGGTCGCTCTTCCGAGAAGAATTTTTTATATCTCATCCAAGTCTCGAACAGTGATCGTCTTATATTGTTGTTGTTGTTGTTGTTCAGTCACACAGTCAAGTCCGACTCTTCGCGACCCCATGGACCAGATTACGCCAGGCCCTCCTGTCTTCCGCTGTCCGCTGAAGTTTGCTCAATTTCATGTTCGTTGCATCGATGACACTGTCTAACCATCTCATTCTTTGCCGTCCCCTTCTTCTTTGACCTTCAATCTTTCCCAGCATCAGGGTCTTCTCCAGTGAATGCTCCCTTCTCATTTGGTGCCCAAAGTATTTGAGCTTCAGCTTCAGGATCTGGCCTTCCAGGGAACAGTCAGGGTTGATTTCTTTTAGGATTGACTGATTTGATCTCCTTGCAGTCCAAGGGACTCTCAAGAGTCTTCTCCAGCACCATAGTTCAAAAGAATCTATTCTTCGGCGCTCGGCCTTCCTTATAGTCCAACTCTCGCAGCCATACATTACTACGGGGAATACCATTGCTTTGACCATGCGGACTTTTGTTGGCAGGGTGATGTCTCTGCTTTTATCATGCTGTTTAGGTTTGCCATCGCTTTCCTCCCAAGGAGCAGGCGTCTTTTAATTTCATGGCTGCAGTCACCATCTGCAGTGATCTGGGATCCTAGGAACGTGAAGTCTGTCACTACTTCTACGACTTCCCCTTCTATTTGCCAAGGAGTGATGGGGCCAGATGCCATGATCTTAGTTTTTTTGATGTTGAGCTTCAAGCCCACTTCTGCACTCTCCTCTTTCACCTTGAGCAAGAGGCTCTTTAGATCCTCTTCACTTTCTGCCATCAGAGTGGTATCGTCTGCATATCTGAGGTTATTGATCTTTTCCCCAGCAATCTTAACTCCAGCTTGTGATTCATCCAGGCCAGCATTTCGCATGATGTACTCTGCATATAAATTTCGTCTTATATAGTGGTGTTTAAAAAACTTGTCTATTTGTACTTTTCCATACCATAAATATGCATGCCATCCAAACTTATTATCATGACCTTCCAAAGCCAACAATTTCTTATTCTCAAGATTAATCCACTGCTCCAACCATGTTAAGCAGATGGCATCATAATAAAGTCTTAGATTTGGTAGTTGTAGTCCTCCTCTTTCCTTTGCATCACATAAAATTTTCATTTTAATCCTTGGCTTTCTTCCTGCCCATACAAACTTCGATATTTCTTTCTGCCACGTATCCAATACTTTACTTTGTTTTAATATTGGAATAGTCTGAAATAGAAACATCAAGCGAGGCAAAACATTCATTTTCACAGTTGCAATTCTTCCCAGTAACGATAGATTCAAGGTATTCCATTTTTTCAAGTCTTGTTGGATCTTATACCAAACTTTTTCGTAGTTATTTTTAAACAAATCAATATTTTTCATAGTCAATTCAATTCCTAAATATTTAATCTTTGTAACTACTTCGCATTTGATTTTCTCTTGAAGTTCAATTTGTCTCTGTCTCGTCATGTTTTTACACATCACTTTCGTTTTATTTTTATTGACATAAAATCCAGCAATTGTTCCAAATTCTTCAATTTTTTCCATCAATTGTGGTATATTCTCAATTGGATCTTGAATCATAAACATTACATCATCTGCAAATGCTCTGTATTTATACGTAAAGCCTTTCACTGTAAGTCCTTTGATATTATTGTCTTTTCTTATCTCTGCCAATAATATTTCCAATATCCAAATAAACAGTAACGGAGACAACGGGCAGCCTTGTCGCGTTCCCTTTTGAACTTGGAAAAAATCTGTTTTTTCTTTATTTATATTCAAAGCTGCTTTCTGTTCTGAATATATTGCCACAATCATGTTTAAAAAAGACTGTCCTATATCTATTTTTTCGATTACTTGCAGCATAAAATCCCAATTCAAGTTATCAAAAGCTTTTTCCGCATCAAGAAAGAGGAATCCAACTTCTTTTTCTGGGTGTTTATCATAGTATTCAATTGCATCAATCACCACTCTCAAATTGTCTCTTATTTGTCTATTTGGTAAAAAACCAGCTTGCTCTTCCGCTATAACATCTTTCAAATATTTTTTCAACCTTTCCGAAATTATTTTTGCAAATAATTTGTAATCATTATTCAATAGCGATATTGGTCTATAATTCTTTACATTAGTTAAGTCCAAACCTTCTTTAGGTATAAGTGAAATATTTGCTTCTTTCCATGAGTCTGGGATCCGTTTAGTCATTCTTATATCATTTGACAGAAGTACTAAAATAGGGGTTAGCTCCTCCTTGAATTTCTTATAGAATTTTGCTGTAAAGCCATCTGGACCTGGAGCTTTGCCCAATTTTGCATCTTCTATCGCCATTATTACCTCTTCCTTTGTTACTAAACCATTGAGTAGTTCTTTAATTTGTCGTCCCAGCTCTGGTATTTCAATATTGTCCAAATACTTTTTAATTGTCTGTTGGTCAATTCCTTTCTTTTTAAACAATTTTGCATAATATTTGAAAAAAGCTCTTTTTATACCTTTCAAATCCACAACGTCTTTTCCATCTTCAATAATCTTGCTTATGAAGTTTCTTTCTTTTCTGTTTTTCAACTGCCACGCTAAAAATTTTCCTGGTTTATTTGCACCCTCAAACGCTTTTTGTTGTAGTTTTTTCAAGTTCCAATATAATTCTCTATTTAGTAAGAGATTCAATTGATCCTGTAGAAAATGAATCTCTTTAATAATTTTTTCTTCCCTGGTCTTTTCTTTAATTCCTTTTCTTTTTGTCGAATTTTTTCATAAAGATCATTTTGTTGTTGCATCCTTTGCTTTCTGTCTTTAGTGTTTAATGAAATAAGCAAACCTCTCATTACCGCTTTGTATGCATCCCAAACGATCTGTATATCAGTACCTTTATTCAAATTCATTGCAAAAAAAATTCTCGTTTTTTTTTAATGTCTCATTGATTAATTTTTGGTCCAATAAATCTTCATTAATCCTCCAATATAATTGTTTTGGTTTTTCTTTTGACATCCAAAGTAAAGGGTTATGATCTGAGTTATTTTTTGGCAAAATTTCAATTTTATGAGTTTTTAACGCCATCTCCTCTGACATCCAGATCATATCGATTCTAGAAAAGGAATTATGTCTGTTAGAGTAAAACGTGTAATCCTTAATCTTAGGATTCCATTTCCTCCAAACGTCTTCTAGTTTCTCTTGTCTCATCAACTGAAAAATTTTTTTTGGCAATTTTCCAATCGCTTCTCCAATTGCATTAGACTTTCTGTCCAATACATTGTTGACCGTGCCATTAAAGTCTCCTGCAAAAACTATTTGATCATAGTTTAAACAGTCCAACTCTCTTGTCAAATCATTGAAAAAAGTCTCTTTTGCTCCATTGGGTGCATATAAATTTACAAGCAATGTCCTTTTTCTGTACATCGTTATTTCCACACCAACATATCTTCCTTCATTATCTGAGAAGATTTGTTTGGGTTCCAATTCTTTAGAAATATATATCACTGTTCCTTTCTTCTTATTGATTGCTGATGAATGAAATTCTTCTCCCAATTTTTTATTAATCAGATACTTGTTATCTTGTTTTCTAATATGTGTTTCTTGCAAACAAATTATATTACATTTTTGTTTCTCTAGCCAATGGTTCACTAATCTTCTTTTGTTTGGTGAATTTAGTCCATTTACATTCCAAGATAAAAATTTGTAATCCATCAGTGTTTTGAGTTAAATGTCTTTAAAATCATCAAAATTGTTCTCTTTGAATCTACACAAGTCTCCTTCTGTTTTGATTGTAACTCTCACCAAATTGTACGAGAATGATAGTCCCTGTGGGATCTCCCATCTGAACCTGATGCTCATTTCTTTTAGCTTATCAGTTAGTTTTTTAAACTTCTTTCTGTCTTGTAGAATCATTCTTGGAATTTCTCTTAAGATTATTATTTTCTTTCCATTAATTTCCAGCGGTTGTGTAAATTGCTTCTTGAAAATGTCTTCTTTCATTTTTGTTGTCACAAATTGAACAATCACATCTCTGGGTAATTTCTTTCTCTTGGCATAAGCTGAGTTTACTCTGTAAATTAAGTCAAAGTCTGAATCCAAATCTCCTTGATCCTCTCCTATATAAGTTGTCAACGTGTTTATTACTAACGCACGTATGTCCTGGTCTTCCTCCTCTTCTATTCCTCTCAGTCTCAGATGATTCTGGGTAGCCCTATATTCCATCATAGACTCCAATCTAGTATTCTCTTGGAGAGTTCTTTTCACTTTCTGTTCCATTTCTGCTGATTTTGTCACCAGACTTTGAACCTCTTTTTTGACTTCTTCTGTATCTTTTTTTATCCCTGCCACTTCTGCTAATACCAGTTCTTTCAACTTTGCCATATTTTTTTTCTTGTACTTGGACTTGCACTTGTTCTATTTGCTCCAGTTGTATTTGCATCTGTTGTTGCAACTGTGATTCTATTTGCTTTCCTAAATTCTGCACCACCTCTGTCATCCTTTTCTCCATCGCCTCCATGGCAGCCTGCCACTCCTTTTTTTCTTTTGCAGTCATTCTTGGACTTGGTGATGAGGCGGCCCTTGGTCTTGACCTCAAATCCGTTTTGGAGGCAAATCAAAACTAACCAATCTTTATATTGTCAATCATAAAGTCAAATCGCCACCTTTATAACTTTTTCCGTTGCTTTTTTGGATTTAAAATAACTTTTTAAAATTTAGTCCTCCTCAAAATGGCAGGCACAATTTCTCTATGGTTTTCTGGCTAGAGTAGGCTCCTTTGAAACTTCCTGTTTAGCTGTCCGTCTTGGTAATCCAACTTCCGGTGTTACACTTTAAAACGTCCATCTACATCCGGCCAGACGATTTTAAAACATCCACTCTAGCCTACTTCCTGTACCATAGAATCACAATCAGTTTCGTTTCTACTACGCAAAGTTTAGTCTTAGCTGACCACAGGAATGCAAAACAAAGTCACTTTTCTGCCGTTTTCTCCAAAGGAAAGCCTTCTTTTTACTTTTAAATCAAGCGGATTAGTTCCTTAAAGCTTTATACGCTTATCCGTATGTTTTAATTTTGCGTTCTTCTTCAAACCGGTAAGCAAACGTTCATTGTTACCTTACTTGTAATCTCGGGGTTTCGCAGTGCTTCTTCTGCAATCGATGTTAATCTTGATGTTAAAGAGGTCGGTAGATGGCGGATTTATGCTGAATTCTCAGCCCGGCTGGTATCTGTAGTGCTGTCTTGCAACTGCCCTCTTCGTGGAAGGAGATCAAGGTGTAAACAAGCTTCCTCCGAAGCTTATCCACACCGATCTCAACTCCCTCTCAGGCTTGGCTGCTTGCTCGTCACTCCCCCGCCTGGGGAGTGCTGCGTTGGGCCAGGTAAAGCCCAAACTGTCGTCAGATACCGCCGTCCACCTTGCACAAATCGCAAAGTGCGTTAATTCACCATTTTAACTCCGACCGGAAGCCGAAACCGCTTATCTTAATGCACCTCTTAAAGAGGAACTGTACCTAAAACAAATACCCGGTTTTGAGTGTAATGATCCTAATGTGGTTCTACGCCTGCATAAAGGTCTTTACGGGTTGCGCCAGAGTTCACCTCTCTGGGGAGAGTGCTTAAAAGAAGCACTAACACAACTAGGCTTCAAACAAAGTATTGCTGATTCTTGTTTATACAGTATCAACATACATCAACAACTGTGCTATGTGCTTGTTTTTGTCGATGATATATGCTTTCTGTATAAGAGCGATAAACAACTCAGATGGTTCACTGAGACAATGCAGTCCCAATTTAAGGTGAAAGACCTTGGTTGCATACAAAACTATTTAGGAGTGCAAATCTCCAAAAATGCTCAAGGGTTCTTTGAATTGAATCAGAGGGACAAAATTATGCAACTGCTAGAAAGATACAACATGTCTGAAGCTCATGGTGTTGATACTCCTATGACTACCAGCTATTGCAAGGAGACAAATGATAAAGCGTTTGCAAACAAAGAGTTGTATCAATCTTTGGTTGGTTCTTTGCTGTATCTTGCCGGGTCCACAAGACCAGACATCTGTATCGCTGTACATTGGTTAACACAGAAATGTGCTAGTCCATCTGAAGGTGATTGGAAAGCAGCCAAACGTATGTTAAGGTATCTAAAAGCTACTGCTGATAGTAAACTGGTTCTTAATGTAACCACTGACAGAGAGGTTCTTGCTTGCAGTGACGTCAGCTGGGGTGAGAGACCAGATGGAAGGTCCACTACAGGTTTTGCCATCTTCATGTATGGGGCATTAGTGGCATGGAAATCCATTAAACGATCACACGTATCGACGAGTTCCTGTGAGGCAGAATTTTCTGCTGCCAGTGATACAATTATTCAAATTGAATGGTTTTGTCAACTGTTGTTAGATCTGAATGTATCTTGCAAAATGCCTGTACCTGTTTTTTGTGATAGTTCTGCTGCTAGACAACTGGCTGGCAATCAGGGTATACATACCCGCAGTAAGCATATCACAATCCGGTATCAAAATGTAAGAGCCGCAGTGTGTCAGGGATTTGTGAATTTGTTACAGTGTACAACAAATGATAATGTTGCTGACCTGTTCACAAAGAATTTACCCAAAGACAGATTTCAATTGCTATGTAGCATGCTTCCCATGACTAGCTGCATCTTGGGAAGCGTGTCAGCATATCCAGATGGCTTGCAAGATGGCAGTAAGTCATGTAACTAAACTGTGCAGATCAGAGCAATCTAGTTTGACAGTTCTGGAGTCATATGATCAGAATCATGTGTCTAGGATTGCATCAGATCTTCTGGAGTCACTGTGACTCAGCACCATTTCAGCACTGTCCATATCTGTGTTTTGATTGGACTAATTGTGTATATATTGTAACCGGTTCTTAGTGAAGTGTGGCCTGTATGATTACGATTGCTCTGCGTAGCACTTTGTCAGTGAGAGTTCTGAAGTTGCTACTGTGTATATAGTCTCTGTAAATAAACTGTAAATACTCTGTAAGTATATCAGAGTCCTCTGCTATTTTCTGGCTTCAAACACTGTCACGCCATCTCACCAGACGCCCGTTCGAACCGATGGCAACATATGAGCTTCGCTACGCCATCTGGAAAACTGCCTTCCTGGTGGCCATCACCTCAGCTAGGAGGGTCAGTGAACTCACAGCGTTATGACATGACCCACCATATTTGGTCTTTCTTCCCGATGGAGTTCGACTCATGCCAGACATTACCTTTGTTCCAAAGGTGGTCTCCGAATTCCATGTCAAATCGGAGATTTTTCTACCAGATTTTTTCCCGCATCCTGATGGGGATGAACAGCGCCTTCTGCACACCTTAGATGTCAAGAGGGTGCTTCTATTTTATCTTAACAGGACTCAACCTACCAGACAGGATAATGCCTCTTACGGCTCCAGCTCCTTGGAATTACACATCTCATCCCAGCGTTTGTCCAAATGGATTCTTGAGACAATTCAACTGTGCTATGCCCTAGCGAAGCAGTTGCATCCTACTACTCTAAGGGCTCACTCTACAAGGTCCAAGGCAACTTCTACAGCCTTTCTAAAGGGCGCATCCTTATCGTCCATCTGCAGAGCTGCAACGTGGTCCACGCCAACCACATTAATCAAACACTACGCTCTGGACATTCGTACGCAACAGAAGGGTGATCTGGGTCATCTGGTCCTTTCCGCTGTGGCTCGCAGAGTCTGACAGCACCCACCTCCAGGTGAGCCACTGCTTTTTAATCTCCCATGGGTGTGATGCACAGAGACCACGAAGAAGATAAACAGGTTGCTTACCTGTAACTGATGATCTTCGAGTGGTCATCTGTGCATTTACACCGCCCTCCCGTCCTTCCCCACTGCTGTCATCCTCGGCTGTTCTCATACATGGCTTTGGTTGATAGCGGTCAGAAGGAACTGGCGGGATATATGTGCCCCGCCTCTCTGGGCATGCGCGCTGGGGTCCCCGTGCAGGCCCAGAGCGAGGGCGCGAAAATCCTGTTGTGAGCTTTGTACAACACCAACCAGGTCAGCGCAGGTGCACTGTTTCCCTTGGGTGTGAATGCACAGATGACCACTCGAAGATCATCAGTTACAGGTAAGCAACCTGTTTTTCCCTTTCACGGGATTTGTATTTAGCTGCCTCTTAATGTGCACAGAGATTAGTGAGACCTATGTGCAGCTTTTATATTAAATTTTCCTTGCCACTTTGACAGATCTTATTGATCCTTTTCAAACCAACCTGCTTGAATTTACCCCCCTTGTTTTACTAAGATTGTCAGCTCTTTTAGCTTTGACTGCTGAGTTTCCTAGCATTTTTACGTATCTATATGTGACGTGATGGGCATGTTTACTTTGTCTCTGGTTTTAGTGCAAACGCTCCACAGAATTAAAGGAAGCACTGTAATCATGTTTTAACTAACTAGCAGACACCAATTCCCTGGTATTCTGATTGGAGGTCTGAGCTACTTGTCATAGCCCCACAATATGACAGTCCAGACCCTGGCCCTTATGCTTCATTCCTGACAATAACCTTGTCCTTGAGGAATGCACTTCTAATCCCTGACAAAGACAACCTGTTGTTATGCCTTTTTCTCTGCCTATATTGCTGCACAAATTGCAGACTACACAAGTTTTCTTCCTTGTGGCTCATTCTGTCCATCCTTTCTTTAGCCACATCACACCTCTTTTCACTGCCTTCGTTACCATCATGCAGATCTGCTTATTCTCACTCCTGCTGATGAATTAATGCGCTGTTCATCTCCTTTCCTGCATTGTAGCAGTAGCCTCCCACTTATCTGAGTGGCAAAGTACTTTGCACCTCTAAGTGGAAAGGAGAGTCTCTATAGAAATTGCACCAAGGTTTGGACCCTGCTTCTTGTGCTGTTGAATGTTTTTGGCAACTGATTTAAAAGAAAGAAAGAAAGACCCTCTTGGATCTTTTCCTTGTTGGATTACTAAGCAGACTACAAAAGACAGGTATAACCCCTTGTTTTATTTTTGGCACTTACATGGTGCTTCGTTTATCGTAGGGTACTAACTTATACCCTCTCCATGCATGAAATTCCAAAAGGTGATGTCCTGCTGGAATCCCCTACCAAGCGTGGTCTCTCACTCCTCATGTAATGCATGGTTAGCATCCTCACACAATCCGGGTCGGTTGACGCTATCACACTGTGTTTGAGTACACAGCCTTTCATTACACTCTGTGTATGATGGCTCTTTTCAAAAGAGTGCTCTTTTTCGTTTATCACATTCCCACATGTATTTTGGTGGGGACACTTGCACAGAGCTTACTCCTCTAGTATAGGAGAGTTCTGGGTGAAGGTGAATTCATGATGCTAAACAACTGTTGATAAAGCGGTCCTTGGTGGTCTCCTTCTGAGAGCTTCACACCCACCTCCTTCACTCAGTGATCTTGCTAATCTTCCCATGTGGGACTGCACAGAAGCCATGACGATGAAAACAAAGTTGCACTTACTTGTAACTGTTGTTCATCCAGTGGTCTTCTGTGCAGGCATACATCCCTCTCTCCTGCCCCGCTGTGAACTCTCTGGAACTTTAGTTTTGTAGGGGTCTCCTGCGGCGGCATGGAGAGAACTGAGGGAGTAGCGCCCCTCCTCCTGGTCATGTGAGCGTTTTGGCGGGTAAGCACTCCTAGTCTATTAGAAAGCTTGAAAATCTTTTCTGTGGCTGACCTGCGACTGCACAGTCCCATGTGTGCCTGCACAGAAGACCACTCGATGAACAACAGTTACAGGTAAGTGCAACTATGTTATCCATGTGACTCACACCAAATCAGACCCCTCTCCAGTCTTTGGGATTCAAGTTGAGCAGGCCAGGAAAATATAATGCAACTGGTTTTCCAAGGCTGTCAGGGAGCCAGTATGGTTTAAAGGTTAGAACAGCTATCCAAGATCTGAGAAAACAGAATTCAAATCTCTATTCTTCCCTGAGGCTGAGACTCACTGGGTGACCTAGGGCCAGTCACTCTCTTTCAGCCTAACTTATCTCACAGGGTTGTTGTGAGGATACACTGGGTAGGGAAGAGCCATGTATGCCATCCTGAACTCCTTAGAGAACTGACAGGATAGAAAAGTACTAGACAGGTGGGTGTTGATTCCTTACAATTGACTCCAAAGGAGGTCAGCCTACAGAGATTTAGGAAACAGCACAACCATATGAACTCAGGACTGCCAAGAGAGGGGGAATGAGGGGGACAAAAAATGGGGGGTGTCAGTTGGTGGGTCAACATTGTGCTACATAATGGAATGCTTTAAAAAATCTGATGCAGTTCTGACTGCAGCCACTAGGGGCATAGGAAGGCAGAGCACAGTAAAAAAAGCACCCAAAGTCTGCTGGCTAGGCCTTTTAGCTAGATTTACTAGGAGGCTGAGGGAAACCATTTGCTGATTAGCTAAGCCAGCATTTTGGAGCAAAGCAAGACACGTTACGACCTCAGGCAGTGTATTCGCCACCCTTCTTCTCCTTTGACTGATGATTGTTGAGCACTTTATGATCCTACCTTTTGGAATGTTTTAGTGGTTTTATGTGTTTTAAGTTGTTTGTTTTGGCACTTGACTGCCTCATTGTGAGCCGCCCTGAGCCCATTCGCGGGAAGGGCGGGATAAAAATGGAATAAACTAAACTAAACTAAACTTTGGAATCCCCGTCTGATGACCAGTCGTGGTCTCCTGCTGTGCACCACTAGGGACTATATTATCCCTGTTCTTACTTCAGGTCTCCTATGCCTCCTCGAGATTGTTATGACCGACTCCGACATTCTGAATGTTCCAACTGCCAGCAAGTTCTTGCGTACTCTAGACACTTTTATTCAGTGGCATCAGCTCATTCTCTGGCCCCTGATCAGCCTCCAGAGCTCTTGAGATCTATGGATGCCCCAAAGAGTTCTCTCTTAGAGCCTCGGTATCATCCACCTCCTGATGACCCAATGCCTCTTACCATGTCTCAGCCATTATGATCCCCGTCCCCTTTGTCTGTATCAGACCATTCGGAATCTGGTGAACTCAATCTCGAAGCTCAACACATCGATGATGAGCCTCACCGCTCGGGTTCTATATCTTGCACTGAGGGCCCAAAGGCCTATTTGGAGCTTGTGACAAGGATGGCTACTGCTCTGCAGGTCCAAGCCTATACCGAGACGCCCGCAGTGACTGACATAGTCCATAAGCTGGTTCAGGCTGACTTGCCACCATCTACGGTCCTCCCTCTACTTTCCATACACCCTTCTGCTCTCAGGGAGTCGTGGGATCACCCAGCTTTGGTTCCCCCGATATCGAGACACTATAAGGGCCTATATAAGGTTCAAGAGTCTTCCATCAGCCTCCACTGAATTCAGTGGTTGTGCACTCGTCTTCAAAATCAAAGGCAACCAGTCTGACAATCTGCTCCTCCCAATCACGAGGGTCACAAAGTCAACAGTATTGCCAAGAAAATGTATTCCATTGTTCTATGAATATAAGGATTGATACCTATTTGTCATACCTTTCAGCCTATGCCTTTAACGTTGCGACTGCTGTTCGTCCAATCCTGGACTTGGTCCCAGAGGAGCAACGCCTTACTTTGTCGGCAGCTCTGTCTGAAATCTGTACTATCTCTAAGCAGCAGATCAATTCTATTCGTCATACTGTAACCTGTTCCTCTAAGCTCCTTGTCTCCTCCATCACTCTACGTCATCACGCTTGGCTTCGGGGCACCTCTCTTCAGCCAGATGTAAAGTTCTGAATCGAAGACCTCCCTTTCGATGGCGAGGGACTCTTCCACTCTACCACTGACAAAGCCTTGAAGGCTGTTGACAATAGCAGGAAGCAGGCTTGAAACCTTGGAGTCTCAACCTCCATACCTCAATCCCGGTATCGGTCCTGGAGACCTTACTATACTAAGCGCCAGCTGTCGCCAGTGTCCACCTTTCAGTGGAGAAAGAGGCCTTATGATGCCCACCAGTCTCACCAACCTCATCAGCAGGCCTCTAAGAAGACCCAGCAGCAGAAGCAGTCCATTTGACCACTTCGATCGCCTGCCGTCACCTCTCTCCTATACCCCTCCTGTTCGGACCCGATTCTTCCTTTTCCTTCCAACGTGGGAAGAAATTTCCACCAATTCCTGGGTCCTCACCATCGTACAGGTCGGGTACACTGTAGAGTTCATTTCGCCTCCCGTCCTTCCTCACTTTGTCGTTACACCCCCAATTCTCTCCTCTCCCTGGAGATTTCTGCCCTTCTACACAAAGGTGCCATCGAGATCGTCCTGGAAGTGCAACAAACTCTAGGCTTCTACTCCAAGTACTTCCTAGTTCTGAAAAGGGATGACGGCTTGTGGGCCATTATGGACCTTCAAGATCTAAATCAATACGTTCGATGCCACAAATTTCGAATGGTGACTCTGCAATCTATTCTCCCTCCCCCCAAGTCCAGTTGGCTCATGCTGGTAGACCTTCAGGATGCTTATTTTCATATTACCATACGTCCTCAACACCAGAAGTTCCTTCGTTTCGCTGTCGGAAATGCACATTATCAATATCAAGTCCTCCCATTTGGGCTCTGCACCACTCTAAGGGTTTTTACCAAGCTGATGGTGGCTGTTGCTGCCAACCTTCATTGTCGAAGGATTGCCCTTTACCCCTATATCGATGACTGGCTTCTGGTAGCCCCTATGCAAGACCAGTTAGCCCAAGATGTCCAGATGACCCTCTCCCTCCTTCGTGTCCTAGAGCTTTGTGTCAACCTACCCAAGTCCTCTCTCCATCCTATCCAGATGCTACAATTTCTGGGCACCTGCCTCAATACCACCATCAAGACCGCCTTTCTTCTGAACTCAAGAGCCTCGGACATAATCTCACTGGTGTCCGCCTTCCAGACCTCTCCCTGACAATCCGCTTGGTCAGTTATGAGGCTTCCTGGGATGCTTTGCATCCACGGTCTTTGTTGTTCAGCATGCCAGACTCAGGATGCGTCCTCTCCAGCTTTGGCTTCTCCAAGCTTTTGATCCTCTCCAGAGCCCTTGGCACAAGGTCCCATCGATCCCAATTCTAGTCAGTGACTCCTTCACCTGGTGGTCCCTTCCTCAGCATTTCCTCTCCGGCATGCCCTTCCGGCAGCCTCCTCCAGAGATTTCACTGTCCACAGATGCGTCCCTCTGGGTTGGGGAGCCCAGTGTGGAATGCACTCAGCACAGGGGATCTGGTCTTCTTGGGAAGCCACTCTTCATATCAATGCATTGGAGCTGTGAGCCGTTCATCTTGCTCTATGGTCCTTCCTCCCAATACTGTGGGGCAAAGTCATCCAAATTGCCTCCAACAATACCACCACTGTTTTTTTACATAAACAAGCAGGGCGGGACTGCCTCTCTACACCTGTGCCAGGCAGCCATCAATCTTTGGAACTGGTGCCTCCACCATTCAATCACGCTCTCAGCCATACACATTCCAGGCATTCAAAATGTCGATGCCGACCATTTGAGCCACTCGGGAATGCCAGACAACGAATGGTCCATCCACCTTTGATACCTGAGACCCATCTTTCTCAACTTCAGTCGTCCCACCGTCAACAGCTTCGCCACTGTGGAGAATGCTCAGTGTTGCCTCTTCTTCACCAGAGGTCCACTGTCTGCTCAGTCTCTCAGAGATGCCTTCCTCCACACTTGGAAGGGAACCCTATTTTATTTCTTCCCACCCTTCCCTCTGATTTCTTGTGTAGTTCAGAAGATTATACTCGATGCCATCTCCTGCATTCTTATCACACCCTGGTGGCCACGTCAGGTCTGGTTTCTGCACCTCCTCCGCCTCTCCAGGCACACGTTCTGACCCCTGCCTCTCGTTCCCGATCTCTTTGCTCGGGATTGAGGCAGGATCCTGCACCACAACCCAGCCTTCTTCCGCTTGACTGCCTGAAAGATCCTGCACTAGACTTCCCACCAGAAGTATCTGAAGTCCTCCTCAATGCCAGGAAGCCCTCTACCCGTACCAATTACCATTTGAAGTGGAAGAGATTTCAATCTTATGCCTCTTGCCATTCCTTTGATCCAGTCCAAGCATCTCTCTGTGAGATCTTCTCTTATGTTGTCTCCTTGAAGGAATCTGGCCTTGCTTACTCCTCCTTATGGGTCCATTTAGCAGCCATCTCCGCCTACCATCCTCTGATACAGGGCTCCACAGTTTTTTTGCACTGCCTCACTAAGTTTTTTCTCAAGGGTTTTCTTCGGCAGTGTCCCCCCAAAAGCCTCTGGTACCTGCTTGGAGTCTCTCACTTGTCCTCACTCAACTTATGGCCGAGCCATTCGAACCCATGGCTTCCGCAGCTCTCCGCTTACTCTCCTGGAAGACGGCTTTGCTGATTGCAGTTACGACTGCTCATTGGGTTTGGGAACTTGCTGCCTTTTGTGCTGATCCCCCCTATACAATTTTCCACAAGGAGAAGGTTGTCCTTAGACTAGATTCTTCTTTCCTTCCTAAAGTTGTTTCTGCCTTTCATCTGTCTCAGTCGTCTATCTTACCTACCTTCTTTCCAAACCTGGCTGATGCACCTCAGAGAGCCTTACACTGCCTCGATGTTCACAGAGCGCTCTCCTTTTATTTATACCGCATGAAACCTATCCGTAAGTCTCCTAGACTTTTCATTGCCTACAGTCCCCTGAATGTGGGACTGCCGATTTTGTCTCAATGCTTGTTGAAATGGGTGATGTCCACCATAGCCTTTTGCTATGAGCTGGCACATCACCCCATTCCTACCTGTATTACTGCCCACTCCACACGGGCAATATCAACTTCAACGGCCTTCCTGGCTGGTGTCCCATTGGAAGATGTCTGTGCTGCCACTACGTGGTCCTCGGCGTCGACCTTTGTGACCCACTATGCACTTGACGTCTGAGCTCAATGGGATGCTGCACTCAGCCAGGCAGTGCTGCAATCTCTCTTCACTTGATCCTTCTGCTTCTTCAGGTAGGACCTCTGATTTTAATTGACAATGCTGTGCCCTAACCAGTATTCTTCTTTCTTTCAGCTGCCAGCTCCCTCCTTTGACTAGTTCAGCTCTTGTAATCACCCATGTGTGCGACTGCACAGAGACCACGATGAAGATAAACAGGTTGCTTACCTGTAACTGATGATCTTCAAGTGGTCATCTGTGCAGTACCACAATCCCACCTGGCCTTCCCCACTGCTGGCATTTCCTGATCACTTCCTTTGGTTTGATGGGACTTACCTGCAGTGGTCAAAGGAACTGAGTGGGAGGCGGCTCTCTCCCCCGCTCCATGTGCAGTATGTGACTGCTCCCCAGGGTGAGAAAAGAGCCCGCCAGAAAGGTTCTGACGCAAGCTCTGGAAGTTTCTCTGGTCGAGGTCATGCGCAGGCACCCAGCCCATGTGTGGTACTGCACAGATGACCACTTGAAGATCATCAGTTACAGGGAAGCAACCTGTTTTTATTGTAGATGCATGTTAACATCTACAGCCAAGTGATTTGTTAAATTATGCTATTTGGTTTGGATCAGGGCTGGCCCGTAGCCTGCGTGGGGCCCTGGGGGCACGCCCCCCGCGGGTTTTGCGGGGCCCCTCCCCTGAGCCTCTGCTCCCCCCTACTCCCTCCGGCCCCCTCCCCCGGCCCTCGCCCCTCTCCCTACGGGCACCAAGGCCGGCCGGGGTGCTCGGAGAGGAGAAGGGAAGGGGAAAGGAGATGGGCCGGGCCGGCTCCCCCTGCGGCTCTGGAGGCAGCAGCGGCGGCACCTTCTCCCCCAATATGGCACGGAGGGTGTGGCAGCTGCGGGGGAGGGGGGAGGAGGGCGAGCGCAGCAGGAGGGCAGGAGGGAAAGGTCCCTGTCCGGCGGGAGGGTTGTGTGGCACAGAGTGGAGGCTTCTTCACACACCCCCTTTTTCCTGACAGAAAAGTTGT
Organism: Gekko gecko; assembly: GCA_029375565.1. Lineage (NCBI taxonomy): Eukaryota > Metazoa > Chordata > Lepidosauria > Squamata > Gekkonidae > Gekko > Gekko gecko. The sequence goes on along the minus strand of JAPDNY010000005.1, from coordinate 206,518,994 downwards.
CCTGGAGCTGCATTTCCAGTTCCTTCCGATCAGGGGTCTTTTGGGGGGGGAGCCCGCTCCCGGAGCTCAGGAGCCAAGCCCCGCCCCCAGCCGGCATCCCAGGGAGTCTTTCAGGCAGCCGAATGTCAATTTCAGCTCCATTATATCCTATGGGCCATTGAAGTCAATGGTGAAAACATAGGGTATATTCTGGGGGCTGGAGGGGAGGGGTTTGAGGAGAGGCTCCAAACTCACAGGGTAGCTGGTAGAGCCTCTCCCCAAGATACCCAGCAAGTTTCAAGGACATTGGATCAGGGGGTCCAATTCTATGGGCCCCCAAACAGGTTGCCCCTATTCCCTCCATTGTTCTCTATAGTGGGAAAAAAGTAACTTTTTTCCCACCATAGAGAACTATGGAGGAATAGGGGCAACCTGTTTGGGGGCCCATAGAATTGGACCCCCTGATCCAATGTTCTTGAAACTTCGTGGGTATCTTGGAGAGAGGCTCTACCAGCTACCCTGTGAGTTTGGAGTGTCTCCCTCAAACCCCCTCCTCCAGCCCCCAGAATATACCCTATGTTTTCACCATTGACTTCAATGGCCCATAGGATATAATGGGGCCGAATTGCCGCTGAATTTCTTTCATTCCCTCCTTTCCTTCTCTCTTTTTCCTCTTTCCCTCCTTCTTCTCTTCTCTCTTTCTTTCTTTCCCACCTTTTTCTCTTCTCTTTTTCCTCCTTTCCCTGTTTCCCTCCATCTTCCCTCTCTTTCTTTCCCTCCCCTTTCCATCTCTTTCTTTCCCTCTTTCCTTCTTTCTACTCTCTCTCTTTCCTTCCCTCTTTCCTCCTTCTGTGGCCCAACTCTAGTGAGAAGGAGTTTAAACTTTAAACCCCTTCTCTCTTAGCTCCCCCACCCAGGCCAGCTAGGGAAGGGGAGGCTTTTGAAGATGCCTCCCCCCCTTTTGCTTCCCCTTCTGACATCACTTCCGGTGATGTCAGGGGGTGTGGCATATGCTAATAGCCTAATAGCTCATTAGCATACCATATTCTAATGAGCTCCTGCAGCTGTTTTTCTACAAAAAGACCCCTGCTTCCGATAAGGTCTTAATTGTGGTTCCCATTGTTAATGGGAAGGCTTTCAATCAACATTTCTCTTCTTTTTAAGAATGTTCCTATATTTTAAGGGTAGAAATATATATATACATGTAGTGACTAGAGTGGTAAACTCCAATGTGGTGCCCAACAATGTGTTTGCTGGTGGCTACTTGCTTCTTACCCAGCACTTTTTCACCAAAGCAAACAGCCAGTTCTGACTATCTTTCACCTCAGTAAAGCAGGAGGTGTTTTTGAAGACCCCAAGGGAAATCACTTTTGGTCTTACAGAGCGTGCACATTTGGAGACAGTTGTCCTGATCACAGGTGGATGCTCTGCTTGAAACCTCCCAATATTTTAGCAGCCATTTTGTGATTGGTCCTGCTTCCCAAGGTATCAATTTTGTGATTGTGACCACTGCCCTTTCTTAAAATTCCAAAAAATGCCCACAAGTTCAAATCAAAGTAGCAGCCCCTTGCAGGAAGAAGTTCAGTATTTTTTATTGTAAAATGAAACTGAATTCTAGGGGGGAAGCTATTTCTGGTTTTGGCTTAATAGTCTTCTCTGCTCTCTAATAAAATATTTTTCCTTTTTTCTGTTGCTGCTTTGCATGCCTTTCAGTATCAGGTCTCAATGAAAACTTTTTGAAAACTTAGTTCTGTTACACAAAGATTAATACTGCTGTGATTGTGCTGTCCGGTTTTAAAAACATAAAATCAAATCTCTCTTTCAATTGTACTGAATTTGTCTGACGAGATTGAATTTGGTCTATATTTTCCCCCTTGCAATCATGGTTCCCCAATGGAGGGGGGGCAGTGTTCCCTCTAAGCTGAGTTAGTGTGAGCTAGCTTACACTTTTTAACTTCCAGCTCGCAGATTTTTGTCTTAGCTCAGGAAGGATGGCTCCAGAGCAAACTAATTTATGCGGCAGCCAAATTGCTCTCTCACAACTTTAATGGCAGTAGCTCACAAAGTAGAAGTTTTGCTCACAAAACTCCACAGCTTAGAGGGAACATTGGTGGTGGGCCCCCTGAGAAAAACATGGGCCCCCTGAGCAAAAAGTTGTTAGCTACGGGCCTGGATCAGGGTCATATGGGGGGCTCAGATGGAATCTTTGTCCAGGAGCCCATAGTGGCTCTCAGCAGCCCTGTCTGAACCTCCATAATGCAGGGATTTCTTAGTCCTTGACTGGTTCCTCTCCTCATGCACCACTTGGCTGAGAGCCTTATATAAACAACCTGGCCCAGGCGTCATGCTAATGAATGAGTACCTACAAGTGAAATTTGATTTGTGTGCTGGAGGCTTGGATTCCTTTGGATCTTCTTCGTGGTCCCTGTGCATCACATCTATGGGATCTAGTGTGCCTGCACTGATCTGATCGGTGTTGTACAAAGCTCACAAAGGGATTTTCGTGCCTCTGCCCTGAGCCTGTGCAGGAACCCCTACTGCACATGCCCAAGGGGATGAGGCGCGGATATCCTGCCAGTTCTCTTCTGACCACTGCACTGTTAACAGCTAAATTGTCAGTCGGTGTTCGTAAGTTTTTCCTCACGTTGGGACTCAATTTTGATTTTTTTTTCCATTTTTTTTGGGGGGGGGGCTTTCGTCTCACGGGATGACTGGGAGTTTCCACTTAGGAATTCCCATGGTCTTCAGACCTTCACCCTCCCCCTTTTTTCTACCCTGCACCTCAGCGGAAGTCTGTTTATGAATAGAAAGTGGGGGTGTTTCAAGTGGTGTGCTTCATGCGGTAGCAAATTGGCCCCTCGAGACAAGCACACTCTTTGCAATTTTTTTCTGGGTGAAAGTCATTGACCGGACTCCTGCTCCTTTTGCGCCAAGTTTTCTAACCAGACACGCAAGAACAGAGCTGCGAGACTTAAGGTCACCCTCTGGGAATCAGCCCTTACCCCTCCTGCACTGGTAATGGTGGTAGACCCGCTCTCCGTTCCTTCTACATTGACTACGTCTCAGCTGTCGATGTCGGTGCCGAGGGAGACGGTGGAGCCTCCGACACTGAAGCCACCTTGATCTGGCAAATTGGCTTCTGATACGGGGCCTGCCCCCAGGAAGAAACATTCTTCGAAGTTGGTCTCGTCGGTATCTACGCCAGTGAAGAAGGCCAAGAAGGACAAGTCGCAGAGGTATACCACTCATTAGTCGACTTCTGGGAACTCACGTAAGTCTCACGAGTTGAGCGGCGTAGTACTTCCCAAGGGCTCTGCACTGCAAATCGATACGCAGTCGCATTCCCTACCAGTGCACCGTTCCACACTGGAGCTGCCTAAAATCTACATGGAGCCTCCAATCGAAATAATGGACTCATCATCCAGGCAGCCAAACCCTCCAGTGTTGGAGATGAGGCCGGCCCATAAGCCTCCATTTGTGTTGGCTTCCAAGGCCGAGGTCGACCTGATATCAGAGACTCAGGCAGTAGGTCCTCACTCTCCATTGATTGCCTCCTGATCCAGCGGCAATTCAGATCGCAATGACTGATACCAACCCAAGGGTAGGTCCCACTCTCCTCATCTTGATGATCGGGATCGATGGGATGACTACAGGTCTTGCCATGACTGATACCGTCCATCTCATGATTCCTCGTCTCGATATCAATATGGACCACCAATATACCCTACTTATGACCATCGACACCACATGCCTTACTGGTTCTCGTCAATGCCATGGCTCCCGCCTATGAAACATGGTGACTGGGACACCCGCTGTCAGTGATTCCATTCCCCGAATCATCCACCACCATCTGCAATGCTGTCTAAACCACCACCTTCCCCACCGCTGTTAGATGCTCCCCTCCCACCAATGTCTCCCAAGAAACCATCGATACCACTCCCGGGGCCTGGATCACATTTGGAAACCTCTCAGGGTGCTTCTGAAGTTGACCAGTCTGAGGATGAGTCCTCTCCAAGAGATGCCTCTCTGAAGCAGAATGTCTCAGAGGATCTCCCAATTTCTCCATCGGAGGACATGTCATCCTATGGTGATTTGATTAAGAGGATGGCTCACTCCTCACGTTTACCAATCATTCAATCGGATGAAGTATATGACGTGGTCCAGATGGACATGTCGACGCCCATCTCTTTGCTGATGTTGAAGGTCCTCCTTCAAGCAGTGAAGACTCCCTGGGAGAAACCTTAGTCTGCACCGGTATTGACCAAACAATTAGATCATTTGTACCAGGTGAAGGAGGAAGGGGCAGGTTTCCTCTATATACATCCAAAACCAAACTCAATGGTAGTCTCCTCGTTGTCCAAGAGTAAGCGTTCCAGCATCACTCCTTCGGACAAGGAGAGCAAGAAGCTTGATGCCTTTGGGAAGTGCTTTTACTCTGCAGGTGCCCTTGGAATCAAGGCCTCAAATTACATTGCATGTCTCGGTCGTTACCAATACTTGCTGTGGCAGAGGATGGCAGATTTTTTCCCCTCCATTCCGGATGATAAAATCCAGGAGGCTCGCGCCCTACAATAAGAAGGCTTAGTCATGGCAAAGCAGCTACTTAATTCTGTGAAGCACACCCTTGATACCTTTTCCACCACAACAGCCTCAGCCATGGCTCTTCGCAGACACTCCTGGCTCCGAACAACTTCCTTGCCTCCTGATACCAGGGCTTACATAGAGGACTTACCGTTAGATGGGGAGGGACTATTCCATTCTTCAACTGACTCAGCGTTACAAGAAATGGATAAGAGCAGTAAAGCTTCCAGATTTCTGGGTGTTTCTGCCCCATCAAAGTTGTACCTTCAGCGCAGTTGGTCTCACTACAGCCTCAAGCGCCACTACTCCAACAAGCTGTCCCCAGAGAGTTCTTGGAGACCTCGCCAATCCACTGTGGGACACCACCAGCAGTATCAGTACCAGCCGAAGTCAAGATACGGGTCTCAGCAACAGCAATCTAGAGCTAAGCCCCAACGGGCCACCAAGCAGGGAGTTTGACTTCTCCTGCCTTGTTGCAGGGGAACTAACCCATCTTCCCCCGTTCCTTTCTGCATGGCGAGTTATTACCTTGGACTCTTGGGTCCTATCCATCCTGACCCTAGGGTACGCCATAGAGTTTGTGGACTTACCCACATTCCCGGCCTTTCAAACCACCCCTCCCTCTCCCATTCTCCTCCAAGAAGTCAAGTCCTTAATGGAGAAGGATGTGATAGAGCCCGTGCCGAAGGCATCCAAGGGGACAGGGTTTTACTCCCGTTATTTTGTGGTTCTGAAATAGGATGGGGGTTTATGCCCGATTGTAGACTTGTGGGATCTGAACGTCTTCATACAGTACCGCAAATTCAAGATGACGTTAAAAGTTATCCTCCCCCTTCTATCTCGAGGCTTCTGGATGGCTACCATCAACCTCCAGGATGCCTGCTTTTATCTCAACATCCATCCAGCCCACTGGAGGTACCTTCGCTTTGCCATAGGAGACCTCTACTTCCAGTACTGGTGTCTCTCATTCGATCTGTGTACTGCGCCAAGAGTTTTCATCAAGATGATGGTGGTGCTGGCGGTGGCCTACCTTCGTCTACAGGGAATTACCATATTTCCCTATATAGACGATTGGCTCTTGGTGGTGGACACACCAGCGCTCCTAGAGAACCATATCTCCCAGACGCTGCACCTTCTCTCTTCCCTGGGCCTTCAGGTCAACCACTGAAAGTTGCATCTGCAACCTTCGCAGACGGTACAATTTATCGGTGCCGTACTGGACACCGTGACCTGCAGGGCTTACCTCCCTGCAGACAGAGCAGCAACCCTGTCATCTCTGGCCATGGACATCCGGACACAGGTTTCATTGACAGCCTTTCAGATACAATGCCTCTTGGGACACATGTCAGCCACCATGTCTGTGCTGCCGCTGGCAAAATTGCGCTTCAGACCTCTTCAACTTTGGTTCTTGAGTTGTTTCAAACCATCCAAAATGCTGCAATCCAAACCCCTCATGCCTCCACCAAGGGTACAGGACTCCCTAGTTTGGTGGATGATACAGTCCAACACTACCCAAGGGGCCCCCTTCCATGCATCGAACCCGTGTCTCACGCTGACCACCGATGCCTCCCTGTGGGGATGGGGAGCCCATCTCAACAGCATCAGCGTCAGGTACCAGTGGGATGCTCTCAATGTAAGCAAGCACATCAGTTACCTAGAGTTGCTTGCAATAAAGCTAGCATTGACTTCCTTCTGGCCCATCCTTTAGGGACAGTGCGTAGCTGTCCTGATGGACAATACCATGGCACTCAGCTACATCAACCGTCAGGGAGGGACGGTATCCTGAAGCCTCTGCTGCCTGGCGATAGAGCTGTGGGACTGGTGTGCAGTGAACGACGTCTTCCCTGTGGCCACCCACATCCCTGGGTCTTGCAATGTGGAGGCCGACCTCCTCAGCAGGGGTCTCAAGCAACATCACAAGTGGGAACTGAATTGGTCCTATCTTTGTCCCCTCTTTCAAAACTGGGGCACTCTGGAGATAGAAGTCTTTGCCACCAGGAAGAATGCAAAATGCCCCTTCTTCTGCAGTCAGGGGGGAGCAGATCCTCTCTCACTGGGAGACAGCCTCCTCCATCCATGGGGCCAGACGTTCCTATACATGTTTCCTCCACTACCCCTCCTCTTACAGGTCATTCAGAAATTGTCCAGGGTCCTGCCAGAATGCATTCTAGTGACCCCATGGTGGCCCAAGCAACCCTGGTTCACCACTGCTTCAACTCTCGAGAGGCAGGTACCACCACTTCCCCAGGGCACTGGATCTCCTTCTGGCAGAAGAAGGATCGCTTCTCCACACAAAGGTGAACACCCTGAAATTGACGGCCTGGCGGATAGGGCAATAACCATCTCAGACAGTGTCAATGCCAGGAAGGCATCTACTTGTCTCTCATATCAAGGGAAGTGACACAGGTTCCTCTCCTTCCTCCAGACATCGGCTATGTCACGACCCTGCCCTTCTGCCTCTATATTACCACCCTCTCTCTGGGTATCCACAGAGACTACAGGGATGTTTACCTTACTCAGGGTCGTTTCCCAAACCAGTACAAAGAAGGAAAGGGCTATTGTTTGCACTCCTTAAGCCCAATTAGCACCAATAGCAATTCATGGGTCAGTGACTCAATCCAATTTAAAAATATAGATAATTTATTACGAAAGAATATGTTACTTAAAATCAACAAGTAAGGGATTAGGGAGTGTGTGGGGTACAAATACAAGGAAACAAACAACTTATCTAACTAAGGTACTTAACCTAAGAAACTTTCCAAGCAGCAGCTGAAGAAGTTGGGCGGAGGCCAAGGAATACAGTCCTCCTTCCAGGTTGACGGCCTTATCACCAAGGTCTCAATAAGTCTCTCAGAAAGATGCCTGGACTATAGCAGACGTCCCCGCCTCTCGCTCCAACAATACCACAAGCAGATACAGCTTCCTTCCAGTTCATTCTCGAGCCCTCAACTTACTTGCGTGTGTGTGTGTTTGCCTTGCCTCGCCTCTCACTAAATAGCTGCCTAGGTGCCACCAATTACTGGCTAATTAGTGGACAGCACATGGCAAGTCTAGATGATCTACTATCAAGGTCTCCTGAGTCATGGCTTCCGGTCTGGGATTCATGGTGTCCTGATGTGTTCTGGCTTGCTCTCAGAGCTCCCAGAGCATACGGAGGGTCTTGACGACAGGGTGGGCTCCATACAGCCCACCACAGATCCCCCCAGGCAGGGGGGTGACTGGCAGCGAGCATTGGCCCGAGAGGGAGTTGAGATCGGCTGATAGCGGGGCTTTAAAGAGCATCGCGACCAGCCTTGATCCCCTCCCCCCAAGAGGGCACTTCGGAAATTCTCTACAAGACCCCACCAAGTTGGATTTTCAACATAAGAACACATGACCCAGACCTCCAAGACTTTCTATGGAAACTGATATCAAGGAAACACTGCTATAACAAGACACGGACTTTGAAGGTAACTTTTTAAAATTGCTCACCGGAGACGCGTTGAGGCTGAGAGTAAGCAACATCTGATGAAGCGCATGATCGTGCTGTATCTTTTGTACTAACACCGACTCCGAAAAAGAGCAGCCAAACAGTAAAAAAGGCCAAAAAGCCGGTTTGTTGAACATTCCTGCGGTTGGAATATTTACTTTAAAATAGAAACTAACAGCAAGCCCCACGAGAACTAGTGTGGAAAAGTACTCTAGCTGCAACAGAAAACGCCAGAACAGGAAGTGACCTCAGACTAGACAAGTAGTATCTCCTAGAGAAGTCCAAGGAGGCCAGAAGAAGGGAGGTAACCAGAGGCAAGGGGGACAACTAAGACTGCCGGACAGGAAGTGAGTAACCGGAAGAATCATCTACCATAGAGAAATTGCACCCGCCATTTTGAGAAGGTCAGAAAAAAAATTATATTTCGATTTTAGCCAAAAGACTCAATAGAAAAAAGTGAAATTAGAGCGATTTAAGTGGGCATAAGAAGGACTTTAATTTGATGTAAGTTTTAGCTGAATTCTAAACAACGGCTTACGATCTGCCGCAACGTCAGAGGGCGAACTCCTGGTCCTCCCCGAAAATGGCTGCTAAAGAAGAAAAGAAACTACAGGGCCTGATGGAAGCTATGGAGAAACGAGTGATGGACACGTTACAAAAGATGGAAAAAACTCTAGTAACAGAGGTAACTGACTTGAAAAAAGATCTGTCTGGGATTACAAAAGAAATACAGACACTGAGTAAAAGAGCAGATGAGATGGATGAAAGAGTGAAGAGAGTGGCATCTAATGTCGCTGAGGTTGCTATAGAAACAGAAAAAGTTAATGTGATGGTCCAATACAATGCAATGCTTAACCATATGAGATTCAGGGGGATCCTTGAAGACAAAAGTGAGAATATCCATTCTGTTATGGTGGATGCTGTTGCAGATATTTTAAAAATGGAAGAGGAGAAGGTGGCGGCTCAGATTGATTTGGTGTACAGAGTCAACTCTGCGATTGCGCAAAGGAAAAAATTACCCAGAGATGTGATTGTCCAGTTTATATCCAAAAAACTGAAGGAGGACCTATTCAAGCAACAATTTCAGGAAGATTTTACAATTGACAACAAGAAAATCATGATATTAAAGGAACTACCCAGAGCAATTCTTCAGGATAGACGACTTTTTAAAGACTTGATTGACGAACTGAAAACAGAGGGCATAAGATACAGATGGGAAATTCCAAAAGGTGTCAGTTTTACATTCAAGCAGAAGAGAGTCACCATCAAGTCAGCAGAGCAAATGACCAGATTCATCAATGATAATTTTAAAGACTCTGATAAATAAATATAAAACCAACATGGAGAGTCAAATTATATCATGGAATGTCAATGGGCTTAATTCACCTCAAAAAAGAAAAAATGTCAGACTTTGGTTGGAAAAACAAAAATGTGATACTGTCTGTTTGCAAGAAACACATATTAAAAAAACTGATGCTAAATTTTTGATTCAGAAAAGATTAGGAGAGGAGTTTTATTCCCTCCCCTCCCAAAAGAAAAAAGGAGTTGTTATATATATTAAAAAGGAATTGGAACCAAAAGAAGTTTTTAAAGATAATGAAGGGAAGCTTTTGGCGGTGGAAGTTGTGCTTCAAAGTAAAAAGACTTTAATTGTTAATCTTTATGCTCCAAATGGTGCGAAGGAAAAATTTGTTCAGGATTTGTGGGAACAGCTACGACAGCTAACCTATGAGCAAATGATACTAATGGGTGACTTTAATGGTACTGTTAACAATGTTATTGATAGAAAATCTCAAAAAGGAAATGAAGGCATGGGCAAACTTCCGAAAGTTTTTTTTTCAATTGGTTAAACATGAACATCTGGAAGATGCTTGGAGAATTAAAAATCCTAAGAACAGAGAGTACTCCTTTTATTCATCAAGTCATGAGTCTTTCTCAAGGATAGACATGATGTGGATGACTGAGAATTTGATCTTGCAAACACATCAAAATTGAGATTTTACCTAGAACTCTTTCTGACCATAGTCCAGTAAAATGGTCAACGTATGTTAAAAGAAAGAAATTTCGATGGAGACTCAATGAGGATTTGCTGGACAAAAAAAGTATTGTGGACAAAATAAGATCAGAAACCCAAACATATTTTCAACTGAACTTAAACAAGGATGTACAGACGCAAACGGTATGGGAGGCCTATAAAGCTGTGATGAGAGGACATCTGATTGCAATTAATAATAATGAAAAGAAACATCAATTGAAAATAGATAAAGAGATTATGGAAAATATTCGGAAAAAAGAAGCGGAGCTTAAGAAAAGACCTGGCAAAAAGAAAATTTTGAGAGAATTGAGGATCTTAAGGGAACAATATGAGGCGAGGTTAAACAAAGAAGTATACTGGAACTTGAAAAAACTGCAACAGAAGTCCTTTGAAGGTGCAAATAAACCCGGCAAATACTTGGCATGGCAATTGAAGAAAAGAAGAGAGAATAAAACAATAACTAAATTGAAAGATGGAAATAAAGAAATTTCAGACCCAGGAGGGATCCGGAGGGAATTTTATAAATATTATGCGACCCTTTTTCAAGCAAAACAAGTGGATCAGCAAAAGATGCAAGACTATTTATCTAAGGTTAATTTGATGCAACCAAGTCCAGAAATGAAAGCAATATTAAATGCTGTAATAACTAAAGAAGAAATCAGTAAGGCAATAGGAGAGGCAAAGGTCTCCAAAGTTCCAGGTCCGGATGGTTTCTCAGCTAAATTTTACAAAAAAACTTCATGAAGACCTGGTTCCGGTGTTAGAGATTCTTTTAAATGAAATTAGAAGAACTGGGAAGATTCCAGATTCCTGGAATGAAGCTGCGATCACCCTAATTCCGAAAGAAACGCAAGATTTAACAAATGTAAAGAATTATCGACCAATCTCACTTTTAAACAACGACTATAAGATTTTTGCAAAAATTTTAGCAGAGCGCCTTAAAGGGTTTTTGAAAGATACTATTGCTGAAGATCAAGCTGAGTTTTTACCAAATAGACAAATAAAAGACAATATGAGGGTTGTTTTAGACGCAATTGAGTACTATGATAAACACCCGGAAAAAAAAGTTGGCTTTTTATTTTTGGATGCAGAAAAGGCATTTGATAATTTGAATTGGGAATTTATGTTTTAAAGTGTTCGAGAATTCCCAGATGGGCACAGAATTTATAAGAATGATTCAATCAATATATAAAGAACAAAAAGCTACGGTGATTGTGAATGCAGAATCAACAGAAGTGTTCCGGGTCAGAAAAGGTACCAGACAGGGTTGCCCCCTGTCACCATTGCTTTTTATCTGGATTTTGGAGATATTGCTGCAAACGGTTAGAGATGACAATAACATAAAAGGTTTGAATATTAGAGGTTTTTCATATAAACTACGAGCATTTGCTGATGATATTATGTTTATTGTTGAAGATCCTGTTAATAATATGCCTATGGTATTTGAAAGAGTAAAAGAGTTCGGTGACCTAGCAGGGTTCTATATAAATAAGAATAAATCCAAAATATTGTGTAAAAACATGATAGGTACAAAGCAACAAATGTTACAAAACGTGACAGAATGTGAAGTGGTTAAAAAGGTTAAGTATTTGGGAGTTGAAATTACAATGAAAAATATTGACTTGTTTAAGAATAATTATGAAAAACTGTGGGTTTCGATAAAGAGTGATTTAGAAAAATGGGAAAAACTTAGATTATCTCTTCTTGGAAGAATTGCCGTTGTTAAAATGAATGTACTGCCCAGGTTAATGTTTTTGTTCCAGACAATACCAATTGTGAAAAATGTGAAAATGTTGGTGAAATGGCAAAGAGAAATCTTTAAATTTATCTGGGCAGGAAAGAAGCCAAGAATTAAAATGAAAATAATGTACGATACTAAAGACAGAGGTGGCTTCCAAGTCCCGAATTTGCGTTTGTATCATGAAGCTGTATGTATGTCTTGGTTATCTGACTGGGTTAATTTGGAAAATAGAAAACTTTTGGCTCTTGAGGGGCACGATTGCAGATTTGGCTGGCATGCCTATCTTTGGTATGGGAAAAATAAAGTTGATCCAATGTTTAAGCATCATTATGTAAGGAGAACATTGTTTGATGTATGGACCAGATATAAGGATACAGTTTCCGATGAGAGGCCTTTGTGGATTGTTCCAGCAGCAGTTATACATCCTCTTTCAGAACATAAAGGCAATGACTGGTTGAAATACCAAGAACTGTTGCAAAAAGAGGGGGAAAATATGTTTTAAAACCAAACAATGAACTAGAATTTGAGTATGGATGGTTACAATACTGTCAAATAAGGATATTTACAAAAAAGACTGTAAAGAGGTTGGTTTTAGAGCTAAGAATGATGAGTTTGAAAATATATGGTTGAAAAGAGAGCGAAAAATGATTTCAAAGATGTATAAAACTTTGTTAACTGCATATACTTTGGATGAAACTGTTAAAGAGCAAATGATAAAATGGGCCATAAATATGAACAAAGAAATTTCTATGGAAGCATGGGAGTTTTTGTGGAAAAGATCTTTTAAAATATCTACCTGTGTTAATGTTAAAGAAAATTGCTACAAGATGATGTACAGATGGTATATGACACCAAAAAAGATTGCTAATATTTGTATGGATAAGAACTTGAGTAATAAGTGTTGGAAATGTAAAAAAGTAGAGGGTTCTTTTTACCATATGTGGTGGTCATGCGATAAAGCAAAGGTGTACTGGTCTAATATACATTGTGTGATGCAGAAAATATTAAAAATCCCGATTGGGAGAAGCCCGGAACTTCTTCTCTTAGGTTTGACAATAGAAAAAATTCCACAGGAAAAAAGGACATTATTATGGTACATGATTACATCGGCGAGAATGGCCTTCGTTCAGCAATGGAAAGCGGAGAAGGTGCCGGATATACATGACTGGTTTAGAAAATTGCTGTTTTTAGCGGAAATGGACAAAATGACAAAAAAAACTAAATGGACAAATGGCAGAACAGTATCTAAAAGATTGGGAAGGTCTGAAATTGTATATGGAAACCGAATATAGAATGAAGGGGAAAATGTACAATCTAGATTTGTATGGATTCTGAATGAGAAGTGAAGTGAACTCTGGATTGCATTATGCTGTTATTTGAAACTATGTTGAATATAGTTCGTTTTTTTTTTTTTCTCATATACGAAATGTGTTACCTGGTTTGTCGATTGATATAAGTCTAAACTTGATTACCGTCTAATATATACTTTGTTGTTATTAGCAGTGTTGGAAGCCTATTGGGGGGGTGGGGGATGGAATGGAAATTTTGTCAAATTGTATTGGTAACGTTGTTGAAAATGTTGAGTGCATCCCAATAAAAAAATTTGTTTAAAAAAAAAAAAAAAGATCTCCTGAGTCATGATGACTCTGACGGCACACAGCTGCATCAAGTTGCACTAGCTGTTAATTAGTAACAGATGTTACATTGACAGTGCTGTTCATCCAGCTCAGCTTATCTCCCGTCTAACTTCAGCAAATACTTACAGGTTTTAAAGGGGAATATCTTGACAGGCTGTTCCACCAACGTCTTTAGGCTTGCATAGGATCCTTGACTTCCTTCTTTCCCTTAAGGATCAGGGCCTCTCACACACTTCCATCAGGGTCTACCTGGTGGCTATCTCTGCCCATCACAAGGGGCTGGATGGTTACTCCGTTTTCTCCCATCCAACCTCTAAGAAGTTCCTTAGGGGTCTCATCAGGCTGCATCCCCCTGTCAGTGCTCCGACAGAGCTGTGGGATTTGCCTCTGGTGCTCCGCTACTTCACCAGGAAGCCATTCGAGCCCATGGCGATCTGTGCCTTGTAATTCACAGCTTGGAAAACAGCCTTTCTTGTAGCGATTACATTGGCAAGGAGGGTCAGCAAACTGACAGTGCTGCGCCATGACCCTCCATACTTAGTCTTTCTCCCAAACAGCATTCCTCTGGTGCTGGACATCTCGTTTTTACTGAAGATCATCTCGAAGTTCCACCTAAACTCAGACATATTTCTGCCTGACTTTTTTCCACATCCTGAAGGAGGACAGCAACGTTTGCTTCACACTCTGGATGTCAAGAAGGCACTCCTCTTCTACCTGAATAGGACTCAGACCACTAGAAGGGGCAACAACCTTTTCTTGTCTTACTCAACCGCTTCCTTGGAGTCACGAATCTCAAGCCAATGCCTGTCCAAGTGGATTGTTGGGACTATCAGGCTGTGCTATTTCTTAGCAAGGCACCCTTTCCTTGCTCACTTGAGGGCACACTCCACCAGGTCCATGACAACTTCCACTGCCTTTCTGAGGGGTGCATCACTGTCTTCCATCTGTAGAGCTGCTATGCAGTCCATACCAACCACGTTCATCAAGCACTATGGTCTGGATGTTCATGCACAACAGAAGGGTGACTTGGGTCATTTGGTCCTGTCCTCTGTGGCTCACTGAGTCTGCCAGCGCCCATCTCCAGGTGAACCACTGCTTTTTAATCTCCCATAGTCTGCCAGTGCCCACCTCCAGGTGAGCCACTGCTTTTTAATCTCCCATAGGTGTGATGCACAGAGACCACGAAGAGGATAAACAGGATCTTCTTCGTGGTCTCTGTGCATCACACCCATGGGATCTAGTGTGCCTGTGCTGATCTGGTCAGTGTAGTAGAAAGCTCACAATGGGATTTTTGCACCCTGGGCCTGTGCGGGAACCCCTACAGCACATGCCTAAGGGGGTGGGGCACGGACATCCTGCCAGTTCTCTTCTGACCGCCCCACTGCTCACAGCAAGTCTTGATTGGTGTTGAGAAATATCTTCTTCACATCGGGAATTCTTGGATTGCGACTACTCTTCTTATTTACTGGACTCCTGCCTCTGGGAATGTCTGCAGACTGATAACATCTTTCCTGGTCTCCAGACTCCCCCTCTCCCCGCCATTCCCCCACCTTCTGAGTCAGAGATCTGTTTTTGGAGAAAAAATGGAAGCGTTTTAAATGCTATGCCTCCTGCGGCAGCAAATTAGCTCCCCAAGACGAACACACCCTTTGTATTATTTGTCTCAGCGAGAGTCATCAGCCAGAAGCCTGCTCCTTCTGTGCCAGATTTTCGAATCAGATGCAAAAGAACAGGGCCACTAGGCTCAAGGTTGCCCTCTGGGAGTCTGCCCTTGCCCCCAGCATCTGTGATGGAAGTGGATCCCGTCTCCATTCCAACTACATTGTCCAAGTCCCAGCCATCGATGTCGGTATTGAAGGAGATGGTGCTGCTGCCGACTCCAAAGCCTCCGAGATCGGCTACATTGACCTCCGATGTAGAGCCAGCTCCAAAAAAGCATCCTCTTAATTCGACTTCTTCAGTTTCAACACCAGTCAAAAAGACTAAGAAGGATAAGTCGAAGGGGCACGCCACCGACAAGGGAAACTCGCATAAGTCTCTCGAGCAGAGCAGCACAGTTCTTCCCAAGGGACCTGCGTTGCATACTGACTTGCTGTCGCAATCCCTATCTCTCCACCACTCCACACCGGAGCTGGCAAAGATCCAGCTACAACCTCCAGTCGAGATCCTGGACTCTCCACCTTGGCAGCTGAAACCTCCGGTGTTGGAGAAGAGGCCAGTCCACAACCCTCCATTCACCTCGGTTTCCGAGATCGAACTTGACCTCATCTCTGGCACCCAAGCAGTCAGTCCTCACTCTCCATTGACCACTTCCTGGGCCAGTGCCCATTCTATGTTGGCCTGGAAGACTTTAGAGCCAGTGATCGTGCTGATCTAACTGACAGCAAACTGACAGCCAGAGGCCAGTTCTGACCAGTTCAGGCAGGAGCTGGCAGAGCCTTACTCACAGTGACTCAGCAGCAAGCTGATTGGCTGTCCCTTGTATATATGTGATTGTGTTCTGTCCAATTTTTCCCTTCTGCTCTTATGCGTGTGTTGGCGAAGCACTTTGCTGGTGAGCTGTACATAACTGTAAATAAACTGTATATAGTTGACCACAAGCCTGTGTCAGTGTGGTTGCTACAGTTAACCTTCAGCTGGGCAAGCCTGGGCTTGCATGCCAAGGGAGCTGGGCAGTTCTGTATGGTAGCAGAGACCCTCGACACTCTAACCATGGTGACCGACATTGACCGAGAGGCAGATCTCGCTCTCCGCGCTGTTGTGATCGGGATAGGTGGGACGAATATGAGTCTCATGACAGATACCACCCATCTCAACCATATCGGGATCCTCCATCCGACTACCCGTATGGTCCACCTCCATTTGACCACCGGCATAACATGCCATATTGGTTTTCATCCATTCCTTGGATGCTGCCGAGGGAACACATCAACTGGGACGCCCACCACCAAGGGTTCGGCTCCCTGCGCCAGCATCCGCCATTTGCGACTGTTTCAAAAACCCCACTTTCCCCACCTCCAGCAGTTTCCTGCCCATCATCTCCTCAGCAGCTATCCATACTGACCCCGATCCAGGGCCCTGGGTCACCATCGGAGACTTCACAAGACACGGAGGGCGAGGGATCGGGAGATGAGTCATCCCCACGTGAACCTCCACCCAAGCACAATGTCTCCGACGATATCCCCATCTGAGGACATGTCGTCTTACAGCAAACTCATAAAAAGGATGGCTCACTCCCTCCATCTACCAATCATTCAATCTCAACCATTGGTATCTGATGAGGTTTATGATATCGTCCAAGAAGATGCATCAACACCGATAGCCCTGCCGATGTCGAAGGTTCTTCTACAGGCAGTTAAAAACACCATGGGAAAAACCATCGTTAGCACTCGTTTCAACAAGACGTCTAGACCATAGGTACAGGATACAGGAGGAAGGAGCAACCTTCCTTTATACCCATCCAAAACCTAACTCTGTTGTAGTTTCTTCATCATCTAAAAGTAAACACTCGAGTATTACCCCTTCGGACAAGGAGAGCAAAAAAATAGACGCATTTGGAAGACGATTCTATTCCGCCGGTGCCCTTGGGATAAAAGCCTCCAACTATATGGCTTGCCTCAGCCACTACCAATACTCCCTATGGCAGAGGATGGCTGAATTCCTACCCACTGTTCCAGAGGACACAGTCCTGGAGGCTAGAAATGTCCAGAAGGAAGGCTTAGTGGTTGCAAAACAACTGCTTAATTCAGCTAAGCATACCCTGGATGCCTTCTCCACTTCGATGGCTTTGTGAGTAGCCCTCCGCAGACATGCCTGGCTCCATACTACCTCCCTTCCTAATTATACCAGGGCTTACATTGAGGACCTGCCCTTTGTTGGGGAGGGTTTCTTCCACTCGTCCACTGACTCAGCTCTTCAGGAACCTGACAAAAGTATTAAGGCCTCCAGGTCGCTAGGAGAACTTCTTTGTGGTCTCTGTGCATCACACCCATGGGATCTAGTGCACCTGCGCTGACCTGGTCAGTGTCTGTACAAAGCTCACAATGGGATTTTCGCGCCCTCCCCCCTGAGCCTGTGCAGGAACCCCCACCGCACATGCCCAAGGGGTGGGGGCACGGACATCCCGCCAGTTCTCTTCTGACCGCCGTGCTGTTCATAGCATTTGTCGGTTGGTGCTAAGAGAATTTTTCTGCCTCACAGCAGGGATCTTGAATTTCTTCTTTTTCCTCAGTTTTTTTGTTCCTTTTTGTTCTTTTCCTGACTTTTTGTTTGAAGGAACTCTAGGAAAGTTTTTTTCTCTAACTTTCCATGGTCTTCGGACCCAGGTCCTCCCCCCCCCTCAGACCGCCTCGGCCGAGTCGGTCTATGGAAAAGAAACATTGGGGGTGTTTTAAGAGGTGCTCCATCTGTGGAAGCAAACTCGCACTGCGAGACGAGCACTCTCTGTGTATCTTGTGTCTTGGAGAGAGTCATCGCCCAGAAGCCTGCTCCCACTGCGCCCGCTTTTCCAATCAAACTAGGAAAAACAGGGCTGCGAGACTCAAAGTCGCGCTCTGGGAGTCTGCTCTCGCCCCTTCCCCCTCAGTTATGGAAGGCGAGCAATCAGCCCCGAGACCATCGGCGGCATCGACGTCGAAAGACACCTCGACACCAAGACCACCTAAATCAGGCAAGTCCGCCTCTGATACGGCATTAGCCTCTAAGAAAAAGGGCACTTCTATGTCGTCCTCTGCAGTGTCGACACCCGTTAAGAAACCGAAGAAGGATAAATCCAAGGGCGATATCACCCATAAGAAAGGAGACGCGCGTAAGTCCCACGGCGTGGGTAGCGAGATTCCTCCCAGGGGCTCTGCTACACAGATTGAAAAGCAACAGCAACCCCTTCAGGCCCAGCGTAATGAACTGGAGCTGCCTAAGGTGCATACTGAACCACCCGTGGAGATCCTGTGTTAGCTCACGTGCTCTTAGTGGCTAAGCTCTGTTGGCAATGCGAGAGGGGATCTTTTAAGCTAGGCTCTGCAAACAGATGTCTCGGAAGCATGAGAGACCAGACACTTTTGTGGAGGTAGAAAATATAGATTTATTCAACATGATTTTTAATAGCAGCCTTCATTATTAACATTCAAGAAAATCACACCATGCTTGGTCCCCTAATTCTTTATTTCAATCTAACAAAATGAGCCAGAAGCAACATTTCCCTCCTCCTCCCCAGCAAAAGCATATCATCTCATGACTCTTGAAGCAGCTTGAGAAGCAAGACAGGCTGACAAAGCTTCTGGGCTCCTGTGTAAACAGGAGTTGAAGCGAGAGACGGCGGGTGCGCTTCCCTTCTTCCTGGCACCCTCTTCCCCCCCCAAAATTTTCAGCCTTCCATCTCTTATACCTTTATCTTCTTTTGCCCACCTTACTTTCCCCCTAGCCAATCAGAAACACTGACCTTTACAATTCTCCTAATTACGCATGAGCATTACGTTATCTTGTTTTCCTCAGAGTTGGGGTTCTTTGGGATTTTCCATACATGGGAGTGTTTTTCTCAAAGTTGGGGGATTTCTGGGGGGAAATTCCATCTATGGGAGTTTTTGTCCTGCCTTTTCCTCCTCGTCATAGTGGCCTGTTCATGGGCTGTTTTGGGGGAATTCCAAATATGGGATTATGTCCCCATCTCCCTTCCCCAGTCACAGTGACCTATTCATGAACACCCGTGCTCCTCATGTTCATCTCATGATACGCGTGTCATTGGGGTTTCTGTAGATATTCGCCCACGCTGATTCATTCCCTATTCCAATAAAACATGCTATCTGTTGATATTAGAGGCTCTGCTAGTGTTTACTTCTACCCTTCTAAACATTTCTGCTCTGGGGGCCCCTTACCAATACTATCAGTTCTCCTATTGCATCCCTTTAATTCCTATTCTTCTAATGTCTTTTGCCCTATATGATTCCTTATGATGTATAAATGATTTCTTATAATGTGCATGCAGGTGTATATGTATTCTCCTGTGGTTATGCTTTGTGCAGGTAATCCTGTGCAGTTAATATATCTAGACTTCCCTGTGACCAGAGAAAAGAAGTTGATTTTAGGCGCTGCTGTGTTCCTAGTGTTCTCTAACAGTTTACAGACACAAGTGGCTTCTTCCTTCCAAACAGCTGGTTCGCCATAACATGGCCTTTCCTAATCTAAACATCTTTTTGCAAACTATTTTCTTCAGCTGAACAATTACCAGGCTGGCCTGCTAATAGATTTTCTTTGAACCAGCATTTCAGCGAACCAAAGTCTGTCTCGGCTTTTTGGGGTCTTCGGGCTTTGTGAAGCTTTAAATGCTCTTAGATTTGTGCAGGTAAACTTATAAGTTTCTCCAAGGTTTTCTGAATCCTGACACCTGGACTCCCCACCGAGGCAGCTGAACCCTTCGGTGCTGGACTCTTGGCATCTACCAAAAAAGGTTCCATCGGTCGCACCCTCTGATCTCGAGGTCAACCTAATTTTTGAAACGCAGGAGATCGCTCCTCGCTCTCCCTCGACGGCCTCCTGGGCAAGTGAACGCTCCCCTCGGCCTCGATATAGATCTAGAGAACAGTCTCACTCTCCGTATCGTGCTGAGCACATTCATTGGGATGATTACGACCGACGAGTGGATAGATATCATTCCTCTCGGCCACCTCGTGAATCCCTGTCGGGATTCCCATATGGACCACCAGGGTATGCTTATGAACATCATCCTGACATGCCATATTGGTTTTCCTCCATTCCCTGGCTGCCACCAAGAGGAGACCTGCGAGCCCCATTGTCATCGCTTGCGTTCCGCTCGTCGTCGTCCTCCATCTGCATCGATCTCCAAACTACCCCCTCCCCTCCCCAGTCGGCCCGCCCTCGTCAAACTCCACCCAAGCTGTTGTCGACACCGACACCGGTACAGGAGACGGTCTCTCCTTCGGTATCATCTAGAGACATGTCGGAAGGGGAGAACTCTGATGACGATCTTTCCCCTGTGGGTCCACCTCCCAAGCCAAATGTGTTGGGGGACAGCCCGATTTCACCATCAGAGGATATGTCCTTCTATGGAGATCTTATAAAATGGATGGCTCACTCGTTGGGATTGCCGGTAACCCAATCGCAACTAGCTGCTTCCGATGAGGTATATGATATCATCCAAATCGATGCCTCCACACCGATAGCCCTTCCCATGTCGAAGGTACTCCTCCGTGCTGTTAAGGCACCATGGGAAAAGCCATCCTCGGTCCCTCTCTCTACTAAAAGACTCAATCACATGTATCGAGTTCAGGAAGAAGGTGCCTCATTCCTTTATGTGCATCCCCGTCCTAACTCGATGGTCATTTCAACATTGTCACGGAATAAACGCTCGAGTGCCACCCCTATGGACAGGGAAAGTAAAAAGATTGATGCTTTCGGCCGACATTTTTATTCCTCTGCTGCCTTGGGTATCAAGGCATCGAATTACATGGCATGCCTAGGGAGATACCAATATTCCCTATGGCAGAGAATGGCCGAATTTCTACCCTCCATACCAGAGGAGAAGATGGCAGAGGCAAGGTCGGTGCAAAAGGAGGGTCTTCTGGTTGCAAAGGCAAGGTCGGTGCAAAAGGAGGGTCCTGAATACCGCCAAGCACACATTGGATTCCTGTTCCACATCGATGGCATCCTCTGTGTCTCTGTGCCAACACGCCTGGCTCAGGACCACCTCCTTGCCAAATGACACTAGATCCTACATCGAGGATCTCCCTTTCGATGGTGAAGGCCTCTTTCATTCATTGACAGATACCACCTTACAAGAGCTCGATAAGAGCATTAAGGCTTCCAAGGCTTTGGGAGTTTCTGCACTCCAATGATCTCACCGCCAGAGATCTTGGTCCCGGTATGCGCCTCGACGTCCGTACCCGACCAAACCCTCTCCTTTCACCACTTGGAGACCCCATCAGTCCCCTGTGGGAAATCGTCAGCACTACTCCTACCAACCCAGGTCCAGGTCCAGCTCCCAGCAACAGCAGCCCAAACCTAAGAACCAACGTGGCCCTAAGCAGGGTCTTTGACTCACTCCGTGTCGAGCCCTACAACCAACCCATCTCTCACCTTTCATCTCCATGTGGATGACAATCACCACCGATGCCTGGGTCTTATCGATCGTGACTCATGGTTATGTGATTGAGTTTGTCGATTTCCCACCCCTCCCAATCGTCCACCCCACCCCTCCCTCTCCCGTCCTTCTACAAGAGGTCAACTCCCTCTTACAAAAGGACCTGATAGAACCGGTATCGATGGCGTCTGAACGGAGAGGTTTTTACTCCCGCTACTTTGCGGTACCAAAACGCAATGGTGGACTGAGACCTATATTGGATCTCTGAGATCTCAATGTTTACATCCGATATCGGAAATTCAAAATGACAATCCTTCAGCCTCCCTGGGACTTCAAGTCAACCTCCAGAAATCCCACTTGGAGCCGTCTCAGAAGGTGCAGTTTATCAGGGCACTCTTGCACACATTCTCCTGCAGGGCTTACCTGCCAGCAGACAGGGCTCTAACCTTGTCTTCCCTTGCACAGTCTGTCCGTACTTCTCCGTCATCCACGGCTTTCCACATACAGCGCCTACTGGGGCACACATCGGCCACTACTTCTGTCCTTCTGCTAGCGAAGCTCCACATGAGGCTCCTCCAACTCTGGTTTCTGAAGATCTTCAAACCAGCCTCCATGCCCCAATCCAGATCCCTTACTCCCCCTCAGAGTGTACGGGATTCTCTAATATGATGGATGTCCATCCCGAACATCACGCAGGGCACCCCCTTCATCCTCCCCAACCCTCTCTATACCATATCGACAGACGCCTCCCTATGGGGATGGGGAGCCCATCTCAACGGCATCAGCAATGGATACAGGTGGGATGCGGGGACAGCAGCCAAGCATATCAACTACCTCGAATTGCTGGCCATAAAACTGGCCCTGCAAGCTTTCCGACCACTCTTATGAGGTCACTGCGTAGCTGTCCTGATGGACAATAATATGGCACTCAGCTACGTAAACCGTCAGGAAGGAACGGTGTCCCGAAGCCTGTGTCGCCTAGCGATGGACTTATGGGACTGGTGTGTTGCCAATCAGATCATCTCTCTTGCCACACACATCCCGGGCATCCTGAACGTGGAGGCAGACATCCTCAGCAGAGGTCACACTTACCACCACGAGTGGGAGCTGAAATGGTCATACCTCCTACCACTGTTCCATCAATGGGGCACTCCAACCGTAGATGTCTTCGCCTCCAGGGAGAACGCGAAGTGCACACGTTTCTGCAGCCAAGGGGGGAAGGACCCACTCTCCCTAGGAGACAGCCTCCTATTTCTGTGGGAATGGGATTTCCTTTACATGTTTCCCCCTCTGCTCCTGCTTCTGAGAGTGGTGCACAAACTCTCCAAAATCTGTCCGAACTGCATACTCGTGATGCTGTGGTGGCCCAGGCAACCCTGGTTCCCAGTCCTACTTCATCTGACAAAGGGCGAGTACCACCATTTCCCCATTGTTCCAGACCTTCTTTCTGCAGAGAAGGGAACTCTCTTCCATCCAGAAGTCAACACCTTAAAACTGACGGCTTGGAGAATAAAGCCCTAAAATTCTCTGCCAGGGGTTCTTTGCAATGCGAGGAAAGAATCCACGCATCTGTCATATGGGAGGAAATGGCGCAGGTTCCTCTCTTTCCTAGGCACCCCTACAGAGTCACCTATTTCCATTGGTCTGGACCAGATCTATGACTTCCTTATTTCCCTCAAGGACCAAGGTCTCTCCCAATCGTCCGTCAGGGTCTACCTGGCTGCAATGTCCGCATACCACCAAGGCCTGGATGGCTATACAATCTTTTCGCATCCGACCTCAAAACAATTTTTAAAGGGCCTTATCAGGCTGCATCCCCCTGTGGCTGCTCCCACAGAACTTTGGGACTTACCACTGGTCCTCCGCCAGCTCACTAGAAGACCATTTGAGACCATGGCTATACCTGTGAGCTCCAGTATGCGGCCTGGAAGACGGTTTCCCGGTGGCCATCACCTCGGCCAGGAGAGTCAGCGAACTCATTGCACTGAGACATGACCTGCCATACCTGGTCTTCCTCCCTAATGCGATACGTTTGGTGCCTGACCTTTCCTTCATCCCGAAGGTCGTTTCGGAGTTCCATCTCAATGCTGAGATATTCTTGCCGGACTTTTTCCCACATCCTGAGGGAGAAGAGCAGTGCCTACTCCACACTCTAGATGTCAAGAGAGCGCTTCTCTTTTATCTGAATCGGACCCAGCCACCCAACTCACTGTTTCTTTCGTACAGTGCACCTTCCTTAGGGTTGCACATCTCTTCCCAATGTCTCTCCAAGTGGATCGTTGGAACGATCAAACTTTGCTACTCCCTGGCAAAGCAGTCGCTCCCCCCTCACCTGAGGGCTCACTCTACCAGGTCCATGGCGACCTCTACGGCCTTCTGAAAGGTGCATCTCTCACGTCCTTCTGCAGAGCAGCTACGTGGTCCACACCAACCATGTTTATCAAGCACTACACTCTGGACGTCCGTGCACAACAGAAGGGTGACTTGGGTCGTCTGGTCCTTTCCGCTGTGGCTTGCTGAGTCTGTCTGCACCCACCTCCAGGTGAGCCACTGCTTTTTAATCTCCCATGGGTGTGATGCACAGAGACCACGAAGAAGATAAACAGGTTGCTTACCTGTAACTGATGATCTTCAAGTGATCATCTGTGCATTCACACCGCCCGCCCGTCCTTCCCCACTGCTGTCATCCTCAGCTGTTCTCATACATGGCTCGGGTTGATAGCGGTCAGAAGGAACTGGCGGGATGTCCGTGCCCCCACCCCTTGGGCCTACATGGTGGGGGTTCCTGTGCAGGCTCAGGGCAGAGGGCATGAAAATCCCATTGTGAGCTTTGTACAGACACCGACCAGGTCAGCGCAGGCACACTAGATCCCATGGGTGTGAATGCACAAATGACCACTTGAAGATCATCAGTTACAGGTAAGCAACCTGTTTTTTCTGCACCATCAAAATCTTACTGCCCACGTTCATGGTCCAGATATTCCACTAAACGCACCTACTCCACCAAGCCATCACCAGACAGCAACTGGAAACCTCGCCAGTCCCCTGGGGTACACTGTCAGCAATACAACTACCAGACGAAGCCTAGATACACCTCTTATCAGCAGCAATCTCGATTGAAATCCCAACAGGGCCCCAAACAGGGACTTTGACTTATTCCACAATGCCAGACAGTCCACCTCTCTATACCCCTTCCTCTCTGCATGGGAGATGATTACTATGGACAGTTGGATTTTATCCATTCTCACCCATGGATATTTCATAGAGTTTGTGGTTTCTCCAACCCTGCCAGTCTTCTGACCCACCCCTCCCTCTCCCATCCTTCTTCAGGAGGTCAAATCACTCCTAAAAAAGGATGTGATAGAGCAGGTACCAAAGCCATTGGAAAAGACAGGCTTCTACTCCTGCTACTTTGCCATACCGAAGAGGGACGGCGGTCTACGCCTGATCCTGGACCTCCGAGACCTCAACGTCTCTATCCACTGCTGCAAATCCAAGATGACGTCTCTAAAGGTCATCCTTCCTCTGTTGTCTCGAGGCTCCTGGATGGCAACCATCAACCTCCAGGATGCCTACTTTCATCTGAACATCCATTCTTCCCATCGAAGGTACCTTCACTTTGCCATAGGGGACCTCCGCTTCCAGTACAGGAGCCTCCCATTTGGTCTGTCCACAGCACTGAGAGTCTTCACCAAGATGGTGGTGGTTGTGGTGGCCCACCTGCGCCTTCAGGGAATCACTATCTTTCCTTATATCGACGACTGGCTCGTGGAACAGACACTCCAACACTCCTGTACAGTCACATTGCCCAGTCCTTGCACCTTCTGGCCTCCCTCGGACTTCAGAATCTTAGATTTTCTTCTTTCTCTAAAAGACCAAGGTCTCTCCCACTCATCTATCAGGGTCTACTTGGCGGCAATGTCTGCGCACCATGAGGGGCTGGATGGCTATTCCATTTTTTCCCATCCAACATCTAACAAATTTCTCAGGGGACCCATTAGATTGTATCCCCCTCTGTCTGCCCCCACTGAGCTCTGGGACTTACCTTTGGTGCTCCACCACCTCACTAGGAAACCATTCAAACCAATGGCTACCTGTGAACTGCAATATGCCGCTTGGAAAACAGCCTTCCTGGTGGCTATAACATCAGGTAGAAGGGTCAGCGAACTTATGGCACTCTGTCATGACCCTCCTTACTTAGTGTTCCTGCCAAACGGGGTATGTCTAGTACCAGATTTCAAATTTGTGCCCAAAATTGCCTCTGAGTGCCACCTCAACTCGGATATATTTCTTCCGGATTTTTCCCCACGTCCTGACGAGGAGGAACAACGTCTGCTCCACACTCTGGATGTCAAAAGGGCATTTCTCTTTTACTTGAACAGGACCCAACCCACCAGAAGGGACATCAACTTGTTCCTATCTTACTCCACCGCTTCCTTAGGGTCCCGAATCTCAAGTCAGCGCCTGTCCAAATGGATAGTTGGGACAATCAGACTATGCTATTCCCTCTCAGGGCACCCTGTCCCTGCCCACTTGAGAGCACACTTCACCAGGTCCATGGTGACTTCAACGGCCTTTCTGAAGGGCACATCACTGTCCTCCATCTGCAGAGCAGCTATGTGGTCCACGCCAACCACGTTCATCAAACACTATGCTCTTGACGTCCGTGCGCAACAGAAGGGCAACTTGGGTCGTTTGGTCCTGTCTTCTGTGGCTTGCTGAGTCTGCCAGCACCCACCTCCAGGTGAGCCACTGCTTTTTAATCTCCCATAGGTGTGATGCACAGAGACCATGAAGAAGATAAACAGGTTGCTTATCTGTAACTGATGATCTTCGAGTGGTCATCTGTGCATTCACACCGCCCACCCGTCCTTCCCCACTGCTGTCATCCTCAGTTATTCTCCACATGACTTGGGTTGATAGCGGTCAGAAGGAACTGACAGGATGTCCATGCCCAGCCCCCTTGGGCATGCGCGGTAGGGGTTCCCGCACAGGCCCAGGGCGAGGGTGCGAAAATCCCATTGTGAGCTTTCTACTACACTGACCAGATCAGCGCAGGTGCACTAGATCCCATGGGTGTGAATGCACAGATGTCCACTCGAAGATCATCAGTTACAAGTAAGCAACCTGTTTTTACTAATTGCTTCCCCAGATACTGACCCCTTTGGTTCTTGATCCAAACACATATACCAAGCGTTCATCTAGTTGTCTTCTGTGCAGGCATACACTGGGACTGTACACACACAGGCCAGTCACTCAGAAAACTCTCTACTAGCAAGTTCTTGTCCTTTAAGCCCCAAAGAGGGGGCTCCTCCTCTTCAGAGCATGGTAGAGTGTTTTTCAGTGCTCCAAGGGGAGTAAGGTTGTCAGGTTCCCCCTAGGCACCAGCAGGGGGTGGAAGGGTAGGGCTGTCAGATCCAGGTTGTGAAATTCCTGGAGATTTGGGGATGGAGCCTGGGGAGGATAGGGACCTCAGTGGGGTACAATGTGATAGAGTCCACCTTCCAAAGCATCAATTTTCTCTAGGGGAACTGATCTTTGTAATCTGGAGATGAGCTGTAATTCCAGGGAATCCCCAGGTCTCACTAGAGGCTGGCACCCCTAGAGTGGAGGCTCCCTCTTTCCCTCAGTTCATTCTTGGCCACTGTGACAAAGGTCGAATCTGCATTTGCATTTTTAAATCAGTTTCGTGCTGCTGTGATGCTGTCTTTCTCTATGCTTGATGGCATCACAGCAGCATGAAACTGATTTTAAAATGCAAAAGGATCAAACTTATAGCTCTGTGAGTTGATTTTTTTCTCACCGGTTCACTTTTTCTCCCTTTGCTATCTGAGACCATACATCATGTCTCAGAAAACTTTGTTTAAAAAATGCTCTTTGTGTGGAACGAAGATACTGGGTGCATTCCCTCTGTTTGATATGGCTCAGCAATGGACCACCAGTGAAATGTGTCAACAATTTACAGCTGAGGCCAGAAGCAATCCTATTTTGCATTTAAAAGCTGGCCTGTGGGAGAGTGCTTTGACCAGTTCAGAATGCCTGGCAGCCAAGCCATCTGCCCAGGTTGAGCATGTCTGATAAGCAGCCACTAAGACTTCTTCTGAAACCGAGCAGCCTTCAGGACCATCTGTGAAGAGACCCCAAACCAAGATTCCATAGAAAGGGGCAGGTCAAACAAGACAAAACAACAAATGAACAAAAAGGCTGAAGTGTGAGTCCTCACAACCCAGGGTAGTGCTACCACCAGCCCCTTTCCACTATCCAGACAGCCAGAGACCAAGGGACAAAGTCTCAGGCCCTCTGGGAACTAAAATCAAGAAAGTCACTCTTGCAAGTTAGGATGCTTACAAAGCAAGTTCCACAAAATAATTAATCTGGTAGCTGTAGCTAATGAGGGCTAAAGTACTAGATTCAGTTTGAATCCAGAATTCCACAAAAATAAAGTGATTAATTTTAAAACTTTGCAGAAATAATCACTAGAAGAGTCGTGAATAGTGAGGATAAAAGTAACAAAGCTAAAAGTCCAAGCACATTTGCATGCATTGGTTCAATATTCAGATATTACGAACAGAAGACTGAGTCCAATAAGTTTCCACAGCCCAAGACAAGGTTTCCGATCACACAAGCGGTGGACTCTAATCTGGAGAACCAGGTTTGATTCCCCACATGCAGCCAGCTGGGAGACCTTGGGTCAGTCACAGCCAGGCCCATAGCCAGGATTTTGTGGCTTGTGGGGCAATTTTTTTTTTTTGGTGGGACTTGAATTTTACAATTAAAAAAACAACAACAACCAGCTCCCTGCAATCTCCTCACCCCACCACTCCTTGGCTGTCATTTCTTTCCCCAGGGTGCGAGTCCTGCGGGCTCCTTCCCAGCTAGCAAGCCCCTTCTTGAGGCAAGCCACACAGGATTGCAGCCATGAGACCACCCAGGTGTTGGTCTCCTTCAGAGGAAGGGGCCTGCCTTGTGCTGCCTTGGAAACCAATCCTCGCCCCCAGCCCCGAGTGAAACACAGCCGGCTCAGCCCATGAGGGCCAGGGGAAAAAAAGCCTTGCCAGCTTTGTCTGGGCTGGGAAACCTCACCCACCACAGTACTCACCCACCAGCTAGGAGGCACCCTTTGGGCCCATTGTGCAGGGGAGGATGCCTTGGCCCAGAAGTCGCATGATATCCTCCTCCTCAGCTCTAAATCTCAGGATAGCTAACCATCAAGTTATGATGGGTGGGACCAACTTTTCTTCTGGGAAATGATGACATGTTACCTTGACTAATTATTTTTTTAAAAGCCCTTGCAAAACTTATCAAAACAGAGGGTATTAAGCTGTCTAAGCAGCACATAAATGGTGGTAGGGATGGAGCCAATTTGTCAGCTGGGGCCATGGCTTCTGCAACTGTGTTAAGAAGGCAAATCTGGTTAAGATCAACTGCTCTTCCACCAGAGACCTGAGGCAGAATTGAAGACCTTCCCTTTTGAGGGCACTGCTCTATTCCTGGGCGAAACTGTTGAGACTCTTTCAAAGATAAAAAGAACAGGTTTCCGGTTTTTGGAGGCTTGCTCTTGGAAGTGTCTCATCAATCCTCCAATTGAGACGTGCCAAGCCAAGGCGATCAGAAGGGGTCTTGGCTGGTACCAGACTGCCCCCCCCCCAGAGTCTCTGTAGGAGACTCCCAGCCTGGGGAGCCGGGATAAGCCTCTCCCAGGGCAACGGCTGAGGATCGAGGAAAGTTGAAACAAGGACTATTGATATTAAGCAAGAACTGGAAGAAGTTAAAAAAGAAAGAAATACGGATAAAAATCAACTGCTTTAACTTCAACTGGAAAAATCTATGCATTTTCTATGCTTCCAAGGAGTTCCTGAACAGAAGAAAGAAGATTAAAAAACAACATTAAGTGGAGTGATTGCTTCAATTTTGGATCTTAAACAAGAGGATCTCCAGAATGATATGGACTTGGCATATCGTACATATCCTAATTTTATAAGAAAAAATAAATTACCTGGCAAAATTTACGTTAAATTATCTAAGAGAACAATGAAAGACAATGTTTTAAAAGCTACAGCGGGAAAAACACTTAAAATTAAAGAGGAAGAAATTAAAATTTTAAAAGACATTCCATTCAAGATCCGGAAACGAAGATGACAATACAAAGACTTAATCCTTTTCCTGCAAAACAAATTAATAACCTACAGATGAAACTTTCCAGAAGAACTTGTATTCAAATATAATGATAAGAAAATTAAAATTGACTCTGTCCAAAAGGCCAAAAACTTTTTGAAACAGCAATCGAGCGCAGATAAAGATGGTGATTTAAATTTGGAGGAAGGAGAAGAACTCAATGAGGAAGAATCGGGCAACACTTCAAGTGATTCTAGCAGCTTGACTTCAGAGTCCAAGAAAGGAGCAGCAGCATTCAAGACACCAAAAGTGAAGAAAAAGAAGTTGAAGAAAAAATCATTTACTCTGGATTACAAAAGATTTGAATTTAGCATAACTAAACCTTATTTAACAGAGGTTTGAACTCTCTGTTTTCTTATTTTCTATTGCTATTGCAGGAGTGAGTTATGTATTTGTAACCTAACACAAAATTCTTGTCTTATGTTATAGATAGTGTTTTCCCCTGTACCCTTACCCTTAGGTAGTAGGTTGTAGACTATAAAATCAATAAAAAAGTTTTTAAAAAATATAGAAAAAAAAGATTAAAAGAACAAACTGCATTCTTTCAGCATTATTCCTGGATCTTCTTCGTGGTCTCTGTGCAGTCTCACACATGGGTTGGGGGCCTGCGCACAACCTCAATTGGAGAATGTTCCAGTTAAGCTCTAAATAGTCTCTAAAATCTTTCCAGTCTGCTGAAAATTCTTCGTCTTCTACTCCATGAAGTTTTTTTGTTAACTTGTCCATTTCAGCCATAAAAATCATTTTTTTAATCCACTCCCATTTGTCAGGTACCTGCTCTTGTTTCCAGAATTGAGCGTAAATAATTCTTGCAGTTGAAATTAGATACCATAACAATGTTCTTTTTGCTACTTTAACTTCTTCTAATTTTAGTCCTAAAAGTAACATTTCTGGTTCTTTTTTCAAAGTACATTTCAAGATTTTCTGAATTTCATTATGAATCTTGGTCCAGAAAGCGTTTGCCTTTTCACAAGTCCACCACATATGACAAAACGAGCCCTCTTTTTTCTTACATTTCCAACATTTGTTAGACATATTCTTTTTTTTTTAACGCAATTTATTATAGGATATGTTTCACATAGTTAAAATTTTATCTTATAGATATCACATACCTTTTTTCTTTTCTCCCCACTCCCCCCAGTACAAGGCTTCCCGCAATGCTCTTACCCCCTTATAAACTCTATTAACTAATCACCATTCACAAAATATGTCATTTCCATTATCAAATTAGGTAACATTTTGGCAATCATATCATTCTTTTTCTTATTTTCTCCTTAATAACTATCAAAGCAAATCAATCTATTTTTAACATCCCAATTTTTCTCAAGATAGTCTTTAAAATCTTTCCATTCTTCAAAAAAAGCTTCGTCTTCTTTGTTATTAAGCTTTCTTGTCATTTTGTCCATTTCAGCCATAAAAAGCATCTTCTTAATCCATTCCCATATTTCAGGAATCTTTTCTTGTTTCCAGAATTGTGCATAAGTCATTCTGGCTGTTGTGACCAAGTACCATAACAATGTTCTCTTGGTTGCATTTATTTCTTCCAGTTTAAGACCTAACAACAAGATTTGTGGATCTTTCTTAAAAGTACATTTCAAAATCTTCTGTATTTCATTATGAATCTCTGACCAATAACTCATGGCTTTATCACAAGTCCACCACATATGGTAAAATGAGCCCTCTTTCTTTCTACATTTCCAACATTTGTTAGACATACTCTCATTTATATTAGCAATTTTCTTTGGAGTCATATACCATCTATACATCATTTTGTAACAATTCTCTTTAACATTAACACAAGTTGAAATTTTCATTGACTTTTTCCACAGACATTCCCATGATGCCATAGTTATTTCATTATTTACATTTACCGCCCATTTTATCATTTGTTCTTTTACAATTTCATCCTCTGTATACCACTTCAGTAAAACCTTATATATTTTTGAGATCATTTTTTTCCCCTTTTCCACCCATATATTCTCAATTTCATTATTCTTTGCCCTAAAGCCATATTTTCTCTTATCAGTTTTAAACAAATCATGGATCTGTCTATAATTCAACCAATCATAATCAAATTCCACATCATCTCTGTCTCTCATAACAAAACTTTTCCCATCAGGTTTTAAAAGATTTCTGTACGGTAACCAATCTAGTCCTTCATGTCTCGAATATGGTTTGATCACTTCTGCCGGCACTATCCAAAGTGGTCATTCTTCATAAAAGAATTTTTTGTATCTCATCCAAGTCTCGAACAGTGATCGCCTAATAAAGTGGTGTTTAAAAAATTTATCGATTTTTGATTTTTCGTACCATAAATATGCATGCCATCCAAACTTGTTATCATGTCCTTCTAACGCCAACAACTTCATATTTTCAAGGTTAATCCATTGTTCTATCCACGTTAAGCAGATAGCATCGTAGTAAAGTCTAAGATTTGGTAGCTGAAGTCCTCCTCTTTCCTTAGCGTCACATAAAATTTTCATTTTAATTCTTGGTTTTCTTCCTGCCCACACAAATTTTGATATTTCTTTCTGCCATCCATCCAATATCTTACTTTGTCGTAGTATTGGGATAGTCTGAAACAAAACATTAACCGAGGCAAAATATTCATTTTGACTGTTGCAATCCTTCCCATTAGTGATAAATTCAAAGTGTCCCATTTTTTCATATCTTGTTGAATCTTATACCAATTTTTTTCATAATTATTTTTAAATAGATCTATGTTTTTCATAGTCAATTCAATCCCTAAATACTTTGTCTTTGTAACCATTTCACATTGGATTTTCTCCTGGAGTTCCATTTGCTTCTGTTTCGTCATATTTTTACACATCACCTTTGTTTTACTTTTGTTAACATAGAAACCGGCCAAGTCTCCAAAATCTTTAATTTTTTGCATCAGTCGTGGTATATTCTCTAATGGATCTTGAATCATAAACATTACGTCATCCGCAAAGGCTCTATATTTATATGTAAAGCCTCTCGTTGTCAGTCCTTTAATATTCTTGTCTTCTTTTATTTTCCCCAATAATACTTCCAATATCCAAATAAACAATAGTGGAGATAGAGGGCAGCCTTGTCTAGTCCCTTTTCTCACTTTAAAATATTCTGTTTTTTCTTTATTAACGTTCAATGCCGCTTTTTGATCCAAATAGATTGCAGTAATCATATTTTAAAAAGATTGACCTATTTCCATTTTCTCTATCACTTGCAGCATAAAGTCCCAGTTCAAATTATCAAAAGCTTTTTCCACATCCAAGAAGAGAAATCCAACTTCTTTTTCAGGGTGTTTATCACAATATTCAATTGCATCTATCACCACTCTTAAGTTGTCTCTAATTTGTCTATTCGGTAGAAAACCAGCTTGTTCTTCTGTTATGACATCTTTCAAATAATTTTTCAACCTTTCAGAAATTACTTTAGCAAACAGTTTATAATCATTATTTAGGAGGGATATCGGTCTATAATTCTTCACATTAGTTAGGTCCAAACCTTCTTTAGGTATAAGCGAGATATTTGCTTCTTTCCATGACTCTGGAATCCGTTTTGTCTCCCTTATTTCATTCGACAAAAGTACAAAAATTGGGGTTAGCTCATTCTTTAATTTTTTGTAAAATTTTGCAGTAAATCCATCTGGACCTGGAGCTTTCCCCAATTTTGCTTCTTCTATCGCACTGACAATTTCTTCATTTTTAATTGGACCATTAAGCACTTCTTTCATTTGTTGTCCCAATGTTGGTACTTCAATATTCTCCAAATATTTCTTAAGTTTCTGTGAATCAATACATTTCTTTTGAAACAATTTGGCATAGAAATTGAAAAAGACTCTCTTTAAGCCATTCAAGTCCACAATATCCTTTCTGTCTTCTATTATTTTATTTATAAAATTTCTTTCACGTCTATTTTTCAGTTGCCATGCTAAAAACTTTCCAGGTTTATTACCACCCTCAAACTATTTCTGCTGTAACTTCTTTAAATTCCAATACAATTCTCGATTTGACAATACATTTAGCTGGTCTTGTAACATGTGAATTTCCCTTATAATCTTTTTCTTCCCTGGCTTTTTCTTTAACTCTTTTTCTTTCTGTCAGATCTTTTCCTGTAAATCATTTTGTTGTTGCAGTCTTTGCTTTCTATCTTTAATGTTTAATGAAATAAGCAGTCCCCTTATGACCGCTTTATATGCATCCCACACAATTTGTAATTCCGTACCTTTATTCAAATTTGTTTCAAAAAGTTCTGTGTTTCCTTACGCAATGTCTCATTAACTGTTTTTCTGTCTAATAGGTCCTCATTCATTTTCCAATATAATTGTTTGGGTTTTTCTCTCGACATCCAAAGTAAGGGGCTGTGATCAGAGTTATTTTTTGTTAAGATTTCAATCTTTTGAGTCTTCAAAGCCAGCTCCTCCGACATCCAAATCATATCAATCCTTGAGAAAGAGTCATGTCTATTGGAGTAAAAAGTATAGTCTTTTGCTTTGGGATTCCCTTTTCTCCAAATGTCTTCCAATTTCTCTTGTCTCATCAGTTTAAAAAATTTTTTTGGTAATTTCCCCGCCACATTTCCAACTTCTTTAGAACGTCTGTCCAATAAGTTGTTCACTGTGCCATTGAAATCTCCTGTGAATATTACCTGATCATAAGTTAATTGTTCCATCTCCTTTGTCAAATCTTTGAAAAAATTTTCTTTAGCTCCATTGGGTGCATACAGATTTACAATCAAAGTCTTTTTCCTGTGTAACATTATTTCTACTCCAATATACCTCCCATCATTGTCCACAAAAATTTGCTTGGGTTCCAATTCTTTTTTAATGTAGGTCACTGTTCCTTTATTCTTTTTGGTCGCTAGTGAAAAAAATACTTCTCCCAATTTCTTATTTATCACATATTTATAGTCCTGTTTTCTGATATGAGTTTCCTGCAAACAAATTATATTGCTCTTTTGTTTTTCCAGCCAATGATTTACTAATTTTCTTTTATTAGGTGAATTAAGTCTGTTTACATTCCAAGATAGCAATTTGTAATCCATGGTGTCTTGATTTATATATCCAAAAACTCTTCAAAATTGTTTTCTTTAAACCTATACAAGTCTCCCTCTGATTTGATCGTGAATCTCACTGAGTTGTCTGTAAATGACAATCCTTGAGGTATCTCCCATCTGAATCTAATTCCCATTGCCTTTAATTTGTCGACCAATTTTTTGTATTTTTTTCTGTCTTGCAACATCACCCTTGGGATTTCTCTTAATATTATTATCTTTTTGCCGTCTATTTCCAACGGTTGTGTAAATTGCTTCTTGAAAATATCCTCTTTCATTTTTCTTGTCACAAACTGCACAATAACATCTCTGGGTAATTTTTTCCTCTGAGCATACGTTGAGTTTACTCTGTAAATTAAGTCGAAATCTGAGTCTAGATCTCCTTGATCCTCACCAATATATGCCGTCAATGTTGTTATTACCAATGCGCGTATATCTTGGTCTTCTGCCTCCTCAATTCCTCTTAACCTCAGATGGTTTTGTGTAGCTCTGTACTCCATCATGGATTCTAACCTTGTGTTCTCCTGGAGGGTATTTTTAATTTTTTGTTCTAGCTCCATCAACTTAGCTGCTAAACCTTGGACTTCTTTTTTGACTTCTTCTGTATCTTTTTTAAACTCTGCCACTTCAGCTAGGACCAGTTCTTTCATATCTGCCTTAATCTTCTCTTGTACTTGCACTTGTACTTGTTCTATTTGCTCCAATTGCCTTTCCATTTGTTGTTTCATCTGTAGTTCCATTTGTTTGGTCTGTAATTCCATTTGTTTTCCAAGATTCTGCACTGCCTCCATCATCCTCCTCTCCATAGCCTCTATTGCTGCCTGCCATTCTTTTTTATCCTTTGCTGCCATTCTGGGACTTGATGTAGAGGCGGCCCTTTGTCTTGGCCTCAAATCCGTTTTGAAAACTTTTAAATATCACCAAGTCTCTTATCTTCTAGGTATTCTGTCAAACCGCCGCCTTTATATGTTTCTTCCTTTTAATTTTATAGTTCAAATTCAATTTTAAAAAATTAGTCCTCCTCAAAATGGCGGGCACAATTTCTCTATGGTTTTTTGGCAAGAGTAGGCAATTTTGTAACTTCCGGTTTGGTGTCCATCCCGAAAATCCAACTTCCTGTGCAGTGCACTAACTCTTCCTACTCCTTCCGGTGACTCAGTCTTTTGAAATGCCTCTCTTGCCCCAAACTCGTCTTTTCTCAGCCGGAACTTGTTTTTGGTAGCACAGATTCACATCAGTTTCGTTTTTACAGCTCACAGTTTATCTCTAGCTGACCACAGGAATGCAAAACAAAAGTTTCTTTTTCGCTATTTTCACGTTCTAGAAAGCTTCTTTCAGTTCCAAACAAAGCGGATTACATCAGAAATGCTTTTGTACGCTAAACCGCTTGATTCAAATCTCTCTGTGTCTTCAAACCAGTAAGCAAAAGTTCTTTGTTACCTTACAGTTCAATCTCAGGGTTTCGCATTGCTTCTTCTTAACTTACTGTTGACTTTGATGGTAAAGAGGTCAGTAGATGATGGGTTTATGCTGAATTGTCAGCCCGATTAGCTACTGTAGTGTTGTCTCGCAACTGCCCTCTTCGTGGGAGGGGATCAAAGCATAAACAGACTTCCTCCGAAGCCTGCCCACACCAATCTCAACTCCCGCTTGGACTTTGGCTGCTTGCTTGCCACCCCCCCGCCTGGGGAGTGCTGCGTTGGACCAGAAAAAGGTCCAAACTGTCAAAAGTAGCTATCGTTCATCCTGCACAATTCGCAGAGTGCGTCAACTCGCCATTTTAACTCCGCCCGGAAGCCTGTTAGACATATTCTCATTCATATTAGCAATTTTTTTTTGGTGTCATATACCATCTATACATCATTTTATAACAATTTTCTTTAACATTAACACATGTTGAAATTTTGATCAATTTTTTCCATAGACATTCCCATGATGACATTTCTATATCTCTATTTACATTTATAGCCCATTTCACCATTTGCTCTTTTACAGTCTCATCTTCTGTATACCATTTTAACAAGATCTTATAAATTCTAGAGATCATTTTTTTACCTTTTTCAATCCATATATTTTCTATTTCATTATTTTCTTTTCTAAAACCAAACCTCATTTTATCAGTCTTGAATAAGTCATAAATCTGTCTATAGTTCAACCAGTCATATTCAAAGTCTAATTCTTCTCTAGGTCTCATCGCGAAACTTTTCCCCTCAATTTTCAGAATGTCTCTGTAAGGTAACCAATCTTTCCCTTTGTGCCTTGAAAGTGGTCTTATTACTTCTGCCGGAACAATCCACATTGGTCTTGCTTCAAAAAAAATCTCTTATACCTCATCCATGTCATGAAAAGTGATCTCTTTATGAAGTGGTGTTTAAAAAGGTTATCCACTTTAGATTTCTCATACCACAAATAGGCATGCCAGCCATATCTTCGATCATGTCCTTCTAGTGCCAACATCTGTCTATTCTCTAGATTGATCCATTGTTCTATCCAAGCCAGGCACACCGCATCGTGATATAGTCTACAATTAGGAAGTTGGAAGCCTCCCCTTTCTTTCGCATCACAGAGAATTTTCATTTTAATCCTTGGCTTCCTTCCCGCCCACACAAACTTAGAGATTTCCTTTTGCCAAAAATTCAACAGTTTACAGTCTTTCACAATTGGAATCGTCTGGAATAAAAATAACAAACGGGGTAAAATGTTCATTTTGACTACAGAAACTCTGCCCAATAATGATAGATTCAAAATATTCCATTTCTTAATATCCTGTTGAATTTTATTCCACACCTTTTCGTAGTTATTCTTGAACAAATCTATGTTCTTTGCTGTAACCTCAATTCCCAAATATTTAGTCTTTTTCACCACTTCACATTGGACTCTCTCTTGTAGGTCCAGTTGTTTTTCTTTCCTCATGTTTTTACAGAGTATCTTTGTCTTATTCTTATTCACATAAAATCCCGCCAGATCACCAAAGTCCTTAATCTTTTCCATCAATAATGGCACATTCCTTACTGGATCTTCAATTATAAACATTACATCATCGGCAAAAGCCCTATATTTATATTTAAATTCAAAACTCCCAATTGTAAGTCCTTTTATATCTTTGTCTTCTTTTATTTTACACAGCATCACTTCCAAAATCCAAATAAATAACAAAGGAGATAACGGACACCCTTGCCTTGTTCCTTTTTCAACTTTAAAATATTCCGTCAACTCTTTATTCACATTCAGCGACGCTTTTTGTTCACAATATACAGCCCTAATCATATTTGAGAAGGGCTGCCCAATGTCCATTCTGTCAAACACTTGGAACATAAATTCCCAGTTTAAATTGTCAAAGGCTTTTTCTGCATCCAAAAATAAAAAAGCAACTTCCTTTTCTGGATGCTTGTCATAATACTCTATTGCGTCAATCACAATCCTTAAATTGTCTCTAATTTGTCTATCTGGTAGAAAGCCGGCTTGTTCTTCTTTGATAGCCTTCTTTAAATAAACCTTTAATCTTTCTGAGATAACTTTGGCAAATACTTTATAGTCATTATTAAGTAGCAAAATTGGTCTATAATTTTTCACATCTGACAAATCTTGTCCTTCCTTAGGTATGAGAGATATGTTGGCTTCTTTCCAGGATTCTGGTATTAATTTGGATCGCTGAATTTCATTAATTAGAAGTTCCATAATCGGGGTCAGCTCCTCCTTTAGTTTTTAATAAAATTTCACTGTAAATCCATCTGGTCCTGGAGCTTTCCCTAGTTTGGCATCTTCTATTGCCTTGTGTATCTCTTCTTTCTGTATAGGACCATTCAGCATGTCTTTGGTATCATTATCCATCTCCGGTAAAGTTACCTTGTCCAAATACTTTTTAATCTTCATTGGATCCATTTTCTTTTTTGAAATAGTTTTGCATAATATTTGAAGAAGGCTCTCTTAATTCCATTTATATCTACAATTTCCTTGCCTTCCTCCATTATTTTTGTTATTGTCCTTCTCTCCCTCCGATTTTTCAATTGCCAAGCTAAATATTTCCCTGGTTTGTTTGCACCTTCAAAGGATTTTGTTGCAATTTCTTTAAGTTCCAGTAGAGTTCTCTGTTTAATGCTACTTTTAATTGTTCTTGCAAAATTTGTATTTCTTTAAGGAGCTTCTTTTTACCCGGTCTCCTTTTCAGCTCATTCTCTTTTTGATGTATTTTATCCTGTAAATCCTGCTGCTGTTTCAAATTATTTTTTTTATCCGCTGCATTCATTGAGATCAATACTCTTCTCATCACTGATTTATAAGCATCCCATACTGTCTGTATATTAACCACTTGGTTCAAATTCGTTTGAAAAAACATTTGTGTTTCTTTCCGCAAAGTCTCTACCACTTTGGTCTTATCCAATAAATCCTCATTAATTCTCCAATAATATTGCTGTGCCTTACCTTTTAATGTCCAAATTAATGGGTTGTGATCTGAATTAGTCTTTGGTAATATTTCCACCTTTTGAGTTTTTAATCCAATTTCACTCGACATCCAAATCATATCTATTCTTGAGAAGGATTTATGTCTGTTCGAATAGAAAGTAAAATCCTTTATTTTTGGGTTCCATTTCCTCCACACGTCTTCCAACTTTTCTTGCTCGATAACTTTAAAAAAAAAATTGGGTAACTTTCCAATCTTCTCCGCACCTTTCTGTGATTGTCTATCCAATTTGTTGTTAACAGTACCATTAAAGTCACCAGCTAGAATTATCTGTTCATAATACACTTGGTCCATTTCCCTCAGCAGGTCCTTAAAAAAATTCTCTTTAGCTCCATTAGGAGCATACAAATTGACAATCAATGTCTTTTTCTGTAACATATTGATCTCAACCGCCACATATCTTCCTTCTTTGTCTGAAAAAATTTGTTTAGGTTCCAAATTTTTATTTACATAGATCACAACTCCTTTATTTTTCTTCTCTGCCAAAGAATAAAATTCTTCTCCCAATTTCTTATTAATCAAATATTTATTGTCCCGATTTTTTATATGAGTTTCCTGCAAACAGATAATGTTAGAATTTTGTTTCTGTAACCAATGATTCACTACTTTTCTTTTATTAGGTGAATTAAGTCCATTTACATTCCATGATAACAATTTGTAATCCATCATTGAGTCTTGTTAAATATCTCCAAAATCTTCGGTATTTTCCGCTTTAAATCTATACATGTCCCCCGGTGTCTTAATCACGTATCTTTTTGAGTTGTACGTAAAGGACAGTCCTTGTGGTATTTCCCATCTGAATCTGATATTCAGTTGTTTCAGTTTCTCCACCTACTTCTTGTATTTCTTTCTGTCCTGCAAAATGGTCCTTGAAAGTTCTTTCATTATCATTATCTTCTTACCATCAATTTCCAATGGCTGGATAAACTGCTTCTTAAATACGTCCTCTTTCATTTTCCTTGTCACAAATTGAACAATGACGTCTCTTGGTAAATTTTTCCTTTGAGCGTAAGCAGAGTTCACTCTATATATGAGATCAAAATTGTAATCCAGCTCCCATTTGTCTTCTCCCATGTATTCAGTCAGGGTTTCCATCACTTCCGTACGTATATCTTCTCCCAATTTTTCTTCAATTCCTCTCAGTCTCAGATGGTTTGACATTGCTTTATATTCCACAACTGCCTCTAGATTTCGGTTGCACTCTCCATTCACTTCAATTTTCTTTTCCAAATCTTGTGTCTTTTGCTCCATCTCTGTTGATTTAGTCGCCAAAGCTTTAACTTGACTACTTGTATTTTCCACTTCTTTTTTAAATTCCGCCACTTCTGCAAGTACTAACTCTTTCAAGGCCGCCACATTTTTCTCCTGAACTTCTTCCAACTGTTCCAGCTGCTTTTCCATCTTCTCATCATATTGCTTTTCCAGTTGTTTAATCATGCCTTGAATTGCTTCTAGCATACGTTTTTCCATTGTATCTATTGCCGCCTGCCATTCTTTCTTGTCTTTGCCTGCCATACCTGGACTCGCAGCTGATGCCGCTCTTTGCCGATGTTTTGGATCCGTCTTGGGAATTTATCAGTACAATTCAGACAATTTAGCAGTTCTTTTCCAATTTCCCTTAATTTTGCTGCTTCTAACAGCCTATTTTCATTTAAAAAATACTTTTTAAAATTTAGTCCTCCACAAAATGGCAGGCACAATTTCTCTATGGTTTTCTTGGCTAAAGTAGGTTGAATCTAAACTTCCTCTTTCCGGTTCCCCTTTTAAAATGTCCTACCGGATATACTTCCGGTCCGCTTCAACTTTGGTCCTCCAGCACAGTCTCTAGCCAAGTTCTGTTTCCAGCCAGATACAATTAGCTGTTACACCTTTGTCTCGCGATCTTTCCCGTCACTTTCGTTCGTTCACTTATCCCTCCACCTCTGACCGCAGGAATGTTAAACAAAGTTACTTTAATCCAATTTTTAGTGCTTTAGCCAATTCTTCAAGTTTTATCGATGGATCGATTCTACAGTTTAAAATCTTGTACGCTTAACCGCCTTGCTCAAAACTCGCTAGATCTTCTCCCCGGTAAGCAAATCGTTACGGTTACCTTGAATGTTTATCTTGGGACTTCGCATAGTTCCTTTTTACTTCCCATGTTAGATCTTTTCTCAAGAGATCGGGAAATGGCAAATTTAAGCTGATTCTTCAGCTCGGCTAGCTTCTGTAGTGTTGATTAGCAAAAGCCCGCTCCTGAGAGGAGTTCAAGGCGTAAACAAGCCCCCTTCGGGACTTGCGGACACCGATCTCAACTCTCACTTGGACCTCGTTGCTTACTTGGCGCCCCCCTGCCTGGGGGTTGCTGCGTTGGGCAGTAAAACTGCCCAAACTGTCAGAAGAAGCTGCCGTCAGCTCCGCACGATTGCGGAGTGCGTCAGTTCACCATTTTACTCCGACTGGAAGCCCTGTTCCCTCTCATTTCAAGGATTCTCCAAAAGATTGTAGTAGATGCAACCTCTTGCATCCTGATCACTCCCTGGTGACCTCGTCAGCAGTGGTTCCCTCACCTGCTGAATCTCTCCAAGGCCAGTTCCTCCATTTGCCTCATGCTCCAGATCTCCTCTCTCAGGATTGAGGCAGGGTCCTCCACCACTATCCGACTTTTCTCAAGTTCATGGCTCAGAGGATCCTACAGTAGAATTTCCTCCTGTTGTCTCTGAGGTACTGCTTAATGCTAGAAAGCCATCCACTCACAATGCTTATTGGTGGAAGTGGACTAGATTTGTAATTTATGCAGAGCAACGCTCCTTTGATCCTTACCACGCCTGATATTCTCTCTTATGTAGTATCCTTGAAGGACTCTGGGCTTGCATACTCTTCGCTGAAAGTGCACCTGGCTGCGATCTCGACGTATCATTCCCTGATACAAGGTGTTACAGTGTTCTCCCACCACATCACAAAGTCCTTTCTATGGGGCCTCCTTCACCTTTGTCCCCCTCAAAAACTGCTAGTGTCATCCTGGAGCCTATCTGTAGTCCTTACCCAATTGATCGCTAAGCCGTTCAAACTGATGGCTTCAACAGACCTTCGGCTCCTATCCTGGAAGACAGCCTTTTTAAATGCTATCACTATGGCTCACCGAGTAGGAGAACTTGCTGCCTTCAGGGCAGATCCTCCATATACTATCTTCCACAAAAATAAAGTCGATATTAGACCAAACCCAAACTTCCTTCCTAAGGTGGTCTCTGTCTTTCATCTGTCGCAGTCTTCTATCCTACCTAATTTCTTTCCAAATCCTGCTGATGCTCCTCAAAGGGCCTTGCACTCCTTAGATGTCAGGATATCTCTTTACCTCTCTCGCACACAGCCCTTTTGAAAGTCTCAATGGCTTTTTGTGGCATATGTGCCCGCATGTAAGGGTGAAGTGATTTTATCACAGAGATTGTCAAAATGGGTGACCTCCACCATAGCCCTTTGCTATGAGCTTGCACATCAGCCCATACCTACCTGTATTACCACCCACTCCATGAGAGTGGTATTGACTTTATTTATTTATTTATTTTAT
This sequence comes from Gekko gecko, assembly GCA_029375565.1. NCBI lineage: Eukaryota > Metazoa > Chordata > Lepidosauria > Squamata > Gekkonidae > Gekko > Gekko gecko. The sequence continues at coordinate 206,476,239 of JAPDNY010000005.1, read as the reverse complement.
TATTTATAGTTTCAGCTTATATACCGCTCAGACCCTGAGGGGTCTCAGAGCAGTTTACATGATATAGTTCTTCCCTAACTAGGGCCACAATCAACAGGGGGAGGGACATCCTACCGGCACCCTGAGCAGGGCAGGGCTTCCTGTTCTTTCTTTTTCCGGTGGGGCTCCAGGCGGGGCTCCAGACTTTCACTGCCTTCCTGGCTAGTGTCCCACTAGAAGACATCTGTGCTTTACCTTCGTGTCCCACTATGCACTAGATGTTCGAGCTTGTCAGGATGCTGCTTTTGGCCAGGCGGTGCTACAATCTCTCTTTGCATGAGTCTGTTGGCATCTGAAGTTTAAATGCCATGCAAGATGACAGCCAGTCATCTAGATCAGGATGATCTATGTGACAGTTCTACAGTCACATGATGAGCCTATTGCATCAGCCTTCTGAGGGTGTCATAATGACTCAGCATCTGTTTGGTGATTGGCTGTATGTATGTATATATTCTGTACAGTTCTTTCATACCAGGGCCTGTATGGTTACCTATTGCCTGGCAAAGCATTTTGTTGGAGAGAGAGCCAAATGCTAAGCCTTGTTGGACTGTATATATTCTGTAAATAAACTGTATATAGCTCTGCAAAACAACAGCACGTGTACGACGTCTTACTTCAAATACCATCAGGGTTATGGGCCCAGAGTGGACGCTGCGCTGAACTGTGGAGTATCAACTGGTGTTGGATGAGGTGAGCTCCTGAAATAGCAACAGAGTGGATATCTGCAGGTGATGCAGAATTGGATTTACAGTCCAGTGGAGAGGGCAATTTGTCTCCGTCTGACCACAGGAGTCAGAGGCATCGGAGGAGAGTAACCAGGAACTATCTAACAGTGAGTACAGCATGGCTCAGGCAGCTACTGCCTTGCTGGTTGACAAACTGAATCATGAAAACTATTCAGTTTGGTCGCTCTGCATGGAGCACTACTTGAAGAGGGAGTTGTTGTGGACTTATATCTCCTCTTCCCCTCAAGCCCTGACTGCTGAGGATACAGTCAAGATAGAGAAAGCCTTGGCTACTATCATACTCAGTATTGCTTATGATCAGTTGATTTATGTCTTGGGGAAAGATTCTGCCAAATTGCCTTTGGACAGTTTAAAAGCTGTTTACGTTCAGCAGATGGCCAGCTCATTGATATCACTGATGAGGCGTTTGTATAGAACTGTCATGAAACCACAACAGTCAGTGAGAACTCATTTAAACTCTCTGACAGACCGCTTTCAAATGCTGGCACAAAGGAGAAAGCAGATCCCAGAAGAAGATCAGATTTACATAATCTTGAGTTCCTTGTCAGAGAAGTTCGACCCTTTAATTACTGCTTTTGAATCCCTGGAAGCTGATAAGCTAACCTGGAGCTACCTTACTGGCTGATTGTTAGAAGGGGAAGTGTACTCTTGCTGGAAGGAGCTGGCAGTGGACCAACCCAGAGAGAAGTGCCAAGCTGGAGGCAAGGAGCAACACAGATGTCGCTCTCAAGGACAGTGTGAGCTGCAGCAAGTGTCCAGTTGCATTGAAAGTAAAATGTTGTTTCTGATGTGGCTCAACAAAGCATTTGAAAAATCAGTGCACAGCCACATGCAGGATAGAGGCAGGATGGAGGTGGAATGCAGCCTCAAACCGTGTCACATCATCAGGCCACTTTGGTGGTCGCAAGCAAGCCCTCAGTGGCAAGCAAGCCCTCAGCGCAAGAAACCTGGATTATTGATTCAGGTGCCTCACATGTTTTTGCTCGGGACAAAAGTTTGTTGAGCAATGTGAAACCATCCAGCTTGGAGCACATGAGTCTGGCTGATGGGAGTTCATCATCTGTGGCTTGTCAAGGAAATGTATTTTTTCCAGCACTGAACTATAGTTTTGAAAATGTACTGTGCGTGCCAAGTCTGGAAAATAACTTGTTAAGCATTTGTGCTTTAGATAAGGCTGGATTCAGGGTGGTGTTTGAAAGCAAACGCTGCACCATTCTTAAAGCTGATAAAGTACTGGCAGTTGGTAAGTTACAAAACAATGTGCATGTGCTGGAAAATGAATGTGTACAGGCACAAGCAGTTGTAAATAATAAGAGTCCCCATAACAACTGTATACACTTGATGCATAGACGGTTGGGGCATGCAAGTTTCAGCACTATAAATAAGACTCTTGCCTTGCTGGGTAAAGAGAAGGTGAAGAGAAGGTGAAAAACTGTAGCACTTACTTAGACTGCAATGTGTGTAAGCAGACAAAATCACAAGCCTATCCAGGGGCTAAAGTGAGTGAGAGGGTGACTCAAAATCCCTTAGCACTGGTGCATGCAGATATAATGGGTCCATTTCCCAACAGCATATCTGGCAGACACTTTGCATTAATTTTAGTGGATGACCACTCTCGTTTTTCAGAAATCTCTACAGAGGAAATCTGTGGGCCAGGAATGTGCAGAAGCAATTGGGGCTTGAATTGTGTGCTTTGCAGACTGATATGGGTGGAGAATTTCTATCAGATGAGCTGACCCAATGGCTTAAGCTCAGGGGATAAAGCACAGGATTGCTAATGTGGCTACTCCCCAGGAGAACGGGGTAGCAGAACGCAAAGGGGTCATACTACAGACCATGATGTATTCCATGTTAAAGGATGCTGACCTGCCTGTTTCTTTTTGGGCATAGGCAATCAAGGCTTCCTGTGACTCTCTTAATAGAGTTTGGACCAAAGCCATTGACGATATACTTTATAAGGTGTTGTATGGCAAAAATCCCAGTTTAGATCATCTCAGGATATTTGGCACAAAAGCTTGGGGAAACATCCCACTGAAACAAAGGTGCAAAGGGAGAGCAAGAACTCAGAAACTAACGTTTTTAGATTATCAAATGGGGATGAAATCATATCGTTTTGCTAATTCTAATATATTAAGTTTCAGCAGATCTGTGAACTTCTGTGAAGATGCTAATTGGCTAAGGGTACATGCCAATGAGTTTACTCCCCCAGCTGTGTTACCTTTAACTGAAAGTACTGATAGCACTCCAGAAATTAAACAGGAGGCACTGTCTCCAGCAAGACAAGCTCCGGAGTCTGTGCAAAGTGCTGATCCTAGGGTATCTACTAGGTCAACTAAGGGTATACCTCCTCAGCGTTATGGTGTAAGCCAATCATGTATATATTAAGGTGCCAAGAAGTTATGACGAGGTACTGTCTCTTCCTGTCAAAGCAGAGAAGCGTGCCTGGTTGAAAGCTATGGAGGCAGAATATAACTCCCTGGTGTCTCACAAAGTGTTTTCAGAGGCTGAGTTACCAGTGGGTAAAAAAGCATTGGGGTGCTGCTGGCTATATAAATTAAAAGATAAGCCAGACAGACAGCTGCAGTACAAAGCCTGCTTAGTAGTGAGGGGTTTTTCCCAGATTGAGGGAGATTTTGATTAATCATTCTCGTCAGCCATCAGGATGGAAACAATTAAAGTAGCACTGACCAAAGCTAGCACTGAGGGAATATCATTGAGTCATTTTGACTTCGAAACAGCCTATCTGAATGCTCCTATTAAGGAGGAATTGTATCTGGAGCAGATTTCAGGGTTCAACAGTGGAAGTGCAAACTCAGTGTTAAAGTTTCATAAGGCTTTATACAGTTTAAAGCAAAGTTCCCATGTGTGGGGGGAATGTTTAAGTAAAGCATTAACTGCACTTGGGTTTGAACAAAGTGTAGCAGACCCGTTTGTATAACAGAAAATGTACAGAAAATGGAAGGAGGGTCAGATTACTGAGGGTGAGTACAAGAAGCAGGCTTGAATCTGTAGGGATGGTGTCAGAAAGTCTAAAGCGCAGATAGAGCTGAGGCTTGGGAGGGATGCTAAAAATAACAAGAAAAATTTCTATGCCTATGTTCGGAGCAAATAGGGATGGGGTAAGCTCATTGCTAGGGGAAGACGGTCAAGCCTTAACAAGGGATGAAGACAAAGCAGAATTACTCAACTCTCACTTTGCGTCGCTCTTTAACCGTAAGGCGAGCTGTATACAAACTGAAGAATTCAGGGCATATGAAGGAAGGGGGAACTGTCAGTCCAGAATAAGTAAGGAAATGGTTAGGGAGCATGTAGCTGCCATAAATACTTTCAAATCTCCAGGGCCAGATGGCTTGCATCCCAGGGTGCTAAAAGAAATTGCAGATGTTATTTCAGAGCCTCGGGTTCTAATTTTGGAGATGTCCTGGAGTACTGGTGTTGTGCCAGAAGACTGGAGAAGAGCGAATGTTGTCCTGATCTTCAAGGAAGGAAAAAAGACGGACCCGGGAAATTACAGACCTGTCAGTTTGACATCAATACCTGGGGGAATTCTAGAGCAGATTATTAAGCGCTCTGTCTGTGAGCACCTTGAATGGAATGAGTTAATTGGTTGTAGCCAGCATGGGTTTATCAAGAATAAGTCATGCCAGACCAATCTTATCTCCTTTTTTGACAGAGTTACTAAAATGGTTGACTCTGGCAATGCTGTGGATATAGTGTATCTAGATTTCAGTAAAGCATTTGACAAAGTTTCTCATGATATCCTTGAGGATAAGCTGGTTAACTGTGGGCTGGATGGTGCAACCGTTGGATGGATTCAAGGTTGGTTGAAAAATCATACCCAACGAGTGCTCGTAAATGGCTCTGTGTCTACATGGAGGGAAGTCTTGAGTGGAGTGCCGCAGGGCTCGGTCCTGGGCCCAGTGTTGTTTAATGTTTTTATAAATGACCTGGAGGAAGACATAGAGGGGATGCTATTCAAATTTGCAGATGACACAAAGATGGGTGGAATTGCTAATTCTGAAGAAGACAGAATCAGGATTCAAAATGATCTAGATAGGCTGGAACAGTGGGCTGAGGCAAAAAAAATGAAATTCAATAGAGATAAATGCAAAGTTCTACACCTGGGCACAAAAAATCAAAGGCACAGATATAGAATGGGAGGGACTTGGCTTGACAGCAGCACATGTGAAAGGGATCTAGGTGTTCTGATTGATCACAAGCTCAACATGAGCCTGCAGTGTGATGTGGCTGTGAAGAAAGCTAATGCAGTCTTACGATGCATTAACAGAAGCATTGTGTCCAGATCATGGGAGGTGGTCGTTCCGCTCTATTCTGCTATGGTCAGGCCTCACCTGGAGTACTGTGTCCAGTTTTGGGCACAACACTTTAGGAAGGATGTTGACAAGCTCAAGCGTGTCCAGAAGAGAGCGACCAGAATGGTGAGAGGGTTGGAATCCAAGTCTTATGAGGAAAGGCTGAAACAGTTGGGTATGTTTAGCCTGGGAAAGAGAAGGCTTAGAGGGGATATAACTGCAGTCTTCATGTATTTGAAGGGCTGTCATGTAGAAGATGGAGCAGATCTATTCTCTCTTGTTCTAGATTGCAAGACTAGATCTAGGTGGAAATTACAAGAGAGTCGTTACCGGCTAGATATCAGGAGAAACTTCCTAACTGTAAGAGTGGTTGAGCAGTGGAACAGTCTGCCTCAGGTGGTGGTGGATGCTCCTTCACTGGACGTTTTCAAGCGGAGACTGGACAACCATCTTTTGGGTATGTTGTAGGTATGTAGGTATGTAGAGCTATCTTTTGGCTATGGTCCTGCAGAGTGCAGGGGGTTGGACTAGATGACCTGCAAGGTTCCTTCCAACTCTAACATTCTGTGACTCTATGGGAAAACATGTTTTTTGCTGGTTTTTGTTGATGATATTTGTTGTATTATAGTCAGGAACAGTTAGACTGGTTTGTACAGACAATACACAGTCTCTTTAATATCAAAACCCAAAAGACCAGTACAAAATTATTTGGGTGCTGAAATCTCCAAAAATGCAAATGGTTTTTATGAGCTTAGTCAAAAGCACAAAATCCTACAGCTGTTAGAATGGTACGGAATGACTGAAGCTCATAGTGTGGAAACTCCAATGACCAGCAAGTATTGCAAAGAACCTGATGTAAATGTGTTCCCCAACAAGGAACAGTATCAGTCATTAGTAGGGTCATTATGATATCTAGCGTGTTGCACTTGACCTGATATCTGTATAGCAGTACACTGGCTGAGTGAAAAATGTGCATGTCCTTATCAAAAGGATTGGGTAGCTGCAAAGAGGGTTCTAAGGTATTTAAAAGGAACGTCAAATAACGAGTTAATCTTAACAGCAGATCAAGAGCCAGATCTCATGGTAATTTGTGATGCCAGTTGGGGTGAGAGATCGGATGGGAGGTCTACCACTGGTTATGCTGTATATATGCATGGTGTTCTTGTGTCTTGGAAATCTATAAAGCAGACCCATGTGGCAATGAGTTCATGTGAATCAGAATATTCATCAATCAGTGATTGTGTTATACAATTGGAGTGGTTTTACCAATTGTTAAAGGATCTCAAGGTATCTTGTACATTGCCTCTGAACATAATGTGCAATAGTTCAGCAGCTGGCAACTAGCTGGGAATCAAGGAGTGCACACCAGAAGCAAACACATAAATATATGGTACCAGAATGTACGTGCTGCAATATGTCAGGGTTTTGTTGTATTACAACAAGGTACTTCTGGGGAAAATGTAGCTGATCTATTTACCAAATGTTTGCCCAAAGAACAGTTTCAATTCCTGAGGAATAAGCTAAGCATGACTTGCTGCATCTTGAGAGGCGTGTTGGCATCTGAAGTTTAAATGCCATGCAAGATGACAGCCAGTCCTCTAGATCAGGATGATCTATGTGACAGTTCCACAGTCACATGATGAGCCTATTGCATCAGCCTTTTGAGGGTGGCAGACCTGGAATCAGCGACTATTGCCCCCAGATATTTGACAGACCATGCATGGCTAGAATGTCTACTGCAGAAAAAACCAAACACAAAAACAGACAGGCAATGGTCCATGGACAAATACATTTTATTGGACACTTCAATCAAAAACACACTGGAGACTGACATTAGAACTTCTTTCAGGAGAATTCATCACCAGAGATGTCTGCCTCCATACTTTGGGATGCCATGAAGGCAGTTCTTCAAGGTTCTATGATATCTCTTACATCACACCTATGGAAAAAAAGAGAAGCAATCAGAAGAGAAATGTTAGATTGGATCGCTCTATTGGAATCGCAACACAAGGAATCCATGAGTAAGAAAATCTATGACAAACTTTTAGTGTAGAGAAAGATACTAGAATCACTAGAAACTTCACAAATTCAAAAAAACTTACTCTGTTCAAAGCAACATAATTGGCAAAAATCTCCCAGAAATATGCATATGCTGGCCTGGAGGGTCAAAGAGAAGAAAAAAGCAGCTTTTGTAAGCACACTGAAAACTCCAAGCAGAAAAAATTACACCTCTCCCAGAGCTGTAGCGGAGGGCTTTGCTGACTATTTTGCCAAATTGTATTCCTCTTGAGGACCAGTGAAGGGGGATATTGTGACTTACCTGGACACTCTACCTTCCCTAAAAAGACTCATCTGCTCACACCAGCTTTATGGACAAATCTATAGAATTGAAAGAACTCATGGACATCATCAAGGATTTGAAGTTAAATAAAGCTCCTGGTATAGATGGAATTCCCAAAGAGTTTTACCGAAACTTCCACTCGACTCTGGCACCGCACCTCCAAAAAATTTGCAATGATCCTTTATGTCTAGGAACTATACCACCCTCTTGGTATGATTCATCTATTTCTGTTATCCCTAAGGACAAGAAAGAAACATCGGATCCAGTGTCTTACTGTCCAATTGTTCTGTTAAACAATGACGCTAAGATTTTCACGTCGATATTGGCTAATAGGCTCAAGAAACTTGTTGCAAACTTCATTAACCTGGATCAAACAGGCTTCATCCCGGACAGGCAAATAACGGGTAATATCAGATGGACATTCAACATTATATCCTATGGGAAAACTACTTCTTCTGATTCTGTAATCTTGGCTTTAGACTTTGAAAAAGTCTTTGACTCTTTAGAAATTACATATCTTCTCATGCTTCTGGAAAAAATGGGCTTTGGTCAGAACTTTATCAACATCTTAAGAACACTTTATGCACACCCTAAGTCTAGGGTACACGTGAATGGCTGCAATTCTAATTTCTTCTTCCCATCCAGAGGCACCAGGCAGGGATGCCCTCTCTCACCATTACTCTTTGAGCTTTCAGTGGAATCATTAGCGAATGAACTTTCCTATAATCAAGATTTTGCAGGCATCCGCATCAATGGGCAAGAACATAAATTACCTGCTATTTGAGCTACTCTTTCATGATTTGGAGCATTGTCCAGTCTATGCCTGAACACCACAAAATCGGAAATTTACCCTATCATTCTCTCTAGTACAAACCGGTCTAAATTACTTGAGTCTATGCCATTTCGATGGGTTGAAGTTACCTGGCAACACCTAGGGATCAAATTCCTCTTGATCTACATAACTTATTATCATGCAGCTTTCATAAAACTTTTGCTGAATCTCAAGAAAAGATGCAAAAATGGAACACAAACTCTCTTTGGCGGATCTCATTCAATTAATCAAATCCTTTGTTTTTCCAAGCTTTTTATTCCTTTTCAGAACACTACCGATATTCATACCAGAGAAAGATCTGAACACTTGGCAGAGGGAGATTCACCAGTTTGTCTGGAATTATAAAAAATCTCGTATAGACAGCTGTTCTCTTTCCAAACCTGTGACATTGGGGGGACTCAATCTGCCTTGTTTCTGAACTTATTAGCATGCAGCCCTCCTCTCCAACATCCCTAAAATGTCACAATTATAACCAGAAGCACAATGGGTGCATATGGAGCAATCTTACACCTCGCCATTCACACTACAAGAAATTTTTTGGATTCCGGCACCACACCGACCCTGCAGCCTCCTTGACAATCCTTTCTTATATGCACTGAAAATTTGGGACCACAGACAGAAATGTATAGCTCCTCCAATTTCTCCACTATCAACATTCACATACCAACAATGGTTTTTACTAGGGATGGAACCGAACTCTTTCAAATTATGGACAGACACAGGCATCACTGGACTGCAACATCTAACAAAACATGGAAAGGTTCACAGCAAATCTCACTTTGAAGACCACATTGGTCACATCATTTCATGGCTTCAATACTATCAGATTAAGAGCCTCACGGAAACCATAGCGGCAACAGGTGTATTTAGAAGACTTAAGACAGTATTTGAACTGATCCTGGAGAGTTTTCCGGATTCTACCAAAGGGACTCTTTCTAAGTTATACAAGCTCTCGATAGAACACAATAGCTCCTACACCTTCACTTACCAGAAAGCTTGGGAACAGGATCTTCCCAAGCTTCAGAAGAGCAGTGGTCCTCTTTTGGAACTCTTCAAGGAAAGTCTTTAAGATCTTCAACATCCACCTGCAAACATACAAATTGATTACTCGCTGGTACTACACACCTGACTGTCTACACCAACTTAATCCCAACTACAATCAGCTCTGCTGGAAACACTGCAGGCTCAAAGGAAACTACTTCCACTGCTGGTGGGAGTGCCCACACATTAACATCTTTTGGAAGAGTGTCATAGCAGAAATAAATAAGATCTCCTCTCAAACAGTCCCTCTTAAACCAGAAGTCATCTTACTTCAACTGCAAGAAACATCTCACCCACAATACAGCTTTGATGAACTTACCTTAATCATAGAATCATAGAATGTTAGAGTTGGAAGGGACCTTGCAGGTCATCTAGTCCAACCCCCTGCACTCTGCAGGAGCATAGCCGAAAGATAGCCCTACATACCTACAACATACCCAAAAGATGGTCATCCAGCCCCCACTTGAAAATGTCCAGGGAAGGAGCATCCACCACCTCCTGAGGCAGACTGTTCCACTGCTCAACCGCTCTTACAGTTAGGAAGTTTCTCCAAACCCTCTCACCATCCTGGTTGCCCTCTTCTGGACATGCTTGAGCTTGTCAACATCCTTCCTAAAGTGTTGTGCCCAAAACTGGACACAGTACTCCAGGTGAGGCCTGACCATAGCAGAATAGAGCGGAACGACCACCTCCCATGATCTGGACACAATGCTTCTGTTAATGCATCTTATGATCACATTAGCTTTCTTCACAGCCACATCGCACTGCAGGCTTATGTTGAGCTTGTGATCAACCAGAACACCTAGATCCCTTTCATATGTGCTGCTGTCAAGCCAAGTCCCTCCCATTCTATATCTGTGACTTTGATTTTTTGTGCCCAGGTATAGGACTTTGCACTTATCTCTATTGAAATTCATTTTATTTGCCTCAGCCGACTGTTCCAGCCTATCTAGTTCATTTTGAATCCTGACTCTGTCTTCTTCAGAATTAGCAATTCCACCCATCTTTGTGTCATCTGCAAATTTGAATAGCATCCCCTCTATGTCTTCCTCCAGGTCATTTATAAAAACTTTGAACAACACTGGGCCCAGGACCGAGCGCTGCGGCACTCCACTTGAGACTTCCCTCCACATAGACGCAAAGCCATTTATGAGCACTCGTTGGGTATGATGGGGAACCAACCATGAATCCATCCAAAGGTTGCTCCATCCAGCCCACAGTTAACCAGCTTATCCTCAAGGATATCATGAGAAACTTTGTCAAATGCTTTACTGAAATCTCGATACACTATATCCACAGCATTGCCAGAGTCAACCATTTTAGTAACTCTGTCAAAAAAGGAGATAAGGTTGGTTTGGCATCTTATTCTTGATAAACCCATGCTGGCTTCAACCAATTAGCTAATTCTGTTCACCTTATTCCTATTGGTGTCGGCCTGCTTGGCCATTGCTACGACCTAGAAGTCTGCTTCTCCTCCGACACTGACCATCTGGAGGAACAAAGTTTGGGATCAATTTATTATGTGCAAGATCTCTGACTCGCTTCAAAGACAATGATCTGGCACCACCACAACTTACTCCACATTTGTATGCATGTGGTTTCCGTGGTTGCAATATATGACAGACTCAGATCTTTTCCCTACTAATCCTGTTTACTACTCTTGGCTTTTCTTCTAGTTCTTTACTGAAACAAACACAGAGCTCTTCTATGCCTAAGTTCCAGTTATATTCTAGCACTCACAATTACTTCACCAACAGCAGTAGCACAACAGCGGTAGCAAAACTCACCCCCCCCGGGGTTCTCAGTCCTCCACCAATCACGGACTAGTGGGTGGGGGGGAGGAGTGGTGCTTTTCTTTCAGGAGGCTTACTCCGTCAGGGCACTCCCGTGGGTAGAGATCACAGGCATAGAGTGTGTCGGCGCGAGGCTGGAGGCTGAGGAGAGTTTGGCTATTTGGTTGGTGTACTGACCACCTAATGCGCCAGCCAAGAGTCTGCCATCCCTGCTGGAGGCCGTATCAGGCTGGGCGCTGGAGCACCCTAGGCTGCTTGTCTTGGGTGACTTCAACGTCCATGCTGAGGACGCGACCTCCAGCCAGGCTGTGGATCTAGTGTTGTCCATGGTGGCACTGGGACTCTCCCACTTTGTTTCGGCTCCCACGCACCAGGCCGGACACACGATCTGATCTTTGCGGCGGGAGTGACAGTGGACTAGATCACTGCTTTGGCAGTGCCATGGTTGGACCACCATTCCCTGAAGGCCCATCTGAATGTCCCACCCCGACCCTGTTTAGGTGGCGAGCTGATTTTGGCTCGCCCTTGGAGCCAAATGGACTCGATGCGGCTCCAGATGGCTCTGCAGGATCTGAGGCCCCCTGGCAGCTCATTAGATGAGCTGGTGGAGGACTGGAATGGCCGTCTCTCCTCAGCTATTGACGAGATCGCTACCAGGCGCCCTCTCCATACCCGTGATAGGCGAGCGCCCTGGTATACCCAGGAGCTGCGCTCGCTGAAACGAGAACTGAGACGGCTAGAGAGACAGCACCGTGCTCACGATGAAGTGTCATGAACATCCTATAGGACGTTTATGAGATCCTATGTGATGGCAGTCAGGGCCGCAAAGAAGGATTTCTTTGCAGCCTCGATTGCGTCTGCTGGCTCACGCCCGGCCCAATTATTTAGTGTGATTCGGTCTTTGACAGCTCTGCCTCAGAGCAGGCAAAATGCTAAGGAATTGGATATTGGCTGTGAGGCTTTTGCGAGCTACTTTGCAGATAAAGTCTTGGCACTCCGCTGTGACCTCCCAGCCACGATTGATACAATTAGGGAACTTGAGGCCCCTTGCACGTCTTTGGAGTCAGGTTTAGTATGTTTTGACCCACTCAGTCTGGAGGGAGCTGACAGGTTGTTCGTATCTGTGCGCCCTACCACATGCGACCTTGATCCGTGCCCCTCTTGGCTGGTTAAAGCAGGTCACGAGGGGTTTCGAGGTGCTCTATGGGAGATTGTCAACAAGTCCCTCATTGAGGGACAGTTCCCTGGAGCACTCAAGGAAGCGATGGTCTGCCCTCTCTTGAAAAAACCATCTCTGGATCCGGCCGAATTGGCCAACTATCAGCCGGTTTCCAACTTGCCTTATTTAGGCAAGCTTATTGAGATGGCGGTGGCATCACAGCTTCAGGGCTATCTGGATGAGGCTTCCATCCTCGATCCCTTCCAGTCCGGTTTCCGCCCGGGCCATGGGACAGAGAAGGCACTGGTCGCTCTGACTGATGATCTCCGTAGGCATCTGGATCGAGGCGGCGTGGCGGTACTGGTGTTGTTAGATCTGTCGGCTGCGTTCGATATGGTCAACCACCAGTTGCTGGCCCGCCGCCTCGCTGATCTCCCAATGGCTTACCTCTTTTCTCCAAGGTCAGGGACAGAGGGTGGCGATGGGGGGGGGCAGTGGTCCTGAAGGTACCCCCTTGAGTGTGGTGTGCCCCAGGGAGCTGTACTGTCCCCGATGTTGTTTAACATCTACATGCACCCCTTGCCCAGTGAAAAGTACTGAGACTGACGAGTGATTTCAGCTCTCACATACTTTATTAGATGAAGAACAAGACAACTAAGCCGGCTTGCAGGCCGGCTTTTTATCCCCCGTGAGCCTACACCCCAAACACACACAACACCCGTGATTCGCTATTTACAGTTGATTGGATTACCCCGGGCTCCTCAATTGGAAGAACGCGAGGAGCCTACATTCTATTGTTTCCAGACACGAAGCTCAAGCCTTAGCCTGGCCGCATGGCGGACCGGTCAGAACTGGTTTGAGCACATGGTAGCCCTTCGCCCATGTTTCCCTGTGGATACACCACACCCAGATTGCCCGGAAGTGTGGGCTTGGGTGTCTTCAATATGCTGATGATACCCAGCTCTATCTGATGTTGGACGGCCAGTCAGACTCTGGTCCTGATGACCTTTTGCGAGCGTTGCAAGCTGTGGCTGGCTGGCTCAGACTGAGTCGGCTGAAGTTAAACCTGGCAAAGATGGAGGTCCGAGAGTTGGGGCTCCCTCTCCCGTCCTTCGGTGGGGTACTATTGGTGCCTGTACGGAAGGTTAGGAGTTTGGGTGTGCTCCTGGACTCCTCATTAATGATGGAGGCCCAGGTGGCAGCCACTGCCAAGTCAGCCTTTTACCATCTGCAGCTGGCCCGGCAGTTGGTCCCCTACCTCGACTGCGAAGACCTGGCCACTGTGATCCATGCGACGGTCACCTCGAGGCTGGACTACTGTAACACTCTCTACTTGGGGCTGCCTCGGTCGCAAATCCAGAAGCTGCAGCTAGTGCAGAATGCTGCAGCCAGGCTGTTGATGGGCCTCTCCAGGCAAGACCACATCCGGCCTGTGCTGCAAGCACTGCACTGGCTGCCAATAGCATACCAGATTCGCTTCAAAGTTCTGGTGCTTACCTTTAAAGCCCTGAATGGCCAGGGTCCGACTTATCTAAGGGACCGCCTCTTCCCATATGTACCCCCAAGAGCACTGCGATCAGGGAATAGCCATTGCTTGGAAGTACCAGGCCCTCGAAGTGTGAAGCTTGCCAAAACCAAGGCTAGGGTGTTCTCAGCGGTGGCTCCCACCTGGTGGAATGAGCTCCCAGAGGAGATCCGGGCCCTGCGGGACCTAGTGCAGTTCCGCAGGGCCTGCAAGATGGATCTCTTCTGCCAGGCCTTTGAGGAGGAGCCGCCGCCGCTATCATTCCATCATTGAGAGCCTATCACCCATCTGTCCCATTATCTGGAGAGATGGATGCCACCTGTGAGCTGGGATATACTACTCCTGGTGCCCATGCAATTAAGAAATTCGCCGCCAATGTGGGATATCGTGCATTGTGCATCTTGGTTTTATATGAATTTTACTGTTGTACTGAATTTTACTGTTGTATTGAATTTTTTACTGTATGTAATATTGTTTATTGTTTTAGTTCTGAAACTCGGCTTGGCCACTTGTTAGTCACCCTGAGCTACCGGATAGGGCGGGGTATAAATCTCAAAATAAATAAAAATAGATAAATAAAATAAATTATCAGCATTTCTTACCTTTTTATTGGTTGATATTCAAATGTTGGAATAATTTTTCTCTGATGTATGATGTGTTTGGATGCGATTTGGTCCTTATCTCTTGGTGTTGCTTACTTTCTGCTTCAAATGTTTATTGTTGTGTTTGTTAAAATAAAGCATTTAAAAATCGAAAAAAGAAAAAAGTACCCTTTTTTTGTAATTTTTAGCATCTCTTGCTAGTCTAAGCTCATACTGAGCTTTAGCTTTCCTAACTCTCTCTACAAGCACTGGTTATTTGTTTATATTCATCCTTGGTTATAAGGCCCTCCTTCCACTTTCTAAATGAGTCTTTTTTATTTCTCGAGTTTTTAGAAAGCTGTTTATGGAGCCACCTAGACTTCTTTAGGCTCCTCCCATTTTTCCTCCTCATAGAAATCGTTTGTGATTGTGCCTTCAGTATTTCACTTTTAAGAAACTCCCATCACCCTTGAACTCCTTTCTCCTTAAGTATTTCTGATCATGGGAATTCTACACAGCATAACTAAGTTTGTCAAAATTTACTTTCCTGAAGTCCAACCTATATGTCTGACTACGTACAGCTTTTACCTTCCCCAAGACTGTAAATTCCAAAATTACATGGTCACTACTACCCAGGGTGCTCCCTACTTTCACCTCATCACCAGTTCTTCCCTGTTGGTAAGAATCAAATCCAAGATAGCAAATCCCCTTGTTTCCCTCTCCACTTTCTAGAAAATGAAGTTGCCAGCAAGACAAGTCAGGAAGTTACTGGACCATTCATTTTTAGCAGAACTGGACTTCCAACAGATATCTGGGTAACTGAAATCTCCCATGACCACCACGTCCCGTCTCTTCGAGAACTTTGTAATCTATTCCAGGAATGTCTCATCCAAGTCCTCTGCCTGGCTTGGTGGTCTATAACAGATCCCCACCACAATATCACTATTATTTCTTACTCCTTTTATTTTTACCCAGAGACTCTCAATTGGACTTTTATGCTCAGATGCATGTATCTCCTCACAAGTATATACCTCCTTTGCATATAAGGTGACTCCTCTGCCCTTCCTTATTTGCCTGTCCCTTTTAAATAAATTATACCCCTCAATCCTAATACTCTGATTGTGTCATCCCATAAAGTTGCAGTAATGTCTATTAGGTCATAGTCCCCTTCCTGTATTAGGACTTTAAGTTCCTTCTGTTTGTTTCTCATACTCTGTGCATTAGTGTAGAGACACTGGAATCTGTGTTTTATGCACCCTGAATTTTTCGTTTCTGTACTGACATGTGAGTTAATGTTACCTAGCATATGTGCCACTCCCTGTAAAACTTTTGAGTTCTTATCTCCAGTTATTGGCATCATACTAGGCTTTGCATTTTTGTCTCGCTGCCCCACAGGATTTACTTTAAAGCTCTCCTTATGATAGTTAATTCAAACACCCCCTAGACTAAATAAAGCCAATATATAAAATTCGCACACGCGGGCAAAGCAAGCAGGAAAAAAAAAAGTTAAAAGCTGTTGATTCCCAGCATAGTCCTGCAGCAGGAGACACCACAAGGTCAGAGAAATTATAACATACAAGCAATAAAACAGAACTGATGAGAGGCTGAGAGGAGAAAAGTACTCCCTTATATTCCATCCCAATGACAGGGCTACCTGACAGATACAAGAGGATCTATTGTATGGGATGATCTTTTTACCTACAGAGAAATCAAGAAGCTACACAAGACAGGAATCCTTAACTACCCCAAGAAGTGAATATAGACGGGAAGAAGCAAAGGCAATTTTTTCCACATACAAAGAGAACAGGCTCAGAATTATGACTGTAATGGAAAAAAGAGCACAGAAAAAAAAGAATAAAATATTATAACTAGAGTGACATAAGATGTTTTGGTCTATGGGTAACTGACTAAAATTAGTTATAGCAGAAATTGATTTAACAGCACAACAGTAAAGATTATGAATGTCAACTAAAATATGAAGTAAATGTGTGATATTAAAATATGAGTAAAAACAAAAAATATAGAAATAAAAGCATAGATAATTTGTGTATAGTAATAAATACGTAACTTACAGCTGTAACCCATTAAGAAAATTTTATCGGATTTGGATTTTAATGAAGATATCAGTATGTTAGGAGAATGTTCCTATTTACATTATGTTTCTTGTAGAGTAATATAGGGAACTCTGATTTTGGTGTAACTGATTCAAATGAACTTTAGCTGAAACTGAACTGGATCTTATATAAGAGTTTAACATGAAGTTAGAATGGAAACTGGTAATACTTTATTCCTGTTTTTATTTACTTACTGTTTTTTCCCTTAAAGATGCCAAGTAAAAAGATGGTTAACATGTCTCTTTTTGAATCATATGTAGTAGAAATATATAAGCTTAATATGACTTTAAATTATATATAATAGAAATGCTAGTAGTTTATTTAGATTTGTGTTAGACTAAAGAAATAAGAAGCCTTTAATATATAGTGTTGCTAAGATGGAAGTTTCTGATATGGTAAAATATTAGCATTGTTATGTATGAGAAATTTGATTAGATACTATGACATTGTGAGGGGGCGTGGCGTCAGATTGCTCTTCAATGGACGCCTAAACTCGGCACTCTGCAGCTGATCTTCCCCCTTGCCTCTAAAATGCTGCAAAAATAAACAAACCTCCCTTCAAACAGTTGCAGAACACTTGGTAAGCTTTGAAGGAGTGGGTGGCTAGTTTTTTAAATAAATAAACCATCGGAGGTAGCCAGAATTCACATGCTGAAGGATGCGGCCGACCAAAACCAAAATGGTGGCAGACAGCAAAAATTGACAACAGGACCAGCAGGAAGAACCAGTAACCCTTAAAATGCTCCAAGCCACGCTTAAAACATCATTGCAGGAATTTGAGCAATCAGTGCTAGAAAAATTTACAACCAAAGTAG
Organism: Gekko gecko; assembly: GCA_029375565.1. Taxonomy (NCBI): domain Eukaryota; kingdom Metazoa; phylum Chordata; class Lepidosauria; order Squamata; family Gekkonidae; genus Gekko; species Gekko gecko. Next base: position 206,458,940 of record JAPDNY010000005.1, on the reverse strand, counting down.
AAGACTCCTTACTATCAGTGACTGAGCAGCTGAATCAGCTTGCTGTGACCCTAGAGACTACTAAAGCCTCTGCTGAGATTGCTATTACTCTGGGTCACACTCTTCAAACTGAGAATCAAACTATGCAACAAGAGCAGCAACTTTTAAAGGACAGAATCTTAATATTGGAAGCTGAAACTAGGAAACACCATCTTAAACTCAGAGGCTTTAAGGAATGTGCTGAGGAAGACCCTTCTCTATTTAGCAACATTAAAGACTGGATAACATCTATCCTACAACTGCAAGAAGATAAATTGCCTTCAGTCCTGAAGATGTATAGACTTGGCACACCAATAAAACAAAATCACCGTTACCCAAGAGACATTCTAATAGAATCTGCAGACATCAGAGAAAAAATTGCTGTTTTAAACACAGCAAGAGAAAATGGCTTTATTAAATATCAGGAGGGAAAATCACTATTTTTCCAGATCTTCCTCCAGAAGCTTTAAAGATTCAACAACAGATTGAGAGAGACCACAGCCAGACTCCATGAACAGAAAATAAAGTACAGATGGATAATGCTGGGAAAAATCAGAGTGGCACATTAAGATCGTTTCCTTTTTGCTCAGGATGAGGCCAGCAGAAGGCTGCTTCTTAGCATGCTGCAGTTGGACACTCCAATGGACATGTCCAGACAAACAAGCAAGAGGAAGCTAGAATTTGAACTTTCTCCTTTGAAGGCTACCAAGATACTGATCCTGAATGTGACATCCAAGTAACTTACAGATGTGTATCTAAAACTTTAATGTTACTTATAAGCTTTAAGTAATGACAATTATATTAAAAGTAGGGGAGGGAAGAAAATACTAAACACATGAAAAGAGGGAGGGGAAGGTCAACAAAAGGAGAGCTACTAAGAGTTGAAGCTCCAAAATAGTTGTTTAAGTTGCAGTAGAAGTAGGTAGAACTCTATACTTGAGTTCCTTGTTTAGTTAGATTAAGGAAAGTTAAAGTTAAGAATAAGTACAGTAGTTAGTTAGAGATAGTTTTATATGTAGATACAATTTGCATTTAGGGTATAAGTGTGATTACAGGTGTATTACATCTCTGTGAATTTAACATTTATTAAGTCTACTTGGAATTTATAATTAAGAGATAATGATGCAAAAACTTAAAGTTATGTCTTGGAACATGCGGGGGTTGAATAATTGTATAAAACAGAAATGAATTTCAGCACAAATACTGATAAAACCAGACATTCTCATATTACAAGAGACACATCTGAAAAATAGCTCTAACCAAATTATCAAATCAGTATGGTATAAAGAACAATATTTGTCAATGGGGTCTTCTAAAGCAAGGGGCACAGCAATTATCTTAGCAAAAACAGTACAATTCAAAATAACAGGTCAGTTAATAGAACCTTAGGGAGGTACAACTTTATCAAGGGGCATGTAAATGGCAAAATGGTAAGTATTGGTTCAGTGTATGCGCCGAACACAGAACAAATACCATTTATTAAACACATTTTAGAGCTTTTGAAAGATTTCTAGGAAGGAGAAATAATACTTGGCGATGACTGGAACTCTATAATGAATGTACAACTAGACAAATCAAAATCAAAAAGGTCAAACAGGAACAGGAACAACATTTTTGAGTTACAATCTTTATTTAGAAGCTATGGGTTATGCGATATATGGAGGGATCTTCTTTGTGGTCTCTGTACATGACACCTATGGGATCTAGTGCGCAGATCTGATCGGTGTTGTACAAAGCTCACAACAGGATTTTCATGCCTCCATCCTGAGGCTGCGTGGGAACCCCAACTGCACATGCCCAAGGGGGTGGAGCATGGACATCTTGCCAGTTCTCTTCTGACCACCGCACTGTTAACAGCTTTTTTCGTCGGTTGGTGATTGTTTGTTTCTCCTCACTTTGGGAATTCTTGTTTTGCTTCAAACGGAATATTTTTTTGTACATTATTTGACTTTCGTCAAGAACTTTTAAGGAGGTAGCTGTACACTTGAGGGAGCATTCTACCAGATCGATGGCAACCTCCACAGCTTTTCTGAAGGGTGCATCGCTATCCTCTATCTGTCGAGCTGCCACATGGTCCGCACCTACCACGTTCATCAAACATTATGCACTAGATGTTCGTGTGCAACATAAGGATCTTCGTCGTGGTCTCTGTGCAGTCCCACACATGGGTTGGGCGCCTGCGCACGACCTCATTCAGAGAAACTTCTAGAGCTTTACCTCAGAAGAGCTTTTGATGGGCTCTCTTCCCGCCCTGGGGAGGAGACATGCACTGTGCATGCCCAGAGCAGGAGAGAGAGCTGCCTCCCACTCAGTTCTTCTTCGACCGCCTTCGCATTCACACCTCATTGTTGTTGTTCCTCCATATCGTTACCTCAGCTGAGTATATCTCCACTTCTTGTATTTCGCTTTGTCTTCCTTCTTCCTTTCTTGTCTTCTTCTATCTTATAAAACAAAACAAAAACAACAAAAAAAGATTTTCTCTTTTTCTCTTTTCTTCCCCCCCCCTTTCTTTGGAGGGTGGGTGGGGGCTTTGTATGGGAAAAACTAGGTTTTTCAAAGTGTGTCATCGTTGCCCTGCCAAGATTCCTTCTAATGACAGTCACGACTTTTGTTTAATTTGTTTGGGAGAGGCCCATAGAGTCGATACTTGTCCTCACTGTGTGAGTTTTACTCGGCAGGCTCGATGTAATCGGGAGGTTAGGCTTAGAGCTCTCCTTTTAGAATCGGCTTTACGCCCTACAATGTCCTCAGCGGCTTCCCATGCCTCTGCGGCTAAAAAATCGGACACTTCCTCAAAGGCATCGAAACAGAAACCTAAGCGGGCTGAAGATAAGACCCCTTCGAAATCGAAGGTCCCTCCATCTGCTTCGGTCTCAAGGGTGGAGCCTGTCGTCGTTACCGGATTATTGACGTCGATGCCTGTTTTGGCCTCTACCTCTCAAAGGTCTGCGGTGCTCCTGACAACCCCACAGCATACGCACTCGTCACCTTCGGGTTTGATCCCTCTGGGCCAGTCAACGAGGTCGCCTCCACCGTTGTCCCCTTGTCGACGTTCCCAATCTCCGTTGAGGCGTTCCGATACCCTGGTCCACACTTTGGACGAGGGGCCTGTTTTGGTACACTGCCACTCACGGTCCCGATCCTGATATGACCGGAGAAGACTGATCCATCGGCAGTCTCCATCGTCGTCCGGTTCTCCTTCTGATGACCAATCTTGGTCTTTCAATGAACATCGAGAACACCCGGATGCGGCCTATTATTATTCCAAGTCCCCAACACTGGAGCGGCATCATTATGATAATGTCCATCACTCTGAGCGTATGGATCGGGGCCGTGTCTCTAACTGCCCTTGGCGCTCCACATCGGTGGTCTCAGCCCGTTCGATTCCTCGGGAGCAGCCTTCTGAACACTTGAAGGTTAGGGATGCCCCGAAGATATCTCCATTAGAACCTCGGTACCATCCTTCTGTCGACCACCCAGTTATCGATCTGGTTCAACCACTACGATCCTCCTCCCCAATGTCGATCTCAGACCGGTCAGATTCGGGGGAGCTTGACCCTGAGGTCACTCAAATCGAGGATGAGCCTCGGCGCTCTGGGTCTATATCGCCCACTGAGGGTCCTAAGGCGTATTTGGAGCTCGTCACTCGGATGGCAACTGCCCTTCAAGTCCAGGGCTCTATAGAATCCCCAGCTGTGACCGACGTGGTTCACAGACTGGTTCAAGCCGACCTTCCTCCTCCTACCATCCTGCCCTTGCTTCCGGTCCACCTTTCGATCTTGAAGGAATCTTGGGAGCACCCGGCATCGATCCCCCCGGTCTCAAGGCACTATGACGGGCTGTACAAGATCCAGCAAAATCCCGGCAAGTTCCTCCTTTGTCAACCGCTGCCGAATTCAATAGTCGTCCATTCATCGTCGAGATCTAAGCAGCCTGTGCACCAGTCTGCACCTCCCGACCGTGAGGGTCGCAAGCTGGACCTTCTGGCCAAGAAGATGTATTCTCTGGCCTCTATGAATCTCCACATTGATACTTACCTCTCCTATCTGTCGGCGTACGCCTTCAACGTCGCAAATGCTGTTCATCCTATCTTGGATTTTGTCCCAGAGGAGCATCGCACCACTCTCTCGGGTGCCTTGTCGGAAGTTTGTGCCATATCGAAACAGCAGATCAGTTCGGTCCATCATGCTGTTAACTGTTCCTCCAAGCTTCTGGTCTCTTCCGTCGCTCTCCGGTGTCATGCTTGGCTGCGGGGCACCTCCTTACAACCTGACGTCAAGTTCCGTATAGAGGATCTTCTGTTTGATGGTGATGGCCTCTTCCACTCTACCACCGACGAGGTTTTGAAAGCTGTCGATGACAGTCGGAAGCAGGCTCGAAATCTCGGAGTCTCTGCTGCTTCTTACCAACCTCGGAACCGTCCTTGGAAGCCTCTTGCCTCCAGACGATACCCGTCTCCGGCATCCAATCCCCAATGGAGAGGGAAGTCTTATGACTCTCGTCCTCCCTCCAAGCACTGTTCCCAACCTACCAAAAAGCCGCCACAGTCTAAAGTCTGTTTGACTGTCTCCACCACCTGCCTTCTCCGATGTCGTACACTCCTCCCGTCCGGACCCGTCTCTTCCCCTTTCTACCAGCCTGGGAAGAAATTTCCACCGACTCCTGGGTCCTAACCATTCTACGGGTCGGGTACGCCATAGAGTTCGTTTCACCTCCAGTCCTTCCACACTTTGTCGTCACGCCTCCAGACCCTCTTCTCGATCTCGAGGTTTCCACCCTCCTTGCCAAGGGAGCCATCGAGGTCATCCCGGAGGCGCAATGGACTCGCGGCTTCTACTTGAAATATTTCCTGGTTCCCAAGAGAGACAGCGGCTTCCGATTTTGGATCTTCGAGATCTCAACCGTTACATTCGGTATAAAAAATTCCGGATGGTCATTTTGCAGTCGATCCTTCCCCTGATACCACGGGTGGCGTGGCTTGCATCAGTCGACCTCCAAGACGCATACTTCCATGTCACGATCCGTCCCCAGCACCGTCGGTTTCTCCGATTCACCGTTGGAGATGCACACTACCAGTACAGGGTGCTTCCTTTCGGTCTTTCTACTGCCCCACGGGTGTTCATCAAGCTGATGGCTGTGGTGGTGGCCGAGCTTCATCGACGGGGAGTCACTCTTTATCCTTACATTGACGACTGGCTTCTCGTAGCTCCTACGTCAAGTCAGTTGCTCCACGACACTCAGGAGACTCTTTCCTTCCTCCGTGCTCTCGGACTCTGCATCAACGTCGCCAAGTCCTCCCTTCAGCCCTTTCAAGTCCTTCGATTCCTCGGGACTTGTCTCGACACCAACCTCGAAGCGGCTTTCCTCCCGGAGTCGAGGGCTTCTGACATTCGGGTGATGGTGTCCTCCTTTCAGACGTTCCCTCAACAATCCACCTGTTCTGTGATGAGGCTCCTCGGTCACTTTGCCTCCACGGTGTTTGTAGTCCGCCATGCCCGGTTGAGAATGCGGCCGCTTCAGTTGCGGCTTCTTCACACCTTCGATCCTCTACGGAGTCCTTGGCACACGATTTTGTCGATTCCATGGAGCGTCCTCAACTCTCTCCAATGGTGGTCTCAACCCGTCCACCTCCTTTCCGGAATGCCCTTTCGACCTCCTCCTCCTGACCTGTTGTTGATCACAGACTCTTCCCTCTGGTGTTGGGGAGCCCAGTACGAAACGCTCGCTGCTCAGGGGGCTTGGTCTGCTTGAGATGCAACTTGTCACATAAATTACCTGGAGTTGCGAGCAATTTATCTAGCCCTTTGGTCATTTCTTCTGACCCTTCGGGGCCGTGTTGTCCAAGTGGCTTCCGACAGCACCACCGCTGTTTATTACGTCAACAAACAGGGTGGTACTGCCTCTGTTCGTCTCTGCAACTTGGCGATTGACCTCTGGTCATGGTGCCTCGGTCACTCCATCACGCTCTCGGCGATACACATTCCCAGAGATCGAAATGTCGATGCAGACCGGTTGAGTCGCTCCACCTCGTCAGACAACGAATGGTCCATTCCCCTCCAGTATCTTCGACCTCTATTTCTAGAGTTCGGTCACCCATCTGTCGACGGCTTCACGACCGCTGACAATGCTCGATGTCGGCTCTTTTTCAGCAGGGGTCCCCCGTCTGCTCGGGGATGCCTTCCTTCACAAGTGGACCAGAGCCTTGTTTTACTTTTTTCCTCCATTCCCTCTCATCTCCTGGGTCATTCAGAAGATCCGCGCAGATGGCACCTCCTGCATACTAGTCACTCTGTGGTGGCCGCGCCAGGTTTGGTTTCCTCACCTGCTCTAACTCTCCCGTCGTTCCTTCCGCCCTCTCCTTGTTGTCCCAGATCTCCTCTCTCAGGCCCAAGGGAGAATCCTCCATCCCAATCCGGGATTTTTCAGATTGACGGCCTGGAAGATCCAACCTTAGACTTCTCGCCTCAAGTTTCTGAAATCCTTCTGAACGCTAGGAAGCCTTCTACTCAATGTTCCTATTGATTCAAGTGGAACAGATTCCAATTCTATGCTTCTGATCACTCCTTCGATCCAGTTCGATCATCTCTCCATGAGATTTTCTCCTACATCGTACACTTAAAGGATACTGGCCTTGCATACTCGTCCTTGCAGGTTCATCTGGCAGCAATCTCCGCCAATCATCCCCTGATACAAGGATCTTCAGTGTTCTCCCATCGTCTCACCAAAACGTTCCTCGAGGGTCTCCTTCGGATGTGCCCTCCTAGGAAACCGTTGGTGCCTTCGTGGAGCTTGTCACTGGTCCTTTCTCAACTCATGTCTAAACTGTTCGAACCTATGGCTACCGCTGACCTCAGGTTAGTTTCATGGAAAACTGCATTTCTTGTTGCCATTACCACTGCACATAGAGTAGGGGAGCTAGCTGCCTTTAGGGCTGATCCCCCCTATACAATTTTTCATAGGGAGAAGGTGGTCCTGAGACCAGATCCTTCCTTCCTCCCTAAAGTCATCTCTGCCTTTCATCTCTCTCAGTCGTCTGTACTGCCTACTTTCTTTCCAAACCCGATTGATGCCTCTCAGAGAGCCTTGCACTGTCTCGATGTGCGCAGAGCGCTCTCTTTCTACCTGCATAGGACACAGCCCATACGTAAATCTCCTTGGCTGTTCCTAGCTTATGGTCCCCTGTCAACCAGTCTCTTCTCAACATCTCTCTAAATGGGTGACTTCCACCATAGCCCTTTGCTATGAGCTGGCACGTCAACCTGTTCCTACCTGTGTCACTGCCCATTCCACACGGGTGGTATCGAAGTCCACCGCTTTCCTGGCGGGTGTCCCGGTGGAAGATGTCTGTGTGGCTGCTGCATGGTCCTTGGCATCGACCTTTGTGACCCACTATGCCCTTGATGTCTGAGCCCGACAGGATGCTGCCTTCGGTCAGACGGTGCTGCGGTCTCTCTTCGCTTGACCCTGCTGCACCCCCAGGTAGGACCCTTGGGTGATTTGTTTTGATGATGATGCTGTGTCTTAACCAGTATTTTTGTGTCTTTTGCAGCTGCCAGCTCCCTCTTCCAACTGGTTCAGCTCTTGTAATCACTCATGTGTGGGACTGCACAGAGACCACAATGAAGATAAACAGGTTGCTTACCTGTAACTGATGATCTTTGAGTGGTCATCTGTGCAGTACCACAATCCCACCCAGCCTTCCCCGCTGCTGGCATCTCCAGATTTCCTTCTTTAGATTGCTTGGCCTTGCCAGTGGCGGTCGAAGGAACTGAGGGGGGGGCGGCTCTCTCTCTCGCTCTGGGCATGCGCAGTGCATGTCTCCTCCCCAGGGCAGGAAGAGAGCCCGCCAAAAGCTCTATAAGTTTCTCCGAACGAGGTTGTGTGCAGGCGCCCAACCCATGTGTGGTACTGCACAGATGACCACTCGAAGATCATAAGTACAGGTAAGCAACCTGTTTTTGCTCTGGGTTGTTTGGTCCTGTCCTCTGTAGTGCACTGAGCCTGACAGTGCCCACCTCCAGGTGAGCCACTGCTTTTCAATCTCCCATAGGTGTGATGCACAGAAGAAGATGAACCGGTTGCTTACCTGTAACTAATGATCTTTGAGTGGTCATCCGTGCAGTCACACTGCCTGCCCATCCTTCCCCACTGCTGTCATCCTCTGTTGTTCATCTACATAGCTTTGGTTGATGATGGTCAGAAGAAACTGGTGGGATGTCTGTGCCCTTGGGCATGCGCAGTTGGGGTTCCCGCACAGCTTCAGGGTTGAGGCGTGAAAATCCCATTGTGAGCTTTGTACAACACTGATCAGATCAGCACAGGCGCACTAGATCCCATAGGTGTGACTATACAGATGACCACTCAAAGATCATCAGTTACAGGTAAGCAACCTGTTTTTATGAATCCTCAGGAAAGGGATTACTCCTTTTACTCCTCTAGATTTGAGATGTACACCCGCATTGATTTTATAGTTATTTCACATGCTTTAATTAACAAAGTAGAAACTGCTGGTATTGGCATTAAAATATGGTCCAACAATCATCCTACGAATTGCATTATAAAATGGTCAAAAAAAGAAAACCATGACAAAAAATGGGTTTTGGATAAATCTATTTTATTAAATTCAGAATTGAGGGCGAAACTAGCTCAAAACATAAAAAATTATTGGTCTGAAAATAATCCAGCCGATACATCACACCAAGTTACATGGGATGCAATAAAAGCAGTACTGAGGGGACAATTTATTTCACTCACTTCATACCTAAAAAAAAGGAAAAAAACAAACATATTAGTAAACTACAGGAGAACATTAAGAGACTTGAACTATTGCACAAACAGAAACTTTGCAACCAGAATTTGTACTTGCCTTGAAAGATGGAAGGATACTGATGGTGACTATCCAGAGGCAAAATAAACAGGTGTTGATTGTAAACATTTATGCACTGAATCAAAATCAGGAAAAGTTCTACCAAAAACTTTTGAACAATGAAATTAAGAATTATAGACCGATTTCCCTATTAAATGTCAATTATAAGATCTTCGCTTCTATAATGGCGGAAAGATTAAAACGTATTTTAGTAAAGGTGATACATAGAGACCAATCTGGATTTTTACCTAAAAGACAAATAAAACACAATGTGAGAAAAATATTGGATGTATTGGAGTACTATGAGACTCATCCAGAAAAGGAGATGGCGTTGATATTTATAGATGCAGAAAAAGCATTTGATAATTTAAACTGGATGTTTATAACAGAGGCATTGCAGAAGATAGAAGTGGGGGAAGAATTTATCCGAATAGTTCAAGCAATATATTAAAGGCAAAGAGCAGCAGCTATGGTTAATGGAGAATACACAAGTCAATTTCAGATACAGAAAGGCACTAGGCAAGGATGTCCTTTGTCGCCTTTACTATATATTTTTCTTTTGTAGGTATTAACAGAAGAAATAAGGCAGAACTTAAAGGTGAAGGGATTAAAAATACAAGAGGAAGAGTATAAATTATTGGCTTATGCAGATAACAACATAAGAACATAAGAGAAGTCAATGTTGAATCAGGCCAATGGCCCATCTAGTCCAACACTCTGTCACACAGAGGCCAAAATATACCAGGTGCCTCAGGAGGTCCAGCAGTGGGGCCAGGACACTAGAAGCCCTCCCACTGCTGCCCCCTCCAGCACCAAGAATAGAGTGCATCACCTGCCCCAGACTGAGAATTCCCATCTATCCCCTGTGGCTAATAGCCACTGATGGACTTCTGCTCCATATGTTTATCTAATTCCCTCTTGAAACTGTCCATGCTTGTAGCTGCCACCACCTCCTGTGGCAGTGAATTCCATATGTTAATAACTCTTTGGGTTAAGAAGTATTTCCTTTTATCTGTTCTAACTCGACTGCTCAGCAATTTCATGGAGTGCCCACGAGTTCTTGTATTGTGAGAAAGGGAGAAAAGTACTTCTTTCTCAACCTGCTCTATCCCATGCATAATCTTATAAACCTCAATCATGTCACCCCTCAGCCGTCGTTTCTCCAAGCTAAAGAGCCCCAAGCATTTTAACTTTTCTTCATAGGGAAGGTGTTCCAACGCTTTTATCATTCTAGTTGCCCTTCTCTGCACTTTTTCCAATGCTATAATATCCTTTTTGAGTTGTGGTGACCAGAACTGTACACAGTATTCCAAATGAGGTTGCACCAATGATTTATACAGGGGCATTATGATACTGGCTGATTTGTTATCAATTCCCTTCCTAATAATCCCCAGCATAGCGTTGGCCTTCTTTATTGCAGCTACACATTGTCTAGACATTTTCATCGAGTTATCCACTACGACTCCAAGATCTCTCTCTTGGTCCCATCTCTGCCAGTTCAGACCCCATCAACGTGTATTTATATTTAGGATTTTTAGCTCCAATGTGCATCACTTTGCACTTGGCCACATTGAACCCCATTTGCCACGTTGACACCCACTCACCCATCCTTGACAGATCCCTTTGGAGTGCCTCACATTCCTCCCTGGTTTTCACAACCCAGAACAACTTCGTGTCATCTGCAAATTTAGCCACTTCACTGCTTACTCCCAATTCCAAATCATTAATAAAAAAGTTAAAAAGCATCGGACCGAGTACTGATCCCTGTGGTACCCCACTGCTTACCACCCTCCACTGAGAAAGTTTCCCATTTATACTCACTCTCTGTTTCCTATTTATAAGCCAGTTTTTGATCCACAAGAGGCCTTGTCCTTTTATCCAATGACTATTGAGCTTACTTAGGAGCCTTTGATGAGGAACTGTATCAAAAACTTTCCGGAAGTCAAGGTAAATAATATCTATTGGATCCCCCTTGTCCACATGTTGGTTCACTCCCTCAAAAAACACTAACAGGTTAGTGAGACAAGATCTTCCCTTACAGAACCCATGCTGAGTCTGCCTCAATAGTTTTTGTTCATCAATGTGCCTACTAATTCTTTCCTTAATAACAGTTTCCACTAACTTACCCGGTATCGATGTCAGACTGACTGGCCTGTAATTTCCCAGATCTCCCCTGGAGCCCTTTTTAAAGATGGGAGTGACATTAGCTACCTTCCAGTCCTCAGGAATGGAGGCAGATTTTAAAGAAAGATTACATATTTTTGTCAGGAGATCCACAAGTTCACATTTGAGTTCTTTCAGAACTCTCGGATGAATGCCATCCGGGCCTGATGATTTATTAGTTTTTAAATTGTCCATCAGTCGTAGGACTTCCTCTCTTGTCACCGCAATCTGATTCAGGTCTTTCAAACCCCCTCCCGAAATCGGTGCTTCTGGAGTGGGCAAGCACTTCTCCTCTTCCACAGTGAAGACAGAGGCAAAAAATGCATTCAGCTTCTCAGCCATTTCCCTATCATCCTTCACTACTCCTTTTACCCCTTGGTCATCCAAGGGCCCCTCTGCCTCCCTGGCTGGCTTCCTACTTCTAATGTATTTGAAGAAAGTTTTATTGTTGGCCTTTATGTTTTTTGCGATATGCTCCTCATATTCCCTTTTTTCTTGCCTGATCACAGACTTGCATTTTATTTGCCATAGTCTGTGTTCCTTTTTATCAACCTCACTAAGACTAGCTTTCCACCGCTTAAAGGAATCCTTCTTACCTTTTACAGCTTCCATTACTTTATTTGTTAACCATGCAGGTTTTTTTCTATACCTCTTTGTGCCTTTCCTAACCTGCGGTATATATTTTTTCTGAGCTTCTAGGACTGTATTTTTGAATAGTCTCCAAGCTTCCCCAATGGTTTTGACCTTCTCCACTCTTCCTTTCAACTTCTTCCTCACATGTCCCCTCATACCAGAGAAGTTACCCCTTTTAAAGTTAAAAGTGGTTGCGTCAGTCTTTTTGGGCAACTCCCTATCTGTACAAATGTTAAACTCAGTGACATTGTGGTCACTGTTCCCAAGTGGAGCAAATCACTTTTACATCTCTCACCAGGTCTTGGGTGTTATTTAGGACCAAATCCAGGATCGCCTCTCCCCTGGTAGGATCTGTGACTATCTGTTTCATAGCACAGTCATTGAGAGTGTCTAAAAACTCAATCTCTTTTTCCCGACTAGAACTCATATTGACCCAATCTATGTTGGTAGTTAAATTCACCTACTATGACACAGTTATTTCGTCTAGCCGCTATCTTTAATTCATTCATCATTTTATAATCCTCCTCTATCTTTTGATCTGGTGGGCAATAGCAAACTCCCACTGTTAAGCTTCCTTTTGGATCCACTATTTCAACCCATAGCATTTCCAGAAGCGAATCCAGTTCTCTTACCCTCTCAATCTTACTGGACGGTATACCCTCTCTGACATACAGAGCCACCCCACCTCCAACCCTTCCCCCCCATCCTTCTGATATAATTTATAACCAGGAATCACCGTATCCCACTGATTTTCCTCATCCCACCAAGTTTCTGAAATACCCACAATGTCTATTTCCCCCCCCAACACCAAGCATTCCAACTCCCCGATTTTACCTCGGAGACTTCTAGCATTTGTGTATAAACACTTATAGTTTCCCATGTTTGTTAAGCCCACAGCCTTCCTCTTGCTGCCTCGAGACCTTGCCAGACAGTTCCTATCATTAGCCACAGTCTCAGTGGACAATTGTAATCCATTTCCTTGTACAAAAGTAATAGCTACCCCTTCATCTCTTTGAGATGAGCCATCCCGAACCAGAGACTTTTCATCTCCTGTCGGCTTTCCCCCAGTATGCAGTTTAAAAACTGCTCTGCCACCTTTTTGATTTTGAGCGCCAGCAGTCTGGTTCCTTCTCGTGACAAGTGGAGACCGTCCCTTTTGTACAGCTCCCTCTTGTCCCAAAAAGCATCCCAGTGCCTAACAAACTTGAACCCTTCCCCCCCTACACCACCGTCTCATCCACGCATTGAGACTCCTGATCTGTGCCTGTCCCTCCGGCCCTGCGCGTGGAACAGGTGGCACTTCCGAGAAGGCTACCTTGGAGGTCCTGGCCTTGAGTTTCCTGCCCAGCAGCCTAAATTTCTCCTCCAGGACCTCACGACTGCATTTCCCCACATCATTGGTGCCGACGTGCACCATGACCACTGGCTCCTCCCCAGCACTATCTACCAGCCTATCTAAAACACGCGTAATGTCTGCTACCTTCGCACCAGGCAGGCAAGTCACCATACGGTCAGTACGCGGGTTCGCCACCCAGCTGTCTACCTGCCTAAGGATCGAATCACCAACTACCAAGAGCCCCCCTCCCACCCTTCCCAGGGACGGTTCCTTGGTACGAAAGGATACCCGTTCACCAGCTGAAGAAGAGGTCCCTTCTGAGGGCACATTCCCCTTATCCTCAGCATGGTGCCCCGTTTCCCCTTGACCCTCATGCTCCCTGGCAGCAGCCAGGCTACCAGATCCAGAGTGGGACATACCTAACAAGTCCCCGAGAGTCTTCCCCGTGCACCTAACTGACTGTCTCTGCTTCTCCAGGTCAGCCACCTTGGCCTCAAGGGAGCAAACTCGCTCCCTGAGAACCAGGAGCTCCTTTCACCGAGCACACACCCAAGACTTCTGACCAGTGGCCAGATAGTCATACATGTGACACTCCAAGCAAAACACTGGATAGCCCCCAACCCCCTGCTGGCATTCTGGCTTCATAATTGTTTTTAAACAAATACTTGTATATAACCCCCCTTTTAAAACCCTTTGTATTTATATGGTTCCTGTTGTAGGAGTCTACTTACCTTACTGGGAACCCAAGGAGCCAAGGTCCCTGTCTTTCTGGCTCTTCCTGTGCTTCTTACAGAGCCCCTAGGCTAAGAGCCACTGGCAAAGAGCCACAGGCAAAGAGCCTCACCCTTTTGCTCTCACCCTTCGGCTCGTGCCTCTTGCAAGCTTCCTGCCTTAAATAGAAGTGCCCCCCAGGAGAGGGTGTGACCAGCAGCTACTCAAATTCACCCAAGGCACTTAATGACAGGCAAACAATGACCCTTTCACACCCCAACTCCAGCAGCCAGGAGTTTGCTATTCAGTTTCACCCAGGGACTTAATTACAGGCAAACAATGACCTTTCACACCCCAACTCCAGCAGCCAAGAGTCTCTTACAACTCACCCACACACTCCCAAATACAGTCCCCCACACAGTACCTTCTCAGCTAAAGCACCTCAGCTGAAAGTAAATAAATAAAAATACCACTCACCCCTCTGGCAGCTCAAAACACCTTGCTCCTTCTCAGAGCTCAGCTGGGTCAGCTCTGCTTCTGGCAAGCTTCCTGCCTTAAATAGAAGTGCCCCCCAGGAGAGGGTGTGGCCAGCAGCTACTCAAATTCACCCAAGGCACTTAATGACAGGCAAACAATGACCCTTTCACACCCCAACTCCAGCAGCCAGGAGTCTGCTATTCAGTTTCACCCAGGCACTTAATTACAGGCAAACAATGACCTTTCACACCCCAACTCCAGCAGCCAAGAGTCTCTTACAACTCACCCACACACTACCAAATACAGTCCCCACACAGTACCTTCTCAGCTAAAGCACCTCAGCTGAAAGTAAATAAATAAAAATACCACTCACCCCTCTGGCAGCTCAAAACACCTTGCTCCTTCTCAGAGCTCAGCTGGGTCAGCCTAGATGACCTTGTATTTATATTGGAGGAGCCTAGGTCTTCAATTTTGGAACTGAATTCAATTTTAAGAGATTATGGGCAGGTAGCAGGATTGAGAGTCAACTTGCACAAAACTAAAATATTAACAAAGAACAGAACAGAAAGAAAGTTTACAGGCAGAATCGGGCTACCAACTCTGCACTAAGGTAAAATATCTAGGAATAAAACTAACAGATGCAGCTTATTACAAGAAGATAATTATAAGGAATTGTTATTCATTCATTTATTACAGGTCTATGTGACTGAAGTCATGACCCAAGAGAATAGAAAAAGAGACTAAAACAGATACAGAAAATATGACAGAGAACATAGTCACAATCATATACATAGATAAAACCCAGGCCGAAGCCCAGAAGTTAATATATATATAATAACCTAGCTACACTTGGGGCGGAGCCAATAACTAAAATCATCCAAGGGTTGAAAGACGATATAGGTGTTATCAGAGTTGATGAAGATTTCAATGTTTCTTGAGAGCAGCAATCTTTGCCAAGAACCATGCCACGTTGGCTGTTGTCGATCCATCAGCATTTGAGTCCGATAACAATACTGAGAGCACCCAGGATTGCAAGGGAAGATTCATCTTCGTGAGAATAGGAATAATATATGTCCCTCTATCTTGAGTCCAGAGGGAACAGCGAAACATCAGATGGTCTAGGGTTTCAATTTCACCAGAGTTGCAAAGGCGTTCTGAATAGGGTAAGCCTCCAAATCTGCCCAGTGTTACCATCGTTGGGAATGCATTTAGTCAGGCCAACAGGAAGGTGTGACGGTGAGATGGAATTGGTAGCATTGAATGAAAATCAGAAAGTCTCTCTGGTGGGGCAACGCCAGGGCCAAAGGGGAACAGGTGCATCTGGCCCTGGCCACGGTACTGGCCCAATCCAACTGCTTGAGTTTCTTCAGAGTTTCATCAAGCTGGGAGGGCATGAGCTCTTCAGTAGGTGAGGAAATCGAAACTCCCAGTGCCCTGAGTTTACCAGCAAGAAGAGACAACCAGGGGTTAGAAGTTGTGTCCTTTCAGATGAAATGAAGAAAGCCAGCCTGGGGGCGATGGTTAGGGTTGGAAAACTTGAATCTCAGCTTGAGTGCCCTTCTCCAAGCACATGCTTCAAGCGAAGATTGAATCAGTTCCATCCGAAGGACAGTCCCAGCAACACATCGTGGAGTTCTGGTAATTCTCCTAAGGAAGGAGTTTAACTGGGAATCCAATTTCTCATCCATGCCAGCGATCCAAATTTCTGCATCATATAGAATTTGGGAGACCACCTTCGCATTGTACACCTCGATGGCAGGAGGAATCCGCTTAGCCCCCTTAGTGCGGAAAAACCTCTCAACCAATGCCGTGGCGAATCTGGATGACTTTTTAATGTGTGTCAAATGCACAGACCAGGATAAATTGTAGCTGAAAACAATACCAAGGTAGCGGAAAGACGAAACCCATTCTAGTGGACCATCCCCAACTTTAAAATGATGAGAAACTCTTCTTCTAGTAGCAGAAAAGCGGAGGACCTTGGACTTTGCATAATTCACAGTGAGCTCTTCTTGTTTACAATAATCCAGGAAAGCATTAACAATAGACCTCAGTCCAACTTCAGATGTTGCCAACAAAACAGCATCGTCAGCATAAAGTAAAAGAGGTATAGGGAGACCGGCTAGATACAGGGAATGTCTGGCTCTCTTTTTGAGAAACGGCACCAAATCATTGATGTAGATGTTGAATAGAGAGGGGGCCAGTAAACATCCCTGTCTAACTCCCTTCTGCACCAGAAATGAGTCCGTCCTGATTCCTGAAGAATCCACCCGAACTGAGGCGGATGTATTAGAATAGAGGGCCATAATCAGTCCCAGTAATCTACGGTCAATATTGGTGTTCATTAATTTCTCCCACAGTCTACGATGAGAGATAGAATCAAAGGCAGCCCTCAAATCCATGAAGGCCGCGTAGAGACAACCTCTTGGACGCGAAGAATACTTAGCAGCGAGATGGAGAAGCGTCAGACAATGGTCTGTAGTAGCAACACCTTGTCGGAAACCACACTGTTCAGGAAAAAGAAAACTCTCTTCATCAAGCCAGTTCTGGAGTCTCTCCTGCAAGAGTGCAGAATAGATCTTCCCAGGGATGGCAATAAGGCTAATCAGTCTGTAATTCCCCGGATCGTTGGCGTCCCCTCCTTTATGAATTGGTACAACAGTAGCTGTCTTCCAAATACCGGGGATATTAGCTGATTGGTTAATATCTGAAAACAGGTGGGCCAAACGATGAGCCCACCATTCCGGATTAACCAAAAATAATTCTAGGGGAATAAAGTCCAGGCCCACCACTTTGCCACATTTCATCTGGTTAAGATGTTCCAGTATCGACTCTGGAGAAACCCGCTCCCAGTCCAAGGCAGAAATCAGAACCTCGTTGATTTCCTTTTCATCGACAGGGCATTCTGAAGATTGATATAAAACTGCAAAATGCGCCCTCCATCTATCTGGGGAGATTGTCGCCACAGAATTGGGTTGGTGCCCTGGTCTGACAAGCCTCCAAAAGGCCTTCACATCTTTGGTCTCCAGTATGGTAGCAAGAGATTCCCAATCCTGGGTGGCCAAGGCTTCCTTTTTCTTTCAGATTAAATCCTTAAAGGCTTTTTTAAGAGAGAAAAATCCTATCAAGTCCTCCGGTCTTCTGGTACACCTGTAACGCCGTAATTTAACTCGACTGGCCTTCTTGGCCGCCTTGCATTCAGCATCAAACCAGTGATTTGAATAGCTTCCCGGTGTCCTCCACTGGTCCTCTGAAATCCTTTTAACTAGAGAGCAGCTGTCCACAAAAAAATTGAGGAGATCAAGATAGAGTGTAGACTGCAGCTGAAAAGGGTTTATCAAAGAGGGAGGCTTAGGGAGGTTACCAAAGTCCAGGCAGTCTTGGATTTCAACAGTCTGCAAGACATCCACTGGGGGATTCCTACGTGCACATCTGATCCACTGTATAACATCCCCACTAGACTTTGTCACAGCTACCTCACCTTTATTGCTAGTGGGAATGTGTAACGAAAGAGACAGTGGAAGATGATCACCCCCTAAGTAGTCTCCGATAACAAACTCTTGCACCAAGGGGAAAAATTCTTGAGATATCAAAAGAAAGTCATTGACACTAGAACCCCTTTGGGTATAACATGTAAAGTCGCCTGGTATATCCGGAAAAACTACACCATTTAAGAAAACCAGATTCTGCATGAGCGCCATTATGGCTAGCCGTTTGCCAGCTAAATTAACCTTTGAGTCCTTGGAGACAAGATAAAACCAAGGTCACCCATCGTCCAAGTCACCCATCAAGGACAGCAATTGCACATCAGAGGCACCAATCCTGGCATTCAAATCTCCTCCCACAAGCATCACAGGATGATGGACCATGGCTGTACACACTGATCTTTGGGAAGTAGACACTCCAGGGTTAGCCTCAGTGTCGTGTCGGGCCTCACTTGCTGTAGATGGCAAATTTACAGGACCATGTATTTGTGGGTGGATATCCTGGTTGCAAACGATAGGTCTCTCATTCAAAACTTGTACCAAAGTCAAGATGTCATGCATGTACTTGATATTCTGTAAGATTGCCTCTTGCCCCAATAAAGATGACTTCTCTGCAGCCCTGCTATCTTCCACATTCCTGGTGCTAAGAAAAGAGCCACCAGCCTTCCCCGCTTCCAGAGTCTCCTTCCTTTTACCTTGCACCGACTTCATCGCCTGGGATTTCACAGACAAAGACTCTCTGTGATCTAATCCTAAAAAACTTGAGCTGGGCACCGTGGTTAAAAAGTAGTTGCAGAATATACTTAGAGGCAAAAGTAAGGGTGACTTTCATGTGATCTTCAGACTGGGAAACAAGCTGTATATACTCTAGATCGACCTTCCTATGAGGAATATCTAAAATTTGACTTAAAAAGCGTTCAGCTGAACATTTGAATCTCCAGTCCATAAGCTGTCCTCTCCAGGGATGAATGATTAGTGTGGCTTGGTGTTGTTGAAGAACAGTAGAAAATTTGCAGTTGGGTTTCCTAATAAAGGGCTCCACTGTGCTCAGTCCATGCACAGAATTTATTCTTAATCTTTCATGGCTAGAATTAGTTGTATCGTGGCCAACAAATTTGATCTGCTCCCCCAATTCTACGATCTTAGACTTCATTCCTCTGATGAGAGAGATCAGAAACTGCAGTATCTCACCCACCAGCAAACATTGCTTAGCAAAAAGGGCACCACCCACCCCTCCACTATTGCCCTTAAAATCAATCCCAAAGAGTAGTGACGGGTCCATTTGAATTGACTATCCACTTCTAAACAGGGGCACTGGGTAGAGACTAGAGGGGGGTCTAGTGAATCATTCACAGCCTGCAAAAAACCCCTGGTCCTAGAGGGGGAAGGCTCGGTCTGGATGTTAGTGTCCTGAGTCAGCATCTTATCATAATGTGTGGCATTAAATCCAAGGATTCTGTCCAATTAATTGCATATTTCTTTTTATGGGGTGGGGAAATCTCTGGGTTCCCCACAATCCTAGACCTCTTTCCCATGGTGGAAACCTTGGTAGAATTACTGAAAAAGTACAACTAAATCATGAATGGCAAGATGTTAGTCTCACAATCTGGCCAGACAATCCAGCTGGTGCTGTTAATTAGGCACAGTGAGTAAGAGAAGATAAGAGAATGCCAGGATACGCCCAGAAAGGCAGAAGATACCGTCCTTCAGCTTCAGACCTCCCAGCAAACAAACAACGGCAGCAATAATCTTCTTCCTTTCAGCAAGATTATAATTAGAATGACCTTACTGAAGCTTAGCAGTTGAAGGTTAAGTCTGTTAGTGGTAAGTGTGGTACATGTGATTATCTGTTACGACTGCAAACTGCCAGCTGTTAACAAGATTGAATCCTTTCTTGCTCCACTCCCACCTTCACTCAAAAGCCAAACAACAGTTTTCCATAAGGAACCAGACTTACAAATCCTTGCAAGTTCTTCTTTCAAGATTCAATGAGTGAGGGAGAGCGAAAACAGTTCTCTTGTTAAGCCAAAAAAGTGCAGAAATAGATCCAAAAAGGAGAGACTAGCCAAGAGCAGAAAAACACACATCCAAGCCGGCTGATGTCAGGCTCTGCCCCCCCATAAGGAATAGTTAAAAGTGACAAAACAGGATTTGGAAAAATGGAAGAATCTAAAGCTTTCGTTGATGGGCAGAATTGCCCTGGTAAAGATGAATGTTTTACCAAGATGGATCTTTCTATTTCAAACAATTCCGATATTGAAAAATATGATAATATTTAAAGAGCTGGATCAAAGCATAAGTAAGTTTATATGGCAAAGGAAAAGAGCCAGAATTAAATTGAAAGCTTTGCAGGATGCAAAAGAAAGAGGTGGATTTGGTTTACCCAACTAGATTTTATATTACAGAGCTGGAGCATTAGCATGGATTAAGGAATGAATTATGCTGGAGGATAGAAGGCTTCTAAAATTGGAAGGCCATGATCTTTTGTCGGGATGGCATGCCTTTCTTTGGGATGTGAAAGTAGCAGCTTACAATTACTTTAGACCACACTGAATACGTGATGCGCTCTTAAGAGTCTGGGAGCCTATTCGGAAAAGATGTTTTGTTAAGATTTCAAAATTGGTTGTCCCTCTAGAGGCAGTGACGTTACTGAGGCTGTATCAAGAGGATCCCCCGCAGAGATATTTGGACATTGTTAATGCAAGGGGGGAACTTGAATTGGACCCTGACCTTTCATGGTGGCAGAAGATTCAAATTCAATCAATGTATGCGAAAGATAAAAAATAGGGTTTGAGAAGACATTATCAGAATTAGAAAAAATATTATATGCACCAGAAGAGAGGTTTATTTAAAAAATGGTGAAAAATAATATGATTGTATGGGCACAGAATTTTGGTCATAGTATTGAAGTAGACCACTGGGATCAAATTTGGAAAACAAATGTTAAATTAACTAGAGCAGTGTCATATAGGGAAACATGTATAAAATGTTCTATAGATGGTAATATTACACCTGATAAATTGGCGAAATATGTTGGAAATGTAATAATAAGATAGGTTCATTCTATCATATGTGCTGGACATGCGATGTAACGAAAAGGTTTTGGGTCTGGATACATAGATTGATACAGAAGTTTATAAAAAATACGGTTCCTTTTAAACCAGAAACTTTGTTATTAGGCATACTCCCAAAAGAAACATCTAGAGAGAACCGGTATCTGATAATATATTTGACAACAACAGCTAGGATTTTGTATGCAAAATATTGGCGATCTACAGCAGTACCAATGGAACAAGAATTTGTGGCAAAGATAATGGAAGCAGCAGAAATGGATAAATTAACTTTGATGATGAAAGGCTATGATGACTCAGTTTTTCAGAACACGTGGCAATGTTTCTATGATTGGTATAACCAGAAAGGGCAGGATGGAGAGAGTTAAGAATTACTCTTATCTTTTAATATGTATTTTAAATATTTTAGTAAGATAGATTAAGTATGGAGCTCAGATAAAAGGTATTATTATTAATTTTGGCAAGGTGGAAAGGTTAGATTAACTGTTTGATTTGGAACTTGTAACCTCCCATGAATGTTTAATGTTGTGTGGTGTTATGTAGTGTATTTGTATGTTTTGTTTGTTTGTAGTGTCTGTTGTGAAAAATAAAAATGCCTCTTTTAGGGGCACTAAAAAAAAAGGATATTAAAAGATGTCCCATTTGAGAGAGAAGAAAGAGACAGAAGTATAAGGACCTAATCCTCTTTTTACAAACAAATAGCATTGCATACAGGTGGTTAATCCCGAAGGCGTCACTTTCAAAATAAAGGAGAAAAGAGAAAAAATTGACTCTGTTTTCAAAGCACAGGAGTTCCTGAGGCTGCAACTGGGAGATCCAGAAGAGGATACGAAAGAAGAAGAAGACAGCAAATCTACTGGTGAATTGGTTTCTGTGTCTTCCGACGAGGACTCTGATGCAGAAAAGGGGGTGGCTGCTCCCAAACAAAGCTATCAACTGAGAAAGCGCAAGGAGAAGCGAAATAAGAACTGAGACTTTGAAAGTTCATATAAAGCTTTTATTTTATGAGATGATCTGGGGAGGGTTCTTGAATTGGGAAAATAGTTAAACTGAAGTAGAATTGGGATTATTAGATCATGCTCAATGTTTTTTAAGCTTTTTTATCGGACTAATACAGATATAAGCATAGGGTCATATGAGCAGACCACACTGGCAGCACCCAGTAGTGGGTTTACACACCCCCATACATTCTTCATCTCCCTCAGTTATCTGCCCAGTGGGGCAGGGAGCGCTTGGGTGGGGAATCGCATGGGCACACATGTAGACTGCCAACTAAGAACCTACCTGCTTCTCATTGTTCCTCCTCGATGGCTTCTAGAACTAAGGTGACAAGCTCCGGGGTGAAGTCATTTTGGAGAGGAGGTACCACATTAGTCCTGATGGTCTCCAGAATTAGGCTCTGTGTGATCCTTTTTCGCCACACATCAGCATCCAAGCCAAGGATATGGTGCAGTTCCTCCTAAAAAGGGCAGGTGACCCTTGCACGACTGGATTTCAAATTGTGGCCCACTATCCTTTGTAACCCGGATGGAGTGACTTGGGGTCCGGTCACACTGCCGTTTTGATTGGAATTCGCTGCTGTTTCCTTGCACATGTCAGTTTCATGTTCACACGCGCGAATCCGCCTCCTGCCCCGAAGCAGGCTTACTCGCTCAATGCTTCCGGGTTTTCCTGACCCCTGGAGAAACTAGTGTTTTCCTGGCACTTCCGCTTTCATTGCGCAGTTTCGCCTATGTGGACAGCCCCTCTCTCGCAAGGATTGCGATTAGGGCCGTCTGAACGTTCTTGGGGTTTTTCTTTTTCTTTTTTTTTAAAGCTTCCAGTTTGAGCGCTTGAGCAAACATGCGCTTAATAAATCCATTTAAAGTTTAAATACTGGATTTATTAAGCACATGTTTAGTCAAGCGCTCAAACCAGAAGCTTTTAAAAAAAACAACGCACAGAGGTGGTCCTGGAGGCGGGAACGAGAGGTGGGGGCTCCAGCAGCCTGGATGGGGCTGGCAAGGAGGATGGCAGAGATGGCGGAGCTTATTTTCGTGGGGCAATGGCGGCAGCGGTGGTGGCAGCACCCCCCCCCCAAAGTCTCGGCAGGAGCTGCAGCCGCCCGAGCCTCCCCGTGGCCGGCAGGATCGCCTGGAAGGACGGCGCAGCAGCAGGCAAGCGGGTGCTGGGAAAGAGGGGAAAGAGGCCAGCGGCTGCATGTAGACAGCCCAAAGCGAATAAAAATGTTCCCAATTTAAATAAACCGGGAACAAAGCGCATGTCCTTTGCAGTGTGACCAGAGCCTTGGTCTTGGTGTGGCACTCAAGCCCCATTCTCTAGCAGTCATTTCCCTCACCAACTCCTCATAAATGTCCCTGTTGCAGTGAGATGCCACAGTAAATCCTGAAGCTTTCATTCCCCCCACAGGGAGAGCAAGTCCAAAATCTCATCCCACTTCCAGGGCACTTGTCTCACACCTGCCATGTTTTTAGCTTAGTTTTCCCACTAGGACAATACCGGCTGGCACAATGCAAGGGACTATTTTACCCTAGAATTCACCTTGGCACTTGGAATGGAGGGGTTTTTTTAAAATGATTTTGCAAGCAAGTAGGTACACAAGGGAGATTTGTGTTACACCAACGTGAATCTTCTCAGCCATCGTGTTACGCCAACGTGAATCTTCTCAGCCATCAGTCATATATGCGCATATGTGCACCTTGCTAAACCTAAAAAAATGGCTGAAGCCAGAGACGATCATCCCCAACTGCAACCCAAGCCTTAGGAGGAAACACTGAAAGAGTTGGGTATGTTTAGCCTGGGAAAAAGAAGGCTTAGAGGGGACATGATTGCAGTCTTCAAATATTTGAAGGGCTATCATGTAGAAGACGGAGCAGTAGTATTCTGTCTTGCTCCGGATTGCAAGACTAGATCTAATGGGTGGAAATTACAAGGAAGTCAATACCGGCTAAATATCAGGAGAAACTTCTGAACTGTAAAAGTGGTTGAGCAGTGGAACAGCCTGCCTCGGGAGCTGGTGGATGCTCCTTCACTGGATGTTTTCAAGTGGAGGCTGGACAACCATCTTTCGGGTATGTTGTAGGGCTATCTTTCAGCTATGCTCCTGCAGAGTGCAGTGGGTTGGACTAGATGACCTGTAAGGTCCCTTCCAACTCTAACATTCTATGATTCTATGATAGGACCAAAGATGTTGCATTCACCTGTAACTGTTGTTTATAAAGTTGTCTTCTGTGGAGGCATACAATCCCTCCCTCCTGCCCCACTGTGAGCTCTCTTTGAATTGTTTAAATTTTGAGATTTTTTTGCAGTTGCTCAGGACAACTGGGGGAAAGGGGGAGCTTCCCCTCAGAGCATGTGACCATATTTATTTATTTGTATGGTCTTTTTGCAAGTGGGGTGTGGGCTGCAGCTGGTCAGCAGGCCACGTGGTCCCACCAACCAGCTGAAGCCCTTTAAATCAGGCAAGGAGAGGAGAGGGGTGGCCAGGCAGCTGGTCTCTCTTGGGGGTGGGGGTTGGGGCTATCCCCACTCACCTCCAGAACACCCTCCCAAATCTCCCCGCTGGAGCAACGAGGGGACCTGGCAACCTTACCTGAGAAGGATGCAATCTGCAGTGGAGGTGTTGGAATGGGCAATGTCTGGTGCACAAAGTAGCTAAGAAGAAGGCCCAGCAGGGAACAGCAAGAGGACATTTCAATATGATAGTGAGGTCAGCACCTTCTCTCCTGTTAGATGTCATTCCTTGACTATCTCCAGATTGATGCTGTTAAGTATGAGACTCAACAAAGGATTCAGCTTCAAGTGATTTCAGCTTTATTAAACAGCAACTGTAAGTCAGGAACACACAACAACAAGGGGAGCACAGCTCCTTCTTTTAACCCCCACCCCGGGCTGACAAAGCCACACCCATAACAAGTTAACGACCAATAATATTGCAAGGATAAAGTCCAATCAGAGACGTTCCCTCTTAGATACATTATCACACAGTGATTGGCTACTTGCATAGGTTTCGCAGAAATCGACCAATAGTAATGCGACAGCTGAGGAGCCACATTCAGAGTCAAGCTTAACATTGCAAAGTATAGGCTTGATTTACAGTTTAATATACAACAGATGCTCTTTATAGCAATATCCTGCTTTTCCTAGGAAGTCCTAGGAAGTTCCACAATCTCTGTCTCTCAGCTAGTGATGTAGCCACAATCTCTGTCTCTCCTCTTTACCATCAAGTATATTAATTCCCGAATAAAGCTTTATCTACACTTCAATCTGGTCATGCACCTTTGCTTTGTTAATTACTCAGCTAACAGGAGGAAGGATAGAAAGACAAGTGTTTAACTTCTCCTCCCCCACTTGTTTTTCTTGTGAAATGCCACCCCCAAGTCCTCTTACCTGTGTATGGTGCCAGACCTGTGTTTGTAAGGTAAATGTGGAAGATGGGCAAGGGTTAAAACGGTTCTAGGAGAAAACCAGATGGATACCAAAAGAACCCTTCTTTCATTGTCGTGGCTTCTGTGCAGGCCAGCACAGAAAAGTTTTCCAAGCTTCCTAATAGACTAGGCACACCCTTCCTCCCTCTGGCACTTTCCCACCAAAATGCTCACATGACCAGGAGGAGGGGCGCTACTCCCTCAGTTCTCTTTTTGCTGCTGCGAAGAGATCATCTTCACTGCTGTTCTCTGAGTTTTTTCCTTGCCTCAGTTCTGAGGCTGAGGAGGCTTTTTTCTGTTAACAGTTTTTTATTCTAGTGAACAATGAAATACGTCTAAAGAAGAAATGTTTTGTGGATTTCCACTGTTTCATCATGACTAAAAATGGTGCTGTTCAAAGGCCATTCTCTGTGCCTTGGCTGCCTAGGGATTCACACAGAAGAGCAGCCTGCTTTTGCTGTCACCAGTTTCCCCTGAAAGCATATGTGGAAAGAGCTGGACTCAGAAGAGCTCTCTTAGAAGGCTTCCCCCTCCCTGGTGAGGAGGAGTGGACAGAGAGCCTGGTTGCATTGGCCCTCTTTGGAGGTTGCCTAGCCAGATGAAGGCCTATTCCCACCTCTGCTGAGGTGTGGTGGACAGAGACCCTGGCTGCAATGGCCCTCTTCGGAGGTTGTCTAGTTGGATGAAGGCCTATTCCCACCTCTGCTGAGGTGTGGTGGACAGAGAGCCTGGCTGCAATGGCCCTGTTCGGAGGTCGCCTAGCCGGATGAAGGCCTATTCCCACCTCTGCTGAGGCGTGGTGGACAAGGGTCTGGCTTAGACAGCACTCTTTGGAGGCCGCCTGAGTACCCAACAGCCTGATGAATGCAAATCCCCCCCCCCTCTGCTGAGGTGCTGGGGTGTTGTAGACAGAGCATGAGAATGACTGGCTCTTTTCAGGGGCTTTGGTTGTATGCCTTGAAGTCACAACCCCCTTGACGTCGAAGCATTTCTGCCTGGTCATTCCCTAGGGGGCCTCTGGCCTCTATGCTTTTGACATTGACCTAGAAGCCCTTCCCTCCCCCTCCCTTCTCTCGGTGCCAAAAGAGAGAGAGAGGAAAAGGCTGGAAGGCGTGGCCTGGCAAAGGCTGCTTGAATGAGGGCCCCTCCCTTCCCTTTGAATGAAGACGCTTGGAGGTGCAGCCTGGCAGACACTGCCTGCCTGAAAGATTCTCTGGCCACTCCAATCGATTCCAGTGAAGTAGCTTGGAGGCATGGCCTGGCAGAGGCTGCCTGCCTGAAGAAAACTTCCCCCTCTCTGCTTTTCTGTCAGTTCTGACCAGAAGCCTGTAAGTGTGGCCTCATGAATCTTTGCTATGCCTGACTGAAGGAACCTTTCCCAGGCTGTCCTCAGGTCCATGGTGGACTCTCTGGAGGCATGGCCTTTTAAATTTCTATGCCCCTTTGTGGGAAGTATTATGTGTCAGAATGCTATTGCGTCCTTTAGTTGGGGTTGTTTGGACGTCTTCATCTTCTGTAGTTTTGAAGAGTGGTTGAGGTGGGTGGACCCTTCATGGTGTTAGCCATGACCTAGACAACAGACTACTTATGCCTAAGTCCTGCTGTGGTTTTTGACCACTCACTCTATTGGGGCTGCCTGGATTCCAAGGTCAGAACCAGTCTTCTGCTGAGCTCTGTTCCAAGCCCTATTCCTAAAATCTAGTTTTAAAGGCTGACATTCTGACACAGCAGCCTCAATCCACCACCTTGCTGCATTCTCTCAGGACTGATACTTAACCCTACAGGGCTTTTCAATGCAGGTGTTATTTCAAGCACAGGCAAGACTTACTGTTTCCATCCTAATGGGGAACTCAGAATTAATTGGCAAGTATGTTTTGGGAGGCAAGCCTAAGTAGTTTGCCAATCCTCTTAGTTCCATGGTATCCTTTGGAACCGTCAATGAATCAGGGGATTCCTTAGCCCATGCAAGTCACTCTTATGTGACATCATTCACAGCACAACCTAGTGCCATATGTGGGTTCATTGTTGGTCTGACCCTAGGAGATCAATTCTGTGTGCTCCTGTGTCAATTGGTGGACTTAGATCCAACAATTTGCCCTCTTCTCCTCTATATGAGGGCTACCGGTCTTCGACTGATTATATCATTCCATTTAGTGATAAATGGGGAGGATCTATAGATCAGTGGAAGAGCGACTGCTTGGCATGTTGAAGGTCCTAGGCCCCCTGGTTAACAGTCTAGCGGTAGGTGATGTGAAGGACCTTTCTCTGCCTGACTCCTTAGTGAGCTGCTGAGTGGACAATACTGAGTGGACAATACTGACCCTGATGAACCAATGGTCTGATCCACTATAAGGCAGATTTGAGGTGCTCTGTTACATTTCAACCCCCTCCTGGGACAGGAAAAATGATGCGATTTCAAATTATTCTTATGTCTTCAGTGCAGCATCTGAAGAGAAGCCTATGATAGGCCCACATCCGGTGACTCATAGTACATGTCTTTTGCTGAGCAGTCTTGTGTCTTGACCACTCTACTGTTCCTGCAGATAATACCCCTCTTGTTGAAGAGGGAAGCTTCCCATGGTAGAATTCCAATGTTCCCCTTCACTGGGTTCAGCTGAGCCAGCTGAAACTTAACCCAGTGAAGACGGAGGTCCTGTGCCTGAGTCGGAATGGATCAGGGTTGGGGATCTCTCTCCTGACCTTCGATGGGGCACCATTAGTTCCAGTGCCAGAGGTTAGGAGCTTGGGGGTGCACCTAGATCCCTCCCTAACTATGGAGGCCCAGGTGGCAGCCAGTGCCAGATCAGCATTCTATCATCTTAGGCTGGTTCGGCAGTTGGTCCCCTTCCTCAACCGTGATGACCTGGCCACAGTGATCCATGCAATGGTCACCTCGAGGCTAGACTACTGTAACGCTCTCTACATGGGGCTGCCTTTGGTGCAGATTTGGAGGTTGCAGCTGGTGCAGAATGTGGCAGCCCGGTTGATGATGGGTCTCCCCAAGTGGGAGCACATCCGGCCTGGGCTGGAAGCGCTGCACTGGCTGCCAATAGCATACCGGATCTGTTTCAAAGTGCTGGTACTTGCCTTTAATCCCTACATGGCCAGGGGCCGACTTACCTGAGGGACCGCGTTTCCCCACATATACCCCCAAGAGCACTTCAGTCGGGGACACAACACCGCCTGGTGATTCCAGGCCCTCGGGAGGCAGGACTTGCCGCAACCAGGGCCAGATCCTTTTCGGTGGCAGCCCCAGCTGGTGGAATGAGCTCCCAGAGGAGATCAGGGCCCTGTGGGACTTTATGCAGTTCCGCAGGGCCTGCAAGACAGATCTCTTCCGCCAGGCTTTCACATAGGGGATGCCACTGCCACCACCACCCATGGGGTGGATAACAACAGGACTAGGGATGGCCCCTGGAAGATCTTTGATAACATCATGGCACTGTCACCACCGGACTTACTTGGGAGCAACTACAAGACAAGACCACCCTAAAGAACTGATTGTCACCACCGTGAGATCTATTCGGGGACCATCTTGTTGCATGGAGCACTGTATTGTATTTATGTTATTTAATGGTTTTTATTGCTTTTATTATGTTTTATGTGAGCTATGCCCCTTGTAAGCTGCCTCTCAACCTGAGCCCGTTTGTGGGGAGGGCGGGTTAGAAGTGTCAAAAATAAATAAATAAATTTAAACTTAGCTGCCTCTCAATGTGCACAGAGATTAGTGTAGCCTATGTGAAGCTTCTATATTAAATTTTCCCCACTACTTTGACAAATCTTTATTGATCCTTTTTCAAAGCAACCTGCCTGAATCCCGCCCCCTTGTTTTACGAAGATTGTCAACTCTGTTCAGCTTCCACTGATGCATTTCCTGGCATTTTTACATATCTATATGTGACACCTTAAATAAGACTGTTGTTTTGCCGTGTCTTTTACCCTTCATGGGATGCCCGGACTTAGTTTTCTTTCTTTCTGAGATGGACCTACTATGCATCATGCATGTGGTCTCAGCACAGCCTTTTCTCTCACAGCATTTATTTTGTCTATGATCTTCCAGAAGTAAGTGCCATTTCTGATGGCTGCTTTGCTATATGTGGGAACCTTTCCCAGTAACTCCTGATGTTCTGCAGTATTAATTGTCTTGACAATACTGTATCTTGACATGATGGCCATATTTACTTTGTCTCTGATTTTAGGGCAAACACTCCACAGAGTTAAGGAGTTACTGTAATCATGTTTTAACTGATTAGCAGACACCAGTTCCCTGGTATTCTGATTGGAGGTCTGGGCTACTTAGCATGGCCCCACAAGATGACGTTCCAGGCCCTGGCCTTTATGTTTCATTCCTGACAATAACCTTGTCATTGAGGAATGCACTTCTAATCCTTGACAGACAACCTGTTTTTATGCCTTTTTTCCCTCTGTCTATTGCTGCAGGGATTGCTCTACAGACTACACAAGTTGTTCTCCTTGTGATGCATTGTGTCCATCCTTTCTTTAGCCACATCACACCTCTTTTTACTGCCTTCATTATCATCGTGTAGATCTACTCATTCTCACTCCTGCTGACAAATTAATATGCTGAGCATCTCCTTTCCTGCATTGTAGCAGTACCCTCCCACTTGTTTGAGTGGCGAACACCACTCTTGTAGTATCAGACCTTGTGGGGAGGAGAGTCTCTATAGAAACTGCAGCAAGGTTTGGACCCTGCTTCTTGTGCTATTGAATGTTGTTGACAACTGATTTGAAAGGAAACAAACAAAAAAAACCTCTCTCTGATCTTTTCCTTGCTGGATTACTAAGCATGCTACAAAAGAGGGGTATAACCCCTTGTTTTATTTTTGACACTTACATGGTGCTTCATTTATGATAGGGTTCTAATTTATATCCTGTCCATGCATGAAATTTCAAAAGGTGACATCCTGCTGGAATCCCCTACCAAGGGTTATCTTTTACTCTTGGTAAGAGATAACCCTTGGTCAGTGTCCTCACACAACCCATCCTTGTGGATCGGTCGATGCTATCGCACTGTTTTGAGTGCATGGCTATTCATTACCATTTTATGTATGATGGCTCTTTCAAAAGAATGCTCTTTTTTCTTTGCCACAATCCCACATGTATTTTGGTGGGGACACTTGCACAGCGTTTACTGCTCTGGTATAAGAGAGTTCTGGGTGAAGGTCAATTTGTGCCGCTAAACAACTTTTGATAAAGTGATCCTTGGTGGTCTCCTTCTGAGAGCTTCACACCCACCTCCTTCACTCAGTGATCTTGCTAATCTTCCCATGTGGGACTGCACAGAAGCCACAATGATGAAAACAAGGTTGTACTTACCTGTAACTGTTGTTCATTAAGTGGTCTTCTGTGCAGGCACACATCCCTCCCTCCTGCCCCACTGTGAACTCTCTGGAACATTGGTTTTTTAGGGGTCTCCAGCAGCAGCATGAGGAGGACTGAGGGAGTAGCGCCCCTTCTCCTGAGCATGTGAGCGTTTTGGCGGGAAAGCGCTAGAGGGAGGAGGGGCACTCCTAGTCTATTAGAAAGCTTGGAAATCTTTTCTGTGGCTGGCCTGCAACTGCACAGTCCCATGTGTACCTGCACAGAAGACCACTCGATGAACAACAGTAAGTGCAACCTTGTTTTCCAGTTCCTTTGCCATTTTCCCTCCATTGTTTTAGCAAACCCACATTGGAACAGAAACTCCCCTCTGCATTGCATGCTACTTTCACTTCCTTTGATCATTGGATTTTATGGTACCTTTTGCATAGATTTATGGCCATTTTATGGCCATTCAGGGATGACTTTGCAGTCAATATGGCATTGGCCCAGAGTACTTGAATGTGGTTTGAGCTGCACCTTTTCTTCAGTTTTGAGAAAATGTGGAGCGAATGCCAGATGCAGAACCAGCCGTGAGCTGTTTAGAATAAGGGGAGGGTCTGACCAATGCCTTGCTGTTCATGCTGGGGAGGAGAAGATTGCTTCACAGGATATGAGATGGTAGTTGAAGCCTATGTTGGTTGCCAGTCGGACCTAGCTCTTTTTAAAGGGTGGTACTGTCTTTAAAAGTACCTACTGCCCAAAGCTATACCAAAAAACAGCAAATACTGTACTACAGACGATTACAAAATATCTCAAATAATTTTATATTTTTTTGTTTTTTGTATTTTTACATTTTAACCATTATATTAATTATCATATAAATATTAATACATAGAAAGAATCATATATCAAAACATCTAAATATCGTCTCTTAATATATCACAAAAGATATTGCACAACCCCTTTATTAATATCAGTCTTCCTTAATTATACAAAAGTTTTAAGAGGGAGGACTGCTTTAAGTCTATTTTGAATAAGTGCTCAGTCTTCCTCCAACAGAGGTCCAGATATCCTCCTGTTTCAGTGTCTTCCTCAGGGAGTTCAACAGATATTTCCAAGCACAAGGTTGCCAAATACCAAAATATTTATCCATTTTTTTTCAATGAATGCTGCAAGAAGTCTCTCTTAGTGAGCTCAAAGCTTCCTCCAAAGTGAAAATCACGTTCCTCCAAAGCGAAAAGCCCAAAGCTATACAACAGAGCACTGGGGGGGGGGGGATGAAGAAGCCATTACAGCTGTGAACCCTTGTGGCACCTGCCAGTGTGTTTCCTAGCACAAGCTTGCTTCTTTCCTAAAACAGAGAGCTAATTCTGGCTTTCCTTCACCTCACTGGAGCAAGCATCACCTTTGTGTCTGAAGGGAGCCCTCATTTGGGGGTCTCCCTGCTCCATCATCAGAGGATGCTGGGGTTGCAACTTCCCAGCATTCTGTGGAATTTTCCATGTTTTGTGATGGGACTTAGTCTTCATGACAGCCATTTTGTGACTGGGCCTACTCACACTGTGACAGCCATTTTGGGGTGATACTTACAGTGCCTGTTCTCAAAACTCCAAAAGTGCCTACAGGCTCAGCAAGGCTGAGGACCCATACTCTAGAACATATACAAGAAAAAGGTAAAAGTATATTAAACCTATTAGCTTTGTAACAAATAGTGATGCCAGCCTCCAGGTGGGACCTGGGGTTCCCATGGAATTACAGCTCATCTCCAGACTACAAAGGTGAGTTCCCCTGGAGAAAATGGATGCTTTGGAGGGTAGACTCTGTGGCATCATACCCCACTGAGGTCCCTGTCCTCCCCAGACTCCATCCCCAAATCTCCAGGAGTTTTCCAACCTGGATTACATATGAAGCTGTCTTGTGCTGAATCAGTGTGGAAAGGTATGCTACAGTAGCAAAAGCTAAATGGTAAAACCTACAAAAGCTCAATTTACTAGGATTTTACAAAAAGACAAGAAATTCAACAGGTAAACTCAATGAACCAACAGGTAAGTATAGGATATCAATACCACAGACAAACTCAATATAAATAATTCAAGAAAATTTCAATAGGTCTATTCAGTAATCCAATAAGTAGGTAGGAGTACAAAAAATTAATTCAGCAGGTACATTCAGTAATACAACAAGTAAATATGATGCAATAATCCAACAGGTAAGTATAATGATAAGTATATACAAAAAATAAATAAATTCAACAGATACATTCAATAATCCAACAGATAAGTATAATGGACAAAGGCTCCAGATATTCAAAACTTCATTTCAAAAGTCTTCCTCAGTAGAGATAAGATGTAAATAAAGATTACTAAGCACCTCAAAACATTACAAAAAATTCCCCAAAGAAATGATAAATATATGTGAAGGTTACCTGATACTAATATTTCATGAGAGAATTGTTCAAAAAGTTCTGAGGTATAGTGAAGAACAGTGGACTCAGATATGAACCTCGAATGCATTTCGCAGTAAATCTCTTAATATAAGCTTACTGCAATTTAAAATATTTGCAAGGTGGTACTTAACACCAGTAAAGCTTTTCAGAAGTAAATTTCAATCTAACTCAGATTGCTGGAAGGGATGCAGAGAGTTGGGAACCTTTTTGCATTGCTGGTAGTCTTACCCCAAAGTCCAAAACTACTGGATTTTGGCTGTTTCTAAAATTTCAGAAATAGTAGGCAGTGATGTTCTTTTAACTCCTGAATCCATTCTATTAAATTTTTGGCTTGACCACTCCTTTTCTCCTTTGCATAGGGATCTCATTTCTCTCCTGCTAGTAGCTGGCAAATCAGTATTAGCTCAATTATGGAAATCTAGGAAAATACCCTCACTTAAAGTATGGTTCCAGAAAGTTATTCAGGATAAAATAGCCACACAAATATTGTTGATGGAGACCCCAGGTTATAAAAATAATTTTGTGGAAAAGTGGTATCTTTTTATAGATTATGTAAACAGCAATCCCTCAGTGGAATGTAGAATATCTTCAAAATATCTGGAATTTATTTTGCTTTAGGTCTATTCCTAAAATATGTAATGCAAATCTAGCTTTTAGTTGGTGTATGTATATGTCTATATAATGTAATTACGTTATGTTGTTGTTGATATGTTATGTTGAATCTGTCAATACATGTAAAAAAAAAAGTTCTGAGGTAGATATCATCAAAACAGCTTTCCTATGTGGAAAATACACATCTCCATAAACTCCAAAAAGCACTAATAAGTTTATTGAGACAGTTGTCCTCCATGTCCCCTTCTGAAAAAGCTGTTTTAAATTTGCAAATCCAGGGTTCAACCTCAATGGGTGCATCTGCTCTCACCCGGCTGCAAGTTACTACTGTCCACCCTCAACTGGGTGGGTATGAAAATCAAGTTTATGACTTCCTCTTGCTGGCTGTCATGTTGAGGGAGGCGAGACAGTGTGTCAGCCAGAGAGTTCAGTTTCCCGGGGAGATGCTGGAGGGTGAACTGAAATTTAGAGAAAAACTCCACCCAGCAGAGTTGCTTGGCGTTCAGGTGCCTGGGCATGCATAATGCCTCCAAATTTTTGTGGTCCATCCATACTTCAAATGGCACCCTCACTCCCTCCAATCAGTGCCTCCAGGTCATAAGGGCCAGTTTGATAGTGGCCACCTCCTTGTCCCAAATAGCCCAATTATGCTCTGTGGGGGAGAACGTCTTGGACACATATGCCAGGGGGTGAAGCTTCCCATCTTCCCCCTGTTGCAGGATCACCCCTCCTAGAGCCACATTGGAAGCATCCACTTGGATTACAAAAGGTTTATTTTCGTCAGGGTGATTTAAAATGGGCTCAGAGGTGAACAACCCTTTGAGTTTTTCAAATGCTTGCTGGCACTCTGGGATGCAGTCCAGTTTGGTACTCGGCTTTTTACTGTCAGGACCCTTCCCCTTTGATTTTAGCAAGTCAGTAAGGGGCAGGACTACCTGGGCAAAGTTTGGGATTAATTTTTTTTAAACTTCTTTTTATTTATTTTAACATATCATACAGCTACTTGGATACAATAACAAAAGTAGATTCATGTGTAAACATATTCATATATCAGAAACTGTTGTATGACCTAACATAAATAACCATTAGAATCTTAAACAGGTAGATCCTCATATAAATACAAAGAATTTTAATCTGTTGAATGTTGGTTTGCAGTTTGTCATATTGACTGTATTATTTCCAACTATTGTTGGACCTGCAGGAGTGATTTAACCTCATTTCATAGTGTCAACCAGTCATGGAAATTGGAATTAGATGGGAGTATGCCATGTGTTGTTAAGTAAAAAAATATTGGGTACCAAGTAGACTCAAATCTGGATATGTATGTTACTGAAGACTCAGCTTGGTCTACTGTGCTTTTTATTTTTGCCATCACAAACTCTTCCCATAACTTGTTGCGCCATGCGTGAAGCATTGGTGGTTCTGGAGATTTCCAGCAAAATGCAATCGTCAGCCATGCAGTTGCAAGAAGGATGAATTTGCAGTAGAAATGAGAAAATCCAAGAAATGATTGGTGTTGGCACCAGGTGCAAGGAGCTTCCCACCCCACCATGTCCTGTACTTTATGGGGGGTCCATGCCCAGTCCCTTCCCCAAAATCCGATAGCCTAGGAATTCCAGTTCATCCCTATGAAACTCACACTTGGAGAGCTTGACAAAGAGCTGGTGCTTGTAAAGGATTTGGAGCACTTCCCTGACTAACTTTACATGTGAGTCTTTATCTTTTGAATAAAGTAAGATATCATCTAGATACACTAGCGCCTCCTTGAATAAATGGTTGTGCAATACTTTATTAAGTTCATGAAAACCCCGGGAGCTCCCATTAACCCAAATGGCATCATCAGGTATTCAAACTGTCCTAATGGAGTATTGAAAGCCGTTTGCACACTCTGTAGTAAGCTTCTCACAAGTCAAGCTTGGTGAAAATGTGCTCCTGGGAAGCTTCTGCCAGGAGGTCTTTGATGAGCAGGAGGGGGTAGGCATTGGACATAAACACTGTGTTTAAATGCAGCCCACCATCCTTCTTCTGGAAGAGGACGGGGGCAGCAAAGGGGAGGAGGCCGGGGGATAAAACCTTGGGCAAGGTTTTTATCAATACACCTGTGTAGTTCCTCCTTCTCAGTTGGGCTCATTGCATACAGCTTCCCTTTGGGCATTTTGTGCCCTGGCAAAATTTCTATCGCACAATCCAACTTTTTTTTGGGGGGGGGGGAGCTCGTCTGCCTCCTCCTCTTCAAACACTCTAGTCAAGTCTCTATACTCAGGAGGGATGAGGTCAAGCTCTCCTTGTGCCAAGCAAACACGCTCCGAAACAGGAGCTGGCATCCCCCCCACTTGGGATTCCACCCATGGACTTTGCAGTGGGGGTCTGGGAAGTGCAGGGCCCCACCACTCCACTATACATATGCATCATGATTTCATAGCCAGGGGTTGCCTAGTACCATCGAGAATTTTGCAGCAGGGGTAATAATGAGTGGGTGTTGCTCCCAATGGGACCCCATCCCCATCACTACTGGCACAGTTTGATATTTGTATGCCTCCTTCATTGGGGACCCATCCATCTGGGTGAAAATTAGAGGTTCTGGCAATACTTGGACAGGTACCCCTAGCCCAGTGACTACTGCGGGGCTGATTAAGTCTCAGGCACATCCAGAGTCAACCAGGGCTCTCACCCGTATCTGGGTACCCCGATCAGGGTTTATTATAGTCACCATCACATAAAACAAAGGGGGAGAGGTTCTCATCGAACTTGGTACATAGGACTTTCGGACCTGCTGGGTTGTGCCCTTCATAGCAGGTCCCAATCTTTTCCCACAAGTGCATTGGGCTTGTCTCCACTGGAAGATGTCCTGTCTGACTCTCTCCGTGCTCCCACTCGCATTGCTTTGGGTTGCTTCATCCGCGCCCCTCATAGTTTCAGCTTTTTCTTGGAGGACTTACGCTCAGTCACCTTCTCATTCCCGGGGCTCTTGTCGAGAGTGCAACTGGCTGTGAAGTGCCCCGAGGCTCCACATCTGAGGCACATGCCCTGTTGCATCCTTTGTTCTTGGTTTTCATTCCCAATGGTTCCGCCACCACTGCCTTTGCAGGAATCCGTGGCTGATACGTCCGTAAGAGGTTGGAACACTTCTCCGCCTCGCGGGTCACCTCTATCCACCCATTCAGGGTTAGAGGGTTGCCCTGGGCCAGGGCCCGATCTAGAATTGAGTGGCTCAGCCTGCCCTGGTAGAATTTGATGAGGATCTCTTCAGGCCACCCCTGGATCTTTGCAGCATGCATTTTGAACTCACCCAAGTATTCCCATACTGAGCGCCCACCTTGGCACAAGCCCCTCAGACGGGTGTGCACTTTCTCCAGCTCCAGGGGTCCTTGTATTGGTGTTGGAGTGCCCACATGAAGGCATTCACATCTCGGAGTTCCCAGGCCTCGGATGTTCTGTAGACCCATGAACCAGGTAGTCACCCGGTCCTGGAGGAATGACCCAATAAAATCCACACGGTGCTTGTCTGTGGCAAAAGTGGGCCCCCAATCATGTAAGAATTTGTGCACCTTCAGCAGGAAGAACGCCAGCTTCTCCGGGATGCCGTCAAACATTGCTTCCAGAGCATTGTGCTGTCACTCCAGAGCCACCGGGGTTGCAGGTGGCATGGTTGGCCCAGCTGGGCCAGCAGGGATGACTGGGGGAGCCAGGGGAGGAGGCAGGGGCACTTGTGGAGGGGCCGGCAGTGCCCTCCCAGCTCCATCCTGGGCCTGTTTGTGATTCCGGAACTCTTGCTGGATGACATCCATGATAATGCCTGATAATTCCAGCATCATGTTCTGCATCTCTCGCCTGATCTCTTCAGCCTCACCTCTGAACTTCCTGCGTAGATGCTCGACTTCCATGTTCTCCACGGCTCGGATGCACTCCAGATCCTCCTGTAATGAGCGTCCATAGTGCCTTCGGGTCCATCATATGCCAATTTCTCTCTTTTTTAAATATTTTTTTATTTTATAACAAAAAGACAAAGACAAACAAACAAAAACAAACAATAATGCATACAAACATTCAATGGGAGAATCTCTGGCTCTTTGAGTTAGCTGTTAAATTGTCCATACATCTCTCAATAAAAATATGTTTCTAAATCTTATAATGTTAAATATACCTTTGTGCATTTTATTATAGATCCTTTCACTGTCCTCTATTTCAGTTGTGTTCACGTTTCATTTACTGTATTCTTCAATCTAACTGTAAAGTTTTGACCATGTATTTTTGAAGTTTTCCTCTTTATATCCTTTCAAAATTAAAGTTAATTTGTCCATTTCAGTAGCTTCAAGTAGTTTGTTTATTATTTCTTCTTTGGAAGGTATCTTCTTTCTTCTTCAATATTCAGCACATAATATTCTAGCAGTTGTAACTACATGTACAATAAGATACGAATCATACTTTTTACAATTTTCTGGAAGTATATTCAATAAAAACAATTCTGGTACGAAAGGTATCTTTAATTTTTTTTGCAATATTTCATGTATCCAAGCCCAAAACTTTTTACTTTTCTCACAAGTTCACCACATATGAAAGAAAGAACCAACATTTTTTGATATTTCCAACAGTCATTTGACATGTTGTCGAAAGCTTTTGACATATTAGGATAAAATTTTGATAACTTATCTCATGTAATATACCATCTATAGAACATTTTATAAATATTTTCTTTGTAAGAAATTGCTTTGGTAATTTATATATTTGTTTTCCATATCTTAGACCATTGATCTAAATCAATATTATGGCCCAAATTTTGAGCCCACTGAACTATACAGCATTTAACCACTTCATCTTGGGTTTTAATTTCTAACAATGTAATATATAATTTCTTAATAAGCTTATCATCAGTATATATCATTATTTTATCTATTTCATTTGGCTTTAACAAATCTTGATTCCAATTTTGCTCTTTCCCACCAACTCATATCTATATCTTGTTTTTTTAGATTCTCTATTGTCTTTAGTTGGTTTTTATTATCCAACGGATCTTCATATCATATCTATACAACAAGTTTTTTTGAAATAAATTTGGACTTGTAAAAGCTTTCAGTAGTGCTTTCCTGAGAAAATGTTGCTTGAAGTATTTATATATTTTATCTCTGACATATCACACAAATGCTTGCCATCCCAATAATAAATCGTGTCCTTCTAATTTTAATAATCTTGTATTTTGCAGAGTAATCCATTCTCTCATCCAAGTCAATGCAGCTGCTTGGTAGTATAGAAGCCATTCTGAAAAAGCAAATCCAGCTCTTTCCTTTGCATCTTTCAGAGCTTTTAATTTAATTCTTGGCTTCTTGTTTTGCCATATAAATTGTGATACCAATTTATCAAGTTCTTTAAAATATTGTTGATATTGAATAATTGGAATTGTTTGAAATAAAAAGATCAACTTCGGTAAGATATTCATTTTTATGGTGGCTATTCTTCCCATCAAGGATATCTGCAGATCTTTCCATTTCTCCAGGTCTTTCTTTATTTCAGTTAAAAGTTTTGTATAGTTGTCCTGTAATAGGGAACTGCATCTGTTTATTAAATTTATTCCTAAGTATTTAACCTTCTTTTGGACTTCAATACCTGAAATTTCTTCCAATTTGTGAATTTGTTATTTATTAATGTTCTGTGTTAAAATCTTTGTTTTGTTAAAATTGATTTTCAATCTGGCCACTTGACCATATTTTTGCAATGTTTTCAAAAGTTGGTCACAGAATCTAGTGGGTTTTCTAAAATAAATACCAAGTCATCTGCAAAGGCTTGCAATTTATATTCCTCTCCTTTTATTTTCAAACCTTTAATCTGCATATCTTCTCTGATCATATTGTTCAATGTTTCCAGTACAAAAATAAAAAGTAATGGGGAAAGTGGACATCCTTGTCTAGTTCCTTTTTGTGTCTGAATATTTTGTGATAAGTCCCCATTAACCAATATCTTGGCTTGTTATTTAATATATATTGCTTTAACCATTGTATAAAATTCCTCTCCACATTGCCAAGCTAATAATTGTTCTAACATAAAATTCCAACTGACATTGTCAAAAGCTTTTTCAACATCTAAAAAGATTAACGCCATCTGTTTATCTGGGTGGGTTTCAAAATATTCAATTACATTTAATATAGTTCTTACAATATTTCTGAGTTGTCTTTTTGGTAAAAAAAAAAAACCTGCTTGATCTTGATGTATTATTTGAGTCAAAGCTCTTTTCAGTCTTGTTGCCAGGATAGAGGCATAGATTTTATCAGGGCTATTTTTGGTCAGGAATGCACAGGAACGGAGTTCCAGCTGGCTCCTGAGCTGGCCATGCCCAGCAGGAACTCATTAGCATAATATGCCATACCCAACAGCAGAAACTCATTAGGATTGGCTACATTAGGGGTGTGTGGCCTAACATGCAAAGGAGTTCCTGCTACAAAAAAAGCCCTGGGTTTTGACAACAAACAAGGTAAACAGAATAAGAAGCAAAAGGTGGGTGTGACTGAATGACCACACTTCTGGCAGCATGGGGTGTGGCCTGATATGCTAATGAGCTGTGCTATCAGAGGTGTGACCTAATATGCTAATGAGCTTCTGCTGTTGGGTGTGGCCTATTATGCTAATGAGTTCCTGCTGGGCTTTTCCTACAAAAAAGCCCTCGATTTTATAGTCCACATTTAATAAAGAGATTGGCCTATAACTTTTAATTTCTCTCTCATCTGTATTTTGTTTATGTATTAAAGTATTCAGGACTTCATTCCAGGTCTCTGGTATTTTGTTTTCTACTAAAACATTTTGTATTACATATTTTAAGAGAGCCAGTTTGGTGTAGTGGTTAAGTTTGCAGACTCTAATCTGAGAGAACCGGGTTTGATTCCCCACTCCTCCACTTGCACCTGCTGATGTGACCTTGGGTCAGTCACAAGCTCTGGCACAGCTGTTCCTGAAAGAGCAGTTTGTGTTAGAGTTCTCTTGGGCCCACCTACCTCACAGAGTGTCTGTTGTGGGGAGGGGAAGGGAAAGGAGTTTGTAAGCTGCTCTGAGACTCCAAGTGAAGGGCAGGGTATAAATCCAATCTCTTCTCTCTTCTTTTTCTCTTCTTTAAAGGGATAATGAATTGATCTTCAAAAGTCTGGTAAAATTCAGCCATAAAGCCATCAGGGCCAGGTGCTTTCCCTTTCTTCTGTTTTTTTTAATGCTTCTGTCAATCCAGAAAAGGTAATTGGGTCATTTAACATTTCCTTTTGATCATCTGTAAAGTTTTTGAATCTTGTTTTTTAAGGAAATCCTTAACCTCTTCTTGTGTGGCTTCTCTTTTCTGATATAGCTTCTCATAAAAAGTTTCTACAATCTTTTTCAGATCTCTAGGTATGTTTTTTTCTTCTCCTTTTTCATCTATCAATATCTTTATATGTCTTTTTTTCTCTTTCTTTCCATAGTTTGTAGGCTAGCCATCTGGTTCATTGGTTTCCATTTTCTTTTTTTTCTTTTTTTGTTTAATCTCTTTATTGGTTTTTCCAAAATAAACACAAAACACACTCCGAAAAAAAAAAGCAAAACAAAAATAAAGCAATCGCACTGACAACGCAATATTCCAATGTTTCTTACCAATCAGTTATTCCCTACCTCTTAACACAATAACTTAAACTTAGCTTATAAATACATTTAGAGTAAATATGATAATTCTAAACTATGGTCTGGCAAAAAGCAAAATTTACCGGGATTATCTCCCCAATAACCATATCAATACACAACCTTATTACTATTTTCCAAATGTTCAGTTTGTTTAGACTCTCAAAAGTCATAAGCATACTCATAAATTAAGTTTAAGTAGTACCCTTATATTTCATGGGTAGCCCATTTTTTTTCTCATTTATAGAACTAGCCTTCTATTCAATTGACTTCCCCTTTTCTATTACATTTCCTCCTATTCTGTCACCCTATTTCTTAATAGCCATACTAATACCATTAGGAAAAAGAGAAAGAACAAAGGTTAGTTACCATCTACAGTTAAACATTCACTGAGATATCCTTTCTCCCATTCCTTATATCCTTAGTGTCCTATAAAGGCACAAGAATAGTGGATTAGATTATAATAATATTCTTATAACCTTTCTTTGCCATCTCTTTGTTACTTTATCACTTAAAAATAGCTTCCTATTCTGGAAATTTCATACTCCATGTTTCATTCCCTTTATCCTGCTCTATAACTACATACAAACAAAATACATAATAATAAGCAATCACTAAGATATTATTCCTCCCATTCCCTGTTCCCCTGATGTCACTAACTCACATTAACCATAAGAGATTGTAATGTACTAATAATCTCACAACCTTTCATTAATATCTTTTTATTATTTAGCACCTATAGGTACCTTCCTTTTCCAGTGATTTCCTACCTCTTACTTCATTTCCTACCTATACTATACTTACTAAATACTTACATTATTAACCTTACTAATATTTCCCAACTAAAAATAATTTAATCATGTTTCTTAAGCACAGATTAAATTCATAAATTACCTAAATACAGAAAAAAATTAATAATTAACCACCTCAAGTCAAAACCCAGAAGGAAAAAAAACCCCATCTCATATGCCTTCATGTTTCTTAATCACATATTAAATTAATAAATTACCTAGGTACAGCAAAAATTAATAATCAATCACCACACATCAAAACCCAAAAGAAAAAAGAAAAAAAGAATCTCATATGCCTTCATTTTATCATATTAAAAATCACTCCCATTCATTCTGTTACATTAGCAAAAGAAATCATTCTACAACCCCATACATACTGCTCATTTTTTCTTGTTTTCAGTAACCCTTCTTTTTAAAAAAAAATTTTTTATTATATATATATTTTTATGTACATTACATTCAAACCCATCCCTATTCCCATACATGTTGTGTACTCTGCCCTCCCTTCTCTCTCTACGAAGCTATATATGCTATTTCTGTATCTTCGGCAAAGATCCCTTATGTAAGTGCTCCTTCTGTCCATCTTGCTTCATCTATTTCCTCGTATCCAATTGAGCAGAGTTAGTCTTTAAGTCTTCTTCCTTTTTTAATCCTCCTTAGTTTCCTTTTCTTCTTCCTTATGCTCTTTAAAGTCGTAGCCGAAGATTGTTCATATCCTGAAATCGGAGGTGAGAAGTTTTAATGTGACTTGGATGGTTATTTTTCACGCATATATTCATCTTCACTTTCTTGCCTTCGATCCCTCACCCCCACCTTAACTACTTGTCCTTTCTAGCCAGGGGCACAAACCTAGGAGCTTCCACTGAACGTCTCGTCTTTGACCTACCATGACCCATTTTAAGTACAAATGCCATTTCCCCCTGATCTTCCCTACTCTTAATTCCCATAGTTCATCTTGGTTAGAGATGGCTATTATGTCTGATTGGATATATTCAAATAAATAATTCTGCCAGTTTACCTCTGTCCATTTAGTTTTATCTTTCCAACCGAATGCTATTACTGCTTTGCCAGCTAGCACCATTGCTTTAAATAGATCCTGTCCTCCTTTTCCAATAACTTGGTTTCCTAAGGTGCTACTTAACATCAGTTCCAGGTCTATCTTCGGTCTTATCGCAAAAAACTTATGAAGCTGCTCTATCACTTTCTCCCAAAACTCTTTAGCTTCTCTGCACTCCTACCACATATGGGAGTACCATCCTTTCATATTCCTGCAGTGCCAACAATTTGAACTTAGTTGTGGGAACATATTAGCTAATATAGCCGGGGTTCTGTACCATTTGGTGTAAAATTTTAATTTCAGTTCTCTAAATTTGTGTACTTTTATCTCCTGTATACCATCTATAATTCTATTAACTGTTTGATCCACTAAACGTGTTTCTGCACTCCATTTTCCCTGAAACAGGGTTCTTATTTGATCCTTGTTAGTGACCATCTTCCTATATATTCTGCTGGCTAATCCTCTCTTTGCAGTTGTCATTGATTGTAATAGCTCCTCCATTGGCTCCCCCATACCCAAAGTTTTATTTTCCTTTTCTTTTTTTTAAACAGAATTTTATTGGATTACTTTCAAC
The DNA here is from genome assembly GCA_029375565.1 of Gekko gecko. NCBI lineage: Eukaryota > Metazoa > Chordata > Lepidosauria > Squamata > Gekkonidae > Gekko > Gekko gecko. Next base: position 206,415,328 of record JAPDNY010000005.1, on the reverse strand, counting down.
ATTGTTAAACATCGTTACCAATACAATTTCACAAAATTTTTACCCTATCCCCCCACCCCCCCAATAGGCTTCCAACACTGCTATTAACAAAAAAAAGAGAATTAAAAGGTAATCAAGTTTAGACTTATAACAATCGACAAACCGGGTAAACTAATTTCAAATATATAAAGGCCTGACTTTTACAAACATAATTTCCAACCAAGGTACAGTACAATCAAATATTCATTTCATTTCTCATTCACTCTCAATACAAATCAAGATTGTACATTTTCCCTTTCATTTTATATTCAGTTTCCATATACAATTTCAGGCCCTCCCAATCTTTTAAATACAGTTCTGCCATTTGTCCATTTAGTTTTTTTGTCATTTTGTCCATTTCGGCTAAAAACAGCAGTTTTCTTAACCAATCATGTATATCTGGCACCTTCTCCGTTTTCCATTGTTGAGCAAAAGCCATTCTTGCCGATGTAATCATATACCATAATAGTATCCTTTTTTCTTATGGAATCTTTTCCATCGTCAAACCTAAGAGAAGAAGTTCCGGACTTTTCCTAATAGGAATTTTTACTATTTTCTGCATCTCACAATGTACATTTGACCAGTATACCTTAGCTTTATCACATGACCACCACATATGGTAAAAAGAACCCTCTATTTTTTTACATTTCCAACACTTATTACTCAAGTTCTTATCCATGCTAATGTTAGCAATCTTTTTTGGTGTCATATACCACCTGTACATCATCTTATAACAATTTTCTTTTACATTAACACAGGTTGACATTTTAAAGGCTTTTTTCCAAAAAAATTCCCATGTTTCCATAGAAATTTCTTTCTTCATATTTATGGCCCATTTTATCATTTGTTCTTTAACAGTTTCATCCAACGTATAGACTGTCAACAAAGTTTTATACATCTTTGATATTATTTTTCGCTCTTTTTTTCAACCATATATCTTCAATCTCATCATTCTTAGCTCTAAAACCAACCTCTTTACAATCTTTCTTGTAAATATCCCGTATTTGACAATATTGTAACCAACCATACTCAAGTTCTAATTCATTATTTGGTTTTAAAACATATTTTTTTCCTTCCTTTTGGAGCAACTCTTGGTATTTCAGCCAGTCATTACCTTTATATTCCGAAAAAGGATGAATAACTGCAACAGGAACAATCCACAAAGGCCTTTCATCAGGAATTGTGCTCTTATATCTGGTCCATGCCTCAAACAGTGTTCTTCTTACATAGTGATGCTTAAACATTGAGTCTACTTTATTTTTCCCATACCAAAGATAGGCGTGCCAGCCAAATCTGCAATCGTGGCCCTCTAGGGCCAAAAGCTTTCTATTTTCCAAATTAACCCAATCAGACAACCAAGACAAACATACAGCTTCATGATACAAACGCAAATTCGGGACTTGGAAGCCACCTCTGTCTTTAACATCATACATTATTTTCATTTTAATTCTCGGCTTCTTTCCTGCCCAGATAAATTTAAAAATATCTCTTTGCCATTTTACCAACACTTTCACGTCTTTTACAATTGGTATTGTCTGAAACAAAAACATCAATCTGGGCAATATGTTCATTTTGACAACGGCAATTCTTCCAAGAAGAGATAATCTAAGTTTTTCCCATTTTTCTAAATCACTCTTTATCGAAACCCACAGTTTTTCATAATTATTCTTAAACAAGTCAATATTTTTCATTGTAATTTCAACTCCCAAATACTTAACCTTTTTAACCACTTCACATTCTATCAAGTTTTGTAAAATTTGTTGCTTTGTGGCTATCATATTTTTACACAATATTTTTGATTTACTCTTATTCACATAGAACCCTGCAAGGTCACCAAACTCTTTTACTTTTTCAAATACCAAAGGCATATTATTAACAGGATCTTCAACAATAAACATGATATCATCAGCAAACGCTCTTAATTTATATGAAAACCCTCTAATACTCAAACCTTTTATATTATCATCATCTCTAATCATTTGCAGCAATATCTCCAAAATCCAGATGAATAGCAATGGCGACAAGGGACATCCCTGTCTAGTTCCTTTTCTGACCCGGAACGCTTCTGTTGATTCTGCATTCACAATCACCGTAGCTTTTTGTTCTTTATATATTGATTTAATCATTCTTATAAATTCTGCGCCCATCTGCAATTTCTCAATGACTTTAAACATAAATTCCCAATTTAAATTATCAAATGCCTTTTCTGCGTCCAAAAATAAAAAGCCAACTTCTTTTTCCGGGTGCTTATCATAGTACTCTATTGTGTCTAAAACAACCCTCATATTGTCTTTTATTTGTCTACCTGGCAAAAACCCAGCCTGATCTTCGGCAATAGTATCTTTCAAAAACCCTTTAAGGCGTTCTGCTAAAATTTTTGCATACATTTTATAATCATTGTTCAGAAGTGAGATTGGGCGATAATTTTTAACATTAGTTAAATCTTGAGTTTCTTTCGGTATTAAGGTGATTGCAGCTTCATTCCAAGAATCTGTGATCTTCCCATTTTGTCTAATTTCATTTAGAAGAATCTCTAGAACCGGTACCAGGTCTTCTTGCAATTTTTTGTAAAATTTAGCTGAGAAACCATCTGGTCCTGGAACTTTGGAGATCTTTGCCTCTCCTATTGCTTTACTGATTTCTTCTTTAGTTATCACAGCATTTAACATTGCTTTTATTTCTGGGCTTGGTTGTGTCAAATTAACTTTAGATAAATAGTCTTGAATTTTTTGCTGGTCCACTTGTTTTGCTTGAAAAAGAGTCGCATAATATTTATAAAATTCCCTCCGGATCCCTCCTGGGTCTATGATTTCTCTGTTCCCGTCTTTCAATTTAGTTATTATTTTATTCTCTCTTCTTTTCTTCAATTGCCATGCCAAATATTTCCCTGGTTTATTTGCTTCTTCAAAGGACTTCTGTTGCAATTTTTTCAAGTTCCAATATACTTCTTTATTTAACCTCGCATCATATTGCTCCCTTAGGATTCTCAGCTCCCTCAAAATTTTCTTTTTGCCAGGTCTTTTCTTGAGCTCTGCTTCTTTTTTTTGAATATTTTCCATAATCTCTTTGTCTATTTTCAATTGTTGTTTTCTTTCATTGTTGTTAATTGCAATTAGATGTCCTCTCATCACAGCTTTGTACGCCTCCCATACCGTTTGCGTCTGTACATCTTTGTTTAAGTTCAGTTGAAAATACGTTTTGGTTTCCGTCCTTATTTTGTCTACAATATTTTGTTTGTCCAGTAAATCCTCATTGAGTCTCCATCAAAATTTCTTTCTTTTAATATATGTTGACCACTTTACTGGGCTATGGTCAGAAAGAATTCTAGGTAATATTTCAATTTTACGTGTTTGCAAGATCAAATTCTCGGTCATCCACATCACGTCTATTCTTGAAAAAGATTCATGCTTTACCATTTGAAAAAAGACCTTCGGAAGTTTACCTATACCTTCGTTTCCTTTTTTTGATTTTCTGTCAATAACATTATTAACAGTACCATTAAAATCACCCATCAGTATCATTTGCTCATAGGTTAACTGTTGTAACTGTTCCCACAGATCCTGAAAAAAATTTTCCTTAGCACCATTCGGAGCATAGAGATTAACAATTAAAGTTTTTTTACTCTGAAGTGTAACTTCCACTGCCAAAAATTTCCCTTCATTATCTTTAAAAATTTCCTTTGGCTCCAATTCTTTTTTAACATATGTAACAACTCCTTTTTTCTTTTGTGAGGAGAGGGAATAAAATTCCTCTCCTAATCTTTTTTGAATCAAAAATTTAACATCAGTCTTTTTAATATGTGTTTCTTGCAAACAGACAATATTGCATTTTTGTTTTTCCAACCAAAGCCTAATGTTTTTTCTTTTATGAGGTGAATTGAGTCCATTAACATTCCAAGATATAATTTGACTCTCCATGTTGGCTTTGTATTTATTTATCAGAGTCTTTAAAATTGTCTTTGATGAACTTGTTCATTTGCTCTACTGACTTGATGGTGACTCTCTTCTGTTTAAATGTAAAACTGACACCTTTTGGAATTTCCCATCTGTATCTTATGCCCTCTGTTTTCAGTTTGTCAATCAAGTCTTTAAAAAGTCGTCTGTCCTGAAGAATTGTTCTGGGTAGTTCCTTTAATATCATAATTTTCTTGTTATCAATTGTGAAGTCTTCCTGGAATTGTTGCTTGAACAAGTCTTCCTTCAATCTTTTGGATATAAACTGGACAATCACATCTCTGGGTAATTTTTTCCTTTGTGCAATCGCAGAGTTGACTCTGTACACCAAAACAATCTGTGCCGCCACCCTCTCCTCTTCAAGTTTTAAGAAATCTGCAACAGCATCCACCATAACAGAATGAATATTCTCATTTTTATCTTCAGGAATTCCCCTAAATCTCATATGATTAAGCATTGCATTGTATTCCACCATTACATTAGCTTTTGCTGCTTCTTTAGCAACCTCAGATACATTAGTTTCCATTCCTTTCACTTTCTCCTCCACCTCGTCTGCTCTTTTGTTCAACGCCTGCATTTCTTTTGTAATCCCAGACAAGTCTTTTTTCAAATCTGTTACTTCTGTTACTAGAGTTTTTTCCATTTTTTGTATAGCATCCATCACTCGTTTTTCCATGGCTTCCATCATGCCCTGTAATTTCTTTTCCTCTTTAGCAGCCATTTTCGGGGAGGACCAAGAGTTCGCCCTCTGTCGTTGCCGAAGATCGTAAGCCGTTGTTTACAATTCACATAAAACTCACATCAAATTAAAGTCTTTCTTGTGCCCAGTTAAACCACTCTATTTTCGCTTTTTTCTATTGAGTCTTTTGGTTAAAATTCAAATAAATCGTTCCGACTTTCTCAAAATGGTGGGCGCAATTTCTCTATGGTAAATAGCACTTCCTGTTGTTTACTTCCTGTCCGGCAATCTTGATCGTCCCCCTTAACTTCTGGTTTCCTCCCTTCTTCCGGCCTCCTTGGTCGTCTCTAGGAAATACTACTTGTCGAGTCTGAGGTCACTTCCTGTTTTGGTGGTTTCTGTCGCAGCTAGAGTAATTTTCCACACTAGTTCTCACGGGGCTTGATGTTAGTTTCTATTTTAAAGTCAATATTCCAACCGCAGGAATGATCAACAAACCGGCTTTTGGGCCTTTTTTTACTGTTTAGCCGTGTTTTTTCGGAGTCGGTGTTAGTACACAAAATACAGCACGATCATGCGCTTCATCGGATGTTGTTTACTCTCGGGATCAACGCGTTTCCGGTGAGCAATTTTAAAAAGTTACCTTCGAAGTCCGTGTCTTGTTATAGCAGTGTTTCCTTGTTATCAATTTCCGTAGAATGTCTTGGAGGTCTGGGTCATGCGTTCTTATGTTGAGAATCCAACTCTGTGGGGTCTTTTAGAGAAATTCCGAAGTGCCCTCTTGGGGGGAGGGGATCAAGGCTGGTCGCGGCGCTCTTTAAAGCCCCACTATCAGCCGATCTCAACTCCCTCTCGGGTCGATGCTCATTGCTGGTCACCCCCCTGCCTGGGGAGATCTGCGGTGGGCTGTATAGTTTTATTTTCAATCATCTTTTTGAGTCTGTTATGCAGACCTGTAATCTTCAACCAATGTTTCCCTCCTATTTCCTCATATAATGTTGGTAATGATTTAAGCATCTGCCCACATATTATATTTTGTAACCTAGTAAACCCTTTCTGTTTGAGTAATAACCACCATTTCTCATCCTCTTCCTCTTCATCCAAAGCCTCCAACGGAGCGTACTTGGATATTCCCTTTAACCATTTCAGTTGCCATTTCTTCCAAATCATTAATGCTGTTCTTCTCGGTCCCCTTTCTAATGTTTCATATTTAGATTTGTCTCCTGTGAATACTCCAAATCTCCCCACCCCTTTGTTTGCTTCATTCCCAACTCTAATCCATTTTTGTTCGCCTTCCTCTCCAATTTCCATTAGTGCTTTTATCTGAAATGCCTCATAATAATTCTCCATTTCTGGGAGGCCCCATCCCATATCTGAAGCATGAGCATATATAAAGTGCCTGGAGATCCTACTTTTTTTGCTACCAAGAACCCACTCCTTTATTTTCGCATTCCAGCTGTTAATTTTTTGTCTATGAATTTCTAAAGGGATCGTTTGAAACAAGTATAATAGTTTTGAAGCCCAAAACATTTTCACCGTATTAATCCTAGCTGTTATATTTAACATCTTCTTTCCCCATCTCTTCATTTATTTCAATATTACATTCCATATCCTATTATAATTCTTCTCTACCATCTTATTAATATTTTTAACTATGTCTATTCCTAAATACCTGAATTTCTTAATGCCTAGGCCTATTCCTGTCCACTTGTGTATGTCTCTTCTTTCTTCCATTCTTACATTAATATACATTATTTCTGATTTTGCCATGTTAATTTTTAATCCTGAATTTAATTCAAAATCTTCCAATATAATTTTTGTTTCTTTAACTCCTTCTTTCGGGTTTGATGTAACTATAATCAAACCATCTGCAAACAGGTTTAATTTAATTTCTTCCTTACCTAGCTGGCATCCCTCTATTCTCCCAGAGTTCCTAATATGTTGGGCAAGTTGTTCTATAGCCATTATAAAGAGGGACGGGGAGAGCGGGCATCCTTGCCTAACTCCTCTCTGAATTAAAAGTTGCGAAGTGTGCTCCACATTAATTCTAACTACCGCTGTACCTTCTCTATATATCTCTTGTAGTACTTGTATGATTGATTGACTAAACCCATATTTGGCCATGACTGTCCATAAAAATTGATGTGACAATGTGTCGAAGGCTTTATAGACATCCAATTTCAACAATGTTAGTTTCCTAGATTGGTTATGGCACAAAACATTAATTAAATTTCTTACTGGGTGTGCAATGTTTCTACCTTCCACAAAGCCATATTGATCTTCTTTTATTACTTTCAGAATGATTTTCTTAAATCTGTTTGCCATTATTTTAGCAAAATTTTTGTAATCTTGATTCAATAGACTAATCGGTCTGTATGAACCCACTTCTTGGGGTTTCCTGGGTTTCAAAATCACCGTTATTTCTGCCCTCCTCCATGTGTCCGGGGCCTTCCCTCCCCTCAATATATTGTTAAAGACTTCCTGTAATTCAGGGGCCAGAACCTCTTTCATTTCCCTGTAAAATTCAGCTGAAAAGCCATCCAATCCCGATGACCTCCCTGTCTTTAAACTATCTATCACCTGCTCAATCTTCCTTCTCGTTATATCTTCTTCCAGACTTCCCCTTTCAGTCTCTGTTAACATTAACTCTGTCTCCTCCTCGAACTCTCTTACTTCTTTTTTCTCATATAGTTTCTTATAGAAGCTTTCGAATGCCCCCTTTATTTCCTCTGGGTTCTGTGTCACTATTTTATCTGTCCTAATACTCCTCACCCTTTGCCTCTCTTTTTTCTTTTTCAAATAGTTTGCTAATATTTTAGCTGAATTAAGTGTGTTTCTCTGGTATTCATTCTTCACCATAACCTGCTTTTTCCATACTGCCATGGAATCTAGAGTGTCTAGCTTTTTCCGTAGTTCCCTAATTAACCTATGTCTGTTGGAGCAGAATTTCTGCGCTTGATCCCTTTGCAGCCTACTCAATTCCTGTACTTTCTCTTTTCTATCAGCATACCATTTTTTCTTTATCTCCTTTTCTTTCTTCAGTAACCCTTCTTTTTTAACAACCATACTTAAGTGTCTTATATCTTTATATTCCAAGAACTCCATTTCCCTAATTTTGCCGCTCAGCTTCATTGAATCAGTCTCCTGTTTTCTACTATCTCTGTAATTTTCACCTTCTATAGGCTTTCCTCTCTTCTTAGCTTCTTTCATCCTTTCTGGGTGTAGTCGTACTCTCTTCCTTCTTTTCACCATTCTCAACCCCTTAAAATGTTTTAGGGAGCTCTTTATTTCAAATATTTGGCTCCCCTTTTTTTCTATGGGTGCAGGCGGCACCTCTTGCAATGCCTTCTCATCGGGAGCATCCCAAATGCACTCCAGCTCCTCTTTCAAACTCTGCCAAGGCTGCAGCAGTTCCCCTTCCTCTCTGATGCCACCACACAGACTCCGCATGTTTTGATGAAAGTCTTTAACTGCCGTTTCTACCGCTTGCCAAAACTCATCCATTAACAATTTTTTAAATTGCTCTATAGCCAACTGGCCAAATTCAATATTGTCAAGGTCTCCGTCTTCCTCATTTCCCACTCTTAGCGCATTTTCATTCTCGCTTGTCGGTGCCATTTTATTCGATCATCTAGTTAAATTCCTTTTCAATACTCCACTGTCACTATAGTTCCATTATCTTTACCAAAAGTGTTGCTGCCATATTCCCATGCCATAACAATTAATTAAAGCCCCGGTAGGTACAGTTCCACGCCCCCTTACAGCATCCATTTACCTTTTGCGCTAGTACTCTTCTTAGCCACTTTTAACTTTTCTTTTACGGCTAAAACTTTTTTTTGGGGGGGGGGTCTTCTTAATAGAAATTTCCGCTGATTTGTAGCTTAACTCCACATAGTCACTCTCTTATTTTCATTGTTGTGTTTTCACCGGACAAATCAATTTCGCTTCTTGAACATCTTCTGCAACTGCTTGGGAAAAATGTAATCCACTCACACAATTAAAAACGGGTGGCGGTGGCTGCTTAGAACATGGCAGCCATGTTCCTCCCCTATACCACTCCTGCTTTGGAGCAAGTAATGGACACCCCCCCACATTTGCTAGCTGCAGAAGGGGCCAAAACAAAGCCCCCTGCTCCAGACCTCTCTCCAGGAGATCTGGCGAAGCTCTCCTGGCAACTGGGAGGCTCCAAACAAAGCGGAAAGGGAATCGAGTGGCTTCGCATGAGCCGAAACCGCCCCTCGTTGCACCATGACCCGGAAGCTCCTCTCGGTTTCCATTTTCAAAGTAGTTTTGTTTCTTTTATTAACAAACAATTCATTTGATGTTGTAGCATCTTTATACTAGTTCTTGTGTGTTCAGTTGAGAGGCCTTGTTTCATCTTATTTTCTTCTTTTTAAAGTCATTCTCCAATCTTTATATATTTTTGTTTCTTTTGTTTCCTAATATATGCATCGTCCTTAATTATCCAACCTATTGCATAGGCCTTAAATGCATCTCATCCAACTCAAATGGAAATATCTGGTTGGATATTTTGCTTAGAAAACATTTGAAATTCCCTTTTGGAATCTGCTACAAATTTTTCATTTTTCAAAAGGAAAGTATTTAAAAGTCATATTTTCCTCTTTGGTGAATTTTGTAAAGTCAAAAGTAGAGGGTTGTGATCTGCAAATGCTGCTGGTAAGATCTCTGCTTCCACTAGGTCATTTATAATTGCTGACGAGATCCAACACACGTCTATTCTTGACCATGACTTGCAGAGTAGTAGTAGTAGGAGGAGATTGGATTTATACCCCACCCTTCACTACCCAAGGGAGTCTCAGAGCGGCTTACAAACTCCTTTCCCTTCTCCTCCCCACAACAGACACCTTGGGAGGTAGGTGGGGCTGAGAGTGCTCTGACAGAAACTGCTCTTTTTCAAGAACAGCTGTGCCAGAACTATGACTTGTCCAAGGTCATCCAGCAGGTGCAAGTGGAGGAGCGGAGAATCAAACCCGGTTCTCCCAGATTAGAGTCCACACACTTAACCACTACACCGGCTCCGTAAAGTCCTTATTTTGGAAATTTCTAACTCTCCAGGCATCCAACAAATTATATTCTTCTGCAAGTTGTAGAAAGTTCTTAGGAAGCTCATTGCCTTGTTTCTGCTTTCCAGTTTCTGTTTTTCTATCTAAGGTTCTATCAAGCACTGCATTATAGTCTCCAATCAAACACATTTCTTCAAAATCTTGTTTTGAGATAAGGTCTTGCAAAAGTTGGTAAAATTTATCATGATGCTGATTAGGTGCATATATATTAACAATCAGGGGTTTTTTGGCTTGTCTCTGAATTTTGACCATCAAGATTCTACCGTCTTTGGAATTATGCACTAATTCTGGGTGTAAGTAGTCTTTCACATATGTTACTAGCCCTCTTTTTTTCTTTTCCTGGTCTGAAGAAATAAAACCTTTTCAAAATTTCTTATTTCCAAATATCTTTTTTTAAAACAAATATTTTATTTTCAACAAAACAACACAAATACACAGACTTTCAGCTATAACCAGAGCTAAGCAGAAGGAAGTAAACATGGCTTGCCTCCCTCTATTTTCCCCTTCCCTCTGCCGCCCCACCAGCCGCAGCCGGAACACTCACCTGGAGCTTCCTTCTGGAGCTCGTTGTATTTCTTCCCACAACGGGCCTTACTCCTAGTAAGTAATAATTGTTATTAAAGTTTATAATAGTCTATGGCAAATTACATTTAAATGTTATCATTTCAATGAAATCCCATGGAATTTTGGTGCAGCTAATTGTGATAGGTTAAATAACTTTAGAATAATTTGCTCTGTCATATTGTTCATGGCTAACTTGTTCTCTGCTGTATTTTATTTTTTATTATCTATGTTGTATTTTAATTGTATTGCTTATATTCCATTTAATAAAATTTTGGAAAAGGAAAAAAAATAAAGTAAGTCTCGGTAATATGAATTTTCAGGGATTATATAATTTTCTGTTAGGTATTCCACTACAGGAAACCAAAAGGCTCAAAAGGTGCTTTGATGATTATGTGTGTTATTCAGTCTCCAGTGTCTCTGTTTGTGTGTGTTGTCTAAATTCTTTATAGTGCCTTCTACAAAAGCATGGTCGGTCCATACAAAGAGACCAATTTGGGTGTCTAGTACAGCATTTTGTAAAGAATATGAGCAGAGTAAGTAGTCTATTCTAGTATATGTATGGAACCTTGGGGATAGTAAGTGTAGTCTCTTTCCTTCGTGTGTAGAGTTCACCAGGTATCACATAGCTGATGTTTCTGCAGAAGTTCAAATAATTTTGTATAAGTGTTCTTTTTGTATTTCTTATTTGTATTTTTCCCAGATTTGTCTAAAGAATAATCCACAATCATATTAAAATCGCCTCCTATTATCACATGCCCCTCTTGGAAAGCTTCTAACTTAGTTAGTGTGTCATCAAGAAATTGAAGTTGCAGAGAGTTTGGAGCATAAATAGATGCTATTGTTGTCTTTTCATTATTCAAAGTGCCTTTTATAAATAGATATCGACCTTGGGGATCACTACAATTCTCTTCGTATTGGAAATTCACTGTTTGGCCAGCAATATGGCCACTCAATGGGATTTTGATGTACCATGACCTGATATTGTTGAATATACCATTGAGATTTAAGCACCAAATTATTCTCTGATCTTAAATGTGTCTCCTGTAATAGTACTATTTCTGGTTTGGATTTCAATATAAATGTAGTCATACATTTTTGCTTAATTTTGTTGCTCAATCCTCTGACATTCACTGATTGGATTTTGTATGTATGCTTTGTCCATTTCCAATTTTATAAGTGTATCTTCCATGGTATCCTGTTTGGATCTCATATCCTGAATTTGAAAGTCTACTTCTTCTGATTTGGTTTCCAACTTACTTGTTGTTTTCACCAGAGCAGAAATTTCTTGTTTATTCCCCACAATCTATTTCTTAGTCTCTTCAGTTTGAGTAGTGACTTGTTGGGCCAGTGATTCTAATTTGACTTGAATGGGATCAACTGCTGGCACCACTGCCTCCTGGATGACACTTTGGAGGTCCTTTATGGAAATTTAAGCTAAATTGGTGGCAACAGATTTCACTGCTCCTGGAGATGGCCCTCCAGGGCCTTTCCTCGACCCACTAGACATGTTTAATAGTTCTATTAATAACAAAGACTCATGCCAATTTCTCAAGCCTTAGATCAGGAGTCACCACCCAGGTGGGCTCAGCCCAAATGGGGATTGCTGCCCAGGAGTCTTGGGTCCACGCCCCACTTTCCATTCCTTTGGACTCTGCATTCACCACTGGGGCTGCTGTGGTCCCTTGCTCAGACACAGTGCCATCTGCTGCAGTTATAGGGACTTCCCTGTCCTCTCTGCTCATCACAGTTGTGGTGCAAGAGGTTGAGAAAGGGAAAACAGGAGTCCTAACAATTTGTCAGGATCCTGGTTAAATCAGTTCTCAACACCAGTCAGTTTGAAGAAAGCTAACTTTATTGAGACAGTTGATTGATACCATCCTGGACACATCTATTGTTAGAACTGAAACTGAATGCGCGAAGGTTGCAGATATAGTGGATCCAAGTAAAGATATAGTGGATCAGGACCCAGTCTCCCCCATGGTATTTGCCTGCCAGAACTAACAGTCAGCTCCTCCCCCACTAAGCACTTACTCTTCTCAGAACATCCCTTCCACCAGAATTAATGGTTGCCTATCCCCCATAGGCACGTATCCTCTACACAGCAAGGAAAACAGGATCACAGACATTTGAGAAGCCCACTAAGGTGACAAGCCCCAGGAACATCAAAGAGAGAGAAAGGAGCCTCCTCTCTCAATGGCAGGTGAGCTGTAAAATGCAAAATGTACAGGGAGCCTGACAGATTTTTACATCACCTACTGCCTAGTCCTTTTAACTGGAGATGCCAGGAATTGAATTCCAGGGATTGAACCAGGAAGAAGAAGAAGATTTTGATTTATACCCCGCCCTTCACTTGGAGTCTCAGAGAGGCTTACAAACTCCTTTCCCTTCCCCTTTGCACAACAGACACCGTGTGAGGAACCTTCTGCATGCCAAGCAGATGCTCTGCCACTGAACTATGGCCCCTCCCCCATCACTCACCAGTGGCCAAGGAGGACCTGGCAACCCTAGTAACAAAATGTGCCTGATGGCTCATTTCATGCAGACACCTGAAGATCAGGTATTTCAGTTCTCTTTTAAATGCAGTGAGTGTCAGGTTGGTGGTTTTGTGGTCAGGGTCTGTTCAGACCTGGGTTCAGTTCCTTACTTTAATATGAGCATAGTTAGGTCAGTCATGTGCTCATTCATTCTCTCTCTCTCTCCCTAATCTAGCCACCACATTATGAGGATAAAATGGAGAAGGTGGGAAACATTTACATTGCCCTGAGCACCTTAAAGAAGGACAGGGTTAAAAAATGTGATAGAAATCACTAAAAAAAGGTGTTTTCCAAAACTGAGTTTAATTAGGTACACAAGTAGGTCTCTCTGTTCTCTTATTCCATGATATCAAGGAATGCCTTGAGCAAAATGCTGTTTTTTAACTGATGCTGTCTGAATATTTTACCTTTGTTAATGACAATTTGTTCTAAATGCATTCTGTTATTTTGTATTCTTGTGGGTTGCACCTGAATTCTCATTTAATTTTGGTATCTGATTATGTTTTCATATTTTCACTTTTATTGTATGCCACTCTAGGAGCCAGTGCTTGGTTGAGGAGTAAGATAATAAAGTTTAAAAGAAAATAAATACACAGGTTGGTTAATCTGATGGAATGTGACAGTCCTGCCCTTAAAGTTAACAACCTCCAGGTGGAGCCTGGAGAGCTCTGGAATTTACAACTGATCTCGAGACTACAGAGAGCAGTTCCCCTGGAGGAAATGGCAGCTTCAAAGGGTGGACTCTATGGTATACAATTCAGTCTAGAAAAAGCAGGAGTCCTGCAGTGATATCATATCCTTGCTGAGTATTAGTTTAAATGTGAAAAATAAATAAATAAATAAATTTTGACTTGGACATACAAAAGCTTTATGAAATATCCCCTATCCTCCACATTTCCCGGTTAAGGGGAAAATGCTGTTCAAAAAAATTACAAAGATGATATGACTCCAATGGTAACAAGAAAAAAAAATTACTTACAAAAATAGAAGGACATTTTACACGACATATTCATGTAGGTACATTTAACTTATTGTGAACAGATTAACTTCAAAAAATGTTAACTTTTTCCCAAGCCCAGATAAGAGAGAGGAGAAGCAAGGTCCTTTATAAGATTAAACAGAAGGCAAACAATGGCCAAAGAGGCTCAACATCTAATTGAAGAGAGTGTGCAGCCGATTGCCAAGTGTGCCCTAGGAAAGAATTCTCTTCACTCCTCCCCCCCGATCCTCTTGTATGCAGATTTACAATATCCAACACTGAGTTCCCTCTACTCACTAGGTGTGGCCCCAGATCTCCAGGTATATCCCGAACTGAACTTGCTAACAACTATTTTCATAAGTCAGATACAATGAAATTACACAGATGATAAAAGACTAAAAGGATATGATGAGAATTATATCTTTCTGTGCTTTCCCCCTACTTCTCCCACCTAGCATATCAACACTATATCTAATTCTGAATCAGGCCCTACAGTGTGGATCAAAAAAACCTGCACAGTGGAACAAGGGACAAACAGGGTTGATTTTTTTTTTTTAACAAACCTGAGGGTAGCCCTAGGTTTGCAGGAAAAATATGAAATCTGTCAGACTCCTGCAGCAATCAGAATCAACAACTTGCTTCTTCAGAAGGAAAGTTTATTGATACAGTATTGGCAGTGCATCTCTACTTCAGGTTCTGTGTTAAGCCTAAAGCAAAAAGCGCAAGGGTGGACAGATATACATGGTTCAAAGGGGTTGCTGGGTGGCATAGAGCCAATCAAGGTAAAAAGTGGGGCCCTCCAAGAAGTAACGGACCCATGTTCCCAGAGATGATGTTACAGCTAAGAATCAAGGTCAGGCACATAAACACACAGCTAAGGAGGCATTACTGAGTGAGAGAATTGAAACTAACACATTCTAAGTAGCTCATTCCCCTCACACACAGCCTCTATGGCAGTGAGCTGACAAAATCTAACAAAAAATAATTGGATAGTTAAAACCCTGAAACAACATATGTAGTGTTAAAATATGAATACCCTGTGAGATATCACAATGCTTCATTCTGAGATCTCAGTAACCGTTATGAGGGGTGCTACGCATGCAACAACAATATTGCCAAGCTTGCCAAACCTTGGTTTCGACCAGTCAAATATGGCAGGGGAGAGAGACATTAAGAAGTAAAAACAGGGGGACAGTGCATGCATGCCTAACATGGAGGACATGGGATAAGGCAGCTCCGCAGTGACTCACACCTCCCCTGGCTAAAAATCGGCTGAAAACATCAGTCTAAATCACCAAATGGGATGGGAAGATCGGGAGTGAGAAAGAAAGCCTCCACTCCACCCTCAAAGTCTGTTGCAGCTTATTTGCTGAAAGAAAGAGCCTCAAAAAAATTGGGACTCAAGGAACTCAAAATGGCCATGGTAAATACAGGAGAACAGGAAAGCGACTCGTTGTGCAAAAGGGACCTCCTAGATCTTCGAGAAGACTTACAAAGCTACTTTAAAGCTTCAATGAAAGAACTTCTTCAGTCAATGCAAACCAAGCTTGATGAACTAATGGAGGGCTTGGGAAATGCATTTAAAGCTGCTGAATCAGCCTTGGAAACAACAGAAGCACTTCAACTGGAACTAAAAGAGGTACAAAACACAGAAAAATCTTTGCAAACTAAAATGCTCTTTTTGGAAGGAAAATGGCAGCAATCCAACCTGAAACTTCGAGGACTGGAGGAGGGAGTGGAAGGTAATACAGATTTGGCTATTTTTATATCTTCTTGGCTGGCGAAACCATTAAACTTAGAAGAAAGCGTTGCACCTGCAATTGCAAGAGCACAGAGACTGGGTCCATCGACAGCTGCCCTCCAAAATCGCCCCAGAGATATTCTAATTCAATTTATATATGCTAGGACAAGGGACAGTGTATTAAAAGCAGCAAGAAACTCTCAAGTATTCACCATGAATGGCAAAAAGATCATAGTTCTGTTGGATCTCCCACCAGAGGTCTTGGGAAAAAGACATCATTTAAAGATCATTTCAACCAAGTTATGCAATGCAAAAGTTTGTTTCCAGTGGAGCCCATCCTCCAACATTGCTGTCTATAGAGAAGGAACACTTTTCCAAGCATCAGACTTAAGATCAGGCCTGAAGTCTCTCAACTTGAAACTCACCCCAGAGGAGGAGGAAGAAATCAGGGAGCATCCATCTTACAAGCAGGACTAAGCATTGAAAGAATGAAAAACTTTTTACTTACCTGATGCTAAGTTGGGTAACACCTTTCAACTCTACATACAGTTTGGTAACTGTTAAATGTTTAAAATAATTCTTTAAGTTATTGCATTTGCTTAAGGTTTAATGTTTAAATGACAAGGAAAATGTTTAATTGATGAATGATTAAGATCAGTAACAATATATGTGTTTATATATTATACCCACAAAAGACAAAGGTTAATTTTGCCTTAAAAGGATAATGGATATAAGTAATAATTCTCTTTTGCTTATGTGAAAAGGCTCACTAACATAAAAGTGGATACTGGAAAGAAAATTTCATAGATGGTTTCTTACTCTCTTATAAGGTAAATGCCGGGGGGCAATGGGAGAGGGAAATATTCAATCTAATATATAGTGTTAGATGTTTAAAAGACAGGGAGTACATAACAGTCTTCCTAACTTTCTGCCTTTGTGGCAGAACATCTGTTTTCCCAGCTTTTTAGGAAAGGCTTTGTTGTAAAGTTAAAATATTTGTATCTTTGACATTTTGTGAGCTGTGGCTCCGGTTTAAGTTTTGGTGTTTATTTGTTTTTTTATTTTTTATATTTAAGAATTTGATTAATTGATTTCATATTTTCAGTGGTAATGAACAAATGTAAAGTATTAACTTGGAATTGTAGAGGTTTAAATAATCCCATCAAGTTAAAGAGACTCTCAAATGTAATCTCTAGGGAAAGGCCTCATATAGTTTGTCTCCAGGAAACCCATTACAAAACAAAGGTTAAAAATGTTTTAAAATCTTCATCTTTTCAGCAGTCATATCAATCACCAGGGAACTCTAAAGCAAGAGGTGTGGCATAGTACTGGAGAAAAATTTCCCCTTTCAGTGGGAAGAAACAAAATCTGACTCTAGGGGTAGGTATATCTTTATTAAAGGCAAACTGGAAGGTAAACCAGTCACTATTGCCTCTATATACTCTCCAAACATTGACCAGTTGAATTTTATAGATACAACATTGGATTTGCTATCTACCTTCCAGACATGTGAAGTAGTAATAGGGTGCGACTTAAATATAATAGCAGACACCCATGTGGAGAAAACACACAAAACACCTCTCTCCAAAAAGAAATTAAAACAATCAACAGGGCTGAAAGAACTTTTGGACAAATATGACCTTAGTGATGTATGGAGAGCAATGAACCCAGGGGTAAAAGAGTACACTTATTATTCAACAGTGCATGGCACATATACAAGAATTGATTTTCTTTTAGTTCCAAGATCTTTATTGAATAATATACAATCAGCTGATATAGGAAACCATATAATTTCTGACCATGCCTGAGTAACATGTACACTGCGAAACTTAGAGTAGGACTATGGGAAACCTGATTGGACTTTAAATAAATTACTGTTACAAAAGGAATCCATAGCTGAGACAATCTCTAAAGACATTACAGAGTATTTTAAATTTAACGCAAATGGAGACATTTCACAAGATATCGTTTGGGATGCCTTTAAGGCTTATTTCTTTATCAGCGTCCTATAAAAAAGTAAGAACTAAATTAGTAGAGGAAATAAAAGGTAAGATCACATTATGGAAAAAAACATATGAAATATGGGGGGGAACCTTGAGGAAACTGAACATAGAAGGAAAAAAATTAGACACCTTAGAAATATCAGCAATACAAAAAAATCTGTTGTTTTTAAAACAAAAATATTTTACTAAAAGTCAAATGTCATTTAAATTGCTTAAACATAAAATAATGCAAAAACAGGCTTCATCACAAATATATTCTCTTAGGACACCTCAGGGAATGGTTGTATCTACCTCTAAAGGTATTTCAATTTTTTTTTTATTATTTTTATCAAAATCTTTATAAAACAGAAAACCCCCAAACTCAAGACATTCAGAGATACCTCAACACAATAGGATATAATGTAAAACTGTCATTTAGACCAACCCATTTCGAAGCAGGAAGTGTCAGAGGTTATAGCAGGAATAAAAAACTATAAAGCACCTGGAAGGGACGGCTTTCCCATTAAATTTTATAAAAAATTTAAACCCTTGGTTTTAGATCAAATTACCCTTCCCTGTAATTATTTAATAACAATAGGAATAATGCCCAAAACATGGAGAGAGGCCAGAATGATAGTATTGCCTAAGGAAGGGAAAGATAAAACAAAAACCGTCGTATAGACCTATATCAATTCTTAAACACGATTTCAAAAAAAATTCTTCTATAATGGTTCAACATCTCAATAAAATCATGCCTCAATATATACACACAGACCAAGCTGGCTTTATGCCAGGCCGCATCCTCTTGGACAATATTAGAAGAACTTTAAACATAGCTCATTTCTGTAAACAACACAAAATTAACTCAGCCATTTTGGCCCTTGAGGCTGAAAAAGTGTTTGACAAGTTAGAAGTCACGTATTTAAAAACAGTGCTTTCCCATATGGGTTTTGGCCCAAATTTCTTAAGATCTATTAATATCCTTTATTCTTCTCCTGTGGTTCAAATATATGTCAATGGACATAAATCAGAGGACTTAGAAATATCCAGGGGCATGGGTCAGGGTTGCCCCTTGTCACCAATATTATTTGCAATATTGCTTGCGCCGAACTGTGAGTTTGTGCTTGCACAGTAAAAATGGTGATGCGAAGCGAGAGCATATTCCAGTGCAGCGCGTCCAGGGAGCCCACACAGAAAGGCACCCCCAGGCCAGCAAACAAGCCCCCAGCAATGCGCAGCACTGGGGAGCAAGCCAGTGGACCACAGCGTGCTGCGCCCAGGGAGCCCACACAGAAAGGCACCCCCAGGCCACTGAGTGCACCACCGGTGATGTGCAGCACCGGGGAGCAAGCCAGCGGCCCACAGCGCAATGCAGCAAGGGAGCCAACAGGGGAAGGTGCCCCTAGGCCACCACGAGGTAATTCCCGTTCCACTCAGGAGAGCCATGGAAAAAACCAGAAGTGTGGGGTGCGTGGTCTGACATGGAGGCGACCGGAAATCCTGGACCTCCTGGCCATGTGGGGAGATGCGAAGGTCCAGGCCTCCCTGAGTGAGGGCCACCGGAACATAGACATCTTTCAGGAGGTGGCCTAAGCCATGGCTGCCTGTGGCCATAAGCGGAATGCTGTTCAGTGCCGTGCAAAAACCAAGGACATGCGGCTGAAATTCAAGAGGACGGTGGCCCTCAATTCAAAGTCTGGTAACAAGAAGACATTGTGTCTATACTACGAGGAACTGTCCAGGATCCTCCAGGGTGATGGAGACATCCAGCCCCGGCAGGTGATCCAGAACCTGAGGCGGGTGCCCGGACGGGGGATGGGCCAGGCCACTGACATGTCCCATGAGGAGGCATCTGAGGAAGTCCTGGAGGAAGACCCAGAGGACCTGACCGAGTCCCAGGACACCACCAGCAGCCAGGCAGGTAAGTGTGGAGACCAGCAGTCCGTGAGACCCAGGGTCATGGCCGTGGCCAGTGCAAAGCAGCCGAAGGACAGTGAGTAGAGGGCAAACACCCATGAGGCCGTCCCTGCGGCACCTGCTTATGGTGACATTGCAGGCCACAAAGGCCTCAGAACCCCCCCCCCAAGGCAAGAAACAGTGGGAGCACAGTGTACAGGATGCCCAAAGTACTCAGGAGGGCAAGTGGCTGGGCATGACAGGGAATATAGTGGCAAGGACCCAGCAGAGGTCACACCACCCCATGTGGCCATGGGCCAGGGATATGTCACAGTGGCTGCGCTCCACTGTGCTCACACTCTTTGCCACTGCAGTCATTAGGAGCGGAAACAGGGATCCAGGCCACAGGTGGAATGGGCAGTTGGAGGGAGGAAATGTCTGGGAGGCAGCCACAGTGCTGTGACTACCGCCACCTCTCCATTTACAGAGTCTGGAACCCAGTGCACCACCCAGGAATGGACCATGGACCAGTAGAGCAGCGACAGCGGGGATGGTGACATGGGCCAGCCGCCCAGTGACAGTAGGCCCCTGACCCCTTTGTGCATTACCACTGCCAGCATCCCATGAGTGGCCATGTGGGGCCACCAGTGTGTCCAGCACAGCATCCAGGTACCACCAGGGCCACTGCCAACCTCTGTCGTCCTTTCCCAGGGATGTCAGCCGGAGCAGAGGAGGAGGAGGAGGAGGTGGTGGAGGAGGAGGAGATGGAGCCGCTGGAGCCAGGCCAAAGGGACCCAGACAGTAAGTGGGAGGGGGAACTGAGGGTTGGGAGTCTGTGACCAGCCAAGCAGCACGTTGGACTCTGAGGTGATTAACACAACTCCCCCCCCCAGGTTTGCCACCAGATGTCACAATGGGTGAGCTGACAGCTCCCGAAAAAGCGGCTCTCACAAAGGCCAGGAAAAAACGGATGTCAGCCCTGCAGAGCATTGGAGAAAGCCTGGCAGCCCGGGCCCAGGAGGAGAGCCAAGAGGCCAGGCTCCAGGAGCAGAGGCAGCATGAAGAGCTCCTCGCAGTCCTCACAGCAGCCCAACAGGAGGACCGTGAGGCTTGGGCTGCAATCATCGCCATCATGGAGACATCTTCAAATGCTCAAGTTGGCCTGACCCGAGCGGTAACTCTCCTAGTGGAGTCCATCCATGAGCGGGCCCCAGTGCAGGAGTCTGTCAATGCGGGGCACTGCAGTGCCGTCACCCCTGGAGTAGTGGCTGAGCCGATGCAGGCAGGGCCCAGCAGTGTAGTCAGGCAGCAGCCAAGTCATCAGGCTGTGCAGGCAGAGCCCAGCACTGCTGATGCCCAGGCCCCAGAGGTTGAGGCCCCGGAGCCATGCTCCACCACTGCAGTCAGCAGAGCTCGTGTGGCTCAGCTGCTGCCACCACAGCCCACCCCTGGAGGCACCTTGTCCGTGACAGCCAGGACACTGAGGCCACGGCCCAGTCCCAAAGTGACCGGTCCTGCAGTGGAAAGGGCAGGTCCGTCAGGCCCGAGCGCCATGGTCACCAAGGCATCTGCTGGCCGTCGGGCCTTACTCAGGCACCGGAAGAAGGCCCTGCCCTACAGCCCTCCACAATAGGGCACACCCCCTCCCCGGGTGCACAACTCTGTGTCCATGGGCTCACCCCAGCCGCCCTTCCCCCAGGGATAGGACTGGCAATCACAGCACCTGAGAAGGGGGGGTCCAACTGAGCACCGGCCATGTGCAATGACTCCTGGGGGGTCATCACTGAGGGGTAATTGGGGGATTTATTTGGGTGAGGGAAACGGTCCACGTCCTTGGGATCCCTGGGGTGTGAGGTTCACACAGCACCTGGGCCAGCTTCCACAACCCAGCACCTGCCTGTTTGCCACCATAGCTCAGGGGACCACTTCCCATCCCACACCGGCAATTGTTGTGTCACGCAAACCTCCTCAATAAACGTCAGCAGTCTGCTGGGCCATCAGCATACCTGTGTCTGCGTCGTTGACTGCGGGGGATGAGGGGGAGGGGGGCACCACACCCATGGCCAGGAAAGCCATCCCCACCCGTGGTCAGGAATGACGGAGCCAGTAGTACAACATAACTAATCTTTATTCAAAGCCAGGAACACAGAAGAAACACCCCACCACCACACCAGAACAAAACAGTCACACTGAAGAGTCAGAACTGCTGTCCCCGTCAACTCCCCTGTCCTCCAATTCATCTGGCTCCCTCCTCACCACCTGCTCAGGCCCCTCCACCTCCTCCTCCGACTCTTCCCCCTCTGTTGCCAGTGCGGCCACGTCCCCCACCTCCTTATCTTCCTCCTCCCCCTCCTCCTCCCCCTCCTCCTGCTGATCCACGCCTGTCCATCCACTTCTTGCTGCCACCTGCTGTCGCCGTGCACACTGGGCCCGGGCACGCTTCCTGTCCTCGCGAAGCTGATGCGCCAGGCCAGGGCATCATCGAGCCACATCCTGAACAGCAGGTGATGCAGACGGCCCATCCCCTGCTGCACAGAGGACAGACGCCGCTCGTGCTGTTCCACTGTGGGTGAGAGCAGAAGGGGGAGCCACCAATCAGTCATCGGGCCACCAGGTGGGACACCCACAGTGCCACGCTTCGCATGTCATGACGGCATCCATGGATGACTGCACACCCACAGGGCACTGGATAGGGGACCCAGCAATGCCAGTCTGCTGGCCCACATGGGGGCCCTGTAGTGCGGATGAACCACGTCACCATGACACCCCTTGGGTCACGGGTTATGCACCTGTCCTCTGCATCCCACTCATGGCCTCCTCCAGGGAGCCCAGCCGCCTGGCCACCATTCCTGCTGATGGTCCCGGCTCGTCCGTGTGGCTGGTCGCCGCTCCTGCAAGGAGGAATTTGATGGTCAACATCCAGTGGAGCCAATCCGGGGGGGGGAGCCAAGAAAGGGCTATCCTACCTGCCTCGGCCTCTGGGGCTGAGCTAATGACCACCGCTGAGCCCTCCATGGCTGCGGCCACCATCAGGACCTGAGGTTCCACCGCAGAGGAAAGGGAGGTTGTCATTGGGGCCCTGGAGCATTCCCCATATACCATGCCACTGCAGGGCCCTGATGGGAGTCAGAGTGGCTGGCACTGGCAGGTCAGGTCCCCCATGGCAGCAAGCACTCTCTGGGGACAGATCCAGATGTGATCACAGGGGCACCATGGCCATGGCAGCGGCCTTCCACCTGGCCAGTCCACCCACGGCCACCCCAAACACAACAGAGATGTGACAGGGCCTGACTGCCACAGACGCAAGCCTCTTGATGCCCTGCTGTCCAAGGTGAGCAGGTGCCATTGTGGTCAGCAGCAGCGACTACCAGGCCCCCATCGCATCCCCATACCATTGCATCAACCAGCACCAAACATCGGTAGGATGCACGTCAGCCACACACCTGCGTCACCCGTCCTGAAGTTCCCTGGGGACATTTGGGGAGTGCTCACCACCACCGGCTCTACGAAAGAACAATATTACCAGCAAGGATTCCCCATCACCATGCCCCATTCTGGCCCCACTCCACATGCCACAGGTGGCTGCAGGAGGCCTGGCTGCCACAAGCACCACCACCAGCTGCGGTGCACCCTCCAGAGCTACAGCCCAGCCACGCCAGGCCACTGGCACTTCTGGGTGCCACCCCAGTGGCTGCCAGGAGGCTAGGGTCTCCATCAGTACCCACCCCGTGCCACGTCTCAATGTCACCATGTCAGGATCTATAGAACCTTGAAGAGATCTATAAGCTTACCTACATAAACCTTCTGATATGATTTTAAAGCTTTGTAGGTTTGGCCTTCACAGACTCTGGCTCATTGGAATGCTGGTTCATAAACCAAGCTGAGAGTCAGAGGCTCTTGTTTTTCTCAGCAGGCCTGGATTGGGAAATGACTAAAGGGGAGATGAGCCAGTTGTTTGTCTCAGTTGTTTTTCAGCGGGTTTTGATTAGGAGACACAGGGTGCCAAGAACTGGGGAACATTTAGAGAACAGTCTCTCGCAAGGGAGGAGGGAGAGATATATATTGATTTCATATAGGAGGACTTATAGCCACAGTACCGGCACACAGTACCTGCACAAGCATAAGTACATTTATACATGCATTATAAAGGGAATCATAGGTAATCAGGGAGTCACATATAGGATAGAGAGATATAAGAATGAAAAGGAGATAGTGGGAAAAGGACCCCCAGAGCAACAGATGTTTGGAATAAACATTAGCAGAGTTGCTCAACATCACTAACATCGATCAATAAGATGACATGTTTACTAGAGTAAGGAATAGTTTGAGCGTGGGCGAATTTCTAAGTTCTTACTTGGCCGGTCACCTTAACCTTGGAAAGGCCCAGGCCAACCCATGGATCAGGCCAGAAACTTCCCATAGATGGAGATCCCCTTTCTCAAATTCCCCAAAGTTGAGAAAAACAACTCCATGTATGGAAAGCCCCCAAAACCCCCAACTTTAGGTTATGTAACGCTCATGTATAATTAAGAAATTGTAAAGGTCAATATTTTTGATTGGCTAGGAGGGGGGTGGACTGACATAGGAGGGACAGTATAAAAGATGAGAGCAAAAGGACTGGGTGGGGTAGCTTCCATCATCAGAGAAGGGACAGAAGGGAAGAAGCGCACCTCCACCTTTTATCCAAGAAGGCCAGAAGCCTCGTCAGCCTGTCATATTCTCTCAGCTGCATCAAGGAGTGGTGAGATGAATGACCTATTTGCTGGGGGAAGGAGGGGGAGAGGCAGAAAGCTGCCGTGATCCTAGCAAATGTATTAGATTGAAATAAAGATCAGGGGACGGGGCACGGTGTGATTTTCCAGCAAAGGTAGCTGCTGTTAACATCATGTTTAATAAACTTTTATAGTTGATTTCTACAAAGCGTCTGGTTTTATGTCTACCAAGACATTCTCTCGCAAAGCTTAACTAAAAAGATCAGCCCTCTCATTGTTAAATGGGTTTAGCCGCTGCATAAAGGCTAACAACCGTGCCCAACACACCTAACACCCGTGGGTCTTGGCTGTGGTCAGCAGGCTGCCTGTGGTCTCCATCACTAGGAGAGGACACCGCCCTGACTCTCTTAGCACAGGGTCGCCCTGTGGAATGGGATGCAGAAGATGCAGTGAGATGGGTCGGGAGGGAGGAGGGTACCATGGACAGGGGGGGAGTACTCACGGTATGGGGTCCGGTGCCGCCAACCCGGTCGGCCTCCCTGCTCCCACAGGGCCCTTAGGAGCTGGAAGCGTGGAGGGTGCTCTCCCCTTGAAGGGATGCCCTCCCAGTCTTCCAAGGCATCAAAGAAGGCGGCCTTTCCTCTTTTGAATTTCGCACGGCACTGATCTGCCGTGCGACGGTACCCCTGGCCTGCCAGTCGCTCAGACACCTCCTCGAAGACGGAGTGTGTCTCCAGGTGGGTGGAGGTCATCACTCTGGCCCCCGCCTCCAGATCATGGAGGCTACTCAGGAGGCATTCCACCTCCTCCTGCAGCCACAGCACACCCTTCGTGGGAAACGCCATGGCAAAGTGTCCCTGCTGCGGCTGCGAATGCGCATGTGTGGGCGAACGCTGCGTGTCGCTTTTCGCTAGCGCGCCAGCCAAATCCCATGCATGCGTAGTCTTCCGCATCCCCGGAGCCAGGACGGAGCCCCTGGAAGGGTGGGCCTTGCCAGGCGCAGCTACAGGGGTACGGGATAGATACCTGGTTAAGCAAGCAGTGGCCGTCGGGTGCACCACCTGCTGGGAGGGAGCCTCCATGTCGAGCAGCCCCGAGGTTCAGTGTCCCATCAACGTGATGGCCGGCTACACTGACGCTTATCCACTGGGTATCAGGTGGCCCCTGCAAGCGGTCGGGGCGGTACTCTGGGTCGGGATCGCGTGCGGACATGATTCGCTGTCCCAACGTCCACTTGTATGCATGACTGAGGAAGCGTATGTCCGTAGTCCAGGAGCTACCGAAGCCAGGGGCCATCACCGCAGCCAGGCATCCCCTTTGCATGCGGCTGCACACTCGCGCCCACACCTGTCCTACGCCCCCCTTTTCTATGGAGTTTGCCTATTGTATGGCGGACGATAAGACCTGGCTGGAACGTCCTGCCGATGGGGGGAAACGAAGGAATGACACGAACAAACGTCAGTACGTATGACTGCTGCGAGAAATCTCCCAGTGTCACACCACCATGGCCCTCTCACCCCTGGTCTTTCCGACATCCTCCCTCCCTCCCTTCCATCTGTCTTTCCTTCGGTCGGTCTGTCTGTAGCCTTCCCCCCCTTTGTGTGTCACAGATATCAGTGTCCGGAACTGCACTGATAGGACCACGAGGGATGGATGTGCAGGTTCCATGGCAGTCATATGCTACCGCAGTTACTTGGAGTGCCCAGCAGTCTCAACCTATGTTTCCCAGCTGGCATGGGTTGCATCACGGACTACAGCACTGTAGGTGGACTTGGACACCAATGGTGTCTCCATCGGTTCTTCATTGCTGCCTATGAACCCCATCACAACACGCCTTTTGCATGGTGGCCTGCATCCTGGCTCCTGTCACACCACACATTCCTGGACTCACCAACCAGAGTGCTTAGTCACATACTATGCCATGCTGGCCAAGGCGAATGTCACCTGTAGGCAGAGCTTATGGCCTTTGGTATCCACTCCCGCACATGCAGCTGCTGCCATGTGCCTGGGTCACTGACAGTTCTCTCCAAAGTATTCCCTCAACAGTAGTCATAGGAAGAGCTCTCTCAGCCCCACCAACATCACAGGGTGTCTGCTGTGGGGAGTGGAACATGGAGGGGACTGTGAGCCACTCTTAAGGGCAAGGTGTGAATCCGATCTCCCCCTCCCCCTCCTTTGCAGGTGGGGGATATGACCACCCCCTTGCAGGGGTGGCCCCAAACATCGTTCCTGCTTGTCACGACAGGCAGAGGGGGGTCCCATCCACCCACACCACGACGACAACTATGCGGGGAGGTATGACGCCAAAGGCCTGTGAGGAGGGTGTCATGTGGTTGAGGGGAGACTTAGATAGGAGTGGGTGGCGGAGGGGCCAGCAGACATGGCTGTGGTTGCCAGAGATAGCATGACACACAACACCGTGATAAGCACACGAACCCTCTTTATTCGTCCTGAACAAACAACATCTCCTGAACTCTGACATGGCACATGGTCCCTTCTGTCATGGGTCCTCCTGGGACTGACATGGCTGGCCACCTGCAGGGCCATCCGGGCCACAGTGCAGTCAGTCAGACATGGTGCTGCCTGGACCCCTGGTGGATTGTGCAGTGCGTGACACCCTTCCTGTGGTCTAGCCAAGAGCACTGCACTTGAATGCTCATCCCTGCGCAGTTCTTGCACTCCGGGACCTGCTGTTTGAGGGGGCAGGGGGCCGGGGGCCATGAGTGGTGGGTTTTTGGGGGGATTACTGGGGGAGGCTAGGGGATCCTGGCCCGTCTACAAAACCAGGTGGTCAGGGCTGCCCAAACCGCTGCTCCCGCTGCTTGCTGTGTGTTCTCAATGGCCTCCTCAGGATCCTCCTCATCCTCTTCGAATGGCCTGTCCTCTCCCACCCCTAGGACTTCTTGGACCCCGTGGCCACGATCCTCACACACGTTGTGCATGCAGTGATGGCATAGTTAATATTCTCCTCCTGGAGTGGCAGCTGGAGGAGGAGGCACCGCCACTGTGCCTTCAGACGCCCAAAGGCCCACTCAACGACATTCCTGACACGGGAGTGCACCTTGTTGAATTGGGTCTGGCGTTGGGTGACATGTCCTTTGTAGGGAGTCATGAGCCACCGACGCAGGGGATATGCACCGTCCCCCAGTATGAGTGGGGGCACCTCCACTCCTTCGATGTTGCGGGTCGGGTTCCCTGGAACCCACTGGCCGGCATCGATGGCATCCATGAGGTTGGAGCTCAGCAGGACATGTGCATCATGGCTCTTCCCACTGTGTCCAATGACAATGTCCACGAAGCAGCCCACATGGTCAACTGTGGCCTGCAGAATGACCGAGCAGAAATGTTTGCAGTTCATGTAGTCCTCTGCAGCTGCTACTGGAGCTCGAATGCGAATGTGACAGCCATCAATGGCAGCCACGCACTGTGGGAAGCCCCTGGCAGTGAAGGCTCGCATCACCTGTGGACACAACACATGCAGTTAGTCATGTGGCCCCTACTCAGGGAACGGCTGCCTCCATTCCTGAGGACTGGGAGGTAGCTAACGTCAATCCCATCTTTAAAAAGGGTTCCAGAGGAGATCTGGGAAATTACAGGCCAGTCAGTATGACGTCAATACTGGATAAGTTGGTGGAAATTGTTATTAAGGAAAGAATTAGTAGGCACATTGATGAACAAAAACTATTGAGGCAGACTCAGGATGGGTTCTGTAAGGGAAGATCTTGTCTCACTAACCTGTTAGTGTATTTTGAGGGAATGAACACACATGTGGAGAAGGGGGACCCAACAGATGTTGTTTACCTTGACTTCCAGAAAGTTTTTGATAAAGTTCCTCATCAAAGGCTCCTAAGTAAGCTCAATAGTCACGGGATAAAAGGACAAGTCCTCTTGTGGATCAAAAACTGGCTAATTAATAGGAAACAGAGAGTGAGTATAAATGGGCAATTTTCTCAGTGGAGGGTGGTAAGCAGTGGGGTACCACAGGGATCAATACTTGGTCCACTTTCCCTATGAAGAAAAGTGAAAGCGCTTGGGGCTCTTTAGCTTGGAGAAACGACGGCTGAGGTGTGACATGATCGAGGTTTATAAGATTATGCATGGGGTAGAGCAGGTTGAGAAAGAAGTACTTTTCTCCCTTTCTCACAATACAAGAACTCATGGGCACTCAATGAAATTGCTGAGCAGTCTGGTTAGAACAGGTAAAAGGAAGTACTTCTTCACCCAAAGAGTGACTAACATATGGAATTCAGTGCTACAAGAGGTGGTGGTGGCTACATGCATGGACAGCTTCGAGAGGGAATTAGATAAGCATATGGAGCAGAAGTCCATCAGTGGCTATTAGCCACAAGGTATAGATAGGAACTCTCAGGCTGGGGCAAGTGATGCTCTGTATTCTCGGTGTTTGGAGGGGTAACAATGGGAGGGCTTCTAGTGTTCTGGCCCCACTGGTGGACCTCCTGATGGCACCTGGTATTTTTCGCCACTGTGTGACAGAGTTTTGGACTAGGTGGGCCATTGGCCTGATCCAACATTGGCTTCTCTTACGTTCTTATGTTCCTAGGTAAGGTCCAATGTAACGTTCTCCTTCCGTTGGGGGGGGGAGTCATCCAGGAAGTGGTTAGGTGTACCCAAGCTGTTCTCTTAGGGTCCTTCCTTCCTTCCTTCCTTCCTTCCTTCCTTCCTTCCTTCCTTCCTTCCTTCCTTCCTTCCTTCCTTCCTTCCTTCCTTCCTCTGTTTTTGTTGTAAACATCTTATGGTTCCAGTACTTGCTGTAAAGCTCATCTACCAAATGCTGCTTTGGCAGATGCTGCCTGAACTATACTGTAATGCCTCACAAAGATGGAAAAGGAGGCCCAGGTAGCTGCTCTGCATATTTCCTCCACCATTCCTCACATGGAGAAGGCTGCTGTTGTCGCTGCTGATCTTGTGGAGTGCTCTGTAATCGGGCCTGGCAGTGAAGGTCTTTGCAACTCACAGTCCTTGGCAGGCTCTTTGAGTGCTTCATCCCCTGGTTCTGGGCACAGTGTGAGATGAACAGTGAGTCTGACCTTTGAAAGGGTGCTGTCCTGTTGAGGTATATACGGACAGCTCTCCAATTTGTGCCAGGTTTTTTCTCCAGTTTGTGCCAGGGTAAGTTAATCAGTTGGTTGAGATGGAAAGTAGAATTTACCTTGGAGATGAAGAATGGCTCTGTCCACAGGGAGATTGATTCTTTTTGGAATATGCAAAGTTCCTTCCTTGCAGATAGTGCTGCTAGTTCAGAAACTCTCCTAGACATGGTCATTGCAATGAGGAAGGCCACCTTCCATGATAGAAAATGAAGCTGTCATGTTCAGTGGTTCAAATGGTGGTTTTGTCAGAGCACGTAGCACCTTGGAGAGACTCCATGTCGGGAGCCTGCTTGACTCCTAACAAGAACTTCTTCATGTACTTGTCTGTGGACACTTTCCCACATCCCTTGTGGCCCAGGCATGCTTGAATGGCTGTCACTTGTCATTTTAGCGTATTTAGTCTGAGGCCCATCTTCCATCCTTCGAATAAGAAGACTACTACCTCCTTGCCTTTTGTTTGTAGTGGGCATATTCCCTTGGCAGAGGCCCATTTAGAAAATGCCACCCACATGTGACTGTAGATGCATCTGGTTGATGGTCTTGAATGCAGCATGATGTCCACCATGTCTCTGGGGAAACCCTGAGTCTCTAATTGTGCTCGTTCAATCTCCATACAATCAGCTGCAACCAGGCTGGGTCCAGGTGGAGGATGGAGCCTTGGTGTAGAAGTTCCGGTCTTGTCGTGGAGGACAACTGGACCAGACTTTCTGGGCCAGTGGGGGGCCACGAACACCACTTCTGCCTTGTTCCTTCTGATTCTGTTGAGCATCTGGCCTATCAATCCCATTAGGGGAAAGGCGTACAGTGGGCCTTCTGACCATGGGTGAGAGAGCACATCGACCTCTTCCACTGTTGGTTCTTGGTATCTGGACAGGAACCATTCGACTTGATGGTTCTTTGAGCTTGCTAGCAAGTCCATCACTGGTTTCCCAAATCTTTTTGAGATTTGGGTGAAGACTTCTCTGCTCAGGGCCCATTCCCCAGGATCTAGGTCCTCCCTACTCAGCCAATCTGCCTGGTGGTTGGACAGACCCTTCAGGTATTCTGCCAACATGGGGATTCAGGGGCTTGCCTGGCAATGGCTTGTCTCCTTTCTCCAAGTTTGGGGACAAAGGATGGCTCTCGGGGAGCAGCTGTACTGAAGGCACCCGCTGATCTGCAGAGTGCCTCAAGGGGCGGTGCGTTCCCTGATGCTATTTAACTTCTATATGAGTCCCCTTGCCCAGTTTGCATGGAGGCATGGGCTAGAGCAGGGGTGGCCAAACTGTGTCTTGGGAGCCGCATGCGGCTCTTTCACACATATTGTACGGCTCCCAGCAGGGCGGCTGGGGAAGCTAAATATTATTAGCAAACAAATATCATTGGACAAATAAATATTATGATCAATATCTGCTTTTACCCCTTTTGTTGTTATTTTTGGCAGTCTCATTTAATGTTAATAAAAAGCAGATTTGCATATTTTCCAGTAAAAATGTGTAATATTTGTTCATGTCTTGCAGCTCTCAAACATCTGATGTTTATACTATGTGGTTCTTACATTAAGCAAGTTTTGGCCACCCCTGGGCTAGGGTGTCACCAATATGCAGATGACACCCAACTATATCTGTTGTTGGGTGGTCAGTCTGACTCTACCCTGGAAGACCTGGACCGGGCGCTACAGGATGTGGCTGGATGGCTTAGACTGAGCTGACTGAAATTGCATCCAATGAAGATGGAGGTCCTGTGTGCCTGAGTCGGAGTGGATCGGGGGTAGGGATCCCACTACCAGCCTTCGCTGGGGCGCCATTGGTGCCAGTGCCGAGGGTCAGGTGTTTGGGAGTGCTCCTGGATGCTTCCTTAACAATGGAGGCTCAGGTAGCAGCCACTGCCAAAGCAACCTTATACCATCTCCGGCTGATTAGGCAGTTGGTTCCCTTCCTCGAATGCAATGATCTGGCAACAGTGATCCACACAATGTTCACCTCAAGGTTGGACTACTGCAATGCTCTCTACATGGAATTACCCTTGGTGCAACTCTGGAAGCTGCAGCTGGTGCAAAATGCAGCAGCCAGGCTGCTGATGGCTCACCTTACGCGAGAGCACTTCCAGTCTGTGCTGAAGGCATTGCACTGGCTGCCAATAGCATACCAGATTCGCTTCGAGGTGCTGGTTTTGACCTTTAAAGCCCTATATGGTCTGAGGTCTGCCTACTTGAGGGACCACCTTTCCCCACATGTTCCCCAGAGAGTACTGTGGTTGGGGCCTCAAAATTGCTTGAACCTCCCTGGAGTGAAAGACACTAGATTGGCCTCTACCAGGGCCAGGGCCTTCTCAGTGGCGACTCCACACTGGTGGAATGAGCTCCCGGAAGAGGGACCTCTTATAGTTCTGCAGGGCCTGTAAAATAGAATTCTTCCACCAGGCCTTCGTTTAGGAGCTGCCCCTAATAACAACTGAATTGTTAAGGCCCTCTATGTCAACAACAACATTAACAGCTAGGGATACTCTGGACACCGATCTTGGCCACACCTTTGTTACCATCCGAACACGGCCTACTGGGATGTTTCTGCCATCAGCACTTTACCTGTATTTCTGATTGTTATGAATTTTATGAAGTTGCATTGTGTCGATGTTTTAATATTTTAACTTTTAATGTAAGCTGCCCTGAACCTGCCTCGGTGGGGAGGACAGGATATAAATCAAATTAATTAATTAAAAAATAAATAATTGATACTTATAACATTTTTCTCCGCCCATCAAAGCAGACTCTGGGCTACCGTGAAGAGGGACTTCAATCTGGTGCCTCCCTGCTGGTTGATGTGTGCCTTTATTGTCATGTTGTTAGTGCACACGAGCACATGGCGATTCTGTATCTGCCCTTTGAATGCCTTCAATGCCATCGTGACTGCCCATAGCTCCAGCCAGTTGATGCTGTGAGTTGCTGCCACTGTAGAACATCTGCTTTGTGCTACCTGTTGCTTGCAGTGTGCACCCCAGTCTCCTTGGTAAAAACTCTGGGTACTGAAGAAAGGCCAAAAGGCAATGCCTTGTACTGGAAGTGCTAACCCTGGAAGCAGAAGTGCAGGAATTGCCTGGAGTCTGGGCGCACCGGAATATACAAGTATGCCCCCTTGGGATCCATGGAGGTCAGGTAGTCCCCATGTTGGAGGATCTGTAAGATATGGCGTAGGGACTCCATTCAAAACTTCCTCCTTCTTACCCATCTGTTGAAACCTTGCAGGTTCAGTACCACTTTCCAGTCCCCTGACTTCTTTGGGACCATGAATAGGATGGAGTATACTCCTTTGAAATGCTGCTCCTTGGGAACCTCTTCTATTGCGCCTATGTCCCTTAGGTGCAGGACTGCTTTTTGCAGCTGTAGTAGTCTGCCCTTTAGCTTTGGGGCTGGCAAGGATCTGAAGTTGTGAGGTGGTGTGGAGATGAGTTCTATCCTGTAGCTTTGAGAAATGATTGCCAATACCCACTAGTCTTTTGTGGTAGAGCTCCAGACCTCTGCAAAGTTCTGAAGACATCCTCCTATTTGATAGTCATGTGTACTGTTTTTTGCTTTTTTAAATATCATTTCTGTAAGCTTCCTGGCTTGGAGCTGGAGCTCCAGACAATCTACCAAGTGCAGGGCTATGCAAAAACTGGAGAGGTCAACCTAGGTCCCTCCAATAGGAGCCACACAATAAAAGAAATTTACATAGCCTATCTGAGTGAGCAGAGGCATGACCTAACCACTTCCTGGATGACTTCTGCCCCACTGAAGGAGAACGCAACCTCACACTCCATAGAGAACGTTTCCTCCGAAAGAACCCATCAGCTGAATTCAGATCCCAGGCAGGTTCCTATGGGCAGGTATGGTCCTTTATTTGGATCTGAGCCATTTAAAGTCACACTGAGCCACATTTTGAACTGAGCTCAGAAACAATACAGGAGCAAGGGAAGATTATAAACCACTGAATTTGCATATTTGCTTATTTAAATACTTGTACCCCATTCCCCCCCCCAGAGACTTAAAGTGGATTACAGCAGATGGACTATATATAAACAGCCAAATAAACAACATATTATATCTGGTCCTGGACTAATTGGGGGCCTAATCTGATGACAGAGCTTGCAAGCCACAGGCTAAGAGCTGAAGTGCCAAGAGAGCCATTGTAGCTCTTACCTTTTGGTTTGCTCTGCTGGAAACACCCAAGCTCCATAAAGTTCCTGTATAGCAAGGGAAGAGTAAATCTTCAGCAAGATCTTTAAGCTGGTATACATATTCCTCCTATGGTTTCCCTCTCTTTCTCTTCTATGTTTACTTTTACCATTTTACTGTCACTAGGGATACCATTCCCCAGGTGTGGGTGGGGGATCCCCCACTTTCATGGGCTCCTGCCTTCCACTGGCCAGCTGGCCAGCAGGAATAAACTCCCCCAACCCCCTCAAACAGCAATGCTGTACATGATGCGCTGATGTCACTTCGGTGATGGGAGGCAAAGTTCTGCTGTTTGGGCAAAACTTTGTGGTTTGCCACTGTGTCAATGTCAGCTCAACAACTCCGAGCAAGTTTTTTTTTTTTTTTGCAAGGCATGCACAGCCAGTGCATGTGCAGAGCGCCCAGCAGAACCAATGCCACTGTCACAATGCCAGCTCAACAAATCCAAGCAGGGGCAGTTCCAGGCCCAGCATAGCCATGTGTGTACAGAGTGTCAAGCAGTACCAGTGCAATATACCAGCAAAATTCAGTGCCTTCCTTTAAATGCTTTCTTTCTTCCCTCCATTGAAAACAATGACGGATGGGTACACCTTCTTTGGGCACTCTGTACATGCTGGGCTTGGGGAAAAAACCCTTCAGTTTCTACTTCAGAGACTCTCTGGTTTGACAGCGGTCTTTGTCCCCCTCCACCTTTGGAACCAATGGAGGATTGGGGCAGCTTCTTTGAGTGCCCAATATAATTGGGCCCCCTGATCCAATCCTTTTGAAATTTCAGGGATCTTTTGAGTAGAGGTACCAGAAGCTATGCAGAAATTTTGGTACTTCTATCTCAAAAAACAGCCTTCTCAGACCCCTGGTTACCCCCAGATAGATTCCCCATTGAATATAATGGTCCCATAGGGGATAATGGAGTGGGAAAAATCAGGATTTCCAGAAACAACTGAATCCAAATACCATACCAATATTGGAATTCATGGTTTTTCATGAATCCCAAATTTTTTGGGGTCCAATATATCAGAATTCGAAAAATCCTTTTTATGCATGTGTATACCATGCACAGTCAAGTACACTTCTGTGATACATTACTGTAATATCTGAAAAAAAATTATAATGTGCTTCATCAGCCTGGATGTGAAAGCAGAAGAAAAGATCTTTCAGCCCATGATCCTAAAGTCTCTTGCAGTATCTGGGCCAGAATTTCTGTGGACAGAATTCAATGGATGAAATCCAATTAAATAAATATGAAACCCAAGCAGTTGATCAAATGTTTTCCTGGTATTAAATAGAATACACATAGCCGAGAGCCTAGTACTAGGACACTCCTCTTTGAGGGAACTGGAGATGTACATTCCCCAAGGAGATGGCAGCAGGCAGGCAGTCTTCAGAGGTGTGGTTTATTTTCCACATTCCAGCTGCTGCCTGGTCTTGCCTCAGAAGGCTCTACCATTTCAAACAGCTCTGCTTACATGCAGAGCTGAATTTTAGTCACAAAAAAAGGAAGGGGAAAAGTGTGTTGGCTGAGAATCTCACATCTGGAGCTTCTGTTCTGTCTCAAAGTGCTAAAGGGCACCAAACAAAATAAAAAATGAAGGGACACACACTCAAGCCAGACAAAGTGATACACACTCAAGCCAGATACCCAGTGGTTCGAAAGTCTTAACAACTTCCGAGTAGATAAATGGGTACCTGCCTTAGTAGCCAGGGAGCACCCTCCTCCTCCATTGAGAGGTGAGATGGGAACCTCAGCAGCAATGGCTCGACGAGTGGCAGTGGCGGCAACAGCGGAGAGGAGCGGCGTAATGGCGGCGATAGTCGAGGTGGTGACTGGAAGAAAAAAGGAGATGCGACAACTAGCGGTGAACCGGTGGCGAAGGCGGAGCCCGGAAGGCGTGAGGATGCTCGGTGCAGGCGCAGCGGAGCCTGAGGGACGGAGCCAGTGCCGCGCCGCTGCGATCAGCACAACGAACGGGCCCACCAACCCCTGAGGAGCCTGAAGAGAGTAGAAGGAAGATGCCGATCCGAAGCCGAGAAGCCGAGATGAGACGAGCTGGAGGCATGTCAACTAAATCCCACCGGGTGCTGTTAGGTAGTCCCGCCCCTAATACATTGTGCCCATAGATAGGGATGATACAAAGCTGTGTAAGCCACTCAGAGACCCATGGGAGGGGTTCAAGCGGGGTAGAAATTGAAAGATAAAATAAATAAATAAATATTTTGTACATAGATGATACTGTGAAGAAATGCATTTGGGGGTGGAGGTCTGAACTGAGTAAAACCTTTCTCAGAAGTTTTTAAAAAGTTTTTCTCTCTGAGCAGAGAACAGCAGGAAGGGGGAAGTCTGTTCAGTGGCTTTTCAGTCCCACCTCAACTTGTTGTTGTTGTTCAGTCGCACAGTCAAGTCCGACTCTTCGCGACCCCATGGACCAGATCACGCCAGGCCTTCCTGTCTTCCGCTGTCCTCTGAAGTTTGCTCAATTTCATGTTCATTGCATCGATGATACTGTCTAACCATCTCATCCTTTGCCATCCCCTTCTTCTTTGACCTTCAATCTTTCCCAGCATCAGGGTCTTCTCCAGTGAGTGCTCCCTTCTCATTTGGTGGCCAAAGTATTGGAGCTTCAACTACCTTTTAAGAAAGGCTAATAGGTCTAGCTAGAGACAACAGGTTGGTCCAATATTCCCCCCCCCGGTCCAAACAGGGAACAGAGATTTGGAGGAATTAATATTAGAAAGACTTTAGGGGAAAACTCCTGGAGACTGCAGGAAAAGCTTCTTTAACCTGTCCTGACTGGGTCAGTGGGAGGGGAAAAACAGATGATAAAACTCCTGGGAGCAAGGAGGAAGCTCTTTTGTGTGGATTCCATCGAGGCAGACAGAACTCTTACTGAGGTCTGGAGGAGGCCATTGCCATGTGCTGGCCTGCACACTTAAAAAAAAGTAAAATTATTAATAAATCAACAGCAAAATACAAACTTTAGAGATATCAGATAAAGCTGTAAAGTACTGAGACTGACGAGTGATTTCAGCTCTCACATACTTTATTAGATCAGGAACAAGACAACTAAGCCGGCTCGCAGGCCGGCTTTTTATCCCCAGTGAGCCCACACCCCAAACACACACAACACCCGTGATTTGCTATTTACAGTTAATTGAGTTACCCCGGGCTCCTCAATTGGAAGAACGCGAGGAGCCTACAGTCTATTGTCTAAAGACACGAAGCTCAAGCCCTAGCCTGGCCACGTGGCGGACCGGTCAGAATTGGTCCGAGCACATGGTAGCCCTGCGTCCATGTTTCCCTGTGGATACACCACAAAAGCAGAAGAATCCCAAAGACAAAGACAATTTATGTTGTATAACATAGCTACAATACTACTAATAACAACTGTTTAAAGCAGATAAGCTTACATCAAACAAAATTAACAACTAAAAGTAATGAAGAAGATGTTTTTAGAAAAGAGGAGCTCACTCAAACATTCAAGGCCTTGAGATCTGGTTAGTCTGGGAGATGCTTAAAGAAAAAGCCATGTGATGTAGCTAGGGTTGGGGAAAAGAAGTTCCTTGTCCACCATATATTGAAACCATGGAACCCAAGTAAGTACAAATTTGGAGTAAATCTTACTGGTGCCAGATTGTTTTTGAGTTCAGGTGTTGGTTATCCTGCTCATAATACATTGGTCCCATACTTTATTTCTCCAGGCTGTCAGTGTTGGAGGAAATGGAGATTTCCAAACAGCAGCTAAAATTAATTTGGCTGTGGCAAGAAGAATTAAGTTGAATTATGTGAGTCTATCCTCCCCAGAAGAAGGATCCTGCAAGTTTAGTAATAATGTCTCCATTTTAAACGGGATCATTTGTGAAGTGATCCTGTTGATTTCCAGCAGCCCTACTCACCAAAAGTTATGAACCAGAGGACAATCCCACCAGCAGTGGAGATAATTTCCAACAAGACTGCAGTGTTACCAACTTAAAGGACTGTGTTTGGGGTTCATTCAATGGGGTGTAGTACCAGCGAGCAGTGAGTTTGAAGAATCGAAAGCATATATTGAATACCTGCAATAAGTCTACAAAGGAGTTCCATATGGACAGCCAATGTGAATGAGATAAATCCTTCTGAAGATCATGTTGCCAATTTTTCTGGTAATTTGAGACAAATGCACTGTCATGGTCTATTAGAATTCTATAGATTTTAGACAGTAAGCCCTTTGAGGAGTCCAGATAGAGTTCCAGCAGCTTTTCAATGTTGGTTTTTGGTCTTGTGAATATGTCTGTAGAGGCTAAAAAATTGGACAGGTTTTTTAATTGGTAGTAACAGAGCCAGAAGATGCCCTTGACTATTTGGTTTTCAAAATAAGCCTTGTTATAAATCTTACCTCGATTTACAAGGTGCTGAGAGCACATAAACCCAGGTTACATCCAGTCTTTGAATGCATCAGTCTCCATGCCTGGTGGGAATCATAATTGATTTGTGTAAGTTGAGAGTGGAGAAATCATCAGGACAAGGCGATTTTTCCTAATGTCCTAGATTATCAATGCAGAGGCTAAGAATTGATTGTTGAGGGTTTGTCTAGGCCATTTCAAGGTGAGAATCCAGAAAACTTCCTGCAAACTGAATGGGGAGACATAAGGGTGTTCTATGAACATCCAGTGTACTAATGATTTTCATTGCATCATTTTGATGAAATTGGATATATGAGCAGCATGTATGTAATAGAGGAAGATATAGATTTCCCAGCAAAGCAGGTCTGGACAGAATGAGATGTTCAATTCTGGATTTCTTGAAAGCCCATAGAAAATTTGAAAGACTGTTTTGCCAGAACTGAAAGTCCTTTTCTGGTACAAGAATGGGTAACGTTCAGAACAGGAAGAGAAAGCTAGGGGAAATGAAGGTCTTAATAAGTTGTGGATGGTCTGGTAAAGAGAGTCGGAGAGTATTCCAATCTCATAGGCATGCTTGAATGTCCTTGTGTAGATGGTGGAAATTGCAAGATAGCAAATTCTTGAGATCAAGAAGGATTTGTACTCCAAGATGCCACCACGTGGTCCTGACCCATTTAAAAGGTGACAGTTGCATTAGTGTGGCTCTGAGTTCAGCAGAGTGAGAAATCAGGTAAATTTCAGACTTTGATGGGTTGAGACTCAGCTCCAAGACTTTGGCAAATCTTGTGAGTATGGTTTGAATGGCTGGCAAAGAGTATTGAGGATCTGAGATGCAGAGTGTAATGTCATCGGCATGCAAAGTCATTTTGTGTTCGATGCCGCTGATGGAAATTCCAGAGAAGTTGTCACTGTGGCATAATTCATTTGCTAGGGGTTCGATAGCCAACACTAAGAGTAAAGGGGAAAGGGGACACCCTTGTCTGGTACTTCTCATCTGGTAGAGGAATTTGGAGTTATGACCATTTACTCACACTCTAGATTTAGGCTGTGAGTAGAGTGAATCGAGGATGTTGAGAAAGTATCATCAGAAGAACATAAAAGAAGCCAATGTTGGATCAGGCCAATGGCCCATCTAGTCCAACACTCTGTCACACAGTGGCCAAAAATACCAGTGTCATCAGGAGGTCCACCAGTGGGGCCAGGACACTAGAAGCCCTCCCACTGTTGCCCACCCCCAAGCACCAAGAATACAGAGCATCACTTGCCCCAGCCTGAAAGTTCCTATCTATATCTTGTGGCTAATAGCCACTGATGGACTTCTGCTCCATACGCTTATCTAATTCCCTCTCAAAGCTGTCCATGCTTGTGGCCACCACTACCTCCTGTAGCACTGAATTCCATGTGTTAATCACTCTTTAGGTGAAGTACTTCTTTTTACCTGTTCTAACCAGACTGCTCAGCAATTTCATTGAGTGCCCACGAGTTCTTGTATTGTGAGAAAGGGAGAAAAGTACTTCTTTCTCAACCTGCTCTACCCCATGCATAATCTTATAAACCTCGATCATGTCACCCCTCAGTCATCGTTTCTCAAAGCTAAAGAGCCCCAAGCGCTTTAACTTTTCTTCACAGAGAAAGTGTTCCAATCAAACAAGATACTTGTGAGAATGTTAGCCATGATGATTTTATCACCCAGAAACATAATGGTTGCATTTTTCACAACTCTGCTAAAATATTGGATGTAATAGATAAAGACTGACTAAAAGATGGCCAGTCTTTATTTCACAAAACAAGTATAAATTTTTTGGTTGTTCTAACAGACAGGAATTTAGACAGGACTTTAAAAAGAAATCCACATTTACTCCTAATATAACAGATCCAGCCATAACTACTTTTGAAAATCTGATAAACAGAGACATAGCTAAATTAGAGAGAAACAGTAGGGTTTCTAACTATAATTTTAGTATCTTGCTAATGATCTTGCTAATGACCCCAACATTATCATTAAAGAAGCCGATAAAGGCAGGGCAACTGTTATTCTAAACTATCAAGACTATGTCAATGAAGCTGTAAGTCAACTACAAGATCAACGATATTATGCCAAACTGGATCATGATCCTACTGAACATATTCTCAACCTAATCCAAACTATGGTTAGGGAAGCTCTTAGTTTAGGTTATACAGATAGCACACTTTATGAGTCTCTTCTCAATGATACACCTAGGATCCCCAGATTTTACATCCTTCCAAAAATCCATAAACCAGACCGACCACCAAAAGGACATCCAATAATTTCTGGATGTGGTTCATTAGTAGAACCCCTATCTAAGTACCTGGACTCCTTTTTACAATCTTTTGTTCAAGAAGTATAGCATATTTAAAGGACACAACAGATTTCATCAGTAAAGTTGAGGGTCAGCTAGTAACTGAGCATACTCATCTTTTAACACTTGATGTGACTTCTCTTTATACTAATATTCCTTTGGATGAAGTGAGGAATATCATTGAATATACATTAGACAGAAGGAATAATAAAAATCCTCCCACCCATTTTCTTATGGACATAACTGATGCTATTTTTGAAAAGAATTACTTCTTATAGGAAAGTCAATTTTTCATCCAGGTTAGTGGTGTGGCAATGGGGAGTGCTGCAGCACCATCCATTGCTAACTTTTTTATGGATTCCTTTGAAAAGACATATATATTTAATCAGGCTGTCAGATTATGTACTTTTGTTTAAGGATTTGCTTATGTTTATGATGTTGTAGTGCTTCAGATTAGAATACACAGTATTTTCTTTGCAAGTCTTGCTGACTGTTTGAATTGTGGGTCAGACTCTCACGACTGTTGGCTTTATACTTGTTTTGTGATTATGTCGTGTTTGTCCAGTCTTTATTTCAGCCAGTTAAAATAATATCATGGAATGTCATGGGATGGGCGGCCAAAAGAACGGGATGTTAAAAAATTCCTGAGGAAGTCTGATATTATATTAATACAGGAGTCATGGTGTAAGAACCTCCAAGTATTAGAGGGATATGATGTATATGACCTACAGGTTGAACTGTCCCGGCGGGTAAGGTCCAATGTAACATTCTCAGGAAGGAGGTTTCTCCCTGCTCCAGAGGTGCTTTCTTCCTCTTATAGGTTAAAATCTGTTTCTTCCAGAAGGCCTTTTGAGAACTGATTTTTACCTGCAGGACTGTAGATCTTAGACTGCTATTACTTGAACTGTTCTTTGGTGTGTGAGACTGCTGCTTTATTATGGCTTTTAAATTATCTGGTTTTAAATTGGTTTTAAATTGTTGCTCTTAATCTTAAGCATCATTAATTTGAGTAGTTTGATGCTTTAGTGTTTTACTTGTGAGCTGCTTTGAGTA
This sequence comes from Gekko gecko, assembly GCA_029375565.1. NCBI lineage: Eukaryota > Metazoa > Chordata > Lepidosauria > Squamata > Gekkonidae > Gekko > Gekko gecko. The sequence continues at coordinate 206,374,135 of JAPDNY010000005.1, read as the reverse complement.
TTCTTGCCACAGAAAGACAGGAAATAACAATTTTTAAAACCCCTTAAAGTATTCTTTCCTGCAACTGCTTTGTCCCTTCAGAGACTTGGTAAGGATGCAATTCAAGGTTCAATGAAGATGAATTCACACACGCCACTAAAAGCATTTTTAACCCCATGTTCTACTGTTGCTGTGCACATGTGAAAAAAAGGCTATTCTTAATGGGTGGGCTGGGAAAATGGACCAGGAACAAACTAGGCTGATTGTATCTAGATTTCAGTAAAGCATTTGACAAAGTTTCTCATGATATCCTTGAGGATAAGCTGGTTAAATGTGGGCTGGATGGTGCAACCGTTGGGTGGATTCATGGTTGGTTGAAAAATCGTACCCAACGAGTGCTCGTAAATGGCTCTGCGTCTATGTGGAGGGAAGTCTCGAGTGGAGTACCACAGGGCTTGATCCTAGGCCCGATGTTATTCAATGTTTTTATAAATGACCTGGATGAAGACATAGAAGGGATGCTTATCAAATTTGCAGATGACACAAAGCTGGGTGGGATTGCTAATTCTGAAGGCTGGAACAGTGGGCTGAGACAAATAGGCTGGAACAGTGGGCTGTGACAGATAGGCTGGAACAGTGGGCTCAGACAAACAGGCTGGAACAGTGGGCTGAGACAAATAAAATGAATTTCAATACTCTATATAAGTATTGAGTGCAAAGTCCTACACTTAGGTACAAAAAATCAAAGGCACAGATATAGAATGGGAGGGACTTGGCTTGACAGCAGCACATGTGAAAGGGATCTAGGGGTTATGGTTGATCACAAGCTAAACATGAGCCTGCAGTGTGATGCGGCTGTGAAGAAAGCTAATGCAGTCTTAGGATGCATTAGCAGAAGCATTGTGTCCAGATCACGGGAGGTGGTAGTTCCGCTGTATTCTGCTATGGTCAGGCCCCACCTGGAGTACTGTGTCCAGTTTTGGGCACCACATTTTTGGAAGAATGTTGACAAACTCGAGCGGGTCCAGAGGAGGGCGACCAGGATGGTGAGAGGATTGGAGTCCAAGTCTTATGAGGAAAAGCTGAGGGAGTTGGGTATGTTTAGCCTGGGAAAGAGAAGGTTTAGAGGGGACATGATTGCAGTCTTCAAGTATTTGAAGGGCTGTCATGTAGAAGATGGAGTGGATCTATTCTCTCTTGCTCCGGATCGCAAGACTAGATCTAATGGGTGGAAATTACAAGGGAGTCGTTACCGGCTTAATATCAGGAGAAACTTCTTGACTGTAAGAGTGGTTGAGCAGTGGAACAGACTGCCTCGGGAGGTGGTGGATGCTCCTTCGCTGGACGTTTTCAAGAGGAGACTGGACAACCAACTTTTGGGTATGTTGTAGGTATGTAGGGGTTTCGGCTGTGTTCCTGCAGAGTGCAGGGAGTTGGACTAGATGGCCTGCAAGGTCCCTTCCAACTCTAACATTCTATGATTCTATGATTCTATGACCTCTGTGGTACCAACAGTAGCACTGGCATATCCACTGCTGCCTGCAGCAAACTGCCAGAGGAAGTACCTGGGGACCCACTGCTGTTACTGCTGACGGTCCAAACCAACTAGCCCGTATGGTGCTGGCAAAGCTGCCTCCAGAGCAGTGACCCACCTATTATGTTCTGGGTTTACCCTATGCTTAGTTATGGATTGTACTATGGTATCCTAGTTCCCTTATTGTGATTGGCTATCTAATAAAGACCTTTTAGTGGTCCTGAAGCCACCCAGAGTAACCTATCAGAAAGCTCCGCTTAGGTCCAATCAGACCTCTTGTTTGTAGTTACATTGTATATAGTTCAGTTGTGGAACAGTATAAGTTTGGGTGCTGCTCTTACAGAGCAGATCAGAGCTGAGCAATGTTATGAATAAAAGCCTTGTTATTGTACATCGTCTCCTGCCTGTCAATACTTAAAACTGGATAGGGGGGCGTGGTGTCGATGCTGAGAGCAATGGACGCCTGAGCGAATAGCTCCCACTTATCTTTCCTCTTTCTACCACCAAAATCAACCTTTTCTTATCAACTTTAGTCCAACAAGTTATGGGAAAGAATTCAAGAGCCAAACATGGAAGAGCACCACCTGTAAGTAAAACCGTCTCCTCCTATTTTACAAGAAACACAAGGAATGGGCCTGCAGCTAAATCAACAGGGAATGATCTAAATATGGCGGTGGACTTAGCAGAGCAACATCCGGAAGGCTTAGCAGTCTCCCGACAGGAGTTTTATGACTTTTTACAATCTTTAGAGAAAAACATGACTATAACAATCACTGAGCTGCCAAACCACTTACTACTCAATTAAATGACCTAAAGCAATCGGTTGCTCAGATCGCCCAGACAGCAGAGTCTGCAGTGGAGTCAAGCTTAACACTGCAGGATGATGTATGTTATTTTTATAAAAGAGACAAATGGGCTACAGATAAGATTATTTCGTTAGAAAATCAGCTGAAAGCAAACAACCCTAAATTTCGTGGAATCCCTGAGGACACTGAACAAACAACAGAATTAAAAACTTTTATTGCCTCAGGGCTGGCGGGGTTATTAGACCTTGAGACTGGCATAGCTCCTCTCATAGACACTGCTTATCACCTAGGCTCCCAACGGACACGCCAAACTAATCTGCTGAGGGATGTTATCATGAAATTCATGGACTCCCAAACGAGAAACAAAATACTTACCCTAGCAAGATCTAAAGGATCACTCCAGATGCAAAATAATAAAATCCAAGTGCTACAAGATTTGTCTGCAGAGACATTGCAGTGGAAGAAAGCTTTGAAACCCATAATAAACAATTTAAATGGAACAAACATCAGCTATAAATGGATTGCATACTGCAAAGTTCAGGTCTCAGCTCAAGGAACTGTACTATGCGCTATTGATATGGACACAGGTTTGAAACTTCTGCAAGAGCTTCAATTGCAACCCCCACAAGACCTTCCACCAGACAACGTACTCAAGCCTCATGAATCAGCAAATTCCCGAAGGGGCAAAGTGAGGGAACGGAGAGACAGAAGATTTAAGTTCCCTTGAAGTCTACTTGAAGCTTCTGGAATTTCATCTACATTGACTCAGTATTGGTCTGCTTGTAATTCTTACCTGTTTAAAATTGTTAAGAACATAAGAACATAAGAGAAGCCAATGTTGAATCAGGCCAATGGCCCATCTAGTCCAACACTCTGTCATACAGCGGCCAAAATATACCAGGTGCCATCAGGAGGTCCAGCAGTGGGGCCAGGACACCAGAAGCCCTCCCACTGCTGCCCCCTCCAGCACCAAGAATAGAGTGCATCACCTGCCCCAGACTGAGAGTTCCCATCTATACCCTGTGGCTAATAGCCACTGATGGACTTCTGCTCCATATGTTTATCTAATTCCCTCTTGAAACTCTCCATGCTTGTAGCTGTCACCACCTCCTGTGGCAGTGAATTCCATATGTTAATCACTCTTTGGGTGAAGAAGTATTTCCTTTAACCTGTTCTAACCCGACTGCTCAGCAATTTCATGGAGTGCCCACGAGTTCTTGTATTGTGAGAAAGGGAGAAAAGTACTTCTTTCTCAACCTGCTCAATCCCATTGATAATCTTATAAACCTCAATCATGTCACCCCTCAGCCGTCGTTTCTCCAAGCTGAAGAGCCCCAAGCATTTTAACCTTTCTTCATAGGGAAGGTGTTCCAATCCTTTGATCATTCTAGTTGCCCTTCTCTGCACTTTTTCCAATGCTATAATATCCTTTTTGGGATGTGGTGACCAGAACTGTACACAGTATTCCAAATGAGGTCGCACCAATGATTTATACAGAGGCATGATGATACTGGCTGATTTGTTTTCAATTCCCTTCCTAATAATCCCCAGCATAGCGTTGGCCTTCTTTATTGCAGCTACACACTGTCTAGACATTTTCATTGAGTTATCTACTACGACTCCAAGATCTCTCTCTTGGTCCGTCTCTGCCAGTTCAGACCCCATCAACGTGTATTTATATTTAGGATTTTTGGCTCCAATGTGCATCACTTTGCACTTGGCCACATTGAACCCCATTTGCCACAGTGACGCTCACTCACCCATCCTCGACAGATCCCTTTGGAGTGCCTCACACTCCTCCCTGGTTTTCACCACCCTGAACAACTTCGTGTCATCTGCAAATTTAGCCACTTCACTGCTTACTCCCAATTCCAAATCATTAATAAACAAGTTAAAAAGCATTGGACCGAGTACTGATCCCTCTGGTACCCCACTGCTTACCACCCTCCACTGGGAAAGTTTCCCATTTATACTCACTCTCTGTTTTCTATTTATAAGCCAGTTTTTGATCCACAAGAGGACTTGTCCTTTTATCCCATGACTATTGAGCTTACTTAGGAGCCTTTGATGAGGAACTGTATCAAAAGCTTTCCGGAAATCAAGGTAAATAATATCTATTGGATCTCCCTTGTCCACATGTTTGTTCACTCCCTCAAAAAACACTAACAGGTTAGTGAGACAAGATCTTCCCTTACAGAACCCATGCTGAGTCTGCCTCAATAGTTTTTGTATATCAATGTGCCTACTAATTCTCTCCTTAATAACAGTTTCCACTAACTTACCCGGTATTGATGTCAGACTGACTGGCCTGTAATTTCCTGGATCTCCCCTGGAGCCCTTTTTAAAGATGGGAGTGACACTAGCTACCTTCCAGTCCTCAGGAATGGAGGCAGATTTTAAAGAAAGATTACATATTTTTGTCAGGAGATCCACAAGTTCACATTTGAGTTCTTTCAGAACTCTTGGATGAATGCCATCCGGGCCTGGTGATTTATTCGTTTTTAAATTGTCCATCATTCGGAGGACTTCCTCTCTTGTCACCGCAATCTGATTCAGGTCTTTCAAACCCCCTCCCGAAATCGGTGCTTCTGGAGTGGGCAAGCACTTCTCCTCTTCCACAGTGAAGACAGAGGCAAAAAATGCGTTCAGCTTCTCAGCCATTTCCCTATCATCCTTCACTACTCCTTTTACCCCTTGGTCATCCAAGGGCCCCACTGCCTCCCTGGCTGGCTTCCTACTTCTAATGTATTTGAAGAAAGTTTTATTGTTGACCTTTATGTTTTTTGCAATATGCTCCTCATATTCCCTTTTTGCTTGCCTGATCACAGACTTGCATTTTATTTGCTATAGTCTGTGTTCCCTTTTATCAACCTCACTAAGACTAGCTTTCCACCGCTTAAACGAATCCTTCTTACCTTTTACAGCTTCCATTACTTTATTTGTTAACCATGCAGGCTTTTTTCTATACCTATTTGTACCTTTCCTAACCTGCGGTATATATTTTTTCTGAGCTTCTAGGACTGTATTTTTAAATAGTCTCCAAGCTTCCCCAATGGTTTTGACCTTCTCCACTCTTCCTTTCAATTTCTTCCTCACATGTCCCCTCATACCAGAGAAGTTACCCCTTTTAAAGTTAAAAGTGGTTGCGTCAGTCTTTTTGGGCAACTGCCTATATGTATAAATGCTAAACTCAATGACATTATGGTCACTGTTCCCAAGTGGTGCAATCACTTTTACATCTCTCACCAGGTCTTGGGTGTTACTTAGGACCAAATCCAGGATTGCCTCTCCCCTGGTAGGATCTGTGACTATCTGTTCCACAGCACAGTCATTGAGAGTGTCTAAAATCTCAATCTCTTTTTCCCGATTAGAACTCATATTGCCCCAATCAATGTGTGGGTAGTTAAAGTCGCCTATTACGACAAAGTTATTTCATCTAGCCGCTATCTTTAATTCATTCAGCATTTTATAATCCTCCTCTATCTTTTGATCCGGTGGGTGATAACAAACTCCCACTGTTAAGCTTCCTTTTGGACTCACTATTTCAACCGATAGCATTTCCAGAAGCGAATCCAATTCTCTTACCCTCTCAATCTTACTGGACGGTATACCCTCTCTGACATACACAGCCACCCCACCTCCAACCCTTCCCCCCCTATCCTTCCGATATAATTTATAACCAGGAATCACCGTATCCCACTGATTTTCCTCATCCCACCAAGTTTCTGAAATACCCACAATGTCTATTCACCCCCCCAACACCAAGCATTCCAACTCCCCGATTTTACCTCGGAGACTTCTAGCATTTGTGTATAAACACTTATAGTTTCCCACGCTTGTTAAGCCCACAACCTTCCTCTTGCTGCCTCGAGACCTTGCCAGACAGTTCCTGTCATTAGCCACAGTCTCAGTGGACAATTGTAATCCATTTCCTTGTACAAAAGTAGTAGATACCCCTTCATCTCTTTGAGATGAGCCATCCCGAACCAGAGACTTTTCATCTCCTGTCGGCTTTCCCCCAGTATTCAGTTTAAAAACTGCTCTGCCACCTTTTTGATTTTGAGCACCAGCAGCCTGGTTCCTTCTCGGGACAAGTGGAGACCGTCCCTTTTGTACAGCTCCCCCTTGTCCCAAAAAGCATCCCAGTGCCTAACAAACTTGAACCCTTCCCCCTACACCACCGTCTCATCCACGCATTGAGACTCCTGATCTGTGCCTGTCTCTCCGGCCCTGCGCGTGGAACAGGTAGCACTTCTGAGAAGGCTACCTTGGAGGTCCTGGCCTTGAGCTTCCTGCCCAGCAGCCTAAATTTCTCCTCCAGGACCTCACGACTGCATTTCCCCACATCGTTGGTGCCGACGTGCACCACGACCACTGGCTCCTCCCCAGCACTATCTACCAGCCTATCTAAAATACGCGTAATGTCCGCTACCTTCGCACCAGGCAGGCAAGTCACCATACAGTCAGTATGCGGGTTCGCCACCCAGCGGTCTACCTGCCTAAGGATCGAATCACCAACTACCAACGGTACGAAAGGATACCCGTTCACCAGCTGAAGAAGAGGTCCCTTCTGAGGGCACATTCCCCTTATCCTCAGCATGGTGCCCCGTTTCCCCTTGACCCTCATGCTCCCTGGCAGCAGCCGGGCTGCCAGATCCAGAGTGGGGTCTTGCTTAGTTGTTCTTGCTTAGCCTTATGGCATCCCGGCTTAAAGTCCTTTCTTTTTATTTACCTCTTTTTTTTCAACTTGCAGTTGCAGAATAACTAATTGCTATCTGTCCTCCAGTAATATACTATTCAACTTACCTTGAAGTAATGCTTAATAATTGTAAAAGTTGACTTTGGGATTCTCATTCATATCTTGTTTATATATCAACTAGGAATAAGGCCCGTTGTGGAAATAAATACAATGGGCTCTAGAAAGAGGCTCTGGGAGAGTGCCCCGGCTTTGGGCACTCAGTGACAATTTGCTGTGGCAATCTTAGCAGGGTATAATGACAGAGTCCACCATTTTCTCCAGAGGAATTGATCTTTGCTACCTGAAGAGCAGTAGTAATTTTGAGTGATCTCCAGCCCACCCCCAAGATTGGTAACAGTGGTTCCCCAGGAGGGAGTGGCTGGTTTGGAGGGTGGAGTCTATGGCATTGTACCTGTCTGAGGTCCCACCCCTCCTCAACACTCACCCTCTGCAGGTTTGACCCCTCAAATCTCCAGGAATTTCCCAACCTGGAGTTGACAACCCTATCTCCCTCTCAGCCAACCATCAACCTACCTTTAGTTTTCCATCTCCTCCTCTCTCCCTCCTAGAGAGCAGTTGTAATTTTGAGTGATCTCCAGCCCCCACCTGGAGATTGGCAACAATGGTTCCCCATCAGGGAATGGCTGGATTGGAGGGTGGAGTCTATGGCATCGTACCTGTCTGAGGTGCCACCCCTCTTCAAACCTCACTCTCTCCAGGCTCCATCCCTCAAATCTCCAGGAATTGCCCACCTGGAGTTGGCAACCTGATCAGGACTGGGCCCAATGAGTTTTCTCCCAAAGGCCAACATAGGTGTGGAAAGGGCCTTTTACTGACAGAGGAGAAAGTACAGGTGCCAACTCTGATTAGGGAAATACCTGGAGATTTGGGGGGGTGGATCCTATGGAGGGCAGCATTTGGGGTGTGTGTGGAAGGACTCAGAAGGGTATAATGCCATAGAGTCTACCCTCCAAAGCAACCATTTTCTCCCGGGGAACTGATCTCTGGAGGTCAATTGTAACAGTGGGAGATCTCCAGGTCCCACCTGGAGATTGGCAACCCTAGGGGAAAGTCAGCCGCACAGTGGGGAGTTGAAGAAAATGGTCTGATGGTCGCTGGCCCACCTCATTAGCCAGCCAACCATGCTGAAGCCAAGCAGGAGAAAGAGCCTTTTTCCATTTATTCTGACAGGAAAGTGGCCATTGGGGAGGGGGTTATGGGCGGGGGAGGGGGTTATGCTGAAAGTCTTTTGTTTTTTACTCACAGAACCAAGCTTGGGTGCCAACCAACAGCCACTGAGGGGACAGTCCCTCACAGGAGTCAAGAGAACTGTCTTCCTCAGGAGAGAGAGCTGTCTGCCAGGGGGAGTGGGTGGGGAAGAGGAGCAGACCCAGCACCCGGCCAATGGAATGCGAGTACTCTTGAGTGGCAGCTGATGGGCCAATGGCTGAGGGAGGGCATTTTACAGCCAATGGGAGCTCATGGAATCTTATGAAGCCAAAAGATAAATATTATAAGGAGAGATAAGTTTCCATTAGTATTATTTATCCCTGGGGGGGGAATAGAGGGGGCTTTTGCCTAATCCTATCATTGGTACAACTTGAACTGTCACAGAGTTTAATATAGGTGTTATTCTCAAGCTGCAATTGTGCAACTATTAGTAAGTACCTACAATTTTAGCATAAAGTTTCCTTTTCATAAAATCATTATAATGGGTACTAAAGTATAACTAAATTTCTGAGATGTATGAAAAGGTTGATTTTAATAATCTCATGTAATTTTTGCATTTGAAATACCTATCCTAAGGGGGAGGGAATGCGGGGGGAATGTATGCCTAGTCCTCTTTTAGTCACTGTTTGTGATACTACAGTTTCTTGCATAGTAGTTCAGTCTCTGAAGGAAAGAGACTGAGGAGCCCAAATGTTGGCTCTGTATTTATTTTGTTTTATGCAACTAGTTGTGTTATTTTTTTTCTGATTACAAGGGTAAATAGTAACTTGCTATATTGTGAATTTATAATGTCACAGGAAAGTCATGCTTATAGAATGCTTATATGTATTTCTTCTCATGCTGCTGACATTATATGCAACAGGAATGATAACCTCAGCAAACCTCTCTTTGTAACACCACCAAAGAGGAATTTTGTAATGTTCTATAAAGATTGTCAAAACTTATGACTGCCATGACATCCAATACACAAATCAAATTTTTAACTCTGAATTGTAGAGGATTAAACTCACCCATCAAAAGAAATTTTAAGACAAAATGCAATTTTAAGACAAAATGCAAATATAATATTTCTACAGGAAACACACCTAAAAGGAATGAAAGACAAGGTGTTTTCTTCTACTAAATTCTCACAACAACATCAAGCTCAAGGCACCTCCAAATCACGTGGAGTGGCCATCCTAATTAATGTCAGTGAGATTTCAGTTGATTAAAGATGAAAAAGATCCTAATGGCAGATATATTTTTGTTAATGGTCTTTTGAATGGCTCAGCTATTACTCTCGTATCTTTATATGCACCAAATGGTCAATTGGAATTCATCAGAAGTATTTTTTTTAATTAGAAGCTTTCAGCGACAATCCATGCATGATTGGAAGTGATCTGAACCATACTGCCAACCACATCTTAGATAAGTCCAAAGGGCCAACTAAGCTAAATAAGAAAAAACCACTTCAAACGACCTCAGGCCAAACAGCATTGGAGTGCTTATTTCAACAATTCAACCTCATTGACATCTGGAGGTCTAAAAACCCCTTAGCAAAGGACTTCACATATTATTCTTCTAGATTCCAAACCCATACAAGAATAGGCTTTTTGTTAGCTTTCTCATCCAGATCTAATTTTTTTACAGACACAAACATAGGAGCCAGAATCTGGTCCAATCACTCCTAGGTAGAGTGTCACATGGAAGACAGAGATAAAAAAGCACAACACTATACTTGGAGATTAGATCCAAAACTTTTATTATTGAAATCAATTACAGACGCAGTAGAAGTCGAAATTAAAGACTATTTTCAACACAATGCTTCCTGTGGAGTAGCGCAACATTTGGTATGGGATGCCTTAAAGGCGGTGATCAGAGGCAAGCTGATGGTGATAGCTTCTACCTACAAACAGGGGTTGTTTGGGGGCGGAGTGTGCTGGAGCACTGTTCTGGCAGCCCAAGTGGTGGCAAGCCCCGCCCCCAGCTCCCCACTCCATGCTCCTGCCTTCCCCCCTGAGCCTCTCCGTTTTTAAATCCCTGGCTTCCCTGCCCAAGCTCCTTCAGTGCCCCACAGCCTAGGGAAGCTGGGGCAGGGAAGCCAGGCATGACCGCCTCCGTGCCCTCCTCGTTTCCAGCCAGCCTGGCGTCGGGTTGGCTAGAGACAGGGAGCACAAGGAGGCAGACATGCCTGCCTTCCCCCTGAGCCTCTCCACTTTTGCGGAGAGACTGGGGGGGGGGTAAATCCTTGGCTTCCCTGCTGGAGCTCCTCCTTCCTTTCCTTCCTTCCCTTTCCCCCCTTTCTTTTTTCCCATTGCTTTCCCTTTTGTTGTTTCCTTCCCTTTCTTCCTGTCCCTTTCTTTCCATCCTTTTCTTACCACTTTTTTCTTTTCCTTCCTTCCTTCCCTCCCTCCTTCTCTCTCTCTCTTTCAGCTAATGAGTAGGCTATAACCAGCTTAAATAAAGGTTAACAGTCAATAAACACAAAATGTGCTGAACAAAGCTTGAGTCCAGTGGCACCTTAAGACCAACAAGAGTTTAATTCTGAGTCTAAGCTTTCATCTGAACAAACTTTGTTGGTCTTAAAGGTGCCACTTAACTCAGACTTTGTTCTGTTGCACTGGAACAGATATTCTTTTTTTAAAAAAAGAAAATTTATTATCGGATATATAATAGCTTGTTCCACATTTTGTTTACAATTCTTATCATATCCTTTTCAAATTTTTATCTCCTCCTCCCCTGGCTTCCCACGATGCTTCGCCCCTGTTAACATTTCCACCCAATATTCTCGTACATTCAACTTGTTCTTAATATTCAAATCTTATATTTCAATATTTTGCTTTTTAACTTTAACCATTAGGTAACTTTTCAAATACAGTCTCTCTTGTTACAACACTTCTGTTATTAGTAACTATCAAAACAAAGTAATCTATTTTCCACATCCCAGTTAAGCTCTAAATAGTCTTTAAAATCTTTCCAGTCTGTTAAAAATTCTTCGTCTTCTGCTCCATGAAGTTTTCTTGTTAGTTTGTCCATTTCAGCCATAAAAATCATTTTTTTAATCCATTCCCACTTATCAGGTATCTGCTCTTGTTTCCAGAACTGAGTGTAAGTCATTCTTGCAGTTGAAATGAGATACCATAACAAAGTTATTTTTGTCATTTTGACTTCTTCTAACTTTAGTCCTAAAAGCAACATTTCTGGTTCTTTTTTCAACGTACATTTCAAGATTTTCTGAATTTCACTATGAATCTCTGTCCAAAAAACATTTGCTTTTTCACAAGTCCACCACATATGGTAAAATGAGCCTTCTTTCTTTTTACATTTCCAACATTTGTTAGACATATTCTCATTCATATTAGCAATTTTTTTTGGTGTCATATACCATCTATACATCATTTTGTAACAGTTTTCTTTAACATTAACACATGTTGATATTTTAATCGACTTTTTCCACAAACATTCCCAAGATGACATTTCTATATCTCTATTTACATTTATAGCCCATTTCACCATTTGCTTTTTTACAATCTCATCCTCTGTATAACATTTTAACAAAATCTTATAAATTTTAGAAATCATTTTTTTACCTTTTTCACTCCAAATCTTTTCAATTTCATTATTTTCTTTTCTAAAACCATATCTCATTTTGTCAGTCTTAAATAAATCATAAATCTATAATTTAGCCAATCATATTCAAAACCCAAATCTTCTTTAGATCTCATAGCGAAACTTTTCCCCTCAATTTTCAGAATGTCTCTGTAAGGTAACCAGTCTTTTCCTTTGTGCCTTGAAAGTGGTTTTATTACTTCCACCGGAACAATCCACATTGGTCTTGCTTCAAAAAAGAATCTCTTATATCTCATCCATGTCATAAATAGTGATCTCCTTATGAAGTGGTGCTTAAAAAGGTTATCTACTTTGGATTTCTTGTACCATAAATAAGCATGCCAACCATATCTTCGATCATGCCCTTCTAGTGCCAACAGTTGTCTATTCTCCAAGTTGATCCACTGCTCCAACCAAGTTAGGCACACCGCATCATGATATAGTCTAAAATTAGGAAGCTGGAAGCCTCCTCTTTCTTTCACATCACAAAGTATTTTCATTTTAATCCTTGGCTTCCTTCCAGTCCACACGAATTTAGAAATCTCCTTTTGCCATAAATTCAACACTTTGCAATCTTTCACAATTGGAATCGTTTGGAATAAAAATAGCAAACGGGGTAAAATATTCATTTTAACTACAAAAACTCTGCCCAATAAGGATAAATTCAAAGTATTCCATTTCTTGATATCTTGTTGAATTTTATTCCAAGCCTTTTCGTAATTGTTCTTAAACAAGTCTATATTCTTTGCTGTAACCTCAATTCCGAGATATTTAGTCTTTTTCACCACTTCACATTGGACTCTCTCTTGTAAATCCAATTGTTTTTCCTTTCTCACATTTTTACAGAGTATCTTTGTCTTGTTCTTATTAACATAAAATCCCGCCAAGTCACCAGATTCTTTAATCCTTTCCATCAATAACAGTACATTTCTGAATGGGTCTTCAATTATAAACATTACGTCATCAGCAAAAGCCCTATATTTATATTCAAAGTTTCCAATTGTAAGCCCTTTTATATCTTTATTTTCCTTTACTTTATTCAGCATCACTTCCAAAATCCAAATAAATAATAAAGGAGATAACGGACACCCTTGTCTTGTACCTTTTTATACTCTAAAATAATCCGTCAACTCCTTATTCACGTTCAACGACGCTTTTTGTTCACAATATACAGCCCTGATCATATTTGAAAAGGGCTGTCCAATGTCCATTTTGTCAAGGAATTGAAACATAAATTCCCAATTTAAATTGTCAAAGGCTTTTTCAGCATCCAAAAATAAAAAGACAACTTCCTTTTCAGGGTGTTTATCATAATACTCTATTGCGTCAATCACAATCCTTAAATTGTCTCTAATTTGTCTATTTGGTAGAAAGCTGGCTTGTTCTTCTCTAATAGCATTCTTTGAATAAACTTTTAATCTTTCTGAAATAACTTTGGCAAATAATTTGTAGTCGTTATTAAGTAGCGAAATTGGTCTATAATTTTTCACATCTGACAAATTTTGTCCTTTCTTAGGAATAAGAGATATGTTGGCTTCTTTCCAAGATTCTGGTATTAATTTAGTTTGCTGAATTTCATTAATTAGAAGTTCCAAAATCGGGGTTAGCTCCTCCTTTATTTTTGTATAAAATTTCACTGTGAATCCATCTGGTCCAGGAGCTTTCCCTAATTTGGCATCTTCTATTGCGTTATATATCTCTTCTTTCTGTATTGGACCATTCAGCATATCTTTGGTATCACTATCCATCTCAGGTAAAGTTACCTTGTCCAAATACTTTTTAATCTTCATTGGATCAATCTTCTTTTTTTGAAATAATTTTGCGTAATACTTGAAGAAGGCTCTCTTAATTCCATTTATATCAACAATTTCCTTGCCCTCCTCAATTATCTTAGTTATTGTCCTTCTCTCCCTTCTATTCTTCAATTGCCAAGCTAAATATTTCTCTGGTTTGTTTGCACCTTCAAAGGATTTTTGTTGCAATTTCTTTAAATTCCAGTAGAGTTCTCTGTTTAATGCTACTTTTAATTGTTCCTGCAAAATTTGTATTTCTTTGAGAAGCTTCTTTTTACCTGGTCTCCTTTTCAGCTCATTCTCTTTTTGTTGTGTTTTACCCTGTAAGTCTTGCTGCTGTTTCAAATTATTTTTCTTATCCGCTGCATTCATTGAGATCAAAACTCCTCTCATCACCGATTTGTAAGCATCCCACACTGTCTGTATATTGACCTCTTGATTCAAATTCATTTGGAAGAAAATTTGCGTTTCTTTCCGCAAGGTCTCCACTAATCTCGTCTTATCCAATAAATCCTCATTAATTCTCCAATGATATTGCTTTGCCTTTTCTTTTAATGTCCAAATTAACGGGTTGTGATCTGAGTTGGTCTTTGGCAACATTTCCACCTTCTGAGTTTTTAATGCAATTTCGCTCGACATCCAAATCATATCTATTCTTGAGAAGGATTTGTGTCTATTCGAATAGAAAGTAAAATCTTTAATTTTTGGATTCCATTTTCTCCATACATCTTCCAACTTTTCTTGCTCAATAACTCTAAAAAAAGTTTGGGGTAACTTTCCAATCTTCTCAACGCCTTTCTGTGATTGTCTATCCAATTTGTTGTTAACAGTACCATTAAAATCACCAGCAACAATCATAATGCACTTGGTCCAATTCGCTCAGCAAATCCTTAAAGAAATTCTCTTTGGCTCCATTAGGAGCGTACAGATTCACAACCAATGTCTTTTTTTGTAACATATTGATCTCAACCACCAAATATCTTCCTTCTTTATCTGTAAAAACTTGTTTAGGTTCCAACTTTTTATTTACATAGGTCACCACTCCTTTGTTTCTTTTCTCTGCCAAAGAATAGAATTCTTCTCCCAATTTTTTGTTAATCAAATATTTATTGTCCCAATTTTTATGTGCGTTTCCTGCAAGCAGATGATGTAAGAATTTTGCTTTTGTAACCAATGATTCACTACTTTTCTTTTTTATAACAAAAGTTTTTATTGGAATATATTCTACATTGTTAAACACAATTTCCAAATCCACTTATAAACTATATCCCTTCCCCCTTCCCCCCTAATAGGCTTCCAACACTGCTATTGCCAATAACAAAGAAAATTTAACAGTAATCAGGTTTAAACTTATAGCAATCGATAAACCAGATAACATGTTTTTTGTATACAGAAATCTAACTCATCTAACATTATTCCATTTTCAATAAGATTCAAGGTTATACATTTTCCCTTTCATTTTATATTCAGTTTCCATATATATTTTCAGATCTTCCCATTCATTTAAATACTGTTCTGCCATTTGTCCATTTAATTTTTTAGTCATTTTATCCATTTCAGTTAAAAATAGCAGTTTTCTTAACCAGTCCTGTATATCTGGTACTTTATCCGATTTCCATTGTTGCGCAAAAGCCATTCTCGCCGACGTGATCATGTACCATAATACTGTTCTCTTTTCTTGCTTAATTTTTTCTATTGTCAAACCTAAGAGTAGAAGTTCCAGACTTTTTCTAATAGGGATTTTCAATATTTTCTGCATCTCACAATGAACATTTGACCAGTATACTTTTGCTTTCTCGCATGTCCACCACATATGATAAAAAGAACCCTCTATTTTTTTACACTTCCAACACTTGTTACTCAGATTCTTATCCATACTTATATTAGCAATCTTTTTTGGTGTCATGTACCACCTATAAAGCATCTTATAACAGTTTTCTTTTACATTAACACAAGTTGAAATTTTTAGAGCTTTCCTCCATAAAAATTCCCAAGATTCCATTGAAATTTCCTTATTCATATTTATGGTCCATTTTATCATTTGCTCTTTAACAGTTTCATCCAAAGTATATACAGTTAGCAGTATTTTATACAACTTGGAAATCATTTTTCCCCCTTTTTCCAACCAAATATCTTCAAACTCATCATTTTTAGCTCTAAAACCCACCTCTTTACAATCTTTTTTAAAAATATCTCGTATTTGTCTATATTGTAACCAACCATACTCAAATACTAATACATTATTTGGTTTTAAAACATAATTCTTCCCTTCTTTTTGAAGCAACTCTTGGTACTTCAATCAATCACTACCTTTATGTTCTGAAAAAGGATGAATAACTGCAGCCGGAACGATCCATAAAGGTCTTTCATCGGGAATTGTATTCCTGTATCTGGTCCATGCTTCAAACAGCGTTCTTCTTATATAATGATGCTTAAACATTGAGTCCACCTTATTTTTCCCATACCAAAGATAGGCATGCCAGCCAAATCTGCAATCGTGGCCCTCAAGGGCCAGTAGCTTCCTATTTTCCAAATTAACCCAATCAGACAACCAAGACAAACATACAGCTTCATGGTACAAACGCAGATTCGGGACTTGAAAACCACCTCTCTCTTTTACATCATACATTATTTTCATTTTAATTCTTGACTTCTTCCCTGCCCAGATAAATTTAAAAATTTCTCTTTGCCATTTTACTAACACTTTCATGTCTTTCACAATTGGTATTGTCTGAAATAAAAACATTAACCTGGGCAATACATTCATTTTGATAATGGCAATTCTTCCAAGAAGAGATAGTCTAAGTTTCTCCCATTTTCTCAAATCATGACTTATCGATATCCACAGTTTTTCATAATTATTCTTAAACAAATCAATATTTTTCATTGTAATGTCAATTCCCAAATATTTAACTTTTTTAACCACTTCACATTCTGTCATCTTTTGTAACGATTGTTGCCTTGTAGTAGTCATATTTTTACATAGTATTTTCGATTTGTTTTTATTCACATAGAACCCTGCGAGTTCACCAAACTCTTTTACTTTTTCAAAAACCAACGGCATAGTATTAATAGGATCTTCCACAATAAACATAACATCATCAGCAAACGCTCTTAATTTATATGAGAAACCTCTAATGTTAAGACCTTTTATATTTTTATCATCTCTAATCGCTTGCAGCAATATTTCCAAAATCCAGATGACTAACAATGGCGATAAAGGACAGCCCTGTCTAGTTCCTTTTCTGACCCAGAATATTTCCGTTGACTCTGCATTAACAATCACCGTAGCTTTTTGCTCTTTATAAATCGATCTGATCATTCTTGAAAATTTTTCGCCCATCTGCAGTTTTTCAATCACTCTAAACATAAATTCCCAGTTCAAGTTATCAAATGCCTTTTCCGCATCCAAAAATAAAAAGCCGACTTCCTTTTCAGGGTGCTTGTCATAGTATTCTATTGCGTCCAATACCACCCTCAAATTGTCTTTTATTTGCCTATCTGGTAAAAAACCAGCCTGGTCCTCGGCAATGACTCCTTTCAAATACTTTTTAAGGCGTTCTGCTAGTACTTTTGCAAAAATTTTATAGTCATTATTCAGGAGCGAAATAGGTCGATAATTTTTAACGTTAGTTAAATCTTGTAACTCTTTTGGTATCAAGGTGATTGCTGCTTCTTTCCAGGAATCTGGAATATTCCCATATTCTCTAATTTCATTTAAAAGCATCTCTAGAACCGGCACCAGGTCTTCTTGAAACTTCTTATAGAATTTGGCTGAAAATCCATCTGGTCCTGGGACTTTGGAGATTTTTGCTTCCCCTATTGCTTTGCTGATTTCTTCTTTAGTTATTGCAGCATTCAAAGATTCTTTTATTTTTTCACTTGGTTGCATTAAATTTACCTTTTGTAAATAATCCTGAATTTTCTGTGGATCCACTTGTTTTGCCTGAAAAAGAGTAGCATAATATTTATAAAATTCTCTCTGGATTCCTCCTGTGTCTGTAATTTCCTTGTTCCCATTTTTCAGTTTGGTCACTATTTTATTTTCTCTTCTTTTCTTCAATTGCCATGCCAAGTACTTCCCCGGTTTATTTGCTCCTTCAAAGGACTTCTGTTGCAATTTTTTCAAATTCCAATAAACTTCTTTATTTAACCTCGCATCATATTGTTCCTTTAAAATCCTCAATTCTCTCACAATTTTCTTTTTGCCAGGTCTCTTCCTAAGCTCTGCTTCTTTCTTTTGGATATTTTCCAAAATTTCCTTGTCCATTTTAAGTTGTTCTTTCCTTTCATTATTATTGATTGCAATAAAATGTCCTCTCATCACAACCTTGTAAGCGTCCCATACTGTCTGCGTTTGTACTTCTTTATTCAGATTTATTTGAAAATATGTTTTGGTTTCTGTTCTTATCTTATCCAAAATGCTTTGTTTGTCCAGTAGATCCTCATTGAGTCTCCATCGATATTTCTTTTTCTTAACGTAAGTTGACCATTTTATCGGACTGTGGTCAGAAATAATTCTAGGTAATTTTTCTATTTTGCACGTTTGTGTTATTGGGTTATCAGACATCCAAATCATATCTATTCTAGAAAAAGATTCATGTCTCGATGAATAAAAAATATAATCTTTAACCTTTGAGTTTTTTACTCTCCATGCATCTTCTAAGTGCTCATGCTTTGCCAATTGAAAAAATACTTTCGGAAGTTTACCTAATTCTTCATTTCCTTTTTTTGATTTTCTGTCAATTGCATTGTTAACAGTACCATTAAAGTCACCCATCAATATCATTTGTTCATAGGTTAACTGATGTAGTTCTTCACATAAATCTTGAAAAAATTTTTCCTTGGCTCCATTCGGAGCATAGAGGTTTACAATTAAGGTCTTTTTATTCTGGAGCATAATTTCCACCGCCAAAAATCTTCCTTCTTTATCTTTAAAAATTTATTTTGGTTCCAGTTCTTTTTTTACATATGTAACAACACCTTTTTTCTTCTGCGAGGAGAGAGAGTAAAATTCTTCTCCCAATCTATTTTGAATCAAAAATTTGGCATCTGTTTTTTTGATATGTGTTTCTTGCAAACAAACAATGTCACATTTTTTGCTTTTCCAACCACAGTCTGACTTTTTTCCTTTTTGGGGGGGAGTTAAGTCCATTTATATTCCACGAAATAATTTGACTCTCCATAATGTTTTGTCTTTACTTATCAGAGTCTTTAAAATTGTCTCTAATAAACTTGGTCATTTGTTCCACTGATCTGATGGTGACTCTCTTCTGCTTAAATGTAAAGCTCACACCTTTCAGAATTTCCCAGCTGTACCTTATGCCCTCTGTTTTCAGTTTGTCAACCAGGTCTTTGAAAAGTCATCTGTCCTGGAGAACTGTTCTGGGTAATTCCTTCAATATCATTATTTTCTTTTGCCCAATCATGAAATCTTCCTGAAATTGTTGTTTGAACAAATCCTCCTTGACTCTTTTGGATATAAACTGGTTTATATCCACTACTTTTCTTTTGTTAGGTGAATTAAGTCCGTTTACATTCCATGATAATTTGTAATTCATCATTGAGGCTTTTTAAATATCTCCAAAGTCTTCGGTATTTTTGGCTTTAAACCTATACATATCCCCCGGTGTTTTAATCACATGTCTTTTTGAGTTGTACGTGAAGGACAGTCCTTGTGGTATTTCCCATCTGAATCTGATATTCAATTGTTTCAACTTCTCCACCAACTTCTTGTATTTCTTTCTGTCCTGCAAAATGGACATTGGGAGTTCTTTCATTATCATTATCTTTTTGCCATCAATTTCCAAAGGCTGGGCAAACTGCTTCTTAAATACGTCCTGTTTCATTTTCCTTGTCACAAATTGAACAATGACATCTCTCGGTAAATTTTTCCTTTGAGCATAAGCAGAATCCTTATTCTAATTCCAGATTTTTTTTTTCTGTGCGGATACCTATTCCCTCCAACAGGGGCCTTCCTCTCCCCCAACAGCTTTTCCTACATAGTCAGTAGACTTCCTGGGTTTGTAGAAAAATCCGAAAAGTGAGGAAATCCCTTCAGGGACAGTTGAATTCCCCCCCAAAAGCCTTTTGAAATGGCCTCTGCAGGGACCTGACTCCAGGCAACAACGGTGAGAGATTAGAATGTTGGGGGGGGGGGGAGGTTTCTACCTGGCTCTGTCAGTCAAAGGGTGGGGGAAGGGCCCTTTCTTTCCAGGCCTCTTTCGGCCTTGGAGGGAGGGGGGAGGGAGGGAGGGAGCCTTGGGGCCAGGCTGGGGGATTCCTAGAGGTTTTGGGGTGGAGTGCAAGGAGGGCAGGATTTGGGGAAGGGAGAGGCCTTAGCTGGGTATCATGCCACAGAATCCACCCTCCAAAGCAGCCATTTTCTCCAGGGAGACAGATCTCTGTTTTTCACAGATCTCTGGAGTTCACTCTCCAGCAGGCCCCACTTGGAGGTTGCCAACCCTAGGCCTGGCAGCAGTATAGGGTTGCCAGGTCCCCCCACAGGCACTGGCAGGGGATGGGGTAGTGGGGCTGCCAGCTCCAGGTCTGGAAACTCCTGGAGATTTGGGGATGGAGCCTGGGGAGGACAGGGACCTCAGTGGGGTACAATGCCCTAGAGTCCACCCTCCAAAGCATCCATTTTCTCCAGGGGAAGTTATCTCAGTAGTCTGGAGCTGAGCAGTAATTCCAGGGGATCCCCAGATCCCACCTGGAGGCTGGCATCCCTAGGCAGCACCCTCTGGGTGACTTGATACCACCTAATTTGCATGACTCAACTTGGCCTGTCTGCTTGCTGCTGTTCAGCAGCCACCCTATGAAAGCCAGCAGTGATGCAGCAGTTAGAGCCTCAGAGTAGGATCTGCAAGACCCAGGTTCAGATCCCCATATTGCGGTGGAAGCTGACTGGGTGATTTTGGACCAGTCACATACTTTCAGCCTAGCCAACCTCACAGGGTTGTTGTGCAGATAAAAAGGAGGTGAGAATAATGTAAGCTGCTTTAGTCCCCACTGTGGAGAAAGACTATAATTTTCCTTGGTAGAAGCTGTGGGGGAGGGGGTGGAGACAAAAAGCTGAAGACAGATAAAGGCAGATAAAGGTTAAGTTGGCTGTTGGGTGGGAAGGAAATAGGGTTGCCAACTCTGGATTGGGAAACTCCTGGACATTTAAGGGGTGGATCCTGGGGATGGTGGGGTTTGAGGAGGGGAGGAACTTCAGACCAGTATAATGCCATAGACCCCACCGTCCAAACCAGCCCTTTCCTCCATGAGAACTACCATTGCCAGCCTCTGGGTGAGGGCTGGAGATCACCCAGCATTACAACTGTTGTCCGGGTGACAGAGATCAGTTCCCCTGGATAAAATGGCTGCTTTGGAGGGTTGAGTCTATGGCTCCACCCCCAGAAGAGAGAAAGAGTGTGAGATAGGTAAGGGTAGAGGGGAGGAAGCAAAGGTGTGAGGAATGGGATGACCATCCTGCAAGTTTCTTGCGGGACTCCACTTGTTCACTCTATATATAAGATCAAAATTGTAATCCAACTCCCCTTTGTCTTCTCCCATGTATTCAGTCAAAGTTTCCATCATTTCAGTACGTATCTCTTCTCCCATTTTTTCTTCAATGCCTCTCAATCTCAGCTGGTTTGACATTGCTTTATATTCCACAGCTGCCTCAAGATTCTGGTTACTCTGTCCATTCACTTCAATTTTCCCCCCAAAATCTTGTGTCTTTTGCTCCATTTCTGTTGATTTAGTCACCAAAGCTTTAACTTGACTACTTGTATTTTCCACTTCTTTTTTAAATTCTGCCACTTCTGCAAGTACTAACTCAAGGCCGCCACATTTTTCTCCTGAACTTCTTCTAAGTGTTCCAGCTGTTTTTCCATCTTCTCATCAAATTGCTTTTCCAGTTGCTTGATCATACTATGAATTGCTTCTAGCGTACGCTTCTCCATTTGATCTATTGCTGCTTGCCATTCTTTCTTATCTTTGCCAGCCATACCTGGGCTCGCAGCTGACGCCGCTCTTTGCCGGTGTTTTGGATCCATTTTGGGAATTTATTGATACAGTTCAATCAGCTTGGCAATTCTCTTCCAATTCCCCTTTGTTTCGCTGTTTCTAACAGCCTATTTTCTCTTTAAAACACTTTTTAAAATTTAGTCCTCCACAAAATGGCGGGCGCAATTTCTCTATGATTTTCTTGGCTAGAGTAGGTTCATTTTAAACTTCCTCTTTCCGGTCCCCCGTTTAAAATGTCCTACTGGATACACTTCCAGTCCGCTTCAATTTCGGTCCTACCGGATACACTTCCAGTCCGCTTCAATTTCAGTCCTCCAGCACAATCTCTATCCAAGTTCTGTTTTCAGCCAGACACAGTTAGCTGTTACACCTCTGTCTCGCGATCTTCCCCGTAACTTTCGCTCATTCACTTATCTCAGCCTCTGACTGCAGGAATGTTAAACAAAGTTAATTTAGTCCGTTTTTAGCACTTTAACCAGCTCTTCAAATTTTATCGATGGAGCGATTCTACAGTTTAAAGTCTTATGCGCTTAACCACCTTGCTCGAAACTCGCTAGATCTTCTTCCCGGTAAGCAAATTGTTACGGTTATCTTAGATGTTTATCTTGGGACTTTGCATCGTTCCTTTTTACTTCCAATGTTAGATCGTTTCTCAAGAGATCAGGAAATGGCGAATTTAAGCTGATTTGTCAGCTCGGCTAGCTTCTTTAGTGCTGATTTGCAAAAGCCCACTCCTGGGAGGAGATCAAGGTGTAAACAAGCCCCCTCCGGGACTTGCGGACGCCGATCTCAACTCTCACTTGGACCTCAATGCTTGCTTGGCGACCCCCTGCCTGGGGGTTGCTGTGCTGGGCAGTAAAACTGCCCAAACTGTCAGAAGAAGCTGCCGCACTGGAATAGATATTCTTAAGTACCACTGCTAATGAAACATTGAGCTGCTATCCTTCCTTAAGCATATGTGGACAGAAGGTGTTGAGTCTACCCTAATAATTTGTTCAAGTAACTTTGTGAAGTCTTTTGTACAGTGTAACCCTATTGCCTGTGTAGAAGAGCCCTCTTGAATAATTCTGGTTTGCATAGATTCAGGTGGGTAGCTGTGTTGGTCTGAAGCAATAGAACAAAGTTTGTGTCCAGTGGCATCTTTAAGACCAACGAAGTTTAATTCTGGGTATAAGCTTTCGTGTTCATGCACTCTTTTTCAGATACATTGAAACAGAGTCATCAACCATTACATGTAGGTAGCAAGTGAGGAGGATGTTGCCCATATCTGTAGACTTCTGCAAATGCAGGAACTGTAGCCTCTGTTCATAACTGGGTCACTGGTCACTTCTTCAGCTATGAAGTATCTGTAGACGAGAGCAGTGGCTCACAAAAGCTGATCCCCTGCTACAAATTTTCTTTGTGCTTTTGAAGCAGTTTTTCTACAGGTAGGCTCACCAGCTGAGTTGGGAAATACCTGGAGATTTTTGGGGTGGAGCTGAGCAGTGGGTGTTGCCTTCTGACACACTTCTGGTGATGTCAAGGGGTGTGGCATATGCAAATAAATTATGCTGATGAGTTATGCTAATGAGCTCCTGCACCTCTTTTTCTACGAAATGACCCCTGCCTACAAAAAAGAAAAACTTAAGTTGACACAAGTGTTGATAGACAAGATAACAAAACTAGAAGATGAATACAAAAAACATGGCAATAAACGAATTTATAAAGCTTTACTTTTGGAACGTAAAAAACTTGAAGCTATTGAAGTTTCTCAGATACAAAAAAGAATAGCCTATGTTAAACAAAAATATTGGTTCAAGGCTCCTCAATCTATCAAACTACTAGCCTGGAGATTAAAAAAAAAGAATTCCAATAATGTGATCCACTCAATACAAAATAAAAATGGTCAAATAAAATATAGCACAACAGAAATTTCAGACATTTTTTTTTTAATATTACAAGTCACTTTACAAATTGGATACCCCATCACTAAATTCCATGAACTCATTTTTAAAACAATATCCACTTTCAAAATGCTTAACTGAGCAACATAAAAACTTGCTGGAAGCGCCAATAACTTCAATGGAAATTCAAGAAATTATTAAAATGCTTAAAAACAATAAATCCCCAGGAAGGGATGGCTTCAGTGCAGAATTCTATAAATTTTTTAGCCCAGATTGTCAGTTCCACAATGCTATTTGCGATTCTTGTAGGAAGACAGGACACATCATTAAAGTCTGCCACTCGTCGCGAGGTCGTGCTATGCCTGAAGTATTCCGTCATCCAGAAAGCTCTTCCAGTAAATCTCCCCACTTGTCTCATTTTCCATCATCTCGATCATTCAATCAAAGGCCAAAATACAATAACGAAGCAAGCGTATCAGAAGACTACACCAATTGCCTGTACATACGTCAAGGTCTGCACACTTGTCCCAAGATCAAGGTTATGGTCTTCATTGAAGGTCGTGCTTGACAGATGGAGGTCAATTCCGGTTCCACACTATCAATCGTCTCATGGAACACTTTCCAACAAGTCTGTCCCTGTTTTCCTGCATGCCATCTTCAGAAGTGCAGTATGCAACTTTTCAACTTCCAAAGAAACAGAGTTCCTGTCGTTGGTATCGCCCCCGTCCAAGTCAAGTACAAAAAATTCAATGGTCACCTTAATTTGTTCATTGTTGAAGGTCACCGGATGAGTCTTATCGGTCTGGACTGGTTCACTGCCCTCGGTATTTACATTATTGGCGTCAACCACACCAGTCAGTCGAGCGTCACCAATTTTGTAGAAGAGTTCCCAGATATCTTCAGCTCAGAACTTGGCTGTCACAAAGGTCCACCAGTCTTGTTCACTTTGAATCCGGCAGTCCAACCCATATGCCTCAAGCCACCGTGATGCCCCATCACTCTCAAGCCATGCATCAACAAGCAAATTGATGCTATCTCAAGGCATCCTGGAGCCCGCTCCCAATACCAAATGGGAGACTCCGATTGTTACTCCAATGAAACCAGGCTGTTTGATCCGCTTGTGCATGGATTACAAGTGCACCCTTAACAAGGCCCTGTAGCCCCCTGCATACCCGGTTCCTGTGGTGAGCCATCTTCTAGCGTCCATCTCTGGGGGCCAGGTGTTTGCCAAATTTAATTTAGTCCTGGTGTATCAACAACTGCCTGTCGACACAGCCACGGCCAAGACTCAGACAATCGTGACGCACCGTGGCGCCTTAAAAGTGAGCCATTTACAGTTTGGGATAAGCGTCACCCCTGGGATTTTCCAGGAACTGATGGAGTGTCTTCTTAAGGACTTAACAGGCATCGTCCCCTATTCTGATGATGTGTTGATAGCGGGGGCCTCTGAACTTGAACTGACTGCTCGTGTGCAAGAGGTACTCTGCTGTCTACAGAAGGTTGGCCTCTGAGTAAAAAAGAAGTGCAAATTCTTCGTCCCCGCAGTCCAATTTTTGGGTTTTCTCCTGGACAAAGATGGCATCCATCCTGCGCCAGAAAAGGTTGCCACGATCCGCAAAGCACCCCCACCGAAATTGAAGAAAAGTTGCAGTCCTTCTTAGGACTCCTTAATTTCTATCATTCTTTCCTGCCAAATAAAGCAGCTGTCGCTGAGCCTCTCCATTGGCTCTTAGACAAAACAGCACCATGGAAGCAAGCAGCGTTCCAACCCATCAAGGTTCTTCTGGTCTCTGACAGAGTGCTCGTCCAATATGACGAAAATAAACCACTCGTTTTGGCCTGCGATGCATCGCCCTATGGGATCGGGGCAGTGGTCAGCCACAGACTGCCAATCGGCCAAGAAGCCCCCATAGCATTCTATTCATGGACTCTATCCACAGCAGAGAGGAATTATGCCCAGATAGACCAGGAGGCGTTGGCTATCATCGCAGCAGTGAAGAAATTTCATGATTTCATCTACGATCGTGAATTCGACATTGTCACCAACCACAAGCTGCTGTTCGGCATCTTCACAAAAGATCACCAAACTCCGCAGATCCTGTCACCTCAGATGATGCGTTGGGCCATCCTCCTCTGTGCTATGTTTGGTAGCCAGGACTTGACCAACAAATTGAGCACTGGGCCTGAACGTGTCAGTCCTATCAGGAACTAAGGCCTAAAGCCCCATCAGTTCCTGTTCATCCGTGGGGAAAGCCATGGGGACCATGGTCCCGTATCCACATTGACTTTGCCAGCCCTTTTCAGGGCAGAATGCTCCTTCTAATCATCGATGCTTACTCAAAATGGCTGGAGGTGTATCCTGTCACTTCCATGACTACAGCTGTCGTCACCCACTTCCTGGATCATCTATTCGTCACATTTAGCCTATCAGACCTCATCGTCTTGGACAATGGGGCTTATTTCACCTCTGCCAAGTTCCAGAGGTTCGTGGACAAGTGGGGTATCAGGCACGTCACCTTGGCTTCTTTCCATCTGGAGATGAATGGTCAGGTGGAGCGCATGGTGAGGAACATGAAGGACTCACTCCGCAGGTTAAATGGAGGGAACTTCCTGGCTAGCCTCACAGACTTTCTGCTCCACCAGCATTCTATGCCACACTCAGCCACGGGGAAGACCCCAGCAGAACTTCTCATGGGATGCCAGCTGTCTACCTGCTTGAGCAGTATCCACCCGGACCTTGCACTAGACACCAGCCACGACCCCATTGCCTCCGGGAGCACGAAGTCCTTCGCACTGGGTGACACAGTCTATGCCAGTAACTACAGGTTCCTGCTGTTGTCCTCCATTCCACAGGGCCCATCTTGTATGAGGTGCAGGATGATGCAGGACAGGTCTGCCATCATCACCTGGCTCAACTCAGATGTCATTGGCCGGCCCGGAATGAGATGTTGCAACGCACCCCAGTTCCTGTTCCCTGTCTGGAAGATCTCCCATCCCAGCAAACTGTCGGTACTAGGGAGATGAGTCCCTCCGAGGACCTGCGGCTGCCACCTACAGCCCAGGAGGCTGATGGTCTACGGGAAGAACTGCTTCCAATCAGAATGGCCGAGCCCATTCATTCCCCCCTGTCTGTTGCACCTGCTCTCTGTAGAGAACTGTCTCCTGTTCCGGGCCGCTGTGACGTCTAGTCCACTGGTTGAGCCAGCACCTTGCTGCACAGACTATAAATCAGTTCAGGACTTTGCTGGAGCTGATGAACCCCCAGATAACTTGGACTATGGCCATTCCCAGGGTACCCCATGGGCCAGGCAGTCTCTGAGAGGTACACCATGGCCGCGATGGTCCAGCTGAACGAGACGCGCCCCTACCTATCTTAAGAACTATTTTGTTTAAACCAAGGGGGGAGGAGTGTTATGTTCTGGGTTTACCCTATGTTGTTTTAGTTATGGATTGCACTATGGTATCCTAGTTCCTTTATTGTGATTGGCTGTCTAATAAAGACCTTCTAGTGGTCCTGAAGCCACCCAGAGTAACCTATCAGAAAGCTCCACTTAGGTCCAATCAGACCTCTTGTTTGTAGTTACATTGTATATAGTTCAGTTGTGGAATGTTATAAGTTTGGGTGCTGCTCTTACAGAGCAGATCAGAGCTGAGCAAAATCTCAAGAGGTTTGTTGTCTTCCTGGAGCATGTATCCGAGATGTGACTGAGAGAATTCTGATTGCTACCCGCTCCTGCTGATCCATGTGGGAACAAATGATACAGCCCGAAGAAACCTTGAATGGATCTCCAAAGACTACGAGGCTCTGGGCAAGAAGGTGAAAGATCTGGGGGCACAGGTGGTGTTCTCCTCCATTTTACCTGTTGAGGGCCATGGAGATGGAAGGGAGAATAGGATATTGGAGGTGAATGGCTGGTTACATAGATTTATTTATTTATATATTTTATAATTCAATTTATATCCCATCCTCCCCAAATGGGCTCAGGGTGGCTAACACTTTAGATGGTGCCATCAAGAGGGATTTGGCTTCCTGGACCATGGTATGTACTTCCAAGATGAAGGTCTGTTGGCGACAGATGGGGTGCACCTTACAAAGAATGGGAGGAAGGTCTTTGCTGCAAGACTTGCGAACTGATCAGGAGGGCTCTAAACTGGAGACATCGGGGGTGGGAAGAAAAAACCTGATGTTGTGCAGCATCCCCAACACTAAGTTTAAGAAGGGGAGTGACCAGAGAATAAATGAACAGGAGAGAGGTGAGTTCAGTAATTTTCAGGTAAAATCAAAGGGACTTACTGTAGGAAAGGATGTCTGTAATCTGAAATGTCTTTATACTAATGCACAGAGTATGGGAAATAAACAGGAGGAACTTGAACTTCAAATATTGGAAGGTAATTATGATCTGCTAGGTATCACTGAGACTTGGTGGGATGAGTCTCATATATGGAGCACAGCAATTGAAGGATATACCTTGTTCAAACAGAACAGAATAAACAAAAAAGGTGGCGGGGTGGCATTATATGTCAAGAATGAATACACTTGCACTGAAATTCAGGATTTTGAGAGTTGCCCTGTTGAAAGTATGTGGGTAAGGATAGAGTGGGGGGGGAGGAAGAAGGTGATATTGTTGTGGGGGTATACTACAGACCTCCAAACCAACTGGAGGAACGGGATGATGCATTTGTACAACAGCTTGCTAAACTTTCACAGAGACAGGATGTAGTGGTTATGGGAGATTTCAACTATCCAGATATTTGCTGGAAATTTAACTGTGCTAGAGATGGGGCATCCCGCAGATTCTTGAATAGTCTTGTGGACAACTTCATCTCTCAGAAGGTGGAGGTGGGAACCAGAGGATCTGCTATCCTAGATTTAATTCTGACTAACAGGGAAGAATTGGTTGATCAGGTGAATGTTGTAGGATCCTTGGGGGATAGTGACCATGTCAGCTTGGAATTTGACAGAGTGAGTGATGTGAAACCAGGACATAGTAGGACTCGTATCCTGGACTTCAGGAAGGCTGATTTCAAAAAACTCAGAGAAATGTTAGGTAGGATCCCATGGCTGGAAATGCTGAGGGGAAAATCTGCACAGGAAGGATGGGAGATGCTGAAAAATGAAGTGCTTAAGGCACAATCGCAAAGTGTTCTGGTAAGAAAGAAAGGTGGGAGACGAGTAATGAAGCTGAGGTGGTTGAACAAGGAACTCTCTGAAGAGCTGAGACTAAAAAAGGGAAATGTACAGGAAATGGAAGGAGAGCCAAATTACTGAGGGTGAGTACAAGAAGCAGGCTTGAATCTGTAGGGATGGCGTCAGAAACGCTAAAGCGTAGATGGAGCTGAGGCTTGCGAGGGATGCTAAAAATAAGAAGAAAAATTTCTATGCCTATGTTCAGAGCAAAAAGAAGAACAGGGATGGGGTAAACTCATTGCTGGGGGACGACAGTCAAGTCTTAACAAGGGATGAAGACAAAGCGGAATTACTCAACTCTCACTTTGCACCAGTCTATAACCATAAGGCGAACTGTATACAAACTGAAGAATGCAGGGCATATGAAGGAAGGAGGAACTGCCAGTCCAGAGTAAGTAAGGAAAAGGTTAGAGAGCATCTAGCTGCCTTAAATACTTTCAAAACTC
This sequence comes from Gekko gecko, assembly GCA_029375565.1. Taxonomy (NCBI): domain Eukaryota; kingdom Metazoa; phylum Chordata; class Lepidosauria; order Squamata; family Gekkonidae; genus Gekko; species Gekko gecko. Next base: position 206,344,934 of record JAPDNY010000005.1, on the reverse strand, counting down.
CAGGGCCGGATGGCTTGCATCCCAGGGTGCTAAAAGAAATTGCAGATGTTATTTCAGAGCCTCTGGCTCTAATCTTTGAGATGTCCTGGAGTACTGGTGTTGTGCCGGAAGACTGGAGAAGAGCAAATGTTGTCCCGATCTTCAAGAAGGGGAAAAAGACGGAACCGGGAAAATACAGGCCTGTCAGCTTGACATCAATACCTGGGAAAATTCTGGAGCAGATTATCAAACGCTCTGTCTGTGAGCACCTTGAACAGAATGAATGAATTGGTAGTAGCCAGCATGGGTTTATCAAGAATAAGTCATACCAGACCAACCTTAGCTCCTTTTTTGACAGTTACTAAAATGGTTGACTCTGGCAATGCTGTGGATATAGTGTATCTTGATTTCAGTAAAGCATTTGACAAAGTTTCTCATGATATTCTTGAGGATAAGCTGGTTAAGTGTGGGCTGGATGGAGCAACCGTTGGATGGATTCATGGTTGGTTGAAAAATCATACCCAACGAGTGCTTGTAAATGGCTCTGCGTCTACGTGGAGGGAAATCTCGAGTGGAGTGCCACAGGGCTTCGTCCTGGGCCCGGTGTTGTTCAATGTAAATGACCTGGAGGAAGACATAGAGGGGATGCTTATCAAATTTGCAGATGACACAAAGCTGGGTGGGATTGCTAATTCTGAAGAAGACAGAATCAGGATTCAAAATGATCTAGATAGGCTGGAACAGTGGGCTGAGACAAATAAAATGAAATTCAACAGAGATAAGTGCAAAGTCCTAGGCATAAAATATCAAAGGCACAGATATAGAATGGGAGGGACTTGGCTTGACAGCAGCACATGTGAAAAGGATCTAGGTGTTTTGGTTGATCACAAGCTCAACATGAGCCTGCAGTGTGATGTGGCTGTGAAGAAAGCTAATGCAATCTTAGGATCCATTAACAGAAGCACTGTCTCCAGATCACGGGAGGTGGTAGTTCTACTCTATTCTGCTATGGTTAGGCCTCACCTGGAGTACTGTGTCCAGTTTTGGGCATCATGCTTTAGGAATGATGTTGACAAGCTCAGGTGTGTCCAAAAGAGGGCAACCAGGATGTGGAGAGGGTTTGAATCCAAGTCTTATGAGGAAAGGCTAAAAGAGTTGGGTATGTTTAGCCTGGGAAAGAGAAGACTTAGAGGGGACATAACTGCAGTCTTCAAGTATTTGAAGGGCTGTCATGTAAAAGATGGAGCAGATCTATTCTCTCTTGCTCCGGATTGCAAGACTAGATCTAATGGGTGGAAATTACGAGGGAGTCAATACTATCTAGATATCAGGAGAAACTTCCTAACTGTAAGAATGGTTGAGCACTGGAACAGTCTGCCTCTGGAGGTGATGGATGCTCCTTCCTTTGACGTTTTCAAGTGGATGCTGGACGACCATCTTTTGGGTATGCTGTAGGTATGTAGGGCTATCTTTTGGCTATGCTCCTGCAGAGTGCAGGGGCTTGGACTAGATGACCTGCAAGGTCCCTTCCAACTCTAACATTCTATGATTCTATGAATAAAAGCCTTGTTATTGTACATCGTCTGCTACCTGTCAATACTTAAAACACCAGAAATTCCCCTATAAGTTAGATGGTCATTCTTCTCCTGCTTGTCCATGAGTGAAAGGCACAGGCAGAGTAAAATGTGCTTGTACAGTTTCTGCATCTGACCACATAATGAAGTTGATTAACAATTGTAATCTCTCTGTGCTTTGCAAGGCATGTATGTTTTGGGCTAAGGGGGTAAATAACACCCCCCCATCCACATATCAGAACATTTCCTAGTACAGTGATTAATTCCTACATAGAAAATCTATGGCAAGCCTAGAAAGAAATTGCTGCTATTCAGTCAGAGGCTGTTGAATAAGATTACCTTGAGCTGGAAAAGCCTCTGAGGGCTCCACTTTTCTTTTCTGATTTCATAGGCACATTTTCCCCCAAAGGGTTTGCAGATGGTTATATGTGCAGGTCTTTCGTTCTACAGAATTTATGTCACAGACAAACTCTGATTAATGTTTGTGCTTTTGGTACCTGTTTTATAGCCATACCTGTGACTTAGAATGGGGAAAGGAAAGAGTATAGGTTATGTGTCCCTAGGTGAGTATAGGGTTGCCAACCTCCAGGTGATGGCTGGAGATCTCCTGGGATTACAACTGATCTCCAGGCGACAGACAGCAGTTCCCCTGGAGAAAAAAAGCCACTTTGGAAGGTGGACTTTATGGCATTATACCCCACTGAAGTCCCTCCCCTCCCCAAACTCCACCCTCTTCAGGCTCCAACTCCAAAATCTCCAGGTATTTCCCAACCCAGAGCTGGCAACCCCAGGTGGGTGTATAAATTCTTGCGCCAAGAATTGAAGGTCTGCAACCTGCCATGCAGTGAAGAAAAAAGAGTCATACAAACCAGGAAAGATTTGCATGCAGGCATACATTTTGTCGCTTACTACACTAGCAACATACACAGTGTTTTGTCCCAAACAGGAGTAGCTGGGCCAGGCAAGCCCATTGACAAGATGTAGTGCTGTTTAGGATTGCACTGAAAACTATCTGCAACACTGAAACATTCCGAATGTAATGTACAGAGAACTGGATATTGTGAAGACAGCATTCTGAAAACGCTACAGAGGTGCATCATTAATTCCACCTGTATACACAGTCCTTTTGATTCAGTAGCCAAGAGAGTGTGCCTATTTTCAGTTGTGAAGTGTTAAGAAGAGGATGCAAATTGGAAGCTGGTTGTGAGCTGACTCCAGACACTAAAAGCTTCTTGCTGAAAGTGTCAACAGCGTGAATTTTTAAATTGGAGATAACAATGCAAAGGCAGTTTTGAATGTTTGAAGAGAATCTAGTGCAGCTGAACAAGACAGGAAGCTAGCAGCTTTTATGTATTCTGATGAACTGTAAAACTGTCTCCAAGCTTTGCCAGCTACTTGAAAGACAAAAGACAACTGATGAGCTCTTGTTTTTCATTTTGTCCCTTCTCCCAATCCATTCCCCCTGGACTGCTAACAAGGTACTGCAGAAACCAGCTTGCTGGGAACTCTCAATGGGTCTGATCTGATTTATTTTTTTAATATTTCAAAGCTAGCTTGTCAACTCAGCCTCTCTGGATGGTAAATTATCTCCACTGGAGGAACCAATCTATTTCTTCTCTTCTTTTGGATCTGATCCGCTAGCAGGTGCTGTGCTTTTGTGCTGATCAGTTGTGGCCAAAGCATTCACTTGTTCAGTGCACTTTTCCAACAAAGGAGTATGCTGACTTCCATTTTCCAAAGTCCACTATAAATTTTTAATTTTTTTAAGGCAATATGCAGACACCAGACTATAATGTACAAAATTAAAGGGAAGGAGGATGAAAAAGTGTGTTTTGTATTGTGTTTGAAGGATCTCGGAGCAAATCATATCACAGTCTATATTATTCAGTAGCCCCGAACACCAAATTCATTCTCCTTTTTTGCCCCAGTGTCCATCGATGTAGCCTGTTCATTTTCTTATATTTAGACAAGGCACCATGCTGGCAGAGTGTGAGGAGACCTGCTCAAGGTGACTCGCAAAGTAAAATAATAAAAACAGCATAAAATTACTTATTTACAAAATTCATATGCCATCTTTCTGCCCAGTCAGGGCCAGAAAGGCAACTAATTATTAAAAATAAAAACATTATACAAAATCATAAAGCCAAAGCTACCATATGTGTGCGTAAACACAAAAAGGCAATTAAAACATAGGACAGGAAGATTGTTGGGATCAATGAGGGAATGCTGGACACAACAAAAAAAGTCTTCACCCACTGTGATAAAAAGAATGAATATCCTTTTGGAGAGTGTTTCATAATTTTTACACCATGACAGAGAAGACCCTCTTTTAGGTTGCCACCTGTCTAGCTTCAGAAGACAGGGGTATCCAAAGACAGGGGCATCTCAGAAGATGACTTTAGTGGTTGGGTAGCTTTGTATGGGAGTAGGATGCCCTTAGAGTGCGCTGATCCCAAGTCATACAGGGCATTAAAGGTCAATACCAGCACTCTGAATTGTGTCCATAAATGAACTGGGAGCCAGTTCAACCAAAGCTGCAGTGATATTGTCCCTATGATAAAATCATAAAAGCATAAAAATAATCAAAATTGTGTGTGTTTGCTAAGTGCTGCCAAGTAGCCTCTGACTTATAGCGACCCTATGAATTAATGACCTCCAGAACATCCTATCATTAACAACCTTGCTCAGGTCTTGTGAACTACCTTTATAGAGTCAATCCATCTAATGCTGGGTCTTCCTCTTGCTGCTTTCACCTTTTCCTGCTATTATTGTTTTTTCTATTGACTCTTGTCTTCTCATAATGTGACCAAAGTATGATAGCCTCAGTTTAGAATCAAAATCAACACAAAATAAAAAATCCCAGCAATTAGAAACCCAGCTGATTGATTAGGCTGAGAAAGTGTGACTGGTTCAAAGGCACCATGCTGGCAGAGTGTGAGGACTTGAATACAGCTCTTCCAGATCCTACTCCTGCTCTGTAACTGCTATACTACATTGGCCTCTGCTAGAAGATGTCAGTTATTGGGGGGTAAAACAGCAGTACAGAAGGGCAGACAGAATCAGCTAAGAAAGTAAAAAGAGGAACAGATACCATCCTTGCCTAGGCTCTCAACACCAGTTTTACAATATAATGTTTATAACATTCATTTACATGCATTGCCAAACATCCTGATTTACACAAATTGGCCCTTCGCTCTAGCATTTTCATGTTGTTATTGCTGCAGTTGGACCATATTGGAATTTTTCTTCTTTGTGCCAGAGGCAGCAGTTGATAGCACTTGAGATTTTTGCATTTGTTAATGTCTCCCAAGTGCCACTCTCTCCTTTTTGTTCACATCAAAGGAACAGACACATCTGTGCATGGCTGGCATCTTCCTGTGGTGGTTTATTGTAGCTCATTCATTATGGCCTGCCGTATGAAAAGCAAAAGAAAAATATACAGAGGTTCCTTGTATGACATCCTTTTACTGAATGAAATTTTGTAGGCAGTTTTGACAACTGCATCTGCTTACTCATATGCCTTTTATACGGCTATCTGGCATTGACTTATTCATAGAAATTCCTTACATTCACAAATAACATTTTAACCTCAGGTAAATGTGCTTGACTTCCAAGTCTTTAAGCTTGTAATAACAAACTAGGTTCTACCATCAAAAGAAAATAACAAACTCCTTTCCAGCTTGATGTCCATCTGATATCAAGAATCACAAGACTGAGAAACCTGCAGGAGAACACTTCAGCCTTCCAAGACATTCAATGGGTGACATCAAAGCAGCTGAATTACAAGTTTTATTCAAGGTATGAGCTTTCATGTGCATGCACACTTCCTCAGAGACATTGAAATGGAATTTACCAGTCCATACATATAAGGCACAGGTTAAACAGCAGATTAGCATACAGCATAATGACAATGTTTTAACAGATGCAAACATTGTCACCATTGTTTGGATTTAATTCCAGGGAAAAATAGTGAAGCAAATAAATATGTCAAAATTGGAGACAGATGTGTAAACATGTCATTCTTAATTGTGGAGTGCTAAGAGCAATTACCTGAGACCTTGTTGTTACACTCCATCTGTCTCCTCTCAAGCATGGACGTAACTAATAGCATCTTTTTCTTTGAGATAGGGTGATTTGTAGTGCAGTGTTATATCTCCTCTGTTACCAGACCACAGAAATGCATTCCAACATACTTTTCTAATAATCATTGTATTACATTACAATAACTATTCTAATCTAATATTCCAAATAAGAAATACATTAAAATAAAGAGGGTTTGCTGTTTATGACTTAGGTTGCAAAAATAGTTAAGATAATAAATAAAATAAAAAAATATATAGCCCTTCTTGGTGAAAATACTGATGTAAGGACTGAATGGATTTAGCATATGTAGTGAGATAAGAAACCAATATCCCTGTTAAGTCCTGGGGGGTTTGTTCCAAGTGTTGTAACAACTTGTATGCATGTCTTAAAGGTGCCACTGGACTCAAACTTTGTTCCTTTCCAGCTTGGAAAATCTTCCCCACTTGGTTGCCTGGAGTGATTCTTACCAGTCTGTGTAGATGACCATTTATAAACACTATTTATAAGCATGGATTATCATATAGTTTCTATTTTTGCTTGCCAAAACTTGAGCACTTAAAAAAAAATTATTGATACCCTGCTTTTCTCTCCAACACGGACTCAAAGCAGCTTACAACATTGTTCTCTCCTCCAATTTATCCTCACAACAATGGTATGAGCAGGGTTGCCAGCTCTGGGTTGTGAAATACCTGCAGGTTTTGTGGATGGAGTCTGGGAGGGCGGGGTTTCTGGTCAGTTTCACTCCCCTCCTTTCAGTTGATTAGCCCCAGTGAAACTGACCAGAAGCTGCAGGGGGGGCTTCCCTTTCTTTTCCCAACCCCTCTGCCTGTGTGGGGCTAGTCGCACTAGGGATGGAGGTATCTGGCATCACTAGGTGGTGGGGCAGGGCTCATGGGGGGTTGGGCGCCATCCCCAAATGCCCCACTGTGGCTAGGGGCCTGCTTCCGACTCCACCACGGCTAGGCTGGTGCTGTATTTCGCTTTCCAGGGACTGCAGGCAAACCCAGGAACCACCGAGATTCCGGATTGCTCACGAAATCCGGAAACTGAAAGGAACAATTAGACGGCGGGCGCGGAATCCATCGGGTAGCAGCAGGGCACAGTGACCGCCCAACCCGTTACCTGGCTGTGCAACGGTGAAGACCCTCCGCCTCTCCCTCCGCCCTTCCCAGAAGTGAACCTAACGCGGACTGCAGACAGAAGCTTGCCGAGCCTGGGCGGAGCCGCCTTTTCCTTCCCCGCCAGGCCGAGCAGCCAATCGGGCAGCAGGGGCTGGCGCTCGGCTCCTCCTTGGCGGGGAGCTCTGTGCTCAGTGCTGGGGGAACGAGCGGCGTATAAAGTCTCGGAGTGCCAGCGAAGGGGCTCGGCGAAGCGAGGCTTGTGAGCAAGGCAATTTAGGGGTGCGTTAGCGGCGGGACTTGTGGTGCTGTTCCTGGGGTTTTCAGAAAGCAGCCGCGATGCCGCTTGCCCAGCTGGGAGCAGAGCCTTGGCCCGATATGGAACTCGTGGACATGGAGTTGGACGCCGAGGTAAGCCGTGGCAGGGCGCAAGCTGGGCGTGGGTCCGGGGCCGAGGATCAGCGGAGAGGGAGGAGGGATTCCCTCCTTCTTTCTTCCTTCTCTTTGTAGGGCTCAGGCTGGAGGCGCGCAAGAGGGATCCGTCGTTGACTTCTCCAAGGCTGGCCTGCGCTTAATTGCGCGCCGGCGAGTTCTCTCGGGGGCCCTGCAAAAATCCGGGGCCGGTCTGTGGTAGTAAGATCCATTCTCTTTCTCTCCGCTTCTATGCAAAGGAAGTCCCTCCATGGCTTCGTGCTGCTTAGCCCCCCCCCCCCCGCCTCTACACGGATTGGGTTTGGGGGGTGCGCTTTAGCATGCCGAAAGTAACCGCTTCCTTTTCCTGGAAGCTGTTAAAGGGAACTGTCGAGGTGGGAGAAGAGACGTTTTCCTGCTCGTTAAAGTAATCGGAACCTCGTCTTTGATTTGATCGGTCTGTGGCGTACCGCGTTACGCCGATTCCCTTCTCTTTACGATGCACCCCCCCCCCCCCCCAAGCAATCGGTTGCTTTTTCTGTCTGTCGGTCATTGCTGAGTGCCCACGAGTAGAATTTAGCTGTTATGGCAGGACCGAGTTCTCTCTAAGCAAAGCCCTAAATAATCGCGGTTTGGAGAAGTCATGCTGCCCCGCCGGAGGCATTGCTGCCATGCTGAGGAGGCTGCGGTGCGGATAAGGAATGAACTCTTTGCCGGGTTGCAGTTCGGAGCTGGGGGTAGTTGTTCCTCCAAGCCTTCCAGCACAGCTAAGGGATTCAGCTGCGCGAGGGCAGGCGCTGTTTCCCGCACCAAATGCGCCAGCCGGGAAGGACCATGAGAGCAGGTCGAAGAGGGCTCGCACTCTTTCTGGCTGCTTTGGGAAAGTTAAGTTGCAATTCGAAAAAGTCTTTCGTGGCAGTAAGCCCCGTTCAGTAAAATAGAACTTACTTCAAAGTAGACCTTTTAACGATTGTTTTCGTATCTCTGCAGTCCACCTGAAGGGCTTAAAATCAGTTGGGGAGATGGGGAATGCTTTTCCTTTTAAAATGGAATATTTCTTTTAAAAGCAGTTTTAACATTTAAATCTGAGCCAAACATGAATCTTGTGGCTTCTCAAAGGCAAGCTGATTGATAGATGAGTATACTGTTGAAGGCCAGAACTTAGGTTTGTTGTTGTGAGGATGTGCTACTGCGTTTTTGCCTTTTTGAGTGTGTGTGTATGGACTGTTTTAATTCATCTGCTGGCCTTTCAAGTGCCTCTAGACACCTTTTGGGTTCAGCTTTCTTTGATTTTGGCTGGTGTAGATGAAGTGCTAACTTCGAAAGACAAAAGGGTCTGACTCAGTAGATGCCAGCTTCATGTGTATTCATACATTCCCATGTTACTTTAGGATAGGAGTACTAATGTGCGAATTGCTGGCTTGTTCTTTGACATGGCTTTTTCATGTTGATTTTTGTATGACAAGGAGTACTTGTCACTGCACCCTGTTGAGGGTGAGGATGAGACCTAGATGACTTTTCCTATGTTCTGTGCCCATACTTGTAGAAGGGTAGCCTCTGTTAGTGTATAGCAGCAAAATAAAACAAACATCCATTTGTACCTTAAGAGATGAACAAAATGTGTTCCAGCTTAAGCTTTCACAAGTCAAATCTCACTTCATTAGATGTATTAAGTGTACATAAAGCCACATGCATACATGAAGTTGCCTTGCACGGAGGCAGCCATTCACCTATCAAATCAATGTTATCTGTGATGACCTACTACTTGACCCCTTTCACTTGAGATGCCAGGGATTGAACCTGGGACCTTCTGCATGCTAAGTAGATGCTTTGAGCCACATTTCCCAAATTGTAGGCTAACCATGGGAATTTGCAAAATAATGCATCTGAAGTGAGTTCTGATTTGCAAAAGCCAATGCTGGAATAAATTCCATTTAGTCTCTGTGGTGCCACACTGAACTCCTGTTGTGTGTTCTCTGCAGCGTCTTCCATGGTGTGTTTGCAAGGAACACATTTTACATGGACTTGCTTGTACTGCACTGTAGATGTAGATAGCCTAGAAGGAGCAGTCATTGATCTTCTTAATGGAATTACAACTTTCTTTGTGTATATTATTATTCATTCTTAGTGGCTTCTGGGCTTAGTGCAGTAACCAAAGGAGTAGTTAAACTTCCCCCTCATATTATTGGGGGGGAAGAGAATATTCTCTAAATCCTTTGTCCATTGAGGGATTTCTTCAGATTCTTTTCTTTTAAAAGTATGATGCTGTGTTCTCTTAAGGATGGCATTTAATCCCTTCAGACCATGTGAAGCCTGAAGCCCAGGTTGCCATTTATATTCTTAATTAGAGTAGCCCTAACATGTGGGCCAGATTAACTGTAGAGCAGGGTCTTTGCCTTGGCATGATATTCTGAAAGCCTGGCTATATACAGACCAGGAGTTCCTCTGACTCTGAAGCTGGACTCTTAAATTCCTTGCTGCTCAAATAATGGTGTTTGTTTCCCATGTCATGTGATGGGAACAGTAGCTGTATTCCCAGTTGGGAGAAGTTTAAAAATTTGGCAGCCTGCCTGGTGTGAGCTGGGCAATGAGAAGTGCAAATGGTTATGATTTTGTGCTACGGCAGATAACAGGTGTGGGATTAGCAAGGCAGGTGAAAAGGGTGCCCGCCTACAGAAACCATTCTGCAGAAGGTGGTGGTAGAATCCTGGACTTTGGACTCTAGATGGTGGGTGTATCTTCTGGGATTTTTTCCCTGCTGCATGTAGAAAATGAGCACACTTAGGAAGGTAAAGGTTCCCTTGCTCGAAAGCCAGTCGAATCTGACTCTAGGGTTGCAGTGCTCATCTCCATTTCAAAGCCGAAGAGCCAGTGCTGTCTGAAGACGTTTCCATGGTCATGTGGCTGGCATGACTAAACACCAAGGTGCACAGAACGCTGTTACCTTCCCACCAAAGTGGTACCTCTTTATCTACTTGCAGTTTCTTGCTTTCAAACTGCTAGGTTGGCAGGAGCTGGAACTAGAGACGGGAGCTCACTCCATCATGCAGTACACGGGTCTCGAACTGCTGAACTACTGACTTCCACAGCCTGCAGTTCAGCGTCTTAACCACTTGAGCCACCACAGCTCCTTAGGAAAGGGCTCTATTAAACCTTTCTTTCTAAGGTACTAACCTTCTGTATGCAGGAACTATTTCGTGCCATAGGGAGGGCATTATTGAAAAATGCAGCCCCAGCACTATGTGCATCTTCAAGCTGTAGCCCTAACCCTTTCTGCATAACTAGGAGCCAGTAGTGCACATCAGTCTCTAGGTCTGACATATTTATTACCTATGTTGTTTTCCCCCCTCAGCTGAACCCAAACAGATGATAACGAGAAACCAAGCTTGTCATTCTTTTTATCTGTTAACAAACATCTTTACTATTTTGCATGCTAATTCAACAAGCCACCCCTATATATACAACTATGAACTGTAATTCCATTTCATTGTCTGCATGCATGTGAAAGCTGACACCTTGAATAAAACTTTGTTGTCTTAAAGGTGCCACTGGACTCTGACTTTGTTCTCGGAACTAGTAGATACAATCAGCAAAACTGACGTTTCATTTTTGCCTGAATTGTACTGGTTGCTCGTGTAAGATAACATGTTGGGGTACTCCATCTGTCTGACTGTTTTCCTAGCTTGTCTGTGAGCTCTCCCCACACACATACATATATAGCTTTTCCAGTTTACAGAAAGGATGAGGGGCTGTGACTCAGTGGCAGAGCATCTACTTTGCATGTCAAAGAATCTGGGTTTAATTTCCGGCTTCTCCACTTAAAAGGATCAGGTAATGTGAAGCACCTCTGCCTGAGACCCTGGAGACAACATTGACTGTAATAGCTTCTGGTGTTCACAGGTAGGACTCTTGGAGACAAATCACATCCTTACAGAATTGCAGAGTCCAGAGACCTGGCTGCCCATAAGCAAAAGAAAGCTGCATTCTTGTGTGATTCCCTGTTAGTCTCTCCTTTCCTGCTTCAGATCTTTGCTCTAGTTGTTCAATCAGCCTTCTCTGGTTTATAGGTTTTGTATGCTTATTCTTTATCCCTACCTCTCTCTAATTTTGCAGCCAGATGCATGATCCTACTTGATTAAGAAGAACTTTGTTTAAAGGTGGTGGCTCATTTGCATGTGATACACGTCTGACAAAGTTTGGGTGACTGGTAACCCAGTAAACTTCCTGGCTGAACAGGGACTAAAGAGTTTTTAACCCAGTGGTTTCCATGAGTGACATGCTGCCAACCAGTGTATTTCCTAGTGCCCATTTGCTTCTTCCCTGGAAGAAAGGAGATTTTGTCCAATTAAATGGGAGTAAAAGATAGTTTGAAAGAGCCCAGGAGGTTGTGATTGGGCCCAGCCCCTAGGGCAGCGATTTTGTTTTTGTGTCCCCTACCATTTTGCAAAATTCAGAAAGTGCCCACAGGTTTGTCAAGGCTGGGGTATTCTGGATTCCACCCTGACATTGTAATCACTTCTGCCAAGAAAGATGAGCGCCCAGAGGTGAGAGGTATGAAGTTCCTGGAAGGTAGACAGGAACTGGGTGGATTGAATACTCCCCCCCCCCCCAAAAAAAAAAAAAAAAGTTCCTCATCTGGGGTTTGGATGTTTATGTTTCATTCTTACTAGCAGGGGTGGGTCTTGTAGGCAAGTTGAAGTAGTGGGAACCTTTGGTGTGAGTGATCATGTAATCTTAGGGTTTATGATTGTCAGGAAGGGGATTTCGGTAAGAGGTTAGGTTTGTGCCCTGAATTTTAGAAAAGCTAATTAATGTTAGGAATAAGAGGCAAGCATTGGGTGAGATCTCATGGAGCAAAATGCTTCAAGGGAAAGGGGTTCAGGAGCGGTAGGATTTTTTAAAATGTGAGTTACTTAAGGTGCAGTCACAATCTGTTCCTATGAAGAAGAATGGAAGTCATTGTAGGAAACCAGCCAGGCTTCATAGGGGACTTTTTAATGATCTGAGGTTGAAGAGGGTTAAGTATAGGGAGTGCAAGGAGGGATGCATTGATAGGGATGAATATACAATATCTGTAGGGAGGGAATAAGGAGGGGTAAGGCCCAAAATGAGCTTCTGTTGGTGAGGGAGGTAAATAACAGTAGGAGAGTTTTTAAAATGATGTTAGTAGTAACAGGAAGAATAAGGAAATGGTAGTTCCATTTAGGGAAGGTGATGGGCAAGTTTTAAGGAGTGATGGTGAAATGGCTGAGCTTTTTAAATTCTTATTTTGTTTCAGGTTTTTTCCTACAGAGGAGCTAGATTACAATGCAGAAGCAAGGGTGGGGATAATCAACTAGAGAGATTTTGATTTAGAATAAGTAGGGATCCAGTCTGTGAACACCTAGTTGCTTTAAATCCGTATAAGTCCTCAGGAGAGGAGTTGCACCCTAGGGTATTGAAGGAGTTGGCAGACATCATCTCAGAACTCCTCTCTTTTATTTTTGGAAGAAAACAACAACCTTCGAAGCCAGGGAAGGTATGTTCTTAAGAAAGGGGGGAAAGATTGTCTGAGAAATTACTGGACAGTTTGATGTTGATTCCAGGAAAGATTTTAGAACAGATTATTTAGGGATTCATTTGTAAACATTTGGAGAGACATGGTGTGACTGCTAAATCTCAGCGTGGCTTTATCAGGAACAGGTCATTTCCAATCTTTTTTCAGTAGAGTGACTAGTTTGGTGCATCAGAGAAATGGATGTGGTGTATTTGGATTTTAGTAAAGCTTTTGATGTGGTGCCTTATTAAGCCCTGATTGGTAGATTGTACCCAAAGGGTAATAGTTCATGGTTCCAGATCAGTCTGGAGGAACTGCTCCCTCTAGGCTGTGGAGTCTTGTGAGCAATAATTCTACTTCGTGAGCTACTGGCATTAAAACTGTGAGTGAGTGATTCGGCTACTGCATAAATTAGTTGGCTCTGGAGCCATCCTTCCTGAGCTAAGAAAAAAAGTGTGAGCCAGAGGCTAAAAAACTGTGAGCCATTGAAACCATTCATTACCAGTACAGGGTTCCTCCCTTCAGTCTCTATACAGCCTCCCAGGTGTACACGAAGATGATGGCCGTAGTTGCTGCAGAACTGCATCATCAAGGATCATTCTTTATCCCTATATTGATGATTGGCTTCTCGTAGCTTCAACGAAGTTTCAACTCGACCAGAACGTTCACTCTACCCTTACTCTCTTACGCACCCTGGGGCTTTGTGTCAATCTAGCGAAGTCAACCATTCAACCTGTTCAGGTTCTGCAATTCCTAGGAGCCCACCTCAATATCATCATCGAGATGGCCTTCCTCCCGGAATCCAGGGCCAAGGACATAATATCTCTAGTGTCAACCTTCAGGCAATGCCCTCAACAGTCGGCCCGTTCGATCATGAGGCTTCTTGGATACTGTGCCTCCACAGTGTTTGTAGTCAGGCATGCCAGGCTCCAAATGTACCCTCTTCAACTCTGGTTCTAGGGGAGTTTCGATCCTGAGAGAAGTCACTGGCATACCATATTCTCGATTCCGTCTTGAGTACTCGACACCCTGATGTGGTGGTCTCTTCCACACCATCTCCTCTCCGGCCTCCCTTTGGGGTTGGGGAGCCCAATACGGAACTCAGTCTGCAAGGGGAACTTGGACTCCTCGAGAGAGGATGCTCCATATCAACGCCTTGCAGCTTCGTGCTGTTCATCGAGCCCTGATCTTGTTTCTGTGTTGGCTGACAAGGTTGTCCAAGTCACCTCCAACAACATCACCACTGTCTTTTACCTAAACAAACAGGGCAGCACAGCCTCTGTTCGCCTCTGTCATGCAACCCTGAACCTTTGGAATTGGTGTCTTTAACATTCGATTTCAATTTCGGCCATACACATCCCTGGGGTTCAGAATGTTGATGCTGATCTCCTAAGTCGCTTCACTCCACACGACAAAGAATGGTCTCTCCATCCTTGGTATCGTCAGCCGGTCTTCCTCGAGTTCGGTCGCCCGACAATAGATGGCTTTGCTACCTCAGAGAATGCTCGACGCCCTCTATTTTTTGCTCAGGGTCCGCCATCCGCCCATGTGTCCTTCACACATGGACAGGAACCCTGTTTTATTTTTTCTCTCTGTTCCCTCTCATCTCCAGGGTCCTTCAAAAAATTGTAGTGGATGCCACCTCCTGCATCCTCATCACTCCCTGGTGGCCGTGCCAACTGTGGTTCCCTCACCTTTTTTTGCCTCTCCAGAGGTCAATTTCTCTACCTACCTCGCAAGTCAGATCTCCTTTCTCGAGATCAAGGTTGGATCCTCCACTACAACCCGGCCTTTTTCAAGCTCATGGCTTGGAGGACCCTCAATGATCTTCCCTCCTGCAGTGTCAGAGGTGTTGCTTAATGCTCAAAAACTGTCCACCCGCAACACCTATCAACTGAAATGGAAGAGGTTTCAGTCCTATGCCTTGCAACACTCCTTTGATCCTTATCAAGCCTCTTTAATGGATATTTTCTCCTTGAAGGATTCGGGTCGTGCATACTCTTCTCTAAAAGTACATCTTGCTGCTATCTCAGCAAATCACCCTTTGATACAAGGGATTACGGTGTTCTTCCACCGCTTCACGAAATCCTTTCTCAAAGGTCTCCTTCATCTTTGTCCACCTCGGAAGTCACTAGTACTATCATGGAGTCTCTCTGGTCTTGACCCAATTGATGGCTAAACCGTTTGAGCTGATGGCTTTGATAGATCTTGGGCTCCTCTCGTGGAAAATAGCATTTCTGATTGCTATTGCCACAGCTCGCTGGGTAGGGAAACTTGCTACCTTCCATGCAGATCCTCCATACACGATTTTCCACAAGGATAAAGTGGTTATTTGACCAGAGCTGTCCTTTCTACCTAAAGTAGTCTCTGCCTTTCATCTCTCAGTCTTCTGTCCTGCCTGCTTTCTATCTGAACCCTGCTGACACACCTCGAAGGGCTTTACACAGCCTCGATGTCTGGAGAGCTCTCGCCTTTTATCTTCTTTGCATGCAACCCTTTAGGAAGTCTCAAAGATTTTTTGTTGCATACGTGTTCCCACGCAGGGATGAGGCAATATCATTGTAGAGGCTGTCGAAATGGGTGACCTCGACCATAGCCCTCTGCTATGAGCTAGCACGTCAACCCATACCTACCTGCCTTAACATTCACTCGACGAAAACAGTGTCGACTTCAACTGCCTTTTTGGTTGGTATCCTGTTGGAAGATGTCTGTGCTGCTGCCACATGGTCCTCAGCTTCGACCTTCATCTCGAATTATGTGTTAGATGTTCGCGCTTGATGGGATGCTGCTTTTGGCCAGGCGGTGCTGCGATCTCTCTTCACATGACTCTTTGGCTTCCTCAGATAGGACCTGGCAATTGAAATGATAATACTATGTCCTCATCTGTTTGTTCTTTCTTGCAGCTGCCAGCTCCCTCCTCCAACTGGTTCAGCTCATTTATCACCCGTGTGTGGGACTGCACAAAGATCACGACAAAGATAAACAGGTTGCTTACCTGTAACTCTTCGAGTGGTCATCTGTGCAGTACCACAATCCCACCCAGCCTTCCCTACTGCTGGCATCTCCTTAGTTGATGGGACTTACTGATAGCGGTTGAAGGAACCGAGTGGGAGGCGGCTCCCCTCCCCCTCGAGGCATGCGCAGTGCATGTCTGCTCCCCAGGGCGGGAAGAGAGCCCTCCAAAAAAGTGTTCAGAGGCAAGCTCTGGAACATTCTCTGATCGAGGTCGTGCGCAGGTGCCCAACCCATGTGTGGGACTGCATAGATGACCACTCGAAGATTATCAGTTACAGGTAAGCAACCTGTTTTTTCAACCCTTGGTGCCCATAGTCCCTCAGTCATCCTTGACTTTAGTTTTAACACAGCTAGTATCAGAGTTGTTTGAGCCAATGGCTGCTTCTTCCTTGTAGGCCATGTCATACGAACATAAGAGAAGCCAATGCTGGATCAGGCCAATGGCCCATCCAGTCCAACACTCTGTCACACAGTGGCCAAAAATACCAGGTGCCATCAGGAGGTCCACTGGTGGGACCAGGATGCTAGAAGTCCTCCAACTGTTCCCCCACGGCACCAAGAATAGAACATCACTTGTCCCAGACCGAGAGTCCTATCTATACCTTGAATATACCTCTGCTCCATAAGTTTATCCAATTCCCTCTTGAAGCCATCCATGCTTGTAGCTGCCACCACCTCCTGTGGCAGTGAATTCCATGTGTTAATCACTCTTTGGGTGAAGAAGTACTTCCTTTTACCTGTTCTAACCAGACTGCTCAGCAATTTCATTGAGTGCCCACGAGGTCTTGTATTGTGACAAAGGGAGAAAAGTACTTCTTTCTCAACCTGCTCTATCCCGTGCATAATCTCGTAAACCTCAATCATGTCACCCCTCAGTCATTGTTTCTCCAAGCTGAAGAGCCCCAAGTGCTTTAACCTTTCTTCATGTCTATAAAGGTCCTTTTCCTAGTGGTAATCATGTCAGCCAGGACAGTTGGGGAATTAGCTGCCCTCAGAGCTGAATCCCCATTCATAAAGTTTCACACTGAAAAGGTGGCGACCTAGTTTGAGTTTTTTTACCCCAGGTTGCTTCTGTTTTCCACCGGTCACAGGATATTATCTTACCATTTACCTCCCATCCCCAACTTCTGACGCAGAAAGAACACTGCACAAGATAGATGTCAGGAGGGCTTTATTGTATTTTTTGCACAGGACAAAACCCTTTAGAAAATCTGTACGCTTATTTATGTCTTACTCAGGCCTCTCAAAAGGCAGGGCAGCGTCTTCCCAGAGCATTTCTAGGTGGGTCACAAAGGCCATCAGATGGTGCTATGATTAAGTCAGGCAGCCATGTCTGCTGATGATCTGAGCCTACTCTAGCAGAGCACAGGTGGCTTTTGAGGCACTTATATGTGGTGCCTGCTGACAGACATTTGCAGAACAATGATGTGGTCTTCATACATGGTTGTCAAACGTTATGCTGTAGATGTCAAGCGCTAGAATGGAGACTTTGGTTGGCAAGGCAGTATTGCATTCGCCCTTCCAGTGAGAGCATCACCCCCACCTCTTTGGTGAGTAGCTTTATAGTCTCCTATTGTGGGACTGCACAGAGGACTGAACATGAAAACAGTGTTGCACTTAACTTTAACTGTTGTTCATTGAGTTGCCTTCTGGGCAGGCACATATTCCCTTCCTCCTTTCCCATTGTGAACCCTCATGTTTAGTCCAGGGATGCTTGTAGTGGACTTAGGAGAACTGAGGGAGAAGGGCCCCCCCTCCCCTGGAGCATGTGACTGTTTGAACAGGAAAATGGTGCCTCTCAGCTGAAGGGGCAAAGCTTCTGTCCCCCTTCACTGTTGCTTGGCAGGCTCCCCCATCAGTACTAGGAAATGCACAGTATTTTGATTTTCTACCAGTAATGTGTTCATTTCCAGGCGCCAGGCTGGGGGTTGCAGGGGAGAGGGGAATAGCAACTGTAGTCAGGAATGTCAGTTATAAAAATTGTCCTGGGGTCCTTGCCATGAAAGCCTTAAGATGGTTTTCTCAAACCTCTGGTTTCTGAGTCATAGGGCAGACATATTGTGATTGCAGTTGGGTTTCCAAAAGGTGTTTGTATTTCCCGAGCTATACAAGTGTCAGTGATTTAATTTTTGAAACTAGTCACCCTTGGGGTATGTGTTTCTTTTCCCTTTGTCTTTAAAGATAATAGCTCCTAATTCTACATGGTTAACAGTCTTGTAAGCTACATGGAGAAGAAGAGCAGCCACATCAGGCTGGTACAGCAAAAAGAAAAGAAAAAAGAAAAAGTTTTTCCCATTTGTGTGCTAAAAGTATTCCACATTTTTATACTATATCACCTTTCATGTATTTTGGGGCAATGCTGCTCACATGGCTTTCTGTTTGGCAAGGGAGTATATACTGTCAGTGGGATAGATCCTGTGCTTTTGTTCTAAAATAGTAGGCACCAGAGGCTTGGAGAGTGAGGGAAGGCTTCTTGAGCCAGTAGAAATTGCCACGGTTCATAGACTGGTTCTACAGGATCCAGCCCAGTAGGGATTTTCTCTGCATATCCGATGTTCCCCAGTGCCATTTTCCTTTTATCTCCCTTGGATTTCACCACCTCTAACATCTTTCAAGGAACTGTTCCTTATTTCAGAAATACTCCTGGCAAAGAGATGTCATATGACTCTGTTTTGTAATATGTACAGGTCGTGTTTTGACACACAGAAAACATCAGTTTTCTGCTCTTGCAGCCTGTTCCTTAAATTGAAGCTTCTTAGACAGCCAACGCCATCTCCTGTTCATTTAGCCAGTGCTGTGCTCTAAAGATGCTTTAAAGCCAGTGCAGACTGCTTCCCAGGTACTTCACTGTGTTGAGTAAACGCCCACATGAACAATTTGGGGTGCAGCCTCCTTGATGCCTTCGTTTCTCAGTTGTCGCTTCTAGTTGGTAGGTACACAAGCATACACAGTCTGCTAGAGTCCCTTTGATGCCAGATGCGAGAAATTCTATGGTTGCTCTTGGAAAAGAGGGTGGATGTAGTTACTGAAAACGGCATTTAGTGTTGAAACGTGCAGTTGGAAGAATCATGTAATGCAGCCTTTCATGTGACATTCAGACATCAAATGTGGGGGATGGGGGAGAGCAGTAGTTTGTTTGAATGTACCCTGGCCTGTTAGTACATTGCTTGTAAAAAAGCAACAGGCTGAGGGGGGTTTGCCTTCTCCTTGGCAACTTGATTTTACTTTTTACCTGATGTGCTGGTGGTATAACATGCACCCCCTTTATATTCACAGTACCGTGAGGGTCTGTGTGAAGTGCCTGGTCAGAGCTGCTTATAATTTTTCTGACCTATACAAATCTACAGAAGTCTCTTCGGGGTATTTGTTTTACTTCTTTGTCAAGGATATTTGTAAGGACCACTGCTAAGTGTATTTGCTTCACCATTAAAGAGTTAGGCACCATGGCTTGTTAACTTCAAAACAGAATAGGCTTTATTTACAGAAAACATAATGGGGCTGGAAGCTTTACACGGAGGATAATTTGTTTCTTTTCAGGCTGAACTCTTGAACTTGGCTTTTACTTAGGCAGAATGCTTGTTGCTTTTACTTTCACACAGATGTTAAACAGTTCACTAAACCCTCTGATGATCACACCCTCCTGTACTGATTCATGGTTAACTTTTGGCTTTGGTTCTCTGGCCCCTCTTGAGCCCAACTGGCCACCAACCAGTTGGCCTGACTTGGGCCAGACCGCTTCCTCAGCCCTCACTGAACCACTTCTCTCAGATCCCTTAAGGAGTGGTGTATCGTTTGTGTATAACACTGTTGTGTTTAGCTTTTAACCATCTGGTCACTATCCCCTTCCTTCTGAGGAACTTAGTAAACCAGGTTATTCCAGCCCCAGTTATCTGTTTAACTGTTATTTGGCTGTCCACACATAGAGCTACCAAGCTAGAGCTCCTTCAGTTAGCTGACCGACCCTCTGTTAGCTCTCCCTCCCACTCACTAACAGCTTCCCAACTGCCAATTCCAAACTGACTGTTTAGTCCGTTAAATGCCAATCACCAAGGGTTCTGAGCTAAATGGCCCCCTCCTCACTCCGTCATGTGACTCAGCAGTGTTCTGTGTTTCCTTTCTGCTGGTCCCAAATCTTTACATCTGTCACAGCTGGTTTTTAATATGCTGAGCTTTTTGAAGAAGCACATGGTGAACCACATTATGAACCATAGAGCAACTTCTAATGCTGTCAGTTTAACTTAAAAACAGCAAAGGAAAGGTCAGTTGAGGCAAGGTCTTAGAAGGCTGAGTTTTGAATGGTAGAGGAAGATCAGCTGAAAACTAGCAGCTTGATAAAAAGCTTGTGTAAATAAGTGAGCTTTCGATTGGCTCCAAGAAACTAATGGAATTGGCACCAAGTGAGAAGGTTAACCAAGGCAAGGGGCCACAACAGAAATGGCTCTCACTCTCTGCTTGGAGCCAGTTTTGTGGGTTTTCTGGAGAAAAGGGCATCCATGCTTTGGATGACTACCTTAAAATTTGGGAAGGCTTATATGGGAGAAGGCTGTTCTGGCATGTGCTGGTCCCAGACCATTTTGGGCTTTGACTGTAGGGACCAGTGCTTTGAATTGAGCCTGGCAAGGAATGCATACTCAAAATCCTGTATTAGAATTTCCAACAGTAATTAATTCCTGCTTGAACATTAATTGCTGTGCAGGCATATGGGCTTGCACACTGGCAGCAGCAGGAGTTAGCCAGTGGCAACATCCTAGGGTGAGTATTCAACTACAGCAGTGTTTTCTAAGAAATTCAAAGGAGTGTACATAAGCAAGACTAATTTGCTACATGGGAATCCTGAGGTCTTTTTAGGGGGGAGAGGATTTGAGCTGTGTGTGTTTCCCAATGTCTCATTTTCTCAATTTGAGTTCTGCTCTGTCCAAAGACTTGATTTACATATTGATAAAGATGACAGAGGAACCACAGAAAGGAAGAAATTGAATGAGTTTTGTTCCTGAACAGCAAGCAGTGTTCAAGTTAGGCTGATGCATGATTATTATGCTAATACAACAGCAGTGTAGTTAATATAAAAAATTACAGAGCCAACCCCAGGCTTATTTCAAGCTGGAATTTGCTTTTCATGAAATACATGATCTTCATTCTCTTTATTTAATAGTTCTTCAGTCTTCTCTGCTGGTAAGTGGCCCATTGAGGCAAGTTGGCCCATGAAGTGGAAATTTGGACAATAGGGAAACTGGCTTCTACTTGTTTCTCCTAACCGGAATGTGACTAATTTTCTTCAGTTATACGTGTACACACACACACACACACACACACACACACACACACACACACACACACAAAATCACAGAGCTGTGAATTTATTAGCCCACATTGAGGAGCTCTCAACTCCCACTTAAAGGCCACTGATAATAAATAACCAATGTTTGAAGTTGCAGAGGGTTTGTTTTCTTTTAGTTAAGGGTTTGGTTTCTCTCCCACCCCAAGAAGCTTCAACAGCAGCCTATAAACAGAGCCAGAACAAAACATCGTGGCATTTCTGGTTTGGACAACCCCTACCCCCCAAGTTTGCTGCTTGTGTGTCTCTCTCCTGCCATTGAACAGGATGGGTGTGTTCCATTCATGGCCATCTTTGTGGCCAGCCAGCTGTGAAGGGTAGTGTTACTCAACAAAATGTTGCTTGTGATGTCCTTGAAGACCACTGTTTGGAGTTGATCAAAGCAGTCTACAAATGACAGTTTGTTGAAGTGTCTGAGTGTGGCGAGGGGGGCCCCTGAAGTGTGCTCACATTATGACCTCATTCATTAGCATGCCACATATTCATTAGCATGCCTATCTCCCATTCAGTTTGTTAATGCTTGTGCAGGAGAATTTCCCAGTGAAAGGGCCCAAGGTCTGTTGCTTGGGGTTGGATCCTTTGGATACATTCGGTAATCAATGGCACTTTCCCCCAGCGTAAGGAGGCAGAAGGCCTCATAAAGTTGTTTTATACAGAGTCAGATGCTTAGTCTGTCATGGTCACATCTGCTCTGACTTGTAATGGCTTTCCAGGATGTCCTGCTTCTTCAGACCAGCATGGCTACCCAAATGAATTTTTATTCATGAAAGAACCTTTATTAGGCATTTGTTACAAATACTAAACAGTCTAAAATACTGCATAGCCAGTTAGCATAAATATACACATCAGAAAGCACACTGATAAATGGTCATAAACTTAAATAAAATAGAGGTAAAATTATTCATGGTCATTCATAACCAACCCATGGATCCTCATGGCAGTGACCAGTATTATAATGCCCCTGTATAAATCTGCGGTGCAGCCTCATTTGGAATACTGTGTCCAGTTCTGGTCACTGTGCCTCAAAAAGGACACAGCAAAGCTGGAAAAAGTACAGAAGAGGACAATCAAGACAAGAGAGTTAGGGGGGTTGAGTGCCTTCCCTATGAGGAAAGGCTGAATATCCTGAACTTTTCAGGTTTGAAAAGAGACAACTAATGGGGAGCATGATAGTGGTTTACAAAATTATGCATGGGGTGGAGGGAGTTGACAAACAGAACTCTTTCTTCCTCTTTCAAAATACAAACACTCAAGGGCATCCAGTGAAGCTGATGGGCAGTAGATTCAGGACAGACAGGAAATACTTATTTACACAATGAGTGATTAAAATGTGGAATACACTGCTAGAGGATGTACTGATGGCTGTAGATGTGGATGGCTTTAAAAGGGGATTGGACTGATTTGTAGAGGATAGGTCTAAACAGTGGCGGCTAGCCATGGTGGCTAAAGGGAACCTCCACATTCAGAGGCAGGAAACATTTGAATACCATCACCAGGAGGCAACATCAGAGGAGGGCTTTGGCCTTTATGCCCTGTTGTTGGCTGTCCAGAGGAACAGGTTGGCCCCTGTAAGAGACAGGAGGCTGGGCTAGGCATACCATTGGCCTGATACAGTAGCATTCTTATAGTCATTATACCCCACAGGAAGTCCCTTCCCATGTTTCACCCCCAAATCTCCAGGAATTCCCCAATCCAGAACTGGTAACCCTACTCAACCTCTAATATATTCTTCCTGCCTTTCTTTGGAGGAGCTCAAGCTGGCATACATTGGCCTCTCCTCCAATTTGTCCTCTCAACAGCCCTTGTGATATGGGTTAGACTGAGACAGTGATTGACTCATGGTCCCTCAGTGGGAGATGGGGCAACAGGAAAAGTGAGCAGTGGCATGATGTCATTTACAGAGTAAACCTGAAGTGATGTTATGCTGTTTGTCTGTCACATGGTGGCGATTAAAAATATTCCCTTCTGCCAGAGGACTGGTGCCCCCCCAGAGTAAGGAATCCTCCCCCTGGCCTATGGCAGGAATGTGATAACCCTATCCCCCAACAAGTGTCAGCTAGCTGCCATGCTTTCTTTGTTTTCCTTCATCCCCAACCTATAATGTATGTCCCGCCGGGGGAGTTCCCGCGCGCATGCTCGGATTTCATTTGCTTAGCTAGAGGAAGCATCAGAGAATAATTGCTGCCGCCTCCCCCCCCAGTTCCACATCCCACGGTTCCGGTGGCTATGCCAGCCCTGCCGCAGCCCAAGGATTTACTGGATGTTATCTTTGATGGTGATCCTGAAAAGCTCTCTTTTATTTTGCGGGTGATGAAGTTCCTGGAGCGGTGGGCTCACTTGTTTCCTGACAAGTAGCAACAAGTAGACTTTATTGCTTCTTGATTATGGGGGGTGGCAACCAGCTGATATGTGGGTCTCCACAACCTGGATGCGGTGGAGTTGGGGAGTGTAGATGCGTTTATGTGGGCACTAAGAACCCAATTCGAGGACTGCACCGCAGCCGAGAACGCGGAAGCATTCCTCCGCACGTTTAAGCAAGGCAAGTTGACGGTTAGGGAGTACTACTCGACGGCAAGCCACCAAAATCTGTGACTGGTCCGATCCAGTGCTGGCTCAGCAGTACTGGCTGGGGCTGATTCCTGAAATCTGGAACAACGTCATGAGCTCAATGGACCCAAGAACCTTGCAGGCCTGGATGCAGGAGGCAGAGAAGGCCGAGTGCTGGCTGCATACTATGTGTCTGGACAACGCGATAGTGGCAGGTAGGGCACCAGCACCACCCCATCCTAAGGCAAAGACTACCCCGCCAAAAGTCTCACTCCAAGAGCACCGGATGAAATGGGTTATGTCTGAAATGCGGGGATCGTGGCCACTTTGCTGCCAACTGCCCTTCAGGTGAGACTGCCGGGTCGACAGGAAGAGAAGGTGACAAGCGCTGGGTCAACATGCCTGCAAAAAAGGGGATGGTGAAAGTGAGAAACCCCCACGCTCTGCAAGCTGGGATGGAAGCACTAGAGCCGGGATCGAGTGAGGAGGAGGAGATGGAACTGGTGGGAAAAGGCCAGGTCCTGCTGTAAGTGGCACAGCACAGCAGGACCCATCCACAGAGGCACCAAAAGTGGAGAGCAGCTATCCATCTCTGTTTTTTGTGACTGTTACAATTATGAACCCCGCAATGGGAATGCACATCAGGGTTCGGGCCCTCATTGACTCGGGATGTGGGCGAGATCTAAGCGACCCCTCCCTAGTGTCAGGACTCGAAGCTGCCGTGGTGTGGTTGGCAGAGCCCTTAATTTTTACCCAAATTGATGGGTCCCCGATGAAAGAGTCCTGTAGATTCGAAACTGTGCCATTGCGTACAGGGGCTGGCGATAATTGGGAAGATCAAGCATTCGTAATATCACCAGGAGCTAAGTTTCCCTTGGTGTTGGGAAGCCCTTGGCTCCATGGATTTGATCCATATATATTGTGAGGTGATGGAATTGTATGGTTCATTTCCCCTAAATTTCAACACCATGTATGGGACCCGAAGTGGGGAACAGCTCCGGACAGTGAACCTGCTCAAGCGTGTCTCGCTACGGAGGAGCTCACCAAAATCCCAAGGGAATATAGAGACTTGTCATGGGTATTTGAAGAGGAAAAGGCTGATGAGCTCCCCCACCACCGCAACTCGGACTTTGCGATTGAGTTATTGCTGGGGCATAAAATGCCAAAAGGGAAGCTCTACGCTATGAGCCCCGGGGAGAAAGTAGAGTTGCGGAAGTTTATAGATAAAAATTTAGTCAAAGAGTTCATCTGGCCAGCTGCCTCCCTGTTTGCAGCCCCTGTCCTCTTTCAGAAAAAGAAAGATGGGGTTTTAAGACTTTGCACTGACTATTGTGGTTTGAATGCAGTCTCTTCTGCAAATGGCTACCCCATGCCATTGATCAAAGACCTCTTGGCTGAAATGGCTAAAGGGAAAATCTTTTCTAAACTTGACTTGCAAGATGCGTATTTCCGTGGACGCATATGGGAGGGGGATGAGTACAAGACAGCTTTCAACACCCCACTTGGCCAGTTAGAGTACCTCGTGCTGCCATTCGGCCTCCAGGGGGCTCCTGGAGTTTTTATTAATCTAATAAATGAAGTGTTGCACAAGCACCTGTTCAAGGGGGTCCTGGTCTACTTGGGTGACATTTTGTTGTACTCCCCCGATAAAGCCTCTCATGTGAAATTGATGAGAGAGGTGCTACAGACGTTACACAAGCACAAACTATTTGCCAAGCTATCAAAGTGCAAGTTTCATAAGACTGACATTGACTTTCTCGGGTATCACATCTCTCCTCGGGGGTTAGAGATGGACCCAGGAAAGGTGAAAGACGTGTTAGGGTGGGAGGCTCCCAAAACTCGTCGGCAGCTTCAGAGTTTCTGAGGATTTGCTAATTTCTATAGAATTTTTTTGCCAAACTTTGCCCAAGTGAGCCTATCCCTAACCGACTTGTTAAAAACCAAAGGGAAGTGAGGGTGGCGGGGGACTTGAAACAATGGGACAATGCCTGCTGGTATAAGGAAAATAAACTGTTTATTCCAGCACTGTTGTGGGGGGAAGTGTTAGCTGCAGTGCACGGATCCAAGCCGGTTGGTCACTTTGGATTTGTAAATTCACTGCATCTATTACAACACCAGTTCTGGTGGCCGCACATGCGCAAGGATTTATCACTGTATGTGCACTCATGCCAAACCTGCTTTATGTGTAAGCCCAGACCGGGGAAACTCCCCGGGTTATTGCAGCTGCTGCCGACTCCCAGTAGATCCTGGGAGGTGATTTCTATGGATTTTATCACGGACCTACAACCTAGCAAGTCCATGACTGTAATTTGGGTAGTTGTAGATTTGTTTTCTAAGCAAGCTCACTTCACCCCATTACCTAGTTTACCGACAGCCCGGTCGTTAGCAAGAGCTTTCCTCCATCACATCGTTAGACTGCACATGTTACCAAACAAGGTGATCACGGACTGCGGGTCCTAATTTGTTTTGAAGTTTTGAGGGGAGCTAATGGACCTTATGGGGGTGGAATGTGCCTTAAGCAGTGCTTACCACCCAGAGACTGACGGACAAACGGAACGAGTGAATCAAACCCTGGGACAATATTTGCGCTGTTTCACCAACTTTCAACAAGACAATTGGGTCGAGTTGCTACCCTTAGCGGAATTCTGTTATAATAACGCTTATCATTCATCTACGGGTGTTTCACCTTTTAAGGGTGCAATGGGCTATGACAGCCCCCCGATCCCCTTCCTCACTGCAGCGCCGGGAAAAGGGGGTGACACAGTGGATTGGTGCAAAATGTGGAGGAAATCGTGGCCACAGCTCTGTGAAACACTAGATGTTGCTAAGGCAGCTTACAAACACCAGGCTGACAAGAGAAGGGTGGGCTTTGCAGCCTGGAGACTCTGTGTATCTGTCCACCAAGAACTTGAAACCATCTCAGCCCTGTTGGAAATTGGCATGGAAATACATTGGGCCTTTTAAAGCGATCAGAATGATCAATGATGTGACTGTAGAGTTAGATTTACCTAAAAACCTAAAACGTGTCCATCCAATTTTCCATTTCACCTTCTGAAGGCCAGTCCAAGTCCTAATCGAGGGCGCCCCGAACTGATGGTGCCTCCCCCTATCTTGGTGGAGGATGAAGAACAGTACGAAATCTCCAAAATTTTGGACTCTAAATTGAAACGTGGACATTTCTATTATCTTATAGAGTGGGTGCATTTTGGTCCCCAATACCGAGAATGGGTGGAAGCAGGGGATATTCGGGACCCTGACCTTTTGTGTGAGTTCCATAAAGGTCTCCCAGGGAAACCAGGAGATCACCCGGCCATTCCGGGAGGGGGTTAATTTTCTTTTGAGGGGGCAGGATGTCAGCTAGCTGCCATGCTTTCTTTGTTTTCCTTCGTCCCCAACCTATGCACATGCACGCATGCTTGCTTTGCTTGGCTACCATGAGTAACGTGAGGGAAGCGCTCCTTCACCCATGCAAACTTTCTCCTCCAGACAGCGCTATCAGTGTGATCTTGACGAGAGAGCTTGAGTTTCATGATATCAGTGTGAATGTTTCTGCTCTCAGGGTGCTGGGGAGAGTCTCCCATTTATGATGTAATGTCTCACCAGGAGAGTTCCTGCGCGCATGCTCAGATTTCATTTGCTTAGCTAGAGGAAACATAGAATCATAGAATCATAGAATGTTAGAGTTGGAAGGGACCTTGCAGGCCATCTAGTCCAACCCCCTGCACTCTGCAGGAACACAGCCGAAACCCCTACATACCTACAACATGCCCAAGAGATGGTTGTCCAGCGAAGGAGCATCCACCACCTCCTGAGGCAGTCTGTTCCACTGCTCAACCACTCTTACAGTCAGGAAGTTTCTCCTGATATTAAGCCGGTAACGACTCCCTTGTAATTTCCACCCATTAGATCTAGTCTTGCGATCCGGAGCAAGAGAGAATAGATCCACTCCATCTTCTGCATGACAGCCCTTCAAATACTTGAAGACTGCAATCATGTCCCCTCTAAACCTTCTCTTTCTCAGGCTAAACATACCCAACTCCCTCAGCCTTTCCTCATTAGACTTGGACTCCAACCCTCTCACCATCCTGGTCGCCTTCCTCTGGACCGGTGTTCCCTCTAAGCTGAGTTAGTGTGAGCTAGCTCACAGTTTTTTAGCCTCTGGCTCACACATTTTTGTCTTGAGCTCAGGAAGGAGGGCTCCAGAGCCAACTAATTTATGCAGCAGCCAAATTGCTCACTCACAACTTTAATGCCAATAACTCACAAAGTAGAATTTTTGCTCGCAAGGCTCCACAGTTTAGAGGGAACCTTGCTCTGGACCCGCTCGAGTTTGTCAACATCCTTCCGAAAATGTGGTGCCCAAAACTGGACACAGTACTCCAGGTGGGGCCTGACCATAGCAGAATGCAGCGGAACTACCACCTCCCGTGATCTGGACACAATGCTTCTGCTAATGCATCCTAAGATTGCATTCGCTTTCTTCACAACCGCATCACACTGCAGGCTCATGTTTAGCTTGTGATCAACCATAACACCTAGATCCCTTTCACATGTGCTGCTGTCAAGCCAAGTCCCTCCCATTCTATATCTGTGCCTTTGATTTTTTGTACCTAAGTGTAGGACTTTGCACTTATCTCTATTGAAATTCATTTTATTTGTCTCAGCCCACTGTTCCAGCCTATCAAGATCCTTTTGAATCCTGACTCTGTCTTTTTCAGAATTAGCAATCCCACCCAGCTTCGTGTCATCTGCAAATTTGATAAGCATCCCCTCTATGTCTTCATCCAGGTCATTTATAAAAACATTGAATAACAGCGGGCCCAGGACCGAGCCCTGTGGTACTCCACTCGAGACTTCCCTCCACGTAGACGCAGAGCCATTTACGAGCACTCGTTGGGTACGATTTTTCAACCAACCATGAATCCACCCAACGGTTGCGCCATCCAGCCCACACTTAACCAGCTTATCCTCAAGGATATCATGAGAAACTTTGTCAAATGCTTTACTGAAATCAAGATACACTATATCCACGGCATTGCCAGAGTCAACCATTTTAGTAACTCTGTCAAAAAAGGAGCTAAGGTTGGTCTGGCATGACTTATTCTTCATAAACCCATGCTGGCTATTACCAATTAACTCATTTTGTTCAAGGTGTTCACAGACAGAGCGTTTAATAATCTGCTCCAGAATTTTCCCAGGTATTGATGTCAAACTGACAGGCCTATAATTTCCCGAGTCCGTCTTTTCCCCCTTCTTGAAGATTGGGACAACATTTGCTCTTCTCCAGTCTTCCGGCACAACACCCGTACTCCAGGACCTCTCAAAGATTATAGCTAGAGGCTCTGAAATAACATCTGCAATTTCTTTTAGCACCCTCAGATGCAAGCCATTCGGCCCTGGAGATCTGAAAGTATTTAAGGCAGCTAGATGTTCTCTAACCATTTCCTTACTTATTCTGGACTGGCAGTTCCCCTTTCCTTCATATGCCCTGCATTCTTCAGAGTATATGTATTGAGTCCCTTACACTAATCGCTATTCCTGACAATGTGCCTGTACTACTTGGCAACGGAACAGTATTCCAATAAAGCATAACTTTCCCTGGAGAGTGTGTTTGGGACTACTTGCTGTTGACCCTGACAACAAGCTTCGTTGGCCAATGGAAGTTGGAATCTGGGTCCCCCAGGTCGTAGCCCACTTTTCATGATCTTAGACCTGAGGGAGGCTGAGGGGTAAGAGCTGTCTTAAAATGCTGATGTGGCATGATATCACTTATAAGTTTGTCCTCAGAAGTGACATCACATACTTCTCTAAATTGCCAAAGTGTCTATGGCTTTACCGTAGAGTTTCTGGTAATTCCTAGAGTGACATGTCACTTCCTGTTTCCGAGGAAGTGGCCCTACTATGTACACAACACTGCCTCTTTGTTCTTGCCCCCCTCCCAAGCTCCTACTAATATATGCACAGTCTGGCAACCCTAGTCTGTAGTCATCAAGACAGCCTTTCCCTCAGACCCAGTCCTCAGGCTTGCTTCCACTTTTCCTGCTGGCCTACATTTTCCAGGATTGGAGTGGGGAAGATGGAAGGAACAGCAGGAACCAATGAGTACTGCGTGGAATAGGATGTTAATTCCCTGAAGCTGGACAGCAATGAGGTGCTTCTGGAGGGGGAGGGGGTGAGCCTGACCTGAAGGACACTGGATATTAAAGTAGTGGTAAGAATCAAGTAAGACGGTTGCGTTAAGGAACTTTGTTTTCTAGCTGGTTTCTTTTCCTGGAAGTTTTGCCCTGTGAAACTATAATCTGCTCTATGAGCATTGGTGTTTTCTTGTGTCATCTGTTGTTGCAGTATTTGGTAAATTAGCTTTTCTGTTCACTCTACCTGGGTCCTTCAGACCTCATATTTGGCCATACAGCAGGGAGTTGTCTGGGCAGCAAGGGAGGGTGTTCTGGATTATCTCTTCCCTGAATCACCTTTAGAATCCAGGCAACAAATGTTAGGTAAACTTGAACAAGCTTTAGATGGTCTGTCGCTGGAGTGCTTGACTTGAGTTGCTGAAGTCCATGTTCCATGGGCAAGATCTGTTCTCCTTGGCTTGACTTTGTACCTGAGGTGCATGGCAAGAATCCAGCTGATAAAAGTCTTGCCAAGGTCTTGCTGTAGCTTCGGCTGCGCAGTCCCTGCCTATGGCACACCTGCCAGGCTTGTTGAGTCATGATGAAGTGCTGTGGTTAACTCTTTCCTTCAAACTGTTAAGAACTTTGCACTTTGGTGGTGACTTGCCACAGTTGAAGTGGAATGTACACACTGTTTGGTGTTACAACAATGCGTCCTCGTGTCTTGCTTGCAGGTCTATATATGGACCTGGGTGTTATAGGGAGGGGCACAAATTCCCCCCATAGGCTGAGGGCAGTAAAGGCCTTGGATCTCTTTGTGGACCCCCATTCAGGGGTGGCTCTCCAGTATTTGCTTGAGCATTTCCCAGTACCAGTAGAGAGGTGAGAGAATGAGGGGGGAACTCTGCTGTCCTTTTATTCCATCCTTCTATTCTTCCCCCACCACCCAAGGGGGCAAACAACAGTAAAAATAATCCACGGCGTACGTGTGAAGTTGCCTTATACCAAGTCAGACCATTGGTCTCTTAGGGTAGGCATCGTCTTCTCCATTGGTGTTCCATGGGAAACTTGCCAACAACCTGTGGTTGCTGAAGAGTACTTGTGTGGCCCCATGAAGACCCAGGAAAATATTGGAAGGGAGGATTGTCTTGACATAAAAATACCTAGGAACGTTTAGCCAACTCAGGGCCGGCTCGAGGTTTTTCTGCACCCTTGGCGGGGCGCAGATGCCAACCTCCCGGTGAGGCCTGGAGACCCACCATGCCACCCCCAGGGGGAGGGGGAGGGCGGGTGAGCTGCAAGCCAGGGAAGGGGTGGGGGTTTAAACCCTTGCCCCTTCTGTCCCAGCGCCAGCTTGC
The DNA here is from genome assembly GCA_029375565.1 of Gekko gecko. Classification (NCBI taxonomy): domain Eukaryota; kingdom Metazoa; phylum Chordata; class Lepidosauria; order Squamata; family Gekkonidae; genus Gekko; species Gekko gecko. The sequence goes on along the minus strand of JAPDNY010000005.1, from coordinate 206,313,865 downwards.
CTGCACGCCCCACAGCTGCGGGACACCCCAGCAAGCCAGGGAAGGGGCGGGGGTTTAAACCTCCACCCCATCCGTCCCAGTACCAGCTTGCCTGCGTGCCCCACAGCTGTGGGGCGCCCCGGCAAGCCAGGGAAGGGGTGGGGTTTTTTGATGGGGGCAGGGGGCTTTTGGTGCCTGTAAGGGCCGGCGTGCTCTAGGCAAACGCCTAGTTTGCCTAGTGAGTGAGTCAGCCCTGAGTCAACTGACCTATTTGAGTCTCTTTGTGCAGAGAACTGGAACTTGTCCTGCAGTGAGCTCTTTGCCTTTTCTTGCTGTGAGAGGGAATAAGCAGCATTTCCTCAAGTAAGCATGAGGAAGTCGGCTGTGGAATTGCCCAAATGCACAAAATTGTAAGGAGGAGGAGGCATTGGTTACTTGCAATGTAGAAAGGATAGTTTGGAATGGGAGTTGCTTGAATCTGGGACCTTCTGTGTTTTTTGCTCCTGAGCTCCTCCCTGAATGATAAAGTCACAAACACAAAACCTGTCTGTGATAAAAAAGCACTGTACCCACTGGGGGATAAAAATACCATTAAATGTCATAAATGAGAGATAAAACTATTTCAGCTAAGAATGTAATAAACCTGTAACTGGGTGAGAGAGAGGCCATCAAAGAAGTAACAAAAGGGTGTGATAACCGCTCAGATAAAAGCCCAGCTAAAGGGAAATGATTTGGCCTGGTAACTTAGGCAATTAAAAATGAAATTGTCATGCTGAAAAATGCAAGGATCACCCTGACCTGGATAGTCCAGGCAAGCCCAATCTCATCACATCTCAGAAGCTAAGCAGGGCTGAGCCTGGCAAGTATTTGGATGGGACACCTCCAGAGAATGCCAGGGCCGGGAGGCCAGAGGCAGGCTATCAAGCCACTTCTCTGAATGTCCTCCTTGCCCCAGTAGGAGTTGCCAGAGATCGCACACATACACACAAAGTACAAAAAATATTTTTTAAAATGCGAGGATCGTAATGCTGGCATACTTGTGTTGCTCCAAACATCTTGCTTGAATTACCTGCTCTTGGAGGAGCCCTCCCTCCCCTTGATTTTCTGCATGGTCACTGTTCTGGGGCGGTGCTTCCTGTTTGGAAAGGGCCTAACCTTAGGACAGGGACTTGTGGAGAGATGCAGTGGATGGTCTCCTTTCTCGATGTGTCCTGAGTACCCTCAGGACCTTCTAGATATTTCTGTGCAGCATATGGTCTGTCCTGCCATGGCACACCAGTGCATTCCGGAATGCCTGCGTTGTGTAAACCTGAGGGGTATCTATTTGCCTTCCAAACTCCGTGTGCAGCACTGGTTGCCCCGCCTTTGCAAAGATATGTTGCAAGGCGAGATGGAGCATCTTCCTTTTGAAGAAAGGCTTTAGTGGTTGAGGAGGCATTCAGTAGGTTTTATGGGAGGGGACATGGAAAACTAAGATACATGGGAAAAGTTGATGTTTAGCATCTGCTGCTGGATGTATAACTGAGCCTCCTTATGCTTTGCAGAATGGGCAAGCTGCTCTGGAGGAAAATAAAGGGGCTCTGTCCAAGGTAAGACTGTTTCTTGCATCTCATCTCTTTCTGCTGGGTGCCTGAAGATGCTGGCAAAGATTCTTCGTCTCTCTTTCTGGCAGGGCTGAGAAGGAATGAAATTGAATCTACTGCTTTTAACTTCTGCAAAGAGAGTATTGGAATCTAGAGCAGCAGTTCTTAACCCACTATCAAGCCACAAGTTAAAAAAAATTAGGACATCAAAACAGCACTTCAGATGAGGCCATTTATATAGGTTTATTGATATATGCATATGGCACACAGATCTCGGACACATACTTGCTGAAATCTTTGTACCTGAGGATCATCAGCCAACTCCTTAATGTTGTTTGATTCTGATTTGCTGAGTGCCACTGTTTGTTTAAAGGTCCAGTGATGTGGTGAGCTGTATAAACCAGCTTGCCTCTGCTGGCTATCACAGGCTATTGTGAGTGGGGAGAAGGGGCTGCCTAAAATCCCAAATGCTTCTCATGATTGTAGAGCACCCCCATCAGGGCCCATGTACACTGTGTACAGTCAGTGATCGAGGACGCTGAAGACCTAACCCCCTCCCTCTATATATACACAATAGTATTGAAGAGCTGAAGGACTATTTTTACCTTATTTAGATATTTTTTTCTACTTATTTCATTTGTATCCTGCCCTTCTCCCCAATGGGGACACAAAGCTATTTACATCATTCTTTCCTCCATTTTATGTTCCCAACAGCACTGTGAGGTAAGTTTAGCTGCGTTTAACTAGAGATGTTTTGTTGACTGTCTGGGAGTAGAGCAACCTCATCGCCTGAGATTGTCTGGTCAGTGCCTGGGATAAGAGTGAACAATGCTACTGAAATCCTGTAAATCTGCCATAGAATCATAGAATGTTAGAGTTGGAAGGGACCTTGCAGGTCATCTCGTCCAACCCCCTGCACTCAGGAGCGAAGCCGAAAAATAGCCCTACAACATACCCGAAAGATGGTCGCCCAGCCTCCACTTAAAAACGTCCAGCGAAGGAACATCCACTACCTCCCAAGGCAGTCTGTATTACTTCTTAATCTTTTTTTAACTGGAGCCAGCCCAAATATTACAAAGTAGTGAAAGGCCAGCTCATTGTTTTGTAATACCTGTTTTGCTTGGTGAAGGGTTTGCATTGATAGCCAGTTAAGTGAATATTGTGACTCCTTCATGATAGAAACACAAATTTAAGGGGAGATTCTGAAGTCCAAACAGGTTAGGAGTAACATTGGAGTAAAGTGGGAATATTTCAGTTTTGGGGGGCAAATTTTTCAGTGGAGGGGTGAGGGGAACATTCATAGCATAATTCAGAAGCCCAGTTTTAGAGTACCTTTGAAATTAAATGGGAGTGGGGGTGGCAAAGAGAAATTTACTAAGAACATTAGTTGTAGTAACAGGGCCGGCCTGAAGGTTTTTTGCACCCTAGGCGGGGCTACCTTCTGCCCCCCCGTGTGCACCCAATTACAGGGTTGCCAACCCCCAGGCAGGGCCTGGAGAGAAGGAACCCCTTCCTGCTCCTGCAGGGCACGCTGGCAAGCCAGGGGAAAGGGTGGGGGGTTTGGGTGGGGGTTTTGGCGGGGGCCTTTTGGTGCCCCTAAGGGCCGGCGCACTCTAGGCGAATGCCTAGTTTGCCTAGTGAGTGAGCCGGCCCTGTGGCAGATATTATGTAATCTCTGGGTTGGACATCTCTAGAGATGTTTAGAGAGATGTTTGGGAAATAATCACGTGGTCCAGAAAATGTGTTCACACATGCTGCTCCAATTTGTGTTTGATCACAGCATCTAGCAGTATACTGACTAGCTGCACACAGACAAGGTAGGGGGCATCTATAGCTGGGGAGCCCCAAAGCATCTACAGAAAAATGTGAGCTTGTTTGCACATAAACCAAAAGAAAGAAAACTCTATAAATAGCCAGTGATGACTGAGCATACTCCAGAAGGGATGGAATGTTGAGAGCTTTTTGAGAGTCAGTTGTGTGAGGGCAGAATATAAATTTTGTAAAATCGATAAATGGAGAAAACAGAAGGAGGCTGATTGGCCTGTTCAGACTTCAGGGAGTTTAGAGAATCTTGAGTGGAGAGATCATGAAGGGTAGGTGTGGGATTTCCAGACTGTCACCCTCTGCAGTTTCTCTTTCCCCCCTCCTCCGGTCTGCTTCATAAAATCATAGTCTCCTGGAAGAGCTCTGATGTAGTAGCAAGGAATGGTCTGTGATAACCTGGGTGGTCTCTGGACTAATCCAGTGAACACCCCATTTTTTCATACCTCTTTGTGTTGCCCACCTTACCAGAAGAATAGTTGTCCTTTACTTATTTTGAGACTTCTGTACATTTCTGCCAGTGATTGAAATGATGTGATGCAAAAGAAGACACTGGTCTCCTTTCCCTTGACTTTTGTGCAGTTTCAGCATCCAAGATTCAGTTGTTCAGATTACCTGGAATCCTTCTGGAAATGGGAGATGGGGTGGCCGACAATGCCAGTTCATTGTGACCAAGGCAGAGCCAATGAGTATTGAGAAGAGGGAGCCTGTACAGCTTTGCATGGAATAGGGTGTGCAGTCCCTGAAGCTGGGTAGCAGTGAAGAGCTTCGGGGGCGGGGGGGGGGGTTGATCCTGACCTGAAGGAGACTGGATATTAAAGTAGTGGTAAGAATCAAGTAAGACGGTTGCATTAAGGAACTTTGTTTTCTAGCTGGTTTCTTTTCCTGGAAGCTTTGCCCTGTGAAAGGTTAATCTGCTCTGTGGCTTATAGCACAAATGAATGTCTTGTGGTTCCATAAAGTCTTACTGTGCCATCAAATGGGCTCTGCTCACAAAAGCTATCAAAGGGCATTCTCGCTTAGCAGATATCTCCCTTGAAACAGCAGAGCCAAAAGGCAGCAGAAAAGCCAGGGGGACTTTCCTGTTTCTGTGAAATCAGCACAGCAGTTCAGGGACTACAGTACTAAAACCTTTGCAGCTTGGAAGAAAAGGTTTTTGGATCCCTCTTCTAAGAATTTTGGCATCTCTTCCCCCCCACCACCTTCATGCTGAATTGTCTGGGGGTCTTTGCCCTGAAATTTGAGAACTGCAGCAGTGCCGTGCAAAACCTTAAAACATTTTCCAAACAATTGTTTGCTTGCATGTTGCTCTTTGGGCCAGTGCAGGACAGTGGCTGGCTACAGATGTCAGAAATGGTGGGTTCAGATCTTTTCTGTTGCAACTAATGCCCTGTCTGGTCTTGGTGGCACTTGACACCCAAGGTCAGTGAAAGCTGTATATTGCTGGCAAAGTGTGGATGTTCTCTGACTGTTTTCTTTATCAATGAGAGCTTGGAACACAGCTTGTGCATATGTAGTTTCTCAAATGCTGCAGAGTATAAAGAACATAGGAACTTATCCTGACCTCCTCATTCAGCCTGTACTACTAGATGAGAGCCACATCAGAGCTCTGCTTCAGGCAACTGTTTGTACACATTCACAGGACGACACTTTCAAAAGGCCTTGCTCAAATGAGCAGTGCTGTCACAGTGGGGCATATTAGGAGAGGCAGATACGCAGGACCTAGGCTAGGAAGGACTTTGTAGGTGATGTACTGGTACCTTGAATTGAATTTGGTAACTAATTGTAGCCAATGGAATTCAGAATACTTATGAGCCAGTTTGGTGTACAGCCAGTTTGGTGTAGTGATTAAGAGCGCGGACTCTAATCTGAGAGAACCAGGTTTGATTCCCCATTCCTCAACATGCAGCTGCTGGTGTGACCTTGGGTCAGTCATAATTTCTTTCAGAGCTGTTCTCTCAAGAGCAGTTCTCGAGAGAGCTCTCTCAGCCTCACCTACCTCACAGGGTGTTGGTTGTAGGGAGGGGAAGGGAAAGGAAAGGAAACTGTAAGCTGCTCTGATACTCCTTTGGGTAGTGAAGGGTAGGGTCTAAATCCAAGCTCTTCTTGTGATATGCATACTCCATCCAACTTGGGATAGTAATTGAATTGAATCTCCTGATCTGAAAATGCAGTAAAATGTCAACACAAAAAAGTCCCAAGGATAGGGTTGATGCACATTTCTCCTCACCCCATTGCCAAAACAGAGGCGTTGTCTCTGTTGTTGAATGTCTTTAAACTTTGGACATATCCCAAAAGTTGCAGCAGTTATCTCTGTTTAGGGAGGGTTGTCCTGTTAGCAAATCATATGCTTATGCTTCCCTGATGATTTGAACTCTCAGAACTTTGCTTTCCTTTTGGGCAAGAGCTACTGAGAGTCTTGCGTGTCAGGAGGCCCTTGCAGGATGAGATGCTAGCTTGCCTGTGGTAACGTATTGTGTCAGCTCTTGCTTTTCCACCACCTTGGCGAGAGTGCCCTTGCCGCTGGAGGGGAATTGTCATAATTGAGGCAGGCTTTCCTGTTCGGAGCAGTCTGTATCTGGGGCTGCTCAGGGCTGGTCAAGATACTTTCTGTGGCTTGGTTACAGTGGGAAATTGAGTGGCTGGCATATCTGCTTCCACCAGGGATATAGGTATTTTGAAGACATTAGTAAATTATTGGATGCCTTAAAGCAGGGGTCCTCAAACTACGGCCCGCGGGCCACATGCGGCCCGTCGAGGACATTTATACGGCCCGCCGGGTGTTTATGCTGCCGCTGCTTGTCTGTCGTCTTTTTTTTACATGAGAAGGAAGGTCATTGGTGGAAGAGGGAGAGGGGGCGGCTGCCGCCGCCGATTGACTGGCCAGCTGAAGCGCTGGATCATGGGAATTGTTGTCTGGCCGCAATCTAGCTTCAGGCAGTGAGAGGAACCGAACATCGCAGCCGGACTACAACTCCCATCTCCCAGGATTCAGAGGAAGCCAGGGCATTTGGGAGGGCCGCCTGCGCGGTGACTTGTGGGCAGTGTAGGTCAGAAGCGGGAGCGTGGAGAGTGGGAGACAGAGCGTGGGAGATGGAGGCATCACAGCACAGAGGCAGCTTGGAGGAAGTTGGGTGCATTATTACCCCCTGAAGAGGTGAGTCCCATGGTCACTACTTGGGCTACGCTGGTGAGCACTAATTGGGCTGTGCTGGTAGGCACTAATTGGGCTGCGCTTGACTGGCTCTCCCTCCCTCAGCTCCCTCATTTGCCCCTCGGCTCCACTCCCAGTGATATTCCTGTGTGCAGGAGGATAGAAGGAATTGTGGATAAGAAGAAGAAATGTAGTTAAGGGTGAAAAGAAGGATTTAACTTTACTTCATTTTAAATATTGTATTTGTTCCCGTTTTGTTTCTTCACTTCAAAATAAGATATATGCAGTGTGCATAGGAATTTGTTCATAGTTTTTGTTTTTACTATAGTCCGGCCCTCCAACGGTCTAAGGGACAGTGAATTGGCTCCCTGTTTAAAAAGTTTGAGGACCCCTGCCTTAAAGTGAGTGTGACCTGATTTAACAGGTTTATTTTTGAATCATTTAAGTGCCTCATGTAAACTTTATGTCCCAGTATACTTTATGTCCCAGTATATTTCAGTATACTGAAATATTTTATTAGGAGGAAAAATCCAGCATGGTTTAAATGTTGTATTTAAAGCTTTAATGAGAGCAACTGTGGTGTAGTGGACAGAATGGTGGATTAGGACCCTGGGCAATGTGGATTTGAATCCCTACTTCCGCCATGGGAGCTCGTTGGGTGACTTTGGGCCCATCACAAGCTCTCAGCCTGGCCTGCCTCACAGGCTGTTATGGGAAAATGGAGTAGGCGTGCAATGTGCTAAAAGCCACTTCGAGTAGTAACTGGGGGGTGGGGGGGAAGCAGGATAAATAAATGCAAATACAATGTGGAAATTAATACTTACAACTACATGCTATATTGTATTTATAATTTTATATTTAGATTTAAGAAGGAAGCTTAAGGCATTGAGAACTGGCACAGAACTTAGCACTCCTTGACAAGTGCATATGTGATATGGCTGTTTCCGAACTCCTCTGTTTCAGCGGAACTGAACTCTCATCTGCAGAGGTCATTGGGGCACCTCACTGATTGCCTTACCTGCTGTAGTTCCATAATCAGGCTAGTGACTTCCTCCATGTGAGAGGAGACGTATAAACATTTTTAGCTTTGGTTATGAATTTGATCAGTACAGCTCCCATAAACCAAAAGACCTTAAAATATGAATATTTATTTCATGATGACCTTTCCTGAACCACAGCTCACTTCCTCAGACAAAAGGAGCTGTGACTCACAAAAAGTACAATATTGAAATAAACATTATTAGTCTTTAAGGTGCTGTTAGATTTTAGGATTAGCCCACAGTTAGAAAATTAAAGAAGAAGAAGAAGAAGAAGAAGAGATTGGATTTTATACCCCGCCCTTCACTACCCAAGGAAGTCTCAGCGTGGCTTACAAACTCCTTTCCCTTCCCCTCCCCACAACAGACACCCTGTGAAGTAGGTGGGGCTGAGAGAGCTCTGACAGTAACTGCTGTTTTTCAAGAACAGCTGTGCCAGAACTATGGCTTCCCCAGGGTCATCCAGCAGGTGCAAGTGGAGGAGTGGGGAATCAAACCTAGTCCGTGCACCTAACCACTACACCAAACTTTTAAAATGTGAATAAAACAAATTTAACAGCAAGTATTTTAAAAAGTCTGCTTGAAGATGCTTCCTGTTGAAAATAGGTAGACTGCCAGTGAGGAGGCTTTGCTGTGCTGTTGGGCTCATGGGCAAGCAGACCCTGCTCTTTCCATGCCAGCAAAGTACATCGTTCCAGAATGAAATAGCACAGTAGGCTATATTACCTGCACAGTGGCATTCTTGACTTCTGACCTATCAAGATGGGTAGCTGTGTTAGTCTGTTTGTAGCAGGAGAAAAGTGAGTCCTGTAGCACCTTAAAAACTAACAAAATTTTTGGTAGGGTATGAGCTTTTGTGAGTAACTGCTCACTTCTTCAGAATCTTTTTGACTTCTGACAGTAAGTGACCAAATAGGTGGTTGAGGAACGGTATTGATTGGCATGTCAACACTCATGCAAGCCCTATTGCAATGTACAGGTGTTGCATGTGACATTACTTTAAGCTGTTTTTGCAAGGTCTTGTACATGCCTTATTGTAACACTCCCTAGTGGATCAGCCCCCTGAGTCAGATCTTCCTGCTTGCCTCTGCTGCTCTTGACCTTGTGTGCCCCTCAAAAATCTTCTACCACTTGACAGCTACCTTGCCTCTATGTGTTCTTTGCAGTCAGGCCTACTTTTAGTCCATACCTGATAGCTGCTTTCTCTTGTCCCCTACCCCCCATTGGGAAACACAAATCTTGGTGGATTTGTGAAGTGCAAGAGTATCCCAGCAACCTAATCCTGTACCAGTGCTGCATGGATAACTGTCCTGTTGGCTGCCCCAAAACAGAAGGATTTGCAAAGAAGAAAGTCAGATGTTGACTGGGTTATTCTTCTGAAACTTCTTCTGTAAAATGATGATGGCTGGGAAGGTTATAGGCCATTATCCTAGCAAAATTGGTATCACTGAAACAAAAAGGGTTAGAGACATTTTTTTAAAAAAAATGCAAGTTAGAGTTTCAGGGCAGCTAGTAGAATGTAGCAGTAGATTATTATAATATTATAATATTAATCTGTAATATTATAATCTATATTATTATTATAATAGATCATTATAATGTTGTGCTTTAGCGACCTAGCAGTTATCATTTAACAAAAAGCTTTTGGTGGCATGCATAGCGACAGAAAATGTGGTGAGAAAAATGGCACCAATTGGAACCTTCAAAAATAGTGTACCTTGTCCTGACCTGGATAGCCCAGGCAAACCCAATCTCATCAGATCTGGGAAGCTAAGCAGGGCCAACCCTGGCAAGTACTTGGGAGGGTGACCTCCAAGGAATACCAGAGCTGGGATGCAGAGGCAGGTAATATAAGCCACCTCTCTGAAACATCCTAGCCACACTAGGGGTCTCCAGAAGTCACCATGACTTCCAGGCTCGCAAGAACATACACACATAATAATAATAATAATAATAACAACAACAACAATAACAACAACAAATAGTGCACCTTCTTTTCCATGAGACACCCAAAGGCAGTTTCACTGTGATCTTTCCAAAGACATCTTATCAAACCATGCTTGGTAAGATTGCATTGAAGTAGGGGAATAACCCAAAGTAAGATTAGGAGACAGAGTTGTGTGGATCCTCCAAGCAAACCTGTTCTAGTTTGGATACCAGTCCCCATGACAAAGTAGCCATCGATGACACAGGTACATGTTTAACTAGCAAGAGTAAATAGTGTGAGTTCTCCTTACTTTGAGTCCAGTAGTGTTTAGGGAATGTCTTAGAAACTTGGTTCCAGCTTCTTCCTGGACACTGAGCTCCTTGGGTCATGATCATCTGCCTCCTTCCCAGCTCACAGGTGTTTATGGGAAAATGAACAGCAAAAGATTGTGTCTTTTCAGAAGGTTGACATCTGTTAGCTCTAGCTAAGATAAAAATAATAAATCTGCATCTCACTTCAGCTGTGAGTGTAAAACAAAGCTGCTGTTCCTCTTTAATGTTGCTGTGTTCCTCTTCCTCCCAGAACCCTGGCTGGCCCATGCCAAGAACAGGCTCTGGCTAATGGCAACCTCTTCAGTGCCATTAAAACGAATATATATAGGCCCTAATTAATAATTCAGGGAAGGTCTGCTCTCAGAGCACTGCATTCCTCAGTACCTTTGCTTGGGCTGTGGAAAGACCTAAGTTGCATAACTTGTTTGGCTTGTGGCTGTCTTGAAACAACTCCAAACTTCTTGTCTCATTCTCTTTTGTAAGGAGAACTTGAAATAAGGAGCTGCCCCTGGGTACCTAGTGTCCAAAAAGCTTCCTGACAGCCTGTAAATGTCTAGGAACAAATGTGCACTGTGCTTTTTCAACTTATAGTTGGTCATCCCAAACAACTTCTGAAAGATCCCCTGAAGAGCAACAGTGGTACAGTGAGAGATAGGGAGTGAAATACTGTCAGGATATGGCCTTTTATTTTTGGAGGCTCATCCGTTGTTCATGCTTATCACCCTCTCATAACAACACTAAACCTCTGAGCACCAGTGTAAGGAGGCACTGAGGGAAGGCCATGGCCTCTATGCTGTTTCTTAACCCTCCAGAATAACTGTTTGGTAGGGTTGCCAGGAAGTGCCTGGCAACTGGGTGGGGAGTGTTGTGGGAGGGAAATTTTTAAAAGCAGCCTTGTACTTACTGGAAGTTGATATAAGAAATGACAATGGTAGCTCTAGGAATCACCAGAAACTCTGTCACTTCCTGTATCAACTTCCAGTAAGTACAAGGGTTGTTTTTTCTTTTTCTCCTGCAAAACTTGGTGTGATGGCAGACAATGGGACTTTGGGGGTGTAGGGGGAGTAGGATTACTTAGGATTGCCAGGGCCCCTCGTTGCTCTGGCAGGGGGATTTGGGGGGCATTCCAGGACATCCCCGGTGTGATGATGTCACCCGGAAGTGACATTATCATGCTGGGGATGTCGCATGGGGGCACTCTGATTTGAGGGCAAAATCCTATGATAAAACTGGCTTAAAACAATAGATTTTTGCCCTCAAACCAAAATGTCCCTGCGCAACATCCCCGGTATGATGATGTCAATTCTGGGTAATGTCATCACATTGGGGAAGTCACATGGGATGTGGCTGTTTGGGGGTGGGATTTCCCCTGCAGGCCAGTCGGTGGCAGGCTGAAGCCCCCAAAATTAGAGGAACCCTCACCTTGACCTGGGGACTGGCAAACCTACTCCCACTGGGAGCTTGGCAGCTCTACTGGTTGGCCACCATGTGAGACATGGCACTGGACTAGATGGATCACTGGACAGATCCAGCAGGGCTGTTCTTATGTTCTTAGGTTAGGCTGAGGGAGGATGACTGGATCATCCAGTGAGCTTTGTGGCCTGAGTAGGATTTAAAGCTAGGTGTTTCCCTAGCTCTCTAACCACTACACAGACTTACCACAGCATACACAGTATGTCCTGATCTCCTATTAATGATTAGGAAATGCAGGAGGGCACTCCATGTGCTCCTAGCACTTTCCTTTCCTTTTTGGTGCTAGTAATAGTAAATCAGCCTTGTCAACCATAGCTAACAATGAGGGGTGGGATCCAGGCTAAATTTTCTGCTACTGGAAGGCATTTCCATCAGCTGAGCAGAATTTTCCTACCTCCCACTGGAATCTGCTTATCTACCTGAACAGGGGATAGGTGACCCTCAAAAATGACATAGGGGTCACGAGTTGGAAGGGGCCATACAGGCCATCTAGTCCAACCCCCTGCTCAATGCATAAAGCATCCCTGACAAGTATTTGTACAGCCACTGCTTGAAGACTGCCAGTGAGGGGGAACTCAACATCTTGCTAGGTAGCCAATTCCTACTGCTCAGCTACTCTTACTGTAAGAATATTTTTCATAATATTCACCTAGTACCTTTCTGCTTGTAACTTAAACCCATTTGGGGATCTATAGCAGGAAGAGGAAATTGGTGTAAATTATATTTCCCCTTCTATTAGTAGAATACGTAGCCGTAAACCAACTCTGGGCTTCCAAACTCTTATTATCATTAAAACTCAGTGTATATAATTCAGTTAAAAATATCCTGCTTTTCTCCCATTCTGGTGACTTAAAAGTAACGCCCACAATACCAGTTTAAACTAAAGTATGCAATCTGACAGGTCCCTAGTGCAGTCTGAATTCAGATGGTGGGCCATGAAGATGCCTTGGACTGGCTCTGCTGGCATGGGTTATGCAGAACCAGGGGCTGAGAGCGAAGGGACAGGAGCCCAGGCTTTAATTTACCCACAAAAAGGTAGGGGCAGATGCCCTGCTCTCAGTTAGCTGGCTTAGATGCTCCTGGTGTTGTGTGTTTGGAAGAACACAAGTGGGTTAGGATATGGACTTGGTACAGCCTAACACAATCCTGAGCATTAAACAGCATGAACATTGTTGCACATTCATCTCACCATTTCTGTTAGACTTTTTAACAGTACTTCACAAACATGAAAATTGTGTTTTAAAACCAAATGAATATGTGGGAGGAGATGCCTGTATTGCTTTAAATTCTTTTTTATTTAAATTTAAAGCCTGTAAATGCTTTAAATTAAAATCAGCCACAGTAGTAGAAGGAAGGGCATTCCCAGGATACAATTCATATTTTGTTGTAGATGAGACCTTTTGATTGATTTGTGGTTAGCATTACAATTCAGATCATGAGGGCAGTCAAGATATCTAGGGTGTTATAGTGGTTAGAGCAGGGATCCCCAGTCTTCTTGAGCCTGTGGACATCTTTAGAATTCTGACACAGTGTTCTGGGTGCAACTACACAATGGGTGCTACAGGACGCAGAGCTGTCGACAAAGTGTCAGGGAATGAGGTTTTGCATATCATTAATAGTAATTCTTCAGCAATCCAGGCAAAAGCTCTATTTCCCAGGATGCCTTTTTAAAATTAACTTATTTATTATTTATTTACAAAATCCATATCCTGATTTTCTGCCTTTACAAGGGTCGCCAAGGTGGGTAACAATTTAAAACCTATATGATAAAATTACATTATGAAACCATTAAACTCAACCCCCCTTCCCAAACAAAACACTTTTAAAAAGAGTTAAACAGACAAAACAGTGAAACTACATACAAAACATAAAAACATAGTCTACAGGGATGGATCACTGGGAAACTCCAAACAAAAGTCTTCACCCACTGGTGGAAGATGGCAACGGAAGGGGACAGTCAAATCTCCCTGAGGAGAGAGTTCCAGAGCTTTGGTGCTATGGCTGAGAAGGCCCTCTCCAGGGTTGCCACCCACTTAGTCTCAGAAAATGTTTGCACCCAAAGCAGGATCTCCAAAGATGATTGAAATGGTTGGGCAGGATCATAAGGGATTAAGCATGTTCAGGTATGTTGGTCCCAAACCATATAAAGCTTTTGAAGGTCAAAACCAGCTCCTTGAATTATGCCTGGAAACAAATTGAAAGCCACTGTAGCTAGGCCAAGACTGAAGTGATCCTTATTCTAATAGCCAAAATGTGCGGATACCTATTCCCACCAACAGGGGGCTCACTGTCCCCCAACAGCTTTTCCTGCATAGTCAGTAGACTTTCTGGGTTTGTAGAAAAATCCAAAAAGTGAAGAAATCCCTTCAGGAATGGTTGAATTCCCCAAAAAGCCTTTTGAAATGGCCTCTGCAGGGACCTAACTCCAGGCATCAACAGTGAGAGATTAGAACGTTCGGGGGGGGAGGCTTCTAACTGGCTCTGTCAGTAAAAGGGTGGGGGAAGGGCCCTTTCCAGACCTATTCTGGCCTTTCAGGGAGGGAGGGAGGGAGGGAGCCTTGGGGCCAGGCCTCACAAGAGTTGCCAGTGCCAGGCTGGGGGATTTCTAGAGATTTTGTGGTGGACTCTAAGGAGGGCTGGGTTTGGGAAGGGAGAGGCCTCAGCTGGGTATAATGCCATAGAATCCACCCTCCAAAGCAGCCATTTTCTGCAGGGAGACAAACCTCCAGTCCAGTTGTAATTCTGGGGGGTCTCCAGGGCCCATTTGGAGGTTGGCCACTCTAGGCCTGGCAGTAGTCTAGGGTTGCCAGGTCCCCCCTGATTTCCATGACTCACCTAGCCTCAGCTGCTTGCTACCATTCATCAGCAGCCACCTTATGAAAGCCAGTGAGGTGCAGCAGTTAGAGCTTCAAAGTAGGGTATGCAAGACCCAGGTTCAGATCCCCATCTTGCAGTGGAAGGTGACTGCGTGATTTTGGACCAGTCACATATTTCAGCCTAACCAACCTCACAGGTTGTTGTGCAGATAAAAAGGAGGAGGGAATAATGAAAGCTGCTTTGGCCCTCACTGTGGAGAAAGACTGTAATTTTCTTATGTAGAGGCTGGGGGGTGGAGATGGAAAACAGGAGACAGAGAGGCAGATAAAGGTAAGTTGGCTGTTGGTTGGGAAGGAAATAGGGTTGCCAACTCCAGGTTGGGAAATCCCTGGACATTTGAGGAGTGAAGCCTGGAGAGGGCAGGATTTGAGGAGGGAAGGAACTTTGGACTGGTGTAATGCCATAGACTCCACCCTCCAGCCATTTCCTTCATGAGAACCACCATTGCCAGCCTCCGGGTGAGGACTGGAGATCCCCCAGAATTACAACTGTTGTCCAGGAGACAGAAATCAGTTCCCCTGGATAAAATGGTTGTTTTGGAGGGTTGAGTCTATGGCATCATACCCTGCTGAGGCTGCTTGCCTCCCCAAGCCTCACTGTCCTAAGGCTCCACCCCCAAATCTCCAGGAATTTCCGAACCTGGAGCTGGCAGCCCTAAGGTGAATTGATCTCTGTAGCTGGGAGATCCATTGTGATTCCCAGAGTGCTGCCACTGCTGCTGTGGGGGGGAGAGGAAGCAGGTGGGTGGCTGAGAGCACTGCCACCACTGTTACTGCTGCTCTGCGGAGTGGGGGAGAAAACAGGCAGGAGGCTGGGAGAGTGATGGGGGCAGAAAGAAAGAATGATGGGGTGGGGGGCAGAAAGAGAGAGAAAGAGTGATGAAGTGGGGAGGCAGAAAAACAAAGAGAAAGATGACAGATCAGAAAGAGAGGAAGTCACATGCATGGAGGAGAAATAGAGAGTAAGACAAGGAGGGCACAGGGGAGAAATAGTGTGAGAGAGGTAGGGGGCGAGGAGAGGAAGCAAAGGTGTGACGAATGAGATAACCATCCCGCAAGTGTCTTGCAGGTCTCCACTTGTATGGTCTCTACAACCCATTCCAGTCAACATCCTGGCTGCAGCATTCTGTACCAACTGAAGTTTCCAAACATGCTTCAAGGGCAGCCCCTAGATGTAACCAGGGTACGTGCTGCAATGGTCAGATCTTTTCTGCCCAGGAAAGGCTGCAGCTGGCTAACCTGTCGAAGCTGGTAAGAGGCACTCTTGGCTACAGCTGCCCTCTGCTTATATTAAATAACATTAAATATTTTGTTACACAGACAGCTTATCTTCAGTTATATAGTGAAGATCCTTATGCTGTGGTGAAAGCTGCTGCTGAAATAACTTTTTAAAATATCTGGGCCGCCAGTTAGAAGCGCTGCTGGGCATGCCCTTTACTATTAAGCAGTAGCATTGGCCTGGATTGAAGACTGGATTACATTGGATAACCAAAGGCTACTCAAACTAGAAGGGCACGATATATTATTAGGATGGCATGCTTTTCTATGTTATGGGAAAACAGACTCCCATAAATATTTTAAACAACACTGGTTAAGGGCTTCTTTGATGAAAGTCTGGGAGCCAATTAAAAAACAGTTTTATTCCAAAATTTCCAAACTTGTGGCTCCCTTTAAAAGCATTCACAAACCCGAAGACATATCAAGAAAAACCGCTTAAAAGATATCATGATTTATTGGACTCTAAATTTAACTTAAAATTACCTGCGGAACTTAACTGGTGGCAAAAAGCTCAGATTGAATCAAGATATACCAAAGATAAAGTGATCACATTTTTATCTATTGCAATTTTATGAAAATTGGCTAGAAATTGATAAGATAATGCTGCTGGTTGAACAGAATTTTATAAAGAAAATGTATGCTTTGTTGTTGGATTATAAAATGCATGATGAAACTGTTAAAAATGTTATGATACAATGGGCCCAAAATTTGGGCCATAATATTAATTTAGACCAGTGGTCTCAAATATGGGGGAAAAAATTAAGGTTACAAAAGCAATTTCTTATAAAGAAAATATGTATAAGATGTTTTTCCTGAGAAATTAGCCAAATTTGATCCAAAATGCTCAGATAAACGCTGGAAATGTCAAAATAAAAGGGGATTGTTTATCACATGCGGTGGTTATGCGATAGAGCAAAAAAAAATTGGGAATGGATTCATGAAGTATTGCAAAATATATTAAAATGTCATCTACCCTTTACTCCTGAAATATTTCTTTTGAATATTTTGCCAGAAAACTGTAAAAGAGATGATTCTTATCTTATATTGTATTTGACAACTTCTGCTAGAATTTTGTATGCAAAATATTGAGGGAATCAGGAAATACCGAGTAAAGAAGAATTTATTAACAAAGCATTTCAAGCAGCGGAGATGGACAAACTCAATTTATTCTTGAAAGACCACACAGAAAATACTTTTGAAAATACATGGACAAGATTTTATATATGGTATGAGAACTACAATTCTAACAAAACAAGACAAGGACAATAAGCATTATTACACAGAAGAGGTTACAGACTAGAATAGCATTTATACCTGTACAAATTGTTTTGCAAAAAAGACTATAAAAAGTCGTTAAGGCCCTAAATTAAAATTGGCATGGAAAAGGCACTTGAAACATGATTTATCTACAATGTACCCACATATCTATGTTTTATGTATGTTTGTATTTTGTTTGTTATTGAAAATAAATAAAAATGATATTTTTAAAAAAGAAGCCCTGCTGACCAAAAGCTCCACTTGGCTTCACCCACATTTTAAAAACACGGTGGTCTCAGGAAAGGTGTTGGTGGGTGCACCAAGTTGGAGATCCATATAGGGTGGAGCATAAGAATAAGATCTGGGAGAAGAACCAAGTTTGACTCCCCCCTCTACCATTGAATTTCTCTGAGTCACCTTAGATTTATATATAGTTATCGACTTCATTTATACCCCATTTTCCTCCCCAATGAGGACCCAAAGTAGCCTATAACTTCCTCCCTTTCTCCATTTTATCCTCCCCACAATAACCCTGCAAGGTAGGTTAGGCAGACTGCAAGTCTGGCCCAAGGTCACCCAGCAAGTTTAAAGTCTTCCTGTTAAGGTCTTTTCTGTGAAACACTGACTGGGCTGCTATTGCCAACAATAGTGGTTAAGAGTGTTGGACTCTAATCTGGAGAATGGAGTTTGATTCTCCCCTCCTCCACATGAAGCCTGCTGGGCGACCTTGGGCCAGTTACAGTTCCCTCAGAACTCTCTCCGCCCCACCTACCTCACAAGGTGCCTGTTGTGGGGAGAGGAAGGGAAGGTGATTGTAAGCTGTTTAGGGTAGAGAAAAGCGGGGTATAAAAACCAACTGGATTGAAACTAGTCATGTCCTTATGTGACCTCTTAATCACAGTGCAGATAAACTTAGTCTTTATAACCTTGGCAGTCTAGCAGCTCCACTAAGGTCAATCTGGTGATCCACTGAATAGTCTTGGGGAACGCCCTTCCTAGGCATGTATGATCAGTGGTTTCTTAACTTCTAGTTGCCAGGCAAATTGCATCCTTCTCTGCTGGACTTTTAGTGATATTTAAGCCCCACCCCCCATCTTTAATCTAATCCTTGTATTGCTGTGGCTGTTGCCATTTGTATGGTCATATTATCAACTTTTTAAAAAAATGGGTAGTGTCAAACTCAGGTCTCATTTGCTATGGTTCCTGCTGTTATTTTGCTGTTCTTTATTATTCACATTTATATCCCTCCCATCCCATAAATGAGCTCAGGGCGGGTCACAACATTTCAATAACTACAATAAAATTTAAAATGCATTGAAACATATTAAATCAATAGTCATGCTTGCCGCAGGGAGAATTCAGCCCATTGATGTAACTAGGTGTGGCTGGTTATCAGTAGGTGGGAGACCGCAACCTCGGGGGGCCAATATGTGGACGCCCGCTGCCTCAGCCAAAGGCCTGGTGGAACAGCTCTGTCTTGCAGGCCCTGTGGAATTGAGTAAGATCCTGCAGGGCCCTGATCTTAATAGGGAACATGTTCTACCAGGTGGGGGCCAGGGCGGAAAAAGCCCTGGCCCTGGTCGAGGCTAGGTGGACGTCCTTTGGGCCAGGGATCACCAGGAGATGTTGACTCTCAGAGAGTAACGCTCTCCAAGGCGTATATGGGAAGAGGAGGTCCCTTAGGTATGTTGGTCCCAGGCCGTATAAGGCTTTGAAGGTAATTACCAACACCTTGAAGTGGATCTGGTACTCAACTGACAGCCAGTGCCCAGTGCAGCTGACAGGGCACATGCTGAATGTGAGCCCGCACAGGCATCGATGTCGGCAGGCGTGCCGCCACATTTTGTACCAGCTCTAATTTCCAGATCGACTTCAAGGGTAAACCTGTGTAGAGCGATTGTAGTCATCAAGCCTGGAAGTGACCATTGCATGGGTCACCGTAGCTAAGTCCTGGGGGGAGAGATAGGGCTTCAGTAGCCTGATCTGCCTAAGATGGAAAAATGCAGATCTGGTGACTGCAGCAACCTGGGCCTCCGTAGATAAGGAGGTATCCAGTGTTACTCCCAGGCTCCTCACTGACTGGGCTGGCACCAGAGGTGTCCCTTCCAGTGTGGGAAGCCTGGTGCCCACCTCCAAACCCCCATGACCCAGGTACAGGACCTCCGTCTTCGATGGATTTAACTTCAATTGACTCTGCCGCAACCATCCAGCCACAGCATCCAGAGCCTCAGCCAGATTTCCAGGAATGGAGGATGGATGGCCATCCATTAACAGATAAAGCTGAGTGTCATCAGCATACTGATGGCAACTCAGCCCATAACTCCGGACTAACCAGACGAGGGGGTGCATATAGATGTTAAATAACATTGGTGAGAGGATTGCCCCCTGCGGCACTCCTCATTTTAGCGGGTATCACGGGGAGACCCTCTCATCCAGTGCCACCCTTTGTCCTCAACCATGGAGAAAGGAGGAAAACCATTTCAAGGCAGTGCTCTGGACTCCTACGTCGGCGAGGCGGTGGGTCATAAGATCATAATTAACCATATCAAATGCTGCCGTTAAATCTAATAACAACAGCAGCACTGACCTGCCTCGATCCAGATGTCTACGGATGTCATCTGTAAGGTCTCCATCCCATGGCCAGGGCGGAAGCCAGACTGGAAAGGATCAAGGATGGAGTGTCATCTAGGAAGGCCTGGAACTGTTCAGCCACTGCTCTCTCAATCACCTTACCCAGGAATGGTAAGTTCAACACTGGGTGGTAGTTGGTCAGGAGTTCAGTGATGGCTTTTTCAAGAGCAGGCGACGTACCGCCTCCTTTAAAGCCTTCAGAAAAGTTCTAGTAGATAGGGACAAGTCGATGATTTCTTCCAGAAGGGCCCGAATGCTCTCCACACAAGATTTCACTAGCCCGGTACTGAACCATATTTAGATAAAATATCAAGCAGATGTGAAATAGAGGTTATTGGATCTTCCAGAATGAATACCAGATCATCAGCAAAAGCTTGAAGTTTAAATTCTTCTCCTTTGACTTTAAGGCCTTTTATGTTTATATTATCTCTTACCAAGTTATTTAAGGTTTCCAGTGCAAAAATAAATAGCAATGGTGACAATGGGCAACCTTGACATGTTCCTTTCTGGATAGATATACTTTGTGTTAAATCTCCATTAACTATTATCTTTGCAAATTCTTCTTTGTATATAGACATTATCATCATTATGAAACTATTGCCACAATCCCACAGTTTCAATGTACATCTTAAAAATTCCCAGCTTACATTATCAAAGGCCTTCTCCACATCCAAAAAACCCAACATTAATTGTCTTTTGGGGTGTTGCTCATAAAATTCTAATATATTTATGATTGTTCTTATGTTATTCTTTATCTGTCTTTTTGGGAGGAAGCCTGCTTGGTCTTAACTTACAGGAGTATCTTCTTAAAGCAAGTGGCTATGATTGTTGCAAAGATCTTATAACAGACGTTTAAAAGAGAAATAGGTCTATAATTATGGATTTCTTTATCGTCGGTGTTAGGGTTATGTATAAGTGTGATCAGTGCTTCATTCCACGAATTAGGCAAATCGCCTGTTCTTGTGAAGTTATGGAGTAAATCTTTAAAAGGCAGAAGAATTTCATCACAAAGCTTTTGATAAACTTCTGCAGTAATACCATCTGGACCTGGGGATTTCTTCTTCTTTTGCTTTTCGAGCGCCTCTACTATTTCACAAGGTGTAATTGGATCATTTAGAATTCTTTTCTGCTCTTCATTAAATTTCTTTTTATTGTGCTTCACTAGAAAATTCTTAATCTTTTGATAATCTTGTGAGGTTTGGTCATATAAATTTTTATAAAAATCTTCAGCAATATTTTTCAAATCTTGATTTCTGTATTTTAATTCTTGGGCATCATTTTTGAGAGCTGAGATTGTCCTTTTCTCTTTTTCTTTTCTAAGTTTATAAGCCAGCCAATGAGTGGGTTTATTTGCATTTTCAAAATAATACAATTTAGCATATTCTATTTTACTAGCTATTTCTTGTGTTAATAATGTGTTTATCTGATGTTGGATCATCTTTATTTTAAGTTTTAGTACATCTGTCTCTCCATTTCCTTTCATTTTATCTTCATTTATTTTTAATTCTTTTGTCAGTACTTTAAATTTCTCTCTCTTCTGTTTTCTTTTCCATGCTTCTGGGTTGATAAATAGCCCTCTCAAGTACGCTTTAAATGTGTCCCAGATGATGTTTATTGATGTGTCTTCTTTCTTGTTTCTTTTAAAGAATTCTTGAATTTCTGTTTTAAGTCTTGCAACAAATTTTTTATCTCTCAGTAGTCCAGCATTCAATCTCAATCTTGTTATTTTATGTGGTTCTTGAAAAGCCAGCCAAATAGGATTATGGTCAGCATACGTATTAGGTAAGATTTCCACCTCTAAAAGATCTTTCATCAAATCAACTGTTAACCAAGCCTGGTCAATTCTCAACCACAATCTTTGTCTAGGAGAGTAGTACGTATAATCTTTTTTCGTGGGGTTCTATGTTCTCCAGATATCTATCATGTTAAATTCTTCCGCTATTGTCAAAAAACTTTTTGGCAGTAGCGCACCAGATTTTACCCCCTTTCTCAACTTTTTCCTGTCAAGAACAGAATCACATACCGAGTTGAAATCCCCAACAATGCAGATATCTTCTAGAGTTTTTGTTAATAGTATGTTTTGGAGTTCTTGGTTCTGGTTTGGTGCATAAATATTTATTATTAAGGTTTCTTTCCCATTTCTTATAATTGTAACTGCTATGATTCTACCGTCAGTAGATTGATATTTAAGTACTGGCTGTAAGTTTTCTTTCACATAGGTTACAATGCCTCTCTTTTTCACTGCATCTGAAGCAATAAATGGGACACCTAATTTTTTGTATTGCAAGTATTTAGAATGCTCTTCCTTAATATGCATTTCTTGAAAGCAGACAATGTCAGCATGCATTTTGATTGTTTGATGGAAAAGTCGTCTTCTCTTTTGAGGACCATTTAAACCATTAACATTAACTGATAATAGTTGCAACCTTCTAGTTCCCATTCTTTTTATCTTTCTTTGAGATCACTATGTTTTTAAGTCGTAGCCTTGTAAGTATTTGAGATTCCGATTTGAGCTTCAATTTTTGCTTCTTTTTCTCTTTTTTACCACCATTATCTCTATCTTTAGGGTCAGCCTGGGAGTTAATATTCTTCATCTTCATTTCCTTCTTCCTCTTCCTCCTCCTCTTTCTGCCAGCCTACATCTTCCCCTTCTTTTTCTAGGAAAAATTCCAATTTAAAGACGGAGTCTATCCTTTGTCTTATAGTTTTGTATGTAAATAATAGTCCTTCCGGCAATAACCATCTATATAATATTCCATTTTTCTTTAATAGGCTGGCTAATATATCATATTTACGTCTTTTCTCCCTGACCCTTCATGGAGTATCTTTTAATATTTTGATCTCTGTACCATCAATTATCAATTTATTATCATTTTAAGCTCTTAAAATTTTATCTCTCATTATTTTCCGTTAGAATTTTTTTTTTTTTAAACAAAATTTTTTATTGGAAAAACAATCAACATTTTCAATAACGGTACCAATACAATTTCGAAAAAAGAAAGTTCCCAATCCTTCCCCCTACCCCCTAATAGGCTTCCAACACTGCTAATAACAAACAAAAATATATGTTAGACGATAATCAAATTTAAACTTATATGCATTGACAAACCAGGTAACACATAATATATAATCTCTACCATTACAACATATTCTCAAATAACAGTATAATACAATTCCAAATTCATTTCACTTCTCGTTCAATAACCATCCGTATCCAAGTTATATATTTTCCCCTTCATTCTATATTCATTTTCTAGATACAGTTTCAAATCTTCCCAATCTTTTGTATACTGTTCTGCCATTTGTCCATTTAACTTCTTTGTCATTTTGTCCATTTCCGCTAAAAATAGCAGTTTTCTCAACCAGTCATGTATATCTGGCACCTTCTCCATTTTCCATTGCTGAGCAAAGGCCATTCTCGCCGACGTAATCATGTACCATAGCAGTGTCCTTTTTTCTTGTGGAATTTTTTCCATTGTCAAACCAAGGAGAAGAAGTTCTGGCTTTCTCTCAATTGGGATTCTTAATATTTTCTGCATCACACAATGTATATTAGACCAATATGTTTTCGCTTTATTACATGACCACCACATATGGTAAAAAGAACCCTCTATTTTTTTACATTTCCAACATTTGTTACTCAAGTTCTTATCCATACTAATATTAGCAATCTTTTTTGGTGTCATGTACCATCTATACATCATCTTATAACAGTTCTCTTTCACATTGGTACAAGTAGACATTTTAAAAGATCTTTTCCACAAAAATTCCCATGATTCCATAGAAATTTCTTTGTTCATATTTATGGCCCACTTTATCATTTGCTCTTTTACAGTCTCGTCCAGTGTATATACAGACAACAAAATTTTATACATCTTTGAAATCATTTTCCGCTCTCTATTCAACCATAAATTTTCAAATTCATCATACATGGCTCTAAAGCCAAACTCTTTACAATCTTTTTTATAAATATCCCTTATTTGACAATATTGTAACCAACCGTATTCGAATTCTAGTTCATTGTTTGGCTTTAAAACATATTTTTTCCCTTCTTTTTGCAATAATTCCTGATATTTCAACCAGTCATGGCCTTTATGATCAGAAAACCGATGTATAACAGCAGCTGGTACAATCCACAAAGGTCTCTCGTCCAAGATTGTATCCTTGTACCTGGACCATGCATCAAACAACGTCCTCCTTACATAATGATGCTTAAACATAGAATCTATTTTCCGTTAGAATTTAACATGAACTTCCCGGGGGGTTTATTCCTTTTGGCATAAGAGGAATTTCGCCTATAAACAGTTTCTATTTCATCTATTAGTTCTTCCTTTGTGCTCATATTAAATTGTTCTGCTATGTTTTGTGACAACTCTTCTTTTAAATTCTTGTCCAGTTGTTCTGTAATATTTTGGAACCTAAGTATTAGTCCCGATTTCTCTGTTTCTAGAAGTATTAGCAACTCTTCAATTTTGTCTGTTTTTATTTTTATCTCTTGAACCTCCTGATCCAACCTATCCACCTTTTCCTCAAGTTTGTTTGTAGTGTTCACTATTTTTGCAATTTCTAATTTAATCTCTTCAGTGTCTAGTTTTAACTGCTTAGAAATCTCATCAATTTTAGTTTGCATAGGTTCAAGGTCTTTTTTAATTAAATCCATTGTTTGCTGTGAAGCTTGTGAACTACAGCTTTGTATCATAGCCTGTACTTCTGCTGGTGACATTTGTATTGTGTTTGGTTTTAACTGTGTTACCCCCCCCACCCACCATGGCTTGGAGATGCCGTAGGAGTTTTCTTAGTTGTGCCTGAGCCTGATGCCATTTTTAATAACAGTATTTAAACTCTCTGTATATACCTTAGATAATCTGTATATATAATTTCAATTCAACTCTTATTGTTATTTGCACGTATAGACAGTTCCCAGTCTAACTCTTTTTATTTAACAGAAGGCAGCAATAGAACTTTTATATGGTTCAGTAGCAGGACTTAAAATAAATTTAGAGAAAACTAAAATTATGACAAAAAACTACTCACAAGATTTGAATATTAAGATACAGACACATTCAGGTATTGAGGTGGTCAATAAGATCAAATATTTAGGTGTTATACTTTCAAATAAAAATAATATGTTATTTGAATATAATTATAAAAAACTGTTAGATAATATTAAAAAAGATCTTCAGAAATGGCATGATTTTCAACTGTCTTTTATGGGTGGAAGGAGCTGCGGTGGCTCAAGTGGTTAAGACGCTGAACTGCAGGCTGTGGAAGGTCAGTAGTTCAGCAGTTCGAGACCCGGGCGCCGCATGACGGGGTGAGCTCCTGTCTCTAGTTCCAGCTCCTGCCAACCTAGCAGTTCGAAAACAAGAAATTGTAAGTAGATAAATAGGTACCACTTCGGTGGGAAGGTAACAGTGTTCCGTGCACCTTGGTGTTTAGTCATGCTGGCCACATGACCATAGAAACGTCTTCGGACAGCGCTGGCTCTTCGGCTTTGAAACGGAGATGAGCACCGCAACCCTAGAGTCGGATTCGACTGGCTTTCGAGCAAGGGAACCTTTACCTTTACCTTTATGGGTAGAATTGCTACTGTTAAGATGAATATTCTCCCACATTTCTTATTTCTGGCACAAAACTTATTAATATTAAAAAATAATAACTTATTCCAAGAATTGGATAAATATATACAAAAATTTATATGGCATGGTAAAAGAGCACATATTAGATGGAAACTTCTTCAAGATAAAAAAGAAAGAGGTGGTTTTGGTATACCAAACTGGTTACTTTACTACCAAGCCTCAGCTATGGGGTGGATTAGAGATTGGATAATGTTAGAAGATAAAAGACTGCTATATTTAGAGGGCCATGACTTATATATGGGCTGGCATGCCTATGTATGGTAGGGCAAAGATAAAATTCACTCAAACTTTCATAATCATGTAATTAGAGGGGCTCTAATAAAAATATGGAGGAAAATAAAAGAACGTCACTATTCTAAAATACAAGGATGGGTTTCACCTCTTGAGGCTTTTATAAAGCCTACTTTGATGTTGGAAAATAAAAAAGTTACTTATGAAACCTTATTAAACAAGTCTAATGAGTTAAAACCACTTGAGACTCTCCGTGAAATGAATATAGAACTTACATGGTGGGAGAACTTGCAGTTACAATCTAGGTTCGCTAAAGATAAAATAATAAAGTTTTATAATGGGAAAACAGATCTTGATAAAATTTGGTTGTCAACCTCTGACAAATTGATCCAAAAGTTGTATACATTTTTGTTATATGATGTCATGCAGGAGGAATTAATCAAGCCATCAATGATAACATGGATGCAGGACATAGAAAATAGCCTTGATATAGATGACTGGTCAAAAATATGGAAGGCTGTCAAACTTTTAAGATCAATACCCTACAAAGAAAATATACTAAAAATGTTCTATAGGTGGCACTGGTCACCAGATAAAATGGCTAAATGCTATAAAGAAGTGTCAGGGAAATGTTGGAGGTGTAAAAATAATGTGGGTACCTTCTTTCATATGTGGTGGAGGTGTGAAAAGATTCATAAATTTTGGAAGGGCATTAAGCAGTTAATAACAGAGATTATGGGCATTGAATTACAGTTAGTACCAGAAATCTATTTACTTAATATAATACCAAATGGATACAGGCATGATGAAATATGTATTCTGTCATATATCCTTACTGCAGCCAGGATGCTGATTGTTAAATGTTGGAAATCTGAAAACCTACCTGCTAGAGAGGAGTTGATTATAAAAATCTGTGATGTGGTAGAAATGGACAAGTTGAATATGATTCTTTCAGGTAAAGAGGATAAGGCTTTTCAAAAGAGATGGTTTAGAGTTAATAAATGGTTAGGGAAAAATACGTAACTCCATAATTATATTATATATACAAAACACAGTGGGTTTTTATTTATTTCTTCTTTGTTTTGTGTATGTGAGTGTTTGTAATGAAAATTATAACTATTGTTATACTTTTTTGTAGAGGAAATCATATTGTGATTCTTTTTGTAATGTAAAATCATAAATAAACTTGATAAAAAAAAAAAGATTTCACTAGCCCGGAAGGTCAGGGAGGCAAGTAGTAGGTCTCACAGCTACCAGGGTCCTGAACTTCCTCCCAGGTGAGTCGATTGAAGTGGTCCAATAATGAACCAGAAGACAGATAAGGGGCTTCCAGTTCCTTTACTGTCTCAATTGTGGCCGGGAGGTCCTGGAGGAGTGCCATGATCTTATCTGCAAAATAACTCGCAAATGCCTCACAGCCGATAGCCAATTCCCTACTATTTGGTCTGCCCTGAGGCAGAGTTATAATGGACTGAATAACTCTAAATAATTGGGCTGGGCGCGAGCCCGCAGATGCAATGGAGGCTGCATAGAAATTCTTCTTAGCAGCCTTCACTGCCATCTCATGGGCTTTCATAAGCATCCTATAAGATGTTCATGAAACTTTGTCACGAGCACACAGCCACCTTCACTCTAGCCGTCTTAGCTCCCACTTCATCCTATGCAACTCCGTGGTGTACCATGGTGCTGCTTTGGTGCGGGGGTGCAGAGGGTGCTGGGGGGGCAATCTCACTGATGGCTTCAGAGAGCTGGTTATCCCAGTCCTCCACTATCTCATCCCATGAGACGCCAGGGGGCCTTGGATCCTGCAGAGCCTCCTGAAGCTGATTAGGGTCCATTTGACTCCACGGGTGAGCATAAATGCACTCACTGCCCACATGGTATGCTCAGCCGGGCCTTCAAGGCGAAGTGGTCAGACCATGGGACTACATCTGTAGTCATCAAATCCACATGTATCCCCATCCCAAAAATCAAATCCAGTGTGTGGCCTTCTTGGTGCATGGGAGTTGAAATAAACTGGAAGAATTCCAGTGCCTCCGTGGATGACACTAGATCCCTGGCCTGGACAGACACTGCATCATTGGCATGGACATTGAAATCACCCAGGATCAGAAGCCTGGGATATTCCAATGTCCAGCCTAATACAGCAGCTAACTGGTTGGACAGGGTATCTGCTGGTGCGTTAGGCAGTCGGTACACCAGCCAGATAGCCAAACTCTTTTTGGCATCACACGCTAGATCTACATATTCATTACTGGAGATTGTTGGGGCGGGGAGCAACCTGAAGGAACAAAATTCACGGATAAGCAAAGGCACCCCCCCCCCATAAGTCTGCAGCTGGTGAAAGACCGAGAACCCAGGTGGAGTAAGCTGGTTCAAGGCGACAGTTGCGCCATCTCTTACCCAGGTCTCGGTATAACAAGCCAGGTCTACCCGTGATTCCATGAGATAATCACGGAGCACATCAGTCTTATTATTGATAGACCTGGCATTGAATTACACCAGTGTCGGAGAAAGGTATGTTTTCCTAGCCCCACAACCAGCATCCCTTGGGATGGGACATAGATGGGAAGAAGGCCAAGCATTTCCATATCTCTGATTTCTTCCATTCCAGTTAAAGGAAGAACACCTACGCCCACCGCTATATCTCCCCCGTCCCATAATCACTGGTATCCCTGACCCTTGCATGGCCCCCCCTTCATTGGTGCTGTCAACCCCAACACTCTCCAACAATCAGCAAAGGCTATAGCTACAAGTGCATAAAGGAGGCAGTGGTCCGTCCTCTCCTAAAAGAAACCATTCCTGGATCCGGCCGAATTAGCTAATTATTGGCCAGTATCCAACTTGCCCTACTTGGGCAAACTGATCAAGAGGGCAGTGATGATTCAGTTTCAGGGCTTTTTGGATGACACTTCTGTATTAGATCCCTTCTGGTCCAGTTTCTGACCAGGCCACGGGACAGACAGTCCTGGTCACCCTCTGGAGGCATCTGGATCGAGGCGGTATGGCACTCTTGTTGTTAGTCCCGTCAGTGGCATTTGACATGGTCGACCATCCACTACTGATCCACCGCCTTGCCGATGCTGGGATTCAGGGGTTTGCCTTGCAATGGCTCTCCTCGTTCCTTCAGGGTTGGGGATAAAGGGTAGCAGTGGGGGAGCAGCTATCCGGAAGACACCCATTAATTTGTGGAGTGCCCCAAGGAGTGGTGCTTTCTCCAATCCTATTTAACATCTGTATGCGTCCCCTTGCCCAGATTGCCCAGAGGCATGGACTGGGTTGTCACCAATATGCAGATGACACCCAGCTCTATCTGTTGCTGGACGGCCAGTCAGACGCTAGTCCAGGAGATCTGGACCTGGCGTTGAAAGCTGTGGCTGGTTGGCTTAGACTGAGCCAACTGAAATTGAATCCGACAAAGATGGAGGTCCTATGCCTGAGTCGGAGCGGACCAAGGTTAGGGATCCCTCTCCTGACCTTCGATGTGGCACCATTGGTGCCAGTGCCAGAGGTTAGGAGCTTGGGAGTGCTCCTGGATGCCTCCTTAATGATTAATTTCCAGGTTGTAGCTACTGCGAAGTCTGCCTTTTACCATCTATGGCTGATTAAGCAGTCGGTTCCCTTCCTTGAAAGCAATGACCTGGCAACAATGATCCATGCAGTGGTCACCACGAGATTGGATCACTGCAATGCTCGCTACATGGGGCTGCCCTTGTCCCAAATCCGGAAGCTGCAGCTGGTGCAGAATGCAGTGCGAGGCTGTTGTTGTGTCTTCCTGTGCAGGAACACATCCAGCCCACCCTAAAAGAGCTGCACTGGCTTCCTATAGCATACCGGGATTTAAGGTGCTGGTTTTTACCTTTAAAGCCCTATATGGTCAAGGACCTACTTACCTAAGGGACCACCTTTCCCCACATGTTCTCCAGAGAGCATTAAGATCAGGGTCCCAAAACCGTCTGGCCCTCCCAGGGCCTAAAGAAGCCAGTCTAGCAGTGATGAAGGCCAGGGCCTTTTCTGTGGTGGCACCTTACTGGTGGAATGAGCTCCCAGATGACATCAGGGCCCTGTGGGACCTTTTACAGTTCTGCAGGGCCTGTAAAATGGAGCTATTCCACCAGGCCTTTGATTAGGGGCCGCCTCTTAACATCGAGGCCCTGGGCCTCCAACATCAGCACCAACTTAATATCTTATAGTCTGGCAAGAACTCAGACTGTGGTGGTAATTTGACTAGTTGCTGAGATAACGCCGCCACCATGTATTAGTATTATGTTTGCTAGCATTCGTTTGCACATGTTTGAGTTTTAATTACTATTTTAATGTATCTCACTGTTTTACTATATTTATACTTATATATATGCTGTAAGCCACCCTGAGCCTGCCTGGCAGGGAGGGTGGGATACAAATCAAATAAATATTTAGTGGGCGTGGTGGCTGAGCTTCCAGCTGGCTGCATCCCTCTCACACTCCTACTATTCCCACTGAGGATTATCAAATTGCTCTCAAAAACCAAAACTAATTCAGAAACAAACTTCAGTGTCAGGTATGGGAAGGATGAGGGGGAAGAAGGGGGCCAAAAAAACACCCCTGCAGACCCCCAAGGAAAACTAATACGAACTCAGAAGATTTAGAGATGCTTGTGCTGGAGGAATTGGCAGAGGGACCCAGCAACCTTGACCTAAGTTATCAGAATTCAATTCTGCATGCTTTGACGGAGATAAAAGATGAACTTAAAAAAGAACTAAAGACTTTGAGTGGGGATGTCGGACAATTAAAAAAAGGAATCTGGCCATCTTAAACTAACAATAGAGCTGATAAACAAGAAACTTGATGAACTTACCTCAGCAATGAGAACAACGGGGAACAAAACAGAAGTAGCTCACCAAATTGCAAAGCAAATGGTGGATGAAATGAAGGAGGTAAAGGACTTCAAGGCTTGGGCAAAAAATAAAATCATACTCCAAGAGATCAAACTAAGAGAAAGGAAGGTCAAACTTCATGGGGTCTCAGTAAATTTTGCTAAGAGAAGAAGAAGAAGTGATTGGATTTATACCCCACCCTTCACTACCCAAAGGTGTCTCAGAGCAGCTTACGAACTCCTTTCCCTTCCCCTAAAATAGAAGATCTTACTGTATCTTTAAATAAATGGCTGTGGCAGATATTTGACTCAGCAGAGGAACCGAAAGAAGCAGAGACCCCTGAAAGGATTAATATCTCCACCTTTCGTTTAAATGTACCGAAAACAGCTCCGGAGGGTGCTACACCTGACATTTTAATTGAATTTATGGAGGTACGGACCGAAAATAAACTCTTTAAAATTGTGAGAGAAAAAGAGGGCCTGTGCCTTGAAGACATGATTGTTTTTCTATTAGCTGACATTCTAGCTGAGACACTTCTCACAAGAAGAAAGCTCCAAGACACAGCAACAAAACTGAGACAGCATGGAATTAAATACAGGTGGCTTGTATTAGGCCACCTAGTGGTCAATATTAATGGAAAGACATTTACAGCACACAGCCAGCATTCTGGAAAGGAACTAATTGAAGCAGTGACTGAACAATCAGACAGAGGTGTTTGAAAGTAGATAGTTTGTTTATGTTATTAGTATAATAGACATTGTTGAGAGCAATTAAATGAAAATGAAGGGAATTTAGAATTATATTTAAAGTGGCAATGGTAATAAAATGGTAATTAACATAAAAGCACATCTGTTAAAATTAGAGGGCATGGCAAGGAGGTGGAGGGTGTGCTTCCCTCAAGACCTCTGGTAGTAAGGAGGAGGGTTTCCTTCTGGCTGAAGGGGTTTTCTCTTCAGCCCCTGGTATCAGAGGCAACCTCGTCCAGCTTTCTTTTCAGGTATAGAAGAATATAGAAATATAGAGATGAGCGTATAAAACAGAAACTAGAAGATTGGATGGGTAATAACTTAGTTGAAAATTAAAGGAAGATATATTAATGGTTAGAACGTGATTTAGAGGGAGTCATATGGTGGTTTTATATGCAGGTAGGATAGGGGAATAAGAAAAAGAAGAGGATACAATCTGGATTTGAATTAAGTTTAATTTGTCGGTTATAGAGATGAAATGTAACCTCATGTTGTGTTTAGATTATGCAATGGAGTATAAATACATATTGTTTGAAATAGTTCTATGAAATATCTACTCTGTAAATTAAAAATATGATTCTAAAAAATCTGGCTCATTGCTGACCCTTCGCCTAAACTAAGTACCCCATATTGTCTTCTCCAGCTAATTAAACTGCTATCTAATTTACCCACCCTGTTGCAGCTAAACCAATTGGGTTGACTAATTAAACAACTAAAATCAGCCTAATCAACTCCAGTATAATTAACCAATTTGATTAAGAAAATCAAAAATAAGTTAATCAGTGGGGGGGAAATTTAGGTTGGGGAAAATTATATAAATCAGTCAGTCAAATTATCCTCTCTCTAACCACCTCACCCCCACCACATTAACATTATAAAAGTATCAAATAATTGATTACTTAATACAATATAAAATCAATTTAATGAATTTAAATATAACCAAGTCATCAATTAATCAAACTAATCATTAACTGCAAAGGGCAAGATATAAAACTGGCCTAAAGCCTAGCTATTTAGCAAATTCTATATGGGTCTCTAAGGGTTCTGTATGCCTATTGTCTCCTGTCATTCTGGAGGGAGGGGGTGAGTTTGTGAGTGTGTGGGTGTGAGGACTGTAATGGTGATAAGCGGGGCATTCCTTCCCTGGGAAGAATTTGTGCTTGACCTTGGAAGCCAGGCACTGTTAGATACTAAGCTTGTAGGTGATGGGGGAGGGCTAACGGTGCATAGCAGATTTTGGTGGGCTGGTTGTGTTTGTGTGATTGGAGTACTCATATTGGGGGGCTGTTTGCACTCTGTATAATATCAGAACTGGCATCAAAAAGGGTCAGTTCTGACACAGATAGTCTTAGCTTGACACATTCTCATCTCTCAATAAACAAATCACTGCCAAGAGAGTGCTGTTGGGAGTAAGTTTGTTCACGAGTCTGGCAAAGTGTCAGAACTCTTTGTCACCTTGACACATCGCATCACTACCATGATGAGTGAAGTTGGTGAGGACACTGGGACTGAGACCCAAACCGAGGGACCAGTCTTCAAAACCTACTGTGGAAAAAAAGCCCCAGGACTGGGGGATGAGACCAAAGGATCCGCAGCTAGAGCACATGAGATGGGATGCTCCCGACTGATTGATGACCCCCCTCCAAGAGCCTGGTGAAGAAGGCAGGAGGCTGAGTGGCGATGGACCTCAGGGTTGTTCGGCAATGACCTTGAGCACCTGAGGGGTGGTTGAGCTGTTCTGAGAAGAATTTATTTATTTTTTTATTTATTTAACCTTCGATTTCCTATACCGCCTTAACCCTCTTGGGGGTCTCTGGGTGGTTTACATGGGGTGCTAAGCACATTTTCACCTAACTTGGGCCACATTGTACTAGGGATGGGGCTGCCTACTGGCACTCAGGTGGAGGCTGATGTTCTTTCGGCTCGGCTCTCTCCCCGGCAATCTATCGGCTAGCTGTTCCTCCTGGTGCTCAGGGGGGGCAGCACACGATACATCCTCCTCTGGGCTCGGCTATGTCCTTCAGGCTCCGCCGCGCCCGCAGATGATGTCATTGCGCGCCTCTACCCCTGCCGACGACAGCTGCCCGATGTTGCTACTGGCCACCAAGGATCGCTCCTCTGGCCCTGCTGCTTGCTGTCACCGTGATGCCACACCATGTCGCCTCCACCGCCAGTCCTCTGCTGCAGCCGAGGTTCGCCGCCACCGCTGTTTCCACACACCTCACCGTCTTCACACACCTCACTGGAGGGGGGGTGCCCCCTACCCTTCTAAGTGTAGGTACCCATTTGTCTACTCGCATTTATAATTACATTTCTGCTTTCGAGCCGCTGGGTGGGTGGGAGCTGGGACTAGGGTCGAGAGCTCACCTCAACCGTGGTGGATGGGTCTCGAACAGCCATAGTGGCTGCACGAGTGATGTTAATGCAGGCGTCTTACCGCCTGCACCACCGTTCCCTTCTGACATTGAGCTGGTTCTCCAGGAGCTGATGTGCGAGATGGCTGAATTACGGTGGATCACCCAGGCAGCCCTAGAGGACCTTCCAGATGCCATCCAGTTGCTCCTGCAACAGGAGCTGCAAGGGGAGGGTTTGGGAGGTGCACCAACCCAGCCACCCAAAGCGGGCCCAGTGGGTCCACCCATGGGCCCCCGGTGCTGCAACCGGCACCACAACCCAGGCCAGCACTACTACCCAGGCCACCAGCAGCGCCAACCCAGCCGAGGAACACCCTGGATGCCATGTTTGATAGAATGCTGGGGAAACCAATGTTCTTCATGCTGCAGGTGCGAAAGATCCTAAGGAAATGAGGCCACACCTTCTCATTGGATAAGCAACATGTAGATTACGTGGCATCTCGACTGCAAGAATGGGCAGTGGACTGGTTCATGGGCCTGTACAATGGGGGGGGGGGCTGGAGCTCCAGGATGTGGATGCGTTCATGAGGGCCCTCCACCGACAGTATGAAGACCCACTGAATTGGAGCTGACTAGGACCTACTTTTGAGGCTTGAAGCAAGGCAGCTGCTCCATCCGGGAGTTCTTGGATGAATTTAAGACACACATGACTAAGCTGCAGGGGTGGTCGGAAAGGGTACTCGAGTTCTACTGGGAGGGCCTGAATCATTCCCGGGGTCTGGGAGTGTCCGAGAACAACAAATGTAGTGAGGCCTGTGCCTGAAGTGTGGGGCCCCAGGGCATTGCATGGCCAATTGCCAACAGGAGTGGGGCCCCAGCGAGGCCAGGAAGGAAGACCTCAGAGGGCCGGAGAAGAGGATCAAGCCCCTTGGAAACCATCCCAAACTGTTCAAAGCCCTCCAGTCAGGGAACAGAGAGGAGTTAAAGAGCATCTTATCCAGTGAAGAGGAGCTGCAACAGCCAGTAGGAAAAGGCCAGGACCTGCTGTGAAGGGCGCTAAATGGCAGGTCTGAAATTCTCCCACACCAAAATCGGTGAGATCCTCTTTCCCCCTTTTACATGGCTGTGACTGTGGCCAACCCTTCCTTTTGCACCCTCATCGACTCAGGGTGTACCTGAGACTTGATTAGCTCAGCACTAGTGACGGGCTTAGGGGTTGAATTACGAGAACTGGAGGAGCCCATAGTTTTCTCCCAGGTGGATAGGACACCTGTGAAGGGGGAGCCTTGCGTGCATCACGTGGCCCATCTCCTGGTGGGAGTGGGCTACCATTGGGAATTAAGGTCTTTCAT
The DNA here is from genome assembly GCA_029375565.1 of Gekko gecko. NCBI lineage: Eukaryota > Metazoa > Chordata > Lepidosauria > Squamata > Gekkonidae > Gekko > Gekko gecko. The sequence continues at coordinate 206,279,339 of JAPDNY010000005.1, read as the reverse complement.
TGTAAACCCCTCGGCTAAGTTCCCAATGGTATTGGGAGCCCCTGGCTACAAGCACATGACCCCTTCATCCAGTGGAGTGTGGGGGCCTTGCAATTTCTGGATCCCCAGAGTGTGGGAGGGAGCCACAACCTGTGCTGGAGGGGGCCAGAGAAGAGCTACAGCAAATCCCCTCAGATTATAGAGACTTGGCCAAAGTATTTGAGGAGGTAGAGGGGGATTAATTGCCCCCTCACCAAAATACAGACTGTGCTATTGAAATCTTGCCAGGCCACAAAATGTCCAAGGGGAAACTATATTCCATGAGTCCAGCGAAAAAGAGGAACTGAAGTTTATTTGGCCCGTGGGTTCATTCGGCTGGTGGCTTCACCCTTTGCTGCCCCAGTGCTCTTCCACAAGAAAAAGGGCAGCATGGACTATCGGGGCCTGAATGCCATGTTGATGTCCAACTCATATCCCTCCCCCTTTAATAAAAGACTTACTGGCTGAGGCTGTGCAGGGCCGCAATTTCACTAAATTGGACTTGAGAGATGCTTACGTTCAGGTTTGCATCTGAGAGGGAAATGAACATAAAACTGCTTTCAATACCCCCCTTGGTCAGTTTGAGTACTTGGTTATACCATTTGATTTATACTCCTGATAAGCCGTCTACAAAAACTGGTTGTTTGTGAATCTGCCTAAGTGCGAGTTCCATAAGGAAGAAGTGGACTTCCTGGGGTACCGGATTTCTAGGAAAGGACTGGGTTTGGACCCCCATAAAGTCAAAGATGTGTTGGGGTGGGACGAGGAGACAATTACAAGCTTTCTTAGGTCTGCCAATTTCTACAGTCCTTTCATCCCAAATTTCTCCTAGGTCGACCTACCCTCACTGACTTGTTGAAAACAAAGGGGAAGGGGCCAGAGTACAAAAAGCAGGGCTGTAAACTGCAGAGACCCTTGGAATGCAGAAAGGCTTTTGACTGGCTAAAGTCTCTGTTCACCTCAGAGCCCATTTTAAGTCATCTGCATGAAAATAAGCCCTTTTTGGTACAGGTGGATGCCTCAGATGTGGTGATGGGGGGGTGATCCTGCAAAGGGGGAGGATGGGAAACTGCACCCCCTGGCCTATGTGTTGAAAAAAATTATCAGAGACAGAGGCAGTCTGGGATAAAGAAGCCACTGCCATTAAACTGGCCCTTACCACTTGGAGACATTGGTTAGAGTGGGCGCGGGTACCATTTGAAGTCTGGCCTGACCATAAGAATCTAGAGGCATTGCGCACCCTCCGACACCTCAATGCCAAGCAGTTGGGATGGGTGGAGTTCTTTTCTAAGTTTCAGTTCACACTCAAGCACCTTCTGGGGAACTCCAGTTTCCTTGCTGATGCCCTCTTGCACCTCCCTCAATATGCCAGTCAGAGGGAAGAAGTCATTGACTCTATGTTCACACCCACCCATTTTAGACTCGAAGATGAAATGTGGCCACCTCTATCTCATCAGGTAGCAAGACTTTGACCCCAGACATAATGAATGGGTCTAGAGGGACCACATCAAAGCCTCTAAATTGGTCAAAGCCTTCCACAAAACCCACCCTGCAAACCTGGGGGGTGAGAGACTTTGGAGGGGGACAGAATGTCAAGCTTGGGTCTCGTTTGCCATGGTTCCTGCTGTTCTTTTGCTGTTCTTAGGTTCTGTATGCCTATTGTTTCACTTCATTCTGGTGGGAGGGGGTGAGTGTGTGGGTGTGAGGACTGCTTTGCTAGAAGGCGCGCTAGCTTGTAATGCTGTTAAGTGGGGCCTTCCTTCCCTGGGAAGAATGCATGCTTGACCTTGGAAGCCAGACACTGTTAGATACTAAGCTTGCAGGTGGTGGGGCTGGGCTAACAGTACATAGTAGATTTTGGTGGGCTGGATGTGTTTGTGTGATTGGGCTACTCGTATGGGGGGGCCTGTTTGAACTCTGTGTAATATCAGAACTGGCAGTTCTGACACAGGGCCATTTCTTGTCGCGGGTTCGAACAGCAGAAGTGGTTGGCACCGAGTGGGCCAGAAGAGAGTGCGAGTATCCAAATAAATACTGGAGGCTTCAGCTAGGTGCAAACTATATACATTTATTTACACACCACAGCCACCATTAAACAGAGTGTCAAAGTGCTCTGCTGCAATCATACAAAGGAGGAGGAGAAACTGTACATCACTCACTGTACATTTATACAAACACCAGCCAATCAGGCTTCAGTGCTGAGTCACTGTGATAGCAGTGGCAAGACTGCCCTGAACCAGTTATAGCCAGCTCTAACAGAGATTCCTGGCTGACAGCTACCTGTCACTAGATCAAATACATCTAGCCAGACTTACAAGACATGTGGAGCTCAACACTCCCCCTTAAGTCTGCATCTGGATGTTCAATTTGATCTTCAAATCAGTAAACGTTTTCACATCAAGGCACTTGGTAAACAAGTTAGCTATGTTTGACTTGGAAGCACAATAGGTTAACTTAATTAAACCTCGTTGTAGTACATCTTTAACATTCATGTACCTTATGTTAATGTGCCTGCTTCTTACTCTAATACTTTGTGTATCAGCCAGCTGTTGTGTAGCCACATTGTCACAGAAAACATCAATTGGTAGTACATAGTTTACATTGAAGTCAGCAGTTGTAAAACCCATTCTAACTGCACACAACACTAGAAGTTTGTGCTATGTAAACTTTCACAGAGATGGGTGTATTTGCCAAAACAAAATGATCCACTCTCATGTTGGTTTGCCCTGCTTTTACGAGGGCCACTCTGAAACCAAGCCTCCTTTTCAACTGTAGGCATTTGCAATACTTCATGGTAGGTTTGAGGCTCCTTAATGAAAACATGATTGACATCATAGCCATATCTTACAGGAGGTATGCCCTTAGTACTGCGCATAGAAACCCTTGGTAGTACTTTCTCATTTTGCACACCATCAGACTGCACATTTACAGGTTGTTGCTCTTGTTTGATCACAGGCTCATTACTGACACCCTCAGTGATATCAGAGCTAGGTAAAGCAACCATTTGTGGTACTTCGTTTGCATGAATCTTTCCCCAGTTTTCATGCTCACAAAAAGAGGCAGTCCTGCTGAAACTCACTTTGTTGAACTGATCAGCAAATCTGTAGGTCTTCATGCCAGACTGATACCCAAGGAAGACCAATTTCCTGGCTTTGGCTCCCCCTTTCCTCCTGCGCTCAAGAGGTATGTTTACCCATGCTTTGGAGCCAAAAACCCTTAGGTAATCCAGATTTGGTAAACGATTGTACAGTAACCTGTATGGTATATCCTCTACAGAGCGTGAATAAATCCGGTTGCTTACATAATTGGCATTTTTCATTGCCTCAGCCCAAAACGCAATACCCAGGCCAGAATCCTTCAACATTGCATACATCATGTTCTGAAGAACCCCACCTTTGCGCTCGGCTACACCATTTTCTGCTGGAGTACAAACATTGGCAACCCTATGTTTTATTCCCTTTTGTTGTAGGAAGTGCTCAAAGGCATTGGAGATAAATTCCCCTCCCATGTCAGTTTGGATGGCTAGCACATTGCCAAACTGGTTCTTTACTCTTTTATACCAATATTTAAAGGTTGAGAAGACATCAGACTTACACTTCATCACATACACCCAGCAAACGCTTGACCAATCATCAGTAATAATGAGAACATACTTGTTACCCGAATGGCTTTTTGGAAAAGGACCAACCACATCCATATGAACCAAAGCCAAAGGCTTTTGAGACTCTCTTAAGCTCTGTTTTGCGACTGGAAATGCTTTAGAATTTGCCATCTTACATATTTCACAGTCTAGGTAGTTTTTACACTCTTTTACACCCTCTTGGCCTGTCAGGGCCAGAGTCTTTTGAATAGTTTTGTAACTCACATGACCTAGACGACGGTGTAACAAATGTTGACAGTTATTGTGGGGGTTAACATTGGTAACAGCTTGTACATTTTTTTAGTGTTGTTCAGCACATAAACATTATTTTGCAACCTGCCTATTGCACACACTTTACCTGCTTTCATAATTTTGCACTCTTTGTTAGCAAATACCACTTGGAACCCTGCAGTGTCCAAGCTCATAATGCTTAACAAATTATTTTGTAGGCCAGGTACACAAATCACCCCCTTTAAAGTATGGTTTAAGTTGGGGAAAAACACATCCCCCTCAGCTGTAACCTGGGAAGGTGTCCCATCTGCAAGACTTACGTGTGTTAAGGGAGAGGTCCTAGTATTGTGTAGAAGCCCCTCATCACTGCAATACGTTTGGGATGCACCTGAATCGAGTAGCCAGGATGAAGCCACAAAATTGTCCACAGGGCCCACCATAGCTACAGAATGCTGAGACTCAGGCTGTTTTCTTTCCTTGCTTCCGCCTCTCAGGACAGAAATGGACCACGTGGTTTGTAGAACCACAGAAAAAACATTTGTTCTTGCTGCCTCTGGAAGTATCTTTGGACTGTTTCTGGAGGGTGGCAACAGCAACAGAACAGGTGCTTTCTGCTATCTCCTCTGCAGATTGCCTGGAACTGTGCCCAGTCACCTTGGCCGACTGCCCAGACTCCCTGGCATCCTGCCTAGATTCAACAAGGCATTCCTCGTGTTGCAGCACCTTTCCAGTTACGAACTGTACTGTTAAAACTTTTTCATCCACTGTCTCGAATGCAGGCACAATTGTGTCGAATGTTTGTGATAACAATGATAAGATTATGAATGTTTTATCAATTTCCTCAAAAACTTTGCCACGCTCCTGAAGCTGACGAAAATAATCCATCAAGACCTTGAGATGGTCTTTCACAGGCTCCTGGGGTGCTTGCAGTTTTCTATACAAACGCCGGGTTAATGAGATAAGAGACCCGACATTAGCCTGCTGATAAACGTCTTTAAGTGAAGACCAAGCCTGTTCAGCATTTTCAGCTTGAGCAACATAAACAAGCTGATCGTCACTGACACTCAGGACAATCAGTGCTAGGGCTTTTTCATCATTTTCCTCATCAAGCAGTGTTGGGTTGTCAGGTAGTCCTGCCATGATGGATGGAGGGGAGGGGAGGATGGCTATGGGCGCCATGGTGGCGTGACGGGCGGGAGGTTGGGATCGTAGGGGTGTTGATTTATGCCTGGTGTCTGAGAGTGGAATGTGGCTCTGGCAACCCCTATCTTTGGTAGACACATTCTGACCTTGGAGAGTCAAGCTGCGAGCTTTCTTATCGCTTTCAAAGCTGCAGCTTTGCTGAGATTAATGGGGGCGGTGGGAACTTCATTAGCGTAGTAACTTTCGATTCCCATTCGCATGTTATTCCCTGATTGGTAGAAGGGGGGGTCCCCATTCACCCCCTTCCCTGTATAACTGCCTGCTTTGTGTAACCAAGTTATTCTGAACAATGTATCTGCTCCAGTAACCTTTCCATTGCAGCTTTATAATAAACGCTATTCTTGTTTGAACCGCAAGGCATGGTGTTTGGCTGACTAGGTTAGGGCTTCTGACAGTTTGTTCAGAATCATCATCAACTTTCGGGACTGGTCAGAAACCCGCGACTCCAAAATGAGCAGCGGTGAAGAAGACACTCTCCCGATTGAAGAAGAAAAGAAAAAGGAGAAGAAACCTCCCGGGAAGGATGTACCCAGAGAGACCCCTGACACGTATGTGCCGGGACAATGGGGTCCGGAGTACGACTTCGGAGGGCCCTACGGGGATCCATATGGGGCAGCCTATGGGGGGGTTACCACCCGAGTCGGACGTAGACGAGACTGGGTGAAACCCCTGGCTGAAACCCACGAAACGTGGTTTGGAACCCCGCAGGCATCGGTGGGGGGAAGCCACCCCGAAAGATCGGTCCGCAGGCTGATCACGGCTGGGCCCTGGAAGATACCGGCCGAGACTCTGAGAGCCTGGAAGGTGCCGTGGTGAGGCGGAGGTGGAGTGGGGAACCGAGCCAAGACCGCCTGATGCGCTTCCTAGATGAATCCCTCGCCCGCATCCCACAGATGATCGCTGATGCCTCCCTGCTCTCTCCCCAGCCCTCCCTGGCTCACTCTCCGAGGCAGGCAAGCCAGGAGAGGGCGGGGGGTCTGCAGGAGCTTGTATTCTATGGCCCAATAGAATATAATGGAAACAGCGTGACTCTAGAGAGAAGGGGTTTAAACTTTAAATCCCTTCTCTCTTTGCTTCCCCCCCCCCGCATTGGCAGGCCGACTGGGCAAAGAAGGGGAAGCTTTTGAAGATGCTTCCCCCTTTTTTTACTTCCCCTTCTGAGATCACTTCCAGTGATGTCAGGGGGCGTGGTATATGTTAATGAGCTATTATGCTAATAGCCGATTAGATATGCTAATAAGCTCCTGCAGCTCTTTTTCTACAAAATGACCCCTGTGCACACTGTTTTTGAGGCTACATTGTTATTTTTGAAACAAAATTTTTATTGGGATGCATTCAACATTGTTAAACATCATTACCAATATAATTTAAAAAGATTTTCACCCCATCCCCCCACCCCCCTAATAGGCTTCCAACACTGCTAATAACAAAAAAGAAAAAGTTAAAAGGTAATCAAGTTTAGACTTGTAACAATCGACAAACCAGGTAACCCAATTTCAAATACATAAAAGCCTGACTTTTACAAGCATAATTTCCAATAAAGGTACAGTACAATCAAGTATTCATTTCATTTCTCATTCAGTTTCAATACAAATCAGGATTGTACATTTTCCCTTTCATTCTATATTCAGTTTCCATATACAATTTCAGGCCTTCCCAGTCTTTTAAATATTGTTCTGCCATTTCTCCATTTAGTTTTTTCGTCATTTTGTCCATTTCGGCTAAAAACAGCAGTTTTCTTAACCAGTCATGTATATCTGGCACCTTCTCCGCTTTCCATTGTTGATCAAAGGCCATTCTCACCAATGTAATCATATACCATAATAGTGTCCTTTTTTCTTGTGGAATTTTTTCCATTGTCAAACCTAAGAGAAGAAGTTCCGGACTTTTCCTAATAGGAATTTTTAATATTTTCTGCATCTCACATTTGACTAGTATACATTTGCTTTATCGCATGACCACCACATATGGTAAAAAGAACCCTCTATTTTTTTACATTTCCAACACATTACTCAAGTTCTTATCCATACTAATGTTAGCAATCTTTTTTGGTGTCATATACCACCTGTACATCATCTTATAACAATTTTCTTTTACATTGACACAGGTTGACATTTTAAAAGCTTTTTTCCACAAAAATTCCCATGTTTCCATAGAAATTTCTTTGTTCATATTTATGGCCCATTTTATCATTTGCTCTTTAACAGTTTCATCCAAAGTATAAACAGTCAACAAAGTTTTATACATCTTTGATATCATTTTTCGCTCTTTTTTCAACCATATATCTTCAATCTCATCGTTCTTAGCTCTAAAACCAACCTCTTTACAGTCTTTTTTGTAAATATCCCGTATTTGACAATATTGTAACCATCCATACTCAAATTCTAATTCATTATTTGGTTTTAAAACATATTTTTTCCCTTCCTTTTGAAGCAACTCTTGGTATTTCAACCAATCATTACCTTTATATTCTGAAAAGGGATGAATAACTGCAGCAGGAACAATCCACAAAGGCCTCTCATTGGGAACTGTGTTCTTGTATCTGGTCCATGCATCAAACAGTGTTCTTCTTACATAATGATGCTTAAACATTGAGTCTACTTTATTTTTCCCATACCAAAGATAGGCATGCCAGCCAAATCTGCAATTGTGACCCTCAAGGGCCAAAAGTTTTCTATTTTCCAAATTAACCCAGTCAGTTAACCAAGACATACATACAGCTTCATGATACAAACGCAAATTCGGGACTTGGAAGCCACCTCTGTCTTTAATATCATACATTATTTTCATTTTAATTATTGGCTTCTTTCCTGCCCAGATAAATTTAAAAATTTCTCTTTGCCATTTCACCAAGACTTTCACATCTTTTACAATTGGTATTGTCTGAAACAAAAACATCAACCTGGGCAGTACATTCATTTTGACAACAGCAATTCTTCCAAGAAGAGATAATCTAAGTTTTTCCCACTTTTCTAAATCACACTTTATCAAAACCCACAATTTTTCATAATTATTCTTAAACAAGTCAATATTTTTCATTGTAATGTCAACTCCCAGATATTTAACCTTTTTAACCACTTCACATTCTGTCAAATTTTGTAAAATTTGTTGCTTTGTAACATTCATGTTTTTACACAATATTTTTGATTTATTTTTATTTACATTGAACCCTGCGAGGTCACCAAACTCTTTTACTTTTTCAAATACCAAAGGCATGTTATTAACAGGATCTTCAACAATAAACATAATATCATCAGCAAATGCTCTTAATTTGTATGAAAAACCTCTAATACTCAAACCTTTTATATTATCATCATCTCTAATCATTTGCAGCAGAATCTCCAAAATCCAGATGAATAACAATGGCGATAAAGGACAGCCCTGTCTAGTCCCTTTTCTGACCCGGAACGCTTCTGTTGATTCTGCATTTACAATCTCCGTAGCCTTTTGTTCTTTGTATATTGATTTAATCATTCTTGTAAATTCTGCACCCATCTGCAATTTTTCAATCACTTTAAACATAAATTCCCAATTCAAGTTATCAAATGCCTTCTCCGCGTCTAAAAATAAAAAGCCAACCTCTTTTTCCGGGTGCTTGTCATAGTACTCTATTGCGTCTAAAACAACCCTCATGTTGTCCTTTATTTGCCTACCTGGCAAAAACCCAGCCTGATCTTTGGCAATAGTGTCTTTCAAATACCTTTTAAGGCGTTCTGCTAAAATTTTTGCATAAATTTTGTAATCATTGTTCAGAAGTGAAATTGGTCGATAATTTTTAACATTAGTTAAATCTTGAGTTTCTTTCGGTATTAAGGTGATTGCAGCTTCATTCCAGGAATCTGGAATCTTCCCGCTTTGTCTAATTTCATTTAAAAGAATCTCTAGAACCGGTACCAGGTCTTCTTGAAGTTTCTTGTAGAATTTGGCTGAAAAACTGTCTGGTCCTGGAACTTTGGAGATTTTTGCCTCTCCTATTGCTTTGCTGATTTCTTCTTTAGTTATCACAGCGTTTAACATTGCTTTTTTTTCTAAGCTTGGTTGTGTCAAATTTACTTTTGATAAATAGTCTTGAATTTTTTGTTGATCCATTTGTTTTGCTTGAAAAAGAGTAGCATAGTATTTATAAAATTCTCTCCGGATCCCTCCTGGGTCTATGATTTCTCTATTCCCATCTTTCAGTTTAATTATTGTTTTGTTCTCTCTTCTTTTCTTCAATTGCCATGCCAAATATTTCCCAGGTTTATTTGCTCCTTCAAAGGACTTCTGTTGCAATTTTTTCAAATTCCAATATACTTCTTTATTTAACCTCGCATCGTATTGTTCCCTTAGGATCCTCAGCTCTCTCAAAATTTTCTTTTTGCCAGGTCTCTTCTTGAGTTCTACTTCTTTCTTTTGGATATTTTCCATAATTTCTTTATCTATTTTGAATTGTTGTTTTCTTTCATTGTTATTAATTGCAATTAGATGTCCTCTCATCACAGCTTTATATGCCTCCCATACCGTTTGCGTCTGTACATCTTTATTTAAGTTTAGTCGAAAATACGTTTTGGTTTCCGTCCTTATTTTGTCCACAATATTTTGTTTGTCCAGTAAATCCTCATTAAGTCTCCATTGAAATTTCTTTCTTTTAACATATGTTAACCACTTTACTGGGCTGTGGTCAGAAAGAATTCTAGGTAATATTTCAATTTTACGTGTTTGCAAGATCAAGTTCTCGGTCATCCACATCATGTCTATTCTTGAGAAAGACTCATGTCTTCATGAGTAAAAAGAGTAGTCTTTGTCTTTAGGATTTTTAGTTCTCCATGCATCTTCCAGGTGCTCATGTTTTGCGATTTGAAAAAATACTTTCGGAAGTTTACCTATACCTTCATTTCCTTTTTTGGATTTTCTGTCAATAGCATTATTAACAGTACCATTAAAGTCACCCATCAGTATCATTTGCTCATAGGTTAACTGTGTAATTGTTCCCAAATCTTGAAAGAATTTTTCCTTGGCTCCATTCGGGGCATAGAGATTTACAATTAGGGTCTTTTTATTCTGAAGCATAACTTCCACTGCCAAGAATCTTCCTTCTTTGTCTTTAAAAATTTCCTTTGGCTCCAATTCTTTTTTTACATATGTAACAACTCCTTTTTTCTTTTGTGAGGAGAGGGAGTAAAATTCCTCTCCTAATCTACTTTGAATCAGAAATTTAACATCAGTCTTTTTAATATGTGTTTCTTGCAAACAAACAATATCACATTTTTGTTTTTCCAACCATAGCCTAATATTTTTTCTTTTTTTGGGTGAGTTAAGTCCATTAACATTCCAAGAAATAATTTGACTCTCCATGTTGGCTTTGTATTTATTTATCAGAGTCTTTAAAATTGTCTTTAATGAACTTGGTCATTTGCTCTACTGACTTGATGGTGACTCTCTTCTGTTTAAATGTAAAGCTGACACCTTTTGGAATTTCCCATCTGTATCTAATGCCCTCTGTTTTCAGTTTGTCGGTCAAATCTTTAAAAAGTCATCTGTCCTGAAGAATTGTTCTGGGTAGTTCCTTTAGTATCATAATTTTCTTGTTGTCAATTGTAAAATCTTCCTGAAATTGTTGCTTAAACAAGTCTTCTTTCAATCTTTCGGATATAAACTGGACAATCACATCTCTGGGTAATTTTTTCTTTTGTGCAATCGCAGAGTTGACTCTGTATACCAAATCAATATGTGCCGCCACCCTCTCCTCTTCTAGTTTTAAAAAATCTGCAACAGCATCCACCATGACTGAATGGATATTCTCATTTTTATCTTCAGGGATTCCCCTAAATCTCAGATGGTTAAGCATTCCGTTGTACTCCACCATTACATTGGCTTTTGATGCTTCTTTAGCAACTTCAGATACACCAGTTTCCACTCCTTTCACTCTCTCCTCCACCTCGTCTGTTCTTTTATTCAACGTCTGCATTTCCTTTGTAATCCCAGCCAAGTCTTTTTTCAGGTCAGTTACTTCATCAGCCACTTTTCCTAGAGTTTTTTCCATTTTTTGTATAGCATCCATCACCCGTTTTTCCATGGCTTCCATCATGCCCTGTAATTTCTTCTCCTCTTTAGCAGCCATTTTCGGGGAGGACCAAGAGTTCGCCCTCTGTCGTTGCCGAAGATCGTAAGCCGTTGTTTACAATTATCACAAAACTTACATCAAATTAAAGCTCTTCTTGTGCCCAGTTAAACCGCTCTATTTTCACTTTTTTCTGTTAAGTCTTTTGGCTAAAATCCGAATAAATCGTTTCGACCTTCTCAAAATGGCGGGCGCAATTTCTCTATGGTAAATAGCTCTTCCTGTTGTTTACTTCCTGTCCGGCAATCTTAATCATTCCCCTTGACTTCTGGTTTCCTCCCTTCTTCCGGCCTCCTTGGTCGTCTCTAGGAAATGCTACTTGTCTTGTCTGAGGTCACTTCCTGTTCTGGTGATTTCTGTCGCAGCTTGAGTAATTTTCCACACTGATTCTCGCGGGACTTGGTGTTAGTTTCTATTTTAAAGTCAATATCCCGATCACAGGAATGATCAACAAACCGGCTTTTTGGCCTTTTTTTGCTGTTTAACCGCGTTTTCTGGAGTCGGTGTTAGTACACAGAATACAGCACGATCATGCGCTACATCGGATGTTGTTTATTCTCGGGATCAGCGCGCTTCCGGTGAGCAAATTTGAAAAGTTACCTTCAAAGTCCGTGTCTTGTTATAGCAGTGTTTCCTTGGTATCAGTTTCCGTAGAATGTCTTGGAGGTCTGGGTCATGCATTCTTATGTTGAGAATCCAACTCGGTGGGGTCTTTTAGAGAAATTCCGAAGTGCCCTCTTGGGGGGAGGGGATCAAGGCTGGTCGTGGCGCTCTTTAAAGCCCCGCTATCAGCTGATCTCAACTTCCACTCGGGCTAATGCTCATTGCTAGTCACCCCCCTGCCTGGGGAGATCTGCGGCAGGCTGTATAGCCCACCCTGTCGTAAAGACCCTCCGTATGTTCTGGGAGCAGAGTCAGAACACGTCAGGACGCCATGTATCCCAGACCGGAAGCCTTGAGGCTACATTGTTAGACTGGAAATTAGGGCATGAATGTTTCTATGCCGGTAATGAAGCATTGTGTGTGCAGCTGCTTTCTTACCCTGCATGCTTCATGGCTGCTAGGTACATGTTATGGCTGCTGCAAATCCTCACTGTCCCTGTTGTGTTGTGTGTAGGAAAAGAGAGCTGTCAAATACAGCTTTCTGCTTTTGTCCCCCCCCGCCAAAATCTGGTCTACGTGCAAGTGCCCTTAGATGATCACAATTGATGCATGATTTCATCTAATGAGTGTAGCAATCATGGTTTCCCCCCCCCCTTTTTGGACGTGAGGTTGTCTAATAGAATAGTCCAGTTCAATGTTCCCTCTAAGATGTGGAGTCTTGTGAGCAAAAATTCTACTTTGTGAGCTGCTAACATTAAAGTTGTGAGCGAGCGATTTGGCTACTGCATAAATTAGTTTGCTCTGGAGCTATCTTTCCTGAGCCAAGACAAAAATGTGTGAGCCAGAGGCTAAAAAACTGTGAGCTAGCTCATACTAACTCAGCTTAGAGGGAACACTGGTCCATTTTGAAAGGGGTGAGTTTTAATAAATCAGGCCACAGGAAAGTGTGAGTTCCTCCCCACATAAAGTTCCAATCCAGTCTGTAGCTTCCCACAACTGTTCTGTTTTTTTAAAAACCCAAACCAAGAATACATTTGCAGGTTTGAGCACTGTGTACAGTTCAATGCTTAGGTTTGTGGCTGTTGCTACATGGAGGGGTGGGGTGTTATTTGCTGTGGACAAACATGTTTTATCCTCCCTGAATCTTCTGCCAGTTGATTTCACTGGATGTCCCAAATTCTTATATTAGAGTAAGAGAGAAATTTATCTGAGCTGCACAACCACACTTCTTTTATAAACTTCTATCATACCCCCCCTTTAGTTGCACCTTCTTAACCAAACAATTTCAATCTTTTCTCCTGGAATGATGGTCCAAGCCTTTTGTAGCCCAGAGTCTCTGCCTTACTCACAGGTAGCCCTAAATAGCAGGGCAGTTCACCCCAAAGTATATTTGAGCCATAATCTCAGATCCATGGACTCCTGCTTGTCTGGGCAGGTAGTATCACCCGGTAACTGCCCCCTGTATTCACTATCATTTACCTCTGCTTTCTTAATTCTGTATTGCTTACTCTTTTTGAATGCTTAGTATGCTTGTAATTAGGGAAACTCTTCAGATCTGGAGTCTCCCTACTGTACGGGACCTTGGTATACAATTGCTGTGCGATCCCTGTACCTGTCTGTCTCCCTTGCTGCATAGCTAATTTCCCCAAACGAGGCAGGCTATTGGCAGTAACACTTTGACTGCTTTTCTTTTGCAATCATGTGCACACTTAATTGGAAACAAGTGGCATTCAGTAAAATAAGGCTGGCGTCTGAGAAAACCAGCTCAGGGTCTTCCTGAGAAGGATCATTTTTGAAGTGTCCAAAGTACGGCTGCATCATTGTCTTATAGAAGGACATGTTGATTCCTTAGAAGGAAAAAAAGGAGGTAAAATTGGGTGTTCTGTTTCTGCTACAGTTGCAGATTACAGAAGAAAATAATAAATCAATCTGAAATTCATTCTTCCTTCAGTTGTTAGACTGTGAGTTTGTGAGCAGCTCAGGAACTCTACTGCATCACCAGGGGATTTGGCTAGAGAGATGTAAAGATGGATGTCATCCACGTATTGATGACATCCAGTTCCAAAGCTACAAATGATTTCTTCTAAAGGCTTTACATAGAGGTTGAATAACATGAGGGATAAGATTACACTCTGAGAACTCCACAAGATAACTCCTAAACTGATGATAGCAGGTCTCCGAGGGCAACCCTTTGAGTCCCATTCATGAGGAATGATTTAAACCGGTTCAAGACACATCCTGGGGTACTTTTGGATATTCTGTTTATGCAGAATGAATAAATGCAATACGTCACATGTATATTAACTTTAAAAGAAAAACTTTTACTTACTAATGAGGAAGAGTTACTGGGAGATTAAAGAAACAAAGGATAAACATCCTCTCTTAGCTGCTTTAATCTACATCTTGACTCTAGAACTTCTAAAACTGGTGTGAGAAATGGACTAGAGGAGAGGAACAAAGAGCATTAAAACTGAAATCAAGTGCTTACTCACTAGCCCATCCTCAGTCTACTGAGTATGCAGTTGGAGATTCACAATGCTAATTATGCATTTTATCACTTTGCTCTGGTGGGAAATACATGCAGGCTCCACCAGGGGGGCAGAGCATCACGTACAATGGCAGACACATCTTGAGCGAGCTCCCAATCTGACTTTCCTCAAATCGACTATAGGTCACATTATTTCACAGATTCCAGCTGGAAAAGTATGGGAAGATCCTCTAGAGTGAAAGCCACAAAGAACATGGTATTTACAAAAACTGTTAAAACCTGTTTCACAAGAGAAGCCTCGAACAAGAAGACAGACCTCAATACTGCAAGTGAAGACAAAATGGCGTCTGGAAATACAGCGATGGACACAGCCACCACGGACGAGTCAGCACCACGAACAAGGAAAGATCTAAAAGACTTAAAAGAAGATCTTTTGAAATCCTTCACAACCCTGGTAACAGAACTTCTTCAGCCTTTGCAAATGCAGTTAAATGAACTAATAAAGGACATCAACGACACTTCCAAAATTGCTGAAAACAATGTGGAACTCACCTTAACACTCCAGGAAGAGGTAAAGTTGCTTCAGTGTTTGGAAAAACAAACTGCATCCAGGCTTTCTTCATTAGAAAATCACTGGAGGCAATTTAACTTGAAATTTAGAGGGACTGAGGAGGGAGCGGAGGTGGGCAAAGATCTGGCACACTATATCTCCATGTGGCTGGCGTCTGACTTAGAATTAGTGGTGCCCGTTATTACCAAAACTTACCAATTAGGGCCACTTGCCACAGCTCAAAAAGGCCGCCCTAGAGATGTGCTAGCACAATTCTTGTACCCAAGAACTAGAGACTAAATACTCAAGTAGGCATGTATAAGAGTTTTTCTCCCTAGCAAAGAAAACAAAGTGCAAGTCCTTCTAAACCTGTCTGCAGAGTCCCTAGACAAGCACCTTAAGGTGGTTGCATCAAAACTTTTTATGGCTAAAATTCAATTTCGCTGGAGCCCCCACGTCTGATATACAGGTATACCGCAATGGATTACTATATCAGGCATCTGATGGTCTCATTGGGAAGGCACTAATCTCCTCACTGGGACTTCAACTAACGAAAGATGAAGAAAACTCTCTTTTGAACACTTAGGATGGAATCAGTCACCTAGCACTACTTTCTGCAAAGCTCTGGATTTTTTTTTTTTTGATAGTATTACAAATAATTACAGTTTGTTGTTATGGTAATCCAAAGTTATGATATATGACTGCTTTCAAGTCTTACTGTAGGTTCCTTGTGCTGTTAAAAAATATTTTTGCAACCAGATAGAGACCTTTTATTAATACTGTTTCTAGGAATTTATATACAGTTTACAAGTTTCCTTTTCAAATAATATAAAGCAAAATGACAGATTATACTTATACTTTTATTTTTAAAACAAAAAGAGAAAGAAAAAGCCAAATTTGAGTCTAGTTGGTTATATCTATGGTAATATTAATGGGACTATTGAAATAGATATATACTACATATTGGACTAATACATAGGAAAGTTGCTGGCTTATAGTCAAAGTTGCTATTTATATGACTTTAATATGAATTTTATAAATTTCATTGCATTGAACACAAGCTGTTTATTATACTTTCTATAAATTATGACTTGCGTACTAAATTACATGTATGTCTTTGCGTCTTGCTGATTATAAAATATTGCTCAACAAAGATAGCTCTAAAAGGCATTTAAATAATATTACTACCATTTTAAAGTTTCTTTTCTACTTGTTGAGGGTATATTCTTTATCTTATTTCATTCTTGAAAAATTACAAACTACTCTATTGAACTCATTTATATCTCTATGAGCATTGCAAATTCTTAAAATACTGTTCTAATATTAGATATATGTCATTTTGCACTAGTTCTAGATACAAAAGTATGTCTAACATGAATGTGAAATATTGGAATCCTAGCACTACAAGATTATATAGCTTACATATTTTTATGTTATTTCCTGTTACTTGAATTAAACTCAGTACTTTATAGAAAGTACTGATATCACAGATACCACACTGAGGTCTTTTCTCTCTCTCTAGAGGATGACTCTATTATCAATAAACTCCATGTTCAATATAAATTCTTATATTGCAGTACTAAGTTAGGAGAGGGGTTGGGAAGCCAAATACGTTGTTTTCAACTCAAATTTTGACTAAATTCCCCTTAGTTTAAGTTAGGAAACCTCCAGGCAGGGAGACAGTAGTAGTCACCCTTTTTTCTTTTTTAGAAAACCCTGGAAGTTAAACCTGCATTTAGGCATGGTACATAGCGTTTTCTTGTTCATTTTGTTATTAGAATTATAGGATAGGATAGTTATAAGGTAGTGTTGTTCAGGAGTCATTTCCTGCCAGAGTGCCCCGGAGTGGCGCTCCAGCAGTAATGAGCCCAGGCCCCCCCTTCCAGGGGAGAATTAAATGCCTGGCTCCCCAGCCCGATTTTCTCCAGATGCCCTGCAGCCGTGGGACACCCGGAGAAGATCGCACAGGAAAGCCAAGCATGTCTGCCAGGCTCCCCTTCCCGTCTCCAGCCAACCCACCATGGCAGATTGGCTGGAGAGGGGAAGGGGAGCTGGGCAGACACACCCTCCTTCCCTCTGAGCCTCTCCGCTTTTGTGGGAAGGGGTGGGAGCGGGCAGCCTCCTTCCCTCCCAGCAGCCTGGCCTAGCAGCAGCCCTTGAGGATCTGCTGTGGCCAGCGCTGTTGGGGGAGGTGGGCATGTGTGTGCGCGTTCATGCGTGCATGTGTATGCAGAGAGATGGGAGCCAGCAGCCTCCTTCCCTCTCGGCAGCACAGCCTAGCAGCCCTGGAGGGTTTGCTGCAGCCAGTGCTGTTGGCAGAGGTGGGTATGTGCGTGTACGTGCATGCGGAGAGGGGTGGGAGCTGGCAGCCTACTTCCTCAAAACCTGACGGAAAAAAATATTAAATTTTCTATGGGCAGGTAAACAGGCAAGAATCAA
The DNA here is from genome assembly GCA_029375565.1 of Gekko gecko. Classification (NCBI taxonomy): domain Eukaryota; kingdom Metazoa; phylum Chordata; class Lepidosauria; order Squamata; family Gekkonidae; genus Gekko; species Gekko gecko. Next base: position 206,262,067 of record JAPDNY010000005.1, on the reverse strand, counting down.
CTTTTCCACTCTAATAAAGCCAACTAGATTGGGAGGTTTAGGATTTCCTGATCTTGAGAAATATTATATTGCCTCACAATGAAGAAATATACATTATTATGCCTTACCCCTTTGCACTAAATCATGGCTTCAGATGGAAAAGTTGGAACTATATCCACACCACCTCCATGAAATCATGGGGAATTCTTCCCACTATAGTACAGTTCCAAGTCTAGCAAATCCTTATTTAAAACATACTTTGCAATTGTGTCATAGACACAGACACTCCTTAGCTTCAGGACTATCGCCTATTACAGCTCTTTTAGGGCAGCCTTGGTTCTCTCCAGGTACAGAGAAGTTTTTTCTTCCAAATGTGAGAAATAAGGGAATTTTTAGAATTTGTGATTTTCTAATTAATGGAAAAATAGGAACCCAGCAGCAACTTGAAACGGAGTATGATGCAAAACTCCCATGGATGCAATATTTTCAATTGCACCACAAACTGAAAGAACTAAGTAATTCATCAGATTTAAATAGACCACTAATACCTTTTGAACTTTTTTTAAAAAAACAAGTCCCTGGATTACAAGGTCTACTAGCAATAATTTACAGGCTGCTTAATGAAAAGTTACGGTTAAGACAATCCTCTGTCCAAAAGGCATGACATAAAGACTGCAGTATTGAGTTCTCTGAAAAACAATGGTTGAAAATTTGGTTGTCTCGTATGGTTTGTCTTTTTTGAATACGTGTCTTCATGCCAACCCCAACTATATAAGTTGCCCCCAAAATATATAGACTTTGCATTTTATTAATTGACTAATTTGGAATATATTAATGTACAATTGAAATTGGTGAGTTTGATATTATGAGGTTATTATTAACCTTTTTCATTCTATAAAGTTTTTGTTATTATCATGTTTGACTAGATGTTCTTTGACCTACATTGTAAAAGACATTTTGTATATTTTTATATAAATTTACTAGCTCTTGTTGTTAACTACATTGTTGTACACCATAAGTTTTGTATTGCTCATATATAAAAATAAAAAATGTTAATTGCAAAAAAAGCACCTCAACTAGCTAGGACATTCAAAGTGGGCAGCAATGTTGGTTTGAAATAATAGAACAAAGTTAGAGTCCAGTGGCACCTTAAATTCTTTCATGACTTCAGGGAGAGAACTTGCAGATCCCAACAGATACTTACTTCAGTCTTAAGACACCTTAGTAGAATGGTATCGTCTACTGTGTCAAAGGCTGCAGACAGATCCAGGATGCTGTATGTCATCTTGCAGGGGACAGTTTCCAGAGTGTAGTGATGTGTCATTTGGGGAGGTCCAAAGATTATTTTGGGGTGCAGTCTGGCCCCAGTTTCTTCCTGTGTGATTGTCTTGGGGGCACCACACTTTGGAGCAGCTGGCACAAGAACTGTGCTTTGGACCAGGGCATAGCATATGTCTCCTCAAAGGGAAGAGTCCACTGGACATGGGGGTCCAAACCTTATTTTGGGTGCAGAGGGCACTTCCTTATTCAAATCTTCTTTGAAATACAGGCATCTGGGAAGCACTCTGAATAGAAACTCATGGCATCAGAACCAGTGTTTGGACCAGGCATCACTTGCAGGGGACAGTCCCCGGAGTGCGAGGATGTGTCAATTAGGGTGCTCCTGGGGGCAGCGCACTTTAGAGCAGCTGGCGCTTTGGACCAGGACACAGCATATGTTCCCTTGAAGGTGAGAGTCCGCTGAACATGAAGACCTTATTTTGAGGTTCAGCGCTTTCCAACTCTCCTCAATGTTTTTGGATGAATTCATGAATAAGATGCGAATAAGGAATAAATAAAGAACTGGGAATAAGGAACCAACTTCAGCCTCCTCTAACACTATGGGGATGAAGTCCATTGCCCCAGAGAAAAGCACTTTGGTGACATAGGGGATGTGGCTGCTGCAGGAAAGTACAGGTGGAGGGAGCTACTGTGTGGATGCTCTGTAGCTGCTGTGAATACCCCTGCATTCCAAGTGCAGAAAACTGTGTAACTGCAACTTCTGCCATCCAGAATATTTCCAGTGACTGAGGGAGCTCTTTCACTTGCAGCCACAGTCTGTCTTGGCGCATCTCAAATGTCCTGTATTTGTGTGGGTTAGGGCAGAGTGTGTCACTTCCATACTGCTTTTGATACCTGGCCACTATGTCAGCATCAGGAATTGAGAGAAGTCATTAAAGTGATTCAAGCATATCACCATTGTTTGAGAGGGTTGCCAGTTCCTGGAGTCCAAGGGAAAACACAAAATGTCCTCCCTTCACCTACTCCAGTTCTTCAGATGATCTATCTCTTGTTGTGCTTGTATACAAGGCCTCTGGCTGAAATAAGACACTGTTATTGCCGTAGGTTTGCACTTAAAGAAATGCTTTGCTGTCTGACACAGGAACAGGAAGGGTTTTTGTTTAAAATGGGTATTGAATCTTGGAGGATTTGGTGACCTCATTGGGCTAAAAAGAGACTACTGTGCTTTTAAGAACCTAAGAAAAGTACTGAATGAGGGGCCAGCATTCTGTTTTGTAGGATTGTCTGCCAGATATATCTAAAAAGTCTGCAAACAGGGCATGAAACATTTGGCACCCCTTCCCCACCAGCCGGGTAGTGCTTAGAAGTATACTACCTCTGGACACGAAGGTTCTATTTAATCATTATTCTAATAGCCATTAATGGACCTGTCCTCTCTATGAATTTGTATAACTTCCTTTTAAAGCCATGTCAACTAGTGCCGGAGACTTCTGCGTTAATTCTGCATTTGAAGAAATGTGTGCTCTTAAATCTACTGCAAGTTAAGTACATTAGGTGACTGTGAGTTCTAAGATTATGAGACAGGGAGACAACTCTGTGCTCTGTGTTTTACTTGATTCATGCATAACTTTATGAACCTGTAGAATTATGCTTCTTCCATCACACTCTACCACTGGTAATCTTTTCCTAAATGAGACGCCTCAAATGAATTATCCTCCCTTGGTACAAAACATGCTGTAGCCTCTTTACCAACTTGGTTGCCATTTTCTGTACCTTTTCTGGCTCTGTAAATCCCGGATCCTGAATTTCACCCCCAAGTCCTTAAAATGGCATTCAGCAAATGGGAATAAAGCTTAATATGAAGGAGTTGCTTGATGGCCTTCTGGCACAAGGATTTCCTTGAATGTTTGCCTGAGATTTGTGTGTATCTTATTTGATAAAAAGTTGCCTGGTCTGGAGTCCTTTTCTAAAAACACTTGTGGTTTGGATGTCATGCAGTGATTTTGTGTACTTGCTTGATAGTAGTGAATTAAAGGTTAAGAATCACTGGTCTTGAGACATGAATAAGATAAATAATAATGGTCCCAATCAACACTCCCTCTGAACTGTGGAGACTTGTGAGCAAAAATCTTACTTTGTGAGCTACTGGCATTAAAGTTGTGAGCGAGTGATTCGGCTGCTGCATAAATTAGTTTGCTCTAGAGCCATCCTTCCTGAGCTAAGGCAAAAATGCGTGAGCCAGATGCTAAAAAACTGTGAGCTAGCTCACATGAACTCAGCTTAGAGGGAACACTGGTCCCAATACTGGAAACCTCTGCAAAAATTCCATTCCTCTTTTTGCCTGTATAATCAGTTATCAATCCATGAAATGATGTGTCTTCTTAATCCCATGACTGGTAGGGTTTACTCAAGAGCTGTTGATGGTGGACTTTGTCCAAAGCCGTTTGGAAGGCCAAGTATATAATGCCTACCAAATCCAAATATTGTTGACATGCTTCAAGAATTCCAAAAGGCTAGAGAAGCAAAACTTTCCTTTTGCAGAAGCTCTGCTGATGCTTCCTCAGTAAGGCTTCCCTTCTATCCATTTCAAGACTCTTGCTTTCTGCAAAGTTAATGTCTGTTCCAGGTAAACTCACCTGTAACTTCAGGCTCTTTTTCTTCCTCTCTCTTCCCTTGTGCCCCATTTTATGTTGGAAAAATTGGCAAAATACTTATATATTCAGAGCTTGCAATGGATCTTTGCTTCACTGGAGAGGAGGCATTTCTTTCTGCATCAAAATCTTTATTTCTAATGGAAGGGTACACAGGAAAATCTACAAAATAACAAAGACCTAAGGCCAGATCCTGAAGCTGAAGCTCAAATACTTTGGCCACCAAATGAGAAGGGAGCACTCACTGGAGAAGACCCTGATGCTGGGAAAGATTGAAGGTCAAAGAAGAAGGGGACGGCAAAGGATGCGATGGTTAGACAGTGTCATCGATGCAACAAACATGAAATTGAGCAAACTTCAGCGGACAGCGGAAGACAGGAGGGCCTGGCGTAATCTGGTCCATGGGGTCGCGAAGAGTCGGACTCGACTGTGCGACTGAACAACAACAAGGCTACATCTCTACAGCTACAGAACAGACCGACCACACGGTCTCACAATAACAACTACAACAAGAACAGTGGAGATTCTTCTTCTTGACCCCTAGAAGGAAATCACCTGAATACATTAACCAATGATTGTGAGTAAACAGGCTTAGATTTCCCTGGCTCTCCTCCCATTGGCTCTGTGCCAGCTTTCCCTTCCAGGTCAGTCTAAACAATAGCACACTAGGTAAACAGATTAACCCTATAATGACTGAATTAGACCTTGCAACACACACATATTTCCAGTAGGGTAATAAAGGGACAAATGATGTATATTTTTGTTAGATCAGCAGTTCTCACATGTAAATCATTAAGGGGATTTTGGGGCTGGACAAGATCCATGCAGGGAGTATAACTCTTTCTTCCCATGTCTTTTCTGTGATTTTAAATTGCCTATTCTTTGGCGATCTTCAGATTATGACCTATTATTAACTTCATGTATATCAAAGCAAACAGAGCTGGGCAGTTAACTTGCTTTAGGAAAACCACACAAGATTGCATCCCTGTTGCATTACAGCTGCCTTGGTCAGTAGGTGGATGCCATTCAGACCCAGCTACTTGTTCATTTAGTCAGCCAACTGTTACTTTATCCATTTGCTGCTCCTGTTTGTCTTGGCTTTTCCATAGCTTCCTTTTGTTCTGGTGTTTTGTTACAGAATTGGGAGTCTGCAAATGGTCATTTATTTCACTCGCTAATTAAACTGCAATCCGGGGTTTCCTTCCTTAAACACACATGATATCTTGGGCAATCTGTTCACACAGGATAACTTGTTGCTTGGGTGTGCCCATGATGGATCAGATCCATCTCTTGATCTCCCTCCTTTTCAGTGTCCCTCCCAACTACTAAGGGCCTTACAAATTCCAGATACATGTTAGTCCAAAGAAAAATAAAAAAGCTGTGTAATACACTTTATTAAGACCTGCAAAAATAACACAAAACCATGTGCAAATTCTTCAGAATTCTTTATCAGATGGGACTTTTTTTCTTTAAGGAAAAAAAAGTTGAAAAGAAATTTCAGGTCAGGATTTTGAGACTTTTGTAGGCTCCAGAGATACTAGACTTCTAGGGGGGAAAGTGGGACCTGGGCAGCTGCCCATTGTAAACACAAAAATCTAATGGCTGATTAAATGTTGTTATTCTATTGTCTCCTCTTAATCCTGTGAGAGAGCCAAGCAAGGTGTAGTGGCAAGTGTCCTACTTAGGTTCTGCCACGGAGTGTTGCTGGGAGTCCTTGAGCCAATGCCTCTGTCTTTCAGGCTAGCTATCTCACAGGGATTTTTTGTGAGGATGAAGTGAAGTAGGGAAGAGCAATATGAGCTGCTTTGGGTCCTCACTGGGGAGAAAAATGGGGTATAAATATAAATGAGTCCTCCTGGTAAATCTGCATGCCTGCTCTTATGTTGCTTGTGAAGTGTTTGGCTCCTCCGGTTTCCACCTATAGGTTCCTGTTCTTCTGGCTCCAAATTAACAAAGGTTTGTTAATTGGAAGTCGGTCAGCCTCTTGAAAACAACAAACAACTGTGTACAGAGTGTTCATGCCCCCTTGAGGCATGTGTGCTTAGTACAACGTTTAAAAGGACACCAGGAAATAGATATCTACTTCCTTCAATTGAAACCATCTCTGAACAAAATCAGTCTCATCATGATGAATGTATCTGGGTAGGCAGTTGGATCAAGGTGTTATCTGGGCCAAGAAAACTTATCATGAATATTTAATGCACCATGGCTGCTTATTTTTGTAATCCCAGAGCACTGCACCTTCACTTGGGGAAGCAGATCAGAAGTACTGCACAAATCTTTGCATCTTTGAGGCTAGGGATCTGTCCCTGCAAGCCATACCTCATCTTGTTGCTGTTCCAGCTCCCAGAAGAGTTCAGGGCCCTGCGGAGCCTATTACAGTTCTGCAGGTCCTGTAAAACGGAGCTCTTCCGCCAGGCCTTTGGAGCCACCGCCACCTCTTAACAACTTGGAAAAGAAGCCCTCCTGCCGCTGGAACTTATATTAACAGCCTGTGCCAACCATTGGAAAAAACACCAAAAGACAACTATAGAAGACCTGCGAGCCGGCTTGGGAAGTGAGAGTCGATGATAGCCATCACAAACTTTATTACAGCAAATCTAGCACTTACTATGATATCATGGAATTGTAATTTGGTTTTAATAGATTTTTTTGTACTATTTTAAATGTTTTCAACTGATTTTATGTAAGCTGCCCTGAGCCGGCCCTGGTTGGGAGGGCAGGGTATAAATGTGAATGAATGAATGAATGAATGAATGAATGAATGAATGAATGAATCTTGAGCTGTGTGTTGTGTAACAGGAGCTCTTCAGGTTAAAAGAGAGACATCTAAGGTGGTTCATAGAGGTTTATAAAGTTGTTGATTTGTTGGGGAAAATGATAGAAATTTTTCTTCCTTTCCTGTCAAACTAGAACTTGGAGGCATCCAATGAAGTTGATGGGCATGTCTTTACTCAACAAGTAATTAAATTGTGGAATTCACTGCCAGTGAAAGTTGTGCTGGCCATGGCTTTAAAAGAGGGTTAGACAGATTCATGGAAGGGAGATCTGCCGTTGTGACTAAGGGGAACATCCATATTCAAAGACAGCAAACTTACAAATACCAGCACTAGGAAATGACATCAGGGGAAGGCCTTGGCCTCTATGTCCTGTTTGTTGGCCCTCCCAGAACAACTGACTAGCTTCTGTGTGAAATGGGATGCTGAACTAGATGGGCAGCCAAGCTGAGCTAGCAGTTCTTTTTTGATGACTGTTAGCTAGAAGAATTCGTAAGTTGCTTTGAGCTTTTAGGGGAGGAGTTTGAGAAATATAGGTAATAGCTTAGTGAAATCTCCATTGGCAGAGGCAATTTACCTTTGAACATCAGATGCTGGGGACAAACTGGGAGGGTCCTCATGCCATACTTGGCAGCTTTCTGGGATGTTTGATTAGATGGGCTTTTTTGTTCTGTTCTCATAAGGCAGTTATGTAGGAGGCAATAAGGCCAATTTGGGCTGGAGGAATGGAGATGAGATGCTGTCCTTGCTTGGTAATCAAAGCAGCTGTGTGGTGAACTCCTCTTCTCGCTTCTTGCCCTTCTGAGTGGTTTGTGCCCTGCAGACAGGAAATATAAGCCACAGCTACAACTCAGAGTGCTGGTTCTTGCCTTTCAAGCCCTAAACTGCTTGGGGCTGGAGTTCTCTCTTTTATTTTTTAACTGCCCCAAGGGACAGAATTTTATTACATTTTTTACATACCCTGTCCTTATATATATTTGAATTCTGGTTCCACCGCATTCTATGCTTGCCATAATTGATTCAGCTCAAGAACTGGCAGTCAGAAGACACAGGCCAGGGCTGACTGGCTGCTTCGCAAAGTCCCGCCCACGTCAGCCCCCATCAGTGTTTTCAGCTCAGTCTGCTCCAGTCCTCCGACAGGAGAGGACCGTCTGGAGTGTTAACGCAGGGACAGGCCCTCAAGGCTGAGGCAAGTGAGAGAAGCCCTTTTCCACCCCCCCCACACCATCCCCTGGGCCTTCTATGAGGGGACTAGGCCCAGAGAAGCCCTTTTCCGTCCCTCACACTCCATCCCCTGGGCCTTCTATGAGGGGACTAGGCCCAGAGAAGCCCTTTTCCGTCCCCCACACCCCATGCCCTGGGCCTGCTATGAGGGGACTAGGCCCAGAGAAGCCCTTTTCAGTCCCCCACACCCCCTTCCCTGGGCCTTCTATGGGGCACTAGGCCCAGAGAAGCCCTTTTCAGTCCCCCACACCCCCTCCCCTGGGCCTTCTATGAGGGGACTAGGCCCAGAGAAGCCCTTTTCAGTCCCCCACACCCCATTCCCTGGGCCTTCTATGGGGCACTAGGCCCAGAGAAGCCCTTTTCAGTCCCCCACACCCCCTCCCCTGGGCCTTCTATGAGGGGACTAGGCCCAGAAAAGGCCTTTTCCGCCCCCCACACCATCCCCTGAGCCTTCTATGGGGCACTAGGCCCAGAGAAGCCCTTTTACGTCCCCCACACGCCATCCCCTGAGCCTTCTATGGTGCACTAGGCCCAGAGAAGCCCTTTTCCGCCCCCACACCATCCCCTGGGCCTTCTATGAAGGGACTAGGCCCAGAGAAGGCCTTTTCCGCCCCCACACGCCATCCCCTGAGCCTTCTATGGGGCACTAGGCCCAGAGAAGGCCTTTTCCGCCCCCCCCACATGCCATCCCCTGAGCCTTCTATGGGGCACTAGGCCCAGAGAAGGCCTTTTCCGCCTCCCCACATGCCATCCCGTGGGCCTTCTATGGGGCACTAGGCCCAGAGAAGCCCTTTTCCGCCCCTACACGCCATCCCCTGAGCCTTCTATGGGGCACTAGGCCCAGAGAAGGCCTTTTCCGCCCCCACACGCCATCCCCTGAGCCTTCTATGGGGCACTAGGCCCAGAGAAGGCCTTTTCCGCCCCCCCCACATGCCATCCCCTGAGCCTTCTATGGGGCACTAGGCCCAGAGAAGGCCCTTTCCACCCTCCCACATGCCGTCTCCTGAGCCTTCTATGGGGCTCTAGGCCCAGAGAAGCCCCTTTCCGCCCCCACACGCCATCCCCTGAGCCTTCTATGCGGCACTAGGCCCAGAGAGGGCCCTTTCCACCCCCCACGCCATCCCCTGAGCCTTCTGTGGGGCACTAGGCCCAGGGAAGGCCTTTTCCGTCCCCCACACGCCATCCCGTGGGCCTTCTATGGGGCACTAGGCCCAGGGAAGGCCTTTTCCGTCCCCCACACTCCCTTCCTTTCTCCCTTTCCTTTTTTCCTCTCTCCTTTTTTTTCACTCTTCCCCCTCTTCCTTCCTTCCTTCCTTCCTTCCTTCCTTCCTTCCTTCCTTCCTTCCTTCCTTCCTCCAATCCTCTCTCCCTTCCAACTCCCTCTCTTCCTTTCTAGGGCCCGTTGTCTTCCACTACAACGGGCTTTGCTCCCTAGTAACAAAATAATACAATACAGACAAACAACACTCACCACAAAACATAAATGGTAGTAATACATGTTCTTACTTAACATCTAACCTAAGCCTCATAGTAAACATTAAAATTACTAAAAATGAGTATATCTCTTATCCATTCCTTCCCTTCCTCTAGGGTACATATTTATGTTACACCTTATATTTGCCCTCAACAATATCAGCCTATTCCAATTTGTTGTACCAGCTGTAAAACTGTGACCATGTATTCTGGAATGTGGAGTCAGGTAGTCCTTTCATCAATAACATCAGCTTGTCCATTTCTGCTGCTTCTAAAACTTTGTGAACATATTCTTGCTTCATAGGCATCTGCGTGGTTTTCCAATATTTAGCATACAAAATTCTTGCTGCTGCAGTCAGATATACAACAAGATATCTATCATCACTATTAAAATCCTTTGACAAAATACTCAATAATAATACCTCCGGCGTGAATGGTATAACCTTGCCTAGTACCTTTTGGATCACCCTGTGAATCCAAGTCCAATATTTTTTACTTATTTCACACCCCCACCACATATGGTAAAATGATCCCATCTTATTTTCACATTTCCAGCACTTATTTGAGCATTTACTATTACATTTCACCAACCTTTCCGGCATTATAGACCATCTGTAAAACATTTTATACAAATTCTCTTTATACGGTTCAGCCTTTGTAATCTTTACATTTTTCTTCCACAATTGCTCCCATTGCTCTAAATCTATATTATGTCCTACATTTTGAGCCCACTGAATCATATTTCCCTTAACTGTCTCCTCTAACATCATCTCATTGAGCAGTAATGCATAGGCTCTTTTTATAAATTTCTGATCTGGGGCAAGCAACACCTTCTCCATCTCAGTCAAGTTCACGTGAAAGCCAATTTTCTTATCTTTTGAATATCTAGATTCTATTTGAGCTCTTTGCCACCACGATAGATCTTCTAGCAATTTCAGCTCATTCTTGGAGTCTAAAATGTCCAAGTACCTTCTAGGTTTATCTTCATCGTAAACGTTATGTAGTGTGAATGCTTCCAAGGGAGCAATTAGTTTTGAGTTCCTTGTAAAAAACTGCTTATATATACCTTCCCAAACTTTTAACAACGAAGCCCGCAACCAGTGTTGCTTAAAATACTTACGCAATGCGGCCTTTCCATACCATAAAAATGTGTGCCAACCCATCATAAGGCCATGGCCTTCTAGTTTCAGTAGTCTCTTATCCTCTAATACAATCCATTCCCTAATCCATGCTAATACTGCCGCTTTGTAATACAATGTCCAAGTTGACAGTCCGAAGCCACCTTTCGCTTTCAGTTCTTGTAGAGCTTTCTATCGTATTCTAGGTCGTTTTCCTTGCCATACAAATTTTGAAACTACTTGGTCTAAGTCTTTGAAATTTTTTTGATTGTATAGGATAGGAATTGTCTGAAATAAAAATATCCATCTGGGAAGAATATTCATTTTAATCAGCGCAATTCATTCCATTAAAGATATTTGCAGATTTTTCCATCTCTCTAGATCTTGTTTTGTTGCTTTCAGAAGCTCTTTATAGTTATTCTCTTGAAGTGCACTACATCTATTTGTCATTGTAATTCCCAAATATTTTATTTTCTCTTGTATCTGAAAGCCTGAGATTTCTTGCATTTTGGCCTTCTGATCCATTCCCATATTCTTAACCAAAATCTTTGTTTTGTTTACATTTACTCACAAGCCTGCTGCCTGGCCATACTCATAAAGTACCTTCTTCAATTTAACTATTGAAGACAGTGGATTCTCCAGTATAAATACTAAGTCATCTGCAGATGCCAATAGCTTATACTCTTCTCCCATCATCTTAAGACCGATAATCTGATTTTCATTTCTGATTACATCATTTAATATTTCCAAAGCAAAAATAAACAGCAACGGTGAAAGAAGATAACCTTGTCTCGTACCCTTTTGAATCTCAAAGTTTTTCATTCGAATCCCATTAACTGTAACTGAGGAATGTTGTCTAGTATAAATGGCCTGAATCATGTTGATAAAGTCCACTCCCGCCTCTGCCGCTCTCAATGTTTCCATTATAAACGGCCAACTCACATTATCAAAAGCCTTCTCTGCATCTAGAAATATCAAGGCCAGTGGCTTTTCCGGATGTGTTTCATAATTATTACATCTATAATGCATCTTAAGTTATTCTTTATTTGCCTTTTAGGTAAGAAACCCACTTGATCTTTATGAATCATTCTGGATAGTATTATTTTTAGTCTATCCGCTAATATTGAGGCAAAAATCTTATAGTTCACATTTAAATGGCGCTGGAGTTCTTGAAGTTCTACCACCTCTTTTATTGTTCCACCCACCAGTTAATATCTTTTCCCCATGATCTGATCTCTGTGCCCCCACTGGCAGTAGTGAAATGGGTGGCAAGTGGAGATGGGACCTTTTCAGTGATAGCACCTGGCCTTTGGAATGCCTTTGAAACGTGCCAGAGGCCCAGCCCAAATTTTTCTTTTCACCCAGGCTTTTAATGGACAGGTTCCATCTTTGGGGGGCTGTTTTTGTGGTCTGCTTGTAGACTGAGAACTGCTTTGTGGATATCATTTTAGGCTGCTGAATGGCTTGTGTTGTTTTTTACTCGTTCTAATGTAGGTGGTGATTTTATGATTTCATTGTATTTTTACTGTCAGCTGTCTTAAGCAGATCTCTGGAGAGGTGGCATATTTTTCCCTAAGTAAATATAATATAATTTTATCTATTCCTGAGATGTCTGGATAAACAAGTGGTAGGGATTCCTTTTGCACTCTGTGGCCATAAGTGTCTAGAACTACATCTCCCTTTCTAACAGGTATTTATTACAGCTGCAGACTAGAAGAAACACATCTACTTTGTGAAACAGCCCTAAATCTTTAAAAGAGAACAGGAAGTGTGTGGTTTTGGTAAAGGGTGTTTTCATTTCTACTGAAGTTGTTTTGTTATCCTGTGGTTTTTAAGCCCTACTCCTTCAATTCCCTTATGTTGTGGAGGACTTCATCAAGCCCCTATCTGCAAACTTTGAATGTTTACTGTAAGGGAGATCTAAGAATGTTTTAGTTTGCTGGACTCCCCAGTCAGTTCCAATTTGTTTTATTTTCTTTCTTAATGCAGTGGGTGGCAAAATATCTGTCAAAAGGAACAGTCTCTTAATATTTGCTATGAAGTGGATAAAAGAGACTAGGGCAGTTTGATACACTTGACAGAGCTGCCCCTCCATATTTGAGTAGGGACTCACAGGGCCCCTTGGGACACTACAAAGAAATATTCAACACTGGCTGTAAATGCAAACAATTAAGTTTAGTACAGTTTTATCCTGCCCTTGCTCCAAGGAGCTCAGAATACCTTACACGAGTCTTCCTTTTCCATTCCATCTTCACAACAGTGTCATGATTTCTGCTTTGCCTGTATTGTCTTTAGGAACAGGCTATTTGCACCCTCCTGGAATTTGCACCTTCCGGGAAAAGGCTTCCTTCCTGTGTTTGCTTTCATCTTCCTGGTAATGAGATCCTGGGACACAAATAGTTGCTTTGTTCACCTGGGAACTTGTGCTCTGTGTAGAAAGAAAAGCTTGACTTTGTGCCAAAGTATCCAAGTATGTTTCTTCATATGAACGAGGGTTGAGGCTTCACTTGCTGTCAGTAAGACCACTTTACCCACTATGGATCTTGTTGGACCAAAGTAAAGAGTCTTACTCTTGTGCATGATGTTTCTTCTACTTGAGGGAAGTGTCAGTACCAGCAGAACAGATCTGTATGAAGCGGTAATGAGGCATGTTACTGGATTTTGTGACCTCTGGGCTTGATTTGAAAGTTTGAGTTTCTTTATATAGGTTTTTTGGTGCTTGGCATAGAATAGAGTGCCTCCTCCTCCTCCTAAAAAGAAAAGAAGCACAAATTCAAGTAGGAAAAGAAGTACAAATTCAAGTAGGAAAACTGATGTCTGTGTTTGCAATAAATGGTGTTGGAGAAAAATGAAATGAGGGAACTAGGAAAGCAAAACATTCAGTGAATGAAAGCCCCTGAGACATGGCAATTCCGTACATCTCTAGTAAAAGTAGATTAGCTGTATCAGCTGTAGGTCACTGAATAGTGTGGCAGACACCTCCTTTGGTACAGATGTCCGACACACTGCTTTAGTCATGTGTGGGTAATTGTGTGAAGGCCAATTGTTGGTTACTTACATATCTTCCTCTAAGGTTCTGTGGAATCTTCTGCACTGCAGCTATTTCCTGGATGCTCAGCTGCTGTAGGAATCTAACCTTTGCTGCAACAGCTGCTTGAAGTCCAAGTATATTACCTACAATCCATCAGCCAGCACAAGAATGCAAGACTCTGTTTCGCTTTATAAAAACATTGACCCAAGAGTTCAGTCACACCCCTCCCCATCCTCCATTCATACACTCCACTCCACAAAACTACAAAAAAATGGGTAAACAGAAGCTTTTTCACTGGATATCTAAAATGATGTCCTGGGGTACAGGTGACTAGAAGTGGGGAGGGAGTTCCAGAGTTGATGCACCACCATAGAAAAGGCTCTGTCCTGTCCCTGACAATTGCTAACCCTCCTTCAGAAGATGGAGGTGCACAGAGAAAACTTGACTGATGGGCTGGTTCATATGGGAACAAGCAATCCTTTAAGCATCCTGGCTGCAGACTGTGCAGGGCTTGAAAGGTTTGAAATGTGTTCCGAAGTAAGTAGTTGCAGCAAAGCATCCATGCTCCACTGCGGACATGCTACAGTTGTCACCCATCTTCATAAAGGATGTACCTGTAGAATCAAGCTGGTAGCTGTACTGCCCTGCCAGAACTTGACTTGTGGGTATAGTAAATATTTTATGTGTTGAATTGTAAAAAAAAATTGTGATTGCTATGGTTGTGATGAGATTGAAGGAAGTGCACGTGCAGGGTTTTGTTTGTTTGTTTTTTACATGTATGCACTCTGGAGTGAAGCTAGGAGCCCACTCTCTGAAATAGTCTCAGGAAAAGTTTCCAGTGCATTAAATCAGAATCTTATTTATCATACTTATTTTTATTCCTGCTTAATAGAAACAAAAATTGATAAGTATCTCGGGTTAATTTTATTTTTCAAAGTTAACAAATACGCAGTTTGAAATAATTGATCATGGAAAAAACCCACATCAATTTAAACATTGGAATACGTTCAAAGCTTTCTGTGGGAGTTACATTTATATGAAGAATACTTCTAAAAATTTAAAGACAATACAGCATGTACTTACATTTTTAATGTAAGAAAAAGCCAAAGACACTGAAGCGTACATAAAGAACTGTGCATGAGACGCCATGGATGTGGTTATGCAGTTATCTATTTCAACAGAAGTTAACTCACATCTGTGGAGGTCATTGGGGCACCCCATCACTTGCATTATTCAAGCTCCTTATCAGATTGGTGATTTCCATATGAGAGGAGACATACTGACAAGAATTTTGGCTTGCAGGTCAAATTGAAATTAAAACTAATCAAGTATTGGACTAGGATCTGGGAGACCCAGGTTCAAATCCACGTTCTACCATGGAAGCTTTCTGGGTGACCTTGGACCAGTCATACACACTCATCCTAACCTACCTCACAGAGGTGTTGTGAGGATAAAATGGAAGAGAGGAGAAAGTTGTAAGCTGCTTTGGGTCATCATGGGGAGAAAAGCACTATATAGACAGAGTAAATAACATGATTTTTTTTCTTGGATTGTTATATGTATTTGTGATTCTATCCCCACTCAGTTTGCAAATTAATAAAATGCACTACTGTCACGCCATTTATGGGGATTATCCCCTGAAACACATTGGCTGAGTTCAGACTGGCAATTTGGCCCAATATAGGCGTTTCGGAAACGTTTCACAGATGGATTAAAGGGGCTGGTTCACACAGGCACAGCTGTCAGGCATTCCCCAGCCGTACTCAACCCGTCTTGTAACACTTCCCTCCCAAATTTAAAAGATACCAGGTGAAAGTGGTAGCAAACTCTAGAGAGCGCGTTCATCCCGCATTCATCCTGCTTCCCAGAAGTGTGAACGCAAACAAGCTGATCCGGTAGGGATGCTCTTATGTGCATGAGTGCTTATGTGCATAAGCGCATACTGTCAGATTACATTACAAAAAGCCGCTTATAGCCGTGGCTCCGCCAAAGGCGAGCCAACCATGCGAACGCTTCCTTGCACCTCCTCCCCAGTATGCTCCCACATCAGTCGGTGCAGTGTGACCGGGAAAACCCAGAACAAACCTGTTCTGGGTCTTTTTGCCATGACTCCCTCACGCTTCAAACTGCCAGTCTGACTTCAGCCACTGATTACAACTTCAAAATGGCCAAGCTCTCCACATATGGTATTAGCAATGGCATCCATTATTTTTTGTTAAATTTGTGAAATGGAACACATTGCACAGAAGTGATGTACCGTAAAAAAATTTCCCATCTCAGAACTCTACTTACTACCTCTGTACATGGAAGTTCTATTGAGCCATCTTAGCCAGTTGCCACTGAAGTATCTGGACCACCAAGTTTAGATAGCTTTTTCTGCGGAAGAATATTGCTACATCTTGAGGTCAGCTTCAGGGTACACATTTGGGGTTGGGGGTGTCACAACAGCCTTCAGACATAAGCAGTACTGCTCAAGCCCAAATGTGTTACTTCCAAGTTCAGCCTTGTGGGCAGTAGATTTTTACTGACATTGTCCAAATACAGCAACCTATGTTAGAATTTTCTTTGCAAGAGGTCATGTGTCCTGTTACTACCTATCTGATTCACTGGCTGGCTGTGCACTGTCAGCACTGTTGTGGCTTATCAGTGGGGAAATTACCATTTCCTTTAAGCTGAAACTTCCAAAATAGGTCCAGACATTTACTGCTTGAGTCTGTCCCTTTTGTGATGTCCCTGCTTAGGGGAATGGTCTGTGGGGAGAACAAGCTCCCTGGAAGCTGTGGAGATTATGAGGCTTCTCTTCCGTACCAAGGCAAGTTTAACAGTTAGGTTAGTTTGGCTTGTCTGTGGCATGATTTGCATGATTTGCAACATGGCTGCCCCCTCTTTTCAGTGAATGGGTCAATTGGCCTTCATTGGCATTGGTGGGGTGTAAGGTGAGGACCTCATGGTTGATGATGGGATGGGGGTAGTCTCAAGCTGTGGTTGAGGTAGGGTGGCTAGCCCTAGGAAGTGATGAGGTCACTCTTTGTGGTAGTGATAGACATGCTTCCCCAGAGTTATGAGGGAAAATGACACCCTTTGAACTTTTGCCCAATGGAAGTCAAATGCTAGTTTCCAGTCAGAGGGAAATATGGTGGTTGTCTTTGTGGAGAATGGGGGTGAGGTCTCTGTGAGCATCATTACATTAGAAGTAGGAAGCCAGCCAGGGAGGCAGTGGGGCCCTTGGATGACCAAGGGGTAAAAGGACTACTGAAGGATGACAGGGAAATGGCTGAGAAGCTAAATGCATTTTTTGCTTCTGTCTTCACCGTGGAAGATGAGAGGTGCTTGCCCACTCCAGAAGCACTGATTTCGGGAGGGGGTTTGGAAGACCGCAATCAGATTGAGGTGACAAGAGAGGAAGTCCTACGACTGATGGACAATTTAAAAACTAATAAATCACCAGGCCCGGATGGCATTCACCCGAGAGTTCTGAAAGAACTCAAATGTGAACTTGTGAATCTCCTTACAAAAATATGTAATCTTTCTGTAAAATCTGCCTCCATTCCTGAGGACTGGAAGGTAGCTAATGTCGCTCCCATCTTTAAAAAGGGCTCCAGGGGAGATCTGGGAAATTACAGGCCAGTCAGTCTGACATCAATACCAGGTAAGTTGGTGGAAACTGTTATTAAGGAAAGAATTAGTAGGCACATTGATGTACAAAAACTATTGAGGCAGACTCAGCATGGGTTCTGTAAGGGAAGATCTTGTCTCACTAACCTGTTAGTATTTTTTGAGGGAGTGAACAAACATGTGGACAAGGGGGACCCGATAGATATTATTTACCTTGACTTCCAGAAAGCTTTTGATAGAGTTCCTCATCAAAGGCTCCTAAGTAAGCTCAATAGTCATGGGATAAAAGGACAAGTCCTCTTGTGGATCAAAAACTGGCTTATAAATAGGAAACAGAGAGTGAGTATAAATGGGAAGATTTCTCAGTGGAGGGTGGTAAGCAGTGGGGTACCAAAGGGATCGGTACTCAGTCAGATGCTTTTTAACTTGTTTATTAATGATTTGTAATTGGGAGTAAGCAGTGAAATGGCTAAATTTGCAGATGACACAAAGTTGTTCAGGGTGGTGAAAACCAGAGAGGATTGTGAGGCACTCCAAAGGGATCTGTCGAGGATGGGTGAGTGGGCGTCAACGTGGCAAATGGGGTTCAATGTGGCCAAGTGCAAAGTGATGCACATTGGAGCCCAAAATCCTAAATATAAATACACGTTGATGGGGTCTGAACTGGCAGAGACGGACCAAGAGAGAGATCTTGGAGTCGTAGTAGATAACTCAATGAAAATGTCTAGACAGTGTGTAACTGCAATAAAGAAGGCCAACACTATGCTGGGGATTATTAGGAAGGGAATTGAAAACAAATCAACCAGTATCATAATGCCCCTGTATAAATCATTGGTGCGACCTCATTTGGAATACTGTGTACAGTTCTGGTCGCCACATCTTAAGAAGGATATTATAGCGTTGGAAAAAGTGCAGAGAAGGGCAACTAGAATGATAAAAGGGTTGGAACACCTTCCCTATGAAGAAAGGTTAAAACGCGGCTTCCGGCCGGAGTTAAAATGGCGAATTGACACACTTTGCGATTTGAGCAGAGTGGACAGCAGTATCTGGTGACAGTTTGGGCTTTACCTGGCCCAACGCAGCACTCCCCAGGCAGGGGAGTGGCAAGCATGCAGCCAAGCCTGAGAGGGGGTTGAGATCGGTGTGGATAAGCCTCGGAGGAGGCTTGTTTACACCTTGATCTCCCTCCGCGAAGAGGGCAGTTGCAAATCAACACTACAGATACCAGCTGGGCTGAGAATTCAGCATAAATCCGTCATCTACCGGCCTCTTTAACATCAAGCTTAACATCGGTTACAGAAGAAGCACTGCGAAACCCCGAGATTACAAGCAAGGTAACAAATGAACAATTGCTTACCGGTTTAAAAAAGAAGGCAAAATCTAAACGTTCGGATAAGTGTAAAAAGCTTCAATGAACTAATCCGCTTGATTTAAAAGTAAAAAGAAAGCTTTCCTTTAGAGAAAACGGCTGAAAAGTAACTTTGTTTTGCATTCCTGTGGTCAGCTAAGACTAAACTTTGCGTAGCAGAAACGAAACTGACTGTGATTCTATGATACAGGAAGTAGGCTAGAGTGGATGTTTTCGATGTTGCTGTGCCGGAAGTAGATGGACGTTTTAGAGTGTGGCACCGGAAGTTGGATTACAGTGACGGACAGATAAACAGGAAGTTCTGAAGGAGCCTACTCTAGCCAGAAAATCATAGAGAAATTGCGCCCGCCATTTTGAGGAGGACTAAATTTTAAAAAGTTATTTTTAAGCTGAAAAAGCACTGGAAGAAGTTATAAAGGTGGCGATTTGGCTTGAGGATTGCTAATATAAAGATCGATTAGCCCTGAACTCGCTTTCAAGACGGATTTGAGGTCAAGACCAAGGGCTGCCTCATCACCTAGTCCAAGAATGACTGCAAAGGAAAAAAAGAGTGGCAGGCTGCCATGGAAGCGATGGAGAAACGGATGACTGAAGTGGTGCAGAGTTTGGGAAAGCAAATAGAATCACAGCTGCAACAACAGTTGCAACAACAGCTGCAAATACAACTGGAGCAAATAGAACAAGTACAAGTCCAAGTACAGAAAAAAAATATGGAAGAGTTAAAAGAACTGGTACTAACAGAAGTGGCAGGGATAAAAAAAGATACAGAAGAAGTTAAAAAAGAGGTTAAAAGTCTGGTGACAAAATCAGAAGAAATGGAACAGAAAGTTAAAAGAACCCTGTCAGAAAATACAAGACTGGAGTCCATGATGGAATATAGGGCCACTCAGAACCACTTGAGATTGAGAGGAATCGAAGAGGAGGAAGATCAAGATTTACGGGCCCTAGTAATTAACACATTGACAACTTACATAGGGGAAGATGTTGGAGACTTGGATCCAGACTTTGACCTGATTTACAGAGTAAATTCAGCGTATGCCAAGAGAAAGCAATTACCCAGAGATGTGATTGTTCAATTTGTGACTACTAAAATGAAGGAAGACGTTTTCAAGAAGCAATTTACACAACCGTTGGAAATTAATGGAAAAAAAATAATAATTTTGAGAGAAATTCCGAGATCGATCTTACAAGACAGAAAGAAATTCAAGAAACTAACAGATAGGTTAAAAGAAATGAGTATCAGGTTTAGATGGGAGATTCCATATGGATTATCATTTACATACAATTCGGTGAGATTTACTCTTAAAACGGAAGGAGACATCTACAGATTCAAAGAGAACAACTTTGATGATTTCAAAGATATTTAATTCAAAACAACTATGGATTACAAATTTTTATCTTGGAATGTAAATGGACTAAATTCACCAAGCAAAAGAAGATTAGTGAATCATTGGCTAGAGAAACAAAAATGTAACATAATTTGTTTGCAAGAAACACATATCAGAAAACAAGATAATAAATATTTGGTTAATAAAAAATTGGGAGAAGAATTTCATTCATCAGCAGTTAATCAGAAAAAAGGAACAGTGATATACATTACCAAAGAATTGGAACCTAAACAAATCTTCTCAGACAAAGAAGGAAGATATGTTGGCGTGGAATTAATGATGAATAGAAAAAAGACATTGCTTGTAAATATATATGCACCCAATGGGGCAAAAGAGACTTTTTTAATGATTTGACTAAAGAGTTGGACTGTTTAAATTATGATCAAATAGTCCTTGCTGGAGACTTCAATGGCACAGTGAACAATGTATTGGACAGAAAGTCCAAAGCAAGTGGAGAAGCAGTTGGAAAGCTGCCAAAAAATTTTTTCCAGCTAACGAAGCAAGAGAAACTAGAAGACGTTTGGAGGAAGTGGAACCCTAAGACAAAGGATTATACATTTTATTCTAACAGATATAACTCCTTTTCTAGAATCGATATGATTTGGATGTCAGAGGAGATGGCGCAAAAAACCTACAAAATAGAAATTTTACCGAAAACCAACTCAGATCACAACCCTTTACTTTGGATATCTAAAGAAAAACCTAAACAATTATATTGGAGAATTAATGAGGACTTATTGGACCAAAAATTAATCAATGAAACTTTAAAAAAGAAACGAAAAGTTTTTTTGAACTGAATTTAAATAAAGGTACTGATATACAAGTCGTATGGGACACGTACAAAGCAGTAATGAGAGGTTTGCTTATTTCTTTGAATTCTAAAGATAAAAAACAAAGGATGCAACAACAAAACGACCTTCATGAAAAAATTAGACAAAAAGAAAAGGAACTAAAGAAAAGGCCAGGGAAGAAAAAGATTATTAAAGAGATCCACTTTCTGCAGGATCAATTGAATGTTCTACTAAATAGAGAATTATATTGGAATCTGAAGAAATTACAGCAAAAAGCATTTGAGGGTGCAAATAAACCAGGAAAATTTTTAGCGTGGCAATTGAAAAATAGAAAAGAAAGGAATTTTATAAGTAAAATTACTGAAGACGGAAAGGATGTTTTGAATTTGAAAGGTATAAAAAGAGCCTTCTTCAAATACTACGCCAAACTGTTCAAAAAGAAAGGAATTGACCAACAGAAAATTAAGAAATATTTGGAGACTATTGAAGTTCCAGAGCTGGGAAAACAAATTAAAGAGTTATTAAATGGTTTAGTAACAAAGGAAGAGGTGACAATGGCAATAGAAGACGCAAAGTTGGGCAAAGCTCCAGGTCCAGATGGCTTTACAGCAAAGTTTTATAAGAAATTTAAGGAGGAGCTAACCCCTATTTTAGTACTTCTGTCGATTGAGATAAGAAAGACTAAACGGATCCCAGATTCATGGAAAGAAGCAAATATTTCATTGATACCCAAAGAAGGTTTGGATTTAACTGAAGTAAAGAATTATAGACCAATATCGCTATTAAATAATGATTACAAATTATTTGCGAAAATTATTTCGGAAAGACTGAAAAAATATTTGAAACATACTATAGCGGAAGAACAAGCTGGTTTTTTACCAAATAGACAGATTAGAGACAATTTAAGAGTGGTGATTGATGCAATCGAATACTATGACAAACATCCAGAAAAAGAAGTTGGATTCCTCTTTTTAGATGCGGAAAAAGCTTTTGACAATTTAAATTGGGAGTTTATGCTGCAAGTTATTGAAAAAATGGATATAGGACAGTCTTTTCTAAACATGATTGTGGCAATTTACTCAGAACAGAGAGCAGCTTTGAATATAAATAAAGAAAGAACAGATTTCTTCCAAGTTCAAAAGGGAACACGTCAAGGCTGCCCGTTATCCCCGTTGTTGTTTATTTGGATATTGGAAATATTATTGACAGCGATAAGGACTCACAGTGAAAGGTTTTGCATATTAATACAGGGCATTTGCAGACGATGTAATGTTTATGATTCAAGATCCAATCGACAAAATACCACAATTGATGGAAAAAATTGAAGAATTTGGATCAGTTGCGGGATTCTACGTTAATAAAAGTAAAACCAAAGTGATGTGCAAAAATATGACGAAACAACGACAAACAGAACTTCAAGAGAAAATTCAATGTGAAGTAGTTACAAAGACTAAATATTTAGGAATTGAATTGACCATGAAAAACATTGATTTGTTCAAAAATAACTATGAAAAGGTTTGGCACAGGATTCAACAAGACATGAAGAAATGGGATACCTTGAATCTATCGTTATTGGGAAGAATTGCAACTGTAAAAATGAATGTTTTGCTGCGTTTGATGTTTTTATTTCAGGCTATTCCAATATTAAAACAAAGGAAAATACTGGATACGTGGCAGAAAGAACTATCGAAATTTGTATGGGCAGGAAGAAAGCCAAGGATTAAAATGAAAATTTTATGTGATGCAAAGGAAAGAGGAGGTCTACAACTACCAAATTTAAGACTGTATTATGATGCCGTCTGTTTAACATGGTTGGAACAATGGATTAATTTAGAAAATAAAAAGTTATTGGCTCTAGAAGGGCATGATAACAAGTTTGGATGGCATGCATATTTATGGTATGGAAAAGTAAAAATAGATAAATTTTTCAAACACCACTTCATAAGACGATCACTGTTCGAGACTTGGATGAGATATAGAAAATTCTTCTCAGAAGAAAGACCACTTTGGATAGTACCAGCAGAAGTGATTAATCCATATTCAAGAAATCAAGGGTTAGATTGGCTACCTTATAAAAGTCTTTTAAAATTAGAAGGGCAAAACTTTGTGTTAAAAGACAGATTTGATGTGGAATTTGAATATGATTGGTTGAAGTATTGACAGATTTATGACTTATTTAAGACCGATAAAAGAGAATATGGTTTTAGAGAAAATAACACTGAAATTGAAACTGTATGGCTTGAGAAAGGTAAAAAAATGATTTCTAAACTGTACAAGGTTTTATTGAAATGGTATACTGAGGACGAAATTGTAAAAGAGCAAATGATAAAATGGGCGGTAAATATTAATAATGAGATATTAATGACATCTTGGGAATATTTGTGGAAAAAGTCAATGAAAATTTCAACTTGTGTAAATGTTAAAGAGAATTGTTATAAAATGATGTACAGATGGTATATGACGCCTAAAAAAATTGCTATTATAAATGAAAGTATGTCTAACAAATGTTGGAAATGTAAGAAACATGAAGGGTCTTTTTACCATATGTGGTGGACATGTGATAAAGCAGTAAAGTATTGGACCGAGATCCACAATGAGATACAAAAAATTTTGAAATGTACTTTTAAGGAAGACCCACAGATGTTATTGTTAGGTCTTAAAATGGAAGAAATAAATGTAGCCAAAGAACACTACTATGGTACTTGATTACAGCAGCTAGACTGACTTTTGCTCAATGTTGGAAACAAGATAAAGTACCTGAAACATGGGAATGGATTAAAAAGACGTTGTTTATGGCAGAAATGGACAAATTAACAAGAAAATTAAACAATGAAGAACACGAAACCTTTTTCGGAGACTGGAAAGACTTTCAAGAATACTTGTTGAAGAATTGGGATGTAAAACGTGGTTTGATTTGTTTTGACAGCTATTGAGGAGAAGTGGAAAGAGACTTAGATCTTTGAATTGTTACCATTAGTAAAAGAAATATGTTTAGTAGTAAATGTAATTGTATAAGAGAAATATCAAGGGGGTTGGAGCAGTGCGGGAAGCCTTGTTTGGGGGGGAGAGGGAGAAAGAAAAATGGATATGTATTGGTTTGTTTAAATTGTATGAACATGTGATATATCCAATAATAAATTGTATTTAAAAAAAAAAAAAAGAAAGGTTAAAACGCTTGGGACTCTTTTGCTTGGAGAAACGATGGCTGAGGGGTGACATGATCCAGGTTTATAAGATTATGCATGGGATTGAGCAGGTAGAGAAAGAAGTACTTTTCTCCCTTTCTCACGATAAGAACTCGTGGGCACTCCATGAAATTGCTGAGCAGTCGGGTTAGAACAGGTTAAAGGAAGTATTTCTTCAGCCAAAGAGTGATTAACATATGGAATTCACTGCCACAGGAGGTGGTGGCAGCTACAAGCATGGATAGTTTCAAGAGGGAATTAGATAAACATATGGAGCAGAAGTCCATCAGTGGCTATTAGCCACAGGGTATAGATGGGAACTCTCAGTCTGGGGCAGGTGATGCACTGTATTCTTTGTGCTGGAGGGGGCAGTAGTGGGAGGGCTTCTAGTGTCCTGGCCCCACTGTTGGACCTCCTGATGGTACCTGGTATTTTTGGCCGCTGTGTGACAGAGTGTTGGACTAGATGGGCCATTGGCCTGATTCAACATTGGCTTCTCTTATGTTCTTATGTTCTTATCACTGTGGCCAAAGTACAGGAGGAGTAGAAGTGTTGGTGTTGGTGTGTGTGTGTGTCAGTTGTTGAAAGTCAATTTGGCCAGAGCAAGGGGCAGCCAAATTACCCATCTTCTCTTGATAGTTGTCTGGATGTACACACCCGTTATGTTGTGATAATATCATTGCTATGTTGAACAATATTTTTTTTAAAAAAGATGTCTATGCTTGGTTAAATTAATCCATTTTTAGTCCCTCCTTTGTGACCTCTTCTTCTGCTCACTTCCCGTACATAGCATTGAAGGCTAAGATTAGGATTTGCTTGAGAAATATTTAAAACTGTGAGGTTTTGTGGGTTTTCCTGTGTGTGCAGGCAGTTTGAGAGAGACTTATAGGGCAAGGAAGTAGAAGTGAGTCTCCTAGATGGTAGGCAGCTACTACATCCACCCTGGGCTAGGCCATGTTGTTGAAGGACACCTGAAAGACTAATAAGGATTTGTTCCAGTTTATGCATTTGTGGACAAGAACCCACTTGTAATGGATGAAGAATGGAAAATTATAAGCATCAGGGTCAGAGGGCCATGACATTGAGGGAGTACAGAGCTAATGAAGTGGGCTCTAGCCCACAAAAATCTTATTAGTTGTTAAAGTGCCAGACTCCTGTTTAAAGTGTGCATGTATCTATAACACTACCTGGAAGGCCTTTGTGCAGTGTTGCAGACGTAAGACGGTGAACCCTCTATCTCCCTTGGTAGCTTCGGTCTTGGCCTTTTTGCAAGGAGGTTTGGATTCTGGCTTAAAGTCAGCCACCTTACGTAGACAAACAGTAGCTCTGTCCATAGTGTTACCCTCCTTTGGGGGATTCAGACTCACCAAACATCCCCATGTTCAACTTTTTCTTCAGGGCGCGACTGTAATGGCCCCGCCCCAGGTGCATCATTTTCCAACGTGGAGGTTGAACACAGTTTTAGCGGCACTCATGAAACCTCCATTCGAGTCTCTAAGGGAGGTGGGGCTGAGGTGGCTGCAGATGAAGAGTGCAGTTGCCATCTTAGTTGCCATCACTTCAGGGTTAAGGGTTTCTGAGCTTGGCACCCTGTCTATCAAGTCACCATTATGCACCTTCCCCAGCCAAAGGTGTCTTCTGCTTTCCACCGGTCGAAGGAGATATGTCTACCAACATTTTGTCCTCAGCCTAAACATCCCAGAGAGCTTGAGTGGCATACCTTAGACGTCAGAAGAGCCCTCAAGAGCCCTTGGTGAAAGATGGATGTTATGTTCGTCAACATTTGTCAGCCTCAAAAGGGAGACAGAATGTCCAAGGCCGCAATAAGTTCAGTTCTTCAGTCCTGCATTGTGGAAGCGTACAAGGCTATGGGATAGGATGTCCCCACTGGAATAACAGCACACTCTCTACGGAGTGCGGCCACCAATGCAGCATTCACCAACAGAGCCTCAGTTGAGGAAGTGTACAAGGCAGCAATCTGGTCTTCGATTTCCACGTTTGTTCGTCACTACAATATTAATACAGCAGCTTTTGCGGATGCACCTTTCGGAAGAAGAGTTCTGCAGCACGTCGTCACAATGGAAGATGATGATGACCCACCCAGATAGGGGACACTGCTCTGGAAGGTCCCATACAGATGTCTTCCACCTCAGAGGGAGAACGACCATTGGCACTTATCGTGAAGGGTTCTTCTCCTCTGAGGTCAGGAGGACATCTGGGCCCTCCCTTCTTCATCATCTTCTCTGTCTATTACTGTGCTGATCTCTTCTTCTTAACTCCACTGTTGACAACTTATAATTCTTGTTACAGTTATGTTTTTCAGTTATGTTTTTTATAGGGCAAGGTCGTTAAGTTGGCTTGAGAGCACTGCTTTCGGAATCCCACAACTGGGGATGAGCTATTCCGAAGGTGCCAACAGGAAGAGGAAAAAACTATTTCCTGCCTCCCTAAAGGCACGGTGGGAATAACCCATACAGATGTCCTCCTGACCTCAGAGGAGAAGGACCCTTCACAGTAAGTGCCAATGGCCATTTTGTAGCAGCATGCCTACCCAGATGTGGACCCATGGAAGACCCGATGCCTCTTGCTCCTGAAACCCTACAGCCAGATGCCAAGAGGCAAGCCGGCCTCCCTAACCCTCCAAACACCCAGAACCAGCAGCAGTTCACTAGAAGAGATCATTAGAAGAGAAGCCTTGCTATGCAAAGGGTACCTGGATATCCTTCATAGATGCCATGAAAAGCTCTCTTCTCCATAATGCAGGCACCTTCCCCCCTGCATAAGAACACCTCCAGGTGAAGCATGTACTCAGGTTCCTCAGTCAGCTCACGCAACACAGGGCTTCTTCAGAAGACAATGTTTAATGGTGAATCAGAACTAAAGACACATGTACAGCTTGTGTCTCTAATGACTACATACAATAGGACTGACTATGATATACTACATTCAAGCATACTACATTCAAGCATCCCCCCCCCAGAGCAGAAGCCAATGAATACAAATTGCATGCGTGGGAAAAAGTGGCGGGCTAGCTAGCAAAACAATCCTAGAAACCGCTATAGTTCCCAGCAGAATCTCCAGCAGCTGGAGAATGAAGGTCAGAGACCTGATAAGAGACAATTAGTAACAATGAGGAAAAGTTCAGATGGAATACTCCTCCCGCATACCATACACTTGAGAGGGCTACCTGACATCAGCCTCATCCTAAACAAATGAACTGATTCCATAATAGTATTAGGCCGCTGTCACATCCTCCAGCCGCCCTTCCTGATAATACAGCTGTTGTTCATCACGTCGTTGAGACCAACTACCATCAATGGAGCTGAGACATCACTACTCTTTTCTTTCTTTTGTCTCTCTAAAGGTGTCACCATTAGTTAAATTTTATTGCAATTGCTCAACCATTATGCCCATCCTCCTAACCATTAATAACTGGATTTTTCTAGATTTCCTGTGGACAATGTGACTGGTGGAACATCCCCCTCCAAGTCATTTTAGGGTATAAAAAGAGAGCATCTCCCCGTTGCTCTCTCTCTCACTTCCTGTCTATCTGACCCTACCCTACCTTGCTGACTCCATTTTTAGTGCTGTTTGGAGAGTTTGGCGTTGCTGGCCAACACACAACCCTTTTCCCTAAGTATTTACCCATTTTCACTGCAGGATTGCCTTGTCATGTCAGACAGGTAAAGTATCGCCCCCATCAACGATACCTCCCTGCTAATTCAACTGTCGCTGTACCTTTCTATCTAGCTTCTTAGTTCTGTATCATTTGTGTGATTGTTTTATTTTATATTGTATATGTGTGAATTG
Source organism: Gekko gecko (assembly GCA_029375565.1). Classification (NCBI taxonomy): domain Eukaryota; kingdom Metazoa; phylum Chordata; class Lepidosauria; order Squamata; family Gekkonidae; genus Gekko; species Gekko gecko. The sequence goes on along the minus strand of JAPDNY010000005.1, from coordinate 206,234,375 downwards.
TTTAGTAAAAGAGATCACTTTTAAGATTTAGTCTCTGCGTCCATTTCTGGGGATCTGGATAATGTGGACTCCAGTATACACAGGTTATTGTTCCCATAATTAAAGCCATTGCCATTTAATATTCAAATTCCCCCTTCTGCCTTGAAAAGAGGATTCAGTGGGGCTACGCCCAGCAGCAATCACCAGGCAAATTGCTACCACATGATTTATGCAATTCATCCAAGACCAGCAGTGGCTACTGAGTGACTTGATGCATCTCAGCACTCCTGGGCCCAGCAGCAACATAACTTGTGCAATTTGGCTGGGCCCAACTTTGCTACTGCATGACTTTTGCAACTTGGCCAGACTTTTCCTAATCTACCTCACAGAGTTATGATCATAAAATGAAGGAGAGAAAAATGACATGAGCCACTCTGGGTCTTCAATGGTGAGAAAGGTGGGGTAGAAATGAAGTAAATAAAACTGAAGACAGTGAGGTGGCAGATGATAAAAAGATTGTTTAGTGAGTGGGAAGGAGAGCAGGAAGCAGCTCAAAGGATATAGGGCTGCCAGCAGGAGAAAAAGAGGAAATAATGTGGGGAAGGAGCTTACAGGGGAAACTGAAGTGACCCCTATAAGTGCTTATGGGTTCCCCACATGTAAGAATGTCCTTTTCAAAAAAATGTTTTGCTACTGTAGTGTGATTTTAACTTTTTCTAGAGGGAGAATAATACTAACCTAAGAGATTGTCTGCCAAACATCAGGTGCTGAGGACCCCTAGAAGTTGCACAGCCTTCCATATGCAGTGCAGTGTCAGTTGGAGGTACCTGTAAATTACAGTACTTCAGCTAACCTCATTTTTGTTTATTCCCTCTCCTTTCCTCCAAGGAGTTTGGAGCCTCCTTCATCCTCCCAGTAACACTGTGAAGTAGGTTAAGGTGAAATGTGGTGCCTGGTTATCCAGGCAGGCCTCATAGGGATTTGAACCTAGTTTAGGCAAGATCCATGTGATGCTGATTCCCCACCTTCATCATAACAAACTTGAGTGGCCTTTTCAAAAAATTTTGACCCCCTCTTCCATGATTAATCACATTTGTATCCTTCCTCAAGGAGTTCAGGGGGCCATGCATGGTTCTCCTTCTGAGGTGGAGGACATCTCTATGGGTTATTCCCACCGTGCCTTTAGGGAGGCAGGAAATAGTTTTTTCCTCTTCCTGTTGGTGCCCTCAGAATAGCCCCTCCTTCAGTTTAGTTCCTGCCTCACCAGGGAGCAGCAGCATAGGCTCAGCTAAGCTTAGCTCCTTTACTTTCTGTTTCTATACTTGCCCTTTTTTCTTCTACTTTGCTCTCTTTTTCTCCTTTTCTCTGCTTCTCTGACTTCTTTGGCTTCCCCTGGGAAGCGAAGATAGAAGTTTATTCGTCCTTCAGGGGAGTTTTTCCCAATGGCGGGAAAAGACGCTCCCGAAGCCTTCTCTTCAGGAGAAGACGACGACGCTCCCAGAGGGTTGGAGCAGGCAGTTGCACGAAGCACCGCCGGGGCCGATCTGCCTTCGCGGCTAGATCGTGGTTCCCTGATGGCTGCGGCGGGCACGGCGGCGGTGCGGAGCGCCCAGAAGAGACATCAGGGGATCGCGGATGAAGAGCCCGCCATTCCCGCGACGTGTCCTCGGCACACCGGCGGCCATTTTGAGGACCCGGTCTTCTGCTCCGGTTCCTTTCAGTGGCATCTCCCAGTCTCTCTGGGGACTGAAGATCAACATTCCCTCACAGACCTGACCGATCGGGAGGATGGCCGCGGATTTCCCCTGCAAAAAGGCACTGTACCTTCGGAGGGGCACCTGAATCAGCCCGTTGATATTATGGCCCTCATCAGGCAGGCTGTTCAGCAGGAGGTTTCTTCCCTGCACACAAGGTCAAGACACCCCACCAGGGGCTCCAGTCTGTTACCTTTGATTCCCTCCCCCCTTCCTGGCCCACTAAGGCAGCTCAGAAGGCCCTTCCTCCCACCGCTGGGAAGACAAGGGCAGAGCAATGGGGGGAAGAGCATTCCTCATCCTCTTCCACAAGCGAAAGGGAAGAGGGGGAATTTCTGTCTGAGGAGGAAGAAGAAGAGATTAAGCTTCCAGAACCGTCTAGTCGGTTCTTTAAAATAGAGGACTACCAACAATTTTTATCCAAGGCCGTCAAGGCCCTGGAGATTAAGGATCTTCCTCCCTCTGAATACCAAAGGGTATCTAGAGCCAAGTTTAAATCCAAGTGTCAAGGAAATTCAGAGTTCTTTGCACCTGAGGAGTATACAGAAAAGGTTTTTCCTTTTCCAGAGTTCTTTGAGAGACAGCTACGGTCAGACTGGGATAGACCTGTTGCCAACAGACAACCTTAGTTAAGAAGCTTTATGCATTACCTAACTATGCAAATGAGTTGTTACAGGTATCTCCAGTCGACGGCACTGTGGCAGCACTTCAGTCTTCAGGACTCCTGTCTGAAGATGGTCAGGGCAACATCAGAGACCCCACTGACAAGAAGGCAGAGGCTACTCTCAGAAGGATTCATGAAGCTGTTGCAATGATGGTTCAGGCAGCTGCTACATCCTCCATTGCCTCTCGCGCGGCCATAGTCTGGCTTCACAGATTGATTCAGTTGATTCCGGAAGACAGCCAGGGTCTGTTGGAAGGCACTTCCCGAGTCCTCAGGGCTTGTTCCTTCACCGCAGATGCCACGCTGGACATTCTCGCTTTTGCATCTCGCGCTCTGGCATCCACTGCAGTGGCTCAGAGACTCCTATGGCTCAGAGCGTGGTCAGCTGATACTCTCTCCAAGTCCATTGTCACTGCCTATCCCTTCCAGGGTGATCGACTATTTGGGGAAGCCCTTGACAGGATCCTGATTGAGACGCGTGACAAGAAGAAGGCCATGCCTCGATCCATCACACGTCCTGATAAGCGACCCAGTCATTCCTTTTGCACGCAGCATTCCTTGCCGAGATTTCGCCAGGATACAAGGAGACCGCAGTGGGATCCCTCCAAAACACCTGGCAAACGAGGCTCCTTTGGATCTCGCTTTCAAAGACCAGCGTTCAACAAGAATGACAGAGGAGACCGAGACGCCAAGTCAAAACAGGCATGACTGTCTGTCGTTTTCGGTGGGGGCACATCTACTCCACTTCTCCAATCATTGGATAGAGTCCCAGGCGGACGCTTGGGCAGTGGAAACTGTCTCCCAGGGCTACTCCATCGAGTTTCGCCATCTTCCACCGGAAAGATTCCTAAAGTCTCCAGTAAGCAAATCCGGGAACAAGAAAACCGTTATCACCCAAGCCATTCGACATCTCTTAGACATCAGGGCCATAGAGCCGGTGCCAGACCCCGAACGGGGCCAGGGAGTCTACTCAATTCTGTTTATGGTCCCCAAACGGAATGGAGACTGGAGAGCCATTCTGGATCTCAAATACTTGAACAAGTACATCAGACTGTGTCATTTCCGTATAGAGACACTGAAGACCATTGCGGACTCCCTGTTACCCAACGAGTTTCTGACTTCCATAGACCTTACGGAAGCTTACCTCCATGTTCCCATCCATCCTGCTCACAAGCGCTTCCTTCGTTTTTGTGTCCACAACCGGCACTATCAATACCGGGCCCTTCCTTTTGGCCTATCCACGGCTCCACGGGTTTTCTCCAAATTGGTCATCAACCCGGTGGTTTTTCTCAGAGATCAGGGGATCCATGTGCATCCGTACCTCGACGATCTGTTGGTGCGGGCCAGCAGCCACGCGGCATCTATCCAACACACCAGGATCACCCTGGAGTGTTTCCAGAAACATGGGTTCCTGATCAATCTCGACAAGAACTCGCGTCAACCTTCCCAGAGACTTGAGCACCTAGGAGTGATCATCGACACGACTCACAACGCCCTCTTTCTGCCCTCATCAAAGGCCCAGAAGATAGGGGAGATGGCATCGTTGATCTACCACAGCGCATCTTCCCCCTTGATGGACCTGGCCAGGTTGTTGGGTTTGATGATTTCGTGTATCGATACAGTTCAGTGGGCTCGTCTTCACGCCAGACCCCTTCAGATCTTTCTTTGGCCCTACCAACTCTGGATTATGGAAAAGAGGTCCAAAATTCTACGGCTTCCTCACAAGACCAGATCCAGTCTTCGATGGTGGATGCTCCCACACAACCTAACAGGGGGCAAGGAGTACCATGTTCCAAGGCCCAAGGAAGTCTTCTCAGATGCGAGTCTCCAGGGTGGTGGCTCCCCCTCTAGTCTTTCCGTCACATCCGGACATGCTCGTCCAGGGCCCAGTCTGGCATCCTCACCCGGACTGGCTGTCCTTAACCGCTTGGAGATTGAGTGGAACAATCTCTGCAGTCTAGACTATTCGGCCAGGGTCACTGAGACTTTGTTATCATCCAGAAGGCAATCCACCATCCGCATTTATAATACGACCTGGAAGGCCTTCGTACGGTGGTGCAGGCGCAAGAAAGTGGAGCCCTTAATGCCTTCTATAGCCTCTATTCTAGCCTTCTTACAGGAGGGTTTGGACTCTGGCTTGAGACCAGCCACCAAACCGTAGTTCTGGCCAATGTGTTACCGCTTTTGGGCGGATTCAAATTAACAAAGCATTCTCATATACAACTATTCCTACAAGGAGCCATGGCCAAGTCTCTGCCTCCTGTACATCATTTTCCTACAAGGAAATTGAATACCGTTCTCCAAGCACTCACTAAGCCGCCTTTTGAACCTTTAAGAGAAGTTGGCCTGCGATGGTTGCGGATGAAGACCCTGTTCCTCGTCGCCATCACCTCAGCACGACAAGTTTCGGAACTTGGGGCTCTCTCCATTAAGTCTTCCCTATGCATCTTTCATAAGGACAAAGTCGTTCTTCATCCGGATCCTACCTTTCAGCCAAAGGTCTCCTCTGCCTTCCACAGGTCACAGGAGTTGTGTCTTCCTACCTTTTGTCCTCAGCCCAAACACCCCAGGGAATTTGAGTGGCACACCTTAGATGTCCGAAGGGCCCTCAAGATCTACATATTGAGGACAGAATCCTGGCGAAAGATGGAAGCTATGTTCATTAATATCTCACTTCCGAGAAAGGGAGATAGAATGTCCAAGGCTGCAATCAGCAAAGTTCTTCGTTCTTGCATCGTGGAAGCATACAAGGCACTAGGCCAGGAAGCCCCTTCTGGCATCACTGCACATTCTCTTCGGAGTGCGGCCACCAATGCAGCCTTCTCCAACAGAGCTTCAGTCGAGGAAGTTTGCAAGGCGGCTACCTGGTTGTCCATCTCTACATTTGTACGTCATTACAAGATCCACACTGTGGCGTCAGCGGACGCAGCATTTGGAAGAAGAGTTCTTCAGCACGCTGTCACATTTGAGGAAGATGATGACCCACCCAGAAGAGGGACACTGCTCGGGGAGGTCCCATAGAGATGTCCTCCACCTCAGAGGGAGAATGGCCATTGGCACTTACTGTGAAGGGTCCTTCTCCTCTGAGGTTAGGAGGACATCTCGGTCCTCCATTCCTCATCATCCTCTATATCTATTGCTGTGCTGATTTCTTCTTCCTCTATCTGAACTGATCTATACTGTTATCCAGTTATAGTTTCTTGTTATAGTGTATGTTTTTCAGTATTGTTGTTTGCACAGGGCTAGGCCGTTGAGTTAGCCTGAGAGCACTGCTTTCGGAGTCCCACAACTGAAGGAGGGGCTATTCCGAAGGTGCCAACAGGAAGAGGAAAAAACTATTTCCTGCCTCCCTAAAGGCACGGTGGGAATAACCCATAGAGATGTCCTCCTAACCTCAGAGGAGAAGGACCCTTCATGGTAAGTGCCAATGGCCGTTCTCCCTTGCTCCGTGTTACCCTCACGAAAATTCTGAGGGAGATAGGCTTTGTGACGCTTTGGATCAGTAACTCACTATCAGTGAGTATATGGCTGAGTGGATTGGAACCCAGATCTCCCTAGTACTAATTTTTGGCTCTTGTTCTGTTCTCTTTGTACTCGTTCATGCATCTGATAAAGGGGCTTTGGCTCATGAAAGTTGTGTGATGAATTTTATCAGTATTCATACTGGACCTAAACTCTATGTTTGCTTCAGGTAGGTGCTGGAAGAAAATGTCTGGGTATCATGGTTTACTTACATTACATTTTTTTTTTCATTTTGCAGGCAAAATGGGATCCCACTTTGATTGAGAGAGATGTGAGCTCTGTAGTTAAGGTAAGGATCTCAACATTACAGGAAACCTCCTTGGAGAAGGATTCCCTGCTGGCTCACCTCTACCCCACTGACACACGAGAGTCATAGATCACTAACCCTGGGCTGGGAGGCACCAGGTGCCATGACTACCTTTCCTATTATGAGAGTGGATATGATCCCGGGAAGTATGGCAGTGCGGGCAAGGACTAGCCGGAGCAGGTGAAATACCAGCTGCTAGCCCAACAAGAAGAGATGCGATGTGAGATGCACAAGATGATGCTGGATATTCTGTGGTTGGTAGCCACTACGGTTCAGCATGAGCTACGGCTGCAGCAACTGGGCACACCAGCAGCTCCACCACTGCAACAGGCTCCCCCTGGGCAACAAGCGCCCCGCGGACAGGCGCCACCGATGTTGGTGCCAGTGCCAGGGGTCTGGGGTTCCCACCAGGCCACTAGGCCCAAGGACTCCAGCTGGACACCTGGCTCCGGGATTCAATCATCCCAAGGAGCTGCTGGATGCCACTTTCGACAGCAATTCCAACAAGCTCATGTTTTCCCTGTTACTAGTAAGCAAACTCCTCCATGATTGGGGCCACCTGTTCCCATTGGACAAGCACCAGGTGGACTATGTCAGGTCGCGACTGAGGGAGTGGGCAGCTGACTGGTATGTCAGGCTGCATAACCTGCATGGGCTGGAGCTGCACAAGGTGCAAGCGTTTATGTGGGGATTGAGGCAGTATGAAGACCCCATGGAGGGGGAGAAAGCCCATACAAGCCCTGAAGCAAGGGAGTCGGTCGGTGTGTGAATACTCTGATGAGTTCAAGATGTATGCAGCCAAGATCCAAGGGTGGCTCAAGCCCATGCTTCCGGAGCAGTATAGGCTGGGGCTGAACCATCAGATCCAGGAAGCCATGCTGCGGAATGTGAACCCGATATCCCTGGCGGCCTGGGTAAGAGAGGTGGGAGATGCAGAGAATCACCTCCAGATGAGTAAAATGACTGCACCCAAAGTGTACCCAAAGACCTCAGGGGCGATACTGAACACCCCCCATCCCAAGCTGAAGGAACCCGTGTGTGACCAGCGGATGCTGTGGAGAGGTGGGCTACTATGCTGCTTTCTGTCCTGCATGCTCACCCCCACACCACCCAAGATTCTAGAGTGTATGGGCCCAGAGCCACCTGCGAGAAAAGGGGGCTCGCGCCCAAAATTGCCATGAGCCCTGCAGCTGGGCACCCAGTCTGGGGCTGTGTCCTCCAGTGGAGACGAGAATCCTCAGTCAGCAGGAAAAGGCCAGGACCTGCTGTGACAGGTGCAAATCAGTAGGTCCGAGAGCATAAGAACATAAGAGAAACCAATGTTGAATCAGGCCAATGGCCCATCTAGTCCAACACTCTGTCACACAGCGGCCAAAAATACCAGGTGCCATCAGGAGGTCAACCAGTGGGGCCAGGACACTGGAAGCCCTCCCACTGTTGACCCCCCCCCAAGCACCAAGAATACAGATCATCCCCAGAGTCCCTATCTATACCTTGTGGCTAATAGCTACTGATGGACCTCTGCTCCAAATGTTTATCTAATTCCCTCTTGAAACTGTCCATGCTTGTAGCTGCCAGTGAATTCCATATATTAATCAATCTTTGGCTGAAGAAGTACTTCCTTTTACCTGTTCTAACCCGACTGCTCATCAATTTCATGGAGTGCCCACGAGTTCTTGTATTGTGAGAAAGGGAGAAAAGTACTTCTTTCTCTACCTGCTCAATCCCATGCATAATCTTATAAACCTCGATCATATCACCCCTCAGCCGTCGTTTCTCCAAGCTGAAGAGCCCCAAGCGTCTTAACCTTTCTTCATAGGGAAGGTGTTCCAACCCTTTTATCATTCTAGTTGCCCTTCTCTGCACTTTTTCCAACGCTATAATATCCTTCTTGAGATGTGGTGACCAGAACTGTACACAGTATTCCAAATGAGGTCGCACCAATGATTTATACAGGGGCATTATGATACTGGCTGATTTGTTTTCAATTCCCTTCCTAATAATCCCCAGCATAGCGTTGGCCTTCTTTATTGCAGTTACACACTGTCTAGACATTTTCATTGAGTTATCTACTACGACTCCAAGATCTCTCTCTTGGTCAGTCTCTGCCAGTTCAGACCCCATCAACGTGTATTTATATTTAGGATTTTTGGCTCCAATGTGCATCACTTTGTACTTGGCCACACTGAACCCCATTTGCCACGTTGACGCCCACTCACCCATCCTCGACAGATCCCTTTGGAGTGCCTCACAATCCTCTCTGGTTTTCACCACCCTGAACAACTTCGTGTCATCTGCAAATTTAGCCATTTCACTGCTTACTCCCAATTCCAAATCGTTAATAAACAAGTTAAAAAGCATCGGACAAGTACCGATCCCTTTGGTACCCCATAGCTTACCACTCTCCACTGAGAAAGTTTCCCTCTGTTTCCTATTTATAAGCCAGTTTTTGATCCACAAGAGGACTTGTCCTTTTATCCCATGACTATTGAGCTTACTTAGGAGCCTTTGATGAGGAACTCTATCAAAAGCTTTCTGGAAGTCAAGGTAAATAATATCTATCGGGTCCCCCTTGTCCAAATGTTTGTTCACTCCCTCAAAAAACTCTAACAGGTTAGTGAGACAAGATCTTCCCTTACAGAACCCATGCTGAGTCTGCCTCAATAGTTTTTGTTCATCAATGTGCCTACTAATTCTTTCCTTAATAACAGTTTCCACCAACTTGCCTGGTATTGATGTCAGACTGACTGGCCTGTAATTTCCCGGATCTCCCCTGGAGCCCTTTTTAAAGATGGGAGTGACATTAGCTACCTTCCAGTCCTCAGGAATGGAGGCAGATTTTAAAGAAAGATTACATATTTTTGTCAGGAGATCCAGAAGTTCACATTTCAGTTCTTTCAGAACTCTCAGGTGAATGCCATCCGGGCCTGGTGATTTATTAGTTTTTAAATTGTCCATCAATCGTAGGACTTCCTCTCTTGTCACCTCAATCTGATTCAGGTCTTTCAAACCCCCTCCCAAAATCGGTGCGAAATCCAAGCACTTCTCCTCTTCCACAGTGAAGACAGAGGCAAAAAATGCATTCAGCTTCTCAGCCATTTCCCTATCATCCTTCACTACGCCTTTTACCCCTTGGTCATCCAAGGACCCCACTGCCTCCCTGGCTGGCTTCTTACTTCTAATGTATTTGAAGAAAGTTTTATTGTTGGCCTTTATGTTTTTTGCGATATGCTCCTCATATTCCCTTTTTGCTTGCCTGATCACAGGCTTGCATTTTATTTTCCACAGTCTGTGTTCCCTTTTATCAACCTCACTGAGATTAGCTTTCCACCGCTTAAAGGAATCCTTCTTACCTTTTACAGCTTCCATTACTTTATTTGTTAATCATGCAGGCTTTTTTCTATACCTATTTGTGCCTTTCCTAACCTGCGGTATATATTTTTTCTGAGCTTCTAGGATTGTATTTTTAAATAGTCTCCAAGCTTCCCCAATGGTTTTGACCTTCTCCACTCTTCCTTTCAATTTCTTCCTCACATGTCCCCTCATACCAGAGAAGTTACCCCTTTTAAAGTTAAAAGTGGTTGTGTCAGTCTTTTTGGGCAACTCCCTATCTGTACAAATGTTAAACTCAATGACATTATGGTCACTGTTCCCAAGCGGTGCAATCGCTTTTACATCTCTCACCAGGTCTTGGGTGTTACTTAGGACCAAATCCAGGATTGCCTCTCCCCTGGTAGGATCTGTGACCATCTGTTCCACAGCACAGTCATTGAGTGTGTCTAAAACCTCAATCTCTTTTTCCCGACTTAGAACTCATATTGACCCAATCAATGTGTGGGTAGTTAGTCGCCTATTACGACACAGTTATTTAGTCTAGCCGCTGTTAAGCCTCCTTTTGGACAACTATTTCAACCCATAGCATTTCCAGAAGCAAATCCAATTCTCGTACCCTCTCAATCTTACTGGACTGTATACCCTCTCTGACATACACAGCCACCCCACCTCCAACCCTTCCCCCCCTATCCTTCTGATATACTTTATAACCAGGAATCACCGTATCCCACTGATTTTCCTCATCCCACCAAGTTTCTGAAATACCCACAATGTCCCAGCACCAAGCATTCCAACTCCCCGATTTTATCTCGGAGACTTCTAGCATTTGTGTATAAACACTTATAGTTTCCCATGCTTGTTAAGCCCACAGCCTTCCTCTTGCTGCCTGGAGACCTTGCTAGGCAGATCCTATCATTAGCCACAGTCTCAGTGGACAATTGTAATCCATTTCCTTGTACAAAAGTAATAGCTACCCCTTCATCTCTTTGAGATGAGCCATCCCGAACCAGAGACTTTTCATCTCCTGTCGGCTTTCCCCCAGTATTCAGTTTAAAAACTGCTCTGCCACCTTTTTGATTTTGAGCACCAGCAGCCTGGTTCCTTCCTGGGACAAGTGGAGACCGTCCCTTTTGGACAGCTCCCTCTTATCCCAAAAAGCATCCTAGTGCCTAACAAACTTGAACCCTTCCCCCCTACACCATCGTCTTATCCACGCATTGAGACTCCTGATCTGTTCCTGTCTCTCCAGCCCTGCGCGTGGAACAGGTAGCACTTCTGAGAAGGCTACCTTGGAGGTCCTGGCCTTGAGTTTCCTGCCCAGTAGCCTAAATTTCTCCTCCAGGACCTCACAACTGCATTTCCCCACATCGTTGGTGCCGACGTGCACCACGACCACTGGCTCCTCCCCAGCACTATCTACCAGCCTATCTAAAACACGCGTAATGTCCGCTACCTTTGCACCAGGCAGGCAAGTCATCATACGTTCAGTACGCAGGTTCGCCACCCAGCTGTCTACCTGCCTAAGGATCGAATCACCAACTACCAAAAGCCCCCCTCCCACCCTTCCCAGGGACAGTTCCTTGGTACGATAGGATACCCGTTCACCAGCTGAAGAAGAGGTCCCTTCCGAGGGCACATTCCCCTTATCCTCAGTATGGTGCCCCGTTTCCCCTTGACCCGTATGCTCCCTGGCAGCAGCTGGGCTGCCAGATCAAGAGTGGGACATATCTAACAAGTCCCCAAAAGTCTTCCCCGTGCACCTAACTGACTGTCTCTGCTTCTCCAGGTCAGCTACCTTGGCCTCAAGGGAGCAAACTCACTCCCTGAGAACCAGGAGTTCCTTGCACTGAGCACACACCCAAGACTTCTGCCCAGTGGGCAGATAGTCATACATGTGACACTTTATGCAAAACACTGGATAGCCCCCAACCCCCTGCTGGCATTCTGGCTTCATAATTGTTTTTAAACAAATACTTGTATATAACCCCCCTTTTAAAACCCTTTGTATTTATATGGTTACTGTTGTAGTAGCCTACTTACCTTACTGGGAACCCAAGGAGCCTAGGTCCCTGGCTTTCTGGCTCTTCCTGGGTGTCTTACAGAGCCCTTAGGCTAAGAGTCTCTAGGCTAAGAGTCCCTAGGCTAAGAGCCACAGGCAAAGTGCCTCACACTTTGGCTCGTGCCAGAGGCTCGTGCCTCTTGCAAGCTTCCTGCCTTAAATAGAAGTGTCCTCCAGGAGAGGGTGTGGCCAGCAGCTATTCAAATTCACCCTAGGCACTTAATTACAGGCAAACAATGACCCCTTCTCACCCTAACTCCAGCAGCCAGGAGTCTGTTACAACTCACCCACACACTCCCAAATACAGTCCCCCGCACAGTACCTTCTCAGCTAAAGCTCCTCAGCTGAAAGTAAATAAATAAAAAAACACTCATACCTCTAGCAGCTCTAACACCTTGCTCCTTCTCAGAGCTCAGCTGGATCAACTTTGCTTCTGGCAAGCTTCCTACCTTAAATAGAAGCGTCCCCCAGGAGAGGGTGTGGCCAGCAGCTCACCCCTCTAGTAGCTCTAAGACCTTGCTCCTTTTCAGAGCTCAGCTGGGTCAGCAGTCTGTGCCCAATCGGTGAGCAGCCACCCCCCTTTGTTTTTTATAACTGTGTCAGTACTTAACCCAGAGATGGGGACCCAGGTGCGTGTGAGGGCACTTATAGACTCGGGGTGTGTTAGATACTTAATTAGTCCCTCTATAATGATGGGGTTGGGAGTCCTGGTGCAACGTTTACCTGAACCCCTGATTTTTACCCAGATGGATGGCTCAACCATGTGTGAGCCTTGTAACTACCAAACCGTGCCCCTCATTATGGGAACGGGACTCTTGGGAAACCCAAGCATTCATTATAAATCTTATAGTTCAGTTTTCATTGGTACTTGGAAGTCCGTGGCTCAGATCCCATGACCCTTACATTCAGTGGAGTGAAGGGACTGTCAAATTTGTGGCTCTCGAATTCAATTTTCACGCTTAGCTACCGAGTGGGGGGAAGCACTTCTGGACATCCTGGTCCATGCCTGTTTGGCTAAAGAGGAATTAGACTCCATACCTGTGGAGTATAGAGACTTGGCCAGAGTGTTCAAGGGGGAAGAAGCCAATGAACTCCCCCCCACACACACTGTAACACCGACTGAGCCATTGAGATTTTACCGGGGCACAAGCTGCCCAAAGGGAAATTATACTCCATGAGCCGTGCTGAGAAGGAGGAGTTAAAGAACTTCATTGACAAAAACCTGGCTCGAAGATTCATCTGTCCCACCTCCTCCCAGTTCGTGGCACCCATTCTCTTCTGGAAGAAGAAAGACGGGGTCTCCAGCTGTGCACAGACTACTGGGGTTTGAATGCGGTGTCAGCCATGAATGCTTACCCCTGCCTTTGATCAAGGACCTTTTGGTGGAGGCTGCCAAGGGAAAGATCTTCACTAAGTTGGATTTGAGAGATGCATACTTTCATGTGCACATCCAGGAGGGGGACAAGACTAAGACTGCCTCAACACTCCGTTGGGCCAATTTGAGTACCTCATGATGCCGTTTGGTCCACAGGAGGCCCCCAGGGTGTTCATGAACTTAATAAATGAAGTTTTACACAAGCATCTATTCAAGGGGGCCCTAGTTTATCTTGATGATATCTTATTATATTTACATGATAGGGAGTCACATGTGAAGCTGGTGAGGGAAGACCTGAACGGAACTGAGCAGTTTGGGATAAAGAAGCTGTTATCTTTGACAACCTGGAGACACTGGCTAGAGGGGGCGTGGGTCCCTTTTTAAGTATGGACTGATCACAAAAACTTGGAAGTCCTGTGCACGCCTTGCAATCTTAGTGCTAAGCAGCTACAGTGAGCAGATTTTTTCTCAAAGTTCCACTTCATCCTCCAGCACTTCCCCAGGAAGTTGAACTCTTTAGCAGATGCCATCTGTCCTGCCTCCTGCAGCACTCCAGCCAGAGGGAGGAGGTAGTAGACTCTATGTTCACACCCTCCCAGTTGGGGGGGGCCATCCTCACCTGTAGTCAGGCGAAGGTGGAGACTAAGGAGCAAAGCGAGCCGTGGCTGTCAAGTTTAAGGAGGCATTCTCAGAAAAAGACAAAGCCTGAGATCACTACTGATCCCGCCATCCAACAGGGTCCCAACGGCTGCTGGTACCGGCGACCCAAACTATTTGTCCCAAACCCCTTCCACAGAAAAGTGATGCACTTTGAGCATGAATCAAAACTGGCTGGACATTTTGGTTTCTTGAACATTTTGCACCTGTTGCAACGCCAGTTTTGGTGGCCTCATATGCAAGGGGACATTTCACAGTATGTTGGGTCATACCAAACTTGTTTGATGAGCAAAAGACACCTGGGTAAACCCCCGGGGTTACTCTGCCCACTAGAGACTCCTAGTTGACCCTGGGAAGTGATCTCCATGGATTTTCTAACAGACTTGCCTCCTAGCCAAGGGAAAACGGTGATCTGGGTGATGGTGGACTTGTTTTCCAAACAGGCGCATTTTATCCCTTTCAAGCAACTACCTACAGCAAAAACCCTGGCTAGGAGGTTCATGCAGTATGTGATAAAACTGCATTCCATGCCAAAAAAATAATTTCAGGCCACGGGAGCCAGTTCATTGCCAAGTTTTGGAAGGAACTTATACAGGTGCTGGGCATTGAACAGGGCCTCAGCAGCGCCTACCGCCCAGAGACTGATGGCCAGACCGAACAGGTTAATCAAGTAGTGGAACAATTTCTCAGATGCTTTTCTAATTATCAGCAAGACGATTGGGCCGAGTTGCTACCTTTTGCAGAATACAGTTATAATAATGTTGTCCATTCATCCACAGGGTTGTCTCCCTTCAAAGCAATGTATGGCTATGAAGGAGTCCCGCTCCCCACGGCAGGGATTCCTGGTCTTCCCCCAGGAGACCTGCAGACCTGGTGGCAAAGGCTTAGAGAACACTGGCCTATTATTCAAAAGACTCTTGAGAAGGCCAAAGCAGACTATAAGGCTCAGGCTGCCAAAGGGAGAACACCTGGGTGGGATGTACAGCCTGGTGACTATGTATACTTATCTACAAAAAACTTGAAAGGACCCCAACCTAGCTGGAAGCTGGGTTGGAAATACGTGGGACCCTTTAAGGTGTTACATAAAATAAACAATGTGACTGTTGAACTGGAGTTGCCTAAAACACTTAGAGGGATACACCCCATCTTTCATTTCAGTCTGTTGAAGCGGTCCCCTGAACTGCATACCTGGGGACCTCATTCTCAAGCCTCACCTCCACTGATGGTGAATGGTGAACCACATCAAGAAGTAGCCCAGATTTTGGGCTCGAAACTTAAACATGGGCACCTTTTCTATTTGGTGCAGTGGAAAGACTTCAACTCGTCGCATAATAAATGTGTTGAGGAATACCATGTTCGTGCTCCTAAACTGCTACGTGCCTTTCATAATGCATATCCTGATAAATGGGGTGGGGGGAGCCTTCAGAGGGGCAGAATGTCAGCTACGCTGCCATGGTATCAGGGAGGGGGAGACCGCTGTATGAGCACCTTACTGTCCAGGAATGTTAACTTTCACTTCTTATGCTGTGTCTTATCTAGCAGCCTGACCTTGTCTTTAAGACAGTAGGCACAGACGGGGACCCCAACCTTTGCTTTAATGAGAGCTAATTCTGAGTGATGAAAAAAACTCTGAGGTATCATAGAATCATAGAATGTTAGAGTTGGAAGGGACCTTGCAGGTCATCTAGTCCAACCCCCTGCACTCTGCAGGAACACAGCCGAAACCCCTACATACCTACAACATACCCAAAAGATGGTTGTCTAGTCTCCTCTTGAAAACGTCCAGCGAAGGAGCATCCACCACCTCCCGAGGCAGTCTGTTCCACTGCTCAACCACTCTTACAGTCAGGAAGTTTCTCCTGATATTAAGCCGGTAACGACTCCCTTGTAATTTCTACCCATTAGATCTAGTCTTGCAATCCGGAGCAAGAGAGAATAGATCCACTCCATCTTCTACATGACAGCCCTTCAAATACTTGAAGACTGCAATCATGTCCCCTCTAAACCTTCTCTTTCCCAGGCTAAACATACCCAGCTCCCTCAGCCTTTCCTCATAAGACTTGGATTCCAATCCTCTCACCATCCTGGTTGCCCTCCTCTGGACCCGCTCGAGTTTGTCAACATCCTTCCGAAAATGTGGTGCCCAAAACTGGACACAGTACTCCAGGTGGGGCCTGACCATAGCAGAATACAGCGGAACTACCACCTCCCGTGATCTGGACACAATGCTTCTGCTAATGCATCCTAAGATTGCATTAGCTTTCTTCACAGCCACATCACACTGCAGGCTCATGTTTAGCTTGTGATCAACCATAATACCTAGATCCCTTCCACATGTGCTGCTGTCAAGCCAAGTCCCTCCCATTCTATATCTGTGCCTTTGATTTTTTGTACCTAAGTGTAGGACTTTGCACTTATCTCTATTGAAATTCATTTTATTTGTCTCAGCCCACTGTTCCAGCCTATCAAGATCCTTCTGAATCCTGACTCTGTCTTTTTCAGAATTAGCAATCCCACCCAGCTTCGTGTCATCTGCAAGTCTGATAAGCATCCCCTCTATGTCTTCATCCAGGTCATTTATAAAAACATTGAATAACACCAGGCCCAGGACCAAGCCCTGTGGTACTCCACTCAAGACTTCCCTCCACGTAGACGCAGAGCCATTTACGAGCACTCGTTGGGTATGATTTTTCATCCAACCATGAATCCACCCAACATTGTCCTGTAAAAAGAACATGGGCTAGCAAGTGCACCTAAAATGAAGCTATCAGTTAAACCACACAGAGGGGAAAAATGATGAAATAAGACTTTTTAAAACCAGAACAGAGTTTAAAGCAGATCTTTCTCAGGCTTTTCTTGGGTCTTCTAAGGGATGCACAAGATACCGTACAGCAGTTGATGAGCTTCTGATAGCTCATGAGTTACCTGTTGGAGGTACCTGGTTTAGAACAATAATTGCAAAGGCATAGTCATATTAGTCTGTCATAGCAAAATAAAACCATTGTCCAGTGGCATCTTAAAGACTAACGTTTATTTAATTATGGGTTTTTATGACTCTCAGTTCATGAGGGAACGATGCTTCTTAAAAGGAAAGCTAAAGAAAGAGGGAGTTGCTGGTGGTGACTCCTCCCCCCAAGCTAAGAAGATTAAGCACTGTCTGTTCTGGAAACACAGCAAGAAAAAAATGATGGCTTTATTGTGATTGAGAATGTCTCTTGGGGAAGGCAACAAATTAGACATGGGGAAGGTGATTCTGATGATGTATTAGGAAGTTCTCTGAACTATAAGAATTCTAGCAAAGTCACCAGCTGCCAAGGATTCTTACCTGGAAACTGGAAAAGCTCCAGCTGGAGGTGCTGGCTTTAACACCGTCCTGTCTTAATTCCAAGAGCTCAGGGTAGTATAAGCGCTTTTCTTCTTCTCCCCTCATATGCAAACTACTCTTTGTCACAACAACCTATGAGTCAGGGTAGTTTGGAAAATATCTATGTCCATCTGCTGCCTTTCCTTGGCCTGGCACCTAAAAGACAGTAAAATAGACACCCAGAGAGCCTCAAGGGGGAGGCATTCCAGAGATGAGATGCCACCACTGAAAAAGCCCTGTCTCTGGTTGCCATCTGCCTCTCTTCTGCAGGTAGGGGCACAAAGCAGGGCTGGGGAAGAGAATCTTAACTGGTGGGGTGGACCTTACAGGAGGAGGCATCCTTCAGGTGGTTCTTTTTATCCATTTTAACTCTGGGGTAGGTTAGGCTGAGAGAGAGTGACAGGGCCAAAAACACTTGGAGAGTTTCATGGCCAGGTGGGGGCTAGAACCCAGGTTGGACCATAGCGTCACATGGACTCAGACAGTGACTAGTTGTAACTCAGTGATTTGTGCTATTAAGCAGGATTTCTAATCAAATGTCCTTGTTTTCTGTCCACTGCACCACTTTATCTCTGTAGCCCCTTTTGCAGAAGTGTGTAGATGCAAAATTTAAATAAACCAGCCCCTACCAGTAGACTAGAGGGGAGTGCTCTGAATAGAAAAGCCATGAATCCGAGCAAATGAACGAGGTGAATAAACCACAAGGGTTTTGGTTCTCGGCAGGGCAGGAAGCTTTTCAAAACCTGTTTTGCTTTGAAGGCTCAGCTGCCTCCACACTTCCGTTGGCTGGGGCCCTCACACTACCTATGTCATTTGGGAAGCAGAAGGTGCTTCAGTTGGCACGGCATCCTGAGCCCCCAGCCATGTTCCCATAGAGAACTCCACAGGGCTCTGGTGTTGGGTGATGTGCCACTCTGGCGGTGATAGGACGATGGCGACGGTTAAGGAACCTCGGCTTCCTCGCCTCTTTGCCTTTCTGGCACTGTGGCTGCATGGCAAACGGCGCTCGGAACCTTACAGCCTCCCTCTGCTTTCCCCAGGCAATGTCAATGGCACCAATCCGGTCAGTACTTTGCCTTGCCTCTTGTAGTTTGCCTCACAGTGCCTTGTTGCTGCCTGTGTTTGCTTCTGCTGTGCCATATTATGGTGATGTTTTCCTCTTTGAGTGCTTCTTCAAGAGAACTTCTCTTTCAGATATGCTGAAGTTCTTCAGGAAATGCTTTCCAATATATTTATGGAGGGACTGTGGCTCAACAATACAGTACTTGCTTTGCATGCAGAAGATTTCAGGTTCAGTCCTTTCAATCTCCTGTTAAAAGGATCCAGTAGGTGATGTGAAAGACCTTTACCCGAGACCCTTGAGAGCTCTTGCCAGGCAGAGTAGCCAAGAGAATACAGCAGAGGAGAGAAAGAGGTTTTCAGCTTAAGACGCTGAAGCTGCAGACTGGAAGGTCTGTAGTTTGGTACTTCGAGACCCGAGTGCTGTGTGATGGAGTGAACTCCTGTCTCTGGCCCCAGCTACTGCCAGCCTAGCAGTTCAAAAGCAAGAAACTGCAAGTAGATAAATAGGTACCACTTCGTTGGGAAGGTAATAGTGTTCCGTGCGCCTCAGCATTTAGCTATGCCAGCCAGATGACCCTGGAAATGTCTTTGGACAGCGCTGGCTCTTTGGCTTGGAAACGGAGATGAGCACAACCCCCTAGAGTCAGATTCGACTAGCTTTTGAGCAAGGGAAACCTTTACCTTTAGGAAGAAAAGCACATAAATAGTTTTACTTATTTTGGCATTTTAGTCAAAGAGGATACCGGGTCTCCAAAATTCTGCTTTAGTTTCTGAAAGTACCACTTCAGAGGGTGGCCATGGCTCAATGGTATAGCATCTGTTTGGCATGCAGAAGGTCCCATGTTCAATGCACATCATGTCCAGTTTGGATTGGGTAAAAGGTGATGTGGAAGACCATGGAGAGCTGCTCCCAGTCAGAGTAGATAGTACTAACTTTGGTGGACCCATGGTCTCGTTCATTTGGGCTGTGATAAATGGCCAGATAGGGGTAGTGAGCCGTAGCCACCAATAGGCCAGAACTGTAGTTTTGGACATACCAGCAGACTCTCATAACTGGTCAGCCTTGAAGAAGACAACACTTAAGGCAGTAAATACTTCATAGTTATGGAATGTGTGAGATTTTATACTATTTCATTGATTTGGAGATGGAGGTCTTCTAAAAAGATTCTTGAGTACAGCAGATTCCTTTGGTTGGTAAGGGAACAGTATTATGTGGCTTGTGTCCTCTGTTAATTCTCCATATCCAAATGGATTGGAGCATTGTGTAAAAAGCCCAAAGAGATAAGCCATTAAGAATGGTAGGGAAGCCCCTGAGTTCAGTCCCTGATATCTCCAACAAAAAGGATTTCTAGTAGCAAAGTATGGAAAGGAGCTCTGCATCAAGACCTCAGAGAGGTTGGGTAGTGATCTGACTTTGTATGTGGCTGCTTCATAGGATACAGTTCTCAAAAGCCATTTTTTACTTTTGCCAACAAAATTGTTGGCAATGTTTTTAACATGTCTCAGATTGGCTAGAGACTGCGGAAGATGGCATTGCCACTGGTGCCTACAAGTCTTGAGATGAGTTATTCTGCTCTCTCTATTTTGTCTCCAGTTTGAACAAAATCATGCATTTTGGGCCATGCTGGTTCCAAGCATTGGCATCTCCTCACTCTTTCCCTGCAGCAAAGAGAGGCTGCCAAGAGGCAGATTCCTGTTTTCTCCAGAACTGTTAGCCAAGCTGAGCAGATGGGCGCGAGCAGGTCTGTGTGCAGTTGATGTGCTAGCTGCATCAGCTATGTTGTGCAACAAACAAGGGTGTTTACCATGGTGTGGTGGGTAATTTTTTTTGGGGGGTGAACATTCTTGGTAGTTGCCATCAGCCAAAAAACACTGAAAAGTAGATAGCACTGCTTCTGTTGAGGGTGGGGAGAGCATATGGTGTTGGATGAAAACAGCATATTTGTAGGGCTCCAAGGTGCTGAATAAAAGCTTTCCTGCTGGCACGGGAATTATGTTAGGATGGGGGAGAGGGCATGATTTGGCATAAACTGAAACTTGGCCAGATTCTGAAACTTGAGGGCTAGTTTATGTGTGTTCATTATTTGTGTAGGGACAGAACCACCAGAAGAACTTTATAATCTAATTAAATAATGTGCTGCTCAACAGAGACAGTTTCTCTAGCCAAACAAATTACCTGATAAACTGTTCCAATGTAAAAAAAAGGTTGCAGATAGCTGTGTTGGTCCAAAGGAAAATCTGAAATACCTGATGTCGGCACCATTTCAAATCTTCAAAACTCTGCTCTGCTTAGACCTCACCTAGAGTATTGTGTTCAGTTTTGGGCACCACAGTTTACGAAGGATATAAACAAGCTGGAACATGTCCAGAGGAGAGCAACAAA
Organism: Gekko gecko; assembly: GCA_029375565.1. Taxonomy (NCBI): domain Eukaryota; kingdom Metazoa; phylum Chordata; class Lepidosauria; order Squamata; family Gekkonidae; genus Gekko; species Gekko gecko. The sequence goes on along the minus strand of JAPDNY010000005.1, from coordinate 206,213,916 downwards.
GATGGTGAAGGGGTCTGGAGAACAAGTCCTATGAGGAAAGGTTGAAGGAGCTGGGTTTGTTTAGGCTGAGAGGTGATATGATAACCATCTTGAAGTACTTGAAAGGCTGTCATATAGAGGATGTTGCGGAGTTGCTTTTTGTTGCCCCAGAAGGTCGGACCAGAACCAACAGGTTGAAATTAAATCAGAAGAGTTTTCAGCTAAACATTAGGAAGCACTTCCTAACAGAGCAGTTCCTCAGTGGAACAGGCTTCCCCGGGAGGTGGTGGGTTCTCCTTTGGAGGTTTTCAAACAGAGGCTAGATGGCCATCTGACAGCAATGCAGATTCTGTGAACTTAGGCAGATCATGAGAGGGAGGGCAGGAAGGATTGCCTCAGTGCTTAGTTCTTGTGGCCCTTTCTTACATGCCCAGGGAAATGCTGATTGCCACTTTGGGGTCGGGAAGCAATTTTTCTCCAGGCTGGTTTGGCCAGGGATCCTGGAGGTTTTTTGTCATCTTCTGGGTATGGAGCAGCAGTCACTGGGGATGTGGAGGGGGAGGTATTTGTGAATTTCCTGGCTTGTGCAGGGTATTGGACTAGATGACCCTGGAGATCCCTTCCAACTATATGATCCTATGACTCATGCCCGCTCATAGAATACTTGGAGAGCAAGTGCCTAAGAGCTTGAGACACTTTCTTTTTTCTAAACATACAGCCTGATGAAGAATTCTGGAAAACTCAAAAAGCCTGCATGCTATGTTAAGTAGGGACAGGCATGAACTGTATGATGAGCGAGAATTTGTGCCGAATTCTGGCCAGATCAGGGATCAGGAGGTGACCTTTATGTGGTCTCTGAGGAAATCTCTGCGCTTTTGGGGCTGTTTGGAAAACAAAACCCACCCAGAAACTCTGGTGCAAAAATGCTAGACAATGGTGAGGGTGGTGTTTTCTAGCCTTGCAAACACAAATAGGGACCCTCCAAAGCTTGACAGGCACTGCTGCCTGCCAATAACAGAGTTCCCAATTGTTGCACCGGAACTCAGATTTATATAAGTGTGGTGGAAGGATTGCTTAGCTATCTTACTCAGTCAGGGTCGAGGGGGCTTTGCTTTGCCCAGGGTTCCTCTGTGTTGTGATTCGTTTTTTGTTTGCTGCATTTTTGTTTAGCCGAATTTTCCTGTTGTCTGCTTCCTTGGTGGTTTCCCTTCCCTTTTAATCTCTCTCTCTCTCTCTCTCTCTCTCTCTCTCTCTCTCTCTCTCTCTCTCTCTCTCTCTCTCTCTCTCTCTCTCTCACACACACACACACACACACACACACACACACACACACCACTTTGGGTTGCAGTAAGACAAGGGATTGCATTTTGGGTATTTTGCTTTTGGGGGCTGCTTTTGGGGGTGGCTTCAATTTAGTTCTCTGCCATTTTATCCCCCTCACACCCACACACTGGGCTGCTTTTTGTTTTGGGATGGTCTGTGTTTGTTTTTACTGCCCACCGACTTTATTGTCCACTGCTCTCCATTTAAACCCCCCTACTGTTGTGCATCTCCTTGACATCTATGTTTGTCAGCCTGCCTCCCCTACTCTGCCTTGAGGGAATTGTTCCAGAGTTACTGGGGTGACTTCCCTTTACTCCCAGCTCTCCATTTGAACCTCCCAACCTGCTTCTCCTGGGGGGGCATCAATCTGTACCTGTCTGCCTGTTGCCCTGCCTGCCTGTTTCCCTCTCTGGCCTTTCATCAGCTGATGCACCATGTGGCTGCCTGGTACACCATCCCATCCAGGAGGACCATGAGCTGGGAAGTGTTGTCCTCCATGCACTGCTCCACAGTGGAGCTGGCCAGGGTGCAAGGCCAAACCGTTCTGCTGATGGTGGACTTCTGGAGCAGCTGGCACCACAGCCACCTCTCCCTCACCATCCATTGGTGGCAACTGGAGGAACTCTGGAGTGGGACCATGACCACGCCTTGGGAGGGGAGAGGCCTGCTGCCAACTGGCTACAAGATGGTTCTCTTCCATACACAAGGGATGGATGTGGACCACACAGCAGCAAACATCACTGCAACAATACAGAGTAGCCTGAAGGAGTGGTTGAGTGGCAGACACATCACCCGTGGCTTACCTGGTCACGGGTGCTAGCGCCAACATGCAGGAGGCGGCAAGGGATGCATGCCTCAGGAACACTGAACACCAGTTGCCTGGTGCACAGGCTGCACCTGTTGGTGAGGGATGCCCTAGGGCTGGGGAATACTGCTAAGGGGGAGTGGGAAACCGCCACCCTTGAGATTAGCTCTCTGCTGGAGAACTGCTGGTGCCTGGCTGGCCACTTCTTGCACAGCATTAAGGCTGAATGTCTGCTGCAGGAGTGGGAGGGGCACAGACACCAGCTCATCTAGGACATGGCCACCTGGTGGAATTCTACCTACACCATGATTGCACATTTGGTAGAGCAGAGGAGCACAGTGCAGGCTGTCACCTCCTCCGTGACCATCCAGCATGGGGAAACTCAGCGTCAGCTCCAGCAACTGGCTGATCCTCTGCCAAATGGACTGTGTCCTGAGGACGTTCCAGGATGCCACCAACTTGCTCTGCACCTACACGGCCAGCCTGGGGCAAGTCATCACTCTCATTCAAAGGCTGAAATGGGCACTGGACTCTGTGGTGCAGCCAGACCCTGAAGGGATGCCAGTTCTCCCATGGGGCAGGACCTTGGCAGACAGGTTGCAAGCAGTCATCATCAACAAGTTGTATCCTGTCAGCAAGGAGAGGGAGTATAAGCTGACCTGCATGTTTGACCCCTGCATCAAGGGCAGCAGTGCTTGGGGGGGGAGGGGCTAGGCTTGTGACGGCAGAGGATTCCATCGAGGTGACGGTCAGGGAATACCTCATGGAGTCCCCTGAGCCTGCCAGTTCTGACCCCCTTGACTACTGGGTGTGCAAGAGAGTTATATGCTAGTGTGATCAATCTCCTTTCCTGCACTCCCATCAGTGTACAGAGTGAGTAGGTGCTCTCCCACGTGGAAGACATCCTCAGCCTCCACTGCTCCCACCTGGACCTGGCCAAGGTGGATGAGTTGGCCTTCCTGAAGGTCAACCTCCCCCTGCTGGACCAGCCTGCTCTGGACCTAGAGGACTAAGATCATGTCTTCCAGTCATCCTCCCTCATGCCCCCCTGTTCCTTTTCCTCTCTGGGTGATCCCAGCTTGTGACTTATGGGTTGTGCCCCTTGCGCTTGGGTAGGAAGATGGACGCCTCTCCCAGGCAGTACTGGGCTTGCCCCACAGCCAACACAAACAAAATTAACCTTGCCCATGAGAACCCTAGTACCTCCTGGAGCAACATCCTCCTCATAGCACTACTTCATAGTATTTGTCAGATGTGACTTATCATTGTCACATCATTTGTTCAGGCTATTTAGGGGACTTCCAGTGATCCCAGGCACTGGAAGCAGCCTGTGTAAATCACCCCCATGTAACACTCGCCTGGTAAGTGGATCCTTTCTGAGAATGGGACGTTGCCAGCTGGTTGCGGTCCCTGAGACAGCAAGTGCTGTTGTGTGGTTCTCATGGGGGGGCACACCGTGGTGGAATGGCCACAGGGAAGGAATTCTGTGGCCGAGTCTGCCCAGAAAAGATTTTGTGGAGCTATTCCCTTTCTCCAACAGCACTGATAGGGTGATTCCGCGAGAACCAGTCAGGCACAGCATGCCAATTGAGTCCTAGTTTCCAGGGTAACTTGTCTTCTTTCCCATGGCAATTTGTCTTCCTTCCCAGGCCACAGTTCTGACTTGTCGGCATCACATAAGGTTTAGGCAACTTGAGAGACTCCCACAGATCCCAGAGCACAGCACATAACCCACATCATCACTCCACTGTCTGCGCTTGGCAGCTTGGCAGAGCCTTCCTGGGCATGGGACGTGGGTAGCAGTCAGTTTCAGTCACTGATGTTGAAGTTTTAGTGTTTGGGGGAGGGGGCAGCTTGTGTGCCAGGGTGCTGATTTGCTGTAGGCTTGTGTGCCAGGGTGCTAATTTGCTGTGACTTTGCGTGTCAAAGGTCCATGATGTGTCCCTTTGCTTTGGGAATCTGAAGCTATCCCCTTTTGTCCACATCGCAGCCAGGATGATTCCAGGGGCAGGGCAAGCACCAGGCCCAGCAGGCCAACAGAGTCCAAGTTCCCAGGGCAACTTGTCGTCCTTTTCATGGCTGCTTTCCCCAACCTAGGATGCGACTGCTCTCACATACATCCCCTTCTGCCCACACTGCTGTTGGGGTGACTAACTGCAGGGCACACTATGCATCTCTCTCTCTCCGTGTCCCTGGGATTTGCGTGTTTGCTTGTGTGGCGGCGCAATATAGGAAAGGGTTGGACTGGCCCCACTGTCAAAATGATTGCCGCTGTCGCTTGGCCAGACTCTTTCCCCAGGGCCTTGTCCTGGAGTTTGGGTCTTCTTTCTGTTTCCCTTTCTTTCCCTCTTTACTCCCAGCCACCAGCCACTCCCACCATTTGTGGGAGGAGTGATTACCAGGCCCACATTATTGGTCCGCTGGCAAGAACATGCAGTGTTTGTAAGAGACCCTTTGTAGGGGCAAGAGCCATTACATCCACAGGTGTGGGGTGCTGTGTCATACTCCTCGCCTGTGATGGCTTGGGGTTTTAAAGGCAGCATGTTAACGCACGGTGCTTGCTTCGGTGCTCGGTGGCTCCCCTTCTTATCTGAAAGGGCCTTCCCTTCATTCCCTGGGCCGTGGCCACCCCCTTTCACACTCCCCACTGGCATGGTGGCTGCAGCCATCCTGTCTCTCACTCTGCTATGAAGGTGCTGCCTGCCAGACCAGGCGGGGGCAAGGGCCTAGTTTTGGAGCTGGCTAGAAGATGTAGATCTTCTTCGTGGTCTCTGTGCATCACACCTATGGGATCCAGTGCGGCTGCGCTGATCTGGTCGGTGTTGTACAAAGCTCACAATGGGATTTTTGCGCCTCCGCCCTGGGCCTGTGCGGGAACCTCTACCACGCATGCCCAATGGGGCGGGGCATGGACATCCCACCTGTTCTCTTCTGACCGCCTCGCTGTATGCAGCTTCTGTTGGTTGATGTTCAACCTCTCTTTTTTCTTCAGTTTTTTGTTTCTTTCTTTCTTTTACTTTGTTGTTGGTGTGAAGGCACACTTGGAGAACTTTTTCTCCACTTTTTTTGCGGTCTTAGAACCCTGTCCCTTCCCCACCCCCACCCCCTTCAGACTGCCTCAGGCACGAATCAGTCTATGGAAAGCAAATGTTGGGGGTGTTTTAAGAGGTGCTCCTCCTGTGGAAGCAAGCTAGCCCCCCGAGACGAGCACTCTCTTTGTATCCTCTGTCTCGGTGAGAGCCATCGGCTGGAAGCTTGCGCCCTTTGCACCCGATTTTTGAACCAAACCCGAAAGAACAGGGCTGCGAGACTGAAGGTCGCTCTGTGGGAGTCTGCTCTTGCACCTCTGTCATTGGCAATGGAAGCTGACCATACGGTCTTGAGGCCATTGACATCATCAGCATCGGTGCCGAAAGAACTTTCCATGCCGAAGCCTCCTAAATCAGGCAAGTCCGCCACTCACCTCAAGAAAAAAGGGCACCTCTAAGTCGGCCTCCTCGGTCTCAACGCTCATTAAGAAGGCTAAGAAGGACAAGCTTAAAGGCAACAATGTCCATAAATCAGGAGATGCGCGTAAGTCTCATGGTGTGAGCAGCGAGATTCCTCCTAAGGGCTCTGCTCTGCAGGTCAACAAGCAGCAGCAATCCCTTCAGTCCCATCGTACTACACCGGAGCTGCCAAAGGTCCATCCTGAGCCTCCTGTGGAGATCCTGGACTCACCTCCAAGGCAGCTGAACCCTCCAGTGCCCAACTCTCGACGCCCAAAGAAGGCTCCCTCGGTCGCATCCTCTGATCTTGAGGTCGACCTGATTTCCGATACACAGGAAATTGGTCCTCGCTCTCTGTCGATGGCTTCCTGGGCCAGTGAGAGATCCTCCCATCCTCGGTATTGGCCTAGGGATAGATCCCGCTCTCCATACCGTCCTGATCGCATTCGGTGGAAAGATTGCGATCCTCGCTGGGATAGATATCGTCCCTCTCAGCCACCTCGTGAGTCCCCATTGGGATATCCATATGGGCCACCAATGTATGCATATGAGCATTGTCCTGATATGCCATATTGATTTTCCTCCATTCCCTGGCTGCCGCCAAAAGATCAGGAAAGCTGTGACACCTGTCGTCATCAGTCGCGTTCCCCTCGTCGTCGTCCACCTTCAGCATCAATCTCCAAACCTCCGCCCTCCCCTCCTCTATTGAACCTCCCCCATCAATCCCTAACGAAGCACCTGTCGATACTGATGCCACTCCAGGACACAGGTTTGCACTCTTGAGTCCTCGCCAGGGATGTCAGACGTAGAGCACTCTGACGATGACTTGTCACCTACAGATCTAGCCCCTAAGCAGAACATATCGGAGGACAGTCCAATCTCACCGTCGGAAGATATGACCTCCTACGGTGACCTCGTAAAACGAATGGCGCACTCCCTAGGATTACCGATAACAATTATATCATTGAGATCGATGCCTCGACACCGATAGCCCTTCCCATGTCGAAGGTACTCCTTCGCGCAGTTAAACACCATGGGCCAAACCATCCTTGGCTCCAGTATCAACAAAGAGGCTTGATCACATGTATCAAGTTCAGGAAGACAGTGCCTCATTCCTTTACATGCATCCCTGTCCGAACTCAGTGGTCATTTCGACATCATCGAAAAACAAACGCTCCAGCGCCATCCCCGCGGACAAGGAAAGCAAAAAGATCGATGCTTTCGGCCACCGATTCTACTCTTCTGCTGCCTTGGGTATCAAGGTGTCCAATTACATGATGTGCTTCGGGAGGTACCAGTACTCCTTATGGCAGAGAATGGCTGAATTTCTACCCTCCATACCGGAGGATAAGATGGGGGAAGCACGATCTATCCAAAAGGAAGGTCTCCTGGTAGCGAAACAGCTTCTCAATACTGCGAAGCACACATTAGATGCTTGCTCCACATCGATGGCATCTTCCGTGTCCCTTCGATGGCATGCATGGCTTAGAACCACCTCCCTGCCGCACAATACCAGGTCCTATATCGAGGATCTTCCCTTCGATGGAGAAGGCCTTTTCCATTCGTCAACTGACTCCACATTGCAAGAGCTCAATAAGAGCATTAAAGCCTCCAAAGCCTTGGGGGTCTCCGCACCCCAATGTTCCTACTGGCAGAGGTCCTGGTCCCGCTACGCCCCTAGACGTCTGTACCCTGGCAAGCCTTCCCCTGACAAAGTTTGGAGACCCTGTCAGTCTCCTGTGGGAAATTGCCAACAGTACTCCTATCTATCCAAGTCGAGGTCAAGCTCTCTCCAGTAGCAGCCCAGACCGAAAAACCAACGTGGCCCCAAGCAGGGACTTTGACTCTCACCACCTTGTGTCAACGGAGACAACGCATCTCTTCCCTTCCTCTCCACATGGAGAAAGATCACCACCGATACCTGGGTTTTATCTGTCGTGACCCATAGGTACGTCATCGAATTTGTCGATTTCCCTATCCTCCTGGTCATCCGCCCCACCCCTTCCTCTACCATCATTCTTCAAGAGGTCAACTCCTTGCTGTGGAAGGATGCGATAGAGTCGGTAGCAAAGGCATTGGAATGGACTGGTTTCTACTCCTGCTACTTTGCAGTACTGAAGGGCGATGGGGGACTGCGGCCCATCTTGGATCTTCGGGACCTCAACGTTTACATCTGATACCGAAAATTCAAGATGACGACCCTGCAGGTTATTCTCCCTCTCCTAACTCGAGGCTCCTGGATGGCTACCATCGATCTCCAGGATGCCTATTTCCACCTCAATATTCATCCCTCCCATCAGAAATATCTCCGCTTCGCCGTAGGGGACCGGCATTATCAATACAAGTCCCTCCCCTTTGGCCTATCTACTGCACCGAGGGTTTTCACCAAAACCATGGTGATGCTGGCAGCCCACCTTCGTCTCCAGGAGATCACCATCTTTCCCCTATATCGACGACTGGCTTCTAGTGGCAGACACCCCAACACGCCTACGAGAGCACATTGTCCACACACTGCACCTTCTATCCTCCCTTGGACTTCAGGTCAAGCTTCCGTAGTCTCACCTGGAGGCATCCCAGAAGGTGCAATTCATAGGGGCACTCTTGGACACTGTCTCTTGCAGGGCTTACCTACCAGAAGACAGAGCTCTAACCCTGTCCTCCCTTGCAATGTCTGTACACACTGCTCCATTATCTACGCCGTTCCATGTCCGGCGCCTATTGGGCATATGTCGGCCACTACATCTGTCCTTCCACTGGCGAAGCTCCATATAAGGTCCCTCCAACTCTGGTTTCTGCGGAGCTTCAGGCTGGCTCACATGCCACAGTCCACAGCACTTTCACCTCCACAGAGTGTGCGGGACTCTTTGCTCTGGTGGACTGTCATTCCAAACATCACCCAGGACGCCCCCTTTGTCCTCCCCAACCCACTCTATACCATAACGACGGATGCTTCCCTGTGGGGATGGGGAGCCCATCTCAATGGCATCAGCATCGGATACCACTGGGATGCTGGCACTGTGGCTCGACGTATCAACTACCTCGAGCTGCTGGCAATCAAGTTAGCTCTATGAGCTTTTCAACCTCTCCTTCGATTGCCTTGCTTAGCAGTCCCGATGGACAATACTACGGCACTCAGCTACGTAAACCGTCAGGAAGGGACGGTGTCCTGAAGCCTCTGTCACCTAGCAATGGAGTTGTGGGATTGGTGTGTTGCCAATCAGATTGTTCCTGTAGCCATCCACATCCCAGGTGTCCTGAACGTGGAGGCGGACCTCCTCAGCAGGGGTCTCACTCATCACCATGAGTGGGAACTGAATTGGTCCTACCTCCAGCCCCTCTTTCAACAATGGGGCACTCCAGACATCAACATCTTCACATCCAGGGAGAATGCGAAGATGCCCGTTTTTCTGCAGTCAGGGGGCAAAGGATCCACTCTCCCTAGGAGACGGCCTCCTGCTCCCGTGGGAATGGACGTTCCTTTATGTTTCCCCCTCTGCCCCTGCTTCTGAGAGTGGTGCACAAACTGGCCAAATTCCGTCCAAATTGCATCCTCGTCACGCCATGGTGGCCCAGGCAACCCTGGTTCCCCATCCTACTTTGTCTAGCAAGGGGCAGGTACCACCACTTCCCCAGGGTTCCAGACCTTCTCACAGCAGAAAACGGAATGCTGTTCCATCCGGAAGTGAAAACCCTAAAGCTGACGGCTTGGAGAATACAACCTTGAGATTCTCTGCTAGGGTCTCTGAGGTCCTCTTTAACGCGAGGAAGGAAGCCACGCATTTGTCATATCAGAGGAAATGCCGTAGGTTTCTCTCCTACCTCTGCTCTCCTACTGAGTTACCAACTTCTGTCGGCCTGGACAGAATCCTTGACTTCCTCATCTCCCTCAAGGATCAGGGTCTCTCTCACTCATCTATCAGAGTCTACCTGGCGGCAATCTCTGCGTATCATGAGGGCCTGGATGGATACACAATCTTTTCCCATCCAACGTCTAAACAATTTCTAAAAGGCCTCATCAGATTGCATCCACCTGTGACTGCTCCTACAGAACCATGGGACTTGCCGCTGGTGCTCCATCATCTCACCAGGCGCCCATTTGAACCTATGGCTACGTGTGATCTCCAGTATGCAGCCGGGAAGACGGCTTTCCTGGTGGCTATCACCTCGGCCAGGAGGGTCAGCGAACTAATGGCACTATGCCATGACCCGCCGTATTTGGTCTTCCTGCCAAATGGAGTGCACCTGGTACCAGATCTCTCCTTTGTGCCTAAGGTTGTTTCGGAGTTCCATCTAAACTCTGAGATATTTTTACCAGATTTTTTCCCACATTCTGAAGGGGAAGAGCAGTGCCTCCATCACACCCTCGATGTCAAGAGGGCACTTCTCTTTTACCTAAATCGGACTCAACCTACCAGACATGACAATATGCTGTTCCTCTCCTACAGTTCGGCTTCCCTGGGGTTGCGCATTTCACCCCAACGTTTGTCCAAATGGATCATTGGGACAATTAGACTATGCTACTCCTTGTCAAAGCAGTCGCTCCCCCCTCACCTGAGGGCTCACTCTACCAGGTGCATGGCGACCTCTATGGCCTTTCTGAAGGGCGCATCACTATCATCCATCTGCAGAGCAGCTACGTGTTCTACGCCAACCACGTTCATCAAACACTTACGCTCTGGACATCCGTGCGCAACAGAAGGGTGACTTGGGTCGTCTGGTCCTGTCCACTGCGGCTCGCTGAGTCTGCCAGCCCCCACCTCCAGGTGAGCCACTGCTTTTTAATCTCCCACAGGTGTGATGCCCAAAGACCACGAAGAAGATAAACAGGTTGCTTACCTGTAACTGATGATCTTCAAGTGGTCATCTGTGTATTCACACCGCCCACCCGTCCTTCCCCACTGCTGTCATCCTCAGTTGTTCTCATACATGACTTGGGTTGATAGCAGTCAGAAGGAACTGGCGGGATGTCCGTGCCCTGCCCCATTGGGCATGCGTGGTAGGGGTTCCCGCACAGGCCCAGGACAGAGGCGCGAAAATCCCATTGTGAGCTTTGTACAACACTGACCAGATCAGCGCAGGTGCACTGGATCCCATAGGTGTGAATGCACAGAAGATCATCAGTTACAGGTAAGCAACCTGTTTTTTTGTTGGTGTTGTGGGGGAGGGGTGCTCCAAAGCTGTCAGCTTTCACTCATGATGCTGTCAAGGTGATTGATTACTCGTTGGCCAAACTTTTTCCCCAGGACTCAGATTGGCTGGCAGGTCTTCCTCCTCGTCATCACCATCATCATCCTGGGGTCAAGCCATCCCTTTTTGCTCACTCTCCACTGTCAAGGTGACATTGATGGGCTATTTGGGCAGTGGGCACTGGGGACATGTCCATAGGCCCTTTTTGGGAGGATCTTCCTTCTTTCCCCTTGTTTCTGGGCTCTGGATGTCTGGGGGTCCTTCCCCTTGTTATATGGCTCCGTATGACTCAGCTCACTGGCAGCATCACAAGGGCCAAGTGTTCCTGGATGCTGATTCACTGAGGAAAAAATGTCCTGTTATTCGGGCTGGATATGGGCTCCAATGCAGACTCACAGCCATCCCCTCTCCTCCAGCAAGGTGACAGCTGGCTGTTGGCACAGGAGGCTGATCCTTCCGGGGTGTTGCTGGGGGCCACCAATGACCATTTTTCCTGTGGCAGCCACAAGCCAGAGTCTAGATGGGGGGCAGGACACACAGGTGGCATACAGGGAACAATATCGGGGGGCTTCCATTAGTTCTGTTGCACTGAGTCCTGAGCCAGACCCTGACCTTTAGTTACATTTAGGGTTTACAAATTATGAGAGATCATGGGAGAAGCTGATCAACCAATACAAACAATTGTGATAGTTACTAAGAACTTATTTTATGTAAATTTCTATGCAAATCTTTTATATTACTTAGAGCCTATAAAGATCTTTAACAATAATAGATACCAAAGAATTTTACAGTACATGTAATTTTTCTATATTGAATAAAGTGCTTAGGTCGAATACCAGTCCATATAGTCACTCTGAACTTCCAATTGTCAACTTCTTCATCCATTCAAAGTTCTGTGTGACAGTCCCTCCTATTTGTGTTGGAAACGTCAATCAAAGACACATTCTTTCTCCTTTTCTATTAATAGCACATCCATGGCTTCGTGCCAATGGGAGGGCTTGAAAACCTGTTTTCACTCTTCTTCAGGGCAAATTCTGCAGTAGAGGGATCTCATAAACCCTCTGACAGTTCAGTAAACTCTGTTCTGTGAAGTGCTTTCACCTGAGAAGTGGCCAAGGCCTGTGTTCGGTGTGAGCAAGGAGACGGGGTGGCTCGCAACCCTAAGTCCAGGCCCTTGACTGTGTCCTCAGTTGTGGAAGAAGCTGGTGGTCATGTGGGTCCCAGTGGGGAGCACTTCCCTCTGACTTGGCCTGCTGGCAAGGCCGACTACAAGGGATGGATGCGGTTCCTGGGTGTTCGCTTTCTGGGGCTCACTGAGGATTGGGACGTGTCCTGTTGTTCGGGTCGGTCATGGGCTCCGGTCCAGGGCCATCCCCTCTCACTCGCCCCGCTGGCAAGGTGAAGCAGGGCAAACCTTTTGTGGTGTTCCATTCTTCAGTGATGGTCTCCCTCTCACTGCACCCACAAGCTAGCCTGGGTGTGGGGCTGGACACATGGCATACAGGGGGGAATCTGGGGGGTTCCTCACTTCCAGCTAGAGGTCCATATCCAGGTCCAGCTGGTCGTGCACTCTGGGGTGTTTGCTGTGGATCCAAGTGGCTGTATCCTTCTGGGTGCAAGCTGGAGCCTGAGTGGGAGGCATGACATATTGCAGCCAGGAGAACTCTTGGGCTTCTGTCCCCTTGTCTCATGTGGTGCAGCCACCCGTCCCCTTTCACTCTTACTGCTGGAAAGGTGTGAGTGCATGGCCGTTCCTTCCAGGGGGCTCGTAGTGGGTTGCAGATCTAAGTCTCCAGCACCAGCACTGCCTAATATCAGCTGGAAGGCAGAACCCAGCCAGGGAGCATGAGTCCGAATTTGGGATTTGGAATGTGTGTGGGGGTTCCCTTTCTCCAAGGATAACCCCCTTCATTTGCCCTGTTGGGAAGGTGATTGTGGGGCATGGCCAATCCCAGCTGTGTGGTCTTCGAGTCACCTTGCCATGGCCTTCCTTTTGCCTGGTCCTTAACTCCACGACATTCTCATTTGTTCCCTCTCTTCTGGGAAGGTGACTGCAAGCAAGCTGTCATGTATCAGGGGCATGTGGGTGTGACGCAGGTCATTGCTTAATTGGCAGCATCCACACTGTCAAGGTGAGACTGCTGGCCATGCTTCCTTCCAAGCGGTGGGGGACCATTGCTGAGTGACCACCACCAATGGTGACCCTAGCCAGTCAGTCATGTTAAGCTGCTATCCGGTCACCCTGCCGGTGCAGGACAATTCCTTCCTGACTCTGATTCCAGGGTCTCACTGCGGCCACCAATGGTTGCGTCCAGGGGTCTTTTTGTAGAAAAAGAGCTGCAGGAACTCATTAGCATATGGTATGCTAATGAGCTACTAGCCTATTAGCATATGCCACACCCCCTGACATCACCAGAAATGATGTCAGAAGGAGAAGCAAAAGGGGGGGAGGCATCTTTGAAAGCCTCCCCTTCCTTTCCCCAGCTGGCCTGGGTGGGGGAGTGAAGAGAGAAGGGGTTTAAAGTTTAAACCCCTTCTCACTAGGGTTGGGCCACAGAAGGAGGAAAGAGAGAGAGTAGAGAGAAGGAAAGAGGGAAAGAAAGAGAAGGAAAGAAGGAGGGAAAGAAAGAGAGAGAAGGGAAGAAGGAGGGAAACAGGGAAAGGAAGGAAAAAGAGAAGAGAAGAAGGTGGGAAAGAGGAAAAGGAGAGAAGGAAAGGAGGGAATGAAAGAAATTTGTCAGCAATTTGGCCCCATTATATCCTATGGGCCATTGAAGTCAATGGTGAAAACATAGGGTATATTCTGGGGGCTGAAGGGGAGGGGGTTTGAGGAAGAGGCTCCAACTCACAGGGTAGCTGTTGGAGCCTCTCCCCAAGATACCCACCAAGTTTCAAGAACATTGGACCAGGGGGTCTAATTCTATGGGACTCCAAACAGGTTGCCCCCATTCCCTCCATTGTTCTCTATGGTGGGGAAAAAGTTACTTTTGCCCCATGGTGCTGTTAGTAGCTCTGGGGGGGAGGGAGTTTGAGGGAGAGGCTCCAAATTTTCAGGGTCGCTTCGGGAGCCTCTCCCCACATACATGCCCACGTCTCAAAGCAATTGGACCAATGGGCCTAATTCTATGGGCACCCAAACAGGTTACCCCCATTACTTCCATTGTTTCCAATGGGGAAACCCAGCCAGCAGCACTTAAGGCAGGCAAGCAGGCAGCCACCCAGCAGTCACACTCTTCCAGAGAATCTCAGGGAAAGTGAACTGTCTTGGGAGGTGCTTGTTTGCCATAAGATCAAGTGGCACACTCCAGAACAAGTGGCACTGTGGCAGTGCAAGCGTGCCACACAGAAACCCCAAAAGACCAAAAGGAACAACATTTATACATGTATAAACTGATGGTGCAACCTCATTAGACCACTCACACCACACACCTCAAAAAGAATATTTATAGCACTGGAAAAAATGCAGAAAAGGGCAACAGCAGATGAAAGGAAGTACTTCTTCACCCAAACAGTGATTAACACATGGAATTCACTGCTACAGGAGGTGGTGGTGGTGGTGGCTGGCATGAACAGCTTCCAGATGGAATTTGACAAACGTATGGAGGCTGGAGCAGGCAGGAAAAAAACAAAGCAAACCCCCCCCCCAAACCAAGCAACAGCAACCAGCAGAACTTTTTAAAGTTGTAAACCTGTAAGAACCAAAAAACCTTTCATCTTTTCTTACTTCTAACCTGACTGCTCAGCGATTTCATTGAGTGCCCATGAGTTCCTGTCTTGTGAGGAAGGGTGAAAAGTACTTCTTTCTCTACCTGCTCTATCCCATGCATAGTCTTGTAAACCTCTTATCATGTCACCCCTCAGTCATTGTTTCTCAAAGCTAAGATCCCCAAAGGTGATAACCTTTCTTCATATTATTGTAGTAGCCCTTTTCTGCATTTTTTCCAGTGCTATAAATATTCGTTTTGAGGCGTGTGTGGTGTGAGTGGTCCAATGAGGTTGCACCATCAATTTATACATGTATAAATGATGTTCCTTTTGGTCTTTTGGGGTTTCTGTGTGGCACTGTGGCATGCTTGGAGGTAATGGAGGTAACCTGTTTGGGTGCCCATAGAATTAGGCCCATTGGTCCAATTGCTTTGAAACGTGGGGAGAGGCTCCCAAAGCTACCCTGAAAATTTGGAGCCTCTCCCTCAAACCCCCTCCCCGCCAGAGCTACTAACAGCACCATGGGGGAAACGTAACTTTTTCCCCACCATAGAGAACAATGGAGGGAATGGGGGCAACCTGTTTGGGGGCCCATAGAATTGGACCCCCTGGTCCAATGTTCTTGAAACTTGGTGAGTACCTTGAGGAGAGGCTCCAACAGCTACCCTGTGAGTTGGAGCCTCTTCCTCAAACCCCCTCCTCTCCAGCCCCCAGAATATACCCTGTGTTTTCGCCATTGACTTCAATGGCCCATAGGATATAATGGGGCTGAAATTGACATGCGGCTGGGGGAAAGACTCCCCAATCGGCTTGTAAAGCCCTCCGAAGGCCTTTCTGCCCTCCGAAGCTGCAGGAGCTGCGCTCCAGTGCGCTTCCCCCCCCAAAGACCCCTGGTTGTATTCATCCCTCTTATGCCGGCTAGAAGCTGGAGCCTGGTTGGGAGACACAGCACGGCATGCAGGGGACTCTGGAGGGGGATTTCCTTAGTTTAAGAGCCATCCTGTCTTACCCCGCTGGCAAGGTGTTCGCAAGGAATGGTTCATGTGGGTCCTGCCATGGAGTGCTCACTGTAGGTCACGGGCTCCATTCCAGAGCCATGCTGGTTGCTGGCAGCAGGTTTGAGCCAGAGCCACCACCTCCGTTTTTGCGATCCATTCTCTCAAAGGTGGCCGCAGTGCAGCAGCAGTCGGGTCTGGGTGTTCGTTGTTGCACTGAGTGGGCTGGGCTTCGAGCTGTCCTGTAACTCACCCCACTACGCGATCATAGTGTACGGCTGCCCATGCCCACCCTTATCAGCACCTGACCTGATTTGAGCCATCAGTCGTTGAGGGATGCCGTGGGGTGGTTGTCCATGATGGACTTGGGTTAGACCCAGCACATCACAGAGAGGTATTGCTAGTTTCTTCATTTGATATCTCCTGGTCTAAATGGAAGCCCAATAGTATTCTCTGGCTCCATCTCCACACTGGCTAGGTAAGTGAACGGAGGGCACGGATGACCCTCCCAGGGTATGTGGGTGTTGTATCACATGTGCCAGGGCTTTTAGGCACCCCTTCTTACTCGTCCCACAGGCTAGGTGAGTGCAGGGACCAAGTCTGACTTCGGGAGGGAAGTGTCTTCCTTCTCATGGCACCATTTTCTATTCAGGCTATGCAGCCCACACATCCATCCCTTCCAACTCACACCACTGGGAAGGTGATTGTGGAGCATGACAGTGCCATTCACACCAGTGTGGTGGGTGCAAGGGTGTTCTCAATTCCAGTCAACCCTGAATTTCACCGAGGGGTGGGCTATGACTAGAAAAAACTTGTGCCTGGAAAGGGAGTGGGACTGTTCCTCCAACACTGGCCATCCCCTTCCAGTTGTACCATTGCACTGTTGGCAAGGAGAGTCCAGTGCAAGGCCAAGGCCACCTCCTCAAGGCAAACCAACCGAGTCCTAGTTCCCAGGACAATGTGTCTTCCTTCCCATGGCTACTTTCTCCCATACCACTTGCAGGACAACTGGTTGCAGGGCCCCCCATCCATCCATCCCTCTCTCTCCCTGTTCCTGGGTTTTGGCAAGGTGATTGCCATGACTGCATGGCCAAGATCTTCTCCATGGACTTGTCCTGAAGTTTGGGTGGTCTTTCTGTTTCCTTTCCTTTCCCTCTTTGTCTCTTTGCTCCCTTTGGGCCCTGACTCCCAGCCACCTCCCCTTGTGTAAGGAGTGACTCCCAGCCACCAGCAACCTGCACCTTTAATGGGCAGGGCAGTTACCAGGCCCAGACTATTGGGCCACTGTCAAGGACATGTGGTGCATGTAGGCAACCCATTATGGTGGCGTGAGCCATGGGGCACTCAGATGTGGGACACTGTGGAGTCCTAGTCTGTGATGGCCTGGGGTCTTCATGGCAACACGTCATCAATGCATATTGCTGGCCAGCGGTCATTGTTGGCATAGCGGGGGGGGGGGTTTCTTCCTACTAGCAAGCTGATTACGGGGCATGGTCTTTCAGTCCTCCTGCTAGCAAGCTGATTACGGGGCATGGCCAAATCCTTCTGGGGTGTTGGGTGTGTGTGTGTCAGGCTATATTCCAGAGCCATCCCTGGCCTTGTTTTGCTCGGACAGTGTTGGGGTGCATCACTTGGCCACATAAGGTCATCCCACTGGCAAGGTGTTTGTGGGGCATGGGCTCTAGAATCTAAGGTGACTGAAGGAGGATAGCAGTGCATGTATGGCCAACCCTTCCCCGGAATGGGATGCTGTTGGCAGCAGGTTCAAGCCAGAACCTCTCCCACAGTTCTGAACTGTTCTCTCAAAGATGGCTGGCTACAGCTGTCTTAAAAAAAAGACAAGGCAAGAATTGGGAACTAAAGTCTGTGCAGGCCTTGTCCATAGAGGGAGTGCGGTGCCAAGGAGATGCAGCAACCCATGACAGTGTGGGTGGCTCCCAGGCCCCTGGCAGGGTGGGAGGGTTGGCCCTGCCCAGTAATCACCTTGACCACGATGGAAGGGTGGGCCCAGGGACATGCAGCCGCCCGCTGTGTGAGTGGCTCCCAGGCCCTGGGCAGGGTAGGAGGGTTGGCCCTGCCCTGTTCTGCCCTGTAATGCAATGCAGGGCCATGCATTACGACCACCTACTATGTGGGTGGTTCCCAGGCCAGGGCGGAGAGGGTTGGCCCTGCATTCATCTGGTCATCGGAGAGAGGATGGGCCCAGCCAGGGACACATCCATCCATAATTGTGCCAGCAACAGTTCTGTCCTGCATGCTTCTGGGGAGAGGGGAGTGTCCATCTCAGAGAGTTTGATGCCTCCTCTCTACTAGATCTCATAGGGTCTGTCCTGTGTGTTTTATGGGCCAGAAACCACACTTGACAACATCTTCCTAGAAAGCACTTTCCTGGGGGCACCTTCTCTGACCCCCCCCCATTCAGGGCATATATGGGGGCATTCCAGGGAGGTCTGCTGTCAGTTTGATGCCTCTAGCTCGCACAGGGCCCATTCTGTACACTCCTGAACCCACACCTGACATCTCTCCAAAAAGCACTTTCCTGTGGCACCTTTTTTTGTGTCTGTAACTCGGGCCCCCCAGGTTCAAACTGAATGTAACTTGTGGGGCATGTAGGGAGGCATCCCGGCCAGGTCCATAGTGAGATTTATGCTTTTAGCTTGCACAGGGTCCATTCTTTACACTCATCTCCCCGAAAAGCACTTTCCTGGGGCACCTTGTTGGGGATGCATAACTTGGACTCCTCCCCCCCAAGTCCAGTCTTCATCAAACTTGGTGGGAAGGTAGAGGAAAGTCAACTAGAGATGCCCTACAATTTTGGAGCCTCTATGACCCCAGGTGGCCTCCCAGGCTGCAAACTTCCTGTAACCATGGTTCACAGTTTGGGGAGGAGGAGTGATAACTTGGTCCATTGGGAAAAAAATGTCTCACAGTCTGGGACCTTGTGGGTTTTCCTAGTGGGCCAGATAGCATCTGATAAGGTCAGGAAGACAGCAAGGAGCAGAGACTGAAGCCTTTTCTTCATGTGTTGTATGGTCTTGATCTCATTGAACACAAAGGAAATGAGAACCCACCACATATGTTTGACTGTTTCACAGAATGTGAATCGTAGACTGAAGATGTATGGATCAGCCCCTAACAGTGTTATATACGTGTAAAGACACCATTCCCATTGCACTGTGAATTCTAAACTATTTCTCCTTTTTCCTTCTGGTGGCCAAACTGTAACTGGCATTTGCCTGCTTTCCTATGTGGGGGGGGGGCATGGAAAGAGAGGTTGAGATGCCTCCATGATAGCTGCCCAAGTGCCACCAATGTTGAAGGGACATCCAATTTTGGTCAGATTTACTGATATGAAGCAGTCCCTATCCTGCCCCATGCAAAGCAGAATGTCCACTCCTGTTCACTGTAACATCATCCTCTTGGATCTCCATAAAGTACAAATTGGTGACACAGAGACATGCAATCAAAAGGGCTTTATTGACTTAAGAACTTTGGCTTTTGCAGAGCTGTTAAGTGTCTTTACACACTATCACTGCATGTATTTCTAGAAAGGTGCAGGCAATTTGATAAACTGTATTGAGCAGTTTTGGATTCCTCCCACTGGTTTGCTCACCTGACTGCCTCAAGCATATTTTGGAGCTTTGTCTAGAGGAAGCAACCCCCCTCCCCCCGCAGGACCATGCCTGGTGACTCTTGTGAGCTTAATCATGGCACTGAGGCCTAAGGAGTGCTTCAGTTTGGCAAGAGAATGAATCTGTTTTCCAAGAACACTGACTGTGCAGTGGACTGCGAAATTGATCCACCCTTCCCTTCAAGTTTGGAGATCTGTTAAACCTGTTGTTTCCTTAACTTCCAGAATGAAGGTTCGGTCCAAGAAATTACCATCACGTACCTTGTGAAGGAGGGATCCGAGAAGGCCGATCCATCACAGTTTGAGCTCCTTAAAGTACTGGGGCAAGGTTCTTTTGGCAAAGTGAGTTCATGTTTTTGATGCAGATAAGATTTGTCCACCATTGAGCCAATAAAGGGGGAGATAGGAGGTGGCTTATCTAGAGTTAACTTCTCCTCATAACTAGGAGTTGTAATAATCCTATATCCAAGGCAGGCCCGTATCTAACAACTTTTTGCTCAGGGCACCCATGTTTTTCTCAGGGGGCCCACCACCAATGTTTCCTCTAAGCTATGGGGTTTGTGAGCAAAACTTCTACTTTGTGAGCTACTGCCATTAAAGTTGTGAGAGAGCAATTTGGCTGCCGCATAAATTAGTTTGCTCTGGAGCCATCCTTCCTGAGCTAAGACAAAAATCTGTGAGCTGGAGGTTAAAAAACTGTGAGCTAGCTCACACTAACTCAGCTTAGAGGGAACACTGCCCACCACTATATGTTTGTGTGGTACTGCCATGCCATGCTCATACTTCAAAATAATAACTAAATAATAAATACAAGTGATTTATTGCACAAATGTTTCAAGTTTATTATTTATTATTATAGTAATAGCCAACGTGATCGGGAATGAAATTTTTCTAAGAATATATCTATATTGATTTGATTTGTGAGTGACTTCTCATATCCAAGCAGCACTAAACTGTTTTTCCGGAGATGGGACATTGTCAGCCTCTGTGGTTGCAGAATACGAGTAAGGCAGGAGAATGCTGACTCGCACGTAGCAGTGGAGGCTCCAAAAGTCACAGCAGCTGCAAGGACTTTGTATACATTGGGGAATGCACCTTTATAGGAAAATAGCACAGCAAGAGCATTGTGGATGCTGTTCTCTTTTTTCAGTTGTGGATTTGTTAGTGCTATGTTCTTTTTAATGAGATCTGCTTCTGCAGCAAAGTTATCCTCATTAACATGTAGTAATTGCAGGATAGGCTTTACTGCTTCCACCTCTAAAAAGGAATCTGAATTGGGAATCAGTGAGTCCAAAGCAGATAAGTATTCCACATTGCGACTAGAAAACCGAGTTTCAGCCTCTGAAATGGAGTAGTCATGGACTTCAACAAAAACCTGTTTTAGGCACATAGGAGAGGACATGTTGTGGCTGGTTCCGGCACTTCCTTCTACAATGAAATCCTGGAAATGTTTATCCTTCCTTTTTCTTTTGACTCCCCTTTCCACTGTATCAACAGGTATTTCATTCTCCTCACATATTGCAGCTGTTTTCCCCATAAGCTCTTCAAAGAGAGTGTCTGCTTTACTTCTTCTGTCTTTGAGGACAGAAATGCAAGCATTCACCACTTCAGCAGCTTTCCCTAAGTGCATGTCTTTGTCTTGCAGTGCTGCATTACCTGGTTCAAATATAGACAACACTTCTTTCATTAGAAGTGCTAAGAAAGCAAACCTCAAATTTGCACATGTTGCATGTAGACCTGTTGCCTCCAATCGCAATTCAGTGCAAGCTGCGGCTTCACCTTCAGGATCTGCTAGGTCACGGAGCACTAACAGCACCTCTTTGAAGTTATCACTTATGGCTCTTGCTGTTGCCAAATGTCCAGTCCACCTATGTTCTAAGAGTCTTTTGAGCTGAGAACCAGAATACAGTCAGTTCACTCGATGCTTTCTGGTGAAGTTGTATAAACTGTTACACGTGTCAAAAAACTGTTTTACAGTTAATATTTTTGAGCATGCACTGACAATCACAAGATGCAATTGGTGATTGTAGCAGTGTATGTATGGTACCGTTTTACCTAGTTTCTCTTGAATTTTTTTTTGAACTCCACCAGACCTGCCCGACATAACACTAGCACCATCATAACACTGTGCCAATAGCTGCTTTGGATTAAACCCACAGTCAGAAAGAACTTTAAGCAGGAGATCAGAGATATAGTCTGACAACAACTGATAAATTTTCAGTACCACTTGCATCCCGAGTCTCATCAGCTTTTATGCAGATGAAATCCACTTCACTGGTTCTGTAAAGGGAAGCAATTTGTTCTACCACCATTGATCCAAGGATAGAGATTACTTCATTCTGAATCTTTGGGGATGTATAAGAAGCAGAAGTGGGTATACTTGGAATGATTGCTTGAAGTTTTTCATCTTTGTTTATGGTATAAAGAAAGAGGGCCATGAACAGTCCATCAGGGCTGGTTTTCTCCTGCTCAGCTTTCTCACTAATTGAGCCATGGCCCTCACTACCACGGAAAGACAGTTCATTTACAGCAAGGAACTGGATGGTTTCTGCTATGCTCTTTACATAATACCGATTCCTCATGATCTGTTCTGGCCCCAACATAGTATGAATTTCTTTCCCTCTTTCTGACCGAGCCTTTCGTTCTTCCCATCGTGACATTGCCAGTATATGGGTTTTGGATGTACAATGTCTACTGAATTCCTTCTTGGACTCTAAAGCAGTCTTCCAGTTACAGAAACCAGAAACTACAAATGTAGCATCCCCTTCACCTTCCTTGGTAAACTTTCTGCATGGAAAACAGAAAGCTTTGTCAGCTGAGACAGAGTATTCTAGCCAAGGCTGGCCATCGTACCACCTGCTACTAAAATACCGCTCTCTGTTTCCAATTTTTGTTTTAGGGTAGTTTAGTAGTTTAGGTTGTGAGGGATTTTCTGCACCAAGATCTGTAGGGCAGGTTGGTTCCCTTCTTTGCATGAATGGCTGGGGTCCAGAAGGCAGTGGCTGGGGTCCAGAAAGTGGCAGCTGGGGTCCAGATCGCTTTTGTCCACCTTTAATTATGAACCTGTCCATTTCCTGACAATAAATTATAGAAGTTGTAAGACTGTTGGCAAATGAGAACCCAACGTATACATTTTTCAAAAAATGTTTCACCAAATCAATACAGAAGGAAAGGAGAATCAGTGGAAATAGCTCCCCCCAGTCTTATAGAAACAGATGTGTCTTTCTCCCTCACAAACCTCCCCCCCCACATTTTAAGAGGGCCCAAAAATAGCCCTGACTGGATGATTTAGCCGCCCAGGCCCTGTGGGACTGGGAGACAGGCAGGCGGGGGGCAGCGGGCGGGAAGCCCAGGAGCAGGGAGCAGGTTCGCCGCCGCCACCCTAGAGCTACTCACACCCAGCCCGGCCTTCCTCACAGGGTTGAAGCAGCCAAAGCGGAAAAGAAAGAATGAGGTATGGCACCCTCACTCCTTGGAGGTAGGATGGGAATTAAATAATTTAAATCCATGCACTTCCTGCATGCAGGCTATTAGCTGCTCCAGCTGACGGACTAGGCAAGCCTGAAGCACTACTTGTCCTTGTGAGGGGAGTCTGTCGAGATTATTAGCCCTTGTATGTCACTACACGTGGAAATGTGAGCTTGTTAAGCAACTGGAAATTTAACCCAGTCCTTGGAATATTTCCCCACTAGCCAGCTGTAGAGCCTCCAGTACCAAGAGCAGCCCTACCTCGGTCACAGTGCTCAATCTGTTTATACCAGGGCTTTGCTTTCCCTGTACCTCTTACATGTCACAACTTTCCAACCTCACTGCTTATCATGTTTCTATACTCAGAGATACACCTGCTGACAACCGAAAACCCTTTGGGGACTCTAATCTGGGAGAACTGGGTTTGAGTCCCCACTCCTCCACACTCAGCTGCTGGTATGACCTTGGGTCAGTCACAAGTTCTCTCAGAGCTGTTCTCTCACGAACAGTTCTTGAAAAAGCTCTCTCAGCCCCACCTACCTCCCAGGGTGTCTGTTGTGGAAAGGGAAGGGAAACGAGATGGTAAACTGAGACTCCTTCAAGTAGTGAAGGGTAGTGTATAAATCCAGTCTCTTCTTCATACATTCAGTGATGTGGGCTCTCACCTACAAGCAAGCCATTTGAAGGCTTTTCATGCACCCCAGAGACTTAGTGCCATGATGATTCATTGTTCTCCACACCACGCATATCATGCATGCCCTCCAGATCAAAGCAAGAGAAGTGGTCTGCCATTGCCTGCCTCTCTGTAGCAACCCTGGGCTTCCTTGGTGGTCTGGTCCCCCTTCCAAGTACTAACCAGGATCGATCCTGCTTAGCTTCTGAGATCTGATGAGTTCGGGCCAGCCTGGGCCATCCAGGTCAAGGCAAGAGACGTTCAGAGGTGGTTGGCCACTGCCTGCCTCTGCATAGTGACCCTGGACTTCCTTAGTGGTCTCCCACCCAAGTCCTAATCTGCCCTCACAGAGAGCTACCACCTGAATAAGCCTTTGTCTTAAAGGTGCCACTGGACTCTTTGCATTGCTACCTATTGGTAGTTCCTCAGCATGTTAGCCACAGTGGAAACAGCAGCAAGGGGGCAGATTCAGTGGTAACACCACCCCCCATCCATCCCCATTCTCACAGAAAAGCAAGTTATTTAAAGCCAAATCAGATTTGCAGTTCCAACTAGAGATCCCCCTCCCCCTCCACCATGATCCCCTCAGGTCTCTACCTGGACTTGGAGTTCTGCAGGCTGCACACCGGTGGAGGGAGAAAGGGATGCTGGAAATGCGGCAAAGCAAACTCCTCTGAGACTGCTGCTGCTGAAGGTGGGCAGAAGCCAGGTTGAGCTGCTGGGTCCGGTGAAGGAGGAGCTATGGCCCAGGGCTGTGCAGGAGAAGCGGAAAGGCACAGGTGCTCTGCTGGTGTCATTTACAAGAAGGAGGAAGGTGCAGTGTGGCTTAATTTGTATTTAGCAGGCTCTTTGCAGATCTCCTGCTCAGTGTTCCAAAAGCCCAATGTTCTTAAATTAAAAGCCACATCTTAAAAACCATTAAACCAACAAAAGCACATCATTAGAACCAATTAAAACCAAAGCTAAAATACACACACAAAAACATAAAAGTAGCAATTACAACATTAGGCAGGAAGGAGGGTTCACTGAAGGAACACTAAGCGAAACAAAAAAGTCTTCACCCACTGGCAGAAGATGGCAACAAAAGGGGAGAAGAAGGCTTTGCAGGGGCCTGTGCTTCAGTGCGGCCCTGCAAAGCCTGGGGATGCGGGGGGGAGAAGAAGGCTTTGCAGGGGCCCACGCTTCAGTGCGGTCCTGCAAAGCCTGGGGACGGGGGGCGGTGGAGGCCTAGAGCAGGGCGCGGGGGGGCGCAGTCAGCAGCCACTCACCTTGGGTTCCAATAAGGGCTGCTGCAGCGTCCCTCACGTGCAGTTCTTTAGGTGGGAAGGGTACAGTGCATGTGGGCAGGTCAGGAGCAGAGGCGGAGCGGATGTCTAGCCCCGCCTTATGAGTGCTGGGAGGGGTGGAGCAGTGGAGGCAGAGCGGAGGTCTAACCTCCCTTATGAGAGTGCTCCTAGGAGGGGGAGGGGGCCGGGGGGGAGGAGGGGGAGCAGAGGATGGGGGAGGGGGCCCGCAAAACCCACGGGGGGGCAGGCCCCCAGGGCCCTATGCAGGCTACGGGCCTGATCCAAGGAAACACAAACCCTCTGTACAGATTGCTGTAGATTTTCCGGGTTGTGTGGTCACGGACTTGGCACTGTAGGGCCTGACGTTTCGCCAGTAGCTGTGACTAGCATCCTCAGAGGTATAACACAGAAAGATGGAGTACTCTCTATGTCAAGGTGAGCAGTAAACTGATAGGCAAGTAATTTATTTCTACCCTGGAAGGTGGGGTAGGGCTGAGTCAATCATCTTGTGTAGTTCTCCAGGCTATGAACATGCTGATGGAGGAGCTTTCCTGAGGAGGTTCTTTTGTCTATGGATTGTTTCCTGAGGAGGTTTGAGGAGGTTCTTTTGTGTGTGGAATGGCTATTGAAACTCTAATCTTATCTATAGTGCTATTGCCAGCTGTAGAGCATTTTTTGTTTTTCAGGACAGGAAACCATGCCCTATTTCTTTTTAAACTCTCTTCTTTCCTGTTGAAATTGTGTTTATGTTTATGAATTTCAATGGCTTCCCTGTGTAATCTGACATGGTAATTGGAAGTGTTGTCCAGTCTTTCAGTGTCTTGGAACAAAATGCTGTGTCCTGTTTGGGTTAGGCTATGTTCAGCCACTGCTGATTTTTCAGGTTGGCCAAGTCTGCAGTGTCTTTCATGTTCTTTTATTCTTGTCTGAATGCTACGCTGTGTGGTTCCAATATAAACTTGTCCACAATTGCATGGTATACAGTATACTCCTGTAGAAGTGAGGGGGTCTTGTCTGTCTTTTGCCAATCGTAGCATCTCCTGTATTTTTCTGGTGGGTCTGAATACTGTTTGTAGGTTGTGTTTTTTCATAAGTTTTCCCATCTGGTCAGTGATTTCTTTGATATATGGCAAAAACACTTTTCCTGCAGGAGACTGTTTTTCCTCAGTTGTTTGTTTTAGGTAAAGGTAAAGGTAAAGGTTCCCTTACTCGAAAGCCAGTCGAATCCAACTTTAGGGTTGCGGTGCTCATCTCAGTTTCAAAGCCAAAGAGCCAGTGCTGTCCAAAGACATTTCCGTGGTCATGTGGCCAGCACGACTAAACACCAAGGTGCACGGAACGCTGTTACCTTCCCACCTAAGTGGTACCTATTTGTCTACTTGCAATTTCTTGCTTTCGAACTGTTAGGTTGGATGAGCTGGAACTAGAGACGGGAGCTCACTCCGTCATGCGTCACTCTCGGGTCTCAAACTGCTGAACTACTGACCTTCCACAGCCTGGAGTTCAGCGTCTTAACCACTAGAGCCACCAAAGTTTTACCTTTGGTTTAATCACTCTTCTGATTTCATTCCTGGAGTAGCCATTTGCTTGAAGTGCGTGGTTAAGATGATTTAGTTCATCGTTGAGAAAGTGTGGTTCACATATCCCTCTTGCACAGTCTACTAATGTTTTTATTATGCCTCTTTTTTGCCAAGGGTGGTGATTGGAATTTTTGTGTAAATAACGGTCCGTGTGAGTTGGTTTTCTGTAGACCTTGTGACCTAATTGAAGGTTTGTTTTGCGGATGACCATGATATCTAGAAATGGGAGTTTTCTCTTGACTTCTTTTTCCATGGGAAAACCTCCTCAGGAAACAATCCACAGACAAAAGAACCTCCTCAGGAAAGCTCCTCCATCAGCATGTTCATAGCCTGGAGAACTACACAAGATAATTGACTCAGCCCTACCCCACCTTCCAGGGTAGAAATAAATTACTTGCCTATCAGTTTACTGCTCACCTTGACATAGAGAGTACTCCATCTTTCTGTGTTATACCTCTGAGGATGCCAATCACAGCTACTGGCGAAACGTAAGGCCCTACAATGCCAAGTCAATGAACACACAACCTGGAAAATCTACAGCAGCTAAATCTACAGCCGTGAAAGCCTTCAACAACACGTCTGCACAGACTCACTCAGCTATGTTATATGCATTTGTTAATTTGTGTGATTTACTGTGGCAGTTGTCATCTTGAAGAGAATGTTACTCTTTACTTTTCTAGTAGTTAAGCAACATAGTTTTCTTCACAAAACTTAAGATATCTGAGCTTTGTTTGTTGAGGGAATGGATCACAGTGCCTTCATCACAGGCGGAACAATACTTTCCTCTGGCTAACAATCCAGGTTGTCGGATGGGGACAGAGATTTGATGGCAGAGCATCTGCTTGGCATGCAGAAGACCCCAAGTTCCATCCCCAGCATCTCCCCAAAGGTAAAACTTTGGTGGCTCAAGTGGTTAAGACACTGAACTGCAGGCTGTGGAAGGTCAGTAGTTCAGCAGGTAGTAGCTAATGTGAAGGACCTCTCCTTGAGATCTTGGAGGCTGCTGCCAGTCTGAGGAGACCAGACTGACCTTGATGGACCCATGGTCTGAGTCACTCTAAGGCAGGTTGATGGTTTTAGTCTGTGCAGGAGACTGAGCTCTCAGAGCCCTGTTGATGCCATTTCTGGTGAT
Organism: Gekko gecko; assembly: GCA_029375565.1. Taxonomy (NCBI): domain Eukaryota; kingdom Metazoa; phylum Chordata; class Lepidosauria; order Squamata; family Gekkonidae; genus Gekko; species Gekko gecko. The sequence continues at coordinate 206,186,664 of JAPDNY010000005.1, read as the reverse complement.
TGCGGCACAGAGAAGGAGCTAAAATGCTTCCTTACTTCTTTTCCTTCTTTACTGGGATTGCTGTTTGTTCAGCAGCCCGTGGCAGCCAAAGAAGCCCTCAGATGTGTTCCAGAGCATAAACTTTAAGACAGAATAAGCAGTCTACAATCCCAGTTAATTCCCATCAGAAACCCCCATTTATCACATTGAAAGCTGCCTTAAGAACCACATAGAATCCATTCTTTGTGCTACCATATCTGTGGGGTCCATAATGTGTGGCAAGCATCTGGTGCTGCCATTCACCTATCATGTTACTTTTTTTTTGCTGCTGAACCTGTTACAGAGATTTGAATGGAGATAGATGGATTTGACAAATGAAACTGATAATGGAAGGGTGTCTGTTGTTCTAGTATTTCAATCTGTGCTCACTTCCACATCCACCCCTTCCCAAACCATCTCTTATTGGTGGTAACCAACTCAGATAGCATCCAGGACCATCACTAATCCTTATGACTGTTCTCCATGCTAGACCAGCACTGTGTTTTGCTACCTGATCCAAATCCTGTGGTAAGAACTTGTAGATAAGGAGAAGGAGAATTTGCTGTTGGGGTGCTGTGATACTGCAGAATTGCCATGACAAATGTAGCCTGTAGCTGAGCTCTCTGGCCTGCTTTAAATTAGAAGAACTTTAACTTAACCCAGGCAGCTTCATATGCAACTAGCATTTTGGTTAAATGGGGGCTTTGGCCACTACACAAACAACAATAGCATACCAGAGAGCTGTGGCACAGAGAGGCATTGTGCTGGCTGGGCTGACAATTGCACATGTAGTAAAGCTGCAGGCATTGTGGTGCAGTTAAAGCAGGGATGCTGGGGATGTGCTGCACTGTTATGGTTAAGTATTTTTTGTTCTTGCTTACCAGCATGGTAAATAAGTTGGGCGTCTTGGTGGTAACTTGAGATGTGATCCTGCCTCTCTAGATGGGGATCTCTGCTTGTAGTTGTTGTAAAACCTGCTGTTTTATGTCAGCAGTATCAAACTTCTCTACCTTTTTTTGAGTAGGAGCTGCAGTCCCCCATGTGACATTAATGTTCTGAGTTCCCTCTCCCCTCCCTCACATGCAAACTCTTTTGTCCACATGGTGCTTTTCCTGTTAAGCAGCAAGCTGAGAAAATATGTGTCAACTTCCTTCCTGCTGCCACCAAAGCATAATAACAGGTGGCTGTTTATTGGGGTTTGGCTGCATTCAGTCCAACTTTTAACTTGGTTAAATAACAGTGTATGTAGATTAGGCTTGTGCCTGATTCCTCCCTCTCCCCTTCTTGTGCAAAACATGATTTATAAATTACTGTTCAAGACTAGCTCCAGTTTCCATGAAATAAGAATGCAGCCATATGGCATTACCAGAGATAATCCCTCTCCCCTAGTGGGGATTCAGTGGGGCTTCAAAGCAGCTTATAACATCATTTCCCCCCTCTTCGTTTTATCCTGACAACAACCCTGGGAGGTAAATTATGCTGAGAGTGGCCACGGTAACCCAGTAAGCTTCCAAGTCAGAAGGAATTTGAACCTGGGTCTCCCAGATGTGGTCCCAGCACTCTATCCCTATGCCACACTGGGTCTTTCTTTCCTGGTTGAGTTCTGAAAGACTTACAGCTGCGTGTGGCAAGATTGGAGAGGGCTTCCTGTTTTTTGATGGTGATGAATGCCATTCAGTATGCAGTAAGGGTTTGTGTGTGTCTATTTTGAAAGAATTTTCAAGGCAGCATATAAACCAAATAAAATAGCCTGAGGCACAGAGGCAAGACTTGCAGCTGAGCTAGTGTTGGCATGCAGTTCTATAACTTCTCACTCTGAAGAGGAGGGCATCTTGGAACAGGTGATTCCCACCAATGGCTCAAGGAGGCAGGACTAAACTCTTCAACTTCTGGTCTCCCGAGTAGGAGTCACCCTGGCTCAGTTTGCTTCCTGCCTCGTTAGGGTGTGCAGCTTTGGAGCAAAGCACTTTGCTCTTTTTTACTTGCTTTTCTCCAGAGCAATTTCATAACTGAGGGAGAGTTTCCTAACCTCTCCATCCTGCCCCTCTTTCTATTCACACCTTCTTTCACATCTCCTCTTGGTTCTGCTGTGTCTTTGGTTTTTGCAGTTTGTTCTCTGCTCCTCCCCCTTCCTTCCTTGGAGGGACATGGAAGAGAATGGCCCAGTGGCAAGCCTTCGAGGCTCTGGAGTAGGGATGGCTGGACTTGCTTAATGTAAGAGCCACAGATGTTTGAGAGCCACAAGACATGAACAAATATTACACACATGTTTTTATTGAAAATATGCAAATTTGTTATTTACTAGCATTAAATGAGACTGCCAAAAATAAAAACAAAAGGGGTAAAAACAAATATTGATAATAATATTTATCCAAAGATACTTATTTGCTTGCTAATTATATTGATTTGTCTAAGAGAGAGAGAGGTGGAAAGAGTGACTGAAAGAGGTGGAAAGAAAGAAAAAGAAAGAGAAACAAAGAAAATAGATGGGGGAGAGGGGGGAAGAAAGGAAGAGAGAGAGAAAGGAAGGAAGGGAGAGAGAGAGAAAGAGAAAGAAAGGTGGAAGGAAAGCAAATAAATGGGGAGGGAGGAGAAGAGAGAGAAACAAAGAAAGCAAATATGGAGGGGAGAGGGGAGGGAGGGCAGATGGAAGAAAGGGAGAAAGAGAAAGGTGGAAAGAATGAAAGAGGTAGAAAGAAAGAAGGAAAGAGAGAGAGAGAGAAACAAAGAAAATAAAGAGATGGGAGGGAGAGGAAGGACAGACGGACGAGAGGGAAAGAGAGAAAGGAAGGGAGAAAGAGACAGACAAAGAAAGGTGGAAAGAAAGCGAAGAGATGGGAGGGAAGAATGAAGGGGAAAAGAGAGAGAGGTGGAAAGAAGGCAAATAAATGGGGGAGGGGTAGAAGGAAAACAACTATAAATGTGTTCTCCAACCCCAACCCCCCCATGCCAGCTGGCTAGGTTTGGAGAGGGGATTTAAAGAGACAAATGCCTTCTCCAAGCCAGTGGGCGGGGCTGTGGGATGGAGGCTTGGAAAACACCTTTAACTTTAAATGTGTTCTCCAAGTCCCCTGTCCCCGCTGCTCTGGCTTGGCTTGGAGAAGGGATTTACAGAGACAAATGCCTCTGAGCTAAGCTAGCCAGCCAGTGGGGCAGGGCTTAGAGAACACATTTAACTTTAGATGGGGAGGGAGGAGAGAGAGAGAGAGAATAGATGGGGGAGGGAGGGAGGGAGAGCTGGAAAGAAAGCAACATTAACCTTAAATGCATCCTCCAAGTCCCACCCCTTCGCTGACTGGCTTGGCTTAGTGATGGGATTTAAAGAGACAAATGCCTTCTCTAAGCCAGTGGAGGGAAGGCTTTGAAAACATTTAAAGTTAAAGTTGCTATCTTTCTCTGTTCCCCTCCATCTCAAGCCTACCCAGGGAGAGGAACATGGTCTGGGGAAGGGAAAACTGATCAGAGAGGTATGCCTCCTGTTCACTTCCCCAGCTGCCCTGCCAGGAGCCACATAATATGTGTGAAAGAGCCACACATGGCTCCTAAGCCGCAGTTTGGCCACCCCTGCTCTGGAGGGATGTAAAAGAGACAAATTTACTTCTGAAAATGACAGAGACCCTTTCCTCCTTCCTTCTGTCTCTTGCAAAGAGAGCTCTCCTGCTGAGTCTAGACCAGAGTGGCCTAGGAAGACAGCTAAATCCCCCAATGAAAATGCTTAAAAACATGCCATAAAAGGCATGAAAATGGTTCCCTCAGCTACCAGTTCAGCCCCTGGAGGCTATGGCGACATGTCAGGCTCCCTCACTGAACAGGTCCACACCCCGGCTCTCTCGGCTGCCATAAGAACATAAGAGAAGCCAATGTTGGATCAGGCCAACGGCCCATCCAGTTCAACACTCTGTCACACAGTGGCCAAAAATACCAGGTGCCATCAGGAGGTCAACCAGTGGGGCCAGGACACTGGAAGCCCTCCCACTGTTGACCCCCCCCCCAAGCACCAAGAATACAGATCATCACTTGCCCCAGAGTCCCTATCTATACCTTGTGGCTAATAGCTACTGAGCTACTGCTCCAAATGTTTATCTAATTCCCTCTTGAAGCCATCCAGGCTTGCAGCCACCACCACATCCTGTGGCAGTGAATTCCATGTGTTAATCACTCTTTGGGTGAAGAAGTACTTCCTTTTGTCCATTTTATACCTGACTGCTCAGCAATTTCATTGAGTGCCCACGAGTTCTTGTACTGTGAGAAAGGGAGAAAAGTACCTCTTTCTCTACCTGTTCTATCCCATACATAATCTTATAAACCTCCATCATGTCACCCCTCAGCCATCGTTTCTCCAAGCTAAAGAGCCCCAAGTGTTTTAATCTTTCTTCATAGGGAAAGTGTTCCAACCCTTTAATTATTCTAGTTGCCCTCTTCTGCACCTTTTCCCAAAGCTATAATATCCTTTTTAAGGTGTCGCGACCAGAACTGTACACAGTACTCCAAATGAGGTTGCACCATTGATTTATATAAGGGCATTATGATATTGGCTGATCTGTTTTCAATACCCTTCCTAATAATCCCTAGCATAGCACTGGCCTTTTTTATTGCAGTTGCACACTATCTCGACATTTTTATTGAGTTATCTACTATGACTCCAAGTTGTAGTCTCTGTGGTCAGTCTCTGCCCATCAATGTATATTTATAGTTAGGATTATTGGCTCCAATGTACATCACCTTGCACTTGGCCACAATGAACCCCATTTGCCACGCTGACGCCCACTCGCCCATCCTTCACAGATCCCTTTGGAGTACCTCACAATCCTCCCTGGTTTTCACCACCCTGAAGAACTTTGTACCATCTGCAAATTTAGCCACTTCACTGCTTACTGTCAACTCCAAATCATTAATGAGCAAGTTAAAAAGCATTGGACTGAGTACTGATCCCTGTGGTACCCCACTGCTTACCACCCTCCACTGAGAAAATTGCCCATTTATACTCACTCTCTGTTTCCTATTAATTAGCCAGTTTGTGATCCACAAAAAGGACTTGTCCTTTTATCCCGTGATTTTTTAGCTTATTTAGGAGCCTTTGATGAGGAACTTTATCAAAAGTTTTCTGGAAGTCAAGGTAAACAATCCCTTTGGAGTTATACTCACTCTCTGTTTCCTATTTATAAGCCAGTTTTTGATCCATAAGAGGACCCATGACTATTGAGCTTACTTAGGAGCCTTTGATGAGGAACTGTATCAAAAGCTTTCTGGAAGTCAAGGTAAATAATATCTATTGGGTCCCCCTTGTCCACATGTTTGTTCACCCCCTCAAAGAACACTAGCAGGTTTGTGAGACAAGATCTTCCCTTACAGAACCCATGCTGAGTCTGCCTCAATAGATTTTGTTCATCAATGTGCCTACTAATTCTTTCCTTAATAACAGTTTCCACCAATTTACCTGGTAATCAAAGTCAAACTGACTGGCCTGTAATTTCCTGGATCTCCTCTGGAACCCTTTTTAAAGATGGGAGTACCATTTGCTACCTTCTAGTCCTCAGGAATGGAGGCAGATTTTACAGAAAGATTAGATATTTTTGTAAGGAGATCCACAAGTTCACATTTGAGTTCTTTCAGAACTCTCGGGTGTGTGCCATCTGGGCCTGGTGATTTATCAGTTTTTAAGTTATCTATCAGTTGTAGGACCTCCTCTCTCATCACCTCAATCTGACAGTTCAACCCAAGGCTAAAATGGCACACTAGGCTCCCATGTTAGATGCCCCCTGGCTCTCTTGGCTTCCAGTTCAGCTGTTAGGGGGCTATGATGGCATGCCAGGCTCCTCTGTTGTATCTCCCCTAAACCAGAGGGACTCCTTGACCACTTGAGTAGGGGATAAGGTACTGTCTCCCCACCCTCTCCAAGTTTGTGGGCTGGTGGAACCCTTGCTTGACCGAAGTTGTGGAATTTTTTAAAGAGAACAATAAGATAGGATCTGCAAGGCATGTGAGAGCACTCTTTCCCTACCCCATCCCAGGGGTTAAAGCTCTCCAACCCCAGGGCACCCTCACCTGCCCACAAGCAAGGGTTTAGGCATAGGGAGGGGCACGCTTCATCTTACTGGATTCCTTGGTCTCAGTGGCCCACAAAGGTGGCCCGCAAAGCCTGTTCCTTTACTGTCACCCCTGCCAAGTTCCAGAGCAGCCCCTCAAGGATGTACAGCTCCTCATCCCAATCCGAATTAGAGGCAGGAGAGGTTTCCTCAGAGGAGGTGCCTATAGTTGCTGACCAACCCGCATACCTGTTCAATGCAGACAACTACCAGTCAATCTTGTCCTAAGCCATCCTGGCCCTAGACCTCACAAAAATCCCTGACTCCAGAGAGGAACCTTCTGGAACTTAAAAAAAAGAAAAAAAGAAAGAAAGAAGTATGAAAAGTATGGTCTGTAGAGCTGGTTCCTGCAAGCATTGCTCAGGAGTTTACTCCATATTTTTTTGGTGTCCAAGAGAAATGGGGACTGAAGAGCCATTCTCAATCTGAAGTATGTTAACAAGTCTCTTCTGTGTGGAGACTCTACGATCCATCAGACCTCCACCTATATCACAGAAGCCTGCTTACACATTGCCATCTTTCTAGGATATTGCAGGTTTCTACAGTTTGCCTCCAGTTCAGAGTTCTGCCATTAGGCCTAGGATCAGCTCCCTGGGTCTTATACAAGGTTCTCGTAACCCTAGTGGCCCTGATCCACCAGCAAGGAAATTAAATACATTCTTATCTGACAACATCCTGATATGTTCTCCCACTTGGAAGATAGTGATCAGGGACACCCTCAGAATCATTCAGTTCCTGAAAATCCACAGCTTCTCTTTAAACAAGGAAAAGAGTAGTTTAACCCTGTTGCAGGGCCACAACACCCCATGTTATCATAGATACACAGCAGAATATGCTGTAACCCACCCACCTCTGATGGATGAGGCTTCCCAAGGTTTTGAACTAGGCCAAAAAATATTGTCAAAGCCAAGGCTGCTGAGCTGATGTTCCTCAGGGCCTAATAGCCTCCTGCTCAGGGACAGTTCCATGGGCCTGATTACCCAGGGGTGGAAAATGGTCAGTAAAATCAGTAAAAGTCAGTTTTTTCATCTTGGTCAGTAGTCTGTCAGGTTTTTTTTTAATGATCAGTAAAGTCAGTGTCTTTCAGGGGTCTTTTGAGGGGGGAGCGCACTGGAGCGCAGCTCCCGCAGCTTTGGAGGGGAAAAAGGCTACCTTATGTCACTTTCAGCTTTACAATTGGATTAGGGAATCTTTCCCCCAGCCGCATGTCAATTTCAGCCCCATTATATCCTATGGGCCATTGAAGTCAATGGCAAAAACATAGGGTATATTCTGGGGGCTGGAGAGGAGGGGGTTTGAGGAAGAGGCTCCAACTCACAGGGTAGCTGTTGGAGCCTCTCCCCAAGATACCCACCAAGTTTCAAGAACATTGGACCAGGGGGTCCAATTCTATGGGCCCCCAAACAGGTTGCCCCCATTCCCTCCATTGTTCTCTATGGTGGGAAAAAAGTTACGTTTTTCCTACGATGCTGTTAGTAGCTCTGGGGGGAGGGGGTTTGAGGGAGAGGCTCCAAATTTTCAGGGTAGCTTTGGGAGCCTCTCCCCACATACACCCCCGCGTCTCAAAGCAATTGGACCAATGGGCCTAATTCTATGGGCACCCAAACAGGTTACCCGCATTACCTTGAAACTTGGTGGGTATCTTGGGGAGAGGCTCCAACAGCTACCCTGTGAGTTTGGAGCCTCTTCCTCAAACCCCCTTCCCTCCAGCCCCCAGAATATACCCTATGTTTTCACCATTGACTTCAATGGCCCATAGGATATAATGGGGCCAAATTGCTGACGAATTTCTTTCATTCCCTCCTTTCCTTCTCTCCTTTTCCTCTTTCCCACCTTCTTCTCTTCTCTTTTTCCTCCTTTCCCTGTTTCCCTCCTTCTTCCCTTCTCTCTCTTTCTTTCCTTCTCCTTTCTTTCCTTCTCTCTACGCTCTCTCTTTCCTTCCCTCTTTCCTCCTTCTGTGGCCCAACCCTAGTGAGAAGGGGTTTAAACTTTAAACCCCTTCTCTCTTCACTCCCCCACCCAGGCCAGCTGGGGAAGGGAAGGGGAGGCTTTCAAAGATGCCTCCCCCTTTTGCTTCCCCTTCTGACATCACTTCTGGTGATGTCAGGGGGCATGGCATATGCTAATAGGCTAGTAGCTCATTAGCATACCATATGCTAATGAGCTCCTGCAGCTCTTTTTCTACAAAAAGACCCCTGGTGTCTTTGATTTTTGTGAATGCAGTTTGTGTTTTTTTTTGTTTTCATTACTGCATTTTGGGGAAAACATGATGACTTCCCAGTGAGAATACAGATTGTTTTTAGTTCAGTTATGAAGTACTTTAAGGATTTTGTTCCTAAGAGTAAAAGTGATTTGGTGAAATCTTCCACAACGTATAGAAACATAATTAACCTCTTAAAACACGAGACAATGAAAACAGAGGTGATGTTTTGTTGCATGAGTGACCGCTTACTTACAAAGTTCACCGGAGTGTTCCGGAAAGAAGAGCCTTTGGTGCATGTGATGCACAGTGAAGTAAAAACACTCACAAGAACCATAATGAATTGTGTTCATAAGAGTTCAGCACCATTGTCTCTTAAAGCCTTCAGTGATGGGCACCACGTACCTGTGACAGAAGTAATCAGTGAAAATAGAATCTGTGGGGGCTTCTGGTGGTGCAAAAACAAACATGGCCGCCTGATCCCGCAGCTCCTCTCAGCCCTCCCGCTCTCTCCTGCCATACAGTGATCGAAGCAACAGAGTTCTACTTTAATTTATGGAGAACAATGACAAAATATCTCTGTCCATCAACTTGTCCTAAAATTAAAAAGGTACAAATGACCCTCACCTCTAGACCATCAAAAACAAATTCGGGCCCACAACTAGCCCTTCCGTACTAAATGGCGACCAGGGCCGATGGCAACGACAGACTGACAACCCCAATATCTTCCACAGATCTGTCAATGGTGCTAAATAATCTTGAGAAATCGATTCTAGACAACATTTCCTCCTTATTCAAGCCACTGTACGATCAAATGGAAGCGATGCAAAAATCTGTAACTGAAACTTAATCTATAGCAGAAAGTGCCATGAATGCCAGCCTTACCAATCAAACAGAGATTCAACAACTTTAATAACTTGAAGATATTTTAGCGGAAAAAGCCATACAAACAGACATGGCCATCAGACAAAACAATTTGAAGATTAGAGGGCTGGAGGAGAAAATCAGGAAAATGGCAACCTAACCACACTGCTAACTGCCTGGCTGTCACATGAGCTGCCTCCAATCATCACTAAAGCTTATCATGCAGGTCCTGTGAGCATACTGAAGACCAGATCATCTCGAGATATAATAGTTACCTTTCTAGATCTTCAGTATAGAAAAAAATCCTATTTACTGCTAGTCAAAAGGGTCATCTAAAATTCCAAAGTGCCAAAATAGAAATCTTCCCAGATCTCCCGAAGGATGCACTGATAAAATGGAGAGAACTGAAACCACTAACCACACGTCTTACAGAGGAAGACATATGCTACTCCTGGGCATCACCGCTTATTTTGCAGTTTGCCTACCATGGCAACATGCATAAAATCGCCACAAGAGAAGAAGGCTTCAAAGTATTGCACTCATTAGATCTGGTGTCTCCAGTGGAACTATCTAAACAATCACTCAAAAGGAAATTCCGCTCACCCTCACCTTCCCCTCCAAACTCTCCTAATCTGCATGAGACATCATCATAGTCCACTAAGGAAGAGATTGATAAGTATTTTCTGTTGCTTACCTGTATTGAAACATTCCTGAAGCACTTATAATATATGTAATGTTGTTCCCACCATTGTGATGCGGATGGTAATGTTCTAGAGTTCTAAGTTTCTACCCTTCTGTGTTGCACGCTTTTTTCTTATGCTTTATACTGTTGCTGGTTAATACCTAATTGCATTATCCTTCTTGATAATTACTTCAATCTATTGTAATTCCCCTATGAATTCATGATTTTAAAAAGGGGTGGGGAGAGGAGGGGTTGGGTAGCGCAGGCTCTTTTAGTCCGTTTTGTTAGCTTAGGTTCTCAAATTTAAGTGCTAGGGGAGAAGAATTAAATAAATACCCCAGCCTCCTGTATAGCCATAGCTGTGTCTAAAGAAACCTTACAAAACATATTTTGTGATACTAGAATATTACTTTAAAGATTTTTTACGGTTGATTAATTCAAGTGATTTTACCCAATTAATTTCATTACTAATTCATTCCTAATTTTAATCACATAAATTACAAGATCTTACAACAACTCCTCTTACAAAACAAATAAATTAAAAGAAATAAATTAAAAGACAAGTTTAATTACATAATATTATTGCACTTTACACTTTCTAATTGACTATACAAAAATCCCAAATTGTTTAATTAAATATTAATTAAAGTGTGCCGGCCTGGTTTGGGAGGCCGGGGAGAGTTTGGTGATTTGGCTGGTGTACCAACCACCTAACACACCGACCAATAGCCTGCTGTCCCTGATAGAGGCCGTAGCAGGCTGGGCATTGGAACACCCTAGACTGATAGTCTTGGATGACTTCAATGTCCATGCTGATGATGCGACCTCTACTCAGGCAGCGGACCTGGTGTCGTCCATGGCGGCATTGGGACTCTCCCAATATGTAACGACCCCCCACTCATCAATTTGGGCACATACTCGATTTGATCTTTGCGGTGGGGGTAACAGTGGACCAGGTTACTGCTTCAGCAGTCCCATGGTCAGACCACCATGCCCTAGGAGCCTGCCTGAATGTTTCACTCCAATCCTGTTTAGGCAGCGAGCATATTTTTGCTTGCCCATGGAGCCAGATGGGCCCAATGCGGTTCCAGATGGCCCTGAGGGATCCAATGCCCCCTGGCAGCTTGTTGGATGAACTTGTGGAGGGTTGGTGTAGCTGGCTTTCCGCAGCCATCAATGAGCTCGCTCCAAGGCACCCTCTATGGCCCCACACTAAGCTGGCTCCCTGGTATACCCAGGAGTTGCGGCTTATGAAGCGGGAGCTCAGACTGCTAGAGAGACATTGGTGTTGAGCTCAAGACAAAGCAACAAGAATATCCTATAGGATGTTTCTGAAGGTCTATGAGATGGCAGTCAAAGCTGCAAAAAAGGATTTCTATGAGGCTGCGATTGCATCCGCCAGCTCTCGCCCAGCCCAGTTGTTTAGGACAATTCGGTCGATAACAACTCTGCCCCAGGGCTGACCAAATGCTAGAGAACTGGATATTGGCTGTGAGGCATTTGCAAGCTATTTTGCAGATAAAGTCTTGGCGCTTCACCTTGACCTCCCTCCCACATTTCAAACAGTGAGCAAGCTCAAGGCCCATTGCACGTCTTTGACTTTGATCCTGGATTACTTCAGCCCACTCGGTCTGGAGGAAGTTTACAGTCTGCTCACAGCTGTACGCCCAACCACATGGAGCCTTGATCCGTGCCCTTCCTGACTTATTAAAGCTGGCCATGAGGGGTTTCGAGGTGTCCTAAGGGATATTATCAACAAGTCCCTCTCAGAGGGGCAGTTCCCTGGGGCACTCAAGAAAGTGATGGTCTAAAAATCTTTAGATCCGGCTGAGTTGGCCAACTATCAGCCGGTCTCTAATTTGCCCTGTTTGGGCAAATTAATTGAGAGGGCGGTGGTGATACAGCTGCAGGGCTTTCTGGATGACGCTTCCATGTTAGAACCCTTCCAGTCTGGCTTTCACCCAGGACATGGGACGGAGACAGTGCTGGTCGCTCTGACAGATGACCTCCAGAGACATCTGGATCGGGGTGGGATGGCGGTACTGTTGCTGTTAGATCTGTCGGCCACAATTGACACGGTCAACCACCAGTTACTGGCCCACCGCCTTGCCAACATGGGGATTCAGGGGCTTGTCCGGCAATGGCTTGCTTCCTTTCTTCAGGGTTGGGGACAAAGGGTAGCGCTTGGGGAACAGCAGTCCAGGAGGCATCCGCTTCAGTGCAATGTGCCTCAAGGGGCACTGCTCCCCCGTGCCCAGATTGCCCAGAGGCATGGGCTGGGATGTCACTATTACGCTAATGTCACCCAGCTCTATCTGATGTTGGGCAGCCAGTCGGATTCCAGACTGGAAGATCTGGACTGGGCTCTGCAAGCCGTGGCTGGTTGGCTTAGACTGAGTCAGCTGAAGTCAAATCCAGTGAAGATGGAGGTCCTGTGCCTGAGCCGGGGCGGTTTGGGGATGGGGATCCCACTCCCAACCTTCGGGGGGGCACATCCAACCTGTGCTGTGTTGATGCGTCTCCCCAGGTGGAAGCACATCCAGCCTGTGCTGAGGACACTGCACTGGCTGCCAATAGTGTACTGAATCCACTTCAAGGTGCTGGTTCTTACCTTTAAAGCCCTATATGGTCAGGGTCCAACATACCTACGGGACCGCCTTTCCCCGTATATACCCCAGAGAGCACTACGGTCTGGGCCTCAAAATCGGTTGACCCTCCCTGGCCTGAGGGAGGCCAGGCTTGCTACTACCAGGGCCAGGGCCTTTTCAGTGGCAGCCCCCACCTGGTACAGATCAGGGCCCTGTGGGACCTTTCACAATTCCACAGGGCCTGCAAGACAGAGCTCTTCCACCAGGCATTTAATTAGGGGCCACCGCTGTCATTAAGCCCTGGCTTGTGTTTTAATATCGAGCCGATGCCATACGAAATTTTGAGCAGAAGAACATCTGAAATATCTGGGATGTGGTAATTCATCTTAATAATGAGCCATCTAAGTTAAGCTTTTAAATGTTGCCAGCACCTTGTGTTTGTATTTTATCTGTTGTGTTCTAAATGATTGTATGATTTTAACTGTATTTATATTTGTATGGAAGCCGTCCTGAGCCTGCTTTGCAGGGAGGGCGGGGTATAAATTTGAAAAATAAATACATTGTTAGGCATGTGTTAAAGTGAAAGGAAAAAATCATTGCTGGCTGTATAAATATCAGTTTAAAACACTTTGTAATCACAGTTACTGTTTACTCATTTAACCTTTAGTATTACATATAGAAAACGTTCTGATCTAATATTGTTATTAACAATAAGTTACAGTGCTGCTGAGGTGGAAAGTACTTAAAAATCAACTTGCCTACTCTTTCATATAAGGGGCCTAAAAATACTCACTCATCAACTAACTCTCTTTATAGATCTTTATTATCTCTTTTAGACTGTGCCGTAGCAGTGGGACACCATGACTTCAGCAGTCAAGGTTTATTTGCACAACGTGAGAGGGCTGAACAACATCATTAAGCGTAAGAGAATTCAGAGTCAAATTACAAAGCTTAATCCAGACATTATTTTCTTCAAGAGACTCGCATTAAAGATGAAACATCCCCTCTGTTCAAAACTAAACAATTCCAACACCAATTTCTAGCAAAAGGGTCCTCAAAATCTAGAGGCACTGCTATTTTAATTTCAAAAAACTTAAAATTATGTACATCAAGCCTCTATGAAAGATCCCCAAGGGAATTTTATCTTTGTAAAAGGAACAGTGAATAATGTGCCATTAACCTTGGCATCACTCTATGCCCCAAATCCCTTTTATTGAACACTCACTACAGAAACTGGATGCTTTCCACGCAGGTAAAATTATTCTAGGTGGGGACCTGAATTTTATAGTGGACCACTCAAAGGACAACTCAAACTTTCATTGCTTCAATAACAAGAAGAAAAACACTACAACCGAACTAGCAGAAATTCTTGCATCTTTCAGTTTGATTGACATATGGAGACACATGGACCCCATGGAAAGGGATTAGACTTTCTTTTCAACACGTCATAGTTCTTACACACGCATAGGCTATATACTTGTTGCACCTTCATTGGTTAATTTAGCCCAATCCTCAAGTATAGTCATTCAGTTATGGCCAGACCACTGCTGGGTAAACTGTAACATCACCATCAATTGTGAAAAGAAAACACCTCCATTATGGACTTTAAATAGTTCTTTATTGTTAAATGACAAAATAATAAATACAATGGAACAAAATATCTGTAATTTCTTCTTGGACAACCCTGCTAGTTGCGTGACCCCAGAACTATGCTGGGATGCTTTGAAGCCAGTACTTCGGGGCCAACTGATCTCCACAGCATCCTCTATAAAAAAGCAAAAACAAAAAATGAGTTTGGAACTTCAAAATAGCATATCATCATTAGAAAACCAGCATAAACAGACTGGTCACCCTAAAATATACAAACACTTACTAGAGGAATGGAAAAAAATAGAACTGCTAGAAATGACACAGATACAAAAAAACATTCTATACTCAAAGAAGTTGGGCCTTCACTCCAAGATCCTTAAAATTCTTGTCCAAAAGAGTGAAGCAATAACAACAATCACGACTGGTTACAGCTCTGAAAGATACTCATGGCAAAATTCACTGTGGCACCAAATCCATCACAAATATCTTCCTAAACTTTTACAAAAAATTGTATCATTCCAATAATATTGCTCCATCTGCCCTGGAAGATTTTTTCCAAACCCATCCTTTGGTAAGAACTCTGTCTGAAGAGCATGAACAATCATTGGATAAACCAGTCAGCTCACAGGAGGTTCTGGATGCAATTAAAAGACTTAAAACATCCAAAACACCTGTGCCGGATGGTTTCACACCAGAATTCTATAAGCAATTTGCTTTGTTACTAGCCACGCCCTTGTCAGATGTCTGCAACCATATTTTAAATTTTGGGTGTCTTCCTCCATCTTGGAATAATGCCTCCATTATAGTTCTTCCAAAACAAGGAAAAGACCCGGCATTACCAGCGTCCTACAGACCAATATTGTTATTAAACACAGATTTTAAAATATTCACCTCAGTTCTTGTCAATAGGCTCAATTCCTTTGTTACGCAATACATAAGCCAAGATCAGGTAGGATTCATGCCAAAACACGGTATCGCAGACAACATTCATAAATCCCTCACAATTATGAAGTATTGCAAATTACAAAATATACCCACAGCCTTTTTATCTCTCGACCTTGAGAAGGCTTTTGATTTGGTGGAAACTGCATATCTTAAAACATTATTACAGAAAATGGGGTTTGGGGGAAAATTTATGGCTGCAATTAGTGCTAATTATAAAAATCCCACAGCACATCTCAAACTCAACCACCTTATCTCAGACCCATTTCAGTTGCAACAAGGCACTAGACAAGGCTGTCCTCCCTCTCCACTTTTATTTGCCCTGTGTATTGAGCCTCTAGCAAATTTAATTAGAAATGATATTACTGTAAAAGACATTAAGATGTACAAAAGGGAATTTAAGGTATCCATGTTCGCAGATGATATGATGTTGTATTTAGCTCAAATTGTTACAGCATTAAAACATATTCAAAATCATCTATCCACTTTTAGTTCTGGACTGTTTCTGGACTGAAAGTGAATACTACAAAATCATATCTATTCCCAATCAACCTAGACAGTCAAACAACCCAGACCATTAAAGCCTTGTACTCCTTTTCTTGGGTCACAAATTATATGCCTTATTTAGATATCAATCTACCTATAAAGTTCAGTGATAACCACAGATTTAATTTTACAAAATTAGAGAAAGACATTCAATCGGACCTATCACGATAGCACAAAATGAATTTAGCATGGCTAGATAGACTAAACCACATTAAATCATTTGTTTTACCCAAATATATTTATTCTTCCCTAGTATTGTTGTTCAGTCGCACAGTCAAGTCCGACTCTTCGCGACCCCATGGACCAGATTACGCCAGGCCCACCTGTCTTCCGCTGTCTGCTGAAGTTTGCTCAATTTCATGTTTGTTGCATCGATGACACTATCTAACCATCTCATCCTGTGCCGTCCCCTTCTTCTTTGACCTTCAATCTTTCCCAGCATCAGGGTCTTCTCCAGTGAATGCTCCCTTCTCATTTGGTGGCCAAAGTATTTGAGCTTCAGTTTCAGGATCTGGCCTTCCACGGAACAGTCAGGGTTGATTTCTTTTAGGATTGACTGATTTCATCTCCTTGCAGTCCAAGGGACTCTCAAGAGTCTTCTCCAGCACCATAGTTCAAAAGAATCTATTCTTCGGCGCTCGGCCTTCCTTATAGTCCAACTCTCGCAGCCATACATTACTACGGGGAATACCATTGCTTTGACCATGCGGACTTTTGTTGGCAAGGTGATGTCTCTGCTTTTTATCATGCTGTTTAGGTTTGCCATCGCTTTCCTCCCAAGGAGCAGGCGTCTTTTAATTTCATGGCTGCAGTCACCATCTGCAGTGATCTGGGATCCTAGAAACGTGTAGTCTGTCACTACTTCTACAACTTCCCCTTCTATTTGCCAAGGAGTGATGGGGCCAGATGCCATGATCTTAGTTTTTTTGATGTTGAGCTTCAAACCCACTTTTGCGCTCTCCTCTTTCACCCTGAGCAAGAGACTCTTTAGGTCCTCTTCACTTTCTGCCATTAGAGTGGTATCATCTGCATATCTGAGGTTATTGATCTTTTCCCCAGCAATCTTAACTCCAGCTTGTGATTCATCCAGGCCAGCATTTCGCATGATGTACTCTGCATATAAATTAAATAAGCAAGGTGACAATATACATCCTTGACGTACTCCTTTTCCTATGCTAAACCAATCAGTTGTTCCATATCCGGTTCTAACTGTTGCTTCTTGACCCTTATACAGGTTTCTCAGGAGACATGTGAGGTGGTCCAGTACTCCCATCTCTTTAAGAACCTGCCATAATTTATTGTGATCCACACAATCAAAGGCTTTAGCATAGTCAATGAAGCAGAAGTAGATGTTTTTCTGGTACTCTCTTGCTTTCTCCATAATCCAGCGAATGTTGGCAATTTGATCTCTAGTTCCTCTCCCTCTTCGAAGGTAGTTCCTCTACCTCTTCCCTAGTATACCCTTGTATATTTCCTCCATTCAGCTACAAAAATGGCAGAAAATGCTACTACAATTTTTTTGGTCTTACAAATGCCACAGGATAAGAAACAATACTCTATATAGAAATTCATCAAGAGGTGGAATAGGCTTTCCAAATCTACAATATTACTACAAAGCTATTCACATCTCAGAAGTGATTAAACTATTACATGTAGATTCTGACTCTGACCAAGCACAACAATATGCATCTTACGCAGCTTCTTTTGATATTCAAGAGTGTATATGGCAATCTTCATCTAGCAGACCCAAACAGATCCACTCTAATCCCCTACTCAGTGCAATGTTAACCACTTGGGACTGTCTGAGATCCAAATTGTTGCCACCAATTTCGAGATTCCAAGCATTTCTAAATCAAGTTTGGTTTCTGCCAGGCCTTAACAACCCAGCATATTACCCATGGAAATCAGCCAAAGTTAACACACTCCAAGAACTTACATCTAAGCAGCTGCTGTTACCTAAAACGGCTCCAGAAGCTAAACTGAAGAACAAGAGCCCTTGGTTACAATATTTTCAAATTTCTCATATGTGCTCGCAAATCAATCTCAACTCCATCACAAAGCAACCTCTTACGGAATTAGAAGAAATTATCCGTTTAGCTGGCATTTCTCACAAAGGCTTAATCTCTAAAATTCACAAAATTCTAGCCTCTCTTGATAGTAAAGCTACTCTATCTTATCAGACCATATGGCATAAGGACTGTAACGAAACTCTTTCTGAAGCTGCATGGAAACATATCTGGTCCTCTCCTCCATTCCATTCTAAAATTATGGCAATGAAAATGCAAGCCTTCAAAATTTTATCACACTGGTATCTTACGCCACATAAACTGGCTCGTATCAATCCAGCCTACAGCCCAAAATGCTGGAAAAAATGCGATAACATAGGCAACTACTTACATTGCTGGATCCTTTGTCCTAAAGTTCTTCCTTTCTGGAAGGAAGTTTTGTCTCAAATAAAAACTATCACTGACATAGACATTTTACCCACACCAGAACATATATTTTTGAACAGATGAGATGCTCACCATGCTACCTCTTCCACCGTAGAATGGGTCTCCTTATTACTTTTTGCAGCTAAAATTCTCATTGTCACATTGTGGAAAACGACAATGGCACCCACTCTTTCACAATGGCATAAAAAGTTGTGGGCTTAATATATTATGGCTAAACTCTTGGACAATCTTACGCAAATTGATAAAGTACCTGCCCCTACCACGTTTGTCCCCACATGGTTCCCTATTCTAGAATACCTCTCTGAATAAAAAGACATCCTTAAAGTGATGGATGTATTATGGTTATGGTAAGGTAAAGGTAAAGGTTCCCTTGCTCGAAAGCCAGTCAAATCCAACTCTAGGGTTGCGGTGCTCATCTCCGCTTCAAAGCCGAAGAGCCAGCGCTGTCTGAAGACGTTTCCGTGGTCATGTGGCCGGCGTGACTAAACACCAAGGTGCACGGAACGCTGTTACCTTCCCACCGAAGTGGTACCTATTTATCTACTTGCAATTTCTTGCGTTCGAACTGCTAGGTTGGCAGGAGCTGGAACTAGAGACAGGAGCTCACCCCATCATGCGGCACTCTCGGGTCTTGAACTACTGACCTTCCACAGCCTGCAGTTCAGTGTCTTAGCCACCTGAGCCACCACAGCCCCCTGGTTATGATAGTGTGATGTATTTTAACCTAGCCAACTAGCACTGTTTGCTGATACCTTTGCTTGGAATTATGAAGTGTTAACTCATGACAGTTCTCTTAAATAATTTTTCAACCACATTTATTGTTATACGTGTTGTTAAAGTGCATATTATGTTATCTTATATGGCCTTTTACAGATTACATCATATGTATGTCAACTTCTCATACCTGCATTTAATGTATGTATTCTCACTGCAAAATCAATTAAAAAATAGAATCTGTGATGAACTGAAAAAACTTTCTGAAAAGGAACAGCTACTCTTTTTAATGGGAGCAAAAAATCAAACTGAGCCAGGGCAACTCCCACCCAGGAGACATGAAGTTGAAGACTTTAGTCTTGCCTCCCTGAGCAATTGGTGGGAATCACCCGTTCCAAGATGCCCTCCTAACCTCAGAGCAGAAGGAACCCTCACTGTGAGTATCCAAGGTTCCATTCCTTTGCAAGGCAAGACTTATGTAGCAGCTGAAGAATTCACCAGAGGCCTGCCTTTCTTTCTGTTGGCATCCATAGTGAAATAATTCCAGGGGGGCAGCATGTTAGTGTGCTGCAGCAAAGACCAATAGGAGTCCAGTGGCACTTTTAAGACAAACAAGGTCTTATTCTAACATACGAACATTACGTGGCACAGTGGAATAGATCCTCATTAGACAGACATGCAGTATGTTTGGAGCATTCATCCTATGTATGTGGAGGGGGCCTGTTTTTCTCTGCATGAAAGTGAGATCTCTTTAGGGAAGCTAAGAGATGCAGGATTTATCAAGGCTAAGGGTCGCTGTGTGTTTAATTTCCAGGGCCAGCCTATTCTGGAGGCTTTTAAAAAAGTTTTAGTAATTTGAAGTAAGGAATCCTTGTGTGTTTAGAAAAGCTTAGGAAAAAATCCATTCTCACCCCAGCTATTGTTTATTATATTTGCTTCAGTTATGCTCTGCATTTCTTCCCAGTGGGGCCCTGAAGCACCTTGCATCATTCTCCTCTCCTCCATGTCATCCTTACAACAGCTCTGTGAGGTAAGTTAGGCTGAAAGTGTCATCTAGCAAGCTTCCATGGCAGGGTGGAGATTCAGACCTGGACCTCCCAAATACTAGTCCAACAACTACACCACACTGGATCTCTCTAAACACTTTGTTGCTCTTCTGGATTATGCTTATGAGGTCCTAGATCTGCTTTGGATCCTGTGTTTTGGTGAAAAGCAGGCAGGGAGGACAGGATATAAATTAATTAAAGCAATAAATAAATAAATGTATTTTGATAGTTGCAGAATCTTGAGATGAGCCAGTGGTGGTGTAGGGGGCTAAGATCTGGGAGGCCCCAGCTTCAGAATCTGTACTGTGCCAAGATAGCTGACTAGGCAACCTTGGGCTAGTTGCCCACTCTTAAGCCTAATCTACTTCACAACGTGGTGGTGGAGCTAAAGTGAGGAAGAGGGTGGTAATGTAAGCAGTATTGGGTCCCTATTGTGGAGAAAAGCATGGTATAGATATATAAATAAATAATATTGTGCAGCAGCTCCAAGAGAAGCGTAGAAGAATATTATTGAATATTCTACCCACCATCAGATGCAGGACTGGACTTTTGATCATGAAGAGATCGGATTTATACCCCATCCTTCACTACCTGAAGGAGTCTCAGAGCAGCTTACCATCTCCTTTCCCTTCCCCTCCCCATAATGGACACCCTGTGAGATAAGTGGGGCTGAGAGAGCTTTTTTGAGAGCTGCTCTTGAGAGAACAGCTCAGAAACGACTTGTGACTGACCCAAGGTCACACAAGCAGCTTCATGTGGAAGAGTGGGGAATCAAACCTGCTTCTCCCAGATTAGAGTCCACGCTCCTAACCACTATGCTAAACTGGCTCTCATGCATCAGGAAATGATAGAAACAGTTTCCTAACCAGTGCTGGAACCAAATTTGCTTGAGGCAGCAAGTGTGCACAGTGGGTTTGGCACAGGCTGTGAAGTGGTGAGTGTTCGTGTGCAAACACTGAGTGACTGTCATGTGCTAAGATGGTGGCATGACCGAGCCCGCAAACTCTGGCTCTGAAGAATTCTGAAAGGAGAAGCTCCCATGGAGAAACCGTGTCCTTGCAGCTTGGACTTTGCACTGCCCATGCTCTGCTTGCAGATTGTCATTTTGCTCTGAAGAATCAGCAGTTATGAGGCTCAGCCAGCCTGGCAGCTTTCCCCCAAGTCTGAAGAATGCAGCTATTGAGAGGGGAAACAGCATAAGCTCAGGAACTCTCTGTTGGGTAGTGACTTTAAAAGGGGTAACTTCTCTGGTATGAGGGGACATGTGAGGAAGAAATTGAAAGGAAAAGTGGAAAAGGTCAAAACCATTGAGGAAGCTTGGAGACTATTTAAAAAGACAATCCTAGAAGCTCAGAAAAAATATATACTGCAGGTTAGGAAAAGCACAAATAGGTATAGAAAAAAGCCTGCATGATTAACAAATAAAGTAATGGAAGCTGTAAAAGGTAAGAAGGATTCCTTTAAGTGGTGGAAAGCTAGTCTCAGTGAGGTTGATAAAAAGGAACACAGGCTGTGACAAATAAAATGCAAGTCTGTGATCAGGCAAGCAAAAAGGGAATATGAGGAGCATATCGCAAAAAACATAAAGGCCAACAATAAAACTTTCTTCAAATACATTAGAAGTAGGAAGCCAGCCAGGGAGGCAGTGGGGCCCTTGGGTGACCAAGGGGTAAAAGGACTACTGAAGGATGACAGGGAAATGGCTGAGAAGCTAAATGCATTTTTTGCTTCTGTCTTCACCGTGGAAGATGAGAGGTGCTTGCCCACTCCAGAAGCACCGATTTCAGGAGGGGGTTTGGAAGACCGGAATCAGATTGAGGTGACAAGAGAGGAAGTCCTACGACTGATGGACAATTTAAAAACTAATAAATCACCAGGCCCGGATGGCATTCACCCGAGAGTTCTGAAAGAACTCAAATGTGAACTAGTGGATCTCCTTACAAAAATATGTAATCTTTCTGTAAAATCTGCCTCCATTCCTGAGGACTGGAAGGTAGCTAATGTCACTCCCATCTTTAAAAAGGGCTCCAGGGGAGATCTGGGAAATTACAGGCCAGTCAGTCTGACATCGATACCAGGTAAGTTGGTGGAAACTGTTATTAAGGAAAGAATTAGTAGGCAACATTGATGAACAAAAACTATTGAGGCAAACTCAGCATGGGTTCTCTAAGGGAAGATCTTGTCTCACTAACCTGTTAGTGTTTTTTGAGGGAGTGAACAAACATGTGGACAAGGGGGACCCAATAGATGTTGTTTACCTTGACTTCCAGAAAGCTTTTGATACAGTTCCTCATCAAAGGCTCCTAAGTAAGCTCAATAGTCATGGGATAAAAGGACAAGTCCTCTTGTGGATCAAAAACTGGCTTATAAATAGGAAACAGAGAGTGAGTATAAATGGGAAGATTTCTCAGTGGAGGGTGATAAGCAGTGGGGTACCACAGGAATCAGTACTCGATCCGATGCTTTTTAACTTGTTCATTAATTATTTGGAATCTTCCATGTTTTCTCCTTTGCTTTGGTACTGCTTAAGGTTGAATGAAAAACTAGGCTGATGGAACCCATCTGGGCCCTGTTCTCATCTTTGTCTCTCAACACGTGTCTTTCCCCCCTAGTGTTGAAGGTAACAGTCACAATCACTCTGTTCCTGACCTGAAGAAATCAAGGCACAATGAAACTTCCTTTTTCTCTCTCCCCTCTTCTCCCCCCCCCCCCAGTTTAATTACTGGTTAACTAAATTGTGCTAAGTTTCTGGTCTGGCTGTTCTCTGTACAGGTTTTCCTAGTAAGGAAAATCACCCCACCGGACAGCGGCCACCTCTATGCCATGAAGGTCTTGAAGAAAGCCACTCTGAAAGGTGAGATCCTGGATGCTGAGGATATCCAAATAGATTGGAAAGTTGCAGAGGAGGTAAATTTCAGTGAGTGTCCCCCCCCAGCGCAGTAGGCCACCTTGCTTCTTGGAAAGGGAATAGCCTCAATCAAATTCTCTCTACCGCCTGCAGATACCTGAACAGCAGGTTTGCT
This sequence comes from Gekko gecko, assembly GCA_029375565.1. Taxonomy (NCBI): domain Eukaryota; kingdom Metazoa; phylum Chordata; class Lepidosauria; order Squamata; family Gekkonidae; genus Gekko; species Gekko gecko. The sequence continues at coordinate 206,163,912 of JAPDNY010000005.1, read as the reverse complement.
GTGGTGTCAAAAGCAGCCTGGCATTAGGGTTAATTCCTGTATTTGGTGGCAGCACTGTTTCATTTGTGCAGTATCTGAATTGGGGCTTCTCTGTTGACAGTGCGTGATCGAGCAAGGACAAAAATGGAAAGGGACATCCTAGTGGAAGTCAACCATCCCTTCATAGTGAAACTTCACTATGGTGAGTGGGGGGGGGGGGCTATTTCACCAGGTTTTGTGGGGAGAAGATTGTAACCATGACAAGACCCTATGCCAGTAACAATAGGTTTCTAAGTAATCATATCTGGATTAGGTTTGTTCCCCCTTAGTCTACTTGCCTGTGGCATCCAGGTAGTGGCTCCATGCAGAGACGGCTGCTTCTGTGCCCAAGATCCTGGAGAACCACTGCGCAGAGTACACTCTAAACGGAGCTAGATAAACTAGCAACCTGTCTCGATGTACATGTATTTCACACGTTTATAATGTGTCCAGATTTGCCATGTTAAGTCCCAAACCAGGCTTCCCAAGAACTTACCGTAAACCGGTGGGGGAGTAATAGGTCCTGGCAGGACCATCCCCAGGGGAAGGAAAAATGCGCCACACGATGCTGTCGTCAGGAAGTGACGCCAGGCGACACTCTGGCAATGGGGCTGAAAACTCAATGGTACTGTCGAGTTTCCAGCCCCATTGCCAGTGCATCGCCTGGTATCACTTCCTGGTGACGGCATTGTGTGGCGTGGGTGTTGCCCGGGGGAATGTTCTGGCCAGGGACTGTGTGTCCCCCGGTGGATTATCGTAGGTACTTGGCAACCCTATCCCAAACGCATGGCTAAAAGCTCTACATACTTGTCCTGTGCAGACATAATGCTAGTTTCTTGATAACCACAACTTTTAAAAAATCAGGAGCTGGTTGCAGAAATGTTTGGTCTTTCCCTGTAGCCTCTACTTTTCTTTGGAGCAAATTAATTCTCTTTCACCTCCCCCCTCCCCCCTTCCAGTTAAGCAGCTCTTTCATCAAATAGCAAACAGGGCTGCCTTATAGAATCTGGGCCTTACTTTAAATGAGATCCTGTCTAAAGGGGTGTAGAGTACTTGATAGTACATGAGTTGGAAGGGAGGTAGAGGTGACTGAGTAATGGGATATTTTAGCCCTTTACACATGCACTACTCATGAAAACCTAGAAGCCATAAAGGCTTGGCTGCATCTTTCTGTCCAGAAAAATGGGTGATGTGAATTCCTCTGTATCTTGCCTTCCAGCATTCCAAACAGAGGGGAAACTCTACCTCATTCTTGACTTCCTCCGAGGGGGAGACCTCTTCATGCGCCTTTCCAAAGAGGTGAGTCATTTTTCTTATTTAGCTAGAGAATTATTATGCCACCTCTCCAGGGAAAACTACCTCCAAAAATGAAAACGGTACTGTATCTCACAGTAAAATGAACAGGCCTTACCAGTCACAAAGTAACAAAGCTGCTCCACCTGCTGACCAGATGGAGCTTCTACATACTCACAGGGTTCCCCAAGTATGGAGAAAAAAATAGTGTGGTAATTCAATGGGGGGAGGAAGCAGCTTGATAAGGATAGAGTGTATTCTTGGAAGCACAGAATGCTGAGAGATTAATTTTGGGTGAAGAATGGGAGAAAATAAGGGGCTGGGAAAACTGACCTCAAATCTGAGAGGTTTATATAGTCTTGGAGGGGGTGTTAGGGGCAACCATTTTGTGGTTGCGTCACACCACCCCTGTGTCAGAATTTCAGAGCTGACTGCAGGCTCAAAAAGGTTGGGGACCCCTGGATTAGTCAGCTGTGAAGGACACAAGGTGCTTGGGCCAGCCAAAGTTTCTAAACTGAATTGCACCTGACAGGGTAGTTCTCATAAAATAGGGAAGGGAGAACCATATATACCTTAGCTTCTTGGAGGAAGGGCAGAGGGTCAGATGGACTTTTCTGTCTATGTGGGTTTTGTGTAAATCTCCCACTTCCCCACATTCATTATTCCCATTTTATTTATTTCATTTATACCCTACCTTTCTCCCCATTGGGGACCCAAAGCAGCTTTCATCGATCTCTCATCATCCATTTATTCTCACAACCGCTCTGTGAAATTGGTTCTTCATCTGGTCCAAGGTCACCCAGCAATCTTCCATGACAAAGTGGGGATCTCAACCTGGGTATCCCAGATCCTACTCTGATACTCCAACCACTATGCCATTTTATGGTTGGATCAAAGTAGGCAGCCCAAATCTACTGAACTCCAGAAGACTCTTGTGACCAAAAAGAGCAGCAGTGCTGTAATTTAGAGGGGGCATATTTTCTCACTTTCACACTTCAAATTTCTGGGCACTTGCACAGAACTCAGCACCTCTAATCTTGGGTGGCAAATCTGAAAGGGGAGGAGATTTTCTTTCTAAGACTACAAAGATTAAATTCAGACCTGGTTCCAGGAAGTTTTGCCATCCCCAAGAGGCTCCATTTCACCAAAGAGGTGCACCCAAGATCTCTGGCAGCAGGTGCTGGAGCACAGCTCTTAGATCATGTGTTCTTTTGCGGATGCTCTTAAAGGACAGCTGTCTTGAGCAAGTGCTGAGGTTGCTTCTTTATTCATTCAGGCTGACTCCTTGAAAATGTATGGGTGATGCTGGTGAAATCTCCCGAGCTAGCCAAGGAGTTTCATAGGATGTAGAAGCAGGGGGAGTAGGCTTCACCATCCTGCAGTTGCTACTTACCCCTTCATGGAGCAGAATAAATTATACAAAACAAGGAAATGTATTCAATTTGCTTGTACTCCACCTTTCTCACCAATGGGTATCCAAAATAGCATACAGCATTCTCCTCTTCTCCATTTTATCCTCACAACAACCCTGTGAGGTAAGTTAGGCTAAGAGAGTGTGACTTGCCCAAGGTCACCCAGAAAGCTTTCATGGCATGAGTGGGGATTCAAACCCAGGTCTCCCAGATACTAGTTTGACACTCCGCTACACCACACTGGCTTGCTAGTATTGATCCAGCACAAGCAGTGCATAGAAGAACAGCAAAAAGAAGGCAAGAAACAAGGGAGGGAGTCATGACTCAGTGGCAGAGCACCTGCTTTGCATGCAGAAGGTCCCAGGTTCCGTTCCTGGCATCTCCACTTAAAAGGATCAGATAGTCAGTGATGTAAAATACCAGACCCTGAGACCCTGGAGAACTGCCAATCAGAGCAGACCAGTCTGACTTTGATAGACCAAAGGTCTGACTTGGTAGAAGGCAACTCCAATGTGAACTAAGATAATGGGAGTGAATTGGGGGTGAGTGGGTCAGGACAGCCTGAACATATGAAGCTGCTGTCTACTGGATTAAGCCATTGGTCCAAACAGCATTCTGTGCACCTTGGTGTTTAGTCATGCCGGCCCATGACCATGGAAATGTCTTCAGACAGCGCTGGCTCTTCGGCCTGGAAACGGAGATGAGCACCGCAACCCTAGAGTCGGAGTTGACTGGCTTTCGAGCAAGGGAACCTTTACCTTTACCAAACTGCCAAGTGCAATAGACCACAGCAGCCCTCCATAGTCTGATATGGGGAAGTTCCTTCCCCCACTCCCCCCAGCACTTGCTACTGGAAACTTTTAAACTGAAGATGTCAGGGGTTAAATCTGGGACCTTGGCATGCAAAAGCTTTCTGAAAACTGAGCTTGACTTTAAAACAAGGCAAGGGGGGGCCCTCTGACCACTGTGGGGTTTCCCATCTCTCCTCTCCTACCCAACTGTGACTCTGCTTTCTTTGGATACGAGCAAAATTTCTTGAAACCTCCTTTCCCTCTCCTGCAATGAGAACAGCAGATTCTGGGTCAGAGATTTCCCCTTGGGCACTTCAAATGCCTTAACTCCAGGAGCAGACAAAGATGTAGGAGCAAGTGGTTGAAGCATAGACTAATGGGAAAGATTCCACTTACAGGCTTCTTGCTGCTCAGACTCGGTAAACCAGGGCTAAAGGGGTTTCTGATTTGGTTCAGGAGGACACAGAGGGCAGAGTTCCCCTGGCCGGCTTTTCAGCTCTTGCTCAACAGCCCATCTTAAAAATTAGTTGCCAGCCAGGGCTGTAGATGGATGATAAGAGAGCAAATGGATGCTACCTCTGAAAGCTGTTTGCAGTCACTAATACCACAACAGGGATTGTGTTTCATAGACTTTTGAAAATATCCAACTGCCCAAAACAATCCCTAAACACTACTCAAAAATACAGAGTAAAAAGGGTATCCTGATTCCAAACTTATATGGCCAGTGTCAGTATGCGATCTAACATGTTTTCAAGACCTATATAAAAACTTGTGCTTCAGATGCACTATCCAGATAAATGCCATTCCAAATGAGTTCAGAATTTATATGGTGGTGTGCTTAAAATTTTCCCACTTCTTTTTGCATTAGATTTCTTCCAAATGCACCTTCCTTGCACCAATCATAGGGGATGCTCTTGAATTTCTTGTCCTTAAATATATATATTTAACCCCACTTTCCAGCCAAAATTGGCTCCCAGAGCAGAGCAGAGGAAGGAGATACAGCTGATAAACTATGCCAGCTTTCTCAGTCTGTCAACCAGAGCAAAACAGGGACTTGATCATTCTTCTGTGTGTTGTTTCAATATAACTGCTTGAGCAATGTGACTGACTGGGGGGAGGGCAAGAAGTGTGGGAAGAAGAGGCCCCAAAGGGGCAAGAGGAAACTGCTCTGCTAATGAGGATGCCTGTGATGTCAGTGGGATTAGCAGCGCAAGAAATTCTTCTAACCATTATTCCAGATCTGCTTTTCCTTCTGCCACTTAGCAAGTTTTAAGTGCTTTTAAAACAGATGCCCGTACTAGATTCTAGAATATGCTTGTAGTGGGGGGGGGTAGTAGATAATCTAAAGGAGCACATTTTTAACTTTGTACTTGATGCTGGATGTACTGAACTTATTCACACCAAGTCTGCCTCAATGTTGGTTCTGCAGCAAGGATTAATTATGCAGATGTGTCTTATCTTCAGATCCAGAGTAATGGTTTTGCTTCAGAGAGCCTTGCCCCATCCTCACCCCATCAGCCTTGGCAAGGGCTCTGTTGAAAGGTCTCATCTGCCTCCTTACCAGGTTTTATTTTCACATCACCTGCCTATTAATGTCTAGAAACTAGATGCAGACTTCTGTATGAGTTATCAAATTGCTTGTTCGACATAGTTGCAGGTGCCTAGGATGAAGTCAGCCCTTGCAAAAACTCCACTGCTCTTGGCTTCAGGATTGTGTGACCCACCCACCCCCATGCTGCTACAGTCTTTTTCCTTCCAGGTAATGTTCACTGAAGAAGATGTGAAATTCTACCTTGCAGAGCTGGCACTGGGACTTGGTCACTTGCATCGCTTGGGCATTGTCTACAGGGACCTTAAACCAGAGAAGTATGAAGAGTTTGCAGGTTTCCACTGTGTGACTTAGGGGTGTCTGCAAACCTCCCTGGATGCACCCCTGAAAGAGGGGCTGAAATGTGTGTTTGGTTCCTGGGGAGGAAGCACTCCCTAGGCTGGGTCCAAAAGGAACATAGTTCTGCCTGAAGCTCCTGGAGGCAAGAGGAGCACAGAGGAATGTTCAACTATGTGTTGCATTGTCATTTGGACATCACTGCAAACCATAATTGGCACAATTGGTGGTGAACAGACTAGCCTCAAATCTTAGTTGGAAAAATGCCAGATTGGTTCCCACTAGCAACTCCCAGTTTGTTAGACTTTGAGCATTCAGATGTCACAACTAACTGGGATTTGATTGAGCAAAATTTGAATTTAATTGTGATGTTGGAACACAGCCTGAGGAAGGCCCTTGAACTGTGGCTCTCAGCCCAGTTTGGCTACCCTAATATGTTCACATCCTAGAGACTTCTGTGTCTTCACATTTACTGTCTCTTCCCCATAGCATCCTCCTAGATGATGAAGGACACATTAAGCTCACAGGTATGGTATCTTCCTACTTGTTACACTCCTGTAGAGACTTCCATTTGTCATCTTGTACTGGTGTTGTTAAACTGATGTATGATTTGCCCTCTCATTCTCTCCTGCTGTGCCCCTTCAACCCCATATCCCACTTGTAGATTTTGGTTTGAGCAAAGAAGCCATAGACCGTGAGAAAAAGGCCTATTCTTTCTGTGGGACGGTGGAATACATGGCACCAGAAGTGGTGAATCGTCAGGGCCACACCCAGAATGCTGACTGGTGGTCATATGGAGTCTTGATGGTATGATTAGTGGTTGGTGTGTGCCCAAACAATGCTTTGGGTGAAAACTACCTGTATATGTTGGGTAGAATGGGCACTAACTGAATCAGTACTGCCTTCTTGTAGTAATTCCAGTTTATGTCCCATCTGTGCCCTTAGGAAACAGGAGTCCAGAGACACTTTTAGTACTGAACAAAATCTATTCCAGCTTCAGCGTTTGTGAGTCAGCATTCACTTCAGCAGATTTACAAACTGTACAGTCATAGCAGATAGATTTCTGCTTAAAGCTACAAGCAATACAGAAAAGTGGGAGTAGGGAGATAGACATGCCAGTTAGAAACCATATCAGAGAATTTGGTGCTTTTAGTGTTGGTAAAGAGCACTTCAACCTGTAGACAGGTGGGCAGAAGAAAGTGTAGCATGAGGCATGAGATGAACTAACTAAAATCTGTAACAGATGGATCATGCCCTTGTTAAATACAGAACAGGGCATGGTCTCTGACGGCTTGAAGACTTTCAGATTTTGTTTAGCATATTCTGTCATGGTACTCTGTTTCATCAGATGCATGAAACATAATGCATATTACTGCCCATAGTGAGGCCAAGAGACCTGAAATGTGAGAGGTCCAGTAGGACAAGTGCAAAGGTACACAAGGTAAAAATAGAGTGACCCATTTACAGCAGTAGCCCTGGGTGATAGTGTGATAATACTAAACCAGTAGTAGGAAAGGAACCTGCAGTCCTGATTAAAATCTAACTGAATAGAATAAAGTTTGCTGACTCAATTTTGTTCAGCAGTTTCATGCTAGAATTTCCCTCTGCAGTGTGATGGTTCTCAGATTGGCAGCAGAGGGTCTTGGGGGACTGAACTGTCTTCCCATTGGCTGAATGTTGCTACTTCAGCAGTGCAGTCCTATGCAGAGCTAGGCCCATGTAAGCCCACTTACTTCAGCAGGCTTAGATTGGACTGCTTAGGACTGCAGTGCAAATGTTGTGTTTGTGTCCATTGTGCTGAGGCTGATGTACAGACAGGTGGCAGAAAGGCTCTGTAGACAGGTAGTGCATACTGCAGCAGATGAGCAAGGGAAGGAGTCCTTATGCTTTTCGATCCTATAATTGTGTTGCCTGAGGAGCCATCAGGACAGAGTGGGCATCTGGGTTTGTTGTAGGGCTGATCCCTGCAGATTTCTCTGCTAGGGCCTGTTGTTGGGGGCTGTCTATAAATGAGGACCCTGAAATGCCTGAGAGAGAAGAATCATCTGTCAGTGGTGGCTAAATGAAGATCACTGATGACATATTGGAGGTGTTTCAGCTGGAAATTCTAGGCAATGATTTGTGTCTTAGCACTTTCTCTTCTGGGCCTATACTGTTCCCAGGGACCAGTCTGGCCTTACTAATTCTTTTTGTAGGTCTTATCACTTTAAGAATGTCTTGTGACTTCTTCAGGGGTTAGCCTCTCTCTAAGAAACCAGAACAAATGTGCTTGCAGCATAGGGCTTTCCGCTGTATTAGGGATCTCTAACTTTGTTGAGTCTCTAGGGCATTACTGGAATTTTGCAATGTTTGGAGGTTGCAAGCCAAACATTCTACTTTAGAAGCAGCAGCTGTTTCCAAATGGGCAAGTCCTCCAGACCCTCTAGGGCTCTTCTGAAGTCCCTTCTGTTCCAAGGAGTAAAACAAATAAAAGGAAGTTGACAAGAGCTGAGATTGGCTCAGCTCGTTTCAGAAAAAGAGGATGCTGACACCAGGAAACACAGCGATGGGCCCCATGTTGTGGTTCACTGCTGTAGACAATGGATTGTGTGTTGTGATGACTGAAAGTATGTTAATATGTGTAGCAGCCAGTGAGTTTGGTATAGGGTGAGATTAATCCATTCCACAGTAGTGTGAAAGCAAACCTGCTGCTTAGACAAGTCAACACACAGGTTTATACTGGGGTGAAAGTTTGAAATGATGGAGGATTTGGGACTGCCAGGGGTGATGGACTGCACTTGTTAAAAGGCTTAAAAGTGCTGTACATAAAACTACAGGACTGTGAAGGGTTAATATTTCACAGAGCTGAAGAGCCTTTGAGTGACAGGCTGCTCCAGGCAATCTGATTGGTCAGTGTCAGCTGAGCAGACAGAGTCTTGAGAGAACTGGATGCTGAGGAGATTCATTCCAATTTGAGCCTTGACTGGAGAAAGTCTAAATTCTGTCTTGAATGAGAGAGTATAACTTCAGCCTTAGCTGAGAGCAGTTCAACACAGACAGGAGAACTGTGGAAAAAGTTGGCTAGTCAGTTTGGGAAGTAAACTGAGACTCCCATTCAGGCCAAGGAAAGGCAATAAAACTTCTAGGGAGAGAAGAAGATTCCCTACTGTCAACCAAAGCACCTGTCTGGAGCTTGGGTGCCATGGAGAGGTGGGGTGTATGTGAACTGCAATGTATAGTTTTGTTTCTGGCCATTATCTGTCTGGTGTCTGGTATAACCATGTAACCTTGAGACCTGCATTGTCTTTAATATCTCTTTTCCCCTGGGAATCTTAGAGCATTAGTTTGGCAGGCTTTTAGCTTAGAAGTGATTGGCCAAGAGCCACTGATATCTATTTGATCATACTATAATTACTGGCTTCGTGCGCTGGACCTCCGTCCTAACAAAGTACATTATGAATCTGGATCCTATCACTGTCTCAATAAATGTTACTTCTTTTGAATTATTGTTATTGGGAACTGATTTCTCCAGGAACTCTGACACCTACCCAGTTGAACAGGGTGATATCTCTGAAGGGTACAGAGATCCCTGGTCTGGTGTGGTTAAAACCTGTGTGATGAGACCTAAAGAGTCAATCAAAAACTGGTGTTCCAAGAGAAGGGATTTGGGTACTGGGAAGAGGGTACCAGCCTTCTGGGCACCAAAAGAGTCTGCTATTATACAAATAAAATGAGCTGAAGTGGTTTGGAATGGCCCAGGAACAAAAGCCTCTCAAAATAAAGAACTATAGTAACTGAATAACTCAAGAAACTCTCACTAGTCTGATCTATAAGAACAAGAGTTTGTGCTTACACTATTTTACCTGTGTTTTAAACCTCTGACTTCACCTAACCTTTCCCCTTGATGTTAAATAAAACCTGTTATTTACTAATTTTAAAAGTGTCTCATGCCATTTTCTGTCATTTAAGTTAAACGGAGACCCTTGGCTCAGAAAATAGCCGTTACATATTATTGACATAGGGTGGGACTACTAAAACTACTTTAAAGAGAAGAATACATGATACCAGGGCTGCTGAGTCAGTAAAGGGACAGAAATAGAAAATACCTGTCATACCTGGCTTGTGTATTACGGAAAGAAGACCCCTGGTTCAGGCTCCTGAGTTTAATTTGTTCCTGGCAGGATGATTTGAGGTTAGGCTCAATGATGCTCATTCTCAAGTAAGAACACCTGCCTGGCAACCTGGAGAGTTTGTCCAGCATCCCTAGCGGAGCAATGACGGTCTTTGGTTTGCTGTCATGTCAAATCAGAGCTTGTAAATCCATGTCAAATCGTGATTACCAGCTTGGCTTTGCTAGCTGATGATTGTGATGGGAAAAAATCACAATAGAACGATCTAGACTCGTAATCTGAAGAAAGAGAATTTATTGAAACTAGTGGCTGTTAGGAGCCAAGCACTGTCACTCAAAGAGCATCTGTGAGAGCTGAAAACAGTTACACTTCATCAACTTCTGTGTGTAACCTCCCATGATCTCCCAAGGAATGATGCATTTTATTTATGACTTTGCAACATCTCTCTTTCTACTTACAGATAATTCCTTCTTGACCAAACTTTTCAAAACACCTGACCAAAGTTTTAACCAGGCCAAGGCCTGTGACCTGGCCAGTCTGTTTTATTTCTACATGATAAACTGTGACTTGCCAATTTGGGCATCCCACCAAACCACACTTAAAACTTCATTAAGCACAGTTTGATAGAGTATCTGGACAGAGCCACTGAGACACAGGGCTGCATTTTCTTTATTACTTATTGGAGAAAGGTTTAGTATTATGTTATATCTCTTGAGGTATTACATACTGCCTTTTGACCCAACAGGATCCTCAAGCTGGTTGAAAGCATGATAAATTCCTCTTTTCCAGAAAGTTAATTGCCAATTAAACCAGAACAGAATATTGCATTGTTCTCTAATTTTGTAATTCAGTTTTAGTGCAATGTTGTACATATGATACTGTGTTTATAGCATTGTTGTTTAAATTCTGTAATCTGCCTTGAGTCTGGAGGAGAAAGGAGGATGATAAATGAAGTAAATTCTGCTGCTGGTGTAATAAAAATAGGCCCCAGAGTCTGACTCGTGGACTTTGACCTCTTCTTTGTTGTTTCCAGTTTGAGATGCTGACAGGGTCCCTACCATTCCAAGGGAAGGACCGAAAGGAAACAATGATGCTCATTCTCAAGTAAGAACACCTGCCTGGCAACCTGGAGAGTTTGCCTTGGTTTTATAGTGCCATACTTAAAAGACTTACACCATTCTAAGTCATTGAAGTCAATGGGCTTAGAGAGGTGTAACTCTGCTCAGGATAGCCGTGTTAGTCGCTGATCAGCAGCTAGTTTTGTCTGATGGCTCCTCTGAACTTTTTTTTGCTTTGAAAAAGGTTGTGGGAGGTGAAGAGCTAAAACTCCATCCAAGCCTTATCACATATGTGGTTCCCCCATATTCTTATTCTCCAGGGTAGGCAGTTGAGGTGGGCACAGATCGCATGACTCTCTGGGGGGTGTTTCCTCCATCTGCCCTTCTAATCTGAATGATAAACTGTTTGACTCCTCTGGAGACAGGGGAAGGCTTCTTGCACCAGAGGAATTTGGGCATAACAGTGCTGTGGGATCCAACCCTAGGCCTCCTGGAGCACGGCTGCCAAAGACTGTAGCATCCAAGTCAGTAAGCAGAAGAGCCTTTTGCTTTGCAGGAAGTTACCGTGCGCCAAGAAAAGGCACCACTGTTAGCAACATAGATCAGTGGGTTTCAGCCCACTGTTCTAAATCCCTTTGCTGTTATTACAAGTCTCGTTTTGGGCTGTTTAAGTGCTATGGAGCATGCTTTTCTTGGCAGTGCAGTCTGAGAAAGCTGGGTGCCAGGAGCTAATGGTGTGCCAGGAAGGTGGTGATCCTACAGTCTCTTGCTTGTGTTTGTCTCTCTCCCTCCCTCACAGCTAGTTGTGCAAGTATTTTTTTTTTTTGCCTGCCTTTCTTCTAGAGCAAAGCTGGGCATGCCCCAGTTTCTGAGTTCTGAAGCACAGAGTCTCCTGCGAGCACTTTTCAAGAGGAACCCGGCCAACAGGTTAGGTAAGATGCCCTTGAGTTTTTGCATCCAGCCACTTCTGGAGCCACAGCACTGATACCAGGGTTCCCAAGTACTTACCGTAAACCAGCGGGGGATGCATACGTCCTGGCAGGACCATCCCCGAGGGAAGGAAAGACGTGCAGCATGATGCCGTCGCCAGGAAGTGACGCTGGCCGACGCTCCGACGCATTGCCAGAGCGTCACTCGGCGTCACTTCCTGGCAACGGCATCGTGTGGCGTCGGTGTTGCCTGGGGGAACCCTAGGCCGGAAACTGTGTGTCCCCCACCGGTTTATGGTAAGCACTTGGGAACCCTAACTGATACAGTTACAGATGTGGAGTTGGAGGCTTTCTTCAAACCCTCCCTGTGTGACAGCTCTGAATTTGGCAGCACCCAGGAAACGGGGTGGGGGGTGTTGCAAAAGAACATTCATGATTTCGCACATCATTAGTTAAAGGTCCCTGGGCATTACAGCTTTGATTGCTGGGAAAAGGTACCATATGTTTCGGGTACTGTTTGAAGACCTATTAATCCTTGAGGTAGACTGCAGTTCTCCATATCTACCATGAAGATGGGTGGGAAATTTAGAATATGTAGCACAGCAGCACTGGTGTGGCTGGCATGTCTTGGGTGCAATAAAATGTCTTCTGTCCATGGAACACAGTTTGTACATTTGTTTATTTATTTTTATTTTTTGGATTTATATCTCACCCTCCCTGAAGGCTCAGGGCAGCTAGCAGCAAGGCATGAGTGCCAAAGTTAAAACAGATAAAGACAGATAAAAACATCCCTTGGTGTGTTATTTTCTTTTTTTGTTAAAGTGACAGCAGGCATAAAATATCTGCAAATCAAACTCATTAGCATATCCACTTTTGGCAGAATTTTGTTTTTGGCCATAAATATGGAGGAAGGGGCCCCCGCGGTGGCTTAGAGGTTAAGATGCTGAGCTGCAGACTGGAAGGTCTGTAGCTCGGCAGTTTGAGACCCTAGTGCCGCATGATGGAGTGAGCTTCTGTCTCCATCCCCAGCTCCTGCCAACCTAGCAGTTCAAAAGCAAGAAATTGCAAGTAGATAAATAGGTACCGCTTCAGTGGGAAAGTAACAGCATTCTGTGCGCCTTGGGGTTTAGTCGTGCTGGCCACATGACTACAGAAATGTCTTTGGACAGTGCTGGCTCTTTGGCTTGGAAACAGAGATGGGCACTGCCCCCTAGAGTCGGATTCAACTGGCTTTCTAGCAAGGGAAACCTTATGGAGGAAGGAGACAGATTTTTTCCTCTGTAATATAATACTAGGAGGTTGCCTGATGAAATTGGCAATGATCCAGTGGAACCATCATTTTCAGAGGTGGCAGACCTATGCTACGATCCATAAAGAGCCTTTGAATGCTGGCTGCTGGTGGGCAAAAGACACTGGAGGCCTGTTGCCTTCCTATCCTGCTTATAAGCTTTCAAGAAACACCTGGCTGGCAAAATGAGTTGCAGCAGAATAATGTATGCATCCGTTTTTCAAATGAGTGCTAGGATTTTGCACATGCTGAATTCAGCAATCCTCTTCCAGAATTTTCTGTGTTTCATTTTAGTGTCACTGCACAGAAGATGAAGTCCTGAGCATACTGTTGTCTATTTAGATCTGTTCTAGAACTGCATGCTTATGTTGTAGGTTCGGGTCCCGATGGTGTGGAAGAAATCAAGCGTCACCCATTTTATTCCACCATTGACTGGAATGTGAGTACTTGCCTTTGACTCTGCTTCATATTTTAGTGCTAGCAACAGGACTAGCATAGCCTTGATTTCATATCAAATAGCCAGCGATTTGGAGAAATATTGATAAGCATGCAATTTATGTTTATATGAAAAAGCTTATCAGAACTTCAGCCAAAGTGATGAGGGCCTTTATGCCACCTTTAAGACATAAGTCCTTCAAGACTTAAGTATATTTATGATTTGTTTAGTTCAGACAAGCTATGAATGTGGATATGTAATGTCTCTTTTCAGATGATGCCTGAACTGGATCCTTTTGTGAAAAAATACAGTTATTAATGACATCATGGATTTGAGTTATCAAGGGAACTTAAGTTGCTTGCAACTCTTAGGAATTTTGAAGGATCCTATTGGATCTGTTGACGTAGAGCCAGTTACAGCTGTGACTGTAGCAAAGAAATGCATTGCTGCTGTAGGAAAGTCAAGAAATCCACCCTCAATAATGGACTGGTATTTTTAAAAAGGTCTGACTTGTAGCCCTTCTGACTAAACTGACCTAATATAAAAGAGGAAATAAGGCAACCCCAATCAAATAAACATGGAAAGGATTTCAGCATACACATGAAATTTCCTGATTGTGTACAATTGTATGTACCACTCTTTTGATATAAAAAATAATGATTAACCTGTGATCAAAATGGGGCTTCCAGTGTTGGGGGAAGATTGTGTTACGAAGCAGCTGCTGGGCTCATAAAAATGGTCACAGAAGAGATGAGAGGGTTTTTAAAAGACAAACTGGTATTCTAACTGTGAGCTTGAGTTGATTTTACACAAAGCCAGTTTTCATTCATGGCAGTATGTCGCTCTGTCTGTTACATGGTCATTTTGGCCAAATCTTCTCTGAGATGGTATAACTATCTGGCTTGTACCTCTTCACATTGGGCTTGTGTGACTGAACAATTCTACCACAAGCTGAAAACTAGTCTGTTATGGGAGCATCCTAGGCTAGACCTCTAATGCGTGACATGCTGTTCTTCTGTGTGCAGGGGAAGGGGTCATCTGTCTACATGGAGAAGCATTCAGCCTTCATGGGAGTTTGAAATGGTTCAGCCAAACTTAGGATCGCTACCTCAGAGGGAATAAGATCCCTGAAACTTCTGGTATTCTTGGGCTGCATCCAGACATTGCGGGGTATTGTGCTATCATTGCACTATAACAATAATTTGCAAGTGGGTCAGCTTGTCCACACTAGGAAAATCCACTTGCCAACAATTACTATAGCAAAGCAACAGTACAGTATCCACTGCTGTGTGGGCTCATCCTTTGCATTTCTTCCTTGATTAAAATGGATGCATCCGCTGTTCTTTCTTTTCTCCGCAGAAGCTCTATAGGCGAGAAATCAAACCACCTTTCAAGCCTGCTGTGGGTCAAACAGATGACACCTTTTATTTTGACAAAGAGTTTACTTCCCGCACACCTAAAGGTTGGTTTGCATCTTTTTTGAGCCTCTGCAAATCGCTTTATAGTCACTTCAGTCATGTGAAACGAGCTGATCCCCAAAGTTTGGGCATCCAGTTTGTCAAAACCCAGAGTCAGCTCTCTTCTCAGTTACAAAAGAATTAAGCACGACACTGGGTGGGATGTATTTGTTCAATAAAATGGAAATTGTGTTCAATTTGAGGCTTGGTGGCTGGGTTCTCTGTTACACTTAATGCCCAATTGCCAAATTGGAAACTTCTCCATATCCTCTATTAAAACTCCCTGTGGTGGGAAAAAGTTTTGGCCTACCCTTTTCATGAAATTAATGTCAGGTGTTCTAGATAATGGGGGAGTATTTGATTGTTCAAGTGCCCAGCCTCCAGTTTGAAACGGAACTGCCCAGTGAAAGCTATATCAAGTGAGGGACCCCAATTCTTTTGTTCCTGCTCGAACATCACCAGTCATCAAACGTCATCAGTCATAGGTAGACTCAAAGAGCAACGGGCCCATTGTCTGCTTTTTCTCTATCTTAGAGAGCTGCTTTTGAGAAGGGAACACCAAGCTGCTTGTTTTGGCCTGATGAGTGTTCTTTTGTTCCTTATTCCAGACTCCCCTGGGATCCCACCTAGTGCAGGGGCTCATCTGCTCTTCCGTGGGTTCAGTTTTGTGGCAGCTGGGTTGATGGAGGATGAGAAGGTCAGGTCTTCACCTGTGCCTCTGCATTCTGTGGTGCAGGTAAGAAAGGGGTGCCTTTGAAAGGGTCACAAAAGCTGCAGTGTTGGCCCCAGAGCTGTGGCCGCCTCCTTCCTTTCACTGGGTTGGATCCTGACAATAATCTCTGCTAATAAAAGTGCCTCACATTAGCAGAATGTAGTGTCCCTTTCTCCGAGGCCCACTGATCTTCCCAAAATGTTGCTCCAGGAACAGCATGGGGGCAGATCAGAAATCTTCAGTGGAAGGGAGGAAGTGGTAAAAATCACCACCTTGCTTAGTGGAAATGATTATCAGGATCCAACCCTTTCTTTACAAATTTCCAAAGCAGGTAAGCAAAAAAAAAGAGTAATAAATTAGTAAGTCTTCCATATAACCTTAAAAGTAAGATTTTATGTCTTGAGCCCATGCTCTGAGCCCATTTTTCTATAGCTGTTAGCCCCCCCCCTCCCAGTTCATAGCAAAAATAAAGTCTTATGGAACAAACATATTGTGTTAGAAGCTTTTGTTGCCTAAAACCAGCTTCATAGATAGAAGCAGTAGGTCCCCACCAATGCTGTCAGACGTATAAAGTGGGGCATATACTCAAAGTACATACACTACCCGGTGAAGAGTCCAATGCATCAACTGAAACAGGCCACCATTCACCAAAAATGTGTATCCCAACGAACACCTTAGTCTTGTATACTGCAAGAGAGGTGCTGCCAGTTGGTTTTCTGTGTCTTACAGTGATTGCTGGGAAGGTTTATTTAATATCCTTCTGCCTCCTTGAAATGGAATTTCCTCCTGTGCATGGAAAGCCAGGGTTTTCTTCTGTGTGCATGAGATTTGTATGGGCCTAGTCATCTGGCATTAGCACTGACCTTGATTATTCCCATTCCTGTGAATGTTATAGTTGAACTGAGGAGGGAGTCCAGAACTATAAAAATCTGGCAAGGAGGCCAGGAAAACTAAACATTCTGAAACTGCAACATCCAGTAGACATTCTTGCATATCTGCCTGCATTTTGTTGAAATCAGTACCTCAAATTCTGCTGGTGTCACATGAAGTTGCCTTCTACTGTCTGTGAAACTTGCTTGAGATTTGAACTTACTACAGTGTTTTTGATAGCAAGGTTAGATGCAGGTCTGTCTATGTCTGTCCTTTAAGAAACAAACAAACTAGTATAGCTACACAATGGCATGATCTTAAATGAGTGGATTTCCTATGGTGGCTTCTGCATTTAACATTTTCCAGTGTATTAAAAGGGCGAATGTAGCAGATGCTTCTTGTTCATCTTTGGTCTTCTGTGTAGTCCCACATTGGGTGTGCACACATGCAGGCCTGCTAATGGAGAGAAATTTCTAGCTTTCCAGGAGTAGGGGGGCGCCCTTCCCCCTCAGAGCATGTTCACTGCATTTCTGGCTGAAACAACACACCAAGGGGGAGAGGCACCATTTCCCCCTCAGTTCTTATTTTGCCACTGAGCTGAGAGGAACATTTCTAGCTTGGTTGGATTCTTCATGATTAGCTTGTGTGGTTCCTAGGCTTCTCTTCAGGTTGGTTCACTCCACAATAGCCCAGAAGTCACTCTTTAAAAGTGCCTTCAGTGTAGCATGAAAATGTCCCAGATAGATGAGCTCTCCCCCCGTGTAGTCTGCCTGGGAGAATCTCACAATATCAGCTCTTTCCGGCTTTGCCAGCAGTTTACCCCCAAGGCTAGGGCAGATAGGGGCTTCCATCTAAAAGCTGCCCTTAGGGAACATGCACTATTGAGTTTGGATAAGCTGGCAGCAAAGTCATCTGCCTCGCGTGAACTTGCTCTGAGGATCAAGTCCATAACTTCTGCACATTCAGTTCCAACCCTAGATCCACACAAGCATCAGTCCCAGTCTCCAGGTCACCCAGTGAAATGCGTCTGAACCCCCAGCAAAGAACATAAGAACATAAGAGAAGCCAATGCTGAATCAGGCCAATGGCCCATCTAGTCCAACACTCTGTCACACAGAGGCCAAAAATACCAGGTGCCATCAGGAGGTCCAGCAGTGGGGCCAGGGCACCAGAAGCCCTCCCACTGCTGCCCCCTCCAGCACCAAGAACAGAATGCAGTATCTGCCCCAGACTGAGAGTTCCCATCTATACCCTGTGGCTAATAGCCACTGATGGAGTTCTGCTCCATATGTTTATCTAATTCCTTCTTGAAACTGTCCATGCTTGTAGCTGCCACCACCTCCTGTGGCAGTGAATTCCATATGAAGAAGTACTTCCTTTTATCTGTTCTAACCTGACTGCTCAGCAATTTCATGGAGTGCCCACGAGTTCTTGTATTGTGAGAAAGGGAGAAAAGTACTTCTTTCTCAACCTGCTCAATCCCATGCATAATCTTATAAACCTTGATCATGTCACCCCTCAGCCGTCGTTTCTCCAAGCTAAAGAGCCCCAAGCGTTTTAACCTTTCTTCATAGGGAAGGTGTTCCAACCCTTTTATCTTTCTAGTTGCCCTTCTCTGCACTTTTTCCAATGCTATAATATCCTTCTTGAGATGTGGCGACCAGAACTGTACACAATATTCCAAATGAGGCCGCACCAATGATTTATACAGGGGCATTACGATACTGGCTGATTTGTTTTCAATTCCCTTCCTAATAATCCCCAGCATAGCATTGGCCTTCTTTATTGCAGCTACACACTGTCTAGACATTTTCATTGAGTTATCTACTACAACTCCAAGATCTCTCTCTTGATCAGTCTCTGCCAGTTCAGACCCCATCAACGTGTATTTATACTTAGGATTTTTGGCTCCAATGTGCATCACTTTGCACTTGGCCACACTGAACCCCATTTGCCACGTTGACGCCCACTCACCCATCCTCGACAGATCCCTTTGGAGTGCCTCACAATCCTCCCTGGTTTTCACCACCCTGAACAACTTCGTGTCGTCTGCAAATTTAGCCACTTCACTGCTTACTCCCAATTACAAATCATTAAGAAACAAGTTAAAAAGCATCAGACCGAGTACCGATCCCTGTGGTATCCCACTGCTTACCACCCTCCACTGAGAAAGTTTCCCATTTATACTCACTCTCTGTTTCCTATTTATAAGCCAGTTTTTGATCCATAAGAGGACCCATGACTATTGAGCTTACTTAGGAGCCTTTGATGAGGAACTGTATCAAAAGCTTTCTGGAAGTCAAGGTAAATAATATCTATTGGGTCCCCCTTGTCCACATGTTTGTTCACTCCCTCAAAAAACACTAACAGGTTAGTGAGACAAGATCTTCCCTTACAGAATCCATGCTGAGTCTGCCTCAAGAGTTTTTGTTCATCAATGCGCCTACTAATTATTTCCTTAATAACACTTTCCCACCAACTTACCCGGTATCGACATCAGAATGACTGGTCTGTAATTTCCCAGATCGCCCCTGGAGCCCTTTTTAAAGATGGGAGTGACATTAGCTACCTTCCAGTCCTCAGGAATGGAGGCAGATTTTACAGAAAGATTAAATATTTTTGTAAGGAGATCCACAAGTTCACATTTGAGTTCTTTCAGAACTCTCGGGTGAATGCCATCCGGGCCTGGTGATTTATTAGTTTTTAAATTGTCCATCAGTCGTAGGACTTCCTCTCTTGTCACCTCAATCTGATTCCGGTCTTCCAAACCCACTCCCGAAATCAGTGCTTCTGGAGTGGGCAAGCACTTCTCCTCTTCCACAGTGAACACAGAGGCAAAAAATGCATTTAGCTTCTCAGCCATTTCCCTATCATCCTTCACTACTCCTTTTACCCCTTGGTCATCCAAGGGCCCCACTGCCTCCCTGCCTGGCTTCCTACTTCTAATGTATTTGAAGAAAGTTTTATTGTTGGCCTTTATGTTTTTTGCGATATGCTCCTCATATTCCCTTTTTGCTTGCCTGATCACAGACTTGCATTTTAATTGCCACAGTCTGTGTTCCCTTTTATCAACCTCACTGAGACTAGCTTTCCACCGCTTAAAGGAATCCTTCTTACCTTTTATAGCTTCCATTATTTTATTTGTTAACCATGCAGGCTTTTTTCTATACCTATTTGTGCCTTTCCTAACCTGTGGTATATAGTTTTTCTGAGCTTCTAGGATTGTTTTTTTAAATAGTCTCCAAGCTTCCCCAATGGTTTTGACCTTCTCCACTCTTCCTTTCAATTTCTTCCTCACATGTCCCCTCATACCAGAGAAGTTACCCCTTTTAAAGTTAAAAGTGGTTGTGTCAGTCTTTTTGGGCAACTCCCTATCTGTACAAATGTTAAACTCAATGACATTATGGTCACTGTTCCCAAGCGGTGCAATCGCTTTTACATCTCTCACCAGGTCCTGGGTGTTACTTAGGACCAAATCCAGGAAAGCCTCTCCCCTGGTAGGATCTGTGACCATCTGTTCCATAGCACAGTCATTGAGACATTGAGAGTGTCTAAAAATCAATCTCTTTTTCCCGACTAGAACTCATATTGACCCAATCAAAGTGTGGGTAGTTAAAGTCGCCTATTACGACCCAGTTATTTCGTCTAGCCGCTTTCTTTAATTCATTCAGCATTTTATAATCCTCCTCTACCTTTTGATCTGGTGGGCGATAACAAACTCCCACTGTTAAGCCTCCTTTTGGACCACTATTTCAACCCATAGCATTTCCAGAAGCAAATCCAATTTTCTTACCCTCTCAATCTTACTGGACTGTATACCCTCTCTGACATACAGAGCCACCCCACCTCTGACATACAGAGCCACCCCACCTCCAACCCTTCCCCCCCATCCTTCCAATATAATTTATAACCAGGAATCACCGTATCCCACTGATTTTCCTCATCCCACCAAGTTTCTGAAATACCCACAATGTCTATTTCCACCCCCCAACACCAAGCATTCCAACTCCCCGATTTTACCTCGGAGACTTCTAGCATTTGTATATAAACACTTATAGTTTCCCATGTTTGTTAAGCCCACAACCTTCCTCTTGCTGCCTCGAGACCTTGCCAGGCAGATCCTATCATTAGCCACAGTCTCAGTGGACAATTTTAATCCATTTCCTTGTACAAAAGTAATAGCTACCCCTTCATCTCTTTGAGATGAGCCATCTCGAACCAGAGACTTTTCATCTCCTGTCGGCTTTCACCCATTATTCAGTTTAAAACTGCCACCTTTTTGATTTTGAGCGCCAGCAGCCTGGTTCCTTCTTGGGACAAGTGGAGACCATCCCTTTTGTACAGCTCCCTCTTGTCCCAAAAAGCATCCCAGTGCCTAACAAACTTGAACCCTTCCCCCCTACACCATCGTCTCATCCACGCATTGAGACTCTTGATCTCTGCCTGTCTCTCCGGCCCTGCGCGTGGAACAGGTAGCACTTCTGAGAAGGCTACCTTGGAGGTCCTGGCCTTGAGTTTCCTGCCCAGCAGCCTAAATTTCTCCTCCAGGACCTCACAACTGCATTTCCCCACATCGTTGGTGCCAATGTGCACCACGACCACTGGCTCCTCCCCAGCACTATCTACCAGCCTATCTAAAACACGTGTAATTTCCACTACCTTCGCACCAGGCAGGCAAGTCACCATACGGTCAGTACGCAGGTTCGCCACCCAGCTGTCTACCTGCCTAAGGATCGAATCACCAACTACCAAGAGCCCCCTCCCGCCCTTCCCAGGGACGGTTCCTTGGTACGAAAGGATATCCGTTCACCAGCTGAAGAAGAGGTCCCTTCTGAGGGCACATTCCCCTTATCCTCAGCATGGTGCCCCATTTCCCCTTGACCCTCATGCTCCCTGGCAGCAACTGGGCTGCCAGATCCAGAGTGGGACATATCTAACAAGTCCCCAAGAGTCTTCTCTGTGCAGCTACTGTCTCTGCTTCTCCAGGTCAGCCACCTTGGCCTCAAGGGAGCAAACTCACTCCCTGAGAACCAGGAGCTCCTTGTACCGAGCGCACACCCAAGACTTCTGCCCAGTGGGCAGATAGTCATACATGTGACACTTTATGCAAAACACTGGATAGCCCCCAACCCCCTGCTGGCATTCTGGCTTCATAATTGTTTTTAAACAAATACTTGTATATAACCCCCCTTTAAAAACCCTTTGTATTTATATGGTGACTGTTGCAGAAGTCTACTTACCTTACTGGGAACCCAAGGAACCTAGGTCCCTGGCTTTCTGGCTCTTCCTGGATGTCTTTCAGAGCCCTTAGGCAAAGAGCCACAGGCAAAGAGCCACACCCTTCGGCTCGTGCCTCTTGCAAGCTTCCTGCCTTAAATAGAAGCATCCCCCAGGAGAGAGTATGGCCAGCAGCTATTCAAATTCACCCAGGCACTTAATTACAGGCAAACAATGACCCTTTCATACCCTAACTCCAGCAGCCAGGAGTCTGCTACAACTCATCCACACACTCCCAAATACAGTCCCCCACACAATACCTTCTCAGGTAAAGCACCTCAGCTGAAAGTAAATAAATTAAATAAAAAAACCACTCACCCGTCTAGCAGCTCTAACACCTTGCTCCTTCTCAGAGCTCAGCTGGGTCAGCTCTAAGTTCAAGAGTTCCGACAAGGCTTGGATTCTGAGCCACCCCAGGCAGCCTGAAAAGACATCTGTGACCCTGACTCAGGATCCCCTGGAACCCATCATCGGATCCCTTGGATTCCATAGTCTTGAAGGATATTCCATCCCAGGTTCCGCATACGCCATCACTGCTGTTCCATGAGCCTAACGACTCAGGTTCCATTGGTGAACCTCTTTTGGAACCACCGGGCCCTGCAACAATGGACAAATCATGTGCGACTCCACAGCCATTGGTTCCATTGGAGCAGAGCCATCAGTTGATGCCCACCCAGCTGTTCCCACCTCAGCCTTTATGCCCCTTGGGTTTTTCCATTCCAGCAGGCCCATTGCCAGCATACTCACCCACAGCACTGGCGCAGCCCCTCATCCTTCAGACCAAGCTGTTTCTCAGATGTGATCTCCAGGCTCCAGTTCTATACTTCCACTCAGGAGTCCCGTTGGTGGTTCAGGAATGCTTCCCTGACTCTGACCAAGAGGAGGGCTCCCATTCCAACCCAGGTTTGGAACTAGCCACTGACCCCTCTCCAGATGAGGCTGTTGGGGATACAACTCCCATTTCCCCTAAAGAGGACCTATACCTGTTCTCTGAGCAGATGCTCAGAATGGCAAAAACACTGGTATTAGATATTCCATGCACCAACTGAAAGCCAAAACACAAAATCTTGTCTGCTCGTTATTCAGATGAGCCTTTCTCCATCGTCCTTCCAGTCCTTGAGGACTCCTTGGATATGGCTAAGAACATCTTGGAAAAGCCATCTACCATTCCTTCTAAAATTAGAAAGATGGAGAACCTCTACAAAGTACGACAGATGGATTGTTGTCTCTTGTTCAATCATCCAGCCCCATCTTCATTTGTGACAGAAGTGGTTCAGGCCAAGCATTCCCATGGTTCTCACTCTGCCCCAGTGGACAAAGAGGGCTGTATGCCATAGGCCACAAGGTATATTCAGCTGGTGCTTTGAATTTTAGAATCATCAGTTATCAAACAATAATGGCTGCCTTTCAGCTTTTCTTATGGGACCAGATGTCCTCTTACATCCAGGGGTCATTTTGGGCTGAAATAGGCTGGAATGGCATTCCGGCAGTAAACAGGCCCCACCCCCAGCTCCGAGCAACCCTCAGTGGCAATAGCCCTCACATGATATCTCCTCATGCTGCCGCCTGGAGCTAGAAAGATAAGTTGGGTTGGGTGTGGGTAGCAGGGACTGCTTGGGTTGGGGTGGAATGGTGGGGGGCTGGCAGAGACTGTTCTTCTTGGGGGGTGGCTGGGAGCACCTGGGCCACAGGCAGCTCGTGCAGCCTGGCGCAGGGCTGGCGGGAACTGTTGTTTTGGGGAGGGGTGTCTGGGAGCACCCGGGCCACAGGTGGCTTGTGCGGCCCAGCACAGGGCTGGCAGGGACTGGTTTTTTGGGGGGGTCGGGAGCGGGGATTTTTGTTGGGCTCAGGTGGGCTGGTGGGGTACTCCAGAGTGTGTGTGAGAGAGAGATCAAGGGTGGGGAGGCCATGGGCACTCTCCTTCTCCCCTTGGCAATGCGGCCCAGCAGCTCTCGTGGGTCTGCTGCAGCCAGCACTGTCAGGAGAGGCAGGAGAGTATATGTTTGTGTGTATGAGCCAGGTTGGGGTGGGAAGGCTGTGGGTGCCCTCCTTCTTTCTCTCTCTCTCTTCCCCCCCCTCTCTGGGGGACGCTTTCCGGATTCCCTGGGCGGATGGTCTTTTCTATTCTATGTGTCTTGCTCCCCCTGATTGGGAAGATACTAGGTGGGGTTTGGGCACAAGTGACTCATTGCATTCTGATTGCCCCTTTCTGGCCCCAACAGTTTTGTTTTGCAGACCTGCTACTCCTGTCCATGGGATGTTGCATTCCCCTAGAGCCTATTCTGGACCTCCTCCATCAGGGCCCCCTTAGTCATCAAGAAGCTGCCAAGCTTCATCTGACAGCATGGCTCCTGAACCCTCCCAAGTTAGTTTTCTCCCCTGGGGCTCTAGAGGTGCTTTTACACTCTAGAAAGCTCTCTACTTGCAGTTCCTACACATGGAAATGGGAGCACTTTGCTACATGAGTTAAGGATAGGTGTCAGAGGCCTTCTTCCTCGCCCCTCACCTCTAGTTCTCGAATACCTTTTGTCCCTGAAGGGGTCGGGACTAACTCCTTAATTGAAGGTGCATCTGGCCACAATATCAGCTTTCCATGATTTTGTAGATGGCTCTTCTGTTTTTTTCAGACCACACCTCTAGACAGTTCCTCAAGGGCCTATCCAACCTGTGTCCCCGAAGGCCTCATGTGGTTGCTTAAAGGTCCTTGGTGCAGTCAGGACTAATGTTGTCTGTCTTTGAACCAGTTCACAGCTGTTTTCTCTCTCTGCTCTCCCTCAAGGTTTGTTTTTTGGTTGCAATCACTTCTGCTGGGATGGTTGGAGAACTGGCTGCCCTTAGGGATAATCCACTGTTTGTTCAGTTTTTCCAGATAAAGTTGTTCTCTTTTCTAGTTTCAAGTTCTTACCCAAGGTTATCACTGCTTTTCACTTGGCACAATCTGTCTCATTGCCTTTATTTTTTTCCCAACCCTTCTTCCCAAGCAGAAAAAGCACTGCACTGGTTAGATACTAAAAGAGCTTTTACTATTTTGCTTATACCACACAAGGTCTTTTGCCCTGGGATGAGATACACTGTGTCTTCACAGACATTGTCCTGGTGGATTGTTCAGAGTATTAGACTGTATTGACTATTAGGCTTGGAGTATCAGATACCAGAAGTCAGGCAGGGCAGAGTCGTTCAGTCCAAAGGTCAGGTTCCAGATGTCCGGCAAGGCAGAGTTGGTGGTTGAGCTTCTATTGTATGCATTGCATCCACACCTAACAGCCTCCCTTGATTACTTTTATAGCCACACATTTCAGGATCATGCTTGCAGCCAGCTGCTCTGGAATAATCCTGCAACTACTCATCTTCATTATCAGCAAGTGGCTGGTGTCAGGCCAGGAGGTGTACACTTTGCTGTCTCTCCTGTAGATTTGTTCTTAGCCTCTGTCTGCCATGCTCTGAGGGTGTGGGTGATACTGAAGAGCTGAAAACGGCCAACTGAGGCCCATTCTGCAACTAGCATTCGCTCTACATTGGAACAGAAATGCCCCTCTACATTGCATGCCACTTTCACTTTGATTGAGTGTCGGATTTTATGGCAGTGTCAAAACAGCATGCCACTTTCACTTCATTTGATCTCTTGGTTTTATGGTACCGTCTGCATAGTTTTATGGCCATTTTATGGCCATTCAGGGGTGACTTTGCACTCAGTACGCCGGGGTATTTGGATGTGGTTTTGAGCCACATCTTTTTCTGTTCCAGTGTGGGTTTGGTAAAACAACAGAGCAAATGCTAGATGTAGAATGGGCCTGAGTTTCATCTGCTGAATCAGGGCTGGAGGGTGTCCTGGCTCTGCACCAGCTGTTGGCTGTGAATCTTGACAAGCCTACAGCTCATCTTCCTGCTTGCTGGCTTGTGCTAACTCAGAGCTGGCTACACAGGGCTCCTCTTCTCCTGTGGAGTCCTTGCTATTACTGAACCCTGGCTGACTCATGATTGTGCTATGAGCGTGGAGGTGTCACTTGTCCTTTATCTCTTTGAGCATGTTCCACCAGGACACAAGCCTCTTCAGCAGTGTTTTATAAGGGTCCTGTTGAAAGAGGTCTGCAAAGCTGCTACGTGATCATCTACAGATACATTCATTCAACGCTATGCTGTTGACATGGTTCCCACAGGGATTCTGCTGTTGGGAAAATGGTTCTGCACTCACTGTTCAACTGAGAGCTCTGCAGGTGAGTGGCTTGGTACTCTTCCCGATGTGGGACTGCACAAAAGACTGAAGATGAAAATGGGATTACACTTACCTGTAACTATTGTAAATCGAGTTGTCTTCTGTGCAGGCACCCATTCCCTTCCTCCTGCCCTGCTGTGAGCTCTCTCTACTAGGTGCACTGTATGCCCTCAGAAGGGCTCAGCAGTGTGGGAATTACTGAAAACATGGTTGCATTTACCTGTAACTGATGTTCATCAAGTGTCTTCTGTGCTGGCACACATGGGAGTTGCCTGTAGGCAGGTCTGCTGTGGGAGAATTTTCCAAGAGCTTCTATAAAGAGTATTCACTCCCCCTCCCCTCATGAAGGAGATTAGTGAAGCCTTTTTCCCGCCCATTTGGTCACGTGATGAGGGGAGGGGGAGGCACCTTTCCCTCAGTCTTAACCTGCCGCCATGGGAAAGCCATAGTTGTCCACAGCGGGGAAGGAGGGAAGGATGTGTGCCAGCACAGAAGACACTCGATGAACATCAGTTACAGGTAAGTGCAACCATGTTTTCATCGTCGTGTCTTCTGTGCAGTCCCACATGGGAGAGTAGCAAGCTATAGTGAAAAAACGGAGGCGGGTGTGGACAAAACCAAAGAACAGTTTATTTGAACATTGAATGCAACACTGCTTTACCCACCACAGCATCACCCCGGGAATCAATGTCAACCAAATAATGTTTGATGAACGTCATAGAGGAAGACCATGTGGCTGCTCTGCAGATCTCGTCTACACTCACCGCTGCGGAGAAAGCCGCTGAAGAGGCCTGGGCCCTTGTTGAGTGAGCATGGACTGGAAAGGGGCAGTCTAGATTTGCAGATGTGTAGCAAATGCAAATGGCAGAAGTAACCCATTTAGAAATGGATTGAGAACTAACACCTTGACCTTTTTTGGGACCAGAGAAAGCAATAAACAATTGACTCGTACGGTGAAATGACGCTGTACGGTGTAAATAAAACAGCAAAGCCCTCCTAACATCTAACGCATGTAGATCCCTTTCAGGTGCGGAGGAGGGATTAGGAAAAAAAACACTGGCAGGATAACATTTTGAGATAAATGAAAGGTAGTGAGTACTTTTGGGCAGAAGTCCAAACTAGGATGCAGGACCACCTTCTCTGGATGGAACTTAAGGAAAGGCGGGTCGCACTACAGGACATGCAGCTCACCAACTCTACGCATTGACATAATGGCCACCAAAAAGGTAACTTTATACATCAAGAAAGAGAGAGGACATAATGCCAATGGTTCAAATGGCGGTCAAAACAAATGTGTCAGGACTAACGTTAGACTCCATTGTGGAGTAGGTAGGTTGACTGGGGGAAATTTATTGTATAGTCCCTTCAGAAATCGTTTTGAGATTGCATTAGAAAAAAGTGGTTTCGAATCAACCCCGAGATGAAAGGCCGAAATGGCGGCAAAATGAACTTTGACAGAAGCGGTAGAAAGACCTTCATCCACCAAAGTCAAAAGGTAATCCAACACTTCCATCGAGGGACAAGATTCGGGTTGTATTTTGCGTTCATGTGCCCAAATTGTAAACCTCCGCCACTTGGCCCTGTAGGACTTCCAGGTGGGGGGTTTTTGAGAAGCCAATAAGATCTCAGCCACTCGATCGGAACAGTCCGTTACCGTGAAACAAACCATGTGGTCAGGTGCAGTTGACAGACCTGAGGGCAGCATGTCTGGTCTATGACCAGCAAGTCTCGGACTCTCGGCAGAGGTCTCATTCTGCCCTGTGATAGTGATTGAAGGATTGGGAACCATGGTTTGCAGGGCCAGAACAGTGCTATGAGAATGGCTATAGTGCCGCCTTTTCGCATCTTTGCCAACACCCTCGGTAAGAGCGGGAAGAGTGGGAAAGCATAAAAGAGGACGCCTGACCATCTTAGAAGAAAAGCATCTCCCAAGCAAGCCCCCTGTTTTGGAGCCCTTGTGCAAAATAGGTTGCAATGGCTGTTCACGCTGGATGCAAAAAGGTCGATGGCTGGGTAACCCCAAGTGTGAAACAGAGGTTCCAGTAGCGAATTGGAATCGACCACTCGTGTGCTAGAAGAGACATTCTGCTCAGAGAATCCGCTAGAGTGTTGTGACGACCAGGAATGTGAATTGCTATGAGGTGTGACCTGTGGTGAATGGCCAACTCCCAGAGAGCGGAGGCTTCCCTGCAGAGCCTTATGGAACCAGTACCACCTTGTTTGTTGATATAGAATTTGGTACTGGTATTGTCCGTAGACAGAAGCACCGTCTTTCCCGCTGTCAAGTCTGCAAGAGAGGAGAGAGCATATCTTACCACTCGGAGCTCCAGGATATTGATATGTAAAGTGGACTCGTATCGTGACCATCGACCACTGACCTGTCGAGTGCCACAATGCGCTCCCCAGCCGTCTAAGGATGCGTCCGTAAAGACATGTATCTCAGAGACGGCGTACGCCAATGGAAATCCTTGAATGAGATTGGACTTTTCCGTCCACCATTCCAGGGAATGAAGGACTGGGCGAGGAATGGATAAGCATAGCCAATGAGGATGTATTCCCATGGTAAAGTTTCTCAAGAACCAGTTCCGTAAGGGGCACATGCGTAAACATACATACTGTACCGTAAAGGTGGTGGGAGCCATGAGACCTAGCAGCTTTTGAATGGAGCGCGCTTTTTGGCATCTGCAGTGTAGAAAACGATTCCCCAGCATGTGAATGGTGTTGACTCTCTTGGGAAGTAGGAATGCCTTATGGGCCAAAGAGTCCAGACAGGCACCTATGAAGAGCGTCCTCTGGGACAGAATTAATCTAGACTTGGTAAAATTAATGATAATGCCCAACCATTGAAGTGTTTGAACTGTAAAGGCTATTTGGTCCATGAGGCGGTGTCTGAACCTTGCTACCAAAAGTCAGTCATCTAAGTAGGCGTAAATGGCACAACCCTGTAGTCTTAGATAAG
This sequence comes from Gekko gecko, assembly GCA_029375565.1. NCBI lineage: Eukaryota > Metazoa > Chordata > Lepidosauria > Squamata > Gekkonidae > Gekko > Gekko gecko. The sequence goes on along the minus strand of JAPDNY010000005.1, from coordinate 206,135,205 downwards.
CCACTACAGCTGAGAAACACTTCGTGAATACCCAGGGGGCGGTAGCTAACCCAAATAGTAAGACACAGTACTGATAGGCAGTGTCCTGGAACCTAAAGCGGAGATATTGTCTATGATCCTCCCATATGGTGATGTGAAAATACGCATCCTGGAGGTCAAGGACGGCAAACCAATACCCTGGTTCAATAGACTGGTAAACCTCCTCCAAGGACAGCATACGAAAACGCCTAACCCTTAGGTAGGCGTTAAGATCTCTCAGATCCAAAATCGGTCGAAGGCCATCGCCCTTCTTTTGGATGAGAAAGTAATTAGAATAAAAACCAACATCCCCCTCTCCCGCAGGGACTGTCTATAGGGTGCCTTTGAGTACCAGGGTCTATATCTCAGTCGCTAGTGAAGAGGTCTGCATATGCGACGTGGTAACCTCATGAAATACCGGGGGTCTGTATTGAAACTCTAAAGCATAACCAAACTTTATTATATCCAGAACCCAACTATCAGAACAAATTACAGACCAACGGTGGTAAAAAGGAACGAGACATGCCCTGAAGAAAGGGGGAACCTTTCATTGCGAAGGTCTAGATCTAGCGGAACCATTCCTCGAGGAACGGGAGTTGCCTCCCCGTGGTCTAGGCTGCTGGCATCGTGGCATGAAGGAAGACTGGAAGTTGCCCTGGAAGGGCTGAGGAGGATTCGATTGAAAGCGGTATCTCCTCCCTGTACCCGACTGTTGGTAGTGACGAGGAAAGTTCCTTGGTTTTTGAACAGGTGGCTGTTGGGAACTCAACCCTAAGGACTTAGCCATAAACTTTGTCTTTCTGACCTTCCCCAGGACTTCATCGGTCTGATCACTAAATAGTGATTTACCGTCAAAGGGTAGATCCTCGACTCAGGCCCTAATATCTAAAGGCAAAGCAGAGGTGCAGAGCCAGGAGTTCCTATGCAACACCACAGCCGAAGCTATAATCTTGCTTGCTGCATTTGCAGCGTGTCTAGCGGCGTTCAATTCCTGTTTAGCCAGGTTATGGACTGGCGGCCTGATAACTGTGAAGGCGGCCAGGTTTGTGCCACCATGAAAGGTCAGCATATCCCGGTGCTCTTGGGGAAGGGGAAATACAGCGGTGGGCCTCGGCATGTGGTTAAGGGAAGGACGCGGAGACGGGGTGAGCCTTGGCGCCCTTCCAGCCTTCGGCCCATCCCAAGGGTGGCCGACGGTTGGGCAAGGACTGTTAACCCCCCTCCGTCATTGGTGTTGTGTAACGCCAGGTCCATTAATAATAAAACATCAACCCTTTGGAACTTTGTTATAGATCAACAGGTGGACCTGGCGTGTGTGACCGAGACCTGGGTGAGGGAGGGTGAGATGGTTGCGCTCGCCCAGCTTGCCCCACCGGGTTACTCGGTCCTTCACCAATCACAGGCTAGGGGGCGGGGGGGAGGAGTGGCCATTTTCATTCGGGAGGCTTACTCCTTCAGGGCGCTCCTGCCTGCGGAGATCACGGGCATAGAATGTGTCGGCGTGATGCTGGAGGCTGTAGAGAGTTTGGCGATCTGGCTGGTGTACCGTCTGCCCAATGCACCGGCCAGCAGCCTGCCATCCCTGCTGGAAGCCGTATCAGGCTGGGCGTCGGATCACCCTAGACTGATTGTCTTGGGTGACTTCAACGTCCATGCTGAGGACGCGACTTCCAGCCAGACTACGGACCTAGTGTCGACCATGGCGACGCTGGGACTCTCACAGTACATCTCGGCCCCCATGCATCAGGCCAGTCACATGCTTGATCTGATCTTCGCGGCAGGGGTGGAGGTGGACCGGATCACTGCGGAGGCAGTGCCATGGTCGGACCACCTGGCTCTGAGGGCCCATTTGAATGTTCCACCCCAACCCGTTGTGGGCGGTGAGCAGATTTATGCTTGCCCACGGGACCAGATGGACCCTATCCAGCTCCAGAAGACCCTGCGGGATCCGAGGCCCCCTGGTGGCTCATTGGATGAGCTAGTGGAGGACTGGCATGACCGCCTCTCTGCAGCCATCAACGAAATTGCTCCCAGGCGTCCTCTCCGGGCTCGTCGGAGGCGAGCTCCTTGGTATACCCAGGAGCTGCGGCTGATGAAACGAGAACTGAGATGACTAGAGAGACGGTGGCGCCGTGCTCGCGACGAAGTGTCAAGATCATCTTATAGGACATTTATGAGAGCCTATGAGGTGGCAGTCAAGGCAGCTAAGAAGGATTTCTTTGCGGCTGAGATTGCATCTGTGCGCTCACACCCGGCCCAATTATTTAGTACAATTCGGTTGCTGATAGATCTGCCACAGGGCAGACGAAATGATAGGGAATTGGACATTGGCTGCAAGGCTTTCACAAGCTATTTCGCAGATAGTCTTGACACTCTGCCGTGACCTCCCCGCCACGATTGAGTCAGTGAGTGAACTCGAGGCCCCTTGCATGTCTTCAGTTCCGGGTTTAGAGTGCTTCAGTCCGCTCAGCTTGGAAGAAGTTGACAGACTGCTGGCTGCTGTCCGCCCAACCACATGCGACTTTGATCCGTGCCCCTCCTGGCTTATTAAAGCAGGCCACGAGGGGTTTCGAGATGCTCTGCGGGATATTATCAACAAGTCCCTTATCGGGGGCCAGTTCCCCAGAGCACTCAAGGAGGCGATGGTCCGCCCTCTCTTTAAAAAGCCATCTTTGGACCCGGCTGAATTGGCCGACTATCGGCCGGTGTCCAATTTGCCCTATTTGGGCAAATTGATAGAGAGGGTGGTGGCGGTACAGTTGCAGAGCTTTCTGGATGATGCTTCAGTCCTAGATCCCTTCCAGACCGGCTTTTGCCCGGGTCATGGGACGGAGACGGTGCTGGTCGCCCTGACTGACGATCTCCGAAGGCATCTGGATCGAGGCGGTGTGGCGGCATTGCTGTTGTTCGATACAGTCGACCATCAGCTGCTGACCCGCCGCCTCGCCGACGTGGGGATTCAGGGGCTTGCCCTTCAATGGTTTGTCTCCTTTCTCCAAGGTCAGGGACAGAGGGTGGTGATTGGAGGTCAGCAGTCCCAGAGGCACCCCCTTGAGTGCGGGGTGCCGCAAGGGGCAGTGCTGTCTCCGATGCTATTTAACGTCTACATGTGCCCCCTTGCCCAGATTGCCCGGAGTAATGGGCTTGGGTGTCACCAATATGCAGATGACACCCAGCTCTATCTGATGCTGGGCAGCCAATCGGACTCTAGCCCTGATGACCTGCATAGGGCATTGCAGGCCGTGGCTGGTTGGCTCAGTGAAGACAGAGGTCCTGGGCCTGAGCCGGACCGATCTGGGGTTGCGGCTCCCTCTCCCGACCTTCGACGGGGCACCTCTGATGCTGTCACTGGAGGTTAGGAGTTTCGGGGTGCTCCTGGATTCCTCCTTAACGATGGAGGCCCAGGTGGCAGCCACTGTCAAGTTAGCACTTTACCATCTTCGGCTGGCGCGACAGTTGGTTCCCTACCTCGACCGTGATGACCTGGCCACTGTGATCAGAACAAATTACAGACGGTCACTTCGAGGCTAGACTACTGCAACGCTCTCTACATGGAGCTGCCTTTGTCGCAGATCCGGAGGCTGCAGCTGGTGCAGAACGCAGCAGCCAGGCTGTTGATGGGGCTCACAAGGTGGGATCACATCCAGCCGGTGCTTAAGACTCTGCACTGGCTGCCAATAGCGTACCAGATCCACTTCAAAGTGCTGGTGCTTACCTTTAAAGCCCTATATGGCCAAGGTCCGCTTACCTGAGGGACTGCCTTTCCCCATTTGTTCCCCCAAGAGCAGTACGGTCCGGGGGACAACACCTGCTGGTTATTCCAGCCCCCAAGATGCTCAAATATGCTGTTACCAGGACCAGGGCTTTCTTGGTGGCGGCCCCTACCTGGTGGAATGAGCTCCCAGAGGAGATCAGGGCCCTGCGGGACCTTGTGCAGTTCCGCAGGGCCTGCAAGATGGAGCTCTTCCGCCAGGCTTTTGAGTAGGGGCTGCCACCACGATTGGACCATCACCATGGGATACCACAAGGCATCCTGGCCTTGGGATGAGATTATAACTTGGTGGGACTTTTGGGGGGCAGGGGTAACATGCCGCCAGAGTGTTGAGTTGACTGGTTTTAATTAAGTTTACTTGTTCTGTTTGCCGCTGTTCTAATGGTTTTATTGTTGTTTATTTTAGTGTTTTTATGTATTTTATATGTCATTGCCCTATGTGTTGTCGGCAATGTATGGCTTGTGGCCTCTTGTTCACCGCCCTGAGCCCTTGTGGAAGGGTGGGGTATAAATCTAATAATAAAATAAAATAAATAAATAAAGGTGAGTGCCCTCCACCTGTATCAATTTGACATGTTCCCTTTTTGCCTTAGGAAGCTCTTTAAGGCATGGGGTCATCTGGTCCCATAATAGGACCTGATATCTCACCATGATGGCCTTGAAATTAGCTACTCTCAGCGTCAAGGCTCCAGAAGAGTATATCTTACGACCTAAGATATCCACCTTCCTACCCTCCTTATCTAAGGGAGATGAACAAGGCCCTCCCGTTTGCTTGGATGGGATAACTTCAGCGACTATGGAGTTGGGTTGGGGATGGTGATACAAAAAATAAGCATCCTCCTCTCTGATTTTATATAAATTTTCTATCTTTCTAGTGGAAGCAGTACTGGACGCCGGATGCGCCCAAGCATTACGGGTGATTTCTTTAATACCCTTCACCAAGGGAATTGCCACTGGACCAGTATCGGATGCATATAAAATGTCCATGACTGGATCGTCTTCTAGAGGTTTGGGTGCGACATAGTCGATCTTTAGAGCCTTGACCATGTGAAGTAATTGTTCCGAGTAGACATGTAAGTCCTCGGTCGGTGACACCGAAGCAGGATCACCAACAGTGTCAGTCGGGGAAGGCAGAGATGTACAGTCAGAATCTGCATTGGAGATGTCAGCGGATTCGTCCTGCAACTGAAGAGGGTTGGGTGACAAGTGGATATCCTTAGGATCTGGAGACTGTAGGCGAGGCTTCGAACATGACCTAGATTCAGCAACCGAACGCCGTGAAGACCAGCTCATGCTGCGATGAGTGTAGCGTGACGCTGAGCGAGTGCCATACCAGGGAGGAAAGAACCACGGAGGCATATGCTCCCAACCAGGTGGGCAATCCCATGGAGGGGCTCCCCATCCTCTAGAACTGGAGGAGCGAGACCTCTCAGATGGAGGAGAATCTGTCACACTCAGAATCTCGATGTCGTCTTTCAACATCGAAGGAGCTGGTGAGGCGCATTGACGTCGAGCGTACCCCTCTGGACTGGATGACGGGACACGATGTCAATGAGAGCTCGGGCTACAATGTCGAGTAGATCGAGAGCGTCTAGACATCGAAGACTTGTGTGGCGACGTTGACATGATGTTCAACGTCATGGTCTCCTCAACGTCGAGGGACGGATGTTTGGCAGTCGACGGCCGCACTGGAACTAACGGCGGAGATGGCGTCCGCGTAACAACCAGCGCCAAGGGCAACTTGGAATGCCGTTTCTTGTCGGTTTTTGCCCATTTCAAAGGTGGCTGAGTAGAAGCCGACCTATTATGGGGTGTCCCTGCCGGTTTTGATACTGGCTTATGGGAAGGTTTTGTGCCCTTAGCTGAGGTCTTCCCCTGGATAGAAGGGGAGGAAGCAGTGGCCGGGGTTGAAAGCGCTTGTTCCCAAAGCGCAGCTTTTAACCTCAGGGCTCTCTCTTGCTTCGTCTTGGGTGTTAAAATACTACAGATCTCACAAGAAACTGTATTGTGGGCCTCACCCAAACATAGCAGGCACTTCAAATGGTCGTCTGTTGAAGCCATCTTCGTGCCATATGCTTGGCACTTCTTAAACAAAGCCATCTTACGGTAGAGACAGGAACTCATGAAGAAAATCAGATTTTTATGCAAAAAATGAACATTGAGGTAAGAAGAAGAAGCTCAAGGTCTGTCCTTTCCTCACAGCAGCAGAAAAAGAACTGAGGGAAAGGTGCCTCCCCCTCCCCTCATCATGTGACCAAATGGGTGGGAAAAAGGCTTCACTAATCTCCTCCATGAGGGGAGGGGGAGTGAATACTCTTTATAGAAGCTCTTGGAAAGTTCTCCCGCGGCAGGCCTGCCTACAGGCAGCTCCCACATGGGACTGCACAGAAGACACAACAATGAAATGACGCTTCTCTTCCTTGGCACATTGTTTCAGCAGGAAACACAGTAAGCACATGCCATGGGGGAGGGGCACCCTCTCTACTCTTGGAAAGCTAGAAATCTCTCTCTGTTTGCAGACGTGTGCATGCACAGTCCCAATGTGGGACTACACAGAAGACAACTATGACGGACCCCTGCTTCCCACTAAAATACTGTTCCCCACTCTGACTGAGCAGCCTCTTAGTAGCGTATTTGAATTATGGAATTATAACTTTCTGAATATTCCACCCTGTGACAGAGAAGTTATTTGGCTTTTGCCCAGGCCAGAGATTTATTGTAACTCAGCAGGAAGGTTGATTTTATTGAACAGGCTCAGCTGAGTTAGGAATAGGCCAGGGGATAAGAAGTTGAGGTAAATATGGTTATTTATACAAATTAGAATATTTTGAACAGGCAACAGAGTATAATTGAAGCTTATATTCGTAGAGACTCAGTTCTTAACTGTGAGAGGTTTGTTTGTCTTGGAGATTTCTTTCAGCAACAATGTGTCTATAAAGTTTCATAAAACTACCTTAGTTTCCTGGAAAGTTAGTACTTTCTTCCTATATTTAAATACTTTCCTTGTGGGATTATAACTTTCCCTTTTTTATTCTTGAGGAGTCTAAGACTGTTTCCCTTTTCACACAAACCAGGGATCTCTTCTGAGTTGAACCCTCTGAATAACTGGGTAAAAAATATCTTCTTTCTAGGAGCAATAATCCTTTTTCTGTTTGGCTAGACTGGCAGTTTTCAACCTCCTTTTTAGTCTCTTCTGTCCAACCTAAACCCTAGTTCTGGAGACTGTGAATAAACAAAATTCAGCTGGGCTGATGCTTAGACTTTTAGTTCTGATTTCTGAACTTTTCTTCAAATGCGAGGGTACACAGTAAAGATTGGGAGTTGTGCCCCTTCACTTCCCTTGACTGTTTTCCTCAGACCGACACACACACTTCTCCTGACTAGCAACTGTGAAGCCAAGGTTCAAACCATGACTAACAATCTCTGACAAGACTTTTTAAAAATTCTCCTCAGGTGGCATTGACCAATCAGAGAGAAGCGGGGTGCACGCAGGCAGCAGCCAGTCAATCGAACTGTGCTTTACAGTGAGGCATTAACTCCTAATCTCACAGCTCTCTGAATTTGATGCATTAAGCATACTGCTTTTGGAGGTCAGTTCATCACAACTCAACAAACAACAGCTACCCCTAAGTGCAATCCTGTTTTCTTTTCTTTTTGCGTTGTCCTGACTTATAGCAACTGCATGGCAAGAACCTCCAATTCAGCGATGGTTATGTGGTGAAGGAAGCAATTGGCGTGGGTTCTTACTCCGTGTGCAGACACTGCGTTCACAAGGCAACGAACACAGAATATGCTGTGAAGGTCAGTGGCCTTTTCTTTTATTGCGTCCATGAATAGTGACTCCTTCTTGAAACAACTCATGATTTCAAAATAGCATCCGCTACAGTGTGGAAAGATTAGCATTAAGTGTTAATGTGGTGTTAATGTGGCTGAGATCTTCCTTGGAGTCCCAACAGCACTGCCAAAATTCCTCTTGACCCAATGCAGTAAGGAAACTAGAGTACCAGTTCAGGTATCTTCAGGTCAAATCTCTTCCATCATTGGGTGGATTTGGGCAAGCTGCTTTCTCTCTGCCACATTTTCCATCTGCTGAATGGGAATAATACTGGCCTACCTCTAACTGAGTTAGTGTGAGCTAGCTTGCAGTTTTTTAGCCTCCGGCTCACACACTTTTGTTTTAGCTCAGGAAGGATGACTCCAGAGCAAACTAATTTATGCAGTAGCCAAATCGCTCGCTCACAACTTCAGTGCCAGAATCTTTGCTCACAAGACTCTACAGCTTAGAAGGAGCATTGCTTGCAGTAGTATTTGAAACTGAGTATATGAAAAGTGTTTTAAACACTCCAGTGCTATATAAATATGCCATCTTCCCCACCACCCATGGATGTTCAATGCATCTGAGCTAGTAAGCTCTGACTCAAAGATGCTGATGCAGGAATAAATTTTGTTAGTCTCTTAAATGTCACTGGACTCTTCTTTCTAAACTTTCTTTACAGTAAGCAATATTTTACTTGCAGGTCATTGACAAGAGTAAGCGAGACCCTTCTGAAGAGATTGAGATACTCCTACGTTATGGACAGCACCCAAACATCATCACTTTGAAGGATGTGAGTGTAGAAGTTCAAAGGATTAATAGGTTCCCCAATGCATGTACTGGTGATGGGTGGGGCTGTTCTGGAAACATAGGGCCTGGCTGCTGGTGGAGTAGTACTACATCCACAGTTCATTGAATAACAATGAGGAATTTCACATTACCCTTTTGAAGCCAGTTTGAAGCCATTTTTTAAAAAAACAAAAAAACAAAATTTTATTGGATTACTTTCAACATTGTTAAACATCGTTACCAATACAATTTCACAAAATTTTTACCCTATCCCCCCACCCCCCAATAGGCTTCCAACACTGCTATTAACAAAAAAGAGAGAATTAAAAGGTAATCAAGTTTAGACTTATAACAATCGACAAACCGGGTAACCTAATTTCAAATATATAAAGGCCTGACTTTTACAAACATAATTTCCAACCAAGGTACAGTACAATCAAATATTCATTTCATTTCTTATTCACTCTCAATACAAATCAAGATTGTACGTTTTCCCTTTCATTTTATATTCAGTTTCCATATACAATTTCAGGCCCTCCCAGTCTTTTAAATACAGTTCTGCCATTTGTCCATTTAGTTTTTTTGTCATTTTGTCCATTTCGGCTAAAAACAGCAGTTTTCTTAACCAATCATATATATCTGGCACCTTCTCCGTTTTCCATTGTTGAGCAAAAGCCATTCTTGCCGATGTAATCATATACCATAACAGTGTCCTTTTTTCTTGTGGAATCTTTTCCATCGTCAAACCTAAGAGAAGAAGTTCCGGACTTTTCCTAATAGGAATTTTTACTATTTTCTGCATCTCACAATGTAACATTTGACCAGTATACCTTAGCTTTATCACATGACCACCACATATGGTAAAAAGAACCCTCTATTTTTTTACATTTCCAACACTTATTACTCAAGTTCTTATCCATGCTAATGTTAGCAATCTTTTTTGGTGTCATATACCACCTGTACATCATCTTATAACAATTTTCTTTTACATTAACACAGGTTGACATTTTAAAGGCTTTTTTCCAAAAAAATTCCCATGTTTCCATAGAAGTTTCTTTGTTCATATTTATGGCCCATTTTATCATTTGTTCTTTAACAGTTTCGTCCAACGTATAGACTGTCAACAAAGTTTTATACATCTTTGATATTATTTTTCGCTCCTTTTTCAACCATATATCTTCAAACTCATCATTCTTAGCTCTAAAACCAACCTCTTTACAATCTTTCTTGTAAATATCCCGTATTTGACAATATTGTAACCATCCATACTCAAACTCTAGTTCATTATTTGGTTTTAAAACATATTCTTTCCCTTCCTTTTGGAGCAACTCTTGGTATTTCAGCCAATCATTACCTTTATATTCCAAAAAAGGATGAATAACTGCAACAGGAACAATCCACAAAGGCCTTTCATCAGGAATTGTGCTCTTGTATCTGGTCCATGCCTCAAACAGTGTTCTTCTTACATAGTGATGCTTAAACATTGAGTCTACTTTATTTTTCCCATACCAAAGATAGGCGTGCCAGCCAAATCTGCAATCGTGGCCCTCAAGGGCCAAAAGCTTTCTATTTTCTAAATTAACCCAGTCAGTTAACCAAGACATACATACAGCTTCATGATACAAACGCAAATTCGGGACTTGGAAGCCACCTCTGTCTTTAACATCATACATTATTTTCATTTTAATTCTCGGCTTCTTTCCTACCCAGATAAATTTAAACATTTCTCTTTGCCATTTTACCAGCACTTTCACGTCTTTTACAATTGGTATTGTCTGAAACAAAAACATCAATCTGGGCAATATGTTCATTTTGACAACGGCAATTCTTCCAAGAAGAGATAATCTAAGTTTTTCCCATTTTTCTAAATCACTCTTTATCAAAACCCACAGTTTTTCATAATTATTCTTAAACAAGTCAGTATTTTTCATTGTAATTTCAACTCCCAAATACTTAACCTTTTTAACCACTTCACATTCTGTCAAGTTTTGTAAAATTTGTTGCTTTGTAGCTGTCATATTTTTACACAATATTTTTGATTTATTCTTATTTACATAGAACCCTGCGAGGTCACCAAACTCTTTTACTTTTTCAAATACCAAAGGCATATTATTAACAGGATCTTCAACAATAAACATGATATCATCAGCAAACGCTCTTAATTTATATGAAAAACCTCTAATACTTAAACCTTTTATATTATCATCATCTCTAACCATTTGCAGCAATATCTCCAAAATCCAGATGAATAGCAATGGCGACAAGGGACAACCCTGTCTGGTTCCTTTTCTGACCCGGAACGCTTCTGTTGATTCTGCATTCACAATCACCGTAGCTTTTTGTTCTTTATATATTGATTTAATCATTCTTATAAATTCTGCGCCCATCTGCAATTTCTCAATCACTTTAAACATAAATTCCCAATTCAAATTATCAAATGCCTTTTCTGCATCCAAAAATAAAAAGCCAACTTCTTTTTCCAGGTGCTTATCATAGTACTCTATTGTGTCTAAAACAACCCTCATATTGTCTTTTATTTGTCTACCTGGCAAAAACCCAGCCTGATCTTCGGCAATAGTGTCTTTCAAAAACCCTTTAAGGCGTTCTGCTAAAATTTTTGCATAAATTTTATAATCTTTGTTCAAAAGTGAGATTGGTCGATAATTTTTAACATTAGTTAAATCTTGAGTTTCTTTCGGTATTAAGGTGATTGCAGCTTCATTCCAAGAATCTGGGATCTTCCTATTTTGTCTAATTTCATTTAGAAGAATCTCTAGAACCGGTACCAGGTCTTCTTGAAATTTTTTGTAAAATTTAGTTGAGAAACCGTCTGGTCCTGGAACTTTGGAGATCTTTGCCTCTCCTATAGCTTTATTGATTTCTTCTTTAGTTATCACAGCATTTAACATTGCTTTTATTTCTGGGCTTGGTTGTGTCAAATTAGCTTTAGATAAATAGTCTTGAATTTTTTGCTGGTCCACTTGTTTTGCTTGAAAAAGAGTCGCATAATATTTATAAAATTCCCTCCGGATCCCTCCTGGGTCTATGATTTCTCTGTTCCCATCTTTCAATTTAGTTATTATTTTATTCTCTCTTCTTTTCTTCAATTGCCATGCCAAATATTTCCCTGGTTTATTTGCTCTTTCAAAGGACTTCTGTTGCAATTTTTTCAAATTCCAATATACTTCTTTATTTAACCTCGCATCGTATTGTTCCCTTAGGATCCTCAGCTCCCTCAAAATTTTCTTTTTGCCAGGTCTTTTCTTGAGCTCTGCTTCTTTTTTTTGAATATTTTCCATAATCTCCTTGTCTATTTTCAATTGTTGTTTTCTTTCATTATTGTTAATTGCAATTAGATGTCCTCTCATCACAGCTTTGTACGCCTCCCATACCGTTTGCGTCTGTACATCCTCGTTTAAGTTCAGTTGAAAATACGTTTTGGTTTCCGTCCTTATTTTGTCTACAATATTTTGTTTGTCCAGTAAATCCTCATTGAGTCTCCATCGAAATTTCTTTCTTTTAACATATGTTGACCACTTTACTGGGCTGTGGTCAGAAAGAATTCTAGGTAATATTTCAATTTTATGTGTTTGCAAGATCAAATTCTCGGTCATCCACATCATGTCTATTCTTGAAAAAGATTCATGTCTTGATGAGTAAAAAGAATAATCTTTGTCCTTAGGATTTTTAGTTCTCCATGCATTTTCCAAGTGTTCCTGTTTTACCATTTGAAAAAAAACCTTCGGAAGTTTACCTATACCTTCGTTTCCTTTTTTTGATTTTCTGTCAATAACATTATTAACAGTACCATTAAAGTCACCCATCAGTATCATTTGCTCATAGGTTAACTGTTGTAACTGTTCCCACAGATCCTGAAAAAAAATTTCCTTAGCGCCATTCGGAGCATAGAGATTAACAATTAAAGTTTTTTTACTCTGAAGTATAACTTCCACTGCCAAAAATTTCCCTTCTTTATCTTTAAAAATTTCCTTTGGCTCCAATTCTTTTTTAACATATGTAACAACTCCTTTTTTCTTTTGTGAGGAGAGGGAATAGAATTCCTCTCCTAATCTTTTTTGAATCAAAAATTTAACATCAGTCTTTTTAATATGTGTTTCTTGCAAACAGACAATATCACATTTTTGTTTTTCCAACCAAAGCCTAATGTTTTCTCTTTTATGAGGTGAATTGAGTCCATTAACATTCCAAGATATAATTTGACTCTCCATGTTGGCTTTGTATTTATTTATCAGAGTCTTTAAAATTGTCTTTGATGAACTTGTTCATTTGCTCTACAGACTTGATGGTGACTCTCTTCTGCTTAAATGTAAAACTGACACCTTTTGGAATTTCCCATCTGTATCTTATGCCCTCTGTTTTCAGTTTGTCAATCAAGTCTTTAAAAAGTCGTCTGTCCTGAAGAATTGTTCTGGGTAGTTCCTTTAATATCATAATTTTCTTGTTATCAATTGTGAAATCTTCCTGGAATTGTTGCTTGAACAAGTCTTCCTTCAATCTTTTGGATATAAACTGGACAATCACATCTCTGGGTAATTTTTTCCTTTGTGCAATCGCAGAGTTGACTCTGTACACCAAATCAATCTGTGCCGCCACCCTCTCCTCTTCAAGTTTTAAGAAATCTGCAACAGCATCCACCATAACAGAATGAATATTCTCATTTTTATCTTCAGGGATTCCCCTAAATCTCATATAATTAAGCATTCCATTGTATTCCACCATTACATTAGCTTTTGCTGCTTCTTTAGCAACCTCAGACACATTAGTTTCCACTCCTTTCACTCTCTCCTCCACCTCGTCTGCTCTTTTGTTCAACGCCTGTATTTCTTTTGTAATCCCAGACAGGTCTTTTTTCAAATCTGTTACTTCTGTTACTAGAGTTTTTTCCATTTTTTGTATAGCATCCATCACTCGTTTTTCCATGGCTTCCATCATGCCCTGTAATTTCTTTTCCTCTTTAGCAGCCATTTTCGGGGAGGACCAAGAGTTCGCCCTCTGTCGTTGCCGAAGATCGTAAGCCGTTGTTTACAATTCACATAAAACTCACATCAAATTAAAGTCTTTCTTGTGCCCAGTTAAACCGCTCTATTTTCGCTTTTTTCTATTGAGTCTTTTGGTTAAAATTCAAATAAATCATTCCGACCTTCTCAAAATGGCGGGCGCAATTTCTCTATGGTAAATAGCTCTTCCTGTTGTTTACTTCCTGTCCGGCAATTTTAATCATCCCCCTTAACTTCTGGTTTCTTCCCTTCTTCCAGCCTCCTTGGTCGTCTCTAGGAAATACTACTTGTCTAGACTGAGGTCACTTCCTGTTCTGGTGGTTTCTGTCGCAGCTAGAGTAATTTTCCACACTAGTTCTCGCGGGGCTTGATGTTAGTTTCTATTTTAAAGTCAATATTCCAACCGCAGGAATGATCAACAAACCGGCTTTTTGGCCTTTTTTTACTGTTTAGCCGTGTTTTTTCGGAGTCGGTGTTAGTACACAAAATACAGCACGATCATGCGCTTCATCGGATGTTGTTTACTCTCGGGATCAACGCGTTTCCGGTGAGCAATTTTAAAAAGTTACCTTCGAAGTCCGTGTCTTGTTATAGCAGTGTTTCCTTGTTATCAATTTCCGTAGAATGTCTTGGAGGTCTGGGTCATGCGTTCTTATGTTGAGAATCCAACTCGGTGGGGTCTTTTAGAGAAATTCCGAAGTGCCCTCTTGGGGGGAGGGGATCAAGGCTGGTCGCGATGCTCTTTAAAGCCCCACTATCAGCCGATCTCAACTCCCTCTCGGGTCGATGCTCGTTGCTGGTCACTCCCCTGCCTGGGGAGATCTGCGGTGGGCTGTATAGCCCACCCTGTCGTAAAGACCCTCCGTATGCTCTGGGAGCTCTGGGAGCAAAGCCAGAACACGTCAGGACACCATGTATCCCAGACCGGAAGCCAGTTTGAAGCCATTTTTGATCTGTCGTGGAGTAAACCGGTATAGGGCTGCCATTTCACACATGGCTTTCCCCTTCCGGTAAAGAGCTGGATCTGAAGCGGTTTGCCATATCAGACTGCACTGCTTTTTCCCGCTTTTTTGCCTGTGCGGGCAATCGCCAGCTTTTTTTTTTTAACGTTCACTTTAGAGCGCTATAGCGCTATAGTACAATATTCCAGGCATTCCAATGGGATTGCTATGATGCTGTTGCATTATAGCATTATAGCACTATAATGCTATAAAGCAAATGTTAAAAAAAAAAAGCCAGAGATCACCCACGCAGGCGAAAAACAGCGGGGAAAAGTACATCGGAACTGGGAGAGGAAACTGAAGACTACTTGGAAGCGGCTGACAGATAAAACGCTTCAGCCCCGTTTCCTAAATGGGACAAAATCATTTGTGTGTAAAATTACAAATATATTCCAGTAGGGAACCAGTTCTAAAACAGTTCTGTCTGAAATGACAGACCAGAAACCGTTTGGGAACCGTTCCTCTTCCAGATTATATCGTCTGTCTGAAATTCTTCAATGTGTAGATCTGTTGAAGAGTGACTCCTTCTCTTCTTTGTAATACCAAAGGCAGATCAGCTTCCCTGCTACTGATTTCCTGCATAGTTACAGCCTTGAAAGATTCAGAGGCACATGTAGTCACATACAGTTGTACTCTGATTTTGCACTCTTGATGCAGCTCTGAACTTCTTGTTTGGAAGCAGCTGTGAAACTGTCCTTGCATTGGGGCAATTCAGGAGGCAGAGGGGCAGGCAGCAATCACCCTAGAATGATGCAGCCCTCCACCCCTTGCCCTGTACCTTGTTTATACAAATTAGCAGTGGAGCAGTGGAGAAAGCTGCAACAGTCTTGTTAATTTCAAGGACGGCACAATTGGGTCATGTGCCTGTCTGTGTAGCAATTCTATCAGCACATAGAACAACAATTTGCCATATAGTAGGATGTATGCAAGAGCAGGGAATGCCAGTATATACAAACTGCTTGTAAGTAATTTTGGGATAAGGAGTTTCTTTAAAAGTCTGCATCCTCTTTGGCAGGTGTATGATGACGGCAAGCATGTCTACCTGGTAACCGAGCTCATGAGAGGAGGGGAACTGCTGGACAGGATCCTCAAGCAGAAGTGTTTCTCAGAAAGGGAGGCCAGCTCTGTCCTGCACACAATTTGCAAGACGGTGGAGTATCTGCACTCCCAAGGGGTGAGTACTGGGTATGAAGAAACATGCCAGACCTGCAGGCTCTCCTTTTCTTTCCACTTACAGAGGTGAGGCTGAGGGGTCAGGCAGAGACCTGGTAATGAATTTTGGCAGTAACTTTGACTGGCAGGGTGTTTTTGTGCTGATTCCCTCTCCCCTTGCAGACCTCCAATTTGCCACTCATGCTGTCCTTAAGGGTCCCCTGTCCCCCAAGAGCAGCTGTGGTGGTGGTGGGAGCTGCAGCAGAAGGGGAAAGACAGGGAAATTGTTGTTGGGATCCAACCCAAATGGTTGGGATGTCACACTTCTGTGCTTGATACAGACATCCAGTGGTCCTGTGTGACTCCTTTTTCCAGTAAAAGCTGTCCAGTCCTGATATCTCAGTCCTTCTTGGCTTTTATGATGCTGCCACCCTAATTACCTGGGATGAGAAACATATTGGCCAGCTACATTTGGCACCTCCAATATCCAGTCGTGTGGCGCTGGAGGATGAAAACACTGTTACGGAAATGTTGCTTGCTAAAATATGGGGAGAGCCTCTGAAAAGCTGGCCAAGCCACTTGGAAGCCTTCTGAGTGTTATATGGTGATAGCTTCCATTCCTAAAGCATGCAGAAGAGATCCTTGCTCCAGGAGCAGTCAAAGGGCTTGCGAAATGTGTCCTCTGATTTGCCATGGAAGGATATACTTACCGAAATGTGTAGCCCATTTTAATCACTTTTCATGCTGCCATGCACAGCTTTCTGGATACTACCAGTCCTTAACACCACAAGCTCAGATTTGTTAGTAAACCAAACCATTTTTACTAGCAAACACTCCCAGTAATGGAGCATCTAAATAACCAATAAATGAATGAGTGACATAGCTGGAGATTCCGAGAATAGGCCTGCACGTCTCATTACCCAGCAAAGCTAACTGCAGCCTACTCAGGTTTCACTTAATTAGCCTCTTAGCATTGCCAGGTTCCTTGGGGCCTATTAAGTAGTTGGTAATACGTGGCTGGTAAACTGCATTATGTGGCTGGTGCATTGCATTCATTTCGGTGAGGAGCAAGCCTGCCACAGAATAATGAGCTCCTACTCTACCACAAAGGTAACTCGGTGTTTGACATAAGGTGAAAGGTAGGTGTGATGATCCATGATTTCAACAGGTAGTCCACAGAGACTTGAAGCCTAGCAACATCCTCTACGTAGATGAGTCCAGCAACCCAGAATGTATCCGCATTTGTGACTTTGGCTTTGCCAAGCAGCTGAGGGCAGACAATGGACTTCTTATGACTCCTTGCTACACAGCCAACTTTGTAGCTCCAGAGGTAGGTGGTTATTGAGCCCAGCAAAGTAATTTGTGTACACACTGCAGCATTTCCATAAAGTGTGCTTTTGTCTGTTTAAGGGTGTGGATTTAGACAAGTGCATTTCCAGCAGAGCTTTTCATTGTGGCTGCTTCAGCAAAACAAGTCAAGTTTGGAAGTCAGTCTTACCTCGCTTCTCCCCGGGTCACTAGCTTTGGCTGGCTTCCTTTCTTTAAACTGTTCATACTACATTGATGAATCTCTCCTGAATGCTAAAGCAATGATTCCCAAACCCTGTATCAGGCATACTAATGTACCAGGAGAGATGGGTGAAATGTACCTTGAAAATGTACCTTGAAAAGCTTAAGATGTACACAAATGAAACCTAATGTGTTTCAGCCTAATTGGCCTTCTTCAGTGGTCAAGTAATAGGTGGTACACAGGCTCAATATTGCAATAATAATACAAATAGTTAATCAATGTAGGACCAAAAAAGAGTTCTATAGTTATAATCAATGATGTAAGTCATAGGAGTATTATGGAAGCCTCCTATGATATTGCCTTGTGTCATAATCAGGTGCATAAGAACATAAGAACATAAGAGAAGCCAATGTTGAATCAGGCCAGTGGCCCATCTAGTCCAACACTCTGTCACACAGCGACCAAAATATACCAGGTGCCATCAGGAGGTCCAGCAGTGGGGTCAGGGCACCAGAAGCCCTCCCACTGCTGCCCCCTCCAGCACCAAGAATAGAGTGCATCACCTGCCCCAGACTGAGAGTTCCCATCTATACCCTGTGGCTAATAGCCACTGATGGACTTCTGCTCCATATGTTTATCTAATTCCCTCTTGAAACTGTCCACGCTTGTAGCTGCCACCACCTCCTGTGGCAGTGAATTCCATATGTTAATCACTCTTTGGGTGAAGAAGTATTTCCTTTTATCTGTTCTAACCCGACTGCTCAGCAATTTCATGGAGTGCCCACGAGTTCTTGTATTGTGAGAAAGGGAGAAAAGTACTTCTTTCTCAACCTGCTCAATCCCATTCATTTCCCAACACAGCTGACTGACCACCCACTAGAGAGAGGTGTACTCAACACTGCTCATGATTTTGGGAGAAGGGAGGGAGAAACATTTAGCTCTTTCCTCACCATGAAACCACAGCTTAGAGACACTGGAAAGGTCATCACCACTCTATTAACAACTTCATGTTTTTCTTCAAGAACGCCTTCTTCACACAAGCAACTCTTCTCTTGCTCTTTATACACCATTGCTTGTAAATAACATTTGAACAAAGTGGGCACTGCTATGCCATGCTCCATAATGAGCAACAGAAAACTAGTATTCCCAATAAAAGATTTCCTGGACAATGTCACAATTTAAAAACTTCTGTTAGGAAGAAATATTAAATAAGGACAGTGGCCTGTGAACTGAATTAAACTCCAAAAAAATGTAATTGAACAAGGAACGTTTTATTCAAAATGAGCCTTATCAGGAAAAAACCAAACATTTTGATCATAGCAGATTTTAAGAACATCTGCTGTTTCTGTGGGAAGCAGCCCACAGAAAGGGGCACCTTCTCAGCACAGTGCGTTTCCTATCCGTGGCACGGAGATTCGGTAAACATAACCTAAATAATCCCTTTCTGTAACCTAGCCCCGGCCAAGGAAGTCAGTCCATTTAAAAGGGAGAGGTGGACGCCTTCGACTTTATTTTTAAATGCCAAGGAGTGAGGCAATCTGGTGCAAACGGCAAACCCTGTTTTGTCGAGGGCGTGCAACAGCTGAGCTACCGCAGCTTCAACGCCGCTCACATGCACGAAACCGTCCGGGCGCGACTCGATTCCCGGGAGGGCCAGACCCACTACAGCACCACCGAGCCCTTTTTTTTTTTTTTTAAAAAAAATCTTTTTATTTCAACAGGCTTTCACACATATAATCTTCCCACTACCGTGATACAAGATTTTTTTTTCATTAGCATCGGCTTTCTTCTTTGCTCCCTCAGCAATTTCTCTCACTATGCCTATCTCCTGTGCTATCTGCGTGGTGTCTTTTTTCACCGCTTCTATATCTTCAGAGATTTGTTTTTGGAATGCTGCTATCTGCTCCGATAGTTCCTTAATGTTCCGGGCCATAATCGCTCTGTTTACAGCTTCTGGCTGCTGCCTTGTATTCTTAGTCATTTTGATTTGTAACTCTGGCAGCGTGCCTGGTTACCTTTATCTCCAATTTGTTTTCTTTTTCTCCTATGTTTCCTCCTCCTAATCCTGACCCCGTTAGGAGCTTGTTCCTCTTCCTCCTGAGTAATTAATTACCTTTTTGTGTCCTTCTAGGCCATAAATCTTTTTAGTTTAGCGGAGAGAGTCCGAGGCACGTCTTCTGTTGCTAGCGCATGCGTGGATCTCCAGCACCACCGAGCCCTTTCAGCTTCCTGTCGGCGAGTCCTGTGCCGCCCGCCCTTTGTGCTTTTCCGGGGCTCTTGGAGTCTCCCGCCCTCTTTCTCCTGCCGAGCCCACCACTGTGCAGGATGCCCTCGAGCGTCTTTCTACCAGCACCTTATCAGTCTGCTCCCCTCCCGTCCCCGTTCTTGGAGAAGCCCCGCCGCCTGCACCAGGGGCGTTCCCCCTCACCGCAGCCTCATTTTCCCTGCCTAGGAGGAGGGAGGTTTCCAGCACCGAGCGCCCCCGCGCTCGTTTACAGGAGGGAGCGTCACTAGTAGCTTGTGTGTTAAGCTCTCCCCCCCGCCCCAGTGTGCGGTCGATAGGGCAGACAAAGCGCCTCTGCATATAACTTGGGTAATGTTTCAAATATATGCCTTCCTATTTTGGTCCAGAAGATACAGTCTCAAAAGCAATTCAGAGCCAATCAGTGTTCCCTCTAGGCCGAGTTAGTGTGAGTCTCCAGCTCACACATTTTTGTCTTAGCTCAGGAAAGATGGCTCCAGAGCAAACTAATTTATGCAGTAGCCAAATTGCTCACTCACAACTTTAATGCTGGTAGGTCACAAAATAGAATTTTTGCTCACAAGACTCCACAGCTTAGAGGGAGCATTGGAGCCAATGTATCATAATGGTTAGGCCAAAACATGTTGGGTCACATTAGGTTTCATCTGTGTACATTGTACGATTTTATTTGAGGCTATAGTTGGGCCCATAACTGTTTTTAAATTATTGTGTAATAAATACATGTATTTTTTATAATTTTGCACTATTTATGTTTATATTTCACATTTATTGTTTTTAGGAATTGGCCCTCAGATTTGTATTTATTTAACCTTCCTGGTTCTTAATTCAATTATATGGGTTAAGTTTTTTGTTCCCCTCCTTTCTCTTCTTTCTGTAGAAGAGCTAGACGTCAGTCCAGTAATTTTTCAAGTCCACATAAGCTTTCAAGAGTCAAAGGTCCCTTCATCACATGCCATTGCATCCAGAAATTAGCTTTGACTCTTAAAAGCTTATATGCCAAAAATCTTGTTGGTCTCTATGGTGGTATTGGACTGAAGTCTAGCTGTTCCCTATGATGACATTACTGGGGACACAGTGCTCAGCTTCACTGAAATTAGGTGGGGTGCATATGTGAGAGGGCATAGGGAAAGAGTATGACCTTTCATGAGCCAGAGTACACATTGTCAGATGCATGTGCACCTGTAGCAGAAATACTTAAGTTACAATATTTCTGCTATGGATGTCCATGTCAAATGTCTGTGAAATGAACTCTGTCAAAAAGTTTACGCTGGAATAAATTTTTGTGAGTCCTTGAGTGACTGTTATATCTTGGTACAATTGCAAAAAAGCATATGGAATAAAATGCATGCAATTGCTTTTATTAAGAGCAACCAAATTGGCACAAAACATAGTGCAGTTTTTTTAGCTCACCAGTATTCTTCATTGGGCTGGATGTTACAAAATTTTTAAAAGTTAGAGGGGGAGGAAAGAGATTGTTTTTTCAGGTCATGATGTTATAACCTGATCTTGCAAATATCCTCAGAGAGACATACAATCAAAAAGCTTAATTCTGTTGCTGGTGTTGGCCTTTTCAAGAGCCATGGTAGCAAGGAAGCCTACTCGCTAAACGTCTTCCTCAGCTGGATTAAATCTTATCCTGCTCTTTGTGGTGATGGTACTGATGTACCTCTCCCCCACTCCACACACACACACCTTTTTTCTTTCTTTAATGTAGGTTTTGAAACGTCAGGGTTATGATGAGGCCTGTGATATTTGGAGCTTAGGAATCCTCCTCTACACAATGTTGGCAGGGTAAGAACTGCGTCCTTTGTTGACACATAAAGCAATCGTTAATGGCCTATTAATGGTTCCCTGCTGAACTGATCTGGTCTGCTACTCGTATAGCCCAAGTAGTTGCTTACTCTAACAATGATTTTTTTTTAAGTTTGATTTTTTCATACATGATCAGAGATGTGCTGGTCCCTTGGACAGGTTGTCCCATAACTGGCCTTGCCACTGGGTGGCACTGGCAGCATATTTCTCAAGTAGCAGCATATTCCCCCTTCGAGGTGGAGGTTGGATCATATGCTGCCATTGCTTGGGGAACCAGCAGTATTTGAAGGAAGAATGTGGGGCCTCCTGATACAGGGAGGCATCTTAGGAAGCAGGACATGAGAGGGTGAGCAGTAGCAAGTTCTAAAGATGCCTTGCTGGATGGCACAAATTTCTAAGTGGTATAGCTATGGGTTTCAGGTAATGATTAATGGAGACCCCCAGTGGGGAAAAGGCATGGGGGAAAGGGATATCATAGCCCAGGAATTCCTGGGCAGCAGAAGGAGGCAAGGATATGATCTAGTGCTGCTGATTAATAACGTTTCAGAGCTTTAATAATTTTGCATACCTGCTCTTCTTAGAAGAGCTGGTGCCCAGGGGTCTCCCATCCAGTTCACAATGCTGGCCGGCAGCAGAAGTACATCATGCACCTTAGGGCTGCCTCTGGCTTCTAGACCTCTCCCATTTACCTCTCCAGGGTGGGGAATCACCCACCCCAGCCCCAATTTCTTGGCCCTGAGGAATTAAAGAGGGTGAGAAAATAACCTCCACATAGTGATATTCTAGGAATTTTCTCTAATGTCTCTGGAAGACCATAGGGAGGCATTCCAGAGCATCACCTGGAAGTGACATCACATCTTCCCCAGGCACTACTGTCAAAATCTTCCAACATTTTGCCAAGGCAGTGTTGGGAATCCTGGCAGCTATACTGAGATATGCTCTCAAGAAATGACAAAACCCTGTCCTGCCCCGGATAGCCCAGGCAAGCCTGATCATGTCAGATATTGGAAGTTAATCAGGTCCAACCCTGGCAAGTACTTGGAAGTGAGACCTCCAAGGAATACCAGGGTTGGGACACAGAGGCAGGCAATAAGCAAGCCATCTCTCTGTAACATCCAAGCCCCACTAGGGATTGCCAGAAGTCAACCATGACTTCCAGGTGCACACACACATTCACTCACTCCCCCCCCCCCAAAAAAAAAAAAAAAAAGAATTAAGAAAGAACAAAACCCTGTATGGAGGGTAAATACATAACTGTCTTAATGTCACCTTCCATAGGAAAAGGACACATGTGATTATGCTTGTCCCTAGGACATTCCATGTCTTTCCCATGGATGCTTTTTTGGAATAAGACAAGGAAGACTGGCAGAATTGGCACTTCTCTTCTGTTACTTATGAACAAGGGAAGGTGGCATTCATGACTTCAACCACCTCCATGTCAGGTCAGACATGATGGGAGGATGTTTATCTCATTCCTTCTCCTCATGACTGGCCCAGCCTCCCCCTCAGTCATTCAGTGTTCTGCTTGCAGCATGGAGCCCCCGTCCCCTCAGGAAACCTGGTCATTCACAGGGATAGGCTCTATACTGCAACTGTAGGTGAGGAGCATTGGACAACTGGGGGTGGGGGCACATTGTGCTAAGTGAGGAGAGAGAAAACAAGGGAAAGCTTTTGCAGGGAGTGGGAGAAGGTCTTTGAATCTGCCAGTGCTTGCTTGCTCACAATGGTACATCTCCTAATGGTACAGCTTGTGTTTTCCTGTCCCCAGATCTTAGTTTGCTGCCCAGAGTCCTTGCCTTGATACCAGCCAGGCTATGACTCTGATTACTCTTCTTCCTGTCATGTGACTCTGTTATATGCTCAGAGTCCCATGGTGGTGTCCGGGGGATTAAAGGTGGGTTGTCCTGAGTCTTGAAAGTTTGAAGCTCACTAGATTAGATTTTGTAATGTGGATTGTAATAGGACTAGAGAGACTAGGTCTCCCAGCCTTTCTTTTCATTGCCCGGTATCCTGCTAAATGACAATGGGGGCAGGGAAGTGCCAGAAAGCCAGCATTGTGCTAACAGCATGACATCACTTTCAGTAAATACCCAGAAATGACATGACACCTACATGATCCTCTAGGATTTGGACAAGACTTTATGCTTTACAGTAGTTTTGTCTGAATCCTAGAGTGCCCTGTCAGCAGCACTGTCAAGTATTTGCCAGAAGTGATGTCACATCATCAGCACATCATTCTCTCCCCCTGCTAGCCACTGCCCCCACCCTCTCCTACTGGTTCTGGCAACCATAAATAGGGCACCCTGACTTATTACATGGTGGTAATTATTATGAATTATAGAACTGCCATGTCAAGAGTCTAGGTGTTGCTTTAGAGTCCCATCTCTCTTTTTGCCTATTAAAAAGGGTTTTTTTAAGTGAGTCTTTTCAGGAAGTGTCCCTAGTTCCTCCCTGTTACCTGTTCTTTCCCACCTTTCTTTCCATCTGTTTATCTTTTAACAGAGTGCTTTACAGGGTTTTCTCCCTCTTCTTCCTTGCAGGTACACTCCCTTTGCAAATGGGCCCAGTGACACTCCAGAAGAGATCCTCACTCGGATAGGTGGGGGAAAGTTTTCCCTCAAAGGGGGAAACTGGGACACAGTTTCTGACACAGCAAAGGTAAAGTGTAGTAACAGAATGCTCAGCTTCAGAGCTGATTTGCTTATTTCAACTTTGGTTTATGGGAATTGGCAAGGGGAGCTTGATGTGTCCTTCAGCTTCCAAAGGCAAGAGCTTTAATTGTGCTGGGCAGTTGCCGGTATGTGCCTTCCTCATGTCTGGATCTCTACCTCTCCGTCAGTTCTGTGCAATTTCTTTTGTAGCATCTTAGTGCTGAGCTTGGATTCCTGAGGACACTTGCTTCTTCTTTCTTTCTGTCAGAGCCCCATGGCTATAAAGATGGGCAAGTAGTATGTGCAGGGCAGCAGAGCCTATACCCAGAACACCTGCTGCTCCTCTTCCTCTCTGTAAGCCCTCCTGCCCCTGTTCGCCACATTCCACCCACCTCCGAAATCCAAGTTCCGCACATCACCAACATGTTGCATATATTTTTTCTCACATGTTTTACACAAGCTAGGCTTGGTTTCAATGGGTTTACCTTTTTAGGTTTGGCTAAATAGGTTTGCCTTTTTAGGCTGATTACAGAATTTTGTAAGAATTCTGCACGGAACTTGATTTTGATTTGGTGTAGAATAGGAGCAATTCAGCCAACATCCATGCCATGTCATGCTGAAGGCATGAATCTTCTGATTTAAAAAAAGCCTTGAGCAGGAGATGGGAAGAAGAAAACATCTTTTCTACAGGTAGTGGAGAAAGTGAATTTGCTTGACAGAGCACTAGTTCAAAATGCATCTTGTTAATTTTGCATAATAATATTTCTTCTAGCAGATTAATACAGATTCCTGATTTTTTCATAGGAATCTTTCACTGCATGCCAGGTTATATAAAACAAGTTGGAGATGCTCATGGAAAAAATGGGCATATAACCATTTCAAATAAATAGCAGTCTTATTCTTTGAAGTATTGGGTGGCTTTTGGGAGGGGAAAAGCAAAGTACGTGCCACAGGAAGGCTCACTCCACTTTCTGCTGTGGCAGAGTGAGATCTTAGGGCCCAAGGAAGACTCTTTCCTGGGAATTGCTAGTAATTTCTCTGGCCTTCTTACAATGATTCAGTATTCGTGATGATGCAAAAAGAAACTGTAAATCAGTTGAAGGGGGGAAGGAGCGATTAAGGACAAACAGAGGATTTTCTAAGCATGGGCTAAGTCTTGGGTACCTTTTTAAAAGTTGCAGGGTTAATTTCTGGAGGGGAGAAAAGGTCAACTCAGTTGCCCAGTGAATTCAGATGTTACAATCTTGCCAAAGACACCAAGTGGCATCCAACAACAGACAGCAACCAGGGTTAGATTCTGGGAGTGGATCTCAAACAACTGAGCAAAGCAGCTTGATTTGGAACACTTTGGACCACCAGTGTGAAAAGGGCATTACAGCTGTTGTATTCCCTGATTTATTGCAGGACCTGGTATCCAAGATGCTCTACATTGACCCTCATCAGCGCCTGACTGCCAAACAAGTCCTCCAGCACTCATGGATAACTCAAAAGGTCAGGTTGCCCCAGAGCCAGCTGAGTCACCAGGATGTACAACTTGTAAAGGTACACACTTTGAGGTGGGAAAGGGAGCTTCCAGCCCTGTCCTTAGATATCTGCTATATTGGCTGTTGAAAGATCAGTTCCATCAGCTCTTCTGTGCTTAGTGAGAAACTTGTTCAGCAAGAGTCTTTCTCAAAAATATACTACAAGATAGTATTTATTTGCAAATGGGCCCAGTGAAACTCCAGAAGAGATCCTCACTCAGAGAGGTGGGCGATAAAGGGAAGAATCATAGAGTTTGAAGGGACCTCCAGGATAGTCCAACCCCCTGCACAAGGCAGGAAATTCACAAATACCTCTCACTCCACAACCCCAGTGACCACTGTTCCATGTCCAGAAGATGACAAAAAACCTCCAGGATCTCCAGCCAAACTGGCCTGGAGAAAAATTGCTTTCGGACCCCAAAGTTGTGATCAGCATTTCCCTGAGCATATAAGAAAGGGCCACAAGAACTAAGCACTGAGGCAGCCCTTCCTGCCCTTCCTGTCATGATCTGCCTAAGTTCACAGAATCAGCACCGCTGTCAGATGGCCATCCAGCCTCTGTTTGAAAACCTCCAAATTAGGCGAGCACACCACCTCCTGAGGAAGCCTGTTCCATTGACGAACAGAAGGGAAAAGGGAGCCAAATTATATCCTGCTTTTGGTAGCAAAAAATCTCTTTAAAGTGCCTAACAGAATCAATTAAAGCTTTTAAAGTCCACTATACTAAAAAAAAAAAGGAAAAAGAAGAACGGGACGGCAAAGGATGAGATGGTTAGACAGTGTTACCGATGCAACGAACATGAAATTGAGCAAACTCCAGAGGATGACGGCGTGATGTGGTCCATGGGGTCACGAAGAGTAGGACTTGACTGTGCGACTGAACAACAACAACAAAGTGCTAAAAGTGGAGAAGTGTCAGTAGCCATCATGACTTGTAAATGGCCTTGAGCCATGAACAAAGGCAGGATATAAATGTTTATCTAAATATCCAAATCTCTAGCAAGCAATAGTTTTTAATAAAGTCTAGCTGTCTGGGAACACTGAAGTATGACTCTTTGGGCAGGGATTCCCAGAGTGGTGAAGGGTGAGACTCCAAAGACCACCTGAGATCTTGTCATCCATAATCCAACAGGAGTCCAGTGGCACCTTGAAGTCTGGAAAACTTTATCCCCACATCGGCTTTCCTAAGTCAG
Organism: Gekko gecko; assembly: GCA_029375565.1. Lineage (NCBI taxonomy): Eukaryota > Metazoa > Chordata > Lepidosauria > Squamata > Gekkonidae > Gekko > Gekko gecko. The sequence goes on along the minus strand of JAPDNY010000005.1, from coordinate 206,108,689 downwards.
AGTGTCATGCTTATGATGAAGTGAATTCTGACTCATTAAAGCCTATGCTGAAAGACATTTTGTTCATCTGTAAGGTTCTGCTGGTCTTTGGTTTGATTTTGCTGCAGCCGACTGACATAGCTATCCCACTGGAATTATCACCCATAATCACGAATGATCAGTAGAGTTGCCTCTTGATCTCAAGGTCTGTTGAGGGAGTATGAGGGGTTGCATTCTTTTAGATAACTCGGACCCAAATCATTTACGCCTTTAAAGGTTACTATTTCAAGTTGAGACAAATACAGTTCCTTAATAAGTACAACAGCAAGATCTTTTGGCTAGCTCTTTCATTTTGGACTACATGAAGTTCCTGGGCAGTCTTCCAAAGTACTCCAACAACCTTGCAGGAACCCAGACTAAAAGCTCCCAAGTCCTGGGTTGGATCTGACCAGCTTTTCTGCTGGTGAAGGAAGAACAAGGGGGCTACTTCTGCAGTCCAAAAATGGGGGGGGGTGTAGTACCTGTGTAGTCAAAAATTGTATAGAACAGGGTTTGCAGTGCAGACGGAATGGGGCAACTTCAACTGAAAAGATGGTAGGGTTCAACCCCTCCTTTCTCAGAAAAGGCAGCAGCTGATATAGAAAATGCTGCCATCAGGGGCTCCACTGCAACACTGAGAGGAGATCAGTCAATTCTGGCTCCTTGAGGAGCTTACCTATACAATTACAAATGTCCATAAAACACACATGGATCACAAGTAATGTGTAAAGGGGCCCCTGCCATACACTGCATTCTTCTGCACCAAACTTATGGGCTGTGGCTCAGTGTCAAAGCATTGGCTTTGCATGCAGAAGGTCCCAGGTTCAATCCCAACATCTCCAGTTGAAAGGATTAGCTAGTCAGTGGTGTGGAAGTCTTCTGCCTGAGACCCTGCAGAGCTGCTGCCAACTAGAGTAGATAAGAGTAACCTTGGTATCAGGCAACTTCATGTGTTCATTGTTTCTGGGTATTCATTGGGACTATCTTGTGTGTACATGTAAGTGACTTGAGTGATGTCTTATGGCTCTTCTCTCTCTCTGCCCCTGCCCAGGGTGCTATGGCTGCCACATATTCTGCGTTGAACAACTCCAAGCCAAGTCCCCAGCTGAAGCCCATTGAGTCATCCTTCCTAGCACAGAGGAGGGTGAAGAAGCTCCCGTCTACCACACTGTAATGAGGGATTTCCCTTGCCTGTCCGTGCTCAACTCTGCAGAAGCTTCCTTGGAGATCCCAGGGGAGCCAAAACTATAACCCCAGTGAGAAGTCCTGTTTTGAGGCATTTCCTCAAATGCACATCGAGGCCATGTGCCCTCAGACAGACTAGCTGTTGTTTTCTTCATGGACTTCACTCTTTTTTAAGTGAATAGTGAAGACTCTTTGTTAAAGAGTTCGTTTATGTGTATATGAGAATTGGAGTATGCAACAATCTGTATTTTTGACAACTGTGATACAGATCTTCCCCTGCCTGGAAAGGGCCAGACGTTATGCAGGTGGATGCTTCTTTAGAGCCAGATTTGGTACAGCAGGGGCAATTGGTTTTCTCCTCACCCCTTACCACAGTCAATCCAACTGAAGTTTCCAAGATCCCTTTTGTTTGTTCAGGTTCCGCCCACCCCAAATCATATGTAGGTTTTTGTAGGGACAAGTTTCTCAGACTCCATTCTCTTTCACACTATGCGGCTCATTTCTGAGAGCACCTTGAGTGTCCCTGTTCAGTCACCTTCCCCTCCTGCCTTCCCACCCATCTCTGAGCATCACTCTTGCAGACACTCACGGGCAGACCTGGGACGGCTCCTTTTCTCCTCCACCCCATGTCCTTGAATCACCATTTAAATTTTGTAAGGCAGACGCCACGCTGCTTTGAATACACAATGGACTTGAAAGGAAATTTATTTCCCCACAGTGAAAATGTCAGGTTGTCTGTGTGTGCATGTGTGTGAGGAGGGTCTTCTAGTTTTTAAAACTCTCTGTCAAATAGCACAAATCCAGATCCTCATGATGCAAAAAAAACCCAAACCATGGCTTTTTAAAAAATGTAACTGATTTATTTGGCTGGTAACTCAGGGTTTCCGTCTGAACTATCAAATAAAAGATACCATGTGGCTAAAGTTTTTACTGATTGACCTTTTAGCCCTATCTCCACTTCTTGTGTTGTATAATTCTTGATCTAAAAGGTTTACCTGCATCTTCCAATAGCTAATATTTCAGGTTTATCGGCTCTTTTTTAAAGCATCTGTATAATACTAGCATTCAAAGCTGAGCATATTTCAAAGGTCTTTCCTAACCTGGGTGAAACTAGGCATTACAGCAGCCATTTTTTGCTCATGTTATATCCTTATAGCAAGAAGGGTACTCTCACTTGATACTATTTTGAGTGAGCTTTTGGTATCACCACTAGAGTGGCAGAAAATGTCTGACATTTAGGCAAAAACATTTTCAATGCCCACCATTTTCTTTATTACTAACTTAATTGTCACCAGCAAGAGACCCAAAGTAGCTTACCTTATTCCCACTCCTCCATTTTATCCTAACAACAGCTCTGAGGTAGGTTAGGCTGAGTGTGTGTTACTGATCCCAGGTCACCCAGCCAGCTTCTATGGCAAAGTGTTGTGATAATCTTTCTTGGGATTGCTGAGGTCAGAAGCAGATGGCTTCCAAATGTATTAGATTTTACTATATGTAAATTTGCAACTTTTGATTGCAACTTTTTGCCCTTTGCCATTGTAGACTCTGACCAAGCATGCATCAGTTCCCTTTATCTTCAGACCTTGTTAATGGGGGAAGAAATTGCCCATTATCTACATATGGAAATGTCTAGGTTGGTTCTAAAGTGCTACACACAAACATTTCCCCCCACCTAGTACTGAAATAGTAATCCTGCATAATGTTGGCATTCCCTGACCTGGATAGCCCAGGCTAGCCCAATCGCATCTGGTCTTGGAAGTTAAGCAGGGTTGGCTAATGTTTGAATGGGAGCAGGGGTCAGTCAATCAATCAATTTATTCTGGTCATAGACCAACAAACAATGCCATAAGAGGCAAGTAAATAACAGGTAAAAGAACAGTGAAATTATCAAATATAATAGGATCTAAAATTATAACTAGGAATCTAAAATGTTTAAAATACAGAAAAGGTAAAAATTAATATTACGATCAAAGATTAAAAATAAATCTATCCGTACTTCTTTATCTCTTTCTTAGTTTGGTATGCCAACCAACCAAATTTGGCAACCATCCTAGTCAGCTTTTGATTATGCTACAACAACAATTTTATTTTGTCAATAACCAGCATACACAAAGGTTTACATAAAATCAAACGATCATATTTCGCAACTTTAAAAATTTCACTCAATCTACTGTATGCTTTTTCCGATCTTTGTACACCTGTGCACAAAATTTAGCCACTATTCAGGTTGTTTCATGGTTTATATCAGACAGAAGATAACCAAGTTTAATTTTGTTTGATCTGCAGGGGAAATTTCTGATCAGCGGCTCAATAAATTTTGACTGAATGTCTTTGTTCTTAGGGCAGTTAAAGAAAATATGTTCCGATGAATCAATTTTCTTTAGAGAACAAGAACAGAGCCTGTGCATATAGGGGACTGATTTCAACCTTCCTTCCAGAACAGCGGAAGGTAAAGCTGAACTTCTTCCCAATGTAAAGGCCCTTCTGAAATTATTTGATTCAAGAAAATATAAGTATGCAACAGGAGCAGCAACAAATCTTGAATTTGGAGGAGAGATAAAACCTGGAGTTCTATGAATATCCGTTTGTCTTTCTATATCTGTCACTCTTTGTTTAATAAGTAGTTTGGCTTGCTGGCCCATGGTTCAAAAGTTCTTGGGGAGATAAACCTAGTTTTCCTATAGTTCCCAAAACTACTTTCTGCAAACTGGATTGAAAAGAATCTTGGAGAGTTAGAGGGAACAGCCCTTGTCAATTAGTGTTCCCTGACAGCCATTTGCAGATCAATAGAGGTCATTTCGTAGAAAAAGAGGTGCAGGGGCTCATTAGCATAACTTATTTGCATATGCCACACCCCCTGATATCACCAGAAGTGTGTCAGAAGGCAACACTCACTGCTCAGGCTCCACCCCAAAAATTTCCAGGTATTTCCCAACTCAGAGCTGGCGAGCTCTTCAGAAGACCAAAGCTGCTGTAACATATTAGAAGATGCAGCCTCTCATGAAGGGCCTTGTACATGGCAACCGGTACCTTGAATAGACCCAGCAACTGATGGAGTGACTGCAGGATAGGTTATTCTAGAATGAACACAAATAAAGTTGCCTTATACTGAATCAAACCCTTGTCCCTCAAGGTCAGTACTGTGAACTCAGACTAGCAGCAGCTCTCTAGAGTCTCAGGTTGAAGTCTTTCACATCACCTACTACTGTCTGGTCTTTTTAACTGGGGATGTCTGGGACTGAACCTCAAGCAGAAGTTTTTCCAATGAGCCACAGCTCCTCTGCAGGCGTGACATGTATTTCCTACCTTGCACCCACTAGTAATTGGGCTGCAGGTTTTTGTATCAACTGAAGTATTAAATCAAGGCAATGCAGAACTTTCTGGAAAACATTTTTCTTGTAATGTGTGGAGGTGCCCGTGTCTCTGTCTCTCCCTGTTCTTACAAAGGCACCTCGATACTCTCCTGTGGATCACATTCAAGGCTACAACACCCAGCTAGTTCTTCTTACACTCCCTTGGTCTCATAGTTCAGATGTTCCCTTGTACTGTCATCCACTCAGTCATGCTTTTCCATCCACTTCCACTTCTCTTCCTTTGAAACCTCTCTTACTCCTTGCTCTGGGCCTGATCTTTTGTGTAGGAGAAGGGAACAATGCTGGATTGTGGCATGCACCAATTAAAACACACAGGTTGCTGCTGAGCACCTTTCTCCAAGGGCAAATGTCAAACAGTCTCTGTCTGAGAAGAGCAGGAAGAGCTTTATGTAGCCCCCTCCCAGGATGCTGCCTGTCTGCACCATCCATTGTCTTCCTGAAAAGCCTGCAGCCACACTGGCTTGTCCCACACAGAGAAATCCAGTTGCAAATGATTGCTATAGTTCCACCAATACCCAATGATGTGGAAATTCAACCAGAGCTGCTAAATAATATCTGCTTAAATGGGGGGTGAGGGCAGTTTACCAGCAGTAACCTGCATTTCATAGGAAACCTGCTCACTCACTCTCCTAGATTTCTGCTGAGCTCGATCCATTGCAAAACAATTTAGCCCCCAATACACCCAGTAAAGTTTGTAGTCTAGACGTTACCTCTAAGAAGAGATGAAAGACTCTAGCATGACTGTCTTATAGCTCAATCCCAGGCTGTAAAAGCCAGTGTGATGTAGTGGTTAGAGTGTCAGACTAAAACCTTTGCTGGGTAACCGGGGCCAGTCACACAATCTCAGCCTAACCTACCTTGCAGGGTTGTTGTGAGGACGAAATGGAGGAGAGGTGAATTATGCAAGCCAGCCTGAGTCCCCACTGGGGGGAAAAGGTAGGGTATAAACAAAATAAAGTTTAAAAAACTAAGGCAACTACTCTAAGCACTACCCAGCACTACCTTCCCAAGGAGCCAGCGCCTCCACACCTTTCTAAAGAACATTTAAATTAATAGTTGCATGAAAAGGAGACTTCCCAAGGTGGCTTGCTTTTCCATTTGGAGGGAGGCTGCCCCTGTTGGACTGCTGCCTGCCTATCATCTTAAAGGCACTGGGCTGGGTGCCGGCAACTCCTCCCAGCAGCCTGATGGGGTGGAGATGGCCAGGCTGGCGGCCCTCTCCTCACTTATTTGCCCTACCCTCGGCTAGAAGATGGCACAGTTGTTGGGACTGCTCCTCATCGAGCTGGCCCTGCATGCCGCAGCCTTCCTGTGCAGGATCATCTGCATCTCCACCTCATGCACAGTCTGTCCACTTGGCAGCCCCATCCCCACCCCTCCTGCCCCCGTGATGCCCAGTTAGAAGCACCATCCTTGAGTGCCATCTTAAAGCCGCCACCCCTCCCTCACCCCTCCCTCACCAAAAGCCCTGTTCAACTTGCCACCAGCCCAGGAGACTCGTCCAGGGCACAGGGCCCTAGGCACTCCCTCAGGCTTCAGGGAGGGGTGGCACTCGCAGTTAGAAGCATCATGGGGTAGGAGGGAAAGTGGCGGCACCTGCCTGCCTCTTCACATACCTGAGTTGGCAGTGTGGAGGCACAGAAAGTGTCTGAGAGCAGCTGGAGCAGCAAGAGAAGAGTCCAAGAGCTCCTGCTTGCTCACCTGGTCCCGGCTGGTGAAGGAGGAGGCAGAAAGGACTGGTGGCTTTAAAGGAGCCGCAGGCACTTGGCTGCAGGCAGGCACTGCTGAGTATCCCAGGAGCTCCTGGGCTGGCAGCAAGTTGAGCAGGGCTTTTGGCAAGGGAGGGGCGGCGGCTTCTAACTTCTAGAGCACCGCTCCTGTGCACTCCGACTTGAAATGACCCCTGAATGGGAGACCACCAAGAAGTACTAGGGTCACTACACAGATAAAGGCCAGGGCAAACCACCTCTGAACACCTCTTGCCTTGAAAATCCACAGGGTTGCCATAAATCAGCTGTGCCTTAATGGCAAAAAAAGACTTTGATTTTACAATCTGGTGGTGGTAGTATCGAGGCAAAATAGATCTGGGTGTGTATGCATGGGAGACTTAAATCCAAAGTTTAGCCACCCTCTACTGATTCATTGATTTACTCTACCATAATCTATTACCTTGCTGGACATTAACAGGATTTTTAAATTGTCTGAAGTGTTCTACAAATTATTTGGCAAGTAACAAATGCATTTGTGATGAATTTTAAACCCACAGGCATTGCTAGAAGAGCACCTAGCAGAACAGCAGACTAGTCTAGACGAGCCTAGTACTAGCAATTCAATAACAGTGTTACAGGAAGTGCCAGCTGCAGAATTTCTAGCTGTGCAGAAGCAAGATGAGAGCTTGAAAGAGCTATGGCAGAAAGCAGAGGCTACAGTGCAAGAGGTTACAATGGAAAATCCTTTCCAATTCAAAGTCCAAGAAACATATTTTACTTGTTTCCAGGTTAAGATCTCCTAACTTGTATGGAATTTATTTTAAAATGTGTTTTTTAAATATATATATATATTAAAATTCTACACAGCTCCTGTGGGATATACAGTTTCAATATCCAGTAGCTCAGTGGCACCGTAAACACAGCATTTATTCCTTGATGAGCTTTCATAAGTCAGAGATCACTTCTACAGATAAGAAGTAAGCTGTGACTCAAGAGAGCTCATGCTGGAATAACTGCTAAGCTTTAAAAAGCCCCTGAATTTCTGTTTCATTTTGTGGCTATAGACTAACACAGCTACCCATCCAGAATTACAAGGTCTGCATTTGCCAGTACAGTTTCTAAAAATCCTAAACACCAAGCAGAACCAAGAGTGTGTTTCTACAATTACAGATGTCAACATTTATGCAGTTCTTCAGAAGACTGGTAAAACCATAACTTTACCTCAGTTTTACAGTGTCCTGTCCCCCAAATCCTCACTTTTCCTGAATCACCATTTTACTTGTGGCAAATGTCATGCAAGGCTTAAATGTCTTAAAGGTACTAACTGATTCAGTCCAGCTATTCTGGTAAAAAGTCTGATCAGGTGATAGGCTCTTTCTTTATCTGAGGATTCTGTGTATGTGTAGAGTCCTGAAGCTGGTAGTTTATCCTGAGCAAATTATATGAACACGCCCGACCCATTCCGCTAAATATTTTTGTAACCTAACGAAGTGTTTCTTTGTGGTCTTATTACCTACTTGCTTGGCCTGAGGTCACCCTAGCCCCCTGGTGGCGAACCTATGGCATGGGTGCCAGAGGTGGCACTCGGAGCCCTCTCTGTGGGCACAGGTGAGGAGGCGGCTGAGCCTGCTTATTGTGCTGCTGCAGCTGTTGCACCAGCCGGCCCTAAACTAAACCCTGGGCCCTGGTTGGAAAGCAAATACCACACATGAGAGGAAAAGACGTGCAAACCCCTGGTGCAGGTGCCCCGCTTGTTGACATGGGGGAAGGAGAAGAGGGGAATCGCTTTCCCCGCAGGCTCCACCTTCCTCACAGCCTGACACCGACCCACGATCCCCGCCTACTCAAAGCCCAGGAGCTGCTCAGCAAGGAATCCCCGCAGCCTGACCCCACCCCCTTCCTTTGCAAATGCATGCTCCAATCCTCACCCCATCTGCCCCAGAGGAGTGAGGCTGAGCATTCCCAGGGATGCCCACTCAGGCTTGTTGCCAAAAGTTGCATCTGCATGAGCATGCCACTTCAGTTTCCAAACCTGCCTTCTTTGGCGAGGTGCACTATTCCTCCTCCCCCTCCTCCCTCTTTGGCTCTCTGCCTGGTCTCTCTCGCTGTGCCCTCTGGCGTCCTGTGCTCTAACCTGGAGTCAGAAAAACTTTAGTACCCACCCCCTTCACTTCCTTTCGGGGCTGTCCCACTGCTTTGGGTGGCATGTCTTGTGCGCCTGCTCAGAGGCTGTGATTAGAAGGGGCATTCAAGGAGTTGGACATGGGGACTGTTTTGGAGCTGGTGCTGCAGGAGGGGGTGGCAGCCAGTGCTGTGATGAGGTGGCTCAAGGCGAGCCAGAGCTCCTGCCCTGTGGAGGTAAGGCGCAGCACCCCTCCCCCTAATTATAGCTTCCTGAGAGCTTCCAGGGAATCACACATAGGGCACCCCCTCCCCCCCGTGATGAAAGATGGTCCCTGAATTTCAGAGCTCCCAACTCTCCAGCGATGAGCTGGGATGGAGGGACGAGGCAGAAATGAACAGCTGCTTCAAAAGCAGTACCCAATCTTGCACATACTTATTCAAAATTAAGCGCCACTGAGACAACCGAACTTGCTTTCAAGTATGAGAGCATAGGATTGTGCCTTTAGTCAGATTGTAAATTTGCTCTGGCTTTTTGCACTCATGGGAATAGCTAAAATGCTGTTTGGAGGAGCCGTGTAGGAGGGCAGACGTATGGGATGTACTAAAAGGAAGGACAGGATTGCCCATTGGAAACAATGAGAAACACTTGAAGGCCCACTGGAAATAATGGGAGTCAGGAATGCCAATTGACTTGCATGGGCTTCATTGAAATACATTACAGTCCAAGTAGAGTTGCAATAAAAATGCGAAATGGATTTCCCATTAGGATCTCTGGGCCCAAATACACTACTCTGGGAATGGAATGAGAGACCACAGAGTGGCATAATGGCCCCAGGGTGTAGCAGGAGTGTTCTGTGACTGGAATGAGAGACCATGGAGTGGAATGACAGCCCCTGGGGGCAGCAGGAGTGTTCTGCTACACCCAGGGGCTGTCATTCCACTCTGGGGCCTCTCATTCCAGTCCCAGAACTCTACTGCTACCCCCAGGGGCTGTCATTCCACTCTTGGGCCTCTCATTCCAGTTCCAGAACACTCCTGCTACCCCCAGGGGCTGTCATTCCACTCCATGGTCTCTCATTCCAGGCCCTGAACACTCCTGCTCCACCCTGGGGCTGTCATTCCACTCTGTGGTCTCTCATTCCATTCCTAGAGTAGTGTATTTGGGCCCAGAGGCCCTAATGGAAAATCCATTCTGCATTTTTATTGCAACTCTACTTGTACTATAAGGTATTTCAATGGAGCCCATGCAAGTCAACTGGCATTCCTGTCTCCCATTATTGCAATGGGCCTTCAAGTGTTTCCCATTGTTTCCAATGGGCAATCCTGTCCTTCCTTTTAGTACATCCCTGGATGAGATAATTCGCTTTCCCTCAAAACCGTGCAGCCTCAGGGCTGGCCCCAGGTGTCTGGGCACCCTAGGCAGGCCAGCCTGTGGTGCCCACCCCACCAGGGATGCCAACCTCCCGGTGGGGCCTGGATACCGGGGGGGGGGGCCACAGTGGCCTGAGCAGTGAGACAGCGCCCGGAGGGAGAGTGCAACTCTCCTCCTCCATCCCCCTCTCCTCCCCCGAAGAGCCGCCTGGGATGCCTGCACCCCCACCCTCCCTGCCCCCTGTGAATGACTCACTGTCAGGTATCCCTGCCATAAGGCTGATGGGGGGAGATGAGACGGTAATTGATGTATCTCTGTTTCTCGTTTGGAATGTGGGGAGGTGATGACGTTGCCTCGGCGACCGGGCTATATCTCACCTCACCAGGCCGAAATGGCCTTGGAGCTAGGCTGTTCGTCTCCTTTCGCTTTCCTAAAGACAACAGCTAAGCCTGAGAACTTTTAGGTGGTGGGAACATAGTTATTTAGTGCTTTATGGTCTTCCCGCGTGCAGGCTGGCCATCTATTGGTGGAGGGGTGGGGGCTCCTTTTTCCCCTTAGAGTATAACCCCAATGCTTCATGTATTCAAGTTATTCTTAACAATGCTTCTGTTCTAGTGACCTAGTATTGCAGTCTAATAAATACTATCCTTGTTTCAATTAATAAGGCCTGGTGTTTGACTGACTAACTGAGGACTCTGACAGTTTGTTAAGAGTCACTTTTAGTCGGGACTGGTCAGAAACCCGTTGCACCCAAAATGAGCGACGGTGAAGATGACACTCTCCCGATCAAAGATCCACCAGAGGACCAGAAACCGGAGGATAAGAAACCTCCTGTGACGATGGTGCCAAGCACCACAGCAGTCGTGCCCTTGGAAGTTCCGGGTACCTATGTGCCGGCGACGTGGGGCTTGGAATACGACTTAGGGGGGCCCTACGGGGACCCTTATGAAGCGGCGTATGGCGGGGTGACTACCCGACCCAAGCAGCGACGGGACTGGGTGAAGCCGCTCGCCGAGACGCATGAGACGTGGTTCTTCACCCCGCAAGCATCAGTGAGAGAGAGCCGATTCGAGAGATCGGTTCACCGGCTGAGCACGGCTGAAGGGGCGGAAGACCTGCACAGGGAGTCGAGAGACGTGGAAGGACCCGTGGTGAGTCGGAGGTGGAGTGGCGACCCGAGCCAAGATCGCCTCTTCCGCTTGCTGGACGAGTCCCTTTCCTGCATACCCAAGATGATCTCGGACGGCATCCGAGAGGAAATGGACAGGAGGCAGAGAGAGGCGCCTCCCGATCAGCAACCCCCCGATCAAAGGATCGTGCTGGCGGGGCCGCCTGGGGGTGTCCCTGGGCAACCTGGGGCACCCCCAGACCAACCAGCGGGGCCCCCACTGCAGGGGCCGCCAGTGCCGCGACCACAACGACCCTGGGGGTTCCTCCCACTGAAACCGGCCGAGCTCCTTGACGCGGACTTTGATGGGACCCCAGAGAAGTTCTCTTTCTTCCTAGTGAGAACCGAAAAGTTCATCGAGAACTGGGGACACCTGTTCCAGAGCGAGGACCGCATGGTGGACGCTATAGCATCGCACCTGAAGGAGGCGGCGGCAGACTGGTATGTAGCCCTGCACCAAGCAGACGGGCGGGAGTTGCGGGAAATCGACGTCTTTATGTGGGCCATGAAGGAGCAGTTTGAGGATGTCAACGCGAACAAGACCGCCCGAGCTTTCTTACGCGCTTTCAAGCAAGGTTCCAAATCTGTGAGGGAGTATACCGCGGAGTTCCGGAGGTAAGCCGCGAAAGTCCGGGGATGGCCTGACGGAGTCCTGGCAGAACAATGCCGCCTGGGGCTCAACCCAGAGATCCGCCATACCGTGATGTGCGGACACGATCTGGAGACGTTGATGGGCTGGATGCAGGAGGCGATAGCCACGGAGACCCGCCTGAAAACTATCTGCCTAGATGACGCGGCGGCGTTGGGGAAAGGAGGCCCATCGGGACCAACCCTGGCACCCAGGGGGAAGACCCAAATGACAACTCCCCGACCCAAAGATGGCACAAGGGAGATCCGGATGAAGCAAGAGCTATGTCTGAAGTGCGGCGAAGCGGGCCACTTTGCGGCCAGCTGCCCCGGATCAACCACCCCACCCAGAGGGGCGAAAAGATGGAAAACTGTTTGTGCCGCTGTCACTCCGGGGGGAGGTGATGGGTTGGGCTCACGGCTCCAAACTGGCGGGGCACACAGGCTTTGTGAAATCGCTGCAGCTCCTACAATGGCAATTCTGGCGGCCGGGACTAAGGAAAGATTTGTCGTTGTTTACAGATGCCTGCCAGGTGTGCCTCATGAGCAAGCCCCGGCCGGGGAAACCCCCTGGCTCGCTGCAGCCTCTCCCTACTCCAACTCACCCTTGGGAGGTGATCTCCATGGACTTTATTACTGATTTGCCACCGAGTGGTGGAAAGACTGTTATTTGGGTTGTGGTCGATATATTTTCTAAACAGGCTCATTTCATCCCGTTTGCTTCCATCCCCTCTGCAAAGAAACTGGCTACAGCATTTTTGAAACACGTGGTGAGACTCCACACTTTGCCGAGTAAGGTGATCTCAGACAGGGGGGTGCAATTTGTATCCACATTCTGGGGGGAGTTGATGTCACTGCTAGGGGTGGAGAGGGGGGTCAGCAGTGCATACCACCCAGAGACCGATGGTCAAACCGAAAGGGTCAACCAAACCCTTGAACAATACCTCAGGTGTTTCACGAACTTTCAACAAGACGATTGGCATTCCCTGTTGCCGCTTGCTGAGTTTTGCTACAACAATACGCATCACTCCTCCACGGGGATGTCTCCTTTCATGGCGGTGCACAGATACGAGGCTCCGCCCCTTCCTTTTTTGAGTTCTCCCGACCTCCCGCCGGGAGATGCAGGTGACTGGTGTAAACACTTACAGTCTGTGTGGCCTTTGCTGGTGAAAACACTGGAAGGGGCTAAAACTGCGTATAAGGTCCAAGCTGATAAGAAACGTGACCTTTCTTGGACTCCAAAGTGTGGAGACTTTGTTTATCTTCCACACAGAACCTGAGGGGCTTGCAGCCGAGCCGCAAACTCGGTTGGAAATATGTGGGACCTTTTAAAATTGTACGTGTAGTAAATAATGTGACTGTTGAACTTGACTTGCCTAAATCACTGAAATCTGTTCATCCTGTATTTCATGTAAGGCTGCTACGGCGTGTGCCTGCAGAGAATGTCTGGAGACCCCAGCGCCCCACCCCACCTCCGCTGATGGTGGGGGGAGAGCCGCATTATGAAGTTTCACAAATCCTGGACTCAAAGATTTCACGCAACCGGCTGTATTATCTCATCGACTGGGCGGACTTTGGGCCGGAACAGAGGGAGTGGGTTAGGGCGGAACATGTTCTTGCCCCGAAATTGGTCCGCGCGTTCCATAAATTGTATCCTCTGAGGCCGGGGGGGTAGATCTGTTATCAGGAGGGCAGAATGTCAGGTATCCCTGCCATAAGGCTGATGGGGGGGAGATGAGACGGTAATTGATGTATCTCTGTTTCTCGTTTGGAATGTGGGGAGGTGACGACGTTGCCTGGGCGACCGGGCTATATCTCACCTCACCAGACTGAAATGGCCTTGGAGCTAGGCTGTTTGTCTCCTTTCGCTTTCCTAAAGACAACAGCTAAGCCTGAGAACTTTTAGGTGGTGGGAACATAGTTATTTAGTGCTTTATGGTCTTCCCGCGTGCAGGCTGGCCATCTATTGGTGGAGGGGTGGGGACTCCTTTTTCCCCTTAGAGTATAACCCCAATGCTTCATGTATTCAAGTTATTCTGTTCTAGTGACCTAGTATTGCAGTCTAATAAATACTATCCTTGTTTCAATGAATAAGGCCTGGTGTTTGACTGACTAACTGAGGACTCTGACACTCACCTCTGCAGCTGTGGGGGCCCCAGGCAAGCCAGGGAAAAGGCTGGGGGTTTAATCCCCGCCCCTTCCCTCCCAGCGCCGGCTTTCCTGGGTGCTCCACAGCTGCAGGGCCCCCAGGCAAGCCAGGGAAGAGGTGGGGGTTTTAACCCCTGCCCCTTCCCTCCCAGCGCCGGCTTTCCTGGGTGCTCTGCAGCTGCAGGGCACCCAGGCAAGCCAGGGAAGAGAGAGGGGTTTTAACCCCTGCCCCTTCCCTCCCAGCGCAAGCTTTCCTGGGCGCTCCGCAGCTGTGGGGCACCCAGACAAGCCAGGGAAGAGGTGGGGGTTTTAACCCCCATCCCTTCCCTCCTAGCGCCAACTTTCCTGGGTTCTCCACAGCTGCGGGGCCCACAGGCAAGCCAGGGAAGAGGTGGGGGTTTTAACCCCCGCCCCTTCCCTCCCAGCGCCGGCTTCCCGAGGGGGGGGGCAGGCAAGCTCTGCCGCCACCTCCTGTGCCCTGCTGGGGCACTCTTCATTGGCGGTGGTGGGGAGGCGGCGGGGGGGCTTTTCATGGGGGTGGGGTGGGGTGCAGTTTGGTGCCCCTGTGGCTGGTGCACTCTAGGCGAGTGCCTAGCTCACCTAGCAGGTGAGCCGGCCCTGTGCAGCCTTGATATGCTTTGGAGGTGGGTCACCTGGTTGAAGTGTTCAAGCTGAAGTGCTTTATTTGTTCATCAGTCAAGATTTGCAGGATGAAAATTTAATTTACTTCGAATCAATCTAGAAGTGGCAGATTCCACTGTGCTGTTTTTCTGTCTCTTTCCCATGGAAGGGGAAGAAGTCTGTCACTTTAGGTGTGAAAATGTGTAAGATCATGTTGAGAAAGACAGACCAGGTAAATAGGAAAGGTCCTATCCTGTACTAACTGGAAGGAGTTTGTGTGTATGACATCAAATGCAAACTTCATGCCAAATGTAAAGTTTTACATTTCAATAAAAAGCTGTTTGTATCATTGAAAGCTCTGTTATTGTGTTTTTCTTTTAAGACAAAAGATGTTAATGCATGAATTGTTTTTTCTAAACTAAAACCTCAGTATTCAGGTTAAATTGTCGTGTTGGCACTTCGCAATAAATAAGTGGGATTTGGATTGCAGTTTGGGCACTCGGTCTCTAAAAGATTCGCCAGCACTGCCCTAGCCAATCTACTTTGGATTCAGTAAATCTGCCTCTTTTCTCCACACAAGTGTTTCCAACAGGTGTTTGACAAGGCAAAACAACTCAAGATGTTGATGTAGCAGGGCTAGGAAACCACACTGATTGACATTTTGCTGGTTGCAATGGTTTTAAAAAGTACAGGAGGCCCCCCACACACACCTTTTAACTGAGGCTGCAATCTAAAGAACACTTTCCAGGGAGTAAACTTAGTTGAATAACATGGAACTTACCTCTGGGTAAAATATGCTTAGGCTTTCTCCCCGCCCCAATCGGCCCCGCCGCGTAGTGCGTCCCGAATGGGACTTAGCAGCCCTGCCGACTTCCAGGAGTGAGGAAAAGCGGATGAATTACCATGAAAAGAGATATGGCATCTAATCGTGAGTTGAAGATCTATTTTGAAGCGAAAATTAAAAACCCCCCGCAAGCGGATAAGCGTATGGGAGGAGGGAGGAGCTTCCACCCTCTTCAAAGAAGCGAATTTTTAAAGGAAACGCGAAGGGGGGTAACAAGAAAAAATGTTGGTGAAAGTACCGTTGGGGTTTTACAGAAGATTGCGGCTTTAGTTGCTTTCTGGGGGATGTTGCACGAACTTTGAAAAAGTAAATAAAAAACAAAATGTCGATGCTGGGGAAAATCCTGCTTAGAACGGAAGAGAAGAGAGGAGGGACTTCCGCTCCAGTCAACCCCCCCAGAATTAGCTGTCAATCAACAAGAGACTGAGATACTGCGCCACCTGCTGGAGTTAATCTAAAATATCAATGAAACGCTTTTAAAATGGAAATTGTTCTCATCAGACTATAAAAACAAATATTTGGAATTAACAAGGTTGATGGCAGAAAATGTATAGAAAATTAATTTGATGTTAAAGTTCCAAGCTATGGATGAAGAAGGGAAAGAAGATCTCAGATTTATTTTGACGAAAGTCTTGACACCTCTATCTGGCAGTGGAGCGAATAAATAAAAAGAAGAGGCGGACAAGGCTCTCAAAGCCTACTCCGCCTTTAAAAAAAAGGATATACTCTGCCAGTAGAAAGGGGTGTTGAGCTTAGCAAGTAATGGAGATCTAATTTCAACTCGAGTGTTAATGAAGCCAACGAGAAATGACTGCCAGAAACAACAAGAAAAAAGAAGCGAAAGAAGATGGATTAAAAAATTTCTGAAGAGACATGCCAGCACAGAGGAGGAAGCAGTACTCAAAATTTGGATTTTTGAAGAAGACGGCGGCCCGGGGGAAGGAAGTGACGGAACGGGAGGCATTAAAGTTCAAAGGAAAGGACTTAATGATAATTGGAGAGACTTAAAAAAGAATTTGTTCGTGTAACATCTGAAAAGATTTGATTTAACCCCAGTGGACTTTACTAACTTTACTAACAGAATTGATTTGGACTTTGTAAAGCTGAAAAGAAGATCTTTCAACCGTGATGGATGCCGACAACTGGAAGAAATAAAACTAACCTTTACTAACAGAAAAAACTCACTCCGCTCTTTTTTCTCTTCCCATCTGTCTACCTTACCCTTTTCTTATAAAAAATAAAATTCTCTCCTTTTTAGGAGAGTTATTTCAAAAAAAAAAAAAGGATTGTTCCTGTTTCTGTTTGCTTTTTTGAGAAAGAGAGAGAGTTACAAAACATAAACCGAGTAGTTACTGGGAAATACTCAGGCCCTTCTGTGACAGTTTGCTGTTTTGGCCCCCATTAGCTGTGCAGTTAAAGAATATGCACAATAATTCACTCTGGAAAACCCTTGGATGGGCCACTGGAAGGTGTGCTTCAGGTATGTCAAAAATAACAGGAGTTTTTCATCTATGTCTAGGAAACCATGATTGCAAGGGGTGGTGTCTGGAATATTACTAGACGGAGCAGCTTGTTTTTCTGAGTACTGAATACTATGAAACTAAAACCAACCTCTCCTCCTGAGGTGTTTAACCCTGAGGCCTCACTGTGCATAAAGCAATAGTGTGTTAATATACACCTTGGCAAATCATAGCATGAGGCAGGTGTGAGGCTTCCTAAATGCTGTTGAACTTGTGCTACAGGTAGGCTGTCTTCTAGCTCTAGCAGAAAACTGTTCTTTGTTTCACACCCAGTAGCCAACCCTGTTCTCCTTGGCTATTATTTAGAACAGGACTAATGCATTCTTCTTAGCTGCTTCTGTGTAAATCATGTTCTGAAGCAACAGCTGTTACCAAATCAGAAAGATTCTGCGCAAGTTCAGGATGGTATAGGCATATATAAATACAGTAGAAAATCTGGATAAAAGGAGTACTGTAACCTCCCCTCCCTTCCTCGCCTCCAAAATGGTAACCTCTCCTCCTCTTCCCCTGCGGTAAGCTCAAAAGCTATTGTTGTATTTTTGGTTCTCAAATGTTTGTTGGAATGAACACAAGATCTTTGATGCACAGCACTGTAGAGTTGGATGTCTGTGACTCCTCCTTGACTCTTCAGTCATTCCATAGATGGTTCCAGTAGAGGTCACATAGTGGCCAGAATGGTTTGATCTTCTTCATGGTCTCTGTGCATCACACCACTGGGATATAGTGCGCCTGTACCGATCCTGATCGGTAAATAGAAAGCTAAAAGGGATTTTTTGTGCCCTTCCCCAAGGCATGTACAGGGGGCTCCACCGCACATGCCTACAGGGAAGGGCACGAGGATCCTGCCAGTTTTCTCCAGCTTCTTTTCAAATTTCTTTCTTCAACTATTCTTTCCTATTTGGACGAACAACCAAAATCTTTTCTCCTGAGAGGGGTGCTTTCACAATGTACCAGTTTGGTGTAGTGGTTAAGTGCACAGACTCTAATCTGGGAGAACCAGGTTTGATTCCCCACCCCTCCACTTGCACATGGTTGGATGACCTTGGGCAAGCCATAGTTCTGATAAGAGCTGTTCTTGAAAAAGAACAGTTTCTGTCAAGAGCTCTCTCAGCCCAACCTACCTCACAGGCTGTCTGTTGTGGGGAGGGGAAGGGAAGGGAGTTTGTAAGCCGCTCTGAGACACCTTTGGGTAGTGAAGGGCGGGGTATAAATCCAATCTCCTCTTCTTCTACCAGGGCTCTGGCCCACTATCTACCCCCCACCCTCACCCCCTTAGCCTATGGCCAAACATTGGGGGTTCTTCAAGAGGTGTTTAAAGTTCGACAGCAAAATACCACCTCCAGACGGACACTCCCTGTGCTTACTTTGCCTTGGGGAGGGTCACTGTGTAGAGTCCTGTACTTATTGCTCTAAGTTCTCCCAGCAAACGAGAAAGAACTGAGCCGCAAGACTTAAAACTGCACTCCTCAAATCGGCACGCTCTCCTCCGATCGCGTCATCAATAGAAATGTCTGGCCATGCCTCAATATCAACCCCTGCATTGACATTGACAGCACCTCAATCACCAGTCCTGGCTCTTTCTGATGTCAACTGATGGGTGCTGAAATGCCTGGCCCCAGCCACTGATTTGGACAACCCTACCCCTGCTAAGAAACACAGGGAGGGTAAGGAGACCAAACCAGACAAGTGGAAGAATGCAGAGAAGCCTAAGAGTCCTCCTCTCAAGGTTCAACAGACACTTCATCAAGTGTTGGAGCCACCACCCGTTCCCCCATTGGAGCTACCTGACTGACCTATCCAAGGCCAATCCTTCATGAGAAGAGATTCGCCGCTGAGTCATCCTGTGCATTTCTCGGATTCGGACCACAATATGGATCTAACGCAAAGATCCCTCTCCTCCAGCACCAAGAGCATCCACTTTGATCATAGAGGCTGAAATGCAGCATCCTTTCATCCTACATCGCCGCACACACAGTACTGCCTCAACTATTGGGATCAGTCTCCAGGATTCCAACCCCCACTGCCGCCAATGCACTGGAACCAGAGACAGATGCATTACCTTTACAAAGCCTACCCTTTCTCCACCACCATCCCCTGGCTCTTGGGCCATGCAACACACGACTGGGACTGTCAATCCACGTCTTCACACCTCTCTCAATACCAAGATCCCACTCGTCGACCCTATGTCTGCCTACTGCTACCATCCTGTAGGAGGAGGTACAAACACTCCTGAACAAACAAGCCATAGAACAGGTACCTCCCACCAGCCGACACTTTGGCTTCTATTCCCACTATTTTACGGTCTCAAAGAAGGATGGAAGCCTCTGTCCCATCACGGTTCTCAGGGCACCAAACAAATTTATTACCTACAAAAAGTTTTGAATGGCATCACTCCCAAACATCCTTCTCCTCCTATGGAAAGGAGTCTGGATGGTAACACTAGACCTGCAGGATGCGTACTTCCACCTGACCATACATCATGATCACAGATGTTTCCTTCGGTTTGCTATAGGGGATGAACACTACCAGTACAAAGCTCGTCCTTTCGGCGATAGCCCCACATGTGTTCACAAGGGCTATGGTAGTCATTGCAGCACATCTCCGCCTACAGGGAGTAACAGTGTTCCTGTACATAGACAACTGGTTGTTGGTAGCAGACTCCAGAATCATGCTCTTCAAACATATAGAGGTAACTCTGAAGCTCTTAGGCAAACTGGGACTTCAGGTGAACCAACAGAAATCCCAGCTGTCCACGTCTACCTCAGTACAGTTCATTGGGGCAATACTGAACTCTCAGGCCTCAGGGCCTTCCTACCCCAAAGGGCAGAAAACATAACTCTGATCCAACAGATCAGAGCACAGAAGGATGTGTCAGCCTTTCAGATCCAACAACTGCTGGGCATGATTGCAGCTACGACTTCAGTTATAGTCTTTGGCAAGCTCCATATGTGTTGCTTTCAGCTGTGGTTCCTGCAACACTTCAAACCTCATTGACACCACCAATTGCATCATTTCCACCTCCCTCAGTTCTAGCTTCCCTGGAATGGTGGGAAGATCCAAGGCACCTCCTAGCGGGAGCACCTTTCCACCCACATATGTCTTCCCTGATGATGACAACAGGAGCCTCGCTGTGGGGATGGGGAGGTCATGTCAACAGTGTGGGGGGGGCATGTTGGGAAACACACCTCTCTCACCAGCACATCAACTACTTAGACTCCTGGCAATGAAATCTGCCCTACAATCTCTCTGTCACCTGTTAGTGCATCATGTGGTCTCAGTCCTAACAGACAACACAACTGCCCTATGCTACATAAACCAGCAAGGTGGCACGGTCTCAAGATGCTTTTGTAATCTCGCACTGGATATCTGGGAAGAGTGGCAATCCCTGGACATCTTCTTGATAGCCTCCCAGGGATTCAGAACGTCACCGCTGACTTCCTGAGCAGAGGGGAAGCTTCCCTCCACGAACGGGAAATGAACTGGAATTACCTACAACCAGTCTTCAATGCTTGGAGCCATTCAACAATAGATGCCTTCACAACCAGACACAACATGAAATGCCCCAAGTTCTCACTGGGAGACGGGTTTCTGCCAACATCTCTTCCTCTTCCCTCCCATCCCTCTAATCACCAGAGTAGTGAACAAGATCATGAGGGAGAACCTGAGGTGCATCTTGATTACACCATGGTGGCCTCACCAGCCCTGGTTTCTGACTCTCCTACACCTCTCCAAGCATTTGTTCCACCATTTCCCAATGGCAGCAGATCTCCTGCTATCCCAGAGGGGCCTGGTGCTACACCACAATATCCCCCATCTGAAGCTAATAGCGTGAAGGATCCTCTGACAGACCTGCAACAGAGAATAGGTCATGTCATACTGAATTGCCAAAAGCCCTCCACCCATAAATCCTATGGTTACAAATGGAAGAAATTTTTGATGTACCTCACCTCCGTCAAGCTGTGTTCACCCCTCTCAGATCTCAAGGCCATATTCAGCTTCTTACTTTCTTTGGTGGACTCAGGACTCAGCCACTCCTCTCTTCGAGTGTACCTGGCAGTCATCTCTGCCCATCATCCTCTTATAAATGGACATTCAGTGTTCACATATCCCCTGACAAAAAAAAATTCTCAAGGGGCTTCTTCGTCTTTATCCACCAATACATCATCCCACCCCAGCATGGGATCTCCCACTAATCCTCACTGGATTTTCTGGCAGGCCATTTGAACCCATGGCCATTTGTAGCCTGCAAATTCTATCTTGGAAGACTGCATTTCTGGTCACCCTTCCACAAAAAGGGTAGGGGAGCTGATGGCTTTACACTGCGACCCTTCTTACCTGATTTTTCACCATGAAGGTGTTTCCTTTGCTCCGGAAGTTACCTCCTTCCTCCCCAAGGTCATCTCAGAGTTCCACCTACAAGAAGAGAAGAAGATGAGAAGAGATTGGATTTATACCCCGCCTTTCACTTGGAGTCTCAGAGCAGCTTACAAACTCCTTTCCCTTCCCCTCTCCACAACAGACACCATGTGAGGTAGGTGGGGCTGAGAGAACTCTAACACAACCTGCTCTTTCAGGAACAGCTGTACCAGAGCTTGTGACTGACCCAAGGCCACATCAGCAGGTCCAAGTGGAGGAGTGGAGAATCAAACCCAGTTCTCCCAGATTAGAGTCCACACACTTAACCACTACACCATACTGGCTTTATGGCAGACATTGCTCTCCCAGCATTTTTCCCATCTCCTTGGGATGACTCGGAACACCGTCTTCACTCTCTAGATGTCAAGAGAGCTTTATTGTTCTAGCTGTATAGGACTCAGGACTTCTGTAAGACACTGACTTTGTTTGTATCCTATGCTTCACCTAAAAAAGGACTTCGCCTCTCGTCACAGAGGCTGTCCAGGTGGATAGTGGAAACAATTAAACCATTACATGTTTGCCAAAAGGCCGCTTCCAGAACCTGTGCATGCTCAGTCTACATGAGCTCTGGCCACGCCTACTGCCTTTCTCAAGGGCATGTCTTTGCATGATAGCTGCAATGCAGCCATGTGGGCTACTTCCCACACCTTTGTAAAGCACTACACCCTCGACATCCACATCCATCAGCAATCCATGGTGGGTTGTTCAGTGCTGCAGGCAGCGTGTGTCTAAGTCCCTTCCAGCACCCTCCTCCAGGTATGCCTGAACTTGCTATTCTCCCAGCAGTGTGATGCACAGAGACCATGAAGATGATAGACAGATTGCTTACCTGTAACTTGTGATTTTCGCATGATCATCTGTGCATTCACACCACCTGCGCTCCTTCCCCTCTGCTGCTGGTCCTCTCTCCTTTTTTGAGGCTTCTTGCAGCAGTCAGAAGAAACTGGCAGGATCCTCATGCCCTCCCCTGTAGGCATGTGTGGTGGAGCCTCCTGCACATCCCTTGGGGAAAGGGCACGAAAAATGCCATTTAGCTTTCTATTTACTGATTGGGATTGGTGCAGGTGCACTATATCCCAGCAATGTGAATGCACAGATGACCACTCAAATATCACCAGTTACAGGTAAGCAACCTGTCTTTCCCTTAGGGTGGTGTTAGTTTAATTGGAAAATGCCCATCATGAGATCCATCTGCAGCTGGTGACATATGTGGGCAACCCTCATTGTAATGATGGGAAGCACCAGCCCAGAGGGCACCAGAAGGGGGGAGTTAAAATGGAAGTGCTTATTCTACTTGAAAGTCAAAGGCATTTCAAATACAGGTAATGCAAAAACTTAAAAGCTAAGAACACTATCCATCATACCTTTATTATGATCAACCCAATTACATATAACAGTATGCAAGTTTTTGGGTTCCCCAGAGCTCTATATCAGACCAGGTGTTATAAAAATCATGGAGTTAAGACAACCTCCTCATGCCAGCATCTGGTAAGTTTGCTGATAAGTAAAGAAGAATCAGGTTTCAGCTTTCTGCAGGCCAGGGGCCATAAAGGGAACAGGTAATGAAACTATTAAACTTTATGGCAATAATTTCCCCCAAATAAAAACTTGCCAGAACGGACACTTGCTGAGAAATATAGGGCCTGATTCACAACTCTTGGGCTCATATTGGCTGACCCAGCTGAGCTCTGAGAAGGAGCAAGGTGTAAGAGCTGCTAGAGAGGTGAGTGTTTTTTTATTTATTTACTTTCAGCTGAGGTGCTTTGAATGAGAAGGTACTGTGTGGGGGACTGTATTTGGGAGTGTGTGGGTGAGTTGTAGCAGACTCCTGGCTGCTGGAGTTAGGGTATGAAAGGGTCATTGTTTGCCTGTAATTAAGTGCCTGGGTGAATTTAAATAGCAGACTCCTGGCTGCTGGAGTTAGGGTGTGAAAGGGTCATTTTTTTTATATATAAATTTATTTATCATAATTTCCACCAACTATTACATCTTGTATACACATCTTGTACATATATTTGAGTCTACTGTTTCCAAACCTTCCTTATCCATTTATACAAACACGCCCATCGTTCCATGAAAGTATTTTCATCCTTCTCCTGAAGCATCAAACTCAACTTATCCATTTCTGCTATCTCAAGTAGTCTAATTGCTATCTCCTCTTTTGTGGGTAAACCATCTTGTTTCCAATGTCTAGCTAACAAGATTCTAGCAGTTGTAATAATATAGATTAGCATATATTTGTCCTTTTGATTATAGCCATCCGGAAGCATATTCAATAGAAATATTTCTGGAGAGAGGATAAGGCTAATGTTGGTAATTTCTAGTATTATCTTTTGGATCATTTTCCAGTAGGCGTGAACCTTTTCACACTGCCACCACACATGGAAAAAGGTACCCACATTTGTTTTGCACTTCCAGCAGTTCCTGGAGAGTGAAAGAGAGCATTTAGCTAATCGGTCCGGGAACCAATAGCAACGATGGAACACTTTATAAATATTTTCCTTATAGCTTGAAGCTCTCATGTATTTTAAAGATTTCCACGTAGTTGCCCATTTTCCCATATCTACACTCTGACCCAAATCCTGCATCCATGATACCATTGTAGGGGTAACCTCTTCATCACTCATATAATCTTTTTTTTTAAAAAAAACGGAATACTTTAAAGTGCAAAAAGGGACGAGACAAGGCTGCCCCTTATCTCCACTATTGTTTATTTGGATATTGGAAGTATTATTGGGGAAAATAAGAGAGGACAAGAATATTAAAGGATTGACAACGAGAGGCTTTACATATAAATATAGAGCTTTTGCGGACGATGTAATGTTTATGATTCAAGACCCAATAGAGAATATACCACGACTGATGCAAAAAATTAAAGATTTCGGAGATTTGGCTGGTTTTTATGTTAATAAAAGCAAAACAAAGATGATGTGTAAAAATATGACGAAACAGAAGCAAATGGAACTTCAGGAGAAAATCCAGTGTGAAGTGGTCACAAAGACAAAGTATTTAGGGATTGAATTGACTATGAAAAATATAGACTTATTCAAAAATAATTATGAAAAAATTTGGTATAAGATTCAACAAGACATGAAAAAATGGGACACCTTGAATTTATCACTAATGGGAAGGATTGCAACAGTTAAAATGAATATTTTGCCTCGGTTAATGTTTTTATTTCAGACTATCCCAATAGTACGTCAAAGTAAGATATTGGATGGATGGCAGAAAGAAATATCAAAATTTGTGTGGGCAGGAAGGAAACCAAGAATTAAAATGAAAATTTTATGTGACGCTAAGGAAAGAGGAGGACTTCAACTACCAAATCTTAGACTTTATTACGATGCTGTCTGTTTAACGTGGATAGAACAATGGATCAATCTTGAAAATATGAAGCTGTTGGTGTTAGAAGGTCATGATAACAAGTTTGGATGGCATGCGTATTTGTGGTATGAAAAATCAAAAATGGACAAATTTTTTAAACACCACTTTATTACGCGATCACTGTTCGAGACCTGGATGAGATACAAAAAATTCTTTTATGAAGAACGACCACTTTGGATAGTACCGGCAGAAGTGATTAAACCATACTCGAGATATGAAGGATTAGATTGGTTACCTTATAGAAATCTTTTAAAATCTGAAGGGAAAAATTTTGTCATGAGAGATAGAGATGATGTGGAATTTGATTATGATTGGTTGAATTATAGACAGATTTATGATTTGTTTAAAACTGATAAGAGAAAATATGGCTTTAGGGCAAAGAATAATGAAATTGAAACTATATGGGTGGAAAAGGGAAAAAAATGATTTCAAAAATTTATAAGGTTTTACTGAAGTGGTATACAGAGGATGAAATTGTAAAAGAACAAATGATAAAATGGGCTGTAAATGTAAATAGTGAAATAACTATGACATCATGGGAATGTTTGTGGAAAAAGTCAATGAAAATTTCAACTTGTGTTAATGTGAAAGAGAATTGTTATAAAATGATGTATAGATGGTATATGACTCCAAAGAAAATTGCTAATATAAATGAGAGTATCTCTAGCAAATGTTGGAAATGTAGAAAGAAAGAAGGCTCATTTTACCATATGTGGTGGACTTGTGATAAAGCCATGAGCTACTGGTCAGAGATTCATAATGAAATACAGAAAATTCTGAAATGTACTTTTAAGAAGGATCCACAAATTTTGTTGTTAGGTCTTAAACTGGAAGAGTTAAATGTAACCAAGAGAACATTGTTATGGTACTTGGTTACAACAGCTAGAATGACTTATGCACAATTCTGGAAACAAGAAAAGATACCTGAAACATGGGAATGGATTAAGAAGATGCTTTTTATGGCAGAAATGGACAAATTGACAAGAAAGCTTAATAATGAAGAAGATGAAGCATTTTTTGCAGAATAGAAAGATTTCAAAGACTATCTTGAGAAAAACTGGGATGTTAAAAACAGATTGATTTGCTTTGACAGTTACTAAAGAGAAAATAAGAAAAAGAATGATAAGATTGTTAAAATGTTACCATAATTTGATAACGAAAGTGATATATTTTGTCAATGGTAATTAGATAATAGAGTTTATAAGGGGGTAAGAGCATTGCGGGAAGCCTTGTATTGGGGGGAGGGGAGAAAATAAAAGGATATGGGATATTTACAAGATGTAATTTTAAATATGTGAAACATATCCATTAATAAATAGTTTTTTTAAAAAAATCACTCATATAATCTTCTAGCAAGAACTTATAGAACTTTTGTATCATTTTATCGTTTGAAGAAAGCCATATCCTGTCTAGTTGTGTTTTAGATTCTTGGAACCCTACACTAACGTCTTTAGTGTATCTTGACTGATGTTGCAAAGTTTCCCACCAGTCTAGTTTGATCCTGTAGAGTAGTTGTAGATTCTCCTCTGATTTTAATTTATTTTCATCTAACAATGTCTCATAGCTTTCTCTATCGCATGCGTTGATGAGGGAAGGTTTTACAAAAGCTTCCAGGGGGGACACCCACTTAGGTATCTTGCTATAATATTTCGTTCCAGATTTTAACCAAGGCTCCCCTTATAATATGATGTTTAAAATTAGTATGAATCTTATCCTTCCCATACCATACATACGCATGCCAACCCATTCTAAGATCATATCCTTCCAAGTTTAGAGTTCTAGTGTTCTCTAATCTAATCCACTCTGTTATCCAATTTAAAGCTGATGCTTGATAATACAACTTCCAGTTAGGCAACCCGCATCCCCCTTTTTCTTTTTTATTCTGAAGCGTCTTCCCTTTTATCCTAGCCCGTTTTGGGTACCATATAAACCTATTAACAATTTTCTCCAACTCTGTACAGAACTTATAGTTCTCTAAAATGGGGATATTTTGTGCTAGGAAAAGGAATTTTGGCAGAATACTCATTTTAATAGTCGCTATTCTACCCAGCAGAGACAGCTGAATATCTTTCCATCTTGCTAGATCTTTATCAATTTCCCTAAGGAGTTTATAATAATTATCTTCTATCAATGAACTATTCCGATAAGAGATTATTATACCCAGGTATTTGACTTTCTTAACTATCTCTACTTCAGTTCGTTTTTGTATTTCTTGTATCGTTCGTGGTAAACAGTTTTTTGTAATTATCTTAGTTTTTTTTCAAGCTCATTTTAAGCCCCGCTATTTGACCAAATTCTTGAATTATTCCTAATAGCTGTGTTAATGATCCTACTGGGTTTTCTAATATAAAGACAATATCATCTGCAAAGGCCAACAATTTAAATTCATGCCCCTTTACCCTAAGCCCATGTATGTGTGTCGACTCTCTAACTGTGTCGTTTAATGTCTCAAGGGCAAAAATAAATAGTCAAGGAGATAAAGGGCAGCCCTGTCTAGTGCCCTTCTGGATCTCAATATTTGCTGTCATCTCACCATTAAAGATTATATTAGCGTATTGCTTCTTATAGATTACCCTAACCATTGTTAGAAAGTAAGCTCCACAGCCCCATATTTCTAGCTTTTGAAGTATAAATTCCCATGAAATGTTGTCGAAAGCCTTTTCGGCATCAAGAAACAATAATGCCATTTGTTTCTCTGGATGGCATTCATAATACTCTAAGACATTCATGATAGTCCTCGTATTGTCTTTAATTTGCCTCCTACCTAAAAAAACCCGCTTGGTCTTGGTGGATTAACTGAGCTAATACTTTTTTTAGCCTAGCCGCCAAAATATTTGCATAGATCTTGTAGTCTGCGTTCAACAACGAAATCGGTCTGTAGTTTTTAATCTCTTTATCATCAGTGTCGGGCTTGTGTATCAAAGAAATAGCTGCTTGGCACCAGGAGCTAGGAATCACCCCAGATAGTCCTATACCTTGAAGGAGTTGTTTAAATGGCATACTAATCTGCTCTTCAAAGACTTGATAGAATTCAATAGGAATACCATCTGGTCTGGGTGCTTTTTTCCTTTTTTGGTTCTTAATTGCTTCAACAATTTCGCAATATGTAATTCTTTCGTTTAGTATTTTTTTGTATTTTTCTTCAAGCTTCATCTGGGTTTTATTTTTCAAGAATTCAAAAGTGTGATCCCTCTCCTGAGGGGCTTGCTTGTATAAGGCTCTATAAAATTTTTCAATAATATCTTTTATATCCTGGCCGCCAAATTTAATTTCTCCCTGATCATTTTTCAGAGCTGATATTACCCGTTTTTCTCTTTCTTTTCTGAGCCTATAGGCCAACCATCGGCTTGGCTTGTTCACATTTTCGAAATAATGTAGTTTAGCATATTCTATATTCTTTGCTACTTCGTAGGTTAGAATCAGATTCATTTCATTCTGTAGCATCCTAAGTCTATCCCTCACTTCTTTAGATTCTGCCTTCTTAAGCTTTAGATTCTGCCTCTTCTTCCTTTTGAATTGATATTCCTAATCTTACATAAGTGTCTTTCCTTTTCTTCCTTCTCCAAGCCTCCTGATTAATACACCATCCTCTTATATAAGCTTTGAAGGCATCCCAAACTGTCCCAATGGATATTTCCGGTTGCAGATTGCTCTTGAAAAAATCTAGGATTTCCCTCTTAGTGCTCTTCCTAAATTCACGGTTTCTTAGCAGACCTAGATTCATTTTCCAACGGGATTTTCTCTTAGTTTCCTTAAAAGACACTAAAACCGGGCTATGATCGGCAAATGTTTTAGGCAATATCTCTGCTTCTATTGTCTCCCTAGCCCAATTGTCTGAAAGCCATACCATATCTATTCTAGACCAGTAATTGTGCCTAGCCGAGTAGTATGTGTAGTCTTTTGTCTCTATGTTCCTGGCTCTCCAAATATCAATTAAATTATATTCCTCAGCTATATCTAGAAAAGCTTTAGGTAGTGTCTGACCCATTTTCTTCTTCTTTAAAAAAGGTTTCCTGTCTATTTCTGGGTTGAAGACCGCGTTAAAGTTCCCCAGAATGCATATATTATCAAACTGCTGGCTGTTGACCACCTCACATAAAGTTTTGTAAAAAGGTTCCTGGTTTTGGTTTGGGGCATATATATTTATTATCAGGTTCTGTTTCTCCTGTCTCTTGATTTTAATTGCCACAATTCTCCCATCGTCAAAACCAATTACGAGTTCTGGGGATAAATGTTCTTTTGCATAAATTGTTACCCCACATTTCTTTTTGTCGTTCAACACCACAAATTCATTCCCTAATTTTCTACATTTCAAATATTTACTGTCCTCTTTTATATGAGTTTCTTGGAGACAGATCACATCTAGTTTAAGCTTTACTAGTTGATGAAAAAACTTTCTCCTTTTCTGAGGGCTATTTAAACCGTTCACATTTAACGAGGCAATTTTGAACTTATTCATAATTGTCATTTTATTTTTTAAAATCCAACTCTTTATTCTTATATTGAAATCTTGTTAAAACTTGTAAAGGGTTTGTTATTGGCACTTTTCTCCCCTTTTTACCTGTCTTGGGTATCTTTTCTTCTTGCTCCTGTTCTGGTCTATCTTCCTCTATTTCAACATCTAGCCCTTCTTCTTCCTCTTCGTTTGTCTCTTCCTTTTGCCACCCTAGCTCTTCACCGTATTGTTCTAGAAAGTTTTCCATTTTGAAAATAGAGTCTATCTTTTGCCTTCTACTCACATAATTAAACAATAAACCCTCCGGGAGTAACCACCTGTAAGAAATACCATTCTTTCTCAAAAGGCTAGTCAAGATACCATAGCTCTGTCTTTTTTCCCTGACACGCCAAGGCGTTTCCTTCAAAAAAATTATCTCTGCGTCCTGGATTGTAACTTTCTTCTCATTGGTGGCTTTGATTATTTTGTCTTTCATTCTTCTTCTATAGAATTTTATGTGAACTTCCCTTGGTTTTTTGTTCCTTCTCGCGTAAGAAGAGTTCCTCCTGTATACGGCTTCTATTTCGTTAGCAACTTCCTCTTGGGTGCCTATGTCCAGCTGTTCTGCCAGAGTTCCAACCAATACATCTTTTAGATCTTTTTCTAAGTTTTCTGGAATATTCTGGCATCTTAGAATTAGTGCTGCCTTATCCATTTCCAAATGTATAAGGGACTCTTCTATCTTGCCATTTTTTAATTTCAGTTCTTGCACCTCATATTCCAAATCGTTCACTTTTTTTTCTGTCTTATAATTTTTGTGAACAATTTTTTGGATTTCCTGTCTGTTTTCGGTTATCTGTTTCTTAATTTCTTCTGTCTCACTTTTAATTTGATCAGTCAATGCATCTATCTTGTCACGTATCGGATCTATCTCTTTTTTCATTGCTAGGGCCACCGATTCTTGGATCATGGCTTTCAGTTCTTTAATAGCTAACTGCATAATACTCATGGTGTTAAGTTTCAATTGTATTTGCCCACCTGGTTGACCGGGGGATGGTACAGAGGCCTTTCTACCACTGCTGCCACCTGCCCCACTAGCCATATAGTATCAGTTTCCTTACTGCACTTTTAACTTTGCTACGCCTAGCTCAGTGTTTTTCAACCTTTTTGTGCAAAGGCACACTTTTTTCATGAAAAAAATCACGAGGCACACCACCATTAGAAAATGTTTAAAAAAATTAACTCTGTGCCTATATTGACTATATATAAAGTAATTCTCTTGAATAGGAATCAAATAAACACAAAGAAATTATTTTATAATTACTTTATTATGAAATAATAATACTTTATTTTATAATTGTTCATATGTTACGGATGAAATTGGAATTTTTCCCACGGCACACCAGACAATATCTCACGGCACACTAGTGTGCCACGGCACAGTGGTTGAAAAACACTGGCCTAGCTAATCCTTTTTATTATTATTATTACTATTACTATTACTATTATATATTTATTATTATTATTATTATTATTATTATTATTATTATTATTATTATATATTATTATTATTAGTCTTAGCTGTCCACTCTATCGTTGGTAATTTTCAGTTCTTATAATATAAACCAACCCATATAAACCAACAAAGTAGCTTTACATAGACACCACAACACAAAACAAACAAGTATATAGACGGGTATACAAACAAGCAAAGAGACTCTAAAATTGGCAGTGCAGCAAACCAATCAGGATTAAATAACAATATGGCTTAGTAACAGTATATTAGTCCGCTGCAAATCCACTCTATGCAAATCCAATAATAAGCTTTTTATACTCCAACTGGATACTCAGTTACTTCGTCTCTTTCCCCATCTGTCTCTTCTTTCTTCTTGTTCCTTAAAGAGCTACTTGCCTCTCTGGAATTCCATCCTCCTTTGCAGTCCTCTCCTGGTGGATTTGCTACTTCGTTGATCAGTTCTTACACCCCACCACTTCTAGCTCCTAAAAAGAGCTCTACCGCCACCTCTAAGGCTTTTCCTTTGCTGGTGTCTTCCCACGATGCGCTTCTATGCCGTCATAAGCCTCCTCCCTCGTCTTCACGTCACCTTCCCGTCACGCCTCCTTCCAGTTGCTTTGACCTTCCTGACCATCTCAACTCGGCGCCTTCCGCTTGCTTGCTTGCTTACCTCCCGTCTCACTGAAGTGCAGTGTCATCAAAGTAGATCTCAGCTTTTCTTAAAGACACACAACCTTATTCAGCGGAAGGCAGCCAATATGGGGGGGGGAACCAAACAAACCATGTTTAATTGCAATACCGACTATAAAAGGTAACCTCAATCTCTTTATTATTTCTCACTCGAGTGCCCTTTCTGCCTCCTCCCACGAGCTTTAATTTCTATTCAGTAGCCGCCTGCAGGAAGCTTTTTCTCTAACCTCCATTTCCAACCTTGCGAGAGAAACTTTACTCCCGACCTCTTCACATACACACCCAATATCAAATAGAGAAGCAGATAATAAATTAAATTTTCACTTAGCTTAGGTAAGGTTTTTCTGGTGCTGAAAAGATTTAGACTCCTTTCGGTTTCCAGCCCCTCTAGCGCTCGGTGTCTTCAGCGTCAAGCCTCCGACAGCTACCCGCTTCGGGGCTGCTGGACATTTCAGGGGATCGGCAAGGAACCCCTGAAGACAACAGCTGATCCCCCTGCTAGACTTTCTCTTCGGGAGAGTTTTCCCAGGCGTTATTGTTGCCAAAGTAGCTGTAGGATAGGCTGTCCTCTTCACGTACAGCCCATCTTCGTGAAGGCAGGCGCCATCTTTTCTCTCTTGCTCTCTGAAAGGGTCATTGTTTGCCTGTAATTAAGTGCCTGGGTGAATCTGAATAGCTGCTGGCCATACCCTCTCCTGGGGGATGCTTCTATTTAAGGCAGGAAGCTTGCAAGAGGCACAAGCCGAAGGGTGTGGCTCTTTGCCTGTGACTCTTTGCCTAAGGGCTCTGAAAGACATCCAGGAAGAGCCAGAAAGCCAGGGACCTAGGTTCCTTGGGTTCCCAGTAAGGTAAGTAGACTTCTATAACAGTCACCATATAAATACAAAGGGTTTTTAAAGGGGGGTTATATACAAGTATTTGTTTAAAAACAATTATGAAGCCAGAATGCCAGCAGGGGGTTGGGGGCTATCCAGTGTTTTGCATGGAGTGTCACATGTATGACTATCTGCCCACTGGGCAGAAGTCTTGGGTGTGTGCTCAGTGCAAGGAACTCCTGGTTCTCAGGGAGCGAGTTTGCTCCCTTGAGGCCAAGGTGGCTGACCTGGAGAAGCAGAGACAGTCAGTTAGCTGCACAGAGAAGACTCTCGGGGACTTATTAGATATGTCCCACTCTGGATCTGGCAGCCCAGGTGCTGCCAGGGAGCATGAGGGTCAAGGGGAAACGGGGCACCATGCTGAGGATAAGGGGAATGTGCCCTCAGAAGGAAACTCTTCTTCAGCTGGTGAACGGATATCCTTTCGTACCAAGGAACCGTCCCTGGGATGGGTGGGAGGGGGGCTCTAGGTAGTTGGTGATTCGATCCTTAGGCAGGTAGACAGCTGGGTGGTGAACCTGCATACTGGTGAATTGCCTGCCTGGTGCGAAGGTAGTGGACATTACGCGTGTTTTAGATAGGCTGGTAGATAGTGCTGGGGAGGAGCCAGTGGTCGTGGTGCACGTTGGCACCAACGATGTGGGGAAATGCAGTTGTGAGGTCCTGGAGGAGAAATTTAGGCTGCTGGGCAGGAAACTCAAGGCCAGGACCTCCAAGGTAGCCTTCTCAGAAGTGCTACCTCTTCCACGCGCAGGGCCAGAGAGACAGGCAGAGAGTCTCAATGCGTGGATGAGACGATGGTGTAGGGGGGAAGGGTTCAAGTTTGTTAGGCACTGGGATGCTTTTTGGGACAAGAGGGAGCTGTACAAAAGGGATGGTCTCCACTTGTCCCAAGAAGGAACCAGGCTGCTGACGCTCAAAATCAAAAAGGTGGCAGTTTTAAACTGAATAATGGGTGAAAGCCGACAGGAGTTGAAAAGTCTCTGGTTCGGGATGACTCATCTCAAAGAGATGAAGGGGTAGCTATTACTTTTGTATAAGGAAATGGATTAAAATTGTCCATTGAGATTGTGGCTAATGATAGGATCTGCCTGGCAAGGTCTCGAGGCAGCAAGAGGAAGGTTGTGGGCTTAACAAGCGTGGGAAACTATAAGTGTTTATACACAAATGCTAGAAGTCTCCGAGGTAAAATCGGGGAGTTGGAATGCTTGGTGTTGGGGGGTGGAAATAGACATTGTGGGTATTTCAGAAACTTGGTGGGATGAGGAAAATCAGTGGGATACGGTGATTCCTGGTTATAAAGTATATCAGAAGGATAGGGGGGGAAGGGTTGGAGGTGGGGTAGCTCTGTATGTCAGAGAGGGTATACAGTCCAGTAAGATTGAGAGGGTAAGAGAATTGGATTTGCTTCTGGAAATGCTATGGGTTGAAATAGTGGTCCAAAAGGAGGCTTAACAGTGGGAGTTGGTTATCGCCCACCAGATCAAAAGATAGAGGAGGATTATAAAATGAGAAATGAATTAAAGATAGCGGCTAGACGAAATAACTGGGTCGTAATAGGCGACTTTAACTACCTACACATTGATTGGGTCAATATGAGTTTTAGTCGGGAAAAAGAGATTGATTTTTTAGACACTCTCAATGACTGTGCTATGGAACAGATGGTCACAGATCCTACCAGGGGAGAGGTGATCCTGGATTTGGTCCTAAGTAACACCCAAGACCTGGTGAGAGATGTAAAAGTGATTGCACCGCTTGGGAACAATGACCATAATGTCATTAAGTTTAACATTTGTACAGATAGGGAGTTGCCCAAAAAGACTGACACAACCACTTTTAACTTTAAAAGGGGTAACTTCTCTGGTATGAGGGGACATGTGAGGAAGAAATTGAAAGGAAGAGTGGAGAAGGTCAAAACCATTGGGGAAGCTTGGAGACTATTTAAAAATACAGTCCTAGAAGCTCAGAAAAAATATATACCGCAGGTTAGGAAAGGAACAAATAGGTATAGAAAAAAGCCTGCATGGTTAACAAATAAAGTAATGGAAGTTGTAAAAGGTAAGAAGGATTCCTTTAAGCAATGGAAAGCTAGTCTCAGTGAGGTTGATAAAAGGGAACACAGACTGTGGCAAATAAAATGCAAGGCTGTGATCAGGCAAGCAAAAAGGGAATATGAGGAGCATATCACAAAAAACATAAAGGCCAACAATAAAACTTTCTTCAAATACATTAGAAGTAGGAAGCCAGCCAGGGAGGCAGTGGGGCCCTTGGATGTAAAGATAAAGGTAAAGGTTCCCTTGCTCGAAAGCCAGTCGAATCCAACTCTAGGGTTGCGGTGCTCATCTCCGTTTCAAAGCCGAAGAGCCAGCGCTGTCCATAGACATTTCCGTGGTCATGTGGCCGGCATGACTAAACACCAAGGTGCACGGAACGCTGTTACCTTCCCACCGAAGTGGTACCTATTTATCTACTTGCAATTTCTTACTTTCGAACTGCTAGGTTGGCAGGAGCTGGAACTAGAGACGGGCGCTCACTCCATCATGCAGCACCCGGGTCTTGAACTGCTGAACTACCAACCTTCCACAGCCTGCAGTTCAGCATCTTAACCACTTGAGCCACCGCAGCTCCGCCCTTGGATGACCAAGGGGTAAAAGGAGTAGTGAAGGATGATAGGGAAATGGCTGAGAAGCTGAATGCATTTTTTGCCTCTCTCTTCACTGTGGAAGAGGAAAAGTGCTTACCCACTCCAGAAGCACTGATTTCGGGAGGGGGTTTGAAAGACCTGAATCAGATTGCGGTGACAAGAGGGGAAGTCCTACGACTGATGGACAATTTAAAAACTAATAAATCACCAGGCCCGGATGGCATTCACCCGAGAGTTCTGAAAGAACTCAAATGTGAACTTGTGGATCTCCTGACAAAAATATGTAATCTTTCTTTAAAATCTGCCTCCATTCCTGAGGACTGGAAGGTAGCTAATGTCACTCCCATCTTTAAAAAGGGCTCCAGGGGAGATCCAGGAAATTACAGGCCAGTCAGTCTGACGTCAATACCGGGTAAGTTGGTGGAAACTGTTATTAAGGAAAGAATTAGTAGGCACATTGATTAACAAGAACTATTGAGGCAGACTCAGCATGGGTTCTGTAAGGGAAGATCTTGTCTCACTAACCTGTTAGTGTTGTTTGAGGGAGTGAACAAACATGTGGACAAGGGGGACCCAATAGATGTTGTTTACCTTGACTTCCAGAAAGCTTTTGATACAGTTCCTTATCAAAGGCTCCTAAGTAAGCTCAATAGTCATGGGATAAAAGGACAAGTCCTCTTGTGGATCAAAAACTGGCTTATAAATAGGAAACAGAGAGTGAGTATAAATGGGAAGATTTCTCAGTGGAGGGTGATAAGCAGTGGGGTACCACAGGAATCAGTACTTGGTCCGATGCTTTTTATCTTGTTTATTTATGATTTGGAATTGGGAGAAAGCAGTGAAGTGGCTAAATTTGCAGATGACACAAAGTTGTTCAGGGTGGTGAAGACCAAGGAGGATTGTGAGGCACTCCAAAGGGATCTGTCGAGGATGGGTGAGTGGGCGTCAACGTGGCAAATGGGGTTCAATGTGGCCAAGTGCAAAGTGATGCACATTGGAGCCAAAAATCCTAAACATAAATACATGTTAAGAACATAAGAACATAGTCACCAAGCTTCCCCAATTGTTTTGACCTTCTCCACTCTTTCTTTCAATTTCTTCCTCACATGTCCCCTCATACCAGAGAAGTTACCCCTTTTAAAGTTAAAAGTGGTTGCATCAGTCTTTTTGGGCAACTCCCTATCTGTACAAATGTTAAACTCAGTGACATTATGATCACCGTTCCCAAGTGGTGCAATCACTTTTACATCTCTCACCAGGTCTTGGGTGTTACTTAGGACCAAATCCAGGATCACCTCTCCCCTGGTAGGATCTGTGACCATCTGTTCCATAGCACAGTCATTGAGAGTGTCTAAAAAATCAATCTCTTTTTCCCGACTAGAACTCATATTGACCCAATCAATGTGTGGGTAGTTAAAGTCGCCTACAACGACACAGTTATTTCTTCTAGCCGCTATCTTTAATTCATTCATCATTTTATAATCCTCCTCTGTCTTTTGATCTGGTGGGCAAAAACAAACTCCCACTGTTAAGCTTCCTTTTGAACCCACTATTTCAACCCATAGCATTTCCAGAAGCGAATCCAGTTCTCTTACCCTCTCAATCTTACTGGACGGTATACCCTCTCTGACATACACAGCCACCCCACTTCCGACCCTTCCCCCCCTATCCTTCCGATATAATTTATAACCAGGGATCACCGTATCCCACTGATTTTCCTCATCCCACCAAGTTTCTGAAATACCCACAATGTCTATTTCCCCCCCCAACCCCAAGCATTCCAACTCCCCGATTTTACCTTGGAGACTTCTAGCATTTGTGTATAAACACTTATAGTTTCCCACGTTTGTTAAGCCCACAGCCTTCCTCTTGCTGCCTCGAGACGTTGCCAGACAGTTCCTATCATTAGCCACAGTCTCAGGGGCACATTCCCCTTATCCTCAGCATGGTGCCCCGTTTCCCATTGACCCTCATGCTCCCTGGCAGCAGCCGGGCTACCAGATCCAGAGTGGGACATACCTAACAAGTCCCCGAGAGTCTTCCCCGTGCACCTAACTGACTGTTTCTGCTTCTCCAGGTCAGCCACCTTGGCCTCAAGGGAGCAAACTCGCTCCCTGAGAACCAGGAGCTCCTTGCACCAAGCACACACCCAAGACTTCTGCCCAGTGGGCAGATAGTCATACATGTGACACTCCAAGCAAAACACTGGATAGCCCCCAACCCCCTGCTGGCATTCTGGCTTCATAATTGTTTTTAAACAAATACTTGTATATAACCCCCCTTTTAAAACCCTTTGTATTTATATGGTTCCTGTTGTAGGAGTCTACTTACGTTACTGGGAACCCAAGGAGCCAAGGTCCCTGTCTTTCTGGCTCTTCCTGGGCTTCTTACAGAGCCCCTAGGCAAAGAGCCACAGGCAAAGAGTCTCACCCTTTTGCTCTCACCCTTCGGCTCGTGCCAGAGGCTCGTGCCTCTTGCAAGCTTCCTGCCTTAAATAGAAGTGCCCCCCAGGAGAGGGTGTGCCCAGCAGCTACTCAAATTCACCCAGGGCACTTAATGACAGGCAAACAATGACCCTTTCACACCCCAACTCCAGCAGCCAGGAGTCTGCTATTCAGTTTCACCCAGGCACTTAATTACAGGCAAACAATGACCTTTCACACCCCAACTCCAGCAGCCAGGAGTCTGTTACAACTCACCCACACACTCCCAAATACAGTCCCCCACACAGTACCTTCTCAGCTAAAGCACCTCAGCTGAAAGTAAATAAATAAAAATACCACTCACCCTTCTGGCAGCTCAAAACACCTTGCTCCTTCTCAGAGCTCAGCTGGGTCGATGTTGATGGGGTCTGAACTGGCAGAGACTGACCATGAGAGAAATCTTGGAGTTGTAGTCGATAACTCGATGAAAATGTCTAGACAGTTTGTAACTGCAATAAAGAAGGCCAACGCTATGCTGGGGATTATTAGGAAGGGAATTGAAAACAAATCAACCAGTATCATAATGCCCTTATATAAATCATTGGTGTGACCTCATTTGGAATACTGTGTACAGTTCTGGTCACCACATCTCAAAAAGGATATTATAGCATTGGAAAAAGTGCAGAGAAGGGCAACTAGAATGATAAAAGGGTTGGGACACCTTCCCTATGAAGAAAGGTTAAAACACTTGGGGCTCTTCAGCTTGGAGAAACGACGGCTGAGGGGTGACATGATCGAGGTTTATAAGATTATGAATGGGATTGAGCAGGTTGAGAAAGAAGTACTTTTCTCCCTTTCTCACAATACAAGAACTTGTGGGCACTCCATGAAATTGCTGAGCAGTCGGGTTAAAAGGAAGTACTTCTTCACCCAAAGAGTGATTAACATATGGAATTCACTGCCACAGGAGATGGTGGCAGCTACAAGCATGGACAGTTTCAAGAGGGAATTAGATAAACATCTGGAGCAGAAGTCCATCAGTGGCTACTCAGTCTGGGGCAGGTGATGCACTCTATTCTTGGTGCTGGAGGGGGCAGCAGTGGGAGGGCTTCTAGTGTCCTGGCCCCACTGCTGGACCTCCTGATGGCACCTGGTATATTTTGGCCACTGTGTGACAGAGTGTTGGACTAGATGGGCCATTGGCCTGATTCAACATTGGCTTCTCTTATGTTCTTATTCTCTTGGGTGTATTGCACTGCTCCAGGTAAGCTCAAGTTTATACCTGGGTTCTAAGAGTTCCTGATGTCAGTAGGAGCCATTCTCCAGTGGGACTATTCCCTGAGTAGGAACTTTCGTAATGGGTCTGACCAACTGCAAACTGCCATTCAGGAATACAGATGGTCTAAGGCTTGCTAGGGCTCAAATGTCTAGGCTTATGGAGGAGATATGCTGTAATGCTATCCAAGAGAAAAACTGAAGATCATCTCACAGTTCTGTACTAACAATTGGAAACAACCTGCTGTTGCTGTACTTCTGGATCTCGGGAGCAGTGCTGGAACAGCATGGAATACTATTTGCTCAGAAGTATGGCCCATGGCATTACTCCCTGTGTTTTGGATTGCAAATCTAGATTCAGATTCAGCACTGGGCTGAAGTGTGGCCATCACTAATGACCAGATGGTCCTTTATAGTGATCTACCATCCTTGGATTCACACTTAAGTGCTAAGATGTTTTGGGAAGAGATGGAGGGAGGCAATAGTTGAAGGCTGAGTAAAGGCATCAATATTTTTAAGAGGACCTGACCTGGATAGCCCAGGAAAGCCCAATCTCATCAGGTCAGATCTCGGAAGCTAAGCAGGGTTGACTCTGGCAAGAACTTGGATGAGAAACCTCCTTGAAATACCAGAGTTGGGAGGTGGAGGCAGGCCTTATTCAGCCATCAAAATATCCTCCATACCTTCAGTAAGGGTCGGTCACCAGAAGTCACCATGACTTCCAGGTGCCATGCACACATACGTGCGCATAAAAATATCTTTCAGAGGGAAAATATGAGTTCACATTCCAGGATGGGGTTAAATGAGGCTTGCCTACTTGCCATTTACAGGTAAGAATATTTTCCAAGCCAAGTAAGCTTACCAAAAAATGGTGGTGGTTTTTCTAGCATACAGGGACCTATTTTCAAGGTTCAGTACTGATGGGTGTTCTCTTTGCTGGGAGGGGGGATAATTAACTAAATTAAGAAGATACATTAAGTAAGGATTGTAAAGCATTCTATATGCTCAGTGTCATACAAACTAATAAGAAGGAATTATTATCTTTGTTGCCTATTAAAACTGTGTTACGTTATTTCCTGGTCTTCTAGATGTACCAATGTGGTTGCCTAGTTCTATTGAAAGTGGCATCAGTTTAGCATACTGATTTATTCAACCAACACAACCACATTCTGATTGTATTAGGCTCTGCAGATGGCATGGATACACACCTCTGATAAACACAAATACAGCCTTTCCAGGATAGTCACCATTTTTACAACTTTATACAGGGTGCAATGTAATGTTTCCTCATGGTTACAAGGTTTTTAAATAAAGCTATTGAATAAAGAGGCATGTGTATTACTTTATTTGCCTTTTTTTTCTTAATCAGGACACCTGCTCCCTTTTTTGTGCTCAAGCCAGAGGCAGGCCCATCTCCATGTCAATTAAAGATTTAGTGCTACAGTACTGCACTGAACTGGTTATCTTCTCTCTACCCCCACCCCTCTGCAATAGAATTAGAATCAGAACTGCTGATTTCTATTGGCTTGTAAATTAGAAAGCAAGTTTCCAAGAAGCTGCTAGAGGATAGTGTTTATTGAAAAGCAGGCTTTCTGTTCTATTTGAAGTCTGTTGTTTTCCACCCCTCAGGACAGACCCTCTGGATTTCTTGAGGACAAACATGGTCACAAAACATTGGGAACTGTAGAACTGGAAAGCCACAGACATTCCACCCATAGAGACATGGAGATGCTAGACCTTACAGCCAAAGAAAAGTAACCTTCAATCAGAGTGAAATGTGGATATATTAGTGGGCTGCTTGCCGGATGGAGGGGGTGTATTATAACAGTGCAATCCTAAACACAGTTATACCTTTCTAAGTCACTGAAGTCAGCAGTATACATAGCCCTATGATGCCTGCACCCTCTTTTTCTGCATTGTTTTTTCCTTCTGTCCTAGGGTTACACTAACATGGGGGGCTGGGGGAGGTTTAGTTGGATTCTTTTTTTCTGTAATACATTGGAAAATAACTTTAATAATTTGAGGTTTTCAGGTCCAGATACACTAGTACTTTCCCTAAGTAACAATTTATTAATGTACTAACTGTGTTTTCTCCCTGCCCCATCTGTTTCCAGATAAACAGCAGGATGATCTAGTTTTTGGTTAGTATAAGTGAATTCTCTTGTAGTTCTGGATCCACCATAGACCCCCACAAAAATATTTGTACAGAGAGTTTTATTGTTTATGTGTTTTTTCGAGGCACTACTGCTTTAAAAATTTCTTGGGTAGACATTAAATTTAGAAACTTTTTCTGTAGCCACTATTTTCCAACATGGTGGATATGGTTAGTGTGATATTTAAAATTCACATAGGATGCTCATCTTGTTGTCAAAATATATGTGTTTGAGGCCAGTAAAGCCAAATACACCATTATTATTAATTGTAGGTGGCTTCAGGAAGGGCTTTGCACCCTAAGATCACTATTTGATCCTAGTCCATTTAGCTGAAAAATATACCTCTCTGCCTAGAGGTAAACTGTATGTCGTATTTATAGACCTCAAAAGAGCTTTTGACACCATACCTAGGAGTAGACTGTGAGGAAAACCGGAATGTACCTCAACTGATAAAAGACCACTGTGTCTAAATAAAAACCTTTATTCTTCTTGTGTGGCTCAAATCTGCTGTAGATAAAAGGGAGAGATCATGGAGTGATTTTGCCTGGATAGAGGAGTGAAACAAGGTTGTCTCCTAGCACCCTTACTTTTTAATCTGTATTTGAATGACCTTGCAGAATACTAACTGTACTCCTTTATGCAGACGATGCTATCCTTATGGCCTATACTCAGGTTGGACTGAAAAGGCTACTAAGGCATTTCTCAAATTACTGTAAATCTAAAGAATTTAAGATCAATGATTCAAAATCAAAGGTTATAGTGTTTTCTAAAGCCAAGAAAATTATTTCTACAATCTGGAAAATTGATGGTGTTCAGTTAGAACAAGTCTCCAAATTCCCACAGTTGGGTGTGGTCTTTGACTCTAATCTCAACTGGCAACCCCATTTCAAATTTATAACAAGTTAAATTAAACCCTCAGTGGCAGTGATTGAATGCTTTTTCTTCTCCAAGGGAGGCAAATACATTCCAGGGGGATTGCATGTGTTTAAGATGAAAATTATCCCACGGTGGGGACAGTGCTTCACTTAAAATCTCAAATTCTCACCTTGTTTCTCTGGGACCCCTTGAAATCTTTATATAGAGATCTTTCCATTTGTAGTTGTAGTAGTTGTTGTTTTCCGGAAGCTCTTTCTTTATCGGCTAAATCCATCCTTTGGTCCATTTCTTTGTACTTACATTCAACCTTTTTTAGCTTTTCAGCATTCTTCTCCAATTTTACTTTAGTCTCTTTCAGTTCTTGTTGCAAATCATCAAATCTCTTGTTGAGATCCGTCAGCTGATCCAGCAGGGGGCGCAGGGTTTCAGAAATCGTGTCAGCAATATCAGAAGTAGCTCCTGACCTTGTACCCGGTGATGATGTGCTGACAGTTCCTGTTGTCCCTTTTACTCTGGTCGCCATTTTACCCCATCACTGTGTCATTGTTTACATTAAGGTAAACAACAGGGTTTCTAACAGTAGTTTCTGACAGTTCAGCTTAGCTTCTTGTTTCGATAGTTTAACGCTGATTTCTAGGGTAGGGTTCCTCCTCCCCCTCTGAGAGGTTCCTCCCCCCCTTTCTGCCTGTGTAGCTTTGCTGTCTCACTGTCGATTCCCACTCCCGCTTTCCATTTGTCTTTCTTTTCGAAGACTTCTTCATTCACGTTTTATCACTGATGTCTTCATAACAGGGAAAGTCATTTTAAATTAGGTCTTTGTACACTCTGGTCTGGTAACGACTCTGGTCGCCATTGCTGGCTTTGGGGAGGTGGGACCTTATGGAGCTAAGAAAAGCCTCAAACCCCAAGCCTCAGCTTCGAGTGCGGATCCTCCAGCACTCCAGGCTAGAAGCCTCCTCCAAGGGCTTCAGAGGGAAGTAGAATACATCTGATCTCCCTCCCTGCACCCCGATCCAAGATGCGCCCATCAGACCTTGATGGGATGCGTTCGTCCACGAGTCATCGAAACCGAAACCCCAGAACTATTGTTATATATAAATCCCATGCTCCCACCACACACATCTATCAGTGGATCTCTTTATGGTAACATGGGTATAGGATGCAGTCACAAGGGGAACTCTGACCTAAATCTGGTGGTGGTGGTGGTGGTGGTTCTTCTTCTGCTTCTATTATATTTTCTGTCTGACCTTGAAGAATTTTTTTGTCTAGTATCAAGCAACCCAAATCATTCCACAAATCTGCATTCTCTACTCAAATTGCCCTTAAGGATACATGAGATGAGGTAGTTCAGCAGCAGAGATGTTCCAAAATGTTATGAGGACATCACAATATATGATAGATCTGAAGAAGTACCAGGCAGCGGTAAAGAACAAAAATAAAATTAACCAGCACAAATAATGGCTTTTTTAACTTCCCCAAACCTTCTGAAATAATAATAGATGCATGTCCATGTAGATGTGCAACCATGTTCATGTAACAAATGCATGGTACAGCATGTGCAAGCAAAGAATTAACATAGAATAGTGGTACAGGTCATAAGAGAAGCCCCTGGAATCTCTTTCCTCTTGAACCTTCTACAAGAGCTGCTTCACCTTGATCAGTGATGATAGAACTTTCGAAATATCTTCAACAATCCAAATTCACAAACACCACCAAGGATTGAGTGAGAGTATTACTTCAGTCCTATGGATTGATTCAGATGGCAAAATTAACACTGCAGTTGAAGTTTATATAAACCCAGCTTGTGTGCTGGGTTCATACAAGCACCTTGTTCTTCCCTCCTCAGGTGGAGAGTAATGAAAGAACTGTGTGTATTCAGCTTACCGATGGCATTAATCCCCCTTCTAGCACAGTAACCAGATTCCAAACCAGTTTAATCCAGACCTAGGGTACAATTAAGTCTTCTCTGCTACACTCACCCTACTTAACCTGCTTACTTGCATTCATACATCCTGGTTAGCCTGAGTTAGCATTTAACTATTTATCTTGCTCTGTACAAGAAAAAAAATGCATGTGTGAGCTCAGCATTAAGCTGGGTTTATGTGCATTTTAACTGAACAGTAACGATTCTCAAGAAGTCTTGTGAAGGGTAACAGGCTGTACAAGAGCAAAACACTAGCAT
This sequence comes from Gekko gecko, assembly GCA_029375565.1. Taxonomy (NCBI): domain Eukaryota; kingdom Metazoa; phylum Chordata; class Lepidosauria; order Squamata; family Gekkonidae; genus Gekko; species Gekko gecko. The sequence goes on along the minus strand of JAPDNY010000005.1, from coordinate 206,065,110 downwards.
GCTGCAGAGTGAATCCTCACACCCCAGAGTAGCAAGCCACCACCAGTACTTTTACTAACGCACCAGCCAGAGACCAAGGGACAGGGTCTCTAGCCCTCCCTGGTATAGATCAAGAAGTGAGTTCTGCAAGGTGGGACACTTGCAAGTTGAATTCCAAAAACAATTACTCTGGTAGGTCAGGTGTAGCCAATGAAGGTCCAAAGTACTGGATTCAGATTAAAGCCCCCAAACCCCAAGAACAGCACAGGATATAATAAGTAAGGTTTATTAAAAGCAATCTGCAGGAATATACAGTGAACAGCAAGGATAAAACAAAAACTAAATAGCTAACCTAACACATTTATATAAGCTTTGGTTCTGTAATCCAGATATTACCTAACCAAATTGAGCCTCAAAGTCTTAACAGAGTTTCAAAGCCCAAGAGCAAGTATTCCAGCCAACCAAGGCCCATCTTAGTCTAAAGGATGACCCACAGGATTGGTATCCAGAAGAGGGATACAAACTAGAATGATCTTCCTTTATCCTAAAATGGCAAAAATGTAATGATCCTAGTGGAGCAATCATATGCAATGCTAACTATGTAACCAGGCCAATCAGGTGTGCTGCTAGCATGTAGGCACAATTAAGCAAGTTACCTTACCTTACCCAGAAATCCTTGCACTAATGAGATGGAATGTGCAAGTAAAACTCCCTCCCCAGTTTCCCGGGCTTCGGCTTGCCCGTGATGCAGGTTTGGCATGACTGGACAAACAGGGAGAGGTCCTTCCTCATCCCCGGCCACCAGAATTGGTGTTGCAATAAATGCAGGGATTTCACAAACCCCAGGTATCCCGCCAGTTTGTTGCCATGTTCCGTTAACGTGATTTCACCCTGCAAAGCCAAAGGCACGAACAGTTTATGGCCGTGGTACCAACAGCCATTTGCCCACTCCTCCCCCTCCCCCTCTTTTTGTAGTTCCAGCCAATCACTGTTGGAGAGGGTAGAGGTGAACTTCAGTTCCCAGGATTCAGCATCCATTAGAGGCTGGGCTGTCGTTTAGCTGTGTGTCACGACTGCCCCTCCCAACATTGCGGGATACTGCGTCGCCAAAGAGAGGCAAATTACAGCCAGAGCAAAAAGATGCGTGGTTGCATGATCAGACGGGTCCCTGAGATGCCGCGCAGATGCCAGTAGTCGGCGATCACATGGCGATGTTGAAGCACATCAAAGGCCAGGAAGAACCAGTATGGTGCGATCAGACATGCGGCGCTCGGTACTAGATGGGCGGGTGTTTTTGTTCTCAAATTGGAAGTGCAGTGTGTGCATGGCCAGGAAAGCGAAACCATGGAACCGGGAGCATGCACACAAAGGAGAACCGACGAGCAGAGATCTGATCTGGACACAGACACGACATCCACATGTAGGGGTCCGTGGAGACAGAGAATGATGGGACGGGGCCTCGGGAACCCATTGAACAGTTGCAAATTGAGGCCGAGGCTGACCTCCTAGTAACAACCATCCTACCAGCATGTGCGGCAGTGGAAGCACACAGGCGCCAGAACCAGGAAGCATTGCAGCAGTGGGAGGAGGTGACAACTGCCAGGAGGAGACGGAAGTGCACTGCGGCCGCAAGATATGTGGCCAGATGGCGAGCGTGGGCAAGGCAGCACCATTCCCGCCAGACAGCGGACACCCTGCATCTCATTAGCCTGGCACAGCAGCTGCCATGGCGCCGCTGGTGGGTGTACCCAAGATCCAAGGACTGATGGGCCAATTTTGTCACATGCATCTGGAGCGATGAGCAGTGGCTCGAACACTTCAGGATGTCCAGGTACTGACACTCCCAGCCAGTGGGCTATGGAGCACTTGGTATGCGTAGGTGCAGGGGAGTGGGGCATGATGCTGTGGATCGCAGAGTGGAGCACGATGCCATGGATCACAGAGGGCAAGGGGAACACGAGGCATGGCCATGAGCCAACCGAGTGGCCATTGAGGGGTATGGTCAGCTCACCCATGGCTGAACCGCCAACCCTGGTCCCAGGCGCAGTGCTGAGATGATGGCACATGTGTACCCCCACCCCCATGTGTCCAGGCCCTGGCCCAGGTTGTGGCATCCCACCCTGCCTGGGTCACAGTAATAACAATCGCATACCAGCACTGAGAAGCTCAGTGGCCAGCATGGCCGAGTACCACAGGTGCCATCCGTCCGGGGTCAGGAGCACCGGACAACTGGCCCACAATACCACCAGAGGCAGAGAGTGTGGAAGGTACAGGGGACTATTTTCACAGGTCAACCTTCACCTGGCTGGTGGATGCCCTCAGGGATAGACTCCACAGAGAGCAGACAGAGATGTGTGCCCCCGTGTCCGTGGAGCAGCTTGTTGCTGTTGCCGTCTGGTGGATGGCCAACACCATGTCCTACAGAACCATAGGCCAGCAGTTTGGTCAAGCTCGGTCCACTGTGTCTGGCATCGTCGTGGACATCACACGTCCAATCAAAGATCTGCTCCTCTGGAGAGTCATCTACCTCCGGAACCCAGACAGGGTGAGGGCAGGAGAGCGTGCTGTGGAACGTGGCCCATCAAGCATGAGGGGAGTGCATGCAGAGGGGTGGGCAGTGTGGGAGGCTATCGGGATGGGAACTGAATGGCCCACAGAATGTCACACCAATCCGTGTCTCATAGTGGCCTGTGAGCAGCTGATAGAGCACTAACCATCCTTTTGTGTCCCACAGGTGATGAGGGCCTTCGCTGCCAGGGGCTTCCCACAGTGTGTTGCTCCGGTTATGGATGCCACATCCATGTGAAAGTTCCTGTCCAGCTTGCAGAAGACTATCAGAACCGCAAACATTACACCTCGATACTCCTGCAGGGCACAGTGGATCACGAGGGCCGTTTCCTGGATATCGTTGTGGGCCTAAGCGGCAGGAACCATGATGCTCATGTTCTACTGTGCTCCAACATCATGGATGCGGGACAGTTCATTCCTGGGAACCCAACCCGCATGATAGAGGGTGTCCAGGTGCCACCACTCATACTCGCTGATGCCGCATACCCTCTTCAGCACTGGCTCATCCCACCCTACAAGGCTCACCTGAATCCACGGCAGGCACACTTCAATAAGGTGCACGGCCAGGTCCGCAATGTTGTGGAGCATGCCTTTGGCCATTTGAAGGCACGGTGGCAGTGTCTGCTACTCAGGCCCCCACTGGAGCTTCAGAATGTCAACGATGCAGTAGCTGCCTGTGTCATCCTGCATAACGTGTGTGAGGACCGTGGACATGCCATCCCAGAAGTGCTGCCAGAGGGGGCATACAGGGTCTTCACCAAGGAGGGGGAGGACCCAGAGGGGTTACAGAACATTGCACAGGAAAATGCAGGCCATGAGGTATGGGAGGCCCTCACCATGTGCCTCTGTAGATGGGCCAGGATCCATTAGGGTGTTCCGCACCATCCCCAACACCGTGCAGGCCACACCCCAATGGACACAAGCCCCTGCCCTCAAACGCAGGCCAAAGGGACCACATGGCCACACCAACAAGAGGTACAACAGTAGGAGATGACCCATGGTTTGGAAATGTTGGCCGAAAGTTCCTGTCACACACTGTTCCCCTGTCCCTTCCTGTGGACGTCTGGTATGGTCTACCCACACATCACGGCAGTGTCCCAGTGGCGGATGCCAAGGTCAGATCAGTTGGGGATGTGTGGGGGTGCAACCTGGCACCACCCACCCAGGACCATCCCAGTTGCAGCCCCCACGCACCATGATCCAGTAGTATCAGTGTGATGGCCATGATGTATGTGGACAGCTACCTTGCACTCCTAGCTGGAGGGGCATTGCGCACTGTAGGCCATGGTCAAGGCTGCAGCCTATGGGCGGGAACCCAGGGGAACATGGGAGGAATACCTTAGAGCATGTGAGAGCCACCACTCTGTATCCCCTGTCCATACCCCAGAATATATGTATGCTGTTGTTGTCCACTACATGTAATAAACAGAACTGCACGTGCACAGGTGTGAAGTGTGACATCACTATGGTTCCAGGATACTTTGCCAGACACCATGCACCAAGACACCATGGCAGGATCCATCTTCCCAATGTGGGGCATCAGTGACACATCAACACCGGAGGCTGTCCGCAACTTCGGTACCTTGCCACGCCATGTATCTGGTACCGGTTTCTCGGCAACCACACTGTCAGGAGCACTGGTTTCTATTCCCCACCCCACTGCTGGCAGCTGCAGAATGCGTGGTACAAGCCAGAGGTCCACCTCTGCTCTTTCATTTCCATAGGAACCTGAGGTGTGTGTGAGCCTCCCCCTCCATGACGTGTGCTCTCTGCTCTCTACTGGTTGCAGTGCCCACGTATGCTGGCTTCTGTATCTCCACGTCCCCCTTCCATGTCCCACTCTGCCTGAGTTCCTCGCACAGCAGTGTCTACTTTGTGGACCACTTACCCAGATAACTGCCTCCACAGTCTGTCTGACATTTCCCAACCAGTTGTCCAGCTCGGAGGTATCCAACCTTCTTGGAGCCAGCATCACCCATGTAATACTGACATGGTGAGCAGAAGGCAGATACGAGAGTATGCTGCAGGAGGTGGTGTCGGGCAGGAACAGATGGCCACAGCATTACTTCAGTCACAGAGTGACAGTTCCATAAGGTGGGTGCCAGACCTCCCATTGCAGTTCCAGACCACTCCCACCACTCCCTGGGCCAGTCAGTCCACCCCAAAACCACTACTGCTCCACCCTGGGGCTGTCATTCCACTTCCAGGCCTCACATCCCAGTCCCAGAGTACTGCTATTGGGCACAGAGAGCCTAATGGACAATCCATCCCGCGTCAATAGCGCAAGTCGTCCCGTCCTGTTAGGTCCCCCGATGGAGCCCATGCAAGTCAAGTGGCACTCCTGGCTCCCATGACTCCCAATGAGCCATCAATCATCTCACATTGTGTCCAGTGGCCTCTCCTGTCCTTCCTGTATGTACATCCCCTATGCACACAGCCCCCCAGGACAGCAGGGCAAGTGAAAACATCAGCTGCTTCCTAAGCAGAATGCGAACACACACAGCCCTTCTCTTCCAAAAGCACCATCTGAACGTTCCCTGTCGAGTACACTACCAACAAGTAACCCTGCGGGAGGTAGCTTGGGGGGACAATTCTGCACCACTGCTGCCTGGGAATGGATGCTGAGATGGGGGGGCTGCGAGTGACCACCAGAGCGGGGCTCCCACCGCGCTGAGCCATGCCGCCTTTGTTCTCCCCCTCCTCACTGCCACTTCCCCCTGCTCTGAATCGATCCCAAGCTCCGCCGACTGAGTAATGAGGTGACCGAGAGGCACCCCACCTCCACCTGACAGGGCCAGCCTGGCCTGCAGCTCCCTCTCCCTCCCACCGCACAGCCTAGCCAGGCGGAAGCGACTAGGGTGATTGGAGGTGGGCACGTCCACAGCAGTAAGTCCCGATGTGGCCAAGGTCCAGATGGGCTGCCCCAACTGGGTTCCAATTGCCCTAACGCTGCAGACGTGGGGATGCAAAGCACTGTGCATGTGTATTGCATGGCACCGGGGGAGCCCTTCCCGTTCCCCCACCATCCCTGGAGTGACGGCTCAGTCCATCACCCAAGCTGCGTCCAGGCCAGTGATGGGACAGATGGGAGCGCACTGGGAGGGCAACGGGTCTCTGGGAGACGGCGGTGCCCTAGTGGACCAACCACCTGCCTGTCACGCTGGTCCCCAGGGTGCCGCCTCCTCCCACTCTGGACGGGATGCCTCCAGGGGTGCACCACAGCACCTCTCCCCAGCCCTCATCCCCTCCATAGGGCCACTCAGCAAGGCTGTTCAAGGGGGGAGGCTGCCGACTGCCATCACCGGTCTACTGCTGTCTCTGCTGTAATGGGCACTCTGGGCAGCATTGCAGACATGCGGGGCTGGTGACGGCTTGGCCCCCATGCAAGGCAGCGCCTGGGCCGGTGGGGAAATGGGTGGCAGATCAGGGGCTGTCGATGGCCAGCCTGTGGTCCCCAGTGCCATGCGGCCTCTTCCGGGTGGTTGACTGTCTGGTCCATGTGTCCCCAGGGTGCCACTGCCATCGAGGTTTGCAACGTCTAGCACATGGCCCGTTCTGGCATCCTGGAGCGGGCGGGGGCCACAGGGACTTGATGCCAGCTCCGAGGATGCACTTCACTGCATAGGCACGCCTGGCGCCTGGCACACCAGCAAAAGGCAACATAGTGCGTCCGTCAGCACATGCACATTCGTGGCTGCCGAAAGGGACCACGACACACTATGGTGTTCCCCATGAAGGGGGTCCTTTGGCTGCCTGAGGAGGTTGAATGCCTGCATAGGATCCTCCACCGCCTGGATGCGGGGGCCAGGGTGATGACCTCCACCCATCTAGAAATGCACACCCTCTTCAAGGAGATCTCTGAGCTCATGGAGGTAGAGGGGTTCCGGCGGTCGGCAGACCAGGCCCAGGCCAAGTTCAAGAGGGAGAAGGCCTCCTTCTTTGATGCCCTTGAGGACTGGGAGGGCATCCCTCCATGCGGGGAGTGCCCTCTGTGGTTCAACCTGCTTAGGGCCCTGTGGGAGCAAGGAGGGCGGCCAGGTTGGTGACACTGGACAATGAACAGTAAGTATCCCCCCTCCCGCATCCACCCAGCGCTGCTGTGACCAGTCGTGCCACCACACCCATGATCCCCCCATCCACAGGGCGGCCTCATGCAAAGAGAGTCAGGGTGGCCCCACCCGCCAGTGCGGAGGACCCTGGATCCCCTCTGGAGCCTGGCCAGGATGCGCAGGAACACAGTGAGTGGGACACACAACACTGCTGCCATGCCACATGCATTTGGCGAGGCCCCAGATACATGCCTGCCAGTGCAGCAACACCTGTGGTCGCCCACCGCTCAGACTGCCTGTCATGATGGCTCTGTACCCGGGCCACTGCACTTGGAGGCCAGCAGTGTCTGATGGGCCTCTGGTGGACACCTGTGCCAGTAGCACAGGGGCCTACATGGGCCATGGCACTTATGGTACCTATGTGTTGCTGTGGCTTTCCCCCCCCCCCTTGGAGCCAGTGCTGGTGGTGTCCTTGCCACAAACGCCTATGGGCCAGGGCGGTGCGGCAGACTCAGGTATGTGGGTGCTGTACAGTGCTCGTGGTGCAATGGCCTCAGGCGGCACGCCAGTCGTCATCAGTTCCGCCTCAGACACTGATGCAGGTAGGCCCCTCCTGTCCCCCCAGGGGTGACAGTACTGGCCACTTACCTGCTGCTTTCCCCCTGCAGGGGAGAGGCCATGCTTGGCATCAGCAGCCGGACCTCCAGACATGACAGTGGCCCAGCGTCTGGGGGCCCTGGAGGGGGCCATGGCGGACATCCGTGAAACCCGTGAGTGTCCCCTGTGCACCGCTGGCTGCTACATAGCGCCAGGGTGCTCCCAGGGATGGTGCAGGCGGGGCTGGGTACTGCTGTGGACATGTTCTATAGCATTCCCGGACTGGCTGTGGGGTACCATAGCTCACATGCCCAGCCTAGCCATTTTGGACCATATGGCTGAACTTTGCATTGCCACCCGGACTGACCTGCTGACCTGCTGAGTGAGAGCCAGTTTGGTGTAGTGGTTAAGTGCGCGGACTCTTCTCTGGGAGAACCGGGTTTGATTCCCCACTCCTCTACTTGCACCTGCTGATGTGACCTTGGGTCAGTCACAAGCTCTGGCACAGCTGTTCTTTCAAGGACAGTTTCTGTCAGAAGTTCTCTCAGCCCCACCTACCTCACAGGGTGTCTGTTGTGGGGAGGGGAAGGGAAAGGAGTTTGTAAGCCGCTCTGAGACACCTTTGGGCAGTGAAGGGCGGGGGTATAAATCCAAACTCTTCTTCTTCTTCTTCTACCCTGTGTGGTCTCCCCCACAGTGCACCGGCACGACTACCGCCTTGCATTCATCCAGCGCGGGATGGGACGTCTGATGGAGGTGCTGCTCCGGATGTGCATGGATGACTCCCTGACATACCAGCAGCAGGAGAAGCGGGCCTAGCGACACCGTCGTAGACACTGGGCATCAGAGCCACCACCACAGCATGGACCACAGAGGGGGGCGGAAGAGATGGAGGAGGGGGGTGTCGCAGAGGACAGGCTGGGGGTGGGGGACCACCAGCAAGGAGGAGGACATGGCAGGGGTTGCCATGGAGGAGGAGGAGTCCAAGGAGTTGGTGGAGGGACTGCACCAAGTGATTGCAGTGGAGCAGGGGGAGTGCAGGGAGGGGGTGGAGGGGGATGACAGCTCCAACTAGTTCTTCTTGGGGTGTTGGGGTTTGAGGTTACACCTGTTGCGAGTTAGCACTGTTTTGATTAAACGTTATTTTTGTTACTTGCATTTGCAGTGTCATTCTTGGACGAGGGCTCCCCTTCCCCCAAGCAAGGAGTCAGTGACATGTGTGGTGGTAGTAGCATAAGCATCTTTATTCAGGTAATCACTTGGGTGCAGTGGTACATATGCTGCTGTTCCCGCTGGCATGTCCTGCCATTCGCCCCAGGCCTGTTGCTTAGGAGGGGGAGGGGGCGTATGACATACTGTGTTTGACCCCATGGCAGTGTGAGCCACCTACTGTCACGGGCTTCTTCACCCTGGCTGCCCTCCCAGAGCCAACAGGTGGCTGGGGTGCTGCAGTGGCAGGGACTGGCTGCACTCCCCTGGGCACTGGGGGCTGAGGGCTGGAGCTTCTGGGGCCTGGCTGCACTGGTTGTGGCATGGGGGCCCAGATACCTGTGGTAGTGGAGCTGTGCTGCGGTGCTTGGGGCAATGGGGCCCACGTCCCTGCAGTGCTGGAGCCTGGCTGTACCGGGTGGACCACTGGGACCCAGGTGCCTGCAGTGGCTGGGCCCGGCTGCGGTGGTTGGGAGACTGGGGTCCAAGTGGCCACATTGTTGGGGCCTGGCTGTGGCAGCTGGGCAGATGGGGCCCAGGTGCCTGCGGTGGCGGGGCCTGGCTGTGGTGGTTGGGGCACTGGGACCTATGTGCTTGCACTGCTGGGGCCTGCCTGCACTCCCTCGGGCAATGGAGCTTGTGTGACCACAGTGCCAGGGCCTGGCTGCAGAGGTTGGGGCACTGGGACCCATGTGCCTGCACTGCTGGGGCCTGCCTGCACTCCCTCGGGCAATGGTGCCTGTGTGGCCACGATGCCAGGGCCTGGCTGCGGAGGTTGGGGCAGCGGTGGCCAGGCACGGTAGGTACTAGGAGGGTGACTGTCCATGTCAGCTCATAATTGGAATTGACAGATCTCTCCATGACCGCCAGCATCACAGCCTGGGCCTCTTGGTCCTCCTCACGGCTGGCTCTCAGCTCCGCAAGGAAATCCTGGTGCTCCCCCCACTCTTCCCTCCTGGCCTCTCTGAGATCCTCTCGTGCCCGAGCTGCGAGGTGTTCGCCAACACTCTGGAGGGCTGAGACGCACTTCTTCCTGGCCTTGGTAAGGGCTGCTCTTTCACCGGCTGTTAGGTCTGCCATGTTGACATCTGGTGGCAATCCTGGGGGGGCAGAGCACACTGGGTATTACTGCAACAGCCCTCGTGGTCTTCGCGGCTCCATGTTCAACATGGTTGCTACCACCCCTACCTATCCCATGCTCCAACTCACATTCTGGGTCCCGGTCCCCGGCCTCCATTGGTTCTGCACCCTCCTGAGCGTCGTCTACTGGTCGTCCTGGTGTTCCTGGTTGGGAGGTAGACATATATTCCCTGGCCCCTCACACAGTCCCAATATTCCCAGGGGATCGTGCTCCTCTCCGGGCCATTGGCCCTGGGACCTGCCACCTGATCCTGTCATGGTGGCCAGCACTTCTGCCCCATATGGCCCCCCTGCCTACCTTGGCCGGCCAGCCAGTCCCTGTGGGCAGCATCCTCATCGTCGTCCTCTGATTCACTGCTTGGTGGCTGTGTTGTGGACTGGGACTCCGAACCTGGAAGATGGGAACAATAGGGTTTTTTAGCTCTGTCGCTAGCCTCTGTGCCCATGTTCAATGTGCCTGGGATGTTCCATGGCAACGCAGGACCACTGCAGGCAGATGTTGTGTGACCATTGACTAGGGGCTGTTACGGGCCACTATACAGGCTCTATGTGATGCCCAAGGCATGCGCCCACGTGGACATGTGCCCTCATCTGCTGGCTGCATGCTCCCACTGTCCTGCCGCTCCTATTCTGCACCTTGTGCTGTGGGATGCTGCTGACTGTAGTGCCAGTGGTCCTCTCTGATGCGGACTGGTGGTGTGTGCAGTGTCTTCAACTGTTGCCAGGGGCTTCAGGAGGGGTTGCTGTAGGATTGCCTTTGGGGGTTCGGACCATGAGGTGTCTACTGGGGCTCCTCTCCTTGTTGGGGGGTTCACCTGTGTGGGACCGTTTGGAGTGCTGGGATGCTCCCTGGGCATGGTGGGCTGGGATTGGGGGTTGGTGCATGTGCTGTGGGCAGATGGTCTGGCCCTCCAATGTCTGCTATGTCTCCCCCATTCTGTGTGTACCCTTTATGCCCGCTGCCCTGGGCAGTGTGCCATGTTGGTGCCCCAACCTACCTGCCTGGCTGCTGGTGGATGGCCGTGGCTCAGATATGTCCTCAGAATCCTCGGAGAAGAGCACCAGGGATGCCTCTTCCGAGGAGGAGGCGGGGCCCTGGGAGGCTCTTTGGGCAGGATCCCTCTCAAGGCTCTTCAGGATACCTGCTTCCGGATATATGTCTTTGTCATTGTGTAGGATTCTATGCAGCTCCTCAGAAAAGGGGCAGCTTACTGTGTTGTGGCCAGACTTCTCACTTAGGGCCATGGTTTTTTTGTATTTCAGCCGCATTGACTTCGCTTTTGCGCGACACTCGAAGGTGGTCTTATTATGTCCCCGGGCAGCCATGCCTGCCGCCACCTCATCGAATATTTCAATGTTCCTGTGTGACCCCACCAAGGAAGCCTGTATTTTCCTGTCTCCCCACATAGCCAACAGGTCCAATGTCTCTGGCCGCTTCCATGACTTACCACGGGCCTTTGGCATTGTACCTCGGCAGTGGCATCCATGGGTGGGGGGGACATTTCTGTTGGCTGTTTCAGTGCCTAGTAACTGTTCTGTTTGGAGGCTAGGTCCGCACTGCGCTGCTTCATTTTGCGGTGCCCCGCAAAGCATGAGTTTAGGCTTTGCATTCCTGCGCATGCGCAATCTTACGCTTCTTCGCATACTGTGGAGATTTGGAAAATACACATCTGGTGCAGCAGGACACATACACGTGTCAGATGCACCGGATTAACTCCACTTCCACGATCCGACACTCGCCTGCGACCCGCGTTTTCCAGATGCTATTACCGTTTTGCTGGTACTTTTTAACTCCGCTTCTTCTGGCCGACGGTACAGATTGGTAATGGGTGCGCTATGTTTCCCAGATGTTACCGTATGATTGCACCCATTAGATGCGCCCTCAACCCGTTCAACGTGTGGGGCAAATCCTCCCGTGTGACTGGGCCCTTAGGGAAGAAATCCACCCATTTGAGCTGTTTCACATTGAGATTGCAGGGCATTCTGAGTACCTTGAGGTTTTTATGGCCAGTCCGCACTTCATACGGTACCCTGGCCCCCTCCAGCCAGTGCTGCCATGTAGAGAGTGCTAACAATTGCTTCCGTCTCCTTGTCCCAAACTAACCAGTTGTGCTCAGTATCAGTAAACTTTCAGGAGACATATGCAAAGGGGTGCATTTTCCCATCCTCCCCCTCCTGCAAGATGGCGTCACCCATAGCGACGTCTGAGCTGCTTCAGTGATGATGAAGGGTCAGTGCTCCCACTGTTTTCTCACCCCCATTCGTAAAGGTGCAGTCTCATATTTGCAAGAGTCTTTCATGGCAGACCCATCCATCTGGGTAAACACCAAGGGTTCCAGTAGTTTAACAACCTTGGCCCCAAGTTCTGTAACAAGTGAGGGATTGATCAGATTCCGTCCACACCCAAGTCAATCAGACTCCGCACATGGACACGGGTCCCCAATTTGGGGTTCATAATAGTTACAGTCATGAAAAAGAGCTGCTCACCATTTTCTGCGCCTCTTGGGTTGGGACCTGCTGTTCAGCGCCACTCACAGCAGGTCCTGTCCTTTTCCCGCCAGCTGGAGCTCCTCCTTACTGGATGACTCCGTCTCCCTCTTGGGAAGGCTGGCTTGCAGGGCATGCTCGGTTTTGGGATGAGTGGTCAGCTTCTTTGTCGGCGTGTTGGCTCGCTTATTCTCTGGGCCCTTCCTTGGGGTACCCAAGGGCCCTGATTCCGGGCACACAGCCGCAAAGTGACCAGCTTCTCCACATCTCAGGCAAAGCCCTTGCTTCATCCATTGCTCTCACGTCCCCTCCTTCTGTTTTAGTAGCACCTTGGATTTTGTCGTCGACAGCACACTTTTACCCAGGGTGGCTGCATTGTCAATGCGAATGGTTCTCAGTTGGCTCTCAGCATCAGCAGCCTCTCTCATCCATGCATTCAGGGACACAGATTGTACACTGCACAGGACCATCTCACAGATCTCTGGATGTAGACCGAGCTGATACTGCTCTGCTAGCACCCCATCAGGCCACCCTTGTTTCTTTGCAGATTGCTGCCTGAACTTCTCTGAGTACTCCCGCACCAATTTCTTCCCTTGCTTGAAGGTACGCAGGAAAGCGTGGGCGTACTCACTGGCATTCGGGTCTTCATATTGAACCCGAAGGGCCCACATGAAAACATCCACTGCTCGGAGTTCCAGGCCATCTTCATTGTGAAGACTCACGTACCAATCGGCAGCCCCCTCCTGCAGCCGGGACACAATGTAATCCACAATGCACTCCTCATCAGTGAACAGGTGGCCCCAATTCAGGATGAACTTCTCTGCTCGCACCATGAAAAACACCAACTTTTTGGGTGTCCCATCGAACGTTGCATCCAGTGGTTCCGTTGGCCAGTGCACCTCGCAGGGCAGCTGCCCCAGCACCTGATCACCTGGCAGTGGCAGGGGTGGGTTGGCAGGCTGCCGCAAGGGTACAAATGCTGGTACCGGATGTCGCAGGGGTGGTTGGGCCGGCTGCACCGGCAGCCAGAGCCGGAGTTTACGCTGCACTGCATCCATTATGATTCCTGGCAGATTTTGGAACAATTCTTCAACCATTTGCATGAGTCAGTTCTGGCTGCCTTCGAGCAGCTCCAAGCAGGTGTCTATGAACCCCTCGGTCTCCGCAGCCTCCTGGAGAACTGCTCTAGCCTCCAGCTCATAACTCAGTCCTCGAAAAGGCTGGTCATATTGGCTTTCCCAACACGGCCCCAGGGTGAGTGTCCAGGTCTCTTGGGTATCCATGTGAAACTTTCCCCAGCGCAGTCCCTTCAGACATGAAGTCACCTGCGTTTTCGCCCCACCAAAGGGTTCCAGGAAAGGCTCATACGAGTCCTCCTCCTCTAGTGGAAGGGTGGTCGGCATGGTGGTTGGCACGGAGGGTGTAGGGACCGATTCCCCAGTTGTGGCTGGGATGATGATCTCCTCCTCGCCATCACTCATCTCAGGATTGAGAGATGCGGGTCGAGGGAATGATGATTCCTGACACTTTGTCAGGCTCCTTAGTCAGGTTACACAACACAGGGCTTCATCAGAAGAAAACTGTTTATTGGCGAATCAGAACTAAAGACATGCGTACGACTTGTGTCAGGAATGCTTGGGAACAGTAGGGCCTCCTAAATGATACTACAACCAAACGAGCTGAAGCCAATGAGTATAGTTTGCACACGCAGGCAAAACAAGCGGTCAAAGCAGGCAAACAATCTAAAAGCCGTTGGTTCCCAACTTAGGAGTTCTGCAGCTGGAGCTTCTACAAGGTCATGGAGATGATAACATACAGACAGTGAAAATGGTAATGTTCAGAGGCTGGTGGACTAAGAGTACTCCCTCCGCATTCCATAACCATGACAGGGTTACCTGACAGGTCACTATGCAGAAATAGGTGATGGTAAACTATCTCTGAATGCCATTTTTCTTGAAAATTCTACACGGTTGCTGTAAGTCAGCTGCAACAGCAAAACAAAAATATTCTGTCACAGACTAGGATAGAAAAGTTATCATGCCTTTTCCATTCTTCTCCTGTCTTGGAGAGAACAAGAAGGACATTTGGCATATTCTCTGGCATTCCACATGTGAACATTGCCTGAAAATTAAGACTGATCACTTACAAGCCCACTGTAAGAAGGATTCTGTGTCAGGTGATCCTGCCATAAGATGGATGGGAGGGTAGGAGGGAGAGATGGTCTGTAACTTTTCATGCTTGGAATGTGGGAGATGGGTAGGTTGCCTAGGAGACAGATAGTTTCCCAGCCTGGGCAATCTCCTATCTGACCAAATGCCCTTGTCTCACAGTTTCGCTTTCCGCTGTGCAGGTAGCTGGGCCTCTACAGAATTATTTACTGCTTAATCAACTTTCGCACCTCTTCCCACGCGCGGGCTAGGTAGCCATTGGTAGAGGCTGAAGGGGGGGGTTAGCCCCCAGGGTATATCTGTAGATGCTTCTTTGTGTGCCTTATTCCTGACAAAAGAATGTTGACGTGCCTTTAGAACTGCTTTCAATAAACGCTATCTTCTTTATGAAGCCTGGTGTTTGACTGACTTTCTGAAGTGCCTGACAGATTGTCAGGAATCCTATTTTGATCAGGACCGGTTCTACACCGCACCTCTCTCACAGAGATGAGTGACGAGGAAGATACCAGCCTGGTCCCCACATCTACCGCAGAGGAGAAGATCCCGGTAACCACTGCGCCTGCAATGACAGCGGTGGTCCCCCTAGAGAACCCGGTCACCAGTGCACCAGCACCATGGGGCACTGACTATGACCTGGGAGGGCTCTACGGGGAAGCATACGGGGGAGTGTTTGGCGGAGTGATGACCAGGCCACGGAAGCGGTGGGACTGGACTAAACCGCTGGCAGAAACGCACGAGACATGGGCCTCGATCCGAGAGAGCCGGTTCGAGAGATCGATTTACTGCCTGAGCACGGCTGAGGGTGGAGAAGAGACCCACCTGGAAGCTAGAGAGCTGGAAGGGACCGTAGGAAGGCAGAGATGGAGCGGAGATCCCAGCCAGGATCAGCTACTTCACCTCATAGACGAGTCCTTGTCTCGCATTCCAAAAATTATTTCGGACGGAATACGGGAAGAGATGGAGGGGAGACAGCCTCCAGCACCTCAGGGGCAGCCAGACCAGAGACCCCCGCCCCGCCCAGCTGGGCAGCCACCCGGAAGTGTGCCAGGGCAACCTGGGGCACCTCCAGACCCACCCGCGGGGGGCCCTCCGCCGGGGCCACTGGCGCCAAGGCCACAGGGGATGCCCAGGGGCTGGGGCCCGCTACTGCTGAACCCGGCCGACCTCTTAGATGCCATCTACGATGGCACCCCAGAGAAGTTCTCTTTCTTCCTGGTAAGGGCTGAGAAGTTCATAGAGAACTGGGGGCACCTGTTCCCGAATGAGGAGCGCATAGTAGACGCAATCACCTCTCACCTGAAAGATGCCGTGGCTGACTGGTATGTGGCCTTGCATCAGGAAGACGGACGTGAGCTGAGAGAGGTTGATGCGTTCATGTGGGCGATGAAAGACCAATTCAAGGACGCCAACGCAAACATAACGGCATGAGCGTTCCTTCGCACCTTCCGTCAAAGGACAATGACGATGAGAGAGTACACTGCCGAGTTTCGAAGGCAGGCAGCCTGGATCCAGGGCTGGCCGGATGGAGTACTTGCTGAGCAGTACTGGTTGGAGCTGAACCCAGAGATCCGCCGCACGGTGATGCGGGGCAGAGACCCAGAGACCCTGTCGGGGTTGATGAAGGAGACCGTGGCCATGGAGACTCGGTTGCGAACCATTAGGCTGGATGATGCAGCTGCCTTGGGGAAGACTACCCAACCCAGCGTCACCCCTCAGAAAGGGAAGCAGGTAATCACCTCTCAGTGGCAGAAAGACGGAACTCGCGAGCTCTGGATGAAGCAAGGGCTGTGTTTGAAATGTGGAGAATTGGGCCATTTTGCCGCGGGCTGCCCAGGGACCACAACCCCACCCAGTGCCACAAGGGGACCCAAGAAGAAGTTCAAGACGTCAACTCCAAAGCCCATGGCCAAGCCTAGAGGCGCGCAGGCCCTGCAGGTCGCCCTGCTGGGCAAGGAAACCAAATCATCGGAAGAGGAAGCCGCCGTGGTGGTGGGAAACGAGAAGGACCTGCTGTAAACAGCGCTGAACAGCAGGTCCCGGACTCCCAGGCACTAAACCCGGTGAGCAAATCCCCTTCCCTTTTCTTTTTAACTGTGACTCTGATGGACCCGAGTCTACAGACCCATGTGAGGGTAAGAGCCCTAGTGGACTCGGGGTGCGGGAGAGACATCATAAATCCCTCCCTAGTAACGGGCTTGGGGGCTAAAGTAGTGAAGCTCGCAGAGCCCCTGATTTTCACCCAAATGGATGGCTCTACTATGAAGAAGCCCTGCAAATACGAGACTGTGCCCCTACGGATGGGAGTGGGGAAGCATTGGGAGGTGCGACCATTCGTTGTGACCTCCACCGCAAGGTTCCCGCTAGTCTTGGGGAGTTCGTGGTTCTTCAATCATGACCCACATATACTGTGGGAGGCCGGGACTGTTAATTTCATCTCTCCTCGCTGTGAGACTCACACCTGGAATAGCGAGTGGGGGCCCTGACAGCCCGAGGCTAGCCCCGTGCCGGTAGGGTTAGCCGAGGTGGAGAGGAGCGCGATTCCCCGGGAATATTGGGACTTATCCGCAGTGTTTGGGGAAGAGAAGGTGGATGAACTACCCCCCCCATAGGAACTCTGACTGTGCCATAGAACTGTTACCCAACCAGAAACTCCCTAAGGGGAAGCTGTACTCCATGAGTCAGGCCGAACAACTGGAA
Source organism: Gekko gecko (assembly GCA_029375565.1). Taxonomy (NCBI): domain Eukaryota; kingdom Metazoa; phylum Chordata; class Lepidosauria; order Squamata; family Gekkonidae; genus Gekko; species Gekko gecko. The sequence goes on along the minus strand of JAPDNY010000005.1, from coordinate 206,048,216 downwards.
CTCAGGAAGTTCATAGACAAAAACTTGGAGAGAGGGTTCATCCGACTGGCCTCCTTGCCTTTTGCCACCCCTGTGTTGTTCAGGAAGAAGAAGGACGGGGGGCTGAGACTGTGTATGGACTACCATGGCCTCAATGCAGTCTCGGCAACCAATGCTTACCCACTGCCGTTGATTAAGGATCTGCTGGCCGCGGTAGCAGGGGGGAAGATTTTCTCCAAACTTGATTTGCGGGATGCCTACTTTCGGGTGCACATCAGGGAAGGTGATGAGTATAAAACTGCATTCAACACCCCGCTGGGGCAGTTTGAATATTTGGTGATGCCATTCGGCTTACAGGGGGCCCCTGGAGTGTTTATGAACTTAATTAATGAGGTGTTACACAAATATCTGTTCAAAGGGGTCCTTGTTTAACTTGATGACATATTGCTGTACTCCCCCAATATGAAATCCCATGTGAAACTCGTACGGGAGGTACTCCAGATGTTGCACAAGCACAAACTGTTTGCCAAATTGTCTAAGTGTGAGTTCCACCAGTCAGAGATCTCATTTCTGGGCTACCGGATTTCTCAGAGGGGGATAGAGATGGATCCTGTAAAGGTTCAGGACGTGGTGGGGTGGGAGCCCCCCAAAACACAGAGGCAATTACAAGCATTCCTCGAATTCGCGAATTTTTATAGATCGTTCTTATCAAACTTTGCCCAGGTAGCCCTGCCCCTCACTGACCTCCTTAAGACGAAAGGGAAAGGCCCGGATAGCACCTGGCCTGGGGCCAAATTGGAATGGACTGCTGACTGTCAGAGGGCGTTAGAACAGTTAAAAACCCTTTTCACTTCAGAACCCGTGTTGGCACATCCTAACGAGTTGAAAAAATTCATTGTGCATGTTGATGCCTCGGATGTCGCTAGGGGGGGGCCCATTTTACAAGAGGGGTAGGACGGGAAATTGCACCCCCTCGCCTATGTGTCTAAAAAGTTTAATGACTCAGAAAGAAACTGGTCAGTGTGGGAGAAGGAGGCAGGGTCGATTAAACTAGCACTCTCCACCTGGAGGCACTGGCTGGAGGGGGCGATGGTGCTGTTCGAGGTTTGGACTGATCACAAGAACCTCAAGTTGCTGCGTTCACCCCAGAACCTGAATGTAAAGCAGCTCCGCTGGGCTGATTTCTTCTCGAAGTTTGATTTCACCTTGCACCATTTCCCGGGGAAGGCAAACCCCCTGGCAGACGCCTTGTCCCACCTTCCCCAACATGACAGCAAGAGGGAGGAGATCAGAGACTCAGTGTTCACACCCTCCCAACTGGGGGTGGTGGTGACAACTCATAGTCAAACTAAGAACCCGCCTACCTCCCCGCTCTCTTTCCCTTGGGAACTGAAGTTTGCGTCTGCTCTTTCCGATGCTGATCGCGCCTCTTTGGCCAAGGAGGAGGGGGTGACGTGTGACGAGCAGGGCTGCTGGAGAAAAAATGGGAAAGTTTTTGTTCCGCTTTCTCTGCGGGGGGAGGTCATGGAATGGGCACATGGAACTAAACTGGCGGGGCACACCGGATTTGTTAAATCACTTCAATTGCTCCCAAGACAATTTTTTTTTTAATTATATTTATTGGATTTTATCAACCTATACCATACACAAATACAAGATCATTAACAAAATTACATACATTTTGTTTTAAATCCCACTTCTTTTCCTAAACAACACAGAGAAACATATCCCTCCTATCATATCTAATCTGTATAGGTTAGTTTCTATAGCTTTTAGAATTTATTAATTATCTAACCTGATTTTGACTTAGTACTTATAACTATTTTTCTATCAATATGTACTATTCTTCCTCTTACCTCTTCTCCCATGTCTTGTCAATTCTGTGCATTTGATACAGGGGTTTAAATACATTTGTAACTTCATTATTCTAATAATGTTTTATTTAGAACCTTTATCTCTATTTTCTCTTTTAAACATAGATTTCCCTTCAATCTTCATTTATAGATTATCAACTCCGGACCCATCTTAATGTAACCTGAAATAGACCTATATTTCCCATACTTATTACCACAGATTACATCAAACCTACTTACGGTTCACCCAAACCCTCTACCTCGTGTTCAAAACACTCTTAAATTATGCTTCCTATTCTCTTATTCACATCAACCAAGAATAATAGAAAGAGGGTAAAAAGAAAAAAAAAACCATGAAAACAACAATAAACATTATATACTTATAAATACATACATGAATCAAACAATATATCTTTCTATTAACCCTACCTCTTATCCACTCTAACTCACTTGTTCAGAATTTTTCTATTAACATTAAACCTTCAATAATTTATCCAATTCATTGTTCTTAACTATGACTGAATTCATTTTTTTAAAATATGTTTAATCTCTAACAGCCTTAAATACTTTTAAATAATTCATTTGATACCAAATCACTAACAACCTTTATAATCATTTTAAATTATAAATTTCTAATACTCCTCATCCTCATATTACTTATAATTACAAACCATCTTAGTCCCATATATTTAAACAATTGATCAATCCTCCTTAATCTTTAAAAAAAAAATGCACCTCCTAATCCCCACCAATTGTCCTCCTCAAATCAAAATACCTTAATTCATAGTAAGTAGGTTTAAATACATATACAGATACATCCTAAACCAATTAATTTCAGGTCGATATTCCAACTTATATCCGTAACAAAAGGAACAGAATAACCTCCTTTTCATATCGTTTAAATTTCCTCCTAGACATGTACATTTTCTCTTTCCGTTTCAGCATATCCAGATGTCTTCGTTCCTTGCACGTTCGTTGGTCTCCATATCTCTTTCTTCTATCTTTCCCTCCTTCCATTTCCCATGATCTATTGTCAATTTTAAACTTCCATGCTCGCTGCTTCCTGCGTTTCAGCCTATCGAGATGTCTTCGTTCCTTGAGCGTTCGTTGGCCTCCATACCTCTTTCTTCTATCTTTCCCTCCTTCCATTTCCCAAGATCTATTGCCAATTTTAAACTGCCATGCTCGCTGCTTCCTTCTTTTAAGCCTTTTGTCTTTTTCCCGTCCCACTTTTATACACTGTCTATTTTCTTTCACCAGTCCCACTTTAAGTCCTGACAGTTTTCTCTTGGATTCATTTATTTCGCTCACCCAATCTCTCAATTCCACGCAATCATCCCGAGTGTCTTCCTCCACGCCATCTCTAATGTCTGTCACATCCTCCTCACACGACTCCCTCACAGATATTAGTCCCTGCTCTTCCGATCCTCCTGTATCCGGTTGTACGATATACTTCCTCTTTATCTCCATACAGGCTTCATCACACCCTCTCTTTATCGCCTCCTTTATGGCTCTAATAAACTGTTCCATATCTATCTCCCCAACTTCTAGGGTTTCACCCACTTCCTTCTCTTTATTTCCTTTACCGTTCATCTCAGTCTTTTCAAACTCCCGGCACAACATAGAAAAACTATTCACCCCTCCCTCATTTCTTCGCTTCCTCTCATTACAGTGTCATTTTATAGTTCCGTCCTATATGTCTCCCGGCCGCTTTAATACCTCTTCTTGGACGCTGATATTTGGGAGTATTTCTTTTCAAACATTTCAACTCCTTCCTTTATCCTATCCACTTTAGTTTCATTCCTCCGTGTTGCTTTCCATTCGGTTTTGTTATCTAAGGTTAAAAACAAACCGGGTGGCTGCGTCTCTGCAGAACATGGCGGCCATGTTCTGCTCCGTCGCTCGCTCCTGCTTCGGGGCAGTTTCTGGACACCCCCCCCCCCGCATTGCCAGCTGCGGGAGGGGCCAAAAAAAAAGCCCCCTGCTCCAGCTTGCCCTCCAAGCCAGCTGGTCGGGTACCCCCGGCACCCGGGAGTCCCAAAAAGAATCGAACGCGGTCGGGCGGTTCAGCTCGCGCTGAAGCCCGCCCGTCGTCGCGCCATACCGGAACCGGAACCTCCAAAGGTGGAAGTCTTGTCACATCCTTGACATCATTTTCTTAACAGATCTTCCAGAAAGTAACAAGGTGTGCCCTCACAAGTCAGGTATTCAGTTGGCATTGTGTGATTATGTCGACACAGTCAATTTTCCTATCTTTGTGTCTGTGAACTGCATTTTTACCATTAGCATCCAAATGAGCCGGCTGTCAGGCAAGAAGCTCTCTTGACCCCAGAGCCTAATTCGAGGATCCCAGCAGGTTCTTTGCTTGTGTTTGTCCTTTCTTTGCTTTCATTTTGATGCTTGAAGAAACTCTTGCCCGCGGACGCCTTTTGAGTGAGCCCAGTCTTGGACTTGAGGGAGCCCCAAGGTTAACCATCTGCAGGCACATTATTTTTTATTAGGGCTATTACTTTGTCCAAACTCTCAGATTCCCTTTTCAAGAAATTCAACAGACTTCTAGAACTCTCCAAGATCCTGTCATATGCCACTTCCGTTTCATCCAGGATTTTATCAAGGTCCTGTTGTGCAGCATGCTTCCATTCCAGGCTTTCACACACGCGCTCCAGCTGTGCTGTCAGCTTTGCAATTTCCTCTTGGACCACCTTCTTCTCCTGCTCTGCTTGCCTGATCTCCCTGTTCAGTTCTTCTCTCCTCCCAAGACAATTTTGGTGGCCGGGGATGAGAAAAGACTTGTCATTGTTTACCCAAGCATGCCAAATATGCCTAATGAGTAAACACCGCCCCAGGAAGCCACCTGGGCCATTACAACCACTGCCGACTCCGTCTCGGCCTTGGAAGGTTTTGTCTATGGACTTTATCATGGACTTACCCCCCAGTGGGGGGAAAACTGTGATTTGGGTAGTGGTTGACATGTTCTCGAAGCAGGCTCATTTTGTACCTTTCAAGTCTATACCCAGCAAAGAAGCTGGCGAGAGCTTTTTTGCAAAATGTCGTCAGACTCCATACTTTCCCAATAAAGGTGGTCTCCGATAGGTGGTCCCAGTTCATCTCACAGTTTTGGGGGGAGTTGATGACACTGCTGGGGGTGGAGAGGGTGGTTAGCAGTGCGTATCACCCTGAGACGGATGGTCAAACTGAACATGTGAATCAAACTCTTGAACAGTACCTTCGATGTTTTACTAATTTCCAACAAGATGATTGGGAATCCCTATTACCCCTGGCAGAGTTTTGCTACAATAACACGTGCCGTTCATCTACAGGGGTATCTCCTTTCGTGGCTGTACATGGGTATGATGCCCCACCACTCCCTTTCTTAGATCAACAGACTTTGCCACCGGGGGAGGCGGGTGACTGGTGTAAAAAACTGCAAACTGCTTGGCCGATCTTAGCTCAAACTCTGGAGGATGCTAAATCAGTTTACAAAGAGCAGGCTGACAAGAAACGGGACAAAACCTGGACCCCTAAGCAGGGAGAGTTTGTGTACCTGTCAACTCAAAACCTGAAGGAACTGCAACCCAGCCGAAAGCTGGGGTGGAAATACATTGGCCCTTTTGAAATCAAAAGGGTGATAAATAAGGTGACTGTTGAACTGATACTGCCTAAATCACTAAGAACTATCCATCCTGTGTTTCATCTAAGGCTGCTAAGGCGCTCACCTGAGGAGAACGAATGGAGACCGAAACGACCTGCTCCCCCCCTTTGATGGTGTGGCGGGGAACCGCACTACAAGATAGCACAAATTCTGGATTCAAAGCTTTCAAGGAACCGTTTGTATTACCTGATCGAATGGGTGGACTTTGGGCTGGAACAATGGGAATGGGTGAGGGAGGAACATGTTCACGCCCCCAAACTGCTCCGCAGATTCCACAAATTGTACCCCATGAAGCCGAAAGGAGGGGGTTTGTTATCGGAGGGGCAGAATGTCAGGTGATCCTGCCATAAGATGGATGGGAAGGTAGGAGGGAGAGATGCTCTGTAACTTTTCATGCTTGGAATGTGGGAGATGGGTAGGTTGCCTAGGAGACAGATAGTTTCCCAGCCTGGGCAATCTCCTATCTGACCAAATGCCCTTGTCTCACAGTTTCGCTTTCCGCTGTGCAGATAGCTGGGCCTCTACATAATTATTTACTGCTTAATCAACTTTCGCACCTCTTCCCACGCGCGGGCTAGGTAGCCATTGGTAGAGGCTGAAGGGGGGGGTTAGCCCCCCGGGGTATATCTGTAGATGCTTCTTTGTGTGCCTTATTCCTGACAAAATAATGTTGATGTGCCTTTAGAACTGCTTTCAATAAACGCTATCTTCTTTATGAAGCCTGGTGTTTGACTGACTTTCTGAAGTGCCTGACATTCTGTCAGTGCAGTTTTATTTATTTATTTATTTCATTATATATCCTGCCCTCCCCACATTGTAGGCTCAGGATGAGTACCAACATGCACAATTAATGCAGATTTACAAATTAAAACAAATCACATTAATCAATTAAAATCCATAATATCATCAGCCTTAATTCACTAAAATCATCAGCATTTAAAACAACAATGTGCCTCAATGGCAAATAGTGTGATCCTAGTCTGGCTGTCAGGATCTGCAGTCACTGGGGAGGGGGCTAATCAGAATGGATGCCCATTGCCTCAATTAAAGGCCTGGTGGAAGAGCTCCATCTTACAGGCCCTGTGGAACTGTAATAAGTCCTGCAGGGCCCTGATCTCATACGGTAGCTCATTCCACCAGGCAGGGGGCAGGGACTAGTTGAGGCAAGTTGGACATCCCTAGGGCCAGGGACTACTAGGAGGTGTTGATTGGCAGAACGCAATGTTCTACAGGGCTTGTATGGGGAGAGACAGTCTCGAAGCTATGCAGGCCCCTGGCCATATAGGGCTTTAAAGATAAGCACCAACACATTGAAACAGAACCGGTATTCAATAGGCAGCCAGTGCAGGTCACGCATGGATCACTCCCTCATGGATCACAGCCTTGTCGTGGCGAGGGGGCTTGCGTGGTTCGATGAGGCTGTGGGCTATGCCGTGGAGGGCCACCCAGAATGGACACAGCAGAGAACTCAGACCAAGCATGATCCCCTGGAGAAGGAAATGGCAACCCACTCCAGTATCTTTGCCAAGAAAACCCCATGGACAGTAACAAAAGGCTAAAAGATATGACGCTGGAAGATGAGCCCCTCAGGTCGGAAGGTGTCCAATATGCTACTGGGGAAGATCAGAGGGCAAGTACGAGTAACCCCCGAAAGAGTGAAGCAGCTGGGCCAAAGCCGAAAGGACGCTCAGTTGTGGATGTGTCTGACGGTGAAAGGAAAGTCCGATGCTGCAAAGAACAATACTGCATAGGAACCTGGAATGTAAGATCTATGAATCAAGGTAAGCTTGATGTGGTCAAAAATGAGATGGCAAGAATGAACATCGACATCTTGGGAATCAGTGAACTAAAGTGGACAGGAATGGGCAAATTTAACTCAGAAGACCATTATATCTACTACTGTGGCCAGGAATCTGTAGAAAAAATAGTGAGGCCTTTATAGTCAACAAGAGAATGAGAAAGACAGTACTGGGATACAATCTCAAAAATGACAGGCTGATCTCGGTCCAAATCCAAGGCAAACCATTCAACATCACAGTAATCCATGTCTATGCCCCAACCACCACTGCAGAAGAGGCTGAAGTGGACCAGTTCTATGAAGACCTACAACAGCTCATAGAAGTAACACCAAAAAATGATGTCCTCATCATCATAAGGGACTGGAATGCTAAAGTAGGAAATCAAAAGGTAACCGGAATAACAGACAAATTTGGCCTTGGAGAACAAAATGAAGCAGGGCAAAGGCTAACAGAGTTTTGTCAGGAGAACACGCGGTCATAGCAAACACCCTTTTCCAACAGCCTAAGAGGCGTCTCTACACATGGACATCACCAGATGGGCAACACCAAAATCAGATTGACTATATAATTTGCAGTCAAAGATGGAGAAGCTCTATCCAGTCAGTAAAAACAAGACCTGGAGCTGACTGTGGCACAGATCATGAGATACTCATTGCAAAATTCAGACTTAAATTGAAGAAAGTTGGGAAAACCACAAGGCCATTCAGATTTGACCTAGATCGCATCCCTGATTAATATACAGTAGAGGTGAAGAATAGGTTTAAGGGACTAGATTTGATAGACAGAGTGCCTGATGAACTATGGACAGAGGTCCGTGACATTGTAAAGGAGGCAGCAATCACCGCCATCCCAAAGAAAAAGAAATGCAAGAAAGCAAAGTGGCTGTCTGATGAGGCTTTACACATAGCAGAGGAAAGAAGGAAAGCTAAAGGCAACGGTGAAAAGGAAAGATTTGCCCAACTGAATGCAGATTTCCAGAGAATAGCAAGGAGAGATAAGGAGGCTTTCCTGAATGAACAATGCAAAGTAATAGAGGAAAACAATAGATTGGGAAGGACTAGAGATCTCTTCAAGAAAATTGGAGACATCAAGGGAACGTTCCATGCAAAGCCGGCCATGATAAAGGACAAAAACGGTAGGGACCTAACAAAAGCAGAAGAGATTAGGAAAAGATGGCAAGAATACACAGAAGAACTATACAAGAAGGACCTCGATGTCCTTGACGACCACGACGGTATAATCAGTGACCTCGAGCCAAACATCCTGGAAAGCAAAGTTAAATGGGCCTTAGAAAGCATTACTAACAACAAAGCTAGTGGAGATGATGGTATCCCAGCTGAGTTATTCAAAGTCTTAAAAGAAGATGCTGTTAAAGTGCTGCACTCAATTTGCCAACAAATTTGGAAAACACAACAGTGGCCACAGGATTGGAAAAGGTCAGTTTACATTCCAATCCCAAAGAAGGGCAATGTCAAGGAATGTTCAAACTATCGCACAATTGCACTCATTTCATATGCTAGCAAGGTCATGCTCAAGATCCTACAAGCTAGGCTCCAACAGTACGTGGATAGAGAACTGCCAGAAGTACAAGCTGAATTTCGAAGAGGTAGAGGAACTAGAGATCAAATTGCCAACATTCGCTGGATTATGGAGAAAGCAAGAGAGTACCAGAAAAACATCTACTTCTGCTTCATTGACTATGCTAAAGCCTTTGATTGTGTGGATCACAATAAACTATGGCAGGTTCTTAAAGAGATGGGAGTATCAGACCACCTCACATGTCTTCTGAGAAACCTGTATAAGGGTCAGGAAGCAACAATTAGAACCGGATATGGAACAACTGATTGGTTTAGCATAGGAAAAGGAGTACGACAAGGATGTATATTGTCACCTTGGCTTATTTAATTTATATGCAGAGTACATCATGCGAAATGCTGGCCTGGATGAATCACAAGCTGGAGTTAAGATTGCTGAGGAAAAGATCAATAACCTCAGATATGCAGACGATACCACTCTGATGGCAGAAAGTGAAGAGGACCTAAAGAGCCTCTTGCTCAGAATGAAAGAGGAGAGTGCAAAAGTGGGCTTGAAGCTCAACATCAAAAAAACTAAGATCATGGCATCTGGCCCCATCACCCCTTGGCAAATAGAAGGGGAAGTCGTAGAAGTAGTGACAGACTTCACGTTCCTGGGATCCCAGATCACTGCAGATGGTGACTGCAGCCATGAAATTAAAAGACGCCTGCTCCTTGGGAGGAAAGCAATGGCAAACCTAAACAGCATGATAAAAAGCAGAGATATCACCCTGCCAACAAAAGTCCGCATGGTCAAAGCAATGGTATTCCCCGTAGTAATGTATGGCTGCGAGAGTTGGACTATAAGGAAGGCTGAGCGCTGAAGAATAGATTCTTTTGAACTATGGTGCTGGCGAAGACTCTTGAGAGTCCCTTGGATTGCAAGGAGATCAAATCATTCAGTCCTAAAAGAAATCAATCCTGACTGTTCCCTGGAAGGCCAGATCCTGAAGTTGAAGCTCAAATACTTTGGCCACCAAATGAGAAGGGAGCATTCACTGGAGAAGACCCTGATGGTGGGAAAGATTGAAGGTCAAAGAAGAAGGGGACGGCAAAGGATGAGATGGTTAGACAGTGTCATCGATGCAACGAACATGAAATTGAGCAAACTTCAGGGGACCGCGGAAGACAGGAGGGCCTGACATGATCTGGTCCATGGGGTCGCGAAGAGTCAGACTCGACTGTGCAACTGAACAACAAAAGCAGGTCACGCAGCAACATCAACACCCATGGCGCTGTGTTCTGCACTAGCTGCAATTTCTAGAGCAAGAGTCAGGGGAAGCCCCACATAGAGAGAATTACAATAGTCCAATCTGGAAATGTCCATTGCATGGGTCACAGTAGCCAGATCATGGTGGGTGAGATATCGGATCAACTGCCTGACTTGCCTCAGATGAAAAAAGCCAGACCTGGCAGTAGCCTCTATAGTCAATGAGGCATCCAGGAACAACCCTGGGCTCTTCACCCTCAGCAGTGGCACCAATGGAGCCCTGTCAAAGGCTGGTAGCCTAGTACCCAGACCCAGACCCCCACAGCCCAGACATAGGATCTCTGTCTTCATTGGATTCAGTTTCAGTCTGCTCTGTTGTAGCCATCCAGTCATGGCTTGTAACGCCCCATCCAGACATTCAGGGGCAGAGTCTGGGTGGCAGTCCATCAGTAAATAGAGCTGGGTGTCATTCGCATATTGGTGACAACCCAGCCCATACCTCCAAATAATCTGGGCAAGGGGGTGCATATAGATGTTGAATAAAATAGGGGAGAGAATCGCTCCCTGTGGCACACCAATCTTGGAGAAAGGAGGCCAGCCACTGTAAGGCTAGTCCCTGTATCCCCACATCAGTGAGGATACATCAAGAAGGATCAGCAGCACTGAACCACCTCAATCAAGATTTCTCCAGAGGTCATCCACCAAGGTGACCAACACCATCTCCACCCCATGAGCAGGGCAAAAGCTGGACTGGAAGTGATCCAGGATGTTAGTATCTTCCAAGAAGGCTCCTGCTGAAGCTGTGTTGCCATTACCCTCTTCACTACCTTACCCAGAAATGGCAAGTTGGATACTGGACGGTAGTTACTAAGGACCATGGGGTCCAAAGATGATTTCTTTAGGAGGAGGTGGACCACTGCCTCCTTTAAACTCCCTGGGAAGGTCCATGTTGATAGGGATGTTGATAATCTCCCTCAAAGGAGGCCCTCCCACATCGCCACAAGCTTTAATTAGCCACGATGGGCAAGGATCAAGAGGGCAAGTGGTGGGTTTCACAGCTGTCAAGGTCTTGTCAACTGCATCCTGGGTAAGCAGACTAAAATGGTCCAGTACTAGACCCATAGACGGACAAGGGGCTTTCAGTCCTTCCAATAGGATAGACACTCTGCTCTCACTGTGCTGGGGAACAAAATGTGGGAACATTCTCTAATTCTTTTTGTTAAAATACTTCCTGTGGTCCAGTAAGCTGCTATGCTGTGTCTTCTCTTCCCTCTCCTTGGAGGAAAATCTCAAGGAATTGCATTAATCACTACTTCTCCCCTTAAAGAAGGTCCTTGCAAAGCTTGGTCTTAATTTTTAAGAAGCAAACACTGGATAATAAAAACATTATTATTTTATGTACTTTTGTAAAGTCTATTCTTCTACTATACAGAGAGCCCTTGCTGTGTTCAAGAACCACGAGATTAGACAGCTATGATTTTGACCTGATGGCTGACAATTTACTGGTTTCAAATTAAAGAGAAAACTAAATTAGCAAACTAATTGTTTGCTGTGTTTTTGGTAGGTCTTATGTCAGCTGCCTTAAGCTTTGTAGCCAATTGTAAGCTTGACTTATGCCATCCTGTGCAGGAGGTGGAGTTCTCTGTTGGGCCTTGTTATCCACCAATGTCAATCATATTAATTTTAAATTACTTCTGTTCAGGCTGGTGTCAAAATGATTAAAGCATGAAGAGGATGGCAGAGAGAGAAATTTACCTTGCAATTACAACAAGGACACTTTATTTCCCCCTTTTCTCAACCCTTTACACTCAGAGAAACATTAAAATATATACTCACTCTGAAAGGACCCCAGATCTTGGATGTGAGACATTAGCTACATTTATGACCCACTAGATGGGACAGACAATTATTAAATAGCACTACAGAATGTATTGGTAGAATGCCCTGTATATGGAGCATCACATACCACGCCGAATCCTCCAAATTTAAAGGAAATAGTGTTAAGTACAAAGAGTGAACAAAGGATCTGAGAACCTATCTTTACATTTTAAGAGATTTTATCACATTATATGTACAATAAAAATTAAGATTATAAAAATTAAGATCTAAGATTATGCTCTTATATACATTAGGAAGAAAGAATGGCGAATTAAGTTAAAAGATTTTTTATATGCTAAAAATACTGTTTGCCTTCCTAAATCTAATGATTGTTAAAGCATATGAACATCCACATGTAGGATGCCCTACTTTAAAATTTATGTTCTTTCTTGACACTTCAGGCCCCTCTCCTTTAATCTAAAACTTCTTAAAATGTGTGAAGAGAAACTTAGTTGAAATGTTGGTAAAGAGAGGTTAAAAAGTAACTATGTTAGGTCAAATTTCCATTTCCTATTAAATATATAACTTTTAACCATTCTTATATATGTATATAAAGATTCAGCTCATACTATCAAAGTTGTAACTCGGAGTTATGCTGAAGTAAGGGCCTTTTATGCTGGCACAGGGCACTAGCAGCGCTGTGCCACTGAGTCCCACTGGTGCAGGAGTACTGCAGTTGTACGCCGACAGAGCAACAGTTCAAACCCTGCTGCTGGCATAGATGTGGGCATTCCAGGGGGCATGGCGGCTTCCAACGTGTTTTCGGTGTGTGAACACACAGACACCCAGCAGGTGCAACACTGTGCTGGCAAAAATGGCATCATAGCCCATTGACAGCCAAGATAACTTCAAATTCACTCCCCCCACACATAGCTGCAACCACACCCAGGGGACCCCCAAGCAGCTCAGGATATGGACTAAGTGAGCACCCAATTAGCATACTCCCCTGCTCTAGCCACACCGCTCCTCAGGACCCAATCACAAGCCTCCTGCCCTACAAATGGTTCCAAGAGCTCACCCCAGAATCCCAGAAGTAGGAAATGCAGCATGGAATGCTGTCTGACAGTTCCCTGTCATGCAGACTTAGAGAGAGTGCACATGTATCCTGATTGCGAGTACAACACAGACAGGCACCTACTGCTGGGCGAGCACCTGGGGAAATATACCTCAGGGAAAACAAAGTCCACACTTTGTGGCTTATGTCTCCCAGATTTCCACCCACACAGGCACATCAGGCCCTCCATCAGGATCCCAAGGGGAGCTGTGGGTGAATAGGTAAGCAAGGCTCCCAGTCTCCTACGCCCATACCTTCCCTGGGCCTACCACAGTGGCATCAAGCCACACTGGGTACAGTGTCTCCCCTTCCCAAACTTGGCAGCTGTGGGGGCAAGAAGCAGGCCTCCAGACACACATGGTTGCCACACACCAGGTTCCAGGGGAAGGGAGGGCACTATGACAGCCATGGACTAGGCTTCTCACCTAGCCAGGTGGCAACATCCCCCCTGATCAAAACCCTTCGGCAGATGGCAATGTCAGACTCCTGGTCAAGAGACTCTCAACAACACTCTCTTTGGCAGTGATTTGTTTATTGAGATATCACCATGATCCAGGCTAGAACAGTACCATGTCAGAACTGAGGCTCTGGCGGGAAAGTCCAAAGATATAGACAGTTCAAACAGGGCCCCCTGGGAAATAACCAATCACACTCTGCAGTCAACCCACTTAGCTCTTGCGTTCACTACCCCCCTGCACCTGGGAATATATTATCCTGTTATCTACAATAGCAAGCTGGCACAGCTTCAGTTTCAAGGTCGTTCCTCTAAGAGGAATGTATCTTAGGGAAGAGTCATGCCTATGATAGAGCAGTTCACACACACACACACGCATAGCGAAGACAGATGCTCAGTGATTATCAGACATAGTTTACTTGCACACAACACACATAACATAAATGGCCAAGATGGCCAACTATATACAGTCCCTGGGGCGACTCCAAGGACCTGTCCAGGTGAAGTCTGTCCAAGAGGATCGTGGGTCTCTGACCCATCAGGAGTTCCACCAGGCAGCGGCCGGTGCCTGGGTTTGGGGTTGTCCTTTGTGCTAATAGGAAGTGGACCAGGCGGAACTTCCAGTCTCCCTCCATTAGTCGGCTGAGGGCTTCCTTTTTTTTTTTTTAAGTACCTTAAGGTACACTTTTATTATTTTTCAATATACACTACAGACATACAAACATACACATACCTAACATACACTACACAACTACATATAACACATATTCCAAGAGACTTATTTCTTATTCCTTCTTCAGTTAACTATTCCCACCCCCCAAGTTTTCTATACTGAAACCAGATTTATCCTTTCTGTGTTCTCAAATCACATCGTTTAATGTCCATTTGCGCTTACCTTATACCATTCATAAAATCTCTTCCATGTTTTTTGAAAGGTCCACTCTGTACCGGCTCTCATCTCTAAAGCAGTTTGTCATTCTCTGCCGTTTCAAAAAGTTTATTCACATACTCATACCTTGTTGGTATCTCCATTGTTTTCCAGTATTTGGCACACAAAATTCTCGCAGCTGTCGACATGTGAACAATCAAATATTTATCTGCTTTATCAAAATCTTTCAGAAATATATTTAACAGCAATATCTCTGGGGTAAATGGAACATTATTTCTTATTATTTCTTTCATCATCCTATGAACCCATCCCCAAAATCTTTTTGCCTCATCACACAACTACCACATATGATAAAAAGTACCAGTTTTGTTTTTACACTTCCAGCATTTATCTGAGCAATTTACATTTTGTTTAGTTAATCTGTCTGGTGTAACATACCATCTATAAAACATCTTATACGTATTCTCTTTATATGACACAGCATTAGTCATTTTAATATTTTTCAACCAAACTTGTTCCCACTCCTCTAAGTCAATATTATGCCCAATGTTTTGAGCCCATACAATCATATTTTTTTCACTATTTCATCTGCCATCACATTATCTAGTAAAATCTTATATTTTTTCTTTATCACTTTAGTGTCTGTTTTCAAAATAGCCTCTTCCAGTTTAATTGTTTTATTGTTAAATCCAAGTTTGCTGTCTTTTGCATATATCGATTCTAATTGTGCTTTTTTCCACCAGGTTAATTGTTCTGGTTGTTTAAGTCTGTCTTTTTTATTTAAAATGTCCTGATAATAATTCTTCTCCATCGTATACATTTGGTAATGTAAATGCTTCTAATGGTATTATCAGTCTTGATCTTTTAATATAATTTTTTTTGTGTATTGAGTCCCATACCTTCAATAAGGCCGCTCTCAGCCAATGCTGCTTAAAATATTTCTTTTTTTAAAAAAAAGAACTTTACTAATAGGATATATTAACATGTTCCATATTTCAAAATATTTTTGATACATCTTTTTCTAATATCCCCTCACTCCCCCCACCTGGCTTCCAGCGATGCTCCACCCCTATTATGATTTCAATCAATATTCACTAACAATAAAAACTTGTCCAATATTCAGTTCTTCATTTCTAACATATTCATTTTCTCTGACTCAGTATTAGGTAACATTTTAGCTAATAATCATTACTTTCTAGTCTTCTAATCTTAATAGTTATCAAAGCAGAGTAACTTATTTTTTACATCCCAGTTCCGCTCTAAATAGTCTTTAAAGTCTTTCCATTCTGCTAAGAATTCTTCATCTTCTTTACCGTTAAGCTTCTTTGTCAGTTTATCCATTTATACCATAAAAAGCATCTTCTTTATCCAGTCCCATTTTTCTGGTGTCTTTTCTTGCTTCCAAAATTGAGCAAATGTCATTCTAGCAGTTGTAATCAAATACCATAACAATGTTCTCTTTGTCACGTTAAATTCTTCCATTTTAAGACCTAAAAGTAACATTTCTGGTTCTTTTTTCAAGGTACACTTCAGGATCTTCTGAATTTCATTATGGATCTCAGTCCAATAAGCTACCGCTTTATCACAAGTCCACCACATATGATAAAATGAGCCTTCCTTTTTTTTACACTTCCAACATTTGTTAGACATGTTCTCATTCATATTAGCAATTTTTTTGGTGTCATATACCATCTATACATCATTTTATAACAATTTTCTTTTACATTAACACATGTTGAAATTTTAATTGACTTTTTCCACAGACACTCCCATGATGACATATCTATTTCTCTATTTATATTTATAGCCCATTTCACCATCTGTTCTTTTACAATCTCATCCTCTGTATACCATTTTAACAAAACCTTATACATTTTTGAAATCACTTTTTTACCTTTTTCTGCCCATACAGTTTCAATTTCATTATTTTCCTTCCTGAAGCCATACCTCATTTTATCCACCTTAAATAAGTCATAAATCTGTCTGTAATTTAACCAGTCATATTCAAATTCCAGATCCTCTCTAGGTCTCATCACGAAACTACTCCCCTCTACCTTCAAAATGCCTCTATAAGGTATCCAATCTTCTCCTTTGTGCCTTGAAAGTGGTTTAATTACCTCTGCCGGAACTATCCATAATGGTCTTGCTTCAAAAAAAAAATCTTTTATATCTCATCCAGTGATCTTCTTATAAAGTGGTGTTTAAAAAAGTTGTCCACTTTGGATTTCTCATACCATAAATAGGCGTGCCATCCAAACTTACGATCATGTCCTTCCAACGCTAACATTTTCTATTATCCAAGTTGATCCATTGTTCAAGCCAAGACAGACACACCGCATCATGATACAATCTAAGATTGGGGAGTTGAAATCCTCCCCTTTCCTTTGCGTCACATAGAATCTTCATTTTAATCCTCGGTTTCCTTTCCGACCAGACAAATTTTGAGATCTCCTTCTGCCATAGATTCAGTACTTTACAGTCTTTTACAATCAGAATCGTCTGAAATAAAAACATAAAATGAGATAAAATATTCATCTTGACTACCGAAATTCTGCCCAATAGTGACAGATTCAAAGTATCCCACTTTTTTATATCCTGTTGAATTTTGCACCAAGTCTTTTCATAATTGTTCTTAAAAAGATCTATGTTTTTCATTGTGAGCTCAATTCCTAAATATTTTGTTTTTTTCACCACTTCACACTGAATTTTTTCTTGCAGTTCCAGTTGTTTTTCTTTTGTCATGTTCTTACAAAGCACCTTTGTTTTATTCTTATTCACATAAAATCCAGCCAAATCTCCAAATTCTTTGATCTTTTCCATCAACACGGTAAATTGATTACTGGATCTTCAATCAAAAACATTACGTCATCCACAAAAGCCCTGTACTTATAGGTAAAGCCTCCAATTGTTAGTCCCCTTATATCCTTATCTTGTCTTACCTTCCCCAGCAAAACTTCCAAAATCCAAATAAATAATAAGGGGGATAGTGGACACCCTTGCCTGGTCCCTTTTTGAACCTTAAAATGTTCCATCATCTCCTTGTTTACGTTCAGCGATGCATTCTGTTCAGAATATATCGCCCTAATCACATTTTAAAAAGGCTGTCTGATGTCCATTCTTTCAATCACTTGAAACATAAAATCCCAGTTTAAATTGTCAAAGGCTTTTTCGGCATCTACAAATAGAAAAGCAACCTCTTTTTCCGGATGTTTGTCATAGTATTCAATAGCATCTATCACCGTCCTTAAATTGTCTCTGATTTGTCTATTTGGTAAAAAAACCGGCTTGTTCTTCCATTATGACATCTTTCAAATAGTTCTTCAGTCTTTCTGAAATTATTTTGGCAAACAGCTTATAGTCATTATTGAGTAAAGAAATTGGTCTGTAATTCTTAACATCTGTTAAGTCTTGTCCTTCTTTTGGTATAAGTGATATATTGGCCTCTTTCCATGTCTCTGGTATTGCTTTGGTCACCTGTATCTCATTTGCTAAAAGTTCCAAGATTGGGGTCAACTCCTCTTTTAATTTTTTATAAAATTTTATGGTAAAACTATCTGGACCAGGAGCTTTCCCCAACTTAGCATCTTCTATCGCATTGTAGATTTCTTCTTTTTGGATTGGACCATTTAACATTTCCTTAATTTTTGCTTCGACCTTTGGTATTTCTACCTTGTCCAAATATTTTTTGATTTTTTCTGGATCTATATTCTTCTTTTGAAATAACTTCGCATAATACTTGAAGAAGACTCTTTTTAGAACATTCATATCCACAATTTCTTTGCCATCCTCAATTATTTTGCTTATTAACCTTTTCTCTCTTCGATTTTTCAGTTGCCATGCCAAAAACTTTCCTGGTTTATTTGCTCCTTCAAAGGATTTTTGTTGCAGTTTCTTTAAGTTCCAATAGAGTTCCCGATTAAGTATCACATTCAATTGATCTTGTAAAATTTGAATTTCTTTAATAATTTTCTTTTTTCCCAGTCTCCTCTTCAGTTCATTTTCTTTTTGCTGGATTTTTTCTTGCAACTCCTTTTGTTGCTTTATATTCTGTTTCTTGTCGGTCGCATTCAACGATATAAGTAATCCTCTCATCACGGCCTTATATGCATCCCAGACCATCTGTATTTTAACGTTTTGAGTTAGATTCATTTGAAAAAATGATTGAGTTTCCTTACGCAATATCTCAATTATTTTTGTCTTGTCCAGTAAATCTTCGTTGATTCTCCATTGGAACTGTTTCACTTTCTCTTTTGACATCCAAATCACCGGGTTATGGTCCGAATTAGTCTTTGGCAAGAACTCCACTTTTTGAGTTTTTAATGCCATATCACCAGACATCCAAATCATATCTATTTTGGAAACAGATTTATGTCGATTAGAATAGAAAGTAAAATCTTTAACTTTGGGATTCCATTTTCTCCAAACGTCTTCAAGTTTCTCTTGGTCCATCAATTTAAAAAAAAAATTAGGAAGCTTTCCGATCTTCTCATCAGTCTTTTTTGATTTCCTGTCCAATTTGTTGTTTACAGTGCCATTAAAGTCACCTGCCAATAATATCTGATCATAGTTCACTTGGTCCAGTTCCTTCATCAAGTCCTTAAAAAAAATTTCCTTAGCTCCATTAGGTGCATGTAAGTTAACTACCAATGTCTTTTTCTGAAGCATTGTGATTTCCACTCCAACATCTTTATCACTAAAAATGTCTGTTGGCTCCAGATCTTTATTTACGTAGATCACAATTCCCTTATTTTTTTTCTCTGCCAATGAATAAAATTCTTCTCCCAGTTTTTTATTAATCAAATACTTATTGTCCCGCTTTTTAATATGAGTTTCTTGTAGACAAATGATATTGGATTTCTGCTTTTGTAGCCAATAATTCACTAACTTCCTTTTGGAAGGTGAATTAAGTCCATTTACATTCCATGATAACAATTTGTAATCCATCATGACTTGTCTTTAAATATCTCCAAAATCCTCCAGATTTTCTGCCTTAAACCTATGCATATCTCCTAATGTCTTAATCGTGTGTCTTTTCGCATTGTAGGTAAAAGACAGACCCTGTGGTATCTCCCATCTGAATCTGATGCTTAACTGCTTCAATTTGTCCACCAGCTTCTTATATTTCTTTCTGTCCTGCAAAATCATTCTTGGGAGTTCTCTCATTATTATTATTATCTTTTTGCCATCAATCTCCAAAGGTTGTGTAAATTGTTTTTAAAAAATATCTTCTTCCATTTTCCTTGTTACGAATTGAACAATAACATCTCTTGGCAGTTTCTTTCTTTGTGCATATGCTGAATTTACTCTATAAATTAAATCAAAATCAGAATCCAATTCTCCTTGATCTTCCCCTAGATATTCAGTCAAAGCTGTCATCACTACCGTACGTATATCTTCATCAGTCATTTCTTCTATCCCTCTTAACCTCAGATGATTTAACATCGCTCTATATTCCATCATTGTCTCTAGTTTGCGGTTTTCTTGTAGAGTTGTTTCCATTTTTTTGTCTATATCTTGTGTCTTTTGCTCCAGTTCAGTTGATTTTGTTGCCAAACTTTTAACTTGACTATTTGTGTTTGCCACTTCTTTTTTAATTTCAGCCATCTCTGCTAGTACCAGCTCTTTCAAGGCTGCCACATTTTTTTCTTGTACTTCTTCCAACTGCTCCAGCTGTTTTTCCATTTGTTTCTCCAACTGTTGATCTATCTGTTTCACCAAAACTTGAATCGCTTCCATCATCTGCTTTGTATAGGAAAAATACTTTCCTGGTTCAGGCATACTAGGCCCAAACGGCTTAGCTGATAACATGTCCTTGTGAATTGTCACCTGCACCAAATGGCATGCACAGATGCCAGGCCTAGATGTACATTTCAAAAGCCACTTTGGCACCTTGGAGGGGAAAGCCAGACATTGAGGCTTTTCCCAAACTTCAAAGCCCAGTGTACATGCCTTCCTCAGCATAGGCATGACGGCTAACCACACCTCTTAAGTCCCTTGCGATTGGATAAATGGCCATATCCAGTTGTGACGGAAGAGGGAGGGAGTGGGGATCACCTATGAGAACTGAGACAGAGTTTTCCTGAAAAGTTAACTTCTTTCTAAGAGTTAGTCTCTGTTTGGATTACAAACCTGCAACACTGAATTCTGCTAGTGGGCAACAAGCTGGCCTTAATTGCCCACTGCAAGCATGGCTTTCATCTTGAAGATTCCCTGGGTAATGGACTTTGTTCTACCTGGTCAATGGACCAAGGATTGGTAATTATGATATATGTTTATGTTTAGTAAGAGCTGTACAAAGCTATAGGCTTGTTCTTTGTTTTCTAATCCTTGCAAGTCTCTTGTCATATAACTGCTTTGCTTAATAAAGATCTTATATAGATTAAACTGATCTGATTTGGATTGATGTGCTGTAACTGGATCTCTAGGGCTAAATCTTGTGGCTTGGGGCTGCTCGCCTAGAAAGCTACTACTGTGTGTTAATTATCTACAGCTCTAGCCCAGAGCTGATAAGTTGTTAATTCCCAGAAACCTGGCAGGAGGTGGGACCTATTCTCCTGTCTGAGTTGGGAACGTCCTTAAATAGGTCCTGGTGGCAGAATACTGATTTCAGTGTTCCTGAAGCATGTGGGTTTTTGGTTTCTCTCACTCCTGAAGGGGTGTGGGACAGACGTGAGATTCTCCACATGCTGGCATAGTAACAAGGACTTGCACCTTTCTTATCTCCTGGACTGGAGGTGAGAGGGTGCAAGAGGAAAAAACATTGTACACGCTTATCCATTGCTTCGATTGCAGCTTGCCATTCTTTCTTTTCCTTCGCTGACATACTTGGGCTTGCATTTGAAGCAGCTCTTTGTCACTGTTTGGGTCCGTTTTGAACATTTTAAAGTATACTTCAACTGTCCTCAGGTTCTTCTCTTAAGTCAGATGTTTTTCGCTGCCCTTTAAAGTCAATTTCACTGTTAAAATTAAATTTTAAAATTTAGTCCTCCTCAAAATGGTGGGCACAATTTCTTTATGGTTTCTCGGGCTAGAGTAGGCTCTCTTTAAGCTTCCTGTTTCCGGTCCCACATTAACCTCGTCCTACCAGAAGCTTCCTGTTCCGCCACTCTTCCAGTCCTCCAGCAAGCACTCTAGCCCTTAGTCACAGTTCTAGCCGGACACGGATTTTTGCGACACCTTAGTCTCACAATCTTTTCTGTTGGTTTTGGTCTTGCACTTCACTCTCGATCTTTCTAACCACAGGAATGTTAAACAAAGTCTGTTTTATTCAAATTAAATGCTTTGACAAACTCTTCTTAATTATACGATGGATCGATTGTTCGGATTTAAGTCTTTTGCGCTTAACTGCCTTATTCAAATTTCGTTAAACCTTCATCCCGGTAAGCCAACTGTTTTTGTTACCTTGCATGTTTATCTTGGGACTTCGCATCGCTTCTTTTCACTTTCGGCTCCAATCTCTTTCTTAAGAAGTCGGGAAATGATGAATTTAAGCTGATTCTTCAGCTCGGCTGGCTTCTTTAGTGCTGTCTTGCAATCGCCCGCTTCTGAGAGGGGATCACAGCGTAAACAAGCCTCCTTCAAGACTTATATACGCCAATCTCAACTCTCACTTGGACCTCGTTGCTTGCTTGTCACCCCCTGCCTGGGGGATGCTGCGTTGGGCAGTTTAATTGCCCAAACTGTCAGAAGAAGCCACCGTTCACCCCACACAATCGCAAGGTGCGTCAGTTTGCCATTTTACTCCAACCGGAAGCCCCTGCTTAAAGTACTTCTGAGAGCTTGCTTTTTCATACCATAAAAAAGCATTCCGTCCTAACAATAAATCATATCCCTCAATTTTCAACAGCCTTTTGTCTTCCAAAGTAATCCATTCTTTAATCCACACCAGTGCTGCAGCTCTATAATACAGTAACCAATTTAACATGCCAAATCCTCCTCTTGTAACATCTTCAACCTTATTTGTGCTCTCTTCCCTTGCCATATAAATTTCATTATCAATCTATCCAAATCCTTGAATAGATTCTGGTTTTGTAGTACAGGAATGGTTTGAAACAGAAACATCCATCTAGGTAAGATATTAATTTTTAATGTGGCAATTCTTCCCATCATGGAGAGCTGCAAAGTTTTCCATTTTCCCAAATCCTGCTTAGTTTTTTGTAGTAGAGCTTTATAGTTAACTTCAATTAAAGTACTGCATTTATTTGTGACTGTAATTCCCAAATACTTTGCTTTACAATCTGGAATCCGATACTTTCTTGTAGTTTAGTTTTTTGTTTTTGATCTAAATTCTTTACTATTATTTTAGTGTTTTCTGTATTTATTTTAAAGCCCACTACTTCTCCATACTCTTCAATCTTTTCTTTCAATGCCTCTACTGCTTCTGTTGAATTTTCTAGTATGAATGCTACATCATCTGCAAAGGCTAAGAGTTTAAAATGCTCTTTCTTTATTTGAAGTCCAGTTATTTTACTCTCCCTTCTTATAGCTTCATTCATTATTTCCAGCACCAGTATAAATAAAAGTGGTGATAATGGGCATCCTTGCCTCATGCCTTTCTGAATCTCAAATTTATTTGATAGCTCCCCATTGACTAAAACTCTTGCCTGTTGTTCATTATAAATTGCTTCAATCATAGTAATAAAGCTCTCTCCTGCTTCCAACATCCTGAGCATCTCCATCATAAAAGTCCAATTAACATTATCGAAGGCTTTCTCTGTGTCCAAAAAAACTATTGCCATTTGCTTCTCAGGATGTATTTCATAATATTCTAGTACATTCATCAACATTCTCAAATTATTCCTCATTTGTCTTTTAGGTAAAAATCCTGCCTCATCTTTATTTATTGTCTCCACTAACACTTTTTTCATTGTTTGCGCCAAGATTGATGCAAAAATCTTATAATCGGTGTTTAGAAGAGATATCGGTCTATAGTTTTTCATTTCTTTTTCATCCAAGTTCTGTTTATGAATCAAAGAGATAATTGCTTCTTTCCATGTGTCTGGAATTACACCCTGATCTCTTGCCATGTTACATATGTCCTTAAAAGTCATTGCGATTTGTTCTTCAAATATATGGTAGAATTCCACTGGAAGTCCATCCAGGCATGGGGCTTTACCTCTATTTTGTCTTTTCAAGGCTTGTGCTACTTCCATCATAGAGATCTGTTGATTTAATATTTGTCTTTGTCCTTCTGTCAGTTTTTGCAATTTATATTTTTCTAAATAATTCTTAATGCCCTCCTTGCTGACATTTACTCTTCCATATAAAATTTTGTAGTATTCCTCCATAGCTTATTTAATTTCTTCATTTCTATAGATTTCTTTTCCTTCTTTTCTCAATACTTTAATAAATGTCCTTTCTTTCTGTTGATTGATTTAATAGGCTAACCATCTCGTAGGCTTGTTTGCATTTTCAAGATAGTTTTGTTTTGCAAAGAATAGCTTCTTTGCTAGTTCTTCTTTCAATAGACAGTTCATTTGATGCTGTAACATTTTTAATCTTTTTTCAATTCCATCTTTATTTTCTAAAGACATCATAGTGTTCTCTTGTACTCTTGTTTGTTCAGTTTCTTATATCTTTGTTTACTTTGCCTATTAATTCTTGCTGCTTCTTATATCAACAGTCCTCTAGAGAACGCTTTCATTGCATACCATATCACCTGTACTGATGTGTCTTGCTTCTTGTTTTCTTTAAAAACGACTGTTAATTCTTCCTTCATTTTGATTACAAATTTCTCGTTTCTTAAAGTCTTTAGATTCATGGTCCACCTGTTTCTCTTCCCTATTGCTTGTAGTTCCATATACACCGGTTTATGGTCCGCATATGTCCCCGCCTGTATTTCTGCTTCTAACAAATCCTTAACCATTAATGTTGAGATCCATATCATATCTATTCTGGACCATGAGTCGTGTCTAGCCGAATAGTATGTAAACTGTCTTGAAGAGTAGTTTCTTATTCTCCAAGCATCCACCAAGTTTAATTCCACTAATAAACGTTTTAGACTTTTTGGCATTTCTGTCCTCCTTTTCTTCTTCTTCTTCCCACCTGTCTGTTTATCTTTATCTTTGTCAGCAATTGCATTAAAGTCTCCAAGTAGGCATATATTCTGATAGTCCTGTTCGACTATAAGATTATGTAGTTCTGAATAAAATTTTTCTTGGTCTTGGTTTGGTGCGTAAATATTCATGAGTAGTATTTTTTTTCCTCGATTCTGAATTTCCACCATCAAGATTCTCCCATCATCTGGAGCATATACTTTCTCTGGAAACAGGTGCTCTTTAACCATTGTTGTCACTCCCCTCTTTTTTTCCTTTTTATCTGAAGCTGCAAAGGTTTTCCCCAATCTTCTATTTTGTAAAAATTTCTCATCCTTCTTGCAAATATGTGTCTCTTGCATGCAAATTACATCCAAATTCTGCTTAAGTAATTGGTGAAATATCCTTTTTCTTTTCTGCAATCCATTCAATCCGCTGACATTCACCGATAGGATTCTAAGTTTTCCCTTATCCATTATACTTGTCTTTCTGTTGGTATCCTTTCCCTTTTATCTGTTGTCACATACCAGTCGGGGATTGTCAGGTCCTAATCCTTCTTTCTTTGGGCTTTAAATCAGCTTCTGCTTGTTCCCCATCTTTTCTCTCCTCTTCTTCCTCTTCTTCAATTCCCAATTCCTGACCATATCTTTTTAGAAACTCTTCTGCTTTAAAAATTGATTTAATCTAGTACTTTTTACTTTGATAAGTAAACACCAATCCTTCTGTCAGCAACCACCTGTATTGGAGATCATTTTTCCTTAGTAAGCCTGTTAGTTTGGAATATTCTCTTCTCTTCTCACGTACACTCCAAGGGATTTCTTTTAAGACCTTTATTTCTCCTGTATCGGTCTTTAACGGTTTCGCATTGACTTCCATCAGTACTTTGTCCCTTGTCATCCTTTTGTATTTCTCTAGGGACTTTCATATGCCTTCATATGCTGAATTCATTCGAAAGACTTGATCAAATTCTTTTTTCCATTTCCTCTTTTCCAATCCCTATATGGTCAGCCAATATTTCTGTCATCTTTTTCTTCCGGGATATTCTGGAATCTCAATACTTAAGCCACTCTTTCCACCTGTAATCGTGTTAACTCTTGCTCACATTCCCTTTGTTTCTCTTCCATCTGTCTCATGTCCTCTTCTACTGCTTTAGTTCTCTTTTCCATTTTCTCATTGTTTTTCTTCAACTCTGCTATGTCCTTTGAGTTTTCCACCACCTGACTCTGAATTGCTTGCATGTTATTTACAAGTTGTTCAGTTAGTTGTGTCAGCTGTTGCATCACTCCTTCCATCTGTGCTTTAACTGAGTCGACTGCATCTGTAATCATGCTTTGCATTTCCTTTTGTACAGGGCCAGCCAGTTTACTAACTGTCACTCCTGCCCCTGGTGATGTTGACGGAGGTTTTGTGGTCTGGGTCATTTTAACATTAACATTTGACATTTTGCTGGTTTTTCTCTGAGCTTTATACAAGTTCCAAGTCAGCTATCTTATTTCCTCTTTTTGTTTACAATTTATTTCAATCCATCTTCTCTCTCAGACTCGGTTATCTCCTTGTTTTCTTCAGAGAGGCTACCTTGGCAGTGTGCCCAGGCCTTTGGCTGTATGCCCAGAGCCTTATCTGTCCACTTAGGCCAATTGCTTTTTTGTTATTATTGTTCAAGGTCAGCCTTTCCGGACGTTCCCAACACAGACTCAGTCCAGTTAAAAAGGGGGGGGAGTCAAATTTATTTCCTTAATAATCAATAGTCCATAGACATAGCAGGCTTATTAGTCTCTATTAGGTTAAAATTTAATTCCATTGGGTTGTCAGATCTATCTATGGCTTCACCCCACTGATTTTGTAAGGGCTTCTGCCCCCCTCCTAATGGAGGGGGAAATTTGGGTGTATAGAGTGAGGACTTATATTCTCTCAAACCCTCAACACTCAGCAACCCTCATTAATCATTAGTCAGATTCTAATCCACAGACATAGCAAGCTTAATTGTCTCCATTAAGTTAAAGTTACCACGATTGCCATGCCCTCGCAGTCTATCTGGGCGTAGTTCCGCTCTACCACCGATAGCATCCAGGAGTAATATGCGATGGGCACCTCCCACCCATCCGGGAGATGGTGGGCCAACACTGTGCCCACGCCATAGGGGGAAGCATCCCAGGCCAGGACCACTGGCAGTGATTCATCAAAATACTAAAAGTGCTTTGACCCCCTTGAAAGCGACAGCCTGGCAGGGGCCCCAAGACCATGGGGCTTGCTTGTCCAGGAGGTGGTGCAAGGGCACCATTACCGCTGCCTTGTGGGGGAGGAAGGCATGGTAGAAGTTCAAGAGTTCTAAGAATGCCTGGAGTTCCGCCTTTGATTTTGGGGGGGACCCTCAACAATGGCCTTAATTTTGTCCCTAGCCGGATGTAGGCAGTCCGCGTCAACTGTGAAGCCCAGGAAATCGATAGATGGAACCCCCAACAGGCACTTCTCCTGCTTAACTTTCAGGCTGGCATCGTGGAAATGGCGGAGGACAGTGCACAGTTGGGCAGCAAACTCATTTGGCATCACCACAGCTATCAACACATTGTCAAAGAATGGCATGACACCCGGGATCAAGAGCAAGTCCATCAGATGTTGGAAGAGCCCCGGGGCCACGCTCACCACAAACTGCAGTCTCTTTACTTTAAAATCTCCCCTGTGTGTTACTATTGTTTGCGCTGCAGCGGTTGCCTCATCAACTGGGAGCTGTAGGTAAGCATTGGGCAAGATCAAGTTAGCCAAAGATCTCCACCCCTGCCAAAGTGGCTAGCATGTGGCTCACTACCAGGACTGGGTAGGTGTGGTCCTGAAGAGCCTTATTAATGTACACTTGTAGTCCGCGCAAATGTGGACATCCCCATTTGGTTTCACAGGGGTGACTATGGGGGTCTCCCACATTGCATACGAGACCTGTTCCAGGACCACTTGCTCTATGAGGCAGTCTAGTTCTGCATCTATTTTAGGTTTAAGCGCAAACGGGACCTTCTTGGAATGCATACAGATGGGGGCCACTTGTGGGTCGAGCTGCAGTGACACAGGAGGACCCGTGTAGCGCCCTAGAGTCCCATTGAATACAGCCGGGAACTCTCAGCAGATCTCACCAAAGTCTTGTGGGGCACAGAGCTGGACACCCTCAATCAAGATGCCCAAAGAGGCAAACCATGCACAGCCAAAGAGACTGACGAGGTTGCCCTCAACTACAATTAAGTTCAAGTAGTCATCAAAGCCAGAAGCTTCCCACACCCAGGACAGGAATACGATTCCTTTGAAAGTCTGTAAGGGTCATGGGGGAAGGGTGTAAGTGGGCACTCCCCCAGGCACAGTCTCTTAAGGGTCTCCACTGAAATGATGGAGGCCATGGAGCTGGAGTCCAGCTCCATGGAACAAGGGGACCCCTCTATTCTGACCCGGACCAGGATTTTTGGCACTGAGGTCTGACTCGGAAGCCACAGTACCTGCTCCAATGATTTGCACACCAGGAGGTAGAGCTCATTGTGGGACGCATTGTCCTTGTAATGTGCCACGGACCGGCGACCCTGCTGGTTCTGTGATTGTGGAGCTTAGGACCTCCGGGAACAGCAGGCTCGGATGATATGTCCCCGTGCAGCCGCAGCTCCTGCAGACCGCATCCCGAAAGCAGCAAGGTTCCAGTCATACTTGTCACCTCAGCTGGCATACTCGTGTCATCTGGACTCCTTGGAAGGGATGGAGCAAGGCGCAGGCACTGGATCTCGCCTCCACTTGGGCAGTTGGGGCTGGTGGACCTCCTCCTCCACTGTGTCAGCTGGGTCCATGCATGTCCGGTGTGCAGCGATCAATGCAGCAGGATGAGACCTCTCCCAAGCCGAGGTGGTGGAGAGGGCTGAAGCAAGGGTGCACTTCTCATCCTCCAGTATCCGTTGCCTGAATTTTTCATCATGGAGCCCGCAGACGAATCAATCATGTAGGGTCGTTTTGAGTTGGGCCCCAAATGTGCACTCTGAGGCAAGCCAGTGGAGCTCAGCCAGGTACCCAGCTACTGGTTCCTTCAGTTGTTGGTGCTGGGAATGGAAGGCCACATGGTGCAAGATCTCCGATGGCCGGGGAATGAAGTGGTCCTGGAATGCCTTTATGATTTGCTTGAACGTTGCCTCCGATAGCTTCATTGGGGAGAGCAAGTTTTAAGCCAGCACCATGGTGGTGGGACCACATGAACCAACAAGGAGGCCCCTCTTCCTTTCTTCATTGGTGACCTCATAAAAGATCAGGATGGACTTGAGTTCCTCGATCCAGGCTTCCCAGTGATGCGGTTTGGTGGAGTTGAACAGAGGGACGAGTCGTGTTCTCGGAGCGACTGCCATCGTGCTGCGTGGTGGTTGCGGGGAAGCAGATTGTGTGCAATTCGGTGCTCATCATTTGAAGCAGCAGCAGTTCCCGGTCCTCCTCGGATGCCCAGCAGCCTGGCCAGCTCAGCAAGATCCCATCCTCATTGCCATTGTTGTGTACTGGGTTTGACACATAGCGAAGACAGACGCTCAGTGATTATCAGCCATAGTTTACTTGCAGCCTCTCAAATCCACGCATTCAGGGGAACGGCTTGCACATTGTGGAGGACTGTCTCTCAAACCTCCGGGTTGAGACCAAGGCGGTACTGCTCTGCCAGGACACCATCAGGCCACCCACGGACTTTGGCTACCTGCCGTCTGAACTCCTCAGAATACCCCCGCATGAATTTTTTCCCTTGCCGGAAGGTACATAGGAAAGCCCGGGCAATTTCACTGGCATTCGGGTCTTCATATTGAGCCCTGAGAGCCCACATGAAAGTGTCCACTCCCCATAGTTCCAGGCCCTCATCATTATGGAGGCTCACATACCAGTCAGCTGCCCCCTCTCATAACCAGGAGGCAACATAGTCCACCATGCGCTCTTCATCCGGGAACAGGTGGCCCCAATTCAGGACAAACTTCTCCACACGCACTACAAAAAACACCAGCTTCTCGGGTGTCCTGTCAAACGTCGCGTTGAGCAGTTCTGCCAGTTGGGGTTGAGAAGGCTGATTGTTGACCAATGGGAAGCATCTGCTGATTGGGGGGTAGCTGCTGCCCCAGTGGTGGTTGGGTCGGTTGTTGGAGGGGTGGTGGAGCTGGCTGCACCAGCAGCCACTGATCCAGCTTGCGCCGTACCACTTCCATCATGATTCCTGGCAGTTTGCGTAACGACTACTCAACCATTTGGAAGAGTCAGTCTTGCCCACATTCAAGTAAGTCCGGCCAAGTGTCAACGATACTCTTGGCCTCTGCCATCTCTCTGAAGGCATCTCCTGCCCCTGTCTTGATACTGAGTTTGTGTATGGGCCAGTCATAACGACCTTCCCGACATGGCCCTGAGGTGGGTGTCCAAGTTTCAGGGTATCTCCACAAAACTTTCCCCAGTGCAGTCCCTTCTGCCTTGGGGTCACCTATGCACTTACCCCTCCAAAGGGATTGAAAAAAGGTGCCCCTGCGCCCGTCTCTTCCTCTAGGGTAGAAGTGGTCATCACAGTGGTCGTCAGGGTGGTCATAGGGACCATTTCCCCAAATGTTGTCTGGGTGGCAATCTCTTCCTTGCTTCTGCTCATCTCAAGATAGAGAGATATGGGTAGAAAGGATGATGGGATTCCTGACACTTTGTCAAGCCTCTTTGTCAGGTCACACAACGCAGGGTTTCATAAGAAGAATCTGTTTATTGGTGAATCATAACTAAAGACACGTATACAGCTTGTGTCAGGAATGGCCGTGGATAATGGAGGCCTCTGACTTATAGTGAATTCAAACACCCACCTAGACTAAGTGAAGCCAATGAACACAATTCACGCGCGTGGGCAAAGCAAGCAGGCAAGGGGGGGGGAGTTAAAAGCCGTTGATTCCCAGCGTAGTGTCCTGCAGCTGGAGACACTGCAAGGTCAGAGTAATGATAACATACAAGCAGTAAAATAGTACTGATGAGAGACTGAGAGGAGATAAGTACTTCCTTACATTCCATCCCAATGACAGGGCTACCTGACACCCGTGACCCTTAGTGGATGGATCCAGGATGCCTGTGAAGCATCCAGAAAACTGGGCCACCCTAATCCAGATGTACCAGGCAAAGGCAGCCCTAAGAACCCCGGGGGGGGGGAGTGAAGGGGCCGCGCAACAAACCCTGAGATGCCCTGTGAGACCAATGGATGAAGCAGGGGCTGTGCCTGAGATGTGGTGAGCCGGGCCACTATGCTGTGAGCTGCCCTACCGACCTCACCCAGTGAGAAGGGAAGGAAGGGGAGTGGCCACTGAAACCAGGAGGGGCACACCCCAAGCAACCCAGAGCTCTCCAACTCAATGTGGGGGGAAGCCATGATAGAGCCTCATCCAGCACAGATGATGCCTCTCACCCACAGGGAAAAGGCTGCGACCTGCTGTGAAGGGCGCAACCCAGCAGGTCTGAAAGCTTCAGGTTCCAAAATTGGTGAGCACTACTTCCCCCATTCTTTGTGATTGTAACAATGTTGAATCCTGAACTAGGAACCCAAGTGAGAGTGAGGGCTCTGATTGACTTGGGATGTGCTAGAGACCTGATAAGCCCGGCAATAGTTATTGGGTTGGGAGTGCTGGTCCAAGCTTTACCCAAGCCCTTACTGTTTACCCAGATGGATGGCTCCCCAATGAAGGAGGTGATCATGAGGATGGGAACTCATTGGGAGCAAAGGGCCTTTGTAATAAACCCCATGACCTGATTCTCTATAGTCTTGGGGAACCCGTGGCTGCAAGACCATGACCCTTATGTTCAATGGAGTGCGGACATGCTTCACTTCCTGGACTCCAAATGCAGTGACCATGAATGGAAACGAGAGTGGGGGTGGCTCTGCCAGAGCTTCCAGAGCATGCTTCCTTAGCCCAAGAGGAGCTTGACTCCATACTGGTGGAGTATAGGAATTTGGCTCAGGTGTTTGAGGAAGAAGAAGCAGATGAACTGCCCCACCCCGTACAGCAGACTGTGCTATAGAGCTTTTGCCGGGACATAGTATGCCTAAGGGGAAACTGTACGCCATGAGCCCAATAGAGAAAGAAGAGCTATGTAAATTCATTGACAAAAACCTAACTTGGGGCTTCATCTGGCCACTTCCTCGCCATTTGCTGCCCCCATCCTCTTCCGGGAAAAGAAGGACAGTGGTTTGAGGCTGTGCATGGACTACCAGGGCCTGAATGCAGTGTCTATGTCTAATGTTTACCCCCTCCCGCTGATCAAAGACCTCTTGGCAGAGGCAGCTAGGGGAAGATTTTTAGCAAGTTGGATTTGCATGATGCTTACTTCCGAGTCTGCTGATGGGGAAAAGGTGGCGTGGAAAACCGCCGGGGACCCTAAGACCCTTGGGGCCCCCCAACCGGCCCAGGAGGTCATCTCTTTTTTTTTTTTAAAGCGCCCCCAAAAGAGGCATTTTTATTATTTTTCCACCAAAGACATAACTACCACATTACACAACATAGTAGACAACACACCAACTACATAACAATACACACTACACACCAAAGACAACCACAACATTAAACATTCACAGAGGGGTACAATTCTCGTCCCATCGCATCCAGTTTTACCCCTCCCACCTTACCAATCTAAGTATTATACCATTGCTTCTGTATCCACTAAATTCTAACTTTCTAACTTATTCAATTCTAATTAGCATAAAGTTAATAATATCCATTCCTCCTTATTTCTTTCCATCCTTCTCTCTCCGATCGTACCAGTCATAAAAGTGTTGCCAAGTGTTTGTAAAGGCTGATTCATCGTATCCTTTCAACATCAAAGTCAGTATGTCCATTTCTGCTGCTTCCATTATCTTCTCAATCAACTCCTGTTCAGTCGGTACCACCATAGTTTGCTAGTGCTTTGCATATAAAATTCTAGCCGCTGTTACTATATTTGTTATCAAATATCTCTCTTCTCTCCGCACCTCTTTTGGAAGTATTCCCAGCAATAATACCTCTGGCTTAAACAAAATAGTACCTTTTATAATATTCTGCATCAATCTATGCACCCATATCCAGTATTTTTTAACCCTCTCACAAGTCCACCTCATATGATAAAATGAACCCAATTTGACATTACATTTCCAACACTTATTAGAGCATTTTTCATCAAATTTTGATAACCTATCCGGGGTAATATACCATCTATAAAACATTTTATACATGTTTTCTCTATATGCAACCACCCTGGTTATTTTCACATTTATTTTCCATATTTGATCCCACTGTTCCATCTCTATGCTATAGCCAAAATTTGCTGCCCATTGAACCATATTGTTTTTCACTGTTTCATCTATCGTATAATCAGCCAACAACAATGCGTACATTTTTTTAATAAACTTCTCTTCCGGCTCATACAATATTTTCTCCATATCTGATAGTGACTTCTCAAACCCTTTCTGTTTGTCTTTTTTATATCTTGACTGAATCTGAACTCTGTGCCACCAACCAATATCCTCGCCCAATTCAAGCTCCCCCTTCGCATTTATAATATCCAGCTATCTTTGCGGTGGGTCTTCAAAATATAACCTAGGTAAAGTCACTGCTTCTACCGGGGCTACCAGCCTAGAGGTTTTAACAAACCACCTCCTCCGGATGGTCTCCCATACTCTAGCAAGTGCATCCCGTATCCAGTGTTGTCTAAAATATTTACATGCTGCCACCTTCTCGTCCCACAAAAACGCATGCCAACCTTCTAAGAGATCATGGCCTTCCAGTTTTAAAAGCCTTCTATCTTCCAACGTCACCCATTCCTTAAGCCATGCCAATGCTCCCACTCTATAGTATAGTATCCAATTTGGAAAAGCCAGGCCTCCTCTTTCTTTTGAGTCTTGTACCGCTTTAAGCCTAATTCGTGCTCTTTTCCCTTGCCACAAACTTAGACGTGGTTTGCTCCAGCTCTTTCAGGACAGGAATCATTTGGAACAGGAAGATCCATCTTGGTAGAATATTCATCTTTATCAACGCAATTCTTCCAATTAAGGACAACTTCAAATTCTTCCATTTTTCTAAATCTTGTTTCGTTGCTCTTAACAATTCTCTATAATTATCTTCTTGTAATGAACTACACCTATTCTTTAATTGAATTCCTAAATATTTCACCTTCACACAAAGTTTATATCCCGACTCTTCTTGCAAATGCTCTCTTTGCTCCAAAGTCATATTTTTAGTTAGGATTTTTGTTTTAACCATATTAACCTTCAAGCCTGCCACTTGCCCGTACTCTTTCAAGATCTTATTTAACTCCATGATTGAAGATCTCGGTCCCTCCAATATGAATGCCAAGTCATCTGCGTAACCTTTAATCCCTTCACTTCTGAATTCTGTCTTATCTCTTCTGTTAACACTTCCAGAGCAAAAATATATAGTAATGGTGAGAGGGGACAGCCTTGCCTCGTACCCTTCTGTATCTGGAATTGTTCAGTCCGTTCCCCATTTACCATAACTGCTGCTCTCTGTTTTGAGTAAATTGCTTGAATTGTTTGAATAAATCGTTCTCCCGCTCTGGCCCTCTTAAGTGTCTCTATTATAAACATCCAATCCAAGTTGTCAAAGGCCTTCTCTGTGTCTACAAAAATCACTGCCATTTCTTTTTCTGGATGAGCTTCATAGTACTCCAACACATTCAATAATCGCCTCATATTGTGCTTTATCTGTCGTTTCGGGAGAAATCCTGACTGGTCTTTATGGATTGTTTTTGCTAAACCACACTTCAATCTGTCAGCCATAATGGAAGCAAATATTTTATAATCCACATTTAATAGGGAGATCGGTCTATAGTTCCTAACATTGTTTCCTTCCGTATCTTGTTTATGTATCAAAGAGATTAGGGCTTCCCTCCACGTATCAGGCACTTCCTCTCCTTCCCATGTTTTCTTATAAACTTCATGTAGTTGTGGAAGCAATATTTCTTCAAAGGTTATATAAAATTCCACTGGTAGACCATCTGTCCCTGGTACCTTACCTTTATTCTGTCTTTTCAATGCCTCCACCATCTCCATCATAGTAATTGGTTGATTTAAAATCTTCTGGTCTTCCTCCGAGAACTTCTGCCACATGCGGTCTTGCAAATACTGGGATATTTCTTCTCTAGCTTTATTCTCTCTTGCATAGAGTTTCTTATAGAAATCTTCCACAATCCTTTTCAGGTCTTGAGCTCCATTTTGTTCTACCCCATTTCTATCTCTCAACGATTTTATCAATGTTCTTTCCGAATGCTTTCTTACTTGGTAAGCCAGCCATCTAGTTGGTTTCTTGGCATTCTCGAAGTAATTTTGTTTGGCATAATTTACTTTTTTTGCCATTTCTACTGTCAATAAGCAATTCATTTTGTGCATAAGAAGCTTAATTTTAGCTTTTCTACCGGGGTCTCCTCCCATCTCCATTTCTTGCTTCTCCTGTTCCAATATTTCTTTTTTCAGATTGAGGTATTCCTCATTTCTTTTTCTGTTCTTCTTTGCCGCTTCCTTCATTAAAAGTCCTCTCGTGAAAGCCTTAAACGCATCCCACACCGTTCATCTCGGAATACCTGGGGTGATGTTTTCCTTAAAAAAGAAAATAAATTCCATTTGCAAGCTTTTCACCACCTTGCTATCCTTAAGTAATAAGGAGTTCAATGTCCATATGTCCCTATGGTTTATTCCCTGTAGCTCCACCGTTATCGGATTGTGATCAGCAAATATGCCTGCATCTATTTCAGCCTCCTGTAAATCTCTTACCATTGAAGATGACATCCATCACATATCCAGTCTAGACCAAGAATCATGTCTCACCGAATAGAACGTATATTGTTGCATTTTAGGGTTTCTTATTCTCCAAGTATCAACTAACCGCCATTCCTCTATGATCTGCAGAAGTGAATTAGGAAACTCATTACCTTTGGGCTTCTTCCTCTGGGTATTCGCTTTCCGATCCATGTTATTATCAAAAACTGCATTAAAGTCACCAATCACAATTGATGAAATATCCTTCTTCTTTTCTGAGGTCCATTTAAGCCATTGACGTTCACCGAAGTTATTTTTATCTTCTTTTTATCCATCTAGGTTCTGTATCTGTCTGTATTCCTTTTCACCTTTTGTTTTTTGCCTTGTCACGATTGGAGATCTCAGTCTAACTTTTCTTGATCTTTGAGGTTTGGCAGAGAGAGCTGATGCCATTGCTCCCTGGGATTGGGATTCCTCTTCCCTTTCCACCTCTCCCTCTTCTCTCTCCTCTTTTTCTTCTTGATCATCCGACATCTCCACTCCATACGTCTCTAGAAAATATTTAGCCTTGAAAACAGAGGTGATTCTGAATCTCTTTCCCTCAAAGTTAAAGAAGACCCCCTCTGGCAAAATCCACCTATAGGTGATATTATTGGCTCTCAACAGTGCCGTTAAGTCTGATTACACCCTCCTCTTCTCCCTCACTCTCCAGGGTATCTCTTTTAGAACTTTAATTTCTTCTTGTCCCATCTTCAACGGTACAGCGTTTACTTCTTTCAGTATCTTATCTCTAACTGCCCGCTTATGGAACCGCACCTGGACCTCCCTGGGCACCTTAAATCTTCTTGCATAGGCTGAATTCATTCTGAAGGCCACATCAATTTCTTTTTCCACTTCGCTTACATCCTCAATATGTAAATGATTTGCCAGAAGTTCAGACATCTTTGAATTCAGATCTTCTTCTTTTTCCTCTGGGATATTCTGAAATCTCAGAACAAAAGCCGCTCTCTCCACCTGTAATCTCATTATGTCTTGCTCCAATAGTGATTGTTTTTCTTCATTTTCTTGAACCTTCCTTTCCACTTGTCTTGTTTTTGTCTCCACTTCCTCCACCATATTACTTAGTGACACAATTTTTGTAGTATTATCAGCAATTTGTTTCTGCAACAGCTGTAAACTCTTGGTGAACTGCTCCGTAATATCCTTCATTGCATTCTGGATCGGGACTGCCGCTTGGGGGATCATATCTCTTACTTCCTGGATAGCTTGTGGGACACTACTCCGGATTTCTTCCATGCCAGCCTTGAGTGGTTCTACAACATCATTAATTGTGCTCAGGATAGTGGCTTGCACTATCGCTTGTATTTCTTTCTGGGGTATTTCTTCCGGGGGCTCCTTCTGGCCTGCGCCCCCCAACTTTCCTGTAGCAGAGCTAGCAGCCCCTGGAGAAACCAGAGACTGTTTCCTTAATCCTCCACTGGCCATATTTATCTATTTTTCACCACTTCCAAATCCCACTCTTAACATGCACAGAGAATATTCACAGTTTTTTTTTAATTATTATTTACTCTTTACCCTTATCCAATGTTTGGGAACAGCGCAGGTCTTCTGGCCCCGTTCCCAGAATTTCTATCTCAGAGAAGATTAAAACAAATACCAATGTTTAGGCTATCTTATTTGTTGGCAAAGTCCCCAGAAATTATTTTCACTATCCTCCCGTCCATTTACCAAAACAACCTCCCTGTTGGCAATTTTCCCAGAAAGGCTGCCTTGCCCACCTTCCCCCTCCTTTTCTCCCCCTATAGCCCACTAGAACCAAATGAAGTGACCAGCCGACACACTATCAATCAATAATCAAATTCCTTATTGTCAAACCAAGCTCTTTCGTCCAGCAGTCTTTAAACAGAGTCCATCCTTCTCTCTCACCTCTTTTACCGATAACAATCGCGGCAAAAATTGAGGGCGTAGCAAACACTCTCTCTTCCCTCACTCTCTTACTCTTCCACCCTGGCCCTCAAGGGTTAAAAATTAGTGTACAATGAAAACAGGCCTCTTCTTCTCTATTTCTCTGATTCTTCAACCCTACCCCTATTAGGGTTAAAATTTGAGAACTCTGCAGAGGGGTCTCTAGCCAGCCATCTTCACCTTAGAGCTTCTTATTTTCACTCAGCCTCTCTCTCTTGCCGGACGGATTCCCCCTCCAGCTCTCCCTGCACACAAACTGCTTTGCGTCTCGATTTTCAGTTTTTAGAAAAGGCTTAAAAGAAGACCCAGGTTTCCTCTCAACACCCACTGAGAGCCAGGAAACCGTTTTAAAGCCCCATCATTTCCCTCTTCAGCTCCATGGCTTTTCTGATGGAGTTCTCTTTCCCTCTCGCCCTTTCAAACCTCGTCACACCACGCTCCCTTTCAGTTTCTAGCTGTTTGTTCTTCAGGGGGGAGAGCCCTCCCCACTACGCTACTTCTTAGGGCTAATTATTTTAAATTGCCCTTTCAAACCATTCAGCTTTTATCATGAATACTCACAGAAGCGCTGTCGGTAAGGTGCCTAATTCTCCCCCTCATCCAATGCAAAAGTCTTGGCTTCACTCAGACAAACTGAGCCTGAACTTTGATCCCACGTTGGGGGCGATCCAGCCCACCCCGTGGGTTGCAAATCACACAGCGTTTCAGATCAAAGCCCCTTGCAGCTGCCAGTCCCTTCCCGGGATGGCAGGGAGCCCTTTTGATGGTCAAAGGACCCCTTTAAAGATCAGAAGATCGCCACACGCTCGAAGTGCGTGCACTTCGCCAAGCTGTCCTGCACTATCCTCCCCCAGGAGGTCATCTCCATGGACTTTATCACAGACCTGCCCTCCAGAAAAAGGGAAATGGTGATCTGGGTGGTGGTTGATACATTTTCCAAACAGGCTCATTTCGTCCCATGTAAGCAGGTGCCCACTGCCAAAGCAGTTGCCAAGCTATTCATGCACCATGTAGTCCGATTACACTCACTGCCCCACAAGATAATATCCAACCATAAGGCCCAATTTGTAGCCAGGTTTTGGAGAGAACTTTTGCAGGTGTTGTGCACTGAATGCGGGCTTAGTAGCACTTATCATCCCAAGAAGAATGCAGGGCATATGAAGGAAGGAGTGCCCCCATAGAAGGTCCAGGGGATGGTGTATGGGGGACAAAAAAGGCCTTCTCTGGGCTTAGTGCCCCCATAGAAGACCCAGCGGATGGCGTGAGAGGGACAGAAAATGGCTTCTCTGGCCCTCCTGCGCCTATAGAAGGCCCAGGGGATGATATGTAGGGGATGGAAAATGGCTTCTCTGGGCTTACTACCCCCATAGAAGACCCAGGGGATGGCATGTGGGGGACGGAAAAGTCATTCTCTGGGCCTACGTTCCCCATAGAAGGCCCAGGGGATGGCATGTGGGGGACGGAACAGGACTTCTCTGGGCCTAGTGCCCCCATAGAAGGCGCAGAGGATGGCGTGTGGGGGACGGAACAGGCCTTCTCTGGGCCTAGTGCCCCCATAGAAGGCCCAGGGGATGGCGTGTGGGGGACAGAAAAGTCCTTCTCTGGGCCTAGTGCCCCCATAGAAGGCCCAGGGGATGATGTATGGGGGACATAAAATGGCTTCTCTGGGCCTACTGCACCTATAGAAGGCCCAGCGGATGGCGTGTGGGGGGCGGAAGAGGCCTTCTCTGGGCCTAGTGCCCCCATAGAAGGCCCAGGGGGTGGCGTGTGGGGATGGAAAATGACTTCTCTGGGCCTACTGCCTCCATAGAAGGCCCAGGGGATGCCGTAGAGTGGACGGAAAAGGCCTTCTCTGGGACTAGTGCCCCCATAGAAGGTCCAGGGGATGGTGTATGGGGGACAGAAAAGGCCTTCTCTGGGTTTAGTGCCCCCATAGAAGAACCAGGGGATGGAGTGGGGAGGACAGAAAATGGCTTCTCTGGCCCTCCTGCACCTATAGAAGGCCCAGGGGATGATATGTAGGGGATGGAAAATGGCTTCTTTGGGCCTACTGCCCCCAGAGAAGGCCCAAGGGATGGTGTGTGGGGGATGGAAAATGGCTTCTCTGGGCTTACTACCCCCATAGAAGTCCCAGGGGATGGCATGTGGGGGAAGGAAAAGGCCTTCTCTGGGCCTACATTCCCTATAGAAGGCCCAGGGGATGGCGTGTGGGGGACGGAACAGGCCTTCTCTAGGCCTAGTGCCCCCATAGAAGGCCCAGGGGATGGCGTGTGAAGGATAGAAAAGGCCTTCCCTGGGCCTTGTGCCCCCATAGAACGTCCAGGGGATGGTGTGAGAGGGACAGAAAATGGCTTCTCTGGCCCTCCTGCGCCTATAGAAGGCCCAGGGGATGATATGTGGGGGATGGAAAATGGCTTCTCTGGGCCTACTGCCCCCATAGAAGGCCCAGGGGATGGCGTGTGGGGGACGGAAAAGGCCTTCCTTGGGCCTACTACCCCCATAGAAGGCCCAGGGGATGGCATGTGGCAGATGGAAAGGCCTTCTCTGGGCCTACTGTCCCAATAGAAGGCCCAGGGGATTATGTGTGGGGGACAGAAAATGGCTTCTCTGGGCCTACTGCCCCCATAGAAGGCCCAGGGGATGGTGTGTGGGGGACAGAACAGGCCTTCTCTGGGGTTAGTGCCTCCAAAGAAGGCCCAGGGGATGGTGTGTGGGGGATGGAAAAGGCCTTCTCTGGGATTAGTGCCCACATAGAAGGCCCAGCAGATGATGTGTGGGGGACAGAAAATAGCTTCTCTGGGCCTACTGCCCCCATAGAAGACCCAGGGGATGGTGTGGGGGGATCGAAAATGGCTTCTCTGTTCCTACTGCCCCCATAGAAGGCCGAGGGGATGGTGTGTGGGGGATGGAAAATGGCTTATCTGGGCCAACTGCCCCCATAGAAGGCCCAGGGGATGGCGTCTGGGGGACGGAAAAGGCCTTCTCTGGGCCTACTTTCCCCATAGAAGGCCCAGGGGATGGCGTCTGGGGGACAGAACAAGCCTTCTCTGGGCCTAGTGACAAGGGCGTAGACTTTGCAATTTCCCAGGGGGGGCTGGGGCTGGGCCAGAGGCATTGCTAAGTCATTAAAAGAAGTGGGACCCAATGACATCATAGGGAGGAGCCAGTGACATCACAGGCCATTGTCACTATCTATGGAGGTGGAACTATGTGGCATTTAGGGAGCGGATCCCCAGAAAATTAGGGTGGCCTGGGAACCCCCTAGCAATGCCCCTTGGCTAGGCTAACCCCAGGAACAGATGTCTTCTTAGCACACTGCTTAGAAACTCCACCTTAAAATGCAGCACAGATTCTATTGCTAGGGACTGTTTTTCCACTCTGGGAACTGTCATTACAGTCCTAGAATAGCCTATCTGGGCCCAAAAACCTTATTGGAAAAACCATTCTGCATTTTCTTTGCAACTTTTTTTGGGCTGCAGTGCATTACAGCAGAGCCCATGCAAGTCAATTGGCATTCCTGGCTCCCATTATCTCCAATGGGCCTTCAAGCCTCTCCCATTATTTCCAATGGGCAATCCTGCCATTCCTTTTAGTACATCCCAGTTGGTTGCCCCTTTGAAACTACCACACCATTTTAAGTAACAGCAAAACGAAGAGCATAAACATAGAGTGCACATCACTTACCAATGTTCTCTCTAGACTGCACACAGATCAAAAAGAAATTTTAAAAGGCCCCTGATCTGCATGCCCCCCCCCTCTTGTTCATGCAGATGGGCTTACAATTTTAAAATGAAATGGAGATTGAAAGAAGAGTTTAGGAGTAGCTGAAGCAGCCGACCCCCCACTACCATGAAAAAAACCCCAACTGTTCTCAATCAAGTATATATAGACCCAAGTAAAATATACCCCTCCCCTCCTCCACCTGGCTGTTGTGCATCCTACATGAAGCAGGGTGATTCAGCAGATGCAAGCCAATGTCAGTGGTCTGCATCCACCATCTCATACAGAAGAACCAGAGCTTCCAGTTTCAGCACTAGAGCTAGAGGTGCCAGCCTTCAGGTGGGACTTGGGGATCCCCTGGAATTACAGCTCATTTTCAGACTACAAAAATTAGTTTCCCTGAAGAAAATGGATGTTCTGGAGGGTGGACTCTATGGCATTGTACCCCACTGAGGTCCCAGTTCTCCCCAGGCTCCACCTCCATCCCCAGATCTCCAGGAGTTACCCAACCTGTTTTGGGCCATCCATCCCCCCATCCCCCAGAGGTGGACGGGGGAACCTGGCAACCCTAACTAGGGATGTTTTAACAAGGGAGAGAGGGAGGTGAGAGGTGGAAAGAAAGCAAATAGTTGGGAAGAGAGGAAAGAAGGAAGGAAAGAGGGGGGAGAGGGAGGGAGAGGGAGGGGAGAAATAAAAAGAAAGAAAATAGAAATCCCTCTCCATAATTTATCCAGGAGTTCAGGGGAGAGTTGGTCTTGAATGTATGCATTTAAATTCTTTGAGGTTTCACCTGCCCTCCTCCCCCTCCCTCTCCCCCTCCCCCTGCATGGGCTGTGTGTGCGATTTCAGTGATTGTAAACTGCTGATTCCTGGCTTTCCTAATATCCTCTCTGTGTCAAGGGAAGGGGTGGAGCTCAACAAAGAACTCAGTAGAGTCTCCTCTTGGAGGAAATAAAGGGCTCTGGTTAAGTAGCGAACTTGGGAGCGGGAAAACAACAACAGTGGCACAAGGCCGCAGGAAAGGTGCCCAGGCACCCAGCCTCCCAGAGATCCTCCATGGATGCTGGCCTCCCCACATCCCGACCTCCCTGCATGGCTCTGCAAGGCAAGCCTTGTGTGTGGGGGAAAACAGAAGAACAAGGGCGCAGGGCACCCAGCCTTCCCAAGGCCAGCAATCCTCCATGGATGCCGGCCTCCCCCCCAACTTCCTCTCATGGCTCTCTGCAAGGCAAACCTTGCAGAGAGTGGGAGAACAACAGAAGTGGCATGAGGCTGCAGGAAAGGTGCCCAAGAGTCCAGCCGCCCCAAGGCGGGCAATCCTCCTTGGATGCCGGCCTCCCCCCCCCACTTCCCCCACCTCCTGACCTCCCTGCAAGCCTTGTAGGGAGAGAGGAAAAAAAACCTAGAAGAACAAGGGCACAGGGAGCCCAGCCTCCCTGAGGCCGGCAATCTTCCAAGGATATCAGCCTCCCCCCCAAATCTCCTCTCATGGCTCTCTGCAAGGCAAGCCTTGAAGGAAGCAGGAAAACAACAGCAGCAGCACAAGCCAGCCTGGGCACTCTCTGCCTAGTGCCCACCCCCCACCCCTGAAAACATCCCACCCATCGTTGCTGGAGCCCCAGGACATCTCCTTACCTTTCTGCACAGGAAAGCTGAAAGCACTGAAAACATGTGCAGCCCTTAGCTCCACCAGGCCCAACTGAGGGTTTCTGGGAGATGGGGGTGGGGCTTAGCTTTCAGGAAGCAAGCGCTGAGTTTCCTGCCACCCCACCCGAAGTCTCAGAAAGTGGAAGGAAAAAACCCTCCACTTTCAAAATGGATTGGGGGTGGTGTGGGGTGGTAGTGGCAAGGCTTGTGAGCCTGGTTGCCCGGGGGGGGCTCAGTCACCCCTGGAAAATTTCGGAGGTAGCCTCAGCCCTCAAGCCCCCCTGAAGTTGACACCTATGCCTAGTGACCCCATAGAAGGCCCAGGGGATGGTGTGTGGGGGACAGAACAGGCCTTCTCTGGGCCTAGTGCCCCAATAGAAAGCCCAGGGGATGGCGTTTCGGGGACGGAAAAGGCCTTCCCAGGGCCTAGTGCCCCCATAGAAGGCCCAGGGGATGATGTATGGGGGACATAAAATGGCTTCTCTGGGCCTACTGCGCCTATAGAAGGCCCAGCGGATGGCGTGTGGGGGGCGGAAGAGGCCTTCTCTGGGCCCAGTGCCCCCATAGAAGGCCCAGGGGGTGGCGTGTGGGGATGGAAAATGACTTCTCTGGGCCTACTGCCTCCATAGAAGGCCCAGGGGATGCCGTAGAGTGGACGGAAAAGGCCTTCTCTGGGCCTAGTGCCCCCATAGAAGGCCCAGGGGATGGCGTGTGAAGGATAGAAAAGGCCTTCCCTGGGCCTTGTGCCCCCATAGAACGTCCAGGGGATGGTGTGAGAGGGACAGAAAATGGCTTCTCTGGCCCTCCTGCGCCTATAGAAGGCCCAGGGGATGATATGTGGGGGATGGAAAATGGCTTCTCTGGGCCTACTGCCCCCATAGAAGGCCCAGGGGATGGCGTGTGGGGGACGGAAAAGGCCTTCCTTGGGCCTACTTTCCCCATAGAAGGCCCAGGGGATGTTGTGTGGGGGACAGAACAAGCCTTCTCTGGGCCTAGGGCCCCCATAGAAGGCCCAGGGGATGGTGTGTGGGGGACAGAACAGGCCTTCTCTGGGCTTAGTGCCCCCATAGAAGACCCAGGGGATGGTGTGAGAGGGACAGAAAATGGCTTCTCTGGCCCTCCTGCGCCTATAGAAGGCCCAGGGGATGATATGTGGGGGATGGAAAATGGCTTCTCTGGGCCTACTGCCCCCATAGAAGGCCCAGAGGATGGCGTGTGGGGGACGGATAATGGCTTCTCTGGTCCTAGTGCAACATAGAAGACACAGGGGATGATGTATGGGGGTCAGAAAATGGCTGCTCTGGGCCTACTCCGCCTATAGAAGGCCCACGGAATGGCGTGTGGGGTATGGAAAAGACCTTCACTGGGCCTACTGCCCCCATAGAAGGCCCAGCGGATGGCGTTTGGGGGACGGAACAGGCCTTCCCTTGGCCTACTGCTCCCATAGAATGCCCAGGGGATGGCGTGTGGGGGGCGGAAAAGGCCTTCTCTGGGCCTCGTGCCCCCATAGAAGGCCCATTGGATGGCGTGTGGGGGACGGAACAGGCCTTCTCTGGACCTCTTGCCCCCATAGAAGGCCCAGGGGATGGCGTGTGGGGGACGGAACAGGCCTTCTCTGGACCTCTTGCCCCCATAGAAGGCCCAGGGGATGGCGTGTGTGGGGTGGAAAAGGCCTTCTCTGGGCCTCGTGCCCCCATAGAAGGCCCATTGGATGGCGTGTGGGGGCGGAAACGGCCTTCTCTGGGCCTACTTTCCCCATAGAAGGCCCAAGGGATGGCATCTGGGGGAAGGAAAAGGCCTTCTCTGGGCCTACTGTCCCCATTGAAAGCCCAGGAGATGGCTTCTGCGGGGCAGAACAGGCCTTCACTGGGCCTAGTTCCCCCATAGAAGGCTAAGGGGATGGCATGTAGGGGACGGAAAGTGGGTTCTCTGGGCCTAGTGTCCCATAGAAGGCCCCGGGGATGGCGTGTTGGGGGCGGAAAATGGCTTGTCTGGGCCTACTGCCCCCATAGAAGGCCCAGGGGGTGGCGTGTGGGGGACGGAAAAGGCCTTCTCTGGGCCTATTCTCCCCATAGAAGGCCCAAGGGATGGCGTGTGGGGGACTGAACAGGCCTTCTCTGGGCCTAGTGCCCCCATAGAAGGCCCAGGGGATGGTTTTTGGGGGACGGAAAAGTCCTTCTCTGAGCTTAGTGCCCCCATAGAAGGCCGAGGGGATGATGTGTGGGGGACAGAAAATGGCTTCTCTGGGTCTA
Organism: Gekko gecko; assembly: GCA_029375565.1. Lineage (NCBI taxonomy): Eukaryota > Metazoa > Chordata > Lepidosauria > Squamata > Gekkonidae > Gekko > Gekko gecko. Next base: position 206,003,512 of record JAPDNY010000005.1, on the reverse strand, counting down.
CTGAGCCTATAAAAGTCCCAGGGGATGGCATGTGGGGTATGGAAAATAGCTTCTCTGGGCCTACCTCTCCCATAGAAGGCCGAAGGGATCGCGTGTGGGGGACGGAACAGGCCTTCTCTGTGCCTACTGCTCCCATAGAACGCCCAGAGGATGGCGTATGGGGGGTGGAAAATGGCTTCTCTGGGCCTACTGCCTCCATAAAAGGCCCAGGGGATGGCGTGAGGGGGGCAGGACGGGCCTTCTCTGGGCCTAGTGCCCCCATAGAAGGCCCAGGGGATGGCATGTGGGGGACGGAACAGTCCTTCTCTGTGCTTAGTGCCCTCATAGAAGGCCCAGGGGAAGATGTGTGTGGGACAGAAAATGGTTTCTCTGAGCCTACTGAGCCTATAAAAGTCCCAGGGGATGGCATGTGGAGGATGGAAAATAGCTTCTCTGTGCCTACTGCTCCCATAGAAGGCCCAGGGGATGGCGTGTGGGGGACGGAAAAGGCCTTCTCTGGGCATAGTGCCCCCATAGAAGGCCCTCGGGATGGCTTGTGGGGGCGGAAAAGGCTTTCCCTGGGCCTAGTGGCCCATAGAAGGCCCATGGGATGGCGTGTGGGGGGCGGAAAAGGCCTTCTCTGGGCCAAGTGCCCCATAGAAGGCCCAGGGAATGGCATGTGAGGGCGGAAAAGGCCTTCTCTGGGCCTAGTGCCCCCGTAGAAGGCCCAGCGGATGGCGTGTGGGGGGCAGAATAGGCCTTCTCTGGGCCAAGTGCCCCATAGAAGGCCCAGGGGATGGTGTCTGGGGGAAGGAAAAGACCTTCTTTGGGCCTACTGCCACCATAGAAGGCCCAGGGGATGGCGTGGGGGGGGGGGCGAAACAGGCCTTTTCTGGGCCTAGTGCCCCCATAGAAGGCCCAGGGGATGATGTGTGGGGGACAGAAAATGGCTTCTCTGGGCCTAGTGACCCCATATAACGCCCAGGGGATGGCGTGTGGGGGACAGAACGGGCCTTCTCTGGGCCTAGTGCCCTCATAGAAGGCCCAGGGGAAGATGTGTGTGGGACAGAAAATGGCTTCTCTGGGCCTACTGCCCTCATAGAAGGCCCAGGGGATGATGTGTGGGGGTTGGAAAATGGTTTCTCTGGGCCTACTACCCCCATAGAAGGCCCAGGGGATGGCGTGCTGGGGACGGAAAAGGCCTTCTCTTGGCCTATTTTCCCTATAGAAGGCCCAGGGGATGGCGTGTGGGAGACAGAACAGGCCTTCTCTGGGGCTAGTGCACCTATAGAAGGCCCAGGGGATGTCGTGTGGGGGACGGAACAGGCCTTCTCTGGGCCTAGTGCCCCCATAGAAGGCCGAGGGGATGTCGTGTGAGGGACGGAAAAGGCCTTCTCTGGGCCTCATGCCCCCATAGAAGGCCCAGGAGATGGTGTGTGAGGAATGGAAAATGGCTTCTCTGGGCCTACTGAGCCTATAAAAGTCCCAGGGGATGGCATGTGGAGATTGGAAAATAGCTTCTCTGTGCCTACTGCTCCCAAAGAAGGCCCAGGGGATGGTGTGTGGGGGACGGAATAGTCCTTCTCTGGGCCTAGTGCCCCCATAGAAGTCCCAGCGGATGGCGTGTTGGTGGGGGAAAAGGCCTTCTCTGGACCTAGTGCCCCCATAGAAGGCCCAGGGAATGGTGTGTGAGGGCGGAAAAGGCCTTCTCTGGGCCTGGTGCCTCCATAGAAGGCCCAGCGGATGTCGTGTGGGGGGCGGAATAGGCCTTCTCTGGGCCAAGTGCCCCATAGAAGGCCCAGGGAATGGCGTGTGAGGGCGGAAAAGGCCTTCTCTGGACCTTGTGCCCCCATAGAAGGCCCAGGGGATGGCGTCTGGGGGAAGGAAAAAGCCTTCTCTGGGCCTACTGCCACCATAGAAGGCCCAGGGGATGGCGTGGGGGGCGAAACAGGCCTTCTCTGGGCCTAGTGCCCCCATAGAAGGCTCAGGGAATGCCGTGTGAGGGACGGAAAATGGCTTCTCTGGGCCTAGTGCCCCATAGAAGTCCCAGGGGATGATGTGAGGGGGACAGAAAATGGCTTCTCTGGGCCTATTGTGTCTATAGAAGTCCCAGGGGATGGCGTGTGGGGGATGGAAAATGGCTTCTCTGGGCCTACTGCCCCCATAGAAGGCCCAAGGAATGGCGTGTGGGGGACGGAACAGGCCTTCTCTGGGCCTACTGCTCCCATAGAAGACCCAGGGGATGGCATGTGGGGGTTGGAAAATGGCTTCTCTGGGCCTACTGCCCCCCTAGAAGGCCCAAGGAATGGCGTGTGGGGGACGGAACAGGCCTTCTCTGGGCCTACTGCTCCCATAGAAGGCCCAGGTGATGGCGTGTGGGGGACGGAAAAGGTCTTTTCTGGGCCTAGTGCCCCCATAGAAGGCCCAGGGGATGGTGTGTGGGCGGCAGAAAAGGCCTTCTCTGGGCCTACTGCCCCCATAGAAGGCCCAGGGGATGGCATGTGGGGGAAGGAAAAGGCCTTCTCTGGGCCTACTGCCCCCATAGAAGGCCCAGGGGATGGTGTGGGGGGGACAGAAAAGGCCTTCTCTGGGCCTAGTGCCCCCATAGAAGGCCCTCGGGATGGCTTGTGGGGGGGGAAGGCCTTCCCTGGGCCTAGTGGCCCATAGAAGGCCCACGGGATGGCGTGTGGGGGGCGGAAAAGGCCTTCTCTGGACCTAGTGCCCCCATAGCAGGCCCAGGGGATGGCGTTTGGGGGGTGGTAAAGGCCCTGGGCCTAGTGCCTCATAGAAGGCCATGGGGATGGCGTCTGGGGGAAGGAAAAGGCCTTCTCTGGGCCTACTGACCCGATAAAAAGCCCAGGGGATGGTGTGTGGGGGCGGAACAGGCCTTCTCTGGGCCTAGTTCCCCCATAGAAGGCTCAGGGGATGGCATGTAGGGGACGGAAAGTGGCTTCTCTAGACCTAGTGTCCCATGGAAGGCCTAGGGGATGGCGTGTGGGGGGTGGAAAATGGCTTCTCTGGGCCTAGTGCCCCATAGAAGGCCCAGGGGGTGGCGTGTGGGGGACGGAAAAGGCCTTCTCTGGGCCTAGTGCCCCATAGAAGGCCCAGGGGGTGGCGTGTGGGGGACGGAAAAGGCCTTCTCTGGGCCTAGTGCCCCATAGAAGGCCCAGGGGATGGCGTGTGGGGGACGGAAAAGGCCCTCTCTGGGCCTAGTCCCCTCATAGAAGGCCCAGGGGATGGGGTGTGGGGGCAGAAAAGGCCTTCTCTGGGCCTACTGCCCGCATAGAAGGCCCAGGGGATGGTGTGGGGGGGGCGGAAAATCTTCTCTGGACCTAGTGCCCCATAGAAGGCCCAGGGGATGGCGTGTGTGGGACAGAAAAGGCCTTCTCTGGGCCTAGTCCCCTCATAGAAGGCCTAGGGGATGGTGTGGGGGGCGGAAAAGGGCTTCTCTCACTTTCCTCAGCCTTGAGGGCCTGTCCCTGTGCTTACACTGCAGACGGTCCTCTCCTGTCGGAGGACTGGAGCAGACTGAGCTGAAAACACTGACCGGGGCTGACGTGGGCGGGACTTTGCGAAGCAGCCAGTCAGCCCTGGCCATTGTCTTCTGACTGCCAGTTCTTGAGCCGAATCAATTATGGCAGGCATAGAATGCTGTGGAACCAAAATTCAAATATATATAAGGACAGGATTGCTGGCTTCACACACTGGGCCTCAGTCCTAATAAAGAATGTTATGAATCTGGATCCTATCAGTGTCTCAATAAACTTTACTTCTTTTGAATTATTGTTATTGGGAACTGATTTCTCCAGGGGCTCTGACAGTTAAGCTATACATCAGTTGCACCTCTGTCTGGACGGCTGAGGTGTAACTTCTGCAAGCATAATGGAAAAAGGGAAGGTTCATGGATGGGACAGCACATCTGCGTGGATGACTGATCCCTCCAAGGTGTAGGTTCCCTACATCCACCCCATGATGGGTGAATGCTCCTAGTTCTGTGGGCACTGGGCTCCAGGATGCTAGTGCTTTTCTGGAACCTGGCTCCCAATGAGTAGGGACAGCATTTACTGTCAAGGTTGTCATGCTGCTGGAGGGCCTTCTGAAAAGGTGATTATCATTCACAACGCCCCTTATTTACATGCCCAAATATTCCCCAGAGTGGCTAGGAACTGGCTGACACTAGCAAGGCTCTGTAGGCTATGCCCCTCTGAAACTGACCATATCCGCTCTGCAGTGCTTTCAGCTATTGGTTGAACCTCACTGCGGTGGTGGGCCTTTATGCCAACAACTTTGTTCCAACAACAGGACCAACACTCCGTGTTGGGTCATGCTAGCCCACTGGAGCCAGCTACCTTCCCCAGGGCTGCTCCAGAAGTGACCACCCATGACATTGTCCCTGCAGAATCCTGCTGTCCCAGGATGCCTGCACTTCTTTTTCCATCAGGTGAGTTGGCTGACCCACAAGTTATGCCCTTGCACTGTGTGGCTGTGGCAACAGTGGCCTGCCTCCTTGCCTTACCTCTCACCCACTTGTGTTCATTTTTGTGGTTGCAGTCTTTCCAAGATGAGGCCCTTGCCCCTATTGTGTCCACCAGGTCCTTGTTGCTTCCTCAGCACCCTCTTGTCACTCCTTCCCCCACAGGTCCCCAACAGACACCAACACCTCAGACAGGCACAACGATTCAACTTTATTAAAGGGATCCAGGGACAGTGGAATGGTTCTCATGGAATTGCAACCCCTGTGACCAGTAGCTGTTTCAAGAGGCGGTTTCTGCTGCAGTGTGAGCGCTTGATGGTTTTTTGGCTGTGCAACTGGGGTGCTGCCTCTCCCCATTGGATCAGCATCTGTGTATGGGCCAAAACAAACGTCAGAGCAGCCAGCTGTGTTCTGTTGTGGCAGAACAAAGGGCCATCAGCAGTCCTGCAGGAGCCTCCATGCAACGAAAGGGGCATCCCATCCAATGCCATAAGGGGGCCCCCAGGTGGCAGTTTTGGCACCCTCCTCACCTGAGTTGGCATCCTGTCAGCACCTCCGTGTAATGAAATAGGAACAATGTTAGCACCATCAGGCCATACTTCTCCTGAGGAAAGGGAGTGGCCATTATGCAGAATCAGGCAGCACATAGATTGGTGGTGCTTGCCTGTCAAACTCTGCTTAGTTTGCCATAGTTACATGGGGGAGGGAAATTCCTGAGGGGTGTGTGAATGACTGGGTTATGTCCGTGGACCACCACTAGGTGCCAGCAGTTTGCAACCAGAGCTTGGCTCCAAAGGACAATAGGGACTAGGATCCTGAGACTCCTAGTTAGCACCTATAGGAACCGTGGCGGGAAGTTTATGGGTGAGGATCATTCATATCGACAATGCGGCCACCCTGGGTAAGGGTGTGTTGGTGACGCCAAAACCCAAGTCACAACTGAAGCAGAAGGAGGGGATGCAGGAGCAACGGATGAAACAGGGACTTTGCTTATGATGTGGTGAAGCCGGCCACTTCACGGCAGCGTGCCCAGGATTGGGACCCTCAAACACCTCAAAGAAGGGCCCAGAGAAAAAGTGCATCGGCACACCAGTGAAAAAGCCGAAAGCCCAGCCCAAGACTCAACGTGCGCTACAAGCCAGCCTTCCCAAAGGGGAGACGGAGTCGTCCAGCGAGGAGGAATCCCAGCCGGCGGGAAACGGGCAGGACCTGCTGTGAGTGGCACTGAACAGCAGGTCTCCATCCCAGAGGCACAGAAAATGGTGAGCAGCTACCCCCCCTCTTTTTCATGACTGTAACTATCATGAAGCCCAAATTAGGCACCCATGTGTGGGTGTGGGGTCTGATTGACTCAGGGTGCGGATGGGATCTGATCAATCCCTCATTAGTAACAGGACTTGGGACCAAAGTTGTCAAACTCTCAGAACCCCTTGTGTTTACCCAAATGGATGGGTCCGCCATAAAAGACCCTTGTAAATACGAGACTGTCCCGCTGCAGATGGGGGCGGGAGTGCACTGGGAGCACTGACCGTTCGTGATTACTGTGGCAGCTCATTTCCCGTTGGTGCTAGGCAGCCCGTGGGCATGACCCCTACATATTGTGGGATGAGGGCATAGTCCGATTTATATCACCCAGGTGGATTTATATCACCCACATGGATAGGATGGGGCGTGGGGGGCTCCCCTTCCCAATGAGCCGGTGCAGGCATGCCTGGCTAGCAAGGAGATGGACGCAATTCCTCCCGAATACAGAGACTTAGCATGGGTGTTTGAGGAAGAGGAGGCAGATGAGTTACCACCTCATAGACACTCAGGCTGTGCCATTGAATTATTGCCTGGACATCTATTACCTAAGGGAAAGTTGTATGCCATGAGCCCAGCTGAAAAGGAGGAACTGCGTGCATTCATTGATAAAAACCTTGCCAGAGGTTTCATTCAGCCAGCTTCCTCCCTGATCGCTGCCCCTGTATTGTTCCGTAACAAGAAAGATGGGGGATTGAGACTATAGGGGCTTGAATGCAGTGTCTACTACTAACGCCTACCCTCTCCCCCTGATCAAAGACGTCTTGGCTGAGATTAGGAAGGGGAAAATTTACTCCAAACTTGACCTGCGTGATGCTTACTTCCAGGTCCGGATTAAGGAGGAGGATGAATACAAAACGGCATTTAATACCCCGCTGGGGCAGTTTGAGTTCCGGGTGATGCCTTTTGGGCTTCAGAGGGCTCCGGGGGTCTTCATGAACCTGATAAATGAAGTATTACACAAGCACTTGTTCAAAGGCATGGTCGTTTATTTAGATGATATCTTGTTGTACTCCCCTGACAAAGAGTCCTGCATGGCTTTGGTCCGTGAGGTGTTGGAAATGTTGCACAAGCACAAACTATTTGCCAAACTGTCGAAATGTGAGTTCCATTGCATGGAGATTGACTTTTTGGGGTACCATATTTCCCCCCGGGGTTTGGAGATGGATCTGGCCAAAGTCAGGGACATGGTAGGGTGGGAACTCCCTCGGGCCCAAGGCAACTCCAAGCATTCCTCGGTTTTGCCAATTTCTACAGGGCCTTTCTTGTTAACTTTGCCCAGGTAAGCTTACTGCCACCGGGTCTCCTACAACCCATACCCACCCCTGGGAGGCCGTGGGAAGTTATCTCTATGGACTTTATCACAGATTTGCCCCCCAGTCATGGCAAGACTTTTATCTGGGTGGTGGTTGATCTGTTCTTGAAACAGGCTCACTTTGTTCTGTTTAAGTCCTTGCCTACTTCACGTGTGCTGGCCAAAGCTTTTCTCCAACAGGTGTTTAGATTGCATACACTTCCCCGGAAGATAATCTCCGACCGGGGCTCACAATTTGTTTCCAAGTTTTGGGGTGAACTGTTGCATCTCATGGGTGTGGATCGCAGTTTGAGCAATGCTTACCACCCCGAGACTGATGGTCAGACAGAGCGGGTGAACCAAACCCTTGAATGGTACCTCTGCTGTTTCTCTAACTTCTAAAAGGACAATTGGGAGGGGCTCCTCCCCTTGTCAGAGTTTTGCTACAACAATACATGTCATTCTTCCACAGGGGTCTCCCTGTTTATGGTGGCTTATGGTTATGAGGTGCCACCCCTCCCGTTTTTGTCTGAGGCAGCCCTGCCAGAAGGGGAGACAGGGGACTGGTGTAAGAAGCTACAGGCTGCCTGGCTACTTCTCTGCAAAGCCTTAGACAAGGCTAAACTGGATTAGAAACAGCAGGCTAATAAGAAATGCTCCGTGGGCTGGGACATCCAGCCTGGTGACTCTGTCTATGTGTCTACCAAGAATATAAAGGGACTTCAGCCTAGCAGGAAGCTGGGATGGAAATATGTGGGCCCGTTCTCTGTCAAATGGAAAATCAAAGATGTGACAGTTGAACTCATGTTACCAAAGATATTGAGACAATTGCACCCTGTGTTTCATTTCAGATTACTATGCAGGGATCCTGGACCTAATGCTTGGCAACCACAATGTGTGTAACCTCCCCCCCGATGGTGCAAGGTGAACCACATTATGAAGTTGCCAACATTTTAGATTCTAAGCTTGTTAGGAGCAAACTGTACTATTTGGTTGGATGGGTGGACTTGGAGCCGCAACACAGGGAGTGGGTAGAGGTGGGTCACATCCAGGCCCCCTGACTTCTTCAATGCTTCCATCATCACTACCCGGACAAGCCAACTTTTTTCCCACCGTAGAGAACAATGGAGGGAATGGGGCAACCTGTTTGGGGGCCCATAGAATTGGACCCCCTGGTCCGATGGTTTTTTTTTTTTTTTAATACAGTTTTTTATTGGATATATCACATGTTCATACAATTTAAACAAATCACTACATATCCATTTTTCTTTCTCCCTCTCCCCCCCAAACAAGGCTTCCCGCACTGCTCCAACCCCATTAATGTCTCTCTTATTCTATTACAATTACTTCTAAACTTATATTCTCTTACTAACGGTAACAATTCAGAAAACTAACTCTCTTTCATTTTCTTCTTAATAACTATCAAAACAAATCAAACCACGTTTAATATCCCAGTTTTTCAACAGATATTCTTGAAAGTCTTTCCAGTCTTCAAAAAAGTTTCATCTTCTTCGTTGTTTAACTTTCTTGTTAGTTTGTCCATTTCTGCCATAAACAACGTCTTCTTAATCCATTCCCATGTTTCAGGTACTTTATCTTGTTTCCAACATTGAGCAAAAGTCAGTCTAGCTGCTGTAATCAAGTACCATAATAATGTTCTCTTGGCTACATTTATTTCTTCCATTTTAAGACCTAGCAATAACATCTGTGGGTCTTTCTTAAAAGTACATTTCAGAATTTTTTGTATCTCATTGTGGATCTTAGTCCAATAACATACTGCTTTATCGCATGTCCACCACATATGGTAAAAAGACCCTTCATGTTTCTTACATTTCCAACATTTGTTAGACATACTTTCATTTATAATAGCAATTTTTTTAGGCGTCATATACCATCTATACATCATTTTATAACAATTCTCTTTAACATTTACACAAGTTGAAATTTTCATTGACCTTTTCCACAAATATTCCCAAGATGACATTAATATCTCGTTATTAAGATTTACCGCCCATTTTATCATTTGCTCTTTTACAATTTCATCCTCAGAATACCATTTCAATAAAACCTTGTACAGTTTAGAAATCATTTTTTTCCCCTTTTCAAGCCATACAGTTTCAATTTCCATATTATTTTCTCTAAAACCATGTTCTCTTTTATCGGTCTTAAATAAGTCATGAATCTGTCTATACTTCAACCAATCATATTCAAATTCCACATCAAATCTGTCTTTTAACACAAAGTTTTTCCCTTCTAATTTTAAAAGACTTTTATAAGGCAGCCAATCTAACCCTTGATTCCTTGAATATGGATTAATCACTTCTGCTGGTACTATCCAAAGTGGTCTTTCTTCTGAGAAGAATTTTCTATATCTCATCCAAGTCTCGAACAGTGATTGTCTTATAAAGTGGTGTTTGAAGAATTTGTCCATTTTTACTTTTCCATACCATAAGTATGCGTGCCATCCAAACTTGTTGTCATGCCCTTCTAAAGCCAATAACTTCTTATTCTCAAGATTAATCCACTGTTCCAACCATGTTAAACAGACGGCATCATAATACAGTCTTAGATTTGGTAATTGTAGACCTCCTCTTTCCTTTGCATCACATAAAATTTTCATTTTAATCCTTGGTTTTCTTCCTGCCCATACAAATTTGGATAATTCTTTCTGCCACGTATCCAATACTTTCCTTTGTTTTAATATTGGAATAGTCTGAAATGAGAACATCAAACGCGGTAAGACATTCATTTTTACAGTTGCGATTCTTCCCAATAGTGATAAATTCAACGTGTCCCATTTCTTCATGTCTTGCTGAATCTTGTACCACACCTTTTCATAATTATTTTTAAACAGATCAATATTTTTCATGGTTAATTCAATTCCTAAATATTTAGTCTTTGTAACTACTTCACATTGAATTTTCTCTTGTAGTTCTGTTTGCCTTTGCTTCGTCATATTTTTGCACATCACCTTGGTTTTACTTTTATTAACATAGAATCCCGCAACTGAACCAAATTCTTCGATTTTTTCCATCAATTGTGGTATTTTCTCAATTGGATCCTGAATCATAAACATTACATCGTCTGCAAATGCCCTGTATTTATATGCAAAACCTTTCACTGTAAGTCCTTCAATGCTGTTATCTTTTCTTATCGCTGTCAATAATATTTCCAATATCCAAATAAACAGCAATGGGGATAGCGGGCAACCTTGACGTGTTCCCTTTTGGACTTGGAAGAAATCCGTTCTTTCTTTGTTTATATTCAAAGTCGCTTTTTGTTCTGAATAAATTGCCACAATCATGTTTAAAAAAGACTGTCCTATATCCATTTTTTCAATAACTTGCAGCATAAATTCCCAGTTTAAATTATCAAAAGCTTTTTCCGCATCAAGGAAGAGGAATCCAACTTCTTTTTCTGGATGTTTGTCATAATATTCAATTGCATCAATCACCACTCTTAAATTGTCTCTGATTTGTCTATTTGGTAAGAAACCAGCTTGTTCTTCCGCTATAGTATCTTTCAGATGTTTTTTCAGTCTTTCCGAAATTATTTTTGCAAATAATTTATAATCATTATTTAATAGCGATATTGGTCTATAATTCTTGACATGAGTTAAATCCAAACCTTCTTTGGGTATCAATGAAATATTTGCTTCTTTCCATGAATCTGGGATCCGTTTAGTCTTTCTTATCTCATTCGACAGAAGTACTAAGATAGGGGTTAGCTCCTCTTTAAATTTCTTGTAGAACTTTGCAGTAAAGCCATCTGGACCTGGAGCTTTTCCCAACTTTGCATCTTCTATCGCCATTGTGACTTCTTCCTTCGTTACTAAACCATTTAATAACTCTTTAATTTGTTTTCCCAGCTCCCTGGTCCGATGTTTTTGAAACTTGGTGGGTATCTTGGGGAGAGGCTCCATCAGCTACCCTGTACTTTTGAAGCCTCTCCCTCAAACCCCCTCCCCTCCAGCCCCCAGAATATACCCTATGTTTTCACCATTGACTTCAATGGCCCATAGGATATAATGGGGCCGAATTGCCGCTGAATTTCTTTCATTCCCTCCTTTCCTTCTCTCTTTTTCCTCTTTCCCTCCTTCTTCCCTTCTCTCTTTCTTTCCCACCTTCTTCTCTTGTCTTTTTTCCTCCTTTCCCTGTTCCCCTCCTTCTTCCCTCTCTTTCTTTCCCTCCCCTTTCCTTCTCTTTCTTTCCCTCTTTCTTTCCTTCTTTCCTTCCCTCTTTCCTCCTTCTGTGGCCCAACTCTCATGAGAAGGAGTTTAAACTTGAAACCCCTTCTCTCTTAGCTCCCCCACCCAGGCCAGCTGGGGAAGGGAAGGGGAGGCTTTTGAAGATGCCTCCCCCCCTTTTGCTTCCCCTTCTGACATCACTTCTGGTGATGTCAGGGGGCATGGCATATGCTAATAGCCTAATAGCTCATTAGCATACCATATGCTAATTAGCTCCTGCAGCTGTTTCTCTACGAAAAGACCCCTGGCTGCGTACATCTTGAACTCATCAGAGAAATCACACACTGACTGGTTCCCCTGATGTAGTGCCCGCAGCTTGGTCCTGGCTTTCTCCAGCTCCAGGGGTTCTTCGTACTGTCTCTGGAGAGCCCACAGGAATGTGTGCATGTCATGGAGCTCAGGGCCTTGGATATTGTGGAGGCCCACTGTCCTGCTACCCCATGGGTTGCCACCTCACTAGGCCTTGTCTCCCAGTCCTACACAGATCATGACCAATGTTCCCTCTAAGCTGTGGAGTCCTGTGAGCAAAAATTCTACTTTGTGAGCTACCGGCATTAAAGTTATGAGCAAGCAGTTTGGCTACTGCATAAATTAGTTTGCCCTAGAGCCATCCTTTCCTGAGCTAAGACAAAAATATGTGAGCTGGAGGCTAAAAAACTGAGCTAGCTCACACTAACTCAGCTTAGAGGGTACACTGATCATGACACCCCCCACCAGACCAAATCATGGGGTCCAGTCATCAGGAACCCTATTGATGAGGGCTGCATAAGAGTGATCTGTGCTGGCTCTGCCATTTACATATATACAAACAATAATAAAACAGTAAACAATATTCTGATCAACATTAAAGAGAGTACAGCATCAGGTTATTTGTCATTGTAGGTCCTTCTGGACAAGACATCAGCAACTTTGTTCTTGCCCCCTGCAATGTGCTCCACCCTAAAATCAAAGTTTTCCATGGCAAGGCTCCACCTTAGGAGTTTTGGGTTGGTTAGTTTGGCTGTCTGCAGCCACTGCAGAGGGGAGTGATCTGTTTGCAACAGGAAAGGTCTGCCCCATAAATATGGCCTGAATTTTCTTAAGGCATAGATGATGGCATAACATTCCTTCTCCAGGATTCCCCAACCTGTCTCCCGCTCAGTGCACTCCTTGCTTAGCCTCTGTTGGGTGTGGAGCTCTGACCATTCCACAGCAAGTTTGTGATGCTCCTCTGCACATTTCTGTATAACTGACTTCTGCTCCTCTGGCAAAGCATTCTTTGCCCTCTCCATGGCCAGCTGTTGAGTTATGACTCTTCTCTGTTCTTCTAGTGAGTGCTGTAAAGCTGCCACTTTAGATTGTTCCTCTTCAAGGTTCCTCTTCAAGGCTCATTCAGCCTGGCCTCCATTTTAGAGATGACCTTTTGCAGCCAGCCTCACTCTTCTTCCATGTCTCTCTGTTGATGGGCCAGATGATATTGCAGCACCCATTGTTGTTCTTCCCTTTGGCAGACACCCATCTCAGGCCCTTATGATGTAGTATGGTGGGTGGCCTCCACTTTACTAGAGAGTTCATTCAGGTTGCTGGAGAATTGCTCCATCTGTTTAATTATGCTATTCAAAGATGTGGTGTAAGAGGTGGCACTGGTCACAGGGTCAATCTCCTGATCCTTCAGCCGTTTTAACTGTTTAACTACTCATAGATGTTCTTCATGGTCATCCACCCAGACCTTCTTCCAGTGGCACTGGGGAATATACTCCAGATCAAATACAGGAGGAACAGTTTGGTTGGTTTCCAGCATCATGTGGTGCATGCTGGTTCCATCCTTAGGACACTGCTTCCAGATATGACCTAGTTGGTTGCAGGCAAAACATTGGGGCACTTTCCTCTCATCACATGGTGACTTCACCCTGGCATTTGAGGGAATATTCCACTGCTGTTATGGTGGCTCTCCTTTCACCTCTGACAGCTTACCGGAACGAGGTGGGGACTTAGGAGACTCCCTCTTACCCCAGTCACAAGGGGTGCTGTACCTCTGCTCTCCATAGGCTTCAGCCAGTTGCCCGGCCCACTGTCTTGCTTCCTGGAAAGTGTAAGGACTCTTGTCCACAAAGGGGCACCTAATATACTCTGGGAGAAGATCAGGATGCACATCAGAGCCTTGATGCTGAGGTCTTGGCCTCAGCAACCTCTACCCATAAATCGAAGGCTCTTCCCAGCCTATACATCAGCTATGGGTAGGGCTCTTTACCTTCTAGCCTGATCTCCCTAAAGCGTTTTCAGGCCCCTTCTTTGGTGAATCCCACTCTCTCACGCACTCTTTGTTTGAAGAGCTTATAATTGGTCCTCTCTTTGCCTTCCATCTGGCCAGACACTGAAGCCAGGACTCCACACAGCTGCAGTCTCAGCTTTTACATACACCGTTCTTCAGGAACCTTGTAATCTATGCAGACCTGTTCAAAGTTCTGAAGGAAGGCCTCAATGTCATCCCCTTCCTTATACAGAGGGTATTTCCTTCTATCCCCTTGTACAACAGCATCTGGAGGAAGTGAAGGTGGCTCTCTTGTCAACTTTGCCATTTTAAACTCGTGTGCCATCCTCATTCTCTCCAGCTCTATTTGGGCTGCCCTGTCTCTCTCCTTCTTCTCTTTCTCAAGTTCCATCAACTTAATTTGCACCTGGAGATGCAAGACCTCTTCATTTGGGGTTGCCATCTCTCTGTCTGCTTTCTCCTGAGACATCTGATCAGCAGCTCCTGCTCTGGTCTTCCTTCTAGGCACAGGTGTGTCCTCTGGCTTCTGTCTCATAGAATGGAGGAACATACACTGCCAAACTCTAGCCTCTCTGTCCAGTTGACCCAAAAGCTAGAAATAAATAAACCCCCTTTACAACACTGTTATTAGACCTCTTACTTGGTCTTACCGGCACCTTAAAAAATGTGGCTTCCTTAAGCCAGACAAAAGGGAGGGGAAATTTTTTATTATTACTTTTTAGAAAATAAACCGATTATGCTCTGCCTCTCCAGGTCAACATCTGGCACATCCCTCCGCTAAAAGCCATCATGTCATGCTATCCTGTGGGTTGCCACCTTCCTCTGTCACCACTCTGGACTTAGGGTCCCTTGGGAAGGCCCAGAGTACCCTCCCAAACTCAACCAAAAATGCTCTGTTCAGTCGAGAAAATATAGGCATGATGACCAAGCAGAGAACATAAAAATGTTTTATTAATACAAACAGGGCTATTTTGGAGCAGGAACGCACAGGAGTGGAGTTCCAGCTGGCTTCAGAATTGGCCACACTACAGCCCAAACCTGCATGCGTACAGAGGGAAGGCCTGGAGAGCGACACCCCCCTGGTGACTCCAAGACAGGCGGGCCAGGGGGGCTGGAAGGATCAGGGAGGCATTTAAATGCTTCCCCATGCCTTCCCCAGCCTGTCCAAGGGCCAGCTTGCCTGGGATCCCTGCAGCTGTGGGGCACCCGGCAAGCCAAGGGAATGCATGGGGTGTGGCCTAATATGCTAATGAGCTGTGCTATCAGGGGTGTGGCCTAATATGCTAATGAGTTTCTGCTGTTGGGTGTGGCCTATTATGCTACTGAGTTCCTGCTGGGCTTTTTCTACAAAAAAAGCCCTGAATACAGTAATGGTTAAGTAACCAAGACTTAGAACATGCTTAGAACATATATATATATATATAACAGTGTCGAAGGGTAAAATAAAGCAAATCTAACACGGCTACCTATTTCTCTTGACTGGTATTATTTAAGGCCCACAGCCTTTTACACCTGGCCTGTCTGTACTCATTCTGTCCCAAGTGAGGGATCTTTCTCTCGAACCAGACTGTCCTCTCAGCTTAGCTCTGTGAGAGCAAAGAATGCAGTTCCACAGCCCACAGAGTTTTTAATAACAGTCTCCTCATACAATCCCTGGACACCAATTGGTTACAAACAATGCCAAGCATTGTGGGGACTGTAGGCGGTGTCTGCTTTCCACTCCCACACAGGTCTCCTGGGCCCAAGCCTCACTAGGCCTTGTCTCCCAGTCAGGGCTTTTTTTGTAGAAAAAGCCCAGCAGGAACTCATTAGCATAACTGGCCACACCCCTGACAGAACAGCTCATTAGCATATTAGGCCACACCCCCATGTTGCCAGGGGTGTGGTCATCCAGCCATACCCACCTTTTGCTTCTTATTCTGTTTACCTTGTTTGTTGTCAAAACCCAGGACTTTTTTTGTAGCAGGAACTCCTTTGCATGTTAGGCCACACACCCCTACTGTAGCCAATCCTAATGAGTTTCTGCTGTTGGATGTGGCTTATTATGCTAATGAGTTCCTGCTGGGTGTGGCCAACTTGGGAGCCAGCCAGAACTCCATTCCTGTGCTTTCCTGCCCCAAAATAGCTCTGCTCCCAGTCCTACACAGATCATGACACCCACAAACCAGTCAGCAACGGCGCTGGTGGGCCGCAAGGGGGATTTGCTAGAAGCCCCAGTCCTGGTGGTGCTTGCCCTGGAAGGCCTGATCCCAGTGGAATGTGCACAGGCGGCCCCTGGACAGGGGGCGCCTGTTGCTGCTGCCCTCGATCAGGGCAACCCCCTCCATCCGGGGCCCATCCCTGCAGCTCGTGCTGTGCAGTTGTGGTGATGAGTCAGGGCAACGCCAGCATCATCTCATGGAACTCTCACCTCAGCACCTCCGTCTCCCCTCAAAATTCTTTCCTCATTCTTTTGAGATCTACTTCTTCCACCACTGGGAAGCAGGTTGGGTTGTCATATAAACTGCCACCGTAGCTGTTCCCATAGGTGCTCCCGTAACACCGGTCATATGTGACCCCCTGGGATCTAACGTTAGTGCCCAGCTCTCCTTGGTCCACATGGGGATATGAGCCCACAAGTCTCTGGGTTTTGCCCCAAGGTCTCTGGGCTCCCCCGTTGTCAGGAGGGTGGCCATAGTCTTTGGATCTGTATCATCCCCAATGGTTACCGGGGCATCCTTGTTCTTCTCGCCAGCCATTGCAGGGTGTGAGGTACAGGAACTTTGGGGAGTTCTAACAATTTGTCAGAGCCCCTGGATAAATCAGTTCCCAATAACAATAATTCAAAAAGTTTATTGAGACACTGATAGGATCCAGATTCATAACATACTTTGTTAGGACTGAGGTCCAACATGCGAAGCCAGCAATTATAACATAATCAAAAATACATCAGTGGCTCTTGGCCAATCATTTCTAAGCTAAAAGCCCACCAAACTAACACTCTAAGATTCCCAGGGGAAAGGGGATACTAAAGACAGAGCAGATCTCAAGGTTACATGGCTATACTAGACACCAGACAGATAATAGCCAGAAACTAAACCATATATTCCAGCTCACACACACCCCACCTCTCCAGGGCAACCAAGCTCTTTGGTTGACATTAACCGTCTCACCCTGTGAAAATGCCTAGCTCTGTAATCACTGTAGTCCTTTGCCCTTTTCAGGGGATCCTAAGCAATGTGAAAAGCAGAATGGCTGACAGGGTTGGGCCACCTCTTGTGGCCACAGTCATGGGGGCCCAAGGGTTCCAGGTGCACATGGCTCCCATGGCAGCAACCTCCCCAACCCCTCTGGATGCCAGAGGCCCCCATGGCCTGTACCTGACAGGTGCACCCAAGGTGGCACTGTGTTTGATGTGTATGGCAAGCAGACCACATTGTCAGTTCCAACAACACCCAAATGGGGGCATGTGTTGGGGGAGGTTGGCCTTATTTGGGGAGAAGCCCATATGGGGCCAGTAGTGCCCACCTGTACTATAGTGGGTTTAAGGCATCATAGGTGGGCCACCAGTGGGTCCATCATTCCCTGCCCTGGCTAAAGTGAGGAAAAGCCTCCCAACTGCCCCTGCAGCCACAAGGATGCCTCTGCCGCCAGATGCATACCCACTCATGTTCCCTTCGAAAATGACCCCTAAGGTCCTGCCTTGCAGAAGCCCCTGGTGACAGCACAGGGTCCCATACCCCAGGCCAAGGACCCTACACATCAGCTCCGCCAAGGGGAGGTGGGAGGTGCTGCTGCATGGTGATGTTGTAGATCATGGCATGCACTGCAAACAGCTTGGCTACTGCCAGAGGCTGTATAGCTCTGCAGCCCCCTGTGTGGTGGAGGCACTGGAATCACATCTCCAACTGGCTAAATTCCCACTGTATGACCATACGTGTTTGTCAGTGGGCTTGGTTGTAGGCTGTCCAGTCCAGCAGCTCATCTTTGGGATACAGCATCAGCAAATATGGCAGCAGGGGATACCCCCACTCACCTGAAGGGAATGAAATATGAAGGGTCAGGGGTGGTGTCCTCTGCTGTACACCTGCCCAGCCATGCCCACCATACCAATCCAAGAGCCATTCTTTGCCCTCCGGCTGGTGGCCAACAGGCAATTGAGGTTCAATGCAGCAAAAATCTAGGTGTCATGGATGCTGCCCAGGATCTTGGCCACAAAGTCCATAAAAATGCCCTGGTGGTCACGGTGTCAGAGGCTCTGTATTATCATTCACACTGTGTTCATTGTTTTGCATTGGCTTGCTTGCTTTTGCTTTTGCGCTTGCGTATAAGATGCCAGCTGCAATGTGGAAGCATACTTTCCTACTGCCTCGTCTTATCATGGTGGCCTTAAAGAATAGGCTTTGAAGCGTTCCTCAGTCTGGGGAATTTTCCAGTCCTATGTGACTGGGGGGGGTACTCCTGCCTATTAAGTAATTCTCCCACTGGGAGTTTCCCGCCCGCGCGCTAAAAGTTTATTTGCTAGTTTGGCTTTGCATCACACTATATCAATGCCTGAATGGGTCATGCCTCCATTCCTGACAATAGCAGTATTACTGTGGGTAACAGCATTGTATTCCAATAAAGCATCTCTTTACCTGAAGAATGCCTGGATCTACTTGCTATTGAGCCTGACAGAAATTGTCAGGAATCCTTATAACTCCTACCGGTTCCCGCCTCTCCAGAACAAGATGAGTGGCCCCGGAGGAGTACCGGTGACGGTCCCGGCTACCACGGTTCCAGTCACCATGATTCCTGTTACTATGGTCCCCGTCACCACGGTGCCTGTTACCACAGTCCCAGTCACCTCGACTCCGGTCATGTCGGTGCCAGCGACTACGGCGGGACCCCTGACCCCACCGATCATGACATCGGGGGCTCCAGCGACAACGGTCATCATTCCAATTTACAGCCCGGCAGGGACCACCCCGAGGGACGGCGGTGCCATTCACCAGTCCCACTACCAATTTGCCCCAGTCCCATGGGACAGATGGGTCACCCAACGGAAGCTGCAGGACTGGACGAGGAACCTATTGGATTCAACCCAGACCACTTGGGTGATGCCCGGGGGCCAAAGCTGGGATAGCCTGTTGGATCCCCAGGTGAGTTACGGAGCGGCTCCAGGGCGGACTCCCCGGGGACCAGTACGGCCCAGTCCTACCAAGGACGCGGACACTCGGATGGACACTTTGGAGGAAGATTGCCGCAGACTCAAGCGAGACATGAGAAAGTTAATGCAAAACCTGCCAAACATGATGGACCAAGCTATACGGGCCCACATGGCAGCGCAACCGGTGGCAGCGCCGGTACCAGCACCAGTACCAGTACCAGGACCCCAGCCACCACCGGGGCAGCTGCCTCTGGGCCAGCCACCTCCTGGGCAACCGGTTCCAGCGTAGCCCCCACCTGGCGGGCCGCCAGCAATCTCAGCGCCGGGGCAGCCCCCGCCCCCCGGTCCTCTGCCAGCGCTGGGGCCAGCACCTGCTCCGGGGTCGATGGCACCTCAACTGATGCCCCGTCCCAAGGATCTCCTCGACATTACATTTGATGGAGATCCAGAAAATTTATCTTTCTTCATCCTGCAGGTGGGAAAATTTGTTCAACGCTGGGGCCATCTCTTCCAGGGTGAGGAACAACATGTGGATTTTATTGCTTTCCTGTTGAGGGGAAGTGCAACCAGCTGGTATGTAGCCTTGCATGACATAGAAGCTGTGGAATTGGGGAGTGTGGATGCGTTCATGTGGGCCCTGAGAAATCGCTTTGAAGACCCAGCAGCTCCCCAGAAAGCAGAGGTGTTCCTCTGTACCTTCAAACAGGGCTGCCTTACAGTTCACAAATACTCCACAGAGTTTCAGAAGCATGCCGCAAAGATCCGGGACTGGACGGACTCGGTGTTGGCCCAACAGTATCGGATGGGGCTTGCAGTGGATGTCCGTAAAAATGTCCTGAGTTCGAAAGACCCACGCACCTTACAGGGCTGGATGGAAGAGGCAGAGCGGGCTGAGAGCCGACTACGCACCATGAAGCTGGATGTCTCGCTGGGTACCAGCTGCCCTGCCACCTCTCCCCACCCAAAGGGTAAACAAACACCACCAACAGCGATCCTACGAGACCAACGCATGAGACAAGGGCTCTGCCTTAAATGCTTCGCCGCCTCTTGCCCCAAGGAAGACACTGGAAAGGCCCCACCTCGAGAGGAGGACAAACGGTGCCTCGGGACCCCATCCAAAAGGGGAACTGCCAAACCATGAAACCCTCGGGCTCTATACATGCACCCTGAGAGTTTGGCACCATCGTTGAGCAAGGAGAAGGCAACGGAGCTGCCGGGAAACGAGTCGGTCCTGTTGTAAGTGGCACGGCACAGCAGGACCCAACTCCCGAAGCGCCGAAAGTGGTGAGCAACTACCCTTCCCTCTTCTTTGTGACTGTAATCATTATGAACCCAGCCATGATGACCCACATATGGGTGCAAGGCCTTATAGACTTGGGGTGTGGGAGGGATCTCATCAACCCTTCCCTGGTAACGGGGTTGGATGCAGCAGTGGTCAAATTGACAGACCCCATTACATTCACCCAGATAGATGGGTCGCCCATGAAAGATCCCTGTAAATTCGAGACTGTGCCATTGTGAGTCAGGCCAGGTGACCATTGGGAACACCATTCGTTCGTGGTGGCTCCACAAGCCAAGTTCCCCCTCGTTCTTGGCAGCCCCTGGCTTCATGGGCATGACCCTTATATCCTGTGGGAGGAGGACATTGTGCGTTTCATATCCCCAAAGTGCACAGAGCATAAATGGGATCCCGCCTGGGGCACCCCGCCCAACAATGAGCCACCCCAAGCTTGCCTCGCTGCGGGGGAGCTCGCCCGCATCCCCGAAGAATATAGGGACTTATCCCGGGTTTTTGAGGAGGAGGAAGCAGATGAACTCCCCCCACACCGCAACTCGGACTGTGCCATTGAATTACTCCCGGGTCATAAAATGCCCAAAGGGAAGATTTATGCCATGAGCCCTGCAGAGAAAGAGGAGCTGTGGAAGTTCATCGACAAAAATCTGGCCCACGGTTTTATCCGGCCCGCCTCCTCTCTGTTTGCAGCCCCTGTATTGTTTTGTAAAAAGAAGGTTGGGGGGCTCCGTCTTTGTACCGACTACCGGGGGTTGAATGCAGTGTCGGCAACTAATGCTTACCTGATGCCCCTCATTAAAGACCTCCTTGCGGAGGTAGCCCGGGGCAAAGTCTTCTCTAAGCTAGATTTGCGGGATGCTTATT
This sequence comes from Gekko gecko, assembly GCA_029375565.1. Lineage (NCBI taxonomy): Eukaryota > Metazoa > Chordata > Lepidosauria > Squamata > Gekkonidae > Gekko > Gekko gecko. Next base: position 205,982,680 of record JAPDNY010000005.1, on the reverse strand, counting down.
TTCGGGTGCGCATCCAGCAAGGAGATGAATTCAAGACGATGTTCAACACTCCCTTGGGACAGTTCGAATACCGCGTGATACCATTTGGGCTCCAGGGGGCTCCAGGGGTATTTATGAACCTAATCAATGAGGTATTACACCCCTATCTGTTTAAGGGTGTGGTTGTTTACTTGGATATCTTGCTGTACTCCCCTGATTTGGAATCTCATGTCCAATTAATGAGAGAAGTACACAAACTGTTTGTCAAGCTTTCCAAATGCGAGTTCCATCGGACCCGCATTGACTTTTTGGGCTACCGTATATCCCCCAAGGGTCTGGAAATGGATCCCCAGAAAGTCCAAGATGTGTTAAATTGGGAGCCCCCGAGAACCCGGAAACAGCTCCAAAGTTTCATTGGGTTTGCAAATTTCTACCGCCAATTTTTGCCTCACTTTACTCAAGTGAGTTTGCCACTCACAGACCTCCTAAAGACGAAAGGGAAAGGGGCGGGGGCCCTACTACCTGGGACAAAACTGGATTGGACCCCTAAGTGTCAGGAGGCGTTTGATCAGCTAAAACGGCTATTCACCACTGAACCCGTTCTGGCACACCCCGATGAAACAAAAAAATTCATGGTGCAAGTCGACGCCTCCGACACCGCCATGGGGGGGGTGATTTTGCAAGAGGGTCCTGATGGGCAACTGCATCCCCTAGCCTATGTGTCACATAAATTTAATGACACCAAGAGGTTCTGGCCCGTGTGGGACAAGGAAGTGGCCTTGATCCGCTTAGCCCTGGCCACATGGTGGCATTGGCTAGAAGGGGCCCGAGTCCCGTTTGAAGTCTGGACAGACCACAAAAACCTGGGGGTTCTCCGCAAGCCACGGAACCTTAATGCTAAGCAATTCCGGTGGGCTGAATTTTTCTCTAAATTCCACTTTACCCTTCACCATTTTCCAGGGCGGTCCAACCCCCTGGCTGACGCTCTCTCACATCTACCCCAACATGACAGCAAACGGGTAGAGGTCCGGGAATCCTTTTTTACTCCCTCTCAGTTAAGCGGGGTGGTGTTTACTCAAAAGCAAAGCCAAGCCCACTTGTCTCCTCCGGACCAAGGGGCCCCCTGGGAAGAGCGCTTTGCTAAAGCTATAACTGAACCAGAAAAACAGGAGTTGCAGTCCCAAGGGTCCCTGGAGCACCGTGCAAATGACTGTTGGTACAAGGCAGGAAAGTTATTTGTACCTGAGGCCATGCGGCAGGAGGTGTTACAATCAGTCCATGGCGCAAAGCCGGCTGGACATTTTGGCTATGTCAAATCTCTGCACTTACTACAACGGGGTTTTTGGTGGCCCCAGATGAGAAAGGACTTGTCCACCTTTGTACATTCCTGCCCCATTTGTAGCCTATGCAAGCCGAGGGGGGGAACCCCCCGGACTTTTGCAGCTCTTGCCAACCCCCCAAAGACCATGGGAAGTGATTTCTATGGACTTCATTACTGACTTGCCCCCGAGCAAAAACATGACAGTGATTCAGGTGGTGGTAGATCTGTTCTCCAAACAAGCCCACTTCATCCCCTTCCAGGGGTTAACAACAGCCAAATTGTTGGCAAAGGCATTCCTCCACCATATCGTGAGGTTACATATGCTGCCAGCCAAAATAATATCCGACTGCGGCATGCAATTTGTTTCGAAACTATGGACGGAGCTAATGTCTCTAATGGGCACTGAACGCGCCCTAAGCAGTGCTTACCATCCAGAGACTGACGGTCAGACTGAACGGGTTAATCAGACTCTTGAGCAATATTTACGCTGTTTCACTAATTATCAACAAGACAATTGGGTTGGACTTCTCCCCTTAGCCGAGTTTACCTACAATAACTCCTGGCATTCATCGACTGGAGTTTCTCCTTTCAAAGCCACTCTGGGTTATGACAGCCCCCCTTTACCATTTCTCACACAATCGCAGGGCATGTGGGGGAGGGTGCGGACTGGTGCAAGAAACTCAGTGCCTCCTGGCCGCTCATTTGTGAGGCACTAAAGGCTGCGAAGGTTGCCTACAAAGCACAGGCCGACAAGAAAAGGGTGGTGGGTTGGGATCTTCAGCCTGGAAATTATGTGTATCTGTCTACAAAGAACCTGCGCCTTCTCCAGCCTTCAAAGAAATTGGCGTGGAAGTATATTGGTCCTTTTAAGATCACCAGGTGTATCAATGATGTCACTGTGGAATTGGAGGTGCCCAAAACTCTTAAACACATTCATCCCATCTTTCATTTCAGCCTCCTGAAGCCGGGGCACCCCCCCGAACAAATGGCGTCCTGACTGACCTGTGCCGCCCCCCCTGATTGTGAATGACAGTGAACATTATGAACTTGTTGACATCCTGGACTCTAAACTGATACGAGGCCAGCTTCACTATTTAGTGGAATGGGTTCACTTTGGTCCCCAGCATAGGGAATGGGTGAAAGTTACTGACATCAGGGCACCCTATCTCATCAGTCAATTCCATCACAGGGTCCCGATGAAACCTGGAGGACCAGCCTATGTTCCCTCTTGAAGCGTGGGGGGGATTTTAAGGGGGGCAGAATGTCAGAGGCTCTGTATTATCATTCACACTGTGTTCATTGTTTTGCATTGGCTTGCTTGCTTTTGCGCTTGTGCTTGCGTAGAAGATGCCAGCTGCAACGTGGGAGCATACTTTCCTACCACCTCGTCTTATCACGGAGGCCTTAAAGAATAGGCTTTGGAGCGTTCCTCAGTCTGGGGAATTTTCCAGTCCTACGTGACTAGGGGGTGGTGGGGTGGTACTCCCACCTATTAAGTAATTCTCCCGCCGGGAGTTTCCCGCCTGCGCGCTAAAAGTTTATTTGCTAGTTTGGCTTTGCATCACACTATATCAATGCCTGAATGGGTCATGCCTCCATTCCTGACAATAGCAGTATTACTGTGGGTAACAGCATTGTATTCCAATAAAGCATCTCTTTACCTGAAGAATGCCTGGATCTACTTGCTATTGAGCCTGACACACAGGAGGCCCAAACATTCAAGTTGTAGAAGTGGTGATGATTATAGTATACCTGCAGTTCCTCCCAGGGAGCAATGAGAGCTACATGGGTGCAGTCAATGGCCCCACCACATTGGGGAAGCCTCCAAATGATACAAACCTGCTCTGATGGGTGCAAGGTCATCTTCCTCAATGGGGAAGCACACATGCTCCTTGGAGATGCACTGACATGGCATCCAGAAAGCCATATAGGCAGTGGGCTAGTCACAGGCTGTGACATCTCAAGCACCTCTACAATGACCTCCTGAAAGGATCCAGTGGCCAGGAATTTCAGAGACAGCAGAATTTTCTGCAAGAGGGGGACAACATGGGAAGTGGGAGCTTGGCCCTGGTGGGCTGGCACAGGGCCCAGATGGCAGCTCTGTCTGGGGAAAGTCAATTGAGGCAGGTGCTGTCTGAAAGATGGAGAGTGCTGATGCAAGCCTGGTACTGGTGGGCATGGCTCCTCCGATGTTGCTGTGCCATCCAGACATAGAGCACTGGTAGCAAGTGAATGTGGTGCACCCTGAGCGTGGGAGGTAAGGGCAGGAGGGAGCAACCATCCTGCTTGCAGCTGGCCTGGCCCGGCTGAGAAAGAGAACAGGGTTCACAAAGGTGGTGGGCAGCCAGAGCTACAGTCCTCCATGTGACTGGTGTTGTTTCCCCCCCGGATGCAACCAACTCCCTCTGTGAGTGGTTTGTCACCCACTGCCCACAGCCACCTGGTGGGTGATGGCCATGGCAAGAGCATTGGGGTGGGTGTTAGCCAAATTGCCTTATTTCTTAATAAATGTAGGAAATGTGAATATTAAATGGCAATAGAATTTAATTATGGGACCGATAACCTATACAGGAGTCCAACTTATCCAGATACCAGAAAGAGACGCTAAGACTAGATCTTAAAAATCAGTAATTTCTTTTACTGAATGATTCTTACACATACAATAAAATCAAACATACACATAAACAATACAGATCTAGGAATCTTAGACAGAAAAACCCAGAGATGGTTGAATTAGCAGGAAATATCGTTGGTTGGGCAATAAGTTGCCTGCCCGATGTGGCAAGTCAATTCTGCAGCAAAAAAGGAAATGATTAGGGAGGGGAATCGTGAGTTGGCCAGCAACACACATGGAAAGGCTCCAAACTGTGCAAGGAATGGAACCAGCAAGATAGGGTGGGGTTAGGATAGAAGCGAAAGAGCAAGCAATGGATTGATGCTCTCCTTTTATACCCTAAAATGACTGGAAGCTAATGCTTCACTAGTCACGTAGTCGCCAGGAAGTACTAAAAAATCTAGATGATAATGGGTCAGGAGAATGGGATTAATTTCAGTTATGGTCAACTAGTACATAAGAACATAAGAACATAAGAGAAGCCAATGTTGAATCAGGCCAATGGCCCATCTAGTCCAACACTCTGTCACACAGCGGCCAAAATATACCATGTGCCATCAGGAGGACCAGCAGTGAGGCCAGGACACTAGAAGCCCTCCCACTGCTGCCCCCTCCAGCACCAAGAATAGAGTGCATCACCTGCCCCAGACTGAGAGTTCCCATCTATACACTGTGGCTAATAGCCACTGATGGACTTCTGCTCTATATGTTTATCTAATTCCCTCTTGAAACTGTCCATGCTTGTAGCTGCCAAAACCTCCTGTGGCAGTGAATTCCATATGTTAATCACTCTTTTGGTGAAGAAGTATTTCATTTTATCTGTTTTAACCCGACTGCTCAGCAATTTCATGGAGTGCCCACGAGTTCTTGTATTGTGAGAAAGGGAGAAAAGTACTTCTTTCTCAACCTGCTCAATCCCATGCGTAATCTTATAAACCTTGATCATGTCATCCCATAGCCTTCGTTTCTCCAAGCTAAAGAGCCCCAAGCGTTTTAACTTTTCTTCATAGGGAAGGTGTTCCAACCTTTTTGTCATTCTAGTTGCCCTTCTCTGCACTTTTTCCAATGCTATAATATCCTTTTTGAGATGTGGCGACCAGAACTGTACACAGTATTCCAAATGAGGTCGCACCAATGATTTATACAGGGGCATTATGATACTGGCTGATTTGTTTTCAATTCCCTTCCTAATAATCCCCAGCATAGCGTTGGCCTTCTTTATTGCAGTTAAACACTGTCTAGACATTTTCATTGAGTTATCTACTACGACTCCAAGATCTCTCTCTTGGTCAGTCTCTGCCAGTTCAGACCCCAGATTTTTGGCTCCAATGTGCATCACTTTGCACTTGGCCACACTGAACCCCATTTGCCACGTTGACGCCCACTCACCCATCCTCGACAGATCCCTTTGGAGTGCCTCACAATCCTCCCTGGTTCTCACCACCCTGAACAACTTCATGTCATCTGCAAATTTAGCCATTTCACTGCTTACTCCCAATTCCAAATCATTAATAAACACGTTAAAGTGCATCGGACTGAGTACTGATCCCTGTGGTACCCCACTGCTTACCACCCTCCACTGAGAAAGTTTTCCATTTATACTCACTCTCTGTTTCCTATTTATAAGCCAGTTTTTGATCCACAAGAGGACTTGTCCTTTTATCCCATGACTATTGAGCTTACTTAGGAGCCTTTGATGAGGAACTGTATCAAAAACTGTATCAAAAACTGAGTCAGTTGGGCTGAGGCTGGAAGTGGAGAGCACCTGGGGAGTTGCTGAGAGAAGGTAAGGGATTTTTCTTTCTCCCTTTGCCTTCCTTGCTGCTGTGTGGGGACTGAGAGAGAGTGGGTTGTTTTGTAGCCTGATAGAGAGTGGTTCTGTGTAAGTCTGTGAGGGACTGTTTGTGCTTTGGGGGCTGTTGGTGGCTGAGTGTGTTGCTGTAAATGGATTACTGTGAGTGGATTACAGGCCCCACCCCCTATTGTGCTGGACTCTGCTCTGCTGAGCAGGAAGGGGCCTCTTGGAATAAAGGGCTGCTCCTCGTCAGAGGCGCGAGCCTTTGGCACGAGCTGAAGGGCTCTTGCCCTGTGGCTCTTAGCCTGTGGGTCGTACTTGGAGGCCTTGTAAGTGCTTGAGTAAAGCGCTGCTTCTGAGTTCAGGAGGTAGACGTTCTGGTGAGATAGACATTTCGTCAGTCTCAAAGTTTTCAGGGTACATCACAAAAAGAAGAGTTTACATCAGAGTTTCAGGGAAGTTCCTGAAGCTGTAGAAGAAAGCATAGCTCCTGGGATAATGGATAGCGAGGGATCTACTCCAGTGACCTGCCTGGGCTGTGCCATGATTATTTTTCTGCCACGCCAAGAAATGAATTATACATGCTGCAAGTGCAAGCTTGTAAAAATGCTTGAGGAGAAGGAGGGAGAACTCGAGGCACAAATCTGTGCACTGAAGAACACCAAGGAGGTGGAAAGCTTTTCAGACATGACAGAAGAAGAGCCCCTGAAAGGACAGCAAGAGGAAGGAAGTAACAAGGACCACATGGGTGAGTGGAAGAAAGTAACTTTGAGGAGTAAAATACTCAGAAAACAATCACAGCCAGTGGAGCAGCAAAATCGATACCAGCCACTTCTGTTGATGGAAGACCGGAATGGCACACTTCATGATCGAATGGATGTGACTGGCACACAAGCACATAGGCAGAGAGGGAACCAAACCATCCCACAGAGGAAGAGACGAGTAGTGGTGGTTGGTGACTCCCTACTGAGAGGGACGGAAGAAGGTGTCTGCAGACCAGACAAGGAATCTCGAGAGGTTTGTTGCCTTCCTGGAGCATCCATCCGAGATGTGATGGAGAGAATTCCAAGACTGATCAAGATCTCTGATCCCTACCCACTCCTTCTGATCCATGTGGAAACAAACGATACGGCCCAAAGAAACCTTGAATGGATCTCCAAAGACTATGAGGCTCTGGGCAAGAAGGTGAAAGATCTGGGGGCTCAGGTGGTGTTCTCCTCCATTTTACCTGTTGAGGGCCATGGAGCTGGAAGGGAGAACAGGATACTGGAAGTGAATGGCTGATTATGTAGATGGTGCCGTCGAGAGGGCTTCGGCTTCCTGGACCATGGTATGTACCTCCGACACGAAGGACTGTTGGCGACGGATGGGGTGCACCTGACAAAGAATGGGAGGAATGTCTTTGCGGGAAGACTTGCGAACCTGATCAGGAGGGCTTTAAACTAAAGACATTGGGGGTGGGAAGAAAAAGCGGCATCCCCAACACTAAGTTCAGGAAGGGGAATGACCAGAGAATAAATGAACGAGAGAGAGGTGAGTTTAGTAATCTTCAGGTAAATTTGAAGGGACTTACGGTAGGAAGGGATGTCTGTAATCTGAGGTGTCTTTATACTAATGCACAGAGTATGGGAAATAAACAGGAGGAACTTGAACTCCAAATATTGGAAAATAGGTATGATCTGATAGGTGTCACTGAGACTTGGTGGGATGACTCTCATATATGGAGCACAGTGATTGAAGGATATACCTTGTTCAAACAGAACAGAATAAACAAAAAAGGGGGTGGGGTGGCACTATATGTCAAGAATGAATATGCTTGCACTGAAATTCAGGATTTTGAGAGTTGCCCTGTTGAAAGTGTCTGGGTAAGGATAGAGGGGGGGAAAGAAGGGGATATTGTTGCGGGGGTATACTACAGACCTCCAAATCAACCGGAGGAACAGGATAATGCATTTGTGCAGCAGCTTGCTAAACTTTCACAGAGACAGGATGTAGTAGTTATGGGAGATTTTAACTATCCAGATATTTGCTGGGAATCTAACTCTGCTAGACATGGGACATCCCGCAGATTCTTGAATAGCCTTGAGGACAACTTCATCTCTCAGAAGGTGGAGGTGGGAACCAGAGGATCTGCTATCCTAGATTTAATTCTGACTAACAGGGAAGAACTGGTTGATGAAGTGAAGGTGGTGGGTTCCTTGGGGAATAGTGACCATGTCAGCTTGGAATTTGACATAGAGAAGACTGTGAAACCAGGACGTAGCAGAACTCATATCCTGGACTTCAGGAAAGCTGATTTCAATAAACTCAGAGATCTAATAGGTAGGATCCCATGGCTGGAAATGCTGAAGGGAAAATCTGCACAGGAAGGATGGGTGATGCTAAAAAATGAAGTGCTTAAGGCACAATCTCAAACTGTTCTGGTAAGAAAGAAAGGTGGGAGACGGGTAATGAAGCCAAGGTGGCTGAACAAGGAACTCTCTGAGAAGCTGAAAATAAAAAGGGAAATGTACAGGAAATGGAAGGAGGGTCAGATTACTGAGGGTGAATACAAGACACGAGCACAAATCTGTAGGAATGGTGTCAGAAAGGCTAAAGCACAGATGGAGCTGAGGCTTGCAAGGGATGCAAAAAATAACAAGAAAAATTTCTATGCCTATGTTCGGAGCAAAAAGAGGAATAGGGATGGAGTAAGCTCATTGCTAGGGGAAGATGGTCAAGCCATAACAAGGGATGAAGACAAAGCAGAATTACTCAACTCTCACTTTGCGTCGGTCTTTAACCATAAAGTGAGCTGTATACAAACTGGAGAATGCAGGGCATATGAAAGAAAGGGGAACTGCCAGTTCAGAATAAGTAAGGAAATGGTTAGAGAACATCTAGCTGCCTTAAATACTTTCAAATCTCCAGGGCCGGATGGCTTGCATCCGAGGGTGCTAAAAGAAATTGCAGATGTTATTTCAGAGCCTCTGGCTATAATCTTTGAGAGGTCCTGGAGTACGGGTGTTGTGCCGGAAAACTGGAGAAGAGCGAATGTTGTCCCAATCTTCAAGAAGGGGGAAAAGACGGACCCAGGAAATTATAGGCCTGTCAGTTTGACATCAATACCTGGGAAGATTCTGGAGCAGATTATTAAACGTTCTGTCTGTGAACACCTTGAACAAAATGAGTTAATTGGTAATAGCCAGCATGGGTTTATGAAGAATAAGTCATGCCAGACTAACCTTATCTCCTTTTTTGACAGAGTTACTAAAATGGTTGACTCTGGCAATTCCGTGAATATAGTGTATCTAGATTTGACAAAGTTTCTCATGATATCCTTGAGGATAAGCTGGTTAAGTGTGGGCTGGATGGCCCAACCGTTGGGTGGATTCATGGTTGGTTGAAAAATCATACCCAACGAGTGCTCGTAAATGGCTCTGCGTCTACATGGAGGGAAGTCTCGAGTGGAGTACCACAGGGCTCAGTCCTAGGCTCAGTGTTATTCAATGTTTTTATAAATGACCTGGATGAAGACATAGAGGGAATGCTTATCAAATCTGCAGATGACACGAAGCTGGGTGGGATTGCTAATTCTGAAAAAGACAGAGTCAGGATTCAGAAGGATCTTGATAGGCTGGAACAGTGGGCTGAGACAAATAAAATGAATTTCAATAGAGATAAGTGCAAAGTCCTACACTTAGGTACAAAAAATCAAAGGCACAGATATAGAATGGGAGGGACTTGGCTTGACAGCAGCACATTTGAAAGGGATCTAGGTGTTATGGTTGATCACAAGCTAAACATGAACCTGCAGTGTGATGCGGCTGTGAAGAAAGCTAATGCAATCTTAGGATGCATTAGCAGAAGCATTGTGTCCAGATCACAGGAGGTGGTAGTTCTGCTGTATTCTGCTATGGTCAGGCCCCACCTGGAGTACTGTGTCCAGTTTTGGGCACCACATTTTCAGAAGGATGTTGACAAACTCGAGCGGGTCCAGAGGAGGGCGACCAGGATGGTGAGAGGGTTGGAGTCCAAGTCTTAAGAGGAAAGGCTGAGGGAGTTGGGTATGTTTAGCCTGGGAAAGAGAAGGTTTAGAGGGGACATGATTGCAGTCTTCAAGTATCTGAAGGGCTGTCATGTAGAAGATGGAGTGGATCTATTCTCTCTTGCTCCGGATTGCAAGACTAGATCTAATGGGTGGAAATTACAAGGGAGTTGTTACCGGCTTAATATCAGGAGAAACTTCCTGACTGTAAGAGTGGTTGAGCAGTGGAACAGACTGCCTCGGGAGGTGGTGGATGCTCCTTCGCTGGACGTTTTCAAGAGAAGACTGGACAACCATCTTTTGGGTATGTTGTAGGTATGTAGGGGTTTCGGCTGTGTTCCTGCAGAGTGTAGGGGGTTGGACTAGATGACCTGCAAGGTCCCTTCCAACTCTAACATTCTATGATTCTATGAAAAGCTAGAAAGCTGGAAGTCAAGGTAAATAATATCTATTGGGTCCCCCTTGTCCACATGTTTGTTCACTCCCTCAAAAAACACTAACAGGCTAGTGAGACAAAATCTTCCCTTACAGAACCCATCCTGAGTCTGCCTCAATAGTTTTTGTTCATCAATATGCCTACTAATTCTGTCCTTAATAACAGTTTCTACCAACTTACCCGGTAGCGATGTCAGACTGACTGGCCTGTAATTTCCCGGATTCCCCTGGAGCCCTTTTTAAAGATGGGAGTGACATTAGCTACCTTCCAGTCCTCAGGAATGGAGGCAGGTTTTAAAGAAAGATTACATATTTTTGTCAGGAGATCCAGAAGTTCACATTTGAGTTCTTTCAGAACTCTCAGATGAATGCCATCCGGGCCTGGTGATATATTAGTTTTTAAATTGTCCATCAGTCGTAGGACACCTCTTAAGGGAATAGGAGAAGACAAAAGAAAGAAAAGGATAGCAGTGTCCCAGCTCCATTGCCAGTAGTTGGTATTAACAAACCGATGATCAACAACTGCATTATCAGGATGGGTGGCTGGAGGACGTGACTGCTGACAAATCCTATCATGGAGTCAGTTCTTTTGTTTAGGTTGAAGCTGAGTACGTGCTACACCTGGAGATGTCAATATGCAGAGGTGTGGGAGGGTGCCTGCATGATGGAGAAAAGAGCTTTCCATGGCATTGTGAAGGAATGTCCTGGTTCCCTTTGCAGAGCAAGGCTTCTCTTCAGTGAACTGCTCTGGCTCCATGTATCTGCAGGGTCAGGGAGGCTAGCTTGCCTTCTGGCATCAGTCTGCAGAGGTGCAGGAGAGGCATCGGGTCTTCCATGGGCCCACATCTGGTTAGGCACATTGCTTCAGGACAAGGTTTCCCTTGTCTTGAGCACATGCTAGCATTCCAGTAGGCTGGCGCAGTCTCAGGGCTACCATTCAGTCCATTGCCGTGGCACAGTCCAGTTTTGCAGGTATAGTCCATAACCTTTATAGAAGCTGTATAAGGTGGCAGCATGGCAACAAGGAGCAGGGTGAGGGGACTGGCATCTTCCCGAGGGGGGATGGCCCACCTCCACGTTCCCCTGTGTGTGGGTGGCACGGCATCTTGGACTTAGGTTGAGAAGGCACTGCTATACAGTTTGGTGATAGGAGCATGCAAGCATTGCCCTTGCCACCACCAGGAGCAGCTCTGCCACCTCCCACCGCATGCCTTCTAGTGCATGGCTGCAGAATGGATGTCTGCACTGGAACATGCCATCTGGATGGAGGTGTCCACTCTAAAGCACTAGAACAATTCCTTCCATTGCTCTCAGAAGTGTGTCCAAGCCCTCATGGCCAAAGGTGTTCCTTACGAGTGGGCAGTGGGTTTGCCAGGAGCAAAGGCCATCATGCGGACAGTGATCCCCCCTGTGGTGGTGGGTGGCTATGGCATTGAGGTTCTGTGTGGTGAGTGTATTGGTCACCACTACCACCTGGCTCCAACTGTGGGGGCCAGGTCCTGCCACCCGCTGCCTCCAACTGCCCTCCCACTGTCCTGACCAGTCCCTTCACCCCACAGGTAACTCACAGGGTTAGGATGCTGCCACAGGCCCATCCTCCAAAGTCGGCGAGGAGAGCCAAGGATGTAGTAGCAGCCAGAATAGCTGGGTACTGACCACCACCCTCACAGAGGAGGGTGACTCTGCCATTGTCATGCCATCTCCACAGCTGGGGTGCTCCTACAATACCTCCAGGACCTCTCCCCAAGGATCCTGCCCCCATGTATCTAGCAAGGAAGAGCTGGAGCTGAGCTACGTGGAGGAGGAACAAGGCAGACAGGCTCCCAGGCTGAAGGAGAGGTGCCTTAGGGGGGTCAGGGTGTAAGCGCTTGGAGCCAGTCTGGAAACTCCCATAGATTGCTGCATATCCCCCCTGTACCCAGGTCCCTAGTCCCTAAAGTTTGCTGCTGATGTCATGGACCAACTACGCACCCTAAACCCGAGGAGGCACACAGCAACAGAAGTTTCCGTGGCTTAGCATTACAGGGTCCTTGGCCCCAGCAACTGAGGAAGAGGTGACGCAGATGATGAACTCGATGTCTTTGGATGGCAGGAACCCTGCTCTGGCAGACGGAGGGGGCAGTGGGGCAGTGGTGGGCAGCTGTCCCTGGTCCAGGTGCCATGGCTGCTGGTTGCCCATAGGAGGGTAGAGATTTTGGCCCCTTGTTGGGTCCCTGGGCATGGGCCCAGCATCCAGCCCAGCCCATCCCAACCACCCTTTTCTTCATGGGGGTGGCAACTGAGTGGGACCAGCTGAAGAGCCATCACAAGTACTTTTCTCCCTTTCTCACAATACAAGAACTCATGGGCACTCCATGAAATTGCTGAGCAGTCGGGTTAGAACATGGAATTCATTGCCACAAGAAGTGGTGGCAGCTGCAAGCATGGACAGTTTCAAGAGGGAATTAGATAAACACAAGTGGAGACCCGCAAGAAACTTGCGGGATGGTCATCCCATTCCTCACACCTTTGCTTCCTCCCCTCTACCCTTACCTATCTCACACTCTTTCTCCCTTCTGGGGGTGGAGCCATAAACTCAACCCTCCAAAGCAGCCATTTTATCCAGGGGGACTGATCTCTGTCACCCGGACAACAGTTGTAATTCTGGGTGATCTCCAGCCCTCACCCAGAGGCTGGCAATGGTAGTTCTCATGGAGGAAATGGCTGGTTTGGAGGGTGGAGTCTATGACATTATACTGGTCTGAAGTTCCTCCCCTCCTCAAACCCTACCATCCCCAGGATCCACCCCTTAAATGTCCAGGAGTTTCCCAATCCAGAGTTGGCAACCCTATTTCCTTCCCACCCAAAAGCCAACTTAACCTTTATCTGCCTTTATCTGTCTCCAGCTTTTTGTCTCCACCCCCTCCCCCACAGCTTCTACCAAGGAAAATTATAGTCTTTCTCCACAGTGGGGACCAAAGCAGCTTACATTATTCTCACCTCCTTTTTTTATCTGCACAACAACCCTGTGAGGTTGGTTAGGCTGAAAGTATGTGACTGGTCCAAAATCACCCAGTCAGCTTCCACCGCAATATGGGGATCTGAACCTGGGTCTTGCAGACCCTACTCTGAGGCTCTAACTGCTGCATCACTGCTGGCTTTCATAGGGTGGCTGCTGAACAGCAGCAAGCAGCCAGGCCAAGTTGAGTCATGCAAATTAGGTGGTATCAAGTCACCCAGAGGGTGCTGCCTAGGGATGCCAGCCTCCAGGTGGGATCTGGGGATCCCCTGGAATTACTGCTCAGCTCCAGACTACTGAGATAACTTCCCCTCGAGAAAATGGATGCTTTGGAGGGTGGACTCTAGGGCATTGTACCCCACTGAGGTCCCTGTCCTCCCCAGGCTCCATCCCCAAATCTCCAGGAGTTTCCAGACCTGGAGCTGGCAACCCCACTACCCCATCCCCTGCCAGTGCCTGGCAACCCTATACTGCTGCCAGGCCTAGGGTTGGCAACCTCCAAGTGGGGCCTGGAGAGTGAACTCCAGAGATCTGTGAACAACAGAGATCTGTCTCCCTGGAGAAAATGGCTGCTTTGGAGGGTGGATTCTGTGGCATGATACCCAGCTGAGGCCTCTCCCTTCCCCAAATCCTGCCCTCCTTGCACTCCACCCCAAAACCTCTAGGAATCCCCCAGCCTGGCCCAAGGCTTCCCCCCTCCCCCTCCCTCCAAGGCCGAAAGAGGCCTGGAAAGAAAGGGCCCTTCCCCCACCCTTTGACTGACAGAGCCAGTCAGAAGCTTCCTCTCCCCCCCTCCCCTCCAACGTTCTAATCTCTCACCGTTGCTGCCTGGAGTCAGGTCCCTGCAGAGGCCATTTCAAAAGGCTTTTGGGGGGATTCAACCGTCCCTGAAGGGATTTCCTTACTTTTCAGATTTTTCTACAAACCCAGGAAGTCTACTGACTATGTAGGAAAAGCTGTTGGGGGACAGTGAGGCCCCTGTTGGAGGGAATAGGTATCCGCACAGAAAAAAAAAAGTCTGGGATTAGAATATAAGATATGGAGCAGAAGTCCATCAGTGGCTATTAGCCACAGGGGATAGATGGGAACTCTTAGTCTGGGGCAGGTGATGCACTCTATTCTGGTGCTGGAGGGGGCAGCAGTGGGAGGGCTTCTGGTGCCCTGGCCCCACTGCTGGACCTCCTGATGGCACCTGGTATATTTTGGCCGCTGTGTGACAGAGTGTTGGACTAGATGGGCCATTGGCCTGATTCAACATTGGCTTCTCTTATGTTCTTATGTTCTTATGGCTGGTTCAGAGGGTGGAGTCTATGGAATTGTACCTGTCTGAGGTCCCACCCCTCCTCAAACCTCCCCCTCTCCAGGCTCCATCCCTCAAATCTCCAGGAATCTCCCACCTGGAGTTGGCAACCCTATCAGGATGTTGCAGCCGGCAGGAGTGGCCCCAATAAGTTTTCTCCGAAAGGCCAAAATACGTGTGGAAAGGGCTTTTTCCTGACAGAACCTGGTTGCCCAGCAACAGGCACTGAGGAAAAAGCACAGCTGCCACCTTTGATTAGGTAAATACCTGGAAATTTGGGGGTAGATCCTGTGGAGGGCAGCACTGGGGGGTAGAAGGACTCAGCAGGGGTATAATGCCATAGGGTCTACCCTCCAAAGCAGCCATTTTCTCTAGGGGAACTGATCTCTGTCATCTGGAGATCAATTGTAACAGTGGAAGATCTCCAGGTCTCACCTGGAGATTGGCAACCCTAGGGGAAATTCAGCCGCATAGCATGGTTTGATGGTCACTGGCCCACCTCATTAGCCAGCCAGCCATAGTGGAGCCAAAACGGAGTGAGAGGCGTGGCCAAGGAGTGGAGGGGGTTATGCTGAAAGTCCTTTGGTTTTTTACTCACAGAAGCAAGCTTGGTTGTTTGGTTGCCTACCAACGGCCACTGGGGAGACAGTTAGTCATACAGGAACCAAGAGAAGTATCTTCCTCAGGAGAGAGTCCGGCTTTCCAGGAGCCACAGGTCATTTCCTGTAGGCCAGACCCTCCCTGGTGCTGCCGCCACTGCTGAAGGAAGGCCTTTGAAAGGTGCTGGGCAGCCTTCTCTGCAGTGCAGGCTTTGCAGCCAAGGGAGAGGGGCCACAAGGGGCAGCAAAGGTGAGTGCTTCCCCTGCTTGCTGCCACTTGCTAGGTCTGCTTCCTTCTCCTCTGTGGAGGGGTTGCCACTCTCTCAGCGGAGCATCCATCCCCTTCACCGGCTCCCTCCAGACTGAGGGCGAAATACTGCCTACTGGCTCGGTGGACAGGACCGAGCCAACGTTGCAAGCCAATGAAGGAATGGGATTGGGAGACTGCGAGAGTGGCATCTCAGCGGGCCAAAGGCTGTGGAAGCGTGTCCAGGAGGGATACCAAACTCAAATATATATAAGGAGAGATATGGGAGAGCCAGTATGGTATACTGGATAAGAGTGTCAGACTGAGAGACATGGGTTCAAATCCCCACATGGAATGGAACATTGGGTCAGTCATATTCTCTCAGCCTAACCTAGCTCACAGGGCTATTGTGAAGATAGAGAAGAAAGATGCAAGCTGCTTTGGGTCTCCATTGGGGAGAAAGGTACAAATGAATAAAAGGTACAAATGAATAAAATAAAATAAAATAAAGAAGAATCATAATAAAAATAAATAATAATAAACTCTTAGTCTAATCTCTGGCATCTTCTATTTAAATTATTTGAAATCACATGGTGGAGAGAGATCTCTGCCTAAGACAACTGAGACATGCTTCTAGTCAACATAGACAGCAGTTAGCCAGATGGACCATTGGACTAATGTGTTGTAAGTAAGCTGCTTACAACACCATCACAAGCAAAGTGACACCTTTTAAAGTCCACTGAAACTAATGGGCTTAGAAGACTCTAGCTCTATTTAGGATGGTATTATTATATCATTATTAGACAGTATTATATCTGAATTCATACCATTATCAGATACAACTTTAGAACTTGCAAGCAAGCAACTAGACACAGAATATACAATCTTTGCTACTGCTTTCTACTATTAGTGTACTTGGCCTCAGCACAGTGCTAAAATAAGCAGGAGTCTTGTGGCACCTTAGAGACTAAAAACATTCTACTTCAGAACAAGGTTCTGTGGAATAGAGCCCATTCTTCAGGCGCTAAGCAGTAATTAATGGGTACAATTAAAGCATATGCATGGAACCCTCCTGACACCAGTTTTAACTTAAAGCCACCATTTGCCAACACTGGAACAAACAGAAGAATATTGACAATAATCTACTTCGGCGGGGACCAATGTTGGAGACTGATAGAATTGTTCTCAGTCCAGGTGCAATAACAATACAAAAGGGAGGGAACAGATGATTTGGGAAATTCTTTTAATCAGCACTTCTCAAAGTAGGAGGTATGGACTGTTGCCAGGAGAGGCTCCAGATTTTCCTGACCTTGTCCCAGGATTTATCTTGATTAGTCCAGAGATCAAAGTGGCAATCCTTGTATTGATTATTAGTGCTGGAAATAATTGGAGCATCTTTGTAAAAATATTTTCTCTCTTGACGCTGTCAAGCATAATATGGATTCACCTATAATATGAATTCACCTAATGGTATCTGTGCTTCCTTTTCTTTGCTTTTGATGTTCATGTCTCTAATTTTTTTTAGTGTGTGTGTGTATATATCTCCACTCTTCCTTCAAGCTCAAGGTGGCTTATACCATTCATTTAAAATTGTTTTTGCAGTCCGCTTCTGACCTGAGAACAGATGAAGATTAGTTTTAAGCTACTAAATGTTTTATGCTTTGGCTATGTTTTTAATGCTGGGTTTTTAGTCCTTATTCCTTAGCAATTTTAATGCTGTTCCAAGTTTTTAATTTGTGAGCCTCCTTAAGCAGGTTCTTTGGAGATGG
This sequence comes from Gekko gecko, assembly GCA_029375565.1. Taxonomy (NCBI): domain Eukaryota; kingdom Metazoa; phylum Chordata; class Lepidosauria; order Squamata; family Gekkonidae; genus Gekko; species Gekko gecko. The sequence goes on along the minus strand of JAPDNY010000005.1, from coordinate 205,965,596 downwards.
CATAGAAATGTTCTGAATAAATATTTCTTCCATTCTGTTCTCACAATAACTCTGGGAGGTAGGTTAGGCTGAGAGAATGTGACTGATCCAAAGTCACCCAGCAAATGTCATGGCAGAGTGAAGATCTGAACCTTTGTATAACCAGTATAAAATACTGCCTTGAGCCAATGATAAGAATGAGTACTGTAAATTCAACTACTTGTCTTTGTCATTAAAGAGATCTGTGTTCTTGTTTGTGGGGAGTTTTTGGGAAGTCTGCTTTAATATCTGGTCTTCAGCTGTAGGATGTGGCTGTATTCAACTGCACTTGAGTAAGGGAGACTATGCACGAGGCCAATAGTAACGGGCCCCCACAAAGGCAATGCCCCCTCCCCAATTTGTTCTGCCCCCTCCCCAATCAGTCGGAGCAAGAGTGGTCAGGAGGAGGCCTTCCTGCCTAGTCGTCACCCGATGGTTGGAACAATGGGAGCCTCAGGCCACGTCATCTGGGGGCCAGCCCAGCTGAGTGAGGGAGGCTCGGTTTGGCAGCATGGCTCCTGCGGTGGGACTTGGATCTTCAGCTCATTGGCTCAGCTCCCCTTCAGTTTTTCCGGACATGTGGGATTGGCACATCAGTTTGGCTCCTCCTTATCAGTCAGCTAGACCCTCCTTGGAGCTCGATTGCAGCGGCTGGTTGGGTAGCCAGTTCCCACAGGCTTTTTGCTTGGCTGGTGCAGTTTTGCTCTGCTGTGGCTTTTGTTGGATCTCCTTAGGTTTTGGTACACTGGAGCAGAGCCTTCTGGTGCCAGTGAAGGCTGCCTCCTGGGGTGGGTGGGGGCCTCGCTCTCAGGGCCTCAGGGAGCTGAGGAGGCCCAGGCATGGGTGCACAGCCATGGGACTGAGTTCTCCATCCATTCCTTTCCTTTTGGGTGAATCCATTTCTTTTAAGGTTAAAGAATTAGAGCTTGGTAAATTGGCAATGTAAGAGGATACGCAGTGTTAAGGTTTAGGAAATATAGTTAAGTGGTAGTTAAATTGATTAGGTTAATAAAAACATTTCAGTAGATTAATATTAGAAGCTATACTTTGGATTAGGCAGCTGGGGCTGGGGTTTTGGTATGTAGTGATTGTGCTTTGCATTAGGTACTAAACTGCCCCTTATTGCCGCCCATCAAAAAAATTCTGGCTACAAGCCTGCAGTATGTGCTCACTTTTATGTGGTACAGTACTTCAGGCAATCAGTGTGGGTTGATTTGGGAGAAGGCAGGAAGTATGTGGTCCTCCGACTACAGTTTCTACAAGAAATTAAACTCCATTTTCTTGGCGATCATTCAGCCTTGGGTACAGCCAAGCAGATGCAAAATGCATTTTCCTTGCAACAGCCATTTTCCATAGAGCATTTCTCTACTAGTAAAATTAACCACTGGTTAACCTTAGCTGTTCTGCTCTCCCAGCACCTTCCTGTCCAGTTGCCACCATTTCTCCATCCCAGTCCTAACAATCCTGGCTTCTGAAACATGCATATCCCTTTTTCCTTCTCTGCTTCAACTGCTCTTATGATAAGGCCTAGAGTGTTTTACCTAGGACATGGAACATTACATAATAAGCAGGCCACATTAACAATTATCTGAGCAAATCCTGACTGCAGTCCAGGAGTGTAACCTTGCTAATTTCACCAGCAAGTTGAAAAAAGAGAGTTTTTGTTGGCTCTCTGTATGTGTGCACGTGCCCGCGCTCCCGCTCTCTTTTACTGAGAGAAATGTGCAGGAATTGACGCCAGGGGGCAGCAAAGGGAGAGTTTTTGTTCTCCTTTCTGCAGTTGGGCCTTTTCCTCTCTTGATTGTGCTAAATGCTTATATACCAATGTTTCCATTTACAAATCCTGCCTCCCCTCCCCCATTCTCCAACGCGGCTCTGCCATTAACCCTATCCGTTGCTGCAGCTTGGCTATGGAGCCTGTTCTCTTTCTCTCTCCACCCACCCCAAACCTCTCAGCTGACATACAGCTTTGGTGATGGGATAAATTGAAGGTCTCTGAAAGGAGATGGGGGGGGGAGCTCTTAGCAGAAAATCAAGAGGAAATACAGGGGGTAGAGGAGGATTTGGGTTCCTCAGCTAAATTTGTAGGACTACAGTGGGGAAAGGAGGGTAACTTCTATTTTCCAGTTTTTGTGTGTGTGTGTGTGGTCCCATTAACACTTCTCCTGGCTTCAAGACCCAGTCTGTTCTAAAGTTATTCTCTCCAGTATGGGAAAGTTAGAATCTTAAATTTTGGGGGGAGAGGGAAAGGGCTTTATTTAACCTTGTTTTGGAGGTGTTCAGGACTTCTCTGTCCTGGGGGAAGATTTACATGCTTTACATAATGTGCATAGGTTTTAGAGGCAGGCTTTATACTTTTTTAAAAATGAGGAAGCTTTCTCACTTTCTCAATTCGTAGGTGCTGTTGGGGGTACCCCTGGACTGGTTGAAAACAGTGTTGAGGGTTATTGTTGCCCCCCTTCTGTAAAACAGCGTCCCTTTTTGCCTGTCTTTTTGTCTGTGGGGGTAAATCCCAAGTTTCTGCTTTTGAAGCTTAAAAGAGGGGATTATTGTTTCAGGGATGCTCAGGACCCTCCATTGAAGATTTACATGCCCTACAAGATAACCATGATTCTTGGGGGGAGGGGTATCCTTTTTTCTTATGGGGAAGCTTTCTCCCGTCATCAGTCCGGGGATGCTTTAGGAAACTGTGAGGCGGGACACTGTGGCCCTTCTGTAAACTGGTGTCCATTTTTGTTGCCCCCTTTTTTGTGTTTGCGGTGCGGAAAAAAACCAAAGCTTTTGAGGCCACTTCCGCCTCTTCCCGCCTCCCCCTCCCGTTCTAGTTGCGCACTCTCACGTTACCCTCTGGGCTGGGTCTTGTCCATACCTGACTGATTACCCACCCACTCCCCTCACAGAGTAGGACGCCCCCCCCCCCATTGCCTGCCCCACCCGCTCTTAAACGGGAGTTTCCAGGAAGCGCTAAACAGAGCCGCAGTATCGCTCAGCCGCTTTCTCTCTTAAAACCCCTCCGCCGGGGACTGTGGCAACCACGTCAAAGAGTGCCCCAAAGTCCAAAGTCGTATTTATTTTTCTTAGTTCGCTTTCCCCTGCCTTGAACGGAATCAAAAGTTTCGTGAGAGGCCATTAAAAAGTGGGAGGGGAAAGCTTTAGCCGGCTTTTTTTTTAATTGGAAGTCTGTGTAAAGGGAAGGAAGGAGTCCCGGCTGCAGCGGCAGCATACACAGGCAAAGTAAAGACTGTGAAAGAGCCCGAAGAGCTCGTTGAGCGAGAGGGGATGGGAGCGAGCGGGAAAACGCGGTTCGGAGCAAGGAACAGTCATTTCCACCCGCCCCCCATCCCACTCCCTAGCCGGGGGCGCTTCTCACTGAGTTACTGAGGCGCCAAGTTCAGCCGAGGCAGGGAGTTTCTCCTCTGCCCATCTTTGCTCTGAGTTAAAGAGGGGTGCCTCCCCCCTAGTTTTTAATGTCCGTTCTCACAAATCAGTCACACACACACACACACACACACACACACACACATTTCTGTGTGCCATCTCTGTCCTGGTTTACAAGAGTATTAGCACAGGAATGATTATATACGTATACACACAGGAATCTAATGGACCCTGGAAGACTAAGGACATGTATTCCTCTTTACTCTTTAAAGGGCCACTGAACTCCTGTTTTACTTTGCTGCTACAAACTAAACCATCTGGAATCATGAAATATGCAGATACATAAGTACAGTCACCCCCATACAGGCATATGGACTCTACCACTTCCTAAGAGGTCTTGGGAGATCTGCAATTTTTGAAGGGGAAAATGACCCTGTAGAATATACAGTAATCTCTCATATATTTGAGTTTTCTGTCCCTCTTGCCTCAACATCCCATAAGCCCCCACAGCCTTTGACTCCCAGGCCTGTCAGGTAGGAGGTCTGCCAATCCCCTGGCCGCATTCCCTTGCTACCTTGCCCCGCCCACAGAGCAGCCAGCCAACTTCTCCCTGGCAGTGAGCTGGCAAAGGCAAAGGATGCTCCCCTGCCCAGAGACTACAGAGACCCACTGGGAGGGGAGGCAAGGCAAAAGGCCAAAACACTGGGACCCGGGTGGAGCGGCACTGACAGCCCCCTCATACCCACTTCTCCTTCTCTCCGCCCTCCCACCCAGGGGAGATCCAGCCCCCTCAGGAGTGTGGCACAGAGTGTCGGAGAACTGCTGGCAGCACCTCAAGTGCCACACAACAAGCACCTGCGAGACAGTCCACGGCCCCACCAGGAGACAGTCCATGGCCCCACCGGGAGACAATCTACGGCCGACCAGGGCCAGGGGAGGAGGGAGCTCCAGCTCCAGGGGAGCCTGCCCAGTGCTCACTTCGGGGTCCCCGCTGCCTCCAGAGTCCTCCACACTGAAGGCAAGCTCAGGACACACAGCCACTGCTGCTGGTGCCTGTGACAGCCAGGGAAGGGCTGGCGGCCAAGCCGATGGCGGTGGAGGCGCCCCACCAGGCCCATTGGGGAGAGGCTTCATTTGTGTGGTCACAACGGCATTGCTCCCCTCGCGCCCCACCTCCAAGCCCAACTCAGAAATGCCGCCCTCCCCCCCCTTTACTGGGCCCACCTCCCCCTGCTTGCTTCACCGCCCTTTGGGACAAGTTGCTCGCGCCCTGCCCTGTGCTGTGCCACCACCCAGGGAATCCGTGGGTCTTCCCCCCTTGGGGGAATGAGAGCTGCTGGCTGCCAAATTCCTTTCAGAGGGTGAGGTGGGTACAGCCCCCTTCCAAGTGGGACAGACTGCACACCGATTCTACAGGGAGCTCTTCTATGCACCTCCCATGGCCCGCCCCCATGGAGGAGAAGGCAACCATGATGGAGGATGAGGACAACATCCATGAGCTCCATGGGCCCCAGCAGCTGCTCAGCAACTGAAAGCAGCACTCCCTACCTGAAGCCAGTAGAAATGTGTCATGCTGGGACAGTGATGTTAGCTACTTTCTAGAGCTCATTGTCTTCATTCTCACAATGGGCCTTCTTCCTAGTACAAATATATATTAGAGCTGCCCTCACATTTTAAGTACCATGCATGCATGAAATCATCCTATAACTCTTTGGAGAGTCACTCATAGGTTTAGGAGGCCTCTGACAATAATTCTGAGAATGTTACTCTCAGACAAGATTACCAGTAGGGTTGCCATCTCCAGGTTCAGAAACTCCTGGAGGTGTAGGAGGGAGCCTGGGGAGGACAGGGACCTCATTAGGATACAATGCCATAGAGTCCACATAGGGAGATCAAGGTGGGCAGCCAGGTTGGTCTAAAGCAGTAGAACAAAGTTAGAGTCCAATGGCACCTTTAGGACCAACAAAGTTTTATTCAAGGTGTGCACTTTCAACCACTTCGTCAGACAATGAAATGGAATTACATATCATTGTTGTATATATAGGGATGGCTTGTTAAATTAGCATGCAAAATAGTGAAGATTTTTTTAAAACAGATCAGAGGAATGACGAGCTCAGTTTCTCGTTATCTTCTGTTTGGATTCAACTGGGGGAGGACAACATAGGTAATAAATATGTCAGAGCTGGAAATTGATGTGCCTAAATTATGAGAATCCCATCCTTAGACCCCATCTATCTCCTTTCTAGCATGGAGGAGAACTTTACAGCATCTTAGCTGTGTAGAGTATTTTCCTTGTCCCCAAAATATAGAACTACATTTAAATCTACCATTCCAAATTACATTACATATTCAATTATATTCTTAATTTTTAAGAGTAATAATAGCATTTTGCTTCACTAAAACATGGAGTTAACTGACAGAATTTTTGATCTATCAAAAAAAACTTCACTATTTTGCGTGCTAATTTAACAAGCCACCCCTATATATACAACTATGATATATAATACCATTTCATCGTCTGACGAAGTGTGTGCACACGAAAGCTCACACTTTGAATAAAACTTTGTAGGTCTTAAAGGTGCCATTGGACTCTAACTTCACATAGGGTGATGTTTGATATTCCTTCCTTCATTGCACACATCTGTATGGGACACATTAAAAAGTGGGGTTGCCAGCTCTGTGTTGGGAAATACCTGGATATTTTGGGGGTGGAGCCTGCAAAGAGTGGGGTTTGGGGAGGGGATGGACCTGGGCAGGGTATAATGACATAAAGTATAATGCCATACAGTCCATCCATCAAAACAGCCATTTTCTCTAGGGAAAATTATCTTGTTCAGCTGGAGATCAATTGCGATAGTTAGAGATCTCTAGATGCCAACTGGAAGTTGGTAGCCGTTTTTAAAAGAGAGCTTAGTAATACATACTCTGGGACTGAGAACAGGACTGGTATTATAAAATATCAGTCTTGAGGCAGCTCTTAACAAGTGGTTCAGCTTTATTAACCATAACAATCAACAACAACAGCAATACAGTAAGTAGTTCAACTTATACTCTTTTGGCTGGGCAAACCACGCCCCCCTAGGTTGTTAAACCCCAATCATAACTCAGAGATAACAACCAATAGTTGTTTCTCCCTCCAAACCATCCCTAAGCTCTGATTGGCCCCCTGTGCAAATTAGCCAATCAGAATGTGCAGTTTAGGATACCAGGCCTCTATGGAGTTGTGGGTGAAGCTCAAGTCACTCAACTGTATGTATTAAGACAATAAACACTCCTCCCCCCTAAGACAGAACAATACCCATTAACAGATAGTCTCCCAAATAAGTGGGGCGATACAGATTTCACTGGGAACACCACAGTTCCCTGGCTGGAGGGCCCAAATCTGTGGGGCACGTAGGAGGTTGACTTATGTCACCATTCTGTTGGCCTCTCTCAGGTGCTACCGGACCATCTGCAGCCAGGTTAGAAGGGCCTGTATCAGTGGGTGGCAACGCTGGCGGCTGCATAGTCTCAGGCTCAGCAGTCGACATCGAGTCTGACGGGTTCGGTGTCAGAGGAAAACCGAGACTCAACTTGCTCTGCAGTCGGAGTCGGACCCCCAGTCAACCTCGAGCAGTCCTCTGTGGGGGACTCCAGACAGTCAGCCCATCAATGCCAAACCTCATCTGTGTGTCACCTTAAGCTCCTACTGTCAGATGTAGTTACAACGTAGGACTGGGGTCCGGTGATCGTGGGAATCCACAGGGGCCCATCACTGTAGTTCCTGGCAAAGACAGTGTCACCCACCTGGAACGATCGAGGCATTGCTGGGGTTTCCCTCTGTGGTGGCTTGTCGGATGTCAGATCTGGGTGCATCCAGTCAAGCAGCAAGGACAAACAGCAATTCATCACAAGTTCCACCAGACTCCTCCCGGTTGTAGTGTGCAGTGTGAAGTGCTGATACAGCAGGAAAGATGCCAGTCTCCGTGGACCATCAAGCAGAGTGCGTCCTTCGTTGTGTGCACCATCCTCTCGGCCTGACCATTGGTGGAAGGATGGAAGGGCGCCATGGTGACGTACCTGATCAAATTGTCTGCCATGAATTTCTGGAACTCCGCAGACGTGAATTGAGTTCCATTATCAGACACGATAGTGTCCGGCAGACCGTGTGTTGTAATGATGCAGTGGAGTGCTCTGATCACTGAGGCTGAGGTAATGGATGACATTTGCATGACCTCCAGCCATTTGGAATAAGAGTCCACAGTGATTAAGAACACCTGTCCCTGTGTCAGGCGCCCCAGATAGTCAGTACACACCAGGCCTCATGAAGAAGGATAGTGTTTATTATACTGCAAGCCAAAGCACTAGTACATAAGCATTGTTAGGAATAACCCACAAAGAAGAAGCACCTTTGGTTATACTCTATGGAGGGGGGGGCCCTCCCTACACACTACCACACTACCAATGGTTACATAGCCCGCGCGCGGGAAACCAGCAAAAAGGTGTTAAAAATTGCATTCCCACAAAGCAGTAAATTCCCAGCCTAGCTGTTGTCTTAAGAAACAGAAAAGAGACAAACAGCCTGGCTCTCAAGGCCAAATGGCTTGATGCGCGATAGCCCAAGATGGAAATTGCTCCATTTCCCAGGCAACCCCGTCACCTCCCCACATACCAGAGAAAACACAGATACATTCGTTGGCACCTCCTTCCCACCCTTCACCCCTTATGGCAGGGGTACCTGACACCCTGGAAGGGGTCTGCAAAATCTGTGTGTAGGCGGGACCACAGGAGGCGTTTGGTTTCTCAGTGTTGCACTGGTGCTTGCGGGGATTCCGGTCATGACTCCTGGCACAGTTGGCAAACTCTCACCCATTCTTCGATCTCTTTGTTGATGTGCGGACACAACACATAGCTGCGGGATAGGGCCTTCATCCAGACAATGCCTGAGTGTCCCACATGCAAGGCCTCCAACACTCGCCAGCAAAGTTTGGGGGTCCAACCACTCAGTTTCCCCACAACAGGCAGCCCTTGTGAGCCAACAGTTCCTGTATGTATTAAGGACCTGTATGTATATTCCTGTGAGCCAACCTGGAGCTGTAGGGCTGGAATTCTGTGTTGAGACGGCCGGCCGGCCGGCCATCCCCTCCACACCCAGTTGAGAACTTGAGAGAGCGTAGAGTCTCTGGCCGAGTTTGAAACAATGTCAGATGCATGTACTGGTGGCTGCTGCAGCTCTTTGATTGCCATTACTTCACAGGCTGGAGCAGGGTCGACTGGTGAACCCGGAGCAGGAAGCTGGCTCAGGGCATCAGTATGGCCAATCGTTTTCCCAGGGTGGTGGCCAAAGTCATAGTTGTATGCCGACAAGAAGACAGTCCAGTGCAACATTCTCGGGGGAAGGATTTGTGGTGTTTGCCTATCGGGAGCAAACAACCCCAGGAGCGGCTTGTGGTCCATCACCATGAGGAACCAGCGTCTGTACAGGAAATCATGGAACTTGACGCCAGCCACAAGCGCAAGGACCTCCTTGTCTATCTGTTCCTCTCTGCCACTGATAGTGTCCATGAATAGTAGGCAATGGGAGCCTCCCTCCCATCCAGCATAGTGTGACTGAGGATGGCTCTGATGCCAAAGGGCGAAGCATCTGCTGCCAGGACAAGTGGCTTGCCCTTATTTAAGTGCGTGAGGACACTGTTAGAAGTTAGCAGTTTCTTTATGACAGAAAACACCCAGTCATATCATAGCCCCCACTTCCACTTAGCCTTCTTCTCCAACAGTCAATGAAGCACTTCAGCAATGGATGCTTTGTGGGGCAAGAATAAGTGGTAAAAGTTTAAGATTCCTAAGAAGGACTGTAATTCCTTTGTGTTAGTCAGGCATGGTGACTTCTGGATAACTGCGACCTTGCTGTCAGTCAGATGGACTCTGTCGGCGTTGATGAGGAACCCAAGGAACTTGACCCTTGGGACTCCAAGTGGACACTTCTGCTTAACTTTAAGGCTGGCCTCTTGAAACCGACAAAGAACTGCTCTCAAGCCAGTTCTGCGGTGTTGGTGCCGGCAACAAGTACGTTGTCAAAGTAGGGCACGACTCCCGGAATGCCTCAGAGGAGACCTTCCATCAGCCCTTGGAAGATGCCCGGGGCAACATTCACACCAAACTGTAGCTGGTTCACCTTGAATGCCCCTCAGTGCATGACTATCATCTGCCCCTCTGCTGCATTCTTGTCAACTGGCAGTTGTTGGTAGGCCTGTGCAAAGTCAAGCTTTGCAAAGGTCTGGCTGCCGGTCAGGGAAGCTAGGACATGGCTAATCACTGGCACCAGGTACATGTGCTGCTGTAGAGCCTTGCAGATTGTGCACTTGTAGTCAGCACAGATGCGGATGGACCCATCTGGCTTTACTGGTGTGACAATCGGTATTTCACATTTGGCTTGGGAAACCAGTTCTAGGACTCCCTGCTGGATTAGTTTGTCCAGTTCCTCTTCAATGTGGGGTCACAATACAAAGGGGACTGTCTGCGCCTTCAGTCTGACGGGCATGACTGTTGGGTTGAGGTCAAACGTCACAGGTGGGCCTGTATATTGTCCCAATGACTCATCAGAAACTGTCAGAAACTCCCGGAAGATTGAGTCCAGTTCAGTTTGGCAGAGTTGATTTATTCCAGTGACTGCAATGCCGAGGGCCTCAAACCAGTCCAGACCAAGCAAACTGGCCCTGCACCCTTCAGCTACGAGAAGTTTCAGTGGTCCCTTGAAACGTTTGAACTGGACCTCAAATGTTGCTGCACCGGCTACTGGAATGTGTTGACCCTGGAAGTCTGAGAGATGCATACTGCTGGACTCCAGGCGACGGTGACTCCTGTGTGGGAACAGCCAGCACAGGGTTACTGTGCCGACCTGGAATCAACCTCCATCTTGCAGGGCTTCCCATCTACATGTACCAAGACCTTTATCTTTTTCCTGGTCTTCATTTCTGTGTTCAGGATGGTTATCCAACAGGAATAGCAGTTAGTAAAGTGACATTCTGTGTGGTGAACCCCAAGGCTCCACTGTGGGGAAGTTGGTGGGGACTTCTTCCTCATAGCGGTGTGGCACACTCTGGTGATGTGCCCCTGCTTGCCACAGGATCTGCATTTGGCACCCCATAACTTGCAGCAGTCTCTGTCATGGTCATCCCCACAGCCAGTGCAGGGTGACCTCTCCAATGCTTTCTCTGGGACACGCTTGGACCTAGTTGACTTGGTCTTGTGTACTTCTTCCTCCTCACTCTCTGACTCATCGGCAGACTCATGGTGCACTGTTCTCGCCTTTCGCTGAGTGGTTGGGCTGTTTGACTGTCGCACTTCCCACGTTGACTTCTTCGTGGCTTCCACAGTGAGAGCCTTCCCATAGGCCATTGTGAACGATAGCTCTTGCTTTGTAAATAGCCATTGCTGGAGCTTCTCATTTCAGAGACCACACACCAATCGGTCAAGAAGCACCGCTTCTGGGGCTTTCGGTCTGGGATCCATGGCGTCCTGACGTGTTCTGGCTTGCTCTCAGAGCTCCCAGAGCATACGGAGGGTCTTTACGACAGGGTGGGCTACAAGCAGCCCACCGCAGATCTCCCCGGGGAGGGGAGTGATTAGCAACGAGCATCGGCCCGAGAGGGAGTTGAGATCGGCTGATAGCGGGGCTTTAAAGAGCGTCGCGACCAGCCTTGATCCCCTCCCCCCAAGAGGGCACTTCGGAATTTCTCTACAAGACCCCACCGAGTTGGATTCCCAACATAAGAACGCATGACCCAGACCTCCAAGACATTCTACGGAAATTGATAACAAGGAAACACTGCTATAACAAGATACGGACTTCGAAGGTAACTTTTTAAAATTGCTCACCGGAGACGCGTTGATTCCGAGAGTAAACAACATCCGATGAAGCACATGATCGTGCTGTATTTTGTGTACTAACACCGACTCCGAAAAAACACGGCTAAACAGTAAAAAAAAGCCAAAAAGCCGGTTTGTTGATCATTCCTGCGGTTGCAATATTGACTTTAAAATAGAAACTAACATCAAGCCCCGTGAGAACTAGTGTGGAATAGTACTCTAGCTGCGACAGAAAACACCAGAACAGGAAGTGACCTCAGACCAGACAAGTAGCATTTCCTAGAGATGACCAAGGAGGTCGGAAGAAGGGAGGAAACCAGAAGTCAAGGGGGATGATTAAGATTGCCGGACAGGAAGTGAACAACAGGAAGAGCCATTTACCATAGAGAAATTGCGCCCGCCATTTTGAGAAGGTCAAAAAAGATTTATTCGGATTTTAGCCAAAAGACTTAACAGAAAAAAGCGAAAATAGAGCGGTTTAACTGGGCACAAGAAGAACTTTAATTTGATGTGAGTTTTATGTGAATTTTAAACGACGGCTTACGATCTTCGGCAGCGACAGAGGGCGAACTCTTGGTCCTCCCCGAAAATGGCTGCTAAAGAGGAAAAGAAATTACAGGGCATGATGGAAGCCATGGAAAAACGAGTGATGGACGCTATACAAAAAATGGAAAAAACTCTAGTAACAGAAGTAACAGATTTGAAAAAAGACCTGTCTGGGATTACAAAAGAAATACAGGCATTGAACAAAGGAGCAGATGAGGTGGAGGAAAGAGTGAAAGGAGTGGTGACTAATGTTTCTGAGGTTGCTAAAGAAGCAGCAAAAGCTAATGTAATGATGGAATACAATGCAATGCTTAATCATATGAGATTTAGGGGAATCCCTGAAGATAAAAATGAGAATATCTATTCTGTTATGGTGGATGCTGTTTCAGATTTTTTAAAACTGGAAGAGGAGAAGGTGACGGCACAGATTGATTTGGTGTACAGAGTCAACTCTGCGATTGCACAAAGGAAAAAACTACCCAGAGATGTGATTGTCCAGTTTATATCCAAAAAATTGAAGGAAGACTTGTTCAAGCAACAATTTCAGGAAGATTTTACAATCGATAACAAGAAAATTATGATATTAAAGGAACTACCCAGAACAATTCTTCAGGACAGACGACTTTTTAAAGACTTGATTGACAAACTGAAAACAGAGGGTATAAGATACAGATGGGAAATTCCAAAAGGTGTCAGTTTTACATTTAAGTAGAAGAGAGTCACCATCAAGTCAGTAGAGCAAATGAACAGATTCATCAATGACAATTTTAAAGACTCTGATAAATAAATACAAAGTAAACATGGAGAGTCAAATCATATCGTGGAATGTTAATGGACTTAATTCACCTCACAAAAGAAAAAATATTAAACTTTGGTTGGAAAGACAAAAATGTGATATTGTTTGTTTGCAAGAAACACATATTAGAAAGACTGATACTAAATTTTTGATTCAAAAATGATTAGGAGAGGAATTCTATTCCCTCTCCTCACAAAAGAAAAAAGGAGTTCTCACATATATTAAAAAGGAATTGGAGCCAAAAGAAATTTTTAAAGATAATGAAGGGAAATTTTTGGCAGTGGAAGTTATACTTCAGAGTAAAAAAACTTTAATTGTGAATCTCTATGCTCCAAATGGTGCGAAGGAAAAAAAATTTCAGGATTTGTGGGAACAGTTACAAAAGTTAACCTATGAGCAAATGATACTGATGGGCGACTTTAATGGTACTGTTAATAATGTTATTGACAGAAAATCAAAAAAAGGAAACGAAGGTATAGGTAAACTTCCGAAAGTTTTTTTTCAAATGGTAAAACATGAACATCTGGGAGATGCATGGGGAACTAAAAACCCTAAGGACAAAGATTATTCTTTTTACTCATCAAGACATGAATCTTTTTCAAGAATAGACATGATGTGGATGACCGAGAACCTGATCCTGCAAACACGTAAAATTGAAATTTTACCTAGAATTCTTTCTGACCACAGCCCAGTAAAGTGGTCAACATATGTTAAAAGAAAGAAATTTTGATGGAGACTCAATGAGGATTTACTGGACAAACAAAATATTGTGGACAAAATAAAGACGGAAACCAAAACGTATTTTCAACTGAACTTAAACAAGGATGTACAGATGCAAACGGTATGGGAGGCGTACAAAGCTGTGATGAGAGGACATCTAATTGCAATTAACAATAATGAAAGAAAACAACAATTGAAAATAGATAAAGAGATTATGGAAAATATTCAAAAAAAAGAAGCAGAGCTCAAGAAAAGACCTGGCAAAAAGAAAATTTTGAGAGAGCTGAGGATCCTAAAGGAACAATACGAGGCGAGGTTAAATAAAGAAGTATATTGGAATTTGAAAAAATTGCAACAGAAGTCCTTTGAAGGAGCAAATAAACCAGGGAAATATTTGGCATGGCAATTGAAGAAAAGAAGAGAGAATAAAATAATAACTAAACTGAAAGATGGGAATAGAGAAATCATAGACCCAGGAGGGATCCGGAGGGAATTCTATAAATATTATGCGACTCTTTTTCAAGTAAAACAAGTGGACCAGCAAAAAATCCAAGACTATTTATCTAAAGTTAATTTGATGCAACCAAGCCCAGAAATGAAAGCAATATTAAATGCTGTGATAACTAAAGAAGAAATCAGTAAAGCAATAGGAGAGGCAAAGATCTCCAAAGTTCCAGGACCAGATGGTTTCTCAACTAAATTTTATAAAAAATTTCAAGAAGACCTGGTTCCGGTTCTAGAGATTCTTCTAAATGAAATCAGAAAAAATGGGAAGATCCCAGATTCTTGGAATGAAGCTGCAATCACCTTAATACCGAAAGAAACCCAAGACTTAACAAATGTGAAAAATTATCGACCAATCTCACTTTTAAACAATGATTATAAAATTTTTGCAAAAATTTTAGCAGAGCGCCTTAAAGGGTTTTTGAAAGACACTATTGCTGAAGATCAAGCTGGGTTTTTGCCAAATAGACAAATAAAAGACAATATGAGGGTTGTTTTAGACGCAATAGAGTACTATGATAAACACCCGGAAAAAGAAGTTGGCTTTTTATTTTTAGACGCAGAAAAGGCATTTGATAATTTGAATTGGGAATTTATGTTTAAAGTGTTCGATAAATCCCAGATGGGCACAGAATTTATAAGAATGATTCAATCAATATATAAAGAACAAAAAGCACGGTGATTGTGAATGCAGAATCAACAGAAGTGTTCCGGGTCAGAAAAGGAACCAGACAGGGTTGTCCCCTGTCACCATTGCTATTTATCTGGATTTTGGAGATATTGCTGCAAATGGTTAGAGATGACGATAACATAAAAGGTTTGAATATTAGAGGTTTTTCATATAAATTAAGAGCATTTGCTGATGATATTATGTTTATTGTTGAAGATCCTGTTAATAATATGCCTATGGTATTTGAAAAAGTAAAAGAGTTTGGCGATCTCGCAGGGTTCTATGTAAATAAGAATAAATCCAAAATATTGTGTAAAAACATGATAGCTAAAGGTAAAGGTAAAGGTTCCCTTGCTCAAAAGCCAGTCGAATCCGACTCTAGGGTTGCGGTGCTCATCTCCGTTTCAAAGCCGAAGAGCCAGCGCTGTCCGAAGACGTTTCCGTGGTCATGTGGCCGGCATGACTAAACACCAAGGTGCACGGAACGCTGTTACCTTCCCACCGAAGTGATACCTATTTATCTACTTGCAATTTCTTGCTTTCGAACTGCTAGGTTGGCAGGAGCTGGAGCTAGAGACAGGAGCTCACCCCATCATGCGGCACCCGGGTCTCGAACTGATGAACTACTGACCTTCCACAGCCTGCAGTTCAGCGTCTTAACCACTTGAGCCACCGCAGCTACAAAGCAACAAATGTTACAAAACGTGACAGAATGTGAAGTGGTTAAAAAGGTTAAATATTTGGGAGTAGAAATTACAATGAAAAATATTGACTTGTTTAAGAATAATTATGAAAAACTATGGGTTTTGATAAAAAGTGATTTAGAAAAATGGGAAAAACTTAGATTATCTCTTCTTGGAAGAATTGCCGTTGTCAAAATGAATGTACTGCCCAGGTTAATGTTTTTGTTCCAGACAATACCAGTTGTGAAGGATGTGAAAGTGTTGGTGAAATGGCAAAGAGAAATTTTCAAGTTTATATGGGCAGGAAAGAAGCCAAGAATTAAAATGAAAATAATGTATGATATTAAAGACAGAGGTGGCTTCCAAGTCCCGAATTTGCGTTTGTATCATGAAGCTGTATGTATGTCTTGGTTAACTGACTGGGTTAATTTGGAAAACAGAAAACTTTTGGCCCTTGAGGGTCACAATTGCAGATTTGGCTGGCATGCCTATCTTTGGTATGGGGAAAATAAAGTAGACTCAATGTTTAAGCATCACTATGTAAGAAGAACACTGTTTGATGCATGGACCAGATACAAGAACACAGTTTCTGATGAGAGGCCTTTGTGGATTGTTCCTGCTTCAGTTATTCATCCTTTTTCAGAATATAAAGGTAATGATTGGTTGAAGTACCAAGAGTTGCTTCAAAAGGAAGGAAAAAAATATGTTTTAAAACCAAATAGTGAATTAGAATTTGAGTATGGATGATTACAATATTGTCAAATACGGGATATTTACAAAAAAGATTGTAAAGAGGTTGGTTTTAGAGCTAAGAACGATGAGTTTGAAGATATATGGTTGAAAAAAGAGCGAAAAATGATATCAAAGATGTATAAAACCTTGTTGACTGTATATACTTTGGATGAAACTGTTAAAGAGCAAATGATAAAATAGGCCATAAATATGAACAAGGAAATTTCCATGGAAGCATGGGAATTTTTATGGAAAAAAGCTCTTAAAATATCAACCTGTGTTAATGTAAAAGAAAATTGTTATAAGATGATGTACAGGTGGTACATGACACCAAAAAAGATTGCCAATATTAGTATGGATAAGAACTTGAGTAATAAGTGTTGGAAATGTAAAAAAACAGAGGGTTCTTTTACCATATGTGGTGGTCATGTGATAAAGCAAAAATATACTGGTCAAATGTACATTGTGAGATGCAGAAGATATTAAAAATTCCTATCAGGAAAAGTCCGGAACTTCTTCTCTTAGGTTTGACAATGGAAAAAAATTCCACAAGAAAAAAGGACACTATTATGGTATATGATTACATCGGCGAGAATGGCTTTTGTGCAACAATGGAAAGCGGAGAAGGTGCCAGATATACATGACTGGTTAAGAAAACTGCTATTTTTAGCTGAAATGGACAAAATGACAAAAAAACTAAATGGACAAATGGCAGAACAATATCTAAAAGACTGGGAAGGCCTGAAATTCTACATGGAAACTGAATATAGAATGAAAGGGAAAATGTACAATCTTGATTTGTATTGATACGGAATGTGAAATGAAATGATTATTTGATTGTACTGTACCTTTATTGGAAATTATGTTGGAAAAAGTCAGGTTTTTATGTATCTGAATTTTGTTACCTGGTTTATCGATTGTTATAAGTCTAAACTTGATTACCTCTTAACTTTTTCTTTTTTGTTATTAGCAGTGTTGGAAGCCTATTAGGGGGGTGGGGGGATGGGATGAGAATCTTTGGAAATTGTATTGGTAACGATGTTTAACAATGTTGAATGCATCCCAATAAAAATTTTGTTTAAAAAAGAAGAAGAAGAAGCACCGCTTCCAAATCAGGGAAATTGCAAGTCCTGGCAGCCTTCCGTAGTGCCATGATGTAATGAGCAATCATATCGCCCACGACCTGATCACATTTGTAAAAGGCATGTCGGCAGGCAATCTGTGAGGGCTTCGGTGAGGTTTTGGAGCTTCTCCTTGATCCTTGTCAGGGAGACTGTCAATATGTCCTCTGGTGCCACAAGGGACCGGGCCACATCGAAAATGGTCCTTCCACAAGTACTGAGGAGTGTCACTGTCTCTGTTGCTTCATCCTCGATCTTATTGGCACACAGATGGAACTCAAGCCAAGTTATGTATGAGTCCCAGTCTTCCAGCTGTGGCTCAAATTGATCGAACTTGGTACTGGCTGCCATTTTGTGGGGTTGTGCTGCCTCATAAGAACATAACAGAAGCCAATGTTGAATTAGGCCAATGGCCCATCTAGTCCAACACTCTGTCACACAGCGGCCAAAATATACCACGTGCCATCAGGAGGTCCAGCAGTGGGGCCAGGGCACCAGAAGCCCTCCCACTGCTGCCCCCTCCAGCACCAAGAATAGAGTGCATCACCTGCCCCAGACTGAAAGTTCCCATCTATACCCTGTGGCTAATAGCCACTGGTGGACTTCTGCTCCATATGTTTATCTAATTCCCTCTTGAAACTGTCCATGTTTGAGCTGCCACCACCTTCTGTGGCAGTGAATTCCATATGTTAATCACTCTTTGGGTAAAGAAGTATTTCCTTTTATCTGTTCTAACCCGACTGCTCAGCAATTTCATGGAGTGCCCACGAGTTCTTGTATTGTAAGAAAGGGAGAAAAGTACTTCTTTCTGAACCTGCTCAATCCCATTCATAATCTTATAAACCTCGATCATGTCACCCCTCAGCCATCATTTCTCCAAGCTAAAGCGCCCCAAGCATTTTAACCTTTCTTCATAGGGAAGGTGTTCCAACCCTTTTATCATTCTAGTTACCCTTTTCTGCACTTTTTCCAATGCTATAATATCCTTTTTGTGATGTGGCGACCAGAACTGTACACAGTATTCCAAATGAGGTTGCACCAATGATTTATACAGGGGCATTATGATACTGACTGATTTGTTTTCAATTCCCTTCCTAATAATCCCCAGCATAGCGTTGGCCTTCTTTATTGCAGCTACACACTGTCTAGACATTTTCATTGAGTTTTCTACTACGATTCCAAGATCTCTCTCTTGGTCCGTCTCTGCCAGTTCAGACCCCATCAACGTGTATTTATATTTAGGATTTTTGGCTCCAATGTGCATCACTTTGCACTTGGCCACATTGAACCCCATTTGCCACGTTGACGCCCATTGACCCATCCTCGACAGATCCCTTTCGAGTGCCTCACAATCCTCCCTGGTTCTCACCACCCTGAACAACTTCGTGTCATCTGCAAGTTTAGCCACTTCACTGCTTACTCCCAATTCCAAACCGTTAATAAACAAGTTAAAAAGCATCGGACTGAGTACTGATCCCTGTAGTACCCCACTGCTTACCACTCTCCACTGAGAAAGTTTCCCATTTATATTCACTCTCTGTTTCCTATTTATAAGCCAGTTTTTGATCCACAAGAGGACTTGTCCTTTTATCCCATGACTATTGAGCTTACTTAGGAGCCTTTGATGAGGAACTGTATCAAAAACTTTCCGCCGCCGGGACACACCCCCTTCCTTAAGTCCTGAGCCGGGTCTCCCTCGTGAAGACGGGACAAGTAGTCTGCCACACGGTGTTGGCTCCCCGCTCGGTGCTGCGTCGTGAACTGAAACGGAAGAAGGGACAAATACCATCGTAAGATGCGAGGGTTGTGGTCTTTCATACGCTCCATCCACAGGAGCGGGGCGTGGTCTACCACTAATCGGAAAGGATTGTTATCTAAGTAGAACTGTAGGGCCCCCACCACCCACTTAACAGCCAGGGCCTCTTTTTCAACGGTGGAATACTGGAGTTCCGCTGGCTGTAGTTTCCGACTAATGAAGAGCACCGGTCGCTCATCCCCCTCTGTCCCCTGTGTCAACACTGCCCCAAGACCCGAGGCTGAGGCATCGGTGTGCAGGGTAAACTGCCGAGAGAAGTCCGGGTTTTGGAGGACCGGGGCCCCCGATAAACTACGCCGCAGGGTCTCGAAGGCTTGGTCCCGGGATGTTGTCCATCGTATGGAGTTGGGTTCCGTTTTTTTAGACAGTCCGTGAGGGGGCTGGCGCGGGATGCAAAATGAGGGATGAATTTACTGTAATATCCCACCATGCCCAGAAATCGCCGCAGCTGGCGTTTGGTTGTGGGCCGTGGGTGATGTTCCACCGTCACCACTTTCTCGGGAAGTGGACGGAGCTGCCCCCGTCCCACTAAGAATCCCAAGTAGCGCAGCTCTTGGAAGCCTATCCTGCTCTTCTTAGGGTTAGCGTGCAACCCTGCTTCTCAGAGAGCTTCTAGAACGGTCCGTAGGTGCTGGAGATGAGTGGGCCAGTCGGGGCTACAAATGATTATATCGTCTATGTAGGCCCTGGCGAATCCTTCACACTGCGCTAATGCCGTGTCCACCAGCCGCTGAAATGTGGCGGCCGCTCCCTGAAGGCCAAAGGGCATACGCCTGAACTGAAACAGCCCTTGGGGCGTGGCAAATGCCGTTTTTTGCCTATCGGGTGGGTACACGGGCACCTGCCAATACCCCTTCGTAAGGTCAAGGGCGGAGATGTATCGGGCTTGCCCCAGCTGATCTATTAGGATGTCAGCCCGTGGCATCGGGTACGCATCAAACTGGGAGAGTTGGTTAACCCCTCTGTAGTCCACACAAAAGCGTACCGACCCATCGGGCTTTGGTACCAGTACGATGGGACTCCACCAAGCACTCTGGGAGGGCTCTATGACCCCCATATGTAACATGTCCCGGACCTCTTGATTAATCACCTCCCACCGTTTCTGGGGCACAGGTCGCCAGCGGGCCCGAGCCACCTTCCCCTGCACCGTGGGGATATAGTGGGTCGCTAAGTGGGTACAACCCGGGGTGGTCTGGAACACCCCTGGCACTCCGGCAAGAAACCGCCTTACTTCAGCCTGTTGGTCTCGGGTCAGGTCTGCATCTAGAGTGGGTAGCTCAGCCGCCCTATCCTCCACTGTCCAGGGGAGCGTCCCCTCCGGTAGAGTAGTCGGGTCCACTTCCAGACATACCGGTTCTGGATGGGCTGGGGTCACCCACTCCTTTAGATCGTTTACGTGGAGCCGCTTCCGATGGCGGGCCTGAGGCCCACATTGCACCTCATACGAGAGTGGACCTAATACCCGACTAATCTGAAAGGGTCCTTGCCATGGGTCGCCCTGTGTCCGTGACAGAGCATTCCGCGAGACCAGGACGGAATCTCCCACGGCGAAAGACCGGAGACGGGTGCCCCTGTCGTATCGCTGCTTCTGTGCTTTCTGGGCGGCCTGCAGGTTGCGCTGTGTTTCTGCTCGTACCCAGTCCAGTCGCTCTCGTAGGCGTGTGACATAGTCGCTTACCTCTGTCTCTTCGGCGGGGGCCACCGGGTGGGCCCACTGTCCCTCCATTACCCCCAGGATACCCTGAGGGAGCCTACCGTACAGCAATTCAAAGGGGGCGAAACCAGTGGATGCTTGGGGCGTCTCCCTGATGGCGAATAGGAGGGGATCCACCAGGAGGTCCCAGGCTGTAGGGCGGTCTCGGGATACCTTACGGAGCATCCCTTTTATCGTTTGATTCATGCGCTCCACCAGCCCATCCGTTTGTGGATGGTGGACCGATGAAAACAGTTGCCGGATGTGGAGGGTAGCGCAGACTTGTTGCATCAACTTAGCGGTGAACGGTGACCCTCGGTCCATCAGAATTTCTCGTGGGAGCCCCATATGGGCGAATAGATGCATCAGGGCCCGGGCGACTCCGGCGCTCTTCAAGCTGGGGAGGGGAACCGCTTCCAGGTACCTAGTGGCATAGTCCATGATCACCAGGATATACCGTGCTCCCCTCGGGGTCCGCGGCAGGGGCCCCACGAAGTCCATAGCGATCCTGTCGAAGGGCACCCCTGTGATCGTTTCCAGGGGCGATAACGGGGCCCGGGGTGCGGCGCGCATGGACATATGTTGGCATACCTCGCACGCCTGGCAATAGCCTCGCACATCCATGGCTATCGTGGGCCAGAAGAAATGAGTCAACAACCGTGCCATTGTATTTTTAAAGCCCTGATGCCCCGCCCAGGGATGTTGATGGGCGTGACCCATCACTTCCTCCCGAAACTCCGCGGGGACTAACACCTGGTCGATAGGACCCATCCGCCCCTTGGCCACCCGATACAAGACCCCCTCCCTCATTTGGATGTGGGGCAGCCTGCCCTCCCGACGGGGATCAACCACCTCCCCGTTCCTTACCGCTACTTGCGAGCGTAGCTTGTCCAGACCCTCGTCCTGTGCTTGCGCCTCTCGAAACCGCGGATTTCCAGTCCACCTTGGTCGCGGATCGGGCTCTGGGTCGGCCCTTCCTGAGGGCCCCTCCTCGACATCCTCAGGATTCGGCTCCTCCCGCGAGGGACCGGGGTCTGCCTCGGTCAGTTCCCCTGCTTCCTCTTCACCATCCCCTGGAGGGCTGGGCCCCAATGGCCTGGCGTGGAAGGCCTTGATAGCTTCCCAGACACCGGGTGCATCCCGCCCCAGTAGGAGTCGGCAGGGGAGCTTTTCCATGCGGGCCAGGGGTACCTCCACCTCCTGCCCCAGGTAGCGTAATGGGACCACCACGACCGGGCAGCGTTCAGCGTGCCCGTGAAAGCACACTATCGTAGCCCAGCGGTGTACCGGCAACTCTGGGGGTAACAGTTGTGTCAGGACCATGGAAATTGAGCTGCCGCTGTCCAGCAGGGCGTCCAGTTTCCGCCCCCCGAGTTCGACCGAGAGCGTCCACGCTGGTGGCCTCTCCTGGGGTTCGGCCGCCTGCATCGAGTAGTCCTCCCCCAGGTCGCACTCCATCACTGGGCAATCCTGCTTGAGATGCCCCCATTGACCACAGGTGTAACAGGGCCCGACTCCTGACGGCCCTGGCAGCCCTGTGGTGCGTGCCTCGGGCCCCATCTGCCCCGGTGGACCCCCAGCCGGCCCGGCGCCTAGGCCGACCATCGGGGTTCCCCGAGGCATGTACAAGGGGGGTCCTGCTCGGGCTACACCAGGTCGGGCCCGACCCCCCCGGGTGGACAGGTCCCCGGGCCGGGAGCCCCCGGTGGCGGGGAGACCCCGCCCGCCTTGTGGTACCAGCTTGTTCGGCTTCGGGGTTTCGGCCTTCAGCGGGGCATCTCGTCCGTCCGCGGCTTGGTAATTCTCCCACAGGTCTTGCGCTTCGGATAGGCGGGTTGGCTTCCAGCAAGCTACCCAGTGCCGGATCCGTGGTGGGAGTATGTGGAGGAGTTGTTCGATGACCACCAACTCCACAACCCGCCTCCCGTCAGCGGTGGTTGGTACAAGCCAGCGGGTGGCGGCATCGTGGAGGGCGGCAATGGTCGCTCGAGGTCGGCCCCCAGGGGGAAGCACCAGGGACCGAAACCGCTGGCGGTAAGCCTCCGGGGTGATTTCATATCGGTCAAGGATAGCTGCCTTCAACTTCTTGTAATCCACCACTTCTGCCTTCGGGAGAGCTTTCATCGCTGCCTGGGCTTCTCCTGTTAGGTAAGGGCCCAAGATACACGCCCACTGGTCCCCGGGCCAACGGGCCGCCTCTGCTGCTCGTTCAAAAGCTTCCAAAAACGCTTCAATATCGTCCTCCGGTCCAAGCTTCGTCAGGGGGGCCCAGGGGCCCTTGGGGGCTGCTGTCCCCGACCCCACACCTGCCACTGCTTGTCCCACCGCCTGCAGGGCTTGTTGGAAGTCCTGCATAAGGGTTGCTTGGACTTGCTGCTGTTGTTGCGTAACATCCCGCAGGAGCTTTGCCTGATGCTCGGCCATCCATTGCCCAAACTGTGCCAGATCCATGGGTGCAGAGGGGGGGGCAGCGCCACCGGGCTGCAGCTTGACTGAGTCCTGGCTGTCATCAGAGTCCGTTGCGCTTGAGGAGGCCGAGTCCAGAGTGCCTCGTGCAGCGGGGGTAAAGTCCAGAGAGCAGGCTGCCGGGGGACGCCACCCCTGCGGAGTGGGGAGGCTGGGGCGGGGCTTCTTTAGCGGGTCCCTAGTGCCCGCATTCTCCACCACGTTGTGACGCCCTCCCTCGCAAGCGGGGGGGGGAGTGCCCTCTACTGTTGACGAGGAAGACCCCTTGAGACTGGCGCAGCGTTCCTGCCCCGCCCCGGCGTTCCTGAGGGGCCAGAAGGGCAGGTATGGGAGTCTTTAGGAGGTCAGGGAAACAGCCTCAGAGTCCGGGCAATGCAAAGGGGGTTCCCTCACCCCCTTTTACCCGCTCAGGGTCTGGCCTCCAGAGCAGGCTGCTCACAGGGACTGGGTTTCTGTCTCTCTCTCTGCCACCTTCCGTCCCAGCCAGCCCAGCGTTCCTCCTCCCCAGCCGTCTCCCTTTCCCCTCTTTTTATTACTCCCGCCTCCCCTTCTGGCTCCACCCCCGCCGGGGTCCCGCCTCCCTTCAAGACTGAGGATGCCGAGGCGCCCTCTGCCCTTCCTGTCTCCACATCCTGCCCCGAACCACGGGCTGGACCGGCGCCTCCGCCTCCCTCGGCCCGCCCCTCCTGCTTGGCCAGGGGGCCGGAATGCCGCTCGCGCCACGGGCCGGGCCTCGCCCGTCCCGCCCGCGGCGCAACGGGTCCCGCTTCCCCCGTCCTCCCACCCCACGAAGGCTGCCGACGCTCGCTGCCGCCTCCCAGCCCCTCGCCACCAACAAGAGGTATGTTCTCGGGGCTGGGGGCTACCGCCGGGGCCACTCCCGGCTTGCTGTGGTGGCGGCTGCTGCCGTTGAGACCGGGGACCGCCGTGGGCCGTGCCGGGTCGGGGCTGCGCCCGCCGGCGACGTCCCGGCTACCGCCGGGACACTTTCTCAGTGGAGGGTGGTAAGCAGTGGGGTACCACAGGGATCAGTACTCAGTCCGATGCTTTTTAACTTGTTTATTAACAGTTTGGAATTAGAAGTAAGCAGTGAAGTGGCTAAATTTGCAGATGACACGAAGTTGTTCACGGTGGTGAGAACCAGGGAGGATTGTGAGGCACTCCAAAGGGATCTGTTGAGGATGGGTGAATGGGCGTCAACGTGGCAAATGGGGTTCAGTGTGGCCAAGTGCAAAGTGATGCACATTGGAGCCAAAAATCCTAAATATAAATACATGTTGATGGGGTCTGAACTGGCAGAGACGGACCAAGAGAGAGATCTTGGAGTCGTAGTGGATAACTCAATGAAAATGTCTAGACAGTGTGTAGCTGCAATAAAGAAGGCCAACGCTATGCTGGGGGTTATTAGGAAGGGAATTGAAAACAAATCAGCCAGTATCATAATGCCCCTGTATAAATCATTGGTGCGACCTCATTTGGAATACTGTGTACAGTTCTGGTCACCACATCTCAAGAAGGATATTATAGCGTTGGAAAAAGTGCAGAGAAGGGCAACTAGAATGATAAAAGGGTTGGAACACCTTCCCTATGAAGAAAGGTTAAGACGCTTGGGGCTCTTCAGCTTGGAGAAACGACGGCTGAGGGGTGACATGATCGAGGTTTATAAGATTATGCATGGGATTGAGCAGGTAGAGAAAGAAGTACTTTTCTCCCTTTCTCACAATACAAGAACTCGTGGGCACTCCATGAAATTGATGAGCAGTCGGGTTAGAACAGGTAAAAGGAAGTACTTCTTCAGCCAAAGAGTGATTAACATATGGAATTCACTGGCAGCTACAAGCATGGACAGTTTCAAGAGGGAATTAGATAAACATTTGGAGCAGAGGTCCATCAGTAGCTATTAGCCACAAGGTATAGATAGGGACTCTGGGGCAAGTGATGATCTGTATTCTTGGTGCTTGGGGGGGGGGGTCAACAGTGGGAGGGCTTCCAGTGTCCTGGCCCCACTGCTGGACCTCCTGATGGCACGTGGTATATTTTGGCCGCTGTGTGACAGAGTGTTGGACTAGATGGGCCATTGGCCTGATTCAACATTGGCTTCTCTTTTGTTCTTATATTCTTATGATAGTACTACTTAAGGTGACAATAACAGTCATGTTGGTATTTTCAAGCTAGCTCAACTTATTCAGTTTGTTTGTGCGGCAGGCACAGGCTGTAGGTGGTGAGGCCAGAGCACAGGGCTCATCCTTCAGGTGTTTGATGCAGCTCCTTGATGGAAGGCCTGGTGGAAGAGCTCGTCTTGCAGGCCCTGCGGAACTGTAAAAAGAGTTTGTGGCACCCTTTCAAATACAGAATAAATCAGGAGTCAAGGTCCAGCAGCCCCTTCAAGACTAACAAAATTTAAACTTTCATGGGTCAGAGCACACATCAGATGTAACGGAGTATAAATCCTTCAGATCCAGACACTAATTTACCTGAGCAGTTTGATTTGGAATAGATTGTTCTAGTAGACACTGATTCTGATGTAGTACAAATATGGGTCAGAGAGGTTTACTTCAGAAGGACTGCTGGTTGTCAGGGTTTCCAAGAGCTCAGTACCAATACACAGGATCTTGAATAGATTCAATTTATTGATCAGAGTAGTGGACACTCCAATATCTATATGCACCCCCTTGCCCAGATTGCCCGGTGGCATGGGCTGGGGTGTCACCAGTATGCTGATGACACCCAGCTCTATCTGATGTTGGGCGCCTGGTCGGATTCCAGACCGGAAGATCTGGATCGGGCATTGCAAGCCGTGGCTAGGACTGAGCCGGCTGAAGCTGAATCCGGCGAAGACGGAGGTCCTGTGCCTGAGTCGGGGCAGTTTGGGGGTGGGGATCCCACTCCCGGCCTTCAGTGGGGCATCATTGGTGCCAGCACTGAACGTTAGGAGTCTGGGAGTGCTCCTGGATGCATCCTTAACAACAGAGGCCCAGGTAGCAGCCACTGCTAAGTCAGCCTTTTACCACCTTTGGCTGATTCGGCAGCTGGTTCCTTTCCTCAGCCGTGATGACCTGGCTACAGTGATCCATGCGATGGTCACCTCAAGACTAGACTACTGTAACGCTCTTTACATGGGGCTGCCCCTGTCGCAAATCTGGAAGCTGCAGCTAGTGCAGAATGCTGCGGCCAGTCTTCTGATGGGCCTCCCTAAATGGGAGCACATCCGGCCTGCGCTGAAGGCACTGCACTGGCTGCCAATAGTGTACCGAATTTGCTTCAAGGTGCCGGTACTTATCTTTAAAGCCCTATATGGCCAGGGTCCGAAATACCTGAGGGACCGCCTTTCCCCATACATACCCCAGAGAGCACTTTGGTCAGGACTACAACATCATTTGATCATCCCAGGCCCTAAGGACGCCAGACTTGCAGCCACCAGGGTCAGGGCCTTTTCAGTGGCAGCTCCATACTGGTGGAATGAGCTCCAGGAGGAGATCAGGGCCCTGCGGGATCTTTTACAGTTCCGCAGGGACTGCAAGACGGAGCTCTTCCACCAGACTTTCAATTAGGAGCCGCCACACCACTACCACCAATACTGGTGGGGGTGGGTTGGCCCTGGCCCTGGGTTGGCCCTGTGCCATACCATCGCGCAATGCCAAAGACCTCTGAATCTGAAATAAGTGTGGTTTACCATACAGCATGTCATCTTAAGCATTGAAAGATGATGAATATCACTAGCACTTTAATAGTTGGATTGTGTAATGTTTTTAATGTTTTAACTTTTGTATATGATTTTATGGTATTATTACCAGTCAATGTAAGCCGTCCTGAGCCTGCTTGCGGGGAGGGCGGGGTATAAATTGAAATAATAAATAATAAATGAATACGTGAGCGCTTGTGTCAGGAATAACTCAAAATGTGCGGGTTAAACAATTATACCCCAATCGTACAGGACCCCCTGATGTGTGAAAGCCAATAAGCTTCCTACAAGCACAGGGAAAAGCTAACAGTCTAGGCAAGGGCAGGAGACTGGTAAGGAGCGTAGCCAGGTGAACCAGGCACTCAAGGCCAAGGAGAGATAACAGTGGGGCCTAGAGAAGACAGCTGCAGAGAAAAGCGGGGTGGTGAGACGCAAGAACACAGCATACACATTCCAACCTAGAGGGCTTCCCAGTGATCACCATGGCAGTGATCTTGGAAGGCAAAAGCCACAGAACCCAAAGCAGCAAATACTAACAGCAGCTGTATTTTCAATTAAATCCAGGAAGACTCTGACTCTGCCCACTAACAAGCTCCCACACAACTGGAGGCAAAGCTAAAAAGGCTCTCAAAGCCTCTCTCCCCTGTTTAGACCACAACAGAGACTTTGGCAGTGCCCTTCATTTTAGGCACCGTAAAAGTTTACCACAATGTACCTTCGTCCTTTGGGCATAAAAGGTGTGTACACTGAGGTGTATAATAAAGGGAAGGTCCTGTCAAAGTATCATGCTGTTCACACTTGATGTTAAAGAGTCCTTTGCCTTGTGTCTTAGCTTGGAAGAAAGTGGCTGCTATATAACAGGGGGGAGGGGGAATCCTTGTCATCCAGATATATGTTGGGTCCTTTGGAGGGAGTCAATTTGTCTTTAGGTAGCCAAACTGCAAAGTAGAGATTTCCAACCTTTTTGAGCCTATGGGTACCTTAGGAAATCTGATATAGTGGTGGCTGGAGCAGGAGGCAGAGCCAGCCACAAAATGGCTGGTGCAGCTTACCTTCAGTCACAAAGTGAAAATCTTTGAGTTGTGGTGGCAGCTACTGTCAAAGAAATGTTTTTAAAAATTCACACAGCCAATCAAATCTCCAATGGCTAATCAGAAGGCCTGCTGGGCAAAAGCCCCACCTGGCTCCACCCACTTTCTAAAACACTTGGTGGATGCCAGGAAAGGTGTCAGCAGGTCTCATGGCATCCACAGACACCATGTTGGGGACCCCTGCTGTGAAATTTTTTGCCATTAACATGTTAACATTTTCTAGATGTATTTTTCATAATAGAGCCACAGTGTGGTTAATAGGGAAGACTAATGGCTCTTCATACTGTAGTTTTATTTTTGTTAACTCTGCAGAAGACAAATACTGAGTTCGTGTTTTTCCTGCACCCCAATAATATTAAAAGAGTCTGTTCTTGCCTTATCTGAAGAATACAATTACATAGGATCCTACTTTTGAAGATCTCACATTATGTCAGAATGACAGCTATTTTTTTCCACTTCCTCTTTCTACTGGGTATGTTATTGTTCACCCACATGGAATGATGTATTGAGTCTCTTTCCTGATAAGGAAAATTCAGAATCTGGCTGCGCACATAGCACTTTGCACTAGAATCCAGAAATCCTAACTCTGGATCTCTTCCAGAGCTTCACATCCTCCAATTAAGCTATAGGGAACACAAAGGGAAAAAACAGTAATGATTCCGAGGACTTGTTTTCTACAGATTCAATTTCTACCTCTCAGTTACCCAGCATTCCTATTAACACCAAGCAAAAGGGGGGAAAACCTAAGTAAGGTTATTCTTGCTAGGTTTTTCTCATCCCGCTTCCCAGCTACAAAAAGCTTCACATTCTCCATTCCTGCTGCTGAACACAGGAGAGTAGTGATGAGATTTTCTCAAGCCTTGCTTCACTTCTCCCCACCCCTCCACCGTCCCCATCCCCCATCAAGGCTCCCATAACTTCATCCTTTCCTATTAACCCTGAAAGGGGCAATACAATAAGCTGGGGGGGGGGCTTCTCAATTTATTTCCCTGTATTTTTGGTTCTCGCTAGATGAACAATTCTGTGTGAATACAAACCCAACAGTCAGCTTTTTAAATTTTATCAGCACCCCCGCCTCATTCTCCCCAAACTACTCAGCTTTGCCGAAAACTAGATTGCTAGTATTTCCCTTGTATTAATTATAAGGCATTGGTAGTTTGATTTTGTTTTGTTCAATAGACTTTTGTATGTATAAGTTCCTCAGATTCTCAGTTAGAGTCCTTTGATTTAAAAAAACAAACCCAATCTTTAATTATCTTTTGTAATTTTTTTCTAGATCATTAAAATTTTATTTAACCCTTTCTGTTTTAAAAGAACAAGTCATTTTAAGAATAGTGGAAAGTTTTTCTTTGTCTAATGCATTTTTTGTAGTTTAATTAGTTCCCCCCCCGCCCTAAGAACATAAGAAAAACAGCCTAGTCGGATCAGACTAGAGGTTCATCTAGTCTCACAGAGTGGCCAATCAGTTCTTCTGGAGGTCCAACAACAGGGCATAGAGTAGAGGCCAAGGCCTTCCCTCAATGATGCCTCCTGGTGCTGGTATTCAGAGGTTTACTACCTTTGAAAGCAGAGGTTCCCTTTAGTCCCCATGGCTAGTAGCCATTGATAGACCTATCCTCCATGAATCTGTCTAATCCCCATTTAAAGCTGTCTATGCCTGTGGCCAGGCATTGCTACATCCTCTGGCAGTGAATTCCACATTTTAACCACTCATTGTATGAAGAATTTCCTTTAGTTCATCTTGAATCTACTGTCCATGAGTTCCAATGGATGCCCTCAATGTCTAATATTTTGGGAGAGGGGGAAAAAGCTCTCTTTCTCAACTCTCTCCACCCCGTGAATTATTTTATAAACCTCTATCACTGCTTCAGGCAACCAAACAGACAATTGTATATGTAGACTTCACTGGATGGCCAATACAGAATTCAAATAGATTGCATAACTGGAAGCAGAAGATGGAGAAGCTCTATTATCTTCGCTAAAAGAAGATGAGGAGCCAATTGTGGTACAGATCATGAATTGTTAATATTGAAAATTATAATAAAGCTGAAGAAAAGCACCAAAACAAAAAGAAAACAGCAAAATACAATCTAAGCAACATTCCTGAAGAGTTTAAAAACGATACAAGTGAATGTGAACCAGAGGAACTATGGGTTGAAACCAGAGATATTATCAAAGAAGAATGTGCAAAGACTATTCCTGTGGTCAAAATAAAAGAAAAGCCTTGATGGATGACTGATGAAACTCTTAAAATTGCTGAAGATACACAAGAAGCAAAAGTAAACACAATCAGAATCAAAAGCCTAAATCCAGCATTCCAGCGATTCACATGTAGAGACAAAGACAACTATTATAATGAAATAGAAGAGAACAACAAAAAAAAGGAAGAACAAGAGATCAGTTGCACAAGATCCAAGAAATCAAAGGGAAATTTAAATCATGGTTAGGCATGCTGAAAGATCAAGAGGAAAATACATTAACTGGACAGGACAAAATAAAGAAAATATGGAAACAATACACTGAAGAACTGTACGAAAGAGATGAAAGGATGACAGATTCCTCCCAAGAAACATCTTTTGAAGAAGAACCTACAGTTTTAGAAAGTGATCACCAAGAGTAGATGGGATATCAGTGAAGCTATTCCATCCCCAGAAAATGAGTCCATCAAAATCTTAACAAGATTATGCCAACAAACATGGAAAACAAAACAATGGCTCACAGTCTGGAAATGCTCAGTTTACATCCCAATTCCAAAAAAAGGGAGATGTCAAAGACTGCAGCAACTACGGGACCATTGCATGAATTTCTCATGCAAATAAAGTGATACTCAAAATCTTACAACAAAGGCTATTACCATATATGGAATGAGAAATGTTCAATATGTGTTCAAGTCGGGAAAAAGAGATTGAGTTTCTGGACATTCCCAATGACTGTGCTGTGGAACAGATGGTCACAGAACCTACCAGGGGGGGAGGCGATCCTGGATTTTGTCCTAAGTAATGCCTAAGACCTGGTGAGAGATGTAAAAGTGATTGCACTGTGTGGAAACAGTGACCATAATGTTATTGAATTTAACATTTGTATAAATAGGGAGTTGCACAAAAGCCACTTTTAACTTTAAAAGGGGGTAAATTCTCTGATATGCGGGGACATATGAGGAGGAAACTGAAAGGAAAAGTAGAAAGGGTCAAAACCACTGGGGAAGCTTGGAAACTATTTAAAACTACAGTCCTAGAAGCTCAGAAAAAATATATACTGCAGGTTAGGAAAGGCACAAATAGGTATAGAAAAAAGCTTGCATGGTTAACAAAGTAATGGAAGCTGTAAAGAGTAAGAAGGATTCCTTTAAGCGGTGAAAAGCTAGTCTCAGTGAGGTTGATAAAAGGGAACACAGAATGTGGCAAATAAAATGCAAGTCTGTGATCAGGCAGGGAATATGAGGAGCATATAGCAAAAAACATAAAGACCAACAATAAAACTTTCTTCAAATACATTAGAAGCAGGAAACCAGCCAGGGAGGCAGTGGGGCCCTTGGATGACCAAGAGGTAAAAGGAGTGTTGAAGGATGATAGGGAAATGGCTGAGAAACTGAATGTATTTTTTGCCTCTGTCTTCACTGTGGAAGATGAGAAATGCTTGCCCACTCCAGAACCGCTGATTTCAGGAGGGGTGTTGAAAGACCTGAGGGAGGAAGTCCTATGACTGATAGACAACTTAAAAACTGATAAATCACCAGGCCCAGATGGCATTCATCTGAGAGTTCTGAAAGAACTCAAATGTGAACTTGTGGATCTCCTGACAAAAATATGTAATCTTTCATTAAAATCTGCCTCCATTCCTGAGGACTGTAAGGTAGCTAATGTTACTCTCATCTTTAAAAAGGGCTCCAGGGGAGATCCAGGAAATTACAGGCCAGTCTTTCTTTTTTTCTTTTTTTTTGTAAAACTCTCTTTAAAAAGAGAGAATTTTATTCTTTTTATAAGAAAGGGGAAGGGTAGACAGATGGAGAAAGAAAAAAATGGAGTGAAATTTTTTCTGTTAGTGAGGGTTAGTTTAGGTTAATAACCAATACCAATTTTGGCATCTATCATGGTTAGAAGATCTTCTTTTTAACTATTGTAAAGTCCAAAGTCAAACTGTTAACGCAGTTAGCAAAGTTCATTGGGGTTAGTAATTAAACAGCTCCTTCCAGATGTTACACGAACAGTCCTCAAATTATCTTCTTTTTAAATCTCTTCCAGTTACGGATTAAGTCCATTTTAACTTTGAGGTCTTCCGTTCCATCACCACTTTCCCCTGGGCTGCTGTCTTCTTCACCTATCCCAATTTTGAGTGCTGCGTCTTCCTCCCTGCTGGCGTGTCTCTTCAGAAGTTTCTGTATTTTGAAGATGAAATCCGTCTTCTTTCTTTTCTCTTTTTCCTTAAACTTCTGGTCTTCAGGCTTCCAGGGCTCCATAAACTCTTCAGATGAAATTAGATCTCCAGTTTGTTGCCTGCTATGTTCTACATCCCCTTCTACTGGCAGAGTATTTTCTTTTATAAAAGCGGAGTAGGCTTTGGGAGCCTTATCCACCTCTTCTTTTAACTTTATCGCTCCACTACCAGTTAGGGGTGCCAAGACATTTGTCAAGGTAAATCCGAGATCTTCTTTCTCTTCTTCTTTAACGCCCTGAAAACCTAGAATCAGAATCGATTTCTGTTCGAACTCCATCATCTTTCTAGTTGTTTCCGATATCTGTTTCTGTCGACTGACGAGAACACTTTCCATTTTGAACAAAGTTTCATTGATTTTCTGCAATTGTTCCAGCAGGGGACACAGTATCTCCTTTTCCTGTTGATTGACAGCAAGCTCTTGGGGGGGCTGTCTGGACCGGAAGTCCCTCCTCCCTTCTCTTCCGGTGTCCGCAGAACTTTTTCCATTATCGACATTTTGTTTTTTTATTTACTTTTAAGAAGTTCGTGCCGCATCCCCCAGGAAGCTAAGATGATCGTAGTCTTCCATGCCACCCCAACGGTACTATCACCAACACTCTTTTTTCTCTCTGCCCCCCTTCGTGCTCCCTTTGTAGATCTTGCTTCTCAAAGGGGGTGGAAACTCCTCCCTCCTCCCAACGCTTATACGCATACAGGGGGGCTTCGATTTACGCTTCAAAATAGATCTTCAACTCACAATTCGATGCTATTTCTTCTTTTTATGTTAAACCATAGCGCTGTCTTCACTCCTGGAAATCGGTGGCGCCGCTAAGTCCCATTATGGGCACGCCGCAGCGGGGCCGATTGGGGCGGGGAGAAAGCCTCAATTTCCCGGCTGTCTGCCGGCAAAGAGACTACTCCCCAAGCGCCCCCGGTTCGGAGCCTTTGCCTAAGGCTCACTAGGGTCTTTCACACATGCGAAGACCCCCCCTAACTGCGCGTGGGCTAACCACTTCCGGGAGCATCCCAAGAAGCGGCCGCCATTCGCGACGCCAAAACCGAAACCCACAGGCCAGTCAGTCTGATGTCAATACTGGGTAAGTTGGTGGAAATTGTTATTAAGGAAAGAATTAATAGGCACATTGATGAACAAAAACTATTGAGGCAGATTCAGGATGGGTTCTGTAAGGGAAGATCTTGTCTCACTAGCCTGTTAGTGTTTTTTGAGGGAGTGAACAAACATGTGGACAAGGGGGACCCAATAGATGTTGTTTACCTTGACTTCCCGAAAGCTTTTGATAAAGTTCCTCATCAAAGGCTCCTAAGTAAGCTCAATAGTCACGGGATAAAAGGACAAGTCCTTTTGTGGATCAAAAACCTGGCTAATAAATAGGAAACAGAGAGTGAGTATAAATGGGCAGTTTTCTCAGTGGTGGGTGGTAAGCAGTGGGGTAACCACAGGGATCAGTACTTGGTCCGATGCTTTTTAACTTGTTCATTAATGATTTGGCGTTGGGAGTAAGCAGTGAAGTAGCTAAATTTGCAGATGACATGAATTTGTTCAGGGTGGTGAGAACCAGGGAGGATTGTGAGGCACTCCAAAGGGATCTGTCGGGGATGGGCAAGTGAGCGTCAACGTGGCAAATGGGGTTCAATGTGGCCAAGTGCAAAGTGATGCACACTGGAGCCAAAAATCCTAACTATAAATACATGTTGATGGGGTCCGAACTGGCAGAGACTGACCAAGAGAGAAATCTTGGAGTCGTAGTAGATAACGCAATGAAAATGTCGAGACACTGTGGAACTGCAATAAAAAAAGGCCAGTGCTATGTTGGGGATTATTAGGAAATCAGCCAGTATCATAATGCCCCTGTATAAATTGATGGTGCAACCTCATTTGGACTACTGTGTACAGTTCTGGTCACCACACCTCAAAAAGGATATTATAGCATTGGAAAAAGTGCAGAAAAGAGCAACTAGAATGATAAAAAGGTTGGAACACTTTCCCTATGAAGAAAGGTTAAAGCGCTTGGGGCTCTTTAGCTTGGAGAAGCAATGGCTGAGGGGTGATGTAATCAAGGTTTATAAGATTATGTATGGGATAGAGCAGGTAGAGAAAGAAGTACTTTTCTCCCTTTCTCACAGTACAAGAACCCATGGGCACTCGATGAAATTGCTGAGCTGTTGGGTTAGAACAGATAAAAGGAAGTGCTTCTTCACCCAAAGAGTGTTTCACACATGGAATTCAGTGCTACAGGAGGTGGTGGCAGCTACAAGCATGGACGGCTTCAAGAGTGAATTAGATAAACATATGGAGTAAAGGTCCATCTGTGGTTATTAGCCACAAAGTATAGATAGGAACTCTCACTCTGGGGCAAGTGATGCTCTGTATTCTTGGTGCTTGGGTGGGCAACAGTGGGAGAGCTTCTAGTGTCCTGGCCCCACTGCTGGACCTCCTGATGGCACCTAGTATTTTTGGCCACTGTGTGACAGCCATTGGCCTGATCCAACATTGGCTTCTCTTATGTTCTTATGTTCAAGCTGGATTCAGAAAAGGAAGAGGCATTAGAGATCATATAGCAAATTTATGTTGGTTACTAGAGCATACGAGAGAATTTCAGAAAAAAATCAACTTGTGTTTCATAGGCTGCAGCAAAGCTTTTGACTGTCTGGATCATGAAAAGCTATGGTTGGCTTTAAAAGAAATACATGTGCCACAGCATTTGATAGTTTTAATGTGCAATCTATACTCTGGACAAGAGGCCACTGTTAGGACAGAATATGAAGAAACAGAATGGTTTCCAGATGGCAAAGGTGTCAGACAAGGATGCATTTTATCTCCCTGTCTCTTCAATCTGTATGCAGAACTGGAAAGGAAAGCTGGATTAGATTTAGATGAAGGTGGAGTGAAGATTGGTGGAAGGAACATTAACAAT
The DNA here is from genome assembly GCA_029375565.1 of Gekko gecko. Classification (NCBI taxonomy): domain Eukaryota; kingdom Metazoa; phylum Chordata; class Lepidosauria; order Squamata; family Gekkonidae; genus Gekko; species Gekko gecko. The sequence goes on along the minus strand of JAPDNY010000005.1, from coordinate 205,930,483 downwards.
TTGAGTATGCAGATGACATCCCACATTATGGGCAGACTTTAAATGACTACTGGTGAAGGTTAACGCAGAAAGTGTCAAAGCGGGATTACAGCTGAACATTATTCATGCATTCATTTGTTCGTTTATTCATTCATTCATTCAATTTTTATCCAGCCCTCCCTGCCAAAGGCAGGCTCACAATAAAAAGTTTAAAATATATTAAAACACATGTGCTTATACAATACAGCATCATAAATGCACAACATACTAATTCATAATACCAAATAAAATAAAGTGCTGGTAGCGATGGCGTCCCGGAGGTCATGATGGAATATGCCCAAAAATGGCCCCTGTCAACATCCAGCATAGCTGGCTATTGATGTCAGTATAAGGGCCTTAATAGTTCACATAACGTTGTTGGTGATGTTATTAGTGGCATCTCTTAATCGAAGGCCTGGTGGAAGAGCTCTGTTTCACAGGCCCTGCAGAACTGTAAAAGGTCTTGCAGGGCCCTGATGTCTTCCAGGAGCTCATTTCACCAGTATGGAGCCACCACTGAGAAGGCTGTCGCCCTGGTGGAAGCCAGTCTAGCATCTTTCAACCCAGAGAGGGCCAAACGGTTTTGCGACCCTGACCTCAGTGCTCTCTGGGGAACATGCAGGGAAAGGCTCTCTGGGGAACATTCAGGTAGGCAGGCCACAGGCCATATAGGGCTTTAAAGGTCAAGACCAGCACCTTGAAGCAAATCCAGTATGCTATCGGCAGCCAATGCAATGCCTTTAGCACAGGCTGGATGTGCTCCCACATAGGGAGACCCATCAACAGCCTGGCCGCGGCATTTTGTACCAGCTGCAGCTTCTGGAGTTGCGACAAGGGCAGCCCCATGTAGAGAGCATTGCAGTAGTCTAAACTCAAGGTGACCATTGCATGGATCACCGTAGCCAGATCATTGCATTCGAGGAAGGGAACCAACTGCCTGACCAAAGATGGTAAAAGGCTGCCTTGGCAGTGGCTGCTACCTGAGCCTCCATCGTTAAGGAGGCATCCAGGAACCCTCCCAAACTCCTGACCCTCAGCGCTGGCACCAACAGTGCCCCATCAAAGGCTGGTAATGGGATCCCTACCCCCGATCCGCTCCGACTCAGGCACAGGACCTCTGTTGGATTCAATTTCAATTGGCTCAGTCTAAGCCAGCCAACCGCATCCTGCAGTGCCCGGTCCAGATCTTCTGGGGTAGCGTTAGACTGGCCGCCCAACAACAGATATAGCTGGGTGTCATCCACATATTGGTGACACCCTAGCCCGTGTCTCCGGGCAATCTGGGCAAGGGAGCACATGTAGATGTTAAGTAACATCCGAGAGCACTGCCCCTTGGGGCACTCTGCAAGTCAGTGGGTGCCTTCAGGACATCTGGTCCCTGAGTGCCACCCTTTGTCCCCGACTGTGGAGAAAGGAGACAAGCCATCGCAAGGCAAGCCCCTGTACCCTAATGTTGGCGAGGTGGTGGATCAGTAGCTGATGGTCGTCTGTGTCAAATGCCACCAACAGGTCCAACAACAACAGCACCGCCATCCCGCCCCAATCCAGATGCCTCCAGAGGTCATCTGTGAGGGTGACCAGTGCCGTCTCCGTCCCATGGCCTGGATGAAAGCTGGACTGAAATAGGTCTAGCATGGAAGTGTCATCCATAAAAAATCAAGATGATAAAAGTAATGACTACTGAGGAATTACACAATTTGAGGGTTTATCATAATGAAGAAATTGACATTGTTCAAGATCTTCTATTCCTTGGTTCCATCATCAACCAAGAAGTCAGAAAGAGATTGAAACTGGAGAGGGCAGTCATGAAGGAGCTAGAAAAAATCCTTAAGTGTAAGGATGTATTGCTGGTGACCAAGATCAAGTTACTATGCATGCATGTGAAAGTTGTACAATGAAAAAAGCTAACAGGAAGAAAGTAGATTCCTTTGAAATGTGGTGTTGGAGGAGAGTTTTACGGATATAGTGGACCTAGGCTTGCCAATCCCCAGGTGGGGCAGGGATTCCCCCAATTTTGGGGGCTCCTGCCCACTACCAGCCAGCTGGCTGGTGGGGAAGCCCCATCCTCAACAGCAACCACGCAACCATCCCTTTCTCCACTCCTGTGTGATTTAAAGGGCCCTCCAGCACATGGCCGCAGATCATTTGGAGGGCCCTTTAAATCCTCAGGAGGGACTAAGAGGGGCTGCTGCTGGCCACACACCTGAACTCCAAGCAGCAAATTTGCCAGTTGGAATTCAGGCACGGATGGGCCCCACTTGCAAGAAATAATTTAAAGTGAAGCTTCCCTTTAAATGGTTTCTTGTGAGCGGGTGCTCACCCAATGTATGGAGATTGTTCTGGACCTCTTCACAGTCTTCCTTGGTTTGTACCATCCTGAAATTTTTTTTGTCATTTGCACTACAATTTTTTGGCCACTACACTGCTCACCCCTAGTTCCAGATTATTTATGAACAAAATAAATAGTACCAGCCCCAATACTGATTCTTGTGGGACCCCACTGCTTACTTCTCGCCATTGTGAGAACGTTCCTTCCTTCTCTTTGCTTCCTGTCATTTAAAAATCTTTTTATTCATAAGAGAACCCATCATCTTATCCCATGACAGCTAAGTTTACTCTGAAGTCTTTGGTGAGGTACCTTGTCAAAAGCCTTTTGAAAATCCAAGTATATAATGTCTACCAGGTTACCGTTATCTACATGCTTGTTCACTTTCTCAAAGAACTCCAAAGATTGGTGAGGCAGGACTTCCCTTTGCAGAAGCATCCTCTAGGGATCTCACTGTCTTGTATTTCCCTTTCAGCTTCCTTGTAAGGTTTCTCCTCATTTTTGTAAAGTTCCCTCTTTTGAAAACAAATATTGCAGTTTTGGACTTCAGGGGCAACTTTCCATTGATGTAAAGGCAGAACTTCATAACACTGTGATCACTGTTCCCAACTGGTGCAGCAGCATCTACATCTCTCATCACTATCTTGAAGAATATTTCACTACTGATTAAAATTATGTACAAGTTAATGAAATGCCTCCAGGTTATACATGTGTAGCTAGGAAGAATGTTTAACCAGTTCTGCTCTCCCCCATTGTATAGCCAGATTGCACTCAGTAATACTGAAGCAAAAAGTTATTGTCATGCCATCAAGCTTCACCTACAAGAAAATGCCATCGGAGTCACTTTTATTTCTTACTGATAATTGAAATACTTCCAATAAAAAGTGATTTTTTATTTGGTGATAAAGAAATGCACCAATGCATTTCCTTTAAAACTCATTATATTTGTTAAAAAGTACACCGGCCTATGAAACCCTAGAAAGGCAATGAGATAGAAGAGCCATGAGTGCTACAAATATGTGATACTTACCTATGTTAAGGTTGTCAACTGTGGAAGAGAAACATGCCCTTAATAGAGATTTTCATGGTATGGAGCTAAATAGCATTTATCTTGTTAGGTAATGTATACCGCACTTACCTTTCTCCCCAATGGAGACCCAAGGCAGCTTACACCATTCTCTTCTCCCCCATTTTATCCTCACAGCAATGCTATGAGGTAGGATAGGCTAAGAGTGTGTAACTGGCCCAAGGTCATCCTTCTAGCAGAGTGGAGATTTGAACCTGGGTCTCCCAGATCCATGTCATACATTCTAACGAGTGCACCATGGTGGCTGTCATCTCCTGATCATTGCTGCAGATCAAACTAATATTAAAGGGAGATCTGTTAATATTTGGCTCTTCCTCAAATAGTTAATTGGCCTGTTAGTGTCAGGCACTTCAGAAAGTCAGTCAAACACCAGGCTTCATAAGAAGATAGCATTTATTCGAGCAGCAATTCTAAAGGCACACTAACATTCTATTGTCAGGAATAAAGCACACAAAGGAACATCTATGGATATACCCCACTGAGCTAACCCCCCCCTTAGCATCTACCAATGGCCACAAAGCCCGCGCGCGGGAACTAGGTGCAAAAGTTGTTTAAGCCATAAAGGGGCCCAGCTGTCCACACCGGAGAAATCGAAACCATAGGACAAGGCCGTTTGGTTCAGATAGGAGATAGCCCAGGCTGGGAATCCTACTGTAACCTAGGCAACCTACCCACCTCCCACATTCCAAGCATGAGAAGTTACAGACCATCTTACCCTCCTTCCCTCCCTCACATCTTATGGCAGGATCACCTGACAGTTAGACACCTCTCACTGTGCCAGGACATCATCAGATATCCCCATATTTCTACAGGTGTTGGTTTATGATTTTATTTTTGTTTACTTCATTTATACCCCATCTTTCTCCACAGTGGGGACCCAAAACATCATTCTCATCTCCTCCATTTTATCTTGACAACTACCTTGTGAAGTAGGTTAGGCACAGAGTGTATGTACGGCTTAGGGTCACCCAGTGAAATTCCATGGCAAAGTGGGGATTTGAACTTGGATCTTCTAGTCCAGCACTTTAACCACCACACCATACTGGCTTATTTGTGCAGACAGGAAGTCCAGAAAGTGTTCTCAAGTTGCAGCTGACTTATGACAACTTCATGGGGTTTTCCAGGAAAGAAATGAGGTGGTTTGCCATTGCCTGCCTGTGCCAAGCAATTCTGAACTTCCTTGTTGAGCAAAGAATTTGGATGAGCTGATCTTCCTAGGACCCACCGGATTATTTTGTCAGAAGATCAGCAAAAGAAGCGTGGCAAAAAGATAAGGTATTATTGTTTCAATGGCCCATGCTCCATCACTGTTTGCATGCAGTCCTGTAATCTTCAGAGTAATCGGGAGCATTTACACAAAGCAGAGAATAACATGTTCTCTAGTCCAGTGGTACTCACTCAGTGGCTTGGGAGCCACCTGTGGCTCTTCTGAGCACCATTCCCCAGTGTGATATCTGTCCTATGTTTCAGTAAAGTGGAGCTTCTGGTTGGCAGGGGGTTCCCATCTTGTTTCAGCCGCAAAGGAGGAATGGTAAACTGTGGGCCTCCCTGGGGTGCAGGCCTCATGCCAAAGATGAATGTAAATGTGGCTGTTTTGATTGATGGTGATTGCAAGTGTGGTACTCTGTTTTCTGTGAACTGCGCACCACTGCTCTTGGCATATTGATGCAGGCTGACCATGAAAAAGCTGTTGTAGTGCCTGATTATTTATCTACTCCTTATAGGCATTAATAGTACAAGTGTACATGAGTTGTAAGGACTGAAAAACTGGGTGCTTCTTCTGTGAATAAGAATTTCTAATCCCCCATTTTTTTTTCCTTTTTGTGAACTCTGGGTTAGAAAAATCTTGGAGATTTGAGAGTGGAGCTCGGAGAAAGAAGGAAGGAACTCAACAGGGTATAATAGCATAGAGTCCATCCTCCAAAGCAGCAATTTTCCTCAGGGGAACTGATAATTCCAGGAGACTTTTGGGTCCTGCCTGAAGGTTGGCAACCCTACCATGGGCACAAGGTCTGACCCAGGATTTAAGGTGTCATTGTTTTGAAGAGGGTTGCACTTCCCTTGAAGGAACAGGTTCGTAGTCTGGGGGTGCCCTGGGACCCAGGCCTACTGCTGGATAAGCAGGTGGCAGCTGTGGCCGGGAGTGCGTTTTACTAGTTTAGACTGGCTGGCCAGCTGCGGCCTTTCCTGGACAGAAAAGTGTTGGCCACTGTGGTGCATATCCTGGTTATATCCAGATTACATTACTGCAATGTGCTCTACATGGAGCTGCCCCTGAAAAGTGTTTGGAAACTTCAGTTGGTACAGAATACTGCAGCCATGGTGTTGACTGGAGTGGCCATAGCAATCATATCACTCCAGTCTTGACACAGCTACATTGGCCCACAGTTTGTTTCTGGGCATAATTCAAGGTGCTGGTCTTGACTTCCAAAGCCCTATACAGTTTAGGACCAATACACCTGAATGACTGTCTATTCCTTATGAACTTGCTCTACCGCTATGGTCATCTTTGGAGGCCCTGCTTCAGGTGCCTCTGCTGTCTGAGATCAGGCAGGTGGCAACCTGGGAGAGGGCCTTCTCAGTCATGGCACGAGAGCTCTGGGACTCTCTCCCTGGGAAGATTCCTCTGTCCCTTTCTGTTGCCATCTTCTGCCAGTGTCACTGCTACTCCTGGCCTAGAGGAAGGAGGGGTTCTGGACCCCTTGCAAGGTTCTCAGCCACAAGGTCCAACAAGGTTTTTTTTTGCAGGGCACAGCACATCCCACCCACCCTTTCCTCCATTTGGGTGGCAATCGAGCAGGAGTGGCTGCAGAGCCATCACAAGTGGTCGGAAGCCTTTGCCAGGGCAAGCAATGGATGGAGGAGGTGGCAGCATCTGTAACAGCAGCTGCTGGTCACATGGAGAGGCTTCTTGCTGTTGTGAGGGACACCACTGATGGACAGGAACACACTGAGAGGCTCCTGGGGGACCTTTCCAAGTCTCCCCTGTCCCTCTACCCACTGTGCCTTCAGTGTAGGTGGCACATGGATTGACATGGGGAGGCCTTTAGTGGCATGGGCAGCTGTCTGGCTGCCATGAACAGCAGTGAATGGGGGGCATCCAGACACCCATGTTCTTGTCCACCACCAGCTTCTGGTGCCCTGTGAGCTCTGTGTACAGAGCACCACTGTGGGGTTCCAGTAGGGCTGACAGGTGAGGCCCCCTCCCCACTGACATGTGGCTCAGGCTTCTGACAGGAGCTGGTCTCTTTAAGAAGGGCGTCAGGCAGAGGAGAAGTGTGGCTCCTCTGGCCTCTCCCTGTCTGTCCCCTGCTAGTGAGGGATGCTTGGCTCTGCCTCCTCAACTCATGGCTCCCATTGGTCCTGCCTGCCCTGTCTATCATGCCACCCCCACCTTGCAACAGCACCGGAACAGAACTCTGAGGCAGAATTGCCATGGATGCTGCTGCAGCAGATGTCAACAGTGTTGGGGCACCTTTTTCCCATTTGGCCACCGTGTAACTATCCCCCTTTGGGAGGCAACTGATGCTGCCTCAGCCATGCAACAGCCAGCCACCTCAGTGCTGGAGTGGCTCAGGATGGCTCTGCACATTTTTGTTTTGGGGGCTGGTTTAAATGGTTTTAAAATGTAGTTTTATTATGTGTTACATTGTTAGCCCCCTTGGTGGACCTTGTAAGGGCAGAAAGGAGGCATACAAATTTTGTAAATAAGTAAATACATTGTAATAAGTAAGTGTATACATTGACTGTAACTTATATTGTTTTCCACAGACTGGTTAAAAACAACAAGACTATGATAATTACAATGCCATTTCTGCTTCTAGTTTTTCTTTTTCCCTACTAGGAAAAAGACACCAGCAGTGAATTCTAATTACTCAATATTTTCATAAGCCTTTCTAGAAAACAGGAGGCCCTTTTCTCTTTTGGAGTGGATAGATTCCATCAATATTTGGAGAAGTATTATGGTGACATAATTATTGTAATATTAATAATTATTGTAATATTAATAGTAATCTTTCAGATGGATTAAGCAGTTTGGAGTACAAACCTAAGCAGAGTTACACCCTTCTAAATCAATTGACATCAACAGGTTTAGAAAGATGTAACTCTTAGTGTTGTACTGCTAAAAGCCTACAACATTGTAAGAATGGAATGGAATGGAATGGGCCCATGCCTGCAACTCACATATTAAGGGATTAAACATGTGGAAAAGGAATGGAAGAAAAGAAATGGCTAAAAACAAAAACACTGAGTGGCAAGAAAAGGCTGTAAGTGTCACTGGATAAAGAGGAGAGTTTTTAATACCCAGGGAAGAAGCCAGATTAATAATAATAATATCAAAAGGGTATTCATTCTAGAAATAAGGAGCAGCAATAAAGAAGTGATATAGACAGGAAATAGAGCAAAGAAAGCACATAAGCTAAACTAACATTTAAAGAGGAGTGAAAAGTACTGAGACTGATGAGTGATTTCAGCTCTCACATACTTTATTAGTGGAAGAACAAGACAACTAAGCTCTCAGGCCGGCTTTTTATCCCCAGTGAGCCCACACCCCAAACACACACAACACCCGTGATTCGCTATTTACAGTTGATTGGATTACCCCGGGCTCCTCGATTGGAAGAACGCGAGGAGCCTACATTCTGTTGTTTCCAGACACGAAGCTCAAGCCTTAGCCTGGCCACGTGGCGGACCGGTCAGAACCGGTCTGAGCACATGGTAGCCCTTCGCCCATGTTTCCCTGTGGATACACCACAAGGAGGAACTAAGAGAATGAGAGGAAGATGGAAAGAATAGAAGACAAGCAGAGGTAAGATCATAAAAAGATCTAAAAATAAGAAGAGAAAGTTTAAAACTATAGTTTAAAAGATTAGTAAAGCCATTAAATATGTAGAATATCAGGGTGAAACCTGGTCAACATGATGCCCAGAAAAGATAAGGCAAGCTGTGTCACAGAGAATAGAAATTAAACCATCCAGACAAGAAAGAGGAAGAGCATTACAATAGCCTTGTGTGGGAAAGCAATTATACTAAAGTTACCACAGTTACCACAGTAGTGGTAGAAACAAAAAAAGCATCACAATTTCACTGAGTGTAAACGGTGTATCAAAATTATATTCAAGTTGTGGACCAGGTGGAATATTAGTTAGGAAAGTTACTGAAATAGAGGGGAAGAAGAGAAAGACTAAAATGCAGGTAAATGGAGGGTAAATGGTCCAGGCAGGGGTCTTTTTGGGGGGGAGCGCACCGGAGTGCAGCTCCGGGAGCTCAGGAGCCAAGCCCCGCCCCCAGCCAGTGTCCCGGGGAGACTTTCAGGCAGCTGAATGTCAATTTCAGCTCCATTATATCCTATGGGCCATTGAAGTCAATGGTGAAAACATAGGGTATAATCTGGGGGCTGGAGGGGAGGTGGCTTGAGGGAGAGGATCCAAACTCACAGGGTAGCTGATGGAGCCTCTCCCCAAGATACCCACCAAGTTTCAAGAACATTGGATCAGGAGGTCCAATTCTATGGGCCCCTAAACAGGTTGCCCCTATTCCCTCCATTGTTCTCTATGGTGGGGGAAAAATAACTTTTTTCCCACTATAGAGAACAATGGAGGAATAGGGGCAACCTGTTTGGGGGCCCATAGAATTGGACCCCCTGGTCCAATGTTATTGAAACTTGGTGGGCATCTTGAGGAGAGGCTCTATCAGCTGCCCTGTGAGTTTGGAGCCTCTCCCTCAAACCCCCTCCCTCCAGCCCCCAGATTATTACCCTATGTTTTCACTATTGACTTCAGTGGCCCATAGGATATAATGGGGCTGAATTGCCGCCAAATTTCTTTCACTCCCTCCTTTCCTTCTCTCTTTTTCCTCTTTCCCTCCTTTTTCTCTTCTCTCTTTCTTTCTTTCCCACCTTCTTCTCTTCTCTTTTCCCCCCTTTCCCTGTTTCCCTCCTTCTTCCCTCTCTTTCCCTCCCCTTTCCTTCTCTTTCTTTCCCTCTTTCCTTCCTTCTTTCCTTCTCTCTACTCTCTCTCTTTCCTTCCCTCTTTCCCCCTTCTGTGGCTCAACTCTCATGATAAGGATTTTAAACTTTAAATCCCTTCTCTCTTAGCTCCCCCACCCATACCAGCTGGGGAAGTGAAGGGGAGGCTTTTGAAGATGCCTCCCCCCTTTTGCTTCCCCTTCTGACATAACTTCTGGTGATGTCAGGGGGTGTGGCATATGCTAATAGCCTAATAGCTTATTAGCATACCATATGCTAATGAGCTCCTGCAGCTGTTTTTCTACGAAAAGACCCCTGGGTCCAGGTGAGATCAGGAGGGGATGTGACTCAGTAGTAGAGCATCTGCTTAGTGTGCAGAAGGTCCCAGGTTCAATCTTTGGCATTGCCAGTTAAATAATCTGGTAGTAGATGATGTGAAAAAGACCATGCCAAACCACTGCCAATCTGAGTAGCCAAGACTGACTGTGATAGACCAGTGGTCTGACTCATTATAGGGCAGCTTCAAGTGTTCATGGAAATAGCCTGGAGAGAAATAGAAAGATGACATTAAAGCAGGAGATAGATTCAGGTGGGTAGCCATGTTGGAAGCAATGGAACAAAGTCTGAGTCCAGTGGCACCTTTAAGACCAACAAATTTTAATTAAGAAATGCACTTTTCCCTGGGAGCTTTGAAATTAGTAAAACCTCCACTTTATATTTTAAATCCCCTCGCTGCTTTGAGCAGAGAATAGGCTGGAAGGGAGGAAGGAGTCAGTGCAACTGCTTTCCAGATATACCTCAGCTCACCTTCATACAAATGCTAATGGGTCTAGCAGGAGTGATAATGGGTGGGTCAAGCTGTTTCCCTTCTCCAAGTGGGCAATAGCGATTTAGAGGACTTTAGAACAGAATGGATCCAGGAATACTCTCCAGGAAGAAACCCCAGGAAACACTTATTTGACCTGGCCTGATCTGGTCGGGGGGGGGGGGAGTAGGTGATAAAAACTCCTTGCAGCAGGAAGGAGGTCTCTTTTCCTTGGGTGCTAAGTCCATGAGTGCACACAGAACTCTCCACTGGGAGGGCAGCCATTGACCATGTGTACGCCTAAAGAGCTGGAACAAGCTTCAAGGTAATGGCTACTCTATAGAAATCTAGATCTCCTAAACTAAAGAGCCTGTCCTAGATTTTAACAGCTGATAGGGCATGTATAGAGAGAGGGCCAGAGGATTTGCATTTTACCCTTTTCTTTTATATCCCTTGCCCAATGTTCTGGAACAGAGGGGGTACAGAGCAGAGTCACTAAGGTTGCCGTCCCCTGAAAGGGGATGGGGTTTTCCCCAGTTTCGGAGGCCCCAATCCATCACTGCCCAGCTGGCTGGTTGGGGAGCCCCACCCCCGAGCAGCCCCGTCTGCCCCCATGTGCCCATAGAATTTCCCCCAAAATGCTAGAGCATCCTCCACATGATGTTCCCTGCACAATGATGTCACTTCCAGCGGATGTCATTGTGGCACACACACTCAAGGAAGAAGACTTGAGCCCCCCATCAGAATGTGGTAATGACCTGGCAAACCTAAGAGTCATGCAGCCAAAGTGTGGGCACAATCCGGTGTAACGGCAGAGTTCAGTCCTTAGGTCAAACATGGAGTCAGCGACAAAAGCAGGTTCAGGGCAAATCCAAGAGTTGAGGTCCAGTTACAGTCCAGGAGTCAGAATCACAGTCCCGAGTCAGTGACAGCAAGGACAGGAGTAATTAAATGCATTGCTTTCATCGCCCATCTCTCCCTCTCTGTGCCCTTTATAGGAGAGATGCGCGTCTTGCAGCTGGATTGCATTATGCAGGTGTGTGAACTCTCCTCCTTAGTATCTAGGTCCAGGTGTCTCTGGGCTGCTAACTGTGCACTCCATCTCCTTTCCTGCATCTCATGACTGACCCTTTTTCATCTATGCTCTAATGGCTCTGGAGGCGAGGTGGAAGGTGGGGCGCTCTCTGGTTCTGGGCCATGGGCCCCGCTGGGAAGCTACTGTCACACTGTGAGTTGCTTCTTGGCAAAGTTGCAGTAGCTTGCTGCAGCTGGCTGTCCTCAACTATCTGTGAGATGAGACCTTCTTTGCCTGTCTCTTCTTCTTCCTCAGAGACCTCTGCGTCTTTGAGGCTGGCTGTATCTGGCTGATCCACAACACTCAATCTGGTGCTGTGCTAAAACGATGCTTGCAAACATTTTATTTTTAATAAATACTTTAAGAACCTAAGAACATAAGAGAAGCCAATGTTGGATCAGACCAATGGCCCATCCAGTCCAAAACTCTGTCATACATAGGCATCAACTTCATGGGGGTTTGGGTGCAGCGGCCATCCTTGAAATTTCCCAGGGAGGACTCAGCCTCCCCCGGGGCATGTGATGCTTGCAACCCCCCCCGCATCCCCCTCCCCACTTTGAAAGTGGAAGGGGTTTTTTTACTTTTTAAAAAACTTTTTTAAACCAGTTTGGGGGCAGTCACCCTGGCTTTGCTCATCTGGCCCAGCTAAGTGCCTCCTCTCCTCCTCCTGGTCCCCTCCAGCCACCAGTCCAGGCGCAGGGGCCACTGCTGGCCAGCCCCATCTATCTCTGTCCAGCTGGTGCAGACCAGGTGGGGAGGGTGGAGGGTGGGAGGGAGAGTGCCAGGGGGCTGCCACCACAGAGGATGCCAGACCTTGTAGTCCCTGCACTTTGCTGGGGGTGGGTACTGAGCAGCCTGCCAGGAGAGAGCGCCCCGCGGTTCCCACATGTGGCAGAGCTGGGCACAGTGGGCTAGGCTTCTGTGGTGGGTTTCAGCAAGGAGAGGATGGGCTCTGTGAGCCTGGGGGAGAAGGGGGAGCCAGCCTTGAAGGGCTGCCTTTCTGGCCCCACCTGGATGGTTGCAAAAGGCAAATGCTCTTCTTCCTCCCAGCCTGGCAGCCGCATCCCCAGCCAGTCAGAATGCCCAAACACCTCTCAGGAACAGCCTTGAGAGAAGGAGGGTTGCCCGCAGTGTTCCCTCTAAGCTGAGAACAAATTTAGAGTCCAGGAGCACCTTTAAGACCAACAAAGGTTTATTCAAGGTATTTGTTGCTGGCTGAATGCTGCTGCAGTGCTCTTCCCCCTTCTCCACCAATTCCCACCCAATTCGGACCAGCATGGCCATGGGGAGCAGTCTCCCGCATGCAGTCTCCCAAACTGGGGGGAGGGGGGAGAAGGGAAGGGAAGGGAAAGTGCTGTCTGCTGAGCAGTTTGAAGGATGCTGTCAGGCACCCAGTAAGGTGCAGTGTGCAGAGGTGCTGCTGCCTCCTTCTCAAGGGGACTTTGAGTCTGGGTCAACTTGAGGCTTTTTTGCTTGGAGCCATTTGCCTTGCATTGGGAAGGGATAACTCTAGTGGTGGGGAAAATGCCAAGAGGGTGAGCTAGAAGCAGGGCCGGCTCCAGGTACTTCTGCACCCCAACCTGCCAGTTGGGCCTGGAGACCCAGCCATGCCGCCCTCCCTCTTTCCCCCCCCAGGGAGGAGGGGGAGGGCGGGCAAGCTGTGCCCTGGCTGGCCGCTGCAGGCCGCCTCCTCCTCCTCTTCCTCCCCGCCCCAGGGAGGAGGGGGAGGGCGTGCGCCCTCAGTGGGCGCTTTTCCGCGGCGGCAGCAGGGAGATCCTGCTGGCCGCGGGCCGCTTCCTCCTCCTCCTCCTCCTCCCCCAGGGAGGAGGGGAGGGCGACTTGCGCCCTCGGTGGGCGCTTTCCGCGGCGGCGGCAGCAGGGAGATCCTGCTGGCCGCCGGCCGCTTCCTCCTCCTCCTCCTCCCCCCCAGGGAGGAGGGGGAGGGCGACTTGCGCCCTCGTGGGCGCTTTTCCGCGGCGGTGGCAGCAGGGAGATCCTGCTGGCCACCGGCCGCTTCCTCCTCCTCCTCCCCCCCAGGGAGGAGGGGGAGGGCGACTTGCGCCGTCGGCGGGCGCTTTTTGCGGGGGGCGCCCGGTTAGGGCGGCGGTGCGGGGGCTTTTGGGGGGGGAGTGGGGCACCATTTGGCGCCCCTGAGGCCGGCATGCCCTACGCAAGCGCCTAGTTCGCCCAATGGGCAATCCGGCCATGGCTAGAAGAGGGGATGGACATTCCTTAGGAGAGAAGGATCCCACAATGATAGTTTCCCCCCCCCCATCCAGCCCATTTCCTCCTTCTCCTCTATATTTCCAAGCCCAGTCAGGCACAGAGATGGGGGGGGGTCCGCTTTCCAAAGTAGCCATTTCCTCCAGGGTGATGCTCTGCATTCTTGGGGGCTATGAATTTGAGGACAGGGACTCGCACTGAAGTGAGATTGGAAAAGAGTGTGCTACAGTAATAATTATGCTACAATACAGTTTGTTAGCCTTAAAGGTGCTACTGAGCTTTTTACTATTTTGTATGTTATTGCAGTGATATGAGAGCCAATTGAGCTGTGGGTCCACCTCATGCTACTGACAGTAGTTACACATTAGGCCTTGCCCAAATGGTTCTGGGCATTAAAGCGCACTTGCCCTGTGGTGATGGAAAGTGCTAGCAAGTCATAGCCAACTCCTGGTAACCCTGTAGGATTTTCAAGGCAAGAGACATTCAAAGATGATTTGCCATTGTCCGACTCTGCACCATGTCCCTGGTATTCCTTGGAGGTCTCCCATCCAAATACTAGTCAGAGCTGACCCTGCTTAGCTGCCAAAATCTGATGAGATAAGGCTAACCTGAGCCATCTGGGACCATGGCATGGTGCTGTGTGGGTGCTTCCCAGGCAATCATTTTCAACCTATTCCTGGGAGCCACAATCATTAGGAAAGAGCCATGTGATAGAAGTGTAATAATAATTTACTCATAGTTGCAAGAGCCAATAAGATTTGAGTTTGATGGGGGATTGGGCAAATTGATCTAAGGAACTGAAAGAAGAGAAGGTATTAGCAAGCTCAGTTGTTAAGGATTTGAATAGAGCTCTTTATAGTCTAATTCTGAGGACACTTTCCTGGGAGTATGCCCCCTTGGATAGACCTCAGTAGGATGTCTCTGTTAGACTGATGAAGAATTGTTATAGGAAGGGGATAAACAAAGTATATGAGAGAGAGGGAGAGAGAGAGAGAGAGGGAGAGAGAGAGAGAGAGGGAGAGAGAATGTCTGAAAATGTAATACAAGTTTCTGTGGACTGCCTCCCCTATTATATCACGCAGACCTTGCAATAGCATTGTAGCTAACCCCACCTAAGAAACTTCTATGCTGTTTCTATAATTTCTAAGATTTCTAAGCTGTGCATCTCCATTCCTTTGCTTTCTCAGGTCCTAGCCTCCTTCTTTTCTATAACCATGGATCTACATCCCCTTTCTCAAGCCTTGCTGCTTGTCCCAACTCTCTAAAGTCAGACCAGTTTGGCCAGTGGCAACCCAAAATACATTTGCCTGTCCAGGAAGTTCAACTAAATGCCACTAGAGGTTTTGTCACCACTGCTACTTCACTTAATACATTACAATATAGGTTCATGTTCAGGCTATAATTTATGATGTTTTAGTTTGGGAAGATCTGTTTTCTTGGTCACATCAGTTGGTGCTATTTTTTCCTGTAAACTCCTCTTCCATCACAAGGGACTCTACTGCTCACATGTTATCTGTCAATTCCCTCTTTATCCCACCCTTCCTCCAGTCTCCCTTCCTTTATATTGACCTCACAACAATGGCAATATCACCCAGCCTGATGAAGGGAGCTTTGACTCTTGGAAGCTTATTGTCAGGCACTTCAGAAAGTCAGTCAAACACCAGGCTTCATAAAGAAGATAGTGTTTATTGAAAGCAGTTCTAAAGGCACATTGAAATTCTTTTGTCAGGAATAAGGCACACAAAGAAGCATCTACAGTTATACCCCATTTGACTACCCCCCCCCTTACATCTACCAATGGCTACTTAGCCCACGTGCGGGAAGAGGTGTTAAAGTTGTTAAGCAGTAAATAATTCTACATAGGCCCAAGCTGTCTGCACAGCGGAAAGCGAAACTGTGAAACCAAGGCCATTTGGTCAGATAGGAGATTGCCCAAGCTGGGAAACCATCTGTCTCCTAGGCAACCTACCCATCTCCCACATTCCAAGCATGAAAAGTTACAGACCATCTCTCCCTCCTACCCTCCCATCCATCTTATGGCAGGAACACCTGACACTTATTCCCTGAAACTCTTGTTGGTCTCTAATCTTCTACTGGACTCAAATCTAACTGTCCCAGTGTCACCGAGTAAGTGTCATGCAAAATGTAGATCTGAACATGGGTCTCCTCAATCCACACTGGTCTTCATGCCATTGGTCCAACTACTTCAGCATGGTCTGCTCTGATGCAGGTAATCTCTAGAGACTCAGACAGAGAAAGATCCTTTCTAACATCTGTTCTCTTACACCTCCTAGGTTTAAACCTTTATCCTTTGGCATACAAATCATGGTCTCTCTACCATCAGTCCATCAGTGTCATCATTGTCTACTCAGACTGCACAAAGGTGCAACTGGACTCAACAACAGATGTGAAAACTAAGTTTTATTATCTGTATGCTAATTTGCTGCTATCCACAGGTCTTACCAACTGCATTAATCCAATCTTAGCTATATTTATTGCTCAGTTACTTATGCATCTTGGCTCTAAGTAGCCCTTCCTAGCAGCTAACCCCCCCACATGTAATGCTTGAGGAAGTCTGTTTCAATGTATCTGAAGAAATGTGCATCTACACATGCCAGTTCTCGCCACTGGACTCAAATTTAGTTCTCACATCTGTTTGTTAACTCTTTTATTTGTATACTAACTTGCTGCTATTCACAGGTCTCACCAATTGCTTTAATCCAATTTTAGCTATACTTATCGCTCAGTTACTTATGTATCTTGACTCTAACCCTTCCTGGCAACTACCCCCCCCTCAACCTATATGCAAGGTTCAAGGAAGTCTGTTCTAATGTATCTGAAGAAGTGTACATGCACACGAAAGCTTATATCCAGTATTAAACTTTGTTGGTCTTAAAGGTGCCACTGGACTCAAACTTTGTTTTATTAAAACTGGAGCTCAGAGATAAAGCAGGTTATCTAATATTAGAGACTGAAAGATGATCACTGAGACCAAAGGAACGAAACAAAGGATGTATGGATAGAAAAAATGGAGCAAATAAAGAATCCATAAAAGCAGATCAATAGTCCTTCTAATCCAGCACTTAGTTTCATATAGTGGCCAAGAAGATAATACTGGAAGGCCTACAAACAAGACAAAACCTTGCCCACAACAGTGGTAATCAGAGGATTACTTGCTTCTGAACATGAAAGTCTTAATCATCATGGCTAATAGCCATTGATGGACTGCATACCCATTATGGCCATGGTAGCAATCCTTTACCCTTTAGTTGTCCAAGAGTCCCACTGCCTCCTGGGCTGGTTTCTTGCTTCTTATGGATTGAAGAAATATATAAAATTTTCTTAATGGGTTTAGCAATTATTTAATATAGCAGGGTAATTATTGCAACTGACTAAGGTCTAAATGCGGGAGCAATAAATTGAAGGGATGAATAGAGATTTAAAACCCTGCCAGATTAAGGCAGAGGAATGAATTGGGGGGACTAATTATCCTATGGGTTGCTTTTGTGTGTAATTGATATCTAACAAATTGGGGGTTGCAGCTTATAGTTAGAGCAATAGGGTAAACTGGGATGTTATCACTGGCCTTTTGTCCGGCTCCCCAAAAGTCAGTCAAACACCAGGCTTCATAAAGAAGATAGTGTTTATTGAAAGCAGTTCTAAAGGAAACAGTAACACTTCATTGTCAGTGATGACTAAATCTAAAAAGGCACCCACAGTTATACCAGCTCAAAATGCCCCCCCTCTCTATCTACCAATAGTTGCTGAGCCCGCGCACAGTAAAAGGTGCAAAAGCACTAAAGCAGTAAATAACCAAAACGCCCCAGAGCTGTCCCAAACAGAGGAAACAAGATCTGTGAGACCAAGGACATTTGGTGAGATAACAGAGTGCCCAGGCAGTGGAATTCTGCGTCTCCTGGGCAACCTGCACACCTCCCTACCTTCTAGAGCATGAAAAGTTGCAGACCATCCCTCCCTCCTACCCTTCCATCCATCTGATGTCAGGATTACCTGACACTTTTATATTTTCTGCACCAATTTGCTAGACCATTAGAATTAATTAATTAGTGTTGGGATAAATTAGGTTCGTTTGAGTTTATCTAGGACAACTATTACAGCTGAGAGAACTGCTATAGAACTCCTACATTCCCACCTACCAAACAGTCTACTAGTGGTCTGTGGCTCAATGAAGACCATTAGGGGCAATGGCTGGCCAAGGGATACCAGTGCTCCTGGGAGAGAAAAGTATAGCAGTGGGACTAGGCATAAATGTAAGGGAAGGGGACTGAGAAACAGAAAGGCTCAGTCCCCTTCCAGCCTATGCTCCATCCCAAAGATAGTTGGCAGTGGGGCTTGGATTAACAACCCCTCTCCGTCATTGGTCCATGCCAGGTCCATAAATAATAAGACCATGGCGTGCATGACTGAGACTTGGGTGCAAGATAGGGAGACAGTGGCTCTCTCCCAGCTGGCTCCTCCTGGGTTCTCAGTCCTTTACCAATCACAGACTAAGGGGTGGGGTGGAGGAGTGTCTCTGTTCATTCGGGAGGTTTACTCCTTCAGTGCGCTCCCGCCACCAAAGAGCACGGGCATCAAGTGTGCCAGCCTGGCATGGGAGGCCGGGGAAAGTTTGACGATTTGGCTGATGTACTGACTGCCTAACACTCCAGCTGATAGTCTGCCATCCCTGATAGTCCTGGGTGATTTCAATGTCTATATCGATGACACGGCCTCCACTCAGGCAACGGACCTGGTGTTAAGTATAAGACTTAACGAAGAGAGTGATTTCAACAGTGATTCAGCTTTATTCAACTCAACAAGATGATCAGTCAACACACAACAAAACTGTGGAGCACAGCTCCCTTTTTAAACAGTGCGGGCTAACAAAACCACACCCCTTCTTAAGTTAACAGACAATAACAGTAGAGAGATAAAGACCAATGAGATTTGTTCCCTCCATAACTATTATACAGTTTCTGATTGGTTACAAATTTACAACAACCAATAGGATTGTCGAGGCTTACAATCCTGGTCCTAACTTGAAGCTTAAAATAGAAAAGAATACAGTCAGTTCACTAGTCAGGACATAATACCTGGTGTCGTCCATGATAGCACTGGGACTCTCCCAGTATGTAACAACCCCCACTCACCAAACTGGGCACATGCTCGATTTGATCTTTGCGGCGGGGGTAACAGTGGACCAGGTTACTGCTTTGGTAGTCCCATGGTCAGACCACCATGCCTTGGGGGCCTGTCTGAATGTGCCGCCCCGACCCTGTTTAGGTGGCGAGCGTATTTTAGCTTGCCCACTGAGCCAGATGGACCCAATGCGGCTTCAGATGGCTCCATGGGATTTGATGCCCCCTGGTGGTTCATTGGATGAGCTTGTGGAGGACTCTCTGCAGCCATCGACGAGATCGCTCCCCAGCGCCCTCTGTGCTCTCGCTCCAGGCTTGCTCCCTGGTTTACCCAGGACTTGCGACTAATGAAGCGAGAGCTAAGACAGCTAGAGAGACGATGGTGCCACATTCATGATGAAGCTGCAAGAGCATCCTATAGGACATTTATGAGATCCTATGAGATGGCAGTCAAAGCTGTGAAGAGAGAGAACTTTGCAGCTACGATTGCATCTGCGAGCTCATGCCCAGCCCAATTGTTTAGAACAATTCAATCTATAACAACCCTGCTACAGGGCAGGCCAATTGTTAGGGAATTGGACATTGGCTGTGAGGCATTTGTGAACTATTTCACATATAAAGTCTTGGCACTCTGCCGTGACCTCCCTGCCACAATTGAGACAGTAAGTGAACTCGAGGCCCCAAGCGAGTCTTCGATTTCGATTTTAGATCACTTCGACCCGCTCAGCCTGGAGGAAGTTGAAAGATTGCTCTTGACTGTTCGCCAACCACTTGCAGCCTTGATCCATGCCCTTCCTGGCTTACTAAAGCTGGCCACGAAGGGTTTTGAGGCAACCTAAAGGATATTATCAACAAGTTCCTCTTAGAGGGGCCGTTCCCAGGGGTGCTCAAGGAAGCGATGGTCCAGCCTCTCCTAAGAAAACCATCCCTGGACCCGGCTGAATTGGTGAACTATCGGCCGGTCTCCAACTTGCCCTATTTGGGCAAGTTAATCGAGAGGGCAGTGGCGCTACAGTTACAGGGCTTCATGGATGACACTTCCATGTTAGATTTGGCTTCCGCCCAGGATATGGGACGGAGACAGCACTGGTAGCTCTTACTGACGACCTCTGGAAGCATCTGGAGTGGGGCGGCTTGGCATGGACCCGTCGGCTGCATTTGACATGGTCGACCACCAGTTGCTGCTTCACCACCTCGCTGGCATGGGAATTCAGGGGCTTGCCCTGCAATGGCTTGCTTCCTTTCTCCAAGGTTGGGGACAAAGGTTGGCACTAGGGGAACAGCAGTCCATGAGGCACCTGCTGGAGTATGGAGTGCCCCAAGAGGCAGTGCTGTCCCCAATGCTGTTTAACATCTACATGAGCCCTCTTGCCCAGATTGCCCATAGGTATGGGCTGGGGTGCCATCAGTACACTGATGACACTCAGCTCTGTCTGATGTTGGGTGACCTGTCAGACTCCAGACCAGAAGATCTGGATTGGGCAATACAAGCCATGTCTGGTTGGCTTAGGCTGAGCTGGCTGAAGCTGAATCTGATGAAGACAGAGGTCCTGTATGTGAGTCGGAGTGGGATGGGAGGAGGGATCTGACTCCCAACCTTCGGTGGGGCACCATTGGTGCCAGCGTCGGAGGTTAGGAGTTTGGGAGTGCTCCTGGATTCCTCCTTAACAATGGAGGCCCAGGTGGCAGCCACTGCCAGGTTGGCCTTTTACCATCTTGAGCTGATCAGGCAGTTGGTTCCCTTCCTCAGCTGTGATGACCTGGCTATAGTGATCCATGCAACGGTCACCTCGAGACTAGACTACTGTAATCCTCTCTACATGGGGCTGCCCGTGTTGCAAATTCGGAAGCTGCAGCTAGTGCAGAATGCCGCAGCCAGGCTTTTGATGGGTCTCCCCAGATGGGAACATATCCAGCCTGTGCTAAAGGCGCTGCACTGGCTGCCAATAGCATACCGAATTCGCTTCAAGCTGCTCGTGCTTACCTTTAAAGCCCTATATGGCCAGGGTCCGACTTACCTGAGGGACCGCCTTTCCCCATATATACCCCAGAGAACACTGAGGTCGGGGTCTCAGAACCGACTGGCCTTACTGGGCCCCAAGGATGCCAGGCTCACCACCACCAGGGCCAGGGATTTTTCAGTGGCAGCTCCATGCTGGTAGAATGAGCTCCCAGAGGAGATCAGGGCTCTGTGGAATCTTATGCAGTTCTGCAGGGCCTGAAAAACAGAGCTCTTCCACCAGGCTTTCAACTATGAGCCACCCCAATACCACCAATGAGCCAGCCTGTAGTTTAACATCTGGCCTCTACCACTGTGCTCAGGAAGATCATTGAGTGGCAAACTATCTGGTGATATGGTATTCCCAGTATGCCATCGTATGAATTTAATGCAATGTATCAGCACTAGCACTTTATGAGAGTTTTGCTTTATTGTAACTGAATTTTAAACTGTTTTATGTGAATGAATGGTCATTTACAGACCAACTATGTAAGCCGCCCTGAGCCTGTTTGCAGGGAGGGTGGGGTATAAATTAATTAATTAATTAATTAAATAATATACTCCTCATATTGCTTGCCTTATTGACAACTTATATTTGTTCTGCTAGGACCTATGCTCCTTGTTCACTTAATTTGGGCAAAACATTTACTTTTTAAAGGGGACTGTAATGATTCCTTGCTTTTAGTGAGAGTGTGTCTTTAAATGTTTGGTTGGAGTGCAGGGATAGCAGAGTAGAATGACTGAGAGAAACTAGTGTGATGTGATTGGTGATTGGCAGAGTGTGGGAGGGGATTGCTTGGAATAAGTGTGTGTGTGTGTGTGTGTGTGTGTGTGTGTGTGTGTGTGTGTGTGTGTTGAGGCAGTTGAGTTGGAGTTTTGAGTTTTGAATGAGAGTCAGATGGTTAGTGAGTCTGTCAGAGAAAGAGGATGCCACAGGGACTCTATGGCTTCCTGGGCTTTTTCTGTTAACCATCCTGGCATCCTCTTGGAGATGATGATACTTTTCCTAATCTGGAACATACATTTTATCTAAGCTTCTGTTACTGTGGGTTTAAATAATTTCCAAGCACCATGAAGGGACTTTACCTTATTTACTCTTCCTTTCAGTTTCCTTTTTGACTAATGCACTCATTATTTAGAATTTCCTCTTTTGAAATGAAATGTGGTTATATTGGACTTCCACAGTAATCTTCCATTCTGAACTTTATAGCACTGTGATCATTTTTTCTTCCTGTCCCACAATTCTAGAATGGGGGGGGGGGTGAACCAGTGAAGCTGATGGGCTACAGCTTCAGCATGGATAAAAGGAAAGACTACTTTCCTCAATAAATTGTGGAAGAAACTGCCACAAAATGGCCTTCAGGGAAGTCATAGAATCAGAGTTGGAAGGAACCTTCAGCGTCATCTAGTCCAACCCCCTGCACAATGTGGGAAATTCACAAATACCTCCCCCACACCCACCCACAGTAACTGCTGTTCCATGCCCAGCAGATGACAAAAAACCTTCAGGATCTCCAGCCAAACTGACCTGGAGAAAAATTGCTTCCTGACAGCATTTCCCTGGGTGTGTAAGAAAGGGCCACAAGAACTAAGCATTGAGGCAACCCTTCCTGCCCTCCCTCTCATGATCTGCTTAAGTTCACAGAATCAGCATTGCTATCAGAAGGCCATCTAGCCAAAGAAGACAGGCCCACCACCTCCTGAGGAAGCCTGTTCCACTGAGGAACTGCTCTGTCAGGAAGTTCTTCCTAATGTTTAGCCGGAAACTCTTTTGATTTAATTTCAACCTGTTGGTTCTGGTTCAACTTTCTGAAGCAGCAGAAAACAACTCCATACCATCCTCTGTATGACAGTTCTTCAAGTACTTGAAGATGGTTATCATATCACCGCTCAGTCATCTCCTCTCCAGGCTAAACATACCCAGCTCCTTCAATCTTTCCTCATAGGACTTGGTCTCCAGACCCCTCAAGATCTTTGTTGCCTTCCTCTAGACACATTCCAGCTTGTCTATATCCTTCTTAAACTGCGGTGCCCAAAACTGAACAAAATACTCTAGGTGAGGTCTAACCAGAGCAGAGTAAAGTGACACCATCACTTTGCGTGATCTGGACACTATACTTCTCTTGATACAGCCCCAAATGGCATTAGCCTTTTTAGCTACCACATCACATTGCTGATTCATGTTCAGTGTATGGTCTACTAAGACCCTTAGATCTTTTTGCACATACTACTGCCAAGACAAGTCTCCCCCACTGAAAAGTACTGAGTCAGATGCATCGTTGAGAGATTTCAGCTCATACTTTTACTCAGTGGTTTCAGAAGGTACAGCCATACAGGGCAAGCCCATGGGCTGCTTAAATGCACAACAACAACTCCACCCACACACACCCATACACCCGTGATTGGCTATTTACATAATCCCATCTCTGATAGGGTTCTTTTAGGATCCTGGACAGCCGATAGGCAGTTACCAGGATCCCATGTGTCCATTGTTCCCTAGATCGAAGCTCTGGTCACCTCGCTCACCGCGTGTACAGGAAAGCCACGTGTTTGGTCTCAGTTGGTACACAATACCCATTCTATAGTTATGCATTTGATTTTTCCTACCTAAATGCAGAACTTTACATTTATCTCTCTTGAAATTCATTTTATTTGTTTTAGACCAGTTTTCCAGCCTGTCAAGATCATCCTGTATCCTGACTCTGTCTTCTACTGTATTTCCTACCCCTCCCAGTTTAGTATCATCAAGTCTTTGGCCTCTATACTCTTTGTTCGCACTCCAGGGCAACTGGTTGGCAATTGTGTGAAACAGGATATTGCATCAGATGGACCATTGGTCAGACCCAGTAGGGCTCTTCTTAATGTTCACATTTCTGTATTCCTTCTGTTTAGCCATTCTACAGCAGTCGTTACAAGACAACAAACATGGCAGTCAGTCTTGCAGTTGTGCTGTGCTGTGCACCATACATATACAAGTTGGATCTACACAGTTATTTGTAGCAATGCTGTGATCAAGTCTTCAAGCTATTAACCTATATGTTCTGCAGATCAGATCTGCAGTTCTCCAACACTTTTTCTATGATGCATTGCATCTCCCACTCCACCCCAATATACCTCTTATCTGAATGTGATTACCTATCTTTCTTGGAGGATATGAAGAAGCAAGGTCATATAATGTTGGAAGTGTAGATCATATGCTGGCACACCTTTTTGCACTGGCTACCAACTCTTGCCTTCCCCCATCACCTTAGCTATTTTTTAAGAGCATGGCTGAGTCTGTTCAGTATGTATAACCACATGTTTGTGGTGTAATAATTCTGGCATCTACCCATTTACCTCCCAAAAAGTTACATAAGCTCTACGGGGGGAAAAAATTAAGCACATAGTTCAAAATAAAAGGATGCCAAAGGGTAGAAATTGCCCCTGGTGCAACAGTGAGTAATTTTCTAATATACTTTTGTCAGATCTATAGTGAAGCAAGCCTTTTCCAATTGCTTATTGATTCTGCAGTGGCTGTATGGTTTTGATATTAGATTTAGAAATACATTGGCAGTTTTAATGTAAATGCAGAGTTGTGCAGGTACATCGCACTTCATCTGGTCTTTGCTATGTGATCCTTGTTTATGCCATAAATCTATTACCTCAATTTCTTGTCCAGCTATTATGACTCATCTTTCAGTGATAACTGTTCATGAAACCAGGGGGTATCTTATCCACTATCTATGGAAGATCAGCATCATCTGACATATGCCTGTCTATTATTTTATACATAATTTGGCTGTCAAGATTTTTACCCCAAAGGCTGCTTTACCAAGCAGCTGTTCAGCGATACTGTTTCTGGAGCTATCCATGCCAGTCAATAAAAGTTTGTCAACATACGGCATATATATCACAGATCTTTTGCAGATTTGGGGGAGATTTTCTGGCCTGTGTGTAGGGGTGGTCTAAGTGTGTCTGGAGCCTGGGTGAAAAGTTAAGGATTAGACTCCAGAATCACTGCCACCTATAGCCGGCCCTCCACCAAGGCTAAGCAAGGGGTGGCCCTCTTTCCATGTGATGTGGGGTGGAGCTACCACTACTGCTGAAGGCAGCTCCCAAAGCCCCAGACACAGGGGGTAGAAGTGGCATAAGGTTGCCAGGTCTGGGTTGGAAAATACCTGGAGACTTTGGGGGTGGATCCAGGAGAGGGCGGGCTTTGGGGAGGGGAGGGGCCTCAGCATGGTACAATGCCATACAGTCCACCTTTTAAAGCAGCCATTTTCTCCAGGGGAGCTGATCTCTGTCAGCTGGGGATCAGTTGTAAAAGTGGGAGATCTCCAGGCCCCACCTGGGGGCTGGCAACCCTAAAATGGCAGTGGGAGTCAGCTCTTAAAATTAACGCCCCCGGTAGGGGAGATAAAGATGGTTGGGGCCCTTCCAGTATGGGCCATGGGGTACTTTCCCTTGTTGCCCAGTGGCTAAGACCCTGCCTGTTTGGATCCATTAAGACCAGCTGTGTTTCACATTCTAAAAATCTGACTTTGTCTTTACCATTTAATTTAATTTGGGACAACCTCCCCCCCTTACTATCCTAATTTATAAGGATATGAAGAATCACAACAGAACCAGGAAGACAGGATATATCTGAACATAAAGTAGATTACAGAACTTGGAAGTTGAAGAGAAATGTACATTTGTGAGAAATCTTGGTATAACTTTGTTTCCTTGATGCAAGCCTTGCTGGGGAAGTAATTTTAGAAAAGCAGGAAAAGAATGAAATACATTACAAAGAGTGAATAAATATAGGCTAAGCCTTTGTTGCTAAGTATTTAGAATTAGCAGGGAAACAGAAAATGTAAACAATGCATATGTTCAGTTGTTTTGAACTGTTTAGAGGAAGACTGGCCTCAGTACATGGGAATCAAGGAAAAATAAAAATGGAAACAAAACTTAAGAAAAAAGTAATAGAAAATGGGAAATGTGAAGACTGTGTGTGTGTGTGTTTCCTAATTAAAGTATAAAAAGCTTGTGTATATGCTTGAGAACAATACTTATGAAGAGAAGAAGAGATTGGATTTATACCCCGCCCTTCACTTGGAGTCTCAGAGAGGCTTACAAACTCCTTTCTCCCACTGAGGTGGAGGACATCTCTATGGGTTATTCCCATCATTCCTTTAGGGAGGCAGGAAACAACTTTTTTCCTCTTCCTGTTGGCGCCTTGGGAATAGCCCAGCCCCTCAGTTCTATTCCTGCCTCTTAGGGAGTAGCAGTTAGTGTAAGGCTCTGCCTCACTGATTATTTCCAACTGTACTTTTTCTCTTAAAAATATTTCCCTTTCTCCTTCCTTACTTCTTTATCCTTCATTGCTGATCTCCTTTCCTTCACTTTCTCTTCTCTTCGACGAAAGTCAAGAGGAATTGAAGAAAGGATCAGCGGTTTGAGTGCTACCGCCTGCGACTGGGATGGCGGCGTCGGCAGAGCACTCCGACGGTTTTTCCTCCGGAGAGGAGGAAATGATGGCCATTCCGGCGAACGTCAGTGGGGCCAACTTGCCCTCTGGGCTTGCTCGTGCCACCCCAACAGTCCCAGCAGAGTCCACAGCGGCTGCGCAGTGCGAAGCATCTGCGGACGGCCCAAGAGCTGCAAACTGCCAAAATTGGATGCACGCAGACTGACGGTGGCCATCTTGGATCGATGGCGCGAAACTCCGGCGGCTTTCAAGATCCTCTGCTGGGTGATCCCGGGACCAAAGGAGTCAGTAAGACCCCCGACACGCATTCCCCTGGGCCCAGTTTACATCCTGGCAGTCGGCCACATGATGATCCCGGGGCCCTGATTAATTCCTCCGATTTGATGCATATGTTTAGACAAGTAATGCAGGAGGGTTTATCCAACTTCTGCTCCACTGTGGGTCTCACTGGACAGAGTGGGGTTCTTAATCTTCCTCAACGCTCAACTCCCTGGCCTACCAAGGCAGCCCAAAAAGCAATCCCTGGGGCACATAAAAGGCAAAGGGGGGAGCACTGGGAGGAGGAGGAAAATGACTCTTCAGTTTCTCTTCAGGGGGATAGAGAAGAGGGTGAATTCCTCTCTGATTACGAGGTAGAGGAAATGAAAATGCCTGAGCAATCTAGCAGATTTTTTAGGGCAGAGGAGTACCAATACTTTCTTGCCAAAGCCATCAAGGCACTTGAGATTCAGGATTCTCCTGCTTCTGAGGATCAAGTTCCTGTCAAGCCTAGACTTAAATCTCATTCCAAAGGGCTCTCTGAATTTTTTCTCTCTGAGGAGCCAGCGGAACAGGGTGTCTTTCCCTTTCCAGAGTATTTTGAAAGACAGTTGAGAATGGCTTGGGACAGACCTTCAGCAAATAGACAATTCCCTGGCTTTGTTAAAAAGTTATATGCTTTGCCTTCATATGCTAATGAACTCTTGCAGGTCCCTCCGGTGGATGGGCCAGTGGCAGCCATTCAATCCACAGGTCTAGTGTCTGAGGATGGCCATGGGTCTATGAGGGATCCTATTGACAAAAAAGTGGATGCCACGCTCAAGAGGATCTATGAGGCCATCACAATGATGGTAAGGGCTGTGGCCACGTCTTCCATTGCTTCCAGGGCATCAATTGTTTGGTTACATAAATTGATCCAACTCATGCCTGAAAATAACAAATGGCTTCTCGAGTGGGCGTCATGGATTCTCAAGGGTGCTTCCTTTTCAGCTGATGCATCTCTCAATATTTTGACCTTTGCCTCCAGGACCATGGCTTCTACAACTGTTGCCAGGCGGCTCCTTTGGCTGAAAGCGTGGCAAGCAGATTTTCAATCCAAGCTAATGGTCTCTGCGTATCCCTTCCAGGAGGATCTTCTCTTCAGGGACGTGCTGAACAGAATCCTGGTGGAGACCCAGGACAAGAAAAAGGCCATGCCTCATAATTTTCGTCGCACGGATAAGCGTACCTCGCATTCCTTTCGCTCACAGCATACCCTGCCCAGGTTCTGCCAAGACCAATGCAGGAACAATTGGAGTTCGTCCAAATTGTCAAACAGGACGGTTAAGTGCGAAGTTCAACAAGCCCTCCTTTTCCAAGTCTGAGCAAGGTGACCGGGATCCCAAACCCAAACAAGCCTGACTACTCTGGGCTCCTGGTGGGGGCACGCCTTCTGCACTTTGTGAAGACTTGGATAGCCTCACAGGCAGATGTCTGGGCGCAGGAGGTGGTGTCCCACGGATATACAATAGAGTTCTGCTCCATACCTCTGGGCAGATTCTTGGTTTCCCCCATCAGCAAATCTCCCAGGAAGAGATCACTAATCAATTCGGCGCTTCAACACCTTCTAGACATCAAAGCCATAGAGCCGGTCCCCCCGTTGGAACAAGGTTTCGGAGTCTACTCCATTCTGTTCCTGGTACCGAAGAGGAATGGAGAACAGAGGGCCATTCTGGATTTAAAATTCCTCATCCGGTTCACCAGGCTTTGCCACTTCAGTCTGGAGACTCTTCGATCCATCTGGGAGATGTTGCTGCTGGGAGACTTCATGTTGTCTATAGACTTAACAGAGGCCTACCTCCATGTCCCAATCCATCAATCGCACAGAAATTCCTCATTTTTGTGTGGGACATCGTCACTTCCAATACCAAGTGCTCCCGTTTGGTCTGTCAACAGCTCCCAGGGTTTTCTCCAAGCTTCTCATCAACCCGGTGGCCCATATGCATCCCTACTTGGACGACCTGCTGGTGAGGGGCAAGGATCTAGACTCAGCCATTCAGAACACCAAACGAACACTGCACTGCTTACAGGAACACGGCTTCATAGTCAACCTTTCCAAGAGCTGTCTACAACCAAGTTGCCAGATCGAACATCTGGGAGCAATGATAAATACATCCTGCAATTCACTGTTCCTACCCTTGGACAAGGCGACCAAGATTCGAGATATGGCAATCTTGGTGATAAGAGGGTCTTCAACCACTCTCCTGTCTCTTGCCAAGTTGATGGGCCTGATGATTTCATGTATAGACCTAGTACAATGGGCCCAGCTTCATTCCAGGTCTCTTCAGTGATTCCTTCGACCCTATCAGCGCCAAATTATGGAACGGCACACGATCAATCTTCGGGTGCCAAGGTCAGTCAAATCCAGTCTTTTGTGGTTGACGGATCTCCGGAATCTGAGACAAGGCAAGGTGTACTACGTTCCGTCCCCTGTGGAGCTTTTCATAGACGCCAGTCTCACGGGCTGGGGAGCCATCCTGGAGGGAAGTCCTGTTCAGGGTTGTTGGTCCGTAGAGGAGCAACAGCTACCGATCAATATTCTGGAATTGAGGACGATTCAGCACTCCTTGACCCATTTCACTCAAGCAACAAGAGATCAGCATGTCTTGGTCCGAATGGACAATATCTCAGCCAAGGCGTATCTCAACAACCAGGGAGGTTCAAGGTCCTCTCACCTCCACCAGGAAGTGTTACGGATTCTCGGCTGGGCCGAGAGGAATGTGGCATCCATTCGAGCCGAGCATGTGAGGGGAGTCGCCAACATACAAGCAGATTGGCTCAGTCGGGAGACCATCCTCGAAGGGGAATGGGCTCTTCACCCGAGACTGTTTGATTTCATTGTGAGTCATCTGGGATGCCCAGTGCTGGACCTTTTCGCGTCCCTGGAGAATTGTCAGGTGTCTCGATTCTTCACGAGGTATTACCATCAAGAGGCGGAGGCAACAGATGCGTTAACGGCTCCATGGCCCAGGGGTCTCCTGTATGCATTCCCACCATTTCCTCTGCTTCCAAGGACCATACGTCACATCCGGGAAGAGAGGGCACAAGTTATCTTGGTGGCTCCTAGGTGGGTGAGACGTCCATGGTACTCGATTCTAATGGAGTTGATGGTCCTTCCACTGCTATCTCTGCCGATCTCTCCAGACATGTTACTACAGGGCCCTGTCTGGCATCCTCATCCGGAGTGGCTCTCTCTAACTGCCTGGAGATTGAATGGCAACAATTCTCTGAGTTAGGATATCCTCCCAAGGTGTTGGACACTATATTGGCGTCCAGGCAACTATCTACCATTTGTATTTATAACTTGACCTGGAAGGCCTTCGTTAGATGGTGCAAGTGAAAGAAGGTTCAGGCCTTGGTTCCCACAGTAGCAGTAATCCTGGCCTTTCTCCAAGACGATCTGGAGTCCAGACTAAAGGTAGCAATGCTCCGGAAACAGACGGCAGCACTATCCACCGTTCTTCCGCTGATGGGTGGATACAAACTCACTCAACATCCACATGTTCAATTGTTTCTCCAGGGAGCAACGGTCAAGTCTCCTCCTCCGGTCCACCAGTTTCCTACATGGAGGCTTCACACGGTTCTTATGGCATTGACCAAGTCTCCTTTTGAACCCCTCAGGGAAGTGGCCTTGAGATGGCTTCAAATGAAAGTTCTCTTCCTGGTTGCCATAACTTCGGCTCGACGAGTCTCTGAGATCAATGCCTTCTCAGTAAAATCCAACCTTTGCATCTTTCATAAGGACAAGGTGATGCTGAGGACGGATACCTCCTTCTTGCCTAAGGTGTCTTCAGTATTCCACCGATCCCAGGAAGTATATTTACCTATCTTCTGTCCTATTCCCAAATATCCCAAAGAAGTTTTATGGCACAACCTTGACATCAGACATGCTCTGAAGATATATATATCACCAGGACTGAGCACATCCAGAAGACAGATTTCACGTTCATTAACATTTCATCGCCAAAACTGGGCGATAGGATGTCCAAAGCATCTATTAGTGCTGTACTCAAATTGTGCATTTTGGAGGCTTACAAGGCAGCCAGACTAGAACCCCCGAAAGGGGTCACAGCTCATTCATTACGAAGTGCATCAACCAATGCGGCACTGGATAACTGAGCGACAGTAGAAGAAGTTTGCAAGGCTGCGACCTGGTCTTCGATTTCCACGTTTGTCTGGCACTACAGGCTGAAGACGTTCGCATCTGCCAATGCTGCATTTGGAAGAAGGGTTCTCCAGCATATCCTGCAGCCGACGGATGATGAAGGCCCACCCATCTGAAGGGACACTGCTCTGGGAGGTCCCATGGAGATGTCCTCCACCTCAGTGGGAGAACGGACATTGGTACTTACCGTGAAGGTTCCTTCTCCACTGAGGTTAGGAGGACATCTCGGCCCTCCCGCTCTTCATTGTCATTCTGTCCTTTGCTGGAGCTGTTCTCTTCTTCCTCTCACTTGTTTTTCTTATTGGCATACCACTTGCTCTTTTTTTTCTCACAAGGTGGGAATGGTAGTTTATGATAGTTTCCTTTCTGGACGGTTTCGGTACCCCTGTGGTTATACGGGGGAACTTAGGTTATTTAGAGCTCTACTGCTTGTGGAGTCCCAGAACTGAGGGGCTGGGCTATTCCCAAGGCGCCAACAGGAAGGGGAAAAAAGTTTCCTGCCTCCCTAAAGGAATGATGGGAATAACCCATGGAGATGTCCTCCTAACCTCAGTGGAGAAGGAATCTTCATGGTAAGTACCAATGTCTGTTCCCTTTCCCTTCCCACAACAAACACCCTGTGAGGTAGGTGGTGCTGAGAGAACTCTAACACAAACTGCTCTTTCAGGAACAGCTGTGCCAGAGCTTGTGACTGACCCAAGGTCACATCAGCAAGTGCAAGTGGAGGAGTGGGGAATCAAACCTGGTTCTCCCAGATTAGAGTCCGCACACTTAACCACTACACCAAACTGGCTTGTTATATGGGTTTGAACAACAACACATCTGTGTAATTCTGAAATTACTCTTCTAGCCTTTCTTATAAAATTACAGATACCAGGGAGGTGATGACATTATCTGCAGTGATGTCCTAACATTTAATGCATTGGTCTACATCCTATGGGTCAGATTACTAGCCTCTATAAAGCTGTATTTTTAAGCTGCTTCTGTAAGTACCTGCCACTGCCAATAGTGTGCAATCTTAAGCAGTAAGTATCTCTGGCTGTTCCTCTTCCTGTCACATGACCCACTGCACATGACTTCCTGCCACATGGTTGAAGTTCAGAGAGTCCCATGCTGCCTCCTAGGATTAAAAGTGAGTCCCAGCTTTGAAGAGGTTGAAAACCACTGAATTACTGGACCCTTTTTATTTTGTTCTTTGAAAGCTATGTGATAAGTATGAGACAACACACCGGAGGTAAATTCAAAAGTGATTCAGCTTTATTTCAGCTCCAAGTTAGACCAGCTAAGGACTAGACCAGCTAGACAAAATACAGTCCTAAAACAGCAGTTTATATACAATCCAGGCTGAGGTAGCCACGCCCACAGAAACAAAACGCGCCAATAACATTTGAATATCATAACCAATCACAGTTCAGGTATAAGGACCAATCATCTTTGTACCTTATGACCAATCACAGTTGTTCCCACCATAAGCCCTCTGATTGGGCAATACTTGTGCAGTATTTCCGATCCGCATAATGAGCACCTGCTCACTATGCTCACCATTATGTCTCTGAGGACATAACACTATGCATTTTGCCTCTGCAGCTCTAAAAAATAATAACTATTTATCTGGATTTTATTAAAAGGGGTTGTGGCACAGAGGCAGCAGTGGAGACTAGAGGAGGCCTCACCCACTGAGCTCAAGGCAGCAGGGTAGGGACACTTCACGAGACGGCAGTAGCAGCCTGATGGGCCAGGCAGAAGTGGTGCAGCGCTTGCAGGGCAGTCTCCCTCCCACCAGGCAGCAACTAAGCATAGCAGCAGGGGCAGGAAGTTTGCCAGTCCAGAGTATTAGCTGGGGGCATGGGGGACAGCAAGGGTCTTTGGCTAGCCCTATGCAAACCCAGCTTGGACAGGACAAGGCAGTGTATGTGAAAGGCAATTGGTTATACAAAAGGAAATCTTGTATGGATGGAATCATCACTGGATATATCTACATTTTACCAGTTTAACTGTAATAGTTGCTCTCAGATAATCCTGGGAAGTATAGTTTGGTTGAAGAACTGAGCATTCTCTTTTTATCTCCTCACAAAACTACAGTTGCCAATGTTCCTTGATAATAACTGGTATTGTAGATATGTTGTCTTGTCGTTGGGCAGCATGATGACCTCAGAATGAGAACTATTGGCTTAAACTTGGTTTAATAACAAAGCTAGATTTTTTTTTCTGCCAGAGGATATAAGGGCAGATCCTTCCTGTTGCTAGAACTAAAGAAATATTTTTTCTCACTAAATATACAACCATGCTTTTTGAATTAAATAAAAATAATTAGGCAATTTAATGGAAAGTGGATTTAAAGAACATCTAGCGTCTTGTTCAGCAGAGGCTCCTAAATCCCAGATTGCTGAAATGTGGATTGTATGACAGGGAGTGGTTTTGTTTTAATTTTTGAACTGCTCACCTTCTCTTTAATGGTCACTGATGATCCCTGTGGAAGTAAAGGTACTAGCCTATATCAGACAGATTGAAAATCTCCGCTGAAGGAGCAGACTTGTTAGTCAAAAGGTAAGCCAAGAAATATGCATTTTTATTTCTTTATTTATCCTGCTTTTCTCCCCAGGTGGGACTGAAAGCGGCTTAGAACTTCATTCTCCATCCCCCTTCATTCTCACAACAACAACCTTGTGAAGTAGGCCAGGCTGAGTGTTTGTGATGGGCCCAAGGTCACCCAGTGAGCTTCCATGGTAGAAGTGGGGATTTAAACCCAGGTTGCCCAGGGTCCTATTCTACCACTCTAACTGCTGTGCCACACTGGATCTTGGTGCAGAATAATCATGGGCCCATTTTTTCCATGGTAGCTTATGGGGGGGGACACATGTGGATACTCAGAGTAAGCCCATTCTGTATATAAGGAGAAGAAAAACCACCATGCATAACATGACACTGAGTATGTGCCATTGTTTCCTGAAAAATTCTTGGGTTTTGGAAACTGCTGCAGAAACTACCAAAGCTAAGATTTTTCTAGAGGAAGGATCACTGTTCTCCAAGTACTGTCTGACACAGGGAATTTGCTGAGCATGCTTGTATTCAAGGACTAAGTCAGGCGAACTAGCTACTCAGTCTGTGTATTTTCTGCTTCTTTACACTCTTGTGACTTGGTTGAGTTTTACAAGGAGGAATGCATTTATACTTTAGCAGTGGTTTCTTTTTTGTGTTATTTTATATTGATGGTTTGTCATGGAATGGATTAATTTAAATTGCATCAATTTGAATAATTGAGCTTAATCAGATTCTCTTTGGCAGCTAAAACAATTAAAATATGTTGATCTACAAAGAAAGTCATTACGTTGCATTTGGGAGCTCTTTGCCACTTACAGAAGATGCACCTTGACTATGCAAAGGAATTCCATTGTGTTATAGTTGAATACATTCATAATAACTGAACATTGCCATGAAGTGTTAAAGAGAGGTGAACAGTATGATTTCTAGAATTGCTTAGCCAACTGATGGATATAAATCAGATATTAATAATTAGAAAGCTCAGATAGGGTTTAGCAGCCAGATGCTAATAATGATGTCTTCTGAAATCAGGATTCCAGATGCCAGAGACTGTGAATCTTCTGTTTATAGCTATAAAGCTCCTGGGTTTCTTTCTAGGACTGAATATTTTATATGTATACAACCTATATTGACATAGTTCTATAATTTATTGTAGTTGTCTGATCACATGTATGCTGACTGCCGTATTCAGCTGAGATTATTCATACATATACATTCATGAGGGTCAGTATGATTTAGTTGTTAGAGCAGTGGGCTAGGATCTGAGAAACACAGATTCAAGTCCCCACTCTGCCATGGAAGCTTGCTGGGTGACCTTGGACCATTAAAAATTTTCAGCCTGACCTAATTTACAGTACAGTCCTAAGTCCATTGAAGTCAGTGCATTTGGAAGGGTAAAATTCTACTTAGGAGTCAATGTGAAAAAATGTAGTTTCTATTTTCCTTGGAAGAGACAAATAGCAGCTTTGATGCAGGGAGAAAGAGGCCATAGTACATTCCTTTCCTGTCCAGAGCAAGGGTGCATGTGTGAAGGAAGAGGAGCAGGACAGGAAGGGGTGCCAGGTGCCAGTGTTTTCCCATCCATAGTAAAGATGCATCCAGGTGACTCCTCATTGGACTGAAAGAAAAAGAGGAGAGAATCTGCTGCAGTAGCTTTAAAGCAAAGGATAACAAGCTGATTAAAGAAGCATCGGTCCATCTAGCTCTGTATTGTCTACTCTGACTGGCAGCAGCTCTCCAAGATCTCAGGCAAATAAAGATCTTTCCCAATACCTGTTGAGAGCTTAAACAGACAAGAGGAAGATCAGCTATCTGGATCTATCCATAAATTGAAGCTTCAGTTTGTCTCAGGACTGGAAAGGAAGAGGGGTGTAATTCTTGTCTTCAGCCTTTGAAAGTAGGCTACTTGCTTTATCAGCACCTTAAAGAAGAAAAAGCATGTCCTTTGAAAACACATTTGTCCTTTAAAGTGCTAACAACTTACTAGATAGCCCAGTTTTGAATAGCAAACCAACTAGAGGTAAAAAGGTTAACCCCCCTTCTCTGTAAACTGGAGCTCCTTGAGCCTGCAGTTTGCATTTCTCCTAGCTGAGCCCTGAGTTCTTGGCACCTTCTGCTTGTGAAGCATGTGGTGTACCACTGAATTTTCTTGTCTGGCATCACAGATCAAGGGTAGCCAGTCTTTTGCATTTTAGCAGTTGTGTGGAAGAGGTCATTTTGGTGGATGTAGCTTGTCATACCCCAGTGCTTCAGGAGTTTGAGAAAGCTATATTGGTAGGACTGCCAACTGGCCTGTAAAAATATGTCATATCCCTTTTAATAGAGGTTTAATAGGATTTTATTTACCAGGCAATGTTATTTATCTTCATGTCAGCTGCCCCTTTCAGCTGCCCCTTTCCACAAATTAAACCTTTTGTTAAGAGGACAGGATTATTTTCTCCTGTCCTGTTAACAACCTCGGTAGGTAAGGCAGGGTATAAATTGGATAAATAAATAAATAAAACCCTATATATAGACTGAAATCCTCTCATCTGTACAAAAGTACAAAAGCCTTAAAGGCTGGCAATCCCTGTTTTAGGTTGCAATAATTTAACTCTTTACAGAACACTAAAGTAGCACAACTGCACCAGTATGGCATGAATTTGTGTAATGTGCTCTCTCTTTGTCTCTTAAAGATGGAAAATGGGGTGCTTTCTTCTACATCATCTTCTGGGCCAGATGAAATGGCAAAGAGAACTCAAGGGACAAGGACAAACTTGCCCCATGTTTGTTAAGTAGTCAGTTAATTAGTTTGCTAATTAGTCAAATAGTGATTTCACCCATTACATCCTGAATTCAACTTGGAGTGCTGGTTATTTTTGGCCTTGAAGCAGGACCCACATATCCAGAGACCATCTCTCCTGCTCTGCTTTAGTGCTTCTGCTTGGCTCATCCATGCAAGGTCTTTTGAAGGTGCCATCCTGAAATTGGGCAAGATCAACAGCTGCCTATACCTGAATATTCTCTGTTGTGGCTGATGAAGTGGCCCACTTGAGGAGGTCAGGAAAGCTGCCATGCTCCTGAACTGGAGTGCATTTTTAAAATAAAATAAAAGAAACAGGGTTGTTGCTGTTGTCTGCCTTTAGACAGCTTTTATTTGCTGGGCTTATAGTAGATATTACTGTGTAGTGGTGTTCTTCAGTTTTGTAGTCCTGCTTCATTGGTATATTTTATACAGCATTTACAGCATTGTTTGTGGATATGCTTTTATTGTATTGTTGTGTGTTGTTCCTGTTTTAATTTTGTGATCTGCCTTGAGTGTCAGCAAGAGAGGCAGGTTATAAATGAAGTAAGTATGTTGGGGGGAAATGATGCAGGAATGCTTTTATGGTTGGTGAAAGGAAAGCTGTCCAGTGCTTTATGCTAGTTCTATGCATCAGGTTGCTTAAATGCCCCTGTTACAATAGCTGAAGAAAGTGTGAAGTCAGGTTAGTATTTCCAAACCCACACATTTTTGTGTTGTGCTACACTTTAAATAAACTCTTGTACCGTGCAGATATAATCAAAGCCAGTATCAATATCCAGATGGTTAGAGGAGGAACATGGCATTTCAGCTGTTGGCTAATTCAGGTTCAACTCAGTGCTGATTTGAAGTAAAACCATAGATGGACAATCCTGAAGCATAAGAATGAGATCAGAATGATAAAGTGCCACAACCCCCCCAACTGTATATTAAAAATTTGCCATATGGCAATCAGCTAATGGTACACAAAACATTCAAGATTTTCTTGTTTTCCCTGTTTTGTCCTCCTATGGGAAATTCTGACATAGCTATGCACCTCCACTACCACAAAGCTATAAATGTTCGAACACAATGCCTCTGAAAGGGAAAATATTTTGACCATAGATTTAGTAAAACCTAGTGTTTCAAGCAGCAGCATCATAGGCTAAGCAAAACCATGCCACAGATTTTTTTTCTGCTTTCCTACTTGTTTGCAACTGTTATAATAAATTTAAAGGAATGAATCAAGCATCAAGGACAGAACTTACCATTTTCAGTAGATATTAGAGTAGTCCAAATGTAAATTTAAATTATTTCTAATCTCTGTTTGTCAAGGCTGTTGGTTTCTTAGGTGGAAAATCCAAACTCATCCTCTCTTCAACTGTATCATATTGGCATTTCCCCAGTGATACCGGCTGTGCACAGAAAGGCCATCAGTTTAACATACCCCGATCAGTTTTATAACCCCAAATCATCACATTGTACAGAGCATGGTATAAAGATGTAGACAAAAGATGCCACCCTTCAATGGTACCCAAACTCTGTTGCATTTGCCTCAGTTTGTTTAATGGATCTTAATGGATGAGAGTGCTTCTATACATTTAAGAGTTATATAGAAGGAAAAATTCTATCATGTGAGCTGGGAGCATTTGAAGGTGGATTATTTGTGGACAGAAAAGGTAAAGGTAAAGGTTCCCTTGCTCGAAAGCCAGTCGAATCCGACTCTAGGGTTGCGGTGCTCAGAGTGTTTAAACCTTCCCCTTCTGCTACTGCTTCTATACCGTAAATTCCCCTCAGACCCTTTTTTAGTCTTTTCCCAAATGCTTACAGAACTAAGCCTGGCTATTGGGGGTAGAGGCAGACTCTGAGGGGCATTTGCTGGAAAAGATGCATTTATTTACTTAAATGCCCCCCCATCCTGCCTGTCTCCTGAAGTTGAACAACATGGGTAATAGTTAACATATCCTGTTCCTGTGGTTACTAGCAGGCCTGAAGAAAAATGCCTTGTCCTTTAATTCAGGCTGAATGGGATCCTTTTTTTGAACCTCCCCTGTCCTGATAAAATTCAGTTGCCCTTTTTAACACATTAAGTCTCTATTAAAGAGAGAAAATTTTTCTCCCTATGCTGTCTGCCAAATACTCTTCTATAGATCCCCTCTCCCTCAATTTATGTTACCTCAGCAAAGGTGTTTCGAAATAAAAGTCTTTTGAGTAAGCCTTTTGAGTATCACTCCCCCCCCCCCGTTGGTTTAAATTTGGGCATGTGCTGAATTTCAACTTGTTGTGTATCGATATGGTCTACTACTAAGGAGCACATCGATATGGACTGCTATTAAGGAGCACATCTAGCTAGCAAGACTATGCAGTCTAGCGCACCTTCAGGAGGAAAAACAATAGCCGCAGAGGATCCTGAGGCGGACCAAGTGGTTCACCTGGATCCTAGAGCAGACCTATAGAGAACACGGACACTGTAAATAGCCTATCACCGGGAGTGGAGTATGTGTGGGTGTGGTGTGCTGCATGGATATAAGCCGGCCTCGGGACTGGCTAGTTTGTCTTTGAGTTGAGCTGAAATAAACTATGAGCTGAAATCACACATCTGAACCCAGTACTTTACACAACTACTTAAGGCTGGTATATATACTGTGGGTTCCTGTCTCCCAGTCATGAGCTTTAAAACTGAAAGCATGGCAGATCTATAATTTTGCTTTTAAGTTCATTCAGGGCTGTAAGGGAAAGAGAGAAAGGTAAGAAAACAAGTGTAATACCCAGGGGTCTTTTTGTAGAAAAACAGCTGCAGGAGCTCATTAGCATATGGCATGCTAATGAGCTATTAGGCTATTAGCATATGCCACACCCCCGACATCACCGGAAGTGATGTCAGAAGGGGAAGCAAAAGTGGGGGAGGCATCTTCAAAAGCCTCCCCTTCCCTTCCCCAGCTGGTCTGGGTGGGGGGAGCTAAGGGAGAAGGGGTTTAAAGTTTAAACTCCTTCTCATGAGAGTTGGGCCACAGAAGGAGGAAAGAGGGAAAGAAAGAGAAGGAAAGGGGAGGGAAACAGGGAAAAGGAGAAGAGAAGAGGGGGAAGAAAGAAAGAGAAGGAAGGTGAGGGAAGGAAAGAGGAAGAGAAGAGAAGAAGGGGAAGAAGAAAGAGAGAAGAGAAGAAGGAGGAAAGAGGAAAGAGAGAAGGAAAAGAGGGAATGAAAGAAATTTGGCGGCAATTCGGCCCCATTACATCCTATGGGCCATTGAAGTCAATGGTGAAAACATAGGGTATATTCTGGGGGCTGGAGGGGAGGGGGTTTGAGGGAGAGGCTCCAAACTCACAGGGTAGCTGATGGAGATACCCATCAAGTTTCAAGAACATTGGACCAGGGGGTCCAATTCTATGGGCCCCCAAACAGGTTGCCCCCATTCCCTCCATTGTTCTCTATGGTGGGGGAAAAGTTACTTTTTTCCCACCATAGAGAACAATGGAGGGAATGGGGGCAACCTGTTTGGGGGCCCATAGAATTGGACCCCCTGGTCCAATGTTCTTGAAACTTGGTGGGTATCTTGGGGAGAGGTTCCTTGAGCTACCCTGTGAGTTTGGAGCCTCTCCCTCAAACCCCCTCTCCTCCAGCCCCCAGAATATACCCTATGTTTTCACCATTGACTTCAATGGCCCATAGGATGTAATGGAGCTGAAATTGACATTCGGCTGCCTGAAAGACTCTCTGGGACACCAGCTGGGGGCGGGGCTTGGCTCCTGAGCTCCCGGAGCTGCGCTCCGGTGCGCTCCCCCCCAAAACACCCCTGGTAATACCTTAACACTAATACATTTGTATTAAATCCATGATTGGACTTTTCCTTGAACCCTAGTTCTTTATCTTCTAGCCCATCCTTATTGACAAGTAAATCCTGCTGTGTTCAATGGCAAGTGCTTCCCAGTAAGGATGGTTTTTGGACCTTGGTGTAATAAAGCTGTAGGAGTCCGTTCCTATAAATTCCTTGTCCATATTTTCAGACTGCCTCATTTTGTTTGGAAAATGGCACTGTAGAATGTGTTTGGTATAGCCTTAATCCAGACCATTAGCATCTGGGCTCTGTTTTTTTAAAGCTTCAAAGCAGCAAATTCTGTATATGTTTGCATGCCTGAAATCTAAAACATTTTAAGCTCCAAAATAAAGTATGCAACATGTTATGGTGTAATGAAACATTATCTGGACTGGGATGTTTTTATGCTTGTTAAGTAAATGAGTTTGTTAACCGTCACTTCAGGCGGAACCAGTGTGATAGTGTCTGTGGGCATTTTCGTGCATGATGCTAAAGAGTCATGCCGGGCCTTTCTTGTGTTCATTGGGCCATGTGTGAAATGTGGTAAAGCAGAGCAAAAAGAAGACAAGAACCACTTTTAATCTGAAATGTTCATCTCCAATATAAGGTTTACATTTACATAGTAAACAGCCTCTCAGACCTTGTTAAACCTGTTGATGTCCGATGGATGTAGAGGGGTATAACTCTTGTTTAGGATTGCACTGTAAGCCTCATGGGTAAAAAACCCTTTTTATTTATTTATTTTTATTTAGAGTATTTATATGCTGTCTCCCCATAGTTCTGCTCCAGGTGGCTTACAGGTAAACACAGTGCCATAAAATAATTTTTAAAATCAGTATAAAAACAAAGCATTAAACAACCATTGGGCTATCTTACTTGGATGCACTCATATTCAGGCATATTTGGGAATAAATTCAATGTAATACACTAGGTCTTATGAGCATAAGGTTGCTGTATAAATGGGCTTTAAGGATGGACCACCCAAACATATGAGGAAAATTTAAAGAAGACATTTAAAAGTTTTTGTTACACATATAGTTAATTGATCAGCTGCCAAGTAAAAGGCACTGATAAAACTGTAACAGAGAGGGAAGTTCCTATTTCATGCTTCATGGG
Organism: Gekko gecko; assembly: GCA_029375565.1. Classification (NCBI taxonomy): domain Eukaryota; kingdom Metazoa; phylum Chordata; class Lepidosauria; order Squamata; family Gekkonidae; genus Gekko; species Gekko gecko. The sequence continues at coordinate 205,889,700 of JAPDNY010000005.1, read as the reverse complement.
CTTTTCTTATCATACTTAGCAACATCATTTTTTGTAGTCCCCTGCCATGGTTGCATTTAAATAAACACCACAGAGCAAAGTGATGATGATGGCATCTGGGTATTCCCCCCGAGTAACTTAACACTAGGAGCTGTGGTGGCTCAAATGGTTAAGACTCTGAACTGCAGGCTGTGGAAGGTCAGTAGTTCAGCGGTTCAAGAGCGCCGCATGACGGAGTGAGCTCCCGTCTCTAGTTCCAGCTCCTGCCAACCTAGCAGTTCGAAAGCAAGAAATTGCAAGTAGATAAATAGGTACCACTTCAGTGGGAAGGTAACAGCGTTCCGTGCGCCTTGGTGTTTAATCATGCTGGCCACATGACCACAGAAATGTCTTTGGACAGCGCTGGCTCTTCGGCTTTGAAACGGAGATGAGCACCGCAACCCTAGAGTCGGATTCGACTGGCTTTCGAGCAAGGGAACCTTTACCTTTACTTTAACTTAACACTGCAATCTGAAGCAGCTAAATCCTTCTAAATCCATTAGGGTTACACATTTCCAAGTGGGAACTGGAGTTTTTCCAGAATTACAACTGATCTCCAGACTACAGAGATCAGTTCCTCTAGAGGAAATGGCAGCTTTTGAACAGCAGATTCTGTGGCATCACATCTCATTTGAGCTCCTTCCCCCAGCCTTACCCCCTAATCTCCAGGAATTTTCCAAGCCAGAGTTAGTAACCCTAAAATCCATAGGATTTAGAAGGGTGTAGAATACAGATTACTGCAAATAGCCAAAAGACTGTTACAAGACCAAAGGAGACTTGGTAATTCTGTTTAGCATTGCCATTTCAAGAAGAAACAGGAAGTTTTAAATTCAAATTTTACCTTGCTGTGAAGTCACTGGGCCTGCATTAAGTTATGATGTGCCCATATCCAACTTCTTGTGTTCACACAACTATAGTTGCCCATCCTGGCATGGGAACTACCTGGAGATCTGGGAGGAGGTGTCTGGATACAACAGAGTTTGATTAGGGAAGGGAGCTTTGCTGGTATATAATATCACTCTAGGACTTTTGGTTTTCCTAGACTCTATGGTACACCATAGAACCCAGCCCTAAAACTGACATTCTCTCCAGAGAAACTGTTCTTGTAGCCTAGAGATCAGAAGTAATTCTGGAAGAAAGCCGGACCTCACCTGGAAGTTGGGAATCCCATTTTCCCCACAGACATGCTTCTTCCTTTGAGGGACTATAGGTTAGTGGTAGAGCATTTGCTTGGCAGAAGGTCCCGGGTTAAAACATCTCTAGTCAAAATGATCAAGTAGTCAGTGATGTGAAACAAAAAACTATAACCCTGGAGAACTAATGGCAATCTGAATAGATAGTACTGACCTTGATAGTGCAAGGGTCTGTTTCAGTATAAAGCAGCTTCATGTGTGTTCCCTTTTCTGGAATGCAATGAATGAATCCAGATTTAAAATAAGAACATAAGAGCCCTGCTGGATCAGACCAATGGTCCATCTAGTCCAACATCCTGTCTCACATAGTGGCCAACCAGTTCCTCTGGAGGGGCAACAACAGGGCATAGAGGACAAAGCCTTCCCCTAAAGTTGCCTCCTGGCTCTGGGATTCAGAGGTTTAGTGCTGATGAAATATGGAGGTTCCCCTCAGTCACCATGGCTAGTAGTCATTGATAGACATATCCTCCATGAATCTATCAAATCCCCTTTTGAAGCTGTTTATTCCTGTGACCATCACTACATCCTCTGCCAGCAAATTCCACATTTTAATCACTCACTGTGTAAGGTATTCCCATTTGTCCATCTGAATCTACTGTCCATTAGTTTCATAGGATGCCCTCGAGTTCTAGTATTCTGGGAGAGGGAGAAAAATTTCTCTTTGTCAATTCTCTCTACTCCATGCATGATTTTATAAGCCTCTATCATGTTCTCCCTCAGTCGTCTCGTTTCTAAACTAAAAAGTTACAGACTCTTCAGCCTTTCCCATAGGGAAGGTGCTCCAACTCCCTAATCATCTTGCTTGCTGTCCTCTGTAGTTCTTCCAGCTCTGCAATATTCTTTTTGTGATATGGTGACCAGAACTGTACACAGTATTCCAAATGAAACTGCACCATAGATCTATACAGTGGCATTACAACATTGGCTGTTTCATTTTCAATCCCTTTCCTAATAATCCCTAATAGAGTTTGCCCTTTCCACCCCTGCAGCACTGACACTTTCATTGAACTATCCACTAAAACTCCAAGATCTCTTCCCCTCTCAGTGTCAGCAAGTTCAGACCCTATTAGCCTATACTTGAAGTTGGGATTATTTTGTCCCAACATGTATCACTTTATACTTCGCAACACTGAACTTCATTTGCCAGATAGTTGCCCACTCACCCAATTTGTGGAGATCCTCTTGGAGCTCTTTGCAGTCAGCCTTGGTTTTCATCATCCTGAATAATTTTGTGTCATCTGCAAACTTGGACACTATACTACTCACCCCTAGTTCCAGATCATTTATGAATAAATTAAATAGTATCAACCCCAATTCTGATCCTTGTGGGACCCCACTGCTTACTTCCCTCCATTGTGAGAACTGTCTATTTAATCCAACTTTTTTCTCCTGTCATTTAACCAGTTTTTAATCCATAAGAGAACTTGTCCTCTTATTCCATGACTGCTAAGTTTACTCAAGAATCTTTGGTGAGGTACCTTGTAAAGCCCAAGTATACAATGTCCATTGGGTCACCATTGTCCACATGCTAGTTCACTTTCTCAAAGAACTCAAAAAATTTGGTTAGACAGGACTTCCCTTTGCAGAAGCCATGCTGATTGTCCCTTCAGCAGGCTTTGTCCCTCTGTGTGCTTAACAATTCTACCTTTGATTACAGTTTCTACTAATTTGCCTGGGACAGACATTAGGCTGACTGATCTGTATTTTTGTGGTTCCCCTCTGGATCCCTTTTTAAAAATTGGTGTAACGTTTGCTACTCTCCAGTCTTCTGGTGCAGTGGCTGAATTTAGTGATAGGTTTCATATTCAGGTTAGCAGATCAACTATCTCATATCTGAGTTCCTTAAGAACTCTCGGATGTATGCCATCAGGACCTGGAGACTTATCAGTCTTTAATTTCCCAATATGTCTAGAACTTCATCTCTGGTCACCTCAATTTGAAATTCATGCAGTTCAGGGGCTCATAGCCCCTGCTCACAGCAGCAAAAGCAGAGGGTGGGCCAGGCAAACAGACCTTGCTTAAAGAGCAAACAGACCAGGCAAAAGACACAGGCAAAACCACCACTCTCCAGCAGGCTACAAGCACCCAGCTCACTCTCAAACTCTGCCCTCTCTTCAAAGCAACCTCATTTAATGCTCCTGTATAGGAAAAGACCTTCCTGATTCATTCTTGCTAAGCCCAAATGGTCTGGCTGCTAACATATCCATGTGACTTTTGTCACCTGAGCAGATGTCCCCCCCGATACAGGTATTATGGCCCTGCAACCAGAATACCCAGAAGCCGCTGCACTGGTGCCAAAAGGTCCACAATCACCGATAACGGAACGAGAGCCAGAATGACCAACAGATGCCAGGCCGGACACCAAGCGGGCGGAACCGCCTCAACCTCAAACACTGCCCGATCTATCTGCGCGTAATTGCGCTCTGTGGGAGACAGTGTGCAGGAGTAATAGGCCACTGGGACTTCCCACCCATCTGGCAGTTGGTGGCCCAAGACCGCCCCAACACCATATGGCAATGCGTCACACATGAGAATCACGGGAAGTGTTTCATCGAAATGGGCGAGCAACACGTTCGAAATTAACAGTGTCTTAACCCCCCGGAACGCTGCCTCCTCCCTTGCCCCCCACTCCCAAGGGGCCGATTTGTCCAGTAGTCTGTGGAGGGGTTCTGCCACAGCACCCTTGTGCAGGAGAAAGACGTGATAGAAGTTGATGAGGCCCAAGAATGCCTGGAGTCATATCAAGAGGAAACCAAGTTAAGTGACTCATGACAACTAACTTGGCAAGCTCATAAAGTATGTATGACTGTTTGCAGATATAGAGGGGTTTATCATCCTTGGGATAAGAACCATCTGGCCAAAAGACATCTGAGAGAGCTATTTGGCCATCGTATTGGCATGGTGGATTTAAGGGCAGTGGAACATCTGGATAGTCATTTGCAAACCCAGAGAATCGTACTTACGTTTAACTGTGCAAGAATTCCAAAATTTCTGCTGAGTCAAAAATCATTCCTTAAGGGCAAAGGGATATTTCCATCTCGGGTTTTCACCAACTCAGTTCTTGAACCCTTGATTCCCAGTGGCATCGGCCACAGAGATCCTTGGAAGAACAGGAGTCCTTCCCAGTCGGCAATTACGATTAATAAGGAAACATCTAAGGAGGGCGTAATCTCGAACACAGAGGTTTTGAACTCTACCATCAATCCTTCCAGTTCTGAACAATTAGTGGCTATAGATAGAATGGATGATGGAAAAACCAGCTTCTGTGGAAACAACTCGGGTATGTCCTGTTGTGACTCCTCCCCTCCATTGGTTGATATAACTGCCATGGCAGATTCCAAGTCTGAGCCCAAGGGACATCCAACATTGCCAGTCCAAGCAGAAATCCATCTGCCACCAACAACAGCTGAGAACCCCCCCCCCTGTGTAGCAAGGGTAAGATTGCTTGGCCTAGCATGAGCCAACTAATCAAGGATATATCAGGAGGCTTGGCCAATGGGTGTGTGTTTCATGACACCAATGGGGCTCTGGATCATCTAACCAAGGGTGATTGACTCTTAGCATTTTCCCCGCTCTCTTCACCCAAGCTCTTAATTGCCTCGGACATCAAAGTCATCTCATGGAATGTGGCGGGATGGCAGAACAAAGTCAAAGATGCTGAGTTTATAAGTTTTCTCAGAGGATTTGATGTTATACTCCTCCAAGAAACTTGGTCATCAAGCCAGATTTTCCTTGAAGGCTACAAATCTTACAACCTACCTGCCTTTAGGACCAACACAAGGGGCCGCTTTCAAGCCGGATTGTCTACACTTGTTTCCTCCCATCTTAATTCAGCTGACATCTTGCTACAAGCAACTAGCTGTATGGACCAGACTATCAAGCTCATTTTTGATAATTTCCAACTGATTCTTGTAAATATATATGTTCCTTCTGCCTTGGGACATGTATCTCTTTTGCAACACTGGGAGCGTTTGGCCACACTTATGGAGGAACTTGAGAGGAACTTTCCAGCCTCTGAAATAATTTTAGCAGGAGATTTTAATGCAAGGGTGGGCAAGGATTGCAGTTTGTTTTACAAAGCTATTGGAATTGATCAAGATGTCACCCTGCCTCCTTCCTTATTTTATACAAGACAATCCAAGAATAATTTTTTAAATTCAGCAGGTATTTGTCTTGCCAAATTCTGCCTGAAATATAACAGAATTTGGTTAAATGGTCTAATTGACTTTCCAAATTCTGGAGAGTTTACTTTTCTCTCAGGGAAGGGCTGTAGTGTGATTGATTGTCTTAATTTCTCCATCTTTGAAACCCTATGTTAAAGAGTTTTCAATAGGTGACCCTTTCACTAGTGACCATCTCCCTTTAATTTTGACCCTGCAAGTCAGTTTTCACCCTAACCTTTCTTGTAACATGACTCCTCATTTCCCAGAGACTAACTTATTACCCAAAATACTCTGGAATGACTGTACAGAACGGAAAACTCTGCATCTCCTCAAATCTGGCCCGGTTGAGGAACTTAGATTCTCCTTACTAAGTGCTTCAGACCCTACTGCAGCCATGTTGGCCTATGATTCCTTAATATCGCACATCTCCGAATCACTGCGTGTAGGAGCAGGGCATTTAGGTGGGGGGGTTACCAACTCCACAAACTCCCCATGGTTTGATAGAGAATGTAAACAAACAAAAGCATTATTACGCAACGTTTACAGCCTCTACTGTACCTCGTGGGCCTCAACTCTCCCATCAGAATACTTTAATCTTAAGAATCAACTACACCAACTCATTAAAAAAAAAAGATCTGATTACTTTCAAGCCCAGTGGGATGAGTTACATCAGGCCACAACCTTAAATAACTCAAAAAAATTCTGGGCTATAGTATCTGGTGCATTTTGTGCTAATGATCCTTCTATGTCTGTGATTTCCTCTCATGTTTGGTTTCAGTATTTTTCAGACTTGTTTTATCAAGAACCATTGTGTATTGATCCCCTGGCACCCCTCCCTGTTGATTTACCTGACTGGCCCCCTGTGTCAGCGGCTGAAGTCCAAGAACTTATTGATCAATTGAAATCAGTGAAAGCCCCTGGCCCGGACACTATCCCTCCAGAAATTTTAAAATTAGACCCGGACTGGTGGGCCTCTCTTCTTGCTTCCTTGTTCACATCAGTAGACAGATCAGGCATAATCCCATCGACATGGCTGAACGCGATAGTGGTTCCGCTATATAAAAAAGGTGAACAAACAAACCCTTCCAATTATAGGCCGATTAGCCTATTATCTATTATAGGCAAACTATACTCTAAATACCTACTGGGTAAGCTTAATGTTTGGATGCTACAAGAAAAAAATTTAGGCCCCGAACAGCTGGGGTTCTGCAAAGGGAAGTCCACCTTAGACCATTGTATTACTTTATCCCATCTTGTAGACATCCACACTGTGAGGAACAACCAGAAACTATTCGCAGACTTCTTGGACCTGAAAGGTGCATTCGATTCAGTCGATAGGGACCTCCTTTGGATAAAACTAGAGCAGATAAACATGGACAAGAGACTCCTCCTGCTCATTAAACAACTCTACACTCTTAACACCTGCCAGATCAAATGCTCGCCAGCAGGCAACCTGACACCAAAGATTGCCGCTAATAAGGATGTTAAACAGGGATGCATCCTAGCGCCTTTCTTATTTAACATCTTTCTTAATGACCTTGCTACCCAGCTCTCTGATCCAGACTGCCACAGCCCAAAATTAGGCAGAATACATGTACCCTTACTACTCTATGCTGATGACACAGTACTCCAGAGTTCGTCTGAGATGTCTGCTGTCCTGCTGCATTGCCTTTCTTATTAACAACAAGCTTCAGCTGAATTATGATAAATCCAAAATCCTAGTGTTCTCCAAAAAGTGGAGATCATATAAATGGTCCATCAATGGCAAAGTGCTAGAACAAGTCAAACATTATAAATACCTAGGTATTCATTTTCAATACAATGCAACTTGGGCCACCCATTGCAAATATGCGGTGAAGGCTGCCAGTGTCAGCGAATCAGCTATAGCACGGTTCTTCTATTGTAGCAGCACGGTTCTTCTATTGTAGCCAGCAGCAATTAAAATCTTCAAGTCCAAAGTTAGTTCTCAGCTATTGTATGGTATCCCAATCTGGATTAGGTCCTTTGACAGTGCCATGGAGCGAGTCCAATCCAAATTTCTGCGGAAAATCATGGCTTTGCCAAACTGTGTATCGAATGCAGTTATATATTTGGAAACTGGCTCATCTTTGATGGAGACCTGCGCATGGCTTATGACATTTAAATACTGGCTTCGCCTACACTACAATTTTGATCATGGGAGTCTCCTTTATCACATGCTTGCGGAACTCAGGGTATCGAACTGGTCAGCATACATAGAGGAAAAAATCAAAGTATTGGGCCTTTCCTTAGATTCCCTGTCTATGTTGTCCTGTGCGGCTGCATTTCATCAGATCAAAAATAGGATGCTAGATATTGAGCGGCAGAAACTATTCAGCTTAGCTAACAAAACCTGCTCCCCGCTGAATTTCGAGATCCCTCTAACTATAGGGAAGATGGCCTCATATCTATCCTTTCTGCAGGTTTCGCATCAACGTAGAGCATTTGCTCTGGCCAGGTGTAATGCTATGCCCTCTGCCATTCTACATGGCAGATTTAACAAGGTTTCTTATTCGGCCAGACACTGCCCCTGCTGTAAGAAATGTGTGGAATCTATCTCCCATGTTTTCCTGCAGTGTAATTTGTATGCGGATGTAAGGAATATTTACCTACACTCTATCCTATCCAGTATGGTGGACTGTTCTGATGCAATCAAGATACATAGACTCTTAAATGATCTTGATTCTGGCATCACTGAGAAGGTGGCCCAGTTTCTTTGTTTGGCTTTAAAGCTGCGCCAAAGGCACCTAGAAATATAATACCCCCTCTCAGCTCCCAATTGTACAATATCAAGTCACTGAATTTTTACAGGTGTATTTTAACTGTTTTTAACTGTCTTTTAAATTGTATAACTTGCACTGGTAATTTATGCCAATAAAGGCGAACTTGACTTGACTTGACTTGAATGCCTGGAGTTCCGCCTTGGACCTTGGAGCAGGGGCCTCCACGATGGCCTTCACCTTGTCCCGCACAGGATGGAGGCCCGTTGCATCAACCCGGTATCCCAAGAAGTCCACCTCTGGAACCCCGAAAAGGCACTTTTCCCACTTCACCTTCAGTCACATGGAGTGGAAGCGTCCTAAAACTGTGTGGAGGCAGGTGGCGAAGCTTTCCGGGGTGGCTGTGGCGATGAGGACATCATCGAAGAATGGCATCACACCAGGGATCCCTTTTAACAAATCGTCCATTAGATTTTGGAAGATCCCTGGGGCTACACTGACCCCGAATTGTAGCCGCTTTACCATGAAGGCCCCCCGGTGCATCACTATTGTTTGCACCTTGGCTGTGGCCTCAGCTGTGGCCTCGTCCACAGGCAGTTGCTGGTACACCTGTGCAAGATCCAGCTTCTCGAAAATGCGCGCCCCTGCCAGTGTGGCTAATACGTGACTCACCACGGGCACGGGATGCGCCTGTAGTGCCTGGTTTATAGTGCACTTATAATCCATGCAGATGTGGATGTCCCCATTTGGTTTAACCGGGGTCACAATCGGGGTTTCCCATCGTGCATTAGGGACAGGCTCGAGGACCCCCTAGGCCACCAGCCAGTCTAGTTCCACTTTGATTTTCGGGTGGAGGGCCAGGGGCACCGTGTGGAAGCACCGCCAGATTGGCGTCATGGTAGGGTCTAAGTGTAGGGACACTGGGGGCCCCTTGTAGCAACCCAGCTCCCCGTCAAAGACCTCGGGGAATTCCCGGCAGATCTCACCCCAGTCCTGTGGCCCACATTTATTCACTCCCCCAATCGTAATGCCCAGGGCCTCGAACCACGCCTGCCCCAGGAGGCTCACAAGGTTTCCCTCTGTTATGTCCTAAGATCAGGAGTCTGAGCCGGCGAAATGCAGCCGAGCTCCGCTATCTGAGAACAATAGGGACTAGGCTCCTGAGCTCACCAGGAAAGAACCAATGGCAGCATTGGCGGGCGATTCAAACCTGCCAATAGGTGTGGGGGGTGTCTTACTGTATATAGTTGGCCTCCGGCCGTTACTGTTTGTCTTTGTCTTGTGTGAAGTATGAATAAACGCGTCTTCTCTTATGTCGTCGTACGAGTCATGAGGCCCGAAACCCAGTACTTTACAGTGGCGACGAGGATGGGATTTCAACGCCTACCCTGACTCGATGAGCGACGACGAGGACAACAAGGCCACCCCCGAGCACCGCATCGCTGACCCCGAGAGCAGCACCGCACCGGTCGCCGAGCATCGCATCGCTGACCCCGAGAGCAGCACCGACCGCACCGCTCGTGCTGATGCCCATCTCCCCAGACGGAGCTATAGCCGCCACACACGGAATACTCGAGCGCTTCGATCTGGCACAGCCAGAAACCTGGAACGCACGGGTCAACCAGCTCATGTGCTACATGGACCTCAACGAGATTCGCGACCCCGAGAAAAAACGGTCGCTCCTGCTGAGCTCATGCGGCACCAAAACAGTCCGCCTCGCAAAGAGTCTCTTGGTGCCACGCACGGCCCTGGAGAGCTCATTTGCGGAGATCCTGAACATCCTCAATGCTTACTTCAGCTCCCGGCCTACCTTCCTGGCCAAGAGGATGGAGTTCCAGAGGCGCGTCCAGGCCCAGGGGGAATCTGCTGCCGCCTTCCTGGCCGCGCTGAGGGCGCTCGCGGTGGACTGCGGGTTCCCGAAGGTGGAAGACAACTTGCTAACGCAGCTCGTGTGGGGCCTGGCGGACTCCAAGCTGCGGCGCAAGTTGATTGGGAACCGGCGGCTCACCCTGGACGAGGCCATCGACACCGCAACCGCACACGAGACTGCCGAAGGGGAACACCCGGCTGCGGCTGCCCATGCGGTCGGGAGGGGTCCCAGCCCCGGGAACTCAGACACCGAAGAGGTCTACTCCCTCAGACCCCAACAACGCCAGCCAGCACAGGGCCAGCAGGCCGACAGGGAGCCAGCCAAGCCTCCCGGCAACCGGACCGTGTGCGCCAGCTGCGGGGAAGGCCATGGAAGGAAGACCTGTAAGTTCCGGGACGCTGTCTGTCACGGGTGTGGAAAGCAGGGACACCTCGCACGGGTCTGCCGGTCCAAGGGCCCCCGGAACTCGAGATTGTCGGCCCCACCGCACTGCACACCGCCCACCGCCCACGAGACGATGGAAGAGGTCGCCGAGCTGTACCATCTCACAGATCAACCGCTACAGGTACTACGCCTTCCCAACCCCAATCTCTCCTCCACTCCGAAGATCCAAGTAAACGTGCGGATCGAGGGGTCCCCCTGCTGCATGGAGGTGGACTCGGGATCGGCGGCGTCCATCATTTCCGTAGACACCTTAAAAAAGCTTTGCCCGTCCAGGGGACCCCCTCTACGTCCATCGCCGCTAAGCTTGGTGGACTTTCAAAAGAACCCTGTCCCCATCCGAGGAGTCGGCACTTTCCGAGTGCAATACCGAGACTTTGAGGGGGACTTGGGCTTGGTGGTGGTAGAGGGAAACCTTGTGAGTCTCCTGGGGCGGGCGTGGTTTGAGGCCCTAGGCATTACGATTGGGGGAGTGAATAAGTGCAGGGCGTGAGACTGGGGGACGGTATGCAAGGAGTTTCCCGAGGTCTTTGATGGGGAGCTGGGATGTTATAAAGGGGCCCCAGTGTCACTTCACTTAGACCCGACGGTGACTCCCATCTGGCGGCGCTTCCGCACCGTGCCCCTGGCCCTCCGCCCTAAAATAGAGGCAGAACTGGACCGGTTGGTTGCCCAGGGAGTCCTAGAGCCTGTCCCTAATGCACGTTGGGAGACCCCGATTGTGACACCAGTGAGACCGAACGGGGAAATCCGCATCTGCGCAGATTACAAGTGCACGATTAACCAGGCACTTCAGGCGCACGCATACCCCGTACCCGTAGTTAGCCACGTCTTGGCCACACTGGCGGGGGCGCGCATATTTGGAAAGCTGGATCTTGCGCAGGCGTACCAGCAACTCCCTGTGGATGAGGCCACAGCCGAGGCACAAACTATTGTAACACACCGGGGGGCCTTCAGGGTAAAGCGGCTGCAGTTCGGGGTCAGTGTGGCCCCAGGGATCTTCCAGAATCTAATGGCCGACCTGTTAAAAGGGATCCCTGGCGTGACGCCGTTCTTCGACGACGTCCTCATCGCCGTGGCCACCCCAGAGAGCTTTGCCGCCTGCCTCCGAACTGCCCTGGGATGCTTCCAAGCCGTGGGGCTAAAGGTGAAACAGGAAAAGTGCCTCCTCGGGGTGCCGGAGGTGGAGTTTTTGGGGTAGCGGGTCGATGCAACGGGCCTGCATCTGGCGAGGGACAAGGTGAAGGCCATCGTGGAGGCCCCCGCCCCGAAGTCCAAGGTGGAGCTCCAGGCATTCTTAGGCCTCTTGAACTTTTATCACACCTTTCTCCCTCACAAAGCCGCCGTGGCGGAACCCCTACACAGACTACTGGATAAGGCGGTGCCTTGGGCATGGGGAGCGAGGGAGGAGGCGGCATTCCGGGGGGTAAAGACAATATTGATCTCGAATGCCGTACTCGCCCACTTTGACGAAAAGCTCCCGGTAATCCTCGCATGCGATGCATCGCCATATGGGGTCGGGGCGGTCTTGGGCCACAAACTACCGTACGGGAGGGAAGTTCCGGTGGCTTACTACTCCTGCACACTGTCCCCCGCAGAGCGAAATTACGCACAAATAGACCGGGAGGGCTTGGCCCTGGTGGCAGGGGTAAAAAAATTCCATAACTTTGTGTATGGGCTGCCCTTCACGCTCGTAACCGATCACAAGCCACTCCTGGGACTGTTCGCGGCGGACAAACAAACGCCACAGGTACTGTCGCCCCGGGTGTTGCACTGGTCCTTGTTTTTAGCGGGTTATCAGTACCAGTTGGAGCATCGGCCGGGCAAGGCGCTGGGGCATGCCGACGCCCTTAGCCACCTGCCACTGCCGCAAACGGGGGAGGACCTGGCTCCAGCTCCCACGGTAATGTTGATGGAGGAGCTTCCCAACCCCCCCCTTCAGGCTGCAGACGTGGCCGCCCGCTCGTCTCAGGATCCTGTTCTCTCCCGGGTGCTAAACTGGGTGGTGAGGGGATAGCCAGCGGAACCAGCCGGGCCAGAGTTCACGGCATATAAAGCCAGGAGGGAAGAGTTATCCGCCTTGAAAGGGTGCTTACTATGGGGAGACAGGGTGGTCATCCCGGGGCCCATGAGACAAGGGGTTCTAGAAACGCTTCACGAGGCTCACCCTGGCATAGTACGAATGAAAGCTCTGGCAAGGAGCTACGTGTGGTGGCCCGGGATAGACTCAGAAATAGAAACCTGGGCCCGGGGGTGCACACGGTGCCAGGAGGTCCGCCCCAATCCCCCGAGCGTGCCGACACAAAGCTGGGAGTCCACCCACAAGCCGTGGTCACGCTTACACATTGACTTTGCCGGGCCGTTTCAGGGGCTCCAGTTCTTGGTAACAGTAGACTCCTACTCAAAGTGGGTAGAAATTAGTCCAGTGTCTATCACCTCTGCCAAAGTGGCAATAAGGGCCCTTCGAAAAATATTCGCCACGCACGGCTTGCCAGACACAAGCGTTCCTTGCAAGGAACTTAATCAAGCATATACACTCTGCACCCTTCCACCCGGCGACGAATGGCCAGGCGGAGAGAATGGTCCGCACCGCCAAAGAAGCCTTAAGCCGCATAACTGAGGGGGAGGGGGAGTTCCGGCAGGCCCGCTTCCTCCTTACACAGCACACCACCCCGAACCCCATCTCCGGGCGTTGCCCAGCAGAACTGTTGATGGGCCGCCGCCCCACGACCCTATTAGACAGACTCCACCCAGACCGAGCCCCAGAGAGAAAGCTGGTCGAAACCCTCGCGCCCAGGAGCTTCCTCCCGGGGGAACCTGTCTACTTTAGGAATTACGGGACGGGTCCTAAATGGCTGGCTGGTCGCATTCTCAGACTCACCGGTCCAGTCTCATACGAGGTCCTGGCAGACGGGAACCGGGTCCTCCGGAAGCACGTGGACCAACTCCGCAGGCGGCAAGACCCTGACACAGGTATCATGGCCCCGCTACCGGAAGTCACCAAGGCCGCCCCAGCACCCGATCGGCCGCAGGCGCCAATAGTGGAACAAGCACCAGAAAGACCACGGGCCGCGGAAGGGGTCCCCGAGCAAGCCGAGCCGCCGCCGCTGCCGTTGCTGCCGCCGCCGCCGGAAATCCAAGCTCCTGGTATGGGAGGACCACCCAAAGGGGGCCCCGCCAGTCCGGTCCCGGGCCCCCGACGATCATTAAGAGAATGGAGGCCACCAGCCTACCTAAAAGATTACGTCACCTGATAGGAGACAAACTGTGGGGGGAGGGGTGTTATGTCCTAAGATCAGGAGTCTGAGCCGGCGAAATGCAGCCGAGCTCCGCTCTCTGAGAACAATAGGGACTAGGCTCCTGAGCTCGCCAGGAAAGAACCAATGGCAGCATTGGCGGGCGATTCAAACCCGCCAATAGGTGTGGGGGGCGTCCCCCCCCTTACTGTATATAGTTGGCCTCCGGCCGTTACTGTTTGTCTTTGTCTTGTGTGAAGTACGAATAAACGCGTCTTCTCTTATGTCGTCGTACGAGTCATGAGGCCCGAAACCCAGTACTTTACACCCTCCACCACCACCAAGTCCACGTTCCCCTCAAAGTGTCTATATTGCACCCGGAAGGTGCTGACTCCCTGGATGGGGACTGGGTTTTTCTAGAAGTCCACCAAGCTTAGCGGTGATGGGCGCAGAGGGGGTCCCCCCAACAGGCAAAGGTGCCTAAGGGTGTCCATCGAAATAATGGACGCCGCCAACCCCAAGTCCACTTCCATACAGCAGGGGGACCCCTCGATCCGCACGTGCACTTGGATCTTCAGGGTGGCGGAGAGGTTGGGGTTGGGAAGGTGCAGTACCTGCAGCAGCTGGTCCGTGAGGCGATAGAGATCGATGACCTCCTGGTGTGCGGTGGTAGATGTGCGGTGATTCAGGGCAGACGATCTTGCACTCTGGGGGCCCTTCAAAGCTGCAGACCTTGGCGAGATGCCCCTGTTTTTCGCAGCCATGGCAGATCGCGTCCCGGAACCGACATGTTTTCCTCCCATAGGCATCTCCACAGCTGGTGCAGGGGGGCTGGTTGCTGAAGGGCTTCACCGCGTTGTACCCGGACTGATGCCCTGGCGCCTGCCAGCGGTGTTGCAGTCGGAGGGAACAGACATCCTCCATATCTGAGCTCACTGGGCTGTGACCCACACCAACCAAATGGGCTGCTGAGGCTGGCCGCTCCCTCATTGAGGCCTCATGCACGGTAGCGATTTGCATGGCCTCTTCCAGGCTTAGCTGCCTGTTGCCAATCAGCTTGCATCGCAGCTTGGTGTCCGCTAGCCCCCACACGAACTGTGTCAGCAAGTTGTCCGTCACCTTCAGGAACAAGCAGTCCACCGGGAGTGCCCTCAGTGCGGCCATAAAGGCGGCGGATTCCCCTTGGGCCTGGACGCGCCCCTGGAACTCCATTCGTTTGGCCAAGAAGGTCGGCCTGGGGCTGAAATAGCTGTTGAGGACCTCTATGATGTCCTCAAACTCCAGAGCAGTGCATGGCACCAGGAGACTTTTCGTGAGGCGGACGGTGTCTGTCCCACACGAGCTCAACAGGAGCGATCTTCGTTTGTCTGGGTTGTGTAGGTCGTTGAGTTCCATGTAGCTTATGAGCTGGTCAACCCATGCGTCCCATGTTTCTGGCCGGGAAGGATCGAAACGCTCTAGAATCCTGTGCGTTGCAGCCATGGCTGTACCGGAGGCGTGTGGTGGGTCGGAGACGTCGGTTGCGGTGCGCGGTTTGGAGCTGCTCACAGGGTCAGTGATGCGGTGCTTGGAAGTGGCCTCATTGTCGGCGTCACTCAGGGAAGGCATTTGGATCCCATCTTCGTCGCCACTGTAAAGTACTGGGTTCCATGACTTGGACGACGACATAAGAGAAGACACGTTTATTCATACTTCACACAACAAAGACAAACAGCAATGGCCGGAGGCCAACTATATACAGTAAGGGGGGGGATGCCCCACATTCTTATTGGTGGGTTTGAATCACCCGCCAATGTTCCCATAGGCTTCCTTTTGGCGAGCTCAGGAGCCTATTCCCTATTGTTCTCAGGAATGGAGCTCGGCTACTTTTTGCCTGCTCTTGTTCCTGGTCTTAGGACATAACACCATGAGTAACTGAGTATGCAGCAACCAAGATTCTATGATCTATAGCTTTTAAACCCCTTTTAAATCTCCCAAACAAGGAAGGATTGAGGAGTGGAATTTCTCCCCCTCTTTCCTCTTGTAAGTGGCGGCGACAAGACTGGGAAGGAAAGATCTACATAATTCTTGGGGGCAAAAGGAAACACTGACATCTGAGCATTTTAACATCATGAATAAACTTTCTATTGGGAAATTTAAGTCATGTTCCTGACTTTATTGCTTTGAACTTAAACTAAATTTAATTCTTGTACTGTAAGGGCTTTAAAAAAGAGACTGTGTGTTGTCTGGTCTACACTGAAACCCTTTAGAATTAATATAGAGACTGTGTTTGGGAACAGTGGTGAGGCTTAATGAAAACATAAGAAGATGGATTCCCAAAACACGTGTAACGAGATGGACAATTGAGATGCCTTTGATGGTATGCAAGAGATACAATTTTCCAGGAAGCAAAAAAAGGAACTCATAGAAATAATTCAACGCGTGGTTACAGAAGGAGTCCAAGAAGCCTTCCAAAGACTCTTTGAAAAGGAGCAAAAGGAAACTGGAATTGAACAGGAAGACACACAACAACAACAGACTACACCTGAAGAACAAACTTTCAACCAAGATCCGACTTTTGCACCTAAAGAAAAGATAAGAAGCTTTACAGGACAACTCAATACCATTATTAACAACCTGACACACCCTTTAACTGTTGAGAGGGCAAAGGAGAAGATTCTCCCTTTGGAAGAGAAACCAGAATTATTGGAACCAGTGGCTACTTTAAAAATTAAATACAGATGGAATGAAACAAGAGAATGCTTCTCCTCATATAAAGACAAAAGACACAAAATTATGCTAGTTTTTTAAAAAAGAGTACAAAGAAAGAAAAAGATTAAATATTATAATTAAACTGGCTTTTGACTAACTGATCAATATGAATTATAGCCTAAACCAAATTTATAATTAAATGCTATAAATGAAGAAGGGTAAAGAATAGTACAAAGCAATTATTTGATGTTAGAATTTGTAGATATAAAATATAAGCATGGTATAAAGTGACTTAGCTAAATAATAACTAATGATATTTGGAACAAGATTTTAACAGAAATTGCAATAAGATTTTTGATAGCAATTTGTGTGTAACGGTTAAATGGAATCAAGATTTATTTTACTGGAAATGTATCTAGATTATTTTGATTGACAAATAATATAATGATTTGAGTTGATACCCATTAAGAGCTATTATATTAGATTTGTATGTGGATTGAAATCCTTTAAAAAATTGTTTGAAAAACTATAACCTTTCCTTTTTCATCCTCTCTTTATAGATGTTGATCCTCTTCTCTAAGGATGATGAATATGAACAACTTTGATATATATACTATAAATGTTTAAAGATAGATATATATTAAATAGAAAAACAGGTATGAAACATGATAAACAAGGAAATTATATACTATTTTTTTAGTTAAAGATGATAGGCATGGAGATATGTAACTTGATTTTTAGATTATGCCTAGTAGAAATGATAGGTGCTGAATAGATGAAAGAAACCATATAAATTCTGTATTTTGTTTTATTACGTAGGGACTGCTAAACAGTCAGATTAAGAAGAGGTAAAATTTCAGGTAATCTAGTAATTAAGCTATGTATGAGAAATTTAAGCAGACACTGTGAAAACTCTCCCTTTTATTTTTTTACTTTTCTGAAAACCAATAAAAATGTATTATATAAAAAAGAAACTTCTCCCAATTTTCCCATCCTCTGTTCTGAACCTTTAGATTTTCAGTCTTTATTCCCTATGGCAGTGCAGCTTTCAGTCCAGGATGCAAGCCCCTCGGAGTACCAAGATTTAATGTCACTAACTAGACAAAATAAAATACGGGGCCTTAAAATGTAGCTGGAGGCATGTTTTGATCAGGTCATCTGGAAGATACAAGAATTTTTAAAAGTTTAGATTTAAATAATTCTGCTTGTGCTTTTAGGCTTACTAATGTGATATGTCTCATGCTTTCACACATGCTAAATAATGCAGTTTCAATCCACTTCAGCAACCATTTGCAAGTGGATTTAACCATTTCACACAGTGAAATCCAGTTGCAAAGTTCATTGAAAGTGGATTGAAAGTGCATTATTTAGTGTGTGTGAAATCATGTAGAGTCTTTTTGCTACCAAAAGGTAATTTCTGTATAAATTTGGGTTGAGGAAACAGTACTTCTAAACAGCATGTTCTAGCTTTCAAACAAGTTTCAGCTGTAGCATGTCTCCTTCTACAATTTAATAGTGGTTCCCCATCATGATTATTAGATGTTCATGTAAGCAACTATTGCCTTTCTGAGGGTGATGTAATTTCATTGCATGCACATATATAACCATGCATCTAGTATGTGAAACGTGTGTATGTGTGTGGTGAAAGATAAATCAGTAGTGTTTATGAGAACACAGTATGTGGTGTGGACTGGACCTTTTCCTCATTGTTCTCTACTCTGTTTATACCCAGAACTTCAAACTAATGTTGAAAAATGAAACCAAGACTTGTGTATAATGATATTTGTTGTGGAATACAGATTAACAAAGGAAAAAAGGGAATTATGTATCTAACAAGGTTATGAACAAGACTATGGTTAGATATTTTGAAATGTATTGCTCTTCTTTTTTCTGTTTTCTATAATTTCTATAAAAAACTAATAAGCCTTGCCCATTCGGGCAAGCAGATAAAGAAAAAAGAAAAATGAAACCAAGTGATCCACCCTGCTGATGTCCAAATTAGATATTAATAGGGTTGCCATTGCCAAATCCAGGTTGAGAAATTTCTGAAGATGTGGGGGGTAGACCTTGGAGAGGATAGAGGAGAGAGACTTCAGCAGGCCATAATGTCATACTAAACTCTGTGTTATGGATTATCAGGAAAGGGACTGAACATAAAAAGGTCAGTATTATAATTCCCCTGTATAAATCAATGATATGGCCTCATCTGGAATACTGTATACAGTTCCAGTCACCATATCTCAAGAAGGACATTGCAGGACTGGAGAAAGTGCAGAAGAGGGCAACCAAGATGATAAGGGAGCTGGAGAACTTTCCTGATGAGAAATAAATGGCTGAAGAGTCTGGAACTTTTCAGTTTAGAAAAGGGTCAACTGAGGGGGGACATGATAGAGGTTTATAACGTTATGTATGGGGTGGAGAGAACTGACAAAGAGAATTTTTTCTCCCATTCCCAAAACACCAGAACTCAAGAGCATCCAATGAAGCCTACAGGCAGTCAATTCAGGATGGACAAAAGGGAGTACTTCTTTACACAGTGAGTGATTAAAATGTGGAATTTGCTGCCAGAGGATGTAGTGATGGCCACAGGAGAGGATGATTTTAAAAGGGGATTAGGAACATTCATATAGGATAGGTCTATCAGTGGCAACTAGCTGTGATGACTGAAGGGAAACCTCCACATTCAGAGGCACTAAACCTCTGAATACCAGCACCAGGAGGCAACATCAGGAGAAGGCCTTGGCATCTATGCCCTGTTGTTGGAATGCCAGAGTAATTGGTTGGCCACTGTGTGAGACAGGATGCTGGACAAGATGGATCATTGGTCTAATCCAGCATAGCTCTTTTTATGTTCTTAAGGCTGGTGTAAAAGCAAGTTTGTGTCTCTCTGACCTTCGGAGTCATGGATTATAGAGCCAACAGGAAGCTTGTTTTTCTAGTGAATTGTCTTTCATGGTTACTGCATGATACATTTATTATGTCGGTATTCTGTGGATTTAAATAAGATATATAATCTGATACCGTTCTGAAAGTTGTAAGGAGTGAAAAGTACTGAGACTGATGAGTGATTTCAGCTCTCACATACTTTATTAGTTACAGAACAAGACAACCTAAGCCGGCTCGCAGGCCGGCTTTTATTCCCAAGTGAACCCACCCCCCAAAACACACAACACCCGTGATTCGCTATTTACAATGATTCAATTATCCCTGGCTCCCCGACTGGAAGGGAGCTAGGAGCCTGCAGTCTATTGTCTTTTGGGGTGAAGCTCAGGCCCTTTGCCTGGCCACATGGCGGACCGATTTAGACCAGTCCGCGCACATGGCTGTTCCATGTTGCCACATGGATACACTACAAGGAGGGTCCCTAATTACTTCTCTGGTGCTCTGGGCAGGCAGGGGCCATTTAAATTGGACCAGGGACCAAGGTCAGGGACCATACCTGATATCTGCAAGAACCTCTTGTTAGTAAATTGGTCCAGACCTGGCAAAAAATAAAAATTCTGGGGGCAACCAGCCTCTCCGCCTGTATATTAATATCCTTGAGTCTCCTAACTGTACTATGTTCTGAGAGACGACCTTCATGATAATGTTTCTGCCTCTGTTTTTCTTATTTTATTACAACAGTCTCCTAATGGCCTGCTTTGAACAAAGGATACAATTCCAGATAAGGTTGCCGTCTCTGGGTTGGGAAATTCCTGGAGAATTATGGATGAAACTTGGGAGGAGCAGGGGTTTGGAGAGGGGAGGAACCTCATTGGGGTGTAATGCCATAGAGTCCACCCTCCAAAGCAGCCATTTTCTCCAGGGGAACTGATGTGTTGTGTAGAGATCAGTTGTAATTCTGGGAGATCCCTAGTTGTCAACTTCCAGGTGGGGCCCTGGAGTTCTCCCAGAGTTTTAACTGATCTCCAGGCAACATAGATGAGTTTCTCTGGTGAGGGCAAATCCTATGGTATACCTAGGTGATACCCTTCCCCCAATTACCCCTTCAAAAGGCACTGCTCCAAATCTCCAGGAATTTCCTAGGCTGGAGTTGGCAAGCATAATTTCAGATCTGTTCCAGTGTTACTGCAGGACATTTCTTATTTTGTTCTCATGTGCAGTGGCAGCAAAACGGTATTCTGATTGGGTAATTCCCTACCCCTTTTCAAAATCTGTTTTCACACCACGAAATTCCTTGCTGTTGTTCTTGTAAGGAACTCTCATCCTAATCCTCCTCCCCAATGTAGCTGTTATGTATTGGGATTGAATCATTCCTGATTGAATCACCCCAGAGACTGGCTGAGCTTGGAGTACAAGAACAATAGCTCCGCGGCTGCGGAGTCCCCAGGAAAGCTGGGAAGGGGGTGGGGGGTCTAGTGGCAGTGGCGGCGGCGGGCGCCCGGTTAGAGTGGCGGGGGGCGCTTTTCGGGGGGGAGTGGGGCGTCATTTGGCGCCCCTGAGGCCGGCCCGCCCTAGGCGAGTGCCTAGTTCGCCCAATGGGCGATCCGGCCGTGCTTCTTATATTGTATAGTTACTGTTACATGATCCCTTAGGCAAAAAGCCTTTGCTTTAGTTTAACTTTTTACTTGTTATGTTGTTTGCTGGCTTTGGCTTGTTATGGCTTAGCAGGGCCCAACCAGGCCTAGGCTCTGTTACAGTAAAGTTCTGAATTGTTTTTGGTACCAGGTGCTATGGAATTATTACACATGGAACCACAGAATTCTGTGCTCAGGAGCAGGTGAACCAACAGGGAGAACTCCACTGCCATGGAAACCCTGGTGGCAGTTGTTGAGGAGCTCTTTGTTTTGCCCTTGTTTATTATTTGAATTGGGAGCCAGCTGGTGTTTGTGGTTTCCCACCTTCTGGGTTAGGGGTAAAGGAATGTGAAGGAGAACACCAACGCAGGAGGTAGTTACATCTAGATTAAGATAACATTGGCTAATTGCATTAGGATTACCTATAGTTTTGACTGTACCCTTGGGTTTAAACCTCTAAACCAACACACCTAGGTCTCTAACTATCTTAAGACATATGTAATACCTTTTGCACTGGCCTTTTATCCACCACATATTGTTGAGTTTCTCTCAGTAAAATCCTGCCTGCCCAAGTCTGCTTGATGGGGGAAGTACCCAAAAATGTGAGGTTTTTAAAATGCTTTGAAATATTTATATTCCAGTTTTATCCCCACTGGGGACCGAAAGAGGATTACAATATAATTGTCCGCTCCCCTGTAAAGTAGATTGAACCTGGGATTTGAACCTAAATTTCCCAGATCCTAATCTAACTACTATACCGGCACTGGTTGTCTCAACTGTGGCTGCTCCAGCTATAGACTATTTGGTGTGACAGCCATGAGAAGTTGGACCCAGGTTGCTAATTGGGAAGTAGGAATTCCAAGGGGCCTTCCTCTTGTCAGACCAAAGCATTGCTGGTGTCAGAAGTATGCTGTCAACCCTCGAGATGGGGAGCAGCAAGGGGAGGTTGAAAAAGGCTGGCCTCTTCCCCAGTGTAATGTATCCAGCTCGGCCAGGCTCGACCACGTGCTCCAGCCGGCGCAGATTGGTGGAGCACGGGCAAGCCAAGGCTGAGCTTTGTTCCAGGAGAACAATAGAACAGGGGCTCCTCAAGCCCCACCAATCGGGCCTCGAATATCTTAGGAGTTAAGTGGATTAAGTTTGAATGATCCTATCACGGGCGTGGTAGGAGTTGGGGTGTGGGTTTTGCAGGGGAATATAAGCCGGCCTGCGAGCCGGCTAGTTTGTCTTGTTCTGCAACTAATAAAGTATGTGAGAGCTGAAATCACTCATCGGTCTCAGTACTTTTCACTGGCGACGAAGGTGGGATCTCAACTCCCTTCATGAACAACGACCACGAAACGAGCATCACTGCCCGCTCCAATGCCAAAAGCACTGAACGCCGCCGCCGAGCTTCGTGTCCGCTTCTCCGGTTCCTGGACGCAGCACCACTCCCAAGCACTGCTGACCCCGAGAGCAGCCTCGCTTCCAACGCTGCCAACACTACGCCTGAACTGCAACCTCCACGGATAAACGCAATGGCTGCCAGCAACGAGAGCTTCCCTGCCTTCGACATCTCTCACCCCACACACTGGGAGACCTGGATTGAGACGCTGGAGCGCCACTTTGAGATCCACGGCATCACGGATGCGGGCACAAAGAAGGCGTATCTGCTACGCTACTGCCACATCGAGGCACATCTCCTCCTAAAGGACCTGGTGGCCCCTCTACAGCCGAAAGATGCGGCCGCCACCTATGAGATGCTGGTCAAGGCGTTTACCGATCACTTAGCCCCGAAGCCCACCAAGTTTGCGGAACGAATGGAATTCTTTGCAAGAACTCAGGGCCACGACGAGACATCTCCGGAATTCCTGGCTGGCCTACGCCACGCAGCAACAAGATGTGCCTTCCGCAACCTCACGGATGCCCTTCTAAATCAGTTCCTGGTGGGGCTGAAGGAGCCAAAGCTGCACCGTAGGCTCATCAGCTGGGACGACCTCACTCTGGAGGCTGCCATCAAGGAAGCGCGCCTATGAGAAGTCCCACTTGGACCGCCTGCCAAAGCCGGTCCACTGCCTCCAGGGCTCCAGACCATCCGACGACTCGAACGATGAGGAGGTCCTGCAGGTAAAACCGCTGATCGCAACAGCGCACCCCACGCATCAAGGGGTCCCCTGCGGCACCGACTCAGCCCAACGCCTCTGCCTGTGCCAGCTGTGGTGACGCTCACGAGCGCCGGACCTGCCGTTTCTGGGATGCCGTCTGCAGGACCTGCAACAAGGCCGGACACCTTGCCCGGGTCTGCCGCTCCAAGGGCAAGCACCTGGGGTTCACTGCCCAGCTGGATGCCGCAAGTCAGCACACCGTGACGACCCAACGCCGGCAGATGGTATGTAACTTGCCCCCAGACGGCCTGGACAAGGTGCACGTAACTGTCCAAATTGAGGGGTCCCCCTGCCAAATGGAAATAGACTCGGGGTCCTCCTTCTCAATAATTTCCGCGGAAACCCTCAAAACGCTATGCCCTAAGGGGGGACCCCGTCTGCACAAGCCACAGGGGTTGAAACTAACAGACTTTAACAAAAACCCGGTGGCGGTCCGCGGCTGGGGCAAGTTTCAGGTCCAATTTAAAGGGTTCTCAGGCTTGCTGGACCTGCTGGTAGTGGAAGGGCGCCTCTCGAGTCTCTTGGGGTTGTCATGGTTTAAGCCTTTGGGACTCCAAATAGCGGGAGTAAACTGCCTCGGGACCGCGGACTGGGAGGCAGTTTGCCGCGATTTCCCCAAGGTGTTTGATCGGACCCTGGGGAGGTACAATGGGACCCCGATATCGCTCGATCTGGACCCCAACGCCCGGCCCATCCACATCAAGGCACGGCCCCCGCCCATAGCAATGCGGGGAAAAATAGAGGCCGAGCTCGACCACCTGGTCGCCCAAGGAGTGCTGGAACCAGTTGCATCAGCGCACTGGGAGACCCCCATTGTGACGCCAATTAAACCTAATGGGACCATACGCATTTGTGCAGACTACAAATGCACCATAAATAAGGCCCTGCAGGACCACGCCTACCCGGTCCCTGTAGTGAGCCACGTCCTGGCCTCCCTTACGGGGGCCAAGGTTTTTGGTAAACTGGACTTGGCACAGGCTTACCAACAGCTGCCAGTGGATGCGGCCGCTGCGGAAGCACAGACCATCACCACCCACAAGGGGACCTTCCGGGTCAATAGGTTAGAGTTTGAGGTTTTGGTGGGACCAGGGATTTTCCAGCCTTTCATGGATTCCCTTCTTAAAGGAATTCCAGGGGTCCAGCCCTTTCTAGATGACATAATCATTGCGGCGCCGGACTCCGCCACCTTTGCCGACTGGCTGTGTCAGGTCCTGCAGAGGTTCAACGACGCCGGCCTCAAGGTGAAGAAAGAGAAATGCCTCCTGGGGGTGCCTCGCATTGAGTTTCTTGGGTTTGCAGTCGATGCACAAGGCATCCACCCCACGGATGAAAAAATAAAGGCCATCACACAAGCCCCAGTCCGCACATCCAAAACAGAACTACAGGCTTTCCTAGGCCTTTTAAATTTTTATCACACTTTTCTGCCCCTGAAAGCCACGGCGGAACCCATCCACCACCTGCTAGACAAAGAGGCACCATGGGCCTGGAAGCCGGAGCATGTGGCGGCATTCCAGGCGGTGAAAGGCTTGCTGGTCTCCAACACTGTACTGCACCACTTCTGCGAGGCTTGGCCGGTTATTCTCGCTTGCGACGCTTCGCCCTACGGGGTGGGGGTGGTGTTGGGGCATAGGCTGCTGGATGGCCGGGAAGTCCCGGTCGCCTATTACTCACGGACCCTGTCTTCTGCGGAGCATAACTACACTCAGATTGACAAGGAGGCGCTAGCGATAGTGGCGGGGTTAAAAAATTCCACCACTATCTCTATGGCTGCCCGTTCGAGATCCTAACAGACCACAAGCCTCTCCTGGGCTTCCTCGTGCCCGATCGGCGAACGCCACAGATGGTCTCGCCTAGGGTTCTCCGCTGGTCCATATACCTGGCGGGGTACTCGTATGTCCTCACCCACCGCCCGGGGATGCTCTCAGCCACCTGCCGCTGCCCGTCACGGACCCAGCCCCAGCCCCCGCCCACGAAGTCGCCCTCCTGGAATCGCTGCCCAGTCGCCCAGTCCACGTCAAGGAGGTGGCCCGTCTCACAGGCCGCGACAAGGTTCTCTGTCGGGTCTTGGACTGGGTGGGGAGGGGATGGCTGACAGCTAAACAAAACCCAGAATTTGCACCCTTCGTCATAAGGCGCAATGAGCTGTCGACCTATAAGGGGTGCCTAATGTGGGGAGGTAGAGTAGTCATTCCAAAACCACTACAGCCGCGAGTGCTGAAAGACCTACATGAGCATCACCCTGGGGTGGTCAAAATGAAGGCCCTGGCGTGGGGGTATGTCTAGTGGCCGGGGCTAGACCGGGACATTGAGGACTTAGTAAAAAGGTGTCAACCCTGCCAGGCCTCCCGACCCGCACCTCCGATGGCCCCAGAAAGGGCCTGGGAATCCTCTCACCGCCCCTGGTCGCGCCTGCACCTCGACGTTGCGGGCCCGTTCCAGGGGCAGCTGTTTTTTATACTTGTAGATGCCTACAGTAAGTGGCTTGAGGTTGAGCTGGTGCCGTCCACCTCCTCCCGAGCGGCCATCAGAGCAATGTGGCAGATTTTCAGCTCGCACGGACTCCCCGACACTCTGGTCACCGACAATGGAACGGCCTTCACGTCCGGGGAGTTCCAGGAGTTCACCCGTCAGCATGGAATTCGCCACGTCAGGTCGGTCCCATTCCATCCCGCCACCAATGGCCAAGCCGAGTGCATGGTGAGAACGGCAAAGAAGGCGCTCCGCCGGACTGAAGGTACAGACTGGGACTTTAGGCTGGTGTCCTTCTTGTTCAGCCAGAGGACTACGCCCCATGCGACTACCGGCCGGAGCCCGGTGAAACTACTGATGGGCCGACGTCTCACCACCAGGCTAGACCGCTTACACCCCAATCGAGCGCCAGAGCAGGAACCCTCCACAGAAACCCCAGCGGCTGCACGGGGTTTTTTCCCAGAGGACCCGGTGTACGCGCGGAACTACGCGAAAGGGCCCCCTTGGATTCCAGCCAGAGTAGTACGGGTCCGAGGCCCCCGATCATATGAAGTCTCCGGAGAGGACGGCCAGATACTGCATCGACACATCGATCAGCTACGCCGCTGGGTGCTACCCCTAGAGCTGGATGAGGGGGAGGAGTGGAATGAGCCAGCTCAACCAGACGCGGCAACGGATGCACCAGAGGAAATCCCCGGGGAATTTGACCCTGGACAACCATCGACCGCAAATGACGCACCGGGCGAGACGGTGAGCCCAGCCCTGCAGACTCCAGAACGGCTGCCAGACCCCAAGCCAGCTCAGGAGGCCACCAGTTCCCCCCATGCCAGAACTCTGCCGTTCCACGCAAGAGCGGCGGCCTCCCAGCTACTTGAAGGACTATGTGTGCGGGTGTTTATCGGACCAAGGGGGAGGGGTGTAATGTATCCAGCTCAGCCAGGCTCGACCACGTGCTCCAGCCGGCGCAGATCGGTGGAGCACGGGGCAAGCCAAGGCTGAGCTTCGTTCCAGGAGAACAATAGAACAGGGGCTCCTCAAGCCCCACCAATCAGGCCTCGAATATCTTAGGAGTTAAGTGGATTAAGTTTGAACGATCCTATCACGGGCATGGTAGGAGCTGGGATGTGGGTTTTGCAGGGGAATATAAGCCGGCCTGCAAGCCAGCTAGTTTGTCTTGTTCTGCAACTAATAAAGTATGTGAGAGCTGAAATCACTCATCGGTCTCAGTACTTTTCACCCTCTGTCCTTCCCAAAGATGGAGCCATGCACCAGCCTGGCACTTCAGCATCAAGAGTAAGACTTGTATCTATGGGTTGTGATGTGTTTTGTTTCTGTCTCCTCCTTCCCCCATAGTGTCTGGGTGGGGAAAAAAATCTTCAATTTGAGAATAATGCGGATGCTGTTTAAAATTTGGGATATTTACATATCTGTGTTTCCATGTTTACAGTTCTAACCCCAGTTTGCCATCCTGTAAAATAAGACAGACTTGCCCTTTCTTTTCATTCTAGTTCATTGTTAGATGCTTTTTTGAATATTGTTCTAAAGTATTAACATCAAGAGTGTCTAGAGGTCACACACAAGTTTCTTAAAGGCTACAACAATAACAGAAATGACTTCTACACTTGGCTCCTCTCCTGTCTTGCTTTCATAGCTCCTTCAGTTTGTGCTCCCCTTTTGAGCCTCTGCAGGTCAGGAATTATATTACAAGAACTGAATGTGCCTCTGGCTCCCTTCCGTCTGTCTCTAGGAGAATCCATTTCGTAGTTTATTGTGAGTGGTTAGGACTGGTGAAATAATAGATTTCCTTGACTCAGACTGGAGTGGAGTCCACTTTCTTGTCTTTGAATATATGCAGGCCTAAAGTTCTGGAACTCACTGTAAAATCATAGCCGGATGCAAATTGTCAATTTATTATTATTTTTTTAG
The DNA here is from genome assembly GCA_029375565.1 of Gekko gecko. Taxonomy (NCBI): domain Eukaryota; kingdom Metazoa; phylum Chordata; class Lepidosauria; order Squamata; family Gekkonidae; genus Gekko; species Gekko gecko. Next base: position 205,862,294 of record JAPDNY010000005.1, on the reverse strand, counting down.
TAAGCCTTCACTTGGTAGTTTTCCCTAAAGCCTGCCACTCACTTTAGCCAAACAGCACACGAGTCAGTTTTAGGAAAAATCCATGCCACTTTTTGAAGGTTGCAAGCCTTGCACTCAGCAAATGGATAGTTACCTTTCGCCTTATGCTCAGAACTCCGCATCAGTTTTCACTGTAACGATTTCTCACTCTACAATTGTGTCAGTTGGGGGGGGGGGAAGGAAGGTGACGGATCTTGGCCCTTCTTACAAAAAAATATTCGGCAACAAGCATTGACTGATTTGCTTTTGTCCTCCAGAGTTGCTCAAAAACATTTCATGTTCTTTGGGGATCATTTTGACCTCCACAAACCTTATAAAAGGAAGACCATACACAGACCAATTTTACACCAGCCCCTGAAGAAACTAATAGGTGGAGACACAAATATTTATATATGATCTTTGGTTAGTAATATAAGAGGAATGTTCAAACAGAATAATCAAATGTTCAGGATATGGCAAGATCTTCCATATTTTATAATTTCTTTTAAACCCCCTAAATGTTTGGCTATTCTGAAAGTGCCCCCAACCCGCCTTGGCCCTGAAATCCATGCCACATTTTGTAGTGCGCTCTATTAATTATAAATAATAGATAGCTCTCCTGTTCTTGGTCCTGTGGTATCTCCGGATGCCTGTGCGACTGAGTCAAAGACGAGAACGCTCGCTCGTCTTCAGAATGTGCATTTGTCTTCCCGCCTCCCCGCGCTATGTTATTGCTTTCAACCTTGGGAGCAATTTCTTGCTGAAATATTCTCCTCTTTCTGAAGAGAAAGAAAGAAAGAAAGAAAGAAAGAAAGAAAGAAAGAAAGAAAGAAAGAAAGAAAGAAAGAAAGAAAGAAAGAAAGAAAGAAAGAAAGAAAGAAAGAAAGAAAGAAAGAGAGCTCCATGCCGCGTTTGCCAACCGCTTAGGGGCAAGGGATAGTGATAAGGGATGTGTATGCGCAATGCATGTAGGGGAGAGAGTGTGTGTGTCCCGATCCCGTTTCCATGTCAACGATTCAGTCCACGTTTGCCATCGCGCGCTTGGCAAAACCAGTTTGAGGATCGAAAGCCTATTCCGCCCTCCCCCTAATCTAGACCAGGTTTTCCGAAGCTGCCTTGGGCTGCTGGCAGGACCACTTTTCCAGGCAACTGTGCTCCGATGGCAGCCAGCCTAGCGGCCGTGGCTTGTATTGTCATCGGGGAAACTTGAAGTTGCTCGAACCAAGGGGAAGCAAAGCGAGTCGGAGCTGGCACGGCTGGGGGGGAGGGGGGGGCATGTGTTCGAGGACCAGAAATCAGGAGGGAGAGAACCGATTGCGTTAGCTAGGAGCCGAGCTGCCCATGTGCAGAAACGCCACAAAGATCTTCTATGAGCTTCGTGTGGCTTTCTACACCCACCCTTAAGCTCCTCTTTATTATATTTTAAAATATTCTGTTTTTCTATCCCTGAAGGATGGATCACATGCCTACAAACTTCCTTTCTGTGCTGTGCTAGTTTAAGAAGTTGGAGCACATTTCCTATGAGGAAAAGCTAAAGAGTCTGGGCCTTTTCACTTTAGAGAAAAGGCAACTAAGGAGAGACATGAGCAGGGTGACCAACCTCCAGACAGGACCTGGCGTTCTTATGGAAATACAACCAATCTTCAGACTAAGGAAATTAGTCCTTTTCAAGGAAATGACAGCTTTGGGGGTGGTACTCTATGGTATCCGGTCTCTGCTGAGTGCCCTCCCCATGTCTCCAGGAATTTCTCAAGCCAGGGCTGGCAACTGTAGACAGGATCTTTTCTCCCTTTCTCATAATACTTGGGGGCACATGGTGAAGATGATGGGCAATAGATTCAGCAGTTGTGGAATTCACTGCCAGTGGAGTTAGACCACAAGCATGGATGGCTTTAAAAGGGGGGGGGGTTGCCCCAGCACCCCTGTACTTATCAGAGGTAAAGGGGAGAGAGCCAGCTGGAGCAGCCTGCCTGACAATGGCCGGCATACAGCAGAATTCAGCTCCACCCCTACCGGTCAACATGGCAAGGCAATCTGCTCTCTAGGAGGTAGGGCCATTGAAACCAGGCCTGCTCAAGAGGTCTGTGTCTGCAGTACACCTGACCCAGCAAGACCAGGCAAGGGGGGAACAGCTGCTGCATGGGGCATCCTTGAATCTTAATGTGCCAGTGTCAGTTGGCTGGGGGGAGGCGGACTGCCATTTAAAGGGGGTGGAGGGTGAGGCTGGAGGCCATCCTGGCCCAGTGTTACCTGATTGGCAATAGCTCCTGCCAATCAACCCAGGAAGGTGGGGCAACCCTCAGCATGGCAGGAGGAGGAAGGAGTGGGCATACCCCAGGGAGTCTTTTATCTATTTATTTCCTTCCATTTATATCCCACTCTCTCTGCAAAGTGGGCTCAGGGTGGGTTCCAACCTATAATAATCTGCTGAGTGCAGATCTACGTAATAAAAACAGAATAACAAAATAGATACAACAAATACAATAAAATAAGTACAACACTAAATACTTTAAAATAGATTATACCTCAACAGACACATAAGAGCGACTCATTGGAGGGAGGCTAGATTGAATTGGATCCCCACTGCCTCAAGCTGAAGTCCTGGCAAGAGCTCCATCTTGCAGGCCCTGCGGAACTGTAAAAGCTCTCACAGGGCCCTAATTTCTGGCAGGAGCTCATTCTACCAGGCAGGAGCCAGGGCCAAAAAAGCCCTGGCCCTAATTGAGGCAAGTCAGGTATCCCTAGGGCCAGGGACTGTCAGCAGATGCTGATTTGTATAACACAGTGCCCGCTGGGGCTCATATGGGGAGAGGCGGTCTCAAAGATATGCAGGCCCCTGGCCTCATAAGGGTCAGGGACTCAAGCCTGGCAAGAAATGCTAGTCCTCTTGTCAGCTAACTAGCTACAGGGGAGGGCAATAGTAAAAGAGGAGGAAGATCTAGGGAGCTGTTCATACCTTCCCCTCTCGAGTACAAGGACTGTATGAGGACGCTGGATGGGGTGTTGGCCTGACCCTGACAGATTCATCAAGGTTCATGGTCCATCAATGGCTACTAGCTAGAATGCTTAAAGGGAGTGTCCACAGTCATCCTCTGAACACCAGTACTTGGAGGTGTCATTGTTAAAGCCTATGTTGCCCTGTTGTTGGTTTGTGAAAGGCATTCCAAAGTGTTGGGTCAGGAACCTAGATTGCACTGAGCACATTGCACACAATGGTGGTCCACATTCAATAAGCCAGGTGTGTTCTCTTGCTTCAAGAAGCCAAACCTTTTATGTTGTGGCACCATATGTCATTTCATCCTTATGAAAATCTACTGTTGTTATCCCTTTTATGACTGAGGAAGCAGACTGATTCTTTTTTGGGGTGTGTGTGTTTTTCACCTAGCATTTAAGTAGGTTGGTTTGGGGCTGTATTTGTATCTTGAGTTCTATATATGATTCCAAGTTTTCTAGTTGTATTTATTATACATTTTAGTAAGTATTTTTTGATTGACTTAAACATACACTGTGATGGAGAGGTCAGGTATAATTCATAATGAATATAATTGTATCTGGATGTTTGATATGTTGATAGTCATGTGTAAATTTTCTTAATCAATTTTCTAGGGTTGTTAATTGGCAGGAATTGTTGGAACTGGGACAGGTGGTTGGGAGAGTAGAATTGAGGAGAGTATTACATGTGAGGTTGTCCTCGCAGTGCTTATTAGGATTGAGATCGTCTAGTGCGCCTACCTCCAGATGTCTAGTTGGCCCGTATTCAGGCCAATAGGATCTGATGGGGGAGGCTATGTGGCTTTATGATCTATGTTGTTTTAACTTGTTTTTAAATTGTATTATATACTGTATTGAGACTGATGGAACCTGCCCTGAGCCTGCTTGTGGGGAGGGCGGGATATAAGAACAATAAAATAAAAATAAATACAATTAAAAAATAAATCCTAAGAAACTCAGATTGAGTTGTAAATGCTACCCGAAGTATGTTTGTGCAAATATACACATATACAGCCCCCCTTTCAGACATACACAAATGATTGCTGACAATCCCATTTAGATGACTATTGTCATTCACTGCTTACTGTTCACATTTACAATTCTGAATCCGTAAAAAATTGGGATTGGCAACATTTACATGCTGAGAATTGATATGCTATACCAGCAGTAAAGTAATTGGGCTGCTAAAGCTGAAAGTCTCCAGTTGGGGTCTTGAATCTGCCATGAAATTGCTAGGTGGCCTTTGGCAAACCAGTCTCTCTTTAAGGCTCAGTCCTTCTTATCTGCAATTTGGGGATAATAATGGAGATATCTGAAAACATTGTTGTAAGGTTTGCAAGAATCTGATATATTCAGATGGGTAGCTGTGTTGGTCTGAAGCAGCAGAACAAAATTTGAGTCCAGTGGCACCTTTAAGACCAACAAAGTTTTATTCTGGGTATAAGCTTTTATGTGTATGCACACTTCTTCAGATAAAAAGATGATATGTAGGGGTAAGACAGGGAAGGTAAAACGCCTCAGGAGTGAACACATGAAGCTACCTTATACTGAATGATACCCATGGTCCATCAAGGTCAATACTGTCTACTGTGATTGGCAGTGGCTCTTCAGGGTTTCAGGCAGAGGACTTTCACATCATCTACTGCCTGGCCCTTTTAACTGGAGATGCTGGGGATTGAATTTAGGGCTTTCTGTGTGCAAAGCAGATGCTGTGCCACTGACCACACACCCACCTGACCTGACCAGCTCCTGCAGCAGCAACAATGGTCTCACCCGTTGCCTGTTCTTGCAAAATGGCTGGTGTCAAATGAACTGACAACAGTCAGCGGTACTGCTGAAGGGTCCAAGCCAATTGGCCCCTGCAGCACTGGCACAGCTAGTGGTGCTTGACTCCACTTGCTCCTGGCCTCTGGTGGCCTTCCAGAGCACTGACTCACCAGGAAATTTCCCAGTAAGAGAAATGCCCCAATAAATGTATGAATGCTAAGTGTTATTTAAAAATTAGTAGTCCATAGTGTTTCCTGAATGCGGAAAGAGGAGCTGCTGCTGCTGCTGCTGCTGCTGCTGTCAGGTTGCAGCTGACTCATGGTAACTCTTTCCATGGGGCATTCCAGGCAAAAGATCAGCAGAGGAGGCTTGCCATTGCCTTCCACTGCATAGCAACCTGAGTCTTCCTTGGAAGTCTCCCATTCAAATACTCTGTGGCCAACCCTGATTTAGCTCCCAAACCCTGACAAGCTTAGGCCAAACTGGGCTAATAAGGCAAGAATTTAAATCAGTGTAAAATTTAACTGCAGATGGTGACTGCAGCCATGAAATTAAAAGATGCCTGCTCCTTGGGAAGAAAGCTATGTCAAACCTAGACAGCATAATAAAAAGTAGAGACATCACCCTGCCAACAAAAGTCCGTATGGTCAAAGTGAAAGTATTCCCAGTAGTAATGTATGGCTGCGAGAGTTGGACCATAAGAAAGGCCGAGCGCCAAAGAATACATGTTTTTGAGTTATGGTGCTGGAGAAGACTCTTGAGAGTCCCTTGGACTGCAAGGAGATCAAATCAGTCAATCCTAAAGGAAATCAACCCTGACTATTCCCTGGAAGGCCAGATACTGAAGCTGAATATTTTGGCCATGAAATGAGAAGGGAGCACTCACTGGAGAAGACCCTGATGCTGGGAATGATTCAAGGTAAAAGAAGAAGGGGACAGCAAAGGATGAGATGGTTAGACAGTGTTATTGATACAACAAATATGAAATTGAGCAAACTTCTGGAAGATGGTAAAAGACAGGAGGGCCTGGCATGATGTGGTCCATGGGGTTGCAAAGAGTCAGACTTAACTGTGCGACTGAACAACAACAACAACAAAATTTAACTATATAATAGTATATACTGGGTTTGATCCGACCAGCTGCTTTGCTGGTGATAAAGAGAAGCAGGGATCCCCTTTAACCACCAAAAGGCTATGTTTGGAATCATGGTATCTGCATGAACAAAAGCCACTTGGAACAGGAGCTGTAATAAAGCCTGGAATTGGTGAAGATTAAGCAAAATCTGGCTGAATCCAGTCCACTGAATGCCAAAATAGAACTTTTGTATCCTGGAGGGTTTAAAAGTGTGGGTGACATTTTTGGTCTGAAAGCTACAAAATACACAATATCTACCTATGCAAATGTGGTACGCTGACAAACATAAGAGGGGGTTGTACTTGCCTGCATGCACTGAAAGCATGCTGAGCCCCAGAACCATTGCCCATGCATCAGGGGTCTTGCTTAACCTCTGTACTTTTGGTGAAGAATCAACCTTGTGCACCAAGCAAAGTGGTCTGGTGTACATGTACTGTTGTTTGGCAGGAACACTATGGGTTGCCTGTCTCTATAATGTGGCCTCACTATGAAATTCTCTGTTTTCTGGATGTTGGTTATTTTGAAGTTTAATTTTGTTTAAAATAGTAGAAGAACCCTTGAAGACTGAAGGTTATGTTTTTGTCTTCCTTAACCTAATTTGGATTTTGCAGCCCACCGAAGGACCAAGTGATGCAGGCTAAGGAAATACTGGACTTTGTTTGATGAGGATTCTGTCTTATTGACTAAGGGGAAATTGCTTCCAAGTTCATTTTTGAACCACACAATGTATGCTTCCTTAAGGATTGCTTTCTGATTTTGATTGTACTTTATTGATTATAAGTTGTTTCCCAGAGCTGAAGAGGCTAGTAAGGGTGGGGGTAATATATTTTCAAATAATTAATTTTACAATTTGTTACAAAGTCTTACATTTCTTGTTAAAATCAAAAGATCTCTGGCATTAGCAAAGGTTCAGCATGTGATGTTCTCCTGTGTATTTTGGAGGCTGGGAGCTCTTGCTTTTCATTCAGGTTCTTGTACATTGTTGTTAGCTACTTCTTGCTCAAAAATGCTTACAAGCTGCATCAAATTATCGGTTTAGGCATAAGGACTGAAGTCAGAAAGTAATGCTGTATACTGTGTTTACATCTGGTCTTTCTGTGAGTTAGGCTGACTTAAGTACTGATACAGGAGACCTGAAGACCTGGGGCAGATATATGCGTGCATGGATCCTGCCAGAGAAAATGGAAGTGCAGATATACATTTTTAGTTAGCTAAACAGCTAGTTCATGGGTAGGCAGCCCACAGCATTCATGCTGAACAGTGGTATGTCCGATCATTTTGTTTGGCATGCACAGTGGGTTCTCTGACCAATGTATTTACTTCATTTAATTATAAAATTTATTTATGCCCCAGCTTTCTCGCCCATTGGGAACCCAGAGCAATTTACATTGTTATTTGTTTTACCCAGGGCTTTTTTTCTGAGAGAATGCACCTGAACAGAGTTCTGGAACCTCTTTGACAAAATTCTTTTACAAATGTTTAAAAGTTAATGAGTTTTCAGTATACAGATCGAAAACATCATTTCCCTCTTGAGAGTTCTGGCACCTCTTAAAAAAAAAAAAAAAGCCCTGGTTTATCCACACAACCACCCTGTGAAGTAGAGCTACTGGGGGAAAAGATCTATCTACTGAAATGCCAAACATTCTCTAGATTATTTTGATGTGGAGGATGTTATTTGTTCACGGTAAGGTTATGCTGACGTTGTGTTCTACTGGTAAGGGCTTTCCCACATTGATAATTTTATTGTATGACAATTATGGAGTTGTTGGTAGTTGTGGGTACCCAAGTACCCCTTTCTGTATGGATGGCAGGAAATTGCATCACTTCAGCACTCCCTGCTGTCCTTTGTTGCTGGGGAAATGCAATCCATCTTTACATGCTAGCAACTCTATTGCAATACTAGTGGAATGTGGTTGTGCAAGTATGGAGAGAATGTCCTGGGTAGTCCTGTGACTTCAGTGATGACAAGCAACACAACTCCTCCTCCTCCATGCTGGTGACATATTGTGACCTTTTAATTTTGTTGTAATGCACACTTTCTAAAGAGGGTGAATACTCCCCTATCACTTAAACTTGGGGGGGGGGGTTTCCTCATGAAACCATTTAAAAACAAGCAAAACCAGCACAAGACACTATCCCTACTTTCCTTTCCTTTCTCATTCTGCTCCTCTAACTAAAGGTCTTGAGCAAAGGCTATCACTTATTGAGTTGAACTCCTACCTCCCTATTTTTTTCTTCTTTTGTTCCTTTGGTTGATTTCATTCTCGGGGTTGTACATTGCCTTTCATTAGTATGGAAAGAACAAAATTCTTTTGATGAGAGTGGAGGTCTTGGTTGAGCATAAATTAAACTGAGCCATCAGTGGGATGGGACCCCTTGCAAAAGAAAATTGAGATATGGTTAGTTGTCCATTTAGGTAAATATTAAGGCTTTGTGAAGAATAAAAGGTCCAGTTCTGCACTCCTGAAATCAAGCAATGGAGAATGTCACTGGTGGTGGACTCTTAAACCTGGCACTAGATCCTAAAAGGGGGGGGCTTTAAAAGGGAAGGTGATCATGGACCTCAGAACACATGTATGTGAGAGGGCTCCTAATGCACCTGGTATGCGGTTGATCAATTTCACCATTAAAACGTTGTTAAATGCTCATCTAAGCACTGCATCTGGGCCACTGCAGGGGATTCTTGTGCCCATCTGTAATACAAAGAGCTGTACACCGGAATCCACTGCAGCCCTGAAGTTTCCACAAAAGGAGTTGGTTTACTTCTTGGATTATCACATTTGACTCTTTATCACGAAATGACTAATGGAATAGTTAGGTAAGTGTGGACATCCATGTGCTGTAATTCTGCTCTGTTCTGGAGTGAAATTTGTACCACTTAAACTATGATTAGAATTGTAGGGATGGTCCTTACTTTAAGAATCATTTGAATATAATTGCTGTATTCAGATTAAAAATTCCAAGTGGCCTACATCCAGTGGCTATAAAATGGCATTTTGGTGTTAATAATCTGAGGTCTTCATGTGCTCTCCTGTATGCTTCTTTCCTGGAAGTTTATCAGTGCAATCCTATGCAGAGATACTCCATATTAAGCCCATTGAAAACAATGCTCCTCCATGTGCGAAGGCAGTAAGTATCTGAATAGCAGTGCTAGAGGAAGCAACATGGCAGGGGTCGCCTGCCATGTTGGTTGGCCCTCGGCAACAGTGTGACCACTATGTTAAACAGGGTGCTGGGCTAGATGGACCATTGATCCATCCTCCCAAACTGGATTTATGCACAAGTAAGTAAACTACAGTTTAAGTCCTCAGATTACGAGGAGCCTTGACATACAAAAAAAAAATTAATTTTTACTCATTTTTGGTAAAGCTTTGCTACATACACTCAACATAGCTTGGGGTCTGTCTTAATCCTGCCCTGGGCATGTTCTTGTATCTTGAAAGCCAGCTTGTTGTAGTGGTTAAGAGGGGCAGACTTTACTCTGGAGAACTGGGTTTGATTCCTCCTCTACATGAAGCCAGCTAGGTGACCTTGGGTCAGTCACAGTTCTCTCAGAACTCTTTCAGCCCCACCTACTTCACAGGTTGTCTGTTGTAGAGAGAACAAATTTAGAGTCCAGTGGCACCTTAAGACCAACAGAGATTTGGTTTCGGTTCTGGTGACTTGCTAGACGGTCGCATCTCATCAAGCTCCAATGGATGCGTTCTGTACTGGAGCGACAAGAAGGGAGACCGGATGATTTCGACCTCCCCTAGAGCCCCTATAGGGGGATTCTAGCCTGGGACCTGGAGAGAGCCGCTCCCAAAGCTGCGGCTGAGGGATTGAGGCTCCCTTTTGTCCCCAGAGGTTCTACTGCACCGGGGCCAGCGATGGCGCTCAGAGGCGCACACCAAGTCCAAAGCAAGCAAAGGATGTAAATGAAGCGGAATAAGAATCTACCCTATCACGCAGCAGTTAATTGATATTAAACGTGAATGCCGAAATACTTAAAAGAAGTGTTGTGGGATTTAAACGTAAGCCTTAAATCTGAAGAAGGGGGGAAACCCTTCTGGAGGGGGAGGAGTAGCCCTTGCCTAGCCTAAACAACTGAATAAAAGATTAAGGCAGAAACTGACTTTAAGCGTATACATCCATTCTAACCCACTAATGCCAAGAACAGTTTTTAGCACTCCAGAGAAAGATTTCAGACCTTCAAAGAACTTTTACCTTTAATGTAAACAATATTTCAGTGCACGGGGAAAATGGTGACCAAAACGAAACTTACTACAGGAACTACCAGTTCATCATCACCGAGTCACAGACCATAAATGACCATAGACACTGCAAGCATGATTTCTGAAGCATTACGTCCTCTGCTGGACCAGATGATGAACCTCAACAAAAACTTTGAAACACTCCAAAAAGAGATCAAGGAAGTCAAGTCCACATCAGAGAAGACAGCTAAAAACTTCAAAAAGTTGAACACAATACAAAAACTTTGAATCAAAAAGTGGAATCAGCAGAAAAGGAAAGAACTTCAGCAAAACAAGGACTACAACTTCAAGTGGAAAGATCCTCATACGTCCTTAGATTAAGGAGTCCCAGAAATAAAAGACGAAAATCTCAGACAGATCTTAAGTAAAGCATTGGCTCCTCTGATAAATTGTGAACCAGAAACATTACAGTTGGATATAGATATGATCTATCGGATCTATCCTGAGTTTATTAAGAAAAATAATCTTCCAGGGGAAATTTTTGTGAAATTTTTAAGAAGATCAACAAGAGACTTGAAAGCAACTAATGGGGCAACCTTAAAAATCCAAGAAGAAATAAAGACTTTGAAAGACATTCCATTTGAAATATGGAAAAAGAGAAAACAATATAAAAACTTTACAACACTACTGCAAGAAAATTCAGCTCCATATCGATGGCTTATGTCAGAAGGACTGACTTTCAATTATAAGGGGAAAAAAAGAAAAGATTGACTCTTTGGCTAAAGCGAAAACATTTCTGGAACAGGAACAAACCCCAGCGAAACCAAAAGGAGGACAAAAATGCTACGGATACAAGTGAACAAGATGGGACAAACAGTGGCAGTTCCTTATCTACATCAGTATCTTTAGGCGACTTTATAGACTCTGAATCTGAACTAGGGGCGGTAGCTCCTAGATCATTTAAAGTCAAAATCCCCTTTGAGAAGAAGAAACGTAACCAGAAGAAAAAGTCAAAGAGAAGATCTGAGAATCTACTTTGGTTTTTTTTACTTGAGATAATGCACTATTATGTTACCTTAAGTTGTATTTCGAGCTAGAGCTATTTTACTATAACTACTTTGTAATCGTATCTATAGGGAATTCCTAAATTCAAATGTAGACCTTTCCAGACCCTTGCCTACTCTGTTTTTTTTTAGAGTTTAGTTTGTACTTGTTAGGGCTTAGTGAAAAGCAATAAAAAATTTTCAAAAAAAAAAAAAGACCAACAGAGGTTTATTCAAGGTATGAGCTTTCATATCCATGCACACTTTATCAAATACATTAGAACAGCAGGCAAAGTTCAAACTTATAACCAGAGAATGAACAGCAGTGGTGACCTCATGGGTTTTTGTAGGGAACAGCAGTAATTTGCCATTGCCTACTTCCATGTTGCAACCCTGGTATTCCTTGGTGGTCTCCATTGTTCCTTCTAAGCTGAGTCACTATAAGCAAGCTCACAGCTTTTTCGCCTCTGGCTCACACCTTTTTGTCTTCGCTCAGGAAGGATGGGCTCCAGAGCAAACTAATTTATGCAGTAGTCAAATCACTTGCTCACAACTTCAATGCCAGTAGCTTACAAAGTAAAATATTTGCTCACAAGACTCCACAGCTTAGAGGGAGCACTGGTGGTCTCCCTTCCAAATACTGACCAGAGCTAACCCTGCTTAGTTTACCAGATTGGGCTAGCCCATAATTCTATACAGGATCGCTCTGTTAAGTGCCCTTTCATCATGGATGATATTTCCAGGTAGTGAGGAACTGCTTTAATCTGTAGAAACAAAATAAAACAGGCATCCAATAACACATTTAGTGCAGTTTAAGAAGTGAGCTCTAACTCACAAAAACGTGTGTGGGAATAAATTTTGTTAAGTCTTCAAGGTGCCACTGGATTCCTGTTTGGTCAGAGATGCTTAATGTTATGCAGAAGTTTTGGCCCTTCCTGGGAACCAAAACTCCTGTGCCTTGAGCCAAGAGGACAAGCATGGGATGCCAGCCTTGCGGCGTGAACGGGTCTTTCTCAGCGGCACCCCCCCCCCGTCCCGTCCCCCCGCGTTTATCAGCACAGGAGGCTTCCTTTTGTGACTTTTCCAGAGAGGTTGAAGAGCCCAGCGTTCTCCACTGTCTATCTGGGCTCCGTGTCGGGTTTTGCGAGCGTCCTCTCCTCTATCTTAGCTAGTCGCTTCAGTTTTGAAAGCGTCCAAAGAGGCCTGGCAGCTCCTCCTTTTAGGAGGGAGGGAGGGAGGAAGCAAGCAGGAGAAGGGCTCCCAATCCGGGTCCAGATTCCAGTCCGGATTTGGAAGCTTGCCGCGGCGATGGCTAAAATGGCAGTGCTGAGCCTCGTGTCGGAGTGAGCAGGACTCGGCGGACCAGACTCAGAAACTGCTGCTGACGCCGCCCGGCTCCCCTCGCTCAAGTCTCGCCTCTCCGGCTCGGAGGACGGAAGGGGGGGGGTTCCGTCCACTGTTCCGTCGCCCGCCGAGCCCCCTCCCCCTTCTCTTCCTCTCCCACACCGGGAGAGCCCCGTCCTGCCCCCTCTCCTTTTCCTCCCCCCCTTTCTTCGCCGGCTGTAACTGAGCGAGGCAGGCAGGCAAAAGAGTGGGGCCAGGCCCCGCGAGCGGCCGTTCCAGCTCTGTTTCCGCGCCCCTCTGTCCGCCCGCCAGCCCGCTTCTTCGGCCTGGTGGCCGCGGGAGGAATGAGACGCCGTTGCAGCCAGGAGGCCGCCGCCTGAGCCGGGGAGAGGACGCCCAAAGGAGGAGGAGGAGGAGGAGAGCGGTGAGGCCTTGTGCCGGCCGGCCGGCCAGGCAGGGAGTAGATCGGGCGAGGCGGAGGAAGGAGGAGGGGCTGGCCGGGTGGGGAGGAGGGATCATGGCCGCTCAGGTGGCCCCCGCCACGGCCGCCACTAGCCTGGGCGCCCCGGCTCCGCCGGACCTGAAGAAAGCCGAGCCGCCGCGGGATTGTTCGTCGGAGGAGACTGGGGGCGAGGCTGCGACGGTGGAGAAGCAGCACCAGCCGTCGTCGGAAAGCGATGGTCCCCCGGGCAAGGAGCTGCAGGACGGGGCCGAGAGTAATGGCGGGGGCGCGGGGGCCGAGGCCGACCTGAAGAGCTCCAACGGGAACCCCGGTCCCAGGCCTGGCGGCGGCGGTACATCTTCACTGAACAATAACCTGCCGGAGCCTCCCGGCGGTGGGAGCAACAGCAGCGACGGGGTGGGGACGCCTCAGCAGCCGCCGCCGCCGCCACCACCGCCTCAGCAGCCGCCCATCCCTGCTCCTCACCCGGCTGCCTTGGCACCGCCGGCGTACGGCTTCGGGCAGGCGTATGGCCGGGGCGCCCAGGCTGCGGCGGCCGTTGGCTTCCACCAACATGGCGGACAACAAAGCCCTGGCATGGCAGCGCTGCAGAGTGGGAGCCTGGAGCAGCCGTACCCGGGGCCCCCTCCTCAGAACTCGCACGGCAGCCCCGCGACTGGCCCGGCGGCAACGGAGCATGGCTTCGCCAACCACCAGTACAACTCCTACTACCCGGCGGCCGGGCGCAGCGCGGGTGCCTATCCGCCTCCCCCTCAAGCCTACGCCCTCAGCTCGCCTCGGGGGAACGGGCAAAGCCCCGCTCAGGCCGGGCCCAAATCCGTCGGCGGCTTTCCAGCAGCAACAGCAGCGTTTTGGGGCCATGGGGCCTTCGGCGGCTGGTGGCGGAGGAGGCGGTGGCGGAGGACCAGGCGGAGGCGCTACCCCGCAGCCCACCTCGACCCCCACTCTCAACCAGCTTCTCACCTCCCCGAGCTCGGCCCGGGGTTACCAAGCCTATCCTGGGGCCGACTACGCGAGCGGGCCCCAAGACGGTAGTGGGGGAGTTGCAAGCAAGGCCCCGGCGGCAACAGCCGCGGACATTGCCTCGCAGTACAGCGGCGCCACCACCGGGCAGGGCTGGGTGGCAGCCGCCGGAGGAGGAGGCCAACAAAGGAGCCACCACGCGCCCATGAGCCCGGGCAGCAGCGGTGCTGGAGGGGGACAACCGCTCGCCAGAAGCCAGCAGGTAAAAATAAGTTTTTTTTTTTTAAAGGGATTGGGGGGAGCGGCGCACTTGGGGCAGGTGGGCGGCCGTCGAGAGGGGTGGAGGGTGAAGGTCTCCCCCCGGCGTGGCAGGGTTTTTCTGCCCGGGCTGCCTTTCTCTAGGCCCACATTACTGGGGAGCTGCCATTGTCTCTCCCTTTCTCGTTCCTCTCTTGTCTTTCTCTAAAATGGCTGCCTCTCTGCCGTCTCTTCCTCCCTTCCCAGCCTTTTGTGTGAGCTTTTTCGGAGAGGTTCCCCTCTCCTTTCCTTCTCTTTTCCGTGTTCTTTCCTCATTGTGATCCTCAAAGGGGGTCCTGGGGTGGGGTGGGGGGACAAGTCTTGCCACTCTGTTTGGGGTGGCAAAAATAGCTCCAATGTTGCTGGGCTGGATGAGGGAAAAAAGAGGGTGTGCTTAGATAAGATTGCTGCTGCTCAAAGCTCTGGTATGCCCCACTCTTTTCTCCCCCCTTTCACAGCTTTACTTCTTTCCTGGTGGGTCACAGGATGGTGCTTTCAGGGGTAGGGGGAGGGCAAGTGACCCTTGCTGACATCTTTCCCCTTGCCCAGGCAAGCTGTAGCCATTTTCTGAGCTGGCCTTTTTCTGCCAGCCCTGATGCCTTCAGCTTCTGCTGGGGAGTGCTGGTAAACAGTTCAGTGATTGGAGTAGTAAGTGCAGATTGCTTTGGTTTGGGATTTGAATTATGGAGGTAAAATCCTTCTGTCAAAGCCAGGAGACAGTTGGTCTTAGGTTGACATCCTATCTGTGATCTGATTGGCTCCCCATCTCCTGCTCTTGGCCATTTATAATTGCCTCTGATGTAATGGTACAACAATCCTGATGAGCTCATAAACTTTTACACTTTGCTTTTTCTACCAGCCATAACCTAGAGCATCACTGCCACTTTTTTGCTTTTTTAAAAAAAATTCCACAGCTGAAATTGGCTGTGACCTTGAGGAGGCTCAGTAGAAGCAGATCCACAGACAGGCTGCCCTCATTGTATTATGTCTGAAACAAAGAGGAAGGCAATGGCATTTTGTTTGTACCTTTTTGTATTTTTCTCCCTTTTGCTTGTTGATCCTTATGCAGCCTGAAATAGATTCTGTGGGGCTGAAGCAACAGATTTGTTGCTTGTTTTTGTTCCATTATGTGACTTTCCCAGAAGGATTCATCTGTGTGGTTCAGGATTTCATCGTTTTCAGAAGTTGTCTTAAACACTAACAAGTTGCAGAATCAAATAGTGAATTCCAACATTTGTGCCTCCTTCAAACTATATGGCCTGACCCACATCCTTTTATGGTGTTCTTGACAAGGGGGAAGATTTGAATTTTCATTTTTAATATTGGAGTTCGGTTCGCTGTACGATTTTGGTCTCAGGAATAGAGAGGTTAAGAATAGTTGGTATTTGTATGGTGGAAATATAAACACATTAACTAGCATCTTAAGTGTATTCTGATACATTTGAGAAATAGCTTTGGATTTTTTTTTTAACTTTTTAAATAAGGAACCTACATGTAATAAGTTGTAATGGTCATCTGTGATATCCTTATTCCCCTGCTGGGCTCTTACAGCTTTTAGGTTTGATGTTGGACTAGTGATGAGGTCTTATGCTGTGACTTGTAGAATTTAAGCATTAACACTTTTTTAAAAGTTTGACTCCCTTGTGTTCTTGACTTAGTGATGGCTTTAGCTTCCTCAGCTATTGTTACTCTTATGCCACCCATATAATCTTTTGAATTTTCAATTTTATAAGCAGGACTTTAAAATACACTGGAGCAGGATTTTAAAATCTCACTGAACATTTTAACAACATGGGTATTAGCTGGGAGATTGAGCTTTTGAGTTGTTTCACAAATTATGGATCAGCAGAGCAAGGTTTGCCATTGAGCATGTACTGGACCCAGGGGCTCCTGCAACTGTACATGGATGCGGAGGATGCGGAGTTTACAGTCACACTTTAGATTTTTAAAAGTACACAGAAAACATTTATAATGTTAAAAAACTGAAAACATGTGAAGAGGCCTTTGGTGTCGGCAAGGAATAAACTGTATGTATCACTTATTCTTACAATCTATCAGATACATTCAAGTTCCTCTGTAGCACTTGCGTCCGGTTCATGATTAGAATTGATTAGAGCTTTGGGGATGCACATATAGAGGTAATGCATTAACATCTGGAATTAAGGGGGAAGATAATGAGTTATAGTGCATAAATAAAAATGACTGTTTTGCAAGCAAAGTATTTATCAATATGTGAGTTGGCCTCTTTGAGTGAGGGTGGGAAGGGAATGGGATGGGATATGTACTTCAAGCACCATCCTTTAAGCTCCTGTTGGTTCTGTCTGGAGTTAGCAGTGAGTTTCTTGATGCCTTGGTGGTAGAAAGTGCCATCATGTTGCAGCCAGTTTATTGCTACCCCATAGGGTTTTTAAGGCAAAAGGTGAGCACAATTTGTTTGAAACATGGGGATGACTTGAACAAATTTGACAGTAGTGCAATTTTTTGATTGAATGTTGGTATTTTTGTGTTGGGGGGAGTGTACAGGCATAAAAGAATAAAATAAAATATATTAATTCCTTATTTATATTGCATGGCTCCATGTCCCTTGCTATATCTGATCCAGAAATCTCTCTATTTCACCTCTGTAGCTTGATAAAACCCAACTTTTAACAAAGCAAGATCAGTCTCACGTGTGTAGATGTCACTGCAATACTTCACTATTTCTGTTATGTGTTGCTCAGGATCTCAGGTAAAAGGTTACAATGTATTTAAAGCAGCCAGGAGAACTCTGAAAATATAACCTGTAAGGATTAAAATAAAATTTAAAAAATGTTACGGAATGGTTGTCTTCATAATATTACATTCCTATGGCCATGAATGACTCTGTGTGCCTGCTGTTAGGATAGTTACAGACTCTTTCTGCATAATATAGCACTTCTGACCTGGAAACATCAAAGTGAGTAAAGAGAACAGATTTTCTGTCTTGAAGCATAGAGTGGAACTCTAGAGAGCTCCTGATCAATTCTGAGTGGTTAGCATAGACTCTGAGGCTTCTGGAGAAAACAGGGAAGGTTTTGTAATGTTGATATGTGAATATTACAATTCTTGTATAAAACCTCTTTTTGCTTATTTTTTTTACTGTGTGGAAGAGGGCAAGTTGATCTTCTGAAGCAGACTATTGGATTTTCATTTAGCCATTTTGAGTCTTGCTTAAACATTCATGCTTTGGCAGAAATCCACATAGTTGTGTTCATGTGAAATATTTTTTTATTTCAAGTCACATGATACATTAACTAAGAGAAGCTGAGGATTAACTTAACTGAAATAATAAGTGAAACATGAAGGTGTTAAAAACACAGGTTTTGAACGAAATTGGTGCTAGGTATTTGTTTCTGTGCTGCTAATCAGCTGTGATACCTCGGAATCACAAACTGTGTCCTAAAACATAAGTGTTTTTTTAAAAAAATCCTTACTTTGATACTGGGTTTTGACTTCTGCTGGCTGTAGTATTCCTCATCCCCAGCCTTATGCAAATAATCTGTTCTGTAGAGTATAGGTTCTCAAGCTGAAGTAACATTCTGGTTCTGATGGAAATGCCAAACTATGGTTTGGTACTAGGTGAGTATGACCTCCCTCTTCTCCTTGTTCTTCCCATTGCATGTTCAGAATCAGCATGTACACAGAGGCAAACTACAGTATTAAATTGGCAAAGTATGTTTTGTATTTCCGTTCCATACCTGGATTGCAAGCCATGGTTTGAAGGGAAGATGGCTAGTAGTGGCAGTGTATAGTGTAGAATGAATTAGAAGTATTGGAGGGGGCCTGATGTGGATAGCCCAGGCTAACCTGATCTCATCAGATCTTGGAAATGGAATGGGGTCTGGCCTGTTTAGTACTTGGATGGAGAACCACCAAGGAAGTACTGAGCTGCTGCACAGGGGCAGGTAATGGCAAACCACATCTGTTTGTCTCTTGCCTTGAAAATCCTGTGGAGATGCCATAAGACAGCACCAACTTGATGGCACTTTCTACTACCGATCAAGGGGGAGGGGAGTGTGCACAAGACTTGTTCACATAGTGTCAGATCAGACTTTTGTCTGAGCCAATCCTCTGTGTATATGAGATTGGAGCTTGCGCTGTGAGAAATATAGCCTGCTTTTTGACCCTACGTTCTGTTCCTCATAGAAGCCTCCCCTTCCGGTTTCCCATATATTAGCTCCCATTGATGACTGGTTGGGAGGCATGTTAAGGACAAGAGCTCCCTAATGCCCTGAAAGCCAAGCCAGGTGCTTCTATGTCTCAGAGGTTGTTCCTTGGATTAATGTATCAAGATGTGGAAGTATGGTTTACACCGGAAAAATAAGGGGTTTAGTATGCCATTAGTGTACACTTGTGTGTATGTATGTTTCTAGGTTAGGTTTTTATTGCTAATGGAGATAAGTACAAATAATCTAAAATTTCTTTGTGCTGCAATTTAATTTATGGATGCCTGGTATTATATCCTGATTTTAAAAAGGATGGTTATTAAAGAACCAGTGTAATGGTGGGTAGTCTGACCAGTGAGATTCAGGGTTCATACTCTGCAGTAGGGTTGCTGGGTACGCCCTGGCAACCAGTAGGGGGTGGGGAAATTACTGGGAACAAAGGGAGGCCTAGGCTGGTGATGCAGCAATGTCATTTGGTGCACACCAGAAGTGAGATATTATCATGGTGATGCTCTGGTATTTGGGCAAAAGCTCTATGGTAGAAATCATTTTTACCATAGAATTTTTGCTCAAATACCAGAGTATACTTGTGTCACTCTCAACTTGATGATATCCCTTCTGGTGCATGCCAGAAGTGATACTGCCATGTTTCTGATGATGCTGGCCTAGGCACCTTTTTGCTGCAGGTGAGTCCTCCAGTGTCCAGCTGATTGGTTCTGGGAGAGGGGCCCTGGAGTGGGGGATCCCCCAGTGGTGGCCTAGCAACCCTGCTCTGAAGTGAAGCTCACTAGGGGAGCAATTCTAAGCCTATCTACTCAGAATCCTGTTTCAATGGGGCTTACTCCCAGGAGAGTGTTCTTAGGGTTGCACTGTAGGTGTCCATGCTTGCTTAGGCTAACATACTTCACAGACGGTGTTGAGGATAAAATGGGTAAGCTAAGATACTTTGGGAAATAGCTAGATAAATATCCAATAAATGAAATAAGCTGTCAGTAACATTGTAAAGGAATTTACTTTGACTCTGGAGTAACTGTTTAGTATTATTAAGTCTACAGTTGGTAATGAGAATATTACCTTTTAAAACTTAGCCTGCTTTCCAGCCTGGGACAAGTGACAAGTACTGTGCAGAGGTCAGTCTACGAATGATGACCTACCTTAAATGTGTAATGTTCTTATCTTTATGTATCTCGCATATCATAATGATGAATATGTGGAATGCAGATCTTGACATGCTCAAAATCCTACAGTACATTGCCTTTTTAGCACGTTTTCTCCGATCACTTAACAACCTATTTTATTCTGTTCAACAAACAACAATACAAGTATCACAGATAAGTCTCAGCAGCTATGAGAATCAGGCATCCCTGGGTTGGTTTTTATTTTTCTGACTGTCTGGCTTCTTGATATTCACGTAAGTCTGCAGGTACCATATTTCTCACCCTGAATTAAAGCGTTCTGTTTTTAAAGGTAAGGAAGTCTCAGTCATTAGCTTGGAGGTGCTGAACTTACCACTGGGAATGGCTGAGCAGCTCTCTTTTTGGCTTTTTACATACAGTTGTTTTTATACTAATGATATGTCAAGGCATTTAATTGAGTTATATCCTATGGAGTCAGTGGCATTGTTACTTTATGAACCATTTCTGATCAGAATCTCTTGCCAACTTTCTGAACTAATCAGCCTTTTCCACTGTCAGTTCATCTTTCCCCCTTTTTATGTGTAATGTTCATTGTTATACTGAAACAGTTCATTCATAAATTGTGCCATGTAGGGAGAGATCTCCCTGGCTTTTATATGTAGTGGATAAAAGGAGGAAAGCCCTCTGAAATATTTAAGGGATACTCCTTTTTGAATTAGACTGACTTTAGAGGAAAAGCTGTAGCTTTAGCGCACTGTCCTCAAGCTGAAGAGGCATCATGTCTAAAATGAGGGATTTAGAGATTTGTTGGCTGTGAGGATGCTAATAAGAAAAAAATCTGAGTTTCCTGCCCCTTTTCACTCCTAAAACTCATATTATTTTTACTAAAGGATACTAATCTTAGCAATGCTGTATTTTTGGATGCTTGGCACAGCATGTTTGTTCAGATAGTCAGTGGCTAATGCAAGCTTAACATTCTTGATCTTCTAACCTTGGTTCTCTTTTGGATCTCATTGGTGCAGCCTCATGTCTGCAATGTTGTTCATACCTTACACGATTATCTTTCACCAGAGTCTGCTTTAAACTTCATCTTGAGCCGTGGTTAGTCTTAACACTACTGCACATAGTATGCTGGCATGGAAAATATGAGGAAGATTTGTGGAGGTGGAGGGATTCCTAGCTATGGTTAGGAAACCTTGCATCTATTTCGAGACAATATATTTTCCTTGCAGGTGCACTGTCTGGTAGGACTGAGATGGGGCTGCAAGTTTTCCTGTTTAAAACAAATATAAGACAATCTTTAAGATGTATGTAACCAAACCAGTTTGTAAATAGTTGCTGAACTATAAAAATCATTTTCATGAAAATAGGTACTGAATTCCTTACAGAATGCAGTTTCTGAAGGACCCCATAAAGTTTCTCCCCAGTATCTGGTGGTAGCTTGGGCCTGACCTTTGTTATTGCTAGAAGACTCTGATGAGCAAAATAAACTCACTACTTCTTTAAAGTTATTTTTTGCTAATAGCTATCAAAGCATCATGTAGTGATGGATGTCTTAAAAAGTGAAATGAAAACAGTGTTCTTAACATTATGGCAGGTGTTATGGTCTGAAACTTTTCCAGTTGCTGTTTGTTTATGTTCTGCTTTAGAGGGATTCTCCAAGTGTATGCTTGTTGGGGGGAAGATTGTCGCTATGAAAATGAGAAAAGGTAGAATAGATACCGTTGGTTAGGACAGAAAGGTAAGAGACTTTTCTCTTTTTCCCTTTAAAATCTGCATTGAAAACAGTAGTGGCAGATATAACATGAAGTTTACATAGACCAAAAACTTGTTGGCCTAAGAACATCAGCCCATTTGTATAAATTGTTACTGGTAGAACAGCAGTTCAGAAATATTGCATCTCACTAACGTAGTAACCGGCTTTCACTCATAATTGTATGAGTCGTCATCCAGAATCAGGTAGATGTGATGAGCAAGAAAGTGACCTTTTAAATTCCTTGTTTGTTCATGGGTACGTGCTGGGCAGCAGTAAAGAGACCTTAGATATTTTTGGCAGGTTTAGCTGCTGCATCCATGGTGTTGAACCATGTGTAAAGTTGAAAAATGTATGCATTATATAAAATAAAGTTCAGTCATCAGATTGGTTAGCTTATGGTTTTTTGCTAGTGAGGCTCATTTTGGATTAACTGTTTATTAAAAAAAAAACACAACACCTAGTATGCTACTTAAATGGAAACTGGAAACCCCAAGGTTTAGTGACGTGAAGGCTTGAGTCTATACAATAGCTAAGAACAGGAAAGTCTTTTGTTTCTAGTCTTTCTGTACCATAATTTACAAGGTCATGCCTCCACCTCTCCAATGCAGCAGTTGCTTCTGTCTTTGTTTGCTGTGTGTTTAAAGAAATAGTGTCCAAACTTGCCTTGTGAGGGCAAGCTAAGGGAAGAATAAGCACCAGCAAGACTGGAACAGGAAGAACTGCTTCTCTTAGGATTAATGCATTGCTTGTGACAGAACAGTATAGTGATCTGCCCATGTGATATAATTAGGTATGTTTGGGGAGGGTTTCATATTTCTCTGTGCACCTGGAGTCCTGGACTTGCAGGTCTTGGCATTGCTCAGCAGTTTATCAATGTAACTTTGGCAAAAAGCTTTGCTTCTAGAGGAACCAAATGCTCCTGACTCTTCTAGAAATATAAAAGGTACAACATAATAATATATGAACCTGCCCCCCAAAATGAACTTAAAATATATACTCATCTTCTTCCTGGGATATGTAATCTTCTCATATCCATTTGAAGCAGTACGCTGTTTTTCTTTTTTTCTTTTTGCCCCCCAAAGGGGATTTTTTATTGCTTTTTCTATAAACTACAATGAAAAAAAGGGGAGGGAACTACAAACTAATGGTGAAAGTAAAGAAAAACCCACTAAGAACCCAAGAAATGGTGGTCATACATAATGCTTGTAGAATCAGCTTATTAGCTCAAAGTTACAATTAAAGTTCATTGAATATGTTCATCTAATAGTCTGTTTAAACCGAAAAATACAAAAATTGAAAACTCCCCCATGTCTGCCTTCCTAAAGAACAAAGTAAGAAATAGTTATACAAAATAAAAAACTTTTAAGATGTTCCAGAATGCAATAACTACTCATTTTTTTGTCCTTTTTTTTCTCAAGTGATAGCTTGTTTTTGGGGCTGCCTCCCACAATGTTGAGTCTGAGTTCTCATCAGAAGATGCCACTGCTCCCTCTTCATCACTTTCTTTGGTGCTGTTGTTTTCCTCCTCTTCTTCTCCTTTTGCTGGATGACTATGAAGATGCAAAAACTCATGTGCTTTTTCAACAGAGTCAATTTTTGTCCGTAAATTTGAAGATTATGCCTTCCGGGACAGTCCATCTGTAGGCAACGTTGTTTTTCTGTAAAAATAGAACCAAGTCCCTATATTTCCTTCTTTTCCTTCTTATTTCAAACGGAATATCCTTCAACACTTTTATTTCTTTGTCCTTAATTTTCAAGGTAGCTCTGTTTGTTGCTTTAAGTGTTTGATTCCTCACTTGTCTTCTGGAGAATCTCACCGTAACTTCCCTGGGCAGATTATTTTTTCTTATGAATTCTGAATACAACCTAAAGATTGTATCAATTTCACTTTGTAATATATCCGTTTTAACATCTGCAATTGGGCCCAAAGTATCACACAGTCTGCTTCAGATCCTCTCCCTTCTCTTCCGGGACACCTTGAAATCTTAGGACATAGCTTACCCTTTCCATTTGCAGCTGTAACAAATGGGATTCATTAGTTTGTCTCTTTTTCTCCGTTGTCTGCAGTTGTTTTTGAAGCTTCTTAGTATTGACACCCACTTTTTTAGCTCTTGCTCCGTTTTTTCTGGTTTTTTAACTTTCCCGTTCAATTGAGTTTGCTGTGCATCAAACTTATGGTGTAATGCTGTGACTTGTTCCAACAGGGGTCGCAACACTTCAGTCAGCATCCTTTGAAAGCTCTGTTGTTGAGTTCTGTCTAGGGACAGAACTCGCTGGGCTGGCATTTGCGGCCAGCAGTTTAGGTTTAGTTTGTTTCTTTCTTGTCCCTCCGTGGAGGTGCCATGTTGAGAAATTGTTTACTTTTTGTAAAAGTTATCACAGTCTCTAGAACTCTTTGCGAAGCCTGGTAAGTTCTTACAAGTTCTTTATTTTAGTCCATCTTGCTTCTATAGCCCCCCCCCTTAAGTCCGTGGTTGAAAATATGCTTGTTTTCTTCTTATCGGGGGAGAGTTCTCTCCCCCTCGCTTTTAAGGGGAGGTTTTCAGCTAGATCTTTGGTGTTTCTTGCTTTCACTTTGACTCACATTTCAATGATGTAGCCGCTTTCATCCGCTTTTAGCTCATACACTCGGCCACCAAACGCTTGTTCCGGTGTGCATTCTTAGTTCCTTTCACGGACGCTCCGCTGCGGGACCTTCGAGGCATGGAAGAGCCCCCCTTTGCCGGCTAGTCGCCGGAGGAAGAGCTCTCCTTGTGTCATGCCTGTCATGACACCTAGCGCCCCATGGCTGGGAGCCCAACACAAGGGCTCCGGGGGTGGTGCGGACAGTCGCACCCCCTCCCAGTGGCAGGCCCTGGCGCATGGCTCCCGGGACATCGGGAAGCCGCGGCCACCATAGCAGATGCCAAAACCGGAAGTCCAGTACGCTGTTTTTCATACCAGGAACCTACAGTCCAGTATGCACAATGAAACAACTTTTTGGAAATTAATCTGAGTTCTTTAATCTAATGCTTAGACAACATTCAGTAAAATTAAATAGTATGGAAAATTACCTGATTAAAGTAAGACAAAATTTGAGTCCAGTGGTACCTTAAGACCAACAAAGTTTTATTTAAGGTGTGAGCTTTCGTGTGCATGCACACTTCGTCATATACAATGATTAAAATAAGTTGAAGTAAGTTAGTGATCTTCAGAACTGGGTAACATCTTCGTATCTCTAAAGGATTAAAATAATTGTTAAACCTAATTAAATCCAAAAGTTGTTTGCAAGTGACCTGTAGAATCTTGATGCTATACTGAGCTGGAGTCCACTGCCTCTGGCTCAATTCCCTTACAGTGCCAACTATGGTTTGGAATTGCATGAAAACGCCTTGTAACTCTTCTTCCTTGCTAGTTCATAGCAAACCATAGTTTTACTGTTACATCCAAATCAGGCAAGCTCTGATCTGCCTTCAAACCAGGACTGGGAGTGACAGTCATGGTGTGATTTTTGGTTTGTAGCAGGTTCCAAGGGGGAATCAGAGTAGGTAGGAGGGAGAAGGGAGCACCTAGACTTGAGGTGATCATAATTGGCATTCACTTGCTGAAACTTGGTTGATTCCTGCTATTTAGTGCAAATACTTCTTTGGATGAGATGTTCACCAAATGAAGAGGTACCTCAACTCATTTCTTCTTGCTTGGGGTTTTCAACTGTATTGCTGATATTGATGATTATATTACTTACAAGTAGGGACCCATGATACTTGTGGGGGGGGGATCCTTCCTCTAATTGTTGCTGTTGCCAGTGCATCTCCCATCCCACCCCCACTGTTGCTGTCGCCATCTGGCTCCCTCATTGCTGTGGTACGTATGTGTGTGTGGGGCAGTGAGGACTGCTATGCCCCACCTCCCCACATGACTTTCTGGTTGCTAGCTGGGTGGTTGTGGGGGGGGGTAGCAATGACTTGCATACCCATACCCTCCCTGCATGATTCCCTTGATTCCTGGTTAGGTGAGGGGGCTTGCTAGCTTGGTGGGGGGCACTAAGGACTCCTCCCCATCTCCTGATTCCCTCCTTATGGCTCAGTGGGCAGGCAGGCTTGCTGGCTTAGCAGGGAACAGTGAGGACATCCATCTCCCCCCACCCAGATAATTCATTCTGGCTTGGTGGGGGTGGGGCAGCAAAGACTCCTGCTCCCCCCATCTGATTTCCTCCATGCCGGCTCAGTGGGGGGCCTAAGAGATTTGTAGGGAGGGAGAATCCCATCTTGCCCCCCCCATCACTGAGCCTGGTATGGCTCCAGGCCCCATCAGCTACCTTAAGCCCAGCAGTGATGGTTCCTGGGAGCCACTCTGAGCTCGGAGCAGCTCTTGACATCCTCCACTGCTAAGGTCAGGCCTGGAGCTTCTCTGCCATGGCAGTTGGGCCCAGAGCCTCTCTTGGTGCCTGCTGCGGCCACTGCCAAATGAACTTGTAATTTGGGTGGAATTTCAACCCCATTTCCCCCTTTTTTTTACTTTTTAGAATTTTTTGCAAACCAAACCAACAGAAAAATCTGTTTAGCATTGGTATCCGTGGATGGGGCGGGGGGCACATGCCCCTATTAAATATATAGATTTCATTTATACTCCACTTTTCTCCCTAATGGTAACCTGAAGTGGCTTCCAGCATTCTCCCCTCTTCCATTTTATCCTCGCAACAACTATGTGAGGTAGGTTAAGTTGAGAGTGTGTGACTCACCCATGGTTACACATTGGGTAACCTGGGTCTCTCAGTTCCTAATCTGACATTAACCTCTATACCATGCTGGGTCTTATAATTTAGTGCATTGATGTATTTATTATTAAATATTTATATCTTGCCTTTTCTCTTGGCTTAAGGTTTTTAGACCTTTACTTTGTACCCAGTTGCCTCTTTTAAGGAGGTACACGGATTGGAAGAAATGAACAATTAAGCTGAGAGTACTTATTTTGTGTACTAGTTCATGTATGAGGGTTGAATTTTAGTCCAAATGGCTGTGAGACAGTGTACTCCAAATGGCTTAAAAAGAAAAATGGGAGTTTGTTAACTTGATGTAAATGATTAAACACAAATACCAAGTTTAACAGTGGCTTATTAAAAAGCAGGAGCTGCGGTGGCTCAAGTGGTTAAGATGCTGAACTGCAGGCTGTGGAAGGTCAGTAGTTCAGTAGTTTGAGACCTGCGTGTGCCGCATGACGGAGTGAGCTCCCGTCTCTAGTTCCAGCTCCTGCCAACCTAGCAGTTCAAAAGCAAGAAATTGCAAGTAGATAAATAGGTACCACTTAGGTGGGAAGGTAACAGCGTTCTGTGCACCTTGATGTTTAGTCATGCTGGCCACATGACCACAGAAACGTCTTCGGACAGCACTGGCTCTTCGGCTTGGAAACAGAGATGAGCACCGCAACCCTAGAGTCGGATTCGACTGGCTTTCGAGCAAGGGAAACTTTACCTTTACCTATTAAAAACCTGTCTTTTCCTAGAACAGGAACTTAATCAATAATAGGGCCTTACTTGCTAATGGTGGTTCTTTTGAAACAGTTAATATGGCAGATATTTCCATTAGCCTCTTGATGTTGGCTAGATGGTGGTATGTAACTTGATATAGTTTTTGGGTCTTGCCTCACTATGTTAAAGAGATGTCCATTGTAGCATGTGCCATGTTTGACCAGTGTCTGTCTTCACAACCAGCCCATGAGGCCACTTCTAAAAAGTTAGGCAGTGAGTCTCATGTACCAAGATGACAAAATAACTGCAGCCCTGGTCCAAAACCTTATTTCTTCTGAGCGATTGCATCTTGATTAACAAAGTGGTGGTGATCTAAACTCTCAAGCCTTACTGCAGTGAAAATGGAGTGATTTTTATGGGATGCTTTTTCCACACAGGTATGTTAATGATGCCCAAGATTATATCAGTGGCAATGTCATAATAAGACCAATGAGATCACGCCTCCTCTGACAGGGCCAAGAAGTATCCATTGGTTACTGTAAGCAGTGATTTTTTGCTCTGCCAATTCTGTTAGTGTATTTCAGCACTTAGGCCTTAGATCATATTTGGCTTAAAAGAAAATTTCAATTGAAAGATTTATCTAAACTTGATGCTCCTGAATTGCATTATCTGAGCTCTATGGAGAGGGTGAGGGTTCAAATTTTTGGCTGTGTTTAGTCCAGTGCTTTGGTCCATGTGGTTAGAGCAACAACACAGTCTGATTTAAGAAAAAAACCAACTGACATAGCTTTGTGTAAGCTGATCTGTTGTGAATAACAGCCCCTCAGCCTTTTTTTGGGAAGAATGTTGTGGGATAGAAACTTAAAGATAAATTGTCAAACTCTGGTTGCCTGCTCCTTAAGAAAGGACAATGGCATATATTGAACCATGTAGTTCCTCCAGTGGACTGTTATTTTCAAAAGAGCAGGGCAGCAAGTTCCACCAATTTCCCTGCAAACCTCATTTTTTACCCTGTGTTGTTCCTGATAGTCCACTGACCTCCAGAAACAAAATTTCAGAGGACTGGTGGCCTGCAGCAGGTGGGGGAAGTAGGAGAGTCCTGCTCCACAAAGTCCTCAGATGGCTGGCTGGATATACGCCAGTGAACATGGAATGCTGTCTTGAACTGTTGCATTCTTCTAGGAATTCAAATCCAAATTTCTTTCTTTTATTCTCAGTTAAATAGTCCATAAAGTGTGATTTTCCAACCTATCCACTCTATAGAGATTGAGTAAACAACAATACATGTACAAACACAGATAAAAAATCTCAGAAGATCACACAATAAGAGGTTAATATAGTTACATTTTAAAATGACATATTAAAATATCATATATTGAATTCATACCATGTCGAAACTCTTTATGAGAGCAATTAAGAAAGTTATGAATTAGAGGCATTGGTTTAAATTGTTACAATTGTTATTTATGTGTTTTTATCTTTTATGTAAGACACCCTGAGCCTGCTTTGGCGGGGAGGGTGGGGTATAAATTGAACAAATAAATAAATTTGCAGCATAGGCCTGAACTCACTGGGAGGTCTTTGGCTCTTGCTCTGCTTCCTATCTATAATATGGGAAATTGACATACCTTGTGTGGCTGCTGCAAAGAATATTGAATTAATAGATGTGAAGCACTTAAGCATTACGTATAGATTAAGATCCACAAACATAAGAGAAGCCAATGTTGGATCAGGCCAATGGCCCATCTAGTCCAACACTCTGTCACACAGTGGCCAAAAATACCAGGTGCCATCAGGAGGTCCAGCAGCAGGGCCAGGACACTAGAAGCACTCCCACTGTTGCCCCCCCCTAAGCACCAAGAATACAGAGCATCACTTGCCTCAGACTGAGAGTTCCTATCTATACCTTGTGGCTAATAGCCACTGATGGACCTCTACTCCATATGCTTATCTAATTCCCTCTTGAAGCCATCCATGCTTGTAGCTGCCACTGCCTCCTGTGGCAGTGAATTCCATGTGTTAATCACTCTTTGGGTGAAGAAGTACTTCCTTTTATCTGTTGTAACCCAACTGCTCAGCGATTTCATGGAGTGCCCACAAGTTCCTGTATTGTGAGAAACGGAGAAAAGTACTTCTTTCTCGACCTGCTCTATCCCATGCATAATCTTATAAACCTCAATCGTGTCACCCCTCAGTCGTTGTTTCTCCAAGCTAAAGAGCCCCAAGCGTTTTAACCTTTCTTCATAGGGAAAGTGTTCCAACCCTTTTATCATTCTAGTTGCCCTTTTCTGCACTTTTTCCAATACTATAATATCCTTTTTGAGGTGTGGTGACCAGAACTGTACACAGTACTCCAAATGAGGTCGCACCATTGATTTATACAGGGGCATGATGATACTGGCTGATTTGTTTTCAGTTCCACTCCTAATTATCCCCAGCATAGCATTGACCTTTTTTATTGCAGTTGCACAGTGTCTCAACATTTTATTGCTTTATCTACTACGACTCCAAGATTTCTCTCTTGGTCAGTCTCTGCCAGTTCGGACCCCATCAATGTGTATTTATATTTAGGATTTTTGGCTCCAAAGTTCATCACTTGCACTTGGCTACATTTGCTACGTTGACGCCCACTCGCCCGTCCCCGACAGATTCCTTTGGAGTGCCTCACAATCCTCCCTGGTTCTCACCACCCTGAACAACTTCATGTCATCTGCAGATTTAGCCACTTCACTGTTTACTCCCAACTCCAAATCATTAATGAACAAGTTAAAAAGCATTGGACCAAGTACTGATCCCTGTGGTATCCCATTGCTTACCACCCTCCACTGAGAAAATTGCCCATTTATACTCACTCTCTGTTTCCTATTAATTAGCCAGTTTTTGATCCACAAGAGGACTTGTCCTTTTATCCCATGACTGTTGAGCTTACTTAGGAGCCTTTGATGAGGAACTTAATCAAAAACTTTCTGGAAGTCAAGGTAAACAACATCTATTGGGTCCCCCTCGTCCACATGTTTGTTTACTCCCTTAAAAAAACACTAATAGGTTAGTGAGACAAGATCTTCCCTTGCAGAACCCACGCTGAGTCTGCCTTAATAGTTTTTGTTAATCAATTATGGCAAAAGCTTTCTGGTATAGCACCCACCAGAAGAAGTTGCCTTTATCTGACAATGCATGCTATCCTGTAAAAATGTTGTTGATAGATACCATTTACTGTGGCTGCAAATCAGTGGGAGAGCTGTTGTTTAAGACTTGTCAACCCTGTAAAAGTAAAATTGGCCCTGCCTGATAGTGTTATGGCTTCTTGCTATACTTGTTCTTAAATCACTGAAAGGTTTTGTTACGTATGTTGTTCCTCCTCTCCCTCTGGCACGGGCATATGAATTTCAGTATCTGCTAATCTGCATCCAGGATCTATCTACCTTCTTCTTTGCTTGTTTCCTCTCTAACTTGCTGAACAACTCCTGGCATTGCTAACATTGCTTTTATAAGCAGTCCACCTGAACTAATATGTAGATGGCTGGTGTAAACAACTAGGCACAGACCCAGCTCCTGCTATACTGTGCAATTTCAAAAGTGCACACAGAATTTCCCCCTGAAGTGTTTCTAGTCTTTTGTGTCATTGCAAGTGACTATTTTGTGTGGGGCTTTCCAAGAGTTGCAAATATTGGGTTGTGCATGCCCTTCTTCCTCAAAGGCTATTGGCATAGCCTGATCTGGACTGAGCTGGATGGCAACCTGACCATCATAGGCCAATTGTGAGTTGCCACTGGTGCCCAGGTAAGATGCTCACATAACCTTGCTGACTATTTCAGGTGCACTAGACACCAATAAATACTAAGTAGGATATGTGATTTTCAAGTGCTGTTTAAAACATTGGTATGTAAAGAAGAGAGAACAGTTGTTACTAGGAGATGGAGAAATACCAGTAGCTGCTGTTGCCTCTGAGCTGCCAGGTAGGCCAGCCGCTTGCTTAGTTCTGTACAATGGAAGCAAGCAGTCCTTAAGGTGGCTTGCATGTTGTTATGGAAGCTCCATTCCCTGTTGTTCGCCATGGTTCCCACCCATCCTTTCTCCCAACTAGTAGTTTCCTGAATTTCCCTCATGGACTGGCCTCACCTATAAAGCATTTTGTTTGTTTACCATTCTACCCTTCTACCTAAGATAGATACATTCAGAGCAAACAACCAGTAGTAAAGGTAAATGCAGTCAGTTCCCCTACACTAGCTCTTCTGTTGACTCCCCACTTTTTCAGGGCCTTTTTGCATCTACACAACCCATGCAGATTACTATGGTAGGATGTTGGCATTGACCAAACCCCTGCTAGCTCCAAACATTTTCTGACTGCTGCTTCTCTCATAAGTTCCCTCTCAATCTTTGTATTGGTTATTTGGTCTGTCTGAAATATTCCCACTTTGCTTCTTGAAGACTTCAGCATCCAAACTGTGACAGCCACTCTGTCTTGCTATGACAACCTCTCTGTCCTGCATTCTCTTCTTGATAACCTCTTTTTGTATTGTCTCCTTACCTATTGACACTGAAAGCATAATCTCATCTTCTCTAGGAAATTTATTGACTAACCTCTCTGCTGTAGGTCTTTGGTCTTGAGATCACATTGCAGACACTCCACCTTATTGTTTTGTAACCTGTCTGTGGTTCCCTTAAAATATTCTCCTCTTGACCCACTCCCCCCCCCCCCGTTTGGCTGGTTTTAGCTCTTCCAGTCTCTAACCACTTAATTTAATCATTCCACCAACACATTCACCTCACTTCATCTCCACCACTGGTTTACATTCCTTCATGAACATCTCTGCCCCTGGAGGATAGCCATAGCTTTCCGTTTTAAAATTCAAGCTTTTAGTCATTTTCTTAACTAAGAAACATTACTCTGACATCCTGATGCAAAGCAACTCTCCAAATAATTGATGCTTCTTTGTTACCTTTTTAAAAAATGCTGTACTAAGCGCCCCCCCCCCGACTCTTCAGTAATTTCAGTTTTTTGGCCAGCAGTTTCTCTGACCAAAGGGACTTGAGAGGCTTATTTTGGTATCTGAGGGTTTATTAAAATTCTGGAATGGTTGCAGATCCATTGTATAGGCATGTTTGGAAGCTTTAAGAATTTTGAATTTGAGATAAGTGAACTTGAAAAATGTGAGGTTCTGTATAACTGCTAAGTCTGTGGCTTAAGTTGCTGAGGCAGCAAGAGTAGATTGAACTGCTGCTTGAACACCCAGTCATACAGAAGAGACCAATGGAAGACCTTTCAGACAATCATCCCAGACTTGTTCATTGTAAGCCTTCAGCTGGAGAAGAAAGTGCCAAAGAAGTCTTCAAATTCTATGGACAGACTCCCTGAACTTGGTAAGGGTTTAAGGTGGGCCTAGTACTTTCTTGCATTTTGGAAGCAAAAACGACATTGTTGTGGAACATCCATCACAGTGGGGGATTAAGTGTTGTTGAGGGGCAATTGCAACTATTGTGGTATATAGGATGACATTATAGAACCACTAGAGAAGAATGATTTTTTCAGTCAAGTACCCTGGTATGGTGTTAACTTCTGATTCTAACTTCTGCAATAGTTTACCACCAAATGGAGGTATCTGTTATGATCTTTTGTTTTCTAGAAGCTTAGATTAGCCATGAAGAAAAGTGTTAGAAAATATTTTCTAACTTAACAAAACCAGAAGCGAAGATTGCCTTCTTGGAAAAGGTATTGATCTTTTCCTGTCCAGAAGGAAGGAATGGTTCAACAGTATCAAAACAGGGAGTACTTTTTCTTCAGAGCAGTTGTTTTATTCTTATGCAGATTTAATTGGTTTGTTTAGAACATGTACAAATAATATTTATTTAATGTTAAGTTGTGGACTGTATAGCACTTTACGGAGTGATCCCTAGCCCCGTTCTATATTTTGAACATCTTGGGATCCTGTAAACCCCTGCTTAAGCACATGAAGTTGCCCTATACTGAATCACACCCTTGTTCTGTCAAAGTCTTTTTGTCTACTCAGACTGGCAGCAGCTCTCCTGTGACCTGAAAAAGATTGAACCTGGGACCTTCAGTGGGCAAAGCTGGTGCTCTGTCACCGAGGACTGGGGCCCCTCCTATTCAGTAGTTAATTGCACAGCTTGGTTAGTTCTCCTATTTAGATGCAGGCAATGACAAGCTATCTTTGAACATCTCTTGATGGAAAAAAACAACCACCGCCTCTTCTGCTTGCTACTTCTACTACTGCTCCTAGAAAATGAGGTGGTAGGTGGTGGTTGAGGTGTTGTAATAGCTTTGTATACCTTTTAGAGAGCCTTTAGTTTTGGAGGAAAGCCTATTCATATATCATAAGTTCTGTGTGGATGGGGCTTTCACATAATAAATGGGCAGAGCTATGTCTGGTTTGGCTTACCTCAGGTAAAAGGCTACATGTTCATGTTCAGGCAGCATTCCCTCCCAAACAAATATATTTACGTCACATTATTGCATTATTGTGTGTAGTGTTTTGCAGAGTAACTACAAAAAAGTTGGTCACTGCCCCACGCGGTTGACAATCTAAAATTTGAAATGGGAGGCAGTCAAGAGATGGACTGAAGGAAACGGAATAGGGGATGAACATGGACTTCTACCTTCTGATATGTTTGGGTAGTAGAGGTGCTTTTCTGTGGCAGAGGGAGCTTTCCCTTGACACAAGATGCTGCTTGTACCAGAGGAAGACTCCTTTCTCTGGATGTTGGTAGGAGGTAAAGACTAAATGGGTAAGCCAGCGTGAAGGGTCGAATATGGTATAAAAGTCATCCACAGAGATCCCCTGTGACCTTTACCCAGTCTTTTTGGTGAATGCTTTCTGTATCTAAATGACACCATATGAAAGAAGTTTTATTGATTACTTTTAAAATTGCTGCCTCATTGTGAATCAAAAATCTTGCCGATCGTGTGGTACAGACTATTTCCAGTTGCTGAACTTAGTTTGCATATTTGTGAAGTAGTACTGGGCAACGTTTGGGAGCTTCTCAGTTATGCTGCTTGCAAGACATGTGAATGCATGACAAGGTACAATAACTGAGAAGGCTGTTTTAAATGCACAGAGAGTGGAGCTCCCTTTTCTCTGCTGAACAACTATGCAGATAAAAACTACCCAAATGAAGTATATTCAAAGGTTTTCACTTGTCATGATTCAGAGAGCCTGTTGGTGGGCTTGCAACACAGTGGGGTGTCTGGTTACTCTTTTCATACGAACAGTTCCTTCTGTGCTCAGCAAGACAATTTTGAACCTGGGGAGCTTCAAAAGTAGTGTTTGATGTAGGGCAAAGAGCTTTTGTTATTAAAAAAATCCCTACACTTCTTTTGTGCAATAAACTGCTTGTTGAGTGTTTTCCTGGAATGAGGAATGTGGTTAAAGCACAATGGATCTATAGCAGAAGTGCTCCAATGTTGATGTTTAAACATGAACATGATCTGACCATATCAGTGTTAAGCAAGTAAAATGATTTGATGGGGAAGACCCTTGGAGAGAGTGAAACTTCAGGCTTCTAATATGTACACACTGATGCCAACACAATGCTAATAGTATTCTTCCCCATATATTTCTGCAAGATGTGGAGTATCTTACCAGTGTGGTGTATATAGTGGTTGGACTAGGATCTCGTTCAAATCCCTGCTCTGCCATGGAAGCTTGCTGAGTGACCATGGGCCTAGTCACTCACTCAGTCTAACCTACCTCTCAGGGTTGTTGAGAGAGTAAAATGGAGGCATGAAAATGAAAGAAACTGCTGGAATCCCCATTTGGGAAAAAGGCGGGATATAAATAAAGAGACAAAGTTTCACCCAGATAATGTAACAGACGAAAATTGATGAGCTCCATGAAAACTTTTTCCTGACAGCTTTTACTTTGGTAGGTTGTATGTATGGAAGATTAACCATGGGATGGGGTTAAATTTTGGTATCTTCTTATTACTGTGTATTGGATCTGGACTGTCTTGCCATCACTGGAGCAAAACTCTTCTGCCTCCCATTGCAACCCACTGACCTCCATGAAATGCTGCTTCTGAGAGACAGGGGACCGTGACAAATGACATGAGGAGTGTTTATAGCAGGAAGAGAAATATAGAAATTGCCAATTTAATCTAGATCCAACCCTAGGAAATGACATCTGATGAGGATGCTAAAGGGTTGCATGGTAAACAAAGGCATAGAAACAAGTACGAGTGAGATTTGTAGGGGTTTTTTTGCTTGGATATTTCTTTTTCCATTATTTTGAAGATAGTACCTTTTGCTCTTACATGATGGCAAGGCTGAGGGGGAGTTATCATGCACAGAGTCCTAACAGCTAAACTGAAATGCTCCTACCTTATGAGTCTGGAAGAGGTTGGGATGGTTTGTTTATCTCTCCTTTTGGATGAGTGAGTTGTGGTGCCTTCTGTAAGGTAAAAGAGGCAAAAACCATTGAAATCCTTTTTCTTAAAAGCAAGTAGGAGGCAGCTCTAGGAGTGAAATCCCTCCTTGTATCAATATTTATAGTCTGGTAGAGTGAACCTAAAAAATTTTTTTGGGCGGGGGGGAGCTAAAATATTGTAGTGCTTTTTATATACCGAGAAGATAACCGCCCCTTTTTGAATGGAAATCTAATTTCTCTCTTCTGTTTGTCTCTGATTCCATCTGGGTTCAACTGTGGGGACTTGATGGAGGCTGCATCTATGCATTTTCCAAGCTGCATTGAATCTGTAGGTTGTTTTTCTGGGGTTTTATTTATTGGTGAGAGCTTTCATCTTTTTGGTGGCTTTTTGGGTTCAGTAGTCTCCATCCTCTTGACCAAGCATGAATACTGGCAAGCCCAATAGAGAAGCTGCCCTAACAGCTTCTGCTTCTCCTCCCCTGAATTGCATGGGAAGCGGCCTTCACTGCCTTTGTACAGCAGCCCAGCCACAAAACAGTAGTTTTCAGCTTTCAAGGCCACGTGGAGAATCACATGGGTTCCTGTTTTTGCTGTTTGCTGCTAGGGTCCTTACCCATCTGTTCTCTCTGCTTTCTGGGTTATCCGGCGCAGGTCCAAGTCCTTGTAGCCAGAGATTAAGTTTGCAAACCTTCCTGGCAGGGGTGGTGTGGCTTTGCTTTTTATGCAGATAAGCCATGTGCTTCAAGGCATTTGGAGGAAAAGATATTTCCTGTGTTTAGCTCTCAGTGGGTGGTTCTTGGCTTTACTGTACAGGAGCTGTAGGGTTGGGGCCTATGAACTGAGTGCATGCCAGGGAGAGATTACAGTGTGCTGCCCCCCTTCCCATTCCACCTCCATTGCTACGTCACCACAACACAACCACTCATGCTCTCATAGTGTTGGTGTCATTCATTCAGTGCCAAGATTGCTTTAAAAAATTCCCTTGGCCCTGGTTCAAACAGGAGTACAGCTGGGATGTGTTAGATTTTAGGCAGTCTGCCCTCAATTTGAGATGAGTTATAAATAGCTGCGCTGACTTCCTTAACTAGCACACTCTGAGGTAAAATGCAGGTTAATTACTGTGGGAATCAATTAGGGCTTCTCTCTGTTAAAGAGCCAGCAAGGTTCTTTTAAATGTAAAAAAAATGTGTTCTAAATTAGACAAAACTGGTCAGGAATAAATTCTTGATCCAAATGAGGGAGGCTTTTGTTTGCTATATAATGAAGGAACCTGATTCTGTTTTTAACTTAAACAGTACAGCCATTTTCAAATGCTTCAGAATCCTTGTTCTGCCCCCTTCTACAGTTAAGTGTAGAATGTAACATAACCTCAGGCAGTATTAAGTGCTTCATATTAGCTTCTATTTGCTTTCATTTTTGGTCTATTGGAGCCAGCTTTGTTGTCCAGGAAAAAAAATAGTTTTGGAAGCTTCCCTAGAGCTTCTCTATCAGTGCTGGCCAAATTGCTGGTAATTTAATGGCTAACATGCACATGCAGCACTGCCAGGCAGCCCCAGAGTATTCTTAATACTAACAAATGATTGGGGGTCTGTATGCTTTTTTATTTGGAAGTTGCAGGTTTTTCTGGGACTGAAAGCTGACCTGTACAACACT
Source organism: Gekko gecko (assembly GCA_029375565.1). Classification (NCBI taxonomy): domain Eukaryota; kingdom Metazoa; phylum Chordata; class Lepidosauria; order Squamata; family Gekkonidae; genus Gekko; species Gekko gecko. Next base: position 205,825,524 of record JAPDNY010000005.1, on the reverse strand, counting down.
TGTATACAACAAATTCTCTCATATAATGCCACTGGCTAATACATATTTAAGATGAATTTTTTAAACACTCAGGTGAATGACCCCCTCCACTTCAAAAATCTTGTGGGTGATAGCACTGATATCAAGCATGAAATAAATGCATTGGTTGATTTAAAAACAGATTTCCGGGGGCCGTTTCAGTGTGTTTGATGTCCATGCTGATTGGCCTGATGGATTACATGGAGGAGTTCATGTTCTTTAAACAGCCCATGCTTGTTTAGAGACACCAAATGACATTGGGAGCACTATGCTTCCAGCTTTGCTCAGTTCACTGTGCATTTGTCTGAGGAGTGCTGCTCCTGGTAGGGATAGCACTGCTTCTCATGTCTACATGTAAACTGGCATTTTATAGGCAATAGAGCCTACATTATAGCCTTGGTAATTAAACACCCTTTTGTCTCAAATGCTATGGGACACGGTACTGTTGCTGAAACCCAGGTGCAAGTTTTGACCTTCTAGAACAGATGAGGCCACTGATTGTCTGGGAGGGATATGTTTAGTGCCAGTTGGTTAACTTTGATCTTGAAGATTGGCATGACATGGACTTTCACTTTGTTCTGATTGGGTCTGCAGAATTGGCAGTACTGTGATTTGCTTCCACTGTCAATGAATGTGTGTAAGTTGTCAGCAGGGGGTCAGTTTCAGTGATCATGGAGCACTACTTTCCTTATATATCCTGAAATGTTCTTGCAAATGAGCTAGTATCACTTTTCCCTTCCCAGTAACAACTTCTGTCTTTTGTAAAATATCTGCAATATCTACATTCTGCTCTCTGGCAGTTGTTCCTCATGTTAGCATTTAATGATAAATTTAGAGTTCAAACTTAGTTGTGTGTGTGTGTTTTTAAGAATGGGACTTTTGAGAATAGGGTGATTAATTCTGCTGATGCAAGAAAATGATGGGGTGTAGGGTTCCCAAATACTTACCGCGATCTGGCAGGGGAAACATGCTCCCTGGTTGGACCATTCCTCCCTGTAACGCACCATGCCATTGCCAGGAAGTGACGCCGGGCGACGCTCTGGCAATGGGGCTGAAAACTCGATGGTACCATTGCAGAGCATCGCCCAGCATTACTTCCTGGCGACGGCATCATGCGGCGCGTCTTTCCTTCCCCCGGGGATGGTCCTACCAGGACATATCCATCCCCCGCCGGATTACGGTAAGTACTTGGGAAGCCTGATGGGGTGTAATGGAAGATTTGAGGAAGAGGCAGCTTATTGCTGCTTTAATGGACTAGTTCCAGCCCCCTCCCCCCCAGTTATTTAGAGCTGCTGGCCTTATGCTTTGTAAACCAGGTAGGCTGAGTTTTTGTGGGAATAAGTAACTTCCTGGTGTTTTGTAAAAATGACTGTATTTTGGTCAGTCTTTGGACAGTTCTGTGAATTATCTGAAACTGTGCACCTCACATTTGTTTCCACATATATTGCTAGTTTATGGATGTGTGACTTTCCCCCTCAGCAAAAACCTGTTGAACACCCAGGTTGCCAACTACCTGGAGAAAAACTGTTACGTCCCTTTCATGGAGGCTTAATGTTGTTTACCTCCATGCCCCAAAAGGCTTCATTTCTGCACATTAAGCTTTTTTAAAGGGACAGGACATTTTTCTCCAGGCCTCTTGACAACCCTAGCAAATAATTTCTTAATCAATTTGAAATATTTCTGTTTCTACTTTTGATAAACTCCCAAGTATATTTAGTGGGCTGTAAGATTTTTATTGCTTTTCCTGCTGAAAGTTTTAAGGCAAAATGCATCTCCTCTCCTCTCCCCCTGCCCTCTTGTGCAAGTGTTTTCTGTGTTTGCACAAGAGGAAGGGGAGTGATTTTTGCCAATACACCTCTTTATTGGTGTAGTGACTGTAGCCTCTTGTTGTTCTAGAGGGTCCTTTGACTCTCAGCAGCAGCAGCTTGAGGGGGAGCAGTGGCAGTGCAGGAGCCTTGGGGGAGTAGGCAAGATCTGATTATGGGAACTTGGACCTAACCTACTGTTTGAATTAGGTTTTTAGTTAGATTTGGATTGTTATACAAAACTTCTGCTTACATATGTCTCTGATTTTGCTTAAAATGCATTTTAATGTTTATACTATGAACTGAGTGGAAGCAGATGTGTTCTGCACAGGCAGTGTGCCTGTCAGCCCGTGTGAATGCAGTAGTGAAGACCCTCTGTATTGCAGTTATTTGAGACTTGTAGCAATTGTAAATTTGAGAAGAATGAGAAAAGCAAAAAGCTTTGCATATATAGAATGACTTGGTATGGGCCTTTCCAATAGAAGTAATTTAAGTAGATTGCTGTTTGGTCTTTTCCTTTTGGGCTGCAGCTGTTTTCAGGGTCTTGGAAGTGCCTTGGTATTCAGATAATTTCAATTTAGGAACATTTTTTACTTAACTAGAATAATGATCATAATCCTAAATTTTCAGCTACTGATACAGGGCTTTCTATTTTGGGTGCCAAAGAATTATCTTTCTAAGTTTGGTGCTTTTATAGCACAATCAATTTTGATTGGCTGGCAAGCTTCTTTCACTAGAGAAAGTTCTTCCATTACAGCTTTTACCTTTTGCTCTTGTGGATGTGGAGCAAGGGAGACTTTTTTAACTTGGGCAGTTTGATATGCAATTGAATGCTCTTGTAACAAATACTGTGCTTTCTTTCCTAGCCATCCAGCCCAATGGATCAGATGGGGAAGATGAGACCTCAGCCTTATGGAGGAAACAATCCATATGTACAACAGCAGGGACCTCAGTCAGGGCAACAGCAAGGTCATGGATATCCAGGGCAGCCATATGGGCCACAGACTCCTCAGAGATACCCAATGGGAATGCAGAGCAGGACGCAGAGTGCAATAGGCACTGTCTCTTACACACAACAGGTAAATAAGAGCAAGTACTTCTGCTCCCAAAAATGGTGCTGGCTACATTTCAGGTTCTTTTAAAGGTTTAGTCCTTGTGCTTGAAAGATGAGCACAGTTACTGCTATTGGTGAGTGAATAGAAAATAAGTGGCCAAATCCTTAAAGTGGTGGTCAAGAGTATGTTAAGTCCCTGTACTGGGAAGTAATGTCGCTTGATATGGAACCAAATTGTGTTGTAATGGTTTGTTGTTGCTGTAACGCCATCAGCAGTATTTGGTAGTAGCTGTTTTGGTGGGAAGTGCATGCCATAAACCACCAACGTGGCATTAGCTTCTCAGATATCCAGATTTTTTTCTAAGCTCCAGTTCTTTGTTCAATGACTTTCAGATCTCTAGTTTGATTCTCCTTCTCTCTTCTCCTCCCTTGTGTAGATTCCTCCTTATGGACAGCAGGGCCCCAGTGGATATGGCCAGCAGACTCAGACTCCTTATTACAACCAGCAGAGTCCTCATCCCCAGCAGCAGCAACCTTCATATGCTCAGCAGCCCCCATCTCAGACCCCTCTCTCTCAGCCTTCTTATCAGCAACAACAAACTCAGTCTCAGCCTCCACAGCTCCAGTCCTCCCAGCCCTCATACTCGCAGCAGCCATCACAGCCATCCCATCAGCAGTCGCCATCTCCATATCCTCAGCAGCAATCCTCTGCCCAGCAGCATCCACAAAGTCAGCCAGCCTATTCTCAGCAGCAGTCTCAGTCACCTTACCAGCAGCAGCAAACGCAGCAGTCTGTTACCTCTGCGCTTTCTCAACAAACGGCATCTTACCCTCAGTCTCAGTCACAGCAGCAGTCGGCATATTCTCAGCAGCGCTTCCCACCTCCACAGGTAGGACTTCTCTCATGTTTTTCCCTGTCCTCTGATAGGCAAGTATGGAAATAAAATTCCCCTTTCAGTTTTGGAAAAGCAGCACAATTATGCAACCTGATTTCTTTGAGCCGTGGCTGCCTTAAATGTGTAGGCGCTCTCTTCTCTCTCTGTCTGAGCTAGTGCAGAAAATGGGGTTAATGCAAGGGGGCAGGTGACCACCAAGGGCCTTAAAAAGACTGACAAGGCTCTTATTACTTTTAGCTGACACATACTCTTATTGCTTCTAGCTGATACATACAACTAGATCAGGCTTATTTAGCTTGTGCCCTGTAAAGTCAAACACTACAGATGCTCTGTAGAAGAAAAAAAAGCACCTTAGTTTGCAGCCTGTCTGGGGTTGCTGGACTTACATATGGCTGTGGATTATATGCATGCACAGATGAATCAAAACCAGAATGTGTTTGCTTCATAGAGGAGTGATCATAGAAGAATTCTTGCCCCATCCTCCAAGTGTAAACCCGTGTTAAAAAAAAATGAAAAAGTGCCTGAAGACCAAGTTGGAATATGGCCTTGTGGAGAATTTGTGTCAGCCAAATCTGGATCAAGTGATTGAACTTGGTTATCATAAATTCTCCATTAATAACTAGATAACTTATTTCCAGAATTCTTGGTAGGGAATACCCTCTGATGGAACAGAATTCTGTCTTTTAGTTTTCAATCACTGTCATTTCCACTCCTGAAACACATGCTTTTTGTTTTCAAGATTTGTCCTTCATAGTATGTGAAATCTTTCTGCACCAGTTTGATTGGGGCTCTTCACCTTATGCAGCCATATACAAATTTCCCTCAGTTTTCTCTTGTGAGCAATTGCTTTCACTACACAGATTGTTTTGTAATTCTCCTGATTGCTCTGTTTTTGTATACTGCCCCCTCATAACAGCACAGTTTTCTTTAGTGGATTAATGACTACTGCACCATGCTAATGTAACTTGGCATAGTGTTCACTAAACACTTCAAAAGAGAGTTTGTAAAAGAGAATAGGGCCATACCTCAAAGAACTGGAGCCCATATTGCAAAATAGATTGTAGGAAGTGGCCATATACACCCTACTCTAGTGCTGGGTCTCTGACTACTTTTTTGTTACTGCCTCCCCAGTATTTATCTATTTGTAAGCCAGAGTGGTGCATACTCCTTCCTGTTTGCTTTCCAACCTTGAAATGCATAGCCAGAGCTGGGCAAGCAGATGCCTCAGTGCTGCCTTTTCCTCGATGGTACATTGCTAGGATAATGGTCTTCCTAAAGTTTCTCTGTGCCAGAAGGAATGGCTAGATTGAGATGGCAGGGCACCTCCATTCTCTTTGACACTGGCAGAAATTGAATGGGGTGGGGAGGGCTATGCAGCCAGCTGCCTTGGCATGTAACTCATTTCCAAGCTGTCAAAAATTGCAAGGAACTGGGGGGGGGAGCTGCTTAGTCTCTCTTTTTTGCTTCCCCCGTGTTTCTTGCTGGGTGGAGTGGGGGACATCAGGGACTCAAGAGCACTTGTTATTGTTCATCTGGGAACATTCATGTGAATTGGAAAAAATCTGGGAAAACTCAAAATGTTTCTTGAAGTGGTAAAGGGATAGAAAGCTGGGAGTGGGGTGGGGAGTGGGACTGTTTCCCACCAAAAACTTTTATAGTCCCATTCCTCAGGCCTCTTCATCTATTTAAAGACAGTAAGGCACTTTGGTGAATTCTAGTTGGACCTAATGTAACCTTAATCCCTCTCATTTTAAAGGGACACTTTACTTAAGCCAGATGTTGGTCACTTGTCCCCTAGTCCTGCCTGTTGATTTGGCATTTCATGGCTAGCTGCAGCTGAGGTAGCTTACCCATTGGGTGCTTCACTTGAGTTGTTCACAGGGCTCTAGTTTTAGCAACCACAGGAAATGGATACCTAAGAAATTCTGGAAGTGTTTGTAGGAAGGCTGCTGATATGGGACATAATTGTTCTCCAACTCGTGGATGTAGCTTCAGTGATGTCAACACTACTGTTCAGGTTGTGCATTCAGACTCACACACATATACACTCACGTGCAACTTGAACAGTAGTGTTGACACCACTGAAGCTACATCCACCAATAGGAGAGCTTGAGTGGAACAAGGATGTTGTGGGCGGTGTTGTAAGCTAGGATGAAAATTATACAATTTCACTCCTGGTTTCAGTGTCCTAGTCTCTTGTATTTCAGGAGATCTCGCAAGACTCATTTGGGTCCCAAGCATCGTCTGCTGCCTCAATGGCTTCCAGTAAAGGGCAAGAAGATGTAAATTTGAATCTTCAGTCACGACCATCTAGCTTGCCGGTAAGTCAAGCAGCCTGGTTTTAAGAATGGCTTGGGATAAAAGATTGGGAGTTGCAGTGGGGTGCTTACGGGGCAATGAGTGTTTTGGAAGGAAATAAGAAAGGGCATTCATACATTTATCCAGGCCCAACTATTTTCTGGAATCCCACTGGGAAAGAGTTGAGTGTGTTGAAAAATAATGTGAAGCCTTTGGAAACCCAATCCTGCCTATTCCATAATGTGAATAATATCCCCATTTAGGCTATAACATATAAATATAAATTTCAAAGTCTACAGATCTATACATACTGCCCCTGTGTCTGGAGGCATGAAAACTCATTGTGCAGTTTCTTCTGAGCCTTGAATGTGCTCTGGCCATTTTTATTTATTTATTTATTTGCTTTGCAGATATTTGTTAATGCTCTCCTTAATTTCAGTTTTATCTGTGGAAGCTGTGGGAATCTTCATGGTGGTCATCCATTGTTGAGGGCCTGTCAGGGTGTAGTAGCAGATGAAGTTGTGGGTCACATCTGGATTCGCCTCTTCATGGCTATCTCTTGTGTGTATCATGAGAATAATTAGTAGGTTAAAGACTCTCTCATTCATCCATCCATCCATCCATCCATCCATCCATCCAGTTCTTTGCTGTTCCTGAAAGGACAGCTATTTTGTAGTGTATTTGGGAAAGGTTTTTAGTGCCTTGGTCCAGTGCCAAGACTCTCCTTGAGACACTGCCCCCAGTAGGCTCAAAGGGGAGTTTGAGCTGCTGACCTAAGATTGGTTGTTTCCACTCATGGCCACTTGAGCAGTTTTTCAGCTCTTTGAGTAGCACTCCTCCCAAAACTGCAGCTGCTTGAGTTTAAAAAAGTTTAGTGCAAGGTGGAACCTGCACTTCTTATATTTAAGATTTCTGAAGGGAACCAACTGTTCAGTATTGAACCTGCTCACTTTGAGCAGTACCAAAAAGTAGCTGGCCTTCACTTGAGGGATTGCAGAGGCAAATCACAACTGTAGAAATGCAACAAAAATTGTTTAATCATGGATATGTATGTGACATCAGCTTCAGTCTTAACCCCTTTTACTGCAAGAAATATTCAAACACTCTCTCTCCACCAGTACTTCCACTGAATCCTTTCTCTGTTGTCAGAATTAATTGCTTCTGTTTTAGTGGAAGTGAACCAAGTAAGTGACTTTGAGGGTTCCATTAACAAAAACTAGTTTATTGTAGAACATGCTAGATGGGCTTTTTAAAATAGTCTTCATCCAGGTAACTGAGGCTTGGAGAGATGAAAGGGTTTGAGTACTCAAAATGTTGCTCATCGGGAATTGTGCGTTTCATGTCTTTTCTCTTGCAGAAGAACTCTGCCTCTTTGGCAGTCTTGGTGGTTTATTGGGTTCTGGGTTGACCATCCAGCTAGCTTATCTGACCAAGCTTGGCAGCCTCTTCTCGGTATTTAACCTCTGCTAAGGCACATGAAGCTGCCGTATACTATTGGGCTGTCAAGGTCAGCATTGTCTGCTCTGACAGTGGTTCTTGGACAGAGATCTTTCACATGATCTGACACCTGATTTCTTTAAAAAACAAAACCCTAGACATTCCAGGGACTGAACCTCAGATCATCTGCATGTGAAGCAGGTGCTGTCCCAATGAATCACAGCCCCCTCCTCAAAGCTGACATGATGCCCCAAGTGCAACATGCCCCAAGTGCTCCCACTGTTAGTTTTTTGTGCATCTGTCCTTTTGCAGTCTTCTTCCATCTTCTAACATTTAATGAAAAAAGCAAATGGTCTGCTTCTGTTACCAGTTCTGTGTGGGCTGTATCTCAGTCACTGAATATCATAAACACAGGTTAGACAAGAAATCCTTTGTTGTACCCAGGTTCATATCCAAAGGCTGTTTTGCAAACCCCCAAGAACTCTGAGGTCTCTGTATTTAGATAGAGTGTTGCCTGCTTCATTATAAAAGCACATCATGGGGAATCTCCAGAGTGTTCATTTCTGGAACTCAACTTCTAGTTGCGGTTTTAGTCTACATATGAAATTAATCTTTCTTGTCCCCCTCCCAATGCCCATTTATAAGATGTTAAGTTAATTCCATATTACAGCGATGGATGGCACAGGCAAGAGATGCATAATTAAAATGACATTTGATTTCGAGGGGTGGAATTCATGATGAAACAGTCGTCTGATAGCAGGGATGGAGGGTCAGTGTTGTCTGCTGATTTCTGAGGGTGACCCTGTAATGAGACATTCAGGGTCAGTCTTGCAAATAAGTCCTGAAAAAGTTACCGGCCCACAAATGTTGCTACTGACCTTCCTTTCTGCATATTCTTGTGTTAGTAATTTGTGGTGTATTTGGTAGTCTTAGAGAAAGGAACAGGACTACACATCTTCTAACCTACAAAAGATTGCTCCTTGCCACTAGCCCATAGGAGCATGGCTATTGAAAAGCATGATCAGTGACATGTGTTCAAGACTTCATGAGGGCATGAAAAAAGAGACGCCTTTGGATGTCCCCCTGTTAGGAGCTCCTTTCCATGGAAAAGTTTCTTTCAGAAGTGTTTTAAGACCTGTATACTTGGGTAGACATTTAATTGAATCTAGTAGAATTTAGTGTGTGAACTTTTGTTATAGCTGGAGGATCCACCCTTGTTTGTTTGTTTTTCATTGTTGGCCTTTGGGTGGTATGAGGTCTGCTTTGACTGACTGACAGTGAATTCTCCAGGTCTTTCTCATTGTCTCTTTCCTGGTCCTTTTTAAACTGAAGAAGCCAGGGATTGAATCTGGGACTTCGGCGTGCGAAGTGAATGTTCCACCAGAGTCATAGCCCCACTTGCGCTTTGGCTTCTTTGCCTCATTGGAATGTTTTCACCTGTTTTTCCTGGCAAGCCATTTTGTGCAGGGTGAACATCCCTGGAAAATGCCACTTGCTTATTTTGGCTTGTGCTCTTTCACCCTCTCCACCAGCCATTTTTAATACAGTCAGTGTCTGTGAGATGTGTCATGTCCATTGCCTGTCCAGTTGGGTTGCAGGCACAAGCTGGGTGTGCCTGAGATATGAGCAGAATTACTGTCAGTATAGCTCTGTAGCAGCTAATTAAAACCATATTAGGCAAAAGGAATATGCCCTTTCTGAACAAATGGTAAGACTTTTGGTAAGACTTTTGGTCTAGACAGCCAGAAGAATACTTGAGATGGGGTGAAAGTATTCATAGCTATGCAACACTATTAAAACTGACCATTACTCCATTTTGCAGCAAGGTCACTAGTCATCTGCTGGTTCACTGGTCATTTCACTAGTTAGCCCTGATTAGTGGTGTTACAATTGGAGAGTTGATGGGCACACTCTCCAGTCTACATTTCCAAAAGGCATTTGCCAGCAAATGCTGTTGCCCTAAATATTGCTTTCTCTGTGCCTTGTCATTATAGGATTAGCACTTTGCAAGGGGTTGGGATTTGGTCCAGGTGCCCCCAGTTGCTGACCGCTAATTTTAAAGGAATAGTTTGTTTGCTCTCGGCAGTCCCCATGTTCTAGGACAGCTTAGCTTGTTAATAGCGTATGTATGAGGAGATGATTTTTTAGATTACTTCTTATGTGTTCCTTACATCCAGCTCTGTTTGAAAGCTGCACTGCGGGAAGTCAAGTTATGGAGCTGATGGAGAAGAAGTCAGAAACAAGCTCTTCCTACTTTCTGCTCTCTTTTCTTTATTCCCCTCCATGGTCTCCCCCCCTTTAAATTCTGCCTCCTTTTGACCTCTCTGCTTGGTTACTTCACCATTCCCCCAATTCTCCTCCCTCTATCTTGCCTTTCCTGGTTCTCTTCTTTCCATCCCCTGTTTTTCCTGCAGCCTCTCTCTGATGGTGAGACACTGGCATTGAGTTTTGCCATGAGTCCTGTGTGTGTGCCATTCTGGCAAGTCCTCTTGTTTGGGTATTTCCCCCAAATATGGGGGTCATAGGGGAAAATTCATATTTTTCTGTATACCTGACAGGTTCCTCTAGGTATGAAGAAAGCTGTGTGACCTCTTTACCCAGCACTCTTTTGTTACCTTCACAAGGTCAGAAATACTTAAGGAGAAGGGAGTTCAAGAGGGATGGGAGTTTCTTAAAAGTGAAATACTGAAGGCACAATCACAAATAATTCCTATGAGAAGAAAAAATGGGAGGATCCTGTAGAAGTCAAGGTGGCTCCATAACAGCTTTCTAAAGACTTGAGAAATAAAAAAGACTCATTCAGAAAGTGGAAGGAGGGCCTTATAACCAAGGATGAATATAAAAATAACCAGTGCTTGTAGAGAGTTAGGAAAGCTAAAGCTCAGGATGAGCTTAGGCTAGTGAGAGATGATAAAAACAACAAAAAAGGATTCTTATCTTCAAAATAAGAAAAAGAGCAAGGACATGGTAGGCCCATTGCGGGGACAGGAAACTGAAATTGTAACAGGTGATGAAGAAATGGCAGAACTGCTCAATTCCTACCTTTCCTCAGTCTTCTCTTGCAAGGAAACGGTGCTCAATATGGCAAGAACAGAACACATGATGAAACTAAGTCCTCAGGACCAGATGAGCTGCATCCAAGGGTACTAAAAGAACTTGCGGATGTAATTTTTCAGCCTCTGTCCATTATTTTTGAGAATTCTTGGAGAACAGGTGAGGTGCCAGAAGATTGGAGGTGGGCAAACGTTGTACCCATCTTCAAGAAGGGGAAAAAGGAGGATCCTGGTAACTACCAACCCGTCAGCTTGATTATCTATACCTGGGAAAGTTTTAGAACAAATTATCAGACAGTCCTTGAGCATTTAGAAAGGACGGCTGTAATTACTAAGAGCCAGCACGGGTTTCTCAAGAACAAGTCATGTCAGAATAACTTTCTCTCTCTCTCTTTTTTTTAGAAAGTTATTACCTTGCTGGATCGGGGGGTGCTGTAGACATAGTTTATCTTGATTTCAGTAAGGCTTTTGATAAGGTTCCACATAATATTCTTGTTGACAAATTGGTAAAATGTGGTTTGGATCCTATGACTGTGAGGTGGATCTGTAAGTGGTTGACAGATCGCTCACGAGATTGCTTGTGAATGGTTCCTCATCTTCTTGGATAGGAGTGACAAGTGGAGTGCCTCAAAGTTCTGTCCTGGGACCTGTTTTGTTCAACATCTTTATCAATGATTTGGATGAAGGGATAGAGGGAATGCATATTAAATTTGCAGATGATACTAAATTGGGAGGGGTAGCATATACGGTAGAAGACAGTCAGGATCCAGGATGACAGGCTGGAAAACTGGGCTAAAAGAAATTTAATGAATTTCAATGTGGATAAATGTAAAGTTCTGCATTTAAGTAGGAAAAATAAAATGCATAATTATGGCAGTAGTATGTGCAAAAAGGCTCTAGGGGTTTTAGTAGACCATACACTGCACATGAGTCAGCAGTGTGATGCAGTAGTTAAAAAGGCGAATGCGATTTTGGGCTGTATCAACAGAAGTATAGTGTCTAGATCACGCAAAGTGATGGTACCACTTTACTCTGCTCTGGTTAGACCTCACCTAGAGTATTGTGTTCAGTTTTTGGCACCACAATTTAAGAAGGATATAGACAAGCTGGAACATGTCCAGAGGAGAACAATGAAGATGGTGAGGGGTCTGGAGACCAAGTCCTATGAGGAAAGGTTGAAGGAGCTGGGTATGTTTAGCCTGGAGAGGAGACAACTGAGAGGTGATATGATAACCATCTTTAAGTAGTTGAAGGGCTGTCATCTAGCAGATGGTACAGGGTTGTTTTCTATTGCCCCAGAAGGTCGGACCAGAACCAACAGTTTGAAATTAAGTCAGAAGAGTTTTCGGCTAAACATTAGGAAGAAATTCCTGACAGTTAGAGTGGTTCCTCAGTGGAACAGGCTTCCTCGGGAGGTGGTGGGCTCTCATTTCAAAGTTTTCAAACAGAGCTAGATGGCCATCTGACAGCAATGCGGATTCTGTGAACTTAGGCAGAACATGAGAGGGAGGACAGGAAGGGTTGCCTCAGTCCTTAGTTCTTGTGGCCCTTTCTTGCATGCCCAGGGACATGCTGATCACCATTTTGGGATCAAGAAGCAATTTTTCTCCAGGCCAGTTTGGCCAGGGATCCTGGAGGTTTTTTTGTCATCTTCTGGGCGTGGAACAGTGGTCACTGGGGGTGTGGAGGGAGAGGTATTCGTGAATTTCCTGCCTTGTGCAGGGTGTTGGATGATCCTGGAGGTCCCTTCCAACTCTATGATTCTATGACTCATTTTTAGATATAATTACAGTAAAATGTTGGAAACCGTGACACTAGTGCCCTGGTTTCGCTAGCTAGGGACGATTTCCCCGCAGCTTGAAAATGTGATGAAAATGTTGATCACACAAGGAATGGGGAACACACTCTCAATTGGGATGTTGGCACAAACAATTTTAATGTAAGTTATCTGATGCACAAGCCAGAATAGCATTTGTTTGATATTGCTGTAGTATAATTTGGCAGCCATAGTCCTCATTAGAGCTTTTGGTAGAAAAGAACAAGAGTCCAATAGCAACTTAAAGATTAACAAAATATGTGCCAGGGTATGAGATTTCATGAGTCAGATATCTGAAGAAGTGAACAGTACCTTGCCACATATTTTTTTAGTCCTTAAGGTGCTACTGGACTCTTGCTCTTTTCTACTGCATAAAGTCACTTAATTACTGTAATATAGAATGGCATATAAGGAATGCTTTGTGAACACATGGAAGTGACAGGCTCAGGATGTACAGTGGCAGGGCATTTTTGAGTGGGTGTTGCCAATGCAAAGAGAGCGATACACGGATTCTGATTTCACAAATGCTCCTTCCAAAAATTATGACATCATGGACTTGACCATCACTTAGTGTTATAACAATAATTACTATAATTGACCTACTGGATTCTGTGTTGTTTCAGGCAACATTATTCCTGTTAATCTTAAGAATGCTTTTGTGTTATGGTCCTATGTACATTTAACAGTCCCAGTTTTTTAAACTGTGGCTCGACAGCTGGAAGTGGATTATGGGACTGTAAGGGGGAGTGTGTGAATTTTATTCTTCCGGTCTTCATCTTGGTGAAACATTGCCTAGGCACCATTGTTAATATGCAGTCAAGGTGAAGTGTGATTCCTGTTTAAATAGCTCTTGAAACCAGCTTCTTCAAATGCCGGATTATTGTTGTTTCTGACTGGCCACTGTATGCTTTCTTTGTTGTCTGCTATTTCTGTCAAAACAGGAGTCCAGTGGCACTTTGGAGACTAACAGAATTTATTCCAGTGTTGTGAGTCACAGCATCTGAAGTGACCTTTGAATGCTTATGCTGGAATAAATTCACTTAGTTTGCAAGGTGTCACCAGGCTCCTGTTTTGTTTTTCCTGCTGTAGACTAGTGTGGCTACCCATCTGAAAATCCTGTTTTATACAATTCTTCAAATAATAGATACTTCCAAGGTGCTGTATAAATTCTCAGTACATTCTGTCCTAGTTCTTACATCAGCCCATTAAGGATGTGTAGTTAACCCTATAAATTGAAGGCACAAATTGCTGAAGTCCATCTGCTGAGTTCATAGTAGACTTGGAAGGTTCTGATTTATACCCCACTAGGAGTAAAGCCCATTGTGGAAATAAATACAACGGGCTCTAGAAAGAGGCTCTGGGAGAGTGCCCTAGCTTTGGGCACAGTATGAATTTACTGTGGTGACCTCAGCAGGGTATAATGACAGAGACCACCATTTTCTCCAGAGGAACTGATCTCTGCTACCTGAAGAGCAGTTGTAGTTTTGAGTGATCTCCAGCCCTCACCTGGAGATTGGCAACAATTGTTACCCAGGAGGAAATGGCTGGTTCGAACCCCTCCTCAAACCCCACCCTCTCCAGGTTCCACCCCTCAAATCCCCAGGAATTTGCCAACCTGGAGTTGGCAACCCCATCTCCTTCCCAGCTAACCAGCAACCTACTGTTATCTTCCTCTCTGACTTCAGCTGACTTCTGCCCTCTCTCCTGCAGAGCAGTTGTAATTCTGAGTGGTCTCCAGCCCTCACCTGGAGATTGGCAACAATGGTTCCCCATGAGGGACTGGCTGGTTTGGAGGGTGGAGTCTTTGGCATTGTACCTGTCTGAGACCCCACTCCTCCTCAAACCTCACCATCTCCAGGCTCTACCCCTCAAATCTCCAGAAATTTCCCAACCTGGAGTTGGCAACCCTATCTCCCTCCCAGCCAATTGTCAGCATACCGTTATCTGCCCCCTGACTTCTGCTTTCCATCTCCTTCCCTCTCCCTCCTGGAGAGCAGTTGTAATTCTGATTGATCTCCAGCCCCCACCTGGAGATTGGCAACAATGGTTCCCCAGGATGGAATGGCTAGTTTGATGGGTGGCACCCTCCAAAGCAGCCATTTTCTCCAGGGGAACTGATCTCGGTCATCTGGAGTTAAATTGTAACAGCAGGAGATCTCCAGGTCCCACCTGGAGATTGGTAACCCTAGGGGAAAGACAGGGGGGGTGGAAGAGAATGGTTTGATGGCCACTGGGCCAAGATTGGCAACAATAGTTTCCCAGGAGAAAATGGCTGGTTTGGAGGGTGGAGTCTATGGCACTGTACCTGTCTGAGGTCCCACTCCTCCTCAAACCTCACCCTCTCTGGGCTCCATCCTTCAAATCTCCAGGAATTTCCATACCTATAGTTGGCAACTTTCTCATCCCCTCTCAGCAGCCTCTTCCTAGGCAAAATTCTGTCTTTCTCATTAGTGGGGAGCAAAGAAGTTTACTTCATTCTTTTCGACTGTGTGATCTGTACAGCAACCCTGTAAGGCAGGTTAGGCAGAAAGTCTCTGGCTGGTCCAAAATCACCCAGGCAGTTTCCATAGGGATGCTCCTGCTGAACAGGAGCAAGCACCCAGGCCTAGGGTTGCCATTGCCAACAAAGACAAATTGATGCAAAGCAGGATGGAAAAGTCTCCGTATCTCTATTTTGCCTTCAATTGGTTTTGATGCCAGCAGAGTGAGAAAATGCCAGAGGCTCTGAGTGGGTGCCCCATGGTAAATGCACCAAACAATTCCTAAAGATTTTTCACTGTGTCGATAAATCATTTTCTACACTCACAGTGTCCCCTGCCAGAATTAGTACCAGAGCTTTTTTTGCCTTGTGGTATTCTGCTTGTGGTGTGACCTGTCTTTTTTGTGGTGTGACATGGTTGTGTTATTGGGTTTGTTTCTTTTGAAGGGGAAGTGTTGTGAGTGAGGGCATATTTCACCTCAGAATACAACAGGTTGCATAAACAACTGACAATTCCAACTGTCTTGCGGGGGGGGGTTTGAGGTGCAAAATGGAGTGAAGTCCAATCAGCTTCCGTATGCAAATGAGCTTGAAATGCTGGCACAGAGAAGAGTGGCCTAGGCTGCAGTGGGGGGGAGAGAACTCAGGCAACACAGCTAATGGATAGGGGCAGATTCTGAGCGACATACCAGGGAGCGAATTGATTTTGCCAAGCATAGAATCTTGCCACTACCCTTTTATTTAATAGGACAGGATTCTGTTAGAGGTGGTGTAGCATAGTCACTAACAAACTGTGTTGCTGAAGCAGTGCTCAACTGTGGTGAAGAGCTGGAGGTAGGGGCTGGGAATCCACCCTCATTAGGGGTGTGGCAGAGAGATGGGCTATGATTCTGCACTCCATTCTCAGTTGTTCAACCAAAGTTGAGCAATTGCTTAGGCTCCTGGCATTAAATAGTTCATGCTTGAGTTGCTCTAAGAGTTGTAAGCACATGATGGCAGAAATATCAAAAGACTAGGAGCCAGACAAAGTCCAAATTGAGTCAGATAATCAGGAAATGAAACATCTTTTATTACATACCTATGGGTTTGTGTGCCCGCAATTTCTAAAGCCAGTTTGGCAGCACTGGCATGAAAGGTGCTGAGTGGGTGTGCTGCTGATGGGGCATCCAAAGATGGGCATCAGTTGGCACCAGTTATAGCCTGGAAATCCAACTGTGTGATAATGCAAGACTTGGGCTAACAAGGAGAGATAGTGCGGAGTTGGGAGAAAGAAAGATGGATTTTGGAGGGACAATAAATACTTTTTAGCTGTAGTATAATGGCCAAGTATTTTAGGTGTTTGTACTAGAAAAGTCACCAAGAGGGGGACTAATGCTTATTATGCAGAACCATGGCAGTGTACAGTTAGGAAACAAGTAAAATTTAAGCAACTTCAGTTATTTAGAACAGGATTATGCAAATATATATGAGCAAGATTTAAAAATGAGCAGTAATTTGGCATTTATTTTGTAACCCTAGGAACAGCTTAAACCCACAGTAAAGTGTACATGTTTAAAAATATTCATTTTGTATGTTAATATAGTTTCAGGCCAACATGTCTACCTGAACCATTAAGATCATGCAAAATTAAGAACTCCAATTCTCACACTTTGCTGCAAAATGCATTCATTTCAATCCATATTCAAAATCTTAAAGATGAAAAAACAGTAGCAAACCTGTGTTAAATTAATTTTTTTGTAGCTGTAAATAAATTAGAGTAGGATTCTACCCCCCCCCCGGGGCAGTTATAGTTCTGGGTCAGGCTTCTGAAAGGTGAATGTGTGTAATGTGGTGGGGGGAGCAGAGCGAATTCTGCAACCAGCTGATCTGGTGGTGCAGTGAAAAGGGAGTTTTTGGCTTTATGTGAGAGAGCTGTGTAAAAATAGTCTAATTGGCTGGCTAACATCATTCCAACCTTCATCCAAATTCAAATTTATTGAGATTAATGTCTGTTATTTACTTTTTGAACAGATTTTCTGTTAATTTGCTAATGAACTTGGTGCTGAAGGTATAAGGGTGGATTCAGGTACTGTGTACGATGATGCACCCAAATGCCCCAAAGTGTATGATTTACCATTCCATTTTGTTGTAGCAAAAAAAGCAGGCATTCCTTTTAAATACTGAAATGTAACTGTAAGGATTTTAAAAATTGGATAGAATTTAATGGTGCTCACCCAGTGCAACAATCCAGCTAACTCCACATTTTCTCTACACTCTCAAATATTAATAGGTCTGCTTATGAATAAGTTGCTTGCAGACTCTGTCACAAGTGCTATTTAAACCATCATTGTATCCTGGTAGGCGATAGTTACCTTTCACTGTTTGTAATCTAAAAACTCTTGGCTGGATCCAGACTAAATTGACAATTTTTACTGAGCCCCATCATGCCACTCCTCAGGGCCTGCTGTCTTCCAGGAGAAGCATTTTGAGGAGATGAGTAGGCTGCTGAGAGGGGAGAGCAAGAAAGTTCTGTTCTACCATTGCCAACCCACTTTCTCAAATGCATTTACATCAGAATTGCAAATAAAACCTGTTGCACTAAAACCCACAAGTTTCTGTGAAGAATTTGAAAATAGTATCTACCTAGTTATTCTAGTAATTAATCATTGTTCTCTAGCTTAGGTGCTGGGAAGCCTTTGCAATCTCTCAAACTTGAAAGCTTGAGTTCAGTGGCATCTTTTAAGATGAACAAAAGTTTTATTCAAGGCATAGGCTTTCTCTGGCCTAAAAAGAGACAATAATAGAACATCACTAGTAGTCACATACAGCTCTTAACTCAAAACAGTTCAATGCACCATCAGTGACTTACAACCTCTAATGAATAATGACAGTTCTCTTTCACAAGCAGTGGGGGGTAAATCTTTTCTTGTACACAGATAGTCCTCAGTCTTAAACAATTCTTCACGCACAATAATACAACATCTAACTTTAACATGGACACTGGTACCAGAGCTTGCAATAAACAACATCAACTACGCTATCTCAGGCTCATTCACTTGCTCATCTTCCAACATTGTATATGCCATTAAATGCCAACAGTGCCCTTCCATTCTCTACACAGGGTAAACAGGTCAAACCCTGCCTGCACCAAAGGATAAATGGACACAGATCTGACATTAAGAATCACAACACTAAGAAACCTGTAGGAGAACACTTCAACCCTCCAGGACATTCAGTGGGTGATCTCAAAGAAACTGTTTTATTGCAAAGGAACTACAGGAACAGACTGGAAAGGAAAATTGCTAAATTACAAGTTATTACAACTAGTGCTCCCTCTAAGCTATGGAGTCTTGTGAGCAAAAATCCTACTTTGTGAGCTACTGGCATTAAAGTTGTGAGCTAGCCATTTGGCTGCTGCATAAATCAGTTTGCTCTGGAACCATCCTTCCTGAGCTAAGACAAAAATGTGTGAGCCAAAGGCTAAAAAACTGAGCTAGCTCACACTAACTCAGCTTAGAGTGAACACTGATTACAACACTTGGAACAAAAGAACCCCAGGACTTAACAGGGATGTTAGTTTCTTTTCTCCCTACATATGTTAATCTCATTTAGTCTGTACGTCTGTATTCTCACCAAGAAGGTCCATATATCCTCTTAATTTTATTGAATGTCTTATTCGGAATAGTAGAATGGTAAATGAATAGTGGAAGGTAATGTTTTTTGGAATGGTAGATTGGAATGTATTTCTCTGGTCTGGTGACAGAGGAGACATAACACTGCACTATAAATCATCCCATCTTAAAGAAAAGGATGCTGTTTGTTACCTCCATACTTGAGAGGAGACGGATGGAGCATAACAACAAGGTCTCAACTAATTACTCTCAGCATCCCACAATTAAAAAGGGTACATTTAAACATCAGTCTCCAATTTTGATATATTTGTTTCACTATATTCCCCCCGGAATTAAATCCAAAGAAATGATGACCATGTAAACTAAACTTGTTATTCCTGTTTGGTCCTTTCATCTGTTAAACATCTTCACTATGTTGTATGCTAATTTGCTGCTCGCCCTCTGTCTTTATGTATGGTCTGGTACCTTCCATTTCAGTATATCTGAACAAGTGTGTGTGCACATGAAGGTTATACCTTGAATAAAATTTGTTGGTCTTAAAGGTGCCACTGAACTCAAGTTTTGTTCTGTTGCTTCAGACCAACACAGCTACCCACCTGAATCAAACCTGAAAGCCGAAATCCATAACATGGTTGACAGACACACAACACTTTGAGATACTGTTTGCCAGTGGAATAGCTAGGGTGGTTCTTTCAGTGTGTTTGTATCAGTTAACTAAGATCTAAGTGTATCCTTAATAAGTGTGTCTACTTGATCAGTTTTAATATGGCTGCCATTGTATCAACATTAGCTACTTGTCCTGTATTCAGCCATTACTGATGTGCCAACAACATTAAAATAACTTCAAATGCAGGAATGGTGACCATGCACTCATTTGAGTACATGACAACTGTGCAGCCCCTCTTAATTGATCTCATGTTCTACACAGACAGTTCCCTTAGCAATTGTGCACTGAACCTCTAGTTTCTACACAGGAGCATGCCCAATATTACTTACACCTTCCCCAGCTTTTGGACTGCGAGCCAGTCGCCATCTCCTTGGGGATATTGGGCTTTACAGATTAGCGAAATGATGCATTATAAAGACCTGGGTCTAGAACCTGCTTCTACAAAAAACGGACATGTTTGAAGCATTTGTTCCCTTTCACTGCTTCGTACCACATTGTGATCCCAAATACAGTTTAGGCTAGGGTGTTCAACTAATTTGTTATGAGGGCCAGATCTGACATAAGTGAGACCTTGTCAGGCTGGGCCATGTGTGTCACAAAATGTAATGCCAGCTAGTGGCGATATAAATTTATAAAGGACACAAACACAAGTATATTTTTAAGCTTAAAATTCTTAAAACATTAGCACTCCTGCAATATTTTGTTTATTTAACAGTCTCTAATAACTGACACCTTTTGCTCTGAATTATTGCATCAAAATGTGGAGACAATGTGCTGTAGCAATCCTGAGTATATTGTTCAGGTGTGTATCTGTAAGTTGCAAACCTATTTTTGATTTATTGATATTTATTACAAAACTCTCATGGTCAGTGCTCTGAGCTTAAGATCCAAGGGAAAACATGTAGTGGTTGGGCATTGCAAGCTTTTGTACATAAATTGCTTTGTGTGCTGGTCAAGAACATGTAAAGGTACGAGGCAGTGCGAGGATAGAGAGACAACAATGTATGGTGTTCAGTATCAGCCTACTATCTGGGAAGTCTAAGTTCATAAACCTCAGCCTGCAAAGGAATGTGCTGGGTGAACTTGGTCTGGACACACACTCTCAACCCACCTCACTGGCTTGTTGTTATTCCTCATCTAAATAGTTTACATTGCTTTCCTACTGAGACTGGATCGTGATGGCTTGAATACAGCGAAAAAGAGGAGGGGAACCCAGTCGCACCCAGGAGAGTCCTGGTATAAACAAGCCCAGCAAACACAGACTCTCTCTGTGTAGCAAGACAAAAAGTTCATACCTTGAATAAAACTTTGTTAGTCTTAAAAGGTTCTTTGTATCTCTCCCAAAGTAAGCTCTGGCTCTTTCCCTCCCTCCTTGGGGGATGAGGAGAGGGAGGAGCCTCCACCAATGGAGGGAAGAGAAGCTTGGCTCAGTATCTCTGCTGTGCAATTGAGAGAGCCTGGCAAAGTAAACTCTTGCTCTTTCCCTCTTCCTCCCCCGGGAGGAGAAGGGGGGAGGCCAGTGGAATAGCTAGGGTGGGAAGAGAGGCTTTGCTCTATAGCTCCTATGTGATTTAGAGAACCTGCCAAAGCAAGCTGTGACACCGAAGGAAAGAGAGTGGGAGAAGGAAGCAGATGAGAGCCAATTGCTTGTGGGCTGGATACAAGCCCTGTGGGGGCTGGATCCAGCCCTCGGGCCAAATGCTTGGCACCCCAGGTTTAGGTGATATCTCCATTGATCTCCATTGATGAGAGTTGGAGTGGGACATGGGAATATCTGGTTAGTATCTTAGTTTACTTCTTGTAGTATATGTTGTGCTGTCTGCACCCTGGAACCCTGTGCCTCAAGACTGCAAGGGCTTTTCATGGAGAACTTGTGTAACTATGTTGTTTATTGGGCCCTCTGTTTGGAAACTGTTGTCAGCAAATTAAACTTGCTGTGCATCCTGCCCAGCCATCAAAGTTACTTCTCATGTGGGAATATGTACAGATTTGTCCCACAACAAGGAGCCATCTCAAGCTTTGGGCTCAGGAGGTTTGTCACCCAGTGATGAAAGTGTCATAGCGCACATTACTGAGGGTTGCCTGAATTATTCCCCCCTACCCATCCACAACAATCTGAGTCTGTTGGGCCCTTCTTTCGAGTGCATTCTCTGGAATTCTAGAACCTCAAACAGCCCAGTTGCTCCCCTACTTGGAAGGTGTAATAAAAGCATGAAAATGGCTCAAGAAAGTTATAGATACTAGGACAACACCACAAGACTAGTTTGCAACATTTATTTATTTAGGTATTTGTACCCTGCTTTTCTCAGGACCCAAAGCTGCGTACAACAGTGTTCTCCTCTCCTCCAAACATTATGAGTACATAGGGCTATGGCCCTAGAAACTTTGTGAAGCGAGCATATTTGCATAATGTTGCTTGCTTATGTAATTCTTCTGTGAGACATAGGGAAAAACAAATAACTGTACAGGGCACTGAAGTTCTACTCCCTCCTCCTCCTCCTCCACAGACAGTCTGAGGCACTTTTGTTCTCAGTGGTCATATTTCTCTATGCATTGCTCAGGTGCTTTCAAATCCCTTGCTAGTGCTCATAGAGTGTGCTGTACATTATTTTTTGGTATTGTGCTTCCTTCTACACTTCTGTCTAATTTTTTTCAGTTGACAATTTCTAAATATCGAAGGGTGGTTTTTTTTTTTGGCTAGGTTAAATGCTTTTGGTTGTTTTGCTGGGTAGATTCTAAGGAGTTCAAACAGGCTGTCTTTTTGGCTGATGTAGTTGAAATGTTGGCTCATGATAGCATGCTGGTGACCCCTTGGGAGATATCTGGATTCAGCCAGTGATTGCTTCTGGTGTGTCTTCTGCATCCCTGGCTTTTTTTTTGCTAACACTGATTTTGGCATAATGCTGGCTATGGCAAAAGTTTTGGCTGCAGCAGCTTTAACATGGAGGTGGAATTAGAAGGTGGTATTAGTGTGATTTACGTTGTCCAAGAGCCTTGGGTCATCAGATTATTTTAAACTGAAAAAGGGCTTTCAAGTTTGTCTCTTTTGCCATAAAGGCAAAATGTTTAAACAAAAATTGGTTGGAACAGTAGAGTCTCAAACTGATTGACTGCATCCAGTACTGCATTCCACACTCTTCATGCATTTGTGCAGGGAGCAAGTGGGTTACATATCTTCTTTTTAGAGGCACATACTCATATTGACACTGGACAGGCTTAGCCATACCTATCATCAGTGGTTCATCACTGGTGATTTTTGTTAAACAGCGTAACAGGCCCATGCAAAGAGATTGACAAAGCATCTAGACTTGACTATACTTGGTATCCATAGGCTAATTCTTACACTGTAGCACTGCCGTACTTGAGTGAACATTGGCTACATTTGTTAGTTCCCATTTTGCAAATCATCCCCACAGATGGATTGGTTCTAAACATTTTAATGGTAGCAAACAAACTCCAGTCACTGCTTAACAATTCAGAAAAAATCAGTTGTTCCCAAGGAATTCCATGCTTTGTACTCTTCAGGGGAAAGCTTCAAAATGCCTCCTGTAGGGCAGGGTTTTTGTAAAGGTTGATTGGGGGAAGAAACAAATGCTCACGTTGGTTTGCCTGTATGTTCTCCTACCTGAAATGTTCTCTCTTTCGGCCTATAAAGAGATTCATACTCTGAAACATGCAGGTTATTCAGGTTATCTGTCTTGGACAGAAATTCTTTAGGGTGGGTAGGAAGGAGAAAACTCTCAAAAAATTAAGCTGTAAAGATCTTCATAAGTTGAAAAGTCAAGACAAAATAGAGGAATTGCATATGTCTTAAAGTTCATACTTGCAGTTTCTGAAATGGGCTCTGCTTGATAGGCCTTGTATACCCTAAAAAGCCAAGAACACCACGCATATAATACCTTTGCTAGTACCAACCTAATGACACATAACAGTGTGCAAGCTTCTGGGTTCCCAGAACTCTTTATCAGGCCGGATGTTAAAAAAGGGGGGGAAATCATAACACTTATTTGGCAATATCTGACTTGATGAGCCAGAAAGCTTGCATATGTTATGTGTCACTGAGTTGGCCCCAATAAATGTATTACATGGGTGATGTTTTTTCACTTTTGCTTTAGTATCAGCATGGCTGTAAACAAAACAAAATTTGGAACAAGATGGAAGTGGGTTAACAACATTTGATCGCATTTTACGGAGCTGATATACCTTGTCTCCATTTATGGCACTTCTTGTTGAATTTGTTCCCTTGGTCTTTATGCACTTGTGGTTCCTCTTCCTTCTATTTATGGCATGGAACTGGGCCTACTAATTTTGTAAATTCATGGGAAAGTAAAAATTGCCTACTAATTATAATTTGTCTAGGCATTGCTATAAATTGTCAGAACAAACTGTGCCAGAGATCCATATGGCATTTGAAGGATCAGTGCCTCCCAAATTGTTCTGGCAGGAAGGCTCCTATAAAGCCTGTCTGTTGAATACCTTCACTCATTTGTATGGCAAGGACAAGAGCTTTTATTTTTGCTATGCATGTGGCTGTCTACTTTTTTCCCCATTCTGTTTCTCTGGAGCTCCAATCCTTTCTGAAAAATTTTGAAGTGCTCTTTATGTTTGAACAAGTTGAATGCGACTAGCCAGACTTCTGAGTTGCTCTGCTGCTGTGGTTTTTAGTTATGATCTGCTTTTTCGGTACTGCCTACTATTTGACTATGTGGCACTCCCCTAGCTCCCAGTTCTGAAACAGGGTGAGTCTAACCTGATGTTCAGGAGGAAATTCCCCACCCTCCATTGCTGTGTCCGTCATGGCTGTTCTGAGCAGCAGAGAATGCCATGTGCTCAGTTCTCTCTGAAGGGGCAGCCAATCAATGCTTGCCTTGTAAATCACGCTGCTCTGAGCCACTGATGCATCTTGCTGTTCCTCTACTTCATGCAGGAAGCTGTGTTTGCAGCAGATCACTCTATGCTCGATCCAGGGCCCATTTCCTGTTTCTATTCTAGTAATTGGTGGCTCAGCATTGCTTCCTGCCTGTATACGTTACAGATTCCCCCAATGGGAACTCTTGTTTTCTTAGGAACAATTTCGGTTAGAAAATGAACTGAAATATGAAGACAGCTGTGACTCGGACAGGAGCAGATTAGACAACAGGCATGTGTACTCCAAGTGCTGTTGTTTTTGTCTCTTGTTCTGCTTTAAGCCCAGCTCCAGTGAATGAGGCAGGCCAGTATTTAATAAGGACATTGTCGGAGGATTCCCAAATTTGATCTTGGATTTCCAGATGTGGTAGTTTCTTACTTACACTGAATTGGCATTGCCAAAATTGCATTGTTGCTTGGCCTGTGTAAAAAACCGTCAGTGCATTGCGTCTGTGGATTGTAGAACGCAAGAATAGCCAGACATGGGGGAAGGTAAGAGGAAAGAGAATATGCTGTAAAAAGCATCTTGAATACAAATCTCTCATTTTTCAACATTGATTTTTTTAAAGTTAACTTGAAATCTTAAAAGTACACCATCAGTTGAATTAAGCTCTTGTACCAAAGTCAAGTTTTATCTGAATTTATTAACACCCAAAGCAAAGTTTAAGTTAAAACTAAATCCATGACTCTGCTGGAGGTCTAAAGACTACTCTTGTTAAAAAAATTAAATATATACTAGGAATATATACTAGGAATAAGGCCCATTGTGGAAATAAATACAACGAACCCTAGGAAGAGGCTCTGGGCGGGTGCCCTGGCCTTGGGCAATCAGAGTCAATTTGCTGTAATTCTGAGTGATCTCTAGCCCTCACCTGGAGACTGGCAACAATGGTTCCCCAGGAGGAAAAGTATTGTCTTTCTCTGCAGCGGGGACCAAAGCAGCTTACGTAATTCTCCTCTTCCCCCTTTTGACTTGCACCACAACCCTGTGAGGTAGGTTAGGCTAAAAGTCTGTGACTGGTCCAAAATCACCCACTCAGCTTCCACGGCAAGAACCTGGGTCTGACAGACCCTGCTCTGAAGTGCTAACTGCTATGCCACACTGGCTGTGGTATTGCCTGGTATCACAATTGAACTCCAGACAACAGATCTCTCTCTCCCGCAGGAGAAAATAACTGCTTTGGAGGGCAGCCTCTGTGGCATTTTATTCAGCCGAGGCCTCTCCCCTTCCCAAACTTTGGCTTCTCCAGGAATTTCCCAACCTGGAGCTGGCAACCCTAATCAGGACTGGCCCCAGTGAGCTCCCCACAAAGGCCAAACTAGGCCTGGAAAGGGCCTCTCCCCTGCCTTTTTACTGACAGAACCAAGCTTGGTTGCATAGCAACAGCCCCTGAGAGGAAAGTGAGCCACATGGCAGGAGAAGAAAATGGTTTGACAGCTGTGGCCCACCTCAGTAGCCAGTCAGCCACGGAGGAGCCAAGCAGCAGTAGAAGTGTCTTCATCAGGAGAAATGCCATTTTGACAGTTTATTCAGACAGGGAAGTGGCCAAGCTGGCAGTGGGCAGGAGAGAGTTGTGGACCCAGCACCCAGCCAATGGCACGCGAGTACTCTTGAGTGGCGGTTGATGGGCCAATGGCTGATGGAACGCACAGTACAGCCAATGGGAGAGCCAGAAAGTGTCAATACGTTGGGCTTTTTATATATACATATATATCTACTAGGAATAAGGGCTGTTGTGGAAATAAATACAATGAGCTCTAGAAAGAGGCTCTGAGCAGGTGCCCCAGTCTTGGGCACTCAGCATCAATTTGCTGTGGCAGCTTCAGCAGGATATAATGACACAGAGTCCACCATTTTCTCCAAGGGAACTGATCTCTGCCATCTGAAGAGCAGTTGTAATTCTGAATGATCTCCACCCCTCACCTGGAGATTGGCAACAATGGTTCCCCAGGAGGAAATGGCTGGTTTGGAGTGTGGAGTCTATGGCATTGTACCTGTCTGAGATCCCACCCCTCCTTAAATGCCACTGTCTCCATGCTGTACCCTCAAATCTCCAGGAATTTCCCAACCTGGTAACCTTATCTCCTTCTCCCTCTGAGGCGGAGGACATCTTGGGTGATTCCCACCATCTCATCAGGGAGAGGCAGGAACAAATTTTTTCTTCCTCTTCCTGTGTGGATTGGGAACGCCCATTTCTTCAGTTCTTTTCCTGCCTCTACAGGGAGAGGTTGTTGTAGGCTTTGCCTCCAACTGCTAGTATAGTTTTCCTAACCTTTTTTCTTATATTACTATTTTTTTCATTTTTACCTCTTATTCTACAACTTTTCCTCTTCCATTTTATTGTTCTTTTTCCTTTCTATCCTTAGAGGGAGTTTGATTAAAGCAGCCTTACTGGCAAGGCAAACTCCCTTTCTATCTCTACTTTTTTTCCTTTGTCTCAATTTATTTATGCCTGGAAGATCGGGAGACGGTTTCCTCTCCGAGTTGGAGGGTGACCCCATCATTATGGAGCGGGTGAAAAATCTTCCTGGAGCCGGCATGACCTACAGGCTTGCTGCAGCTACCGGCCACGAACCCGAACTAAGTGGAGAGAAGACAACGTGAAAGCGCCCGCACCAGGAAGACATTGCGGAAGATCTCGGCTCTAACACAACGGTCAGTGGCGGTGGCCATTTTGGGGTAACGGTTTCGGCAGGAAACCCTCCCACGCTAACCCAAGACGCGCCAGGGACGAACCAGCTCCAGGATGCCAGCCTCCAAGCAGGAGGTACAGGCACTTATTCGGCCCAGAGTACAACAACTTTATAAGACACCAGAAGATACCAGTTAGGTAACATACTCTGCATGGCCGGGGGTCCCAATCCGCATGACTCTTTTGCATCTGTGAGGCATTCTATGAGGGAGGAGTTTATTAATCTGTGCCATCTGGGGGACCTGGGTGCCATCACCTCCCGTGCTAATTCCCCAGCTCCTCCACCTGTGGATTTCTCCAGTCACAGAGAGCTAATAGGCAGCTGGCCTACCAAGGCTACTAGGAAGCAGACTCCTAGAGAAAGGCAGACTCAGAGAGGGAACAGTCCCCAGAGCCTGACATATCCCATAGAGATGAGGGGGAATTCCTTTCTGATGAGGAAGTGGAAGACATCAGTCTCCCATAGCCATCCTCACGTCTCTTTAAGGCAGAGGACTTCCAATACCTCCTCTCTAAGTGTTTTATCAGCCTTAGACCTTCATGACTCCCCTCCCAAAGAGGAAATGGTCTGCCCCAGTTTTAAGCCTAGAAATAGGTCCAAGGGCACTGAGGAACTGTTTCCTAGGTATTCTATGCCTGAAATTCCTTGAGTTTTTTGAAAGGCAATTGAAGGCTGATTCCAGTAGACAGGCCCCAGGGTTTGTTAAAAAGTTGTATGACTTACCCTCTTTCGCAAATGAGATGTTACAGGTTCCATTGGTGGATGCCCCAATAACAGCCCTCCAGTCCTTTGGTCTCCTCTCAGAGGATGGCTATGGTTCAGTATGCGACAACCTGGACAAGAAAATAGACACTGCACTTAAAAGATCACATGAAGCCATATCTATGGCAATCAAGGCCTCTTCTACAGCTTCCATTGCCAACAGAGCTATTATTGTTTGGGCCAAGAAACTCCTTCCAGGCGACAATAGACGACTGTTGGAGGGAGTAACAAGAATATTAAAAGCATCATTATTTGCAACAGATGTTTCCTTGGACGCTCTCACCTGCTCCAGAGCTACATCATCGGCAGTGGTGGCACGAAGAGGGATCTGGCTACGCATTTGGCCAGCAGACCTACAGTCTAAATCATTCATGATGGCCTTCCAAGGGGAGAAGTTATTCGGGGACTACCTAGATAAGATACTAGTGGAAACTAGAGAGAAAAAGAAAGCTATGCCCAGAAACTTACACCACTTAGACAAGTGAAGTACCCATGGAAATTCCTTTCGCTCCTCGAATCTAACGTTCAAGTCCAGACAAGGACAGAAGAGGGGCTCTTGGGGCTCCTCTTCACTTCCATATAAAAAAAACTTCCAAGGACCTCGTTTTGGGAGACAAGCACCCAACAGATCTGAGAAGCAGGACCGTGATAGCAAAAACATCAAAGCATGACTCAGCCCAGATTCCAGTGGGGGGGGGAGGTTAATGCATTTCCAGGAGGCATGGCTGGGGTCCCAAGCAGACTCCTGGACTTTAGAAATAGTTTCCAAAGGCTACTCTTTAGCATTTCTTCGGTCTCCTCCAGAAAGATTCATTATCTCCCCACTGTGCAAGGACCCCAAGAAACGGGCCATAACATTCACTGCCTTACAACATCTTGTAGACATCTGGGCCATGGAACAGGTTCCCGAAGACCAACAGGGTCAGGGAGTCTACTCAAGAAAAATGATGATTGGAGGGCCATTCTGGATCTGAAATTCGTAAACAAATTCATAAAGTTAAGACATTTCCATATGGAAACCCTCAAGTCCATCAAAGAGGTACTACAATTGGGAGAATACCTTGCGTCCTTGGATCTCACAGAAGTGTACCTTCACGTCCCCATCCTGCCACTACACAGAAAGTTTCTGAGGTTTTGCATTGGAAGCTTCCACATACAGTTCAGAGCTATGCCATTTGGACTTGCAACTGTGCCACGGGTCTTCACGAAGAAATTAGTCAACCCGATAGCACATCTCAGGAAGAAAGGCATAAACGTCCATCCATACTTAGACGATCTTCTAATCCGGCCCGCCACCAAAGAGAAGGTGGTGCAAGACGTTCAGGAAACAATCCAGTGTCTTCAATCTCATGGTTTCCTGATCAACCGGGCCAAGAGCTCATTGAACCCGGTTCAGAGTCTGGAGCATCTGGGGATGTTAATAGACACCAAACTTACATCTCTGTTCTTACCAGAAGACAAGATTGTGAAAACCAAGCAAGGCGGTAAGACTCATCTTAGAGTGCCCATCCTTGTCTCTCCTGACCTTAGCCAAGGTAATGGGGCTCTTGATCTCCAATCTAGACACACTCCAGTGGGGCAGACTGCACACGAGAACTCTACAAATTTTCCTGCATCCTTACCGGATGCAAATTATGGAGAAGCGAGACATCTTTCTTCGAGTACCTCTCTCCTTGAGACAGTCCCTTCGCTGGTGGACAAAGGACTCCAACCTTCGCCAAGGGAAGAAGTTTTTCTATGAGGTCGAGTTACAACTGTTTACAGATGCTAGTCTTCTGGGCGAGGGGCGCGCGACTCTGAACGAGAGTCCAATGCAAGGGTGCTGGTCTCACAGGGAGTCCCTTCTAATCATCAACGTTTTGGAGCTCTCCTTCGCTTGAGCAACAGAGTTCAGAACAAACATGTGCTGGTTCGCACAGACGATGTGTCAGCCAAATCCTATCTGAACAAACAGGCTGGGTCCAGATCGTCCTCCCTTCACGAGGAAGTGTTATTACTCCTAACCTGGGCAAAGAAGAATCTAGCCTCTATCTAGCCTCTAACCTTCATTCTGCCCAGATCCTAAGCACCCTAGAGAGAGGGCTTGGCACACCTTAGACGTTCGCAGGCCCCTTAAAGCCTACTTGATTTGACGTGCCAATCTCAGAAAAACCAAGGCAATGTTTATTAACATCTCACCACTGAATATTGGCCACAAGATGTCCAAGTCTGCCCTCAGCGCCACAATAAAAGCTTGCATAACAGAGGCTTACAGATCCGTTAATTTGGAAGTCCCCTCTGGGATTACAGCTCATTCAGTCAGAAGTGCATCAAGACATCTACATCTACTAATACAGCCTTGGCCAAGAAATGCCTTTGTTGAAAAAGTCTGTCAAGCGGTTACCTGGTCTTCTGTGTCCACCTTCGTTTGGCATTGCAAACTGAATGTATATGCTTCAACAGATGCATTCTTCAGAAGGAGAGTTCTGCAACACGTCATAGAAGAGGAGAGTTTTCTCCCACCCAGGGCATGGGTTACTGCTTTGTAAGTACCCAAGATGTCCTCCACCTCAGAGGGAGAACGACCCTTGACATTTACTGTGAGGTGTCCTTCTACTCTGAGGAAAGGACCCCCCCATCTTGCCCCACCCGAAGCTGCTTCTCTCTCTCTCCTAACCTCATCTGAACTCTCTGGTTGTGTTCTTCCTTCACCTTCTCTTCCGAGGTTGTCTTCTCTAAATGTATATAGTTGTCTTTCTTGGGAACTCGTGATGTTTCACGTACCTTCCCTGGGTTTTCATTTCTAATTCTGCCATGTTTGCAGTTTATTTTATAATATTCAGTATTAGGTAAGAGTTTTATCCAGTACTGTTGCTGGGTGTCACCTTAACTGAAGAAATGGACGTTCCCAATCCACACAGGAAGAGGAAGAAAGAATTTGTTCCTGCCTCTCCTTGATAGAATGGTGGGAATCACCCAAGATGTCCTCCTTTCCTCAGAGTAGAAGGACTCCTCACGGTAAGTGCCAAGGGTTGTTCCCAGCCAACCATCAACCTACTGTTGTCTTCCCCTCTGAATTCAGCTTTCCATGCTCCCCCCCCCACCCCCAGGAAAGCAGAATTCCAAGTGATCTCCAGCCCTCACCTGGAGATTGAGAAAACCAAAGACGGGATCACAGTTACAGGAAATATGTCAAAACAAAGATACACTGTGATGAAATTGACAATAACATTTAATAATTCCTATGAATATCAATTTGTATATCAATAAAAACTTTTACAATATAGCTCAGGAAATTCTAACATATTCAAGAAAAAGTCCAACATCCTTAATGAGCACCCGGGTATACACTCATTTCAACAGTCTTCCTCAGGAGTAGTCCTATTATGTTAGAAGGTGTCAGCCTCTTAATACAGTTTAACTTCTTTTTTTTGCTTCCTTCAAATAGTTACAGCATTAACTTCTTTTTTACTTTCCTCAAATTATTGCAGTTTAACTTCTTTTTAATTTCCTCAAATTATCTTCCAGTTCCATTTCAAGGATTTGTACTAGGAGCAAGCCAGTTAATTTCTTAATAGTAGCAACCAGTCCTCTTTTTTCAAATTGGCTGGCAAATGCTCTCTATCTCACGTTGCTGATATACTTTATTGATACGATTTTATTGATATACAAATTGATATTCATAGGAATTATTAAATGTTATTGTCAATTTCATCACAGTGTTTCTTTGTTTTGACATCTCATCTGGAGATTGGCAGCAGTAGTTCCCCAGAAAGAAATGGCTAGCTTGAAGGATGGAGTCTATGGCATTGTACCTCTGTAAAGTCCAACCCCTCCTTAGGCTCCACCCCTCAAATCTCCAGGAATTTCCCAACTTGGAGCTGGCAACCCTATCTCCTTCCCAGTTATCAGCCCCTCTGACTTCAGCTTTCCATCCCCCCCACCTGCAGAATCTACCCTGCTCTGAAGCCCTGACTGCTATATCACACAGGCTGTAATAGGGGAGCCATCTCAGCAGGGTATAATGACACAGAGTCCACCATTTTCTGCAGGGGAACTGATCTCTGCCATCTGGAGAGCAATTGTAATCCTGAGTGATCTCCAGCGTTCACCTGGAGATTGGCAAAAGTGGTTCCCCAGGAGGAAAAGTACCATCTTTTTCCACAGTGGGGACCAAAGCAGCTTACATCATTCTCCTGTCCCCCTTTGGATCTGCACGACAGCCCTGTGAGGTAGGTTAGGCTGAAAGTCTGTGACTGGTCCAAAATCACCCACTCAGCTTCCACAGCAAGAACCTGGGTCTGGCAGACCCTGCTCTGAAGTGCTAACTGCTATGCCACACTGGCTGTGGTATCGCCTGGTATCACAATTGAACTCTAGACAACAGATCTCTCTCTCCCGCAGGAGAAAATAACTGCTTTGGAGGGTGGCCTCTGTGGCATTCTGTTCAGCTGAGGCCGCTCCCCTCCCTAAACTCTGGCTTCCATAGACTCCACCACAAAATCTCCAGGAATTTCCCAACCTGGAGCTGGCGAACCTAGTCAGAACTGGCTCCAATGAGTTTTTCCCAAGCCAAAATAGGTGTGGAAAGGATCCCCTCCCCTTGCCTTTTACTGACAGAACCAACCTTGGTCGCCTAGCAACAGCACTGAGGGGAAAGTAGGGCTGCCAGCTCTGAGTAGTGAAATATCTGGAGATTTGGGGGGGTGGATCCTATGGAGGGCAGCACTTGGGGAGGGGAAGGACTCAGCAGGGAATAATGCCTTAGGGTCTACCCTCCAAAGCAGCCATTTTCTCCAGGGGAACTGATGTCTGTGATCAGGAGATCAACTGTAACAGTGGGAGATCTCCAGGTCCCACCTGGAGATTGGCAACCTTAGGGGAAAGTCAGCCACACAGCTTGAGGTTGAAGAGAATGATTTGATGGCTGCTGGCTCACCTCAGTAGCCAGCTCAGGATGAGCCAAGCAAGAGAGACAGCCGTTTTGGCAGTTTATTCTGTGAGGGAAGTGTGTGCAGGCTGACAGTGGGCGGGGGAGAGGAACAGGCCCAGCCCCCAGCCAATGGGCCATGAGTACTCTTGAGTGGTGATTGATGGGCCAATGGCTGATGGAGCACACAGCACAGCCAATGGGAGAGCTGGAAATGGCCAACACATTAGGATAATTATATAGAGAGAGAGGATAGCATGGTGTGTATGAAATCTGATTTTTGAGATCAGATACTGGATTTATTTTTGTCGTTTTTGAATTGGAAAGTAAATCATTTATAGTCCTTGGGATCTAGCCCCTGATTACCAGAGGCATTATCTTGTATCTGACCAGGATAATCCACTGAGGCTGCCTGAATGGCTTTGCATTTTTGCCCTCTACTGATCTTAGTTCTGCAGTTTGCTCACAGTTATAATTTGCTCAAAATTACAAATATTCATGAGACTGCTGTCCATCTCATGCAACACCCCTCCCCCCCAAAAAACCCATGCAGTATTACATCCTTAACTACAATTTGTTCTGTCTGGGCAGCTCACAGTTGAGGGGTAGATCCTAAGTGGGGGGTTTTGAGCCATTATTGGTCTCACATTGAAATAGAATTTGCCTGGTGGTACTGTTAAGTTGTATGAAAATTTCCATTTTATATAGTTCTTTACTAATAAGAGAAGGGGCAAGTTTAATTTCAGTGGTCGTGGTGGTACCCCTTGAATCCACTGGGGGGGCAATCCTGCCCAGTCATGTAATTGTAGTGCTTTGTAATCTCTACATATTTGGAGGATTCATACTGCTATGAAGAGAACACCAGCCCTTCATCTTTAAATAAATGGTCTTCATCTCGAAATAAATGGTCTTTCTTGGTTTCATTCATGTGTGTGTACACAACACAACTGTAGATGTTTTGCAATAAAATACAGTTAACTTTGTTAACCATTTCATGTACTGAGCCACATCATGGGCATGGATAGGTAGGGAGCCTTGTATTAAATTAGCAGTGCATCATGTGCAGTTTTCTGAGTCAGTAAAAATAGTGCACATTGACCCATTTCCACATTGACTATGTGTGCCTTGCATTTGCCACAGAATTTTATACACTGTAGCAGATTTTGAGTAGCTTTTCTGTAGTGCATTCTTGCTTTGCATGGGCCTTCGTGTGATATCATATGAATATTATAGTGTGCTCTAAAATGCATTACATTGCCAGAACTATGTATTGTGGGGAAAGGTCAATAGTGGCCAAATTTATATTTTCCAGGGAAGCTTGAGAAGGTTAGTAGTAATGGATGTTGAAGAACCTGATTTTTCTTGTGATGCACTTTAAACAGCAGGACTTGAGAGTGATGATTTAGTAACTTGGGACACCTCAGTTTGATTTTAAATTTTTCTTGGATCCCTAAGCCCTCATCAGAACCTGCCACATAACTGGTAGTTGCCTTTCATGTTCTTTGGAGGCTTCAATCCTGTTGTGTCCTCAAAATAAGTCAGACCCACATCAGCTGTATTTTAAAAGCAGTGTTTAAGTACAATATTTTCATCTGTACCTGGTGTGTAGTCTCAGGCGATAACTGACACTTTAAGGGTCATAATTCAAAAAGCCACTGACTTGACTGAGATTCTAATAATTCTCATCCCTTTGAGTGCACAAGAGTTTGTGCCAGAGACTGGAAGAAACTTCCTTGTTGGTTATTAACTCGTAGTTAGCAGCTGGTTGAATGGGTGGGAAGGGGCCTGGAAAAACCATCAGTGCTACTCATGAAAATAAGAAGACCAGAATCGCACAAAACCTGAACTTCCAGTATTCATTTGGAAACTTCCATTGACTATTATCTAAGGAGGCATAGTGGCACATCTCTCTGTGGTGAAATATTTTTTAATGAAAAACAGTAGAAACAGGTTCAGTTTTGTTCTTGCTTCAAGAAGGGCATCTTGGAGTGGGTGATTCCCACAATTGCTCAGGAAGGCAGGACTAAACTCTTCAACTTCCTGTTTCCCAGGTGGGAGTTAGCCTGGCTCAGTTTGTTTCCTGCCTTGTTCTGTAATGCAGCTTTGGAGCAAATCTCCTTTGCCCTTTTTTACTTGCCTTTCTCCTAGAGAAGTTTCATACCTGAGGGAGAGTTTCCTAACCTCTCCAGCCTGTCCCTCTTTCTCTTCATACCTTCTTTCACACTTCCTCTTGGCTCTGCATGTTCTTTTGCCTTCCTAATTTTTCTCTGCTCTCCCTCCTTCCTTGGAGGAATGTGGAAGAGAATGGCTCAGCAGCAAGCCTCAGAGCCTCTGGAGGAACGTAAAAGGGACACATTTATCTCTGAAAATGATGAAGACCCTCTCTTCCTTCCTTCTGTCTCCTGTGAACAGAGCTCCTCCCCCTTTAATCTATCCCAGAGTGACCAAGGAAGACTGCTTTGGCTCAGAGCAAAAGCATTTGGGAAAGTGCCATAAAAAGGCATGAAAATGGCACATCAGATGCAAATGGCTCTCTTGGCTGCCAGTTCAGGATGGCATGCCAGGTTCCCCCATTGAATACCCCCACTTCACTGCTAGTTCAGCCCCATCCAGGTTCCCAGGTTGGATGCCCCCCATGGCTCTCTCACCACCAGGTCAGCCTCCAGGGGACTACAGGCTCCTCTGTTGGACCCTCCCCAACCAGAGGAACTCCTTGTTCACTTTATTTTAGAAAACAAAGTAATAGTATAGAGGGGATACAAAAAGGAAAAGAGGGATTATATAACATAATTGTATATATCAAGGGTAATTATATATTATAGTGTATAAAACAGAAAAATATTTCTCCCCAACATCATTTTCATTATAATTTTTAATATATTATCTATAAAATGCAGTGGTCCTTAATTCTGTTGAGGTACATTTATAGTCAACATTTTAATTTTAGATTTCATAATTCATCTATTTTCAACAACAGTATTAGTTTCATAATTACTACATAATCAATATTGCATACTTCACCACTTATGCATACTTGCTATAACTTTTAACAGATAGGTAATATATTGAAGTACAAAGGAAAATCTATTCTGTATCTCATAATAAGAAAATCAAATACGTTTCTGTTCAAAATCCACTTCCATATAAATATATATTCAAGATCTTACATTTAAAACTTGTTCACATTCTGTTTCTGTATTGCAATACATTTATATACAATTTTTGAAGTCTTTTTCATTCTAAATTTGTCTCCTGCTTGCATAATACACATTCCATCGCTGTTCAGATTTCGTGATTGATCTGAATCACTGGGGTGGATCTTCCGGGGGTATGGTGCTGTGTGTCTCCCCCCCCCCCGGAATCCTTGATCAGCTGAGATTATGGAATCTTTTAAAGAGCCATGAGAAAGGAGCTATAAAGAATGTGAGAGCACTTCAGTCCCACCGCATCTTGAGGGTCCAAGTGCTCCAATCTGAGGTCACCCTCGCCAGCCCACAAGCAACGCTTCATCCTGTTGGGTCCCTTGCTCTTAGCAGCCCATCAAGGCAGCCTGTAAAGCCTCTTTTTCCACTGCCACCCCTGCTGGGGTTCAGGGTAACCCCTCATCACAGTCAGAATTCATGAGGGAGGTGAGAGAGCTTTCCTCAGAAGAGGAACTCATAGTTGGTGGCCAACCCACATGCCTGGACAGTGTAAATGACTGTCAGTCCCTCTTATCTAAAGCTTATCCTGGCCCTAGACCTCCCAGAAATCCCTGACCCTGGAGAGAAACCCTCAGGGAGTAAATCTCTTTCCTGATTTTTTTCAAAAGACTAATGAAGGGAGATTAGGCCAAGCCTGTATCTAACAGGCAGTTCCCAAATGTTATCAAAAGCTTTATTCCTTGGCTCCTCATGCTGTGGTATTCTTGCATGTTCCCATAGTGGATGCTCTGGTAGCAGCACTAGAGTTCACTGGACTAGTCTCAGATGATGGTGTATTATCCATATAGGTTGGATTGGACAGGAAAGCAGACTATGCACTGTGGGAGTCCTGGGAGTCCATGACAATGACCATTAGGGCAGCAGCTAACTCTGCCTTAATCTGTAGAGCTTTAGCTTCTGTAGATTTTCTGGGTTTCACTGTCTTTCATTGAGCTTTCATTGTCTGGGTCCTGAAGCTGATCCAACTCACTCCCAGTGACAACAGAAGGGCAATACAAGGCACCAACCACATTCTCAAGGTGGTCACTTTCCTAGCAGACATTTCCCTCAATGCAGTGACCTTTGCATCCTGCTGTATGGTGGCTGCCCTGTGACCAGGCACACTCTGTGACTTTGTGCATGGCAAGGGGATCCCTGTTACAAGTCCATAGTAATAGCTTACCTAGTCCATAGTGGAAGGCTGTTTGGGGTCTGTCTGGACAACATCCTAATGGAAAATAGACATTATAAGAGGGCTGTGTTTAAGAGTCTGCAGAGGGGTGATAGGTGATCCTTCCCCCTCATTCCTTTCATTCCCATCACACCTTATCCTGAATTAGACCAGGTCAAAGGACCTGGTGGTCAAGCACACGAAACCCCTTTCAAGATGCCCTCACTTTCAGTAGATCATCCCAGCGTCAGTCCTACAGGTTCAACAAGCCTGAATGGCTGGCCAAGCAAGGAAACAATGACACCAGGGGTGTTCTGGTGGGTGACTGGCTTCAGGAATTCCAATCCAGTGACTTCAACCATCTAGTCTGCAAACTGTCCAGTCTGGGTATGTTATAAAATTTCCATTTTCCCAGACTGTCTTTTTCTGTCTCCCAGATTGTGCTCTCTCTTTCTCAGAAAAAAAGGGGGGGGAAAGGCACTTACCAAAGGTACGAGATATCTAGAGCCAGTTTCCTCCTGCAAGCATTGCTTGGGAATTTACTTTGTAATTTTCTCAGTGCCCAAGAGAAACGGGGACTGGAAAGCCATTCTCAGCCTGAAGTATGTGAACCAGGTCCATCTATCTCACGAAAGCCTACTTTCATATTCCATCCTTCCAGGACATTGCAGGTTTCTGTGGTTTGCCTCCAGTTCAGGGCTCTACCCTTTGGCCTAGCACTGGCTCCTTGGGTCTTATCTAAGGTCCTTGTAGCTCTAGTGATTCTGATATTTCCTCAAGGAATCCAAATTCTTATCTGAACAACATCCTGATCTCTTTGACCAGTCAGGAGCTACTGATCAGGGACATCCTTAGAACCATTTAGCTCCTAGAAATCCATGGCTTCCCTTTAAACAAGGAAAAGAGCAGTCTTACTCCATTGCAGGGGCTACAACAATTTGGCATGATCATAGACACATACCAGAATATGCTCCCCCACCTCGAAGACAAGGACTCCAGGATTTGAGCTTAGTCAAAATATGTGGTCAAAGCCAAGGCTAAAGACAAAAAAGGGGGGGGGACTTAACCCTGAAACCTGGGAACCAGAACCTAAAGAGGTAAGTCAAACAGAATAGAGGGCCAACAATAAAAACTTAATGTATATAATATAAAAAGTTACATGTATTTATTAGCAGAGAATTTAAAGAAACATATAAGGGCCCAATCACACCTCATGTAAAAATACCAGAATCTTACATGAGGGCTAATGGACTTTACCTGATGCGTTTCGGCCTGTATAGGCCTTCTTCAGAGGTCAAACACAATAAGGAACAAATTGGCTTATATCATAATACAATACAATCATACAATTATTCAACATGGACACAAGATGGACCAGAAAAGAATTGTTCTAAAGTGCAACCACTAGGCACAGAATAAAAGTATAAATGAGGCCTTCAAAGATGCAATCATATGCCAAATGATATTTCACTGATAATGATTTCTGGTCCAGAAAGTGCCTTCCAATGATTGTTTAGCCAAAGCGTCCTCTAGTCTGTTTGACTTATCTCTTTAGGTTCAAAGTCAAGACTGCCCAGATGATGTCAATGGCACACCTCCAGGGCCTAATAGTCTCCTGCATAGGGACAATTCCATGGGCCTGATTACCTGCTGGACCACTTAAGTCAGGGGTGTCAAACAAGCAGCCCGGGGGCTGGATCAGGCCCCTGGAGGGCTTCTATCAGGCCCGCGGTGGAACTGGCTGCTGCGTCATTGTAGGTTCCACTTCTGCTGTGTCATTGTAGGTTCCACTTCTGCTGCTGCTGGGTCATTGTAGGTTTGCAGCTTACAGATACACACCTGAACAACATACTCAAGATTGCAACAGCACAGACATTTTGATACAGTAATTCAGAGCAAGAGGTGTCAGTTATCAGACACTGTAATATAAACAAAATATCACAGGAGTGGTAATGTTTTAAGCATGTTTTTATTTTAAGTAAAAAAAAACCCTTTGTGTTTGTGTCCTTTATAAAGTTTATATCTCTGCTACCTGGCATTACATTTTATGACACATGGCTCAGCCTAACAAGGTCTCATTTATGTCAGATCCGGCCCTCATAACAAATGAGTTTGACACCCCTGACTTAAGTGGCTCTGGCTCTTGTTAACTAGAGATCCCGAACCTAAAATGGTCTCTGATACAGAGTATGGCCTGGTGGATGACCCGTATAACTGAGTTGGGGCCAGTCCTCTATCTCTGACCACATCCTGCAACTTCTTAAACTGAGTCTTTCCGGTTGGGGAGTGTCACTGCATGGCCATCCAACCCAAGGCATATGGCTGTCAAAGAAAAGACGATGGATATCAGAATTGTGGAACTCAGAGCTATCAGGAAGCACTCACCTTCTTCCAGGCAGACATTAGGGAGTAGCACATACTCTTCAGGATAGACAATTTTTCAGCCAAGGCCCATATCAAATGAGGGAGGGGGTTCAGGTCATCCCCTGCATGTAGAGGCCCAATTCACCCCTTTTCTGGGCAGAGAAACCACTAAGGTTCATCTAAAACATCCAGGCTGACTTGCCGAGCAGAGAGAGAATTGATGAGAACAAATGATCCATCAAATGGAAGATCTTACTAATTACAGGTATATTGGAATGCCAGAAGTGGATCTGTTTGCCTCAGTATCCAGTCATCTACCAAGATTTTTTCCGAGATAGCAATCTCCCTTGGTCAGAATAAGTGGATGCTCTAACCTCTCAATGGTCCAAGGGCCTACTGTACGCCCCTCCCGGTGATCCCAAGCTCTATAAAGGAGGGGACATTGCAGCAGAGGCCAATTTGGCACCCGGTTCCAGAGTGGTTCAGGACTCTCTTTTCATTAACAGCCCCAACTAAGGGAAGATGATGTCCAGATTGGCCACTAGCTATGCCAGTTGACAGTGTGTCTCCCATGCCTACAAGGTAAGCAACATTCTGGTTTCAGCAGGGATCACAGTCAGTGTTCCCCCTAAGCTGAATTACTGTGAGCTAGCTCACAATTTTTTAGCCTCCGGCTCACACATTTTTGTCTTGGCTCAGGAAGAATGGCTCCAGAACAAATTAATTTATGCAGTAACTAGATTGCTAGCTCACAACTTTAATGCCAGTACCTCACAAAGTAGAATTTTTGCTCACAAGTCTC
Organism: Gekko gecko; assembly: GCA_029375565.1. Lineage (NCBI taxonomy): Eukaryota > Metazoa > Chordata > Lepidosauria > Squamata > Gekkonidae > Gekko > Gekko gecko. Next base: position 205,785,598 of record JAPDNY010000005.1, on the reverse strand, counting down.
CACAACTTAGAGGGAGCATTGATCACAGTCCACTAAGTGAGAAATGCAGTCACTACCACAGCCTTTGTTTCAAGCCTCAGTGGAGGAAATATGCAAGGTGACAACATGGTTTTCAGTCTCGACTATTGTCAGACACTACAAACTTAATTCCTTCTCAGCCAATGCCGCCTTCGAGCATATAGTGCTGCAGAATATGGTGGAAGATAATCTGTTCCCACCCATCACTGAGTCAGACCTATTGGAAGTCCCATTCTAAGATGCCCTCTTCCTCTGAGTGAGAATGGAACTTTGGATACTCACTGTGAGGGTTCCTTCTGCTCTGAGGTTAGGAGGACATCTTGTCCTCTGCTCCTCTCCCAAATCCCTAACCCTTCTTTAACCCTGCTCATATCTCTTCTCTGGTTATCATTGTTATGCCTCTAACAGTGACTTACCTGTTCTGGTTGTTGTATTTCTGTTTTGTTCCTGGATTCATTAGCTCATGAAGTAACCAAACTGAGCCAGGGCAACTCCCACCCAGGAGACAGGATATTTTTCTGCCTCACTGAACAATTGGTGGGAATTACCCATTCCAAGATGCCCTTCTAACCTCAGAGCAGAAGGAACCCACACAGTGAGTATCCAGGGTTCCATTCCTGAGCTATTTGATCCCCTACCTAAATCATTGTGTTTCCTGGTAAGTGCTCTTAAGTTGATCTGGAACCTGGGCAGCTGCCATTCTCTGAGTCTCCACCTACTAACGAGGGGCAAGTCCCATTCCATCCTGTTTTCCGGAGGCATCTCCCATTCTTCTGAAACTCTGTGAACTCTAAAAGTAGGGAAAGGTGGTAGAGAAACAAAATAGGAGGAGTAGGGGACACACATGATGATTAATCTCAGAGTGCAACAAGGGACACTTGGAGTTGAAGATGTACCCTGTGTCTGAAATGACTGAAGCTTATTGCTCAGGAATTCAGGTCATTGTCAGAAAGCCATGCCATTATTTGAGCCAAGTTCAGACATAGAACTGCCTCTTTCTTTGCTGAAGATCAATCAAGGTAATTATCTATAGACCTTTATAATCTTCTGCAGAGTCATGTCCACCTTCACTGATGGAATTTCCTGATTTTATTTCCTGGTTCATATGTCCATAAAGGAGGATACCCCTTGTCATGGCTCAGATGGGGTGTCATCTGATGCTGCCACCACTCTGGTTTTAGGTTCCTTTTTGAAGGCCCAGAGCACCCTCCCAAGACCTTCAGACTTCCTTATTTGGCTGAATAATAGGCATGAGGACCAGGAAGAGTAAACAACAAATAAGAGGTTTATTTTTATAGGAGGTCAAATATGTGAAACAAACAAGGTGCAAGAACAATAGCAATAAGGGGGTGAAGAGAAAAGAAACCAAATGTCCTAATGCAACTAGACTCACAGTCCCTAGCTCACTGTCTCAGTTGGGCCTGAGTCTACTCACCCTTCTTCTCAGGGTGAGGGTCTCTCCCAGCAGCAGCCTTCCCTGCTCTCTTGGAAGAAAGACACAGCTCTTCTTCTGTGCCAGCTCTTTTATTAGAAGTCCCCTTCCCCTGTGATTGGCTAAAATTGGCACCAAAACCTCTAAGGGACTTCTGGGAGTTGTAGGCCTGGCCTCCTCCCATTGCTAGTCAGGCTTCCTGGGCCAGCTAGGCCTTTACTTTGCACAGCCCAGATCATGACACCCCTGAAACTGGAAATGGTAAAAAGTGGCTTGAATGTGACCATTCTGCTTAACCAACTGTTGAAACCACTTGTGTTGAAAAAATGTCTCTTTAGTGTGGAGGAAGTGGCTGGAAATTAGTAAATGTCCTCTTTGTAAATGGTTTGTCCAGCCACTACTGACCTCTGTGGCTAATAATTAGCTTGGCACGTCTCTATGTAGGCAATAGGCTGGTTACCATAGTTACATAAAAACTGTCTTGGGCATATGATTGCTGCTTCTGAACTAGCCTGTCCCACTGAGATTAACAGCTTACTTGCAAGATTTTCAGATCTGTGGCTTTGGAAAATCTGGTCAGACCTGTGGCTTCTGCATAGCAGCTTGAAGTGTTTGTTGGACTACAGAATGCCACAATAAAAGAAAAGAAGGCCAAAGTATATGCAGTCAAGCCATGCAAAAATTCATAATACAAATAAGGCTCAAACATGGTACAGTCCTATTATCTGCCATTGTTGTGTACTAGCAGTTATTTTGATTTACAAAATAAAGCATAACTTAATACAAATAAAATCAAACAGAAATAGCAGCATGTAGCTCTTTAATCTTGGTGATCCTCATTTCCAAAAGCCTGGCAGAACACTGGTTTTCTATAGGATGTGAATTTTGAAACCACATAAGCCTCTAGGGTACAGATGTTTCATTGTGAGGAAGCCACTGTATAGGCCCTGCACCTAATCGGTCCTTGTGTCCACACCAGCTGGTACCTTGAGTAGAAACCCTTATTTGCAGATTTTAAAGGAGAGGTGAGTTCATATGAAAGAAAATGCTTTCTAAGGTACTCCAGGGCTCATATTGTTTACATATTTATAGGTGAAAATGAGAACTTCTGAGTGTGGATATATGCTAGTAGCCAAGGGAGATGTCATAAGAGCTATAATAGTTTTCTGTTTGTTCTTGATAGCTGTGTTTTGAACTCAGTGATTTTTTGGTTGAGAATGGGCATCTTCCCCCACCAGGTTGTTCACTGATCCACACAGATCCTTCTGTACCCCAGTCATCTGAGGATAAACAGAGTGACTTTTTTTTCATTTTCTAACAAAAGTTAGAGGATGGGATAAACCCGTAAAAGGGTGTGCTAAGAAACTTCCAACCAGCTACCACTTTTTTTTGAAAGTTCAATTTATGCCAGCTGTTTGCCATAGCAACTGCACATTCTCCTCCCCCCACATCATTTATTTATAAAATGTGTAACCTTTCCAACAAAGTACTTGAAATTCAAACACTGTTAACAAAAAACACATACTTAAAATGGATGGGCAGAAGGGTTACCAACTCTGGGTTGGGAAATTCCTAGAGACTTGAGGGTGGAGTCTCAGCAGGATGGAGTTTGAGAAGGGGAGGGAACTCAGCAGAGGTGTTATTTCATTGAGTTGGTCCTCCAAATCTGCCATTTTCTGCAAGGAACTGATCTCTCTGGTCTGGAGATCAATTGAAATTCTGGGAGATCTCTGGGTCACACCTGGAGGTTAGCAACTCTAATGCACATCAGTGTAAAAAACCCCACAAAACCTGTGAACCAGTTTGGTAAAAAGAGGTTTTCATTTGCCAAAAGGGAACTGTAGAAAAGGAGAGTTCCACAGATTTGGGGCCATATACCAGAAATGGCTTCACCTACTCAATTCTGACCAGTGTAAAGGGTGAGGAATGAAATAAGGCTTCCCCAGATGATATCAGTAGGGAGATATATAGTGGTCAAAGTGGCCCTTAAAAAACCCTTAATAGAATGCATCCTGCTTACTTAAAGATATGTGCTGTAAATTAGGCTTGGAAGCTAATAGGCAACTAGTGCATCGCTCTTGAACACAAGTTGATATGGTGACCTGTCTATATTCCTAGCTATGTGACTTAGCCGTAGTATTCTGTCCTAGTAGAAGCTTCCAAGCTATCTTCAAGGGTAACCTAGTATAAAATGTGTGCTAGTCATCTGCTTGGGAGGCTATGAGTTGAATCCAGACTCAGGGTATCTGTCGCGGGAAGGGGAAGGGATTGTAAGCTGCTCTGAGACTCCTTCAGGTAGTGAAGGGTGGGGTATAAATCCAATGTCCTCCCTCTCCTCTCTTTAACTGATAGTTTTCTCCCAAGTTTCCTTCCCATTGCAGAGCGTCCCCTCCCCTGTTGTTCTTCAAACTCTCCTATCCTCCAGGAGCAGCATTGCATGGAAATTAGGCAGAAAAGTTTTGTTCTGTTGATGGAAAACTGTAGCCTGGATCTACATAATAGTAGCAAGATCCTCATCTGAGCAGAGGGGTGTGTGCACCCACAAAAGAGGATAAAGTGTACTTTATGACAACCACTGCCACCTATGAACCAAGTAGCAAAGCAAGGTCAGTGAGGAACCAGTTACTTCATGCCTTTGAGAGTGGGAGTGTAACCTAGTGCACAACTGAATGATCTTCGTGGTCTCTGTGCATCACACCCATGGGATTATGTGCCTGTGCTGATCCAAATCGGTGGCATGCAAAGCTCACAAAGGGATTTTTGCGCCTCCCTCCCAGGCACGCATGGGAACCCCACTGTGCATGCCCAAGGAGGCGGGGCGCGGACATCCCGCCAGTTTTCTTCTGACCGCCGCACTGTTAACAGCTTATTTCTGCCGATCAGTGAAGAAGCGTTCATTTTTTCCTCTCATGAGGGATTGCGTAAATAGTTCTTTTTTTTCTTCTTGCTATGTTTATTTTATTCTTTACTAAAGAAAACAAATAAAAAAAGACTTTTCTTTGAGGGTTGCCGCTGCCTCAGGCGGCTTCCTGCCCCCCCATCTGAGGGCTTTTTTCTTTTTGTGCCATTTATTCTTTTATGGCCGAAAAGTGGGGGTGTTTTAAATGGTGTGTCAGCTGTGGCAGTAAACTTGCCCCTTGTGATGGCCACAATCTTTGCATCCTCTGCCTTGGGGAGACTCATCGCCCAGACGCTTGCTGCCATTGTGCGAAGTTCTGTAACCAAACCTGTAAAAATAGGGCCACGAGGCTTCGTGTGGCACTTTGGGGAGTCTGCATTGACCCCCTTGCCTACTGGAGAGATGTCTGCTGAAGCACCTCTGTTGACATCGGAAGGTACACCGGCATCGAATCCCCCTCACTGTGCAAAGTCGGCATCGGATGGAGGACTGTCTTCTATTTATTGGATGTCCTATTCTGTTGATTTAAATTGTCTCACTCCATGTAATCCACCTTGAGTCTCAGTGAGAAAGGCAGAACATAAATGATGTAAATAAATAATAAAATAATTAAAATATTTATACCCTACTGTCACAGGTTCAAGAGCCTCAGACCTGGAGTATGCCAACTGCTTTGCCAGGAGTTCCCCTCCCTTGATCATCACAGGCCTACTTTTATAACCTCAGTCCTTCCCCACTGTAATCCCATGAAATCTCACCAGCCCCAATGTCCACCCACTAATGAGTCCTTTTTATTAGGAGTCCAGCCCACAAGAGGCTGTCTCTGCTTTCTGGTTGGACTGCTTCTCTGCCAGCAGCTGCTCCTCTGCGGTCAGGTCCTCTCCTCCCGCAGTCCCTTGTTGTCATCCTCAGAGAAGCTTCTTGGCTTCTTCAGGGTTCTGTACTGCTCTGTTGTGCCCTTTTTATCTCTTGCCAAGGGCTGGTGTGACCCTGCTCTTCTGTTGGCAGCAGCTGCTTGCCTCCAGCCCATGTGCCTTTACTTCCACGTGGACCATCAGCGTGCCTGAACTGCCAGCTGGTCCCACAGAGGCAGATCAGCTACACCTACCTTTCTTCTTGGCTTCAGGTGGATGGCCCCTTAACTGGTCCCTTAGCAGGCTTCTCAAGTACTTACCGTAATCTGGCGGGGGATGGATACGTCCTGGCAGGACCATCCCCGGGGGAAGGAAAGACGTGCTGCACGATGCCGTTGCCAGGAAGTGACGCTGGGCGATGCTCTGGCAATGCGGCTGGAAACTTGATGGTACCATCGAGTTTTCAGCCTCATTGCCAGAGCGTCACCTGGCGTCACTTTCTGGCAATGGCGTGGTGCGTCACAGGGAGGAATGGTCCAGCCAGGGAGCATGTTTCCCCTGCCGGATCACGGTAAGTATTTGGGAACCCTATCCCTTAGTGATAAGCTGTATTGAAAACAAATTGGGGGGGGGTCATAAGAACACAAAGGCCTGTGTGTAGCCACTGTATCATATGTATGGCAAATACAGAAGGGATTAGTGCTCCCTGTATCTTTCTCAAATGTGTAGTAGAAACTTTGGGGTTTGGGGCTCACTCAACTTCACCTTTATTGGGATTTGTACATACTTAATCATGTGTTGTGTACTACTGTCTGCTGAGCAGAGCAGACTAATTGAATCCTCAGTTGTTTTCCCCTGAAATATTGGGGAAATTACTATCACTATCTATGTTCCCCCCAAAATTGTTTTTTTACTGATCCTCTATTCTAAATATTAGGTTGTGTGTTGCATATTGCTGAATTTGGGGGGGGAAATTGTAGTGTTGCCTTGGGAAGGAAGTACATAGTAGGTTAGTTCTGCCCAAAGGGCTAAATCTTGTGTCATGTTCTGCCTCCATGCATCCACCACCTGTCCACAGTCAGTATTTAACGGATGCAGACTGTCAGCAATCTAAAGTGTTATAGGCAGAGTATATCTTACAGTTCAGGAAAGGAAGATGGGTTAGCGGAACTGGAGATGCTTGTCCCCTTAGGGAAAGGCTGGCTTCCTGTTGCTTCATTTGAAAAGATCAGTGCTTTGACCACGCTAGTGAGAATCTTTATTTATATTTTTTGAGAAAAGCTGCAGCAGAAGAAAATACGGATTGGACACAGAATAATTAATTTAATAGCTTTCTTTTTATTTTTCCCTGGGCTCTCTTAAAAACCAGGCACCCTGGTGGAGTTTTTCTCCTGTATGCAGAAATGCTTAGAATGTAAAGTAAGTCTGGATTTCCCATAGTCATGAGTACCCCTGTGTATGTTGCTTCTTGCTCTGAATTCCTCTTAAGTTCCCTGCAATTCAAAACATGGTTTCCCTCACTTTTGGAATATGGGATAGTGACAAACCACACTCATATGAGATCTAGAATATGGTCTGTAGTGTTGAATGTTTTGAGGTATAATGGAGAAGTATAATGGATCTGAATGTGCTGCTTTCTCTGTGTGATTGGAAGTGCAAAAAATGGAGACAAGAACTGGACACTCCAGAATGTAGCTCTGCAGGTGGTTCCCTTTGAATGGAACTGAAACATTACTAGACATATTGCTTGTATAGACATGTGTTAAAATTGACCAATGTCCAAATGTTCTGGTGAACACCCCTGCATGTGAAACAGTGGCACAGATGGAGTCGTCATGCACACATGGCAGTGGGAGTGCTTGATGTGCCTTTGCTGTCCCTTCTTCATTGAACGGCTGCCCGGTTATTTTGGCTGGTGGCTGACAGGAGGTAGGCAGTATAGGCATAGGTTGGCAACTAGATCCCATGGGTCCTTTTCTAGCCTCAATCATATTCATGTTTGTTTGTTGGGGGCGGAGATGCTTAGCGCTGTGGGGCTAGTGGTGGTCCTTTTGCTTTTCATCTGTCCCTCACGGATGCATTGTTTCCCAGTTCATCTTGGTAAGGCAGCTGTGGTGCCAGAATTTGGAGCAGTTGCCCAAATTGAGCCAGGCCGCCTCCCCCCCCCCCCAAGCAGTGACTCAAGGCTGGAGGCTTTGTTAGCAGGTCACAAGAGGTCAGCTTGCTTAAGTGGTACTGTTGGCAGTTACTTAAAGGGTTAACTAGAAACTAGCTTTGGAAGGGTGGTGGCTTACAGGAGAGATCCATATCCAGCTTTCCCCAAGGAGATGGTGGTGGTGGAGAATTCTAGTTCTCTTGCCTTGCGTGGCTTTTTCCTTCAGTGACATCATGATGAAAACACTGAATCATGGTTCTTTTTTCACTCCTTGCTTCTTCAACCCCAAGTCTTTGGCATTCCCATTTAAAAGGAAGAAACAAGGCAAGGCACAACTGCCTTCTTTTCACAATTGGTACTTTGAGGATGCATTTTCCCCAAATAGGTATTTGTTTAAAAGAAACGGGAAGGGGGATGGGGAAAGAAAAGATGGAACTGTGTTGAGCAAAAGCAGTGGATGTGATTAACGCGCCTGCTGAGCAGTTCTGTGGGAGTGGAGTATCGACCTCTTTTGAAAAATCAATGGCTGCTGCAGTAGCAGTGCTTGCATTTCCCCCTTCTTGTTTTCCCCCCTCAAGGTCTCTAGTTGGAGTGTAGTAAAACCAGCAGCTCTTCCGTTTTTCTCTAGTCAGTTTCACCAAAACAGCAAAAGAGTCCCTTTCTTTCCCTTCCCCCCAACACTAACTTGCTGAGATGGGTTATTTTTTGCAATTAGAGGGAAATTCCTCATGTGACACACACCAGGCTCCTCCTCCAGAGCCTCTGTTCCAAGCCTGTCTTCCCTGCACTGCAGATACAGCAAGCAGTTTCTACCAGTTTTCTCTAAACCCTGATTGGAAGAAGGTTTTGCTTCCTTTTCCAGCGAGAAAACCCTCCGATTTCCATCCTCAAGTACAGAAATACTGTGAAGAAGCTTAAACTCTTATTTGGAGAGAGGGAGAACAGAGCGTTTCCTCTGTTGATAGAGAGACCTAGATTCAGAAGCTTTACTTGAGATCCTTCCATTGTTTGCACACATTTAAAAAGAAAATTATAAATGCATATCCATACTGTGGGCAGAGAAGCTGCCATGATGAGGGAGTGTCTTCTGTGTATGCTGTGTAAAGATGCTAGGGGCCTTTTTTAACTTACCAAAGAAGCTGTGTGTGCACTTTTAAGAAGGGATCTAAAAAGTAACCAGCTCTGCTTATGCTTGGTTCTTGTTGGAATTGATAAAGTGGAGTTGGCAGTGGCACACTTTGGAAGCTGAAGTTTTCTGTCCTGTATGTAAAAAAACAAAACAATAAAACTCAAAGAGCATTTGCAAAGAGATGCAGAGCATAGTGGGAAATGAGGCCTTTTGTGGTGAGAGTTACAAAGATACAGGTTGGTGTTGCCCACATATTCAGAGCAGAGATGGGAATACTGGAATACACAGAGTGCAGTCCCAAACAGATTAACAAAGTGGCATCTTTAAGACCAACCAAGTTTTTTTAAGGTGTAAGTTTTCACATGCAAGCACACTTCCTCAGACAAATTGAATTTTTTCCCCCTTCAAGGTAGTTTACTAGTTACTCTAATAAAGGGTATAGCTGTGTTCAGGATTGCACTGACGGAGAGCTGATAGACTGAGCCACTGTTAATTTCTAACTTTGCATATTTCCATGAACACAGATGTCATGCTGAACTTGTTAGGTGTATTTGTGTGTACTGATTTGGAAATCGTTCACCTTTTTTGGAAGAAAATTGCTCATAGAGGAAGATCTTAATTTATGGGCTTGCAGAATCATGTGTTACCCTGACCTGGATAGCCCAGGCAAGCCTGATCTCAGCAACTAAGCAGGGCTGTACCTCCAAGGAATAGCACGGCCAGGAGGCAGAGGCAGGCCATCAAGCCATTTCTCTGAACATCCTCCATGTCCCAGTAGGAGTTGCCAGAGATCACCATGACTTCCAAGCATAGGCGCACACGAGCACAAAATGCAGAATTATCCCCTCCCCAAAATCATGTGTTGAATTCAGATGTGTTTGTCTCTTTCTGTTCTGCCTCATACCTTACCTTTTAGTGGTGGTGCCATTTGCTGCACAGCCATGAAAGCTTAAAACTGTTTTGACTGATATTAGAGAATGACAAAATTCTTAGTACTGGTTGCACAACTTCTGGTATGGGCTGTTGATCATGCCCCTTTCCAGAGAGTTTGTTGGTTTTTAGTGCCAAAATGTTACCTTACTTAGCAGAGCTGTGGGAAGCATGCAGCTTTTTTTTTTAAACATAAATTTCCATTTGGGGTACAGAACAGTGTGATTCAGTATGGAGAAACACCTCACTGTCTCAGTTAACATTAGCATTTTCAGTTATGCCCAGTTTCAGGTATCAAGCATTAAGGAATAATTTTGCTTGCAGAAATCCTGGTTTTAATTCTTAAAGCATTTCAGATTTGAAATTTAGCCATTTAAGAACATAAGAGAAGCCAATGTTGGATCAGGCCAATGGCCCATCTAGTCCAACACTCTGTCACAATATAAAACTGATAAAATCATACAATACAACATCAACATATAAAACCAAGATGGAGCAGGTCTAATCCCTGGCAGCATACTAATAGCTTGTCCCCTCTCCAACCAGGGTCGCCCGGCACCTAATGATGGCGATGGTGCAGTGGCGCAGGGTTATCGATGGTGGGATAGTGGCGTTGGCGGCTCCTACTCAAAGGCCTGGTGGAAGAGCTCCGTCTTGCAGGCCCTGCGGAACTGAGCAAGGTCCCGCAGGGCCTGGATCTCCTCCGGGAGCTCCTTCCACCAGGTAGGAGCCGCCACCGAAAAAGCCCTGGCTCTTGTGGCAGCAAGCTTAACGTCGCTGGAGCCTGGAATTTCCAGGAGATGTCGACCCCCGGACCGAAGTGCCCTTGGGGGAACATATGGGGAAAGGCAGTCCCTCAGGTAGGCCGGACCCTGGCCATATAGGGCTTTAAAGGTAAGCACGAGCACTTTGAAGCGAATCCAGTACGCTATTGGCAGCCAGTGCAGCGCTTTCAGCGCAGGCTGAATATGATCCCTCCTAGAGAGACCCATCAACAGCCTGGCTGCAGCATTCTGCACATATTTTCATACTAACTCATTAGAAGGCCATGTCTTTAGGAGAATAACTGGTATCTGTGAAATATTTAGTTATTTCATTTTATTTAAAACATTTTTATGCTGCCTTGTACCCAGCTTAGGGTCCCTAGGGCAGCAAGCAATCAAAACAAGGTTTTGAAATATACAATAGAAAAACAAACACATAAAAACAGGGTAGATTTGATGTAAATCACTATTTAAATCACTATTTAAATCACTAGTAGTCAATTAGACTAGATTTAAATCATGGTTTTCTACATAAAGATTCATTCTTGCTGGTATAATCTTAATATTTACAACTAGATGAAGGTTTCAGTTTTGGAATAACAGCTTTTTAGATTAGTTTTACAGTTATATCAAAAATTACTGATTTGGTTATACTATTAGAAATACATCACATCATAGATAATTATGAAATTATTATGAGGCGAACTATCTCCAGTTTAATAGGTTAATCAGTCATATTTGGCAACTTTTCTGCTGTACTTTATTGGAAGGAGAAAAATAATCATTACCTTAATAATAACAATTTTGGTAGTTTTATTTACCTAAAACAATAATATTATAATATATGTATTCTTGTATTTGCTTAAACATCCATGTTTGTTAACTGATGTGGTTAAACAAAATGTCTTTCTTTAAAAAAACTGAAGACTATCACCCCGGTCACACATGAAAAACTTAAAATACTGTCCTCTGTAGTTCACTCATCTTCTTGTTTGTTCATAATCTGGAAAAGAAAAACAAGCTTTCCTGCTTTAATGGGTCCCAAACTATTTCTCAATTTATAATGAATGAGTCCAAAGGAAGAGAATATTCTTTCTACGCCAACAGAAGAAGCTACTGCCATTAAAAGTGAAATCATAACTTCAACAGTCTCTAAATCCAAGAGTGCTTAAGTGACTTCCACCAGTTCACTGGTGTGACTTTCTTTAAAACATCATCATCAGCAAACATATTTCTTGGTTCCCCCATAGCTCTGAAGTTTATTATAGTTGGCATTACGAATGGATGATTGCTGGATATCCATGTCATAGCTAACTCCTTTTCCTCAGTACTTCAGGTTTGACCCTGGTACCAGACATTGACAATATTTGTGAGAAAATGAGCTGGAGATAGTGCTTGTTCCGTTCATTTTTTTAATGCTTGTAATTCTTTCAGTGTGTTGTGCTCACTCCATTCCTTCCACATTTCAACAGCATCTGCAACAAAACAGCTATTTTTCTGTCTTTTGTTTAAACTTTAAACTTTAAAGTTTCAGAAATGGGTTTCAGGATGTTCAGTATATGTTCAACATTTCTCTTAAGTCCAGTTGAGGGTTTTGCCATGACAGTGCCATCTATGATTTTGGTCACAAACTATCATCAGAATAGGCCGTTTCTTATTTCTCAAAACAGTCCACAAGTGTAAAGAAAACAGTTGTGAGAGCCTGACCCACAAATCAAGCAGTCAACAAGACTTGCAAAGAAAATGCTTACTATGTATTACAGTCTGAAGCACTACAACACAATAAATAAATTCCTACAGATCATAAGAAAATCCTAGTGCAAAGGTATATCATCAACGTCGTCTCTGGATTATATAACAATATTTCAAAATTGGATCTTTCTCAGGAAATGTTAGAGTAGTACAAAAGTTTTCTTGTTCATAAAGTGCTTTACAACAAGTCATGAAAGATAATACATTTAGATAAGACGCTGATCTCAGTAAATGTTCAGGCTCAAATATGCTGCTAAGCTTCTAATGGATCCTAGGCGATCAGCGTCCTATCTGAATTCCCTTTCTGCTCTTCTAAATTTCTTTTGTTGGATACATTTGCAGCATTGTCTGTGACCAAACTGCATACTAGACATTTGAATCTTTGTTCACATGTTACCATAGCTTTTGCTGCCACTTCTTGTGAGTATTGTGCTGTGTGAGCATTTCCTGATGTATCAATTGTTTCTGCAAGGAAGACATTCCCTTCTTCTGTTGTTGTACAAGCACATACAACGGGATCATTGTGGACATTACTCCACCCATCAAGACTTATTAACAATTTTACCCTCTAGAGATGTTGCACATTATTCCATTTCTCTGTCATAGATTTTATCTAGTAGTTCCCCTGCAACATCTGCTCTGCTGGGTGGATTGTATCCTTGTCCCAGTGGCTGAACCATATTGATGAAGTATGGGTTTTCAATCAGATTGAAAGAAGAGTTTGTCATGTGAACAAACTGGGCAATTTTTTCATCAATTAACTCTTTCAATTCTGCTGGTTTTTATCACAAACTTATTTATGGTGGTTCCTGGATGCTTGGCTTTTTTCTCTTTTAGATATGTGATGTATATGATGTGACTGAAACACTATCCTGGACAGATAACTTTGAAACTGTAGGAGAATGGTGATCTTGAAGGTGGATAGTTTCCAGAATCCTTTCTGTTGGTGATGGATTCCCCTAAACAAAAAAGTCAATGGTATACCATTTCTACTGCCACTCAGTAGCACTCAAAAAAAAGAGTATTTGCTTGTTTCAACTCTTTATTTCTTCCTTACAGTTGTATCAAAATGACAGTAACATGCAGTAATAATAATCCTTCCCTATTATATAAAAGAGTAGTGGTCAGCCAGCTTGACCATATAAGGGAAAAATGCACGGCAGAATCCATTGGCCGCGGGGGCTGCCACTCAAATGTGGGGCCCTGGCCATTGGCTGCCGTGCCTGGCTGCGTGGGCTCAACACTGCCTACGCAGCCAGCAGCCAGCCTCCCAAACTCAGTCTGCAGAACTTCGTGTCGCCGGCTGGCAAGGGGAGGACAGGGCCTTCGGTGCTGCGGCTCGCACGGCACATGTGGGGCCGCCGCAAGTGGCCACTGGTGGGGAGCTGGCAAGGGGAGCGCGGGACCTGCGGCGTGGCAGCTTGCAGGGCGCGCACGGGGCTGCCGTGACTGGCCAGTGCTGGGGTGCCAAGGAAGGGAGGCGAGGGCACGCACAGGGCCACCATGACTGGCCAGTGCTGGGGCGCCGAGGAAGGGAGGCAAGGGGGAGGGCAGGAACTTCCCGGTGGCGGTGGCGGACTCACTCTGACAGGGCCTTAAGCAGGGACCCGGCTAGTGCCTGTTGCATATGACGCCGCAACGGGCTTGGCCGCTAGTAAGAAATATAATTTTGCTCAAACATGACAGTTCCTCAAGGCAGTCTTTAAGAAATATGATGAAATCAAAATGTTTGCCAACCTGAAGATCCTGTCTCTTCAAACATGTTCCTTTTGTCATCTTCATCACAGCACTTCTCATGATGTTGTGTCATTTGGACCAACAGGCCTTGCGTTTCTTTGTTGCAGGGTTTGCATTTTGCAAACATGCCTGCCTTACTCATAGGTAACTGGGTCTCTTTTATGGCCTGCTGCCATTATAGGTTTGCTCTCCAGGGAAGGAATGATACGATAAACTTCAGGCTATACACACAAAGTTAAAAAGACTTGTAGAGTATTCTGCTCAAAAGTTTTCACTTTCATTTTTACTGCTTGCCCTTCCCTCCTCACATTTAGTTTTTTGTACAGATCTATTCTACTCCCAAAAATCTTCTATTCATTGAATTTTTCCTAAGAAGAGGCATGCGATCTCTGTAGACACAAATTCACAAATCTGAGAACTGTAAAACTAGGCATCTGTAGAAAAATTGCCCAATAATCTTACAGAAACCTCTGGAAGAGCATGACATTGTGAATGGATTGATGGAATTCATTTACCAAAAAATCTAAACATTGCATGAATATACAGCCTCAAGCTACATAATTAAAAACTAATCCTTATTTCATGACCAAAAAAATCTTTGGACTATAATGTATCTTAAATAGAAAACTATCTTTAGATAGATTTTTCCTCAAAAGCATTTTATTTAAAAAACAATGTAAATTAAAAATATGATTTACATAAAAATCCATTTTTATTTTTGTTAAAATCATTGATTTTTATCCATCTTGCATAAAAACAAAGCACATAGATAATATGACCTGTTATGCTACATGGTAGTCCTTATGTTCTTCTCCTTTACATGGTAGTCCTTATGTTCTTCTCTACAGGAGGGTATTTCTTTGGAATTTGTAATGAGTATCCCATCCTGCAATAGAGCTAGGATTGTTGTAGAAACATAGTGGGTTGTTTTGGGGAAGAAGTGTGGTAGTGCTTTGCATGAATAGTTCTTTCTTTTCAAACAACATATATCCAGTAGACATGTCCAGGGCCCTTGTGTTGATCAAAAATACCCATTGGTAGGGAGCACCCAGGGCTTCAGGACATTATCTTTGTAGAAAAATACAAGAAAAGGACAGCAGTTACACCATCGTTAAGAGCAATGTCTACCCATGCAGTGTTGCAAGAAAGGCCCTGCTGGCTTCCAAATTGGGCTGCCTAGACCACTGCCAGGTAGATCATAACCCATGCCATACTGCTGTCCAGGCAGTCCAGGCTCTTAAGTGGAGTTGACTATGCCCTGGCCTACCTTTCTAAAGGTGTGGTACAGCTGCTGAAAATGGCTCTACAGCTCTGAGGTGAAGAGCTGTCATCAGCCTCCAGCAGTTTCTGCTTTGTCCAGAGCTCCCCTGCTGTCAAAGGCAGCGATGATGTCACAGTTCCCCAAACTTGCAGCTCTGGGTTGGCCACTGGTACAGCTGCTGTCTTTGAGCTATGGGAGCCACATGGGATTATGGTTTGAACAGCAGGATCTTCTGCACTGCAGCTGGGCATCTGAGGCACGCTCCTGAGATGTGGAACACACCTCTGTGCCTTGGAGATAACACTATTGGTTTGCCCTGGATGTGTTAGGCTCCCTCTGGCGGCACCTGATGGGACCTCCCCAGTTCCAGTGAGCCCTTCAGTAAGACACCTGTTGTTATTATCACCATGGCCCCAGTGGCAGTGCCAGCTTGGCCCACTTTGTTCCAGAGCAGTCTTACCATCCATAGCAGAAGAAGAAGAGCAGGGCTGTGGATGGTGTGACTGCTCTGGAGCAAGCTGAGCCTCTACTTTGAGTCCACACTTTTGTGGAGAATGGTGGTTAATACATAAGAGAAAAATGAGATCACTGCCTCTCTACCCTCTTCTGTTTAGCTGTCGTTATTGGCCTTTAAAACACAAGGTTTGATGCCCATATGGAGTTGACCTTGTTGGATTGTCAGACAGGCCCTATGTGTACTCACCGCTCTATAATACAAGAAATGTTTGTTGTGAAGCCCAAACACATAGGCACAACAACAAAGCATTTTGTATGTGGGTTCACTGTAGCATTCTAATGTGAGAGCAGCTTAGGCCATAAAACATGCTACTTGTTTAATAATTATAACTAAATCAGATACCTTTTATTCCAGAATAAGAAATGTTGGCGTCAGCAGAGGTTCAGTTACTTTTATTAAAAAGCTGGGTAAAGTTGGGTGGTGGTGTTTGTTTCTGGTAATGTATTCTTAACACAAAATCCTCTGGCTTCATTTTCCTTTGGCTGCATTATGAATTCCAGTTTTGTCTTGGAGACAGCCTTGTCTCCCCCTCCCTTTTGGGAGCTGTTTGATTTCAGGCATGGTTTTGTTGTGGTGTAAAAAGGTGGTGTTAGCAGCCGATTCCCTCTTCACCAGAAGCATGAGCAAACTCCTGCTGGCACAAGGCTGGATTGGGCAACCAATCACAGCTGGAACAGTTATAGCTTCGGAGTCCCTGTGGGCTTCCACTATCAGGTCACATCCCAAAATAACACTGGGCAGTATTTCAATTTAAGAAATGAAGGCTTTGGGGTTGCAGCCAGCCTGGAGTGTGAGATTTCTGTGTGAAATACTTGGAATCCCTCCAACTATTTTTTTTATCTGCATGGCAGATGAGCAATAAAATGCATAAAAACACATTGGAAACACGTGAGGAAATTCTCCAGATCAAGATGCTTCATTCATGCTGCTGTTGATTTGTACCTCCTGTCTTCATTTGTGACGATTGGCTGCTTGGAGGGAAGAGGGAGCTTTGTTTGGCTGAGGTTGTAAAGTTCAGGGTTCCTCTGTTTGAAAAGGAAGAGAGAGACCCTTAAACTGCCCTGCCAGTTTGATCCTTTGGCAGTGTGTTTTTAAACATGAATCCTGCAGGCACTTCAAGCACAACATACACTTGTTATTATTTGTGATGCAATTGAATAGGCTGTGCTTTCCAGAACGGCCCAGAAGGCAACTGTAGTTTATATGCCATAAAAACTCAGATGCTCTGCAGTCCTGCTTATAAGGTGTTTTCAGCTTGCAAAAATGACCAAAAACTCTTAAAATGAGAGAGACTTCATTGACACATTTATTCTTTAACTTTCCCTTCTTTTGTTCTTTCAGCCTCCCTTCTTTTGTCCATTAATCTTAGGAAATGGTATTTTTAATACTTCTTTCTATTGCTAGAAATATCTCGAGAATCCACATTTTGGATAGCATTAATTAGAGATGCCAGGTGTCAGGGAAAATCAGGTACTGCCCATAGTTTCCTGCTTCTCTTAATCTCCTTTTGGAACCGATTTTTACCTGTAATTCCAGGCCCGTTCACTGTAAGTATCCTAAACTATATGGAAAGGATACTGTTATGTACAAGGAGTTAGGCCAAATTGTTCAGGCCAACTGTAACTCCACCACAGAGCTGTCTCTTAAGTCCCTCCCCCTATGTCTTCTCCTGTGGGGGTACAATCAGCAGTAACCCATATAGTGCCAAATTATACAGTGGCTAATCCTACAATTTGGCATTCATGTGAACAGGGAGACCAGAGGCTTTTATGTCAGCAGGGTGATACATGAGCTGACTTTCTGCCTACAGTGAATGGAAGTGGCTTCTGCTGACTTTCTTACAGTTTTCAGGTTGTTGTTTTTTTCCAGACAAGTGCAGGCCAAATAAATTCTCCTGTTCAACATTTTGATCTTGAACTGGATTTTCAAGAACAGATCTAGAGATGACAAACTTGCAGCGAGTGTCCAGCTGACTCCTCTGCCTGCCCTCCAAGAATGGTGAGGATTGGACTTAGAGGGCCAAGTTACAGCCCCCCAAAGCAGGTGCCCACAGGAAAGTGCTCTCTGGAGAAATCACACCTGTAGTTTCAGGAGTGTGTTGAATGGACCCCCTGCAAGCCAGAGGCATCAAACTTGTAGAGGACCACCCTGGGATACCCCTCTACCTGCCTTTCATGTTTGGTGAGGATTGGCTGTGGGGGGGCAAGTAGCGGCCCCCCCAAAGCAGGTGCCCCCAGGAAAGTGCTCTCTGGGGAAATCACAGCTGCAGGTTCAGGAGGAGTATATCAAATACCCCTCTACCTGCCCTCGAAGTTTGGTGAGGATTGACCGGGGGGGGGGACAAGTACTGCCCACCTCCTCATCGTAGACATTGTTGCTGCCCCCTGGTGACAGTGTTTTAGGGGGTGGCCCACCACACTCCCCCTCGGGCCTGGGAGGTGGTCCACCTCATTGTGGAGATGGATTCTGGGAGTGGCCAACCCTTCCCCTGGGGCCTGGGAGGCAGTCACCCGCATGTCTCCTCATTGTAGACATTGTTGCTGTAGATGGGGAAACCTTGGGTGCAGTTTGTATGTTTGATAAGGTAGAGGTTTGCATAGATGGATGTCGATCCATAAGGTAGGTGTTGTGCTAGGAGGTACATCTTGGTTCATGAGATGGGTGTTGTGCTATGAGGTTGGTCTTGGTCCATTTGATGTGAAGTAGGTGTGTGTTGGTCCTGCCCACCCCCACTTGTACTTGTACAGGGAGATGCAAGGGTGTGTGAACCCAAACACTGAGGAGATAGAATGCTTATTTACAGCCACAATGTCCTCAGAGAGGCGAGGCAAGCTAGAGACATGTGGATGTGGATGGGGAGGCTGGAAGTGCCAGTTCTTGGTGAGACACAACTTGTGAGGAGGCAGACGTGGATGAGAGTTGAACTTGGTGAACAGTCAGTGGAGGCTAAGGCATGGATAAAAGGAGTCCTCATAAAAGTTAAAATCTTGAAATCTGAGGGCGGGCCTACTCTACTTGGACTTGTACAGGCAGATGCGCGTATTAGCCATTGGGGTACTCTATTGGAAAAGAAAATGAA
The DNA here is from genome assembly GCA_029375565.1 of Gekko gecko. Lineage (NCBI taxonomy): Eukaryota > Metazoa > Chordata > Lepidosauria > Squamata > Gekkonidae > Gekko > Gekko gecko. Next base: position 205,767,071 of record JAPDNY010000005.1, on the reverse strand, counting down.
ATGTTTAGGAATAACAAATTTATAGTAAAGACTACAGAGACCACAGAAATAACTAGGCTAATTAAAATGCGTATAAAGAAACTGGATCGTAATAGTACATCTGTTAGGGCCTGTAGGATATGTTTGGCATCTTATTTGTGTATACCCCTCCCAATGCAACTGTTGAAATATTTTTATAGTTTGACAATACCAAAGCTCAGAAGAGCTCTTACTCTGGCAAGAATGAATGCCCTTTCATTGGCGGTCTTGGAGGGTAGATATAAAAAGTGCTATATTCAAATAGAACATAAGAGAAGCCAGTTTTGGATCAGGCCAATGGCCCATCTCGTCCAACACTCTGCCACATAGTGACCAAAAATACCAGGTGCCGTCAGGAGGTCCAGCAGTGGGGCCAGATGTAGATGCTCACATGATAAAACGGAAACAGTTGAATACACGGTTATGGGATGTCATATATTTAATGAGCTGAGGGCTAGATTAATTACCCCTTTACTTAGAAATAAGGAAATGCCCACTGAGGCATCTGACAGTATGAGGGCACAGGTGACGTAGTTACTATTAGATATAAATGAGGCAAAATTTATGGGGGCAATAATTAAACAACAGAAGAATAACACTAAGTAAGTATTTTCTGCTCAAGGCTATCACTATATGAGCGGTGATAGATAGGCAGGCAGGCAGGCAGGCAGGCAAGGCCAGATGGCAGCCTTGTGTGACCAGTACTCCAGTGATTGGAGTCAGAAGGCTTAGGGGACTCGGCAACATACTCTGTCACCATCACCTCTGCCGAGTCATCCACTATCACCTCCGCTAAACCTTCCATCAGGGCATGCCTGGCCTCCTCATGCCACCGACCTCCCAGCTCACCACTAAGGACCAGTACTGGGAATTCTTCCTGGTTGGGCTCTTGGAGGCTGAGGTGCTGGGCTGCTGTTTCTCCTCTTCCACCCCCTGTTCCCTCTGGCCATGTTGGTTGGCCTGCAGCCTCCGCACTTCTTTGCAGAGCTCCTGGCTCCATTGCAGGAGCTCCGCATTATGGAGAGCGGTGCTGCCCTTTATACAGGGGTCACAGATGCAGGCCATTCTGTACTCCGCATCCTCACAGAGATGATGCAACTGAGTGGCCATCCCCACCTGCAACCTCTCTGCTTCGGGCTGGTCGTATGGGAGCAGAGGATGTCAGTGGTGTCCTGGAATGGCTTCAGGACACACACTATTAGGGAGAAGGTCAGCCAGTCATTGAAGCTTGCTTATTTATTTATTTAATTTCTACCCAGCCCTCCCCACCAAAGCAGGCTCAATTCCTGATGAGTTCTTGTCCCCCGTGCAGGATAAGCATGGAGGAGATGATGCCCTGCACTGCACACTTCTACTCCACCAGACATGCAATCATTGTGTAGGTGGAGTTCCAGTGGGTGTGCACGTCCTTTATGAGCTGATGTTTGGGCTTCCCTCCCCCCATCTGCTTCTTGGGCAACCAGGCACCAGCAGATGTCCAACAAGGAGTGTGTCTCAAGTGTGGCCGCTTCCCAGGTGGGCTTGACACTGCTCCCCAGCCTGAAAGCATCCCTCAACACCAGGTGCAGGGTGTGCTTCAGGCAGACGATCCTTTTGAGGCTCAGAGCCTTCACCACTGCCAGCATGTTGGCATCAGCATCCTTGACCATGTAGCCACAGACGATGTCACCCATGCCCACCCACTCCCTCAGGCTAGTGTGAATCACAGTGGTGATGTTCTTCACTGTGTGGTCTGCATCCATCCCCCTGAACATGGAGCAGAACCACTTTATAGCCTGGTGGCAGGACTGTTTCCTCCTCCTGGAGCCCTGGTCTTGCCCCAGCAGTCCAGAGGTCCTCTGGTTGCCATCAGTGGACAGTGAGGGAGAGACTGTTTCCTCCTCCTGAAGCCCTGGTCTTGCCCCAGCAGTCCAGAGGTCCTCTGGTTGCCATCAGTGGACAGTGAGGGAGAGAGGTAGCTGTGTTGCTGGCTGTTCCATAGGTCTATCATGAAATGCACGGCTTACCTTCGTGCTCTGGAGAGCTTGGCCTTGACCATCTCTCCACTGCAGAGCAGTGCATGGAAGGCAAGATTCGCCAGCTCAGGAACCTCCATGAGGAGGAGGAAGACCATGGAGCAATGTAGCGCAGCAGCTGGCAAAAGGCCACATCCTCTGCTATGGACAAAGGTTGACCATCCATGGCAACCACCTCACTGACGAGGTGAGTGCCTCCTGGGCCTTCCCTGTAGCCCTTTTGCTTGGCAGCACCAGCGTCCCCATGGGAGTGACCTCGTGGAGGATGCTCTGCCTTGAGGTTCCACTCCCACCCACAGCACCCTCAGTGTATCTTTTTGCTTGGAGGGGACTCCTGTGCTCTCCCCCTTCTCCTTGCTGAGACAAAGTGAGCCTCTTCTTCCTCCTGCTGGGTGGCACTCTTTGCTCTGGAGGCAACAGACTTGGGTGCACCCTTTGCAGGTGCCTGTGAAGGGTGGAGGATGATAAGTGGTGGGGGTCCGAGCTCCTCCACCTCTGGATATTGCATACCTGGCACTCTGCCACACAGGGTTGATTGGGGAGGGTGTAGAAATGTTCCCAAAATGGGGACGCAAAATTGGGGCAGGTGGGAGGCTTAGCTGCTGTGGTCTGGTTCTGGACTGGGAGGACTGATGGAGGGGTGGACTCAAGGTGGGAGCAGCCCCAAAGAGTTGGGATGTGAGAAGGCTGGATGTTTTCCCACCTACTCCCTAATTCACCACTCTCAGATTCTCCTCTGCAAACATTTTTATCAACTGCTGTGATTTTGGCAGAACTAATAGCTCTTCTGCCTCCAAGTCTATCCCCAAGAACACATTAGGCAAAAGAGATTCTGCTTCTGAGACCCCTGGTGAGACCCCAGTAACAACTGGGCACCAGTGGGCTGGCAGGACAGGCTTGTTCCACTGGGCACAAAGGGGACAATTAGGCAGGAGAGTGGATCCTCTGCAGAGGCATCCACTGGCTGAGCCCCTCTGCTTAGCTTGAGCAGAAGGACAGATGGTGGCTCAGAGCCCTGAGCCCACCAGACACAGCCCTAGTTGAGGACAGGTGTTCAAAAATCCTACTGAGGGGGAGTGTGTGGGTCCTCAACTGAGGAACCCACTGGCAGAGCCCCTCTGCTTGGCTTTAGCAGAAGGACAGGTGTCTTGGAGAGTCCTGAGTATGCACCTAACACCCCCAACCCTATTATTCACAATACTGAGGAATGACTTCCACTTCCCTTCCCTCTCAGCCTTTAACTCCCTCACTGCCTTCTGCCAAGTAAAAACAGCTGTGTGTGAGCTTGGGGGTATATATCCATCCTGCTCCCATAGAGCAAAATGGGAGCTCTCTTGTTGGCTGCCACTATCGGTGTTTCCATGGCTGCAGAATTCCGACCCACTTCATTGCTTTGACAGTTAATTGATTGGCACCAGTATGTGTGCCTCCATGAAAAACATGGCAGTTCATGGGATCACACAAACCAGGCGATTTTCGTGATGCACCTAGGTTCATGACGGGGTTCATGTCCATCCCTAATTTAGAACATAAAGTTTACTTGGTCTTCGTGTTTTATTCAAAAACCGCACTTTAAAATGAGGAGCCATAGTGGGAACACCAATTTCTAGCCAGGCACCAAACAGTATTGGATCTTGCCCATAATGCAGAATTCTTGCTTCTGTAGAACTGGTTGCCAACTCCAGAATATTTTGTGGTTTACTCTGGTAGCTTGTTATCATTGTAGCAAACAGAGTGTGCTTCTTGTGTCAAGTGCTGAAATACTACTTTAGCTTTTCAAAAGCAAGTGCGCCAGGCTGAAAATTCCCTGGTTCATCCTGAATTAGTAAGTACTGTTTCCTAGATCTCTGACCTAATGAATGTAGCCTTCAGTACTAACTTGCTAAAGGCCTAGTGCTTTCAGAAGCCACCATCACCTAGTAGACCTGTACTTATCTGGTTTTTCTTCTGTGGTTTCTTCTTGTTCCTCCTTTTAGCTGTGCTGACATCTCTGGATTGTGGTATTTCAGGCATGCAGATTTTGTATTGTAACATGACAGAATAGGCCATCTATAGATCTCCAAGGTTGGAAGAGTTTACTTATTGTGTATGTACTCTGATTGTCTGTGTAGCTCAGATCACCTGTTCTTGTTTGTGAGTGGAAGCAGCCCTCTGGCTCACAGAGCAATCCTGTAATCTCAGCATTATGATGTTCTTTGTACAACATCATAGCTCAAAGTGTTGCATTATAAGTGTTCTCTTCTGGATGAGCTGGATCTTTTCCTGTAATTTTGAAAAAAGGAAAAGTACCAGGTAAACACGCTGTCTCCAAAAATTGGTTAGTTTCTAGCTATTGCTTTTCACAGTTTCATTAACTGTGTAGCATACCAATATTATTTACTTTTTTTACAGGTCAAACTCAGGTGCCCTAACAAATCTTGCTTTGGCCCTGAATCAAACTAGTGGTGCTTGTGCATTCTCTTATGCAGTTCTTGTGTTGGTAACCTCATTTAGATCAGTGAATAGTTTGTATGAGAGGCTCATGATAGTCATAGGGCTGCAGTGTCAAAGGACCCTAGCTGTGGTATGAACTGCTTTTCCATGAGCAAACTCCCTTTTGGCTGTGGTGATGTTTTAAGTGACCCAAACACAGATGTTTGCATGACTCGTCTGCTGGGGTGGTAGTACAGATTTCCATATGAACCCACCTCCGTGTTGAGTCACTTAAATGTTATCCACACCATGTGGGCTTGCTTTTGAAAAAGCGTATTAGTCGTACTAGAGTAACATTTAAAGGTTTCTCTTGGCAAATCCAACTTCTGTCCAGTAGAAGGTGAGGCAAAGATGTAATCAGCAAGAGTTCGATCGCTTACAGTGGCTAGCGGAAATGTGATTTTTTTGTACAAAGAAATTTCCATGAAGCTTATACTGTAAAGAAATACCATAAACTGTAAAAAATAAAAATATAATAAAGCTTATTTTGTGTAAAAAAAATACCATAAACTGTAAAATAGATTATTCATGCTAATATTCTGGATGTCAGTGACATAGAACAGTGAGAGCTATGCTGAGTATTGCCTTTAGGCCTAGCTTTTTATTGAAAGAGGGTTTATATTTAGTTTAGACTAAGAACATTGTTTTCTAACATATATGTGCTTCTCAGATCATAGGATCTTGTAAAAATTCTGTTTTATTGGAATTTTTTTTTAATGCACAACCACATCTTCCATTTCAAGTGTTTTCCTTGGGGAAACTAACATAGCCTTGCAGGAAGTGGTCAGCATACAACCAACTTTCAACAACAACAATGTGTATTGCACCCATACTGCCTAAGTGAGTTGCATTGGAGAACAGAGTAGTGCTTTGTTCTGACACGATTGCCTCTAGTCATGTGTAGATTTGTTGGCCAAAATACTTATTTTGTCCTTCAGTCTTCAGTCATGATTCTCCCACTCTTAAAAACTGAAAGCTGTTATCTTGTAGAGCCATTACTCTTCACCAGTTCCTTCTCTTATACCTTAGAGTCTTCATTGTATTTGCCAAATAGGGTATTTCTTGATGACAGGTGGATGCTGTAGAGTTTTAGGGATTTAGCAGTACTAAGCAGGTCTACCTGGAATCCTACTTGGGTCTGTTCAATGGGGTTTACTCCCAAAAAAGTGTTCTTTGAATTGCCCTGCTAATAAGATGAATTCTCTTACTAAACTGGCCTTTGTGAAGAAATTTCCTTTTGTACCTTGGAATTAACGGACAACATTGTTATGTTGTGTTCCTTTGAGTTCATGACTCCCCTGTAACATCTAAGTTCTTTCAGTTGTCCTTTGACTAGCCTTTCTCCTAAAGCATCACCAAACAGGATCTTTTTTAAAAATTATGGATAATAGTGTTGTAGGATATATCAGAACTTTCTCTAGTCCCCAGGCTGTTTTTTGAACTTTTCATCCATGCTACAGTGTTCTGGCAAGGGAGCCTGGATATAAATGCATTTGAGCATATACAGTGTGCTGCAGTGATATTTTTGAAAGGATGGTACTGAATCCTGAAGCATATGCAGAACATTGTGTGTCATTCTGGATAGCCCATCACAACAGGGACACTGTATAGTACTAAAAAACAAATGGATTTGCCATGCCATGCTTTATAGAATGCCTCCTACAGGATCAGATCAAGAGGAGATTAGAAGTGTGTTTTTTTATCTTAAGGAGCACTACTGGATCTTTGTCGTGGTCTCTGTGCAGTCCCACACATGGGTTGGGTGCCTGCGCACAACCTCAATTGGAGAATCTTCTAGAGCTTCACCTCAGAAGAGGTTTTGGCGGGCTCTCTTCCCGCCCTGGGGGAGGAGACATGCACTGCGAATGCCCAGAGCGGGAGAGAGAGCCGCCTCCCACTCAGTTCTTCTTTGACTGCCTTTGCGTTCACACCTCGTTCCTGTTGTTCCTCCATATTACCTCAGCTGAGTATATCTTTTCTTCGCTTTCGCCTTTGTTTCCCTTTCTCTCTCTGACTCTTCTGTCTTAAAAATACAAAAAAAAAAATAATCTTTGTCTCTCCCCCCCCTTTCTTTAGAGGGTGGGCGGGGATTTTTGTATGGGGAAAACTCAATTTTTCAAGGTCTGTCGTCGTTGCCCCACCAAGATTCCATCTAATGACGGGCACGACCTTTGTCTAATTTGTTTGGGTGAGGCCCATAGAGTGGATACTTGTCCTCATTGCGCGAGTTTCACTTGTCAAGCTCGCCGTGATCGAGAGGCTAGACTCCGGGCTCTTCTTTTGGAATCCGCCCTACGCCCTACAATGTCTTCAGGGGCTTCCCAGGCCTCGGTAGCCAAAAAATCAGACACTTCCTCGAAGGCACCGAAACAGAAACCTAAGCGGGCTGAAGCTAAGACCCCTTCGAAGTCGAAGGCCCCGCCGTCTGCTTCGGTTTCGAGGGTGGACCCCATCGTCGTGACTGGGCTGTCGACGTCGATGCCGGCTCTGGCCTCGACATCTCAGAAGCCTGCGGCTCGACAACAGACTCCGCAGCATTCCCACTCGTCGCCTTCGGGGCTGATTCCTTTGGGCCAGTTGACGAGATCGCCTCCACAGCTGTCTCCGCGAAGAGGTTCCCGGTCTCCAGCGAGGCGTTCTACTATCCTGGTCCACACTTTGGATGAGGGCCCTGTTGTTGTGCACCGCCATTCGCGGTCCCGATCCCGGTATGATCGCCGACGCCTGATCCGTAGGCAGTCTCCATCGTCGTCCGGTTCCCCCTCTGACGACCAATGTTGGTCTTGCGAAGACCGTCGGGAACGTCTGGATGCGGCCTATTATTACTCTAGGTCCCCGACACTGGAGAGACACCATTATGATCGGATCCGGCATTCAGAACGCGTGGATCGGACCCATGCCCCTGACCGCCCTCGGCGCTCAGCGTCTGTTGCCTCGGCCCATTCCCCTCCTAGGGAACAGCCTTTTGATCTTCCCAGAAATCGGGATGCCCCGAAGAGTTTCTCAATGGAACCTCGACACTGTCCTTCCGTCGATCACCCGGTCATCGATCTCGTCCAACCACGATCCTCCTCTCCCATGTCTATCTCGGACAGGTCAGATTCGGTGAAGTTCGATCCTGAGATCTCTCGGATCGAGGACGAGCCTCGACACTCGTGGTCGATTTCACCTACTAAGGGCCCTAAAGCATTTTTAGAGCTCATTACCAGGATGGCGACTGCCCTTCAAGTGCAGGGCTTTACAGAATCCCCAGCTGTGACCGACGTCATTCACCGGTTGGTCCAGGCTGACCTTCCTCCGTCTCCCGTCTTGCCTTTGCTGCCTGTCCACCTTTCTATCCTGAAAGAGTCATGGGAGCACCCGGCTTCGATCCCTCTGGTTTCGAGGCGCTATGATGGGTTATACAGGATCCAGGACGCTCCTGGCAAATTCCTTGTTTGTCAGCCACCGCTGAACTCGATGGTTGTTCATTCTTCCTCGTGATCAAAGCAGCCTGTTCGCCAGTACACGCCTCCTGACCGTGAGGGTCATAAATTGGATCTTCTGGCCAAGAAGATGTACTCTCTGGCCTCCATGAATCTCCGTGTCGATACTTACTTGTCCTATTTGTCGGCGTACGCCTTCAACGTCGCCAATGCAATTCGTCCTGTCCTGGAATTCGTTCCAGAGGAGCACCGCCCCACTCTCTCGGCTGCCTTGTCTGAGGTTTGTGCTATATCGAAGCAACAGATCAATTCGGTTCGTCATGCTGTTAATTGCTCATCTAAACTCCTGGTGTCTTCTGTTGCTTTCCAGCGTCATGCCTGGCTGCGGGGCACCTCTCTACAACCAGACGTCAAGTTCCGTGTTGAAGACCTTCCCTTTGACGGAGACGGCCTCTTCCACTCCACCACCGACGAAGTGTTGAAGGCTGTCGATGATAGTTGTAAGCAGGCCCGAAACCTTGGAGTCTCGGCTGCACCTTATCGTCCCAGAAACCGTTCCTGGAAGCCTTCCGGCTCCAGGCGATACCTGTCTCCGGCACCTCACTCCCAATGGAGGAGAAAACCATATGATTCTCGTCCTCCTTCCAAACACTGTTCCCACCTTGCCAAAAAGCCACCACAGCCTAAACAGTCTGTTTGACTGTCCCCACTGTCTCCCTTCCCCGACGTCGTATACTCCTTCCATCCGAACCTGTCTCTTCCCCTTTCTACCAGCCTGGGAAGAAATTTCAACTGACTCCTGGGTCCTCACCATTCTACGGGTTGGGTACGCCATAGAGTTCGTTTCGCCTCCGATCCTCCCACACTTTGTCGTCACACCTCCAGACCCTCTCCTCGATCTCGAGGTTTCCACTCTCCTTGCCAAAGGGGCCATCGAGGTCATCCCGGAGGCACAACGAACTCTCGGCTTCTACTCGAAGTATTTCCTGGTCCCCAAGAGGGACGGCGGCTTCAGACCAATTATGGATCTTCGAGATCTCAACCGTTACATTCGGTATCAGAAGTTCAGAATGGTCACTCTGCAGTCGATCCTTCCTCTCATTCCACGGGCAGCGTGGCTCGCGTCAGTCGACCTTCAAGACGCATACTTCCATGTCACGATCCATCCCCAACACCGGCGGTTTCTCCAGTTCGCCGTTGGAGATGCCTACTACCAGTACAGGGTGCTTCCCTTCGGCCTTTCTACAGCTCCGCGGGTGTTCACCAAGCTGATGGCTGTGGTGGTGGAGTCACTCTTTATCCTTACATCGACGACTGGCTTCTCGTAGCTCCAACGCCAAGTCAGTTGCTCCACGACACTCGGGAGACTCTCTCCCTCCTCCGTGCCCTCAGACTCTGCGTCAACGGCACCAAGTCCTCCCTCCAGCCCCTTCAAACCTTTCGATTCCTCGGGGCTCGACTCGACACCAACCTCGAAGCTGCTTTCCTCCCAGAATCGAGGGCTTCCGACATTCGGGCGATGGTGTCCTCCTTTCAGACGTGTCCCCAATAATCCGCCCGTTCTGTCATGAGGCTCCTTGGTCACTTTGCCTCCACGGTGTTCGTTGTCCACAATGGCCGGCTGAGAATGCGGCCGCTTCAGCTCTGGCTCCTTCGTACCTTCGATCCTCTCCGGAGGCCTTGGCACACGATTCTGTCGATCCCGCAAACCATCCTCGACTCTCTCGAGTGGTGGGCTCAACCCGTCCACCTCCTTTCCGGGATGCCCTTTTGACCTCCTCCTCCTGACTTGCTGTTGACCACAGACGCTTCCCTCTGGGGTTGGGGAGCCCAGTGCGGAACGCTTACTGTTCAAGGGGCTTGGTCTGCTCGAGGTGCAACTCGCCACATAAATTACCTGGAGTTGCAAGCAGTTTATCTGGCCCTTCGGTCCTTTCTTCCGACCCTTCGAGGCCGTGTCGTCCAAGTGGCTTCCGACAGCACCATGGCTGTTTATTATGTCAACAAACAGGGTGGCACTGCCTCTGTTCGTCTCTGCACCTTAGCAATAGACCTCTGGTCCTGGTGCCTTGATCACTCCATCATGCTCTCGGCGATCCATATTCCCGGGGATCAGAATGTCGATGCAGACCGGTTGAGTCGTTCTGCCTCATCGGACAACAAATGGTCCATTCCCCTCTGGTATCTTCGACCTCTGTTTCGAGAGTTCAGTCACCCATCTGTTGACTCAGCAGGGGTCCCCCGTCTGCTCGGTCGCTCGGGGCTGCCTTTCTCCATAAGTGGACCGGAGCCCTATTTCACCTATTTCCTCCATTCCCTCTCATCTCTCGTGCAGACGGCACCTCCTGCATTCTAATCACTCCGTGGTGGCCACGCCAGGTCTGGTTCCCGCACCTGCTTCAACTCTCCTGTCATTCCTTCCGTCCCCTCCCCGTTGTCCCAGATCTCCTCTCTCGGGCCTGAGGGAGAATCCTCCATCCCAATCCGGGATTTTTCAAATTGACGGCCTGGAAGATCCAGCCCTAGGCTTCCCGCCTCAGGTCTCTGAAATCCTCCTGAATGCTAGGAAGCCTTCTACTCGACGTTGCTATCAGTTCAAGTGGAACAGATTCTAATCCTATGCTGCTGATCACTCCTTCGATCCGATTCGATCATCTCTCCGTGAGATCTTCGCCTACATCGTGCACTTGAAGGATACTGGTCTGGCATACTCGTCCTTGCGGGTTCATCTGGCGGCAATCTCTGCCAACCACCCCCTCATACAAGGTTCTTCAGTGTTCTCCCACCGTCTCACCAAGATGTTCCTCAAGGGTCTTCTTCGGACGTGCCCGCCTAGGAAACTGTTGGTGCCTTCCTGGAGCTTGTCTCTAGTCCTTTCTTAACTCATGGCTAAACCGTTTGAGCCTATGGCTACCGCCGACCTCAGGTTAGTTTCCTGGAAGACGGCTTTTCTCGTAGCCATTACCACTGCACGCAGAGTAGGGAGCTAGCTGCCTTCAGGGCCGATCCCCCCTATGCTGTTTTTCATAGGGAGAAGGTGGTCCTTAGAACAGATCCTTCCTTCCTCCCTAAAGTCATCTCTGCCTTTCATCTCTCTCAGTCGTCTGTTCTGCCTACTTTCTTTCCGAACCCGACTGATGCCTCTCAGAGAGCCCTGCACTGCCTAGATGTGCGCAGAGCCCATACGTAAATCTCCTTGGCTGTTCCTTGCTTATGGTCCCCCTTTGCTATGAGCTGGCACGTCAACCCGTTCCTACCTGTGTCACTGCCCATTCCACACGGGTGATGTCGACGTCCACCGCTTTCCTGGCCGGTGTCCCGTTGGAAGACGTCTGTGCAGCTGCTATGTGGTCCTCGGCGTCGACCTTCGTGACCCACTACGCACTCGACGTCCAGGCTCGACGGGATGCTGCCTTCGGTCAGACAGTGCTGCGATCCCTCTTCGCTTGACCCTGCTGCACCCTCAGGTAGGACCCGTGGGTGATTGTTTTGGTGATGATGCTGTGTCTTAACCAGTATTTTTGTGTCCTTTGCAGCTGCCAGCCCCCTCCTCCAACTGGTTCAGCTCTTTAATCACCCATGTGTGGGACTGCACAGAGACCACGACGAAGATAAACAGGTTGCTTACCTGTAACTGATGATCTTCGAGTGGTCATCTGTGCAGTACCACAATCCCACCCAGCCTTCCCCGCTGCTGGCATCTCCAGATTTCCTTCTTTGGACTGTTTGGCCTTGACAATGGCGGTCGAAGGAACTGAGTGGGAGGCGGCTCTCTCTCCCGCTCTGGGCGTGCGCAGTGCATGTCTCCTCCCCAGGGCGGGAAGAGAGCCCGCCAAAAGCTCTTCTGAGGTGAAGCTCTAGAAGATTCTCCGATCGGGGTCGTGCGCAGGCGCCCAATCCATGTGTGGTACTGCACAGATGACCACTCGAAGATCATCAGTTACAGGTAAGCAACCTGTTTTTCTGTGTAACAGAAGGGCATGCAAGGAAGAAGAACTTATTAAAAGAACTGGGGGTGGGCAGAATCTAATAGAATGTTTAAATTCATGGGATGCCATGTTGACGACATTATAAAAATCAGTGTGTAATCAATGCAAGTTGGCAGGGTGATGGCAGCGATGGGACCATTTGAAAATCTGTGTAATACTTCCTTATTCTTAGGATGTCCCTAGGCCTCTTTCACTGTAAAAATGTCAGAGGTGACTAAGGGAAGATCAACCAAATTCACAAAGATGGGTACTAAGAAACAGATTTGTTTGCTCTGTGGTGTAGAGTAAATCTTGCTAAAGAGAGGCTGTTATAAACTTTAGACAACCTCAGGGGGTTATCTTAAGCAGTTTCTTAGTCCCTAATTACAAGAGTAAGTCAATCTGTGACTTTACCATTTTGTCGCTTCAGGTTACAATAAGAGTATTTATAGATCCAAGTCACTATAGAAGTTGTTCTTTTTAAAGGATTTATTTCATTTTTATTCTTAATAAAATTTGGCAAATGGGAGTTGGAGCATCAGGACACTTGGGTGCTCTGTTATTTGCCAGCTAACTGGGACTTCCATAAACGTTTCATAGATGGTATTACAGGGATATTCAGGGTTCTTGTAAAGATGACCTGGGAAAAATGTAGTGGTGACATGTACCTCGCAGCCGTGCTGTAGCTTTTTTGGTTGACAGCATCGTAAGTTACATGCTTAAATCCTTGAGAAGAACAATGAATAAAAACCACAACCCTACCAAATGTAAACCCTTGAATTTAAACAGTTGCAATTTCATGCATGCTGACATGTCTCTGCAAAAATGCGTTCTCTCAAATACTGTTTTGTCCTAAATATTTAAATGAACAGTACGTTAATATTTTAAAAGTCTAACTAGAACAATAATATATTGAACTCCTGTACTGAGTATATGTGAATAGTGGTCTCCTTATTTATCTTCTGCTTCTGATGTACTTCCCTATATTTTCTGTAGGATCTGTCTGGTTCAATAGATGATCTGCCCATGGGTACAGAAGGAGCACTGAGTCCTGGCGTCAGCACATCAGGGATTTCCAGCAGTCAGGGAGAGCAGAGCAACCCAGCTCAATCTCCTTTCTCTCCGCATACCTCTCCTCACTTGCCAGGCATCAGAGGACCTTCACCATCGCCTGTCGGGTCTCCTGCTAGTGTTGCTCAGTCACGCTCTGGCCCACTCTCCCCTGCTGCAGTGCCAGGTTCAAATTTATTTTACAAAATACCTTATGTGGCTTTTGCTCTCCTTAGCTGAAACTAGCCTCTTCTTTCAGGGAGTTAGAAATACTCGGATGGTACATCACACAGAGGGCAGAAATTATTTCAAATCCTTTTTTAACTTTTGTTTACTTCTTGTGTGGCCTAGGACAAGTTGATAAGTAGCATCCTACTACGCTGTATATGAAAGGTTCAGTTAATTTTTCTGTGCTTCCTTTGTTGTGCATTTTTCTGACTCGTGGAGGGAGTATTCTTGGTGTCACAGGACATGTGGAGGAACAGCTGTGTGGGTTTGGGAGTGCTGTAGTGTAGAGAGACAATGAGTTTATTTCGTTTTTCTATTCCAGAAGTGCAACTCCACTGAGAGAAGGGAGTAGTTTTATCCCCTGGCCCCTCCTTTTTCTAGCCTACCAATCGTTAGTGTAGATCCCATAACCTTGGGAGTGACCTTTCCAGGGGTCAGAGGGAGCTGCAATGATTTTTCACTTACTCTCCATCTTCCTTACCAGTGGGGACCATCATTCTCCTCTCCATTTTATTCTCAGACATCCTTGTGAGGTAGGTTTGGCTGAAAGTTTGTGACTGGCCCAAGCTCACTCAGTAAGTTTCCATGGCAGACTGTGGTGTGTGTGTTAAATCTAGGTCTCCTAGATACTAGTCTAACACTAATCATTACACCACACTGGCTGTCTTAAGTGATGAAGGGAGATGTGGGTAGGATACTGCCCACTGTCTTTCATCCTTGTCACCCTGTGATTTGCTTTTGTTTTTGTAAAGGGGAACCAATAACAACTAACCCCGCACTGGTTAGTTCATGGCTCAGTAAAACCTTGTTCTTTGTCCTCAGCCTTGGGAATAAATTTTGATATAGATAAAAATTAGTGTTCACCTTATATAATTTTACTCTAGTAGGTTTCTATTTGATTTTTTTTAGCACAGAAATGATGGTGTGGTGTAGGATTATTTATGTGAAAAGTGTATTCTTACGTCAGACTCGTTTTTCTCTTGTGATACAGGTAGCCAGATGCCATCTCGACCGCCCAGTGGCCAATCAGACAGCATATTACATCCTTCCATGAATCAGTCAACCATAGCCCCAGATAGAGGTGTGTGTGCCATGAAGGTTATGCCATTTGGTATGACTTCTTAAATATAAGTATATATTTTTTAAAAAGACCAAAGCACTGTGATGTTACCAGAGTGGGGCATATCAATGTAAAACATTGATAAGTGTGTAAAACACAGAATTTGAAATTAGGGCCATGGTTAATTTGGAATGTGCTCTCTGAAAAGACATATCTTGTGTGATATTTGGGGGGACGCTATCCTTATGCGGGGACAGCTTCCACCTTTCTCCAAATTACACTAGATAACAGATTGCAGTTTTCTTCTAGCAAATACTTGCTTGCCTCTAGAGAACTCTCTCAAACTACTGCTAAGAAGGATGGGTGTGAAAATGCCTAGGAATTAGCTCAAAGGTTATTTTTTCCTGTAGCAGCCCCAGAGTAAAGCCTGGAATTTGAGTCTGAGCTGTTCCTGTTGGCTTGCCTGTTAGATTTTTTGGGGGTATTAGACAAAGTGTTTTATATGGACAGAATTCATGAAATGTTTTAGAGGATGCTCCTTTATGTTGATCACTGAATTCCAGATAATTCTTTTAAAAACTGCTCTTTTGAAAATATGGAAGAGCTCTTCTTCCTGAACTATGGGGAAGTTTTTGAGAGGGAGCTAATTAGTATTGATTTCTTTCTTGCCTCTGTTGTGTTCAGTGGATGCTGGTGTGCAGGGCTATTTTTGGGCAGGAACGCACAAGAACGGAGTTCTGGCTGGCTTCAGAGTTGGCCATGGCCACTACTGCCAAAATCTCTGTGTGCGTGGCTACAGAGAGAAGGCCTGGAGAGCGACCCCCCAGTGACTCTGAGACAAGCAGGCCAGGGGGGGCCCTGGAAGGATCGGGGAGGCATTTAAATGCCCCCGGCCTGTCCAAGGGCCGGCTTGCCCGGACTCTCCACAGCTGTGGGTGCCCGGGCAAGCCAAGGGAAGGCATGGGGGTGTGGCCTAATATGCCAATGAGCTGCACTGTCAGGGACGTGGTTTCTGCTGTTGGGTGTGGCCTATTATGCTAATGAGTTCCTGCTGGGCTTTTTCTACAAAAAAAGCCCTGATGGTGTGTAGTAAAGTGTAAAGTAATTTTGATAGCAACAGCGAAAATACAGTTGTGCCATGTCACTGTTCTGTGGGTTTTTAAAATGTGAGCAGCAATGACCATATTAGAATTCATCATTAAAGCAGTTATGTCGAAGGCTTTCACTGAGAATGTCATTAAGATGGTTGTATAGAACTTAAAAAGCTTTTGGAATGCCAGCCCTGTAGCCAGAAATTTTGGGTTGGTGGGGCACAGGGAAATTTTGTGGGGCAACAGGGAAAGGGGGGGGGAGGGAGAGGGGCAGCCGCACACCTTCCCTGAACTCCAAGCAGTGATTTCGCCGCTTGGAGTTCAGGGAAGACATATGGCCGCCCCTTGCAAGGAGGTGAGGGAGAGGGGCGGCTGCCAGCTGCATGCCTTCCCTGGAGTTCAGGGAGAGGGGCAAGGGAGAGGGAAAATCGCACATGTTTCCTGAACACCAAGTGATGATTTCGCTGTTTGGAGTTCAGGCACAGGCAGTCCCCTCTTGAAAGACACCATTCCCTCACCATTCACTGCTTGGAGTTCGGGGAAGGTGTGCGGCTAACCCTTCTCCCTTGCAGGAGATGAGGAAGAGGGGTGGCTGCCGTACACCTTCCCTGAACTCCAAGCAGCGAATTCGCTGCTTGGAGTTCAGGCCTGGGCAGCCCCTGCTTGAAAAACACCATTTAATGGGTTCCCTTTAAATGGTATTCTGCAAGTGGGAAGCTGCCCTTGCCTGAACTCCAAGCAGCAAATTTGTCACTTAGTGTTTAGGGAAGGCATGCAGCTGGCAGTCACCCTTCTCCCTCATCTGCTGCAAGATTTAAAGGGCCCACTGATCAGCTGGAGGGCCCTTTATATCTTGGAGGAGGGGAGGGAGAGGGGTGGTTGCAAGATATATGTGCTCCCGTCAGTCAGCTGGAGGGCCCTTTTAATGTCACAGGAGGGGGAGAGGAGCAGCAGTTGTTGTGGGGTGTGCCTCATTTAAGGCGGCGGAGCCATGAAATGCTCCGCCATAGCTATGGACCTGTGGAGTGCTCTCTTTGTATGTATATTTGCTATTTAAATACAGATCTCACTTCTGTACAACTTTTATAGCAGTACCGTTTGAAATTATTATTCCATTAGGTTACATACAGAGGAATCCACAGATGCCCCAGTATAATTCCCCTCAGCCTGGGTCCGCCTTGTCTCCACGTCAGTCTTCTGGAGGACAGATGCACACTGGAATGGGACCTTATCAACAAAATTCCATGGGCAGTTATGGACCTCAGGGAGGTCAATATGGGCCACAAGGTGAGGGTATTAAGCTTCTATTACTAATATCTTGCACCTGTAGTTGGGAAGAGCCCTGACCTGGATAGCCCAGGCTAGCCTGATTTCATCAGATCTTGGAAGCTAAGCAGGGTCAGCCCTGTCTAGTATTTGGATGGGTGACCTCCAAGGAATATCAGGGGCGTGACAGAGGGGCAGGCAATGGCAAATCACCTCTGAAACGTCTCTTGCCTTAAAAAACAATTCACCATCTAGTGGTGCATAATACTAAAAGAAGTAGAACTTTTGGTTGCCAGACAGGATTTCCTGGCTATACTACATACACTGCCATATGATAATTATTAATTATTAGTTGGGGAGAAAGCATCTGCACACAAAAGAATGTGAAAAGTTTGTTTCCTGACCTGGAAGGTGTACGCTTTCCTGTTTTTGCCCATGTGCGAGGTTTAAACAGAGGGAATGAGGAGAGGCACACAGTTTCTGAACCTGAGATCTGGTGAAGCTGGGCCTAATTTAAAATAAAATGTGTGGCAAACATTTTAAAATGTTTGAGGAAGCATCTGTTGAAAACTTAGGAAACAGTGGTGGTTAAGCAGGGGTTTCTATGCCCTGCAGAGTGTCATATGCCTCTTGTGATAGGTAGTTTTCAGTTTTGACCTCTGTCTTGCTTACCTAGCCACTGTGGTAAGAACTGTGATTCGCTGTGGTCTTCTAGATTGCTAAATCTTTGTTATTCAGAGCAGTCCCTGACAACAGTAATGATCTGATCAATCATGATGAAATGATGCAGCATAATTTTGGTACTGCTTTTGTGGTAAGGTGGTCCATATCTAAGCTGCACTGAGAGTAAGCCACCATAGATATCATTAACATTATGATATTATTGGAGGGGAGGCAAAAGTTCTGCCTTATCTCCTTTGTGTTTCTTAATACATAGGCTGAACTTTTAAATGCATATGTTGCCAAAACTTCCTTCCATCTTGCTGACATCCTGTCACTTTTTCTCTGTAGGGGGCTATCCCAGGCAGCCAAATTACAATGCTATGCCCAATGCAAATTATCCCAATCCAGGAATGGGGGGAAGCATGAACCCAATGGGAGCAGGGAGCCAGATCCATGGCCAGACTGGTGTCCCTCCCTATCCTGGGCTTCCTCCAGGAAGAATGAGCCACGCTGCCATGGGAAACAGGCCCTATGGACCCAACATGGCAAACATGCCTCCCCAAGTAGGGACTGGAATGTGTCCTCCTCCAGGTGGCATGAACCCAAAAGCACAACAAGCCGCCGCCGCCGCTATGCATGCTGCCGCCACCAACTCAATCCAGAATAGGTAAGCATACTGTTTTGTATGCAGTTTCTAGATTATTATCAGTCCCCCTGTCCGTCCGTCCCCCATTCTAAAGCACAACTTGTCTGTGGTTTGGGCTCTTTTAAAAAACTTATGATTCTTGAAGCATGTCATAACAAACCTCCCAAAGTTCTGAATAAAACTTTGGTAGGCCTCCCTATTTTATATAAAGAATATGAGAAGGGTTAGTCAATCTCATTGTCATCTAGAGTATGAAAAAGAGAAGAACAGAAAGATAAGATCCAGGCATGCAGGAATATTTCAGATTTTGAGGATGGCGAGCATTCAGCACTTCCCATTATCATAAGGGCTAGTGTGTTGCAAACCATGTCTTTGAATAATGTGGGGCAAGGCAGATGGAGGAAATGTTGGCCCTCCTGTCCGTTACCTCTCAGGGTATCTTGCCTAAGTAATTATTAGCACCTGCTATTTGGAGAGCTTTTGGCTCATTTATTTGGGTTGGAAAGGTTTGTTGGATGTTCTTGGATGTTCTTTTCTGTTTGTTGCCCTGTTAAACTTTTATGAGATCATTCTCTGCCCCAACCCAACTGACAAATTTTATCTGGAAGAGCCAGTGAAATAAGTATTGTTTTGATTGCTTTGCTTGGCTCCTGTGGAGTGAGCAGGGAGGTTTGTTTTCAGTAGTAGCATTTACTACAGTTTATTCTAGATTACTGTAACACAGACCTTTATTGGCATATGTTAGGTTACCTGTAACACACACTATGTTGGACTGCCCTTGAAGACAGCCCATTACCAGGGAACTGCAGCTGGTTCAGAATGCAGCAGCCCTGTTATTGTCAAAGGCTAGCTGGTGAGAACACATCTCACCTATTTTAAAACAGGTGACTGCTGGTTTGTTTTCGAGTTCATGTGAAGGCATTGCTTGTAACTGTTAAAACCCTTCATGGCTTAGGACCCCCAGATCTAAAAGACTATCTTTCCTCCATATGTCTCCATGTGCCAGCTGTAGACTTCAGCTTGCCATTTGTGGGCTATTTCCCCCATTTAAGGCAGCCTGTCTGTCATCTACCAGAGCCTGTGCTGTTTGATTGTAGTGCTCATCCTATGGAATGGGCTCTTTGGAGGTTTGGGGAGTGCCATTGAAGTTTTAAGGGGATGCTACACAGCTGTTTTACTTGCTAGGACTGTTAATGGGCATTGGGGGACAGGTGAGTTACTGTAGGTTTTATGGTACTTTGTATGCTTTTAAAATCTGGAATTGTAAGCTGCCTTGACCTACAAAGGAATGGCAGGTTATAAATATTTGAATTAATGCTGAAAAAGCTATTTACACTGTATAGGAAGACTTGGAGAAAAGAGGGCTGTGCTAGTGGACCATTGAGGTTTGAGTTCTCTTAACTGTGAAGAAGAGTTGTGGCTTTCTGCAATAGATTTGACTTTTCCCAGCTCCATATAGTGGGACAGCAGGTCAGAAGTACAATAAATATCATCTTTGGAGAAGATGTTCCCTCTAGTCTTAACAGTGTCTGCAGGGAGTTATAATCTGGTGGGGTGGGGGTTGTTTACTTCATCAGGAAATTATATCCAGGGGGGAAAGTCCCTGAATTGCTTTAGCAGTGTACACAGTCTGGTTTTTGATATTGCTAATGGTCCTGTTGTTCTTAGGCCATCTGGCTACCCCAATATAAGCCAAGGTGGAATGATGGGCACTGGACCTCCGTACGGCCAAGGAATCAACAGCATGGCTGGCATGCTAAATCCCCAGGGCCCACCATATTCAATGGGTGGAAATATGGCCAACAATTCTGCAGGTAAGTCCAGCCAGCCCTCCACCAAACTGCTTGGTTTGCATAGCGCATATTGGAAAACATTCTAACTAACAGTTGTGGTTTTGATTCTTCAAGGGATGGCTGCAAGTCCTGAGATGATGGGACTTGGTGATGTCAAGCTCACACCTGCAGCTAAAATGAACAATAAAGCAGATGGGACACCAAAAGCTGAATCTAAGTCAAAGGTAAAAGGAAAAAGTGGGAAGTGATTATCATGCATTATTATTATTATTTTTTAATTGTTAGCCTGAATTTCTCAGTATATTGTATTATTTGTTTGTGTGGTTGGGTTATGCAGTAAGTGAACTTTTTTCTTATTATTCTCTACTCTTCCTCCCTCATTGATACTGAAAATGCCACTGTCTTGTAAAGAGTTGTACTATCCACTTTGCATGATTCCAAGGCAGCTTTCTTGTTCAAGCAGGTTTAGAGCATAGTTAAACTCTTTTGTAGGGGAATAGGATGCTTTGATAGGAGGTCTGTCCCGGTCAGACTTAAACCATGCCTACTTTCACTGTACATCTGGCTAGGTATTTGCCACTGATAAATCACGGCCTCAGGGCATGTGGTGTTGGATAAAAGCCCAAAGCTTTTCACTCTGATTTGTGTTTTTTTCTGCAAAACTCTTGAGAGGATTGAGATGCATGTAACAATGAAGTGCCTTAAGTTTACATTGTAGATGTCTTGTGTCTAGGAAAGTAAAGCACACATATGCTTAATTTGTGACCAGCTTGCAGGGGTATGCAAGAATGACTTTCCAGTTATGGAAGTCAGCTTAAGTCTTCCTCTTTCGGGTAGAGTCTTCCATTAATAACAGGAGCTACTGGTTATGTTTCATATCCTGAATGACAAACAGTAGTGCTAAAGTCTTGTTTTAAGTCATGGTGAGCAACAAGGAGCCCTAAGGATTTTCATGCATCTTTTAGAGCATTGAATTCCAGCTTTCTCCATGTGGAGGAGGATTTCATTGAGAGGGTCTCACCTCCTCCTTGCTCTGTAAGGCCGGAAGCTTATGAAGATTATGTACAGACTTCCTGATCTGGTTGAAGGCAGACCCTGGTCCATACCCTCCATTCTCTTGCAAGGACCCAACTTAACAGGGTTTGCATCTTTTTTAAGTCTCTGATCTTTTAAAAAATAAAGTCGAGCTGTGTTGGTGTGCATGCTTGCAGGCGAAACACTATCAAGCCCGTAATGCTTATGGTTTAACAAGAGATTGTCTGTCCTTTAATGTAAACTTTTTGGGATGTGCGTTATTTGCTGTAAAGTTCTACTGAGTCCCAAGTTATGATGTTGTATCACAAACATAACATAGGATTAAAGAAAGGATTGTTATGGACATGGTTTCCTATTCTGATCACTTGGGATTCCTGCTTACCTTTTAACTCTATAGTTTTGCTGTTGATGCCACTATAATGCGTAACTGCAGTTAAAGGTAGGATGAGGGCATTTGCTCTGGAGGGAGCATTTGCCATGTGCAGGCTTAAGATTATACCTGTGCCAGTCCAAAGGGATATAACCCAGGACAGAGCTTGCAGTACCCAATGGACATATTATGTGACATGAGGGCACCTCAACATGGTATGGATGCATGGTGTGCTGCACCTGGCTGACAGACTTTTCAGTCCTCTGGCTTCATTTCACTTTTCTTGAGTAGAGATGCATTTTTTGCCAAGGACTGTAACAACTCTCTAGTCTTCATTTGATGAGAGAATTACACATTACTTCAGATATTTCTGACATCTGTAAAGCATCGACTCTTGGAGATTTGATTGCTTCAGTGTTTGACAATAGTAGCAACGTAGCTGCTGAAGCCAACATCAGCCAACATTCCCTTGCCTGGCTTCCTTGGCTTGTTTAAGAATATTAGTAGAGAAAACCTGACGATCCATTGGAGTGCCAGTTCAGAGTTCTTATTTCAGTGATCAACATTAGAGATTTCTATTTCCATTTCATCTTTATGTGTTTACAGCATGTTGGATACAACTTTGAGTTCTGCTGCAACAAGAATGTGACTACAATTTATTAAATAAAATGGTCTCTATCTGGAAATCCATAATCTTGCAAAGCATGACTTTCCTGCTTTGCTATTCTGCAACCCACTGAGCCCCTTGAAATAGCATAAGGGACAAACTGGGAGTGAGAGAGTGGAAGATTGGTAGAAAGTGAGGCTGCATCTTCTGAAGACTTAAGTGCCCTGTGTGGTTGAATACATGCCAATGTCTTTCATGGCAGAAAACAATTCAGGGACTTGGTTATTTTCCACATGAGAGGCATGCAGGATCTATTCTTTACTGCCTTGAGGAAGAAGACTTCTAGGATAAGATTGCACTGATTGCAAATGTATTTAAAGTGAAGTGAGGAGCCCTTGCTGAGAAATTCTACTGCCTTCTTTCACTCTTCACAAGAAAGAGATGTGTTTTTCAGTGATCATTCTTTCCTTGAGAGAAACTGTCTCCTGTTTCAAAAAGGAAACTTAGTGGTAATGAACTTGTTCTTTTGAAAAACAAATATATCACACATGGAGATTGTACAGATCCAAACCAGTTCTTATGGGATCTCATTTCATACATAGTCAACAGGGTCCAATAGGCCAGTAAACAGGAAGTAATCATCATGTCCGAAATCTTGTAGGGTTCCAGTGTGTGTTTCAGTGACAAAAAAGTAGAACAGTACAGTGGTTTTAATGAAATTTTGTGCTGTGTCTAAAATTCAGTGCTGCTGCTCTGCTCAAGAACATACCTCCTGCCTTCTGTTATGGGGATGTTGTTTCAAAAATTTCTTTCCTCCGTCCATCAGACTTCCTCTTAGTGAGGTACTGGCAAAACTAAGCAAAATTGTTTCATTGATCTCCCCTGAGTTCTTCACTAGGCTAGATAAGGGGTTAGTTTTCAACTCCCTTTCAGATAACCGTGATCCCTTTAGACCCCAAACTGGCCTTGGACTTTGATCACCTGGTATGTCTGAAGCCTTCTGCCTGAAAACTGCTGGAACTCCAAGTGCTGGAGAATTGTGAAGTGATGGAAGGAGTTGTTGTTCAGTCGCACAGTCGAGTCCAACTCTTTGCGACCCCATGGACCAGATCACGCCAGGCCCTCCTGTCTTCCACTGTCCTCTGAAGTTTGCTCAGTTTCATGTTCGTTGCATTGATAACACTGTCTAACCATCTCATCCTTTGCCGTCCCCTTCTTCTTTGACCTTCAGTCTTTCCCAGCATCGGGGTCTTTTCCAGTGAGTGCTCCCTTCTCATTTGGTGGCCAAAGTATTTGAGCTTCAGCTTCAGTATCTGGCCTTCCAGGAACTGTCAGGGTTGATTTCTTTTAGGACTGAATGATTTGATCTCCTTGCAGTCCAAGGGACTCTCAAGAGTCTTCTCCAGCACCATAGTTCAAAAGAATCTATTCTTTGGCACTCGGCCTTCCTTATAGTCCAACTCTCGCAGCCATACTGGGAATACCATTGCTTTGACCATGCAGCCTTTTGTTGGCAAGGTGATGTTTCCGCTTTTTATCATGCTGTTTAGGTTTCCCATTGCTTTCCTCCCAAGGAGCAGGCATCTTTTAATTTCATGGCTGCAGTCATCATCTGCAGTGGTCTGGGATCCCAGGAGCGTGAAGTCTGTCACTACTTCTACGACTTCCCCTTCTATTTGCCAGGGAGTGATGGGGACGGATGCCATGATCTTAGGTTTTTTTGATGTTGAGCTTCAAGCCCACTTTTGCGCTCTCCTCTTTCACTCTGAACAAGAGGCTCTTGAGGTCCTCTAAACTTTCTGCCATCAGAGTGGTATCGTCTGCATATCTGAGGTTATTGATCTTTTCCCCAGCAATCTTAACTCCAGTTTGTGATTCATCCAGGCCAGCATTTCGCATGATGTACTCTGCATATAAATTAAATAAGCAAGGTGATAACATACATCCTTGTCGTACTCCTTTTTTGATGCTAAACCAATCAGTTGTTTCATATCCGGTTCTGACTGTCGCTTCTTGACCCTAATACAGGTTTCTCGGGAGACATGTGAGGTGGTCCGGTACTCCCATCTCTTTAAGAACCTGTCATAGTTTATTGTGATCCACACAGTCAAAGGCTTTAGCATAGTCAATGAAGCAGAAGTAGATGTTTTTCTGGTACTCTCTTGCTTTCTCCATAATCCAGCAAATGTTGGCAATTTGATCTCTAGTTCCTCTACCTCTTTGAAACCCAGCTTGTACTTCTGGCAGTTCTCTATCCACGTACTGTTGGAGCCTAGCTTGTAGGATCTTTAGCATGATCTTGCTAGCGTGTGAAATGAGTGCAATTCTGCGATAGTTTGAACATTCCTTGGCATTGCCCTTCTTTGAGATTGGAATGTTAACTGACCTTTTCCAATCCTGGGGCCACTGTTATGTTTTCCAAATTTGTTGGCAAATTGAGTGCAGCACTTTAACAGCATCTTCTTTTAAGACTTTGAATAGTTCAGCTGGGATACAATCACCTCCACTAACTTTGTTGTTAGTAATGCTTTCTAAGGCCCATTTGACTTCATACACTAGGATGTTTGGCTCGAGGTCAGTGATCACACTGTTGTGGTTGTCAAGGACATTGAGGTCCTTCTTGTATAGTTCTGTGTATTCTTGCCATCTTTTCCTAATCTCTTCTGCTTTCTTAGGTCCCTACCATTTTTGTCCTTTATCATGGCCAGCTTTGCATGGAACATTCCCTTGATGGCTCCAATTTTCTTGAAGAGATCTCTAGTCCTTCCCATTCTATTGTTTTCCTCTGTTACTTTGCATTGTTCATTCAGGAAAACCTCCTTATCTCTCCTTGCTGTTCTCTGGAAATCTGCATTCAGTTGAGTAAATCTTTCCTTTTCACCTTTGCCTTTTGCTTTCCTTCTTTCCTCTGCTATTTGTAAAGCCTCATCAGACAGCCACTTTGCTTGCTTGCGTTTCTTTTTCTTTGGGATGGTGCTGATTACTGCCTCCTGTACGATGTCATGAACCTCCATCCATAGTTCTTCAGGCACTCTGTCTATCAAATCTAGTCCCTTAAACCTATTCTTCACCTCCAGTGTATATTCATCAGGGATGTGATCTATGTCAAACCTGAATGGCCTAGTGGTTTCCCCAACTTTCTTCAGTTTAAGTCTGAATTTTGCAATGAGTAGCTCATGATGAGACTGATGTGGAAAAAAGCCTTGTGCCTTGTATGACTACACTTG
Source organism: Gekko gecko (assembly GCA_029375565.1). Lineage (NCBI taxonomy): Eukaryota > Metazoa > Chordata > Lepidosauria > Squamata > Gekkonidae > Gekko > Gekko gecko. The sequence goes on along the minus strand of JAPDNY010000005.1, from coordinate 205,742,137 downwards.
TTTAAAGCACACACTCAGGAAACTGTGATGTTGGCTATAAGATGTTGACTTCACAATAAAATGGGCACTTCCTCTTACATCAGAGAGTCTATTCCAAGTGCAGAATCCACCAGGAAGAGTGAATACTCTCAGATGTGGATCAAACGGAACTGTCTTATCTCCTCTGCAAAAACCTTTATTCTGAAACAATCCTCTGAGTGATTTTGTTGCTGTGTGTTTCTTCTGCAGTTTAAGGACAGTTTGTATAGATATGTGTACCAAGTGTTGGAGTCATTCATCCAATAATAGTTGAAGATATCTCAGTATGAACCTCCGTGGTACTAACTAAGGCACCTAAGAGGGATGCTATCACCATGGAGAGTCAACTTTTATTTTAAAATTGGGTACTCCAAATAATTGGACCTGACTAGGAGCTAAGGCTGGTAGAGATGATCACACGCACACATGCACACACACACACACGCACGCACACACACACACGTTAACTCATTACATGGGGAGGGAGAGCGGACATGAGCACATTAGCTCCTCTCCACATGATCACTGAGTGGTTTGCACAGGGCAAAAGCACAGAGGAAGTGCCCGCGCACACACACCCTCCCTGCGATCAGCAGTGTTGCAAAATCAGTGTCACAGATCACAGGGGACGTAAGTGCAGGCCATATTGTAACAAGATCTGCATATCCTCATCAGTCAATTCACATCTTCTAGCTTCTGTTTTTGTTTTTAAGTACTAAAACCCAACTTTTGCACCAGTAAGCACTGGTTCTGTTCATTAGTGCAAGCTTGAAAGTGGGGAAAACATGGTCTTGTACTAGTGTGGTAACATTCTTTTAGCCAGCTTGTCTTGGGAGAAGTACAGTACATGAAGAATTAGGAGTGATTTTTTCCTGACGTGCCTCTGGCATCTCACACTGAAAGTGGCAACACTGGAACTTATCTTCCTGCCCAACTTTTGCCTTTGCGTTGTTAAGAGGTTCTTTTGTTCCCTCATCCTTCCCCATACATCAGTATTTATGATTCTCCTCTCCATCTGTGCATTTTTTCCACCAGACCCCATCATCTCTCCAGTCTTCTTCAGGAACCTTGGTCTGTTCCTTGATTTATCTCTTCACTGAACAGTTGCATCCTATTACATATCTCTGCTAAACAAAAAACTTGCATTGTTGTGAATGAAGATGTCGTGGACTGGATTTTAATTTTAGTGAAGAATTCCAGCATCAAGTTTAGGACTGTATTATGAGATAAACAAAGTTGCTTTTCTGCTCAGAGGTGGAACATAAATGTCTGGGATGTCCATACATTCCATTACCTAAACTGCTTCCCTGCTTAAGCAATGGATTGGTGTCCCTCTTGGTAAATTCTTCTGCTATGAGGGAGCAGAATTTTGACCACTCTTAAAGATACGTTGCTTTAAGAGGTCTCTGATTGCTAGAAGGTCCGATTTATTTTTGAGAGAAATTGGACATACTAACTGAACCTTGATACTGATCTGTCCCCTTGCTGTGTTAACATATTGTATAGTTGGCTGCATTTGGAAAAAATTGAGCACCCGCCTCCCCAAATGTTCCAACACCTGTAAATGTAATTAGTGTTTCTTTGTCACTTGTATCATAACTAGTAATCAGCAGGACATAGATCTAAATGATCATGCTTAATGTTATGGTGTACTTTTTTTAAGGTTCATTCGCCTTCAGATACAGTAGTTTTCTACAATTTTGAAAGCTTGAACATATCTTCTGATGTAGACTTTTATTTTAAAGAAGGTGTTTTAAACCAAAGTTATACATCGAGAGGTGTATGTATAAACATAACATAACCCTGTTTGTCATGATTGTATAACTGATACTTCTCATAAAGGTTTAGACATCCTCCCATATTTCCATAGTACCTTTGAACTGAAGCTGCTATGTATACCAATGTAGGATGTTGAAAGCTTTTAATTTCCCCTCCCCTGCTCTTTCTCTGCCTAATGAGATGATCCTGGAAGTGTGGCTATTCACAAGTTGTATATGAATGCTTTAATTGCTATGTGATTCTCTAGCATGCTTTCCCTCTGTCGTAGAAGTCCAGCTCCTCTACTACCACAAATGAGAAGATTACTAAGTTATATGAGCTGGGTGGTGAGCCAGAGAGGAAGATGTGGGTAGATCGCTATTTGTCCTTCACTGAAGAGAAAGCAATGGGCATGACCAATCTTCCAGCTGTGGGCCGGAAACCCCTAGACCTGTATCGGCTCTATGTCTCAGTAAAGGAGATTGGAGGACTGACTCAAGTAAGTGATCAGACTTAAGTGAGGGAGGTGTCTATTCATGTGGCTTGTAGTATTTTTCTGTGGCTCTCTTAAGATGGTACACCAACTGTATTAGATTCTTAATTAGAATCTGATTAACACTATCATATCTTAATTCATATATTCCTGGTACACATATAAGAAATTTTTAAAGTTTCTTGTGCTGAAGCGGGCATTTCTGTTTGTGAGGTGAATCATAGAATCATATTTTATTTTTTTATTTATATTTCATTCAATTTCTTAACTGCCCTTCCCTGCTTTTGTGGGGCTCAAGGCAGTTTACAACAGCATAAAATCCAATACAATTTAAAAACCGGTTAAAACTACAGAATTCAATATAAAAACATCCAACGTGGATATTTCAACACTTTAAACAAGATGGCATATCTAGCATTCAGATTTTCATGAGGGGGGGAGGGGAGGGTGCCTGGCAGATGTAAGGGTACCGTTGCTGGCCTCAACCGAAGGCCTGATGGAACATCTCTGCCTTGCATTCCCTGTGGAACTTTAATAGATTAGGCAGGGCATGGATGTTGTTCGGCAGAGAGTTCCACCAGGCTGGGGCCAAGGCTAAGAAAGCCCTGGCCCTGGTTGAGGGCAGCCAGATATCTTTGGGGCCGGGAATCACCAGGAGATTCTTGTTTGCTGATCTCAATGCCCTTCAGGGAACATATCGGGAGAAGTGGTCCCGAAGATACGTAGGTCCCTGACCGTTAAGGGCTTTGAAGGTAAGCACCAAAACCTTGAATCTGATCTGGTGCTCCACTGGCAATCAGTGTAGCTCATGCAGCACTGGATGGATGTGTGCTTTCCTTGGGGTCCCTGTAAGGACCTGCGCAGCTGCATTTTGTACCATAGAGTTGGAAGGTATCTCCAGGGTCATCTAGTCCAACCCCCTGCACAATACAGGAAATTCACAAATACCTCCCCCCTCCATACCCCCAGTGACCACTGTTCCATGCACAGCAGATGACAAAAAACCTCCCGGATATCCAGCCAAACTAGCCTGGAGAAAAATTGCTTCCTGACCCCAAAATGGTGATCAGCCTTTCTCTGGACATGTAAGAAAGGGCCACAAGAACTAAGCACTGATGCAATCCTTCCTGCCCTCCCTCTCATGATCTGCCAAAGTTCACAGAACCCACATTGCTGTCAGATGGCCATCTAGCCTCTGTTTGAAAACCTTGAAATGAGAGCCCATCACCTCCCGAGGAAGCCTGTTCCACTGAGGAACCGCTCTGTCAGGAAGTTCTTCCTGATGTTTAGCTGAAAATTCTTCTGATTTAATTTCAACCCATTGGTTCTGTTCTGATCTTCTGGGGCAATAGAAAACAACTCCGTACCATCCTCTAGATGACAGCCCTTCAACTACTTGAAGATGGTTATCATATCACCTCTCAGTCATCTCCTCTCCAGGCTAAACATACCCAGCTCCTTCAACCTTTCCTGATAGGACTTGGTCTCCAGACCCCTCACCATCTTCGTTGTTCTCCTCTGGACACATTCCAGCTTGTCTATATTCTACTTCAATTGTGGTGCCCAAAACTGAACACAATACTCTAGGTGTGATCTGAACACTATACTTCTGTTGATACAGTCCAAAATCACATTTGTCTTTTTAGCTACCACTTCACACTGCTGACTCATGTGCAGTGTATGGTCTACTAAGATATCTAAATCATTTTTGCACATACTACTACCAAGACAAGTTTCCCCCCTTGGTATAATTATGCCTTTAATTTTTCCTGCCTAAATGTGGAACTTTAAATTTATCCACACTGAAATTTGTTTTATTTGTTTTAGCCCAGTTTTCCAGCCTGTCAAGATCATTCTGTATCCTGATTCTGTCTTCTACCATATTTACTACCCCTCCCAAGATGCAGTTTATTTATATCCCTTCATCCAGCTTGGGGGACATTACTATTTTTCATACCCACCCTTTAATGTTGTTGTTCATGCATATTGCTTGTCACAAACTTGTGATTGCTTGGTATTTACTTATCCGTTAGGATACCTTGTTGGAGAAAAATCTCTGAATGTATACTTAAGAGCTTCCTTAGATAACCAAAACCTAGTTGGAAAGCACCTTTGGGAACAGAAGAAATGACTTGGGTTTAAAAGCTGGCCTTTCTGACTTTGTGTAGGTTAACAAAAACAAGAAATGGCGTGAGTTAGCCACCAATTTGAATGTGGGCACTTCTAGCAGTGCAGCTAGCTCCTTGAAGAAGCAGTACATCCAGTGTCTCTATGCTTTTGAGTGCAAGATAGAGCGAGGTGAAGACCCTCCTCCAGACATCTTTGCAACTGATTCAAAGAAGTCACAGCCCAAAATACAACCTCCATCACCGGGTGAGTAGCATTTGACTTTTGAAGCATAGTGTGTAGTCAGCCTGTCTTGTGTTATGTCAGTGTCTAATACAGTGCCTTTGAATAGATGACGGCTGGTCAAGAAGACCTTGTATTTCTGTCATAACGTAGGATACTGTACCAGCTTTAGGTCATTTGAAAGTGTCCCTATATAATCTGGTTTTTTTCATTTTGCAACTAATGGGTGAGAACTGGAGGCAGCCTCTGCCAGCTCCTGATAAAGCAGCACTTTTTGGGGGGAAATAATGTGCTGGGCTGACAGGGAGGCATTCAAATATGAGACAAGGTGGCAGGGTATTTTGTTGGTCTTTCTTCCCATGGTCAGTTTCTGGCATCTTCCTATATGCTGACTACTTTTTCTTTTTAATGTAATGTTTACTGGTCTAGAATAATAGGATTTGTGGTGGATTTAATGCTGATTTATACCCAATTTTTATGGCTCTTTTGTTGGGACCAAAATTGTAGTGTCTGATCAAGATTACAAAGGACTTAACAGAGCTATTTTCAACCTCTATAAGGCATTCCTTATGTAGAGACACAGCATTCAGCTGTCATTGTAAGCCACATCTAAACTCCCATTTTGCTGCACCAAGGACATACATGGCTGCCTTCTACATGTGAGCTCTTATTGCTCTTCCTTACTGGAGTAGGAAAACAAACTTCCAGTTGGCTCCCTACAACCCTGGACTTTTAAGGTAGACTTCAGTTCTGCTTTAGAATCCTAATCCAGTCACCTTCATTTAGATGTTATTTATGTATTTTTATTATTTATTTATTATTTTCCATTTATATCCCGCCTTGCCGAAATTGGCTCAAGGCGGCTAACAACATTCAATCAATAAAACTACCTGGCATCCTAAAACTAGCAATGCTAGATAACTGAACAAACTGATGGCGGCCTCAGTTTACCTTCCCCTCACCAGTGGCAATATCCACGTGATATCCATCAGATCATAGCATGTTTCGATGGTAAATTTGATCAGTGGCAGCTCCTAATTGAAGGCCTGGTGGAAGAGCTCTGTTTTACAGGCCCTACAGAACTGCAAAAGGTCCCGCAGGGCCCTGATGTTCTCCGGGAGCTCATTCCACCAGTATGGAGCCACCACTGAAAAGGCCCTGGCTCTGGTAGCAGCCAACCTGGCCTCTCTCGGGCCAGGAAGAGCCAGGCGACTCTGGGTCCCTGACCTCAGTGCTCTCTGGGGCACATGTGGGGAAAGGCGGTCCCTCAAGTAGGCAGGCCCCTGACCATATAGGGCTTTAAAGGTCAAAAACAGCACCTTGAAACGGATCCGGTAAGCTATTGGCAGCCAGTGCAGTGTCTTCAGTACAGGCTGGATGTGGTCTCGTACAGAGAGACTCACCAGCAGCCTGGCTGCCGCATTCTGCACTAGCTGCAGCTTCCGGGTCTGAGCCAGGGGCAGCCCCATGTAGAAAGTATTGCAGTAGTCTAATCTCGAGGTGACCATAGCATGAATCACTGTAGCCAGGTCATTGCGTTCGAGGAAGGGAACCAACTGCCTGATCAGCCGCAGATGGAAAAAGGCCGCCTTGGCTGCTACCTGGGCCTCTATTGTTAAGGAGGCATCCAGGAGCACTCCCAAACTCCTGACCCTCGGCACTAGCACCAATGGTGCCCCATCAAAGGTCGGGAGTGGGATCCCTACACCCGATCTGCTCCGACTCAGGCACAGGACCTCCGTCTTCATTGGATTCAATTTCAATCGACTCAGCCTAAGCCAACCCGCCACGTCATTAAGCGTCCGCTCCAGGTCATCTGGGGTGGAGTCAGACCGGCCGCCCAGCAACAGATATAGCTGGGTGTCATGACACCCTAGCCTGTGCCTCCAGGCAATCTAGGCGAGGGGGCGCACATAGGTGTTAAATAACATTGGGGACAGTACTGCCCCTTGGGGGAACCCGCATACCAGCGGGTGCCTCTGGGACATCTGCTCCCCTAGAGCCACCCTCTGTCCCTGACCCTGAAGAAAGGATACCAGCCATTGCAAGGCAAGCCCCTGAATTCCAGCATCGGCAAGGCGGTGGGTCAGTAACTGATGGTCGACGGTATCGAACGCCGCCGACAGAACTAACAACAACAGCACTGCTGATCCGCCTCGATCCAGATGCCTCCGGAGGTCATCCGTGAGGGCAACCAGTGCCGTCTCGGTCCCATGACCTGGCCAGAAACCTGACTGGAACGGGTCAAGCATGGAAGTGTCATCCATAAAGCTCCGCAACTGAATCGCCACCGCCCTCTCTAGTAATTTGCCCAAACAGGGCAAATTGGAGACCGGCCGATAGTTGGCCAGTTCAGCCAGATCCAAGGATGGTTTCTTCAGGAGAGGGCAGACCATCGCTTTCTCCCTCTAAGATGGAGGACATCTCTATGGGTTATTCCCACCGTGCCTTTAGGGAGGCAGGAAATAGTTTTTTCCTCTTCCTGTTGGTGCCCTCAGAATAGCCCCTCCTTCAGTTTAGTTCCTGCCTCACCAGGGAGCAGCAGCATAGGCTCAGCTAAGCTTAGCTCCTTTACTTTCTGTTTCTATACTTGCCCTTTTTCTTCTACTTTGCTCTCTTTTTCTCTGCTTCGCTGACTTCTTTGGCTACCCTTGGGAAGCGAAGATAGAAGTTTTTTGTTCTTCAGGGGAGCTTTTCCCAATGGTGGGAAAAGACGCTCCCGAAGCTTTCTCCTCAGGAGAAGACGACGACGCTCCCAGAGGGGTGGAGCAGGCGGTTGCACAAAGCACCGCCGGGGCCAATCTGCCTTCGCGGCTAGATCGCGGTTCCCTGATGGCTGTGGCGGGCGCAGCACTGCGGAGCGCCCAGAAGAGACATCAGGGGATCGCGGATGAAGAGCCCGCCATTCCCGCGACACGCCCTCGGCACACCGGCGGCCATTTTGAGGACCCGGTCTTCTGCTCTGGTTCCTTTCAGTGGCATCTCCCAGTCTCTCTGGGGACTGAAGATCAACATTCCCTCACAGACCTGACCGATCGGGAGGATGGCCGCGGATTTCCCCTGCAAAAAGGCACTGTACCTTCAGAGGGGCTCCTGAATCCGCCCGTTGATATTATGGCCCTCATCAGGCAGGCTGTTCAGCAGGAGGTTTCTTCCCTGCACACAAGGTCAAGACACCCCCCCCCCGAGGGCTCCAGTCTTTTACCTTTGATTCCCTCCCCTCTTCCTGGCCTACTAAGGCAGCACAGAAGGCCCTTCCTCCCACCGCTGGGAAGACAAGGGCAGAGCAATGGGGGGAAGAGCAATCCTCATCCTCTTCCACAAGCGAAAGGGAAGAAGGGGAATTTCTGTCTGAGGAGGAGGAAGAAGAGATTAAGCTTCCAGAACCGTCTAGCCAGTTCTTTAAAATAGAGGACTACCAACAATTTTTATCCAAGGCCGTCAAGGCCCTGGAGATTAAGGATCTTCCTCCCTCTGAATACCAGAGGGTATCTAGAGCCAAGTTTAAATCCAAGTGTCAAGGAAATTCAGAGTTCTTTGCACCTGAGGAATACACAGAAAAAGTTTTTCCTTTTCCAGAGTCCTTTGAGAGACAGCTGAGGTCAGACTGGGATAGACCTGTTGCCAACAGACAGTATCCTACCTTAGTTAAGAAACTTTATGCATTACCTAACTATGCAAATGAGTTGTTACAGGTATCTCCAGTCGACAGTCCTGTGGCAGCACTTCAGTCTTCAGGACTACTGTCTGAAGATGGTCAGGGCAACATCAGAGACCCCACTGACAAGAAGGCAGAAGCTACTCTCAGAAGGATTCATGAAGCTGTTGCAATGATGGTTCGGGCAGCTGCTACATCCTCCATCTCCTCTCGCGCGGCCATAGTCTGGCTTCGCAGATTGATCCAGTTGATCCCGGAAGACAGCCAGGGTCTGTTGGAGGGCACTTCCCAAGTCCTCAAGGCCTGTTCCTTCACCGCAGATGCCACACTGGACATCCTCACCTTTGCATCTCGCGCTCTGGTATCCACAGCAGTGGCTCAGAGACTCCTATGGCTCAGAGCGTGGTCAGCTGACACTCTCTCCAAGTCCATTGTTACTGCCTACTCCTTCCAGGGTGATCGACTATTTGGGGAAGCCCTTGACAGGATCCTGATTGAGACGCGTGACAAGAAGAAGGCCATGCCTCGATCCATCAGATGTCCTGATAAGCGACCCAGTCATTCCTTTCGCACGCAGCATTCCTTGCCAAGATTTCGCCAGGATACAAGGAAACCGCAGTGGGATCCCTCCAAAATACCTGGCAAACGAGGGTCCTTTGGATCTCGCTTCCAAAGACCAGCATTCAACAAGAATGACAGAGGAGACGGAGACGCCAAGTCAAAACAGGCATGACTGTCTGTCGTTTCCGGTGGGGGCACGTCTACTCCACTTCTCCAATCATTGGATAGAGTCCCAGACGGACGCTTGGGCAGTGGAAACTGTCTCCCAGGGCTACTCCATCGAGTTTCGCCATCTTCCACCGGAAAGATTTCTGAGATCTCCAGTAAGCAAGGCCGGGAACAAGAAAATGGTTATCACCCAGGCCATACGGCATCTGTTAGACATCAGGGCCATAGAGCCGGTGCCAGGTCCCGAACAGGGCCAGGGAGTCTACTCAATTCTGTTTATGGTCCCCAAACAGAACGGCGACTGGAGAGCCATTCTGGATCTCAAATACTTGAACAAGTACATCAGACTGTGTCATTTCCGTATGGAGACACTGAAGACCATTGCAGACTCCCTGTTACCCAACGAGTTTCTGACTTCCATAAACCTTACGGAAGCTTACCTTCATGTTCCCATCCATCCTGCTCACAAGCGCTTCCTTCGTTTTTGTGTCCACAACCGGCACTATCAATACCGAGCCCTTCCTTTTGGCCTATCCACGGCTCCGCGGGTTTTCGCCAAATTGGTCATCAACCCGGTGGTTCTTCTCAGAGATCAGGGGATCCATGTGCATCCGTACCTCAACGATCTGTTGGTGCGGGCCAGCAGCCACACGGCATCTATCCAACACACCAGGATCACCCTGGAGTGCTTCCAGAAACATGGGTTCCTGATCAATCTCAACAAAAGCTCGCTCCAACCCTCCCAGAGACTCGAGCACCTAGGAGCGATCATCGACACGACTCACAATGCCCTCTTTCTGCCCTCATCCAAGGCCGTGAAAATAGGGGAGATGGCGTCGTTGATCTACCACAACGCATCTTCCCCCTTGATGGACCTGGCCAGGTTGTTGGGTTTGATGATTTCGTGTATCGATACAGTTCAGTGGGCTTGTCTCCACGCCAGACCCCTTCAGATCTTTTTTCGTCCCTACCAACTCTGGATTATGGAAAAGAGGTCCGAAGTTCTACGGCTTCCTCACAAGACCAGATCCAGTCTTCAGTGGTGGATGCTCCCACACAACCTAACAGGGGGCAAGGAGTACCATGTTCCAAGGTCCAAGGAAGTCTTCTCAGATGCGAGTCTCCAGGGCTGGGGTGCAACCCTACAGGGTTCCCCGGTGCAGGGAAAATGGAGTCCATCAGAGACAAGGTTGCCCATCAACTTGTTGGAGCTCAGAGCGATCTACCATGCTCTGATTCATTTCGAACCTTCCCTACGCAATCTACATGTCTTGGTGCGAACGAACAACATCTCCGCCAAGGCGCATATCAACAAGCAGGGGGGTTCTCGCTCCTCTCAGCTCCATCGAGAGGCAATGAAGATCCTTATTTGGGCAGAGCAGAATGTCAAATCCCTTCGAGCAGAACACATCAGGGGAGTGGAGAACATCCAAGCAGATTGGCTCAGCAGGGAAACCATCTTGGAGAGAGAGTGGTCTCTCCACCCCGACCTCTTTCAGCTGATCGTGAGCCAGTTGGGTCAACCCGTGATAGATCTCTTCGCGTCCCCCACGAACCATCAACTGCCCAGGTTCTTCACCCGCTTCTTCCATCGAGCGGCAGAGGCAACGGATGCGCTGACATCTCCCTGGCCGAGATGCCTGCTCTATGCGTTTCCTCCATTCATCCTCCTATCCAGAACCGTCCGCAGAATCTGGGATCTCCGGGCGGAGATCATCCTGGTGGTCCCAAACTGGGCACGTCGTCTGTGGTTCTCCACCTTGCGACAGCTGGTGGTGGCTCCCCCTCTAGTCCTTCCGTCACGTCCGGACATGCTCGTCCAGGGCCCAGTCTGGCATCCTCACCCGGACTGGCTGTCTTTAACTGCTTGGAGATTGAGCGGAACAATCTCTGTAGTTTAGGCTATTAGGTCAAGGTCACTGAGACCTTGTTATCATCCAGAAGGCAATCCACCATCTGCATTTATAATACGACCTGGAAGGCCTTCGTACGGTGGTGCAGGCGCAAGAAAGTGGAGCCTTTAATGCCTTCTATAGCCTCTATTCTAGCCTTCTTACAGGAGGGTTTGGACTCTGGCTTGAGGCCAGCCACCTTACGCAGACAAACTGTAGCTCTGGCCACTATGTTACCGCTTTTGGGCGGATTCAAATTAACAAAGCATCCTCACATACAATTATTCCTACAAGGAACCATGGCTAAGTCTCCGCCTCCTGTACATCATTTTCCTACATGGAAATTGAATACTGTTCTCCAAGCACTCAGTAAGTGGCCTTTTGAGCCTTTAAGAGAAGTCGGCCTGCGATGGTTGCAGATGAAGACCCTGTTCCTCGTCGCCATCACCTCAGCACAACGAATTTCAGAACTCGGGGCTCTCTCCATTAAGTCTTCCCTATGCATCTTTCATAAGGACAAAGTCGTTCTTCGTCCGGATCCTACCTTTCAGCCAAAGGTCTCCTCTGCCTTCCACAGGTCACAGGAGTTGTGTCTTCCTACCTTTTGTCCTCAGCCCAAACACCCCGGGGAATTTGAGTGGCACACCTTAGATGTCCGAAGGGCCCTCAAGATCTACATACTGAGGACAGAATCCTGGTAAAAGACGGAAGCTATGTTCATTAATATCTCGCTTCCGAGAAAGGGAGATAGAATGTCCAAGGCTGCAATCAGCAAAGTTCTTCGTTCTTGCATTGTGGAAGCATACAAGGCACTGGGCCAGGAGGCCCCTTCTGGCATCACTGCACATTCTCTTCGGAGTGCGCCCACCAATGCGGCTTTCTCCAACAGAGCTTCGGTCGAGGAAGTTTGCAAGGCGGCTACCTGGTCATCCATCTCTACATTTGTACGTCACTACAAGATCCACACTGTGGCGTTAGCAGACGCAGCCTTTGGAAGAAGAGTTCTTCAGCACGCTGTCACATTTGAGGAAGATGATGACCCACCCAGAAGAGGGACACCGCTCGGGGAGGTCCCATAGAGATGTCCTCCACCTCAGAGGGAGAACGGCCATTGGCACTTACCGTGAAGGGTCCTTCTCCTCTGAGGTTAGGAGGACATCTCGGCCCTCCCTTCTTCATCATCTTCTATATCTATTGCTGTGCTGATTTCTTCTTCCTCTGTCTAAACTGATCTATACTGTTATCCAGTTATAGTTTCTTGTTATAGTGTATGTTTTTCAGTATTGTTGTTTGCACAGGGCAAGACCGTTGAGTTAGCCTGTGAGAGCACTGCTTTCGGAGTCCCACAACTGAAGGAGGGGCTATTCCGAGGGCACCAACAGGAAAAGGAAAAAACTATTTCCTGCCTCCCTAAAGGCACGGTGGGAATAACCCATAGAGATGTCCTCCTAACCTCAGAGGAGAAGGACCCTTCACGGTAAGTGCCAATGGCCGTTCTTGAGTGCCCCCGGGAACCGGCCCTCAGAGAAGGACTGATTGATATCCCTGAGGGCACCTCGTAGCTCCTCATGGCCGGCTTTTATAAGCCATGAAGGGCACAGATGAAGGCTGCACGTGGTTGGGTGTACCGTTGAGAGCAATTTGTCGACTTCCTCAAGGCTGAGTGGACTGAAATAATCCAGAATAGAACCAGAAGACATGCATGGACCCTCGAGTTCACTCACTGTCTTAACTATGGCGGGAAGATCACTGCGGAGCTGCAAGACTTTGTCTGCAAAATACCTTGCAAAGGCCTCACAGCTGATATCCAATTCCCTAACATTTGTCTGCCCTGAGGTAGCTCTGTTAACAACCAAATTGTTCTAAACAATTGTGCTGGGTGTGAGCTAGCAGACGCAACCGCCGCTGCGTAGAATTGTCTCTTTGCGGCTTTGATTGCCATCTCATAGGATCTCATAAACGTCCTATAGGATGCTCTTGTTGCTTCGTTGCGGGCATGCCACCACCATCTCTCTAGCTGTCTAAGCCCTTGCTTCATCAGCCGCAGCTCCTTGGTAAACCAAGGAGCCCGCTTAGAGCAAGGGCACAGAGGGCGCCGGGGTGCGATCTCTTCGATGGCTGCCGAGAGCCGGCTATGCCAGTCCTCAACAAGCTCATCTAATGAGCCGCCAGGGGGCACAGGATCCCTCAGAGCCATCTGAAGCTGCTGAGGGTCCATTTGGCTCCGCAGGCAAGCTAAATCACGCTCGCCGCCTAAACAGGGTCGGGGCGACACATTCAGATGGGCCCTTCAGGGCATGGTGGTCCGACCATGGCACTGCCAGAGCAGTGATCCGGTCCACTGTAACCCCGCCGCGAAGATCAGGTTGAGCATATGCCCAGCCTGATGTGTGTGGGCTGTTACAAATTGGGTCAGTCCTAGCACTGCCATGGACGATACCTGATCCATCGCTGGTACAGAGGCCGCATCATCAGCATGGACATTGAAGTCGCCCAAGACTATCAGCCTAGGGTACTCCAATGGCCCAGCCTGACACAGCCTCAACCAGTGATGGCAGGCTGTCGGTTGGTGCGCTAGGCGGACGGTACATCAGCCAGATAGCCAAACTCTCCCCAGCTTCCCGCACTAGGCCTGAGCACTCGATACCCAGAAGCTTCAGTGACGGGAGCACCCTGAAGGAGTAAGCCTCCCGAATGAATAGCGCCACTCCTCCCCCCCGCCCCACAGTCCATGATTGGTGAAGGACCGAGAACCCAGGTGGAGCCATCTGGGAGAGAGCTACTGTCTTGCACCCAGGTCTCAGTCACACATGCCAGGTCCGCTTCCTGTTCAGCCAGGAAATCCTGAAGGGTTGAGGTCTTATTATTTATAGACCTGGCATTGCACAATGTCGGAGGGGGTCTTGATTCCCAGCCCCTCTGCCTGTCACTCTTGGGATGGGACGCAGGCTGGAAGGGGGTCAAGCTTCTCTCTTTCTCCACCTCCTTCCCTTAACTTCCTGCCTGCTCCCACCACTGTACTTTCCCCTTCCCAGGAACACTGGTATTCCTGGCCCTGTTGCCGCCATCACTGGTGGCCTTCGAAATGCCTTCGCAGTGCTTACTGACAGAGGGCACTGTTGGAAATGCCACTGGTCAATTACAGGTTCTCCTCAGCAATGTTATAATAACCAGTAGATCAATCAAGCCTAATTTACAAATTATAATAACTAATCATCACTAAAATCCCTAACTCTACTGATATAACCCACCCTCACCCACCCCAACCTCCTAACTGCTAGTCTACAAGGCTGCAAAATTAAAACTCACCCCCCTCAACTAAACTATAGGGGTGGGAAGCCACTATTATTTGGCCTCGCCAACTCTGACCTTTTATCTTGCTGCCCTACCAGACCACAGTTAGACTAACAACCACTAAGCTATGAAGGGTGGGGGAGGTCATCACCCCTATATTGTAACAAAACAACTCCCCCCCCCGGAGATATAAGAGGAACCTCTGATCTCACTGTCCCCAATTTAGTCTCCTCTTGGTTATTCCCAAACTCCGAGGGTGACAGGTTGGGAGGGAGCATTCAGAAGCCCTCCTGTTGTTCTCCCGCGGTGTAAGCCTCCACCTTCCACCTCCCACTTGGCAGCTCTTGGTGTTGCCAGCTCGGTCCATCAAGACCAGCTTTACCTGGGGCAACATGGATCTGATGTTCCTGCTGGGGTCCTTACTCTGTCCCCAGCTAAATTCACGGCTTCGGTGGCTTGGTGATTCCTGCCTCCACCTCCTGCAGCCCCCGCCGCATCCAGCTGTATTGCTGCAATATGCGGTCTGTCCCCCGAGTCAACAAAGTGGGGCGCCCAGCTCCAGTTCCATGCTCCGCACTGGCAGCCGCACAGCATGCCAGGCACAGCAGCAGCTCCAAGTGACGGGCGTCCACAACCAGTGCCGTGGGGGATAGCGGTGGCAACAAGCCGCGATGGACGGCAGCAGCACCGACACAGTGTGAGCACCCGCAGCAGGCTGCCCCGACGGCAACCCGTGCTGGATGGCATCAAGCGGTAATGGATGGCAGCAGCAACAGGCTGTGGCGGAGGGCGGGCCACCACAATGTGCAGCAAGCCAAGCAATGGCAGCCCCCCCCCCACTCAGTTATGCGGCAAGGCCGCGGCAGGCCACGATGGTCAAAATCAGGCTGCGCACTACTCGCCTCGTCATGGGCAAGAGAGTATTTTTGTTCAGGTTTTTTTTTTTTGCACTTTGTGGAAGAAGAAAGGGAGGCAAGAGTACAAAGGGCACGACATAAGCTCAATTTGTGTCTGTTGTGATCACTTTGAGTTAAACTGTGGCTTAGCACAGTGCCTGAATGCACTCATAGTGTGTTGTCCTTACCTAAGAGATAGATACTGCAAGTGGTGTCTTTTTAGAAAATGTGGCAAGCCCCATTTAATAGCTGCAGACCAATGCTCCCTCTAAACTGTGGAGTCCTGTGAGCAAAAATTCTACTTTGTGAGCTTCTGGCATTAAAGTTGTGAGCGAGTGATTTGGCTACTGCATAAATTAGTTTGCTCTGGAGCCATCCTTCCTGAGCTAAGACAAAAATGTATGAGCCGAAGGCTAAAAAACTGTGAGCTAGCTCACACTAACTCAGCTTAGAGGGAACACTGCTGCAGACCTGTATTGTCATAGGATGTTCAGCAGATAAACAAAATACAACTCCTGTACTAAATGTCAAGCCTTGCTCCTTAAATTTGGTGTCCTCTGGTACCTGTGTACCTATTTAGTTCTGTCCTTTCTAATAGGGTGGAGTTGTGGCAGCTATTAAATTGCAGTTAGTTGCAGTTAGTGAGTGGATTTGCACCAGAAGTACTGTGTGCAGTATGGCTGTTCTTTTTGGAAGGAGAACAGGAAGAGGTCTCACCTATTGGACAAGTAAACTCCTTCTATATTATCAATGTGCTTCAGCAGTCTAGGTGTCTTGTTGCTGGAAGAGCTCTAAGCTGTGAGAAGTACCATTTTCAAATGAGTGCTTGTTGCTGATTGTCCCCCACATTTTTTATAATAGAATACCCTTCTGAAGATGGAACTGACACTTCTGTTAGAACAGATTTTTTTTATTTGCAGTGGGTGTTCTTTAGTTTTTGCATTTCAGAAAGCATTTGTTAATCCTTGTGTTGCTAGGCTTTCTCAGTCTTTTGAAATTCTACATTGTGTATTGTGTGTGAAAAAGCCAGCCCTTGTGGTAGTCACACTTTTTTGCACTGATGTATGTCTTCCTCTTGAGGAGTCAGTCTCTGTCTTCAATTGACGCAGCTGCCTTAACTCTGGGTTTCAGATTTGAGCAACTCTGCTTGGGGTTGTGAAATGGCAAGGCATTGGAGACTTGTGATAAGGCAACTGTTATATGCTGTGAAGGACTATATGAAATATTGTGTTTGGGAACAGGACTATACAGAATAATTGGCATGAGAAAAAATATCGAGAAGTCACTTGTGAGATGAGGGTGACATCTGACTGAATCCATCAGGTAGCGGAATTCTCTGGTTAGGGCGAAACCAAAAATCAAATATAGCTAAATACACAGTGCTACTCCCTCATGGATCACTGCCTTGTCGTGGCGAGGGGGCTTGTGTGGTTCTATGAGGCTGTGGGCTATGCCATGGAGGGCCACCCAGGATGGAAAGGCCACAGCAGAGAACTCAGACCAAGCGTGATCCCCTGGAGAAGGAAATGGCAACCCACTCCAGTATCTTTGCCAAGAAAACCCCATGGACAGTAACAAAAGGCTAAAAGATATGACGCCGGAAGATGAGCCCCTCAGGTCGGAAGGTGTCCAATATGCTACTGGGGAAGAGCAGAGGGCAAGTACGAGTAACCCCAGAAAGAGTGAAGCGGCTGGGCCAAAGCCAAAAGGACGCTCAGTTGTGTCTGTGTCTGACGGTGAAAGGAAAGTCCGATGCTGCAAAGAACAATACTGCATAGGAACCTGGAATGTAAGATCTATGAATCAAGGTAAGCTTGACGTGGTCATAAATGAGATGGCAAGAATGAACATCGACATCTTGGGAATCAGTGAACTAAAGTGGACGGGAATGGGTGGATTTAACTCAGAAGACCATTATATCTACTACTGTGGCCAGGAATCCCGTAGAAAAAACGGTGTGGCCTTTATAGTCAACAAGAGAGTGAGAAAGGCAGTATTGGGATACAATCTCAAAAATGACAGAATGATCTCGGTCCAAATCCAAGGCAAACCATTCAATATCACAGTAATCCAAGTCTATGCCCCAACCACTGCTGCAGAAGAGGCTGAAGTGGACCAGTTCTATGAAGACCTACAACAAACAGCTCATAGAACTAACACCAAAAAATGATATCCTCATCATCATAGGGGACTGGAATGCTAAAGTAGGAAATCAAAAGGTAACCAGAATAACAGACAAGTTTGGCCTTGGAGAACAAAATGAAGCAGGGCAAAGGCTAACAGAGTTTTGTCAAGAGAACACGCTGGTCATAGCGAACACCCTTTTCCAACAACCTAAGAGGCGTCTCTACACATGGACATCACCAGATGGGCAACACCGAAATCAGATTGACTATATATATAATTTGCAGTCAAAGATGGAGAAGCTCTATCCAGTCAGTAAAAACAAGACCTGGAGCTGACTGTGGCACAGATCATGAGCTACTTATTGCAAAATTCAGACTTAAATTGAAGAAAGTTGGGAAAACCACAAGGCCATTCAGATTTGACCTAGATCGCATCCCCGATGAGTATACAGTAGAGGTGAAGAATATGTTTAAGGGACTAGATTTGATAGACAGAGTGCCTGAAGAACTATGGACAGAGGTCCGTGACATTGTACAGGAGGCAGCAATCACTGCCATCCCAAAGAAAAAGAAATGCAAGAAAGCAAAGTGGCTGTCTGATGAGGCTTTACACATAGCAGAGGAAAGAAGGAAAGCTAAAGGCAATGGTGAAAGGGAAAGATTTGCCCAACTGAATGCAGATTTCCAAAGAACAGCAAGGAGAGATAAGGAGGCTATCCTGAATGAACAATGCAAAGTAATAGAGGAAAACAATAGATTGGGAAGGACTAGAGATCTCTTCAAGAAAATTGGAGAAATCAAGAGAACGTTCCATGCAAAGCTGGCCATGATAAAGGACAAAAACGGTAGGGACCTAACAGAAGCAGAAGAGATTAGGAAAAGATGGCAAGAATACACAGAAGAACTATACAAGAAGGACCTCAATGTCCTTGACAACCACGATGGTATAATCACTGACCTCGAGCCAGACATCCTGGAAAGCGAAGTTAAATGGGCCTTAGAAAGCATTACTAACAACAAAGCTAGTGGAGGTGATGGTATCCCAGCTGAGTTATTCAAAGTCTTAAAAGAAGATGCTGTTAAAGTGCTGCACTCAATTTGCCAACAAATTTGGAAAACACAACAGTGGCCACGGGATTGGAAAAGGTCAGTGTACATTCCAATCCCAAAGAAGGGCAATGTTAAGGAATGTTCAAACTATCGCACAATTGCACTCATTTCACACGCTAGCAAGGTCATGCTCAAAATCCTACAAGCTAGGCTCCAACAGTACGTGGATAGAGAACTGCCAGAAGTACAAGCTGGGTTTCAAAGAGGTAGAGGAACTAGAGATCAAATTGCCAACATTCGCTGGATTATGGAGAAAGCAAGAGAGTACCAGAAAAACATCTACTTCTGCTTCATTGACTATGCTAAAGCCTTTGATTGTGTGGATCACAATAAATTATGGCAGGTTCTTAAAGAGATGGGAGTCCCGGACCACCTCACATGTCTCCTGAGAAACCTGTATAAGGGTCAAGAAGCAACAGTTAGAACTGGATATGGAACAACTGATTGGTTTAGCATAGGAAAAGGAGTACGACAAGGATCTATATTGTCACCTTGCTTATTTAATTTATATGCAGAGTACATCATGCGAAATGCTGGCCTGGATGAATCACAAGCTGGAGTTAAGATTGCTGGGGAAAAGATCAATAACCTCAGATATGCAGACGATACCGCTCTGATGGCAGAAAGTGAAGAGGACCTAAAGAGCCTCTTGCTCAGGATGAAAGAGGAGAGCGCAAAAGTGGGCTTGAAGCTCAACATTAAAAAAACTAAGATCATGGCATCTGGCCCCATCACTCCTTGGAAATAGAAGGGGAAGTCGTAGAAGCAGTGACAGACTTCACGTTCCTAGGATCCCAGATCACTGCAGATGGTGACTGCAGCCATGAAATTAAAAGACGCCTGCTCCTTGGGAGGAAAGCGATGGCAAACCTAAACAGCATGATAAAAAGCAGAGACATCACCTTGCCAACAAAAGTCCGCATGGTCAAAGCAATGGTATTCCCCGTAGTAATGTATGGCTGCGCGAGTTGGACCATAAGGAAGGCCGAGCGCCGAAGAATAGATTCTTTTGAACTATGGTGCTGGAGAAGACTCTTGAGAGTCCCTTGGACTGCAAGGAGATCAAATCAGTCAATCCTAAAAGAAATCAACCCTGACTGTTCCCTGGAAGGCCAGATCCTGAAGCTGAAGCTCAAATACTTTGGCCACCAAATGAGAAGGAAGCATTCACTGGAGAAGACCCTGATGCTGGGAAAGATTGAAGGTCAAAGAAGAAGGGGACGACAAAGGATGAGATGGTTAGACAGTGCCATCGATGCAACGAACATGAAATGGAGCAAACTTCAGCGAACAGCGGAAGACAGGAGGGCCTGGCGTAATCTGGTCCATGGGGTCGCGAAGAGTCGGACTCGACTGTGCAACTGAACAACAACAACAACACAGTGCTAATATAAAAATACACTATATTTTAATTATGCATAGGAAATATTTAAACCATAATAAAAACAACATATATAAAGTTCTGTATATAAGTACCTATACCCAATATAAAGACAAATGCAAAAATATATAAATACAGGTTGTTGTTGTGTTGTTGTTGTGTTGTTGTTGTTCAGTCGCACAGTTGAGTCCGACTCTTCACGACCCCATAGCCCACATCACGACAGGCCCTCCTGTCTTCCGTTGCATTGATAACACTATCTAACCATCTCATCCTTTGCCGTCCCGTTCTTCTTTGACCTTTTCCAGCATCAGGGTTTTCTCCAGTGAGTGCTCCCTTCTCATTTGGTGGCCAAAGTATTTGAGCTTCAGCTTCAGTATCTGTCCTTCCAGGGAACAGTCAGGGTTGATTTCTTTTTGGATTGACTGATTTGATCTCCTTGCAGTCCAAGGGACTCTCAAGTGTCTTCTCCAGCACCATAATTCGAAAGCATCTATTCTTCGATGCTTGGCTTTCCTTATGGTCCAACTCTCGCAGCCATACACTACTACTAGGAATACCATTGCTTTGATCATATGGACTTTTGTTGGCAGAGTGATGTCTCTACTTTTTATCACCATCGCTTTCCTCCCAAGGAGCAGGCATCTTTTAAATTCATGGTTGCAGTTACTGTCTACAGTGATCTTGAATCCTTGGAGCGTGAAGTCTGTCACTGCTTCCATGACTTCCCCTTCTATTGGCCAAGGAGTGATGGGGCCAGATGCCATGATCTTAGTTTTTTTGATGTTGAGTTTCAAGCCAACTTTTGCGCTCTCCTCTTTTACTTTAAGCAAGAGGCTCTTTAGGTCCTCTTCACTTTCTGTCATTAGAGTGGTATCGTCTGCATATCTGAGGTTGTTGATGTTTTTCCCAGCAATTTTAATTCTGGCTTGTGATTCATCTACACTAGAATTTTGCGTGATGCACTCTGTAAATAAGCAGGGTGACAATATACATCCTTTTGTCATACTTCTTTTCCTATGCTAAACCAATCAGTTGTTCCATATCCGGTTCTAACTGTAGCTTCTTGACCCTTATACAGGTTTCTCAGGAGAGATGTGAG
Source organism: Gekko gecko (assembly GCA_029375565.1). NCBI lineage: Eukaryota > Metazoa > Chordata > Lepidosauria > Squamata > Gekkonidae > Gekko > Gekko gecko. Next base: position 205,721,331 of record JAPDNY010000005.1, on the reverse strand, counting down.
GTGGTCTGGTACTCCCATCTCTTTAAGGACTTGCCATAGTTTGTTGTGATCCACACATACTAACGTAGTCAGTGAAGCAGAAGTAGATGTTTTTCTGGTAATCTCCTGCATCTTCGTCGTGGTCTCTATGCAGTCCCACACATGGGTTGGGCGCCTGCACACGACCTCGATCGGAGAAACTTCTAGAGCTTTACCTCAGAAGAGCTTTTGGCGGGCTCTCCTCCCGCCCCTGGGGGAGGAGACATGCACTGTGCATGCCCAGAGCGGGAGAGAGAGCCGCCTTCGTGTTCACACCTCGTTCCTGTCGTTCCTCCATTTACCTCAGCTGAGTATATCTTTTCTTCGCTTTCGCCTTTGTTTTTCCATCTGCTTCTTCTCTTCTTCTGTCCTAAAATATATATATATATATATATATATATATATATATATATATATATATATATATATATATATATAAATCTTTGTCTATCTCTCTTCCCCCCCCCTTTTTTGGAGGGTGGGGGTTTTTGTATGGGAAAGACTCAATTCTTTAAGGTCTGTCGTTGTTGCCCTGCTAGAATTCCATCCAATGACGGGCACGACCTTTGCATAATCTGTTTGGGTGAGGCCCATAGAGTAGATACTTGCCCTCATTGCGTGAGTTTCACTCGTCAGGCTCGCCGTAATCGAGAGGCTAGGCTCAAAGCTCTTCTTTTAGAATCTGCTCTGCGTCCCACAATGTCTTCCGGGGCTTCCCAGGTCTCGGTATCCAAGTAATCGGACACCTCCTCGAAGGCACCGAAACAGAAACCTAAGCGGGCTAAAGATAAGACCCCTTCGATCCCATTGTCGTGACTGGGTTGTCGACGTCGATGCCAGCCCTAGCCTCGACATCTCACAAGTCTGCGGCTTGACAACAGACCCCGCAGCACTCCCACTCGTCGCCTTCGGGGCTGATTCCCTTGGGCCAGTTGGCCAGATCGCCTCCGTACCTGTCTCCACGAACAGGCTCCCGGTCTCCAGTGAGGCGTTCCAATACCCCAGTCCACACTTTGGACGAGGGTCCGGTTGTGCACTGCCATGTGCGGTCCCGATCCCGTTACGATCGTCGATGCCTGATCCGTAGGCAATCCCCGTCGTCGTCTGATTCCGCCTCTGACCACCAATGCTGGTCTTGTGAAGACCGTCGGGAGCGTCCGGATGCGGCCTATTATTATTTGAGGTCTCCGACACCGGAGAGGCACCACTATGACCGGATCCGGCATTCGGAACGTGGAGATCGGGCCCATGCCCCTGACCGCCCTCGGCACTCAGCGTCTGTTGCCTCGGCTCATTCTGCCTCTCGGGAACAGCCTTCTGACCTTCCCAGAAATCGGGACGCCCCGAAGAGTTCCCCAATGGAACCTCGACACCAGCCGGCTGTCGACCATCCCATCATCGACCTTGTCCAACCGCGATCCTCCTCCCCCATGTCGATCTCGGACAGGTCGGATTCAGCGGAGTTCGATCCCTAGGTCTCTCGGATCGAGGACGAGCCTCAACGCTCAGGGTTGATTTCACCTACTGAGGGCCCTAAAGCATTTTTAGAGCTCGTTACCAGGATGGCGACTGCCCTTCAAGTACAGGGCTTTACAGAATCCCCAGCTGTGACCGACATCGTTCACCGATTGGTCCAGGCTGACCTTCCTCCGTCTCCCATCTTGCCTTTGCTGCCGGTCCACCTTTCTATCCTGAAGGAGTCATGGGAGCACCCGGCTTCGATCCCCGCGGTTTCGAGGCACTATGATGGGTTGTACAGGAACCAAGACGCTCCTTGCAAATTCCTCGTCTGTCAGCCGCCTCCAAACTCCATGGTGGTTCACTCTTCTTCGAGATCGAAGCAGCCTGCTCGCCAGTCCACGCCTCCTGACCGTGAGGGTCGTAAACTGGATCTTCTGGCCAAGAAAATGTACTCTCTGGCCTCCATGAATCTCCGTGTCGATACTTATTTGTCTTACTTGTCCGCTTACACCTTCAATGTTGCCAATGCAATTCGTCCTGTCCTGGAGTTTGTTCCGGAAGAGCACCGTCCCACTCTCTCGGCTGCCTTGTCTGAGGTTTGTGCCATATCAAAGCAACAAATCAATTCCGTTTGTCATGCAGTCAATTGCTCCTCTAAACTCCTGGTGTCTTCTGTCGCTCTCCGGCGTCATGCCTGGCTGCGGGCACCTCTCTACAACCGGATGTCAAGTTCCGTGTAGAAGACCTCCCCTTTGACGGAAACGGCCTCTTCCACTCCACCACCGATGAAGTGTTGAAGGCTGTCGATGAGAGTTCGTAAGCAGGCCCGAAACCTTGGAGTCTCGGCTGCACCTTATCGTCCCAGAAACCGTTCCTGGAAGCCTTCCGACTCCAGGCGATACCTATCTCCGGCACCTCACTCCCAATGGAGGAGAAAACCATATGATTCCCGTCTCCCTTCCAAACACCGTTCCCAACCTACCAAAAAGCCGCCGCAGCATAAACAGTCTGTTTGACTGTCCCCACCGTCTCTCTCAAACGTCGTACACTCCTTCCGTCCATACCTGCCTCTTCCCCTTTCTACCAGCCTGGGAACAAATTTCAACCGACTTCTGGGTCCTCACCATCCTGCGGGTCGGGTCCTGGCCGGTGTCCCGTTGGAAGACGTCTGTGCGGCTGCTACGTGGTCCTCGGCATCGACCTTCGTGACCCACTACGCACTTGACGTCCGAGCTCGACGGGATGCTGCCTTCAGTCAGACGGTGCTGCGATCTCTCTTCGCTTGATCCTGCTGCACCCTCAGGTAGGACCCGTGGGTGATTTGTTTTGCTGATGATGCTGTGTCTTAACCAGTATTTTTGTGTCCTTTGCAGCTGCCAGCTCCCTCCTCCAACTGGTTCAGCTCTTGTAATCACCCATGTGTGGGACTGCACAGAGACCACGACGAAGATAAACAGGTTGCTTACCTGTAACTGATGATCTTCGAGTGGTCATCTGTGCAGTACCACACATGGGTTGGGCGCTTGTGCACGACCTCGATCGGAGAAACTTCTAGAGCTTTACCTCAGAAGAGCTTTTGGCGGGCTCTCTTCCCACCCTGGGGAGGAGACATGCACTGCGCATGCCCAGAGCGGGAGAGAGAGCCGCCTCCCACTCAGTTCCTTCGACCGCCACTGTCAAGGCCAAAGAATCCAAAGCAGGACATCTGGAGATGCCAGCAGCGGGGAAGGCTGGGTGGGATTGTGGTACTGCACAGATGACCACTCGAAGATCATCAGTTACAGGTAAGCAACCTGTTTTTTCTCCATAATCCAGCAAATGTTGGCAATTTGATCTCTATTTCCTCTACCTCTTTGAAACCCAGCTTGTAATTCTGGCAGTCCTCTATCCATGTACTGCTGAAGCCTAGCTTGTAGGATCTAGAGCATGATCTTGCTAGCGTGTGAAATGAGTGCAATTGTGTGATCGTTTAAACATTCCTTGGCATTGCCCTTCTTTGAGATTGGAATGTTAACTGACCTTTTCCAATCCTGGGGCCATTGTTGCATTTTCTAAATTTGCTGCCATATTTAGTGCAGCACTTTAACAGCATCATCTTTTAAGACTTTGAATAGTTCAGCTGGGATACCATCACCTCCACTAACTTTGTTGTTAGTAATGCTTTCTAAGGCCCATTTGACTTCGTACACTAGGATGTTTGGCTCGAAGTCAGTGATCACACTGTTGTGGTTGTCAAGGACATTGAGGTCCTTCTTGTATAGTTCTTCTGTGTATTCCTGCCATCTTTTCCTAATCTCTTCTGCTTTTGTTAGGTCTCTACCATTTTTGTCCTTTATCATGGCCAGCTTTGCATGGAACGTTCCCTTGATTTCTCCAATTTTCTTGAAGAGATCTCTAATCCTTCCCATTCTATTGTTTTCCTCTATTATTTTGCATTGTTCATTCGGGAAAGCCTCCTTATCTCTCCTTGCTGTTCTCTGGAAATCTGCATTCAGTTGGGTAAATCTTTCCTTTTCACCTTTGCCTTTTGCTTTCCTTCTTTCCTCTGCTATTTGTAAAGCCTCATCAGACAGCCACTTTGCTTGCTTGCGTTTCTTTTTCTTTGGGATGGTGCTGATTGCTGCCTCCTGTACGATGTCATGAACCTCCATCCATAGTTCTTCAGGCACTCTGTCTATCAAATCTAGTCCCTTAAACCTATTCTTCACCTCCACTGTTTATTGATCTATGTCAAACCTGAATGGCCTAGTGGTTTCCCCAACTTTCTTCAGTTTAATTCTGAATTTTGCAATGCGTAACTTATGATGTGAGCCACAGTCAGCCTGATTGGCTCCGCCCTCTGCTCTGGCCGCAGCCCGGCACGGGGAGCTTCCTGATCAGCTCCGCCAGACCCTGTTGAGCTCTTCCAGGCAGGTGGGGGAGGCGGTGGCAGGCGGCGAGGGGGGCTTTTTGGGGTGGGGTGCCGTTTGGTGCCCCTGTGGGCCGGCGTGCCCTAGGCGAGCCGGCCCTGCTGCTGTGGTAGCAAGCATCTTTCATTTTTGAACGTTCTATTCTGCTTTAGGTTGATGTAGATTCTTTCGGAAGGCTAACATGTAGGTAGAGATGGCTGCTCTTTATAGGTTCAATGCAGTCTCTTTGTGTATGTGGCAAAAGCTGTGATTGATTGAAAGCAGATCCCTTCCCTTTGACCCATGTGCAGAGTATAGTTTGCATGAGGTGAGACGTGTGGTGTGTTCTGAAGGAAATACATGGCTGGTAGGAAAGTCTTGCTTGCAGAATAGGTCAGGGGATCCAAAGTAGGGCCAACCACCAAAAGCATCTTGCTGTGTATGTGTTGTATAAGATCCTAGTTTGCAAAGTCCTGATTTTGCTAGCTTGCCCTCCCTTATAGTACTACTTGTGGGTTAGCTGCTGCCTCCTGAACAGCTACGGCATGGTTTTTCACACTGGTGGTTATAAATGAATTGCAACATGTGTCCTGGGAAGTGCAGCCAGTTAGGCTTGAATTCACACTGTATGGAATTGGCACCCCTCCAGTAGTTTGTAAATTTGTGAGTGGGGAGGGCTGGCAGGGGTTGGGATGCACAACAAATGGCAGTGCTGGCAGGGAATGTCTCAAAAACCTTTTCCTGCTGATGCCAGTGTATTAGAATGCAGCAGAGAGTTTGGCTTGATGGATTCCCAGGGGAATGGAATGGAGCTGAAAGGCTAGTGAATGGAGGAAAGGGAGTGAGGGAGGGAGTTATGAATGAAGCGCCCTGTTGGGCTTGTCTCTGCCCTTCCTTCTCAAGAGATGTCACTAGAGTGGGAGGGAGCAGGGGAGCTGAGGGAGGGGTGCCAGGAAGGTGGGGCATAAACAAACATGACCTGCAGGTGACCTCTTCAGGAGTTTAATGAATAGCTGAAATGACTCATCAACTTGCAAGGCTGACACCATGGATATTGGTTGCTGAAACTGGTAACTAATAGATACCTTAATTAAGAGCTTGGCTATTTCTCACTTGGAGGGTATATGCAATCTGAGGGATGGCACCAAGGCCAGCAGGAACCACTGCTTTCTGTTTGGCCCATGGTAATTTTCAGCAGAGATTTCCCAAAGGCGTCAGGTCCAAAAGAGTTGCTTGTCCCTGTATTGGGGGAGTTCATCTCTAGTTAAGTGGAAGGCTGCAATAAGGGATAACATGTGCTGTGTTTTTTTTAGAGTGGGACTCTGGTGAGAGGCGCCAAAGTGTTACCTTCCATCCAAAATCTGAGTCCAGTAATACCTTAAAGACCAACCAGATTTTCCAGGGTATAAGTTTTCCTGGGTCCAAACTCATTTCGTCAGATGTTCCATCAGGTATTGGATGAAGTGAGCTGTGAAAATTTATACCCTGGAAATTTTTGGTAATCTTTTAAGGTGCTACTAGACTTGAATTTTATTTTACTACTACAGATTAACACAGCTACCCACCTGAAACTCTTGTGTCCAGTTACCCTTCTGTATCCTTTCATAGAAGAGGGATCACAATAGGGCACCATCTTTACTTCTCCATGAGACACATCAGTTTGTGCATAACATAGTGCCTTTCCAATGACTTTGGAGAATGTCTAGGTGTGTGGTCAATATAGGCAGGGTAGCATGGGTCCTAGAGACCATTCTGTAAACCATTCTGTAGAGAGTTGTAGAATTGGGGTGGGACTTATTCTTTTTGGCTTGCGTGCCTGTTGTATCTGAGTTTGCAGCATTGGGATCCCTTAGATAGATTTTTCTACCTACCATGGAGCCACTGACACTTCTTATCTCCTTGCAGCGGGTTCAGGCTCCATGCAGGGCCCACAGACCCCTCAGTCCACCAGTAGCTCTATGGCAGAAGGAGGAGACCTGAAGCCCCCAACTCCTGCATCGACACCACACAGTCAAATGCCCCCTTTGCCAGGCATCAGGTATGGCACATTCTATTTCTGCTCCTGACCAAAGCAACAGCCATTCTGCCTAGCCACAGCATCTTGAATGATTTGTGATGTTTTTGCTAAAAAGCTTTCCCCTCCCTTTATTGAATCAGGAGTAACTCAGTAGGTCTTCAGGATACCTTTCCCGATGGCAGTGACCCCACTTTCCAGAAGAGGAACTCCATGACTCCAAATCCAGGGTACCAGCCCAGCATGAATACTTCCGACATGATGGGCCGCATGTCCTATGAGCCAAATAAGGATCCATATGGCAGTATGAGAAAAGGTACTTTTAGCACACAGCTGTTAATGCTTGCTGGGTCCTCTAACCCCATGAAAGTGGCAGTTCTAATTGCTTACACAGAACAGTGGAGCTACCTTATTCATCTTCTTCTGAAGCTGAGACTTTCTCCTTTCTGTTGAGACATAGGTTTTCTGTTCTGATCATTTTTCTTTCTCCACTTTCAGGAAGTGATCCCTTTATGTCCTCAGGGCAGGGCCCTAACAGTGGCATGGGCGATCCTTATAATCGTGCTGCAGGGCCAGGAATGAGTAACATGGCTATAGGGCAGAGGCAACATTATCCTTATAGCCCATATGACAGAGTGAGGTGAGTCCTTATGCCTGCATGATCCTACACTGCTGAACCCAAGTAAATCCTAGTTTATGCATAAAAGTTACTCAGTGTGCCTGCTTAATTCTGAAATGTCAATTTGTTCATGATTTGTGTGTGCTGAAATGGGGGGGGGGTGAGGAGCAGGGTAGTGTCAGGATGACTGGTCTGAGTAAACAGTCGACTGGAAGGATTATGTTTGGGGAGTACAACTGGAGGCTGTGATAGAAAGGTTAGAATCTGGCCTCTATCCCCTGGATTCAGGAATCTTGTGCAAACTGCACCTAGATCATCTAGAAAATGGTTTTAAAATTCTTGCAGAAAGATGCTAAATTGTAAATGGACCTGCAGCAGAAAGAACTTTCTAGTTGGCATGATGTTTGTTTCAAGTTATTACCTTTAAGTGTGAGTCTTTTTCTGTAGGACTGAAGCAGGAATGGGACCTGAAGCCAACTTAGGAAGTGGAACACCCCAGCCCAACATCATGCCTTCCACTCCTGATTCAGGGATGTACTCTCCCAGCCGTTATCCTCAGCAGCAGCAGCAGCAGCAGCAGCAGCAGCGGTAAGTGCAAACTTGGCTTCCTCCCTCCCATAATGGCAGTTACATCAACGCTATTACTTCTTCTAACAGATGAATGTTATGGTATTCTGTTCATCTGGGCAGCAAAGTAATAGTCTGATCTTTCTACAGACATGATTCCTATGGCAATCAATTTTCCACTCAAGGTACATCCTCTGGCAGCCCCTTTCCGAGCCAACAGACCACCCTCTATCAACCACAACAGCAGGTGAGCTTTGAAAGGTTTTGAAGTAGCAGAGATTACAATGAGAAATTGTGGAAGGCAAGGGATGTGTCTGGTCTGGAGGATTGGCACTTTTTAGCAGATGGCACAGTTTGATGATTTTGTGGGTGTGGTGGGGGCTTTCAGGAACCTCTTGCAGAAATTTTCTATGAGTGTTCCAGACCCAAGGAACTCTAGGCTTAATCAAGCTTTCACTGGCTTTGGCTTGACTTGTGCTGTAGATTTTGCAGGAGAAACAAAACACAAAATAGAGGGTTTTCTGTTGTTTGAGGAGGAAGTTAATGTACTAAAATATTTGCAGTTATGAATGTAGCTGAGAACTTAAATTTTAGTACAGTGATGTTTGTGTAGGTGCCACCTCCTCCCCCAAGCTGGTGAAGAACTGGCTTGTACAGACATTGGTTCTCAAGACATTTTGAGTAGGACCACTTCTACGCTTCCTGTAAGTTTTCTTTAGCATCAGTTAACACTAAGCAAGCTTATATTCATTTTTTTTAATGTTTAGGATTTATACGATTAATGAACAGCAAGTAATTCAGAATGGCTGTGTGGTACATTTTGCTGAGGAAGGTTTGCCATTAAGCCTTCCAGAGCTGCCTAGTACATACTTTACAGCTGCAAAACCTGATCTGTAGGCAAAAATCCAGTATTTTTTTACCCCCCCCCCCTGGTCTTCATGTTATGAATCTGTTATAGCTGGATATTTGAAGGGCAAAGGGTCTGATAAATAATTACAAACATTATTGGCAAGGAGGGACCTTTCTTGTTTGTGACCTAATTCTGCCATCATGGCTTGCCAAAGACTACTTTATCTCAAAGGATGTTAATGCTCTGTAGGCGAGCGTCACAGTCACGTGGCTGTGGTTCTGGTTTCCCATTCCTGAGGTGATCATAGCAAGCCCTGGTGGGCAAGATCTCTGAACACAAGTGCAATTCACTCTGAACACAAGTGCAATTCACTGCATGTTGGCTCAGTTGCCCAAACTTCGATCCATTTCCTGGTCTGAATCCTAAGACAGTGCTTGTATGGTTACCCTCCTGATACATTAAGGAAAACATTTCTGTCTCTAAAGAGTTTTGAAATAGCCCTGAACACAGTAAGAGACGCGTAAAATAAGGTGGGTTTTTTTTAGTGTGATCTACTGGAGACCTCTTCCAGCCTGATCGTTAAACATATGTACATGATCTTTCCTAATATAATTCAGTAGTGGGGTGGCACTTTCCCACTCTCTCATTGGCTGTGCAATGCGCTCCATCAGCCATTGGCCCGTCAGCCACTGCTCAAGAGTACTCACATGCCATTGGCTGGCAGCTGGGTCTGTTCCTTTTTCTGCCCACTCCCACTTCAGCCACTGTTCCCTGTCAGAATTACTGGCAAACAGCTGTCTCTCCTGACGAAAACACTTCTCCTGCTTGGCTTCTCTGTGGGACTAACTTTTCCCTCAGTGGCTGCTGATAGAAGGAAACCCTTTCCAGGCCTTTGTGAGGAACTCATTAGGACCCATCCTGACTCGGGTTGCCAGCTCCAGGTTGGGAAATTCTTGGATATTCTGTGTCTAAGGAAGCCAGTCTAAGGAAGCCAGAGTTTGAGGAGGGGAAAGGCCTCAGCTGAACAGAATGCCATAGAGCCCACCCTCCAAAACAGTTATTTTCTTTAGGGGTGGGGTGGGGGGAGAGCTGTTGTCTGGAGTTCAGTTATGATACCCGGCGATCTTCAGGCTCCACCTGGAGGTTGGCTACCCTAGGCGTAGCAGTTAGCGCTTCAGAGCAGGGGCTACCAGGCAGAGATCAGTTCCCCTATGGCATTATACTCTGCTGAGTCTTTCCGCCCCCTCCCCCAAACACTGCCCTCCACAAGATCCGCCCCCCAACTCTACAAGTATTTCCCTACTCAGAGCTGGCAACCCTACTTTCCCCTCAGTGCCTGTTGCTAGGCAACCAAGCTTGGTTCTGCAGTAAAAGGCCCTTTCCATACCTATTTTGGCCTTTGGGATAAAACTCATTGAGGCCAGTCCTGACTAGGGTGGCCAGCTCCAGATAGGGAAATTCCTGGAGATTTTATGGTAGAGTCTATGACACCTGGCGATCTTCAGGCTCCACCTGGAGGTTGGCTACCATAGGTGTAGTAGTCAGAGCATGGTCTGCTAGACACGCGTTTTTGCTGTGGAAGCTGAATGGGTGATTTTGGACCAGTCACAGACTTTCAGCCTAACCTGCATCAGAGGGTTGTTGTGCAAGTCAAAAGGGGGAGAAGAGAATGATGTAAGCTGCTTTGGTCCCCACTGCAGAGAAAAACTGTACTTTTCCTCCTGGCGAACCGTTGTTGCCAATCTTCAAGTGAGGGCTGGCGATCACTCAGAATTACAACTGCTCTCCAGATGGCAGAGATCAGTTCCCCAGAGAAAATGGTGGACTCTGTGTCCTTATACTGCGCTGAGATGGCCCTCCTATGACAGCCAATGTGACATAGGGCTTCAGAGCATGGTAGAGGCTGCAGCTGTGTGTGTGTGTGTGGGGGGAGACAGAAAGCTGAAGAGTGAGGGGCAGATAATGGTAAGTTGATGCTTGGCTGGGAAGGAGATAGAGTTGCCAACTCCAGTTTGGGGAATTCCTGGAGACTTGAGGGGTGGAGCCTAGAGAGGGTGGGGTTTGAGGGGTGGTGGGACCTCAGACAGCTACAATGCCATAGACTCCACCTTCTGAACCAGCCATTTCCTCCTGGGGAACCATTGTTGCCAATCTCCAGGTGAGGGCTGGGGATCACTCAGAATTACAACTCCAGGTAGCAGAAATCAGTTCCTCTGGAGAAAATGGTGGTCTCTGTGTCATTATACCCTGCTGAGGTCGCCATAGCAAATTGACGCTGAGTGCCCAAAGCCAGGGCACTCTCCCAGAGCCTCTTTCTAGAGCTCATTGTATTTATTTTCAAAACGGGCCTTATTCCTAGTATACATATATCGATGAGAATACAGCTGATCATTTTTTGGTTCAAAAGGAGAACTCACCACAAAGCTGTCTAGTACATAAGGGAGCCCTTCTGTGGAGGATGACAGGAAACTTCTGGAATTTGTACGCTTTGTAAAAGTGATCCCTGTATGCCTTTATCCTGAAAAGAGAGCTGATTACAAATGGCTGCAACTTTTTTTCCTTTTCCAGAATTACAAACGACCCATGGATGGCAACTATGGCCCCCCAGCCAAAAGACATGAAGGGGAGATGTACAGTGTATCGTATAGCACAGGCCAGGGCCAAGCCCAGCAGCAGCTGCCTCCAGCGCAGACCCAGCAACCAAGCCAGCAGCAAACTGCTCAGCCTTCCCCACAGCAGGAAATGTTTAACCAGTACGGAAGTACATACTCCACCACTGACCGCCGACCTGGCGGGCCGCAGAACCAGTTCCCATTCCAATTTGGCCGAGATAGGGTCTCTGCTCCCCCGGGCTCCAGTACACAACAGAATATGCCGCCTCAGATGATGGGTGGTCCTGTTCAGTCCACTCCAGAGGGCCCTCAGCAGGGCAGTATGTGGCAAGGGCGTAACGAGATGGGCTACGGCTATCCCAACCGGCAGAGTCCAGGCTCTGCACCACAAGGGCCTGCTTATCATGGAGTGAATCGAACAGATGAAATGCTACACCCAGATCAGAGAGTTAATCACGAGGGACCATGGCCTTCTCATGGGAACCGTCAGCCTCCTTATGGTCCCTCTGCCCCTGTGCCCCCCATGACTAGGCCGCCACAGCCAAACTATCAGACCCCACCTAGCATGCAGAATCACATTCCTCAGGTATCTAGTCCAGCACCTCTTCCCAGGCCGGTGGAAAACCGCACCTCTCCAAGTAAATCTCCGTTTCTGCACTCGGGAATGAAAATGCAGAAGGCAGGGCCTCCAGTCCCTGCCTCACATATAACACCAGCGGCCGTACAGCCTCCTATGATACGACGGGACATCACATTCCCACCCGGATCTGTGGAAGCTACACAACCTGTGCTGAAGCAAAGGCGGCGTCTGACCACAAAAGACATTGGTAATTTCTAAGCTCTCATCTCTTGTGTTGCTGGTAGGGTAGTGTCATCCTGTTGGTGTCTCACTGAAACAGTACACGAAGGTAAAAGGCTCATAAACAAATTCTGGCAATTTGGGAATTGATCATTTATGATGATCTGGTAGTATTCTGGGTGTGTGTGTGCATATACTGTGTATGATTCAGTATGTTGACCACCTCTTCCCATTTTGTCCAGCCTTGCCAAGTATGATCTGCCACAAAAGCCTTCCTGTCTATGCCTCTTCCTTCAGGGATGAGGTGGGCAGCAACTTGGGACAGGGCATTTTCAGTAGGGGCACATCACTTATGGAGTGCTGTTCCCCACCAAGCTTGCCTGGCATTGCTTCCTTTTAGGTGCCAGGCCAAAATATTTCTGTTCACACAGACTTTTAATTAGGGATTGATCTTTTAGCAGTTTTGTAATATTGAAATGTATTGTTGGAATGTTGTTCACTGCCCTGAGCCCTATGCATACAGGAGGGCAGTCTATAAATTAAATAGATAAATAAGGCTCTCTTCAACTGTCAACTGCTATTTTAGATCTACAGGGAATTTCTGCTATGGAAAAGCTGTAGGACCAAATGAGATGGAGATTTCCTTGTGGGCTGGGATTACTGCAGGCGTGCACAGTCCTCCACATCTTGCTGGCTGGTTCCTGCTTCCTTTTCAATTTAACAAAGAAGAACTAAAGGGTTAGTTTTGTTCTTGTAGCTGACAGGAATCAAATGTGTTTTGTGTTTGTGGCAGGTACACCAGAAGCCTGGCGAGTGATGATGTCTCTGAAGTCTGGGTTATTGGCTGAAAGCACTTGGGCCTTAGATACCATAAACATCCTACTTTATGATGACAACAGCATCATGACCTTCAATCTTAGCCAGGTGGGTAAACACCTTCTGGGAATAGGACTCAAAGCAAGAAAACAGGCATGGGAAGCTAAGCTGTAAGCAGTATTATTAAAGTAGAGAACAATGCTATTCTGTCTAGGACCTGCCTGTGTTCTGCACAGTATAGAATTCAGTGTCATGAGACTGTTTTAAAGAGAGTGAGTTTCTAGACATTATTCCATGAGAAGATATGGGGGTGGGATAACACTAATCAAGCTAGGGGATTTGAATGCTCTTCCTGGCTTCTTACCCCTCTGTATGACTAGAAGAAACAAAATGTTACACAAGTAAGCAAAAGTTGAGCTTTTTGGGTACAGATTTTTAAGTGGTGAATGTAATATAGCCTTGGGCCCAATAGCTGAAGGACTTTCCATTGAGCATGTATACATTTGTATGAAAATTTTAGATAACTGCATGCACAGCTGTCCTATCTGTGTAACCGTTTTCTGGAGTAGATTATCTGCAATTTCATATGTTTTACCTGAGTGGTGGTGAGGGCAGATAACAGAATGGTGAACTGCTTTCTTTTCCTTTTTAAATACTTTTATTTCCTTTAGGCTGGTATTTGTCAAGGAGGCTTTTATTAAACTGTTTTGCATCTGAATTGTCTTTTGTGTGTTCACTTTAACATTTATACGAAGCTACTTCATACTGAGTGAGAATATTGGTCACTCTAATCTGGTACTGTCCATGCAACCATTAATGGCTATCCAGGATATTCGGGCAGATGTCTTCCCCAGCCCTGCTGCCTAAGTTTCTTTTAGTGGAGATGCCAGGGACCGAACCTACAGAGAATGTGTTCTGTGGAGCCAAGGCCCCTCCCCAATCCATGTCTCATTCTCATGCTAGCTACTATTGTAATGAGAAACTTCTGTTGCATGTGGAATATTTTTATGTCTGTGTTTACAGAATAAAAAGCACTAGATTTTTCTCTTGAAGATGGAAAAATGTTATTAACTGATCCTCTGATAAAAATTGCCTTTATAAATAATACTGCAAGGTGATATTCTAAGAAGTTGATAATAGTGACACAATAGTCCTTTTTAGACACCTTTGAACTATTTTTCTTACTTGCTTTCTCATGTGTATTCCCCTCCCCTTAAATCTTACAGCTGCCAGGATTGTTGGAGCTACTGGTGGAATATTTCCGGCGCTGCCTGATTGAAATCTTTGGAATCCTGAAAGAATATGAGGTGGGAGATCCAGGGCAAAGAACATTATTGGGTCCTGAAAGGTTCTGCAAGTCTTTAAGTCCCACACTTGAAGATGGGGAGAAAGAGCAGCCACGGAGCCCAAACTGTGAGAAAGAAGAGGAGGAGGAAGAGGAGGAAGGGGAAGAGGAGGCTGCCTTCATAAATAAAGCTGCAGCGCCTCTAGAGAACAACGAGGAGAAACTGGTCAGTAAATTTGACAAGCTTCCAGTCAAGATAGTGCAGAAGAATGACCCATTTGTGGTAGATTATTCAGACAAACTTGGCCGAGTACAAGAGTTTGAGAGCGGGCTGCTGCACTGGCGGATTGGTGGGGGAGACACCACTGAACACATTCAAACCCATTTTGAGAGCAAAATGGAACTGCCGCTGGCTCACAAACGAGCTTCCTGCAGCTCTGTTTTGCGAAAACGTTCTGTAGCTGAGAGCAACCCAGGTGCCCAAGAGGGAGGGCCCCTTCCATCCGATGGTCCTCCGGAGAAAAGGATAACAGCAACTATGGATGACATGCTTTCGGCACGGCCAGGTGCATTGGCGGAGGAGGAGGAGGTCAGGAATGTGGAGGTGACGAAGGAGAGCAGTAAATTCCCATTCGGCATTAATCCTGCTCAGAGCCACCGAAATATAAAAATATTGGAGGATGAGCCTCATAGTAAGGATGAGACACCTTTATGTACGCTTCTAGACTGGCAGGACTCGCTGTCTAAACGCTGCATCTGTGTGTCTAATATCATCAGGAGCTTATCATTTGTGCCAGGTAATGACTTTGAGATGTCCAAACACCCTGGTCTGCTGCTGATTCTAGGGAAACTGATTCTCCTTCACCATAAGCATCCAGAACGCAAGCAGGCACCACTGACCTACGAGAAGGAAGAGGAGCAGGACCAAGGAGTGAGCTGCAACAAAGTGGAGTGGTGGTGGGACTGCTTGGAGATCCTGCGTGAGAACACGCTGGTCACACTGGCCAATATCTCTGGGCAGCTAGACCTTTCGCCATACCCAGAGAGCATCTGCTTGCCTATCCTAGATGGACTCCTCCACTGGGCAGTGTGTCCTTCTGCAGAAGCCCAAGATCCTTTTCCAACCCTGGGTCCTAATGCTGTCCTCTCGCCTCAGAGACTGGTTTTAGAAACTCTCAGCAAACTCAGCATCCAGGACAACAATGTGGATTTGATCCTTGCTACACCACCCTTCAGTCGCTTGGAAAAACTCTACAGCACCATGGTGCGTTTCCTCAGTGACAGAAAGAACCCAGTTTGCCGGGAGATGGCTGTGGTACTACTGGCCAACTTGGCACAGGGTGATAGCTTGGCAGCTAGAGCCATTGCTGTGCAGAAGGGCAGCATTGGCAACTTGTTAGGCTTTTTAGAGGACAGCCTGGCAGCTACTCAGTTCCAACAGAGCCAAGCCAGTTTGATACACATGCAAAACCCTCCCTTTGAGCCAACGAGTGTGGACATGATGCGCCGGGCCGCCCGGGCACTGCTTGCCTTGGCCAAAGTGGATGAGAACCACTCTGAGTTCACGTTATATGAGTCACGGCTCTTGGACATCTCCGTGTCACCCTTGATGAACTCATTGGTCTCGCAAGTTATTTGTGATGTACTGTTTTTAATTGGCCAGTCATGACAGCCGTGGGATGCCTATTACCCCCCTGTGTGTGTGTGAGTGAGTGGAGGACTTTAGAAAACTGATTGTTGCCCCTTTATTTATGCAAAACCACCTCAGAATCCACTGTCTGCCCTGCGCTGTCCTGCTTCTACCTTGGGGAAAAAGATCCCCCTCCCCTTCAGATCTGTCCTAAGCCCCTGTTCAAGGAGACAAAGTTCTGCCTACATTTTAAAAAAAAAGACTTTTTTATTTTAACCAAAGTTACTGTCGTTTACAGTGAGTTTGGGGAAAAACAACAACTTTGTCCTGTTTATTGCATCGACAGGCGCTAGTATCATAACTGTTTTTAATGGTAAATTCTGAAGGACAAAAAAGTGACTGCTGAACTCTTGTGTGGTTTATCGTTGTACATTCACAATCTTGCAGGAACCAAGAAGCTACCAGTTCAACAGACCTTGTCCAGATGGAGGCCTGTGCAGTAGAGTGTAGAACTTCATGTACTGTACACCTTAAACTGTAAACATACTGTAATAATGTCTCACATTGAAGAAAAAAAGCTGGATCAGCAGCAAGCTGTAGTTTTTAAAAATGTTTTTAGTTTAATTGTTGAGGAGAAAAAAAAGGCTTTTCCCCCAAAGTATCATGTGTGAACCTACAACACCCTGACCTCTTTTTCTCTCTTCCTCCTTGATTGTATGAATAACCCCGAGATCACCTCTTTAGAACTGGTTTTAACCTTTAGCTGCAGCCAAATTGCTGCCACGTGTGTATATATATATGATGTTGTACATTGCACATGCCCTAAAACTCCTTGCAGTTCTGTTCCTCTTCTCTCTGCACCCCCTCCTCTTTATAGTATGACGAGTTAAAAAACGAGTTGATGACCTGCGAAAATGAGACACCAATTATTTAATCTCTTGCCAGACATCTTTCTCTCTTTCCCTTTCTCTCTTTGGAGGATGCTGTACAGGTCTCTGTGTATAAAGTCATTGCTGTCTCTGCAGCCAATCAACTTATAGTTTTATTTTTTTCCTGGGGTTTTTTGTTTTATTTCTTTCTAATCGAGGTGTGAAAAAGTTCTAGGTTCAGTTGAAGTTCCTGATGAAGAAACACAATTGAGATTTTTTCAGTGATGAATTCTGCATATTTGTATTTCAGACGATGTAGCTAAAAAAACTTGATGTAAATTCCTCCCTTTTTTCCTTTTTTTGGCTTAATGAATATCATTTATTCAGTATGAAATCTTTATACTATATGTTCCACGTGTTAAAAATAAATGTACATTAAATCTTGGTAAGATGTTTGTGAGGGTTTTCATTTTGAAGGGCCACAGCTTGCTTGTTGCTGACCTTTACTATTATTTGTCAGGTTCTTGCCAGTCTCTGCTCTGTATCATATAGTCAGGACTGACAAATCTAACGTGTTCCAAGGGGGAAAGGAAGTTGGCAATGAACAGTAAAACTGACTTTAAAGGAAGAGAGGACCCTATTTCAAAATGGATAATTCATTGTTTTTCTTTTTATTTTTTAAATAATCAAAGAATTGTTTTGAATATTAGAAAAGGATTTTATCTTGGTTCTGGAATATCTTTGAACTTACCTTTCTTTACGCTACTGTCCCCCATCCTGTGGACTGATTACAGTATCTTGTCTAATGTTAATCTCTGCATAAATTCTGTTCACAAAAGCCTTCCAGTTAAGATGTTCAGCTTAAAAGTTTGTCCATATAAAGTGTGTTTGGGGTGTTCAGAATCTTAATTTATATTATTTAAGCTTTCTGCAGCTCAGCAATTTTTTAAAAAGTAGTCAGTTTCTTTGGCCAGATAGGGAAATGGCAATGATCTACTTTAATTATCAACAAGGAGTACCATAAAAACACTTTTGTACTGCTGAAATGCTATTTTAAGTTAATGTTACTTATCTGGCAAAAGTTGGAAGTAGAGGAATCTTATGAAGTGATAAGTAGGACAGTTTATAAAAACCAAATCAATATTCTTCTGGCAAGACTTCCAGCTGGAGGGAAATATTTCTAAAAAGCCTTGAGGCATATATCTATATGCTCAGTGACTGGAACATTGCAGTGATTTGCATGTGTGAATCAGCCATTGCCAGAGATAAAATGTTTATTGCTTCATCTCAATGTGTCTTTTTAATTAAGAATGGTTAATGATTACAACACAACGAACAAGAAGCAACATGCATTGAAGACAATATTCTCAACTCCCATATTTATAAAAAGCTGAAAATTCTTTCTACATCTGTCACTGCATTTCCAAATCCATATATCTGTTCAAAATCTCACCATAAAAGGATCCCACTTCCTCTCAAGTGTCTATCTGAATTCTGGATTTCCTTCAATCTTAGTCCCTGT
Source organism: Gekko gecko (assembly GCA_029375565.1). Lineage (NCBI taxonomy): Eukaryota > Metazoa > Chordata > Lepidosauria > Squamata > Gekkonidae > Gekko > Gekko gecko. Next base: position 205,703,381 of record JAPDNY010000005.1, on the reverse strand, counting down.
CCTCCCCCATTACTGTCAAATCCTAGAAAATCAATAATCAGTATCTGGAATTGTTTGCAGCTTCCAAAGCGTAACAATACATTTTTCCCTCTGAGGTAGAGGCCATCTTGTGGATGATTCCCATCCATCACTTAGGGAGGCAGGACTAATTCAATAACTTCCTGTTTCCTGTGGAGGGAGTCACCCTAGGTCCAGTTCTTTTCCTGCCTCAGTAGGGAGAGCAGCTAGGTCTAGGCTTTGCCTAATCCTTTTTCTGATACCTGACTCCATTCCTCTTTTTCTCACTACTTTGCCCATTTCTTACTATTCTATATTATTCCTAAAAAAAGAAAGGTTACCTCGCTCTCTCACCTCCTCCTACTTTTACCCCCTGCCCCATAGCGGGACTGGGTCCATCTTCATGGAGCAGTTTCTTTTCCTGTTCAATTAGTCTTCTCTATCTATATGGCAGCCAGGGAAGACAGCGATGGGTTCCTCTCCACCCCAAAGAGAGACGCTGCCAGGTGCAACGAAGGAAAAAAAGACCGCATGGTGAGAAAGAGAGCTGCGGCGGCAAGCGAGGAGAGGGCGGTGTGGCAAAACGCACCAAAACCCGTGCACAGAAGGCTTTTGCAGCACACTGGCCAGTATGCTGAAGCAGACGGGAATGGCGAGCAGTGCCTACTCCCACAAATAGAACGCCCTGAGACATATGGGCATAGTCAGAGCCTCCACGCAGGACAAAATCAGTCCTATGGGGCACACGGAGCCGAGGATAATGCTGAGTCTCAGACTGGTAATGCTAGCGATCCCGGGTCCCCTCTCCTCTCCCCAAGCATTATGGCTTTTTTCAGGAAAGCCATGAGGGAGAAAATCCCTCATTTTTGTGGCTGGGGGGGCTGGGGTTCCTGCTCTAGATCTTCATCCTCCTCTCCCTCTTCTAGGAGGCACAAGGGCAAATGTTCCTGGCCCACTAAGGCTGCCCAAAAAAGGTTCTCCAGGGAAAGGTCCCTGCATGACTTAATGGTACATGAGAAGGATTCTGTATCACGTTTCCAGTGAAAGAGAGGAGGGGGAATTCTCTTCTAATGAAGAGGAGGCTGGGAGACCAACTGCTCCAGAACAGTCCTTTTGATTTTTTAAGGGGGAGGATTTGCAGTACTTACTTTCAAAAACCCTCTGAGCGCTCCACATCCAGGGCTCCCACCCCACAGGAAGCAAGGACGCTGATACACAGGAACAAAGAGAGGGAGCTGAGATCACTGATGAGTTCCTTCCACCTGTTGACTACTCAGAAACGGCCTTTCCTTTCCCTGATTTCTATATGAGAAAAATGAAGGCAGAATGGGTGAAACCGTTGACTAACAAACCTTTTCCAGGGTTTATTAAAAAGCTGTATCCTATGTCATCATCTGCCTCAAGTTTATTGCAGGTACCAGCGGTTGATGCACCAGTAGCAGCACTGCAATCTTCTGGATTGGTCTCTGAAGATGGCCACGGCACTTTAAGGAAAAATCTTGATAAGCGCACGGAGTTCACCTTGAGGAAGGCTCATGAAGCCAATGCCATGGCAATCAAGGCATCTGCTGCAGCATCCACCGTATCCAGAGCAACAATTGTATGGATGAGAAAGCTAATCCAGATGTTACCAGACAACAATCACAGACTGCTGAAGGGAGCTAATCGGATCCTGAAGGTTATTTCCTACACTGCAGACGCTACCCTGGATACCATGGTTTTTGCCGCCAAAGCTATGGCATCTGCCGCTGCAGTCCGTCGCATCATTTGGCTCAGGGCATGGCCTGCAGACTATCGATCTAAGGCCACTGTCACAGCATCCTCTTTTCAAGGTGACAAGTTTTTTGGAGAACCACTGGAAAGGATCTTAGTAGAGACTTGAAACAAAAAGAAGGCTCTTCCCAAGATAGTATGCCTTGGAGACAAGGGCACAGCAACCCCATCCTCCTTTCGCACGCATCATTCGCTACCCAAGTTCCAGCATGACAACAGAAGATCACCATGGAGTGGCAACAGGCAGCCCTTTCGCTGAGGAGGATTCACCAACAGATTCTCTTTTTTTTTTTGTAGTAAAACTCTCCTAAAGAGGAGAGAATTTTATTCTTTTTATATAAGAAAAGGGTAGGGTAGACAGATGGAGAAAGAAAAAGATGGAGTGAAGTTTTTTTCTGTTAAATTAGTTAGTAATCAATACCATTTTAGGCATCCATCATGGTTAGAAAATCTTCTTTTAAACTTTGCAAAGTCCAAAATCACTCTGTTAATACAGTTAGTAAAGTCCATCAGGATTAGTAATTAAACAGCTCCTTCCAGATGCAACACGAACAATCCTCAAAGTGTCTTCTTTTTAAATCTCTTCCAGTTATGGATTGAGTCCTTTTTAACATGGATGCCTTCCGTTCCATCGCCTCCTTCCCCTGGGCTGCTGTCTTCTTCACCGCTTGTCTCAATTTTGAGTGCTGCGTCTTCCTCCCAGCTGGCGTGTCTCTTCAGAAGTTTTTGCGTTTTGAGGATGTATTCTATCTTCTTTCTTTTCTCTTTTTCCTTGTACTTCTGACCTTCCAATTTCCAGGGCGCCATAGCCACTTCACATGAAATTGGATCTCTGATACATTGCCTGCTATGCTCAGCCTCCCCTTCTACTGGCAGAGTATTTCCTTTTATAAAAGCGGAATAGGCTTTGGGAGCCATGTCCACCTCTTCTTTTAATTATTTCGCTTCACTGCCAGTTAGGGGTGCCAAAACACTCGTCAAGGTAAATCCGAGATCGCCAACAGATTCTCAAGACCCACTACCAACCGACAAGACAAAGGGGACAGAGACTCCAAGGCCCTAGGGCATGACTGTCTATCCTCACCAGTGGGGGGACGCCTGACACTCTTCAGCCAGGCATGGTCCGCCTCTCATCCAGATGCGTGGACCATAGACATTGTCAAAGAGGTTTTCAGGATAGAGTTTTGTGCATTCTTCCCTCAGCGATTAATCATCTCTGGCTCACAAAAACACGATAAAGAGAGATAGAACCAGGTCTGCAATAGCTCATTTGCTGAACATTCAAGCGATAGAACATGTTCCTGTAGATGAACAAGGGACAGGCGTTTACTTCATCTTTTTCACCGTCCCCAAAAAGAACGGGAACTGGAGAGCAATCCTGGACTTGAAATTTGCCCAAACACTTCCACATGGAGACCCTCCAGTCCATCGTGGAATCCTTGCAACCCAGAGAATTCCTCACCTCCATAGATCTGACGAAAGCGTATATGCACATCCCACTCTTTGCACACTACCGGAGATTTCTACGGTTTTGCATAGAGGAGGCCCACTTCTAGTTCTGAGCGCTTCCCTTCAGCCTTTCCTCGCCCCCCACGAAAGCAAGGAAAATCAAAGCCTTGGCTAATCAAATTATACTAGCAAGAAAGTCATCCTTATCCATTCTGACCAAGATGATGGGTCTCATAGTAGCGGCCTTTGATACAATGGGGAAGGTTTCACTCCAGACAAGTCCAGTTGTTCCTGAGACTGTACCAGTATTCCATCACATTAGGGAAGGACTTGCCTTGAAGGTTCTGCTGCAGGTCAAGATAAGTCTACACTGGTGGACCAAGCTGACCAACCTGTCTCAAGGCAAGTCGTTTTGGGTCCAGGACAGGATCCAAATATTCACCAATGCCAGCTTATCGGGGTGGGGAGCCACCCTTCAACATCAACCAGCACAGGGTAGGTGGTCCATAGGTGAACAGAGTCTACCAATCAATCTGCTAGAGCTCTGGGCCATCAGACTGGCCCTGCAACACTTCGCCCCCCAGATCAGAGGTGGCCACATTCTCATCCGGGCAGACAATACATCTGCCAAGGCCTACCTCAACAAACAAGGAGGTACCCGATCCTCAGCCCTACATAGGGAAGCAATTCAACTGTTGACATGGGCAGAATCCAACCTAGCCTCGATCAGGGCAGAACATGTGAAGGGAGTAGTAAACGTCCAAGCCGATTGGCTGAGCCGTCTAACGGTGCAGGAGAGCGAATGGTCCCTGCACAAGGAAGTATTTCGACTCATAGCAGCAACCCTGGGAGAACCTCTGGTGGATCTTTTTGCATCTCCAGCCAACAACCAACTGGACAGATTTTTCACAAGGTATTTCCACCCTCAAGTGGAGGGCACAGATGCTCTGACGTCTCCATGGCTATGCCTTTCCTCCACTACCAGTCCTTCCAAAGTTCCTACGGAGGTTTGAGTCCTTCAGGCAACCATAATAGTATTAGCACCATTCTGGCCATGCCATCCTTGGTTCACATTTCTGCAGGAGATGGCGGTGTCACTTACTCTGACTCTCCCGGTGTAGCCAGACATGCTAATTCAAGGCCCACTTTGGCACCACAGACCAGAGTGGTTCTGCTTGACCACATGGAAGTTGAAAGCAGCAAATTTCTAAAACTTGGATACAAACAGCCTGTAATTGAGACTATCATGGCATCCAGACGGACATCTGTCTCTAAGATTTATAACTCTACATGGAAAGCCTTTGTGTGATGGGTCAGAAGGAAGGAAGTTGACCCCCTACATCCTAAGATCGGGTCCATACTAGAATTCCTACAGGATGCTATAGTCTCTTAAGAGACAGATCGTGGCCCTACTTTACAATGGTCTTCCTGTTTCTAAACACTCTCACATTCACTGTTTCCTAAAAGGGGCATTGTTTAAGCGTCCTTCAACAAAACATAGGTTCCCAACTTGGAGACTTAATATGGTCCTTACAGCTCTCACTAAAGGGCTTTTGAACCTATAAAGGAAATTCCTCTAAAATTCCTGAGAATGAAGGCTCTATTTTTGGTAGCCATAACTTCTGCAAGAAGGATCTCTGAGTCGGATGTGCTGTCCATTCAATCTGTGTTTTTCATAAGATGGTACTTAGAATAGACCCCACCTTTTGTCCCAAGGTTAATTCCGTATTTTATAGATCTCAAGAGATTTGCTTGCCGTCTTTCTCTCCGAATCCTACTCACCCAAAGGAGAAATTGTAGCACACCTTGGATGTGAGAAGGGTCCTTAAATGCTATATCCTCAGAACAGCATTATTCAGACAAACAGAGGCCATGTTCGTTAATATCTCTCCCCCACCCCCCATACTGGGAGGAAGATGTCTAGTTCAGCCATAAGTACCACCATTAGATCTTGCACAGCAGAAGCATATAAGAGCTTGAACCAGCATGCACCAGAAGACATCACAGCACACTCTCTGCGTAGTGCAGCAACCAATGCAGCTCTAGCTAATAGAGCATCAGTAGAAGAAGTATGCAAGGCTGCCACGTGATCCTTTCTATCCATGTCCATCAGACACTACAAAATCAATGTGTACGACTCTGCAGATGCAGCGATTGGCAGGAGATGACCCCCCTCTTGATGATGACCCCCTCCTGAAATTTAGGGACACAGCTCTGGGAGGTCCCACAAAATGGCCTTCACCTCAGAGGGAGAACGACCATTGGATACTCACCATGAAGGGTCCTTCTCCTCTGAGGCCTGGAGGATATCTTGGCCCTCCTGGGTTGTCACTCTCTATCATTACTTTGTCTTTTCTTCATCTTGCAAAGAGAGTGAGAGAGAAGTAAGTGAGAAAAAGAGGTTCCTTGGTTAACTGTTCCTTCCTGTTCATGATACAGTGGTTTACCTTTCTTCTTGTTCTAGCATGTTGTTTGAATTCCCTGTTTTTTCTTTAGAATATCCGTTTTTTAGTGTATTGCTTTCAGAGCACCAGAAGTGAGCCTAGGGTGACTCCCACCATAGGAAACAGGAAGTTATTGAATTAGCCCTGCCTCCCTAAGTGATGGATGGGAATCACCCACAAGATGTTCTCCAAGCCTCAGAGGAGATGGACCTTTCATAGTGAGTATCCAATGGTCGATCTCATCTGCAACTAAAAATGGCTACATCCTGGATTTTCTTTGTGATTGGCATCATACCTTCAGATGTAAGTCATCGAGTGAAGAAAACCCATGTACATATAAACTAGCCTTGAGAAGCAGCAATGGCAATTTAATGAAGACCTCTGGATTGGGGCAGGGGGGAGAGAGATACCTTTCTTTCTCTAATACAACGCTAGCTAGATTTTACTTTCCTTTTTTAAGGAAGCAATCTTCAAGAGGTCTCACTAATTTGGGTCCAGCCTCTGGTCTTTTGTGCCATCAGACATGGCAGATACAGCATCACTAAGAAGACAGAGATCCATTTCTCAGGATTATAATTTGTAGACCAAAAAAAGGGCTTTTGACAGTTTGGTGGAGACTAAAATTTCAGTAGCCTTCTGGTTCTATTTAAAAAGAACTTTTAGCCTGATTTTTTATTTCAGATTTCTATCCTGCCTTTTCTTCCAAAAGCTAAACAAACTCCCCCATCCATAACAACCTTGCACAGTAGTTTAAAGACAGTGAGTGGCTCAGAGCTGCAAGTTACCACACTGGCTTCTGAGTATGTGCCACTTAATTTTTCTATATGAGTTCTGTGATATTTTAGGCAGCGATCAGGTGATAAGCATGAACTTTTCACCCATGTGGAGTGCAGTTGAACTCTCTGGTTTTGGAAGCTTTTAATGAAATGTCTAAGTTGCTGTGATGTCAGTGCAGGTACCTGCCTATACTGGAAGTCCTCTGCCCCAACTGGGATTGTAAACAAAATCCAGTTTGTAGAAAGGAAAAAACTGATTTGGCCAATCGCTAGGATGTTACAACGAATGTGGAGTTAGAAGGTTTTCCAAATCATGATTCTTTACAGTGCATTCTACTCACAGCACTAGCAACCAACCATGTTTGCATCTGTCCCAGGGTGTTTTAAATGTAGTTCTGCTGACCATGTGGCCAGCTCAATTTTTAAATGCTCAAAAAGTCCTGCCAAGAAAACCACAATGTTGTTCACAAATAAATTTTTGGTCTGCCTTAAGTTTGAACTGCCTGTTGAAGTCAGTCCCTAGTCTGCACATAAAACTACTTTTTCCTTTTTTTAATACCTGGAAGGTTAGAAATGCGAGCTCAGATGTAAACAAATTGCTTCCTGACATTCAGGTTCAGTAGAGTCCTGCAAAGCCACTTTCTTCAGACTCAGGGAAGCACTTATTTTGTTGTAGTCTTTGAACTGGTTTGTTAGTAGTTCCCTCTCAGAATTGCTTCCCTTTGTGTATAAACATGATGCCATGAGAGCCAGAAGAGTGTGTATTGGGCTTCAGCAGGTGAAGGTGCTTTCCAGAATGTTGGGTCCATCTAGTTCAGCATTGCCTACTCTGACCCGCAGTAGCTCTCCCAAGGTCTCAGGCAGAGAAGGTCTTTCCCCAGTGCCTGCTAACTGATTTTTTAAAACAGGAGATGCCAGGAATGCAACCTGGGACTTTCTACATGCAAAATGCATGCTGTTCTACTGACCTATGACCCCTTCAGGACTTGGATCTGAAAGAGAGAGGTTTAGATAAAACATTTTATGCTTGAATATGAATACCATGAGAAGTAAACCCTTGGTGAAGGACCTGTTTGTGTACTCTCTAATCACTAGCCAACTTCAGAAAATTGACTGAAGCCTGACTTAAATGTGTAATTGGTGGGCAAAAACTTAGACCTGTGTGACACACAGAACCAGCACCTCATTTATCATTCTGGCCTCCCCTGTCCATGGTCCCCCTCCCAGTGCCCTTGCTGTTTTGTATATTATTTGGGCACTGGAGTTTCTTGGGGGTGCCTGCTATTCCTTGCCTGACATGAGGTACAGATTTTTTTTATCATCTGTTGCTGCCATTTATTGTTTTATTGTCTGATGGTTTTATGTTGTAAGCCACCCTGAGCCCACTCATGGGGTGGCGTGGGGTATAAATTAAATAAATAATAATAAAATAATAATTTAAGCAGGGCTGCTGTATTTTTCTCCATATTGGGGGGACACCATTATCCTTCTCTCCATTTTATTCTCACAAGAACCCTGTGTGGTTGGTTAAACTGAAAGTTATGGGCCTAAGGTCACCCAGCGAGCTTCCATGACAAAGTGGAGATTCAAACCTGAGTATCCCAGATCCTAGTCTATCACTACAGCATGCTGGGTTTGTGTGCAGTGCCTGCTACATGTGGCATGTTAGCATGCTGGCTCAAAATCCCCAGTATGCTCATTGGGCAAATCTTGGCCTGTTTGATCTCTATATCTATAATGAAGGGATTGAGGGATGAATGTTACAAGTGATAACTTAAATAAATAGTGGAGTCAACAGAGCATAGTGCCTTTTTAATACAGCAATGCTTTGGTTAGCTTGCAGAGTACACCACCTACTTTGTGCATGTTGGACAACAGCCATGGTTTAGAATTCCACCAAAATGGCTGACCTAGACCATAGCTGTTGCAGTACTCTGTGTTGGAGTAGCCTGTTGGTATGGTGTGTGACTTGTGAAGTTTTGTGTGTGTTTAAAAAAGAATGATAGTAAGGAATTGAATACAGTTCTTAGCAAAATGCAGGTTTTTATCTGGGTGCTAAACTTCTAATCTTTGACGATCCTGCTTCAAAAAGACAGCCCAAATAAAATATGTGTAAATTTTCCCAGATGTACAAGCAAATGTCCCCACATCTGTAATGTCTCTGAGTTCCTCTTGAGTGGATTAATGCCAGCGGTATTGAATGTAGCTTTAATCCAGCTGAATTATAGGATAAACACACCAATGTATTCTGAAGGTTCTGCTGAACAGTTTTCGTGTCAATCAGTTGTTGTGATTGCTTGACTAATTCAACAGGACCGCCCTAACCTGGAAAAACCTAAGTACATTCTTCTAGATTTTGAGGCAGTTTAATATATTCACTAGGCAAAATCCAGTTGAAAATATTCCAAGAATTTTCGTAGTAGATAGGATACCCACTTTATATCACTATGGAGTTGGAGTTATAATGTTGGACTAGATCTGTTGAGACCTTGGTTCAAATCTCTGCTTTCTGCTGTGACATTTATTGGGTAATCTTGGGGCAGTCACTGCTCACCTAATCTAGAAGAAGAAGAAGAAGAGTTTGGATTTATACCCCGCCCTTCACTGCCCAAAGGCGTCTCAGAGCGGCTTACAAACTCCTTTCCCTTCCCCTCCCCACAACAGACACCCTGTGAGGTAGGTGGGGCTGAGAGAACTCTAACACAAACTGTCCTTGAGAGAACAGCTGCGCCAGAGCTTGTGACTGACCCAAGGTCACATCAGCAGGTGCAAGTGGAGGAGTGGGGAATCAAACCCGGTTCTCCCAGATAAGAGTCCGCACACGTAACCACTACACCAAACTGGCTCTCTACCTTGCAGGGTTGTTGTGAGGGTACAGTGGAGTCGAAAGCCATGTATTCTGCTCTGAGTTCCTCAGAGAGGGCAGGGTGAAAATGGAGGGAAGGGTATGTGACTTTTTCCCCTACATGGAGAGAGAACAATACCATCATCATGTATGAAGAATGGGATGTTCTGCTTTGCTTTGAAAGTTGCTGCCATGGCTCATACACAAAAACCTTTTGCACACAGACTAGCCCTAATGGAAAGGGACAAGGATTCAGCTTTTGCAGAACACAATATTGTCTCAGATTTGGGGGACAGGCACACAAAGAAATGGTAAGATATGAGAGTTCCTGTGTCCACAACAAATGTTAAAATCCCAAAGAGTACTGCTGGTGAAGTTAAAAATCTTAGGATGAGTTTGCTGTCTGAACACTTCTTTGGATACATACAAGGAAATGCAAATCCAGACTGCCTTATAGGTAAAGGAAAGAGAAGATGCTTCTGCCCTCCCCCAAATCATTGCTTGTATATCCTTAAGACCTCTAAGAACCATGCCATGGAGGCTGCTTGTGAATTGACAGGAATAGTTTGGGTATATGGACATGTTGCCATTGCTGTGTCTGCACACTGGGAGGAGCTGTAGTTTTGTGGTAGAGTGCATGTTTTGCTTTCAGAAGACCCCTTGGTATTGCCAGTTTTTTTAAAAAAGGGATCTCTGGTAGAAGAGCAGGGAAAGATCTCTGCCTGAGACCTTGTATACTGCCTATAAATCAGAGTAGAGAATACAGGAGAGCCTCATAAAATCCTGGGAAAGAAAAGAGAAATAACTGTAGAATAGCAGGTGCTGTGTCTTACTATGTCTAGCCAATCCTGATATGAGGATTGTGGCTGTTGGCAACCCTGTGAAGCAGTTAGAAAGCCAGCAGGGGAGTGGGGGCTATCCAGTGTTTTACAGGGAGTGCCACAGGTGTGATATCTGCCCATGGGTCTGAAATTATGGGTTTGTATTCAATGCATGGAGCTCTTGGCTTAAATTTGTTTCCTTGAGGCTAGGGTTACCACCTGGAGAAGCTGAGGGAGACAGGTTTGTGGATGAGACCTTTTGTCATCATGGTACCTCAGCAGTCCCACATGGGTTACTGCACATGTGCAGGCCTGCCTTGGAGAGATTTTGAAGCTCAACAACTCTAGAGGCCGTTCCTTTCCTCTTCTGCACACTGCTTTCCCACCCTTTCCACTGTAAAAGTGGTGGCGCACCCTCCCCACAGTTCTCTCTCTGCTGCCATGGAGAGTTCTTTGCTTTGAAGCTCCATGTAGAAAAATCGGTGGCCTTTGGGCCTTTTTTCTTTGAAAGTCAAAGTAGTTAAAAGAAGATTTTAGATAGAATGGCTTCAGAAACATGGCTCCAAAAGCTCTTCCTAAGAAATGCATATCTTGTGGGGCTAAAATCCCTCATATGGACATTCTCCAGTGGCTCTTCGTGGGACATTCCTTACGTCCGGGATAAGCTCCTCCCTCTTGTTCAGATCTTTGATCCGATCTTTGATCCAGGCAGGGAGGGGCTTATTCCCTTGCAGGCAAGCCAGCTCTTTAGCCGGCCCTGCTGAAGCAGGACGTGTTCTGACGGCGCTGAACAGCGCCTCCTACAAAGAAGAAACGAAAGTGAAGAATGACTGGGGGATTAGCAGACCGGCACCAGGATCTTCCGAGGCACCGACGCTCTCCTTCAGTCCCACGCTTTCTCCCGCCAGCCTGACCCGTCCCGGGGACGGAGGGCCTGCTCCCGACTCAGGGAGCGCGGCAGAAACGAGGCGCGCCAACAGAGCGCGGCAGGAAACGTACGCTCCCTCTCCCTCTGATTTTTTTTTCCCTGTTCCACGTCTGAAACGCGGTAAGGATGACACCTCCACCAATCTCTACCCTCTTCAGTATTACTGAAGGAGGATGAGATGTGACTCAGGCTCCTAGAGACTTATTTTAAAACGACTTGGCAAAGGTCTCTCCTGAGCCTCCTAGGTCTGATAAAATGGGGGGGGGAGAAAAATCGCGCTGGGTTCCCTTTGCATTGCATGGAACGGGGAAAGGTCTCCTGGCCCTGCATTGCCCATAGGCAGGTAAATTAAGAGGGGAAACCCTGGCGGCCACCATTTTGGATATCCGTGGAGCCCGCTCCAAGCACATAGGCGAGCAACTAATCTTGGATGGTTGGCTCAGAATCTGATTCAGATTCATTCCCCCCCACACACACACACAGGTAACAAGTCATGGAGAAGAAGGCACCTCAAAACTGGGATGGTCCCTACGAGGACACTTCACAGTCAGGGCCATCCACCTCTCAGAACTCCCAGGACCATAGAGATACCTCGGGCTCAGAACCCAGGGAATCTATTTCTGCTGAAATGCTAAGTTGGTTCAGAGGAGAAATGAGGAGGGAATTTAAAGAGACCCTCCAAGGCAGTGCAACACAGGAGACTGCAACAGAAAGGGGAAGACCCCTTAAGAGACCTATAGCCCGGTCCTTCAGCAAATCTAGGTCTCCTGTAAGGGCAAAACAAATAAAACATAAGGCTTCTCGAGATCAAAGCCCCCTCCTGGAAATGGAAGAGTCAGAACCAGACTCTTCTTTCTCCTCTTCAGGTAAAGAGGAAGGGGAACTCTCAGCTGAGGAGGAAGAGGTAGCTTTGCCCATAGTGCAATCTAGGCTTTTCCCTCAAGAATTATACTCTCGCCTTGTACCAAAAGTATTGAGGACCCTAGATCTTTCATCTAGGCCAAAGGAGGAGGACACTCATGACCCTGAATTTCAACAAGATGCAGGAAAACTAATGCCTAAGGTCTCAGTCACTCAAACAGGCCTACCTCTACCAGCCTCCTTCTATAATATTATGAAGGCAGAGTGGGAGCAACCAGCTAAACCCAAGGCCAATCACCAAAATTTTTCCAAATTATATTCTCTAACGTCAGAAGCCAACAGGAAACTTAAACTTCCAGTGGTAGATGATCCAGTGACTAGCCTGTATTCTAACTCAGTGCTCCCGATGGACGCTGACAGAATGCCAAAAGATCACACGGATAGGAGGATAGAACAGGCTCTAAGAAAAAATTTCGAAGCCTCATCCTTGGCCATTACGGCAGGGTCTCTCTTTGCCAGGGCAGCCTACGACTGGGCAGACAAACTGGCCTCAGCAGATAGTGAAATGCCAAAGGAATTCAAAGATGAATTTAAAAAGATAGCACTAGCAATAGCCTTTACGGCAGATGCCACCCTAGATGCCCTCCAATTGTCTGCGAGAGCAATTGCAAGTAGTGTAACAGCAAGGCGGAACAATTGGCTACGCCACTGGGACATGGATTCGTCCTCACAGGCAAAAGTGGCAGCAGTCCCCTTCAAGGGGTCTAATCTGTTTGGAGATGGGCTGGACAGATATCTGGTTGAGGACAAGGACAAAAAGAAAGTCCTCTCCTCAAAGAAAAGAGACCCTAAACCCAGAAAACGCTTTCAGCCTTTTCGAGATCAAAAAAGAGGGCAAAAACCCTCATACACAAGATCTTTCAAGGGAAAATGGCAAACTAGACAACAGGGGGGGAAACCATTCCCATCCACCAAAAGCAGCCCATCCTCAGCTAAGGGTCCTAAACCGGGATCCTCAGCATGACTATATGGCCCGCCCGGGAAAACTGGAGATAGGGGGAAGACTACAAGCCTTCTCGGGAAAGTGGCACCTAACCATTTCAGACCAATGGGCATTAGAGACAGTATCCCTGGGATACAAGCTGGAGTTTCAATCCTTTCCCCAACCAAGGTTTATAAGAATACCCAAATACCGGAATCAGGACAAACACATCCAAATCAAGGAGGCTATACTCCACCTTTTGGACATAGGAGCCATAGAGGAAGTTCCCTTGTTCCAACAGGGACAAGGTGTGTACTCCATATTCTTCATGGTTCCAAAGAAAAATGGTTCCACGAGAGCCATCTTAGATCTAAAATGGCTCAACAGACACATCAGGGACAAAAAATTCAGGATGGAAACCTTGAAATTGATCCTCATTTCAATACAACAAGGGGACTTTCTAGCATCTCTGGATCTTTCGGAAGCTTATCTCCACATTCCCATTCACAGCAGGTATCGGAAGTTTCTCCGGTTCAGCTATGCAGAACATCATTTCCAATACAAAGCACTCCCCTTTGGCTTCAAATCCTCACCCAGGGTATTCACAAAGGTCTTGGTGACCCTAGTGGCTCACCTACGGCTAAAAGGGGTGAGGTTATTTCCTTATCTGGACGATATTTTGATCAAGGCCCCCAATGCTCCGGAATGTTCACAGGCCCTGGACCTGACAATCCAGACATTGGAAGATCACGGTTTCATTGTGAATCTGGAGAAAAGTCACCTGTTACTGACACAGAGATTACTACATCTGGGAGTGGTAATAGATACGAAACAAGACCGAGTGTTCCTATCACAGGAAAGAGAGATAAAGATCAGGTCCCTACTGGATCAAGTCCTACAGACATCCAAATCCAAACTGATGACTCTAGTAAAACTATTAGGGATGTTGGTCTCATGCCAGGATGTAGTCTCCTGGGCTCGCTTCCATGTAAGGCCACTACAAATACTGTTACTTCCCCATCAAAAAGCGATAGCACTCAAAAAGTCCAGACTGATACCTTTATCGGAGGAGGTGAAAGATCAATTACGATGGTGGATAGCGCCAACACGGTTCCAAGCTGGGACCCACCTCCGAGAACCATCACGGTCTGTGATGACAACAGATGCCAGCTTGTTCGGCTGGGGGGCACATTCCGGGACCAGGATGGCCCAGGGAGAGTGGTCGGAGACGGAAACAACGGAAAGTATCAACCTGCTGGAGCTCAGGGCGATTCGACTGGGTCTCCTACAACTCAAGGATCTCTTATCAGGGAATCATGTTTTAGTCCAGATGGACAACACCACCGCCAAAGCCTACGTGAACCGCCAAGGCGGGACCAAGGTCCAGTCCCTTCATACGGAGGCATCACTACTAATATCATGGGCAGAGAAACACCTGTTGTCTCTAAAAGCCACCCACGTGGCAGGAAAAGACAACCAGTTAGCAGACTGGCTGAGTCGGAAACGCATAGACCAAGCGGAATGGATGCTAAACAGAACAGTCTTCCAACAAATTTGCAACAAGTTCGGAGGATGGATCTGGATCTATTTGCCACAGAGAAAAATTGCCAGGTTCCAGACTTTGTGTCCCGACACAGAAATCCGCTAGCAAAAGGGACGGATGCCCTGAATCTTACTTGGCCTCCAGGTCTACACTACGCTTTTCTGCCTCTCCCAATAATACACAAGGTCTTGCAAAAGATACGCTTCCACAAAGCGGAAGTAGTATTAATAGCACCATTCTGGCCTTGTCAAACATGGTTTCAGGAACTGATCTCTCTGTCAATAGCAAAACCATGGCATCTGCCAGTTCAGACGGACCTCCTAACGCAAGGTCCAACCAGACACCCGAAACCGGAGCTACTAAAATTAGCGGCTTGGAGGTTGAGTGGAAAATGCTAGAAGGAGCAGGGTTCCCTCACAAGGTAGTGAATACTATGTTGGCAGCTAGAAAGACCTCCACTAACAAAGCATATGACCATACATGGAAGGTTTTTCAGGCCTGGTGCTTACATATGGGACATGAACCAGTGAAGGCTTCCGTAGGCACAGTATTGGCTTTCCTACAGGCGGGCCTTGATAAGGGACTCAGCACTAGTACCCTCCGTAGACAAACGGCCGCTATTTCGGCCATCCAAGGGGCTAAACATGGCAGGTCTCTCCTTAGACACCCACACATTAAGAGATTTTTGAAGGGAGCATTGGCCATTAATCCCCCTCAAGTACATCGGTTCCCTACATGGAATCTTAACACGGTGCTGAGGGCTTTATGCAAACACCCATTTGAACCTATGGCCTCATGCCCCTTAAAAGAACTAACCTTTAAAACGCTGTTTTTAATAGGTATCACATCTGCAAGGAGGGTCTCGGAATTGCGAGCTTTGTCCATTAACAGGGAGCTATGCATCTTTCATAGGGACAAGGTGGCACTACGTGTGGATCCGGCCTTTGTACCAAAGGTCAACTCGGTGTTTCACAGGGGGGAGGAAGTGGTTCTTCCATCCTTTTGTCCCAATCCTCAACATGAGAAAGAACGGGAGTGGCATTGCCTAGATGTTAGAAGAGCTCTTAGCTTCTACATAGATAGGCCCAAAGATTGGAGAAAATCTGAGACCCTTTTTGTGTCCTTTAGGAAATCATCTCTGGGAACACCAGTTTCTCCATCCACTCTTAGCAGGTGGATCAAAGGATGCATCATACTGGCATATAAGGCTAAAGGGGTGGAGATTCTGGAGGGAATCGTGGCGCACTCTCTTTGAGGTGCAGCTACGTGTGCAGCATATAGGTCTTTCCCTTCCTTAGAAACCATTTGCAGGGCAGCTACCTGGAAATTGGTACATTCCTTTACTAAGCACTACAGAGTGGATACCTTAGCTTCGGCCGAGGCGGCCTTTGGTCGTAGGGTGCTCCAACCCACCCCTTTTTTCCGAGTAGCTCTTGTACGTCCCGGACGTAAGGAATGTCCCACGAAGAGCCACTGGAGAATGGAAGGTTTCTTTCACTTACCGTGAATCTTCCTTTCTCAGTGGTTCTGAAGTGGGACATTCCTGCCCACCCTTCTGCATTGGGGGTGCATCTTGGACTTACAGAGTGTGTGAAGGGGCGGAACTTGGGGTGACTCCTCATTGCTAACCACAGGATTCTGTTTACCTCTTAACTTGCTGGAATAGTTAGTCTCCCATGTTGGGGGAGGGGAGGGGACGTGTTGTTTGTCTGTTTTCTCCTAGTTCCTTTTTCGGCGGGGTATAATACAGGGGCTTGGTAATGACTGGCTTGCCTGCAAGGGAATAAGCCCCTCCCTGCCTGGATCAAAGATCGGAGCCGACCTTGAACAAGAGGGAGGAGCTTATCCCGGACGTAAGGAATGTCCCACTTCAGAACCACTGAGAAAGGAAGATTCACGGTAAGTGAAAGAAACCTTCCATTTTGTCTACTATACCTCGATGAATGGCACAATGCCTCAAGGTGCCCAGTATGTAGATAATTTACTCCCCAAGTGAAACATAATCGAGTGCCACACCTAAAAGCTGCTCTATGGGACTAAGCCTTGTCTGGCACTGCTTCCAACAATCATCTGAGCATGACGCTGCAACTGAGTCCAGAGAGACAGATCTGTTTCAGACTGTTCCAGCTACCATGGCCTTGTTATCAAACTATTATCTCAGCATCGCAGAGGAGAAGTACTTCAGATTCTCCTAAAAAGGCTCATAATAAGCACAAGTATGCTGAAAAAAACTTGTTGAAGTCATCCAAGCTGTCTTCCTCTTTTCATCATGAAGTCACGGTTCTGGCATGGCAACCACTCAAATGCATTGCCAAACCACCAGTTCTGAGAACCCCTTTGACATCAGGCCACTCACCAATGTCAGTTCCATCAGCATCATAGGGTGAATTTGTTAATCTCAGACCACCGTTTCCCTGTTACAAGCCCTGGTTGTTCCATCAGTTGGATCCAGCACAACAGTCTGATCCAACAACACATACCCCTGTCTCTCTTTTGAGGCCTCTTCCAGAAGACCCATATGCTCCTGTCCTAATCCAGCCAATGTCATGCAGGATCCTCCAACAGTGCCAGGAGGACACCCTGATTCTTCAGTGGATCCAAGTTTTATTATGACTATAGTCAATCAATGTATAATGAATAGGATTTTAATTTTGTCTCAGAACTGTCCCCAATGGACCCACTTCCAGAACCATCCAAGTAAGGACTTTAGGCTCTATAGTGAACAGTTCATTTGGATGGCAAAAACACTTGAAATCAATGTCTCTTAAGGCCCCAGGGCCACAGATCCAGTGTTCAAGGTTATGCATCCCAACTCGATGGATCCCGTCACCTTCCCGGTCATGGATGAATTTTTAGAAGTGATCACAAGTCCCTTCTAAACCAGCCTCTGTGCCACCATCAGCCCACAGAACTGAAAACCAGTATACGACCAAGCTAGAAGGCTGGCCTTTTCTATTCCAGTGTCCCACAGCCATCTCCCTAGTTGTTGATCCAAGGGAGAAACAAAGCACTCTGACCTTGTGGACAGAGGGGGCTGCAGGTTCAATGGGTAGGCTAAAATATCTGTCTCTTCCACCTTGACCTTCAAAATTGCCAATTACCAATGTATAATGCCCAGATAATAGGCAAATTAACTAAGCAAACCACGGGGGCAGGAGGGTCTGGCATGATGTGGTCCACGGGGTCGTGAAGAGTCAAGACTCGACTGTGCAACTGAACCACAACCATGGCCAGACATCAACTGGTTGTATGGCATGGTATCACCCCATATCTGGAACTCCTGTCAGAGGAAAAGCACAGACGTGCCAAACTCCTGGTTCTAGAGGCACCGAAGTACCAAATCTCCTTCACCAACCATGTGGCAGGTTGTGTGGCCCACAGTGATATCACTCCAGTGTAATTCCTGGTTTTGTTCCACAGCAGTACTGAGTAAAATTTTGAGTCAGAGCTCAAGACCTCTTTTTAATGGAACAGAATTGTTTGGTGACAAAACTGCTGAAGTCCTCACTAAGATGAAGACAGATAAATTTACTGCTGAAACCTTATGTCTCATACCTTCTGCTCCAAACCTAAAAAAGCCCAGGCCATACGTTAGGCCTTAACCTAATTCTTACAGAAGCAGAGGGCAACACCCTACCATAAACCAACCCCTTGTATAGCTCTCCTCAACAGCCACATACTCCTACTGCAGCTCACTCTAGGAGAATATTTCCCTCTCAAAAAGGAAAAGCCAGATCCCAATCCCCCAAACCATTCCACCTTCCCAAGGTTTTTGATAACCTGCACCCATTACAAAATCTTTCCTGCATTATATGGAAAGATGAGTCAATACTGTTGACAAACTCGAGCGGGTCCAGAGGAGGGCAACCAGGATGGTGAGAGGGTTGGAGTCCAAGTCTTATGAGGAAAGGCTGAGGGAGTTGGGTATGTTTAGCCTGGGAAAGAGAAGGTTTAGAGGGGACATGATTGCAATCTTCAAGTATTTGAAGGGCTGTCATGTAGAAGATGGAGTGGATCTATTCTCTCTTGCTCCGGATTGCAAGACTAGATCTAATGGGTGGAAATTACAAGGGAGTCGTTACCGGCTTAATATCAGGAGAAACTTCCTGACTGTAAGAGTGGTTGAGCAGTGGAACAGACTGCCTCGGGAGGTGGTGGATGCTCCTTCGCTGGACGTTTTCAAGAGGAGACTGGACAACCATCTTTTGGGTATGTTGTAGGTATGTAGGGGTTTCGGCTGTGTTCCTGCAGAGTGCAGGGGGTTGGACTAGATGGCCTGCAAGGTCCCTTCCAACTTTAATATTCTATGATTCTACTGTTGAGTTTTGATCCCAAACGTTATGCCATAGAGTTCCTTGAAACTTCAGGTCACTCCCTTACTACTCTGATCCCACCAAACCCTTCCCCTCACTTTCTAGCAGAAGAGGAATCTCTATTGAGAAAGGCAATTTCAAAAGTACATCTGAAAGAACAACGCACAGCTTTTAAAAACAGGTTGCTTACCTGTAACTGATGATCTTCGAGTGGTCATCTGTGCAGTACCACACATGGGTTGGGCGCCTGCGCACGACCTCAATCGGAGAAACTTCTAGAGCTTTACCTCAGAAGAGCTTTTGGCGGGCTCTCTTCCCGCCCTGGGGAGGAGACATGCACTGCGCATGCCCAGAGCGGGAGAGAGAGCCGCCTCCCACTCAGTTCCTTCGACCGCCACCGGCAAGGCCAAAGAATCCAAAGAAGGAAATCTGGAGATGCCAGCAGCGGGGAAGGCTGAGTGGGATTGTGACCACTCGAAGATCATCAGTTACAGGTAAGCAACCTGTTTATCTTCGTCGTGGTCTCTGTGCAGTCCCACACATGGGTGATTACAAGAGCTGAACCAGTTGGAGGAGGAAGCTGGCAGCTGCAAAGGACACAAAAATACTGGTTAAGACACAGCATCATCAGCAAAACAAATCACCCACGGGTCCTACCTGAGGGTGCAGCAGGATCAAGCGAAGAGAGATCGCAGCACCGTCTGACTGAAGGCAGCATCCCGTCGGGCTCGGACGTCAAGGGCGTAGTGGGTCACGAAGGTCGATGCTGAGGACCACGTAGCAGCTGCACAGACGTCTTCCAACAGGAAAGCGGCGGACGTTGATACCGCCCGTGTAGAATGGGCAGTGAGACAGGAACAGGTTGACGCGCCAGCTCATAGCAGAGGGCTATGGTGGAAGTCACCCATTTAGAGAGACGTTGAGAAGAGACTGGTTCCCCCAGCCGCGGGGGACCATAAGCTAGGAACAGCTGAGGAGATTTACATAGGGGTCTTTTGGGGGGGGGAACGCACCGGAGCACAGCTCTGGGAGCTCAGGAGCCAAGCCCCGCCCCCAGCCGGCGTCCCGGGGAGTCTTTCAGGCAGCTGAATGTCAATTTCAGTTCCATTATACCCTATGGGCCATTGAAGTCAATGGTGAAAACATAGGGTATATTCTGTGGGCTGAAGGGGAGGGGTTTGAGGGAGAGGCTCCAAACTCACAGGGTAGCTGATGGAGCCTCTCCCCAAGATACCCAACAAGTTTCAAGAACATTGGATCAGGGGGTCCAATTCTATGGGCCCCTAAACAGGTTGCCCCTATTCCCTCCATTGTTCTCTATGGTGGGAAAAAATTAACTTGGTAAGTATTTTGGGGAGAGGCTCCACCAGCTATCCTGTGAGTTTGGAGCCCCCCATCAAACCCCTCCCCTCCAGCCCCCAGAATATACCCTATGTTTTCACCATTGACTTCAATGGCCCATAGGATATAATGGGACCGAATTGCCATCCTTTCCTTCTCTCCTTTTCCTCTTTCCCACCTTCTTCTCTTCTCTTTTTTCCTCCTTTCCCTGTTTCCCTCCTTCTTCCCTCTCTTTCTTTCCCTCCCCTTTCCTTCTCTTTCTTTCCCTCTTTCCTTCCTTCTTTCCTTCTCTCTACTCTCTCTCTTTCCTCCTTCTGTGGCCCAAATCTCATGAGAAGGAGTTTAAACTTTAAACCCCTTCTCTCTTAGCTCCCCCACCCAGACCAGCTGGGGAAGGGAAGGGGAGGCTTTTGAAGATGCCTCCCCCTCTTTTGCTTCCCCTACTGACATCACTTCCAGTGCATGTCTCCTCCCCAGGGCGGGAAGAGAGCCCGCCAAAAGCTCTTCTGAGGTAAAGCTCTAGAAGTTTCTCCGAACGAGGTCGTGCACAGGCACCCAACCCATGTGTGGGACTGCACAGAGACCAGGACGAAGATCTTAAGGTACTTCTTGGTGGAAAAGAAAGGGATGGTGGAAGCAAGACTCGTACTCAACCAGAGGAACCTTAAACAAGTTTTTTCTAATAAAAAAGTTCCGAATGTTATCCATCTCTCATGTCCTTTCTCTTCTACAGTCAGGTTTGTAACCCTAGGTCTATTAGATGCCTACTTCCATGTAAGGATCAAGCAAGACTTTCAAAAGGCACTTCACTTTCAATATTGCAGTCTTTTTCTGCAATACACAGTCCTACCATTTGGACTAGCCATGGCACCCAGATTGTCCACCGAGGTTGTCCACCAAGGCTGGGGCCATAGGATACAATGGAAAGATCGTGCCACCCCCGCGGGGTGACTCTAGAGAGAAGGGGTTCAAACTTTAAACCCCTTCTCTCTGTGCTTCCCCTCTACCCCGCCTTGGCAGGCCTGCTGGAGAAGGGAAGGGGAGGCTTTTGAAGATGCCTCCCCCCTTTTTTGCTTTTCGTTCTGACACACTTCCGGTGATGTCAGGGTGTGTGGCATATGCTAATGAGTTGTATGCTAATGAGCTCCTGCACCTCTTTTTCTATGAAATGACCCCTGAACAAATTAACCCAGTGATGTGCCCCCTAGGTCAAATCTTCAATTACCTCCTTTACCTAGTCCAAGAAGCAATGTGTTGATCCTCTCAAGGTGCATTTTGCAACTATAGCCTGCTTCCACAAACATACTAGAGGAAAATCAGTTTTTGCCCACAGAGAATCCAAAGTGGTGTTGAAAGTCCTGTTAAACCAATTACCACCAATCCAACCTCCAGTCCCTCAATGGAATCTTTCACTGATGCTAGCCAAACTGATGTGCAAATTGCCCAGATGTATGGCTGCTTGCACATTCAGATTACTCTCTATGAAAACCATATTCCACCAGGCTTAAGGCTGAGGCAGTGACAGCCTCCATCTTAGATTGGCTGTTTCCCCGTTTTTGTCCTTTATTCCTCCAAGCGATCAGTAATAAGATTTTGCTCTCCCCCCTAGATAGGGTATGCCAGGCTGTCTTTTTAGGCACCATCTTGTAGTGTCAATATTATGGTAAAAGCTGCTTTAATTAACTTTTATATTTATTGTGTTACGGATATTGTTGTTACCTGCCCTGAGCCCTGTTGCACAGGGGAGGGAGGGCTGTAAATCAAATAAGTATTCGTGGTGGCCATAACATCAGCCAAGAGAGTCAGTGAACCCCAGGCCCTTCAACATGATTCTGTTTTTCAAAATTATTGACTCTAGAGGAGTATTATAGCAGTCCCTAGAGTTCTAGCCTAAGATAGTTTCAGAATTTCACTTAAATCAAGATGTCACTCTGCCAATATTTCTTTGGTGTAGTGCCAGTTTGGTGTAGTGGTTAAGTGCACGGACTCTTATCTGGGAGAACCGGGTTTGATTCCCCACTCCTCCACTTGTACCTGCTGATGTGACCTTGGGTCAGTCACAAGCTCTGGCACAGCTGTTCTCTCAAGGACAGTTTCTATCAGAAGTTCTCTCAGCCCTGCCTACCTCACAGGGTGCTTGTTGTGGGGAAAGGAGTTTGTAAGCCGCTCTGAGACACCTTTGGGCAGTGAAGGGCGGGATATAAATCTAAACTACTCCTCCTCCTCCTCCTCCTCCTCCTCCACCTCTTCTTCTTCTTCTTCTTCTTCTTCTTCTTCTTCTTCTTCTTCTTCTTCTTCTTCTTCTTCTTCTTCTGCAGCCACAGAATGAAATCGAATGTGCCTTCAGACTCTAGATGTTTGCAGGGCATTACTATTCTATCTGAACAGTTCCAAAAGTTTTAGAAAGGAGAACAACCAATTCATCTCCTTCTCAGTCCCTAGATCAGGCCACAAACTCTCCCCACAATCCATTTCCAGATGGATTATCTCCTGTATTCAATTATGCTACCTGTTTGCACAAGTTGACTTCATGTTATACCTCAATGCCTGTTCCACCAGGGTGCAGCTGCCCTGCAGCAATTCATTAAGGACTCCCTGTCAAGGAAGTATGCAAGGCACTGACCTGGTCCTCCTCGTGCACATTCACCAAGCACTACTCCATGGACATTGATGTCATGAAAGATGCAGCAGTTGGAAAGGCAGTACTCTAGTGAATATTCATCTAGGAGCTCACACCTGCCTTCCAACACTGGAGCACTTTCACACACCCTAAATAATGCACTTTCAATCGACTTTCAATACATTTTGCAACTGGATTTTACTATGTTGAAATTGCAAAATCCACTTGCAAACAGTCGCTGAAGTGGATTGAAACTCCATTATTTAGTATGTATGAAAGCATTGGTAAGTCAGCTGGCTACTCTCCCACATGGGACAGCACAAGTACCACAAGAATGAAACCGGGGACCACTGTTCATGAGTGGTCAGCTGTGCCATTACACATACCTTCTTCCCTCCTGCCCTGTTGTGAGTTCTGACAAATATAAATAATCCTAGCTATTTCCAATGGTGGCAGTGAGGAACTGAGTGAGGGGTTCTCCACACTGCCAGCACTTGGTATCAAAAAGGTGGCAGGGTAGCTTTTAAACTAAGTATACATGGTTCTCTTTTGCTGTGTTGTATATGAGGTTGACCGGTGGCTGGCCTAAGGTTTATGGCACATTTGAATGTGGGTCTCAGACCATAGTTCAATAGTGGAATCTTAAACAGAATTGTACCTTCCTAGGCCTTTTTACTTTAATGGGGTTAAACGGGAATAACACTGTTCAGGATTGCCCTGCAACATTCTAAGCACTCCACCAGTGTTTTTCCTTTATTTTGTCTATCAACTGATTATGCACAGCCTTATTTTTCATATTACTTGTTTGTTTCCCTCTGATAACTCGACAGCATAGTTTCCCAAATTATTTATTTTGTGCATTGTTTGGAAATGTTTATAACGTTTCTAATTTTTTTAAAAAAATGTTTTTAAAAAAGGGAACGCAGAGCGAGGGTAGCTTATCCTAGCGGCGGAAAGGGCAAGTTAATAATTAATTGAAGAGTGAAAAGAGGCGTTGTGCTCCCAAGGTAGACTCTACCTGTGTTGGGGCGGGCACAGGCAACGTCTGGCACAGCGGCGTTTTGCAGATGCCCCGCCCCCGATGTAAGGCAGGGCTCTTCCCACGTGGCTTTTTTCCTAGCCTTTTCGACGGCTGCGGCTACCTTAATATTAGTGCTACTCATACAGGTATATTACTAAACATAATACAATATTGTTTAATAATATTTAACGATTGAAATATTATTATTTACCCTAACCCTACTGGTTTCTCCACTCTGGTTTTCCAACGCAAAAACTATAAGAAGGCCTTTACCAGAGAGATTTCTCCAAGTCCTAAAACAATTGATAACCGGAAGGTCAGGTTGTGCAAGAGACTGCGCCTTCCCCACTCTATGATTCCTCTGATTCTCAAACAGGAAGGGCGGTCGCTCCGCGCGTATGAGAAAACTGACTCCGTTACCGGAAGTACTTGCTGAAAGCCGGAAGTGAGTGGGGAAAGTGGCAGGAATCGTGTGGAATGGAGTTGAAACGGCGTCCGTGTGCTGAATGTTCAGGTGGGGGTGGAGGAGAAACCGAAGCCCCGGCTCTGTGGGCCTCGGGGGTGGGGGAAGGAGAGGGAGCGACCACCGGACCTCATCCATAGTCTCATCCCATAAGCGTTAGGATCGTTCTCTGGGTTGCTCGAAAGAGAGGTCCCCCAAGAGTCGAATCCTCTGTGCTCCCTTGGATTTTAAGATATATTTATTACATTTTTATCCTACTTCTCATCAGGGTGATGTCCATCATTTCCCCTTCCCATCTTCAATTTTGTCTTCCCAACAATCTTTTGGGGTAGGTCCGGGTGAGATAGTGTGACTGATCCAACGGTCACACAGTGATAGCAGAGTGGAGGTTTGGAGGGAGGGGGGTGCCTGCCATTTCCTAATCCAACAGTAACTCCCACGTCTTGCTGATGCTCACAAGGGCTTGTTGGGTTTTAGAGGTATTTTTTTAAACTAAATTATTTTCCTTTTGCTCTTGGGCCCTGGCATGCATGAAGCTAGCCAGCTTTAAATATCTTTATGCACTCAATATACAATTTTACTTACATGTGCGTAGATGGTAGGTAGGTTGTATCTGCTTTATATTAAACCAGTCTATTGATATTGCCTGCACTAGTGATTATTGGAGGTCTCAGGTAGAGGAGGAATTTGAGTCAGGAGCCTTCTCTGTTGGTCTTATTTGGTCTTATTTATCTGGGCTCACAGCTCAGTGGTAGAGTATTCCTTTTCATAAGGTCTCTTATTCAGTCACCAGCATCTTAAAAGAGTTTCTGGTGTTAGGAAAATCCTTTTTCTGCTTGAGGTATTGAAGAACTCCTGCTAGCCACAGTAGACAGTACTGGACTGGATGATGCAGTATAAGGCATGATATGAGCAAGTTTAGCTTTTCAGTTAGAGCATCTGCTTTACAAGCAGGAGGTTCCATCCTCAGCATTGCCATTTAATAGCATTAGTAGGTGATATGAAAGACTTCACTCTGAGACCCTGGACAGCTACTACTGGTCAGATGGACCTTGGCAGACCAATGGCCCGACTCAGTGTAAGGTAGCTTTTAGCTAGTATTATCAAGATCTAAGGCAAGTGTATTTGCTCTTTTTGCTTGGAGAAATGAAGGACTGAACCTGGGGCTTTTTGTGCACAAAGCAGGTGCTACTCCTCAGCTGTCATCTCCAATGCTCCCTCTAAGCTGTGGAGTCTTGTGAGCAAAAATTCCACTTTGTGAGCTACTGGCAATAAAGTTGTGAGCAAGTGATTTGGCTACTGCATAAATTAGTTTGCTCTGGAGCCATCCTTCCTGAGCTAAGACAGAAATGTATGAGCTGGAGGCTAAAAATTGTGAGCTAACTCACACTAACTCAGCTTAGAGGGAACACTGATCCTCTCTCCCTGCTGACTTTGGCATGCTTTCAGCTTGGCACTTAGATATGTCCTGTTCTCAGGCTGGAAAGGCTCTTTGTATCCTAGCTGACTAAGGTGCAGACTGTTATCCAGTGCATTCTTGCAAAGGGTCAGGCTTATTGAATTTAGTGGGACATGACACACAAGTAAACACATAGGAATGCATACACAAGTAAGCAAGCATCCTACCTGAGAGTAATTGTCCTTTAAAAATATCTTGGCTAGATTTTGAATGTGTCATGACTCCATAACTGTTTCACTTTATGGTTACCTCATGTGTATGATTGCTGCTATGAAGGGAAGAGGTGCGTGTATGTGTCATGACACATGGTCCAATGCTAGGAAACACAAACTGATGTAACTGAGTGGTATGTGTTCACTACATATTCCCTGAATGTTTGTTGATATTCAGTGTACCCAACAGTAGCATAAATGCAGTAAATTAGTCCTCATAGATTGCTACCCTCTGCTTCTGCAAGCCTCAGTAGCTTCCTTGGCTTCAGGTCAAGTTTTATCTAGCCACATAAACCTTTCCTCTGGACTTCACCAAAATTATTCTCACTTTGTATGTTTTTGCCCAGTCTGCATTTTTCTGCTTTCTTCCCTGAGCATTTTGCATAGACAGCAGTTGCTTAATTGGATCAAATGGAACAGAGTGACAAAAGTTTGTAACCAATATCTTTTACTAGGATACTAGTCTGAAAAAAGGAGATTTTCCTTATTTTGTGTTTCTTATTAATCTTATCCACTCACTACTCATTTTTTAACTGCTTCTGTTTCATATTTATCAGTGCCAGCATTGTGCTTGATGACATATAAAAATATGCGATCTGTGCACAGTGGTTTTTCCAGTCTATTGTTATGTCCAAGATGTATGGAGGGATAATTAGAGATTGATAAATAGGTAGTGTGAGGATGAAAATAGATGTATTCTAAAGGTGATTACAGCAAGTTCTACACCCACATTGTGAACTCAGCATGACGGCTGGTGTTAGGGACATAAATGACAGCAAGATGAATGCTGAGAGCCAGTGTGTTGTAGTGGTTAAGAACATAGGACTCTAATCTGGAGAACTGGGTTCGATTCCCCACTACTCCACATGAAGCCAGCTGGTTGACCTTGGGTCAGTCAGTTCTCTCAGAGCTCTCTCAGCCCCACCTACCTCACAGGGTGTCTGTTGTGGGGAGGGGAAGGGAAGGTAAACCGCTCTGAGACTCTTTCAAGTTGAGAAAAGTAAAGGTAAAGGTTCCCTTGTTCGAAAGCCAGTCGAATCCGACTCTAGGGTTGTGGTGTTCATCTCCGTTTTGAAGCCGAAGAGCCAGCGCTGTCCGAAGACGTTTCCGTGGTCATGTGGCCGGCATGACTAAACACCAAGGTGCACGGAACATTGTTACCTTCCCACCGAAGTGGTACCTATTTATCTACTTGCAGTTTCTTGCTTTCGAACTGCTACGTTGGCAGGAGCTGGAACTAGAGACGGGAGCTCACTCCGTCATGCGGCACTCTCGGGTCTCGAACTGCTGAACTACTGAGCTTCCACAGCCTGCAGTTCAGCATCTTAACCACTTGAGCCACTGCAGCTCCTGCAAGTAGAGAAAAGGGGGGTATAAAAACCAGCTCTTCTTAATGAGTTTGCTTAACTCTTAGGCTAAGGTGTTATGTTAGGCCTCAGTTTTGCTCTGCTACAGCCCATTGGCAACACTATCGAAGCACCTTTGCCACCTTAAAATATGTAGCAAGTTAGAGGAATCTGGAGAGCTAATGCTTTAAAAGATGCTTTGCCGAAGAACTGTAGCTTTCAGTGGTAAGGTCAAGGGAATGGTGCAAGGAAGTCACCTAAGAAAGAGGGAGTTGCTTCACACCTGGGGATCAACATAGCAGGAAGTATAAATACATGAAGTAAAGAGTGATGGCAGGTGAGTGTAAGTGTGCTTCAGAAATAAGATAACATTAGAGGAATAAAGAAACGATAGCATAGGAATAGAAAGGTGAATATTCTAATAATGAGAGCTAGATGCTTGAAAATGTTACAAAATGCAACAAGAATCCAGCAATCTGAAATAATGATGTGTGTGGAGGGGGGAGTCTTGTTTCTTTTTGTTTATTCTGTTTGTTTTCATTTTGTGTTTGAAGATTTAATTGTTCTCCAGTTTTGAGATTTTAGCCTTCTGTGTATGAACAGAAGGGTGATACTACAGAGATAAAAAGTACATTCATTGTATGAATAAAGCCCCTAGTGCTGCCATCTTTTGCAGTACATCTGGTAAGTCACTCTGTTCAGTTCCCAGTCTGCAAGATGGGAATGAAAGGGATTTGCCTTGTACATAAATTGTAATGCATGCTGGAAACAAAAAACACAAGACAAACAGAAAAGAGCCACTTGGGGAGTATGGCTGAGATGTAGAATAAAAATAAATAAATAAATCTTGACAAAAAATGAACAGTACCTCAAGAACAATCTGCTAGGAAGCAAGTGTAATGTATTTTAAGTTATAATATTAGGACACTAGTAACTGGAGATTAGTCATGTGTAGACAAACTCCCTACTAAAAATGAATACTTTATTTTGGTGGGGACAATACACATGTACAACACTCAGGTTTTAAAAGTATGCCATGAACCTAATACATAGAATGTTTCCTTGGTTCTGAAGAAGGGGAAGCATTTCTTTAGTTCCTGTCCCGTCCCCCCGTCCCCCGCCTGGTCGCCAAAAACGATTTGCCTACAGGAAGAGAATAGGCCAAAATAGATGTCAGTCTTTCAATAGAGGTGTTGGATTCTTTAATCCATGATAGCTGCATAGGATGGGAAATTTGCTTAGGTAAATGCAGAAAAATAATGGCAAAGCGGGAAAAAAAAAAGCTGTTGTAAATTTTCCGGTTGTCTGGCAGTGGTCTTGGCATTGTAGGACCTGACATTTCGGCATCCTCAGAGGTATAACGCAGAAAGAGGATGCCACTCTGAGGATGCTATTCACAGCTACTGGCAAAATGTCAGATCCTACAATGCCAAGACCACGGCCAGACAACCCGGAAAATCTACAACAGCCAATGAACTCCAGCTGTGAAAGCCTTCAACAACAACAACAAAAAATCATTGCAAGAATATGGAGAATGAGTCTTGCTGTTTTTTAATGAACAGCTCTGAATGTGGCATGACAAAAGTGAGATTTGGGGCCCTGTTTTGTTTGTTTTATGATATAGCCCTCCTCAACAAACAAATCAGCATTTTTCACCTGACCAAAATGGACCAGAACTCATTGTTCTAAAAGCACAGCAATTGGGAGACATCAATCCAACCAGAAAGCCTTGACAGGGAAAAAGTCTCCTCCAAATTGCACAGAAATTAAATCTTGATATACGTTCCTAAAAAAAGAAATAAAGCCAAAGTAATTCATAACCTAAAATCAGGAGGATTTTATCCATCCAAACATACTATGTATGTATTTGAATGGAAAACACTTTTAAACAAATAACCCTCTCTCCAGACACTGTATCACAAAAGGGCTGCTTCAAGGTTCAGGAAATGAACATGGCTAGAAATAGAGGTAAAACAAGCTGAATTTCTCTTTATTTTTCCAAATCAAAGCAATGTAGTGGTACGAAGTGTCACAGGGTGGGAGTATTAATGGTTCAAATTGTACTAGCAGAGGTGTTTCTAAGAAGTTGGGGGTTTTTTACTCAGCAGTGTTCCTGTCTTATTCTCTGGAATACCATAAATATATGGAGAGATGTTTAAGTAATTGTTTTATAACTGAATTCAGTATGTTCATTGTTTTGGATTTTATCTGAGAATCCTATAACATGCCCATAATATGGTGACCACAGCAGTAGAAGCAGGGGAGGTATTAACACAGTGGGTCCCTGCTGCCCTCTGGTGGCAGCCTATCTGCAATGTAAAGCATGAAAACCATTTACTATTTTTATTTCAAATCATTTGGCATATAAACTCATGCAATTGTTAACAGCAGGTAGAAGAAATGGGGATAGAGAAAACAGGAATCTTTCATGTTTGAAACCAGCGAGCTGGCTAGAAATATGGATTGTTGCTAGGTTTTAGATTTGCTTTGGGGTTTTATGCTATTTTAGACTACCTCTTTTGACACGATGACTCCACAGGCATACTTAGGTCTACTTTTAGTGCAAAGGCAGGCCTGGTAGGTTTTTTTTTTTATAAACTGACACCACAGTAGGCTGCCATTTGTGGGAGGTTTTAACTTCCGTCTGAGAAAGAGTGTGCTTTGTTGTCAACAGAGATAGCTCTGGCCAGGGGTCTTTTCGTAGAAAAACAGCTGCAGGAGCTCATTAGCATATGGTATGCTAATGAGCTATTAGGCTATTAGCATATGCCATGCCCCCTGACATCACCAGAAGTGATGTCAGAAGAGGAAGCAAAAGGGGGGAGGCATCTTCAAAAGCCTCCCCTTCCCTTCCCCAGCTGACCTGGGTGGGGGAGTGAAGAGAGAAGGGGTTTAAAGTTTAAACTCCTTCTCCCTAGAGTTGGGTCATAGAAGGAGGAAAGAGGGAAAGAGAGAGAGCAGAGAGAAGGACAGAGGGAAGGAAAGAGAAGGAAAGAAAGAGAGGGAAGAAGGAGGGAAACAGGGAAAGGAGGAAAAAGACAAGAGAAGAAGGTGGGAAAGAAAGAGAGAGAGAAGAGAAGAAGGAGGGAAAGAGGAAAAGGAGAGAAGGAAAGGAGGGACTGAAAGAAATTTGGTGGCAATTCGGCCCCATTATATCCTATGGGCCATTGAAGTCAATGATGAAAACATAGTGTATATTCTGGGGGCTGGAGGGAAGGGAGTTTGAGGGAGAGGCTCCAAACTCACAGGGTAGCTGATGGAGCCTCTCCCCAAGATACCCACTATGTTTCAAGAACATTGGACCAGGGGTCCAATTCTATGGGCCCTCAAACAGGTTGCCCCTATTCCTTCCATTGTTCTCTATAGTGGGAAACAAAGTTAATTTTTTCCCACCATAGAGAACAATGGAGGGAATAGGGGCAACCTGTTTAGGGGCCCATAGAATTGGACCCCCTGGTCCAATGTTCTTGAAACTTGTTGGGTATCTTGGGGAGAGGCTCCATCAGCTATCCTGTGAGCTTGGAGCCTCTCCTCACACCCTCCCCTCCAGCCCCCAGAATATACCCTATGTTTTCACCATTGACTTTAATGGCCCATAGAATATAATGGAGCTGAAATTGACATTCGGCTGCCTGAAAGACTCCCCAGGACGCCGGCTGGGGGCGGGGCTTGGCTCCTGAGCTCCCGGAGCTGCGCTCTGGTGCGCTCCCCCCCCAAAAGACCCCTGGCTCTGGCTATTCTGGCTTCCTATACTGGGGCATTTGCATGCTGTCACATGCATATTTTCTGTCACACACACACTCTTTTTCCCTCTCCCAGGTTTTACCCTCTTCTCTGCCGGCTGCTGAATTAGAGTTTGCAAGTTGGGGGCCTCTGATGAATTGAGGGGAGGGCAATTTGAAAGTCCCAGTCACTGGATTCTTTAAACTCTCAGAGAATTGAGTAGTCTGATTTCTCCTTGTCTCGCCTTCCCTTCCACCTTTAAGTGACACTCAGAAGATCTCAACACTTTGTCCCTTCTAGAAGTGTTTTCCCCCTTATGTTTAATTTACAGTTATGTAGTGGTTAGAGGATCAGAATAGAATCTGGGAGACTCAAGTTCAGATCTCCTCTCTGCCATAGAAGCTTGCTGGGACACTGTGGGCCAGTCATGCTCAACCTAATCTACCTCACAGGTTTGTTGTGAAGATACAGTAGAGGAGAAGAGAATTATGTAAGTTGCTTTGGGTGGTGACTCATTCAGGAGAAAGGCAGGGTGTAAGTGAAGTAACTAAACAAACTCAGTACCCTGTTTTCTGCTTAGAAAGAAGATGAAAACGTAATACTGTTGTTTCCCATAGAAGTGAATGGCAGCTTGCTAAGTTTTCACCAGACCATTTTTTGTGTTTTTTTTTTAAAAATCCTTTACCCTTGGGTTACAGAAATTGTATTTTTCTGCATACCTGGGGGACTCCCTTAAGCACAGATAGAAATGCCTACCATGTCTGTGGGTGGCCTGATTGTGCTGCTTTTGTGATTGGTGTGGGCCACCCAGTTTTTAATTATGTGTAGTGATGATAAGCTGAGGACTGTATTGCCTGGATAAAAACTACTATGGATGACTGTCTCACTACAAAAAAAGTAATTGTCCTCCTGCGGGTTTTGTGCCAAGCCAGTGTATGCCTGTATTCTCTGCTGTATCAGTAGACTTATTGACTTCAGTTGATTAGATCGTGCACTGTATTTCTATTATCAGGCCACATCTTTACAGTTTTCTCCTTGGAAAACTGCCCCTGCCCTCTGCAGTATGTATATAAGTCACATGTTTGTTTACTTTCTTGCATATATATGCCTTCCACTTAAGACAAAGCATTCTCAGGAGCTGTTTCATCTAGATATTGACCAAACCTGCTTAACAACAACAAAGTGATTGTATTATGCATGCTCCTAACTGCAGACAATCCACACAAATACGGCTCCCTGAAAATTCTTTTCCCTGTGCTCCGCAACTTACCACCTTGGCCCTACTCACCTTGTTTAGAAACCAAGGGCTGCATCTACATACTGTTGGCTAGTGCATACTCATTGTGCTGTAACAATAATTTACCACTGGATTTTCCTGTGGGAGGGCAGGTTGCAATCCAGTTGCAAATGACTGCTGCCAGCACAGCTAGCACACAATAGCCATCAATGTGTGGATTTAGCCCACTTGTTACCAAAGAGTTTTGACAAACTTTAAAAGCATCTCCATTCTATAGTTACATAAATGCAGGGTTCCTTGATAGGTTAAAATACTGCTTCCAGCATTCTTTGTGTGTTTCAGGAAACAGGCTCTTGAAATCTTTTACTGCAATACTTTAACTAGCCTATTAGGCTCTACTTAACTGTTCCCTTCTCCTCTGGGTTGGTCTCTTTCTGTTACATCCCCTTGTTCTGAAGATTCCAGTTCCGAGGCTGCAGTCATCCCCAACAGATGACATTTTGCCTGCCTTTTGGATGTGGAGGGAGAACACCAGTCACTTTTTCTTTTTTTGTTTTTTGGTCAACTCAGATATGGAAACCTGGATTCAAATCCTTGTTCACCTAAGTAATTCACTGGGCTGCCTCATGTACTCTGCATGGTGGCAGTTAAGGCAGTACTGTAAAGAGATGGTGGAATAAGGATGTAATTAGTACAGGTGAGTATGGTGATGTCCCATTATATCTGTGAGTCTGTCTTGGTTTGACAGAGAATGTATAGATATGAAAGAACAACTTAGACTCACTGTTAGGGCATATAAACAAAAAGAAGTAAATTGCTTACCTAAATCCTTTTTCGATCTTCATAATTATAAGCGTCTAATTAAAGAAAAAAAATCAACTTCAGTTAGAGAATCTTGGCAAGAACTTGTCCTGGCCCTAAATCAGAATGATATGGCAAAGTTTTGGAGAATGCTTGCAGCTTTGGAAGGAAGGGCTCGATATGAGTTAGATTCTTATATACCCAAAGAACAACGGGAAGAGCATTTTTCAAAGATCTTCTTTGTGGTCTCTCTGCATCACATCTCTGGGATATAGTGCACCTGCGCCGACCCCAATTGGTATAATGGAAAGCAAAAGGGATGGACTTCCGGTTCATGGCGTGGCGATGGCAGTTGCTCTCCCCAAGGCTTGGGAGAGTGATTTGCACACCAGCAGTTTGGGGGGGAGCTGCTGATGCGGCTCTCCCACGGAACCCTTGGGTAGGGTTCCAGGCCATAGGGCTTGGGGTGGGTAGCCTCTTCAATGGCACAATGCCGGTGAATTGAGGTGCCCATCTGCCCTGATGGTCCTACCGCATGGCACCAGCTAGGCTGACTGGGACAAGCACCAGAGATCGAGCAAATAGCGGAAACAGAAGCGAGGTCGTGAGTGACCGACAATGAGGGGGGAAGGGAAAAATCGAACGTTTGGCTTGTTTTGAGTGACTTACCAGAGCAGACTTAAAGCGAAAGTGATTTTCAGAGGTGTTGAAATAGCGATTGGCTTCTGTAACCAATCGACCAAGATGTTGGGTGCAGGGAGGAAAGGAACGAAATCGAAACTTGTGGGTGGTCAAAGTCCAAGACCGGAAGAAGAGGGAATGGACGTCTTGAGACTGCTAGCGGATCCGCTCAAGCCTGTCATGGATCAACTCGCTGGTATTAACCAGCAATTAATCGTTCTCAGTCAGACTTTCACAGCGCAACAGCTCCAGCTGGCCAAAACAGCTAAGCAGACGGAGCAAACGATGGGAATAGTGAAAGAGATGCACTCCCAAAACAAGATTTTGAAGAAGAGAGTGGACCAAATCATGAACAAACAGAATCATCAGGAAAATAGACTGTTGTTTCTACAAATGGAGAAAGCGAATATGATTCTCAGATTCCAGGGAGATCCTGAATCACTGAAGGAAGATTTGAAGAAGCTTCTCAGTGATCTTATAGCGCCAGTAGTAGGCTTGAACGAGGAAGAAATAATGTATGATATCGATGCAGCGTACAGGGTGTATTCCAATTACACCAAAAAGAATAGCCTACCTGGAGAAATAACAGTCAGATTCTCAAGAAGACAAACTAGAGATGCAATTTTAAAAGCTGCATCAGGAACTCTGCTGAAACTGGGAAGTGCTACTATTAAGACTTTAAAAGACATTCCATTTGAAATTCGTCAAAAACGAAAGAGTTATAAAGATTTAATTCTCTTTCTTCAAACGAATCAAATCGCATATAAATGGGCAGTTCCAGAAGGGGTCATCTTTAAGCCACATGATAAGAGAGAGAAGATTGACTCCGTGTATAAGGCCAAGGAATTCTTGAAACGCCATCTGGGAACCAAAGAAGACGGTGAAACTGGTTCGAGTGGCTCCACACCCTCGGAGACGGACGAAGACTTAACTACGGAAGAAGGCTCTGCTGCCCACAAATCAACTTATGATTTTAGAGATAGAAAGCCGAAGTAAAGGCAGAAGGACTCTGTAAATTGCCTTTATGAAGCAAGTTTGGGGGATGCTCTGGAATTCTCCCATAACAAGTAACTAGCTAACTTTTGATCAGGGATAGATAGCACTCACAGCATGCATTGTATACTAACAAAAAGAGTACTAACATAGATTCTAACTGGGTTAAGGATCTCCTTCTCTTGGGTTTTTAGTTTAGTGTGGGTTTACTTTCCTTTCTCCCTAGCTGTTAGTCCCCCTCCCTTTTTTTTGTAGTGTATTACAAAAAAGCAATAAAAAATCCCCTACGGGGGGCCAAAAAAGAAAGAAAGAAAGCAAAAGGGATTTTTGTGCCTGCTCCCCGTCACATGCTGGGCTCCGCTGCACACGACTAGGGAGGGACACAACTATCCCACCAGTTCTCTTCTGACTGCTGTGCTGTTAGGATCTTCTCTGCCTCGGTCAGTAAAATTTCTGGTTTTAGGCCTTTTTCTCTTCTTTTTATTAGGTAGGTAGGAAAGTAATCATAGTTAGGTTTATTTGGACTTGTCTCTGCCTTTGCAGAGACTATTTTGCCCCTCCTGCTGGCTTATGGCCACGCGGTGGGGTTTCTTCAAATGGTGCTGGAAGTGCGGTAGCAAGATCACCCCCTCAGATGGACACTCCCTTTGCCTCTTGTGCCTGGGGGAAGACTGGTAGACTGTTGCGCACATTGTTCTAAGTTCTCCAAGCAGACCATGAAGAATCGGGCAGCCAGACTTCGCGTGGCGTTACTGGAAACCGCACTTTCTCCAGTGGCGTCATCGCAAGATACATCTGGTCATGCCTTGATGTCAACGCCTGCATCGGAATTGACAGCCACTCTGTCTCCGACATCGGCTCCAGTCGATGCCGAAGGATCAGTGCTCAAATGCCCGATCCCAGCACAGCAGTCCAAAGCCCATACTCCTTCCAAAAAATGTAAGGAGGGCAAGGATGGTCGGCCTATCAAGAGCAAAAAAGTGCTTGCTTCTCTGAAGGATGCAGAAATGTTATCTTACCAAAATATGTGGCACAAAACCTGTAACCTAACTCCCTCAGATGATGCATGGGATCGTATCTGGTCATCTCCCACATTCCGCTCTAGAATAACTTCCATGAAGCTGCAAATGTTTAAGATACTCTCGCATTGGTATCTAACTCCCCGAAAACTGGCTCATATGAATCCATCGTATAATCCAAAATGTTGGAAGAAATGTGGCAACATACGAGATTATATGCATTGTTGGATTCTCTGCCCTAAAATTATCCCCTTCTGGAAAGAAGTGCTAGATCAGATCTAATCTTTTAGTGATATCAATATCAATCTTACACCTGAACACATATTTTTGAACAGTTGGGCTGTGAACTGTGGGAGTCTATCATAGAAAGAATATCTATACTTCTCTTTGCAGCTAAGACTGTCATTGCCACACACTGGAAAACAGTAATGACACCCACACTTTCTCAATAGCGCAAAAAGTTGTGGGATTTATATATCATGGCTAAACTCCCGGATAATCTTACGCATTTTTACAAATGTCCTACCCGTACCAATTTTACTTCAGTATGGTTTCCCATCCTATCTTACCTCTCCACTTTGCAGGATGTTCCTCCAGTGATGAATACATTATGGCTCTGGTAAAATAGGTCACTTGGACCCAACTGTATAGCATTATATTCCTTGTTATATCTGTATTCATGTTCTGTTCTTTTTCATTACTCAGGTTCTCGATACGTACTTTGGTGGGCACAAGTTAAGATTTTCTAGCATATACTGTCACTTGTTATCTGGTTTAGTGCTGTATTCTTTACTGATTTTTTGATATTTAGCTTCAATTTGTACATTCTATTTGAAAATTTAATTAAAAGTTTTACAAAGAAAAAAGCGCAAAAAGCTCAAGAAAGGCTCTCTCGGCAAAACACTGTCGAGTCCTCACCGAGCTGAGGTAGTGACTCAGCCCAGAACTGCTTCACTTGATTCACTTGGCCGAGGGCAACAGCAAGGTGCATCTAAGTTGCTTTCACTTTGCCCCACCCAGTCCACTGACTCCGATCAGGAGATGGACTTGACTCAGGTTCCTTGATCCCCCAGTGTCGAGAGCCCGCATCAAGAGCAAGGGACTAACGTTGCTGTCCCTTCACCTCAATACAGACCCGATGATCGGGGTTGACCTATGACACCCCTCCAGCCTCTTCCCATCTGGGATCAGCAGCAATGGCAGTATCTGTATGGGGCTTAACCCTTTCCAAGGCCAATGCTATGGCTCCCCCCGCATCCTTCCATGGAAGGGGATCGCCAATCTTTGTCATCCCAACTCTCTTGATGCCGGAGTTTGCTAAACCTCTACCATCCCGACCAACTGCTAAATGTTTTGACCTTCAGTTGTCGGTGCCAAAAAAGTTTATAGAGCCATCGGAACTGTTGCCTTCGACATTGATCCACCCGATGTCACTTTTCGAACCCTTGAATTGTTCCAGTTCCTCTGGTTCTTCAGAGTCTGACGAGGAAAGCTCCTGCCCACCTCTGGAGCCTTCCCCGCCGCAACAAGTCAGAGATGATCTCCCAATATCCCCATCTGAGGACATCAAGTCTTACGAGGACTTTGTCAAACGAATGGCCGACAAGCTAGCCTTGTCTACAGTCCAACCACCTCCAGTAGGCACAGACTTGGTCTTCGACATTGTCCAGATGGACATGTCAACAGCGGTCGCCCTCCCCATGACTTCCGTCCTCTTACAAGTGGCCAAGGATTCTTGGGCTCATCCTTCGTCCATCCCAATTTCCAGCAAGT
Source organism: Gekko gecko (assembly GCA_029375565.1). NCBI lineage: Eukaryota > Metazoa > Chordata > Lepidosauria > Squamata > Gekkonidae > Gekko > Gekko gecko. The sequence goes on along the minus strand of JAPDNY010000005.1, from coordinate 205,665,960 downwards.
GACTGGATCACATGTATAGGAGACAGAAGTGGAATTCCTTTTCATCCATCTGAAACCGGACTCTGTAGTGGTAACATCTTCCTCTAAGGGCAAGTGTAGTCACTCTGCACCTTCAGATAAAGAAGGAAGGAAGCTTGACTCCCTTGGCAGAAGGTTCTATACTGCAGGAGCAATGGGAATTAAGACCTCCAACTATGCTGCCTGTATGGGGCGCTATTAGTATGTCCTCTACCGAATGATGATAGCCATTGAGCTAGACAGATCCAGAAGGAAGGCATGCTTCTGGCAAAGCACCAACTTAATGTCTCCAAGCATACGCTAGATGCGGCAGCAAAGACCCTCACCTCCTTGGTCACCCTGCAGCGGCATTCATGACTACGCTCTTCTGCTCTGCAGCCAAACACCAAAACCATTGTTGAGGATCTTCCCTTCAATGGTGGTGGACTGCTGCAGGAGCTCGACAAGAGCATCAAGACATATCGCAGTCTAGGGGGGCACACCTCCTGTTAGGCAGAGCAAGGGTAAACCTTGGACCAAACAATGGTCCTGTAGACCCTCATCTAAATCCTCTTCCAAGTCCCACTGGCAGAGATCTCCGAGTAGTTCTTCTCGACCTTATGGGGGAAAACCAAAGTTTTTGTCTGCTCCTCAATCCAGGATGAAAACCTCTAAGACTCCCAAACAGGGTCTTTGACTTCAGTACTCTCTTAATGTCCCCCACCCCCTGTCCCCTTATCTGTCGGCCTGGCAACTCGTAACATCAGATCGGTGGGTCCTTTCGATAATCCAATCGGGGTATCTCATAGAGTTTTCCCAAATCCCTACAACTGCTCACTTCATTGTCGCTCCAACCTCGGACGTGCTGTTAGAAGAGGTTCAAACTCTTCGCCAAAAGGATGCTATGGAACCAGTACCCGTAGCTCAACATCACGCAGGCTTCTACTCCCGTTAGTTCACAGTGCTGAAGAAGGACAGAGGCCTCTATCCCATTATGGCTCTCAGGAATTTGAATAGTTTCATCCTTTACAAGAAGTTCAGGATGACAACGTTACGGAAATGATGTTTGTAAAAGTCAGGCTTTTATGTATTTGAAATTGGGTTACCTGGTTTGTCGATTGTTACAAGTCTAAACTTGATTACCTTTTAACTTTTTCTTTTTTGTTATTAGCAGTGTTGGAAGCCTATTAGGGGGGTGGGGGGATGGGGTGAAAATCTTTTTAAATTGTATTGGTAATGATGTTTAACAATGTTGAATGCATCCCAATAAAAATTTTGTTTAAAAAAAAAAGGATGACAACGTTACAAACCATCCTTCCACTCCTACATCCTGGAGTGTGGATGGTAATGTTGGACCTCAAAGATACTTATTTTCACGTCTCCATCCATTCTGCCCACTGTATAGTCCTCCGTTTTGCAGTAGGAAACAGACATTTCCAATACAAAGCCCTCCCTTTTGGTTTATCCATGGCTCCTTGAGTCTTTATGAAGGTGATGGTGATCATAGTGGCACACTTCCATCTGAAGAGCGTCCAGGTTTTTCCATATATAGATGATTGGCTGCTAGTAGCGGATTCCAGGGCACCCCTGCTCACCCATGTCGAACTGACTTTGTCTACCCTAGAATCTCTGGGCCTTCAGGTGAACCTGCGAAAGTCTATGCTTCTTCCAGCCACGAGGGTGCAATTCATAGGAGCAATCCTGGACTCTGTTGTGTGCAAGGCCTTTCTCCCTCCTCAGAAAGCACGGGACATTCTTGAGCTAGTGGATCTCTTCCGCAGTGCAGGGAGTGTCACTGCAAAACAAATCCAATGGTTGCTGGGGCTGATGGCGGCCACCACCAACGTAATTGTCTTCGCCAGGCTGCGCATGCAACAGTTACAACTGTGGTTTGTCTGGAAATTTCATCCACAACGGCAACCCCAGTCCCTTTGTCTTGTCATCCCACCGGATGTACTGAACTCTGCTCTGGTGGACAGACCCTGCGAATCTCCTGGCAGGAGCTCCGTTCCACTCACCCCCTTCATCGCTCATGTTGACAGCAGACACATCCCTGTGGGGATGGGGTGCACATCTCAGGGTACTCTTGTGTCGGGGCTCGATGGGAACCCCATGTAGCCCATCATCACATCAATTTCTTGGAATTGCTGGCAGTGCAGTACGCACTCAGGTCACTTCACCACCTAGTGGCCAAGCAGGTGGTTACTGTCCTCACCCACAACACCACGGCCCTGTGTTATATCAACAGGCAGGGAGGCATGATTTCCAGGAGGCTGTGCCGACTGGCCCTGAGCATATGGGACGAGTGCCAGTCATGGAATACGTTCTTGAGAGCTGCCCATCTTCCGGGGACTATGAATGTACAAGCAGACTTCCTGAGCAGGGGAGGTGCGTCGGGGCACGAGTGGGAACTCAACTGGAACTACCTCCAACCAACGTGTTCGCAACACACCACAACAGGAAATGTCATCTGTTCTGCTCCAGAGCGGGGACCGATCCCCTATCTTTAGGAGACAGGCTTCTGGTCCCTTGGTTACACATGTATGTGTTCCTCTTCCCTCCGATTCCTCTGATCTCCAGAGTAATCGCCAAAATAATGCAGGAGAGGCCACATTGTCTCCTGGTGACCCCATGGTGGCCCCAGAAACATTGGTTCCCCGTTCTGCTCCATCTATCCAAGGGCTCCTTCATCCACTTTCCCCCAGCGGTGAATCTTCTCCTGGCAGGGAAGGGGCAGATACTGCATCACGATGTGCAGCGTCTCAAGCTCACAGCCTGGAGAATCCTCATCTAGAGTTCAAAGCCAGGATAGATCATGTCCTATTGAACTGTCGGAAGCCGTCTACATGAGCTTACTACACAGGAAAGTGGAAGACATTCCTGTCTTATCTTGCTTCGTTGGGATTGCCACCCCCCCCCCAATCGGACCTGATGGCAATCTTTGGTTTCTTGTTATCCCATTTGGACTTGGGCCTTAGCTGTGCCTCATTGAAGGTCTGTTTGGCTGCTATCTCGGCTAATCATCCACCTTTTGAGGGTTATTCCATTTTCTCTCACTCACAGACCAAGAAGTTTCTGAAGGGCCTGACCCACCTCTTTCCTCTCTCGCATGGCCCCACGCCAGCTTGGGACCTGCCCATGGTACTGATGTGGCTTCTGGGCAGACCCGTTGAGCTGATGGCTACTTGTAGTCTGCAGCTGTTGTCTTGGAAGACAGCATTTTTAGTTGCAGTCACCTGTGCAAGGAGAGTGAGCGAGCTGTCAGCGCTTCGTTGTGACCCTCCGGACTTGAGTTTCCGTCATAATGCCTCCAGATATTTCTTTCTTGCCGAAAGTAGTTTCTGAGTTTCATGTTTGAGCGGACATTGTCCTCCCAGCATTCTTCCCATCTCCTTCGTCCGAGGAGGAACACCGGCTCCATTCATTGGATGTCAAAAGAGCTTTGCTCTTATATTTGAATCGAACACGGCCCTTTAGAAAATTGCCAGCCCCGTTTGTCTTTTATGCTTTACCCTTCTGAGGGAAGAAGCTGTCATCCCAGCGGCTATCCAAGTGGATTGTGGAGAGTATTAAGCTATGCTACTTGTTAGTCAAGAAGCCACTCCCGGGCCTGTTAAGGGCACATTCCACCCGGGCAGTGGCTGTATCCACAGCCTTCCTGCGAGGTGCGTCCCTAGAAGATATCTGCAACGCGGCAACATGGACCACGCCTCACACGTTTGTGAAGCAATATGCCCTAGATGTACGTCTTCATCAACGGTCCACAGTTGGACGAGCGGTGTTGCAGGCGGCGCAGATTTAGGACCTCAACTCCCTCCTCCAGGTAGGTGTGTACAGCTTACTAGTCTCCCAGAGGTGTGATGCACAGAGACCATGAAGACGATAAACAGGTTGCTTACCTGTAACTGATGATCTTTGAGTGGTCATCTGTGCATTCACACCATCTGCCCTCCTTCCCATCTGCTTTCGGTCCTTTCCTTTCTTTGGAGACTGAGGGCAGTGGTCAGAAGGAACTGGCAGGATAGTCATGCCCCTCCCCTAGTCATGCGCAGTGGAGCCCGGCATGTGACAGGAGCGGGCATGAAAATCCCTTTTGCTTTCCATTATACTGATTGGGGTCGGCGCAGGCGCACTATATCCCAGAAGTGTGAATGCACAGATGATCACTCGAAGATCATCAGTTACAGGTAAGCAACCTGTTTTTATTTAATGATCAATCTCACGAGAGCATTGTAACTAATTGCCTATCTACATCTTTATTAATTAGTTCACCTGAGTAGCCTCCTGTAACTGTGAGTGAAATAAAATCCCTCATCTCTTCAATTAGGAGTAACAAAGCCCCAGGTGAAAATTTTATACCACCGGATTTGCCTAAGACTTTTCAAGATTGGTGGGCACCTGTTCTAGCCTCTCTTTTTACTAACATTGATAGATCTGGTAGATTCTCTTAAGAATGGACCTCTTCTGTTGTGGTCCCAATTTATAAGAAGGATGAGCATACCAATCCAGCAAATTATAGGCCAATAAGCTTGTTAGATGTGGTAGGGAAACTCTATGCTAGACATCTTTTATCCAAATTGGAATCATGGGTATGTGAGAATAATTTGATAGCATCACAGCAAATTGGTTTTAGACAGGGTCATCCTACTCTTGATCACTGTTTACTATTGCAACACCTTATTAGTAAATACACAATTCATCCTTTTAAACAATTGTATGTCATTTTTATCTATCTTTAAGTCGCATTTGACTCTGTCTTGAGAGAACATCTATGGTGTAAATCAGGGGTGTCAAACGTGGCCTGAGGACCAGATCAGGCCCTCGGAGGGTTGCAATCCAGCCCACGAGGCCCTATTTCCTGCTTCCTTTTCCAGTTCTGCTGCTGCTGCTACATCACAGCTTACTTTATCAGGCTCTCTCAATCACACAGGAGAGATAGATAGGCAAGCCTCTCCTGTGCGATTGAAAGAGTCTGGTAAAGCACTGGCTGAGGCTCTTCCCCCTCCTCCTCCCAGGAGGCAGGAGAGAATCAGCCAGAGCTCCCTTCCTGGCCAGGCTGCCTCAATCATATTCAGGAGGCAAAGGGAAACCTTTCTTTCCTTCCACTGGCTGAGGCTCCTTCCTGAAGGGAGGCAGGGAGGGAGGGAACGAGTGAGAGCTTGCTTCGTATGGCAAAGATACCAGGCACCTTTAAGACCAACAAAGTTTTGTTGAAGGTATGAGCTGTTGTGTGTCTTGCTACAATGTGTTTGTATTCTGTTGGGCTCCTTATGCCAGGGCTCTCCTGGGTGCAACTGGTTTTTTCCCCCTTTTCACTGTGTTCATGCCCTCATGATCCAGTCTTTCTCAGTAAGAAAAAAATGTGAAAGTTAATTTTGTTTGTGTCCTTTATAAAGTCTATACCTCTGCTACCTGGCATGACATTTTATGACACACATGGCCCAGCCCAACAAGGTCTCATTTATGTCAGATCCGGCCCTCATAACAAATGAGTTCAACACCCCTAGCGTAAATTGAGAAATATGAATATTGACCACAGGCTGCTTGAACATATAAAAGGTCTTTATACTTACAAGTATGAAAATCCAATTTAGTTCTCATGGTCCACTATCTAACCCAGTTAAAATAACAAAAGGTGTTCAACAAGGCTGCATCTTGATCCCACTTCTTTTAAATCTATATTTGAACGATATAGTAGACTATCTGCTATAAATGTGTTCCTTTACACCAAAGAGTGGGATGGTCATTGTTAGGAGTTTGTAACTTTTTTTAAAAAAAAAGTGATGTGTGAGAGTTGGCTGTGTTTGTGTTTGACCTTTTGTTCTGTTTCAGGTCTCAGCATCTGTAGACAGTCTTCCCTGTCTGAAAGACATCAGTGACCTACTTGATTGTCACTTGATATCAAAATGCAGGTACTGAATGGAGGAGACCCTCATTGCCGAGAGGTGGTTCGCTTTGCGGTGCTTTGCAGAGCTGTTACATTGGTGCTCCAGGCAAGTGCTCACAATCCAGATTAATGTCAGGGTGAAGTCAGACATATGGAACAAGGGCTCAGTGCTTTCCAATCAGAACAGAGACTCATGCAGACATACCAGAGACAGATCCTTTTAGGGCTGGCAATTCTTTACTCTTGCACACCTTCAACATAAACCACCTGGGTATGCCTCCAGTCTTAATTCATGCCTTGCATGAGTTACCTGTCCAGCCCTCATGGACTCCAGCCATTTAGCCCTCTCTCCACATCCTTCTCACTTCCAAGCTCACCAGTGATTCTTACTGTGGTACCCACCAATATGTTTCCTGGTGCCTGCTTGCTTTTTTCTCCCAGACAGACTCTTCTCTAAAGGGCTAGTCCTGGCTTTCTTCCACTTTATTGGAGCACGAGGTGCTTCAGGAAAGTGCTGGAGGCATCACTTTTATGTCTTCAGGAAGCACCCATTTGGAAACAGTTGCCTCTATCATAGGAGGATGTTTGGCTTGGAACCTGCCACCATTTTATATTTATCCACAGTGGCAGCCATTTTGTGGTGGTACCTTTTCTCAAAATTCCCACAGACTGATCAATTTTGAGGGAACCCTGAAATATAGACTTCTTAGTTTTACTTTATTAAAATGTTTATTTTATTTTATTTACTTTGTTTATACCACACCTTTCTCTCCAATGGGGACTTAAGGCTGCATACAACAGTCCTGTGGGGTAGGTTGTAAACAGTTGGGGAATATTCTCCTGTTTTCCCACTCATAATGGTAACAAGAAGGCCAACTGGCCTACATTATTAACGGTGTGAAATTTAGCATGGAGATTTGGTTTTGGAGCATTTCTGTTATCTAGGGCTCAGACTGAGTCTTTAGGTGAGTGAAGACAAAGGAGGAAACTTGGAACTGCTTGTCAGAAATTTATAGCAGTTTGATGTGAGGGAACTGAGGTGAGATGTGGGTTAACCAGGAGTCAGCAACCTTTTATAACTGAGGAGCCAAAATACTCAGAATGCAGAATAAGAGATCAATAAAAAGCCAGTATAGAAAACCTCTTTTGCATAACAAAGTATACCATTTAGCATATCCTGATAATTGACACATGGATTAATAATGCACTGGCATAAATCTAGTTTCAGGTCAATAGCCATGCTAGTTAGTAACAGCAGAACAAAATTTGAGTCCAATAGCACCTTGAAGACCAACACAATTTTTTGGGATATAAGCTTTGTCAGAACCTGATGAAGTGAACTTTAATTTATGAAAGCTTATACCATGAAAGATTTTGTCTTTAAGGTGCTACTGGACTCAGATTTTGTTCTTGCATACATCTGTGCAGGGTTCACTGTTGGATTCGAGGCAACTATTCACCTCTATAACTTCCCTTTCTGCAAAGCATGTTTAAGAAGCCCTCTAGTTCTGTATAAAAATCTTTGCTTTCTATTCTCTTCATACATTGGTTATTCTAGCATTCCACCTACCCCTATACAATACCCCAACTTAAAAATCTGAGGGGGTTTTGTTTTGTTTTTTAAGCACTGTATTGGGTTCTGTACTGAGTCATAGGCTGCATACCCCAATGTAAGGATTACTAAGAGCAATCCTCAGCAGGTCTGCGTAGAATCCTACTTGGGTCTATTCAGTGGGTCTTACTCCAAGAAAATAGTTTTTAGGATAGTGCTGTAGGGCTTGTCTCCAATGAAAGTGAAGTAAGGGAGGGAAGGAAAGGAGGAAAGAGTGGGCACGAGGCTGGGGTCAGGTAGCCGGGTCACCTGCAGGAAGCTGGCTGCTGGGGCTGTTGCAGATCACAAGGGCATCCTTAGATAGCCAAGGAGCACAGCTTTAAGAGTGTTTGGGTCTGTGGGCAGCTTCCTTATAGCAGCTGCAGTTGGCAGGGGGAGTCTTTGGAAGGCTGTTGTTTGGATAGGCAGGAACTGCTCCTAAATGCCTCCAGTTGCCATAGCAAATGGAAACTTCTTGTGATCCTCATGGTTTGGGCTTAATGCAAGCCAGTCAGTGCAGTTCCAGAGGTGCCATATCCTTCAGCCAGCCAAACAAGTCAATCATTGAGGTAATGTTTTTGTTATAAAAGTGTAGGCTGCCTTTCTTGGGTTTCCATTCCAGCACCAGGACATAATCAGTGTGATTGTACAAAGAAAACCTCCTAGTAGGATGTTGTGAATCTCGGGTCTGCTCAGAAAGTTAAATGTTTTCTGTTTGGCAGATGATCTCTGGGGGCATTAAAAATCACAGCCTTTGGCATGCTTTTCTGTGAACAATCAGTGTGCTCTGGTGACTTTGGACCATCACCTTCTGTTAGCCTAATCTATGTCATAGGATGGTGATTTTGAAGATAAAATGGAAAGGGGGAGAACAATTATATAAGCTGCTTTGAGTCTTGAGGTGCTGCTGTTTGTATGCTCCAGTTGCCCTCCTCCCTCACAGCACCCACCAGGAGGAACGTTGTTTCAGTGGGCAGGAGGGGAATGAGGTATTTTTTAAGCTAATGTTTTTTTTTCTTCCCCCAGGCCCTTTTCAATCTTCTGATCCCAGACCATGCTGCAGACGCCTTTGCTCCACCCCGTTTGTCTGAGTCTGGGCTCTGTGACTGGCTCGTGGAATGGCTGCTGGGTGGCCTGTCACACTGGGATGCGGAGCACTTCCTCTTCATAGCTGAGCACGGCTATGTGTATGAACACAACTGCGCCTTCTTCCCTCTGTTTCCTTTGAGTCTACGTGCAGCAGCAGGAATAGTGCTGTGGCCTCTCCAGGGTTTTCTGTGTTTCCGAAGCCGGCTGCTCCTTTCTGCGGTTCTGTTAAATGCCATCTTCTCTGTCCTGGCCTCATGGGTCCTGTATAAGCTGGGCTGTGTTGTCCTGCAGTGCCGCAGACAGGCCTTCTTGTCGGCCATCCTCTTCTGCATCACGCCTGCCAACGTCTTCATGGCAGCTGCTTATTCAGAGAGCATGTTTGCCTTCCTGGCATTTAGCGCCATGTGGCAGCTAGAGAAAAGGCGCTTGTGGACAAGCACCCTCCTGTTTTCACTAGCCAGTGCTGTGCGTTCCAATGGCGTGATCAATGCTGGGTTCCTCATTTATGCTCAGACAAAACACTTTGCCTCCCAGCTCCAAACAAAGACTAGAGTTGCGCTCTTGCTGATCTTAGGTCAACTTGCAACCTTAGCAGTGTCTGTGGCCTTGATGTGCACCTCTATTTTCCTACCCTTTGCTTTGTTTCAGTTCTGTGCCTACTTCTGGTTCTGCAGTGGCAATGTTGGCTCTGAATATGTTGTGCCAAGGCCACTGTTGCAGCTAGCTGTGGATATGGGATACCACTTAGCCTTTTTGAATGGTGCGAAACCACCATGGTGCTCTTGGGACTATCCTATGGTCTATGCCTACATTCAAGACACTTACTGGAATGTGGGCTTTCTCCGGTATTATGAGGCCAAACAGATTCCAAATTTCCTACTAGCTGTACCAAGTATCATGCTGGGCTCTTGGGCGGCCTGGTGCTATGTTGCTTCAAATCCCTGGCACTGCCTAACTCTTGGTCTGGATAGGAGAGAGACTGGAAGAGCAACAGCAGAATTCTCCACAAAGCCTATTGTTGGGTTTTGCTCTCCTGGTGTATTTGTTTACATCATCCATTCAACAGCTCTATTGATATTTGGGACCTTTTGCATGCACATACAGGTGAGAGATGACACCCTCTTAAAGGTCTTGTCAGGCAGTGTTAATGTTGTGGCTCAGTGGTCTCTGAATAAAAAGATGGAATCTACCTGATGCAAAGCCAGATGGGCCAGTCTCAAGTTGCTGCAGACTGTGAACCCAGCTCCCAAGAGCTGTTTCACAGGCTATACAAAGACAAAACTATGTTTATTCTCCCGTGTGCACTCAGCTAAGAAGTGCACTTTGATCTGTGCACTTGTTTCATGACAACATTACGCTTTTAGTTTTTCTAAGTGTACACTTAAAATAATAGCTGATCTCCTAGTCTATTAATGGGTATCCCTTAGCTGAAGAGCAAACCTAAGTTTCTATATATGCTAGGGGCTAGACTAGACGTTATGACATCCGTGGTTGGGACTGAGCCTTCACAACATTTTTAAATGACCAAATTCTTCTCTAAAATGACTTTGGCATCCACAGATTAAATCTGGGGAAGCCATAATGTCTAGTTTGGTCCCAAGATGTGGAATCACAGAGTTGGAAGGGGCCATACAGGACATCTAGTCCAACCCCCTGCTCAATACAGGATCAGCCTAGAGCATCCCTGATAAGTATGCTCTGCCCTGTACTGTTAATCTATATTCAGGTTAGATAAGCTAAAGGACCTAGAAAGAAGTAGCCTTAAAAAAAGCATAAGAAATACCATTCTCCATTGCATTTTTTAAATGGTTAGCACTAAAGGGGGAGCTTCTGCTTCATTTTCAATTAAAGAATGGCTACACAGTCTGGAAGATTCCTGGAGTGAGGGAATAAACAGAAATATGTTTGTTTGTTGAACTGTTGGTTCCTTGTACCTGTAAGAAGGGTAGTGGGCCTCCATGATGAACTGGATTGCCTTTGAGTGGCCGGGTGGGTGTTTAATAAAACACACATCCCTGTCATGTTCAACTGGAAACAAGTTCCAGTGAGTATAATGGTGCTGACTCACAAGGAAGTGTGACTAGGATTGCAGCTGCAGAAAGTATGGCTTATTACTTAGTTGCAGGTGAGAAAGGCATGACCTGCTGAGCTTCCGCTGCTGGCCCCAAAGCTCAATCTGCCACCTCTGTTTCTGTGCTCCCACCAGGTTAAAACCCAGTCCCTGTGTTATTGAGCATTACTGCAAGGAACACTTTGAGACCAGAGAAGGAAGCAGGGCAGGGGTGGAAAGGAGACAGGGCTGCACATGGTGTGAGCTGATGTGGTAGAGGGGAAGCAGGGAATGCCCCATTTAAAACTTCCCTTGGTAGATAGCCTCAGGCAAATCTCTGTTCTCTCTTTGGTCAGCAGTATATCGGCAACAGTACTGGGCTGCCTTAGTGGGCTTCTTATAAGGAACAGTGTATATAAATCCTTAGAGGTGGTTAGAGTGTTGAGCTAGGATCTGAGAGATGCAGGTCAAATCCCCACTCTGCCTTGACGCTCACAGGGTGACCTCGGACTAGTCATGTGCTCTCAGCCTCCCCTACCTCCCAGGATGCTTGTGAGGATAAAATTGGGAAGGAGTGGTGTGGGCACCACTCTGAGCTAGCTGAAGGAAGCATGGGTTAAAAATCATTGGATCGTCATATAAATAAAATCAATGGAGTTGTATAAGTGTGGTATCTGAGTGGCCTTGGGAGCATTTTGATGTCTTCCTGGCTAACTATTGGCACAAGCAGCTGCAGAGGCTTGGAATGGGACTCTGAGAGAAGCAGTGTTCTGTTTCACCTTGCGTAGGATTCTGCTTTTGGCGTTGGGGCAAGAAACAAGAAGCCTGTGACACTGGAGTTATTGGTATAAGATTAGACTATAAAGCTGACTGATGGATTCAACTTACTTTTGGTTTGCTCTTCTGATTGTACCACTTGGGAACAGTGACCATAATGTTATTGAGTTCAACATTTGTATAAATAGGGAATTGGCCAAAAAATACTAAAACAGCCTCTTTTAACTTTAAAAGGGGTAACTTCACTGATATGAGGGGACATGTGAGGAGGAAACTGAAAGGAAAAATAGAAAGGGTCAAAACCATTGGGAAAGCTTGGGGACTATTTAAAACTACAATCCTAGAAGCTCACAAAAAATACATATCACAGGTTAGGAAAGGCACTAATAGATATAGAAAGAAGCCTGCATGGTTAACAAACAAATTAATGGAAGCTGTGCAAGGTAAAAAGGATTCCTTTAAGTAGTGGAAAGCTAGTCTCAGTGAGGCTGATAAAAGAACACAGGCTGTGGCAAATAAAATGCAAGTCTGTGATCAGGCAGGCAAAAAGGGAATATGAGGAGCATATAGCGAAAAACATAAAGACCAACAATAAAACTTTCTTCAAATATATTAGAAGCAGGAAACCGGGTAGGGAGGCAGTGGGGCCCTTGGATGACCAAGGGGTAAAAGGAGTAGTGAAGGATAATAAGGAAATGGCTGAGAAACTGAATGCATTTTTGCCTCTGTCTTCACTGTGGAAGATCAGAAGTGCTTGCCCACTCCAGAACCACTGATTTCAGGAGGGGTGTTGAAAGACCTGAGGCAGATTGAGGTGGTGAGAGAGGAGGTCCTACTACTGATAGACAACTTAAAAACTGATAAATCACCAGGCCCAGATGGCATTCATCTGAGAGTTCTGAAAGAACTCAAATGTGAACTTGTGGATCTTTCATTAAAATCTGCCTCCATTCCTGAGGACTGGAAGGTAGCTAATGTCACTCCCATCTTTAAAAAGGGCTCCAAGGGAGATCTGGGAAATTACAGGCCAGTCAGTCTGACATTGATACCAGGTAAATTGGTGGAAACTGTTATTAAGGAAAGAATTAATAGGCACATTGATGAACAAAAACTATCGAGGCAGACTCAGCATGGGTTCTGTAAGGGAAGATCTTGTCTCACTAACCTGTTAGTGTTTTTTGAGGAGATGAACAAACATGTGGACAAGGGGGACCCAATAGATATTGTTTACCTTGACTTCCAGAAAGCTTTTGATAAAGTTCCTCATCAAAGGCTCCTAAGTAAGCTCAATAGTCATGGGATAAAAGGACAAGTCCTTTTGTGGATCAAAAACTGGCTAATAAACAGGAAACAGAGAGTGAGTATAAATGGGGAATTTTCTCACTGGAGGATGGTAAGCGGTGGGATACCACAGGGATCAGTACTCAGTCCGATGCTTGTTATCTTGTTCATTAATGATTTGCAATTGGGAGTAAGCAGTGAAGTGGCTAAATTTGTGGATGACACGAAGTTGTTCAGGGTGGTGAGAACCAGGGAGGATTGTGAGGCACTCCAAAGGGATCTGTCAAGGATGGGCGAGTGGGCATCAACATGGCAAATGGGGTTCAATGTGGCCAAGTGCAAAGTGATGCACATTGGGGCCAAAAATCCTAACTTATAAATACACGTTGATGGGGTCCGAACTGGCAGAGACTGACCAAGAGAGAGATCTGGGAGTCGTAGTAGATTACTCACTGAAAATGTCAAGACATTGTGTGACTGCAATAAAAAAGGCCAATGCTATGCAGGTTCCTGAGATAATGAATAAGTAATGTTTACTTTCTTTTTAAAAAACAGGTTCTTACCAGATTTTTGGGTTCTTCCTCTCCAGTCCTTTACTGGTTCCCTGCCCATCTGCTTCATACCCATGAACCTTTGTTACAGAACAGGGACCCGTCCACATCACATGCTGCACCTCACTTATATGAGCCCTCCTTGGGAAGGCCTTTTCCTGCCTGGAACAGAAATGAAAACCCTGTGCTAAGACTACTGAAGAACTGGAGACAGAGCACTGTTCTCACCCAGTGGATTCTGGGATATGCTCTTTCCTATTGGTTGCTGGGGCTGGCTGTTCACTGTAACTTCTTTCCTTGGACATGAGCGCTTGAACTGCCAGCTGGCTTCCTCATGGGAACAAAATGGCTGGCCACAATGTACATCTTTCAGCTGGGCACTCTTTTGGATCTGAGATATGTCTTTTAGGAAGCATTGTCCTTTCATGATGCATTAAAACAAGTCCACAATGGATATAGATTGGGCATACTTAATCACCACTAATTTGCCAGCCATAGTGGGAAAATTCTTGGATGACAGCTTTTGTTAAATACAAAATCGATACACAAAATTTCAAGTGTAAAAAAGAAAGCTGCTTCCAGACATGGATTTTCCCCCTGTACGGAGGGCAATGTGTCCCCATATTTTGCAGGAGCTACCACACAACATTTTGCTAATTCCAAGTACAATTCTTGGGCCTCTTGCAGCTTCTGTTTTTATACCAGATCAAATGAAACCTCCTTTAATCCTATTCAAACAGAAATAGGGGGCAGCTACAGGTGGAACTGTGCATGTGGAAGCTCTCCCTGCAGCCAGTACAGGGAATTTCACTTTTCCTTTGTATGCTTCAGACCTTTACAAAATTTCTTTTCACAGCTGAGCGAACACTGTGACTCAGCTGTGAAGGGGGAAAGGGGCAGTTGCTGGGCTGTTAGGGGACTCTGAGAGATTGTTGGCATCTCTGTGCTAATGGGAAAAAGAGAGGTGAAGCGACAGCCTGGAGACCAGATATGTGGGCACCATCCTTGGCAATTCCTACTCAGCTCACTGGAGCTCCCTCAGTGGTGATGACTTTTTGCTCCACCTGTATGAAAGCAGCCATAGATGTCTGGAAAAACCTAGTAAAATTTTTGCTAAGTCTGTTGCATTTGGTCTAATATGTACAGTCAGCTGATTTCCAACACTCCAATCACACTCTGGTGTGACCAAGAAGGAGAACTCAAGATGGATCAACTGTGTGTTGAGCTGTGACTATAGGAACAGGTGTGATTTTCACAGGTTTAGTATGTCAAGAACAAAACAGTATGTTCCCACCCCAGTCTCAGTATTTCTTGTAAGTAAACAATGCGTTGCTTTAAATAGTATGATGTGTACTACCTGTTTTGATCGACTGAAACACTTTTATCTCTCAGTTGTTAAAAATCTGTAATTTTGTGTCATTATGGGTGTGTTATAATAAAAAATGTTGTTAAAATAAATAAATGGTGAATTGCTGTTGACTTCTATGGGAAAAGATAGAGTAGTACACTTGGGAATAACATTTGCAGTGATGGCAACATCTACCTACCTGTGAGGACACTAGCTGAGATACTACAGGATCTTCTTTGTGGTCTCTGTGCATCAGACGTCTGGGATATAGTGCGCCTGCACTGACCCCGATCGGTATTGTAGAAAGCTAAAAGGGATTTTCACGGCCACTCCCTGATCACGTGCTGGGCTCCAGCACCCATGACTAGGGGAGGGGCACGACAATCCTGCCAGTTCTCTTCTGACCACTGTGCTGGTAGGATCTCCTACGCCATGGTCAGTAAATTTTTTTCCAGCCTTTGGCCTTCTCTCCTTACTTCTTGTACTTGTAGTTAGCTAGTTTTAGTTTAGTGTTTGTTAGGTGGTTTTTGGACTTGTTGCTGTTTTGGCAGAATTTTCTGCCCCCCCCCCCTCCGGCCTATGGCCACATGATGGGGCTTCTTTAAACGATGCTGCAAGTGCCGTAGTAAAATTGCCCCCCTTGATGGACACTCCCTTTGTTTATTGTGCCTGGGGGAATCGCACTGACTCCTGTGCCTACTGCGTGAAGTTCTCTCGACAAACGAGGAAGAATCAAGCAGCTAGAATTTCTGTGGCACTAACTGAATTGGCTCTTTTGCCTATCACAAGAGACTTCTGGACATGCCTGCATGTCGACCCCTGCATTGGGATCGGCGGCCGTACAGTCTCCGTCACTGGGCCATTTCAATGCCAACTGATCAGTGCTGAAATGCTCAATCATGACATCTCAGTCCGATGCCCATATTCCCACAAAACATCGTCGTGAGGCTAAGGACGATCAGCTTGTCAAGCATAAGAAGCACAAGAAGGACTTCTCGATATTGGGAGCCACTTCGCTTGACTCCTCAGGCTGTGGGCAGACACAGGGTATTCAGTCTCCACCCTCTCCTCGCCCGATTCAACTCACCAATTCTGAACAGGAAATGGCACTGACGCAGGCTTCTCACTTTTCCAGTGTCGATAGTCAGCGTTCGGAACGAGGAGCGGATGCTGGGGCACCTCCATCCCTGTACGGCCAAACCGATGGGGATCAATCACCTGGACATTTCCAGCCGCCTGCTTGGCACCAACACCAGTGGCAGTATTTGTATGGGGCGTACCCTTTCCCTGGCATTCCTTGGCTTCCTCCACGCCCTCCTATGGAGTGGGATCGCCAATCCACCTCCTCTCGAATCTCTCAACATAGTTTTCTCTGACAACGGAGTTTGCCAAACCATATGCATCGGCACCAATGAATAAATCGCATGCTTCTGTGCTGTCAATGTTGACTCACCCTAAGACCCAGTTGGGATCGATGCTGTTGACACTGAGTATTCCAATACTGCTCTCGGACCCATCAGAGCACTCCAGTGTTTCCAATGCCTCACTTTCCACGGATGATGATTTTCCCATCCAATTAGAACCGTCTCCACCGCAACAAGTAGGGGACGACCTCCCTGTTTCTCCGTCTGAAGACGTTAAGTCTTATGGGGACTTTGTCAAGAGAATGGCCAACACCCTGGCCCTACCTATGGTACAGCCACCTCCTACTGTCATGGACTCAGTTTTTGGTATTGTTCAGATGGACACTTCGACTGTGGTTGCTCCTTCTGCAGACAGCTAAAGCACCGTGGTCGCATCCGGCTTCCATTACCATCTCTAACAAAAGGATGGATCACATGTATAAGATGCAGGAAACAGGAGCTGAATTTTTGTTAGTTCATCCCAAACCAAATTCTGTGGTCATCTCCTCCTTATCAAAGGGCAAGCGTAGCCATTCCACTCCCTCCAATAAAGAAGGGCAGAAGTTGGACTCCTTTGGCAGAAAATTCTACTCTGATGGGGCGTTGGGTATTAAAACTTCCAACTATGCAGCCTGTATGAGCACATATCAATATACCCTATGGGAATGGATGTCGGAGTTCATTGCAGCCCTTCCTGCAGACAAGAACCACACAGCTAGACGCATCCAGAAGGAAGGTATGCTTTTGGCCAAACACCGACTTATCGCTACCAAGCATAATCTGGATGTAGCACCTGAGTCCCTCACCTCAGCGGTTGCCCTATGACACCACGCCTGGTTGTACTCTACTGCCCTTCAACAGGACATGAAGTCGGTGGTTGAGGACCTCCCCTTTGAAGGTGACAGCGCCTCTTCAGTTCCACAATGGACTTGGTCCTACAGGACCTCGATAAAAGTATTAAAACCTCCTGTAACCTTGGAGTCACCACGGCCTCTAAACAGTCAAGAGGAAAGTCCTGGAATAAACCCTGGTCTCGCAGGTCTTTCTCTAAGTCTTCTCCAGAACCACAATGGCAAAGATCACCCAACACTTCTGGATGCCCAAATTCACTTCAGCTACACAATCTTGGGCTAAGACTCAGAAGAACCCCACGCAGGGCCTTTGACTAGGATCCATTACCACTCCTTCCCACCCGTGTGTTCCCTTACCTGTATGCCTGGCAACAGGTAACATCAGATCGATGGGTTCTTTTGATAATCCTGGAGGGATACCTCATAGAGTTTTTTCAAGTTCCCGACAACACAAACTTCGTTCTCACTTGATCGTCACCCCCACTACTGGAAGAGATACAGAACTTCCTGCTCAAGGATGCCATTGAACCCATCCTGGTGCCGCAACATCGCTGGGGCTTTTATTCCCGTTATTTTATGGTTCCAAGAAAGATGGAAGCCTCCGTCCCGTCATGGACCTAAGAAACTTGAACATACAAGAAATTCCGCATGGTAACCTTGCAATCTAGTCTCCCTTTCCTGGAGAGGGAGTCTGGATGGTGGCTCTGGACTTGCAAGATGCTTATTTTCATGTCTCTATCCATCCTGCCCACAGGATGTTCCTGCGTTTCGCAGTAGGCGATGGACATTTTCAGTACTAAGCCCTCCCCTTTGGGCTATCCACAGCACCATGTGTCTTCACCAAGGTGATGGTGATCATTGTGGCTCACCTCCATCTGCAAGGTATACGGATATTTCCGTACATAGACGATTGGTTACTGGTTGCAAATACCAAGACCATTTTACACCACCATATTACCCTGACCCTCAATACTCTGGAGGCTCTAGGGCTGAAAGTGAATCTAAAAAGTTGATGCTCATACCCTCTATGTGGGTGCAATTCATCAGCGCGATCCTGGACTTGGCGGTTTGCAGAGGACATTATCTCCCTCATAGGTTTCCTGAGACATCAAGCCACAGCCTCTGCGAGACAGCTAAAATGACTGCTAGGACTCATGGCAGCCACCACATCGGTCATTGAGTTCGCCAAGCTACAGATGCGACCACTACAGCTGTGGTTCGTCAGGAAGTTCCACCCTCAGAGACAACCACAGTCCCTACATTTCACACTTCCAGAGCCTGTCTTGAACTCTCTCCTTTGGTGGGAAGACCCGCAAAATCTTCTAGCGGGAGCTCTGTTCCACCCTCGGATTCTGAGGATGACCCTGACTTGAATGCATCCCTCTGGGGCTGGGGAGCACATCTCTGAGGAATCTGTGTGGGTACACAGTGGAAACCTTATGTGGCTCACCATCATATCAACTATCTGGAGTTGTTAGCTATTCAGTATGCTCTCTGGTCGTTCCCTCATCTGGTCACTTGTCATGTGGTAGCAGTACTCACCGACAACACCACGGCACTCTGCTATCTCAGTTGTCAAGGCGAGACAGTGTCCAGAAGCCTCTGTCAACTAGCCACAGACATTTGGAATGAATGTCATCTGTGGGACACGTTCCTTGTAGCTGCCCATCTACCCGGGACCCTGAATGTGGAAGTAGACTTCCTCAGCAGAGGGGGCGCGTCATGGCATGAATGGGAGATCAACTGGGCGTATTTCCTGTCAGTCTTGAACTGACCCAGCTGAGCTCTGAGAAGGAGTAAGGTGTTTCAGCTGCCAGAGGGGTGAGTGGTTTTTTTTATTTATTTACTTTCAGCTGAGGTGCTTTAGCTGAGAAGGTACTGTGTGGGGGACTGTATTTGGGAGTGTGTGGGTGAGTTGTAACAGACTCCTGGCTGCTGGAGTTAGGGTGTGAAAGGGCCATTGTTTGCCTGTAATTAAGTGCCTGGGTGAAATTGAATAGCAAACTCCTGGCTTCTGGAGTTAGGGTGTGAAAGGGTCATTGTTTGCCTGTCATTAAGTGCCTTGGGTGAATTTGAGTAGCTGCTGGCCACACCCTCTCCTGGGGGACACTTCTATTTAAGGCAGGAAACTTGCAAGAGGCATGAGCCTCTGGCACAAGCCGAAGGGTGAGAGCAAAAGGGTGAGGCTCTTGGCCTGTGGCTCTTAGCCTAGAGACTCTGTAAGAAGCCCAGGAAGAGCCAGAAAGCCAGGGACCTCAGCTCCTTGGGTTCCCAGTAAGGTAACTAGACTTCTACAACAATAACCATATAAATACAAAGGGTTTTAAAAGGGGGTTATAGAAAAGTATTTGTTTAAAAACAATTATGAAGCCAGAATGCCAGCAGGGGGTTGGGGGCTATCCAGTGTTTGGCACAGAGTGTCACATGTATGACTATCTGCCCACTGGTCAGAAGTCTTGGGTGTGTGCTTGGTGCAAGGAGCTCCTGGTTCTCAGGGAGCGAGTTTGCTCCCTTGAGGCCAAGGTGGCTGACCTGGAGAAGCAGAGACAGTCAGTTAGGTGCACGGAGAAGACTCTCGGGGACTTGTTAGATATGTCCCACTCTGGATCTGGCAGCCCAGCTGCTGCCAGGGAGCATGAGGGTCAACGGGAAATGGGGCACCATGCTGAGGATAAGGGGAATGTGCCCTCAGAAGGGACCTCTTCTTCAGCTGGTGAACGGGTATCCTTTCGTACCAAGGAACCGTCCCTGGGAAGGGTGGGAGAGGGGCTCTTGGTAGTTGGTGATTCGATCCTTAGGCAGGTAGACAGCTGGGTGGCGAACCTGCGTACTGACCGTATGGTGACTTGCCTGCCTGGTGCGAAGGTAGCGGACATTACATGTGTTTTAGATAGGCTGGTAGATAGTGCTGGGGAGGAGCCAGTGGTCGTGGTGCACGTTGGCACCAACGATGTGGGGAAATGCAGTCGTGAGGTCCTGGAGAAGAAATTTAGGCTGCTGGGCAGGAAACTCAAGGCCAGGGCCTCCAAGGTAGCCTTCTCAGAAGTGCTACCTGTTCCACGCGCAGGGCTGGAGAAACAGGCACAGATCAGGAGTCTCAATGCGTAGATGAGACGGTGGTGTAGGGGGGAAGGGTTCAAATTTGTTAGGCACTGGGATGCTTTTTGGGACAAGAGGGAGCTGTACAAAAGGGACGGTCTCCACTTGTCCTGAGAAGGAACTAGGCTGCTGGCACTCAAAATCAAAAAGGTGGCAGAGCAGTTTTTAAACTGAAAATTGGGGAAAGCTGACAGGAGATGAAAAGTCTCTGGTTCGGGATGGCTCATCTCAAAGAGATGAAGGAGTAGCTATTACTTTTGTACAAGGAGATGGATTAAAATTGTCCACTGAGACTGTGGCTAATGATAGGAACTGCCTGTCAAGGTCTCGAAACAGCAAGAGGAAGGCTGTGGGCTTAACAAACGTGGGAAACTATAAGTGTTTATACACAAATGCTAGAAGTCTCCGAGGTAAAATCGGGGAGTTGGAATGCTTGGTGTTGGGGGGGGAAATAGACATTGTGGGTATTTCAGAAACTTGGTGGGATGTTTAAAATCAGTGGGATACGGTGATTCCTGGTTATAAATTATATCGGAAGGATGGGGGGGAAGGGTCGGAGGTGGGGTGGCTCTGTATGTCAGAGAGGGTATACCGTCCAGTAAGACTGAGAGGGTAAGAGAATTGGATTCGCTTCTGGAAATGCTATGGGTTGAAATAGTGGGTCCAAAAGGAGGCTTAACTGTGAGAGTTTGTTATCGCCCACCAGATCAAAAGATAGAGGAGGATTATAAAATGATGACTGAATTAAAGATAGCAGCTAGTCAGAATTACTGTGTTGTAATAGGCGAACTACCCACACATTGATTGGGTCAATATGAGTTCATGTCGGGAAAAAGAGATTGAGTTTTTAGACACTCTCAATGACTGTGCTATGGAACAGATGGTCACAGATCCTACCAGGGGAGAGGCGATCCTGGATTTGGTCCTAAGTAACACCCAAGACCTGGTGAGAGATGTAAAAGTGATTGCACCACTTGGGAACAGTGACCATAATGTCATTGAGTTTAACATTTGTACAGATAGGAAGTTGCCAAAAAAGATTGACGCAACCACTTTTAACTTTAAAAGGGGTAACTTCTCTGGTATGAGGGGACATGTGAGGAAGAAATTGAAAGGAAGAGTGGAGAAGGTCAAAACCATTGGGGAAGCTTGGACACTATTTAAAAATACAATCCTAGAAGCTCAGAAAAAATATATACCGCAGGTTAGAAAAGGTACAAATAGGTATAGAAAAAAGCCTGCACGGTTAACAAATAAAGTAATGAAAGCTGTAAAAGGTAAGAAGGATTCCTTTAAGTGGTGGAAAGCTAGTCTCCGTGAGGTTGATAAAAGGGAACACAGACTATGGCAAATAAAATGCAAGTCTGTGATCAGGCAAGCAAAAAGGGAATATGAGGAGCATATCGCAAAAAACATAAAGACCAACAATAAAACTTTCTTCAAATACATTAAAAGTAGGAAGCCAGCCAGGGAGGCAGTGGTGCCCTTTGATGACCAAGGGGTAAAAGGAGTAGTGAAGGATGATAGGGAAATGGCTGAGAAGCTGTATGCATTTTTTGCCTCTGTCTTCACTGTGGAAGAGAAGTGCTTGCCCACTCCAGAAGCACAGATTTCGGGAGGGGGTTTAAAAGACCTGAATCAGATTGCGGAGACAAAAGAGGAAGTCCTCCGACTGATGGACAATTTAAAAACTAATAAATCACCAGGCCCGGATGGCATTCATCCGAGAGTTCTGAAAGAACTCAAATGTGAACTTCTGGATCTCCTGACAAAAATATGTAATCTTTCTTTAAAATCTGCCTCCATTCCTGAGGACTGGAAGGTAGCTAATGTCACTCCCATCTTTAAAAAGGGCTCCAAGGGAGATCTGGGAAATTACAGGCCAGTCAGTCTGACATCGATATCGGGTAAGTTGGTGGAAACTGTTATTAAGGAAAGAATTAGTAGGCACATTGATGAACAAAAACTATTGAGGCAGACTCAGCATGGGTTCTGTAAGGGAAGATCTTGTCTCACTAACCTGTTAGTGTTTTTTGAGGGAGTGAACAAACATGTGGACAAGGGGGACCCAATAGATATTATTTACCTTGACTTCCGGAAAGCTTTTGATACAGTTCCTCATCAAAGGCTCCTAAGTAAGCTCAATAGTCATGGGATAAAAGGACAAGTCCTCTTATGGATCAAAAACTGGCTTATAAATAGGAAACAGGGAGCAAGTATAAATGGGAAACTTTCTCAGTGGAGGGTGGTAAACAGTGGGGTACCACAGGGATCAGTACTCGGTCCGATGCTTTTTAACTTGTTTATTAATGATTTGGAATTGGGAGTAAGCAGTGAAGTGGCTAAATTTGCAGATGACACGAAGTTGTTCAGGGTGGTGAAAACCAGGGAGGATTGTGAGGCACTCCAAAGGGATCTGTCGAGGATGGGTGAGTGGGCGTCAACATGGCAAATCGGGTTCAATGTTGCCAAGTGCAAAGTGATGAACATTGGAGCCAAAAATCCTAAATATAAATACACTTTGATGGGTTCTGAACTGGCAGAGACGGACCAAGAGAGAGATCTTGGAGTCGTAGTGGATAACTCAATGAAAATGTCTAGACAGTGTGTAGTTGCAATAAAGAAGGCCAACGTTATGCTGGGGATTATTAGGAAGGGAATTGAAACAAATCAGCCAGTATCATAATGCCCCTGTATAAATCATTGGTGCGACCTCATTTGGAATACTGTGTACAGTTCTGGTCACCACATCTCAAAAAGGATATTATAGCATTGGAAAAAGTGCAGAGAAGGGCAACTAGAATGATAAAAGGGTTGGAACACTTTCCCTATGAAGAAAGGTTAAAACGCTTGGGGCTCTTCAGCTTGGAGAAACAACGGCTGAGGGGTGACATGATCAAGGTTTATAAGATTATGAATGGGATTGAGCAGGTTGAGAAAGAAGTACTTTTCTCCCTTTCTCACAATACAAGAACTCGTGGGCACTCCATGAAATTGCTGAGCAGTCAGGTTAGAACAGATAAGCCTTCGGGGAGGGCGGGATACAAATCCAAACAAATAAATAAATAGATAAATAAATAAAAGGAAATACTTCTTCATCCAAAGAGTGATTAACATATGGAACTCACTGCCACAGGAGGTGGTGGCAGCTACAAGCATGGACAGTTTCAAGAGGGAATTAGATAAACATATGGAGCAGAAGTCCATCAGTGGCTATTAGCCACAGGGTATAGATGGGAATTCTGAGTCTGGGGCAGGTGATGCACTCTATTCTTGGTGCTGAAGGGGCAGCAGCGGGAGGGCTTCTAGTGTCCTGGCCCCACTGCTGGACCTCCTGATAGAACGTGGTATTTTTGGCCGCTGTGTGACAGAGTGTTGGACTAGATGGGCCATTGGCCTGGTTCAACATTGGCTTCTCTTATGTTCTTATGTTCTTTCATGCATGGGGCCACCTGGAGCTGGATGCCTTCGCGACACACGAAAACAAGAAGTGTCGTCTGTTTTGCTCCAGGGCAGGGAAGGACCCTCACTCCCTGAGAGACGATCTCCTTTACCCGTGGACACACAACTGTGTGTTTTTCTTTCCGCCCTTTCCCCTACTCACCAAAGTAATAGCCAAAGTCCTGAGGGACAGACCACACTGCATCCTGGTGACCCCCTGATGGCCCAGACAACACTGGTTCCCCACTCTCCTCCACGTATCCAAGGGCTCCTTTATTCACTTCCTACCGGCACCGGATCTCCTTCTTGCGCAGGTTGGACGTGTGCTACATCTTGATGTGCTGCACCTGAAGCTCGCAGCATGGAAGATCCATTAGTTGGACTCAGAGATAGAATAGAACATGTGCTGCTGAATTTCAGTAAACCGTCTACTAGGGCTTCCTATGCTGGGAAGTGGAAAGTTTTTCTTTCTTACCTTAGTTCATTGGGGGTCCCACCCCCACTGATCTGGTAGTGATCTTTGGTTTCTTACTGTCCTGTTTGGACTTGGGACTTAGTTATACCTCATTGAGAGTGTATCTAGCAGCCATCTCAGCGAATCATCCTGCGGTGGATGGCCACTCTGTCTTCTCGCATCCACAAACCAACCAGTTCCTGAAGGGGCTTAGGCACCTTTTCCCTCCATCTCATGGTCCTATGCCGGCCTGGGACCTTCCTTTAGTACTCCACAAACTGATGGGTAAGCCTTTCGAACCTATGGCTACCTGCAGTCTGCAACTCCTTTCCTGGAAAATTGCCTTTCTGGTAGCTATTACCTCTGCCAGGAAGGTGAGCGAGCTGTCCATGGTATGCTGTGATCCCCCTTACCTGCAGTTTCATCATGACAGTGTTACCTTAGCCCTGGACATTTCATTTCTGCCTAAGGTAGTCTTGGAGTTCCATATGCAAGCCAACATCGTCCTCCCTGTGTTCTACCCAACACCACAGAACGACGAGGAACGCCATCTTCACACCTTAGACGTGAAGAGGGCTTTGCTCTTCTACCTGGACAGGATGAGATCTTTCTGGAAGACTCCAGCCCTTTTCGTCTCCCATGCCTTGCCTGCTGAAGGGAAGAAGCTGTCCTCTCAGCGGCTGTCCAGATGGATCGTGGAAATGATCAAGCTTGGCTACTTGCTCGCCAAGAAACCACTCCTGGTTTCACTTTGAGCGCACTCCACCCAGGCGATAGTGACGTCCACTGCCTTCCTGAGAGGTGCGTTGCTTGATGACATCTGCAATACAGCTACTTGGACTACTCCTCACAACTTTGTGAAGCACTACACCCTTGATGTACGTCTTCATCAGCATATGACAGTGGGATAAGCTGTGTTGCAGGCGGCGCATATCTAGGACCTTCAGCACCCTCCTCAAGGTCTAGTCTACCAAAGGTGTGATGCACAGAGACCATGAAGAAAATAAACAGGTTGCTTACCTGTAACTGGTGATCTTCGAGTGGTCATCTGTGCATTCACACCACCTGCCCTCCTTCTCCTCTGCTTTCAGTCTTTCCTTTTATCTTTATGACTGAGGGCAGCGGTCAGAAGGAACTGGCGGGATCGTCGTGCCCCTCCCCTAGTCATGTGTGCTGGAGCCCAGCACATGATCGGGGAGCAGGTGCAAAAATCCCTTTTAGCTTTCTATAATACCAATCGGGATCGCCACAGGTGCACTATATCCCAAAGGTGTGAATGCACAGATGATCACTCGAAGATCACCAGTTACAGGTATGCAACCTGTTTATACGCAGAGTGTGTGCATGCACGGAGCACATAGAGATTTCCTGCATTTTCACCCATGCAAAGGAATCAATTCCACATACAAGCTTTCCTTAGTACCACACATCCCAACTGTTTTGCTAGTAGAGAAATACAAGATTGTGTAACTCGGTAATTCTGCTCCTTAGTGAGCATTTCAATTGGACTGTCTGAGTAAGTATAACAGAACTCAAAGCTACTTTGTCTCTCTTTTGACCACATCTTTAAATGTTTTGCTAACAAGGCAAGCCATTTTTATTGCCTTGTATAAGGGGAAATTCTGTAAAGGTTCCCTTAGATCTTCTGTTATCAGAGTGCTGAGAACATTTTTTTGCTTTGAAAGGGTAATACTTTGTTCCGTTTGACCTAAAACAGACATTTTTATGAGGCCAAAACAATAAATAAATAATTGCTTCTGTTAAGTTAAATTCAAAACAGTTGTTTAGTAACATTATATGGCAAAAGAATACAGTCTCTTAAAGAAGATCCAGGTAATAAATTTATGTAGCATAGTCTACATGCTTTATGTTCTGTGGCAAAATTTGAATAAAGTTGCCTTCAATAATCTTAACACAGTTTGTAGAGTTGTATTTTAATCTGGTTCTGCCATTCAGATTTTATTATAATTTATTACCTGTGTTCAGCAATTCAAGTTGTGTTCTAATTTATTGCCTGGATCCATTAAGCACCCAGTTTGGTAAGCAAGCTTTATCTTTTAAGCAACAAATAATGTTTTCTCAGTTTTACCTAAATGGGCTCATTTGCCAAGGCATTCTCCATACAGATGGGAAGAATATCTAGTCACATTATTTATCCATATCCTACAATTCAATTCCATACAATAACTCCTCATCTGCAGATTTTGCTGAAGGATAGATTAGGGTCTGCCTTATGTTCAGTTTAGTTGGCATGTAGAATTTATTTCACACTTTGTTTTATGTAGACTTCCCAGCTGTTTATACAAACTTGTACCACTGTCAGGTAACCCTGCCATTGCATGGGATGGTGGGGAGGAGACATCTTTCACTGTCTGGAATGCAGGAGTATCACAAAGGCTCCAGGCGCTCTGAATTACTGTGTCTGTGTAGCTTCTTATCAGCACGCTTGACCTTGCGTCCCAGGCCTTTTGGCATCAGAGGATTTTCGGGTGAATGTGTTGTTTTTCTTTCTTTTGCCGCGCGTGGGGAATGTAACCATTGGCTTGTAGAGGGGGGGGGCAATTCAAACGGGCTATAATTGAGGCTGGGCTGTAATACCAGGGATCACTGACAAAAGACTTGTTCATGTAACTCTATGATTAGTTTCAATAAATGCTATCTTCTTATCAAGCCTGGTGTTTGACTGACTATCTGGAGAACTTGACAGATTGTCAGTGATCCTTGACTGGTCGGGCTTCTACCTTCCATCTGTCTACTGCCGAGATGAGTGGAGAAGAAGAAAACCCAATCGAGGTGACTACGTCGCAAGACACAGTCCCTACCTCTTCGACACCGACCACCTCGGTGCCGACCTCAGGGGAGAACTCAGTGTCCACGGCCCCCACGCCCTGGGGTCCAGAAGATGAATTTGGCGGGTTCTGTGGTGACTACTTTGGGGGCGTGTATGCCAGTGTGAATATCCGACCACGGAAAAGACGTGACTGGGGGAAACCCCTGGCCGAGACGCAAGAGACATGGTCTCTAACCCCCCGTGCCCCACACTGGGAGAGCCGGTATGAGAGGCCTATCTACTGGCTGAGCACTGTGACGGGAGGCGAAGAGGCCCGCTCTTACGAGAGAGAGAGGTCACAACGGAACCCTGGTGGTGGGGACAAGATCGATGCAGTGATCGACTCCTCCGGCTGGAAGAGGAGTCCCTGCAGAGGATCCCTGCGATGATTTCCGATGGGATCCGAGAGGAGCTTGACCGAAGACAACAGCTTCCGCCACCTGCTCAACCACCACTGCCGCAGCTGGCAGCTCCTGCAGTTCCAGGGGGGCCACCTCCAGGAGGTGTGCCAGGGCAGCCGGGAGCTCCATCGGCCCAACCAGTGGGTCCACTGGCAGGGCCGGCCGTGCCTGTGCCTCGGGGACCCCCGCGTGGCTGGGGGTGCATGCAACCCATCCAGCCGAGCTGCTTGATGCTACTTTTGATGGAACCCCTGAGAAGTTTTCCTTCTTCCTGGTAAGGGCGGAAAAGTTTGTAGATAACTGGGGCCACCTGTTCCCGAACGAAGAGCGCATTGTGAATGCGATCGCCTCACAGCTGAGAGACATGGCGGCCAATTGGTACGTGACCTTACACCATGAAGATGAGCAAGAGCTCCGGGAGATGGACACCTTCATGTGGGCTCTGAGGGACCACTTTGAAGACTCCAATGCCAGTGAGACAGCCCAAGCATTTCTCCGTACTTTTTGCCAGGGGAAGAAGTCAGTGAGAGAATACACTGAGGAGTTCCGGAGGCATGCCGTGAAAATTTGTGAGTGGCCGGATGGAGTGCTAGCCCAACATTACCGATTGGGACTAGATCCCGAAATCTGCAGAACAATCATGAGGAGGGGAAAACCCAGATCCCTCCTAGGATGGATGAAGGAGGCAGCGGATACTGAGAGCCGGCTTCGCACCATCCACATCGATGATGCCGTTACCCTGGGGAACGCTGGCCCATCCACCTCTACGCCGGGAAACCAAAACCCGCAGGCCCTTCGCCGCGCCAGAAGGACAAAACCTGGGAACAGCGGATGAAGCAAGGCCTCTGTCTCTGGTATGGTGAATCTGGGCATTTTGCCACAGCGTGCCCGGGAACGGGAGCATCGCCTTCCACCGGCAAAGGAGACAAGAAGAGGAGTGACACCCCGACGAAGAAACCGACAGCCAAGCCGAAGGGGTCGAGGGTATTGCAGGCGAGCCCACTGGAGGAAGACTCGGACTCATTGGGAGAGGAACTATTCCAGCCGGCAGGAAACGGGAAGGACCTGCTGTGAACAGCACTGAACAGCAGGTCCCTGAACCCCAGGCGCTGCGACCAGTGAGCAATTACCCTTCCCTTTTCTTTGTGACTGTGACTGCTCTGCCCGGAATTGAACACCCTTCTGAGGGTGAGGGGGCTGGTTGACTCTGGGTGTGGGTGAGACTTAATAAACCCCTCTTTAGTAACGGGATTGGGGGCAAAGGTGGTCAAACTGGCCGATCCCTTGATTTTTACGCAGATGGATGGGTCCACCATGAAGGATCCCTGCAAATACGAGACTGTCCCGCTCCTCATGGGGTTGGGAGATCACTGGGAAACCCGGCCGTTCGTAGTGACCCCAGCAGCACGGTTCCCTTTGGTGTTAGGCAATCCCTGGTTCCACGACCATGACCCACACATCCTGTGGGCAGATGGACTTGTGAATTTTATCTCCCCTCACTGTAAAACACACGTGTGGAATGACTCTTCGGGGAAGCCCCTGGTGGGGCACCCAGTACCGGTGGGGCTAGCAAGTGCGGAGTTGAACCGTATCCTCCGGGAGTACCGGGACTTGACAGCAGTGTTTGAGGAGGGGGAAGCAGATGAGTTACTGCCCCATCAAAACTCTGACTGTGCCATTGAACTGTTACCTGACCAAAAGCTGCTCAAGGAAAAATTGTACTCAATGAGTCCCGCTGAGAAGGAGGAGTTGAGGAGATTCATTGACAAGAACTTGGCTAGGGGTTTCATCTGCCCCACATCCTCCCCCTGTGCAGCTCCGAGGTTTTCCGGAAAAAGAAAGATGGCGGGTTGCGGCTCTGTACCGATTATAGGGGTTTGAATGCGGTGTCGGTCACCAATGTGTACCCCCTACCTTTAATTAAAGACCTGCTAGCTGCAGTAGCTGGGGGGAAAATCTTCTCCAAACTGGACTTACGTGATGCCTATTTTCGAGTGCACATCAGAGAGGGGGATGAGTATAAGACAGCGTTCAATACTCCATTGGGCCAGTTTGAGTACCTGGTCATGCCGTTCGGACTTCAAGGAGCTCCAGGGGTCTTTATGAACCTTATTAATGAAGTGTTGCACAAGCACCTGTTCAAGGGGGTTCTTGTTTACTTGGATGATATTTTACTGTACTCCCCAGACAAAGAATCCCATGTTAAATTGGTGCGGGATGTCCTGCAAACGTTGCACAAGCACAAGCTGTTTGCCAAACTAAGTGTGAATTTCATTGCTCAGAGATCTCATTCTTGGGATACCGGATATCACAATGGGGAATTGAGATGGACCCGGTTAAGGTGCAGGATGTGGCGGGGTGGGAGGCGCCCAGAACCCACAGGCAGTTACAGGCATTCCTCGGGTTTGCCAATTTTTACAGATCATTCTTGGCGAATTTCACTCAGGTGTCCCTCCCCCTCACAGACTTGCTCAAAATGAAGGGGAAGGGAGCAGACGGTACATGCCCTGGGGCTAAGATAGACTGGACTCCTAAATGCCAGTAGGCATTTGAGAGACTTAAGAGGCTTTTCACATTTGAACTGGTGTTAGCACACCCAAACGAACTGAAAAAATTCATAGTGCAAGTCGATGCCTCAGATGTTGCTATGGGCGGCGCCATCTTGCAGGAGGGAGAGGATGGGAAACTCCACCCGCTGGTTTATGTCTCTAAAAAGTTTAACGACACGGAACGGAACTGGTTAGTTTGGGATAAAGAAGTGGGGGCGATTAAATTATCCCTATCTGTATGGAAGCAGCACGTTCTTCTGTTTTTATTTTTAGATGATTAACTTGAAATAAGACATTCTAAGTGGTTTCAGCCCCAGCCCTGTGAGCCGTTGTAGCTGAAGATCCTGGAGCCTTTTCCTTTCTTTTTAAGAGCTCCACAGCTGCAAATAATAATTAGCTACTTGGCCTTGAGTGGCCAGCAAGCAGTAATAAGGGAGGGTTTTTTTCAGAAGAGGACTTACTTAGCGGTACCACGAGCTGGGGAGCAGGAAGTTTTGTGGATGCTGATATGTCTTTTGTTGTAATCATCTTCGATAAACTCTGTCAAGCTTTCTGAGACTTGGATTGAGGAGCAGCGTCGTTAATGGGCACCTCCCTCCCTTTCTCCAGAGTCGAACCAAAGATCGAAGAGGGGAGCTTTTTAAAGTGCAGAGCGCTTTGAGTTTTGATAAAGTAAACCAACCTGCTCTATGTCGGTTTGAGGCCTGAGTTCTAATAGACTCTGGCAGAAGAACTGAGAATGAAGCTCCCGGTTCACACACTATCCACTTGGTGGCACTGGTTGGAGGGGGCACGGGTTCCATTCAAGGTTTGGACCGATCATAAAAACCTTGAGCTCCTCCGCATCCCACGAAATCTTAACACCAAACAACTCTTGTGGGCGGACTTCTTTTCGAAGTTTAACTTCACTCTCCACCATTTCCTGGGGAAGGCGAACTCATTGCTTTATCCTGCCTCCCGCAACATGATAGCAAACGGGAGGAGGTCCGGGATTCCATGTTCACGCCCACACAACTAGGAGGGGTGGTCACGACATGCAGTCAATCCAAAGGCCTGCCCTCTCCCCCCGGGGATTCTTGGGATGCGCGGTTTGCCTCCGCCTTGTCTGAAGCTGATCGCCTGGAAATGGAGAAGGAGGGGGGGTTGGAGCAGAGGGAGAATGGCTGCTGGTTTAAGGGTGACAAAAGTCAAGTCAAGTCAAGTTTATTAGTACGGTCAAGCGACCAGCCAAAGGGTGACAAAATGTTTGTACCGGGGGCACTCAGGGGGGAGATCATGGGTACTGCTCACAGTTCTAAACTGGCTGGACATTTTGGATTTGTAAAGTCGTTGCAGCTGCTCCAAGGGCAATTTTGGTGGCCCGGCATGAGAAAAGATTTATCTCTGTTCGTCCAATCATGCCAGGTCTGCCTCATGAGTAAACCCCGGCCGGAGAAACCCCCGGGGTTACTTCAGCCACTCCCGATGCCCTCCCGTCCTTGGGAGGTCATTTCCATGTACTTTATCACGGACCTCCCCCCTAGCAAGGGGAAAACGTTGATATGGGTGGTGGTGGACTTGTTTTCTAAGCAAGCGCATTTTGTGCCATTTAAGACTATCCCTACGGCAAAATGGCTCGCCAAAGAGTTCCTCCACCACGTGGTGAGGTTACACACATTACCCCGGAAAGTGATTTCTGATAGAGGATCACAATTCGTTTTACAGTTTTGGGGCGAGCTCATGAAGCTCTTGGGGGTGGAACGGGGTTTGAGCAGTGCCTACCACCTTAAGTCTGACAGCCAGACTGAACAAGTAAACTAAACGCTGGAACAATATTTAAGGTGTTCTACTAATTACCAGCAGGACGATTGGGAGGAATTGCTACCCCTAGCCGAATTCTGCTATAATAACTTGTGTCATTCCTCCACGGGGGTGTCACCTTTCATGGCGGTGCATGGTTATGAAGCCCTCCCTCTCTCGTTTCTCACTACGAGTGATTTGCCGGTGGGGGAGGCGGGGGATTGGTGCAAGCAACTACAAGCGGCTTGGCCTCTTCTGTGTAAAACCTTGGATGAGGCTAAAAAGGTTTATAAGGAACAAGCTGACAAGAAGAGGGATAAAGGGTGGGATCCCAAACCGGGGGACTTTGTCTGTGTCTCGACACAAAACATCAGGAGTCTTCAACCCAGTCGGAAATTGGGCTGGAAGTTTGTGGGTCCTTATCAAATCAAACGTATGATCAATGAGGTGACTGCTGAACTAATTCTGCCAAAATCTCTGAGTTCTATTTATCCTGTGTTTCATATTAGATTACTACGGCATGACCCTGGAGAAAATGCATGGTGTCCTCACAGAGCAGCGCCACCCCCCCTCATGGTTGGGGGGGAATCGCACTACGAAGTTTCTGAAAACCTGGACTCCAAAGTATCTTGTAACAGATTGTATTATTTGATTGAATGGGAGCCTGAGCACAGAGAATGGGTGCGTGCAGAAAATGTTAACACCCCTCGTCTTCTCCGCAGGTTCCATCAGCTCTAGCCAAACAAGCCTGGGAGGGAGCAATTATTAGGGGGGCAGAATGTCAGGTAACCCTGCCATTGCATGGGATTGGGGGGGAGACATCTTTCACTATCTGGAGGACTTCCGGCAGCAGGGAGAGCGGACGTTCTTCTTTGAGGCTCCCCGCTTAACTTATTTTGCAGCCTCCTCTAGCCGCTTTTTATCTCTATATTTTAACAACTATAGCTACTGACTGGCACTTTTATCTCGTGCTTCCAAGGGAGGCAGCTTTGAGAAAACTTTCTGTATTATAATGGGAGCGAAAAAACAAAGACGCCGACCCTCTTCAGAACACCCCACCCATAAGGCTGGTAAGCAAATGAGAATGGAAAAATTTTTAGAAGACAAGGAGGAAGAACCCTTTTTAAACAAGGATGACGAGAATATTTTAGACAAGAACTTAAACCAGCTGTTGTCAACTAACAGATTTGCCCCTCTGAGACAATCACCTAACCAAGATAGTATGCTGGAGCAGCAGATTCAGTCAGCAACATCTGAGGAACAGCTGAGTATAAACGAGCTCTCGGCAAAGGCAAGTAAAGAAAACATTCTTTTCAAACAAACCTCCCTCATTGTTGAAACATTGGTTAATTTATACATCAAAATAGACGAGATAAATCTTAAGGTAAATAAACTTAAGGAGGTTGTTGAACTCTCCTCTTCACAGTCACAAAAGAAATATGATAAGAAGTCATGTTCTCAGTTTAATTCAAGAAATTCAACTTTGGCAAACTCGGTAAATAACATAGACACAGTCTTTAAGAAACCAGAGGATTCTCAACCTCTCTTCCCCCAGGGTAAGAGCTGCTGTGTATTGCAAAGTAATCAGCTGGCCTTCAACATAGGACATTCAAGAATCAACTTTGGCCGCTGGGGTAATAGGAGAGCAGTTGAAAGCTCACTTAATCAGTTATTGCCAAGAGACTCTGCAAGGGTGAATTTAAAACAATGTGTTTGGCTCCCTAGTAAACAGTTCTACAAGAGAGTGATTGTAACACTGAATCAGAGAGAACTCTATTTTCAGCTTCTGAATAGGCGTGATTTTTTTCAAAAGTTCCAAATTTATATTACAAGGGTGTTTAAAGACCACACGATGCGCTCACTGTGTAGAAAAAGAAAGAAATTACATTTACCTTATAGCAAAGATTCAGCAAGTTTGGGAGATTCTATGCCAGCTTATTGTGAACTTTCAACCAGGGGTCCCCAGGCCCAAACATCTATACAAAATATCACTAAGCTGCCAGTCTTAAAGACAGTGAAAAACAAAGAGCTTGAAATTTCTCTTTGCTCTTTGGGAATGCATGAACAATCTAAGAGCAGACGGAACCAGCCAAGTGAACTGCAGATAACAACCTCTCCTAATGACCTTTCTAAGGATATGGAAATAGAAGAACCTCTAGAGTGCCTAGTGGCTCTATCAACCCAGATAACTAATTCCAGTACCAGATGTGTGCCTCGTTTGTCTTCCCCTGTCAATTTGGAAAAACAGGGTCAAAATAAAACCAGGCCAACTGACCCTCCAGGACTACAGCAGGAGGATTATGAAATAGACTCTTCACTTATGTTCTCTGTATATTCTAACAAAGACCTGTTGTCAATAGCGGATTCTAAATCCCTAGCAGAAGAATTTGATGAAGTAGTAAGGCAATCCAAAACTACACGACTAGAACTAATTAAACAAGCAAAGACCAAAACTCCCCCTGTGATAATTGCCCATAAGAGGAAAAATGGGTGTATTGTGGAGGGGCAGTTGGCGGAAGAAATCGAGATACATGCCTCGAATTTAGAGGAAGCTACACCAGGTCACATCATCCCAGAAGGATCTCAGGAGTCTGGGCAGAATTGACTAGTTAACCCTAATCTACTCAGGCTTAAGGGAGATGCTGTGGAACAATATGCCCCCATGAAGAAATTAAAAATACTCACCCTTAATTGTAGAGGAGCCAATAACAAAATAAAAGCTAGACGTATAGCAAATGATTTACATAAGCAACATGTAAATGTGGTGTTTCTTCAAGAAACCTATATAAAAAAAGGCTCATCAGTACTCCCAACCAAATGGTTCCCAAAACAATACCTGTCACATGGTTCATCCAAATCCTGTGGAGTAGCCATTCTTCTCTCCAGAGATATAAATCTGACTGTTGACTGCGTTGAAACTGATAATGAAGGTCGTTATGTTTTTGTTAGAGGGCAGCTAAATAACAATCCCCTAACGCTAGCCTCCATTTACGCTCCTAATGTTTGCCAAATTAAATTTCTCACCGAGACTCTTACTAAACTTTGGGGATTTAGTAAAGGCTGCGTAATTATAGGAGGCGATTTGAACTACCTAATGAATAAGACACTTGACAGATCATCACACACGTCTCAAAACAAAAAAAGTTTAATGACCAGTGATAACCAAAACCCTCTAAAAAAATTAATTTCTAGATTGGATCTTCACGATATTTGGAGACTCCAACATCACAACACCAGGGACTATACTTACTACTCTAACCAATTCAAAACGTACTCACGTTTGGATTATGTATTACTCTCCTCAGATCTAATCAGTAAAGTTGATTCATCTACTATAGGAATACAAAAATGGTCTGACCATGCCCTGGTTGAGTGCACAATTCAAGACAAATCCAAAGCTCAAAATCACAAATACTGGAAATTTCACAATCTTTTATTATATGACAATAAGTCTAGATTACAATTGCAACAGGAACTCGAGGAATACTTTAAAATAAACACAACCTCTCAAGTGTCCACCCACAGCATCTGGGAAGCCTCCAAAACTGTCATCAGAGGGAAGTGCATATCCTTACTAGCATTCTGTAAAAAAGAAAAATCAATTATCAGAACCACTCTTTTGCAAAACATTCAAAAATTAGAGGCAGAACATAAGCAAACATGCAGTACAAAAATCTACAAACAACTGCAAGATAACAGAAAACAACTCGAAATTCTAGACAAATCAATGATTCATAAAACTGATTTCAACCACTTCAAATCTAATACCACCAAATCCTCAAGGAGACTAAAATTTTTGACTTGGAATTTGAAGCAAAGACAATCTGATCGCCACATCACTGCTCTTAAAGACCAACATAATAACCTTAAATTTAGAGAAGAACTTGCCAGTATTTTAGAAAATTTCTATAAAAATCTTTACACCTCAACCAGACCTAACCCCCAAAACATCCGGGAATACCTAAATAGCACTAATAATCTGCCCAAGCTAGAAGAGGAACATCGCGAATTGCTTGAAGAACCTTTCAAATTAAAAGAATTAGAATCAGTCATCAAGTTGTCCAAAACTGGCAAAGCCCCTAGTCCAAACGGGTTCACTAATGAATACTATAAAGCTTTTTTACCAATACTCAGTAAACCCCTCTTAAACTCATGCAATTCCATCTTAACAAGTGGTAAACTCCCTGAGTCTTGGAAAACAGCAAACATTATTCTACTTCCAAAAAAAGGGAAAGACCCCACAGATCCTGCATCACTACGCCCGATTTCCCTTCTTAACAACGACTATAAATATTTCACTGCCATGATTGCAAATCGCATGAAAACCATTATGACTCAATACATACACACAGATCAATCTGGCTTTTTGGCATCAAGGGACATTGCAGACAACGTTCGCAAAACCCTTAACCTAATTCATTTTGCTAACAAAAATAAAGTTCAGGACTCTCTAATCTTATCTATCGATATCCAAAAGGCGTTTGATTCCTTGGAAATTAATTATTTAAAAATACTTCTACACCACATGAACTTTGGTCCTACTTTTCAATTGGCAATTCAAGCAATCTACGATGATCCTAAAGCGAAAATCCTATTTAATGGCACAGCTATCAATAACATCCGGATGCAAAGAGGCACCAGGCAGGGATGCCCTTTGTCCCCCATCTTATTCATCCTGGCTATGGAACCGCTGGCTATAAATCTGAGGAATAACTCAACGTTTGAAGGTATCCAAGTACTAAACAAAAACTTCAAACTCAGTCTCTTTGCTGACGATGTTTTACTTTATGTATCCTCGCCAATTCAATCCTTAAAGGCTATACAATCTGAACTATCCAATTTTGGATCCACAGCTGGCCTCATTGTCAATCAGTCTAAATCTCTTATTCTTCCATTATGCATGTCAACATCAACTAAGGAAAGCATTCACAATCATTATACCTACCAATGGACAGATAATTATCTGCAATATCTTGGAATCAAACTACCTGTTGATCAAACTAAGCTTTTTCATATAAATTATTTAGATACACACAAAGAACTGGTGGCACAACTTGCCAAATGGAATACGAAAGTTCTTTCTTGGATCGACAGAATCAACATATTACGTTCCTATATCTTGCCTAGATATCTCTATCTTTTTCGGACCATCCCATGCTATATCTCAGATCGTCAGCTTAACTTATGGCAAAAAGACATCAATGCTTTTATATGGGAAAACAAACACCCACGGATAAACGTCCGAACAATGAGCAGACCTATAAAACAGGGTGGTATGGCTCTTCCAATTTTGGCAACGTATTATAAAGCCATAGTCTTGGCATCTTTGGTTAGGCAATACCACGAGGACGATATGCTTGACTGGAAATGGATTGAAGGTAATACAACGCAAGTCCACTCTTTCCAAGACTTACTATGGCACAACAAACCTCAAAAAACACTCTCTTTGATCGCTTCCCCATACTTAAAATCTACTATCAATATATGGTACCAAGTAAAGAGGAATATTATCCCACCCTTTTCATCACTGACAACATTTTTAAACCAAGCTTGGTTTATCCCAGCCAAATCACATGGAGCATTCTCCGATTGGAGGAAAGCAAATTTGATCAGAATTATCGACACCACAAAGAAAGGTTGAATTATGACCAAACAAGAACTAGAAAAGAAATATAAATTTAATATTAATTGGTACGAATATTTACAGTATCGTCATTTTATTGAGGCCACCGAATTCCAAGAATCTATCCAAAGGTCCCTTAACAATTTTGAATCCATTCTGTTTAAACCTTACCAAAAAAAAAACCTAATATCAAAAATCTATAAAATTCTAAACAACAGTCATCACACCACCAATCTGAACTATCAAGAGGCTTGGTCAAAAGACCTTCAGTGCCAAATCTCCGAGGATCAATGGAACGCTATTTGGCGAAGTCAGAACTCTTCCTCAAAATCCTTATACATTATCGAGGCAAACATGAAGGTCCTGTTGAGATGGTATTTAACACCAACCAAACTTGTTCATTTGATACCTACCATGTCCCCACTGTGCTGGAAGCAGTGTGGTGTTAAAGCAACCTACCTCCATAACTGGTGGTCGTGCAAATTTATCCAAAGCTTTTGGCACCAAGTAACAGACTGCATTCACAAAATAACAAATTATAATTTACCTTTGTCGCCAGCTATTCTTCTCCTCGGTCTATGGCCCTCTGATGGTCCTTCTGAAAAAGACAAAAAACTAATCAGTATTCTCTCCACAGCTGCTAAAATTCTAATTGCAAAGCATTGGAAAGATACCAAGGTGCCTAGCATAACACAATGGTGGTATAAAGTATGGGACCTATTTATGCTAGACAATTTTTCAATTTATCACTCCAATACTCAAAACGAGAGTGACTTCTCTAACCCTCTAAGTATCTGGTACCCTATCCTAGAGAAAATAGACATTGACACCTTTGATTGGGAAACTATTTCTAAGGCCAAATACAAGTTACTGTTATTTAGATAGTCTATATTTGATATGTGAGGTTTTATAATTTTTTTATGCTTTTACATATTATGTAATTGATGTTAGAAAGTCACCATTCTGTATTGTAGTTATCTGCTGTGTGACTATGGTTTTATATTAAAATTAAAAAAAAAAATATTTCACTATCTGGAATGTGGGAGTATCACAAAGGCTCCAGGTGCTCTGAATTACTGTGTCTGTGTAGCTTCTTATCAGCACGCTTGACCTTGCGTCCCAGGCCTTTTGGCATCAGAGGATTTTCGGGTGAACGTGTTGTTCTAATGAGCAACTGTTCTTCAGACTCTCTAGCCAAGGTACATTCTTTAGTCCTGCTGCTACCTACGTTCCTAGAGATTCCAGCAATTGAAATTGGGGCCTTTTGCATGCAAAATGGTCCTCGTCCCTCCTTTCATACTGATTTATACGTTAGACTTTTGTTGCTGTATTATTGCCACTTAACCTCTGAATGGCTTACATAAATATTTTAAAAATCACATGAGAACAGAAACATTTAAGGAAATGGAATTTCTTATGAAACTTTCCCTTGTTTAGCACTTTGCTAATGAGAGAGCGAACGAACCTGAAGTAACTGAAGAAAGTTGGAAAAACCAGTAGGCCATTCAGGTTTGACCTAGATCACATCCCTGATGAATATACAGTGGAGGTGAAGAATAGATTTAAGGGACTAGATCTGATAGATAAGAGTGCCTGAAGAACTATGGACAGAGGTTCATGACATTGTATAGGAGGCAACAATCAGCACCATCCCAAAGAAAAAGAAATGCAAGAAAGCAAAGTGGCTGTCTGATGAGGCTTTATAAATGGCAGAGGAAAGGACAGTGAAAGGGAAAGATGAAAACGAGAGATTTACCTAACTGAATGCAGATTTCCAGAGAACAGCAAGGAGGGATAAGGAGACTTTCCTTTTTTTTAATTTTCATTTTCTTGCAAATATATGAAATTACAATTACACATTTTATATATCACGTAAAGTCTTATACATCTGTTAAATTTTCTATCCAATTATACACCCTTAACCATCTCTTCTTATGTACCTTTTCATTTTTGTTTTGTAACATCAAACTCAGATCATCCAATTGCGCTAACTCTAACACCTTAGATAATAATTCTTTTCTTGAGGGTATTATTTCTAATTTCCAATTTTTGGCCAGTAACAAACGAGCAGCGGTTATAATATATGATAATAAATAGATTTCTTGTTGGTTATATCCATTGGGCACTATATTTAACAAAAATATTTCAGGTCTTAATGGGACATTCTTCTCCAAAATTTCTTGAAGCATCTTCCGCACCCTTCTCCAATAACCTTGTACCCTATCACATTTCCACCACCTCATTAGCTTTGCATTTCCAACACTGACTGGAATATCCAGGGTAACATTTCGCTATTTTATTCGGGGACCAGTGCCACCTATGGAACATTTTATATACATTCTCTTTATAAGTGATAGCTCTCGTATACTTAACCAATTTCCAGATCTTATTCCACTGATCAGTCTCTACATTTTCACCTAAATCCTTTATCCAAGATAACATCACTGATTTAATTATTTCATCCTGTTCATATTCATCCAACAAAAAACCATACAACTTTTGTATTAATTTATCATTTGACAACCAAATCTTGTCAAGTTCATTATTTTGATCTTCAAACCCCCTTAACATATGTTTTTGAAATCTGTCTTGAAGCATTATTTGTTCCCACCAAGATAAACTATTTTCACTTACTAGTTTTTCCTGTCTATTATGTCTATTTAGCAGTGATTGGTAGCTTTCTTTCTTGCTCAATGTTAATAGTGAGGGCGCTATAAAGGCTTCAAGGGGGGAGACCCATCTTGGAGTTTTCCTATACCATCTCTCTTTTATAATAGTCCACATTTTGTTTAATGCAGCTCTTAACAAATGTCTACCAAAATTTGAGTGAATTTTATCTTTTCCATACCAAATATACGTGTGCCACCCCATATATAAATCGTGGCCTTCCAGCATCAGAATCCTATCATTTTCCAATGTAATCCCTTCCTTTATCCAAACCATGGCAGCCACTTGATAGTATAAATACCAATTGGGGACGTTCATTCCCCCCTTTCTTTTCTATCCTGCAACACTTTTCAGCTTATTCTAGCCCTTTTATGCTCCCATATAAATTGTCTCATAATTTTATTCAGTTCTTCGAAGAATTTCTGATTTTTTAAAATCGGTATACTTTGCGCTAAAACTAAAAATCTGGGCAGTATATTCATTTTAACCAATGCAATTCTACCCATAAATGACAGGGGGATCTTTTCCCACTTCAACAAATCTCTTTTAACTTCATCCAATAACTTATTGTAATTATCTTCTATCAGTGTGCTACACTTATTTGTGAAATTAATTCCCAAATATTTTATCTTCTTCACAAATTCCATGGAAGAAATTTCAGGAGACTTTCCTGAATAAACAATGCAAAGTAATAGAAAAAAACAATAGGATGGGAAGGACTAGAGATCTCTTCAAGAAAATTGGAGAAATTAAGGGAACGTTCCGTGCAAAGTTGGCCATGATAAAGGACAAAAACGGTAGAGATCTAACAGAAGCAGAAAAGATTAGGAAAAGATGGCAAGAATACACAGAAGAACTATACAAGAAGGACCTCAATGTCCTTGACAACCACAATGGTGTAATCACTGACCTCGAGCCAGACATCCTGGAATGCGAAGTCAAATGAGCCTTAGAAAGCATTACTAACAACAAAGCTAGCAGAGGTGATGGTATCCCAGCTGTGCTATTCAAAGTCTTAAAAGATGATGCTGTTAAAGTGCTGCACTCAATTTGCCAGCAAATTTGGAAAACACAACAGAGGCCACAGGATTGGAAAAGGTCAATTAACATTCCAATCCCAAAGAAGGGCAATGCCAAGGAATGTTCAAATTATCGCACAATTGCACTCATTTCACATGCTAGCAAGATCATGCTAAAGATCCTACAAGCTAAGCTTCATCAATACATGGATAGAGAACTGCCAGAAATACAAGCTGGGTTTCGAAGAGGTAGAGGAACTAGAGATCAAATTGCCAACATTTGCTGGATTATGGAGAAAGCAAGAGAGTACGAGGAAAACATCTACTTCTGCTTCATTGACTATGCTAAAGCTTTTGATTGTGTGGATCACAACAAACTATGGCAAGTCCTTAAAGAGATGGGAGTACCAGACCACCTCACATGTCTCTTGAGAAACCTGTATAAGGGTCAAGAAGCAACAGTTAGAACCGGATATGGAACAACTGATTCGTTTAGAGTCAGAAAAGGAGTACGACAAGGATGTATAATGTCACCCTGATCATTTAATTTATATGAAGAGTACATCATGCGAAATGCCAACCTGGATGAATCATAAACCGGAATTAAGATTGCTGGGATTGGGGGCAAAGGTGGTCAAACTGGCCGACCCCTTGATTTTTACGCAGATGGATGGGTCCACCATGAAGGATCCCTGCATCAACAACCTCAGATATGCAGACGATACCACTCTAATGGCAGAAAGTGAAGAGGAACTCAAGAGCCACTTGCTGAGAGTCAAAGAGGAGAGCACAAAAGTTGGCTTGAAATTCAGCATCAAAAAAACTAAGAACATGACATCTGGCCCCTTAACTCCTTGGCAAATAGAAGGGGAAGTTGTGGAAGCAGTGACAGACTTCACATTCCTGGGATCCAAGATCACTGCAGATGGTGACTGCAGCCATGAAATTAAAAGACACACCTGCTCCTTGGGATGAAAGCTATGGCAAACCTAGACAGCATAATAAAAAGTAGAGGCATCACCCTGCCAACAAAAGTCCGTATAGTCAAAGCAATGGTATTTCCAATAGTATTGTATGACTGTGAAAGTTGGACTATAAGGAAGGCCAAGCGCCGAAGAATAGATGCTTTCAAATTATGGTGCTGGAGAAGACTCTTGAGAGTCCCTTGGACTGCAAGGAGATCAAATCAGTCAATCCTAAAAGAAATCAACCCTAACTGTTTCCTGGAAGGCCAGATACTGAAGCTGAAGCTCAAATACTTTGGCCACCAAATGAGAAGGGAGCACTCACTGGAGAAGACCCTGATGCTGTGGGAAAGATTGAAGGTCAAAGAAGAAGGGGACGGCAAAAGATGAGATGGTTAGATAGTGTTATCAATGCAATGAAGATGAAATTCAGCAAACTTCGGAGCATGATGGAAGAC
Source organism: Gekko gecko (assembly GCA_029375565.1). Classification (NCBI taxonomy): domain Eukaryota; kingdom Metazoa; phylum Chordata; class Lepidosauria; order Squamata; family Gekkonidae; genus Gekko; species Gekko gecko. The sequence goes on along the minus strand of JAPDNY010000005.1, from coordinate 205,623,850 downwards.
AGGAGGGCCTGGCGTGATGTGGTCCATGGGGTCACGAACAGTTGGGCTTGACTGTGCGACTGAACAACAACAACAAAAATGAGAGAGCAACTGTGCAGTTGTGTAGTGCAAATGTTTGTTAAGAATGAAGGGATTCAGTGGTTCAGCAGCTCTTGGGTCTGAGATTCTGCCCTTCCCAAATATATATGAAGCTTCTGCAACACTGAAAGTATTATATGAATGCTAAAATGGGAGTGTTCTGTAACCACTAACTAATGGATGACTTGCAATGGAAAGCTTGTTCCCTGCAGTTGATCTAACATTGTGATGGCCAGGTACTTTCTCAGTTCACCACCCTGTCACACATTCTAGTGCAGTGACTGAGTTTATTTTTGTTATGATGTGGGTTGCAAGTGGTCAATACAATGATAATAAATAATTGTGGCTGATTTTATGCTGCTATTATGGAGGAAGACTGGGAAGGTGGAATATGAACCTGAGGTGATTTCTGCCACTTCCATTCTCCCTTTCTGGAGTGATTCACACCAACACTTCCGTTTCACAACACACATAAAAAGTGTATTGTCTCTACTTTAGAAGGGCTTAGTGCTTAGTAGTTTGGTGGATAAGATAAAGAATGTAACCAGTTATTGGGATTTATAGCAAGGGACAGCAGAACTTTGCTTTAAAACAATTTCACACACTGGATTGACAGGGTGTTTCTGTAAGAAAGAGAAAGAATTATTTCATTTGGAACACCTCCTTAAACCCAGAATCTCGGCCTATAGAAATATGGTTAGCTTGTCTCTTGGGATATTCCCTCACTCCCCCCACAAGTCTCTAACCTACTATTTCTCTAAGGTAACACAGGATATCCACTCTATTTCTGCCTCTCGATTGGTTCCTGAGCCCTATGTACCTGTCCTATAGATTCAAGTGGGTCGCTGTGTTGATCTGAAGCAATAGAACAAAGTTTGAGTCCAGTGGCACCATTAAGACAAAAAAGCTTAATTCTGAGTATAAGCCTTTGTGCGCATCTGATGAAATGTGCATGCACACAAAAGCTTATACCCAGAATTAAACTTTGCTGATCTTAAAGATGCCACTGGACTCAAACTTTGTTCTATCCTATAGATATTTATTTATTTATTCAATTTATACCCCACCCTCCCCACAAGCAGGCTCAGGGTGGCTTACGTTGTTGTTGTTGTTGTTGTTCAGTCGCACAGTCGAGTCCGACTCTTCGCGACCCCATGGACCAGATTACGCCAGGCCCTCCTGTCTTCCGCTGTCCGCTGAAGTCTGCTCAATTTCATGTTCGTTGCATCGATGACACTGTCTAACCATCTCATCCTTCAATCTTTCCCAGCATCAGGGTCTTCTCCAGTGAATGCTCCCTTCTCATTTGGTGGCCAAAGTATTTGAGCTTCAGCTTCAGGATCTGGCCTTCAAGGGAACAGTCAGGGTTGATTTCTTTTAGGATTGACTGATTTGATCTCCTTGCAGTCCAAGGGACTCTCAAGAGTCTTCTCCAGCACCATAGTTCAAAGAATCTATTCTTCGGCGCTCGGCCTTCCTTATAGTCCAACTCTCGCAGCCATACATTACTACGGGGAATACCATTGCTTTGACCATGCGGACTTTTGTTGGCAAGGTGATGTCTCTGCTTTTTATCATGCTGTTTAGGTTTGCCATCGCTTTCCTCCCAAGGAGCAGGCGTCTTTTAATTTCATGGCTGCAGTCACCATCTGCAGTGATCTGGGATCCTAGGAACGTGAAGTCTGTCACTACTTCTACGACTTCCCCTTCTATTTGCCAAGGAGTGATGGGGCCAGATGCCATGATCTTAGTTTTTTTGATGTTGAGCTTCAAGCCCACTTTTGCACTCTCCTCTTTCACCCTGAGCAAGAGGCTCTTTAGGTCCTCTTCACTTTCTGCCATCAGAGTGGTATCGTCTGCATATCTGAGGTTATTGATCTTTTCCCCAGCAATCTTAACTCCAGCTTGTGATTCATCCAGGCCAGCATTTCGCATGATGTACTCTGCATATAAATTAAATAAGCAAGGTGACAATATACATCCTTGTCGTACTCCTTTTCCTATGCTAAACCAATCAGTTGTTCCATATCCGGTTCTAACTGTTGCTTCTTGACCCTTATACAGGTTTCTCAGGAGACAGGTGAGGTGGTCTGGTACTCCCATCTCTTTAAGAACCTGCCATAATTTATTGTGATCCACACAATCAAAGGCTTTAGCATAGTCAATGAAGCAGAAGTAGATGTTTTTCTGGTACTCTCTTGCTTTCTCCATAATCCAGCGAATGTTGGCAATTTGATCTCTAGTTCCTCTACCTCTTCGAAACCCAGCTTGTACTTCTGGTAGTTCTCTATCCACGTACTGTTGGAGCTTAGCTTGTAGGATTTTGAGCATGACCTTGCTAGCGTGTGAAATGAGTGCAATTGTGCGATAGTTTGAACATTCTTTGACGTTGCCCTTCTTTGGGATTGGAATGTAAACTGACCTATTCCAATCCTGTGGCCACTGTTGTGTTTTCCAAATTTGTTGGCAAATTGAGTGCAGCACTTTAACAGCATCTTCTTTTAAGACTTTGAATAACTCAGCTGGGATACCATCACTTCCACTAGCTTTGTTGTTAGTAATGCTTTCTAAGGCCCATTTAACTTCGCTTTCCAGGATGTCTGGCTCGAGGTCAGTGATTATACCATCGTGGTTGTCAAGGACATTGAGGTCCTTCTTGTATAGTTCTTCTGTGTATTCTTGCCATCTTTTCCTAATCTCTTCTGCTTCTGTTAGGTCCCTACCGTTTTTGTCCTTTATCATGGCCAGCTTTGCATGGAACGTTCCCTTGATTTCTCCAATTTTCTTGAAGAGATCTCTAGTCCTTCCCAATCTATTGTTTTCCTCTATTACTCTGCATTGTTCATTCAGGAAAGCCTCCTTATCTCTCCTTGCTGTTCTCTGGAAATCTGCATTAAATTGGGCAAATCTTTCCTTATCCCCATTGCCTTTAGCTTTCCTTCTTTCCTCTGCTATGTGTAAAGCCTCATCAGACAGCCACTTTGCTTTTTTGCATTTCTTTTTCTTTGGGATGGCGGTGAGTGCTGCCTCCTTTACAATGTCACGGACCTCTGTCCATAGTTCTTCAGGCACTCTGTCTATCAAATCTAGTCCCTTAAACCTATTCTTCACCTCTACTGTATATTCATCGGGGATGTGATCTAGGTCAAATCTGAATGGCCTTGTGGTCTTCCCAACTTTCTTCAATTTAAGTCTGAATTTTGCAATGAGTAGCTCATGATCTGAGCCACAGTCAGCTCCAGGTCTTGTTTTTACTGACTGGATAGAGCTTCTCCATCTTTGACTGCAAATTATATAGTCAATCTGATTTCGGTGTTGCCCATCTGGTGATGTCCATGTGTAGAGACGCCTCTTAGGTTGTTGGAAAAGGGTGTTTGCTATGACCAGCGTGTTCTCTTGACAAAACTCTGTTAGCCTTTGCCCAGCTTCATTTTGTTCTCCAAGGCCAAATTTGTCTGTTATTCCGGTTACCTTTTGATTTCCTACTTTAGCATTCCAGTCCCCTATGATGATGAGGACATCATTTTTTGGTGTTAGTTCTACGAGCTGTTGTAGGTCTTCGTAGAACTGGTCCACTTCAGCCTCTTCTGCAGCAGTGGTTGGGGCATAGACTTGGATTACTGTGATATTGAATGGTTTGCCTTGGATTCGGACCGAGATCATTCTGTCATTTTTGAGATTGTATCCCAATACTGCCTTTCTCACTCTCTTGTTGACTATAAAGGCCACACCATTTTTTCTACGGGATTCCTGGCCACAGTAGTAGATATAATGGTCTTCTGAGTTAAATTCGCCCATTCCTGTCCACTTTAGTTCACTGATTCCCAAGATGTCGATGTTCATTCTTGCCATCTCATTTTTGACCACGTCCAGCTTACCTTGATTCATGGACCTTACATTCCAGGTTCCTATGCAGTATTGTTCTTTGCAGCATCGAACTTTCCTTTCACCGTCAGACACATCCACAACTGAGCGTCCTTTCGGCTTTGGCCCAGCCGCTTCACTCTTTCTGGGGTTACTCGTACTTGCCCTCTGCTCTTCCTCAGTAGCATATTGGACACCTTCCGACCTGAGGGGCTCATCTTCCGGCGTCATATCTTTTAGCCTTTTGTTACTGTCCATGGGGTTTTCTTGGCAAAGATACTGGAGTGGGTTGCCATTTCCTTCTCCAGGGGATCACGCTTGGTCTGAGTTCTCTGCTGTGGCCTGTCCGTCCTGGGTGGCCCTCCACGGCATAGCCCACAGCCTCATCGAACCACGCAAGCCCCCTCGCCACGACAAGGCAGTGATCCATGAGGGAGTATGGCTTACGTTAGTCGGTAAAAAATACCATAAAATCACATAAAAACATTTAAAACAGTCAAATACAATAGAACATAAAGTCATAAAGTGCTAGTGATAGTTTCAATTAATTAAGATGGCGTTCTACAGTATGTAAACACAGAGGCAGTTTCCACTGTGGTGATCTTCTTAAGTTGCCTGATTGCATGGCTCAATCTCAGAGCCAGGCCCACAACCACAGTCATTGGTGGCAGTGGTAGGGCGGCTCCTTAGTTGAAAGCCTGGTGGAAGAGCTCCGTCTTGCAGGCCCTGCAGAACTGTAAAAGATCCCGCAGGGCCCTGATCTCCTCTGGGAGTTCATTCCACCAGTATGGAGCCGCCACTGAGAAAGCCCTGGCCCTGGTGGCAGCGAGCCTGGCATCCTTGGGACCTGGGAGGGTCAATTGGTTCTGAGACCCCGACTGTAGTGCTCTCTGGGGTATATATGGAGAAAGGCAATCCCTCAGGTATGTCGGACCCTGGCCATATAGGGCTTTAAAGGTAAGTACCAGCACCTTGAAGCGAATTCAGTATGCTATTGGCAGCCAGTGCAGTGTCCTCAGCGCAGGCCGAATGTGCTCCCATCTAGGGAGACCCATCAGAAGCCTGGCTGCGGCATTCTGCACTAGCTGCAGCTTCTGGATTTGCGACAAGGGCAGCCCCATGTAAAGCGCTTTACCTAGTCTCGAGGTGACCATCACATGGATCACTGTAGCCATTGCGGTCAAGGAAGGGAACCAACTGCCGAATCAGCTGAAGACGGTAGAAGGCTGACTTAGCAGTGGCTGCTACCTGAGCCTCCATTGTTAAGGAGGTATCCAGGAGCACTCCCCTCACTCCTCACTGGGTGAAGCCTAGCTAATCTGGTGATTTTCCCTTTTTCTTTGTTGCTTTCCCAAGCCTTCTCTCAAGTAGTGACATTTCCCTCTGCTCAACTCCCCCATCCCCAGGTTCCACAGCATTTCATTGGCTGATGCCACTTAGTATCCACCTACTCACCCTGTAGGCAGGGATTTGCTGGGATTCCTGAAGGGCAGAACTAGAGGCTGTCTATCATACAGATGGAGGTTCAGTTCTTACTCAGAATGAGAAGGTCCAGTCTACAAGCAACTCTGGTCTCATGGCTGGCAGTTGAATGAACCAGGTTGCCTTTTCCTTCCCATCTCTAGCTGCATACTGTAGAGCAGGGTCAGCCCGAGGTTTTTTGGTGCCCTAGGCGGGGCTACCTTCTGCCCCCCACCCCTGCCACCGGGGCTCCCCAGGGTGAGGAAAGGCTCCCCTCCTCCTCCTTCCCACTCTCACCCGCCACCAGGGCGTGCCAGCAAGCCAGGGAAGGGGCAGGGGGTTAAACCCCTGTCCCTTCTGTCTGAGCGCTGGCAAGCCAGGGGTAGGGGTGGGGTTTAAACCCCTGTCCCTTCCGTCTGAGCGCTGGCTTGCGGGGAAGGGGCAGGAGTTTAAACTGCGGGGCGCACAGGTTTGGGGTGCACCGCCAAGCCAGGGGAAGGGCCCAGGTTTAAACCCCTGTCCCTTCCATCTGAGCGCTGGCTTGCGGGGAAGGGGCAGAGGTTTAAACTGCGGGGCGTGCAGGTGTGGGGTGCGCCGGCAAGCCAGGGGAAGGGCCCAGGTTTAACCCCCTGTCCCTTCTGTCTGAGCGCCAGCTTGCGGTGAAGGGGCGAGGGTTTAAACTGTGGGGCGCGCAGGTGCGGGGCGTGCTGGCAAGCCAGGGGCAGGGGGCGGGGGGCTTTTGGCACCCCTAAGGGCCGGCGCGCTCTAGGCGAACGCCTAGTTCGCCTAGTGAGCGAGCCGGCCCTGCTGTAGAGGCAGACTGCATCTCTCTGCATTTGGAGAGTGGAGCCCTTGGGAATATGTCTGCTGCCTGATTGAGATCTGGTCTGAGTTTCCCATCTTGTTAACAGTTATTTAAGCCAGTACATGCTTAGAGCCATGAGCCAAAGGACTCTTGGCTCAGCCTGTGGCCCTGAGTGAGCCAGCCAAGTGAATCCAGGACCAGCCCAAGAATTAAGAGTTGTACATTTTTTCTCTTTGTCTCTTTGTATATACATTTTTTTCTCTTTGCCCACCACACTATGTCAGAATTCCAAAGGTGGCCAGAGGCTCAAAAAGGTTGGAGAGCCCTGGATTACAAAATATAAACATTCAAGCAAACAACAAGGACCTCCATTAAGCAATTCTGTACTACAAGGATGACCGAATTGGAGAAAAATTCAAAGAGCTGTCTAAGGCATGACAGTATAAAATACCTGTCCTCTCTAGCTGTCAGAAGCTATTGCAAGTGCTGTTAAGTCACAGGTGACTTATGGCAACCCTGTGGGGTTTTTGAGACAAGAGATGTTCAAGGTGATTTGCGGTTGGCTGTCTCTGCATAGCAACCCTGGACTTCTTTCGTGGTCCCCCATCCAAATACTAACCAGGGCCACCGCTGCTTTGCTGAGGTAAAACGGTGTGAATCCTGTCATATATCTTCCAAGGGTGAATTCTCTATGCAATTGGCTAAAACAGAATTAGCAGTTAGCAGGGCTGAAGCTGGTGGGGGGTAGGGACATCATGTAGGAGTAAAGCAGAAAGAGATTAAGCAGTGAAGGGGTAAAAATGGTGTTGTAGCAAACTTATTTTCATTTTAAATTCCATTTTTTGTGTTGCTTGACATAGTGTGTTTGATACTTTTTTCACTTTTCTAGTTTTTGTAATCTTAGTCCTATTGCATTACTTATTAGGTCTCTCATGCTATTCAATTACATTGTTCTATGCCATGTAATAATCCATTTGAGTCTCAAGTAGGAAACCGGTAAATAAATCATAAAGTGTATAAATACATAATGATGGCCTCACCACCACTGTACTCATCCCCTCAATAAATATTTTCTCGCTTATTGGGCCTGGATGACTATGAATTAATGACTTCCAAAACGGCCTATAATTGACAGCCTTGCAGACTGAGGGCCGTGGCTGCCTTCCTTGAGTCAATCCATCTCAGGCTGGGTCTTCCTCTTTCCGTACTGCCTTCACCTTTTCCTAGCCGCATTGCCTTTTCTGGTCAGTCTTGGTCGTCTGATGATGTGACCAAAATACGACAGCTGCTTGAAATAACTGCGTGCCTTCACTTCAGAAGGGACGGCATAATAAATGAGTTCTTTTCCTCCTCATTTACGGTTCCCCTTCATTCCCCTAACCCTTTGCGAGATAGAAAAGTGTGGAGTTTAAGGAGCCGCTTTTGTAAGTTCGCGGGAGAGACACGGGAAACGTGTTTGGTTCCCACTTTTTCTCCGAGGAGAATCTGGCGGGCGCGGCTGCAATGGGGACTCCTGGCCAGCGAGGCTGAGGGAGGCGCTGCGGTGGGAGGCCTCAGCCAGCGGCGTTCGCGGTGGGAGTCGAGGGCGAGGGGGACGCGTGGCGCCGGTTCCCGTTGGCTGCCTCTTCCTCCGCCGCTGGGCCGGGGCGGGACGACGGAGCCTGGCCTGCCCGCCTTCTTGCCTGGCGGGCGGCCCTGGCGGTGCCGTTCGGTGGGGTCTGCATCGCCATGAAGGACTGCGAGTACCGGCAGATTCCACCGGGCACCCCGGCTGCTCCGCCCTCCTCGGCGGAGCCCCCCGGGGCAGTCTCATTTTCTGTCCCTGCCGCCGCCCCGGCCGACCGCCAACGCCGCAAATGGGAAGTCTTCCCCGGGCGCAACCGCTTCTATTGCGGCGGTCGCCTCATGCTGGCGCGGCACAGCGGCGTTTTCCTGCTCACGCTCGGTCTCATCGTGGTTACCAGCGGCCTCTTCTTCGCCTTCGAGTGAGTGAGCCATGGAGCCGCCTGGGTGGCGGAGGGTGGTCTCCCCCCTCTATTATTTTTTATTATTATTTTGATATTTATACCCCGCTTAGATCCCCAATAAGGACCCCAGATGGCTTACAACAGTCGTCTCCCTTTTTTATCATACAACAGCCCTGTGAGGTAGGCAAGGGTGCGAGACAAGGTGACCGGCCTCGAGCCACCCAGTAAGTGTCATAGTGAGTGGGGATTGTCATTTATTGTTCATTAGTTAGGTTCTACTCTGACAATCTAGCCAGTGTTTGTATCCCGCTTTTTCACCTCAGTGGTTCTCACAGTAATCATAACGGTGCTGTGGACACTGGTGCTGCTATATAAATAACGAAATAATCATTAAGAGTTGATTTGATAGTAAGAAATAGAATAAAATAATCACAGAAAGATCAGTAGTAAGGAAGTATTATGAAATACCATTAAAATGTAAAATTGATAGTAAGGATTAGAATATCATTAATGTTTTAACAGCAAAAATGTGAGAACACAAAGCCACAGAATAATAGTTGTACTGTGGCAAGTTCTAAAATGTTCAGGTTTTGGATCAAACAGGAAAAGGAACATCAGTTATCATTTGAAGGACTCCGCCCTCCTCCTTTGCTTAACTAGTTGTGCCAGTCACTGTGTAGTCTGTGTGCGACAAAGAATGTTACAGTAAGATTCTGGGGAACGCTGGATTCATATTCTAGCTTTACTATGAATCTTGGTTCAGCTATTCTCTCTCAGCCTGCCTTAGAAGGTTGCTGGCGAAAAAATGAGGGAGATGCTTCCCATGGTGGCTTCCCATGGTGGCTTCCCATGTTTTCCTGCGTTTTATGGGAAGAGCCATGGCTCAGTAGTAGAGCATTTGCTTTGCATCCAGAGAGGGTATTTGGTTCAGTTCCTGGCATTTCTATAGTTTAAAAGGATTGGGAAGTCAGACCCTTGAGAACTGCTGCCAGTCAGAGTAGACAAGATTGCTCTTGATAGACCAAGGGTCTGACTTAGTATAAGGCAGGTTCATGGGCTCATGTGGGTTTCTAGGTTGATTGATTCCAGTGCATTAAAGTTGATTTACAATCAAGTTTCAACTTTCTTGAGTTTTACAGTGTAGGGGTGTGTCTTCATGTCTTCTTACAGTGCATGGCTGGAGTGCATTCTTCCCTTGTTTATCCCTGTCTTCCATCTCTCTTTATTGTCTCCTTTGTTTAAAATTTTAGATTGCTGGCTCTTTGGGGGGCAGGAACTTGTTCTCCTGTACTCTGTAAACTGTCATGGTATTGGTGGCAGTGCTATATAAATAGTACAAACAAAACCAGTGGTACAGCATTATAGAAATTTCAAAACTGCCAGGTAAGATCAAAACAAAAGAATACAGTAAAGAAGTTTTTACTGTCCTCTGAAAAGAAGGTAAGATGTGGACCAACTTGACCTCAGAGGGGAAAGAATTCTACAGATTGTCCACTACTGAAAAGGCTCCTGGTCATATCAAGCTCTTTCCCCAGGAATGCCTGGGGTCCCTAATATTTTGTCTTGGTGATGCAACCCCAGTCTCTCAGCCCCACCTTCTATTCAAAGAATGGGGAAAGGGGCAAATGCTTATGATAGTAGCTGCTCAGAGTATGCTAAATAGGAACCTCCGTGTTCAGGGGCAGTATATGGATTAATAGAACATGTTGGTGTCTAACCAACATGGGAGGGGGCTGCTGTTTTCATGCTGAGCTTGTGGCCCTTGAACCAGCTCTTTGCTAGGGTTTATCTTTATTCCTTCTCTCCCCACCTTGCAAAACTGGACCATCAGAAAGTTCAGCTTCATTCAGCATCTCACTGCCCTGACTTAGGGGCATGTGGTCAGGAAAAATAGGCCAGTAGTTTCACCTTCTGCCCTCTTTCTCATTCCCTTCCCTCCTTATTTATCCTTTATTAGGCGCCACTGGAGGGGAGCTTAAGACTTTGGCCACCCTTAAGTCGGTTTCTGCCTGATTAGGGCATCCAACTAAATGCTCTTTAAATACTGCTGACAGATCAAGAAGTTATTAGCAGTGCCGATCCACCTCGATCCAGATATCTCCAGAGATCATCTACCAGGGCAACCAACACCGTTTCTATCCCATGAATAGGGTGAAAGCCGGACTAGAAGGGATATACAGTGGCTGTGCAGAGGTCACTTGGAACTTCCTCTGCTGTGCTAGATGCAAATAGTGTATAATGTGCCAGCTCATGGTGTGCATCAGCCTGTACTATATGGTTGGGTTTTTTGGCAGCAGTAGAAGGACCAATCAGCAGCCACATGCCAGGCATTTTCCAGCAATCTCCATATGGTTGCCCTAACATGAGCCTGTTGATTTCTATCTAGCATATGTCTAAGGCTCATTTTAAGCTTTTATGATCAACCAGGTGTCTGGTCTTTTTCCAGAAAAACAAAGTCGAGTATTTTGTTTTGCTACAACAGACTAATATAGTTACACCTTTGTAATTATCTTGGAAAGCTTTTTCCAGAAATACATTGTATTAACAGTTAAATTTTGCATTTTTGTTGTATACATACTCTGACCAGTGGGGCTGCAGCTGCCTACTGGGATTAGCACCTCTAGGTGATGGGGAGTACAAATTATAAGGGATGAATGTCAAAGGCTTACTGCAGGTCCTTCTCAAAGGAAACTCTGGGGACAGCAGTAGCAGATGACATTGATCTTGGTCTGATGTGGTTTTGTGGCTGAGCTTGAAAGATGCATCAGATTCCTTTAATCCTCTTGTGTGTGGATATCAGGAAATATATGGGCAGCTTGTGTGTGTGTGTTGGAGCCTTTGTGATTACTGTTGCTTATAATAGTAAAATCCTTTTGCCGAATGGGGAGGAGGGGTCAGTGTTTGGCATGTTCCCTGTGTTAACAGCTGTTAGTTCCTTTGCATGTCCAGCTTGCCTTGTCTTTGGTGGTTGTTTAATCTTGGGCTTGTCATATTGAGACCCTTGGGTTTAAGTGCTTGCAGTTCCTGACAGTAGCTTCCCATGCAGTAAGCAGGGCAGCTTCTGCCTGGAAAGTCAAGTCATATGTTGCATCTATATTACCAGAGATTCATGGCTTAGATCTCATATTGCATGTTTAAGCAATGTATGTGACCTGGTGTGGTTATGGTGTTTGTATCTGCACTGTATGTCCGGAGCAGTTCTGACCCCCAGTCACCCCCTACTGTTGATTTGCATAGTGCATGCAGTCATCTTCCTGTGGCAGGTCTTGTAGTATCTGCATACAGAACCAGCTGTATCTCTCTGGTTGCTTGTAATTTGTATTGTTTGTACAGTACAGCTCATAAATCCTTTCGGCGTAAACATTGTATTCCTTTAAAAGTTCACTTTGTTTCTGGGGACTTGTTACCCCCTTAAACTGGCTTTGCTTCTGGAATCTCTTCCAGTATTGAGAGGTAGATCAAATGTTGATGCAAGATCAAATTCTTCCTTTCTGGAATAACTGAGGCTCTATCCTTTACCACTCCTGTCTAAGGGAAAGTGATAATGCAGACAGGTTTGTGCAGTCGTGAAGGGCACATTGCATTTTAAGAACAGTTTCAGCCACTTTCTCTGCCCTTTGTTTCACAGTTTCTGATAGCCTGGATATGCAGAGCTGAGTCTCTGCATTCTCTTCCTGGTTCAAGGACAGATTGCAGAACAGTAGGCAGTGAAGGTGCTTGTGCGATTGTTACATTGGACCTTACATGAAGGTTCTTTCTCTTCAGTGGGGGCAAAGTCATCCAGGAAGTGGTTAGGTCAGCCTCTGCTCACTTGGATAGGCTATGCAAATTTCTTTTGTTGCATGGCTCTTATTGGAGGGACCTAGGCTGACCTCTCCAGTTATGTCCAAACCCTGTCCTGTGTATGCTCTCCTTTTTTCTTTTGTTTTTTTCTTTTACTCTCTTTCTATCTTTTTTTCACATTCACTTATATTAGTATGTGCCACCCTTGGTTTGAGCTTGAGTTTCTGGCTGTCCATCATAGGGTGGGATGTGGATGACTTCGCTCCCACTGAAGAGAAAGAATCTTCAGGTAAGGTCCAATGTAACGTTCTCCTTCGGGGGTGCGGGGTGGGGAGTCATCCAGGAACTGGTTAGCTGTACCCAAGCTGTTTTCTTAGGATGGGTGTTCTTTTTTTTTTAATTGCTCCAGTACTTGTTGTAATACTCGTCTGCCAAAGGCTGCAGTGGATGCTGCCTGATCTACCCTGTAATTCTGCACAAATGTGGAAAAGGAGGCCCAGATAACTGCTCTGCAGATTTCTTCCACTGATGCTCGCGTGGAGAAGGCAGCTTTTATTGCTGCTGATCTTGTAGAGTGCGCTGTAATCAAGCCTGGTGGTGAAAGTCCTTGCACCTCATAGGCCTTGGCTATGCATTGCCTAATCCAGTAGGCCACTGTGGTCTTCGAGACCTTCATCCAGTTTTGCACACATTGTGATATAAACAGCGAGTCTGACTGTCGAAAGGGTGCTGTCCTGTTGAGGTATATACGGACAGCTCTCCGTACATCCAGTTTGTGCCAGGTTTTTTCTTTGGAGTGCTTCAAATTGGGGCAGAACGAAGGTAATATAATCAGTTGGTTGAGGTGGAAGACGGAGTTCTCCTTGGGGATAAAGGACGGATCCATCTTCATGGAGACCGACTCATTTTGAAATATGCACAGTTCCTTCCTAGCCGATAGTGCTGCTAGTTCAAAAACTCTCCTGGCTAAGGTCACTGCAATGAGAAAGGCCACCTTCCATGATAGAAAACGAAGCTCCATTTTTTTTACGTGGTTCAAATGGCAGTTTTGTCTATGTACGTAGTACCTTGGAGAGGATTCCATGTCAGGAACCTGTGCCTGACTGGAGGCGCCATTTGCTTAACTCCTAATAGGAACTTCTTCACGTACTTGTTTGTGGACACATTCTCACATCCCGTTTGGCCTAGGCATGCTTGGATGGCTGCCCTTGTCATTTTAGTGTATTTGGTCTGAGACCCATCTTCCATCCCTTGTATAAGAATACTACCTCCTTGCCTGTGGCTTGTAGTGGTTGTATTTTCTTGGTGGAGGCCCATTTAGAAAATGCCACCCACATCTGACTGTAGATGCGTCTGGTCAACGGCCTCCTTGACTGTAGCATGATGTCCACCATGTCTTTGGGAAAACCCTGGGCCTCTAATCGTGCCCATTTAATTTCCATACAGTCAACTGCAACCAAGCTGGGTCTGGGTGGAGGATGGGCCCTTGGTGTAGTAGATCTGGTCTCAGAGGGAGTTTCCGTGGCCTTGTTGAGGACATTTGTACTAGATCCAAAACCATGGTCTTCTTGGCCAGTGGGGGGCCACAAACACCACTTCTGCCTTGTCCCTCCTGATCCTGTGCTGTGGGAGGGAAGGTGTACAGTAGGCCCTTCGGCCACAGGTGAGAGAGCGTGTCAACCCCTTCCACTGCTTGGTCTTGGTATCTGGACAGGAACCGCTTGACGTGATGGTTCTTTGAGCTCACTAGCAGGTCCATTACGGGGCTCCTGAATTTTTTTGAGATTTGGGTGAAGACTTGTTCAAGGTCCATTCCCCTGGATCCAGGTCATCCCTGCTCAGCCAGTCCGCCTGGAGGTTGGACAGACCCCTCAGGTGTTCTGCCTTGATGCTTGAGACATTTTTCTCTGCCAATCGAAGCATACTCCTGGCTTCCATGAAAAGGGACCTCAAACTGGTGCCTCCCTGCCAGTTGATGTGTCCTTTTGTCATCATGTTGTCGGTGTGCACAAGCATGTGGTGATTCTTTATCTGCTTTTCAAACACCTTCAAAGCTATCTTGACTGCCCGTAGCTCCAGCCAGTTAATGCTGTGAGTCGCCTCTGCTGTAGACCATTTGCCTTGTGCTACTGGCACTCGCAGTGTGTGCCCCAGCCCATTTGCTCGCATCCATTGTGATAAACATTTGCTGAGGATGCTGATACCTTTGTTCAAGTTCGATGGCATTGTCCACCATCTAGCTCCCTCCTGAGCCCCTCTGTGATCTCCACCGGTATGTGTTTTTTCTGGGAGATAACTTTTTGGAGGGGGAGGAGAGCCCACTGCAAGGCTCTGGCATGAAGCTGTGCCCATGGTATCGTGTCTATTGCAGATATCATCAGGCCTTGCAGGGCTGCCAGGTGCATCAGGTCCGCTCTTTTCATGGATCTGACTCCTTGTACTAAGTCTTGAATTTTTTGCTGCTTTTCCTCTGGCAGGGAGACAGTGGCCTACTTCATGTTCAGTCTGGCTCCCAGGTGCACGAGATCCTGTGTAGGTTTGATATGGCTTTTTTCTTTGTTGATGAGGAATCCGTGCGCGCACAGAACTTCTGCTGCCCTCTGCGTGTTGCTCATTGCCCTCTTGTGGTCCCCCACCCATATTAGAATGTTGTCGTAATATGGGTACATCTGTATCCCCTCCAGGTGTAGGGATGCTACCAGTATAACCATGGCCTTGGTAAAGACTCTGGGTGCTGAGGAAAGGCCAAAGGACAATGCCTTGTATTGGATATGCTGCCCCTGGAAGCAGAAGCGCAGGACCTGCCTGGAGTCCGGGTGCACTGGAATATGCAAATATGCCTCTTTGATATCCATGGAGGTCAGGAGTCCCCTTGTTGTAGTGTCTGCAAGATATGGCAGAGGGACTCCATCCAAATTTTCTCTTTTTCGTCCATCTGTTGAGACCTCGCAGGTTCAGTACGGCTCTCCTGTCCCCTGACTTCTTTGGAACCATGAAGAGGATGGAGTAGACTCCCTTGAAGCACTGTTCCTTGGTAACCCCTTCTATGGCGCCTATGTCCTTCAGGTACAGAATTGCCTTTTGCAGTCTGTCCGTTAGCCTTGGGGCCGGTGAGGATCTGAAGCTGTGAGGTGATGTGGAGGTGAGTTCTATTCTGTAGCCTTGCAAAATGATGTACAGTACCCACTGCTCTCTTGTGGTTAGGCTCCAGACCTTTGTGAAGGCCTGAAGCCAGCTTCCTATTTGATAGTCATGCGGACTGTTTTTTGATTGGGGCACCTTTGTCATTTCTGAAGGATGATGCCTGTTTGGCGTTGGATCTGGAGCCATACCTGAAGGGTCTGTATGCCTTGTAGTCCCTTCCTTCTCTTTTTCAGCCTGGGGTACGGAACCCACGAAAAGAATGAGTAGACCTGTGCTTGGAATCTCTCTCCCTGCAATAGGAAGATGATGGCATGTCCTTCTTCTTTTCCTTTGTCTTTACCAGCACCTTGTTGAGGTTTAGTTCTCCGAACAGAAGCCTGCTGGAGAATTTCTCTGTAGCTAAGTTACTCTTTGACAGTGTGTCCGCCTTCCAATGTTTGAGCCATATGTTATGGCATATTATAATGTTTGCTGCCCGTGCCTTAGTGCAGAACTGGACATTGTCCTGAGATGCATCTGAGGCAAATTCCGCCGCTCTTTTGGTCTTTAGTAGAGACCTCTTCAGATCCAAAGGCGAAACTGCTGGGTTCTGTGGAAGGTTGTCTGCCCATATGACAATGGCTCTTGTAAAATTTGACAGAGTCACTGCAGAGCTTAGTGCCAGAGACATTGCTTCGTGGGCTTTTTTCGATGCTGTCTCATTCTTCCTGTCCATGGCATCCTTCAAGGCATTCTCCCCATCCTTGGGGAGCACTTTCCCCGAATGCAGTGCTACCACAGGGGCGTCAATCAAAGGAACCTTTAGGTCCTCCATGGTTTCTTCTGGCAAGGAGTACAAACGTTTTGCGATAGACAAAAGGGAGTTCCCCCACCCTCAGGAACAGCCCACTCTGCTTTGACGATGTCTTCAAAGAAATTAGGAAAAGGTGAAAAAGTCTGCACCTTGACTAGCTTCTTAAAGCCTCTGGTGTCCAGCTTTGCAGAGACTGAAGATCTTGGCTTTTCTGCCACTTCCATCAGTGTGGAAATGACTTTGTTCAACAGCTTTTGGAAATGCTCAATCTGGAATAGTCTGGATGAGGTGGACTGGATCTCTGCCTCATCCCCCGACCATTCCCCTTCTTCCCTCTCTGTATTTCCACCCAAGGAAGTGATGGTGGCTGCAATTTCAGCATGCTTAGATCTAAAGGAAGGGGCACGTGCTCCTCTGGGGATTTCACTAGGCCCTGGCCGCCTTACTCCCCTGGACACGCTGACTACAGAATTCCCCTCCTCATCCTCAGAGGCTCCTGAGACTTCGCTCTGTCCTGACACCTCTGAGACCTTAGGCCTATTTGGGGTGACTGGGGACCTGGAGCCTGAAGAAGACTGAGAGTCAGAGACAGGATGGGGTCTCTTTCTTCTGGAACCCCTGGAGGATGGCCTTCCCCTCAGCTCCTGGCTATTCTGACTTGTTGGGAGTTGTACTGGGGCTGCCGCCCCACCTCCCTGGCTCCCAGTGCCCTGTGGCCATTGTGGGGTCATTGAAAGCCCTCCCATGTTGGGCCTAGCTGGAATTGTGGGGGCATGAAGGGGCCCGGCGCCATACCGAGTGGGGCTTGTGCAGGCTGCAGCTGATGGGAAAGTTGCGGTTGCTGGAAGCCCTGTGGTAGGGGGCCTGCCTGCCCCCATTTTCCTGCCGTCCCATCCCTCCCCAAGGGCCTGGCCTTTGCCCCTGATTTGGTGCTGGCACACCTCCTACAGGGCTATTTCCAACCAGGCCTCCCCCCGCTGCTGGAATGGGCTCACCACGTGGGCTTGCCTGCCATTTGTACTTCCCATGCTGCACTTTCGATTCCCAGCCACTCTGCCAGTCGATTTTTTGGCTGCCTTCTTTGGGTGCAGGTGGGAGCAGAAGCCAGCTGGCTCCAACTGCTCAACCCGCCCAACAGCGCCCCTGGCTGCCACACTATTGTCTATGGCCGTCGACTGCTGTGGGGGGGGGGAGCAGGAGCCTGCCCGCTCCATGCACTCTACCAGCCCCATGCTGCTGCTGCCTTCTGCTTCCGCCTGCTCCGATGGCACAGGTCTCGGCTGCTGGGCCTCCTTCTCCCCAACCCCTGATGCCTCGAGGGTAAGGGGTTGCTGCTCCGGGGAGGCCTCCGCCACTCCAGCCGTCGCTCCTCTATCTGAAGCCTCGGATGGGGGCCTTTTCTTTGTCCCCGTGGTCTCCTGGAGCATTTTCTAGGCTGGGTCTTCGTCCACTTCTCGGTGCTCTTCTCTTCCTTAGTTGGTTGCAAGGGAAGGTTCCTCGGTGATCTTTTCTCTTTGTTTTTTGTAATTTTTTTTTTTTAAGCTTCCTGGCTTGGAGCTGGAACTTCAGATGACCTACTGCGTGCAGGGCTATGCAAGAACTGGAGAGGTCAGCCTTGGTCCCTCCAATAGGAGCCATGCAACAAAAGAAATTTGCATAGCCTATCCGAGCGAGCAGAGGCGTGACCTAACCATTTCCTGGATTACTTTCCCCCCACTGAAGGAGAAGTAGAATCTGAAATGTGGCTTAGAGTTACAGAATTTTCTCTTCCTCTCCAGTCAATATACTGGGTTTCAAGAGTGGTAACCTCAGCAACCTTGATTTGTATGTATAAACTATATGGATTTGAACCAGTGAGTTTAGGGGTCATCTCAAATTAGTTTGAGCTAAAAGAGAAAGGCAGGATATAATAAACAAAACAGTCATGAGCACCTCTATATAAACAAGACTGCGCACAGCTGTTTGGAAGTATATTTCATTAAAACCAGTAGGGTTTACTTTCATGTAGATAAGGTTGACACTTGAGTTGCTAGCATCCTCCATAAACATTTCAGGAGGGAGGAGGTCTGATCTAAATTTCCCCCAGAGCTTTGGTTTGCTTAAGCTTTCAGCCATCCTCTGTAGTTGTTTGCCTGTAATAATATGATTATACTGGCAGCTTATAACATTTATTTCCATGCTGTGAAAAGCTTTCATCTGGTGAGTTCTGTAGGTTAAATTGTCGTTTAAAGGAACAAGAGTGCCTGAGACTATTTTTTATGGTCAGTTGACAATCTTTTTGGCACTTTTGCTGCCAGCTGCATGAGCATTCACTTATTCCCTGTCTCTTCCATAGCCTAGTAGCTTTCTAAACCCAACCTTTATGAGCGTGTTCTCTCCTCAGAACAGGATAGAAATAGTATTAATTTCCATCATGACACAAAGCTCACTCCCACTTCTCAACTCAGATCAGCCACTCGCCCCCTTCTCCTTTCAAAAATAATACCATGGTTACCCCAACAACTCTCAAGATCCAGCAACAGGCTCTCCACAGTTAATTTTCCCTCTATCCTAAATGTGGCTGTCACTGGAACATACGATACTGAACTTTAAATCAGGAGGATTTAAATATGGTAGCTAACACTGGTTCTGATGGGAGCTCTTTTAAAAATCTTCTAACTTTGGCTTTGCTTCCTTATTTTGTGTGATCCTCTTGTATACTTCAGAGAACATAGCTTTGAGTGATTGTTTGGGGGTGGGGGTGGGTGATCGGATTGCTGAAGATTTTACCCTTGAGTTGCACAGTTTCAGCAGCAAGTGGAAGTGCTGTGTGAAGTTAAACATCTTCTTCGTGGTCTCTGTGCATCACACCCATGGGATTCAGTGCGCCTGGGCTGACCTGGTCAGTGTCTGTACAAAGCTCACAACGGGATTTTCGCGCCCTTCGCCCCCGGGCATGCGCAGGAACCCCACCGCGCATGCCCAAGGGGCGGGGGCACGGACATCCCGCCAGTTCTCTTCTGACCGCCTCGCTGTTAGCAGCCTGCGTTGGTGTCTCCGAGAACACTTTACCTCAGCAAAAGATCACAACTTTTCTTCAAAAATTTTTCTTTGGTTGTTTTCTTCGATCTTCTGAACCGTTTCCGTCCACCATTTTTTCTCAAACCCGCAACTTTTTTGTGGATTTCCTTTGGTCTCCGGACCACTCTCCCCTCCCCCCTCACCTCACCGCCCTTCATCCTACCGGGTGGAAGGGCCCATTTCCATTGTTTATGGAAAGTCGAAAGTGGGGGTGCTTCAAAAGGTGCTCTTCCTGCGGGAGCAAACTAGCCTTGAGGGACGAGCACTCACTCTGTGTTTTTTGTTTGGGGGAGACTCACCGGCCTGACGCCTGTTCCATCTGTGCCCGTTTCTCCAACCAAACGAGAAAAAACAGGGCCGCTAGGCTGAAGGTCGCGTTGTGGGAGTCGGCACTCGCTCCTCCAGCGCCCGAGATGGAATCCGATCAGTCTACGTCGAGACCAGCCGTCTCGACATCGAAGTCATCCGTGTCGACACAGAGGGATCCCCCGACACCGAAACCTCCCAAGGTAGGGAAATCTTCCTCGGATACCGGAGGGGCCCCTACGAAGAAGTCTAAATCGAAGACGACTTCATCTGTGTCGACACCGGTAAAAAAGCCCAAGAAGGATAAAACGAAGACCCTGGGCTCAAGCAAGATGGGGGACACGCATAAGTCTCACAGTGTGAGCGGCGTTAAATCTCCTAGGGGCTCTGCTTTCCGTGCGGACGCACCTCAGCAACCCCCACGACCATCCCATCCGACACCGGAGCTGACGAAAATCCTTGTGGAGCCTCCGATACAGATCCTGGGCTCTCCACCACGTCAGTCTGAACCCCCCATGTCGGAAGTTCCCCACCGTCGTAATCCTCCCCAGTCGATGTCGCCTCCTCCTGCCGACCTCGACCTGGCCGCCAACGTCCAAGTACTGGGATCTAGATCCCCTTCCCCGGTTTCCTGGGCTAGTGGTCACTCCGATCGCTCCTGGCATCGACCTCGAGACCACTCTAGGTCTCCATACCGTCCCGACCATTGTGAGCAGGAGTCCTATGGTCCACGCTACGACAGGTACCACGCATCATATCCGTATCGACCTCTGAAATTTTCCTTCGAACACAAGCATGAGATGCCATACTGGTTCTCTTCGGGCCCGTGGAACTTCCCTGGATATCCGGATCCTTGGGAACCTTGTCAATACCACTCCCGCTCACCTCACCACCAGCCTTCGGCAACAGTGTCGAAACCTCCACCATCTCCTCGTCCTTCCGCCCATTCCGACCATGCCACTGCTCCACCAATGCTGATGGCCGAGCCACCGCTACCGAGGCCTCAAGAGTTAAGTTCCAACTCCGCCTCTTCTAGGGGTGACTCCGATGTCGATGATCCGGAGGACACTCTTTCCAATGTCGAACCCCCCCCCCAAACAACCGATCTCCGGGAACAGCCCGATTTCTCCTTCGGAGGACATGTCCTCATACGGGGACTTAGTAAAACGTATGGCACACTCTCTTGCCCTACCGATCATCCAACCCCAACCATCTGCAGCTGATGAGGTGTACGACATCATCGAGATCGACGCCTCTACGCCGATAGCCGTACCGATGTCCAAGCACCTCTTGAAAGCAGTTCAGTCCCCTTGGGCCAAACCATCGTCGGCACTGGTCTCTACCAAACGGTTAGACCACATGTACCGAGTTCAAGAAGAAGGAGCTTCCTTCCTCTACCTCCATCCCCGCCCGAATTCGTTGGTCGTTTCTACGACTTCAAAAAATAAAAGCTCTAACTCTACTCCGTCCGACAAGGAGAGCAAAAAAATAGATGCCTACGGTCGTAGGGTGTACTCTTCCGCAGCCCTGGGGATAAAATCCTCCAATTATTTGGCCTGTTTCGGAAGATATCAATATGCCTTATGGCAAAGATTGTCGGCGCTCCTCCCATCCATGCCGGATGACAAACTGGCCGAGGCTAGAGCGATCCAGAAGGAAGGCCTGCTAGTAGCCAAACAACTTCTGAACACAACAAAACACTCGTTGGATGCCTTCTCAACATCGATGGCTTCTGCAGTGTCGATTCGCCGTCATGCGTGGCTGCGCACCACCTCTGTCCCCCAGGACACTAGATCCTATATCGAAGATCTCCCCTTCGATGGAGACGGATTATTCCACTCCTCCACCGACGCCGCCTTGCAGGAGCTGGATAAAAATATCAAGGCTTCGAAATCGCTCGGAGTTTCGGCACCACAAAGGTCTTACCGGCAGAGGTCCTGGTCCAGGTACACCCCCTGTCGCCCATACCCTACGAAACTGTCCCCGGACTTGGCCTGGAGACCCAGTCAATCTCCAAACCATAACAAGCCATCGTACCAGTCAAAACCGAGGTCGGGTACACAACACCCACAGGCGAGACCCAAGTCCAACCGTGGACCAAAGCAGGGTCTTTGACTCCATCCTCCCGATGTCGACAGAAAGCACCCGCCTCCATCCCTTCCTTCCCATTTGGGAAACCATCACTACGGATGCCTGGGTCTTATCCGTCGTGACCTATGGTTATATCATCGAATTCCTCGACCTCCCACCTTTACTGACCTTCCGTTCCACCCCTCCCTCCTCAGTCCCCCTTCAGGAAGCCGACTCCTTACTGAAGAAGGGGGCGATAGAACCTGTCCTGAAAACTTCCGAACGGATGGGATTCTATTCTCGGTACTTCACCGTACCGGAACGCGACGGAGGGCTACGCCCCATCTTGGATCTTCGGGATCTCAATATCTATATTCGATATCGAAAATTCAAGATGACGACCCTACAAGCTATCCTCCCCTTGATTCCACAAGGCGCCTGGATGGCTACCATCGACTTCCAGGATGCCTATTTCCACCTAAACATCCACTCGTCCCACAGGAGGTACCTCCGATTCGCGATAGGAGAATGTCATTATCAATATCGATGTCTCCCCTTCGGAATCTCTACGGCACCAAGGGTCTTCACCAAAACCATGGTAGTTGTCACAGCCCACTTCCGTCTCCAGGGGATCACGATCTTCCCCTATATCGACGACTGGCTTCTGGTGTCCGTTTCCCCAACCTCTCTGCGCAAGGACATTGCGTTCACACTACACCTTCTTTTATCACTCGGTCTTCAGGTGAACCTACAGAAGTCCTGCCTTCAACCTTCTCAGAAGGTTCAATTCATAGGAGCCTTACTCGACGCCGTGGCCAGCAGAGCTTTTCTACCAATGGACAGAGCTCAAACCTTGTCCAACCTAGCGACCGCGGTTCGTGACTCTCCATCCTCAATAGCGTACGACGTTCAGCGCCTCCTTGGGCACATGTCCGCCACGACCTCGGTCCTTCCCCTGGCGAAACTCCACATGAGGCCCCTTCAACTTTGGTTTCTGAAGAGTTTCCGTCCACACCGAATGCCTCAATCGAAGGCCCTGACCCCTACACAAACCGTACGGGACTCTCTCAACTGGTGGACCGCTGTCACAAATATTACCCAGGGTGCTCCGTTTACCCCTCCCTCTCCTCATTTCACCTTGATGACAGATGCGTCCTTATGGGGCTGGGGGGTCCACCTCGATGGCATCAGTGTCGGATACCGGTGGGATGCTGCTATTGCAAACAGGCACATCAATTACCTGGAACTACTGGCTATCTCTCTAGCTCTCTGAGCTTTTCAGCGCCTCTTACGAGGCCACTGTGTTGCCATCCTCACCGACAACACCACGGCCCTCAGCTACCTGAACCGTCAGGGAGGAACCATCTCCAGGAGCCTCTGTGGGCTCGCGCTCGACCTCTGGCACTGGTGCATCTCCAACGAAATCGTCCCCATGGCCACCCACATCCCCAGAGTCCAAAACGTGGAAGCGGATCTGATCAGCAGAGGCCACACTCACCATCACGAGTGGGAACTGAACCAGGTCTACCTCCAACTGCTCTTTGACCACTGGGGGACCCCATCAGTCGACGTGTTCGCCTCATGGGTGAACACAAAATGCAAACAGTTCTGCTTCCAAGGAGGCAAGGACCCTCTCTCCTTAGGAGACGGCCTTCTAATGCCCTGGACCAGCTCATTCCTGTACATGTTCCCCCCACTGCCCCTACTCTTGAGAGTGGTGCACAAGGTGGCCAAATTTCGACCGGACTGCATCCTCGTAACTCCGTGGTGGCCCAGGCAACCCTGGTTCCCCATCCTACTACGTCTGGCAGGAGGCAGGTTCCATCACTTCCCCAAAGTGCAAGATCTCCTCACCGCCAAAGGGGGCATGGTGCTCCACCCGCAGGTGAGCAACCTAAAGCTGACTGCCTGGAGGCTCCAGCCATGAACTTCTCCGCCCGAGTCTCGGAGGTCCTGTGTAATGCGAGGAAGGAATCTACCCGCTCATCCTACCGCAGGAAGTGGCAAAAGTTCCTCTCGTACCTGGATAAGTCTACAGACGCTCCAACCTCCATAGGCCTGGACAAAATTCTGGACTTTCTTCTGTTCCTTAGAGACCAGGGTCTATCCCACTCATCGGTGAAAGTCTACTTGGCGGCTATCTCCGCTTACCACCAGGGCATGGAGGGACACACAGTTTTCTCCCATCCGACCTCAAAGCGGTTCTTGAAGGGCCTTGTTAGATTGTACCCTCCTGTAGCTGCGCCTACAGAACTATGGGACTTACCACTGGTATTATGGCAACTTACCAGACGACCGTTTGAACCACTGGCTACTTGTGACCTCAAGTATGCGACATGGAAAACAGCCTTCCTACTGGCTATCACCTCAGCCAGAAGGGTTAGTGAACTCATGGCACTGCAACATGACCCACCCTACCTGGTTTTCCTTCCGAACGGTGTGCGTCTGGTACCGGACTTGACCTTCATTCCAAAGATTGTTTCAGAGTTCCATCTCAATACTGAAATATTCTTACCAGATTTTTTCCCACATCCAGAGGATGACGGACAACACTTGCTCCACACCCTGGATGTCAAGAGGGCACTCCTCTTTTACCTAAATCGGACTCAGTCAACCAGACGTGACAACTCACTGTTCCTATCGTACAGCTCGCCCTCCCTAGGGCGTCGCATCACGTCTCAACGGCTCTCAAAATGGATCATAGAGACGATCCGATTGTGCTACACTCTGGCAAAGCAGTTACCGCCCTCTCACCTGAGAGCGCACTCCACCAGGTCTATGGCGACTTCAACGGCCTTCCTGAAGGGCGCATCTCTTTCGTCCATCTGCAAAGCGGCTACGTGGTCTACACCAACCACGTTTACCAAACATTATGCTATGGACGTTCGTGCCCAGCAGAAGGGTGACTTGGGTCGTCTGGTCCTTTCTTCTACGGCTCCCTGAGTCTGACGGCACCCACCTCCAGGTGAGCCACTGCTTTTTAATCTCTCATGGGTGTGATGCACAGAGACCACGAAGAAGATAAACAGGTTGCTTACCTGTAACTGGTGATCTTCGAGTGGTCATCTGTGCATTCACACCGCCCGCCCATCCTTCCCCACTGCTGTCATCCTCAGCTATTCTCATACATGGCTAGGCTTGATAGCGGTCAGAAGGAACTGGCGGGATGTCCGTGCCCCCGCCCCTTGGGCATGCGCGGTGGGGTTCCTGCACATGCCCAGGGGCGAAGGGCGTGAAAATCCCGTTGTGAGCTTTGTACAGACACCGACCAGGTCAGCGCAGACGCACTGAATCCCATGGGTGTGAATGCACAGATGACCACTCGAAGATCACCAGTTACAGGTAAGCAACCTGTTTTTTCTCTAATCAATATATGAATTTTATTTCCCCATACCAAGTAATTGTGAACTATTGTAGTACAGACCAATAGATAAGATTTCACTACAGCTATATTGTCACTGGGTGGCCTTTGGCAAGGGAGGTGTGGCAGGGAAGGAAAGGGCAGAAGGATGCTTGAAGAAACACTTTCTCCTGTAGTGTCCAGCATACTAGTTTAGATAATTTTCTCAAGCTGTGCTCCCATCTGCAGAGTTGAGGTGAGTTGCAAGCAGAGATGGATCTTTTTCATTGGTGGTACATTTGGGGTGCCGCCCTCCTTGAAGTTCACCTAGCACCTGTTTTACTTTCCTTTAGAGACCTGGTCAAAAAATTCTTCTTACCAATAGTTTTAGCTGTAGGATTCCATAGTTTTTAAAGTTGTTTTTGTAGTCTGCTTCTAGTCCCAGGACTGGCTTGTGAGTATTGCTTTAGGCAACTCAGTGTTGTTTTATGCTGTTTTTATATCCCAGCTTGATTTTGGTTACTTGTTTTTCTGCTGTTGACTTTATAGCATTGTTTCAGTTTGTGAGCTGCCTTGAGCCAGACTCTCAAGAGGCAGCGTATAAAATTTACTAAACATAATAATAATCTTATCTCCCACTCTTTGTAGAACAGAATCAAGGCTTACTTTACAAAGTTATCCTTGGTAGAAATCAGATAAAGAATGTACAGCATTATTTATTTTAGAAAGGGAGTGCATATACTGCTGATAAATTCATTATAATGCTGGCAATCACATGAATGACAGGCAAAAAATTATTAACTCATCTGCTGTGTGACCCAGGTACTATCAAAAATTGTATTGTGGGATGTAACAGTTGGATGTACTGGGAGGGACTTAAATGAAGGTAAACCGAGGCTCTTGAGGGGAGAAGTGAACTTTATCTCCAGCTTGTAGATCACAGAAATCTTTAGAGAATGTAAAATAAAATTAGATTGTAATATCACAGGAGGGTCAAGGAGTATACTATGGATTGAATCCTGTTGAGAAATTTTGAAAGGAGCTGGTGATACAGAACTGTCCCTCCGTTCCTTTCCTCCCCAGCAGTTTGTTGCTTTTCCTAAAATCTTCTATAAAGGCTCTTAGATAAAATGCAGTCCAGTATGGGGCAATGCTAAGGAGAGGAAATTGGGAAAAATTGCTCCCTCTTCTTCCTTCTGCTGATAGCTTGCACTGGTGGAAGAGATTATGTTACCAATAGATACCCCATTGCAGCCCCACAGGATCCAATCCATTGACTACAAGTTGGGCTACAAATGACTATGTCTGCATAGGATAGCTGCTACTGTCCAAAATTCATTATGTTTTGTTTAAAGATCCATGGAACATGAGAAGGAGAGAACCTTCACAAAGTGGCAGCAAGAAGAAACTAGCCACTGGATGAAGATCTTGTGCAGGAGACCTTATTAACAAATGTTGTTTTCTTTTCAGCTGCCCCTTCCTGGCTCGTAACCTGACCATGGCCATTCCTATCATTGCTGGCATCCTATTCTTTTTTGTCATCAGCTGTTTACTGCAGACCAGCTTCAGGGACCCTGGTATCCTGCCCAGAGCCACACCCAGTGAAGCTGCAGATCTTGAGAAGTGGATTGGTGAGTGTCTGGTCCTCATGATCTTTACTTATGACAATGTATTTTTTTTTGTCAAATGCAATAGTTATCCAGTGATGTTCTACATCCTCATTTGTATCTTCATTTCTTAAATAAAGGGTGGCAAAGTAGTAGGATCGTCGGATTTTAGTCCTTACAAGGCCTCTGATATTGTAAGCCCTCTCGTGGAAACTGTTTTGGTATTGAGCATCAGCATTTTCCTTTGTGATGTTGCTTCTGCTGCCTTTCATCCTGTTTCCTATGTTTTAGAGCAGGGGCGTCAAACATGCGGCCTGGGGGCTGGATCAGGCCCCTGGAGGGCTTCTATCAGGCATGCAGTGGAACTGGCTGTCTTCTGCTTCTTCTTCCAGTTCTGTTGCTGCTGCATCATTGTAGGTTTGCAGCTTACAGATACACACTTGAACAGCATACTCAAGATTGCAACAGCACAGACATTTTGATGCAATAATTCAGAGCAAGAGGTGTCAGTTATCAGACACTGTTAAATAAACAAAATATTGCAAGAGTGGTAATGTTTTAAGCATGTTTTTATTTTAAGTTAAAAAAAACACCTTTGTGTTTGTGTCATTTATAAAGTTTATATCTCTGCTACCTGGCATTACATTTTATGACACACATGGCCTGGCCCAACAAGATCTCATTTATGTCAGATCCGGCCCTCATAACAAATGAGTTTGACACTCGTGTTTTAGACCCTGAGTGCTGCATGCTAGAGCAGAAGGGGAAGGCTGAAAGATGTCCAGATTGCAGCAGCATTGTGGCAGAAAGTGCTGATCTTTTGTTTAGCACAGGGTGTCTCCCTCACTGTGAAATTCTGAAAGGGTAGCTGAAGTAAAGTTATAGTAATTCTCCTTTGGCATAGAGAGTATAATAGAAAAGCCTTTGGCCTACTTTTCTGTGTTGGGGAGAAGCAGCACTTTAGGACACGAGGATCATAAAAGTGGTGAATATCAATCTTCAATGTGTTTTCTCTTCAAAGAAACACAATAGCAAGTAACTAACTTCCTTTTTTAAAACTTACCTGTCATAGGTAACCTGGCCAGTTTCCCAGATGACTCAGCTACATAACATCAGTTCCACTGACACTACTTTGCCACAAAGCTGATATGTTTTCTTGTGACTTTTGCAAGTAAAGCATGTGTTACTCTCTCATTCTTGTAATTAAAGCTCAGTGAGTAGTGACCAGCTGCACAATTATCAAGGGATAAAAGAAATATTAATGCCCTGTAAAAGCAATAGAAGTGTGTGGGTTCACATATTGTCCTAATCTTTCCAGTTCCATGTGGGGTGCAACACAGTTTGAATTCTTCCTCTGTTGGAAGTATTAACTGTTAATTCCGTGAAGATACAGATAGAAGTTGCATAAAAGAAATAATGCTGGTTTTTCATTTCTCTGGAGTAGTTTGAAGAACTGATTAGATGACATTTGTAGGGCTAGTTAAGCATTCTCTCTCTTGTTCTGAGCACAGACAAGAGGTGGCCCAGAGTAGCATGTTTTACAATATAGCATTGGATTGGAAATAACTGCTCAGTTCTCAGGTGATCAGCTAGAGAAACTTTGTAAAGCCAGGTTTTAAGGCTAGTATACGTGAACAGGCTGGCATTTTTGTGCAATAGAAACTTTTCCAGGCAGACTTACTAGGTGTCTGCACAATAAGTTCGGGGGTGGGGGTGGGGCGGGAATCTGTTTTTGTGCTTGTAGTTTCTATCAGTGTCTAGGATGTCTTTTGTTAGAAATGTGAATAATGAAGCAAGTTAAAGATTGTGGGTCCAGTAAAGCAGATGTATGGGAATTAAAATCTGGTTTATTTGAAAATTAGCATGATTCAGTTTTGGCTGCTGAAGAATCTCAGATATCAGTCAAAAGCTACTATCCTTGGCATGCTTACTTGGAGAGTGTATTCCATTGGATTCAGTGTGTCTTGCTTCTCAGAGTGTGTGTGGCCTCGTTCCCATGCTCCCCCACATTTGTGGCTGAAGTTCCATATATCTACTATTCTTTTTTTTTAAATAATATTTCTTTTCAAAAACATACACAGGACAAACATTCATAAAACATAGATGAGGGATAGATTCCATGTGAATAGTAATTTTGGTGCCTTCTCGTAAAAATTTCAAAATAAACTGTTTAAAGCTAAAAGGTTCTTTTTGCAAATGGAGAAAAAGAAAAAACAAGTTTTTTCTAGCATATGACCTCTACTATAAAATGTTCCTTGATTATAGCCTTGTCTTGTTAAAGTTCTCATACCATGTATAAAATCTTGCCCATGTATTTTCAAATGTTCTTTCTGTGTGGCCTTTCAACAATAAAGTCAGTTTATTCATTTCAGCTGATTCAAGTACTTTGTTGGTGAATTCTTCTTTACTTGGCATTTCAGGATTCCTCCAATATTTAGTGTACAAAATTCTAGCAAATACTTCATGGATCCAAGCCCAGTATTTTTTTGCTTAATCACACAGCCACCACATACGATAAAAGGATTCCACTTTGTTTTGATATTTCCAGCAACTATTTGAACATTTAGGATCAAATTTAGCCAATTTATACCATCTATAAAACATCTTATACATGTTTTCTTTATAGGAAATTGCTTTCATGATCTTAATATTTTTTTTTCAAATCTGGGACTAGTGGTGACCCAAATTTTGAGCCCATTGTATCATAACACTTTTAACGGTTTCATCATACATCTTATAGTCTAACAACAAAACATATTTTTCTTATAAAATTCTGTTCAACAAACAACATTATCTTATCAATTTCTAAAAGGTTTTCATAGAACCCTATTGCTTTATCTTTAATATACCTTGATTCAATTTGAGCTTTTTGCCACCAGTTTAGCTCAGACAATGGTTTCAAATTAGATTTGGAGTCTAATAAGTCTTGATATATTTTATTGGTTCTTCTTGGTATGTCTTCGGATTTGTAAATGCTTCTAAGGGAGCCACTGATTTGGGAATCTTAAGATAAAACTGTTTTCTAATTGGCTCCCAAATGTTCATTAAAGACGCTCTCACCCAATGTTGTTTAAAGTATTTGTGAGAGTCGACTTTCCCATACCATAGAAAAGTATGCCATCCCAATAACAGGTCATGGTCTTCTAGTTTCAATAGTATTTGATTTTCCAGTATAATCCACTCTTTAATCCATGCCAGCGCTGCTGCTCTATAGTAAAGGGCCCAGTTTGGTTGCGCAAATCCAGCCCTCTCTGGCATCTTGCAGAGCTTTAAGTTTTATTCTTGGTTTCTTTCCTTGCCAGATGAAATGGGTCATCAATTTATCGAATTCTTTAAAATAAGTTTGGTTCTGAATAATCGATATTGTTTGGAATAGAAACATCAGTCTTGGTAAAATATTCATTTTAATGGTGGGTATTCTGCCCATAAAAGAAATTTGAAGACTTTCCCATTTTTCCAGGTCTTTTTTAATTGTCTTCAACAATTCCATGTAGTTATTTTCCATCAAGGAGCTACATTTATTTGTTAAATTTATTCCAAGGTATTTAATTTTCTTCTGGGTTTCAAATCCTGTTTTGTTTTGTTTTTTGAAGGAGTAATGTTTGAGTCTTTGCCATATTCTTTGTCAGGATTTCTGTTTTATTTATATTAATTTTTAGACCTGCCACTGCTCTGTATTCATATAACAAAGATATCGACACATTTGTAGAATTTAAGGGGTTTTCCAGAATAAAAACTAAGTCATCAGCAAAAACTAACAGTTTAAATTCTTCACCTCTTATTTTAATGTTTTGTGATAAGTCTCCATTAAAGGAAATCTTAGCATATTGTCTGGTATAAATTGCTTCAATCATTTTTTTAAATTTATTTATTAGTTTTTCACTATACAACAAAGAAATTTACATATAGTACATCAAAGTCACTTTTGGAGTTTAAATTACACATTTTCTCTTATCCGTTTGTTAAATTTACACAATCTTTTTTGATACACCTTGTCATCTTTCCCTGACAATATCATATTTATTTTATCCATTTCCGCTATTTCACACATTTTCATAATTAACTCATCTCTACTAGGTATTATATTGTGTGTGGATTTTTGGTTTTCCCCTTGCAGACAACCTGGGTACCTCCACTTATCGGCCACCTGCCCGCACTATGGAAGTTGTTATAAACAAATACATGGTGAAGTTGAAATACTGCTACACGTGCAAAATGTTCCGTCCTCCCAGGACCTCCCATTGCAGTGTCTGTGACAACTGTGTAGGTAAGTTCAAGGTGAGACTTCCTGTGGTCTGTCAGAGTTGCACATTTTGCTCTGTAAAAAATCTTTCCACTTATCTGAGGGTAGGGCTGTGGCTTAGTGGCAGAGCATCTGCTTGGCATGCAGGTTCAATCCCTGGCATCTCCCATTAGCAGAATCAGGTAGAATCAAGATTAAAGTGAAGAAGGAGGAGGAGGATTTAGAGAGCATTTAGAAATGGTTAGAGAGCATCTAACTGCCTTAAATACTTTCAGATCTCCAGGGCCAGATGGCTTCCATCCCAGGGTGCTAAAAGAAATTGCAGATGTTATTTCAGAGCCTCTGGCTCTAATCTTTGAAATGTCCTGGAGAACTGGTGTTGTGCTGGAAGACTGGAGAAGAGCGAATGTTGTCCTGATCTTCAAGAAGGGAAAAAAGACAGACCTGGGAAATTTACAGGCCTGTCAGTTTGACATCAATACCTGGGAAAATTCTAGAGCAGATTATTAAACGCTCTGTCTGTGAGCACCTTGAACGGAATGAGTTAATTAGTAGTAGCCAGCATGGGTTTATCAAGAATAAGTCATGCCAGACCAATCTTATCTCCTTTTTTGACAGAGTTACTAAAATGGTTGACTCTGGCAATGGTGTGGATATAGTGTATCTAGTTTTCAGTAAAGCATTTGACAAAGTTTCTCATGATATCCTTGAGGATAAGCTGGTTAAGTGTGGGCTGGATGGTGCAACCGTTGGATGGATTCATGGTTGGTTGAAAAATCGTACCCAACGAGTGCTCATAAATGGCTCTGCGTCTACATGGAGGGAAGTCTCGAGTGGAGTGCCACAGGGCTTGGTCCTAGGCCCGTGTTGTTTAATGTTTTTATAAATGACCTGGAGGAAGACATAGAGGGATGCTTATTGGGATTGCTAATTCTGAAGAAGACAGAGTCAGGATTCAGAATGATGTAGAAATGCTGGAACAGTGGCTGAGACAAATAAAATGAATTTCAATACAGCTAAGTGCAAAGTCCTACACTTAGGTACAAAAAATCAAAGGCACAGATATAGAATGGGAGGGACTTGGCTTGACAGCAGCACATGTGAAAGGGATCACAAGCTAAACATGAGCCTGCAGTGTGATGTGGCTGTGAAGAAAGCTAATGCAATCTTAGGATGCATTAGCAGAAGCATTTTGTCCAGATCATGGGAGGTAATAGTCCCACTCTATTCTGCTATGGTCAGGCCTCACCTGGAGTACTGTGTCCAGTTTTGGGCACAACACTTTAGGAAGGATGTTGACAAGCTTGAGCGTGTCCAGAAGAAGATGACCAGGATGGTGAGAGGGTTGGAATCCAAGTCTTATGAGGAAAGGCTGAAAGAGTTGCATATGTTTAGCTTGGGAAGAGAAGACTTAGAGGGGACATGATTGCAGTCTTCAAGTATTTGAAGGGCTGTCATGTAGAAGATGGAGCAGATCTATTCTCTCTTGCTCCAGATTGCAAGACTAGATCTAATGGGTGGAAATTACAAGGGAGTCATTACCAGGAGAATCTTCCTAACTATAAGAGTGGTTGAGCAGTGGAACAGACTGCCTCGGGAGGTGGTGGATGCTCCTTTGCTGGACGTTTTCAAGCAGAGGCTGGATGACCATCTTTCAGGTATGTTGTAGGTATGTAGGGCTATCTTTCGGCTATGCTCCTGCAGAGTGCAGGGGGTTGGACTAGATGACCTGCAAGGTGCCTTCCAACTCTAACATTCTATGATTCTATGATTATACCCCACCCTTCACTTGGAGTCTCAAAGTGGCTTACAAACTCCTTCCCCTCCCCACAACAGACACCTGTGAGGTAGGTGGGGCTGAGAGCTCTTTCGAGAACTGTCTTTGAGAGAAAAGCTCTGACAGAACTATGGCTTGCCCAAGGTCATCCAGCAGCTGCGAGTGGAGGAGTGGAGAATCGAACCCGATTCTCCCAGATTTGAGTCCACACACTTAACCACTACATCAAACTGGCTCTCAGTGCCTGAGATACTGGACATTCACTGGACAATCGCTGCTACTCAGTGTAGGCAGAAGTGACTTGTGATAGATCAGTTACTTGACTCAGTGTAAGGCATCTTCATATGTGTGTTCGGTTAAAGGTACATATGTGTGTTCAATTAAAGGAAGAAGTTATTGGACTTCAAAAATGTTCATCCCTTTAAGCAGTCAGTGTTGGTCATCGCTGACTGTGGGTTCTTTAGATATTTGTACTCTGCTTTTCTTTCCAATGGGCAACCAAAGAGGCTTACACCATCAATCTCCCTTCTTCCCATTTTATTCTTTTATTTTATCCTTTCTTTTATCCATTTTATCCTTTCTTTTAACAGCAGCCTTGTGAGGGTAGGTTAGGCTGAGAGTGTGACTGGAAGAGTCCTGATGGCACCTGGTATATTTTGGCCGCTGTACAGACTAGATGGGCCATTGGCCTGATTCAACATTGGCTTCTCTTATGTTCTTATGTTCTAAGAGAGTACAGCTTGGTTTTCCCTCTTAATACCTTCTTGATGTTTGGATGCAAGGCAAGTTGCTTGAAAGTAGTACAGCAAAGTGAGTACCCTAACAGTAGAAACTTAAGAGCCCATTGATAGTTTTTTTTCTTTTCTTGCTGAGTGTTCCCAGCCTTATTTGGGCATGTGTTCACATGGATATACATAATGTGACTCATTGTACTTTGCTTGGTTACATTGGCTGTTTCTTCAGCCACTGTGGCTGCAAGAAGATTTCTGCAAGCCATATCAGTGTTTGCCAGTTTGCCTGCTGTATTTATTCATGTAAATTTGGACCTCTGGGTGCAGAAAGGATGTGGGAGAAAGAATTGGTGGCAAATGAACTCTGATCTAGGAGAGACCACTAATTTAGGTTTCTTGGCCACAATCTTTATTAGATACTGGCCTACCTTACAAGGCTGTTGTAGGGATTACTGTCATAACATTTGTGAAAGGATTTGACCTATATAACTGGATATTAGCGAACCTTATGTGTTCACTCGCACTGCAGCTTGCAAAATGCATTTAAAGGGACGATCTCTTTAAATGTGTTAGGCTTCTCCTGCTCCTGTTCAAACTGCTGGCCAAGAGATGCTGGATCCAGGATCTGCATGTAGCAGGAGGTCTCTCCCCACTGCACACAGACCTGGCTGGGGGGCTTCCAGGCTTGCCAAGAACTTACTGTACGCCGGCAGGGGACGGATACATCCTGGCAGGACCATCCCCAGGGGAAGGAAAGACGCAGCGCATGATGTTGTCGCCAGGAAGTGATGCCGGGTGATGCTCTGGCAATGGGGCTGGAAACTCGATGGTACCATCAATTTTCCAGCCCCATTGCCAGAGCGTCGCCCAGCATCACTTCCTGGCGACGGCATCGTGCGGCGTGGGTGTTGCCTGGGGGAATGTTCCGGCCGGGGACTGTGTGTCCCCTGCCGACATACAGTAAGTACTTGGGAACCCTACGGGCTTCTCCTGCCCCACAGTTTAAACTGCATGCCAGGAGAAGTTGCGATTCAGTATTGCTGTGCCAAGCCCAATTAAAAGCCAAATAATATTGATTTATTGTGATTCTCTATATCAGTAGCTGATTACAGATTGAAGAATCCAATTTGTTTTAGGAAATACCAGAAAAATGCTGTTAAGATATTTTTCCGGTATTTATTTGGCTCGATAAATACCAAATGCACACCCCTAGATTCAATATTGTTTATATCCTATATCCACTAATATGACGAATGGTAACAACTGTAGCAGGTATATTCAAAAGTACTAATTAGACAACAGCAATCAATAAACCCATCAATTAATTAACTGCAACAAGATAAGGGTGAGATTCACTTTGAATATAACTGCCTATATATGGATCAAAACTATTCCTAAGTAAACTAATGAAAAAGTCTCTCAAGCAGAGTTCCCGCTAAGCTGAGCTAGGGTGCACTAGCGAACAGTTTTTCACCCCTCAGCACATGCATTTTTGCCATAGTGTAGGTGGACTCACATCCAAGTAGCCCCATTGAGCTGCATAGGGCATTGCTGAAAGCAGCCTGACTGAAGCTTTTCATGGAACAGAAGGAAACATTTTTCCTTTGTCTGCTGCACTGAAATGGTTAAACCCACAGAGCTGCTTGCTAGAGAGGCCAAGCATGGAGTGGGGAGCAGAAAAGAGGAAAGACTCTTTTCCTGTGTGTGAGCATGCGTGGTGGTGGTGGGGAAGGGTTGTCTTCTGAACTAGGAAAGCGAACAGGAAGGGCTTCAGATTTGCAGCAGTTGGGAAAAGCCTTGCAGCCGCATCCCAGGAAGGTTTACTTAGAAGTAAGGCATTGGGGGGATGAATTTTTAAATCTTGGAAGGGAGGAAGGCTGGGATCATTCTCAGCCACAATTGGCATAGGTTTTAAATAAGTATGCATTTCTGTTGCCCCATGGAGAGAAAACACAGGATCTCAAATGCAGGCAAAAAGGGCCCTTCTGGGAGTTTCTAAAAAGAGGGAAGGGACAGAGCCCGGAGTCCAAGACAGGAGAAAGAGGGAAATCCCTGCCTGAGAAGGAGAAAAGAGGCTGGCAGGGAAAATGAGGGAGAGGAGTGGGAACTGTTGCTTTTTGTGTGGAGGGTGCATCTGAAGCTGCAGCCTGTTCTTCGGTGAGGCTGGGAGAGGAGACTTGAGCAAGAGAATCGCATAGCAGTGAAGGAAAGAGTTGCAGCACTTGAAGGGGTCGCTCAGGGAGGGTTGCCAACCTCCCAGTGGGGCCTGCAGATCTCCCAGAATTAGAACTGATCCCCAGGTGACAGAAAATGGCTACTTGACAGGTTGGACTCCATGGCAGTATACCCATGGAAGTCCTACTCCTTCCCAAACCCCTGCATGCCTATGCTCTGCCTCCCAAATCTTCAGCTATTTCCCACCTAGAAGTTGGCAACCTTAGGCAGCTGGCCAGCGAACTTGCAAGCAAGATGTGGGGGGACCTAAAGAAAATGCATTTTCTTTTTTCTACTCAGCTGTCCCATTTTCTGATATGGCTCCAGAACTGCTCTGACAAGCCGGGAAGAAGTTATTTTTCCACCCGCCCTGTTGGTGTTGCTGGCACTTTCCTGACTCCTTGGGAATATGCCTAGCAGAGGAATGTTGTGGAGCAAATCTGTGCCAGCATGGTTCAATTCCCTTCATTTTTGGTACAGCGGGTCCCACCATCATTCTGAAGTGGTGGCCAATTTTTGAGGCTCCTGGCTTTAGTTTCAGATGCGTTCTGCCTGACACAGTTACTCTTAACTTCTAATGCAAAAAGCAGGAAGGATTTCAAGTGTATATTTCTTTAAATGGTTGGTAAGTTTCAGAAGAACAAAGAGGTTGAAAGAGGAAGATGAGTGAGTGATTGGTTGGTGTCTGAGAATGTATGAGCAGAGCTAAGAAGTGTGTGGGTGCATTGAGACGCTCCGTTTGAACCACTTTCAGCATGCTTCAGGAACGGATTTTATGTGTGCGTTCACACACCATCTGTGCACCATCTGTGCACCATCCCCAGCCATCGCTTTCCGGCTCAAGCCCCCTTTAAACCGGAGTATTTTGATACCACTTACCAAAATGGTGTTTTCCTGATTCTCCAGTTTCAAGCTGCACTTTTCTGATGTCTGATCGCGCCTATCCAGCCACTTCCGGGTGCTTCAACCCCCCTCCCCTCTGGAAAGCTGCCTCAGGCTTCCGCTTTTAGTCCGCCATTTTTTTTATGCCTTGGTGGTGTGCGCTTGGGCGGAGCTCCGCTCCTAAGTTAATAAAATAAAAGTTTAAATGGTGCCTAGTTTAAGCATTTAGATGAGTCCGGGATCTCAGGGAGGCCAGTTTCGTGGTAAAAGTTTGAAGAGAAGTGTTCATTTAAAGGGATGTGTGGAAATCACTGTTCTGTGTACACACGAAAATTTTAGCTCTAGAGATGGCTGCCTGTGTGCATGCTCAAACTGAGAGGGGGAAAAAAAACCCATCTGTGTGTGGACGGCGGGGAGGTCAGTGTGATCGCAATTCTCCAGGTTAAAAAAACCCCACATTGGACCGGAGCAATTTAAACCATTGCAGAATGCTGTCTGACCGCACCCTGCGTGTGGAGAGATGGAAGGCAGTGTGTTCAGTCAGCAGCTAAGTGTCAGTTGTGGTCAGTGTACAGAGTCTGAGAACCAGTCTTCTAATTAGAATCCCATATTAGTCCTGTGAAAAGCATTCAAATTCTAAAGGAGAAAGTAAAATGCCTCCTTAAGGGGGCATATTAATGACTAGAGAGAGTCAAAATCTGATATTGTCAGAGTACTATAAGAGTGTGAGAGGAAAAAGCTGACAGAAACCTGAGTTAAAAAGGGAAAGATTTAACTGAGCAACAGATAATAAAGACTGGAGAAGGTACATTGTGAAGAGAAGGAAGAGCTTGAGAAAGGAGTGATTGAGAGTGAGAGAGTGTGATACCTCAGTCGGAAGTTATTAACATACACTGTATTATTCACTGTAAAGTAACAAAACATCTTGTAACCAATACACTTCTTGTGCAAATAAAGTTTTATTTTGTTTGTTGTTAACCCAGAGTCATATGCTGTTTAAAATATAAAAGTCTCATCCTCAGGATCACATAGTCCAACGAAGGAGCCTTAGAGCCTGGTCACAATACTGTGGGAAAGGTTAGTTAATAAGACTGGAATTAAATTCCTGGTGGCAGCATTACATACTTTAAGTGAGAGAAAGAAACAACCAGAAATTTAAAACCACATCATACCTAACCACACAAGTAAAAGAGAAGTAGCATGACAAGGGGTGTCTACAATTCAGGATCCACAATTCAGGATGTTCCAATTCCTTTTATGTTTGGCACTGCAACTGACACGTTCATACCTAAGTTCGCTTCATTCTCTTGAGGAGTTATTCCTGCCACAGCCAGACCAAGCCTTTTATTTATCTAGAATTTATTTACATCATTTTTAATCCACCTTTCTCACTGAAACTCAAGGTGGATTATGTACTGTAAAACTATGTAATTAATCAGATGATATGTCTAATCAGAAACCTGATAGAACTAGGAAGTGCAGGAAGTTGAAAGGAAGCTGTCATCTGAACAAAGCATAATTATTAAACACATGACATAAACAATTCAGAATGTTATATGACATCAGCAGAAATACAGAGCATTTTCCAGTCTGTTATGATGCAGCTCTTTTTCTTTTATAAAAAAGACCTCCTGAATAGTTCTGTTTTGCAAAGCCAGGATGGAGGGGGCATACCAGGGAATGCATGGGTATGGGCAGTGGGAGTCTCCAAGTAGATTTTGAGGGGAGACCTATTGCAAGCTGCTTTTCTCCCCAGTGGGGATCCAAAGCAACTTGCAATATTGCTCTCCTTTTTTCCATTTTATCCTCACAACAACCTTGTCAGATAGGTTAGGCAGATTGTGAGCCCAATGTTATATCTGAGTTTGCTGCAATCGACAAATAGGTCGTGTGCGTGTGCGTGCAAAGTTTATCAACAAGTCCCTCACAGACGATCTCTGGAGGCATCTGGATCGAGGCGGCATGGCAGTGTTGTTGCTGTTAGACCTGTTGGTGGCGTTCGACATGGTCAGCCATCAGCTACTGATCCACTGCCTTGCCGACACCAGGATTCAGGGGTTTGCCTTGCAGTGGCTCTCCTCTTTCCTTCAGGGTTGGGGACACAGGGTGGTTGTTGGGGAGCAGCTATCCGGAAGGCACCCACTAGTTTGTGGAATGCCCCAAGGTGCAGTGCTTTCCCTAGGGCTATTTAACATCTATATGCGCCCCCTTACCCGGATTGCCCAGAGTCACGGACTGGGTTGTTACCAATACGCGGATGACACACAGCTCTATCTGTTGTTGGATGGCCCGTCAGACTCTAGTCTTGGAGATCTGGACTTGGCGTTGAAAGCTGTGGCTGGTTGGCTTAGACTGAGTCGACTGAAATTGAATCCGACGAAGACGGGGAATCTGTGCCTAAGTCAGAGTGGGCCAAAGTTAGGGATCCCACTTCTGACCTTCAATGGGGCACCATTGGTGCCAGCGTCAGAGGTTAGGAGCCTGGGAGTGCTAGATGCCTCCCTAACAGTGGAGGCCCAGGTAGCAGCCACTGCAGAAGTCTGCCTTTTACCACCTATGGCTGATTAAGCAGTTGGTTCCCTTCCTTGAATGCAATGACCTGGCAACAGTGATCCATGCAATGGTCACCTTGAGATTGGATTACTACAATTATCTCTACATGGGGCTGTCCTTGTTTCAAATCCGGAAGCAGCAGCTGGTGTAGAATGCAGCGGTGAGGCTGTTATTGTGTCTCCCCTTGCAGGAGCACATCCAGCCTGCCCTAAAAGCACTGCACTGGCTGCCCACAGCATACCGAATTTGGTTCAAGGTGCTGGCACTTACCTTTAAAGCCCTATATGGTCAGGGACGTATCTACCTAAGGGACCGCCTTTCCCCACATGTTCCCCAGAGAGCACTAAGATTGGACTCCCAAAATTGTTTGGCCCTTCCAGGCATTAAAGAAGCCAGGCTAGCAGTGGTGAGGGCCAGGCCTTCTCTGTTGCGGCCCCATACTAGTGGAATGAGCTCCCGGATGACATCAGGGCCCTGCAGGGCCTGTAAAACAGAGCTCTTCCACCAGGCCTTCGATTAGGGTGCCACCTCCTAATATTATGGCCCTGGCCCCAACACCAGCACCGACTCAATAACTAACAGCCTGGTGGGAGCCCTGACTGTGGTAGCGATGACCATCTGGAAGCTGAGAGCATACTGCCATCACTTATTAATATTTATTAACATTTATTGACATCTCTGTTTACTGGCACTTATATGATTATATGATTTTATAAGCTGTGATTTTACCTAATGAAATA
This sequence comes from Gekko gecko, assembly GCA_029375565.1. NCBI lineage: Eukaryota > Metazoa > Chordata > Lepidosauria > Squamata > Gekkonidae > Gekko > Gekko gecko. The sequence continues at coordinate 205,584,432 of JAPDNY010000005.1, read as the reverse complement.
TTGTGACTTAACTGTTTTAAACACACACACACACACATATGTGTCTGTGTCTGTCTGTGTGTGTGTGTATATACATATATATTCCCCCCCCCCCCCGTGAGCCGCCCTGAGCCTGCCTTGGCGGGGAGGGCAGGATACAAATTAAATAAATTAATAATAAATAAATAAATAAATACTTTAGAGGTATTGGGAATTGCACAAAATCTCAAAACTTATGGCACCAGGTCCAGATGGGTTTTATAAGACTTGTCCTGATATTTTGGCTCCCTATTCGGTACAATGTTTTAATAATATGCAGGAATTTAGAAGCATAACAGATACCTGGGCTGATGCAAATATTGTACTGATACCAAAGGAGGGGAAAGAAAGAATCTTCATCTTACAGACCTACCTTAGTGTTAAATACGGATTACAAGATCTTCACAGCAATTTTAGCAAAGAGACAAAATAATATTCTCAAATTATGTAGGTACTGATCAGACAGGATTTTTAAAGGGAAGATTATTGTCATGGAATATGTGATGGTCGATTAATTAATTTAGCCCAGGTTAAAGAAGTTCCCTCTGTGTTTATTTTGTCAATGCAGAAAAAGCATTTGACAGAATAGATTGGACATTTCTCAGAGAAGTATTGAACCCATTCAACTTTGGCGATAGATTTTGTAGGTGGATAGATCATATCTACTAATTACCACAGGCCAAAATAGCAATGAATAGATCCTATTCTGCTTATTTTCCATGAGGAAGAAGAGTTAGGCAAGGTTGTCCTTTTCCCCCAATACTAATCAATCATATCAATTGAAGTCCTAGCATTAGCCATATGTCAACAGGCCAATATCAAAAGAACTGAATAGCAGAATAATATCACTAAATTCCTGTTATATGCAGATGGTATAGTATTTATGCTACGGGATCCAAAAGAATCTGTTGTGGAACTGATAGAATTATTATAGGAATTTGGTAAAAATCGCTAGATATAAAATAAATAATTCAAAGTCAGTATTAATGGGAATAAATATATCCAACGAGGATTAAAAAATTCACAGATATTACTGGTTCCTTTTGGAAGGATAGTGATATATGGTATTTAGGTGTGCTTTTTTCTAGCAATCTGGGGGAATTATTTAACAAAATCTAAGTCCTTTATTAAGAAAGATAGAAAATGATTTGCACAATTGGTCTAATTATAAACTATCCTGGCTAGGACAGATCTCAGTAATTAAAATCCTGTCAAAAATCCTTTGTATTGACTGTATTTCCATTAGAAGTTAGTAATTCCACACTTCAAAAAATTCAAGCTTTGTTCAACAAATTTGTTTGGAACAAAAGGAAGCCAATAATACAAGTAATGGAACAAACTTGGTATAGAGGAGGTCTGCTCCAGGCTGGGTGTGGGTGGCAGGGACTTGTTTGGGGTGGGGCTGAGAGACCCCGAGCTGCCCATGGCCTGCTCAGCCTGGCTGGGAGCTTTTCCCTGGCAGGCCTAGGCAGGTCCTGGGCGACCTGGGTGCTCCAGTTTGGTGGGTGGTGGGGACTTTTTTGGTGTGTGGCGGGGTGGGGGCCAAGAGCACCTAGACCACCTATGGCTTGCCCACCTGGGGAGGTTTTCCCTGGCTGACCTAGGCAGGCTGCAGATGGCCTGGGTGCTCTGGTGTGGTGGGTGGGTGGCAGGGACTCTTTTGGTGTGGGGGGGCCCAAGAGTCCCCAGGCCGCCCGCAGCATGCCCAACCTGGCCAGGGAGCTTTTCCCTGGCCAGCTTAGGCAGATCGCGGGCGGCTGGGCCACTCTGGTGTGGGTTGGGGGGGCTCGTTTCAGTGAGTTTCAAGCTCATATCATGAATAAAACTTCGTTGGTCTCAAATTTTGTTAGACAGGCAGTATCGTTTTCTCCTTCTGCCTTTCCATGGTGTGAAATATTTGGACTTGATGGTAAAATGCAGACCTTTTTTTTGTGGATTTAAGTGACCTGATTGACTTTCTGTGGCTGGAGCATGTGGTTGGAGTCTCTAGATGAGGCTGAATGAAGGCAACATGACTTAAGGCTCTAGGGAGGTTCAAAGTGCATAGCCCCAAGGATTTTGTTAAGCCTTTTTCTTACGCAACAACAAAGTCATTGGTAGAAAGTGCTGTCAAGTCACAGCTGACTGATGGCAACTTCATAGAGTTTTTTAAGGCAAGAGACATTCAAAGGTGGTTTGCCATTGCCTGCCTCTGCGTCACAACCCTGGGCTTCCTTGGTGGTCTCCTATCCAAGTACTAACCAGGGCTGACCCTGCTTAGTTTTAGAGGGTCTGACAAGATCAGGCTAGCCAGGGCCATCCAAGCCAGGGCAACAACAGAATGCTGGTACATTAAAGTACCACTTAATTGGGATGATCACTGCACTTCAAAGTCTTCAGCGTGTCCTTTGTATAATTATCTAACAGTGCCATCCTAAGCAGGTCTAGTCATTGGGGCTTATTCCCAAGAAAGTATCTTTAGGATGGCACACTAAATGGAATACCTCTGGGGAGAGTAAAGGAGTGAGAAAGCTCAGAAGACCTCCTTTGTCTTCAAGAACAGATGCTGTGGGCTTGTATCTTGAGGTGTAGGTAAGCAAAGAAAAACATGCCTGTGCAGGAGATTTTAGTGCCTGTAGGAAGGGGAAGGTACAATCTGCCTTCTAGCATTGTACAGTTGTGCAGACAGGCAGGGGTCCAGTACATTCTGTGCATGGATGGTGTCCATGTTCTGGGTATCTTAAGTCTACTTGAAACCTGGTGGTTTGAAGGGAGCAGGAAGAGAAATGAGGGCGTCTTCTTTAAGCCTGTTTTTATTGCACAAAGTATTGTAACAAATGGTGCAATAGCTTTCAATTTCTGCTTTCTCCTGGGAAATCTTAAGAGTCTCTCGAAAGCTTAGGAAGAGTTCCTTAGTGAGAAGAATAGCAGGCAGAGTGCTATGGAAGATGGCTTGTCCACAATGGCTGAGGTACCTCTGCCATTTCACAATGTATTGCAATATATTCCAGCAACATCTGTTTTTACCACTTTAGTTTTTCTGTTTTTACCACTTGAGGACTTTGGGGGTGGTGCCTTGCAAGGATGTGACATCACTTTGTGACGCCATGTCTTGTCACTTCTAGGTCAAAGGTCAGGTGATGTCACTTCCTAAGCTCCACCTCTTCCAACAATACCACATCCTGTGCCCAAACCCCAACCCTTCATGTGATGTCACCTTCAGCCCATTCCCCAAAATCCGCCTCTTCCTCTGAAGTCACCTTGTGGATCTCAAGCATATGACATTATGTGGTTCTTACATGAAGCAAGTTTGGCCACCCCTGATATAGTACAATATCTGTGAGATAAGATCTGACAAACAAACACGTGTCTATAAAAAATGTACAGGGTAGCCATAAGCATGCGACAGTTTGTCTCAGTCACACACCATCTCCAAGATGGGGATACTAATATTGACCTATCTTGTGAGGTTGTTTTAAGAATAATTTTTTATAAAGAAAGTATAGGGTCACAGTCCATGCCTGTGACATTCTGTGCAGTTTTCATTGCTTTGTTCATTGTATGTATTATGCTGTCATGCTGCTTATTTGAGTCTATAATTCAGGTTCGTTGCATTGTTGTTGCATATATCATGCTATTTTCAAGTGTCTATCATTTATCTATCAATATAATATTTTTATTCTCCCCCTCTGCCTTCAAAGAACTCAGGCCGTTACATATGGTTCTCCTGTCCTGATTTTATCCTCACAACAACTCTGTGAAGACCAGGCTTTGAAAGAATGACCAGTCACCCAGTGAACTTCACAGAAGAATGGTTATTTGAATCTGTTTTCACAAATCCTATTCTGAAACACTAACAATATGCATTTCTTAATGCAGAATTTTAGTGCTGGAACAGTGCCCTGATTGAGGAACATTGTTTTGGGAATGGGAAGAAGTGTGCGGGACAGGTAGTTGAGTGTGTTGGTGTCCCTGGAAGTGTAGCAGTTATTGTAGGTGCCGGTGTTCCTAGGTCTAAGGCAGGGACTAGCACCCAATACTTCCTCTAAGCTGTGGAGCCTTGTGAGCATTAAAGTTGTGAGTGAGCAATTTGGCTACTGCATCAGTTAGTTTGCTCTGGAGCCATCCTTCCTGAGCAATGACAAAAATATGTGAGCCGGAAGCTAAAAAACTGTGAGCTTGCTCAGAGTAACTCAGCTTAGAGGGAACACTGCTAGCACCTGTTGTAGGTGGTGGAAGGAGTTGAAGAAAAGTAACTGGTTCCTTCCATTTGTAATAGTGTAGCTTTCCTTTTGTGCAATACTGGGATGGAAAAAAATTAGAGTCCAGTGGCACCTTTAAGGCCAACACAGGTTTATTCAAGTTATGAGATTTCATGTGCAAGGCACACTTTTTCAAATACATGCAGGTGAGGGTCAAACTTGTAGAGAGGGACTTAACAGCAGATTAACATGTAACACAATGATGTTTAAGGTATGCAAAGTCAGAACTAAATAACAAGCTAAGGTTATAAGGTCAACAGTTGTAAAGCAATAAATATGTCAAAAAGCAGATAAATGTCTAGAGGTGTCTTTTCTAATTGTGGGAAGCAAATGGAGAATTTGCATTCTCTCCTCCCAGGCACTTAACAGTACTTTTTGAGGTGGATGTAGTGTCATGTCAGCAAAACATCCCAATATTCCTTGCATTACGTTCAGTATTCTAATATACTATTCTGAAAAAGAAATATACTAAAATACAGAGGATTTGTAGTCTTTCTTGTTGAGTATACATATGTGAGGACTGAATGAGTTAGCATATGTAATGAGATAAAAAACCAATATTCCTATTGAGTCCTGGGGAGGTTTTTGTTCCAAGTGTAATAACTTGTAATTTAGCAATTTTACTTTCCATTCTGTTCCTGAAGTTCCTTTGTAATAAAACAGCTACTTTGAGGTCACCTATTAAATGTCCTAGAAGGTTGAAGTGTTCTTCTACAGGTTTCTCAATCTTGTGATTCCTGATGTCAGACTTGTGCCCATTTATCCTCTGGCGTATGGTTTGTCCTGTGTAGAGAACCAAGGGCACTGTTGACATTTGATGGCATATACAATGTTAGAAGATGAGCAGGTGAATGAGCCTCTGATGGAGTCGCTGATGTTGTTAGGGCCAGTGATTGTGTTGTCTGGTTGTATTTTGGCAGCAAAGTTGGCATCTGGGTTTATTGCAAGCTCTGGTCTCAGTGTCCATGTTCAAATTAGATGTTGCATTATTGTGGGTAAGGAGTTGTTTGAGACGGGGGACTGCCTTTGCGCAAGAAAAGGTTTGCTCCCCAGTACTTGTGAAAGAGAACTGTCATTATCCAGTAGAAGATGTAAGTTGTTCATGATGCGTTGAACTGTTTTGAGCTGAGAGCTGTGTGTGACCACTAGTGGTGTTCTATTATTGTCTCTTTTGGGCCTGTCTTCTAACATACCTTAAAGACCTGTATCAAGACCTGTACCAAAGCTGCAGATACACTCAAGCTGCTAAACTCTAGCCAAAATATGGTGCTTAAGGGCAAGGGAGGCCTTCTTGAACTAGATTCCTGGATTTTGAATGTTTCTTTTTCTTTCTTTTTTCTTTAAATTTGTTACTTTCTTTTTTAAAAGGGATATGTTAGTGCAGGATGTTGGAGCCCTTGAAAAGTACTTGAATACCAATTTTCCTTTCTAGTCAACCAGTTGCGTGTGTAGTCCTGCAAGCTGCAGAGAACGAATTGACCCAAGAATTGACTCAGGCAAAGGATTGCACATAATATTAAGCTGATATACTGGCACAGAATTGCTGTGTCCAGGGCAAGGCTATTAGCCTGGCAAAGGTATTTCAATGGATAATGGATGTGATGCTAATCCCTTGTCTGTCGCTCTTGTGATTGGCATCATTATAATATTGCTTCAGAATGAAGAATATATAAATGGTAGAAAGTATAGAATACTTACAAGAATTACTCTAAAAAGAGAGCAGTATAACTGAATTATAGCTTTAATGGTTGTAGAAGGAAGCATAATGACTTTCAGCTTGAAGGGTTAGAAAGCAAACAAGAACTGATTAGTGTTTCAGATACTTAAGGAATGTATCATGTCTATGCCAGACATCTTCTTGTCCTCCTTTCTGTCAGGTAGCCCTGTCATGATTATGGAATGTGGAGGGGGTACTCTTAGTCCACCAGCCTCTGGGCATTACCCTTTTCACTGTCTGTATGTTATCACTTCTTTGACGTTGTAGAAGCTTCAGCTGCAGAACTCCTAAGCTGGGAACCAATGGCTTTTAGATTATTTGCTTGCTTTGCCCGCCGCATGAACTATACTCATTGGCTTCAGCTTGTTAAAGGTGTGTTTGATTGTAGTATAACTTAGGAGGCCCTACTGTTCCTGAACATTCCTGACACAAGCAGTACACGCGTCTTTAGTTCTGATTCACCAATAAACAGCTTTCTTCTGATGAAGCCCTGTGTTGTGTGACATGACTAATGAACCTGACACTTTCATAAACAATTAAATAATGTTTAATTGTTTTCTTTCTCCGCCAGGAGCCCTGAGTCGGTTTTGGTGGTGGTTAAGACTGCCAAACAAGGCACATTTTCAAATCCTGACTCTACCATGAAACTTGCTGGGAGACCATGGGTCAGACTCTGTCTGTCTCTCTCTTGCCTCACAAGGTTATTGTGGGGATAAAATGGGGTAAATGTCTCTTACAGCCATCCTAAGTGGGTCTGACTAAAGTCAGTCCCACTTATTCAATGGGCTTTACTCATAGCAAAATGCCAAGCCCCAGTCCTGATCTTCTTTGTATCGGAGGAAGCTCCAAAGCCGCAGCGTATGTCCTGGAAAACTTGTTGGCCTGTAAGACACAGTTGCCAGCTCCCGTTTGGGACATGCTGGGGATTCGGGGGCCAAGGTGTGGGATCACATAGTGTCCGGCTCCCAAAGCAGACATTTCCTCTACGGGAACTGGTCCCTGTAGTTTGGAGACCACTTGTGATTCCAGGATATCTCCAGGGCCCATCTAGAGATTGACAAGCCTACTTTAAAGTGCTACTGGACTTGAATCATGCTCAGTCCTAAATGCATGCTCCTTCCCTTCAAGTCCACAACTCCTCACATTTTGCCCAACTCTTTCTTCTCTCTTTATACCTGCCTCCCCCCTAGTTTTGCAGATTCCAGTCTGACATTCTTTAGGGTGAGCCCTGTTGGTGTTCCCTGTAAACACCCCTGAGCATCTTCCTCTTCTGCCTTCATTCCCACGCTTCTTGTGTCTCTGCTCTGGACCACATTTCCCATTTCTGCCCTGCAGTGGAATTCTCAAAGACTGCCAATGGCATTGCCTACAGAACCAACATCACAATCCCTTATCTTATCTGTTCGGGGCTCCCCACCTGTCTTTTCCAGCACCATATGGCTTATGGTGAAAGGGTCACTCATGCCTCTCTTTCGGCTGTGCCTAGAAAGGTGCCAGCCCCCTTTTCTCTTTGTGGCTGCCCCCCCCCCAATTTCTTTTCTGCCTCTCGTTGCCCACAGAGGATAACACTTTGCCCATCTGGCAAAGGAAGCTCTGGCCAGCAAAAGTTGCTGCCCCAATGAAAATCAGGAAACTAAATTTTTATTTTTTGGAATTTGTCCTGATAAAAGCTGTGGTTCCACAGGACTTTCAGATGCTTTTGTAGCAGGCTAATCTGGTTACTAGCTGGAGGTTTTCCTAGGGTGATCTGTATTTTCATGGTTGTAGGGTAGCTTCCCTGCAAGAGCAAAGGCAACCTAAAGAGTCTTTAGTCAAAAAGTGTAAAGCTGACTCGCCAGCTCTTAATTGGGAAATGCCTGGAGATTTTTGGGGTGGAGCCTAAGCAGTGGGTGTTGCCTTCTGACACACTTCCGGTGATGTCATGGGGTTTGGCATATGCAAATAAGTTATGCTGAGTTATGCTAATGAGCTCCTGCACCTCTTTTTCTACAAAATGACCCCTGCTAAAATGAACAAGTTATCAAGCAGCAGCTTTATTACGGCTACACAACATTTGAGTTTTGTGATTGGAATGTGTGATTTTAGAACGCAGCCATTAAAAGCCACACTGAATCTGAATTGAAGCCCTGGCATTTGGGGAGGGGGTTATCTCTTCCCTTTCCTCCTACACTGTTTCCCATTAAAAATCCTCCATCACCATAGAGATATTTGTCTCTTTCTTCCTGGAGCTTAAAGCAGCTTGCATGGGGGACATTTCTGATCTAGGAAATGACACTGGCAGGGGAGGAAAACCTTTCTTTTTCCATGCTGTAATCCTGATCCTTCCCCATGGCTGCCTTTTACCGCTAAATTACACATCTAGAACTTCATGTCATAGAACTCCTACATGACAGGTATCTTGTCTCCAAGATAAAGAAGTTGTTTAATAAAGAGTTGACCAACTGGCTTAAGAAAGACCAAAATCCCTATGTGGTCACCAGTCAATCTAGCTGAAGGGTAATTTTCCTTTTTATTTCACTGCAAAAATAATAGAACTGATAAATAAGACTGATCAAGTAATCCTGCAGCAGACTTGCAAAATGTTGTTTTTGCGTGTAAATACTTGCAAGATGGGTGGGTGGCCTGTGCCTTTTGGGAAGAGATTTTATTTCTCACATAGGAGGGAATGCCTCTTCTGACAGGGCTCCTGCTTTCCAGGTGCCTCATCTGAATCCAAAGGGAATGCTTTATCCTACAAAAGTATTGTTCTGTTTCTATGCAGACTTACACAGTATGAATTAGTCATACCATTCATCTGTTTTTCTTTAGTCTCTTGTCAGCCTTATTAATTAGACCTCCCAAGTCCTCGTTCTTGACTTCATTTTCTCTACATACATTTTCTAAGATCAGGAGGTTTGCTTGTATAAGAAACATAATGTTATGAATGGGAAATAACTAGGGACATCTCTTTCTTCTTTCTGCGTTCTGAAATACATCTTGAACGTGTGCAGAAATGTTGGCATAAGAAGTTGCCCTTGGTGTAATAGAAAATCCATCTCTCAGTTTTCCTGGAAAGGCTGTTCAAAGACTGATTTGCTTAACATTTTATTCCCTCCTCTCCCCCCCTCCAAGTTAACCTTTTCAGACTGTTCAGGTTGAACAGGCAACTTCCTGTGTTTTGGCAGCAGTTCAGTGTGACTCACAAAAGTTCATGTTGAAGTAGAAGTTGTTAGCCTTGTGAGGGGCATGGCCAATCCCAGCTGTGCAGTTGCCAGTTTGGTGTAGTGGTTAAGTGCGCAGACTCTAATCTGGGAGAACCAGGTTTGATTCCCCACTCCTCCACTTGCAGCTGCTGTCAGGCAAGCCATAGTTCTGTCAGAACTGCTCTTGAAAAGAGCAGTTTCTGTCAGCTCTCTCAGCCCCACCTATCTCACAGGGTGTCTGTCGTGGGGAGGGGAAGGGAAAGGAGTTTGTAAGCCACTCTGAGACTCCGAGTGAAGGGCGGGGTATAAATCCAATCCCCTCCTCCTCCTTCTCTTCTTCTTCTTCTTCTTCGTGCCATCAGACTTTTATTTTGCGGCTTCCGGTCGGAGTAAAATGGCGAATTGACACACTTTGCGAGTTGTGCAGAATGTACTGCGGCATCTGACGACAGTCTGGGCTTTATCTGGCCCAGCGCAGCACTCTCCAGGCGGGGGAGTGGCAAGCAAGCAGCGAAGCCTGAGGGGGAGTTGAGATCGGTGTGGATAAGCTTCGGAGGAAGCTTGTTTACACTTTGATCTCCTTCCGTGAAGAGGGCAGTTGCAAATCAACTCTACAGATGCCAGCTGGGCTGAGTATTCAGCATAAATTCGCCATCTACCGATCTCTTTATCATCAAGATTAACACCGTTTACAGAAGAAGCACCGCGAAACCCCGAGATTACAAGCAAGGTAACAAACGAATAAGCGCTTACCGGTTTAAAGAAGAATGAGAAATTGAAACGTACGGATAAGCGTTGAAACCTTTAAGGAACTATTCCGCTTGAATTAAAAGTAAAACGAAAGCTTTCCTTTAGAGAAAAAGGCTGAAAAGTGACTTTGTTTTGCATTCCTGTGGTCAGTCAAGTCTAAACTTTACGTAGCAGAAACGAAACTAACTGTGACTCTATGATACAGGAAGTGGGCTAGAGTGGAGGTTTTAGAGGCTGTTATACTGGAAACGGATGGACATTTTATTGTGTGACACCACCCTTACCGGAAGTTGGATTACAGAGACGGACAGATGAACAGGAAGTTTGGAAGGAGCCTACTCTAGCCAGAAAATCATAGAGATATTGCGCCCGACATTTTGGGGAGGACTAAATTTTAAAACGTTATTTTCAAGCCGAAAAAGCGTTTAAACAAGTTTTAAAGGTGGCGATTTGGCTTGAGGACTGCTAATATAAAGATTGACTAGTATTGAAGTTGCCTCCAAGACGGATTTGAGGTCAAGACCCAGAGCTGCTTCATCACCTAGCCCAAGAATGACTGCAAAGGAAAAAAAGAGTGGCAAGCAGCTATGGAAGCGATGGAAAAACGGATGACCGAAGTGGTGCAGAATTTTGGAAAACAAATAGAATCACAGCTGCAACAACAACTGCAACAACAGCTGCAAATTCAATTGGAGCAAATAGAACAAGTGCAAGTCCAAGTACAGAAAAAAAATATGGAAGAACTGAGAGAACTGGTACTTACAGAAGTGTCAGGGATAAAAAAAGATACAGAAGAACTCAAAAAGGAAGTCAAAAGTCTGGTGACAAAATCTGAAGATATGGAACAAAAGGTTAAAAAAACCCTGTCAGAAAATACAAGGCTGGAGACCATGATGGAATATAGGGCTACTCAGAATCATCTGAGATTGAGAGGGATAGAAGAGGAGGAAGATCAGGATCTACGGGCTCTAGTAATTAAGACATTGACAACTTATGTAGGGGAAGATGAGGGAGATTTGGATGCAGACTTTGACTTGATTTATAGAGTGAATTCAGCCTATGCCAAAAGAAAGCAATTGCCCAGAGATGTGATTGTTCAATTCGTGACAACAAAGATGAAGGAAGACGTTTTCAAGAAACAATTTACACAACCGTTGGAAATTAATGGAAAGAAAATAATAATTCTGAGAGAAATTCCGAGATCGATTTTACAAGACAGAAAGAAATTCAAGAAATTGACAGATAGACTCAAAGAAATGAACATTAGGTTCAGATGGGAGATTCCATATGGACTTACATTTATGTACAACTCGGTGAGATCTACTCTTAAATCTGAAGGAGATTTATATAGATTTAAAGAGAGCAATCTGGATGATTTTAAAGATATTTAACTCAACACCATTATGGATTACAAATTTTTATCTTGGAACGTAAATGGACTAAATTCACCAAGTAAAAGAAGATTAGTGAATCATTGGCTGGAGAAACAAAAATGTAATATAATCTGTTTACAAGAAACACATATTAGAAAACAAGACAACAAATATTTGACTAATAAAAAATTGGGAGAAGAATTTCATTCCTCAGCAATTAATAAGAAAAAAGGAACAGTGATTTATATTTCAAAAGAATTGGATCCTAAACAAATCTTCTCAGATAAAGAAGGAAGGTATGTTGGCGTGGAAATATGGATGAACAGAAAAAAGACATTGCTTGTAAATATATATGCACCCAATGGTGCAAAAGAGACTTTCTTTAATGATTTGACCAAAGAGTTGGAGTGTTTGAATTATGACCAAATTGTTCTTGCTGGAGACTTTAATGGTACAGTGAACAACACATTGGATAGAAAGTCCAAGGCAAGTGGAGAGACAGTTGGAAAGTTACCAAAAAATTTTTTTCAATTGATGAAGCAAGAGAAACTGGAAGACGTTTGGAGGAAGTGGAATCCTAAGACTAAGGACTATACGTTTTATTCGAATAGACACAACTCCTTTTCTCGAATTGACATGATTTGGATGTCAGAGGAGATGACGCAAAAAACTTATAAAATACAAATTTTACCGAAAACTAATTCTGACCATAATCCCCTACTTTGGATATCTAAAGCAAAACCTAAACAGTTATATTGGAGAATTAATGATGATTTATTGGATCAAAAACAAATTAATGAAATTTTAAAAAAGGAAACGAAAAGTTTTTTTGAACTGAATTTGAATAAAGGTACGGATATACAAGTTGTATGGGATGCGTACAAAGCGGTAATGAGAGGTATGCTTATCTCTTTGAACTCCAAGGACAAAAAGCAAAAGATTCAACAACAGAAAGACCTTCATGAAAAAATTCGACAAAAAGAAAAGGAATTAAAGAAAAGACCAGGGAAGAAGAAGATTATTAAAGAGATCCACTTTCTGCAAGATCAGCTGAATGTTTTATTAAACAGAGAATTATATTGGAATTTGAAGAAATTACAGCAAAAAGCATTTGAGGGTGCAAATAAACCAGGAAAGTTTTTAGCATGGCAACTGAAAAATAGAAAAGAAAGGAATTTTATATCTAAGATTACTGAAGATGGAAAGGATGTTATGAGCTTGAATGGTATAAAAAGAGCTTTCTTTAAATATTACGCCAAATTATTCAAAAAGAAAGGAATTGATCAACAGAGAATTAAGAATTATTTGGAGACTATTGAAGTTCCAGAGCTGGGAAAACAAATTAAGGAATTATTAAATGGTTTAGTAAAGAAAGAAGAAGTGACAATGGCGATAGAAGATGCAAAGTTGGGCAAAGCTCCAGGACCAGATGGCTTTACAGCAAAGTTTTATAAGAAATTTAAAGAGGAGCTAACCCCTATTTTAGTACTTCTGTCAAATGAGATAAGAAAGACCAAACGCATCCCAGATTCATGGAAAGAAGCAAATATTTCATTGATACCTAAAGAAGGTTTGGATTTGACTCAAGTAAAGAATTATAGGCCAATATCGCTATTAAATAACGATTACAAATTATTTGCAAAAATAATTTCGGAGAGACTGAAAAAATATTTGAAAGATACAATAGCGGAAGAACAAGCTGGATTTTTACCAAATAGACAAATTAGAGACAATTTAAGAGTGGTGATAGATGCAATTGAATACTATGACAAACATCCGGAAAAAGAAGTTGGATTCCTCTTCTTAGATGCGGAAAAAGCTTTTGACAATTTAAATTGGGAGTTCATGCTGCAAGTTATTGAAAAAATAGACATTGGACAGTCTTTTTTAAACATGATTGTGGCAATATATTCAGAGCAAAAAGCGGCTTTGAATATAAATAAAGAAAAGACGGACTTCTTCCAAGTCCAAAAGGGAACACGTCAAGGCTGCCCGTTATCCCCCTTGTTGTTTATTTGGATACTGGAAATATTATTGACAGCGATAAGAAAAGATAACAATATTGAAGGACTTACAGTGAAAGGTTTTGCCTATAAATACAGGGCATTTGCAGATGATGTAATGTTTATGATCCAAGACCCAATTGAGAAAATACCACAACTGATGGAAAAAATTGAAGAATTTGGTTCAGTTGCGGGATTTTATGTTAATAAAAGTAAAACCAAAGTGATGTGCAAAAATATGACGAAACAAAGACAAACAGAACTTCAAGAGAAAATACAATGCGAAGTAGTCACAAAGACTAAATATCTTGGAATTGAATTAACCATGAAAAATATTGACTTGTTTAAAAACAATTATGAAAAGGTGTGGCACAAGATTCAGCAAGATATGAAGAAATGGGACACTTTGAATTTATCATTGATGGGAAGAATCGCGACTGTAAAAATGAATATCTTGCCGCGTTTGATGTTTCTATTTCAGACTATTCCAATACTAAAACAAAGGAAAGTACTGGATTCGTGGCAGAAAGAATTATCCAAATTTGTATGTGCAGGAAGAAAGCCAAGGATTAAAATGAAAATTTTATGTGATGCAAAAGAGAGAGGAGGCCTACAACTACCAAATCTAAGACTGTATTATGATGCCGTCTGTTTAACATGGTTGGAACAGTGGATTAATCTGGAGAACAAGAAGTTATTGGCCCTGGAAGGGCATGATAACAAATTCGGATGGCATGCATATTTATGGTATGGAAAAGTAAAAATGGATAAATTTTTTAAACACCACTTTGTAAGACAATCACTGTTCGAGACATGGATGAGATATAGAAAATTCTTCTCAGAAGAAAGACCACTCTGGATTGTACCAGCTGAAGTGATCAATCCATATTCAAGAAACCAAGGGCTAGACTGGCTACCTTATAAAAATCTTCTAAAATCTGAAGGGAAAAATTTTGTGTTAAAAGATAGATTTGATGTTGAATTTGAATATGATTGGTTGAAATATAGACAAATTTATGATTTATTTAAGACCGATAAAAGAGAATATGGTTTTAGAGAAAAGAATATTGAAATTGAAACTGTATGGCTTGAGAAAGGAAAAAAAATGATTTCTAAACTGTACAAGGTGCTATTGAAATGGTATACTGAGGATGAAGTTGTAAAAGAGCAAATGATAAAATGGGCTGTAAATGTTAATAATGAGATATTAATGACATCTTGGGAATACTTGTGGAAAAAGTCAATGAAAATTTCAACTTGTGTAAATGTTAAAGAGAATTGTTATAAAATGATGTACAGATGGTATATGACGCCTAAAAAAATTGCTATTATAAATGAAAGTATGTCTAACAAATGTTGGAAATGTAAGAAACATGAAGGGTCTTTTTACCATATGTGGTGGACATGTGATAAAGCAGTAAAGTATTGGACAGAGATCCACAATGAGATACAAAAAATTTTGAATTGTACTTTTAAGAAAGACCCACAGATGTTATTGTTAGGTCTTAAAATGGAAGAAATAAATGTAGCCAAGAGAACACTACTATGGTACTTGACTACAGCAGCAAGACTGACTTTTGCTCAATGTTGGAAACAAGATAAAGTACCTGAAACATGGGAATGGATTAAAAAGACGTTGTTTTTGGCAGAAATGGACAAATTAACAAGAAAGTTAAACAACGAAGAAGATGAAAATTTCTTTGAAGACTGGAAAGACTTTCAAAAATACTTGTTGAAAAATTGGGACATTAAACGTGGTTTGATCTGTTTTGATAGTTATTAAGAGGAAAATGAAATAGAATTAGACTTTTGAATTGTTACCGTTTGTAAGAGAAAATAAGTTTAGAAGTAACTGTAATAGAGCAAGAGAGATATTAATGGGGTTGGAGCAGTGCGGGAAGCCTTGTTTGGGGGGGGAGAAGGGAAATTAGAAAAATGGATATGTAGGTTGGTTGAAAATGTATGAACATGTGATATATCCAATAATAAACTATATTTACTATAGACTTTTATTTTGCTACTACAGACTAATATGGCCACCCCTTTGCAGTCGTCCAGGTTACAGGCAAATCAGATGTCCTAATTAGTTAGCTGGAAAGGTTAGAGAGCCAGTTATGAGATTATTTTTTTTGTCCATCGCATTCAGTGTTGCTCCTCGAAATTTGTGACCATTAGCAAATGCTCCAATGAGGCTCCTGACAGCCATTTATCTACTCCAAGTATATACTGATGTTTCGCTCAAACAGGTATGGCCACATCCTCCATTCTAGTGTGCTGCAGTTGGAGGGACCAAGGAGAGACACCCATTGCTTTCAGGCCAGAGTTAAAATAGTTGGCATCTCCCTCTGCCTTTTATTTTCTTTTTTACTCTTTTTCACTGTGTATTAACAGAAGGATTACCTAAGATTGGCATCTGCTTCAGTGACTCCTGGGTTTCACAGAGCTTCTTCTGTTGGACTGTATAGTAATGAAGTCACTTTAACATCATCATGTTTGCCTTTTATTTTTTCAGAGCGATTTGATCACCATTGCCCTTGGGTGGGTAACTGCGTGGGGAAGCGCAACTATCGATACTTCTTTGCCTTCATCCTCTCTCTCTCCTTCCTGACAGCGTTCATCTTTGCCTGTGTTATCACCCATCTTACCTTACGTGAGTAGTGCTTTTTTGGAAAAGCTTTCTGGACCAAAAAATCTCAGTAGAAATCTGGATAAGCACATTGCAAAAACCAATTGTCTTGGAAAACCATGGATAATTTCAAGAGGAGCATTTCTAAGACCTGGACAGCAGTGATAGATGTTCTCCATCTGAGGCGGAGGACATCTTGGTGGGTGATTCCCACCAGGGGTCATTTTGTAGAAAAAGAGGTGCAGGAGCTCATTAGCATACAACTCAGAAGGGAAAGCAAAAGGGGGGGGAGGCATCTTCAAAAGCCTCCCCTTCCCTTCCCCAGCAGGCCTGCCAAGGTGGGATGGGTGGGAAGCAAAGCAAGAAGGGGCTTAAATTTTAAAGATTGGGCTGGGAAGCCAGGCATTTAATTCCCCCCCGGGGGCGGAGCTGGGCTCTTTACTGCCGAAGCGCTGCTCTGGGGCGCTCCGGCAGGAACTGACTCCTGGTTCCCACCCTCCATTCAGGGAGGCAGGAAGTCTTTTCCACTTCCTGTCTCCTTGGTGGAGTCATGTTCCTCAGTTCTTTTCCTGCCTAGACAAGGAGAGTAGTACAGAATAGGCTGTATCTTATCTATTCCTATCATTTCCCTTCTACTTTTTTCTAATCCTAGTTTATCTTGTCTTTTAACTTTTATTTCCCTCTAATATCTCTACATTTTCTCCTTATCTCTCATGCTCCCACGAAGAGAGTTCAAGTAAAGAATGTACAGTTGGGATAGCTACTTCAGCCATGGTGGCCATTTTCTTTGCCTTCTCAACTTTTCAGTTTCTCAGACCTCATCCTTTGACTGCTCCACAAAATGGATCACAGTGAGGACAGCGATGGCTTTCTCTCCAAAGCAGAGCTAGAAGCACCTCTCACTGCCAGTCCGGTTTGAACACTGGCAAGATCAGCACAGGCTGGCCAGGAACCTGACAGTTTTTCCTGAGAAGAAGAAGAGACTGGAGAGTCAGAAGTGTACCAAAAAGTGGTGCCATTCCTACCTGCCCACAGAAGTCATGACCAGCATTTCTGAGCCTGCCGCTATGGGCAGTCTTGCCAACAAGTTAGGAGTAAGCTGCAGAGTGGTTTTTTCCATTTCCATAAGCCATTCAAATGATGCAGGTCCCAGTGAAATCCATGTTAGCCACCTTATAGAATGACAAGCAGCAGTGGTATCCGGTTTTGACAGTGGTGCAATGGGTCTACTTGTGAGCAGTGCACACGGATTGGGACCCTTTATGCTTTCGTCAGAATCTCTGGCCTACCTTAGACAAACAATGCGTGAGATCACCCTGGCAAAAGTTGGCTATGGACAACACAAGATCCACTCCAGTTCCTCTTCCTGTCCTTCTCCCCTTTCCAGACATGGGAATGTGGAAGGAGCACTTTCTTCCAAACGGTGACCTAGCTGGCCTACTAAGGCAGCTAGAAAGGAAACTTTCAGCAGAAAAAAAGAGAGAGATAACACTCAATGGGACCCTTATATGCATTCAGATAGTGAAGTGAAAGAAAGGGGAGAGGGGGACTTCCTCTCAGACTAGGTAGACCTGACAGACTGGCACGTGACAACAAGCAAACCAAAGCATGACTACAAAACTCTTGGGGGGCAGGGTGTCTTCTACATTTTCAAGACATGTGGATCAATTCCTGGGCAGACAACTGGCCCCTGGAGGTAGTCACCGGAGGATGCTCTATAGAGTTCATCAGACCCCCACTGGAATGTTTACTTCCCTCTCCTCTATACACAAGGACCCAGAAAAACTTCAAAGAACTCAGACTGCTATTCAGCCTCTTCTCAACATTCAAACCATAGAACTGTTCCCACTTACAGAAAGGGGACAAGGAGTCTACTCCATATTTTTCACAGTATCAAAAAGAACAGAGATTAGAGGGCAATCCTAGACTTGAAATACCTCACCAAATTCATCAAACGGAGGGATTTCAGAGTGAAGACTCTGAGATCCATCACAGAATCATTGCAGCCAGAAGAGCTCCTTGCTTTGACAGATCTAATGGAAGTATATCTCCACATTTCAATCTTTTCTTGCCACAGAAGGTTCCTTCAGTTCTGCGTTGGAGAATCCCATCTACAACTCAGGGCTCTTCTGTTCAGCCTCTCTACAGCACCAAAAGTCTTCACAAAGATCTTGATCAACCCAGTTGTAAAGTTAAGGGAGCAAGGGATTCACATCCACCCCTACTGGATGACTCATTGATCCGGTCAAGCTCCGTGACCAAGTCATGCCCCACGACCAAATACCAAGACACAGAAATAATTATCTAATGTTTACAAGCTTATGGATTCCTGATCCGTCTACATAAAAGCTCTACAACCCACACAGAGACTAGAACATCTAGGTGTCATATTAGACACAACATGCAATTGCCTTTTTCTAACCAGAACAAAGGCAAAGAAAATGAAAGATGTCACAAGCGGTCATCAAGAGCTGGTCTTCATCACTGATGACACTCAAAGTTGATGAGCCTACTGATCTGAAGCATCAATGCCATCCAGTGGGGTCTACTACACATAAGACCTTACAACAACTTCTGAGACCTCTCCAACTACAGATTATGAACAAAGAGGATATTTTTATTCAGGTCCCACTGTCAGTGAAAACCAGTCTGACCTGGTGGGCAAAAATACCCAGTCTTCTACAAGGCAAAGAAATACTGTGTTACAGAGGTTAAACAAATCTTTACAGATGCCAACCTGTCTGGATGGGGAGCAAGGCTGGAAGACTGTCCAGTACAAGGTTGATGGTTCAAAAACGAAATGAGACTCCCTGTCAACTTCCTAGAGCTTCAGGTGATTTGCCTAGCCTTACTCCACGTCAATCCACGAGTGGTTGTTCAACACATTCTAATCAGAACAGACAATGTGTGTGTCAAAGCTTACTTCACAAGCAGAGAGGATCAAGATCCTCAGCACTCCACAAGGGGGCACTCAAGATTCTGGGCAAAGAAGAACCTGGCATCGATCACATCAGAACACATAAAGGGACTGATGAACATCCAGGTGGATTGGCTGAACAGACAGACTATTCAGGAGGGGGAATGGTCTCTGAAAAAAGATCTGTTCCAGCTAATCACGTCCCATTTTGGTCTTCCCCTGGTGGATCTTCTCCTCACCAAACAACCATCAAGTGAACAAGTACTTCACCAGATATTTCCATCCTAAGGCCAAAGCACATGATGCTTGACCGGAAGATCAAGGAACAGAAGGCAGAAATCATCATAGTAGCACCATATTGGCCTAAGCTCCATGGTTCTCGGCCCTTCAGGAACTGGCAACCCAATCACCACTAACTCTTCCAGTAACACCAGACATGCTTCAACCACGATAGCCCAGGCAAGCCCAATCTCATCAGATCTCAAAAGCTAACTAGGGCCTACCCTGGCAAGTACATGGAAGGGTGACCTCTAAGGCCAGGACGCAGAGGCAAGTAATATAAGCCACCTCTCTGAAATGTCCTAGCCCCACTAGGGGTTGCCAGAAGTCACCATGGCTTCCAGGCTCGCAAGCACACAAACTCACACATACACACAAAATACCCCCCCCCCCAACCGTGCCTAGTTTGGCATCCACATTCAGAGTGGCTACATTTAACCGCCTGGAGATTGAGTGGAATAACTTTTTACGACTAGGCTATTCTGAGGGAGTAACAGACACCTTGCTAGCATCTAGGAAACAATCCACTAATAAAATCTGCAATATGTCTTGGAAGGCATTCTTCAGGTAAAGCAGAAGAAAAGGTGTCGACTCTTTGAAACCAAAGATAAAATTCATTCTGTCCTTTTTGCAAGATAGTCACACCAGCGGATCAAAGACTTCCACACTAGGACATCAGGTCACAGCCCTGACAATAGTACTGCCACATTTCCAGGGATTCATCTCACCAGATCTCCCCTGCATGTATGTTGCTTCCTCAAGGGCGCTTCCTTAAAAGATCCACCACAACTACATGGATTTCCAACATGGAAATTACACACTGTACTACCAGCTCTTACTAGACACCCCTTCAAGCCTATTA
This sequence comes from Gekko gecko, assembly GCA_029375565.1. Classification (NCBI taxonomy): domain Eukaryota; kingdom Metazoa; phylum Chordata; class Lepidosauria; order Squamata; family Gekkonidae; genus Gekko; species Gekko gecko. Next base: position 205,564,464 of record JAPDNY010000005.1, on the reverse strand, counting down.
AAGAAATTCTTCCTATATGGCTGAGGATGAAAACCCTATTTCTTATAGCAGTCACATCAACAAGGACAGTATCTGAACTAGGCATGCTGTTGGTCAATCCTGAGCTGTGTATTTTCCATAAGGACAAAGTAGTCATGAGAACAGACCCTACATTAAACCGAAGGTGAATTCATCCTTCCACAGATCTCAGGAAATCTGTCTTCCATTGTTTTGCCTGCATCCCACTCATCCTAAGGAAAGGCTGTAGCATACACTCAAAACCTTCATTTGCAGAACAGAAGATATTAGAAAATCTGAGTCCTTGCTCATTTCAATCTCCCTGCCAAATGAGGACTGAAGATGTCAAAATTGGCCATCAGCAGTACTCCTAAGGTGTATATTATTGAAGCTTACAAAGCTGAAAAATTAGCCATACTGACTGACATTACTGCTCATTCAGATTGAAGTGCTGCAACCAACACAGCCTTTGCCAGACACACTACTGTTGAAGAGGTCTACAAAGCAGCCATGTGGTCCACAATATCCACCTTTGTAAGGCATTACAAGGTGAACATCTATGACTTAGCTGATGCAGCATTTGGCAGAAGAGTATTACAATACATCGATGCTACAAGCAGAAGATGATGACCCACCCAGAAAATGAGGACACTGCTTTGGGAGGCCCCACCAAGATGTCCTCTACCTCAGAGGGAGAACAGACCACCTGATACTTACCATGAAGAGTTCTTCTTCCCTGAGGACAGGACATCTTACCCTTCCCAAAGTCATTATCGTTCATCTCTTCTGTCCAGCGGGACCACTGCCTGTCCTATTGTTCGTTACCTTACTTTTACTCTTTTTTCTCCTTGTTATGCTTTAATTGTGTTGATTCTTTCATAGTTTAGGAGGTTTATTAACTGGTTTTGGAGTTGCTAGAACTGAGGAGATGGGTGACTTCCACCAAGGAGACGGGAAGTGGAAAAGACTTTGTTCCTGCCTCCCTGAACGGAGGGTGGGAATCACTCACCAAGATATCCTCCTTTCCTCAGAGGAAAATGACCCTTCACGGTAAGTATCCAGTGGTCCATTTAGGAGGCTGTAACAACAACTGAGGCAAACTTGGCTAAAGCTAGTGCAAAATTTGTCTTTCATTCTGTCCTCTTGAGTTTCTGGATAGGAGGGAGGGATCTTGGATGCTTGTGTTGTTACTGTGCCATCACTGTTGATTTGTGTTTATATTTTCATCTAGGTAGAGAGAGGAACATGGTCTACAAAAGTTTATTTTGTTCTTTGCTCTGCAGGTTCCCAGGGAAGTGACTTTATCACTGCTTTGAAGGCAACACCAGCCAGATATCCTTTCAGAATCTTTTGTCATTTCTTTGGTTTCTCTGGTCCCCCACATTTGTATTTTTATTTTTTTTGCTGAAAAAAACCCTAGTATATTTGAAAGTGCCCCTGAGAAGTGCCCCATAGCAAGGAATAGGCAATTTTTATAGCCACTTAGGCAGAGAAAGTCAATAACTGTCCTTGCAGGAACCACAGAAGACCCCTGCCTTGAGTCATGCATTTTTTCCCCACAGTTTTGTTTCCATTGATAAAATGCCTATGGCTTATGACTGATACAAAGAATTGCCCTGCATGGAGCTGTGTGAACTGCACTGGCTGCCTATTGAGTACTGGATCCGTTTCAAGGTGTTGGTGCTTACCTTTAAAGCCCTATACGGCCAGGGGCCTGCATATCTGCAAGACCGCCTCTCCCTCTATGAGCCCCAAAGGGCTTTACAGTCTGCCAGTCAACATCTTTTCATGGTCCCCGGCCCCAAGGACATCCATCTCACCTCGACTAGGTCCAGGGCCTTTTCAAGCCCTGGCCCCTGCCTGGTGGAATGAGCTCCCGTACCAAGATTAGGGCCCTGCGGGAACTTTAACAGTCTGCAGGGCCTGCAAGACGGAGCCCTTCTGCCCTTAACTAGGGCAACGGATGTCCCTCCCTCTTTACTGGGCCTCCCCTCAGTGGGTCAGAACTGCATACCAGAGATGGCATCTATGAGGTTTTAATGTCAATGACAACAGCACTGGATGAAGGTTATTGAGGTATTTTATTAGTGTTTTAATTGTGTTAATTGTGTATATTGTATTTTATCAAATTTGATGTAACCCACGCTGAGCTTGCAATGCGGGGAGGGTGGGATATAAGAAGGAAGGAAGGAAGGAAGGAAGGAAGGAAGGAAGGAAGGAAGGAAGGAAGGAAGGAAGGAAGGAAATTTTGTTTCTGGGAATACAGGAAGAATGAGTTTCCCCCAGTATTACATCTAGGTCCTTCCTTGACTCTCTCTCACCGTGTTGGAACTGGTGATCTGCTTTTTCTCAATCTGGTCTATTTTTGGCCTCTCAGGGTTTCACACTTACTTAGTTGCCTCCAACTTGACAACCAATGAAGATGTGAGTATGGATTTTGCCTCTCCTTCCATAGGTCCAAGCAACCATTTCTAGTACTTTAAATAAATACTTCATGGAAGCTACACTGCTGTAGCATTTTGGTAATTGTATTTGATTTCTGGAGTAATAAACATTCTTAGGCTCCCATGCAGGTAACAAAGGAAAGACAAGTTTCTGTAGTGAAATGGATGGTTAGATCTTGGCAGTACCTGCATGAACAAATAAGAAAAAGAAGAGGTTGGGTTTATACCCCGCCCTTCACTACCCAAAGGTGTCTCAGAGCGGCTTACAAACTCCTTTCCCTTCCCCTCCCCACAACAGACACCTTGTGAGGTAGGTGGGGCAGAGAGAGCTCTTGACAGAAACTGCTCTTTTTCAAAAACAGCTCTTATCAGAACTACGGCCCAAGGTCATCCAGCCAGGTGCAAGTGGAGGAGTGGGGAATCAAACGCAGTTCTCCCAGATTAGAGTCCGCGCACGTAACCACTACACCAAGTACATCTGTAACCAAAAGATTCTTACCTCAAGTTGGTGACTCTCAACCAATAAGTTTTCAGCAGGATGCCACCTGACCAAAGAAATCTTAAGAACATGAGAGAACATAAGAACATAAGAGAAGCCAATGTTGGATCAGGCCAATGGCCCATCCAGTCCAACACTCCGTCACACAGTGGCCAAAAATACCAGGTGCCATAGGTGCCATCAGGAGGTCCAGCAGTGGGGCCAGGACACTAGAAGCCCTTCCACTTAGTTGATTAATTATACAACTTAGTAAATCAGACTGAATGTGTGTATGAATAAATAGTTCAGAAAGAACAGAATCCTTATTTGTGTTTACATGTTTACCAGGGTTGTGCCATTTCATCTTGTAAGGGAGAGAAAAACAGGTTGCCTGCCTGTAACTGATGATCTTCGAGTGGTCATCTGTGCATTCACACCCATGGGATCCAGTGTGCCTGCGCTGACCCGGTCGGTGTCTGTACAAAGCTCACAATGGGATTTTCGCGCCCTCCGCCCTGGGCCTGCGCGGGAACCCCCACCGCGCATGCCCAAGGGGGGGGGCACGGACATCCCTCCAGTTCCTTCTGACCGCTATCAACCTGAGTCATGTGTAAGAACAACTGAGGATGACAGCAGTGGGGAAGGATGAGCGGGCGGTGTGAATGCACAAATAACCACTCGAAGATCATCAGTTACAGGTAGGCAACCTGTTTATCTTCGAGTGGTCTCTGTGCATCACACCCATGGGAGATTAAAAAGCAGTGGCTCACCTGGAGGTGGGTGCTGGAAGACTCACCCAGCCACAGCAGACAGGACTAGATGACCCAAGTCATCCTTTTGTTGCACACGGACGTCCAGAGAGTAGTGCTTGATGAATGTGGTTGGCGTGGACCACATAGCTGCTCTGCAGATGGACGTGAGTGATGCGCCCTTCAGAAAGGCCATAGAGGTCGCCATGGACCTGGTATAGTGAGCCCTCAGGTGAGGGGAGAGCGACTGCTTCGCCAGGGAGTAGCAAAGTTTGATTGTTCCAACAATCCATTTGAAGAGACGTTGGGAAGAGATACGCAACCCTAAGGAAGCTGTACTGTACGATAGAAACAGTGAGTTGTCATGTCTGATTGGCTGGGTCCGATTCAGGTAAAAGAGAAGCGCTCTCTTGACATCTAGCGTGTGGAGTAGGCGCTGCTCTTCTCCCTTAGGACGTGGGGAAAAGTCCGGCAAAAATATCTCTGTATTGAGATGGAACTCCGAAACGACCTTCGGGATGAAGGAAAGGTCAGGCACCAGACGTACCCCATTAGGGAGGAAGACCAGGTATGGTGGGTCATGACACAGTGCCATGAGTTCACTGACCCTCCTGGCCGAGGTGATGGCCACCAGGAAAGCCGTCTTCCAGGCTGCATACTGGAGCTCACAGGTAGCCATGGGCTCAAATGGTCGTCTGGTGAGCTGACGGAGGACCAGTGGTAAGTCCCAAAGTTCTGTGGGAACGGCCACAGGGGGATGCAACCTGATAAGGCCCTTCAAAAATTGTTTTGAGGTCGTATGCGAAAAGATTGTATAGCCATCCAGACCTTGCGGAGATTGCAGCCAGATAGACCCTGATGGATGAGTGGGAGAGACCTTGGTCCTTGAGGGAAATAAGGAAGCCATAGATTCGGTCTAGACCGATTGAAATAGGTGACTCTGTAGGGGGGCCTAGGAAAGAGAGGAACCTGCGCCATTTCCTTCTGTACGACAGACGCGTGGATTCTTTCCTCGCATTGCAGAGAACCTCAGAGACCCTGGCAGAGAATTTTAAGGCTCTGTTCTCCAAGCCGTCAGTTTTAAGGTGTTGACTTCTGGATGGAAGAGTGTTCCTTTCTCTGCAGAAAGAAGGTCTGGAACCCTGGAGAAGTGGTGGTACTCACCTTTCGCCAGATGAAGCAGGACGGGGAACCAGGGTTGTCTGGGCCACCATGGCGTCACCAGTATGCAGTTCGGACGGAGTTTGGTCAGTTTGTGCACCACTCTCAGAAGCAGGGGCAAAGGGGGAAACATGTATAGGAAACCCCGTTCCCACGGAAACAGGAGGCCGTCTCCTAGGGAGAGTGGATCCTTCCCCCCTTGGCTGCAAAAATGTGTGCACTTTGCGTTCTCCCTGGAGGCGAATATGTCTATACAGTCGGAGTGCCCCATTTATGGAACAGGGGTAGGAGGTATGACCAATTCAGCTCCCACTCGTGGTGGTGAGCGTGACCCCTGCTGAGGAGGTCTGCTTCCACATTTATGATGCCCGGGATGTGTGTGGCAAGTGGGATGATTTGATTGGCAACACACCAATCCCATAAGTCCATCGCTAGGTGACATAGGCTTTGGGACACCGTCCCTCCCTGACAGTTTATGTAGCTGAGTGCCGTCGTATTGTCCGTTAAGACAGCTATGCAGTGACCTCACAGTAGCGGTTGAAAGGCTTGCAGGGCCAGTTTGATGGCCAGCAATTCAAGGAAGTTGTTATGCTTGGCCGCTGTCCCTGCATCCCAACGGTATCCGATGCTGATGCCGTTGAGATGGGCTCCCCACCCCCATAGGGAGGCGTCCATCGTTATGGTATAGAGAGGGTTGGGGAGGAGGAATGGGGCGCCCTGCATGATGTTCGGGATGGACATCCACCATATTAGAGAATCCCCTACACTCTGAGGGGGAGTGAGGGATCTGGATTGAGGCATGGAGGCCGACTTGAAGACTTTCAGAAACCAGATTTGGAGGGGCCTTATGTGGAGCTTCGCTAGCAGAAGGACAGATGTGGTGGCCGACATATGCCCCAGTAGGTGCTGTATGTGGAAAGCCGTGGATGACGGAGAAGTACGCACAGATTTTGCAAGGGAAGACAAGGTTAGAGTCCTGTCTGCTGGCTGGTAAGCCCTGCAGGAGACTGTGTCCAAGAGTGCCCCGATAAACTGCACCTTCCGAGACGGCTCCAGATGGGATTTCTGGAGGTTGACTTGAAGTCCCAGGGAGGCCAGCAGCTGTAATGTCCGAGCGGTGTGTTCCTGGAGGAGTGTGGGGGTGTCTGCCACCAAAAGCCAGTCGTCGATATAGGGGAAAATGGTGATCCCCTGGAGATGAAGGTGCGCCGCCACCACCACCATGGTTTTGGTGAACACCCGCGGTGTGGTAGATAGACCAAAAGGGAGGCATTTGTATTGATAATGCCGGTCCCCTATGGCAAAACAAAGGTACTTCCTGTGAGACGGGTGGATGTTGAGGTGGCAATAGGCATCCTGGAGATCGATGGTAGCCATCCAGGAGCCTTGAGGTAGAAGAGGGAGGATGACTTGTAATGTTGTCATTTTGAACTTTCGGTATCGGATATAGACGTTGAGATCTCGGAGATCCAAGATGGGTCTCAGTCCCCCATCGCGCTTCGGTACCACAAAGTAGTGAGAGTAGAATCCCGTCCGTTCCGATGCCCTCAATACCAACTCTATCGCATCCTTCTGTAGCAAGGAGTCGACCTCTTGCAGAAGGACGGGAGAGGGAGGAGTGGGGCAGATGACCGGGAGGGTTGGAAAATCGACAAATCCGATGATGTAACCCTGGGTTACGACCGATAAGACCCAGGTATTGGTGGTGATAGTCCTCCATACAGAGATGAAAGGGGAGAGACGCGTTGGTTGTAGGGGCTCGACACGGAGCGAGTCAAAGACCCTGCTTAGGGCCAAGTTGGTTCTTAGGTCTGGGCTGCTGCTGCTGGGAGCTGGACCTGGACCTGGGCTGGTAAGAGTAATGTTGACGATTTCCCACAGGGGACTGATGGGGTCTCCAAGCGGTGTCAGGAGAGGGTTTGGTTGGGTACGGACATGTGGGCGCATACTGAGACCAAGATCTCTGACGCTAAGAGCGTTGGGGTGCAGAAACTCCCAAAGCCTTGGAAGCCTTAATGCTCTTATCGAGCTCTTGCAAGGTGGTATCCGTCGACGAATGGAAGAGACCTTCACCGCCAAAGGGGAGATCCTCGATGTAGGATCGACGTGGATGGGGGACGACAATGAGGAGAACGCGAGCGTTGACGACAGGGCCCGGAGGTCTCCTGTTCTCTCGGTGGCAACCAGGGAATGGAAGAAAACCAATACGGCATGTCTGGACGATGCTCATAAGCATCCCCTGGTGGTCCATATGGGAATCCCGACGGGGATTCACGAGGTGGCCGAGAGGGACGATATCTATCTACTCGCCGGTCGTAATCATCCCAACAAATGCGCTCAGCACGGTACGGAGAGCGAGACCGTTCCCTAGATCGGTATCGAGGCCGAGGGGACCACTCACTGGCCCAGGAGGCCATCGAGGGAGAGCGAGGAGCCATCTCCTGTGTTTCGGAAATCAGGTCGACCTCGAGATCAGAGGGTGCGACCGACGAAACCTTTTTGGATAGGCGTCGAGAGTCCAGCACTGGAGAGTTCAGCTGCCTTGGTGGGGAGTCCAAGATCTCCACGGGTGGCTCGGTATGGACCTTAGGCAGTTCCGGTTCAGTATGCTGGGTCTGAAGGGGTTGCTGTTGCTTGTCAGCCTGCAGAGCAGAGCCCCTAGGAGGAATCTCGCTACCCACGCCGTGGGACTTACATGCATCTCCTTTTTATGGGCGTTATCGCCATTGGATTTATCCTTGTTCACCTTTTTTAACAGGCATCAACACCGCAGAGGCCGACATAGAGGTGCCCTTTTTCTTTGAGGCGAGTGCCGTATCGGAGGCGGACTTGCCTGGTTTAGGTGGTCTCAGTATCGAGGTGTCTTTCGACGTCAATGCCGCTGATGGTCTCGGGGCCGATTGCTCATCTTCCATTACTGAGGAGGAAGGTGTGAGAGCAGACTCCCAGAGCGCGACTTTTAGTCTCGCAGCCCTGTTTTTCCTAGTTTGATTGGAAAAGCAGGCACAGTGGGAGCAGGCTTCCAGCCGATGACTCTCTCCGAGACACAAAATACACAGAGAGTGCTCGTTTCGCGGTGCGAGTTTGCTTCCACAGGCGGAGCACCTCTTAAAACACCCCCAACGTTTATTTCCCATAGACTGACTCGGCTGAGGCAGTCTGAGGAGGGGGGAAGGAACAGGGTCCGAAGACCACAGAAAGTTGGAGAAAAAAATTCTTCAAGAGTCCCTTCAAACAAAAAGTTAGAAAAAAGACAAAAAGAAACAAAAAACTGAGGAAAAAGAAGATATCCAAGATCCCTGCTGTGAGGCAGAAAAATTCTCTCAGCACCAACCGACAAAAGCTGCGTACAGCGAGGCGGTCAGAAAAGAACTGGTAGGATGTTCGTTCCCCCGCCCTTTGGGCATGCGCGGTGGGGGTTCCTGCGCAGGCCCAGGGCAGAGGGCACGAAAATCCCATTGTGAGCTTTGTACAGACACCAACCAGGTCAGCGCAGGCGCACTGGATCCCATGGGTGTGATGCACAGAGACCACGAAGAAGATGAGGTGGCACCTGTAATTAAAAGTTTTTGCAAGTACCTACATTAAAAATACTTCTCCTTTTAAAAAGATTGCTGCCAGGCTGTCTGGAAGCAGTTTTTAAAAGATTTTAAAACAATGTTTTAATTTGAAAGATTTTAAAATAATTAACATCTGAATGTTATGATTCACCGTGACTTTACAAGAGTAAAACCTCCTTACATGCTTGTGAAGACTTATTTTTGTATATGAATTTTAATGACCTTTCTGTTGAAAGCACTCAAAAGAGTTTGAAATCAAGGGACTAAAACTAAGGAAGAGTAAAACTTAATGTATAAAAAGATTTAAAGGATGTTAAAATAACTGTACTAGCTAGTGGATGAACCATTGTCAGTAACCACAGAAGAGTCTTGGAAAAAGGGAAATTTTCATATGTTGGTAACAAGTTGTATATTGTGGTAACCTTGTGGTTCTTCTGGGCTCACGATAGAGAGGGCTACCACATTAATTTAATTCACCATATATAGCTGTAATTCCTTCCGAGTTTTTTTCCTAGTATTGAATTATGCTTGTCCAAATGAGTGTTTACATCTGTCTCAACAGATATAGCAGACCAAAATGGAAAAAAACAGCAAGGCCCTCATCACTGATTCTTGATTTGGTTACTGGCTTACAATTACATTCAGTAACAGTTCACAACTATGCAAATCTAAAAGTGTGAAAAGGGGTGGTAGGCAAACAAGCAATGAGAAGCAAGCCATGTGACATAATTGGATACTTTTGGGTGAGGAGGATCTGATTGTACCGGGTTTCTATTGACAACAGAGAAGATTATTCAAGAGACATGTGTGTCACAGGAAGCTTGCCAGAATGCAAACCACCTGAGCCTCTTGCAAGTAAAGCTGCTTTGCACTGCATAAACAGGGCCCCCCCACCCCCAGAAGGTCTTCCACTACTGAATTGTCATGCACTATCATGGTTAATGGGCTCTGTAGGTAGGTTCCTTGTAAGCCAGAGTTACATAAATATGTTAGAGATGATTCCAAAAAGTTCATCTAAGCCAGCTTACCAAAGGATTCTCATTGACTTTTCCCTCCCGTGGCATTTTCTAACCAGTTTCTTTCTTTTTGGATTGTAGCTCAAAGGGGCATGGTCAAATAAGGGAGGCTCTGAATTTGCCAATCCCTACAGCCGTAAAAGCGTCATCACCAACTGCTGTGCAGTGCTCTGTGGCCCATTCTATCCTAGGTAAAGTAATCTGAATGAACTTTACAGCTGGATGCTTGGAGTATAATTTTGAATCATGTTCGAGTACAGAGAAGGATACTGTATATCAGCCATTTTCAACTCTCCTGTCAGGGAAAGCTACATCTGTCTTCTGGTACAGGACAACTATTGCAGAAGGTGAAAAAAGACATTGCTGCCAAAATCTGCCTAATTCACAAGGAGAGTGGTGGTGAATTTTGAGGCTGAGATGGATGTTGCCTTTCTTCTGCAGCAGCCGCCTCCTGTTGTTGCTCTCTGCTTCTGCTGATGCAGAGCAAGCAAAAGAGGAGCTGCTCTCAGCTAGTAAGACCACCATGCAGAATGAGGGAGAGTTATGCACATGCTCCTAAAAGTTGGTGTTAGTTGTAGAAAATGTCTTTGTGGCTTAAGACCAGTGCTGGCTTCCTCTTCCCTACTTAGGAGATGCTGGAAAATATATTGGTAGTTCGGTATCTGGAAAGACAGGGGCCATGGGAAATGAAAGGGAAGGGAGCTAAGCTGTGGGGTGGTGTGGGGAAGCATAACTGGAAATGAAATCTTGAAAAACGTAGAACTGACATGGGATTGATTGGTGCCTACTGCAAAAAAATCCATATCATTTTGACCCCATCACATAAAAAATATACTAAATGACATCTGCCCTTTTTAATGGTGAGCAAAATCAGCAAGGATAAAGAAAAACTGGGCTGCACCCAGCAATGTGCCAACAGAACAAAAAGGAAAAAATACCAGGTTGATAGATAAGTGATTTATTAGACAGAGTCCCTACATGTTTCACTGTGCAAGCTTCATCAGGGGGAATCAGAACATTCGCTTAGACTAGGTGAATGTTCCGATTCCCCCCGATGAAGCCTGCACGGTGAAACACATAGGGACTTTGTATCCTGTCCTTATATATATTTGGATTTTGGTTCCAGAATATTCTATGCTTGCCATAATTGATTTGGCTCAAGAACTGGCAGTCAGAAGACACTGGCCAGGGCTGACTGGCTGCTTCACAAAGTCCCACCCACGTCAGCCCCGGTCAGTGTTTTCAGCTCAGTCTGCTCCCGTCCTCCAATAGGAGAGGACCGTCTGGAGTGTGAGCACTGGGACAGGCCCTCAAGGCTGAGGCAAGTGAGAGAAGCCCTTTTTGCCCCCCCCACACCATCCCCTGGGCCTTCTATGAGGGGACTAGGCCCAGAGAAGGCCTTTTCCGCCCCCACACGCCATCCCCTGGGCCTTCTGTGGGGCACTAGGCCCAGAGAAGGCCTTTTCCGCCCCCACACGCCATCCCCTGAGCCTTCTATGGGGCACTAGGCCCAGAGAAGGCCTTTTCTGCCCCCACACGCCATCCCCTGGGCCTTCTATGGGGCACTAGGCCCAGAGAAGGCCTTTTCCGTCCCCCACACGCCATCCCCTGGGCCTTCTGTGGGGCACTAGGCCCAGAGAAGCCCTTTTCCGCCCCCACACGCCATCCCCTGGGCCTTCTATGGGGCACTAGGCCCAGAGAAGGCCTTTTCCGTCCCCCACACGCCATCCCCTGGGCCTTCTATGGGGCACTAAGCCCAGAGAAGCCCTTTTCCGCCACCCCCACGCCATCCCCTGGGCCTTCTATGGGGCACTAGGCCCAGAGAAGGCCTTTTCCGCCCTCCACATGCCATCCCCTGGGCCTTCTATGGGGCACTAGGCCCAGAGAAGCCCTTTTCCGCCCCCCACACGCCATCCCCTGGGACTTCTATGGGGGCAGCAGGCCCAGAGAAGCCCTTTTCCATCCCCCACACATCATCCTCTGGGCCTTCTATCGGGGCAGTAGGCCCAGAGAAGGCCTTTTCCCCCACACACTGCCTACTGCCCCCATAGAAGGCCCAGGGGATGGTGTGTGGGGGACAGAAAAGGCCTTCTCTGGGCCCAGAGAAGCCCTTTTCTGCCCTTCTTCCCTTCCTTTCCCCCTTTTCCTTTCTTCCTCTCTCCTTTCTTTTCACTCTTCCTCCTATTCCTTCCTTCCTTCCTCCAACCCTCTCTCCCTTCCACCTCCCTCCCTTCCTTTCTAGGGCCCGTTGTCTTCCACCACAATGGGCTTTGCTCCCTAGTCTACAATAAATCAGTTTCCTTTTTGTTCTCTGAGCAAAATCTGTGGCCTGAAACTGCCACTTTACTTTGCATAGTATAGCAGAGCTGGTCTTGGAAAGCTGTCTGGCTTTGATTGAGCCAGCAGTAGTCTGAAGTGGTGATGCGGTTGTAGACATTGACATGGTTCACCGGATAACATTTCCAGAGAATCCTGTAAGTCTGGCTAGTATATGGACCTTGTATGTTTTCAGATCTAAGTTTGAAGTACCTGCTGCCGTAAATATAAACCCTTCATACTTCATGTAGTCACAAGAGGGCAGACTTGGACAAAACTAGGACTAATTTCAAGGTTAGCACTTGGCATTGTATGAGATGACTTCTGGAAGGAATCCCTCCAATCACACATGCAAAAAAGTTGCTGGTAGGGGTATCCATCTAATGTTTCTAGGGATGACCTTTAGGCAAGCTTCAGGATACTCAAGAAGGTTACTCAGCAATCTCTTTTTGCTGTAATTTTGTTCCCATGTACAGAAGTTCTCAGTAAAGTCATTGCAGGAGTGCCAAATGTGTGTCTGAATTGGACTTGAGCCCCAGTGGTCAAAAACGCTTGCCTCTGAGGAGTATAAAGGCCAAGCTACGCTGTAATTCTGTGACTGAATCTGTAATGAGGAATATGCTGCCATTATCTGATTGGCATTTGGACCATATACAGTTTAGAGTGTGGTTTAGAAGTTGCTGTAGTGAGAACTTCATACCTACTAACAAAAGTGACAACTGAACCATGTTTATCTAGGAACTAGACTATTGTCCCTATAGTTAAGGGATGGAGAAATTTACCTACTGGTGTTGCCATTGCTGGCTTGCACTGTGACATGCAGTGAGTGGTGGAGCCCACTTTATGTTAGAATGCTAGCCATGGAAATTGCCTTGACCACATGAAGCTGTCTTCTGCGAAGTCAGACCCTTGTTCTTTCAAGGTCAGTCTTGTCTACTTGGACAGGCAGCAGCTCTCCAAGGTCTCAGGTCAAGGTCTTTCACTTCATCTGCTGCCTGATCCTTTGAAGTGGAGGTGTTGAGGGTTGAATTTGGGACTTCCTGCAAAGCAGAGGCTCTGCCACTGAGCCTGAGCCCCTTGTAAACATTCATAACAGTTTTATTCCATACTAATTATCTTAATGCATGACTGCAGAACAAAGAATGCCCCAGGTGTGTGTTTGTCAACATAATTATGTCAACATAATGCTCCCTCATCTGTCACCAGGATGAAAAAGATAGTCTGGTGTTGCTTTAGCTGTTCTTTTGGCTTGTTAATTACCAGTCTAACTTGCCCCCTTGTTTTCTCTCTCACCTTGCTAGTTTAATAGACAGAAGAGGATTTATCGAGGCAGATGCTGGGACCCCGTCCACTCCTAAGAGCGAAATCCCTTCCTTTGGGACAAAATCCGATGCCAGCATGGTATGATCCATCCCTTAGCAGTGATGCCACCTAGTCATGTGCCTATGCCTACTTCCAGCTGGTGCCTCTCTTCTATTTACCATTTCCTGAGTTCCACGCAAGGCAGCTTTGTGGGGTAGAGCTTCCAGTTGCCCCTTCTCAAACCATATGCCACCATCTCTTGCATTGAGATAGAGAGATTGTAATTTAGTTTTTTTTAAAAAATACAATGGGACTTATCTGGACATTGTGGATTGCTGCAGTTAAGCCTCTAAACAGACATTACTGATCACTTATAGGAAAAGGGGATTGATGATGTTCAGAGAAGAGAGAGCCATGTGCTGGGCAAAGCTAGCTCTTGAGAACAGTCCATTTTCTTGAAAGCCTGCTTCAGTAACCTGCTGGGCTATCTGCACAGATTGGTTGAATATATGGAGCCTGGTACAGGTGAGCAGAGGAGCAATCGTACCACCTCCTGAACTGCACTTCAGGTTATTTTTTTATGATTTCTCTTCCATGGAGGGTGGATGTTTTAAAGTTAATATGCCTTTTCCTGCAGTCCTGAGTGAGCGCTGCAAAGGTTACTTGGTGCTTGTTTGAACCGTAAAGAAGATTGGAGCACTGTTTAAGGAGGTGGCACTTCCTGCCCTAGCTGCAACTGTGGCTGGCAGTTCTCCTGTGTCTGCTAGTGGAGGGAAGAAAGAGTAGAGGATTTCTAAGAATGATCATGTGAAGAGAAGTGGGTCTGCTGCAGATCATGTTTGCGCACTCTGAGAATTGATCCAGATTAGGCCTTGTTTGTTTCAGCTGAATCCGGCCTCTGGCAAGAGAGGGAGCACAAGCCAGTGAGAGTCCCTGGTTAATAGTTCAAAGAAAATTAAGCGATGCAATTTACAGTTCTTAAATTATGTGAATGGGAGATCATTGTACATATGGATAGGAAAGAAACCATCTTTTGTAGGGGAGAACTGTTGACCAAAGGGTTTGTTTGAGGAGGAATCCAAGGAGACTCCATCCTAATCCAGATAAGCTATCCAAAAATGACTTTATTGTCTCTAGAAAGAGAATATATTAAGAAGCCTGTAGTTTGGCTTCTTACTATATTGCCTGAAGAGGCAGGGTTAGGGTTTCTTAGTGTTGAAACATCTCTTGCCATGCTTCACATCCTCTTGTGTGAGCCCTTATGTATATTGGACGGTTGTTAAGAAATACTTGAAATATATCTATTAAAGCTGCTGGGTATTTTTTGCACATATTTTGTAAACTTTTCTAGAATTTTTTAAAAACTATTTTGCTGTAGATAAACCTGTGGTCACAAATTTCTTAGGATAGATTTTTTTTTTAAACACAGCTTTGGAATTTTGAGTATCAGGTAATTGCATGCACAAAGATCAGTAAGCCAGCATTCTCTGGCCTTTGGTATCCCATAAGAAAAGATGAGATTCTTCTGGGGGAAAGAGTGGGGAAAACTTTTCCTTTGCTGTACCCCTGTTAGCTAAAAGAAACTATGAGGTTGTAGGCAAACAGAATAGGATCTTGATCTTACTGGGACAGGTCAAACAGACATGAGTATACCATTCTCTGTCCAGAGAATCAGTAATGTCCAAGTTAGTGGGTCACATAAAAAAGAACAAAACCTTGATGACTTGAGGTCATATTGCAGGGAGCTGCTTTTCCTTCTTAGTCTTTGCCCCTGTTCTTCTGGCTATGTGATGCATTCATCATCAGCTTTCAGTAGCCCCACCTCCTTCAGGAGGATATTCTAGAAAAGTCATCAGTTACCATAAGTTTACTGCTAAGTGTGCTCCTTTGATCACGCCATGCTGGTCTTCATTTCCCATAGGGCCAGCCATGGGGTGATGAGCAGCTGGTTTCTCAACCCTGTTAAAAGGGGGCCATCACAGTTCCCTGCTTCTGTTTTGGAAAGGGGAAGGTTTACTGTTTTCAGTCTTGTACACCTTAGTAAGCATCAACTAACCTGTGGGTTTCCCCCTGCTTTTAAGGAACAGCAAGTGATGTTAATGGAAGGAGGGCTCCTGAAATCTGTGTTGAATCTAGGTCCTGAGCTAGATTTGTTCCTGCAGGAGATCAGAGGCTCACCACTACCATGTCATTTCCATGATCATTTTATTTGGTTTTAAAATTTGTGTTATTGTTATTAGCATTTCCTGCCTGCACTGTCTGTTTGCCTGGCAGTCAACCATCCCTTTTCTAGAATTTAGATCTGCACTTAAATTTGTATGAGCAAAAGATTTTAATGAAATTTTGATGGGGTCTCAAAACTGGCACAGCACAGAACATAGCAGCTTTTAGCAGTTGGACTGTACAGCCATAACTGTAATGCAGAATTGCTTGAGTTTTGTGTTTTTCCTGATTGGCAGAATTTATCTTATTTGTAGAGCAGAATTGTAGGCTTGGGTAATTTTTAAAAGGTGCCATTTTACACACACACACACCCATGTGTATTCTCATTGCTGTACTTGAGGGAATCTGCTAGTCTTATGTTTCATTATAACTGTACACCCCCCCCCGCCCCCGACAGGCTTTGTGGGTGTCCTAGGTAGCTCTCTCTAACGCATGGGACAGTGTTACAAAGGCAGCCCAAAAACACATACTTGTATTCTGTGGGCCAGGTACTTGTATTCTGTGCCTCTTATGCAAATTCCAAAACTATGAGTGGAGTCAGGACATCCCTCAGTGATAGGCTTAGGTTGCAGGAACACTTTCCCCCTGAAAGCTACAGAAGCAAGTATAGGAAATAAGTCACCACAGTCTTTCTGTGCTGGCAGCTGTGGCTCAATTTCAGCATCCCACCTTGTGCCCTTGGATCTATGACCAAGCTGGCAGTTTGTTCAAGGGGAGCAGGAAACAGCTTTAAGCTCATGTGCTCTAGTAGCAAAGTGGCATTTTGGAAATCTTGCTTGCACAACAGAGAATAACCTCCACTTCTGTCCTGCACATTTCCTGACCAGCTGCTGTTTCCAGAACATCCCTGTTAACCACCTCATTAGTGATGGTGCCTTTCTAAAGGTATTCTTGCCAGAAAAATAGTTTTCACCTGGTGATTGGCAAATGAAGCTTCAATGGCCATTGGAACTACCTGCTGAAAAGATTGCAATTTTACTTTCAGGTTTTACGTTCAGTTTGGTTTAGAGCAGGGGATATAATAGTCTTTTCCCTCTCCCCAATACAGTTTTCTGGGAACTGAATCAGGAAGGAGTGTATGTGTGTGCGGAGTTCCTGGTGTCTGAGTAACTAGTAATTCTATTCAAGGTCACCTTCTTATTTCCTAGGGGTTAGACTTGTACGCTTACCAGGCAAGAAAATGGCTCTGATTGAGAGTGCTCAGACCACCCTCTAACACACTAACGTGTTATTCATAAAACTTGGGGGGGGGGGCAGCACAGGAGACTGTACCAGTGTTACATTTGTGAAAGGAAATACTCTTATGATGCTTAACCCAGCCCTTTGTTGTTTACTTTATAATAAAGATGTTTATTTTTTAAAGAGTGGATTGCTTTGGGTTTTGTGTTTTACATTTCCTTATGCTAGTTTTAAGTGGTTGGTTATTTTTTGTGAGCGGGAGGTCTGCAGTTAGACAATTGGAGGGACATGTGTCTATTCAGACTGTTGCCTGGGTGCTTCTATTTAAGAACTTGCTCTAGGCTTGGGAATATGAAGGGGGGGGTCCCTGTGCTCTCTGGTTTTACAAGTCAAGAGTTTTAAAATGACCATAACTTTTAAAGCTGATGTCTTCCTGCTGTTAGAAATGCATTTAGTGATGGTGGAGGGCCCCCTTCCCTCCTCTGATTCTGCTTGCCTACCCTGACACTGCCACAGAGCGTAATCTCTGGTGTCTTCTCTAGGAGGATGCCTGCCAGGACTTTGCCATATCTTGCACAGCCTGATGGGATAGCCCCTCCCCACAGGATGGTTAGCACTGCTCCCTGAGGGTTAGCTGGTAAGAACATGCTCTTTTCTTCTCACCCTCATCCAGCGAATCATCTCATTCTCACCACCACATAGTTGCTTCAAGCATGGGGTCCACCCAGCCTTCCAGACTGTGTGGCTGTTGTCATTTGTTGTGTGCCTAACTGACCATCTCACTAGTTTTTGACTGTCTCTTTGAAAGGAAGCTTCCTTGTTGCCTTGAGGGCCAGCTGAGCTTGTGGTGAGAGGGTTTTTCCTCGCCTGGGTCATGAGCAGAGAAGACTGTCCTTACTTATGGCACCTTTTCCCTACATAATGGAATCACTGTTGCATTTCATTCTAATCCACACATACCCCCTTTTGATTCTTCCCACACCCTGGATGTTGAGTGCTAGTCTAGCCAGAAAAGGTGGGAAGCAGCATTACAGTTTTTGGCAGGTCTGTACGCTTTATGACTTTCTGGAGAACTGACAGTGGAAGCAACTGGCCAAAATGTGATCCTAGTTAGCATTAAGGAAATAGCACAGAAATCGTTTGGTAGTCTCTTAGCTGAGTAAACTGAGTTATAAACTATTGGCAGAACAAAAGCTCTTGGGCTAGATGAAATGTCAGACGCATAGCTGCAATGTAACCGTTATTTGTGTGGTCCTGATGAGTTTGGGGCATCAGGATCTTGGTGGTCCTGATGAGTTTGGGTATGGAAGGAGGTGGTGCACAGGACCATCATCTTAAAAAATACAGCTCTGTCTGTGCATCTCAATCCACAATGGCTGAAAAAACACTTAAGACATGGTAGCAGAAGATGGTACTTAGCACGTACATTGTGCTGTATAATATGGCAAAATGGTTAAGTGCGCGGACTTTAATCTGGGAGAACCAGGTTTGATTCCCCAGTCCTCCACTTGCACCTGCTGGATGACCTTGGGCAAGCCATAGTTCTGGCACAGCTGTTCTTGAAAAAGAGCAGTTTCTGTCAGAGCTCTCTCAGTCCCACCTACCTCACAGGGTGTCTGTTGTGGGGAGGGGAAGGGAAAGCTCTGAGACTCGCTTGGGTAGTGAAGGGCAAGGCATAAATCCAACCCCCCCCCCATGATCTTTCTAACAACTCTGTCAGAGAGGTCAGTATTATCTCTTTTTTGCAGTTTGAGGGGCAAGGAAGGAACTGGCAGAGGAGGGGCTTGCCTCAGGTTACGTAGTGAGTTCGTGGCTCAGGTGAGATTCAAACCATTGACCACTTGGCTCTTAGACATTGCACCACACTGGCTCTCAAGATGAGATCCCTATTGATGTGTAGGATGTCCACATCCAAGACCAGACCCTAATGCACTATCTTGGTTGTGCTGTAGCTGACAACCCCCCCCCCCATGCTTATTTTGATGCCATCTCCATTTTGCCAAAACAAGCCTACATCCTTCAATCATACATATATTTATTGATGTTGGTAAGTAATGTTCAGAGTACTTTGACATCTATGTTAGATCCTGAAAGAATAGCCTTACAAATACTTTTATTTATTTGAAACATTTCTGTGCCTGCCATTCCATGCAAATAGGGTCCCCAAAGTGGCAAACATCAAAGTATTAAAACATTTCAACATTAAAACAGCGTTTAAAGTAAAAATATATAATAATTCAGTAAAAACACACATATATATATACATATAATACTAAAACCAGGGAAGGGGGGGCCATTAACAGTTATAGGGCATATGCTGATCAAAACAAAAAAGTCTTCTTCTGCTAGCAGAAGACAATAGAGGGAGACAAGTGAACTTCCCTGGGGAGGGGGTTTCAAAGTTTTGGTGCCATGACCAAGAAGGCCTTTTCTTGGATTGCCACCAGTTTAGCCTCAGATGGCAGGGGCGTGGGCCTTTGAAGATGACCAGAATGGATGGAGAAGTTCATATGGAAGAAGACAATCCTAAGGTATGCTGGCCTCAGGCCATATAGGGCTTTGAAGGTCAACACCAGCACTTTGAATTGGGCCCAGAAGCAAATTGGGAGCCAGGCTGGTTTATGTGTCTGTCTTGATATGTGAAGTACATGTTGCTATATCCACTTCCACCACTCTTCTCCTTCCATCTCTCAGTGGAACTAGAGTGCCCAAATAGTTTTTCTTTCCATTTCTACTTGCCTTTATTGATGCTTGTTCTTAGCAGGAGCAACCGAAGAGAACACAAAATCTGCTTGGGGCAGCAAGGGTTCTGCTTGTTAAGCCAAAATGATGACTTTCTCATTATGGGCAATGCTGGGGCAAGGTAAATGCTTGGTTGGGCTATCTGTCTGTGTGTATTCGTTGCCTGGGGGAAAATGATTAAGGCAGGTTTCACAAGAGCCAGGATTCAGCTTGATTCTACATCTTTCCTCCTTAAGAAGACGATGTGCAAAACTGACCATTGTTGTATTTTTCTGAGGCCCGAAAGTGCTCAGCCTACATTATAATGTTGCTGAATGTACAAGGTTGTATGAAGGTGTCATTTTAAAAACTATTCTCAGTAGTGCAATTGACATGGCTGGAAGCTGACTGTGTGCGTTGTATATCAGAATGAAGGGATCTGTTTGTCCTCCACTTATTTGTCTGTCTCTTTATATCCTGCTTTTCCCCCACTGAGGACCCAAAAGTGGCTTATGGAACAAAAAACAGAAATATAGTAGAAATAATAAAAAACAAACACAACATTAACACATGAAACTGCCTTATGCGGAATCAGACCTGTAGTACATTAAAGTTAGTATTGTCTACTCAGGGTTTCAGGCCGAGGTCTTTCATATCACCTCCTACCAAATCCTTTAACTGGAGATTCAGGGCTTGAATCTGGGACCTTCTGCAGGCCAAGCAGATGCTCTACCACTGAGCCACAGCAACATGTGGAGAAACAATAACAAGCGGGAGAAGAGGGGAAGGAGACCATATGTAGAGCAGGTCTCCTCCCCACCCCCCGCTAAGGGATCTTCTTTGAATTTCTTAATTTTTCCAGGCTACAACCCTCAAGCTAGCTCTCATAGAATAAAAGCCCTTTGGCCCTTGCCTGTTACCTTGTACCTCTGGGCATGCCCAGGGTTTAAGTACCTGTAACAGAGGAGAAACAAATTCAGACAGATCTTATTCAGCTGCTCCTAGATAGCTCGCAAGGTCTTCCCCACATTCTCCCCATCCTTGGTTGAGTTCAGGAACTCTTTTTCAATTTCTGTTCTTGCAGTAGAATCAAACAGAGCTAAGGATGCTGAAGTGGGCGTGGGTTTAAAGGGCTTGGAGACTAACCAGTAGCAATACTTAGACCAACACACCCAGCTTCTGCCTTTATCTTGCAAGACAGACATCATGAAAAATGTGTCCTCTTGTCTGTCTCTAACTGTTTCCCTTGACCATCAGACAATCTGTGAAATACTTTTGCTGCCTGTAAGGAGATGCAAATGGGTACCAGTTGTATGTTTCCTCTTGTTGTATTGTTTGAGAAATCAGAAGGTAACATCAGTCCAGCGTCTATCAAGAGAATCTTACTTTGCCAGCATGTATTTTCTTTTGTGATCATTCCCTCCCCTCTCTCCAAAAATCATAGAACCATAGAATCACACAAAGTTGGAAGGGGCCATTCAGGCCATCTGGTCCAACCCCGTGCTCAATGCAGGATCACTCTAGAGTATCCCTGACAAGTCCAGCTGCTGCTTAAGGACTGCCAGTGAGGGGGAGCTCACCATCTCCCTAATATAATCATGCCCCATACCTTTTGCACACTAGGTCATGCAAGAACATTAATACATTGGAGAAGTAATCAGTAGCTTTGTATCTTGGTCCAATAAAATTACCTTGATGGTAGAAGATATTCTTATCCTGTTTCTTACACTTTCCAGTAATTTGTTATGAAGGAAGTAATAGGATTGGTTTGAATTCCTTTGTGGTGTTCAGATGTACCTGACATCCTTTCCCTGGCATTCCACGTCATCATAGCCTTCATAATGAATGATCCTTGCAAGAACAGCACGTGTTCCAGATTTAGCCTGATCTGCACACTAACTTCCTCCTCTCTAGCTTGCCCACAGGTACTCCACCTGCAATCTTCTTTCTATCTCTGGTGTCTCCCAAACTAATGCTCTCTTCTCTTCTTCCTTTTTTTCTTCCCCAACTCTGCATTGTTTGAAAATCCAGTGTGTCCAGGGCACTAAAGAACTTTTGAGGACCCTCTGCATCTCGTGGAGAAACCCAAGGCAATCCCAAGAGGCCCCAGCCAATCTCTGAAAAATACAGCCATTGCCACCGCCTGTGCCTCTACCCTCCAGGGCTATCTAATTTTTCTATTGCTGGATCTCTTCCCCTTTTCAGCACAAGGGCAGAGAGATGCCACCATGCACAAAGGGAAAAGCCGTTCCAAACCCTCAGCACTTGGAGTTGAGAGGCTTCTGCCGCCTGTAGGGTTTGAAGCTTAAAGCCATACAAACCACCTGCTGTGAGTACAACAACAGGAGTTTCTTGTCAGGTCCTGTATCTGGGAAAATGGATTCCAGCACCTAAGCACATCAAGGCCAGGGAGAGCCTTATTCTGCAGCAAAGACATCTCAAAGCTCTGAAGCTGTTAGGAGATGTTTTTAGTTATCTATGCCAGTCACTTGGTGCACTAGGTCAAAGTTGGCATCTTTTTTTAAGTACCATGTGACAAACTAGGATTGGGAACTAATTCCCAGGGCTTGTATATGTGTCTGTTCACTAAACCTCCATAGGAGCGTAGGAAGGAACACAGACCATGGTAATGGGTGGGGAATTCAGCTTCCTAAGTATGCCAGCATTCACTTGTTTTACAAGGCAAGTTTCTAGTCCTTATAGCTGTGAAGACTTCGTACAATACCTGCTGGGGAACTGGGAAGCGGGAAATGTTGACAGACTTTGATTTCCAGTGATTCCCTTCCAGATGGAACTTCAGTGTCCTGCGGCAGCCCTCTGGCAAAACTGGAATCATGCAAAATAGTAAATGTAAAATCAGTTGCGAAACAAGCCTGATTTACAAGACTCAGGTTTGCAGAATTTAGTTTTTCTTGATGCAAAATGTGTGGACTCAAAAAAGGAAAAGCACAGTGTATGTAGCCTTGCCACATTTACTGTTGTCCCACACACTGTCCTAGGATGCTGGAGTCACATCAAATCAGTGTGCAGCTCTGGTCTGCAAAGCAAAATCTTTACAAAGGTTTTGGCTAACCCCCCCCCCCCTGAAAACCTACACAAGCTGCTTTTACTGAATGCGTAACAAGGGAATGTGCACGCTCTCTGGGTCATTTGTGTATGTTGGAAGCTTGTCCCTTTCAGCATTTAACCTGCTAAAAGGGCTGTTTATAGGACTGCTTTAGAGTTCCCTCTTTCCTCCAAACAGTATTTTGTAGAGCACATCTAATGGATCCTGTACAGGACTCTGCCCTTGCTGTTCTAACTGAAAATAATGTTTCAGGGAAGGGACCTAAGGAGCAGCACACCAGAGGATAAAAGTTGCTAGAAGGCTCTGCACACAGAACCATACCAGATCCCACTGGCCCCCTTGAGTGTTGTTTGGTAGGAGTTGAAATCCATTAATGCCTTTCACTTTTGTAACAATAAAATTTCTCCTGTCCTACTGCATGTTTGTCTGGTTTCTGTGTGTTCAGTTATACCTGTGGCTCTTCTTTCCCACTTCTACTGCTGGAGTATAAAATTAACAGTGTCATGTAATATGTGGGTATGCACACTGTGATCCTGCATATTGTACCATGTGATTCCGCAGCTCACCTTGATGCACAGAATTGTGCCCTTGGGGTTCTTGACATGCTTTGATACACATCTCCTGAGATTTCAGAAAGGATTACTCTAGTGCTGGGGAACTCAGCTCTGTGATCTTCATCCTTTCCATACCTAAGGAACAACTGAGCTGCAAATGTGACTTCAGAATCACGTGACAGAGAGAGGGAAAACCAATATAAGGATCTCACCAGTACTGTGGGCAGCAGACCAAGAGAACTGTGATGGGAAACACAAGATGAATGCTGGAGGAGTCTAGCACAATGAGGAATAAGCCAAGGCCAGAGCCACATTCACTGCCACCTTGGCCTTGCCTCACTAGCCCTCCATTCTTCTTCATTTGCATGCAGAGATTGCCTGAAGGCCAAGACTGTGGAGAACCAGTTAAACATATAAACCAACAGATGATGTGTTGGAAAGGAATGGACTTAACCAGCCTTTCTTGGAAACTTGCTAAATACACTCAGCATCCACCTGGGCTGCAACCAACACTTGAACACTGATTGTGTCACAGGAGCTTATCAGAGACAGGACTAGCAAGGAAAGTTCT
Source organism: Gekko gecko (assembly GCA_029375565.1). Lineage (NCBI taxonomy): Eukaryota > Metazoa > Chordata > Lepidosauria > Squamata > Gekkonidae > Gekko > Gekko gecko. Next base: position 205,541,126 of record JAPDNY010000005.1, on the reverse strand, counting down.
GTGAAAGGCACTTTCCCACCATGGCTGATCTTCCCTCTCCATTGTACACCAGCTGGAAAGTATGGGGTGTGTGTTGTAAGTCAAATGCAGAAAGGTTGTCCTGAAACTCCATCTATACCAGAACAAATCAAGCCTGAAAATCCAGGCCTACTTTGCTCTTATGCTGTGTTACTTAGGCTAGAATTTAGGTAACCTTGATGTAGCATTTTGGATATATTTGAGTGCAGAGTGAATATTTTGGATAAGTAGAGAACAGAGCCTTTGCTCTGTTGGCATGGCAACTGAAGATAGATTCTTTTTTTAATGCATACCTCCACCCAGCTGCTTTGCATTCTAGCTTGCCTTGCTGAATTGAATGTAAGCCTTCCCTCATTATTATTTAAACAGAAGTAAAATGAGATGCTTTATAAGCCCCAAAAATATATTGCTTGCAGTTCACAGTGTGACTGTGGGAAGACAGTGGGATGGGAAAGGTGAGGGATATGAAGGGAGGATAGGAGCAATTGCCATTTATGTAAACTGTAAGGTATCCCAGTTAAGACACTCTCCACAACACACTTTAGCAGTGATTGTTTCTTGAGATATGCTTACTTCAGGAAACATGCTCTGTGTCAGAACTAGAAAAAGCCGTGCAAAATACAAAATATATAATAATACACAAAATACACCCCACACTTCTCACATACGTCACATTCAGCCCCAACAGTTATGGCAACCAGTGTTCCCTCTAAGCTGAGTTAGTGTGAGCTAGCTCTCTGTTTTTTAGCCTCCAGATCACACATTTTTGTCTTAGCTCAGGAAGGATGGCTCCAGAGCAAACTAATTTCTGTAGCAGCCAAATCACTCACAACTTTAATGCTAGTAGCTCACAAAGCAGAATTTTTGCTCACAGGACTCCACAGCTTAGAGGGAGTATTGATGGCAACCCAGACAGATATACAGTGCCTTATCTACATCCTAGCCTGGCAGAAAAGACTCCAAGGCCAGTTTCCTTGGGGACCAGCTTTGGGGCACAGCTTTGAGGGAAAGTCATGGCTTCTACAAGCGTCCACTCTAAACACCCAGGCACTCCCCTCAGGAATTCCCTCCCGCCATATCTATGGCAAGTAGTGAAGTGGAACATGGTGAAATGAAACCAATGCTTGACATAAACAAGGTACCTTTTTTCAAAGTTCCAAAGCAGCATAGAACAGAGAGAATGAAACAAAGATAGAAATAACATGCAAGTTTATTTCAAAGTAATGCTAACAAAACAGCAGTATAACAGCATAAAAGAGCAGGCAGGAAGAATGAACCTTAATTAGAAGTCAAGCGAAGCATACAGTGTTTTCACCACTGCACCTTGTGAAACATCTGCAAAGATGAAACCAAGCTGACTTCTCAAGCTATTCGAGCACCTGGGAGCAACCACTGAAAAGCCCTTGTCATGGTTAAAAGTATAATAATGGCTGAAAGTATATACTGAGTGACACCCTATTTAAATCAGCTGTTGGCCATGAAGTCAGTGGAAGCCCTGTCTCTTAGCCTCATCCGCTGCATCCGCTATATTATATTGTCTGACCTTATAGGGTTGTCATCAGGAATAGTGAATAACCTGTATGATACATTGAATTAAATGCTAAGTTAAAAGACAAGCCCAGCATCACTTTAAAAGACTAACAAAACTTATTCCAGCATAAGCTTTTGTGAGTCAGAGCTCAGTCCATCACATGCACTGAGAGCCAGTGTGGTACAGAGGTTAAGAGTATTGGACTAAGATCTGGGAGACCCAGGTTTGAATCCCTGTGGAAGCTTGCCAGGTAACCTTGGACCTGTCCCATACCTTCAGCCTAACCCACCTTACAGGGTTGTTATGAGGATGAAATGGAACAATATAAGCTCCTTTTGGTCCCAGTGGAGGTAAAAAATGGACTATACATGAAGTAAATAAATAATAAATAGTGGGCTCTGACTCACAAAAACTGATGTTGCAATAAATTTTCTTAGCCTTTGAGATACTGCTGCACTTCTGTTTAATTGTGCTGCACATAGTCTGCAACATGGTTACCTTCCTGAAATAGCAAATAGAAGTATTTATCCCTAAAATTGCTAGCTATGTAACCTCCATGTTCAAAGGCAGTATACCAGATGCTGGGAGGACAAATGATGAAAAGATTGCCCAAAGAGCATCTGCCTTGTCACTTTTGGAGAAAGAATGTTGGACTATCAGAATTGATCCTTCACAGGCCTCGTGTGTGTTTCTTGGTGGTGTGGTCACAAGCTATGTGTTTGTCATGAAAAAACCCAGCACAAGCATATAATTACGTGTACTGTGATTCTCTGCTCAGATATAAGACACTCCCTTGAGACCTTACAGGAATTTGAAGAGGTAGCTGATGGTGCTCTGGATCTAAACATAAACCTTGGTGACTGTGCTGATTACCAAAGAATTCTTTTGATTTGATTTTTCAGTTAACATGTTTAAGTTAGCAGTCTCCATGGTTGGAAACAAAAATGTGAAAACTGGTGAGCCCCAGTTCTTGAAGGAGTGTCCTCATACATCCTATGTACTAACAGCTGCCCTCTGATTGCCACCTTGCTTAAGGGGGCCTGCTTGCCACCTACTAGAGCCCATTCCTTCTCTGTAGTGGCTGCCACCTTGTTGAGTGGGCTCACTGAGAGGTACAGGGGGGTACCATCTTTAGGAATGTTCTTAGGAAACTCTGTAAGGCAGTTTTATTGATGAGGCCTTTGAATAGAGTTTAAGTTTTGTGTGTTTTCCAGGATGGGAGCTGAGAATGGGATTATTCATGGTTTTATTCTAGGAATTGTAAACTGCCTTGAGCCACAAGAGAAAGTCAAGTTATAATTTTTTAAAAAATATATATTGGTTGGGGAGTGGCTGTATGTATACTGCATATACATTTAGTTTGCTCTTGGTTGTCACAATCAATATCTTGACTTTCCTTTTTTGTCTTTTAATGTTTCTAGCCCTCATGGCTCAGACAGACAGGACAGTGGGTGAGGTAATGTCTGGAGTAACTTCAAAAGGGTGGCTGATTAAGGTGCCAGTCATCAGTGCTGCATGTCATTCCATTTCAAAGTATGACTAGTTAGAAGCAGAAACAGTCAATGTAGCTCTAGAGGCAGGTCTTGTGATTTGCATGATTTATACATATTCAGCTTTTTTCAGTATTTCCTATTTTGTTTTCCTAGCACTGAATAGCACTCTGGAAGGTACAGAGAGATATTTCACTAGATCAGCAGAGTAATGGTGATTTATAATATATAGGCCACACCTAACTGGCAGTTTTCTGTGCTCCTGGTTTTGGAACTCTGCTACATGTCTGTTCCCACCACTGCAAACAACTGGCATCCCTTTTTAGTTAGTGTGCCAGATGGGCATATGAACACACAAAGCTGCCTTCTGCCTTGCCATGAGATAGACAACAACAACAACAGGATGAGGGGACAGAAGTTTGGGATCAGTAGTGAGTCTTTGGGATGGATTAGGAGACAGTCAAGTAACAATGGAGAAGCAGGGAGGGTTGTTTTTAAAGGCTTTGCTGAAGTCTGTTGAGCAGCAGAAAGGACAGAAAAGAGAAAGTAAAGAGAAGCCCTCTCACCACATCTCAAGTACACTGAGCTTCCCCATTGGAATTTGGAGATGTTACATCCCACATGATTAATTATATCATGGGCGTTATTCTGCCATTAATTTATAATATGGGCTGCAACATTTGGTTGATTGATCTGATCTATGAAAGATGCAGCTAATTTACAAAAGAGACTGGCTGTGCACTACCATTCCTCACACATTATAGAGTACACAGTTTGGGTCTTCTGCGCTGTGTCAGAGGAGGTAACACAGTCACATATGAATAACGGTTGTGCCTCAGTTCCTGAACATACAATTTCTGATTAAGATCAGTGCATGTATAGAAGGGCCTTCAGCCCCCCTTTCATCATTTCCCCAATCTGAAACAGGGATGGGCTATTTGAAGAAAACTCATTTTCCCTGATAACATCTCCCAGAACTGTTCCAGGCAGGGAAAATGGCATAGAGAAAGCAGAAACCCTTTCTCCAAGGGCATCATGGTCCCGATTCCTACTTTTACAATGACCATTCAGGAACTAAACTAAGCTAAAACCTGACATGAGGTTAGGACCCAGGCTCAACTTATATGCTTGATAATGTGTGAAGAGGAACATCCCACCTTTAGAAGAGGGAATGCATCTTATATAAAGCAGATACACATAGATGCACCATTTTTAGAAGGGTGTGTTTTAAAGCACAGTTGCGATTTATTCATTGGGAAATGTATGCAGATTAAATCAATTATTTCATTTATTAAAACATGTATGATTGATTGGCTAAGGTTTCTGTAATATTCCTGTTTGTTTTATTCCAATGTCTCCCTTTTTTAAAAGAAATGAAATACTCGAGGCCATGAACAGTGAGACAATAAAGATATAATAGGTACCTGTGATATGCCGCAGAAACGTAAGTTACCGTTTCAGTGCTGGGAAAAATGCCTCATCCCTGAAGCAGAACCACCACTTGAGGATAAATGTCTGTGCGTGTGCACACGCATGCACACGTGAACAGACGCATTATAAACCTGGAATGCCCAGGCTGTCCTCCGAGGAGCCAGGTGGGGCCTGACCAAATGAAAATAAAGAAGTTTCCCTGTTGTTTCACTGCTATGAGAACGAGGAAGAAATATGTTCTTCACGTTGTAAGGAATATATTCCACACTGGAATACTAATCTTTTAAGTTTTTTAAGGAGATGTACAATGTGTCCATCTTTGTCTTCAATGCTGAGTTTGAGAATATTATAAAGCCTTGACCTACTTGTGAATGGGATTATTGATTACTATGGAAACCTGAATTCAAATCCTTGTTTCGCCATGTAGTTCTTAGTGTCCATAAGCCAGAGAGTCCTCCTCCATCAAAGCCTAGCTTGCTTAACAAGCTTGTTGTGAGAATAAAATAGGAGAGGAAACTATGTATGCTGCCTTGCACTTGGAAGAAGAACGGGATAAAAATCTGATGGATCTCTGATCCCCAGTGTGGTGCTCATGGGCACCACAGCACCCACCTGTATGTTTCTGGAAGCCCACTTCTCTCCACTGCTTTTCTGGCACTGGAAGTGCCCCCCCCCCCCCCAAACTGGGACTTCTACATTTTTAAAAAAATCCACACTAAAATATTGTTATATTAATACACCATTGTACTGATATGTGTTTCATTTATAAAAAGCAAATTTGTAATCCCTTCCCTCACATAAAAAGTATTATCAGGAAAAAGCATCATCTCCTCAAGGGACAGGGCTAGAGACTTAGCTAAACCTAAATTGTGTATGTGCATTCTTATATCTATATAAGAGTTGTGGGTTGTTGTTTTTTAAATCAAAATTGAAACAACACATCTTCAGGGCAGGGGGGAGAGGGAGTGGTTTGGCAATGAGGACAGTCCAAGCATCTGAAAGTGGATTGGAGGTAGGTGGAAGTGGGCAGGACAAAGAAGACTGACAGAAACATTATCCATGAGGTAAAAGGTGACACAAAATTGGCTTCCCAGGAATAAAAGGTTGGGGTAAAAGTGGTCTCAGAAGAACCAGGAAAACCTCAGGAAACAAACACATGAAAACTAAAGGCTCAAAAACACAGAGAAACTGAAGCAGCATGAAGCCAGAAATCACAAAGAAACTCCATGCAGAGAAGCCTAAGGTTGGGGGACCCCAGTGACAGGGGTGTCTGGCAACATGCAACTCGGGTCTCTGGATCACTGTCTAGAAGAGTAGCGTGAAGCCCCTGTGAATACAGCAGATGGCTATCAGTGTTAGTTGTTTATGCTTTCTTTCTTCCAGCGTCCCCTCATCCCACCTAGTCTCTTGGGCTGAGAAGAAAGGTTCTGAATACAGCAGTGTGTCACCAGAATGAGAAGCAACTAAGGAATTTTGCCCACACCAAGAAAGAAAGATCAGTGAGTCATCCAGTGGAACAATTCACTCTCAAACTGGAGCAGTTGAGTTATCAGCCCCACCTGTTTCCTCCCCTTGTGCTAACCTGGGATGCATCACCAAAGGCCCACAAAGCAGCACAAGAAATGTGTCATGAAGCCTTTGGCGGGGGGCTGTATCAGAAGGGTGGAATCATCTGTTAGCAAGTGGGAACAGGTTTCATTCTGAGTGAAATTTCATTGTGACTGTGCACAGGCTGAAGCAAATAATTGCCATGAGCAGACGAGCATAGAGAAAGAATGTTTGTGAGGCCCCCTCAAAATAACTCTGGAAGTTAATCCGGCAGAACTCTGGAAATTATGAGGCAGAAACTGGTTTGTTTATTATTTGTTTGCTGTCAAGGCACAACCGACTTACAGTGACCCTGTAAGGTTTTCAAGGCAAGAGACCTTCAGAGATGGTTTACCATTGCCTGGCTCTGTATAGCAACCTTAGACTTTTTCAGCAGTTTCCCATCCAAGTACTAATCGGGGCTGACCCTGTTTAACTTCCAAGATCTGATTGGACTAGCCTGGGCTATCCAAGTCAAGATAGTTTACAGATAGTTTCCCTTCTCCAACTGGACACCATTCAGACATCACACATTTCTACTGGCAGCCCAAAGTAGTACGGCCCAGGAAATTAACATTGGCCTTAAGTTTAGAAAGGGAGGTAAGTTTATGGGTTTGAGGTAGGAAATGCAGGGTAGAAAATTCCAATAACAGCAGGACCAGTAGTGGGAGAGGATGTATGTATGAACACTGCCCCCTGGAGGAGAATTGAAATTTCTTGTGCTCCTTCCTTTGTGGCCCATCTTTTCTATTGGAGCCTGTGCTAGGGCTGGTGGTGATGACCTCTTGCCCAAAAAGTCTCCAAGCAGGCTGTGTTTCTGCATCCTTAGCAGGTAAGTATTCAGTTCCCTCTCTTGCTCCAAGGTGAATCACTGTAACTTTCCTTTTAAGGAGAGGCTGAATGAAAGGAAGTGGAGGGAGGGTTCACTAAGAGCTTCTTTGCCACGCCTTGTTCTTGCTCCAGGCTGAGACGCCAAGCCAAAAGCCGATCCCAAGAGCTGAACTCAGCAGAGACTCTGACGGCTCTTGGAGCAGCTGCCTGATCCTTCTCATAGCCGGCCTCCTTGCCCCATCAGCTCTCCCTTCTGCTGCCCCCTCAAAATGGCAAGGAACCACCAAGTGCAGAAAGCTAAGCTGGCCGAACAGGCTGAGCGTTATGAGGATATGGCTGACTTCATGAAAGCGGTGGTGGAGGATGGAGCTGAGCTCTCCAATGAGGAACGCAACCTCCTCTCCGTTGCCTACAAGAATGTGGTCGGCTGCCAGAGGTCTGCCTGGAGGGTCATTTCCAGCATCGAGCACAAGACTGAGGAAGGGGATGACAAAGCACAGCTTGTCAATGAATACCGGGAGAAGATTGAAAGTGAACTGAAGAATGTCTGCAATGTTGTGTTAGGTCTCCTGGACAAGCATCTCATAAAGAAAGCAAGTGACCCAGAGAGCAAGGTGTTCTACTTGAAGATGAAAGGCGACTATTTCCGCTATCTGGCTGAGGTGGCTACCGGGGACAACCGCAAGCAGATAATTGACAATGCCCGGAAAGCATACCAAGAGGCCATGGACATCAGCAAGAAGGAGATGCAGCCCACCAATCCCATCCGCCTGGGTCTCGCCCTCAACTTCTCAGTTTTCCACTATGAGATCGCCAATGCCCCAGAAGAGGCCATCAAGCTAGCCAAGACCACCTTCGATGAGGCCATGGGGGACCTCCACACGCTCAGTGAAGACTCCTACAAAGACAGCACCCTCATCATGCAGCTTCTAAGGGACAACCTCACATTATGGACAGCAGAATGTGCAGGAGAAGAAGGGGGAGAAGCTGGTGAAGAGCCCAGAAATTGAACTTTGCAGACCACTGAACGACGGTAACTCCCTGTCCGCCCCTCTTTTTTTTTCCTTTTCCAGACCCATTCTATTTTTATAAGAAGGAAGCTCCAACTTCTGGAAGCTCCAGCTGGATTTCAGCAATACAAGGGGACTGATTAAATTGCATGGGATTCAAGTGCTTACCTTCCCTCTCCTCCTCCTCATGTGGCAGCTTGGGGGGCATCACTGTCCCCTTCTCTTCCTGGTATGTGACCTCTACCGCAACTGAACACTTCTAGCTTAGTATAGTTTCTTGTTTCTAGTTCAGCATGTCTTCTTGACCTGTCATGGAGGACTACACTTTTTTGTGTGTTTAATTTTGGGGGGGGAAGTGAAATCACAGGAAATGTAAAATTGTTTGAAATTGCTAAGATCTCGAAAAGCAGCTGGGCAGAGCTAAGCAAGAGCGATCCTTTGCTTCTTTCTTATTCTGCGGCGGGGGTGTGTGTCTTACTGTCGTAAGAAAATGGGTGATGGGCCTTGGAGGGGCTCTTCAGAGTGGGTTAAGACTAGCTATCTCAAGAGGGCCTCTTGTTGTTCATGGTGATTTGCTACCGTGTTCTTCCCCAATAAAAGTTCACTTTCATGCCTGCCTTTTTTGTAGTTTTGGTTTCTAGTTTTTCAAGGCACCAGGGTGGTAAACGTTGGAATAGTTTGTATCCTGCAGCTCCTGCTCTCTGGCAGCACTGCAGGATGGGAAGAAGAGAATCCTGAAACTCACAAGTCTCAGCAAAGACTACAGAAAGCAGGTTGATGCACGCAAGGCAGCTTTTTCAGCTCTTCTGAAATCCAAGGTGCTCCTGAGAGCTTCAGGGGGAAAGGTTACGCCTGAAGCAAAAAACAGGGCAACGTGAAAACATGATTGGGCCTTCTCTGGGAAAGGAAAAGGGGAGGGGCGGAGCAGCAGAAGCTCCATGGGGAGAGGCTGTCAGTGACTGGAATGGCTTTGATCTGGGTGGGAAAGGGGGGAGGATGCTGCTTACTCAGGAGAATGGGCACTCCTTTTCTCTGTGTCGCCAGTGTGTCTCTCTCACTGAGCAGGCAGAGAGGAGGACACCGATTGGCTATTGAACTCAGGGTCTTTCTGACCATCTGGCTCCAGGAATTTTGGGGCTGGCTCCTAATTGCTTTTCCAGAACCGAAAGAGAAAGGAGGGGGATCCTTTTGACCACTGGGATGGCTGTGCTGGGAATTGTGGGACCCACAAGGGTCAAAGGCATGCAAAATAGGCTCTGGGATTGGGATGGAAACCAGGTGACATTGAATAGAAAAGCTATTGGGATCCAGTCCTTCCCCATAAACATCATGCTGCAGAAGACTGGAGTGTCTTGTCCAAGAGAATCTGATCTTGGCCTGTTGGACCTGCCTGTTGCCCCACAAGGGTAAAAACTGACCAGGCACACACCCATTCCTCTTATGTGACTGAATGCAGCACGTGGTGCAGAGGACAAGCAGCCTTTCAGAGGTGCTTCTCCACTGTAGTGGGTTTCTCCTCGGAGGAGCCTTTAAGAAGCCCATGCCCATGGTCCTGTTTTGCAAATCATTTTCCTCAAAATGTAACTCCAGGCTTTCAGCGCCAGGAAATTCCATTACTTCTATCCCCTGGCTGGGGTGGGGGCAGTTAAAGAAGTAAAGTGGCCTCTTTCACTTACAGGAAATTTCCCAGTGGGCCACTGCCAAGGAGAGCAGCAGGCAGCCAGATGCAAGTGGAATTGAGCTTCCCCTCTGATACCAACAGGCAGCACTGCAAGGGGAGGTGATGGGTGAGCTTATGACATTGTTGCTATAGGCACCTGTGACGCTGCCTGTGTGTTGGGAACCACTCAACCTGGCGTTTTAACAGCCCGATTCACCTCTGGGGGTTAGATTATCAATAGACTGTCCCAGCCTCCTGAAGCTTTAATTGTTTTGTTAAGAAGAAAAAAATGGCTTGCAAATCTTGACTCTCGTGCAACCTCCTTGAAATCACACTGGCAGTTTCTGATAAAGGTGAAACTGGAAGGGTGTGGCTGGAACTGGAAGCTGTCAGAACTTTCCCTCCTGGCACAGCATTTCTAATACTATCACGGCGGAGATGGAGGGAGCTACTCCTGTGCCATTCTTTCCACCACACTGCTCAAGAAGCCAGGGCCATGCAGGAGGAATTTAGATTGCAGCTTTTCCACAGAGGTTCTCCATAAACTGGGGCAGTGCTGTCACAAAGAGATGTCCAGTGTGGGTGTCTCTCACATGCTCTGAGGCACCTCATGCTAACAGGCTGTGCAGGAAGGAGCAGTGGGGCAGCATCCCCCGTGAGCACCAGGCCTCTTCACTGCTACATGACAATTCTCTTCTCCATTCCTATTTCCCCCCCACACACTTTCCAAATACTCCAGATTTTCCTCCCCCACCAAAATGCAACAACATAAAGTGAAGTGTTAGGCTTCTAGGCAAGGATTGCTGAATGCTCTGGATACTAAAAAGTGCTATGCTCACAGGCTTTTCTAGTTGCACAGAATTTCACTCTCCTCCCTACCTTTCAGGATTAGGAATCTAGGGAATCATTAAAGTCACACCCACTGCAATTTCCTTAAATCCTTTCAAACAACCATTGATTCCTACTAAGGTGTGGGGCTCTGAGGTTTATCCCATGAAGATCTCTGTGCTTCTTACATTTCCTGCCTACCCTAGGTGCCCAGGGCAGTATGCAAGGCTCACCACCCTCTGCTTGATGATCACAACTGCCCTGTGAGAGAGGTTAAGAGAGAGTGACTGGCCCAGTGCACTAATAAAAGGTGGCCCAAGGCCTCTCCCCCCCCACCCCGAGCTTCATGGATGGGACAGATTTGAACCCACTCTGATCCTTGCCAACTACTACACCACAGTAGCTGTCCCTTGAAGGATTCTCCTGGGCAAGTCCATTGGAAATAAATTGGAGCCAATCCTAGTGCTATCTACATGGAAACATCCCATGCTTTGTGGCTCAGATCTGTTCATCTCCTGCTCAGGCTGCCTTTCACAGTCCCTAATGTCCCTAATGCCCAAAGGTGTCCCTGAATTTCTGACACCAAAACAAACAGGCTACCTGATATGTGCTTCTAGAAGCTATCTCATAAATGTCAAACAGTCATATGCTCATTCAGCAGGTGGTTGTTGGAGCAGCTGATTCCACCACCACTTGAGGATGTTAGAGATGCAGGTGCACTCACTGAATTAGGTTAATTGCCCAGGGAAAGCAAGCAGAGAAGGTTTCTTCACAAGGGTATATAGCTGCTGACTCAAGTGCACTAACATTTTAATTTAGTATAAATGGAGCATTAATGGAGCCAGGGACATCATGGGTAGTTTCTGGGGGGTTTGATACCTTTCACAGGTAAGATTAATAAAAACTGACCTCTGAAGTGATAGGACTCATGTTTGTGGAGGGTCTAAAGGAACTCCCTTAAGAGTTTTGACCTGCAGAATGCACCAACCATCTGCTAACTCACTCATTTAAATATCCAGATGGCTCTGGGTGGGATAGTAATCACTCTTCCTTATATCATCATCACCCCAACCCAATAAAGTAGGTCCTTGTTATTCAGCATCTTTCAGCTGTGGATCACAGGCTGAGAACCACCAGCTTTTGTCCTCAGGCAGCTCACAAAGATGGGACCTGTGCTCTGATTTCCCAACCTCTTGTTTTTTTGCTTTTTGCTGGCCTTCTGTGCACAAAACTGCTATATGAAATTGTAGGAAGGGGCCTAAACTCAGCGGTAGAGCACCTGTGTTACATGCAGAAGGTCCTAGATTCAATTACTGGTTAAAAGGATCAGGTAGAAGGTGATGTGGAAGACCCTGAAGAGCTGCTGCAAGTCAGAGTAGACAATACTGACCCTCTTGGAGCAACGCACTGAGACAGTATAAGGCAGGGTCATGTGTTTGCATAAGTCCCTGGTTGCCCCAGTTGAAAGATCTCAATGATGTGCTGTTGGGGAAGACCTTCATCTGCCAAAGACCCTTGGAGAAATTCCATCAGTCAGAGTAGAAAAGACTGGAGGCAGATGAACTAATCATGTTGACTTGGTATCAGGCAGCTTTCTTTCAGAAGACCTTGGTGGAAGGGAGTTTTTTACCCTCCGGCTCACACATTTTTGTCTTAGCTCAGGAAGGATGGCTCCAGTCCAGAGCAAGCTAATTTATGCAGTAGCCAAATCACACTTTTAATGCTGGTAGCTCACAAAGTAGAATTTTTGCTCACAGGACTCCACAGCTTAGAGGGAGCATTGGTGGTAGATTTGTAGCAGGACTGAAGAAGATCTGGGAGACACTGAGCATTTAGTCATCACACTTAACTGGTTAATTTTTTAATATTCTTTTTGTTGTGTGGCCTATTCTTTCCCTTCTCCCAGAGAAAACTGTGGTTCAGCAATAACTCCAGTTTCTTTTAAAGGCAGGCAAGTCACTACAGGAGAGTTAGTTCCTCTCCCTCTGCTTAACTGGGCTGCTTCCACATGGAGTATTTGCTCTATCTTGGCTCTCAAGCAGAAGCATAGTTTTTCAAAGCATCCAAAGGCAACAACTTAGAACTGGTATTGCCAGCTTTCTTCCTGTCTTTGACAGCTGCCTGGAATGAAGAAATAGAGAAGTCAGACCATTTCCCTACCGCTACGCCCTGTTGCACTAAGTTTTATGTGGCGAGTTGCTGTTATTTTTTTTTAAGTAATTGCTTGCCAGTGCACTCAGGCAGGGGAATAAAACAAAACAAATACAGAGTGTATTTGAAGCTAGTCAACATCCTCCCACTTGCCACTGGGTGCTTTTATAAGCAGATAAAATCTGCCACCCCCTACCTCCATTTTCTTTTTGCCTAGTATGCTGAGGATGCATCTCAGTCTCATTTTTGGCTGGCTGTTGTTGGGAGTCTTTGAGTGATCTTTATTGTCCATGATAATTAGCAATGAAACTCCCTTGTGCAAAAGCAGAATACCTCTGTTAGCAAGTGAGCCACCACGCACAGAAGGAGAATTCCTCTGAATACCTGCTGGGGAGAAGCCAGTGTGCAAATATTGAAGAAGAGATGATGCAAATATTGAGAGGCATTGGGTTTCAACTGTGGTGTGGTTAATTAATGAATCAATTGAGCATCTATGATTCATCAGCTAAGATTTCTTCCAACTTGACAGTTTTAACATCTCTGTTGGCCAGCTCCTGTGCCTTGAAGAGCTGCCGGACTGGAAGAAATTCTGCAAAGTGCAATGAGCAATGGGGAGAAAAGCTACACTTGATGAATGCCTTCCAGCCATACAAGCTGTCAAAAGCACAAGAGCCTGTGCAACCCTGTGAAGCAACCCTGTGAATCTGCCTTGTTCTGATAGACTTGAAGATGCATCATGCGAAAGGGTGGGCCAGAAATTAATGCAATTCCAAACAAAATCTGTAACTTTTCCAGTCAGAAGGAAGCCTACATCAAAGAATTTGGAATGTTCTAAACCACACACCCTTTTCTGTTTTCCTCTGGGAATGGGGAAGCTGAACCATTCCTGAACTGGCCCCCTTCCCATTTAATTTCTCCCCAAAATTGGGTGCAGCTCAGCAATCTCAGCTGTGCTGGGGTTTCTCACTAGTTTCAACTTGACCAGTAACTGTAGCAGAAGCGAGTCATGCCTCCTAGGGCTACAAACTCGTCTAAGCCAGCAAAACAGGGCTAGGGTGTGCCAAGAGGTGGAAGGGAGGCCCAGGCAGCTGTAAGAAGATCAGGTGGGTTAGTGGACTGGTGATACCTGCCTTTGCTCTGGTCATCTTGCAGTTATTGCACAGGCTCCCTTACTGCCTTTCCCCCTGCTTTTTGGGGGGCGGGTAGTGCTGTAGCTACCACCACCACCCCTTTCCCATGCTGTGGGCTAAAGGGGGGGTCCACTCTAAAATCTAGTCCTAGTCTTCTCTTGTCCCTTTCACAAAGGTTTGATATGCAGAAATTAGAACCCAAAGCTTTGCACACAAGATGGCACTACAGCAGGGTCATCTGCAAATTCTTGCAAATCAAACTGCTTTTAAAGTCACAACTGCAGGGACTTTTTTAGAAGTTGGCAAGCCTATAACATGAAGAAAAAGAAACAAAATTGTGCTGAGAGAAACTGAATATTAGTTATACAGCCGACTCCATGACAAAATGGCTGCCATGGAGCCAATCACAGAGTATTGGGAAGTATCAAGCCAAGTATCCTCTTATGCTAGAACAGTTAGCATCTTAGAAACCAAAAAGAGTTTCTGAGGCCCCAGTCACATGGGCCAGATAACACAGGGGGGAGGCATGGTTCTTTGTGCCGGCACAATTAGACCCGCCAGAACACAATCAGACACGGCGCATGGTTTCGTCAGCGCATGCGCATAAACAAGGACAGCCGGGGAAACCCACGTGCCGGCACAATCACACTGAACGGTTCCGTGGGCAGCCGGTGGCAAACCATTTGCTAGCACATTCGATGTGCTACTTTTTAACTGTGTAGCTTTGGTGGCTTGCCACAGGTTGGCCACGGGTGCGCTACGCCACCCAGATGTTCTGGTGTGATTGTGCCCGGAAACTCTGCTGGACTATCATGGCTTCCGCATGACACATGCTCCGTGCACCCAGGGCCAGACATGAGTCGAGCAGATATTCCTGAATGTGTGCTCCCTCCCTGGCAGACACAGTGATTGTTCCTGGGGTCTTCTGAAGCCCCTCCTGTTCAAATGGGGTGGAAGAAAACCAGGACTCTTTGATTTGGGGAACAGATGCTTCGGGGGGGGGGGAGTAGGATCTATCTTAATAGCCACCACTGTTGGCCAATTGGATGTGCTGCTGCTGCCGCCTTCAGTGCTCTTGTGGTAGAGCGGATGGTGTGACTGAGACAGCTATGCCTTTAAGTGATACAGAAATCATCAGGGGATTGGATTGGAAGTTCAGTGCTATGAAATGCTTTCTGCACACCAGTCTCTATTAAAGGGACAGGAGGAGGCTATGCTACTTTTTTCCTGGCAAACCTATGTGGCATTCAACTTTGCCATCTCTGCCTGCCCTGGATGTGTGTCCAGCTGCAAGCTTGGCTCTTCCATACAACCACCAAGAGTGCCGAGATCTTCCTACCGACCCACATCTGCTGAGATGGCTCTACTGCTAGTCTTCTGGGACCAGAAGACTGCCCTGCTGAGATGGCCTCATGGTTACATGGAAAGGGACTTTCTGCATTCCAGGAGCCCTCCGCAATGCAGGCATTGCTGTGGGTGTGCTAGAAGGCAGCAGAGCCTCTCTGCAAGGAGCAGGAATGAATGCTGAACTTAGCAATATACTTCTGAGATCCCCATGCCCTGTCAGGTCCCCGGATGGCCTGGTGCCAGTTCCTCACTGCTGCTTCCTGGAACTTGCCTTTACTAATCAATAGGACTGCAAAATATAAGAGATGAATTTATTAAAACTGCTTTGAGCAACTTAAAAAAGGAGCACCCCCATTAATCAGGCTGTCTCTGACTTCAAGGCAAGTGCACCTGTATAATTTCAAGCTTATCACTCTAGACATAAAGGCTAGGATCTTTCTCACAATACAAGTCAAGATTTTGTGTCAGATACCAAAGTCAACACTTGAGTTGTATGATCACAACAGGAAACACTTTGCCAATGCTTTCGGGGGGGGGAATCTGCTCTGTGTATTTCTGTCAATTTGACAGAGTGGTTAGACCCTGTTCAAATCCCCACTCAGTCTTGAAGCTCTCTTAGCCTAACTACCTTACCAGATTGGTGTAGGGGTCCAGTGGAGACAGGTGTATGCCACCTTGAGCTCTTTGAAGAAAGTGGGAATATATATGAGATAGGTAGACATTAGATGTTTATCTTCTTTAAAATAAATTTGCCTCCCAAAAATCTTTACATGCACTACTTTCTAATTTAAAGTTTATTTTGAAAAATATATATTAAACCACATTTACTATCAAACAGACTCTTCCCTTCTATAAGCCCACCCTCTTTCCTTGCCCTAAACACAGGAGAGGTGGAAGTGGTAAAAGTGAAGGAAAGAAATCAAGCAATAAAACAAAAAAGAAAAGAAGTTAGCTTTGCTTCTTTGACCAACTGTTTGCTGTTAGCTCTTAATGCTTTTTATAGTTAAAAAAATCTGATTTTTTTCACTGAGGACATCATGTCAGAATTTTGTGATTGGAACTCAAATATTATTAGGCTTGGAAAAGCACCTGGAGTGGGTGGAGGGTCGCAATATGGGGCTGAGCCCCCAGCAGTGATGTGTGTTCTTCCTGCATTGTTTCCCCAGTTGAAAAATCTCTCCTCCCCTACCCCAGTTACTTGAAGTCCCAGCAGGCCTGTAGCCAGAAATTTTTTTATGAGGGAGGGCACTGGGGTCACATGTTGAAATATACTGGGTTCAGACGCGTAGAATGATCAGCTCATTGTTTATTGTGATTTCAGCTCAAACTCAAGACAGACAAGCTTAAATCCCTGCAACACAACACACCCAAACACACACACACTCCTCGTTATAGGCTATTTATAGTGCAAGGTTCAACCACTGGTTAATTCTAGGATCCAGGCAAGCCTATAGGTCTGTTCCAGAATCCTAGCCAGCTTTTGTTATGCAGCCGAAGTTGCGCTTATTTGCGTGAGCGGTAGGAGCTCGTGCACAAATACATGTGGCCATTCCAATACATAACACCCCTCCCCCTATGGTTCAGATGCCCTTAGTTTACAAAGTCCTTTAAGTATGCTGGTCTGCGCCGCTCCCAGTTCAAGCGGCGGGGTTCCATTGACGGGGCTGCGGGTTCTGGAACCGTATTGGGGGCAGGGCCCGCAGCCGGATGCGGAGAAGGCAGTGGCACAGGAGCAATGTCGGGACCCCCAGTGGCAGCTGGCACAGGCGTTCTGCAGGTGGCCTCCAAAGGCTGCTCATTGGCCTCTGGCTGAATGTTACCAGTTGGGGTGTTCCCCTTATGCTCCAGTTTGACAGGTCGTCGTCACTGTCTTCTGGCGTGGGTGTCCCGGGTTCAGCGGGGAGGAGATGGCTGCGGAGCTGGTCAATGTGCCGGCATAGCCTCTGGCCGTCTTCTGTGGATCCCTGACAACTTTGGCCGGGACCCAAACTGGGCCACTCGAGAAGTTGCGAGCATAGATGGGGTCACCAGGGAAGAACCCACGGGGAGCAGCTTGGTTCTCTGGGGCCGAGCTGTGCGCTGGAGCATGATCTGGGTGCAACCGATCCAGACAAGTCATGAACCACCTTCCCATTAAGAGTTTTGCAGGGCTGCAGACGGTGGTAGTGTTTGGGATTATCCAGTGTCTGAAAAGGAAAGCTACCCAATCCCCGTGTACAATTCTGCGGAGGGACTTCTTAGTTGTCCTCACCATTCTCTCAGCCTGGCCGTTGGTTGTGGGGTGGAAAGGAGCAGAGCGAATATGCTGGATGGCGTAGTAGGTCATAAAATCATGGAATTCTGACAAAGTGAATATTGTGTAGTGGGTTGGACGCATAATGAAACCACAGACAACGATGTAGTGATCAGCATGGTCCGCTATTACACAACAAGACAACATTACCTGGCCATGTGGCCAACTATATACACACAAAGGGGAACACCCCCTGGTTTGAATTCCCGCCGCCATTCCCATTGATCCCCCTATGCTGGAGCCAGGAGCCCCAGTCCCATTGTTCACCAGGACTCAAGCTCAGGCCCGAAGTGGTCAGCGGACACAACACCCCTCCCCCCATAGTCCGGACCCCGTCTAGGGAACATAGCCTTTCAGGTAAGTGGGGGCTCTGCGTTCTCTAGTGGACCGCCGGGGTGCTGGCACTGGGGCTTCTGCACTGCTGAGTTGCTGGTGCACGGTGGACCCTGTCATTTTGCCCCCCTCCTCTGGGGCTGGGGGCTCCGTCGGACTCTCGACCGGCGTGGCATCTGGAGCCGGGGGTTGCCTGTTGGGGTGAGCTGATTCCCTGGGGTCCCAACCTCCCTCTGGGGCCCCCGTGGCCCCCCGCGGGCCGCGCCCCTCTCCCTGATTTCCCAGGTCTCCTACCATCAGGAGCAGGCACCGCCTCATCTGATCCACGTGGCAGCGCAGAACCTGCCCGTTGTCCATCAATACTTCATAGGAGACGGGTCCCGTGGTGCAGATTACTCTCCCTGCAACCCATTCTGGGCCCCTGACGTAGTTCCTAGCAAACACTGGATCTTCCGGGAAGAAGCCCTGTGGCGCCTCCTGGTTCTCGACCATGTTGCGCACCATCGGAGCCCTGTCAGGGTGCAGGCGGTCCAGTAGAATCGTGGGTCTTTGGCCCATGAGGAGCTCAGCGGGGCAGTGGCTGCTGACTGGGTTGGGAGTCGTCCGGTTCGCTAGGAGGAACTGTATGATGCGAGACTCCCGGTCCCCCTCCGTCAGGCATCCTAGGGCTTCCTTAGCCGTGCGAACCATGCGCTCCACCTGGCCGTTTGTAGCGGGGTGGAAGGGTGCCGACCTGATGTGGCAAATCAAGTTGTCCCTCAGGAACTGCTGGAACTCCTTGGATGTGAATGCTGAGCCATTGTCCGAGACGATCGTGTCTGGTAAGGCATGTGTGGCAAAGATCTTCCAGAGGGCCCGGATGGTGGCACTGGCGGAGGTTGTGGAGACAGGACTCACCTCCAGCCACTTGGAGTACGCGTCCACCATTACTAGGAACATTGGTCCATGGAAGGGGCTGGCAAAGTCGATGTGCAGCCAGGACCACGGTGTTCTCGTCGATTTCCAGGACTCCGGGCACGCTCGGTGGATTGGGCTGGGCCTCCTGGCAGAGCTGGCATTTCTTCACCCAAGCCTCCACTTCACTGTCGATGCCAGGCCACCAGCTATAGCTTTGTGCGAGGGCCACCAGACATATGAATGAATGAATGAATGAATGAATGAATGAATGAATGAATGAATGAATTTTATTGTCACGGCATACAGCCAGTGGTATACAACCCTACTTACAAGTAATTACCATGTCAATAAATTACAAAAACAAATAGTACCCAGATGGTAAAACTATTAAGATAGGACAAGGTTAATAAGAATAAAATTGTACAAACGTTTTGATCAGTAAAACCAAGGTTCGGTGAAGTATAGGACAAAATTAGATCTTAAAAAGGATAAAATAGCGATGATAAAAAAATAAAACCAATAAAATTAGGACCGGGTAGTCGAACCCAAATGGCTGCCTGGACGCTGATGAGCTTTTACTGTTAAGATAAGACAAGGTTAATAAGAATAAAATTGCACAAGCATTTTGATCAGTAAAACCAAAGGTTCGATAAAATGTGGGACAAAATTAGATCTTAAAAAGGATAAAATAACGATGATAAAAAAATAAAACCAGTAAAATTAGGATCGGGTAATCCTAACCCAAATGGCTGCCTGGACGCTGATGGGCTTTTACAACCAGGAGACAAAATTTCGCTATCTGATGCAGCGCTGTATGGTCAAAGTTAGATAACAGTTTCTCTATCTTATCCTGATCTGAGAGGCCAACCAAGAGAGGGTCAATGAGCTTTGTGCGAGCCTCAGTATATAATGGACACCTCAGGAACACGTGTTCCTGAGATTCGATCTCCCCAGACGCACACATGCATAGCCTCTCATTTCGGGGGATTTTCTTGAATTTACCCTCAAGAACTGCAGACGGTAGAGCGGAGCATCTAGCCAAAGTATATGCCCTCCTAAGTTTATTAGACTCCAGAACAGATAGATATGAGGCTTGAGCAACAATATATTTGCTACTATGTGGCGCTATAAAGGCGGGGGACGCCTGTAGGTCCAATTGGCGTTCGGTGTCTTCAATCCTCTGCCTAACTGCTAGCTTGGCTTGATCGCCACCCATTTCCAAAAGCTCTTGAGGGGAAAGCCCTAATAACGTAATTTTCCGAATAGTGGAAGTCAGCCATTCAGATTGATAGTTGTCAGCCAGGATTAAAGGCACTAGGCCACATGGATTTAGATTTATCTTTAACCAGAAAAAAATGGAGTGCAAGGTAATCTTGGCTTCAACTTTCAACATGCCAGTCTCTAGCCGTGCCATCGCGTTGGTAACACACCTTGGAATTTGGAGCACTGATCTCAAAAATTTCGATTGAACCAACTCTAATGGGGCATAACACGAGGGTGGCGCTCCAAGTAACGTCCCATGGAGCATCTGGGCTAATGTTTTAGCCTTAAAAAGTTTCAGAGCTGCTGGCACAAAATGGCCCCCTGAAGAGCGAAAAACTTGAGTATACCTTGGGCAGATTTATCACCCGTGCATGCTGCTGCCTGACTGCGAGCAAGCTTAGAGCCAGAGGCTTGGATAATCATGCCAAGGTAGCGAAAATTAGTTACCTGTTCAAGATTCTGCCCATTTACACTCCACTTTCTTAATTTAGGTCTCCTGCCAAAGGCCATCACCTTCGTCTTCTGATAATTAATAATCAATTTCTGCTCACTACAATAACTGGCAAACCTCTTTAATGCCCTTCTCAGGCCAATTGGGGTTCTGGAAAGAATAACAGCGTCATCAGCATATAAAAGTATGGGAATGGAGCGCTGGGCCAATTTGGGTGGATGAAAATCTGTATCATTAAGATACCCAATAACATCATTAATGTAAAAGTTAAAAAGAGCTGGAGCCAGCATACACCCCTGTCTGACTCCCTTGAGGGTGGGGGCCACCAGACATAGCTTCGCGCGGGTGCAAAATGCCAGGGTGTGCCTCGTGCAGCGCCTCCAGGACCTGGTGCCGGAGCGCACTGGGGACTACAACCCGGTCCCCCCACAGCAGGCAGCCCTTGTGCGCCGACAGTTCCTCTTTCCGTGTTGTGAACGCACTGAACTCTGGGCCTGCAGGGGGCATAGGCCACCCCCTCACCACCCACCCGAGAACCCAGGAGATTATGAGGTTATGGGCCGAGTGGTGGGCAATGTCCGCGGCCTGGAGGGGGGCATCCGGAAGACTTTCCACCTGGAGGACGTGGTGAGCTGGAGCCGGGTCCTCCCCCTCGTCCGGTAGGGGAAGCCAGTTCAGCATGTCGGCTTGGCCCATCGCCTTGCCCGTCTGGTGCTGCAGGGTGTAATTGTAGCCCGCCAGGAAGATGGACCCAAGGGGAGAGAACCTGAGGCGTCCTGTGATCCGCCACAAAGAGGCCCAGCAGTGGGCGGTGGCCCGTGGCGATTGTGAAAGGGCAGCCATAGATGAAGTCGTGGAACTTCTTTACCCCGGCCATGATTGCCAGTCCCTCATGGTCTATCTGGGCATAGTAGTACGCGACTGGGACCTCCCGGCCGTCCGGGAGACGGTGCACCAGCATGGCCCCCACTCCATAGGGAGACGCGTCACGTGCCAGGACTATAGGCAGGGACTCGTCGAAGTTGGGACAGGACTGAGTTCAAGATTAGTAGGGCCTTGACACCCTGGAACGCAGCGGCCTGGCAAGGGCCCCAGATCCAGGGTGCCTTCTTGTCAAGCAGTCAGTGAAGGGGTTCTGCTATCGATGCCTTGTGGGGGAGGAAGGCGTCACATAAGGCATCACACGAGGGCAGTGGGAGGCAGCTGAGGGTGTTGGCATGACCCATTGTGTTCCTGGGCCAATGGAGCAGGGCATACTGGCAGCCTGCCAGGAAGATCGACCAGCGGAGCACCCTGGGAGACAGCACCTGTGGTGTCTGGAGATCCAGGGCCAACAGGCCCAAGAGGGGTTTGTGGTCGGTTACGATGGTGAAGGGCCATCCGTAGAGGTTGTTGTGGAACTTTTTTACTCCCACCACGATTGCCAGTGCCTCCTTGTCTATCTAGGCATAGTTGCGCTTGGCCGAAGAGAGTCCAGGAGTAATAAGTCATGGGGACCTCCCGGCCATCAGGCAGCCGGTGCCCCAGGACGGCCCCAACCCCGTACAGGGAAGCATTGCAGGCGAGGACAATGGGAAGCAACTTGTCGAAGTGTGCAAGGACAGCATTTGAGGTGAGCAGATCCTTGACGACCCAGAATGCTGTGGCTTGCTTCTGGCCCCAGACCCAGGGAGCTTTTTTGTCAAGAATTTATTTATTTATAAATTGCTGTTTTTAGCGGAAATGGACAAAATGACAAAAAAACTAAATGGACAAATGGCAGAACAGTATATAAAAGATTGGGAAGGTTTAATTGTATTTGGAAACCGAATACAGAATGAAGGGGAAAATGTACAATTTAGATTTGTATGGATACTGAATGAGAAGTGAAATGAATTCTGAATTATTATACTGTTATATGAAAATATGTTGAAATTAGTTAAGTGTTTTATATATTTGAAATGTGTTACCTGGTTTGTCGAGTTATATAAGTCTAAACTTGATTACCGTCTAATATATACTTTTTTGTTATTAGCAGTGTTGGAAGCCTATTAGGGGGTGGGGGGGATGGGATGGAAATTTTTTCAAATTGTATTGGTAACGTTGTTGAAAATGTTGAGCGCATCCCAATAAAAAATTTTTGTTTAAAAAAAAAAAAAGAATTTATGTATGTATTTATTTATTTCGATTTATAGTCCGCCCTCCCCATAGCGGGCTCAGGGCGGTGGTGTAGGGGCTCGGCAACGGCTGCTTTGTGTGGCAAAAAGGAGTGGTAGAAATTCAGCAGCCCCAAGAAGGCCTGGAGTTCAGACTTGGATGAGGGTGTTGGAGCGTTGATGATGGCATGGACCTTGTCTTGTGTTGGGTGGATGCCCTGTGCATCGATGGTAAACCCCAGGAACTTGACCCTCGGCACCCCTAGCAGACACTTTTCCCATTTCACTTTCAGACCAGCGGTATGGAAATGTTGCAGGATGGCGCGCAGTCTTTCGGCGAAAGCCTCAGCTGTGGGTGCTGTGATTGAAACGTCATCAAAGAACAGCTGGATCCCCGGGGGTACCTTTAAGAAGACAGTCCATTAAATTTTGAAAGATCCCCAGGGCCACGCTGACCCCAAATTGCAGTTGCCATGGAATGCACCCCTCTGTGTGACAATTATCTGGGCCTCTGCTGTGGCATCATCCACGTGGAGCTGCTGGTACGCTTAGGCCAGGCCCAATTTTCCGAAAACCTTTGCGCCCGCCAAGGAGGCCAGAACATGGCTAACTACAGGGACTGGGTATGTGTGGTTCTAGAGGGCTTTGTTAATGGTGCACTCGTAGTCCACACAGATATGGACATCCCATTGGGCTTGACTGGGGTCACAATGGGGGTCTCCCAGAGGGCATGCAGCACGGGCTCCAGAACCCCTTGGGCCACCACATGGTGCACCCCTGTTACTCTGAATCCTAAGGGCGTGAACCAGGACAGGCCCAGTAACCTCGTGAGCCGCCCTTCTAATACTAACAAATCCAAGAGTCCCTTAAAGCCCTTGTACTCCACCTGAAATTTGCCCCACCCTTTCACAGGTTCTTTTGGAAGTCTCTTAAGGTAAACCTGGAGGAGGGTTTCCACAGGCGGGGACCCCCATGTGGACAGAGCCTCCGTAGAGTCTCTGCTGAGATGATAGAGAAGGAGGACCCTTTGTCCAGCTCCATCTCGCATGGGGATCCCTCAATATGCACAGTCACATTGATTTTGTCCGGGGTGTCCCGGGGCAAACTCAGTACCTGGTTGTGGTGGGCAGCCATGGTGTTTAGTTCTGCTGATTCCTGGTGTGTGGTGGTTTGTCTCTGGAGACCCTTGGAGTGGCAGGTACATGCTATGGCTGATTTTTCCACAGGTCTGGCAGGATGTGTCTTGGAAGCAGCAGGAATAGCATTCATGGGTGTCACCACAGCTGGTACAGGATGCTTGCGTGGCAGTCCTTGCAGGGTGAGTGGTCAAGGTTGATGGCCATGAGTCTCGGCGAGCTGGGCGGCGTACCTGTAGTATTTCTTCCTCATCTGAGGCATCGGAGACCAGGGACGTGGAAGCCTGATGCACGGAGGGATCCTGGCGATCCCGTTGTGACTTTTCAAAAGCTGTGGCCATGTGTAGTGCCTTGTCCAGTTTGAGTTTGTCGGTACCAATGAGTTTGCGGCGAAGTTTCTGTTCTCGGACGCCCCAGACGAACTGGGTTAAGAGGGTGTCCTTGAGAACTGGGAACTCCGCCTGCGGAGATGAGCCATAAAGTCGGTGGTTGCTTCACTGGATTTTTGGTGGTGCACCAAGACGTCCATGCACTTCGCCATCTTAGTTGGTTTAGGCGTGAAATGGCCTGTGAGGGCCTTGACGAGTTCATCGTACCAGCTTGGTGTAGTGGTTAAGTGCGCGGACTCTTATCTGGGAGAACCGGGTTTGATTCCCCACTCCTCCACTTGCACCTGCTGATGTGACCTTGGGTCAGTCACAAGCTCTGGCACAGCTGTTCTTGAAAAAGAGCAGCTTCTGTCAGAAGTTCTCTCAGCCCCACCAACCTCACAGGGTGTCTGTTGTGGAGAGGGGAAGGGAAAGGAGTTTGTAAGCTGCTCTGAGATGCCTTTGGGCAGTGAAGGGTGGGGTATAAATCCAAACTCTACGTGGCTTCTTCAAGGGTTTTAGGAGCGATAAGGCCCTGGCCTAGGCATAGCATGGTAATGCCACGTGTGCTGAGCAGGAGCGATTTTTTCTTGTCGATATTGTCTATGCCTTGGAACCGAACAAAGTACTTCAGCTGTTCCACCCACACTTCCCAAAACTCAGGGTGAGTGGGGTCGAACGCAGGAATGATTCCCAGAGCGGCAGCCATGACCCATGGAACGATGCGAGGTGCAGAGTCCTGGAGATCTTTGTGCGGTGCGGTGCTGTAGGCTGGGTCAGGGTCGCTCACCGGCGTCCCATCCTCGTCACCAGTGAAATATACTGGGTTCAGACATGTAGAGTGATCAGCTCATGGTTTATTGTGATTTCAGCTTAAATCCCTGCTTAAATCCCTGCAACACACCACACTCAAACACACACACACTCCCCGTGATAGGCTATTTACAGTGCAAGGTTCAACCACTAGGATCCAGGTGAGCCTATAGGTCTGTTCCAGAATCCTAGCCAG
This sequence comes from Gekko gecko, assembly GCA_029375565.1. Lineage (NCBI taxonomy): Eukaryota > Metazoa > Chordata > Lepidosauria > Squamata > Gekkonidae > Gekko > Gekko gecko. The sequence goes on along the minus strand of JAPDNY010000005.1, from coordinate 205,516,227 downwards.
CTTTTGTTATGCACCTAAAGCTGCGCTTATTCGCATGAGTGGTAGGAGCTCGTGCACAAGTACATGTAGCCAGTCCAATACATAACACATGTCTACATCACCTCTCACATCACTAAAATAAATAAATAAGTATGGCTGGCTTGGGGCTGCCTGTGTCATCCTGCAGGGGCGATCCAGAGGCAATCCAGAGCAGCTCTACTTCTCCTTTCACAATAGTCTCTCCACTCCTGGGCCAGGAAGAGGTTCGAACTGAGAGTTGGGTCTGGCCTCTGGGATAGGATACACAAAGAAAGCAGCCCAGCCACATGGAGGATGAAAAGGTGCAGCTCTGGCTGCTCAACCGATTTTGCCTCACCCAGCAAACCTGATCAGAGAGTTGACCCACTTTTGGACCCCTTTGTTGTGACTCTGATCATGGCACCTGTGCAGCCAGCAGAGGAAGGCCCCCCTCCAGAGCCAGCCTCCTGCCCCCTCCCTGCTATGCTTAGAAGAGCCAGACGCCAGCAAAGTTACTGGTTTTCTCAGCTTTCCTTGGAGCCTAGTCACTGAAGGTCCGGGCTTGGTTAGTGCAACCATGATGGAGGAACAAACAGCAGCCTAGCAGCTGATCTCCCCTTGAACACCAAGAAAAAGGCTGGAGACTCCCAATCGAATCCCAGTCAGCCCCAGCCGGGCCCTCAGGCCCTGTATGCACAACTCCGGCTGGCAGCTCAGGTTCAAAAGGGCACTATGGCTTTGTTTCAGACAAAGCCCAACCGGGTGGCAAAAAAGAGATGCAGCAGCTCATGCGGGCTTGGGAGAGATGGGGAGGGGAGAGGGGTCAGGGGGTGTTGCCCTCAATCCCCCCTCCCCAGGCTACGGGCCTGAGTCCCAGGAGAGAAAAAGATGAGTATCCTATCAGGGCTTAAAGCAAATGAGGGCTCCCCATTTTCAGTTGGTGAGATAGCACATGGATAAAGAGTTAAACTGCCCCATGTTACAGTTTTGATCCACCCCGTGGCTCCTTTTTAGGGCCAAACTGTGCATCTGGACTTCCAGATATGGAATTCCAATGCCTGTAGTGTGAGACCAGAAGAGTTTATGTTCTGTGATCAAGGGTATTCAAATAGAAATGAGTGCAAATACAGTGATTTTGCATCAGTTTGCTCAGTGCGCATGTCTGAATGCAAGCTGGTCATTTCCATCTCTCAGAATTTCAAAACCTGCCCTCCACTATGAGCATAGCTATACTACAGACTTCAAATGGCTTAAAAATAATTTCTTCTTTTCAGTGGATTCTGGGAAATGCAGCTCCATGAGGTGAGGCTCCAGGAGGCAGGAGAGTTCACATATGAATGTGCATTATACTGATGCAGACCCTCTATCAAGATCTGTCCTGTTTAGTCTGCCTGGCAGTAGCTCTTCAGGGTCTCAGGTCAAGGTCTTTCACATCACCTCCTATCTAATTATTTTAACTAATGATGCTGATTGAACCTGTGATCGTCTGCACGCAAATAGAGATGTTTTATCTCTGAGCCACACACTCTTCCTGAACAAAACTGCCCTACTAGGATGCAAGCTTCCAAGGTGGGGCCTGGGGATCTCTGGCAATTATGACTCGTCTCCAGACTACAGCGGCCCATTCTCCTGGAGAAAATGGATGTTTTGGAAAGTGGATGGCTTTGTACCTACTGAGGAAAGTGGATGGCATTGCACCCCCTAAGCCCCCCCCAAATCTCCAGGAGTTCTCCAGTCCGGGGCTGGCAACACTACCCCACACCTACCCACGGCAGCCAGGGGAACCTGGCAACCCTACTTCCTTATACTGCCAGAGCTTTGGTCTATCAAGGTCAGCACTCAGACTGTCACAGTCTGACTTTTCAGAGTTCCTGGTGAAGGTCTTTTAGATCACTTGCTTCTTGGTCCTTTTAACTGGAGATGCCAGGATTGAACCTGGGACCCTCTGTATGCCAAGCAGATGCTCTGCCACTGAGCTGTGGCCCTACCTGTCAGATTCCTTAACTTAGTCAGCAAAATACCAGGCCTTGTTCATTGAAGCAAGAATAGTATTTTATTTTGAAGCTGCAATAGTAGGTTACTGAAACAGAAGCGTTGTTAAGAATACCTTAGTTACATGAAGCAAGCAGTTATACCCAAGGGGGGAGAATGGGGACCCCCCCCCTCAACCAATGGAAGCAAAGCGCGCGCGGGGGAACTAAAGACAATAATAATTAATGTAGTTCCCGCTGCCCCCATTTTCCCAGCGTAGCTGTTGCTTTGAAAGCGATAGGAAGCTAGCAGACTGTCTCTTCCAAGGTCATTGTGTTAGGTCTAAAGAAGATATGGCTTGTACAGCCAGGCATCCAGGACAGCTCCCCGCATTCCATTCGAACAGTCCAGGTGCATAAATCAACACCCCACGATCCCATCCACCCACCCTTCACGAAACAAAGCCCATCCTCCCACCCTTCTCCATCCATTATGGCAGGACTACCTGACACTACCTCACCAAACTACAGTTCCTGGTACTGGTGTCTGTTTGGTCTTGGTACATGTACATCTAGTACCTGTACATTTTTTTTAACAAGTATCAACCTCTAGAGACCCTAATTTCAAGTAGAAGTAGGGAGGAAGAAAGAAGGTGTTTGCTGGCCATTTGCCTACTTAATATTACCCTTCCCTTAAGTTGCACAATAAAAGTTGGCCAGGAGTCCTGTTTTTAAGGCAGATGGATGAGACAACCTGAGTTTATATATTTAGTTCATTTTCATCCCTTCTGTCTTCCAAGGAGCTGAAGGTGATAGGTATGGTTCTCCCCTTCCTGAACTCTCCTCCCCCTGCCATCCTCTGTTGTATAGCCTTTGCCTCCCCATCCAGCACTTTTCTCCGTATTTCCAGAATGTGAGTCCCACTGGAGTTTTGACAGCAGATGCTTTAGATGTGGTTGAGGCACAGCCAGGTTCAAACGAATGTTTCGCCTGATGTGGGCACCAGTGAAGGAGACCATTTAGGGTGAGGCTGATATGATACAGATCAGGACGGGGCCCTGTCATTTTCCATTCATCCCATGTCATTCCCTTGATGTGTTTGTGGGGAGTGGTGCCTATTTAATGAGATAGAGCAGTGGGAGGAGAGGATATGTATGTGCCATAGACATGCCCACAGCGACCTATTTCAGGCATCTTCCAGAACAGCCGCATGCCCCATCCTTCATCCTCATACAAATAGTCAACAGTACCTGGGTGAGATTTATAAGGCCTTTGATGCAATGATTGCAAATCTGCCCAAGCCAGCAAACAGCTGGAAGCAGTAATGCTTTCTACAAGTACATTCCTGCCTGCTCACCCACAATCAGTGTGACAGTGGAGGCCAAGAACTGGGTCATGCAGAGGGGCACAGTTTATTATAAGAGTTGGACTGAATCAGATCAAGTGAATTGTCCCATAAAAGATTGGCTCTATGGCCATAGAATTTAGGAATGTGGCCCAGAATCCTTGCTATTTTTAATTATTATTATGGATTGTCACAGTCAGATATTTGACTGGTAGATGGTGTTCTGCAATTCAAGATCTAGCCAAGTTCTTGGAAACTGCAAATGTATCTTCACAGGATTCTTGCTGTTCCAAGCAACAATGTCTTCTGGAAGCTGAGCTAGTGTTATTTGCTCAATGCCCAGAATGTCCAGATATTTCTTGACAAGGGCTCCAGTGACAACTGGCATGATGGTAACCTTCTTCTACCTGAGAAGCTCTAACACTATTGGTAGGTTGTGGTATTTTGTGATCTTCTCCTCCTCTATTCTGCTGTCTCCTGAGATTGCAGTGTCAATGATCCAAACCTTATTTCTCATTTTTTCAACAATTGTGACATTGGGGGTGTTATGCTTCAGAAGTTTATATGTTTGTAACTGGAAGTCCCAAAAAATCTTTGTTTCATCTTTCTCCATCACCTTGTCTGATTTGTGCTCCCATGGCTGCAACTCTATTGTGCCATTCTTTATAGTCAGTTTGAGTAATTTTACTGCAGGCAATGACCATGTCATCGATTGTTTCATCCTTTGTCTTGCAAAGTCGACATTTGCTGTCATCACTTGTCTTTTGAATCTTGACTTTCATACTATTAGTTTCGAGTGCCTGCTCTTGTGCAGCTAGAATGAGTCCTTCTGTTTCTTTCTTCAAGTTAGTAATATTATTTAATAATAATAATAATAATTAAAAATTGAGTTTAAAAGGAACTTGAGTAACAGGGCTGGGAAAGTTCTCTATTGGAGAGCTCTTGCTGGTCAGACTAGACAATGCAAATGAATTAATTCTTTAATTAATATGTATTTATACCAGTAGATCAAGGTAGTTAACAGCCAAGAGAAGTAAAACAGATTAACAAGCAGTGTAAAAATTATAGCCCAAATACAATATTAAACCAGTTTGAATGACATCATCGAATTTCCAGTCATACCCCATAAACATTTCATAAAATCATCAGCAATAATAAAACACAAACAACCAACCAATCATAAAACTTAATACAATCATAGAATCACAGAGTTGAAAGAGGCCATTCAGGCCATCTAGTCCAGCCCCCTGCTCAGTGCATCCCTGACAAGTGTTTGTCCAGCTACTGCTTAAAGACTGCCAGGGAATCTCATTGAATTCTATATCTTCTGGTGTGTTTGCTGCTCCTCCTCCACACCCTCATCCAGATCATTTATAAAAATATTGAAAAGTACCGGGCCCAGAACCAAGCCCTGTGGCATCCCATTGGACACCTCCCTCCATTCAGATGAAATGCCATTGACAACTACTCTCTGAGTATGGTTCTCTAACCAGTTCCCTATCCATCTAACTATCCTAGAGTCCAGTCCACAATCCTTTAGTTTACCCATTAGAACATCTTGAGGAACCCTGTCAAAAGCTTTACTGAAATCCAGGTAAACAACATCAACAGCATTCCTTCAATCCAATAAGTTTGTCACTCAATCAAAGAAGGAAATGAGGTTGGTCTGGCAGGACCTGTTGAGGACAAATCTGTGCTAACTTCCCTGGATCATCAATTTGTCCTTTAGATACTTGCAGACTGATTCCTTTTAAAAGGTCGGAGCTGTAGTTTTCTGGGTCATCCCTCCCTTTTTTGAAAATTGGGATAACATCTGCCCTCCTTCAGTCTTGTGGGATGTCTCCCATCCTCCAAGAAGTCTGGAAGATGATGGACAAAGGCCAGAGTCCTGCAAGCTCTCTAGAAAGTTCTTTGAGCACTCTTGGGTGCATACCATCTGGCCCGGGGGATTTATACTCATTCAGTGCAGCCAGGTGCTTCTCAACTACCTCTGCCTTTCTGCTTTTTCTCTGTCAGAGTTCCTCCATTTTCACCCAATGGGTCCAACGCCTCTTTTATCTTGTGTTTGCTCCTCACATATTTGAAGATTTTCTTGTTGTAGTGAGCCTTCCTGGCCAGTTTTAGCTCACTTTGAGCTATGGCCTCTCTGATGGCTGACCGACAATGCCGAGCAACACACAAATACTCTTCTTTAGAGGTATGTCCCTTAGCACATCACACAGTTCTCTGTTCATCCACATTGGCTTCTTGGATCCCCTACCATGTTTCCTTCTCATTGGAATAGCGACAGCTTGAGCTTGCAAGAGATCTTTTTTTTTTAGAACAGCCCACCCTTCACTTACTCCTTTCCCTTCCAGCAGTCTTGCCCAGTCTCATCATACCTCTGAGTTTATTAAAGTCTGCCTTACTGAAATCTAACATATATGTGAGGCTATGAACTTCCTTGGTCCCCCAAAGCAAAAGGAGTCCTAGCAGGTCCCTACCACCTTCACCTCATCTACTATCTCTTGCCTGTTGGTCAATATTAAGTCAAATATGGCCGAACCCCTTGTAGCTTCCTCCACCATTTGATGAAGGAAGTTGTCGCCCAGACAGGTGAAGAAGTTGCATGACTGTGGATGTTTTGCAGAGTTTGTCTCCCAGAACACATCAGTCACCTGCTGGATCTTGTCTACCAAGTACAGCATCTTCTTTCACACAAAAGATAACCAGGTGCAGTGAAGGGGCCACAGAGAGCATAGAAGGCAACACCTTCCCCAATGTTGTCCCCTAGCATTGGTATTCAGAGGTTGACTGCCTCTGGATGTGGAGGTTCCCTTTAGTCCTCATTGCTGATAGCCCCCTTTTAAAACAAAGTAGCAATCTAAACACTTAAACATTTCAAGAGCTTTCCAAACCACTAGAAGCAATCAGACTTCCTTTATAAAGGAAACCATCCTTAAAATCCAGAGCCATCCTCTCCACCCACCCACCCTGGCCATCAACAATTTAGCAAAGCTTGTCCCTGGTAACCCAACTCAAAGTGCAGGTTCACAACTCTTGCTCCTAAGACCACCATTCTCAAAGGCGGGGGGCTACCAAGGGAAGGGCCTTTCCTCTTGTGATGCTGTGATTATTTGTATTCCTCCTTTCTCCCTAAGGGGGGGCCAAGGTGGCTTACACCATTCTCCTCTCCTTCATTTTATCCTCACAACAACCCTGTGAGGCAGGTTAGGCTGACAGAGTATGACTGGCCCAAAGTCACCACAATAGGGCTGCTTGAATCATACATGCAATTATATAGCACACAACAATTGAAATGATTTTATTAACTGTTTGTCCTATTTGTTTAGCCCTTCAGGGTAATGACCTGGCCACTGTGAGACTGGTGTGATCCTGTGGAGCTCTTCTTCAGAAGTAGCCAAGAAGTGGTATCTCAGTTTGGACTCACCCCCTCATCCCAGCTCTGTCACCCACCATGACTTTGCCCAGACCTTGCTGTGATGCTGCAAGAGTTCTGGTGCATGGTTTTCACTTGTATCATGGTGTGTTTGCCTCTCCTCATCCAGTCATGCATGTAGCTAGCAGGCACTGGAAAGATATCTAATATATGTTTTCCCAAACTTTTGCAATATTTGATGGGCCCAGCTCAAGATCTGATACCCCCGAGTCAGGGGTAAGTGCCCAAATGGACTGTCTGAGGGACTTTTTCCTGATGTGTTTCTTTCTTTGGTTGGTATCTCACTTTTCCTCCCACTATCTCAGAGTGGCTTCCACCAGATACTCAGCCAGTCTCCCATCCAAGTTATGGTAGGACCAGACCTCCTCAGCTTCAGATAAAATATGTTTTCCTCCTGTACTATGTCTGGGGCCATATTCTCTAATTTGCACACTATCTACACACTCCTGAGAACACTTTCTTGGGAGTAAGCACAACTGAATAAAGCCGAGTAGGATTTTGAGCTGATCCTTTTAGAATTGAGCTCTCTGTGTAAATTCTGCAGGTACCTGCTGAGCACAAGTGTAATTAATAAAAATGGCTCTTGGTACATGGGACACTGTGTGCACATAAACATACACAGAGATATGTACCTTGGTAACATGTGACAGTGCCCTTTCTTATCTTATTACAGCAAAGCTTGGGATCTCCTTGCCCAATTCACTTAGCCAGGGCTGCCAAGAAAGGGGGAGGACACAGACCAGGAGGAGACAGTACTGGGGGTTTGGTTACACCAAGGGGGCCAAGCAAGGTAGCTAGTTGACCTCCTCGTGCTATTTGGGTTGAGTCTAGATGGTGTAATGGATGTCCTGAAGGAATCTTGCCTGGGGATCCTTGCCTGGGCTAAGGAGTGTCTCCCTGGAAAGTGCTTCAGATCACTCAGTGGTTCCACTGTTGGCTGGCAATCCCAGGGATAGTCCCACCCATATCGGGAGGAAGGATGATCCAGCTGCTGTCCTTCTCAGTGATGTAACCAGCAGATTCTTGGTGTTCACTGCAACTTTCATGGGAGCAGATGACTTCTATCTTGCTGCCTTGTCCCAAAGTTCTGTCTGAGGTAATGCCGTGGGAGGCCACTCTGCATAAACGCAAACCTGTTCACCCTGTTTGCAACACCCTGGGTTCAGCTCCACCTAGTCTCTTCCCTGTAATTGTCACTGGAACTTCAAAGCTACCAGTTAACCCCTTGTTCTACTTTCCCAATGAATCCTACCCATACCTCTACCTTTCCAAAGAGCCTTTGAGGTACCAGTGGAAGCCAGGAGTACTTTAAACATCTCCAGCCAGAGAAAACCCTCTAATTCCTTTCAGTAAGAGTTCAAGGGGTGTACTGGGAAGTTAAAATGGCTCAGGAGTGAGCAGAGTAGGTGTGAGCTTGTCCTGTTTTGCCACTGGCTGGCCAGCAGCAATGGTGACCCTACACCTATCATTACCACCTACCCCTGCAGTGCTGCCACAATGGCACAACTTACCTTCAGTTGCTCCTGGTCATTAAAAGCCCTCCAGGGTTGCAGTCTACCAGGAATGTTCTCAATAAAATGAAGAGCCAATCCACCCCCTAGGACAGTGATGGTGAACCTTTTAGAGACCGAGTGCCCAAACTGCAACCCAAAACCCACTTAAGTATCACAAAGTTCCAACACAGCAATTTAACCTGAATACTGAGGTTTTAGTTTAGAAAAAACAACTCATACATTAACATATTTTGTCTTAAAAGAAAAACATAGGTTGGTAAGCCAGGGGGAGAAAGAGATAAGTTGCCTCACTAGCAAATGTAGTTACTGATCACCAGTACACAGGTTTAATAAGCACACTGATTCTGAAGTTTAAAGTTCTAATAGGGATGGCCATTTGAAAATACAATTTAAGCCAAGGGGTTGTAAAGAAGAAGAAGAGAAGGTCTCAATCTTTCTCTCTCACACACACACAGAACCAACCCAGCGTTTTAAGACAGCCTGGAGATCTCTCTCTTTCTCTCTCTCCCTCCCTCACCCCCCCCCCCCACATTTTAAGACAGCCTGGACCACCATCTTTCTCTCACACACAGAACCAACCCAGCATTTTAAGACAGCCTGGAAATCTCTCTCTCTCTCTCTCTCTCTCTCTCTCTCTCTCTCACAACACCCCCCCCCCTCCACGTTTTAAGACAGCCTGGATCACAGTCTTTCTCACACACACACACACAGAACCAACCCAGCATTTTAAGACAGCCTGGCGATCTATCTCTCTCTCTCTCTCTCTCTCTCTCTCTCTCTCTCTCTCTCTCTCTCTCTCTCTCTCTCTCTCTTAAAGGTGCCACTGGACTCTTTGCATTACTATGGGGGAGGGAGAAACACGCAGATCTGCCATCACAGAGAGCTTTTACCTAAATAAGCCTTGGAGCGATTTCCCACAAGCTGTGGCTTTGTGCTCCCTCTTCCCTTTGCCCTAATAGTGTCAATTTCATACCATGTGCTGGGTGGTTGCATTTTGCCTCCCAGTTTTGCCTGATTCCCCCAGCATCTATTCAATCCTCAAAAAACAAGATTGAGACGCTGGGGAAATGGGGCGAAGCTGCAGGGCGAAATGCCACAGCCCAGCACATGGCGTGAAATTGACACAAAGGGAAGAGGGAGCGCAAAGCAGCAACTTGTGGGAAATCACTCCAAGGCTTATTTAGGTAAATGTCTCTGTGAGGGCAGATCTGCGTGTGTGTCCCCGGTAGCAATACAAAGAGTCCAGTGGCACCTTTAAGACCAAGGCTTATTTAGGTAAAATCTCTCTCTGAGGGCAGATCTGCGTGTACAGTGGGGCAAAGGGAAGACCGAGCATGGAGCAGCAGCTTGTGGGAAATCAGCCTTGATTGGTCTTAAAGATGCCACTGGACTCTTTGCATTGCTACCAGGGGGGACACGCTTAACATGGCCCTGTGAATATGGGGGGTTGGGGAGGGCTTCCCAGGGGCCCACACTTTAGCACAGCCTTGTGAAGATGGGGGGGGTCAGGGAGGGCTTCCCAGAGGCCTGCACTTTAGTGCAGCCCTGCAAAGACGGGGGGGGTTGGGGGGGCTTCGCAGGGGCCTGCACTTTAGTGTGGCCCTGCAAAGATGGGGGGTTGGCGAGGGCTTCCCAGGGGTCCATGCTTTAGTGCGGCCCTGCGAAGATGGGGGGTCAGGGAGGGCTTCCCAGGGGCCCACACTTTAGCATGGCCCTTTGAAGATGGGGGGGGTCGGCGAGGGCTTCCCTGGAGCCCGCACTTTAGCATGGACCTGCAAAGATGGGAGGGTCAGGGAGGGCTTCCCAGGGGCCCGCACTTTAGCACGAACTTGCGAAGACGGAGTGGGGGGTCAGGGAGGGCTTCCCAGGGGCCCCTGGGACTGGGACAGGAGATGGGCAGTGGGCTGGTGGGCAGTGGAGGCCCAGAGTGGGGAGGAGCGGAGGCGGAGCATCCCACCTTATGGGTGCTCCGGTAGCTGGGGCGACAGTATGCGTGCCCACAGAGAGGGCTCTGTGTGCCCTCTCTGGCACGCATGCCATAGGTTCGCCACCAGCACCCTAGGACATTACAGAAGAGTAGTTGTGTTGGTGTGTTGTAGCAAAATACTCAAGACTCTTGAGGCACTATAAAGACTAACAAATGGAACACAAACTTTAATCAATTAGAGACCAGTTTTGTTAGATGAACCTTCTGCTGGCAGTATGTGTGTGATTTTATTTCAAAATGAAGATAAAGAGTCCCAGCAACACAAGAGGCAACTGTGCTACATTAGCATGTAGAGAACCAATGAAAAGGAGATTCAGTCACACATCAGAGAGCCTGTGATGACTGAACTGGCAATGAATTAGGAAAGAATTAGGAAACATCATCAACACCTGCAGAGTGGCAAGGACTTTCTCCAGGAAGCAAACCACTCCCATGCCCTCTGAGATAGAACTGGATACAGTTTAAAATGAGTTCCAACTCATCAGCTTCATGTTGTAGTCTCCTTTGGAAACTGTTTTGTTAAAGTATGGCTGCATTAAGTTTGTTATAGAATGTCCAAGGAAATGGAAATGCTCCTCAGTGGCCTCCAAGTGATTGGCTGCCCAGTAAGTCCCCCCCCTTTATAATGGAGCCAATAGGCCCATTTTAGACTGTTCATTGTGTTTTAAAGGGCAAAGAATTTGCTGCACTGTGTCTTTCAGACCTTTGCAGTACCAGGCAGCTTGCAGCCAAATTTAACTTGCATTTTCCAGCCCATGCTTTGGTGACTCAGAAACAGTTTCTCTAAACACTTCACCTGTCATGGGCTGCCTTCTCTGCTTCCCATTCCTTCCTGATATCTTCTCAGTAGTCAACAGACAACAAAAAAGAGCTCTCTGCACCTTCGATAAATTTTCAGCTGGCCCCACCCCCTGATCCCCCCAGCATTGTCCTTGAGCATACAGGCCCCACCCCTAGACCCCACTGGCCCTGCCCCTGGGTGGGTGGGCCTTGGTCTGGCTCCACCACTGGGTGGGGCCCACTCCTTGCCAGACTGCGCCTTCCCAGGGTTAGCAACCTGTCTCAAGTGATGGAGGAGGCCTCTTCCTCTGATCTCCTCAGCATGAAATGGCCACTCAGCAGGGATGGCAGCCTCCAGGTGGGACTTGGGGACCCCCCAAATTACAACTTACCTCTAGACTACAGAGATCAGTTCCCCTGGAGAAAATGGGTGTTTGTATGGCGTTGTACCTCACTGGGGTCCCTGGCCCCCCCAGGCTCCATTCCCTAGATCTCCAAGGGTTTCCCAACCTTGATCTGACAGCCCTATCCCCCATCCCCCACTGGTGACCTGCGGGACCTGGCAACCCTACCACTGATAATACGTTAATTACATACAGCTAAAATATAGCAAAGCAGGCCTGTCCCAGTCTCACATCCTGGGATGTGGTGGATCTTTTCTGGTCCCTGGACTCTGTAAATGGAACTATTAGGTTGAGAACATAAATCTCTGCAAAGGGTTAACAGGGAGCAGCTGGGTGCAGACTTGCCCAGTTTTGCAAGACACAGCGAGCCATAAGGATAGAATCACCATGGAGAGTGCGAGTTGAGCTGCAAAGCCAGTCTAACAGCTTCTCCAAGGATGTGCTTGGGAGGCCTTGGGTTTGCCACACACAAAAAGGCCGTTACTAAGCAGTTTATATAGGGTGGAGGAATGGGGCACCTCATCACACCAGCCAACAAAGAACCAGCAACTTTGCTAACACAGCTGTTTGTACCAAGAGACCAGCTTGGCCGGGTCGGGGAGAGGAGGCAGAATGCTGGGGAATGGAAGGAGGTGGAACCAGACTGCATTCAGTGGAGGGACCTGGTGAGCACATGGCTCAAAAGAGGGCTGAACCCCTGGGAAGATTCCTGTTTCTTGCCGCACTCAACCTTCCATGCTATTTCTCTTATCCACAATGTAGTATTTAATTGGAAATGGAACTCCGCAGTTCCAAGGCTGGTGGAGCCTCTTGCACTCATTAACAATAATTTGGTGGGGTCATTAAGCATACTTTGCAATATACTCATCCCAGTTATAAAGCTTTTATTTGGGTTTCTTTCTCCTTCCCTTTGCACTGTAGTACATCCATTTAAATCTCTTTGCCAGAATCCTTAACACTGCATGGATGGTATGAATACATGTAGTGTGTTAGATTTAAGATTAAATGGCACAGCACTAAGGTGAAGTGAAGCACACTGTGTGGCTATATCTTCAACTGCCAGCAGATTGCAGTATTGCTCTAAAATGAACCCTGTGGTAAAGAAATAAGTTTGTTACTAAGGAATGGCAGTGCAATGCACCTTTTAAAAGGCTGGGGAAGACAGACTAGGAACAATGGCTCATATAGGGTTTAGCATTACTCTGCTTCCAGATGTCCAATTTTGCAATCAAGTTTCAGGACCATAATCTTTCTTTTCCCTTTCTTTGTTGCTTGCAAGCTGTCTAGAGCAGAAGTTGCATGTTGTATGGAAGGCCCTTTCTCTTCAGTCATTTTTATCCTGTACTACCTCCAAGAGGACTCCCCTCCTCCATTTTATTCTCACTCCAACCCTATGAGGTAGACTAGGAATGACTGGCCATGGCTCAGTGGTACAGAATCAGCTTGGCACGCAGAAGGTCCCTGGTTCAATCCCCGGCACCAGTTCTGGCAGGTGAAGTGAAAGACCTCTGCCCGAGATTCTGAAGAGGCACTGCCAGTCTGAGTAGACAATACGGACTTTGATGGACCAAGGGTCTGATTCAGTATAGGGCATCTTCATGCGTCCATGTGTTCTGTCCTAAAAGTGCCCAGCAAGCTACCTTTGTATCAGGCATGGGGCTTTGAGGAAAGCTAGCCTGGCACCCCGCATTTAACCATTTACATCTGCCCACCCTGCTTTGAGCCACAAACCCAATGCAGGTCCAAAGAGACAATGGAGCAAGGAAAACCCAGTTTCCTGCCCTGTTGGAGCTCTGCCTAGCTCCACCTTTTGTGGGGTGCAAGTGTGAGAACAGCCTGCTCTCTTGCAGGTGAGGAAAGATGAAAGGCACTGGATGAGGAAACCAAAATGACATTAAAGCCAACAAGCTGCATGCAGAACAGTGTACCAAGCTCATAAACGTGAACTGCAGAGGCGACTGCTGCTTGGGAGTTTTGAACTGATCCCTACCGTTCCCTTACACCACATGAGACTCCCAAGCTCTGGCCCAGCCGCTGTGCCATGTGGTTTCTGTCTCCTTAATGGGTCTGTGCAGCCTAATGCCACTCTGCACATTCCCACAGCAGTGATGGATGTACTGTGCAGCACATTCAGTAGCCATCTAGAAAGGAAATGCTCCATGTGAGAAACGCTCCTGAGAATCCATGAGGCAAGCTGGAAGTAATGCCAGAAGTTACAGCAGCTTTGCTAGGTAAAGCATATAGTGGTGGCTAAAAAAATGGAGGAAAATTATCTATTGGGATGATTCCTTGTTTTGCTCAGATTGCCATTATGAATGCAAAACATTTGGTGCAGCAATGCTGCTTCCACACAAGGATTTGGCCCATATCCCCCAAAAAACCTTCCTTTCCCCCACCTTGCCACCAACAGGCTTCCTGCAGTTTTAAAAACAGTTATGAGTAGTTGGTTTACTAATGAAGAGTGTTAGCACTATAGCAATATACCTTACTATCAGTAATCTAAAGAGCAAACTACACAAAGCCCCCTGGTGATGCAAGGAGGGGAGGAATGGTGGGTGGGAGGAGAAATGGTACCAGATGTGGACCCCCACTTTTTACAACCATCGTGAGGACAATGGGGAGGAGGGCCATCCCTGCAGTTAGATGCCTCTCTACTATTTTTTGATAATGAAAAGTATTCTATATCAGTAATTTTTACCACTCCTTGTAGGAAAAGAGCATCAGCAGGAAGGGCTAAAATTGAGAGCAGAGTGGGGCCTTGAGGGGTTTTAAAAGGTCACTCTACACCCCTGCCCCCCTGCTTTGTCTGTTTTTGAGCCTTGCATGGAGCCCCTTTACTTTTTGTGCATGAATCTAGCACATCTCCCACATCAATCACCACCCTGGGGGAAAGTTGTGTCATCACACTGAGGTTCTGTGCTAAGGGAATATGTCATGGTGATTAGGCTAGCCTTCAGCAGAAACCTTCCATTCTGCTCACCAAACCACAGCACCCCAACCCCTCTTGGTTTTGTATTAGTTACTGTTGTGGTCTCTCCAAGGAATCCTAGGAACTGTAGTTTGGAAAGGGTTTTGAGTCTGCTCCTTAACTCCTTCTCTCCTCACTGAAGGACATTTCCCTGGGGAGAAGGGAAGAACTGACCATATTAACCATGGGGAGGATTTGTAGTAGAATGCTACAAAAAATATGTCTACTCTTGATTCCTCTCAGGTTTGGGAACCACCTTCCTTCACTCTCTCGGCTGAGTTTCTTGTTTCCACTCCCAGTGCCTGAAGCCCAGATACTCAGCCACTGAGGTGCAAAGGGAAAACCCTTCACTTCCCCAGGTGGCCTTAGACTTTATAGCACCCTCAGCAGTAACCAATGCCCACTTCTACTTGCACAGCAGGTATTCACACATCTGACAGTGCCTCCCCTGCTTACACACCAAGGCACACCTCTGCCCTAGTGGTGCCACAGCTGGGCAGCTCAACCTGCTTCCTTGCCTTTGAGCTCTTCTGCTTGACTGTGGAAGCCAGCCTGGAGGGCACAACGATCTGGGCGATCACGTCAAATCTCATCTTTGCTTGAAGCCTGGCCTACCTCATTGGCCTATTGTATACATAATGTACGCCAAATGCTTTGAATTCTGAAACACAAACCACACTGACTGAGCCTGTGATCTTATGCAGCGCAAGTGGAGCTGCACAATGTAAACAGCAACTAGCCCCAGTTCTGCAGCAGTCTTCTGTGACCCTCCAAAACTGTGTCCCCAGTGGGTCAGTGGTGCCTCCAAAACACGATGGGTGTCAAAATGCAAGGCTGCAGTGAGAGGTGAATCAGGAAAAAAATGCCCTTCTTTCCCACAATCACAAACAAAAATGGAGGCTAAGATCCAGGCTACAGTTTTTCAGATGGCATTTGAGGACCATCCGATTGAGAATGGAGTGATGAAAGCAGAGGCAGCCAGGAGCTCTCCTTGGGGGGCAAGCCACTGGGCAGCCACTCACAGCCTTGCACTCCATCCACTTCAGTCTGTTTGGAGTCTGTCACCTAATGGGGAAATGCATCTTACAACTTAATTATATTCCTTCCCTTTAATCTGATTAAAGTTCCTTGACTAAAGAAATTGAGCAGTCAAAAACCCTTCTGTTAAGTAGCATCATCTGGACACAACATCAAACCAATGGAAAATTTTTGCGAAATCAAGGGTATGGGTTAGGGAATCTGTCAGATAAAAGGAGCAAAACTAGCTTGTGATAAGACAAAGATGAAAAATTATCTAGGTACTGTGTTAAAAACCTACTTCTTTCTGGAATAAAGAGGACACTCCAATAAAATATGTATTAAAGTACCATTTTCCCCCTAAGAACAATCACAAAGGCCATCTGAGTAAGGAAACTTTCTTAATGGGAGTGGGCTGTAAATTCAATTGAGATAATAAGAAAGCTCAGAAATAATTTGGGATAGTTAAATAAAAAGCATAGGAAAGCAGCGATTTTGTTGGAGGAATACCAAAAAATAAAGAGCAAACCCCGCAGACATGAGACCATGCACTCAAGTAATCCCTTTATTGGATATTCTTCTTCTTTTTTAAAAAACTTCCCCAAGGAGCAGACTTTTATTTGTTTTTACACACAATACTACAACAAAACATTACATACAATACAAAACACAACACTACAAGCATATACAGGGGGTATATATCAAGTTCTTTCAGTGTCATCCTTGTGCCCTTATCAGTTTGCTTTAATGTGAGTATCCTTTCCATCTCTGTATCCATTTTTATCCTTAAATTTTACCGTCCACCATACCATAATTTTCAGATCATTACTTTTTCACCCCTTCTGTTCACTTAACTTTACCGTTCATAAAAACGATCCCAAGTGTTCTGAAAGGTGATATCTGTTTGTCCTTTCAAAGTTAAGGTTAGCTTATCAGTCTTGGCCACCTCCAAAATCTTAGCAATATTTTCTTCTTTCCCTGGTGTTTGGGGAGTCCTCCAATACTGCGCATATAAAATCCTAGCTACAGTAGTTAAATATATTATTAGGTAGCGGTCTTCTCTGTTTGTTTCCTTCGGTAGTATACCTAATAACAATAGCTCCGGTTTAAAAGGAATCACTCTACCTAAAACTTTCTGGATCATCCCATGTACCTATATCCAATACTTTTTACTAATATCACAATTCCACCACATATGATAGAATGATCCCACCTTATTTTTGCATTTCCAACACTTATTAGAGCATTTAGCATCATATTTCGCAATTTTCTCTGGCGTAACATACCACCTATAAAACATCTTATACATTTTCTCTATAAGATACAGCTTTAGTTATTTTAATATTTCTACTCCATATCTGTTCCCATTGCTCAAGCTCAATACTATAACCCAAATTCTGGCCCCATTGAATCATGTTATTTTTAACAATTTCACCTGCCATCATTTCTTTTAACAAAAGTATGTACACTTTCTTTATAAATTTCTCCTCTGGTGACATCAACACCTTTTCCATCTCTGTAAGTTCATTATTAAATTCTACCTTCTTGTCCTTAGTATATCTGGATTCTAACTGCGCTCTCTGCCACCATGTTAGGTCTTTGTCCAGTTTAAGTTCACTCCTTGAATCTAATATATCCAAGTATATCTTTGGTGGATCTTCATCGTGTAGTTTAGGCAGCATAAATGCTTCCTGCGGTACAATCAATTTGGAGTTCTTTCTGAACTAATTTTTTTGGATGACTTCCCACACTTTCATTAGTGATGCTCATAGCCAATGCTGTTTAAAGTATTTGTGCGTGGAAGTCTTTCCATACCAAAGAAACGCATGCCAGCCCATCATTAGGTCATGGCCTTCCAATCTTAATATTCTCCTATCCTCCAACATAATCCATCCCTAATCCAGGCTAATGCCGCTGCTCTATAACCACGACTTTCTTTTAAATCTTGCAGTGCCTTCAACCTAATTCTAGGCCATTTTCCTTGCCAAATAAATCTTGTAGTGATCCCATCCAGCTCTTTAAATATTCCAAAGTTCTGCAAAATCGGATTTGTCTGGAATAAAAAGATCCATCTTGGTACTATATTCATTTTAACAAATGCTATTTATCCCATTAAAGATATTTGTAAATTCTTCCACCATTCTAGATCTTGCTTTGTCGCTTTCAATAACTCTTTGTAATTGTTCTCATAAAGAGTACTAGACTTATTTGTCAAAATAATTCCTAGATATTTCACTCTGTCACATATTTGGTAACCCGAAATGTCTTGTAGCCTTTGTTTCTGTTCCATCTTCATCTTCATATTCTTCGTCATAATTTTTGTCTTATATGTATTAATCTTAAGCCCTGCCGCCTGTCCATAGTCTTCCAAAATTTCATGCAAAGCAGGCAGTGGGTCCTCAAGAATAAAAGCCAAGTCGTCCGCAAAAGCTAAAAATTTAAACACTTCACCAGCCACTCTCAATCCCCTTATTTTCCTGCTGTGCCTTATTTCTTCATTTAATATCTCTAATGCAAAGATATACAACAGTGGTGATAAAAGGCACCCCTGCCTTGTTCCTTTTTGTATTTCAATTGTTTCTGTACACTCACCATTAACCATAACTGAGGCAGTTTGTTTCATATAAATAGCTTGAATCATCTGAATAAACTCTGTTCCTGCCTCGGCTTTTCTCAAAGTTTCCAATAAGAAGGACCAGCTCAAATTATCAAAGGCCTTTTCAGCATCTAAGAAGATTAAAGCCATTGCCTTTTCAGGGTGTGCCTCTTAAATTGTTTTTTATTTGTCTTTTAGGCAGAAAGCCCGCTTGGTCTCTATGTATTGTTTTTACCAATATTCTCTTTAGCCTTTCTGCTATTATTGAAACGTATATCTTGTAATCTGCATTTAAAAGGGAGATTGGCCTGTAATTCTTGATTACTCTCTCATCCGTATTCGATTTATGTATTAAAGATATTATTGCCTCTCTCCCTGAATCAGGAATCTCCTCTCCTTCCATCGTTTTTTTACAAATCTCTTTTAACTGTGGAAGTAATTGCTCTTCAAACACCAAATAAAATTCTACAGGTAGGCCATCCGGATTCTACAGGTATTCTCCAAATATTGGTTTATTTGCTCTATACTTGTATCTGTCTTTCTATATAAGTCCTTGTAAAAATTTTCCATTATCTTCTTTAAGTCTTGCATTCTATTTACTACATCTCCATTTTTTCTTCTTAAGGTTTTTATGTGTGCTTTTTCTTTCTGCTGTCTAACCTGATAAGTTAACCAATCTTGTTGGTTTATTGGCATTTTCAAAGTAATTCTGTTTCGCAAAAGTGAGTTTCTTTGCAAGTTCATATAAAAGTAAACAGTTCATCTTGTGTAATAACAATTTGATCTTATCCCGTCTTCTTGTCCCCAAAGTGTTTGTCATATCTTTTTCCTCCTGTTCACGAATTTCCTTCTGCAAACTTAAATATTCTTTATTTGTTTTTGCATTTATTCGTGCAGCTTCCTTTATTAACTGGCCTCTTGCGTAGGCTTTTTTTTTTTTTGGCCCCCCGGAAGGGGATTTTTTTATTGCTTTTTTATAAGACTACAAACTACAACTTAAGAAAAAGGGAGGGGAACTAACACTAAGGAGAAAGAAAAGCAAACCCACACTACACTAAAAACCCAAGAGTAGGAGATCTTTAACCCCGTTAATATCTATGGTAGTACTTTAAAGTTAGCAAACCATTAAAACAGTGAGTTCCTATCTATCTTTCCCTAATTAGTAATCAGCGGATTAGTTGCTATGAGAGAATTCCAGAGCATCTCCCGCACTCACTTCATAAAGGCCATTTTCAGAGTCCTTCTGCCTTTACTTAGGCTTTCTGTCCCTAAATGCATAAGCTGGTTTTCGGGCACCAGCGCCTTCTTCTGCAGGCAAGTCCTCGTCCGTTTCCGAGGGTGCAGAGCCACTCGAACCAGTTTCACCATCTTCTTTGCTTCCCAGGTGATGTTTGAGAAATTCTTTAGCTTTGAATATGGAATCTTCTCTCTCTTGTCATTCATCTTAAAGACCACTCCTTCTGGGACCGCCCATTTATAACTGATTTGATTAGTTTGGAGAAAGAGTATCAAGTCCTTGTAATTTTTTCATTTTTGACGAATCTCGAATGGAATGTCCTTTAAAACCTTGATAATGTCGTTCCCCATTTTCAATTGAGTTGCTGAGGTTGCTCGCAAGATTGCATCCCTAGTTTGTCTTCTCGAGAATCAGACTGATATTTCTCCAGGTAGGTTATTCTTTTTGGTATAATCTGAATACACCCTATACGCTGCTTCAACATCATGCATTAATTCTTCTGCTTTGCAGCCTACAACTGGTGCGAGAAAATCACTAAGGAGACTCTTTAAATCTTCCTTCAGGGATTCTGGAACGCCTTGGAATCTGAGGATCATGTTAGCTTTTTCCATTTGCAAGGACAACAGCCTATGTTCCTGGTGGTTTTGTTTATTTGTCACTTGAGCCACTCTTTTCTTCAACGTCTTTTGTTTGGAGTGCATCTCTTTCACCACTGCTATCGTCTGTTCCGTCTGCTTAGCAGTCTCGGCCACCTGAAGCTGCTGCGCTGCCAAAGTCTGATTGAGAACAGTTAACTGCTGGTTAATACCAGCAAGTTGATCCATAACAGGCTTGAGTGTACCTGCTAGCAGTCTCATGACATCTGGCCCCTCCTCTTCTGGCCTAGGGCTTTGGCTGCCCGGAGGTTTCAGTTTCGTTCCCTTCTTCCCGACGCCCGACATCTTGGATGATTGTTTACAGAAACCAACTGCTCTTTCACAACCACTGAAAATCGCTTATGCATATAATCCGCTCTGGTAAGTCTCTCAAAACAAAACAGCCTTTCAGTTTTTCCCTGCTCCCACTCTTTTTCTTCTACTTTGCCGCTCATGGGGGGGGAGATCCCTCCAAACCGATAAAAAAAAGGGGCAGGGAATTCGCCGTTTCTTCAATAACTCGTTTACTTTCGTCTCACATTCATCGTTGGCTGCTTCCAGCCTCACCACAGTTATCGCCACTCGCTCGATCTCCTTCGCTTGCTCCAGTCAGCCTAGCTGGAGCCATTTGGCCACACAGCAGAAGGACCATTAGGGCAAAGGAGCGCCTCAATTCCATGGCATTCTGCCACTGAAGAGGCAACTCCTTAAAAGCCCTCTGGCTAGGAACCCTTACCCCAGGGTTCCGTGGGGGGGGCACTTCTGTAGCCTCCCTCCAAACCACTGGTGTGCTAGCCGCTCCCCTGAGCATCGGGGAGAACGACTGCCATCGCCACGCTGTAGACCGGAAACCTCGCGTAGGCTTTAAATGCATCCCAAAAAGCTTTCAAAGGCATCCCTGGTTGTATATTTTTTTGAAAAAGAATTGAAATTCCTCCATCAATCATTTTACTAATTTTCTGTCCTTCAATATAGAGATGTTTAATGTCCATCTATTTCTGGGTCTTGTTTCCTGTAACTCCAAAGTGATCGTTCTATGATCTGCATAAATTCCCGCTTCCAACAAATCTTTAGTTATTGTGCTTGAGATCCAGCACGTATCTAATCTTGACCAAGATTAGTGTACTGCTGTTTCTTTGGGTTTCTCACTCTCCAAGCGTCTATTAACTGCCGCTCTTTTATCATCTGACACGATTCCGGAAATACATTCCCTCCTGTTTTCTTTCCATAAACATTTGCTTTTCTGTCTTCCTTCTTATCAAACACCGCATCCAATTAGACAAATTTCTTGGGATTCATATTTTGTAATCAGGTTATAAAGTCTTTTATAAAAATTTTCCTGATGTTGATTCAGAGCATATATATTGATTATGATTGCTTTTTTGGTTTGTTTTTGAATAGATATCTTTACAATCCTTCCATCCCGTGACACATAGAGTAATTCTGGTTGTAGAAACTCTCTGACATAAATAGCAACTCCTCTTTTCTTTTTTTCCTCATCCGATGCAGCAAAGGGTTTCCCTAATCCCTTGATATTTAAGTATTTTTCCTCACTTTTTCTTATATGTGTTTCTTGAATACATATTACGTCTGCGTTAAGTTGATTAAATATTCTTCTCCTTTTTTGTGGTCTATTTAATCCATTAACATTTACCGAATTTTTTTAAATCTTCCCTTCTATCCATCTTGATTCCTTTTCTGTTGTTCCAACTTGTCTCTTGTCCGTTTTCTTGTGTCCACTGGGGATCTGAATCTATACTTTTTCCTTCTTGGGGGTTTCGTAAGAAGCAGTGCCGCCGCCCCCAGGGGCTCCGTTTCTCCTCTTCCTCCATTTTCTTCTCCTCCTTCTTCCTTTTCATCGATTCTTCCAACAATTCTTCCCATAAGTCTTCAAGAACTCCATAGCTTTAAAAACTGAAGTTATTCTGAATCTTTTCTCTGTGTACACAAAAAAGAGGCCCTCAGGTAAGGGCCATCTACAACTGACATCATTACTCCTCAGCAATGCTGTCAATTCAGCGTATTCTTTTCTCTTCTCCTGGACCTGCCATGGGATTTCCCTCAGTACATTTATCTCAGCTTCGTTCAACATCAAAGGTGTAGCATTTACTTCTCTCAGTATCTTGTCTCTTACCGTTCTTTTGTGGAATTGAATTTGTACTTCCCTGGGAACATGAAATCGTCTTGCATATGTAGAATTCATTCTAAAGGCCGTATCTACCTCTTGTTCCATCAAACTCTCATCTTCCATATTTAAATGCTCCACCAACAATTTGGCCATTTTATTTGTCAAATCTTCATTTTTCTCTTCCAGGATACTCTGGAACCTTAATATGTAAGCTGCTCGCTCCACCTGAAGTCTTGTAACATCTTGTTCTAAAGTAGTTTGTTTCTCATCAGATTCTTTAATTTTGTTTTCCATTTCTTTTGTCTTAATTCCTATTTCTTCTGTCACAGTACTTAATTTCGTAATTTTTGTGGTATTCTCTGTAATTTGCTTCTGCAATGTGTATAGACTTTTGTGAGAACTGTTCAGTGATGCCCTTCATCGTACTTTGGATAGGTTCCAAGGCTAGGGGTATGGAATCCCTAATTTCTTGCATTGCAAGTTTAATTGGCTCTATCGCCTGCAGAACAGAACTTCTAACTTCTTCCATAGCCAGTTTAATGGGCTCGGCCATTTCCGTAATCATGTTAAGAATAGTGGATTGCACTAGCATCTGTATTTCCTTTTGCGTTTCTTTCTGTGCCTCCCAGTTTTGCTGTAGCAGAGCTAGACAGCCCTGGTGATACTCCAGGAACTTTCCTCCCTTGGCCTTGTGTGTTTGACATTTTTTAGCCCTGCAGACTTTCCTTCTTAATTCCACTGCTCTGTTTAAAGGATTTATAGTCCACCTTTCTTCTACAAGACAGATTTATAGTCTACTTTAGTCTATTTTCCATTTACAACAATTTTAACCATCTTTATCAATGGCCCAACCAATATTTAGAAAACAACTTCTACAGATTGGCTGTATATCCAGCCTGGCTAAACGCCCAGCCTTTATATCTAATACTCCAACCGATTATTTGGGTTACAGAGACCTTGGCTGAGTATCCAGAATTTTATTTAATTTAACCAGCTAACTGTTTACAGACCTTCTTACAATTTGGCTTTCTTCCCAGACAATGTTTACAAATTTACAAGTAACACTCAGATAATAACTCTTTCCTCTTTACCCTCTTCACCAATCTAGCACTCTATTTTACCTCAGGAATATTTTCCCCATCATTTAAGGACCACTTGTGCATTCATTAGAAATGTAAATGTATATTTAAACCACATATACAATAGTTTAAAATTCAGTTTAAAGAGTACAATCTTCTGGTGTTCCACCCTGCCCCTAAAGGGTTAAAATTTGAGGGTGTTGCACAGAGGCTCAAGATGTCCACGCACAGAAACTATCAAGATTTCTACCCTGCCCCCATAGGGCTAAAAATTAAAATTGATGCAAAGAGGCTCCCGATGAAAAACCATTCTTCCACCCTACCCCCAGCTAGGGTTAAAAAATTGAGCACGCTGAAAAGGAGGTCCCCAACTTCTTACTTCCAAAACTCCACCTTCACTTCTCCTTGGGCACCCCTGCTTGCTCAAGGTGTTCTGCTTACTGATTGCGTTGCTACTGAACACTTACCACCACTCCTTGAAACTAGGTGTCTGTCAGGTTAAAATCAAGTAGATCCAGTCATTCTTGCACAAAGAAAGGTTTATTGGATTATCTTGCTATAAACAAACCCACAGTAGGAGGTCATTGTCAGGAATAGGGGGCAAAGCAAAGCAAGCTAACTTATAGTGTGATGCAATGAAGGCGCCTAGCGAATAAAACTTGAGCACTCGCGTGGGAACTCCCGGCGGGAGAAATACTTGATGAGCGGGAGACTACTCCCCCCTCCCCTTGCCTTCCCAGGACTGGAAAATTCTCAGCGAAACAAGAATAGTCCAAAGCCTACATTCAAGGCCACCGTGATAAGGAAAAGCGGCAGGGAAGAAAGCTCCCACGTTTCTGCCTGCATACCTACGCAAGCGCATAGCGGGGTAGGAAAACATACAACAATGGATTCAGTGAGAAACATCAAATGCATTTTTCTGACATTCTGCCCTTCCCAAAATACCACCCACCCACCACTCAGGAAGGAGAGAACGTGGGCCCCCAGGCTTGTTAGGGTATCGAGTGTGAAAGCTTCTCAGGTGATCAGGTGCGTTGATATCTGAAACTTTCACCCATTCCCTATGTTGGGGCCCAAAGTGTAACCCATTGAACCAGGTACAGGAGTTGTCCACGTAGAATCTTAGAGTCTAGAATATCCGCAATTTCATAGTGCTCCTCATTGTCAACCATCAGAGGGGGGGAGGCTCCGGCATCGCAGGTTGCCATTTAGTCGGGGGTAACGCTGGTTTGAGGAGGCTGTAATGGAAAATTGGATGTATTGCTTTAAGAGATTTAGGCAGATCTAGCTGTACAGTCACTGGATTTATACATCTTAGCACCTTGAAAGGACCAATATATTTCCAAGCAAGTTTTTTGGACTGCTGCGTCAGCTTCAGATTCTTGGTTGACAGATAGACAGAGTCCCCTGGTTTCAGATTCCAGCCCCCTGCCCTTTTTTTATCTGCTTGTTTTTTGTACTGTAACTTGGCATCATTCAACGTCTCAACAATTAGGGGCCAAGAATCGCGGAAAGTCTTACACCATGCCGAAGCTTTCCCCACGTTTTCACCAGGCTTCAAGAAGGGGAGAGGGGGCTATCATAACCCATGGCAGCTTTGAATGGTGAGTGACATCTTTGTTGAAGCGTGCCAAGAATTGTTGTATGCAAACTCCGCTAATGGCAATAAATCAACCCAATTGTCTTGTTGATAATTAGAAAAACATCTTAGATATTGCTCTAATGTCTGGTTTACTCTCTCTGTTTGCCCATCAGTTTCAGGGTGATAGGCAGTACTAAGAGCACGCTCAATACCCATTAGGGTCATTAGCTCCGACCACAACTTAGAAACAAATTGACTCCCCCTATCGGATATTATTTTGAGCGGCAAAGTATGTAGTCTGGCAATGTGTTGAAGGAATGCTTTGGCTAACGCCTTGGCGGTTGGCAACCCGGGGAACGGTATAAAGTGGGCTTGTTTTGAGAACAAGTCCACTACCACCCAAATGACCGTCATATGTTTAGAGGGGGAAGATCAGTGATAAAGTCCATCGAAATTACTTCCCAGGGTCTGCTCGGGGTGGGTAGAGGCTGCAAGAGCCCTGGAGGTTTCCCCGGCCTGGCTTTACACCGGTTGCATGTTGGGCATGAATGTTGCATGATTGATATGAGCGATAAATCCTGTTTCATTCGGGGCCACCAAAACCCACGTTGCAGAAGTCTTAAGGATTTCACAAAGCCAAAATGTCCCGCAGATTTAGAGTCATGGACTGTCTGCAACATTTGGGACCGGGTAGCTTCAGGAACAAACATTTTATTTCCCTTAAACCAGCAGCCGTTTGGACCACATCTCACATCGTCCCTGACTTGTAACTCACTTGTTTCTCGTGAGGTGATGTCAGTGAGAAATTGTTTTTCCCAGGGGAATGTCTGGATAGGGTTCTTTGATGTTTGCTTGGCTTTACGGGTTACAACTGCACCAACCAGTTGTTCTGGGGTGAACATAGACTCTTGTACCTCCACTCTCTTAGAGACATGTTGGGGAAGGCGGGAAAGAGCATCTGCCAAATGATTAGCCTTCCCTGGGAAATGGTGAAGAGTGAATTGGAATTTGGAGAAAAACTCAGCCCACCTGAATTGTTTAGCATTTAGATTCCGGGGTTTTGCAGTACCTAGGTAGTACCTCAAGGTTTTATGATCAGTCCATATTTCAAAAGGTACTTGGGACCCCTCTAACCAGTGTCTCCAAGTGATTAATGCCAAACGTATAGACGCAGCTTCTTTGTCCCAAATGGGCCAGAATCTCTCGGTATCATTGAATTTTCGTGATACATAAGCTAGGGGTTGTAGTTGACCCTGAGAGTTCTCTCTGCAAAATCACCCCACCCATAGCAGTATCCGATGCGTCTACTTGGACCACGAATTTTTTTTGTCTCATCGGGGTGTGCTAGTATCGGCTCCGACGTGAACAGCCGTTTCAATTGTTCAAACGCGAACTGACATTGCGGGGTCCAGTTCAAAGGAGCCCCTGGCACTGAAGCCTTGGATCCCTTCCCCTTAGTCTTTAGCAGTTCAGTGAGGGGTAGGGCTACTTGGGCAAAGTGTGGCAAGAATTGACGGTAAAAGTTGGCGAAACCGAGAAAACTTTGGAGCTGTCGTCTGGTTTTGGGGGGCTCTCACATTACAACATCCTGGACCTTTTAGTTCTTGGGTCCATTTCCAACCCTCAGAGGATATGCGGTACCCCAGAAAGTCAATACACTCCTGGTGAAATTCACATTTCGACAATTTAACAAACAGTTTGTGATCTAATAGTCTTTCCAATACTTCTCGCATGAGAATGGTGTGGGATTTTAGGTCCGGGGTATAGACCAAGATATCATCCAAGTAAACGACCACCCCCTTGAACAAGTAGGGGTGTAGGACCTCATTGATTAAGTTCATGAATACCCCTGGCGCCCCCTGCAAACCGAATGGCATAACCCGATATTCAAATTGCCCTAGCGGGGTATTAAATGCAGTTTTGTATTCATCCCCCTCTCTGATGCGAACTCGAAAATAGGCATCCCTCAAATCCAGTTTAGAGAACACTTTCCCTTTTGCCACCTCTGCTAATAAGTCTTTGATAAGAGGCATCGGGTAGGCATTGGTTGCAGACACTGCGTTGAGTCCCCGGTAATCCGTGCATAGTCTGAGCCACCATCCTTCTTTTACAAACAATACAGGTGCTGCGAAAGAACAGGTGCTGAAGGGGATGATGCTGGCCTAATAAATCCACGAGCCAGGTTTTTATCAATAAAGCGGCGCAGTTCTTCCTTCTCACTGGGACTCATGGCATAAATTTTCCCTTTTGGTAATTTCTGTCCCGGAAGAATCTCAATAGCGCAGTCAGAGTTACGGTGGGGAGGTAGTTCATCAGCCTCTTCCTCCTCAAAAACCCTACTCAAATACTGATAATCCTTAGGGATGCGGTTAAGGTCCTCCATTGCTAAACAAGCGCGTGGAGGTTCATTGCAGGGAGGATTTCCCCACTCTGGGTCCCATTTGTGTTCTGTACATTTGGGTGAGATAAATTGAACATTCCCTTCCTCCCATAGAATGTAAGGGTTATGTCCATGTAACCAAGGGCTACCCAACACTAAGGGAAATTGGGCTTGAGGCGCTATCACAAACGAACGTAGCTCCCAGTGATCACCAATGCCTATTCTTAAAGGAACAGTCTCAAATCGGCATGGCTCTTTCATTGGAGACCCATCCATTTGTGTGAAGTTAGTCTTCCATTTGTGTGAAAGTTATTGGGTCTTTCAGGTGGACTACGGCTGCCTCCAACCCTACAACCATAGACGGGTTGATGAGGTCCCTCCCACACCCTGAGTCAATGAGGGCTCGAACCCGAATGTGTGTCATCATTGCTGGGTTCATTACTAGGACAGTCACAAAGAAAAGAGAGGGGTAATTGCTCACCAATTTAGGCGCCTCAGGTGTTGGGTCCTGATGTGTAGCGCCATTCACAAACAGGACCATTTCATTTCCCTGCATCTCATTCTCTTCCTCCAGCAACAAAGCATCCACTTGGTCAGGACCCGCGAAAAGAGCCCGTGTATTGCGTGGTTTTGCCGTGCCTTTCTTTGGGGTAGGGCTTATCCACCTTCTGGGCTCTTCTTGTGGTAGAGCCCGGTTGGGGTCTCCTTTCGGGCAGGCGGCGGCGAGATGCCCTTTCTCCCCACACCGCAGGCAGAGACCCTGTCGCATACGTTGATCTCTCATTCCACTTGGGATAGATACCGGTTTGGGTCTGGCTTGGCCCGCCGCCAACTTGGGCCGAACTTGGACTGTTACCGAACGATAAATCCAGTTTCATCATGCGTAGGCGGCTCTCAGCTTTCTCGGCTTCCTCCATCCAACCTTGGAGGGTGCGGGGTTGCTGAGAACTGAGGATATTATTGCGAATGTCCACAGCTAGACCCATTCGATATTGCTGGGCCAAGACTGCATCAGTCCAGTCCCGAATTTTCACAGCATGCCTTTGAAACTCCCTTGAGTACTCTCGCACTGAGAGTTTGCCTTGTCTAAAGGTACGAAGGAAGGCTTCTGCCTTTTCGGCCGCCCCCAGGTCCTCGAAACGGTTTCTCAGAGCCCACATGAAGTCATCTACATTCCCCAACTCCGCAGCCTCCAGATCATGAAGAGCTACATACCAGCTGGTAGCACTCCCTCGAAATCTGGATGCGATAAACTCCACCTGTTGTTCTTCATCTGGGAAAACATAGCCCCATCTTTGCACAAATTTCCCGACTTGCAATATGAAAAAGGACACAGTCTCTGGATCTCCATCAAATGTGATCTTCTCAAGCATGTCCTTAGGACGGATTACTGGGGGGCTGGCGCCATGACCGGGATCGGCTGCATGAGAGGTGCCGGGGCAGGGAGTTGAGGCGGAGGCACAGCGGGCGGCTGGATTGGCCCTGGTTGGCCTGGCCCTGGTGCTGGAACGACCGGTGGAGGTGGGGCTGGTGCCGGCCGGCCTGGCCCTGGACCCGGAGGTACTGGTTGGCCCGGCCTCGGGCCCGGAGGAGCAGGAGGTGGTCGTCCCGGTAGCAGTGGTGGTGCCGGGGCTGGTGCCGGTCTAGGCTGTGTCAGCGGATGAGCCCGGATAGCTTGGTCCATCATCTGTGGTAGAGATTGCATCAGCTTGCTCATGTCCCTTACCAGCCGTCGAGTATCCTCTTGAATAGAGTCCATGCGAGCATCTGTGTCTGGCCCAGACCCAGTTCTGGGAGATCCTCGAGGTACCCTCCCTTGGGGAAGCCCAAAACTACCTCTAGGATCCAACAAACTGTCTCGGCTTTGGCTTCCCGGCATGGTCCAAAAGTTGACTGGGTAGTATCCAACAAGTTCTTAGTCCAATCGCGTGACCTACGATAGGTCACCCCTTTATCCCATGGCGTTGGGACTCCTGGCACATAGGTTCGAGGAATCGCTCCTCCCTGACTCGGTAATTGCCCAGCCGGGCTATAGACTGGGAGAGCGTACTGAACCCCAACGTGCTGATTAATGGCGGGGTCGCCAATCCGGTTCCCGATTGTAATGCTGGTGCGGCCAAAACCGTAGTAGTAGTCACTGGAACAACGGTGGTGGTCGGGAGGGTGACCACTGCAGCCGCCACAGTAGTAACAGGTACCGTGGCTCCTGAAGTAGCTGCCGCTGCACTCGTGGCTCCTGGAGTGGCCGTCGCCGCTGCTGCACCCGTGGCCCCTGGAGCAGTTGCTGCTGCCGCTGCGCCCATGGCCCCTGGAGCGGTTGCTGCTGCCGCTGCGCCCGAAGGAGTAGTCGCTGGGGCTGCGCCCGTAGCTCCCGTACCCGCTCCGCTCATCTTGGTAGACGGCGAGCAGGGTAGACGGATAGTGGGAATGAAGGATTCCTGACAATTTCTGTCAGGTTAAAATCAAGTAGATCCAGTCATTCTTGCACAAAGAAAGGTTTATTGGATTATCTTGCTATAAACCCACAGTAGGAGGTCATTGTCAGGAATAGGGGGCAAAGCAAAGCAAGCTAACTTATAGTGTGATGCAATGAAGCGCCTAGCGAATAAAACTTGAGCACTCGCGCGGGAACTCCCGGCGGGAGAAATACTTGATGAGCGGGGAGACTACTCCCCCCTCCCCTTGCCTTCCCAGGACTGGAAAATTCTCAGCGAAACAAGAATAGTCCAAAGCCTACATTCAAGGCCACCGTGATAAGGAAAAGCGGCAGGGAAGAAGCTCCCACGTTTCTGCCTGCATACCTACGCAAGCGCATAGCGGGGTAGGAAAACATACAACAATGGATTCAGTGAGAAACATCAAATGCATTTTTCTGACAGTGTCACCTTCACCTTGAAACTAGGTGTCATCCACAGCACTCTCTGGAAATGGGGTTTATTTCTCCACTAATTTCGCCCTGCTCTACTTCATCTTACCATCAACTAGATCATTCGCTTGTTGGCCATTTTTTCTGGGGCCCACCCTTCTTCGCTACTACCTCAGGGCTCCCTGTTACCACAGACCACCCTTTTATTAAGCTACTATTTCATTACTCATGGGAGCGCTTTCCTTTTCAGCTTGGGTTTCGCTTCCCCCCCCTCGCTGCAGGAGCATCGGCTTGGTTCAAGGAATGAGCTCGGACTTCAATCCTGCGGTGGGGGTGATTCTGGTCTCCCTACGGGTAGCCACTCTTTTAGGGACCTGAATCAAACCCCTTGCTGCCACCTGCTCCTTCCCCAGAGTGGCAGGGGGTCTTTAAAGCATCATATTCTTCTTGATATAGGACTTAATTATATATTAAATTTAAAATGAATTGATTACATTTTACCCTTCCTTCTTCCCCAAGGAGATCATGGTAGCTTGTCTGCCCCCCCTTTTATCCACACAACAACCCAGAGAGATATTATAGATCCTGAGTAGTGGTTCTGGAGTTCCAAAACTTTCATTTGAGGAATGCACTTTTCCTGCTTGCCCCCACCCCCAATTCCTGTTCCAAGAGGTCCCCTGTGCTCCCTGAACAGGATTTTAGGGGGCATTTGCGACTGTCATGGGAGAGGGGAGGCAGGAAAACCACACTCCATGAGTGTAAGACCTTTCACTCATGGATACAGCTAGTCAGGATCCAGCCCTGTGGGGATTTGAACCTGGGTTTCCAAACATTCTAACCTCAGACAGACTATCTGCATTAATACCTGCAATCCAATAAATAGCACATACCAAAATGAAATTTAAGCAGCTTATAAAACAGCAGCCAACAGATCTTGGTCTGCTCCAGCAAGGATATTTCTACAGTCCTTTTTTCTTCTATTTCAGGTGTGAAAATATCTAAAAGTGCCAGGTCAAGCAGGTTGTTGTGTTGGGAAATGCTTTCAAACAATCTCATCGGCATCTGATTATTTTTATAGCAAAATGCATCATGTCCTGCAAGGATGGGTATTTCTCTCTTTTTAGTAGCAAACTCCATTCCCCATGAATTAATCATAGCCCCCCCCTCTCCCCCCATGCAGGGAGGCCTAAGTGGCCTTTGTCCACCAATAGTTTTGTAAGGACAGAATGTGATCCTCATCTCCACCTCTTCCTTGCCCCAACAGCATCCCCATGAGGCATCACAAGGAATCCTGAGGAGAAAAGGTATGACAAGGCAGCCCTTTGAGAAGAAAGTGATGTCCCAGTGCCATGCCACTGAGTCAGCAACTTCTGGCAGGAAAGTTTGGAAAAAATTATCCCAGCTGCTCCCCTCTCCCTGCTCCTTTTTGGGGAATTGTCCTGAACGCCTGCAGCATCAAAGATTCCTCTTTGCCCCACCCAGCCAAAGTAACAGGAAAACAGAGCAAATTGTCTCTGCAATACAGAACATTTAGGTGGGGCGCCAAACATTTTGTGCCAGCAAGTCAATGAAAAGCTGATTTAGCACCTCCAAGGATTTTCAAAGTTCTTTATTAATTGAGCGCGCTATAATAAAAACTCTGAGAGGCTGTCAACCTAAAAGACACAACAAGAAGAGTTTTCTGTTGCCCCTGTGGAAATTGGGGTGAGTGTAAAATGTTACTATATGAGGTGGCTTTAATATAGATGCACTGGAATATATACATTCTGAATCTCTCTTTGGCTTTTCATATTTCATTGTTGTTTTGTTATTTTGTAGTTCCATTTTCAGCTGTACATTTTGTAGTTCCATTTTCAGCTGAAGAAGACTGCTTTGAAACGTTTGGCATACCTGGGAAGGAAGTTTTTGGCTGTTAGAATTTTTTAATTTGGGACATCCTCTGCCTTTTTTGTGGACTTTGAGGTCTTTTGAACACTATTATATTCAAAGGCTATAGAGGAGTCTCTTGTTGGATATTTTCCACTATCATCAAATTATATTTTGAATTTGCAAAGTGTTTTTGAATTGTGACCACCAATTCTATTGTATCTTCAAGTTATTGTTATTGTATTGCAAAAGACTGATGTCTACTGTTTTCTTGTGACAGTTGTGTATCTTTTGATGGTCTACCCTTGTGGTTTATATTTTTGCAGTCCTTGAACAGTGGCATAGAACTCGGTAACACCACAACACTGCAGGGTGAAAGTCTGACCTCCAGAAATTCCCTCTTTTTATAGTGTTATTTTAAAAACAAGGTGGCAGCTGCAGTATTGAAAGGCTTGCCATCCAGGCAGACACACATAACCAGTTAGGAGTGGACAGCATGGAAGTTCCTTTATTAAGCAGCCAACACAGCTTTTTTGTATATAAAAAAGGCACAGACTGGCGGGGGGAGTGGAATTTGCTCTCCTCTGTGGTGTTAAGTGCTTTTATTTGCTTCACTTTTGCAAGGCCTAAAGGTGATGGAACATTTCTGGCAGCAAAAGTGAGAAAGATAAAGAGAAGTCACCAACTCTTTGAGGTCTCCATATTGCTCAACAGCACTTGGGTTGCCTCTGGCAGAAACTTGCTTCTTAGTAACCAAAGCTGCTTTCCCTTTAATGGGAGATTTGATTGGGGCTACAGCCCCCTTCAACTTACATCTGGGCCTCACAAAAGCCTTGCCATACTCTCTCTTGTTCTTTGGTCAGCTACAAATATGCTCCAAGTTCTAGCATCCTCCTGAGAGGAAAGTTTGGGCTTGCCTGCTCTTGCTTGCAAAGGCTCCCGACTGCACCAGAAACATCTAGAAGTTGTGGCTCTCATCCGGAAGGAGCCCAAAAGGGTAATATGCTGCATCCAAACTTGGTGACAGACAATTTGGTAGACTTCTTGCACACAGAGGACCAGGCTGGAGTTGCTCCCACTGTTGCAAAGAAGAACATCATCACCAGGCCAAGTTATCCTTCCTAACAGCTGCAAGCACATAACTACATGTCCATGTCTTCCTGCTTCACAGTGCTCTCTTGTGGTGGGATGTATTTCTCCTGGACTGCCAGGGTGCTGGTTATTTGGGAATTAAGGAGAAAGCAGCAAGCTCAGCTGATGCACACATAGCAGGCACTCTGCACAAGATAGGCAATGGAGTCAGCATTCTTTCTTGTATCGATATTCAAGAGTACAATATTAATAACACAATTAATGCTACTATTGATTCAGTTAATTAGATCAACTACTGGCTGTTCTGTTTCAACTGGGCAGCTTCCAGGGGTACAGCTTGACACCAGTTAACCACACCCTGGGCCATTCTGCACAGAATACAGATAAATAAAACTTTGGGATCATGGCCTGAAAGATCTCTCTCCCTTCATTTAAACAAAACAAAACATGCAGTTTGACAAAAAGTTCTGGAGAATTCAAAAGTCTATGCATTGAGTTGTGTTATTTTGGCTGACCTTAATAAAAAGGCTTTTGTTTTTAATTCCTGGGACTCAAACCTGGGACCTTCTGCAGTCGAGAGCATGTGCTGTACCAGCCAAGCCAGTCCATCTAGTTTTATATTGTCTCTTCTGCCTGGCAGCAGCTCTCTTGAGTGTCCATTAGAGAAAGGTCTTTCCCAACACTTGTAACTTCAGATCCTTTAACAGGAGTGACCAGGGACTGAACCTTTTGCATACAAAGCATTCGCCCATTCACAGCTTGATATGACAAACAGCAGCTGCACAAATTTCTCCCCTTCCCCAGCATGTCACCATAGTTGCAGACCCTGTCAAGAGACATGGCCCTGCTTTCTGCAGTATTTAATGACTGGGTCATCAAACCCAGCACCATCTCACTAGAGAGGCCAGGGATTGAACGCGAGACTTCTATATGCTAAGCAGGTGTTCAACCACTGGGCTTATGCACTTGCCCCTTCTGATATAAAATGGGCCCTCAAAATTTTGTGTGTGGAGGTTTCTCCAACCCCCTGTGACTGAGGCACATTTTTTTTAAAAAAATCCAACTTTTGAGCAATGGGAAGAAAGGATGATGAGAAGGATACGACATGAAGTGGAAATCAGCTCCCACTGCTGCAGACATCAGGGCTTGGAGGTGTCTTTGCTCCGAGTCACCGAAACAGTAGCCGTTGGCTTTGTCCACTGCCTGCATCACACGGTGCATGCTCTCCTTGTCCTGGGCAGAGGGACAGACACACAAAGCTGCATGACTCCCCCAATGTGCCATCCAACTGTTCATTGGCACAGACTGTGACTTGACTTGTCATGTGTGAAAAGATGTCACTATAAAGGCATTCTATTGGTGGGACAAGAAACCCCAATGTGGAGAGCTTGGGCCTTGATGGCTCATGTGGACATGTGCTGATTCTGCAGTCATCATGCAAAGGAACATGGATATGTGAACTGTCAACAGATCCCCTTACCAAGCTGTTGTCCCATCATTTAATAACCATTTCCTTTGCTGCCACAGTTCTTTAATTCCCCCACCCTCCAGTTGCCATGCTGACTAGATTGCCTACAGCTGGACTTAACCTTTATTAGCTCTCCCCTCCAAAACTGTTTAGTTTCAATGATGCTGCCTTGTATTATTATTATATTCCTGTCAATATATCTTAATTTTCAGCATGACCCCATCTGCAGATACTTCAATCTGGAGACTGGGGCCATAGACAGACAAGACAAAACTTGCGCCAAACTTCAAAAATGCTCCACCTTTGCAGAAAAATCTGAAACATATCCATATGTACACACACAAGGGTAACCTGCCCCAGATGATAAAAGAAGGACTTGTAGCTTTAAGTAATGAGTGCCCTCTCAGTGGGCATTGTAGCTGTTGCTAGGTGACCATAACCGTACTGCCAACTTTCAAGCCTTGGTTTCTGTTAGTAAAAAGCAGGAGGAGGGGGCAGGGTCCTTTCCAGGGCTGTTATGGCATGAAAAGGAGGACTCATTGGGGCCAGGCAACAACCACTGGCCAGCTTGCTACCACATGACTTGCATGACTCACCTAGACCTGGCTGCTTGCTACTGTTCAACAGCGGCCACCCTACAAAAGCCAGTATGATGTAGTGGTTACAGTTTCAGACCAAAATTTAAGACACACAGGTTTGCATTCCCACACTGGTGTGGAAGCTCACTGGATGGCTTTGGGTCAGTTACACATACTCAGCCCAAGACCTGTGTTCTGCACCAACACGATACTTTATTCCAGACTCTTTCAGAGAGCCCAGTTTAGTGTAGCGGTCAGAGTACTGGACTAGCATCTAGGAGACCCAGGTTCAAATCCCCATTCTGCCATGAAAGCTTGCTGGGTGACCTTGGGCCAGTTACTCTCTCAGCCTAACATAACTCACAGAGTTGTTGTGAGGATACAGCGGAGAAAAGAATGATTCATAAGCTGCTTTGGGTTCCCCATCTGGGTGAAAAGCAAAGTATAAATATCCAAATAATGTTGCCTTTATTCTTTCCTTGGAATAATGTCTCAAAAAGGAACCCTTTTTAAAATTCTTCCAGTATGTTTTAACTCTGCAGCTCCTTATGCATTTCTCTTTGAGTTTGCTTGCATAGTCTCAGTAATTTAAAAAACCATCCGTTTACCACTTCCCGAGTTTTAATTTAAAACAATACATAACTTCAAACAGATATCATTGTAAATTATTCCCATAATAGCAGTCTGTAAAACAGATCACTATTATTATCCCATGTTACAGATGGAGGAAAGCAAGGCTGAGAGAGAGGAAGCTCACCTTGGGCCATCTAGCAAATTCATGGCAGGATGATGATTTGAACTGGGGACATCCTACTTCATGGCTTTGTCTCTGAGCCACAAGGCACACTGTATTTAATTTAGTAAAACCTACAGGACTAGATACCTCTGAACATCTCTTGCCTTGAAGCCCCTATGGAGTTGCCACTTGACTGCACTTTCCACCGCCACAGGACTAGAACTAATGAATTAGTTCCACCAGTGGTGGCCTTGCCCTTTGGCGGAACACATCTCTTCCACCAGAGGCTCCTTTGGTCAGCTGAAGACTCTTCTGTTAGTGAAATGGATTCACAGGAGAAAGCCAAGAGCCAGTGTGGTTACAGTATCCAACTGAGACCTGAGAGCCAGAACTGCACTCTGCAATGAAGCTTGTTTTTGACCTTGGGCAAGTCACCCTCTCTCAGCCTAACCTACCTCACAAGTGTGTTGTGATGGCAAAAAGGAGGAAGAAATAATCTGTGCTGCTCTGAGCTCCTTGGAGGAGGGGTGGAATATCACTGTATAAACAGATCATTTAAATGCTGTAGCATTACAGAGAATCTGAAAAGGAGATAAAGATGGAACCCAAACTTTACTTATTTGCTTTCCAGCAGAAGAAAGAGTGCCATCAGCAGTCTACAAACAAAACCTGGCCTATGCAGCTTTTGATGCATGACAGACATGTGTTCCCAAAACAGACTTAGAATCATAGAATGTTAGAGTTGGAAGGGACCTTGCGGGTCACTCTGCAGGTCATCTAGCCCAACCCCCTGCACTCTGCAGGAGCATAACCAAAAGATAGCCCTACATACCTACAACATACCCAAAAGATGGTCGTCCAGCCTCCGTTTGAAAACGTTCAAGGAAGGAGCATCCACCACCTCCCAAGGCAGATTGTTCCACTGCTCAACCACTCTTACAGTTAGGAAGATTCTCCTGATATCTAGCCGGTATTGACTCCCTCGTAATTTCCACCCATTAGATCTAGTCTTGCAATCCAGAGCAGGAGAGAATAGATCTGCTCCATCGTTTACATGTGTCAGGTACCCCTGCCATAGGGGTGAAGGGAGGGGAGGAGGTGTCAATGGATGTATCTGTGTTTTCTCTGGTATGTGGGGAGGTGATGGGGTTGCCTGGGAGACGGTGCAGTTTCCATCTCGGGCTATCTCCAGCTGGCCAAATGGCCTTAAGAGCCAGGCTGTTTGTCTCCTTTCCTTTTCCTAAGACAACAGCTAGGCATGAGAATTTATTGCTGTCAGGTATCCCTGCCATAGGGGTGAAGAGAGGTGATGAGGGGTCAATAAATGTATCTGGTTTTTCCGTTGGTATGCGGGGAGGTGACGAGGTTGCCTGGGAGACCGGGCTATCTCTCATCTCGCCCAGGCCTGAATGGCCTTGGAGCCAGGCTGGATGTCTACTTTCGCTTTCCTAAAGACAACAGCTAGGCTTGAGAACTTTTGTGTGGTGGGAACGTAGTAATTTAGCACCTCTTAGTCTTCCCGCGCGCGGGCTTGTTAACCATTGGTAGAAGTGAGGGGGCTCTTTCCCCCCCTTAGAGTATAACCCCAAGTGCTTCATGTATTCAAGTTATTCTTAACAATGCTTCTGTTCTAGTGATCTAGTATTGCAGTCTAATAAATACTATCCTTGTTTCAATGAATAAGGCCTGGTGTTTTGACTGACTAGCTGAGGGCCCTGACAATTGCCTTATGGTAATGTAGTAATGTAGCACCTTTTGCTTCCTTTCCCGCGCGCGGGCTCTATCGCCATTGGTAGAAGGTAGGGTGGGTTCCACCTCTGTAGAGTATAACCAGAGATGCTTCTTTTGTATGGGTCATTCCTAACAATGCCAATGTTCTAGTGCTTTTAGATTTGCAGTATAATAAACGCTATCCTTTTCCATGAGGCCTGGTGTTGACTGACGGTTCTGAAGCGCCTGACAGATTGTCAGGAATCATCTTTAGTTGGGACTGGTCAAACCCTGCACTTCTCTCACCGAGATGAGTGACGGAGAAGAGACTATCCCAATCCAGAATCCTCCGGAGGATGGGAAACCTCCGGTCACGATGGTGGCAATCACCACAGCGATTGTCCCACTGGACAACCCGGTCACCTATGTGCCGGCATCGTGGGGCGCTGAGTACGACATGGGAGGACCCTACGGGGACCCGTACGGAGCCGCATAAGGGGGGTTACGACCCGGCCGAGGCAGCAGCGGGACTGGTCGAAGCCGCTGGCTGAGATGCAGGAGACGTGGTTTCTCACCCCCCGGGCTTCGATCCGAGAGAGCTGATTCGAGAGGTCGGTCTACCGCTTGAGTACGGCGGAAGGTGCGGAAGACACGCACCAGGAACCAAGGGATCTAGAAGGGGCCGTTGGGAGCAGGAGATGGAGTGGAGCTCCAAGCCAAGACCGAATCCTCCGCCTCATCGACGAGTCCCTGTCCCGCATTCCCAGGATGATCTCGGATGGCATCCGAGAAAAAATGGAACGGAGGCAGCCGCTGGTGCCGCATGACCAACAACCCCCCGACCAAAGAGCTTTGCCTGTCCCAGTTGCAACCTGGGGCACCCCTGGACCAACCCATGGGGCCCCCACCACAGGGGCTGCCGGCGCCGCAACCACAGGGAGGGCCAAGAGGTTGGGGGTTCCTGCCACCGAAACCGGCCGAGCTCCTGGACGCTGACTTTGACGGGACCCCGGAGAAGTTCTCGTTCTTCCTGGTAAGAACCAAAAAATGCATCGAGAACTGGGGCCACCTGTTCCAGAACGAAGAGCGGATAGTGGATGCGATCGCATCGCACCTGAAGGACGCGGCTGCGGATTGGTACGTAGCGTTACACCAAGAAGACGGGCGGGAACTCCGGGAAATTGACGCGTTTATGTGGGCGATGAAGGACCAGTTCAAAGATGTCAACGCAAACAAGACGGCCCGGGCTTTCCTTCGATCTTTCCGGCAAGGATCCAAGACGGTGAGAGAGTATACCACTGAGTTCAGGAGACAAGCGGCAAAAATTCGAGGCTGGCCAGACGGAGTCCTAGCAGAACAATATCGGCTGGGGCTGA
Organism: Gekko gecko; assembly: GCA_029375565.1. Lineage (NCBI taxonomy): Eukaryota > Metazoa > Chordata > Lepidosauria > Squamata > Gekkonidae > Gekko > Gekko gecko. The sequence continues at coordinate 205,477,477 of JAPDNY010000005.1, read as the reverse complement.
ACGCTGAGAATCGTCAGACCGTGATGCGGAGAAGAGACCCAGAAACCTTGTTGGGTTGGATGAAGGAAGCGGTAGCCACCGAAACACGCTTGAAGACCATCAGGCTTGACGATGCGGCCGCGTTGGGCAAGGGATCCCAATCCGCTCCCACACAGGCACCCAGGGGGAAGTATCAACCCACTACCCCACGACAGAAGGACGGCACTCGAGAACTTCGAATGAAGCAAGGATTATGCCTGAAATGTGGGGAGGGGGGCCATTTCGCCGTGAATTGCCCGGGAGCCTCCACCCCGCCCGGCGCAAGCAAAGGAACCAAGAAGAAGTTTGACACGTCCACACCGAAACCTGTGGCGAAGCCAAGAGGGGTGAGAGCTTTACAAATCACCCCGTTAAGCGAGGACTCCGACTCGTCGGAGGAACCCCCGATGGCGGGAAACGAGAAGGACCTGCTGTAAATAGCGCTGAACAGCAGGTCCCGGACTCGCAAGCGCTGAACCTGGTGAGCAGATCCTCCTCTCTATTCTTTTTGACAGTGACTTTAACGGACCCGGGTCTACAGACCCACGTGAGAGTGAGCAGATCCTCCTCTCTATTCTTTTTGACAGTGACTTTAATGGACCCGGGTCTACAGACCCACGTGAGAGTGAGGGCTCTCATTGACTCGGGGTGTGGGAGAGACATTATCAACCCTTCCCTTGTCACTGGGCTGGGTGCAAAAGTCATTAAGCTAGCAGAACCCCTAGTCTTCACCCAGATGGATGGCTCCACTATGAAAGAGCCGTGTAGGTACGAGACGGTACCCCTGCGCATGGGGGTGCGGAAGCATTGGGAGGTTAGGCCGTTCGTCGTAACCTCCGCCGCGCGGTTCCCGCTGGTCCTGGGGAGCCTGTGGTTTTTTGATCACGACCTGCACATATTGTGGGGAGCTGGAGATGTGAATTTCATTTCGCCAAAGTGCGAGAGTCACACCTGGAACGATCAATGGGGGCCTCAACGCCTGGAGACCAACCCGATATTAATGGGGGTGGCGGAGGCAGAATGGGAAGCAATCCCCAAGGAGTACCGAGACTTGGCCGCCATTTTTGGGGAAGTGGAGGCGGATGAGCTGCCCCCCCATAGAAATTCGGACTGTGCTATAGAATTGTTGCTGAACCAGAAACTCCCAAAGGGAAAGTTATACTCCATGAGCCCGGCCGAGAAAGTGGAGCTGAGAAAGTTTATTGACAAGAATTTGGAGAGGGGTTTTATTTGGCCAGCCTCTTCACCATTCACCGCTCTCGTTTTATTTCGGAAAAAGAAAGACGGTGGTTTGAGGTTGTGCACTGACTACCGCGGTCTCAATGCTGTTTCAGCAACCAATGCGTACCCCCTACCCTTGATTAAAGATCTGCTGGCAGCCGTCGCAGGGGGAAGGTCTTTTCTAAACTGGACCTTAGAGATGCTTACTTCCGAGTACGCATTAGGGAAGGGGATGAACACAAGACAACGTTCAACACCCCACTGGGACAATTCGAGTACCTAGTAATGCCGTTCGGCTTACAGGGGGCGCCAGGGGTATTCATGAACTTGATTAACGAGGTTTTGCACAAGTATTTGTTTAAGGGGGTCCTTGTTTACCTTGATGACATACTTCTTTATTCCCCTGACTTGCGCTCTCATGTGAAACTTGTCCGGGAAGTCCTTCAAATGTTGCACAAGCACAAACTGTTTGCAAAACTGTCCAAGTGTGAGTTCCATAAGTTGGAGATTGCGTTCTTGGGCTACCGCATTTCGCAGAGGGGGATAGAAATGGACCCAGAGAAGGTCAAAGATGTGGTGGGGTGGGAGCCCCCCAGGACGAGGAGGCAGCTCCAAGCTTTCCTCGGATTCGCCAATTTTTACAGATCATTTTTATCTAACTTTGCGCAGGTGGCCCTCCCCCTCATGGACCTTCTCAAAACGAAGGGGAAGAGTCCCGACTGCACCCAACCCGGGGCCCGCCACAATGGACCAATGACTGTCAGAGGGCTTTTGTAAAATTGAAATCCCTCTTTACCTCTGAACCAGTCTTAGCCCACCCCAATGAACTTAAGAAATTCATTGTCCAAGTCGACACCTCGGACGTCGCTATGGGGGGGCCATTTTGCAGGAAGGGGATGATGGGAAGCTCCACTTCCTCGCTTATGTCTCAAAAAAGTTTACTGATGCTGAACGGAATTGGTCGGTTTGGGAAAAAGAAGCGGGGTCGATATGGCTAGCCCTCTCGACATGGCGACACTGGCTGGAGAGGGCGAGAGTGCCGTTTGAAGTGTGGACAGATCACAAAAATTTGGAGTTGTTGCGCTCACCCAGATCCCTGAATGCAAAACAATTGCGGTGGGCGGATTTCTTCTCTAAATTTGACTTTACCTTGCACCATTTCCCCGGGAAGGCAAATTCCTTAGCTGATGCCTTGTCCTGCCTCCCACAACACGACAGCAAGAGAGAGGAGATCAGAGACTCAGTTTTTACCCTCTCCCAGTTGGGGGGGGCTGTAACTACACGCAGCCAAACTAAATCCCCGCCCCCTACGCCACTCTCCACCCAGTGGGAGTTGAAATTTGCGTCAGCCCTGTCTAAAGCGGACCGCAACTCACTGGCGAAGGAGGAGGGGGTGACGGGGGATGAAACGTGACTGCTGGTGGAAAAATGGGAAACTTTTTGTACCTCTGTCCCTGCGGGGAGAGGTGATGACCTGGGCCCACGGCTCTAAGCTGGCGGGCCACACTGGGTTTGTGAAGTCACTGCAATTACTTCAACGACAGTTTTGGTGGCCGGGAATGCGCAAAGATCTGTCCTTGTTTACTCAGGCTTGCCAGGTCTGCATTATGAGTAAGCATCGGCCGGGGAAACCCCCGGGATTGTTACAACCTCTGACGACCCCCACTCGCCCATGGGAGGTGGTATCCATGGACTTTATTACTGACTTGCCTCCGAGTGGGGGAAAACGGTTATTTGGGTGGTTGAGGACATGTTTTCCAAACAGGCGCATTTTGTTCCCTTCGCTTCCATCCCCTCAGCTAAAAAACTGGCTAAGGCGTTTTTGCAACACATGGTTAGACTCCATACTCTTCCAGCAAAGGTGGTATTGGACAGAGGGTCCCAGTTCGTTTCCCATTTCTGGGGGGAGTTGATGACACTCCTAGGGGTGGAGAGGGCGGTCAGCAGTGCATATCACCCCGAAACCGATGGGCAAACGGAATGAGTGAACCAAACACTGGAGCAGTACCTCAGATGTTTTACTAATTTCCAACAAGACGATTGGGAATCGTTGTTGCCGTTGGCGGAGTTTTGCTACAATAACACGTGTCATTCCTCCACGGGAATGTCCCCGTTTATGGCAGTCCATGGTTATGAGGCCCCGCCTCTACCTTTTTTAGGTTCTCCCGGCCTCCTGCCGGGAGAGGCGGAAGATTGGTGCAAACGCCTTCAGGACGCATGGCCACTGTTGGCAAAGACGCTCGAGGATGCTAAAGCTGCCTACAAGGAGCAAGCTGACAAGAAGCGGGATCACACATGGACTCCCAAATGTGGAGACTTTGTTTACCTCTCCACACAAAACTTGAAGGGCTTGCAGCCGAGTAGAAAACTGGGGTGGAAGTACGTGGGGCCTTTTCAAGTCAAACGTGTGTTGAACAATGTAACTGTTGAACTTTTGTTGCCTAAGTCACTGAACTCTATCCATCCTGCGTTTCATATAAGGCTTTTGCGACGTTCGCCTGCCGAGAATGTGTGGAGACCGCATCGCCCCGCCCCGCCTCCGCTAATGGTGTGGGGGGGAACCGCACTATGAAGTCGCTCAGATTCTGGACTCCAAGATTTCACGCAACTGGCTGTATTATTTCATCGAATGGGTGGACTTTGGGCCTGAACAGAGGGAGTGGGTGAGGGCGGAACATGTTCATGCCCCGAAATTGGTCCGCCGGTTCCATAAATTGTACCCCTTGAAGCCTGGAGGGTAAGATGTATTATCAGGGGGGCAGGATGTCAGGTACCCCTGTCATAGGGGTGAAGGGAGGGGAGGAGGTGTCAATGGATGTATCTGTGTTTTCTCTGGTATGTGGGGAGGTGACGGGGTTGCCTGGGAGACGGTGCAGTTTCCATCTCGGGCTATCTCCAGCTGGCCAAATGGCCTTGAGAGCCAGGCTGTTTGTCTCCTTTCCTTTTCCTAAGACAACAGCTAGGCATGGGAATTTATTGCTTTATGGTAATGTAGTAATGTAGCACCTTTTGCTTCCTTTCCCGCGCGCGGGCTCTATCGGCATTGGTAGAAGGTAGGGTGGGTTCCACCTCTGTAGAGTATAACCAGAGATGCTTCTTTTGTATGGGTCATTCCTGACAATGCCAATGTTCTAGTGCTTTTAGATTTGCAGTATAATAAACGCTATCCTTTTCCATGAGGCCTGGTGTTGACTGACGGTTCTGAAGTGCCTGACAACATGACAGCCCTTCAAATATTTGAAGACTGCAATCATGTCCCCTCTAAGTCTTCTCTTTCCCAGGCTAAACATACCGAACTCTTTCAGCCTTTCCTCATAAGACTTGGATTCAAACCCTCTCACCATCCTGGTTGCCCTCTTCTGGACATGCTCAAGCTTGTCAACATCCTTCCTAAAGTGTGGTGCCTAAAACTGGACACAGTATTCCAGGTGAGGCCTGACCATAGCAGAAAAGAGCGGAACTACCACCTCCCGTGACTTGTCTACCTGCACATTGAGGGGAACAAAGGAGACCAAGCTGTAATCTTCAACCACTTCCACAAGCTTTTGGTTCAGCCGACGGTAGTTCTTGAAGAAGGGATCTGAAGCCAGGTGTTCCAACAGATAGGAAAGATCCAGAACCTCTGTGTAGTAATCTAGGTTGAACGCTGCAAGGCAGGTGAACAGGGAAAAAGAAATCTTTAGGGTTTATTTGCTAAAGCTGCATTTTCCCAAGACATGCAAGGGCAAAAAGTGCAGATTTTATCTTTATTTGACTGTCATATTTCTGCCTCCTCAAGGCAACCTGGGCTCACAGCAATCCATAAGTGGTTGTCTCGCATTTTTAACAAGCACTCATAGATAGAAAATCTACAGCTCAACTGGTTCCATGATTTTTGCCTTGTACATAGACATTAAAGGCTGGGGGGGGGGGGAGTTGCCAATTCTATAAGAGGAAGCTTGTGGCATCTTAATGACTAACATGTTTTTCTTCCTGCATAAGCTTTCACAGACTAGAACTCACTTCTATAGATGCATGAACGTAGATCCTTAATTGACAAAAACACATGGTGCAAAGAAAAGAAAGAGCTGTAAACAATATGGTCAGAAAAAGACACCAAATGCAAGAAATCCAGTTCCAGACATGATTCTGTAAAATTTCAAATGCAATTAAGATGAGTACAAAGACCATTCACAACTGCAGTAGCTGGGGTTAATGCAGGCTTACTAGTTTTGCTGGGCTAAGATCATCCATTCTTGTAATGGAATGGCTCAGGAATCCACAGCTTTTGCTCAATTTTGCCACCTTTAAAGGTTCTGAAGGGACAGGAGGGGGCATGGTATAGCCCGATCTCGTCAGATTTGGGAAGCTAAGCAGGGTCAGTACTTGGATGGGAGACCACCAAGGAAGACTCTGCAGAGGAAGGCAATGGTCAACCACCTCTACTTCTCGCTTCTCTTGAAAGGTCCTTGCTGAGGTCGCCATCAGTTTCTTGCAACTTGACAGCACTTTATACACACACAGGTTCTGAAATCATTTCCCAAACATGGCCAATGGTCCATCTATCCCAAGGCTGTCTTCTGTTATCAGTAGCCATTCTGTCCATCCCAGGCAGAGGTCTGGCCAAGCACCTGCTATGGCAAGATCCTTTAAACTGGGGTGTCAAGGACAAAACTTGTGGAACTTTATGAATACAAAAGGTATGGCTCACCCTTGTGCTATAACCCTTTGCAGGCCACATTTTGAACCCCTTCTGCCCTCTCAAGGCCATTTTAGTTAAGAAGATACCTCCACCTGTTCCAGGGCATTCAAACCACCTCCCACCAGTTCTCACCTAGTTTCCCGTACTGTTCAATCAGGTCCATTTTGGAGAGGACATTAATGTGGGGCAGTGCCACATGCAGCATGGTGGAGAGGGAAGTGCAGAGAATGGAGATGAACTTGCTGGGGTCTGTGCAGTAATGAGAATCCACTAAGTGAACAGCAGCCAGCTAAAATGAATTAAAAAGAAAAGAAATGAAGTGGCGGGGGGAGAAGGGAGAGAGAGAATTACATCCTTCCAGTTTGCTGTTCTCTTGTGGTAACCAGCTAGACAGCTCCAAAGGATGCACACACAGAGATAACCCACAATTTTATACAACTTATTTTACTTAAACTCTAGCAAGGATACTATCAAGCAAACCATGATTTCTCAGGAATGCGTAGCTACAAATTACTTTGCTGGTGCAATTTTGTGTCCCCTGTTTTTCACTGTTCTTCTTCAGAGCAAGTAAACAAAGCATTTGGTACCCTTGGCCTCACTGACAGTGGCTGGCCAAGGCATCCAGTCCACATAGTTCTTTCCTGATTGATTCCAGCTAGATGATTTGTGTATCTTCAGCCAACAACAGGTGTGTCTTTCAAAGTGGGGAAATGGCAGTAATTTGTACAAGCTTTTTGGGTTGCTGTGTCTTGCTTTTCAGACACAGAAACTACTGGGAGTCTACCATAGCTTTGAAAGCAGGTGATGTCATCATCTCCTGATTCTGACTGTTTATTGTACAAGCTAAGCCAAGTTCCTCCAGAATGCCTGAGGACTTGGCAAACAGGGATCTGTTCCAAGTAACTGGTCCATTACAGATCAGAAAACTTCCTTTGGATTTCTTTGCACCTGTCTAGGAAATGGTTATATATTTATTTCAATTATACTGCCCTTTTCTCCCCAATGGGGACCCAAAGTTGCTTATAACATTCTCCATATTACCTTGCGAGGCAGATTAGGCTAAGACAGGTCTAGGGTCACTCAGCAAGCTCCCATGGCAGAGCAAGGATTTGAATCTGGGTCTCTCAGATCCTACGACAATACTCCAGCCACTACACTACATTGGCTTATACGGTTAATGGAGTTCTTACAATTAGGTCACTGCACTCAAGCTCTCAAGAGTCATTCTGCATCCCCTCATTAAGACAGCAGATCAGTTAAAACAGGTCCATCCATGAAGCCTGAATTTATCCTCTCTGAGTTGGGGGACTGCCAGTTCAGGCCTGGCCTGTCAAAGGCCCTTTTCTTTGGATCAGATTTGTTTATTTGTTACCCATTGGAGCAAAAGCATACTCATGCTTCATGGTAGGCAACTCCTCCCTCTGCCCCTGTGTGTGCACTGCCAATCCTAGCCAAAGAAAGCCAGCTGGGAGAAGCTAGGTTTGTTAATGTCTGAGGCAATTGTTGCATATTTAAGGGCATGCAGGGTGCTAGCCACTCTCAAGACCACAGATTTAAAAAATTCAAATCAAACCTGGATGCCAGCTCCCACATCTTTTTTCCTACTTTTCCACCTGTATTTAAGCTGTTGATTATATAACTGCTATGCAGACACAGCAGGACAACATTATAAGCACATAAGCAGAGCCCTGCTGGATCAGACCATCTAGTCCAGCATTCTCTCTCACACAGTGGCCAACCAGTTGCCCCAGAGGCTCAAGAAACAGAGCACAGAGGCTGAGGCCCTCCCTCCTACCCATAGTGCTTGGAGGTTTAGTGTAGATTCCCTTTACTCATTGTGGCTAGTAGTTTCCTGAACCCCCCTATCTGCCTTGATGTTTGCTCTGAAGGCAATACTGAACTACAGAGGTACCCTGGTGAATGTATAAGCTCATTCTTTGAAACTACTCTCCAGGTGTTGATGACCAGTTTGCAGGGCCTGGCCCTGCCCGAGTGGTATTGACTCATTCTTCGCAGAAATGCTCCATGTTGTCCTTCAGCACCTCTGAGGGGGGGGGAGGGGCAGGCTTTGGGTTTACATGGTTCTCCCCGCTCTCATTTACCTGTTCAAAATCCTGTGGAGAGAGCAATCAGCCCAATGTCTCCCAGTGTGCTCTGTGTAAGTGGAGATTTGAACACTAGTCTGACATTCTAACCATTAAACCACACTGGATCTGGTCCTATGTCAAATACTCATCCAGCACTTAAGCTATCAGAGGACAGTGGATACAGTCAAGCCAGCTAAAGCTGAATCTGAGCAAGACCAACAGCAGGGCAGGTTTGGAAGATTTACAAAGGAAGCTCATCCTTGGACATGAAAGATGGAAGACAGAAAACCTAAGGAGCTCCAGTTCACCCATGAATCTCTATGGCAAGGTACTACTGGGAAAATGTTATGGTGTGGAAGCATCTCACCATTGCAGTTGGTGGCAATTTTCACTAGCCTACAGAATCCTCAAAAACAGAGGATCAGTAATGGTATAATTCATATATCCTGAACCACTTTATCCACACGACTTGCAGTTTCAAATGATATGGCACCACAAATGGTAAGGTGTACTGGGATCAATTCCACCTTACAGCTAGGCCACCAGAAATTTTAGCTTCCTGCTCCCTCCACCCTGAAAAGCTTTAACAGATTAATTTATTTTATTCTTCATTCCTTACATACCCTGAAGTTCCACTTGGCAAGCTGGGCAAAGATGTTTCTCAGTGAACTATGGTGAGTGCAAAGTTCCACCTGTCCTGGGCAGTCAAACAAGAAGTAATGGCCCCTAAACTGAGACAGTTTTTCTTGCAGCCAGTCAAAATTAGCCTCTAGATACTCCATGCAATAGATTAAGCCACCATTGGGTCCCAGTTTCAAGTTCTCCATTACATCAGTCAAGGTAATCAGCTCAGATATATCCACAGCACACTGGTAGGGAATTCCTTCGTTGGCTGGATCCAGATTCACCACCGCTACCTTGCGCCCAATTGCAGAAAGGAATTCCTGCATGCCAAGACAGTATGTTGTTTTCCCTGAGCCAGGAGGTCCAATTACTGCCTGCCCAAAGGCCAGTGAAGACTGCTTGTGGCTTTTTGACATGACCAGTGCTTCTTTCTCCTCCTATAAAAGGGCAACACAAAGAGCAACTCTTGTTCATGTGGATCATTTCACACACTGCTCAGAGAAAAAAACACAGCTAGCTTAAAGACACAAAGTGGAAAATTTTCCATTTCTAAAGATTTAGCATTTCATAAAATTAACAACAATGAATGGATGTGATTGCCAATACAGTATTAGGCAATCTTGGCAGTTTCCAAGCTGAAATGAATTTTTCCCCAGGTGATTATACCTAGAAATTGTGTGAGCAAGCACATGGATGTTTTATTGAACTACAAAATAGGGATGGGGGTAGGATAAAACCATGAATTCATACCATAATCCTAATTTTAACAAATCAAATTATGATTTTACTGGATTGGCTATGCAGGTGAAATTAAAGTCAAAGCTAAAATTCTTATGCATACATTTCCCTTCAAATGATGGAAACCTCCAATCTGATACGGAACAAGTAACACACATGAACAGATATCCTAGAGACATCCATGAACAAGAGTGTTCAAACGGGTGAGTAGACAACCATGTTTGCAGCATATCATGGGTGTGCTAAAATTAGTGTGTCAACAGGTTTCAGGGTCTTTGGTATTTTTTTTCTTGAATTTAAACAATATAAGAGAAGTACATGCTATGTTGTCTTTAATTTTTACAGGTATGATTCCTATTAAAAATTGCCACATCAATCTTTCAGTTCATTTAAGCAGAAACATTTAAAACACACCTATTTTTTGCCTACTTCAGTTCAAGTATTTGTTGCTATTCGGATATAAAATGGACATTGGTGTTTTTAAAACGTTGTTTATTAAATATAAATCCAAATAAATATGCTATATCAAATCACTCTCTATTTAGGGAATCGGAAGATTTTCCAGAAAATTCTGATTCATGTTTTTGCATTGCTTCAGATAATACAGCCAGTTCTGGCTGCCTAGATAGTGGAGCTACATTTACTCTATATATTAAGAAGCACATTCAAAACATCTTAAGAGGCATACATACACACAATGCTCAATGGGTGAAGTTGCCCACATTGATAAACAAGATAAATCAAAACAGCTCATACATACAAGATGCTAGGAGTTTACAATATAGCTAAACAATCCAGTCCCTCCCTGCTTAGCAACTGCAGTCCTAAACTGACTACAAAGGACTTATTAGGGCATGATTCTGCTAAGCACTGCACAGGGACTGAAAGGAAAGGGCTGTATAACGCACCATTCTTAATTCACACCAACACAGAACTCCATTTGAAGCAGTGCAGCAATGTTCACCAATTTTTTATTAATAGGATCTGCTTTACAAAACCACTTGTAAAATTTCTCCATGCTACTTCCCACCTCTCCTCTCCAACATAAAACACCAGAATTTCTCATCTAGCAATGCGGAACACATTCATAAATTCTATAAAGTATAAACTTTCAATTGTTCAAATTTATCAATACATTTCATCATTGAAAACAGGCTGCAATACCATGGTCGTTTCTCACATTTTACAGCAGTCAAAGCCCATATTTTTCACAGTTCATCTATTTCCACCTCCTCCTTCTTGGCTTTCTGACCCACCCGTTAAAACATTTGGGTGTTGTCAGAGCAGCAGAATATATATTAAATAAACAATAACCTAAGTATAATCTCTATTGTTGTGATGGTTGATTCCGGCTGGGAGACTTCCGATTTCTTTGGAATTTTCTCCAGCAGTTTCTGAGATTGCTTAAGCATTCTCTGAAGGGGAGACGGAAATGACATAAACTGAAAAGACTGCTTGTGGGGGCTCAACGGGGCTTACAGCTGTGTGTGGGAACCCTATGGAAGAGCTGAAATAAACGTATTCCACACAGAGCAACCTTGCGAACACATAAGGAAGCTCAAGGGAAAGGCGTTATGTTGCCATTAAATGAACGGGGAAACAAATTAAAAAAAAACATGCAAGGTCGGGGAGGCGGCAAGAAGCAGGAGTAAACACAACTCACCTCCCAAGTAGCTGCAACATAGACTTGTTTTACTAACACACATCAACAACGACGACAAAAATGCTATATAGGGCGCGCTTCGGGTAAAAATTGGCCAGGAGTCTCCATAGGCGCAGAGCGGTTGCGCTCTAGCCTTCAGTATCTCTGTGGGGAGATGCCTAACATATCCCAGTCCGTGCAGTCATTATCCCAGTCCGTGCAGAAACAGCAGACCGAAGCTACAAAGATCCCGGGCGCACTTGGGGACACTGAAAGGCCTCATTACAAGATAGGCAGGGAGCGCCCTCTCCGGGAAGACGTGGCAAAGATGGAACTTATTCCGGTTTTGCTCGCCCCCAGGAGGGCACAGAAGGAAACTACAACTATTTCTGAATCCTATTTGGCCAATTAGCATGGAAATTGTCCTGCATTTGATTAGTGGAAGAAACTCTGTCGCTTAGTTGTCAACGTGAGCCAGCTCCTAGGTTCGCCAGCTCCAGGTAGGGAAATTCCTGGAGTTTGGGGGGGAGGGACGTCAGCAGGGTATAATGCTGAGTTCATCCTCAAAAACAGCAATTTTCTCCAGTGGAACTGATGTCTGTAGTCTGGAGATCAGTTGCAATTCCAGGAGAACTCCAGGGTCCACCAGGAGTAGGGTTGCCATCCCAATGGGCCCCTCCATCTGGCCTGACCAGCTGGCCAGTGGGTGGAGCCCCATCCCTGAAGAGCCATATATGCAGCTCCAATGTGCCCAGCTCAATGATGGCACTTGGTGGTAACATGATTACACTGGGCAGGTCGCAGGGGGAACTCTCTAGCATTCAGCCAAAACCTCTGTGACCATAGAGTTTTTGGCCGAACACTAGAACATCTGCCTGTGGTGTGCCTAGCGTGATGATGTCACTTCTGGGTGATGTCATCATGGCACTTGCAAGAACATCCAGGAGAGGAGCCAGGAGCCCCCTGCTGGGAAGAGGTAGGGAACTGGGAACCCTAACTGAGAGCATTATGTTCTTTTAAGTGTCCACATCCAAGATGTTTTAAGAGCGCATCTGAAATGTTCAGTCTGTGTTAGTACTATGTGTGTGTTAAGTGTCTTCAAGGGCTCAGAGGTTAAGATGCTGAACTGCAGACCGAAGGTCTGTAGTTCGGCAGTTCGAGACCCTAGTACTGCGTGACCTAATGAGCTCCAGTCTCTGGCCCCAGCTCCTGCCAACCTAGCAGTTTGAAAGCAAGAAACTGCAAGTAGATAAATAGGTACCACTTCGGTGGGAAGGTAACAGCATTCCATGTGTCTCGGCGTTTAGTCATGCCGGCCACATGACCACAGAGAAGCCTTCAGACAGCGCTGGGTCTTCGACTTGGAAATGGAGATGAACACCGCCCCCCTAGAGTCAGATTCGACTAACTTTCGAGCAAGGGAAACCTTTACTTTTTACGAATTAATGTCCTCCAAAACGTCCTATTGTTAACAGCCTTGCTCAGGTCTTGCAAACTAAGGACCATGACTTCCTTAAGCATCTTGTGTTGGGTCTTCCTCTTTTCTTGCTGCCCTCAAATTTCTTAGCCTTATTTCTTTTCCAGCGACTTGTCTTCTGATAATGGGATCGAAGTATGATAGCCTCAGTTTACTCATTTTAGCATCTAGGGAGAGGTCAGGCTTGATTTGATCTAGAACCCACTTACTTGTCTTTTTGTCGGTCCATGGTATCTGTAAAACCCTCCTCCAACACACAAATCAAATGAATTAACTTTCTTCCTGTCTTCACACCCATACATGTTCTTTTGTAAAGGAACTTTGAACAAAAATCTGGGTACTACAAATACTTTAAATGAATTATTTTTAAAAAAATTCTAAAAACTATTTAATCAAAGTGGAAACACAGCTGAGGGGCAAAGAACTGTGGGAATAATAATGTAAACAAGCTTTTGAAAGTATTAAGAGATACTGGTCACATTAGACAGTACAGCACACCAAGCCAACATTAAGCATGAAACTGAAATTTCCACTAGCATTTAAATATTTAGTAAGTATTAGACCTAGAATCTGACAAATGATTAAGGTAATATCCAGGTTTTAAAAATGGTTTCAACTTAATGAATACATTTGTTTAATTATTAAAGATGTAACCTTTTTATTTTTATTAGATTATCACTAATATTAGGAAACTTTTTGTTTATGCTTTAAAGAGAACTCATTCCAGAACACTGAAATATTGTTTTAATACCTGCTTCTATATTTTCAAAATATGTATTCATAATATTTGATAATTTTTGATGAATCCATATATTCCCTTACCCTCCTCCCTTTCCCTTCTGTATCCCACTTTTTCCTGAGAAAATTAATAAAAACCTTTAATCGTGAACCATGAAACTGAAATGAATAAAACTCTCATGGTTATCTCACCATGTTGAAGGAATCTTAGTTTAAAACCAAATCTGGTTACATACAAATGCAGGCACATGGCTTACCCAGCACTGGTTTTCTCTCTCCCACGCACACACTCAGCTTCCAAACATGGATTAAACCTGGTTTAGAAATCATGGAGAACCTTGCTTAAGCCTGCATTCATACATCATGGGGTACTCATACGCCAGAATTCCTTTACAATCCTCTCCACAAGAAGGAGCAACAAGCCTAGAAGTAAGCTGGATTCAGGCATTTAATGATTGCTAAAATTGGTGTCTGATGGCAGCCTCTGTACTCAAAGGGAAGGAGGTGCAGACTTGGGGCATCTGAAATCAGAAATGACCTTTCCAGAGGTTTCTAGAATTGTTGCTCCAAGCTGCTCATAACACAGCTAGGCAGGTCTGGGTCTCTCTAGTGACTGGATGGGGAGATAAAACCAACCATTTTTAGGGCATCACAAGCACTGTTCAGGCCATAGTAGATAGCCCAGAATATGATTAGTAAAATGTAAATCTACTATTCCAAACAAGCTTCATTACAGATATAAAGAAAACTAAACCGTCGTTTTTAGAGTGCTGTGCTACTGGATATAACAGCTCTTTAAAATCCATGTTTCAAGTCCTCAGTGTTTCATAGAAGAGCTTTTAAAATGTCCTGAAGCTGTGAAAACAACAACCTCTTTAGACGGGCAGCTGGAAGACTGCAGATGGTGGCTTCAAGATCCTGGTTAATTCCTTCAGTCAGTTTCAGGAAAGGAGAGAGTACATGATACCAAAGAATTTAGGCTGATGGCACAACTCTTTTAAGTAGAGTATTCTACCAGCAGCTCAAGGAGCCAGTATTACTGGATAGCACAGGATCTTCACCAGGTAGACTTGTTCTCAGATTCACAATCAACTACAAATCTCACATGCTGATTCTGGGCAGTCACTCATACACACTAATTTATTCCACACAACTCTGGGAAATAAGATGAAAACAATCATGCAAGCAACCCTGAGCTCACTGGAGGATGGGGTGAGAGTGTAATAAATATTGTAAACCTCTTCTCTTGTACATACTCCCAAAGCAGCAAGATTATAACTACAGAGCAGATAACTTGGGATATTTGTTAATCCAAGATTTTCTTTTCCTACCATAGGTTTTACAAACCCTCTATGACAGAAACCCTAAAGCCTTACGAGGACTCAAGAGTGCCAACTAGAGCACCTGGGATCTTACATCAGAACAACCAATTCATTTCCATACCATCTTGCCAGAGTTAAGCCCATTTGGACAAAGAACAATCTGGTTTAGGTCAGACCACCTATTTGTCATGAACATTCAGAACCATTACCAGATGCTTGATGGAGGTGGGACTATATTTTATAAGTCTCTGATTCAGGGCTCTTTTTGTAGCAGGAACTCCTTTGCATATTAGACAACACACCCCTAATGTAGCCAATCCTCCGAGAGCTTACAGAGCTTTTCTTACAGGGGCTACTGTAAGCTCTTAGAGGATTGGCTACATTAGGGGTGTGTCACCTAATATGCAAAGGAGTTCCTGCTACAAAAAGAGCCCTGCTCTGATTGGTAGCTGTAGCCTCTGACATCAGAGATGGGGTTTTGCATGAGATTTAGTAAATCAGCTCATCATTCTTAGAAGCCAGCTTAGATCCCATTGCATTGATCATAAATATCTGGACCTTTGGGCCTTTTCCTTGTCTTCAGTGGAAACTGAGCTCCACAGGAGAGTGGGCAGGGGCTGAGGACTCCTCCAGCATCTTGTTACTGCAAGGGACTCTGCACATGCTTTGACAAACCCTCTGTAGCCTAGGTAATATGTACTTAGCTGAGTTTGTCCAACTTAATTGCCTTTTATTTGAAAATCTCTGTGCTATGTGCCTTCCCTGTATTTTTGTTCTGCCCTTTCCCCACCATTCTTGTGAACCCAATTGCCCTTTTTCTTTTTCTCTCTTTTATAATAGACATTTTTATAAAGAAATTTTTTGGTTTTGCTTAGTGCAATTTACTTCTCAGGGATATTTCTCTTAATCTCTTCCCACATGGCTAGATTGCACGGATGCTACATAGTTGGTTATAAGGTATTTTCTAGGGTTTCTACCCTGTCACGTTGTTATTACTCTAGGACAGCACTAGGAGAATACCTTCTCAGCAGGTCAGTTTAGATGTCATGAGGTCCATGACTGGTGGTGGCTGGTTACCAGCATGCTTTCTAGGGAACCCTTGGTCTAAAGGAAAGACACTATGGCCCCTCTTCCTTCTGTAACACCCACCATGTTCACATATTATCCCATCTATTTCATGCTGAAAACAAGAGGGCCTTTGCAAATAGCAAGGATTACAGAGGATGTTCCTTTGCTAAAGATAAGTTTAGATTTAATGCTGAACTGCTACAGGGCAGAATCTGTAAAACCTACAGAGGCGGTGGCGATCCCATAAATACACATCTGTATGCCTAGCCTTCAAAAACAACAACAACAACAACAACAACTCAACATGGTAACATTTTGCTCAGATTTGGGGACCATAAACCATAATCAAAAGGGCCTTGTGTATGAAACCATCTTGGAACTCAAGGGGCTCCTATCAGAATTCTTTAAGAATGATGTCGTAACTGAAGATATGAACAGTTTACATCTTCAGTGATTGCAGCACAAATATGTCTAACAAGGCTTTGGAAATCAAAGAATCCAGCCTTAGTGCCAAGAATTTGGAACCAGCTATTCTTATTAAAAAGAAAAAGACACAAAGTTCCCAAAACACCAGTCCTTGCTGACAGGCCACTGTGCATCTCATGAGGAACTGAAGCTGTGATGCACACTGTGAGCAGCATGGACAAATGGCACGTCTTGTCGATACTTCATACTGATTGTCAGTGGGCACCGGAGCAGCTGCTCCCCTGAATCCACAGGATGGGAGTCATCATAAATGGTGGAGATAAGAGTGTGGTTGTCCCTGCAAGGTCTCTTGGGCTTGATGTAAGTCTGGAGCTTCTCACCGTGGTACCTAAAGAAAATTGAATGAAGGAGAACAAAGTCTTCAAACACAGAGTGGCATCACTTCAAGGCTGTTTGTCTCAATGACATTTCACTTGCTAATCAAATTTCATAGGGAAAGGAACAATTCTACACTCCTGACTTAGAAACTAGTTTTGAATATTCAGTCCCTGGGGCTCCAGACAGAAATCTAACAGCACAGAAGCACTGTCTACCAATGGCCTGAGTGGGGGTTCTTTGGGGTGTAGCAGAAGAGAGGAGGCTTTGGGCCCCAGGTGGCTCCCAGGCTCCCTGGGTGTTTGATCTGGCTCCTGTAGTTATCCATATGCCCAGCACCTTGCCCTTGATCTCCTTGCCCACTCATCACATCAAACTTTGTCAGGAGGATTCCAAATCCTGCAAAGACTCAGCTGACAGATGCAATTGAAAACAGTCCAATGAATCTATCTGCACACTAATTCACCCAGTTTATGCTGAATGTCAAGTTGAGGGCTTCAGGGCAGCTAGGGTAAAGTTCTCAGTAACTCAATATGGGTCACATATGTTTAGCCAACTGGCAGCCCTTAACATGAACAACATGCGGCTTATGCCAGTGCTGATATTTGGAACCATAAGTCCATTCAATACACATTATTGGGAGCCCTACTTGTGAAAATCACAACTACATTTTACAAGACTCTCTCCACATTTTCTTTAACTAGGGAAATTTAAACATTTTTGTTTCAGGACAGCCACGTTGGTCTGCAGTAGAAGAGCTAGAACTGAGTCCAGTAGCACCTTAGAGACCAACAAGATTTTGTTACGTGATGAAGGGAGTTTTGATGCTCAAAAACTTACATCTCCCAAATGCTGGTTTCTAAGGTGCTACTGGACTTGAATCTAGCTGTGAAACATTTGAAATACTTATACCTCACTTTTCTCTCCAATGGAGAGCCCAAAGCATCTAACATCAGTGTTCTCCTCAATTTTATCATCACAACTACCCCCCTGTGAGGTAGCACAGGCTGAGAGTGAGTCACACAGTAAGCTTCCTTGGCAGACCAGGGATATGAACCCAGGTTTCCCAGACACTCTAGCCACTACAGCATGCTCGCTTGCCCTTTATTCTCATGTTGTACCTCAGAGAAAGACAGGATCCAGCTGTACTTACCCCAAGCCTCTCTTGCATTTGGGATTCTGGCCCTCATTGTCAAGTGCTTTGGTCATCCCCGAATTGCTGCTACCCAAGCCGAGACCCTCAGTCCAGCCCTGGCTCTCCAGCACTTTTCTGCCAATACCCTGATGGTGGTGGGGAAACATCTCTAAGTAAGCCAATTATTGATTGAACATGAAACAAGTTCTTCACCAAAGAGGCTTAAAAGGGTGGCAACCAAATGAAGACTGGTTGCAATGTTAATTATTCTGGGATAGAACAGGATGCTGACCTCCCCTTTATATAAAAAACATGTATTCAAACCAGAACAACATGTCCTTTTAACTGTGCCCTTTTAACATTTTAATTTTTAAAAGGTTCTTCAAAATCTGCTAGGTTTTCTTCTGCTAGTGAAATCAAAACACACCCCAATCTCTGTTCTTACCTTGGTATATTTTTCAAAGGTTCCAATTTGCTGTCCCAAAACAGACCCATCTTCCAAACCATCCCGGAGCCTCTGTTCAAACCGTATCTGGACCAAATCCTGAGCATCCTTGTCACCCCCATCTGGAAGGAAGGGAAATTCTATATCATTTTGTACCACAACCCACAAATGCCATGAAGATAGAAAGGGGAGAGCCCATAGCTAGGAGAAGAGCACATGTGCTGAAAGTCCTGGATTCAATCCTTAACATCTGTCCATAAAAGATCTCCAACAGTGTTAGCTGAGACTGAGTTTAGGACAAGCTAGAAAGAGGGAAGCTTACAGAGAATTTTTCTGCCCTTAGCTTTTTCAAGTGTGAGAAGCCAGTACAGATTCAGAGTTTGAGAGTTCCAGTGGAAGAACTTAGCAGAGGAATTTAAGAAAGCCCCCTCACTTGTCTCCATCAACAAAATATATAAGGACAGAACTCTTAAGAGGTCCTTTTTGTCAGTTGGCTATTTTTAATCTCATTTCACAGATGTTTATTGTTCTTTATTAGTTTCCATATTATTATATACTGGTTTTATTCTTATTTCATATCTTTTTAATCCACCTCATTACTGTTTGGAGAAAAGTGGACTACAAAAGTTGTAAATAAATGCATACCAAATACCAGAGTTTGGTAAACTAGCCATAATAAAAAGCAGGGTGATTAAAAATCCCATACTAATAAATATGACTCCTGAAAGGCCACTGGAAGCCAGTGAAGACGCTGCAGCAACAGCACACGACGTTCAGAGCTGTAACCATGCCAGGAGGGCAAGCCAAGCTGTGGCATCCTCTTATTGGGAAGGACTGTTTTTCACTTTAAATTTTACTCTGTGTATTTATAAACTGGGCAGTTTCTGCTGCCACCAGGAATTTAAGGAATTCCAAAACTTCTATCTGTTTCTGCTGCTGGTAATGTGACCCAGGGTTAGGCTTTTCAGAGGTCTATGTGGCCCTGAGGAAGGATTGAACTGAATTCTGGGTTATACCTAAACAAAATAGCATTTATTGAAATAAGAACAAAATAAGATGCTGGTTATTTGTAACTGCTTTGGGAATAGGGAACTTGAAAATATAACTGGCAAGGTATCACACACAGTCCTTTTTGACACTCAGATCCAACACTGACAGGAATCACTCTTTCCTATAGGCACCCACACTGGCTAAGCTCTTGGTATTATTGACATTCTTTCAGATCTTTAGAGTCTCACAGACCCTTCTCATAACTCTTTCACATTTAAAGTTTTGAAGACATATATACTGCACAGTTTCCACACAGAACTATCATATCACTCACTGACTGAACTCACTAACTGAATAACTCCAACTGATTTTTCTAACTCACTTTTTACACCCACACAGAACAACTCCTTCCACACTCTGTCATCCTCCAATCACACCACACTTGTCTCCCTCAATCACTCTACTCTGCTATCACTGCTCTGCAACCAAACATTTAAAGACACACACACTAAAACAAGGAATCATTACACAAGCTCTCAGCTGAAGGTTGTCAATCAGATGACCACTGGTCTAATATCTCTTCTCACTCCTGCTGTAATAAAATAAATAATTTTAAACCATTGTTCAAATACCTTTGTCACAGTAGATGCTCATGTCCACATCCCAATCGTCTGCCGTCTGCTCATCAAAATCTGCCCAAAGAGAGGCCCAAATAGGTACATTGTGGTTCACCAGACTTGGTTTTACATCAAGGTTGAGTCAAGCCCTCGCACACCCATAGCTGTGTGAATTCTGAACAAGTGCTGACTACAGAATTCACCACCCCCACCCCAAAATCTCAGCTTCATAAAAAACATTAATCTTTATGGATGGGAATATAGCCTTAGTCAGTTGAGGCTGATGCTAGGTGGTGTAACCCTAAGTCAGTGTGGTGTAGTTGTTTTGAGTATCGGGCTAGAATCTTGGGAGACCCAGGTTCAAATCCCCATTGTTTGCAGCCAATCAGATGCCACAGGATAGCCCAAAAGAAGGGACCACTGGCAACAGCCCTCCTTTATTGTTCCACCGCAGCACCTGACAAGGGGAAACACTCTGCTTCTGAACCCTTGGATATGGTGCCTAACAGCCAATGACAGACCTGGACTCCACATATTTGCACAGCCAACTTTTAAATAATCTAAACCAGTGGTCCTCACTACGTCTTGCAGCAGTGAGTTCCACAAGCCAACCACTTGTTGTTTGAAGCAGTACTTCCTTGAATCTACTGCCAATTGGTCTTACAGGGTTACACCCTCCTCCAAGTTCTAGTATTATGGGAAAGGGGGGAAAAAATCATTTAATCCACTTTCACTGCACCACACATAATCCCGTAGATCTCTTATGGCTCCTTATTTCTACCCCATTTGGTGACAATCTTCAAAAGTGTCCTTGTGTAAATTCATATTCCCTCAACTATGCTGGGTACAAGAGGAAAGTCCGCCTATACAGAGACAAGCAGGGACAAGACCTTGCTTTACTGCTCTGAAACTGCAAGCGCCTGTAAGCGGCTGCCTTTGGTAACTCCTTGAAGGTTTTGCTGCAGCAGTAGACAGAAAGAGCCAGTGTAATGGTTAGTATGCTGAACTATGACCAGGAAGCCTTGGGTTCAAATCCTCCCCCTCTGCTATGATGGTCACTGAGACACTTAACTCACTTAGCCTAACCTCACAGGGCTGTTGCCAGGAAAAAACTGGGGGTGGGGTTATGCATGTTGCCCTGAGCTTCTTGGAAAATTGGGAGAAAATTCTAATACATAAAGTAAACAAGGCAAAGAGCTTCCCCTTGTCAATGCCATCTTGAAAACCTTAATGGCACCAGGGGCAAAAGAATGACAGCAGGCTGGATGCTGCAGAAAATGCACAGAAAGTGACCTATGGAAGGAAGCAGGGGAGGAGTGCATTGAAAAGTAGCCAAGCTCTAAAAAAGATGGCAGAAAGGGAGCAGGCAGGAGACAGGCTCTAACAGTATTTTGGTATTTTTGCAAATGTCATTTATGAGGCTCCCCTTCAAGTTGGGTGAGGCTCCACAGAGACAGGGCAAAAGTAAAACAGGATCCCTGTGGCAGAAGCCAAGCCAGAATGTCTCAGTCAGTGTCACACCTCCTTCCTCTTCTTCTTGCCAATACTGTGCATCTGTGTAGAAGACCAGCCCAGAGCCTCCCTTCTCCCACTTCAGTTCGATCTCCTCCTCATACAGACATTCCTTTGTGTGTTCCTGGCTGGTCATGTCTTCATGCAAAGCCTCATGCCGCTCCCACTCTTCACATCTATCATTGTCCTGCAGGATTGGGGGGAAGGGAGAGAAAAGAGATGAATGACAGAAAGGTTTGTCCCAATCTCCCTCATTCCCTAATTCCATTCTGATTGTTCTGAGCTCTGGAAAAACCACTGGAACCAGCTCGCTGCAAATTGTCCACCTCCTCACACCACCAAATTTCTGCACATGGGAAGCTCTGGTGCAGGTCTTAATTTTGTGAACTACTTATCCCAACCCTCACCCTTTCACAGCATACAGAGTACTGCCAACTGGATTTCCTTTTATCATGAGACCCAAACATTGATTTCAAACAGGGTGAGGAAGATCCTGTGCTCAAAAGAAAAAACAACAACCCTTTAAGTATTCTC
Source organism: Gekko gecko (assembly GCA_029375565.1). Taxonomy (NCBI): domain Eukaryota; kingdom Metazoa; phylum Chordata; class Lepidosauria; order Squamata; family Gekkonidae; genus Gekko; species Gekko gecko. The sequence continues at coordinate 205,455,827 of JAPDNY010000005.1, read as the reverse complement.
CTGGTTCAAGCATTACATTCTAAGACCTATTCCGGATGTCAAAGCCACACTATTTCATCCTAACCTTCCTCACAGGGTTGTTGGAAATGAAGGGGAACCACCATGTATGCTCCTTGGATGCAGGGCTGGCTCACCCATAGAAAAATTTAGGCATTTGTCTAGGGGCACGGCGCCCTGACCTGCCACCCTGCCCCTGCCAAAAGCAAGTGGCCTTTGACTGAGATCTCCCCCTCCAGCCAAGTCCAGTTTTGGTGCTGTGGCACCCTACCCAATGTGGGGCGTCTGGACTGGAGGTACACCCAGAGGTCCAGTGAGGACTGAGCCCTGGAGCAGCTGGGTTGGGAAACAGTGCTCCCGCCAATGCTCCCTCTAAGCTGTGGAGTCTTGTGAGCAATAATTCTACTTTGTGAGCTGCTGGCATAAAAGTTGTGAGCGAGTCATTTGGCTACAGCATACATTAGTTTGCTCTGGAGCCCTCCTTTTTGAGCTGAGACAAAAATGTGTGAGCCAGAGGCTAAAAAACTGTGAGCTAGCTCACACCAACTCAGCTTAGAGGGAACACTGGCTCCCACCCCATTTCATCTCCGCGAGAGCTCGACAAGAGCCCGTGTCTCCTTCCTGCAGAGGGTCCCGCTCACCCAGCTGGGGTCTTTCGCAGGATCCGAACAACCTTTTAAGGAGGAGGATTTTCACCCTGGATCTGCTCCTGCGGGGCTTGCATTGGTGGGTGAGCCTGGAGGTGGGAGGGGGGCTGCTGTGTGGTTTGGGCAATCACAGATCTCAGATGAGTAATCCTAAAACTAAAAAAAGGAGCCACAGACCAGGTGTCTCTGAAGCCTCAAGGAAGAACCACGGTGCCCTGATCCAAGGACCCCCCTCTTAAGGTTGCAGGAGCCTCTCATGAACGTTTAACAACAAGGGTGATTCCAACTAAATGGGGGGGGGGCCACCAGAAGGTATTCTTGCCTAGTAGGGAAAAAACCTGGGGCTGGCCCTGCTTGGATGAAGTGGAGGATGGGGGTTAGGAAGTTGCCCTGATAGACTGACAGGTGTCCTCTAGTCGGTCATCTGAAAGGCAGTGTGAAAAGCTGGTGGTGGATTTCAGAAGCCATTTAGCCAACAGGGATGGGAGAAGGAAGCTGGGGGATTAAAGCAGATTTCAGAATTGTGTGAAAGTGGGACCACTGCTCAGTGAATAACTATCTGCTTTGCATGCCGAAAGTCCCAGGTTCAAGTCCTAGCATTGCTAGTTAAAAGGATCAGGTGACAGGAAAGACCTCTACCTGAGCTGCTGTCAGCCATAATAGAAAATACTGATGTTAAACAACCAATGGTCCAACTTGTTATAAGGCAGCTTCACATACATACATGTGCATATTTATATGGTACTGGTGGGGAGGTGGCTAAGTATTACAAGATCTGTGTTACAAGATCTGTTTTGCATGCAGAAGGTCCCAGGTTCAATCCCCAAAAAGCTAAAAAGGACCACATGATGTGAAAGACCTCTGCATGAGGTCATAGAATCATAGAATGCTAGAGTTGGAAGGGACCTTGCAGGTCATCTAGTTCAACCCCCTGCACTCTGCAGGAGCATAGCCAAAAGATAGCCCTACAACATACCCAAAAGATGGTCGTTCAGCCTCCGCTTGTAAACGTCTAGTGGATTAACTTCCGGTGGAATGGCACAACGCTGTGGTCATCACCGACCTTCCCTGTCGTCACCAACCTTCCACCAATCGCCACCGACCTTCCCTGTCTCTTTTTGGGGTTCTAGGGTCCTTGAGACTCCTTCAGACTCCACCCAACTTCTTGGAGGGAGGTTGGGAGTAGAAGACTTGCTCGGCTGCCCCACAAGCGGCAGCAGTGGGGTATTCCTGAGAGCGTCTTGAAGCAAGAACGGGGAATGGAGACAATCATGGCTACCATGTTTGTCCTAGCCATGACTTCTGTCTTTTAAAAAGACTAAAGGATTTAAAACATAACATAACTGAAAACAAGAAACGGATTAAAGCACAAAACGATGAAAATTTTCTTTTAAATACCTCCGTGGAATATCTCCAATTTTTTTAGAAGAAAAGCAGCAGTGAAGAGAATGGGAGTGAAATCTGTTTGAAGGAAAAGAAGGGGGTAAGAAAATAACTTTACTTGCTGGAGTTACTAAACATTGGGAGTGATGTTTTGGAGAACATTTGTGATAGACTAATTTATTAGCCTATACAGACATTCGATGGTTATGGACTACGGTGATGGAATAAAAATATGCAGTTGAGTTTGAAAATGGCGTTGAAGGAGGATCCAGATTGCACTGAAATTGGAAATCTCACTTGAGAACAATTCCAAAATCTCTTAACAGAAGAGATTCAACAAGCAGTTAAAGTAGCTTGCAAAAACCTCCTAGAAAAACCTCAATTTCCAATTTTGTCTTGCCAGAGGCACTGCCTTTTACTCTTGAGTAGCCCCAAAGCAGGGGTGCCCTACTTTCTAACCTGAACCAAAGTCCCCAAAAGCCAAGCACTCTCAGTTTGAACCACAGAGTCAGGCTGCAAGCGCTCTGCGAAAGGGATTTCATATTCAGGTGACAGACAACCTCAGAACAAGTCTCCAGTCTTCCCCCTCCACCCAGCAGAGATTATGTTTATGGAATGACAATGGGTTCTACCAGGTAAAGTATCTACATTTCTAAATGTCTGTTTAGAGGCCATCTGGCAGTTAACTCTGTCTCCAGTAATTCTTTGTCTGAATTCTTTGTCTTTCCTGCTCTGTTCCTCAAGAATACTGGGATAAACCAATCAATCATTCAAATGTTCAGCAGTCCTTCCTGACGCTAATCAGGGATGTTTCCCACCTTTTGTCTACCCTGGCCAGGACCATTAGGAAGTCAGATAATCCATTTAACTAGCTACCCAACACCTGGCTTCTATTGTTAAATCCAGGCCCTGCCTCTCTAGAAGCTCATTGGTCATACCTAAGGTCTGCCCCTGCTGGCATCACACACCCCTGGGACTCATCATTGGTCCAGGTAATCTATTGTTCTCACCTGAGACCAGCCCCCAGCCCATTGGTCTGCATTCTTTGCCAATGCCTATAATCCCAGCACACGCATGGCCTTAGACCATGTGTTTTCTGCCATGATCCAAGACTCTCTGAGTTTGGGCCACTATCCTTTATTCATGGACCTCTGCACATCTGAACAGGTTGTATCACCTCTCTCTAAGCCATCAATCACCTCCTTAGTTCTATATTGCATGAATACTGTTTGTAAACTTGAGAATATTTAGTAAAGAAATCATTATTTTAGCCACCCAGTTTCTGTGTCTGTTCCTGGGTTCTTGGGAATTCTAGCTCTGGTATACACAGGTCAGAGCCTATAGATAAGCCTATTAATAATTATAATTCCCCATCTTTATTAAATAATAGAGCAATTTGGCTAACATTTGGACTCGGAAAATATACCAGAATCGATACAGTCTCAGCAGGATTTTGACAAAAAACAAGAATATTATCAAGACGAAGTACTATTTGTAACACTGCCTGTACCAACGGAAAATGGGGAAAATGATAATAACCAAGTGTGCAGCCTAGAAGAACTTACAAATAATTTCTCAGAGCTGGAAATGACAAAAAGGTTTTCAAAAGCTCATACCTAAAAAAAACAACCAATCGGGCTAAAAAGAAAATAAGGAGTCAGGTAAAGAAAATCAGCAAGGAAAAGAAAATCTGGAAGACTGACACATTGAAATTCAGATGGGAAATGCCGGAAATAAAACTTTATGTATATAAAGACATGAGGCATTTAGAAAAGATCTCAGAAAAAAGATGTTATAGAAAAACTGGAGGAAAAAAATTTATAAAAATTTTAATTTGTGATTGTAATCGTTATAAAGGGATGATGGGATGCTACATCTTAGGTGTAATTTGGTAATTTGCCCTGTTCGTTGACAAGGAAATGAGATTTAATATATTGTATCTCCCAAAAAAGGATGATGGAATTCCATATACTGTCCGTAATTTAGAAATATTTTTCTTTCTTGCTGCCCTAAATGAGCATTATTAAATATGGTGAAACTTGCTTTCTGTTAGGTGGTAACAACAAATATATAACATAGAAATTCAGAGGCTTGTAAGTAAGATATTGTGAAGCAGGAAAAATAATGCCTTGTGAGTAATGACTTATAATTGCTAAAGGAAAATATTCAGGGAACAACTATTACTTTTTATTTTTGTAAAGAATATTTTACTGCCCATAAGATGATGGGAAAATATATATTATTTTGTAACTTGATAATCCTTTCCTTGAGTAAATTTAAATATTTTTTCTTTCTTTCTATAGTTGTAATGGAGGAAATGATTTGATACATTACAATCTTATAATGTAGAGGCTACTGAAATAAATATTAAAGTAGCTAGCTACTGAGAATATGCAAAATAATGAATATGTAGGGGCTGACAATATAAAAAAAATAGGTTAGTAAATAAGGTGTGTGGTAATTGAAAAGTAAAGGGGTAAAATGACTTTAATGGGACTGATTGAGTAACTGTTCAAAGAGAATAGGTAGAAAAGCAATTGTCACCTTAGCTTTAAGCTGTTTAGTAGTGTGAAACTGTAATGATTTCTTAAATAATTAGATCAATAGGGAATAATAGAAAGTGAATATTAAGTTAAATTTATTATCACAGTAGTAACTTTGATGAAGTATATACCTTGTGGTTAAAACACTTTAATAGACTTAACATGTGTACCAAATGATACTCATGGAGGAAATCCATAACACATTGGTTATGTTAGTGTACTACTATGTGAAAATTTTTGTTGTCTTTCTTCTTCTTTCTTTCTTTATGCTTAAAAACCAATAAAAATACTTGGGGAAAAAAAGAAAGATAAAGAAAATGTCCAGCGAAGGAGCATCCACCACCTCCCGAGGCAGACTGTTCCACTGCTCAACCACTCTTACAGTTAGGAAGTTTCTCCTGAAATTTAGCCGGTAACTACTCCCATGTAATTTCCACCCATTAGATCTAGTCTTGCAATCCGGAGCAAGAGAGAATAGACCTGCTCCATCTTCTACATGACAGCCCTTTGAATACTTGAAGACTGCAATCATGTCCCCTCTAAGCCTTCTCTTTCCCAGGCTAAACATACCCAACTCTTTCAGCCTTTCCTTGTAAGATCTCTGGAAAGCTGTCTGTAGTCAAAGTAAACAATACTGATAGACCACGGGTCTGACTGAGGAGAAGGCAGCTTAATGTGCTCATGTATCGGCAGCATGCCAGAGGACAAACAGGGAATTCCAAACACTTCCCCACTCCTTAAATGCAATAAAATACCGTTTCTAAAATAGCTATATTGACTTCACCTCCGGAAGAAAAAACTACTTACTTCATCCCAATGGCAGCTGTCTTCTGCTGCTGCTTCCTTCTCCAGATCTTCCCAATCTCTGTCTTCCTTGTCATCTTTTACAGTGGCACTTGCTACTCGTAGCAGGGGCTCCCCTTCTGTTACCTCTTCTCCAGTAGCTGTGTAAACCTGCTCCTCCTCGACAACAGTTCCGGTTTCTTCATAAGTAAATGGTACATTTCCATATCTGCGAGAAGAGGCAGTTTTGGGGAACTGCAACTGCAGTTTCCTGATGGCACGGGCAGGCATGCGACAGGCATTGATAAGTTCCAAGAAGACTCTCAAAGGGGTACCCACATTCCCATTTGGCATAAACACAGGAGGGTTCAACTCAGGCAGCAGTTGTAACTCATCCTCAGTAACAATTTCACTTGAGGCTTTCTTGTGGAGCTCCTTTTGGGTCTTATATGGAAATGAGCTGACATCTATGAGAATGAGAAAATATACAACTTGATGACAAAGAAAACAGGGTGAGAAAATAAAGACATCACTTTCCAAAAAAACTTCTAAGCCATAGTTTAGTAATTTAACACATCAGAGAAGTGCTTCCACACATCTCCAGTTCAAACACCCCTAGACAGCTTTCGTAGTATGACTAAGCAGAGTTTTATGTTTTACAAGGCAGATAAAAGGAGCTGGAAAGACTATGTATACCTCAGAGTTCTTCTATGGGGACAACGTACAGTTTGCCTCTCTTCCATTTTACCCTCCTAGCCCTGTGAGGAAAGTTAATCTGACTGGAACACAGTCCACCTTTTATTATGGCCAACATGACAATACATAGCATGTATGCAACTTTCAAATTCCCCATAGCTTTTCATTTTGGTCAGAGGTTACAAACTAGGGGGGGGGGGGCGCATCAGGTTTCTCAAGTCACTGTGATCTTAAGACCAGGATATAGACCAAGCAAATATTACACATTGTTTTGTGTCATTAGATTAGTCCTAATAAAAGATGTTACATGGATTGTGTTCATTGTTTTTTGGATTTTTCTTTTGGACCAACAAGGCTGTAAACAGCTTCTGTATGACTGGCCCAAATCCGCCCAATAGGCTGCATAGTTGAGTGAAGAACTGAAACCAGGTCTATTGAAAGTCACTGAGAGGGTCCAGAAAGAATAACAGGAACACTCCTCCATTCTCAAAGCTTCAATATAAATTTTCAGGTCTGTGACAGATAACCTTTGTTCCAGTGGCCCCTGGACAGAGAGTTCCCGGAGGCTCCTTTCCCTCCTCTGCTGCCATTGTGCCCCCGCCACTCACACCTCCCCATATACCTGCCTGCATTCTCCTCCCCCACTACCTAACTAGCTATCCTTTCCCCACCCTTTTGCTCATTTTCTAGTCCTCCAAATGCTTACTTACCGTTTCCTGACCACCTAGACTACAGGTAGAGGGAGGGCTCACAACAAATACATGGGCAGCAGAGAAGTTGAACAGGTAGAGGGTAGTGGCAGCAGGCATCAACAGAAGATCTGGGCCTTGGCAGCCCCTGCCTCAGGATATGCTGATGCCAGCCTTGATACATGCACTTCAAACTTGAGTCAGCTTACTCACATACAGAAGAAGCATGCCAGTCATCATCTGCCCACACAGGGCATTCTATGAAGGAGACAAATTATGCACTTGGCACACAGCCTGTCATTATACTACAGTAATCATTACCACCTGGATGCTGACAAAAAATTCTGTAGTATCAAAGAGCAAGCTCAGTACAGTGAACAGAGTGCCACATCAAGATCTGGGAGACAGAGGTTCAGATTCCCTCTCTGTCACAGAAGCATAAGAGAAGCCAATGTTGGATCAGGCCGACGACCCATCTAGTCCAACACTCTGTCATACAGTGGCAAAAATACCAGGCGCCATCAGGAGGTCCAGCAGTGGGGCCAGGAGACTGTTGCCCCCCCCAAGCACCAAGAATACAGCACATCACTTGCCCCAGCCTGAGAGTTCCTATCTAAACCTTGCAGCTAATAGCCACTGATAGACTTCTATTCCATATGCTTGTCTAATTCCTTCTTGAAACTGTCCATGCTTGTAGCCGCCACCACCTCCTGTGGCAGTGAATTCCATGTGTTAATCGCTCTTTGGGTGAAGTACTTCTTTTTATCTGTTCTAACCTGACTACTCAGCAATTTCACTGAGTGCCCATGAGTTCTTGTATTGTGAGAAAGGGAAAAAAGCGTGTGATGCTGATTGATCTTGGGGCAATATAAGACAAACCTATCTCAGAAGGTCATTATTATGAAAATAAAATGAATAGCTTTGTAAGCTCTTTTGACATTGGGAGAAAAGCAGGATATATATATATATGTGTGTGTGTGTCTGTGTGCAAATACATGATAATGTAATATACGGATACTGAATGATGGTTACATTACACAACTGTCTGGTCCACACAAGAAAATCAAAATGCGAATTCCACCCTGTGCATATGCACTTGCTCGCAGTTGGGCAGGTGTTTTTTTTACCCATAGCTACCCCATCGTCTGTTCTTCTAACCCTCCTTCAAAGGCCCAGTCTCGGAAAGAAAACCGAAACTCTTCTGGGGGCTCTCTTCTTCCTATCCGCCCAACCAATACCTTCGTCCAGGGAAACTCGAACTCTCCGAATGAGGCAGCGGCCGGGCACCGTTTCCCCCTGCGCGTCGATCCAGCACTTCCTCGAGTACATGCGGACAAAACGGCTGGCCCAACCGGGCTGCACTGCCACCAGGCAACAACAGGTTGGCCCTGGGCTTGGCCCTTCTCCGCGCTCGGGCCGGTGCCGGTAATGGAAGCGGGAAAAGGCGCCGGCCTCGACGGCCTGGCTGAAGTAGGCGCGGAGATCGGTGGAGCGAAGTTGGGCCGGAATGCGGCTCACCAGACAATATCGGCCTCTGGTCTGAAGAGAAAGAGAACAAGAGCTAGGCGCTGCCATCTTGTAGCTGCTAGAAGTGTGGTCATGTGAGACGCCGGACGACGGCGCGCACTTGCGTCAAAGGGAAGAGAGTAAATTCTCACGCACCGTCGGTTCGCGCGTCACGTGCGTTCTGACTATAGAGATGAAAGAAGCAGAGAGCGGCACAGGGCAAAGGTGTACGCCTGTCATGTTGGTGGAAGGACAACAGGACTAGGAGAGACGACGGGCTAGAACGGCACCTCTTAGTCATAGAAAAAAAGCTATAAATAGCCATATTAGTCCTCTGTGTAAAATTGCCACTCTCCAGATTGAGCCTGGACTTTCTCGGGAGTTACAACTGATCTCCAGACAATGACGATCGAGAACCGACAATTCCGCTGCAGGAAATGACACCTTTGGAGGGCGGAATCTATGGCATCAAATCCCCACTGAGTTCCCTTCTCTCGCCAGGTGCCCGGCAGCCAACCCCAAATCACCAGGAATTTTCTTACCTGGAGCAGGCAACTCAAGGCCCGCAGAAAATCCATAAAAGAAACAAAATCACATTATAGCTTGTGATGGCAACTGCAGCGTGAGATTATTATTAATTTATTGTTTTCCAGAGTGAGATTTCCTGGGGATCTGAGGGTAATGCCTGCCTAATTTGAGTGGACTCGGAGTTTGGGGAGGGCAGAGAGCTCAGTGGGGATGTGAGTCCATCCTCCAAAAGTCCATTTTCCCCAGGGGAACTGTAGTCCAAAGAACACTTGCAATGCAAGGAGAATTCTGGCACCCACCTGGAGGTTGGCAGGCAGTCCTATGTAATACAACGTAATATTTGCCTCAGTAAAAGGTATTACACGATTTAGTTCCTATACATAGAGACAGACAAAAGTTAGACCAGATTTCCTCCCTTTTATCTTTTTAAATCTTGTAACGTTCATGCCAGATGATGAGTCCTGATAGGTGCAAAAGTGCCCACAGTGCTTTGTGGTAATTTGGTTGGCCCAATAAAAGGTATTATTGCATGGATTTTATGCTTGTTTTTTTTAAACTAAGACTGTAATCCTTGTTAACACTTCCAGTCTACAAGAGGCATGTCTATGTTATGTCTAACTTTGCAGGGATTTTTAAAAAACCATAGAGATTCCAGAGATAAGAAGTTTGTGTTGTGGGGCTCCTTTAGTGCTTTTCAAGCTGTATGTTCTATTGTCAATTAGGAGTTGGAAAGGCTGCAGTATATGTTTGTGCATATGGTTGTGTTCCTTTTGAGGCTGAATTTGAGCACATGCTAGAGATTGGCTAGGACTGGCAGTCAATCCCTTTGATGCTTTAGAATTGCTATTTTTATTATTTTTAAGGCTGTTCTGTTTAGCAGCTGCAAGGCAGGCTGAAATTCAACAGGTGCAGCTTCCCCTCATGCTGGAGAAATGCCAAACCTGTTTAATTTCTGCATATAATTCAACACAGGAGTACAAAGCACCCCATTATATCCTGGAGCATATGAAATAAAAATGGCCTTCAAGCATGTGCAGAGAGTCCTTGGTTTAATTGTTGAGTGACCTGCTCGAGCCAACCTGAAATTTAAGATTTGGGGGCAAAGTTTCTATGAGGACCTACCATCTAGGGTTACTAACTGTCCTGGCAGAAAAAAATTATCATGAGCCATTTTCCAAACTGCAAAATATTTTATTTGTTTTGTTAAAAAATAATAACTTAAAGCACATTTTATTCCTAAATATAAATCACAGAAAAGTACTCACACAAAATATTGACATTGGAAGTCAGTGTAAAGAAAGGATTGTACACTGGGCAACACACTTGTTTACACTGGAGCTGGAGAAAACAAAGGCCTAAGATAGAGAATGCTTTCTATGATGAACATAAGATAAAAGGAACCAAAGTTTCCTTTCCTAGCAGTTTATTTCAAGCAATTGTTGAATATTTATTTCAGACTTAGCACACAGAAACTCCAAATTTCCTTCTTGGGACATCTGCATGTAGCCTTGGAACTCAGTCTGAGTAAGAGAAATGCATTGACTAGACCTTGCATTCTTGAAACCTGGATTATTTCCCTAATATTCCTGGAAAGATGGATGTGTGGGGACTCAGCTGGGTGGGAAGGGTGTTCTTAAGAGGCTTATGGGCACTTTTTGTTCCATTAAGCCCAACAAAATAGTTCCAAGAGTACTTGCTTCACGTTGGATTTGCCTTCTTAGACACAATACAATCACTTTCAGCAATTGTTTTCACTGACTTTGGCAGGGACTGAGTATTTGAAGGTCATAGGAAGTTTCTTTAGGAAATCCTTAGTTAATCTGCTTCCAGTGTCTTATATTTTTCAAAAAGTTTTTTTTGCCTGAAACTTCCTGAGGTGTGAGAGAGTCGAAGACATCTAAATCACAGAGTCAAGCTGGTAAAATGGGAGTCACTTTCACTAGAGAATTCTGGCGACTAGTTCTGTAAAGAGAGACAAAGGGTCTCTAACAGAATGTGCAACAGCTTCACCAAAACTACAATTCCCAGGGTTCTCTTTGGAGGGGGAGGAGGGAGCTACCATAGTTAAACTGATATATGAAGGGACAGACATTTGCAGTGCAGACTTGCCTTAACAGCTTGTCCTGCCAGCCTTGATCAGGGAATGGGATAGCTTTGTATGGTGCCCATACTCCACATCTGAGGATGGTGACTTGCTGGCAGGCATTGGCACAGGATTCTAAGTCAGCTTGCAATGCTACACAGCAGTTATTACCTGTCCTAACTATTTCAGTATAGCAACATAGCAGGAGCACAGGACTGGGTTAATAAATGCCTTGTGGAAGACAGCTGTGATTAAGATCTACTGTTCCATTCCATGCCCCAAACTGTGCAGCTTCTGGGTGTAAAGCACAAGGCCCAGTGTGTTGTGGGAAGCCCCAAAGCTGATCTCACTCAAGGTGTCATGGCCTACAGACCTATTTCATCACCAGCATTTCTGTAAGCAGCTGCAGAATGTCTGTGTTGCCAATCACTGGCTGGAAAAAAAGGTCAGTAATGAGTGAAGGAGGGATGGATTTCAGGGTAGATGCTATCAGCAGGACACGAGCAAAGCAGTCTTTGTCCTCCAGATGGGAAAGCGCCAGGACTTCTTGGAGTGCTCTGTGGGCTTCACGCTGGAGGCTCTCAATGTAAGCAGAGGCCTTGAGACCAGGCACATCTGGGAGAAGAGAGAGAAGAAAAAGTCCAGCTGAACTGGGGACTCGACTAACATTTCAAATAATTCAAACCCTTGAATATTGGAAACAGATAAGGCCCAAAATGTATTCAAGTGTACTCAGTTTTTCCTAATGTAACACCTCTGGCAATAAGCACCATTGCATAGACTTGAGTAGGATCCTGAGTAGATCTGCTCCCAGGATGTGGTGGACATGGGCCATTCAACAAACAAGAGTTTGATCCTAGTCAGACATCCTGATCACTACAGCATGATGGCATTCTGAGAAAGTTGTCTTCTTTGTACCTTATAGCCTCACCCTATAGCCTTGTGTGGCTCTGATTTAGATCAGGATTGTGTGGGGAGCAGATTAATTCTTCCACCTCTGCATGGCTTTATTAATTAAAACCAGCCCCCCCTTGATATTAATCCTTAAAAAAAACCAAACATGGGTACCTGTCTTTTTTCTTTCTATAAAGAGCTATAATTGTGTAGTGAGCCCAGTTTCAATGGGGACTCAAAGGGGCTTAAAATAGGGCTCCCCATCTTCAGAACAAAAACTCCATGAGGTAGGCTAGGCTGAGAGTTACTGGCCCAAGGTCACCCCATGAGCTTTCATGGAATAGCAGGGATTCAAACTTCGGCATCCCAGATCTGAGTCAGACAATCTAACCACTGCACCATGTTGACATAGCTAATGGGTCAGTTGCCAAATGCAGACATCACATTTATTAAGTATATAATGGTGTGTTTTAAATGTATAAATAAAAGGGTAATGAATGAATGAGATGAACACATAGTAGTTAGAGTGCTGGACTATGACTTGGGAGTACTGGATTTAAATCCCTGCTCTACTGTGAAAGCTTGCTGGGTGACCTTATGCTTGCTGGATGACTCACATGCTTTCAGGCTAACCTACCTCACAGTGGTTCTTGTGAGAATAAAGTAGAGGAGGGCAGAATGATGTGGTAAATGACCTTGCATTCACCCAGTTGGATAAAAACAGGTTGCTTACCTGTAACTGATGATCTTCGAGTGGTCATCTGTGCATTCACACCTATGGGATCCAGTGTGCCTGCGCTGACCTTGTTGGTGTTGTACAAAGCTCACAATGGGATTCTCGCGCCTCCGCCCCAGGCCTGCACGGGAACCGCACCGTGCATGCCCAAAGGGGCAGGGCACGGACATCCCGCAAGTTCCTTCTGACCGCTATCAACCAGAGCCATGTATGAGAATAACTGAGGATGACAGCATTGGGAAGGACGGGCGGGCGGTGTGAATGCACAGATGACCACTTGAAGATCATCAGTTACAGGTAAGCAACCTGTTTATCTTCTTTGTGGTCTCTGTGCATCACACCTATGGGAGATTAAAAAGCAGTGGCTCACCTGGAGGTGGGTGCTGGCAGACTCAGCGAGCTGCCACGGACAGGACCAGACAACCCAAGTCACCCTTCTGTTGCGCACGGACGTCCAGAGCGTAGTGTTTGATGAACGTGGTTGGCGTGGACCATGTAGCTGCTCTGCAGATGGACGAGAGTGATGCACCCTTCAGAAAGGCCGTGGAGGTCTCCATGGACCTGGTAGAGTGTGCCCTCAGATGAGGGGGGAGCGACTGCTTTGACAAGGAGTGTGAAAGTCTGATCGTTCCAATGATCCATTTGGACAGTCGTTGGGGGGAGATGCGCAACCCCAAGGAAGCCGAACTATAGGAGAGGAACAGTGAATTGTCACGTCTGGTAGGTAGAGTCCGATTCAGGTAAAAGAGAAGCGCTCTCTTGACATCGAGAGTGTGGAGTAGGCGCTGCTCTTCTCCTTCAGGACGTGGGAAAAAGTCCGGTAAAAATATTTCAGTATTGAGATGGAACTCTGAAACGACCTTCGGAACAAAGGAGAGGTCTGGCACCAGACGTACTCCATTTGGAAGGAAGACCAGGTATGGTGGGTCATGACGTAGTGCCATGAGTTCGCTGACCCTCCTGGCCGAGGTGATGGCCACCAGGAAAGCCGTCTTCCAGGCTGCGTACTGGAGATCACAGGTAGCCATCGGTTCAAACGGTCGTCTGGTGAGCTGACGGAGTACCAGCGGTAAGTCCCACAGTTCTGTAGGTACAGCCACAGGGGGATGCAACCTAATAAGGCCTTTCAGAAATTGTTTTGAGGTTGGATGGGAAAAGATTGTATAGCCATCCAGGCCTTGATGGTATGCGGAGATTGCTGCCAGGTAGACCCTGATGGATGAGTGGGAGAGACCCTGGTCTTTGAGGGAGACCAGGAAGTCTAAGATCCTGTCAAGGCCGACAGAAGTTGGTGACTCTGTAGAGGGGCGGAGGTATGAGAGGAATCTCTGCCATCTCCTCTGGTATGACAGACGCGTGGATTCTTTCCTCGCATTGCAGAGGACCTCAGAGACCCTGGCAGAGAATTTCAAGGCTGTATTCTCCATGCCGTCAGTTTTAAAGTGTTCACCTCTGGATGTAGGAGCGCTCCTTTTTCTGCTGAGAGAAGGTCTGGAACCCTGGGGAAGTGGTGGAACCTGCCCCTTGCTAGAAGAAGCAGGATGGGGAACCAGGGTTGCCTGGGCCACCATGGCGTCACCAGTATGCAATTTGGATGGAGTTTGGCCAGTTTGTGTACCACTCTCAGAAGCAGGGGCAGAAAGGGAAACATGTAGAGGAAACCTCGATCCCACGGAAACAGGAGGCCGTCTCCTAGGGAGAGTGGATCCTTTCCTCCCTGGGAAGGGCTATCGGAGTGGAGGCATCGATCTGGATGATGTCATAAACCTCATCGGAAGTAGAAGGTTGTGACTGGGTTATCAGCAGTCCCAAAGAGTGTGCCATATGCTTTATGAGGTCTCCGTAGGAGGTCATATCCTCTGACAGCGAGATAGGGCTATCCCCCGATACGTTCGGCTTGGGGGTAGATCCATGGGAGAAAGGCCGTCGTCAGAATTCTCCACATCCAACATTCCCCGTGATGACGCAGAGGGAGAGGCCGTCACCTGGATTGGCATCGGCGTCAACAAATGCTTGGGTCGAGATAGATGGGGGTGGGTTGACCGGGGAGGGGAGGGCGGTGGCTTGGAGTTCGATGCGGACGGAGGATGACGACAAGGAGAACGCGAGTGTTGATGACGGGGCTCGCAGGTCTCCTGTTCTCTTGGTGGCAACCAGGGAATGGAGGAAAAACTAATATGGCATGTCAGGACGATGCTCATAAGCGTACCCTGGTGGTACATATGGAAATCCTGACAGGGATTCACAAGGTGACCGAGAGGAACGATATCTATCCACTCGCGGGTCATAGTCATCCCAACAAATGCGATCGGCACGGTATGGAGAGCGAGACTGTTCCCTAGGTCGGTATCGAGCATGGGAGGACCGCTCACTGGCCCAGGAAGCCGTCGAGGGAGAACCAGGACCAACCTCTTGCGTCTCGGAAATCAGGTCGACCTTGAGATCAGAGGGTGTGACCGAGGGGGCCTTTTTGGTAGGTGTGGAGAGTCCACCACCGGAGGGTTCAGCTGCCTTGGCAGCGAGTCCAGAATCTCCACGGGTGGCTCGGCATGGACCTTAGGCAGCTCCGGTATAGCACACTGGGTTTGCAGGGATTGCTGCTGCTTGTTGACTTGCAGAGCAGAGCCCTTAGGAGGAATCTCGCTACCCACACCGTGGGACTTACACGCATCTCCTGTCTTATGGGCATTATTGCCCTTGGATTTATCTTTCTGCAACGTTTTAACAGGCGTCGACACTGAAGAAGTCGACTTAGAGGTGCCCTTTTTCTTTGAGGCGAGTGCCGTATCTGAGGCAGACTTGCCTGGTTTAGGTGGTCTCGGTGTCTTAGGCTCTTTTGACGTCGATGCCGATGCCATTGACGGTCTCGGGGCTGAGTGCTCCTCTCCCATTGCTGAGGAGGAAGGTGTGAGAGCAGACTTCCAAAGAGCGCAAAGGGAGCAAGCCTCTGGCCGATGAGTTTCACTGAGACACAAAATACAGAGAGAGTGCTCGTCTCTGGGTGCGAGTTTGCTACTGCAGGTGGAGCACCTCTTAAAACACCCCCAACGTTTATTTTCCATAGACCGATTCACTTGAGGCAGTCTGGGGGGGGGGAGGGAATGGGCCCGAAGACCGCAAAAAACTCGGTGGAAAAGCTCTCCAAGCGT
Organism: Gekko gecko; assembly: GCA_029375565.1. NCBI lineage: Eukaryota > Metazoa > Chordata > Lepidosauria > Squamata > Gekkonidae > Gekko > Gekko gecko. The sequence goes on along the minus strand of JAPDNY010000005.1, from coordinate 205,440,193 downwards.
CCCTTCACACAAAAGACAAGACAGAAGAAAAAAGGAAGCAAAAAACTGAAGAAAAAAGTGATCCAAAGATCCCTGCTGTGAGGCAGAAAAATTCTCTAAGCACCAACCGACAGAAGCTGCATACAGCGAGGTGGTCAGAAGAGAACTGGTGGGATGTCCATGCCCCGCCCCCTTGGGCATGCACAGTGGGGGTTCCCGTGCAGGCCTAGGGCGGAGGCGTGAAAATCCCGTTGTGAGCTTTGTACGACACCGACAAGGTCAGCGCAGGCGCACTGGATCCCATAGGTGTGATGCACAGAGACCATGAAGAAGATAAAGTGGGGTATCTTACATATAATTCTCCTAACGTGTTGGCCATTTACAGCTCTCCATTGGCTGTGCTGTGCGCTCCATCAGCCATTGGCCTATCAACCGCCACTCAAGAGTAATTGCATGCCATTGGCTGGGGGCTGGGTCCACTGCTCTTCCCCACCCACTGCTACTGTTCCCTGTCAGAATAACTGCCAAAACGGCTGTCTCTCCTGACAAAGACAATTCTCCTGCTTGGCTCCTGTGGGACTAACTTTTCCCTCAGTGGCTGTTGCTAGGCAACCAAGTTTGGTTCTGTCAGTAAAAAGACAAAGGAATGAAGCCCTTTCCAGGCCTTTGTGGGGAACTCATTGGGGCCAGTCCTGACAAGGATTGCCAGCTCCAGGTTGGGAAATTCCTGGATATTTTGTGCTGAAGTCTTCTGAAGCCAGAGTTTGGGCAGGGGAGAGGCCTCAGCTGAATCGAATGCCATAGAGTCCACCCTCCAAAGCAGCTATTTTCTCCAGGGGGAGAGAGAGATCTGTTGTCTGGAGTTCAGTTATGATACCAGGCGATACCACAGCCAGTGTGATGCAGCAGTTAGCACTTCAGAGCACGGTCTGCCAGACCCAGGTTCTTGCTGTAGAAGCTGAGTGGGTGATTTCAGACTAGTCACAGATTTTTAGCCTAACCTACCTCACAGGGTTGTTGTGCAGATCAAAAGGGGGAGAGGAGAATGATGTAAGCGGCTTTGGTCCCCACCGTAGAGAAAGACTGTACTTTTCCTTCTGGGGAACCATTGTTGCCAATCTCCAGGTGAGGACTGGTAATCACTCAGAATTACAGCTGCTCTCCCGATGGCAGAGATCAGTTCTCCTAGAAAAAATGGTGGACTCTGTGTCCTTATATCCTGCTGCGCTGGCCCCCCTATGACAGCCAGTGTGACATAGCAGAGCTTCAAAGCAGGGTAAAGGCTGCAGGTGTGGGGGGAGATGGAAAGCTGAAGGGGCAGATAAAGGTAGGTTGATGATTGGCTGGGAAGAAGATAAGGTTGCCAACTCCAGGTTGGGAAATTTCTGGAGATGTAAGGGGTGGAGCCTGGAGAGGGTGGGGTTTGAGGAGGGGTGGGACCTCAGACAGGTACAATGTCATAGACTCCACCCTCCAAACCAGCCATTTACTCCTGGGGAGCCATTGGTGCCAATCTTCAGGTGAGGGCTGGAGATCACTCAGAATTACAACTGCTCTTCAAATGGCAGAGATTCTGGAGAAAATTGTAAGCTCTATGTCATTATACCCTGTTGAGGTCACCACAGCAAATTGACATTGAGTGCCCAAGGCCAGGGCACCCGCCTAGAGCTTCTTTCTAGAGCCCGTTGTATTTATTTCCACAATGGGCCTTATTCCTAGTAAATTAATAAATAACAATTGTTTATTTTTTTAATAATTGGAAATGTATCATACAAGCACACTCAGAAGTTTGTGTCTGGGTGCAATTCCTGGTCAAGTTGGCCCCAAGCCCAGGCAGGCTCCAAGGGTCCTTGCTACAGATGTTTTCCTTCCCATCCTGCCACTACACCCTAAATAAATAGCATCAGATCTTGTAGTGCCTGTGCAATCTGGATACTCTGTTGGCTTGTCAAGCCACACGCACAATCTTAAGTCAGACAAGCTGACTACCCATGTGTCTTGACCTGTCATATCCATTCACAATACCATGTTTCTCTGTGAGCTTGCCTCAGACCTCACCAGGTGACCACAGCTGCACTTGCTACACATATATCACTCATGTGGCTCTGGAAGCCTGGATTTATTCACAGCATGAGTAGTTCTGGATGACTTCCTCACTTTGGGTGGCAGATACAGGGGTATTTAAAGGGAAGCATGTTTGAGGAAGTTGGCGTTTTCTTCTTATCCTCAAATTTGTCCCTGTAGTGTTGAAGTTCAGTGAGTCTAGCCCTATAAGTGGTTTGGATGGGAGACTCTGGAATCATACAGAAACTCTAAACAGTGGGGTCATTTAGGAGGTATCTTCACTCCCCTCCTGACACCAAAAGCATTCAAAAATGAAGTGTATACCCTCAGGGAAAGGGTATGGGTATCTGATTCATACATTCTACGCAGGTCGACTCATGAGTTGTGGGTACCTGATTTGGATTGGAACCATGCTGCACATGGAAAGAGGGGAACAGGGCATGCTGCTGTAAAATACTTGGAGGAAGGACAGATTAAAATGACACAGACAGATATTATATACTTCCCATTTCAGCAACTTTGAAATTTTAGGATACAAACACTGCTTGAAAGGAACTTGTATCCATTTGTAATTACAAAATATGGGGACATACTACAGGAAAAAAAGTTTTGTTTCATTTCAACATTTTGTGACCACTAACAATCCAACCATGCATGAACTTTTAAAATGGGACTCCCCCCCTCCCTCTTTTGACAGTTCACTGAACACACCCCCCCCATTTTGTTTCTGGGGGGAGAGAAGACCCTCAGGAACAGCACCAGGTGGAGGCAAAATGAGAGGGGGTAGCAGTAGAAATCACTGTCCTGACTTTTGAAGGCTTAAGCACTGTTAATTATTTATACCCTTTGAGGTAGGTCTGGCTGAGTGTGCATGACTGGTTGAAGATCACCCAGTGAGCTTCCATGGGAGAGTGTGGATTCATACGTGGGTCTCCTAGATCCTAGTCAGACATCCTGATCACTACAGCATGATGGTTCTTTAGTTTTCAGATCTGCACAACTGGATTCCTGCCACTGAATGCAAATTATGGGACAACTGAAATGGCAGATCATAACAGCCAGTTGGCCAGTCTAAATGCTGGGTGTGGATCAAATGCTTTTGGAAAAGGAACTATATGAATGTGCCTCAAAAAAGAACAGCTCAGTGTTTTTGGAGTCAGTGGGAGCTGAAGCAAAAAGGACACTGCAGTGCTGTAAAACTGGAACCGCCTGTTGTGTGCTTGCTTCTGCTCACTTGCTCTGCATCTGCTTATTTGAATACTGGCATATTCTCCCCTCAACAAGAAAAGGGGCTGTGGCTCAGTGGTAGAGCAACTGCTTGGCATATAGAAGGTCTAAGGTTCAGTTCCTGGCATCTTCAGTTTAAAAAGATCATGTAGTAGGAGTTATGAAAGCTCCATATCCAAGATTCTTGTGATCTGCTGCCAGTTAGTACTGCCTATGATAGATCAATGGCCTTCTTTTGATGTGGTATAAGGCAGCTTAATGAGTGCAGGAAACTAACTCTGGAGTTTTAAACTGGGATTTTACACCACCATCCAGGGAAGTCAAGAGGATAACATAACACTTTGAAGACCTTTGATGGGAGTTGCAACCAGGCAAGTCTTGCTTGCTAGAATGTTATGGATGAACCCTCTTAAAAACCTCATGCCTATTTTTCCCTTCCAAGGCTTTGCTGCCACCCCCACCCACCCCGCCAGTCCTATTCACAAAAAACTTGATGTTTTCTAGAAAAATGCAGGAAGGTCTGGTACTTACTGGGGTTGAAAAGCATAGCCCCTTTCAGATAGGCATACTCCTTTGGGCTGAGGTCAAGGCTCCAGAACTTGTTTAAGCTGCACTGGAGACGCTGGACACTGGCTAGGGTGGGCTGAGCCCTCTGCAGCTCCTGCCTCTTGCATTGGCCATCAAGAAGGATCCTCTTGAGCATGCTGGGAGCTGGGGTCTCTATGACTTCAAAGGTCACCATCTCTTGGACAAGGCCAAGGAGGAAAAGGGGAGCCCAACAGCTGTCCAGGAGCAGGAGCTGATCTTCCCATGGGAGCAGCTGGAAGGAAGGGAGATTCTTCACAAAGCTGACAGTCTTCACCAAGACATCTGAAGCTGCTTGGCAGGTGACTTGAGGTGTCTGGAGGCAGACAGTGCGGCGTTTCTGGCACAGACAGCGCTGTTGGGAAGGGCTGCAGCTTTTCCGCTGGTCTTGGCTCAGGAGAGTATAGAGGATGGCATTCTGGCTCTCAAGGCACTGGCATTTCTCATACTGCATTTCTGTGATGGCGCAGCTAGGCAGTCGCTCAGAGGCCAAATGCTTTGCTCACACCTGGGACTAGTTCAGGTTTTTTAGCACTGTTTGCTTCTCTGCCCCTTTTGGCTGAGCTCTGCCTTATAAGGCTCCTGTGGGTGAATGAGCCATTCCCACCTCCCGTCAGCAGCCTTGACCTCCCTGTGAATAGCAGCAGTTCATTGAAAAACAAGTCAGCCCTGAACCCATTGGCTGAGCCACCACGTGGCCCTCAGAAGAGTTTTCTCAATGAAGGTGCCAGCCAGGGCCAGGAGGCCTGAGGCCTTGGCTGACTGCCTTCTCTGGATTGCCCTCATCAGTATCAACAAAGTCATTACCCCAGGCTGTACCATGGCACCAAGGCTTCGGACGTGTAATTAACTTTCAGAAGACAGCTGGGGTCGCTGCCAAAAAGGTCATACACAAACACAGCAGTGGCAGCAATGCCAGCTCAGTGGCAAAACAGCTCATAAAACTCTAGCCTTGGAAAGAGCAAACTGGAAGTCAAGTTATCAGTAGATTGTTTGTCTAATGCAGATGGTTGCTATTTGCTGATAATGAAGGGGAGGGGAGAGGACAGTGAAATGGCATCCAGTCAGCAGTGTGGAGCAGTGGCTGGAGGAAACCTTGGGCTTAAACCCCTGCTTGGCCAGGCAGTGGGTCTCTCTGAGCCTAACTCACCTCACAGGGTTGTTGCAAGAACAAAAATGAGTGAACCATACATGCTGCCCAGAGCTCCTTGAAGAGAAGGTGGCCTGTAAGAGGCAGATGGATTTTACAGGACTGGGTGGAAGGAGAGCTATACCCTCTCCAGCAATTTGCTGACCAAAGAACACACAAAACCACCTTATATGGGGTAAGAATATTGGCTTATCATAGTATTGTCTACTCTGACTGGTGGTGTCTCTCCAGGGATGTAGGTGGAGGTCTTTCACATCACCTCTGACCTGATCCTTTTTCAAACTAGAGATGCCAGGGACTGGACCTGGGACTTTCAACCGTTGAAGCAGATGGTCTGCCATTGAGCCATGGCCCCTCCTTTGCAGAGCTATATGAAGACTAGGGCTTGTATTTCCTTTCCAGTTGTTTTCTGGATTACAACTCTTTCCTTCTGTTCTATAGAAGCAAGTGTCCCAAAGGGAGGGGAGTTTTACAGTTACTTGTGCAAGCACAGTGGAAACAGAGGCTGCAATCAGGTAGCTCCATAAATACAGGGCAAAGTTGATCCCTCTAGGGCAATGATACTCAGTGGCTCAGAAGCCCCCTGTGGCTCTTCTGAGCACTGCTCCCCTGGCACATACTCCATTTTCCAGGACAGTGGGCAGTGCTCTTCCTTGGTGGGGCTTATGGTTGGCAAGTGATTCTGATCTTAAAACTGACTCTGCCAGAAGAACAGGAAAGCTGTGAGCATCTCTGAGGTGCAGGCCTCATGTGTCAGGGATGGAAGTAAATGTAGCTCTTTCAGTTGATGGTAATTACTCCCCACAATACCACTGCACTGGGGTTTGCCAGAAACAAAGGCTTGGCCTGCTCCTCTCTCTTTCTTACAGTTTTGTTAGGCAGCAAAGAGGAAATGAAACTTTTCACACCACTGAATTCAACATTATCACCCATTACTTTAGTTGCACAAGATGCAGGGGACTCTAGTTCATCAAAGCTCATACTGGAATAAGATTTTATTAATCCTGAAGATGCAACATGATTCCTGTTCAGCTTTGCTAATTGCTGCAACTCAATGGCAGGGAAGGAACAGTTACTGGGACCTGTTCAACCTCACCTGACCCAAGAGCAGGCACAAACAGGGAATCAAGTTTTCTCTACTGGGTTTTCTGGGTGAGCTTAGAGCCCCTGGAATTTTGCCAGTCCAAATATGTTCCTGTGCTGCCAATTGGGATGGGCTGGCCCAGTTCCCAAGGCATCTTAGGAATGAGACATTTCAGGCCTTTTACCCTAAGACAGTGGGAGCCCTCAGCTCAAACCAGAACTTCAGCATCTGTCTCAAACAAGAGAGGGACTGGGCTGCTGCCCAGTGCCCACATTGTGCATTCCTTAAATCAGCACTTTTACTTAACTTCAGCCAGAGATCTCCAAGCTCAGTCATGGGGCAAAATGTAAGAGTGGAAGTGCCTCTGAGTAAAAACAGAGGGTCTTGTTATCCCACTCAGCTGAATTCTATGACGGGCACATTTTCAGTTTGTTCTCCCCAACTCAGGGAACAGAAACAAGGCATAAACAAAAAAAAAGGCTTTTGGTTGAGGACAGCAACGGTTTTCTATCGTGGCTGGCACCTTCTCCCTCTCCCCTTAATTCTGATCTTGTGTTTCCTCTCCCCCTGCCCAGAAAGTGGCCAGGCAGTCCAGAACTGGGATGAAATTTTTAAGGATGCCATCTGGGACTTCTTTTTAACTTTTTTTTTGTCATTCTATTTTTATTATATTTGAATTTTTAATGTTCTGTACATTCGTTTTATGGCTTTGTGCCTCTACTGTACATTGCCCAGAGCCTGGCACAAGCTGGGATGGAGCAATTCATAAATCAAATATTTATTTATTTGATTTCTACCCCACCCTCCCAGCAAGGCCAGCTCAGGGTGGCTTACACCACCAGTATAAAAAATAGCAATAATAACAATACATAATAAAGGAACTGAAGCAACACCCCATCCCTTTGACACCCTTCTGAGTGTTCCCACCCACATGCTTTTAAGGAATGTCCTTGCAGGTAGAACATTTAGATATTTACATAGAACAAGGATTTTCTGCATGTGGACAATATATACAATCTGCTCATAAGGTAGGCCAGAGTTATGATTTTCACATGTTGGGTGAAACAAAGACATAGTGCTACACACTGGGCAGTGAGTTAATGGCTGAAATTTGAACAAAAGGAAAGGATGTGGCTAAATTTAAAGAATTTTAGTAAAAAATGGCTGTGGGTAGAACTTGTGTGCAGCTGACTGATGGCAATCCCAGGACCATTACATTTTCAAGGCAAGAGATGAGCAGAGCTGGTTTGTCATTGCCTTTTGCTGCACAACAACCACACTCTTCCTTAGCGGTATCTCACTTTACCATCTGCTGCAAGTCAAGGAACAGCAGCCAGGACAACCAGATTTGCAAAGGCAGATGTTGCTCCAACTGCAAACAAGTGGACTGTAGGACACTGGAAGAGACTCTTTATGCTATTCTTCTGACTGCTGTTTTATCACAGGAGTAAAAAGAGCAGACAACACACTTTAAAAACAGAACAGTAAAGACAGAGTTTATTTCGTTAACCTAGAAGCCACCTCAGAAGTATTTGGCACATAGATAATCAGGACACAAATACACATTGATACCCCATGAAAACATGTCCTTTTATTGTACATGCAGAATACAAGCTGTCTTCTCAGCAACAATCCCCCAAAGGAGAGAATACACAAAGCCTCTTGTTTGGCCAATGAACAAAGGAAAATGTTTGTGGAACAGTTCTAGGAAAGTGAATGGCCGGTTCTCCAGCAAGCCAGAGATCTGCCTGCCATCTAGTACACTCCCACTGACATAGGGAGAAACCTGTCCCACTTTAAAGTGAGACATCAGCGCACTGAGCAGAGATCAAACATATCTTAATTCCCACAAGGATACAGACAGTGAGTCAACCTTTCCAAACTGATAATATTTAACAGACCTCATCCTAGTCATAAATTTGAGTTTTGTAATGCCACACCAATACCAGTATTGTAATGGAAGGTAAGAAAGTAATTTGAGCTCATACTACAGCCAAAATCTCTAGAGGAATCTGTAGCAGACATGCATCATTTGAACAGCAGAGGGCCTAGGCAGAACAGCTTAGAGGCTGAACTTGTGCAAGTGCCACTATACCAGATTCTGATGTGGCTTCCTCTCCGGCCAAAATAGTTTACTTATACTCTATCTTAAACTTGACACATTTGCAAGGAATTCTTTTTGCATCCAAAAATGTGCTTGCAACAAGAGGAGGGCTTTGGGATATGTGCAGATATGTGAATCCTCCTGCTTTTGCTGTAATGCCCGAATGGGAATTTGCACCGGGGGATGCAAGCACATCACTCCTGCCCAAGTTTTCCTTTAGATGTTATAGTGCACACATCTCAAGCAGAAGCAGGGGCAACTTACAGGTTCATTTATCAGTATGTCCACCAGAAACTGTTCTCAGTGATGCAGCACTAAGTTAGCATACTGGAAGGGCTGTTTGGTTCAGAACTGAAATACAGGAAGGACTGACAATGGGGTGTCCAAAGGAGGCCCTTCTATTTAGTTCAAGGGCAGGGTGATTAAGATGCTCCCTGAAGTATTTAAATGACTGCCTGAGAACTCTAGGAAACCTACAGAAGTGAGGCCTAAATTTCCATCACGAATCCTCTTTTTGCTAGAACCTCAAAGTGGTCTTCCTTCAGCAAAAATAAGTCATGTTTCAGATGGCCAACTGATCCTAATGCTGAAAAACCTGACATCTAGGCAATGTGTGATACTGATAAATCAGTACAGGTTTTTGTTTTGCACTGAAAGTTGACTTGGGAACTATGAGAGTGTTCACAGTGACTAAAATTGTACCTTCTGTCCTGCTCAGGCTATATGTATTTTTTGTTTTTTTCTTTAAAAAGGGGGGGAGTAAGGAGTGAAAGGGGACAATCATCTCAGTTGAATTTTGCTTTTGAGAAATCCATTTCTGGATGCTGTTCCATGAATCTGGAAGAACAAGAGAAACATACCTTTAGGTAAGAGCTAGAAATCAAGTCAACAAGGCAATGGTAGGCAGAAATCTTGTACAGCCCAAGTGCAGTTTTGTAGTAAGAATGTCCCACTATGACTGGGTTCGAATCCCCAGTCTGCCACCAACCTTGGGCTAGTAATTCTCTTTAACCTACCTCACAGGGTTGTGAGGTTAAAAAAGGGGTGGGAGAAGACAATGTGAAGTATCTTGAGCACCTTATTTATTTATTTATTTATTTATTTATACATTCCATTTCTACCCCGCCCTCCCTGCGAACGGGCTCAGGGCGGCTTACAAAAGGGCAACCAGTGCCAAGAAAAACAAGTTAAAACATAAAACATATAAACATATAAAAATACTAAAGCATACCCGCATCATAAAGTGCTCTTGTCTCAACCCGATGGCTTCAGATGATCATTAGACACAGCAGTGTTGGTCGTGGCGGGCCCCAAGGACTTAACTCAGCTGTCCCTTTCCTCCACCACACAGTTGGTAAAGTTAGCGGTGGAGGGGGGGGGGAGGCGGCGGCCAAAGAGGGGGAAGGGAAAGCGGCGGCTTCTACTCGAACGCCTGGCGGAAGAGCTCCGTCTTACAGGCCCTGCGGAACTGCAAAAGGTCCCGCAGGGCCCTGATCTCCTCCAGGAGCTCATTCCACCAGGTAGGAGCCGCCACTGAGAATGATCTAGCCCTCGTGGCCGCCAGCCTGGCCTCTTTAGGACCGGGAACCGCCAGGTGATGTTGCGATTCAGACCGAAGTGCTCTTTGGGGCATATGTGGGGAAAGGCGGTCCCTCAGGTATGCCGGACCCTGGCCATATAGGGCTTTAAAGGTAAGCACCAGCACTTTGAAGCGAATCCGGTATGCTATAGGCAGCCAGTGCAGCACTTTCAGCACAGGCCGGATGTGCTCCCGCCTAGGGGTGCCCGTCAACAGCCTGGCTGCAGGATTCTGCACTAGCTGCAGCCTCCGGATTTGCCCCAAAGGCAGCCCTATGTAGAGGGCGTTACAGTGGTCTAGCGTCAAGGTGACCATTGCATGAATCACCGTGGCCAGGTCTTCGCAGTCGAGAAACGGGACCAACTGCCGAATCAGCCGAAGATGGTAAAAAGCTGACTTGACAGTGGCTGCCACCTGGGCCCCCATGGTTAGTGCGGGGTCCAGGAGCACTCCCAAACTCCTAACCTCCGGTGCTGGCACCAACGATGCCCCGTCGAAGGTCGGAAGCAGGAGCCCCAGCCCTCGGCCGGTCCGACCCAGGCACAGGACTTCCGTCTTGGCAGGGTTTAACTTCAATCAGCTCAGCCGGAGCCACCCAGCCACATTCTGCAAAGCCCGGTGAAGATCTTCCGGGTCGGAGTCCGACTGGCCGCCCAACATCAGATAGAGCTGGGTGTCATCCGCATATTGGTGACAACCCAGCCCATACCTCCGAGCAATCTGGGCGAGGGGGCGCATATAGATGTTAAACAACATCGGGGAGAGCACTGCCCCCTGAGGCAACCCACATTCAAGCAGGTGCCTCCGGGACTGCTGCCCCCCTTGCACCACCCTCTGTCCCGGACCTTGGAGAAAAGAGGCAAGCCATTGGAGAGTGAGCCCCTGAATCCCCATGTCGGCGAGGCGGTGGATCAGCAACTGGTGGTCGACTGTATCAAATGCAGCCGACAGATCTAACAACAACAGTGCCGCCACACCACCCCGATCCAGATGCCTCCGGAGGTCGTCCGTTAAGGCGACCAGTGCTGCCTCCGTCCTGTAGCCCGGGCGGAAGCCAGACTGGAATGGATCAAGGACGGAAGCGTCATCCAGAAAGCCCTGTAGCTGAGTCGCCACCGCTCTCTCGATCAGCTTGCCCAAATAGGGCAAGTTGGACACCGGCCGATAGCTGGCCAATTCCGCCGGGTCCATGGTTGGTTTCTTCAAGAGGGGGCGGACCATCGCTTCCTTGAGTGCCTCGGGGAACCGTCCCTCCGAGAGGGATTTATTGACAATCTCCCCCAAGGCACCTCGAAACCCCTCGTGGCCCGCCTTGAAGGAAGGATAGGCTTTAAAAAAAATGTCAGCTACAAAACTGGAAGTCAAAGACTTCATAACTGGCAAAGAGCACTACCAACATAGAGGATATAATTAGGAAGACTAATTAGTTAATGGGACAGACATGCACCTCCAGCCATTTTAAGCAGTTTTTTTCAGGATGAAAAAAACCCTGACCCCAGACTTCAATGTCCTGTCTCTCTCTTGGGGTTTCGTATATAGTGCTATAACTGAGCACACTGGGAAACAATTATAGCAAGATGGAACTAACTTTACTATGCTGCTGACTATCTCCAGCTGCCAGGCCAGAGATGGGAAAGAGCAGCCATCAGGAAGCCAAAGCTTATTTTCTTCATTTATACCCCATCTTTCTCCTCAATGGGGACTTCAAAACAGCTTACATCACTCTCCCCTCCTCTAGTTTATCCTCACAACAACCTTGTGAGCCAGGTGAGGCTGAGTGTGTGTGACCGGTCCAAGGTCACCTAGCCATATTCCATGTCAGAGTGGGGATTTGAATCTGGGACTCCCAGATCCTTGTGTGATACAACAATCACTACACCAAGCTGGTTCTTTTAGCCATCCAAATTGTTGCAAATCAACCACCCTCCTCTCCTGTGCTTCAATGGCAGAAGGTCTGCTTTACATGTAGAAGGTCTCAAGTTCACCTCTAGGGATATTGCTCATGAACAAAAGTTGGTAATGAATTTTGGATGCTTCATGGTCTGAGAAGTCAAGTTTGTGGCAATTCAAACAGCATGAAATTTCCACGAACTTTCAAGCTGTTTGTGGAGGTTTGTGAGCAAATTCATTTGAATACAATTTTTGCTCAGTCAAAATATTTACGTAACTTCAAAGCAACAACTTGGAGGGCATGTAGAGGACCATCTGGGGGAGCTCCCCTGACAGTCTCATGTCTCTAGCTTGCACAGGATCTGTTCTGTACACTCCTGAAGCTGCGCCTGTCAAAATAACCACTTGTCATTTTGAAAGGTAGAGGTTTAGGAGTGTATAGAATTGATACTGTACAAGCTAGGTGGTCATTTCCCCAGAAAGCACTTTCCTTGGGGGCACCTTCTTTGCGGGGACACAACTCTGACCCCATAAACCCAATCCTCACCAAACTTGGAGAATAGGTATAGGAGAGTCAGCCAGAGATCCCCCGCAATATTAGTGTCTCTAGCGTGCTGGGGGGCCATTCTACTGCCTCATGAACCTCACAGGTCCATGAGGTGGCTAAAAGTTAGTGATGGTTTGTGGTCTGCGAATGGGGCACACCACAAACCACGAACCAAACTGCATTCTTCCAGTTTGTGCCCATCCCTATTCACCTCCAATGTTTTTTTAAAAAGGATAAGATAGCAGGTCTTGTGAATGACCTCTACCTGAGACCCTGGGGAGCTGCTACCAATCAGAGTAGATGACCTTGCTTGTGACAGAACAATGGTCTGACTTGGTATAAGGCAACTTTGTGTGTTTTGTAAGCACGGATCTCCTTACTATCATTGTGGCTGTGCAGAGATCACAGTTTATGTTGCCAATCGATTATCAGTATAATATCAGTATAAAAATCACCAGTTACTACCTGCTATGGTTGTAAATGAGCAATGACAAATTAATCAAATATGCCCTTGGGAACTATTAGCTCCTGGTCACACTTGTAGCACCTGGCTCATAGGATCAGAACTCCAATCTATGCAGACATCATTTTTTGTGCAGTAGAAGGGATGCTGATCAGAGAAGGGTTTTGGAGGTAACTGCTAAACAAAGTTTAGTCCTCAGTACTTCCTGGCAGATTCAATTTCATTTCGGTCTCCCTTGCCACCAAGATCACATCTGGAATACTATTCATTAATGTTATGGTACAATCCTATGCAGAGTGGCTCTAGCCTAAGCCTGCCACCATTTCATAAAGCAGCAACATGGAATTGTCAAATATTGTAGCACAGATTAAACATGGCTGCACAATTAACAGCACAGTCTTAGGCAATGAACTTGAATTCTTCTTGAGAATTCTGTGTCACTGTGTTTGGATCCAACCAGTTCTCCTGGTGAAAAGGGAGGAGGTGTCCCCAGTAAGCCCTCCTGTGGCGGAATGGGCCTGCTCCAGCCTGCAGGCCCTCTTCCACCCTGCCCTCCAAAGTTTTCCCAATACCTGGAGAGGCTTTTCTTTCTCTCTCATGTAACCATTGCCACCACCTGACCTTTGTATGGAATTGCCCACTGGGAGGGTTAGGACTCCCAGCTTCCCTTCCAAGTTCCGAGGCCTTGCCTCTGTGTCTCCTGCTGCCCAGTTCCTGGTCACCACAAGGACAGTTTACTGCCTTGTGTGCTCCTGGAGGAATAGCCACTTGCCAACTGACTTCCTTCCCCCGGTGCTCCTTTTAAAATAGTGTGTCCGAGGGCTTCCGGTCGGAGTAAAATGGCAAACTGAAGCACTCCTGCGAATGAGCGGAGTGGACGGCGGCTTCTTCTGACAGTTTGGGCAGTTTTATTGCCCAACGCAGCATCCCCCAGGCAGGGGGTTGACAAGCAAGCAACGAGGTCCAAGTGAGAGTAGAGATCGGCGTCCACAAGTCCCGAAGGGGGCTTTGTTTATGCTTTGAACTCCTCTCAGGAGTGGGCTTTTGCAAATCAGCACTACAGAAGCTAGCCGAGCTGAAGAATAAGCTTAAATTCGCCATTTCCCGATCTCTTAAGAAATGATCTACCGTTCAAATCAAAAAGAAGCGATGCGAAGTCCCAAGATAAACATTTAAGGTAACCGAAACAATTTGCTTACCGGGGAGAAGATTTAACGAGATTTGAGCAAGGCGGATAAGCGCATAAGGCTTTAAGCTGTAGAACTGATCCATCGTTAAAATCAGAAGAGTTTGTTAAAGTGCTAAAAAAGGATTAATTTGACTTTGTTTAACATTCCTGCGGTTAGGGACTGAGTGATAAGCATATGAGCGAATGCGACTGGAAAGATCGCAAGACAAAGGTGTAACATTTAACTGTGTCTGGCTGGAAACTGAAACTGGCTAGAGAGTGTGTTGGAGGACCGAAAGAGAGGCGGACCGGATATGTTTCCGGTGGGACATTGTTAACGTGGGACTGGAAACAGGAAGTATAGACAGAGCCTACTCTAGCCAAGAAAACCATAGAGAAATTGCACCCGCCGTTTTGTGGAGGACTGAACTTTAAAACATATTTTTAAGACGAAATAGACTGTTAACAAGAGCGGAAAAAAGTGGAATTTGAAGGGAAGTGAGAAAATAACCGAAGTGTATTGATAAACTTTCAAAACGGAATCAAAACTTAGGTTGAGAGCGGCGTCAGCTGCAAGTCCAGGTATGTCGTCTAAAGACAAGAAAGAATGGCAGGCAGCAATCGAAGCAATGGAGAAGCACATGCTAGAAGCGATTCAAGGTATGATGAAACAAATGGATAAGCAGTTTGAGGAGAAAATGGAAAAACAGCTGGAACAGTTGGAAGAAATTCAGGAAAAAAATGTGGCAGCCTTGAGAGAGCTAGTACTTGCGGAAGTGGCAGAGTTTAAAAAAGAAGTGGAAAATACAAGTAATCAAGTTAAAGCTTTGGCTACAAAATCAACTGAAATGGTGGAAAAGACACAAGACTTGGAAAAGAACATTGAGACGAATTCACAAAGTAACCGGAATCTGGAGGCAGTTGTGGAATATAAAGCAATGTCAAACCATCTGAGACTGAGAGGAATAGAAGAAAAAATGGGAGAAGATATACGTACTGAAGAGATGGCAACTTTGATGGAATACTTGGGAAAAGATCAGGGGGAGCTGGATCAGAATTTTGATCTTATTTATAGAGTGAACTCTGCTTATGCACAAAGAAAAAAAATTACCAAGAGATGTAATCGTTCAATTTGTGACAAGGAAAATGAAAGAGGATGTATTTAAGAAGCAGTTTACTCAGCCATTGGAAATTGATGGTAAAAAGATAATAATAGTGAAGGAACTCCCAAGGTCCATTTTGCAGGACAGAAAGAAATACAAGAAGTTGGTGGAGAAGCTGAAACAACTGAATATCAGATTCAAATGGGAGATACCACAAGGACTGTCCTTTACGTACAATTCGAAAAGATATATGATCAAAACACCGGGGGAAATGTACAGGTTTAAAGTCGAAAATATTGAAGATTTCGGAGATATTTAAAGAGACTCAATGATGGATTATAAATTGTTATTGTGGAATGTAAATGGACTTAATTCACCTAACAAAAGAAAAGTAGTGAATTATTGGCTACAAAAGCAGAAATCTAATATCATCTGTCTACAAGAAACTCACATAAAAAGTTGGGATAATAAATATTTGATTAATAAAAAATTGGGAAAAGAATTTTATTCTTTGGCAGAAAAAAAATAAAGGAGTTGTGACTTATGTAAATAAAAAGTTGGAACCCAAACAAGTTTTTACAGATAAAGAAGGGAGATATGTGGCTGTTGAGATAAGAATATTACAAAAAAAGACATTGGTTGTTAATTTGTACGCTCCTAATGGAGCCAAAGAGAACTTCTTTAAGGATTTGCTGAGGGAACTGGACCAAGTGCATTATGACCAGATAATCTTAGTTGGAGATTTTAATGGTACTGTTAATAACAAATTGGACAGAAAATCACAAAAGGGTGATGAGAAGATTGGAAAGCTGCCCCCAATTTTTTTTAAACTGATTGAACAAGAAAAGTTGGAAGATGTATGGAGAAAATGGAATCTAATAATTAAAGATTTTACTATTTATTCCAACAGACATAGATCCTTCTCAAGAATAGATATGATTTGGATGTCGAGTGAAATTGCATTAAAAACTCAGAAGGTGGAAATTTTGCCAAAGACCAATTCAGATCACAACCCGTTAATTTGGATATTAAAAGAAAAGGCTAAACAATATCATTGGAGAATTAATGAGGATTTATTGGATAAGACGAAATTAGTGGAGACATTGCGGAAAGAAACTCAAAATTTTTTTCAAATGAACTTAAATCAAGAGGTTAATATACAGACAGTTTGGGATGCCTACAAATTGGTGATGAGAGGAGTATTGATTTCAATGAATGCAGCTGACAAGAAAAGTAATTTGAGACAACAGAAAGATTTGCAGGGCAAAATTCAACAAAAAGAGAATGATTTGAAATGGAGACCAGGCAAAAAGAAACTTCTCAAGGAAATTCAAATTTTACAAGAACAATTAAAGGTGATATTAAACAGAGAACTTTATTGGAACTTAAAGAAATTGCAGCAAAAATCTTTTGAAGGAGCAAATAAGCCAGGGAAATACTTGGCATGGCAATTGAAAAATCGGAGAAAGAGAAGGACAATAACCAAGATAATGGAGGAAGGCAAAGAAATTGTTGACATGAATGGAATAAAAAGAGCCTTCTTCAAATATTATGCAAAATTATTCAAAAAAAAGAACATTGATCCAGTGAAAATTAAAAAGTATTTGGACAAAGTAACTTTACCTGAGATGGATAGTAATACTAAAGAAATGCTGAATGGTCCAATACAGAAAGAAGAAATATATAACGCAATAGAAGATGCCAAATTAGGGAAAGCTCCAGGACCAGATGGAATTACTGCAAAATTTTACAAAAAACTAAAGGAGGAGCTGCCCCGATTATGGAGCTTCTAATCAATGAAATTCAGTGGACTAAATTAATACCAGAATCTTGGAAGGAAGCTAACATATCACTCATACCGAAGGAATGACAAGATTTGACAGATGTAAAAAACTATAGACCAATTTCACTATTCAATAATGACTATAAGTTGTTCGCCAAAGTTATTTCAGAAAGATTAAAGACTTATTTAAAGAATGTCATCAGAGAAGAACAAGCCGGTTTTTTACCAAATAGACAAATTAGAGACAATTTAAGGATTGTGATTGACGCAATAGAGTACTACGACAAACATCCAGAAAAAGAAGTTGCCTTTCTATTTTTGGATGCGGAAAAAGCCTTTGACAATTTAAACTGGGAATTCATGCTTCAAGTGTTTGATAGAATGGACATTGGGCAGCCCTTTTCAAATATGATTAGGGCTGTATACTGTGAACAAAAAGCGTTGTTAAATGTGAACAAAGAGTTGACGGAATACTTTAAAGTTCAAAAAGGGACAAGACAAGGGTGTCCGTTATCTCCTTTGTTATTTATTTGGATCTTGGAAGTGCTGCTGAATAAAATAAAAGAAGACAAAGATATAAAAGGACTTAAAATTGGAAGTTTCGAGTATAAATATAGGGCTTTTGCAGATGATGTAATGTTAATAATTGAAGATCCAGTAATGAATGTACCGTTATTGATGGAAAGGATTAAAGAATTTGGAGATTTGGCTGGATTTTATGTGAACAAGAATAAGATACTTTGTAAAAATATGAGAAAAAAAATCAATTGGACTTACAAGAAAAAATCCAATGTGAAGTGGTGAAAAAGACTAGATACTTGGGAATTGAGGTTACAGCAAAAAATATAGACTTGTTTAAGAACAATTACGAAAAGACCTGGAATAAAATTCAACAAGACATTAAGAAATGGAATACTTTGAATTTATCACTTTTGGGCAGAGTCTCAGTAGTTAAAATGAACATTTTACCTCGTTTGTTATTTTTATTTCAGACGATTCCAATTGTGAAAGACTGCAAAGTGTTGAATTTATGGCAAAAAGAGATCTCAAAGTTTGTGTGGGCCGGAAAGAAGCCAAGGATTAAAATGAAAATTCTCTGCGATGCAAAAGAAAGGGGAGGTTTTCAACTTCCTAATTTTAGACCATATCACGATGCGGTATGTCTGGCATGGCTAGAACAATGGATTAATTTGGAGAACAGACAGCTGTTGGCACTAGAAGGACATGATCGAAAATTTGGTTGGCACGCCTATTTATGGTATGAGAAATCCAAAGCAGATAACCTTTTCAAACACCACTTCATAAGGAGATCACTATTCATGACATGGATGAGATACAAGAGATTTTTTTTCGAAGCAAGACCATTGTGGATTGTTCCGGTGGAAGTAATCAAACCACTTTCAAGGCATAAAGGGAAAGATTGGTTAACCTACAGAGACATTCTGAAAACTGAGGGGAGAAATTTCGCAATGAGACTTAGAGAAGAACTCGACTTTGAATATGACTGGCTAAATTACAGACAGATTTATGATTTATTTAAGACTGATAAAACGAGATATGGTTTTAGAAAAGAAAATAATGAAATTGAAATGATTTGGATAGAAAAAGGTAAAAAAATGATTTCTAGAATTTATAAGATTTTGTTAAGATGGTATACAGAGGATGAGATTGTAAAAGAACAAATGGTGAAATGGGCTATAAATATAAATAGAGATATAGAAATGTCATCATGGGAATGTTTGTGGAAAAAAATCGATCAAAATTTCAACATGTGTTAATGTTAAAGAAAACTGTTATAAAATGACGTATAGATGGTACATGACACCAAAAAAAATTGCTAATATAAATGAGAATATGTCTAACAAATGTTGGAAATGTAGGAAAAAAGAGGGCTCGTTTTACCATATGTGGTGGACATGTGAAAAAGCAAATGCTTTTTGGACTGAGATTCATAATGAAATTCAGAAAATCTTGAAATGTACTTTGAAAAAAGAGCCAGAAATGTTACTCTTAGGAATCAAATTAGAAGAAGTTAAAATGGCAAAGAGAACTTTGCTATGGTACTTAATTTCAACCACAAGAATGACTTATGCTCAGTATTGGAAGCAGGAACAGATACCCGATAAATGGGAATGGATTAAAAAAATGATTTTTATGATTGAAATGGATAAGCTGACAAGAAAACTTCATGGAAGAGAAGACGAAGAATTCCTAGCAGACTGGAAAGACTTTAAAGACTATCTAGAACTTAATTGGGATGTGAAAAATAGACTGCTCTGTTTTGATAGTTATTAGTAATTGAGGTGTCGTAAGAAAAAGGATTGTAATTGTAAGTGAAAAGTTACCTAATAGTAAAAAATAGAAAAGGAAAATATTGAAAATTATGAATTGAATATGAAAAATGGACTGAATGTAAGAGAATATTGTTAGAAATGTTGATGGGGGCGGAGCATCGTTGGAAGCCAGGGGAGGGGGGACTTTCTTTTTACTAGAAAAGGATATGTTAAAGATTGATTGCCGAATATGTAACATGCTAATATATCCTGTTAATAAACTTTCTTAAAAAAAAAAATAGTGTGTCCGAGACGGTAGAGGTCTATGATACAGAGAACCACTACCAGCACCCAAAATTATAAAGTATTTATTGAAAAGAAAATGTTCACAAGCATACTTTTAGCACAGCACCAGACTGAGCAAGGGATTCAAAAGAAATGGGTAAAACATAATTCCTCTCTCCCTCTCTCTATTCATGCCCTATCAAATGTTAAAATATAGGACAGGCGCCTTAGTTTAGGAAAAACAGGTTGCTTACCTGTAACTGATGATCTTCGAGTGGTCATCTGTGCAGTACCACTCATGGGTTGGGCGCCTGCGCACGACCTCGTTCGGAGAATCTTCTAGAGCTTTACCTCAGAAGAGCTTTTGGCGGGCTCTCTTCCCGCCCCGGGGAGGAGACATGCACTGCGCATGCCCAGAGTGGGAGAGAAAGCCACCTCCCACTCAGTTCCTTTGACCGCCACTGTCAAGGCCAAACAATCCAAAGAAGGAAATCTGGAGATGCCAGCAGCGGGGAAGGCCGGGTGGGATTGTGGTATTGCACAGATGACCACTCGAAGATCATCAGTTACAGGTAAGCAACCTGTTTATCTTCGTCGTGGTCTCTGTGCAGTTCCACACATGGGTGATTACAAGAGCTGAACCAGTTGGAGGAGGGAACTGGCAGCTGAAAAAGACACAAAATATTGGTTAAGACACAGCATCATGATCAAAACAAATCACCCAAGGGTCCTACCTGAGGGTGCAGCAGGATCAAGCGAAGAGGGATCGCAGCACCGTCTGACCGAAGGCAGCATCCTGTCGGGCTTGGACGTCAAGGGCGTAGTGGGTCACGAAGGTCGATGCCGAGGACCACGTGGCAGCTGCACAGACGTCTTCCAATGGGACACCCGCCATGAAAGCGGTGGACGTCGATACCGCCCATGTGGAATGGGCAGTGAGACAGGAACAGGTTGACGTGCCAGCTCATAGCAAAGTGCTATGGTGGAAGTCACTCATTTAGAGAGTCATTGAGAAGAGACTGGTTCCCCCAGCCGCAGAAGACCATAAGCTACGAACAGCCAAGGAGATTTACGTATGGGCTGTGTCCCATGCAGGTAGAAAGAGAGCGCTCTGCGAACATCGAGACAGTGCAAGGCTCTCTGAGAGGCATCAGTCGGGTTCGGAAAGAAAGTAGGCAGAACAGACGACTGAGAGAGATGAAAGGCAGAGATGACTTTAGGGAGGAAGGAAGGATCTGGTCTCAGGACAACCTTCTCCCTATGAAAAATTGTATAGGGGGGATCAGCCCTAAAGGCAGCTAGCTCCCCTACTCTACGTGCAGTGGTAATGGCAACAAGAAACACCATTTTCCAGGAAACTAACCTGAGGTCAAGCGGTAGCCATAGGCTCAAACGGTTTAGCCATGAGTTGAGAAAGGACCAGTGACAAGCTCCACGAAGGCACCAAGGGTTTCCTAGGTGGGCACATCCGAAGAAGACCCTTGAGGAACGTCTTGGTGAGCCGATGGGAGAACACCGAGGATCCCTGGATCAGGGGGTGATTGGCTGAGATCGCCGCCAGATGAACCCGCAAGGATGAGTAGGCAAGGCCAATGCCCTTTAAGTGTACGATGTAGGCGAAAATTTCATGGAGAGATGATCAAAGGGGATCGAAGGAGTGATCAGAAGCGTAGGATTGGAATTTGTTCCACTTGAATCGATAGGAACGTCGAGTAGAAGGCTTCCTAGCATTCAGGAGGATCTCGGAAACTTGAGGCGGGAAGTCTAAGGTTGGATCTTCCAGGCCGTCAATCTGAAAAATTCCGGATTGGGATGGAGAATTCTCCCTCGGGCCCAAGAGAGGAGATCTGGGACAACTGGGAGAGGGTGGAAGGAACAACGGGAGAGCTGGAGCAGGTGAGGGAACCAGACCTGGCGTGACAACCACAGAGTGACTAGTATGCAGGAGGTGCCGTCTGCACGAATCTTCTGCATGACCTGGGAGATGAGAGGGAACAGAGGAAAAGGTAAAACAGGACTCCGGTCCATTTGTGGAGAAAGGCATCCCCGAGCGACCGATGGGTGACCGAACTCTCGAAATAGAGGTTGAAGATACTGAAGGGGAATGGACCATTCGTTCTCCGACGAAGCAGAACAACTCAACCGATTGGCATTGACATTTCGATCTCCGGGAATGTGTATAGCCGAGAGCGTGATGGAGTGATCGAGGCACCAAGACCAGAGGTTGATCGCCAAGTTGCAGAGACGAACAGAGGCGGTGCCACCCTGTTTGTTGACATAATAAACAGCCATGGTGCTGTCGGAAGCCACTTGGACAACGCGGCCCCGAAGGGTCGGAAGAAAGGACCAAAGGGCCAGATAAATTGCTTGCAACTCCAGGTAATTTATGTGGTGAGTTGCATCTAGAGCAGACCAAGCCCCTTGAGCAGCAAGTGTACCGCACTGGGCTCCCCAACCCCAGAGAGAAGCGTCTGTTGTCAGCAACAGCTCGGGAGGAGGAGGTCGGAAGGGCATCCCTGACTGGAGGTGGACGGGTTGAAACCACCATTCGAGAGAGTCGAGGACGGTCTGCGGGATCGACAGAATCGTGTGCCAAGGACTCCGTAGAGGATTGAAGGTGCGGAGAAGCCACAGCTGAAGTGGCCGCATTCTGAGCCGTGCATGGGGGACTACGAACACCATAGAGGCAAAGTGACCGAGGAGCCTCATCACAGAACAGGTGGATTGTTGAGGGAATGACTGAAATGAGGACACCATCGCTCGAATGTCGGAAGCCCTCAACTCCAGGAGGAAAGCCGCTTCGAGGTTGGTGTCAAGTCGAGCCCCGAGGAATCGAAGGGTTTGGAGAGGCTGAAGGGAGGACTTGGCGAGGTTGATGCAGAGTCCGAGAGCACAGAGGAGGGAAAGAGTCTCCTGAGTGTCATGGAGCAACTGACCCAGCGTCGGAGCAACGAGAAGCCAGTTGTCGATGTAAGGATAAAGAGTGATTCCCCGTCGATGGAGCTCAGCCACCACCACAGCCATCAGCTTGGTGAACACCCGTGGAGCAGTAGAAAGACCGAAGGGAAGCACCCTGTACTGGTAGTGTGCCTCTCCAATGGCGAATCGGAGGAAATGACGGTGTTGGGGACGGATTGTGACATGGAAGTATGCGTCTTGGAGGTCGACTGACGCGAGCAACGCCGCCCATGGAATCAGGGGAAGGATTGACTGCAGAGTGACCATTCTGAATTTCTGATACCGAATGTAACGGTTGAGATCTTGAAGATCCATAATTGGTCTGAATCCGCCGTCCCTCTTGGGAACCAGGAAATATTTCGAGTAGAAGCCGCGAGTTCGTTGTGCCTCTGGGACGACCTTGATGGCTCCCTTGGCAAGGAGAGTGGAAACCTCGAGATCGACGAGACGGTCTGGAGGCGTGACGACAAAGTGTGGGAGGATTGGAGGCTAAACGAACTCTATGGCGTACCCGACCCGTAGAATGGTGAGGACCCAGGAGTCGGTGGAAATTTCTTCCCAGGCTGGTAGAAAGGGGAAGAGACGGGTCCGGACGGGAGGAGTATACGACGTCAGGGAAGGGAGACGGTGGAGACAGTCAAACAGACTGTTTGGGCTGTGGTGGCTTTTTGGTCGGTTGGGAACGGTGTTTGGAAGGAGGATGAGAGTCATAAGGCTTCCTTCTCCATTGGGAGTTAGATGCTGGAGACGGGTATCGCCTGGAGCCGGGAGGCTTCCAAGGACGGTTCCGAGGTCGGTAAGGGGCAGCAGAGACTCCGAGATTTCGAGCCTGCTTTCGACTGTCATCGACAGCTTTCAACACTTCGTCGGTGGTGGAGTGGAAGAGGCCATCGCCGTCAAAGGGAAAATCTTCAATATGGAATTTGACGTCAGGTTGTAAAGAGGTACCTCGGAGCCAAGCATGATGCCGGAGAGCGACGGAAGAGACCAGGAGTTTGGATGAACAATTAACAGCATGACGAACCGAATTGATCTGCTGCTTCGATATGGCACAAACCTCAGACAAGGCAGCCGAGATAGTGGGATGATGCTCCTCTGGAACGAATTCCAAGATAGGACGGACTGCATTTGCAACGTTGAAGGTGTACACCGACAGATAGGAAAGATAAGAATCGACACGAAGATTCATGGAGGCCAGAGAGAAAGACAATTTTTTGTGTGTGTGTGTGTTTTAAGACAGAAGGAAACAAGAAGTGAAAGAGAAGAAAAAGATATACTCAGCTGAGGTAACGATATGGAGGAACAACAGGAACAAGGTGCGAATACGAAGGCGGTCGAAGAAGAACTGAGTGGGAGGCGGCTCTCTCTCCCGCTCTGGGCATGCGCAGTGCATGTCTCCTCCCCGGGGCGGGAAGAGAGCCTGCCAAAAGCTCTTCTGAGGTAAAGCTCTAGAAGATTCTCCGAACGAGGTCGTGCGCAGGTGTCCAACCCATGTGTGGGACTGCACAGAGACCACGATGAAGATGTTACAGATCTCTACAGAATTACCTGTACCTTGAAGCTTCCTTCAACTGTCCAGGCCAACACATGGCTAATGGCCTCCTCCTCCAGATCGCAACTAAGAGTTCTATCTGCTCTGATGGACTCAGCACAAAAAAGAGCTTCCTCCCTGTTTCCAGGAGTTTTATCTTCTCTCTTTTCCCCACTCACTGACCAAGTCAGGCCAAGTCAAGGAAGCTTTTCCTGACATCTCCAGAAACTTCTTCCTGAAATCTTTCTAGTCTTAATTCCTCCAAGTCTCTGTTCCCTGCAAGGAGGGGGGGAGCACTGGCCCATCCAACTGTCTCTAGCTAGACCTATGAGCATTTGTATGAAGGTGGGTTGATGTAAGTATGGAAAACAATTGAACTGACTTCCCCCTTCCTACCTGTTCTTTGCCCAGAGAGAGGGGAAAAAAGCTTTTAAAACTCAGAGTGAAGGTTCTGCTGTTTTCAAACCTCCGAAGAAAAAAAATGTATTTCTATACCCCCCCCTCCAAAGGCTATGCTAAGGACTGAGGACCTGCATGGGTGAAATCAATGTGGGACTGGGGATGAAGTAAGAGGGAAACTAACTGGCTGAGTGAAAAAGCTGGCTCATCCAACCCTATATTTGCCATTTTATAGAACAAGGCCTGGGGCATTGCTTGGTGGCTATTTAACTACATACACTAAAGTAGTTTCACAAAATACAGATGCTACTGAACCGTGTTAAGAGAGAGACAGAGAATGTGTCCCAAGATCACTGAGTCACAAGCTGATACTTCACTGGCCAGTCAGTACTACAGACAGTTGTCACTTTGACAGTACAATCCTATTCTGAGTTGCTTTATCAATCAATGGCCTTAGATCAGAGTAACTCTACACAGAATTGCATTGTGGATTGGGTAAGCACAAAATATAAATCGGTTCTTGTACAGCTGCAAGAACTGGTTTAAATTCTGTTTTATTTAATCATACTATATTGTGGTAAATTTATTTTGGTATTCCTGTTATGTTGTACAATGCTAAGAGCAGCAAAACAAAAAGAAGTATATTTAACATGTGACACTGAGTAAAAGAGGTTAACTTTACTAAATCGTTAATTAGATAATTCAGGTATTTTTCTTCTGGAATCTGAAGAATTGTGCCCGGGATGGATGGGGGTAGCCAAAGAAATAAGGTTTTTAGAGCTAACATTATTGACTGAAACCAGCCTCCTTACCATTTCCCTCAAAGGGAAAGCAAAAAAGCATCTGTGGTGGGAATCTTGGGAGGAAGAGACCCTGCTTACGAGTTGGTGAATATCCAGTATAGTGCTAGATTTCAACCTATCAGCAGTTTGCTACTCATTTCCACTAGGTATCTTTGGTTCAAATGAGTCACTAGAGATAACAGAAGTGGTTGGTGCCCCATGTTGCTTGCCAGCATTAGAACAGTGTTGTAAACTGTATTAAAACTAATCACATTTACAAGAGAAGGCTGTTTCCAAATTAGCAGTTCCTTCCTTCAAATCTCCCCCTCACTGCAAGTGTTTAAGGATGCCCAAAGAGAAGCTGGCTGCCCTCCCATTTCCCTCTTTTCTAACCCCATAACCCAAGAGCTCTCACCCTGTGTAGCCTTAGCAGAGGATTTCTCACAGAAGCTTCTAGGCATACTTTTGCCAAAAAGGGCAATAAAGCCATAAAATCATGACTGTCTAGCAATCCTGGCACAGGGGAAGGGAAGGTTATCTAGCTTGCAGGCACGTGGAGATTACAGTCAAACACATCACGTCATGGTTCAAGCAGAGATGGCACTGCCAGGCCCATGAGTCCCCTGTTGTGCTGTAGACTTAGGAACTGAGCTGAATCACAAAGATTAGCCATTTCTACAATAATGGTTTCTTGGGTTTGCCAGTCAACTAGATATGGGCATAGTGGGGGGAAAAAGTCGTCCCCCCATCATTTCCTTTGCATGCTTCAAGAGGTGTGAATGGGTCCTACTCACTTTTTCAATATGTCCTGCTTCTTCTGCTCATCAGATGTGGGAAGCCCCATTGATTTCTGCCGTTGATCATACATCATTTTCTCCACCATGCTGCGAGTCTCGCCATCCAGGTCTGACAGCTTTATAATTCAAAGTAGTACCATTAGAAGGTGTAAATCTAGGGGGTCCTCCTGGGAGAAGCTTCTTTTGAGAACAGTGTTGTATTCACAAGCTTCACACTTTCTATGTTCCCCCCCCAATTAAGATATTTCCAAAGTCATCTGTACCTTTTGCATACAGGCCCTCAGCAATTTCACTCCAAATCATTAGAAAGGATTAGAGGAAGATTACACATATGAGAAATGACTGAACAGCCAGTTCTCACCCGTTCCTTAAATCAAAGTTGATAGGAAAAATGCTTACTTTGGAATTCTCTGGGTTAATCTTCTTGGTGTTGATCTCTGGGTCTGTTTGGACTAACTTGTTCCACCATTCCATCTTGTTGATCTTAAAAAGAAAGACACAGTGGGTACTATGTATTTCACAACTAAAGCAATTTCTCTGAACAGGGGACATGCTTTTAAGGATTTAATATTTTCACATTTACCAAAAAATATTTTAACTAAATCATCTCAAATTTTAAAAGTATTTAGTGACTATTACATACACCTGTATACATCTAGCAACCTAATTTTTAAGTGGATAGTCATACTTGACATCAAAACTTTATCTAAGCAAAATACTCCTGGAACATAAAGAATTAATGGAAGCTCCCTTTAAAACTCAAGAGATCCTTGACACTATTAAATCCCTGAAAAATAATAGGGATGGTTTTTCTAGTGAATATTATAAAAAAAAAATCTTTTTTTTTAGTTTTAATGTTTTTATTGATATATATATATATATATATAGAACTTACAATCAACATGAAGAGATTGATATACATATATGTCAACGTTCTGAGAAAAATCAAGATTATGAGTGAATATTAACATAAAACTTACTACATCTGGTATGACTAATCATCTTATCTTAAATACATATTTTTTCAGTAATTAACAATATGGTTAAAAAACATTGTAAAAAATAAAGCCGTCGACAACACATTGTTTGTCTGTTTGTTGTGATAAAGATTGCCTTGCATCTGCTGAGTTTGTGTGGAGTGGTGCACTGAGTGAGGTATTATGATTAAGATCACTGGACTCTACACTTGTGGACAAGAAGAGGATAAAAGAAAAAATAGCAATTAAAAAGTAATAGTAAGTAAATGAATTAAGATAAGAAAGAGAACCAGGTTAAAGTGAGAGTATTTGTCGGTATATTGAATTAGAAGGTAATAGATCTTGTGCAAATACATATTCCAAAAAGGGAGACCATTTCTCTTTGAATGATGTTCTCCTGGGGTACAGATCTGACTGAAGTAGCTTATCAGTGATTTTCTCCATCATCAGATGTTCCCAAATCTTTGAAAACCATATATCTACAGATGGTAGTGAAGGTGATTTCCAATATGTTGCTAACACTGTTTTGGCAGCTGTTAATAGACTCTGGATGAGGTCCCTTCTAATTTTGGAGATTGAAGGTTCCTGGTTATGTTGTAGAAAGATGAGTTCTGGGAGCAAAGAATGTAAGTATCCTGTAATTTGTTTGATATGTGCAATAATATTACTCCAGAAGGTTCTTATTCTTGGGCATTGCCACCAACAATGGGCATACGTGCCAGTGTCACCACAGCCTTTCCAACATAGTGCTGAGTTGGAGGAAGAGATCAGGGCCATCTTATTAGGTGTGACGTACCATCTGGAAAAAATTTTATAAGATTGTAATCTAACATGTGCAGATGATGAGGATGCTAATGAGACTGGCCAAATGTTAGACCACTGTGCATCTGTGACGGTGATTCCACAATCTCTAGACCAACCTAGATGGTAGGGCAAAGGTTTAACAGATTTACATTTAAGTAGGATATGGTATATTTTTCTGATGAGACCTCTTGAGTTAGTGTCATCAGACTTTAGAATATCTTCAAAGTTGGTGAGTGGTGAGTGTAGGATGTCTGACAGTCGTAGAGTGGTGGCCATATGTCTTAACTGCAGGTAGAAAAACCATGGGATTTTTTGTTGAAGTTTCTTCTCTAAAAAGAGTTTTGGCGCAAGGTCATGATTTAGGACTAGGTCTTTCGGCTGTGTAAGTTTGGCTTTTCTCCATGATGAGGCGATTTTTAGATTAACTCCCAGGGGAAACCATGTTTGGAATAAGAAAGATCATTTTGGGGTTAGCCTTTGTTTGTAGTTATCCCATAGTTTAAGGAGAGTTGTGATAAAATTGTTATTACGAAGTCCTTGAGGACGTGCTGAGGATTCTGTCCAAATGGCGTCTTGTAGAATGCGAGGATGTAGGATGGGATCTAGTGTTAAGGTCCATTGTGCTTGTTCTTTAGATCTTAAGATTTTTGCAATATTTGATAGTAGAATTGCCTTCTAATATGTGGCGATGTCAGGGTAGTTGAGGTCTCCTTCTATCGTCTTCAATCTCATTGTCTTGAAACCAATTCTAGGACATTTGTTTTTCCAAAGGAAGTTATTGATGGTTGTTTGCCAGTGTCATAGAGTTTTTGAAGGGATCTCCATTGGTAATGTTCTAAAAAGAAATATGAATTTGGGATGAACAAATGATTTTACAAGGTGAAATCTGTCATGCCATGAGAAAGACTGTCTATCCCATTTGTTAAGATCAGCTTTTATTTCATTAAATTTGTGATGATGATTGAATTTCAGCAATGTTGTTGGAGATGAGGAGAGAAGGATTCCCAGGTAAGGAAGAGGCTTATCTGTCCACTGATATGGATATTTTGGTTTCAAACAGGAAATTGCGAGTGACTTGACATGTAAAGGTAGGATTGTATATTTGGAGTGATTTATGTTTAGGCCTGAAACCATGCTGAATCTTGAAAGTGCATCCTGAAGATGAGCAAGTGATTCTGTTGGATCCGTCAGGTATAGGAGCATGTCGTCTGCAAATAGACTCATTTTAAATTCATGAGTGGTTAATTTGACTCCATGGATCTTGGAGTTGTGTCATATTTCTGCTGTGAGAGGTTCCAAAGCTATCGCGAACAGTAATGGGGACAGAGGGCATCCTTGCCTTGTCCCTCTGTGTAACAGAAAAGTCTCCAAGATAGTTCCATTGACCTTAACTGTGGGGCGAGAATACAGTGCTGTTATTATTTTAAGAAAAGAATCACCAAAGTTCATATGTTCCAGCAAGGCATGGAGGAAAGAGGTCTCCAAAGTATCAAAAGCCTTCTCAATGTCCAATGAGAGAAGTAAAGTTTCAGGGCCCGTCTTAGTGCATGAGGAGATATGTTCAAAGTTTTAAAGATGTTGTTCGTTAAGTCTCTCCCTAGCATAAAACCTGATTGGTCAGGATGAATGTATTCTGTGATGAAGTCACTTAGTCGGCATGCAATTATGGCGGTGAAAATTTTGTAATCTTGATTAAGCAATGATATAGGATGGAAAGAAGCTGGTGTGGTGAGGTCTTTTCCTGGCTTGGGAATCACTACAATGGAGGCAGCGTGCCACGATGGAGGGAGGGATCCAGTTGTGAAAATCTCATTATAGGTATATCTCTTAATAGGGGAGCTATTGTGGAAGCGAAGCTTTTGTAGAATTCGGGAGGGTAGCCATCTGGTCCTGCCGATTTGTTGTTTTTTAAGGATTTAATGATAGCCAAAACTTCTTGCATCTCAGTTGGTCTAGTCAAAATGGAACGATGATGTTCTGTCAATTTCTTGACGTGTACATTTGAAGATAGATAATCAGTCACAGATGGTCATCTGCAGGTGTAGAGGTTTTGGTAGTACTTAGCAAACAGCTTTGCTATGTCATTGGGTTTTGAGCGTAAAACACCCGTAGAGTCTCTGATCGCTGTCACAGTTTTTGAGGACTGTTTTGTTTTAACCCTCCAAGAAAGAAGACGTAGTGATTTTGGAGAGTTACTCCAATATTTTTGACGTAGAAAGAGCAGATTTTTTTGTATTTGTGAGCATTCAAATGTTTCTAAAAGTTTACGTTCAGTTTGGAGTTTCTTTTTCTTTTTCTGGCTCCCCGAAGGGGATTTTTTTAATTTGCATTTTCTAAACACAACAAACTACAACAGAAAAAGGGGAAGGAAACATCTAGATCTAGGGAGAAAGAAAAGATAACCACAACTAACTAAAACCCCAAGAGATGGAGATCTTCAATAATGCTTATATCCGTGATAGTCCATAAAAAGCTTTAAAAAGCATTGAGCATGATCTAATAGTCCCAATTCTGCATCAGCTTAACTATTTTCCAAATTCCAGAACCCTCCCCAAGTCATTTCATAAAATAAGGCTTTATATGGGCTTTCAAGGTCTCAGTCCTTATTTTTGCTTCTCCTTGCAGTCTCTCAATTGGTAGCTTTGTTTGGGAGCAGCCGCCCCCTTTTCTGCATCCAAGTCCCCATCCGAGGATACAGAGTCCAACTCGCCAGTAGATTTGATGTCTTCTTCTTCTTTCATCTGCTCTTCTGGATCTCCCAGTTGCAACTGAAAAAACTCTCGAGCTTTGAAAACAGAGTCAATTTTTTCTCTTCTTTCCTTTATTTTGAAAGTGATGACTTCGGGAATTAACCACCTGTATGCAATGCTATTTGTTTGTAAAAAAAGGATTAGTTCCTTATACTTCTGTCTCTTTTTTCTTATCTCAAATGGAATGTCTTTTAGGATCCTTATGTTGTTGCCTCCGATTTTCAGGCATGTATTTGTAGTCGCTTTTAAAATTAAATCTCTTAAATGTCTCTTTGAGAATCTCACAACCATTTCCCCAGGCAGATTATTCTTCTTAATATACATGGAGTAAGCTCTATAAGCCACATCCATTTCACTGAAGATATCTTCTGATTTCAAATCCGTCATTGGGGCCAATGCATCGCTTAGTAGTTGCTTTAGATTCTCGTCAGGGGCTTCTGACACCCCTTGGAACCGGAGTACCATATTTGCTCTTTCCATTTGCAGCTGTAATAATTTTGTTTCCGTCGAAGCTTGCTTCTTTTCTAGCACTTGCATCTTTTCCCCTGCTTTTGTAGAGCTGGCATCAAGTTCCTTTACTTTTTCAACCACCTGTTCTGTTTTCTTTGTAGTTTCTGCAAGTTGCAATTGCTGTGCTGCAAAATTCTGGTTCAGAGTTGTCAATTGCTGGTTGATGTTGGTCATCTGGTCCAACAGAGGGCGTAGAGAATCTGCCTCCTGGTGGTTTTGGTTTCTGTCCTTTGTTGAGTCACCTCCCCGTCATCTTTCTGTATTGTTTACTTTAACTGAGAGTTTGTAAAGTCTCTGAATGCCTCCAATGCGCTTTGACTTTGACTGGTAAGGTTCTTTAAGTTGGTTTCTATGCTTGATCTTCCGCTCCCCTCTTGCTAGTCTGCTTTAAAGTCTCTCTGTGTGAGAGAGGCCCCTCCCCTGCTCGCCCCTCCCACACTCGCTTCCCACGCTTCTGCCAAGGCTTTCCTTTTAAACCACTGATTCTCCACTTTTAAATTACTGACTGCTCCTTGCTTGTCTTACGACATCGCTTGTAATCATCTGGTCGCATGATCTCCTCTGCTTGTCCCGGCCAGTGTCTCTAGGTCCATTTGGACGCACAGTGGTTGGACCACTGGGGCAAAGGAGTGCCTCGATTCTCCAGCGTCATGCTGGAAAAGAGGCCGCCTCAGAAGCCCCTTGGCTGGGAGCCTTTTTCCCAAGGCTCCCGGGGAGTAGCGATTACTCGCCCCCCCCTCCAATCTGCTGGCACAGAGATCATGTCCTGGGAGCGTCTGCTTTCAAGCTGCCATTAACCGGAAGACCCAATTCGGAGTTTCTGATAGATGGACTTACTTCCTCTCAGTTTGTAAAGTTCTTCTAACTGTTTGATGCTATCCTTAAGCTTGGATTTCATTTCTTCCTTCTCTTTTTTCAGATGTGTAGAGATGGAGATTAGCTGTCCTCTGAGGACTACCTTGAGGGTGTCCCAGATGATGGGCCAGGGTGTGTCATCAGTGGAATTGTCTTGAAGATAATGTTTGATGAGAGTTTCTATTTCTGTTGTTTGTTGTGCTGAATATAGAAGAGATTTGTTTAGAGACCAAGTTTTGGAAACAGGGTTGGGAGGGCTCAGTTGCAGAGAGCAGGAGACCATGCATGGTCTGACCACAGGATGTTGCCAATATCTGCTTCAGATATTTTGTCAAGGATTGATTTTGAGATGAGAATAAAGTAGATTCTGAATAAACTTCATGTCTTGGTGAGAAATAAGTGAAATTTTTTTCTGTTGGGTGTACATGACGCCAAATATCTATTAAGTGAAAATCTGCGAACAGAGAAGCCAATCGTGTGTTGTGGTGTTTTTTCTTGATCTCTGTTGGGGAGCTGTGTGAACAGTCCAGGTCAGGGTTCACAATGGTATTGAAGTCCCCTCCTACTAGTAGTTCTCCTTTCTGAAAGGAACACAGAGCAGCAAAGGTATCCTCAAGAAAAGATAATTGATTTTCGTTTGGAGCATATATAGATGCTAGAGTGAACATCTCACCATCTATGAAGCCGTTTACAAAAATGAACCTTCCATGTGAGTCACCTTTTGTCGCTTTATGCTTGAAGTGTATATTTTTAGATAGGACTATGGTTACCCTGCAAGCTTTAGATGATCCATCAGCATGGAATTGGTGGTATATCCATGTGGCTTTCAGTGGAGATGTAACAGCTTGACGAAGATGAGTCCCTTGGAGAAATGCAGTTTATGTAGATTCAGAAGTATCCTCTTTCGTTTGATTGGGTTGCCTAAGCCTCTGATGTTCAGAGAAGAAAAGTTGAACTTGCCTGCCATCAGTTAATTTAATATTATTTGTTTCCTGGTTCAAGAGGTGAGAACAGAATATTTGTGTATTATTATGCCAAGGGCAGATTGAAGAAAGAATGTGTGGTTAAGGGATGGAGTAAGTAAGACCTTTAAAATTAAAATTACAGCTTCAGTTAGATAGTTGAAAATCCTGGAGGTACAGAGAAAGATACTGTAATAAAATAATATAAACATGTAAATAAATAGAAAAGAGGCGTAGAGTCTAGTGTCAGGCTGTTGTAGTAGGAGTATCAGAAAGAGTACATCGTATACCAGGTGTTTTATCTATTCACCAATGTGTTTCAATTAGCAAGTAAGGATATTTAGTGTAAAATAATATAAAATGATTTGTTGGGACCCCCTACAGGGTTCAAAGAAAAATAATAATCTGTCCTTATATATATTTGAATTTTGGTTCCACAACATTCTATGCTTGCCACAATTGATTCGGCACAAGAATTGGCAGTCAGAAGATGCTGGCCAGTGCTGACTGGCTGCTTGGCGGAGTCCTGCCCACGTCAGCCCTGGCCAGTATCTTTGGCTCAGTCTGCTCCGATCCTCTGACAGGAGAGGACTGTCTGCAGAGAGAGCGCAGGGACAGGCCTTCAAGGCTGAGGCAGGTGAGAGAAGCCCCTTCCGCCCCCCCCACCATCCCCTGGGCCTTCTATGGGCCCAGTCAACCAGAGGAGCCCCTTCTGCCCCCCCCATCCCCTGGGCCTTCTATGGGCCCAGTCAACCAGAGGAGCCCCTTCTGCCTCCCCCACACACCATCCCCTGGGCCTTCTATGGGCCCAGTCGGCCAGAGGAACCCCTTCCACCCCCCCACACCATCCCCTGGGCCTTCTATGGCCCCCTCACATACCATCCTCTGGGCCTTCTATGGGCCCAGTAGGCCCAGAGAAGCCTGTTCCGCCCTCTTCCCTTCCTTTCCCCCCTTTCCTTTCTTCCTCTCTCCTGCTGGTGGGAGATCCGGGAAGACTAGAATCGCTTCTCCTTTATATTGAAGAGTCCCTCTAGTTCTGGCTAACTCTAGTATTTTTTTTCTTGTTCTGGCATCAGGGATCGTGACTAAATATCCCTGGGACCGCATCTCTTTGGATTGTGTATTGGCCCCATACGATAGGCATTGGAGATAAGCGGGGCGACTCCATTTTCTAAAGTAAGTTCTCTGGCTAACCAGTTCATTAGGAATGAGGGTAAGTCTAGATTATGAGTTTCTTGTTCATTAAAACCCCTAAATTTTAAATTAGCTTGTCGTGTGGAATATTCTAAAGATAATACCCTTGTTTGTAGATGACTGTTTTAATTTTGAAGTGACTTATAGTCTTCCTTCAGTACCGTGCCTATCTCAAGGGCATGTTCCGCTTTTTTTGAGGTAGTATTTAAAGAAATTTTTAAGTCAGCTAGTTGGTCAGAAATTGGCTTTAACAGAGCTGACATGCTGTCTAAGAGTCTGTGCTCCATATGTCTCAGTGAGATTATGAGCGCTTCGTCAGTAAGCGGGGGTGGTATTGGATTTACCTCAGGGATTTCTGTTGCCATCCTGCCTGCTTCGTCATCACTTGTGCGGCCTGAATTTGGCTTAGGGCAGTAGTCTAAAATTGTTTTATTTTGATTTGAAGTTGATGCTTCCTTGTTTGGGTTATGTTTGCCCATATTACGCTCGCTTTGAATTTGGTTTAGATGTCAGTTTAGAAGGTCCAAAGAAGAGGGAGGGACGGAGCTCCATCTCCTCCGCAGCCGATGCCATGCCCCTAAAAAAAGTTCTGATATTTTAGAAGGTCCCTTATCAAATGTGTGTAACAATATACTATCTATTGGTTCAATGCCACACACAGGGTCACATTATAGAACAGCAGTAATCCCCAAACCAGGGAAGGATCTCACAAATCCAGGATCTTACAGGCCAATTTCACTCTTGAATCAAAACGCAAAAATATTAACTGCAACCATCACTGCTAGATTAAATAAATTCATTATGTACTATATAAATCAGGATCAGCCTGGGTTCATGCCACATCACAGCATTGCGGTTAATATTCACAAAACTCTTAATATTATCAAATTTCTGCAAAATCAAAGAAATAGAATCTCTACTACTGTCCATTGATATCAAAAAAGCTTTTGATAAGCTAGAACCTAAAATTTTTATTCTCAATCCTGCAACTCATGGGGTTTGGAGATCACTTCTTATGTTCCATCCAAGTATTATATACCTCTCCCAAAGCTCAAATTTGAATAAACAACATATCAAATGACTTCGTGTTATCAAAGAAGTACAAGATGGGGTACCCTCTTTCATCTCTGCTCTTTGCTCTCTCTATTGAGCTCTTAGCTATGGCAATCCATCAAAATTCCAGTATTCACAACATTTTAATCAATGATAGAGAGATGAAATTGAATCTTTGCAGATGATGTGGTTTTGTACCTTTCAGAACCTTTAAGATCCCTACAGATTGTCATGTTGGAACTTAGATGATTTTTTAAGATCTTGGGACTATATTCCAACCACTCCAATTTCCTATACACTTTTCCCACTCAAATTCTACCCACATCAAATCGGTTTATGAGTTTAAATGGATTTCCAAAACTTGACAACATTTGGGAGTCAATATACCAGTAGATTTAAGCAATCTATTTAAACATAATTTTCTTGAACTCCATAAATCAACTTCATCATTACTTCAACAATGAACCAATCTCCAGCTTTCATGGATGAAAAAACTCAGTTTGGTTAAATCATTTATCTTAGCCAAATTTATTTTTTATTTCAGAACTTTGTCAATTACATTCCATAAAACTTTCCTTTAAAAAGTGTAAAAACACTCAGTGATTTAATCTGGAATTCCAAAAGGCCTAGGATTAATCTCAATACACTATGTAAATCTCCTAAGCAAATAGGTCTTGGTTACCCAGATCTCAAATTGTATTGGGATGTATCACAACTAGGTACTTTGTTAAAGAGTTTACATCCAGATCCGGTCTTGGATTGGGTGTATATCTATCTGTGTGTGTGTGTACACTATGTAAATCTCCTAAGCAAATAGGTCTTGGTTACCCAGATCTCAAATTGTATTGGGATGTATCACAACTAGGTACTTTGTTAAAGAGTTTACATCCAGATCCGGTCTTGGATTGGGTGTATATCTATCTGTGTGTGTGTGTGTATATATATATATATATATTAAAGTTTTCTATATCCTAAATCCTTATGTGAAATCAGTTTGGAATAGTCATAAGGATAGGCCAATTTCTATTATCGATAATGAGGGAAGTCTCGAGTGGAATGCCACAGGGCTCGGTCTTGGGCCCAGTGTTGTTCAATGTTTTTATAAATGACCTGGAGGAAGACATAGAGGGGATGCTTATCAAATCTGCAGATGACACTAAGCTGGGTGGGATTGCTAATTCTGAAGAAGACAGAGTCAGGATTCAAAATGACCTAGATAGGCTGGAACAGTGGGCTGAGGCAAATAAAATGAATTTCATTAGAGATAAGTGCAA
Source organism: Gekko gecko (assembly GCA_029375565.1). Taxonomy (NCBI): domain Eukaryota; kingdom Metazoa; phylum Chordata; class Lepidosauria; order Squamata; family Gekkonidae; genus Gekko; species Gekko gecko. Next base: position 205,404,063 of record JAPDNY010000005.1, on the reverse strand, counting down.
AGTCCTACACCTAGGCACAAAAAATTAAAGGCACAGATATAGAATGGGAGGGACTTGGCTTGACAGCAGCACATGTGAAAGGGATCTAGGTGTTCTGGTTGATCACAAGCTCAACATGAGCCTGCAGTGCAATGTGGCTGTGAAGAAAGCTAATGCAATCTTAGGATGCATTAACGGAAGCATTGTGTCTAAATCATAGGAGGTGGTAGTTCTGCTCTATTCTGCTATGATCAGGCCTCACCTGGAGTACTGTCTCCAATTTTGGGCACCACACTTTAGGAAGGATGTTGACAAGCTTGAGTGTGTTCAGAAAAGGGCAACCAGAATGGTGAGAGGGTTTGAATTCAAGTCTTATGAGGAAAGGCTGAAAGAGTTAACATAAGAACATAAGAGAAGCCAATGTTGAATCAGGCCAACGGCCCATCTAGTTCAACACTCTGGCACATATACCAGGTTACATGAGGAGGTCCAGCAGTGGGGCCAGGACACTAGAAGCCCTCCCACTGTTGCCCCCTCCAGCACCAAGAATAGAGTGCATCACCTGCCCCAGACTGAGAATTCCCATCTATACCCTGTGGCTAATAGCCACTGATGGACTTCTGCTCCATATGTTTATCTAATTCCCTCTTGAAACTGTCCATGCTTGTAGCTGCCACCACCTCCTGTGGCAGTGAATTCCATATGTTAATCACTCTTTGGGTGAAGAAGTATTTTCTTTTATCTGTTCTAACCCGACTGCTCAGCAATTTCATGGAGTGCCCGCGAGTTCTTGTATTGTGAGAAAGGGAGAAAAGTACTTCTTTCTCAACCTGCTCAATCCCATTCATAATCTTATAAACCTCGATCATGTCACCCCTCAGCCGTCGTTTCTCCAAGCTAAAGAGCCCCAAGCATTTTAACCTTTCTTCATAGGGAAAGTGTTCCAACCCTTTTATCATTCTAGTTGCCCTTCTCTGCACTTTTTCCAATGCTATAATATCCTTTTTGAGATGTGGTGACCAGAACTGTACACAGTATTCCAAATGAGGTCGCACCAATGATTTATACAGGGGCATGATGATACTGGCTGATTTGTTTTCAATTCCCTTCCTAATAACCCCCAGCATAGCGTTGGCCTTCTTTATGGCAGCTACACACTGTCTAGACATTTTCATTGAGTTATCCACTACGACTCCAAGATCTCTCTCTTGGTCCGTCTCTGCCAGTTCAGACCCCATAAAAGTGTATTTATATTTAGGATTTTTGGCTCCAATGTGCATCACTTTGCACTTGGCCACATTGAACCCCATTTGCCACGTTGACGCCCACTCACCCATCCTTGACAGATCCCTTTGGAGTGCCTCACACTCCTCCCTGGTTTTCACCACCCGGAACAACTTTGTGTCATCTGCAAATTTAGCCACTTCACTGCTTACTCCTAATTCCAAATCATTAATAAACAAGTTAAAAAGCATCGGACCGAGTACTGATCCCTGTGGTACCCCACTGCTTACCACCCTCCACTGAGAAAGTTTCCCATTTATACTCACTCTCTGTTTCCTATTTATAAGCCAATTTTTGATCCACAAGAGGACTTGTCCTTTTATCCCATGACTATTGAGCTTACTTAGGAGCCTTTGATGAGGAACTTTACAAAAGCTTTCCGGAAGTCAAGGTAAATAATATCTATTGGATCCCCCTTGTCCACGTGTTTGTTCACTCCCTCAAAAAACACTAACAGGTTAGTGAGACAAGATCTTCCCTTACAGAACCCATGCTGAGTCTGCCTCAATAGTTTTTGTTCATCAATGTGCCTACTAATTCTTTCCTTAATAACAGTTTCCACCAACTTACCCAGTATTGATGTCAGACTGACTGGCCTGTAATTTCCCGGATCTCCCCTGGAGCCCTTTTTAAAGATGGGAGTGACATTAGCTACCTTGCAGTCCTCAGGAATGGAGGCAGATTTTAAAGAAAGATTACATATTTCTGTCAGGAGATCCACAAGTTCACATTTGAGTTCTTTCAGAACTCTCGGATGAATGCCATCCGGGCCTGGTGATTTATTAGTTTTTAAATTGTCCATCAGTCAGAGGACTTCCTCTCTTGTCACCGCAATCTGATTCAGGTCTTTCAAACCCCTCCCAAAATCGGTGCTTCTGGAGTGGGCAAGCACTTCTCCTCTTCCACAGTGAAGACAGAGGCAAAAAATGCATTCAGCTTCTCAGCCATTTCTCTATCATCCTTCACTACTCCTTTTACCCCTTGGTCATCCAAGGGCCCACTGCCTCCCTGGCTGGCTTCCTACTTCTAATGTATTTGAAGAAAGTTTTATTGTTGGCCTTTGTTTTTTGCGATATGCTCCTCATATTCCCTTTTTGCTTGCCTGATCACAGACTTGCATTTTATTTGCCATAGTCTGTGTTCCCTTTGTCAACCTCACTAAGACTAGCTTTCCACCGCTTAAAGGAATCCTTCTTACCTTTTACACCTTCCATTACTTTATTTGTTAACCATGCAGGCTTTTTTCTATACCTATTTGTACCTTTCCTAACCTGCGGTATATATTTTTTCTGAGCTTCTAGGACTGTATTTTTGAATAGTCTCCAAGCTTCCCCAATGGTTTTGACCTTCTCCACTCTTCCTTTCAATTTCTTCCTCACATGTCCCCTCATACCAGAGAAGTTACCCCTTTTAAAGTTAAAAGTGGTTGCATCAGTCTTTTTGGGCAACTCCCTATCTGTACAAATGTTAAACTCAGTGACATTATGGTCACTGTTCCCAAGTGGTGCAAGCACTTTTACATCTCTCACCAAGTCTTGGGTGTTACTTAGGACCAAATCCAGGATCGCCTCTCCCCTAGTAGGATCTGTGACCATCTGTTCCATAGCACAATCATTGAGAGTGTCTAAAAACTCAATCTCTTTTTCCCGACTAGAACTCATATTGACCCAATCAATGTGTGGGTAGTTAAAGTCACCTACTATGACACAGTTATTTCGTCTAGCCGCTATCTTTAATTCATTCATCATTTTATAATCCTCCTCTATCTTTTGATCTGGTGGGCGATAACAAACTCCCACTGTTAAGCTTCCTTTTGGACCCACTATTTCAACCCATAGCATTTCCAGAAGCGAATCCAGTTCTCTTACCCTCTCAATCTTACTGGACGGTATACCCTTTGACATACAGAGCCACCCCACCTCCAACCCTTCCCCCCCTATCCTTCCGATATAATTTATAACCAGGAATCACCGTATCCCACTGATTTTCCTCATCCCACCAAGTTTCTGAAATACCCACAATGTCTATTTCCCCCCCCAACACCAAGCATTCCAACTCCCCGATTTTATCTCGGAGACTTCTAGCATTTGTGTGTATTGGGTATGTTTAGCCTGGGAAAAAGAAGACTTAGAGGGGACATGATTGCAGTCTTCAAGTATTTGAAGGGCTGTCATGTAAGATGGAGCAGATCTATTCTCTCTTGCTCCGGATTGCAAGACTAGATCGAATGGGTGGAAATTACGAGGGAGTCGTTACCAGCTAGATATCAGGATAAACTTCCTAACTGTAAGAGTGGTTGAGCAGTGGAACAGTCTGCCTTGGGAAGTGGTGGATGCTCCTTCACTGGACATTTTCAAGCGGAGGCTGGATGACCATCTTTTGAGTATATTGAGAAAATATGTAGGGCTATTTTTTGGCTATGCTCCTGTAGAGTGCAGGGGGTTGGACTAGATGACCTGCAAGGTCCCTTCCAACTCTAACATTCTATGATTCTATGATTCTATAATATGTTTTTACAGAATACTTTACAAATATGGGACGAATTGCTCTTTAAACTTGCTCCCTCAATATCTCCGCTCTCCTCATTCTTGGGCTAATCCTGAGTTGCAGCCACATTCCTTCTGACAATGGAGAGAAACCTCTTTTACAAAAGTAATTGATATAACAAAAGGAGGAATTGTTCTCAAGAAGACCAATTTAGAATCCAAAATGAATATCCAGATTCCATGGTTTGAAAATTTTCAAACTAGATGCTTAACTGGCCAATCAGAAATCAAGAAAAATTTTTGACAGATTTTGAAAAATTATTGAAAAACTACCCTTCTAAAGACAATGGAATCATTTCATACCTTTACAAAATCTTATTATCCATATCTAATGGCAAACCACCTTCATATGTACATTCTTGGCATAAAGATCTAAATATTACCTTTCCCTCGAACCAATGGCTACAGATTTGGTGATACAATACTATTATGTCCAAATCTATCAATATCAAAACCCAAGCATTTAAAACACTTGCAAGATGGTACTTAATTCCATCACAAGTTCACCATATGAACCCTACTTATCTTTCAGTGTGTTGGAAACGGTGTGGAGAACCAGGCTCTTATCTTCATACATGATGATCATGTAAATATATCCAAGCTTTATGGCATCTTGTGCAAACCCAAATATACAATATTACAAAGTACATGGTTCCTTTGAAGGCAGAGACAATGTTGAACCTACAGAAAAATCCTGAGATACTAACACTAAGATGTAATTTGATAGCATTTTTATGTGCAGCAGCTTGCCTGGTCATCGCATTATGGAAGAGCAATAAACCACACTCCATATCAGAATGGTATAAAAAAATTGGGATAAAAATATTGGACCAGAAACCAATTAGAATCAAGATTTACGAAAGATAAGCAATTAGGTTTCTATGAAAAAATGTTAGATTTTGATAAGATTCTATTGGGCGGGGAACAAACATTAGAAAAGTGTACTCATTTCTGTTAGACTATAAAATGCTTGACGAAGAAGTAAAAGTGACCATGATTGCTTGGGCAAAGAACTTAGGGCATAACATCAATTTAAACCAATGGGCAAAGGTTTGGCAAAGTTTAAGTCAGTTAAAAGTGGAAAAACTATAAAGGAAGAAGCATTGCGTACACCTGTAGGAAACAAAGAAGGTAACTAGAAAACATTTTGCTTACCGGGACTAGTAAGGAGCGACTTCTTAAAATAACCGGAGAAACGCTTAGAGCAAAAGAATACTGACTGTGTATTTTCCCGTTAAGAAAAGTTGCGTATTAAAGCTAAAAACACTAAAAGAAAAGTTTGTTTACCATTCCTGTGGCTTGCGGAGTGATAAGGAACTGGGAACTGCGCTTGTTACTGCGAGATTTGCCAGCTGGGAAGTCCCGATCGACAAAGCGCATAACCGGAAGTGACAACCGTAATCAGAGGAGACAAGAGGACTCTAGCGGACGGGCTGGAGGAGGACTTGTGTATAAAAAGGAAGTGAAGTTCCGGAAACACTGGGGGACAAGAGTAGCAGACAGACCGGAACCACTGGAGGACAAGAGAAGTAGACGGACCGGAAGAAACACCAGGAAGTAGTTGATTTTGACCTTTTACCATAGAGAAAAGATGCCCGCCATTTTGAGGAGGACTAGTCTGTTTAAAAACTTTAAATTGAAATTGCCAAGTTACTAGCCAAGTTGGTGAAGCGAAAATAAGGCAATTCGGTTAGGCATTTGAAGCATAGAAGATTAAGGTTATTGGATCCTATTTGCTATAAGTTTGTTACTTGCTAACGGGACTGTATTGGGCTGTCTAGTCTGGTGGACTGAGTCTTTAAAAACGGATCTAAGGTCAAGACAAAGAGTGAACTCGTGGTCCTCACCGAGAATGACAACGAAAAAAGATAAGGACTGGCAATTGGCTATGGAGGCAATGGAGAAAAGTATGATGGAGGAGATACAGGGATTAGGGAAACAAATGGAGACAAACTTAGACAAAGGAGTTACTGAGCTTAAGAATGAGTTTAAAAACGAGATTGCAGGTATTACCAAGGAGTTACAGAGTCTTGCACAAAAATCTACTGATATAGAGGTGCAAGTGATGGAAAAGAATGTTCAGACAGTGACAAAAGAGACCTATAGAATTGATACAATGATGGAATACAGAGAAATGGAGACACACCACAGGTTGAGAGGTATTGAAGAAAGCTTGAATGAGGATATCTACAAGATAATTACTGAAGCTTTGTCAGATTATTTAAAAATTGAGGAAGAAGAAGTGAAGTACAATATTGATTCGATCTACAGGGTGAATTCTCTATATGCCCAGAAGAAAAAATTACCAAGAGATGTAATAGTCCAGTTTGTAACCAAGAGAATGAAAGAGGAGATCTTCAGAAAACAATTCCAAGATCCATTAGAAATTGACGGGAAACAGATAAGAATTTTGAAAGAGCTGCCAAAGAAAGAAAGAAATTCAAGCAGCTGACAGACAAGCTGAAACAAAAGAATATGAGGTTCAGATGGGAGATTCCACAAGGACTGAGTTTCAACTTCCAAGGAACGAGGTACACGATTAAGGATCGTGACCAGATGGTGAAATTTATGGTGGACAATGTAAAAGAGTTTGGGGATAAATAAAAGTATACCAACATGGATTACAAATTTATTTCTTGGAATGTAAATGGACTAAATTCACCCAATAAGAGAAAGGTAATTAGGCATTGGCTGGAAAAACAAAAGTGTAATTTAATTGGGCTCCAGGAAGTTCATATTAAGAAACAGGATTATAAATTTTTAATTAACAAGAAGCTGGGTGAAGAATTTGTTTCATTGGCAATGAAGAAAAAAAAAGGAGTGGTATTGTATATTAAGAAAGAGTTGGAACCCAAAGAAAATTTTTAAGGACAATGAGGGAAGATATATAGCTGTGGAAGTTGTTTTACATGACAAAAAAACATTGGTGGTTAACATATATGCACCAAATGGATCAAAAGATAAATTCTTCAGAGACTTGATGCTGGAATTGGACTAAGTGACCTATGACCAAATTATTTTGATGGGAGACTTTAATGGGACGATCAGTAACAAATTAGACCAGAAAACAAAAAGACCAAATGAAAAACTGGGAAAACTCCCGAAGGTTTTTTTTGAATTAGTGGAACAAGAAAATTTGGAAGACGTATGGAGAAAATGCAACCCTAAAGGTAAAGATTATACTTTTTACTCTAGCAGGCATGACTCCTTCTCCAGGATAGATATGATATGGATGTCAGGAGAACTTGCATTCAAAACATGTAAAGTTGAAATAATGCCAAGGATTAATTCGGACCATAATCCACTATTATGGATATCCAATCAAAGAGAAAAACAATTTAGATGGAGGCTGAATGAAGACATATTGGACAAACAGAATTGAAAATTTACATAAAGAGACAAAATATTTTTTTCAGACAAATTTAAACCAGGATTCCCATATCCAAATGGTGTGGGATGCATATAAAGCTGTGTCGAGGGGAATACTAATTGCGTGGAATGCCAAAGAGACAAAAGAAAAGAGAGCACAACAGAGACACCTTGTGGAACAGATTAAAATAAAAGAGAATGAATTAAAGAAAAGACCGGGGAAAAAGAAAATATTGAGAGAGATACAAATTTTACAAGACCAATTAAATGTTATATTGAATCAAGAGGTTTACTGGAATTTAAAGAAACTTCAACTAAAATCTTTTGAAGGAGCTAATAAACCAGGAAGATATTTAGCTTGGCAACAAGAGAAGAAAAGAAAGAAAGATCATAAGCCAACTTGTGACAGGAGATAAAGAAATAGTGGATTGCAAAGGGATAAAGAGAGAATTTTTTAAATATTGTGCAAAACTCTTCCATGTAAATCCAACAGACCAAGAGAAAGTCCAGGAATACCTGCAGAATTTAAAAATGGCTGGCCCTGTTGGAGAAATGAAAGAAATGCTTAACAACCCCATTACTATAGAAGAAATTTATAACGCGATTGAGGATGTCAAATTGGGGAAAGCTCCAGGCCTGGATGGCTTTTCAGCCAAATTTTACAAAAAATTAAAAGAGGAGATAGCCCCTGTTTTTCAAACTTTGTCAAATGAGATCAGAGACACGGGGAAAATACCAGATTCGTGGAAGGAAGCAACCATCTCTCTGATTCCAAAAGAAGCACAAGATTTAACAAATGTGAAGAACTATAGACCAATTTCGTTACTGAACATATGATTATAATTTGCCAAAATCATAGCTGAGAGATTAAAAACATATTTGAGAGACTTAATTGCAGGAGAACAAGCTGGATTTCTACTTGATAGACAAATAAGGGATAACATCAGTTTGGTTGTAGATGCAATTGAATACTATGATAAACATCCAGAAAAGGAGGTCGGTTTTTTCTTTGTGGACGCAGAAAAAGCATTTGATAATTTGAACTGGGATTTCATGTTTAAAGTTATGGAAAAAATTAATATTGGTGAGCCTTTCTTGAAGATAATCAAGGCAATATATTCTGAACAAAAAGCAAAGAGAGTGGTCAACAATGAAACAACAGATTTTTTTAAAGTGCAAAAAGGAACAAGGCAAGGTTGCCCACTTTCTCCATTATTGTTTATATGGATTCTAGAGGTTCTGCTTCGGAACATTAATGAAGATAAAGAAATCAAAGGCCTGACTACAAAAGGATTTACATACAAGTATTTGCAGAGTTTATACCTTTGCAGAGTTTATAGCAGAGGAACCACTGAAAACCATACCGCTTTTACTTCAGAAAATAAAAGAATTTGGAGACCTAGCAGGTTTTTATGTAAATAAACAGAAATCCAAAGTAATGTGTAAAAACATGACAAGCCCTAAACAAATGGAGTTGCAGAGATCTACAGGCTGTGAAGTAGTGAGAAAAACTAAATACCTAGGCATAGAGTTGACAATGAAGAACATAGATCTCTTTAAAAATAACTATGAGAGATTGTGGGCCCACGTGTTAAAAGATATGGAAAAATGGGATAGACTCAATTTATCCTTGCTGGGCAGAATTTTGGTGGTCAAAATGAACATCCTGCCACATCTCATGTTTTTATTTCAGACGATTCCTATTGTAAAAGATGTGAAGGTGTTTAATTGTTGGCAAAAGGATATCTCTAAATTTGTGTGGGCAGGGAAAAAACCAAGAATTAAAATGAAAATCTTATGTGATACAAAGGAAAGAGGAGGTTTTCAATTACCAAACTTTAGGCTCTATCATGATGCGGTCTGTTTGACCTGGTTAGAACAATGGGTTACTTTGGAAAACAGGAAACTGTTGGCATTGGAAGGACATGATTGTAGGTTTGGTTGGCATGCATATCTTTACTATGGCAAGTCAAAAATGGACAATTTTTTTAAACATCATTATATCAGAAGGACCCTCTTTGACACATGGATTAAGTATAAAAACTTTTTTCCTGAAGAAAGCCAATGTGGATAGTACCAGCCAAAGTGATAAAACTGGTTTCGGAGTATAAGGGACAAGATTGGTTGAAATACAGGGATCTGTTGAGACATGAAGGGAAGCTATTTGTGTTAAAGCCAGAAAGTGATCTTGACTTTAAATACGATTGGTTGCGGTATAGACAGATATTGGATCTATATAAGTCTGATAAAAAAATGGTTGGTTTTAGGGGAGACTATACTGAAATAGAAAAGGTATGGCTGGAGGGAGGGCAGAAAATGATACTGAAAATGTATAAAATTTTGTTAAAAAGGTATGCTGAAGATGAGGTGGTTAAAGAGCAAATGATAAAATGGGCAATTAATATGAACAAGGAAATACCAATGTCATCTTGGGAATTTCTATGGAAAAGTGCATTGAAAATATCTACCTGTACCAATCTTAAAGAAAACTGTTATAAAATGATGTATAGGTGGTATATGACACCAAAAAAGATAGCTAATATAGGTAAAACTCTATCTAACAAATGTTGGAAATGTAAACATGCTGAAGGTTCCTTTTACCATATGTGGTGGACTTGTGAAAAAGCAAAAATATTCTGGACTGTAATACATACAGAGATGGAAAAATTTTTGAAATGTACTTTTAAGAAAGAACCTGAACTGTTTCTTTTAGGTCTCAAGTTAGAAGAAATGTATGAGTAAAAGAACATTGATATGGTATATGGTAACGACTGCTAGAATGATTTATGCTCAAAATTGGAAAAATGAAAAGATTCCTGACTTATGGGATTGGCTGAGAAAATTGCTATTTATGGCAGAAATGGACAAATGGACAAGAAATTTAATAACATAGATGAAGAAACTTTTTTGGCAGACTAGAGCGATTTCAGAGAATATATACAGAAGTATTGGGAAATGAAGGACAGTGTTTTCAGTTTGGGTAACTACTAATGGTGCAACAATTGTTACAGTTAATGGGTGTTTATAGTAGCTACTAATATCTATGTGGGTGTTACCTGTAGACTTAGTATGTTAACAAGGATTTAACTGGCATTATATGATGTTTGAATGGTGGAAGCAATGCTGGGAGCCATTAGGTGGGGAAGAGGAGCTTTTGAGAAAAAGGATATGAGATTTATGATGTGCACCAAGTTGTGAAACATTGTGCATCCTAATAAAAGTTGTGTTTTTTTTTTAAAGCGGTTTCTATGAAAGAGAATGTATACAAGATGTTTCATAGGTGGTACCTAGCACCGGACAGACTGGAGAATTTTTATCCCAACATGTCCAACAGATGTTGGAAATGCAAACATAAAGGAGGGTCTTTCTTTCATATTTGGTGGACCTGTGAAAGGTCAAAGAAGTTCTGGCGTGAGATTCATGACATTATCAGACAAATTGTAGGTATCCAAGTGCCATTAGATCTTGAAATATTCTTACTAAATATACTGCCTGATAATTTACAGAAAGTGGATAAATATTTGATTGTACATGTATTAACTGTGGCAAGAATTATATTTGCAAAAGTATGGAAGCAAGAAAAAATACCAGTTAAACAGAATTTTATTAAACTTATGGAGGTAGTAGAATTAGATAACTTGACTTTGAAACTACAAGGAAGAGAAGAAACCACTTTCTCAAATATTTGGTCACGGTTATACGATTGGTTAGAGAGACTTCGTTAAATTTTGATTTGTAGTAGTTTACATATGGTATACTTGTGACCTCTCTGATATATCTTCAGTTTGGGGAGATTCCCATTGTATTATTTTTGTGGTGATTGGTTATGTGTTGGGGTTGTTTGTTTGTGAGGTCTTTTGTGAAAATGTAATAAAGATGTTAATAAAAAAAAAAGAAAAGAAAAAATATTGGACCAGCAAACACAAGCAGATTCTAACCTTTATGTATCTGATTGTTGCAATGTTGTACTATGTAGTTGATTTTATTGCAAATAATGAATCAATTTTTCATTTCACTCACCCAAAGCATGTATTATTCCTTTAATGGTATAGCTGTCCATAGTTGGTTATTGTTTTGTTAGAATTGGTACTCCTTCTAAGATTTATTTGTTTTGATTACTGCATTCTAAACATTTAGTATATCATAAGTTTTCACTCTTGATTGTTATTCTCCAGCTTGTAAGTACAGTATTTGTTGTTTGTTAATCTCTAACTTTCTTGTAATTTCCTTGTTATAATAAATGAAATATTTTTTAAAAAGTTTACTAGAGAGCAAAGATAACATTGTATTGCAGTGGATGGTCACAACATGTAATCCATTTTGACTGGGAGACTCACAGTGCCTTCCTAAGCAGAGTTGCATTTTCTAAGTCGATTGACTTAAGTAGACTTACATGGGTCCAATTCTGCCTAGAATGGCTTAGTCAATGCAGTACTAAAGAGTTACATAGGACTGCAGGCCATCAGATGGAAAAAAACCCCTGAGAGCCAGCAGATCTGAGAACCTGAAACTGTAATGAATCAAATCAGGAAGTTAAATGTTGAAGTTCTTCCCATTACCTTCTCCAAGTGCACAGTGACTATTTTCCCATCCTCAATCAACCAAGAACTCTCCTCCACCTTTACTTCATTGTACAAGTCTCCATCAATCGTGGGGGGGTGTCCTTTCAGCCCCACCTTCAGATGCCGTCGCTGGATGTCCACCATCATATCCTTTCCCTTCAGTCTGAAGTTCACTTTGAATGGGATGGCCAGCTAGATAACAGAAACAAGATGGGGAGGGGGGAGGAAGTTACGCAGAAAAGCTTTAGACATTTTTTTTTCTGGCCACAGATTATACGGTGCAGCAGAATGTGTACATTACAGATTCATCTATAGTTGGGCATCAAACCAGGGCTGACAGAGCATGATCACAATGTACAGTATTTATCCTCACCAATAAAATATTTCCTTGCAATTCTTGCTCATTATGTGGTCAGTAGCCTGGCATCCCTCCTGAACAACTGCTCACACTTTGGAAGAACATTTGCAAATGAAAGGGGCAGGAAGCTTTTCACATTCATAATTTTACTGTGAAACTGAACTCCATTCATTCCCCATGTAAGTTTTGGTTTAAAAAAAGCAAGTTCCTAACTTTGATAGACAAAATCCAATTTTTTTGAAGAAAAAAAGTTCTTCAACATAAGTATTCTTAAATTGAAGGGCTCCTGGCCTTCCCCCCATCCCTACCACCTACTAATTCTGAGGTTTCAGAGTTTTTCCTGTGGACTGCAATCTTATGTACACTTACTTGCAAGTAAGCTCTATTGACTATACTGTGACTTCTCTGAGTAAATATGCTTAAGAAAGGGCTATGAATATGTTTTAATTTTTCTTGCTTAACTGGAACAAATTGTGATCTAGCAGATTGTTGTGACAATCTGACAAGCTTTCTGCATCTGGAAAATGGCCTAAGAGGACATTATTTGTATTTAACTTCATTGATATCCCACTTTTCTCTTCAGTGGGTATCCAAAGTGGCTTACAGCCTTCTCACTTCCTCCATTTTCTCCACAACAACCCTATGAGATAGGCCAGACTGAGAGTTTGAGATTGGCTCAATGTCACCCAGAAAGCTTCCATGGCAGTGTGTGGATTTGAACCTGGATCTCCCAAATTCTTGTCTGGCAGTTTAACTACTACACCATGCTGGCTCAGACATTCTGCTATTCCATTGTTAAAGAAAAGCAGGTCTCAGTCTGAACAAGACAGAAGACACCTTGCAAGCGGCTCTAAATTCTCAAAGAGCCAGAAGGACAAGCGTCATCATTTTTAAAAAGGCTGCCACAGAACATGGATCAGCTGTAGAATTTCCACAGATTCACCCTACCAGCCCACTCCACAGCCCCAAAAGTGCATCTCTGTGGGCCACCAACTACCTCTACCTTAAATATACATTATATTAGAAGATGCAACAAATTCTGCAGCCAGCATTATCAGCAGAATTTGGACAGTGTAATCATTTAGATTTAAAATACACTTTGTTGTGGACTCTGGAACTGGCAGTTCAGAGTTCACAGGGTTAAGGATGTAAGCACTGGATCACTAAGAGAGACTTCAAGCCTCACCAGATTCTCAAGAAAGAGGATGAAAACCAATGAAGATTATCCTTTTCTAACAGTGACGTATGAATAACACGTGGATCCATTTCTGGTCTCCAAGCTGCTTCTTGTGTGAAACTACTTTGCTCTGAAGTAGCCATTAGACCTAAGAGAGATTTATCAAAATAAGGTCTCCTAGTCTCATTTGGCTCCCTTATGTGTTTCTCCTCGTTCTGTGAATAGGAATATCACTGAAGAAACAAATGATACAACCCATGTCCCCTGGCGGCTCTTTAGATGATCTTGTCAAGGACTGGCATGGCCGGCTCGCAGCAGCCATTGAAGAGATCGCCTCCCCAACATCCTCTGTACCCTCGCTCTAAGCGAGCTCCCTGGTTTACCGAGGAGCTGCAGCAAATGAAACGAGGGCTCAGACTACTAGAGTGATGGTGGCGGCACACCCATGACGAAGCATCAAGAGCATCCTATAGGACGTTTATGAGATCCTATGAGATGGCAGTCAAAGCCGCGAAGAGACATTTCTACGCGGCCGCAGTTGTGTCTGCTAGTTCACGCCTGCATAATTATTTAGAATTATTTAGTCATTAACAGAGCTGCCACAGGGCGGGCCAAATGATAGGGAACTGGATATTGGCTGCGAGGCTTTTGCAAGCTATTTTGCAGATAAAGTCCTGCTGCTCCGCCATGATCTTCTGGCCACAGTTGAGACAGTGAATGAACTCGAGGCCCCATGCATGTCTTCTGGTTCTATTCTGGATTATTTCAGTCCACTCAGTCTTGAGGAAGTCAACAGATTGCTCTCAACAGTACGCCCAACCACGTGCAGTCTTGACCTGTGCCCTTCATGGCTCATAAAAGCTGGTCGTGAGGTGTTGCGAGGTACCCTCAGGGATATTATCAACAAATCCTTTGATGAGGGACTGTTCCCAGGGGCACTCAAGGAAGCAATGGTTCACCCTTTCCTGAAAAAATCATCACTGGATCTGGCTGAATTGGCCAACTGTCCGCCAGTTTCAAACTTGCCCTATTTGTGCTAGGTACTGGAGAGAGCAGTGGCGATTCAGTTGCAGAACTTTATGGATGACACTTTCATGCTGGACCCGTTTCAGTCCGGCTTCCTGCCTGGTCATGGGACGGAGACAGCACTGGTTGCCCTCACAGATGATCTCGAAGGCATCTGGATTGAGGCAGCACAGTGGTGCTGGTGTCAGAGGCACAGGCTGGGTTGTCATCAGTATGCTGATGACACCCAGCTATATCTGTTGTTAAGTGGCTGGTCTGACTCTATCCCAGATGATCTGCAGCAGGTGCTACAGGACGTAGCAGGCTGGCTTAGGCTGAGTCGATTGAAATTGAATCCAACGAAGACGGAGGTCCTGTGCTTGAGTTGGAGTGGATCGGGGGTAGGGATCCCACTACCGACCTTCGGTGGGGCGCCATTAGTGTCAGCGCCGAGGGTTAAGAGTGGGAGTGCTCTTGGATGCCTCCTTAACAATGGAGTCCAGGTAGCAGCCACTGCCAAGTTGGCCTTTTACCACCTACGGCTGATTAGGCAGTTGGTTCCCTTCCTCGAACGCAATGACCTAGCAACAGTGATCCACACAATGGTCACCTCGAGGTTAGACTACTGCAACACTCTCTACATGGGGCTTCCCTTGTCCCAGATCTGGAAGCTGCAGCTAGTGCAGAATGCCATGGCCAGGCTGTTGATGGGTCTCTCTACACAGGACCACATCTAGCCTGTGCTGAGGACACTGCACTGGCTGCCCATAGTGTACCGGGTTCGGTTCAAGGTGCTGGTCAGGGGCCTGCCTACTTGACGGATCGCCTTTCCCCATATGTGCCCCAGAGAGCACTGAGGTCAGGGTCACAACATCGCCTGACTCTCCCTGGTCCGAAAGAAGCCAGACTGGCTATCAACAGAGCCAGGGCTTTCTCAGTAGCGGCTCCACACTGGTGGAATGAGCTCCCGGAGGTCATCAGGGCCCTGCGGGACCTCTTACAGTTCCGCAGGGCCTGTAAAATGGAGCTCTTCCACCAGGCTTTCGATTAGGAGCCGCCACTGATGAGTGTGCCACTGATGAACATGCCCTGCCTAGAACATCTTCTGGCCCAGGACCTGCCGGATGCTATTTTTACCACTAGGTCGACTTGGAACGTCATTATCATCTGACTTTGTTGGATGTTATCTCTACCATTGGGTCGACTTTTTTTTTTTTAAGAAATTTTTATTAACAGGATATAATAATACGTTCCATAATTGATAACCAATTCTTAACACATCCTTTTCTACAATTTTCTATCCTACCATTGGGTCGACTTGAATACTGCCATCATTTGCTGTTTTTATCTGTAAATTGATGCTGTTTAATTGTGATGTTGTTTTTAACTGTTTTAACTTTGGATTGTTTTATGATATTTTGATCTTGTTAGCCACCTTGAGCCAGCATGTCCAGCAAGGCAGGATACAAATAGAAACAATAAATAAATAAATACTCCAGAACTACATTCTGCTCAAAGACCACACTTACATCCACTTCAGAGAGGGTTTGTGTCCACCTATAGTTTGGAAGGTCTGCCCCATTGCCAGAGTTTGGCTTCAGCTTGCCTTTGTCCTTCTCATCTTCCTCCTCTTCATCTGTCTCCTAATCAGACACAAAGCATAATAAAAAATACTTCTAAGCCTTCAGTGATAATGATGATTCCATCTTTAATCCCACCTTTCTTTCAAGGGGCTCAAAATGGTTACATGGGTCTTCCCTTCCTTTTAAAAAAATGCTTGCAGCGACCCTGTGAGGTATGTTCACAGAGTGGGAGTTTGAATCCAGCTCTCCCAGACCTTAGTTGTACTGCACCACTGCTACACCCACCTTTTAAAGACATTTTACTAAATTCACATGAGACTTCTGTCTGCTGTGTTGTTTGAAAACTTGGTGGTTCTGCATTCACCTTGTTCTTGATATAGAATCCTGCTGAAGATACCAGTTTCTGAGTTCTCAAATCTCAGAATAGTGTTACATGGGCTCTTTAGCACAGGAAGTCTTTATTGCAAGAGTTCTAGTAAATCTATTGTGTGTCCCCACACATACACACTCATCAAACACAGAAAACATCTACTCACAGCTGCACAAACCTCAGAGAACACATTACCAGTTTGCTGGACTCTGAAGATTCCATTGAATGCACAGATGATTTTTCAGGGACATCTTTGGACTCATTTTCTTTCTTCTCTTTTTTCTGTTTGGAAAGATTACCCCCCCACATACATTCACAGTTTTAGCTGAGATTCATAAACATGTGTTTAAGTGTTATTTACTAATGGGGATGGGCATAGACTGGAAAATCCTGGTTTGGTATAGGGCTTGCGAGCCCCGGACCAAATCCCCAAGCCAAAACCCATGCCTGAACAGAACTGGTTCAGGTGCATCAGGCCCCGCCCCACCATGCCCACATTACCGGGAAGCAACGTGTGCACACCACTTCTGGATGGCATCAGGGCCCCCCCCCACATGCCTGCATTTTCCAGAAGCGACGCAAGTGCATCAGTGATGTGCTTGTGTCACTTGCAGGTAATGTGGACATGCCAGGGTGGGACCCAATGCCACCCAGAAGCGCACATTGGACCAAACGCATTCCCAAGCCCACCTGATAAGATTGGGGTGAGTGTCTGGGAAAGGCGCCTTCTCTGGACCTCAGCTCGCGAGCCCCAAACTGGACAAAGTCTGGCAAGGTACCCACCTCTATTTACTAACAGGAACAGTATGGGCCATCATTCTTGCCATGTTAAACTCAAGGCAGGAGATAGCTAGGAATGAATCAGCCACATAAGGTGGGGAGTTTTCAGACTTTTACATGCTGTATCTGGAAAGTACCAGCATGCTTGTCAGATTAAAGTGTAGAGATAGTATCAAAGCAAATGAGCTACTTTCAGACAATGGCCTGTTATGCACAAACAGCTTACTGCAGAATATCAGAGCAGTGAAGCTTGACTGCTTTTGGATTTCTGTGCCTGCTATATGCACCATTCTTTTTTCTCTGGTGTATTTATTCATAGTATTATATATTTACTAGGAATAAGGCCCGTTGTGCAAATAAACACAATGAGCTCTAAAAAGAGGTACCTTGGGCATTCAGTGTCAATTTGCTGTGGTGACCTCAGCAGGGTATAATGACACAGATTCCACTGTTTTCTCCAGGGGAACTGATCTCTGCCATCTGAAGAGCAATTCTGAGTGATCTCCAGCCCTCACCTGAAGATTGGAAACAATGGCTCCACAGGAGGAAATGGCTGGTTTGGAGGGTGGAGTCTATGACATAGTACCTGTCTGAAGTCCCACCCCTCCTCAAACCCCACTCTATCCAGGTTCCACCCCTCAAATCTCCAGGAACTCCCCAACCTGGAAGTGGCAACCCTATCTTCTTCCCAGCCAACCATCAATCTACCTTTATCTACGCCTCTGACTTCAGTTTTCAGTCTCCTCCCCTTTCCCTGCAGCCTCTACCTAGGAAGGGTCCAGTCTCCGCAGTGGGGACCAAATCAGCTCACATCATTCTCCTCTCCCCCTTTTGATCTGCACAACAACCCTGTGAGGTAGGTTAGGCTGAAAGTCTGTGACTGGTCCAAAATCAGCCACGCAGCTTCCACAGCAAGAACCTGGGTCTGGTAGACCCTACTCTGAGGTGCTAACTGCTATGCCACACTGGCTGTGGTATCACCTGGTATCACAACTGAACTCCAGACAACAGCTCTCTCTCTCCCCCTGGAGAAAATAACTGCTTTGGAGGATGGACTCTGTGGCATTCTATTCAGCTGAGGCCTCTCCTCTTCCCAAACGCTGGCTTCCATAGACTCCATCACAAAATCTCCAGGAATTTCACAACATACAGCTGGCAACCCTAGTCAAAACTGGCCTCCATGAGCTTCCCACAAAGGCCAAAGTAGGCCTGGAAACAGCCTTTTTACTGACAGAACCAAGCTGGGTTGCCTATCAACAGGCACTGAGGTGAAAGTCAGCTGCACAGCAGGAGGAGAAGAGAATGGTTTGATAGCTCAGTAGCCAGCCAGTCACGGAGGAGCCAAGCAGGAGAAGTGTCTTTGTCAGGAGAGATAGCCGTTTTGGCAGTTTCAAGATTGTAAATTCAGTTCATGGAAGATCACTTCAAAGACGGCTTTTCAGTCTTGATGAAGGGACAGTGGAAATCTTTGCACACAAATGTAAGGTGGCTAAGTAGGCACAAATTTCTGCAAAGATTTTGTGATTTGCTGAATGAAATAAGAAGGTTTTTGAAGGAGAGGGGAGATGACAAAGCAGAGTTGGAAGATGAGTGGTTATGTGATCTAACATTTCTCGCTGACTTTACAGGCGAGTTAAGTGATATGAACATCAAACTACAAGGTAAAAACAAATGCATTGACGAGATGATGAGTACAGTTTCATCCTACAAGAGCAAATTTGAGCTAATGATGACTGACCTTGCAAACAACACTTTTGATCATTTTCCTAATATGCAGGACCATCTGGGACAATATCTAAATTTTATTTTTCAGAACGAAAAGTATGTGACAGAAATCTGCTCTGTTATCCAGGAATTTGAAAAAAGATACCGTGACTTCCAAAAAATTGAAAATGTTGTGGAGTACCTGTCATACCCATTCAAAGTAGATATTTTATTATTAAGGAAACTGCAGCTGCTATCAGTAAAAATTACTCATTGGGGTGCGCAGGCACGGCGTGGCACTTCACACGCATTTTAATGCGGTGTGCAACTTTTAATCTTTAAAGGGGCCCTTTGAGCGATTAAGGGCCCCCCCGCTGCCCCGGGAAGGGACGGACAGCAACAAGGGGCTTGACCCAGATCCCCATGAGATTTGCAACTCATGGGGAGACCAGGATCGCCCCCGACTTGGGATTAAAGTTCGGGCTCCATGAGAGCATAGCCAATGCTCCTGCAATGGAGGGGGAAAAGAGAAACTTTGCCGAATCAGCGCTCCTGTGAGTATCCATAGAAATTATTTGTAACGGAAAGTGCAGGGCAGTTATAAAAAATAACTAGCCCCAAGGAGTAGCAGAAGATCGGAAGGTCTTTCCCCCCCGAAAAGACAATTGGCTGACAAGCGAAAGTGCGGATGTTCGATTGATTGGAAATGGGAGGGCGAGAGTGGGAGATATATTCTATCCTGTTGATTAAAAAACCTAACTGTGCTGGAGTACAGCTGGCTAAAATGGAGTAAAATAAGTACTGCTTAGCGGTTTTATCCTGCCTAATCATACGGTGGCAGAAAAGGACCAAGCGGTTCAAGTCCCCCCACTAGTTTGAACAGAGGGGAAAGCTCTATTGTGTTAACAACGAAGGAAGAAGGAAGATCAGCGGGGATCCCCCTTTGCAGCGGTCTCAATTTTTTAACCCCATCGGGGTGTGTGTGTGTGGAAGAACTTTGACGAAGTGAGCCCCTTTTCACTGTTCGCTAATTTTTAACCCTTTAGAGGCAGGGTGGAAGATTTAAAACCCCTGAGATGGTTTTCAGCGTTCTCAATTTTTGCTGCCTGTTACAAGCAGTACTTTATATAAACATCTCTGGTTAAGAGGCTTGTCCGAAAGACATGATTTTAAGGTTTAAATTTGGGTCAATTAGAAAGAGTTTGGTAATTGATTAATATTCAATGCTCAACTGTTGTTCCCCTCTGTTTATTTTTTCTCTTCTTGCTTTTACTATAAGAGGGGGGTAAGCTGGGAAATTCACCAAGAATAGGGATGTTTTGTAAACATTGAGTAGATTTGTCTAGAAGCTGTCTGGGAAAGCTGCCAAGGAAACAGTTATTTTAAACAATTAGAAAACAATCAGAAAAATCTTTTATTAAAACTTTAAAAAGGAAGAATGGGGAAGAAACAAATAAGTTACAAGATTTTAAGAGCATAGTAGAAGACTTCTACAAGGAGTTATATAGGAAAAATTATGTCAGAGCGGAACAGATAATCCAGTATCTGGACAAACACATGACACAAAGATTTTCAGAAGACCATAAGAAGATATTGAATCAACCAATTACGATGATGGAAATGGTAGAAGCCTTGAAAAGGCAAAATAAAGGTAAAGCACCAGGTACGGATGGACTCCCAGTTGGATTTTATTCGATATTTGAAGAGACGCTCCTTCCACAACTTCAAGAAGTGTGTAAAGCAATTATGCAAGGGGAAGAAATTCCAGATACTTGGAGAGAAGACATAATTTTGTTAATACATAAACCAAATGCAGATGGAAATGAAATAAAGAACTATAGACCCATTTCTCTTTTGAATGCGGATTATAAGATTTTTGCTTCTATTATGGCTGAAAGATTGAAATGTATCTTAGCTAAAATAATACATAGAGATCAGGCAGGTTTTTTACCAAAAAGTCAAATTAAAAATAACCTGCGGTGTATCTTGGATATACTGGAACACTATGAGGTGCATTCCGAGAAGGAAATGGCGCTGATTTTTCTTGATGCGGAAAAGGCATTTGACAATCTGAGTTGGACCTTTTTAATAGAAACGCTGAAGAAGGCAGAGGCTGGGGAAAAATTTGTCCAGATGATGCAAGTGATATATTCAAACCAGAAAGCTACTGTTATGATTAATGGTGAAAGGACGGAACAATTTCAGATACAAAAAGGTGCAAGACATTTAGATACAAAAAGGTGCATTGGAGATATTGACAGAGGAAATAAGGCAAAATTCGAAGGTGAAGGGCCTGAAACTACAAGATGAGGAATTTAAATTACTGGCATTTGCCAATGATTTAATCTTTATACTTGAAGACCCAGAACAGTCAATAGAAGAGCTGAACAGAACCTTGAAGGAATACGGTCAAGTGGCAGGACTGAAAGTTAATGTCAATAAGACCAAAGTACTGACTAAGAATATGAACCAAGCACAGAGGGAACTTTTTCAAAAAAGTTCTGGGTATCAACTGTGTGACAAAATCAAGTATCTAGGGATAAATCTGACAAATAAGTGTAGTTCGCTCCAAGAGAAAAACTATAAGGAGCTTTTGAAAGAGACTAAGCAAGATCTAGACAAATGGAAGAATCTAAAGATTTCATTGATGGGAAGAATCGCCTTGATTAAGATGAACATTTTACCAAGATGGATTTTTCTCTTCCAAACAATTCCAATACTCAAGAACTATGGAGTTTTGAAAGAATTGGATCAAACTATTACTAAATTTATATGGCAGGGGAAAAGGGCTCGAATTAAGTTGAAAGCACTACAGGACTCAAAAGAAAGGGGAGGGCTGGGCCTCCCCAATTGGTTATTATATTATAGAGCTGGGGCATAGGCCTGGATCAAAGAATGGATAATGTTAGGTGATAAAAGGATACTGAGATTGGAAGGGCATGATCTTTTAGGTGGATGGCATTAGTTTTTATAGTATGGAAAAGCAGCAACTCATAAGAATTTTAAACAACATTGGATAAGAGATGTGTTGATGAAAGTTTGGGAGATAATTCGAAAGAGATGGTTCAGCAAGACATCTAGGTTGATAGTTCCTTTGGAAGCAATGACTTACCCTAAGGTATATAATGAGAACCCGCCAAAGAGCTATATGGACCTTATTAACTCTAAAGGAGAGATTGAAATTGATGAAGATGTTACATGGTGGCAAAGAGCGCAACTTGAATCGAGATTTACAAAAGATAAAAAAAAAATGGATTTGAAAGGTCACTTTCTGAGATTGAAAAATTACTCTATGCCCTGGAGGAGAGATTTATAAAAAAAACGTATGCTTTATTGTTGACAGACTTTTTGGCAGATGAAGTGGTTAAAAATAACATGATTCAATGGGCTCAAAATTTTGGCTATAATATAGAATTAAAACAATGGGTTCAAATATGGAGTAGAAATGTGAAAATAACCAGGGCGGTAACATATAGGGAAAATATGTATATAATGTTTTATAGATGGTATATTATGCCTGATAAGATCGCGAAATATGACGAGAAATGTTCTAATAAATGCTGGAAATGTGGGAATAAGACAGGCACATTTTATTATATGTGGTGGACTTGTGATATTGTTAAAAGATTTTGGAACTGGGTTCATAGAATGATTCAGAAATTTTTAGGGCAGACTATACCTTTTAAGCCGGAAACTTTATTGCTGGGTATATTGCCAGAAGATATAGCTAAAAATGATCGTTATTTAATAATATATATGGTAACTGCAGCTAGAATTCTATATGCAAAATATTGGAGAACATCTCAGGTACCGTCCCAACAAGAATACAGGATCAAGATAATGGAAGCCACAGAGATGGATAAACTGACATTGTCAATGAAAGGTTATGAGGACTCAGCTTTTCAGAACGTTTAGCATCAGTTCTATGAATGGTACAATTCTAGGATTAAAAAAGGATGGAATTGACATAAGCGGGAATAAAAATAATTGAATGACTAGTGTATAGAAATAGTAATTAAGTTAGATTTTAAGGATACCTATATAAGAGCTGTGTAATGATAAGGCAATGATTTTGGATGGTAGGCGAAAACATACATGTATCCCCCCATATGTGTTTAATGTTGTATATTTGTATTTGTTGTGTATGTTGTTGTTTGTGTGTAGGTTAAGGTATGTTATGTTGTTATGTATTGTCTGTGTATTTTGAAAATAAAAAATGCCCTGGAAGGGGCGCTTTAAAAAAAAAAAAAAGAAAGAAAAAATTACTCATTGAACAAGGCATGTCTTGAAAACGAGATATTAACCCTTAAAAATGACATTTTTCTCAAGACCCGTGCTGAGCAAGAATCGTTTTGGAAGCTAGTGCCTAGAGACAAATTTCCCAACTTGAGAAGATGCAGTGAAGCTGTACACTCCTGTTTCAGTTCAATTTATTTGTGTGAATCTATGTTTTCCCATCTGAAAATGACAAAGAGTACAGTGTTCCAACATGACAGATGAACATCTCCAGGATTCCCTGAGACTGGCCCGCATGCAATATTCACCCAACTTCAAAATGCTGGTGGATGAAATGCAGGCTGAGACATCTCACTAATGAGCAACAGCGAAGTTTTAAACATTGTGCAAGATCAGCCTGGATCAATACTTGACCTACATTTAACACAAATAACTCTGAATCGAAGACAGTTAAAGAAAGTTATAACTCAATAAAAAATAAAAATGTTCACAGTTCTTTCTGAATCTTTGTCTCTCTGTTTTGTTTTTGCTTATTTTGCTTACCAATAAATGACAGAAGGTGCATTATAAATGGGGGGAGGGCGGTGGAACCCAACTTTAGTGGGTTAAAATCTAATTTGAAACTAATTTGAAACTTTATTTTCATGGTGGCAGATCACCGGCACTTTTGGCTGGAAAAAACAGATCACTACCTGTTTGAAGTTGGACATGCCTGGACTAGAGAGCAGCTGCTCTTGGATTTTCCTCCCCCTTGGCTGCCCCTTCAAGATCACTCCCCCACCCACATGGAGGTTATTCTGCCCATTCTGCCTCTTCCTCCATTCACCTTGTTGTTTTACACTATTTTTTTACAGAAGTGGCATGAGTTTAGCATTATGAGATTAATGCTAGTGTCAGATCACTAGAGGGCTTGCTACTTCAGATTGTTAGCAAAACAAGGGGAACAACCACTGCAAAATCAGTTTCAGAAAGCCCAGGGAAACAGCAAACAGAAAGCAAACTGATGGCTGGAGGAAAAACAATGCAGAACGAAACCTTCCCAAAGGACATGCACAATGATAGCAGTGGGAATGTAGAACAACAAAGAAAACCTGATGGGCATGCATGGTTAAAGCGAGTGAAAACAACAAGCCCATAGTCATGATGGGGCATTTCAGAGCCATGCCCCCTGAGTCAGCAGCCATATCCCACTAATCACACCCCTACCCCGTCCGTGCTCGATCCCAGCCATGGCCAAGGGATGGGATGGTGAACATACGATGAAACAGGCAGGCCTCTCTGGTATTGTGTGACCTGTGCCACTCCTGACAGAGGCTCCAGGTGATTTTATGTGCCTGAATGAGGCAAATTTGTATGGGGGGGAGCTGCTCATATGAAGCCAACTGCCACCACTGCTGAGTCCGGCTTCTATTTGCAGCTCAGCCAATGGCGGCCCCACCCCCACAGGTCAGCCAGCAATGCAAAGGCTCTGTCTTCCCCAAGGAAGGGGGGCTCTGGCAGGAGGAACTGCTTTGCCACCTCCCAAGGAACAAGCCGAACCCATCTTCTTTCTTCTCCTCACTCACT
Source organism: Gekko gecko (assembly GCA_029375565.1). Taxonomy (NCBI): domain Eukaryota; kingdom Metazoa; phylum Chordata; class Lepidosauria; order Squamata; family Gekkonidae; genus Gekko; species Gekko gecko. The sequence continues at coordinate 205,379,544 of JAPDNY010000005.1, read as the reverse complement.
CCTGCTTCCGCTGTTCTTGTTGAGGGCTACTACTTCCTTCTCTGACTTCCATGATCGTGATGGGAAGCTGGAGAGTTTCAGGCAGAGTACGTGCACGCGTGGCTACTTTTGGTGAGTGGGAAAGCAGTCCCTGAGCCAAGCGCTTTCCTGCCAGCCCTTGGGAGGGAGGGGAACAGCATAGCTAGTGCCCCTTATGTGGGGTAGGGCTGGCAGTGTGGAGTGAAGAATGGGGTGCAGAACTTGGCGGAGAGGAGGCTTTGAGCCCTCACTCCTCCCCCCCATGAACTAAACCTCCCCAGCAGACCCAACCTGCCTCTAGCAGGCGAGGCCAGCAGAACGGAGAGTGCACTGGCCAGCTTACAGGGCATTTAATGTAGCAGATTGAGCGGACCATCATTAATGAAAGGTAATTTAATTAACCTTAGTTTAATGGGCTTTGATTAAGTTAACTGCCCCATAAGGAATTTAAATGCCCATGGATGAAAAAAAAAATCCTGGCAACAGGCTAGGAAAACACCCATGCATAGGCCAATAGCTGATTTGTGTGTGTGGAGGTTTGAAGACTATCACTCCCATTAGTGAATCCAAATTAGTCAAAAACAAATACCCTCATTTTCCCATTACAGTGAGCACAAACACACCACCCTGGTACTGGATTTCTACCTGATCAATTTCCAGTTGCAACATTTCTGCTTCCTCGTCAGTGAGCTCCTTAATCCTTGGCTCAGCATCACTTTCCCCCTGCTTCGTTTCTTTGGTGAGTTTAACAGCCCGCTCTGCTTTCTCTCTCCGCTCTGCCTCTTGGCGGGCAGCCTTCTCTTTCTGTGCTTTCTGAGACAGCTTGTTGTGGTGGTTGAATGTCTCTGTGATTAACTGGGGACAGAAACAACCCAGTGAACTTGTAATATTTCTATATAGCTTTTCAACCATACCAATTCTCTTTAAGATTTTAGTATTCTCTAGGTACCTTCCTCTGCTACCTAAACAGCAGCAGCAACTGAAGGCAGATTCTTCCATGGAATCTGCATCATCTTTTACACCAAGATTTGATGCATTTTGAGAGTGGGGGGATTGGGATTCATAATTGGCAAGAATATTTTGATTCCAAGTTCCAGCACCTCACAAGATATTATCCATAATTGAATAAGAGCACAAAAACCACTATGCAAAGTCAAAGATGCTCATTCAAGTGTCTATAGTGTGTGAATTTTTTGTCCACAACCAGGATGTAGAGTCTGCACACAAACCCTGGAAATATATTTTTTTTAAAAAACTTTAGGTTAGTGTCGGACTAAGATCTGGGAGATCAAGTTCGAATCCCTACTCTGTCATGGAAGCTCAACAGGTGGCTCTGGGTCAATGACTCTCTATAACCTAATCTATCTCACAGGGTGGCCATTGGGAGGTTAAAATGGAAAACAGGAGGACAATATTGTAAGCTACTTTGGATCCCCAGAGGGGAGAAAAACAGGCTTTACATATCTATAAATGAATAAATTTGTCCCTTTTCCAAGAACCAGAATGAACATTGCTACCTTTGTCTGCATTTCAGAACAAGGGGACTGAGGGCTGATACTCTAGCATGTTTGCTGCAAGAGTTAATGCAGTCACTTGTCCCCATAACTGTCTGTATTTCAAGGGTTCTGGGTGACCTTCAGTTAAGGGCCATGAACAGAAGCCTGGAATTTGGTAACCTGTGATCTCATGCACCCTTTGAACAGTGACATGTTTGCAATGTGTGCCTACCATAGAAAAAGCAACAAGGCTATGTTTGCTGCCTCAGACATAAAAAAGAAGAAAAAAGGAAAAATGTTACCCATTATACAAAGAGACTAAATCCCTGAAATTTTACAGAAAATGTTGATTTCTTAGACCTGCTTAATCCACTGTCAGATTAATAAGACTAAACATGAATGAGCCCTCCTATTGGCATCAGCAAAGGTACCAAATAAGCACTATATTGCCTCCACCAACAATTTTTGGGTCTGACCAAATTTTGTTACTCAGGGACAATGTTACAGCTGTAGAAATGGACTTAGTGCTTTTCCAGAAGTGAACAAACAAAGCAAGCTGAGAGCTATTGATCCCCACTTGCCTGTCTCAGTGAAATCAGTACATCTGGCAAGCCAAGGTAGTCTTTGGTCAAAGCAATAAGGTGTCAGAGAAATAAACATGGTCAGACACTGCTCAGTTTGGTCTCTGGTGCTTTCAGGGACAGGACATGATGCAGTTCCTCTATAGCAGCCAATGGAAACTAAAGGCTATAAGTGAGACATAAAAACGACACTACGTGAAACAGCTCCCCCAGCCGCAGAGAGATAATTGTCTCTCCACAGGACAAGCGCTAACAAATCCAATACCTTCTCTGCAGCACCATCTTCTCCTCCAATGAAGAAATCTGTTTTGCGTCTCAAGAAGCTAAAGAAGGTGTTCACAAGCTGCAAGGAAGAGAGACAAGGTGTTCTTAAGAGGTCAGAGATACTTGTTTCAGACTACACCAACTACACACTGATTCCTCTTCAACAATCCAATCTAATTCACAAACTCTCCCATCCACTCAGCTGTACCAGAATCCTCGGCTAGCCTCTCTTCTTTGCAGCTTTAGTTTGGGACATATCACAAAAACAAGCAAGCATCAGAAGTCCAAAAAGGCGGAGAACCAGGTGGCAGTGCAGCAGAACGGTCGCATTGAATGCGCCGGCCACTTCCGGGTTCTTTAAAGAGTCTCTTGACTCGTCGGAGACCTCTCACTGCCCCGGGGGAGGGGTGAGTGGCAAGGGGCTTGATCTGGGCCCCTGTGAGCTGGCTACTCACAGGGAGAACTAGGGATCACCCCCAACGCTGGACCCGAAGAGGAGCCCATTCACATGGGCAAAGCCATTGCTCCTGCGCTGAGGGGGGGAGTTAGAAAACGCTGCCATGAAGCACTCCTGTGAGTAAAACTCTTGTTTGGGGCATATAAAGATTGAATCCTATAAACTTTAGCCCTAAAAGGGAGAAGCAAAGATGGGTGGTTCCCCCCCCAAGAAGTAAGTGGCTAATAAGCATGAGCTGGGAGCAATGGTGCCGCTGCTTGTAAGTACAGGGCCGATACTCGGTGAGAGAGGAGCTGTGTATGCTGTTTAATCTTATGAAGCAGATGGCCAGTTCTTTTATTTGGTGATTTGTAGAGTCGATGGAGCTTGGAGAGACCCCCTTTGCAAATTTTTGCCCCTTTGGGGGGGCAGGGTATGGAGTATTAACTACCCTGTACAAATTTTAGGGGTCTGTGGGAGAAAAAGAAACGTGGAGTTAAGGGGAAGCCAGCGTGGAGGAGGTGAGTGGCAGTGAGTGAAGTTGGTGGTGCATCTGGAGCCCCTTTGCAGCGACCTCAATTGTTAACCCTATATGGGCAGGGTGGAAGTTGGAGCCCCTCTGCAGTGATCTCAATTGTTAACCTTATGGGGTGGGGTGGAATTGATGAAGGATCTATTACAACAACCCTAATTTTTTCTTCAATAAGGACAGGGAGTAGAACTCTCGAGAAATCTTTTACAAATCTTCAAGGAACTACTAAGGGAAGTGAAGTCTGCTGGACTTAGCATTATTAAAGGCTGGGTATGGGGTTATTGTTCTGTGCTGGGCTAAAAACTTGTGACTTTTAAAGAAGCAAAGCCATAACTTACAGGTTTCTTTGTGTCAAAAGGGGTTGGGAGGAGCGAGGAAGTCGGGTGGGGGTGGCATGTTTGCAGTTTGGGATTCTAAGATATGGTAGTTGGAGAAGTCTAAACAAGCACTTGGAGTAATCTAAACAAATCCTGGGCAGTTTGCCAAGGTTTTTGGAGTGTTCCCAAACAATTGCTCTGGTTTAAGTAAATAAGTTCTGGGAAGCGGGCCAGGGGATTGTGAATGTACCAAAATAAATTAGTAGAGAAGAAAACAACCACAGCTTGGAGCGGGATAAAAAGCATGGGCATTCTGCCAGAATTGAAATATTATAGTTAGCAGGATATATTTATTCAAGATGTCTAGCCAAGCTAACCAAGCGAAAGTAAAGATACCAGCTGCTTCACCTAGCCTTTCTACTTTAGCCATGGCCAAATTTGGAGGCCCAGCACAAAAGGAGATGCAGGCATTGGTCCAGACCACTATCCAGAATTCCATTTGCGAGGCTGTCAATCCAATTAAGCTAACAATGGAGGAAATTAGAAATTCCATCCCCATGGCGGTCGATCCCATCAAGGTCGCAATGAAGGAAATAACTGAGCAATTTTCTCAGAGTTTGCAGGCACTTCAGAAACAGATAACGGATAATACCAATAAGATTACTGAACTAAACGCTACAATGGAGAAGACAGAAACTAAGATGAAGAAAATGAAGACAAAGATCAAGGAATCACAGGACACCCTGGAGCAAGATGTTATAAGACTACAGGTTGAGAGGGCAGCATTTGTTCTGAGATTTCAAAATGTGCCAGAAGAAAACAGCGAAGACCTTGGTAATAAGATGGCAAAACTTCTGGCGGAGCACATGCATATGAAAGATGTGGAGAAGATTATCCAGGAAATAGACGTCGCCTTTAGAATGAACTCAGCTTACTCAAGATGATTTCAACTGCCAAGAGAAGTACAAGTTAGGTTTCACAAGAGGGTGGTCAGAGACAAGATATTAAGAGAAGTGAATGCCTCACCATTGATGATGAATGAAACAGAAATAAGTGTGTTGAAAGAAATCCCTTGGAGAGTCAGAGGAAAGAGGAAAGAATATTAAAATTTGACGGCACTACTGAGAAATAATATGATTAATTATAGATGGCTCTTACCGGAAGGCTTGATCTTTACTTTTAAAGGTAGAAGGTTCAGAATAACATGAATTTTCAAGGCAACAATTTTTTTGAAGACCTATGGGGAACCTATCAGTGGAACTTATCACTGGAACAAGACCTATCAGTGGAACAAGATGAGAGGGAAGAAGGAGAGGAAGAGGGGGAAGAAGGAGAGGAAAAAGGAGAAAATTTACAGGTTGCGGTAGCGGCAACAGTGAAGCCACAGAGATATAGAAGATAGGGAACAAGGAGATCGCCAGTGAACATGAGACAACAGGCAAAGGAGAAACAGGAACAACAGAACCGAAACCAAGATGGATAAAGGAAGAATAAAATTTATATTGGTGAATGTAAACGGCTTAAATGGACCTCAGAAAAGAAGAATATTTCATCAACCAAGAAAACAGAAATCGGATGTAACATGTCTTCAAGAGACGCATATCAAAAAAGGGGATGAAAAGCACTTGAATGTCAAAGGACTAGGGAAAATTTATGCAGCTTCGGACAAGGAGAAGAAGAAAAGGGGAGCAGCTATGTTTGTGAAAGAACATCTCCAGCCTGAACGAATATATGCATCGCTGGATGGGAGAATCTTGATGGTGGCAATACAAAGGCAGATGAAAAGAATGCTTATTGTCAACATTTATGCCCCAAATCAACACCAAGAGAAGTTTTACGGCAAACTACAAAATCTTATTACCCAGCAAGACTTTCAGAAGATTTGTATTATTGGCAACTATAACACTGTCTTTGATAAAAGGGAAGACAGGAAAACAAGCACTCAGGGGAAGAAGAGAGGTGGCAGTGAATTTCCCGATACGCTATGTCAGTTTATGGAAGAGTTGAGGCTGGTGGATGCTTGGAGGGTAAGAAATCCTAAGAAACAACAATAGGATCCGGTTCCGGTACGGCGCGTCGACGGGTGGTTCCTGGACTTCTCTAGGCCACCCGAACCGTTTTCGTTCTCTTTTGAGCCTCCCGGTGCCGGGAGAGCTCGAACCAGTCCTCCCGGAGAGAGGGCTGGCGCAGGGGGCTTGCCTCTGGCCCCTCCCACACTCAGCAAATGCGGGGGGGTGACCAGTACTGCCCCGAAGCGGGAGCGGCTTGCGGGGTGGAGCATGGACGCCATGCCCCACACAGACACAGCCATCCATTTTAACCACACTGGGAGTGAACGACTTTCAAAAATTTCAGCAACATAGAAGAAGAAGAGCAGTGAGTAAATACTCTGGAGTTTTATATGGAGAAGGGGAAAAAAATTATTAGCTACCCCTATCAAATGTGCTCAAAATGGAGAAGGATAGCGGCCGTGAGAAGTAAGGGAGAGGACTTTATAACTTCAAGTATTTATTTCTTGGGGTTCTCGTCTGTTGGCTGTTTGGGGTTTTTTTTTGTTTTTTGGTTCACTGGCAAGGATTTATAGAGAGAAAAGAATGGCTGAAACTGCATAATTATTTGGAATGTGAATGAACTGGCTCTAAGGAACTGACTAAAATGGCATTCGCATTAAGAGTGGAGGAAGAGTTGGATGAAAATATGGAGGTGGGGGAACTGACATTCGAACAATTTATCAGAATTCTAAAAGAGGGAATACAGAAGGGGTGTAAGGAAGCATGTGCAAAGTTACAGGAGAAGATGCATAGCACCCAATCTGTAATGGAAATAAAGGAAGAGCAGGAGCAATATATTGGGACAGAAACCCTAGAGGCTCAGCAAAGAGAGAAAGGTGATTGTTGCGTGGTAGAAAACTGGGGGCTGCTTCAAGAGAAAGACTATGCAGAAATGCAATGCTCAGTAGTTAAAATAAGGAGAAAGAAACAAAATAAGGCAGCCTGTGTAAAGCTGAAACCTTTAAGGGAAGATGGACAATGATTGAAAACCAAAAGAGAAGGAAAGAGAAAGACAAAAAGGAGGAAGATAAGAGTTTGGAAGCTTAGAAGAGTGGCAAAAGAATTATTGGATACAAAGCTTGAACTGTCAAAGAAAGAGAAACAGCGACTAGCAACTGAAAGAGAAAGAAAGAGAAGAATGAAAAATTTACAAGCTTGGAAATTCAAAAGAGATAATGAAACATGGGTTTTAGAATGGGAGAAAGGAGAAGAGGGAAAGGCAAGACATTGGTATAAGCATAAAGGGAGAAGACATGTAGAAATGTTGTTGCAGAAAAGTAGAGTACAGATGATAAGGAGGAAATCTAAGATATATAAGACTGGGGAAAATGACATTGTTTTTTGACGTTGTAAGTATACGATGGGTAAGTGTGTTTAGTGGCAAGGCAAAGGTAAAAAGTGGTGGTAAATATTGGAGTTGTGCAGTAGAGTAAAGGAGTTAAATTATAGTTAAATTATAGTTAAATTGCATAAGATTAACATGGTTCAGAATGAGGTGAAGGGATCGCGATAGCAAAGGTGTAAAGATGATTAAGACAGTATGTGTTAGTAATGGGGGAAAGAAATCATTGAGAATATTAATAATACTGAGGAATAAGGAGATTAGTGGAAAAATTGTCAACACTAGAAGAAAAGTTCGATCAGGGATGAATAAATGCATAATTATAATTACAGGTATTAAAGTATGTGACATTATATGTAAAGTAATCTGTTTGCATCAGTAGGCTTATGTGGGGTAGTCTAAACATGTAAGTTAAGTTTGTTGTAAGGGTTTTTGCAAAAAGTTAAATTAATTTGTAAACTGCTGGGACAAAATGGATATTGGAAAAGGGCAGTAAAAGAAAAAGATTCAAAATACAGTAACGTCAAGTGTTATAAAGTAAAGGTAAAGGTTCCCTTGCTCGAAAGCCAGTCGAATCCAACTCTAGGGTTGCGGTGCTCATCTCCGTTTCAAAGCCGAAGAGCCAGCGCTGTCCGAAGACGTTTCCGTGGTCATGTGGCCGGCATGACTAAACACCAAGGCGCACGGAACGCTGTTACCTTCCCACTGAAGTGGTACCTATTTATCTACTTGCAATTTCTTGCTTTCGAACTGCTAGGTTGGCAGGAGCTGGAACTAGAGACGGGAGCTCACTCCGTCATGCGGCACCCGGGTCTTGAACTGCTGAACTACTGGCCTTCCACAGCCTGCAGTTCAGTGTCTTAACCACTTAACCACTTATACATACATATTATTATACATAAGGAATGAACAGTTTATTGTAAGAGGGGGAATAGTAAGGGCTATAAATTTGATTGATTAATGGAATGATAACTATAAATAGTGAATATGTTTGTTTGTTTGTTTTTCGTATTGCCAACAAGAATTGATAAAGTAATTTTGAAAGGTAATGTGTAAATTGTGAAGGAAATTGTGAGAGTAGTAGTTACCTAACAGAAAATAGACCTAAGATCCTTTATAAGGGTTAGGGTAGTACAACTATGTTGGGTCTAGTTCTATTGTAATTCTGTGTTGCTGAAATGGAAAATTGTCACTATTGAATTGGTAGTTATATTTTTGTTGATGTTTTTGTTAAAGTTTGTATGGTGATGGAGCATTATGTTAAAAAACCCAATAAATACATTATTAAAAAAGAGAGAAAAAAAGAAACAACGATACACGTATTTTTCGGCCAGACACGTCTCATGGTCGAGACTGGATATGTGTTGGATTTCGAGTTCGGTTATCAAAGATTTACTAGAGGCGAAGATTGAAGCTGGAACCTATGAAGATCACAAGCCCATTACCCTAGAATTACAGAAGTCAAGACCCAAAAGTAGACAGACGCTTGAAGAATGACAAACTGGTCAAAAAATTGAAAGAAGATTTTCAGTACTTTTTTAAAGAGAATATTCAACCAAATATGCCTTTGAAAGTGGTGTAGGATGCCTTTAAAGCATTTGCCAGAGGGCAATTGATAAAAGAATCTGCCCAACTGAATAAGCAGAGGAAACAAGAATATATTAATCTCAAAAAAGATATTCAGATTCAAGAAGAGAGATTAATGGAGAATCCAAACTCATCGGGGATGAAGGCTGAGCTTAACCTCTTACAACATGAGATGAATTGCTTACTTACACACGAATTAGCTAAGAAACTGGCATTTGCTAAGCAAAATTTCTTCAAAAATGCAAATAAACCTACAAGATGGCTTGCCTATAAAATTAGACATCAAAAGGAGAAATCCTTCATAAATGCCTTAAATAAACGAGATGGAACTGAAACGAATAGACTTCAAGAGATGAAAATGATAGTAGAGGACTTCTACAGAGATTTGTACAAGAAAACAGATATAAACATAGAACAAATAAAGGGATATCTAGAAACACATCAACCAAGGAAATCTACAGAAGATCAAAGGAAAATATTCAACCAGCCTATTGCGATGATGGAACTGGTAGAGGCCCTGCGATGGCAAAATAAGGGTAAAGCACCAGGACCAGATGGACTTCCAATAGAGTTTTACCAGGTATTTGAAAAACAATTACTTTCACATCTAAAAGAGATTTGTAGCATGATAACAGAGAATGGAGATAGGACGGACTCATGGAGAGAAGCAATAATCTCCCTAATACATAAGCAAAATTCCGATGAAAAAGAAATTAGGAACTATAGACCAATTTCACTTTTAAATGTGGATTATAAGATTTTTGCCTCAATATTAGCCGAAAGATTCAAAAAATATATTATCTAAAACAATTCATAAAGACCAAGCGGGATTTCTACCCAAAAGACAAATAAAGAACAACCTAAGATGTATGATAGATGTAATAGAATATTATGAAGCTCATCCAGAAAAATCATTGGCTTTGATATTTTTGGACACAGAGAAAGCTTTTGATAATGTGAGCTGGCTTTTTGTAATGGAAGCATTGAGAATGGCAGAGGCGGGAACGGAATTCATCAATATGATCCGGGCTATTTATCCTGGACAATATGCTTCAGTTATGATTAATGGGGACTGGACGAAAAATTTTGAGATTCAAAAAGGTACAAGACAAGGCTGCCCTCTTTCACCGCTGTTATTTATTTTTGCTTTGGAAATATTAAATGAGGCAGTTAGAAATGAAAAACAGCTTGGTTTTTCTATTAATTGGTTTCAATTTTTTTCAAGTCATGTGGCAGCAAAAATTATACTCTCTTCATTATTGAACAAACCATTGACTGGATTTGAAGCTCTTTATGATTCTGTGAAACATACTAGAAAACATCTTATAGCCAAACTGTATAAGTTATTAAAGGACCACAGCTCCTCTATTCTACTTGCTTCTCAAAAAACATGGTACGCTATCTGTAACATTACTTTGAATGAGGAAGAATGGCAACAGATTTGGAAGTCTTTTTCCTTTAGTACTAACATAATAGAAATTAGTATGCAGACTTTTAAAATCCTCAGTTTTTGGTATTTAACTCCACAAAAGCTGGCACAGATAACACCTTCAGCCTCTCCTCTTTGTTGGAGGAAGTGTGGCAATCTGAGTCATTATGTGCATTGCTGGCTGGAGTGCCCAAAACTGCAAACCTTTTAGAAGGATGTCTTGCAACAAATAAAGTTTATAACTGGTTATGAGATACAGTGGTACTGGTTATGAGGTACAGTTGAACACATTTTTTTGAACAGATGGCAAGTTAATGTTCAGTCTTCTGATACTGTTAAGCATATATCTTTATTATCAGCAGCTAAAAACCCAGTGGCTTATTCTTGGAAGAACACTGGCTGAGTTCAGACTGGCAATTTGCCCCGACAGAGCCCCATTTCAGCAACGCTTTAAAGCTGTATTAAAGGGGGCATTCACACAGGCACATTTGCCTGGCGTTCCCCACCCATAGGCAACCCGGGCTGTTCTGCTTTCTTCCTGCGTTTAATAGATACCTCATAAAAGCAGTAGCAAATCCCCGAAGAGCGCCTGTGTCCCATGTTTGTCCGCTTCCTAGATGTATGAACGCTCCGCCGATAAGCCGGGAGCAACCCGTGTTGGGCAGAAGGCAGCAGTGGTATGATTGGCTGTGCTCCACTCTACTGCCCAATGCGCTGCCGGCACTGCGGGGTCCTCCCCCAATCAGCAAAATGCGCTTATGCCCATGAGTGCTCATATGCACATACACCCATACACCCACCACTGAATTAATGGGGAAATGCTGCATACATTGTGCCTCCAGAGCAGCAGTCTGAACACTCCGACGCGCCTCCTCCCAGTATGCTCCTGCAGCAGTCCGGGCTGTGTGAACAGGCTTTTTTTGCCTCAACTGGCTCCCACAGCAAATTGCCAGTCTGAACTCAGCCACTGTAGGCCCAAAGAGACAACACTGGCACACCAAGCTATGGAAACTATATATATGGTCTAGAATTACAGATAGGATTAATGAAGCGAACTGTTGCAAATTTTCTGTTAATTTTGCTATTATTTGGCTTCCTTTGTTTGAATATTTGATACATCAGGATGTTATACCTGATATAATTAATAGTCTTACCCTGTGGTAAAACATGATTCCTCTCTTTTATAACGTTTGCAATCTGTCAGTAGATAGCTATCCCTTTGTAATGGTGATGTATTATTTACCTTGAGCTAACTTACCTGTTACTGTTTGAATGGTTGTTTTAGTTTGTATTTTGTAATCTTTTTGGTTTTTCAAATCCAAATAAATCCAATAAAATTAAAATGAAAAACAGATTGCTGGCCTTAAGATGAGCGCAGAAGAGCATAAGCTACTGGCATTTGCTGATGATTTAGTATTTATCTTGGAGAATCCATTATTTTCGATATCTAAGTCGAAGAAGGTACTCTATGATTATGGCCAGGTGGCAGGTTTGAGAGTAAACATAAATAAAACAAAGATCCTGACCAAAAACATGGGAATGGAGCAGAAGGCCAAAATTCAAGAAATCTCAGGCTTCCAGATATAGGAGAAAATAAAATATCTGGGAATCATGATGACAAACAAACTTCAAGAGAACAACTATAAGGAGCTTTTGAAGACAACTAAACAAGACTTAGAGAGATGGAAAAACTTGCAACTATCTTTAATGGGGCGAATGGCGTTGGTTAAGCTGAATATTCTTCCTAGATGGATATTTTTACTTCAGACAATCCCTATTCTACAAAACCAAAAAATCTTTAAAGATTTGGATCAAGTAGTTTCAAAATTTATTTGGCAAGGAAAGCAACCTAGAATAAGACTGAAGGCACTGCAAGACTTGAAAGAGAAAGGAGGCTTCAGATTATCAAATTGGACATTATATTATAGAGCAGCAGCATTAGCTTGGATCAGGGAGTGGATTATGTTAAAGGATAGAAGGATACTAAAACTAGAAGGCCACGATCTTATGATGGGGTGGTACGCATTCTTATGGTATGGAAAGGCCTCTTCACATAAATATTTCAAAGCATTGGCTACGTGCTTCTTTGTTGAAGATCTGGGAAGGGATATACAAGCAATTCTTTACAAGGAATTCAAAAGTGATCGCTCCCTTAGAAGCATTTACGTTACCAAATATTTATGACGAGGACAAGCCAAGGAGATATTTGGACATTTTAGACTGTAAGAACAAGTTGAAACTGTTGGAAGATTTATGTGGTGGCACAAAGCTCAAATAGAATCTAGATATGCAAAAGATAAGAAAATCGGTTTTCATGCGAAGTTGACTGAGATAGAGAAGGTTTTGGTCGCCCCGGAGCAGAAATTTATAAAAAGAGCCTATACTTTGCTACTCAATGAGAGGATGCTAGAGGAGACAGTTAAGGAAAATATGATTCAGTGGGCCCAAAATCTGGGCCACAATATAGATCTAGAGCAATGGGAGCAATTGTGGAAGAAAAATATTAAAATTACAAAGGCTGTAACTTATAAAGAGAACTTGTATAAAATGTTTTATAGATGGTATGTAACACCAGAAAGGTTGGTGAAATATGATAGTAAATGCTCAAATAAGTGCTGAAAATGTGAGAATAAGGCGGGCACGTTTTACCATATGTGGTGGGGGTGTGAAATAAGTAAAAAATACTGGATATGGATCCACCGGATGATCCAAAAGATATTAAGTTTGGCTATACCATTTATTCTGGAGGTATTGTTATTGAGCATTTTACCGAAGGATTTTAATAGGGATGATCGATATTTGATTGTATACTTAACTACAGCGGCAAGAATATTATATGATAAATACTGGAAGACCACTCAGACTCCTACAAAGCAGGAATACATAAACAAGGTTCTAGAAGCAGCGGAGATGGATAAGCTGACACTTTTGATGAACACGTGGGCTCGGTCCTATAACTGGTATAGTAACACGGGATAGGCTGATATAATTAAGGACATCTACAAGAGGAAATAGGATTATGTACCCAACAAGAGAGAACTGAAAAGATAAGAAATATGCTCACTTTTTGTAAAACTAATATTCAGTGTACTTTCAAGGCACAGACTAAGATGTTAAGCAAGAGTATGTGCTACCCCCGTTTGTGTTAAGTGTTGTGGGTGTTGTTTGTATGTATTGTTTTGTTTTGTGTTAAAAATTTAATAAAATCCTGTCCTTCGGGACAGTTTAAAAAAAAGAAGTCCAAAAAGGCAAAACTGTCATATTGACTAGAGTAATGATACTTCTACCCCAGAACTTTGTCTCTAAATCAAATGTTCCAGAAGAAAATTGGATGATCCCACTCATGACTGCTTACAGTATTCAGAAATCAAAGGTACAAGGACATCTCTAATAGTGTGGTGTAGTAATTAAGAGCATCAGACTAATATGGGAGATCCAGGTTGGGAACCCAATTTGCTATGGAAACTTACTGGGTGACCTTGGGCCAGTCACAAACACTCATAGAATCATAGAATGTTAGAGTTGGAAGGGACCTTGCAGGTCATCTAGTCCAACCCCCTGCACTCTGCAGGAACACAGCCGAAACCCCTACATACCTACAACATACCCAAAAGATGGTTGTCCAGTCTCCTCTTGAAAACGTCCAGCGAAGGAGCATCCACCACCTCCCGAGGGCAGTCTGTTCCACTGCTCAACCACTCTTACAGTCAGGAAGTTTCTCCTGATATTAAGCCGGTAACGACTCCCTTGTAATTTCCACCCATTAGATCTAGTCTTGCAATCCGGAGCAAGAGAGAATAGATCCACTCCATCTTCTACATAACAGCCCTTCAGATACTTGAAGACTGCAATCACGTCCCCTCTAAACCTTCTCTTTCCCAGGCTAAACATACCCAACTCCCTCAGCCTTTCCTCATAAGACTTGGACTCCAACCCTCTCACCATCCTGGTCGCCCTCCTCTGGACCCGCTTGAGTTTGTCAACATCCTTCCGAAAATGTGGTGCCCAAAACTGGACACAGTACTCCAGGGGGCCTGACCATAGCAGAATACAGCGGAACTACCACCTCCCGTGATCTGGACACAATGCTTCTGCTTATGCATCCTAAGATTGCATTAGCTTTCTTCACAGCCGCATCACACTGCAGGCTCATGTTTAGCTTGTGATCAGCCATAACACCCAGATCCCTTTCACATGTGTTGCTGTCAAGCCATCCCTTTCACATGTGCTGCTGTCAAGCCATCCCTTTCACATGTGCTGCTGTCAAGCCAACCTAACCTACATCACAGAATTTTTGTGAAGTTAAATGGAAAAGGGAAAATTATGGAAGTCACTTTGAGTCCCCATCTGTGGGATATAAATGAAGTAAACAAATCAGAGGTTATATTTCTGCAACCATCTCAAGTAATAATAGCTCTAACAATGAATAACAAGTTTTAGCTCACTCACTGACCTCTTTTCCCAACCACCACTCCAATTAAATCAACGGAACACCAGTAGATAATGAGCTATACCAGGGGTGTCGAACTCATTTGTTACGAGGGCCAGATCTGACATAAATGAGACCTTGTTGAGCCGGGCCATGTGTGTCATAAAATGTAATGCCAGGTAGCAGAGATATAAAAGAACACAAACAATAAGGTGTTTTTTTTACTTAAAATAAAAACATGCTTAAAACATCAGCACTCTTGCAATATTTTGCTTGTTTAACAGTGTCTGATAACTGACACCTCTTGCTCTGAATTATTGCATCAAAATGTCTGTGCTGTTGCAGTCTTGAGTATGCTGTTCACGTGTGTTTCTGTAGACTGCAAACCTACGATGACGCAGCAGCAGCAGAACTGGAAGAAGAAGCAGAAGACAGCCAGTTCCACTGCGGGCCTTTTAGAAGCCCTCTGGCGGCCTGATCTGGCCCCCAGGCTGCATGTTTGACACCCCTGAGCTATACCTGTAGACGATGGGAGTGGAGGTAGAGAAATAATAAGCGGCAGCAAGAGAAATATGTTGTCTTGAAAATGGGGGGAACATGGAACAGGAAATTTCTGCTTACTCCTATCAAAAATGTAACAGTACAGACCATCACTTCTTTAGATCTAGTCCCCAAATCCAAGACTGCACTCGTATATCAGTTCACATGTCGGGGCTTAGTGACACAAGAGTGTGCCTTGGGCTCATGTGCTTTCCCCAACCTTGTTTGCATGCTGCGTAGATCAACTAGAAACTCCACATTTAGGACAAGCCATAACTGGCCATTATATCTAACCCAGTGAACTATGACTTGTGCTTGCCTTCCAGAGATGGGAACCGGTAGCTAACTGAATTAGAGTATGCAAACCCATAGGCGTGGTTGTGAAATGCCAATCCACATTCTGGCATTACATATGAACTGATGCAATTTTGCCATGTTTGATCAAGCCATCTACTTTTATTTATGAATAGCTGCCTTTTCAAGGAGTCAAGCCTTGTCTATCAAAGTGTTGCCCACACTAACTAGGAAGCAATTCTTCCAGAAGCTCATTGCAAGGTTCCCAGTAACTCTTCTTTGAAACTAGAGAATGAGAACTTAGAACCTTGCTTGTGAAAAGAAAGTTCTTCTGCCACTAAGCTACAGGCCTCTTCCTGATGATCCCCCTTTCTACATATTAAGCACTTTAAAGCTAACAGTGTCAAGGCTGCTGTGGGTCACTCCTGGAGAGTGGGATGTAATCTGTTTTTAGATTCCAGTGTTGTTGTGAAAGCACTTTGCTATCAAAAGCTTCCTTCACCATGTCAAAGTGCAGGCCAAAGATTTTCAAATGCTTTTTCTAATGACCCCTTTCTCTCCCTGCTTTCTACCCCAAAACCACAGGCTTTGTAAATTAAAGCTCTGGAAGAGATAAGAGAAGGACCTGTATGATGAAGGCAGAAAGAGTGTGGTGGTGGTGGTGCTTTACAATTAAAACTAAGATTGGGGGTTAAAGAGAAAAACTGCTTGCATTCAATTTAATGTTATTATGCAACTTTCATATTACAAAGAAAAAACTGAATGGGTGGACAACCACCATGTTTTCCAAGTCTGGTATCAAGTGAAATTAGGTTAAAAGATATTTAGATGTGCCCATTAGAACATGGATGAAATGCAAGGTTACATAAAAGCCTGCCACCAGCCCCAGTCCACCTAGTCCAGGATTCTTTGTTTAACATAGTCCAGAAGATGCCTCCAGTATTCACTATAGAATATAATCACAGGGCTTTCCTGTTTCGTCCCCAGCACCAAGTAATTTGGAAATAGAGCTTCAATGTACAGGGATGTTCTGTTTCTCCATGAATCTGCCTAATCCTTTCTAAAATGCTACTTCAGCCAGTGACCCACAGCCACAAGACTTCTACTGAGATTTGTCTGTTTCATGAAGCAGCACATTTCTTTGCCAATCTTTGTTTGTTTGTTTTGGATATTTAATATGTGTATGGATGTGTGTGTGTGCACTTGAAAGGCATGGCAATCTCTGGTGTGTGCATCATGGTGACCTCTGTTGACAGTCTGGAGGATATTCAGAGAGGTGGCTGAATAAAGCCTGCCCCTCCCTTCCGACTGCTGGTATTCCAAGGAGGTCTCCCATCCAAGTACTTGCCAGGGTCTATCCTGCTTAGCTTCTGACAGCTGATGAGATCAGGCTTGCCCGGGCTATCCAGGTCAGGGCCTTTTCTTTGTTAATCTTGAGCCTGTAACCTTCCAGATCCATTTGGTGTCCACAAGTTAGAGATACGAAAAAGGAGAACAATTTCCTTCTGAAAAATCAAGGTGGTTAAATAGGTGAAATTTCTGTTTCATTCAACTTGTTTGTATTGCCACAACCTCTGGTACAACTGTTCCTAATAGTGGGCACTGTCTGTGTATGGCTACTGATTTAGATGAACTCTATCTGAATTTTTGTATCGTAAGCTGTCATGATCTGTGCAGGATGGAGGCCTAAGCTCTAGGATTAAGATTAATGCCTTAATCTTTCATTTGAAGAAACAAATGGAATTTCCCACTAGGTCATAAAATCAGCACCCCAAAAATTCCTAATGATAGTCCTATGAGAAACCTTAAGCTTGCCCTGTTATTTAAACAGGTCGTTACTGCATTGCACAGAACTGCACTTATGAAGTTACCATTTAAAATTTTTCACAGAACTTCTGTGGACAGTATTTAGATGTGATACATTTGGACATTTCTGTATGCCAGTCAAAAATGGCTGTTGCAGCATCTCCCAGAGAAGGGATAGCAAGCTACATGAGCCGAGGAAATCATAAAAAGATACTGGAACTAAGGAGATCAGAAACACTGGGAAACACGGGATTTCCGGTCATGGCGACTTGACTAGCGGACGTGTTTCCCGAACTCTCTCAGGACACGTACCGTGCACAGGCGCCAGGAGGGGATTCGCACATGCGTAATTCTCCAAGGAGTCCTTGGGATGGACTCTGGGCCAGGGGACTTTTGCCTGGTAGCCTCTCCTCCTGCGCGCAGTGGGAGAATTGAGGCTCCAAGCTGTCCTGATGGTCCTGACGTACTGTGAGGCCGACGTGAATTGACCACAGAGGCGCTAGCTGGAGCGAGTGGAGCGATGAAGCATTGAAAGAGAAAGCAAAACAAGAATAAAGCGATCGGCAAAACTGAGTTTCGTGGAACGAGAAATAAAACTTTCCAGGCGTTCCCCCCCCAACAGAAGCGGTGGGAGGAGGGAGTGTTTCCCCCCCACTTGAGAACTATTAAGATAAGCGAGAAGAGGGGGACGAATGAAAAATCCAGCAGTAAAAGTGGTCTCTTGGGACTTACCAGGCTTGAAAAAGCGCTAGGTTGAAATTCAGACCCTTCGTCACGAACTCTGTTAATGTAAACAATCTTTCCAACATGTCGGGATCAAGCAGGAAGTGGGAGAAAGCGGGGAAGAAGCAAGTAGTCCCTCCCAGTCCCCACTCTGAGGAAGTCTCTGACGTCGCTAAGCTGCTCGCAGAGCAGATGCACCCTCTGCTGGAGCAGGTGACTGTTATAAATCAACATCTTGGGAATATTAACCAGGCATTGGCTGTGCAACAGACACAGCTGACAGAAACATCAAAAAAAATGGAACAAATAGCTGCAAAGTGTTTAGAAACAGACACTGGTAATAAGCAAATAAAGAAAAAAGTCCAAAAAATTGAGAAACAACAAGAGCTGCAAGAGGATAAACTGATTCAACTTCAGATGGAAAAAGCCAATATGATTCTTTGTTTTCAGGATGTACCAGAGACTGATAGAGAAGATCTCAGGCTTATACTTGCGCAGGCATTGGCCCCCATGGTGGACTGTAAAATGGAAACAATTATAAGCAATATGGACCTGGCATATAGGGTCCACTTTACATACACTCTACATACACGAAAAAAAACAATCTACCTGGGGAGGTAGTGGTGAAATTCGCCAAATGAAGTGCCAGAGATCAGATATTGAAAGCAACGTCGAGGACACCCCTGAAAATTGGGAACTCTACAATCAAGGTCTTAAAGGACATTCCATTTGAATTTAGACAGAGAAGGAAGAGTTACAAGGAACTGACTAATTTCTTACAATTAAATTCTGTACCCTATAGATGGGTAGTCCCAGAAGGAGTGCTGTTTAAATTTAAGGACAAAAGAGAAAAGATTGATTCCATTTTTAAGGCGCAAGAATTCCTGGAAAAACACGGTGATCCAAAGGAAGGCGGAAAACGGGACCAGACGGACAAATCGAGTGGCGAAGAGGACTCAGGGTCCACAGAGGGGGACTTGGGGCTGGAGCTAGGAGTAGCAGTACCAACTACTTATGATCTGAGAGTTAGGAAAGAGAAAGAGAAAGCAAAATAGAGGCTGAAGGACTTTGAATGAAGTGCCTACTATTATAGCATTTGAATACCTGGTGTGTCTTTAAGAGAGCAATAATTAACTTGTTTATTTTCTTTCGCAGCATTAGATGAACAGAACCACCAGCCACAGAAGATGCTAGATCTAAATATGTTAAATTGTATAACTATATGTTAAGCTTAAGAATAATTGCTCATACTTGGGGTTTCTAATGTAATTTTGGGACTATCACTTTTTTACCTGTAGATTAGAGGTGTTTCCCCTTCCCCCTCTTGTTTTTTGTAGTTTTCTGTACTTCTTTTGTAGTATTTAGAAAAGCAATAAAAAATCCCCTTCTGGGGGCCAAGAAAGAAAGAAAGAAAGAAAGAAAGAAAGAAAGAAAGAAAGAAAGAAAGAAAGAAAGAAAGAAAGAAAGAAAGAAAGAAAGAAAGAAAGAAAGAAAGAAAGAAAGAAAGAAAGAAAGAGAGAAAGAGAGAGAGAGAAAGAGAGAGAGAGAAAGAGAGAGAGAGAAAGAGAGAGAGAAAGAGAGAGAGAAAGAAACACTGGGAAACACAACAGAAATTAAGTTCCAATGGCTGTTTGCTGTGTGAAATAAAATGATGCCTCCTTTGGGTTGAGAATAAATAATGAATACTTGGCATGTAGCAGAACTGTATTATATACAGAAAACAAAGTTCATAGGAGGAGAAGGGAACACAGAAATATTGAAAGAACACAGAAGGGAAAGAAGGGAAATAAAAGAGAATCCTTTTTCACAGGGAAAGTAAAGTTGCCTTGCTCAGATACAACAGACAGAAGTGCTCTTTTAATTGTGGAGAAGTAGGAACACGGTGAAATCAGCAGGTGTAGTTTGTCATATCACAGTACTGCAGGGAAAGAAGAGTTGTACTTACCAAAACTTCTTACCTCTTGCACTGTGGTTAACCCATGAGTTGGAAGTCTTAGATAGATCACAGAGCATCACCTCCTGTGGTGCTTTGGGGGAGGACTTGCTGCTAGTTTGCCCACAGACAGGGCTCCATGCCTCGTGGCCTCTTGTGTGGTTGCTCAGTGGAGCAGCAAAAGAGCAATAGAGTGCATTCCTCCCTGTTTCCACCATCTTGTTTTTCACTATATTATACCAGAATATCCTTTGGGCCAGGGATCCCCCTGATAGACCCCCCAGGGGCCCCAATACTCCATCACCACTGGCTTTCATCAGCCACAATGGGCACAGGTCCAAGAAGCAAGAGGTCATCTTAACAGCGCCCAGGATCCTGTCAACATTGGCCTGGGAGAGATGGCTGAAGTTGCCAAACACTGAATCCAAAGGCAGCCAAGGTGCCTCCAGTTCGCATAGTGTATCAATATTGGCGGGCAGGTCGTGGCGGGGTGACCAGACATTATCCGCAAAAAAACTCACAAAGATCTCACAGCCAATAGCCAATTTACTAATATTTTGAGTTCTCTCAGTGAGAGAATTTAGACTGGATTGTCTTAAACAATTGTGCCAGGTGAGAGCTAGCGCATGCGATGGAGGCTGTAAAAATTCCCTTTTAGCAGCCTTCACCATCAACTCATAAGTTTTCATAAATGACCTATAAGATGTTCTTGCATTTTCATCATGGGACCACTGCCAAATGTGCTCTAGCCACCTAAGCTTCTGCTTCATTCCTCTAAGCTCCATGGTATACCATGGGCAGGAACAAAGAGGTCATCAGGGAGTGATCTCATCGATGGCTTCAGAAAGATGGGTATTCCAGTCCTCTGTCAGCTCATCTAATGAGTCACCGGGGGCTATTGGATCCCGCAGAGCATTCTGGAAACCAATTGGAGCTATTAGTCTTCATTGGTGAACATAAACCCACTCGCCACCTAGATGGGGCAGAGGTGGAATGCTCAGCTGGGCCTTCAGGGC
Organism: Gekko gecko; assembly: GCA_029375565.1. Taxonomy (NCBI): domain Eukaryota; kingdom Metazoa; phylum Chordata; class Lepidosauria; order Squamata; family Gekkonidae; genus Gekko; species Gekko gecko. The sequence goes on along the minus strand of JAPDNY010000005.1, from coordinate 205,358,750 downwards.
AAAGTGATCTGACCATGGCACCCTATCAACAGCGGTCAGATCTATATCAATCCCCAAGCCAAAGATCAAATCCATGCCAAAGATCAAATGCATCCGAAAGGCAAGAAACTGTAGCTACTATTATACTGAGCACTGTTGCCTTGCAAGGCTTTTTATGCCTTTTATGAACTGTGCAAAGCATGCGCTAGGAGCTGTACAGCATGGTAGCCCACTATGATGCCAGATGAGACTGCACCCTGAGAGAAAGACACCTTTCCTTCTTTATTGCTGCTCCAGTGGCCCTGCAAGGTTACTAGCCCTCTTTTACCTGATGGAAGATGGATAAGTTCCATAGTATGCACAAAGCACCAAGCCATGCCATGCTGAGGCATGAGGACAAAGAACTCCAAAACAACATTAGGACACCTCTCCAACACACAAAGGAGACCTCCTTCCCCCCCATCACCTGCAAAGCTACACGTAAGCTACAGAGAATCTATTCATAGTTGCCTAGCAACTAATCACTTGCCCATAAAGGACCCGGCTAAGGCCATCAAGAAGACAATGGCTTTGGCCCGTTGATACATATCACCTACACCCAGGTGCCAGACTCCAGTCTAAGTTGCTAGTTCTCAATATTGCCCACTACCCTAGACCCTTCCCCCTTGAACCCAACACCAATCAGTATGTTTGGGGGACGGACTAATAGGAGGTGGGCCAAGACATGTGACCAGCTTAGGCCACCCCCAAGAGGCATGTGACTAGGACATGTGGCCAGCCTGGCCCAACCCCCAAGCCCCCTCATAAAAGGGGGCACCCAGCCATATGGTCCCTCTCTCTCTACTTCTCCCCCCAACAACCTCTGTACTCTCTTACTCTTGAACTTGTGGCTATCTTGCCACACCTTACCCTGAGGCTCTTGGACGGCCACCAGAGTCTTCCATGTGCTTTCTGCTGGTTCAGTTTGCACTCTCCATTTTCCTAGCATAATCCCAATTTTTCTATCATTCCCTTATTTTTCCATTTGGAAGCCTTCATCTCATCGGACAGGTAACTATTGCCCAAACAACGAATATCCTGCTCATGCAAATGTGCTGATCATCTATCTTTATTTCCTAGAATCTGAATAAGTGTGTTTGTGACTGTGTATTATTTGTGTGTGAAGAAAACTATAGTAAAGACATCATTTTAAACTAAATACAGCCTTTATGTCTGTTACTGGTACTTCTGGAAGGGCAGGACTTCTGTATAAACTGGTGTTCGTTCCCTAATTTGCCTATTGCCAATTAATAATCATACATTTCCCTATATTAATAAGAAATTAAAGCAATTTGGCTAACAGCACACATGAACACAACCCAGTCAAATACTTTCCTTTGAGGAGGAGGGTGATCCCTTTCAGTGGGCTACAACTCGATGATTGTGATTCATAAGGATTCATGACTCATGCAGCAGGGGTCCATCAATGGCTACTAGACATAGTGAGTAAAGGGAACCTCCATATTCAGAAGCAGTAAACCTCTGAAACCCAGTGCTAGGAGGCAACTTCAGGTGAAAGCCTTGGCCTCTGTGCCTTGTCTGATGGCCCTGCAGAGCAACTGGTTGGCTGCTATGTGAAACCGGATGCTGGATTAGATGGAGCCACTAGTCTAATCCAGCAGAGGTTTTATGTTCTTGTTTGCATGCACACATGCAGATGGTCCCAAGATCAATTTGTACATCTCCAGTTAGAGACGCTTATGTTGCAAAAGTTAGAGAAAAACTTCTCTGTGTTCAAGACAGCCACAGCCAACCATGTAGACAATATGGCCTACATGGAAAAATGCTCTGAGTCTTCAGTCAGCTTCAAACCCTTATACAACAGGACTGGATGATGAAGAGACGTGTACTGCTCCTTTACTAAAGGCAGAAAAAAAGAGATCCTGCAATAAAATAGGGAAAATATATGAAGCTGCCTTAGAAAAAATCAGACCACTAGTCCATCTAACTCAGTACTGCTTCCTTTACATGGCAATGTCCCTCCAGGGTCTTGGGCAGAGTGTTCTCCCCCTCAGCACCCACTCCACATGATACTTTGTCTAGCAATGCCAGAGATTGAGAATGACACAGAAAGCATGACCAATGGAACTTCTACTACACCACAGTATTATTCCAGCAGCATCAGTACATAATTGACTAGCAGGTTGATGGATTTCCACTTTGTATTGCTAAACAAAGGGAATTCCTGCCTCACCAACCTTTTGTAGCTTGGACAGGTTAACAAAGATGTGGATAAGGGAAGCATCATATACTTAGACTCCTAAAAGTCTTTTAACAAAGGTACCTCACCAAAGACTCCGGAGTAAGCATAGTGATAATTGTATAATAGGACAGGTCTTATGGATTTGAAGACAGTTAAATGACAGGCACCAGAGAGCAGGAATAAAATGATAGTTCTCACAATGGAGGGAAGTGAGCAGTGGGGGTCCCACAAAGATCATTTTGGGGTTAGTGCTATTTAATTTTTTATAAGTGATTTGGAATTGAGGCTGACCAATGTAGTAGGCAAGTTTGCAGATGAAATCAAATTATTCAGGATGGTGAAAACCATAGCAGATTATGAAAAGTTACATTAGGATCTTTCTAGACTTGATGAACCTGTCCACTCAGTGCAGTGGTGGTAAAAAAAGGCAAACTCCATGCTAAGAACTATTAGGAAAGGAACTGAAACTAAAACAGCTAATATTATAATGTCCTTGTATAAACCTATGGTGCAGCCTCAGTTGACATACTGTGTACTATTCTGATCACCGTATCCCAAAAAAGCTGCGAGACGTACAAAGGAGAGCAAATAAGATGATTAGGGTTGAAGCACTTTTCCCATGAGGAAAAGCTGGAGAGTCTGGGACATTGCAGTCTAAGGGAAAAAAGAGCAGTAAGGGAAGACACTGTAGTGGTTTATTAGATTGTGCATAGATGGGAAAAGTGGATCCAGAGCTTTTTCTCTCTCTCCCATAACACTAGAACTCATGTGCACCCACTGAAGTTGTTGAGGAAAAAACTCAGGACAGACAAAAAGAAATACTTCTTTACTCAACAAGTAATTGAACTCAACAAGTAATTAGTGACAACCATAACCACAGATAGCTTTAAAAGAGAATCACTTGTCAAGGATGCTTTAGGCAGATACAGTATACTGTACTGAGTGGCTGGTCTAGATGACCTATATGGCTCATTCCAGTTCTATGATTCTGGATTAATTCATGGAGAATAGATCCATTAACTGCTAGTACCCCTGATGACTGAAGGGAGCCTTCATATTCAGAGGCAGCAAACCTCGGAATACCACGGTCAGAGGCAGCACTGCAACAGAAGAGGACCTCAGCCCTCCAAGGCAACTAACTGGCTGCTGTCTGAGACAAGATGCTGGACTAAAGAAATCACAGGTCTGGTAAAAGAAACCCTTATGTTCTTATGACTCTTGTTTCATCGAGAGCATCACGATCTCCTCTGTCAGTGGCACTCCAGGATCTCTGGATGAGAACCTTCACATCACCTTTTAACAGACGATGACAGGAATCGTGCCTTGGACACTCCGCATGCAAAGCAGGTGCTCTATCGCTGAGCCAGAGACGTAGGTTCTAGAATAAGCGGGAAAGGAGGCGGGGGGGGGGGGAGGCCGGAAAAGGAAGGAGACGGGAAGGGGGCCTCTCTCCTGCCTCCATCTTACCTCCTGCACGCCGCCCTGGTGCTGCTGGGCCATGGCAAGCAACATTCCATCGAAGCGCTCCTCGCTGTCTGCCGCATCTTCCCCACTAGCCCCCATCGCCGCAAGCTTCGTGCGTAGCTTTTCTCCTCCCTTACTGTAGCAACAACCACCTCGGCCCACCCACCTCCCTTGGTTGCTAACACGCACTGTCAGTAACGACCCGGAACCTGAAACTCGGACTCGTCCGGAAAAGGGTCTAACCAATCACGGGTCTTCTGTCAACGATTGGCAGCACCTTCTTCCAATAGAGATTGAAAAGGAGATCGGAATGAGCTGTTGAAGCCTAGTCTACCCCGCCTCCAGCGTCGGTTGTCGCGGTTACCATGGCGAGGAATGACGGGAATTTCCAGAACAGTCTGTTTTTTAAAAAAGAAATCCTGGCATAATGAGGAGAGAGAAAGGATGTGTGCCTCCAGGTGAGACCTAGGGATCCCCCAGAATTACAGCTCATCTCCAGACAGGGGGGAAAGGAAGCTTTGGAGGGTGGACTCTATGGCATTGTACCCCATTGAGGTTCCTGTCTTCCCAGGCTCTATCCCCCATCCCCCCTGGTGGCCGGGGGGGACCTGGCAACCCTAAAATAAATGCCACTTGAGGGCTACAGAAGAATGCCAGCCTCCATGTGGGACCTGGAGATCCCCCAGAATTACAGCTCATATCCTTCCAGACTACAGAAATCACTTCCGCTGAAGAAAACGGATGCTTTGGAATGTGGACTCTGTGGCATTGCATCCCACTGAGGTCCCTCCCGTCCCCAGGCTCCAGCCCCAAATCTCCAGGAGTTGCCCAACCTGGATCTGGCATCCCTACCCGTGGCTAGGGGGAACCTGGCAACCCTAGTTGAGCCACTGCCTGCACAGAAGGAGAGCTGTTTCACACTTGCAAGGCTCTACTCCTTGCGGATCCAGGCTGTGCCATGACCCCAGCCTCCCACCCATGCCACTGATGGAAGCACGGATAAGAGGCAGAGCCCACAGCCTTGCCATGGAGTGGCAAATAGTCTAGGCTGCCAGGAACTCCATTCTTTCGACTTGGGGGGGGAAGAAAGGAAGCCTCTGGAGTCCCATTCAGGGCTTGCCATGGCACAGGGATAAGGTTGCCAATCTCTAGGTGGGGCCTGGAGATCTCTGGGAATCACAACTGATCTCCAGAGTACAGAGATCAGTCACCCTGGAGAAAATGGCTGCTTCAGAGAGCAGAGTCTTTGGTTTGATACCCTGCTGAGGTCCTTTCCCTCCCTGAACCTCACCCTCCCTAGGCTCCACCCCCAAATCCCCAGGAATTTCCCAGCCCAGAGCTGGCAACCCTAGGGCTATGGTTGCCAACACCCTGGGGGAAAGTATCCTGTCCCTTTAACAGGTTTAATGGGTCATTATTTACCAGGCAATGAAAGGTACTGCCCTGACATGAAAAGGTTCACCTACCCATTTCCACACAATAAGTTTCTGTTGAAAGGTACATTTTTTTCTCCCAGGTGTTAGCCTGGCTGGCCTCTTTCCTTCTTTCTTTTAGCTTCACACCTAACCTGTGAGGCAGGCTAGGTTAAAAGTAGGCCAAGGTCATCTCATCTGCTGTTACTGTGTATCTATGCTCCTTCTTGTATAAGAAAGGTTTAGTCACCAAAATCATCACTAAATGTTTCTAAACTATTACACAGAAAATTGCAGATGGGTGGCCATGTTAGTCTGCAGCAGTGGAACAAAACAGAAGTATAGTGGCATATTAGAAATGACAAAACCTATGCCAGCATAAGTTTTCCTGAACCAGAATTCTCTTCATCTGATGAATGCAAGCAACAGAAAGGGAAGGGGGGGAGATGTTATAAAGCCAGTTTCAAAAGAGCTGAAACTGGCTTTCTTTATAAAAACTCTGCCTAGCCCCACCCCATCTTTCTGTTGTTCACAGCCTTTGATATAAATGTATTTAACTAATGGATGTACACTTCATGCACCTGATGAAGTGAGCTCTGGCTCATGAAAGTTTATGCTGGAATAAGTTTTCTTAGTCTCTAGGGTGCCACTGGACTCCTGTTTTGTCTCACAGGGAATGAAACCAACAGAACAAGGTGGAGCTGCTAGGAAGCCTTTCCCATCCACACCCTTTCAGATTCCTTCTTCCTTTGATACTACTTTGTCTATTGTACTGAAGGTATATATAGGTCCCTGTGGACTGCCTTCCCCCAATCAGCAGCATGATAAAAATTAACTAGTAGATTTGGGGAAGTTCCCTGGAAGCCCCTCTAATGGAGCAGCCAAGGACTCTGTGAATTGCACAACACAGGGTCATTGGGAGAAACACCTTCTGTTCCACTTGCTTCAGTGCTTAAAGTCCATGTCATTAGGCCTCAAGCCAGCTTTGGTGGTTCACTAGCAGTCATTCAACTTTGTAAAAATTAGAAGAACATGTGATTAAAAAATAAACACAAAAAAACCAGTTGTTAGGAAATGTGTAGCCCAATTCCAGGATCTCTGTTCCCAAGTCTCACTAAATTTACTGAGGACTTAATTCCCAACCCAGTTGTGGATTTGCTGTGGGTGAGGGAACAGGAGTGTGTGCATCTGAAAAAGCAGCAAACTTTGATTTTAGAAGAGACAGAGAGACAGAAAGAGCAAGATCATCTGATCGGAGGGGGGATTGTGTGTGTGTAGGAGCGCTCTCCCCCCCCCCGCCACATAGGAATGCCTCTTTGTCTCTAGTTGTGCTCTGCTTGTATATATGTAAACACTGTAAATATTTTAAAGTCTCCAGTAATTCTGTCTCTTTTGAAAGGAAAACCCACTGACTGCTGCCCTTGGATCTTCTTCCCCTCACACAAAGAAGCAGAGAGAGTTAAAACAATGCAAACTAAGCAAATTCCAGTCTCTTGAGGATTTATTCTGTTGGATCCAACCAAGAGTGAAAAATAAGTATTCTTTATGGCCAACACCAGCTGCCTGTTGGTCTCTGAATTTCTGGCAGAGTTTTGCTTTGGCATCTGTTCTTATATTTGTTGTTAAAGCTTTCATAAAGTGTCCTGCTCTTTAGCTCCTATGTCTGGCATCCTTGGGGGGGATGGGAGTAATCCACTTGGTTTTCTCTCATGCTGATCAGCTTTGATTTTAAAATATGAATAGTACAAAGGAGGAACTCTTAATCCTTAGACCCGAATTTTCTCCTTTTTTGCCACTAGTAAATATACTTATAATCTCAATTTACTAGGCAAGCACATTTTTCCTCCAGCTGTATTTTATTTATTTATTTATTTATTTATATTTTACACTTCTGGGTCACCCAAACCCTGGGTGCACAGGGCTCTGGGTGATTTACAAGAGGTTAAAAACATCATAACGCTATTAAAAACAACATTAAGGCCTTAAAATCATCAGTCAGTCAATCCCAATTTCGTATGGCATCCATAATTAATCTAAAACCCATTCTGGATTGTTCTTCTGTTTCGCAGGCAGGTTAGGGAGGAGGCCAAAGCGGCTAAGATGGAAGAAAGGAGGAGGGTGCCAGTTATTGTGGGAAACAATATGAATATGAGCTGTTGCCTTATCCTGAGCCACAGGTTAATGGTAGAACACCTGCTTTCCACATAGGAAATCTTTCCTTCTCCTTCTCCTGTCAAAAGATTGGAAAGATTTCTGCTTTGGATCTCTGGAAAACAGTGGACAATATTTGAAATATACTCCTAAACACAGTTAGTCTTCTAAATCAGTCGAACTCAACAGAAGGATGTAAGTCTGTTTAGGTTGCATTGTAATAGTCTGACTCAGAATAAGGCAGTTTTTTGTGCCTACTCTGTAATAATATTTAATTGTAGGTCCTTGCCAGCAATGTTGTTCTTACTTGTGTAATATTTTTGTAGATTCTCTTTGAAGATAAGTTGTGAGCGCTCAGCCTATGTTTCAATCTTCAGATAAGCATTGGATCTGAGACTTCTTTGTACATAATTATAATCTTTATTTACTGTACAGGGTCAGGGTACATTCTTACTTAAATATTCTTACACTATGTTTAAAAATGCTTTATAAGGTTCATCCCATGTATCCAACTTTTGTTCAGAAGAAGACATAGACATCAAAACAATACAAACCAAACTACTATTGACTTTTCAAATTATTGAACCTATTAATCATATCTTTTTGTAATAACATTTTTGTATATTCATAAAACTTTTCACTATCTTTGCATACTTATAAAATTTTGCACTGTTTATAACAACTTTTGTTTCATAAGATCAATTTAGCGTCTTTTTTTACAGTTCTTGTGGTCCTTGAGTTTATGTATATTACTGTAACCCACTCTTGTTGCAATTGATTACTTGTTTGGGCTCTATGGCGCAGTCTAGTAATAGATTTACTTTTTCAGAGACAGAACGTGACAGAATACTAGGTAATGTACCCAAGTTAAGACAGGAAAATAACAATCAGAGTCCCACTGATTGGACTCAGCTGGAGTATCTTCATAAAAAAGATATCTGCATGAGTTTACATGCATCTTCTCTTTTAGAATATTGTCAGTTCGACTTAATACCCAGGGGGTTACTCCTCCAGAAAGGACCGGCCATGTTCCTAGATAAGGAAGAATTCAAAAACAAGTGGATCGCAATCCTTAATAAATGTTCTTATGATTTAATACTACTCATAATAGATCAAGCTACTCAGGAATCAGAGACAATTAAAAAAGAAATTCAGGAAACAGAAGAAAAAATTAAAGGGAACACACCTATAGAAACATTTACTACCCGCTATAAAGAGCTGGAAGTACAATTAAGATCTTATGAAGAAAAAACAAGGGAGACTAAGATAAAAAAAAGCTAGATAGAGACAATCGCGATTATGCCCTTAATAGAGTTTACAAGTGGCATACACCCAGTTCCAGTAATAACAGACGGGTAACTTGGGCAGATTCTCGCCAATCCATGTCTGATTATGAGACTACAGAAGCAGAAGATTCGGCCATGACCTCTGGGGAAGAAAGCTACTAAAGACCTTTTTTAGACAGACGCACTAAGCAGAGGGCCAGAGAAAATTTTCAGTCCTACAAACGGGGCAAGAAAAGGCCCTAGTGGTTAATTTATATAACCATATTTTGTCTAATCAGGAACTCAGCATTTTGAATTTAGGTTTAGGTTTTGTTATTACACCTAAATATAATAGTTTTCGAACAAGGATAGATGTATTTAAGTTAATCAGGACGTTAAAGTTGAAAGTCTTTTTTGGTAACTCTGGTTTCTGCACCTCTAGTACATTTAGAAATAAATCTTTGTTTGTACCTTCAATTAATTTGCCATCAATTGCTGTGTTTGAAAGAAGGGTACTGGAAGATATTGACAAACTTGAGACCAACAGAGGTCTAATTTAGCCCGTGATGATGTTATTGTCTTACAAGATATTGCCAACTATCCTTCAGTAGTGGTTAAAGGTGCAGACAAAGGTGGAGAAATAGTTTTATTAGACCATCAAGACTATGTACGAGAAGTTAATAGACAACTTGCAGATGTAAATTACTATGAAAAGGTCTACCATGATCCTACTGATGAGGTCTTAAACATCATTAAGGTCACTGTAAGAGAAGTGTTATCTTTTGATTACATAAATGCCGAGACAGCCTCTTTCCTTATCAACTTATATGCTAGACTTCCCATTTTTTCCATCATCCCCAAAATACATAAACCAGGCAGCCCCCCTCCGGGGCACCCAATAGTTTCGGGAGTTAATTCCATTCTGGAGCCCTTATCGCAGTTTTTGGATTCATTTTTGCAAGCATTTGTAACTCAAATCCTTACATACTTAAAAGATACGAAGGATTTTGTTACAAAAATTGAAGGTATGGTGCTTCCCTCACAGGCTGTATTCTTAAACATGGATGTAACATCCCTCTGCACAAATATTCCTCATGAGAAAGCGAGGTTATGCCTCCTTAATACTCTTGAGAAAAGGGACAATCCATTTTCCCCTACCCATTTTTTATTAGATTTGGTTGATATTATTTTTGAAAAGAGTTTTTTTTTTTTGGTAATGATTTCTACTGGCAAATCAAAGGGGTAGCAATGGGTAGTACGTTCGTACCAAGTCTGGCATGTCTCTTTATGAGTGATTTCGAAAATCAATGGATCTGTAATGGTTCTAACAATCCCTTCCATACTCATTTGATCTTTTATAAAAGATATATAGATGATGTTTTTCTAATTATGGATGATTGGTCTCTTATACAAATATTTATGGATTGGCTAAATACTGTACATGATTCAATCAAGTTTACCTATGTAGCCGACAGACAGCAAGTAAATTTCTTAGACACCATTGTTTTTGTTCATCAAGGTCATCTGGCTGTTTGTCCCTTCCATAAATCAACAGATAAAAATTCCTATTTACATTTTTCTTCTTTCCACACCAAACATATTATACACAATCTACCCTATGGACAGTTCTTGCGAATGAAAAGAAATGCTACACTGCTGCAAGATTACCATCAAGAAGCTCTGAGAATGCATTCAGATTTTTTACAGAGAGGTTTCCCTGAAGCCCTTGTGGCTGTGGCACGCAGCAGGGCGGACAGGAGAGAAAGATCAGATTTTCTTAAAGAGACAATAAGGGAAGAAACAGTTAGGATCTACTGGGCTATAGATTACATCCCCTTAGCTTCTTCTATTACGAATGTGATTCTGCAACATAGGGATATTTTGAGCGATGTTCCTGGAGGTGATAACAAGCCATGCATTGGATTTTGTAAAACAGTCTGAGAAACATATTAATTCATGCTGAACTTAGATCAGCTGAAGCCACTTATAAAAGGACACTTTAAGTGCCACAGATGTGCTGTGTGTGCTAACTGCTGGGAAACTAAAGTTTTAGACTTCCCTAAAGTACAGTTTAAAAGGGAAATTCTATTTCATTCTTTGTGTTCCACCAAGTGAGTAGTATATCTCTGGATTTGCCCTTGTGGGTTAAAATACATGGGAGAATCTATACGCTCTGTTAAAACATGGATTTTGGAACACAAATCTAGAAGTAAACACTGCTACACAGAAGCACCACTTGTTCAACACTATATCTCTAGCGGTCACAAATATGATGATTTTAGATTTGTGGTACTTGAAGTATCAGCCATACTCTAGTATGAAGTATATAAGAATCAACCATAAGATTTTGCTTCGCAGAGAGGCTTACTGGATCCACAGACTAAACACATCTTCCTGATGGGGCCTGAAAATCTCCCAGAATCACAACTGATCTCTAGACTACAGAGATGAGATCCCTTGGAGAAAATGGCTGATTTGGAGGGTGGACTTTATGGCATTAATACCTCACTGAGGTCCCTAAACTCTCCAAAGCCTCCCTCCTCAGTCACCATTCCCAAATGTCCAGGAATTTCCATCCCAGAGCTGGCAAATCTACCCCCTCCCCACATTCATGTGAATTTTTAATTGTCATTGGGGGGAGTTGGTTCCTGTGGGCTACTTTGGAAGCCAGATTTGCCTGGGAAGAGTGATGAAAATAGGATATTTGAGTACATATGTTTCTATGTTCTGCTGTCATCCACTAATTTCTATGAAATGCTGCTCTTGGGGGACCCTGAGGAATGACACGGAGGGAGCTGTGATGGGAAGGGGAAGGGATGGAATTTGCCAATTTAACCTGGATCCAGTTCCCTAATTTCAGAAAGCTGAGGATGGTAGATAATCCATTCTTCTTCTTCTTCCCCTGTTCTTAGACCAAGGTCTTGAACAATAAAACTGAAAGAAAAAAGATTTCTGAAAACACCTCCCTGTGACACTTCTCTGCAGCCTCTAAAAATCAAACAACAGAATAAGTTTATTTAGAGTCAGAATCCTCTAAGAGGAATTGAACCTTTTCCCCTTATGTCACTAGAGGAAACATAGTCCATGTATCAAGACAAGGCATAATCCATTTTAGTCTAACTGGAGCACATAAGGGCATTGCAGGAGAATATGTGCAAGAGAGTCCACCGACTGGAGGGGACAGGGATGTAACCAATTCAAAAGGGATTCTTATTGGATATGCTTAGCAGAGTGATGATGTGCAGCAGAAAAATAATGCAGACACAAACGTATGTTTAGCTTGAAATAAAGAGTAAAGTTTACTAAAAGATTAGGAAGGGTTACATGGAAGAAAATAACAAATACCCTAACTAACTAGTCTCCATCTTGTTTGTTTATTTGTTTGTTTGTTCAGTCTCATGTGTGTGAGAGAGAACAAAGGAAGAGAAAGTTTTCCCCAAAAGGACCACCCCTTGTGTACGTGCAAAACTACACATAGCATCCTCAATAAATTGATCAGCCAATACCTCTGGAAGAGGCACAGATCATTCTGGAAGAGACTCTGAATACATATGAATCATTGTTTCTTCCTACATATTTTTTGTTAGAAATAATTGACCTCATCTTTGAGAAAAATTACTTTAAGTTCGACCAACAGTTTTATATACATATCCAGGGAGTGGCGATGGGGAGCACATTTGCCCCCAGCATCACCAACCTCTTCATGGCTAGGTTGAAAGATTCCTTTATTTGTAACCAACATACTAACCCTTTCTTTAAAGATATGCTCCTGTATAAATGCTATATAGATGTTTTATTTAAGGAGGTTAGTAAGATCAAGGATTTTGTCAGCTGGCTTAATAGTTTGCACAATGATATTAAGTTTACCTGTAATTTTGACAAATGGGAGATTTAAATTTGGGGACAATAGGCATTCCCCAGGTCATCTTAATTAGGAATGACGCCTCCCTTTCTCTGGCGGGGAAAACGTATCTAACATCTAATTGGTTATAACCTAACTAATATTAGCATGCATAAAGAACAGGTTAACTCTATTGTGGCTGAAGTGGTTGACACTTGCATAACCTAACAATTCTAAGGAGGAAGGGAGTTTACCCTTAGACAGAAGACCTAAAACAAGTGGAGAGCATATCCTCCTACCATCAGGATGGGTATATGTTATGTCCTGAGCTTCACTTTCATTCCCATTGACAGGCTGGTATCCAGAATGGAAATACCTAATTGGCTACTCTGCATAGTAGGCCAATCAGGAGACAAGGATTGTACTCGAGGGAAGCAAACTGATTGGATGTTATCTCTGCAGTGCTATTGGATGTCACCATGAGTATGGGCGTGGCTATGCTAGCCCGCACTGTTTAAATATGAGCCTCTTGCTCTATGTTGTGTTGTCTGTTCTGAGCTGTTGAATCACTACCATTAAAGCTGAATCACTTTTGTTGGAATACTGCCTTTAAGTGTCATACTTATCAGTATAGCTCTTATCTCTGGCATAAATCAGTTTAGTCACGTATCTTTTACATTGACTAACCAAGGAAGAAAAAAGATCCTTCACCTTAAGATTTATAAGAGATAACTTCTGTTCAAAAAGCAGGAGCCAGGGAGCCTTATAAGAGTCCCTGAAGGTTAGGCTCAGGGGCCTCAAACATTAAAGGCATGTACTCAGGGATGCAGTGGCTCAGAGGTTAAGACACTGAGTTGCAGACCAGAAGGTCTGTAGTTTGGCAGTTCGAGACCCTAGTACCACATGACGGAGTGAGCTCCTGTCTCTGGCCCCAGCTCCTGCCAACTTAGCAGTTTGAAGCAAGAAATTGCAAATAGATAAATAGGTACCACTTTTGTGAAAAGCTAACAGCCTTTCCGTGCACCTCAGCATTTAGTCATGCCGGCCACATGACCACAGAGAAGTCTTTGGACAGTGCTGGCTTTTCAGCTTGGAAATGGAGATGATCACCCACCCCCTAGAGTTAGATTCGACTAGCTTTCGAGCAAGGGGAACCTTTACCTTTATCCAGGCACAAGCTTCTATAGAGCTAAGACTAAATTCATAACGAAGGGTCGATGATGTAATGCACCTAGGGAACCCTCCAACTGCCCAAAGGAATGAAGACTGTATTCTATTTATAGAGTCATTTACAACAGAAATCCAAATAGGGACACTACAAAAGTTGTGAAATCACCATTCAGTTAAAAACTCTAATAGCCGTTGGGATAGACTGTGCCCCATTTTTTAAAAAAAGAAGTGCAAATTTGTCTTCATAGTGTTCATAGATTTCTGAGTGAGCAGTTGCTTATGACAACTGGGACAGGGTAGACTGAAGTAAAACACCCAGATACCTAAAAGAGGAAACCTGGGAGATCTTCCACTCATTAACTACCCATGTCTCACTTTTGGTGAAAGGGTGAGGTGCAAACATTATAATTTTAGTTTCAGAAAAAAATATTTTTTCCTAGGGTTTCCAGGTCTGGTGGATGAGTGGGTGGGGGATGGGGGTGCACTTACTAGGAGTGGGGAGGGAAGAATCCAGAAATAAACATGGCGTGCCACAGTAATCTCTCGTCTGTAGTTGTAACGAAATGGCAGTTACTGTCAGACTCCTGGTCAAAAGACTTCCAACAACACTCTCTTTGGCTGTGATTTGTTTATTGAGATATCAGCATGATCCAGATTAGAGCAGTACTGTGTCAGAACTGAGTTTTTTTGGTGGTAACCTCTACAGATATAGGCAATTGGAATGTGGGTTCCCCCCCCCCCAGGTTTATCCAGTCATTCCACACAGCTGTCCCACCTAAGCCGTTAGCATCTACGCCCACCCATAAGTTTCCAGTCGTGTTATCTAAGACAGTGAGGCTAGCACAGAGTTTGCTTCAAGGTCATCTCCATGGTCACATCAGCAGGTGCAAGTGGAGGAGTGGGGAATCAAACCCGGTTCTCCCAGATCAGAGTCCGCACACCTAACCACTACACCAAACTGGCAAACCAAGTGGGACAATTATACTAGAATGCCATTCAGGGGGGATCACAACCAATAGAATTCACTCTAGTAAAAAGATGAGCAAAAAGTGGCACCGACCAGCCCATGTTATTAATAGTAAATTCTGTTGGAATACCATCAGGGCCTGCAGCCTTTTGAGCATGGAGTCCTTGAGTAAGGTTAGCTATCTCTGATTATAGGACTGGTTGCTGTTCTGGGAGATCAAGAGACAATGGGGCATTTAGGTTGTCATAATTTTTTGACTTAGAATACAAGGATGAAAAATGCGACACCCAGGTCTGAGCAATAGTAACATGAGAAAAATTACCTCTGTTTTTTAAAGAGGAGGCAGCAATTGACCAGACTCTAGAGGAGTCATTATACTGGGCAGCCTTGATTAGCTTCTGCCAGGATCTCATTCTGGCAGCAGCTTTCTTTTCCTTCACAATTCACTTATAAGCATCCTTAGCAGCCAGGCAATCTTTCACCAAATTATCAGTCTGAAGCTGTCTCATAAGTCACAATTTATGGGAGATCTGGTGTTTAGCAGCTCTATATGCTCCATCAAATCAACTATTTCTTGGAACTGCTTTACAAACCTATGATTTAAGTAAAAAATGGATAGAAAATTTCCATCAATCTTGAAAAAAGACTAATTCCCTTCATGTGATCAATAGTACTCATTATCAAGGTATAAAGAGTCTGACATTCTTTTAAGTCCAAGACAGCTTTCAAAAGGTAACCTAGGGATCAGGACCAGAGAGTGGCTCTCAAACTCTTCCCCTGTGTTTCCAAATGGTCAGTTGGACCTTTTGCTAGATAAAGAAGACAAGATTAGCCATCAGGGCAAATGATCACCTCCCAAAAACTCACCAACCCTAAAATCAATGATTAAGGCAGAGCAGCAGAATTGACTAATCTATGATACTACATCCTCTTGTAGAGATAAAAGTAAACTCCCCAAGGGGATCAAAACCCAGCTGTCTGTTTAACATTACTAGACCAAACTGAATAATCAGCCTGAATAACAGAATCCTTGCTTGGTTGGTCTTTTGATTTCTAGCTCTTCTTTTGACACACCCCAATAAGTTAAGTCTGGTAGCACAGTTCCCTCTAAGCTGTGCTAGGGGGTGCTGGCACACAAAATTTTAACAAGCAGCTCAGGGGTTGTGAGCTTCTGCTCACAAGACATTTTTTTCTTCCATTGGAAACAATGGAGGATGGGGCACCTCACAAGACATTTTTTCTTCCATTGGAAACAATGGAGGATGGGGCACCTCCAATCTTTTTGAAACTTGGGGGGGGGTTGAGGAGGGACACCAGAAACTATGCTGCAAATTTGGTGCCTCTATCTAAAAAAAAAGCCCCCACCCAGATACCCCCAGATGGATTCTCCATTATAGCCTATGGGGCCTATTGACTATAATCTTCCCCATAGACTACAATGAGCTGAGAAAAAAATGGAGGGGTTGCACACCCCTATTATACTTTTCAGTATGATTTGTAAGCTGCCTTGAGTCACAGGGAAAAGTGGGATATAAATATTTGCATAAATAAGTAGTTTGGGCAGGTTGATATCATTTAAGCAACTTCCTGTTAGGTTAGGCAGGGTTCTGACAGTGATTGTTCCTCCTCTGTTATAATTGACCTGTACTTTGGACAGTAAAAGTCCCCCCCCCAGTGCTGATATGTTTTCTAAGGCTCAGCAGAAGGCAACAGTCCAAGGCCAGATCTGCCAGTATAGTGTAAAGCTAGATAGACCTGTTATCCAGAGGCCAGGTGTGCCAATCTCTCCTTATAATAATTATCTTTTGGTTTCGTAAGATTCCATGCACTCCCACTGGCTGTAAAATGCCCTCCCTCAGCCATTGGCCCATCAGCCACCACTCAAGAGTACTTGTGTGCCATTGGCCGGGTGCTGGGTCTGCTCCTCTTCCCTACCCACTCCCCCTTCAGACAGATTTGCATGTCAGATTTACTGGCAGACAGCTCTCTCTCCTGAGGAGACAGTTCTCTTGACTCCTGTGAGGGACTGTCCCCTCAGTGGCTGTTGGTAGGCAACCAAGCTTGGTTTTGTGAGCAAAAAAACAAAGGACTTTCAGCATAACCCCCTCCCCTGCCCATAACCCCCTCCCCAATGGCCACTTTCCTGTCAGAATAAATGGAAAAAGGCTTTCTCCTGCTTAGCTTCAGCATGGCTGGCTGGCTAACGAGGTGGGCCAGCAACCATCAAACCACTTTCTTCAACTCCCCGCTGTGTGGCTGACTTTCCCCTAGGGTTGCCAATCTCCAGGTGGGACCTGGAGATCTCCCACTGTTACAATTGACCTCCAGATGACAGAGATCAGTTCCCTGGGAGAAAATGGTGGCTTTGGAGGGTAGATTCTATGGCATTATACCCTGCTGAGTCCTTCTACACACACCCCAAGTGCTGCCCTCCACAGGATCCACCCCCACAAATCTCCAGGTATTTCCCTAATCAGAGTTGGCACCTGTACTTTCTCCTCTGTCAGTAAAAGGCCCTTTCCACACCTATGTTGGCCTTTGGGAGAAAACTCCTTGGGCCCAGTCCTGATCAGGTTGCCAACTCCAGGTGGGCAATTCCTGGAGATTTGAGAAATGGAGCCTGGAGAGAGTGAGGTTTGAAGAGGGGTGGCACCTCAGACAGGTACGATGCCATAGACTCCACCCTCCAATCCAGCAATTCCCTGATGGGGAACCATTGTTGCCAATCTCCAGGTGGGGGCTGGAGATCACTTGAAATTACAACTGCTCTCTAGGAGGGATGGAGGAGGAGATGGAAAACTAAAGGTAGGTTGATGGTTGGCTGGGAGGGAGATAGGGTTATCAGCTCCAGGTTGGGAAATTCTTGGAGATTTGAGGGGTCGAACCTGGAGAGGGTGAGTATTGAGGAAGGGTGGGACCTCAGACAGGTACAATGACATAGACTCCACCCTCCAAACCAGCCACTCCCTCCTGGGGAACCACTGTTACCAATCTTGGGGGTGGGCTGGAGATAACTCAAAATTACTACTGCTCTTCAGGTAGCAAAGATCAGTTCCTCTGGAGAAAATGGTGGACTCTGTCATTATACCCAGCTGAGATCGCCACAGCAAATTGTCACTGAGTGCCCAAAGCCGGGGCACTCTCCCAGAGCGTCTTTTTAGAGCCCGTTGTATTTATTTCCACAATGGGCCTTATTCCTAGTATAGTATAAAGGGGTGGGTAGTCCTGTTCTCCAGAGGCCAGGTCTACCAATATACTGTAAAGGGGTGGGTAGACCTGTTCTCCGGAGGCCAGGTCTACCAGTGCAGTGGGAAAGGGTGGGTAGACCTGTTCTCTGAAGGCCACATCTGCTAATATAGTGGAAAAGGTTGGGTAGACCTGTTCTCTGAAGGCCAGATCTACCAATATAGTGAAAAGGGGAGGGCAGAGCTGTTCTCTGGCGGCCAGGTCTACCAATATAGTGGAAAGGGGTGGGTGAAATTTGACTTGATTCTGTTTTCTCTTATAATGTTTAAATTATTCTTAAAATATAGTTTAAATATGATTTAAAAGAATTTATTCTGAGATATTTACAAGTTTATGAAAGTAATCTTCTAAAAATACTAATTTATGTGATAGTGAATTGTAGACTCACAACTTTAATGCTACTAGTTTTTTTCACTCACAATGTAGAATTTCTGTTCACAACACTGTGAAGATTAGAAGGAACATTGGTTGGTACGTAACTCTGGGATTTTACAAATGAGAAACATATCTGAGGGACCCACCCTAGCATTAAAATCCCCTCCTAAGAAAAATTTAGCTATAGGAAATGTCATAAAAAGTCCTTCAAGTAAGCAGTATAATTCTGCCCAGTTAGATTAGAGAGCCTGTGCTGAACTAACTGAAGGGATATAGATAGAGATAAATACAAAGAACAGACCATTAATTTTTAAAAGAACTGATAGGGCCAAGGATGACTGAGAGCTGATTTCTAAAACCTTGGCATCAAAACTACTAAGCTTGCCAGCCCAGGTTGTGGGCATTCCCCCCTGGACCCTACAGTGGCTGGACACATAATTATCTTATATCCGGAAAAGTAGAATGGATGCTGCTCCTGAGTTTCCTGCGGAAGGATCACCTGGAATTCTTAGTCTATCTACAGCCTCTAAATCCAACAAATGACCCTTCCAATCCACTAAGTTCCAAGAGAGTACCCTCAGAACCCCATTCCCTTTTGTCAATTGTCAATTATCTAAGGATGGTAGTGGATCAACAAAGTTAGAAGAATACTTAAGAGAAGGCATTTGTAAGGGTGGAAGCAAATCAACAGTTGAGGGGCAATGGCTCAACTAAATTTGATGAGCATCTAGAGGGAAACACTTGTGGGCCTGTAATCAGATCGTCTGCTAATTCAGAAATGCTGATCAGTTGGGAGGGGTCCCAAGTAAAACATGCTTTCCCTCCAATTCACTCTTCTCACTTGGCTTGCTAATTGTCAGACTCCTGCAGTAATTAGGACCAACAACTGGCTTCTTCAGAAGTAAAGTTTATTGATCAATATTGGCAGTGTGTCTATACATCAGGATCTATGTTAAGACTAAGGCAAAAAGCGTGGAGTAGACAGATATACAGGATTCAAAGGGTGGTCACTGGGCAGCATGGAACCAATCAAGGTGAAAAGCAGGGCCCATCAAAAAATGACGGACCCGCATTCCCAGAGATGATGTTACAAGCTAGGAACCCAGAGACCAAGGTCATGAACATAAAACATACAGATAAGTAGGCATCAATACAGCAAGAGGAGAATAGAAACTTAACACATTCCAAGGAACTCAGGCTCACCCTCCCATCAGGCTCACACCCCATCAGTGTTAATGGCAGCTAGCTGACATCCTGCCTCCTCAAGCTTCCCCCCAGCTTCTCTGGGAACTTCTTGTGGAAGGCACAGACGAGGCAAGGGGCTTCAACATGACAGACGCGGACCCATTCATTATGGGAGGGATTGAAATCTTTCCATTGAACCAAGTAGAACAAAAACCCCTTGAGTCCAGAATCTGTGCAACTTCATGATGTTGTTCACTATTCACTGTTGGGGAAGAGGGGGAGCAGGGCCCTGAACCTTGCATGAGCAAACTGAAATGAAAGATGGGATGAATCCCTTTAAGATTTTTAGGCAAGTCAAGTTCAACAGTCACTTCATTGATTTTGTGCACTACGGTAAAAGGCCCTACATACTTCCACCCCAGTTTCCTCCAGGGCTGGAGACCTTTTAGGGTTTTGGTGGTGTCCCATTCAGGCGCCCTTCCCCTCTCAGCATACAGTTTATATTGTTCTTTTGCCCAGTTCAGAGCTTTATGGATCAGGGCCCATTGCCAGTTGTTTCCACCGGTTGTTTCCACCGGTTGTTCACATTCCTCCACTTCCGGCAGGGGAGTCATGGTTGGGAAGGGGCCCCCCTCGTAACCATATAATGCTTGAAGGGAGACAACTTGGTCGAACTGTGAATCGAGTTATTGTAGCTGTATTCCGCATACAGGAGTAATTCTACCCAGTCATCCTGCTGGTAGTTGGTGAAACAGCGCAAGAATTGTTCTACCACTTGATTAACCTGCTCTGTTTGACCATCAGTCTCAGGATGATATGCGCTGTTGAGACCTGGCTTGTTGCACACCTAAGACCAAGAGAAGTTCTTTCCAGAACTTGGCAACAAATTGTGGGCCCCAGTCATAAATTATCTTAGCAGGGGTGGAATGCAAGCAAACTAAGTGGATCATGAAGAGTTTGGCCAATGCCTTAGCTGAAGGAACTTGTTTACAAGGGACAAAATGAGCTTGCTTTGTAAAGAGATCCATTACCACCCATATCACCGTTTTTCCCTTGCTGGGAGGCAGGTCAGTGATAAAGTCCATAGAGATCACCTTGGCGTCTCAAGCGGCTGAAGCTTCCCTGGCGGTTTGCCCGGGCGTTTTTTACACATCAAGCAAGTCTGACATGCTCCTACGTATAAGGAGACATTGTGTCTCATGTGCAGCCACCAGAACTGTCTTTGAAGGAGGTGCAGGGTTTTCAGAAACCCATAATGTCCAGCAAGCTTGGACTCATGTCCCAAATGCATCACATCCCCTCAGAGGCTAAGGGGCACAAACAGTTTATCTCCCTTATACCAGCAACCATTGTCATGCAATGTTAGGGAGCCATCAGCCTCCACCTCTTCCCAGTCTCTGTCCATGAGGGTAGCACAGAATGGCTTCACCCAGGAGTTCACCGCAGCCTTTGCAGCTTTCTGCACTTGTGCTCAGGGTCACCCCCCCCCAACTGGGAAGGCGTGAAAATAGAGTCAATCACCTCCTCCCACTGATTGGCATGTTGTGGGAGGCATGAGAGTTGGCTGTCCCCGGAAAACAATGTAAGATGAAATGAAATTTGGAGAAGAACTCCACCCAATGCAACTGCTTGGCATTAAGATAGCGGGTGGGCGCACAACATCTCTAAGTTTTTGTGATTCGTCCAGACTTCAAACAGGATCCTAGCCCCTTCCAACCAATGCCATCAAGTACTCAGGACCAACCAGATTGCGGCAGCTTCCTTGTCCCACACTGTCCAATTCCATTCGGCGGCATTAAACTTTTTTGACATGTAAGCCAGGGGGTGCAATTTCCCGTCCTCCCCCTGTTGTAAAATGGCCCCCCCATAGCAACATCTGATGCATCGACTCGCACCAGAAATTTTTTGTTCTCATTGGGATGTTGGAGGATGGGTTCAGAAGTGAACAGCTGCTTAAGTCTCATGAACACCTCTTGGCATTCATTCATCCAGGTTAGTTTGGCCCTGGGTTTTGCTCCCTCAGGCCCCTTCCCCTTGGTTTTCAGGAGGTCTGTGAGTGACATGGACACCTGGGCAAAGTTGGGGATGAACGGACTGTAAAAATTCACGAACCCGATGAAAGATTGGAGTTATCTCCAGGTTTGGGGGGTCCCACTGGGGGTCCCACCCCACCCCACCCCAATACATCAGCCACTTTGGCTGGGTCCATCTCCAAGCCCCTGCACAAAATGCGATAGCCCAGGAAATCCACCTCGGTCTGGTGGAACTCACACTTCGATAGCTTAGCAAACAGTTTGTGGTTGTAGAGGGTTTGTAGTAACTCCCTCACCAATTGTACATGTGACCTCTTATCAGGGGAATAGATCCAGATCCAGATAAACAAGAACCCCCTTGAATAGGTGCTTGTGCAACACTTCATTGATCAAGTTCATGAAGACCCCGGATGCCCCTTGCAACCCAAACAGCATCACCAGGTATTCAAACTGCCCGAGTGGAGTGTTAAAGGTAGTTTTGTGTTCGTCCCCTTCCCTTATGCTCACCCGAAAGTAGGCATCTTGAAGGTCTAGTTTAGTGAAAATCTTCTCTTTAGCCGCCTCTGCCAGTAAGTCTTTAATTAGTGGGAGGGGGTAAGTGTTTGAGGTGGGCACTGCATTGAGCCCCCTGTAATCCATACATAGATGTAGGCCCCCATCTTTCTTTTTCCGGAACAGAACAGGGGCTGCAAACGGGGAAGAGGTGGGGTGTATGAAGCCATGAGCCAGCTTTTTATCAATGAACTTTCGGAGTTCTTCCTTCTCTGCTAGGCTCGTGGAATACAGTTTCCCCTTAGTCATTCTATGACACGGTAAAATCTCATTCGCACAGTTGTATACCAGTGGGGGGGGAGTTCATCAGCCTCACGCTCCTCAAACACCCTAACCAAGTCTCGGTATTCTTTGCGGATGAAACAATACTCCTCCTGGGCTAGGCAGGCTGGCCTGCAAGTGGCTTTAGCCTCTTCCTCCCAGCTTGGATCCCACTTGTGCTGGGCACACCCCTGTGTATTGAAACATACCATTTCCTGGCTCCAGGAAATGTCTGGGTTGTGATCTCGGAGCCAAGGGTTCCCTAATACTAGGGAGAATCGAGCTGTCCTAGTGAGACCCTGCCCTCATCACCACGGGCATTATTCGGTATTTACAGGGTTCCTGCATGGGGGTTCCGTCCATCTGTGTGAATATCAAGGGCTCTGAGAATCTTTGAGCAGTTATTCCCAGCCCTGTAACAAAGGATGGACTAATAATGTCCTGGGCACAACCTGAATCTATTAGCGCTCGGACCCAGACCTGCGTACCTAGTTTGGGGTTGGCCAGTGTTACAGTCACAAAAAAGGGGGGGGATTGCTCACCGCTTTTGGCACTGTCATAGGGCGAACCTGCTTGTTTGTGCCGTTCACAGCAGGTCCCAGCCGTTTCCCACCAGCTGAGGCACTTCCCCTTTGCTGGATGAGGACTCGGCTGCCACAGTTCTCACTTGTAGTGCTCGTTAATGCTTGGGTCGCGTTCCTCCTCCCTTCTCCTCCTCCCTCCAGTAGAAGACCCTTGTCTCTTGCCCTTGGTTCCATTCGGCAGGCTTGTCACGGGGCAAGAAGCAGCGTAGTGGTGGCTTTCCCCCTGTTTGTAAAACAGTAGTGCATGTTTATAATAGATGCTTGGCTAATACAGATTTGAAGCACTTATAAAATTCAGATGGGATACCATCAACATCTGAGGTTTTATTGTTTATCAAGTTCTTGATAGTGTCCAAGAGTTCCTGCTTGGTAATTGGTTTATCCATAAAAGCTGCATGCTTGGCTGAAAGACGATGTATGAAGTGGGCAGCATTCAAAAAGGAGTCGATATCAGGCACACTGGGATTATCTGAACAATAAAGTTTATTCTAGAAGTCAGCAAACAAATCAGCAATTTGTTTAGATAAGAAACAGAAATCACCATTAGGTTGTTTTATCGACCCTATGAAGGAAGCTTGACAATTGTTGACGCTCCATGACAGCAGGCGGATGTTTTTAGGTGACTTAACCCAATGTTGTTGTTTCAATAACAACAGATTATTTTGTATTTGGGTAATATCCAAAGCCTCAAGTGATTTCCTTTCCACTAAGAATTTCTGATAAGTTTTCTTTCCTCCCATTTGTTTGTGTTCCTTTTCTAATTCTGCGATCCATGTCACCAATTCTGATCTAATACGATTTTTCATTCTGTGAACCCATATCCAAAACTTTTTAACAATATCACATGTCCACCACATATGGTAAAATGTACCTGTCTCATTCCCACACTTCCAACATTTATTAGAGCATTTCTCATCATACTTTGCAATTCTATCAGGCATAATGTACCACCTATAAAACATTTTATACATATTTTCTCTATACGACACCACTCTAGTTATTTTAACATTTTTATTCTATATTTGATCTCACTGATCCAACTCTATATTATAACCAAAGTTCTGTGCCCATTGAATCATGTTATTTTTAACCACTTCATCTGCCATAAAATCTGACAACAATAAGATATACATTTTTAAAATAAATTTCTCTTCTGGGGCATACAATATTTTTTCCATGTCTGATGGGTTTTTTCAAATCCAATTTTCTTGTCGTTCGCGAATCTCGATCCAATTTGTGCTCTTTGCCACCACATAACATCCATATCGAGTTCAATCTCACCTTCTGAGTTTATAATGTCCATATATCTCACAATATGCCCTAGGAAGGGTCATCGCCTCTAAGGGAACTACCAATTTAGAGGTTTTAGTAAACCACCTCTTTTGAAGTATCTCCCATACTCTCATCAGTGCGTCTCGTACCCAATGCTGTTTAAAGTACTTATGGACTGACACTTTTTCATACCATAGAAATGCATGCCACCCAACTAAAAGGTCATGCCCTTCCAAGCTTAATATTCTTCTGTCATCTAACATGATCCATTCTTTGATCCATGCCAATGCCCCAGCTCTGTAATATAAAGTCCAGTTGGGAAGACCAAGCCCTCCTCTTTCTTTCGAATCTTGTAGGGCTTTCAACCTAATTCTAGCCCTTTTCCCTTGCCATATAAATTTTGTTGTCATTTGATCTAGTTCTTTAAGAATTCCATACTTTTTCAATATTGGAATCGTCTGAAAGAGAAAAATCCATCTTGGCAGGATCTTCATCTTGATCAAAGCAATTCGCCCCATCAATGAAATTTTAAAGTTCTTCCATTTATCTAAATCCTGTTTTGTCATTTTCAATAGTTCCTTATAGTTATTACCTTGTAAGGAGCTACATTTATTTGTCAAGTTTATCCCTAAGTACTTAATCTTGTCGCAGAGCTGATATCCAGAATCTTTCTGGAGAAGTTCTCTCTGTGCAGACTCCATATTCTTAGTTAATATTCTTGTCTTATTAATATTGACTCTTAATCCCACCACTTGACCGTACCCTTAAATTCTATTCAGCTCTACAATTGAGTACCTAGGATCCTCCAGTATGAATACAGAGTCATCTGCGAAGGCCAATAATTTAAATTCCTCACCTTGTATTTTCAGTCCCTTCACCTTTAGATTCTGCATTATCTCTTCT
This sequence comes from Gekko gecko, assembly GCA_029375565.1. Taxonomy (NCBI): domain Eukaryota; kingdom Metazoa; phylum Chordata; class Lepidosauria; order Squamata; family Gekkonidae; genus Gekko; species Gekko gecko. The sequence continues at coordinate 205,333,848 of JAPDNY010000005.1, read as the reverse complement.
GTCAATATCTCCAATGCAAAAATATATAATAGTGGCGATAAGGGACAACCCAGTCTTGTACCTTTTTGTATCTGAAACTGTTCTGTCCTCTCGCCATTAATCATAACTGTTGCCCTCTGATTTTTTTTTTTTGAAACAAAATTTTTATTGGAATATATTCAACATTGTTAAACACCATTACCAATTCAGTTTAAAGATTATATCCCTTCCCCCCTTCCCACCCTAATAGGCTTCCAACACTGCTAATAACAAAAGAAAAAAAATTAAAAGGTAATCAAGTTTAGACTTGTAACAATCGACAAACCAGGTAACACAATTCTATTACATAGAAACCTGACTCTTTCTAACATAGTTTCAAATAAAAGTACAATCACATATTCATTTCATTTCACATTCAATTTCAATAAGTATCAAGATTGTACATTCTCCCTTTCATTTTATATTCAGTTTCCATATACAATTTCAGGTCTTCCCAGTCTTTTAAATATTGTTCTGCCATTTATCCATTTAGTTTTTTCGTCATTTTGTCCATTTTGGCTAAAAACAGCAATTTCCTTAACCAGTCCTGTATATCTGGCACCTTATCCGCTTTCCACTGTTGTGCAAAAGCCATTCTCACCGATGTGATCATATACCATAGTAATGTCCTCTTTTCTTGTGGAATTTTTTCCATTGTCAAACCTAAGAGAAGAAGCTCCGGGCTCTTCCTAATAGGAATTTTTAATATCTTCTGCATCTCACAATATACACTTGACCAGTATACTTTTGCTTTATCACATGTCCACCACATATGGTAAAAAGAACCCTCTATTTTTTTACATTTCCAACACTTATTACTCAAGTTCTTATCCATACTAATATTAGCAATCTTTTTGGGTGTCATATACCACCTGTACATCATCTTATAGCAATTTTCTTTTATATTGACACAGATTGACATTTTAAAAGCTTTTCTCCACAAAAATTCCCAAGATTCCATGGAAATTTCCTTATTCATATTTATGGCCCATCTGTTGCCCTCTGATTTGAGTATATCGCTTGTATCATCTGAATAAATTCCTTCCCAGCCTCAGCCTTCTTAAGTGTTTCTAGTATAAAGGACCAACTCAGATTCTCAAATGCTTTTTCTGCATCTAAGAAGACCAATGCCATTTCCTTTTCCGGGTGAGCTTCATAGTATTCCAGTACATTCAGGATACATCTCAAGTTGTTTTTTATTTGTCTTTTAGGTAAAAAACCAGCTTGATCTCTATGTATCATTTTTACTAAGATACGTTTCAGTCTTTCAGTGATAATGGAGGCAAAAATCTTATAGTCTGCATTTAAGGGGGAAATTGGTCTATAATTCTTAATTTCTTTTCCATCTGTATTTGGTTTATATATTAGGGAAATCGTAGCTTCTCTCCAGATATCTGGAACTTCTTCCCCCTCCATAGTTTTTTTGCATACTTCTTGTAATTGTGGAAGAAGCGTTTCTTCAAGTATTAAATAACTGAAAATCCATCCATACCCGGTGCTTTACCCTTATTTTGCCTTTTTAGACCTTCCACCATCTCCATCATCGTAATTGGTTGGTTCAATAACTTTCTATGATCTTCTGTAAACTTTTGAACTTTATGTTCCTCCAAGTATTGGATTATTTGTTCAGCTTTAATATAATTCTTTCTATATAGCTCTTTATAAAAGTCTTCCACAATGCTCTTTAAATCCTGTATTCTATTTGTTTCTTCCCCAGTCTTTTTTTTAAAAGTTTTTATAAAGGCCTTTTCTGACTGTTTCCTAACTTGATATGCAAGCCATCTAGTCGGTTTATTTGCATTCTCAAAAAAGTTTTGCTTGGCAAAAGTCAATTTCTTTGCTATTTCCAGTGACAGTAAACAATTCATTTTATTCATAAGCAACTTGATCGTACTCCTGTTTCCTTTCTCTACTCCTTTTTCTATTACTTTTTTCTTTTGTTCCTGAATCTCCTTTTTCAAATTGGAGTATTCTTCATTTCTTATCCTGTTTATTCTTGCCGCTTCTTTTATTGTGACCTCTTGCAAAGGCCTTAAATGTGTCCCATACAATTCTCCTTGGCATATATGGTTTGACATTCTCTTTAAAGAAAAAGGCAAATTCCTTCTTTAAGCGTGTCAGCAAATTGCTGTCCTTCAGTATTGAAAGGTTTAATGTCCATCTTCTTCTAGGATTTGTTCCCTGTAGTTCAAAAGTTACAGGATTATGGTCTGCATAGGTATTTGCCTCAATTTCCAATTCCAGTAATTCTTTAACCATTGAAGATGACATCCAACACATGTCTAATCTTGACCATGAGTCTTGTCTTGTAGAATAGAATGTGTACTGTTGTTTTCTAGGATTCCTTACACTCCATGCATCTGTCAATTGCCATTCTTCTATTATCTGGCAGAGTGAATCAGGGAACTCATTACCTTTTGTTTTCTTCCCAATGGTATTTGCTTTTCTATCTTGCTTATTATCAAAAACCACATTAAAATCTCCAGTAATGCACAATTCTTGGAATTCCTGTTCTGCAATAACTTTTAGGAGTTTTTGGTAATATTTTTCCTGATTTTGGTTAGGGGCATAGATATTAACTATCAGTGTCTGTTTAGCTTGTCTCTGGATGGCCACCATTAAGGTTCTTCCATCTTTAGAAGCAAATAATAATTCTGGTTGTAAATAATCTTTGATATATGTGGCTACCTTTCTTTTCTTCTTTTCTTCATCTGTGGCTGTAAGGCCTTTCCCCAGTCCTTTAATATCCAAATATTTTTCATCTCTTCTTCTTATATATGTCTCTTGTAAACATGTTATATCAGCATTATATTTTTTAAGTTGGGGGGAAATCTTCTTTCTTTTCTGAGGTCCATTTAAACCGTTGACATTTACCGATCTCGTCTTCAATTTCCTTCTATCCATCTAAATTTCGTTTCTGTTGTTGTTCTCTTTCGTCTTTTGCCCTTTGCCTCATAGCAATTGGGGATCTCTTCAATCTGAATCTTTTCTGTCTTCGTGGTTTGGGAAGTCTTAGGGGTGTCAGTGGTGCCATTGCTCCCTGGGGTTTGGATTGTGTTTCTTTTTCCACTTCTCCTTCTTCTCTTTCTTCTCTCTCTTCACAGTCATCCTGGTCATCTGATAATTCTTCTCCATATGTTCTTAAGAAATCTGTTGCCTTAAAGACTGATATTATCCTGAATCTTTTCCCTTCAAAAGTAAAGAAAACTCCTTCCGGAAGAATCCACCTATAGGTGATATTATTAGTTCTCAACAAAGTTGTTAACTCAGCGTATGCCTTTCTTTTCTCCCTCTCTCTCCATCGAATCTCTTTCAACACATTTATCTCTTCTTCATTCATCTTCAGTGGTGAAGCATTGACTTCTTTCAGTATTTTGTATCTCACCACTCTCTCATGGAAGCGCACCTGCACTTCTCTTGGCACTTTAAATCTTCTAGCATAAGCTGAGTTCATTCTAAAAGACATGTCTATCTCTTGCTCCATCATACTCATATCTTCCATCTGTAGATGGTCTGCCAGTAGCTTCACCATTTTCTTATTCAGATCTTCCTCTTTTTCTTCCGGAATATTTTGAAATCTTAAAATAAACGCTGCTCTTTTCCACCTGTAGTCTCATAACATCTTGTTCCAATGTGGATTGTTTATCTTAATTTTCTTGTACCTTCCATTCCATCTTTCTGGTCTTAGTCTCCATGCTTTCCATTGCTGTATTAAGGGTTTAATTTTCGATGTATTTTCTGTTATTGGTTTCTGAAGTGCTTGTAGACTCTGTGCAAATTGTACCGTGATGTCCTTCATAGCGGTCTGTATGGATTCTGCAGCGTGAGGTATCATGTCTCTAACTTCTTGTATTGTCTGTTTGATAGGCTCAATCGCCTGCGGGATGGAATTTCTGATTTCTTCCATGCTACGTTTACTTGGATCTACCACATAAGTGATGGTACTAAGTATTATCAATTGCACTAAGGCTTGCATTTCTTTCTGCATCTCTTTTTGTGAAGAGCCTCCCAGTTTTGCAGCTGCAAAGCTAGCCATCCCTGGTAAAACTAATGAGGATTTCCTCCCTCCAGCATTATTCAACATTCTCCCAAAATTAAAATTTCCTTTAAAAATTTAAAGTTTTAGCACCCACTGAATTTACTTATATTGATTGTTATTATTTCTGCCTCTTATCCAATGTTTGGGAACAAATCTTGGCCCTATGCCCAGGTTGTTATACTTTTATTATATGTCAACAAGAGAGAAAAAAGTTTTATTTGGGTTAGCCCTTCCTTTGGCAGTCTTCCCAGGAATTTTTCCAACTATATCTGCTTAGTGTTTGCCAAACATCTGTACAATTGGCAATTTTCTCAGATTATCCGACTCTTATTATGACCTCCTCAAAATGTTAAACAATGACCAGTATTCCATTGCCAATCCCCCTCCTGGTTGTCACAAAGAGACTACATACACCTTCACCATCTATTTGCAGCAGAAAAGTCCTTGTTGTTTCTTTAGGGGATATTTTATACTTCTACCCTGTCTTCCCCAGCAAATAGTTGTTTACAAGTATAAAGAATATATAGAAGGCAGCAAAAATTGAGTGAGCTGAAAGAGACTTTAAAAAGTATAGGTCTTCCACCCTGCCCCTAAAGGGTTAAAAATTGATGTGCAATGAAGAGGGGCTCCCGCTGATAAGACTCTTTTACCCTACCCCTGTTAGGGTTAAAATTGGGGTGCGTTGCAAAGGGGTTTCCCACTACTTTCAAATCCAACCGCTACTACCTTTACAAGTATTTCCCCTCTCCTCTGATCAGGGTACTTAACAAGCTCAAGCCTTTTCTTCCTATGCTATTAGGCTTGGCAGGGTAGAGTAAATAAAGTCTGTTTTTCACATCATTTTTACTCTGGCATCAGTATACTTCTAGCAGATGGGATGGAGTTTATTCCTCTCTCTCGCCCACCTCACACTTTCACACCATTGAATTTCTGCATTTCCGCTTAATAGCCATCTGATCTTCGGGGGAGAGAGCCCTCCCTTCTTTGCTACTCCTTGGGGCTAATTATTCTTTTACAACTGCCCTTTACAGCCTGTTTAATTTCACAGATACTCACAGGAGCACTTCATTGGCAAGGTTTCACCCCCCCTCCATTTGGAGGAGCATTGGCTGTGCTCTAAACAGAGCCTGAACTTTGGTCCCACATCGGGGGCAATCCTGGTCTCCCCATGAGTCGCAACTCTCACAGGGACCTGGATCAAGCCCCTTGCAGTCGTCCGTCCCTTCCTGGGGGAGCGGGGAGTCCTTTAAATGGGCAAAGGACCCCTGTAAAGACTTGAAAGTCACCACAGCATTGAAAACACTGTGTATCGCCACACCGCACCTGCGCACTCCCCCCCATGTAACCAATTCTGATCTAATACAATTTTTTTCCTTCCATAGATGTGAGGAGATCACGATCATGGAGCCACACAGAACTGCTTTCATCGAATCCCAAAGTATCAGAATTGAAGTATCTGGAGAGGTGTTCTCCCTAAAGAAGTTCTGGATGTCCAATTCCAAAGAGTGTCTTGCTGATGCCATCCTTATTTATGTGTTTCTCTGCTCTTAACACCCCTTCTAACCAGACATGGTCTGTTAAGTGTCTAGGTTTTATAGATGCTGTATCTACATATGGGAGTAAAGAGTGTGAGACTAGCAAAAAATCAATTCTAGTAAAGACATTGTGTCTAGCAGAAAAGTAGGTATAGTCTCTGTCCTGAGGGTGTAACTGTCACCATATATCACAAATTTGATGTTTGACAAAAAGCTTGAATAGTTTTGTATTGCTAGGTTGTTGTTCTTTAGGCTGTTGGTGGCAATTTCCGGAATCCAGAGCCCTCTCACATTCAACCATCCAATGTTCTTCATTGCTGGTGGCAGCAGCTCCCAAAAGCCTGGTGGAAGAGCTCTGTTTTACAGGCCCTACAAAACTGTAAAAGGTCCCGCAGGGCCCTGATCTCCTCCGGGAGCTCATTCCACAGGGATGGGGCTGCCACCAAGAAAGCCCTTTCTCTAGAAGCTCTCCTTGCCTGGATGACCTATTTTTCCTATGTCCCCTAACAAACTGCATAGGAGAAAAATGAAAAACTGAATGTTTAGTTTCTTCAGGTTGCACTTTTGGGGAAACTGGGGAAACACCCTGCATGTCTGGCTTCTGCTGTCTTGAGTACCTACAAGTACCCTTTTCAATCTGTCAAATCTTAGAATGATATTCTAATGATATTAAAATCTCTCAAATGAGTGATTAATTAAAATAATTTAAAACAATCAATTAAACCAATTGTTAAAACAAGTTAAAAGAAAACAAAGTCTAGACTTTACAAATTAAACCAAGAGCCCTACATTAACTAGCTAGATAAGCTAAATAAGAATAAGCTAACAAGCTAAATCATAGTAAGCTAACAAGCAAACAAATGAGCTAAGTATGTTGTTGAAGGCTTTCACGGCCGGAGTTCATTAGTTTGAGTACTCCATCTTTCTGTGCTATACCTCTGAGGATGCCAGTCACAGCTACTGGCAAAACGTCAGGTCCTATAATGACAAGACCATGGCCACACAACCCAGAAAATCTGCAGCAACAAATGAGCTAAGATTGAAAATTTCCTGCTTTAGGTCTAGCAGCTATGTGCTATCATGTCTGAATTGCAGTTTGGTTCTTGCCTGCAAACTGAGATTCCAAACCATGGTTTAAAGCTAAACCCAGATTCTGAACCACAGACCCAGGGTCAAATCCCCACACTGGGGCAAGAGTTGTTAACCTCTAGATAATGGCTGGAGATCTAGAATTACAACTGATCACCAAGGCAATAGAAATAAGTTCCCCTGATTTTAAGGAGTTGCCTCTTCAGCAGCGGAATGCCGCGGAATTGAGGCACTCCTTCGCCCTAATGGTCCTACTGCTGGTGGCCAAATGGCTCTAGCTAGGCTGACAGGGGCAAGCGAAGGAGATCAAGTGAGATGCGACAACTGAGGCGAGGCTGCAGGCAGCCGATGATGAACGTGAGTTCAATGTAAACAATTTTATGAAGAAACGGCGGATTCCCTGCCCCTTTGCTTTATCGGTTTGGAGGGAGCTCCCCCCCACATGAGCGGCAAATAGAAGAAAAATGGTGGGCGCAGGGAAAATAGAAAAGCTGTTTGGTTTTGAGAGACTTACCAGAGTGGACTTTACGCATAAGCGAATTTCAGAGGAGGTGAAGGAGCGGTTGGTTTCTGTAAACAATAATCCAAGATGTCGGGCATCGGGAAGAGGGTGGCGAAACCGAAACCTCCGGGTGGCCAGAGTCCTAAGCCAGAAGAGGAGGGGCCAGACGTCATAAGATTACTAGTGGATATGCTCAAGCCAGTCATGGATCAACTCGCTGGTATTAACCAGCAGCTAGCCGTCTTAAACCAGACGATGGCAGCGCAGCAGCTCCAAGTGGTGGAAACGGCTAAACAAATGGAGCAGACGATTGCAGAAGTGAAGGAGATGCACTCCGAACACAGAAAGTTGAAGAAAAGAGTGGATCAAGTGGTGAATAAACAAAATCACCAAGAACATAGGCTTTTGTCCTTGCAAATGGAGAAAGCTAATATGATCCTCAGATTTCAAGGAGTGCCAGAGTCTTCGAAGGAAGATCTAAAGAAGCTCCTTAGTGATCTTCTTGCACCAGTTGTAGGCTTAAAAGCGGAAGAAATTATGCACAACAATGAAGCACCGTAGAGGGTGTATTCAAATTACACCAAAAAGAATATCCTACCTGGTGAAATATCAGTCAGATTTTCAAGAAGACAAACTAGGGATGCAATTCTACAAGCAACCTCGGCAGCTCCACTGAAAATGGGGAATTACAGTATTAAGGTTTTAAAGGACATACCATTCGAGATTCGTCAGAAGTGGAAAAGTTACAAGGACTTGATACTCTTTCTCCAAACTAACCAAATCGGATATAAATGGGTGGTCCCAGAAGGAGTGGTCTTTAAGATGAATGATAAGAGAGAGAAGATTGACTCCGCGTTTAAAGCCAAGGAATTTCTCCAACGTCACCTGGGGATTAAAGAAGATGGCGAAACTGGTTCGAGTGGCTCTGCTCCCTCCGAGATGGATGAGGACCTGGCGGCAGAAGAAGGCGCCGATGCCCGAAGACCAACTTATGCACTTAGGGACAGGAAACTTAAGTAAAGGCAGAAGGACTCTGAAATTGGCCTTTATGAAGCAAGCTTGCGAGATGCTCTGGAATACTCTCATAACAACTAATTACCTAACTCTTAAATAGGGTAAGTTAGACAGGAACTCGCGGTATTCATGATATTCTAACTGTGTAATACTAACATAGATACTAATGGGGTGGAAGATCTCCTACTCTTGGGTTTTTAGTTTAGTGTGGGTTTGCTTTCCTTTTTCCCTCAGTGTTAGTTCCCCTTCCTTTTTTCTTTTAGTTTGTAGTCTATATAAAATGCAAATAAATAAAAAAAATCCCCTTCGGGGGGCCAAAAAAAATAAAAAAGAAATAAGTTCCCCTGGAAGAAATGGCAGCTTTGCGGGGTAGACTGTATGGAATCATATTCCCACTGAACTCCATTCCCTCCCCAAATTCTGCCTTCCCCAGGCTCTGCCTGCAAATTGCCAGGAATTTCCCAAACCAGAGCTGGCAACCCTTAGACAGAAGCTTGCTGGGTAGCCTTGGGTCAGTCAGTCTCTCTCAGCCTAACCTACTGCACAATGTTGTGAGAATAAAATGGAGGCAGGGAGAATGATGTTGTGGCTTCAGGGAAGAAAGTGAGGAATGAATGGATGGATGAATGGATGAAATCTCAAATTGTAAGCAAGAATCAACTTGTAATTTGTTGTTCAAAAATGACAACTCATTGTGGTTAGCACAATGAACCAGACATATTCTTGGCTTGATGCACAAAGGGAGAAGCAAGAAAGCACATGCACTTGAGGACTTCATGTGACTCATTCTTCAGAATAAGGAAGTGCACACAGTTTCCCCCCCTGCCTTTTTGCTAGCTATTTTTTCATTGGGTTGGTATGCAGATTGGAATGAGGGGGGTGACAGAGTTAACAATCTGACTACTGCTGCAGTGGGATCAATTGTCTTTACATTGATTGACAGTACACAAACAATCCTGGGTTGCCAGTTCTGGAATACGCAATACCTCGAGATTTTAGCGGTGGAGCCTGAGGAGGGAAAGATTTAGGGAAGGGAAGGACTTCAATGAGGTATAATTCCATACAGTCCACCTTCCAAAGCAGCCATTTTCTCCAGGAGAACTGATCTCTGTCACCTGGAGATCACTTGTAATAGCAGATCTCCAGCCACTCTCTGGAGGTTGGCAACCCTACCCAGTGAGGGTTAGTTTTGTGACTCAAAAGCACTCCTCACATTCTCCAAATTGAGAATTACTGGACAAGCCAACTTCTTTATATATCAGTTCCACCTCGACTAGAATGAGGTGCTCTTCCTTCATCTACAACAATGTTTGTTGTTACTTCAAGTCCTCCTGCACTTGAGAGAAGCAAATTTGTGGAAGTCACTGGTGGTAGCTGAGCCTATAAATCACTGACAGCAAAGAAATAGGTCAGTTTCAGGTGCATCCATTCTTTCCCTCTTATAAGGCCACAAATGTGAGTTGTCACAAAGGCAATGAAGACCAGCATGTTCAGGAGTCAAGGCCGTGGCTGGCTTAGTACAAACAGCTTGCTGTGTTCTGCTACTATGAAAACAAATAGGCCCTTTGAGAATGGACTTCAGCCTCTTTGTCCAGCATGCTCTTTGTGCTACCACATCATCACCACCACCTACTGAAACTGGGGATTGGTGGGGGAAATGAGACCTTTTATTTTGATTACTAGGCTCAAAAATTGGGAGAGCGTTAACCAGGGAAGAGGGACAAAAATTATTTAATTCCGGGAGAAATTCCTCCTCTGTCTATATCAAGGTGGGGAAAGATACACATGTTGCATTTCTGACGAGGTCAGAATTGCACAGCAGTTTCATAGGGGACTGTCCTTGGAAGCATGGTTTTTGCCAGTGCCAGTTCAAAATGTCTAACCTGGATCCTGATTCCCGGGGTACTACGCAAAGTGCACGAGGTGAAGGCCTTCCTGATAGACAGAGATACTTAATGGGGACGGGGCCTGTGAGGAATCATGGAAGAGGTGGGGCAGTTTGGAACTCCCACCCCACCCACCAAAAACTCCCTTCTCTGGGATTGCCTAACCTCTTGAGCAGGCTGATTTCTCCACCCCCATCCCATTCTCTGATTCTCAGCTGCTCTCAACATTTCTTCCTTCCCAGAACATGTTCAGTTCTCATTCAGTCTTAGTGACATCACATCCCCACCGAGCTCCCTCTCCTCCCCAAGCTCTGCCTTTCCCAGGCACTGCCCCCCCAAATCTCCAGAAATCTCTCATGCTGGAGTTGGCAAGCCTATGTATGGCACATTCTGTGTAGAGATATTAATTCAAGGAAAAGCTCTGCACTGATGAAGTAATGTACTGGTCCAATTTTTAAACACCTCAGCTACTCCCCCTCCCATCTCTTTTACATTGAATTGCCATTTCAGAAACAGTGTCACTGCCTTCCCTCTAGTGGTAGCCAAGTGAAATGATTCAGCCAGTTCATGAAGTCAGAGCTACCATCTTCAGGCAAAGAAGGGTACTGAGCATTCTGTTGCTGTGTTCCAATTGAACAGTGCAAGATTTCTCATCATCATACATACATACATACATACATACATACATACATCTATCTATCATCTATCTATCTATCTATCTATCTATCTATCTATCTATCTATCTATCTATCTATCTATCTATCTATCCACACACACACACACACACACACACACACACACACACACGGGTCTTTTGGGGCTGGAGTGCGCCACAGCACCGCTCCAGCAGCTCAGGAGCCACCACAAATGGCAGTGGCGGCAAGCCCTGCCCCCAGCTGGCATCCCCGAAGCACTGTGACCTGGAGGATGCCCGAAGAGGCCCCTCGCTGGCATCCCCTGGCCCACACAGAAGCGCTGCAGCCAGGGGAAGTGTGAAGACGCCCCCCACCGGCATCCCTAGGTCTGCGCAGAAGCACTGTGGCCCAAGGGACGCCCAAAGAGGCCCCCCTGCTGGCATCCCTGTGCCCGCGCAGAAGCGCTGTGGCCCAAGGGATGCCCGAAGAGCCTCCCCGCTGGCATCCCTGGGCCTGCGCAGAAGCGCTGTGGCCCAAGGGACGCCCAAAGAGCCCCCCACCGGCATCCCTGGGCCCACACAGAAGCACAGCAGCCCAGGGGGGATGCCTGAAGAGGCCCCCCGCTGGCGTCCCGGGCCCACACAGAAGCGCTGTGGCCAGGGGGGATGGCCAAAGAGGCCCCCCACCGGCAGAAACTTTATCACAGTAAGTGGGGGGGTGGAGTGGAGATCCCCCTCAAAGCCCCCCATCTCTTTGCTCTCTCTTTCCCTCCTTTCCTCCTTTTCCTCCTTTTCTGCTTCTTTCTTTTTCTTTCTTTGTTTCTTTCTTTCTTGACCCAATGAATGCATGGATAGTTAAAATCACCTATGGCGACACAGTTATTTCATCTAGCTGCTATTTTTAATTCATTCATCATTTTATAATCCTCCTTTATCTTTTGATCTGGTGGGCGATGACAAACTCCCAGTGTTAAGCTTCCTTTTGGGCCCACTATTTCAACCCATAACATTTCCAGTCCACCCTCCAAAGCAGTTATTTTCTCTAGGGGGAGAGAGATCTGAGTTCAGTTGTGATACCTGGCGATCTTCAGGCTCCACCTGGAGGTTGGCTACCCTAGGTATAGCAGTTAGCACTTCAGAACATGGTCTGCCAGTATTTTGCTGTGGAAGCTGAGTGGGTGATTTTGGACCAGTCACAGACTTTCAGCCTAACCTACCTCACAGGGATGTTGTACAGATCAAAAGGGGAAGAGGAGAATGATGTAAGCTGTTTTGGTCTCCACTGTGGAGAAAGACTGTACTTTTCCTCCAGGGGAACCATTGCTGCCAATCTCCACTCAAAATGGAAACTGCTCTCCAGATGGCAGAGAGCAGCTCCTCTGGAAAAAATGGCTGCTTTGCAGGGTAGACTCTGTGTCATTATATCCTGCTAAGGTTGCTTCCCTCCTCCTTGGGTCCCCACTGTGGAGAAAGACTGTACTTTTCGAAAGCAGAGGCTGCAGGTAGTGGTGGGGAGATGGAAAGCTGAAGTTAGAGGGGCAGATAATGGTAGGCAGATGGTTGGCTTGGAAGGAGATAGGGTTGCCACCTCCAGGTTGGGACATTCCTGGAGACTTGAGGGGTGGAACCTGGAGATGGTGGGGTTTGAGGAGGGGTGGGACCTCAGACAGATACAATGCCATAGACTCCACCCTCCATATCAGCTGTTTCCTCCTGGGGAACCACTGTTGCCAGTCTCCAGGGGAGGGCTGGAGAGAACTCAGAATTACAACTACTCTTTAGATGGCAGAGATCAGTTCCCCTGGAGAAAACGGTAAGCTCTGTGCTATTATACCCTGCTGAGGTCACCATAGCAAATTGATGCTGAGTGCCGAAGGCCAGGGCACCCTCCCAGAGCCTCTTTCTAAAGCCTGTTGTATTTATTTCCACAACGGACCTTATTCCTAGTTAAAAACAAAACCAATGATCAGGTTTTGATGAAAACCTGCTCTCTGGAGATGAAAGAGGGGTGCACCGTACTTGGTCTTGAATTGCGTAGGTACTTGATCATAACTGACCAAGACAGACAGTTGATGAAGAGAACACTAAAAGAGCTCTGCTAGACCAGACCAATAGTCCATTCAGTCCAACATCCTGTTCCACACAGCGATCAACCAGATGCACTGGAGGGCCAACAAACAAGGCTCAAAAGCCAAGGCCTTTCCCTGATCTTATCTGATAGTACTGGTATTCAAGGGCTTGCTTCTTCTGAATATGGACATTCCCTTTAGTCATCATGGCCTCTCCTCCATCTGTCCAACCCCCTTTTAAAGCCATCCACATGCATAATGATTGCTACATCCACTGGCAGTTTAATGACTCATTAAGATTTCATTTTGTCTGTTCTGAATCTATTGTCCATCAACTTAATTGAGTGCCACTGAGTGCTAGTATTATGGGAGAGATAGAAAACATTCTGCCCAAGAGTCAGAAGAAAAGTTGATGAACCACTGATGCAACGGTTAACAAACTTTTTGAAGTAGGATCCACTTTTTAAAAAGTTTTGTGTTTCAATTTCAGGTAAACATCAGTGAAGAGAGAGATAAGCTCAGCTCTGATAAAGTGAATCTGGGATTCACATATATGATTTAAAATAACAACTTTAGGTATCCAGTGATATTTTGTTGCCTGAGATTTCTTTGATATAATAAACAACTCTAGCCCAAAATCTTCTAATCTTTTATCCATTTGTAGGGAGTTTGTGTACATATTCTCAGTAGTAAAGATGCTGATAGGTATAAATTCCAGATCTGTCATAACTTACTTTGAATCCAGAGACTCTGCTGTGTTTGCCTAACTCTTCTTGAATATGAGATATACAGATCTCTGGGGAGATGGCAGAGTATGGGGTCATGAGTGATCAGGCTAATTTTTGTTGGTTTTTTTTGTCATTTATTTTTATGTTGATGGTATTAGGGATAAACTTAACTGCTGTCTCCTTTCATGAGTTCTCTACTGGATTAGAAAGCCTACTAACTGAAAGTTAACAACTTTCACTTGTGCCTGCTGGAGGAACCTCAATCCAAAGTCCATACTTCTCAGCATGTCTGATAGAAAGGCTTTTCCAGGCGGTCAAAGAGTTTCTCAGAACTGAAGGAAAGTATAGCATGTGGGATGGATTTGATATTGCAGTATTGGATGGTGTTTAAAAGTACACCTGATGTTGCCTGACATTTCCTTGATGCTATAAAAGCCATATGGCCTTATGTATTCCTTGATGAAAAGACTTATCCTGCCAGCCAGCAGGGATATCAATATCTTAACACCCCAATTAAGCAGGGAAACAAGCCAATGTGGAAAACAATTCAGAGGTTCCTTACTTGTTTTGGGAATAACCACTATGTGCACCTCTTGCCTCATCTGCAGGCTTCTGCCTGCTATAAAGCATGGGTAAATGATTGGCTAGGGACATTAGGATTTAGAAACTGAATTGCTTATAGAATTCAGCTAGGTGCCATAACTTTCAGGAGTTTAAGGATTTTTAATGTTTTGATTACCTAGACAATCACCTATTCTTTTAGCCTTTCATCTGAAATATGGGAATAATGAGGTTGCTGACTCCAGATTGGGAAATTCCTGGAAATCTGGAGGTAAAGCCCATCTTCCAAACTAGCCATTTCCTCCAAGAGAACTGATTTCTGTAGTCTGGACATCAGTTGTAATTCCAGGAGATCTTCAGACCTCACATGGTGGTTGGCAGCCCTAGGAATAATACCGGCAGGGCTGACAATAAGGGTCAACATAAAAATCAATCACCAAGGCTTTAACAGGTTTAACAGCCTGCCTGCTGCCAGCCAAGGATTTGGGCCTGTCCGTTCCCAGCAGGAATGCAAGATTGTTTAGAGATCTGTGCAGTGCTGGGGGGATGGCTTAAATGACACATGGACATTCCACATCCCCAGGCCTGGAACCCTTCCTACGTATTGAGAGTCTTAGCAAGAAAGATAACATATGCAAAGCACTTGGAACCTCACTTGAAATGCTCAGTGTTATTCTCAAACTGTTGGTATATTTATTCTTGACTGTACTTGCTTAGTACAGTGTGTGCCATGAAAGTATTATATGGACAGAGTCAAACTGGAAGAGGCAAGACATTGTTGTCTAGATCAGGGTGTCAAACATGCAGCCCGGGGGCCAGATGAGGCCCTTGGAAGGCTTCTATCAGGCCCACAGTGGAACTGGCCATCTCCTGCTTCTTCTTCCAGTTCTGCTGCTACTGTGTCATCGTAGGTTTGCAGCTTACAGATACACACCTGAACAGCATACTCAAGATTGCAACAGCACAGACATTTTGATGCAATAATTCTGAGCAAGTGTCAGTTACTGGACACTTTTAAATAAACAAAAGATTGCAAGAGTGCTAATGTTTTAAGCAGGTTTTTATTTTAAGTGGGGGAAAAACCCTTTGTGTGTGTGTCCTTTATAAAGTTTATATCTCTGCTACCTGGCATTACATTTTATGACACACATGGCCTGGCCCAACAAGGTCTAGATGTTATTAGCAGGCAGTTCCTGCCCTCCCCCCTTTTTTCACTGCAGGGCTTTTGCAACACTAGAGGAAGGCAGAGGTGTAACAAATGGATGGATAGAATCATAGAATGCTAGAGTTCGAAGGGACCTTACAGGTCATCTAGTCCAACCCCCTGCACGCTACAGGTGCATAGCCGAAAGATAGCCCTACAACATACCCAAAAGATGGTCGTCCAGCCTCCGCTTGAAAATGTCCAGCAAAGGAGCATCCACCACCTCCAGAGCCAGTCTGTTCTACTGCTCAACCACTTTTACAGTTAGGAAGTTTCTCCTGATATTTAGCCGGTAGCGACTCTCTCATAATTTCCACCCATTAGATCTAGTCTTGCAATCCGGAGCAAGGGAGAATAGATCTGCTCCATTTTCTACATGACAGCCCTTCAAATATTTGAAGACTGCAATCATGTCCCCTCTAAGCCTTCTCTTTCCCAGGCTAAACATACCCAACTCTTTCAGGCTTTCCTCAATCTATTCACTGTATTGGAAGGCACCTTTGTAAGATACAATGGCATGCATAACTCAAGGACAAACAAACAAAAAAAGGCGGGGGGGAGGTTCCACCATCAAAACACCAAAGGGAGCCCAGGCTGGTTTTCAGTCTGCTTCTAATAATTTGTTTAAAGCCTGAACCCATATAGAGGAAAGTCCAAGGACATCATGGCTAAGAGATGCTCAGGAGTACAGCCTTCAACTGGGCTGGACCTGGAGATCTCCTGGAATGAAAACGGACCTCTAGAAAACAGAGAATATGGCTGCTCTGGAGTGCAGGGCTGCCAAGAACCACCATGGGCCTCCTCTATGACCCTGATCCAAACCACATATCTAATTCTGTGATTTTATATTTGTACACACATACATACATATGTGTACCAATATAGGATACATCTGATGAACTGGGCTGCAGTTCACAAAGTCTTCATATTACAATAAATCTTTAGTAAGTAGACCAGTAAGAAATTTATTTCAGTTTACCCTTGTATCTTTACTGAGCACAAAAGCAGAAGCATATTGATTATGTAGTGGTGCTGGATGAGAAATACTGGGATCACTGGGATTGTTTTTGCTCACATAGTTTCTAAAAAGTTTGTCATTTGTCATATAACATTAAACTTAATGTCTACGTAGCAAAGCAGCATTTACAAAGGAATATTGGATGTCTCACCAATACAACAAAAACCACCCACTACCCAAAGGTAGACTCTGGCATTACACCCTGCTGAGGTCCTTCCCTTTCCCAAGCCCTGCCCTCCCTGGGCTCCACATCCAAATCTCCAGGAGTTTCTCAACTTATCAACTCAGAGTTGGTAAGCCTAGCATGCATACTGTGGGATTGAAAAGTACTGAGACTTACTAGTGATTTCAGCTCTCACATACTTTATTAGATGAAGAACAAGACAACTGAGCCGGCTCGCAGGCCGGCTTTTATTCCCAAGTGACCCACACCCCAAACACACACACACACGGTGATTCGCTATTTACATTGATTGGATTAACTCCTGCTCCTCCATTGGAGGGGAGTCAGGATCCACTAGTCCATTGTCCTTCGGGGCGAAGCTCAGGCCCTTCGCCTGGCCACATGGTGGACCGGTTAGAACCAGTCCAAGCACATGGCTGTCCAGAGCCCATGTTCTCCTGTGGATACATTACACCCCTCCCCCCTTGGTCCGATAAACACCCGCACACATAGTCTTTCAAATAGCTGGGGGCCGCCGCTCTCGCGTGGAGCGACGGGGCTCTGGCATGGGGGAACTGACAGCCTCCCGGGCGGCTGTGGGGACTGGTGGCCGCTCTGGTGTTGGCGGGGCTGGGCTCACCATCTCGGCCGGTGTGACATTTGCGGTGGCTGTCAGTCCGGAGTTGAAGTCCACAGGGATTTCCTCAGGTGCGTCCGCCCCCGCGTCTGGTTGAGCTGGCTCGTCCCACTCCTCCCCCTCATCCGGCTCCAGGGGTAGCACCCGGCGACGTAGCTGATTGATGTGGCGATGCAGGATCTTGCCGTCTTCCACCGAGACTTCGTAGGACCGGGGGCCACGGACCCGGACTACTCGGGCGGGAATCCACGGGGGCCCTCTCGCGTAGTTCCGTGCGTACACTGGGTCCTCTGGGAAGAACCCGCGCGCCGCCGCTGGCGTTTCCGTGCAGGGCTCCCGCTCGGGCGCTCGATCGGGATGTAACCGGTCCAGCCTGGTGGTGAGGCGTCGGCCCATCAATAGTTCCGCCGGGCTCCGGCCGGTTGTCGCATGGGGCGTCGTTCTCTGGCCGAACAGGAAGTGCGCCAGCCTGAAGTCCCAGTCCGTTCCTTCGGTCCGACGGAGCGCCTCTTTGGCCGTCCGCACCATGCGTTCGGCTTGGCCATTGGTGGCGGGGTGGAACGGGGCCGACCTGATGTGGCGAATCCCGTGCTGGCGGGTGAACTCCTGGAACTCCCCAGACGTGAAGGCCGTCCCGTTGTCGGTGACCAGGGTGTC
Organism: Gekko gecko; assembly: GCA_029375565.1. Lineage (NCBI taxonomy): Eukaryota > Metazoa > Chordata > Lepidosauria > Squamata > Gekkonidae > Gekko > Gekko gecko. Next base: position 205,316,094 of record JAPDNY010000005.1, on the reverse strand, counting down.
GGGGAGTCCGTGCGAGCTGAAAATCCGCCACATCGCTCGGATGGCCGCCCGGGAGGAGGTGGATGGTACCGGCTCTACTTCTAGCCACTTACTGTAGGCGTCTACAAGTATAAAAAACAGCTGCCCCTGGAACGGGCCCGCAAAGTCGAGGTGCAGGCGCGACCAGGGGCGGTGAGAGGATTCCCAGGCCCTGTCTGGGGCCGTCGGGGGTGCGGGTCGGGAGGCCTGGCAGGGTTGACACCTTTTTACAATGTCCTCAATATCCCGGTCTAACCCTGGCCACCAGACATACCCCCGCGCCAGAGCCTTCATCCTGACTACCCCAGGGTGGTGCTCATGAAGGTCCCTCAGTACCCGTTCCTGTAGTGGTTTCGGAATGACCACCCTGCCTCCCCACATTAGGCACCCCTTATAGGTCGACAGCTCATCGCGCCTTGTGACAAAAGGCGCAAACTCCGGGTCTTGTCTAGCTGTCGGCCATCCCCTCCCCACCCAGTTCAAAACCCGACAGAGAACCCTGTCGCGGCCCGTGAGGCGGGCCACCTCCTTGACATGTACTGGGCGATCGGGCAGCGATTCTAGGAGTGCGATGACGTGGGCGGGGGCCGGGTCTGGGTCCGTTGCGGGCAGTGGGAGGCGGCTGAGCGCGTCCGCGTGACCCATGGCCTTTCCCGGGCGGTGGGTGAGGGTGTAAGAGTACCCCACCAGGAATATGGACCAGCGGAGAACCCTGGGTGAGACCATCTGCGGCGTCTGTCGATCGGGCGCAAGGAGGCCCAGGAGAGGCTTGTGGTCTGTAAGGATCTCGAACGGGTGGCCATAGAGATAATGGTGGAATTTTTTAACCCCCGCCACTATCGCTAGTGCCTCCTTGTCTATCTGCGCGTAATTACGCTCCGCAGAAGACAGGGTCCGAGAATAGTAGGCGACCGGAACCTCCCGGCCATCCGGCAACCGATGCCCCAACACCGCCCCCACCCCGTAGGGCGACGCATCACACGCCAGAACCACAGGTAAAGCCTCGCAGAAGTGGTGCAGCACCCCGTTGGAGACCAACAAGTCTTTTACCGCCTGGAAAGCTGCCGCATGCTCCGGCTTCCAGGCCCACGGCGCCTCCTTGTCCAGCAGCCGGTGGAGGGGTTCAGCCACCGTTGCCTTTTGGGGCAGAAACGCGTGGTAAAAATTCAAGAGGCCTAGGAAGGCCTGGAGTTCCGGCTTGGACGTGGGGACCGGGGCTTGTGTGATCGCTTTAATTTTCTCGTCTGTGGGGTGGATGCCTTGTGCATCGACTGCGAACCCCAGGAATTCGATGCGGGGCACACCCAGGAGGCATTTCTCCTTCTTCACCTTGAGGCCAGCCTCGTTGAACCTCTGCAGGACCTGACGCAGCCGTTCGGTGAAGGCGGTGGAGTCCGGTGCCGCGATGATGACATCATCTAAAAAGGGCTGGACCCCTGGAATTCCTTTCAGGAGGGAATCCATGAAAGATTGAAAAATCCCTGGCACCACTGAAACCCCAAACTGCAGTCTATTGACCCGGAAAGCCCCCTTGTGGGTGGTGATGGTTTGCGCTTCCGCAGCGGCCGTGTCCACTGGCAGCTGCTGGTAAGCCTGCGCCAGGTCCAATTTGCCGAAAACTTTGGCCCCCGTCAGGGAGGCCAGGACATGGCTCACTACCGGGACTGGATAGGCGTGGTCCTGCAGAGCCTTATTTATGGTGCATTTGTAATCTGCACAAATGCGTATAGCCCCATTCGGTTTAATTGGCGTTACAATGGGGGTTTCCCAGCGCGCTGACGCGACCGGTTCCAGCACGCCTTGGGCGACCAGGCGGTCGAGCTCGGCCTCTATTTTTTCCCGCATGGCTAGGGGAGGGGGCCGTGCCTTTATGCGGATGGGTCGTACGTTAGGGTCCAGATCTAGCGAAATCGGGGTCCCATTGTACCTCCCCAGGGTCCCATCGAATACTTTGGGGGACTCCCGGCAAACTGCTTCCCAGTCAGCGGTCCCGAGGTGGTTTACTCCTGCTATTTGGAGTCCCAAAGGCCCAAACCACGACAGTCCCAGGAGGCTTGAGAGGCGCCCCTCCACAACCAGCAGGTCCAGCAAGCCCGAGAACCCTTTAAATCGGACTTGAAACTTGCCCCAGCCACGGACTGCCACTGGGTTTTTGTTAAAGTCCGTCAGTTTCAACCCCCGTGGCTTGTGCAGTCGGGGTCCCCCTTGGGGCATAGCGTTTTAAGGGTCTCCGCGGAAATTATAGAGAACGAGGACCCTGAGTCTATTTCCATTTGGCAGGGGGACCCCTCTATTTGGACAGTCACATGCACCTTGTCCGGGCTTTCAGGGGGCAAGTTACATACCGTCTGCCGACGCTGTGTCGTCACGGTGTGCAGGCTTGCGGCGTCCAGCTGGGCAGTGGATCCCAGGCGCTTGCCCTTGGAGCGGCAGACTCGGGCGAGGTGTCCGGCCTTGTTGCAGGTCCTACAGACGGCGTCCCGGAAACGGCAGGTCCGGCGCTCGTGAGCGTCGCCACAGCTGGCACAGGCAGATGCGTTGGGCTGGTTTGGTGGTGCGGGGATCCCCTGTTGCGTTGGGTGCGTGGCTGTGATCGGCGGTTCACCTGTAGGACCTCCTCATCGTTCGAGTCATCCGAGGGGCCGGAGTCCTGGAGGCGATGGACCATCTTAGGCCGGCGATCTGCGTGGGACTTCTCGTAGGCAGCCGCTTCTTGGATGGCGGCCTCCAGAGTGAGGTCGTCCCGGCTGACGAGCCTGCGGCGCAGCTTCGCCTCCTTCAGCCCCACCAAGAACTGGTTTAGGAGGGTATCTGCGAGGTTGGGGAAGGCACACCTTGTGGCTGCGCGGTGTAGTCCGGCCAGGAATTCCGGAGATGTTTCGTCGGGGCCCTGCATTCTCGCGAAGAACTCCATTCGTTCCGCGAACTTGGTGGGCTTTGGTGCCAAGTGGTCAGTAAACGCCTTGACCAGCATGTCGTAGGTGGCGGCCGCGTCTTTCGGCAGGAGGGGGTTTACCAGGTCCTTCAGGAGGAGGTGTGCCTCGATGCCGCAGTAGCGCAGGAGATAGGCCTTCTTCGTACCCGCATCCGTGATGCCATGGATCTCGAAGTGACGCTCCAGCGTCTCGATCCAGGTCTCCCAGTGTGCGGGACGAGAGATGTCGAAGGCGGGGAAGCTCTCGTTGCTAGCGGCCATGGTGCTCACCCGTGGAGGTCGCGGTTCAGGCGTAGAGTTGGTGGCGTTGGAAGCGAGGCTGCTCTCGGGGTCAGCGGTGCTAGGGAGCGGTGCGGTGCCCAGGAACCGAAGAGGCAGACACGAAGCTCGGCGGCGGCGTTCGGTGCTTTCGGCGTTGGGGCGGTCAGCGGTGCTCGTCTCGTGGTCGTTGTTCATGGAGGGAGTTGGCATCCCACCTTCGTCGCCAGTGAAAAGTACTGAGACTTACTAGTGATTTCAGCTCTCACATACTTTATTAGATGAAGAACAAGACAACTGAGCCGGCTCGCAGGCCGGCTTTTATTCCCAAGTGACCCACACCCCAAACACACACACACCCGGTGATTCGCTATTTACATTGATTGGATTAACTCCTGCTCCTCCATTGGAGGGGAGTCAGGATCCACTAGTCCATTGTCCTTCGGGGCGAAGCTCAGGCCCTTCGCCTGGCCACATGGTGGACCGGTTAGAACCAGTCCAAGCACATGGCTGTCCAGAGCCCATGTTCTCCTGTGGATACATTACAGGGATGTAGTCAAGTTACATGCCTTCAAACCATGACCAATGTTTTTATTTATTTTTTTCAAACCATGACCAATATTTGAACTTGATATGTGCCATCACTCACAGCAGCCAACTCTATTTATCCAGTTTTCTGGGACCTCTTTTTAGTTCATCACTACCCTCACTGCCTTTGGAGAACACTTTGATAAAACTACTCATGCAAGTTACAAAAGTGCCCACTCTTTGCATCTGATGCATTCTTAGGGCTGCCAATTCCAGGTTGGGAAATTTTTGGAGATTTGGGGGCAGAGGCCACAGAGGGTAAAATTTGGGGAGGGGAGGGAGTTCACCAGGTGTATGATGCCTTACAGTCTGCCTTCTGAAGCTGCCATTTCCTCCAGGGGAACTGTAATATGGGTATTGGCTATAATCCCAAGAGAACTCCAGATCTTACCTCAAAGTTGGTAGCCCTGCCTCCAAAAAGTTCAAGGCAGAATACAGGATTCTCCCTTCCCCATTTTACCATCATAATAAATGGTCCAAGTACTACCCTGTGGTAGAACTTTGAACCACTGATGGAAAATACCGTTATATACTTAAAGATCAAACATGCTGACAATTTTTAAAACAAGCTATTACAAGGTCCTTCATGGTATAGTGGCTAGAGTACTGGACTAAGATCTGGGAGACCCAAATTCCAATCCCCACTCTGCCATGGCTTGCTGGTGATCTTCAGCCAGTCCCAGACTCTCAGCAAAACCTACCTGACAGGGTTGTTGTGAAGAGAAGATGCAGGAAGGGAAAACAATGTAAGCTACTTTTGGTCATCCCTCCCATTGGGGAGACAGACAGGGTATAAATATAATAAAATTTATATTTAAGAAGTACAGCAGGTGACAGAGACAATATTGAATGGCAGAAGGTTAGTTGCCATAAATATGTCCCTGATTTCATCTGTGAAATAATGGATGGTACATATTATGTATCTGCAATGACCTGCCACAGGAAAACCAGTCACTTTCAGTGTGAGAAACTCGACAGGCCAAAATCAGAAACTGAAAAGTGGCAACTCTGTACTGAAACTTTTAAGGATGGGAATTCCAATATGAAGCTCCTCAGTCAGACTTCATTTGCAAATAAGGCTCACTCAGATCCCTCTGGAGTGATCCAATTTGGCTTCAGCAAGGACTGGGAGGGGCTTGCTCATTACAGGAAAGCAATTGTTCCTCCTTCTGTACACTACACACCAACATCATGCCCTGTTAATTCACTGTGACTCATACCTGCTCTGATTGGGTTATGTACTCTTCTGATTGAATCTAGTTATTTAATCTTACTTTGTTAGATTTGGCTTCACTTTTTTTTTGGGGGGGGGGAGGAATAATACACACACACCCCTCCCCCTTGAGATTACTACCATGCATCTGACAAAGAGCACAAAAGCTTATGGCACAATAAATCTGTTAGTTTTTAAGGCGCCATTTTGCTGTTTGTTTTTTTCAATTATTTTTATTATTTTTCAACAAAGAAAGACAGCACTGCTAGTAATTATACATTCATTTTCAACTATTGTCTTTTATTCATTTATACAATTTAGACCAAGTGTTTTCAAAGTGTTTTTCTTCTTTCTGTTTTAATACCCAATTCTGCAACATTTAACAATTTATATATAAACTCTACCCTGCCTGGAATTTTATCTAATTTCCAATAGCTCACGTAGAGGATTCTGGAAGTTACACTATGAATCAAAATTATTTTGTCTGTTTTTTCAAATATGTCTGGAATCATGTTAAGGAGAAACAGTTCTGGTTTTAGTGGTATTGAGGATTGGATAATATCCTGTTTCATTTTTTGTATCATCTGCCAAAAATTTTGGGCTTTACCGCATGTCCACCACATGTGGAAGTAAGTGCCCACATTCTGCTTACACTTCCAGCATATATTTGATAATGCAGTGGAGTATTTGGCTAACCTTGCTGGATATAAATACCATCTAGGCGCCACTTTATAGATGTTTTCTTTAAAAATTGTGGATTTGGTCATTTTAATATTAGTTTTCCAAATTTTAACCCATTTATCAGATTCAATATCCTGCCCTAAGTCTTTAGCCCACAGATTCATAACTACTTTGACCAGTTCATCCTGCATTTTAGTGTTAATCAATATACTATATAATTTTTTTATAAGTTTCTCCCCGGAGTTCAACCATATCTTATCTAAGTCTGTAGGCTTCTTATAAAAACCTTTCTTTTCATCTTCCTTATATTTTGATGATAATTGCCATTTTCCCAACCATAACAATTCAATACCTTGGTTTTGTAAAGTTTCTGTTGATTTTAACTTATTGCTACTATCTAATAAGTTATCATAACAACACCTCTGTTCCATATTACATAATGTTGGTTTTGTAAGAGCTTCAATGGGAGAAACCCATTTTGGGGTTTTAGTACAGAAACATTTAACTTCATTCCAAATTCTCAAAAGTGCACTTTGTAAGACACATTGTTCAAAATATTTCTGTTCTGAATTATACCATATGGAGGTATGCCATCCCTTAACAAGATCATGACCTTCAAGTTTCAAAAGTCTAGCATTGGATAGCATTAACCACTCTCTTATCCATGTCATCGCTATAGCTTTATAATATGTATACCAATGTGCAGGCCAAAAACCCCTTTCTCCTTTCTCTCTTGTAACAGTTTAAGTTTGATTCTAGGTTTCTTGGCTTGTCATATAAAATCAGATACAATTCTTTCTAGTTCCTGGAAAATTTTCTTATTTTTAACTCTGGAGATAGTTTGAAAAATAAAGGTAAGTCATGGCAGAATAATCACTTTAATTGTCGCTATACGACTCAACATCGAGAGCTGCAATCCTTTCCAATTTTCTAGATCTTTTTTGAACTTTATCAGGGTTTTTCTATAATTGTACTCAAAAAGTGAGCTACACTTTTTTGTCATAATAATCCCTCGGTATTTAACACTTTTGCATATTTCAATTCCAGACCTCTCTTGCAATTGCTTATCAATTTCTTTTGTACATTTTTTGTGAGAATCTTAGTTTTTTGAAAGCTTACTTTGAGTCCTGCTACTTTGCTGTATATATTTAAGATCCGTAGAAGCTGATCTATTGAACTCAGTGGCTCTTCTAAAATAAACACAAGGTCATTTGCATAGGCCTGAAGTTTAAATTTTTCTCCTTTGACATTTAAGCCTTTAATATGGTCGTCTTCTCTTATTATATCGTTAACTAATTCTAATGTAAAAAAGAAAAGCAGTGGAGAGAGAGGGCAACCCTGTCTTGTCCCCTTCTGTATTGTGTTCTATCTCCACTGAAAAAGGCCTTAGCTTGTTGGTTATCATATATCGATTTAATCATCAGATAGAATATCTCCCCACAGTCCCAATGAGATAATTGCTTTAATAAGAAATTCCAACTCAAGTTTGTCAAATGCTTTTTCTGCATCTAAAAACAACAGAGCCATCTGCTTTTCAGGATGGGCTTCATAAAATTCCAGTGTGTCTAAAATAATCCTAATATTGTTTCTCAATTGTCTTTGGGGTAAAAAACCCACCTGATCTGGATGAATCATTTGTTGTAATATTCTTTTAAGCCTATTAGCTAAAATTGATGCATATATTTTGTAATCAGCGTTAAGTAAAGAATAGGCCTATAATTCTTTATCTCTGTAACATTGCTTTCCTGTTTTGGTATTAAAGTAATTAATGCTTTTTTCCATGAATCTGGAATTCCCCCTTTTTCAGATATATTTTGAATTATCATCTTCAATGGTAGCGATATTTGATTTTCAAATGTTTGGTAGAATTCTATCAGGAGTCCATCTGACCCCGGAGTTTTCTTCTTCTTTGCACTCTTGATAGTTTTGATTATTTCACACATTGTAATTGGTTCATTTAAGCTTCTTTTCTGTTCTTCTGTAAATTTTCTTTTATTGTATTTGTTCAGAAAAAGGTCTATTTCTTGTAGGCTTGGTTCTTCCTGATTATATAGGTCTTTATCAAATCTTTCTACAATCTTTTTGAGATTCTCCGTGGTGTAGCAGTCTTTCCCTTGTTCATCCTTTAATGATTTTATATTCCCCCCCCCCTTTCTTTCCGTAAACAATATGCCAGCCACCTGGTTGGTTTATTGGCATTCTCGAAGTGATATTGTTTCGCATAATCTAGTTTTATTGCAATTTCTTGTGCTAACAAGCTATTTAGTTGGTGTTGTAGTTTTGTTATATTAAATTTTAGCTATTTTGATGTTGGATCCTTTTTCAGCTTATCATCTTCCTTTTTAATATGGCTCACTTGTAATTTATATTTTGCATTTTTCTGTTTACGTAACCAAATTTCACGTCTGATCATTCTCCATCTTGCAAATGCTTTAAAGGCATCCCAGACAACTGCTATATTTACCTCTGGTGTTGTATTCCATTTAAAGAAGTCTTTAAAATCTTCTTTACATTCTTTTACAAAATCTTCATGAAATAACAACCATGTCTTCATGTTCCATCTTGTTGTTTTGGGGCTATCTTGAAATGTTACCATCAGTGAGTTATGATTGACAAAAGTTGCTGGCATTATCTCGGCCTCTATGATGTCTGGTAGCAATGTGCTTGAAGTCCACACCATGTCTGTTCTAGACCAGGATTTATGATGCATAGAATAGAATGTGAAGTCTTTTTTATTAATATTTCTTGTTCTTCAGATAGCTACAAGTCCTAACTCAGCCAAAAGTAGGAAGGAATGTGGCAATTCTTTCCCCTTACTTACTCTTTGTTTTTAGCTTTTCCGATCTTCCCTTGAGTCACATACCACATTAAAGTCCCCAGTTATGCATACTTCCTCACATGAATATTTCGTTATTTTCTCTTGCAAGCGTGAAAAGAACTTCTCTTGGCCCTGGTTGGGAGCATAGATATTAGCTATTAAAGCTGACCTGTTTTCCCTGAATAGCTTAATTAACAAAATTCTTCCATCTTGAGACTCAAACATTAATTCAGGTTGCATGTAGGGTTTCACATATGTGGCCAAACCTCTTTTTTTACAGCTATCAGTGGAGATAAAGCTTTGACCCAATTTTTTGTACTCTAGGAATTTTCTGTGCTCCTTAATATGTGTCTCTTGTATGCAAATTATATTGGTTTGCATTCTCTTAAATTGGCAGAACATCTTTCTCCTTTTTTGAGGGGTGTTTAGGCCGTTGACATTGATGGATAATATTTTAATTTTCTTTTCTGTTTTTCTGTTTCTTCTTTGTTCTGTTAATATCTCATAGTTATACTTGAAGGGGTATACTTTCGTAATCTTCTTCTCTTGGGCTTTTCTGACTTCTTTTTATCACCTTCTTGTATTTCTTTTTGTGTCTCTCCTTCTGACTCATTCTGATCTTCTTCTTGTAGTCCCAGTTCATGACTATTTTTATCCAAAAAATCTTCTAATTTCAGTGTTGAGTTTAACTTGAAGTTTCTCCCTTTATAATTAAACATTAATCCATCTGGAAGGATCCACCTATATGTAATATCCTTTGTTCTCAATAGGTTAGCCAGCAATTGATATTCCTGCCTTTTCTCTCTTATTCACCAGGGTATTTCTCTCAATATCCGAATCTCATTTCCTTGTATCATTAATGGTGTTGTTTTAGATGCCTCCATTATTCTATCTTACGTTGTTCTCTTATAGAATCTAATGTGAACCTCTCTAGGTACCCTATTGCGCTTCGTGTATGCTGAATTCCTTCTGTATACATTTCTATTTCCTCCGCTATTTCTTTAGCCATAGCACCTAACAATTCCTCTAAAGACGTCGTCATTATTTCCAAAATATTTTCATTTCAATTTCTGGGACATTTTGAAATCTTAGCAGAAAGGCTGTTCTTTCCAATTCAAGTGATATTAGTGATTCTTCCATTGAGTCGTACTTATATTTAAGTTCTTGAACCTGTGAATCTACTTCTTCTATCTTGGCTTCTGCTGTTTTTGCTATAGTTAGATTGGAAATTTATTTTTTATTTTCTAATATTTGGGTTTTATATTCTTCCATCTGCGTCATCATCTGCTGTATCAAGGAATCTATTTTCATCTGCAATGGTTCTATGGCTTTGGCTATCAGTTCTGGTAACGTGCTTTGGATTACCATAGTCATAGCTTGAGCAATACTCTCGTTTATTTGCGTGGTTAACTCATTGGAACTCATCTGCGCTAAACTAGAGGCTGCTGCTTTAATTTGCCCCAGTGATGGGGCTGAAATCTTTCTTGTCCCGCTCACCATCTCTACTGTAACTTTAAACCAGCTCTATTCTAATCTTATTTTCTATTTCTTATATTAGCCTATATCTCGAGAAAATCTTTAGAACATAAGAACATAAGAGAAGCCAATGTTGAATCAGGCCAATGGCCCATCTAGTTCAACACTCTGTCACACAGTGGCCAAAAATACCAGGTGCTATCAGGAGGTCCAGCAGAGGTCTTTCTGTTCCTCTTCCGGTTTCCTCAAAAAAAAAAAATCTCTTTTGGTCCTAACAGGATATTAGTAATAATTATCCTCAAATTTTGACTTTAAAGTTAAAAAGGTTTCCAGGTATATATTTTAACCTAATTATTCTTATTGAAAGTATTCACTTCCCCTAGTTTAAAGACTTCAATATTCTAACCACAGAAATTCCAGTCAGCTCTCCTGTCGGTTATGTCTCTTCCCACTCTTCACAATTGTTCAAGACCACTCATACGTTCAATACCCTTCAGCTTCAGTTTCAGCTTCACTCAGTCTCACCTTACAACCCACACTCACCACTCTTTCCCATTTATAATTTGTATAACTGAAACATATTTCCAATCTTACTCATAAATTCATTACTCGACCAAAATTCATGGATTAATTACATCCCAAGGTTCTAGTTATTCGTATCACACAGTCCACTCACACCACTCACACTGCTCATACCACTTCTACCACTCTTTCCCACTTAAGACACTTCTTTTGTGCAAAACAAAATTTCAAAGGGGTAAACCAAACAGTCCAAACTATTAATATTTCAATCATATGGTTCCAGTCTTTGATTTTCACTGATTCCATCTTCTTACCCTTCTGTCTTCTTGTCTTCTTCGTTCTTCTGTCTTCCTCATTCTTCTGTTCTTCCTTTTATATTTTCTCCTTCTCCTCTAGACCCAAATAGGAGTTTGCTATCTACATACACTGCAGAGTGAAACCACCGTCGCTTCTAGGCACTGTCAATTGATTGTCGATGAGTTCTGTACTACAGTGGCTCGTTGACTCAATTCAAAAATGCATGAACACCTCCCAGTAATGTAGCGCCAATTATCCTCTTTCAGTAATGCTGCCTCTTTCAATAACCCCACAGCTTTTAAGCAGAATCTCAAATTTTAAGGACTTGGGTAGAGGTTTCCCCACTATTGCCTTGTACTGCAATTCTCCCCTCTTTTTTTGGCACCAAGATCAGTTTCAAGCTGCTTCAAGAAAGGAGGAAGCTATTCCCTCTCTGTTATTTAACTCGGTGCTCGATTACTTCATTTTTAAAGGACCACTCCCTTTAGAGTCTCAGTGTTAACTTTCCTTTCATGGGAACTTCTGAGCCATTTCCAAATATCTCTTTATACTTCAGTTGTGCTTTCACAGAAGGTAAGCATCTGTGGAAGTTCTCATCAGCCCACTGGTCTCAGCTAGGGTTCCAAACCTGCAGGGTTGGGAACATCTTGTCTTGTCTGTCCACATCAGCAAGGTCTTGGGGTAGAGAAGAACTGCCGCCTGACTTCAAAACTCCAAGACGAGCACTATGCACGAGTCTCCCTCCAGGACCCCTCAGAGAAATATGGGAACACCCCCAAAATCTCTCAAAAAAACAGCCAAGAACTCAGTGGGGGTACGGAGCGCACTCGGTAACGCCTGCTGTTGCTGGGACCAGAACTGGAACCCTCCCATTTTGCTGTTTTTAAGAAAACACGGAACCTCTGGAATTCAGCAGATGCAAACATACCTTTTAGACCAAGAACATTATGGATTTTTTAAAATAATTTTATGTTTTATTTTCAATTTTCCATAAACATAATAACTGAACAATGGTTGACTTCACATATCAAAGTAAACATTAGAAACAAACTGTGTGTTTTATAAAACTTCAAATACATGATATATTCGATAGATACCTGTGACACACATTTACAAACTATTCAAAAGAATATAAAGTCTACGTATTTGGCAGGTAAGGTATTTTCTTTCGTATTTGTCGTTGAAATATAAGAAAAAAAGGCAAACCATTTTTCAACAAAGTTTGATTTTATCAGTGGGTTCTCCACTGCTAATAACTGGGAAGCTATCTTATCCATTACTATCATGTCCCAAAGTTTTAAAAACCATTGTTTTACCATTGGCTGTTTTCCATAATTTTGCTATTAAAATTTTTGCTGCTAAAATCATTATAGAAGTGATTTCAGCTTTATATTTTGTAAGATATTCATCCTCCCAAATATTTAAAAGGATGGATTCTGGAGATTTCAGAATTTGTGTCCCTATAATTTTTTCAATAATTGGGAAACGTTTATTCCAGAATAGAGTGATTTTGGCTTAATTCTTTATATAGTATTGAGATTATTCCCTTCCTTTCTGCTGCATCCTGCTGTATTAATTGTTCAAATTTTGTAAGAGGTCTATTTGTCTGATTTGAGAGGTCATTAGATGTAATCACATGAGAGATATGCTGGGATTGAAACCATGGAATTTTAAAGTTGTACTTATGTTCTAATTGGGTTGGTGTCCAAGGTTTACCATTCTGGCAAATATTGCTAATGCGAAATTTACCTATGGCCCTCCATTTGGAATATGAGGTATTACCTTTTCCCGGAAGAAACCACTGTTGTCCTAAAAAAGATACCATGGGTGAGATTTTAGGAGCTAATGTATTCCTATTTTTATCCCAGATTTCTAAGGTAAGTTTTAAAAAAGGGTTTTGGTACAGCCCTATAGGTCTCTCTTTATTAGAGTTCCATATGATCTCATGTGCTAAAGCAGGAAGTATATAAGATTTTTCAATTTGAACCGACACCTTTGTAGTGTTTGGGAAGGCATAATATAACACATTTTTCAATTGAGAAGCTTCATAGTAATATTTTAGGTTTGGAAGACCAAGTCCTCCTAGTTTTACTGGTCTTGTAAGTAATTTAAAGTTTATTCTAGGTCTTTTGTTTTCCCAAAGAAACTTAGAAATTGTTGATTGCCACTGATGTAGATCTTGGTTTTTTATATGAAGTGGAATGTGTTGGAACAGGAATAAAAACGTTGGAAATATTATGGCTTTTATAAATTCAATTTTCTCTAGCAAAGATAGTCCTAATTTCAGCCAATCATTCAATGAGCTAGTTACGGTTTTAACAAGAGGCTTAAAATTAGCATCATATAGGTCTTCTAGTTCTAGAGGTATTTGGATTCCTAAATGTCTCCAGGATTTAGCCACCCATTTGAATGGGAATTTAATGGGAATATATTTTTTATCGTTTGATAAGTATATTGGAAATAATTCAGTTTTACTATGGTTTATTGTAAATCCCAAAACTTCACTAAAGTCTTTGATTATACTCATTAACCTAGGTAAGGAGGTTTTCGGGTTGCTCAAATACAGGACTGCATCGTCTGCAAAAAGACTAAGTATTATTGTATTGTTGGATCCTGTCTTATTGCACAGGCTAGAGGTTCTAGGGATATGCTGAACAAAATTGGTGACAGAGGGCAACGGGTGCCCCTGGTGAGATATAATTTGTCAGATCTAAAATTATTTATGGAGATTTGGACTGAAGGTTTTTGGTAAAGGGACTCAATAGCTCTCATTATATTAGGGCCAAATTCCATTCTCGACATAACTGCTGTGAGGAAACGTATCTCAACTTTGTCAAAAGCTTTCTCTAAGTCCAGCACTAATAATACCAAAGTGATTTTGTTTAATTTACTGTAGTGTATAATATTCAATGTTTTTCGTATGTTATCTAACAATGATCTACCCAGTATGAATCCTGATTGGTCGCAGTGGATGTAATTGGCTATTATTGAATTTAGGCGGGAAGCTAAGATAGTGGAGAATATTTTGAAGTCGTGATTCAAAATAGATATAGGTCTATCCTTACCTGTTTATCCTTATCTTCTTTTGAGAGGAGAGAGCAATGCACACACGCTAGCGACTCGGACGCCTCGTTCCCACTCCCCGAGGAAAATAAAGTTAAAAAGTTTTAAAAGAATGTGACTTGCCAGTCAGAGTTGTAGAAACTGATTTATGAGATGTCTGGAATAACAAGAGGCAGTTCGGTGAAGGACTTGGTGAGAAAATAATTAAACTTCTTTAGCATTACAGAAAAGGGAGGCTGAGCCGAGATTGAGATAACATGGCCGTTACAGTGAAAAGCTTATCGGAACAATTGGCGCAATTTCAAGCTTTAATGCTTGACTCCCAAGCCAAAATACAAACTTCACTGACTGAATTAACGACAGAGATGAAAAACCTGGGCTCAGAGATTAAGGCAGTAGCTGGGGTTGCATCGGAAGTCAAGGCTCTGGCACAGGAGAATAGAAAGGAGATTGATTTACTGAAAAAGCAATACATAGACTTATCAGATCGGAACAGAAGAGGAAATATCATTCTTTTTGGTATCTCAGAAGAAGTGGCGACAGGTGATTTAGAGCAAACCTTACTGGAGTGGATATCGGTACAGGGGCTGGAAAAAGAGACAGACAAAATTGACCGCGCTCATAGACTACAGATAAAAAGAATGGGGGGGGGAACCATGCCCAGTAATAATGAAGCTTATGAGAGAGAAGCTGCAGCAGAGAATACTCAAAACGCTCAAGAAAAATAAAGATTTAAAGGCAGAAAGGTCTTTGTGAAAGAAGACTTTTGCAAAGAGACTCTTTATCAAAGGAGTCAAATGAAACCCTATGCACAGAAGCTTAATCAAAGCAACATTAAATTTAGCTGGAGGTATCCAGCGTCACTGGTTATTTACCAAGGAGAGAAGAGGCTCTGTGCAAGGAACCCTGAAGAGGCATGGAAATTACTAGATACCTTGAGAGTCGATACGAGGAATGCTGAGACGACACCAATGGAGGAATCTTATCAACCTCAGCCACCACAGTTGGAATCAGGAGAAGGTCCATCCTCCCGTCAGGAAAAGAGACCATCTCAAGATTAAGACATATTAAAGGAAGTATTCAAATGGAACCAAAACAATATTTTAAGTGATTATTAGCATAACTTGGGGAGTGGAGTGTGCGCTTGCACCAGATGTGTAGAGAAGGGATGAGTACTCATCCCCAACTGTCGGCTCTACACAAAGGGAGGGAGGAGGGGGAGGGGAGGAAGAGTAGGGCAGGTGATAATAAGAGGAATATAAAGTCAAATAGCTGGCCAGGGGAATGAGGGGAAAGTAAATCTAGGTTAGAACATGGCTAAAACACTACAGATGCTGACACTGAATGTCAATGGTCTGGGTTCTGATTTAAAAAGGTACAACTCTTTAGATTCCTTAAACAACAGAACACAGACATGGTATGGCTTCAGGAAACACACGAGGCAAAGAAAGACAAAAAACCTTTGATTAAAGACCCTAATTGGGAGATTTTGGCAGAAGCACGGGGATCAGCAAAGGCAAGAGGCATGGCAATTTTGGCTCATAAAAGAAATGATATAAACGTAACAGAAGTGATAAGGGATGTTGAAGGGAGATATTTAATGATTAAGTGTCTGGTTGAAAATAGATTAACACCATTGATAAATATATATGCTCCAAATACAGGACAGAAAACCTTTTTGTTAAAGGTATTAAAGAAAGCATGTAACTTCTCTGAAGGAGAGGTAATATTAGCAGGAGATTTAAATAAGGACCTTAATAAGGACAACATAATTAATTAGAGACAATTGGATTTGATAGAAGTGCATAAAGCCCTTAGTCTAGTGCCTAGACCTACATATTTCTCAAGTAGACATAAAACAACCTCATGCTTAGATTATGTATGTATCAACAGGGCATGCACCTGGGAGGTAAAGAGAATAATTACCCATCCAATATGGATCTCGGATCATGCCCCAATAAGTGTGGAAATTATACTAGTGCATAAACAAATTAGAAAACCATGGAGATATAACAATATGATTATGGCTAGGGAGGAGAACGAACGACATATTAAAGATCAAATAAAGTTGTATTTTCAAGAGAATAAGGGGACAGTGGGGACAAATATATTATGGGATGCAGCTAAAGTGGTAATTAGAGGGCAATGTATCATGAAAGAAAAGGAGATAAAGAAAAAATGGTATGCTGATAGAAAAAAGAAATTACAGGAATTGAGTAAGCTGCAAAGGGATCAAGTGCAGAAATTCTGCCCCAACAGACATAGGTCAGTTAGGGAACTATGGAAAAAGCTAGATGCTCTCGATTCCATGGCATTATGGAAAAAGCAGGTTATGGTGAAAAATGAATATCAGAGAAACACACTCAATTCAGCTAAAAGATTAGCAAACTATTTGAAAAAGAAAAAAGAGAGGCAAAGGGTGAGGAGTATTAGGATAGATAGAACAGTGACACAGAACTCAGAGGAGATAAAGGGGACACATGAAAGCTTTTATAAGAATCTATATGAGAAAAAAGAAGTAAGAGAGTTCGAGGAGGAGACAGAGATAATGTTAACAGAAACTGAACGGGGAAGTCTTGAAAAAGATATAACGAGGAGGGAGATTGAGCAGGTGATAGATAGCTTAAAGACAGGTAGATCCCCGGGTTTGGATGGCTTTTCAGCTGAATTTTATAGGGAAATGAAAGATGTTCTGGCCCCTGAATTACAGGAAGTCTTTAACAATATATTGAGGGGAGGAAAGGCCCCGGATACATGGAGGAAGGCAGAAATAATGGTGATTCTGAAACCCAGGAAAGATCCCCAAGAAGTGGGTTCATACAGACCGATTAGTCTATTGAAACAAGATTACAAAATCTTTGCCAAAATAATGGCAAACAGATTTAAGAATATTATTCCGAAAGTGATAAAAGAAGATCAATATGGTTTCGTGGAAGGTAGAAATATTGCACACCCAGTAAGAAATTTAATTAATATTCTGTGCCATAACCAATCTAGGAAACTAGCATTGTTGAAATTGGATGTCTACAAAGCCTTTGATACATTGTCACATCAATTTTTATGGACAGTTATGGCCAAATATGGGTTTAGTCAATCAACTATACAAGTACTACAAGAGATATATAGAGAAGGTACAGCGGTAGTCAGAAGTAATGGGGAACACACTCTGCAACTTTCAATTCAAAGAGGAGTTAGGCAAGGATGTCCGTTCTCCCTGTCTCTCTTCATAATGGCTATAGAACAACTTGCCCAGCGTATTAGGAACTCTGGGAGAATAGAGGGATGCCAGTTAGGTAAGGAAGAAATTAAATTAAACTTGTTTGCAGATGATCTGATTATAGTTATATCTAACCCGAAAGAAGGAGTTAAAGAAATAAAAATTATATTGGAAGACTTTGAACTAAACTCAGGATTAAAAATTAAGATGGCAAAATCAGAAATAATGTATATTAATGTAAAAATGGAGGAAAGGAGAGATATACACAAGTGGACAGGAATAGGCTTAGGCTTAGGATATGGAATGCAATATTGAAAGAAATGAAGAGATGGGAAAGGAAGACGTTAAACATAACAGCTAGGATTAACACGGTGAAAATGTTTTGGGCTTCAAAACTATTATACTTGTTTCAAACGATCCCTTTAGAAATTCATAGACAAAAAATTAACAGAGTGGGTTTTTGGTAGCAAAAAAGTAGGGTCTCCAGGCACTTCATATACGCTCATGTTTCAGATATGGGATGGGGCCTCCCAGAAATGGGGAATTATTATGAGGCATTTCAGATAAAAGCACTAATGGAAATAGGAGAGGAAGGCGAACAAAAATGGATCAGAGTTGAGAATGAAGCAAATAAAGGGGTGGGAAGATTTGGAGTACTTAGAGGAGATAAATTTAAATATGAAACATTAGAAAGGGGACTGAGAAGAACAGCACTAATGATATGGAGGAAATGGCGACTGAAATGGTTAAAGGGAGTATCTAAGTATGCTCCATTAGAGGCTCTGGATGAAGAAGAAGAGGATGAGAAACGGTGGCTATTTGTCAGGTTCTCCAGAAAGTCAGTCAAACACCAGGCTTCATAAAGAAGATAGCATTTATTGAAAGCAGTTCTAAGAGACACGGTAACACTCCATTGTCAGTGATGACCAGATCAACATAGGCACCCACGGTTATACTAGCTTTGAAATGCCCCCCCATCTATCTACCAATAGTCGCCAAGCGTGCGCGCAGCAAAAGGTGCAAAAGTTGTAAATAAAACCAAATGCCCAGAGCTGTCCCAACAAAAGGAAAATAGAGAAAAGAGTTTGTGGGACCCAAGGACATTTGGTGAGATAGCAGATTGCCCAGGCTGTAAATCTGGGTTTCCTAGGCAACCTGCTCACCTCCCTACATTCCAGAACATGAAAAGTTGCAGACCAGCCCTCCCTCCTTCCCTTCCATCCATCTCATGTCAGGATTACCTGACATTCTGCCCCTCTGATTCTTGACCCCTCCCGGTTTTGTGAGGGTATAATTTATGGAACCTGCAGATCAAACACAGGGCGTGAACATGTTCCACCCTCACCCATTCCCTTTGCTCAGGACCAAAATCGACCCATTCAACAAGGTAATACAATCGATTCCTCGATATCTTTGAGTCCAAAATTTCAGCAACTTCGTAGTGCGGTTCCCTGCCAACCATAAGGGGGGGAGGCGTTGGGCGTTGCGGTCTCCATTGGTTCTTCCCAGGCGAACATCTTAATAACCTGAGGTGAAACACAGGATGAATGGCTTTCAACAATTTGGGCAAAATCAGTTCAACAGTTACAGCATTGACCACACGTTTAATTTCATAAGGTTCTACATATTTCCACCCCAGTTTCCAACTAGGTTGAAGACCCTTGATGTTTTGGGTGGACACATACACAAAGTCCCCCGGTTTGGGGTCCCACCCTTTGTCTCTGTTTTTATCTGCTTGAGCCTTGTATACAGATTTGGCATCCTCCAAAGTTCATGCTAACAGCGGCCAAGCGGCTTGGAGTTGCTTGCACCAGTCCCCCGCATCCCCAGCCGGCAATGTAGGCTGTGACAGAAACGGGAGGGGAGGGGCCTCATAGCCATGCACCGCCATAAACGGAGAGACCCCTGTAGACGCATGGCACGTTTTATTGTAACAGAATACCACCAAAGGTAGGAGCGACTCCCAGTCGTCTTGTTGGAAATTGGTAAAACACCTCAGATATTGCTCCAGAGTCTGGTTGACTCGTTCAGTCTGTCCGTCCGTTTCTGGGTGATATGCACTGCTAACTCTGGCATGAGCTGAAGGGTGAGGCTCTTGGCCTGTGGCTCTCAGCCTAGGGGCTCTGTAAGAAGCCCAGGAAGAGCCAGAAAGCCAGGACCTTGGCTCCTTGAGTTCCCAGTAAGGTAAGTAGACTTCTACAACAGGAGCTATATAAATACAAAGTGTTTTAAAAGGGGGGGTTATAGAAAAGTATTTGTTTAAAAACAATTATGAAGCCAGAATGCCAGCAGGGGGTTGGGGGCTATCCAGTGTTTTGCATGGAGTGTCACATGTATGACTATCTGCCCACTGGTCAGAAGTCTTGGGTGTGTGCTCGGTGCAAGGAGCTCGTGGTTCTCAGGGAGCAAGTTTGCTCCCTTGTGGCCAAGGTGGCTGACCTGGAGAAGCAGAGACAGTCAGTTAGGTGCATGCAGAAGACTCTCGGGGACTTGTTAGATATGTCCCACTCTGGATCTGGCAGCCCAGCTGCTGCCAGGGAGCATGAGGGTCAAGGGGAAACGGGGCACCATGCTGAGGATAAGGGGAATGTGCCCTCAGAAGGGACCTCTTCTTCAGCTGGTGAACGGGTATCCTTTCGTACCAAGGAACCGTCCCTGGAAAGGGTGGGATGGGGGCTCTTGGTAGTTGGTGATTCGATCCTTAGGCAGGTAGACAGCTGGGTGGCGAACCCGCGTACTGACCGTATGGCGACTTGCCTACCTGGTATGAAGGTAGCGGACATTACGCGTGTTTTAGATAGGCTGGTAGATAGTGCTGGGGAGGAGCCAGTGGTCGTGGTGCACGTCGGCACCAACGATGTGGGGAAATGCAGTCGTGAGGTCCTGGAGGAGAAATTTAGGCTGCTGGGCAGGAAACTCAAAGCCAGGACCTCCAAGGTAGCCTTCTCAGAAGTGCTACCTGTTCCACGCGCAGGGCCGGAGAGACAGGCACAGATCAGGCGTCTCAATGCGTGGATGAGACAGTGGTGTAGGGGGGAAGGGTTCAAGTTTGTTAGGCACTGGGATGCTTTTTGGGACAAGAGGGAGCTGTACAAAAGGGACAGTCTCCACTTGTCCCGAGAAGGAACCAGGCTGCTGGCACTCAAAATCAAAAAGGTGGCAGAGCAGTTTTTAAACTGAATAATGGGGGAAAGCCGACAGGAGATGAAAAGTCTCTGGTTTGGGATGGCTCATCTCAAAGAGATGAAGGGGTAGCTATTACTTTTGTACAAGAAAATGGATTACAATTGTCCACTGAGACTGTGGCTAATGATAGGAACTGCCTGGGAAGGTCTTGAGGCAGCAAGAGGAAGGCTGTGGGCTTAACAAACGTGGGAAACTATAAGTGGATATACACAAATGCTAGAAGTCTCCGAGGTAAAATCGGGGAGTTGGAATGCTTGGTGTTGGGGGGGGAATAGACATTGTGGGTATTTCAGAAACTTGGTGGGATGAGGAAAATCAGTGGGATACGGTGATTCCTGGTTATAAATTATATCGGAAGGATAGGGGGAAGGGTTGGAGGTGGGGTGGCTCTGTATGTCAGAGAGGGTATACTGTCCAGTAAGATTGAGAGGGTAAGAGAATTGGATTCGCTTCTGGAAATGCTATGGGTTGAAATAGTGGGTCCAAAAGGAAGCTTAATAGTGGGAGTTTGTTATCGCCCACCAGATCAAAAGATAGAGGAGGATTATAAAATGATGAATGAATTAAACATAGCGGCTAGATGAAATAACTGTGTTGTAATAGGCGACTTTAACTACCCACACATTGATTGGGTCAATATGAGTTCTAGTCGGGAAAAAGAGATTGAGTTTTTAGACACTCTCAATGACTGTGCTGTGGAACAGATGGTCACAGATCCTAGCAGGGGAGAGGCGATCCTGGATTTGGTCCTAAGTAGCGCCCAAGACCTGGTGAGAGATGTAAAAGTGATTGCACCGCTTGGGAACAGTGACCATAATGTCATTGAGTTTAACATTTGTACAGATAGGGAGTTGCCCAAAAAGACTGACGCAACCACTTTTAACTTTAAAAGGGGTAACTTCTCTGGTATGAGGGGACATGTGAGGAAGAAATTGAAAGGAAGAGTGGAGAAGGTCAAAACCATTGGGGAAGCTTGGAGACTATTTAAAAAGACAATCCTAGAAGCTCAGAAAAAATATATACCACAGGTTAGGAAAGGTACAAATAGATATAGAAAAAAGCCTGCTTGGAAGCTGTAAAAGGTAAGAAGGATTCCTTTAAGCAGTGGAAAGCTAGTCTTAGTGAGGTTGATAAAAGGGAACACAGACTATGGCAAATAAAATGCAAGTCTGTGATCAGGCAAGCAAAAAGGGAATATGAGGAGCATATTGCAAAAAACATAAAGACCAACAATAAAACTTTCTTCAAATACATTAGAAGTAGGAAGCCAGCCAGGGAGGCAGTGGGCCCTTGGATGACCAAGGGGTAAAAGGAGTAGTGAAGGATGATAGGGAAATGGCTGAGAAGCTGAATGCATTTTTTGCCTCTGTCTTCACTGTGGAAGAGGAGAAGTGCTTGCCCACTCCAGAAGCACTGATTTCGGGAGGGGGTTTGAAAGACCTGAATCAGATTGCGGTGACAAGAGAGGAAGTCCTCCGACTGATGGACAATTTAAAAACTAATAAATCACCGGGCCCGGATGGCATTCATCCGAGAGTTCTGAAAGAACTCAAATGTGAACTTGTGGATCTCCTGATAAAAATATGTAATCTTTCTTTAAAATCTGCCTCCATTCCTGAGGACTGGAAGGTAGTTAATGTCACTCCCATCTTTAAAAAGGGATCCAGGGGAGATCCGGGAAATTACAGGCCAGTCAGTCTGACATCGATACCAGTTAAGTTGGTGGAAACTGTTATTAAGGAAAGAATTAGTAGGCACATTGATGAACAAAAACTATTGAGGCAGACTCAGCATGGGTTCTGTAAGGGAAGATATTGTCTCACTAACCTGTTAGTGTTTTTTGAGGGAGTGAACAAACATGTGGACAAGGGGTACCCAATAGATATTATTTACCTTGACTTCCGGAAAGCTTTTGATACAGTTCCTCATCAAAGGCTCCTAAGTAAGCTCAATAGTCATGGGATAAAAGGACAAGTCCTCTTGTGGATCAAAAACTGTCTTATAAATAGAAAACAGAGAGTGAGTATAAATGGGAAACTTTCTCAGTGGAGGGTGGTAAGCAGTGGGGTACCACAGGGATCTGTACTCGGTCTGATGCTTTTTAACTTGTTTATTAATGATTTGGAATTGGGAGTAAGCAGTGAAGTGGCTAAATTTGCAGATGACACGAAGTTGTTCAGGGTGGTGAAAACCAGGGAGGATTGTGAGGCACTCCAAAGGGATCTGTTGAGGATGGGTGAGTGGGCATCAACGTGGCAAATGGTGTTCAATGTGGCCAAGTGCAAAGTGATGCACATTGGAGCCAAAAATCCTAAATATAAATACACGTTGATGGGGTCTGAACTGGCAGAGACGGACCAAGAGAGAGATCTTGGAGTCGTAGTGGATAACTCGATGAAAATATCTAGACAGTGTGTAGCTGCAATAAAGAAGGCCAATGCTATGCTGGGGATTATTAGGAAGGGAATTGAAAACAAATCAGCCAGTATCATCATGCCCCTGTATAAATCTTTGGTGCGACCTCATTTGGAATACTGTGTTCAGTTCTGGTCACCACATCTCAAAAAGGATATTATAGCATTGGAAAAAGTGCAGAGAAGGGCAACTAGAATGATAAAAGGGTTGGAACACCTTCCCTTTGAAGAAAGGTTAAAATGCTTGGGGCTCTTTAGCTTGGAGAAACAATGGCTGAGGGGTGACATGATTGAGGTTTATAAGATTATGAATGCGATTGAGCAGGTTGAGAAAGAAGTACTTTTCTCCCTTTCTCACAATACAAGAACTCGTGGGCACTCTATGAAATTGCTGAGCAGTCGGGTTAGAACAGATAAAAGGAAATACTTCTTCACTCAAAGAGTGATTAACATATGGAATTCACTGCCACAGGAGGTGGTGGCAGCTGCAAGCATGGACAGTTTCAAGAGGGAATTAGATAAACATATGGAGCAGAAGTCCATCAGTGGCTATTAGCCACAGGGTATAGATGGGAACTCTCAGTCTGGGGCAGGTGATGCACTCTATTCTTGTTGCTGGAGGGGGCAGCAGTGGGAGGGCTTCTGGTGCCCTGGCCCCACTGCTGGACCTCCTGATGGCACCTGGTATATTTTGGCTGCTGTGTGACAGAGTGTTGGACTAGATGGGCCATTGGCCTGATTCAACATTGGCTTCTCTTATGTTTTAACCCCCCTCTCCACCCCTAACAGTGCCATCAGTTCTCTCCAGAAATGCAAAACAAATTGAGACCCTCTGTCGGAGACAACCTTAGTGGGTAGAGTAGTGGGGAGTCTCACGACGTGCTGCAAGAAAGCCCTAGCAAGCTTTTTTGCCGACAGGATCGACTTAAATGGGACAAAATGTGCTTGTTTAGAAAACAGATCCATCACCACCCATATCACTGTCTTCCCATCACTGGGTGGCAAGTCCGTTATAAAATCCATAGAAATAACTTCCCAAGGTCGGGTGGGGGTTAGCAGAGGTTGGAGCAAGCCTGGCGGCTTCCCCGGGCAGGGCTTGCTCATGAGGCAAGTCTGACAGGCTTGCACGAATAGAGAGAGATCTTTTCTCATCCCCGGGCACCAAAATTGTCTTTGCAGCAACTGCAGTGACTTTACAAAACCCGTGTGTCCTGCGAATTTAGTCCCGTGTGCCCACTCCATAACCTCCTCCCTCAGGGAGAGTGGAACAAACAGTTTTCCAGTTTTCCACCAGCAGCCATTCTCATCTTGCACCACCCCCTCCTCCCTCTCCAGAGAGTTACTGTCAGCATTAGATAGGGCGGAGGCGAGTTTCTGGTTCCAGGAAGGAGTCGAGGGGGAGGTAGGCTGATGCCTGGTTTGGCTACGTGTCATCATCACCCCACCTAGCTGGGAAGGCATGAACACGGAGTCCCGAACCTCCTCCTCCTTGCTGTCATGTTGGGGTAGGTGGGACAGTGCGTCAGCCAGGGAGTTTGCCTTTCCCGGGAAATGGTGCAACGTGAAGTTAAACTTAGAGAAAAAAATCAGCCCACTGGAGTTGTTTTGCATTAAGATTTCTTGGGGACCATAGTGATCAGTCCACACCTCAAACGGCACCCTAGCACCTTTAAGCCAATGCCGCCATGTCGAGAGGGCTAATTTTATCAATCCTGCTTCTTTCTCCCATACCGACCAGTTTCTTTCAGTGTCATTAAACTTTTTTGACACGTAAGCTAGGGGGTGGAGCTTCCCATCATCCCCCTCCTGCAAAATGGCCCCTCCCATAGCGACATCTGAGACGTCAACATGTACCACAAATTTTTTCAGTTCGTTTGGGTGGGCTAAGATGGGTTCTGATGTAAACAGGTTTTTGAGCTGGTTAAAAGCATTTTGACACTCAATAGTCCACTCCAGCTTAGCCCCCAGTCTAGTACCCTCCGGGCCCTTCCCTTTAGTCTTTAGGAGATCAGTGAGGGGAAGGGCCACTTGCGCAAAGTTCACTAAGAAGGATCTGTAAAAGTTCGTGAATCTGAGGAATGCTTGTAATTGTCTCCGGGTCTTGGGGGCCTCCCACCCCACCACGTCCTGTACCTTAGCTGGATCCATTTTAATCCCCTTTTGAGAAATCCGGTAGCCAAGAAACAAGATTTCTGACCGATGAAATTCACACGTAGATAACTTGGCGAACAGTTTGTGCTTGTGCAACGTCTGAAGTACCTCACGCACCAATTTGACGTGGGATTGTTTATCAGGGGAGTACAGCAAGATATCATCAAGG
The DNA here is from genome assembly GCA_029375565.1 of Gekko gecko. NCBI lineage: Eukaryota > Metazoa > Chordata > Lepidosauria > Squamata > Gekkonidae > Gekko > Gekko gecko. The sequence goes on along the minus strand of JAPDNY010000005.1, from coordinate 205,291,088 downwards.
TAAACAAGGACCCCCTTGAACAAATGTTTATGCAGCACTTCATTGATTAAGTTCATGAAGACCCCCGGGGCCCCTTGTAAGCCAAACAGCATCACCAAGTATTCAAACTGTCCCAGTGGGGTGTTGAATGCTGTTTTGTACTCATCCCCCTCCCTGATGCGCACCCTGAAGTACGCATCTCTCAAATTCAGCTTGGAGAAGATTCTCCCTCCCGCCACGGCGGCAAGCAAGTCTTTGATTAGGGGTAACGGGTAAGCATTGGTTGCGGAGACCACATTGAGCCCTCGGTAATCCATACACAGTCTCAACCCCCCATCCTTTTTTTCCGGAATAACACGGGGGTGGCACAGGGCGATGACGCCGGTCGGATAAACCCCTTGGCCAAATTTTTATCAATGAATTTCCTTAACTCCGCTTTCTCAGCTGGGCTTATAGAGTGCAGTTTCCCTTTGGGCAGCTTTTGGTTGGGCAGTAGCTCTATGGCACAGACGGAGTTTCTATGAGGGGGTAATTCATCCGCCTCCTCTTCCTCAAAGACAGCCGTCAAGTCCCAATACTCCCGAAGGATAGTGTCCTGTTCTGCCTCCGCCAACCCAACCGGCACTGTGGGTGCTTCCTGGGGGGGGAGCCCCAAGTGTCTTTCCAGAGGTGGGCCTCGCAGTGAGGGGAAATGAAGTTGATCACCCCCTCCTCCCAAAGTATATGTGGGTCGTAGTCATAAAACCAAGGGCTACCCAGGACCAGTGGGAATCGGGCTGCTGAGGTGACTACAAAGGGCCTCACCTCCCAGTGCCTCCCTACTCCCATGTGTAATGCCACAGTCTCATACTTGCACGGCTCTTTCATCGTGGAGCCGTCCATTTGGGTAAAGATCAATGGCTCAGCCAACTTTACGACTTTAGTCCCCAACCCCGTCACCAGGGAAGGATTTATAATGTCTCTCCCACACCCCGAGTCTACCAAACCCCGTACCCTTATGTGCGTCTGAAGGTCGGGTTCCATTAACGTCACAGTCACAAAGAAAAGGGAAAGGGTTTTGCTCACTGGTCTTAGTGCCTGGGAATCTGAGACCTGCTGCTCAGCGCTGTTTACAGCAGATACTTCCCATTTCCCGCCACCGGGGCCGGTTCCCCTTCTGATGACTCCGACTCATCTTCCAAAGGGGTTGCTTGCATGGCCCTTGCCCCTTCTGGCTGGGCCGTGGGCTTAGGGGTTGAGGTATCGACCTTTTTCTTCCCCCCTTTGAAGGGGCTCGGGGAGGGGGTGCATCCTGGGCAATTTGCTGCGAAATGGCCGGGCTCCCTGCACTTAAGGCAGAGACCTTGTTTCATTCATTGCTCTCTGGTCCCGTCCTTCTGCCGCGTCAGGGTAGGCGTCGGTTTCCCCTTCGTCGCTGGTGGGCCCATCGGAATGGATTTCCCCATGGCCACTGTGTCGTCCAGCCTGATCGTGCGCAACCGGGTCTCAGTGTCAGCCACCTCCTTCATCCATGCCAGTAGGGACCCCGGGTCTCGACCCCTCATCACCGTTCCTCGAATCTCCGGGTTCAGTCCTAACCGATAGTGTTCGGCCAGGATGCCATCAGGTCAGCCCCTGATTTTCGCAGCGTGCCTGCGGAATTCTTCAGTATACTCACGCACTGTTTTCTTGCCTTGACGGAACGTGTGGATGAAGGCGCGGGCGGTTTGGTTTGCGTTTGAGTCCTCGAAGTGGTCTTTCATCACCCACATAAAAGCGTCGACCTCTCATAGTTCTCTTCCATCCTCTTGGTGGAGGGCCACATACCAATCCGCTGCAGCGTCCCGCAGGTGCGATGCGATCGTGTCCATGATGTGTTCCTCGTTGGGGAAGAGGTGGCCCCAGTTGTCTATGAATTTCTCAGCCCTCACCAGGGAGAAGGAGAATTTCTCTGGGGTGCCGTCAAACGTGACATCCAACAGTTCAGCCGGATTTCGCATCATCCTTCCCCAGCCTCCGGGGCTTCCCAGCGGTCTCGGTATAGGTATGGGAGGCCCTGGTGCCAGCGGACCCCCCACCGGGGGCCCCCCGGGTTGGTCCAGAGATGCCCCAGGTTGCCCTGGCACACCCCCGGGCAGCACAGCTGGGGCTCCTTGGGGAGGCTGCCCCGGCCCCCTGGGTGGTAGGAGTAGTTGTCTCCTATCCATCTCCTCTTGGTTCTCTTCCAAGATCATTCTTGGGATCCTCTGCAGGGACTCTTCTATCAACTGCAAGAGTCTCTCTTGGCTGCGGTCCCCGCTCTATCTCCCACTTCTTCCAGCTGCTTTCGACTCTCTGGGCCCAAGGTGAGTTTTGTCTCCTCCCTCCGCTCCACTCGGTCGGTAGCTGGGTCTTTCGTATTGGCTCTCGTGGATCGATGCCTGAGGAGTGAGGAACCAGGTCTCCTGGGTCTCAGCTAATGGCTTGGCCCAGTCGCGCCTCTTCCTCGGTCAAGTATTCACACCTGAATATGCTCCTCCATACAGCTCTCCATAGAACCCCCTGAGGTCGTATTCCACTCCCCATGGTGCAGAGGCAGTGGAGACCGGGTTCTCTCTGGACACAGGCACCGTAGTCACCGGCGCTGATGTCACAGGGACCCCGTCTGACGTGGTCATTGGGATCGGGACCGTTTTCTTTTCCTTGTCACTCATCTCGAGAGAGAGAGAGATGCGGGGTAGAAGCAGCTCCCAAAAGAAAGGACCACTGACAATCTGTCAGGTTCTCCAGAAAGTCAGTCAAACACCAGGCTTCATAAAGAAGATAGCGTTTATTGAAAGCAGTTCTAGGAGACATGGTAACACTCCATTGTCAGTGATGACCAGATCAACAGTCACCTTATTGATCAGTCTACGGATTTTAAATGGCCCTATGTACTTCCATGCCAGTTTCCGTGACCTTTGTGGAAGTTTTAAGTTCTTAGTTGAGACATACACATATTCTCCAGGCTGCAGATCCCAACCCTCCACCCTCTTTTTGTCAGCCTGGGCTTTATACGTCGCCTTAGCCGCCTCAAGTGCTTTGCAAATGCTCGGCCAAGTCAGCAGCTTCCCCTTCTGTCCCTGGAGTAGACTGAAGGAAGGGCAGGGGAGGGCTGTCATACCCCAAAGCTGCTTTGAAAGGAGAGACCCCAGTAGAGGTGTGCCACGTATTGTTGTAGCAGAATTCTGCTAAAGGAAGGAGTTCAGACCAGTCGTCTTGTTGGAAATTTGTAAAACACCTGAGGTATTGTTCTAGGGTTTGATTCACCCGCTCGGTTTGCCCATCCGTTTCTGGGTGGTAGGCACTATTCAGAGCCCGTTCTATTTCCAAGAAGGCCATCAGTTCTCCCCAAAATTTAGAAACAAATTGAGTCCCGCGGTCCAAAATTATTTTAATTGGCAGCGTGTGTAACCATACAACGTGGTGTAAAAATGCCAGAGAGCGGGCAGTGGGCAACCCTGGGAACGGAATGAAATGTGCCTGTTTGGAGAACAAGTCTACCACCACCCAAATCACAGTCATTTGTTTGCTGGGGGGTAAGTCTGTAATGAAATCCATTGATATGACTTCCCAGGGTCTCTGGGGCAACGGTTGGAGACCTGGGGGCTTGCCCCCCCCGGTTTACACATACTACATATTTGGCAAGATTGCACGAAAACTGTCAAGTCCTTTCGCATCTGCGGCCACCAGAAATGCCTTTGCAGCAGATGCAAGGATTTAACAAAGCCAAAGTGATCTGCCAGCTTGGATCCATGGACTGCTTGCAACACCTCCTTTCTCAAAGCATCCGGGACAAACAGTTTCTCACCTTTATACCAACACCCATTTTTGTGGTGTTCTAAGGTCCCCAACGACTGCAGGCCATGTATTTCCTCCTCAGTTATAGCCTCTGCAAACTTCTCCTCCCACAGGGTCTCATCAGGTAGCTGGGTTAGTCCCCGGACGCCTGGTTACGAGTCACTACTGCCCCGCTCAATTGGGACGGAGTAAAAAATGATTCACGGATTTCCACCCGCTTGCTGTCATACTGGGGAAGGTGGGAAAGCGCATCTGCTAAAGAATTTGACTGGCCGGGTCCACCTCGAGTCCCTTTGGGATGAACACCTGGAAGATGCATGGAGAGTTAAAAACCCTAAAGACAAAGATTATTCTTTTTACTCATCAAGACATGAGTCTTTCTCAAGAATTGATATGATGTGGATGACTGAGAACTTGATTATGCAAACACGTAAAATTGAAATGCTACCTAGAATTCCTTCCGACCACAGCCCAATAAAGTGGTCAACTTATGCTAAAAGAAAGAAATTTCAATGGAGATTCAATGAGGATTTACTGGACAAACAAAACATTGTGGATAAAATAAGGACGGAAACCAAAACGTATTTTCAGCTAAACTTAAACAAAGAAGTTCAGACGCAAACGATATGGGAGGCATATAAGGTTGTGATGAGAGGACATCTAATTGCAATTAACAACAATGAAAGAAATCAACAATTCAAAATAGATAAAGAAATTTTGGAAAATATCCAAAAGAAAGAAGCAGAACTTAAGAAGAGACCTGGCAAAAAGAAAATTTTGAGAGAACTGAGGATCCTAAGGGAACAATATGATGCAAGGTTAAATAATGAAGTTTATTGGAACTTGCAACAGAAGTACTTTGAAGGAGCGAATAAACCTGGGAAATATTTGGCATGGCAACTGAAGAAAAGAAGAGAGAACAAAACAATAATTAAATTGAAAGATGGGAACAGAGAAATTATGGACCCAGGAGGGATCCGGAGAGAATTTTACAAATACTTTGCTACTCTTTTTCAAGCAAAACAGGTGGATCAACAAAAAATCCAAGATTATTTATCTAAGGTGAACTTGACACAACCAAGTTCAAAAACAAAAGGATTGTTAAACGCTGTGATAACTAAAGAAGAAATCAGCAAAGCAATAGGAGAAGCAAAAATCTCCAAAGTTCCAGGACTAGACGGATTTTCAGCCAAATTTTATAAGAAACTTCAAGAAGACCTGGTACCAGTTCTAGAGATTCTTCTAAATGAAATTAGAGAAAGTGGGAAGGTTCCAGATTCCTGGAACGAAGCAGCAATCACCTTGATACCAAAAGAGACCCAAGATTTAACTAATGTCAAAAATTATCGTCCAATTTCACTTTTGAACAATGATTACAAAATATTTGCAAAAATTCTAGCAGAACGCCTCAAAGAGTATTTGAAAGACACTATTGCTGAAGATCAGGCTGGGTTTTTGCCAGGTAGGCAAATAAAAGACAACATGAGGGTTGTTTTGGATGCAATAGAATATTATGATAAGCACCCGGAAAAAGAGGTCGGCTTTTTATTTTTAGATGCAGAGAAGGCATTTGATAACTTGAATTGGGAATTTATGTTTAAAGTGATTGAAAAATTACAGATGGGCGTAGAATTTACAAAAATGATTAAATCAATATACAAAGAACAAAAGGCCACGGTGATTGTAAATGCAGAATCAACGGAAGAGTTCCGGGTCAGAAAAGGAACTAGACAGGGCTGTCCCTTATTTATCTGGATTTTGGAAATATTGCTGCAAGTGATTAGAGATGATAATAATATAAAAGGTTTGAGTATCAGAGCTTTCTCATATAAATTAAGAGTGTTTGCTGACGATATTATGTTTATTGTTGAAGATTCTGTCAATAATATGCCATTGGTGTTTGAAAAAGTAAAAGAGTTTGGTGACCTCGCAGGGTTCTATGTAAATAAAAATAAATCGAAAATATTGTGCAAAAACATGAATGGTATAAAGCAACAAGCTTTACAAAATATGACAGAATGTGAAGTGGTTAAAAAGGTCAAACACTTGGGAGTTGACATTACAATGAAAAATATCGATTTGTTTAAGAATAATTATGAAAAATTGTGGGTTTCGATAAGGCGTGATTTAGAAAAGTGGGAAAAACTCAGATTATCTCTTCTTGGAAGAATTGCCGTTGTCAAAATGAATGTACTGCCCAGGTTAATGTTTTTGTTTCAGACAATACCAATTGTGAAAGATGTGAAAGTGTTGGTGAAATGGCAAAGAGAAATTTTTAAATTTATCTGGGCAGGAAAGAAGCTGAGAATTAAAATGAAAATAATGTATGACGTTAAAGACAGAGGTGGCTTCCAAGTTCCGAATTTGCGTTTGTATCATGAAGCTGTATGTATGTCTTGGTTAAATGACTGGGTTAATTTGGAAAATAGAAAACTTTTGGCCCTTGAGGGTCACGATTGCAGATTTGGCTGGCATGCCTATCTTTGGTATGGGAAAAATAAAGTAGACTCAATGTTTAAGCATCATTATATAAGGAGAACGTTGTTTGATGCATGGACCAGATACAAGAATACAGTTCCCGATGAGAGGCCTTTATGGATTGTCCCTGCTGCAGTTATTCATCCTTTTTCAGAACATAAAGGTAATGATTGGTTGAAATACCAAGAGTTGCTTCAAAAGGAAGGGAAAAAATATGTTTTAAACCAAATAATGAATTAGCATTCGAGTATGGATTGTTACAATATTGCCAAATACGGGACATTTACAAAAAAGACTTTAAAGAGGTTGGTTTTAGAGCTAAGAATGATGAGTTTGAAGATATTTGGTTGAAAAAAGGGCGAAAAATGATATCTAAATTGTATAAAACCTTGTTGACTGTATATACTTTGGATGAAACTGTTAAAGAGCAAATGATAAAATGGGCCATAAATATGAATAAGGAAATTTCTATGGAATCATGGGAATTTCTGTGGAAAAAAGCTTTTAAAATGTCAACCTGTGTTAATATAAAAGAAAATTGTTATAAGATGATGTACAGGTGGTATATGACTCCAAAAAAGATTGCTAATATTAGTATGGATAAGAACTTGAGTAACAAGTGTTGGAAATGTAAAAAAATAGAGGGTTCTTTCTATCATATGTCGTGATCATGTGATAAAGTAAAAGTATACTGGTCAAATGTACATTGTGAGATGCAGAAGATATTAAAAATTCCTATTAGGAAAAGTCCAGAGCTTCTTCTCTTAGGTTTGACAATGGAAAAAATTCCACAAGAAAAAAGGACATTACTTTGGTACATGATCACATCGGCGATAATGGCTTTTGCGCAACAGTGGAAAGCGGAGAAGGTGCCAGATATACAAGACTGGTTGAGGAAACTGCTGTTTTTAGCCGAAATGGACAAAACGATGAAGAAACTAAATGGACAAATGGCAGAACAATACTTAAAAGACTGGGAAGGCCTGAAGCTGTATATGGAAACTGAATATAGAATGAAAGGGAAAATGTACAATCTTGACTCGTATTGAAATTGAATGAGAAATGAAATGAACACTTGATTGTACTGTACCTTTATTGGAAACTATGTTTGAAAGAGTCAGGCATTTATGTATTAGAATTGTGTTACCTGGTTTATCGATTGTTACAAGTTTAAACTTGATTACCTTTTAACTCTTTTCTTTCTGTTATTAGCAGTGTTGGAAGCCTATTGGGGGGTGGGGGGATGGGATGAAATTTTTAAATTGTATTGGTTACAATGTTTAACGATGTTGAATATACTCCAATAAAAATTTGTTTCGAGTCCCTTTGGTGATATACGGTACCCCAGAAAATCAATGCATGTGCGATGGAACTCACATTTGGAGAGTTTGACAAACAGTTTATGCTTGAGTAACGTTTGGAGCACCTCCATCACCAACTGAATGTGGGACTCTAAATCGGGGGAGTACAGCAAGATATCATCCAAATAAATGACCACCCCATTAAAAAGGTGCTTACGCAACACTTCATTAATCAAATTCATAAATACTCCCGGAGCCCCCAGGAGCCTGAATGGCATCACCCGGTATTTGAACTGTCCTAAGGGAGTATTGAATGCCCTCTTGAATTCATCCCCCTGCTGGATGCGTACACGGAAGTAAGCATCCCTCAAGTCTAGTTTTGAAAATTTTTTGCCTTTGGCTACCTCTGCGAGGAGGTCTTTAATCAGCGGCATGGGGTACGTGTTGGTTGCGGAGACAGCATTCAAACCTCGGTAGTCTGTACATAATTGGAGCCCCCCATCCTTCTTTTTGCAGAAGAGAACCGGGGCAGCAAATGGGGAGGACGCTGGTCTAATAAATCCTCTAGCAAGATTTTTGTCAATAAATTTCCGCAACTCTTCCTTTTCTATAGGGCTCATGGCGTAAATCTTTCCTTTGGGCATTTTCTGTCCTGGAAGCAACTCGATTGCACAGTCTGAGTTGCGGTGAGGGGGGAGCTCGTCAGCTTCCTTCTCCTTGAACACCCTGGATAAGTCACTGTATTCCGTGGGAATCTGAGACAGCTCCTCAGCAGCCAGACAAGCCCTTGGTGGCTCACTGTCTGGTGGTACACCCCACGCTGGGTCCCATGTGTGATTGGTGCACTTAGGAGAGATGAAATGGACAATGCCATCCTCCTACAAAATATATGGATCGTGACTGTGGAGCCATGGGCTGCCCAGCACCAAAGGGAATTTGGCCCCCAGCGCTACCACGAAGGGGTGATGCTCCCAGTGATCACCCGCTCCCACCCACAAAGGCACAGTCTCGAACCTAAAGGGCTCTTTCATAGATGACCCATCCATTTGGGTGGAAACAATGGGTTCTGCCAGGTGGACCACAGCTGCATCCAAAATGGACACGAGGGAGGGGTTGATGAGATCCCTCCCGCACCCCGAGTCTATGAGCCCATGAACCCTAATATGCGTCTTCATAGCTGGGGTTCATAATAATCACAGTCACAAAAAAGAGGGGTGGGTAATTGCTCACCACTTTGGGTGCCTCTGGGGATGGGTCCTGTTGTGCTGTGCCACTTACAACAGGACCTGCTCGTTTCCCGCTGGCTCCTCATCACTCGACTCATGTTCCAGGTACTCCGTATCGGAGTGCAGGGCCCAGGGATTCCATGGTTTGGCTGTTCCTCGCTTCAATGGGGTTTCAGTGTGGCGTTTATCATCTTCCCAGGCCGGTACCTTGGGAGCCTCGCCCCCGGGACAAGAGGCGGCATAGTGCCCTTTCTCTCCACCTCTCAGGCAGAGACCTTGCTTCATGCGTTGATCCCTAAGGGAACTCTTCAGCTGGGGTGGTCTGGGCTTCGAGTGAGGTGTGGTGGTCGATCTGCCCACTGCGATCACATTATCCAACTTCATGTTGCGTAGTCTACTCTCTGCCCATTCGGCCTCCTCCATCCAGCTATTCAATGTACACAGTTCTTGGGAGCTCATGACATTGTTCCTAATGTCCGAGGAGAGCCCCAACCGATACTGTTAGGCCAAAACTGGATCAGACCAGTCACAGATCTTGGCAGCATGGCATTGGAATTCTGTGGAGTATTCCCTCACGGAGAGTTTGCCCTGCTTGAAAGTACGGAGGAAGGCCTCTGCCCTCTCCGCTGCCATACGATCTTCAAAGCGCACTCTCAGGGCCCACATGAATGCATCAACACTCCCTAATTCCACTGCGTCTAGGTCATGCAAAAACACATACCAGCTGGTAGCTATCCCTCTCAGTCGAGAGGCGATGAAATCCACCTGTTGCTCCTCATCCTGGAAAAGGTGAGCCCAACATTGAATGAACTTCATTACTTGCAAGATGAAAAATGAGCGGTTCTCTGGGTCCCCGTCAAATGTGATGTCCAAGAAGTCCTTTGGTCGGGGCATCACCAGGGGAGCTGCTGGGGCGGGTGGTGCCCCGGGCAGCGGAGGTGCTGGTACTGGCAGCAGCTGACCTGGAGGCACAACTGGAGGCACAACTGAAGGGACGGCTGGGGGTGGCCCTGGCAGAGGCAACCAGGGACCCGGCGGTGGTCCGGGAGGGGGTAACGCTGGAGCAGGTGGGGGGCCAGAGGGGGTAAGACCGGCCCCCCCAGTTGAGCCGCCAAATGGCTCTGTATTGCCTGGGCCATCATAGTCGGCATTGTTCGCAACAAGTGTCCCAAGTCCCACCTTATCATGCGGCAATCAGTTTCTAGGCTATCCAGGCAGGAGTCCACATCCCTACCCGGGCTCTGCTTCAGAGGGACTTTGATAGGTCGACTCGAAGTTGCCCCAAAGCTTCCCACACTCGGGTGGGGGTCGAACAGACTATCTCGGCTTTGACTCCTGGGCAATGACCAGGTGGTGTGCATGGAATCCCTCAGGTGCCTAGCCCAGTCCCGTGGTTTGTGGTACGTAACTCCTTTATCCAATTGTAGCGGAATAAAAGACATTGTAGGTCTCGGGATGGCTCCGCCAGCCGCCATGGTTGGCCCGGCCAGGCTATACACTGGTCCTGCCACCGTCAACGCAGGGATCCTGGATCCTGTCGAGGCAGGGACCCCCCTCCAGTGGTGGCTGGGGGGTTAACAGGTGCCACTGTGGTAGTTGGAGCCACCATGGTTGGAGGCGCCGTCGTAGAAGGGGTCATGGTGGGTACCCCACCTCCACTGGAGCCACTCATCTCAGGCAGGAGAGAGACGACCCAGGGGAGAGACGGATTCCTGACAATTTCTGTCAGGGTCAACAAGCAGGTCCAGGCACCAAGTATAAAACCCTACAGATATAGTATGATGCAGTAGCGGAACTAGCAAATGAAATCTGAGCGCGCGCGCGGGAATTCTCCCGGCGGGAGTTTACATAATGACCGGGAGAACGGCCCCCTCCTTCCCACTATCAGAAGGCAAAATATTGCCACCGGCTGGGAAGACATGCCTTTGCCTCTTGTTCAAGGCCACTTAGATAGCAGTCGGCAGCGAGGAGTTCTCCCACAGTTTCAGCAAGCAAACTATGCACATGCGTGCAAGCTAATTAAAACAAAACAATGGGAACAGTGTCTAAGGCAGTAAAACATGGCAGTTTATCTGACACCCGTATACCTTTCCAGTGATCCATCAAATACAGCAGGGAATTCCACATAAATTTCACTCAGTTTATTCAGGCTTACTTCATTCACCCCAGTAACAGCAATACCTAGGGCTTCAAACCAGTCCAGTCCTAAGAGACTGGACCTGCACCCTTCAGCAACCAGGAGGCTCAGCTTTCCTCTGAACCCCTTAAACTGTACCTCAAATGACGCTGCACCTTCCATGGGAATGCATCGACCCTGGAAATTGGTAAGATGAATGGGACTGCTGGTCAAGCAGTGACGGCTCCTCGTAGGAAACAGCCGCTGCAGTGCCTCCATTGAGATGATGATCATTGCCGACCCGGAGTCAACCTCCATCTCACACAACTTTCCGTCCAGCAGGATCGTCACCTTGATCTTCTTCTTTGTCTGCGTTCCAGTGTTCAGGATAGTTGTTCCAGTGTTCAGGAACAGGAGCAGCATGAAGTCTTGTGGCACTCCGCTGGCTTTGGATGACTCTCATCTCATGCTCTCTGGTTCTGTCTCACGGGTGATGGGGATGAGTTTTTCTTTGGAGCAGCCCGGCACACTCGGGCCAAATGGCCCCGCTTTCGACACTTTAGGTCTCAGGCCCAACAGCGGTCATGGTCATGGTTTCCGCCACAGCCTGCACAGACTTGCCTTGGTGCTGTCTTCTCGCTACACCACTTAGGCCTCGTCACCCTGGTCTTGTGGATTTCCTCTGGCTCACCATCAGAGTCACTTGCAGACTCATGATGTACAGCCTTCTCAGATCGAAGACTGGATGGACTGGTCGGCTGCCGCACCTCTTTAGTTGACCTCTCGGCTGCTTCGGCTGTGATGGCTTCAGCATATGCCATGGCATAGGTCAGTTTTGTCTTTGCAAATAATCTTTGCTGCAGCCTCTCATCCCTCAGGCTGCACATCAGCCGGTCGAGCAATGCCGCCTCTAGGTTGGGGAAGTTGCATGTTCTTGTGGCTTTCCGTAGTGCCATGACATAGTCGGCCACCGATTCACTTGCTCCTTGGTCTCTCTTGTAGAAAGCATGATGGCAGGCTATTTGAGAGGGCTTAGGAAAAAAGTGATTTCTAAGTTTGCTCTTAATGTCTGTCAAGGATATTGTCAGTATGTCTGCGGACACCACCAGGGATTGTGCCACATCAAAGACAAGCTGAGGAGCATCACTGTCTTTGTGGTTACTTCGTCAATCTGGTTAGCCTGCAGGTGGAACTCGAACCGGGGAATGTATGAGTCCCAGTCCTCCAGCTCTGGCTCAAATGCCTTGAACCTCATGCTGGCTGCCATCCTTGTTGCTGGCGCTGGTGGTGGGTTGGCAGGGTGAAGGTTTATGGTGGCTGGGGTCCCAGACGTCTCCGGATTGTCTGCCATGGTGTTGGTTGCTCAGTGGGGCTGCCTACCTGCTATAACCCAGATCCCATCCTTTTTGCCAATGTTAAGTATAAGACGTAAGTCCGATCTTAACTAGTGATTCAGCTTTATTCATTCAACGGTAAATGAACACAAAGAACAGTGGAGCAACAGGCTCCCTTTTTAAACTGTCCGGGCTATGGTAACCATGCCCTTAAACAAGTTAATAACCAATAACGAAAGAGGGATAACAACCAATAGATTTCGTTCCCTCTGGAAGAACTCTAGCTGCTCTGATTGGCTTGCTTCGCAGAGCAGCCAATCAGATCGCTCACTTTTAGGATACCTTCTGAAACCTCAAGCTCAGACATATTATTACAATACATAAGATATATATTTAAACACTGGGCCCATTAAATTGGGTTCATTTAACTTTTTAGATCTTGCACATCACCCCATTATCTTACCCTTTTAACTGGAAATGCTAGGGATTGAACTTAGGACCTTCTATAAAGGAGATGTTCTCCTGCTGAGCCATGGAGCTAACATATTTGCTCTTGCTAAGAAGCAGCATAAAATTCATGCTCATCTTCTCTTCCAGGAGGGTATTTTATACATAAAGAGGGAGAAGATACCCTCTAGGGCCCTCCTGCCAGCTTGAAATCCAAAACCACCTTGCACTGCTGCTAAATGGATTCCTGGCTGCCCCAAAAAAGAGCCTGCCAATCAGCACACTTTGGAACCAACATCTCCTGGCTCTTGTACAAGCTGTGCCTAAGGCCTAGGGCATTGGTTCTCAACCTGGAGGCCTCAGCTATTGCAAAGGGGTCTGCAAATCCTTATGCACACTAAGCATTGTCATTTGGGTTGTTATCATTTTGTATTTTCTCAAACAGATAATAAGACTACAACTACTCATCAGATGGGGCAGTCTTTGAAATCTTTTGATGGAAAAAAACAGGTCCCCTTACTTAAAAAGGTTGGGATTGGGAGCCACTGACTTTTTACCACAACATTTAAGAAACACACAAATACATTTTTTATTTCAAAGTGGAACCAGAAGCGACCTTTAGAAAGCAGATAGGCTTGCCAATATTTACAAGGCATAATCTTAACACCTTACCTGCTCTTATAAATCCTTTGCTCCTTTGTACATTGGAAGGAATGTTGTATTTTTTGTTTCCAAAAATGCAGAATCTTGAAAAGCATCCATCTACTTGTCAAGGCAAAATAGGAGTCAGTGATCCAGGGCTCAGTAAGCCTTCACCCTCCCTTCTTTTCCAAATGGTTCCCTTTTAATATAGCAAGGTTCTTGTGCAAGAAAAAGATGCCCACAAGACTAGAAGATTTCCAATCAGTTCCAAATCAGAATTCCATCACTATGTCTACTATGTCTATTTACAGTTGAGTGCAAATTTAAGGGGGAGAAGAAAAGAGACTGAATACCAGAAGTTATTGGGTCAGAAATTGATGAGAGGACAAGAGAATGCCAAACCCTGCCAACTGTATGAATGAAATCTGACTCAGCAATAGGAACTGTGTGCAGCTGCACCACCTCCTGTGCGGGTCCCACCCCCGTAAGGCTTCAAAAGCCTCAACTGGTTTTTTGGTTTGTGATGCATGGGGGAAAGAGGAAGAGAAAGAAAAACGCATTCCTTTTCTTTCTATATCCCCTGCAATAGTGGGTGAAGTTATGTATACGGAGCTCTGGATCGCAGGCACTGTTTTTATTGCCAATGTCTAACCTTGCACGTATGCCAAGAGGCAAGCAAATGGTCACAAGCAACTTACAGAAGTTAGCTCTTGAAGTGGTACACAAAAGTAGGAATAGGAATGCCCATTCCCATGCAGGAAAATGTGTGATGTTCCTTCAGAAAGAAAGCAGAGAGGGCATTATAAGAGCAACAAAGACATAGGAGAAACAAGTTCTCTAAAAAGAGGCAATTGGGCTCAAATAAAAACTGTTTTGCCCTCACCTGCATATATCCTAACTATACCTCTAAATAAAGTTGCCTTATCTAGAGTAGCAACCTGAACAGCCTGTGCTTGGAAAGCTAAGCAGGATTTGCTCTGGTTGATGGGAGACCACCAAGGAAGTCCAGGGTTGCTATACAAAGGCAGCAAATGGCAAACCATCTCTGTTCATCTCTTGTCTTGAAAACCCCATGGTCCTGGGATCACTACAAGCTGCTTGTGACTTGATGGCACACAATTATGTTTTTATATTTTCATTTTTTCTCTTGCAGCAATACTACTGAATGCTTGATGAGCAGTAGTTACATACAGAATCTTTAAACTTGCTACACACTACTCTGTAGGGAGGCCAAAAGGGTCTCCCTATGGGGGAGGGGGGAGAATGTCCCATGAGACAAGAATACTTAAAATAAACCCCAATTTAAAACAAGTACCTCTTTTACCTTTGTAAAATTTCTTCGAAGCAATGCCAGCTCAACAAATAGCCAACCAATCCATTCATCTGATTACGTGAGCTCTGGCTCACAAAAGCTTTTACTGGAATAAATGTTAGCCTTTAAGATGTCACTGGACTTCTGTTTAAATACTTTATTTTGGTGTAATCCCTAAAAAATGAGCCTCCTGATACAAGAAATATCCTGACAATAGCTTTGCCTTTTATTTTAAATCAAGTAAAACAATCTTTTGCTTAAAATAAAAGACAGCATAGGATCTTCCAACCAGACTTCCTCTGAAAGGTTACTTACATCCTGGCGGGGACCAGGTGGAGAAGCTACGCAGAGTCAATGGGTGGGGTGTGCATTTCCGGCATGCAGTAATGATTTTAGTCTCTTTCCTTACACAGTATGTAAACTTCATTGTTAAAGACACCCCCCCCACAGCAGAGAAAATTAAGGAATATAACTAGCAGAGAGAAGGGCAGAGAGGGGGCGCACCTAGGAGTGCTGCTGTTTGTGCTCTGCCATGCAAGATGGACATGTTTCATTTTAACAGTCAAGCGGTGAGAAAACAGATTTATTGGTAGACAGCTCCATACAGAGCTCTTCTATGCAGTCGCAAAAAATTAAGGCTTGTGATTGCAATTGAGGTGGGTCATTTTGACAGAGCTCTGAATTTTTATCTCAGCTCTTTACCATCTAGGATAAATTCAGAAAAAAATACTGGTAGTTATGCACAGTTCCAAAGCTTAAAAAAAAAAAAATAGCAGGCATAAAGGATATAATTTTGCATCAAGACTTTGGCATGATGGAAGGGTTCATCTCCCCCATCCACACTGTCTTTCCATCCTGAAATAGTCCTGCAGGGCTGCTATTTGCTCCAATGGAGCAAACTTGTATGAGAACCTCCACAGGGCTGATTCAGGAAAGGAAAACTGGCATGAGAAAACATGCCACCGCCACCTCCCAGTCCCAATCAAAATTGAGGACCTACACACAACAAATATTAAAGAAACAACAACAAATACTTGAAAGCTCTGTCCATTAACTCATTAGTATGTCACCTGATTTGGCCCTTAAAGTAGAGGCAACAAGACTCTGAGACAGCTCTAAAAGAGGTGTACTTGATTCTCTATAATTCAGGAGTTTCTTTGGCACACCTGTGCTACCCATTTTAACCATTTCCAGCTAGCTTAATCATCACAGCTCCTAGCCAAGGAATCCTGGGAATTGTAGTTCTACAAAGAGACCGGGGGTCTCCATAAAGACAAACCTTACCTAATTGACCTGCACCCAAACCAACTGGTTTGGGGTTTTTTAAATCAGCAGCTTCATGGAAAGATGTGGCTTAAAGTCCAACTCACCATCACTTGCTCTCTAGATGCAATCCACCCAATGCACAGGTAAGGTACCCTTGGCAAATAGTGTTCAAAGAAATCACAGATGTGGATACAAATAATCAGTTACCGACCACAAGTCATTGCAAGCTGCATGGATGCCCTGCAGCAGGAGTCCTTAGATCTTATCTCTGGAACGATTAGACATGAGCAAAAAAAACCCCATTGGTCCAATATAATCTACAGCTGAAAGAGCAGAAAAGTGATCCAGGAAGTAATCGGCAAGGCACCAGCTGGTCATCTGAAGGCAAGTTTGAAGCAGAATTGAACTTAGAAAGCAGCAACAGATCAGGGCAGTAGTCAAAAGGCACAGCCAAATGCCAGTATCCTCTTCCTGTTGTATTGCTTCTATGGTACATTTCCACCACCCACATGCAAGACTCTCAAAATCAAATACAAACAAAACATTGTGGCAGCATATGCATCATTTACAAAATGGAGAGCCTGCGGCAGGCAAGAGGCTGGGCCTTGCTGTGTGCATACTCCCAAGGTCCATTCTTCCAGTAATATATTTAAGTAGTGGAGCCCCCGAAGAGTCAGTCTCTGTGTCCTGGAAAGAGGACCCTCTGCTCAGTGGAGACCCTTGGAGAGACAGAGAGAAAAAATGAATATTGAATTGTGTGCACACAGGATGCAGAACAAACGCCAGGAAAAGTTTATCCTCTAAGCCAAGCTGGACCACTATACTATAACCAGGGCTTTACATGAATTGCACTAAAGAACTCAAATTCACCCAGACAGACAGCTTTAGATATTGAATTATGATCTTTGCAGTAAATCTATTTTGTTTGCCTGAGTTTCTCAGTTATACATAATCATATGAACTTGCTTTTACCAAGTCAAACCACTGTTTAGCTCTGTACTGTCTCTTCCATTGAGAAACATCTTTCCAAGGTCTTGGGCATCTCAGCACTTGCTATCCCACCCTTTAAGTGGTAGGTGCTGGAATTGAGTTTAGGATCTTCCGCATGTGAAGATGCTCTTGAAGCCCCATCTCAAGGGCAGAAGTCCTGCTCCGCCCTCTTAAAATTCCACCCCACTTATCTTCGGAGCAATAATGGTTAGAAACTCATTTTAAATTTAAAAGAATCTTGTGCTCTTTCAGTGCAATTGTGGAGGTCTGGAAGCCTTCACAGCCCTGTTTATAATTCATCTGAGATTTCATGGATGACCAAAGAACTGCACCCAGCTATTCTGGCATCAAGCTGAGAGAGATATAGCTCCACTACAAGCTAAACTAGAGGCTCGTTAAAAGCGTGGTTAAAGCAGGCCTTGTGATAGTCACTTGAGCTAAGGGTTGCCAGCTTTGGTTTGGGAAATATCTGGAGATTTGGGGGGTGGAGCCTAAGGATGGTGGGGTTTGGGGAGGAGAGAGACCTAAGTGGAGTATAATGTCATTCAATTCACCTTCCAAAGCAGCCATTTCTCCGGGTGAACTGATCTCTGTTGCCTGGAGATCAGTTGTAATCCCAGGAGATTTCTGGTCACCACCTGAAGGTTGGCAACCATACTTGAGCTCTAAAATCAAAGGCCACATGGGAAAAAAAATCCACATATGAGAGGAGGACCGTGGCATCATTTCAAGGCCCTGAAAGAGGGAAGGGATAATTAATTGTCTAAAGGTGTACAGTTTTGGGGTGACCCTTTATTATCCAACACAAGCATTATAGCCCTCTCAAAAGTCTGTGACCATGACGACTAGAGCCCGCCTTTTAAAACAAGAGCCACTGAAACCAGAGATTCTCTATTCTGTCAACAATGCTAGATTCCCAGTTGCTTGTCAGGGTCAACAGTCACAGCCATGCCCCCTTTTAGAGCCTCTAGGTGCATATACTGTTGGTGGGGAAACCAATTTTGTACCCAGCATTCAGCATCCTGAGAATTTCAAGCTTTCATTAAAAAAGCCAAGAGTAGGTTTCTAGAATTAAAGCTGCACAAACAAAGCAATGGAAGTACACAGGCAATGCCTAGTGAGATCTCAGAAGGCAGTAGAGAATGGAGGAGGAGGGTTAGTGGTCAGAGCTTCAGTACCTTGCTTAACTCTTTGCCTCTCTCTGTAGCTAGCAGAAAAATAATACATTATGAAACCTCACATATGTCATACACTTTGGCAACTTCCCTAACTAGAAAACTTGTCAGGGGAGGCAGGTATTACAAATCAAAGTGAAACAGAAGGGAGCCAAAGACAAGTAGCCAAACATGCTTAAAAGTTAATACAACCTCTTTCTAGGAACACTTAGGCAGATCCAGTAACTTAAAAATGACTATTCTCTACCCCCTCCCAAGTTGTCCTTCTAGTCCCCCGCTTCTCCATCACCATCAATGGCAACAGATTTAAAAATTAAAACAACCACCACCACCACAACAACAGATTTTAAGAGCCTGACCATATTACCAAAAAGAACAAAGTGCACTTAAGAGGCAGGGGAAAGTTTACTTCTGATCCTAACAGCAAAAACTTTATGTTTTTGTTGGTGGAGAACTTTTTATTCTATTCTAGCAAAAAGCACACAGGATACTAGGTCTGGTCAAGGAAGTGAAAAGCCTCAGTCAGCAGTTTGATCTCAGGACCCTGGTAGGCGTTGTTGATGACACTCGCCTTTATCCAACTGCACAATCCCCCCAGCTTGTGGCAAAGTCGATGGTGATTATTCCCTTCCACTACAGACCCCAGTTTTTGCCCTACTGCTGGTCCTGAGAATCTGCTGACACCCCCCCTTCCCAATTTCAGGTGGGGGGGAAGGGGCTCAGTGGATCACAGGAGAAGGAAGTCAGAAAGCCTTGCTCTGTGAAGCCCTTTGATTGTTGGATATTATTCCAACTCCAAACCAAAATAAATATGAACAGTACTGGCATTTAGTCTACTTGCGCTGGAATATTTATAGTTAATCTTAATAAAACAGGGACTATATGGCCACTCAACGAATGATCTATACATCTTGCAGAGGTAGAAGGGGGCATTCAGGATTTCAGCAGATGCTTTTTCTAAACAAATAAAAGGAAAATTGATTCAGGTGGGTAGCCGTGTTGGTCTGAAGTAACAGAACAAAGTTCGAGTTCAGTGGCACACAAAAGCTTATACCCAGAATTAAACTTTGTTGATCTTAAAGATGCCACTGGACTTAATCTTTGTTCAAATAAAAGGAAAGAAAGAGACCAAAAGGTTCATGTGTCATTACCTGTTGTGCTGTACACCTCATGCCTCATGACCCTGGCTTTCATATCTGCCGTGGTTTCTTGAGAAATCTGAACAGACAAATCTGGAAGGTAGACAATAAAAAGACTGAAGAGATGTGTACTCTGGACCACTCCACACATTACATTTTTTTGTTTTTTAATTGTATTTTTCGTATGTGCGTATGCGCATGTGTGTGAGTATGTGTACCTGGAAGTCATGGCAACCTCTGGAGACTGTGTTTACCTGGAAATCATGGTGATCTCAGGTGACTGACCCCTACTGGGGGCCTGGAGGATATTCAGAGCGGTGGCTGAATAAAGCCTGCCCCAACCTCCCAACTGCTGGTATTTCAAGGAGGTCTCCCATCCAAGTACTTGCCAGAGTCGACCCTGCTTAGCTTCCAAGATGAAGAGAAGAGGGGAAGGAGAGAGAGAGAGATTGGATTTATGCTCCACCCTTCACTACCTGAAGGAGTCTCAGAGCGGTTTACAATCTCCTTTTCTTTCCCTTCCACAACAGACACCCTGTAAGGTAGGTGGGGCTGAGAGAGCTCTTTCGAGAACTGCTCTTTCAAGAACAGCTCTGAGAGTACTTGTGTCTAACCCAAGGTCACACCAGCAGTTGCATGTGGAGAAGTGGGGAATCAAACCTGGTTCTCCCAGATTAGAGTCTGCACTCTTAACCACTACACCAAACTGACAAGATTGGGCTTGCCGGGGCTATCCAGGTCAGAGCTCCACATGTTACATTTTTATAGGTACATAAGCACAAGCCAGGTCTGATTTGCTGGTGGGAAACATATGACAGCTATACCAACTCCTAGGTACCATGACCCTTAGGCCAATGTGGTATAGTTGTTAAGAGAACCAGAGCAGGGCCTGGAAGACCCCAGTTCAAATCCCCATTCAGCTGTGAAGTACACCAAGTGACCCTGAGCCTGTCAATCTAACCTACCTCATAAGGTTGTTGCAAAAACAAGAATGGGAAGGGAAAATGTGTATGCCACATGAAAGATAAATAGAATTTGCTGGATCCCATCAAGTAGATCTGTGTGCATAAAGGAAGGGGTGATTTCTACCTGTTTCCCCAAATTTCTAGTAGCCATCCAATTCCTCCAATTGTGAGGTTTCATAATGTGGGTCCCCTGTCCCCCAGGAACAGCATTTCAGGAGCATTTTGGGCTACAGTGGGAGGGTGGAGGCAGAGAAGTCTGTCAGCAATAAAGTTCAACCAGTCCAGGACACAGATTAACAATACAGACCCTGACCTGGATAGCCCAGGCAAGCCCGATCTCGTCAGATCTCGGAAGCTAAGCAGGGCCGACCCTGCATAGAACTTGGAAAGGAGACCTTCAAGGAATACCAGAGCTGGGATGCAGAGGCAGGTAATATCAAGCCACCTCTCTGAAATGACCTAGCCCCACTAGGGGTTGCCAGAAGTCACCATGATTTCCAGGCTCACAAGCACATAATACACCCCCTCCCAAATAAAACAAAAACTAAAAATACAGCTGGAACTCATTTGAGATCTACAGATCTCCCACCTGTCAGGAACTCACTTCTCCCCTCATTCATTTCCACAACCATCCTCAGAATAATTCCAGCTTCCAGTTTTGCAGATGGAAAACAGACTGAACAATAGAAACTTGGGCAGCAAGTCAGTGACCAAGCTGTGGACTTTTGTTATTTGCTCTGCAGGTTCCCAGGGAAGTGACTTTATCACTGCTTTGAAGGCAACACCAGCCAGATAACCTTTCAGAATCTTTTGTCATTTCTTTTGTTTCTCTGGTCCCCCACATTTTTATTTTTATTTTTTTTTGCTGGAGAAAAAAAACTAATAGATTTGAAAGTGCCCCTGAGAGGTGCCCCATCGCAAGGAATAGCCAATTTTTTATGGCCACTTAGGCAGAGAAAGTCAATAACTGTCCTTGTAGGAACCACAGAAGACCCCTGCCTTGAGTCATGCATTCCCCCCACAATTTCACCTCCATTGGTAAAAACCTCGACCTGCCTAAGGGTTATGACTGATACAAAGAACTGCCCTGCATGGAGACCTGCACCAGGCCATCTTGCTGAGCATCCTCAGACTTATCTAGTCTCAAAAGTGAGTCTAACTGAAGATAGTCTTCAGTCCCTGCCATCCAGCATTATTTAAATGGAGATCCCAGAGATTAAAGGTAAAGGTAAAGGTTCCCTTGCTTGAAAGCCAGTCGAATCCGATTCTAGGGTTGCGGTGCTCATCTCTGTTTCAAAGCTGAAGAGCCAGCACTGTCCGAAGACGTTTCCGTTGTCATGTGGCCAGCATGACTAAACACCAAGGTGCATGGAATGCTGTTACCTTCCCACCGAAGTGGTACCTATTTATCTACTTGCAATTTCTTGCTTTCAAACTGCTAGGTTGGCAGGAGCTGGGACCAGAGATGGGAGCTCACTCCATCATGCGGCACTCTCGGGTCTCAAACTGCTGAACTACTGACCTTCCACAGCCCGCAGTTCAGCATCTTAACCACTTGAGCCACCACAGCTCCTATCCCAGAGATTAAACCCTGGTTTATCATATGTGTAGAATATGGCTTATTCCAGTGAACTGAGCATATCAGTTTCTGCAGTACGGAAGACATGCATCCCCTTGCCCAGATTATATAGAGGTATGGGCTCAGTTGTCACCAATATGCGGACGACACCCAGGTCTATCTACTGATGGATGGCCACCCAGACTCTGCCCCAGAAAGTCTAGACAGGGCACTACAAGCCGTGGCTGGCTGGTTACCACAGAGCAGACTGAAACTGAATCCATCGAAGACGAAGGTCCTGTACCTGGGTCGTGAGGGACTGGGGTCGGGGATCGGGCTTCCAGCCTTTGACAGGACCTTATTGGTGCCAGTGCCGAAGGTGAAGAGCCTGGGAGTATTCCTTGATGCCTCACTAACTATGGAGGCCCAGGTTGCCACCACTGCCAGTTCTGCCTTCTTCCACCTGAGACAGATCAGGCAGTTGGCCCCATATCTCACTCCCCAGGATCTGGCTACAGTGACCCATGCAATGGTCACTTGCAGATTATATTATTGGAATTCTCTCTATGTGGGGCTGCCCTTGATTCTGCTCCAGAAACTGCAGCTGATGCAGAACGCAGGAGCACGGGTACTGATGTCGCTGCCTGTGTGGGCCCACATCTGCCCGGTGCTGTGTGAACTGCGTGAACTGCATGAACTGCACTGGCTGCCTATTGAGTACCGGATCCGTTTCAAGGTGTTGGTGCTTATCTTTCATAGAGGTACAATCTTATGGGGAAATCTGAGGGTCTTAAATTTGTACTACACATCTCTTTATTTAACCTTTATCGTAATTTTATATAGCATATTTTTATCCTACCTATTGTTCCCCAAGGTGCTCAGGAAAAATACATGACTCTGTCCTCCCCTATTGTATTCTCAAAACCACCCTTGTGTGTGAGGTAGGTTAGGCTGAGAAAGAGTGACTGGCCCAGGGTCACCTGGCATGGCAACTTGGGGATTCAACCCTGGGTCTCCCACTAAATTACACTGGTGGCCTGGGTCTTCGGAGATTTCTGTGTCAGGAAATGATTTGCTAGTTGGATACTCTAAACCAGCCTTGTGCCCCAGCCTCAGAGTTACCAATTCCAGTTTAGGAGATTACTGGAGATTTTAGGGGTGGAGCCTAGGGGGGGTATAAAGATACAGGATCCATCCTAGGGTTGCCAACCTCTCCCACAATTATGATTGCTCTCCAGACAACCAAGATCAGTTCACATGGAGAAAATGGCTACTTTGGAAGGTGGACTCTTATGGCATTATACCCTGCTGAGGAGCTTCCCCCTCCCCCAGGCTACACACCCAAAATCTCCAAGTATTTCTCAGCCTAGACCTGGCAACCCTAGTGCACCCTCCAAGAAGACCATTTTCTCCAAGAGAACTGTTCTATGTTGTCTGGAAATCAGTTACAATTCTGGGGGGTCTCCAGGCCCCACCTGGAGGTTGGCAACTCTGTCCTGCCTTCACAGAACAGGTTGGTGATTACCAGCAAAAACAGACTCTTTGCTCATATACCTTTTACAAAATTCACTAGTAAATCAAATTCCTCTAATGTTTTATCATATTTTACAAACCTCTTTACCTATACCATACAGTCTACCCTACTTACCTATATCTTAACTATATGGGGGTAGGGGAATTGTGGTTTTTACTGCTGACTTTGTTTTTGAATTTGCTGGTACTGTATTATGTTTGCACTTAATTATTTCTCTACTTCCATTTTGCCTTGAAGTACCACTTTGCATCCAGATACTCTATTAAAGATTTTAGGACCCCTACTTGCTTTCCCAATAAGCTGCTGTCTTGCATATTTTTAGCCTCCCCTGCCTCCAAGTAGGTTGGAGGCCCATGACTGTCTTGATTAGGAAGGGGCACAAACTGGGAAAATGTGGTTTGGTTTGTGGTTTATGATGTACCCCATTTGCAAACCATGGGGTGTCACAAATTTTCAGCCACCTCACAAACCAGTTCAATTTATGAGGTTTGTGATGTGGCAGAATCCCCCTCCCCCCGTGTGCTAGAGACACTAAACATGCAGGGGATCTCCAAGTTTGGTGAAGACTGGATTTATGGGGTCCGAGTTACAGCCCCCCAAAGAAGGTGCCCCCAGAAAAGTGATTTCTGGGGAAATGACCATCTGACCATGTCATAAACTTCAATACTACTATCAATATGAGTTCAGAGCAGGAAAGGAGTGATTCTGGTGATGAGACTTTCTACCAGCTCCAATAGATGGAATTCCAATAAATACTCACTACTTCTAGCCATAAACATTTTTTAGACTGAGAGAACAGGAGCAAGAATATTCCACAGAAAGAAAATACAGAAGACAAACAGGTAGTTAATCTATCCAATAGACAGTTTACAGCATCAGAAATGTCTGTTTTGAAATTTGTCCCCGCCCCTCAGCATGATGATTTCAGACTTATGGTGGAGATGCAACACCTCTTTCGAAAGATAAGACTGGTTGGTTTTTTTAAGAATAATATTGATCAATGGAGGATATAAATAAAATGTATGATACCAATAGTAAAATCTGGTATAATCTGAGTAGAGCAGAAAAAATCTCTTTGAACAGTTTGAAAAACCTAGAGGATGTTATTTTTAAGCCAGAAGACAAGGGGGGTGCTTTGGTTATATGGGATGAAACAGAGTATATTATGGAGGCCAATAGACGACTTAATAATACCCTGCGTTATACTGCAAGCAAGGAGGATCCCATTCAGAAAATTAGGAAGGAGATTATTATAGTATTGGATGAGGCCCTATTAGCAGGCTATGTATCCAGATCCACCTATGACTTCCTTCTACAATCTGAAAATAGAACACCACAATTCTATTTTTTACCCAAAATCCACAAACGCGTACTGCCTGTTCCTGGCAGACCCATAGTCTCGGGATGTGGCTTCATTTTGGAACCATTAGCCAGTTATTTGGATGAATTCTTAAAACCCTTCATCCCAAAAATTAATACATACCTAAGGGACACTATGGATTTTTTGGGACATATTAATAAGTTCAGGATGGAACATGAGGCTATGTTCTTTGTCACTTTGGACTATATACCAACATACCACACAATGAGGCCCTAGAGTTACTTCAAAGTACACTGAATATGAGGGAAGGTGATCCTAATCCTCCCACCTTCTTTTCATGCCATATAGCAGAAATTTGTTTGAAAAGGAATTCTTTTCAATTAAAAAAAAAATTCTGGCAAGTGTCTGGGACTGCAATGGGATGCAAGTTTGCACCAGAATTGGCAAATCTTTTTATGAATAGTTTTGAAAATCAATTCACCCTTAATGCAAACAACATCTATGCTGAGAACATCATTATTTTAAAGAGATTTTTGGATGACATTTTTCTACTCTGGAAAGGTCCAGTTTAAAGAGTTCATTAATGGCTTGCATGAAACAATCAAATTTGAAATTAAGTATGATTACAAGGAAATTAACTTCCTGGATGTCAGTATTAGGAGGATGAGAAACATAATACAGACCAGCACCTATAGAAAACCTACAGATGCCAATTCCTTTTTGTCTAGTGACAGCTTCCACCCACCACATCTAAAAAAGAACCTACCCTATTCCCAACTGTTGAGGCTTAGGAGAAACTGTAGCCAGTATTCTGACTTTGTTGAACAGGCTAAAACATTGATGGGCCAGTTTAGAGACAGGGGCTACTCTTCTAGAACTGTTATGCAGGCTTTTCATAAGGCAAAAAATACTAGTAGGTCCTCAAACTTGATACCTTAGACAAGACAAGATCAGTGTGACAGGATTATTATTCCACTGATTTATGATGGAAGATCAACTCATGTCAGTAACATCATTAGGAAACACTGGCATCTATTAACTAACATCCCTTCATGTGAGACTGCTCCTCTCCTGCCTACCAAAGATCTAAAAATCTGAAAGATATGTTAATGAAATCTTCACCAGCAATACAAAGGAGAATAGATGGTCAAAATTTACCAACTGGCAACTTTCCCTGTGGAAGATATGAGGTCTGTGGTTTGATGTTACATACTAACATTTGTTATAATTCAGTTAAACAGAAAAAATATTCTATTAGATCATTTTTAAACTGTAACTTATTTATTATATCATCTGTAAGTATGAAAAAGGTACATAGGGTGTACTTCAAGGCCAATAAAGGTCAGAATCACAGAGCATAGAAGTTGCATCAGGCGAAGAAGGAAAAATGCTCCCCTCACCGACCACTTTGCTGCAGCAGGACACAACGACAGAGACTTCTCTTTCTTTCCTCTGGAATGTGTTTGACCTTGTAACCACCTGTGGATGACTCAGCACTTGAAAACGAGAGAACTGTTTTGGATTCATGCCCTCAAAGCTGTAACCCCATATGGTCTAAATGAACAGATGGACTGGTGTGTAATATGATTTTTTTGACAGTTTAACATCTATGTATGATTTTTTTGACTCTTTAACATCTAGTTTGGAATTTATATTGCTTTATAGTTTTTAATTTTATGCTCTATGTGGGATGTGCAATCACATGACTATTCCAAGACACTCTACAAGGATTGCATCATCTTTCACACAAGGACTGCATCATCCTTCACCTGCTATAAAGCTCCAGCATTTTTACTTGACCAGTACTGCTCTTTGCCTAAGGACAATTCTATTGAGGACACTGGCTGAACAATCATAGGAAGGCATTTTCTGGACCAGAAGTAACTAAATAATTTTCTTTACTTGTTACTTTCTGAATTAAGTTTTAAAATTGTAAAATGCACTGGTTTATACATTTTTTGTTTCTAGATTAATACCAGTGAAACACCACTTGGCATGTGATTGCATCTCTGGAGGCCTCATTTGTACTTTTATTCTATGCCTAGTGGTTTCATTTTGGAAGTAAGGTAATATGTTTTTTAGTAGTATATACTTATAATTTATTTATCCATTTTACTGTATGTAATTTCCCATTTCTTTCTATTTTTACAGCAACTTTTTCTGGTCCTTCTTGTATTTATATTTTGTATCCGTATAATTGTACTGTACTATTATATTAGTCAATATGTTCCTCATTGTGTTTGACCTCTGAAGAAGGCCTATGCAGGTGAAAACACATCAGGTCAAGTCCATTAGCCCTTGTGTGTTAGAATTTGGTATTTGTACATGAGGTGTGATTGGGCCCATATCTATATGTCTATATATCTATATCTATAAAAATTATTGTTAATAAATACATGTATCTTTTTATATACTATATATATTAAGCTTTTATTGTTGGTCCTCTTTTCTATTTGACTAACCTTTTCAGGTCTGGAATCAGGCAGAATCCTCCCCCCCCCGTGTGCTAGAGACACTGAATGTGCAGGGGATCTCCGGCTGACTCTCTTCTACTTGCCCCCCAAGTTTGGTGAAGACTGGATTTATGAGGTCTGAGTTACAGCCCCCCAAAGAAGGTGCCCCCAGAAAAGTGCTTTCTGGGGAAATGACCACCTGTCATTCCCCCAGGAAGCACTTTCCTAGGGGCACCTTCTTTGGGGGCTGTAACTCAGAACCCATATATCCAATCCTCACCAAACTTGGAGGACAGGTTGAAGAGAGTCACCCAGAGATCCCCGGTGTGTTTGGTGTCTCTAGTTTATACAGGTTCCATTCTATACACCCCTGAACCTGTGCCTGTCAAAATGACTGAGGTTCAGGAGTGCATAAAATGGATCCTGTGCAAGCTAGAGACATCAAAGTCTCAGGGGATCTCCCCCAGATGCTCCTCTGTGTGTCCTTCAAGTTGTTGCTTTGAAGTGCTGTAAACATTCTGACTGAGCAGAGACAGCCTGTCTGGGACCGGCACAAACCTCCACGAGCAGCTTGAAAGTTTGTGGAAAGTTTGTGGTGGGTGACCTATCACAAATGACTTTGCAAACTATTAACTGCCTAAAATTTGTCACAAACTTTACTTCATGAACTGGTTCATACCCATGCCTAGTCTTGCTCTTTGCACCCATCCTTCAACTTTGCATTTGGCAGACTAGGTCTATCATTCCCTTGTGGAGGAGAATAATGAAATTTTGATTAATAAGAACCTGTCATTATTGAAATGTATTTTGATAAGTTCTTAGTATCATAAAAAGCATTTTTAAGGGCATGTTAGCTTGATAAAACCTGCTTGCTAGGAGGGACAGGGGAAATAGCTAGCTAAACCACAAGATGCTTTTCCAAGAAGTATGCTGGAACAATGCACCTGCCATAGAGAACAACAGGATGTAGTTAACTGACGGGAAGTAAGGTGCTTGGCAAAAAGAGAAGGGGCTTACCAGATTTCCAGTTTTGGCGACTTGCTGGCGGGTGCACTCCATCAAAGTTCCGATGAGAGCAGCCCGTGATTGTGCCAGTCAGAAGTGGTCCCAGACTATTTCAGGTCCCCCCAGAGCCCTTGGAGGGGGCTCGTAGCCTGGGATGTGAGGGGTGCCTCTCCTAAGGTGACGGCTGAAGGATTGAGGCTCCTCTTTGTCCTGATAGGTCCCGCTACTGCAAGACCAGCCATGGTTTTTTAAAGATGTATACCAGAATGAGTGAGCAAGAGATTTGGCGATGGGAGATTTTCCCTACTTTTGAATGCAAGTCATGGAGAACGCGTGAGTGATTACTCAGCAAATGAAACAAGCACCCAGGTGTAAAACCGCAAAGCCACAGCGAAGCCCCAAATATACCGAGGGGGGGGAGGCAACCCCTACCCTGGAAAGAACAGTCAAAAAAGGAGGAAATCGAGGGGCAAAGTGATGGTGTTGATGGGAGAACATTAATTCAGCTGACTGGTGTACAGATTAATAGAAATGGTGCAATTTAAAAGACTTTCAGAAACTTTAAAAAAACTTTTACCTTTAATGTAAACAATGTCGCATTGGGGTGAGAAAATGGTGTCCAGAGTGAAATCTTCTTCAGGAACTGCCAGCTCAATGACCCCGGTCACCAGACCGGAAGCAACCACAGACATTTCTAAAATGATTGCTGCAGCATTGAGCCCTCTACTGGACCAGATGACTAACTTCAATAACAACTTTGAGGCTCTACAAAAGGAACTGAAAGAAACTAATACAAGAACAGAGAAGACAACTAAAAAGCTGGAAAAGACAAATCTATTGAACCAAGAATAGAGGGAGTGGAAAAAGAGAGGACCTCCAAGAAACAACAGCTGTTACAACTCCAGATGGAAAGATCATCATATATCCTGAGATTTCAAGGTATTCCAGAGCAAAAAGGAGAGAACCTGAAAGAGATTCTAAGCGAACCTTTAGCTCCTGTGGCAGACTGTAAAGCAGAATCCTTACAAAGCGATACGGATATAGTATATCAAACCTATCCAGAAATTATGAAGAAAAAAACCCTGCCCAGTGAAGTATTCGTTAAATTCTCCAAAAGATCAAAGGACATGATATTGAAAGCAACCAATGGGATAACCCTAAAAATCAAAGGAGAAGAAGCAAAAGTTTTAAAAGATTTGAGGTAAGAAAGAGCAGAAAGCAATACAGGAATCTGACACTATTTCTATGGAAAAATTCCACTCCCTACAGATGGATAATCCCAGAAGGACTTATCTTCAGCTTCAAAGACAAAAAAGAAAGGCTTCCAGTCTGGGATACATGGCATCCTGATGTGTTCTGGCTCTGCTCCCAGAGCATACGGAGGGTCTTTATGACAGGGCGGGCTATACAGCCTGCCGCAGATCTCCCCAGGTAGGGGGGTGACTAGCAACGAGCATTGGCCCGAGTGGGAGTTGAGATCGGCTGATAGCAGGGCTTTATGTTACTCTGCCGTGACCTCCCCACCACAATTGAAACAGTGAGTGAGCTTGAGGCCCCTTGCCCATCTTCGATTTTGGTTTTGGACTATTTCAGCCTGCTCAGCCTGGAGGAAGTTGACAAATTGCTCGCAACGGTACATCCAACTATGTGCAGCCTTGATCCGTGCCCTTCCTGGCTTATTAAAGCTGGCCATGAAGGGTTTCGAGATGCCCTAAGGGAAATTATCAACAAGTCCCTCTCTGAAGGGCTGTTCCCGGGGGCACTCAAGGAAGCAATGGTCCTCCCTCTCCTGAAAAAATGATCTCCGGATCTGGCTGAATTGGCCAACCATCGGCCAGTCTTCAATTTGCCCTATTTGGACAAATTAATTGAGAGGGTGGTGGTGGTGGTGGTGATACAGTTGCAGAGCTTTATGGATGACAGTTCCATGTTAGATCCCTTCCAGTCTGGCTTTTGCCCAGGACACGGGACGGAGACAGCATTGTTTGCTCTTACTGACGACCTCCAGAGGCATCTGGATCGGGGCAATTCGGCAGTGCTGTTGTTGTTGGACCTGTCAGCTGTGTTTGACATGGTCAACCATCAGTTGCTGACCCACCACCTCACTGACAAGGGAATCCAGGGGCTTGCCTTGCAATGGCTTGCTTCCTTCCTCCATGGTTGGGGACAAAGGGTGGCACTAGGGGAACAGCAGTCCAGGAGACACCCACTTGAGTGCAGAGTGCCTCAAGGGGCAGTGCTTTCCCGATGTTATTCAACATCTACATGAGCCCCCTTGCCCAGATTGCCTGAAGATATGGGCTGGGGTGTCACTAGTATGCTGATGACACCCAGCTCTATCTGATGTTGGGCAGCCAGTTGGAGTCCAGACTGGAAGATCTGGACTGGGCACTGCAAGCCATGGCTGGTTGGCTTAGACTGAGTAGGCTGAAGCTGAATCTGGCAAAGATGGAGGTCCTGTGCTTGAATTGGGGTGGTTCGGGGGTAGGGATCCCACTTCCGACCTTTGGTGGGACACCGTTGGTGCCAGCGCCGGAGGTTAGGAGTTTGGGAGTGCTCCTGGATACCTCCTTAACAATGAAGGCCCAGGTAGCAGCCACTGCTAAGTTGGCCTTCTACCATCTTCGGCTGATTCGGCAGTTGGTTCCCTTCCTCGACCACGATGACCTGGCTACAGTGATCCATGCAATGGTCACCTTGCAACTAGACTACTGTAATGCTCTCTACATGGGGCTCCCCTTGTTGAAAATTCGGAAGCTGCAGCTAGTGCAGAATGCCGCAGCCAGGCTTCTTCTTCTTCTTCTTTTTGAATATTTCTTTATTTTATATACACATATAAACAAACGTAGAATTAAAACAAGGGGTACACATTTTACATCTTGTCTAGCAATTTAGCCTTGTCCATACTATTCATTAAATATCCTTATGTTTAAAACATTTCTATCCTGTAAAAACAATATCTTTTCTCAGGTTTTAATTAATTGACATTTTTCATAGTTTCCAATCCAACTATAAAATTTAGCCCAATTATTTTCATAGATTTCTTCTGCACGGTTCTTTAAAAGTAGTGAAAATTTTATCAATTTCTGCTACTTGAAGTATTTTGTTAACAATTTCTCTCTTAGATGGCAATTCTGTTGTCTTCTAAAACTTAGCATATAAATATTCTGGCAGAAGTCAGCACATGCAGTATAAAATATAAATCATTTTTTTCATATCTATTCGGTATTATATTTAACAGAAATATTTCTGGAATAAAGGATATTGGGATTTTTAATTTTTTTTTAAATTATTTTGTGTACTCCCACCCAAAACTTTTTTGCCTTCTTACATTGCCACCACATATGGAAGAAAGACCCTATTTTTGTTTGACATTTCCAACAAGTATTGGGGCTTTTTGGATCCATTTTTGACAGGATATCCGGGGTGAGATACCATCTGTGGAACATCTTGTAAATATTTTCTTTATAGGTTGCTGCTCTCATGATTTTTAAGTTTCTTTTCCAAATTTGCGACCACTGATCTAATTCTATGCTGTGACCTAGATTTTGTGCCCATTTTATCATCACTCTCTTGTCTATTTCATCTTGCATTGTATGTTCTAATAACAAGTTGTACATTTTTCTTATAAATTTTTGGTCCGTGCCTATTAAAATTTTATCTATTTCCAAATAACTTGGATAGAAGCCTATTGCTTTGTCTTTGCCATATCGTGATTCAATTTGGACCCTTTCCCATCAATCATTTCTTTTAATTTTTTTTATTCCAGCCACGTATCTAATAGTTCTTGATATATTATTTTCTTTTTGATGAACAGTTGGGTTTGTAAAGGCTTCTGGAGTCTTTGTATAGAAGTCATTCCTAATTTGCTCCCAGATTTTCAGTAGGGCGGCTCTGTGCCAATGTTGTTTAAAGTATTTGTGGCTGTTGCGTGCCATCCCAAAAGTAGCAGCCAGGCTTCTGATGGGTCTCCCTAGATGGGAGCATATCCAGCCTGTGCTGAGGACACTGCACTGGTTGCCAATAGCATACCAAATTCGCTTCAAGGTGCTGGTACTTACCTTTAAAGCCCTATATGGCCAGGGTCTGACATACCCAAGGGACTACCTTTCCCCATATATACCCCAGATAGCACTACGGTCAGGGTCTCAGAACCGATAGACCCTCCCGGGCCGCAAGGATGCCAGGCTCACTGCTACCAGGGCCAGGGCTCTGTACTGGTGGAATGAGCTCCCGGAGGAGATCGGGGCCCTGGGGGATCTTTTACAGTTCTGCAGGGCCTGCAAGATGGAGCTCTTCCACCAGGCTTTCAACTAAGAAGCCACCCTACCACAGCCACCAATGACCGTGGTGACATCTTAAGAAGATCACTGCACTGGAAACCGCCTGCACGTTTACATACTGTAGAACGCCATCTTAATTAATGAAGAAACTAACACTAGCACTTTATAACTTTATGTTTTATTGTATTTGACTGTTTTAAATGTTTTTATGTGGATTTTATGGTATTTTTACTAACTAATGTAAGCTGCCCTGAGCCTACTTGCAGGAAGGGTGGGGTATAAATTGAATAATAATAATAATAATAATAATAATAATAATAATAATAATAATAATAATAATAATAATAATAATAATAATAATAATAATAATAATAATAATGATGATGATGATAATGATAATAATAATAATGATAATAATAATAATAATGATAACAACAACAACAACAACAACAATAATAATAATAATAATCCTACCAAAGTGTTAGATATTACGCAGGACAAGGATGAAACTCTGGGGCATTACTTGGAATGCCTGCAGGAGGTAATGTGTAAATTTGGAAGAGTGGATCCTTCTAGTAAAGATCAAGTATAGGTTTTAAAATATTGTTTTTATAGCTGGGGCATGATCCAATATAAAAAGGGAAAATACAGAAAACAGATGGCTAGGAAAAGAAGAGTATAGAATGGAGTGCTATCCCATGTATTTATTTAATTTTGTCTAACTTGTATGTGAATATCATTGGATTGTATTCTACCACTACATCTGTTGTGGACAGTGTCCCATCAAGACTTTGGCACACTCAGTTTGCAAACTGGGTGTGCCACCCTTCTCAGGGTGTGGCGGTGGGATATAATGCTTGTAAAAAGACAAACTGGACAGGGATGTGGGAGTTGCATAGGTTGCTCCGGGACAGGTTCCATTTACAGCTTATGCACGTTTGGAGACAGGAAGAGAAAATGGAGCCCTGTTGAATCTGATGTAGGTTCACATGTACACAGGTGCTGTGCTCATGAGGAAAATTGTGTCCATTTTAATAACTGAATGGATCAAAATGACAAAACCGTTAATATAAGTACTACCTACTGGGAACAATAATTATGTTAAGCAAAAAAACAACATAAAGTTACGAGTAGATCTTTAGAAGATCTCCTGAAGCACAGTGTAATAGAAACTTGGTGTTCCTTAGGACCCAACCTTCCTCCAAATGGATGGGTCAGTGCTTGTCCAGACTGTTCGAAGGACAGCATCAGATTTATAGAGTAAGTTACAGGTTAATGATTTTCACATTTTGGTTTGAAAGCAATAATTTTAAATGATGTTCTGCTTTGTGTTCTTAATTTCCTGTATATTTTTTGTGGGGGGTGAACATTTATTATTGTAAAGCAGGGTGCATATCATGAAATTTAAAGATGCCTTTGATTTCAAGGGGATGCAGTTTGATTTTACTGCAACTATGGTTGAACCCAGTATGAGAAGTTTGTGTTAATGGGAAGTAGAAAATTGTTAAAGCCAAGATTAGGCTGATGGCACAACATGAGAGGTGATTTTGTAGCAAAAGAAGTTTATGTTAACAGGAATTTAGAAAAGGCTAAGACCAATAGTATTTGCCAGGGCTAAGTGGTACGATGGCAGGGAGGCAAGGAAAGGAAGAGAAAACACATGGTTGTTTGGAGATTATTAATTTCCAAATGAGGTTTAGAGTAAGTCTACAAGGTGTTCCCCTACAGCACAAGGGGTTGATAAATGTTTATATGGATAAGCAACAAGTGGACAGAGGCATAATGAGTATGCAATAGTCTATTGAAGGTGGTGCTGGAGAATAGTTGACTTTCAAATAATTAGTTGACCCATACCTGTGAATTATGGGCTCTCAAGGAGGCCCTGAAAGAAGCCAAAGAAAAAGGTTAATACTTTTGGAGAATTACATACATTTGGGGAGATTGGCAGGAATGGGGGTTCCTAACAAGTAGGGGTTTGGAATATATTTCCCTGAGTCCAAATGCAGGCCAAAGAGGCTCCCTAACTCCCAAGACACGTTCTTCTATGTGGAAAAGTTGCTGTCCATCTTGTCTTTTTCCCCAACAGGAGGTGTGTGGCTGGCACAAATACACCGCTCGAGTTCACCGTCCACAAGCATCAGCTTGGAGATTGGGTGCTGCTGAAAACTAAGGGGGATAATCCACTGGCACCCCCAGTGGGAAGGTCCGTTCCAGGTGCTGCTAACTACCTAATCAGCTGTGTGGACAGCAGAACACGGTTGGATTCATTTCACCCAGTGCTAAAGCATCACCACTTCCAAGTCCAGAGCTGGTAAAAATCAGACCAGTGGAGGGTCACTTCTCGAGATGGTCTGCACATGACTTTACAGCAACCCCACTAGACCCAAACTGACTGAGGGGAGCCTAGGGAATTTGAAGGACCGGGAGGGAGTTCTTTTGTTTGAAAATCATTGTAAACCATTGTTTGATATATTACTCGGCCCTCTGGGGTGGGAATTAGTTGTAGAAAACTTTTTGTGTAAAAACTATGAAATCCGGATCTACCAAGATGAACAAGGAAATAGAATAGTCTACACGCTAAGAGCTTTAGATTTGGGGTGGATAAGAAAACTCTTAATAGCTGCCACAACACAAGGGTTACAAGTCTCCACTATTTATCCACCTAAGTGGTCAAAGCAAATACCTGGGAGGCTTCAGAAAACAGATTTGAACCCTGTAGTCTTATTAATCAAGGAGAGTATACAGAAATACATAATCTCATTTGTCACCGATGTTCCACAGGAGAGGGGTGGGGCAGTGATGAAGTAGATGAGGACCAATCATATACATGGCATCCTTAGAAGTAATTAATGAAGAGAGGTGTTGTGTAGTCTCATTGGTGCTTTTCATAATTCTTTGTCCTCTGTTTTGGTACTTAGAACACCCGGAATTATATGGACAAATACTGGCAATGGGTCCTAAGGAACCCAACACCACTGACTACTACTGATAGTTGGGAACTATTGGTGAGAGGCTTTTTACTAGGAATAAGGAGGAATGGTCCACACAAATTGATCAACACATTTTCAATTTGTCCACATGAAGAGCTAAAACACTATCAAGTGGAAAATAAGAGAGGAATTTGTGATGAATGGAGTTGGTACACACAGAGAGGAAGTTTTGGGAATCCTAAACCCAGGCTGTCTTTGTTTGTAATCACACAGGCTAAGCAACCAGGCTGGGAAAAATTTTACACTCCACTAAAGGAATTCTTTTGGGAAGATTCTGTAAGTGGTCAGTGGACTTGTTGCTATGAGTTTAAAAATACTTCCCTATTGGTACCAGATCCCACTGAAATTTGGCCCAAAGTGGAAGAGAGTCAGGATTATTGGGAGAACACCCTTATCTCCAATAACACACAAAAAACAAACAAACAACCCAGCATTGCATAAAAGGTCTTTATACATCATAGCCAATAAACTCCTAAATCTGTGAAGTTGTGCTGCAAGGGCATACGTGCTTGAGTGAGCCAGACACATTTACATCCAAGGAGTAATGCTAGAATACTTGCATAAATGGGGGGGGGGGGGGAGGTTAGTGCTGAAACCAGTGCATTAGATTCCCATAAAAGCTACTGACTTACAAAGCAGTCTTACTCGGACCCCTGGCCTGTCTAGCTCAGACTAGTCTACGTCTACTGGAGCCTTATGCCCCCAGCCCTCCCGTCCAAATCTGTTTCAGGGTTCTGCTAGGCATTTAAAACTAGAACCTTTGGCATGCTGAGCATGTACTTTGCTAAAGCGTTGTAAACCCATTACTCAGTCCAATATCTTTAAAAAAAGCAACCAGTAAACCCTCCCAGCTGCCATAAAAAGGCTTGAAGCCTGCATCTGCCAAAGTGTTCAATGGTAGAGAGGGCCTTGCTGTACTACATCCTTTTGCTTTTCTGCAATAACAATGTGGGAACTTTTAGAGGGATTAGATCACTTGGGAATGATGCTAGCATTTGCAGAGCAGGTTAAAAGCTCGGTATGGATCGTGACCCAACCTTGCCATTTGAGAAGTAGGCTGCTGTAGTGGCCAAGAGTGCCTTTTATCACCTCTATCTGGTTTGTCAACCTCACTCGCCTTAGACCTTGCTGATCTAACCATGATGATCCATGCTTCTGTAACCTCACAGCTGGATTACTGTAATGTGCTCTACATCAGGCAAACCTGGCAACCGATGCAGGTGGTGGGGACTTACTAGGAGCAGCAGGGAGGCCTAGCCTTCATACAGTGATGCGTCTACATCACTGCCCACGTGACCCAGAAGTGACACCATCACTTGCAGGATGATGGGTGACACACTGGTATTTGGGCAAAAGCTCTATGGTAAATTTGGCTTCTATCAGAGTTTTTGCCCAAATACTAGAAGTGCAACTCCAATGTCCCAGAAGTGATGGTGTCACTTCTAGGTCATATGGCTAATGACACTGGATCTCTCTTTTTCTGGGCGAGTTACCCCCCACCAGCCAGCTGATTTGCAGCAGGGGACCTGGCAACCATATTCAGTTGTTTCAGAATGCCTATTGCTTCCTTCATTCAGTTGGTTCAGTAGCCTATTATTATCAAGGACCAGCCAACCTTACTTGTCTTAAAACAGCTACACCAGCTGCTAGCTTGTTTCCAGGTCCAATTCAAGGTGTTGGTTGTGACCTTTACATCCCTACACAGCCCAGGGCCTGCATATATAGAGGACTGTTCCCTCTTATATACCCCCTGTGCACCAACTACGGTCTTCCACCTACTGGCAGCCTACTAGTAAGTAACCAGAGCACATGGTTGTAGCTCAAACCTTGTGAAATTGTATCCTTGAAGAAATGAGCAGGGAACCATCTTCAGAAATTTTTAGGAGATGCTGCAAATTCATTTTACTTGCCAGGGCTTTTTAGGGGGTATAAACTGCAGGGATCTCTTGGGAAAAGGGGCTATGTTTTGTTAGCTTAAATTGTGACTGTTAATTGTGATTTATAAACTGCTTTGTGGCGCAAGGAAAGGTGGGATGTAAATAGAATAAAGCACAGCCCTTAATTCTCTTGGCCTTACCCAGCTTATCAGTATCCAATCAGATAACCCCATTGTGCTGCTTTATCACTCTGCTATTTTTCATTTTGGACAGGAGGCATACCCCAGCACAGAGGACCCCCTTTGGCAATGCAGGATGGAGTTTGTGTCTACTAAACCAACTTGTAAATGCAAGTGACACAAACAAACACACAGTATACATTACTCTCCGTGTGATCAATTTGTAGATTTTAGTTATTGTGCTCAGGTAGTGCTTTTCAATTTAGAAAGTGTTTCACATACATTTTAGTTATTCTTATGACAACCCTATTTTAGGGGTTAGGCCCTATTTGAGGCTTGCACTATCTATACACTGAAGTTTGTGGGGCTGAAAGAAGGTGGCTTCCCTTTGTGTTCATGCCTTGTGAATTCTTGCATAAAGCAAGTCAATCCTATTTTCAAGCATTTGCAATGTGCTTTCTCCAACATGAAGGAGGCAGGTATGACAGTCTTGTGAAAAGAGAAGTTTCCTTGAAGGGAGACTGCTCCCTCATTCCTCCCCCAAGCATTGCTTCAGATTGGGTGGGGGACACACACATATCATTTGGATCCCACTTGTACCTATCTAATAAGAATAAAAGAGCTAGACTAAAGCAAAGGTTCCTCAAGAGGCATTATGTTCCCAACAGGAGATGGCCAGATGTTCCTAAGTAGCCCACAAGCATGGGGTTGAAAGCAAGAGACCTCCCTTGCTGTTTGTTCCCAGGAACAGACATTCAGTGGTATACCACTATTTAGCAGTCACGCCCAATACTTGTTATAGACTTCCCTCCCATTCATTGGTCTAATCCTTAAAAAAAAACACCATCTAAGCTACCAGCCACCTCATCTTGGGTTGATGAATGGCAGATGTTAAATTATACACTATGCAAAGAATTTCATTTTGTCTGATTTGATTAGAAGTTCAGAACAGTTAAAAAACAACAACCAGTCAATCCATGCAGCCTTAGTATTAGCAAAGAGAGATAAAAATCTCTTCACAGCACTCATTTGATAAACCTTTGCTATGACTCCCCTTAAATAACAAGCACTAGACATTTTAGGCTTCTTTAGAGGAAATATGATGCCACCCACCCACCCAGTCATTTTTGCTGCCCCATTTTGCTCCACATATACCTTCTTCACTTGTGAGCACTGATGCCACCATCGTCTCGTTGCCACTATCGGGTGGATTGCAGCGCATTGTGTTCTCCTCTGGGCTTGGGAGGGTAGGGACTGAAATGCGGGGCCGGACCCTGCTCTTGCGCGTGCTGATGCGTATAATCCCCCGGACCAGTCTGCATTCAGCATCCTGTTCATCCAGGTTGTAGTCCTGAGTGATGCTGCTGATGAGGTCTGAGATCTTGTTGGTTTTCTCCAGGAAGACTGTGTCCGAAGTGCATTTGGCTAGCTCGTCGATCTGATGTACACTAAACAGCTCCGTCAGTTTCCTGAAGATCAGGACATCAATCTCCCTGCTGGACATAGAGCTCAGCTCACTGAACTCAAGATCTGACTCATGGAATGAGTAGTATTCCTCTGAGCTTCGATGGCTGCTTGGCAGAGGTTGCTTCTCTATGCTGTTACGGGAGGTCTTCTCTGGCAGAGGTTCCTTGTAACACGAATCTGAGTCTGTGTGGGAACCAGGGTTCCGGTTTGGGAAGACTGGGATCCCTTTCAGTTTTACATCAGGGTAGCTGAAGCTGCTCCCCACGGTGCTCTTTTTGGTTTGGCTCCCATTCTTTTCAGCAGGGGAGCTATTGGCAGGATTGTTTGGCAAACGCCCATTGCACTCCCGGGACTTCCCATCATCTGTCAAAGTCTCATTGTAAGGGTACGGGATGCTGGCCTGGCAGTCCTTAAAGCAGCCCCCACAAGTCACAATATAGCAGAAGATGGTTCTGTAAGTGCTCCAGGCACGAGACAGGGTGGGGCAACAAGGGGGCTGGGAAGTCTCTGCAGTGCTGGAGATAAAGCTGGCATTTTCCCCTTCCTTTCTATGTGAGTCTCTGGGATCGGCCTTGCAAGCTCGCCTCTCCCGTGTTGGCTTGCAACTCTGCTTGAGCTCTGGCGTGGAGCCACTGAACACCTCGAGACTGATGTCACCAACTTTAGGAGTCTCAATTCTCTGGGGCACAACATCTTGAGGGGGTTGGTAAATGTAGCTTTGGCTGTGAGAATATCTGGTTCTTCTGCCAAGCATGACTTGCTGCCCTTTAGACTGCCTTTCAAAAAGAAAGATTTCACATCAAACTCAGGCAGCTTGACCAACAACTTCCACCAGGGGAAAAAATAAAACACCCAGAATCTTCTTCCTCTACCAATTTTCCCTACAGTCTAAGCTCTCTCCCTCTCAGAGTCCTTTCTGCTGCACTATGGGAACTGTGTGATAGTCAAGCTGAAGATAGTCTGTGGATGAGAGAGGTGTAGGGATCCAAAGCAGGAGCTGGCAAACATGATTATGATTAATGCAATAGGCAGCTCCAAAAAGCCAGCCTCCAACCAGCTTAAAAGCAAGGTCTCAAACTCAAAAGCCAGAAAATAGCTACTGAAGACTTTTATAATGCATCAGACAAAAGATTCTTGTGTAACTTACTTTGGATACACCAGTCAAGAAAAGCTCACTCAAGAGTATTTTCATAAGCATCTGTGGGCATGAGGCCAAGAAAGCCCTTATATGGGTGTGGAACACTTTTGGGGGCACTGGCCACTGTGATCCAGGCACAATTGATTATCCAACTTTCAAGAAGTCCAGGATCAGAATGCAGAACTAGACTTAGGCCAACAGACATTAATTATTGTGAGCACTGTCTTCTCTCTATGATTAACTAAACTACCCTGGCTTGCCACTTTCAGACATATTCTTCTCTTTCAAATCATTTACCTTTAGCCTTGCCTCCACTGGGATGAACCTAGGTTCTAAGGATCCACCACATCCATTTCAGAAGATCCTGTCCTTGCAAATAAAAAATGGAATAGTCAAGCCTTATATCCATGAACAAGGAATTCCAATTAGACATGCAGGTAACAAACACGCATTTGACCCATTTACATTTAAAGCAGAGGATGGAGAGAGAGGAGTGGAGCCTTGGAGCCTCCCCATTATGCTTGTGAGCAGTTTTTTTGTTAGCAATTCATTTCCAGAATCAGAAATGGGAAGATCCAACACCAGAGATTCAAACGATGGCCTTATTAGATGATCCTGCCAAGTACAGATATGTTTGTCACAACATGGCAAACAGCAGCTCCTTGGGCCAGTCCGAGGTTGGGAAAGTGACAAATATGGTAGAAGGCTTAAAACTCCCACCCACCATGGCCCAAATCAGGCCTCTGCTTGCCTAATAAACTCACATACCACTATAGTTGGGCACAAACAGAACCATGAAGCAAAATCCATCACAATTTTTGCCATTTGTTGTTTGCAAACCAAAAGTTTGTGATGGGTCTACTGTCATGAACTTCCAGACTTTTAAAGCAGTTCACAGATAGAGCAGAAAACAAGGTTTTTTAAAGGGACTCAGAGCCTCTTTAAGCCCCTGCTTTCTGTTTCCCACAAAAGCCACAAAACAGCTGAACTTTAAAGGGATTGCACAAGAAAACCTGAAACAGCTGAGCGGTAGGGGAGCAGGCTGTTCCCTGCTGCTCAACTGTTTTTTGGGCTTTCTGCAAACCCTGTTTAAAGGGACAGTGGTCACTTTAAACAGGGTTTACATGACCACAAGCCATGAACCGGTTTGGTTTACGAACGAACCTCTCAGTTCAAGGTCCGGCCACAAACCAGGAACACATACAAACTGCATTTTTCTGGTTCATGCCTATCCCTATACACCACACACACACACCAAAAGTTCAGATCACCTAGACAGAATCTCATCTTGTTTGAACCTGATATTGGATTACTCACAGGACACTATGATTCTACGAGGAGAAATCTGTACCCCATCAGTTTTAGGAGAATATCAGAGGCCAGCCTATTAATTTCCTTTACAAGATCATTTCACAAAAGAGTGGCCAAGTTATGCACTTGGAAGGAGGGCAATCCATGACCACAAGCAAGGAGCCTTCAAGAAATCAGAGATGGGAAGATTTATTTATTTATTGGATTTTTATTCCGCCCTCCACAAAGCAGGCTCAGGGTGGATCACAACAAGCAGAGTCAAAGACTCATTACAATAAAATGATATTATATTAAAATAATTAAAACAGTAAAATTCAGAGGTAGTAGCAAACTACATAAAAAGAAAAAGACTGTTAGGGTCATATAGGTGGAATCAGTGAGTACTTCAATAGACTGGGAACTAGAGCAGGGAAGTCAACTAAGATGGACGCCTGCCACCTCACCCAAATGCCTAGTGGAACAGCTCCATTTTACAGGCCCTGTTGAATGATAAGTGGTACCACAAGGCCCTGATCTCCAGTGGGAGCTGATTCCACCAGGCTGGGGCCAGGGCAGAAAAAGCCCTGGCCCTGGTTGAAGCTAGGTGGACATCCTTTGGGCTGGGGATAAACAGTGTCACGGGCTGGGCTGCCAGTCCAAGGGAGTTCAGACCAGGCCAAGGTCAGGAGCCAAGAAGACAGTGCAAAGTCCAAAAAGCCAAGCTGGGGTCAGGAGCCAGAAACACCGAGCCAAGTCCAAATCACTAACCAGAAACGTAGTCCAAAGCCAAGCCGGGGTCAGGAGCCAGGAACACAGAGCCAAGTCCAAAGCCAGGGGGTCCAAAGGTCTAGGTGCAAGAGCCGAGCCGGAGTGGATGCTAGCAGCATGAAGCTGACTTGTTGCTTCCACAAAGAGTACTGCCCAAGAGTGTGGAGTTAAATGCTGCTACCAATTAGCCGAATTCAAAAAAAAATCCGCAACAAAAATAATGAAGAGCCAATAAAGATAACTTGCAGAAATATTTACTGTAGTAATTTTTGTAGAAAATCTTCTTCTATTATCACTCACATGCTAACAAATACTGCACAATGAACAATTCGTTTCACAATATTTGCTTTATCTGAGCATGTAGCAATCCCAATTCTCACATTGTGAAGACTTTGGGTTCTGTTATTAGAGACTCAACATGGAAAGTTTCCTTCAGGAGTTGATAAGCAGAGATTGATAAGAATTGGGATTGTTACACGCTCTGATAAAGCAAATATTGTGAAACGAATTTTTTATTGTGCAGAATTTGTTAGCGTGTGAGCGATAATAGAAGAAAATTTTCTACAGAAATTACTACAGTAAATATTTTTGCAACTTATCTTTATTGACTCTTCATTATTTTTTGTCATGGATGTTGTTTTTGGAATTCCACTTCCTCCTGTGAGTTCTCATTTTTGGCTGCTACCAATTAGCCAGCTGCACAATTGGCCAGGCTCCTGTTAGAACTCTGTGCTGGCTGAGCATCTCCCTTGTAGCCTGGCCTCTCTTCGCCTGGTTGTTAAGTTTTGCCACAGTCAATCCTTTAAACAAGTCACACGTGGGGGCGAGTCAGGAGGACTTCCTTCTTATCTGGGCTAGGTGTGAAGACTGCTGTTACAGGCACTTGCCAGCTCTCCTCCTCTGCTACTTCAGAGGGACCAGCTTTGGTTTCTGCAAGCTCTGTGAGCTCATCCTCATCCATGCCCATGACAAACAGTAAGTGTTGATCCAGTGAGCACAACGCTCTATGAGGCACATATGTAGAGAGGTGGTCCTTCAGATATGTCAGTCCCAGGCTACGTAAGATATGAAACTTGCCAACCTACAAGTCAGGCCTGGAGTTCCTCTGGAATTCCAACTGATCTCCAGATTAAATTCCTCTGGAAGAAATGGCCACTTTGGAGGATGGACTATGGCATCACATACCAGTTTAACTTCCTCCCCTCACCAAATTCTACCCTTTCCAGGCTCATCCCCAAATCTCTAGGAATTTCCCAACTCAGACTTGGTAACCCTAATCTCCCCCCATTCTCATGCATAATAGCTGTCGAATCAATTTGGCTAGTGGCTCTTTATACCATATGGAATTTACTTCTGCAAGGTGTGGTTAAGTGTGAAAAAGAACTTTCTTCTGCCTGTCCTGAATCAATTTTATTGGGAAATTCCAAGTTTTCCTGCTACTGGGGAGAGAGAGAAAGTGCTCTGCTCTGGACATGCCCCCTTCCATTACGGAGGAATCCTCTAAATAAAAACAAGTGCAAAGAGAAGGGAGATGGCCTCCTGCTTATATGTGTCATTTTTACTCCTGTACCAGAAGCATTTATAGTGCAAGAGTGAACTGTGTCCCCAGTTTTAATATAACACTTTAATATAAAGCCCCCACCTTTTTTGTTATTTTTGCTGCATGCAGCAGATTAACACAGCTACTGTGAAACCTGTATAAGGGTCAAGAAGCGACAATTAGAACAGGATATGGAACAACTGATTGGTTTAGCATAGGAAAAGGAGTAAGACAAGGATGTATATTGTCCCCTTGCTTATTTAATTTATATGCAGAGTACATCATGCGAAATGCTGGCCTGGATGATTCAGAAGCTGGAATTAAGTTTGTGGGGGAAAACATCAACAACCTCAGATATGCAGAAAGTGGCAGAAAGTGAAGAGAACCTCAAGCACCTCTTGCTTTGGGTAAAAGAGGAGAGTGCAAAGGTTGGCTTGAAATTCAACATCAAAAAAACTAAGATCATAGCATCTGGCCCCATCACTCTTTGGCAAATAGGAGAAGTCGTGGAAGCAGTGACAGATCCCAGATCACTGCAGATGGTGATTGCAGCCATGAAATTGAAAGATGCCTGCTCCTTGGGAGGAAAGTGATGGCAAACCATAATAAAAAGTAGAGACATCACCCTGCCAACAAAAGTCCATATAGTCAAAGCAATGGTATTCCCAGTAATACTGTATGGCTGTGAGACTATAAGGAAGGCCGGGTGCTGAAGAATAGATTCTTTTGAATTATGGTGCTGGAGAAGACACTTGAGAGTCCCTTGGACTGCAAGGAGATCAAATCAGTCAATCCTAAAAGAAATCAACCCTAACTGTTCCCTGGAAGGCCAGATAATGAAGCCGAAGTTCAAATAATTTGGCACCAAATGAGAAGGGAGCACTCACTAGAGAAGACCCTGATGCTGGGAAAAACTGAAGGTCAAAGAAGAAGGGGACGGCAAAGGATGAGATGGTTAGACAGTGTTATCGAGGCAATGAACATGAAATTAAGCAAACTCTGATGCACGATGGAAGACAGGAGGGCCTGACGTGATGTGGTCCATGGGGTCACGAAGAGCTGGACTCGACTGTGCGACTGAACAACAACAACAACAACAAAAGATATATAACAGATGTTCCATTATCCTTATTTACCAGGGATAACCCCTATTCTCTGACCCTTTTGTGGTGGAGGGCGGAATCACTGCTCCAATTATTACCTTTGGAGACAGCCTGGTCGCATGCACTTGGAGAACTACTGTTCTTTATGGGTTCACATTCTTCCTCGGGGTCTCTAGCACCTAAATCTCTGATTAGAGGTGGAATGTTTATGGATGCATTCAGTGTCTTAATGCAGATTAACACCAAGGTGCTATGAAATGCAATCTGGCATTTTGATACAT
The DNA here is from genome assembly GCA_029375565.1 of Gekko gecko. Lineage (NCBI taxonomy): Eukaryota > Metazoa > Chordata > Lepidosauria > Squamata > Gekkonidae > Gekko > Gekko gecko. Next base: position 205,246,133 of record JAPDNY010000005.1, on the reverse strand, counting down.
GCAAATGTCAAGATACAGTTTGAATGGTTGGTGATCTATTGTAGAACAAGTTGCCCATATCCTACACTAAGCAAAGTTCGGAGCTTTCATCCAACTTAAGTGTTCTTCTGCTGGAGGAAAAGCCACTTTTAGACGGAACTCCCTTCCACTGGATCCAGACAACCTGGCAATTTCCACCTATGTCCCCTTTCCCACTGAAGACCCCCTTATGTCATTTCTTAGGATTCCCCATCCCCCAGGAAAAGCATTTTGTGGAGATCAGAGGGCTGCAATGGGAAAGGTTGCCAAATTTCATCCTGCCACTGGGAAATTTACATCGGATCTAATCCACATGATTTTTCAGTATACACATAAGGAATAAAAACCTCAGGGCTTTTTTTAAAGCTGTACTATGGTATTATTTTGTCACAGGGTGTGTTCAGACGGATCTTTTGATCTGCCATAGGAACGACTCCCTTGCGGATCAAAAATGCATGACCAGACAGAAACATCTGGGAAAAATTCCGGTCCCGTAGACATCCCGTTCTGCTGCGCCTCCAATCCTGATTTAAAAAGTAGCAGTTTCAATGTAGGGTTTTCGCTTACCCGCGCGACAACTGCAGACTTTCTTCCGTCTGGTCACTCCATTAGCGCGATGCTCCCGTCGGCTCGGTCTGACGTCAGACCGAGCCGACAGGAGCGCGATTTTTTAAAAAATGAAACCCTATGTGCGCTTTAACGAGGAAACGCATTCAGCGATAAGCACTACGAGGAATGTAATATTCATGCTTATTTATTTTAGGGACAAGATGTTACCGCGATGGGAGATGGAGGGGGAAGGACTGTTCTAACTTGCGAAATAGTCCCTCCATTGATCATGATGGCAATGGCAAGGGGAGGACCGGGACTTATTCTTTCCATCCCTGCATGTGCAAAACTTTGCTGAAAACCCTCCGCGATCGCCTCAGTTCTCCAAGGAGGTGCAGCCTTGCCTATGCGAATGTACAAAACTTTTTTTAAAAAATCCTCGGTGGATGCCGTGTAGACAAATCACGGCGGGAACAATGCGCGGTGAGGCTATTTCATGGGGGGGCGTCTGGTCGTGCTAGGCTGGATTAAAAAAATCGGGATAAAATTTTAGGAGGGCTCATGGCGCGATTGACTGGCCGTCTGAACGCAGCCACAGATACTGGTAGCATAGAGTCTTCAGTCGTGTGTAATGGGCAAGGAATCCTTGGGCAGTGTGATTACCAATCTCCAGGTGAGGGCTGGAGATCTCTCAGAACAGAGGTCAGTTCCCCTGAAGAAAAACTGCTTCCTGGAAGGGTAAAGGGCTTATTCTGTTCACTTCTGTCCTCCTTTAGTAAAATGGAAATTTCAGAGTTGAGCCTTCTTAGCACATACTATTTATCTAAACAGTCTATACTGAGGTAGTTCAAACTGCATTGCAAGAAAGCCTTATACACAACCCATATGAGGAATGCAAATCAAGCAACTCAGAAAGGCAGTGTGGTGAAGTGATGAGAGTTTTGGACTAAGGTCAAGGACAGGGGTCCTCAAACTTTTTAAACAGGGGGCCAGTTCACTGTCCCTCAGACCGTTGGAGGGCTGGACTATGGAACAGAGCAGTCCCCAGAGAATCCTGTCACAATCAGTATACAGGCCCAGAGCAAAATTTCATCCCTTTACTCCAGAACAAGTGAAGAAACCATAGCATAGCAATCACTTCCCTGTATTTTTTTTTTTAAATTGCACAGCGCTTTACCACCAAGATCTTTACAAGACAGAAAGGAATGTTTCAAAATAAATATATGCACCGGGCGCCTGTCCAGAGGCGGCAGCAGCAGCAGAGGGCGATGCCGGGAAGCGGGAGGCAGCACGGGGTCCTTCCCTGGAGGCTCCCCCAGGCAACGCACGATCTGCCCCCTCCCCGGCACCTGGTTCCCGCCCCGCGGAATCCCCGCAGAGTCGCCTCCTCCCGAGCCCACCCGAGGTCCGCTCGTGCGTCGGGTGGCACTGCAGGCTTCAACCCCCAGCCCGCTGGCGAAGGGGGGGAGGGGGGCTTTCCGCTGAGCGGGACCGGCCCGGGACCAGACCACGGTGCCCGCCAGGCTTGCTCCGCCGCAGGAAGAAGGTAGCGATCCGGGCCAGGCGGGGGGGCTCCTGGAGATTCGGGGCAGGGCCGTGGCAGCGGCCGCCCCCACCAGGCCCCGCCCTCCGGGTCTTCGCACCCGCCCACCCACCCACAGAAGCAAGAGCCCCACGCGCCCCCCCGAGGGCGTGTCCCCTGCGCACACCCGGCGGGCCATATAAATGTCCTCGGCGGGCCGCATGTGGCCCACAGGCCATAGTTTGAATCCCTGGTCTAGGAGATATAGGTTCAAATCCCTACTCTGCCAGAGAAGCTTGCTACATGTCCTTGGGCCAATCACATACTCTCAATCACGGGATTCTTATTTAAGGTGAAAAGGGAAGATTGCTGTAGGTCACTCCCCCCCATGGGTAAAGGCAATATATAAACAAAGTAAATAAATAAATAAACGTTCCATGCTGAGGCAGTCCAAATTCCATTGCAAGAAAACCTTATACACAACCTCTACAAATTATGCAAAGCAAGGAACCCTGAATATACTTTCTTACATTACATAATTCATTCTGATTTTTTAAAAAATGTTTCTGTGTTGGCTATTCAGGAGATCGGCAAGCAGCCACAGAACACTGAAGTGCCACCTATAATACATATAAATTATGTTAAGGACTCATCCGTGATTAACCAGCACGTGCAAGGGGGGAGTGGGAGAAGAGAAAAAAAAATAGACAGGTATCGTATCAAAGATATTACAAATGAGGGATTGAACATTGGTTAAAATGGCATAACACCTTTACAGAACTCTGCATCAGTTCAGCTTCCTGCCCTTATGCAATGCAGATGGTCCACCCCCAGGCTTTGAAAGGTAGGCTAGAGGAACATGCAGCCTGAATTCCTGAAAGCAGTATTGGTCATAATTCTCTATGGTTGTGTAGCAATAACATTCCAGGCCTTGAAATCTCTACCATTAAAAGCTCTGTTTGCTGCTTCATATATGAAGTTAAGACTTGAAAACCAGTTCCATTTGGGAACAGAAGCACTAATTCCAAGTCTTCCATCTCTGTAGCAGGTGGGGTTTTGTTGGTGATGGCATAGGATTGCCAGCTCTGGGTGTAGAAATACCTGGAGATTTTGGGGGTGGAGCCTGGGGAAGGCAAGATTTGGGGAGGGACTTCAGCAGGGTACAATGCCATAGAATCCATCATCCAAAGCAGCCATTTTCTCCAAGGAAACTGATCTCTGCCGTCTGGAGATCAGTTGTAAAAGCAGGAGATCTTCAGGCTCCACTTGGAGATTATATGCAAAAGTATATAGCACTGTGTATAACAGATGTATGTTTAAGGTAGATCAGCTGCCTGATAGAACTTGAGAGATATGCTATCCTAGATAGGTTATTAAGTTTGCCGCAAGGGTTCTGATGGGACCCTAGAAAATATGCTGCTATCTTAAGAATCTTGTGCTCACAAAGAGAAACTACTGGGGTGTGTGGCTATGCCAGGGTTCATGGCAGTTGTCTGAGTCCGTCGCTCCGCTTCCTTCTCTCCTTTAGAAGCCCTTAATTTACAGTATATCATTGCGATTCACCTATAGGCTATAGGGAAAAATAGCAGACCATCCACTAATCCGAATAAAACAGCTTCCATGTCTCCAGCCAAAGCCATCGGCTTTAGAGAGCTGAAAACAGATCAGAGGCTCTCTCATTCAGGGAAAGGTACGATGGCTGACGAGAACGCACTACCGCAGCTTCTGGAAGCCGCTCTCAATAAATTAGACCTACCAGCCAGACTGGATAAGCTGGAAAATAGGCTGCAAGACCAAATGGCGCAAGTAGTCCAGCCCATAAAGGACCAATTGGCAACAATTCAATCCTCAATACAAAAAACTGTGAAGACTGCAGACTTAGCCCTGAAAATCAGGAACGCTCTGTGGGACCTACATATGAAAGCCCTACATATCTCCAAAGACCAATCTAAGGAGAGGCTCCTCTCTCTGGAAACCCAGGTGAAGGCTTTAAACCTAAAATTTTGTGGGATCCCTGAGGGGATCTCATTTATGGCTACATAGCTGAACTCCCTTCTATTATTAAACACCGATGTCACACCCGTCATTTTAAAAGCCTTTCAAATCGGCCCCCTTAAAAAACTAAGATGTGAGGGATCAAGAGACATCTTGGTACAGTTTACAAACTGGGATGTGAAGAAAAAAATTCAGGACACAGCTAGGCTTAAAGGTCATTTATTGTGTGGGGAAGCACAAGTGCTTGTGTTTCCTGATATACCTCAAGAGGCGCTTCGTATTAGATACGCACTAAAAGGTATCACAGCAAAACTCAGGGAGGCCAATATTAAATACAAATGGCTCCCCAACGGTAGGCTGTTTGTTTAGTTTAACAGCTCAACTTACCTGGCGGGAGATGAAGATCTACTGTACGTTCTATGTATCTCCAATGACTCCGAGTATCGATGCTCTCATAAGAGGAAACTACAATCCCCAGAACCCTCTGGGGCAAACACTAAGCTGTCTGTGCGCAACTCTGAAGACTCAGAAGCTGAAGAGATAGTTGACTAAACTAACTTACGTCTTGAACTATTAACTTATTATTTGTTGCTTTAAAGTTTATTTGTGTGGGATAGCTTTAGGATGGATGGTTCTCAGGGTTAATTTCATTTAGGTAAAGCATTTATTCTAAGGGAGGGGGAGGGGAATGGAATTCTCTTGTCTCTCTTCTGGTTTCTTAGTTGCCTGGAAACCTTCCAGCGGGTTTCACTACTGTAGCGAACAGGGGTGGGCGGTTTTCTTATCCAAGCAACTCTGCTCTTTCTCAATTTTTAGTTATCAGGAGTTGCTTTTTTGACAGAGTTTTTCTCCTTTTTTTAAAACCTGCTCTTTAGTATCCTTTACTAATAAATAAATAAATTGATATTTAATTAATATTTACTAATAAATTAATATTTTACTGCCACTGCTGGTTCCCTCTAAGTTGCTGCTCAACTATTGTTTTAGTTTTAAAACCATTTTCTAACAGTTTCTAACAGGAGGGGAATACAGTCTCTTTAATAACTGGGGACAGGGGAAACATCAATTTTTAATGTTGTAATTAAGTTAACTGCGTTGTCTGATTGTGGTGATTTTTTCCTTGGGTGGGAGGGTGAAGGTTGTTAATCTGCTTCATCAATTTTCAGTGCTGTAATTAATTTTAATAATCAATTGTGCTGCTTGATTGTGGTGATTTCTTCCTTAAAAAGGGGTGGGAGGGGGAGGGTTGTTAAATTGCTTCATTTGTATCAAAATTTATGTGATTGATTTTACAAATAGTACTGAGTAGTGGCTGTATAGTATCTTGCTTGCTGCCCAGCACATAACCAACAAATTGGCAAACTTTAATACCTCTGACTAATTTTAGGTGTTAGTACCTTAGTATTGTTAGTAACTTTTAACTTCTACTGCTTGAAGGTTCTGCTAGTTTTACTCACAGTAAAGGTTGATCAATAGGCCCAAGTGCAGTTGCTGTCAATAAACAGGCCAGTTCCGGGGGCACGTTCTCAAAACAATGGTGATGGATCTGAAAATTAATTTGGTTAATATTAGGGGCATGAATAACCCTATCAAATGAAAGAAGGTTCTACAACATTTAAAGAAAATTCGACCAGGGATTATTTTCTTTCAAGAAACTCATTCTAAGGACGACACTACTGCTGTGTTGAAAATGTCATTATATCCGTTACAATTTCAAGCTAAAGAGAACTCTAAAAGTAGAGGGGTGGCTATACTTATAGCTAAAAATATTAATTTTGTATTGCAAGCCAAAAGTGTAGACCCACAGGGCCGCTTTATTTTCATCAAAGGGCTGCTTGACGGTAAACAATGATGCTGGCTAGTATATATGCTCCAAATCAGAATCAAATCAATTTTCTTGACAACACGTTTGCGACTCTCAAAAAATTCTTATCCAGAGACCTCATTATAGGAGCAGACCTGAATTTTATTGCTAATGGTAAATTAGGTCATGGCATAAGGTCTCTCAAGCGAGCAGACTTAACAAAACTATCTAACAAAACTATCTAAACTATTTAACAAATACCAGCTCTGTGACATCTGGAGAATACTTAACCCAATGACCAGGGATTATACATACTTCACAGCCAGACACGTCTTCATGAGAATCGACTATATACTGACCTCACAAACTCTTCTCTCATGTACACCTTTTGCCAGTATCAACCCACGGTTCTTAACAGACCATGCATGGCTGGAATGCACTGTAAACACGGATTCTAACTCAAAGAAAGATAAATACTAGACGATGGATAGAAACATTTTATTAAAAGAAACAGTAAGAGCTTCGTTAGAGAAAGACATCTGCAATAAAGAAAACTCTTTACCAACGGTCTCCACAACAGTTCTATGGGATTCCATGAAAGTGGTGTTGCGTGGATCCGTAATAGCAATCACAGCTCATCTTCAGAGGAAAAGAGATTGTGTCAGAACAGATATACTTACACAGATTAAGAATTTAGAAGCGGAACACAAAAGAACGGGGGAAGAAGGTGTTTCAAAAGCTGCTGGCGGAACACAAAGCTTTTGAGGCGTTAGATGTGAACCAAATCCAGAAGAATCTGTTTTTCCTTAAACAGAAATTGTGGATTAAATCCTCAAGAAATATTCAGATGTTGAAATGGAGGGTAAATAGCAAAAGACAAGTTTCCTTTATTAGATATCTGAAAAGCTCCGATGGCTCATCACTCTTCTTGTCAAAAAGCATCGCCAGCTCCTTTGCTGAGTTCTATATTAACCTATACTGCTCCAAGAGTCCTAGCGAGGTTGATATCAACTCATTCTGAACTTCCTCCCACTTTTCCCGATGCTTGTCAGAAACACACATGAATCTTATGGAACAACCAATTGCTTTGCAAGAACTTCTTGACACCATTAAATCATCAAAGACAAATAAATCAACTGGCCCAGATGGTATTCCATTGGAATTTTATAAGGCATTTCACCCGTCTCTAGCGGGACACCTTCACACCTGCAACAATGTTTTGGAAACGGGACGAATCCCGACATCATGGACAGACTCCAATATTGTAGTATTACCAAAAGATAATAAAGACCCTACAGATCCCTCCTATCGGCCCATTGTGCTTCTCAACCATGATGCAAAAATATTCACATCCATTTTAGCAACCAGAATTAAATCCCGCCCACCCAGCGGTTCGAAAGCATGCAAGTAGATAAATGGGTACCTGCCTGTAGAGAGGCGGGGGGGCACCCTCCCTTCCGGGGGTGAGTAGCGGCGGCAGTAGCGGCGGCAGACATCGGCGGTGGTGGTAATGGCGGCAGCAACGGCGGGCGAAAGCAGACGGCTGAACCTGGCAGTAGGCGGAGCCGTGGGCGGAGCCGAGACGTGCGGGCAGCGTGATGGCGTGGCACGATGGAGCCAGCTGGACGTGGACCGAGCCAAGGCCGACGCGGGCCTGCGTGTCGGGAAAGAAAGCTGGCCGCGGAAGTCTCCTGGCCCAGAAATAGGAAGATCCTCACTGGGGGCTCGAAGTTCTACGCCTGGAGCCCCGCCGGAAAAAGAGAGAACAGGAAGCCCTGCCCTGCTCAGGGTGCCGGTAGGATGTCCCTCCCCCTGTTGATTGTGGCCCTAGTTAGGGAAGAACCATACTATGTAAACCGCTTTGAGACCCCTCGGGGTCTGAGCGGTAAATAAGCTGAAACTATAAATAATATAAATGAATAATAAATCTTTCATCGCAGGATATATTAAAGAGGACCAGACCGGATTTATCCCTAAAAGGCAACTGGCAGATAATGTGAGAAGAATGCTTAATGTTATTGTCTACAGTCACCAAAAGAAGATTGACTCAATCATCTTAGCCTTGGGTGGTTCCGGCATGGCGCGACGACGGGCGGGCTTCAGCGCGAGCTGAACTGCCTGACTGCGTTCGACTCTTTTTGGGGGCCCCGGGGGCCAGGGGTACCCGACTAGCTGGCTTGGAGGGCAAGCTGGAGCAGGGGGCCTTTTTTGGCCCTTCCCACAGCTGGCAACGTGTGTGGGGGGGTGTCCAGAAACTGCCCCAAAGCAGGAGCGAGCATCGGAGCAGAACATGGCCGCCATGTTCTGCAGAGACGCAGCCACCCGGTTTGTTTTTAACTTTAGATAACAAAACCGAATGGAAAGCAACATGGAGGAATGAAAGTAATTTGGATATGAAAAAGGAAGGAGTTGAAATGTTTGAAAAGAAATACTCCCAAACATCGGCGTCCAAGTAGATGTATTAAAGCGGCTGGGAGGCATATGGGACGGAACTGTAAAATGACACTTTAATGAGAGGAAGAAAGATGAAGAAATGAGGAAGGGGTGAATAGTTTTCTATGTTGTGCTTGGAGTTTGAAAGGACTGAGATGAACGGTAAAGGAAATAAAGAGAAGGAAGTGGGTGAAAACCCAGAAGTTGGGGAGATAGATATGGAACAGTTCATTAGAGCTATAAAGGAGGCGATAAAGAGAGGATGTGATGAAGCGTGTATGGAGATAAAGAGGAAGTATACCGTACAAGTGGATACAGGAGGATCGGAAGAGCAGGGACTAATATCTGTGAGGGAGTTGCGTGAGGAGGATGTGACAGACAATAAAAACGGTGTGGAGGAAGACACTCTGGATGACTGTGTGGAATTAAGAGATCGGGTGAGCGAAATAAATGAATCCAAGAGAAAATTGTCGGGACTTAAAGTGGGACTGGTGAAAGACAATAGACTGTGTTTAAAAGCGGGACGGGAAAAAGACAAAAAGCTTAAAAGAAGGAAGCAGCGAGCATGGAAGTTTAAAATTGGCAATAGATCTTGGGAAATGGAAGAAGGGAAAGATAGAAGAAAGAGGTATGGAGGCCAACGAACGTTCAAGGAATGAAGACATCTGGATATGCTGAAACAGAAAGAGAAAATGTACATGTTTAGGAGGAAATTTAAACGATATGAAAAGGAGGTCATTCTGCTCCTTTTGTTACGGATATAAGTTGGAAAATTGACCTGAAATTAATTGGTTTAGGATGTATCTGTATATGTATTTAAACCTACTTACTTTGAATTATGGTATTTTGATTTGAGGAGGACAATTGGTGGGGATTAGGAGGTGTATTTTAAAAAAAAAAAAGATTAAGGAGGATTGATCAATTGTTTAAACATATGGGACTAAGATGGTTCAAAATTAATAAGTAATATGAGGATGAGGAGAGTATTAGAAATTTATAAGTTAAAATGATTATAAAGGTTGTTAGTGATTTGGTATTAAATGAATTATTCAAAAAAAAGTATTTAAGGCTGTTAGAGATTAAATATATTTTTTTAAAAAAAAGAATGAATTCAGTCATATTTAAAAACAATGAATTGGATAAATTATTGAAGGCTTAATGTAATAGAAAACTTCTGAATAGGTGGGTTAGAGTGGATAAGAGGTAGGGTTAGTAGAAAGATATATTGTTTGATTTATGTATGTATTTATAAGTATATAATGTCTACTGTTATTTTCTTGGGGTTTTTTTCTCTTCCTTCTTTCTATTATTCTTTGTTGATGTGAATAAGAGGAGAATAGGAGGCATAATTTAAGAGTGATTTGGACACGAGTTAGAGGGTGTGGGTGAACCGTAAGTAGGTTTGATGTAATCTGTGGTAATAAGTATGGGGAATATAGGTTTATTTTAGGTTAAATTAAGATGGGTCCAGAGTTGATAATTTATAAATGAAAAATTAAAGGGAAATCTATGTTTAAAAGAGGAAGTAGAGATAAAGGTTTCAAATAAAATATTATTAGAATAATGAAGTTCCAAACGTATCTAAACCCCTGTATCAAATGGACAGAATTGACAAGACATGGGAGAAGAGATAAGAGGAAGAATAGTACATATTGATAGAGATATAGTTATAAGCACTGTTAAATTCAGATTAGATAGTTAATAAATTCCAAAAGCTATAGAAACATTTACTTTTAACCAATACAGATTAGAAATGATAGGATGGATATGTTTCTCTGTGTTGTTTAGAAAAAGTGGGATTTAAAACGTTGATATGTATGTAACTTTGTTAATGATCTTGTACTTGTGTATGATATAGGCTGATAAAACCCAATAAATATAACTTTAAAAAAAAATCATCTTAGCCTTGGAATTTAGCAAAGCATTTGATTCACTCTATGAAAGATGGGTTTTCAGGGCAACTTTTTAAATGCTATGAAGGCACTATATGCGAAGCCTACCTCGCAGGTTAGAGTGAATGGTTGCTCCTCACAGCCATTTTATCCAACAAGAGGCACACGGCAAGGCTGCCCACTTTCCCCCTTGCTCTGTGCGATTACTACAGAACCACAAGCAGATGAATTGAGACAATGTAGGGATTTCACGGGAATGGTTATGGGAGGAAGGGAGCATAAAGTCAGTTTGTACGCGGATGATCTGACTTTGTACATCTCTAACCCTATTCAATCATTATCCTGCATACAAGGTATTCTTTCAGAATATGGAAAGATATTGGGCCTTCAAATTAATCCGTCCAAATCAGAACTCTACCCAATATGGGCACCCCATAGACTACAGGGGCAAATTATGAAGAAATTTCCATTCAAGTGGACCACAGAATCCTGTTGGCACTTGGGAGTGAGATTTCCAAAGGATCTCAAAGACCTTTCACACCATAACTATGATACGCTTTATAATTTGATAAAAACACAATTAAATGATTGGAAGCCCCTTAATTTTTCTTTGCCTGATAGGCCGCATCTAATCAAGAGTTTCATTCTGCCCAAGTTTTTATTTCTTTTTCAAACACTTCCCATAGACATTGCAGATAAGAACCGTAGGCTCTGGCAAAAGACCCTTATTTCTTTTCTGTGGGAGGGGAAGAAATTGCGGATCAACTCAAACATTTTGACTAAACCAGCATCACTTGGGGGTTGGATCTTCCCCAGTTACGCATGTATCATCAAGCAGCTATCCTAACAGCGGCAGTACAAATACAACAAGAACATATTCCTTTATGGGGTCAAATGGAATAAATCTATGTAACGCCATACACACTTCAGGAAGCCTGTTGGATGTTACCTTCACATTGACTGAAAACTTATTGAGAAAATCCCTGTCTAATGGCTATGTTTAAAGTTTGGGACTGCAAAAGACAACAGCTAATCTCAGGTACCTCTCCACTTTCCACCATCGTCAACCAAACATGGTTTCAATCAGCCCAGGGAGCTGGGTCTTATAAAGACTGGAGGCAAGCAGGATTCTCCCGTCCAATTGACTTTGTACATCACAGGAAGATTAGCGATAAGGAATTTTTTGAAGAACAAGCTGGGGTACAATTCTCCAGGCACAGCTACTCACAACTAAATAATCTGATGGAACTTCTGGCCTCACAAGGCACGTTTGACAGCCCCTAATCTGGCCTGGAAAATATCCTATTAACCTATGTAGACTCTCCCAAAGGCCTGATGGCAAATTTGTACAAATTACTTATAGAGGCGGAAGCCAACTCACCTCTGAGGCATCAACTTCAATGGCAGGAGGATTTACAGATGAATATAACAGAACAAGTATGGAATAACATTTGGAACTCACCGACTAATCTTTCAAGAAATTATACAACTCGGTTACAGTTTTTCAAACTGATCATTCGCTGGTATTATACACAAGAAAAACTAGACAAGATAAACCCAACAACTTGTCCTCAATGTTGGAAGAAGTGCGGAGGTAGAGGGTCATATTTCTATTGCTGGTGGGAGTGCCCCATTATATACTCGTTTCAGAAATAGGTCATTGAGAAAATCAATGCGATCACTTCTCTAAACCTGCAGATTTGCCCCAAAATAGCATTTCTTGACTTAATGGACTCAGCCTCTGCTACAAGAGCCCAAAAGGAGCTTATAGTTAAACTATTTGCGGCAGCTAGGTTATCTATTGCTTCTGCTTGAAAGTCTAGTTCCCCTCCCTCGATGCAAATGTGGTATGAAAAAATATGGGATCAATTTATCTTAGGAAAACTTACACAAATCACTCAAAACACTACTGCAGATACTTCTAGAGCACAGGAGAAATTTGTGGCAATTTGGGCAAGGGTTCTTCAATTCATGTCAGAAGAAGACATTTTACTGTCCAAAGCTTATGTCCCCTGGATTCATCTTTAACTACTCATCTTCTCTAGCATATGAAATATCACATGGATAATAGCAGTGCTCCTTTAACCTGTTTTTAGAACCATCACCATTTCTGCAGTTCCTCAGTTATATAGATGTGTTATACAAATCATTTACTAGACAGTTGTTGCATGGTTTAAATGTAAGTATCTCAATGAAGGGCTGTTTATAGTTATGGTCATCCCTTTCTGTTATTAGATTATTTAGTAGGATTGGCATGTACCTAGCATTGTACAGCTGTTCCCTTAATGCGTGTATACTTTTACGTCTTTCAATAAAAACTTAAAATGAAAAAACCCCAAAAAACCCAAAGAGAAGCTATTGTGCCTTATATCCTTTATATATTATCACAGTCCTTGAAAAAGATTGTATTCGAAGCAGGTAAATTACTAGAGTCCCATAGGACTAGTGATTGTGAAACTGACAAGGTGCTGTTTAGATGTTTGAACAAAATGTAAACCTGCACTTTGATGTATTGTTTGGGTGAAACCTATTCTTGATAATATTTGACACCAATATTTATATAACAGTATAGAAATTTTTTTATATATATAACTGCCCCAAAGGGCAGAATTTTATTGAATTTTTTCAAATACAGAACATAACACAAACATGACTAATACTAAACATAAAACACAAATGGGGGTAATACATGCTTTTACATTTCTGCTAAACCATGTTGCACTAAAGCCATAACAATGTTCTCCTCCAATATAAGTTTGTCTCTTGCCCTTTCCTTCTCTCTTGTTGGGTACAGAGTTTCACAAAGTTTCACTTATGCTTAATCCTCCCAATATCAACCTATTCCATATTACTGTACCAGTTATAAAATCGCGCCCAAGTGTTCTAAAAGATGGAGTCAGACAGTCCTTTCATCATCAATGTCAGCTTGTCCATCTCCACTGCATCTAAAGCTTTATGGATGTATTCTTACTTCGAGGGAGTCTGGATAGTCTTCCAATATTTTGCATACACAATTCTAGCCGCAATATACCACTAGATATCAATCATCCCTATTAAAATCTTTTGGCAAAATACTTAATGACATTACCTCAGGTGTAAGAATAGAAGAAGAAGAAGAAGAAGAGAAGAGATTGGATTTATACCCCCGCCCTTCACTGCCCAAAGGCGTCTCAGAGCGGCTTACAAAGTCCTTTTCCTTCCTCTTCCCACGACAGACACCCTGTGAGGTAGGTGGGGCTGAGAGAACTTCTGACAGAAACTGTCCTTGAGAGAACAGCTGTGCCAGAGCTTGTGACTGACCCAAGGTCACATCAGCAGGTGCAAGTGGAGGAGTGGGGAATCAAACCTGGTTCTCCCAGATAAGAGTCTGCACACTTAACCACTACACCAAACTGGCATAAGAGAAGCCAATGTTGAATCAGGCCAATGGCCCATCTAGTCCAATACTCTGTCACACAGTGGCCAAAAATACCAGGTGCCATCAGGAGGTCCAGCAATGGGGCCAGGACACTAGAAGCCCTCCCACTGCTGCCACCCACAGCACCAAGAATAGAATGCATCACCTGCCCCAGACTGAGAGTTCCTATCTATGCCTTGTGGCTAATAGCCACTGATGGACTTCTGCTCCATATGTTTATCTAACTCCCTCTTGAAACTGTCCATGCTTGCAGCTGCCACCACCTCCTGCAGCAGTGAATTCCATGTGTTAATCACTCTTTGGGTGAAGAAGTACTTCCTTTTATCTGTTCTAACCCAACTACTCAGCAATTTCATTGAGTGTCCACAAGTTCTTGTATTCTGAGAAAGGGAGAAAAGTACTTCTTTCTCAACCTGCTCTATCCCATGCATAATCTTATGAACCTCGATCATCTCACCCCTCAGCCGTCATTTCTCCAAGCTAGAAACAAGCCCCAAGCGTTTTAACCTTTCTTCATAGGGAAAGTGTTCCCACCCTTTTATCATTCTAGTTGCCCTTTTCTGCACTTCTTCCAATGAGGTGTGGCGACCAGAACTGTACACAGTATTCTAAATGAGGTCACACCAATGATTTATACAGGGGCATGATGATACTGGCTGACTTGTTTTCAATTCCCTTCCTAATCATCCCCAGCATAGCATTGGCCTTCTTTATTGCAGTTACACACTGTCTAGACATTTTCATTGAGTTATCTACTATGACTCCAAGATCTCTCTCTTGGTCAGTGTCTGCCAGTTCAGACCCCATCAATGTGTATTTATATTTAGGATTTTTGGCCCAATGTGCATCACTTTGCACTTGGCCACATTGAACCCCATTTGCCACGTTGACGCCCACTCGCCCATCCTCAACAGATCCCTTTGGAGTGCCTCACAATCCTCCCTGGTTTTCACCACCCTGAACAACTTCGTGTCATCTGCAAATTTAGCCACTTCACTGCTTACTCCCAATTCCGAATCGTTAATAAACAAGTTAAAAAGCATCAGACCGAGTACTAATCCCTGTGGTACCCCACTGCTTATTACCCTCCATTGAGAAAGTTTCCCATTTATACTCACTCTCTGTTTCCTTTTTATAAGCCAGTTTTTGATCCACAAGAGGACTTGTCCTTTTATCTCGTGACTATTGAGCTTACTTTGGAGCCTTTGATGAGGAACTTTATCAAAAGCTTTCTGGAAGTCAAGGTAAACAACATCTATTGGGTCCCCCTTGTCCACATGTTTGTTCACTCCCTCAAAAACACTAACAGGTTAGTGAGACAAGATCTTCCCTTACAGAAACCATGCTCAGTCTGCCTCAAGAGTTTTTGTTCATCAATGTGCCTACTAATTCTTTCCTTAATAACAGTTTCCACCAACTTAACTGGTATCGATGTCAGACTGACTGGCCTGTAATTTCCCGGATCTCCCCTGGAGCCCTTTTTAAAGATGGGAGTGATATGAGCTACCTTCCAGTCCTCAGGAATGGAGGCAGATTTTAAAGAAAGATTACATATTTGGTAAGGAGATCTACTAGTTCACATTTGAGTTCTTTCAGAACTCTTGGATGAATGCCATCCAGGCCTGGTGATTTATTAAACGATATCGCCATACCTAATACCTTTTGTATCACCCAATGGATCCATACCCAATATTCTTTGCTTATCTCACACCCCCACCACATACGAAAGAATGAACCAACCTTTTTTCACATTTCCAACACTTGTTTGAACATTTGCTATCACATTTCGCCAACCTTTCCAGCGTTACATACCATGTATAAAACATCCCTATACCCCATATTTTGAGCCCACTGAATCATATTTCCTTTAACAACCTCCCCCAACATCATCTCATTGAATAACAACGTGTAAACTCTTTTTATAAACTTCTGCTCTGGAGCGATCATTAGCTTCTCAATCCCCATCAGCTCCTCAAAAAAACCAATTCTCTTATATTTTGTGTACCTAGATTCTATTTGGGCCTTCTGCCACCACGATAAACCTTCCACCAGTTTCAGCTCATTCTTAGAGTCTAAAATGTCCAAATACCTTCTTGGCTTATCTTCCCCATAAACATTAGGTAATGTAAATGCTTCAAAGGGGGAAATCAGCTTTGAATTCCTCGTAAAAAATTGCTTATGTATACTTTCCCAGACTTTTAACAGTGATGCATGCAACTTGTGTGATGAGACTTTGTTGTACCACAAAAAAGCATGCCAGCCCACCATCAAGTCATGGCCTTCTAATTTTAGAGTTCTTTTATTCTCTAACATAATCCATTCCCTAATCCAGGAAAGCACCGCCGCTCTATAATGCCCAATTTGGAAATCCAAAGCCTCCTCTCTCTTTTGCATCCTGTAGAGCCTTCAATCTTATCCTGGGACGTTTTCCTTGCCAAATAAATTTTGAAAGTGCTTGATCTAAATCCTTGAAAATTTTTTGATTTTGCAATACAGGAATTATCTGAAATAAAAATATCCATCTCGGAAGAATATTCATCTTAACGCAATTCGTCCCATGAAAGATATCTGTAAATTTTTCCATCTCTCTAAATCTTGTTTGGTCTCCTTGAGAAGTTCCTTGTAATTGTTTTCTTGAAGTGCACTACATTTATTAATCATCATAATTCCCAAATATTTTATTTTCTCCTATATCTGGAATCCTGATATTCCTTGAAGTCTCGCCTTCTGCTCCGGTCCCATATTCTTAGTTAAAATCTTCGTTTTGCTTATATTCACTCTCAAACCCGCCACCTGACCATATTCATAAAGGACCTTCTTCAGTGTTGGTATTGAGTCCAATGGGTTCTCCAAAATGAATACTAAATCATCCGCAAATGCAAGTAGCTTGTACTCATCTCCGCTCACTCTAAGTCCGACAATCTGCCTTTCACCTCTAATCGTATCATTCAGTATTTCCAAGGCGTATACAAATAACAATCGTGAAAGAGGGCAGCCTTGTCTTGTTCCTTTTTGAATCTCAAACCTCTGTGTCCGATCACCATTAATTGTAGCTGTAGCATGTTGCTTAGTGTAAATGGCTTGAACCATATTTATGAATTCAGCGTTTCCATTATGAAGAGCCAGTTAACATTATCAAAGGCTTCCTCTGCATCCAAGAATACCAATACCACAGACTTTTCCAGGTGCGCTTCATAATATTCCAGAACATCCATAATACATCTCAGATTATTCTTTATTTGTCTCTTAGGGAGAAATCCCGCTTGATCTTTATGAATTATTGTAGATAATATTTTTTTGAGTCGTTCCATTAATATTGAAGCAAAAATCTTGTAATTGGCATTCAACAGTGAAATCGGCCTATAGTTCTTGCTACCCATACACCCCTTCCCCAGGGTGGTGAGGGGTCTTTGAGATGTCAGAAGACCCTTTTACAAACCCAGAAGCGGCAGGCACGCTCAGTGTGACTGTATTAACCCCGCCATCACCTGCTCTCCAGTATAGAATTTTTTTTTAAAAAAATGAAAAATAAGAAGCACAAAATTGATCTACCTTAAACATACATCTATTATACACAGTGCTATATACTTTTGCATATCTTCCTAACATTGTAACCCTCAGTTTTTGTATTTCACACCTGGAGATTGGCAACCCTAGGGTGGTACCTTCTGTGATGCATCCTACTAAGAGAAGTTCTTATGATCAAATTACCAAGTTCATTTAGGATGCTATTTATTTAAAGCATTTATTGACTGCTTCTTCAAGGAAACTAGGGGTTTGATCCTACCAGATATATCTGTATATTTTTTCACCCATGCAATATTTATCAATAGGTAATTTTCTGTCTGGTTCCTTATTTACATTGATTTTTATTATATCTGGAACTACTTTTTAGGTTATGCGCTTAAGTAGATTTTAAAGATCCTCGACACTTCAATCAATTACGTCTACAATATCTACTGAACATGAAGAGACTTTCTGATATAAGTAGGTTTGTTTTCTGTATATTTATTATATTATGAAGAGATTTGCTTTTTATAATGTAATTTTTTCCTTTCCCTATTTTTCATTCATTTTTTCACAGGATATTTGTGGATATGTTTATATACAGGTATTATATGATGTCGTATTCAGCATAGCTTTTAGCTTGATACTACATATTGCTTCACTTGATAAAGGTCAAAATGCATTTAATGTTTTGTTGTTTTATCAGATTCTTTGACCAACTAAATATGTGTTACTTGGTGATGTGGTCAGTATGAATTAGGTTATCTGCCTTATTGGTAAAGGAATTTATGTATATTACAGCAATTTTTATGGTATGTATTGTCTACTGGTCATTATTTTATTGAAATTAATGGATGATTAAAACTCATTATTAGCTTTGTTTTTATAATTTGTATATATTTTGAGGTTTGTTTTAACCCTTTAGGCTATTTGAGCAAGTAAAAATATACCACACCTAGGACAACACCTAGTCTTACAAACAACAGTACAAGAATAGTGAAAATTGTGTCCCAAGCCATTAAGTGTCTGGATGAGTGGAACACTTCTAAGGGACAGCAATATTGACACCACACCAATAAATAAAATAAAGCACATCTCGAGAAGATGACATTCCACGAATGGGGTGCAATAGAAAAGGCCTTGTCCCAAGCTGCCATCCACAACTTCTGAGGGCAGGCAAGTAACTACAGCACAGCCTCCAATGCTGATGATACAGGAGAAGGCAATCTTTCAGGTTATCTGGCCCACTAACCCAAGGTTAGTGAACACCTTGCAGTTCAGAACAGCATTCAACTGACTACCTAACCTTACTGCAGTTAGTGATTACTGCTTGTGTGTGATTTTCAAGTTATATTTGCTTAATTTTGTATTGTAACAGGTAGTTAGCTGCCTTGACTGGGAAGGTTCAACTTTTAAAATGTATAAACAGGAAGAATCATGAACTGCACAAGAGTGCTGCAAAGTGGATATAGATTTAACAAATATTGGAAAAATATGTAATACGGTACAAACCAATGCAAAATGGGAACTACTCAGAAGAAGTTTATAGGATATGCCTGCATAACCACAGTTCAACAAAGAACTCTTGCATCACAACAGTTTCTAGCAATTAATAAATATAGGTACAGGAATGTCCAGAAGAATGCAAAGGCATTATGACAATTTAGGGCTTTGCAGGAATAATAAGGGGCAACTTAAAAAGTTAGGATCAAATCTGAGGGGCCTTGAAGAACAGCTGAAGTATGGAAGACTCTTTTAAAAAGGGAGCAGGATTGTCATGTATTCCATTGTTTTCTACTTCTGTAATTCCATTGTTTGTAATACATATGGCATATTACATTCTATATACATGTATGGTTTCTAAGTTTTGAGATTCTAGTCTCACACTGTTTGTTGGATGTCTCATGTTATTGGACTGCATTCTCTTACACTGTGCAATCCACCTCGAGCCTCAATAATAAAAGTAAAACCAGTATACAAGAATTACTTCCATATCAGGCAATGAGACTGACCAACAAACAAGATCACACTCCTGGATTTTCTTTATATATACTGAGAAACCACTCAGCTCAAACCAGCACTCCTACTGGACATTTTAAAAATTCCCCAATGGTGATTCCCAACACCCACCCATCATACTTGAGCAGGTAATTCCCAGTACTGCTCATTCAACCACTCCTACAGCCAACAGACATCTGCTCCAATATTTAGGGTAAACCTTTTTTACTCCAAAGCTGAAGCCAGCAACCAACCTATAGCAAGGTTGCAAAGATACATCACTACTACTTTATTTTGGCAATCCTCCTTTGTCAATAAGAGAACCAGTACTGAACTGGAAGAATGCATAAAGGTCTGTTCCGAGACCGCTCTGAAGGATTTAAATTTGTTAATAGATTAGTTACACTGTAACAAATTTTCATCTCCTCCTTAACCATCATATTTTACACAAGGCCCAGATTCTTTGCTTCAATGCAAGCATATGAGTAGAATAGTTGTAATAATTTCCAAAATTAAATTTACGATATTCTGCAGCAATTAAAGCAATGCAATTTCATTTCCATATTCTAAGAAATATTCAAAGAACCAGAACATGGCTTGGATCCAAGGGAGGATTCCTGCCTGCAGGAGTACAACTTTCTTGACCTCCCCCCAGTACCAAATGCCCCACACTCCAAATGAGGGGGGGAGACATAAAAAATCATGCTCTGTGGGCAGAAATCCTTTTGTCAGATACACTCAATCATATCCAAGCCCTTGCTTTTGAGGTGCTTCTTGGGATTCAGGAAAAACTGTCACCTTCTGGTCTCTCATTTCAGGAAAGCTACAATATACAGATTTTGAGCTTCTCATCATCCCTGAAACGATTTCCTATAACCTCCTACCCTTTTCCCAGTGTAGAAAAAAAGAACCATAAACATGTATCTTGGCATGTGCAGCAAAGTCTGGATTGGGTAGATCTGATAGGTGGCAGAAGCTACAGGGTACTGGTTAAGTAGACCAGTTTCTAGGACAGATGTTGGAGTAGATCTTTCAAATCTAAACATACTGCTAAAGAACTACACTGAAGTTACAATCATACTCAGGACTAAACACTACAGCTTCTCTCATCCAAATAGAAAATGGGCGGGACGAGAGGGGGTTATGTGGTGGTGATTAAAGTCTACTTCCGGGGAAGACAACCGGCCTAGTATAAATTCTCCAAGGCTTTACCAAGCACTGCCCTAATCGTACTTATACTTAATCAGAGAAAGACCTGCAGGGGATCAACAGGACTTCCAAGTAAACGTGTAGAATTGGGAAGAAGAGACACTTCCTTTTAAAACCAGAACAAAAACAGATTACCTGCAATTCTTCTTTAGGGGGCTCTTGGAAAAGAAATGGCACCACTTCAGCAGCCAAACTCCCCACAGCACAAAGCCAGTTGCTTTTAGCGTCCCACTCCCAAAAACTAAGGTGTGGAAGAGTTCAGGAAAGAACAGTGAAAGAAAGAAGTCATACAAACAATTCAGGCGCAATGGGAAAGCACAAAAAGGGGGGGAGAGTTCACCAAGCTGGGCGGGGCCTAATCCTTTTTAAGGGGAGGCCGAAAAAGTCGAGCACAATGAGGGAACTCCCGGGCTGGTGGCAATAACCTCTTTCACCAGCCCTCACGGGGTCGCTTCGCCCTGGAACGGACTCCCCCTGAACCCCGCCTTGGCATTACCTGCCCAGCCAGGTGAACGGCGTCCGAGGCCCCTCCCTCACCTGAACCCAGGTGAGATCACGTGAACACTACGGGTCGCCTCTCCGGACGCTTGTTCAGAAAAGCGTTTCCTCATCCTCGTGGGTTTAATATGCTTATACGCCACGCCCATTTTTTTCAGGCGTTGGCGCAGCTCCCGGCAGCTTCTCTCGCCCCTTTTGCAGGAGTGAACTTCGGAACAAATGCAGCACAATTAGGATGGTGGATATTATTTTTATTATTGTATTTATGAGTTGCATTATTGTTCAGCCCTTCCACCAAGCAGCCTACATGGGCTTTTAATAAAGTAAGGCTGTTATTATTGTAGTAGCAGTAAATCAGCTTGTGTTTTATACATTACAACATAGCTTTTGACTGTGTGGATCATGAAAAGCTATGATTGGTTTTGGGTGTGCCACAGCATCTGATTGTTTTGATGTGCAATCTGTACTCTGGTCAAGAGGCTACTGTTATGACAGAATATGAAGAAACAAAATGGTTTCCAAGTGGCAAAGGTGTCAGACAAGGACATATTTCCCTATCTGTTCAGTCTATAGGCAGAACATATAATAAGGAAAACTCCCATTAGATTTAGAGGAAGGTGGAGTGAAAATTAGTGGAAGGAAGATTAACAATTTGAGATATTCTGATGACTCCACTTCACTGGCAGAAAATAGTGAAATCTTGAAATGGCATTGGCTACTGATGAAAATTGAAGCAGAAAGTTCCAAAGCCGGATTACAGCTGAATATTAAGAAGACAAAAGCCATAACTACTGGGGAATCACACAACTTTAAGGCTGATGATGAAGAAACTGAAATTGTTCAATATTTTCTATTCCTTGGCTCAATCATCAATGAAAAGGGAGATTGGAGAAATCAGAAGGAGATTGAGACTGGCATGGGCAGCCAGGAAGGACCTAAAAAAAGATCCTTAAATGTAAGGGTATGTTAGTAAAGGTAAAGGTTCCCTTGCTCGAAAGCCAGTCGAATCTGACTCTAGGATTGCGGTGCTCATCTCGTTTCAAAACCAAAGAGCTAGCGCTGTCCGAAGACTTCTGTGGTCATGTGGCCAGCATGACTAAACACCAAGGTGCATGGAACACTGCTGATGTTGCTAGTGACCAATATCAAGATAATACATACTATAGTATTCTACTATAAGTGTAAAACTTAGGCAGAGAAGAAAGCTGCCAGGAAGAAAATTGATTTATTTGAAATCCAGAGTTGGAGGAGAGTTTCATGGACCAACAAAATGTTCTAGATCAGGGGTGTTGAACTCCTTTCTTATGAGGGCTGGATTTGACATAAATTGGACTTTGTCCAGCCAGGCCATGTGTGTCATAAAATGTAATGTCAGGTAGCAGAGATAATAACTTTATACAGGACACATATAGCAGCTATTCCATTGGAGCCCCACACTAGGGGCTAATGTTTCTCTGCAAAACTGAAGTTCCTTAAGTTTGCAGAACTCTATATTTTAACCCTGGCTGGTTCCAAACCCCCCCCCAAATATAAACTACAAATATAAATGGCCTGAACCTAGGACCCAGGGGAAGAACATGAAATAGCTGAGCACTGCAAGCTCCCCCCCCCCCCGCCCACGGTCTACTCAAAGCGGCAGTGGCTCTCCAGGGTCTCAGGGTTTTTTTAACAGGGTGGTTTGAGATAATAATTTTGGGTGTCCTCTTCAGCACTTGTTCTGCTATTATGCCATTGGTGCTCCACATTAGGAAGGTGTGTGTGTGTGTGTCAAAACTAGTATTTCTCTGCAAAACTGGAGTCCCTTGAGTTTAAAAAAACTCTATATTTTAGCCCTAGCTGGTCCCAAACCTTCCCTCACCTTAAAATGTGCCTGCCTAAACTGGAAAGGTGGGGGAATTACGAGATTTTGCAAAGCCAGTTTTAAAATAAAAAAGAAGCACAGGGATCACAGCAGAAGCCCCCCCCACACCTATGATGGTGACTACAGAGGCTTGGAGCAGTGGCTGGGAAGTTTGGCAGCCCTGCCCTCTGCTTGCTGCTCTCAGAGGCAGTCTGCTCTTTATACTCCAACGCCACTCAAGCTGAGAACAGTGACGTTGGGCAGGGGAGGGGAGAGAGAAGAGAGCCCCACTTCCAGTCAGATTAAAGGCCTGGGCAGGCTGGGTGTGGCCCGCAGGCCTCAGGTTTAACACCCCTGTTCTAGATCAAATCAAGCCTGAACTCTCCCTAGAAGCTAAAATGACAAATACTTTGGTCATACTGTGAGAAGACAAGCGTCACTAGCAAAGACAATAATGCTAGGAAAAGTTGAAGGCAGCAAGAAGAGAGGAAGACCCATCATGAGATGAATTGATTCTATAAAGGAAGCTATGCCTCTCAGTTTGCAAGACCTGAGCAAGGCTGTTAATGATAGGACGTTTTGGATTCACAGGATTGCCATAAATCAGAAGCAACTTGATGGTACTTAATACACAGTTGTAGTAATGTCACTATGATAATAGTAACAAATCTAATCCTAAACCTGTTCTTGGAATCAACCCTGCTCTCTGTTTCCAAAATGTAAGGACAGTGTGTTGCAATTATTTAACAATAAGGAAAGGCGCTTTGCAGATGGTCATAAGCACTCTCATATGACGACTTTGGCTACTCTGCACTGGTAACTAATATCACCTGATATTTAACAGACATTAAGCAGTTTGAACCAAGCAGTTTGAAAGCAAGAAATTGCAAGTCGATAAATAGGTACCACTTTGGTGGGAAAGTAGCAGTGTTCCGTGCGCTTCAGCGTCTAGTCATGCCGGCCACATGACCATGGAAAATGTCTTCAGACAGCGCTGGCTCTTTGACTTGGAAATGGAGATGAGCACTGCATCCCTAGAGTTGGATTCAACTGGCTTTCAAGCAAGGGAAACCTTTACCTAAGCCTCTGTTATCTCTAGGGGTGTTGGCAACCTTTTTGTGATGTGCTATTGTGTAAGACTGCTCATAGATCACAGCATCTTTTTTGTTCCTCTGCCTGTCAAATAGGGGTGACCTTGAGCCAGTCACACTCTAATCTACCTGAAAGGGCTCTTGTGAGGATAAAATGAAGGCAAGGAGAATGATGTAAGCCATTTTGGGTCCGCACTGGGGAGAAAGGGGGGGGATAAATGAAAAATAGATAACAAATAAAAGCTTCCAGATCTTGAGCATAGATAAACTACTAAAAACTAAACATCTTTAATTAAGGAAATGATACAAAACTGGAAGAGTGCATCCAGCAGATGGCAGGCTGTACTAATTAATATCTTCCACAATTCCTGGAGAAGTTTAAAAGAACTCTTCCAACCAGTGCACCAAAGGTCTTACATTTAAAAAACATGCATTTACCTTGACATAACTTCCTTTGAAAATATCAACGGAATTTTGCAATAACTCTTCCACCTGGGTTCTCAATGGTATGGGACATTCCCACACCTCATTCATAACAGAATCACTGTTTCCTTTCCTGACAGAAATGACTGTGCCTTGAACAGCTGCTTCAGCCTGGGGATTCTTCCTAAATTTGTAGTTGTATAACTCCTGCAGCAAATTCACTGTAAGCTCTCTGTACAGGAGCTATGCAAATGGTAGTCTCACACAGTTATTAAAATTGTTCAGACTAATGGTTGCAAGTTATTCAGTAGCTATGGGACATTGAACTACAACATTTTCTATATTATAGTACATACTTTGGATGCAGAGGATCCCAGGTTCAACCTCTGGCATTTCCCAGTTGTTTTTTTAAAGGTTCTCTTGACAGGGTTTAGAACAGCCTACGTGAGGTCAGTGTATCTGTACATGTGGACCAAAGAGCCGAATCAGCAGAAGCCAACTTCATATGCCCTGCTGGAGATGTACAGCCACATCTAGTAGTTATTCAGCCATAAACCAATGGTAAAGTGCTAGTGCAAACATTGCTTTATGTGCTAGGTACAACCAATTGTGGATCAGACTTGAAGGGCATTTGGGTTAATT
The DNA here is from genome assembly GCA_029375565.1 of Gekko gecko. Classification (NCBI taxonomy): domain Eukaryota; kingdom Metazoa; phylum Chordata; class Lepidosauria; order Squamata; family Gekkonidae; genus Gekko; species Gekko gecko. The sequence goes on along the minus strand of JAPDNY010000005.1, from coordinate 205,221,294 downwards.
TGTGCTAACATTCTGCTGCAGAATGAGTCACTAACTCTTCTGAATGGTAGTGACTCATCTTCTCAAGTGGGTGGGAACAGTGTGTACAGGGGACTGCTCAATTTTAGAGGGCTTTGTGAATCAAGGGACTCAATAGTGCAAGAAGCCAGGAGAAATCAGCAAGGGGAAAAGGCACCTAACCCCATAGTGGGGAAAATGTGTGCTCAGGTTGCCAACTCTGGCTTCCCATGTTCCTGAAAATTTGGGGACAGAGCCTGGGGAGGGTGAAATTTAGGGAGGGAGTTCAGTGGGGATGCCATGGAGCCACCCTTTGAAGCTGCCATTCTCCTTCAGTGGGGGGAAGTCATCCAGGAACTGGTTAGGTCACGCCTCTGCTTGCTCGATAGGCTATGCAAATTTCTTTTGTTGCATAGCTCCTGTTGGAGTGGCCCTGGCTGACCTCTCCAGTTCCTGCATAGCCCCTGCACTCGGTAGGACACTGGAGCTCCTGCTCCAAGCCTAAAACCAGAGCAAAAGCCTGGGAACAAGGAAAAAACTTTACAAATACCTGAGAAGAAGATTTCAGCGGATCCTGGTTAGTTCCCCTACCTCTGGGACGAGAGAAGGAAGGAGGCTACCGAGAGGATCCAGAAGCCTGAAGACCTTCGGCTATCCAACTCTGGGGACCCCAGAAGGAGACAAGATGGCCGCGTCCATGCCTGAGGAGCAACTGCCTATAACTCCCGAGGCTTCGGGGGTTGGGCAGCAGAACGTTCAGCGGCTGGGAAGCGCGCCGCTGCCAAAACCCGTTGGCTCCTCCTCCGCAGGAACGGCTGATCGCATGGAGCCAGCCGGACCCTGCGGACCCCCCCCGCACGTGGCAGAGGATGGCTCCGCAGCCGCGGCAGCAGCGAGTAGCGGAGGTGGCGATCGCGAGGCGGCACGAGCCCCGGACTCCTGCAAGCCGCCACGGAACAAGAAAAAGAAGAAGGAGGTGAAATCGGCTGGCGGAGTGGCCAGCGGACCCGGGAGGTCGGAGAAACACCACGGGAAAGCCACAGGGCCGGCGAGCCCAGCGGGTGAGCCCATTCCAGGAGGGGGGGCCCCGACGGGAGATGAGTGGGAAGAAATCGTGCCGGCTCCGTCTTCGCCCCGAGCTCTGGCACTGGGACTCTTTCCATTCCCAGGGGTGCCCAGGCCAGTTCCGGGGCCAGCTCTAGGCCAGCCTGGGACCCAGAAGGGCAACATTGCTGAATGGCTCCCACCCCAGCCATCTTGCCCGGGAGAGGGCCCAGCATCTCCGCCCCCACCATTCTACCCGGGGGAGGCCCCAGCACGACCAGGCGGCCTCGGGCACACGCAGGCCCTGCCCTTCACCCAATGGGGGATCCTGGGCCCACCAGCACCGTGGGCGGCAGCGGGGAGCACGCAGCCGCCCCCGTCACATTTTTCCCAGACCCAGCCATTGTTAACGGCCGCTACCATGCCACCACCACCTCAAGGATTTGGAGGGGCGGGCCAGGGCGGCCTCTTCCCCCCAACATTCACGGCAGGACACCCCTGGATCTGGCCACTGGTGGGGGGGCCTTGGCAGACCCCACAATGGGCCCCTGTGGGACCGGAAGGGGGGGGCAACCTGACTACCCAAGTACCAGGGTGCGAGGAAGTCAGGGGCAGAAGTTGTGCCAGAGCCTCAAAGAGGAGACGGAGACACCATTCTTCGTACTCCAAATCATCATCAAGTTCCAGGTCCCCCTCTCCACGGAAGAGGCACAGGGACCTCAGGGCCCCGGCTCACAACGAGGTATCAGAGGCCTCAGAGGCGGAAGGCGAACAACAACAGTCCACTGTGCCCAGGGGACTGGAACGGCCACTAGCTAGTGATACGACAGGAAGACAACGCCTGCACAGCACTAGCTCTGAGCAGGTAGAGACAGCCTCCACCATTACTTCCTCACTTCCCAACGAAAAGGAGGAGGGAGAATGGTCGGGAGACGAGACGGAGGTCAAACCCACCTCGTCCCGCCTATTCCAGATGGAGCATTTCCAGCGTCTTCTGACAAAGGTCATCTCCACGCTTAACTACCAGGTGGAGGTGACAGAGAAACCTAGATCATCTGCATCTGCGAACTTAGACCCTAGAGGTTTCAAGAAACCAGTAAAGGTCCAGACATTCTCCCCATTTCCGGACTACTTTGAGGATGTGATACGGGAAGAATGGGCTAACCCAGGGGGGGAGCCTCTCTCCTATCAATAGCACGGCGTCTCTATATGTTACCCGAGGACACAATGGAAGACCTAAGGGTACCCTTAGTGGACGCCCCGGTGGTGGCCATGCACTCGGGCTGTCCTTTCGAAGGACGGGGAAAACGTCCTGAAGGATGGCATGGACAAGAAGAACGAAGCCGCCCTGAAGAAGGCGCATGAGGCCATCTCACTAGCGATACGATCGGCGGTGTCACTGTCCAACTTCACTAGAGCCACAGCCATTTGGGCCGACAACCTCCTACAAAACCAGGAAGTATCCCCCCTGGAACTACGGAGATCACTCTTAAAAATAAAACGTGCTGCGGAATTTGCAGCGGATGCCTCTCAGGACAACATACAATTCTGCGCCAGAGCACAGGCTGCTAACATTATCATCCAACGGAACATCTGGCTCAAGCACTGGAAAGTAGACACATTATCAAAAAGTAACTTGGCTACAGAGAAGTACTCTGGCCGCCTCCTGTTTGGAGAATCAAATCTGGACAAGGTCCTGGTGGTAACCAGGGAGAAGAAGAAAGCAATGCCTTCATCTGCCCACAGGCGAGAACGGGAATACAAGGGCAGACCTTCCCATTCCTTTCGTGGCCAATTCAACATGGGAAGGGGGCGAGATGGCTGGGACCACAGGCCATTTAAATCATTCAAATATGGCGCAAGATCAAATGCTAGGAACGCTGCGAACTACAGGACTGACAAAACCACCCACCCCAAGAAACAATCAGCATGACTACCGGATTGGGGGCCGGCTCCAGGCGTTTGCGCAGGCCTGGAGCCAGACCACTTCAGACCAGTGGGTGCTGAAGATTGTATCTCAGGGCTACAAAATAGAACTCACTGGCACCCCCCCTAGTTTCAAACCATCACCAGCCCCGAGGAACAAGGAGCGCCTTCGACAGCTACAGGATGCGATACAACACCTCCTGGAGATCGGCGCTGTAGAAAGCGTTCCCACAAACGAGCGCTTCAAAGGGACATATTCTGTGCTATTTGTAGTACTGAAGAAGTCAGGAGACTGGAGGGTGGTCCTAAATCTACGTGGCCTCAACAAATGGGTGGCAAGGAAAAAATTCCGGATGGAATCCCTACGCCACATCCTGCAGGTACTGCAGCAAGGGGACTTCATGACCTCCATGGACCTCAAGGAGGCATACCTACATATTCCAATACACCCCTCTTCCAGACAATTTCTGCGTTTCTGCTTCCGGGATCAGCATTTCCAGTACAAGGCACTTCCATTTGGCCTTTCTTCAGCACCCAGAGTCTTTACCAAGGTCCTGGTGACTCTGGTAGCGGCCTTGCGCATGGAGGGAATACACATCCACCCTTATCTGGACGATGCCCTTCTACGTGCGAGGGACTATCAGACAGCAGACCGCTATACAAAAAGGGTCAAGACCTTCCTGAGAGCGCACAGCTTCATTATCAACGAGGAAAAGAGCCACTTGACTCCTACACAGGACCTCGTGCACTTGGGCATGAGACTGGACACAGAGCAAGCCACAGTATCACTACCAGTAGACAAACAGGTCAAGATTCAGACCTTAGTGGCGAAGATCAGGACCAGGAAACAGGTGGACCTGATGCAGCTGGCAGCGCTGCAGGGACTTATGATCTCCACGATCGACCTGATTCCTTGGGCACGACTTCATGCCAGGCCCTTACACTGGACCTTGCTACCATTTCAACAGGACATTGCCAGGAAGCAACACGTCCCAATAAAAATCTCGGAAGACCTTCGAAGAGACCTGCACTGGTGGACACAACCATCAAACCTGAGCAAGGCCATCTCATTTCTGAGGCCACAACAGCTTGTGATAACCACAGATGTGAGCAAACAGGGCTGGGGAGCACACTGCGGACACCTGATCGCACAAGGCAGATGGACCCTGGCCCAGGAATCACGCAGCATCAACTGGTTGGAGCTACGAGCGGTCTCTCTAGCACTGAGGGCCTTCCACCACCACGCACAAAACCAGCACGTCTTAGTGCGGACCGACAACATGTCCACGAAGGCACACATCAACCGACAGGGCGGCACCAGGTCAAAGTCCCTGTTCAAGGAAGCAAGGTCCCTACTACAATGGGCAGAAAGATACACATCAAGCCTCAGGGCAGATCACCTGCAGGGCCGATCCAACCAGCAGGTGGACTGGCTCAGCAGGGAGGACCTGGACCCGGGCGAATGGGCACTAAACCAGGAGGTATTCACTCAGATAACACTGCAGTTCGGAACGCCCATGATGGACCTCCTCGCGAACTCCCGGAATCACCAAGTCGATCGGTTCCTCTCCCGATACCACGATCCAAAAGCGGAGGGGACAGACGCGCTAGCTCATCCATGGCCCTAAGGCCTCCTATATGCCTTCCCACCTACACCCCTAATAGGGGCAATGCTCAGCAGAATCAGAAGGGAGAGAGCAACAGTGATCTTCGTGGCTCCACACTGGCCAAGAAGACCGTGGTTCTCGGAGCTGGTATAACTATCAACAGAGAAACCGTGGACCCTGCCACAGAGACCGGACCTACTGCAACAAGGGCCCATTCTTCATTCGGACCCGGCATGGTTACAACTGACAGCATGGAAATTGAGCGTACCCGACTAATCAGCATGAGGTTTCCGCAAGAGGTGACTGAAGTCATGCTCCAGGCAAAATGACCCTCCACGCATCGAATATACAGCCATACGTGAAGAACATTCACAAAATGGGCCTTGTCTCAGGGCATCCAACCCAGCTAGGCCACGGATAAAGAGGTCATCAAAGGACTCAATAGTGCAAGAAGCCAGGAGAAATCAGCAAGGGGGAAAGGCACCTAACCCCATAGTGGGGAAAATTTGTGCTCAGGTTGCCAACTCTGGCTTCCCATGTTCCTGAAGATTTGGGGACAGAGCCTGGGGAGGGTGAAGTTTAGGGAGGGAGTTCAGTGGGGATGCCATGGAGCCACCCTTTGAAGCTGCCATTTCCTCTAGGGGAAATATTTCAGTGGTCTGAAGATAATTTGTAATTCCAGGAGAACACCATCCTCCCCTCCACTGGCAAATTTATGTGAGACTAGGAATGTTGTTTGTGAGTATTCAGCTACAGATAGTAATCACAGCAAGCAACTTCTACCCTCCCTAACAGCAGTACTAAAAAACAGGGAGATGTCCATTGGTTGGGAGGGTCCCCCATTTGGTGTCCAGGGGCCATATGCAGAATGTTTTTTGTTATGTCTGGACATGTGCAATCTTCCACGCAGGCTTAACTGCTGCTGGTGCTATTATAAGCCATTATAGGGAGGCAGGTCTAGATTTGTCTGGCAGGCCGCCTAGATGGATAGTGGGGAGGCATGTCTGGGCTTGTCTGGGCAGGCCATCTAGTTGGAGCTTGAAGCCCCAGAACAAAGGCAGGCAGGATCCTGAAACCTGCCTGCGGATTAGTCCCTGAGGGCAGCCAGCCAATCTGGAGCCTGGAGGCCATTTGAACTCACCAATTGCATGGGGGGTGGGAGTGACTTAGGTGTATATAGTTAGGGTAGTTGCCCCATCTAAAGCATTCCTGTTGAGATGCAATAAACTGCTGCTTGTTGAAATCACTCTATCTTCGGCCCAGGACAGACTGGCAATTTGCCCCGGTAGCCAGTCGCGGCAAAAAAACCCCGGAGTAAACGATACCGGGTTTTCCCGCCCACACAGCGGGGGCCTCTGCCAGAAGATACTGGACGGAGGCGCGCGGGAGCGTTCAGACTGCTGCGCCGGAGGTGCGCTATATTCGCTGTTTCCCCATTATTTCGGCTGTGGGCGTATGTGCGCATAAGCGCATTTTGCCGATTTTTTTTTTTTTGCCCTGCAACGCCAGCACCGCATTGGGCAGTGGAGCGGAGCGGAGCCAATCACACCGCTGCTGCCTCATGCCCAATGCGGGTTGTTCCCGGCTTTTCGGCTGCGCGTTCAGACTCCCCGGAAGCGGAGAAACGCGCGACGAACGCAGGCTTTCAAGATTTGCGCCGGCTTTTATCAGGTGTTTTTTTAGTCCGGCAGTGAAGCGCGAGAGCACCGGTAGGCTACGGGTGGGGGACGCCAGGCAGATGTGCCTGTGTGAACATCCCATTTACCCCGATATTGAGTCGTTGTCAGCCCGGGTCCCATCCCGCGGCAAATTGCCAGTCTGTCCTGGGCCTTCACCTCTGCTGTGTTAAACCCACTGTTAAATACTGGGTTCTAGATGCATTCCAATGATCAGCTCTAGTTTATTAAGTGATTTCAGCAAACTACAAGGAAACACTAGCAGGGATTGAGCCCTGCTTATAAAGCATGCACACACCACATCCAACACACACCCACTCCCAGTGATAGGCTATTTACATTACAACACTTATCTACTGGCTAGTTCCACGATCCTGGCGAGCTGTTGTTCTAAAGTGGCAAGCTCAACCCGTTCCTAGAACAGCTTGAGGAATGGTTTACGCTCAGTATATAACACCCACTATTTAATGTTTTTCACCAAAAATGTGGAGAGGTACAGAAGAGGTAAGAAAAGCTGAACTTCCTGAAGTTCCCATTTCTGTACACCAGGGACACAGTTTCTCTTTATACCTAACCGGCTTGCAAAATCCAATGGTAGGGTATTAATCAGGATCTAGGCCTTGCATAATGTCAGCAGGGCAACTATGCCTAAATAATGGCTCCATTCCTTGGTTCAAAGATGTTTCTTCCTTTAAACTCCTCTCTCCTGAAATAGACCACACCCCTTGAACAAAAGCCCCTCCCCTACACTGGAAGCACACTTCCGAAGCTTCCCAGGACATACACCAACCATTTCATATGTACCCTAAATCCCTGAGTTTCTATACCTTTGATAATATTGTTGGGGAGGGGTAATTTCAAGAGATGCTACTTTTCTCACATCAACATTTTTATTTTTCTTATTTCTTTACTTCATTTTTTTGTAGAGACTCAAGGCTGTCCCTACAATGCAAAAAGCAGTACACGACATACAACAGACAATGCAATAAATCTGAATTGCACAAATCAAATAAAATAGAAACAGTATAATACATTGCATAAATTAGAATTCATAATTAGAGAATGATCATGTACATAATACATCCAGGAAACAATACAATACAAAGGGGAGAAGAAAAAAAGCTGTCTAAAATTTCAGAGGTGTTCAAAGTACAACCTTCTTGGCAGTGGAAAGTGCTATCAAGTCACAGCTGACTTATGGTGACCCCACAGGATTTTTAAGGCAAGAGATGTTCAGAGGTGGTTTGTCATTGCCTGCCTCTGTGCAGCAACCCTGGGCTTCATTGGTGGTCTCCCAGACAAATACGAGCCAGGGCTGACCCTGCTTAGCTTCCAAGATCTGGAAAAGTAAATGGACAGAAAGAGCCTGGCATAATTATCTGTTTGATTTTATCCAGTCAGATATAATGGCTACAATAACCCAGGATCTACCATGGGAAGATAGAACATTGAGGATCAAGGAGAAATGGTCTCTTTGTCTGGATTGGATAAAAGGAAAAAAGAAAGAAGACGTTCAGTGGAAGCTACAGGCCCTGTGTTCCTGGCTGGAAGACAAAGACTAGACTGAGGAGGGAGGGAATAGGGAGAAAATATCAAAGCTACATAAAAGGAACAATGGAATGATGAGAATGTACAATTTAAACAACAAATAAAAATAACCTGTTTTTTTTTTAAAAAAGCTTCCAAGATCTGGTAAGACCAGGCTATTTTGGGCTATCCAAGGTCAAGAAAAACTTCATACCTAAATAGAAAGTGCCTTACATCTACCCAGATTCTCCATTCCATGAAGCTCTAGAATGGAAGGAGACCTGTCCTCCTCTATATCCACTCACCCTAGGTGACCTGGCTCAAGTTATGGTTAGAAGACAAATAATGGTACAGCCTTACTGGTGCTATGTGGGTTGGGTTGGGTCTGGTCTGGGTGTGAATTATATCTCCTAGGAACACTCCTAAAGGTTGCCAACCTTCATGTGGTGCCTGGAAATCTCCTGAAATTACAACTGACTTCTAGCCTACAGGGATCAATTCCCTTGGAGAAAATGGCTTATTTGGAGAGTAGATTCTATGGCATTATATCCCACAGAGGTCTTCCCTCTCCAAACCCTGCCCTACCCATTTTCCACACCCAAATCTCCAGGAATTTCCCAAACCAGAGTTGGAAACTCTACTCCTCACCCTCCAATGATACTTGTCTTGGGCTCCAGGAAAGAGAAAAAAGGGTAGGATATAACAATAAAGAAATAACAGGAAGCAAAATAGGTCTACTCAGAAGTATGTCCCATTCAAAGGGACTTATTCTCAGTAAAGTGTGTTTAGGACTGCAACCATCGTATGCATGAATTCTATGCAAATTTTCTTAGAAGAAAGTCCCACTGAGCAGAGTGGGACTTTGAGTAAACAAGTGCCATCAAAATATCTGCTTCTGGCTTCAAAACACCTTTCTTTCAAATCATATTCTCTTTGGCTTTGCCCTTACCTGTCTGTCACCATTCCAAAGGTAACAGAAACACAAAACTTCAACTCCCCTCCCCCACATGAAGATTGTATTCTCTTTCCCTTCCACTGTGTGTCTGTGTGTATTTGTATTCTTTTACAGAGCTGCAACCCTATCTGAATGTCCACCTAGACCTTTTGGCTACATTCTGCAAAGGGAGGACTATAGAGGCATTTGTAACATTGGGCACCCCAGACCAGAATACTGCATTTCAGCAAACAGAACTATGCACTCAGCCAGTGCACTGAAGGTCACAGTTGTTGAAGTTGGGACTGAGCTCCCAGATGGATCCTAGCTCTGGCAAGTGCCTCAAAGCATCCTCAGCAAAAGGTGGGTGGTTGCAATTTCAGCATCATTTCTGCTTGCTGCTGATTGGAGTGGATTATAAATGAAGTAAATAAAAGTCTACTAGACTTCCAGGGACTGAAGCTAGATTCCAAATACAACTATTTGGTGTGCCATCATCAGGGTGCCTAGGATGTAAAAGGCACTTACTGGTGCCTAGGATGTAAAACCATATTGGAACACTCCATCATTCTCACTCACCACTTCTTGCAGGGCAGGGCACAATCCATCTTGCACAAGATGCTTGCTTGTTTCAGTGTCACACTTGTGCAGCAGAGCTTCCTGGTGGACTGTGCCCAGGATGTTTCACAGCTACCTGTCTGCTGCTTTCAAATGGTCATCTGAGTTAACTTCCATGCCTGACCTTACAATACAGCCAGCAGCTTCTGTTTGTGGAGCTAGTCTATCCTTTCAGGACTTTTATCTGGAGTTCCCCCCATACTGAGATTGCTTCCCAATCCCAGGAGGGAATAACAGGCAAGAAAGTTCTAGCATGTAGTATTCAGTATTTCTACAGAACTTCACATGTGCAGTCATTATTCATGAAGAACCATTGGATGGAAGTGTTTTCCTGATGGTTAGTGGAACACATGAAAGAGCCGTCGAAGGCTTTCACGGCTGGAGTTCATTAGTTGCTGTAGATTTTCCGGGTTGTGTGGCTGTGGTCTTGGCACTGTAGGACCTGAGTGTTATGTACTGAATGTGAATCGCTCCTGTCTATTCACATGTTAAGCTTGAGTCTGAATGTGGCTCTTCAGATGTCGCATTGCTATTGGTTGGTTTCTGCGAAACCTGTGTAATTACCCAATCACTGAGTGATATTGTTGCAAATATTGAGGCAGACTCAGCATGGGTTCTGTAAGGGAAGATCTTGTCTCACTAACCTGTTAGTGTTTTTTGAGGGAGTGAACAAACATGTGGACAAGGGGGACCCAATAGATATTATTTACCTTGACTTCCGGAAAGCTTTTGATACAGTTCCTCATCAAAGGCTCCTAAGTAAGCTCAATAATCATGGGATAAAAGGACAAGTCCTCTTGTGGATCAAAAACTGGCTTATAAATAGGAAACAGAGAGTGAGTATAAATGGGAAATTTTCTCAGTGGAGGGTGGTAAGCAGTGGGGTACCACAGGGATCAGTACTCGGTCCAATGCTTTTTAACTTGTTTATTAACGATTTGGAATTGGGAGTAAGCAGTGAAGTGGCTAAATTTGCAGATGACACGAAGTTGTTCAGGGTGGTGAAAACCAGGGAGGATTGTGAGGCACTCCAAAGGGATCTGTTGAGGATGGGTGAGTGGGCGTCAACGTGGCAAATGGGGTTCAATGTGGCCAAGTGCAAAGTGATGCACATTGGAGCCAAAAATCCTAAATATAAATACACGTTGATGGGGTCTGATCTGGCAGAGACTGACCAAGAGAGAGATCTTGGAGTCGTAGTGGATAACTCGCTGAAAATGTCTACACAATGTGTAGCTGCAATAAAGAAGGCCAACGCTATGCTGGGGATTATTAGGAAGGGAATTGATAACAAATCAGCCAGTATCATCATGCCCCTGTATAAATCATTGGTGCGACCTCATTTGGAATACTGTGTACAGTTCTGGTCACCACATCTCAAAAAGGATATTATAGCATTGGGAAAAGTGCAGAGAAGGGCAACTAGAATGATAAAAGGGTTGGAACACCTTCCCTATGAAGAAAGGTTAAAATGCTTGGGGCTCTTAGCTTGGAGAAACGACGGCTGAGGGGTGACATGATCGAGGTTTATAAGATTATGAATGGGATTGAGCAGGTTGAGAAAGAAGTACTTTTCTCCCTTTCTCAGAATACAAGAACTCGTGGGCACTCTATGAAATTGCTGAGCAGTCGGGTTAGAACAGATAAAAGGAAATACTTCTTCACCCAAAGAGTGATTAACATATGGAATTCACTGCCACAGGAGGTGGTGGCAGCTGCAAGCATGGACAGTTTCAAGAGGAAATTAGATAAACATATGGAGCAGAAGTCCACCAGTGGCTATTAGCCACAGGGTATAGAATGAGAACTCTCAGTCTGGGGCAGGTGATGCACTCTATTCTTGGTGCTGGAGGGGGCAGCAGTGGGAGGGCTTCTGGTGCCCTGGCCCCACTGCTGGACCTCCTGATGGCACCTGGTATATTTTGGCCGCTGTGTGACAGAGTGCTGGACTAGATGGGCCATTGGCCTGATTCAACATTGGCTTCTCTTATGTTCTTATGTTCAAAGAGGGAACGGTCCTGATTGGCGGATTTCAAACCTTTTGTTTCCCACCAAAATGAATTATCTGTGACTAAGGGCTGTCTGCTTTGGGGAAGTAGAGTTGTAATTCCCTCTAAGCTAAGGGAAAGAGTCCTGGAGGCCTTGCATGTGGGCCATCCAGGAATGGTTTATATGAAGGCCCTCGCCAGAGGGTACGTGTGGTGGCCAAACATTGATGCGGACATTGAGGTTTGGGTTTGGAACTGCATGTCCTGCCAACAGTCCCAGCCAGAACCACCTCATGCTCCTGTCCAGCCCTGGGAAAAGTCAAGGAGGCCATGGTCCCGCCTCCATATTGATTTTGCGGGCCCGTACCATGGGCAAATGTTTTTCATATGTGTAGACTCTTACTCCAAATGGTTGGAGGTTGTAAATATGAGATCAACGAATTCTGGGGCTGTGATTCATGTCCTGCGCAAGCTGTTTTCCATGCACGGGCTGCCGGACTGTGTCGTCTCCGATAACGGGCCACAGTTCATTTTGGCAGAATATGAGGGGTTCCTGGCTGACAACCTTGTACGCCATGTAACGTCAGCCCCGTTCCATCCGGCCTCTAATGGACAGACCGAACGTATGGTTCGGACGACAAAAGAATCGCTTGGGCGCCTGACGTGCGGGGACTGGAATCCGAAGCTGGCCTCTTTCCTTCTGAGGCAACATATCACCCCGTGTTCGGCAATGGGGCGGAGCCCAGCTGAACTCTTAATGGGCCAGAAGCTATCTACCCTCCTCGACCATTTGCACCCTGACTTGGACCAGTCCAAGCAACGGTCTGAGGAACCAGCACAGGGGAGAGTGTTCCAGTGTGGGGACAAGGTCTTTGCCTGGAACTACGGGGAAGGTCATCGGTGGCTACCGGCCGTAGTCACCAAAGTTGCAGGGTCCAGGCTGTAAGTGGTCCGACTTCCCAGAGGATGGGAGATTTGCCGCCACATAGACCAGCTCAGGGAGCATTGGGCAGACTCCAGCGCCGAATCGGTGCCCGAACCTGAGCTGGTCCCTGACCAGGAGGGGCCTCCCGCTGTGACGCCTCCCGTGCCCCGCGGGTGCCCTGCCGCCAGTGGCCGTCTCCATGGGGTTGATGATCCTTCGATGCAAGTCTTCCGCGGGGGGTTCAGGAGCCCAGGGGGTGCTGGACTGGGTCCTGGAGGTGTTACCTGGGTGTCCTCAGATGGCAGGGATGCAGGGGGTTTCCCTCACCCCCCCCTTTCCTGCCCTGGGTCTGACCTCTGGCTCAGTATTCACCTTGCTCTGGGGCTCTTTCTCTCTCTCACCTTGACAAACCCCAGCCAGCCCAGTTACCATCCTCCTCGGCTCCCAGCCGTCTCCTCCTTTTATTACCCCCGCCATCCCCTGGGCTCCTCCCTGGCTTCAGCTCCGCCTCCATCTAAAAGTGGAGACGCCGGGCCGGCTGCCGTCTCCTCCCCCTGCCTCTCCGAGGCCCTCCCTGTGGGTGTGCACAGCCTCCCTCCTGGGCCCCACCCCTGGACCGAGGACGCCGCAGTGGGCGTCCGTGCGCTGCGCGGGCCGGGCCATGCTCGCCCGGCCCATCTCTGTCTCTCCCCCGGCTCCCCGCCGTCTTCTGCTGCCGTCTTCCGGCCGGCCCGCTCCTCCGCCCCTCTCCCGAGATCCCGGAGAGGGGCATCTGGTATGTTTCCCGGGTTGGGGGTGGTGGTTTGGGCGGCTGCGTCGCCGTGAGGTTCCCCGGCCCGGCCCCAGCCGGGACACACCCCCTCCCTTAGGGGCAGCTTGGGGTCATCTTCGTGAAGCCGGGATAGGTAGTCTGTGATGACATGCCGGCGGCCCTCCTGGTGTCGTACCGTGAACTGGAAGGGAAGGAGAGACATATACCACCTGAGGATGCGAGGGTTATGATCCTTCATCCGCTCCAGCCACAAGAGAGGGGCATGATCTACTATGAGGCAGAATGGGTTGTTCTCTAAGTAAAATTGCAAGGCCCCCACAGCCCACTTGACTGCCAGCGCCTCTCTCTCGACGGTGGAATAGTTGCGCTCAGCCGGCTGTAACTTCCGACTAATGAACAAGATGGGATGTTCTTCGCCAGCGGCCCCCTGAGCGAGCACCGCCCCAAGGCCCGTAGCAGAGGCGTCAGTGTGCACAGTGAAGGGTCGCGTGAAGTCGGGGTTCTGGAGAACTGGGGAGTGGGATAGACTGCCGCGCAGGGCCTCAAAGGCCGCAACACTCTCTGGGGACCACTGAATCTTGTTGGGCTCGGACTTCCGGAGGCGATCCATGAGAGGTCTGGCTTGGGATGCAAAATGGGGAATGAACTTCGCATAGTAGCCCACAACTCCCAGGAAGCGGCGCAACTGTCGTTTGGTTGAGGGGCGCGGGTGTTGTTCTACTGAGAGCACCTTCTCCGGGAGGGGACGGAGCTGTCTGTGCCCCACTAGGAAGCCCAAATATTTCAACTCCTGAAACCCCAGTTTACTCTTTTTCGGGTTAGCATGTAACCCTGCGGCTTTTAGGGCCTGTAGGACCTGCTCCAGGTGTTGTAGGTGGGTGGGCCAATCTGGGCTACAGATCACAATGTCATCGATGTAAGCCCTGGCATACCCTTCACACTGCGCTAACGCTGCATCCACCAGCTGTTGGAACGTGGCTGCGGCCCCTTGCAATCCAAACGGCATGTGTTGGAACTGGAACAGCCCTTGGGGTGTTGCAAAGGCCGTCTTTTCTCGTCAGGCGGATGGACTGGAACCTGCCAGTACCCCTTTGTTAGATCAATCGCTGACAGGTAATGAGCCTGTCCCAACTGATCAATGAGGATGGACGTCCGCTCGTGGCATGGGGTAGGCATCGAACTGTGAGATTCGGTTGACCTCCTGGTAATCCACACAGAAACGTACAGAGCCGTCGGGTTATGGTACTAAGACGATAGGGCTGCGCCATGTGCTCTGCGAGGGTTCTATGACCCCCAGCTGTAGCATGTCTTTTACCTCCCGGTTTATGACCTCCCACCGTTTTTGAGGGACCGGTCGCCACCTGGCCCTGGCCACCTGACCCGACAGCGTGGGAATGTAGTGGGTAGCCACATGGGTGCAGCCCGGGGTGGCCGCAAAGACCCCCGGGACCTTCCTGACAACGCGCTGGAGCTGTGCTTTCTGGGTCGGTGTTAGGTCAGGATCAAAGGACGGGAGTCCGGGGTCGCCCCCTTTTGCGGTCCAGGGCAAGTGGCCTTCCTGCAAGTCCCCCGGGTCGGCCTCTAAGCAGGTTTGGTCCGTTGTGGTGCGTGTCACCCATTCCTTTAGGTAATTCACGTGCAAGTGTTTCCTGTGCCTGGCTAGTGGTCTGCATTGCACTTCGTACAAGAGAGGCCCCAAAACACGGCAGACTGGAAAGGGGCCCTGCCACGGGTCGCCCTGGGGTCGAGCCAAGGCCTGGCACGAGACCAAGACGGAATCTCCTTCTGTAAACGCCCGGGGAACTGCACCTCTATCGTATCGTCGTTTCTGGATCTGCTGGGCCTTCTGTAAGTTACGTCCGGCCTCTGCTCGCACCCATTCCAGCCGCTCCCTCAGCCATGCTACATACTCCCCCACTTCCTCTTCCCCCTCCGGAGCTACTGGCCGGGCCCACTGCTCTTCCACCACCCACAGTATACCCCGTGGGAGCCGTCCATATAGCAATTCAAAGGGGACGTAGCCAGTGGAGGCTTGCGGCATTTCACGTATAGCAAACAAGAGGGGATCCAAGAGGAGGTCCCAAGCTGTTGGTCGATCCCTGGACATCTTCCTCAACATCCCCTTCAGAGTTTGGTTCATCCTCTCCACCAGGCCGTCCGTCTGAGGGTGGTGGACTGAGGTAAACAGCTGCCGAATATGAAGAGTCTCGCAAACTTGCCGCATCAAACGCGCTGTAAACGGGGATCCACGGTCTGTTAGGATCTCCCCGGGGAGACCTACATGAGCGAAGAAGTGCATCAGTGCGCGGGCGACGCCGGTGCTCTTCAGGCTTGGGAGGGGTACCGCCTCTGGATACCGAGTTGCATAGTCCATAAGGACCAGGATGTACCGTGCTCCCCTTGGGGTACGAGGTAACGGGCCCACAAAATCCATCGCTATCCTGTGGAACGGGGCGCCCATCACTGTCTCCAACGGGGCCAAGGGGGCCTTGGGGGCGGCGTGTGCATTTAGACATTGACACACTTCACAAGCTCAACAAAACTCCCTGACATCCCGGGCCACTGTAGGCCAGAAGAAGTGTACCAAGAGCCAGGTCATGGTATTTTTGAAGCCTTGGTGTCCGGCCCAAGGGTGCTCGTGGGCTCGGCCCATAACTGCCTCTCGGAATTCCGCCAGGACAAGCAACTGGTCTAGGGGACCTAGCCGCCCCCGGGCCACCCTGTACCACACCTCCCCCCGTTGCTGTACATGGGGTAGCCGCCCCCCCCTCCGTGGGTCCACCACCTCACCGTCTCTTACCGCCACCTGGGAGTGGAGCTTTGCCAGGCTTTCGTCCCGTGCCTGGGCTTCCAGAAACCGCCGGTCACTGGTCCATCGGGGCCGTGGATCATCCTCGGGATCCGTCTGAGGGGAGGGCCCTTCCCTGGGGTCGTCCTCCTCCTGACCGTCCGGTGGTCCATTTGGTTCCTCCTCGGCGGCGGCAACGACATCCGGACCTGCTCCTCTGGGGCGGGCTGGTGATTGTTGGCCTCCGAGGTATGCCTCTATGGCTTCTTGTATTCCAGGCGCATCTCGGCCCAACAGGAGGCGGTAGGGCAGTTTTTTCATGCGTGCCAGGTGTATCTCTGTCTCTTGTCCCAGATATCGCAGGGGAACGACCACCACTGGGCACCGTTTGGCATGGCCATGAAAACAAACAATGGTGGCCCACCTTTGCACGGGGAGCCCTGGAGGCAGGAGCTGTGTGAGGACCATCGAAATGAAACTACCGCTGTCCAGCAGGGCATCCAGGCGCCTGCCTGCCAATTCGACGGGGACCGTCCAGGCCGGTGGTCGCTCTCGAGCCTCCGCCGCCTGCATGGAATACTCCCCCCCCCAGGTCACACTCCATCATCGGGCAATCACGTTTAAGTTGGCCCCACTGGCCACAGGTGAAGCAAGGGCCCACCCCCACAGCTGCTGTGGGAGCTGGAGGCCGTGCCTTGATGTTGTGTGGTCCTGGTTGTCCTCCGCCAGTACCGGGGCCGGGGCCTCACCCAAGCGGTCCCCGAGCCAGAAGAGGAGGCGGGGGTCCAGCTCGTATCATCCCCGTTCGGGCCCGGCCTCCCCGTGGAGTTGGCTCGCTTCGGTGAAGGCCCGCCGAGGGCCCCAGGCCTCGGCCTCCTGGGGGCCCCGGTCTACTGGGGTGAGCGGCCTCAGTTTTCTGTGGAGCGTCCCGATACTCAGTGGCCTGAAAATTCTCCCAGAGGGCCTGTGCCTCTGACAAGTGCGTGGGCCTCCAGCAGGCCACCCAATGCCTCGTCCTGGGGGGTAGTGCTTGGAGCAACTGCTCGAGGACAATGAGTTCTACATTACGCCATCCGTCGGCGGAAGTGGGGTTCAACCACCTGGTGACTGCCTCGTGTAACGCGGCGATTACGGCTTGCGGACGGCTGGCGGCGGGTACCACGTAGGACCGGAATCGCTGGTGATATGACTCTGGTGTAATCTCATACCGGTCCAATATGGCAGCCTTCAGTTTCGGATAGTCCATCACCTCAGCTTTGGGGAGGGCTTTCATAGCCACCTGGGCCTCTCCCGCCAGATAGGGGCCGATGATACAGGCCCACTGGTCGGCCGGCCAGCGGGCTGCTTCAGCAGCTCTCTCAAAGGCTTCCAGGAATGCTTCGGCATCGTCCTCAGGCCCCATTTTGGTTAGGGGGAGCCACGGCACCTTTGTTGTAGGTTGATCTCCGCCAGCGCCGGCAATGGCCTGCCCCACGGATTGCAGGGCCTGTTGCAAGTCCTGCATCAGGGCCGCCTGGGCCTACTGCTGTTGCTGGGTGATCTCCCGCAGGACCTTGGTTTGGTGTTCCGCCATCCATTGTCCGAATTGGGCTAGATCCATCCCGGTGGTCTCCTTGTCAGGTCGTGTCTTGACCGAATCTTGACTGCTATCGGAGTCAGTCGCTTCTGAGGAGGAGGAGGAGGTATCCACCACTGCCTTGCGGGAGCTGGCGATCCTGGCATCTGGTGGGCGCCACCCTTGGGGGGTGGGCAACTGCGGGAGGATCCGTCTTAACGGGCCGCCAGTGCCCGCATTCTCCACCACGTTGTGACGCCTCCCATGCCCCGCGGGTGCCCCGCCGCCAGTGGCCGTCTCCACGGGGTTGATGTTCCTTCGAGCCCAGGGGGTGCTGGACTGGGTCCTGGAGGTGTTACCTGGGTGTCCTCAGATGGCAGGGATGCAGGGGGTTCCCTCACCCCCCTTTCTTGCCCTGGGTCTGGCCTCTGGCTCAGTATTCACCTTGCTCTGGGGCTCTTTCTCTCTCTCACCTTGACAAACCCCAGCCAGCCCAGTTACCATCCTCCTCGGCTCCCAGCCGTCTCTTCCTTTTATTACCCCCGCCATCCCCTGGGCTCCTCCCTGGCTTCAGCCCCGCCTCCATCTAAAAGTGGAGATGCCGGGCTGGCTGCCGTCTCCTCCCCCTGCCTCTCCGAGGCCCTCCCTGTGGGCATGCACAGCCTCCCTCCTGGGCCCCACCCCTGGACTGAGGACGCCGCACCGGGCATCCGTGCGCTGCACGGGTTGGGCCATGCTCACCCGGCCCATCTCTGTCTCTCCCCCAGCTCCCCGCCGTCTTCTGCCACCGTCTCCCGGCCGGCCCGCTCCTCCGCCCCTCTCCCGAGATCCCGGAGAGGGGCGTCTGGTATGTTTCCCGGGTTGGGGGTGGTGGTTCGGGCGGCCATGTCGCCGCGAGGTTCCCCGGCCCGGCCCCAGCCGGGACACCCGCCGAGGAGGTGAGTGCTGCAGAAGAGGACTCAGAGTCTGGGCAGACCCCAACTCCAGAGCCTGTGATCCCTGTTTGTGTTCCCCCTGTCTCTCCTGCGAGAGAGGTTACCAGGGCTCCAAAAGAGTGTGCCGCTCCAAGTCCAACGGAGCAGAGACCGCTGCGTCGGTCGGACCGAAGCCGAGGTGCCCCCCCACCTGAAAGATTATGTTTGGCGGGGTAATGCTCCATCTTAGGGGGGAGGAATTTGTTATGTACTGAATGTGAATTGCTCCTATCTATTCACATGTTAAGTTTGAGTCTGAATGTGACTCTTCAGATGTCGCATTGCTATTGGTCGGTTTCTACGAAACCTGTGTAATTACCCAATCACTGAGTGATATTGTTGCAAAGAGGGAACGATCCTGATTGGCCTTTATCCCTGTATTCTGATTGGTCTTTAACTTGTAATGGGTGTGGCTTTGACAGCCCGGGAGAGTTTAAAAGAAGGAGCTGTGCTCCCCTTGTTGTTGTGTGTTCCTGACTTACAGTTGCTGTTTAATAAAGCTGAAATCACTTGAAGCTGAATCCTTTGTTGAGTCTCGTACTTAACACTGAGGTTTCGCCAGTTGCTGTGACTGGCATCCTCAGCTACGGGCAAAACCTCAGGTCCTACAATGCCAAGACCACGGCCACACAACCCGGAAAATCTACAGCAACACGAAAGAGCCTTTGCTGAGTACAGACAAGCAAGGATTGCTGAAGGTAGCCTGCACTTTAGGTCACTATGTATATGGGAAATCAGATGTACTTCTTCACTAGCACATTCAGGGCCCAGGAACGTGGCAGCCAGCGTGTTGTAGTGGTTAGAGTGTCAGAGTTGGAGGCCCAGGTTCAAATCCTCTCACTGCATGGGTGACCTTGGGCCAGTCATACACTCTCAGCCTAATCTATCTGACAGGGTTGTTGTGAGGATTAAATGGAGGAAGAGAGAATGTTAGCTACTTTAGGTCCCCATTGAGAATGAAAGTGGAGTATAAATGAAGCAAATACAAAATGAATAAAGATACAGTGTTCCTTGTTTGATCTTCAGTCCTGTCAGATATGTGCTGGGTGTTCCTAGTTGAAACTGAGATTCTCAGGTGCCTGGGGGGTCAATTCAGGTCAGAACTGCAATGCCTGGGGCCAGGGGGCTTAAGTGTTTCCCCATATGCTCTTTTCCCAAGCTGAAATGGCCCTGGTGAGCTGCTATTTGCCCCCTTGGGGAAACCTCCACATATTGTTGGATTACATGTAAGTTTATACTAGATGGAATGGATTTTTGATACTGTATTATTCTATTTTTATGGGAAAAAATTACCTGCTGTTTTTATTGATCCTTTGCTACTGTTTCATGGTTTATTTTACTCATTTTTTAACCATTGGTATCTTGTAATGATAGTTGTTAGCTATAAGCATTTTTTAATAAAAACAGGAGCTGAAGTCTTTTAAATAAAATAAAGGAAAAAGAAATATTGACCTGTATAAATAGTAAATAAATGGCCATTTCATATAATGAAAATATGAATTACTTTGGACTTTTAAGAAGTTTGTTATCAAATATACACAGGAGTGCTACATATTATATTTATTTCCATGAACATTTTTTAAAAAGCAGGTTTTTTTGTTTTCCCAGCGTTTCATTTTAAAAACCACAGTCAATTTTTTTTTAAGTTGGGAGACTGTGCCAAGGATCTGGGTTTGTGAGGCCACCGGCGCTAACTAGTCAATGCTGTCTACATCTTGCTTCTATTGAACACATGGAGTCAGCTTATACCAAGTCAGAGCTTTGGTCTATCAAGGTCACTATTATCTCCTCCAGTTGTCAGTGACTCACCAGGGTCTTTCACATTACCTACTCTCTGATCTATCTACCTACCTACCTACCTACCAACCATGTCCAAAGGAGATACTCGGTTATTGAGCGATAGCCCCATCTGTTCTGTTGAGCTCAATTCTGTAGAGAATATGGTAAGTCTGAACAAAATACAAACTGCATACATTAAAAATATATGCTCCATGAGGTCTTCTTATTTGCTAGAGTGGTAGAGTCCTGTTCACATGTTACAGTGAACTCACATACAGCCTCCACATACATGTATTTACCTGTTTGCAAGAGCCAACACATGTTCACTTTATGAATGAAGCCAGGGGCTGGTACCTGGATAAATGTGGGGTTTAAATCACACATTCAGCTGTACATATGTTGAATGTAACATGAGAATTATTCTACATATGTATAAAGAATAATCAAACACACCATCCAAAGATTGTTCACGCATTCATTGTAATTTGCAAACAGTTTCTATTTCTCTGCATACTGGAATCTTCTCACACACCAGAGTAAATGAACCAAGGACAAGCAGGTTCCACTTTCTGCCCAGTTTAGCTCTACCAGGTCACCTTGCTTGAAAACACATATTCTCTGGGTGACCTGGCTTGCCAGGAGATAGATTTGGTCAGGAACAGTTGCTGCTGACACAGCATGTACTTAGGCCAAGATATAAGTGGCAGAGCAGTTACAATGAGCTCTGACTGTGCAGAGCATCTGTCATTCTATCAGATGATCTGCAAGGCTGAGTCAATGAAGCAGGAATGAGTAATAATGTGAAGGGAGAGAGGAGGTCCTTATATGGACAAGCCAGAGAAAATTATTCAGGGTCAGCCTGGCAAACAGACAGAATCATAACAGACAATGGAAGGCACCCTGTTTTGGCCAGAGCGTACCCCTGCCCTGGACACTGGAGATCTAGCATTTGCTCCGCTGTCTTACCAAATCCACACTGGAGCAGAAATTCCCATGTACATTGCATGCCACTTTCACTTTGATTGAGTGTTGCATTTTATGGCAGTGTCCAGACTGCATGCTGCTTTCACTTCGTTTGATCTCTGGTTTAATGATGGCTGTCTGTATAGATTTATGGCTGTTTTATGGCCATTCAGGGGTGACTCTGCAGTCAGCACAGTGTTGGCCCGGGATAGTTGAATGTGGTTTTGAATTGCATCTTTTTCTGTTCCAGTGTGGGTTTGGTAAAAAAATGCTAAATGCAGATTGGCCCAAAGGCAAGGCCTGCCCAGATTTATATATAGCAATGGCATTGTTCCAAACTTGGGATGGGGGAATGCACTTACATTTTATTTCCATGATTTCAAATGCCAGGCTATTCAATGAAGAAGTGAAACTTCCTCAAACGTTGCACCACATTTTTACAGGCTTTGCTCCAGAAAGCAAAAATGCAGCCCTTTTTGTTTGCAAAAGACCTTCCATTGTTTCTTGTGGCTGGCCTTAGAACATGGCTGAGTCATGATTATGCCCATTTCACAGTAAAGAAACTGAGGCTGAAAGAGACTAAGGCAAGCAAGACCACACAAAGCAAATCTGGGCTTTTCAGCCCCCCCGCCCTTTCATTTTTCAGACTTTGGGATGGCTTTCTATTTGCACCCCCACACACACTGTCAAAACATTCTTCACACACAAACGTCTTCCTTTAGGATTTCTGGGCTTCAGTATAGTTACAGTTACAGGGGCTCGGTACTTGTATATTTTGCTCATCCTGTCACAGCCTTGCTTTATATTTTTTGTTATCCCACCCTCCCTTCAATAAGCTCATGCTGACTGTTTTTTGTTACCTTGATTTATCCACACAACACAGTGAGATAGGTTAGGCTGTGAGACTGTGAGTAGCCCAAGGTCAGATGGGGGATATCGTGGGTGACCTTCAGGCAATTACTCTCTCTTTCAGACTAACACACATCATAAGGTTGTTGGAGGGAAAACTATTCTGAACACCTTGAAAGACGAGTGAGATAAGTACCAAACACATGAAATGAATACTTCTGGTCCTATGAAACTGATTGCTGCTTTTGCTGATTGTTGGTACTTTTTGGAAATCATGTGGATTTCCAGGTCAGTGTCAATCCAGATTTATTTCAGTCAGCTTGTACCTTGGCTTTTAGCAAGAACACATTTAATCTGCTTTTTGTGTCCCATGATTTAGCAACCGCCAAGCTGTGATCTTTTCCTCTGGTGCCGCTGCTTACCTTGATGTGTCTTGAATACCTGGGATAAGTCAAGTCAAGTCAGCCTTTATTGGCATATATCAGTAGAACAAAGTCATTATAAAAGTATATAAGTAGGACACTGTATTACAAATACATTAGATAAAATAATAGGTTACAACTGTACTTTTTCTTGGCGTAGCAGCATGCTGGATTGAAGGAATTTAGCCACTTTCTCAGTTACTTCAACAGAGGAATCATTCAAAAGTTCGTAAACTTTATGGGATTCTGAAAAACCCATCATGTTGGCCAATATAGAGTTTAGATATTTAGAGCATATATTTACATAAAAGTGACATCGCAACAAAACATGTAAGACCGTCTCAACACATCCAGATTCACAAGGACAATGTCTAGCTGCATATGTCGTCTTATTGAATCTGCCATATAGAATGGCAGATGCCATGGCATTGCATCTGGTTAAAGAGAAAGCTCTGCGTAGCTGTGGCACTTGTAGGGAGGATAAATATGAAGGGTTTCTCAAAGCTCAGAGGAGAGCAGGTTTTGTTGGTGAGGAGAGCAGGTTATGTAATTCCTGACACCCAATATCCAACATCCTCTGTTTGAGCAACTCGAATGCACTCACTAATAGTCAGTGAATCCAAAAATATACCCATGGCCTTAATTTTCCCCTCAATATATATTAGCCAGTTTGACATGTTAGACTCTGAGAGCATTTGGTATATGAGGCTCCCTGGGTCAGAATTATAATGTAGACATAGCCAATATTTAAACGTCAGAAGCCATGCTCTGGTTTCGACTAGATTCAGACCTGTTTCTAAGCAAAGAACTGCATATGGGACATACTTTGGCAAGCCCAAAACTTTACGTAGGAATTTGGACTGGACACAATCGGTGGCACTGTCAAGAGCTCTGATCCATATTGGGATGCCATACAATAGTTGTGAGATCACTTTGGCATTAAAGATTTTTAAAGCGGCTGGTACAAATTGGTTACCTCTACTGATATTAGCAGTATTTATTGCATGTTTGCATTGGATAAACTAAGACACATTGTATTGAAAGTAGAGGCCAAGGTGTCTGAAATGCTAAACTTGTTCTATTTCTTTCCTGCCAATTATCCATTTAAATGGCTTCCAAGTTTTAGAGAAGACTAGAATTTTTTTATTTCCCATGATTCAGCTGTAACTTGTTAGTTGTAAAGAACTCAAGGCAACGGGTCAGTAAGCGTTTTAAGTCAACTCTGGAATGGGACAATAATACTGTATCATCAACATACAGAAGTAGGGGTACGTGTAAAGAGCCAAGTTTGGGGCTATGATAATCAACTCCTGACAAGTGAGGGGCAAGGTCAATGAGAAAACCTGGGATAAAGTAATGGCAGAATCTTTCTTGCCCCAAATCCCAAACTTGTGTGGAATCACAGAACGTGACACAACCCCTAGAATAAGATTAGAATTTCAACAATCCATAGACAAAAGAATCTCCTCAAGAAAGCTCCTCCATTAGCATGTTCACAGCCTGGGGAACTCCTACAAGATAATGACTCAGCCCTACCCCAACCTTCCTGAGTAGATATAAATTACCTGCCTACCATTTTTCTTCTCACCTTGACAGAGAGTACTCCATCTTTCTGTGTTATACCTCTGAGGATGCCAGTCACAGCTACTGGCGAAATGTCAGGTCCTATAATGCCAAGACCATGGCCAGAGAACCCAGAAAATCTACAACAGCTAATGTTCTAACATTATTTCTGAGTTGTCTTTTTAGTGAAAATCCTGCTTGGTCTTGATGAATTATCTGTATTAATTTTTTTCTACCTTGTAGCTAAGATAGAAGCATAGGCCTTATAGTCCACATTTAACAGTGAAATTGGCCTAGAGTTTTTAATTTCTTTCTCATCCGAGTTTTGCTTATGTATCAGTGTTATTATGGCTTCATTCCAAGTTTCTGGTATTCTGCCTTCCGCTGTTATGCTCTGTATTACATGCTTTAAAGTTAATATCACTTGATCTTCAAATACGTGGCAGAATTCTGCTGGTAATCCATCCAGACCTGGTGTTTTCCCCCTTTTTTGTTTTTTTTAATGTTGTTATTTGATCATTTAAAATTTCCCTTTGTTCTTCAGTAAGTTTTTTTGAGTTATATTTCTTCAAAAAATCTTTTATCTCCTCTGTTGTCTATAAAATGTCTCAATTTTTTTAGATCCTTGGTTATATTTTTTTCTTCTCCTTCACTGTACTTTAAAATGTTTATACTTCTCTTTTCTTTCCTTTTCATAGTTTATATGCTAACCATCTGGTTGGTTTATTAGCATTTTCAAAGTAGTTTGTTTTGCATAAGTAATCTTTTTAGCTATTTTCTCTGTCAACAGAAGAGCTTTAATTTCACTCTTAGATGTTCAGCTGAAGGATCATGTTTCAAATTTTCTTCCTGCTTCTTAATTTGTTCCTTAATTTTCACCACTACAAGCCTTTATAAACCCCAACTTATTTTCTAAAGATCAATTGTGGAGATATAAAGATCTTCTAGACAAGAAAAATAATTTTAAATCACAAGATATTCTCCAAAGAAAAGGCATCTATGAGTTGGTGGGAAAGAGCGCAACTTGATTCTAGATATGCTAAGGACAAACAAACTGGTTTTTATGAAAAGCCTACAGACTTAGATAAAACTTTATTGCATATAGATGAAAAATTTATAAAGTTATTTTATACACTGCTAATAGATATGAAAATGCAAGATGAAGTAGTGAAATCTTCAGTGATTAGGTGGGCACAAAATATAGGCCATAACATAGCACTAGATCAATGGACTAAGGTATGGAAAACTAATACAAAATATACCAAAGCTATACCATATAAAGAAAATATATATAAAATGTTTTATAGATGGCATATATAACACCAGAGAATTTAGCAAAATTTTATCCAAATATGTCAAATGTATGCTGGAAATGTAAGCAAAACACTGGTTCCTTTTTTCATATGTGGTGGTCTTGTAATATAGCTTAAAAATATTGGATTTAGATACATGAGATATTGCAAAAAATGTTAGAAACAACCATACCATTTTTACCAGAATTGTTTTTATTAAATATTGTACTAGAGATATTTTTAAAAAACAGATGCTTGTATGACTATACATGTTATAACTATTGCTAGGAATCTGTATGCAAAATTTTGGAGGAAATAAGAAGTTCCATCAAAAGAAGAAATAATTTATAAATTACTAGAAATGGCGGAAATTGACAAATTAACTTTGCAATTACAAGAGAAAAAAGAAGAACCTTTGAGAATACTTGAGGAGTATCTTCAAAGATGTACACTATAACTATTAAAATACAGCTTTTCTATATTTCAATATGTTAAATTGGTCTAGGTGCATAAAAGAATGATTCTATATATATAAAATTTAAGTCGATACAATGAGTACATGCTTCTTGCTCATTTTCTGTCAGCTTGTCTGTATTTGTAGTGTCTGTTTTTTCTTTTTCTTTGTAGAAAATCAATGAAAATCTATTATAAAAAATAGAGAGTCCATCTATTTTTCTTTGGCGTATCTTGCAATGTAATCATAAGAGGACTGTGGTCTGCAAAAGTTGGTGGTAATATTTCTACTTCTACTAGGTCATTTATGATTGTTGCTGAGATTCAACACATATCTATTCTTGACCATGACATGTCTTGCTGAATAAAAGGTGTAATCTTTCTTTTTTGGTTTTCCAAGAGTCAATCAGGTTATGTTCTTCTGTCAGTTGTAGAAATGTGTTTGGAAGTTCACTACCTTGTTTCTATTTTCCAGTTATTGTTTTTCTGTTTAAGAGTTTGTAAAAAACAGCGTTATAATCTCCAATCAGGCAAATTTCATCATAATTTTGTTTTAGAATGGGTTCTTATAACAATTTATAAAAATTTTCTTGATGTTGATTGGGAGCATATATATTTATAATCAGGGGTCTTTTTTGGGGGGATACTGAAAAATTAAACAAAATTTATGAATATTATATACAGTATATAACAGAAATACAAAGTGTGAAGTCTGTGAAGTCTGACAGCAGTCTCCGGAATGTGGAGCCATTTCAATGAAGGTCTTCTTCTGAGTAGAGTGAAACCTTATAAATAATTCATAATGTGAATAATACTATTATTATTTGGCAATGTACAAAAACATATCAAAAATATTTCAAAAATATTTTTACAATAAAACTCATTCTTACAATTCAATGTCTAATAACTCTTCTTAATGGGACAGAGTCTCATATACAAAATTCCATTGTAGTATACACATAACACACATAACTATTGAACAATTAAACATAACTTCAACTTCAACTGGCTTTCAAGCAAGGGAAACCTTTACCTTACCTTTAACATGGCTAGATCCACAAGGGCCATGTTCATAAAACACGAAGTAAAATAAGCTTAGCAATTTTTCCTTAAATTAGATAAATCCATTAGGAAACTCACGAAAAGAGTTTAGAAATCTTACTCAATGGTATTAATTTTAAGTGATTAAAGAACTGTCTAAATCTCCATGTTGGCATATTAACTGAATGTGCCTTTGCGACTGGAACACAGATATTGTGGATTTACAAATTTAATTGAGGGATTCTGCATTTTTGTTGTGGTTCTTGAATAGATGGCTTGTGTCATTCTGAAGCATACAGCACATAAGACCTGTAACCTAAAATGAGGGGGCTAAACAGCACACTGTTTCCCAGAAACAATGCCTACACCCCTTCAATAATTATTCTTAAAACAGCCAGCCTGAGAAAGAGTGGTGTATTATTCTAAAGCTCATACATTTCTGTGCTAATCTTAGTTGGTCTTAGTAAACACATTGTTTCTGTTTTCATCTCATTCCATCAATTATAACCTTTTGAGTGATTGAAAAGACATCCCTCCCATTGAGATAGAGAATCGGATTTTTAAAATGGCATTTTTAACATGTTGGTTCCAGGTTTCTAGGACATGTAAAGTGCTCTCATGGGCCAAATAAGAACATAAGAAAAGCCAATGTTGAATCAGGCCAATGGCCCATCTAGTCCAACACTCTGTCACACAGTGGCCAAAAATACCAGGTGCCATCGGGAGGTCCAGCAGTGGGGTCAGGACGCTAGAAGCCCTCCCACTGCTGCCCCCCACAGCACCAAGAATAGAGTGCATCACCTGCCCCAGACTGAGAGTTCCTATCTATACCTTATGGCTAATAGCCACTGATAGACTTCTGCTCCATAAGTTTATCTAATTCCCTCTTGAAACTGTCCACGCTTGTAGCTGCCACCACCTCCTGTGGCAGTGAATTCCATGTGTTAATCACTCTTTGGGTGAAGAAGTACTTCCTTTCTGTTCTAATACTACCCCACTGGGGGCCTGTCAGCTCAGGAAAACAGTGTAGGGGAAAACAGGAGCCCTTCCTGCTCCCTATTAGGCCCCTGAAGTCCAAAAGCAGTTTCTTGCAGTTGCTGCATGGCTACAGGGAAAGTAAACAAAGTCCAGTGAACAGACCCACTAAACACATAACATGCAGTATGGAAATATTTTAAAAAAGTGTAGATGGCAGGAACCATCTAAGAAGAGGCATTCTCTCTTGTCTTGCACTCCAAGAGAATGCCTTTTCTAAGACAGGGTTTTCATGAAATGTGATTCATCTTAGAAGAGGCATTCTCCCATTTCTCAAAGGAGGGAATGCCTCTTCTAAGATGGGCCCTGCTATGATGCATATGGATATTATTTAAAAACAAATAAGAGTGTTTTCTTTTTGCCAGAGTATTTTTTAAAAATATATCTGCAGCTTGGGGTGTGTGCGTGCCAAAGCTACTTCCCATTCAGCTAGATAGAGTCTGCAGCTACTGGTAACATTTCCCTGCCATGCAAACCTCTCTCTCTTGTTCTGAGTGGGCCTCTAATCTCCTGCCAAACCATCCCACTTTCAGTCCTATTAATAAAGCCTTATATAACCAAACTATTGGCAATAGGATCAGGTGGAGCATCTAGTGGAAGGATGCTGTATTTCACAGCTTGTACTGGCATTTCAACAGATGGGCTGTTTTGTAGGAGAGCAATATAACCTGATCAACTTGGAGCATCTAGAGTAATATTGGCTGATTTTCTCAAGGTGTGGGGGGTGGGATGAAAATCTGAACAGTTTGAGCATGCAATTATTGCTCTGGATTTAAACAGCAAAAACCTGAGGCAGGGCTGAGCCAGCTTTCTTGTTACAAGAAGGGATCTGTGTACCTCTGTAACCCACCTCTCTCCATACCCTCACAATACTGTCCCAGATGTTTATTTATTAATTAAAGTATTTGTACCTTGCCATTCCTCTTGGCTGAAGGTAGCTAAATGAGGAAACTCCCCCATAACCCCATCCCATTCTGAAACTTGTAAAAAAAATTGCTTAGAAGCAGATATTTTTTAAAAAATCATTAGGCATTGTCTGGCATTCCTTTTAACCTGAAGCTGCTTGCTCCAGTGTCAATGTGCCAAGGATTGCAGCATTAATCTAATCCTAGAACAGGATCCTAGGGCTTCTAAAATCGTACAAAGATACACACTGGGTTTGGGCAATTGCCAATATCTCCTTTCTAAACAGCTCCCTCAGGAGGCTGGTATTTTTTCCTCTGACCCTGTGTGGATCTCTATAGAAACCTCCTCCTGAGAAAGTTGCCAAGGTTTCATCCTCCCTTTCACTGCCTTTTCAGAACTCAGTGACAGCAGAGATGGGCTGAAACAGCAGCTTGGTGATGAAATTCCCTGAATCTCATTGCAACATTTTTTTTCTCCAAGGGAACACCTGGATTTTGCAAGAAGCAGAGAAAGAGCTGGCCAGCCATCAAAAATTACCTTGAACTACCTGACAGTTAACAGCAGAAACAAGTCTTTAGTTGAACCCCTTTAAGGGAAGAGGCCATAGCTCCATGGCAAAGTATCTGCTTTGCAAGCAGAAGGCTCCAGGTTCAATCCCTGGCACCTCCAGTTAAAAGGATCAGGTAGGAGGTGATGCAAAATACCTTTCCCTGAAATCCTGGAGATCCTGAAATCCAGACCCTGACAGAACAAAGGGTCTTACTCAGTCAAATGCCGCTTCATGTCAGCCAATAATGCAGAGACAGCAGTGTGCAGGATGGCACTCTGCTCTCTTTGTACAACTTGCACATCACCTGACATATTCAGAACTTAAAAACTGTTAAGTGCTTAACAAAGATTAAAAAACAAAAAGGAAAAAAGAACAGCACCACAAATGCTTCAAGAAACATGCCCAAGTAAGTGTCAAAGGAAACTCTGATACAGTCAAGTTGTCCAAAGTTTTTCAACAAATGGCCTTAAGAGACATGGAATAAAATCAATGTACTTATAACTCCACTTCAGACTGTTATCCAGATGATGAGGTCAGTAAAAGAACCAACTCATCATGATAAACTCCCTCATGGATCACTGCCTTGTTGTGGCGAGGGGGCTTGCGTGGTTCGATGAGGCTGTGGGCTATGCCGTGGAGGGCCACCCAGGACGGACAGGCCACAGCAGAGAACTCAGACCAAGCGTGATCCCCTGGAGAAGGAAATGGCAACCCACTCCAGTATCTTTGCCAAGAAAACCCCATGGACAGTAACAAAAGGCTAAAAGATATGACGCCGGAAGATGAGCCCCTCAGGTCGGAAGGTGTCCAATATGCTACTGGGGAAGAGCAGAGGGCAAGTACGAGTAACCCCAGAAAGAGTGAAGCGGCTGGGCCAAAGCCGAAAGGACGCTCAGTTGTGGATGTGTCTGACGGTGAAAGGAAAGTCCGATGCTGCAAAGAACAATACTGCATAGGAACCTGGAATGTAAGATCTATGAATCAAGGTAAGCTGGACGTGGTCAAAAATGAGATGGCAAGAATGAATATCGACATCTTGGGAATCAGTGAACTAAAGTGGACAGGAATGGGCGAATTTAACTCAGAAGACCATTATATCTACTACTGTGGCCAGGAATCCCGTAGAAAAAATGGTGTGGCCTTTATAGTCAATAAGAGAGTGAGAAAGGCAGTATTGGGATACAATCTCAAAAATGACAGAATGATCTCGGTCCGAATCCAAGGCAAACCATTCAATATCACAGTAATCCAAGTCTATGCCCCAACCACTGCTGCAGAAGAGGCTGAAGTGGACCAGTTCTATGAAGACCTACAACAGCTCATAGAACTAACACCAAAAAATGATGTTCTCATCATCATAGGGGACTGGAATGCTAAAGTAGGAAATCAAAAGGTAACCGGAATAACAGACAAGTTTGGCCTTGGAGAACAAAATGAAGCAGGGCAAAGGCTAACAGAGTTTTGTCAAGAGAACACGCTGGTCATAGCAAACACCCTTTTCCAACAACCTAAGAGGCGTCTCTACACATGGACATCACCAGATGGGCAACACCGAAATCAGATTGATTATATAATTTGCAGTCAAAGATGGAGAAGCTCTATCCAGTCAGTAAAAACAAGACCTGGAGCTGACTGTGGCTCAGATCTTGAGCTACTCATTGCAAAATTCAGACTTAAATTGAAGAAAGTTGGGAAAAACACAAGGCCATTCAGATTTGACCTAGATCGCATCCCCGATGAATATACAGTAGAGATGAAGAATAGGTTTAAGGGACTAGATTTGATAGACAGAGTGCCTGAAGAACTATGGACAGAGGTCCGTGACATTGTAAAGGAGGCAGCAATCACCGCCATCCCAAAGAAAAAGAAATGCAAAAAAGCCAAGTGGCTGTCTGATGAGGCTTTACACATAGCAGAGGAAAGAAGGAAAGCTAAAGGCAACGGTGAAAAGGAAAGATTTGCCCAACTGAATGCAGATTTCCAGAGAACAGCAAGGAGAGATAAGGAGGCTTTCCTGAATGAACAATGCAAAGTAATAGAGGAAAACAATAGATTGGGAAGGACTAGAGATCTCTTCAAGAAAATTGGAGAAATCAAGGGAACGTTCCATGCAAAGCTGGCCATGATAAAGGACAAAAGCGGTAGGGACCTAACAGAAGCAGAAGAGATTAGGAAAAGATGGCAAGAATACACAGAAGAACTATACAAGAAGGGCCTCAATGTCCTTGACAACCACGATGGTATAATCACTGACCTCGAGCCAGACATCCTGGAAAGCGAAGTTAAATGGGCCTTAGAAAGCATTACTAACAACAAAGCTAGTGGAGGTGATGGTATCCCAGCTGAGTTATTCAAAGTCTTAAAAGAAGATGCTGTTAAAGTGCTGCACTCAATTTGCCAACAAATTTGGAAAACACAACAGTGGCCACAGGATTGGAAAAGGTCAGTGTACATTCCAATCCCAAAGAAGGGCAATGTCAAGGAGTGTTCAAACTATCGCACAATTGCACTCATTTCACACGCTAGCAAGGTCATTCCCAAAATCCTACAAGCTAGGCTCCAACAGTACGTGGATCGAGAACTGCCAGAAGTACAAGCTGGGTTTCGAAGAGGTAGAGGAACTAGAGATCAAATTGCCAACATTCGCTGGATTATGGAGAAAGCAAGAGAGTACCAGAAAAACATCTACTTCTGCTTCATTGACTATGCTAAAGCCTTTGATTGTGTGGATCACAATAAATTATGGCAGGTTCTTAAAGAGATGGGAGTACCGGACCACCTCACATGTCTCTTGAGAAACCTGTAGAAGGGTCAAGAAGCAACAGTTAGAACCGGTTATGGAACAACTGATTGGTTTAGCATAGGAAAAGGAGTACGACAAGGATGTATATTGTCACCTTGCTTATTTTATATGCAGAGTACATCAAGCGAAATGCTGGCCTGGATGAATCACAAGCCGGAGTTAAGATTGCTGGGGAAAAGATCAATAACCTCAGATATGCAGACGATACCACTCTGATGGCAGAAAGTGAAGAGGACCTAAAGAGCCTCTTGCTCAGGGTGAAAGAGGAGAGCGCAAAAGTGGGCTTGAAGCCCAACATCAAAAAAACTAAGATCATGGCATCCGGCCCCATCACTCCTTGGCAAATAGAAGGGGAAGTCGTAGAAGTAGTGACAGACTTCACGTTCCTAGGATCCCAGATCACTGCAGATGGTGACTGCAGCCATGAAATTAAAAGACGCCTGCTCCTTGGGAGGAAAGCGATGGCAAACCTAAACAGCATGTTAAAAAGCAGAGACATCACCTTGCCAACAAAAGTCCGCATGGTCAAAGCAATGGTATTCCCCGTAGTAATGTATGGCTGCGAGAGTTGGACTATAAGGAAGGCCGAGCGCCGAAGAATAGATTCTTTTGAACTATGGTGCTGGAGAAGACTCTTGAGAGTCCCTTGGACTGCCAGGAGATCAAATCAGTCAATCCTAAAAGAAATCAACCCTGATTGCTCCCTGGAAGGCCAGATCCTAAAGCTGAAGCTCAAATACTTTGGCCACCAAATGAGAAGGGAGCATTCACTGGAGAAGACCCTGATGCTGGGAAGGATTGAAGGTCAGAGAAGAAGGGGACGGCAAAGGATGAGATGGTTAGACAGTGTTATCGATGCAACGAACATGAAATTGAGCAAACTTCAGCGGACAGCGGAAGACAGGAGGGTCTGGCGTAAACTGGTCCATGGGGTCGCGAAGAGTCGGACGCGACTGAACAACAAAAAAACATGATAAAACCATCTGGGTGGGGGCAAAACAGATAAACCTAGAAATTAACAACATGGGACAGGGGTTTTATATGCTGACAGCAAGGTTACATAAATAATTCTTCCCCCACAAAAAAGAACTCTATTTTACTGCAGATCTATAAATAATTCATTATTAACCACTGCCAATAATCACCTAAAACCAATGGGAAGCCTCCCTCTCCATTGGGCTACCATAAATTCAAATACAATTTCATGCCAGTTTAATAAATGGGTAACACTAATTCAGATGGAAGTGCATTGAATAACTGTAGCCATTCATACAGTTACCCTCAGGTTTTCTTTGGAAATGATGTCCTCTGGGGCTGAGCCATTTGGCTGGGCTAAGATGTACCGGGGAGTCAGGATAGACAGCGCACACATTTAATGTAGTCAAGTATACCCAACTCATGCCTTCTCTCCACTCGATTTCAACCCCATCTTTTTTCTTCCTCCAAAGCAGCTCAAGCTCCGTACAGCACCTAGCATAATCCGGGAAAGGTACTAAACCGGAGTCGAAGGAAGGGGGCCTTTTCTACGTAGGAGTGTTTCAGGACAATCGTCAGCGCACCTGCGTGCCCCCTCAGACTCTATTCTGGCGAGCTCTACGCATTCATTTTTCCTAAAAAGGAAACTATCGTTAAAGGGAGGGGAAGGAATAGCGGCGTGTACAAAGCGTGAGTCTCCCAGTCGGCGTGTATAAAGGCGATGCATAGTCCACCGAAGAGAAGGCAGAATGGACGGACTGGGCTCGGGTGAAATGCTGAGCATCGAACGGGGCGGGGAGGGCCCCGGGCGGGGATTAGCAGGCTGAGTGATGCTCCCGCAGCTTCTCTGACTGGCTCAGAGAAGCATCTCTCAGCGACCCGCCGACATCTCCCTCCGCATTCCGCTATAAGAGTACTCAGAGGCGTCGACGCCTCTCTCAGAACAGACCGAGTGTGGCGCGCCGCGACTTCACACTCTCCCCTCGCCTTCGAGGACGCCAAGGCCCACCGCTCGCCCGCACTACTCTTCCAAAGCACCAGAGGTAACTGCGGGCCAAGAACACCAACCTCGGGAGCGTTTCCCAAGAGAAATCCGCACTGGGGCGTTCCCGTTTGGCTCCCCAGCGGAAAGGAGAGGAGCGCAGCCCCTGGCGTCCACAGCCCATTGCCACTACTGTCTCCGAGGCGCAGGGGTGAGCTCGAAGTCTCCAACGCGCCCGCCTCCGATGAACGGGGGCGGTGCAGCGGCCCCTGGCGGCGAAGCCATCATGCCACGTCGTTCCCTTCACTCGGAGGCCGCTAAGCCGGAGGAAGGGGCCGCGGGGTCCAACCGAGAGTTGGAAGTGCGAGGCGCCTCGGCCGCGTCTTTGCCCGCGGCCGTGCGGGGAGCTCTGGAGCTGGCCGAAGCTCGGAGGAAGCTGCTGGAGGCCGAAGGCCGGCGCCAGCTCGTCTCAGAGCTGGAGAGCCGCGTCCAGCAACTGCACCGCGTCTTCATCGAAGCCGAGCTACGCATAGCCAACCGCGCCGAAAGCATGGGCCGCCTGGGCAGCAGCGTGGCTCAGGCCGAGATCTACTTGGCGGCGCACGGCCAGCGTCTCAAGAAGAACCTGCGGCGCTACAAGAAAACACGGGCCCCGGCCCTGCTAGCCTCCGCGCTAGGACTCAGCAGCTGCGTGCCCTGGGCGGTGTGCCGCATGCGTCGCGGCCGAGGGAGCCCTCCGGAGCCACCGGAGTCGCCTTTCAAGAGCAGCCTCCAGGGAGCAGCAGTTTCTCCGCAACCTCCTGGGAGAGCCCTCCCTTAGAGGGATGTATGAAGCACCTCTGGCTTCAATGCTCTGTGCAAAAGGAGAGACTTCCTCTAACAAGAGGGTATGTGCACCTGTAGCATTCTGTCATGGCCTTGGATGTGGCGACATTTGCCGAATTCTGTGGATGAGAGCTGCGTGTCTGCTGATGTCTGCCATGCTAGTGACAATCACATTTATTAGCAATTTTACCCTGCTCTTCCTCCCAGGAGCTCAGACGGTATACAGCAATCACTCTCCCCTCTTCCAGTTTACTGTGGCAACAGTACTGTCAGGTCATCCAGTGAGCTTCCATAGTAGAGTGGAGATTTGAACCTGGGTCTTCCAGATCCTAGTTCAGCACCTTAACCAATATCATGCTGACTTCCTATGCAGGTGTTCTGGATTGTCTTTGACTCAGTGCCCACCTGAAAACCATTTGTACTCCCTAGGCAGTGTCCAATTCTCATGGCAGGTGTCATCCTTAAAAAATGTAGGCATGGATATCTATATTGCTCATATATATATCTGCCAACAGGATCCACCTCATGCTGCTGATGAATAGGCTGTGGCTATGACAGCTGATTTCAGAAGTAAAATGTTTTGTCTGCAGAGTGCCACAACAAGACTTCAGTTTGGTTTTGCTGCAACTCTGGAATTCATGGCTGGAAGAAGAAACTTTTGATAGAGAGCATTGGCTCCAGGACTTTAATGAAGTGCTCAGGGATCCAGGAAGAAATGGGTCTCCAGACTACTCCTTGGGAAGCAGAAGGAAAAGATAAGGTTGTGCCTGCCTGTTGTTAGGCAGTTAATTTTCTATCCATCTTGAGTTTGGTCCTGTAAGAGTGCCGTGTTTCTTCGGAACCTGCAACCTTTTTAGCTCAGCTTGCGTAACACTGACACCAGACTGGGACATTAAATGAGCCCAGGAGTAAGCTGAGCAGAGTGGCCCTTATGGTGTCAGTAGCATCACAAGGTCCACTCACCATGGCTTGGGGCTCAGCAGAATGGATTATGTGCCAATACTGCGGGGGCTGCTCCATTCAGCTTGCTCCTGGCCATCAGTGGCCCACCAACACCTTTCCTGCTAATTGAAAGGGCCATTCAACCCCCTTGCTTCTAAAACCTGATTGCATCTGTAAGGAAGGAAACTTTGGAAAACCCATGTTATGTGGACTGGCTTGCATGTGATTTACCATAAGGTCAAATTCAAAGAACCGGTATTGTAGAAGGACAGGTGTTTCATCAGACCTCTGTCACGTGGTCTTGGTTGTCACCAGAGACTTTCCCACTATGGAGCTAGATTGCTATTGTATTTGCCCACACAACTTGTTATAATTTCTTAACCTGTTTTCCTGTTTTCAGTCATGGGGAACTGGATCCAATAATTTTGCCTTAATAGTGTCCTTGTACAAATTAAACCTGTTATCAGCTGGGAAAAATTAGTTCTGGAAGTGCCCCAAGCTTGGCAGCCTGAACTGCCCCTCCTGCTGTTTTGGACATTGCATTGATTTGGACTAAGACGAAACTTCATCTCCAATTATTGTATTATTATTCTTTTCATGGCCTCCTGTAGAGAGCTTAACTCATCACAGCTGGGCTTTCCTACTGGCCTGAATGCACAGGGTCCAGCACACAGAAACAGCATCCCTTCTTATGTTGAGAATCTTTTCCTGGTCACAGGAAAGCAAACAGTTTCAAATGTAGTGAGGGCTAACTTTATAGCACTTTGGACATAGATGGTGTTTTGTTTGCCATTCGGTTTCCCCAGGGTAATGTTTTGGCGCACAATCAGTGATAAAGTGCTCCAGTCCAAGTGCTGTTGGAATAAATGGGAGCCATGCACATGCCATACAGTGGTGTTGCCTGATCCCCATTCAGTTCATCCAGCTTTGGATATGAGCACTAAGGGGCTATACCCTTAGTTTGTGGGTCTGCATCCTTTTATAATTCAAGAGCCAAATATCAAAATTCAGAGCTAGTGATAATCAATGAGCCAGAGTCAGAGAGCCCGTTTGCATAAGTGAACATATTAATGTTACTGTTAATAGATGGCTTGATTCATAATCCAATAAGTTTCTGCAGCTGTTTCAAACCCTTTGTTAAGACGGTCTCCCAAAAGGTCTCCCAATGTCATAAATATATTTTGGTGCAACCAGCACTGGTATAAATGTGCCCATGGTTCATACTTGGATTCCTGGCAGCGGTTCACCAGTATCATTTCCCTTTCTATAAAACATCTCTAAGAAGCCCTTTAGTCATATTCTATCCAACCTATTTTTCCAATGGTCCTTAATTTTTTTAAAGGTTTTGTTTTATTTTTTTAATACAGCCATATTTGGTTCAGCAATGAGCTCCATTTGGCTGTAGGACCAGAGGTTAAAGGCCCCCTGCCTTAGCCTTTTGCAACTAACAGATTTGGAGGTATGGCATTAAAAAAAAATCCAAATTTTGTATGTATTGTAATAACTTCATTTAAGCTAGTCTACCAAGAGAATAGGTTGAATCAGACTTAAGAGCAGAGTTCTTCAATCCCTAAAGATGCTGAAATTAAAGATGGGCTAGGTTTTTAGTAGGGTATGGATAGATGTTGGAATTTGATGCTCAAGTAACTATGGATTATGTTGTACAGTCTGTGGAGTTCTAATTGCAAACAGGTAGACATTCCTAATAAAGTTATATTGCTTTTGCAAGAAGCTGGAATGATACAGGAGGTTTTGGAGAGGGAGGTTTTGAAGAGAACAGAAATGACACGTTCTCACAATCTGCATGCTCGAACAAGCAGTTCTTTTTAATTGTAAGGAGAATCACAACCACTTACAAGACTTTCAAAGATTGGACAGATTAAAGTGTTGCTGTTTATTCTCCAGGTTCTTTTGCGGTGAACTTCTGTTACCACTAGATTGCTACAGAAGTGAATATAGCTACGTATTATTATTTTTTTAAAGTTGAGGTGTGAGCTGTACTGCATGTTCATGAGTTATGGAACTACCTGAATGTGGAAGAGAGACAGCTGGTCTGTTATGTAATCTTTGCCTCTCAGGTGTAATGAATGATTCCTGACCCACCAATGTTGTCCTCAGAGGTTGGAATGAATGTACAGACTTCTGTCACAGGAACCTGCTGGAAGGCAGCATCTACTTCTTACCTAAATAAACATTTTGCTCATTGCATACGGTATCTTTGGGGTCTTAGTGTGATAGAGCTGGGAGAGACCTTGGAGGTCATCAAGTCCAAGCCCTTGCTCAACTTTCCCAGGTTCAGAAATGGCTTCGGGGGGGGAAATCTGTGATCCATGTACAATCCCTGATCCTTATGCTGTGAACTATGGTGTAATTAACGCTGAGGCAATGATCTGCAAAGCACTTTATTTGAAACAGTGTCATTAAACTCTGTGATGCTTCTCAAGAAGTTTTCTGGAAAGCCAAAAATTCTGAAACAGTATTTATTAGATGATGTATTTGGGGTATGAGCTCTTGTTGCTGAATGTCAGATACTTAAAAAAGGATGGGGGATGAATGGTAATCAGAATGCAGTCCATATCCTGATAGTTGCAGGGTTGAACATATAGATTTACCCCCAGTTGGTACGTTAAAGAGGGAATCCTGACTATTTTCTGGGCCACTAAACCTAAATGATGTACTGAAAAAAACACACACACAGACAGAGACACATTCCTATCACTGTAATGAAAAGCATTAATTCTTATTCAGATCCCAAGGTGCATGATGTGAAAATCTCAGGAGGGGTGCTTAATGTAGGACAGTTTTCACTGAGGATTTGCCATGACCTAAAATAAATAATTGCTCCCTGGTGAATTATTCAGAACAGGGTTTGCAAGTGAGCTAAGGGTATGCTAAGAATCTGGTGGCCATTCAGCATATCCCTGTCTGATAATTAGATGCCAGTGAAACTAATTTCCAAATATATTGTTTGGGAGTGGCTTGCAGGAGCACTCAATAAATGGAAATATTAACCACAGAAAGCCATCTCTGTGCTGCATGATCCTATGCATAATTCCCCCAGAGTAAGCCCCTTTGAGTTCACAGGTGCTCTTTAGCATGGCTGCATCACTGAATTTTGCACTATCATGCTACAGCAAGTAGATTGGATCGGCCACACAGGATATTCCATTTGTGACATTTTGCTGTAGTACAAGGATAGCCCCATATTCAGCGATGTCTGGATGCAGCCTAAGCATGTTTAGGATTGCATCCTTAGCCTACTTTTTAATGTCATTGATTTAAATGCTATTCTGGATTTCTGTTTTCAGATTGAAAGTACCATTTAAAAAATGAACACCTTAAAAACTAAATTTCCTTCCAGCATAAGTTTTCGTGAGTCAGACTCCACTAGATCAGATGCATGGAGTATACAGCCATTCTGCATATACTTTTATAATCAAAGTTACAAAGGAAGAAGGGGACTTGTAGCAGAAAGAGACCTGTTGTAAATCCTGTTGTGCCCCCTGAGAAACTGGGACCTCTCTCTTCATCTACTATTTATTACAAGCACATCTGATCCATTCCTTTTCACAGGGATTCACACTTAAATTATTCATATCAGGACTGATGTCAGGTCACTCTTTGCTACACTTCTCCCCTACGTTTTCCTTGGTTATTGAGGTATCTGCAAAAGGAAGTGGGGTCTGACCTGTGAATGCTTATGTTGAATTAAGTTTTTTAAGATGCCACAACATTGTTTATTTAATTTTTTACAGCAACAGACTGACATGGCTGCCCCTTTGAAAAGGCAATTTGTTATTGATATGACTTATTAGGAGTCACACTAGCAAACAACTCCAGCCAGGTCTTTTTTCGGACGCCATTTCAATGGGATGATAATTTTTGAGGTCAAGGTGTGTTTTTTTAAAAAGTGTCCTTGAAATGCTCCCAGCAGGCTTGCAGTCCTGGCTCCCTTCCAAGCCTGGTGACTTTGCCACCTGCTGCTGCTGCATTACCCTGGTCACCTCTCGACCTGTTTGGTGGAATGGTCGTGAGCCTTATCTGTTGGTGACTCATATTTTCTTTTGTCTGCACTATAATTAAAAAGTGAGTTCCTTTCAAAAGCTCCTGTCCAAAACTTTGCTATATTTTAAAATGTCCTGAGCCATATGTTGTAGCAGGATTTGTCTTCAGGATGTCAGCTGCAGCTGGGGTCATAGTCAAGTCCCCCTCATCTATTTCAGGTAAATGTCAGAGATCTGGCTGAAGCGGAGGAATCAATCACTGTGGTTGACAGTTCCAGAAGGGCAACTCAGGGTTAATAGCCAGGAGACACATCAGGGCAACAGTCTTGGGCATGTTCAGACTCATGCCTAGTGGCAACCTGAAACATCTGATTCACTTGTGAAGGTATGTTTTATCCTGAGTCAAACCATTGGTCTATCAGGGTCAGTACTGCCTACTCTGACTGGCAGTGGCTCTCCAGAGTCTCAGGGAAGGTCTTTCATGTCACCTCTTAAACTGGAAATGCCAGGGACCAAACCTTATACATGCAAAGCAGATGCTCTACCTCTGAGCTGCAGTCCTTTCCCCTTCCCTCCTTTTCCTTCTTAAAAAATGCTTGGGTATCAGTGCTGCAATTTCAGGTTTCCTGTCTACTGGCTAAAGATGAAAGAGCTAGGGGGATTGGGAGCTGGTATGAGAGATTACCCTAGACATTTTGGTGCTTGAGTCTGAAATACAAACAGGGTTGCTGCTTTAGTTGCTGTAGATTTTCCAGGTTGTGTGGCCATGGTCTTGGCATTGTAGGACCTACAATGTAGGACCTACAATGCCAAGACCATGGCCACACAACCTGGAAAATCTACAGCAACTAATGAACTCCGGCCGTGAAAGCCTTTGACAACATAGGGTTGCTGCTCTAAAATTGGCATCAAGGCATAGTATGGGGTTAATGTTGAATAGTACTTATTTGGCTAAGATGTACAACATTTGCATGCATTCCAAAGTCCCCTGCTATGAAATAACAACATCCAGATATGATATCGGTCCTCTCATGTATTACGTAGTCAGGAAATTATCTAGACAGCAATTATTAATTTTACAAATGGGGAATATGAAGACATACTGTTTACTTCAATTATACCATGAGTGTAAATGGGCAGTTTTCACAGTGGAGGGTGGTAAGCAGTGGGATACTACAGGGCTCAGTAATGGGTCCAGTGCCTTTTAACTTGTTCATTAATTATTTGGAGTTGGGAGTAAGCATTGAAGTGGCTAAGTTTGTATATGACACTAAGTTGTTCAGGGTGGTGAGAACCAGGGAGGATTGTGAGGCACTCCAGAGGGATCTGTCGAGTGTTCATCAAGAAGAAGAAGAAGAACAGAAGAAGAAATCGGATTTATACTCTGCCCTTCACTACCCAAAGGAGTCTCAGAGCGGCTTACAAACTCATTTCCCTTCCCCTCCCCACAACAGACACCCTGTGAGGCAGGTGGGGCTGAGAGAGCTCTGACAGAAACTGCTCTTTTTCAAGAACAGCTCTGACAGAGCTATGACTTGCCCAAGGTCATTCAGCAGGTGCAAGTGGAGGAGTGGGGAATCAAATCCGGTTCTCCCAGATTAGAGTCCGCACACTTAACCATTACACCAAGCCACTACACTAAACATGGCAAATGAGGTTCAGTGTGGACAAGTGCAAAGTAATGCACATCGGAGCCAAAAATCCTTACTCTAAATACACATTGATGGGGTTTGAACTAGCAGAGACTGACCATGAGAGAAATGTTGGAGTCGTGGTAGATAATTCATTGAAAATGTTGAGACAGTGTGCAATAGCAATAAAAAAGACAAATGCCATGCTGGGGATTATTAGGAAGGGAATTGAAAACAAATCAGCCAGTATCATAATGCCCATGTATAAATTGATGGTGCAGCCTCATTTGGAATACTGTGTACAGTTCTAGTCACCACAACTCAAAAAGGATATTGTAGCACTGGAAAAACTGCAGAAAATGGCAACTAAAATAACTAAGGGTGTAATGTATCCAGCTCGACTAGGCTCGACCACGTGCTCCAGCCGGCACAGACCGGTGGAGCACGGGGCTGGCCTAGGCTGAGCTTCGTTCCAGGAGAACAATAGAACAGGGGTTCCTGAAGCCCCGCCAATCGGGCCTCGAATATCTTAGGAAGTTAAGTGGATTAGTTTGAATGATCCTATCACGGACGTGGTAGGCGTTGGGGTGTGGGTTTGTTGGGGAATATAAGCCGGCCTGCGAGCCAGCTAGTTTGTCTTTGTTCCTGTTATAATAAAGTATGTGAGAGCTGAAATCACTCGTCAGTCTCAGTACTTTTCACTGGCGACGAGGATGGGATACCAACTCCCTCCATGAACAATGACCAAGAGACGAGCATCGCTGCCTGTTCCAATGCCGAGAGCACTGAACGCCGCCGCCGAGCTTCATGTCCGCTTCTCCGGTTCCTGGACACAGCACTGCTCCCAAGCACCGCTGACCCCGAGAGCAGCCTCGCTTCCAACGCCGCCAACACTACGCCTGAACCACGACCTCCACGGGTGAACGCAATGGCCGCTAGCAACGAGAGCTTCCCTGCCTTTGACATCTCTCGTCCCGCACACTGGGAGACCTGGATCGAGACGCTGGTGCGTCACTTCGAGATTCATGGCATCACGGATGCGGGTACGAAGAAGGCATATCTCCTACACTATTGCGGCATCGAGGCACATCTCCTCCTGAAGGATCTGGTGAACCCCCTACAGCCGAAAGATGTGGCCGCCACCTACGAGATGCTGGTCAAGGCGTTTACCGACCACTTGGCCCTGAAGTCCACCAAGTTTGCGGAACGAATGGAATTCTTCGTAAGAACGCAGGGCCCCGACGAGACATCTCCGGAATTCCTGGCCGGCCGACGCCGCGCAGCAACTAGGTGTGCCTTCCCCAACCTCACAGATGCCCTTCTAAATCAGTTCCTGGTGGGGCTGAAGGAGCCAAAGCTGCACCGCAGGCTCATCAGCCGGGATGACCTCACTCTGGAGGCCGCCATCAAGGAAGCGGCCGCCTATGAGAAGTCCCACGTGGACCGCCAGCCTAAACCGGTCCATCGATTCCAGGACTCCGGCCCATCCGACGACTCGAATGACAAGGAGGTCCTGCAGGTAAACCGCTGATCGCAACAGCACACCCCACGCCACAAGGGAGCCCCCGCAGCCCCGACGCCGCCAGACGCCTCAACCTGTGCCAGCTGTGGCAGCGCTCATGAGCGCCGGACCTGCCGTTTCCGGGACGCCGTCTGCAGGACCTACAACAAGGCTGGACACCTCGCCCGAGTCTGCCGCTCCAAGAGCAAGCGCCTGGGGTCCACTGCCCAACCGGATGCCGCAAGCCTGCACACCGTGACGACCTAGAGCCGGCAGATGGTATGTAACTTGCCCCCAGACGGCCCGGACAAGGTGCATGTGACTGTCCAAATTGAGGGGTCCCCCTGCCTAATGGAAATAGACTCGGGGTCTTCCTTCTCGATAATTTCCGCAGAAACCCTAAAAACGCTATGCCCTAAGGGGGGACCCCCTCTGCACAAGCCACAAGGGTTGAAACTGACGGACTTTAACAAAAACCCGGTGGCGGTCCGCGGCTGGGGCAAGTTTCGGGTCCAATTTAAAGGGTTCTCGGGGTTGCTGGACCTGCTGGTAGTGGAAGGGCGCCTCTCGAGTCTCCTGGGGTTGTCATGGTTTAAGCCTTTGGGACTCCAAATAGCAGGAGTAAACCGCCTCGGGACCGTGGACTGGGAGGCAGTCTGCCGCGATTTTCCCATGGTGTTTGATGGGACCCTGGGGAGGTACAATGGGACCCCAATATCGCTAGATCTGGACCCCAACGTCCGGCCTATCCACATCAAGGCACGGCCCCCTCCCATATCAATGCAGGAAAAAATAAAGGCCGTGCTCGACCACCTGGTCGCCCAAGGAGTGCTGGAACCAGTAGCGTCAGCGCGCTGGGAGACCCCCATTGTGACGCCGATTAAACCTAATGGGACCATACGCAATTGTGCAGACTACAAATGCACCATAAATAAGGCCCTGCAGGACCACGGCTATCCGGTCCCTGTAGTGAGTCACATCCTGGCCTCCCTTGCGGGAGCCAAGGTTTTCAGTAAACTGGACTTGGCACAGGCTTACCAGCAGCTGCCAGTGGACGCGGCCGCTGCGGAAGCACAGACCATCACCACCCACAAGGGGGCCTTCCGGGTCAATAGGCTACAGTTTGGGGTTTCGGTAGCACCAGGGATTTTCCAATCTTTCATGGATTCCCTTCTTAAAGGAATTCCAGGGGTCCAGCCCTTTCTAGACGATGTAATCATCGTGGCACCGGACTCCACCACCTTCGCCGACCGGCTGTGTCAGGTCCTGCAGAGGTTCAACGATGCCGGCCTCAAGGTGAAAAAGGAAAAGTGCCTCCTGGGGTGCCCCGCATCGAATTTCTTGGATTTGCAGTTGATGCACAAGGCATCCACCCCACGGATGAAAAAATAAAGGCAATCACACAAGCCCCAGTCCCCACGTCCAAATCAGAACTACAGGCCTTCCTAGGCCTCTTGAATTTTTATCACGCTTTTCTGCCCCTAAAGGCCATAGTGGCAGAACCCCTCCAGCACCTGCTAGACAAGGAGGCACCGTGGGCCTGGAAGCCGGAGCATGCGGCGGCATTCCAGGCAGTGAAAGACTTGCTGGTCTCCAACACGGTACTGCACCATTTCTGCGAGGCTTTGCGGGTTGTTCTCGCTTGTGACGTGTCACCCTACGGGGTGGGGGCAGTGTTGGGGCATAGGTTGCCAGATGGCCAGGAAGTTCCGGTCGCCTATTATTCACGGACTCTGTCTTCTGCGGAGCGAAACTACGTGCAGATAGACAAGGAGGCGCTGGCGATAGTGGCGGGGGTTAAAAAATTCCACCACTATCTCTATGGCCGCCTGTTTGAGATCCTAACTGACCACAAGCCTCTCCTGGGCCTCCTCGCGCCTGATTGGAAAACGCCGCAGATGGTCTCGCCTAGGGTTCTCCGCTGGTCCATATTCCTGGCAGGGTACTCTTATGCCCTCACCCACCACCCGGGAAAAGCCATGGGGCACGCGGACGCCCTCAGCCGCCTGCTGCTGCCCGCCACGAACCCAGACCCTGCCCCCGCCCACGAAGTCGCCCTCCTAGAATCGCTGCCT
Source organism: Gekko gecko (assembly GCA_029375565.1). Classification (NCBI taxonomy): domain Eukaryota; kingdom Metazoa; phylum Chordata; class Lepidosauria; order Squamata; family Gekkonidae; genus Gekko; species Gekko gecko. The sequence goes on along the minus strand of JAPDNY010000005.1, from coordinate 205,176,372 downwards.
GGTCACCCAGTCCACGTCAAGGAGGTGGCCCGTCTCATGGGCCGCGACAAGGTTCTCTGTCGGGTCTTGGACTGGGTGGGGAGGGGGTGGCCGACAGCTAAACAAGACCCGGAATTTGCGCCCTTCGCCACAAGGCGCGATGAGCTGTCGACCGATAAGGGGTGCCTAATGTGGGGAGGTAGAGTGGTCACTCCAAAACCACTACAGCTGCGGGTACTGAAGGACGTTCATGAGCATCACCCCGGGGTGGTCAGAATGAAGGCCCTGGTGTGGGGGTATGTCTGGTGGCCGGGGTTAGACCGGGACATTGAGGACGTTGTAAATTCCGGGGGTATGTCTGGTGGCCCCGGAAAGGGCCTGGGAATCCTCTCACCGCCCCTGGTCGCACCTGCACCTCGACTTTGTGGGCCCGTTCCAGGGGCAGCTGTTTTTTATATTTGTAGACGCCTACAGTAAGTGGCTAGAGGTTGAGCCGGTGCCATCCACCTCCTCCCGAGCAGCCATCAGAGCGATGTGGCAGATTTTCAGCTCGCACGGACTCCCCGACACCGTGGTCACCGACAATGGGACGGCCTTCATGTCCGAGGAGTTCCAGGAGTTTACCCGTCAGCACAGGATTCACCACGTCAGGTCGGCCCCATTCCACCCCGCCACCAATGGCCAAGCCGAACGCATGGTGAGAATGGCAAAAGAGGCGCTCTGCCAGACCGAAGGAATGGACTGGGACTTTAGGCTGGCGCACTTCTTGTTCGGCCAGAGGACTATGCCCCATGTGACGACCGGCCAAAGCCCGGTGGAACTACTGATAGGTCGACGTCTCACCACCAGGCTAGACCGGTTACACCCCGATCGAGCGCCAGAGCAGGAGCCCTCCACGGAAACTCCAGCAGCGGCACGGGGGTTTTTCCCGGAGGACCAAGTGTACGCACGGAACTACGCGAAAGGGCCCCCGTGGATTCCCGCCAGAGTAGTACGGGTCCGAGGGCCCCGATCTTATGAAGTTTCTGGAGAGGATGGCCAGATCCTGCATCGACACATCGATCAGCTACGCCGCCAGGTGCTACCCCTTGAGCTGGATGAGGGGGAGGAGTGGAATGAGCCAGCTCAACCAGACGCGGTGGCGGACGAACCAGAGGAAATCCCTGGGGACTTCAACTCTGGACAGCCATCGACTGCAAATGATGCACTGGGCGAGACGGTGAGCCCAGCCCCTCCGACACCAGAACGGCCACCAGGCCCCATGCCAGCTCGGGAGGCCATCAGTTCTCCCATGCCAGAGCTCCGCCGCTCACACATGGGAGCGGCGGCCCCCCAGCTATTTGAAAGACTATGTGTGCGGGTGTTTATTGGATCAAGGGGGAGGGGTGTAATGTATCCAGCTCGACCAGGCTCGACCACGTGCTCCAGCCGGCACAGACCGGTGGAGCACGGGGCTGGCCTAGGCTGACCTTCATTCCAGGAGAACAATAGAACAGGGGTTCCTGAAGCCCCGCCACTAAGTGGATTAGTTTGAATGATCCTATCACGGGCATGGTAGGAGTTGGGGTGTGGGTTTGTTGGGGAATATAAGCCAACCTGCGAGCTGGCTAGTTTGTCTTTGTTCCTGTTATAATAAAGTATGTGAGAGCTGAAATCACTCGTCAGTCTCAGTACTTTTCAAAGGGGATGGAACACTTTCCTTATGAAGAAGGGTTAAAGAGATTAGCTTGGAGAAATGACGACTGAGGAGTGACATGATACAGGTTTACAAAATTATGCAAGGGATAGAGAAGGTAGAAAGAGAAGTAGTCTTCTGCCTTTCTCAACAATACAAAAACTTGTAGGCACTCAATGAATTTAATGAGCAGTCGGGTTAGAACAGATAAAAGGAAGTACTTCTTCACCCAAAAAGTAGTTAACACATGGAATTCATTGCCACAGGAAGTGGTGGCGGCTATAAGCACAGACAGCTTCAAGAGGGGATTAGATAAATGTATGGAGCAGAGGTCCATCAGTGGCTATTAGCCGCAAGGTATAGATGGAATATTATGTCTGGTGCAGTGGTGCTCTGTATTCTTGGTGCTTGGGGGGCAACAGTGAGAGGGCTTCTGGAGTTGTGACCCCACTGGTGGATCTCCTGATGGCATCTGGTTTTTGGCCACTGTGCGACACAGAATGTTGGACTGGATGGGCCATTGGCTTGATCCAACATGATTCCTCTTATGTTTCTCCCCAATGGGGACCTGAAGCGGCTTACATTACTCTTCTCCATTCTGTGACTCAGGTTAGGCTGAGACCCAAAGTCATCCAGCAAACTTCCATTGGAGAATGGGGATTTGAATCCATGACCTTCAGGTTCTAGTCTGACATTCTGAATGGACTCCAAATGCATGCAGAGCTTCTCTCTCCAGTGCTTAACTTCATCCAAGGAAGCAATTGCTGGTGCTTGTGAAGAGTATGTGGATGAAAAGGTAGTTGAAGGTGATTGCCCAGGAAAGAGAACAAGACCTTGCTCCCAGTTTGAGGGCACAGTTCCTCACAGAGGCTTACCTTTGATCTCCAAAGATAATGGCAGATGGTAGATGGTCTCTGGGCTAAATCCACTGATGTGTAAAAGGAAAGGACCAGAATGATGTATTTTGCACAGTTCCATTGGAATGTTAAGTTTATTTGGCTGGCTTCTTAAGAAGGAGGACTGCACTGCAGCCTAGCTTCTGGACCATGGGATCTGAACAGCCAATGCAGTGTATTTACTTAATTGATTTTCACCCCACCCTCCCCACCGAGGCAGGCTCAGGGAGGCTTACATAAGAAAATAATAGATAAAACAACAATCTAAATATCAATATAAAATACATGATAGAGTATTAAAACCATTAACACAATGATGGTGATACGGCTGTGGTAAAGTGCATATAGAGACATACGTTCAGTGGTACATCCACTCTCAGCAGACTCAGGCTGGCAATAAAATTGGCACAGGGCATAGCTAGTATAGTGGTTAGTGTCCTGGATTGGGGAGAGCTTGGTTCAAATCCTCATTCAGCCCTGCCCTGAACATTTCTCCCCACTTCACCCATTCCACAGGATTGTTGTTGTGTAATTAAAATGGGAAGAAAGAATCACACAAAAGCAATAGAATGATGCAACCTTGTTGATAGCCTCAACAATATTGTGGTTACATGATGAATCAGCTAAGGGTGCCTTCTGACATCATGACAGGCTATGGCTTGACTTAACCTTTGTTAATTTGCAACATCCAAATGCAGACAGACTCACACAAACCAGGGTTTGTAGGTGGCCACCAAACCACCAAACTGGCTTGTTTGTACTAATCATGGTTTCTTGTGAGATTGGAAATCCAGAAACCACTCTTCATTGAACAGCTTTGTCACATAGCTGGCTGTAGAGGAAGGCTGCCCTCCCTGCTGGGTGGCAGGAGACAAGCAGGAAGCAGAAAAATCAGGGTTTAAATTAAGGTTGCCAGCTCCAGGTTGGGAAATACCTGGAGACTTGGGGGATGGAGCCTGAGGAGGGTAGGGTTTGGGGCGGGGAGGTATATGCCATAGAGGTATATACCATAGAGTACACCTTCCAAAGTAGCCATTTTCATCATACACACCTAGTAATTAGTACAATGAGCAAAAACCATAAGTTCCAAAAGCAATTAATTACAGACTGAGTGTCCACTATGATATAATGCTAGAACAGATTTCCAAAAAACTTGATAAAGAGCTGTTGCATGTAAATAATATTCAAGTAGATGGGCCTCAGTACAAACACCATCAAAGAAATGCATGTCCTAGGTAAGCCTCGCATTTCAAAAACTTCTTCACATCTGGTTTAATGTTGGAACCACAATATTCCGTCTAATGCATGGAACCAAAGCTGCCTATTCTCTCATGACGGAAAGGTTCTCTATGATCACAAGAAAAATAGCACCTGTATAAATCGCTGTGTATCTGTGAGCACAAAAAACAACAACAGCACCTTGTTGCTTTAAATTTTGTTGAGTGCCTACATGCACTATTTTGTGCATCTGAGCTGTTACCGCTGGCATTTGGATGTTACATTTATGTATGTTTATAGATGTAAGAGGTGACACTAATAGACTATAAATATAAGTATTTTATTATATGTTGTTGAAGACTTTCACGGCCGGAGTTCATTAGTGGCTGTAGATTTTCCAGACTGCATGGCCCGGAAAATCTACAGCAACTATTTTATTATAGTTTATTTATTCTATTTTCCCTTTTTATGACCTGTAGGTTGGCAACCCAAGTTTACATACAACCTGTGATTTGTTACTTAATAAACCAATGTTGCACAAACCACTGTTTACTGGGACATCTGAATGCACCATAATAGTTGATGGTCAGGAGGCTGTTTCATTCCAGACCTTTCATTTGGTTTTAGTCTCTCTGAGTGCTAAGTGGTCTTGTGAAGGCCTCAAGATATGTTGACACTGTTGTTCACCCTGTCCTAAGGAAACCATGCTGGAAGGTGGTAGATAAATATGAGAATAAGGCTAGTGTGCCTCAAATCTGCCCCCTGCTGAAATAAATTAGTCCACACTATTTCCAAGAAGAGTGGTTGCCGTAGTTACAGTAATGATTAATATTATGACAATTATTGCCTCAGAAATATAAAAGAACTTTACTGACTAATATAAATAAAAAGACAGCCCCCCCAAGCTTGCACTCTTTTATTAAAATATTTATACCACACTACTCTAAGGGAGACCCAAAGCAGGCTACATCATCATCTTCTGCTCTTCCATTTTGTCTGCACAACAACTCTGAGGGGCAGGTTAAGCTGAGGTAGAGGAAGCAGACCAAGATAACCCAGAGTGCTTCCATGGCTGACTGGGGATTTGAACTTTCAAATCCTAATCTGACACTCTCATCACTACACCATGCATGTTTTAAAGTTTTGACTATAGTAGACACTAAAGGAACCGAGGAAGAGGAAAGGCAGAAGATTATTTGCACATGTTACATTTTCAGCTGGGAGGGCAGACAGTTGCTAGTGTGAAGACAGTGTGTATGTGTGTGCGTGTGCTCCCCTTTTCTAGACATCCAACCATCTTCAAAAACAAAAAAGAAACAGAAAAGGGGAAAGTACATGCTCAGGAAGGGCAGAAAAATAGGAAAAAATGCCACACAGGTCCAGGTTGCTGCCTTAATCTTCTTCAGGGCTTGCTGGCCAAAAGCAGAATGGAGGGAATTTTAATAAAGGCTTAGAGGTTTCAGATAGGCAAAGGAACACATTATCCCCTACAGGCTTTCACTTAATGGTATGAAATGCACAGCTTGGTCTTAAATCCTCTGATTTTCCTCCCCCACACTGGACAATGATTAGTTGCAAATCAGCTTTTGGCCCTATTGCAGCTGAGCCTACTCAAAAAGAATGTAAAGTGACAACAGTGTGACAGTCTGGTCCCAGCAGACACACAGGAAAAAATTTATATGGAAACACCCTGAGAACCTCAACTGGGCACTTTCTGTCTCCTGCCAAAGACATATAAACCTGGCAACCATGGACGTCCCATTGTCTCAAGCATAGGCACCATCACTGTAGGAGTATCAGGGTATATGGACTCCATACGTTATTAATACCCCCAGCTATGTTCGTGATACCACAGTCTTCCTGAGGCAACTGCAGTCCATCGACCTTCTCCCAGAATTCTAGCCACCATGGATGTTGAGTCTCTGTACACCAACATCCTCCAACAGGATGGACTACAAGCCAGTAGAAACATCATCCCTGACAACACCACAGCAGATCTTGCCACTGAACTCTACATGTTTGTTCCCACCTATAACTACCTCAGGTGTTGTGAGAACTTATACCTCTAAATCAGTGGCACAGCCATGGGCACCCGCATGGCTCTACAGTATGCCAATATCTTCATGGTGGATCTAAAACAGCATTTTGTAAATTCCTACCCATTGCCACCTCTCCTTTATTTGAGATTCACTAACAACATTTTTATTGTCTGGGCCTACAGCAAAGAGATTTCACCAGGCTTTCCACAACTTCCACCCCACCATCAATCTAACTATGAATTACTCTGCACAAGAAATAAACTTCCTGGTCACCACAATAAGGATACACAAGGGACACATAAGTACCACATTATACCCAAAGCCAATAGATGGGCAAACATCTACAAGCCTCCAGCTTCCACCCCCACCACATCAAACCATCCATTGTGTATAGCCAAGCCCTGCGCTATATCTGCATCTGCTCCAGCCCCTCAAACACAGATATTCACTTGAAGGATCTGCACAGGCATTTTTGCAACTACAATATCCTCCTGATATGGCAAGAAAGGTGATTGGAAAGGCCAGAACAATACCCAGGGACAGCTTGCTACAAAACAAGCCCAAAGAAAATGACAACAAAACACCACTGGTGATCGCCTACAGCTCACAACTCAAGCCAGTTCAACACATTAATGACCTACAATCCATGCTGGATAGTGACACTTCTCTCACACAGGCACTGGGGGGGGGCAACCTTTTCTTGTTTACAGACAGCCTGCTAACCTAAAACAACTTCTCACCTGTAATGATAACCTACTTAACAGTGACATGGACTCTGGTACCAAGGCCTGTAACAAATTTGCTCTCAAATTTGCTAGCAACACCATCAATGGACCCAACAACATCAGCCATACCATTTCAGTTTTATACTCCTGTTCATCCTCTGATTTATGCCATCACATGTCATCAATGCTCTTCCACCCCCTACATTGGACAAACAAAGAATTAATGGACATAAGTCTGACATCAGAAACCACAACATTCAAAAACCAGTGAGGGGACATACTAACCCTCCAGGACATTCAGTTCCTGACCTAAAAGTAGCAGTTATGTTACAAAGGAATTTCAAAGGGAGATTGGAGAGAGAGAGAGATTGCTGAATTGCAACTGATAACGAAGCTCAAGAAAATGCTTCGACCTGGACTGAATTGAGACCTAGGTTTCCTGTCTCATTATCAATCAGGCCCATAGCCAGGATTTTTTAAACAGTTGGGGAGCACTGAAATTTGTGGCCTCCCCCCTGCTTCTCCTTCAAAGGGACCCTTTAATTACTTTGGGGGAGAAGCGAGCATCCACCTGCCTTTGATGCACAGAAACCTAGCCTGGAATGCTGTGGTTGTCTAGCAACAGCCATTGAAGGCATCTGTTGCTTAAAGCTACAGGTGCTCCTTTTATCATTTGGGTTTTTTTAAAAGCCCCTCAATATTTCACATTTTCCTGCAAACCTGGGGTGTTTTTCAAGTTTGTAGAAAGATCTGTCTTGCCTGTGCACAGCTCCATTCATTGGATTTAAGTGTCCTCAGATCTGGCTGACTTTACTATTAGAATATACAAATGGTGACCCACAATACTCACAAGGTGGATCCCTCTCCCCTTCTTAACTTACCTATGGGCCTGGTGTGGTTCTTGGCCTCTGCTGCCAGGCCCACAGCAACTTCTCCCCCACCCCCTGCTGCTGCTGTCCTCAGTGCAGCTGTGGCTCCCATCCCCCCCATCAACAACAACTTCAGCAGGCCCTGCCACACTTTCTCCCACACACTGCCACTGCCGACACTAGGGCAGCCCACCTTTTGTCTACCTTCACCCCACATTGCCACAATCCTCATGGGTCCTGCATGCCTCTCGGCCTCTGCTGCCGGGCCTGCTGGCATCCCCAGGGCCACCAAGGCTCTTATTCCCCCCCATCGCTGACAACTCTGGTGGACCCAGCATGGCTCCTGACTTCACCCCTCCACAGCATGCTGGGGCTGCCATGGCTCCTCCCCCGTGTTGTGGCAACTGTTGCTGTGCTTGGCATGCGCTTGGCATGCCTCTCAGCCTGTGGATGACCAAAGGGTAAAAGGAGTAGTGAAGGATGATAGGGAAATGGCTGAGAAGCTGAATGCATTTTTTGCCTCTGTCTTCACTGTGGAAGAGAAGTGCTTGCCCACTCCAGAAGCACGGATTTTGGAGGGGGTTTGAAAGACCTGAATCAGATTGCGGTGACAAAAGAGGAAGTCCTACGACTGATGGACAATTTAAAAACTAATAAATCACCAGGCCCGGATGGCATTCATCCAAGAGTTCTGAAAGAACTCAAATGTGAACTTGTGGATCTCCTTACAAAAATATGTAATCTTTCTTTAAAATCTGCCTCCATTCCTGAGGACTGGAGGGTAGCTAATGTCACTCCCATCTTTAAAAAGGGATCCAGGGGAGATCCGGGAAATTACAGGCCAGTCAGTCTGACATCAATACCAGGTAAGTTGGTGGAAACTGTTATTAAGGAAAGAATTAGTAGGCACATTGATGAACAAAAACTATTGAGGCAGACTCAGCATGGGTTCTGTAAGGGAAGATCTTGTCTCACTAACCTGTTAGTGTTTTTTGAGGGAGTGAACAAACATGTGGACAAGGGGGACCCAATAGATATTATTTACCTTGACTTCTGGAAAGCTTTTGATACAGTTCCTCATCAAAGGCTCCTAAGTAAGCTCAATAGTCATGGGATAAAGGGACAAGTCCTCTTGTGGATCAAAAACTGGCTTATAAATTGGAAACAGAGTGAGTATAAATGGGAAACTTTCTCAGTGGAGGGTGGTAAGCAGTGGGGTACCACAGGAAACAGTACTCGGTCCGATGCTTTTTAACTTGTTTATTAATGATTTGGAATTGGGAGTAAGCAGTGAAGTGGCTAAATTTGCAGATGATACGAAGTTGTTCTGGGTGGTGAAAACCAGGGAGGATTGTGAGGCACTCCAAAGGGATCTGTTGAGGATGGGTGAGTGGGCGTCAATGTGGCAAATGGGGTTCAATATGGCCAAGTGCAAAGTGATGCACATTGGAGCTAAAAATCCTAAATATAAATACACGTTGATGGGGTCTGAACTGGCAGAGAAGGACCAAGAGAGAGATCTTGGAGTCGTAGTGGATAACTCAATGAAAATGTCTAGACAGTGTGTAGCTGCAATAAAGAAGGCCAACGCTATGCTGGGGATTATTAGGAAGGGAATTGAAAACAAATCAGCCAGTATCATAATGCCCCTGTATAAATCATTGGTGCGACCTCATTTGGAATACTGTGTACAGTTCTGGTCACCACATCTCAAAAAGGATATTATAGCATTGGAAAAAGTGCAGAGAAGGGCAACTAGAATGATAAAAGGGTTGGAACACCTTCTCTATGAAGAAAGGTTAAAACGCTTGGGGCTGTTTTGCTTGGAGAAATGACGGCTGAGGGGTGACATGATTGAGGTTTATAAGATTATGAATGGGATTGAGCAGGCTGAGAAAGAAGTACTTTTCTCCCTTTCTCACAATACAAGAACTCGTGGGCACTCCATGAAATTGCTGAGCAGTCGGGTTAGAACAGATAAAAGGAAATACTTCTTCACCCAAAGAGTGATTAATATTTGGAATTCACTGCCACAGGAGGTGGTGGCAGCTACAAGCATGGACAGTTTCAAGAGGGAATTAGATAAACATATGGAGCAGAAGTCCATCAGTGGCTATTAGCCACAGGATATAGAATTCTCAGTCTGGGGCAGGTGATGCTCTGTATTGTTGGTACTTGGGGGGGGCAGCAGAGGGAGGGCTTCGAGTGTCCTGGCCCCACTGCTGGACCTCCTGATGGCACGTGGTACTTTTGGCCGCTGTGTGACAGAGTGTTGGACTAGATGGGCCATTGGCTTGATTCAACACTGGCTTCTCTTATGTTCTTATGCTGTCAGGCTCCCTGCAGTCCCCAGTGTCACAGTCATTGCTGAGCCACCACAGCTACCGGGCACCTCCCCATCACTGTCACTGCCACCGCCTAGAGGAGGCACATGTGTTGTCCACACATTTGCAGACAACTTAAAAAAAATATTTGGGTGACAATTTGAACCCTCCAATGTATTGTTTTTGAAATGTTTATGCAAACCTGGGGGGTTCCCCAAGTTTACAGAGAAACCTGTTGAGTGTCTGTGTGGTCCTGATCCTCAGATTTAGATATCTGCAGATGGGGGCCACACTTGAGAAATAGCAATGATGATGATGATGATGATGATGATGATGATCAAGATCCATAAAGAGAATTAATTCTATGGTAACTGTAGCCAAACACTGGAAAACCCAGTTGTTCCCCAGCAGGTGATAATAGTTTTTGAAGGTGTGGGAGATTATCAGAATGAATAAGTTAACTGCATTTCAAGAAGCAAAAAGTATCAAGAATCCTGTCCTATTATATAAATGTGTAGTGGTCTGGCAAGGTTCTATGCTTGGCAAAATCAGTTCGCTGCCTGATCTGTCATTCAGAACGACTCCCTAGGCATTGGCTGATTTGCCTGAGTCTCACCCACAGAAGCAGCAGGAGCCAAAACTCACCTCAGAAGACAATTTCACCTCAGGAGACAGGACAGAGACTCCGGCCCTCTTGCTTCCCAGTGACTCTGGCCCTGCCACTTTGCACTGCTGCTGCTCCTGCCCAGCCTCGGCCTGCACTGAGGCTGCTGCCTACTGCCCCTCCGCGCTGCTGCCTGTCCTGGCCCCTCCCAGAGCCCCAAAGACTCCCCAAGGTAAGTAGGCAGCCAAGCCGTGAGCAGCCTGGCTGGGCCATAGGAACCTTGAATGGGGTAGGGGGAGAGCCAAGGCTGGCCTGCCTGGCTGGGCCACAGGGGCCTTGAATGGGGGGGGAAGCCAAGGCTGGCCTGCCTGGCTGGGCCACGGGGGCCTTTAACAGGGGGGTGGGAGAGCCAAAGCCTGCCTAGCTAGGCCACAGGGGCCTTGAATGTGGGGGTGGGAGAGCCAAGTCATGCCAGGCTGTTTGTGTGAGACTTTATTTCCAGTCTACTTCGGGAGGTGGTGGATGCTCCTTGGACATTTTCAAGCAGAGGCTGGACGACCATCTTTTGGGTATGTTGTAGGTATGTAGGGCTATCTTTTGGCTACGCTCCTGCAGAGTGTAGGGGGTTGGACTAGATGACCTGCAAGGACCCTTCCAACTCTAGCATTCTATGATTCTATGATTCTGTACCTTTCTATGCATTCGTTACGCATCACATCTTTCTAGAGCTCGTTGTATTGCTTCTACAACAGGCTTTACTGCTAGTATAGATATAAGCTAGTCACCTTTGGTTCAATATCAAAAGGTAGAAATAGTTATAAATCTTGTACTTAATCTTTAAATGGTTCTATAATGAATCAACAACTTGATATCAGTGGATATGGAAGTAAGATGATCATGGAATTATATTTGGGGTCTTTTTCTTGTAAATAATAAATCCAGTGGGGGACCCGCAAGGACTTGCAGGGGGTATCTCATTTTCCCTCCCCCACTGTTTCCTCTTTCCCTTCCTTGAAAGCCCCTCTGGCCTCTCCTCCTTTCCTGCTTCCTTCTTGCCTTCCCTCCCATCAGTCAAGCTACCTTTATCTGCCCCCCCCTTCAGCTTTTCCTTCTTCTCTCCTGCTGGCAGCCTCTACTGGGAAAACTTGTGCAGTGCTGCCTGCTGGACCAGGCTGTTGTATGGTGCCAGCCACCAGTCTGGGCTGGTCCAGTTGCATAGCGAGAAACCTGCAAGGACTTGCAGTGGGCACCTTACTTTCCCCTGTATCACCCCCCACAGTACTTCCTCTTTCCCTCCTCCTAGCAGCTCCCACAACTTCTCTTTCCCAGCTTTCTTCTCTCCTTCCCACTCATCGACCAGCCTACTTTTTATCTGTTCCCCATTTTCAGGTATATTTATTACTTATGTATACCCTACATTTATCCATAATAGGGACCCAAAGCAACTTATATCATTCTCCCCTCTAGCATTTTATCCTCTCAGCAACTCTGGGAGATCCATTAGCCTGAGTGTATGTGACACTACTGACCTTGAAAGACCACTGGTCTGAGTCAGTATCACAGTTTTATTTAGTACTCAGTTTGTTTTGCATACAGGTCCAATCCCAGATATCTCCATGTAAAGGTACTGGGTTGTTGGTGATATCTGAGACCTCTGCCATGGACAGCTGCTCCCAGTTAAAGTAGACCAATGGTCTGACTCAGTCTCAGGTTGCTTCATGCAAGTTTAAATCTAACCAGAGGGGACTATATCAACTATTTCCTTAAAGAGGATTCCAGATGTGAGGTTACTTAAGCTACCAAGATAGAATGTATGCAAATGTGGTGGGTGTGTCTGCATAGGAGATGGGTTTATGACATGGGTTACCCCTAGGCCACTATTTGCAGTTAGTGACTGCTCAGACAGAACTTTTACTAAGTGCAGTTCTTGATCAGCAGGGATACATTCCTAGTTTCCGTTAGTACAGGTACCTGAGACGAAAAGGTATGGCTGCAGGGTTCCTATCAGCACTGCTTCTTCTGCTCTTACAGCAGCCCACCAGCACTGATCCAGTAATCATAGGCATGAGACTGGAACAAAGCACCAAGCCAGGTAACAGCATCTCAGAAAAGGGCACCATTGAAGTGGTAGAAGGAAGCAGAATCCACCTCCGGGTCTATGGGCAGGGCATCGACTCGCGTATTGGGAAGATGATGTACTTTGCAGAGGTCCCTGCCAAGGCTAGCAGCTTTAACATAAGTTGCTCCAAAGACAACCAAGACCTGCGCATCCTACCTTCCATCAGTGACTTACGAGATACTTCTGCCGTTCTACTCATAGAAGTCCAGGCACTGCGAAAGAACACGCAGGGCAAGACCTACATGATGTGTATAAAGGACAAAGTTGGGCAGCTGCGGCAACAGCTCCTGTCTGATGATATGCTTATCAAAGTTGTGGAGGATGAGGACCTTCTCCTGCCTTTATGGCTACATATCTCCACCATCATCATTCTTGTGGGGCTTTCAGGGGTGTTCAGCGGCCTCAATCTGGGCTTGATGGCGCTAGATCCCATGGAGCTGCGCATCGTGCAGAACTGTGGCACAGAAACTGAGAGGATATATGCCACCCAGATTGAGCCTATCCGCCAGAAGGGCAACTATTTGTTGTGCTCATTACTTCTGGGCAATGTTTTAGTGAATACCAGCCTCACCATCTTGTTTGATTCTCTGGTGGACACCAATTCTATCTCCATTGTGGTCTCCACCCTGGGCATTGTCCTCTTTGGGGAGATTATCCCCCAGGCTATCTGCTCCCGTCATGGTTTAGCTGTGGGTGCTAACACCCTCCTTATCACCAGGTTTGTCATGCTGTTGACATTCCCGCTCTCTTATCCCATCAGCAAGATTCTGGACCGTTTGCTTGGTAAGGAAATGGGCACCATTTACAATCGGGAGAAGCTTATGGAGATGCTGAAGGTGACAGAGCCCTACAGTGATCTACTGAAAGAGGAGCTGAATATCATCCAGGGTGCCCTGGAGCTGAGGTCTAAGAATGTGGAGCATGTAATGACTCCATTATGCGACTGCTTCTTGTTAAGCGTTGATGCAACCCTGGACTTTGATACAATGAGTGACATCATGGAAAGTGGATATACACGCATCCCTGTCTATAACAAGGAGAGATCTAATATTGTTGATATGTTGTACATCAAGGACCTTGCCTTTGTGGATCCTGATGACTGCACTCCACTCAAGACCATCACACAATTTTACAACCACCCAGTCCACTTTGTCTTGCATGACACCAAACTGGATGCTGTGCTTGAAGAATTCAAGACCGGTAAGGAACATGAACTCAGCTCTTGTCCTATTTACAAGTAACCACCACTGTTCTTCTTTTTCCATCATTTAACTGCCATTGTCGTCCCCTTTCAACGTTCCAAAAATAATATCAACAGTTGCCAGGAGATGTGCACACTCCCCTGACCCCCTCCTGTCCAGATGTTAAGGCCCTCTTAAAAAACTGAAATCTTTAGTGCCCATAAAACACTTAAATAATGGGCCAGTAAAGTGAATGGATAGGATATATACGATGGAGGAGGCAGGGGAGGGGGAATCCAGTGCCCAAACCCAGCATCCCTCCAATTTATTTAAATAGGAGATTCTTTCTGTTCTTGGAGAAGCAAAAATACTGAAATACTCCTACATGGCAGCCATTTTGTGTTGGTGTGCATCACTCTTTCCCAAAATTCCCAAAGCACTCCCAGTTTCAATCTTAGACTATCTTTGCCAAACCCTAAAGATCTCTAGGTGACCTTACACCATTCATTTTCCTTTAACCTAACTCATAGAGTGGTTGGGAAGATAAAAAGGGAGGAGGGATTCACACTACCCCAAGCTTCTAGAAGGAAAGGAGGGATTCAAATGTGAATGATATATAATCTATCCTAAGAAAGAGCATCAGTGTACTCAAGATTTGATTAAGGGTATTATTTACTGAATGTAATGCATAACATTATCCCTCTAAAAATTAAGCTAGTTTAAAAAAAATCTGGTGTGTTTTCCACAGGTAAAAGTCACCTGGCTGTTGTCCGAAAGATGAGCACTGAGAGTGAGCATGACCCAGTTTCTGAAGTAGTTGGTGTGGTGACCCTTGAGGACGTTATTGAAGAGATAATCAAGTCAGAAATCCTGGATGAATCAGATATTTACAGTTAGTTCCTTTAATTCATTTCTTTAGAAAATAGCATATGAGTGTTATGCTTCCTACATTATGTTTTCATGTGCCACGATGGCAGTTTGCAACCAGTTGGGTTAGGACACATCGTACACTTCCCTTCCTAGTGTCCTATTCAACATGGTGGACTTTGTACAGCAACCTTTAACACATCTTCTTCTTTCACAGCTGACAACCGCACCAAGAGACAAGTTAGCAACTGGAGGAGGAGGGACTTCTCCGCCTTCAAGGGTAACAATAATGAAATCAGAGCCAGGATCTCCCCTCAGCTACTCTTGGCTGCACACCGCTTTCTTTCCACAGGTCAGTCAGAGTCTTCACCTTGGGAGAAGGGTCACCTGGCATGGCAGAGACACATTGTGTGCCCTGTAACACAAGGGGAGTACCACAAACTGGACTTACAGCATTAACGTGAATTGCTGTGAAGTGTCCTGGCAGCTTTAAAAGAAACAAGTATCATAGGAAGAAACTGAAAAGGGGAAGTGGTGAATGAGCCAGGGGAGGGAGGTCCTTCACGTGGCACCGCCTACTTCTAACCTTGGCCACCCCATTCTTTATGTTTCCTCCAATGAACTCAGAGCACGTACATGGTTCTTTTCGGGAATGGGTTTACCCAGGGCAGGAGTACCCCCTTCCATTACTATGTGTAGTCTGGACACATGTATGTTAGACACAATTTGGCATGAACAGTCCCAGTTATCTACAGTTGGGAATTTAGAACCTGATTTCACATTAAAATAGCCAAGTGTAGGGAAGTCCTTTGCTTTACCACCTGTTGAGCTTACTAGCTGCTGGCTTAGCTTTTAATACCTAGCTAGAGAAAGATCTGTCCAAATCTGGATCATGAGAGCCAAGAACGAGGAGAAAGGGAGAAGGCAACCAGAATGGAAGCTTGAATGTTTTCCACCCGAATGGGTCTCCTCACTCCTGCATCTGTATTCCTCTGCCCCTTTCGCTCATTTCCGCAGAGGTATTTGCAGTCTGAGGAGAAAAAACACAGTAAGAACGTAAGAACATAAGAGAAGCCAATATTGGATCAGGCCAAAGGCCCATCTAGTCCAAAACTCTGTCACACAGGTGTCAAAAATACCAGGTGCCATCAGGAGGTCCACCAGTCGGGCCAGGACACTAGAAGCCCTCCCTCTGCTGCCCCCCCCAAGTACCAACAATACAGAGCATCAGTTGCCCCAGACTGAGAGTTCCTATCCATACCTTGTGGCTAATAGCCACTGATGGACTTCTGCTCCATATGTTTATCCAATTCCCTCTTGAAGCCGTCCATGCTTGTAGCCACCATCACCTCCTGTGGCAGTGAATTCCATGTGTTAATCGCTCTTTGGGTGAAGAAGTACTTCCTTTTATCTGTTCTAACCCAATTGCTCAGCAATTTCATCGAGTGCCCACAAGTTCTTGTACTGTGAGAAAGGGAGAAAAGTACTTCTTTCTCTACCTGCTCTGTCCCATGCATAATCTTATAAGCCTTGATCATGTCACCCCTCAGCCATCATTTCTCCAAGCTAAAGAGCCTCAAGCGTTTTAACCTTTCTTCATAGGGAAAGTGTTCCAACCCTTTTATCATTCTAGTTGCCCTTTTCTGCAATTTTTCTAATGCTATAATATTGCTTTTGTGCTGTGGTGACGAGAACTGTACACAGTACTCCAAATGAGGTCGTACCACCTATTTCTACGGGGGCATTATGTACTGGCTGATTTGTTTTCAGTTCCCTTCCTAATAATCCCCAGCATAGCATTGGCCCTTTTTATTGCAGTTGCACACTGTGTAGTCATTTTCATTGAGTTATCTATTACAACTCCAAGATCTCTCTCTTGGTCAGTATCTGCCAGTTTGGACCCCATCAATGTGTATCTATATGTAGGATTTTTGGCTCCAAAGTGCAATACTTTGCACTTGGTCACATTGAACCCCATTTGCCACACTGACGCCCACTCGCCCATCCTTGAAAGATCCCTTTGGAGTACCTCACAATCCTCCCTGGTTCTCACCACCCTGAACAGCTTTGCGTCATCTGCAAATTTAGCCACTTCACTGCTTACTCCCAACTTCAAATCATTAATGAACAAGTTAAAAAGCATCGGACCGAGTACTGATCCCTGTAGTACCCCACTACTTACCATTCTCCACTGAGAAAATTTCCCATTTATACTCACTCTCTGTTTCCTATTAATTAGCCAGTTTTTGATCCACAAGAGGACTTGTCCTTTTATCCCATGACTATTGAGCTTACTTAGGAGCCTTTGATGAGGAACTGTATCAAAAGCTTTCTGTAAGTCAAGGTAAATAATATCTATTGGGTCCCCCTTGTCCACATGTTTGTTCACTCCCTCAAAAAACACTAACAGGTTAGTGAGACAAGATCTTCCCTTACAGAACCCATGCTGAGTCTGCCTCAATAGTTTTTGTTCATCAATGTGCCTATTAATTCTCTCCTTAATAACAGTTTCCACTAATTTACCCAGTATTGATGTCAGACTGACTGGCCTGTAATTTCCTGGATCTCCTCTGGAACCCTTTTTAAAGATGGGAGTGACATTAGCTGCCTTCCAGTCCTCAGCAATGGGGCAGATTTTAAATAAAGATTACACATTTTTGTAAGGAGATCCACAAGTTCACATTTGAGTTCTTTCAGAACTCTCGGATGTATGCCATCCAGGCCATGTGATTTATCAGTTTTTAAGTTGTCTATCTGTCGTAGGACTTCCTCTCTCATCACCTCAATCTGACTCAGGTCTTTCAACACCCCTTCCGAAATCAGCAGTTCTGGAGTGGACAAGCACTTCTCATCTTCCACAGTGAAGACAGAGGCAAAAAATGCATTCAGCTTCTCAGCCATTTCCTATCATCCTTCAGTACTCCTTTTACGCCTTGGTCATCCAAGGGCCCCACTGGCCTCCTTGGCTGGTTTCCTGCTTCTAATGTATTTGAAGAAAGTTTTATTATTGGTCTTTATGTTTTTTCCGATATGCTCCTACTATTCCCTTTTTGCCTGCCTGATCACAGACTTGCATTTTATTTGCCTTTTATCAGCCTCACTGAGACTGGCTTTCCACTGCTTAAAGGAATCCTTCTTACCTTTTACAGCTTCCATTACTTTGTTTGTTAACCATGTAGGCTTTTTTCTATACCTATTTGTGCCTTTCCTAACCTGCGGTATATATTTTTTCTGAGCTTCTAGGATTGTAGTTTTAAATAGTCTCCAAACTTCCCCAATGATTTTGACCCTTTCTACTTTTCCTTTCAGTTTCCTCCTCACATGTCCCTTCATATCAGAGAAGTTACCCCTTTTAAAGTTAAAAGTGGTTGTATCAGTCTTTTTGGGCAACTCTCTATTTATACAAATATTAAACTCAATAACATTACGGTCACTTTTCCCAAGCAGTGCAATCACTTATACATCTCTCACCAGGTCTTGGGTATTACTTAGTACCAAATCGAGGATCACCTCTCCCCTGGTAGGTTCTGTGACCATCTGTTCCATAGCACAGTCATTGAGAGTGTCTAGAAACTCAATCTCTTTTTCCCGACATGAACACATATTGACCCAATCAAAGTGTGGGTAGTTCAAATCACCTATTACGACACACTTATTTCATCTAGTCGCTATCTTTAATTCATTCATCATTTTATAATCCTCCTCTATCTTTTGATCTGGTGGGTGATAACAAACTCCCTGTGTTAAGCTTCCTTTTGGGCCCCCGATTTCAACCATAGCATTTCCAGAAGTAAATCTAATTATCTTACCCTCTCAGTCTTACTGGACTGTATACCCCCTCTGACATACAGAGCCACCCCACCTCCAACCTTCCCCCCATCCTTCCAATATAATATATAGCTGGGAATCACTGTATACCACTGGTTTTCCTCATCCCACCAAGTTTCTGAAATATACACAATGTCTATTCCCCCCCCCCCTCCAACACCGAGCATTCCAATTCTCCGATTTTACCTTGGACACTCCTAGCATTTGTGTATAAACACCTATAGTTTCCCATGCATGTTAAGCCCACAACTGTCTTCTTGCTGCCTCAAGACCTTGCCAGGCAGTCCATATTGTTAGCCACAGTCTCAGTGGAGAATTCTAATCCATTTCCTTGGAGAGAAGTAACAGCTACCCCTTCATCTCTTTGAGATGAGCCATCCCGAACCAGAGACTTTTCATCTCCTGTCGGCTTTCCCCCAATATTCAGTTTAAAAACTGCTCTGCCACGTTTTTGATTTTAAGTGCCAGCAGCCTGGTTCCTTCTTGAGACAAGTGGAGACCGTCTCTTTTGTACAGCTCCCTCTTGTTCCAAAAAGCATCCCAGTGCCTAACAAACTTGAACCCTTCCCCCCTACACCATCGTCTCATTCATGCATTGCGACTCCTGATCTGTGCCTGTCTCTCCAGCCCTGTGTGTGGAACAGGTAGCACTTCTGAGAAGGCTACCTTGAAGGCTTTGAGTTTCCTTCCTAGCAGCCTAAATTTTTCCTCCAGGACCTCACAACTGCATTTCCCCATATCGTTGATGTGAACATGTACCACGACCACTGGCTCCTCCCCAGCACTATCTACCAGCTTATCTAGAAGATGTGCAATGTCCACTACCTTCGCACCAGGCAGGCAAGTCACCATACGGTCAGTACGCAGGTTTGCCACCCAGCTGTCTACCTGCCTAAAGATTGAATCACCAACTACCAAGAGCACCCCTCCCTCCCTGCCCAGGGATGGTTCCTTAATGTGAAAGGATGCCCGTTCACCAGCTGAAGAAGAGGTCCCTTCTGAGGGCATATTCCCTTTATCTGCAGCACAGTGCCCTGTTTCCTCTTGACCCTCATGCTCCTGGACAGTGGCGGGACTGCCATATTCAGAGTGGGACATATCTAACAAGTCCCCCAGAGGACAAACTGCATTTTTGCACCTCAGACTGCAAATGCCTCTGCAGAAATCAGCAAAAGAGGAAAGGAATACAAATGCAGGATCTGAGAGACTTCTTTGTGTGGAAAATGTCTTGGTGGAAGCACTTGGTTGTGTTCTGCTTTTGCACTTATTACTACTGTTATGTGCTTTCCCCGCCCTGAGACATGAGAAGTTCCTGTTGCAGCATTTACCTTTTGGAGGAAAGAGTACTGGAGACATATGGAACAACTAGATTTGAGTCCAGTAGTACCTTAGAGACCAACAAGATTTTGGAAGGTATGAGCTTTTGAGAGTCAACGCTCCTTTCATCAGGAGATGTATGGTATATCAATTGTATTTCCAAATGTAGAGGTCAAGCCCAGGTATAAACAAAACAGTAAATGCCTGGGAAACCTCTTGGGAAAGTATTTAATAAACAGGGTGCTACTATCGAGAAAGCCACAAAATAGTATGCAGACTTTTGAGTTCTCCAGAACTCTTCCCAAGGCTGGATGCAACACCTCCTCCCGAAACAAACAAAACAAAACACAGGGGCTCTCTAACTTTCATACCATTCTGTGATCCCTCCCCGGCATGCAGCAGTGTTTCAATTCTCTCCTTCCATCATCCCGGAGAAATACCTGCTGCGTCTCCTGAAACACCGTGATGTCATCTGTGAACTCAAGTTTGACGAGGAAAACAAGAAGGCTCCCCAACACTATTTGTACCAGCGGAACAAGGTGGCCGATTACTTCATCCTCATCTTGCAGGTAACGCATGACTCGTTCTACACAGAGGAAGCAGGGAACACAGAGGAAGCAGGGAACAAAGCCAAGACTTTTAGCCATCAGATCCTCTGTGGTACAGCCATGGAACCCACTACTGGGAACCCACCATAACACTCTTCCCAGGAGTGGCATACTATGCCTTGGGCATACCATTTAAGAAATCTGTACTAACTGGGTGCAGCATGAGGGGGGCAGTAGAAAAATCTCCTCAGCATGGCCTGTGTTGACTTGGGCCCTCCTTCTCCTCTTGACCACCCTAGCCCCTTCCATCTACCTCTTCTTTCAACATACAATTTTGAAGCCAATTTTGTGAATAATTCAGATGCCTCAAAACAGTGAGAGAGGTGATTTCCAGCAGGATGGCCAATGTGGCGTATCAATTAGAGTGTCAGACCATGATCTGGGAGACCATGGCTTAGATCCCCACTCTGCTGCTGAAGCTTGCTGGGTCACCTTGAGCCAGTCTTTCACCCTAGCCTACCTCACAGGGCTGTTGTTGTGAGGATAAAATGGAGGAAGGGACAATGATATTCTAAGCTGCTTTAGGTCCTCTGGTGGTGCAGGGAAGGGGGAAAGTGGTGGATGCCAGGGGAGGGGAAGGAAAACCTAAGCACTGTTGCATTTGCAGCAACAACTCTCCAAAGAAAAATCATTCCCACATAGAAGTGGCCGCAGTTGTTTTGGCTGAGCAGGGTTTGAAGATACTAATGCCATCTCTCTTTTACAGGGGAGAGTGGAGATTGAAGCTTGTCAGGAAAACATGAAGTTTGAGAACGGACCTTTCTCCTACTTTGGAGCAATGGCCCTGGGTCAATATGGCCCATCAGGTCAGCTGAAGCCATCATCCCTTGCCCAATAGCCCACTAACAGGAGCAAGACATCAGTGTTACTAGCCTGCAAGTGGGACTTGGAGTTCTTCCAGAATTATAGATGACAGATATAAGGTCCCCCTGGAGAAAAATGGCAGTTTTGAAGGATGTGAACTCCATTTCATCACATCCCAGCTGCCCCTCCCCTTTTCAGACTCTGCCTTCCCCAGGCAGGGCCTCCAAATCTCTAGCAGTTTCCCAAGTCAGAGCTGGCCACCCCAGATCTCAGCCAGAGAGGGGCCTCTTGCACACTTGGCTGGAGTTTTTGGAAGAGGAAGATCTAATCTTTTGGTGTATAGTATGACACCCCCCCCCCAGCTTGATTACTCAAATGTCAGGCATCCTGAAAGAAAGGGAAATTAGCTTAGAAGGGATTTTTTTGCATCTCTGGAATTTTTTTTAGTGAAGCTGGAGCTCTCCTCACCACCCGGAGTAAAGTCTGCTGTCGTAGTTTCTTTTAGTGTGTATACTTCAAATGTATCATACATGTACAGGGACTAAGGATATTTCGCTGGGCATCCACTGAACCATTTCACATACTCAGGTCTGTAACCAGTTTTCCTTGCCAGGATTTGAACCTAGGTCTCCCAGATCCTAGTTCAGGGGTCCCCAACATGGTGCCCCTGCTGATATCTTTCCTGGTGCTAGCCTAGTGTTCTATAAAGTGGATGGGGCCAGGTTGGGCTTTTGCCGGCAAGGCTTCTGATGAGCCACTAGAGATGTGATTGCTGGTGCAGATTTTTTAAAAAGTTGCTTTGACTTGCATTTGCTATTACGGCATAAGAAACTTCACTGTGTGACTGAAGTTAAGCTGCAGCAGACATTTTGTGTCTGGCTCCGCCTCCTGATGCAGCCATTTCAAGGCAGCCATTTTGTAGTTGTGGACACTATGCTGTGTCAGAATTCCAAAGATGCCTGCAAAATCAAAAAGGTTGGGAGGCCCTGTCCTAGTCTGATACTTCAATTATGATTCCAAGCTGGCTCTCACAATATATATTAATATAATAAAAACATGAGGTGTGTGTTTACTGCAGTGCAAAAAATTCAATGTGTGTTTGTATTTTTCTAATCGCAGCTACTACTCTAAATCCTATACAAGACTGGGGTCACCGACCAGGCCAATTTGCAGCTGCTCCTTTTCTTGTCAGTTTCACCACTGAGCTAGGGATGCCAGCCTTCAGGTGGGACCTGGAGATCCCTCAAAATTACAGCTCATCTTCAGACAAAAGAGATCAGTTCCCCTGGAGACAATGGATACTTTGGAGGGTGGATTCCATGGCATTGTACCCCACTGAGGCCCCTGTCCTTCCCAGGCTCCACCCCCAAATCTCCAGAAGTTTCCCAACCTGGATCTGGCAACCCTACCCTCCCATCCCCCACTGGTGGCTGAGGGGACCTGGCAACCCGACCTTAAGCACACATAAAATGTTTAAAGGCATGCCTGAGATAGAAGAGTAGATTGACATTATTTCTGTTAAGTATGAGACTTAACGAAGAGAATGATTTCAACAGTGATTTCAGCTTTATTCAACTCAACAAGATGATCAGACAACACACACAAAACAGTGGAGCACAGCTCCCTTTTTAAACAGTGCAGGCTAACAAAACCACCCCCCTTCATAAGTTAACAGCCAATAACATTAGAGGGATAAAGACTAATGAGGTCTGTTCCCTCCACAACTATTTATACAGTTCTGATTGGTTACAAATAACAAGCAATAGGATTGTCGAGGCTTACAATCCTGGACCTGACTTTAAGTTTAACATAGAAAAGAATACAGTCAGTTCACCAGTCAGGACATAACAATTTTCCCCTCCACATTCCCTACTGTGTTTTTCTTGCAGAAGAGCTGAGATCTTGGCCCATCAGGTCAGCTGAAGCCTACTGCTATAGTTTTGCTAGGAGCTCACATTTAGCAAAAATTTATTTTTAAAAAACTCCCTAAAAAGAAGAGGCTTTCAAAAGTGCTCTCCTACATTTTAGCAGGTTAGATTTTGCAAAGTGCATTTCACAGATAAATGAACATTGTAGAAGCCCTTGTAAATGTACACAGCTTTTACCAATTAATTGTTGTAGATTTTCCAGGCTGTATGGCCATAGTCTTGGCATTGTGGTAGCTGACATTTTGCCAGCAGCTGTGACTGGCATCCTCAGAGGTATAACACAGAAATGGACTACTCTCTATGTCCATGTGAGAAGAAAAATGATAGGCAGATAATTTATATCTGCTCAGGAAGGTGGGGTAGGGCTGAGTCATTATCTTGTAGGAATTTCCCAGGCTGTGACATGCTAATGGAGGAGCTTTCCTGAGGAGGTTCTTTTGCATATGGATTGGATGTTGAAATTCTAATCTTATCTGTAGTGCTGTTGTAAGATGTAGAGCATTTTGTGTTTTTCAGGACAGGAAACCATACCCTATTTATTTTTAAACTCTCTTCCTCCTGTTGAAATTGTGCTTATGTTTATGAATTTCAATGGCTTCCCTGTATAATCTGACATGATAATTGGATGTGTTGTCCAGCATTTCAGTGTCTTGGAATAAGATACTGTGCCTTTTTGAGTTAGGCTATGTTTAGCCAACTGCTGATTTTTCAGGTTGGCCAAGTCTGCAGTATCTTTCATGTTCTTTTATTCTTGTCTGAATGCTACACTGTGTGGTTCCAATGTAAACCTGTCCACAACTTCATGGTATGTAGTATACTCCTGCAGAAGTGAAGGGGTTTCTTCTCTCTTTTGTTGATCATAGTATCTGTTGTATTTTTCTGGTGGGTCTGAATATTGTTTGTAGGTTGTGTTTTTTTATAATATTTCCAATCTGATCAGTGATTTCTTTGATATATGGCAAAAACACTTTTCCTGTGGGAGACTGTTTTTCCTCAGTTTTTTTACCTTTGGTTTAATCGCTCTTCTGATTTCATTCTTGGAGTAGCCATTTGCTTGAACTGCATGGTTTAGATGCTTTAGTTCATCACTGAGAGAATGCGGTTCACATATCCATCTTGCATGGTCTACTAATGTCCATATATCAAAAGAATCACTGATCAAATGGGAAAACTTATGAAAAAACACCATATGCTGGAAGATGAGCCCCTCAGGTCAGAAGGTGTCCAATATGCTACTAGGGAAGAGCAGAGGGAAAATACAAGTAACCCCAGAAAGAGTGAAGCAGCTGAGCCAAAGCCAAAAGGATGCTCAGTTGTGGATGTGTCTGACGGTGAGAGGAAAGTCCGATGCAAGTCAAAAATGAGATGCAAGACTGGTTTTCAGTTTCGGCGTTGCGAATGGCGGCCACCTTTCGGGACGCTCCCGAAGGTGGTTAGCCCACGCGCGGTTGGGGGGGTCTTCGCATGTGCGAAAGACCCTAGTGAGCCTTAGGCAAAGGCTCCGAACCGGGGGCGCTTGGGGAGTAGCCTCTTTGCCGGCACACAGCCGGGAAATTGAGGCTTTCTCCCCGCCCCAATCGGCCCCGCTGCATTGTGCCCGTATGGGACGTAGCAGCGCCACCGACTTCCAGGAGTGAGGAACAGCGACATGAATTAAAGTAAAAAGAAGAAACGGCATCGAACCGTGAGTTGGAGGTCTAAATCTGAAGCGAAAACCCGAGCCCTTCCCCCGTAAGTGAATAAGCGTCTGGGAGGAGGGGAATCCCCCCCACTGAGAAGCGGGACTTATAAAAGAAAGCTAAGGGGGACGAAAGGGAAAAAGGGTTGGTGAAACTACCTTTGGGGTGCTATTGAAGCTAAAGAGTTAGCGGGTCTCCTGAGGGACGCGACACGAACTTTGATAAAGTAAACAAATAAAAGAAATGTCGGCAATGAAGAAGGTCCCTTTGAAACCGGAAAAGAAGGGAGGCGGGACTTCCAGTCCGGGTAATCCCCCTCCAGAGCCTGCTGTCAATCAACAGACAAGCGAGCTACTGCACCCTCTGCTGGTCCAAATACAGAAAATCAGCGAAACCTTAACTAACATGGAAGGTGTTCTCAACAGTCAACAAAAACAACTAACAGAAACGTCAAAGAAGATGGAGGAGATCGCACAGAAATGTTTGGTCTCAACGGAAGACATCGGAAAAGTGAAGAAAAGGGTCAACAAGTTAGAAAAACACCAGGATGAGCAAGAAAAAAGAATTTTGATGTTGCAAATGGAGAAATCGAATCTGACCCTCCGTTTTCAGGGCATTAAAGAAGAAGAGAAAGAAGATCTCAGATCTATATTAGCGAATGCCTTGGCACCCGTAACTGGCAGAGAACAGTGAGAGTTAGAAGAAGAGATGGATAAGGTCTATAGAGCCTATTCCATCTTTACAAAGAAAAATAATCTGCCAGCAGAAGTGGTTGTCAAGTTTATCAAGCAGAGTACTAGAGATCAAATTCTGCGTGCAGTCTCAGCGGTGCCCTTGAAGATTGGGGAGCAGACTATCAGAATATTGAAAGATGTGCCTTATGAAATCCGGATGAAAAGGAAAGCTTACAAAGGATTGACCACCTTTCTACAAAGACATCAGACTATTTACAGATGGACTTTCCCTGAAGGCTTGGTGTTCAAGTATAAGGGTAAAAGAGAAAAGATTGACTCCATCATCAAAGCACAAGAATTTCTGAAGAGACACGCCAGTTCAGAGGAAGAGGCAGCACTCGCAACTTGGACAGATTTGAGCAGTGAAGACGACAGCGGCCCAGAAGAGGGAGGTACTGGAGCGGGAGACGTGAAAACCAAAGAGGGCCCATCCTATAACCTGAGGGATACCAAAAGAAGACAACCTAAGAAATAACTGTTCGAGAAGCGTCAGAAAGGAGTTGATTAACAACTAACCCCAAAGGACATTACTAACCTCATTAACAGAGTTACTTTGGACTTTTGTTAGATGAAAAGAAGACTCTCTAATCACGGTGATCGCCAAAAACTGGATCTATACTGACTAAAACTAACTTTTTTTAACAGAATACTCACTCTACTCTTTTCTTAATCCCTCTATATACCCTACCTCTTTCCATTTATAAAAAGAATAAACTCCTCTCCTTTTTAGGAGGGTTTTGCTAAAAAAAAAAAAAATGAGATGCAAGACTGAACATCGACATCTTGAGAATCAGTGAACTAAAGTGGACAGGAATGGGCGAATTTAACTCAGAAGACTATTATATCTACTACTGTGGCCAAAAATCTCGTAGAAAAAATGCTGTGGCCTTTATAGTCAACAAGAGAGTGAGAAAGGCAGTTGTTGTTGTTCAGTCGCACAGTCGAGTCCGACTCTTCGCGACCCCATGGACCAGATTACGCCAGGCCCTCCTGTCTTCCGCTGTCCGCTGAAGTTTGCTCAATTTCATGTTCGTTGCATCGATGACACTGTATAACCATCTCATCCTTTGCCGTCCCCTTCTTCTTTGACCTTCAATCTTTCCCAGCATCAGGTTCTTCTCCAGGGAGTGCTCCCTTCTCATTTGGTGGCCAAAGTATTTGAGCTTCAGCTTCAGGTTCTGGCCTTCCAGGGAACAGTCAGGGTTGATTTCTTTTAGGATTGACTGATTTGATCTCCTTGCAGTCCAAGGGACTCTCAAGAGTCTTCTCCAGCACCATAGTTCAAAAGAATCTATTCTTCGGCGCTCGGCCTTCCTTATAGTCCAACTCTCACAGCCATACATTACTACGGGGAATACCATTGCTTTGACCATGCGGACTTTTGTTGGCAAGGTGATGTCTCTGCTTTTTATCATGCTGTTTAGGTTTGCCATCACTTTCCTCCCAAGGAGCAGGCGTCTTTTAATTTCATGGCTGCAGTCACCATCTGCAGTGATCTGGGATCCTAGGAACGTGAAGTCTGTCACTACTTCTACGACTTCCCCTTCTATTTGCCAAGGAGTGATGGGGCCAGATGCCATGATCTTAGTTTTTTTGATGTTGAGCTTCAAGCCCACTTTTGCACTCTCCTCTTTCACCCTGAGCAAGAGGCTCTTTAGGTCCTCTTCACTTTCTGCCATCAGAGTGGTATCGTCTGCATATCTGAGGTTATTGATCTTTTCCCCAGCAATCTTAACTCCAGCTTGTGATTCATCCAGGCCAGCATTTCGCATGATGTACTCTGCATATAAATTAAATAAGCAAGGTGACAATATACATCCTTGTCGTACTCCTTTTCCTATGCTAAACCAATCAGTTGTTCCATATCCGGTTCTAACTGTTGCTTCTTGACCCTTATACAGGTTTCTCAGGAGACATATGAGGTGGTCTGGTACTCCCATCTCTTTAAGAACCTGCCATAATTTATTGTGATCCACACAATCAAAGGCTTTAGCATAGTCAATGAAGCAGAAGTAGATGTTTTTCTGGTACTCTCTTGCTTTCTCCATAATCCAGCGAATGTTGGCAATTTGATCTCTAGTTCCTCTACCTCTTCGAAACCCAGCTTGTACTTCTGGCAGTTCTCTATCCACGTACTGTTGGAGCCTAGCTTGTAGGATTTTGAGCATGACCTTGCTAGCGTGTGAAATGAGTGCAATTGTGCGATAGTTTGAACATTCCTTGACGTTGCCCTTCTTTGGGATTGGAATGTAAACTGACCTTTTCCAATCCTGTGGCCACTGTTGTGTTTTCCAAATTTGTTGGCAAATTGAGTGCAGCACTTTAACAGCATCTTCTTTTAAGACTTTGAATAACTCAGCTGGGATACCATCACCTCCACTAGCTTTGTTGTTAATAATGCTTTCTAAGGCCCATTTAACTTCGCTTTCCAGGATGTCTGGCTCAAGGTCAGTGATTATACCATCGTGGTTGTCAAGGACATCGAGGTCCTTCTTGTATAGTTCTTCTGTGTATTCTTGCCATCTTTTCCTAATCTCTTCTGCTTCTGTTAGGTCCCTACCGCTTTTGTCCTTTATCATGGCCAGCTTTGCATGGAACGTTCCCTTGATTTCTCCAATTTTCTTGAAGAGATCTCTAGTCCTTCCCAATCTATTGTTTTCCTCTATTACTTTGCATTGTTCATTCAGGAAAGCCTCCTTATCTCTCCTTGCTGTTCTCTGGAAATCTGCATTCAGTTGGGCAAATCTTTCCTTTTCCCCATTGCCTTTAGCTTTCCTTCTTTCCTCTGCTATGTGTAAAGCCTCATCAGACAGCCACTTTGCTTTTTTGCATTTCTTTTTCTTTGGGATGGCGGTGATTGCTGCCTCCTTTACAATGTCACGGACCTCTGTCCATAGTTCTTCAGGCACTCTGTCTATCAAATCTAGTCCCTTAAACCTATTCTTCACCTCTACTGTATATTCATCGGGGATGCGATCTAGGTCAAATCTGAATGGCCTTGTGGTTTTCCCAACTTTCTTCAATTTAAGTCTGAATTTTGCAATGAGTAGCTCATGATCTGAGCCACAGTCAGCTCCAGGTCTTGTTTTTACTGACTGGATAGAGCTTCTCCATCTTTGACTGCAAATTATATAGTCAATCTGATTTCGGTGTTGCCCATCTGGTGATGTCCATGTGTAGAGACGCCTCTTAGGTTGTTGGAAAAGGGTGTTCGCTATGACCAGCGTGTTCTCTTGACAAAACTCTGTTAGCCTTTGCCCTGCTTCATTTTGTTCTCCAAGGCCAAACTTGTCTGTTATTCCGGTTACCTTTTGATTTCCTACTTTAGCATTCCAGTCCCCTATGATGATGAGGACATCATTTTTTGGTGTTAGTTCTACGAGCTGTTGTAGGTCTTCGTAGAACTGGTCCACTTCAGCCTCTTCTGCAGCAGTGGTTGGGGCATAGACTTGGATTATTGTGATATTGAATGGTTTGCCTTGGATTCGGACCGAGATCATTCTGTCATTTTTGAGATTGTATCCCAATACTGCCTTTCTCACTCTCTTGTTGACTATAAAGGCCACACCATTTTTTCTACAGGATTCCTGGCCACAGTAGTAGATATAATGGTCTTCTGAGTTAAATTCGCCCATTCCTGTCCACTTTAGTTCACTGATTCCCAAGATGTCGATGTTCATTCTTGCCATCTCATTTTTGACCACGTCAAGCTTACCTTGATTCATAGATCTTACATCCCAGGTTCCTATGCAGTATTGTTCTTTGCAGCATCGAACTTTCCTTTCACCGTCAGACACATCCACAACTGAGCGTCCTTTCGGCTTTGGCCCAGCCACTTCACTCTTTCTGGGGTTACTCGTACTTGCCCTCTGCTCTTCCTCAGTAGCATATTGGACACCTTCCGACCTGAGGGGCTCATCTTCCGGCCTCATATCTTTTAGCCTTTTGTAACTGTCCATGGGGTTTTCTTGGCAAAGATACTGGAGTGGGTTGCCATTTCCTTCTCCAGGGGATCACGCTTGGTCTGAGTTCTCTGCTGTGGCCTGTCCGTCCTGGGTGGCCCTCCACGGCATAGCCCACAGCCTCATCGAACCACGCAAGCCCCCTCGCCACGACAAGGCAGTGATCCATGAGGGAGGAGAAAGGCAGTAATGGGATACAATCTCAAAAACAACAGAATGATCTCGGTCTGAATCCAAGGCAAACCATTCAACATCACAGTAATCCAAGTCTATGCCCCAACCACTGATGCAGAAGAGGCTGAAGTGGACTGTTTTCTATGAAGACCTACAACACCTCATAGAATAACACAAAAAAAAGATGTCCTCCTCATCATAGGGGACTGGAAGGCTAAAGTAGGAAGTCAAAAGGCAACCAGAATAACAGACAAGTTTGGCCTTGGAGAACAAAATGAAGCAGGGAAAAGGCTAACAGAGTTTTGTCAAGAGAACATGCTGGTCATAGCAAACACCCTCTTCCAACAACACAAGAGGTGACTCTACACATGGACATCACCAGATGGGCAACACCAAAATCCAATTGACTATATCATTTGCAGTCAAAGATGGAGAAGCTCTATACAGTCAGTAAAAACAAGACCTGGAGCTGACTGTGGCTCAGATCATGAGCTACTCATTGCAAAATTCAGACTTAAACTGAAGAAAGTTGGGAAAACCACTAGGCCATTCAGGTTTGACCTAGATCACATCACTGATGAATATACAGTGGAGGTGAAGAATAGGTTTAAGGGACTAGATGGGGTGTCTGAAGAACTATGGATGGAGGTTCATGACATTGTACAGGAGGCAGCAATCGCCGCCATCCGAAAGAAAAAGAAATGTAAGAAAGCAAAGTGGTTGTCTGATGAGGCTTTACAAATAGCAGAGGAAAGAAGGAAAGCAAAAGGCAATGGTGAAAAGGAAAGATTTACACAACTGAATGCAGATTTCCAGAGAACAGCAAGGAGAGATAAGGAGGCTTTCCTGAATGAACAATGCAAAGAAATAGAGGAAAACAATAGAATGGGAAGGACTAGAGATCTCTTCAAGAAAACTGGAGAAATCAAGGGATCATTCCATGCAAAGCTGGCCATGATAAAGGACAAAAACGGTAGGGACCTAACAGAAGTAGAAGAGATTAGGAAAAGATGGCAAGAATACATAGAAAAACTATACAAGAAGGACCTCAATGTCCTTGACAACCATGACGGTGTAATGACGGTGTAACTAACTTCGAGCCAGACATCCTGGAGTGCAGGGCTCTTTTTGTAGCAGGAACCCCTTTGCATATTAGGCAACACACCCCTAATGTAGCCAATCCTCCAAGAGCTTACAGAGCTCTTCTTACAGAGGCTACTGTAAGCTTTTGGGGGATTGGCTACATTAGGGGTGTGTTGCCTAACATGCAAAGGAGTTCCTGTTACAAAAAGAGCCCTGCTGGAGTGCGAAGTCAAATGGACCTTAGAAAGCATTACTAACAACAAAGATAGCACAGGTGATGATATCCTAGCTGAGCTATCCAAAGTCTTAAACGATGATGCTGTTAAAATGTTGCACTCAATTTGCCAGCAAATTTGGAAAACGCAACAGTGGCCACAGGATTGGAAAAGGTCAGTTTACATTCCAATCCCAAAGACAGGCAATGTCGAGGAATGTTCAAACTATTGCACAGTTACACTCATTTCACACACCAGCAAGGTCATGCTCAAGATCCTACAAGCTAGGCTTCAGCAGTACGTGGATAGAGAACTGTTAGAAGTACAAGCTGGGTTTTGAAGAGGTAGAGGAACTAGAGATCAAATTGCCAACATTCGCTGGATTATGGAGAAAGCAAGGGAGTACCAGAAAAAGATCTACTTCTGCTTCATTGACGATGCTAAAGCCTTTGATTTTGTGGATCACAACAAACTATGGCAAGTCCTTAAAGAGTTGGGAGTACCAGACCACCTCACATGTCTCTTGAGAAACCTGTATAAGGGTCAAGAAGCGACAGAACTGGATATGGAACAACTGATTGGTTTAGCCTCAGAAAAGAAGTACGACAAGGATGTATATTGTCACCCTGATTATTTAATTTATGTGAAATTTAATCATGTGAAATGCCAACCTGGATGAATCATAAGCCGGAATTAAGATTGCTGGGAAAAACTTCAACAACCTCAGATATGCAGACTATACCACTCTAATGGCAGAAAGTGAAGAGGACCTAAAGAGCCTCTTGCTCAGGGTGAAAGAGGAGAGCGCAAAAGTTGGCTGAAAACTCAACATCAAAAAAACTAAGATCATGGCATCTGGCCCCATCACTCCTTGGCAAATAGAAGGGGAAGTCGTGGAAGCAGTGACAGACTTCACATTCCTGGGATCCAAGATCACTGCAGATGGTGACTGCAGCCATGAAATTAAAAGACACCTGCTCCTGGGGAGGAAAGTGATGTCAAACCTAGACTGCATAATAAAAATAGAGGCATCACCTTGCAGCAGTGGGAGGGCTTCTAGTGTCCTGGCCCCACTGCTGGACCTCCTGATGGCACCTGGTATATTTTGGCTGCTGTGTGACAGAGTGTTGGACTAGATGGGCCATTGGCCTGATTCAACATTGGCTTCTCTTATGTTCTTATGTTCGTAACAAAAGTCTGTATGGTCAAAAGTCTGTATGGTATTCTCAGTGGTAGTGTATGACTGCGAGAGTTGGACTATAAGGAAGGCTGAGTGCCGAAGAAGGAGATCAAATCAGTCAATCCTAAAAGAACTCAACCCTGACTGTTCCCTGGAAGGACAGATACTGAAGCTGAAGCTCAAATACTTTGGCCACCAAATGAGAAGGGAGCATTCACTGGAGAAGACCCCGATGTTGGGAAATATTGAAGGTCAAAGAAGAAGGGGATAGCAAAGGATGAGATGGTTAGACAGTGTTATCGATGCAATGAATATGAAATTAAGCAAACTCTGGAGCACGACAGAAGACAGGAGGGCCTGGTAGGATGAGGTCCATGGGGTCACAAAGAGTTGGACCTGACTGTGCGACTGAACAACAACAACAACAAAAACCATTTTTCTTCTCACATGGACACAGAGTACTCCATCTTTCTGTGTTCAGCCTCTGAGGATGCCAGTCACAGCTGCTGGTGAAACATCAGCTACTACAATGGCAAGACCATGGCCATTCAGCCCAGAAAATCTACAAAAACTAATGAACTCTGGCCATGAAAGCCTTCGACAGCTTTTACCAAGTTTTTACAAAGGTTTCCCCCACACACACATTACAATTGCTAATGGGCTTTGGTTTGGAAATTTTCAGAGGGGACGCAAATATTTGGCAGCACTTTTAGAGCAATCCTCACAAGAAGAAAAGGAATCTGGTAGTCACAGAAAGGAAAACCAGTGGAAACTGATGGGGCAGTTACTAGCAATATGATTTGTGCTAACACAAGCATAGTGATGTGATCATTTGATCTATTGGGAGGACCAATCTGTGCATTGAACGATGAGATCTGATGCCCTCTAGTGGTTTTATTTGGAGACAGTTTTACAAATTATGGAGGCAGAAAGAACCAAATGCTCCTTCCATGTGCAGGTTTTTCTCTGCTTTGGCTTCCAAAGTGGAACACTTTTCTTTTTTAAGAAAAAAGAGGGTCCATACAACATCATGCGCTAGCTGTGCTCCAATTGTCCTCAGCATACTCTTTCCCAAACCTGATTTTTCCAATCTCTTTGGGAAGAGCACAGTCCAAAAGCACTACTGCACCTTCTGTGAAGGTGTGCATTCTCCAAGGCCTTCCTCCCCATCAGGTGCTCTTCTTCTTCCCATCAGCTCCTTACAGCCACCAGGTTCCCTGCTTTACCCCTGAATGCTCTCCTTTTTGATAGTGTTATGCCTGGGGCTGGGGAGCACACCCCTACTCTTACCAAGGCCAGCTAATGGAGGAGCAACTCCTTGTGACCCAGCAGGTCCAAGGATGTGGTTCTGTCCCTGCTGGTCTCCAAGGAGAAGCTGGTGGCCTTGGAACTGCAACAGTGCTCTGCAAGCCAACAGTACCAGTAAAGTCATGTGGCTGCTTTAAGGAGTCAGAGCAACTATCTTGGCCTGTTGTCAGTGGGCCAGCTGGCCCAGAAGATAACCATAGGAACTCCCCTGTGAGGGATGAAACCACACCCTGTCCAAATCTCATAGGAATACTCACTCCCACGAGATTTCCCTGGGACTTCCCGGATGCATGGGGCCCTAGCATCTAGGCTGTGGAGAAGCCCAGTGTGGGAGAGAAAGGACACAGGGTGTGTTTAAAACCTTCCTCTTCCTCTACTGAAGTCACAAAGACCTCCTACAAAGGCCACTGAAGGCCACCCAAGTTTAGGGTCCAATCCAGCAGCCCCGGCCTCTTAAAAAAAGAGGCAGACCAGTCATTGGCTTGTGGATGCTAACTATATTGCTATCTTACTGCGGGTCTGAACAGGTAACAAAACTAATTTTCTAACAATGTTAAGAGTCAATAAGTAGCAACACAAATCAATCCTCTCCCCTCCGCCCCAGCTTTCCCCTACAAATTATCACCCTAGTTGCTTTTCAAAGGAAACAGTCTTTTAAAGTGATTCAGAATCTACCCATGTATACATAGCTGGATCTTAAGTCTGCATGAATAAAGGTGCATCCACATGGTGAAGGTTTTCTTTGCTCTTTCTATTGCTGTTGAGGCATCCACTGTGGCAATGGAGCATCCAGGTGGGAGTTTTCTCTGCACTTTCCTTTCCCCAGCCCCCATGACTACCGTTCCTCCACTGTATGATCAGACAGCTGTTTTTTAAATGATTCAGTAAATGACAATTACATATTTTAAACGGCAATATGTCAATTAGCAGGAGCGGTGGCGCAGGCAGTAAAGAAAGCCTGCCTTAACAACTGGTCGAACAGCTTCGGCTGTTTGAACCCCACTGCGGTCAGGGTGAGCTCCTGGCCCTATGTCCCAGCTCCCGCCTACCCAGCGGTTCGAAAGCCCGTTAAAGGGCGAATAGATAAAAGGGGTACCTGCTATTAGAGCAGGGGGGCACCCGCCCCTTGTGTAGCAGCAACGGTGGAGAATGACAGACAGCGATGACGGAAGAAACATGGCGGCTGGCGAGGCGAAGAGGCGAAGGGAGGAGGCCAGACCAACAAGGCGTGGAGGCAGAGCAATGCAGCAGGCCGGAGCCTGACGTGGACAAAGGCTGCTGCGAGCATGCGCGGAAGTGCGGAGTGGTTCCGGCGTAGAAGACGGAGTCGCGATGGCCAGAAAAGTAGAACTTCAAAAAAGACCAGCACCGGAAGAAGGACGCCACCGGACTGTCTCCCTCGTGAGAAAGATCTGCTACAACAAGAAAAAGGGTGCCTGGTAGGATACTCACCCCCCTACACATATGTGGCCCTAGGTTAGGAATGTTTAAATTGGAATATATGTAAGCCGCTCAGAGCCCTTAGGGGATGAGCGGGATAGAAGTCGAATGAAATAAATAAATAAAATAAAATAGTCTTTGTTTCTTGAGAAAGGCTTGCTCCCTATTGCCCACTCCTGTTTAATAGTCAAAGTTGTTCCAAGAATGGAGGGAGGTTGGCTTGGTGAAGTGAGGAGGGGGCAGGGAGCAGTATGGAAGGCACAATTCCCACCTTACTGTGCCCCGTGTTTGCTTTTAGATATACGCACTGTGTCTTGCCTGGGCAATCTCAACCGCTTGACCTCTTTGAGTCACCATGAACACCATGCTGGTTCCAGCAGTACCAACCAGATCCTCCCAGCCTCCAGTCTCCAGTATTTGGCAGACTTCACAGTCCGTGCCCTCTCTGATCTGACGTATATCAAGGTAAGGCTTAAATAGGCCTGAGAAAGAGATCCTTGGCAAAGCAACAGGGGACTGTAGATAGCCATCCTGACTTTAGAGTCTCTAGATGGAATCTCAGAGGGCAGAGCTATATTTCCAGAGCCACTCTAAGACTATCTTTCCAGCATGTAAGCCCCATTGATTAAATCTGAGGAGACCTGCTTAGAATGGCTCCCTTAGCTTCAGACTAGATGTGGCCCAGTTCTCATTCCTCAGAGTCACATGGCAGGAGCTGGGAACTGGTTTCCCAAGTACTTTAGGGGCCCCAGTTCAGATCAGGCCCATGGTCCAATGTGGGGATAAGGGGGCTTCACCCTCCCCCATGCCACTTTCCTGACCTGAGACAGATTTCTTTATTTTTTAAAAGCGCCCCAAAGGGCAATTTTTATTTTTATAATACACCACGCACTACAACAACGTATATCTAACACACACTAACAATACAGAAACTTTATTTATAACATTACAAAACACCACATATAACACTTAACGCCTATGGGGGGATATCTGTTTTAGCCTACTAGCAATTGACTGCCTTATCTTTACATACCTCTTACATCAGTATCCTTAAAAACTACTTTAATTATTCATTCTATAAACTAAACAATCAACTATTTTCATTCCCGCCAGAGTCAACTCCATCCTGTTTTTCCCATTCATACCGTTCATAAAACCGAAGCCATGTGTTTTGAAAAGCAGAGTCTTCATATCCTTTCATAGTCAGAGTCAGTTTATCCATCTCTGCTGCCTCCAATATCTTTGCCATATATTCTTGTTTTGACGGTACCTGCTTTGTCCTCCAATATTTTGCATATAAAATCCTAGCTGCTGTTACTAAATATATTATCAAATAACGATCGTTTCTAACTGTATCTTTTGGCAAGATGTCCAATAACAGAGTTTCAGGTTTGAAAGGTATAGCCTGCCCTATAATTCTTTGAATCTTTCTATGAATCCAGATCCAGAACTTCATCGTGGAGTTCTTAGAGATAGCCACCGCACCGTGGGACTTTGGAAAGTTCCAAAGGGGGTCTTTCCCTAAGACCCCACCCTATGGGAGGTAATTGGGGAGTTCCTCTCGAATGCCTTACCCGCTGTAGTCCTGTTATATAAAGATATCTCTATATTTAAAAAATAATAATATTGAAACATAATACCTGAATTTAAACTATTTCTATCTCTCCCTTTGATGGCTCCAATGATTATTTTTCCAGAGGCTCTTGAAGGTTCATTAATAAGTCTTACAGTTCATCTCCATTAAAGTTTCTTATATAAGTTCATTTTCTAAAGCTCTTAACATTTCTTCTCCAGACTTAACGTCGTGAACAGTAAAGACTCTATTTTTATGGTTTATATACAGATGTCCCAATGGAAGCCAGCAATAACGGATGTGTTTTTCTGCCAGGCGTTGAGTAATTGTTTTCAAGTTGCGTCGTGCTGTTAAAATCTCTGGTGGCAAATCTTGAAATACCTGAACTTGAGTGTCCTCCAGTTGAAGTCTGTTGTTCGTCCTTGCAGCCTCTAACATGGTTTTCTTAACTTTAATATCTGTAAGTTCCATCAATATGTCAGGAATGAGAGTAGGAGAAGCAGATTGTGATGGGTTCAGCCGATAAGCCTGATAAATTGGTGCAGCCGGCAGTTGCAAGAGTTTTTGGAGCCATTCGTTTAAAGAGCCCGTGAGGTCTTTATCTGTAGCAAAATTTGGGGATATTCCCCTGAGCTTGATTTTTCTTTCACGGGCTTTTATATCCAAAAGAATGATTTTAGACTTGCTCCATGTCTCAAAAGTCCTTAGGCTTTCTATAGCCTTTGTATTTTTTGCGGCCTCCGTCAGTGCTTTGTCTGTATTTTCCTTCAGTTCTGTTAAATTCAGATTCATAGCATCAAGTTTTTGATGGACTGGAGTAATGCTTTCTTTCACTTCTTTTTTCATTTCTGCAAACAAAGTCTGTATGTCTTTTTTTGTAATAGAATCTTCACGTTTTCTTTTGCCCTGTCGATTAGCAGCTTCTCCTTCTGAGTCTGCTTCCAATGGAGGGGGGGAGTCCTCCTCCGATGTTTGCATGTTTCTCTCTGTTTGTTGAGACTCCTTGGTCTTTTTCTTGGCTCCTTTCCCTCCTCTTGGCCTCCACATTCCCCTCAGTGAGCAGTTTTTATCTTTGGAGTCCTTAATTAATCCTTTTGTTGCGATTTTAGAAGCTCAGACGTGGAGGCTATTTCGGTCTGACTGCGCAGCCTCGCAGGCACCGGAAATTCCCCAACCATATTATTCTTGACCACTTCATCTACCATTAGGTCTGCCAACAATTTGTTGTTCAGTCGCACAGTCGAGTCCGACTCTTCACGACCCCGTGGACCAGATTACGCCAGGCCCTCCTGTCTTCCGCTGTCCGCTGAAGTTTGCTCAATTTCATGTTCGTTGCATCAATGACACTGTCTAACCATCTCATCCTTTGCCGTCCTCTTCTTCTTTGACCTTCAATCTTTCCCAGCATCAGGGTCTTCTCCAGTGAATGCTCCCTTCTCATTTGGTGGCCAAAATACTTGAGCTTCAGCTTCAGGATCTGGCCTTCCAAGGAACAATCAGGGCTGATTTCTTTTAGGATTGACTGATTTGATCTCCTTGCAGTCCAAGGGACTCTCAAGAGTCTTCTCCAGCACCATAGTTCAAAAGAATCTATTCTTCGGCGCTCGGCCTTCCTTATAGTCCAACTCTCGCAGCCATACATTACTACGGGGAATACCATTGCTTTGACCATTCGGACTTTTGTTGGCAAGGTGACGTCTCTGCTTTTTATCATACTGTTTAGGTTTGCCATCGCTTTCCTCCCAAGGAGCAGGCGTCTTTTAATTTCATGGCTGCAGTCACCATCTGCAGTGATCTGGGATCCTAGGAACGTGAAGTCTGTCACTACTTCTACGACTTCCCTTTCTATTGGCCAAGGAGTGATGGGGCCAGATGCCATGATCTTAGTTTTTTTGATGTTGAGCTTCAAGCCCACTTTTGCGCTCTCCTCTTTCACCCTGAGCAAAACGCTCTTTAGGTCCTCTTCACTTTCTGCCATCAGAGTGGTATCGTCTGCATATCTGAGGTTATTGATCTTTTCCCCAGCAATCTTAACTCCAGCTTGTGATTCATCCAGGCAGGCATTTCGCATGATGTACTCTGCATATAAATTAAATAAGCAAGGTGACAATATACATCCTTGTCCCTTGTCGACTCCTTTTCCTATGCTAAACCAATCAGTTGTTCCATATCCGGTTCTAACTGTTGCTTCTTGACCCTTATACAGATTTCTCAGGAGACATGTGAGGTGGTCCGGTACTCCCATCTCTTTAAGAACCTGCCATAATTTATTGTGATCCACACAATCAAAGGCTTTAGCATAGTCAATGAAGCAGAAGTAGATGTTTTTCTGGTACTCTCTTGCTTTCTCCATAATCCAGCGAATGTTGGCAATTTGATCTCTCGTTCCTCTACCTCTTCGAAACCCAGCTTGTACTTCTGGCAATTCTCTATCCACGTACTGTTGAAGCCTAGCTTGTAGGATTTTGAGCATGACCTTGCTAGCGAGTGAAATGAGTGCAATTGTGCGATAGTTTGAACATTCCTTGACATTGCCCTTCTTTGGGATTGGAATGTAAACTGACCTTTTCCAATCCTCTGGCCACTGTGGTGTTTTCCAAATTTGTTGGTAAATTGGGTGCAGCACTTTAACAGCATCTTCTTTTAAGACGTTGCATAACTCAGCTGGGATACCATCACCTCCACTAGCTTTGTTGTTAGTAATGCTTTCTAAGGCCCATTTAACTTCGCTTTCCAGGATGTCTGGCTCGAGGTTCGAGGTCAGTGATTATACCATCGTGGTTGTCAAGGCATTGAGGTCCTTCTTGTATAGTTCTTCTGTGTATTCTTGCCATCTTTTCCTAATCTCTTCTGCTTCTGTTAGGTCCCTACCGTTTTTGTCCTTTATCATGGCCTGCTTTGCATGGAACGTTCCCTTGATTTCTCCAATTTTCTTGAACAGATCTCTAGTCCTTCCCAATCTATTGTTTTCCTCTATTACTTTGCATTGTTCATTCAGGAAAGCCTCCTTATCTCTCCTTGCTGTTCTCTGGAAATCTGCATTCAGTTGGGCAAATCTTTCCTTTTCACCGTTGCCTTTAGCTTTCCTTCTTTCCTCTGCTATGTGTAAAGCCTCATCAGACAGCCACTTGGCTTTCTTGCATTTCTTTTTCTTTGGGATGGCGGTGATTGCTGCCTCCTTTACAATGTCACGGACCTCTGTCCATAGTTCTTCAGGCACTCTGTCTATCAAATCTAGTCCCTTAAACCTATTCTTCACCTCTACTGTATATTCATCGGGGATGCGATCTAGGTCAAATCTGAATGGCCTTGTGGTTTTCCCAACTTTCTTCAATTTAAGTCTGAATTTTGCAATGAGTAGCTCATGATCTGAGCCACAAGTCAGCTCCAGGTCTTGTTTTTACTGACTGGATAGAGCTTCTCCATCTTTGACTGCAAATTATATAGTCAGTCTGATTTCGGTGTTGCCCATCTGGTGATGTCCATGTGTAGAGACGCCTCTTAGGTTGTTGGAAAAGGGTGTTCGCTATGACCAGCGTGTTCTCTTGACAAAACTCTGTTAGCCTTTGCCCTGCTTCATTTTGTTCTCCAAGGCCAAACTTGTCTGTTATTCTGGTTACCTTTTGATTTCCTACTTTAGCATTCCAGTCCCCTATGATGATGAGGACATCATTTTTTGGCGTTAGTTCTATGAGCTGTTGTAGGTCTTCATAGAACTGGTCCACTTCAGCCTTTTCTGCATCAGTGGTTGGGGCATAGACTTGGATTACTGTTGAATGGTTTGCCTTGGATTCAGACCGAGATCATTCTGTTGTTTTTGAGATTGTATCCCAATACTGCCTTTCTCACTCTCTTGTTGACTATAAAGGCCACACCATTTTTTCTACGGGATTCCTGGCTACAATAGTAGATATAATGATCTTCTGAGTTAAATTCGCCCATTCCTGTCCACTTTAGTTCACTGATTCCCAAGATGTCGATGTTCATTCTTGCCATCCCATTTTTGACCATGTCAAGCTTACCTTGATTCATAGATCTTACATTCCAGGTTCCTATGCAGTATTGTTCTTTGCAGCATCGGACTTTCCTTTCACCGTCAGACACATCCACAACTGAGCGTCCTTTCGGCTTTGGCCCAGCCGCTTCACTCTTTCTGGGGTTACTCGTACTTGCCCTCTGCTCTTCCCCAGTAGCATACTGGACACTTTCCGACCTGAGAGGCTCATCTTCCGGCGTCATATCTTTTAGCCTTTTGTTACTGTCCATGGGGTTTTCTTGGCAAAGATACTGGAGTGGGTTGCCATTTCCTTCTCCAGGGGATCACGCTTGGTCTGAGTTCTCTGCTGTGTCCTGTCTGTCCTGGGTGGCCCTCCACGGCATAGCCCACAGCCTCATCGAACCACGCAAGCTCCCTCGCCACGACAAGGCAGTGATACATGATGGAGAGTAGCTTATAATTATTCTCTTGTAATGAACTACATTTACTTGTCAAATGTATCCCTAGGTATTTAACCTTGTCACTAAGTTGATATCCAGAGGTTCTTTGTAGGAGTTCTCACTGTTTGTTTCATATTCTTCGTCAACACTTTGGTCTTCTGACGTTGACTTTCAATCCCACCACTTGGCCATATTCTTTTAAACTATTTTTCAGCTCTATAATAGAGTGCCCTGGATCCTCCAGTATAAATACCAAGTCAGCAGCAAAGGCCAAAAGTTTGAACTCCTCCTCTTGTAATTTCAGCCCCTTCACCTTAGAATTTTGTCTTACTTCTTCTGCCAGTACCTCCAATGCATAAATATATAGTAATGGCAGTAGAGGACACCCCTGTCTTGTGCCTTTTTGTATCTGAAATTGTCCCATCCTTTCACCATTAATGGTAACCGTAGCTCTTTGATTTGACTATATCACCTGTATCATCTGGATGAACTTTTCCCCGGCCTCAGCCTTCTTCAGCGTTTCTATTATAAATGACCAACTCAGATTATCAAATGCTTTTTCTGCATCAAGGAAAATCAGAGCCATTTCCTTTTCCAGATGTGCTTCATAATACTCTAGTATATCTAGAATATACCTTAAATTGCTTTTAATTTGTCTTTTTGGGAGAAAGCCCACCTGGTGATTATGTATTTCAAAAGTTACTGGATTATGATCTGCATATGTTTTTGCTTCAATTTCTGATTCCAGTAAATCTTTAATCATTGAAGGGGACATCCAACACATATCTAATCTAGACCACGAGTTGTGTCTTGCCGAATAAAATGTATACTGATATGTATTGGGATTTCTTACTCTCCATGCATCTGTTAATTGCCATTCTTCTATTATCTGGCACAATGAATCTGGAAAACAATTTCCTTTTGTTTTCTTTCTAGTACTGCTTATTTTTCTGTCCTGTTTATCGTCAAAAACTGCATTAAAATCTCCAAGAATACACAATTCCTGGAAGTCTTGTTTTACAATAATCTTTTGAATTTGTTGGTAATATTTTTCTTGGTTTTGGTTAGGAGCATAAATATTGACAATCAATGTTCTCTTGGTTTGTCTCTGTATGGCCACCATCAAAATTCTTCCAACCTTTGAGTCATAAACTAATTCAGGTTGTAAATGCTCTTTAATGTATGTAGCCACTCCTCTTTTCTTCTTTTCTTCATCTGAAGCTATAAATACTTTCCCTAAGCCTTTGTAGTTCAAGTATTTTCCATCTTTTCTCTTTATATGGGTCTTTTGAATACATGTAATATCTGCATTGTATTTTTTGAGTTGATGAAAGATTTTCCTTCTTTTCTGAGGTCCGTTTAAGCCATTGACATTAACCGAGATCGTCTTCAATTTCCTTTTATCCATCCTGATTTGTCTTCTGTTGTTGTTGCTTTTCGTCTTTTGCCCTTTGTCTCTTATTTATTAGAGATCTTTTCAATCTGAATCTTTTCTGTCTTGGTGGTTTAGGAGGTCTTAAAGGTGTTAATGGTGCTGCTGTTCCTTGAGATTCGGTTTCCGTTTCCTTCTCTCCCTCTCCCTCTCCCTCTTTTCTTTCCTCTTTTTCCTCACTTTCTTCCTGGTCATCCAAAAGTTCTTCTCCATATGTTCTCAAAAAATCCGTTGCCTTACAGACTGATGTTATCTTGAATCTTCTCCCTTCAAAAGTAAAGAAGACTCCTTCTGGTAAAAGCCACCTGTATGTGATATTGTTAGCTCTTAACAGGGTTGTCAACTCGTTGCATGCTTTTCTTTTTTCTCTTACTCTCCATGGAATCTCTTTCAGAACATTTACCTCTTCTTCATTCATCCTCAATGGTGT
Source organism: Gekko gecko (assembly GCA_029375565.1). Taxonomy (NCBI): domain Eukaryota; kingdom Metazoa; phylum Chordata; class Lepidosauria; order Squamata; family Gekkonidae; genus Gekko; species Gekko gecko. The sequence goes on along the minus strand of JAPDNY010000005.1, from coordinate 205,133,744 downwards.
TGTGTTAACTTCTTGTAGTATTTTATCTCTCACTGCTCTTTTATGGAAGCGCAACTGCACTTCCCTTAGAACTTTGAATCTTCTTGCATATGCTGAATTCATCCTAAAAGCTGTATCTATTTCTTCTTCTATCACCTTCAGATCTTCCATTTGGAGATGCTCCGCCAACAACTTTGCCATTTTTTGATTCAATTCTTCCCCCTTTTCTTCTGGAATATTCTGGAATCTTAAAACAAATGCTGTTCTTTCCACCTGTAGTCTCATTACATCTTGTTCCAGAATAGATTGTTTATCTTCATTTTTCTGTATTTTACTTTCCATTTCTCTAGTCTTCGTCTCCACCTTCTCCACTACTGTATTAAGAGTTGTGATTTTTGATGTATTCTCTGTTATTTGCTTCTGAAGTGCTTGCAAACTCTGCAGATTGTACCGTAATATCTTTCATAGCAGCTTGTATGGGTTCTGCAGCTTGAGAGATCATATCTCTAACTTCTTGAACCACTTGTTTAATGGGCTCTATTGCCTGTGGAACGGAGTTCCTGATTTCTTCCATACTGCGCTTAATAGGATCTACTACATTGTTAATGGTACTTAATATAGTAGCTTGCACAAGAGCTTGCATTTCTTTCTGTGTCTCCTTTTGTGTAGAACCTACCACTTTTGCAGCTACTGAGCTAGCCATCCCTGGTGAGATCAATGATGGTTTTCTCCCTCCAGCATTTGACATTCTTCTATCTTCTCTTTTCCCTTAACTTTTAAAATTGAAATTGTCTTCAAAAATTTTAAATTTCAGTAAAAAATGTTGGCTTTCACTAGCTTTGCCTAAATGGAGTAGTATTATTTTTGCTTATTATCAATTGGGAACAAGCATATACTCCTGGCTCAGTGCCCAGACTGTTGTACTTTAACAATTAACCACAAAGAAAATTAAACTTATTGTTTAGATTAACCTTCCCCCTGACAGTTTTCCCAGAAATATTCTAGACAAAACTACTTAATGTTTACAAAACATTAGTATTCTTGGCACTTTTCCCAGAATAGTCAATTCAAAGGGAAGAAGAGAAGAGAGATAAAAAAAGAAAAAAGGCAGGAAGAAAACAACCATTGAATAATGAACAGTTCTCCGTTGCCACTCTCCCTTTCAGTTTCCCCAAAGAAAAACCCTATGCTTCCACCTTCCAATCTGTCCTTTATGACCTATATTTGTTCATCAGTTTATATGTCAAGTTATTGGAAGCTGCAAAAATTGAGAACGCTGAAAACTGTCCTTGAAGTATTGAATCTTCTACCCTGCCCCTAAAAGGTTAAAAATTAGCGAGCGATGAAAACGGGCTCCCGCTATTATAGTTCTTCTACCCCCCCCCCATTAGGGTTAAAATTAGAGAGCTTTGCGCTGCTCTTTCTCTTGCCCTCCTTTCAATTTTTATAAGCCTTTCCCCTCAGAACTTGGGGGGCGTGTAGACAATTTAAGCCTTCTCCGCCTCCATTCAAGCCAGGCAAGGTACAATCGCTCAAAAGAGAAAATTACTTTTCACGGCTTTTTTTTTCCACATCAACTTCGGCATAGTTACAGTTTATAACAAGCAGGATGGAGTGTATTTCCCACTCTCGCCCACCTCCCGCTTCTATTCCATTGAACTGCCCTATATCTTCCGTTCAATTTTTATGGATACTCACAGGAGCGCTTCATCGGCCGGGTTTCTCTCCCCCCCACCCTCTGTGCAGGAGTATTGGCTATGCTCTGTTTCCAGAGCTCGAACTTCGGTCCCACTTCGGGGGCGATCCTGGTCTCCCCGTGAGTTGCAAATCTCACAGGGACCTGGATCAAGCCCCTTGCAGCCGTCCGCCCCTTCCCGGGACGGCGGGGGGTCCTTTAAATGGTCAAAGGACCCCTTTAAAGATCTGAAAGTTGCCACCGCGTTAAAACGCGTGTGTGCCGCCACGCCATGCCTGCGTACTCTCACCTGAGACAGATTTCAGAGGCTCATTTTTGTGGTATTTGTTTACTTTATTTACTTCATCACCTTTCTTCTCAATGTGGACCCAAAGCAGCTTACATCATTTCCCTCTCCTCCATTTTACCCTCATAGCAATGCTGTGATCAGTGTTCCCTCTAAGCTGAGTTTTAGCCTCTAGCTCACACATTTTTGTCTTAGCTCAGGATGGCTCCAGAGCAAACTAATTTATGCAGTAGCTAAATTGCTCACTCACAACTTTAATACCAGTAGCTCACAAAGTAGAAATTTTGCTCACAAGACTTCACAGCTTAGAGGGAGTGTTGGCTGTGATGTAGGCCATTTCATGAGTGGCCTAATGTCACTCAGCAAGCCTCCATGGCAGGATGGGGATTTTGAGCCCAGGTCTCTGGATCACAAGCAAATCAATTTTAAAATTATATAAACAATGCTTAGCACTTTCAGTTTCATTATCCTTTAACATTCTTGACCATTGATGAGTTGATGAATAGTACATAAAGCATCCTCAGCCCAAACACTGCTTGCTGTGAGTCCTTTATTGGGAAGTGGCATGCATGAGGTCTCACAATAAGCCTTAAATCTATACAGGAGCACCCTGTGCGATTGTTTTGGTGTTCTGGCATAAATCTGGGCATGGTTTGCATCTGGATTACTGATAACTGTTCACATCAATTGTTTCCCTTTTCCGTACAACATCTCTCAGAGGCTCTTTAGTTCCCTCAAAATATTTTACTGTCTTTCCCTACACATACTGGTGTTCCCTCCGGAGGCACATTTAGCTCTAGGGCCAGAGGCTGCAAAGCCCTGACATGACCACAGTCTGCACTCACCCAACAGCCAGCAGGAAGGTTATGCTGCAAAAGCCATCACTTCTTTGATACATTCAGCATCTGTATAGGGGAGCAGAGGGTGTCTTTCATGAAGCAAAATTTAGCCATGGGAGGGAAGGTAGGGAAGGTTATCCATTGTTATCTCTCGCTTTTTGCCTAAGCCATACACAGGTGCCAGTCCCAGAGTGCCTGCACCATGTTTCTGCCTCTGCCATCCCTGACAAAAGTTACCTATATAAAGTAAAAAGGGGAAGGGGGCTCAATCTCTGATTACTCCTACCCTGGCAGTGCATGGCATCTCTTCTCTCTCCTTCTTTAATGCAGATCACACACAATCAATACCAGAATTGCCTGTTGGCCTCGCAGATGGAGAGTAGCCCTCCCCCTTCGGACAGCGAGCAGTCCAGACATAGCATTATCTAAGCTTTGGCCCCTTTGGTGGCCTGCCCCAGTCTGTCCCAGACAAGACACATGCTCGACAGGATGGTTGGTCACTCTGTGTCATGCCAATGGATCCCACGGACTTCATTCCAAAGCCTGCAATTGCTGATCCATCCATCTGAGCCTCACCATTTTTAGTTCGGTGACCTTGATCAACAAAACTACTTTAAGACGAGAAAGACCAAACTGAGCCTATTGGACTGCTGGTTGCTGGCTTCTGTCTTTCTGCTTCTCCCTTCCTCACACCCTCATTTCTGTCTCTCAGCGAAAGGCACAGGAATGCTGTTAATTTCAATAGAGCTTGTGTGGGAGATCGTCTCAGAGCGTTTCACCTAAAAGACAGAGCAAGGATGCTCCTGTCTACTGTCAGACATAAAAGGTGGTAATTTGACTAATGGTTTCTCATCAGAGGCATAAAAATAACCCTAAATATCTGCTATCAACAAATCTATTTCTGTGTTTTGTTTTATTTATTCACTCAGCTGTTTGTTGGGGGAAAGCTACTCTTTTGTTTTTCTGTTTTCTTTCTGTCTCAGGTTTCTTCTCCCTATGAAAATATTATTTCTGCTCAGTGCCGCATGGCATTTATATTTTTGGTTTGGACAATAAAGTGCAAATTTTATCTCTTTCAGTTTCCCCCTTTTATTGTGGCTAGCACGGAAGTGGAATTTGAAGCATATGAAGCTGCCTTAGCCAGAGTCAGAACTTTGGCCTAATAGGGTCAGTGGCTCTCTGTTGTCTCTGGAGGAGTTCTTTCACATCACCTTCTGCCTGATCTTTTTAGCTGGAAATGTCGGGGCTTGGATCCAGACAAGACAAAAGGATCTCTGCCCATGGAGTGATTTTACAGCCTTCCCCCTCCTGTGGCAATAGGATTTGGGGGAGGCATTTCAGGCTGCTATAGGGGTGTAGGGGGTGGGAATTGTATTCCATGGGCTAAAATCCTTGCACCCATGGAAACAATGAGCCTGGATCCAGACCCAAGGACTGAACCTTGGACTTTCTGTATGTAAAGCAGTGGCTTGCCCACAGAGTGACATCCAGCACAGGGGCAAAGGTCCATAGGTGTGTAAAAGGTTAATTATACATGTGCTGTAATTTGGACTAATCCCTAATATAGCTTGCTTATTTTTCTGCGTGGCCCAAATATGAACTGCAGCCAGGGCTGCCAACAGGCCTGCGGAAGAATATCCTGTCTCTCGAATAGAGGCTTAATGTGTGGAAACGGGCAGGTGACACTTTTCATGGCATGGAGATAAATAACATCACCTGGTAAACGACATCCCATTAAGCCTCTGTTAAAGGGACAAGATGTTTTTTCTCCAGGCCAGTTGGCAGCCCTACTTGTGGCTGCACATTCACATGCTTTGATTTTCAGAATGGGATAGATCTCTGTGATCTTCATCCTATCTTTTTGTACCCTCAGTATCAAATAGATTAGAGTTGGGTAATCCGAAGTCCAAAACTAGCAACTGAACTTTACAATCCACTGAAATACTCAGGATTTCCTGAGGAACTATCTGAAAAGAAATATTCATAAAGGATGCAAAATAGTTCAACAAATCAATTCCTCTACATACACAGCTTCCTGAAATATGTGCTAAATGGCCTTTAAAACAATCCTAATTTTCTTCTAGGAAAAAGTCTTTTGTACCATAATCATCCACAAGAGGGCTCTCTGGTCTTTTCTCAAAGGAAAAATAATCTGCAAAAGATCATCCGTATATTCATTGCAGTGCTCAATGAAAACTTAAAGTTTTTTTTAAAAAAAAACATACAAGGCCCTCCCTCCGCAATATCTTACCACTTCAAGAACATTTAATTTTTTGTATCTGCCTGTCAGCCCTAAACTTCCCCCCTTTCTTTCAAGGCATTTTTTCAGAGTTGTATTTAAAAAGTATAACACTTATTTAAAAAAAACCCTGTTATTCTTTGGATACTTATTATAGACTAGGAATAAGGCCCATTGTGGAAATAAATACAATGAGCTCTAGAAAGAGGCTCTGGGCAGGTGCCCTTGCCTTGGGCACTCAACGTCAATTTGCTGTGGTGATTTCAGCAAGGTATAATGACACAGAGCTTACCATTTTCTCCAGGGGAACTGATCTGTGCCATCTGGAGAGCAGTTGTAATTCTGAGTGATTTCCAGCTCTCCCCTGGAGATTGGCAACAATGGTTCCCCAGGAGGAAATGGCTGGTTTGGAGGGTGGAGTCTATTGCATTGTACCTGTCTGAGGATCCAACCCCCTGAAACCCCATCCTCTCCAGGTTCCACCCCTCATATCTCCAGGAATTTCCCAACCTGGAGGTGGCAGCCTTTTCTCCTTCCCAGCCAACCATCAACCTACCTTTATCTGCCCCTCTGATTTCAGCTTGCCATCTCCCCCCGACACCTGGAGCCTCTACCTAGGAAAAGTACAGTCTTTCTCCACAGTGGGGACCAAAGCAGCTCACATCATTCTCCTCCCTGCCTTTTGATCTGCGAAACAACCCTGTGAGGTAGGTTAGGCTGAAAGTCTGTGAATGGTCTGAAATTACCCAATCAGCTTCCACAGGAAGAACCTGGGTCTGGCAGACCCTGCTCTGAAGCACTAACTGCTACTTCACACTGGCTGTCATCGGGGGCACCTCAGCAGGGTGTAATGACACAGAGTCCACCATTTTCTCCAGGGGAACTGATCTCTGCCATCTGGAGAACAGTTGTAATTCTGAGTGATCTCCAGCCCTCACCTGGAGATTGGCAACAATGGTTCCCCAGGAGGAAATGGCTGGTTTGGAAGGTGGAGTTTATGCATTGTACTTGTCTGAGGTTCCTCCCTCCACAAAACCCACCCTCTCCAGGCTCCATGCCTCAAACCTCCAGGAATTTCCCAACCAGAGTTGGCAACCTTATCTCTTTCCCAGCCAACCATCAGCCTACCTTTATCTGCCCCTCTGATTTCAGCTCTCCATCTCCCCATCACCACCTGCAGCCTCTTCCTAGGAAAAGTACAGTCTTTCTCTGCAATGGAGACCCAAGCAGGAGGGAAGCAGCATGGTATAATGACAGAGTCCACCCTGCAAAGCAGCCATTTTCTCCAGGGAAACTGAGCTCTGCCATCTAGAGAGCAGTTGTAATTCTGAGTGATCTTCAGCTCTCACCTGGGGAATGGCAGCAATGGTTCCCCAGGAGAAGATAACTACTTTGGAGGGTGGACTCTATGGCATTCTATTCAGCTGAGGGCTCTCCCCTCTCCAAACTCCACCACAAAATCTCCAGGAATTTCCCAACCTGGAGCTGGCAACCCTACTCAGGACTGTCCCCAATGAGTTCTCCTGGCTTTGGCTTTTTACTGACAGAACCAAGCTTGGTTGCCTATCAACAGCCACTGAGGGAAACATTAGTCCCACAGGAGCCAAGCAGGAGAAATGTCTTCCTCAGGAAAGACAGTTGTTTTGGCAGTTTCTGACAGGGAACAGTGGCTGAGGTGGCAGTGGGCAGGGAAGAGGAGTGTACCCAGCACCCAGCCTATGGCATATGAGTACTTTTGATTGGCAGCTGATGGACCAATGGCTGATGGAGTGCACAGCACAGCCAATGGGAGAGCTGGAAATGGCCAACGCTTTAGGGCAAGAAGATTCCTTAACAGGGTGACAGTGTTTAGGATTCCACTGCAAACCTCTTTCTTGGTAGCTACTTCCGGGGTGCACTGTACTGGAGCAGCAGAAGACAGCTCATAGTTTAAAACATACCTTCACATCTGATCTCAGTTTCAGGCCTGTACACTGAAAGGCGTTATTGCAGATTCATTTGCCTCTTCCCCAATTGATCCATCTCCTTGATTGGGATGTGGAAGTTAGAGGTGAATCTAACATGTTAAAGCATTAAGGTAACTGATGGTTTGGGGGGAAATGTCCAATGTATAATTAACTTCATAGTAGGAATAATTTGTGAAGTGTCCTTTGTTCTCTCTGGTTACAGTCTAAGCTCTGTGGGTCCCAAATAAGATGCACTTGGCTTGGCTCCAGCATATAGCCTTTGCTGTGAGAAATCAACTTTACAAGATTGGAAACCCAACTCTCCACCTCAGGGTGGGGTGATAGAGACTGAACCTAGGACCTTTTGTAGGCAGAGCACATGCTCTGATCCACAGCCTGTTGCTTGATATTAATGAGTTGGCAGCAGAATCCTTGTCTCCATAGCACATAGTAGTTAGATGAGGGAATACCTTATATAACTTTAATGACATATGGGATACCTTTCTGGTGTGCTTTGACAACCACTATAATATCCCATGGTGGCAGCCAGCATGACCTAAGATCTCACCCAGCTGCCTAACTGATTGACCCGCAACTACTGTCCTTTTTCTTCCCTTCTTCCTCCCCTCCCCTCTTCTCTCTGTCTCTTTCTGCTGTTGCTCCTTCTTGCCTCCTTGGGAGAAGACCAAAAATTGCTCCATGAATTCACAGAGATCAATTGCCAAATCTATAAAACAGCCGCATCAGCTGCCAGTTTAATTCAAGATAATCTTTACATCCCATCACATCCAAGGACCTACGTATCTGAAGGATCATCTCTCCCCGTAGGCCTTTCAGATTGCCACCTTCTGGTTCCCCTGCTTAAGGTAGCCACTTGGTGACTGCTAGAACCTGTCCCTTCTCTATCATCACTCCCACCTTGTGCCAGAGGCTCCCAAGGAAGGTTTTCAGGAGGCACTGCAAGACTGCTTTATTTGTGAGGGCTTTTAATTGGGTTCAAGATACAGGCATTTTCTCATGCAGGGAGGTAAGGGGTTTTTACTGTATTTTGTATGTTTTTAATGTTTGGAATTGTAAATTGCTTGAAGCCAAAAGAGGAAGTTAAGGTATAGATATTTTGATCAATCAACAGTTTAATTTTAGGAGTATCTTCTCTTCCACATAATTTTGTACCACCTAGATTTCAGATTTCTCTCTCTCTCTCTCTCTGATAAAACTGATTTAAAAGTCCCACCATATTTGCAACAGGAAAGTTGCTTCCCTGAAGTAATCATCCATACACAGATGAAAATAGGAAAGCTATTCCACTTTGGAACTAAATCAATGACCCATTCACACATTCAACCAGCAGCATGTATGAGGCTGCAGGATCTCATACACCCCAGTCCTAGCTGCTGGCTGGCAAACTTTTTCACAAGGGAAGAAAAACAGCAAGTAATACACGCAATTTGACTTACCCACAAGGTCACAGTATTTACATATGATATAATGAGGCTGTGTACAATGGCTGTGTGTGTGAGAAAGAGAGTGCATGAGCTTGGTTAAATCCACAGAACTGCTAACAGAAAGGCTCACATTTGGTCTCTAATGCACAATGTAGTCCCAGAATATGGGGGAGTGGGGGAGCAGCAGGATTTTAGTCCTCATGATTGCAGAGAAATATTTTCTAGTATGTGAGGTTTTGAAGACCCAAGCTTTCTTATGTGTCATATATTCTGCTGTGTAAACAGTTGATCTAGTCTGATGAACAGGGGATACTTGAGATTACCCTCTGGCAGTGATTGCAAATGGGCAGAAATTGGGCAAAGTTTTATGGAATGCCAGAAAAAAAAGTTTTGCCCCCATTCAGCATTTGCCACTGTTTGAGAGAAAGGCACTCTGTGCATGTTTAGGAGTATGCATTCTCTAGGATTGCTTCACCTGTTTCCGGGTTGTTATAGCACGAAAGACTGGTTTCAGGACTAAGATTCTAAGTGCTGGCAGCTATTGACCCACATCAGGGCACTTTGTGTGGGATGCCTCAAGTGATTAAGGAATAGTATGTTGTCATGACCCTGATTATGTTCTCTCTTTGAAGTAAGGCTGCCAGCTTTCTACAGGTCCTGCTCCTGCGTTTTTAAGAGTAGCCTGACACACAGAATGTTACCACATTTTCTCAGTGGTGACCAGAAAAGCTTCAGTCGTCGTTGTCGTCGTCGTCATCATCATCATCGCTTTATTACAGTTTGTAACCAGCACAAAACAGTTCAGATATATCAAAAACTGGATATATAACTATAATGATATGAAATTTAGATGCTAATGTAGAGACAGAACAAAACTGAAGCATTTACAAATAATTAGAATGAAATATCATACAATCTATTTCTGTATCAGACCTTTACATACTATTTATGAATTCTGTGGGCTACTGCTAAAAATTTTGCAGGATATGTGTGATCGTATCACCTTCTCCAGTACCGCACAGGCAGACATGCTCAGCCATCAGTGTCTTTCCCGTAGCAGCCCATTACCACCTCTGAGGGAAAAATATTACAACGGGCCATAGAAAAGGCCCTTCGATAAGATGGAATATCCAGATTTGACAAGTATGAAGCTGGGAGACAATATATTTTGTTCGAGGTGAGGCTAAAAAATTTGAAACCCTGGCAATGTTATTCTGCCTCTCTACATCAAATAATCTCTGCTTAACTAGGGCCCTGGCTTGATTTACAGCCATTATCTGCAAGGATTCAGAAGAGAAGCCAAGCATGGATAGCTTCTGATGTATAGTTCTAATACAGCAGGAACTGTGCCTGTCCTTCAAAATTAAGGAAGTAATATCTGCTGGATGATGATTTAGCTTAAGCCAGGTGATGACTGAATTGAGGCTTATCCTAGCCTCAATTCTTATCATTCCTGATTCCAAATGTATGGTGGCATTAGAAACACTTTTAGGAAACTGAAATATAGCTCTCAGGAATTTTGATTGTATTTTCTTGAGGGGAGAAAATTTCTGCAATCAGGCTGCTGTTAAAGGTTTGAGAGAAAGTCCAGCAAAAAAGAAACCCAGCTTAAAACCCTTTGTTCCCTTCCCAGCCCCACATGATCCAAACATACCTTGTTGATTTAAAAAAGAAAAAGAAATTGTAGTTCTCACATATTGTCAGGCACTTCAGAAAGTCAGTCAAACACCAGGCTTCATAAGAAGATAGCATTTATTAAACAGCAGTTCTGAAGGCACGTTAACATTCTCTTGTCAGGAATGAAACATACAAAGATATACCCTCCTGGGTCACCCCCCCCAGAGCCTACCAATAGCTAAAGAGCACGTGCGTGGAAAGAAGAAAGGTGCAAAAGTTGTAAATCTGTAAATATTCCAACGACCTAGCTGTTCTCTCAGGAGAAAAGAAAAGAAAACAAGCCTGGGGAACCAAGGCCGTTTGGAGCATCTGCAGATAACCCGGGCTGTGAATCTCTGTGTTGCCCGGGCAACCTACTCACCTCCCCACATACCAAACATGACACAATACAGACCAACTGGCACCTCCACCCCTCCCTTCAACCCTATGGCAGGGTCACCTGACATTCTGCCCCCCTGATAATAAATCCAACCCTTTAGGCTTCAAGGGGTACAATTTGTGAAATTTGCGTAGCAACCTTGGGGCACGAACATGATCCTCCCTTACCCACTCCCTCTGTTCAGGCCCAAAGTCTACCCATTCGATAAGGTAATACAACCAGTTGCGAGAAATCTTGGAATCCAGAATCTGAGCAATTTCATAATGAGGTTCCCCCCCCCACCATCAAGGGAGGGGGGGGCAGGTCTCTTCAGCCTCCACTTGTTCTCTTCAGGCGAGCGTCTCAAGAGCCTTATATGAAATACAGGATGAATAGATCTCAGTGATTTAGGCAACAAAAGCTCAACTGTCACATTGTTTAACACATGTTTGATTTCAAAAGGACCCACATACTTCCACCCCAGCTTTTTACTAGGTTGCAGCCCCTTTAAGTTTTGCGTGGAGAGAGAAACAAATTCTCCTTGCCGAGGAGTCCACATCTTGTCCCTTTTCTTGTCAGCCTGCTCCTTATAGGCGGACTTAGCCTCCTCCAGTGTTTGCGCTAAAAGCGGCCATGCCGTTTGAAGCCTTTTACACCAATCTCCCGCCTCCCCTGGTGGCAAGGTGGGTGAAGCCAGGAAGGGAAGAGGTGGAGCCTCATAACCATTCACAGCCATAAATGGGGACATACCCGTGGAGGAGTGACACGTGTTATTGTAACAAAATTCGGCCAGGGGTAACAATGATTCCCAATCATCCTGTTGAAAATTTGTAAAGCATCTAAGGTACTGTTCAAGAGTTTGATTCACCCTTTCCGTTTGCCCATCAGTCTCCAGGTGATATGCACTGCTTACCGCCCTCTCCACCCCCAGCAGTGCCATTAACTCCCCCCAGAATTGAGAAACAAACTGAGACCCCCTATCTGATACCACCTTTACAGGAAGAGTATGGGGTCTCACCACGTGTTGCAGAAACGCTTTTGCCAGCTTTTTGGCTGAGGGGATAGATTTAAATGGAACAAAATGTGCTTGTTTAGAAAACATGTCAACTACCACCCATATAACCGTTTCCCCCCCACTAGGGGGTAAGTCAGTGATAAAGTCCATGGATAAAACCTCCCAAGGACGAGTCGGGGTCGGTAGTGGTTGTAAGAGCCCGGGTGGCTTTCCGGGGCGGTGTTTGCTCATCAGACAAACCTGGCAGGCTTGTGTAAACAATGAAAAGTCTTTCCTCATCCCCAGCCACCAAAATTGTCTTTGAAGCAATTGCAGTGACTTAACGAAGCCTGTGTGGCCCGCCAGTTTAGATCCGTGTGCCCATTCCATGACCTCCCCCCTTAGGGACAGCGGAACGTAAATCTTCCTGTTCTTGCACCAGCAGCCGTGCTCATCACCAGTCGCCCCCTCCTCCTTCGCTAAAGAGGCGCGGTCAGCATCGGACAAGGCCGATGCAAATCTCAATTCCCATGAGGAAGAAAGCGGAGAAGTAGGTGGGGACCTAGTTTGGCTGCGAGTCGTCACCACCACTCCCAGTTGCGAGGGCGTGAACACTGAATCTCTGATCTCCTCCTTTTTGCTGTCGTGTTGGGGAAGGTGGGATAAGGCGTCAGCCAAGGAGTTTGCCTTTCCTGGGAAATGGTGCAGTGTGAAGTCAAACTTTGAAAAGAAATCCGCCCACCGCAGCTGCTTGGCGTTCAGGGACTGCGGTGAGTGTAGCAACTCGAGATTTTTATGATCAGTCCACACCTCGAATGGCACCCTTGCCCCTTCTAGCCAGTGCCGCCATGTCGATAGGGCCAACTTGATCGATCCTGCTTCCTTCTCCCAAACTGACCAGTTCCTTTCTGTGTCATTAAACTTTTTAGAGACATAGGCGAGGGGGTGCAATTTCCCATCCTCCCCCTCTTGCGAGATGGCCCCCCCCCATAGTGACATCTGATGCGTCTACGTGGACTATAAACTTTTTTAACTCGTTGGGGTGTGCCAACACCGGTTCAGAGGTAAAGAGAGATTTTAGTTGTCCAAATGCCCTCTGACACTCGTTAGTCCACTCCAAACGGGCCCCGGGTCGAGTGCTCTCCGGACCCTTCCCTTTTGTCTTAAGTAGGTCCGTCAGGGGGAGGGCAACTTGGGTGAAATTCGATAAAAATTATCTGTAAAAATTCGCAAATCCGAGGAATGCTTGGAGTTGCCTCCTCGTCTTGGGGGGCTCCCACCCCACCACGTCTTTAACCTTCTCAGGGTCCATCTCAATCCCTCTCTGTGAAACGCGGTAGCCTAAGAACGAAATCTCTGATCGATGGAACTCACACTTAGACAGTTTAGCAAACAGTTTGTGCTTGTGCAACGTTTGGAGTACCTCCCTAACGAGTTTCACATGGGAGTTCAAATCGGGGGAGTACAGTAAAATGTCATCAAGGTAAACAAGGACCCCTTTAAACAGATATTTGTGCAAGACTTCATTAATTTTCATAAAGACCCCAGGGGCTCCTTGTAATCCGAACAGCATAACTAAGTATTCAAACTGCCCCAAAGGTGTGTTGAATGCCGTTTTATATTCGTCCCCCTCCCTGATGCGCACTTGAAAGTAAGCATCCTGGAGATCGAGTTTGGAGAAAATTTCCCCCCATGACGGCAGCTAGCAAATCTTTAATCAGCGGTAGCGGGTAAGCATTTGTCGCTGACACTGCATTGAGCCCCCTGTAGTCGGTGCATAGTCTCAGGCTTCTGTCTTTCTTCTTCCGGAATAAGACAGGGGCGGCAAAAGGCGAAGAAGCCGGTTGTATAAAACCCCTCTCTAAGTTTTTATCAATGAACTTTCTGAGTTCCTGTTTCTCAGCCGGGCTCATGGAGTACAGCTTCCCCTTTGGGAGCTTCTAATTTGGCAACAGTTCAATGGCACAGTCAGAGTTTCTATGGGGAGGTAATTCGTCTGCCTCCTCTTCTCCGAAAACCCCAGACAGATCTCGATACTCCCGTGGAATCGCTGCCCAGTCTGCCTCCACCACCCCCACTGGCACGGGGCTGGCTTCCGGAAGCTGGTGCCTCCACTTGCTATCCCAGACATGACCCGTACACTTTGGTGAGATAAAGTTAATCATCCTGGCCTCCCACAGGATGTGCGGGTCGTGATCGAAAAACCAAGGGCTCCCTAGGACCAACGGGAATCTTGCAGCGGAGGTCACAACAAACGGTCTCACCTCCCAATGTTTCCCCACTCCCATACGTAGGGGCACAGTCTCGTATTTACAGGGCTCCTTCACACTGGTGCCATCCATCTGAGTAAAAACCAGTGGTTCTGTGAGTTTCACCACTTTCGCCCCTAAGCCAGTCACTAGGGAAGGGTTAATAATATCTCTCCCACAGCCCAAGTCAATTAAGGCTCGCACCCTTACATGGGTTTGTAGCCCCGGGTCCATCAAAGTTACTGTCAAAAAGACAAGGGAAGAGGATTTGCTCACCGGATTTAGCGCCTGAGATTCCGGGACCTGCTGTTCAGCGCTGTTCACAGCAGGTCCTTCTCGTTTCCCGCCACCGTGGCAGCTTCCTCTTCCGAAGACTCCGTGTCCTCTGCCAACGAGGCGACCTGTAGAGCTCGCGCGCCCCTCTGCTTGCCCTGAGGTTTCGGGGTAGAAGTGTCGAATTTCTTCTTGGTCCCTTTCACGGCACTCGGTGGGGTTGAGGATCCTGGGCAATTCGTGGTGAGGTGGCCCGCTTCCCCACATTTTAGGCATAGCCCTTGCTTCATCCGGCTCTCGCGCGTCCCATCTTTCGGCCGTGGGGCTGGGTTCGCCTGCTGCCCTTTCGGTGGGGCGACGCTGGGTTGATTCGCCTTTCCAAGGGCCACTGCATCATCCAACTTGATAGCCTTCAGTCGGGTTTCCGTAGCTGCCGCTTCCTTCATCCAACTCGACAGGGTCTCGGGGTCCCTCCTGCGCATAATCGTGCGGCGGATCTCTGGATTCAGGCCCAGGCGGTACTGCTCCGCGAGTACTCCATCTGGCCAACCACGGATCTTGGCTGCTTGTCTCCGGAACTTCGCCGTATATTCTCTGACCAACTTGGTCCCTTGGCGAAAGGCACGGAGGAATGCATGCGCAGCCTTGTTCACATTGGCATCTTCGAACTGGTCTTTCATTGCCCACATGAACGCATCCACCTCTCTTAACTCCCGCCCGTCTTCCTGGTGTAGGGCCACATACCAGTCAGCTGCAGCGTCTTTCAGGTGGGAAGCGATGGCATCCACTATCCGTTCCTCATTTGGGAATAGGTGGCCTCAGGTCTCGATAAACTTCTCCGCCCTTACCAGGAAGAAAGAGAACTTCTCGGGCATGCCATCGAAGGTGGCGTCCAGGAGCTCAGCTGAGTTCGGCAACATGGGGCCCCAACCCCTTGGCACCCTGGTGGTCCTGGCACCGGCGGACCCCCAGGTGGGGGCCCCACTGGTGGGTCTGGAGGTGCCCCAGGTTGCCCTGGCACACCCCCGGGTGGCGGTCCAGCTGGCAGGGCCAAGGGTCTTTGCGCTGGAGGCCCAGCAGGGTCTGGAGGCTGCCTCCTCCCCATTTCTTCCCTTATGCCATCCGAAATCATTTTCGGGATTCAAGACAAGGACTTGTCTATGAGGCATAGGAGTCGATCCTGGCGGGGATCCCCACTCCATCTCCGGCTTCCCACGGTCCTTTCCAAGTCTCTCATGTCAGGGTGAGTCTCTTCTTCACCCTCCGCCATGCTCAGGCGATAGACTGATCTCTCGACCCGACTCTCTCTGACCGATGCTCGGGGGGTGAGGAACCACGTCTCTTGCATCTCTGCGAGCGGCTTCGTCCAGTCCCGCCGCTTCCGCGGTCTGGTCGTCACTCCGGCATACGCTCCCCCGTACGGTTCTCCATAGAGCCCTCCCAGGTCGTAGTTGGGTTCCCAGGGCGCTGGGGCACTGGAAACTGGGACCACAGCCGTGGTCGCAGGCACAGTAGATGTTGGAATCTTTTCCTCTTCTGAGGTTGCGGCTGGGATGGTGTCTTCCTCATCACCCATCTCTTGTGAGAGAAGTGCGGTGTAGAACCAATCCCGGGCGAAGATGATTCCTGACAATCTGTCAGGCACTTCGGAAAGTCAGTCAAACACCAGGCTTCATAAGAAGATTAATTATTAAACAGCAGTTCTAAAGGCACGTTAACATTCTCTTGTCAGGAATGAAACATTCAAAGAAACGTCTACAGATATACCCTCCTGGGTCACACACCCCCTAGAGCCTACCAATAGCTAAAGAGCCCGCGCACGGGAAGAAGAAAGGTGCAAAAGTTGTAAAAGAAAAGAAAACAAGCCTGGGGAACCAAGGCTGTTTGGAGCATCTGCAGATAACCCGGGCTGTGAATCTCTGTGTTGCCCGGGCAACCTACTCACCTCCCCACATACCAGACATGACACAATACAGACCAACTGGCACCTCCACCCCTCCCTTCAACCCTATGGCAGGGTCACCTGACACATATAAAGTAGCACAAATTTCTACCAACTCCCCCCTCAGGATTTGGGAGAGCCTCCTCCCCACCTGGTGCCAGTACTCTGTAACAGTGTGTACTTCCAGGAAGGAAGCCCTGAACACATGAGAGAATAGATAGTTTGGGTCAAATGGCACAGTGAGAGGTTAAGTGTCAGATTCTGTTCAGTTCCCATGCAGATGTGTATGGTGGGCAGGACTGCAGTTAGGGTTCCCAGCAAATCCTGGGAGATTTTTAGGGTGGTGCCTGAAAAGGGCAGAGTTTGAGGGGAGGATGTGATATCATTTCCAGGTGGCGCTCTAGGCTGCCTAGAAATTCCTAGGCTATCATTATATAGAGGCCATTTTTTTCTTCCTACTCCTCAATTCCTTAGGGGTGGGAAATTGGGTCTGAGAGCTATTCACTGCCCACCCTGGGTAGGTGAAAGGGAGACCTATGGAGAAGGATCTTCAGCTTCTCTTTCCCCATTCCATTTCCCCAACCTGCAATAGGTCTGGGGTACACTATTTGGACTCTTGGGGAAACCCATATATATCACAGGGTCGCCCAAATAGCTCCCCCATACAACTGCTTCAGGTTGGGATAATGGTACAG
Organism: Gekko gecko; assembly: GCA_029375565.1. Taxonomy (NCBI): domain Eukaryota; kingdom Metazoa; phylum Chordata; class Lepidosauria; order Squamata; family Gekkonidae; genus Gekko; species Gekko gecko. The sequence goes on along the minus strand of JAPDNY010000005.1, from coordinate 205,117,126 downwards.
GAGGAAGGCAGAAGCTGTTTCTCCATGTGCACCATAATGCTGATTTGAAGGGGGCACTATATGCACATGGGAATTTAAGAGAACCCCAACTTTGTCTGACTGTCATGTCTGACACAGGTTGGGGGACCTAAGACCCACTCCTTAATGTATGACTTGAATCAAGCCCCTTGATTCTTCAGCTTGGATTGAGTGGCAACTCACAGGACATGGTCACAAGGCATTTGCAGATAAAGTCACTTGCATTTGGCAGGACTTGGACTTTACTACCTGGCCATCACTGTTATCTGTGTTCTATCAAATTGCAGTTTTTTGGATGAGTTATTTCAGCCCAAGGATCAGAACGAGTTACATGTGACATCCTCAATGTTTGACCCTTGTCCTCTGTTGCTTGACAGAGCTAGCTGGTCAGGAAAAGATGGGTCAGGAGCAAGAGGTCACAAATACATCACTGGAAGAGAGACCAGCATGGTGAAGCAGTTAGAGCATTGGACTAATGTCCCTCTGACATGGAACCTCACTGGGTGACCTTAGATCAGTCACTTTCATTGTCTCTCAGCCTCACCTACTTACAGGATTGTTGTGAGGAGAAAATGGAGGAGGGTAGAATGATGTAAGCCACTTTTGACTCCCCATTGGGGAGAAAAGCAAGGTATATATATATATATAAATATATATATAAATATATAAGTAAGTCAATAAGGAAAGAAGCAGTCATGTGGCCCCTCTTGAAAGAAAACATTTCTTGTCCCTAGCTGAATAATTATCACCCTGTTACTAACAGGGTAAGGTACTTAAGTGTCGTCCCCAGGCTTCCTTGGAAGAAATTGATTATCTTAGACTCATTTCAGTCTGGGTTTTGGAGCTGAAACTTGCCTTGATAGCACTATGGATGACCTGATCCAGGAGAGCAGCCCCATAGATTCAGCATCCTTCAATACCATCAACCATGGCGTCTTTTGGGATTGATTAACGGGGTGGGGAATTAGGGGGCACTGTGCTGTTGTGGTTTCGAACTTATCTGGCTTATTGGGACCAGAAGGTAGGGCTTGGGGATAACTGCTTGACTCCATGATTCTTCTAAGAGTGACTTGCAAAGTTTTATCATACTCTCCATGCTTTAAAACATCTACATGAAGCTGGTAGCTGAGGTTACCCCCAGATTTGATGTGGTCTGGATGTTCTGAATCAAAGGCTGAATGAAGGCTAAAAAATCAAAGCTCAATCCTGATAAGACAAAGGTGCTGTTGGTCAGTCATATGACCAATTGGGGTGGAGGAGTCGACCTTTACTGCAGGGATCTACCCTCCCACTGAGGAAGCAGGTTCACAGCCTGGGGATGCTATTTGAACAATATGATCCAGTAAGAGATGCAGTAGTACATACCACTTCTCACCAGCATAGGCTGTTGTCTCAGTTGCAGCCTCACCTTGAGTGGTGCGATTTGGTAAAAGACACCCATGCAATGGTCATATCTAGGCTGCATGACCGTCATGCACTTTATGTGCTGCTGCCCTTGAAGATGATTCAGAAGCTGAAGTTGGTGCATACTTCAACAGCCAGATTGCTGGCTGGTGTCTCTTTTTGTGCCTGTCCCAAAACCTCTGCACAGTCTGCTAACTGGCTTGGGGCCCAATTCAAGATAGCGGTTTTGACCATTAAAGCACCACACAGCTTGGAACCAGGGTACATTGGCCTGGAGACAAATAGGCAGGGCTATTCTTGGGCAGGAACACAGTTCTGGCTGGCTCCTGAGTTGGCCACGCCCAGCAGAAACTCGTTAGCATAATAGGCCCCACCCAACAGCAGAACCTCATTAGGATTGGTTATATTAGGGGTGTGTGGCCTAACATGCAAAGGAATAATTGTTACCAAAAAAGCTCTGGATTTTGACAACAAACAAGGTAAACAGAATAAGAAGCAAAAGGTGGGTGTGGCTGGATGACCACACTTCTGGAAACATGGGGGTGTGGCCTAATATGCTAATGAGTTGTGTTATCAGGGGTGTGGCCTAACATGCTAATGAGTTTCTGCTGTTGGGTGTGGCCTATTATGCTAATGAGTTCCTGCTGGGCTTTTTCTACAAAAAAAGCCCTGCAAATAGGTAACCAGGGAAACTGATACAACACTGGAGTTACATATTGACCCTAGACTGGAGTCTCGCTGACAGTTTCTGCAGTACATCTGCACAGCTCTGAAGCTCCGCAGAACAGTCTGTTCCAATGCTGCGAGTCTGGCACTACTTCCACAGTAGAGGCTTTCCTATGGCTTTTCCTTTGTTTATTACAAGTCCCCATGCATGCTCAGGGAAGACTGCACATGAGTGAATCCCCCCTCCCCAAAAACGTTTTACTGCAGTACATCGGTTTGTGCAGCATTCTTCACAGTAAAATGTGAAATACTTTTTTAAAAAAATTGTTCAGTGAGAACTAACAGAATGCAGTATATGTAGCATAATAACACGATTGCCTCAAACTATTAAAAAAACAAAGAAAACAAATAGAAACAATGAGCTAATTAATCAGAAACTGTTCTGCGGTAATATGGGATTCGAAGGTGGGACATGCAAATGTGGAGGGGAGGAGAGGTCAGACCTTAGATTGAAAAACACCGGATGAGAAAGATTTCCCCATTAGACTGACATGGGTTCAGTGCTGGGATTACAAAAACTTCCCAGAAACAGGATTCGGATGTCACACGGCAAGAGGGGGGAAAGTGCGTTTTTACACCTGTGAGGGTGAAATGGTGGGGATTTGAACCTGGGTCCAGTACAGCACTATCCAATATATTACACTGATTCCACTTGTAGTGATAGCTTTCTGGTGAATTGTATCCCATGTTGTCATGATCCCAGTGGATTGCCACCTTTAGCTGCCACCACTCTGGACTTCGAGTTCCCTGAGAAGGCCCAGAGTACCCTCCCAATCCAATCCAAAATGCCCCTTTTTAAACTGAGAACATAGGCTTGATGACCAGACAGAGAACAATTAAACAAATGGTTTATTAATACAGTAATGGGGCAAAGAAAACAGGACCAGGTGCTTTAAAATATATAACAGTGTTTAAAGGCAAAATAAATCTAATGCGACTACCTATTTCTTCCTAACTGGTTACCACAGCCTTCTTATGCCAGGCCTGTCTGTACTCACTGTGTCTCAAGTGAGGGATCTTCCTTTCAGACCAGTCCCCTCAGTTTTACTCTGTGTGAGGCAAGACAGCAGAAGAGAAAATAACACAGTTTCACAGTTCACAAAGCTTAAGTTACATCTCCTCACACAATCCCAGGACACTGATTGGTTACAACCGTCACTAAGCATTGTGGGGATTTTGGCTGTCTGCTTTCCACTTCCACACAGGTCTCCTAGGGCCTAGGCCTCCAGGCCCTGCCTTCCAGTCCTACACAGATCATGACACATGTTTATTTATTTGATTTAATCTCAGAGTTGGAAAGGAACACTAGGGTCATCTAGTCTAACCCCCTGCCAACACAGGAACAACAACTATAATATCTTTGATAATTAGGTATCCTATAAGAACTTTAAAACTTATGATGACAAAGAATCTACCACCTCACAAGGAAGCCTATTCCAGTGTTGAACACACTTCACCATCAGGAAGTTCTTTCTCAAATTTAGATGAAACCTCCTTTGCTGTAGTTTATATCCATTAGTCCAAGTCTTGTCATCCAACATGACTAAAAACATATCTGCCCCCATCCTTCACATGACATACCTTTTGGTATCAGAAGGTGACAATCATATTACCACACAAGTGTCTCTTCTCCAGCATAGAGCGTCCCATCTCTTTCAACCTCTCTTCTTAGGAGACGGTCTCCAAACCCCTTGCACTGGACTCACTCCACCTTCCTAAATTGTGGTGCCCAAAACTGAATACAGTAATCCAAAGTGAGGCAGCATACAGCAGTACCCATTCCTCATGTGACCTTGGCACTATGCTTCTGCTAGTGCAGTCTAAAATTGCATTGGCCACTTTTACTGCTGCACAACAGTGCTGGTTCATATTAAGCTAATGGTCCACTAGAACCGCAAATCCTTTCCCCAGGTGGTACTACCTAGACACATTTTACCCATCCAGTCTCCCTATATTATAAAAGCCTTTTGGTGGTGGCACTCTCTGTTGTGTCCTGGGATCAGAAGGCAGAGCTGGCGAAATACAGCCAAGCTTCGCTCTCTGAGAACAATAGGGACTAGGTTCCTGAGCTCGCCAGTAGAGAACCAATGGCAGCATTGGCGGGCGATTCAAACCCGCCAATAGGAATATGGGGCCGTCCCCCCCTAACTGTATATAGTTGGCCTCCGGCCGTTACTGTTTGTTCTTGTCTTGTGTGAAGTACGAATAAACGCGTCTTCTCTTATGTCGTCATCCGAGTCATGAGGCCCGAAACCCAGTACTTTACAGTGGCGACGAGGATGGGATTTCAACGCCTTCCGTGACTCCATGAGCGACGAAGAGGACATCGCCGAGCATCGCATCGCTGACCCCGAGAGCAGCACCGCACCGCTCGCCGAGCATCGCATCGCTGACCCCGAGAGCAGCACCGCACCGCTCGCCCCGGCGCACGCCTTCCCAGACAGAGCCATGGCCGCCTCTCATGTAACACTCGAGCGCTTCGATCCGTCGCAGCCAGAAACCTGGGACGCATGGGTCGACCAGCTCATCAGTTATTTGGAGCTCAACGAGATCCGCCACCCAGACAAGAAACGATCGCTCCTGCTGAACGCGTGCGGCACCCAAACCGTCCGCCTCGCCAAGAGCCTCTTGGTGCCCCGCACGGCCTTGGAAAGCTCGTTTGGGGAGATCCTGGACGTCCTCAACGCGTACTTCAGCCCCCGGCCGACCTTCCTGGCCAAGAGGATGGAGTTCCAGAGGCGAGTCCAGGCCCAAGGGGAATCCGTTGCCACCTTCCTGGCCGCGCTGAGGGCGCTCGCGGTGGACTGCGGGTTCCCGAAGGTGGAAGACAACTTGCTGACGCAGTTCGTGTGGGGCCTGGCGGACTCCAAGCTGCGGCGCAAGTTGATTGGCTACCGGAGGCTCTCCCTGGACGAGGCCATCGACGCCGCAACAGCCCACGAGGCCGCTGAAGGGGAACGCCCGGCCGCGGCCGCCCATGTGGTCGGGAGGAGTCCCAGCCCCGGGAACTCAGATACCGAAGAGGTCTTCGCCCTCAGACCCCAACACCGCCGGCCGGCGCCGTTCCAGCCGGCCAACAGGGAGCCAGCCAAGCCTTCCGGCAACCGGACCGTCTGTGCCAGCTGCGGGGAAGGCCACGGAAGGAAATCCTGCAAGTTCCGGGATGCTGTCTGTCACGGGTGCGGGAAGCAGGGACACCTCGCACGGGTCTGCCGGTCCAAGGGCCCCCGGAATTCGAGATCGTCGGTCCCACCGCACCGTGCACCGTCCACCGCCTACGAGACGACGGAAGAGGTCGCCGAGCTGTACCATCTCACCGATCAACCGCTGCAGGTACTTCGCCTCCCCAACCCCAATCTCTCCTCTACCCCGAAGATCCAAGTAACCGTGCGGATCGAGGGGTCCCCCTGTTGCATGGAGGTGGACTCGGGATCGGCGGCGTCCATCATTTCCATGGACACTTTAAATAAACTTTGCCCGGCAGGGGGACCCCCTCTACGTCCATCGCCATTAAGCTTGGTGGACTTTCAAAAGAACCCTGTCCCCATCCGGGGAGTCGGCACTTTCCGAGTGCAGTACCGAGACTTTGAGGGGAACTTGGACTTGGTGGTGGTGGAGGGAAATCTCGTGAGTCTCCTGGGGCGGGCGTGGTTCGAGGCCCTAGGCATCACGATTGGGGGAGTGAATAAGTGCGGGATGCGTGACTGGGGGGCGGTGTGCAAGGAATTCCCCGAGGTCTTTGACGGGAAACTGGGGTGTTATAAAGGGCCCCCGGTGTCGCTCCACTTAGACCCCACAGTGACGCCCATCCGACGGCGCTTCCGCACCGTGCCCCTGGCCCTCCGCCCTAAAATAGAGGCCGAACTGGACCGGTTAGTGGCCCAGGGAGTCCTAGAGCCCGTCCCGGACGCTCGATGGGAGACCCCGATTATGACACCCGTAAAGCCAAACGGGGAAATCCGCATCTGTGCGGATTACAAGTGCACCATTAACCAGGCACTTCAGGCGCACGCATACCCCGTACCCGTGGTCAGCCACGTCTTAGCCACACTGGCGGGGGCGCGCATATTTGGAAAGCTGGATCTCGCGCAGGCGTACCAGCAACTCCCGGTGGATGAGGCCACTGCCGAGGCGCAAACCATAGTGACCCACCGGGGGGCCTTCAGGGTGAAGCGGCTGCAGTTCGGGGTCAGTGTGGCCCCAGAGATCTTCCAAAATCTCATGGACGATTTTTTAAAAGGGATCCCTGGAGTGACGCCGTTCTTCGACGACGTCCTCATCGCCGCGACCACCCCTGAAAGCTTCGCCGCCCACCTCCGAACTGTACTGGGATGCTTCCAAGCTGCGGGGCTGAAAGTGAAGCGGGAAAAGTGCCTCCTCGGGGTGCCGGAGGTGGAGTTCTTGGGGTACCGGGTAGACGCAACAGGCCTGCATCCGGCGAGGGACAAGGTGAAGGCCATCGTGGAGGCCCCCGCCCCGAAGTCCAAGGCGGAGCTCCAGGCATTCTTAGGCCTCCTGAACTTTTACCACGCCTTTCTCCCACACAAAGCCACCGTGGCCGAACCCCTGCACAGGCTGCTGGATAAGGCGACACCTTGGGCATGGGGAGCGAGGGAGGAGGCGGCGTTTCGGGGGTTAAAGTACTCTTGATTTCTAACGCTGTACTCGCCCACTTTGATGAAAAGCTCCCGGTAATCCTCGCATGCGACGCATCGCCGTATGGGGTCGGGGCGGTCTTGGCCCACAAGCTACCAGATGGGAGGGAAGTCCCGGTGGCTTACTACTCCCGCACACTGTCCCCCGCGGAGCGGAACTATGCGCAAATCGACCGGGAGGGCTTGGCACTGGTGGCGGGGGTTAAAAAATTTCACAACTTTGTGTACGGGCGGCCCTTCACGCTCGTAACCGATCATAAGCCGTTCCTGGGACTGTTCGCGGCGGACAAACAAACGCCGCAGGTACTGTCGCCCCGGGTGTTGCGCTGGTCCTTGTTTTTAGCGGGCTACCAGTACCAGTTGGAGCATCGGCTGGGCAAGGCACTGGGTCATGCCGACGCCTTGAGCCGCCTGCCACTGCCGCATACAGGGGAAGATCCGGCCCCAGCTCCCGCAGTATTGTTAATGGAGGAGCTGCCCAACCCCCCCTTCAGGCTGCAGACGTGGCCGCCCGCACGTCCCGAGATCCCATTCTCTCCCGGGTCCTAAACTGGGTGGTGAGGGGATGGCCAGCGGAACAGACAGGGCCAGAGTTCACGGCATACAAAGCCAGGAGGGAAGAGTTATCCGCCTTGAAAGGGTGCTTACTATGGGGGGACAGGGTGGTCATCCCGGGGCCCATGAGACAAGGGGTTCTAGAAACGCTGCACGAGGCCCACCCTGGCATTGTACGAATGAAAGCTCTGGCAAGGAGCTACGTGTGGTGGCCCGGGATGGACGCAGAAATTGAAACCTGGGTCCGAGGGTGCACACGGTGTCAGGAAGTCCGCCCCAATCCCCCGAGAGCGCCAACCCAAAGCTGGGAGTCTACCCACAAGCCGTGGTCACGCCTACACGTAGATTTTGCCGGGCCGTTTCAGGGGCTCCAGTTCATGGTGACGGTAGACTCCTACTCGAAGTGGGTGGAAATAAGCCCAGTGTCTACCACCTCTGCCAAAGCGGCAATAAGGGCCCTGCGGAAAATATTCGCTACGCATGGGTTGCCAGACACAATCGTGTCGGACAACGGGGCAGCATTCACATCTGCTGAGTTTCAAGCGTTCCTCGCAAGGAACCTAATCAGGCACATACGATCAGCGCCCTTCCACCCGGCAACAAATGGACAGGCGGAGAGAACGGTACGCACCGCCAAAGAAGCCCTGAGCCGCATAACGGAGGGGGATTGGGAGTTCCGGCTGGCCCGCTTTCTCTTAACACACCGCACCACCCCAAACCCCATCTCCGGGCATTGCCCCGCAGAACTATTGATGGGCCGCCGCCCCACGACTTTGTTAGACAGGCTCCACCCGGACCGAGCCCCAGAGGGAAAGCTGGTCGAAACCCGGGAGGCGCCCCGATACTTCCTCCCGGGGGAACCTGTCTACTTCCGGAATTACGGGGCGGGGCCTCAGTGGTTGGCCGGGCGCATCCTAAAACCCACCGGGCCAGTGTCATACGAGGTCCTAGCAGATGGGGACAGGGTCCTCCGTAAACACGTGGACCAGCTCCGGAGGCGGCAAGACCCCGACACAGGGATCCAGGCCCCGTTACCGGGAAACGCTGCGGCCGCCCCAGCATCTGATCGGCTGCAGGCACCGCCAGCGGAGCCAGCGCCTGAAAGACCACGGAGTCCGGAGGGGGTCCCAGAGACAGCTGAACCGCCGCCGCCGCTGCCGCCGCCGTTACAGCCGCCACCGTCACCACCACAGCTACTACCGGAGATCCAAGCTCCTTGTGCGGGAGGACCACCCGATGGGGGCCCCGCCAGTCCGGTACCGGCCCCCCGACGATCACTAAGGGAACGGAGGTCACCGGCATACTTAAAAGACTACGTCACCTGATAGGAGACGAACTATGGGGGAGGGGTGTTGTGTCCTGGGATCAGAAGGCAGAGCTGGCGAAATACAGCCAAGCTTCGCTCTCTGAGAACAATAGGGACTAGGTTCCTGAGCTCGCCAGTAGAGAACCAATGGCAGCATTGGCGGGCGATTCAAACCCGCCAATAGGAATATGGGGCCGTCCCCCCCTAACTGTATATAGTTGGCCTCCGGCCGTTACTGTTTGTTCTTGTCTTGTGTGAAGTACGAATAAATGCGTCTTCTCTTATGTCGTCATCCGAGTCATGAGGCCCGAAACCCAGTACTTTACACTCTCCAGAACATTTGACATGATCCGGAATTGGTTGGCGCTCTGGTGTGCCACTCACAGGGCCGTCTGTCTCCACTGGCTGCGTTGCTGCTTCCCTTGGCGTGGTCCCGCCCCCGGAGGCGGCACCCAGCATCTTGGCCTCACTCTCCTTGGACTGGCTGGACAGGATAGAGTGGCCAGTGGCTAGGGACCTGAGCCCAATCATGCCACCACCGCGGTCATCCTCGACCCAGCACAGATAGCCAGCTGGCCTACATGTGACCAGCTGAAGGACAGGACAGCCGCTCCAGCGAGGTGGGGTGCCCGATCCTGCTGCCATCCTTGCCTGAACCCGGCCACAGGTGGCTGGCCGGGCTGTGCCCGGACAACGAATGTGCCAGGCACTCCAGCGCAAGGGAGTGGGCCTTGGGACAAGCCCTGTCCTGCTGCCGCTGCCATGGCCATCTGAGCCCCGCTACCAGCAGCTGGTGGCATGTGCCGTCTTCCGCTCACTGTGCTCGGAGCTGATGCAAGGCACGGATGGGCCCGCCTCACCTCTGGCCCTGGCTCAAGACGCCCTGGCCTCCACTCCACCTTCTTCCTCACAAGACTCCAGACGCCGGCTCCTCCCATGGCCACCCTATCCAGCGAGGAGCCGAAAGCACCATGCTCTACCTTCGTCTGGCCTCCTCTCTGCTGCCGTGGTTGCTACCGCCGCATGGCCCCCCAAGCCACGTCCCTGGCTGCCCTTTGAGGGTGCTTGCCGGGCTCCAGGGAGGTCAGCCCGGCCACCTCACAAGCCCCGCAGGAGGCCTCTGTGAGGGGGCAGAAGACACAATGCCACCACCTCTGCGGCAGCTGAGAATCACCCTCCGCCCAGGCCACTCTGCAGATGCTCTGTTATGGGCCACCACCACCACAAGCCCTCACTGCTGCAGAGCTGCTGTCGTGCCAACCACCTCCTGCTCATCAGCTCTGCCGGAGGGAACCAGGATGCAGCTGCCAGCGGCAGAGGGACGCGCCTCTACTCCAAAGTGGCTGAGGAGGAGGCAGATGCTGCTGCAGCAGAAGACCGCCACTTGGCTGCCTGCCTTGTCGCAGCCCACCATCTCCCCACCCCCAACACAGGCTCTCGCCAGTACAGACGCACCGCCACACCAACCCCCTCCTGCTCGCCAATCCTAAACCCAGGAACCAGGCCGCAGGTGGCAGGCAGCCCCTGCTTTACCCACCGGGGGGCCAGGATGCCACTGTCCCTTCTTCAGGAGATGTCGGCTTGTGGAGGAGCCACATGAGTATAGCCTGTCCCCGGCTTCGGAGAGGAGTGGCCCTGTGTCCAGCGCTGGTCTGCCCAGGGCGCTTGGGCGGTGCTTCCATGGGGGGCCCCTGATCCAGGCCATTGTACTCTCCCAGGCCCTCTTACTAGAGCCTGTTGCCTTTCATTGTGCAACGGGCCTGATTCCTAGTATTTCTATAATTGATTTTTATTATCCAAGTGTAACACTTTACTCTTGTCCCCTATTAAACGTCATTTATTTGACTGGGCCCAATCCTCCATCCTATCCAAGTCCAGCTGCATTCTGCTTCTATCCTCCAAAGTATTAGCTACCGCACATAGTTTAGTATCATCCACAGAGTTGATGAGCACATTCTGAACTCCCTCATCTAAGTCATTTATAAGGATGTTAAACAACACTGGGCCCAAAACACAACCCAGAGGCACCCCACTTATCACCTCTCTCCAGGTTGATGGGGAACAACAAACTATCACCCTTTGGGTAAGATCTACCAACCAGGTCATAATCCGCCTAACAGTAAGGGGGTCTGTTTCATTCTCTCACCAACTTCTTAACAAGAACATCATGGGGCACTATGTCAAAACTAGTAGCTCTTTTGAAAAAAGAGATAGATTGGTCTGACATGATCTATTCCTCAGAAAGCTGTGCTGAGATTCAACAACCACACCATGTCTCTCCAAATGTTCAGAAACAGGCCCCTGAGCAATCTGTTCTAAAATCTTTCCTGGAATCAATGTCAAACTAACTGATAATTTCCTGGATCATCTTTCCCCCCTTTCTTAAGAACAGGTACATCATTAGCTTTTTCCCAATCCCTGGTCCCTCCTCCATCCTCCAAGATGTTTCAAAAATAAAAGAGAGGGGTTCTGAGATGACATTTGCCAACTCCTTCAGGGCCCTAGGATGCAAGTCATCTGGTCCTGAGGACTTGTATGGATTTAAAGCAACCAAATGTTCACAAACCATATCCCTACTTATTCTAAACTGAAATCCCTCTACTTGATTATTCAAGGCTCCCCTCCCTGTTGTAGTTCCTCTACAGGAAAAAAACTGAAACAATATAAGAATTTAAAAGCTCAGCCGTTTCACCATCACTCGTTAAAATGTACCCGTTACTTCCCCTAATTAATAGGCGTGTGCATATTTTGGACCAGTTCCCAAAGTGGACTTGGGGGGGTTACCCTATTCTCTTTGGAGTTGAGTTGAACCCACCTACAATGCAATTTAATTCTGCACCTTCCGTCCCACCAGGTTACTGTGCTAAGCTCATCTTGTGTTGATTTCATCTTCCCACTTAAGGCCCTTAAGTCACTTTAAGAACCAGTTTGTTTTACCCCTGCCCCTGAATGGATCTGATTATCCCTAGTCTATTTCCACTCTGCTTCTTAGCCCATGGATCAAATCCAACACCACCTCTGTGTTGTCCCATGAGCTTAAATCCTGAGTTCTTAGGGACAGATTATTTACTTCTTTACACCTCACTTTCCTCCCCAATGGGCAGCAAGCAGCTTAATCATTCTCATCCATTTTATCCTAACAGTCCTGTGAGGTAAGTTAGGCTGAGAGTGGCCCAGGGTCACCCAGCAAGCTCCATGGCAGAGTGGGAATTCAAAACTGGGTCCCCAGATCCCAGTCTGACACTCTAACCATTAAACAACACTGGCTGTAACATGGAGTAATCATTATGTAAAAGAACCTGTATTTGCAGTTCCAAGATTTTCCAACAGTCCCTGATTCTGCCCTAAGAAACAGTTGTCTTCTGGTACGAAACACTGCTTAGCTCCACCTGTGCCATTTATTCTGTTCAATGACAGATGTAAGGCAGCTCTGATTCAAGTATAAGTTTCCTGACTTTCTTGCATCAAACTCTCAAAAACTTCCTGAGCTTTGCCTTGAAAATCTAGTTTGGTGGCCCTGTCTAAGCTGTTGGTGCATGCTGCCCTGTTCCATTCTCAACCTGATCTGCCAGGGACAGCTTCTGGCAGCAGGCCAAACAGAAGCTGCCCAGGGCTTAGCACAAGCTGGGTTAGAGAACTGTTGAGCCAGCAAAGGCAAGGTTTTCTCTGGAAGATTATACAGGGAGCTGAGTTCCTGGAGCCAGAACTGGGATTCTGATCCTGCAGAAATCTAAATAGTGGTACTTCCCTCCTGCAGGAATGCAAGATGCCTCCACCTGCCAGGTGTGTGCTCCTTCGCCTGGTCCAGGAGTTGGCTCTGGTTCTCTGCCTTCTTTGTGGGGTCCTGGAGGAGACTCTGAGGGTGGTGGAGGTGGACTCAGGGGACTTCCAGGCTGCTTGTTCCACTGGCTCTGGAATGGAAGTTTACTAAGGCTGCCAGGTCCCCCTGGCCACCAGTAGGGTACAGAGTTGCCAACTCCAGGTTTGGAAATACTTGGAAATTTGAGGGTGGAGCCTGGGAGGGTGGGCCTTATTAGGGAGGGGAGAGACCTCAGTAAGGTATAATGCCATACAGTCCACCTTCCAAAGCAGCCATTTGTTCCAGGAGAAGTGGAATAAATATTTTAAATAAATAACTAAACTATCTATATAGTCTGGAGTTCAGTTGTAATTCCAGGGGATCTCCAGCCCCCACCTGGAGGCTGGCAACCCTAAGTAGTGATTGGGCTGTAGTGTTGCCAGCTCCAGGCTAGGAAACTCCTGGAGATCAGGAAATGGAGCCTGGGGATGACAGGGACCTCAGTGGGGTACAATGCCACAGAGTCTGCCCTCCAAAGCATCCATTTTCTCGTGGGGAAATAATCTCTGTAATCTGGAAAAGAGCTGTAATTTTTGGGGGTCCCCAGGTTCCACCTAGAGGCTGGCATCCCTAATTTTGTTTGCTATGGTGGAGAAGGCAGGGGGAGATATTCCCCTGGTGGTCCTGGAGCACAGGGGAACTTAGATACAGGTGAAGATCGCAGGGACTCCTTGGCCCATGATGTTGTAGGCTGCTTTGAGTCCCCAGTGGGGGAGAAGCAGGATATAATTATCTAAATAAATACCGAATGCTCCTCTATTAAAAAAAAATCCCTGCACATTGAAGATGATTTAGACGCATGACTCAGATAGCAAAGGCTTCTTGAATACAGCAGACAACTCAGAATGCACATCATAAGGCCTGTCTTCTCCCCACCCCACACACAATGTTTTCTAATTTATTCTCTGTTATGGCTGGATATGTGCAGTCTTCCACTCAGGCTTAACTGCTGCTGGTGCTAGTAGCCAGCGTAAGAAGGCATGCCTGGACTTGTTCTGGCAGGCCACCTAGATGGAGTGTGGGGAGGCATGCCTGGGCTTGTCTGGACAGGCCACCTACTTGGAGCGTGAAACCCCAGAACCAGGGTTGCCAGACCCCCTGGTTTGGCAGGGGTTACCCACTTTTGGGGGTGCTCAACCCACCACCAGCCAGCTGGCTGGCGGGGAAGCCCTGCCCCCAAGCTCCAACACCCACAGCCAACCCTCTCCCTCCAAAACAAAGGCAGGCAGGATCCTGGAACCTGCCTGCAGATTGGCCGCTGAGGACAGCCAGCCAATCTGGAGCCTGGAGGCCATTTGAACTCACCAATTGCATGGGAGCTGGGAATGGCTTAGGTATATATAGTTAGGGCAGTTGCCTTATATAAAGCATTCCTGTTGAGATGCAATAAACTGCTGCTTGTTGAAATCTCTGGCTTCTCCTCTGCAGTGTTAAACCCACAATTTAACATTCTATACTTTAAACTACAAAGAGGCTATAACCATGTACATGGCTCATTCTGGCAGCAGCTCTCTCTCAACCAATTTAGGCTCAGTGTGGTTGGGGAGAGGCCAGCCTCAGTGCAATGTCCACATCTGATCCTGTAACTTTCCGAGAACCAGGCCCTTGCTCCCAGTCTGGAATCTGCAGTTTCCAAAAGGTTAAAAGCAGGTTCAGCTTCAAGGCCCCTTATTAATAGCCTTTTCACAACGGCTCCAGGTCTATTTATGTCGGCTGCCCTAAGCTGTTGGCTGTGCCACAAGCAAGCAGTCCTTGCCAGCAAGGCTTCTGGGCATTAATGCCTCTTGGCAGCCCGTGTGCAAAGGAGGCCCTTGAGCCAAGACATCTTGCTTGTAAATAGAGATGGTCCATGAACCGCAGATCATCCCTGCCTCCTTTAATTCGGGGCTGGCTGGCCATATCTAGGTTAATGAGGGCAGTTATTTCTGAACACCATACAGCTTCCCCAATGATCCTGAGGTAGCCATTGCAATGCTTTAAAATTGCTTTGTACCTCTCCTCTTTTCTTCCTTCAAATTCTTCCTCAAAAACTCCTCTTTCCCAGGAATCCTTCAGTTTAATCTCCCAACTATCTCAGCCCAAATGGCTATGAAGTCTAAGTATGTGCAACTACTAAAAAAAATAGGGTTGCCAACAGGCCTATTCTGTCTCTTCACCTGCCTGCCCATTTCCACATACTAAGATAGGCCATTTTTTCCAGGGCTATATAACCCTACTAGAAGATTCTTCATCAAATTGCATGTTTTTAACAAGGGGGTAAGAAATGAAAGGTCCTATGAACATAAGGCTTTCTCCTTCATGTCTCCCAGCATGCCAAGGGGCAACCTTGTCACACCCTGTACACAGTGAAGTTAGCACAGCATTCTCTAAAGGATGCCAAGGAAGAGACCTTAAGGTGATGGCCCGAGGAATCTCCTCCCCCCTTTTTGTTTTTTTTTTAAACATCCAGCCTGATGAAAGGTTCTGGAAAGCTTGCACACAATGTTTGCACACAATGTTTGGTCTTAATCAAAACTTTTGTGTTTGGATTTCGCATTCAACTTCCTTGTTAGCCACATATATCCCTTTCTTGGCAATAGGGGCTCCATGGTGTGGTTTAAGAACATGAAAACAAAATGTGGAATACAGGGAAGGCTGAAACTGCTTTCCCTCAAATACCACAGTTGTTTTAGGTTAGAGAATCCCACTATCTCCAGCCAAAGGCAGGCAGAAGCATGGTGTTACGTGAGAATTGTCTTCTCAGTCTGGAAATAGGTTGTTAGCAACTGCAGTCATTGAGTGACAACTTGTAATGATTCCTTGTTTTTATTGTGTGTGTGTCTTTAAATGTTTGGTTTGAGTGCAGTGCTGGAAGGAGAGTGATAGAGACAAGTGTGCTGTGATTGGTGGATGACTGAGAGTGTGGGAGTTGTTCTGAGTGAATCTGTGAATTTTTCCCAGTGCTATAAATATTCTTTTTGAGGTGTGTGTGGTGTGAGTGTTCCAATGAGGTTACACCATCAATTTATACATGTATAAATGTTGTTCCTTTTGGTCTTTTAGGGTTTCTGTGTGGCACTGTGGCATGCTTGCACTGCTGCAGTGCCACTTGTTCTGGAGTGTGCCACTTGTTCTCATGGCAAACAAGCACCTCCCAAGACAGTTCACTTTCCCTGAGATTCTCTGGGAGAGTCTGACTGCTGGTGCTGCCTGCTTGCCTGCCTTAAGTGCTGCTGGCTGGGTTTCCCCATTGGAAACAATGGAGGTAATGGGGATAACCTGTTTGAGTGCACATAGAATTAGGCCCATTGGTCCAATTGCTTTGAGACGTGAAGGTGTATGTGGGGAGAGACTCCTGAAGCTACCCTGAAAATTTGGAGCCTCTCCCTCAAACCCCCCCCCCCCAAGAGCTACTAACAGCACTGTGGGGAAAAAGTAACTTTTTCCCACCATAAAGAACAATGGAGGGGATGGGGGCAACCCCCTAGTCCAATGTTCTTGAAACTTGGTGGGTATCTTGGGGAGAGGCTCCAACAGCTACCCTGTGAGTTTGGAGCCTCTTCCTCAAACCCCCTCCCCTCCAGCCCCCAGAATATACCCTATGTTTTCACCATTGACTTCAATGGCCCATAGGATATAATGGGACTGAATTGCCGCCGAATTTCTTTCATTCCCTTCTTTCCTTCTCTCCTTTTCCTCTTTCCCTCCTTCTTCCCTTCTCTCTTTCTTTCTTTCCTGCCTTCTTCTCTTCTCTTCTCTTTTTTCCTCCTTTCCCTGTTTCCCTCCTTCTTCCCTTCTCTTTCTTTCTTTCCCTCCTTCTTTCCTTCTCTTTCTTTCCCTCTTTCCTTCTCTCTACTCTCTCTCTTTCCTTCCCTCTTTCCTCCTTCTGTGGCCCAACTCTAGTGAGAAGGGTTTAAAGTTTAAACCCTCTCTCTTCACTCCCCACCCAGGCCAGCTGGGGAAGGGAAGGGGAGGCTTTTGAAGATGCCTCCCCCCTTTTGCTTCCCTTTCTGATATCACTTCTGGTGATGTCAGGGGGCGTGCCATATGCTAATAGCCTAGTAGCTCATTAGCATACCATATGCTAATGAGCTCATGCAGCTCTTTTTCTACAAAAAGACCCCTGGATAAACATATGGAGCAGAAGTCCATCAGTGGCTATTAGCCACAAGGTATAGATAGGAACTCTCAGTCTGGGGCAGGTGATGCACTCTATTCTTGGTGCTGGGGGGGCAGTAGTGGGAGGGCTTCTAGTGTCCTGGCCCCACTGCTGGACCTCCTGATGGCACCTGGTATTTTTGGCCACTGTGTGACAGAGTATTGGACTAGATGGGCAATTGGCCTGATTCAGCATTGGCTTCTCTTATGTTCTTATGTAAACCCTGGATCCCGGCCCGGGTGGTGAGAGTGACAGGACCTCTCTCATATGAGGTCTCAACAGAAGATGGACAGCTCCTCCAGAGGTACGTAGACCAACTACGCCGTTGCCTACTGCCCCTGGACGACCCAGAGGTACGGGATGCCAAGGACAGCGATGAGGAGCCGGACCAGGAGGAACCAGTGTTGGGATCAGTGGAGTCTAGCATGGCCATAACTCCTGCCCCAAGTTCCAAGCCAGAGCCCAACAGCGGGATTGCCCCAGCAACCAGGACTTCACTGGCAGCTGTTGCCGAGCTGCAACCCAGGACACCCTGACAGAGCCATGCCACTCCACAAGAGAACGATGGCGCCCAGAGTACTTGTGGGACTGTATCTGTTAGTACTTCAGAACTAAGGGGGGAGGGGTGTAATGTATCAAGAGGGTTTGGTGTAAGCTATCAAGAGGGTTATGATCGCATGTGCCTGGCCATGTGGTCAAACAGACCTGCAGACCTTTGGTCCTAGAACAATAGACACCATGGATCCTAGGTGCTCAGTGGGAGTGCCAGGATCCTGCAGGGAACCTATAGTTCCAGGGCCATGTAAATAGAACCTATCATGGGTGTTGGGGGTGTGTTGGGCATGTGTGCTGATACAAATATAAGCCGGGTGTGGACCAGCTATCTTTATCTTTGTTTTGATGTAACTAAATAAACTTGAGCTGATTTCACTATGCTGAGTACTTTTCAAAAGGGATTACTAGTCATGACCTACATCACCATACAGGGCTGATGTTATTCCATGCATCACAACACAAATGTGCATGCATTCAGAGCAGAGTTTTGCAGTCTTATTCCTCTTCAGCATCATGTGGGAATCTCATTGCCACTGACCTGAACTGGCACCCACAGGGGCTACAAAGAAACCACAGGAAATCATTGCCATGTGGAAACAGCCATAGATAGGCTGAAATGGCATTTTTACACCAGCAAGTTTCCCCTCAAAACACATTGCCATATGACAAAAGGAAACATAACAAGCCATCCCTGACCACAGATTCAGCACAACTAATGACTGAGGGCCAATCATAAAGC
Organism: Gekko gecko; assembly: GCA_029375565.1. NCBI lineage: Eukaryota > Metazoa > Chordata > Lepidosauria > Squamata > Gekkonidae > Gekko > Gekko gecko. The sequence goes on along the minus strand of JAPDNY010000005.1, from coordinate 205,099,171 downwards.
TTCTTACCTCTATATGTATGTATAATCTAATCTTTCCTCCAATCATAAAGAAGTGGTACTGATGAGGGTATCATGAAAATCAGAAGTGTCACCGTTCCTCATCATTTGATCTGAAGAGTTCAACTTCCATCCCCAGCAAAAAGAACAAAAATCTTAAGGTGAGGGACCCAAACCAACCAGGGGAACTATCTTCTGCTTTGCTTGAAAGTAATTGCCATTGAATCCCCCCTTGGCCCCTTCCCCTTGAGGTACCAGGCATAGCTAGCCCGGTAGCACCCTCTGCCTATAAGAAACATCACCAGGTTTACAACAACCTACCAGGCTTTATAGGTTTCTCAACTTCCAGGTGGGGCCTGGAGATCTCCTGCTTTTACAACTGATCTCCAGATGACAGAGATTAGTTTTCCTGGAGAAAATGGCTGCTTTGGATGCTGGACTCTATGGCATTGTACCCTGCTGAAGTCCCTCCCTTCCCCAAGCCCCACCCTCCCTAGGCTCTGGCCCCCAAAATCTCCAGGTATTTCCCAGTCTGGAGCCAGCAACCTAAGGCTGTACCCCTTGAGATACCAAGCACTACCCCTTAACTCCCCATAGAGTTGCCAGCTCCAGCTTGTGAAATTCTTGGAGATTTGGAGTTTGTGGCGGGGAGATTTTGAAGAAGAAATTTTACCTAGAATCTATGGTATACCATAGAGTTTTCCTTCTGAAGCTGTCATTTTCTCCAGGGGATCTGATCTCTCTAGTCTGGAGATCAATTGTAATTCCAAGAGAATTCCAGGCTCAACTTGGACGGCAGCAACTAACTCCCTGTGTTCACATCTGATGGATTCTTACCCTTAGCTTATAGAAAAATCCCACATTGCCCTTACTTGGATAGCCCAGGCAAGCCTGATCTCATCAGATCTTAGAAGCTAAGCAGGGCCGACCCTGACAAGTACTTGGAAGGGCGACCTCCAAGGAATATCAGGGCCAGGACACAGAGGCAGGTAATATTAAGCTGCCTCTCTGCAATGTCTTAGCCCCACTAGGGGTCACCAGAAGTCACCATGAGTTCCAGGCTTGCAAGCAAGCAAGCAAACAAGTGCGCACGCACACACACAGACACACACAAAAAGAAAAATCCAATGTTGCCTGATGTATGGACCACTGTAATGGCAAAGCTGCTAAAGCAGAGTCATTCTGATATATCACAGTTCTTTCTATCTGAGCAGCTTATACTGGGGGCAGTTAATTTTTCCTGATTGGAGAAGGCTGTATGTGCAATAATGGAGCTAACAGGCCCAAAGTCTTACAAAGGGGTATTCTTCAGTGCAAGCACAGCTGAATTCCATCCTTGCAGGCTTCATGTCTCTGACGTCAGTGAGGAGTGCAGCTAGGTGCTATATCTGTCAATGACAGGTCAAAATGGAATGTGCTGGGGTGCCAAGAAGGGGGCCCTTGCTTTTTCTCCCATCCACCTCTCCTCTTATGGAGATGAAAATAAGGGAGGGCTGAGGGGAAAGCCTCAGGGCCTCTGTGGTAGTGCCTGAACAGCTCCTCTTATGGAGAAGTGACAGGGGAAGCCCTCAACGTCAATTGGGGGAGATTCTCCAGGCCTTGCTGAGGCTTAATGCAAGAGAGAGTTGGTGCTATGGAATAACAATGTCCTTGCATGGTCCTCTACAGAGAACATTCCTCCACCACTTTACCCAGAAAGTGGGCTGCCTTCTTTCTATGGTTATATAGAAGTACAATAGAGCCTCCAGCAATCTGAACCTGGGCAAAGTGACATATCCCTCCTTCCAGAGTGTTTTTTAAAAGACAGTTTGATGGATGTATTAGACGGATTAGCTGCTCCTTAATTCACACCCTCCTGTCAGTGGTGAATAAAGAGAAGGGGGTAGAGGGGCCACATTCCCTCCTTCTCCTCTTCTTTGTCCCATGGCCTTACCACCAGCAGCATGGCAAATCAAGGGCATAGTTTATGTTCATGGTCCCCCAGAATCCAGACCCACACAGCTGAGAATGGGATACAGCATAGGTCTTTTGCCTCCTGGACCCATACCACCAACCTGGTAGGAGGGCGATAGGGTTACCAGTCCCCTGCTGGGTGTGTGGATACCCCATCCCCATCTCTTATTTCCTGCTGCTGCTCAGAGCTGCCAGTGTAATGTGGGGGAGACCAAGGAGCAATTCCTAGAGAGGCATAACATCACTTCTGGGTTTTTACCAGAAGTGACATCATGCTGGCCCCTCCCTCCATGTCCAAGCCCCCTGGTCTCCTACAGGTTGCCAAGCAGGGCCTGGCAAACTTAGCAATAGTGGGTCTCAAAAGGTAGAGTAAGTTTAGAAGTGGCTTCCAATTCAAAAAGTTTTGACGACCACTGATCTAGGTGACTGTATGGTATCAAGGAAAGACTGCTATTCCAGATTAACTAATACAGATCACAAGCATGAGACCTCATTCCTGCAATATTTTTCTGAGTGTGCTGTGGGCATATATTGCATATCCTGTCTGTTTACAGACATTAATTAGTTTTGGCTATATCACTGTAACTTCTTATTGTATCTGTTTAGCTCATCCTACACTAGGTTTTCCATTTTGTCTATCCTAACTACAGCTGGGAATGTCTCACACCCATACTGAGTGAACTGATGATTACTCTTTCGATCTTGTTTTGAACAGGACTCTCTTTGAACAGGACTCTCTTTGAAGCATTCCCACACATAAGTTCTGTTGTGTGTATAAATTGACTTTAAAAATATGTGCACTCCAATTTATCTGATGAAGTGAGCTCTGATTCACAAAAGTTTATGGTGGAATAATTTTTTAAAATCTTTAAACTGAACTGTTTTATTCCCTTGCCATTGAGTTGTTAACTTTTAAATGTGTTAAATCATTAGCTGCTTTGGTGGCCTTTTTGTTTTTGGTATTTTGATAATTAAAAAAAAATTGGCTGTGTTTATTATATCTTTCTCCAGGAGAAAGTGTGTATTTTCCTGGTGTGTATTTCCCCTGCCTTCTCTCTACAGCCACCACAAATTCTCACCACTGACTTCAGATTTTCCCATGCAAGCTGATTATTTTATTTTCTTCCCAAGCCACCTGTTACATTTATCCATTTAACAGTGTATTTAGCACTCTTAAAAAATTGTCAATCAGTTTGAGTGTTTGTTTAAAAGTGTGCATCTGCACATGCTAAGTCTCTCAGTTCTTGCTTATACCCAGAATTGAACTTTGTTGGTCTTGGAGGTGCCACTGGACTCAAACTTAGTTCTCACATCTGTTTGTTAACTCTTGCATTTGTATGCTAATTTGTTGCCATTCACAGGTCTTACCACCTGCCTGAATCCAATCTCAGCTACAATCATCCAGTTACTTATGCATCTTGACTCTAATTAACCCTTCCTGGCAACTAACCCCACTTTACCTATATGTAAGGCTTGAGGAAAACTGCTTCAATGTATCTGAAGAAGTGTGTGTGCACAGGAAAGCTTATACCCAGAATTAAACTTTGTCAGTCTTAAAGGTGCCACTGGACTCAAACTGTTCTTTAAAAACGGGTGAGAGGTAATGGCTTCCCCAAGGGACAACCAATCAGCCCTCTGCACACTGCAGAACAGACTACTTTTGGAGACCGGAAGAACGGCTTGCTCCCAAGCTGGATTCACTTTGGAAGTCAGACCTGTTTTAAAAAAACCCACAAAAACATGACTGTGTATCTTCTGCAGGATCACCACTGGAAGTACAGTCTTTATTAAGTATAATATGTACAGGTCCATTAGTGCTTTACCTGGGGTATGAAGAGCAAGAAAAACTCATGATGGAGCCTTATTTATAGCTATGACTCCCGGCATGGAATTCACTACCAGCTAAAGCTTCCTAGCAATTTTGCTCCTGGCTTTATGATGAAACAGGAGAATGACTCATGTTAGAAGGCTTTTGGAAAGAGCCCTGATTGGCTTTAATTTAATGATTTTATTACTGTGACAAGATCTTATGGCTACTATCTTTTTGATTGTGTCATTATTGCTGGCTATTGCCCATTTTACTGTATGGTTTTGATTACTAAATCAGATTTAGTTGGTGTTGGTTTTATGGTGCAGAAGATTATGGCAATGTATTTTATAGTGTGTTTGTGGTTCATATTTTAAATGATTGTAAGCCACTTGGGGTTTTCTTGAATAGAAGGGCAGGGTGAAAATTACTTACATAAGTGAATGAACTCTGCAGGTAACACTTTTTTTCTACATGGGTGCAGTGATAGAAGGATCTGCACAGGTTCCTTGCCAGAAAAAAGGTGGCAATCAAATCATTTTGCCTTCACAGTGGGAACCGCAGCCAATGCTTCCCCAGAATTTTTTCAGAAACCACTGATTGACTTTCAAGCCCAGCAGTTTGCCTTTCTGCATTTACAATAAAATCTATGCATGCTTACTTAGAAATATGTTCCATTTTGTTTAATAAGGCTTACTCCAGGAGAGGGTACTTGGGCTTTGTTGCTTTGTTTTCCATACATACACTACATCAGCACAGAAACAGGAATATCAACTCCCCCCACCCATGGCACTAGGGGTGCCAGCCTCTAGGTGGGGCCTGGAGATCTCATGGAATTACAACCCCTCCAGACAACAGAGATAAATTCCCTTGGAGAAAATGGCTGCTTTGGAGGGTGAACTCTATGGCATAATATCCCAATTATGCCCCTCCCAAACTCCACCTTCCTCAAGCTCCACCCCCCAAATCTCCAGGTATTTCCCAACTTGGAGCTGGCAACCCTACATAGCACTTTTGCTGATAACACCTGCCTGACAAGAAAAAATACAAAAGGTGAAAATATGGGTGGGGGGAAGATTTACCTGATGATTTTGGCCTATCACATGGAGAAAGCCTATTTGGCACAGTGATGAGAACGTTGGACTAGGATAGGATCCAGGTTCAAATTCCCACTTGGACATGGAAGCTTGCTGAGTGGCTTTGGTCCAGTTACATACTCTCTCAGCCTAACCTCAGCCTCAAAGTGTTGTTATTATAAGGATAAGATGTAGTGAGGAGAACAATGTTGTAAGCTGCTTTGAGTCCCACTGGGAAATAAAGTAGGGTAGAAAGAAATAAACAAAGAATACATGGAAATGTGTCTTCCTGGGGGAAAAAATTAAACAATTGAATTCCAGCTCTGCCAAATCATGTGTTTTTCAATGGAATTCTCTCTTGATTTTACTTTCCAATTTGTCAATTAGGAATGATGTCTACTTTCAGCTTGTTGGAGGCGGGGTTTCAGAGCAGCACTATCAGTATCTCCTCAGATTTGAAGGAGAGCCGAAGTACCCAGTTTGTAGGTCCTGGGGGAGCTCAGGATCTAGGGAGATCCTAGGAGAAAGGTCACCAACCAGAGGGCTCATAAGCCTAACCCTAACCCTAATACTCCTAACCCTAACCCTGATAATCCAAACCCTAACCCTAATAACCCTCATAATCCTAACCCTAACCCCTTTCCTTTACCCTGTTTGGAGGCGAAGGAAAGGGAGAGGGGGAAAGGAATGGAACTCAGACACTTCTTACAGCCTCTATGTGATAATGACAGTCCTCTTTCAGAAGTACTGGGGGAGGGGTCAAATTATTTCTAGTGCACAGACAGCCCCCCAATCTCAAACAACTCCGCACCCACAATAATACAGCATCTTATTTGAACATAGTACTGGTACCAGAGCTTTCAACAAATCCAGATTGCAACTTTGTTGCCACATACCCCTGGATAACACAATCACTGAACCTAGCAATATCACCTCCACCACCTCAGGCTTATTCACCTGGTCATCTTCTAACATTGTATATGCCATTGAGTGCCAACAATGCCCTTCAGTTCTTTGCATAGGAAAAACAGGTCAAACCCTACAGCAGAGGATAAATGGACACAAATCTGACATCAAGAGCCACAAAACTGAGTAACCTGTAGGGGAACATTTCAAAATCCCGGGGCACTCAATGGGGGACCTCAAGGTAGCTGCTTCATTTCAGAGGGATTTCAGAGAGAGATTGGAAGGGGAAATTGCTGAATTGCAAGTTATCGCAACACTCAGGACAATGGAACACCCAGGGCTTAACAGAGATATTGGCTTCTTATCTCACTACACACACTAAGTCATTTTGTTCTTACTTATACCCAGAAATTAAACTTTGTGGGTCTTGTAGACACCACCGGACTCAAACTTGATTCTCACATTTGTTGTTAACTTAATTATTATCTGTATGCCTACTGGTGCGAGTGTCCATGGGATGGTTTTGGCCCTGAAACAACCTTACTTAACATAACCCACATTGGCTGTTTGAGGTAGGCTTACTTTTTCGGGACCTATTTCAGGAGCATGCTGAATGCACATTTTCATATATGAGGGCTGGCTTTTTACTGACTCGCGACATCATCGTTGATTTGTAGAAATGCTTTCCTTGACCAAGTAGAATTGGTCTCCCGATATCTTTCTTTCTGTCTCAGAGTATAGTGCTATAAGAATGCATTTCAGATGTTGTTCTCAAAGTCAGGACCATTCTTTCCGGCTTTCCAAAAACACCAGTCACATGTGGCTTAGCCTCCAATCACTGAGCACCTTTCCACCTTTGGGATCAATTCAGGTAGGGGCTGCTGTGTTGGTCTGAAGCAGCAGAACAAAGTGAGTCCAGTGGCACCTTTAAGACCAAGTTTTATTCGGGAACCATCTCTGGCTTGTGTGAGAGGGCAGATCTATTAATTCTCCTCCCCCCTAGCCAGTAAAAGAAAACAGTCCAGTTGCAGCTTTAAGACTAAATTTTGTTTCGGAACCAGCTCTGGCTTCCCTGTGAGGACACATCTGTGCATTCCCCTCCCCCATAGCCAGTAAACCAAAACAATCCAGTGGCACCTTTAAGACCAAGTTTTATTCAAGAAACACCTCTGGCTTCTCAGTGAGGGAAGCAATACACATTTCTCCCCCCTAACATAGCCAGAAAACCAAAACATTCCAGTGGCACCTTTAAGACCAAGTTTTATTTTGGAACCAGCTCTGGCTTCTCACTGAGAGCAGATCTGCTCATTGTCAGGCACTTCAGAAAGTCAGTCAAACACCAGGCTTCATGCGAAGATAGCGTTTATTAGAGCAGCAATTCTAAAGGCACACTAACATTGTGTTGTCAGGAATAAAGCACACAAAGGAACATCTACTGATATACCCCACTAAGCTAGCCCCCCCTTAGCATCTACCAATGGCTACATAGCCCGCGCGCGGGAACTAGATGTGAAAGTTGTTTAAGCCATAAAGGGGCCCAGCTGTCCACACCGGAGAAACCAAAACTGTAGGACAAGGCCATTTGGTTCAGATAGGAGATAGCCCAGGCTGGGAATCACACTGTAACCTAGGCAACCTACCCACCTCCCACATTCCAATCATGAAAAGTTACAGACCATCTTACCTTCCTTCCCTCCCTCACATCTTATGGTAGGGTCACCTGACACTCATCCCCTGCCGCCCCACAGCCAGTAAACAAAAACAGTCCAGTTGCACAGTTCAGGCCAAGTTTTATTCAGGAACCACCTCTGGCTTCTCACTGAGGGCAGATCTGTTCATCCCCCCCATAGCCAGTAAACCAATACAGTCCAGTGGCACCTTTGACCAAGTTTTATTCAAGAAGCAGCTCTGGCTTTTCTGTGAGGGCAGATCTCCTGATTCCTCGCCCCCATGGCCAGTAAACCAAAACAGTCTAGTGGCACCTTTAAGACGAAGTTTTATTCAGGAACCAGCTCTGGCTTCTCTGTCAGGGCAGATCTGCTCATTCCCTTCCCCCATAGCCAGTAAATCAAAACAGTCCAGTGGCACCTTTAACATGAAGCTTTATTCAGGAAACAACTCTGGCTTCTCTGTAAGGGCAGATCTGCTCATTCCCCTCCCTCATAGCCAGTAAACCAAAACAGTCCAGTGGTACCTTTAACAACAAGTGTTATTGAAGAAACAGCTCTGGCTTCTCTGAGAGGCCAGATCTGCTAATCCGCACCCCCCCCCCCAGCCAGTAAAACAAAACAGTCCAGTGGAACCTTTAAGACCAAGTTTTATTTGGGAACGATCTCTGGCTTTTCTGAGAGGGCAGAACTGCTCATATCCCTCCCACATAGCCAGAAAACCAAAACAGTCCAGTAGCAACCTTTAAGACCAAGTTTTAGTCAAGAAACAGCTCTGGCTTCTCTGTGATGGCAAGTCTACTCATTCCCCTCCCCCATAGCCAGTAAACCAAAACAATCCAGGGGGTCCTTTAAGACCAATTTTTTTTAGAGAAAAAGCTCTGGTTCTCTGAGAGGGCAGATCCGCTCATTCCCCTCCCCCATAGCCAGTAATCCAGAACAGTCCAGTGGCACCTTTAAGACCAAGTTTTATTCAGGAACCAGCTCTGTCTTTTCTGAGATGGCAGATCTTCTCATTCCATCCCCCCTCCTATAGCCAGAAAACCAAAACAGTCCAGTGGCACCTTTAAGACCAAGCTTTACTTTGGAACCAGCTCTGGCTTCTCTGTGAGGACAGATCTGCTCATTCTCCACCCTTTCTAGCCAGTAAACGAAAACAGTCCAGTGGTACACTTAAGACCAAGTTTTATTCTGGAACCAGCTCTGGCTTTCCTATGTGGACAGATCTGCTCATTCCCCTCCCCCATAGCCAGTAAACCAAAAAAGTCCAGTGGAACCTTTAAGACCAAGTTTTATTTCGGAACCATCTCCAGCTTCTGTGAGAGGACAGATCTGCTCATTCCACACACACACACCCATAGCCAGTAAATCAAAACAGTCCAGTGGCACCTTTACCATGAAGTTTTATTCAGGAAACAACTCTGGCTTCTCTGTAAGGGCAGATCTGCTCATTCCTCCCCCCCCCCATAGATAGTAAACCAAATCAGTCCAGTGGCATCATTAAGACCAAGTTGTATTCAGGAATCACCTCTGGCTTCTCACTCAGGGAAGATCTGCTCATTCCCCTCCCTCATAGCCAGTAAATCAAAACAGTCTGGTGGTACCTTTAACACCAAGTTTTATTCAAGAAGCAGCTCTGGCTTCTCTGAGAGGCCAGATCTGCTAATTCCCCCCACCCAGCCAGTAAAACAAAACAGTCCAGTGGCACCTTTAAGACCAAGTTTTATTCAAGAAAGATCTCTGGCTTTTCTGGCTTCTCAGAAAGGGCAGATTTACACATTCCAACCCCCTCATAGCCAGTAGCCCCAAACTGTCCAGTGGCACCTTTAAGACCAAGTTTTATTCAAAAAACACCTCTGTCTTGGTGGCTTCCAAGTCCCGAATTTGCGTTTGTATCATGAAGCAGTATGGATGTCTTGGTTAACTGACTGGGTTAATTTGGAAAACAGAAAACTTTTGGCCCTTGAAGGTCACGATTGCAGATTTGGCTGGCATGCCTATCTTTGGTATGGGAAAAATAAAGTAGACTCAATGTTTAAGCATCATTATGTAAGAAGAACATTGTTTGATGCATGGACCAGATACAGAAACACAGTTCCCGATGAGAAGCCTTTGTGGATCGTTCCTGCTGCAGTTATTCATCCCTTTTCAGAATATAAAGGTAATGATTGGTTGAAATATCAAGAGTTGCTTCAAAAGGAAGGGAAAAAATATGTTTTAAAACCAAATAATGAATTAGATTTCGAGTATGGATGGTTACAATATTGTCAAATACGGGATATTTACAAAAAAGTATTGTAAAGAGGTTGGTTTTAGAGCTAAGAACGATGAGATTGAAGATATATGGTTGAAAAAAGAGCGAAAAATGATATCAAAGATGTATAAAACTTTGTTGACTGTTTATACTTTGGATGAAACTGTTAAAGAGCAAATGATAAAATGGGCTATAAATATGAACAAAGAAATTTCTATGGAAACATGGGAATTTTTATGGAAAAAAGCCTTTAAAATGTCAACCCGTGTCAATGTAAAAGAAAATTGTTATAAGATGATGTACAGGTGGTATATGACACCAAAAATGATTGCCAATATTAGTATGGATAAGAACTTGAGTAATAAGTGTTGGAAATGCAAAAAAATAGAGGGTTCTTTTTACCATATGTGGTGGTCATGTGATAAAGCAAAAATATGCTGGTCAAATGTACATTGTGAGATGCAGAAGATATTAAAAATTCCTATTAGGAAAAGTCTGGAACTTCTTCTCTTAGGTTTGACAATGGAAAAAATACCACAAGAAAAAAGGACACTATTATGGTATATGATCACATCGGCGAGAATGGCTTTTGCTCAACAATGGAAAGCGGAGAAGGTGCCAGATATACATGACTGGTTAAGGAAATGGCTGTTTTTTGCCGAAATGGACAAAATGACGAAAAAATTAAATGGACAAATGGCAGAACAATACCTAAAAGACTGGGAAGGCCTGAAATTATATATGGAATCTGAATATAGAATGAAAGGCAAAATGTACAATCTTGATATGTATTGAAACTGTATGAGAAATGAAATGAATATTTGATTGTACTGTACCTTTATTGGAATTATGCTTGTAAAAGTCAGGCTTTTATATATTTGAAATTGGGTTACCTGGTTTGTCGATTGTTACAAGTCTAAACTTGATTACCTGTTAATTTTTCTTTTTTTGTTATTAGCAGTGTTGGAAGCCTATTAGAGGGGGTGGGGGGATGGGGTAAAAATCTTTTTAAGTTGTATTGGTAACGATGTTTAATAATGTGGAATGTATACCAATAAAATTTTGATTTCAAGGAAAAAACAAACAAACCTCTGTCTTCTCTGAAAGGGCAGACCTGTTCATTCCCTCCCCCATAGCCAGTAAATCAAAACAGTCCAGTGGCACCTTTAACATGAAGTTTTATTCAGGAAACATCTGTGGCTTCTCTGTAAGGGCAGATCTGCTCATACCTCCCCCCCCCAGATAGTAAACCAAATCAATCCAGTGGCACTTTTAAGACCAAGTTCTGTTCAGAAACAGCTCTGGCTTCTTAGTGAGGGCAGGTGAACACATTTCTCCCCCTAACATAGCCAGAAAAACAAAACAGTCCAGTGGCACTTTTAAGACCTAGTTTTATTTTGGAACAAGCCCTGACTTCTCTGTGAGGGCAGATCTGCTCATCCCCCACCGCCCCCAGAGCCAGTAAATGAAAACAGTCCATTTGCACAATTAAGACCAAGTTTTATTCAGGAACGACCTCTGGCTTCTCACTGAGGGAAGATCTGTTTATTCCCCCCCCCAGCCAGTAAACCAATACAGTCCAGTGGCACCTTTAAGACCAAGTTTTATTCAAGAAACAGCTCTGGTTTATCTGTGATGGCAGATCTGATGATTCCTTACCCCCATGGCCAGTAAACCAAAACAGTCTAGTGGCACCTTTAAGATGAAGGTTTCTTCAGGAACCAGCTCTGGCTTCTCTGTGAGGGCAGATTTATTCATTCCCCATCCCCCCATAGCCAGTAAACGAAAACAGTCCAGTTGACAGTTAAGACCAAGTTTTATTCAGGAACGACCTCTGGCTTCTCACTGAGGGAAGATCTGTTTATCCCCCCCCCCAGCCAGTAAACCAATACAGTCCAGTGGCACCTTTAAGGCCAAGTTTTATTCAAGAAACAGCTCTGGCTTCTCTGTAAGGGCAGATCATTCAGGAAATGCACTCAGTAAATGCACAGAAGTCAATAGGACTACTCTCATGTAAATCTGCTTCAGGTTACGCTTCCAATAAATCTTTTGTCATTGTGCTTGAAATCAAACTGATACCGAATCTTGACCAGGAGTCGTGTCTAGCCAGGGAAAAAGTACACTGCTTTTCCTATGGGTTTCTCACTCTCTAAGCACAGACTGTTCCCAGTAGAAGTCATTAGCAGTTTGAAAACACATCAATGCCTCTGGTAGTCTTCGGGGGAGTCATTTTCGAGTGACAGATCACCGCCAACACCTCTCTCCTGTTTCTGCATCAGACTCTTGAGACAATCCAATTCCTGACACGAGGGTAAATGCACTGAAGCCAATGGGACTAGTCTAATGTAGATCTGCACCACAGGAAATTTATTGAATGCACACTCAGTAAATTCACTCTGTAAATTCACAGAAGTCAATAGGACTACTCTCATGTAAATCTGCTTCAGGTTCCGCTTCCAATAAATCTTTAGTCATTGTGCTTGAAATCCAACTGATATTGAGTCTTGACCAGCAGTCGTGCCTAGCCAGAGAAAAAGTATATTGCTGTTCATATGTGTTTCTCACTCTCTAAGCACAGACTGTTCCCAGTGAAAGTCAGTAGGAGTATGAAAACGCATCAATGCCTCTGATAGTCCTCGAGGGAGTCATTTTTGAGTGCCAAATCACCGCCAACTTCTCTCTCCTGTTTCTGCATCAGACTCTTGAGAGCATCGATTCCTGACACAAGGGTAAATGCACTGAAGCCAATGGGACTACTCTAATGTAGATGTGCACCACAGGAAATTCACTGAATGCACTCTCAGTAAATTCACTCAGTAAATGCACAGAAGTCAATAGGATACTCTCATGTAAATCTGCCTCAGGTTCTGCTTCCAATAAATGTTTAGTCTTTCTGCTAGAAATCCAACTGATATCGAGTCTTGACCAGCAGTCGTGTCTAGGCAGAGAAAAAGTATACTGCTTTTCCTATGGGTTTCTCACTCTCTAAGCACAGACTGTTCCCAGTGCAAGTCAGTTGGAGTATGTAAACGCATCAATGCCTCTGGTAGTCCTCGGGGGAGTCCTTTTCGAGTGACAAATCACCGCCAACTCCTCTCTCCTCTTTCTGCATCAGATGGATGGGGTGCACCTGACAAAGAATGGGAGGAATGTCTTCCTGGAAGACTTGCGAACCTGATCAGGAGGGCTTTAAACTAAAGACATCGGGGGTGGGAAGAAAAAGCGGCATCCCCAACACTAAGTTCAGGAAGGGGAATGACCAGAGAATAAATGAACGAGAGAGAGGTGAGTTAATAATCTTCAGGTAAATTTGAAGGGACCTACGGTAGGAAGGGATGTCTGTAATCTGAGGTGTCTTTATACTAATGCACAGAGTATGGGAAATAAACAGGAGTAACTTGAACTCCAAATATTGGAAAATATGTATGATCTGATAGGTGTCACTGAGACTTGGTGGGATGACTCTCATATATGGAGCACAGTGATTGAAGGATATACCTTGTTCAAACAGAACAGAATAAACAAAAAGGGGGTGGGGTGGCACTATATGTCAAGAATGAATATGCTTGCACTGAAATTCAGGATTTTGAGAGTTGCCCTTTTGAAATTGTGTCGCTAAGGATAGAGGGGGGGAAAGAAGGGGATATTGTTGTGGGGGTATACTACAGACCTCCAAATCAACTGGAGGAACAGGATAATGCATTTGTACAGCAGCTTGCTAAACTTTCACAGGGACAGGATGTAGTGGTTATGGGAGATTTTAACTATCCATATATTTGCTGGAAATCTAACTCTGCTAGACATGGGACATCCCACAGATTCTTGAATACCCTTGAAGACAACTTCGTCTATCAGAAGGTGGGGGTGGGAACCAGAGGATCTGCTATCCTAGATTTAATTCTGACTAACAGGGAAGAACTGGTTGATGAAGTGAAGGTGGTGGGTTCCTTGGGGAATATTGACCATGTCAACTTGGAATTTGACATAGAGAAGACTGTGAAACCAGGACGTAGAAGAACTCATATCCTGGACTTCAGGAAAGCTGATTTCAATAAACGCAGAGATCTAATAGGTAGGATCCCATGGCTGGAAATGCTGAAGGGAAAATCTGCACAGGAAGGATGGGTGATGCTGAAAAATGAAGTGCTTAAGGCACAATATCAAACTGTTCTGGTAAGAAAGAAAGGTGGGAGACGGGTAATGAAGCCAAGGTGGCTGAACAAGGAACTCTCTGAGGAGCTGAAACTAAAAAGGGAAATGTACAGGAAATGGAAGGAGGGTCAGATTACTGAGGGTGAATACAAGACACAAGCACAAATCTGTAGGAATGGTGTCAGAAAGGCTAAAGCACAGATGGAGCTGAGGCTTGTACGGGATGCAAAAAATAACAAGAAAAATTTCTATGCCTATGTTGGGAGCAAAAAGAGGAACAGGGATGGAGTAAGCTTATTGCTAGGGGAAGATGGTCAAGCCTTAACAAGGGATGAAGACAAAGCGGAATTACTCAACTCTCACTTTGCGTCGGTCTTTAACCGTAAAGTGAGCTGTATACAAACTGAAGAATGCAGGGCATATGAAGGAAAGGGGAACTGCCAGTTCAGAATAAGTAAGGAAATGGTTAGAGAACATCTAGCTGCCTTAAATACTTTCAAATCTCCAGGGCTGGATGGTTTACATCCGAGGGTGCTAAAAGAAATTGCAGATGTTATTTCAGAGCCTCTGGCTATAATCTTTGAGAGGTCCTGGAGTACGGGTGTTGTGCCGGAAGACTGGAGAAGAGCGAATGTTGTCCCAATCTTCAAGAAGGGGGAAAAGATGGACCCAGGAAATTATAGGCCTGTCAGTTTGACATCAATACCTGGGAAAATTCTGGAGCAGATTATTAAGGTCTGTGAACACCTTGAACAAAATGAGTTAATTGGTAATAGCCAGCATGGGTTTATGAAGAATAAGTCATGCCAGACTAACCTTATCTCCTTTTTTGACAGAGTTACTAAAATGGTTGACTCTGGCAATGCCGTGGATATAGTGTATCTAGATTTCACTAAAGCATTTGACAAAGTTTCTCATGATATCCTTGAGGATAAGCTGGTTAAGTGTGGGCTGGATGGCGCAACCGTTGGGTGGATTCATGGTTGGTTGAAAAATCGTACCCAATGAGTGCTCGTAAATGGCTCTGCATCTACGTGGAGGGAAGTCTCAAGTGGAGTACCACAGGGCTCGGTCCTAGGCCCGGTGTTATTCAATGTTTTTATAAATGACCTGGAGGAAGACATAGAGGGGATGCTTATCAAATTTGCAGATGACACGAAGCTGGGTGGGATTGCTAATTCTGAAAAAGACAGAGTCAGGATTCAGAAGGATCTTGATAGGCTGGAACAGTGGGCTGAGACAAATAAAATGAATTTCAATAGAGATAAGTGCAAAGTCCTACACTTAGGTACAAAAAATCAAAGGCACAGATATAGAATGGGAGGGACTTGGCTTGACAGCAGCACATGTGAAAGGGATCTAGGTGTTATGGTTGATCACAAGCTAAATATGAGCCTGCAGTGTGATGCGGCTGTGAAGAAAGCTAATGCATTCTTAGGATGCATAAGCAGAAGCATTGTGTCTAGATCACGGGAGGTGGTAGTTCCGCTGTATTCTGCTATGGTCAGGCCCCACCTGGAGTACTGTGTCCAATTTTGGGCACCACATTTTCGGAAGGATGTTGACAAACTCGAGCGGGTCCAGAGCAGGGCGACCAGGATGGTGAGAGGGTTGGAGTCCAAGTCTTATGAGGAAAGGCTGAGGGAGTTGGGTATGTTTAGCCTGGAAAAGAGAAGGTTTAGAGGGGACATGTTTGCAGTCTTCAAGTATTTGAAGGGCTGTCATGTAGAAGATGGAGTGGATCTATTCTCTCTTGCTCTGGATTGCAAGACTAGATCTAATGAGTGGAAATTACAAGGGAGTCGTTACCGGCTTAATATCAGGAGAAACTTCCTGACTGTAAGAGTGGTTGAGCAATGGAACAGACTGCCTCGGGAGGTGGTGGATGTTCCTTCGCTGGACGTTTTCAAGAGGAGACTGGACAACCATCTCTTGGGTATGTTATAGGTATATAGGGGTTTCGGCTGTGTTCCTGCAGAGTGCAGGGGGTTGGACTAGATGGCCTGCAAGGTCCCTTCCAACTCTAACATTCTATGATTCTATGATTCTACGATTCTTGACAGCATCCGATTCCTGACAGAAGGGTAAATGCACTGAAGCCAATGGGACTACTCTCATGTAGATGTGCACCACAGGAAATTCACTGAATGCACACTCAGTAAATTCACAGAGTAAATGCACAGAAGTCAATGGGACTACTCTCATGTAAATCTGCCTCAGGTTCCACTTCCAATAGATCTTTAGTCATTGTGCTTGAAATCCAACTGATATCGAGTCTTGACCAGGAGTCGTGCCTAGCCAGAGAAAAAGTATATTCTTGAAACGAGGGTAAACGCACTGAAACAAATGGGACTACTCTCATGTATATGTGCACCACAGGAAATTCACTGAATGCACACTCTATAAATTCATTCAGGAAATGCACTCAGTAAATGCACAGAAGTCAATAGGACTACTCTCATGTAAATCTGCCTCAGGTTCCACTTCCAATAAATATTTAGTCATTGTGTTTGAAATCCAACTGATCGTGTCTTGACTAGGAGTGTTGTCTATCCAGAGAAAAGTATGCTGCTTTTCCTATGGGTTTCTCACTCTCTAAGCACAGACTGTTCCCAGTGCAAGTCAGTAGGAGTATGAAAATGCATCAATGCCTCTGAAAGCCCTTGCGGGAGTAATTTTCGAATGACAAATCAACACCAACGCCTCTCTCCTGTTTCTCCATCAGACTCTTGAGAGCATCCCGTTCCTGACACGAGGGTAAACGCACTGAAGCCAATGGGACTACTCTCATGTAGATGTGCACAAAAGGAAATTCACTGAATGCACACTCAGTAATCCACTCAGTTAATGCACAGAAGTCAATAGGACTATTCTCATATAAATTTGCCTGAGGTTCCGCTTCCAATAAATCTTTAGTCATTGTGCTTGCAATCCAACTGATATCAAGTCTTGACCAGGAGTCGTGTCTAGCCAGAGAAAAAGTATACTGCTGTTCCTATGGGTTTCTCACTCTCTAAGCACAGATTGTTCCCTGTGCAAGTCAGTAGGAGTATGAAAACGCATCAATGCCTCTGGTAGTCCTCGGGGTAGTCATTTTTGAGTGACAAATCACCACCAATTCCTCTCTCCTGTTTCCGCATCAGACACTTGAGAGCATCCAATTCCTGACATGAGGGTAAACGCACTGAAGCCAATGGGACTGCTTTCATGTAGATGTGCACAAATGGAAATTCACTGAATGCACACTCAGTAATCCACTCAGTTAATCCACAGAAGTCAATAGGACTACTCTCATATAAATCTGCCTCAGGTTCTGCTTCCAATAAATCTTCAGACATTGTGCTTGAAATACAACCGGTATAGAGTCTTGACCAGGAGTCACGTCTAGCCAGAAAAAAAGTATACTCCTTTTCCTATGGATTTCTCACTCTCTAAGCACAGACTGTTCCCAGTGCAAGTCAGTCAGAGTATGAAAACGCTTCAATGCCTCTGGTAGTCCTTGGGGGAGTCATTTTCAAATGACAAATCACCGCCAACTCCTCTCTCCTGTTTCTGCATCAGACTCTTGAGAGCATCTGATTCCTGACATGAGTGTAAACGCACTGAAGCCAATGGGACTTCTCTCATGTAGATATGCACCACAGAAAATTCACTAAATGCACTCACAGTAAATTCACTCAGTAAATGCACAGAAGTCAATAGGATTACTCTCATGTAGATCTGCCTCAGGTTCCGCTTCCAATAAATCTTTAGTCATTGTGCTTGAAATCCAACTGATATCGAGTCTTGACCAGGAGTCGTGTCTAGCTAGAGAAAAAGTATATTGCTGTTCATATGGGTTTTGCACTCTCCAAGCACAGACCATTCCCAGTGCATTTCACTAGGAGTATGAAAACACATCATTCTCTCTTGTTGTCCTCAGGGGAGTCATTTTCGAGTGACAAATCACCCCGAACTCCTCTCTCCTGTTTCTGCATCAGACTCTTTGGAGCATCCAATTCCTGACACAAGGGTAAATGTACCGAAGCTAATGGGACTACTCTAATGTAGATGTGCACCACAGGGAATTGACTGAATGCACACTCAGTAAATTCACTCATTAAATGCACAGAAGTCAATAAGACTACTCTCATGTAAATCTGCCTCTGGTTCCACTTCCAATGAATCTTTAGTTATTGTGCTTGAAATCCAATAAATCTTTAATCATTGTGCTTGAAATCCAACTGATATCGAGTCTTGACCAGGAGTCGTGTCTAGCCAGAGAAAAAGTATATTGCTGTTCATATGGGTTTCTCACTCTCTAAGCACAGACTGTTCCCAGTGCATTTCAGTAGGAGTATGAAAACGCATCATTCCCTCTGGTAGTCTCCGGGGGAGTCATTTTCGAGTGACAAATCACCCCGAACTCCTCTCTCCTGTTTCTGCATCAGACTCTTGAGAGCATCTTATCTGAAGTTAATGGGACTACTCTCATGTAGATGTACACCACAGGAAATTCACTGAATGCACACTCAGTAAATTCATTCAGTAAATGCACCCAGTAAATGCACAGAAGTCAATAGGACTACTCTCATGTAAATCTGCCTCAAGTTCCTCTTCCAATAAATCTTTAGTTATTGTGCTTGAAATCCAACTGATACCGAGTCTTGAACAGGAGTCGTGTCTAGCAAGAGAAAAAGTATGCTGCTGTTCCTATGGGTTTCTCAACTCTCTAAGCTCAATAGGACTTCCCAGTGCAAGTCAGTAGGAGTATGAAAATGCATCAATGCCTCTGATAGCCCTCGCAGGAGTAATTTTCGAATGACAAATCAACGCCAACGCCTCTCTCCTGTTTCTCCATCAGACTCTTGAGAGCATCCCGTTCCTGACACGAGGGTAAACGCACTGAAGCCAATGGGACTACTCTCATGTAGATCTGCACCACAGGAAATTCACTGAATGCGCACTCAGTAAATTCACTCAGTAAATGCACAGAAGTCAATAGGACTATTCTCATATAAATTTGCCTGAGGTTCCGCTTCCAATAAATCTTTAGTCATTGTGCTTGCAATCCAACTGATATCAAGTCTTGACCAGGAGTCGTGTCTAGCCAGAGAAAAAGTATACTGCTGTTCCTATGGGTTTCTCACTCTCTAAGCACAGATTGTTCCCTGTGCAAGTCAGTAGGAGTATGAAAACGCATCAATGCCTCTGGTAGTCCTCGGGGTAGTCATTTTTGAGTGACAAATCACCGCCAATTCCTCTCTCCTGTTTCCGCATCAGACACTTGAGAGCATCCAATTCCTGACATGAGGGTAAATGCACTGAAGCCAATGGGACTACTCTCATGTAGATGTGCACAAAAGGAAATTCACTGAATGCACACTCAGTAATTCACTCAGTTAATCCACAGAAGTCAATAGGACTACTCTCATATAAATCTGCCTCAGGTTCCGCTTCCAATAAATCTTTAGACATTGTGCTTGAAATACAACCGGTATAGAGTCTTGACCAGGAGTCACGTCTAGCCAGAAAAAAGTATACTCCTTTTCCTATGGATTTCTCACTCTCTAAGCACAGACCGTTCCCAGTGCAAGTCAGTCGGAGTATGAAAACGCTTCAATGCCTCTGGTAGTCCTTGGGGGAGTCATTTTCAAATGACAAATCACCGCCAACTCCTCTCTCCTGTTTCTGCATCAGACTCTTGAGAGCAGCTGAGTAGCGAGTAGCGAGAACTACAAAGTTATGCGATCTTGTGTCCAGACCTTTGATATCAACGTCCTTCATCCGGGTGTTTTCCATTAAAATATGCAACTTTGTAACGAAAGGAGAGCCATAGAAGGAAATTGCTGTGGGATTCATACTCGTACTGATATGCATTGGAAAGATTCTGTGCTAACAGCAAATATCTGTATTTCACCATTGCATCACCAGAACTGGAACCTTGGCTGGTTGCTTGGTGTAAATTGCTTTAACTATTGGTAAGAATTCAGTACCACATTGTGAACTCAATAGTTGTTCTTTTTTTTTTTTTTTTTAATATAGTTTTTATATAGTTTTTGGTAAGTATTACATATTATCTTTTATCCCGTACATTTCGTAACGGTTTTTTATCCCTTCTCCCTCCCTCCTCCCCCTCTGCTTTTCCAAAGCTTTAGTCCTTTGTTCCCAGCCACGGGCACAAGGTCCGAATCTTGCACTGAATGTCCTTTCTTCCTTCTGTTGGTAGCCACTCCAGGTAGGTCTTCCATTTCGTGCTGATTGCTGTAGTCCTGTCTGCCCATTTGGTCTTCCAGTTCAGTTTCTCTATTATGTCTGACTGTATGAAATCAAACAAATAATTATGCCAGATTTCTACTGTCCATTTACTCTTGTCCTTCCAACCCAGAGCAATCACTGCTTTTCCTGCTAGTATCATTGCTTTGAATATAGCTTGGTTCTCTTTACTTACTCCTGGGTTCCCTATTATGCCCATTAACATTAAATTAAAGTTAATGGACAGTGAAACTTTGCATGTTCTCCTTATAATTTGCAATATTTTTGTCCAAAAGACACTGACCTCTGGGCATTCCCACCACATATGGGAAAACCATCCTTTAGCCAGTTTGCAATGCCAGCACATGGGGCTCATTCCTGGGATCATGTTTGCTATTTGCGCTGGTGTTTTGTACCATTTTGTAAAGAATTTATGCTCCATTTCATTAAATTTGATCACTTTAATTCCCTCTATTCCTTCCATTATTTTGCTTGCCAAGTTTTCTGATACCTGACCTTCTTTGGTCCAAGTGTTCTGTAGGTAAGATATTGTCGTGTCTGTATTTGATATCATTTTCCTATAGATTTTCCCTGCTAATCCTTGTTTTGATTTTTGCATCCCTTTGTATAGTTCTTCTATCGGTTCCTCTATCCATATTTTCTCTTTTTCCTTGATCTTATTAACCATACTATATAGGCCTGTTATTTTTAACCAGTGTTGGTTACCTACCTCTTCCACTATCTCGTGCACCGGTTTTAAGTTACGTCCTCTAAACATGTCTTCCAACCTATAATACCCTTTAGTTTTAAGATATTCCCACCATTTATTCTCTTTTATTTCGCTGTATATTAATTCTAGTGGTGTCCATCTTGAGTTTCTTCTTAGCCATTTCGCTTGCCACTTGCTCCAAGATTCTAATGCTGAATGTCTGGGGCCTTTAATCAATTTGAGATCTTTTTTTGTGGCTTTAGAGAAAATCCCGAATCTTCCTATATTGTTGTTTATCTCATTTTCAAATCTAACCCATTTTTGCTCCTCTCCTTCACCTATCTCTAATAGCGACTTTATTTGAAAGGCTTCATAATATCTATTCAGCTCTGGGACTCCCCAACCCAACTCCTCCTTGAGACCGTGTATCAACCTTTTTTGAATTCTACACTTTTTACTGCCAAATATCCACTCTCTAATTGCCCTATTCCATTGTTCTAACCTTTTGTTATGGGCCTCTAATGGTATCGTCTGGAATAAGTATGTTAGTTTAGGTAACCAGAACATTTTAACACTCCTAATTCTAGTAGATATACCAAGAGTTTTATTTTTCCACTTTCTCATTTCATTCTTTATTTTCTTCCATATCGTGCTATAATTCACCTCCGATATTCTATCGATCTTCTTTTGTAACACTATACCTAAGTATTTGAACTTTTTGGTGCCCATTCCAACATTTGTAATTTTGTTTATTTCTTTTCTTTCCTCTTTGTTCACATTGAGGTACATGATTTCTGATTTAGCCATATTAACCTTTAACCCTGAACAGCATTCGAAGTCCTCTAAGATAATTTTTACTTCTTTTATCGCTTCTTTGGGATTTGTCATAACTACTATAATATCATCTGCAAATAAATTAATTTTTATTTCTTCCTTCTTTACCTTATAACCTTCTATCCTTACACAGTTTCTTATCCTTTCAGCTAGTTGTTCTATTGCTATAATGAATAAGACCGGTGAGAGCGGGCACCCCTGTCGGACCCCTCTCTGGATCTGAAAAGTTTGTGATTTGGCATTATTGACCTTTACCACTGCTGTTCCCTCTCTATATATCTCCTTAATTGCTCTTATATAATTATCTCCTATCTCATGCTTTTTCATAATCTGCCACAAGTATTCCTGAGATAGGGTGTCAAAGGCTTTATAGACATCCAATTTTAAAAGACCTAACTTTTTTTTTGACCGTGTTGTAATACGTTTATTATATTCCTAATAGGGTGGGCTATGTTCCTATCCTTTACAAATCCATGTTGGTCTTCTTTTATTATTTTGGGACTAAACTTCTTTAATCTATTTGCCAGCATTTTTGCGAAGATCTTGTAGTCTTGGTTAAGGAGGCTTATAGGTCTGTATGAACCTACCTCTTCAGGGTCTTTATTTGGTTTCAAAATTACTATTATTTCTGTTTGTCTCCATGAATCTGGGGCCCTTCCCCCCTCAAGATTTCGTTGAAGATCATTTGGAGTTCTGGGGCAAGAATGTCTATCATTTCCTTATAAAATTCACTTGTGAACCCATCTAGCCCAGGGGATTTTCCCTTTCTCAATTCTTTAATTACATCCTTTATCTCTTGTATTGTAATTTCCTCTTGTAATTTGGCTTGCTCATCCTCCTTCAGTGTTATGTTAACTTCCTCTACAAAGTCTGTTGTGTCCCTTTTCTTATATAATTTTTTATAGAAAGACTCGAACGCCTCCCTTATTTCAATGGGATGTTGAGATTTTTGACCATTTACCTTTATACTTTTCACCCTTTGTCTTTCCTTCCTATTTTTCAGGTAATTTGCTAGTCTTTTTGCTGAATTTATGCTATTTCTTTGGAATTCGTTTCTCACCATGGCTTCCCTTTTCCATATTGTTGCTGAGTCTAAGGCCTCCAATTGTTTTTTAATTGTTAATATTTGGTTCTGTATCATAGGATTGTATTTTTGCATTAGTTTACTTTGTAGCCTCTCCATTTCTTGGATTTTGGCCTGTCTTCCTAGATGCCACTCCTTTTTTATATTCTTCTCTTTCTTTATACAGTGCCCCCTTATGACTGCCTTTGCAGCATCCCATAGAATATTGGTGGGTACTGTTCCTCTATTTTCCTCAAAATATAGCTTTATCTGCTCAGACATGTATTGTCTATCCCTTTCTGTGGCCATTATTAAGTTATTATATCTCCATGTTCTGGTTGTTGGTTGCTGTGTGAATTCTATTTCAACGCTTATTGGAGCATGGTCAGATATCCATATTGGGTGGGTTGTAATTCCTTTGATAATCATATTACTATTCTTTTCTAAAATTATGTAGTCTATACATGATACTGTTTTATGCCTACTAGATATATGTGTGGGTTTAGGCCGGTTCCCCACAGACTCATGTGCCTCTATCAGGCCCCAATTTCCTAACTTGAATGATTTATCTTTTGTTATGTCTATATTTAGGTCACCTGTTATAATCACTTCTCCTTCGGAAAATTGTTTTGTTTTTTAAATATTTTACCCAGGAATTTCTTTTGTCCTTTATTTGGGGCATATATATTTACTATGGTATACTTCTTATCATCCATTTTAAACTTTACTAACAGATATCTACCATTCCTATCCTCTTTTTTTTCCATAACCTCTAGTTTAAATTTCTTATGAATCAGTACTGCTACTCCTTTACCCTTGGCATCACCTCTGGCCTCTGCTAGTATCTCCCAAGTCGGATCGTTTAGCAACGGCTTGCTATCTTTTTTTCTTATGTGTTTCCTGGAGGCATAAAACATCAATCTTTTGATCTTTTGCCAGCTTAGCTATCCTGTACCTTTTAAGGTTTGACGTTAATCCATTGACATTCAGTGTAAGTAATCTTATTGTTCTATCCATATTCTTTATGATTCTGGACTTTGAGTTCCCGTGGCCCTGGGATTTTTAAGCATATTCTTAAACTACCCCTCCCCTTCCCTCCCATCCCTGTGGTAGAGTAGACTTGTGGGGATAAGAAACCTTCCCCCTCTCCACTTCATGAGGTGCACACATCCCCTCCTCCCCCTTATACTTGTAATATTAACATTAGCTCAACTTATACTTGGATACTTCCCTTTAGGTGTCTTCTTCTAGTGAGTCTGTCCTGAGGCGCTTTTCTCCTCTCTCTGCAGTTCCTTCTTCTGGGTCTGCTTCCCCCTCTGGCTCTTCTTCCATTCCCTCTTCCCTTATGTCTTCAGCGTTTATTCTGAGTTGTTTAAGGAGTTCTTTGGCTTCAAGGGCGTTCCGTGCCATGAGCCTCTTCCCTTCTTGGAATATTATGATTGAAGCAGGATAGCCCCAGGTAAATTTTACATTGTTTGCATATAGTTTTTGGGCATAGGGGCGCATTAAGTTCTTTTGCCT
The DNA here is from genome assembly GCA_029375565.1 of Gekko gecko. NCBI lineage: Eukaryota > Metazoa > Chordata > Lepidosauria > Squamata > Gekkonidae > Gekko > Gekko gecko. Next base: position 205,074,998 of record JAPDNY010000005.1, on the reverse strand, counting down.
AAGTGTCTCCTGGCAAAAATCCTGTCTCACCCAAACTTTCCTGCCCCTGAAGCTCAAGTCCTTCCTCTTTTTTAGCTCCTTATATATTTGTTGTTGTATTTTTTCTCTGGAGAACTTGATAATAACGTCACGAGGGGCTCCTCCCTTGCCTTTTCTTTGCAGGCGGTGAGCTCTTTCGACGTCTTCTGACTGAATCCTGATTCCATTAGTTGTCAGCCATTCTGTCACTACGCATTCCAGGTTCCTGTTAGAAACCTCTTCAGAGATTCCTGTCAAAATCAAGTTTGCTCTCCTATTCCTGTCTGAGAGGTCATTTATCTGCTTTGTTAGGGAGCCAATCCTCTGTTCATTAGCCAGAGCCTTTTCCCTGGCAAAATTTGCTGTTTGCTTTATGTCGGCAATTTCTTTCCCTATCTTAGCCATATCTACTCGTACAGCCTTAATTTCTTCGCTAATTTTTTTCTGAGATGCTAGGAATATCTTCTGGAGGTTTGCTATCTGTTCTGTCAGTTCCTTGATATTTTTTGCCATCCTTAGCTGTTTAATTAAGGCTTAATGAGCTAGGCTCTTGCTGTGTGAGCGTTATCTCACTGAGTGGTTGTAAATAAAGGGTTTTTTTACTTGCTGTTTCCAGACTCTGCTGCTGTTTGGATCCTTCTTATCTTCCCACCTGGTTATATGCCAGTATTTGGCTGTTTACAATCCTTTGAGCTGTAAATTCCTTAGTTTACGGGGGAGCTCGGAGTTTCAGCGTCCGACTTGGTTTAGCGCATGCGTGCCTCCAACTCAATAGTTGTTCTAAGATAAAGTTCCAGCTGAAGCTGACCTCATCAAATGTCCTTTCGATATCTAAGAAAATCAATGCCATCTGCTTCTCTGGATGTACTTCAAAATATCCAATTACATTCAAGATAGTCCTTACATTGCTCCTAAGTTGTCTTTTTGGTAAAAACAAAAACAAACTCCCTGGAATGTGAGGTTGTGTGTTTTAAAGTGCAGATTCTCATGGGAGTAGTCCCATTGACTTGCATGCATTTACTCTCATGTCCATAATGGGAGGTTCTCAGAGTCCGATGCAGAAACAGGAGAGAGTTGGGGGATTTATCACTCGAAGTACAGATTTGTATGAGAGTAGTCCCATTGACTTCTATGGATTTCCTCTCATGTCCATAATGGGAGGAATTCAGAGTCTGCTGCAGAAACAGTACAGAGGAGTTGAGGGATTTTTCACTCGAAGATGAGTCAACTTGGGACGCCCATTCCAGAATGACTACTTGGCTGAGATGATTGAAAACACCACGGGCAGTGATGCTTTGGGAACTGACATGCATTAGGAATAGTCTGTGCTTAGAGCAAATATCTGCATTTCACCCTTAAGTCATCATTAACTAGAACCTTGGCTTCTTGCTTGGTGTAAATTGCTTTAATCATCGTCAAGAATTCAGTACTACATTGTGAACACAGTAGTTGTTCTAAGATAAAGTTCCAGATGAAGCTGACGTCATCAGATGTCCTTTCGGCATCTAAGAAAATCAATGTCATCTTCTTCTCTGGATGTACTTCGAAATATCCAGTTACATTCAAGATAGTCCTTATATTGCTCCTAAGTTGTCTTTCTGGTAAAAACAAAAACAAATTGCCTGGAACATGAGGTTGTGTGAGTTAAAGCACAGATTTTCATGAGAGTAGTCCCATTGACTTCCATGCATTTACTCTCATGTCCATAATGGGAGGCTCTCAGAGTCCGATGAAGAAACTGGAGGTAGGAGTTGGGGGATTTGTCACTCGAAGTGCAGATTTGCATGAGAGTTGACCCATGGACTTCCATGCATTTACTCTCATGTCCATAATGGGAGGCTCTCAAAGTCAGATGCAGTAACAGGAGAGAGGTCTTCAGGGATTTGTCACTCGGTAAAAACAAAAACAAAACCAAATTCCCTGGAACATGAGATTGTGTGTGTTAAAGCGCAGAATTTCATGCCAGTAGTCCCATTGACTTCCATGCATTTACTCTCATGTCCATAATGGGAGGGTCTCAGAATCTGATGCAGAACCAGGAGAGAGGAGTTTGGGTATTTGTCACTCGATGTGCATATTTGCATGAGAGTAGTCCCACTGACTTCCATGCATTTACTCTCATGTCCATAATGGGACGCTCTCAAAGTCAGATGCAGAAACAGGAGAGAGGTGTTGAGGGATCTGTCACTCGAAGATGAGTCAACTTGGGATGCCCATTCTAGAATTACTACTTGGCTAAAGTGATTGACAATACCAGGCGTAATGATGCGCTTAAGCAAACCTCATCAGGAATTTGGTAATAAACATGGTGTGGAAGCACTTGCATCCCAAATACTGATAACTGAAGAGAAAAACAAGTGTAGTTAAAAGACTCAACAATTATGACTTGCCCAAAAGCTGAAGAACGTGTATTACAGAATGATATATACAGAGAAGCTCGAATGAAAACGTATGAAACGTAAACAATGTAGAATTGATATGTGCTACAATGTATGAACTAGCGAGTACTACAAAATTAGTCTTTCATCCGGGTGTTTTCCAATAAAATATACAACTTAGTAACTAAAGGAGAGTCAGACAAGGAAATTGCTATGGGTTTCATACTCGTACTGATATGCATTGGGAAGAGTCTGTGCTAACAGCAAATATCTGTATTTCACCATTGCATCACCATTAACTGGAACCTTGGCTTGTTGCTTGGTGTAAATTGCTTTAACCATCGTCAAGTATTCAGTACCACATTGTGAATTCAATAGTTGTACTAAGATAAAGTTCCAGATGGAGCTTTCTTCATCAAATGTCTTTCGGCATCTAAGAAAATCAATACCATCTGCTTCTCTGGATGTACTTCGAAATATCCAGTTACATTCAAGATAGCCCTTACATTGCTCCTAAGTTGTCTTTTTGGTAAAAACAAAACCAAAAACAAATTCCCTGGAACATGAAGCTGTGTGTGTTAAAGCGCAGATTTTTATGAGAGTAGTCCTATTGACTTCCATGCATTTACTCTCATGTCCATAATGGGAGGCTCTCAGAGTCTGATACAGAAACAGGAGAGGGGAGTTGGCAGATTTGTCACTCGAAGTGCAGATTTGCATGAGAGTAGTCCCATTCACTTCCATGCATTTACTCTCATGTCACTAATGGGAGGCTCTCAGAGTCCGATGAGAAAAAAGGAGAGAGGAGTTGAGGGATTTGTCACTCGAATATAAGTCGACTTGGGATGCCCATTCTAGAATTACTATTTGGCTGAAGTGATGGACAACACCAGGGGAAATGATGTGCTTAAACAAACCTGATGAAGAATTTTGTAATAAACATGGTGTGGAAGCACTTGCATCCCTGAATACTGATAACTGAAGACAAAAATAAGTGTAGTTAACAGATTCAACAATTACGACTAGCCCAAAAGCTGAAGAACATGTAATACAGAATGATGTATACAGAGAAGCTACAATGAAAAAGTATGAAACGTAAACAATGGAGAACTGATATGTGCTACAAGGTATGAACAAGCGAGAACTGCAAAATTATGCGATCTTATGTCCAGACCTTTGATTACAACGTCCTTCATCTGGGTGTTCTCCAATAAAATATACAACTTAGTAACTAAAGGAGAGCCATACAAGGAAATTGCTGTGGGTTTCATACTCGTACTGATATGCATTGGGAAGAGTCTGTGCTAACAGCAAATATCTGTATTTCACCATTACATCACCATTACCTGGAACCTTGGCTTGTTGCTTGGTGTAAATTGATTAACCATCATCAAGAATTCAGTATCACATTGTGAACTCAATAGCTGTTCTAAGATAAAGTTCCAGCTGAAGGTGACTTCATCAAATGTCCTTTCGTCATCTAAGAAAATCAATGCCATCTGCTTCTATGGATGCACTTCAAAATATCCAGTTACATTCACCATAGTCCTTACATTGCTCCTACGTTGTCTTTTTGGTAAAAACAAAAACAAATTCCCTGGAACGTGAGGTTGTGTGTGTTAAAGCGCAGATTTTCATAAGAGTAGTCCCATTGACTTCCATGCATTTATTCTCATGTCCATAATGGGAGGCTGTCAGAGTCCGATGCAGAAACAGGAGAGAGGAGTTGGGGGATCTGTCACTCGAAGTGCAGATTTTCATGAGAGTAGTCCCATTGACTTCCATGCATTTACTCTCATGTCCATAATGGGAGGCTCTCAGAGTCCGATGCAGAAATTGGAGGGAGGAGTTGGGGGATTTTTCACTCTAAGTGCAGATTTGCATGAGAGTAGTCCCATTGACTTCCATGCATTTACTCTGATCTCCATAATGGGAGGCTGTCAGAGTCCGATGCTGAAACAGGAGAGAGGAATTGGGGGATTTGTCACTCGAAGTGCAGATTTACATGAGAGTAGTACTGTGCATTTACTCTTATGTCCATAATGGGAGGCTCTCAGAGTCCGATGATAAAAAAGGAGAGGAGTTGGAGAATTTGTCACTCGAAGATTAGTCGACTTGGGTCTCCCATTCTAGAATTACTACTTGGCTGAGGTGATTGACAACACCACGGGCAATGATGCGCTTATGCAAACCTGATGAAGAATTTTGTAATAAACATGGTGTGGAAGCACTTGCACCCTTGGATTCTGATAACTGAAGACAAAAACAAGTGTAGTTAACATACTCAACAATTACGACTTGCCCAAAAGCTGAAGAACACGTAATACAGAATGATGTATACAGAGAAGCTACAATGAAAAAGTATGAAACGTAAACAATGGAGAACTGATATGTGCTACAAGGTATGAACAAGCGAGAACTACAAAATTATGCGATCTTGTGTCTGGACCTTTGATAACAACGTCCTTCATTCGGGTGTTTTCCAAGAAAATATACAACTTAGTAACTAAAGGAGAGCCATACAAGGGAATTGCTGTGGGTTTCATACTCGTATTGATATGCATTGGGAAGAGTCTGTGCTAACAGCAGATATCTGTATTTCACCATTACATCACCATTAATTGGAACCTTGGCTTGTTGCTTGGTGTAAATTGCTTTAACCATCATCAAGAATTCAGTACCACATTGTGAATTCAATAGTTGTTCTAAGATAAAGTTCCAGCTGAAGGTGACTTCATCAAATGTCCTTTCGGCATCTAAGAAAATCAATGCCATCTGCTTCTCTGGATGTACTTCGAAATATCCAGTTACATTCAAGATAGTCCTAACATTGCTCCTAAGTTCTCTTTTTGTTAAAAACAAAAACAAATTCCCTGGAACATGAGGTTGTGTGTGTTAAAGCGCAGATTTTCATGAGAGTAGTCCCATTGACTTCCAGTCATTTAATCTCATGTCCATAATGGGAGGCTCTCAGAGTCCGATGGAGAAACAGGAGAGAGGAGTTGGGGGATTTGTCACTCGAAGATGAGTCGACAGATTTCTTAGAAGTCCTCCTTTGTAACGAGGTTCTGCAAATGATTCTTTGAGTTAAAACAAGTATTTATTTCACAATGTGGTACTGAATTCTATACAATGGTTGAAGCAATTTACATCAAGCAACAAGCCAAGGTTCTAGCTCATGGTGATGTAATGGTGAGATAAAGATCCCGATGCATGTCAGTAGGAGTCTTGACCAGGAGTCATGTCTAGCTGGAAAAAAAGTCTATTGCTGTTTTTTGGGTTTCTCACTCTCTATCCGTTAACTGCCTCTCTTCTATCAATTTATATAGTGACTCCGGAAATTCATTACCTCCCGTTTTCTTCCCTTGAACAGTTGCTTTTCTATCTTCCTTCTTGTCAAACACTGCGTTGTAGTCTCCCATTATACAGATTTCTTGGAAGTCCTGCTTCATAACGAGGTTCTGCAAATTTTTGTAGAGTTTTTCCTGATTTTGATTTGGTGCATCTAATTGTCCTTTTCGTTTGCCTCTGAATAGCTACCATTAAAATTCTTCCTTCCTGGGATGCATATACTGATTCTTATTGTTAGAACAACTATTGATTTCACAATGTGGTACTCAATTCTTTAAAAAGCTTGAAGCAATTTACACCAAGCAACAAGCCAAGGTTCTAGTTCATGGTGATGTATTGGTGAGCTAAAGATCCCGATGCATGTCAGTAGGAGTATGAAAACTAGAGGACATCGTTGCCTCTGGTAGTCCCCGGGGGAGTCATTTTCGAATGACAAATCCCCCCCAACTCCTCTCTCCTGTTTCTGCATCAGACTCTGGAGACCATCCCATTATTGACACAAGGGTAAATGCACTGAAGTCAACGGGACCACTCTCATGTAAATCTGCCTCAGTTTCCGCTTCAAGTAAACATTTAGTCATTGTCTTTGAGAGCCAATACATATCGAGTCTTGACCAGGAGTCATGTCAACCGGAAAAAAGTCTATTGCTGTTCTTTTGGGTTTCTCACTCTCTAAGCATCCATTAACTGCCACTCTTTTATCAAGTTATACAGTGACTCCGGAAATTCATTACCTCCCGTTTTCTTCCCTTGAACAGTTGCTTTTCTATATTCCTTCTGGTCAAACACTGCATTGTAGTCTCCCACTATATACAGATTTCTTGGAAGTCCTGCTTCGTAACGAGGTTCTGCAAATTTTTGTAGAGTTTTTCCAGAAATCTTTTCGGTGCATATATATCGACTCTAATTCTGTTTTTCGTTTGCCTATGTATAGCTACCATTAAAATTCTTCCATCCTGGGATGCGTATACTGATTCTTTGTGTTAGAACAACTATTGATTTCACAATGTAGTACTGAATTCTTTACAATGGTTGAAGCAGTCTATACCAAACACCAAGCCAAGGTTCTAGTTCATGGTGATGTAATGGTGTGATAAAGATCCCGATGCATGTCTGTAGGAGTATGAAAACCACACCACATCATTTCCCTTGGTAGTCCCCGGGGTAGTCATTTTCGAGAGACAAATCCCCCCCAACTCCTCTCTCCTGTTTCTGCATCAGACTCTTGAGAGCATCCCATTATTGACACAAGGGTAAATGCACTGAAGTCAATGGGACTATTCTCATCTGGATCTGCACCTCAGTAAATGCACTGAATGCAGACTCAGTAAATGCACTCAGTAAATGCACAGAAGTCAATGGGACTACTCTCATGTAAATCTGCCTCAGTTTCCGCTTCTAGTAAGCCTTCAGTCATTGTGCTTGAGAGCCAACACATATCGAGTCTTGACCAGGAGTCATGTCTAGCCGGAAAAAAAGTCTATTGTGTTCTTTTGGGTTTCTCACTCTCTAAGCATCCATTAACTGACACTGTTCTATCAATTTGTATAGTGACTCCGGAAATTCATTACCTCCCGTTTTCTTCCCTTGAACAGTTGCTTTTCTATCCTCCTTCTTGTCAAACACTGCATTGTAGTCTCCCATTCTACAGATTTCTTGGAAGTCCTGCTTCGTAATGAGGTTCTGCAAATTTTTGTAGAGTTTTTCCTGATTTTGATTTGGTTCATATGTATTGACTCTAATTGTCCTTTTCATTTGCCTCTGTATAGCTACCATTAAAATTCTTCCATCCTGGAATGCGTAAACTGCGGTGGCTCAAGTGGTTAAGATGCTGAACTGCAGGCTGTGGAAGGACAGTAGTTCAGCAGTTCGAGACCCGAGAGTGCTTCATGACGGAGTGAGCTCCCGTCTCTGGTTCCAGCTCCTGCCAACCTAGCAGTTCAAAAGCAAGAAATTGCAAGTAGATAAATAGGTACCACTTCAGTGGTAATGTAAAAGCATTCTGTGCACCTTGGTTTTTAGTCATGCCGGCCACGTGACCACGGAAATGTCTTCGGACAGCGCTGGCTCTTCGGCTTTGAAACGGAGATGAGCACCGCAACCCTAGAGTCGGATCTGACTGGCTCTCGAGCAAGGGAACCTTTACCTTTACCTAATGGTGAGATAGAGATCCCGATGCATGTCAGTAGGAGTATGAAAACCACAGCACATCATTGCCCCGGGTAGTCCCCAGGGTAGTCATTTTCGAGAGACAAATCCCCCCCAACTCCTCTCTCCTGTTTCTGCATCAGACTTTTGAGAGCATCCCATTATTGACACAAGGGTAAATGCACTGAAGTCAATGGGACTACTCTTATGTAGATCTGCACCTCAGTAAATGCACTGAATGCAGACTCAGTAAATGCACAGAAGTCAATGGGACTACTCTCATGTAAATCTGCCTCAGTTTCCGCTTCCAGTAAGTCTTCAGTCATTGTGCTTGAGAGCCAACACATATCGAGTCTTGACCAGGAGTCATGTCTAGCCGGAAAAAAGTCTATTGCTGTTCTTTTGGGTTTCTCACTCTTTAAGCATCCATTAACTGCCTCTCTTCTATCAATTTATATAGTGACTCTGGAAATTCATTGCCTCCCATTTTCTTCCCTTGAACCATTGCTTTTCTATCTTCCTTCTTGTCAAACACTGCGTTCTAGTCTCCCATTCTACAGATTTCTTGGAAGTCCTGCTTCGTAACGAGATTCTGCAAATTTTTGTAGAGTTTTTCCTGATATTGATTTGGTGCATATATATTGACTCTAATTCTCCCCCCCATACCCGTGATAGGTTTGTTTACAAGGCCCAGTAGCCATAGGTTCCCTTCGGGATCTGGGCGCTGTCATTGGTCCGTGCTAGGGTCCATGGTGTCTACTGTTCTAGGACCGAAGGTCTGAGGTCCACTTGACTGCATGGCCAGGTGAATGCAGTCACAGGCATCTTGATACATTGATTATTATTATTATTAACAATTTTATTCAAGTACGTAATAAACAAAGAGAAATTTTACAGAGTAACATTTTTTCCCCGTTTTTCAAAATATGTACTGGCAACTATAAATTAAAAATTAATTAAATACCTAAAGTCTTCTTTATATATTAACAAACCTCAACAACTTTCAAAAATAACTGATTTTTTTATAGTGTGGATAATCTGGGATAATTCCTTTCTCCAAGATATAACTCATCACAGGATACCAAATAACAACTATTTTGTCATAGTACTTATCTGTCGAGACACTGTCGAGATACTATAAAGGAGATCTTATAAAAAATAAACTGATCCCATATTCTATCATACCATTGTGTTAAGGAACGTGGGTTCTTATCTATCCATCTAGAAGCCATTAAGATACGTGCCACTGCTAACAGATTTGCAATTAATTCCTGCTGTTTCATCACCGGTTTAGATTTTGGCCATTTTTCCAGTGACATGATCTCTGGAGAGAAAGGTAGGTCTACATCAGTCATTTCTTTAATTTTGTTAATTATGTTAGTCCGGGAGGATTGTTTTAAGTCTTTCATTTTTTCTTTTAAATTTATTGGGTGCAGTAGAGTTTTCTCCCTAATGAAATGTAGGCCTGAAATTTTGTCAAAGTCTTTGCGCAGTTGTAAAGAGAATTCTGAAAGGAATTAAATGGTGAAGTGATATATAATAAAATATCGTCAGCATATAAACTAAGTTTATGTTCTACTGTACCTATTTGGATTCCTTTGATAGTTGTGGTATTTCTCAACATCCAGTGACACTATCAGGGCTTCAATAGAATGGTTTTCACAATACGAGATTAAATTTAGAGTACTCAGCTCCTGGTGACCCGGCAACGCCGCTTGTCACCGGGGGCTGCTTTGCTGCCCTGAGGAAGCCAGGCAGCAACAGAGTCAGGACGCCAGGCGGGGGGCGGAGCCAGCTAGAACAAAGAGCCGGCTCTGCTCCCACCCGTTGTCAGTTGCTCTGATGTGCTCGTTGAAGAGCACACAGAGTTGAGCTGCCGAGGCCGGCCTTCTAGTTTCCTCAATATGTGGCCCCATTGCTGGCCCGTGCAGGGAGAGGCTGCTGGATTCCCGGCTGTTCAAAGAGGGACTGATTCAGCCAGGCTGAGACAGCGGCGGTGTTTTCAGCCCGCTGGCTAGCTCCAGCGTCAGGGGGTTTCCTTTGCGGCAGTTGCTAACGGCGCCCACAACGGAGAACGGCTAAGGTGGCGGCGGAGCTTCATAGCAGGGTGGCACTTCAAAGGGAAGCAAGGGCTTAGAAGGCGAGTACAGCGGGGCCGCCTAGGCGGCCAGCTCCTGTGACTGTGGCGACGTGTTGGGCCCTGACAGGCTTATGGCGGCAGCATCTTTTTGTTAAACATAAAATGTACAGACCTTTCCCACTTGCTTAAGGGCCTTTAGGTGTCTGGGAGAGCTTTGGTGGCGGCAGCCTGCTCGTGTTGGTGGCGGTGGCAGCGGCCCACTTGCAACGGCGGCAGCGGCCCGCTTGCAATGGCGGCAGTGGCCCATTCACGGCCGCGGCCCATTCCCGCCGGCGGCAGTGACCCATGCCTGGTGGTGGCGGAGGCGGCGGCGGCCAGCGAGATCAGCCACTCCAAACAGCGATGGCGGCAGTGGCCCATTCCCCATGGCGGCCCATCGAGGCGGACCCTTGGGACCGAAGCATGAGGTGGAGGTGCGATTGCTGGCCGCAGCGCCTCACCCTCTGTTTATTATTACAAAAAAAAAATCCCACGCAGGGGAACACACTTTTGGTTAGGGGGAGTTCTTTGGAGGGCCCCTGGGTAGTGCAGTTGGCGCTGCTGCTGAGGCCCCAGTTCCCTCCTTCCCCCCATATTCCCTCTCCCTTCTGTGCACCAATTGGTGCCATTTGTAGACAATTGGGCAATGGGGTGGCCAATTATTATTATTATTATTGATACTTCAGGAGGAAGCCATTTGAGTGAAGCTGTGGGGGGTGGCCATTTGAGTGGAGCTAATGGGGTAGCCATCATGACTGGGATGACCCTGTCAACCCAGCGATTCTTCAAGGGCTTGAGGCGCTAAAAAGCCTCTGGCGGGAGCAGGGCCAGCTATAGTTCTGACAAGCGCTGTCCATGAAAGGGCAGCTCTTAGTTATTTATTTTAGTTACATTTCAAATCTTGAAAGGCTCTGTCAGCCCCACCTACCTCACAGGGTGTTTGCTGTGATGGGGGATGGGAGAAGAGTTTGTACCTACTCTGAGACTTTGAGATACTTTGGTTTTATAGGTGAACTGATCTCTGTATTAACTGCCTTGAAGGCATTTCAGGAGGGGATGTGTCTCAGAGAGAGATCATCTGCTTGGCGTGCGGAGGGTCCCAGGTTCAATCTGCAGCATTTTTAGTGAAGGATTTGGCAGCAGGTGATATGAAAGACCTCTGCTTCTGATCTGGGAGCCTTTGGCTAGTCTAAGTGGACAATCCTCAGTTCAGCAACCTTGAAAGCATAGAGTGCTTTCCAAAGGTGCTATTCCTTATTTAAAATACATAAATAAGCATAAAATAAATACATACAAATGGATTACCTTCTTATACAGCAGGGCTTATTTCTATTTGAGACGGAGTTTTATTCCATAGCATTTTGACTTGGTTTTATTCAGAGAAGCATATTATAATTTCAGATTACAATATTTGGCACTAAGGCAATGTGATGTAGTTCTGGTGTGGTGATTGAGAGTGGTGGACTCTAATCTGGGGAAGTAGGTTGGCTTCCACTTTCCTCCACATGCAGCCAGCTGGGTGACCTTGGGTCAGTGATGGTTCGCTTGGAGCTGTTCTCTTAGGAGTGGTTCTCTCAGGACTCTCTCAACCTCACCTACTTCACGGGATGTCTTGGGGGGAGAGGATGGGAGGGAGACGGTAAGTCACTCTGAATGAAGAGCGGGGTATAAATCTGGTCTCCTCTTCTTCTCTAATTACTATAGAAGCCTTTAATGGTATCTAACTGTAAAATATGAACAGAAGCAGAATTTGAGGGTGTGGTGCAGCCGATGGGAACAGCTGCTTGAAACGGGGTAGCTCAAGGGGGCACTTAGTGTGTGGTGGTGAAAACAAGTTTAATCTGAAGGGAAAATGAGTGAACTGCTACCGGTTTGCTTCTGTGAAGGAATCCTTATCAGCAATATGGGATTTTGGCAATGGGGATGCACGCTGAGTTGGCAGTGGGGTTAGTCTTTGTCATGTGTTAGGATTAATAGTATCCATTGCAATACCTTATATTTCTGTTTTAGCAGGGAAGCGATATGACTTCCATTTCATGCTGTGATCTGGGAACCTGACAGCTGGCATGTCATTAAATCCCATCGGTTTGGTCCCAGGGCCGGCTCCAGCTTATGTTGCACCCTAGGCGAGGATCCCTTCTGGCGCCCCCCTCGTGCGCCCACCAATATTCAAAAATAAATGCATTTTAGGAAGAATGAAAAACACACATTTTGAAATTGCTAATTTCTTTTTTTTAATTGTGAGAAAAAGACAGAAAAACACAAATCACAAAACATTTTGAAAACTCCTGTTAATTGTGGTGTTGAAATTGTAAAGTCTCTTTAGTTTTTCCATTTCAGGCACATCATATTCTGATTTTGCGTGCCTTTTCTTTGGCAAATTTTGCCACCAATTCCTTCAGGTCAAGGGCTGATGCTTCAGCATGTTCAATTGAGATAGTTGCCAAACCAAGTAGTCTATTTTGCAGCATTGTCGAGCGTATGTGTGTTTTTATAAGTTTGAGTTTTGAGAAACTGCGCTCACCACTTGCCACTGACACTGGAAGGGTGAGGAGGATCCTTAGAGCGACAGAAACATTAGGCACACTATCCTGGAGATTTTGCTGAAGTATGACGAGAAGTACTCTTTGTGGCGGCATAGACTTTGGAAGTCTTCGAGCTACTGCTTGCAGTTCACAACACAAATCTTCAGCATCAATATCTTTGTTTCCATCGTGCATCAATGCTTGTTCCAAATTCTTGCAGGCCTTATGTACATCTTCTGTGCATTTTTTGTTAATACTGTATATATCATACAAGAAGCCAAAGAGGGAATTATAGGGTGCGTTCAGACGCGCCGTTTGAGCCATTTTCAGCACGGCTCAGAAACGGCTTTTCCCTGCGCGTTCACACGCCCAACATCTGCCCACCGTCCCCAGCCGTCGCTTTCTGGAGCAAACCCCTTTGAAACGAAGTATTTTGGCACCACTTACCCAAGCGGTGTTTTCCATGATTCTCCGTTTCAAGCCGCACTTTTCCCTGTCTGATCGCTCCATCCAGCCACTTCCGGGTGCTTCAACCCCCCCTCTGGGAAGCTGCCTCCAGCTTCCGGTTTTAGTCCTCCATTTTTTTTTCCCCTTACCGGTGTGCGCTTGAGCGGAGCTCCGCACTTAGGTTAAAAAAAGAAAAGGTTTACTGGTGCCTAGTTTAGGCATTTAGAGGAGTCCGGGATCTCGGGGAGGCCATTTTTAAAAGGACTCTTCCTTTAAACTTTAAAGGGACCTGTTGAGCTCGCTCTTCTTCGCACCGGCCAAACTTCCTGTTCGGGAGAGGGCTGCCTGTGCGCATGCTCAAAGGAGAGGGGGAAACCCCCCCACCTGCAGGAGGACGGCGGGGCGCTCGGAAGGAGGAGGTGAGTCTGAGCGCGATTCTCCAGTTTAAAAAAAAACGCATCGTGCCGGAGCAGTTTAAACCGCTCCAGCACGCTGTCTAAACGCACCCATAGTGTTGTAGTTGTTGGAATCTCTCTTCAACTGATTGTATGGCCACATCTAAGACAGCATAATAGAAATTCACTTTGAATTTTTGCTTTGGATCTTGTGGTGCCTCGTCTGCTGCCTCATACTCAAACTGCTTTTTCTTTCTCCTTTGTCTTTGTTCTGTCTCAAAGTTTGGTAGTATCTCTAGTTCTTTTGCAATCTCAGTAGCAGCTACCAAAACTTGTTCAAAAACCACATCACACCTACAGTCCACAAGGTAGTTCTTGGTTACTTGCAATTGGCCTGTAGCTAAATTTAAATCAGCTTCCTTATTTTGTAGTAGCTTGCTTGTCAGATTAATTTCAAAAAGGATGTTGTACCATGTAACAAGGGAGACCACAAACTTGAACTTACTAATTGCATCGGCAAGACCCTTAGCTTCAACTCGAGAATCACTTGTGGATGATTTCTGTAGGCTTGGGTCGTTAAAGATCTCCATTAAAGCGTCATATATACTACCAAGATGATATCTCAGTGGTTTCAAAGCATCAATCTGACTCTCCCATCTGGTTTGACTTAGTGGCTTAACTGTAATGGCTGGTACATGGCTAGTTAGAATTTGCCAACGACGAGTTGATGCAGAGAAATAATTATAGATCTGCTGGACCAACATGAAGAAACTTGTTGCTTCCAGGCAACACTTAGCAGCATCATTGACTACCAGGTTTAAAGAGTGTGCGCTGCAGGGCACGAAAAAGGCACGTGGATTTATATCCAGGACTCTCTTTTGAACTCCATGTTCTTTGCCTCTCATGTTACTCCCATTATCATAACCTTGACCGCGCAGATTCTCAAGTGGTAATCCCATTTGCTCAAGCAGTCCAAGAAGAGTTTCTGTCATAAAGGCACCTGTAGTCTCCCTTAGTGGAACAAATCCCAAGAAATGTTCTCGTATTGTAACCTCAGGCTCAGACATCTCAGTATCTGGTGGTTTTATTACACTGACAAAACGTACAATTATTGTCATTTGTTCAGTATGACTAACATCAGGTCCAGAATAACTGAGTAGTACTTGGCTGAGTTTACATGTGCTAAAATGTTCTGCCTTATAGCACTTGCTAGAAGCTCTATAAGCTCATTTTGGATGCCTTTTCCTAGGTAGTGAACCATGGTTTCTTCATCTTTAACTCTGCGCACATGTTCAGTCATGATAGGGTCAAAAAGGGCTAAAAGTTCAACAAGCTTCAAAAAATTTCCATTGTTCTCACTGTACAACTTTTCAGTTGTACCACGGAATGCCAGGTTTTGCATGCCAAGAAATCTGACCATGGCAATCAAGCGTTCCAAGACCTGTCGCCAATATTGCTCTTCTTCCCTGATTTTCTGCTGGTTGATAGCATCGATTGTTTTTCTTTTCCATAAGCGCAGTTCAAGTTCTCTCCAGGCCTGGTAATTGTCTAAATGGAGAGTACTCCTCTCATGTGTAGACAGAATTGCTCCAATGTTCTTCCAGTCTTTGGAACCTGGGTCTTGGAGAGCTGTTGCAGCACCATCTCTTTTGCTGAACAGCCTACAGCAAAAACAAAAAACCACATCTTTTGTGGTGGAATATATCAGCCATTGACGGCACACTTCTTCACCATTGGCCAGTCTCCTCTTGTAGTAGACAGGAGAGAATCTTCTTTTTTGGGAGTCTTTTGGGAAATCATGTGCTACAATCTGCTGTGGTCCATGTTCAACTATAAACTGTCGCAAATTATCACTGCAGTACTTAGGCCAGTTAGCAGGGTCACTGTAATCCAAGCCAGGCGCAATACCAACTTCTTTGGCAGTCATCGCAGTACTCTCCGTTTCCTCAAAATCCTCTGTTTCCGCTGTGTGTTCCACTGGAACATCTCCACATTGTGCCACTTTTTCCTCAGAAGTAATACCACTTGTCGTGGGAGCGACATCACTTGTGGTAGGAGCCTCCTCAGTGGTAGCTTCTTGTTCTTTACTTATTTTTCCTGTGCAAAGGAATTTCTGGAGGGACATCTTTTGCTTGGCTTCATCCTTGGCTCTTTCTGCCTTTCGTTTGCGGAACTGAGCTCCAGATGGTTTTTTTTATCAGCCATAACTCCCTAGAAAACTGACCAAATGTATAAAACTACTTTCAGATCAGGAAAGATGAAAATTGATGGTGCTCCACTCCCCTTAAATCCAGTAGGAGTCTACGCCACCTCCTCACTGGTGTGTGCTTCTAAACACTGTCCTTCTAAGCCAGTTTGGTGCAGTGGTTAAGAGTGCTGGACTCTAATCTGAGCACCAGGTTTGATTCCCCACTCCTCCATATGCATCCAGCTGGGAGGCCTTGGGCCAGTCACAGCTCTGTCAGAGCAGTTCTCTCAGGGGCCTCTCAAGTCCCACAGGGTGTCTGTTGTGGGGAGAGGAAGGTCAGGAGATGGTAAGCTGCTCTGAGACTCCAAGTGAAATCCAAACCTCCTCATTATTAGTCTTTGTCAGGCCACTGTGGCAGACTACATGAGCACAGTCAGCTTCTGCCAAGCCTCCCAAGAGCTCGCTGATCTCAGGGGACTCTCAGGCTTGGGGAGGGGAGGGGCTTCAATGAGGCGCAGAGTCCACCTTCCAAAACAGTTAATTTCTTGGTTGCCTAGAGATCAGTTTTAATACCAGGAGATCTCCTGCCACCCTAATGGAGGTTGGCTACCATACTAAAAATCATGAGAAATGGGGTGGGAGGTGTGGGGTGTGTGTGAAACAACTGAATTGAAGAGGGGCACAGAATGGGATGGTCATGACTTGAACAAATAAATAAAACATGCGGCTCTTGCGCTGCTCCCCCCCCATCCAACTGTGATTAAATTTGCTGTGGTCATTTTCCAAATGTCTGCCTGATGAAAAAGCCACCCCCCACCTCTTACACCATGCCATGCCTGGGAGGAAGGGCTTTCCCCTTGGCTACCAATCTGCAGACTGCAGGGATGTACTAAAAGGAAGGACAGGGTTGCCCATTGGAAACAATGGGATACACTTGAAGGTCTATTGGAAATCATGGGAGCCAAGAATGCCAACTGACTTGCATAGGCTCCATTGAAATACATGACAGTACAAGCAGAGTTGCAAAGCAAATGTGGAATGGATTTTCCATTAGGGTCTCTGGGCCCAAACAGACTACTCTGGGACTGGAATGACAGGCCCCAGCTTGGAAGGACAGCCCCTAGGAGTCACAGAAGTCTTCTGGGACTGGGATGAGAGTCACAAGAACATTCATGCTACTCCCAAGGGCTGTCATTCCACTCTGTGGCCTCTCGTTCTAGTCCATTCCGCATTTTTATTGCAACTCTCCTTGTACTGTCCTGCATTTCAAGGGAGCTCATGCAAGCCCTTCCTTTTAGTTGGGAAAGGAACGTGCCTTCCCAAGGGGGGGCGCTTCTCCTGCCGCCGCCTCCTCCCCCGCCTGCCTGCCTGCCCCGGCCACAGTGGGGGGGGGTGCAGAAGGGTCCCCTCCTGCAGCAGACGCAAGGCCACCACCTCCCCCAGAAGGAACAGCGGGAGAGGAAGCAGGGGAGGACCGGCGCAGCAAAGGTACTGGGGGTGGCCCTCCCTGTCTCGCCTTCTCCAAAGGGGGGTGGGGGGGCATGTGCATGCATGCTTCTCCAAGCTCTCCCCCCCCATGATCCTCTTCCTGGTGGGGCAAGCAGCAGGGGGCCGGCGCTCTCGGCATGCTCCCTGCTCTGGAGGGGCTGACTCCTGGCTGGAGAACCCCCAGCGGCAGAAGCTGGGCTCTCCCCTCCAAAAGGGCTCCTTCTCCTCTGCCCTCCCCCACCCCCCTTCAGGAGCACCCAGGACCGGCACTTGGGGACCCGGAGAGGGTGGCTGGGCTCGGCGGGGCGGCCATTATGGGGGTCTCCTCCCTCCCTCCCTCCTCGACAGCCTCTGTGCCTGGAGGGAGGCCCAGCAGGGAAAGGGCGGCCAGCCAGCCAGCCGTGGGGCGGCAGGGTCTTTGCTGGGGCTGGGGAACATCTCGCCTCCTGGGGAAGGGCAGGGGGCACAGGCGAGGCTGGTCCGGAGGAGGCGCCCCTTTCGCCAGCTTGCTGAAGACACCAACCTTTCCAGTGGGGGCGGCGGGGGCCGCAGGGTCCAACTTGCAAGGAGTTCTCCTGGGAGCGGGCGGGACTCGGGAGGCGCAGAGGCTTCTCAAAGGGCGGCAGCAACTCCGTGTGTCCAGCACGTGCAGCTGCACTTCCACTTTTAAAGAGGAGGAGCAGCGCAGGCGCAGCAGGGCTTTGGCGAGGGAGGGGCGGGGTGGGCGGGGCTGCAGGTCACCATGGCGCCCCCTTACCGGCCGCTCTAGGCGGCTGCCTAATTTTGTCTATGGGTGGTCCGGCCCTGTTTGGTCCTAATGAGCGTTTGTCACAGGTTTACTAGTACATTTGTCTTTAAGGGGAGGCCCAGTGCCTAGATGAGTGGTGTTGTTACGACAGACTGTGGGAGGTGCCAGCTGGGATGCAGCAGGGCTGCCATAGCAATAGGAATTGATTCTGACTGCTTTCAGGGAGGTTCCAGTGGGGGCAAGGGTTTAAGCAGGACCCACCAGAGGATTAGGATGGCTTGGGGGGCCAGACGGCTGTTCTGCACTTGCACTTGGGAATGAAACTGCTTCTAGACCTGGTGACCCAGCCCTAGTTACATTAGATAGATAGGTGCCACTGGAGCCATCTTCACTTTATGGTGAGTGAGTATACTGCCTGCATGTAAGTGCATACATCGAGGCAAGGGTACGCAGGACCCACAAGAGGATCAGGATGGCTTGGGAGGCCAGACGGCTATTCTGCTCATGAACTTGGGAATGAAATTGATTCTAGATCTGCTGTCCCAGCCTTAGTTACATTAGATAAACAGGTGCCACTGGAGCCATCTTCACATTAGGGCGAGTGAGTATACTACCTGCATGTACGTGCATATATCGGATAGTAAGAAGGAGTTAATGCTCATCTCTGGGTGCTTGTCCTAGTCTTTACGATAGGACCCCAGTTTCTATTAAGACTTGACAGGTACTGTGAACTCTTCAGCTGAAGGTTTTTAAACATACTTATATACATACATACTTATATACATACATACATAAATACTAAACAAGCAAACAAAATTGAATTATACAGGTTTTAAAGTGCCTCATTGTAAATTGGAACCTCACATTTTAACAGCCGAACTCACTGATTGGCTACGATGGTTCTTAGTGGTTGTTAAAATGCATTTCAGATACCTAGAAGCATTTCAGAATGCCTTATTGGGATGGTCCCTTGACTTTAAAACAATGGATGCCTCCCTGTTTAGATCTGCTTGCAATAGTTGGAATAGTTCTTTTTTTTTTTTTTAAACCATTTATTATAGAGTATGTTTCACATATTTAAAATTGCATCTTATAGATATCACATACCTTTTTCTTTCCTCCCCACCCTCCCCAGTACAAGGCTTCCCGCAATGCTCTTACCCCCTTATAAACTCTATTATCTAATTACCATTAGCAAAATGTCTCACTTCCATTATCAAATTAGGTAACATTTTAACAATCTTATCATTCTTTTTCTTGTTTTCTCCTTAATAACTATCGAAGCAAATCAATTTATTTTTAATGTCCCAGTTTTTCTCAAGATAGTCTTTGAAATCTTTCCATTGTTCATAAAACGCTTTGTCTTCTTCATTATTAAGCTTTCTTGTCATTTTGTCCATTTCTACTATAAAAAGCATCTTCTTAATCCATTCCCATGTTTCAGGTATCTTTTCTTGTTTCCAGAATTGTGCATAAGTCATTCTAGCTGTTGTAACCAAGTACCATAGCAATGTTCTTTTGGTTACATTCAATTCTTCCAGTTTAAGACCTAACAACAAGATTTGTGGATCTTTCTTAAAAGTACATTTCAAAATTTTCTGTATTTCATTATGAATCTCTGACCAATAACTCATGGCTTTATCACAAGTCCACCACATATGGTAAAATGAGCCTTCTTTCTTTCTACATTTCCAACATTTGCTAGACATACTCTCATTTATATTAGCAATTTTCTTTGGGGTCATATACCATCTATACATCATTTTATAACAATTCTCTTTGACATTAACACAAGTTGAAATTTTCATTGACTTTTTCCACAAACATTCCCATGATGCCATAGTTATTTCAGTATTTACATTTACAGCCCATTTTATCATTTGTTCTTTTACAATTTCATCCTCTGTATACCACTTCAATAAAACCTTATACATTTTTGAGATCATTTTTTCCCCCTTTTCCACCCATATAGTTTCAATTTCATTATTCTTTGCCCTAAAGCCATATTTTCTCTTATCAGTTTTAAACAAATCATAAATCTGTCTATAATTCAACCAATCATAATCAAATTCCACATCATCTCTGTCTCTCATAACAAAGCTTTTCCCTTCAGATTTTAAAAGATTTCTATAAGGTAACCAATCTAATCCTTCGTGTCTCGAATATGGTTTAATCACTTCTGCCGGCACTATCCAAAGTGGTCGTTCTTCATAAAAGAATTTTTTATATCTCATCCAGGTCTCGAACAGTGATCGCCTAATAAAGTGATGTTTAAAAAATTTATCGCTTTTTGATTTTTCATACCACAAATACGCATGCCATCCAAACTTGTTGTCATGACCTTCTAATGCCAACAGCTTCATATTTTCAAGGTTAATCCATTGTTCTATCCACGTTAAACAGACCGCATCGTAATAAAGTCTGAGATCTGGTAGTTGAAGTCCTCCTCTTTCCTTAGTGTCACATAAAATTTTCATTTTAATTCTTGGTTTCCTTCCTGCCCACACAAATTTTGATATTTCTTTCTGCCATCCATCCAATATCTTGCTTTGTCGTAGTATTGGGATAGTCTGAAACAAAAACATTAACCGAGGCAAAATATTCATTTTAACTGTTGCAATCCTTCCCATTAGTGATAAATTCAAAGTGTTCCATTTTTTCATGTCTTGTTGAATCTTATACCAATTTTTTTCATAATTATTTTTAAATAAATCTATATTTTTCATAGTCAATTCAATCCCTAAATACTTTGTCTTTGTAACCACTTCACACTGGATTTTCTCCTGAAGTTCCATTTGCTTCTGTTTCGTCATATTTTTACACATCACCTTTGTTTTGCTTTTATTAACATAAAAGCCAGCCAAATCTCCGAAATCTTTAATTTTTTGCATCAGTCGTGGTATATTCTCTGTTGGGTCTTGAATCATAAACATTACATCATCCGCAAAAGCTCTATATTTATATGTAAAGCCTCTCGTTGTCAATCCTTTGATGTTCTTGTCCTCTTTTATTTTCCCCAATAATACTTCCAATGTCCAAATAAACAATAATGGAGATAGGGGGCAACCTTGTCTCGTCCCTTTTCGCACTTTAAAGTATTCCGTTTTCTCTTTGTTAACATTCAATGCCGCTTTTTGGTCTGAATAAATTGCAGTAATCATGTTTAAAAAAGATTGACCTACTTCCATTTTCTCTAACACTTGCAACATAAAGTCCCAGTTCAAATTATCAAAAGCTTTTTCTGCATCCAAGAAGAGGAATCCAACTTCCTTTTCAGGGTGTTTGTCACAATATTCAATTGCATCTATCACCACTCTTAAATTGTCTCTGATTTGCCTATTTGGTAAAAAGCCAGCTTGTTCTTCTGTTATAACATCTTTCAAATAATTTTTCAGCCTTTCAGAGATTACTTTAGCAAACAGTTTGTAGTCATTATTCAGGAGGGATATTGGTCTATAGTTCTTCACATTAGTTAGGTCCAAACCTTCTTTGGGTATAAGCGAAATATTCGCTTCTTTCCATGACTATGGAATCCGTTTTGTCTCTCTTATTTCATTTGACAAAAGTACAAGAATTGGGGTTAGCTCCTCCTTTAATTTTTTATAAAATTTTGCAGTAAATCCATCTGGACCTGGAGCTTTCCCCAATTTTGCTTCTTCTATCGCACTAACAATTTCTTCATTTTTAATTGGACCATTAAGCACTTCTTTCATTTGTTGTCACAATGTTGGTACTTCAATATTCTCCAAATATTTCTTAAGTTTCTGTGCATCAATACATTTCTTTTGAAACAATTTGGCATAAAAATTGAAAAAGACTCTCTTTAAGCCATTCAAGTCCACAATATCCTTTCCATCTTCTATTATCTTGTTTATAAAATTTCTTTCACGTCTATTTTTTAATTGCCATGCTAAGAACTTTCCAGGTTTATTAGCACCCTCAAACGATTTCTGTTGCAACTTCTTTAAGTTCCAATACAATTCTCGATTTGACAATACATTTAACTGGTCTTGTAGCATATGGATTTCCCTTATAATCTTTTTCTTCCCTGGCTTTTTCTTTAACTCTTTTTCTTTCTGTCAGATCTTTTCCTGTAAATCATTTTGTTGTTGCAATCTTTGCTTTCTATCTTTAGTATTTAATGAAATAAGCAGTCCCCTTATAACCGCTTTATATGCGTCCCAAACAATTTGTAATTCCGTGCCTTTGTTCAAATTTGTTTCAAAAAAGTTCTGTGTTTCCCTACGCAATGTCTCATTAACTATTTTTCTGTCCAATAAGTCCTCATTAATTTTCCAGTATAATTGTTTAGGTTTTTCTCTCGACATCCAAAGTAAGGGGCTGTGGTCAGAATTATTTTTTGTTAAAATTTCAATCTTTTGAGTCTTCGATGCTAACTCCTCCGACATCCAAATCATATCAATCCTTGAGAAAGAGTCATGTCTATTGGAGTAAAAAGTATAGTCTTTTGCTTTGGGATTCCATTTTCTCCAAACATCTTCCAGTTTCTCTTGTTTCATCAGTTTAAAGAAAACTTTTGGTAATTTCCCCACCACATCTCCAACTTTTTTTGAACATCTGTCCAGTAAGTTGTTCACTGTACCATTAAAATCTCCTGCGAAGATAACCTGATCATAAGTTAATTGTTCCATCTCATTTGTCAAATCTTTTAAAAAAATTTCTTTAGCTCCATTGGGTGCGTACAAGTTTACAATCAAAGTCTTTTTCCTGTGTATCATTATTTCTACTCCAATATACCTCCCATCATTGTCCACAAAAATTTGCTTGGGTTCCAATTCTTTTTTAATATAGATCACTGTTCCTTTATTCTTTTTAGTCGCTAGTGAAAAAAATTCTTCTCCCAATTTCTTATTTATCAAATATTTGTAGTCCTGTTTTCTGATGTGAGTTTCCTGCAAACAAATTATATTGCTCTTTTGTTTTTCCAGCCAATGATTTACTAATTTTCTTTTGTTAGGTGAATTAAGTCCATTTACATTCCAAGATAGCAATTTGTATTCCATGGTGTCTTGATTTATATATCCAAAAACTCTTCAAAATTATTTTCTTTGAACCTATACAAGTCTCCTTCCGATTTGATCGTAAATCTCACTGAATTGTATGTGAATGACAATCCTTGGGGTATTTCCCATCTGAATCTAATTCCCATTGCCTTTAGTTTGTCAACCAATTTTTTATATTTCTTTCTGTCTTGTAACATGACCCTTGGGATTTCTCTTAATATTATTATCTTTTTGCCATCAATTTCCAACGGTTGTGTGAATTGCTTCTTGAAAATATCCTCTTTCATTTTTCTTGTCACAAACTGCACAATGACATCTCTGGGTAATTTTTTCCTCTGAGCATACGTTGAGTTTACTCTGTAGATTAAGTCGAAATCCGAGTCTAGATCTCCTTGATCCTCACCAATATATTCCGTCAATGTTGTTATTACCAACGCACGTATATCTTGGTCTTCTGCCTCCTCAATTCCTCTGAGCCTCAGGTGGTTTTGTGTAGCTCTGTACTCCATCATAGATTCTAACCTTGTGTTCTCCTGGAGGGTATTTTTGATTTTTTGTTCTAGCTCCGTCGACTTAGCTGCTAAACCTTGGACTTCTTTTTTGACTTCTTCTGTATCTTTTTTAAACTCTGCCACTTCTGCTAGGACCAGTTCTTTCATAGCTGCCATATTCTTCTCTTGCATTTGCACTTGTACTTGTTCTATTTGCTCCAATTGTTTTTCCATTTGCTGTTTTATCTGTAATTCCATTTGTTTAGTCTGTAGTTCCATCTGTTTTCCAAGACTCTGTACTGCCTCCATCCTCCTCCTCTCCATAGCCTCTATTGCTGCCTGCCATTCTTTTTTGTCCTTTGCTGCCATCCTGGGACTTGATGTAGAGGCGGCCCTTTGTCTTGGCCTCAAATCTGTTTTGAAAACTTTTAAATGTCACCAAATCTCTTTTCTTCTAGGTATTCAGTCAAATCGCCGCCTTTATATGTTTCTTATCTTTATTTTTATAGTTCAAATTCAATTTTAAAAATTAGTCCGCCTCAAAATGGCGGGCGCAATTTCTCTATGGTTTTTTGGCAAGAGTAGGCTATTTTATAACTTCCGGTTTGATGTCCGTCCCGCAAATCCAACTTCCTGTGCAGCGCACTAACTCTTCCTACTCCTTCCGGTTACTCAGTCTTTTCAAAAGCCTCTCTTGCCTCCAACTCGTCTTTTCTCAGCCGGAACTTGTTTTTAGTAACACAGATTCACATCAGTTTCGTTTTTACAGCTTGCCGTTAATCTCTGACTAGCCACAGGAATGCAAAACAAAAGTCTCTTTTTCACTATTTTCACGTTCTAGAAAGCTTCTTTCGATTCCAAACAAAGCAGATTACATCAGGAAAACTTTTTTACGCTTAACCGCTTGATTCAAATTTCTCTATATCTTCAAATCGGTAAGCAAAAGTTCTTTGTTACCTTGAAGTTCGATCTCGGGGTTTCGCATTGCTTCTTCTTAACTTAAAGTTGACTTTGATGATAAAGAGGTCGGTAGATGACGGGTTTATGCTGAATTGTCAGCCCGATTAGCTCCTGTAGTGTTGTTTCGCATCTGCCCGCTTCGCGGGGGGATCAAAGCTTAAACAGGCTTCTTCCGAAGCCTGCCCATGCCAATCTCAACCCCCGCTTGGACTTAGCTGCTTGCTTGCCACTCCCCCGCCTGGGGAGTGTTGCGTTGGACCGATAAGAGGCCCAAACTGTCAAAAGGGGCTATCGTTCACCCTGCACAGTTCGCAGAGTGCGTCAACTCGCCATTTTAACTCCGACCGGAAGCCCAATAGTTGGAATAGTTCTTTAAGAACGCCAAGGGGCTAAGATAATAGGCCCAGTTCTCCTCCAGTGTGGTTTCTTCAGTTTGACTATCCAGAGGATCTGGGACTAGACCAGAAAGGCTCACTTCTGACATAGACTTCAGCTAGTGACAATTCCGGGCCTCAGTTGCCTATCTTCAGGATGCTGGGTTGCCAGAAGATCTGAAGCAAAAGAGTCTTGTCCGTTTAATAGAGACTTAAGGCATGGAAATGCACAGCTTTAGTTTTTCCTGGCTTGAAGGTAAATAACATCACTTGATAATTAACATCCCTTTAAAGCAAGGGGCTTCCTTTGCTACAGGAATATTGATAAGTTATGTCATTTGATCAGGGCACACATAAGCCCTATGAACATTGGGCAGTGCCTTGCTGATCACCATGGCTGTGCAAATGCAAATATTGCTGTGGGGATGTGAGTGGAATTCTACAGCATTCTGTGAAGGTCTTGGGGACAGGGAGCTCTAGAGGATCAAAGGCAACCTATTTATCTGGCAGTGAAATAAGGGTCAATTTTGCAACTGGGGGTGTTGCTGCACTTCAGGTTATTAAGGTGGTTACTGCTTTGGGCATGCGGATGGAACTTCTCTGATCAGGTACCCTCCTTTGCAGCAGTTTTCACTCAGCTTTGGGTAAGTTGGGCCTTTCTGGGGGTTAAGTTTGGAACTCACTCTTCTCAGTTCAGTGCCGCATCTTCTGCAGATGCCCTGGGCTATGGGTTCTCTTGCTGTGTGGTGGTGTCTGTGGAACCTTGTTCAGATCAAGATTTTTTGTCTGGTCACTGCACCCCAGTTTGGGGGGTGGCATGTGGAACAGTGAGTTAGGGGCAGGCTTTTGCCTAGCGTGCAAAGAATGTGATAGCAAAGTTTTAAGTTATTACTGAGGTTTTTCTTTCAGGTGCTGTTGGCCGTGGGGTGGGATGAAGAGTCAATGTCTGCAGCCACAGCGTGGTCATTTGTGCCACCCACCAGGCCAGGAAGACACCCTGGCTGTGAAGGCCCTTGTGCTATGAGCTGAGGCAGACTTTGCGAGGATAAGAGCAAGATGGCCCAGAGTGCAGATAGTCTGGTTGGCTTTCTGCTTCGCCATGAAGGACAAGGCCATGGTGATACAAGTGGAGTCTGACCTTGCGATGAAAAAGAGCAAGGTGGCCGGCGGATGGTCTGGATGGTTATTCTGCCTTGCTATGAATGACAAAGGCATGGTGCTTTGCGTGGAGACTGACCTTGCGATGATAAGAGCAAGGTGGCCTGGTGTGCAGATAATCTGGAGGGCTACTCTGCCTTGCTATGAATGGCAAGGCACTTGGTGTTACATGTGAAAACAGACCTTGTGATGAGAAGAGCAAGGTGGCCCAGAGTGCAGATACTCTGGTTGACTATTCTGACTCGTCTGAAGGGCATGGCCTGGTGTTACAATTTGAGGCTGGCCTTGCTTTGATGAGAGCAAGGTTGCCCAGTTATGCAGTTTGTCCTGCCCCTGCAGTTACTCGTACCCCACCAGGCATGGCACAATTGAGGAGACCCCACAGGGCATAAAGCCGCCTGCCAAATGATGAAAGCCCTGGGGATGGTTGCGTTCCAGAACCCGTATGGGGCTGACAGGGTGCACCTATTTGACAAGGGCTATGGGTTATTTTTGCAGGACTTTCGGCGAGGGATTAGGTCAGCCTTGGCCCTTTTTTTAGTGGGGCGCAAAGACCAAAGCAGAGACATGGTCTTGGCTGTGGCAGGTTTGTGCGGGCAAGAAACCGGAACTGGTGAGCACCTTACGGCATTTTCCCCATTAGGGAACAGGGGGTCATCAGGAACTGCCTTCGGATTTCTATGGTCCAGGATGGGGAACAGTGATCACCTCCTCTGGGAACCTCTTAGGGTATGCTCCTCCCTGCAAGTTGGAAGGCTTCAGGGGTAGGTGCTCCTAGGGTGTGTCAGGTAGTCCTGCCATGATGGATGGAGGGGAGGGGAGGATGGCTGTGGGCGCCATAGTGGCGTGACGGGCGGGAGGTTGGAATCCGAGGGGTGTTGATTTATGCCTAGGGTGTGAGAATGGAATGTGACTCTGGCAACCCCTATCTCTCGCAGACTGGACGTTCTGACCTTGAGGAGTCAAGCTGCGAGCTTTCCTATCGCTTTCAAAGCTGCAGCTTTGCTGAGAATAATGGGGGCGTTTGGGAACTTCATTAGCGTAGTAACTTTCGATTCCCATTCGCATGTTATTCCCTGATTGGTAGAAGGGGGGGTCCCCATTCACCCCCTTCCCTGTATAACCGCCTGCTTTGTGTAACCAAGTTATTCTGAACAATGTACCTGCTTCAGTAACCTTTCTATTGCAGCATTATAATAAACGCTATTCTTGTTTGAACCGCAAGGCATGGTGTTTGGCTGACTAGGTTAGGGCTTCTGACAGTTTGTTCAGAATCATCATCAACTTTCGGGACTGGTCAGAAACCCGCGACTCCAAAATGAGCAGCGGTGATGAAGACACTCTCCCGATTGAAGAAGAAAAGAAAAAGGAGAAGAAACCTCCTGGGAAGGACGTACCCAGAGAGACCCCTGACACGTATGTGCCGGGACAATGGGGTCCGGAGTACGACTTTGGAGGGCCCTACGGGGATCCATACGGGGCGGCCTACGGAGGGGTGACCACCCGAGTCGGACGTAGACGAGACTGGGTGAAACCCCTGGCCGAAACCCACGAGACGTGGTTTGGAACCCCGCGGGCATCGGTGGGGGGAAGCCACCCCGAAAGATCGGTCCGGAGGCTGATCACGGCGGGAGCCCTGGAAGATACCGGCCGAGATTCCGAAAGCCTGGAAGGTGCCGTGGTGAGACGGAGGTGGAGTGGGGAACCGAGCCAAGACCGCCTGATGCGCTTCCTGGATGAATCCCTCGCCCGCATCCCACAGATGATCGCGGAGGGCATCCGGGAGGAACGTGAGCGACAAAGGCGAGAGGAACCACCAGACCAAGCTCCACAGGACCAACGCCCGGTGCCGGATCAAGACCAGCAAAACGTGCCGGCCGGCCCGCCGGATCAACCAGCGGGACCAGGGCCGCAGGGGCCGCCGGGCCAGCCACCCCCTCGTCCATGGGGGTTCTTGCCACCGAAGCCGGCGGAACTACTGGATGCAGATTTTGATGGAGACCCCGAAAAGTTTCCGTTCTTCCTCGTGAGAGCCGAGAGATTTATCGAAACTTGGGGCCACCTATTCCAGCGTGAAGACCGCATGGTCGATGTCATAGCAGCCCACCTGAAGGGAGCGGCCGCCGACTGGTACGTGGGACTTCACCAGGCTGATGGGCGTGAGCTGAGAGAAATCGACTCTTTTATGTGGGCCATGAAAGAGCAATTCGAGGACGTGAACTCCAATAAAGCGGCAAAGGCAACGATCCGGGCCCTCAAACAAGGCGCGAGATCGGTGAGGGATTACACGGCGGAGTTCCGTAGGTGTGCGGCCAAAATCCGAGGGGTGCAAGATGGGACCCTCGTGGAGTACTACAAGTTGGGACTCAACGCGGAGATCCGCCGAGAAGTCACCAAGACCCAAGACCCGGACACCCTCTCTGGATGGATACAAGCCGCCATCACGATGGAGAACCGACTGAAAACCATCAAACTAGATGATGCCGCAGCGATGGTCAACAGGGGCCCTGCGCCGGCAGCGAGGGGAAAACCCCCTACCCCGAATCCAAAACCGAAGGATGGCACAAGGGAACTCCGAATGAAGCAAGGTCTTTGCCTCAAATGCGGAGAAGGGGGCCACTTCGCTGCAAACTGCCCGAGCTCCCCTGCATCGTCAGGAGCGTCAAAGGGAGCCAAGAAAAAGTTTGACACGTCCACGCCAAAACCGGTGGCAAAGCCGAGGGGGGCGAAAGCCCTGCAAGCCAAGCCGCTCAGCGAGGCGTCTGACTCATCGGATGGCGAGACTGCGCCGCAGGGAAACGAGACGGACCTGCTGTAAATAGCGCTGAACAGCAGGTCCCGGACTCCCAGGCGCAAATCCCGGTGAGCAAACCCCCTCTCTTTTCTTTCTCACGGTGACTTTAGTGGACCCGGGTCTATTGACCCACGTGAGAGTACGGGCTCTCATTGACTCTGGGTGTGGGAGAGACCTTATCAACCCCACACTGGTAACGGGACTGGGGGCAAAAGTTATTAAACTAAACGACCCCTTGATTTTTACTCAGATGGATGGCTCCACCATGAAAGAACCCTGTAAATACGAGACTGTGCCTTTGAGGGTGGGGATTGGGCATCACTGGGAAGAGAGGCCTTTCGTCGTTACCCCGTCGGCCCGCTTTCCCCTGGTACTCGGGAGCGCGTGGTTCTTCGATCACGACCCACACGTTCTATGGGGGGAGGGGAGAGTGAACTTCATCTCCGAAAAATGCCAGTCCCACCTATGGAAGAATGAGTGGGGACCCATAACGGGGGGGCAGCTCCTAGTGACGGTGGGGGTGGCAGAAGCAGAACTGGAAGGTATCCCTCCAGAGTATCACGACCTGGCCCCTGTCTTTGGGGAGGAGGAAGCCGACGAATTGCCCCCCCATAGGAACTCAGACTGTGCGATTGAAATCTTGCCTAACCAGAAACTACCCAAAGGAAAGTTGTATTCTATGAGCCCCTCGGAGAAAGTGGAGCTGAGGAAATTCATTGATAAAAACCTGAGGAGGGGCTTTATACGGCCGGCATCCTCCCCGTTTGCAGCTCCCGTGCTTTTCCGGAAAAAAAAGGACGGGGGGTTGCGGCTGTGCACAGACTATCGGGGCTTGAATGCAGTGTCCAATACAAACGCTTACCCCATGCCCCTAATAAAGGATTTGTTGGCTGCGGTAGCTGGGGGGAAAATTTTCTCGAAGCTTGATCTCCGCGATGCCTACTTCAGGGTCCGAATTCGGGAGGGGGATGAATTTAAAACAGCGTTCAACACACCCCTGGGCCAATTTGAATACTTGGTCATGCCGTTCGGGCTTCAGGGAGCTCCAGGGGTCTTCATGAACTTAATTAATGAGGTGCTCCATAAATATTTGTTCAAGGGGGTCCTTGTTTACCTTGATGACATTCTTTTGTATTCCCCTGACCTGAAATCTCACGTGAAACTGGTGCGGGAAGTTTTACAAACGTTGCACAAGCATAAACTGTTTGCTAAACTGTCCAAGTGTGAATTTCACAAGACGGAGATCCCTTTTTAGGCTACCGCATATCTCAAAGGGGGATTGAGATGGACCCTGACAAGATAAAAGATGTGGTGGGGTGGGAGCCACCCAAAACCCGGAGGCAACTCCAGGGGTTCCTCGGATTCGCGAATTTTTATAGATCGTTCCTGTCGAACTTTGCGCAGGTGGCTCTCCCCCTGACTGACTTGTTGAAAACAAAAGGGAAACCACCCGAATGCACTAGACCCGGGGCCAAACTAGAGTGGTCGCCCGAGTGCCAGAGGGCGTTTGACAAATTAAAAGCCCTTTTTACGTCAGAACCTGTGTTGGCTCACCCGAATGAACTTAAAAAATTCATTGTACAAGTCGACGCTTCTGACGTTGCTATGGGAGGGGCGATCCTCCAAGAGGGAGAGGATGGTAAATTGCACCCCCTTGCCTATGTTTCCAGAAAATTTAACGATACTGAACGGAATTGGTCAGTGTGGGAAAAAGAAGCGGGATCGATCCGTTTAGCGTTAGCTACCTGGCGCCATTGGCTGGAGGGAGCGCGGGTTCCTTTCGAGGTCTGGACTGATCACAAAAACCTCGAGCTTCTCCGCTCCCCCCGTTCCTTGAACGCCAAACAGCTGCGTTGGGCTGATTTCTTCTCCAAGTTCAATTTTACACTGCACCATTTCCCGGGGACATCTAACTCGCTGGCCGATGCACTGTCACGCCTCCCTCAACACGACAGCAAAAGGGAGGAGATTCATGACTCGGTCTTCACGCCTTCTCAGTTGGGAGGGGCAGTAACCACCCGGAGGCAGGCCAAACATTCCCCCCCCTTCCCCAAGCCCTCCCACCGATGACTGGGTGACGAAATTCTCTACAGCTATGTCTGACGCTGACAGGGAGGAGGTGAGGGGGGAAGAAGGAGTCTCTCCAGATGCGCATGGCTGCTGGACTAAAAATAACAAACTGTTTGTCCCACGTTCCCTTAGGGGGGGAGGTGATGAGCTGGGCGCACGGGTCGAAACTTGCTGGACACACGGGGTTTGTAAAATCTCTCCAGCTCCTTCAAAGACAATTTTGGTGGCCCGGACTGCGAAAAGACATTTCATTGTTCACATCGGCTTGCCAAACGTGCTTGATGAGTAAGCCTCGGCCCGGTAAACCCCCGGGAGCTCTGCAACCCCTCCCTACACCGGCTCGTCCGTGGGAAGTGATCTCTATGGACTTTATTACAGACTTACCCCCTAGCGGGGGGAATACTGTCATCTGGGTGATAGTGGATCTATTTACTAAACAGGCTCATTTCGTTCCGTTTGCCTCCATCCCCTCTGCCAAGAAACTGGCCTCTGCGTTCTTGCAACACGTAGTGAGGCTCCACACTTTACCTGCTAAAGTGATCTCGGATAGGGGGGTTCAATTCGTTTCACGGTTTTGGAGCGAATTAATGTCACTGCTTGGGGTGGAGAGGGGGGTCAGCAGTGCATACCATCCGGAATCCGATGGGCAGACTGAACGTGTGAATCAAACTTTGGAACAATATTTGCGGTGTTTTTCAAACTTTCAACAGGACAATTGGCATTCTCTCTTGCCTTTAGCTGAGTTCTGTTACAATAATACTCAGCACTCATCGACAGGGATGTCCCCGTTTAAGGCGGTACATGGATATGACGCCCCGCCTTTGCCATTCCTAAATTCTCCCGACCTCCCGGCGGGAGATGCTGGAGATTGGTGCAAACAATTGCAAATGGCGTGGTCCTCGTTGGCAAAGACTCTAGAAGAAGCTAAGAATGCTTACAAAATCCAAGCCGACAAGAAACGCAATCTTGCTTGGATTCCTAAGTGTGGGGAGTTTGCCTATTTGTCCACACAACACTTGCGTCGAATTCAACCAAGTCGCAAACTTGGTTGGAAATTTGTTGGACCTTTTGAGATTGTGAGAGTGATTAACAATGTGACTGTTGAACTTGCGTTGCCCAAATCTCTAAAGTCTGTTCATCCTGTTTTTCATGTAAGGCTTCTACGCCGGGCGCCTGAGGAGAACAGATGGAGACCGCAACGGCCAACCCCGCCTCCGCTGTTGGTGGGGGGGGAACCTCACTACGAAGTATCGCAAATCTTGGACTCTAAGATCTCTCGCAATCGCTTATTTTATCTGGTGGAATGGATTGACTTTGGGCCGGAGCAGAGGGAATGGGTGCGGGCGGAAAATGTTCTGGCCCCCCGGCTTATCCGGGCTTTTCACAAGTTGTACCCCCACAAACCAAAGGGGTAGAGTTATTTTCGAGGGGGCTGCATGTCAGGTAGTCCTGCCATGATGGATGGAGGGGAGGGAGGATGGCTGTGGGCGCCATAGTGGCGTGACGGGCGGGAGGTTGGAATCCGAGGGGTGTTGATTTATGCCTAGGGTGTGAGAATGGAATGTGACTCTGGCAACCCCTATCTCTCGCAGACTGGACGTTCTGACCTTGAGGAGTCAAGCTGCGAGCTTTCCTATCGCTTTCAAAGCTGCAGCTTTGCTGAGAATAATGGGGGCGTTTGGGAACTTCATTAGCGTAGTAACTTTCGATTCCCATTCGCATGTTATTCCCTGATTGGTAGAAGGGGGGGTCCCCATTCACCCCCTTCCCTGTATAACCGCCTGCTTTGTGTAACCAAGTTATTCTGAACAATGTACCTGCTTCAGTAACCTTTCTATTGCAGCATTATAATAAACGCTATTCTTGTTTGAACCGCAAGGCATGGTGTTTGGCTGACTAGGTTAGGGCTTCTGACAGGGTGACCAGTTTGCTCAGCTGCTGGTCACGAGCCAGACCGATGGCTCAAGACCAGAGCTGGGTGACCCGCCCGAGAAAAGGGCAAGGAGGTTGGTCAGGTGAGTGACACCTGCCTTGCCTGTTCCGTACTCACTTAGCTGGTCCCTTGCCGCAATGTTATGTTAAATAGTTAATAAAGTGGCCCTTGTTTACTTCCAAACTGTTGTCTGTCTCGTTATTCCCGACTAGGGGGCAACTCAGCTCCCGGTGACCCGGCAATGCCGCTGGTCACCGGGGGCTGCTGCCGCCCTGAGGAAGCTCGGGCAGCAACAGAGTCACGACGCCTGGTGTCGTGACGTGGGCGAGGCGGAGCCGGCTAGAACAAAGAGCCGGCTCTGCTCCCACCCGTTGTCAGTTGCTCTGATGTGCTCGCCTACCCTCCTGCCCTGTTCTTAGTGTAGGCTATGGCTGGTTGCCTATTGGGGCCAGGTAGGAATTTTTCGCTTTTTACTCAGTATTGGCTGAATGAGTAGAGGTGTTTTTGCCTACCTTGCACTGAGAGCAGTGGATTGGATAGTGAATTGTGGTGGTCAACACCTAAATAGGCTGGTCACTTGGCAGGTTTGTACGGGCAAGAAACCGGAACCGGTGAGCACCTTACGGCATTTTCCCCATTAGGGAACAGGGGGTCATCAGGAACTTCCTTCGGATTTCTATGGTCCAGGGTGGGGAACGGTGATCACCTCCTCTGGGAACCTCTTAGGGTATGCTGCTCCCTGCAAGTTGGAAGGCTTCAGGGGTAGGTGCTCCTAGGGCAACCAGTTTGCTGGGCTGCTGGTCACGAGCCAGACCGATGGCTCAAGACCAGAGCTGGGTGACCCGCCTGAGAAAAGGGCAAGGAGGTTGGTCAGGTGAGTGACACCTGCCTTGCCTGTTCCGTGCTCGCTTAGCTGGTCCCTTGCCGCAATGTTATGTTAAATAGTTAAAGTGGCCATTGTTTACTTCCAAACTGTTGTCTGTCTCGTTATTCTGACTGGGGGGCAATGTCTGGCGTTATCAACAATACTCCATTTTGGGGGAAAGCCAGACTGGTCTAAGTTTATATAGTCCAGGAGAATTGTTTTAAGGCTATTTGTAAAATAGCCCTCTTTGTAAAAATCTTGTTTTCAGTGTTTAATAATGATATGGGTCTGTATGACTTGGGTAAGGATGGATCGTTTGCAGGCTTTAAAATGAAGACCATTTCTGAGTTGCACCATGACTCAGGAATTTTTCCAGTGTCAAAAATACTTTTACATAAATTACTGAATGGTTCGACTAAATCTGTTTTAGAAGCTTTAAAAAAACTCTGTGGGGAAGCCATCAGGGCCAACTGCTGTGTTATTTTTCATTTGATTTATTGCATCCAGTATTTCCAAATTCGCTATAGGGCTGTCCACATATTGCTTGTGTGATTCATTTTATATTTCAAGTATTGAACTCGTTCTCTATATGTTTGGATTCGTACAATGTTTGGTAGAATTTTTCCATGATTTTTTAAATTTCCTAGTTATTTGTAGAAATGTTTCCTTTTGTATCTCTAACTGCATGTATCTGTCTCATAGCTTTCATCCCTTTGACTTTCCAGGAAAGCAATTTCAGAGTCATGGGGGTTTTGTTCCAATATCTTTGTTTTGTGTAGATTAAGTTCTTTTGTAGAAGATTAGTCATGGTTGTTTCTAAGATTTTCCGCTCTTCCATTGATCGTTGTAAGTCATTCTTGTGGCCAGTTTGTTTATGTATTGTTTCTAGTAACATATTAATATGTTTCTTCTTCTCCTTCTTTAGGTGCTAGAGATGTGTTGGCCTCTTAACACAGCCTTCATTGCATCCCAAGTGACTTGGTGTGATGCCTCATCAGGATTATTTTCATTCCAATTTTTTTTTTATGTTTTGAACTCTTTGCATCCATAAGTCTGGATTCAATAAAATGGATTTATTTAAAACCTATTTGTTAACTATTTTCTTCCATCCAGATGGAGTTGTACCTTCCCGTTGGATCTATTAAGTGACCAGTCATTTTAATTTGTATTGATTTTGCTAAGACAATCGCTGTCCCTCGTGATTGGGAATTGCCATGTAACATATATTGTTCGTTATACCACATTGATTTAAAAATTTGGATACAGTTATTTTTCAGGTGGGTCTCCTGAAAGAGTTTTAATTTTTTTAACTTGTGCTGAGATACGTTTTTGCTTTATGTTCCATGATAATATTTTAAGATACTAATGTCCTAAAGCTATCTCCTATTTAGGAGCAACAACCAGGTGTGCCTATACTTCACCCTATTTGTTAGGAAAACAGTGCAACTGAACATGGGGAAGGACACGTGCCAAGAGTTTTCGCTTGCCAGGAACAGTTGGTCTCAAGCTCCTTTGGAGCTTTATCGTTATGGCACAATGCTGTTCCTAGGAGAGAAAATTGTGACTTGACTCCTACTTGGAGAAAACATCTTTCTCTACTCAGTGCTGATCAGAAGTCAACCGAAGAAGCTATTGGGTTCCCCCTATGACCGCATTACATGTTACTAGTTGTATGGCATACAGTATGCAATTCCACCAAACCTCTCTGCACCATCATTCCACTGCAACAGCAGAATCAGCTGCCTAGGGAGGTGGTGAGCTCCCCCTCACGGGCAGTCTTTAGGGAGCGGCTGAACAAACACTTGTCAGGGATGCTCTAGGCTGATCCTAGATGGCCTGTACGGACCCTTCCAACTCTGTGATTCTGTGATTCACTGTTGCCTGTGTAAGCATTCTGAGGTAATTAAAGCTAATTCTGCAAAGAGAACCTGCTGCAGCCGATATAATTCCTAAAATGAAAGCCAGCTGCTTTGGCACCCTTCTGAAAGGCCAAAAGAGCTCCTACCCCCGCCTGAAAGGCCAAAAGAGCTCCCACCCAAGGAAACAGTTTCTGATACTACTGCATTCAGAACTCGCGGCTATTCTACCACCTTGCTGATAGAGCTAGTGTTGAAAGCAGGACCACACCTATACCCCTGGAAGAACAGGTCAAGAAGAAACAGACAACAGAAATCATCAGTTATTTCTTAGATTCTAGGAAGTTAAAGATAGGAACTAGCAATGAGTATCATTAGCCTAAGACCAGGGATGTTCACGTATTCTTCCCTACCACTAACACTCACTATCACCCTGAATAACCTACCTTTCAGGATTATTTTGAGAGGACAGCCTATGGTTCTTTGAAGAAGGGAAAAGTGGAACATAATCAACAGTGATTAAGGCTACTAGGATCCTGCCTATCAAAGCCCGTGTTTCATCTCCCACTAGAAGTTTCCACACACTCCATTTCAAATGCTTTGACACAGTTTTAGTAGCCTCCCAAAACAGTAAAGCTGAAGTGTGTTACCAGTGAAGCAATGAAAAAGTGTAGCGTGCCTTTAAATACTTGAAGAAATGGGTTTGAATGCGATATCGGCTGCTTATCACAGCACACAAGCCAATTCATTCTGTTCTTACAGGTTTTTGGTCTTATAGAGGCCACTGAACTCAAACGTTGTTCTCACATCTGCTGTTCATTCATAGAATGATAGAATCATGGAGTTGGAGGGGATCTCCAGGGTGATCGAGTCTAGCCCCCCTGCACAATGCAGGAAGTTCACCCATACCTCCCCCACACACCTGTTGCATGCGCAGAAGATGACCAAAAAACCCTCCAAGATCTCTAGCCGAACTGGCCTGGAGAAAAATTTCTTCCTTACTCCAAAGAGGCGATCAGCATTTCCCTAGATGTGTAAGAAAGGGTCTTTATTATCTGTATGCCAACATGCTGCTATTTATATGTCCTACTATGTGTGTTATTACAATCTTAGCTACGTTTTTACTCGGTTACTTATGCATATTGACTCTATTCAGCTCTTCGTGGCAATTAAGCACACACAGACACCCGCACTTGCATGAAATGTTTGAGGCAATCTGTTTCAATGTATGTAAAGAAGTGTGCATGCGCTGAGACTGTGTTCTCACATGTACACAGAATTGAGCCTGGTTTGTCTTGGGGTGAGCCTGGGCTCTAGCCTCTTTCTCCCATCTCTTTGTTAATTCTTGCATTGATAAGCTAATTTTGCATTGATAAGCTAATTTGTTGCCATCCATTGACCTTGGCCAAATGGTCAGTTTCAACTCTGCATATACAGTTTGGTTCTTAGTGGCCCCTCCGGATTCCTTCTACCAACAACTTTTTCCCTGTAAGTAGCCCCTGAGATTTGGTTGCAGTTTCTCTGAAGAACTGTGCTTTGCACATGAAAGCTTACACTTTGAATAAAACTTGGTTGGTCTTAAAGGTGCCACTGGACTCACTTTGTTCTGCTGCTTCAGACCAACACAGCAGCCCCTACCTAAATTGATCCCCAAGGTGGAAAGGTGCTCAGTGATTGGAGACTAAACCACCTGTGACTGGTGTTTTTGCAAAGCCGGAAAGAATGGTCCTGACTTTGAGAACAACATCAGAAATGCATTCTCACAGCACTATACGTTGAGACAGAAAGAAAGATATCGGGAGACCAATTCTAGGCCCTGTTCACACGGAGCATTTGCCCCGCTGAAGGCATGGGAGCCCTGCGGACTTTCCGTGCTCGATCATACGAGCACATCTGGGAGGCGTAGTGCTCCCGTGGCCAACCCGCGGCTTCCCCTGGAAAACGCGGGGTAAAAAACTAGTAGGTCGGAAGTACTAGTTTCCGGAAACCCCGGGGCAAAGGCTGGCATCTGATCGCGGGAGCGCCAGTATCCCACGGCTTCCGACGCCCGCCCATGTCCCCGGGGTTTCTGGATGTTGTCAGTTTCCATGGGATGCGCACCAACACTGAACAGCGCATGCACACACACAAGACACCGACAGCGGCCCGCCCCCCAATGGCGCATGCGCACTGCACTGCTTTTTTGCTGTGCTGCAGCAGCGCAGTGTGATCGGGCGCAGAGCTGGAGTGTGGCAACCCGGTGGCCCGTATGATCGGGCTACCATGCCTTATTTAGCTCCAGGGCAAACTGCCACGCCTCCCCCACGCGTTTTCTGGCCCGTGTGACCGGGGCCCTACTTGGTCAAGGAAAGCATTTCTATAAATCAACAAAGATGTCGCGAGTCAGTAAAGAGCCAACCCACATATATGAAAATGCGCATTCAGCACGCTCCTGAAATAGGTCCCGAAAAAGTAATCCTACCTCAAACAGCCAATGTGGGTTATGTTAAGTAAGGTTGTTTCAGGGTCAAAACCATCCCATGGACACTCGCACCAGTAGGCATACAGATAATAATGAAGTTAACAACAGATGTGAGAATCAAGTTTGAGTCCAGTGGCCTCTACAAGACCCACAAAGTTTAATTTCTGGGTATAAGTAAGAACAAAATGACTTAGTGTGTGTAGTGAGATAAGAAGCCAATATCTCTCTTAAACCCTGGGTGTTCCATTGTTCTGAGTGTTGCAATAACTTGCAATTCAGCAATCTGCCCTTCTCTCTGAAATCCCTTTGAAATGAAGCAGCTACCTTGAGGTCCCCCACTGAGTGCCTCGGGAGTTTGAAATGTTCCCCTACAGGTTACTCAGTTTTGTGGCTCTTGATGTCAGATTTGTGTCCATTTATCCTCTGCTGTGGGGTTTGACCTGTTTTTCCTATGCAGAGAACTGAAGGGTATTGTTGGCACTCAATGGTATATACAATGTTAGAAGATGACCAGGTGAATAAGCCTGAGGTGGTGGAGGTGATATTGCTAGGTTCAGTGATTGTGTTATCCAGGGGTATGTGGCAACAAAGTTGCAATCTGGGTTTCTTGAAAGCTCTGGTACCAGTACCATGTTCAAATAAAATGCTGTATTATTGTGGGTGCGGAGTTGTTTGAGATTGTGGGGCTGTCTGTGTACTAGAAACTATTTGACCTCCCCCAGTACTTCACGTAGCGGCTGTAAGAAGAGTCTGAGTTCCATTCCTTTCCCCCTCTCTCTTTCCTTCGCCTCCAAACAGGGTAAAGGAAAGGGGTTAGGGTTAGGATTATGAGGGTTATTAGGTTTAGGGTTTGGATTATTAGGGTTAGGGTTTCGATTATTAGGGTTAGAGTTAGGGTTATTAGGGTTAGGGTTATTGTTAGGATTATGAGGGTTAGGGTTATTAGGGTGAGGGTTGGGATTATAAGGGTTAGGGTTAGGATTATTAGGTTTAGGGTTAGGTTTGTTAGGATTAAGGTTATTAGGGTGAGGGTGAGGGTTATTAGGGTGAGGGTCAGGATTATTAGAGTTAGGGTTTTTAGTGTTAGTGTTATTAGGGTTAGGGTTAAAGTTATTAGGGTGAGGGCTAGTATTCTGAGAGTTAGGGTTACAGTTATTAAGGTTAGGGTTATTAGGGTGAGGGTTAGAGTTTTGACTGTTAGGGTCAGGATTATTAGAGTTAGGGTTTTTAGGGTTAGGGTTAAAGTTATTAGGGTGAGGGCTAGTGTTCTGAGAGTTATGGTTATGGTTATTAGGGTTAGGGTTATAAGGATCAGAGTTATTAGGGTGAGGGTTAGGGTGTTGAGTGTTAGGGTTAGGATTATTAGTGTTACGGTTATTAGGGTTAGGATTATTAGAGTTAGGGTTACGGTTATTGTGTTTAGGGTTATCAGGGTGAGGGTTAGGATTATTAGGGTTAGAGTTAAGATAACTTGGGTTACGGTTATTAAGGCTAGGTTTAGGGTTATTAAGATTAGGGTTATTATGGTTATGGTTATTACGTTTAGGGTTAGGTTTTTTACGGTTAGGATTGTTACGGTTAGGGTCATTAGGGTTAGGGTTAGGGTTATTATGTTTAGGGTTAGGGTTTGGGTTTTTAGGGTAAAGGTTGACAGGGTTAGGGCTAGGTTTAGGGTTATCAGGGTTAGGAATAGGATTATTAAGGTTAGGGTTATTAGGGTTGGGATTCTTAGGGTCAGGGTCATTAGGGTAAGGCTTATCACAGTTAGGGTTAGGACAATTGGTTAATAGGGTTAGCGTTAGGATTATTAGGGTTAAGGTTAGGGTTCTTAGGGTTAGGGTTCGTAAGGTGAGGGTTAGGGTTTAGAGTGCTAGGGTTAGGATTATTTGGGTTATGGTTTATTAGGTTTAGGATTATTAGGGTTAGGGTTAGTGTTATTATGGTTAGGGTTATTAGGGTTAGGGTTAGGATTATTAGGGTTAGGGTTAGGATAACTTGGGTTAGGGTTATTATGGCTAGGTTTAGGGTTATTAAGATTAGGGTTATTAGATTTAGGGTTATTATGGTTATGGTTATTTCATTTAGTGTTAGGTTTTTTAGGATTAGGATTGTTACTGTTAGGGTCATTAGGGTTAGGGTTGGGATTATTATGTTTAGGTTAGGGTTTGGGTTGTTAGGGTAAGGGTTAACAGGGCTCGGGCTAGGTATAGGGTTATCAGGGTTAGGATTAGGGTTATTAGGGTTGGGATTATTAGGGTCAGGGTCATTAGGGTAAGGCTTATCACAGTTAGGGTTAGGACTATTTGGTTAATAGGGTTAGCGTTAGGATTATTAGGGTTAGGGTTAGGGTTCTTAGGGTTAGGGTTCTTAGGGTGAGAGTTAGGGTTTTGAGTGTTAGGGTTAGGATTATTAGGGTTATGGTCATAAGAGTTAGAGTTAGGATTATTAGGGTTAGGTTTACTATGGTTAGGGATAGGGTTTTTAGGGTAAATGTTATTAGGGTTAGGGTTGGGGATAGGGATTAAAGTCAGGGGTTCTGTTATTAAAGTTAGGGATATTAGGGTTACGTTTAGGGTTATTAGCATTAGGGTTATTAGGGTTGGATTAGTTTAGGGTTATTAGCATTAGGGATATTAGGGTTAGGGTTAGGGATTAAAGTTAGGGTTATTGTTGTTTGGGTTAGTGTTACAGTTTTTAGGGTTAGATGTAGGATTATTAGGGTTAGTGTTCTGGTTATTAGGATTAGGGTTAGGATTAAATAGAATTATGGTTCGCGATTTTGGTTGGAGTATGGGTTAGGGATTAAAGTTAGGGTTAGTATTATTTGGGTTAGAGATTTAAGTTAGGGTTAGGGTTAGGGTTAGGATGATTAAGTTTAGGATTAGGGTTATTAGTTTTATGGTTAGGGTTTTTAGGGTTAGAATGATTAGGGTTAGGGTTATGGATTTCATTTAGGGTTGGGGTTATAAGGTTAGGGTTAGGCAGGCAGGCCAGGGAAGGCACAGGGAGGCATTTATATGCCTCCCCTTTCTGTACAGGGCACTTCCTTGCTCACCTTCTTTGGTGGGCAGGCTGGGGGGCTGGGCTTACTGCATGTGCTCACCCCTTGGGATTTTACTGCTGGTACACCTTCCCATGCTGTTGGGGTTGGAAATGACCCCTGCATACGTCACCTCAAAGGAGAGAGTCTGCTGAACATGACAGTGTATGACATGCGGTGGTCCCATTTTTATATTGGGTGCAGGGGGCACTTCCTCATTCATATCGTACAGGCCTCTGTGAGGCACTTCAAATAGAAGGTTACCAGAACCAGTATTTGGACCAGTCACCTCCATATGTCTTTTTGCAGGGGAAAGTCTCCAGAGTACAGGTTGGCCCCAGTGTCTGCCTGTGTGATTGTCCTGGGGGTGCCTCACTTTGGAGCAGCTGGCACAAGAACTATGCTTTGGACCAGGACACAGCATATGTCACCTCAAAGGGGATAGCCCGCCGAACTTGGAGGTGTATGAAGTTTGGGGGTTTAAATCTTACTTTGGGGTTCACGGCTTTCAAACTGTCTGGAGTGTTTTTGTATTAATTCATGAATAAGATGCGAATAAGGAATGAATAAGGCACTGGGAATATGGAACCAACTTCAGACTCGTACTCCAGACAACTGTCATTGACATGGAAAGGGTTTCACCACTGTCAGAAGAGCAAGACTGGTTGCTTGGGAAATCCAGAGACTCAGAACAAAAGAAGACCACCTATCAAACAGCCAAGCACCAACAAATCCCTAAGAAAAAGAGAATTTTTCCCTAAGAAAAAGAGAGAATATTTAAGAATTGCCTCACAAAATCACCCAAATGCTACCAAAATCACCAACTTACCTCATATTGTGAATCCCACAAATGTCCTACAACCAACACGCATGCAAACAAACCCAGCTATGCTCCCTCCCAGTCATTCCCTTGGGCTTTTATAGCAAACCTTTTGAAAAGTACTGAAGTCTGCGACTCAGCATGGTGAAATCAGCGCAAGTTTATTTGGTTACATCAGGACGAAAAGATAAAGATAGCAGGTCCACAGCCGGCTTATATTCGTGTTTGCACTCAACACTCCCCCTCTCCATACCTGTGATAGGTTCTGTTTACAAGGCCCAGTAACCATTGGTTCCCTTCAGGATCCAGGCGCTCTCATTGGTCCTGTGCTAGGATCCTCTTTGTCTACTGTTCTAGGATCTGAAGGTCTGAGGTCCGCTTGACCGCATGGCCAGGCGCATGCGGTCACAGGCATCTTAATACATTTTTAATTATTATTATTATTATTAACAATTTTATTCAAGTACATAATAAACAAAGAGAAATTTTACAGAATAACATTTCTCCCCGTTTTTCAAAGTATGTACTGGCAACTATAAATTAAAAATTAATTAAATACCTAAAGTCTTCTTTATATATTAACAAACCTCAACAACTTTCAAAAATAACTGATTTTTTTATAGTGTGGATTATCTGGGATAATTCCTT
The DNA here is from genome assembly GCA_029375565.1 of Gekko gecko. NCBI lineage: Eukaryota > Metazoa > Chordata > Lepidosauria > Squamata > Gekkonidae > Gekko > Gekko gecko. The sequence continues at coordinate 205,032,699 of JAPDNY010000005.1, read as the reverse complement.
TCTCCAAGATATAACTCATCACAGGATACCAAATAACAACTATTTTGTCATAGTACTTATCTGTCGAGACACTGTCAGATACTGTAAAGGAGATCTTATAAAAAATAAACTGTTCCCATATTCTATCATACCATTGTGTTAAGGAAGGTGGTTTCGTATCTATCCATCTAGAAGCCATTAAGATATGTGCCACTGCTAACCAGATTTGCAATTAATTCCTGCTGTTTTATCACCGGTTTAGATTTTGGCCATTTTTCCAGTGACATGATCTCTGGAGAGAAAGGTAGGTCTACATCAGTCATTTCTTTAATTTTGTTAATTATGTCTAACCCAAATTGTTCAATATACGGCAGCACCACCAACAATGTATAAAATCTGCTATCGCTCCACATTGTTTACTACATAATGGTCTATAAGACAGGTTAATTCTATGCATTCTGACAGGTGGCCTATACCATCGCATAATCATTTTACTCATTGGCAGGCTTTCTGCCATAGCTTTAGATTTTCTGCTAGGTGCCTCCCAAATTTGCTGCCACTCCTCTTCCGTTAAAGTTCTGTTTAAATCATTCTTCCATTGTTTTTGGTATGTTGTTTCAACTTCTTCCTTATTTCGATTTTATCTGTTTGTATATAATAGAAGTAATATTTTTCTTTTTCTTACAGCACTATGTCTAAACTTCTAATAAGGTTCCAAAGCCATTATAAATAACAGTGGAGAAAGAGGAGAAGCCCTGTCTGGTGCCTCTTTTCATCAAAGTTTTGTCTGTTAGCTCTTGATTTATTTTAGTCTTGGTACTAAGTGCTCTATATAATCAGGTGCCACTGGTTTACTGGCTATGGGGGTGGGATGGAATGTGCAGACCTGCATTCTCAGAGAAGCCAGAGCTGGTTCCGGAATAAAACTCGGTCTTAAAGGTTCCACTGGACTGTTTTGGTTTACTGGTTATGGGGGAGGGGAATGAGCAGATCTGCCCTCAGAGGGAAGCCAGAGCTGGTTCCTGTATAAAACTTCATCTTAAAGGTTCCACTGGACTGTTTTGGTTTGCTGGCTATGGGGGAGGGGGAATGAGGAGATCTTCCCACTCAGAGAAGCCAGAGCTGTTTCTTGAATAAAACTTGGTCTTAAAGGTGCCACTGGACTGGCTTGGTTTTCTGGCTATGGGGTAAAATGTGCATAGATGCCCTCATTTAGAAGCCAGAGCTGTTTCTTGAATAAAACTTGGTCTTAAAGGTGCCACTGGACTGGCTTGGTTTTCTGGCTATGGGGTAAAATGTGCATAGATGCCCTCATTTAGAAGCCAGAGCTGTTTCTTGAATAAAACTTGGTCTTAAAGGTGCCACTGGACTGGCTTGGTTTTCTGGCTATGGGGTAAAATGTGCATAGATGCCCTCATTTAGAAGCCAGAGCTGTTTCTTGAATAAAACTTGGTCTTAATGGTTCCAGGGGATTATTTGTTTTGCTGGTTATGGGGGGGTGGGGAATCAGCAGGTCTGCCCTCACAGAAAAGCCAGAGTTAGTTCCTCAATAAAAGTTCATCTTAAAGGTGCCACTGGACTGTTATGGTTTACTGGCTATGAGGGAGGGGAATGAGCAGATCTGCCCTCTCAGAGAAGCCAGGGCTGGTTCCTGAATAAAACTTGGTCTTAACTGTGCCACTGGACTGTTTTTGTTTACTGGCTATGGGGAGGGGGGGAGAAATCTGTATAGCTGCCCTCACTACGAAGCCAGAGCTGTTTCTTGAATAAAACTTGGAATAACACCAGGAATAACACATGTAGTAGGACGTATAAATAGCAGCATGTTGGCATACGGATAATATAGACCCTTTCTTACACATCCAGGGAAATGCTGATCACCACTTTGGCATAAGGAAGAAATTTTTCTCCAGGCCAGTTCAGCTAGAGATCTTGGAGGGTTTTTTGGTCATCTTCTGGGCATGCAGCAGGTGTGTGGGGGAGGTATGGGTGAACTTCCTGCATTGTGCAGGGGGGGCTAGACTCGATCACCCTGGAGATCCCCTCCAACTCCATGATTCTATCATTCTATGAATGAACAGCAGATGTGAGAACAACGTTTGAGTTCAGTGGCCTCTATAAGACCAAAAACCTGTAAGAACAGAATGAATTGGCTTGTGTGCTGTGATAAGCAGCCGATATCGCATTCAAACCCATTTCTTCAAGTATTTAAAGGCACGCTGCACTTTTTCTTTGCTTCACTGGTAACACACTTCAGCTTTACTGTTTTGGGAGGCTTCTAAAACTGTGTCAAGCATTTGAAATGGAGTGTGTGGAAACTTCTAGTGGGAGATGAAACACGGGCTTTGATAGGCAGGATCCTAGTAGCCTTAATCACTGTCAATTATGTTCTATTTTGCCCTTCTTCAAAGAACCATAGGCCGTCCTCTCAAAATAATCCTGAAAGGTAGGTTATTCAGGGTGATAGTGAGTGTTATGGTAGGGAAGAATACGTGAACACCCCTGGTCCTAGGCTAATGGTACTCATTGCTAGTTCCTATCTTTAACTTCCTAGAATCTAAGAAATAACTGATGATTTCTGTTGTCTGTTTCTTCTTGACCTGTTCTTCCAGGGGTATAGGTGTGGTCCTGCTTTCAACACTAGCTCTATCAGCAAGGTGGTAGAATAGCCGCGAGTTCTGAATGCAGTAGTATCAGAAACTGTTTCCTTGGGTGGGAGCTCTTTTGGCCTTTCAGGCGGGGGTAGGAGCTCTTTTGGCCTTTCAGAAGGGTGCCAAAGCAGCTGGCTTTCATTTTAGGAATTATATCGGCTGCAGCAGGTTCTCTTTGCAGAATTAGCTTTAATTACCTCAGAATGCTTACACAGGCAACAGTGAATCACAGAATCACAGAGTTGGAAGGGTCCGTACAGGCCATCTAGGATCAGCCTAGAGCATCCCTGACAAGTGTTTGTTCAGCCGCTCCCTAAAGACTGCCCGTGAGGGGGAGCTCACCACCTCCCTAGGCAGCTGTGGAATGGGTGGTGCAGTGTCGCTTCTCCAAGGTTGATACCACCGTGGCCTTCCAAGGGGGGGCACAGCAGCTGCCATGGGTACCATCCTGGGGAGACGGACAGGGACAGGCCGTTCCTGCCACCCAGGGCACGCTGGAACCACCTGGCTGCCATGACTCACCAGCTCTGACGGTGGCACTTCCCCCCGGTGCACTGGTGCCCTGCTAAATAAAAGCGCCATCATACACAGCCACATACCTGTCTTCGCGTCAGTCCATGGGGGGACGAAGGGGGAGGGCGAGCCCACAGAAGACAATGACAGTGATGTCCACCAACAGAACTTTATTAACAACAAACATTAACAACAGGCACCAAACATGAACTAATCTGAACTATCCCCCTCCCCTTCCACCCCCTGTCTTCGCACTCCCTGGGGTCCTGAGGGATGACCTGGTGCGGTCCCTCCACCTCCTCCTCATCCGTTTCCCCCTCCGTCACCACCTCAGACTCCCCCTCCTCTGCTGTATCCTCCTCCTCCTCCCACCCCCTCCCGCTCGCCCCCTGCATGCAGTGTTGGCACTGGTCCCAGGCACTCCCTTCACCGCTCCTCCCGGCACTGGTCCTGCAGTTGACTGTTGAGCCACAGCTCAGTGAAGATGCACCACAGCTGTGCCATCTGTTGCTGGATCAACCCCAGCCTCTGATCGTGCCGTTCCACTGTGGGCCAGAGGAGACAGAGGGCAGCAGATCAGTGGCAGGACCACAGAGGGGGGCCTGCAAGACCAGACATGGCCAGCCTGGACACCAATCTGGGCCACCCTGGCACCCACGGAGAACATGCCAATGGAACCCTTGCCTCCAGGGACCAGGGCAGTCTGCCCAACCCCAGCTGCCACTGGCTGCCCGACCAGAGGCCCACGTGGCTGTGACCTACCCACCTGCCGTGCACATCTCTGCCATTGCCACCTCCAGAGTGTCCAGGCACCAGGAGGCCGAGCATCCAGTAGGGTCCAGTGTGGGCGCAGGGCATGGCCCCTCCCCTGCATGGACAAAGCAACAGATAAGAACCCAGCAGCGTTGCTCCCACCAGATCCTACATAAGCCTCTGTGGCCGAGCGTATAACCACGGCCTGCCTGCCTAACCCTACCCTACCTTAACACCTAAACCTAACCCCATAACCCTAACCCTAATCACAACCCTAATAACCCCAACCCTAACAACCCTAACCCTAAAAACCCAAACCATAAAACTAATAACCCTAACCCTAACTCAAAGAGAAGACAGAGCTATTTCTTCAATAAAACTTGGTCTTAAAGGTGCCACTGGACTGTTTTGGTTTCCTGGCTATGGATTCAGGGGAATGAGCAGATCTGCTCTCTCAGAGAAGGCAGAGCTGGTTCATGAATAAAACTTCATCTTAAAGGTGCCATGGGACTCTTTTGGTTTAATGGCTATGGGGGGGAGGAAGAGATCTGCCCTCACAGAGAAGCCAGAGCTGGTTGCTGAATAAAACTTCATCTTAAAGGTGCCACTGGACTTTTTTGGATTACTGGCTATGGGGGAGGGAATGAGCAGACGTGCCCTCTCGGACAAGTAGAGCTGGTTCGTGATTAATAATTTATCTTAAAGGTGCCACTGGAGTGTTTTGGTTTACTGGCTATGGGGTAGGGGAATGAGCAAATCTGCCCTCAGTGAGAAGCCAGACATGGTTCCTGAATAAAACTTGGTCTTAATGGTGCCACTGGACTGTTTTGGTTTACTGGCTATGGGGGGTGGAGGAATGAGCAGATCTGCCCTCACAGAGAAGCCACAGCTGTTTCTTGAATAAAACTTGGTCTTAAAGGTGCTACTGGACTGTTTTGGTTTACTGGATATGGGGGAGGGAATCAGCAGACCTGCCCTCTCAGACAAGCCACAGCTTGTTCGTGAATAAAACTTCATATTAAAGGTGCCACTGGACTGTTTTGGTTTACTGGCTATGGGGGGGGGAATGATCAGACCTGCCCTCTCAGACAAGCCAGAACTGGTTTGTGAATAAAACTTCATCTTAAAGGTGCCACTGGAGTGTTTTGGTTTACTGGCTATGGGGTAGGGGAATGAGCAGAACTGCCCTTACAGAGAAGGCAGAGCAGGTTCGTGAATAGAACTTCATCTGAAAGGTGCCACTTCACTGTTTTGCTTTACTGGGTACGTGGGGGGGGGAATGAACAGATCTGCCCTTAGAGAGAAGCCAGAGTGGGTAACTGAATAAAACTTCATCTTAAAGGTGCTACTGGACTGTTTTGGTTTACTGGTTATGGGGGAGGGGAATGAGAAGATCTGCCCTCTCAGACAAGCCAGAGCTGGTTCATGAATAAAACTTCATCTTAAAGGTGCCACTGGACTGTTTCGGTTTACTGGCTATGGGGGAGGGGAATGAGCAGATCTGCCCTCACAGACAAGCCAGAGGTGGTTCCTGAATAAAACTTCATTTTAAAGGTGCCACTGGTCTGTTTTGGTTTACTGGCTATTGGGGGTGTGGGGGTGGAAATGTTAATATCTGCCCTCACAGAGAAGCCAAAGCTGTTTCTTGAATAAAAAGTGGTCTTAAAGGTGCTACTAGACTCTTTTGATTAACTAGCTATGGGGGGGGATGAGCAGATCTGCTCTCACAGAGAAGCCAGAGATGTTAACTGAATTAAACTTCATCTTATAGGTGCCACTGGACTGTTTTGGTTTACTGGCTATGGGTGAGGGGAATGAGCAGTTCGGCCCTTACAGAGAAGGCAGAGCTGGTTCCTGAATAAAACCTGATCTTAAAGGTGCCACTGGATTGTTTTGGTTTACTCGCTATGGGGGAGGGGAATAGGCAGATCTCCCCTCAGAAGCCAGAGTTGGTTCCTGAATAAAACTTGTTCTTACCGGTGCCACTGGACTGTTTTGGTTTACTGGCTATGTGGGGGGAGGAATTAGCAGATCTGCCCTCACAGAGAAGCCACAGCCGTTTCTTGAATAAAACATGATCTTAAAGGTGCTAGTGGAGTGTTTTGCTTTACTGGCTATTGGGGAGGGGAATGAGCAGACCTGCAGTCTCAGACAAGCCAGAGCTGGTTCGTGAATAAAACTTCATCTTAAAGGTGCCACTGGACTGTTTTGGTTTACTCGCTATGGGGGGGGATGCTATGAGCAAGCGTGGTTTCCATTATCCCCTACCGGCAAGTGTGCTTTCCACTATTCTCTATGGGCAAGCGTGGTTTCCATTATTCCCTATTGGCAAGCATGGTTTCCATTATTCCCTATGGGCAAGCGCAGTCTCCATTATCTCCTATCGGCAAGCCTGCTTTCCATTATTCCCTATGGGTAAGCGTGGTTTCCATTATTCTCTATGGGTAAGCATGGTTTTCATTATTCCCTATGGGCAACCGTGGTTTCCATTATCCCCTATGGGAAGCGTGCTTCCCTTATTCTCTGTGGGCAAGTGTGATTTCCATTATTGTCTATGGGCAAGCGTGCTTTCCAGTATTACCTATGGGCAAGCATAGTCTCCGTTATCCTCTATGGGCAAGTGTAGTCTCTATTATTCTCTATAGGCAAGCGTGGTTTCCATTATTCCCTATGGGCACCCCTGGTTTACATTATTCTCTATCGGCAAGCGTTGTCTCCATTATCCCATATGGGCAAGCGTGCTTTCCATTATCCTCTATGGAATATGTGGCAAGCTTTCCAGCAGAGAAAGGCCTCCAAAAGATCCCCCACCCGCCCTTCTCTGCCCCCCTACTTTCTTCTTTCCCTCCCTCTCTCCATCTTTCTCTTCCTCCCTCCCTCTTTCTTCCTTTCCCACTCTTTGCCACCTTTCACTTCCTCCCCATCTCTTTTCTCTTCCCCCCTTTCTTTTCTTCTTTCCCAAAATTCTTTGCCCTCTTTCCCTCACTCCCTCTTTCTCTTTCTTCCTTCCTTCATCTCCATCTCTCTCTCTCTTTTTATCTCTCTCTCATTTACTCTCTTTCTCCCTCTTTCTCTCTCTCTTTCTTTCTCTCATTCTTGAAATTACTGAGCAGTCGGGTTAGAACGGAAAAAGGAAGTCCTTCTTCAGTGATGAACACATGGAACTCACTGCCACAGGAGATGGTGGCAGCTACAAGCATGGACAACTTCAAGAGGGAATTGGATACACATCTGGAGCAGAGGTCCATCAGTGGCTATTAGCCACAAGGTATAGATAAGAACTCTCGGTTTGGGGCAAGGGATACTCCGTATTCTTGGTGCTTGGGGGGGGCAACAGTGGAAGGGTCTCTAGTGTCCTCGCTCCTCTGCTGGACCTCCTGATGGCATCTGGTATTTTTGGCCACTGTGTGACAGAGTGTTGGACTGGATGGGCCACTGGCCTGATCCAACATTGGCTTCTCTTATGTTCTTATGTATGTGGCAAGTGATGCTGTGTATTTTTGGTCCTTTGGGGGGCAACAGTGGGAGGGTCTCTAGTGTCCTGGCTCCTCTGCTGGACCTCCTGATGGCACCTGGTATTTTTGGCCACTGTGTGACAGAGTGTTGGACTGGATGGGCCACTGGCCTGATCCAACATTGGCTTCTCTTATGTTCTTATGTATGTGGCAAGTGATGCTGTGTATTTTTGGTGCTTTGGGGGGGCAACAGTGGGAGGGTCTCTAGTGTCCTGGCTCCTCTGCTGGACCTCCTGATGGCACCTGGTATTTTTGGCCACTGTGTGACAGAGTGTTGGACTGGATGGGCCACTGGCCTAATCCAACATTGGCTTCTCTTATGTTCTTATGTCTGGGGCAAGGGATGCTCTGTATTCTTGATGCTTGGGGGGTAACAGTGGGAGGGCTTCTAGCATTTTGGCCCCACTTCTGGACCTCCTGATGGCACCTGGTATTTTTGGCCACTGTGTGACAGAGTGTTGGACTGGATGGGCCATTGGCCTGATCCAACATTGGCTTCTCTTATGTTTTTATGTCTGTGGCAGGTGATGCTCTGTATTCTTGGTGCTTTGGGGGGGCAACAGTGGGAGGGCTCCTAGTGTCCTGGCCCCACTGCTGGACCTCCTGATGGCACCTGGTATTTTTGGCCACTGTGTGACAGAGTGTTGGACTGGATGGGCCACTGGCCTAATCCAACATTGGCTTCTCTTATGTTCTTATGTCTGGGGCAAGGGATGCTCTGTATTCTTGATGCTTGGGGGGTAACAGTGGGAGGGCTTCTAGCATTTTGGCCCCACTTCCGTACCTCCTGATGGCACCTGGTATTTTTGGCCACTGTGTGACAGAGTGTTGGACTGGATGGGCCATTGGCCTGATCCAACATTGGCTTCTCTTATGTTTTTATGTCTGTGGCAGGTGATGTTCTGTATTCTTGGTGCTTTGGGGGGCAACAGTGGGAGGGCTCCTAGTGTCCTGGCCCCACTGCTGGACCTCCTGATGGTACCTGGTATTTTTGGCCACTGTGTGACAGAGTGTTGGACTGGATGGGCCACTGGCCTGATCCAACATTGGCTTCTCTTATGTTCTTATGTATGTGGCAAGTGATGCTGTGTATTTTTGGTGCTTTGGGGGGGCAACAGTGGGAGGGTCTCTAGTGTCCTGGCTCCTCTGCTGGACCTCCTGATGGCACCTGGTATTTTTGGCCACTGTGTGACAGAGTGTTGGACTGGATGGGCCACTGGCCTGATCCAACATTGTCTTCTCTTATGTTCTTATGTATGTGGCAAGTGATGCTGTGTATTTTTGGTGCTTTGGGGGGGCAACAGTGGGAGGGTCTCTAGTGTCCTGGCTCCTCTGCTGGACCTCCTGATGGCACCTGGTATTTTTGGCCACTGTGTGACAGAGTGTTGGACTGGATGGGCCACTGGCCTGATCCAACATTGGCTTCTCTTATGTTCTTATGTATGTGGCAAGTGATGCTGTGTATTTTTGGTGCTTTGGGGGGCAACAGTGGGAGGGTCTCTAGTGTCCTGGCTCCTCTGCTGGACCTCCTGATGGCACCTGGTATTTTTGGCCACTGTGTGACAGAGTGTTGGACTGGATGGGCCACTGGCCTAATCCAACATTGGCTTCTCTTATGTTCTTATGTCTGGGGCAAGGGATGCTCTGTATTCTTGATGCTTGGGGGGTAACAGTGGGAGGGCTTCTAGCATTTTGGCCCCACTTCCGGACCTCCTGATGGCATCTGGTATTTTTGGCCACTGTGTGACAGAGTGTTGGACTGGATGGGCCATTGGCCTGATCCAACATTGGCTTCTCTTATGTTTTTATGTCTGTGGCAGGTGATGCTCTGTATTCTTGGTGCTTTGGGGGGCAACAGTGGGAGGGCTCCTAGTGTCCTGGCCCCACTGCTGGACCTCCTGATGGTACCTGGTATTTTTGGCCACTGTGTGACAGAGTGTTGGACTGGATGGGCCACTGGCCTGATCCAACATTGGCTTCTCTTATGTTTTTATGTCTGTGGCAGGTGATGCTCTTTATTCTTGGTGCTTTGGGGGGCAACAGTGGGAGGGCTCCTAGTGTCCTGGCCCCACTGCTGGACCTCCTGATGGCACCTGGTATTTTTGGCCACTGTGTGACAGAGTGTTGGACTGGATGGGCCACTGGCCTAATCCAACATTGGCTTCTCTTATGTTCTTATGTCTGGGGCAAGGGATGCTCTGTATTCTTGATGCTTGGGGGGTAACAGTGGGAGGGCTTCTAGCATTTTGGCCCCACTTCCGTACCTCCTGATGGCACCTGGTATTTTTGGCCACTGTGTGACAGAGTGTTGGACTGGATGGGCCATTGGCCTGATCCAACATTGGCTTCTCTTATGTTTTTATGTCTGTGGCAGGTGATGTTCTGTATTCTTGGTGCTTTGGGGGGGCAACAGTGGGAGGGCTCCTAGTGTCCTGGCCCCACTGCTGGACCTCCTGATGGTACCTGGTATTTTTGGCCACTGTGTGACAGAGTGTTGGACTGGATGGGCCACTGGCCTGATCCAACATTGGCTTCTCTTATGTTCTTATGTATGTGGCAAGTGATGCTGTGTATTTTTGGTGCTTTGGGGGGGCAACAGTGGGAGGGTCTCTAGTGTCCTGGCTCCTCTGCTGGACCTCCTGATGGCACCTGGTATTTTTGGCCACTGTGTGACAGAGTGTTGGACTGGATGGGCCACTGGCCTGATCCAACATTGTCTTCTCTTATGTTCTTATGTATGTGGCAAGTGATGCTGTGTATTTTTGGTGCTTTGGGGGGGCAACAGTGGGAGGGTCTCTAGTGTCCTGGCTCCTCTGCTGGACCTCCTGATGGCACCTGGTATTTTTGGCCACTGTGTGACAGAGTGTTGGACTGGATGGGCCACTGGCCTGATCCAACATTGGCTTCTCTTATGTTCTTATGTATGTGGCAAGTGATGCTGTGTATTTTTGGTGCTTTGGGGGGGCAACAGTGGGAGGGTCTCTAGTGTCCTGGCTCCTCTGCTGGACCTCCTGATGGCACCTGGTATTTTTGGCCACTGTGTGACAGAGTGTTGGACTGGATGGGCCACTGGCCTAATCCAACATTGGCTTCTCTTATGTTCTTATGTCTGGGGCAAGGGATGCTCTGTATTCTTGATGCTTGGGGGGTAACAGTGGGAGGGCTTCTAGCATTTTGGCCCCACTTCCGGACCTCCTGATGGCATCTGGTATTTTTGGCCACTGTGTGACAGAGTGTTGGACTGGATGGGCCATTGGCCTGATCCAACATTGGCTTCTCTTATGTTTTTATGTCTGTGGCAGGTGATGCTCTGTATTCTTGGTGCTTTGGGGGGGCAACAGTGGGAGGGCTCCTAGTGTCCTGGCCCCACTGCTGGACCTCCTGATGGTACCTGGTATTTTTGGCCACTGTGTGACAGAGTGTTGGACTGGATGGGCCACTGGCCTGATCCAACATTGGCTTCTCTTATGTTCTTATGTATGTGGCAAGTGATGCTGTGTATTTTTGGTGCTTTGGGGGGGCAACAGTGGGAGGGTCTCTAGTGTCCTGGCTCCTCTGCTGGACCTCCTGATGACACCTGGTATTTTTGGCCACTGTGTGACAGAGTGTTGGACTGGATGGGCCACTGGCCTGATCCAACATTGTCTTCTCTTATGTTCTTATGTATGTGGCAAGTGATGCTGTGTATTTTTGGTGCTTTGGGGGGCAACAGTGGGAGGGTCTCTAGTGTCCTGGCTCCTCTGCTGGACCTCCTGATGGCACCTGGTATTTTTGGCCACTGTGTGACAGAGTGTTGGACTGGATGGGCCATTGGCCTAATCCAACATTGGCTTCTCTTATGTTCTTATGTCTGGGGCAAGGGATGCTCTGTATTCTTGATGCTTGGGGGGCAACAATGGGAGGGTCTCTAGTGTCCTGGCTCCTCTGCTGGACCTCCTGATGGCACCTGGTATTTTTGGCCACTGTGTGACAGAGTATTGGACTGGATGGGCCACTGGCCTGATCCAACATTGTCTTCTCTTATGTTCTTATGTATGTGGCAAGTGATGCTGTGTATTTTTGGTGCTTTGGGGGGGCAACAGTGGGAGGGTCTCTAGTGTCCTGGCTCCTCTGCTGGACCTCCTGATGGCACCTGGTATTTTTGGCCACTGTGTGACAGAGTGTTGGACTGGATGGGCCACTGGCCTGATCCAACATTGGCTTCTCTTATGTTCTTATGTATGTGGCAAGTGATGCTGTGTATTTTTGGTGCTTTGGGGGGCAACAGTGGGAGGGTCTCTAGTGTCCTGGCTCCTCTGCTGGACCTCCTGATGGCACCTGGTATTTTCGGCCACTGTGTGACAGAATGTTGGACTGGATGGGCCACTGGCCTAATCCAACGTTGGCTTCTCTTATGTTCTTATGTCTGGGGCAAGGGATGCTCTGTATTCTTGGTGCTTGGGGGGCAACAGTGGGAGGGCTTCTAGAATTTTGGCCCACTGCTGGACCTCCTGATGGCACCTGGTATTTTTGGCCACTGTGTGACAGAGTGTTGGACTGGATGGGCCATTGGCCTGATCCAACATTGGCTTCTCTTATGTTTTTATGTCTGTGGCAGGTGATGCTCTGTATTCTTGGTGCTTTGGGGGGGCAACAGTGGGAGAGCTCCTAGTGTCCTGGCCCCACTGCTGGACCTCCTGATGGTACCTGGTATTTTTGGCCACTGTGTGACAGAGTGTTGGACTGGATGGGCCACTGGCCTGATCCAACATTGGCTTCTCTTATGTTCTTATGTCTGTGGCAGGTGATGCTCTGTATTCTTGGTGCTTTGGGGGGCAACAGTGGGAGTGCTCCTAGTGTCCTGGCCCCACTGCTGGACCTCCTGATGGTACCTGGTATTTTTGGCCACTGTGTGACAGAGTGTTGGACTGGATGGGCCACTGGCCTGATCCAACATTGGCTTCTCTTATGTTCTTATGTATGTGGCAAGTGATGCTGTGTATTTTTGGTGCTTTGGGGGGGCAACAGTGGGAGGGTCTCTAGTGTCCTGGCTCCTCTGCTGGACCTCCTGATGGCACCTGGTATTTTTGGCCACTGTGTGACAGAGTGTTGGACTGGATGGGCCACTGGCCTGATCCAACATTGTCTTCTCTTATGTTCTTATGTATGTGGCAAGTGATGCTGTGTATTTTTGGTGCTTTGGGGGGGCAACAGTGGGAGGGTCTCTAGTGTCCTGGCTCCTCTGCTGGACCTCCTGATGGCACCTGGTATTTTTGGCCACTGTGTGACAGAGTGTTGGACTGGATGGGCCACTGGCCTGATCCAACATTGGCTTCTCTTATGTTCTTATGTATGTGGCAAGTGATGCTGTGTATTTTTGGTGCTTTGGGGGGCAACAGTGGGAGGGTCTCTAGTGTCCTGGCTCCTCTGCTGGACCTCCTGATGGCACCTGGTATTTTTGGCCACTGTGTGACAGAGTGTTGGACTGGATGGGCCACTGGCCTAATCCAACATTGGCTTCTCTTATGTTCTTATGTCTGGGGCAAGGGATGCTCTGTATTCTTGATGCTTGGGGGGTAACAGTGGGAGGGCTTCTAGCATTTTGGCCCCACTTCCGGACCTCCTGATGGCACCTGGTATTTTTGGCCACTGTGTGACAGAGTGTTGGACTGGATGGGCCATTGGCCTGATCCAACATTGGCTTCTCTTATGTTTTTATGTCTGTGGCAGGTGATGCTCTGTATTCTTGGTGCTTTGGGGGGGCAACAGTGGGAGAGCTCCTAGTGTCCTGGCCCCACTGCTGGACCTCCTGATGGTACCTGGTATTTTTGGCCACTGTGTGACAGAGTGTTGGACTGGATGGGCCACTGGCCTGATCCAACATTGGCTTCTCTTATGTTCTTATGTCTGTGGCAGGTGATGCTCTGTATTCTTGGTGCTTTGGGGGGCAACAGTGGGAGTGCTCCTAGTGTCCTGGCCCCACTGCTGGACCTCCTGATGGTACCTGGTATTTTTGGCCACTGTGTGACAGAGTGTTGGACTGGATGGGCCACTGGCCTGATCCAACATTGGCTTCTCTTATGTTTTTATGTCTGTGGCAGGTGATGCTCTGTATTCTTGGTGCTTTGGGGGGGCAACAGTGGGAGGGCTCCTAGTGTCCTGGCCCCACTGCTGGACCTCCTGATGGCACCTGGTATTTTTGGCCACTGTGTGACAGAGTGTTGGACTGGATGGGCCACTGGCCTAATCCAACATTGGCTTCTCTTATGTTCTTATGTCTTGGGCAAGGGATGCTCTGTATTCTTGATGCTTGGGGGGTAACAGTGGGAGGGCTTCTAGCATTTTGGCCCCACTTCCGTACCTCCTGATGGCACCTGGTATTTTTGGCCACTGTGTGACAGAGTGTTGGACTGGATGGGCCATTGGCCTGATCCAACATTGGCTTCTCTTATGTTTTTATGTCTGTGGCAGGTGATGTTCTGTATTCTTGGTGCTTTGGGGGGGCAACAGTGGGAGGGCTCCTAGTGTCCTGGCCCCACTGCTGGACCTCCTGATGGTACCTGGTATTTTTGGCCACTGTGTGACAGAGTGTTGGACTGGATGGGCCACTGGCCTGATCCAACATTGGCTTCTCTTATGTTCTTATGTATGTGGCAAGTGATGCTGTGTATTTTTGGTGCTTTGGGGGGCAACAGTGGGAGGGTCTCTAGTGTCCTGGCTCCTCTGCTGGACCTCCTGATGGCACCTGGTATTTTTGGCCACTGTGTGACAGAGTGTTGGACTGGATGGGCCACTGGCCTGATCCAACATTGTCTTCTCTTATGTTCTTATGTATGTGGCAAGTGATGCTGTGTATTTTTGGTGCTTTGGGGGGGCAACAGTGGGAGGGTCTCTAGTGTCCTGGCTCCTCTGCTGGACCTCCTGATGGCACCTGGTATTTTTGGCCACTGTGTGACAGAGTGTTGGACTGGATGGGCCACTGGCCTGATCCAACATTGGCTTCTCTTATGTTCTTATGTATGTGGCAAGTGATGCTGTGTATTTTTGGTGCTTTGGGGGGGCAACAGTGGGAGGGTCTCTAGTGTCCTGGCTCCTCTGCTGGACCTCCTGATGGCACCTGGTATTTTTGGCCACTGTGTGACAGAGTGTTGGACTGGATGGGCCACTGGCCTAATCCAACATTGGCTTCTCTTATGTTCTTATGTCTGGGGCAAGGGATGCTCTGTATTCTTGATGCTTGGGGGGTAACAGTGGGAGGGCTTCTAGCATTTTGGCCCCACTTCCGGACCTCCTGATGGCATCTGGTATTTTTGGCCACTGTGTGACAGAGTGTTGGACTGGATGGGCCATTGGCCTGATCCAACATTGGCTTCTCTTATGTTTTTATGTCTGTGGCAGGTGATGCTCTGTATTCTTGGTGCTTTGGGGGGGCAACAGTGGGAGGGCTCCTAGTGTCCTGGCCCCACTGCTGGACCTCCTGATGGTACCTGGTATTTTTGGCCACTGTGTGACAGAGTGTTGGACTGGATGGGCCACTGGCCTGATCCAACATTGGCTTCTCTTATGTTCTTATGTATGTGGCAAGTGATGCTGTGTATTTTTGGTGCTTTGGGGGGCAACAGTGGGAGGGTCTCTAGTGTCCTGGCTCCTCTGCTGGACCTCCTGATGACACCTGGTATTTTTGGCCACTGTGTGACAGAGTGTTGGACTGGATGGGCCACTGGCCTGATCCAACATTGTCTTCTCTTATGTTCTTATGTATGTGGCAAGTGATGCTGTGTATTTTTGGTGCTTTGGGGGGGCAACAGTGGGAGGGTCTCTAGTGTCCTGGCTCCTCTGCTGGACCTCCTGATGGCACCTGGTATTTTTGGCCACTGTGTGACAGAGTGTTGGACTGGATGGGCCATTGGCCTAATCCAACATTGGCTTCTCTTATGTTCTTATGTCTGGGGCAAGGGATGCTCTGTATTCTTGATGCTTGGGGGGCAACAATGGGAGGGTCTCTAGTGTCCTGGCTCCTCTGCTGGACCTCCTGATGGCACCTGGTATTTTTGGCCACTGTGTGACAGAGTATTGGACTGGATGGGCCACTGGCCTGATCCAACATTGTCTTCTCTTATGTTCTTATGTATGTGGCAAGTGATGCTGTGTATTTTTGGTGCTTTGGGGGGGCAACAGTGGGAGGGTCTCTAGTGTCCTGGCTCCTCTGCTGGACCTCCTGATGGCACCTGGTATTTTTGGCCACTGTGTGACAGAGTGTTGGACTGGATGGGCCACTGGCCTGATCCAACATTGGCTTCTCTTATGTTCTTATGTATGTGGCAAGTGATGCTGTGTATTTTTGGTGCTTTGGGGGGCAACAGTGGGAGGGTCTCTAGTGTCCTGGCTCCTCTGCTGGACCTCCTGATGGCACCTGGTATTTTCGGCCACTGTGTGACAGAATGTTGGACTGGATGGGCCACTGGCCTAATCCAACGTTGGCTTCTCTTATGTTCTTATGTCTGGGGCAAGGGATGCTCTGTATTCTTGGTGCTTGGGGGCAACAGTGGGAGGGCTTCTAGAATTTTGGCCCACTGCTGGACCTCCTGATGGCACCTGGTATTTTTGGCCACTGTGTGACAGAGTGTTGGACTGGATGGGCCATTGGCCTGATCCAACATTGGCTTCTCTTATGTTTTTATGTCTGTGGCAGGTGATGCTCTGTATTCTTGGTGCTTTGGGGGGGGCAACAGTGGGAGAGCTCCTAGTGTCCTGGCCCCACTGCTGGACCTCCTGATGGTACCTGGTATTTTTGGCCACTGTGTGACAGAGTGTTGGACTGGATGGGCCACTGGCCTGATCCAACATTGGCTTCTCTTATGTTCTTATGTCTGTGGCAGGTGATGCTCTGTATTCTTGGTGCTTTGGGGGGCAACAGTGGGAGTGCTCCTAGTGTCCTGGCCCCACTGCTGGACCTCCTGATGGTACCTGGTATTTTTGGCCACTGTGTGACAGAGTGTTGGACTGGATGGGCCACTGGCCTGATCCAACATTGGCTTCTCTTATGTTCTTATGTATGTGGCAAGTGATGCTGTGTATTTTTGGTGCTTTGGGGGGCAACAGTGGGAGGGTCTCTAGTGTCCTGGCTCCTCTGCTGGACCTCCTGATGGCACCTGGTATTTTTGGCCACTGTGTGACAGAGTGTTGGACTGGATGGGCCACTGGCCTGATCCAACATTGTCTTCTCTTATGTTCTTATGTATGTGGCAAGTGATGCTGTGTATTTTTGGTGCTTTGGGGGGCAACAGTGGGAGGGTCTCTAGTGTCCTGGCTCCTCTGCTGGACCTCCTGATGGCACCTGGTATTTTTGGCCACTGTGTGACAGAGTGTTGGACTGGATGGGCCACTGGCCTGATCCAACATTGGCTTCTCTTATGTTCTTATGTATGTGGCAAGTGATGCTGTGTATTTTTGGTGCTTTGGGGGGCAACAGTGGGAGGGTCTCTAGTGTCCTGGCTCCTCTGCTGGACCTCCTGATGGCACCTGGTATTTTTGGCCACTGTGTGACAGAGTGTTGGACTGGATGGGCCACTGGCCTAATCCAACATTGGCTTCTCTTATGTTCTTATGTCTGGGGCAAGGGATGCTCTGTATTCTTGATGCTTGGGGGGTAACAGTGGGAGGGCTTCTAGCATTTTGGCCCCACTTCCGGACCTCCTGATGGCACCTGGTATTTTTGGCCACTGTGTGACAGAGTGTTGGACTGGATGGGCCATTGGCCTGATCCAACATTGGCTTCTCTTATGTTTTTATGTCTGTGGCAGGTGATGCTCTGTATTCTTGGTGCTTTGGGGGGGCAACAGTGGGAGAGCTCCTAGTGTCCTGGCCCCACTGCTGGACCTCCTGATGGTACCTGGTATTTTTGGCCACTGTGTGACAGAGTGTTGGACTGGATGGGCCACTGGCCTGATCCAACATTGGCTTCTCTTATGTTCTTATGTCTGTGGCAGGTGATGCTCTGTATTCTTGGTGCTTTGGGGGGCAACAGTGGGAGTGCTCCTAGTGTCCTGGCCCCACTGCTGGACCTCCTGATGGTACCTGGTATTTTTGGCCACTGTGTGACAGAGTGTTGGACTGGATGGGCCACTGGCCTGATCCAACATTGGCTTCTCTTATGTTCTTATGTATGTGGCAAGTGATGCTGTGTATTTTTGGTGCTTTGGGGGGCAACAGTGGGAGGGTCTCTAGTGTCCTGGCTCCTCTGCTGGACCTCCTGATGGCACCTGGTATTTTTGGCCACTGTGTGACAGAGTGTTGGACTGGATGGGCCACTGGCCTGATCCAACATTGTCTTCTCTTATGTTCTTATGTATGTGGCAAGTGATGCTGTGTATTTTTGGTGCTTTGGGGGGGCAACAGTGGGAGGGTCTCTAGTGTCCTGGCTCCTCTGCTGGACCTCCTGATGGCACCTGGTATTTTTGGCCACTGTGTGACAGAGTGTTGAACTGGATGGGCCACTGGCCTGATCCAACATTGGCTTCTCTTATGTTCTTATGTATGTGGCAAGTGATGCTGTGTATTTTTGGTGCTTTGGGGGGCAACAGTGGGAGGGTCTCTAGTGTCCTGGCTCCTCTGCTGGACCTCCTGATGGCACCTGGTATTTTTGGCCACTGTGTGACAGAGTGTTGGACTGGATGGGCCACTGGCCTGATCCAACATTGGCTTCTCTTATGTTCTTATGTATGTGGCAAGTGATGCTGTGTATTTTTGGTGCTTTGGGGGGCAACAGTGGGAGGGTCTCTAGTGTCCTGGCTCCTCTGCTGGACCTCCTGATGGCACCTGGTATTTTTGGCCACTGTGTTACAGAGTGTTGGACTGGATGGGCCACTGGCCTAATCCAACATTGGCTTCTCTTATGTTCTTATGTCTGGGGCAAGGGATGCTCTGTATTCTTGATGCTTGGGGGGTAACAGTGGGAGGGCTTCTAGCATTTTGGCCCCACTTCCGGACCTCCTGATGGCACCTGGTATTTTTGGCCACTGTGTGACAGAGTGTTGGACTGGATGGGCCATTGGCCTGATCCAACATTGGCTTCTCTTATGTTTTTATGTCTGTGGCAGGTGATGCTCTGTATTCTTGGTGCTTTGGGGGGGGCAACAGTGGGAGAGCTCCTAGTGTCCTGGCCCCACTGCTGGACCTCCTGATGGTACCTGGTATTTTTGGCCACTGTGTGACAGAGTGTTGGACTGGATGGGCCACTGGCCTGATCCAACATTGGCTTCTCTTATGTTCTTATGTCTGTGGCAGGTGATGCTCTGTATTCTTGGTGCTTTGGGGGGCAACAGTGGGAGTGCTCCTAGTGTCCTGGCCCCACTGCTGGACCTCCTGATGGTACCTGGTATTTTTGGCCACTGTGTGACAGAGTGTTGGACTGGATGGGCCACTGGCCTGATCCAACATTGGCTTCTCTTATGTTCTTATGTATGTGGCAAGTGATGCTGTGTATTTTTGGTGCTTTGGGGGGCAACAGTGGGAGGGTCTCTAGTGTCCTGGCTCCTCTGCTGGACCTCCTGATGGCACCTGGTATTTTTGGCCACTGTGTGACAGAGTGTTGGACTGGATGGGCCACTGGCCTGATCCAACATTGTCTTCTCTTATGTTCTTATGTATGTGGCAAGTGATGCTGTGTATTTTTGGTGCTTTGGGGGGGCAACAGTGGGAGGGTCTCTAGTGTCCTGGCTCCTCTGCTGGACCTCCTGATGGCACCTGGTATTTTTGGCCACTGTGTGACAGAGTGTTGAACTGGATGGGCCACTGGCCTGATCCAACATTGGCTTCTCTTATGTTCTTATGTATGTGGCAAGTGATGCTGTGTATTTTTGGTGCTTTGGGGGGGCAACAGTGGGAGGGTCTCTAGTGTCCTGGCTCCTCTGCTGGACCTCCTGATGGCACCTGGTATTTTTGGCCACTGTGTTACAGAGTGTTGGACTGGATGGGCCACTGGCCTAATCCAACATTGGCTTCTCTTATGTTCTTATGTCTGGGGCAAGGGATGCTCTGTATTCTTGATGCTTGGGGGGTAACAGTGGGAGGGCTTCTAGCATTTTGGCCCCACTTCCGGACCTCCTGATGGCACCTGGTATTTTTGGCCACTGTGTGACAGAGTGTTGGACTGGATGGGCCATTGGCCTGATCCAACATTGGCTTCTCTTATGTTTTTATGTCTGTGGCAGGTGATGCTCTGTATTCTTGGTGCTTTGGGGGGGCAACAGTGGGAGAGCTCCTAGTGTCCTGGCCCCACTGCTGGACCTCCTGATGGTACCTGGTATTTTTGGCCACTGTGTGACAGAGTGTTGGACTGGATGGGCCACTGGCCTGATCCAACATTGGCTTCTCTTATGTTCTTATGTCTGTGGCAGGTGATGCTCTGTATTCTTGGTGCTTTGGGGGGCAACAGTGGGAGTGCTCCTAGTGTCCTGGCCCCACTGCTGGACCTCCTGATGGTACCTGGTATTTTTGGCCACTGTGTGACAGAGTGTTGGACTGGATGGGCCACTGGCCTGATCCAACATTGGCTTCTCTTATGTTCTTATGTATGTGGCAAGTGATGCTGTGTATTTTTGGTGCTTTGGGGGGCAACAGTGGGAGGGTCTCTAGTGTCCTGGCTCCTCTGCTGGACCTCCTGATGGCACCTGGTATTTTTGGCCACTGTGTGACAGAGTGTTGGACTGGATGGGCCACTGGCCTGATCCAACATTGTCTTCTCTTATGTTCTTATGTATGTGGCAAGTGATGCTGTGTATTTTTGGTGCTTTGGGGGGCAACAGTGGGAGGGTCTCTAGTGTCCTGGCTCCTCTGCTGGACCTCCTGATGGCACCTGGTATTTTTGGCCACTGTGTGACAGAGTGTTGGACTGGATGGGCCACTGGCCTGATCCAACATTGGCTTCTCTTATGTTCTTATGTATGTGGCAAGTGATGCTGTGTATTTTTGGTGCTTTGGGGGGGCAACAGTGGGAGGGTCTCTAGTGTCCTGGCTCCTCTGCTGGACCTCCTGATGGCACCTGGTATTTTTGGCCACTGTGTGACAGAGTGTTGGACTGGATGGGCCACTGGCCTAATCCAACATTGGCTTCTCTTATGTTCTTATGTCTGGGGCAAGGGATGCTCTGTATTCTTGATGCTTGGGGGGTAACAGTGGGAGGGCTTCTAGCATTTTGGCCCCACTTCCGGACCTCCTGATGGCACCTGGTATTTTTGGCCACTGTGTGACAGAGTGTTGGACTGGATGGGCCATTGGCCTGATCCAACATTGGCTTCTCTTATG
Source organism: Gekko gecko (assembly GCA_029375565.1). Classification (NCBI taxonomy): domain Eukaryota; kingdom Metazoa; phylum Chordata; class Lepidosauria; order Squamata; family Gekkonidae; genus Gekko; species Gekko gecko. The sequence continues at coordinate 205,012,004 of JAPDNY010000005.1, read as the reverse complement.
TTTTTATGTCTGTGGCAGGTGATGCTCTGTATTCTTGGTGCTTTGGGGGGGGCAACAGTGGGAGGGCTCCTAGTGTCCTGGCCCCACTGCTGGACCTCCTGATGGTACCTGGTATTTTTGGCCACTGTGTGACAGAGTGTTGGACTGGATGGGCCACTGGCCTGATCCAACATTGGCTTCTCTTATGTTCTTATGTATGTGGCAAGTGATGCTGTGTATTTTTGGTGCTTTGGGGGGCAACAGTGGGAGGGTCTCTAGTGTCCTGGCTCCTCTGCTGGACCTCCTGATGGCACCTGGTATTTTTGGCCACTGTGTGACAGAGTGTTGGACTGGATGGGCCACTGGCCTAATCCAACATTGGCTTCTCTTATGTTCTTATGTCTGGGGCAAGGGATGCTCTGTATTCTTGATGCTTGGGGGGCAAGAATGGGAGGGTCTCTAGTGTCCTGGCTCCTCTGCTGGACCTCCTGATGGCACCTGGTATTTTTGGCCACTGTGTGACAGAGTATTGGACTGGATGGGCCACTGGCCTGATCCAACATTGTCTTCTCTTATGTTCTTATGTATGTGGCAAGTGATGCTGTGTATTTTTGGTGCTTTGGGGGGCAACAGTGGGAGGGTCTCTAGTGTCCTGGCTCCTCTGCTGGACCTCCTGATGGCACCTGGTATTTTTGGCCACTGTGTGACAGAGTGTTGGACTGGATGGGCCACTGGCCTGATCCAACATTGGCTTCTCTTATGTTCTTATGTATGTGGCAAGTGATGCTGTGTATTTTTGGTGCTTTGGGGGGCAACAGTGGGAGGGTCTCTAGTGTCCTGGCTCCTCTGCTGGACCTCCTGATGGCACCTGGTATTTTCGGCCACTGTGTGACAGAATGTTGGACTGGATGGGCCACTGGCCTAATCCAACGTTGGCTTCTCTTATGTTCTTATGTCTGGGGCAAGGGATGCTCTGTATTCTTGGTGCTTGGGGGGCAACAGTGGGAGGGCTTCTAGAATTTTGGCCCACTGCTGGACCTCCTGATGGCACCTGGTATTTTTGGCCACTGTGTGACAGAGTGTTGGACTGGATGGGCCATTGGCCTGATCCAACATTGGCTTCTCTTATGTTTTTATGTCTGTGGCAGGTGATGCTCTGTATTCTTGGTGCTTTGGGGGGGCAACAGTGGGAGAGCTCCTAGTGTCCTGGCCCCACTGCTGGACCTCCTGATGGTACCTGGTATTTTTGGCCACTGTGTGACAGAGTGTTGGACTGGATGGGCCACTGGCCTGATCCAACATTGGCTTCTCTTATGTTCTTATGTCTGTGGCAGGTGATGCTCTGTATTCTTGGTGCTTTGGGGGGCAACAGTGGGAGTGCTCCTAGTGTCCTGGCCCCACTGCTGGACCTCCTGATGGTACCTGGTATTTTTGGCCACTGTGTGACAGAGTGTTGGACTGGATGGGCCACTAGCCTGATCCAACATTGGCTTCTCTTATGTTCTTATGTATGTGGCAAGTGATGCTGTGTATTTTTGGTGCTTTGGGGGGGCAACAGTGGGAGGGTCTCTAGTGTCCTGGCTCCTCTGCTGGACCTCCTGATGGCACCTGGTATTTTTGGCCACTGTGTGACAGAGTGTTGGACTGGATGGGCCACTGGCCTGATCCAACATTGTCTTCTCTTATGTTCTTATGTATGTGGCAAGTGATGCTGTGTATTTTTGGTGCTTTGGGGGGGCAACAGTGGGAGGGTCTCTAGTGTCCTGGCTCCTCTGCTGGACCTCCTGATGGCACCTGGTATTTTTGGCCACTGTGTGACAGAGTGTTGGACTGGATGGGCCACTGGCCTGATCCAACATTGGCTTCTCTTATGTTCTTATGTATGTGGCAAGTGATGCTGTGTATTTTTGGTGCTTTGGGGGGGCAACAGTGGGAGGGTCTCTAGTGTCCTGGCTCCTCTGCTGGACCTCCTGATGGCACCTGGTATTTTTGGCCACTGTGTGACAGAGTGTTGGACTGGATGGGCCACTGGCCTAATCCAACATTGGCTTCTCTTATGTTCTTATGTCTGGGGCAAGGGATGCTCTGTATTCTTGATGCTTGGGGGGTAACAGTGGGAGGGCTTCTAGCATTTTGGCCCCACTTCCGGACCTCCTGATGGCACCTGGTATTTTTGGCCACTGTGTGACAGAGTGTTGGACTGGATGGGCCATTGGCCTGATCCAACATTGGCTTCTCTTATGTTTTTATGTCTGTGGCAGGTGATGCTCTGTATTCTTGGTGCTTTGGGGGGGCAACAGTGGGAGGGCTCCTAGTGTCCTGGCCCCACTGCTGGACCTCCTGATGGTACCTGGTATTTTTGGCCACTGTGTGACAGAGTGTTGGACTGGATGGGCCACTGGCCTGATCCAACATTGGCTTCTCTTATGTTCTTATGTATGTGGCAAGTGATGCTGTGTATTTTTGGTGCTTTGGGGGGCAACAGTGGGAGGGTCTCTAGTGTCCTGGCTCCTCTGCTGGACCTCCTGATGGCACCTGGTATTTTTGGCCACTGTGTGACAGAGTGTTGGACTGGATGGGCCACTGGCCTGATCCAACATTGTCTTCTCTTATGTTCTTATGTATGTGGCAAGTGATGCTGTGTATTTTTGGTGCTTTGGGGGGGCAACAGTGGGAGGGTCTCTAGTGTCCTGGCTCCTCTGCTGGACCTCCTGATGGCACCTGGTATTTTTGGCCACTGTGTGACAGAGTGTTGGACTGGATGGGCCACTGGCCTAATCCAACATTGGCTTCTCTTATGTTCTTATGTCTGGGGCAAGGGATGCTCTGTATTCTTGATGCTTGGGGGGCAAGAATGGGAGGGTCTCTAGTGTCCTGGCTCCTCTGCTGGACCTCCTGATGGCACCTGGTATTTTTGGCCACTGTGTGACAGAGTATTGGACTGGATGGGCCACTGGCCTGATCCAACATTGTCTTCTCTTATGTTCTTATGTATGTGGCAAGTGATGCTGTGTATTTTTGGTGCTTTGGGGGGCAACAGTGGGAGGGTCTCTAGTGTCCTGGCTCCTCTGCTGGACCTCCTGATGGCACCTGGTATTTTTGGCCACTGTGTGACAGAGTGTTGGACTGGATGGGCCACTGGCCTGATCCAACATTGGCTTCTCTTATGTTCTTATGTATGTGGCAAGTGATGCTGTGTATTTTTGGTGCTTTGGGGGGCAACAGTGGGAGGGTCTCTAGTGTCCTGGCTCCTCTGCTGGACCTCCTGATGGCACCTGGTATTTTCGGCCACTGTGTGACAGAATGTTGGACTGGATGGGCCACTGGCCTAATCCAACGTTGGCTTCTCTTATGTTCTTATGTCTGGGGCAAGGGATGCTCTGTATTCTTGGTGCTTGGGGGGCAACAGTGGGAGGGCTTCTAGAATTTTGGCCCACTGCTGGACCTCCTGATGGCACCTGGTATTTTTGGCCACTGTGTGACAGAGTGTTGGACTGGATGGGCCATTGGCCTGATCCAACATTGGCTTCTCTTATGTTTTTATGTCTGTGGCAGGTGATGCTCTGTATTCTTGGTGCTTTGGGGGGGGCAACAGTGGGAGAGCTCCTAGTGTCCTGGCCCCACTGCTGGACCTCCTGATGGTACCTGGTATTTTTGGCCACTGTGTGACAGAGTGTTGGACTGGATGGGCCACTGGCCTGATCCAACATTGGCTTCTCTTATGTTCTTATGTCTGTGGCAGGTGATGCTCTGTATTCTTGGTGCTTTGGGGGGCAACAGTGGGAGTGCTCCTAGTGTCCTGGCCCCACTGCTGGACCTCCTGATGGTACCTGGTATTTTTGGCCACTGTGTGACAGAGTGTTGGACTGGATGGGCCACTGGCCTGATCCAACATTGGCTTCTCTTATGTTCTTATGTATGTGGCAAATGATGCTGTGTATTTTTGGTGCTTGGGGGGGCAACAGTGGGAGGGTCTCTAGTGTCCTGGCTCCTCTGTTGGACCTCCTGATGGCACCTGGTATTTTCTGGCCACTGTGTGACAGAATGTTGGACTGGATGGGCCACTGGCCTTATCCAACGTTGGCTTCTCGTATGTTCTTATGTCTGGGGCAAGGGATGCTCTGTATTCTTGGTCCTTGGGGGGCAACAGTGGGAGGGCTTCTAGCATTTTGGCCCCACTGCTGGACCTCCTGATGGCATCTGGTATTTTTGGCCACTGTGTGACAGAGTGTTGGACTGGATGGGCCTTTGGCCTGATCTAACATTGGCTTCTCTTATGTTCTTATGAAAACTGGCACTATCAGAAATTGGTTGCTCATCTGAATGCTCTCTAGGGCTGCCCCTCTAATGATAAAGTCTCGGTGCCCCTGGGCCTGCGAGATGAGATTTTCTTCTAACAAGCGGAGCAGAGGCTAGGAATCTGATATTGTAATACCCTTGACAACAGCTTTCCTCTTCGAAGTTTGCTCACTGCATGTTTACTGAGTATCTTAAGAGTGTGTGGAAAGTGGCAGTATGCACTGTAGTGCTGCGCTGTTAGTAACCCATTCACCAAGTGGTTGGAGTAGTTACCTCAGCAGTTGTATTCCTTGCACTTTCCCTCTTGTCATTTCCATTTTCACTGACCTTAAACTCATGTATTAGCACTTAGTTCAGATAAAGTGCTACAGAAGATGTTAATGTATGAGTTGTTTTTTCTAAATTAATACCTCAGTATTCAGGTTAAATTGCTGTGTTGGCACTCTGCGATAAATAAGTAGGTTTTGGGTTACAGTTTGGGCACTCGGTCTCTAAAAGGTTCGCCATCACTGCCCTATAGGGAAGCGTCCTCTCCATTATTCCCTATTGGCAGTCATGGATTCTCTATTGGCAATTATGGATTGGCAAGCCTACTCTCCATTATTCTCTATGGGCACTCATGTATTCCCTATGGGCAATCGCTGTCTAAGACACACACAGGGAACAGGAGGACTTTGTAATGTGTGAACTGTATTCCTGAAATATGTGACCACAGATGAATCCCTTTCAGACCCAGATAAGATCAAACAAGATGATGTATAACCTATATGCCCGGATTCCCTGCTTCCACTTGTTTTAAAAGATTCCAGTAAAAATGACAATGTATGCTTGTATTTGCAAATTTAGCCTGTGGCGTTGAAGATGGAAGGGTAGGCTTTTTCCTCATTTTTTCTGAGGGAAGAGGGGTGCGCGCGCATGTGTGTGTGTGTGAGAGAGAGATTTATACTGGGGGAAACAAACTCCCTTGCCCCAGAACTGCCATTCTGATCTGATTCACCCCCTCTGCAGCTGCTTTTAACTAAAAAAACCCACACCCATGAG